>OW964832.1:6670000-12384753 GCA_943142095.1 Ophonus ardosiacus | reverse complement strand
CCAAGAACATATAAATTTTCTACACACCGCCAAAAAACATAAAGCTATTCCGAAATTTCTAAAATTTAAAATGAAACACAATATTGAACACAACCAGAGGGACAAGATTTATCAAAAAGTACTTAATATAGAAATTAGAAGACAGGAAAAAATAGCTACAACCATCGACACAAAACTAAAATTTCTACATAGACATTTACTACAATTTTTACACACATTAGAATACGAAAATCTAATAGAAAACCTACAAGAAGAAATATACTACAAAAATTTAGAATCAGACAAAAAACGAAAATGTAAACTAGACCAACTAATCGCTCAAACAAATAGAAATAGAGTAACTACACAACAACCACAGTCAAATATCAATAACAATACACAACCGACAGACCGACATATTTTTCCACCAAGAATAACCAACCTATCAACAACAACATTCACACCAGCAGAAGAACGAATTCTTAACCTAGGATACAAATTTGCACCAACCCCGCAAAAACCAGAAGATATCCCTACAACCGCCATTTCAATAGAAGCCCAAATCAAATATCACCCCAAAAAACAAGAACTTAAAAACAACATCACACAAATACTACAAAATTACAAGGTAGGTGAATGCAACAATCATAAACAAAATAAGAAACAAAAACATTTTTCAAAAACTATAAAATCTATAAAACAAAAAATTACAAACAACAATTTAACTCTTACAAAAGCAGATAAAAATGCCGGTATTGTTATATTAGATTCCACCCAATACATACAAAAAACTGAACAATTTTTTACAGAAAATAACATTACTCCTCTTCAAAAAAATCCATTAAATAATTATAATAAATCAATCCGCAAGATTGTGAACAGCTGCACGGAAACCCTTCAAAAATTCAATACAAAACCATACCAAATTCTTGAACCAAATCCACACACCCCAATCCTATATAGTTTAATAAAACTCCATAAACCAGACAAATCTATACGTCCAATCACATCATCTATCCAATCACCCGCCCATAAACTAGCTAAATCACTAAACAATATTCTTATTAAAGAACTAAAATACTCATCCGAATTTTCAATACAAAATTCAAAAGATTTAATTACAAATTTAAATAACACTTTAATAAATAATAACAAAAATTTTATAATAGCCTCATTCGACATCGTAAATCTATATACCAATATACCAACTTCCGAAACCCTTGACCTACTTAAAACCCACTTACAAAATAACCTTCATTTAAACGATAACCATAACCTCACTGACACAGATATCAATAATTTAGTCGAACTATTCAATACAGTAACACAACAAAATTTTTTCAATTTCAATAACAAAACATATAAATTAAACAACGGTCTTCCCATGGGCAGCCCAATCAGTGGTTTACTAGCAAATATTTATATCGATAATTTAGAATCAAAAATTATGCAAACTTCACATAAAGAAAATATATTGTTCTGGAAAAGATATGTTGATGACATTATCATACTTTGGACTGGTACTCTCGAAGAATTACACAACTTTCACAACACACTCAATACATTATCTAATATAAAATTCACACTTGAAATAGAACAACAAAATCATCTTAATTTCCTTGACTTAACTTTAAACAAACATAACAATAACAGTATAACATACAATATATATAGAAAACCCACCTCTACAGATATAATCATACCATACAATTCATACCATAATCCTCAAATTAAAAATACAGCTTTCAATTTTCTTTTTAATAGACTTTTACATACACCACTATCAAAACCAGATTTTCAAAAAGAATTTAATACAATTACAACAATAGGATTAAACAACAACTTCCCAATAACATACATAACAAAAATTTTCCGTAACATAAAACATAAACAGTTAATAAATAACAAAATTTACAAACATATTACACAAAAAAGAAACTACATATCTCTCCCATACCACAAAAAACTACATACTTCTTTAAAACAACCAATCGAACAAAATAACATAACACTTACTTCTAAATCACAACCAAATCTATACAATATCCTTAAAAATAACACACCGAAAACCAACTATTTAGAAAAAAGTGGAATATACAAAATAGAATGCAGTAACTGTGAATTTTCATACATAGGTCTTACAACCAGAAATTTAAAAACTAGATTCCAAGAACATATAAAACATAATCCTCCTTCGGCAGTTAACACTCACATATTCAATACAAACCATACTATCACTCTTAATAACATAAAACTATTACATTCAGAAACAGACTTTCATAAATTAATTATACTCGAAAAATACGAAATCTTAAAACATATTAAAGACAACAAACCGCTCTTAAACGAAGTCATAGATTTTCCAGAACAATATATTTTCAAAAATCTCGCGCCATTTAAATAAATTAAAAACTATTTAACACAATAAATAACACTAAAATCTAATTCCGGTTTCCGCTCAGCTGTTCATAAATCTTGTTCCTCTGGTTGTGAAAACACACGTTTTCAACACCTTTCATATTTTTTCATATTTTTTAAATTTTTAAAAATTTTCAAAATGAAAATACTATATACTTCTGTTTAATTACTTAATTGACGGTAAGTTTTTTCAATTTTATATAAATACATTTAAAGTTTATGATTGTTTCACTCACCTAACCTTACAAAAACTTTTTTGAAATCCATTTTAATCATCTCATAAACCTGTCTTCTATTTTCTAACATTTTATCATTCATTATTATTAATAACCATATATTTATCTACATTTATATTTTTGTAATACAAACTAAAATAATTTTCTAAATTTATCCCAACCATTTATATAATTTTCATATGTAAAAAATTTTATATGTTTTTTCTACAAGAAATATATTGTATTACAGCTGTGGCCTGATGATGTCCGTTGCGACGAAATCGATTGCCAATAATAAAACTTTTTTATGAAAATAAACTAATCCTTATTTCATAAAACCATCAGATTTTCTACTAAATCTTATTTTACATTATATATAATTAAAGTCTGAAAATGGAGTCATTTATACGAATCATAGAAGACATGGAGATATCCAACAAACTCCAACAGCTTAAGTACACACTACAGAAGAGACACAACAGCCAAGAACATATAAATTTTCTACACACCGCCAAAAAACATAAAGCTATTCCGAAATTTCTAAAATTTAAAATGAAACACAATATTGAACACAACCAGAGGGACAAGATTTATCAAAAAGTACTTAATATAGAAATTAGAAGACAGGAAAAAATAGCTACAACCATCGACACAAAACTAAAATTTCTACATAGACATTTACTACAATTTTTACACACATTAGAATACGAAAATCTAATAGAAAACCTACAAGAAGAAATATACTACAAAAATTTAGAATCAGACAAAAAACGAAAATGTAAACTAGACCAACTAATCGCTCAAACAAATAGAAATAGAGTAACTACACAACAACCACAGTCAAATATCAATAACAATACACAACCGACAGACCGACATATTTTTCCACCAAGAATAACCAACCTATCAACAACAACATTCACACCAGCAGAAGAACGAATTCTTAACCTAGGATACAAATTTGCACCAACCCCGCAAAAACCAGAAGATATCCCTACAACCGCCATTTCAATAGAAGCCCAAATCAAATATCACCCCAAAAAACAAGAACTTAAAAACAACATCACACAAATACTACAAAATTACAAGGTAGGTGAATGCAACAATCATAAACAAAATAAGAAACAAAAACATTTTTCAAAAACTATAAAATCTATAAAACAAAAAATTACAAACAACAATTTAACTCTTACAAAAGCAGATAAAAATGCCGGTATTGTTATATTAGATTCCACCCAATACATACAAAAAACTGAACAATTTTTTACAGAAAATAACATTACTCCTCTTCAAAAAAATCCATTAAATAATTATAATAAATCAATCCGCAAGATTGTGAACAGCTGCACGGAAACCCTTCAAAAATTCAATACAAAACCATACCAAATTCTTGAACCAAATCCACACACCCCAATCCTATATAGTTTAATAAAACTCCATAAACCAGACAAATCTATACGTCCAATCACATCATCTATCCAATCACCCGCCCATAAACTAGCTAAATCACTAAACAATATTCTTATTAAAGAACTAAAATACTCATCCGAATTTTCAATACAAAATTCAAAAGATTTAATTACAAATTTAAATAACACTTTAATAAATAATAACAAAAATTTTATAATAGCCTCATTCGACATCGTAAATCTATATACCAATATACCAACTTCCGAAACCCTTGACCTACTTAAAACCCACTTACAAAATAACCTTCATTTAAACGATAACCATAACCTCACTGACACAGATATCAATAATTTAGTCGAACTATTCAATACAGTAACACAACAAAATTTTTTCAATTTCAATAACAAAACATATAAATTAAACAACGGTCTTCCCATGGGCAGCCCAATCAGTGGTTTACTAGCAAATATTTATATCGATAATTTAGAATCAAAAATTATGCAAACTTCACATAAAGAAAATATATTGTTCTGGAAAAGATATGTTGATGACATTATCATACTTTGGACTGGTACTCTCGAAGAATTACACAACTTTCACAACACACTCAATACATTATCTAATATAAAATTCACACTTGAAATAGAACAACAAAATCATCTTAATTTCCTTGACTTAACTTTAAACAAACATAACAATAACAGTATAACATACAATATATATAGAAAACCCACCTCTACAGATATAATCATACCATACAATTCATACCATAATCCTCAAATTAAAAATACAGCTTTCAATTTTCTTTTTAATAGACTTTTACATACACCACTATCAAAACCAGATTTTCAAAAAGAATTTAATACAATTACAACAATAGGATTAAACAACAACTTCCCAATAACATACATAACAAAAATTTTCCGTAACATAAAACATAAACAGTTAATAAATAACAAAATTTACAAACATATTACACAAAAAAGAAACTACATATCTCTCCCATACCACAAAAAACTACATACTTCTTTAAAACAACCAATCGAACAAAATAACATAACACTTACTTCTAAATCACAACCAAATCTATACAATATCCTTAAAAATAACACACCGAAAACCAACTATTTAGAAAAAAGTGGAATATACAAAATAGAATGCAGTAACTGTGAATTTTCATACATAGGTCTTACAACCAGAAATTTAAAAACTAGATTCCAAGAACATATAAAACATAATCCTCCTTCGGCAGTTAACACTCACATATTCAATACAAACCATACTATCACTCTTAATAACATAAAACTATTACATTCAGAAACAGACTTTCATAAATTAATTATACTCGAAAAATACGAAATCTTAAAACATATTAAAGACAACAAACCGCTCTTAAACGAAGTCATAGATTTTCCAGAACAATATATTTTCAAAAATCTCGCGCCATTTAAATAAATTAAAAACTATTTAACACAATAAATAACACTAAAATCTAATTCCGGTTTCCGCTCAGCTGTTCATAAATCTTGTTCCTCTGGTTGTGAAAACACACGTTTTCAACACCTTTCATATTTTTTCATATTTTTTAAATTTTTAAAAATTTTCAAAATGAAAATACTATATACTTCTGTTTAATTACTTAATTGACGGTAAGTTTTTTCAATTTTATATAAATACATTTAAAGTTTATGATTGTTTCACTCACCTAACCTTACAAAAACTTTTTTGAAATCCATTTTAATCATCTCATAAACCTGTCTTCTATTTTCTAACATTTTATCATTCATTATTATTAATAACCATATATTTATCTACATTTATATTTTTGTAATACAAACTAAAATAATTTTCTAAATTTATCCCAACCATTTATATAATTTTCATATGTAAAAAATTTTATATGTTTTTTCTACAAGAAATATATTGTATTACAGCTGTGGCCTGATGATGTCCGTTGCGACGAAATCGATTGCCAATAATAAAACTTTTTTATGAAAATAAACTAATCCTTATTTCATAAAACCATCAGATTTTCTACTAAATCTTATTTTACATTATATATAATTAAAGTCTGAAAATGGAGTCATTTATACGAATCATTTATTAATTCGCTCCTTTCTTGGACATTTCCTAGATTCGCCCCTGACATATACTTGTTTATTCGGTGGACAAAAGTATGGGAATATAATAATATGATTTTAATCGTCTTACCTTCAGTTGTATTTTGTCATTTATTTAATGAGTTGATGTGCTAAAATTGATTATACTATTCAAAGTCTGTCAGTAAGTGATTCTACTTTATCATCAAGTGAACTGTTCAAAAATTCAGGAACAATTTGATGTAGATTTGAGTGATCGCACTCTGCGACAACGGCTATGTGATGTAGGATTACTAGGAAGAGTATCCGTTAAGAAACCTCTACTATTAATGAAAAACAGGAGGGCCCGAAATGCATTTGCTGAAGAACACTCATTGTGGACGAGTGAAATATGGTATATTATTCTTTGGAGCGATGAAAACAAATTTAAAATATTTGGTTCCGATGGGAGTCAATATGTTAGGCATCCAGTGGGTAAGAGATATGATTATAAATACCAAAAGCCGACTCTTAAACATTGAGTAGGTAATGTCATAGTTTGAGGATGCATTTCTCGCTCTGGTATGGGACCGATTGTAAGAATAATACCAAAAATGGACCGTATTTTATATAGGGATTTGCTGATGAAGAAATTTCTTTGTGTTGGAGTTTTGAGGAGTATAACGATCCAAAACATTCATCAAAGTTTGTTAAAGAATGGTTTTTAGAGAAAAAAATTGATGTTTTAAAATGGCCTTCTCAATCTCCGAACTTAAAACTTATAAAGCATCTTTGGGATCACTCAGATCAACATAATTCGGAAAAAAAGTATGAAAAACGCCAATGAATTTATTTTATTATTATTGAAATACAATACCCAACAGGTACATGGCCAATTCTAGGGTAAGGAGAATAATATATTAATAAGAGATACCTAATAGATTTCTTTATTTCCTGAACTGAATTGGGGAAAATATTAATCTCACTTTCAGTGACACCATATGAATTAACCATATGGACCCGTACCACAATCACGGTTTTAAATGGCGGTGTTTGGAAGTATTAGTTAAAACCTTGACGACGACTTGACACATATTTCAGGTTTATAAACAAAAATCAGTGATGCCACTATACTGATTAAACCTAAAATGTACTGACAGGCATATTCAATACATTTGGCTCAATATTCTAAATAATTTATCTTACAAACAAGTCAAGAGGCAAATCTTATTAAACAATTTAAAATAATGAAGCCAAATGTATTAAATACGCCTGTCAGTACATTTTCGGATTAATCAGTATAGTGACATGACTGATTTTTTTTACAACCCTGAAGCCCAGAAGTACGTGTCAAATAGTTAGCACGGTTCTAGCTAACACCGGGGATTTTGATAGGATATTTGATTTAGCTGTTTTTAAATAGAAAATGGTTTTAAATCTCGACGACAATCTGTTGACTTGGATGAAAAGTCGATTGTTAATATTCAATGTTGTTATTGATAATTTTATACAATTGGATTTCTGCAGAAACTTGTCGTCTTTGTTCGAGTGAGGCTAAATAAAAAGTTGTAATTGCGGTGTACCTGTTTGGGGATAAACTCCTTCCAGAATGTAAGTTGAAAATTTTAAGAACTTTATATGAATTTACTCTAATGGCTCTAATTGGTTACTTTGTGCCGGATTCCAGATCACCGAACAGTATTCAAAGTGAGCACGAACGAGTGCAACAAATAAAAGACGTAAGGTACTCAAACTGGAAAACATATTGCAATTACGGATTATGAATCCTAAACACTTTAATGCGGACGATGTTTTATTGCAATATGTATACTGGAAGAAAGTTTTGGATCGAAATATACCCCTAGGTCGCAAATAATTTCTGGTCTGTGCAATATGTTATTGTTTACAGAATAGTCAAAATTGACAGGATTTTTTTTTAGTAAAAAACATACATTGACATTATTCAATATTAAGAAAAAGCTTATTGTCATTGCTCCATTGAAATATAATATCTAAATTATCCTGTAATAATATACAATCATTTATGGAAGATATACTGCATAAGAGTTTTAAATCCAGTGGCGGACTAACCTCTTCGGAGGCCTGCGGCGTCCTCTAATGCCGGGCCCCTTATATTGGGACCTAGAGCTTCCAACTCACTGTAGGGTCATTCCGGGAGATTGTGATGAAAAAAAAAGCGCCGCAGGCGAGTTTTTTTTCATTCAAGGTCAAATGCCTTATAATTCAAGGTTACATTTTTTCAAGGGATGGGAAAAGCGGCATATTTTTCCCCTTTCATGTACAAAAATAAATTGCCAGATCACAGAATACATTTCGATTTCGAGTGAACGTACGCAAAGTAGTAGAAAATAAACGCGGTGATAAATGTTGAGGCAAATAAATTAAATTTGATCCAATGAATTAAATGGAACAGAAAGACGGGAGAAATATTAAAATTGAAGTTTCATTCCGGGAATATATACATTAAAATCACTAGACCTCAGATAAGTTGCAAATTTATAAAATAAATCGTATTTGAATCATCAACTTCACTAGATTTAGTGATAAAATCACTAAATTTGCAATACTGCTACAACTCAAATCACTGATACGATTTGGGGATTCCCGAGCCGTAGCTACAGTGTTACCCGTGTTTTTAAGTTTTAATTTCCTACACAGGAACCTAAATGTTTCTTGATAGAAAAGAGACGTTAAGAAAACCGACTCGAGTATTTATGAAGGTGATTATTCAGTGGAAAATCTTAGGACTGAACCTTTTTCGTTTTTTTTTTTGTACCTGGAAACGGGGGCCCCTTTGTTTGGTAGGGACCGGGGCGGACCCCCCCTTAGTACGCCACTGTTTAAATCGTCTGCATAAAGTAAGTAGTTAGCAGTAAGACATGCGGAAAGGTCGTTAATGAAAATATTAAAGAAAAGCGGTCCTAACTGAACATTTGGATACACCTGATTTCTGAGGGAAATACTCTGATTGATGTCCATTAATGCATACAACTGAAGTCTATTACTTAGATATGACGAAATGAGTTGTAAAACACAATCGAAGAAGCCATAAAGTTTAAGTTTTTGTAAAAGAATTCCATGATCTAATTTGTCAAATACATTTGAAAAATCAACCTGACCTTGGTTATCAATAGCCTTGCAAATTAGTTGGGTTGAATTGAGGGAGTTACTAAAACAATGCGTGGCAGAAGATTCCCGCAGAAATACGCAGGTTATTAGTGGACTCGATGTCAGGTAGTATGTAGGTACTGCAAACGGTTATACAACAAAATACTAATTATTTTCATTTATTTCTAAATAATATACCGAGAGTTTTTTTTTTTTATCAGTGACCATGGGCGTATGTCATTACCATAGTTACATTTAAAATGATTGACAGCAATGCATTATCGTGTTTTTTTTAAAACTGGACATAGGACGTGACATTTAGTATATCTGTCAATGTCATCAAATTGTCATACTTCAAAATGTATACAGTTAAAGAAAATTCAAATTGTAAATTGGAGTAATTATAACGAGTCTACAACAAGTTTCTGACTTATGTGCATTAACTTTTAATAAGCGACCCAGTCCAACAACTATAAGAAAAATTAACAATGACTACAGAACTAAAGGATACGTCAATAAACAGCACAAGAAGAAAATCAGACCAAGTACTGTAGTTAATAGAAAGAAACAAGAAATTATGCAATTAATTGAAAGTGACAACACCCTGTCAACAATTTTTTTTTCTGAAATTAAGAATACTAGTATACAAAGTTTTAAGACAAAAACATTTTAAGAGTTTTAAATATCAAAATCATCAAGAGTTATTACACAACGATATAGAACGAAGAAATATCTTTTGCGAAGATATGATGAACAAAATTAATAGTGGGGAAATATTACGGGATCGAATTTTATTTACGGATGAAGCGACATTTTATATTAATCGGGAAGTAAATTCACAAAATTGCAGGTATTGGAGTCGTCAAAATGTTCACTTATATCTGCACCAGGTATTCCCCCAACGCTGGATAGGACGTGGTGGAGAAGTGGAGTGGCCTGCAATGCCACCGGATCTTGCACCAAATTTTTTTTTTCTTTGGGGCCATTTAAAAAATTGTATTTACAATGGTGACAAAATAAATATTGATCAATTAAAAAATATGGATAAAATATAATTTATATTAATTATTTCTTGCCTTAGGCTTATGTCAGAGTATAGAATTATACCATACAATTTGAACTTTTTCTTCAACTGTATACATTTTGAAATATGACAATTTGATGACATTGACAGATATACTAAATGTCACGTCCTATGTCCAGTTTTAAAAAAAACGCGATAATACATTGCTGTCAATCATTTTAAATGTAACTATGGTAATGACATACGCCTATGTTCACTGATAAAAAAAAACTCTCGGTATTTGTTTCTATACTTTTGTCCAAGGGTTTGTCTTTAAATGTGGGTATGAAATGTTAAATATACTTTAACAAATCTGTTTTATGTGATGTGCTATTATTTATGTCATTATTACTTGTCCACAGATAAGTTAATTAAAATTACATCGTGAAAATAAAAAAAGTTTCCATGCTTATCCGCCACTTTTATGCAAGTAAATTGATTGCAACAAAAGATTTGCGTAATTGCAATAATGAAACTATTTCTTGTAAACTTATATACCATGTTTGATACAGTGTACTCCTCTTTCAATGCTGATAGGTCTACTGGTTAGACAAGCAGCCCTATGAAGTTCGCAGTGGTTTGGGTATATGTGCCCATCGGAACCACAAACGAGCTTTCTTCTTTCACCACACATGCGTTGGCATACACATGTAGCTTCACCGGTGTCCTCCACAATGCATTCGTGGCCCTTGGGGCAGTAGTGCACCAGACATGGATCTGAAACACAATAAATAAAAAAATAAAAATAATACGAGTAGTTTAAATATAAGATACAAAGAAAGTATTTAAAATACGGACAGGGTTGGGAAGAAAGGACAGGCGTTTTTTAAAACGTCACAAAATTGATACTTTTTGCTTAATAAAAAAATTATTCACAGATTTGAGTTCGTAATGACATAGCATTTGACAAAATCTAATGTGGAAAACAATATCTTGGTTGTGGGGTCCGTTATCATTAATACATTTCTGGAAACGTTCTACGAAGTTTGCAAATACTTTCCAACTTCGCTTTGATAATTTGGGCGACTTCTACACAAATAGCTTCTTTCAGTTCTTTCGATGTGAGGGGCATGGTGCGGGGTTTGTGTTCTTATGTACGTATTACATTGGAAGAACTGAGAGAAGTTATTCGCATAGAAGTCGCCCAAATTGACGTCGTTTTTAGAGGTGGTACGATTGCTTTCAAAACTGACATGTATGAAATGACATATAACCTCAAATTGATATCAGTTAACAATGGTCGCGGTCAGCACCTCTCATCGCTGGTATCGTTGACCTCCGAAGTTCGACGAACACAATGAATGGACAAATGTAATTGGTCCAGCAATTGCATTCGGCAATCATCGGAACGCAGCGGTACTTATCGCTGCCAGCGCTGCCGGGGTGTTGAACGCGCCCAATGAATTTTCATCTGTTTAGTTAGCGGGAAGCGCAACCACATAACTGTGAAAAAAGACAGTAATATTTTTCAAAAGTTGCATTTTTAAAAAATTATAAAATTACCTTAATAGAAAATAGAATGGGTTAAAATTAAAACACTAGTGCAGCGAGGGTTTTAAGACTCGTGAATGACAAAAGATGCTTTACGTCTGTGTATAGTATAATATTTTATGTACAATAGAATCTAATAACCCAGTAAATAAAAAAAAACTTTTATTTATGAATTAGGATCACAATATTAAATGAGAAGTTTGCCATGATAACACAATAACCACAATAGTTAAGCAAGTTTAGCGTGTTTAAAATTTTTATCACTCGTTGCTTGGCAACTAGTGACTGATGAAACCTTGTTAGTAACCAACCGTTTTACAAACTTAAAACTGACAACTAAATACCATTTACTATCATAGAGAAAGTAGTATAAAAAATCTGATGTGGCCAACACAAAACCTTCCGCTATTTAATTTTTATTAATTTAAATACATACCTACGTTTTTACTAATGCTGCAAACTATATTATGTTCCATTGCATATAACTATTGTTTTATTTACTATTTTCTTTTTAAAATGCCACTATTATTAATTTGAAATGATTATTTTTGTTGACAGTGATATTTACCTGTCAGTTACATTCATTTGAAATATGAACTATGTAACAAAAGAATTGTGTTTATCTTAGGCTTCCGGATTTATAAAAAAAATGCTTTTTAAATTTATCTGTAAAATATATAATAGTATTAATGTATTCCTGTATAAAATTCAATAATCTTTAATTTTTATAATGACATAAAATGCAAAAAATGGCATTTAATGGTATTTTTTGAAGAAACACCATCATGAGCTTCAGGTAAAGTACGATTTCCGGTTATCCGATTTACTCCAAAGCTAATGGTTTCTTTCCATATTAGAACGGGGTAGAAATACAAGGTTTCAGAATTTTCTGAATGATAGTATTTGAGTTAGAGCGACAACCAAATTCATACACACACACACACATACACACACACACACATACAAACATACAGACATCATCGTGAAAAGGTTAAAATTGGATTCTAGGGACCTTAAACCGTGGTCATTTACTAAAATCTCGATATGTGATTTTTAGCACGATCCCTATACCTGCCTTACCAAGGGTAGCGGGAGGTAAAAAACATGTTTCGTAAGGCCTGTTAATGCACGAATCCACGTTTGGAAAACGAGTTGCTTTAGTTTTAAATATTGATTTAATACGTATAGAAATGAGAAAGCATTCCGCGTTTTAAGTTGATATTTATTTAGTATGTAGTTGAATCAGAGAAAAGTTAATACACTTAAAAACAAACTTTGATAAACATCTCATTTCTAGTCCAATTTATTTATGTAAACATTTTCCATCCAGTAGAAAATTCCCTCCTTAGTATGCCGGCTTTGGTGCGCCGCTTCTTACAGTATTTCACAGAGCGTCAAATACTTCATATAGCAATGCATTTCTGATAGAGTATGCTCGGCTCCGGGCATAAAACCAAGCCAAGTCCGGTGAAATACGAATCCGGTATATTGGTATTCAGTTACTTTCCGCCAAGAGACTTTACTACCTGCACACCGCAATAAGAATAAACTACACCGTGAATGATTAAATGCTCGCTACAAGGAATTGGATATGAGAATATCTTACCGGGATTTACATCTCTATACTTCATGTTTAAACAATTTTTGTAATATCGCTTTTGAAAGATATTATTAATAATAAAAACGCGGAATTTTAAAGGTGTAATATCTGTTTGGGTTTCGGTTTCGGTCATCGGGAAAATATAATTTCGGTTTGATCTTGATTTCGGTTTTTATACAGCAATCAGTTCCGGTTTATCGGTTTTACTAAAAGGGTTTCGGTTTTGCAAAAGTAATTTACGAGTACTTTTATGTCTTACTAGTATGTTATTGTTTTATAACAACCTCAACATTAGGTCCGTTATTGAGTAAATAATGACCTAGAGCGTATTAAGTTGCTATGGTAATGTTAACAACAAACTGAGGTTAATAATACTGATACTAACATAAAGTGCAGTTAATGTTAAGAAGCATTGTGAATTGTATTCGTTTATAATCATACTTGTTTCATGACAAATACAAACCAGCATACTTCTTATTCTTAGCAATAACATTGCTCGTCCATATTGACAGAAAAATACCACAAGAAATATATTTTTTGTTTGAAAAAATGCTTTGTTTACAGAAACAAAATATTACCTGATACCGCATTCACAGGCTACTTTGTAAGTTGTATTAAAATTTTGAGATTTATTATTTAGTTTGATAAATTCTAGTCAGACAAAATGTTTATTAAGAATTTCTAGTAAGACATAAAACGTTGAAGGCACCATGGGTGTTAAACGACAATAATTATTGTTCTTATAACAACCCTTGGTTCCTTAATTACTATTTAATTTTATATTTACTTCTTTGTACGAAGTAAAAATTTCGGTTTCAGATTTCAGCGGAAATAACTATCCATTTTGACCATCGGACGTCTGACGTACGTACGTATCTAGCATAACTCAAAAACGCTAAGCCGTAGAAAGTTGAAATTTTGTATTTAGGACTGTTATAACATCTAGTTGTGCACCTCCCTTTTTGGTTATTACATAACTTCCAGAAGTGGTACATTACTGGAAGCCTATAATAGATTTTAATGAAAATCTATATTAAAATACAATCCAAAACTTTTCAAATTTGGTATATAAGACTTCTATGTCAGTGGGAATAACATAATAGATTTTGATTAAAATGGGCTAACCGGAAGTGATTTATTACCTGAAGCTGTTAACAGTTTTTCTTGAAAGAAATGGTTTTATTTTGAATTTAGAAATAAATGCTTCAGAGAGAATTAAATTCTACGTCTAGCACATGAAGTATTATTAAATTAGCTTTTGTACAAGCGAGATATGTAAACTTAAAAATTATATACTTTTTAGTTTTTGTTGTTTGTATGGATTAAGACAAAAAATAAAAAAATTAATGTCATTGTCAAATTATGTCAAATACGCGCAATTTTATGATTGGATTTGTTATAATCAGGGATTTGTTAACTACTGAATGGAGCAAGTGTATATCGATATATGTATTTCTTGTGTACCCGGCTAGATTAAGAGAGAACACAGGAAGTGTGAGTGAGAAATATATAGATAATTCCACTTTAGACAATTGAATTCGATATTCATATCTGTCATATTCACATCTGCCAAATTTACGTCAAAAATTAATTGTGTTTAAGTATATTTGATCATGAAACGTGAAATAAGTACGAATACAACCAATGCAACGCTAAATTAGAACACATAAGAATATGTCATGTTTATTTGTCAAATTATTTTCTAGAAGAAATCATAATTTTAATCATAACTTACTAATGAAACGACACAGCACCGTTCATCACATATTTTGATACACAATTTTCAATACAACACCTTCGAACCATAATAAATAATTATATTTCAATGATGATATCAAGAATAACCTAAAATCTGTCAATCAAACCTATCAAACAAAAGATTTGACAAGTAACGGAAACAAAGACAAAAAATCGGAATTATGTATGACTATCTCTGTCGATCTGGCCGAGTACATGGTAAAGATTCACTCGCTCCATCCAGTAGTTAACAAATCCCTGGTTATAATACGTATTTTAGTTATTAACTAAATATGTGTAGTTTAATAGGCGTCAAGGAAGTCATGTGATGTCCACATCAGATTTTTTATTTTTGTAATTCGCATACGTACCTGTGATGCTACCACGCCACAACGGAAGATAATAATTATTTCTTAAAATTTGTTAAAACATTTTTTAATTATCTTTAATTATTTTTTTTATTAATTTTGGACACTTAATTATTAAAATCATGTAAAAGTGACCCCAAACATGTAACGAATTACGAGCGCTATCCGGTATAAGTTGGTATTACATTGAAAATTGAAATACATTGAAACAAAAAAGCAAATAGAAAATAAACTTATAGGCCACTCAATAGAAGATTTATTGTGGAAATAAATGGTGACAAGCTGGAAAAAAATATTCTCTTTAATAGGACTTTCAAAAAAACATACTAATTTTGCAAGATCTAGCGACCCCGGATTTTGCCGCCATATTGAAAAAAAAGACGCGAAAAATAATTTTTTATTGATTTTCGTGAATATCTAGACTAGACGATTCATATTTCCAAATAAAAATAGTAATTTGATGTGCTAGCAATGAAACATTTATTTTTTGGCAAGTATCAGTCAACTGCTCCTTATAAATTTCCGATTATTTTTGGATTGTTCACATGTCTCCGATTGAGAATCTTTTGGTCTAAAGAGCGCAAGAATTATCTGTAATCTAAATTAATAATATTAATAATAATAATAATAATAATAATAATATTTTGTCGGCTTTCAACTATCACGTCATAGCCCAAATACTTTATCTTGTACTTTAACATTTACAATTTTTACATTTCATATATTATACAGTATTTTAAAGACACACAAACATCTAAGCCCCTGGTGGGATTGAATCCACGACCTCAGGGTCCGAGCGGTGAAGGTCGCTTTGAGTGCTGCCAAAGGCACGCTGCCTCAACACGCTCGGCGGCTAACCTAAATTAATTGAAAGCTGATATCAATGCTCCTTTGCTAATACCGTCAAGTTTGCGTTTGAAACTTTGATTAGTAAAATGAGATTAACAAAGTAGATTTTAGCCATTTATTAGTCGGCCGTGAATTCCATAGACAGGTAATGAAATTTGTGACAAAATTGAAGAATTTTAACACAATATCTATAAGGTTAACAAAAAAAAGTTACTAAGCAATTCTTTTGCTCTCATCGACTCCTGGTTAAATTTAATGTACATAACACAGACATAATCGTAAAAATATTAAAATCTGGTTCATTCTGGGGACCTTAAAACGTTCTTATTCACTATAATCGGGATATGTGGTTTTTAGCGTGAGTTCTAAGCCTCTTTTACCTACGGTAGCGAGAAGGAAATGGACAAAATAATCCCCAAACTTATTGAATGTATTAATGAAAGAGTAAGAATAAATTCTGGTGGTAAGGACAAAATTACAGTCTTCGTACTAACTGTGTAATTGTAACTTACTTGTGTCTAGAAGCGGTGTTACGTGAGTCGTGGAAGGAGAGGTAGTGATTGAATCCCGATGATGTCTGGATCTCTGTAACAAAAAGAAAACTCACTATATCCAACGAATACCAATACGTAGTTGGCTACAATTATCCTTTGCAGACAAAAGGCATCAAAATTCCATGGCCGCCCAAGGCTACTTGTTGCTCACTTTGTATCTAATTAATTTCTAGCCATTGTAGAACATTCCACACAAGCCAGAAATGATAGATGAAGGATATAAACCAAGAGTATTCTGAATTGAATTAAAGGAAAAATTAGAGAATTTCGCTTATCGTGCAAATTTGAGATGGGTAAGATTATAAGTAGATGTAGGTATTCAGAATTGCATTTTCACGGTGATTAAATCCAACTTGGAAATTGGAAGCGGTGATAAATTGAGATGAAATATTTTTTTCCCATAACTATTGTATCATATTAGGATTTAAAACCGGGATCTTTGGTATACGAAGTGGCAATGTACAATGTTCATTCAGAATTAAATTTGAATCCAGCTCAATTTCTTGCTGGCTTAAAAATAAAGCTCGACAGATTCATTACATGTTACAAAGACTAAGATTATTTGACGTCTATGTAACTTGTGTTGTGTCACAGATATATGTATAGGTAAATGGTGACGTTACATTCTACAGATTACAAATAATAATGATGATGTCGTAGAGTTACACATATTTAATTACTGCTACAACGCCCTCTGTGCTAATGTATACCCAATGACGATGTTTAAATTAAATCAAATTATTATTCCAAGGTTCATATCATGTTTATGTTTTTGTGTTTTGCAAAAACATAGATGAAGAACATAAATCTTTCAGAAAGGCATTATTTAAAAAAACAATTTTTTAAAAAATCACTTTTTCAGTTAAAATATGTCCATAAATATTTCATGTTGCACGCCGATGTATACGAAGTGGAGTGAAGTTTCTGCAAATAATATTATATCTGTCCCATACGGCTTATAAATGACCTTGAATAGTCATGTTTCATGCACCAGACTCTCAAAACAAATGTTCGAAAATTTCATACTTGTATGGAGTAAAAATATTTTAAATCGTATTTGATTTTAATTAAATCAAATAATATTACATCGAGTTGATTTAAAAATATGATTTTTGTCAAAGATTAAATTATTTACATTATTTTGTCTAAAATAAATTGCACTATTAGATCATTTTTATTTTACACTACACTACGTTACAATTTACATTTTCATTTATTATGAATTACTGAGAGAATATAATTAATTTTTGTTAAAATTAACTGTCAATGTTGTAAAAATCCCTTAGTAACGAATCTAAATAAGGTGATAATTTCTTTGTTTTTTATCATCGCTGTGATAGACATGTAACTAGGGAAATTCTGAATGTTGATTGGCGGAAAACATGTCACGTGACTAATGAATTATATTCACAATAATACACCTTTCTTCACAAAATATTTTTAATTTCAAAATGTACATTTCGACTGCAAAGCAATCTTCATCAGTATATTCTGAAATTAAAAATATTTTGCGAAGAAAGGTGTATTATTGTTTATAATTTAATTTATATCCTCGCGTAACTCAAATACTTAATTTAGACTTATATTTAATTTTATAAGTGTAATTTAATGTTATTTATATATCAAATTTTGGTGCTTTGATATCTACCTCGTGATGAAATAAGTTAAAAAAAGCTAATTTTTCCACCTTCTTGAGGTGAGGTAAAATAAAAATTCAGACTAAAAGGACCATATATTAGGACGTTTCGGGACTTCTCACATTCCCATCGTCAGTAATACAATAAAAACAAATATCTGGATGTCATACTACAATAGAATTAAAGGACATTGTTGTTACAGTTGCTTAATTGTACACGGAGAACAACTTATCCGGATATAAAATTTTTGTTATGTTAAACATGTAAACATAAAATTTTTAATGTTTATCTTTATAAGTTCAAAATCTAAATATAGAAAGCGTAAAATATCCACAACTAGATTATAATTTAAACAATTAATGGAGAAATTGAAAAAGTAGTTTTTCAATCACAAAAGAGAAATATTAATAGTTAATATACGAAAACAATAATATTTCTTGAGCGCAAAATTTGTAAACAATTCTTTCTTCCTAGGATATCGCTCAAATGCAGCTGTAGACACGTGTTTCGCTCTTATTAGAGTTCATCAGTACAGCATAGCTGGTTAATAAGTGGTAGAGGTAGTAATAAAAAACCGACAAAGTGTAACAGCACTAGTAAGCAGCCAAAACACCTTTGTTGCCTCGGTCAGTACTTCCACATCCATTGTGGATAAATACAACGTCACAGCGGCGGTGATTTATAACCACACACCAGACCCGTTACTTGGACCCCAAAGTAAATAAAATAAATAAATATATCATCACGGCATATTACCTATTTCTGGGTGTGCCAGTATCTACAACACATGTAGAAATCGACAATGATGACGATATATTTTACCGCGTGGGCGCTTACCAGGCGTCACCTCACGGGCACTCGTAGCTGGTGTGGAGTGTGCACCACAGGGGTCACTTTTGTGCCATTTAAAATTGGAAATATTTGGCGTCTGTCGGGAGCGAACCCGGTTCCCCTAGGTTTGCGACCACTCAGGCACGCGGCCACGGGACCCCAAAGTAAATATACAAAAACAATAATATTTCTTGAGCGCAAAATTTGTAAACAATTCTCTCTTCCTAGGATTACTACCTCTAGTTAATGTCCACCTATTAACTAGCTATGCTGTACTGATGAGCTCTAATAAGAGCGAAACACGTGTCTACAGCTGCATTTGAGCGATATCCAAGGAAGAAAGAATTGTTTATTAATAGTTAAAATTAAAATCTACTCATTTTCTAATTATTATAAAAGTTAATATTAAAGATAACTTCCATATTTACTCTTTCAATTAGTAAAATTTAGTGAAAAAGAGCGATGCACTTTCTCTTAGCTAAGGAGTGAAAAACGATACTTCTGTTTGAAGAGTGTAGAGTGTATTCTAAAATTAGCTATTAATTATTTATGTTGTCACTTGGATCTACGATTACAAACTACAATGCGACTTAACGTCCGATTGGGCAATTTTGAAGGCATATAGTTTCTACAATAGCCAATCAGGGTAAAATTAACCCGTAAAATTTGACTCCTTGTGGCCACCTACCATTGCTAAAAAGATGGCTGCATATTTACCAAACAACCTGTATATAAAATAGTTGCTTATTTGAAGTTTCTATATTAATCTTCATTTAGATGAAATGACATCCATATTCTAATCGAATTCAAATACAGATCATTCGACTGGGAAACACCCCAGCTATACCCTGTTGGCTGTTCTTTTTTGTCCTGTATTCATCTTGTTCACGGCGATGGCTGCTGCATGAGAATTGAGCCGTGCGCTATGCAATGTGCCCGTGTATTGAATGGCGCTCAATACCGGATTTCCCCAAGTCCAGACTGGAATTGCTTGACTCGGACTCCATGCTGAGTACATACATATAGTTCGTAATGACATCCTCTAGGAATACATGTACCTTACAGGTCATCCAGTGCAAACTCATTGCGCTTGAAATTGCTTTGAACGTTGCTATAATAATTGCGGCTGGGTGTATTAAAGCGCAGTACAAAATGAAATATTGCACTTTAGAGTTTAGCAGACGGCTTTGTTGAAGTACAACGATCCGTGATTGGTTCTGGCATATTTACTATACAACCCCGTAATAGTTCGGCCGGTTTACACTTTCAACAAGCAAATTATAAAACCTAAGCATATTTTTTATTATTTTATTTATTATTTATTATTACTTCATCATACATATATATATACCGAGTGTCCCATTTTAATGTACCACCTGGAATATCTTCAGGATCATGCATCATATGAAAAAATGTTTCAAATAAAAGTTTAACGATTTGGAGGGGAAATTCATTCCTGTAAATAAATTCGACCCCCCACCCGCGGGGGAGGCTGGGGAGCGGGTAGTTTTAAAATTTTAAATAGTAATCCCTATTTTTTATAGCAGAATCGGATAGAGCGTGAAAAAATAAGTAGATTTTATCTAAAAAAATTTTTTATGACTTAAGTAGATGACGCTGCAATTAACAAAATTGTTTTCGATACATAATTTTCCGGAAACAATCAAAGCAGTGTGGGTATGGGTATGTGTGTTTGTGTGTGTGTGTGTGTGTGTATGTGTGTGTGTATGTGTGTTGGTGAGGACATCCTGACAACAATTTACCGCCGGCATTAGCATTACCCGAGACGTACCACGAGGAGGTTGCTCGGTCGGATTTGCTTCTCGTGTGAATGTGTATGTGTTTGTGTCTGCAAAAAAAAAATTTAGATAAAATCTATTTATTTTTTCACGCTCTATCCGATTTTGCTATAAAAAATAGGGGTTACCATTTAAAATTTTAAAACTACCCCCTCCCCAGCCTCCTTTGAGGGTAGAGGGTTGAATTTCTTTACCGGATCGGATGTCCCCCTCCATATCGTTAAACTTTTATTTGAAACATTTTTTAATGCGGTGCATGATGCTGACGATATTCCAGGTGATACATTAAAATGGGACACCTGTATATATGGCGATTCGATGAGGATGAGATTGTTTTCCCTTCTACATTTCATAGCCTTTTATATAGTAAATGTTGTAGATAAGGATGAAATTATGAGACACACACAAACTACCGTACCTTACCCGGGATTCAAACCCGGAATCCTTAGGTCGTGAGTTGACTACGTTGGCCACTACAGCACCGGGGTCGGTTCTTTCGACTAGTATAAAATATAGATTTTAAACTTGCAAAAACGGAATATATTATTTACGTGTGCCGCCATTTAATATTGCGTTACATCTGAGGCCACACGAGAGAACAGGCCTGAATGCTTATTTCGTGACGTCATAACGAGGGGCACACGACTGCATTGTAAGCAAAGAAAGCATATGGAATTTTTAACAAATAGACTTGTAAAATGTGATTTATAAATACATACAACTCATACGTAACTATTCAAAGTTTATTTATATGAGTAAAAATGTTAAACAAAAAACGAATAATAAATGGAATAAATATATCAATACCACTTATATTCAGGGCATTGAACCCGCCAAAACCTGGGTTCGGTTTAGGTTCAGGTTAATTTGTTTTTCGAGATATGGGTTCGGATGCGGTTCCAATTTAAGCATTAATAAAATTTGCGGATTTGTTCCGGGTTTAGGTACTGAATTTAGGTTCGCTTCGACCTAATGAAAATTAAATTATTGTTTTTCGAATAACAGTCTTTATACAAAAATAATTTAAAATGAAAGCCTCAAGTCAAGAAACTAACACAATTTTGAAGAAAAGTCGGCTGTATTACGATTATGTTTACGTTTCGAACTAAAAATTAACCTGAACCGGAGTTGAACCCTGAACCTGAATTTTAATATCTGGTTCGATTCCACCTCGTGTTCATTTGAAAAATATATGAGGTTCGGTTCTGGGTTTGGGTTCGGTAAAATGTTACGGTCTGGTTCCGGTTTTGGTTCGGTTCAGGTTCGGTTTCGATCCCCTGCTTATATTTTAAACTATTTACTTATTGTTATTTAAATAATACAAAAAAATGTTAGTTATAGAAACATATTAATAGTATATTACATCCGAGGTGGGAGATGTTTCATTATACAGCCGAGGGCTTATGTATATTACCGAGAGGCGAAGCCTCGAGGTGAGATAAAGCGCGATGCTGTGATGAAACTCCCACCGAGGTTATGTATACTATTTTATTCACAATCATCCTCATTTTAAATCAATAATTTTCAAAATAAATCAATGAGTTATAATCTTTAATTTTATTAATATTTTTGACAGCTCTCTTAAAATTTGTTTAGCCTACTTAATTATAGGGATTTATGGCAAGGTTGCTAGGCAACCCCTATATAAACATTTTCAACCCAAGAGATTGTCATTAATGTTAGGAAAGACGTATTTCCCAACCTCCAAAAGGTTAGGAATCGGTATATTACCTACTATAATGGTGAATATATTTTATTTTTATTTTTAATCGAAACAATACTCAAACAAGTAAATAAGAATTGAATAATAATAATAATAATAATAATAATAATAATAATAATAATAATAATAATAATAATAATAATATATTATTATTCAATTAGCATGTAAAGTGGGATTTTACTCAAGAGAATGGAGTTTGCAACGCGAGCTGAAGGCGGGTGTTATACATCATTCGAATGAGTAACAGTCATTACATGCGAATAGGAAACTATACTTTTTCTACAACTATTCAATAGGATTTTTTTTCTGTTTGGATAGGATTAATTAAAAAATTATTAACTTTATTCATGTTTGTATATTTAATAGTTTACAATTTATAATAGTTTACCTTTGTTGCAAGATATAATTGGCATTATATTTCATAGGGAGTGGTTTTTTTCTCCGTAACCTTCAGATTTTCGTTTCAAAAATACACAGCGCAGTTTTAAATAATTTTCTATATTTATTCTATAATATCTGGCGGCGTGCAAATTTATTCATTCTCACAATCTGAATTCATGTTTTTAATTCATTTAACTTACATAACTTACATAGATTCGCAATTTTGACATTGGAAAAACATTTATAACATGAACATTGTTCTGAGCGTACTCGACAGTATTGCAATTTTAAGTAATGGATGATTGTGATTGGTCCTTAATAAGTGGAAACTCACGGCCCATGAGTAATATTTTGTATTAATACAAAAAAGATATATAATGAAAGTATTACTTAATGGTTGTAGAAATACAATATTACATTTTAACTTATTACTTGATTCGTGGGATCATATGTATTGTAATTATACATGTAAACATTATTTCACAACAAAACAACGTTTTCTCAATTCTATATAATGTCTGTATTATGGAAACATATAATACATATTACCTGTATTTAATATAATTGCCTTCGATTAGTAATTTTATCACTTTCAGTTATCATTTTTGTTTTAAAATATTTTCACGGCGAATATCCCGATTTTTTTTCTCTTACGGGGTAATTTTTAAATGTAGTGGGTATTCCGTATCCGTAAATTTTAAATATTTTCTTTTTAAAACTAATCGTTTAAATTTAAAAACATTAGCAAATTTGATCGTTTTCTAGTAATTGCTTCTGCACATTGGCTCAACATTTTCATACCATTCTTAAAATTTTCTTTAATTCTTTTAATAAATTAATAATATTAATAAGCAACAAAAACCAAGAGTAGACTGATATGAGAGCGTAAAGAAAATTTGAAGAAAAAATATGAATGTGTAAAAAGCAGGAAATAAAAAAAATAACAAAGGTTGTGATCGATAAAAGGCTCAAACCCTAAACCTAAACAGTACAACAGTTTATCTGCAACAATATTAAGTTATTTATTTCATAATATTTTTTTCAGAAATCGCAAGAATATATATAAAATGGTAATTATGTACCTATATAAGTTATTCACGAGTTGTATGTATTTAGAAATCACATTTTTTTCAATTAAATTTGTTAAAAATTTTGTATATTTCCTATGCTTACGTTGCAGTCATTCGCCTCACTCTGTGACATCACGCATGGCGGGGAGATAAGCATTCTGTCTACATTGTCTTTATTGGTAACGCCAACTTTAATTCTGTTGTATCCACAATTTTTGGACATTCTTCTGTTTTACTATACGCACTGAATGTTTACGAAGTTTTTCATTTGTGCCGAAGTAAAGGGTTTCGGTAGAAGATAAATCTAAACTAGAAGATGACCCTTTAAATGCTTATCAAACTATTATACCCAAATCATTCAAGTAGCCAATGCACGTCTTAATAAAAATTGAATAAAAGTAACTAGATGTATGACGTCATGTACTGGTACGTTTGCAGAGGTTTTAGAATCCTTATGAAGAGTTATACAGATTGCAATCTGTATTATCGATATGGTCATGAACTGTCACATCTACAAAATAAATACTATATTTTCATCACTGTCCATTTCTATTTAAATTATTTTATAATACTAACCTTATTTATACTTATGTATGCCATATAAAGGCAATAAATAAAAGTGAGCCGAATTTCAAAGAAATATACCGAATTCTTCTGATTGATTAGAAGCACTACCTACCTTTGGCAGATTCACAGATTTTGTGTTTGCGTTAACGGTCACGTTGCGTTGCGTTTAACATTACTTTATTATAAATAGGCCTTTACAACGCACAAAAATGTTTCAAACACGATACGAATATTTTTCAAATAATAACTTTGACAGTATGAACATACAAATTATCAATGTTGCCAACTATAGCAACAATTAAACGAATAATTTGACGTTGATGTACATTATTTATATATTATTCATGTCATATACGATAAGTAATGAACTCTACTGTTCATCTTAATAATAATTATATAAGGCTATACACTTTTTGACGGTTAAAAATGATTAAAATTTTATTTAATTTTTCTCTGTTAGTGATTTTAATGCATTAAGGTTTTACATTAAGTGATGACGTGCATTGGCTGCTTGAATGATTTGGGTATATCACCCAACATTTGGCCCACAGTTTTTGCAGGTTTTAAGTTTATATTTAAAGTAGTCGAAAGAACTTTGTCGAAATGTCTTACCATTTGTATAGGTTTTATAATTTGTTGCAATTGTAAGCCGGCTGAGGCTGAGCTATCATGAGTCTGGGGTAGTAGCAGTGGGTGACTGCAAAACATTTGAAAATTATTTTCTGGTAATATTTTGCAAAAATTAATACAAAGAATGCGTATAATTTGAGTGTAAGCTTCAAAAATTGCACGCTTAATTCCAGATAACCAGGCGTGTATGATTTATCGTCCTGGATCAGTTTATAAATGAAATTTCATTAAAGCAGCGCTCATATTGGAAATGAACATTCGGCCACCGTTTGTGGATAATTTATGATGGTGATATTAGGAACCTCTTGCTACTATTTCATGCAACAATTATTGCAAAACCCTTGATTGTTCTGTTTGATGCCATTTGCGTTTGAATTAAGTACACTGAAAAAATTTTTGCTTTAATTATGAAAAAAATGCAGGTAAAATCAAAATATTTTGCATTCAACTTTGATCCAACAAAATTTTTATTTGTTTTGAAATTACTTCTGTTTTTGATCTTTCAAACGAAAGTAATTACTGTTAAATTTACTTACTTAATCCTGCACCTTTCTACCCTCACGGGTGTAAGGCGTTCCCCCGGCCTGCGGGGGAGGGGGTTGAGTTCTGATTTGTTGGTCTTCTCCATATTTCTTTCCACTCTGCTCTATCTTGTGTTGCTGTCTTCGTTTCTTCCCAAGTTAGACCTCTTCTTTGCGCTGCCTCCTTTACTTCTTCCAGCCACGTTCTCCTTGGTCGTCCTCGTGGTTTCTTTCTTCCAATTTTTGCTTCAAACACTTTTTTAACTATTCTCTCCTCTCCCATCCTTTCTACATGCCCATACCATCTCATCTGTCCTTCTGCTATCTTATCTTCTATTGCTTTTACTTTTAAGTTTTGTCTGTAGGTTGTGTTTTCAATTCTGTCCAGTCTTGTTTTCCCCTCTATTTTTCTCAAGAATCTCATTTCGGTAGCCGTAATTTTTTCTTTTTGTCTTTGCGTTAATGTCCATGTTTCAGCTCCGTGTATGAGTATAGGTGTCACTACTTTCTTAAATATTTGTACCCTGGTCTCTTTCGGTATTTCTTTCTTTCCTAAGAAGCTGTGTTTGATGCTATTGAATATTTTGCCTCCTGTTGTTCTTCTTTCTTTTATTTCTTCATCAAATCTTCCATCTTCTGAGATCATTGCCCCCAGGTATTTAAATTTTTGGACTTGCTGTAGATTTTCATTTTTTAGTTGTATCGTGTGGTGTTGTTCATTTCTTCCTAGTATCATGGTTTTCGTTTTTTCTTTATTGATCTTCATGTTTAATTTTTGTAGCGCTTTATCATATATTTCTATATTCCTTATTAAGGTTTTTTCGTCTTCTGCTATGATGACCATGTCATCTGCATAGCATAATTCTGCTATTTCCACTCTTCTCAATTTCCAATTTCCTATGTAGTATTTCTTTACTTCTTTCTTTGTCTCTTTTATTCCTTCGTCAAGAATTAGCGTAAACAGAAGCGGGCTCAAAATGCATCCTTGCCTTACTCCGGCTGTAGTTTCAAATGTATTGGAGGTCTCTTGTTTCACTCTTACATAGCTCTTAGTGTTAGAATATAGGCTTTGAATTCCTGTTATTAACGTATTTGATATTCCCCTTTTTCTTAGCGTTTTCCATATGTCTTCTCTATTGATTCTATCAAACGCTTTCTCTAGATCAATGAAGCACACATGTACGTTTCTCCCTTCTTTTATTGCCTTTTCCCCTATTTGTCTTAGTATGAATATCGCATCATTTACTCCTCTATTTGGTCTAAAACCAAATTGAGTTTCCTCTAAAGATTCTTCCAGCTCTATTCTTAGTCTACTCTCCAGGATTCTTGCATATATTTTGGCCACTGTGCTTATTAGGGTAATTCCTCTATAGTTCCGGCACTCTCTGCTATCTCCTTTTTTAAATATTGGTGTTATGATACCTATTTGCCATTCTGCTGGTGTTATTCCTTTTAGCGCTTCATTCATTATGTCTTTAAGTTCCTGTAGTGCTGATTCGGGTAGTGCTTTCAGCATGTCTGCTGTTATTTTGTCATGTCCGGGAGCTTTTCCTCTTTTGGTTTTTCTTATTGCTTCTATTATTTCTTTCAAGCTTATTTCTTCTTCTTGTGTTATTTCTGTTTCCTTTGTTCGTGTGCGATGGCTTTCTTGTTGTTCTTCATCTTTAGTATCATTTCCCTCTAGTAATTCTATGAAATACTGTCTCCATCTATCCATTATTCTGTCTTCTTCTGCTATCGTCTTTCCTTCCTTATCTTTAATGTTCGTAATTGTTGCTGTCTTCTTTTGTCTTATATTTTTAAGTGTTCCAAAAAATAATTTCTGGTTTTCATTGTATGCGTTTTTCATTTTTTCACCAAATTCTCTCCATGCTTTTTCTTTTTCTTCCTTTATTACTCTTTTTACTTTTTTCCTTTGTTCTTTATATTTTTCATAGTCAATATTTTCTTTCGTTTGTAGATATTTATTCCACTTGTTCTTTTTTTCTTTCACTGTAACTTTTACCCTTTCCGACCACCATCTAGTTTTGTTTGTGTTTCTGTTCACTATTCTAGTCGTGCCGCAGCTTTTTTCTGCTGCCTCTATTACTGTCTTTTTGAAGTTCTTCCATTTCTTTTCTATGTTTCCTTGTTTTTCTTTTGCTTTTTTCTTAAGCTCTTCGTTGACGTTCTTTTGAAATTTTTCTTCTATCTCTTGTCTTCTAAGTTCATGGCATTTTATTTTCTTATTTACTATCTTTCTTTTGGTTTCGTTTTTTGTGATTACTTCTTGCTTTAGTATCATTGTTACAAGGAAATGGTCGCTTCCAATCTCTGGTCCTCTTTTTACTTTTATGTCTTTTACTCTATTCCAGCTGTCTATGTTAATTAGGAAATAATCTATAATCGATTTTTCATTTCTGCTTATAACTTGTCTTGTTATTTTATGTATTTCTTTGTGCTTGAAGTGTGTATTTCCGATTTTGAACTCATTCTCTAGGCAAAACTCTATTATTCTTTTCCCGTTTGTATTCGTCACATTCTCTCCATTCCTTCCTAAGCACCACTCTATTCCATCATTCTTATTTCCTACCCTCCCGTTAAGGTCTCCCATTATTATTACTCTCTTTTCACTTCTGTCTACTATTTCTTGTAGTTCTTTAAAGAAGTTATCTTTTTCTTCTTTTCTTGCGTCCTCGTTCGGTCCATAGCCCACAATTAGCGTGTATTCTTCGTTTTCGTCTCCTTCCTTAACATTTATTGATAGTAATCTTTCATTCAATAGGTTTTCTTTCGAAACATATTTCATCTTATCCTCTTTAATTAAAATTGCCACCCCTGCCTTAGCGTTTTCTTTTTCCGATACTCCTACCCAGTACATCCAATATCCATTTTGTGTCTTTGTGATTCCTTTGCCTTTCCTCTTTGTTTCTGTTATACCCACGTAATCCATATTCATTTTTGCCATTTCTTCTGTTAATTCATATTCTTTTCCTGTTAAACTTTTTACATTCCATGTTCCAAATTTTATTATTTTCCCTGGTTTATTTACTCTATTTTTTATTTTGCCCATCCCGTACTTAATTATATGTGTTTTGTTGTTCCTTATCGTATCCTTTTCCTTTGCTTGCGACGTCTTTCCTTTTTGTTGCAATTTTCCTCGTTTTTCCCTTAGTTTTTTGACGCAGTACCTCCTTCTTCTTTGACCTCTATCATCTTCTTTTGTGTTTTGTCCCATTTCCATTCCTTTCCATTTATTGTTATTTTCTGATAGCCTATCTTCAATATATCTCCTGCCTTTTTATTTTTCTCTGCTAACATTTTTATTTCCTTTTGTATTTCGCGCTCATTTCTTGTTAGTTCGTTGTTTATGAAGATTTTGTCCTTTAAGGTTCTTAGGTTCTTTTTATTCGCCATTACTTTTTGTTTATCTTGAAAATTTTCCATTTGTACCTTACATGTCTTCTCTCCTATCTTTATTGCTTCCTTCACTTGTACATTAACTCCAATTTTCTTGTGTATGAAGTCTTCCACGGTGTTTTTTAGGTCTTTTCTGCTGATTGAGTCTGTTCTTAGCCCTACAATCACGAAATTATTTTTGATTTTTTCTTTATCTAATCTCTCGATTCTCTCTTTCATGTCGTTCAATTCTTTTTTTATCTCTATGTTTTCTTCCTTCAGCTGTTCATTTATCTGTTTCATTCGTAGTAGTTCTTCTTTATATTCTTTCTGATCCTGTTTTATCTCTTTTGTATCGTTCTTTATTTGTAATATAATTTTCATTAAATCTCTTAATTCTATTTTATCACTTCCTTCTTTGTTACTTTTATCATCTCTATCCGATGACATATTTGCACAACTTTCCTGAGTACGGGCCTGACTAAAATTTTTATCTTGGTATGCAGGTTCTAGCTTACCGCCGCTAAACTACGCTTGCTTACCGTTTATACGTACGTCCTTGGCTACTGTCTCACCGCTGTATACACTTTTTTACTCTAATTTAGAGCTTCTAGGTACTTCTCACTTCACTTTCTTTATTCACAACACTACCTTGTTTCACTAGAGTTTAATTATTTCATATGGTCCGCGAATTAAAGCGTGATATCTATCGTTTAACGAATTTGACTATCGCCGCACGTTCGCCACAACCGTATTCTCTGCCTTTCACAACTCAACAACCTACTACTGTTACTGTTAAATTAAATGTATTAAATCCTTAATTATTTTATATTGATTTGAAATTAAAAATGTTGGCACAAAAGTAAAATGTTTTGACACCAAAAATAATGCTTTTAAATGTAATATATTTTATTCGTTTCAAATGCCGTAATTTTTAATTCAAAATATTGATTTTTTGAATCAAAAGTAAAATAATTAAAATAAAAACAGCGACGTAAAATATTTTAAAATAATTGTATATGACTTTCAAACTAATGAAAATATTATTTATTTTAAGTACGTGTACAATCAAATTGAAAGTAAACTTTCAGTTTAAAAGAATAAATTTATAAGTGAATATCACTTACATTAGAAATTATTGCAAAAAGATTTTAATTTGAAGTTATCCAATTTTTTGAATTAAAATCTTTTTTCAAAAGTACATGTTCCCGAAAGTTTTTAATTTTACCTGCAATTTTTTTAAAACTATAGCAAAACTTTTCATTTTTGCAGATTTTAGAAATGAAAACATACTATTTTGAAAATAAAGTAAAAATTTCTTTCAGTGTAGAAAATATTACAATCACAAGGCAACAATGGGGTCATTTCAGAAAAAAAAAAATCGATTTTTTTTATAAAATCATGAAATCCATCTCATTTAATAAATATGGTAATAAGAAATAACTTATGATGCGATGCGATTTTTCATTCATAAATTTGCTAATAAACTTTCGTGGTTGTGAACACGGTCTAAATTTGTGACGTCACTGTTTCACACTCACACACAGACATTTCTCTCTTACACATACACATTTACGCTTCACAATATGAATCAGTAATCTAACCTAAAATTGTGACAGCTGACAACAGACTATACAATAGAGAAGATAATTATTCCTTTCTATTTCTTTAAAATTCCAGTGCAGTGTATAAGATATGTAAATAATAGTATATTACATCCGAGGTAGGAGATGTTTCATTACAGCCGAGGGCTTATCTACATTACCGAGAGGCAAAGCCTCGAGGTGAGATAAAGCGCGAGAATGTGATGAAACTCCCACCGAGGTTATGTATACTATTTTATTCACAATCATCCTCATTTTAAATGAATAATTTTCAAAATAAATCAATGAGTTATAACCTTTAATTTTATTAATACTTTTGACAACTCTCTTAAAAATTGTTTAGCCTACCTAATTATAGGGATCTATGGCAATGTTGCTAGGCAACACATAAACATTTCCAACCCAAGAGATAGAAGTGAAATCTGTTATTTCCAACCCAAGAGTGTTATTAAAGTTAGGAATGATATATTTCCCAACCTGCGACTTTTAAAAAATCTTATCTCTGATTCTAAATACTTGTAAGGTAACATAGACCTACATATTTAATTTGACCTATTCTTTCAAGAAAAAAATCTGTTGTGGCCAGCACAAGACCTTCCGTCAATTCGATGTATTTTGTACAAATCGCATACCAAAAGGTCCTTGGAACAGATTCTATATAATATCATGTAAAATCGAACACGAACACATACTGTTTTTTACAAATTCCATACTAAAAGTTCATTTGAAAAAGTTCTTTAAATCCAATAAAATTATGACATAAACTACACTAAGTAATGTCCTTCCATCTTCTCTTTGGCCTTTCTCTGCATGTCACTTGCGAGTAACAATATGACATACCAATTTTAGATCCTATACTTTTCATATTTGGTTTTGCACTTGCAACTGACATCTGTCAATTAATTTTTTTTGAATAATTATGTCAGCTGTTTCCATAATAAATTGCATAGCTGACTAATTTTTGAAAATTAATTTCTTTATAATGCTTTAAATTTACATCTATTGAATATGAAGGAAAATGTATAATTAAACCGTATAGAGAAGAGTATTTTCTTTAATATATATAATAACAAAATGTCAAAAAGTAATATTTAACTGCGTTTTTTTAAGAAAAACTGTTAAAAACTTCAAAAAAGGGTACTTCCGGTGGATCGATTATAACCAAAATCTAATCAACTCTTCCTATGGATGTGCAGAAGAGGAATACGAAAGAATTATAATTTTTAGAATTGTAGTATTGGAGTTATCGTCGGAGAAAAATTTGTCACACACGGACATACATACACACACACGGACACACACACACACGGACACATACACACACACACACACATACAGACATCATCTTAAAAATAGTAAATTCGTATTGTAGGAACCCTAAAACGTGCTTATTCATTAAAAACTCACCACCGAATTTTTTGACCAAAGACAATACCTTCCTTACCTAAAGGTGACGGAAGGTAAAAATAAATTAGAAAATGTTAAATGACCCCATTTTGGGAAAAGATAGTCAATTTTAAAATAATATCTTTGTTGCAAAATATGAATATTCATTGTCGTTTATAAATTGTTTGGTATAATATTATTTGCAGATAACTATACACGTATCAACTGACATACAAGCACATAATATTTATTAGTCAGTTATTCACAACATAGCAAGAAATAAAACTAAAAAAATCAATTCTGACAAAATAAAATATTACTTTGGATATATATTCTATTCACATTTCATATTACCTACCGCTTTATATTTTAAAATCCATTTTCAATCTTAAAGTATCATTCTTTATATTTCTTACCATCAATCACAGATCCAATTATTTTGTCCCTATAGTCAGCAATAAAGTCTACATCCTGCATCGATTCTCGCCATTGCAGTGTGCATTTCTTCTGCACACATTTGTGCAGGAATCACAGCATCAGCATCAGTGAACGCAGGGATACAATACAATCCGATCGTGAAACAATGCCAGAGTATTGACATAACCCCACACATAGTGGGAGGGTGTTATTTACAACGGAGTTTCGCTGATGAATAGCGTACGGGAAGAATACTAAATTCGGAGCGAATAACACTAACAGAGAGAAGAAAAGGTGGATATATCTGTACTGTAAGTTTACTAACCGTTACCTACCGCTCTTAAAGCTGTCATGGAGAGAACACCACAGGAATCACTTTTATGCTAATTGAAAATTCACAGGTTGCAACAAAACGACATGATTCGGCTTTTATGGCCTGCGGCGGGATTTTGAGCCCGAGGCGTAAGCCGAGGGATAAAAACACGTCAAAGGCCATAAAAGCAAGTTACGCTCGTGGTACATACAAAACTTTATGCACGGACGAAAATTTTCAAATTATTGTGTTAGAAAAATTGTATCAAAAGAGTACATCCAGTATCTAGTGTTGCTATGAAAGCGCGGAGAACAACAGTTTATTGTTTGTTTATTAGTTATGTCATTTGAGTTTATTTTGTGTATCTCCGTGCTTTCAATATAAATATCACAAAATTAATATTAATTTTTCATTGAAGAATATAAAAATTTACGGTTTGTTATAAAAACTTTTCATGTTGCCTGTTTAAATTGTTTTTATTGTAGGTTATAATTTGGTTTGGCGTTTCATTATAGCCCGGCGGGCTACATAGAGGCCCGCGGGCTATAAAATGACGTTTATGTCAAAGAAATTCGTGTGTAATTGTCAAATTATGATACGTCCGTGCACAAATACTATTTATACACCAGAAGCTAGAATTTTGGCCAAAATAAGAATGTCTAGCAAAAAAGGCTTGATTATTTTTTATAACCGCATAAAATACTCATTAGATACTGAAACCAATTGCACTATTTGTAAATTACAAAAAAAAGAATCTCTTTCACTTTTATTGTGAATGCTCCATCTATGCCCTATATAGATTCGTTTATATTTTGCCTACTTTTAATTTTCTGATTATTGAAGAATCAATGTTTTCTCTGGAAAAAAATATTGATTGTTAAAACTGACGTTGAACGTTTTTTGCTAAAGTTGAATATACGTTATGTATGCAGGTATGTTTTCTAAACATTTCAACAATAAAAATTATTTTGAATTATTTTATACTCATCTATTTTATTGATTTGATAGTCTAATTACTTATATTCAGTACTCATAAACACAATTTTTCATTGTGAAAATCTGAAATATGCCACGACGCCAATGGCCTTAAATGTCATTTATGCACGGACGTATCATAATCAGGGCCGTAACTAGCTATTCTTGCGCCAGGGGCGGAATATAAAATTGCGCCCCCCCCCCCCATTTTTTGGAAATTATTTTTAAAAACAATTAAATAAAATGTTTTTTATTAACCACATATTAAATATTACATTTATTTATACATGTATCTAAACGGGACTGTGCCCCTGTAGGTAGTATAGTTGGTTGCTTCATACAAAATATTTATTTGAAACATGTAAATATTATTCAATTACAATTCATTTAAAAATGAAATATATGTTGCTACTAGTTTTTGTACTTTTGTTAAACTATTTCATAAATAATAACAAAAAATAAAAACCGTTAGTATGAACGATGATAAAGTGTGATTAGCGAGCATTTGATTAGCATTGTTTAATCTTTTTCAGTCGTTTATGGATTATTTTACAGAAAAATGTTTCAAATGAAAAACGCGTGCAATTAATTTTTCTCTAATTTTTATTCGAAGTATTTTTCCCAAAAATAAAAATAATCCATAAACGATTGAGAGATAAAACAATGCTAATCATATTCTTCCTAATCACCCTTAATCACATGTTCATACTAACGGCCATAGTTTTTAATACTAATATTCTTTTAAATTAATTCTGATCAGATCTAATGTAATGACTACATTTATAATTTATCATTAAATAGATAAACAATTTTTTAGCGAAATATGAAAAAATTATTAGTAGTTTAAAATGGATTAAGTAAAGTACAGTTCTGTAACAGAAATTTCGAAAAAGTATATATGTATGGTAAAAATATCCTTTTATTTTACATTTTATGATTTACAAATGAAAAGTAATAGATGTTTCCTTTTTAACTCTTTCTGGAGAAGCTACACACGAGCCCACGAGCGACCAATGATTTTTATTTTCATTATTATAATTGTTTTTATAATAAATTTTAAAAAAACTATAAAATAGTCAAAAAAGCACAAATAAATAATATTGAAGATTATGAAAACTATTAAATAACTATAAACAAACACTAAAATCGTCCAAAACACAAATTTACAATTAAATACACAGAACTATTCTCAAATGACATAAACAAAATGGTTGAGTACTCGTCGTATCTTGCAATTTTACCGTAAGTTTGCTACCTACACTACCTACTACTTATATGTCCAAAGTCCCTTTCCTCGCTTCACAAAAAATGCCCGTATTACGTATCTATAGTTATTTGGTCGAAGAGTCGTATTGTCAGGCGGTGAGGCGCCTTACGCGCGAATTTTGAAAGTCAATGCAATACAGTGCCGAGAAATACAATATTAATTCGCAAAGTGTACATTAAGAAATCTAAGAGTATGCTTGATTTATATTTTATTATTATTATTATTATTATTATTTTTTTTCTGGAGAATTAACAAATGAAGAATTTATTTCTGCGCCCAAGCAACAGCTGCGCCCGGGGCAAGTGCCCCGCTCGCCCCACCCTAGTTACGGCCCTGATCATAATTTGATAATTATACACGAATTTCTTTCACATAAACGTCATTTTATAGCCCGCGGGCCTCATTATAGCCCGCTGGGCTATAATGAAACGTCAAACAAAATTATAACCTACAATATAAACTATTTAAACAGGCAACATGAAAAGTTTTTCTTACAAATCGAAATTTTTTATATTCTTTAATGAAAAATGAAAATTATTTTGTGATATTTATATTGAAAACACGGATATACACAAAATAAAACTCAAATGACATAACTAATAAACAAACAATAAACTGTTGTTTTCCGCTTTCATAGCAACACTAGATACTGGATGTACGAGTACAAATTCTTTTCGATACAATTTTTCTAACACTCATAATTTGATAATTTTCGTCCGTGCATAAAGTTTTTTATGCACGGACGTATCATAATTTGACAATTATACACGAATTTCTTTGACATAAACGTTATTTTATAGCTCGCGGCACGTCAAACAAAATTATAACCTACAATATAAACTATTTAAACAGGCAACATGAAAAGTTTTTATTACAAATCGAAAATTTTTATATTTATATTTTAGATTCTGGTGTATAAATAGTATTTATGCACGGAGGTATCATAATTTGACAATTATACACGAATTTCTTTGACATAAACGTCATTTTATAGCCCGGCGGGCTATAATGAGGCCCCCGGGCGTCAAACCAAATTATAACCTACAATATGAACAATTTAAACAGACAACATTAAAAGTTTTTATTACAAATCGAAAATTTTTATATTCTTCAATGAAAAATTAAAATTAATTTTGTGATATTTATATGGAAAGAACGGAGATACACAAAATAAAACTCAAATGACAGAACTAATAGACAAACAATAAACTGTTGTTTTCCGCTTTCATAGCAACACTAGATACTAGATGTACGAGGACAAATTCTTTTCGCTACAATTTTTGTAACACTCATAATTTGAAAATTTTTGTCCGTGCATAAAGTTTTGTATGTACCACGAGCGTAACTTGCTTTTATGGCCTTTGACGTGTTTTTATCCCTCGGCTTACGCCTCGGGCTTAAAATCCCGCCGCAGGCCATAAAAGCCTCCTTACGCTCTTAATACATAAATAACTATTGTGACAGGTGACAATTTTCCAGAGAACACATTGATTTTTATATTTTTACAAAATTTTGAACTGTGACGTAATTGGACAAAAATTATTTTGAGATTTACTATCTATGAGGTCAGTTCTACCATGGGTTAAGCGTTGTTCACTTACTTACATAGCATCCTGTATACTATATCGTTGTTTCTTTCACAGGTGTGTAAAAATATTTATTTATTTTTTTATTGACTGCTTCCCCATAAATTTTTCTGTCTTTTACAAAATGTCTTATTTGGGTTGATTGCGAAAACTTTTGGTTGTCCGTGTTTGACAATACAAGGTTTGGGACGAGTTATTCTCCGGTTGGGAGGATTTTTTATTCCGGAACCCGGAATAGATTATCATCCGGTGCGGTCAAGCGACAGCCGGCCGAAGTCGGGAGTCGTGACCCTATCCAACTGCGTGTACGTACAACCTACATGGAGAGGTTATTGCCAAGCGATAGGTTTTTGCTTGGCCTGGCTTATCCCAGTAATCCCGAATTTCTACGATTACGATGAAATGTAATATAGCTAAAGGATAACATATAAATATCATCAAATCTTTCACCAAGATTTAGGGATGGCGATCCTGTTTGCAGAGAAGACGAAATATTTTCAGCTATTTAAAATAAATCTGGATAAATGGTGGAATTATATACCTAAGAATATGATATAAATCAACGAATCTTTTATGCATATATAAAGTGATTCACAAATTCGTGTATACACTTTAAGGGCATATAATATTGACTAAAATGAGTAAAAAAAGCTTAATCAACATGGGTCTGATCTTCAACTATTCCCGAGAAACAGCTCATTTTGTATTAGAAGGGAAAAAAAAAATCTGACAAAGATAGTGATCGAACAAAATCTTGTCTATTCCAGTAAATAGACTATAAAAATACAATAAAATTTAATATGAAACATTTTTCTCAATTTCTTACTGGTCAAGGTCGTCACATTATTTTACTTAGTATCTACAATTATTATTTCATTTTTACCTCCCGCTACCCTTGGTAAGGGAGGTATAGGGATCGTGCTAAAAATCACTTATCGAGATTTTAGTAAATGACCACGTTTTAAGGTCCCTAGAATCCAAATTTAACATTTTCACGATGATGTCTGTATGTGTGTATGTGTGTGTGTATGTGTGTGTGTATGTATGTATGTATGTATGTATGTATGTATGTGTGTGTGTGTGTATGTGTAGGGATTTTGTCTTCACTCTAACTCAAATACTATCATTCAGAAAATTCTGAAATCTTGTATTTCTATCCTATTCTAATAAGAAAAGAAGCCATTAGATTTTGGTGTAAATCGGATAACCGGAAATGGCACTTTACCTGAAGCTCATAATGATTTTTCTTCAAAAAATACCATTAAATGCCATTTTTTCGCATTTTGTCGTTATGAAAATTAAAGATTATTGAATTTTCTACAGGAATACATTAATACTTTTTCTATATATTTTACAGATAAATTTAAAAATAATTTTTTTTACAAGTCCCGAAGCCTAAGAAAAACACAATTCCTTTGTTCCACAGTTCATATTTCAAATGAATGTAACTGACATTAAATGTCACTGTCAAAAAACTAATCACTTCAAATTAATAATAGTGACATTTTAAAAAGAAAATAGTAAATAAAGCAATAGTTTTATGCAATGGAACCGTTTGCAGTGTTAGTAAATCCGTAAGTATGTATTTAAATTAATAAAAATTAAATAGCGGGAGGTTTTGTGTTGGCCACATCAGATTTTTTAAACTAAAACATTTCTGACATGACCAATCAAAGGTAAACAAAAAGTCTCATTTAGTTGACGTCGTAACTCTTAATTTTCGAGATAAATAAAATAGTTATTTTCGTAACAAGTTATGAAAAATACCAAATATCATGCGAGTGTAAATTGACGCACGACGCGTAGCGGAGTGCAAGTCAATACACACGAGCTAAGATATTTGTATTTCATACAAGTTATTATTATTATTTAGACGAGCTTAAATAAATTTTACTTTTTCTACAAAACTGAAATTTAGGTTCAAACGTACTGACAGCTGACAAATGAATAATGTATATATATATATAGCCAGAAAATAATGACATAGTAACCTAGCAACCATGTCAACTATTACGATATGAAATATATCGTAACATTAATGTGATAAGTTCAACTTTCAGTGTTAGGATACTATATTGATATGTCATACTTATCACAATGGTCGCCTAAAAAAAAATATATCATCACGGCATATTACCCATTTCTGGGTATGCCAATCTACTTTGCCACAGATATCGGTAATGATGATGACATATTTGTACCGTGTGCCTGAGTGTCTGGTCGCGAATCTGGGGAACAGGGTTTGATCCCGACCGACGCCACATATTTCAAATTTTAAATGGCACAAAAGTGACTCCTGTGGTGCACTCTCTACGTCATCAATGAGTGCACTTGAGGTGACGCCTGGTACAAATTTTTGAGATAGTAGAGCTAAATTCCGTAAAAACTCATTTTTTACTACCTTATACAGGGTGGGGCAGAAAAACCTATCCGATTTCAAATCCCTTTTTCTCAAAAGAGGGAGCAGGTAGAGTAGTGGGGTAAAAACCGTTAGAAAGCCGGTTTTATGCCATTTGTCAGTAGTCAACATGCCTTGGTCTGGTGAACATCGTGCTTTTGTTATTGAGCGGTTTATCGAATGCGGCGGTTCGATAATTGCTACACAACGTGCTTTTCGAATTCATTTCGGCAGAATTTTCGATATTGGAGTGACGAAAATCCTCGAGAAATCCATCAGGAACCCCTCCATAGCCCAAAAGTGACTGTGTGGTGTGCTCTTTCCCGCCTAGGCGTCTGGGGGCCTTACTTTTTTGAAGAAAATGGGCAAACCGCAACGGTCAACAGCGAGCGCTATTGTTTCATGCTGGAAAATTTTCTTAGACCCAAAATGGAAGAAAATGGCGTGGAAAATGTGTGGTTTCAACAGGATGGGGCAACCGCCCACACATCGCGACGATCAATGGACATTCTCAGGGAACTGTTTCCCGGTCGCCTCATTTCCCTGAGAGGTGATCTTGGCTGGCCGCCGCGCTCACCGGATCTCACTCCATGTGACTTCTTCCTTTGGGGTTACCTCAAATCGAAGGTTTACCAGCATCGACCAAGGACCCTTCTTGCTTTACGAAGGGAAATTGCTCGGGCAATTGAAGAAATTCCTGTGGAAATGACGGTGAAAGTCATGGAAAGCTACCGCGAGCGCCTAAATCAGTGTATCCGCTCCCAAGGACGACATTTGAGTGATGTGCTTTTCAAAACTTAAATTTAAAAATGGCATAAAATTTGCGATATGTTAATAAAAATTTTTTTTGACAAGTTGAGTGGTTTTAATTTTATAACGTTTTGAAATCGGATAGGTTTTTCTGCCCCACCCTGTATCTGTGTAGAGATGCACTCGATCTCGAGCTTTGGCCCGACCCGGCCCGAAGCCCGGCTCGATTTCGAGTCGATCATCGAGCCGGGCCGAAGACATTTTTTTATCGGGCCGAATCGGGCTAATCATTTGCAAAAGTTGAGGCGAGTCGGACTTTTGATTTTGGCCCGACCGAAAATTCAATCAAATGCACAGTTTCCTTAATATTTTAATGAAAATGGATGAAATTGAAAAGGGTCAAAATGATTTAATAACAACATACTTCACATCTTAATAATAAAAATGTTATTTTATTTCAAAAATTCAAGGTTATTAATTAAAGCATAATAATGATATGGTCATGTTGTTATTATTACTATTGTTACTATTCGTATACTTAAATAAAAGTGATTTTTATTTCTACTATAATGATTTCTTGTCTTATTTTTCAGTAGAAATAAAGTTAGTTAACAGTTTAAATTTTCGAGCGCCTTTGGGAAACAAAGTGTTAAATACTCGTAAGTCTGTAATTTTTATAACAAACTTACACTAGAAGTGCCTCTTTTTTTAACAACTTATGTTAACTAATGTCGAAAGTTATAAGGATGTAGAGGATTTTTTATAAAATTGGCACGAAAAAAGTTAAACATTTCGCCTCACATAAAAATCAGAATTAGGAATGTCGGATGCACCCAATTTCGAGCTTCGGCCCGGCCCGAATTCGAGTCAATTTTCGAGCCGGGCCAGCTAATTTTTTGTCGAGTCGATTTACGAATCGGGTCGGCAAATTTTATTTCCGGGCCGAGTCAATCCAAACCTCAAAGCCCGGTCCGGACCGACCCGAATGCATCTCTATATCTGTGAAACTACTGAAGATCGGACCCATGTTGTTTATGCTTTTTTACTCGTTTTAGCCAGTACTATATGAAGCGAATAGATGCAAAAGCAGATATTTGACATTTTGTAATAAAATGAATTAATCTTGTATTCTTATGAGAAATTGATGAAGAATACGAAATTTGTAACCTTCAGGAGCAGAAACATCCATTTCAAACTGTTATTGGCGTCTTAAATTTAGCCTTAGATGCAAAAGCAGACATTTGCTATTGGACGAATCAAGTTACGGTTCTTCAATCACATGATCATGTTGTTTACATTATAAGGCGAATTGGAAGATCGAAACGCTTTTGTAAGAAAAGCAGCTAATTCAGAATGAACACGGTGCATTAAGAGTTTAGTTTTCATTTTTTTTGCTTAAGGTCAATTTCCTTTCATTTCAAATCATAGAATAATGTTATGAAAATAAACCATAACTATAAAATAATTAGACGTCAACTACGTTAGTCGGATAATGAGGTCCTCCACTCAATTTTTTTTTTTTTTTAATTTTAAATGAAAGTTCGTTTAATTTTGAAGCAATTCGCAATATTAAAAAGTCTTAATTGCCTTTAGTTTAATAGCATGAAGAGAATGTAAATTTTGAAGGGGTAAATGTCAAAATTGGTGTTTCGGGATTTTAGGGTATACGAGTACTTAAAACCCATATCTTAAAATAATCTATAATATACACTGACAAAAAGCAACATCACCTAAAATAGTTGTTTATGTATTTAGAGCGTAAGGAGGCTTTTATGGCCTGCGGCTGAATTTTGGGCCCGATGCGTAAGCCGAGGGATAAAAACACGTAAAGCAACTTTATGCACAGGGCGAAAATTTTCAAATTATGAATGTTAGAAAAATTGTATCGAAAAGAATTTGTCCTCGTATATCCAGTATCTAGTGTTGCTATGAAAGCGGAGAACAACAGTTTATTGTTTGTTTATTAGTTATGTCATTTGAGTTTTATTTTGTGTATCTCCGTGCTTTCCATATAAATATCACAATATTAATTTTCATTTTTCATTAAAGAATATAAAATTTTTCGATTTGTAATAAAAACTTTTCATGTTGCCTGTTTAAATTGTTTATATTGTAGGTTATAATTTGGTTTGACGTTTCATTATAGCCCGGCGAGCTATAATGAGGCCCGCGGGCTATAAAATGACGTTTATGTCAAAGAAATTCGTGTATAAATGTCAAATTATGATACGTCCGTGCATAAAACGTATTTATAGATCATTTTGCATTTTTTGCACAGAAATTCTTTATTTTTATGTTTAATAAGTAATGTTTCTGAATGTATTTCAAACAAAATTAGTACCTGAAATAAATTTTGAGTTTTATTTAAAATTACATAATTTGAAACGAATATAAACATTAATTCAATATCGCATATTTTCGCTTCTTGGTACAATGGGGTTCTTCACTCCAATTTTTTTAATTATTTTAAATGACAGTTCGTTTAATTTTAAAGCAATTCGAAGTATCAAAAAGTCGTATTTATCTTTAGTTTAACTGCATTTGATTTTAAAGCCAGTATGACGTCACGGCGATACTCCTATATTTCTCTCGCTCCGCACTATGCAGACTAGTAGCCTGTGAGAGAAAGAAAACAATAGTGTGACGGCTTAGTGACACGTCAACAAATTTCAAATATCTCGTAATGTAATTATTAAAATAATGTTTTTTTTATCTTAATCGTTATTTATTGAGTAATACTTTAAGTACAATGTGTACATTTTATTATATTTTGTTATGGTGGAGGACTCCATTCTACCTAACACTTAGTTAGCAATTAGCCGTGATGGTATATATATGTATATTTTTTAAACTTGTAAAAAAGATCAATTAGTTTTTAATCCATTAGACTTTTGTAATCCACTCATTTAATCGTAATAAAGTGAAAATAATTACCGTTTTAAAAAGAACAGGTTCTCTTAAAAAAATTCAAAAGCATTTATTGGTAATAAAGTTAGAATTTATTATGAGACTTGAATGGTACTCCTTTTTGACATCTTTCCGTTTCAAATTAATATTTCATTCAGCGAAATAATTATTTGAAAGCCGTGATAATTAACTTATAGGATTAAGAGGAGACTGCTTTTATGTTCCGAAATTAAGAACTCCAGTTTCATTCATACTGAAAAGTAATAATTAGACTGAAAACGGAGACTGTGCGTCAAATAACCGAAAACAAGTAATTGGAAAGTGAAATATAGGAGAGATTTATCGAGGGATAAAAAACGGCAGTTCAGAAAATCAGCAAAAATTCTGTATGCGTATCGAAATAGCCTATAAATAATGTTCGATTCGGGTTGTTTAAAATCCACCCCAAGGCGTGGTTCGCGTACGATAGACCATACTATATCATTCGACGGACAGCAGTAATGGTTAACACGTAAGCTTAGTAAGCGAAAGAGCGGGAGTCAAATTCCATACCTAACAAATATTAGCTATAACCAACATTTCAAATATTACCGGTTTTGTCACTGCCGTAAAATGAGGTGAGATTGACCGCCGACGTGAGATTGTCCGAAAAGTTTGAAAAAACTTTATTTTACATCTGAAAGTCAAATATCATGCACGGCACAAATCAAAAAAGTACTCACTGGAATAGAAGACATGTATGTTTGTTACAGAATAGAATGCGACTTGTTGCGTAAATAGCCTGTCTTAAGTCGCAATATTATTAAACCTATAGTGACTGTATATACATAGTGTGGCCTGTGGCCAATAGGGGAATCGATTTTGATTGGTTAGCGCGAATTTGGCCAAAAATGGCGGATATTATTCTAAGCTCAAATGTTGTTTACATGCATTAAGTTCAGAAAAGTGAAATTTAAGATATTGTTTGTGAATTATATCTGAATTTAAAGTAATTATACTATATTTATAATTCCAATAGTATATATTATTAAATTTTATGTGTAATTGTAACTCAAAAGTATTTGATTAGATTATGTGCGTTAATACAAAGTTGTTATTAAGACGATTTGTATTAGTATGTTTCTCTATACTAAACAACGTACAGTTAATATACATATAGTAGTTATAGGTAAGTACAAATGGATATTTTATTAGTCTCGCTATATTGAAATAATAATTGTGAAGGTAAGATTTTTATTTTTCTGTTCTGCCGATATTGAATTACTATTAAAATTTAGTATAAAAAAGAAATATCCTGTCAAACGGATAATTTTCTGGCATTGTTATCTTGCAATTTAAAACTGTAAAACTGCTGATTGCAACAAAGGATTTTGATCATAACCTAATAATACTGATTACAAAAATGGATCTAACAAAGAAAATTTCATCAATATTTTAAAACTAGCATTTTTCGAAGAATCAAAAGTATAGTTTAAACTTTAAAGCGTGTGTTAATTTGCAAATTGAATATTATGGGGGACGTATGTTCATATTTATTATTTGTATTAAATATTTGTATAATTAGAGATGAATTATACAAAAAATATTATATAATACCTTTATCTGTAAATCACGGGTGTATTTGGAAATAAATAATATTGCGTTTGGAATTTATATGCTCTTTCATTGATTGTTTATCTAATTTTGTTTAGTTTTCACATATGAATTCAAATTTCGCGCTCCATCATTGGCAAAATATGGCGGCGTTTGGTCACACTAGGTATATAGTCACTATAATGAAAACCATTACGTATTTCTTTTCGCACACACATTTTGACAAAGATGTAAATTTCTGTAATTTTTGGGGTGGGATTAGCTGTATGCAAATACAGATGTAGCTCCATGTAATAATGTTTTTGAAGAAGAAACATTTGAATATTTATTCAAAGAAGAGATTGTAGTAGAGTCAAATACGAAACCAAAAAAGTTGTAAATGTTTTATACGGCAAAGTATTGGCACTTTCTAAAGATGGATTGAACATAAAGTTTCCGAAGAAAACTATTGGAGAGAAGTTTGTCCGGCATGAAGTAGAGGATACAGGCACCTTTGTGTACAATGTATTGTAAAAATTCTTCCTACTTTCCTACCCATAAGATTTAACGACGTGGGCAATACATTTTTTTCAAACAGAGCAGCAATAAACACTTGCGTCCAACGAATAATTTAATTTTAATTCTTATTACATTTATTTCTGTGCAATTTCTTATTCAAAAATGAGTAAAAAAAACACTTGTTGACCTTTTTGGTGCCTGAGTGATCTATTTTTCCAGTTTTTGACATCTATAAATTTTTCTACATATACAGAATGTCTCTTAAATAGAGGGACATGGCTTAACCACAGATTTCTGAGGCTAAAATAAGACGATTTAACTAAACTTGCTTCTACCGGAAAGATTACCATTTAGCCAGAATTCTGCTTCAAAGTTCTTCGAAAAAAAAATTAATTTTGCTTATAATAACAGAACGCTTTATTCGATTTGGATATACTAGTGGTTCACTAATAATAACAAGTATCATCTTAAAAGATGACTTATAGCCATACGAACTGTCATACCAAATTTCATCCAAATCGAATAAAGCGTTCTGTTATTATAAGCAAAATTAATTTTTTTTTGAAGAACTTTGAAGCAGAATTCTGGCTAAATGATACACTTTCCGGTAGAAGCAAGTTTGATTAAATCGTCTTATTTTAGCCTCAGGAATCTGTGGTTAAGCCATGTCCCCCTTTTTAAGAGACACCCTGTATATCTTTCGCCAGCAAGAAAAAAATATACTATACAATAAACTGTGGACATTCTCACCTCAATAAGCAAAAAAATGATTAGCGTGTTATGTACGCGGTCAATAAGCATTTAGTAAATAACTTGAAATAACTTTAAATATTGAATTATAAAATAATTTCTTTTTGTACATCACTTTGCCTCTGCGTCAAACAAAAACAATACTTTAATAACAAATTTGACATATTTAAACAAATGTCACTGTCACGAAGAAATTACATTAAAATTAATAATGAAACCGTGTTAAGAAGAATTTAGTAGTTTAAATATGATTGTAATGAAATTAAGGTTTGTAAAAATAATATATTTTCCATCATACATAAATATTAGATATACAGGATAATTCGATTTTAGTTTGATGTCTGCAGCATTATATATCAAACAGCTCTCAATAAGAACGTGATTTCAAAGTGTCAAATAATTGCAACTACACATTTACAAAATGGATCATGTATGGCAAAGAATTTACACAGATTGCATTTTAGAGCATAAGGAAGTTGGTGCTGATTTTGACAATAATGTGTGTGACGATTTTTTCTTAAAATATATTAATGATCCAAAACTTCGCAAAGTTGATATTTGCTCACAGATTTTTCAGGAAAAACAACAAAATATAATTCAAAATTTAGTATTACAAACTTTTCTATTTATTGGAACAACAAAGTAGATTTTGTTTACAAACGATCAATCGGAAGTGATACTTTACTTAAAGCTCATTGCTATTTTAAACATAGAATTGGCGGGAGGTCATGTGCTGGCCACAACAGATTTTTATTTTAATGATTAGTAAATAGGAAATTGTATCCTGGTTAGATTAGGTTAGATTAAGTTACAGTTATAGCTAAGGTAGTTTATATTAGACGAAGTTAAATTATAATTGCCGGAAAGTAATGCGCCGGCCACATCAGATTTTTAATATACAATAAATTGCTAATTGCGCTCTTCTAGGAAAAACTCTAGAAGGTTAAGCAAGTACCAATTTTGTTTTGCTGACGGACATCAAAACTAACATCTAATGGTCTCTTCTTATTTTACTAGAAAACAAATACAAAATTTTATATTCTCGTGTTAAATAGTTATATAGTTTTCACATATATCTTTATAGTTAAATATATGCGATTTATTAAATTGTCATCGACAATAAAAAAATTAATTACAAAATGGATGTACAAATTTAATTCCTTTCAACACCCTGAGTTCTCATAACCAATAACCAAGAAATTAGTGAAGGTAATGAAACTTAGAGAGTAAACTGGATTCTTCAAGAGCATGTAGCTGATGTTGCGTAAATTATAAGCAAAACGACCATTTTCAAATTAAATTTTTAATGTCACCACTTTGAGTTGCCAAAACCAATTAGCAAGAAGTTTAATAATTTACTAATTTAGTTTATTCTGTACTCTATTACCAAATACTTTCCGTAAGGCAATTTCAAAAAAAATAAAATAAAAAGTAGATACCTAAAGCAAATAAATCCCCGCAAAACATCTGGGACAAGCATTTACTATCACAATACCGGGATACGAGACGATTGAAACTAGGGAGTGCAATTGTTCAATGTGATTGTCTTCTGTCTTACATAGCCTCGTACATGTACTCTGTGAGATCTTTGCCATATGCCTAGATCAGTTTTTATTTGTACACATAAATCTAACAAGAACGTATTGTTTCGGTTTTTATCGCTTGAAAAATATAACAGATAGTGAAGGCTCGGTAGTTATTTATTATGTATCTGTATAATACAACGTTGTTTTACTTATATCGTATTGCCAGTGGCAGAATTTAATTTACGGAGTTCTGCGCGCTTGTTTTTCTAACAAAAAGAGTTATATTAATCCAATCGAGGGGTATAAATATAAGACTTTATCCAATAAAAGGTCGCGTATTTTTGACTTTTGGTTATATTTTATATTTAGAGGTGCTAATAAAAAATGCACTTACGGAAGCATCGCTATTTTAGAAAAACGGGCAAATAATCTTTTTTACCTCCCGCTACCCTAGATAAGGGAGGTACAGTAAAATTTTTGAAAGAAATCCGATCAAGGCCATCTACGAATTGTATCTATGAATTAAGATTTTGTGCTGTCAAATTTAGTACTGTCTTTTACTTAGTTTTTATGAGGGTACATAATATCTTGTGTACCTCATAAAAACTATGTAAAAACTACTAAATTTGACAGCATAAAATCTTAATTCATAGATGCAATTCGTAGATGGCCTTAATCGGACTACTTTCAAAAATTTTACTGTATAGGGATTATACTAAAAATCACCTATAGAGATTTTAGTGAATAAGCACGTTTTGATGTCCCCAGAATCCGATTTTAACATTTTTACAATGATGTCTATGGGTATATGTGTGTGTGTGTTGTGTGTGTGTGTGTGTGTCCGTGTGTGTGTATGTGTGTGACAAATTTTTCTCCGAGGATAACTCCAATACTACAATTCTAAAAATTATAATTCTTTCGTATTTCTCTTCTGTACATCCATATGAAGAGTTGATTAGATTTTGGTTATAATTGATCTACCGGAAGTACCCTGATTTGAAGTTTTTAACAGTTTTTCTTAAAAAAAAAAACCCAGTTAAATATTATTTTTTGATATTTTATTATTATTATATATTAAAGCAAATACTCTTCTCTATACGGTTTGATTATACATTTTCCTTCATATTCAGTAGATGTAGAGTTAAAGCATTATAAAGAAATTAATTTTCAAAAATTAGTCAGCTTTGTTATTTACCATGGAAACAGCTGCTATATTCAAAAAATTTTAATAAACAGATGTCAATTGCAAGTGCAAAACCAAATATGGAAAATATAGGATCAAAAAATGGTATGTCATAGTGAAGATGGAAGGACTGTATCGCAGAAGACTTGAGAAAGGAAGGACTGTGTGAAGAAGATGCGTTGGCAGGAATGAGTGGAAGAGAAGAGGAAACAGCGACCCCCTAATAAAATATGGGAAAGTTGAAGAAGAAAGATGGAAGTGTCAAGTGCATTTTACTTAGTGTATGTTTATGTTATAATTTTATTAGATTTATAGAACCTTTTCAAATGAACTTTAAGTATGGAATTTGTAAAAAATAGTATATGTTCATATTCGATTTTACAAGATATTATATAGAATCTGTTCCAAGGACCTTTTGGTATGGGATTTGTACAAAATACGTCGAATTGACGGAAGGTCTTGTGCTGGCCACAACAGATTTTTTTTAAAAATATAACAAGTCCTCCCAGTTACGGAGAAAGTATCTTGTAAATGTAAACATTATTTGTTCTCGCATTAAAAATCAAAGGTAAGCCTATAAATACATTACAAAAAATACAAAAAATTGGTACATACTAAATTGTGTTAAGTAAATGGGTAATTTTAATATAATAGAATAAGAGGTATGAGTATGTTAAAATAATTAACACTAATAATCCTACTAAGTTAATTTCGTTAGACTATCCCCCATTTTCCGTATGCCTGAGGCGCCTATGAAGTCTTTGAAGTATTTGAGTGTCGATAACCACAGCCTACTGTCAGAGAAACGCTTTAATTAAACTTGCCTACTATATCAGCGTGCCTAACCTAATTTATATTAATTATCGCCGTATAGAATTAAGTCTCACTTCCACAGTGCAATTTCGTAAAAAGTATCGTGCAAAACAAGAGATTTTTTGTGCGTATAAGGAGAAAAACAAAGGTTCTTTATTATGATCTCAGTGGGCTTTAGAAGATTTGGTGTAAAAACAAGTGCTGGCGTTTCTTTTTGCGTCGATGTTTGAAGATGACGTATTGAGTAATCTCACGGATAAGCAAAAAGAACCCGTGATAAAATACATCAAAGGAGGCGTACGATTTTGAATAATTCATTTTTAAATTACTTGTTGGAAAAAAGGAAATTTAATTATAAGATTATTTTGCATGTCTTTACCAACGCAACGGAAACATTTATTCTCCATAATCTTACAAACACCTAAAGGAATTCCCTTGACTCTTTATCCCTGCTCCACACATGCGTAGCTGAATATTCGATAATTCGACGATTATTTGTTGGTTAATTTTTATGTACGAACGTTTGCTAGAAACTATCTATCCATACATGCCCCTGTAGCTGAATATTCGTATTCAGTCAACAAAAATTGGAAAATGTTTGCATAGTGACCTTGGACACCTATATAAAAAGCTTGTTGCAAGAATTTTATATGATTTCTAAGTGATAATTTCAAAAGATATTGACAGTTACATTTATCTGCCAGTTACATACATTTGAAATATGAACCGTGTAACAAAGGAATTGTGTTTATCTTTGATACATAAGCTCCTGGACATAAAAAATATTTTATAAATTTTTGTATAAAATATATAGAAAATGTATGAATGTATATCTCCAAAAATTTAATAATTTTTAATTTTTATAACAAATTGCAAAAATATGATAATTAAATGTATTTTTCGAAGAAAAGCTATTTTGAGCTTCAAGTAAAGTTCCGTTTCCGGTTATCTGATTTGCACCAAAATCTAATGGTTTGTTTCTGTTACTTGATTTTGATAATTTAATAATATAAAAATATAGTCAGTTTTGATAAACAACATAATAATCATGTCAATCAAAAAAAATAAATAAGATATTTTTTGTGATGTCAATAAACTAAACTATTTTGTACATTTTAATAAATAATATACTTGTTAATTTCATACTAAAAATAGTGGATTACTTCAGGTTATGGGCCCAGGCCTCCTGTTTGTAATCTAAAAGAAGTTACGAGTAGGTAACTGTTTGTAATCTAAAAGAAGTTACGAGTAGGTAACAAAAAGGATTGACAAATATATAAAAATGGATAGTTTCTCAGCGTCAGTGATTACGAAGTTGAATAATACTAATTACCAGCTGTGGAAACACCACATAAAATTATTATTAAAAGCTAAAAAGGTATGGACAGCGGTAGAAGATGAAAAACCCATTGAACCAAAAGAAGATGCTTCACAGGAAGAAAGAAATAAGAGATTTAAAGAAATAGAATTGTATGAAGAAAAAAGTGCAATAGCTGCATCAATAATACTATATTCTATAGACACGAACCAAGCGCAACAAGTCATAAATATTGACGAGGCAAGATTAATTTGGCTAAAATTAAAATCAATCCACGAAGGAAAAATTTCTGCACGTCGAGTTGACTTACGTATAGAACTAAGTACGATAAAGAAAAATGAAGATGAGAAAATCGATCAATATCTTGCACGAGCTCAATACATCCGTGACCAACTAGCCCAGTGTGAAGCAACAATTCAAGATGAAGAATTTTTTGCACTTTTATTGAACGGTCTGCCAAGATCTTTTAATACAATAAGACTACAAATGAAAGCTACAGGTCTTGAAAAATTGTCAGTTGAAGAATTTAAAAACGGACTAAAGGCACAAGAAGATGAAATAAATTTAAGCGAAGTCGAAATTAAGATGGAATCTGCATGTATATCCCAAAATAAGAAATATAATAATTCATTCAAAGAACGGAAATTAAACATAAATTGCTGGATATGTAATAAAGAAGGGCATTTTGCACGAGATTGCTATCATCGTTTCGACAGACGTCAAGAAATTAGTCATGAAAGAAGACGAGAAAGAGAAGATAAATATCAACACCAAGGTAGAAGACGAATGAGTAGAGTTACAGATGAAGAAAGAGAAAGATATCAACACAAAAATAAAGAAAGGATAAATAGAGCTACAGATGAAGAAAATGCTTTGAAAGTTTCAAATAAAAGGGCTTATGACATCAATCACTGGTATATTGACTCAGGTGCCACCAGCCACATGACAAATAACAAATCTATATTCACATATTTGGACAAAAATGATGTACAAAATGTAAAATTACCCAACGGTGAGACAATTCAAGCAGAAGGACGAGGAACAGTTAGATTAAAAACGACTAATGAAAATTGCAAATATAAATTTCTAACTATCCCAAATGTGCTGTATGTACCAGATATGACGGAAAATTTGTTATCAGTTAGCACACTTGAGAAAAGAGGATACACTATTATTTTTAAAGATAGAAATTGTACAATAAAAACAACAGATGGTACAATAATGGTAGTAGGTGAAAGAAGAAATAATTTATATGTAGCAAGTTTGGAACCACCAGTAGAGAAAATTTACCAAATACAAGAAAGTAATGCTGAAATATGGCACAGAAGGTTTGGACATCAAGATACAAATAAATTAAAAATTATGAAAAATCAAAATTTTGTGAACGGACTGAAATTTCAAGAAAAAGAAATAACTGATTGTGTAAGCTGCCTAAGCGGAAAACTAACAAGAAAATCTTTTACAAAACATAGAGAAATATCAACATCAGACATATTAGAATTGATACATATGGACTTATGTGGACCTATGCAAGAATCGTCAATAGGAAATTCAAGATATTTATATGTACTAGTTGACGATTTTACGAGAAAAATCTTCGTTTATTTCCTGAAAACGAAAGATGAAGCTTTGGAAAAGTTCAAAATATTTAAAGCTGAAGTTGAAAATCAGACAAATAAAAAAATAAAGAAAATTCGAAGCGACTGCGGCAAAGAATTTGACAATAAAGAATTCCAAAGTTATTTAAATAAAAAAGGAATTATTCATGAAAAAACCGTTCCATATACCCCACAAGAAAATGGAATTGCAGAAAGAACCAATCGAACAATAATTCAAATGGTGAGATGTATGCTACACGATGCACGACTACCAGTAAAATTTTGGGCAGAAGCAGCTAATTATGCAGTTTTCTTAAAAAATAGAACTTACATGAAGAAAATAAATCAAACACCTGAAGAAAAATACTCTAACAAGAAACCAGATGTAACAAATATTAAAATATTTGGATCATTAGCACTTTTTCTCATTACAAATCCTAATCGTCGTAAATTAGATCCAAAAATTAAAAAAGGAATATTTGTTGGATTTAATAACACAACAAAACATTTAAGAATATATTCAACAGAAGACAGAACTATTAAAATAGTCCGAGACACAAGAATAAGAGAAAATCAAAGAGGATCAGAACTGTTAAAATTGAATGATAATTATTCAAGAAAGAAGAATATAGAACATGTACCAATTTTTGAAATAGAAGAAAATACAATTCATCAAAACGTTCAAGAAATTGAAAATAATGAAGATGGAGAAGATAGAATAGAAAATCATATCATCGAAATAACCGAAAAAGAGAAAAGTGAAGAAAATAATTTAAAAGAATTTGAAAACGAGGAAATGGAAAGAGACAACTTAAATGAAGATAACCACGAACTTGAAGAAATAAACATACCACCAAGAAGATCTGAAAGAATAAGAAATAAGAAGGAAGATAACCACGGATTTGAAGAAATACACATACAACCAAGAAGATCTGAAAGAATAAGAAATAAGAAGGAAGATATCGCAAAGCTAGCTACAAATATGAAAATACCGTATACATACGAAGAAGCTTTACAAAGTAGTGACAGCAAATACTGGGAAATAGCAATAAATGATGAATTAAAATCACAGGAGAAAAATGGAACATGGGAAATTGTAGAAAAACCGAAAAATAAACTAATAATAGACTCAAGATGGATATTCAAAATCAAAGAAAAACCTGATGGAACAATAGAGAAATATAAAGCAAGATTAGTTGCAAGAGGCTACAATCAAAGAAAAGGTGAAGACTATGATGACATTTTTTCTCCAGTTATCAGACTAAACACCTTGAGAACAATAATTGCTTTAACTGTACAAGAAGATCTTGATTTATACCAATATGATGTGACAACCGCTTATTTAAATGGCATAATCGAGGAAGAAGTATATATGGAAATTCCAAAAGGGGTTAAAGCAGAAGAAAATAAAGTTTGTAAACTTAAAAAGGGCTTATATGGCTTAAAACAAAGTGCTAAAGCCTGGTATACTACAATTAAAAATGAATTAATACAAAATAATTTCACAGAATTGAATTCAGAATCATGCGTATTTTTACGGACAAACAATGATGGTGACTATATCATTCTCTGTTTATACGTAGACGATATATTACTTGCTACAAAATCAAAGAAATTAGTTGAAGAAACAACAACGCAATTACAAAGAAAATTCGAGTTGAAATTCATCGGAGAAGCTAAATATTTGCTTGGGTGGGAAATCGAAAGAAATAAAGAAGAAGGTATTATTCATATAAGACAAGAAAAGTACATTAAAAATATATTACAAAAATTCAATATGGAAGAATGTAGAGGAGTAAGTACACCGCTCCAAGCGAACTCAGACAAAAATGAAGATAATGAAGACATAAAGAAAAATAACATGAAATATCCATATCAAGAGCTCATTGGCAGTTTGATTTACTTGTCACAAGGTACGAGACCAGACATAACTTTTGCAACAACTTATTTAAGCCAGTTCAACAATAATTTCACTGAAACACATTGGCAACAAGCAAAACATGTTTTACGATATCTGCAGAAAACTAAAAGCATGGGATTAACGTACAGAAAGAATAAAGAAGAAATTAAATGTTACAGCGATGCAAGTTGGAATAATAACGTAAGAGATGGAAAAGGATTTTCAAGTTATATATTCGTGCTAGCAGGAGGGGCAATTAGCTGGCAGTGTAAAAAGCAAGATGTCGTCGCTTTATCTACGTGCGAAAGCGAATTTATGGCTATAACAGAAGCTGTTAAAGAAATAATTTGGATAAAGAAATTATTCAAGGAGCTGAAACAAGAGAAATATATTGGAACTAAACTTTCGTTGAAATCGGATAACCAAGCTGCAATAAAATTGTCAAAAAGCAATGTTTATCACTCAAAAAGCAAACACATTCAAAGAAAGTATTTATTCATTCGCGATGAAATAGAGAAAAATAAAATACAAGTAGAATACGTAGAATCAAAAGGTATGACAGCAGATTTCCTAACGAAGGCTGTAACAAAAGCAGTTTTGGAGACATGCAAAGGATCATCGGGACTGCAGAATTATGAAGATGTTTTTCACAAATGACACTGACATTCCTGACATTTTAAAATTATCAAAATGGGGAGAGTGTTACTTGATTTTGATAATTTAATAATATAAAAATATAGTCAGTTTTGATAAACAACATAATAATCATGTCAATCAAAAAAAATAAATAAGATATTTTTTGTGATGTCAATAAACTAAACTATTTTGTACATTTTAATAAATAATATACTTGTTAATTTCATACTAAAAATAGTGGATTACTTCAGTTTCAATATTTCAACCCTATGGTCCAAATACAAGGTTTCAAAATTTTTCGAATGACAGTACCTTAAGACGCGGTCATTTACTAAAATCTCGATATGCGATTTTTAGTACCCTTGAAAATAGATGTCACTGTATGTAATAATTGATATCTACAAAATTTAGACTATGGTTGTGTTTGCTAAAAGCTTCTTAATTGTTCTTAATCATAAATTATATTTACCACTACATATACTATACGTTAACATTTAAAAAAGAATGTAATAAAAGAAGTTTAAAAAGTATCGCCGCAAACGGAGGTACTGTCCTGGGGGTTCTACTTATTGGGACCCCACATATCGTTTCGTTCACTTTAAGGCCTATGTTTTTCTGACTCCGGAAAGTTTAGCTAGGTAAACAGTAACATTCTAATCTTCTAACCAAAAGTGAAATTATGTGCCCCCATTTTTTTTCTCTCTTTCTGTGTGTGTGTGTGTGTGTGTGTGTGTGTGTGTGTGTGTGTGTGTGCGCGCGCGTGCGTGCGTGCGTGCGTGTGTGTGTCTGTGTGCATGTGGGTGTGCGTGTGTGTGTCTGTGTGTGTGTGTGTATCTGTGTATGTGTGCGTGTGTGTGTGTATATGTGTGTATGAGCTGATTATATTTTGGTTATAATTGGTCAACCGGAATTTCCCTTATTTGAAGTTCTTAGCAGTTTATCTTGAGAAAACGCAGTTAAGTATCATTTTTTGACATTTTACAATTTTACAATATGAAAGACTATCTTATTCTCTATACAGTTTGATTATACATTTTCCTTCATATTCTATAGATATAGAGTTAAAGAATTATAAAGAGATTAACTTTAAAAAATCAATCAGCTTTGCTATAATCATGGAAACAGCTGATACATTCACCAAATTCTAATTGACAGATTTCAGTGTCAAGTGCAAAACCAAAGATGGAAAGTATAGGATCAGAAAGTGATATAAGTAATAGAGTGTTCCTCGCAAGTGACATGCAGTTGCAGCCCCGCCTCAGGACTGAAACTTTTAATGCCGGAAGTACGAGAAAGGCCAAAGAGAAGCTTGAAAAACTGTGTCGCAGAAGACTTGAGGGAGGAAGAACTGTGTGAAGCTGAAGAAGATGCGTTGAACAGGAATGAGTGGAAGAGAAGAATAAGAAACAAACAGATCAAATAGGGAAAGCTGAAGAAGAATGAAGAAAGTGTCAAGTGCAATTTACAAAGTGTATGTTCGTGTTATAATTATATTGGATTAAAATAATCTTTTCCAAAGAAGTTTCGATATGAACTTTGTAGAAAATAGTATCTGTTCGTGTTACAATTTTACTGGATATATAGAATCTTTTCCAAGGAACTTTTGGTATGGGATTTGTACAAAATACATAGAATTAACGGAAAGTAATGTGCTGGCTACATCAGATTTTTTAAATACAAAATTGTTATCAAAACGGAATATATGTGCTCACTGTGAGAGAGGTGTCATTCAAATAAACACTAATATTTAATATCTTTACGTCATTTTATAATTGTGTACTAATAATTTTGTGTCACAATTTTTGTATGTATTTGTTTTTAGTACAATATCACAAAGTAAATTAAACATTTTTTATTTGATCCTGAAATATGAAAAAAAAGTACAATTAATTTTTTTTAATGAATTTCGTTTTTGGAAACCCGTTTTAGTTTACAATTTGCTGAAAAAAATAAAGTGTACGAATAATTTTGCGAGTCACTGTATATTGTACTCTAATCTACTGTATTTCAATTTAAATATCCCTTTTGATATCAATCTCTATCTGGACTCACTGAAAGACAATAACAAACTGAAGCTGGAACTGAAGCCTGGTAATAGCGGCAAATTAATAGACAAGAGATTACTTTACAATTAACATCAAATTAATTATAAAGAACTTTATTATTATAGTATTAAATAAAAATATTGAGTGGCGTACATTACCAATTGAATTCTCATTGTGTTTCTCCAAATAATGAATACGAAAAGGATTATTTTCCTTTCATGACATTTCGAGTGTTGTTTTTAAGGATTAAACCATCTTTGCTAATGAAAATTTAAAAAATGTTCGTTGATGGTAAATATAAAATAATCCTTTTCCAGGACATTAAAAAGCTAAGCATTTCTCCAGTAATCCTTCCGTGAATCAACAAAAAGTCAGTCGTTAAAATGTGTAGCATTCAAGCATTCCGGGCATAAGATTAAAAGTCTGCAAGACAGAAACAGGCCCGCGAACAAAATATGCAAGTCCGTAATTAGCAAAGCCATTAATTAGCGCGATGACAAAGGCCCAACAACGCAAACGCAGAAAGGAATTTTTAATCTCTGCGCAAAACAAACATTTCAGCTTAGCCTTCTTCTGTTGTAGAATTTCACAAATTCTGAAAGTGAAACATTCTTTGTGAGCTGCAGACGTTTTCATCTTTCTTAAGTCAACACAACTCTTCCAAATTAAATAAATTAATAATAAGAATTCATTCTTCTCTACGATCAAGATAGGAAATGGCTTAACACTAAAAAAACTTGAATATATTGCCCACTGTAGATTGTATAGTTTATTATTCATAGATTAGATATGAAATCCTGTAATTCCTTTACAAAGAAAGAAGTCATAGATTTTTCCTTTTCTTTGCTTTCAATTTTTTTTTCATCAATGATTTTTATTCGTATTCTGTATTATACCACAGGGTAAATATAAATAGTAGTTGTACTCCCCTTGGCTAATGAAATATATTTGACTTCGAATGTGTTAGCTCCACCTCTTGGTGTACAAATTTTAGTTTTACAGCTCCCCGCACGATGGTAAAATCAGAAGGCGGAGCTTACCCGGATTACTGCCAAAAAGCTAGATTTAATGTTTCGTACTTATAAACCAGGAGGCGGACCTAAAGTTCCTTGAAAAAGATTCTGTATATCCTGTAAAATTGTAACCCGAACACACTATTTTTTACAAATTTTATACCGAAAGTTCCTTTCTCTATTTTATTAGTGGTCGCTGTTTCTTACTCTTCTCTTTAACTCATTCCTGTCCAACACATCTTCTTCACGCAATTCATCCTCTCTCAAATCTTCTGCTACACAGTCCTTCCATCTTCCCTTTGGCCTTTCTCGTACTTCCGGCATTGAAAATTCAAATCTTGAGGCGAGGCGTAACTGCAAATCACTTGCGAGGCACACTCTATCACATTCACATATAACTTTGGTTTTGCATTTGACACTGACATCTGTCAATTAAATTTTTTTGAATATCTCTGTTGTTTCCATAATTTTAGCAAAGCTGACTAATTTTTGAAAGTTAATATCTCTTAATGTCTCTATAACCCTATAACTATTGAATATGAAGGAAAATGTATAATCAAACCGTATAGAGAATAAGATATACTTTCATATTGATAATCACAAAATGTCGAAAAATGATATTTAACTGCGTATTTTCAAGAAAAACTGTTAAAAACTTCAAATAGGGGTACTTCCGGTGGATCAATTATAAACAAAATCTAATCATCTCTTCATATGGATGTAAAGAAGAGGAATTCAAAAGAATTATAATTTTTAGAATTGAAGTATTGGAGTTATCGTCGGAAAAAAATTGTCACACACGGACACACAAACACACACACAGATACGACATCATCTTAAAAATAGCAAATTCGTATTCTAGGGACCCTAAAACGTGCTTATTCATTAAAAACTCACCAACGAATTTTTTAACCAAAGACAATACCTACCTTCCTTACCTAAAGGTGACGGAAGGTAATAATAATAATTATTGTTATGTTCGTAAATAATTTAAAAAATCTGTTGTGGCCAGCACAAGACCTTCCGTCAATTCCATGTATTTTGTACAAATCCCATACCAAGAGGTCCTTGGAACAGATTCTGTATAATATCATGTAAAAACACATACTATTTTTTACAAATTCAATACCAAAAGTTCATTTAAAAAGGTTCTATAAATCCAATAAAATTATAACATAAACTACACTAAGTAATGTCCTTCCATCTTCTCTTTGGCCTTTCTCTGCGTGTCACTTGCGAGCAACACTATGACATACCAATTTTAGATCATATACTTTTTTTCCATATTTGGTTTTGCACTTGCAACTAACATCTATCAATTAAATTTTTTTGAATAATTATGTCAGCTGTTTCCATGATAAATAACAAAGCTGACTAATTTTTGAAAATTAATTTCTTTATAATGCTTTAACTCTACATCTATTGAATATGAAGGAAAATGAATAATCAAACCGTATAGAGAAGAGTATTTTCTTTAATAAATATAATAACAAAATGTCAAAAAATAATATTTAACTGCGTTTTTTTAAGAAAAACTGTTAAAAACTTCAAATAAGGGTACTTCCGGTGGATCTATTATAACCAAAATCTAATCAACTCTTCATATGGATGTACAGTAGTGGAATACGAATGAATTATAATTTTTAGAACTGTAGTATTGGAGTTATTGTCGGAGAAAAAATTGTCACACACGGACACACATACACACACACGCACACACACACACACACACACGGACACACACACACACATACATACATACAGACATCATCTTAAAAATAGTAAATTCGTATTGTAGGGACCCTAAAACGTGCTTATTCATTAAAAACTCATTACCGAATTTTTTGACCAAAGACAATACCTTCCTTACCTAAAGGTGACGGAAGGTAAAAAGATGGGTGTTAGGGCGTTAGTAACAGTCATAAAAAAACACTCCTGTGTCGTCGGAGTACATACAGCACGTCATTCATAACCAATAGGAAAACAGTTTACGTTATTTATATAAATAAAAGTAGGCGAGAGTGTCACGTGGTAAACTTTTTCAAAATATTACACCCCTAACAGTGAAGCACATACTACTTGAATGTACAATACATACCCAAATGAGACAGAAACACCAAATTCCCAATACCATCAAAGAAGCACTAGGAAATTCAACCCAAGCAACAGCCAAAATCATAAATTATCTTACTGATATAAAACTTATTAATCAAATATAAATAATACAATAATATCATGTATCCTATTGTATCGGTTCTAATAGCCATTGATGCTGATGAACCTTATTTTTGAAATAAAAAAAAAAAAAAAATTACACAATTTTCAATATTTAATAGTAAAATATCTAACGGATATTTAGTGATATTTTCAAACTTAAGGCTCTTTAAAGAACATCTTTTAAATTTTAGTACTTAGAAGTCAAGTCATATAAAAATTCTTGCAATAGGTAGCCCTATAATGCAAAATATTGATATTATTACATAAAAAGCAATTTGAAATAATAACGTTGAAAAGTCAATTACTAAAATACATATTTATATATTTTACGAATCAGATAAGCTAATAAACGTGTCCTATTAAATCCATCATCACTAAATGAAAATACGATATCCCTAATATAAATTTATGAAATGAAAACATATTGAAATGTGAAAAGCAATTAGCATGATGTGAAACAGAAGGCTGTGAGCCGTATAATCAGCCATGTCAACAGAACTCATCGGGTTGAAATGAAAAACATCAATTCAGGTGACGCGATCCACCACAATCGAATTCCCCATGGGTTGGGGGAGGAAATTACAGCACTCACATTGAGTGAGGTCCTCTGGTCCTCAACAACTTTCGCCACTTCACACAACGAGATGAGATAGGCTGCTGGACAAAAACGACAAATAAATGGGTAGAAGAAGGGATAGCAAACAGTGCTATCGGAATGTTCCTGCAATGGGTATTCTACCGTTATTTTTAATTTTTTTCTGATAAAATAAAAAATCTTAAATCTTAAAATTCGAATTAGTAAGCGAGATATGAATTTTTGAATGTCTGAAATTATTTGTGATGTTATAGTCTCGAGTTGGTTATGCTTTTCAAACGGTTATTTCTAAGACTATCCGCTTTGTTTGTATTAGGCATATATTTTCATTAATTTTTATTAAGTATTCTTTTCCTTGTCATATTAATAAGTAATGAATACAATAAATACGAGTATTATTTCAATCTATTTCATGAAATATTTTGAAAATGTCAGTAAGGTAAAGCCTCATTCACAGCTCCGAAAATAAAAATAAAATTATACATAAGAATATATATATATAAACAATAGATTCTTATGAAAGTGTTCACAGCTCTCGAAAATAAAATTAAACATAAGACATAAGCACAAGGATTTGCAAATGTTAAATATTATTAACAATTGTCATTTGAGCTGTCAATTTACGGTCTGACAGAAGAATTTCGATTTAAATATAATTTTAAAAACCTGTCTTAAGACAAAGGTTCACATATATGATTGCGCACAGTGCTTTAAAAGGTATGAAGTTGTCATTATTGCTTAATAATTATGAATGTCTTAAATGACAGTTGATGTTAATTTATGTTTTATTTTAGAAGCTGTGGACACCAACCATAAAGTATTACTTATAATTTTATTTATATTTGTTATTCTCGTACCTGTGATGCCTTAACAGTAGTTATAGTTCTTAATTTGAATTTAAACAAAAACAACGAATAGTAGGCCCGGTTCGCCAGAATTTACCCGAAATTTTACATTACTAACTGATAAGACACTGTGATGTTTCGTTTGCAATAATTAAGCAAATTTACAACGCTTCCGTTACATTTTTTTTTACATTTTACAAATATTAAAAACATAATATACCTACATAAATTAACAATCAACAATAATGATTTCGACACATTCTTTTATATTTTACAATTATTAAAATTGTCACTAAATATTTTTATCGCCACTCGCGTATTCTTCTACACTCCACTATCACTTTTCGTTTATTAATTTCTTTAAAATGACAACCTATTTCACAATACTCTGTTTAAAGTTCACACCGTACAATTTACGTCACATTTTTTATCAGTGTTTAGTCCGTGATGGAAAATTCTAACACATGGTTACTCTTTTCTTCGTACATTTTGTTAACTTTCTGGTAATTTACTGGCGTGACGCCTACGTTTTCTTGGTGTAATTCCATTGTTAACAATTCGGCGCATATTGTAATAATTCACTTTTGTTAATTCTGCCTTTTTCCGGATACTTTCACTTCCATGCACACTTTTTAATGAATTATACACATTTATTTATTATAATTTGTTTTACGTCGTCAGATAAATGTTTTTGTTTAACATGTTCTCCCTCTTCACTTAAAATATTAGAATGGGGTCATACAAAGAAAATATATTGATTTTTTTTATATAATGAAAAAAATTACATAATTTTATACATATATACATGAAAAATATTTAATATTCTTATACTTTTCATTCATGATTTTTTTTCTAAACATTTTGAGTCTTATTTTGTGACGTCATGGGTTTGTACACACATACAATGATAGTCACGCACACATATATTTTCAAAGTAAATATCTTTGCAACAAGTTGTTTTTGCTTAAATGTAAGTACAAATAACGAAATGTTCTAATAAATATAAATAAATACAAATTATGTGATTTAGATATTACCATGGTTGTATAATATTGTTCTGTGCCGTCTTGCGAGAACATCTCATTGAGAAGCAAAAATAAAGTTTTTGTTCGTATTCCTAAACCTCGAGATATAATGGAAAGATGGTATAATGCAATAAATACTCTAAAAAATTTTAAGGGTAGTCTTGCTTATGTTTGTGAAGATCATTTCAACGTAAGTAGAACTTAATAAAAAAACAATTTTCGTAATATATATTTGTTTATTTTATTCAATAGCTTGAAGAAGATGCCGAAAATGAATTTTCTGCAAATTATTTGAATTCGCTTCTTCAAAATTAATTTCCATAATCAAATTATTCAATATACACTAAAAACAAAAGGCACGAGTACAAAATAACTTGCTGTCACGTTTGCTTTCAAGTCAAATAACATAAACGTCAAACGTAGTTTCATTTTTATTCGATAGGAGGGACTACGGTCACGCTCGCAAAACCATGACGTCATTTGAAATTTAATATAAACTTTAAAAAATTATTTCTGTAAAACTAGAAACTTATGTGACATAAAATATATATTTCTGTGGTTTTAAGTATATTTTCAAAAAAAAAAAAAAATTGGAAAATGTGGTATGACCCCATTATCTTCTTCATCAGAAGAATCACTCCACGGATGCCACATTTTACTTCATTTGTTGACAAATGAACACTTGAAATAAGAATAATGCGAAACAAAGTTTCGCGAAATTTATATAGATGAAATACATTAAAAGATTTTAAGTGTACATTTCCCGGTTTGTATTGTACATTTGGTAATCTGCTCCTGTCCTCTCAGGTAAGGAAATTTCCCGGGGTGATGGGTTAACCGAGCTTAAGAAGTCGAATGTGCATCTATCTTGACACAAACTATAAGGCATACTTCATTTCAAAATGAGCTAGAGTAATAAATCAGTTCGTCAAGAACTTTTATTTGTAGACTATTGTCACTGTTTCGCACACAAAACTAAAGCAATTGTACCGTGCTTAACTATTCCGTTCTAATTTTATAGTATAGGACCGGTTAAGCTGTTTATCATTTTTGGTGCCGAGAACTATACCTACATAAATTTGAAATGAAGAATTATGAGGAACTAACTATTTGCAGAACACACGAATTAAAAAAATCTGATGTGGCCAGCACATAACCTCCCGCCAATTCCATGTTTAAAATAGCAATTAGCTTTAAGTAAAGTTTCACTTCCGATTGATCGTTTGTAAACAAAATCTACTTTGTTGTTCCAATAAATAGAAAAGTTTGTAATACGAAATTTTGGATTATATTTTACTATGTTTTTCTTGAAAAATCTGTTAGAGCTTCAAATTAAATACTTCATACGGTTTATCATATATAGTCAAAATCTAATATGTTATTTCAAATTATATAAGAGTATTAAATACCAACTTTTGGAAGTTTTGGATCATTAATTTATTTTAAGGAAAAATCGTCACACACACATTATTGTCAAAATCATCACCAACTTCCTTATGCTCTAAAAAGCAATCTGTGTAAATTCTTCGCCGTACATTATCCATTTCGTAAATATGTAGCTGCAAACTATTATTTGATACTTTGAAATCACGTTCGTATTGAGAGCTGTTTGATATATAATGCTGCGAACATTAAACTTAAATCGAATTATTCTGTATATCTAATATTTATGTATGATGGAAAATATATTATTTTTACTAACCTTAATTTCATATTTAAACTACTAAATTCTTTTTAACACGGTTTCATTATTAATTTTAATGAAAATTGCTTCGTGACAGTGACATTTGTTTAAATATGACAAATTTGTTATTAAAGTATTGTTTTTGTTTGACGCAGAGGCAAAGTGATGTACAAAAATTAAATTATTTTATAATATAATATAAAGTTATTTCAAGTTATTTACTAAATGCTATTATCGTAGAATTGAAGATTGTGCCATTATATTCAATTTGTATTGGTAAAAGTTGCTAAAAAATTATATTCAATGAATTTTTTAGAAGAAAAACTGTTAAAAGCTTGTATAAATGATACTTCCGGTTATCCGATATACACTCAAAACTAATGAGCTCTTCCCACATTAGTATAGAATGGATATACAAAATTTCAAATTTTTCTGATTGATAGTATTTGAGTAATCGTGTCCACAAGATCCACACACACAGACATGCACACAGACACACACACACACACACACACACTGACACACACACATAGATACCTACAGACATCATTGTAAAAATGTTAGAATCGGATTCTGGGGACATCAAAACGTGCTTATTCACTAAAATCTCTATATCCGATTTTTAGCACGATCCCGATACCTCCCTTACCTAGGGTAGCGGGAGGTAAAAAAAGTAACAAATAATTTTAGTTACATGTGCTCAAAATTTTATTTTATCCTATGAGACTTATTTTATTTTGAAAAATAATGAAAGGGAAGATTATATGAGTCCATTTGTTATTGTGTTATCCAGTTCGATATATAAAATCTGAAATTTTTAAAGTTTGCCTGATCCAATTAAACATGCAATTAATGCTGTGTTACCCGAGAGCGTTCTAATCATTTCAATACCCTCGATCAGCGGTCAAGCAAAGATCATTAAAATTTAGAGGTTCATTAGTATTACCAAATAGAATGCTACCTACACGTGACTCTAATGGTCCAAGGTAAATTAGTATAAATGCATAGGTAAAACTACATATAACCAAAAACAATAAATAAACCAAAACATTTCACTGATAAATATAAGATATCGGATTTATACTACAGTCGAGAAGTTTCATATGTTTAAACCACATTGTCTGTGAAGTTATTGACAAAAACTAAGGTGAAATAATAATAAAAAACATATGATGTGGCTAGCACATTACCTTCCGTCAATTCTATGTATTTTGTACAAAACCTATGCCAAAAGTTCCTTGGAAAAGATTCTATAAATTCAATAAATTTATAACACGAACACACTATGTAAATTGCACTTGACACTGACATCTGTTAATTAGAATTATTTGAATATATCAGCTGTTTCCATGATTATAGCAAAGCTGGCTGATTTATGAAAGTTAATCTCTTTATAATATAATATAATATCTATTGAATATGTAGGAAAATGTATAATCAAACCGTATGGACAATAAGATATTTTTCATATTTATAAACACATAAAATATTAAAAAATGATATTTAACTGTGTTTTTTCAAGAAAAAACTGTTATAAGGGAACTTCTGGTTGAAAATCTAATCAGCACTTCATATGGATGAAAAAAGAGGAATACGAAAGCATTAAAATTTTTAGAATTGTACTATTGGAGTTATCGTCGGCGAAAATTTTGTCACTTACAAATACACGGACACACACACACACACACACACACACACACACACACACACACACACACGGCAGACATCATCATAAAACTAGTAAAATCGTATTTTAGAGGCTATAAAACGTGCTTATTCATTAAAAACTCACCACCGAATTTTTTGACCAAAGAAAATATCTTCCTTAATTGAAGGTGACGGAACGTAAAAATACATATGTACTTATTTTTAGCCATGAATTGATAAATTAATTTGACAAACAAGTATTAAATAATAAGTTTTTTGCTAATACTTTCGTTACATGTTATAACATTTAAATTCGATAATTGTGAATTTATATACCGATCGAAGATATATGCAGATTTTGTTCCATACCACTCATATGTAAAATGAACCCATTATTATCGCTACAACAACAAATTTGTTTATTTATCCAATGAAATATATTCAGTTCGAAAGTTAAATCCATTACCGGCTTAAAACTTTGAGCAAAACAACGCAAACCAATTATAATCAATTAATATTGTATGCAGAGCAAATTGTAAACAGCTACAGGTAACATGGCAACGCCTTGCAAACAAACGATCAGCTTGGCTTCGCATTACGTCAACAAGCTCAGGATTACTAAGATAATGTGCATCATCGACACTAGCGCCATGATAAGCTTACAACGGTGGGGGGAGTTACTATCATATCTATTAGTGATGAAAGATACATATATACATGTATGCATGTATCATGGAATTACTAGTGGTACTGATAATATGGAGTATGGATGGAGCTATACACTGATTATTAGCAATTGGCTTTATCACTTAGCTCAATGTGATATATGGGTTATGTTATGTAAAATTTCTGAGCTGGATTTGGATTTTTACCTCCCGCTACTCTTGGTAAGGGAGGTATAAGGATCGTGTTAAAAATCGCATATCGAAATTTTATTATATGGATCCTATAATTCATTTTAAAATTTTAACGATTATGTCGGTGTGTGTTCTATATATTTCATATATAAATTTATAAAATAATTTAATTTATAAGTACAGAAGCCTACGTATCAAAGATAAACACAATAGTTCAGATTCTATTTGACAAATGTCACATTTTGTATGAACTTATGTAATAATAAATATTTCAAAACAATGAGGAAATAAGGGTATGCTTGTCAAAAATAAAAACATCTGTTGAGGCCAGTACAAGACCTCTCGCCATTTCCATTTTATATTATATAAGTATTGTATTACACTTCGCTATCGAACCGTCGTTTTATAACAAAAAAATATAGAACTTTACCCAAATACCGAGAGTTTTTTTTATCAGTGAACATGGGCATATGCCATTACCATAGTTACATAAATGATTGACAGCAATGTATTATCGCGTTTTTTTTTAAACTGAACATAGAGAGTGACAGTGAATGTATTATAGTTGTCAAAGTCATCAAATTGTCATTTCAAAATGTATACAGTTGAAGAAAAAGTTCAAATTGTCAATTGGTATAATTATAACATGAGTCTACGACAAGTTTCTGTACACATTTTGATTGTATAACAATTTGATGACTTTGACAACTACACTAAATGTCACGTCCTATGTTCAGTTTTAAAAAAAACGCGATAATACATTGCTGTCAATCATTTTAAATGTAACTATGGTAATAACATACGGCCATGTTCACTGATAAAAAAAACTCTCGGTATTAACTTGTCTTTAAACTTTAACTCGTAAGATAATGTATTACTCTGAATAAAACTCGATTTCTGGACTGACATTATCTTTATTGACAACACAAAATTAAGAAACATAATTTTGTGTTTACCCAAATATTGTTTTTTGTTGAATTTAACATGTCTTCTGCACACATATAATTCTAATTATATCTATTTTTCATTGTATGAGGAAGTTCCTAAATGTCAGATATTCTTCCAATTCATTAACAAGATTGGCGGTATTTTTAATGGATATATACATGTTACCTATAATTTTAAATATTTAATTAAAAAAAACAATAAGAAATATTAAATGTACTTCCCAGAAAAAGCTTTCATAATGTAATTAAAACTTTTGATTTGTGACACTGACATGTGTCAACTGGTTTCTTAGTGCCTTAGCCTCTTTGATGTATTACATTACATTGTTCTATATATTACAGTGCCTTTATCTCTAAATCTATAAATTTTAAGTGTATTAGATGGAGAATTTTATGTTCTTCAATATTTGTAATAACACAAATTTTTGTAAAATATAATTAGAAGATTTTTTTAAAGAAACTATTACTTCCGGTTGTCCAATTGTTACCAAAATCTAATCAGCTCTTCCCAGGAATATCAGATTGAGGAAACTATAATACATCCACACATTCACACACACGGATATCATCGTAAAAATGTTGTAATAAGATTATAAGGACCTTAAAACGTGCTTGGCCACTAAAATCTGGATATGCGATTTTTAGCATGATTCCAATACCTCTCTTAATGAGAGGTAAAAAATAATAAGGAAAGGAAGAAATAAATAAATTTTTAACCACTACAGGTGTTTTACATTTATTTGCGTAAAAGGCATTCATAATTTAAAATAATTATAAGTCAATGAGAAAAATTTCTTTGCACACTCACAGAAGCACATGGACATAATGTCAAAATGTAGAAGAGATAATAGTTAGTTTTTATACAAGACGATAAAATTATATTTTATCGACGAGAGGAAGTTTCGCGAGTCGATAATTTAATTTTATCGTCGTGTATAAAATTCTATTTTTTTTTCTATAGCAGATGTTAAAGAAAAGAATAAAAAATACCAATTATATGTTATTATTAATTGAACACAATTTTAAAATCACAGTATGTATGTGGGTTGTTATGGATTTTGTAAGTAAATAAATAAGAATTAAAGTATTTTATCTACCCTTGCTGTTAAAATGTTACTTTATCTACCCTTGCGGTTAAAGTGCTACTTTATCTACTATTTTGAGTAGATAAAAGCACAGTTTAACATCTGCTATAGCAAAATAAAATATTTACATGACTGCGTCCTAGAATAATTTACTTTCCTAAAAAAATAACAATTGGGGGGTGTCTCACATTTTCTTAAGAAGTCTCATGTGTGTCGGTTCATTAAAAAGGTTGGAAAACACTGGTTTATTTGTTAGATATTACTGTTATTAGGTGTATTCTCTATTAAAAGCGTTAAATTTTAGAGGCAGTTATTTTTTTAACGCCAGTTAAACTTTGCTTCGTATTCTGTACCTAAGTTTTCGTTAAAATTTTAGCGGTTAGAGTTAAAATAATCCGCTAATTTATTAAAAATTTAGAGGACAGTAGAACAGTGCCGTTATTTTGTGAAATGTCAAAATGGCATTACTAAACTTAATCGGTTTGGTTTTAATTGAAGAATATTACCAAATACAACAAAGGTAGGTGTAAATTATTATATTTAGCAACTTATATTAATTTATTTATAGCTATTATTGCTTTATTTTAACTAATTTTGCTACCCATCCTTTTTGATATTTAAAAATTTATTAATATAAAGCGAAATATGAATAAAATGCGTAATTAATATAACTTTTATACTTTCAACGTATAAATTCTAACTCATATATGATAATATCTAATTTTACTTTCCGATTCTACAGGCATATTCATTAAAAAAAGTTAAAAATTTACTTCTTTCCATTGTTGAACCGTTTTTGTAGGACCGAGTTCGTTATTATTTAACAGATTTCTTAAATATTTCCATTTTTTGCTACACTTTCGTAATTAGTTGGGTTTAGTTTCGTATTATTTACTAATTCTCTATTTTCCTCTAAATAATTGATTAAAACTTCTTTTTGCTTCTTTGTCATTCGTTTTGAACGAGACATGTTTGTCAACAAATGTCAAAATTTTATACAATCTTAGGTTATGTGTATAAAGTACCGCTGAGAATTCATCAAAGACACACATTTTGTGCCTATATGTACATAACTTCACAACATATTTTAGGGGAACCGTTAATATTGTTAAAACTAACCGACTACTAAAATATTATGATGCAGAATACCAAAATGTGGTAAAAATTTTGACGGGCCGCTAGTTGAACATAATTTTAGAGGCTGTTAAAATTAAGCAGGTTTTTAGAGAATAGACCTTATATCGTTTGGTAAATCTTACGGCCATTCAATCTTTGATAATCCCTCTGCTCTGAATTCTGTAGGTACATTATACAAATACAGTTACGAGTAATTTACAATTTCCAGTTCAGAAATGCACAGCCAGCATCAAATCTTATATAGGTGCACGACTACACGAGTATGTATACATCCCCATGTTAACTATCTCACAAATTCATAGTCCCTATCATTCCCTATTCTATGCAACCCTATCATAACAGCCTACATAACTATCCCCGGGGCCATTTCAGCACCTGAGCTAGTGGGCAACCGCAACGGTAGGCAACTCTAACCACGGTGGTTCACCACGGCCCCTCACGTGGTTCCTGCCTTCGTTTCTGCTTGTCTTGAGCTTTGTGGTTGGGCCGATGAAGGGCGAGAAGTAATTTCAGCCAATACGACCGCGGCTTTCATCTTTATTCTATGTCTGTTGCGTCTACGTTTGCAATTTTGTTTTAGTTATGGAGGTACACACGAGGAAGAAAGTTTTCCGGGAAAGAAAACGTGAGAAAGGAAAAATTAAACTTTTTTAAAGAATTTTTTTACTAAGAACTATGTAACAATCTGATGTGGTCAGCACATTACCTTCCGTTAATTCATGTCCCATACTAAAAGTTCTTTGGAAAAGATTCTACAAATCCAGTAAAATTTTGACAGGAACAAACTATTTTATACAAATTCCATACCGAATTCCTTGGTATAGATTCTATAAATCCAATTGCACTTGATACTGACACCTGTCAATTAGAATTATTTGAATATTTATGATTTATGAAAGCTAATCTCTTAATAATTCTTTAACTCTATATCTATTGTATATGACAAGATATTCTTTCATGTTTGAATTAAAACGAATTTATTTTGAACTTCCATTATCTTTATTTGTCAAACACATATACAATTTTCACAACGTTTCGAAAGCGAAAAATCTGCTGTCGTCATCAGGTGATCTGATACTACTGACTAATTCCTTAACATACGAGCTTTATATATGTGTTATGGCAGTGGCCTGGGTCGTAATGGTTAGGCTAGAATCTGCTGCGATGTATTTCCTCCAGATTGGTTGGATATCCACACTCGGTTGGCTGAACACTACATTTTTGTTCCTCTGTATGATGGCGGCTTCTTTGAACTTCCTTTTGTACCAGTGTTCTTCTTTCTTGAGGATGCTTGCTCCCTCCCATTGGATACAGTGATGGTGTTCCCACGCGTGGACTGCAATTCCGGATTTTGATGTCTCTCCTCTCTCAGTGTGTCGTCTGTGTTCCTTTATTCTGACATCCAACGGTCGTTTTGTTTCTCCTATATATGTTTTTCCGAATTCACAATCCACCTGGTAGATGCCTGTTTGTAATTTTGGTGACTGTTCCGGTTTTGTTGTTGATAAGATGTTCTTGATTGTGGTTGTTGTTTGAAATCTGGTTGATATGTTGAACTTGCTGGCAATCCTTTTTATTTTATCAGAGAGTCCCTTTATATAAGGAATGTATAATTCATTTCTCTTTTCTTCGTCTCTGTTTACCTGTTTGGCATTTGTTCTTTTTCGCTTTCGAAACGTTGTGAAAAGTGTATATGTGTTTGACAAATAAAGATAATGGAAGTTCAAAATAAATTCGTTTTAATTCAAAGTGAATCGTTATCTTATATATTTAAAAATAAATATTCTTTTATATTGATAATCACATAAAATGTGAAAAAATGGTATTTAACTGCGTTATTCCAAGAAAAACTGTTAAGAACTTCAAATAAGGGAACTTGCGGTTAACCAGTTATAACCAAAATCTAATCAGCTCTTCATATGGATGGACACAGACAAAATGGTATTCTAGGGACCCTAAAAGTGCTTATTCATTAAAAACTCACCACCGAATTTTTTGACCAAAGGCAATACCTTCCTTACCTATAGATGACAGAAGGTAAAAATTATATATTTGTGGCTTAATGCCAGAACAACCAATTTCAATTTTTGCGATTATTTAATGCGCATTTACGATTTTGGGGAAACTGTAATTTCAGTCATTTCTATGGAAATTAATAGTAAAAGGTAGCATTATGAAGCTTATTAAAGGAGAACAAGTTTTTAAAGTTTCCTTTGTCTCAGCTCACTTCAGATAAACTCCGTAAATTGTTGTTATTATTATCTTAACTGAGCTGAGTCGTATGGAGTATACTCACATCCCCCCTTAGGGAAGCTTATTATCCGCGGAATAAACTCAAAATGATCTGAGCCATACAGTTCAGTAGAAGAGGTAATGTGTTGAGAAGAAAGGTTAATTTGTAGGCTATAACTGTATTCTTCAAAAAGTCCCCAAGCATCGCACTTCGCTGTTTCAACGCTCACTCACTTATAATAGGGCCCTCCACCATAACAGAAAATTGAGTAAAAAGTTGAAAATATTGAAAGTAGATAAAATAAAATCATGATTGAGACGATAAAAGTTTTTTAAAAATTGTTAATTTTTGAAATATTAGTGATTTTAAGCATCTGCACATCTACGTCACAACGATTGCTATATTTCTCGCACAGCCTACTACAGAAACTGGTGCGAGAAAGATAGCTATAGGTTTCTTTAAAATTCAAATGCAGTTGAACTAAAAACAATTATGACTTTTTAATACTACAAATTGCTTCAAAATTAAACAAACTTTCATTTAAAATAATAAAAAAATTAGAGTGGAGGACCCTATTGTGCCTCTGTTTATAACAAAATCTTAGCTAACCTCAAAATCATGTCAGTACAAACATTTGTTAAATACACAATAACTACTTTTTCATGTTGAAATGGTCATATCTATTCAAGAATTTTGTTACATTTATTCCTTACACATATTTTGCCTATGTTAAGTAATATAATAAGTAGATATATATTTAACCATATTGTTTTGTTTCTATAACCTTGTTAAAACTATGTAAATACAACTTATGTACTATCTTCACATCATTCCTAAATTAAATGTATGTTATTTTATATATAAGTTTGTAAAGGTTAAGTGTAAGAACAGCTAATGCTGAACTTTGCCAATAAAGGTTGTTATTATTATTATTATTATTATTATTATTATTATTATTATTATTATTGTTATGAAAGTTGAGGCTTTATGGTTGAAAACAATAATGCATATACGGTAATGTATGAACAAAATGAACAAAAATATACTCTTTCTATAGGTAAACCTGGTAGTATTTAACATAGGATTTGAGTTTTACTCAATTTCCTGCGCTCCTAATTATTCATTTAACGGTAAAATCTGTAGAGTGCAAAGTTGTATAAAATTAATTATTATATTTATTTTTTTATATACATGCGGATCATAGGCGTAATTCGGGGGTGGCAAGGGGTGGCAGTTGCCACCCCAGAATTGCCGAGCCCAGTGTTTTGCCACCTCAGAAGTTTTTAGTAAAAGTCTCAATAATTTACGAATACCTAATTGAAAAATACAAGTCTACAACAGGGATGTTTTGAAAACTTGTAAATTATAAACTTAGATAGAAATAATACGAAATGCTTCAGAAACTAACAAATTTAAAGCCAGTTTTTAACATTTTTCCGGGGGACCCCCTTTAGGTCTTGCCACCCCAGTTAGAAAGCTGAAATGACGCCCATGATGCGGATTAAATGAATGTTTAATGAGCGGTATAAGCGCGCGAGCATTTTAATCCCGCGAGTTAAACATTCATTTTAACCGCGAGTGTAATACAACTGTTTATTCTGTTTTTCCCTAATTAACTTCTTCGATTAGATGTAAGATTTTTATAAATGATAGAATCTTGAAATGTATCTAATCACTTACAGTTATCTAGTCGCTGAGTGTGAATTTTTTCTATTCGTTGCCACAGTGATCTGTGGTTGCCATGGGTTGAATTGTTTATAATAAACTTTGAAATAAATTATTCTGAAACCGTTTTTTAGAGGTTAACATCTCAATATGGCAACAATATTTTATTCCAACAATCAAAGACTTACATTATTACAAAATTGTTACATTCTTATTCTTCTTGTGACGAAATAGTGGGTATACGTTGAATATTTGAATTTATTCCAACAATTTTGGTTGACATGACTACTAAAATGCCATGTTAAATCCCCATGTTCACTTTTAACCGCCATCACTGTCTATGTAAAACTTTGATCTTTCCATTTACATTTATCTGATCTCAGCAACATAGACAAACACCAACTACAGTATTTTGAGACACTTTTCCTCTTCCTAACTTTTTCTCCTGCCTGTACTTCCTACACGTGAAATCACACCCTTTCTGCGTGGGTGAAAGTCCGTTTTACTGCGTAGTTAAAACTGCCTGACGGTAGAGAACATGAACCCTAACATTGGTGCCGCCTCCCCGAAATAAGGGTCGCAGATCAGGATAGTAAATGCAAAAATAAAACTTCAACGAACGAACAAAGCTCGGAATGAGAACAGTGGCGTACGTGAACAGGATTCATTAGATACGTGAAAGGAAATTAGAGAAGAAATTAAGTCCGGGCAGTCAAAAATATAACAACATTTAATCGAGAAACTTACAATCTCCGGTTAAACTTTTAATTGCCATTTAAATGAACACAACTAAAACGAAATGAATTGATGACAAATTTATATTGAGTCAATAATTCATTTTATTATTGTTTTTATCTCCCGCTACCCTTGCTAATGGAGCTACATAGGGATTGTGCTAAAAATCGCATATCGAGATTTTGGTTACTACGTTTTTAGGTCCCTAGAATCCGATGAAGATGTCTGGATTTGTGTGTGTATGAATTTTGTCAGCGCTCTAACTCAAATACTATCATTCAGAAATCTCTGAAACCTTGTATTTCTACCTTATTCTAATATAGAAAGAAGCCATTAGATTTTAGTGTAAATTAGGTTATCGGAAATAGCACTTTACTTCAAGCTCAAAATAGTTTTTCTTCGAAAAATACCTTTAAATGTATTTCTTTGCGATGTATGTTACTATAAGAATTAAAGATTATTAATTTTTTTACAGGTATGCATTCATGCTTTTTCTGTAAATTTTATAAATATGTAAAATAATGTATTTTATAGACCCCGGAGACTGTTTTAAAGATAAACACAATTCCTTAATTACACAGTTCAGATTTAAAATGTATGTAACTGACAGATAAATATCACTGTCAAAGAACCTATCATTTAAAATTATTAATGGTAACGTTTCAAAAAGAAAATTGCAATAGTAAATAAAACAATAGTTATATTATACGAATGCAAAGGAACATAATATAGTTTCCAGCATTAATAAATATGTAGGTATGTATTTAAATTAATAAAAGTTAACAACGGCGTATTAAAGCATTTTGACCCCTGTGGAGCACTCTCTACACCAGCTATAAGTGCCCGTGAGGTGACGCCTGGTAAGCACCCACACGGTAAAATATATCGTCATCATTACCGATGTCTACATGTGTTGTAGATACTGGCACACCCAGAAATGGGTAATATGCCGTGTTGATATATTTATTTTATTTTATTTATAAAAAAAAATGATTTTTTTCAATTCCTGGCATAATTTTGCTCTCCCTATATTTTTGCGCCAGAAGCCAAGCTTCTCGGGCTTCTGCGATATTACGCCACTGAAAGTTAAAATAAAATAATAACACTCGGTTTAGTTTCACAAGAAAAGTTTATTTTTACATTATTGTATTGGCGGGAGGTATAGCGCTGGCCACAACAATTTTTTTTATCTGGAAATTAAATCATTAACTGGAGATCTTTACATTGGCCCTTAGTGAATTAAAAAGTTTGATTGCTCAAAAAAACCTCCTCAAATTGTTATACGGCTTGATAAACTTTAGTCGTTCAAAGTGTATGTCAATATCTTTTATTTTTATGGTCAAATGACCAATTTATTTTTTCCTAAAAATACAGTTAAAACAAGTTACATAAAATTTATGCATTTTATGTCACATAAGTTTATAGTTTTACAGATTTTTTAAAAATTTATATGCAATTTCAAATTACGTCACAATTTTGTGACCTTGTAGTCTCTGCTGTGCTATGTGTACAAAATTATGGCGTCACAAGATCAAACTCAGAATGTTTATAAAATAAATCATGAAGGAAAAGTATAATAATAATAATATTTTTTTTGATGAATATATGCATAATATTAGATAAATTTTTCATTTTTGAAAAAAAAATCATTATATTTTTTCTGCATGAACCCATTACTCCGGGACAAATCATCCCCGGACGGATTCTCCGGTCGAAATTCCCTCCCTTGAGATTGGCGTAGGTGCGAATGTCATAGCAGTGGCGGCGATGTGGGATTTTCTTTTTACTTTTCTGGGAATAAATTTAAATATATTTCCCTCCTAGAAGCGCGTAGTGACGTAAACAGGTTATGTGGGTATACAATGAATGGTGTGATATTATTTTTAGTTAAAATCTGTTACACAAAGGAGCTATTTACATTATTCAACAGCTCCATTATAAATATTAAAAGAAAGTACATGAAAAACAAAAATTATTACCGGGGTGTAGTTTAAGTTTAGATTTATGTTGTACAACAAAACAGACAGGGGTAGTTTAAAGGCAATTAATCATTTCTGATGGTTTTTTGTGAAATAAATTATCGTTTTTAATTAATATTTCACTCAAAATACATAGAACATGTAATATTTCATTTAAATAACAGATATATTTTGTTTAATAACTGCAGTATGTTTTTTTCCATGTACTCGTATGTCATGTTAGTTAAACATTTAGTCAATTTAAAACTCTTGTGCCCGATAGTATAAACATAGTTCAGTTTTTTAACTTAGTTTAATTAATATTGAACTAGGTTCAAATAAAATTTCTGTAGTATAAAGCAAAATCACCTTTTGACTTGAGTTTAAACTACGCTTAACTTGAGCGGCCGATTTCATCCGTTCAAATTGAGTTTAAATAATAATTGACGTTTTTATATTCTAAATAACATTCAGAATTATAAGTGTCTACGTTGTAAATAAGTATGTACGAAAGTTTATGGATTATAATTAATATTTTGGTAAGTTTAGTGCTTTAGCAAATATTTTATAATTTATTTAAATTATATGCTGTTTTAAATTCTAGATTAAAAATTATGTTGTTCGATTCAAGTTCTTATAGTGACGACGAGAATATAATGAATGCATATATAATGAAAAGACGCCATCGAATATTTCGGGAAAGGAGAAATCCTTTCGAAACGATATTGAATTTAAATTGCGGTTTCGTTTCGAAAAACGAACGGTTTTAGAATTTCTATATATTTTGGGACCTCTGCTAGAACCTGCCACGAATAGGAACAAATCAAATTTTAATAAACTTAAGAATTGTAGGAACTGTTTTTTTTTATATTTAGCTGGTGATCTAGAAAAATGACGAATGACTGTTTTCTTTCTTCATCGAAATTCTTAGATCTCTGCTTTTTGTTCATTTTATATTCGTAGGTCAACAAGTCCGAGAACATTCATTCAAAAAAATTGACAAATACAATGACATGAAGTGAATTGTATGAAATATTACCAACTGAGTAAGGGATAAACTACGTTCAGTTGACCCCAGTTCATTTTAATGTTATACCATCCAAATATAATTAACTTAAGTTCACTAAATAAACTCCGTTTGCTTAACTGCAGTTCAACACATTTTTAACTGACCTTTATACTATCGGCCGTCTGGTATAGATTGTCCAGAATTCTAAGGTTATGGTCATCATTAGACCCTCGCATCAGATAACTGTTGACGTCTTATCCCAGTTAACTTTAAATCTTCCTCGATCTATTTTTCTACAATTTTTGTCATTCATATTTGTCTCACCGATCTATCTTCGTTCCATATGGCCCCACCAAGTTATCTCTCCTTGATGAAGTCCAATATAGACTTACATTGTAGTTGCTCTCTAATCATTTCATTTCTGATTCTATCTCGTGGTACTTTTCCTAGTATAGTGCGGGACACGAAAGATGAGATATGGAAAACATTTTAGCACAAATATAACAGTTGCCCAAATAAGTTTTAAAGCTACGCAACCTTTCTTATATTGGCAGTTGATCTGTATAATTGCTGTTCGCTTCAGTTCCTGTCTTTTTTATACTTAGATCCATTAGGATCATAAGCGTACACAAATGAATTAGAAGCACAAAGAAACTGTAATAATTATTATTTGTCGGCGTTTATGGAATATCGTGTCCTGCACTATAACTCTTCTTAAATTTTTCATTTCAAGTGCTTAATATTATTTTTCATTGTTCTACCTAGATAATACCTAAGATTCACAGTCGTATGTTAAAATAGATTTGTATAGATAATTTCTTTTTTATTTCTTAAAGGGTGCAAAACATTTGGGGATGATTTTCCCGGGGAAAAATTCCTCTGTTTTGTCTCAAGAGGCTGGAGTCTCCCTCTGCCAATAAGACAAGCTACAGTTTGCAAAGCTCCCAATAAAACAAGTGAAGTTCGTAACAGAAGAAGTCAAAGGTGGTAAATGGGTTTAAATGTTTATTTGGTCAACAGCAACTCGAAAGGATTTTACGCTGCACTTTTGTTTTTTGTTTGTTTCGATCGTGTTTTGTTTATTCTGACCTTTTGCAGGGGAATTTTCTTAGAAAAGCGAAAAAGCTCTAGCTTGTTAAAAAAATGCTGGTTACAGGTTTTTAGTTTGAATAAAATGTTTGCTCTAAAATAAAAGAATAGATTTTTGTCTTTGTCGAAATTTCAATAAATAATAGTTATTTCTGTATCAAAGGTACTGAAATTCTACTTTTCATCACGAATATGGAATCTAGTTGCCGAAGCCACAAGGTCGAGGAAAATAAACTATATGAGTGATAAAACGGAACTTCAAAACCGAGTTGCATATTAATTTTTATCTGAAATCTAATATTTATGAAAATGAAAGGAATACTTTATTTTTACAGGTTATATTTCTGTAGCTGTCAGTCAGGCACTCAATGTTGCTAACCTCCGAACATTGAGTTTATCGTAAAGAACACTCAAAATTATGTTTTATTTCAATATTCTTCATCGGAATTGTTTAGTTCGTTCTTCTTGCACATATTTTTTGTCATTTTACGTACAAATTTTATATATCGTACACCTATTCAAATTATCTTATATGTACAATAATTATTATAAGGTTGGCAACACTGCATTTCCTTGAAATCGTCGTACAATATACTACTTTAGTGCCGATTTCTGAACTTTTAATGCCGATTCTTGTGCTCTTTAGTAACGATTTCAAATAAACATGTTTAAAGTCCCTAAGAAATAGGTTAAAAAGAAAAGTTATTTTCGATGTTCCTTTGCTTTCCTATAAATTTTCAATAGCTACTAGATAATCAGGAACTGACTTTGAAATAATCAATAATCGAGGAAATAGGTATATGTTAGATATTTTCGTTTCTTGTGCAATGGATTAAAAAATGCAGCAGCCGAATAAACATTTCGCCCTGTTGAAGCGATTTAAATGAAACAAGCTAGATTTTTGCATCGATTTTTAACTTTTGATGATACATGTATCGACTAGTTACTATACTTCCGGTACGAAACAACAATAAAAACTTTGGACTGCGAAGGGTGAACCTGCTCCGAAGCTTATTTTGTAGAGCAAAACATCAATAGACACTTACAAAATTGACGTCACTGCAAGAGAGAGATAGAAGATCAAGCATCCAAACAAACCTCCCCTCGTTGTCTTACGTCCCGTTCCCTGGTCCTATCTGTCTTTGTGTTCGCATCTGCTATTCAGTGTTAAACCTAATTCTTTCTTGTGATTTGTACGTTGGGTTTAATAAAAATGAGTTTAAAACCAGAAGATGTGTCTGGGGCAACTTTTTTTTTTTTGATAATATTGAAGATCATTCGATTATTCAACTAAAACGATGGCTAGAGTGTAGAGTCTACGGCTGATGATAGGTCTTTGTTTGGACGAGGTAACCATAGCAACCTTGATTTCTATGCTTTGCCGTTAGAGGCGCTCGTGCAAATTGCAATTTTGTAAGTGTCTATTACTTTTTGGATGGGTTAAAGATGTTAGAGTGTCGATGAAAAATGTATATTGACTTAAAAGGAATCTATGTTGTAAAATAAAACTAAATACTTAGGCGAGTTCTTTTATCCACCGACGGGTCGTGTACGTAAAGCAATGGGTCTTTTTATTCAGCGCTTTAAGAGCAATGAATTTCATTACAACGTTCCTATTTTCACAGATGAATTTGATAATTTCTGATGAATTGGTAGTGGGGGTATAGTTTTCAGGTTATGTTCACAAGTTTGTTGACGTTTTAGCCGGTAGTCAGTGAAGAAAAGTCGTGAATTATGAATGTATAATTTTCTTCACTGGAAAATGAATCCGAATCGGAACAATTTAGTAATTTTCCCGATAAAAAACCCTCCATAACTTCTTTAGTGACAGCGACAATTCTTACTCTAACCTACAATATGTATAACTTCTAGCACCGTTTCATCAAGTAGTTTCTATTTTCACCATCTATCTGTTCCATCACATATCCATCGGTGACGTCATTATCAAATTGCAATGAATTTCACCGATGAATTTGTCGATGAATAAAAGAACTTGCCTCTTGTTTCTGTGTTATGTAAATAATATAAATATCTCATTCTTTTTTTCCATGATCAATGAAAGTCTATTTTAATGACTTAGAATCCTGTGTCTTTATCCCCAAGAGGTTTGACAATTCAAGATTAGATCAGGGCGAGTCTACCCTCGTTTTAATACCTCATATAGGTCCCCCGGATATTGTCATCCATGTTACATGTTTATTGCGACCAACCCCTACCCTTTTACGATAGCAAGTCCCCAGAGAAGACAAAGCAACCGAAGACAGTATATTATTTAGTATATCATCACGCCTACGCAATATCTATTTATTTATTCATAATAAATCATTCCTACAGGATAGTAATATCCCAATTACAGGAAGATTATATACAGAAAATACAAAAATATATATGCGTAAGCATTAGGTAAATAACAATAAGAAACAATATACATAATTACCTATATTACAAAGATGAATTACTTAATGAGGGATATTTCGAAACGATATGAAAGTTTTAAATTTAAATAATGAGTCTGCAAATATGTCAATATCTGATCTGAAACTGTTAAAAATTGAACATAGTTGCCGTAAAGGTGATTTTAACTCATAATTAGTTCTGGCAGTTTTACAGCTAAATATTAATTTATAACGAGAAGATAGTCGAGGAACATTAATTGAAATACGCTTCAAAATATTTGGATCATCAAAGATACAATTCATCAGTTTATAGAGAAACAAGCATGACATCATTTTTCTTCTTTGCTCAAGAGATGTAACATTAAACTCAAGAAGAAGATTGATATAGTCATAATCATAACTAGGGTACTGTCTATGGACTTTGAAATAACAATATTTAATAAATCTTTTTTGGATAGATTCTATGGTCCTCACGTATTTAGTATAGATAGGATTCCAAATTTGTAAACAATACTCAAGTTTTGACCTAACAAAAGCATAGTAGAGACATTTTAAGGTAGACATTTTATGAAAAGTCTGAGTATTTCTCATTACAAATCCAAGATTTTTGTATGAAGCTTTAACAGTATTATTGATGTGAGCGTTAAAAGTCAATTTAGGGTCAAAAAATACTCCAAGGTCTTTGAACAGATATACTCTATCAAGAATGGTTTGGTCTAGTTTATACGTATGAGTGTATACAGTCTTTTTTACAAAATAACTCATTATTTTGCATTTGCTATAATTAAAAAACAGTTTAGAGGATAAAGACCAACCTAATAAGTTATCAATATCATTCTGAAAATTGAGAGGATCTTGAACAGAGTTAATGGTTTTAAATATTTTCATGTCATCGGCATATAGTAAAATTTCAGAATATTTAACTGATTCAACAACGTCATTTATAAACAAATTAAATAATAAAGGTCCGAGATTTGATCCTTGGGGAACACCGGAAGTGGCTAAATAGGGAGTAGATAGAAAGTTATTGAAGAAAACAGACATATCGATAATTACATATTTATTACGTTAATATTTTACTAGGTCGTATTCGTTTTCATAACTCTGAAATCATCCCCAGCATTCCTTTTTCAGTTGAGATTGTTTCTCATTGTGTGTTCTGCACAGTGCACTGCTGCATAAATTTGTTTATTTTACACTCTCATGCACCGAATAAATGGAGTATCCTCGTTTCATGGTTAATTAGTTTGAAATAGAGAATATATTTGCCCTAATTACAGATGGCCTAGCTTAATGTGGGTCAATATTTAGTTGTATATTTATAATTTGTTAATTATGTATTCAAAATTGAACTAATTATAGAAGCTAATGTTTAATACAAATATAGAACAATGGGTTATTGGAGTATATTTTGTTTGTTTCTTTATGTTCTTTTGTTCATTCTAAAGCTGTGCACAATTCCAATTATTTTGGATTTCGGAATTCAATCATTTCTAATACCTTAATTTAGCAGAAAAAATAAGTATTTTTTCTCAGTCTCGATATCATAAATAGGCTATTAGGACGTTGTTTATGGGAATGTATATTCATTTTAGTGTCAAGGTATCTATTAACGACAGGATGTAAGTAGCTGTCTTGCATCACTAAGCAGATCGCTTAACTTTCTACTTTGTGAAATACTAACAATGTATTAAAAAAGTATGTTAAATTAAAGTTTCCTAAATATTTTTCATAGTAATAAAAATATTAATAATAATTTATTGTTATTTTCTTAAATAATTAAATAAAAAGATTGGCGCCAGATAGTCATGAAAAACAACCCCCCACTCTTGCGACGTCGGAGTACATACAGCTCGTCATTCAATTTCTGAACACATATTGCTAACATAATATTCATTCGACTTTTAATTGGTGTGAAGTATAGTCTTGTAAATGTCTTGCTCTCTCATACTTCATTGTCGTACATCACACCGTCAAGTGTTCCGCAGCCGACTTTCTATCTTAATTCCCGGCTTAACGACGCGCCGTCTTAAAAATGTATTAAAGTTTTAATTGCAATTATATATTCACCGGTTAAATTCTCCTAAGTAAAACGAATTTTGCGCCGTAATCTAACTTTCAAACAAAGATTTCATTATTTTTTAACGGAGATTAACTTATCTAAAAAAATTTAAATGCCCACGTGGTCAAGATTAATAACTGTGAAGATTTTATTAATTGGCTTCATCAATTTATATTGGTTTTTAATAACCGGGAAATACAGTTAAAATCTTTTGTGTATATATGTATTTCATCAATATAAATTTCTCAAAACTTTGTTTCACGTTATTTTTGTTTCAAGTGTTCATTTGTATACTGAAGTAAAATGTGGCATCGTTGGAGTGATTCTTCTGATGAAAACGATAATTCTAATATTTTAAGGAGAACTTGTTAAATAAGAACATTTATCATAAGACGCAAAACAAATGATTTTAAATGTGTATAATTCCTTAAAAAAATGTTAATGGAAGTGGAAGTATCCAGAAAATGACAGAATTAACAAAAGTAAATTATTACACTGTGCGCCGAATTACTCACAATGGACTTACTTACACCAAGAAAACGCGATGTGACCCCAGTAAATTACGGGTGGTCAGTGAATTTACAAATTGTACGAAGAAAAACTACTTCCGTCTGTTAGTTAATATTTGTAAAATGTAAAAAAAATAGACGAAAGCATTATTGTTATCTGTTAATTTATGTATATTATGTCTTTAATATTTGTAAAATGTAAAAAATATGACGAAAACATAATGTTGATTGTTAATTTATGTATCTACATGTTTTTAATATTTGTAAAATGTAAAAAAATATACACATATTATTGAATAATAAATTGTAGTAACTTTATTATGAATTTTAATACCTAATTTGTACTAATTGTTAAAATTTGGTATTGAAAAAAATTGTGAATACCTCTCTGTTTTCCTACCCTTGTAAATCGTTTAAGCAAATATATATGAGATGTGCGGAAGAGTTTAGGTGCATTTATCTTTACACAAAATATATCTACCTGTTCATTTGTAATATTTGTTTATTGTTTAGAGTTAATCGCTTCCCTTTCGAAATTTTCCAAAAGGTTTAACCTAAATCCCTTGTCGGCTGTGTAGAGGATATCAAAGATACAGTTAAACTGGCGATTGTGGTTATAGAATTTACATGTTCTCTAATTCTGTGTTTGTAGTTTCCACCGATCTGAGAAAGATCAGAGATAAACCTTTTGATGTAGAATAAATTTTATTGAAATCTATCCTATTAACCAGAATATTTTCTTATAAATTCTTATTGTCTGATGATGTTGGAAAGAATGAAATGACCTGCCTTTAATAAGAATGGAAAAATTATCAAATATTGGGTTTTCTTTTTACTAAAGTCCATTCCTTAAATCTTCGGTTAAGATTTTAACTGTAAGTTAAATAAACAACACTGAAACATAATGAACTGCCAGTTGCTTTCAATAATCTCATATTATTTATTCAACTGGAATTTTTTACTGGGTTGTACCAGTTATAAAAGTTACTAATTTAAGTAATTTCAGTATTTCATCTCGTGTTAAATTGCCTGTTAACTATCAGTTTAAAAGAAAAATGTCACATCGAAAATTTGATACATGTGTAACATCCTATAATATCGACGCTCTATTTTTCTTTTTAATTGACACTCATTTTAATTAGAGATGAAACGTCCTACGTACGTACATATTATAAAATTTGATAAACAATTGATAAAAGAGCATATAAACTACAATCGCAATATGATTTATTTAAAAATATACCGCTGAACTACAAATAAAGGTATTATATAATATTTCTTGTATAACTCTTCTTAAATTATACAAATATTTACATAGAAAAAATAAATAAATACATATGATCCCCCCCCCCCCTATAATAGTTAATTTGCCAATTAACACACGCTTTATTTGGTACATGAACATGTATAACATCCTATAATATCGATGCTCTATATTTCGTTTTAATTGACAATCAGTTTAATTAGAGATGAAAACACTGACCTTAAATAGTTTTATCTTTCATTTGCGAATGTTAATTAGAAATTAATCAATTTTTTAAAGTATCGTTGCGATTGTAGTATATTATTATATGCGGGATTATGATAGTCATTATTCCCGGATGCAAATCATCCGAGTGAATTATGACCATCATCCTGAATATAATACTATACTTTTTTTTACTCCTGTAAATTTGGAAATAACTTAAATACATATTTTAGAAATAACTCTACAAATTCACAATTTATTGTAACAATATTTATCAAACAGAACATTAAATTGATTTTTAATTTATGATATTAAGGGAACTACCTGCTTATTGTCATTATCATTACAAAATTGAATGTAATCTGTTTTCAAATTAGGCATCTTAAACATATTTTGTCTTTGAATCAATTGCTAACGTTCTATCACGCAAAAGTTGAGTCATTATTGAGATACGGTATCGTCTTCTGGGGCGTTTCAACATTCGCTGATAAAGTTTTCATCACTCAAAAAAGAGTAGTAAGATATATAACTGGAACAAGAAATACCGACTCATGTAGAAATATCTTTAAAAATCTAAATATATTAACTTTCCCTTGTCTTTTCATTTATGAGGTTAGTAAATATATTTTTCTAAATAAGACAAAATTTTCTTGTAACAAAGACCATCACCAGTACAATACCAGAAGGAAAAATGAATTTGAAACTCCATATAGTAGATTAAATTGTGCCAAAAACTCTCCAAATGTTGTTGGAATAAAAATTTATAATAAACTACCACTGGAAATTAAGAACTCTAACACCTTACATAATTTCAAAGCAAAACTTAAAAAAATGCTTCTCGATAGCTGTTTTTATAATATAAACGAATATTTTTTGTACAGTGATAATGTTTCGTAATTTACTTATTTGTATTGTCTTATTTTTTCTAATATTATATATTATTGTGACGCTTCCTATAAAATGTACACATTTTCGAAAGGAATAAATAACTATTATTATTATTAACTATTATTATTATTATTGGCGATTGGCGTGAAGATGTATTGTAAAATATGTAAAATTAGTGTAAGATTCAGGGACGAGATATTTCTAGTGGGGTGCAGTTCTCTTCGTCAATCTTACTACCCATTTGAACTCGGGAGTGCGCCCATAAAATAAAAACGCGACTATGAATTGTCACCAATTGCTTTGTTTTGTTGTTTGACGGTTTCTCAATGCTTTGTTATTTAGTGTTCGGCAATCGTACAGTTATTTATCGATTCTAGAGTTTATTGATAATCGTTGATTATCGATTGTGTCGATTAACATAACCTATTTCGCTTTGTTGTATGACGGCTACTCATTGCTGTGTTATTTAAAGTTTGTCAACCGTAAATAGAATTTTTTAAAAACATTTTTCTGTTAGAAAATTGAACATTACTGTAGTTTGCTTTATAATTTGTACACCTTAATATCCAAAATTCCTCATCAAATAATTAGCAATAAAATTATTAACAAACCGGCCCTACATGATTTATAAATTATTAACAGTGTTGTGTTAAATAATCAACCAGAGTTCTCCCTAATTGTCAATGTGTTCAACAAAGCAGCGGTGATTAAAAAAAAGTATGGAAGAGTACCAAAAATGGAATATATCAGTACATTACATTTATAATTTAATAACATTAACCCACAATATTGTTTCAAATATTTTCAACAGGTACACCCAGTTCTTATTAATACCCTTATAGTTATTTGTAAATTTAGATGCTCTTTCTTATTTTCCTTGATATTCATTTTTTAAATTTTCAATAACTTGTTCCTTTTAAAATCCTTATGCGTATCTTTCAAATCTGTGCAAGAAACAGATGCGTATATTGATGGCTGAGTACCGTGGTTGTTTATGCCCTATATGATACACTCACATATTTTCTCTTCTGCTGTTCAGGGATCCACCTGTCATGTTTTATAGTGAGGCGATCGGAGCGCCACCTGCTTCCGCTGTCACCGACGGTAACGAACGACGGAGGGTTCGACTCCCCACTACGCATTTTTTTTTCTATTTTTGTGAAGCAAATGGACGAACAATTGAGAGAAATTTATGATTCTGATAGATTTATTGAGAATGGAATTGTTATTTCGAAAGGAATAATTGGTGATTAATTGTGTTTCGATACAATGGACCAAAACCGGAGACCTTAACTACTCGTATGTTTGAGAGTAAAGGAAACTAAAATATGAACAAAATCAATAATACCTTGTCAAAAATGTGTTGTAAAGTTGTGGCCAGCACGGAAACTCCCGTCAATTCCATTTTATTTTACACAAGTATCGTATACCGGTTGGCGCTCAAAATTCATTACATAAGCATTTAACATGGAGCAACAATTTTTCATTGCGCGTTGCTTCCCAAATTACATTAAAATATTTTTCTTGTCATGGTACTGACTGATAGATTTTCCAAATATTGCACCCTAACTTTGGAACAGTCTATATTTTGTGTACAGAATTATTAAACACACATATGAGCCCAGGCTAAGACCTGTGTACAAATATCTTTTGACTAATTTAAAACATAGATTTTAATTACATGTGTTCCGTTATTTAATTTAGATTACATAGCCTTGTTAACTCGAAATTTAAAACCCAGTTCAGCTCCGACTCGGGATCGGTTAAAAAATATATCGTCGCGTTCAAGGCAAAACGGCCTAAGCGCCAAAAAATCGTAATTTGCGATTTTGGTACCGTTCGATAGATTGGCGCAATCTCCATCTATTAAACACAGTGGCATAAGTACGAAAAAATTATTTAAGTAGATATTTCACTTTGAAGTTGCGCAAGCGACAAACACAATTTTAATACGCAGGCGTAAAATGGCATAAGCTCCATTTCTACGTAGTTTCTTATGGGTAAATGCAGAGTGAAATGGCCCGAGTTATTGATGTCAAAGTAAGTGTTTTAAAAATTATTGTTATCATTGTTTGCTATAATTCGTTTTAGTAAAGATCAAAGTTTTCTCATAGTATATTTTTATAATAATACAGATTCACTATTTGTTACAAAACTTGTTTAAACTTTCTGTCGCTTGTGCCATCGACCTGCAAAAAATCTGTTCGGGTACAACCGACAATCTACATGTTAAATTCATATCTCAAACTATCGACAACAATAGGTCATTCATTATTTGTTGCTTTCACATTTTAGTTTTTTTCAATATTTTATACTTTAATGCTGGTAATTAATTAAAGTTCATGTAATGATAATCACAGATTATTATGTTTTTCCACGTTCAAAATATTAGCGCTTAAGTCATTGTCCCGAGGCCAGAAAATCATTGAATTAGCTCTTTCTCTTCCATCAGCACTTGAAAATAATGATTTGATGGAAGCACTGAACAATGATGTGTTATTTTCCGATGCTCATATAGTAGAATACTTAAAAAGTTTATGTGAATTAAATGTTATACCATCAAGATATCATCAAGAATACTTGTGTTTGAAGTATGTGTTTTCTGTTTCTGATGAACTAGATAAGACGTGGAAGATTATTAGATATAGTCATTTTATTTCATATCCAGTCCTGCCGGTAAAGTAACTAAAGTACAAAACATCAGGGTGATAGTTTTTTTTTTATTTTTGTTAATTTTGTCTGAGTTTTGATGTTTGTATAATTATATATGCGCAATATTTTTATACTGATATGTTTAAAAAAAGTTTATTAAAATAAAATATATTCTAATATGTATTTCAAATAAATCCTTTAACAGTTCTTTAATAATTACAATTATTACAGATCATGTCACAAACGCCGTTGTCCGTCTAAATTATCAAAAATTAAAATGGCATATCTTCGCGCAAACAACATTTGCGATCAAAACTTACGTTAATGTAATTGTCTTAACCGACATATAAATTTGGTATAAACACCACATATACGAAACATTTGGCATAAGTGCCAATCAGACAACATACTTCTAATTATCATGCAGTTCTTTAATTTATATTTACATTTAAATACACACAAAAATTCAGAAAAAATCTGCTTACTTTTAATGCAGTTAAGACATTAAAAATATATTTGTATAAAAGCGCAGACAGTTTTTTGTGTCTCCTGGCTTATTATGAAAATGGCGCTTGTGTCGTTTTGCCTTGAACGCGACGATATCTGAGGATCGGTTCTGGGTTTGGATTCGCTAAAATGTTACGGTTTGGTTGTGGTTTTCGTTCGGTTCAGGTTGATGTTCGATGCCCTAGTTAAGAGTATTGTTCTATATGTCTTGCAAGGTAGGTTTTATTGTGTGCACTGAATTTTTACGAACTTATTTTTCATTGTGCCAAAAGTAAGGGTCTCGGTAGAAGATAAATTTGAACTAGAAAATGATCCTTTAAATGCAGGTCATACTAGTATCACCCCATCCGTCATTTGACCCATAGTTTTGTAAGTTTTAAATCTATATTTAAAGTAGTTGAAAGAATTTGTTCAGGTTTTATTATTTGTTGAAAATGTAAGCCGGTCAAACTATTACAAGCCTCGATATTGGTATCGCTGTAAAAATCAAATTTAAAAGTGTGTTAACACGAAAGGAGTAGAAACAACGAAGTGTATAAAACTGTAATTATCAGAGGAATGGCTTTTCGAGTATATGAAGTTATATACAAGTTATTTTATTGTTTTGGTCTGTAACATCAAACCAGTTATTAAACTTTAAAAAGAAAAAATCAAATCCAAAACCAATCACCCTTCAAATCACGTTTTATTATAAAACCCCTCCCTTTGTTGAACAAGGATAGCCAATCTCTAGTTAACAACCAACCCCCGGAACAAAGACGCATCACCGCTCTCTCATCTCTCTTCTCTTCTTCATTCTCTCTCTTTTTCTCTCGTGGATGTCCCAAGAGAGTCAGGGATGTAGCGACGCAGACTTTGATCTTTGTGGACCTGTGGATAAACAAATGCCAGAGGCAGGAAACAAAAATGAGTGTGTGTTATAGCCTAGGGTTGTTGCAGCAGGGAGCGAAATGGGAATGCACTAATTGGATATTTAATTCTGTGATTCGAATATAGTAAAAAAGTGTATGGATGGACATAGATTTAGAAATAAAAAGTATGCACGGAGTGGCGCTCGAAATCCGTTATAACGCTTTTAACAAGGGAATATAATTTTTCATATGGAGTTGTTCTCAATTTAATCTAGAAAAAATATTTAGAATAAAATTTATAATCCATGATATCCTGCAACATACTAGCAAATCAGTAACAAAAATTAATTTTTTATGTCTATTAACTTTAAAAATTAGATATGACTGAGTATGGGGTCCCGTGGACGCGTGCCTGAGTGTCTGGTCACGAACCTGGGGGAACCGGGTTCGATCCCGACAGACGCCAAATATTTCCAATTTTAAATGGCACAAAAGTGATCCCTGTGGTGCACTCTCCACACCAGCTATGAGTGCCCGTAAGGTGACGTCTGGTAAGCGCTTACACGGTAAAATTACCGAAGTCTACATGTGTTGTAGATACTGGCACACCCAGAAATGGTAAATATGCCGTGATAATATATTTATTTTATTTAGTACGAAAAATTATTTTTCGTATTTTGTACTGTATTGTACTATTTTAATATACACAAAATCTTACAGTAATGGGTTTCTTTACAGCATAGCAACTGTTACTGCATAGCAACGGATTTGTCATTAAAATACATTTTGGCACAAGGAATTGTTTATTTTTATTTTTTATTGTTTATCTTCTAAATCGTTTTCAATGTTCTTTTCAACATCTAGATCCATCGTTTTGCAAATATATCTCCAAAAATTAATTTGTTTGGAGGTTGTAAGGTAAAGAAAACAATAACTGTCAAGTTACTTTGTTACTGAGAATCAGACTACTATAGATGTTTTTAATTCAGTATATTATGCCGCAAAAAATTCAAATTTTAATACTAATATGTATAAAATACGAAAAAATAGTGTACGCACCGTGTCAGAGAAGTGATTTTAATGTACTTGTATGGCATTGAAGTACCCCCTATCGCTCGTACTTAAACTTGTCATACTCGTCTTGTAAACTTTAACTTTTCTTAACTTGGAACGTAATATACTATTTCCTACAACCGTGCGTAAAGTAACGTACCTTACGCTTTCTTTATAATGCTGTAAAATGTCACTTTTCAAGCACTATTGTGTGAAATATAAATACATTACACACTAACTTTATTTGAAGCTTCACAGTCAGTATTATGAGAAATAGTACTAGCATTTCGGTTGTAGAAAAAATATTGTATGCAATTCGTGTGTAAATAATATTTTTCATCTCGTGCTAATTTCCGCATTTCTACGGCTCATGCGTAAAACATCGTATTCGACTAAAAAAGTACTACTTTACACACTTGTTACATAAATAACTATTTTGTACTCATGCATTGAAATGTGTTGATTCTCGTTGCCTAAGCAACGTCCAAAACTTCAATCCCCAGGTTTTCACCAGATACGTGACCGGGATATGTAGGAAAAAACATACCTATTTCTAAAGCTAATCTGAAGCATTTTCCAAAAATCTATATTTATAACTAGAAAGTATAGTTTCTCAAAGACTCTTTCGCTAAATAATTATAAAAGAAAATTGTGGAATATTGAGTGAAATTTAATTTTAAAATAATAAATTTAGCGCATTTGGTTCACAATGTTTGCAATAATTTCTGCTCGGCAAGACGGAGCATTTGGTAAGTCGGTAACACATAACCAACAAACGGAATGTAAATTGTAACTAAACAATTAGAAATTAAACATGTTTATTAAATTTAAATTTGTTATATACTACAAGTGAAATACTTAGTAAGTAATAATTAGTTATTTACATAATATGATTAAGACTACCTACATTACCTAGAAACATTAAAATAATTGGAATTTAAATTTGACATACGACTCTGAAATCATCGACAAAGTAGTGTATATGTATAATATTATGTAATATATTTTAATATTTGTAGTTTTATATTAACTCTGTTCGATGAGAAGTGCTTGAAGTGCAGAGCAGAATAGTGCAGTGCAGTGTAGTGTACACTAGTTTAGTCTAATTCTTGTGGGCTCATAAAAAACACTAGTGTATATTTGGGCAAGTTTGCTCAGTTGTGAGTAATCAAGCCAAGCGTAAAAGGTTAGGTTGTTTATAAACACAGTCACATCATAAAGCTGCAAAGAAGTGACTGCAGAAATGTCTGTTTTAAAGAGCGTAATGTTTGAACTAATAAACGATTCTGACGAAGATCAATCATCACTTGATTCTTCATCAGATTCAGAGACAGATATATTAATTAATTCTTTATATAACAAAACAAAGAGAATATACTATATCTGAATCCATTATTTTATTTTCTCAATGGGTAAAATTTTAGGTTAATAAACAGATGTGTAGATAGGATAGAATTAAAATGTCTACCGAACAACATTTAATTACCCCCACTCCTACTCTGCACTTTCTACACTACCTCGCGAGTCAGGTCAGAAACGTGAGCACTAGTTCTTAAAATTTTTGTTATCGAACAGCCTGCCAGAAGCTGCCCGTTTCTCATAAAACATGTTAGTGTAAGAAAGTTAACACTAGGGCGGCCTAGTACATGTCATCGAACAAAGCTAATGTCATACAAAAAATATTATACAAAGCTCTTGCGTGATCTTGGTTTTCGGAATCGTTTTATGGCAACGCTCGCAAGTTCGCGTCGCCAAACCAGACGTTCCCGCATTTGGTATGTAAATAACTATTAAAATTTTATTAGAATATAAAATGATTAATATTTAATTAACAATAATTGATGATTGTCTGTTATTATCTCTTTTATTATTAATTGTGATTCATATATACTAGTACTATATGTCATTGAGACATTACTATAATTAATAATATTTCTATTTTAATGCCAGTTAATATGTAAACTAGATTACTAAAATAATGAGATGAAAATAATTTAATGGTGCACAAATAATTTTAACAAATGAAATTTTGAATAGAAATTAATTACAATATGATAATATATTCCCGTAAAACAATAATGCAAAAATATAGTACCTAATTATTTTATGCATGAAATAGTAATTAAATTTTCAATTATTATAAACAATAAATTGTTATTTCAAAATAAATGTAACACTTTTTATTCTATTTTATTTTTAGTTGGATGAAACCTATAAATTTCAGTCTACCTAATAGTACTAACTAAACCGCCTACCCTTCGAACCTTTAAAGTTTTCAAGCATTTTTGTTCGAATATGTACTTTGATCAAACTTCTGCAAACAGAAAAAAGTTTTTAAAAACTTTGTTCGTGCCTACTGCAGCTGGATTTTGTTATAAAGCATATTGCCACGGTTCAACAACTTTGATTTTTCAGAATGCTTTTATTTTTAACAAATTTGAATTTCACCTCAAAAGGGTTATAAATACATCTACAAACAAAAGTTGGAGTCATGTTTATAATTTTTTACTTATTCAACATACGATATTTAGAGAAATCTTAAAGTGATAGATCTCATAGACGTTAATGCTGGACAATCTGGAAATTAGACGAAAAATAAATAATAAACACAATGTCGGTTAAATTGAACAAATAATAATAAAAGTACAATAAAGTACAATAAGATGGCAATACTTGGTGAAACAAGTTTAAATAAGACATTTAAAAATAACAATTGACCTATTTCACAAGATTTCAGTCTCTGAATCAACCTCTCGATCATTTATCAGAGACTGGCTCACTCAGCCAGAACCACAGACGCGTTTCGCTCTTATTGGAGCTTTTCAGTGTTGTGCACTGACTCCTCTAGGAGGCATTGAATCGGCTGAGTGAACAGATGATAAACATCCCAAAAAGATAAGATGACTGCAGAAGCAAGTAGCTATATGCTAAATTGGACAACTTACTGACCGCAATATCTAATACGTTTTTTTGCACGATCAACACCCAAAATGAAAAAAAAAATGATGTGGCCAGCATAATACCTTCCGTCAATTCTATGTATTTTTTACATATCCCATATCAAAAGTTCATTGGAAAAGATTCTATAAATCAAATAAAATTATAATACGAACATATATAATGTAAATTGTATTTGAAACTGACATCTGTCTATTAGAATTATTTGAATAAATCAGCTGTTTTCATGATTATAGCAAAGCTTTATGATTTATGAAAGTTAATCTCTTTATAATACTTTAACTATATATTTATTTAATATGAAAGAAAATGTATAATCAAACCGTATTTGCGATGCAAGTTTAGACGTCAGCGCCACTAGTGAACTTGTTGGGAGGGTATTGAGATCTGCCAATCTCTTGTGTACGTTGTAATATTTTTGAGTAATTTCTTTTATATTTCTGTTATTATACAAATTTAAGTGCTTGTATATACAATACTTTTGTATATAAGCGTCGTTTTCATCTATCTAGTATTGATATTGGAACTTTTATGGTACCTAGGTATTTACTTACAAGGTTATGTAATGATTTTATTGTGATATTTTTATATCATTTCGGTTCCATTGAACATTCAATAACATACGAGTACTAGTTGTTATTATATTATTATTATTATTATTATTATAAATCTATGTTTATATAAAAATTAAGAAATATAGCGAAATTACACAAAAATATGACAAAGTAAACACAAGATTGACAGATGTCAATACCTTCTAAGCAAGTTCAAGTGGCGCTGACGTCTAAACTTGCATCGCGAATAGACAATAAGATATTCTTTTATATTGATAATCAAATAAAATGTAACAAATGATATTTAGCTGTGGTTTTCCAAGAATAGTTATTTACATATAGAGGGTCGAAAGAAAAGGTTTATGCCTTCGGACGAAATTTGAGGCCCGACGCGTAGCGGAGGGCTTTTATTCGTCCAAGGGTGTAAACTTCTTTCGGCCCGAGGTATGTATAACGTTTTACGCACAACTGGAATCAAATGAAATGTTTTTAAATTATTTTTTAAATACATTTAAAGCTTGTTGCTATATAAAAATATTACGTGGCCAGGTGGCCATGTCACAAAACAATAAGGCGATGCGTTGCATTGCTAACTATTTGGTTATATGAATATTTTTTTAAATGTCAAACTTGGAGATTTGAGACAATTTCTGAAGTAATTTCTTAAGCAATTCTAATAAAATATAGTGAAAATTTAGCGGAACTGATACCATTTTTTAAAAATAAGAGTCTTGATTATATTTACAATTGTATTTTTGACGTTTTGTTTACCAGTAGGCGGGCTTTTGCTGTATTTTGCCGCCCGCATATGGTACTTTACCGCCCGCAGGGTGTAATCTTTCAGTTTCTGTCATGCTAACTAAGATGTAAACAAACAATATTGATACAGATGAGCGTAAAAACTATTAAGAACTTCAAATAAGGGAACTTCCGGTTGACTAATTATAAAAAAAATCTTATCAGCTCTTCATATGGATGTAAAGAAGTGGAATACGAAAAAATATAAATTTTTACCTCAAAACGTGCTTATTCATTAAAAACACCACCAAATTTTTTGACCAAAGACAATACCTTCCTTACCTAAAGGTGACGGAAGGTAAAAACAGAAATAATAAGGTTGACTATAATTAGTGTGGATTAAAATAAATGAAATTTGTAACTTCGAGCAGAGATAATAAATTAATTTAAACTTTTTATGTGTGTGGAGCTTAAATGACAAAGTTTAAAATCGGCTGTAATGTGCATGTAATTTGTATAGTGAGTTAGGAATGAAATTGGGTAGCTCGGCGAGTAATTCAACATGAAAATGAGCTGAAATTTCAGCTGGTATTCCTTACGCGTCCGAGTTAAATTACTTTGCCCGATGTGCTCTAACTGCTAACCCAAATTACTTTTTAATCGCGATTATTAAAAATAAATTAATTGCCCACTTCAAATTCGCATTTTGGTTAAAAACACTGCACCATTTTTATTCCAGAATTTAAATGAGGTTAGGTGCATCATATGCCCGACGTAAATGTAAATAAATGAAGTTTAATTGCAACGAAGAACAGAAATACTATTGAAATAGTTTTGTTCATAGAACGATTTGCAACATGTTGGAGCTTGAGATTGAATACGCATGCCTGGTTCAAACTAGTTGCAAAACAAACGGTTTGAATTTTTTTGTGAACACAATGAAAACTATTGTGCATTAAAGTATCTAGTTTGCCGTATTCTCGAGCTTAATTATAGAAATGTATGTAAATCTTACTGCAATATCATTTGTAATTTGTTTGGCGGCAAAAAAAGCTTCTTCAGAATACTGGGGTATTTTCTTATATCGGGTTTCTACTTTTTTTAAGGACCATAGGCAATACAATAACAAAATTTTAAATACATAAATTATTCATACTTAAAAACTGCATGAAATGAGCTTAGATTGATTGATATTATAGGTTTTTGTCTTTAAACTTTTTGCAGAGTGCCATGCAAGACAAAACATACAATTCAAATAGTTATAATTGTTTGACTTTAAGGGCCAGTTTTACAATCTCCCGTTAGAATTTTAATTGTAAGTTAAATAAAAAATATTGAATCGGATTGTTGACAACAATGATCAATTTGTCATTTGACAGTTCATTTCTTTTCAATTTTGTTTATTTAACTGGCAGCTTCAATTTTATCCAGAGATTGTAAAACTGGGCCTTTCAGATAAAAGTTTATTATACTTTCCTTCAAATGAGTATGGACTCAATTCTTTCCTTTCTCCGTATACCCTGTCCCTTGCCATGCGGTATTGCCACTTTTTCATAACCTAGCATTTTCAACATGACCAGTAAATTGGCAACAGTGTAAAAATCTCCAGTCCATACTCATTTGACGGCAACTATAATTGATATTTAATTTTTAACGTTTTTATTGAGTTTTTTCTGCGTAAATGTATCCATGATTACATTTAAAAAGCCAAATTTTCCACTGGACATGCTACTAACTGAATCCGTTAACAATTATCAAGTGAATTTTAATATTATAGGTATCTTATTATTTTTCAATAAAATATTTATTAAAATAATAAATATAAATTTATTTTTAATGTATCAAACAAAACAAATAACCTAATTTTTTGCAAAACGTCCTTTGCTATCCTTTTCACTTCTTCCAAATTTTTATCTCTTTTATTTTATGGGTATCATGGTTGTATGCTTAAGTATCTGGTCGTTAATCTGAAGACCTGAGATCGATCGCGACAGACGCCAAAAATTATATCGAATATTAAATGGCACATATTGACTCCTGTGGTGCACTCTCTATGCCAGCAATGAATACCCGTGAGGTGACGCCTAGTAAGGATCCGCATCAAATTTCAATTTGCTTTAATCCTTTTTTCTTTATCCGCGTGTTATTTAGCTTTACCCCGGTAATTTACGTATGTAATATGTTCAACTACCGCCGGACGGGGATTCCCCTATCGGAACATTTTAAGACAAATATAATCTTAGATTCCGACTCTGATGAAGATATATGCCTCTGTCTGAAATACAAAAAAAGCCGACACAGATTTTAACCTTAAAGCAGAAACTTCAAGAGGCCATAGGGTCGGTTACTATTAAAAGTAAACCTAATTGGCAAAAATTAGAAAATCCAAAAGGTTGTCTTAACACGCATAACGTAATTAAAAAAGAAATGTCACTATATGAAAATGGAGGATTAAGAGGCTTATATTTGCAACAGTGTTACGAATATTTACTGACAGTACCACCTACGAGTGTGGAAACTGAAAGAGCCTTTTCTTCAGCGGTCTCGACGCGGTGTTTCTAAGGGTATATTTTATTTTTACCAAGCAGAACGCAGATGCTTAAAAATTATTTTAATTGCACATTTGAATAAAACTTTCCTGAATAAATCTCGATTTCTGGACTGACATTATCTTTATTGAAAACACAAAATTGTTTCACAACGTTTCGGATGCTAAAATCTGCTTCCGTCATCAGGTGAACTGATACTAATCAGGATACTAATTTACATCTGTGGAAGAGGAAGAATTTATACTATGCGGGGATCATGCGTGAATGGCTCTTCGGGCGTATCGTGTCGTTGATTGGTTGGTGGTGTTGTAACTGGTTCCTGATAGGTCGGCTGCTTTTCTGTCGTAATCTTCAGTGAGTATTCTTTGATAATAAGCTGTTTCCAAAATGTCAGTCCAGAAATCGAGATTTATTCAGAGTAATACATTATATTGCGAGTTAAAGTTTAAAGACAAAACTTTCTTCACTGTTTCTGTTTCTAGTTCCTAGTTTTATGTTTTATAACCAAAGATAATTTTTTTAAATTTTACTTCTTAAACGTAAAAAAAATAAATTTATTTTTGTATATTTTAATAAAAACGTTCTTTTGTTTGATGTATTTCTGTATTTTTGTTACTTCTGTTGCTAGTGTTAGATTTAAAAAATATATTGGGGGTTAATCCCGGGATATCGAAACGGGATCCCGATCCCGAAAATTGGAAACCCTACACACAACGCAGTGGGTAACATGCCGTGATAATAGATTTATTTTTTATTTATTTATTTCCTTTGCTATTCTTCCTTTCCTTGCTTTCCTTGATCTTTCTCTTGCTCCTTTTTTGTTCATATATCTTCCTACTACTTTGTTCTGATCCCATCCTCATTATATATTCGTATGAGCCTAGTTGCTTCTATATTCTGATCTCTGAATGAGTGTATGTAGTTCTTCATTTGTTATCATTCTTATGTTTTCATTTTTCTTTGTCCCATTTTGTTTAAACTTTTGTTGCATTTTATACACAGATGTCTCTAAATATCATTTTAATGTAGGTAGGAGCAATATCTTGATTTCTTTGTAAAAATGAAAGTAAAACCCACTCTCTGCATTATTAAAACATCCATTTCATTCTCGCGTCGTCATTGGACATTAATAACCCATGTCACATTACAAATTCGCCCTTTGGGGTACAGAAGTACAAGTAAAACGACAGTAAATTGTCCTGCTGTAATGCTAGTGGGCAGGACTTATCTCGCTGCACAGGAGTTCGTGACATATTCCTGCCGAGCATTCCTACCGCCTTGGGCCATAAATAAAACTACAGCAGACAACAGCAGGAAAAACGTACCGGAAAATCCACCAAGAGCATTCGTGCTAAGTCGGCATCATTCGGCAGCAGTCGGAAAGTAAAGAAAACGGAGAGAAAATGTTGCAATTAGTTACACTCAAAAGTAATTATGAGAGGGACGCACTAGAATTACTGAAAATAAAAAAATCAGTTAGATAATGGAAAACAAAATTTGCACTTTTAAACAGTTATCTATCAGTCATTGTATATTCATTTGACAACTTTAAGTCGCTTAGAAATTAGTTTAAAAGCATTCCAAAAAAATCTGATATGTCTAGCACAATACCTTCCGTCAATCCCATACTAAAAGATTTTATGCCTATATCTAGTAAAATTGTAACACAAACACTATTTTCGACAATTTCTATGCCGAAATTTCCTTCGAATAGTTTCTATAAAACACTACATACCTTGCACTTGACACTGAGATCTGTAAATTAGAATTATTTGAATATATCACCTGTTTCCATGATTATCGCGATGTTAGCTTATTTATGAAAGTTAATCTCTTTAATTATTTAACTCTATATCTAATGAATATGAAGGAAAATATATAATCGAACCGTATAGACAATTTCATATTGATAATCACATAAAATATCAAAAAATGATATTTAACTGCGTTTTTTCAAGAAAAACTGTTAAGAATTTCAAATAAGGGAACTTTCGGTTGACCAATTATAACCAAAATCTTATCAGCTCTTCATATCGATGTAAAGAATAAGAGTTATCGTCGGAGTAAAACTTGTCACACACAGACACACAAGGACACACACACACGCACACACAGATGAACACGCATACAGACATTATCGTAGAACTAGTGAAATCATATTCTTGGGACTCTAGAACGTGCTTATTCATTAAAAACTCATCACCTAATTATTTACCTTCCTTTCCTATAGGTGACTGAAGGTAAAAAGATTGGTAGACAGCTTTTAAATAGTGGAAGGAAAGAATGATAAAGTGTATTAATTTTGAGGGGAACTACTTTGAACATATTTAACTTAAATTCTAAAATATAAGAACGATGGAAGAAATCATTCTAAAAGAAGATTGGTTGGTATCTTTTAAGAAATGGAAGAAAATAATGGTTGTGTCTATTATTGTTGAAGGGAACTGTTACGCGATACTGGAATGATGCAAGAATTTCAAGTATAGAGTGACCACCAACTTAAATTCTATCGACAATTTCTAGGATGAGTAACAATGGAAGGTTAATCCGCGTGTTAACCGTCTTAACTCTATGCAAAAGCTAAGTAGGACCCTTATTGAGAAAAATGAAAATATTCATCAAAAAAACATTTAGAACCTCAAGGTCAATAGGACGACGAACGTAAAACGATTGCTACAATTGCATAAAATAAATGTAATAAAATTTATTTTATTATTTATTATTTTATTTCAAGTACTAATTTTGTTTGAAATATATTAAGAAACATACGAATTTACTCAATATACAGGGTGTCTCAGATTCAAACGGCATAACTTGAACCATGGATTAAACACGTAAAAATAAAGTGACAAGTTCATTTGAGCAAATGTCCGTAAATGCTTTGTTTCAGAGATATTCATGTTTTTCTTATTGCAGCAGCGCTACTTTAAAAATCAACTTTATAACGAGATATCAAATATTATCTTATTAAGTTATGAAATAACTTAAATTAATTATAGCTAAATGATTTGGCTATTACCTACCTGATTTCGATACAAAATTTAGTTTGCTTGCCTAAGGTCAGGGCAAAAATGAAAATTATCGATGAATCAAACAAATTTATTATTTATGTACAATAAAATAATAACGATTTTTTATAACATTGGTCGCGTGACATTGCTCGGGAGATATGGTTTCGCAAACTTGAGTATTTTTTTTTGCGTAGAGTTTTCAAATTATCTATCGGTTCATCATAAACTCTTTCTTTTATGGCACCCCAAGCAAAGAAATCTAAAGGTGTTAGATCGGACGAACGGGCTGGTCATTGTACAGGTCCTCTGCGACCAATCCACCGTTGTGGATAGTGTAAATTTAACCACTCTCTTGGTTGTCTCCCATAATGTGAAGGGCAGCCATCTAACTGTAGCCAAGAGTTTCTTCTTATTGCTAATGTAACTTCGTCCATTAAATCATTCAAATCATTATTTAGAAAATTGTAGAACCTCTCTGAATTTAAACGATGTGGCAAAAAGAAAGGGTCTATTAAAGTATTTTCAATAATACCTAGCCAAACATTACATTGAAATTATATTCATAGTGGAAATTTTTTTCTTAATTGCATGAGGATTTCATGTAACATTTTGAACAAATGTTATAAAAAATAATTATTATTTTATTGTACATAAATAATAAATTTGTTTGCATTCATCGATAATTTTCTTTTTCTAGTATGTCACAACTTAATAAGTTAATATTTGATATCTCGTTATAAAGTTGATTTTTTAAGCAGCGCTGCTCCAGTAAGAAAAACATGAATATCTCTGAAACACAGCATTGACGGACATTTGCTCAAATGAACTTGTCACCTTATTTTTATGTATTTAATCCATGGTTCAAGTTATGCCGTTTAAATCTGGGACACTCTGTATATAAAATTAAGGAATTTGTATGCAAAATGATCAATAAATACAATTTTTTTAGGTGACTTTTTTGCCGGTGGATATTATAGATTCTTTTAAGATGTGTCCCAAAATTTTAAGTACTCGTATACCTTAAAACTCCGGAACACAAATTTTTTTATTACTTTTACCCTTTCAAAATTTTCATTCTCTTCCGTAAAAATCCGTTCATTTTGCGCGTAAGACAAAGTCCTCGTATCCCATCTTTTGGGCTTTCCCCATTAATTTTCGTCTCGTTGGCAATTCGGTAGATAACATCTAGGGCATCTATCATCCCCATTCATTATTTCGGACGCGGACGTAGACGACACTGGAAATATATAACCGCTTATCTGCTATTGTTAATGCAGCGACCGACGTCTTATATGCTCCGAAGCACGGACTCTCACTCTCGCCAGATTCAGATGATAAACAGCTGCGAAAGGGTGGAAGGAATTCATCAGGGAATCATCAGAAATGACGAGGGGATGATGGAAAAGATAGAAATAAATTTGAGGTAGTGTAACACCGTTTTGTCACTTCACAAAGGATGAATAATCAGGACTGTTCTAAGATATTCGTCACTTTCATTTATAGGGTTCATTTGTCCGATATTTTTACTAAAATTATACAATTTATGCTAGATATCAACGATATATTTTTCGTTTTACCTGAAATTAAAAAAAAATTCTGTTGTGGTCAGCACAATACCTCTCGCCATTTCCATTTTATTTTATATAAGTCTTGAATTGAATTTCGCTGTGGTAGCAACGTTTTATAATAAAAAAATCTGATGTGGCCAACACAAAACCTCCCGCTATTTAATTTTTTACATACATGCATACATACATACATACATAAAATCACGCGTTCCTCACTGAGTGGGTTAGCAAAAACCTGAAACAGTAACAATAAGAGAAGGGATAAGAGTAAGAGCTCAGTCTACTCACTTCACTCTTTAACAATATTCTTTTTTCGCCTTGTCCACAATCATCATAGCATTCATACATAAGAACATATTAAAGTGACCGATTTTCGGTAGCGAATAACCGCTTCCGGACCACAATAATAGTTACGCAACAATCATCCTTCGCCACACATTCCTATCCATTTTTATTAATTTAAATACATACTTACGTATTTACTAACGCTGCAAACTGTTCCATTGCAGAAAACTATTGCTTTATTTGCTATTTTCTTTTTAAAATGTCACTATTATTAATTTGAAGTGATTAGTTTTTTGACAGTGACATTTACTGTCATTTACATTCATTTGAAATATGAACTGTGTAACAAAGGAATTGTGTTTATCTTAGGCTTTGGGACTCATAAAAAAATTGTTTTTAAATTTATCTGTAAAATATATAGAAAAAGTATTAATGTATTCCTGTAGAAAATTCAATAATCTTTAATTTTCATAACGACAAAATGCGAAAAAATGGCATTTAATGGTATTTTTTGAAGAAAAACCATTATGAGCTTCAGGTAAAGAGCCATTTTCGGTTATCCGATTTACACCAAAATCTAATGGCTTCTATTCATATTAAAATAGAGAAGAAATACAAGGTTTCAGAATTTTCTGAATGATAGTATTTGAGTGAAGCGAAGACAAAATCCCTACACATACACACACACACACATACATACATACACACACATACACACATACATACATCATCGTGAAAATGTTAAAATTGGATTCAAGGGACCTTAAAACGTGGTCATTTACTAAAATCTCGATATGTGATTTTTAGTACGATCCCTATACCTCCTTTTCTAAGGGTAGCGGGAGGTAAAAAAATATAGAACTTTACTCAAATATTGTTTTTTTAATTGTCTTGTGCACACATAACATTCTATCTATTGTTTCATTGTATGAGGAAGTTTCTATATGTCAGAGATTCTTCCAATTCATTAACAAGATTCGCGATATTTCTTATGGACATATGCTTTTTATCTATAATTTTAAATACCTATTTAATTACTAAACAATAAGAAAGATTAAACGTACTTCCCAAAAAAAGCCTTGAAAATATCACTAAAACCGTTGATTTTTGATACTGACATTTATCTGTCATTTACGAACTATGTTAATTTCTTCAATATATTCAATATTAGTAATAACACAAATTTTCAAAAAATAATATTTAGAATATATTTTTTAGGACACTACTACTTCCAGTTGTCTAATTATTACCAAAACCTTTTCATCTCTTCCCATGAATGTCAGAGGAATTCATAGTTTAACAAGTCTTAAGTCTTATATTTTTTGAGGAGTAGTCCTTCCAACATCCACACACATACACACACACATACACATACTCATACACAACACATTCACCCATCCATACACACACACACACACACACACACACACACACACACAAATATCATCATATAAATGTTAAAATCAGTGTAGTCTGGACTGTGTGATTTATTGCAACAGATTATTCTATATATTATATTTTCTTTATCTCTAAATCTGTAGAAGATATAAGTAAAAATTAAATGTATCGGATGTAGAATTTTATGTTCTTCAATATTTGTAATAACAAAAATTTTCAAAAATAGTATTTAGCAGAATTTTTTAAATAAACTGCTACTTGTTACGAAAACCTGTTCAACTCTTCACATTAATGTCAGATTGAGGAATATGTAAACAGGTCTTAAGTATTATAATTTTTGAGGAATCTTTCCTTCGACATCCACATACACACACACACTCACACACATACGCACACACACACACACACATACACACACACACACAGATAGGGAGACATATCATCATAAAAATGGATCGGATTGTAGGGTCCTTAAAACGTGCTTATTTACTAAAATCTGGATAAGCGAGAGGTAAAAACAGTTTAATTATACATTAACATAACGGGGCTTAATGTATAAACTCCTGGATTTTTGGCACTAGCATTTATCTGTCAATTACTAACATGAATTTTTAGATAATACGACCATTTGACTTTTTAAAAAACAAAATTATTAGAAATTAAGTAATTATAACATTGAAACGCAGTCCCGCATTCTCTCTTTGAAAACCATTTTGCAGCAAAGCAGTCTTCTTAAAGTAAATTTACTTGGAAATTCAGTTTTCTTTACTTTGTAGCCTTGTTTTAATACGAAGCTGTCAAAGGCTCTTTGAAAACAAAAAACAAAGGAATTTAGCGGGGGTGGTAAGAAAACAAGTGCGTTGGATAACCACGGTGTCTGACCGCAAGGCGTCGGTCAGGGCCGTGGCTGTGACGTCACGACGTCGAGTGAACAACCCGGATAATCGCGAGACGTACCCACCCTCAGGGTATACCCGAAACACCGGCAAATATTTAACTTCTGAAGGTAGGATCGTTGGGATAAAAGTTTGCAGCTGATATTCAGAGTTTACTATTCAAATAAGAAGACGGATGAAATTTTGGGAAATATACATCTTTTCCTTTGGCGTACATAATTTGTAAACAAAATTTATTATTTAAGCAAAATCATTATCTTCGTCGTTATTATTGGAGTATCTCACACCTGGCCCAATTCTTCGTCAATTAAAAGCTATCTCGTTACAAAAATAATTAATAACCATTAAAATTTTCTCAGCGGCAATTTCCTTGCAAATTTCTCATGTCTCTTTACAATTTATGAAATTTGCGTATAATAAGTTGCTCGGTACTGGCTTGAACTGAGCGTCTAAACAATTACTCCAAGTTTGAAAACGCGTTGGTGATAACAGCAGCTGAAAGGACAGCTATTGTAGACCAAAGTAAAAGAGAAATTTATTTACACCTTCGTCTCGTCGCTATACACTGATTTATAATTACTTTCTTCGGAAAATTAACTAATTCGGAAATTTGATTTTGGAGAAGGGACTTTAGAATTTGATAAGTATTTGTATCTATTCAAAATACACCACGATAATTTTCCATTCCACATTCTTTACCCGCATCTGAATATTTTAATTTAAAATTTATTGTTTTTTATTTTGGATATTAATTTCTTATTGAAATATTACGCCCTTAAATACTTTACCTGATGATTTCTAAACTAATATTTTCATATTAGATTTGTTTTATATTCAAAAATTTATTGAAATTCCAGTTCAATCTCGTTTCCTCGCTCAGAAATAATTTAATAGTTATAGTCTGGACGATTTATCTTGGCAATATTATTTTTCGACATTTTGTGACTATCAATATGAAAGAATATCTTATTCTCTATACGGTTTGATTATACAGTTTCGTTCATATGCAAAAGATATAGAGTTATAGAGAGATTAAGAGAGATTAACTTTCAAAAATCAGTCAGCTTTGCAAAAATTATGGAAACAACAGATATATTCAGAAAAAATTAATTGACAGATATCAGTGTCAAATGCAAAACCAAAGTTGAAAGTATAGGGTCAGAAAGTTATGTGTGAATGTGATAGAGTGTCCCTCCAAAGAGAAGAAGATAGAAGGACTGTGTAGCAGAAGATTTGAGAGAGTAAGAATTGTGTGAAGAAGATGCGTTGGACAGGAATGATTAAAAGAGAAGAGTAAGAAACAGCGACCCCTAATAAAATAGGGAAAGGATCTTTCTGTATAGAATTTGTAAAAAATAGTGTGTTCGTGTTACAATTTTATAGGATATACAGAATCTTTTTCAAGGAACTTTTGGTATGGGATATATACAAAATACATCGAATTGTCGGAAGGTTTTGTGCTGGCCACAACAGATTTTTACCTCTCGCTAAGAGAGGTATTGGATTCATGCTAAAATTCGCATACCCAGATTTTATTGAATAAGCACGATTTCAGGTCCCTAGAATCCGATTATAACATTTTTAAAATGATGTCTGTGTGTGTGTGTGTGTGTGTGTGTGTGTGTAGATGTGTGTGTATGTGTGTGTGTATGGCTGGATGTTGGACGGACGATTCCTCAAAATCTATACGATATAAGACCTATTTAACTATGAATTCCTCAATCTGACATTCCTGGGAAGAGCTGAAAAGGTTTTGGTAACAATTGAACAACCGGAAGTAGTAGTTTTTTAAAAAAAATCTTCTAAATATTATTTTTTGAAAATTTTTCATATTGCTAACTTTGAAGAACAAAATTCTATATCTGATACATTTAAATTTTTTATTATATCTTCTATAAATTTATAGATAAAGTCGATATAATATATAGAATATCGGGATATAATAAGTCGAGTAGGCGAAACTACACTAAGGAGTAAGGAAACCAGTTGACAAATTCAAATGTTAATAACATAATTTGTAAATGACAGACTTAGTGTCAAAAATCAACAGTATTAGTGACATTCTGATAGCTTTTTCTGGGAAGTACATTTAATCTATCTTATAGTTTTATTAATTAAATGTTTAAAATTGTAGGTAAAGTGCATATAACCATCAGAAATACCGTCTATCTTGTTAGTGAATTGGAAAAATCTCTCTTATATAGGAACTTCCTTATACAATGAAAAATAGATATAATTAGAATCTATATGTGTGCAGAAGACATGTTAAAAACAATAAAAAACCATATTTGGGTAAAGTTCTGTAATATTTTGTTATAAAACGACGGTTCGATAGAAAACTGCAATACAATATTTAAGTATATAGCCTAATATGGAAATGGCGAGAGGTCTTGTGCTGGCCACAACAATTTTTTACCTCTCGCTAAGAGAGGTATTGGATTCATGCTAAAATTTGCATATCCAGATTTTATTGAATAAGCACGATTTAAGGTCCCTAGAATCCGATTATAACATTTTTAAAATGATGTCTGTGTGTGTGTGTGGATGTGTGTATGTGTGTATGTGTGTATGTGTGTATGTGTGTATGTGTGTATGTCTGGATGTTGTAGACACGATTGCTCAAAAACTATAAGACTTAAAAAATATTTAACTGCAGTTTCCTCAATCTGACATTCCTGGGAAGAGCTGATTAGATTTTGGTAACAATTGAACAACCGGAAGTAGTAGTTTCTTAGAAAAATTATTCTAAATATAATTTTTTGGGATTTTTTTTATTAAATATTGAAGAACATAAAATTCTCCATCTAATACACTTAAAAATTTTATTATATCTTGCATAGATTTAGAGATAAAGACACTATAATTTATAGAGTACACTTATCGCAGAGGCTAAGGCACTAAGGAAACCAGTTGACAAATTCCAATGTTTATAACATGACACATGTCATTGTCAAATATCAACAGTTTTAGTGACATTCTGATAGCTTTTTCTGGGAAGTATATTTAATTTTTCTTATTGTTTTATTAATTAAATATTTGAAATTATAGGTAAAATTGTGGTAAAATACATATATCCATCAGAAATACCGCCAATCTGGTTAATGAATTGGAACAATCTCTTACATTTAGAAACTTCCTCATACAATGAAAAATATATATAATTAGAATTATATGTGTGCAAAAGACATGTTAAATACAATAAAAAACAATATTTGGGTAAAGTTCTGTAATATTTTGTTATACAACGACGGTTCGAAAGCGAAGTGCAGTACAATACTTATATAGCCTAATATGGAAATGGCGAGAGGTCTTGTGCTGGCCACAACAGATTTTTTTTACTTGACATTGTTGTATTATTTTTTTAAAAATATAATAAATAAATTATTATTTTCTGTACTGCTTGTACATTTATTAAATTGATTTTTTTTCCGGAGCGCCTACGATTTTTATACCTTTACAGTAACCACAGAGAAATCCTTTATTACTTCAGCTCGCCAAATAATATCGTCCAGACTATATTTCCATTTGTGCTCGAAATACACACTAAAAATTACAATTTTTGTAATTGACATAAATGTCAGTCAAAAAACCAGAGACATTACTAAAGTACTGGGAAGTACATTTAATATTCCTTATTTTATCATTAATTATATATTTAAAATTATAGATATTGCTGCCGCACGTTAAGTTGAGACTGTCCTTCAATGCGGAAAACCTTAAATTGGTACTTGGACAAGTCGAGATGTAACAGTAATTATAATGTGCTATTGCTATAACGAAGAAAAGACTCCGTCAACATCTAAAATAGTATAAAAAGGAGATTCATTTATGAGTCAAAGTATGTACAGTATCAGGTCAAATATTCCATTTAGAAATTCCGCCAATTTCGTCCATGAACTGGAAGAATCTCGAACATTTAGAAGAGTAAAAGGAAACTTGTTCATAGAATGAGTTGAAAAATAAAGAATAAATGTAATTAGAACTGTTAATGTGTACCAGAAATGTTAAATACAATACTCATATAGCCTAATATGAAAATGGCGAGAGATATTGCGCTGGCCATAGGAGGTATAGGGATCGTGCTAAAAATCTCATATCGAGATTTTAGTAAATGACCACGTTTTAAGGTCCCTAGAATCCATTTTTAACATTTTCACGATGATATCTGTATGTGTGTATGTATATGTATGTATGGATTTTTTGTTCGCTCTAACTCAAATACTGTAATTCAGAAAATTCTGAAACCTTGTATTTCTATCCTATTCTAATATGAAAAGAAGCCATTAGATTTTGGTGTAAATCGGATAACCGGAAATGGCACTTTACCTGAAGCTCATAGTGGGTTTTCTTCAAAAAATACCATTAAATGCCATTTTTTCGAATTTTATGTCTTATGAAAATTAAAGACTATTGAATTTTCTACAGGAATACATTAATACTTTTTCTATATATTTTACAGATAAATTTAAAAATAATTTTTTTTATTAGTCGCGAAGCCTAAGATAAAAACTATTCCTTTGTTACACAGTTCATTTTTCAAATGAATGTAACTGACAGTAAATGTCATTGTCAGAAAACTTATCACTTCAAATTAATAATAGTGACATTTTAAAAAGAAAATAATAAATAAAGCAATAGTTTTCTGCAATGGAACAGTTTGCAGCATTAGTAAATACGTAGGTATGTATTTAAATTAATAAAAATTAAATAGCGGGAGATTTTGTGTTGGCCACATCAGATTTTTGTAAATAAATACCTGTAACATTTAGACCTACCATTTTTCTCCGCAAAATAGCAAGGAGCTTCCCAAAATAAATTTAACTCGACATTAAAAATACTTCTCGATTCAATAACAATTAAATGCGGAAAGCGTTAAAAAAGCTTCTGAAACACTGTTAGCGGTCAAGTGCAAGAAGTTGTGAAGTTCCCGATTGGATCGAATTCTTCTCTCCGATATAGTTTGCGAGTCCATAAAACATAATTCACCACTCTAAACTTAAAATGGAAAAGTTCTTTCCATTATTCATTTTGTTTTAGCCTTAAAAGCAATAAGTGGAGTGAAAGGCCGGATTCTCGGGAATATGGCAGATTTTATTTTTTCTTTTAATAACTCGGCTTCTCCAAGTCTAATCGCTTTAATATGCTAATGCAAGAATTAAAATGGATTATGATATTAGGCTGATACCGGACGTACATAAATTTGTCTTAATTTGTTCGCTATCAAATAGCGGGGAGAGAATGTTCATCAGATAAAACAAATTATTATATTATACAATTTTTCGAGATAAATTCTTGTTGATTATAATGAGTCCAGATAAGAAAAGAAATGAAGCTTATGGCATTTAGTGGCGCTAAACTTCATAGTCTTTCTTAGTTCCAGCATAGATTAGCGAAATATGTATAGTGCGGAATACGAATCTTGACACTCATATCGTGATATTCTAAACGCCGTCAAATAATAATTATTACAGTAACTTTGTGCTTCTAACTCATTTGTGTACGCTTATGATCCTAATAGATCCGAGTGTTAACAAGAGAGGAACTGCAACGAACAGCAATTGCACAGATCTACTACCAATATAAAAAAGGCTGCGTAATTTATTTGGGCAACTGTTATATGTTATATTAGGAACGCGCTAAGTAAATTAATTATATTTCATGTGGATGTAAATATATTAGTTATTTATGTATTAAGAGCGTAAGGAGGCTTTTATGGCACGCGGCGGGATTTTGAGCCCGAGGCGTATGCCGAGGGATAAAAACACGTCAAAAGCCATAAAAGCAAGTTACGCTCGTGGTACATACAAAACTTTATGCATGGACGAAAATTTTCACATTATGAGTGTTAGAAAAATTGTATCGAAAAGAATTTGTCCTCGTACATCCAGTATCTAGTGTTGCTATGAAAGCGGAAAACAACAGTTTATTGTTTGTTTATTAGTTCTGTCATTTGAGTTTTATTTTGTGTATCTCCGTGCTTTAATATCACAATATTAATTTTCATTTTTCATTAAAAAATATAAAAAATTTCGATTTGTAATAAAAACTTTTCATGTTACCTGTTTAAATTGTTTATAATGTAGGTTGTGCGGGCTATAATGAGTCCCGCGGGCTATAAAATGACGTTTATGTCAAAGAAATTCGTGTATAATTGTCAAATTATGATACGTCCGTGCATATATATATATATATATATATATATATATATATATATATATATATATATATATATATCATCACGGCATATTACCCATTTCTGAGTGCACCACAGAGTTCACTTTTGTGCCTTTTAAAATTCGAAATATTTGGCGTCGTTTGGGATCGAACGGATTTAAACGGAGCGCATATATTACATAGACAGTGATTTGTGATAAAATATTTTCCACAGTTTATCTTTCGTGTCCCGTACTAGATAAGGATTATATTAGGTATGGATATTTTGAAAATAATGTTTTGTAACGCGAATAAAGATGAACAGACACTAAAATTCTGAAAAAATATTTTCATTATTATTATTATTATTATTATTATTATTATTATTATTATTATTATTTGAACTAATTAAGGAACAAATTATTTGAATTAATAAAGCCTAAAACTAACTAATTATTCGAACTAATTAAATCTAAAGACGCCGATGCCGCATCTTTAGGACGAATTCTCGCGTTACGCAGAACGCAAACCAAAACTCAAAACTGTTTTCCGATGCCCAAATCGCTAAGCATTTCCTAACGTTTGACAGCTGACACTTTAAAATGAAAATTGTACAATTTTATTGAATATTTTGATAGTTATAACGAAGAAATAGAAAGATATACACAAGATAAAAAAGAAAGAACAAATTGTTTTGAATTCTGTGATGAAAAATGGTTTTGGACAAATGTTCTTTTCATTAGAAAACAGAATTTTTATATACCTATACGAGTTTGTATGATATGAAATTAATTAGTAAATACGTATATATCGTTTATTCTTTATTTTATATTTTGGGAAAATACATTGGGTATTCACATATAATAAAATTCATAATTTCTACAAAACTGCCATAGCTAAATATCATAAATATGCGTTGCGGTTATCATATTTTCATTTTTTTCTTGTTCATTTTCATCTTTGCTTCATTTACATTTTCCATTTTGGTAATACAAATTTTAAAATATATTTATAGTAAAATATATTTCATTAAAAATTTAATTATTTCGTATACCTCAACATATCTCCACATAATTTCCAATGTCAATGTTGAAAAATGTCATAAATTATAAATATTATTCATTTATTTATTTATCAGTGTGCAAATTTAATATCACAAAAGTAACTAATAATCCGATGCCTACGTAAGTAATTCCTACCTGGGCATTGCTTTCTTTGGTGAAATCCAAAAAGGATAAGTATCAGTTTAGGCAGTTCTTAAATTTAGGAAATTCCTTACTAGGCAACAGTTTAGGAATCGGTGGTGAAATCGGTCATACCTGTCGTTTCGATACGAGTAACAAACACCTATTCTACGTCTCTTTTCGACAAACACAGGCTCTGCATGTCTGTTCGACATGAAAATGAAACACAGATTCTACATGTCTTTTCGACAAGAGTGACAAACAAAAACTATTTAATATATAATTTTTAGACGACCATTGTGATAAGTATGATATATCAACGTAGTATCCTAACACTGAAAGTTGAACTTATGACATTAGTGTTACGATATATTTCATATCGTAATAGTTGACACGGTTGCTAGGTTACTATGTCATTATTTTCTGGTTATATGTATACATTATTCATTTGTCAGCTGTCCTTACGTTTGAACCTAAATTTCAGTTTTGAAAAAAAAAAAAATTATTTATGCTCGTCTAAAAAAGAATGTTCATAACTTGTATGAAATTCAAATATCTTAGCTCGTGTGTATTGACTTGCACTCCGCTACGCGTCGTGCGTCAATTTACACTCGCATGATATTTGGTATTTTTCATAACTTGTTACGAAAATAACTATATGTATTCATAACTAAATATTAATCCTACATTTAGGCTTGTCATAACTTGTAGACTTAAATGTCAACACTCTTATAAATGTGTAGACCGCTAACACCTAGACTAAATAGAGACAGTTATAGTTATATATATATAGTCATTGAAAAAGATTCTATATATCCAGTAAAATTGTAACTCGGACATATATTATTTGCTACAAATTCCATATCGAAAATTCCTTGGAGAAGATCTTATAAATCCAATAAAATTATAACACGAACATACACTATGTAAATTGTACTTGACACTGACATCTATCAAGTAGAATGATTTGAATATATCAGCTTTTTCTTTGATACATAAAATGTCAAAAAATATTTAACTGTGTTTTTTCAAGAAAAACTGTTAAGAACTTCAGATAAGGGTACTTCCGGTTGACCAATTATAACCAAAATATAATCAGCTCTTCATATGGATATAAAGAAGAGGAATACGAAAGAATTATAATTTTTGGAATTGTAGTATTGGAGTTATCGTCGGAGAAATTTTTGTCACACACACACACACACACACACACACACACACACACACACAGAGAGAGAGAGAGAGAGAGAGAGAGAGAGAGAGAGACAGACACACACACTTACAGACATTATCATAAAATTAGTAAAATCGTATTTTAAGGACTCTAAAACGTGCTTATTCTTTAAAAACTCACCATCGAATTTTTTTACCAAAGCCCAATACTTTCCTTACCTAATGTGGCGGAATGTAAAAAAAATTTCTAAGCAGAATTTTGACTTACAAAGATAAACAGAGTTGAAATATTTGTTATTGAAACTATAATTTAGAAAAGTTTTAATAAAATTATTTGCTAATTATAGGTCTGCACTCGTCTTGTCACATTTTAATATATAAACATCACAAACCGCATGACACAGTAGACCATAAAAACTGGTACATTTACCTCCCTATAGATGGCGCTTAGTGCCACGTTTGACATATTAGAAGCAAATATTTTTCCATTGTATTTCGAACGCGTAAACAGACTTTCCCCTGAAAAATCTCTATCCAATCACTTCCAAATAACTACCCCATCTTTCCTGCTGCCGTTAATCACGTTTGCTATTTTTTCCGGCTAATTAGCAGGGCTGTGACACTCCTGTTGCAATTACTGCAGGCCGTGGTGCGTGTCCTGCGGCTCTGATTATCGCCTAATTCGCGCTCTCGGCTCACGCGTTCACGCTCACACTCACGTGAGCGGGGGAGGGGGATGAACAAATCCCTAGAGATGCAGTGCACTAGGGGTGAAGGTTAACGAACTGATAAAGGATGCAGAAGTAATTGATGGATTTAAACGAATGACAATACACTGGAAAACAGTTTATACAAAAAAACCAGAGAAGTTTTTCGTTTAGATTCCAAACACTGGGGAGGCTTCCATTCCATAAATAATTTGTTGTTATCCAGAGGTATTTAAAGATGTCTCGTCAAGGTCATCTCCAATTTATATGGATTGATTTTAGCTCCGTCCATTATGTCAAATTCAGTAATGTCTTTTTTTTTACTATAGGCGTGTTACTTCGGACTGTGATTATGATTTTCTAAATAATGATTTCTTCAAATCATGATTAAATTTAATTCCAAAGAAACAACAAAATTAACTCGATCGAAGCGAAATCTACACAACGTCGAACGAACTAGCGGCAAACGTTAAATGATAAATCAGCTATTTTGATTGAAGTAATACCCAAATCGAAAATAGTTTAAAGATGTATTGTGCTGAAGCAGAAATAATATTTTTGGTATGGATTGTGAAGTAAAATATGAAAACAAGTTTCTTTAACATTTTTGTACCTGCAGAATCTAAATAAATATAAATAAATAAATACATCATCACTGCATATTACCCATTTCTGGGTGTGTCAGTATCTACAACACATGTAGACATCGGTAATGATGACGATATATTTTACCGTGTGGGAGCTTACCAGGCGTCACCTCACGGGTACTCATAGCTGGTGTGGAGAGTGCACCACAGGGATCACTTTTGTGCCATTTAAAATGGGAAATATTTGGCGTCCGTCGGGATCGAACCCGGTTCCCCTAGGTTCGCGGCCACGGGACCCCAGAATCTAATATTAGAAAAATCGAAACCATTAATGAATGTTGAATCTACTGACTCAAGTTCTAGTAGTTCTGATGATTCGGATGTAGACATAAATTTGCACATTCCAATATTTCATTGCTTGCCTTTTCCGCCATTTTCAATTATTTCAATTACAGTGATCATGCGAAAAGACTGATTCAGAAGGGAAAGGGGAATGGCGTGTTGTGATAACAAAATGAAAAAGTAGGGATGACGAATAACGAACGAAGAAACAATTTTCTTTTTGATCATGTTCACTTTGTTCAATTTTACACGAATCACAGTCTGAAGAAACACGCCTTATACTATTGTTATTTTGTTATATATAAAAAAAATGTTACAGTTCAAGCATTCAAAATTGAACTGAAAAGTACACTGACCGAAAAAAAAACCGGATACCTAAAAAAATTGTCCTTATTGATTATTTAACATTTTTTGCATATACAAAAGTTTATATGGGGTCCCGTGGCCGCGTGCCTGAGTGTCTGGTCGCGAACCTGGGGGAACCGGGTTCGATCCCGACCGACACTAAATATTTCGAATTTTATATGGCACAAAAGTGACCTCTATGGTGCACTCTCCACGACAGCAATGAGTGCCCTTGAAGTGACGCCTGGTAAACGCTCGCACGGTACAAATATGTCATCATCATTGCCGATATTTGCGACAAAGCAGATTGGCACACCTAGAAATAGGTAATATGCCGTGATTTTATTTATTTTATTTTACAAAAGTTTATGAAGTAAATTCGTTTATCCACAACTGTCAAATAATATACCCATAATTCAACCGATTTTTATCATTTAATGACCTTCGTTGCTGTTGCTAATTGAATAGTGTGGATAGTTCGATTAAATAATAATATTCAATCGTTACGACAAATTTAAATCTCACCTACCTTTCAAAGAGTACAAACAAAATTACTTTTTTCACATAAAAAGCCAAAGTTACATTAGTTTTGTATTTTTCATACTTTTATTTTCTTCTTAAGCTTAAAATGCAGCGGAATAGTCGGTTTTAAAATTTTCTGATAAATGTGAAATCACTTCACAGTTTTTTTTTTTGTTCCAACATAAGGTTGCTGCAACAACGTAACGGATAAACACAGAACTACGAGTACATATTTTATATCTGAAATAAGCAAATATTTTTGTTTTATATAAATAATTTTAGGTGATCCGGTTATTTTGCCAATCAGTGTATATTAGCAAATGTGAAACCAAATATGTGAAAAAATATGATAATGGCAGAAAATAACGCTATCCAGTGGTTCCCAAACCCAAACAACATTTTTATTGGCCACTGTGAACAAAAAACAAAAATCTGTTGTGGCCAGCACAAGACCTCTCGCCATTTCCATATTAGGCTATATAAGTATTGTATTGCACTTTGCTATCGAACCGTCGTTTTATAACAAAATATTACAGAACATTACCCAAATATTGTCTTTTATTGTATTTAACATGTCTTCTGCACAAATATAATTCTAATTATATCTATTTTTCATTGTATGAGGAAATTTCTAAATGTCACAGATTCTTCCAATTCATTAACCAGATTAATAAATAATAAATAAAACAATAAGAAAGATTAAATGTACTTCCCAGAAAAAGCTATCAAAATGTCACTAAAACTGTTTATTTTTGACACTGAAATATGTCATTTACAAATTATGTTATAAACATTTGAATTTGTCAACTGGTTTCCTTAGTGTAGTTTCGCCTACTCGACTTGTTATATCCCGATATTCTATATATTATAGCGTCTTTATCTGTAAATTTATAGAAGATATAATAAAAAATTTAAATATATCAGGTGTAGAATTTTGTTCTTCAAAATTAGTAATATCAAAAATTTTCAAAAATTAATATTTGGAAGAATTTCTTTTAAAAACTGCTACTTCCAGTTGTTCAATTGTTACCAAACCCTTTTCAGCTCTTCCCAGGAATATCAGATTGAGGAATTCATAGTTAAACAGGTCTTATGTCTTATAGGTTTTGAGGAATCATCCGTCCAACATCCAGCTATACACACACACACATACACACATCCACACACACACACACACACACACAGATATCATTGTAAAAATGTTAAAATCGGATTCTAGTGACCTTGAATCGTGCTTATTCATTAAAATCTGGATAAGTGATTTTAGCATGATTCCAATACTTCTCTTAGCGAGAGGTAAAAAAAGAAGCTTCTTTTCTCATAAGTTCTTTACATAACATATTTAAAGTAGAGAGTGAACAATAGTTTTTTGAAAATAACATTTTTTATTTTAATCCAAAACATACGAAATCATCGTAAAAATTATAAAACTATTTTATTTTGACGAATGAGATTCTTTAATTTTCTTAACAATAATTTTAAAACAGTGCTTTATATTAGACAGATGAATTCGTAAATCCAGGGTTTTTAAAAGTGCGATTTGCGAAGGGCATTTAATTTGGTGCTGCCAACTCTAATTTTTTTCACCAACTCTCCTGTAGCCAAATATTAGCTGTCAACCTCTCAAGATCAGCCTCTGAGATGTATTAGGATAGGATAACTTACGGGACAATAAAATTTGATTCAATTTTTATCCCCGCGAATTTACATAGCATGATTTTTGACAATTTTTTACTTCCTTGTACGAAGTAAAGGAAGTATTGTAACCACAAAAAATGTCGGTTTTCAGATTTCAGTGGAAATATACATTTTGACCATCCCTGAATCTAGTTTGATTAATTTTGTCGTGACGTCTGTACGTATGTATCTCCCATAACTCAAAAACAGTAAGCCGTAGAAAGTTGAAATTTTGTTTTAGGACTGTTATAACATCTAGTTGTGCACCTCCATTTTTGGTTATTACATAGCTTTCGGAAATGGTAGGTACTTCACTTGAAGCCTATAATAGATTTAAATAAAAATCTATATTAAAAATATATAATCCAAAACTTTTCAAATTTGGTATATACGAGTTTATTTCTGAATAAGCTTTGTTTGCGGAACCCTTATAAGGCTTCTACGGAACCTAAAGGTTCCGCGGAACACATTATGGGAACCGCTGCGCTATTCGCACGGCTATGAATCAAGTTAATATATTCGAAAAACAAATGCACGTCAGTTATCCCGGCGCAAACGGTAAGACCGTTAGCATTTTCGTTGATGTTAAGTCTTAATAATTGTATGCAGAAGTATATAATTTTGTCTATTTTTCGTTGCAACTTCGTCACCCTTGTATAAAGTTCACCCCTATTTGTCTACATAAGTTCTCGTGCGAATATTCCTGCAGTTAAACATCCTCCATAATCCCGTCCCGCTAAGACTCAATTATTCTTCAGGTCACGTGTCGGATCCGCGTATCTCGTGCTGCCAGACGCCCTCGTCACGAACGCCACTGCCGCGACGCCGATAAAAACCTAATATCTTTCCCGCCACACACGCACGCCTATGGGAATTTGATTAGTTGGGCGATGGGACGTGCATGATGCTCTTTTATTTTTCATGGTGTCGCGATCTGTCACATGGAAATGGATGATGCTGATTTTTCTACCAAGAGTAGTTACAAATATGAGGGAAATGTTCAGTCAGTGTTTCATACCAAGTTATTAGTTTTTTGGAAAGATAGGCACACTACATTTAAACTGTATGAGTTATCATATAAAAACAAGGGCGGGCTTGGGGTTATATTTTTATCGGGTATTCTAGTGATCGGTCTCATTCTTACCGGTCACGTACGAAGCCAGACTCATAATAAGGCACGTTTTTTTATTAATCAAAAATTTTAGCGCTGGATTTCAGCGCATTTTACAATAACCTCATTGATGAACTTTCAATGGAACCGATGAGGTATGATTAAATAAACACTTTTGATGAAAACCTGCTTAGTTTAAAGATGGACGCAAGGTTCTCAGTGTTCTGTAAATTGTTAAATTCTTCAATTTCGACCTCTATTGATGAGGGGAGTGTTAATTCAACCATCTTTGATATAGAATTATTTGTATTAATTATTAATTGACAAATAACATAAAAATATGCCAATATTAATTCACTTTAAGTGGTATTAGTCACTTCAACAGTAAAAATAAGGATAATAAAACATATTCTCAACTACTGGTGCAAAATTTTGCTAATGTCAGATAATAGATACCCGAAAATTTGTTACAATAAATTAGTACACATACACTCTGCAGAAAACACTATTTCAGTAAGAAGGAAGAAATACAATTGGGTAACAAGTTTAACAGAAATTCTAGCTAAAGTTAATTATGAATGGCTCTGGCAGACTCAAGATTTCCACACTGTGAAACAAGAAATTAATAATATCATTGATGCGTATACAAACCTATATTTAGAAGAAGATTTGCAAAAAATTGTGAACTCATCGTACAATCCTATATACAAATTATATTGTAACGAAAGAGGATATATGTCAGAAAATGCACCGTACACCGTCATAAAATTAATCTCCCAGTTGCGAGTAGCTAATTACAGCAAAACGAAGATATTTGCAGAAGGCTCCGTACATTCCTTTGATGCAGATGAAATATGTTCAATATGTAATCTATTCGAGGATGATGATTTATTTCATTTCTTTTATAGATGCCCAATTTATGCACCATTAAGGGCCCAGTTGTTACCATCATTCAACCCCGATACTACCAATCCACTAGCAGATCTATTTGCCAGGGTAAACAATATTAAAACAATGTTTAATGTTTACAATTATGTAATCTCATCTCTGAAACTAAGATCATTTATTTTAAATATATAAATTTTTAACATTGTTATGAATCGAAACTATATCATGTATATGTATACTTCTTTTGAATATGTATTATATCTAATTATATAATTATGTATGCACTAATATTGCCAATCACTTTGTAATAAGTGTGTAATTCGCTTGAGATACAAATATATGTATAATAATAATTATTATTATTATTATTATTATTATTATTATTATTATTATGTTGTAAATATATATTTTTAAACTTCATCATACCGAGAATACTATTAAAAATATAGAAAATTAAATGCAAACAACAACTTCAAGAAAACATATATATGATTTCCCCCTCTACCAAGTCATCGGATCCATCAGCTGTCAAATACGATTCAACCAATGAAAGTCTGATGAGTAAAGTGCTGAAAATAAAAACGATGCAAAAGACTCTATCTACTTTCTAGCGCTGAATTAAAAAATCTGTTGTGGCCAGCACAAAACCTTCCGTCAATTCGATGTATTTTGTACATATCCCATACCAAAATTTTCTTGAAAAAGATTCTGCATATCCTGTAAAATTGTAACACGAACACACTATTTTTTACAAATTCCATACCGAAAGTTCCTTTTCCTATTTTATTAGGGGTTGCTGTTTCTTACTCTTCTTTTTTACTCATTCCTGTCCTACGCATCTTCTGCACACCATTCTTCCTCTCTCAAATCTTCTGCTACACAACTCTTCCATCTTCTCTTTGGCTTTTCTCGTACTTCCGGGATTGAAAATTCCAATCTTGAGGCGAGGCTGCAACTGCAAGTCACTTACGAGGGACACATTCACATATAACTTTCTGACCCTATACTTTCAACTTTGGTTTTGCATTTGACACTGACATCTGTCAATTAAAATTCTTTTAATATATCTGCTGTTTCCATAATTTTAGCAAGGCTGACTGATTTTTGAAAGTTAATCTCTCTTAATGCCTCTATCTATTGAATATGAAGGAAAATGTATAATCAAACCGTATAGAGAATAAGATTTTCTTTCATATTGATAATCACAAAATGTCGTAAAATGATATTTAACTGCGTTTTTTCAAGAAAAACTGTTAAAAACTTCAAATAAGGGTACTTCCGGTGGATCAATTATAACCAAAATCTAATCAGCTCTTCATATGGATGTAAAGAAGAGGAATACGAAAGAATTATAATATTTAGAATTGTAGTATTGGAGTTATCGTCGCAGAAAAATTTGTCACACACACACACACACACACACACACACACACACACACACACACACACACACACACACACACACGGACACACAAACACACACATACAGACATCATCTTAAAAATAGTAAATTCGTATTTTAGGGACCCTAAAACGTGCTTATTCATTAAAAACTCACCACCGAATTTTTTGACCAAAGAAAAAACCTTCCTTACCTAAAACGAATTGATGAAATTAGTATTAATGTGCATTATACATCGATGAATAAAAAACCTTGCGTATAGTTCGGTCAGTTTATATTTTCAACAAAGAAATTATAAAATCTAAATGGTGAGTACTACAAATTTCTTTCAATGAGGTTTTCCACCGTAATCAAAAGAGTGACAAATAACATTATTACACTAAATTATATTATAATACATTTATGAAAACACTGCACTAATTAAATGGTTAAATATGTTTCCAATTTCTTTTAAATGCATGATGACATTATACTGCGTTTGAAACCAATGAAGCGCTACGAGACCTAGACGGGATAGTTCTGATCGGTTTTACAGTTTAGATTTTACCGGCCAAGCCGGTAAACGTGGGAGTAGTTTACAATACATACATCAAATAAATTCAAAAAAATAAATTGTAAATTATATATGTTTGAAACTTTCATTGTCTTGTAATTTATTGTTATGAATATTAAATTATATATATGTATGTTAGTTCAAAAATACTGTAACAGAGTAGCATCAATTCAATGGGTACTTTAAAGGAAATAAATTTGAAATGTACTTTTTTTCAATAATATTTTATTGGCCAATTCCGGGAATATTTGGCGCTACCTCGTACTACCCGTCTATATTTAAAGTAATCGAAAGAATTTTATAAAAAAAATTAATCATTTGTGTAGGTTATAATGTATTAAATGTAAGCCGGCCAATCTATTTTGAGCCTGGGCTCGACTCCACAAAAAATAGTTTTGCACCAATGTATATTGCGGGACACGAATCTTGACCTGAGGGGTAAGGGAAAGAAATGCTCATATCGTGTCGCCGTCAAATAATAATTATTACAGTAACTTTGCGCTTCTAACTCATTTGTGTACGTTTATGATGCGAGTGTAAACAACACAGGACCTATTATGAACACAAATTGCACGGATCAACTGCCAATATAACTTATTTAAAAATAAAAATAAATATATCATCACGGCATATTACCCATTTCTGAGTGTGCCATAATCTGCTTTATCGCAGATATCGGTAGTGATGATGACATATTTGTACCGTGCGGGCGCTTACCAGGCGTCACCTCACGGGCACTCATTGCTGGCGTGGAGAGTGCACCACAGGGGTCACTTATGTGCTATTTAAAATTCGAAATATTTGGCGCCAGTCGGGATCGAACCCGGTTCCCCAGGTTCGGGACCAGATACTCAGGCACGCTGCCACGGGACCCCATATAACTTATTTGGGCAACTGTTAGGTGTTATATTAGGTATGCGCGAAATAAATTAATTGTATTTTGTGTGGATTTAAACGGAGCGCATATATTAAACAGTGATTTGTGTTAACATATTTTCCATAGGTCATCTTTCGTGTCCTTGGCTATACTGTCCTCTCTTTGTTAAGCCGCGATTTTTTCAATCCACCTTTAGAATTCTAATCTGGCCGAGTGCCAGAGTGTCTGGTCGCGAACCTGGGGAACCGGGTTCGATCCCGACCGACGCCAAATATTTCCAATTTTAAATGGCACAAAAGTGACCCCTATGGTGCACTCTCCATGCCAGCAATGAGTGCCCGTGAGGTGACGCCTGGTAAGCGCCCGCACGGTACAAATATGTCATCATCATTACCGATATCTGCGATAAAGCAGATTGTGGCACACTCAGAAATGGGTAATATGCCGTGATGATATATTTATTTATTTATTTATTTATTTATTTATCTTCAAAAATAATATGGAACACAACTAATTAAATAACTTATCTACATAAATCTTCATCAGAAATGAATGAGTTTTGTTTACTGCTCTGACCTAGTCTGTGTAAATGTCTAGCGTCTCTGAGGGATCGTCTGGTTATTGCGCTGTCATTGTGTCCAGTCGGTCGCCAGAGATGGCGTCGTGTCTCCGGACGACGGCTTATAAACTGTCGCGAGACGCTGACGGTAAAATATGGAAAATGGAAATTGATACTTGCTGTGAGAGATAAAGCCTGTTTACTGGGGATTAGCCTAACACTTAGGGGATGCAACAGTCATTTATTATAGAAGAAAGAGAAATTATCAGAAGGGACGATAGAGTGATTATTTAGCAAGAACATAAACTATGAGATGACGCTTTACTGTAGATAAATTAGTCAACAATCACAAACATAAAACATTAAAAAATTGTCTTCAGAATTTTTTAACTGGCAATAATATGTGCTGTATTTCAATCAGGGAGATTCATCAAAAGAATTAGCAGCTAATTCCACTTTTAGTTCCATTTTTAACCCCTTTCTTAATTCACGAAAAGAATTAGCAGCTAATACGAATTAGCGCTAGTTCCACTTTTAGTCCTAATTTTAGTTCCATGAACTGTCAAATTAACTCAGGTTCTAATTCGCGAAACATGATTAAATGAAAAAATTTGTTCCAAAACTAATTCTACCAAAGAAGTGCGCACGCGGCAAGATTAATAAGAAGAATCTTATAGATCCGTGGTTATTGTTCACAGCTGATTATCAGTTACAAAGTGTGGAAATTTGAAAAGAAATTGGATTATGTTTTCAAGTTTTTTTGGCAAATTGTAAATATAATTTCATACTAATTATATTGAAACTTGGCCGGCAGTATGGCAGTGTGGTTAGAGTGTCAGCTTTGTGATCGGCAAATCCGAGCAGGCTACACAGCAGCGATATGTTGGATGGGTGAACGCTTAGCAATAAAAATTTATCACACTGCGGCTCGGTTAAACCGAAAGGTACTAAAAGGGTTACAGATTATATATATATATATATACTAGCTGTACCCGTTGCAAATATTAGCAACAAACAGTATGGGGTAACATTATTAAATTTTCTGTATTTGTATTTAATGTTTGGTACATTTCTACACTTTTTTAACTACCGCTGCTTTGTTGAGCACATAGGAATAGGGAGATTATTTGACACAACACTGGTAATAATAAGTAAATTATTTAGGGTCGGTTTGTTAATGCAAAGTTAAAAGTGAAGTAATGGTAACTGTTAGTTAGGAAAACTATATGTTTGATTGACTGTTTATAAATAAAAACTGTAAATTGGGAACTGAAACTGGTTTGATACATAAGAAATACAGGTCTTGTAACACAGGACCAGGATAGATTTTATTGCTACGTAATTATTTGATGAGGAACTTTGGATATTATTGTACAAATTTTACAACAAACTGCAGCAATGTTAAATTTTGTAACAGATAAACATACCTATTAAAAATATGCAATTTATATAGAAAATAATAAAAATTCTATAGGAACTATAGTAGGTATTCATTTAATTGAACAGTTTATGATTTGAAGATTTGATGCTAGAGGTAAATTCGACAGTTCGTCTGAATTTTTTTTACTGTTATAAATTTAAATGAAGAAAAAGGTAAAACATCTAATTGAGATTATCCGCATATTCAACGTCTTTCAATGTTATATTTTATTATTATAAATTATAATTATGAATCAATGTTGCAATCATTCTTACTTCATTTAATTCCATTTTATAATGTATAAAATTTATTGTCACCAACAAATATTGTTATTGTCGTAATCAATGTGTTTCATTTATGATTTCAAGTTAAATTATTGTAGTAATAATTTATTGTACACAAAAAATTTATGCATTATTGTAATCTATGAGGAATCAACGTATTTCTATTTTTCAAATTACCATCTTTATTCGGTTTAAAACAGTATGGATTATCATTGCATATCTATACCCTCTACAGTATAATTTCACAACTTAATGTCACACAAAGGAAACCTGAATTCACAGTAACGAAAACTAATGTATCACTCCTGAATACCGATTTTGTAATAATGAAAACAGAATTCACAATTTTAAAAACCAGTTTCAACTAAATGAAAACAGATTTTACATAGGAATCGTAAATAGGCACCGCCAAGGAAAGGCAAGAAGGGGCAATAGTCACCTTTGGAGAGGCAAAAAAATAAGGCAAATGTATCGTCCCTAAAATATATTAAAATATTTTTCTGAACTTATAAAATATTAAATAAATAACGAATAGTATTTTTAAGAAACTTAACTAAAGATTAAATTTGATCACAACAATAAAAAATCTGATGTGGCCAACACATGACCTCCCGCCAATTCCATGTTTAAAATAGCAGTGAGTTTTAAGTAAAGTATCATTACCGGTTAATCGTTTGTAAATAAAATCTAATTTGTTGTCCAATAAATAGAAAAGTCTGTAATACGAAATTTTGGATTGTTTTATTGTTTTTCCTCAAAAATTTGTTAGAGCTCCAAATTAAGTACTACATCCGATTTATCATATATGGTTAAAATCTAATATGTTGTTTCAAATTATATATGAGTTTTAAATACCAAATTTGAGAAGTTTTGGATCATATTTTAATAAGCTTTAAGGAAAAATCGTCACACACGTACATTCTTATAAAAATCAGCATCATCTTCTAGGTGCTCTAAAACGCAATCTTTGTAAATTCTTCGCCGTACATAATCCATTTCGTAAATGTGTAGTTGTAAATTAATATTAATTTATAGTGCTGCAAAAATAGCAATTAGCAAATTTAAATCAGATCATCCTGTTCATCTAACATTTATGTATGATGGAAAACATATTATTTTTACAAACCTTAATAAAATATTTTACTATTATATTATCATTACACGGTTTCATTACTATTTTTAATATAATTGCTGCCTGTCAGTGACATTTGTTTAAATATGTCAAACCTGTCATTAAAATTATGATTTTGTTTGACGCATAGGCTGGGTGATACATGGAAATAAATTATATTATATATTCATATTTAAAGTTATTTAGAGTTATTTACTAAATGTTATTATCGTAGAATTGAAGATTAAACCATTATATTCCATTTTAATTAGTAAAAGTTGCTAAAAAAAATATATTCAATGAATTTTTTACAAGAAAAACTGTTAAAAGCTTGTATAAATGATACTTCCGGTTATCCGATATACACTAAAAACTAATGAGCTCTTCCCATATTAGTATAGAATGGGTATACAAAATTTCAAATTTTTCTGATTGATAGTATTTGAGTAATCGTGTCCACATGATCCACACACACACAGACACACACACATACATACCTACAGACATCATTGTAAAAATGTTAAAATCGGATTCTGGGGACATCAAAACGTGCTTATTATATAAAATCTCTATATGCTATTTTTAGCACGATCCCTATACCTCCCTTACCTAGGGTAGCGGGAGGTAAAAAGCTTGATTAAAACAATGATGAAACTTGATTACAATGTTAGCTACGCTAAAAGTGAGAAAAGTAACCGGAGGGTTTGAAATCTGTTTTCGTTTAGTTGAAATTAGTTTTCATTGGTATGAATTCAGTTTTTCTTTTACATGAAATCAGTTTTCGTTTTCGCTAATGTGAAATCGTATTTCGTTACTGGGAATTCACTTCTAATTTGTGTGAAATCAGTTTTCGTTAATGTGAATTCATATTTGGTTAATGTAAAATCATGTTTCAAAAGTTCGAAAACGAATTGTAAAAGGTAGCATTAAGGAGTAACGTTTAAGAGCGGGAAAATAGGGGCATCCAAGTGGTTGATTGTAATATACTCTTTTGAATTTAATGATTTCGTTATTTAAAAACCTGTAAATGTACACCTGTCTCTTGTCAATTTTTAAATAGGTAATAATGCTGTATTTTAGTTACGGGATATATAATTCAATAAATTTTTAAATTTTAGGTTAAAAAAATTATTATATTATAGTACAAAATATATATCTTCATTAATTTTGCTCAATATTATTAAATTACTTACCATAATTGAATTAATGAATTAACTATTATATTTATTAATTTTTGAGGGCAAAAATTCCTTATTATGGTTTCACTATAAGTTGACATGTTGACATATTTATTTGTCATTTAAGGTTAACTTTTAATTTTTGTTACATTATTTAATCTTGCATTGATAAACCAGCTTTAAAATAACACAAAATATTATTTTTGTAGCAATTTTCACAAATTATATTTATTTTACAACATGCTCATCTTCATATTTTCAGTGTTGCCATCTATCGCTTGACAGCGGTACTTAATAAAAAATCTTTAAGGCCTTATAAAAAATAGCCGGAATCATTATTGTAACATTTTAGATTTTTGTGCACATCTACATGCTAACAGCTTTCATTTAAAAAAAGAATTATTAAAATCGGTTCGGTAGAAGTCCATAACTAAGGCCCCAAAGAAAAACCTTATTTTTTTATATATATAGATATATTATTTGTTAGTTGTGGATAAAGATAAATTGTTACATTTTATAGATAACCTTTACTTTAATACCGTGCAGTAAATCACAACTTTTATTTATTTATTTTAGTTGGTTTCGTTTTTTACAATTTCATGATGGCGCGGATGAGCAAAATGAACGTAGACGTATTAGGCCAAGAGTTTTTAGGGATAGGCTGCATCCATTAGAAGTGTGTGGTCTGATGAACATTTATTACGCAAATAACTATAAAAATGAATTAACTATTTATATACATAATTTAGTATTAAATATGTTTTTGGTGCAAATCAATTACATACACACAACACAAAAGTGAGAATCCAAACAAGACTCAGCGCGATTGTGCCGACAAGAACTAAGTTGGCAAAAATTTAAACTAATTTGAAGAATTAGCACTAACACCAAATTTAACTCCAACCTTATTCTGTTTTGTGAATAGCTCTAATACCAAAAATAATCCAATAAAAATGGGATTAACTAACTCCGAATTTAATTCTTTTGATGAATTTGTGTGTTAATGTTTATATGAAATATACAGACATGAGAAGAGCAGAACGATATATTTTCCGTTTCCGTTATTAAATTATTTTCTTGAGGATATGTAACATGCTTCGCAGTTTGAGATTTACGACCCAACTTAATTTTGTTGGATTGTTTAAGAAATGGAAAATTTAATCAACATCAAATCTTACGTGGTACATCTGCAGGCATATTCTTTATTTCTTTTTTACTTAGCAGATGAAATAGATAAGGCTGAGATTTATATTTTTCAAGAGCGGAAGTAAATGCTTACCCCTACTAAATCCAGACTTCAGAAGCCAGAGTTGAAATTGCTTTCATCTTATCTTAGAAGCCAAATGAGAATAAGAATAGTCACAGGCTGTAGATATATATTATACTTCAAGTCATTTTTGCAGTATATTTTTTTAATTACAAAGAGTTAAAACAAATTGGAGTGTAAGAAAATTGAGCCACATTAATATGTGACACCAGCTAAGAAAACTAATCGTACCCTACAACGTGAGAAAACGAAGGAGTAAGAAGAAATTGGAAACCATTTGATATCCGTATATTTTTTTCGTATTTGGTCTAAAAGGTAGAAATTTTTTTTGGACTCATATTATTTCAATGTAATTTAATAGTATTGGATGTTAAGGGTATAGCCTTTACAAAAGACCTTTATCTTTTGACAATGTTAGTGATGCAATGTGAGATTTAACATGTTCGTCGCGTTTCTTGTATTCTCATAGTGCGGCAAAATTTAATTTCTATCTAAAGTTAAAATTAACTTTGTTTGAGACATTTCGTTCCTCAACGCATATTAAAGATTCTTTCCGCGGAAGAACTGTATTAAAACATAATTTCCTTCACATAATTACAGCGTTTGCCATCTTTATATTTAGTGCGAACTTTTTTGCATACTGAGCGCATAATTCGTTTTCCATTTAATCAGTGAGCACTAGCTGAGGTTTACGTGTTTCATTTACACTTTTCGAGTGAAATGAATCTTACTGAGCGTGCACTTTCTTGCACTTATTACGATTGTCAGTTCTTGCCAGTGCAGTCAAATTGTAAAAAGTATCTGTGTAAGTACAAGAGATGTAAAAAAAAGTCTTCACAGTCCAAATCTTGTATAGTGATATCCATTGCTACTTAGCCTCTTTATTTGACAGTGACAGCGAACAAATTTGCACGCATATGTTATAACAACTAGTGCCGGGCATGACGTCATTAGCTGTGCAAAACTATAGTTAGGGCGAGTTTCTTTATTTAACAACTATTCATAGCGTTGAATTCCATCAGAAATTGAAAATGTCGTCACGATAAATAGCTGATAGATCCGATGGCTAGCCGCTGCGACCGAATAAAGAAACGGGTTACTAAAAAAAGCGATGAATCTCCTAACCTTAAATATCAACTGGTAGTTAAAAACTAATTAACAGATATGGGAAGTTTTATAGTTAAAAGAACCGTCGCTCTATTGCAATCAACAGATTCTTCATCGTACAATGAAGAATCTGATATGGAAATCACAATGATAATAAAAATCATCTACATCTATAACCATCTCCTTTCCGTTGTGAACGAGATATAATGCTTTCTTTTTTGAATCATGCATGTGGGTTTCTTTGCATAATCTTACACCCGCAAGCATGAAACAAACGCAAATGTCAAAAATATAACCTAAAAACATTTCGTTAGAACCCCCCCCCCCCCCCCCCCCCCACTACCAATCCATCGGAAGTCGTAAAATCTATCAGTAATCAAAGCCGATACATGCGATGAATTTACGATGTATAGTACGCGGTAATTAGATACAGTATGATGAATTTCATCTGCAATTCAGCAGTGAATAAAGAAACGATGTGATGAATTTACGATTCAAGCGCATTAATGCGCACTAGTCATCGGTGAAAAAAGAAACTCGCCCTTATTTACAGGGAAGTTCGTCTTTTCATGAAGAATTTGAGGAACTTCAATGACGAGACAACTATTAAATTTTTTCTGAAACCGTATCAGAATTCAAAATTACTGAATGGGACATATAACCTATTTTCATTTAACAAGTAAATCACATTGAAAACTTAAGGAACTCTATTTAAAATTGTATAAAAAATTAAAACAAATTTATCGGTAGACATCATTTATTTTAATTTTATAATTGTATTTCATATTAAAACATAAAATGTGTTAGTGAAAATAAATATGGCAACGTTGTATTTTACTTCTCTGTCTAGGCTGGGAAATTCAATTTCCCTGTCGATCTTAAGGCAGGGAACTAGTAGATTACTAGTGGAGCGCCGTAAGGTTTATACCTCGGAACCCGGGTCCACTAAGCGGATTTTTGTAAAACTTTTTGGAAAGTGTGGTCCACTGAGCGGATTTTTGTAAAACTTTTTGGAAAGTGTTTTTAACATTAAATACTAAAATGTTGACCCATTTATTTTTGCCGATCTCAATTTTTTAATTATTAAAATAAATAATTATTATTTTTTTGGAGTTTTCATTCATTTTCTGTTAAAAACTTTATATTTTTGCGAATAAAGTTAGATTTTACATAGGATAACTAATACATACCTGTCATTGAGGCCGTTATTGGCTTGCTCAAGCAAAATAAAAGTGGATGATGAAATCATTCCAATTGACCCACTACTTTTTTTTGCGTTTTAAAAAAATCAGACGAAGAACTAAAAACCTATATGACTTTTGAATTAGTCCCTTATCCTCTGGCTCTTTTTGTAGATGGCGAAACGCGCAAAACAAAAAAAATCTGCATTATATGACCTATTCCCAGAAATGCCGGTGAATGTGAACGATGTACAAAAATTTTCCTACATAATTGATGGAGGGATGTTACTACACCGTTGCAAGTGGCAATTGGATGAAAATTTCGACACTATTTGTGAACACTACATAAGATATTTACGTAACATTTACGGACACAACATTTATGAAGTATTTGATGGTTACCAAAAAAACAGCACAAAATCGATAGAAAGAACTCGCCGCTCTAAAAGAAATGCATGTAATGACATCATATTCGACAAAAACATGCCTCTCAAAATTGGACAAGAGAAATTTTTAGCGAATGCCAAAAATAAGAGTAGCCTCATAGATATCCTACGAAACACACATGAAGAAAATCAAATATTTTCATGTCAAGCGGAAGCTGATGCCGATAGATTAATAATTGAAACCGCAATTAATTTACAATCCGAAAATATTGTTGTAGTTTCCGAGGATGTGGATGTTCTAGTTTTACTGACTGCGCTCTACCAACAAATCGAGAAATTTATTTTCAAAAACCAGCAAAAGGCAAAATACCACAAAAAATGTACTCATCTAAAAGTTTGGAAACAGTATTACCAAAGTGTAAACAGCATATCCTTTTTTACATTCTTTTACTGGTTGTGACACGACGTCGGCGTTTTTCCAACGGGGAAAATTAAAAAAAAAAAAAACGAAAAACGGCCTGATTTACAAAATGCTGCAGCAGTTTTTGAAAATGAATGTAAAGACGCCAATGACATTTTTAACGCTGGTGTTACATGTACGCTTGCTTTATACGCTGCCCCCCCAAAAATAAAAGATCTAAATACATTATGGTACAACTCTTTCGTAAAGCAACCGCTAAAAATAGATGCGTTATGTTATGTAATGTATTTTTTTTTGCTAAAAAATCATAAATACATTTTAAAGTTACTATAAAAATATAATTTATTGAATATAAAATAGAAATCTTTACTACAAAATTTTTTTTATTCATATTTTTCTCATTTTTCAATTAATTGTTGTGAAAAATTGTTGTAATTGAGATCGGCAAATTTTGGTAGGTAAACTTTTTTATACAAACTTTTAACAATGTAATAGAAAAGGTTTCACGAAAATCCATTCAGTGGAACCGGGTTCCGAGATTTTTACATTTTTTTTGTCTTATGGCACTTCACTATACATGACAATTTCAGAAAAAAATATATAAAAAGAAAACGTTGTTGACTAGGTATATTAGAGTCTAATCGTATGTAATATTTAATTTCATAAGTGCCGTCAAGTTCTATAAATAATGAATGCCTTGTAGTGATCTGATTCGGATCGATCTTCATCAATGTCTTTCCCATTTCTTCTTCGTTTCATTGTTTTATCCATCGCTTCTTGGAAACAAATTAATTCGTTTCTACCCTTTTGGAATAAATCAGTCTCTTAACCCAAATTACCCTTATGCGCGATTACTTCGATTCCCAGTAGGCATATGGCACCTCACTTGCGGTAACGGTTTGTGGGCTGGGAACCCACAAGGCCCGCGAACCTACCATTCACCATTCACAGCCTACTTGTCGCCCTCAGTTTATCTTGCTCCGCCACTCAATCAGGACAGGGTTGCTAGATAAGGGAAGTTTGGCTACACCGGACTTCTCATTTGAAAGTCAAGTAGTGAATAATCAAAGGTGATTTAAATTACCGTTTAGTTGATAGCATTTTAAAAAAAGGTTTACCTTCTACACAATTTGGTAATAATTTAATTTAATGAGGTCTCGTGACCGCGTGCCTGAGTGTCTGGTCGCGAAACTGGGGAAACGTGTTCGATCCAGACCGACGTCAAAAAAATTATTTCGAATTTAAAATATCACAAACGTGACCCCAGTGGTGCACTCTGCGCGCCAACAATGAGTGTCCGTGAGGTGTCGCCTGGTAAACGACCACGTGGTGCAAATATGTCATCATCATCTTTACCGAAATTTGCTTATAAAGTAGACTGGCACATCCAGCAATGGGTAATATGCCTTAATGGTATATATATATTTATAATTTGCTAGGCCTGATACATCGTCCGGCATTAACTAGGATTGCGCTGCGAGGACGCATCTTCTACCGGAAATTCCTCCTTCGCTTCAATGTGAATCCGTTCACAAAATTATGGCACAGAAGTGGATTAATTAAATTATAATTTGCAAAAAAATAACACAATGAGCCAGTTTCACATTTTTTAAAAAAGTGTTTTAAATGAAAATTTATGCAATGATTTTCACAGTAAAGCCTCATTTCCACTGATTGTTTTAATGCTTAAAGCATAATGATTACTGCATAAAGCTTAATGCATAATGACAATTTACTAGGAAATCATTTCCAGCTACTTTATTTAGTGACTAATTCAACAGAAATGTCACAATTTTTTTTCTTATTACGTGTTCTTTAGTAGATTATCATTGCAGGAGCAATTCTTCTTTTTTTATTATGTTATATACATAATTTTCTGTATCTATATCGATACCAAAAAATGAAAAATTTAATAATTATAAAATAGACTGACAGTTGACAGTTCAGGTTAGAAGTTTGCAATCTTTTGTTCTTACGCATTGCTTTTCGTTCTTTTAGTTCTTAAGCATTAATCTTTATGTAAAGCTGGAAATGGTAGTAAACGTTGCCATATGATAAAAACAAATTACGCATTGCGCTTAGTTATTAATTATAGCTCTTACGCTTTAGGGTACCGATGGAAATGAAGCTTAATAAAAAAAATCATAATTTATTTTTTCGGAAATAAATAAATAAAAATATTGGCGCCAGAAATAATCATGAAGAACAACCTCCCACTCCTGTGATGTACATACATCACGTCATTCATAGCTAACAAGAAAACAGTTCGTTATTTACATTTAAAAATCTGATGTGGCCAACACAAAACTGCCCGCTGTTTAATTTTTATTAATTTAAATACATACCTATCGCTGCAAACTGTTCCATTTCAGAAAACTATTGCTTTATTTACTATTTTCTGTTTAAAATGTCACTATTATTAATTTGAAGCGATTAGTTTTTTGACAGTGACATTTACTGTCAGTTACATTCATTTGAAATATGAACTGTGTAACAAAGGAATTGTGTTTATCTTAGGCTTCGGGACTAATAAAAAAAAATATTTTTAAATTTATCTGTAAAATATATAGAAAAAGTATTAATGTATTCCTGTAGAAAATTCAATAATCTTTAATTTTCATAAGACAAAATGCGAAAAAATGGCATTTAATGGTATTTTTTGAAGAAAAACTATTACGAACTTCAGGAAAAGTGCCATTTCCGGTTATCCGATTTAATCCAAAATGTAATGGCTTCTTTTCATATTAGAATAGGATAGAAATACAAGGTTTCAGAATTTTCTGAATGATAGTATTTGAGTTAGAGCGAAGACAAAATCTATACACATACATACACACATACACACACACACATACACACACACATACACACACACATACACACATACAGACATCGTGAAAATGTTAAAATTGGATTTTAGGGACCTTAAAACGTGGTCATTTTCTAAAATCTCGATATGAGATTTTTAGCACGATCCCTATATCTCCCTTACCAAGGGTAGCGGGAGTTAAAATAGTAGGCGATAGTTTGTCACATGTTAAAACGTATGTACTCTAACGTCACATTCTCTTTCAGATCATGTGACTTTTTGAAAATATTACAATATTTAATTGTAAAATGTTTAAAGGATATTTCAAATTTGAGGTTCTTTAAAGAACATAAAGTGGTATTATTTAATCTTAATCAGGGTGATTAAGTAATGACTAAAATGACAAATTCAGTTGTTTTTTAATCACTTCAATGTATTTTTAAATGGTAGTTATGGTAATTAACTAGTTAGGGTGACTAAAATTTTGAGTAAATACTACCGATCATAATCTTTTAAAATTTAGTACTTAGAAGTCATATAAAAATTCTTGCAACAGCGGTCTGGTGTTGCTAAAACCAGGTCTCATATATTTCTCTTGTGACCCTTAAAATTTAAACTTCAGTCAGATAAATAAATTGATGTTGATACCAATTGATTTTTTTAAAATTATTGCAGTGTTTAATTCAAATAATTGGTTAACTGAATAAAGCAAAGTTTAAATGTTAAGTTAGTGATAAAATTAGGCATAAATAATGTAAAATATATCATAAAAATAGTCTATACACAGTGACCTCATGAAAATTCCAATTGAAAATCGAGTTTGCTGTAACTGGAATCCCATTCTGTCCCATCGATCGCCAATCAAATGAGAGTGTAAAAACTTGACGAGGGGTCACATAAATCTTTATAGCGGTTCTTCTCGTGGCTGGAGGCATGGGGTAAACATTAAGCCAGTCGCTGCAGCAGTCACACTAGCAATGCGAGGTTTTTGCTCGCTCTTATCTTAGCCTGATGGACGCGACGACAAGGCATTAACGCTTTTTCAATCGCGGATGAAAAGGGCTCAATCGATACTGGTCACATCGTTCATAACGAAAGAGAGAGGGTTTTAGATAATGCAGATATATAAATAATATGAAAGTGACACTTTGTACGAGCTGTTGTTGCAGTATCGTTCATAAATATACAGGATTTTTGGTAAATAGGCGGCCATCTCTTTAAGAATGGTAAAGGAGACTACCATGAGTCCAAATTTACTATTAAAAATACCCTGATTGGCCTTTTGTTGCAATTAAGGCTTTAAAAATTACTCAATCGGAAGTTAGGTCGGGTTGTAGTTTGTAACATGGATTCTACACAGTTCGAAAAAAAAAGAATAAAAGTAAAATATTTTGTTGGAGTAGCTACATTTTTATTCTTTTAAGTATAAAATTTTACTATTTCGTTTTGTATTTAGTATTATGAGTAAAAATTTAGTAAGAGTAATAAGTACCGCTTTTATAGTAAATCAGAATAATATATTATTTCTTTTTAATCATTTATTTTTGAAAATTTGCTCCCAAAAAACTCAATCGGAAGTTAGGTCGGGTTGTAGTTTGTAATCATGGATTCTAGTGATTAACAAAAACAATAAATAGCTACTGCCAGTGTGGCAAGTTTTATTGATTGAAAACAGTAACATTCGTTCACTGTGTTTAGAATTTTAATCTAAGAAAATGGTCGAAAAAACGATCTAGCTATCATGCATTTTATCTATGGTGAAGTTGGACGCAACAACTGAGCTGTAGTAAGGTTGTACCGAGAAAGGTTGACATCTGCTATCGGATTTGACAGTTTTTCGTTTTTTCCCAAACAGAATACTTGATATAACAGAAAGGGCGATAATAATATCTGCTCTCTCACTGTTTTTTTTTTTTTTTTGTAAATTTCTCTAGTTCTTCATCTTGTGAAACTAAACCGAGTGTTATTATTTTATTTTAATTTTTATTAATTTAAATACATACTTACAAATTTACTGATGCTGGAAACTATATTATGTTCCTTTGTATTCGTATATTGTAACTATATCTATTATTTTATTTACTATTACTTTTTACCTATGTAATGTTGATAAAATACCGGTAAAAAGTTTAATGCTGCCATGGAAAACTATGCAATTTATCATCACAGCTGGATTTTATATCTTAATAAAAGAATTTTATATGAAGATATCATTGATTTTTCCATTAGATACAAACTGTATTTTTATACTAACAACTCAATTAGTATAAATGTAATATTTAAATTACTGATTTCGTAATTTTTACTTTGTTCTTACTAACCTTTCTACCTGGAAAGCAAGTAAACATTTAAAATAATATTGTTTAATGAACATAATTCGCAAATTATATGAGTCAAACAATATCAAATAAATAAATACATCATCACGGCATATTACCCATTACTGAGTGGCCAGTATCTACAACACATGTAGACATCGGTAATGATGACGATATATTTTACCACGTGGGCGCTTACCAGGCGTCACCACACGGGCACTCATAGTTGGTCTGGAGAGTGCACCACAGGGATCACTTTTTGTGCAATTAAAAGTCTGCATAGGCCGGGATCGACCTCGGGTCACCAGATTAGCAACCAGGCACTACACGCACATGGCCACTCGACCCCATTAACAATAGCAATTTTTCATAACGTATTATGTATAAAATTTTATCTAATTCCGTTAAAATAATTTAAAAATACACAAAATTCTAGGTTTTCACATAAAAATTAAATTTCCAAAGCGGTGCCCTGAAACCAGAAATAATTAATTTTTACTTTCTTGTACGAAGTAAAGGAAGTATTGTAATCGCGAAAAATTTCGGTTTCCAGATTTCAACGGAAATATCCATTTTGACCATCCCTAAATCCATTTTGACTAATTTCGTCGTGACGTCTGTACGTACGTACGTATCTCGCATAACTGAAAAACGGGAAGCCGTAGAAAGTTAAAATTTTGTATTTAGGACTGTTATAAAATCTAGTTGTGCACCTCCCTTTTTGGTCATTACAAACTTTCGGAAGTGTTACTTTACTTGAAGTCAATAATAGATTTTAATGAAGAACTATATTAAAATATAATCCAAAACTTTTCAAATTTGGTATATACGACTTTTATATCAATTGGAATAACATAATAGATTTTAGTTAAAATGATCTTCGCGGAAGTGGTACTTTACTTGAAGCCTATAATAGGTTTTAATGAAAAACTGTATTAAAATATAATTCAAAATATTTCAAATTTGGTATATAATACTGTTATATCAATGGGAATAACGTAATAGAGTTTTAGAGAATTGAATTTGTATAAGCGAGATATGTAAATTTTAAAATTATGTACTTTTTTTTTGGTATGAATTAAGACAAAAAATAACAAAAAAATAAAGAATTTAATGTCAATGTCAAATTATGTCAAATACGTACAATTTTATGATTGGGTCTGTTATAATACATATTTTAATTATTAACAAAATATGTATAGTTTAACAGGCGTATATAGATCTTCCTTCTGATGTAGAAAAATTAGGTGTGAGTCTAATTCATAAATTGTTATTAAAGAAGTTGTTATTGATATATTCTAATTTATTTTATTATCAGTTGTCAGTTGTGTAATATTATTTACGTAACTCAGTTATGTAAAAAAAAATTACAAAACTAATTTCGTATCAATTATGTAAAAAGTGACATTTCATAAGGTCATAAAGTTAGGTAAAATTCAACTTTTTAAACGAAATTAGATAAAAAAATTTCATTGCAATTATAATAAATTTTGTAATCAGGTTCTGATTCAGATTTCTCTTAATAGAGCTGTTCACAATTTGTAACAAATTCCTATGGATACATCAGGCCCACTCTGTCAGAGTAAAACGAACAAAACACTAACAACCGGCCATGAAACTACATTCGGCGCGGACTAGAGACGTCGTACTGTAGTCAACAATCACAAACATAAAACGTAATAAAATGTTTAACGTCTAGTTGATTCCATAATTTTTACCTCCCGCTACCCTTGGTAAGGGAGGTATAGGGATCGTGCTAAAAATTACATATCGAGATTTTAGTAAATGACTACGTTTTAAGGTCCCTAGAATCCAATTTTAATATTTTCACGATGATGTCTGTATGTGTGTATGTGTGTATGCGTGTATGTGTGTATGTGTGTATGTGTGTGTATGTGTGTGTGTATGTGTGTGTGTATGTGTAGGGATTTTGTCTTCACTCTAACTCAAATACTATCATTCAGAAAATTCTGAAACCTTGTATTTCCATCCCATTCTAATATGAAAAGAAGCCATTAGATTTTGGTGTAAATCGGATAACCGGAAATGGCACTTTACCTGAAGCTCATAATGGTTTTTCTTCAAAAAATACCATTAAATGCCATTTTTTGCATTTTATGTCTTATGAAAATTAAAGATTATTGAATTTTCTACTGGAATACATTAATACTTTTTCTATATATTTTACAGATAAATTTAAAAATAATTTTTTTTATTAGTCGCGAAGCCTAAGATAAACACAATAATTCTTTTGTTACACAGTTCATATTTCAAATGAATGTAACTGACAGTAAATGTCACTGTCAAAAATCTAATCACTTCAAATTAATAATAGTGACATTTTAAAAAGAAAATAGTAAATAAAGCAATAGTTTTCTGCAATGGAACAGTTTACAGCGTTAGTAAATACGTAAGTATGTATTTAAATTAATAAAAATTCAATAGCGGGAGGTTTTGTGTTGGCCACATCAGATTTTTTCTTTTTAAAACGTTACCATTAATAAAATGAAATGATAGATTCTTTGACAATGACATTTGTCTGTGAGTTACATATATTTGAAATCTGAACTGTGTAACTAAGGAATTGTGATGTATAAAACATGGGCTCCGGGATTTATAAAATAGATTATTTTATATATTTATCTATAAAAGGCATAAAAAAAATATGAATGCATACACCTGTTCAAAATTTAATAATCTTTAATTCTTACAATACATCAATCGCGAAAAAAAATACATTTAAAAGTATTTTTAAAAAAAAAAAAACTATTTTGAGCTTCACGTAAAGTGCCATTTGCGGTTACCTGATTTACACCAAAATCTAATGGCTTCTTTCTATGTAAGAATAAGGTAGATATACAAGGTTTCAGTATTTTTTGATTGATAGTACTTTTTGAGTTAGAGCGTTGACAAAATCCATACACACACATACAGCCATCATCGTGAAAATATTAAAATCGGATTTTAGGGACCTTAAAACGTGGTCATTTACCAAAATCTAGACATGCGATTTTTAGCTCGATCCCCATACCTCTCTTACCAAGGGTAGCGGGAGGTAAAAATTATGGAATCAACTAGACGTTAAACAGTTTATTACGTTTATGTTTGTGATTGTTGACTACAGTACGACGTCTCTAGTCCGCGCCGAATGTAGTTTCATGGTCGGTTGTTAGTGTTTTGTTCGTTATACTCTGACAGGGTGGGCCTGATGTATCTATAGGAATTTGTAACAAATTGTGAACATCTCTATTAAGAGAAATCTGAATCAGAACCTGATTACAAAATTTATTATAATTGCAATGAAATTTTGTTTATCTAATTTCGTTTTAAAAAGTTTAATTTTACCTAACTTTATGACTTTATGAAATGTCACTTTTTACATAATTAATACGAAATTAGTTTTGTAATTTTTTTTACATAACTGAGTTACGTAAATAATATTACACAACTGACAACTGATAATAAAATAAATTAGAATATATCAATAACAATTTCTTTAATAACAATTTATGAATTAGACTCACACCCAATTATTTTACATCAGAAGGAAGATCTATATAGATTTCAGAATACTATCAGAATTCATTTTCAATGATAATACGCATGCAGTCATAAGCATAAAATTTAAAAAATAATTATTCCTGGTTTCACGGCAACGCTTTGGAAATTTTTATATGAAAACCTATAATTTTGTGTATTTTAAAATTATTTTATGTCTTACTAGTATGTTATTGTTTTAGAACAACCTCAACATTAAGTCCGTTATTGAGTAAATAATGCCCTAAGGCGTATTAAGTTGCTATGGTAATGTTGACAACAAACTGAGGTTAATAATACTGATACTAACATAAAGTTCAGTTAAGGTTAAGATGCATTGTGAATTGTAGTCGTTTATAATCATATTTGTTTCATCACAAATACAAACCAGCATACTTATTCTTAGCATTAACATTGCTCGTTCATATTAACAGAAAAATATCACAACAAATATATTTTTTGTTTGAAAAAATGCTTTGTTTACAGAAACAAAATATTACCTAGATACCGCATTCACAGGCTACTTTGTAAGTTGTATTAAAATTTTGTGATTTATTATTTTTGTTTGATAAATTCTAGTCAGGCAAAATGTTTATTAAGAATTTCTAGTAAGACATAAAACGTTGAAGGCACCACGGGTGTTAAACGACAATAATGCCTTCGGTCAACGTACTCGCCTCGGGCCAAAGGCCCTCGACAGTACACTGTTGACCTCAGGCATTATTGTCCTTATAACAACCCTTGGTACCTTAATTACTATTAACGGAATTAGATAAAATTTTATACATAATACGTTATGAAAAATTGCTATTGTTAATGGGGTCGAGTGGCCATGTGCGTGTAGTGCCTGGTTGCTAATCTGGTGACCCGAGGTCGATCCCGGCCTATGCAGACTTTTAATTGCACAAAAAGTGATCCCTGTGGTGCACTCTCCAGACCAACTATGAGTGCCCGTGTGGTGACGCCTGGTAAGCGCCCACGTGGTAAAATATATCGTCATCATTACCGATGTCTACATGTGTTGTAGATACTGGCCACTCAGTAATGGGTAATATGCCGTGATGATGTATTTATTTATTTGATATTGTTTGACTCATATAATTTGCGAATTATGTTCATTAAACAATATTATTTTAAATGTTTACTTGCTTTCCAGGTAGAAAGGTTAGTAAGAACAAAGTAAAAATTACGAAATCAGTAATTTAAATATTACATTTATACTAATTGAGTTGTTAGTATAAAAATACAGTTTGTATCTAATGGAAAAATCAATGATATCTTCATATAAAATTCTTTTATTAAGATATAAAATCCAGCTGTGATGATAAATTGCATAGTTTTCCATGGCAGCATTAAACTTTTTACCGGTATTTTATCAACATTACATAGTATTAAATTTACGTTTACTTCTACTAATTTGTAGTAAATTCGTAACAGTTTTTTAAGTATCCCATTTAGAGTGAAACGTTTTGTAATATCATCATTTTACAACATGATATCAACGTTTTATAATTAACAATGGAACTATGCCTTTGGTAAAGTCGAAACCACTAAATCGGTCACTCGTTTCATGACCGATGAGACTTGATTTCAGAAAGTCCATGAATTTTTCCCAAAAGTTGGAAACCTAAAGTGGTCCTCTTCATCCGCTAATGATAAACCTACTTATTATTCCGTGTCCTCGGAATCAAGGCCTGGGTTTGAATCGATTATAACCATTATCACACTCTTCTTAACTTCTTTTTTCGCTCGATCCGTCCGCCCTTTGAAAATTATCTCCATCTCAGTTATCGACGGACATTGTCTTTGGACGATCCTTCTTTCTCCTGCTGTCGGTAACGCAGGAACCATTCTTTCTCATCGCACTAGACGCCTGATCGTGAGCAGGGTTAACACTACCCATCCCACTTTGCTTGGAAGGGAATGGGAGGAAGTAACAAATGTTTCTAGACGCTTGACCGGACGATTCTGTTTTGTTCCACAGGCTACTGAGAGAGAAAAGTGACAAGAAAAATGTTGAGGCTTGAGGCGTGGAACAAAGAAATGATTGGTAATAATAATACTAAGGGTGGAATTGGTGTGAAAAATTTTAAAGAGCGCATTGTTTTTTCAATGTTCAGAACCTCTGAAGGAAACATTCTTTGCAACATTTTGCGTGCCGCTGGCGTGTTCTCAACACAAAACATTTAAAGTTCGTCTTGACTTCAATATCCTCACGAATCATCAATTTACTCCCTGTCGCATCTTCAGGGCTGCCACTACAGAAACACATTTCCCTGCTCCAGCAACAAGCCAAACAAAACAAACTAATTATCTCTCCCTTCCTCTGCAACATGTGACGTCACGTCACACGGTGTCACCCTGCTGTCACCGTACATGCTGACGTCACAAGATTAGATAGTTTAAAGGGGGGGAGGTAGTTTAATTAAAACTTTTCAAAGGTGGAGAAATTTATGAAACTACATTTTCCGCCATTACCAAATAAGACTAAGGAACGAAAGTAATACAAAATGAGAGTCTCTTTGTCAAAAGATGATTACATCATAGACTACGAATTGGGGATTAAATATTTATTTACAATAGTTATTTTGAAAATATAAACCCTTTTTACCCCCCGCGTTACTAGAAACCGATTTTAACATTTTCACGATGATGTCTGTCTGTATGGATTTTGTCAACGCTCTAAAGCGTGAAATACATGATGAAGTTTTTCTTTTCAAGTGACTTGAAAAGCGTGCTTTTAATTGATCTTAAAAGTATATTTACACGAAAGTAATACAAAGTGAGAGTCTCTTTGTCAAAAGATGATTAAATCATAGACTACGAATTGGGGATTAAATATTTATTTACAATAGTTATTTTGAAAATATAAACCCTTTTTACCTCCCGCGTTACTAGAAACCGATTTTAACATTTTCACGATGATGTCTGTCTGTATGTATGTATGTGTATGGATTTTGTCAACGCTCTAAAGCGTGAAATACATGATGAAGTTTTTCTTTTCAAGTGACTTGAAAAGCGTGCTTTTAATTGATCTTAAAAGTATATTTACACGATCAAGTTTTACGTGAATTAAAATATCAAAATGTCAAAAGTTAAATTATACCTACATAAAATTGTCATTGACTTTATATCACTTGAATTTTTCGTATACAGGGTGTTAAAAAATAAGTGTAATAAATTATGATAACATATAGTACAGATCAAAGTGAGTAAAAAAAGCTTAATCAACATTGGTCCGATCTTCAAATGTTTTTGAGAAAGAGACCATTTTGTATTAGAATCGCAGAAAAACTGACAAAGATAGTGACTGAACAAAATTTTGTCTATGTCAGTAAATAGACCATAAAAGAACAATAAAATTTTATATGAAACATTTTTTTGACTCTCTAATAATTAAGGAGTTATTTGCAAACTAAATATTGGCCAAGATGGCTACAACATTTGTCTTAGTACAATTATTCGATTATTTTTTTTTAAAACAAAAACACGGTTAAGATGACTTTTGAAAGGTGAACAAAAAGTCTCATTTAATCAAAGTCGTAACTCTTACAGTTTTCGAGATAGCAGAGGTATACTCCGAAGAAACTCATTTTTCAATGCCTTATATCTCGGAAACTATTGAAGATAGGACTCATGTTGATTAGGCTTTTTTACTCATTTTGGTCAGTGTATATGCCTTCATAATTTGGGATACTTATTTTTAACACCCTGTATATCTATTAAAATTTCAATTATTTCTCTATCCCATTTTGCCGTTTTTCAGTTTAATATTAAACACTAGTAACACTAGGTACTTGTATTCATCAAAAGTATAAACACAAATGACATTTGATAGTTACTTTGACAGTCTAAACTTATAGGGACTTTGAAGTAAAAGTATAGCATGATCCAGTTTTTCTTTAAAAGTTTTTCGTTAAAAGTCTATTCATTTGTTTCTGTTGCACTCACGTCATTGTGCGAGAGAGAAAACTTTTCAAGTCACTTGAAAAGAAAAAGTTCATCCTGCAATTTTTTTTCTTTCCTTTTTAAAAAAACCTCCCTACAGGATTAAATCCCAATTACAGGGTAGGTTTACATACATAACCATGCATGCCTTAGTGGGATTCGAACCCAGAACCCCGAGCGCACTCATGACTAAGAGGCATTGCCGCATTGCTCTAACTATTGAGCCACCGGAGCCAACTAATGCACGCTTAACTCAAATCCTATCATTCAGAAAATACTGAAAACTTGTATTTCTACCTTATTCTAATATGGAGAAAACCATTAGATTTTGATGTAAATGAGGTAAAGATAAACACAATTCCTTTGTTACAAATTTCAGATTTAAAATGTATGTAACTGACAGATAAATGTCACTGTCAAAGAACCTATCATTTCAAATTATTAATGGTAATGTTTTAAAAAGAAAATTGTAATAATAAATAAAACAATAGTTATAGGAATGCAAAGAAACATAATATAGTTCCCAGCATCAATAAATAAGTAGGTATGTATTGAAATTAAGTTAAAAAAAAATCTATTGTGGCCAGCACAAAACCTTCCGTCAATTCGATGTATTTTGTACATATCCCATACCAAAAGTTCCTTGAATAAGATGCTGTATATCCTGTAAAATTTTAACACCAACACACTATTTTTTACAAATTCCATACCGAAAGTTCCTTTCCCTATTTTATTACGGGTCGCTGTTTCTTACTCTTCTCTTTTACTCATTCCTGTCCAACGCATCTTCTTCACATGATTCTTCCTCTCTCATATCTACACAGTCCTTCCATTTCTCTTTGGCCTTTCTTGTACTTCTGGCATTGAAAATTCCAATCTTGAGGCGAGTCTGCAACTGCAAGTCACTTGCGAGGGACACTCTGTCACATTCACATATAACTTTCTGACCCTATACTTTCAACTTTGGTTTTGCATTTGACAATTAAAAATTTTTGAATTATCTGCTGCTTCCATAATTTTAGCAAAGCTGACTAATTTTTGAAAGTTAATCTCTCTTAATGTCTCCATAACTCTATATGTATTGAAACCGAAGGAAAATGTATAATCAAACCGTATAGAGAATAAGATATTCTTTCATATTGATAATCACAAAATGTCGAAAAATGATATTTAACTGCGTTTTTTCAAGAAAACCTGTTAAAAACTTCAAATAAGTGTACTTCCGGTAGATCAATTATAACCAAAATCTAATCAGCTCTTCACATGGATGCAAAGAACAGGAATACGAAAGAATTATAATTTTTAGAATTGTAGTATTGGAGTTATCGTCGGAGAAAAATTTGTCACACACGGACACACACACACACACGGACACACACACACACACACACATACATCATCTTAAAAATAGCAAATTCGTATTCTAGGGACCCTAAAACGTGCTTATTCACTAAAACTCACTAACGAATTTTTTGACCAAAGACAATACCTTCCTTACCTAAAGGTGACGGAAGGTAAAAACAATAACACTCGGTTTAGTTTCACAAGAGAAGTATGTTTTTATTTTATTGTACAATTTTGTCAGTTGCGGCATCATCCGAAAAGTACTGGCCAGAACAGATTTTTTAAACCATAAACAATTGTGTACTGACATATAATTTTTGTTTACCTACTTGGTGAAAGCATAAATTTTGGTTCTGTAAATTAATATTTACGTTTGGAACATTGTTATTACCAACAGACGATTTGATGTAATCAGTTTAAAGCCATGAAAGCTAATTTAGCTCCATTGCAGTGTTTATATGTGCAATAAAACAAAGTTTGCTCCTCTAAGTTATTCATTAAAGCTCTCACATATTCTCCATTTGCTAATAAACGTCCCAACGAAACGAATCACAATGCAACTATGCAAATGTCTAGCCTTCTAATGCGAGAAGACGTAAACGTAGAGCCAAGTGTCCTAGATATTTTAATGCAGGGGCTCCAAACAATTCATACTAGAAGAAGAGGAAATGGACTACAAGAGCATTAGGCTGGTCCTTAAAACAGTAGTTACTAAAAAAGGATTTGTGCAACCCAAACCCTGTAAACAGGTAACAGGTAACAGATATCTGTTTTGTTATTTATTTTTTCTAAGCTAGTTACATCAAAGACAGTATATTTCACAAATTTTAACTGATAGAAAAAAATGCCTTTGTCGACAAACGCCAAAATGGTATTAGCTCTTGATAAAAAGGATCCTACAACTATGATAGGTATTATTACAATTTGTGTGAAATTAGCAAAGCTGAAAAGAGTAAATGTAGATTATGGAAGAGGACAAAAACTTCGGTACAGATTACAAGCCCCTTCTCACTTCAATTGGCCCATTTGTTAAAAATTCATTTATCGTAATGTGATTTAACTAATAGAATTTGCAATAAAAATTAAATAACTAAACCTTCACTTTTTATATAAAATGAAGATTTTCAACATTATAATAAATATTTCTTTTAGCTAAAGATTATAGTTATTAACGTCATTAGGCCGATATGAGGCAAGTAACGGACGCGGCCAAGGTTTATAATCAGCTGAGTAAAATTCAAACATTTCTCTTTTTGTCATACTGAACAATTTTTATGTTGATTAATTCTCCTTGACAACGGTCCATCAAGATGATGTTATTTTCCTAGGAAAACTTGATTTTTAATTGTAGGAGACTGTTATAAAAAATAACGTCCGGCGTCTTTTATTTTTATTTTTTCACTTTTGTTGTTAGTCCTGTTATATCATAGTAACAGTATGGTATTGTGAAAAAAATTTAACGGTATAATAGTGGTAAATTTTTTTTAATAAAGAATTTTACAATATATTCATATGAATACCTAAGTATTTTTTTAACAATTACATAAAAAATAATATTCGTAAAATTAGAACTAAAACATTCTACCTTTTAGTGTTTTAAATGACAATTATAATTAACGCATTTGCTTATTTTTTTGTCATAAATCCATGGCTGTCTAGACTAAAAGCTCATAAAAACTGCAACATTTTTACATTTATATGAAGAGCTTGAATAATCGTTTTACATGATTGTAGATGCAGAATTTAAATCTCTATAACTTTTAATTAAAGCATTTTTTGTATAAAATAATTAGATAACGTTTGCTCAAAGAAAAACTGAATTCACATGTTAAACGCCTGTCTCACTTTTCGATTTACAGGGTGTACATATGTTTTGTGGGTAATAAAAACGTTTCTCTCTTTTTGACTTTTTTACCAGCCAAGTGGGGGTTGATTTTGGAATAGCCCTCATATAACAAAATAATTTTATTTCAAAAATTATGAGCATTTTCAGAATTTTAAGCGAGCTGGATTAAATGAATAGGCGGCGCCGGATTCTGCGGACCGCATGACAATGGGGAAGTTTAGCTTTTTTTTTAAATTTTGTTATTCCATGGGAAATGACTTGAAAAATGATGTAACATGTTTTATTTTTTTCAAAATGCCCAGATTTTCCGGAAAAGCCAATTTTTAGCTGCGATGACGTCGGTAGAGGCTTGGCGCAACGTATGTCGACTTATACACTGACGCACGCGGTTGCGGTTACCAGTGAAGCGCTTTTACGCTTTGTTACGACCTACGTTCAAGTGGTTCGATTTCACCGTTCTGTCTGAGTTTGCGCATAACTGACTTGTGACGTACTTAAAGTTTACCCAAAAAATATTAATTATAAATAAATGGAGCAATAATTTTAATTTTTAATTTCAATTTCAGCAGTCATTTGTGTTATATTTGTGAGAAAATAGTATGTTGTGTAGAATTTTTACCATGCTAAACTTCCCCATTCCGTTATAAAACCCGACATATAATTGAACGTATTGGCATTTGTAGAAAACAACCAAAAATTATTGAGTACTAGGATAATTGCTGAAAAAGTTAAATGTAGTCAGACGCAAGTGCCTATCTGTGAATATGTTGTGTTCAACATAGTAATAATACAAATTTTTCAAATATGATATTCACTGAAGAATGTGTGTGCAAATAATTTATATTTTAATTTTGCAATTTATTTAATAATGCGTTTTACAAAACAAAAATAATAAAAATATAAACCAGATGGAATTTGTACATTTGAATAATTATTATGGTTTTTAGAACTGACCAACTCAACTAGTGAATATGTTTTTATGATTACTGTTTTTAATAAATTATAAGTAATAATTGTCCAATAGAAGATTTTGAGTATCCCCTCGTATCTTTATGAGTGAATTACGATCACTTGATATTAATACTCCCTTGCAGTAGCGTAGGTAGAGGGGCTTGCTATTAGCCATTGAACCAGCGCGCAATGAGGACATTTAAAATGGAGGGGGATTTTTTCATTAGCTTTTAGAGGTAATGGAGTTATATCCATAGCCAATTTTGTGAATTCACTCGAAACGAATACAGAGGAAATTGATATCTGGAGACTCAAATGAGAATTGCTTATTTTTTTATTACGTGCACTGGGATTAAATTGAGTCTAATGTTTTTATTTTATTTTCTTCTTCACATTTAGATTAAGTATTAAATTGGCATATTGATTGCCAAAGTTAAGGAATAATTTGATGCTCTTTTAATTATGTTTTTCACAACACGCAAGTTGAGTGGTACACGTATATAGTCATTGGCACAAGAAATAAGCAAATAAGTCATGATGATTTTTTTTTTACCTTCTGCCACCTGTAAGTAAGGAAGATATCTATTATCTTGTTCAAAAAATTTGGTGGTGAGTTTTTAATGAATAAGCACGTTTTAAGGTCCCTAGAATATGATTTTACTAGTTTTACGATGATGTCTGTATGTATGTCTGTGTGTAACTGTGTGTGACAATTTTTTCTCCGACGATCGCTCCAATACTACAATTCTAAAAATTATAATTCTTTCGTATTTCTCTTCTTTACATCCATATAAGAGCTGATTAGATTTTGTTTATAATTAGTCAACCTGAAAATCCCTTATTTGAAGTTCTTAATAGTTTTCTTGAAAAAACGCAGGTAAATACATTTTCTTGACATTTTATGTGATTGTCAATATGAAAGAATATCTTATTGTTTATATAGTTTGATCAGAGATTTTCCTTCATATTCAATAGATAAAGAGTTAAAGAATTATACAGAGATTAATTTTCATAAATCAGCCAACTTTGCTATAATTATGGAAACAGCTGATATACTCAAATAATTCTAATTGACAGATGTTAGTGTCAAGTGCAATTTACATAGTATATGTTTGTGTTATAATTTTATTGGATTTGTAGAATCTTTCCAAGGAACTTTCGGTATGGAATTTGTAGAAAATAGTATATGTTCGTGTTATAATTTTACTAGATATATAGAATCTTTTCCAAGGAACTTTTGGTATGGGATTTGTACAAAATACATAGAATTGACAGGAGGTAATGTATTGGCCCACCAGATTTTTGTTTTATAATTTTAAAGTGTTCTGATGTCATGTTGAAATTACTAAAATACGCTGTGTGTTACGAAACGATCGATAAACTGAAATTCTCGTACATCTTAGTTTCAGTGTCATTTTCGTGCTACGGAATAGTTTATAAAGAGGTACATCGATTAACTATTTTATGAGCCGGTTTTTGAAAGCTTATGAATATAAATGAAGTGGTGCTTTAGTCGTGTAGCTTGTACAGTCACTAATGTATGCATATCCCTACTTTACCAAATCTATTATGTATGAAAGAACTCTGAATTTGACAAGCTAATTTCAGCGGACGAAAGATTACCATTTTACACAAATTTTCCATTATTTTTATAATTTAGGCCAATAATCTTTGGAATTTATAAAATTGTGCATCAACGATGATAATATACATGGACCCCAAGCCAAGGCTCGTAATAGTTCGGCCGGTTTGTATTTTCTTCAAACAAATGGTTCATAAACCATAACAAATAGTTATTTTTTATACAAGACAATAAAATGATATTTTATCGACGAGAGGAAATCGCTCGTGAATTATTTTTCGCGAGTTGATAATTTAATTTTATCGTCGTGTATAAAATTCTATTTTTTTCTATAGCAGATGTTAAAGAAAAGAATAAAAAATACCAATTATATGTTATTATTAATTGAACACAATTTTAAAATCACAGTATGTATGTGGGTTGTTATGGATTTTGCACGTAAATAAATAAGAATTAATGTATTTTATCTACCCTTGCTGTTAAAATGTTACTTTATCTACCCTTGCGGTTAAAGGGCAATTTTATCTACTATTTTGAGTAGATAAAAGCACAGTTTAACATCTGCTATAGAAAAAAAAAATAATAATAATAAAATGTACACTTTATCCTTAAAGTACTATTCAATAAATAACGAATAAGAAAAATAGACATTTTTTTTTAATTACTTTGCGAGATATTTAAATTTATTTCCAGGGTGTCACAGAAGACGTCACACTATTGGTATCTTTCTCGCTTAGCCTACTACAGAAACTGGTGTGAGAAAGATAACTATAGGTTTCTTTAAAAATCAAATGCAATTATACAAAAAACAATTATGACTTTTTGATACCACAAATTGCTTTAAAATTAGACGAACTTTTATTTAAAATTTAAAAAAAATGGTTTATGGACCCATTATAAAATCTACGCGCAAATGATGAGAAATTTCTACAACTTTCTTTCGTCTAGTTTAAAATATAGATTTTAAACTTACAAAAACTGAATATGTTATTCAAGTATTCCGCCATTTAATAATGGGTTACATCGTTATTATTAGTAATACCAGCTTTAATTCTATTAGACACTCTATCCATAAGGCCCGCACATTCTTCTGTTAGAGTATTGTCCCAAACGTCTTGCAAGTTAGATTTTACTGTACGCACTGAATTTTTACAAAGTTGTTATTTAATCGCGAAGAATTTCGATTTTCAAATTTCAGCAGGCCATCCCTGAATCCATTTTGACTTATTTCGTCATGACGTCCGTACGTATCTCGCATAATTCAAAATTGGTAAGCCGTGGAAAGTTGAAATTTTGTATTTAGGACTGTTATAACATCTAGCTGCGCACCTCCCACTTTAGTCATTAGATAACTTCCGGACGTGGTACTTTATTTTCAGCTTAGATTTTAATGAAATACTATATTAAAATATATTTGTGAATGACGGTAGGCCTTAATGATCCCAGAAAAGAATTTTTGATAAAAATATTTTCTTTATTTCGGACGTTTCGAGCCCAAGTGGCTCATCATCATCTATAATAAATTTTAATACATTATAATTCTATCAATTAAAAATTTCAAAAATTTGATTTTAAAAATGTAGAAATAATAGAAAAGGTTGGTAATTATAACAAAAGATTGTTAAAAGAAACTTTACATATTAACATAAATAAAAATTGTCAATAATCATACCAACTATAAAAATAACTTACAGTATGCTAAACATTTTTTAAACAATTTAGAAAAATAAATTCAACTTTTCTTCTTCTTGCCTGTCCCTTCCATTTTTGTTTGCGCAGGTGCAAAACCTTATTTAAAATATTTTTTTTAAAAAATTGTTTAAATAAAAAAAATTATTCATTACATTGACGAACTTACAAGTTTATTGTAAACAAATTTTGTTCTTCATATTTGAACATAATGTAGTGCCACGTGCAATTTTTTTTTTCATAATGTTGATTTTTATATTATTTTACAACGATGACATTACAAAAATGTATTAATGAATTTATTTAACTGTATCACGTTTTAAAGGTGAGTGTTACCGTTTTTTGAAATTTTTAATTGATGGAATTATAATGTATTAAAATTTATTATAGCTGATGATGAGCCACTTGGGCTCGAAACGTCCGAAATAAAGAAAATATTTTTATCAAAAATTCTTTTCTGGGATCATTAAGGCCTACCTTCATTCACAAATGATTTAGTGTTGATCCTTCAACTACAACCAATATATTAAAATATAATACAATTTTTTTCAAATTTGGTATATAAGACTTTTATATCAATGAGAATAACATAATAGATTTTGGTTAAAATGGGCTAACCGGTAGTGATACATTACCTGAAGCTGTTAACAGCGTTTTTCGAAAAAAAAACAAAAATGGTTTTGTTTTGATTTGATTTTAGAAATAAATGCTTCAAATAAAAGTTAGAGAATTAAATTCTGCGTCCAGCACATCGAGTATTATTAAATTAGCCCTTTGTATAAACGAGATATGTAATTTAAAATTTATATACTTTTTGGTTTTTATATTTGTTTGCTATGGATTAGGACAAACAAAAATCACAAAAATAAAAAATTTAATGTGCACCTCCCTTTATTATCACTATATATCCTCCCGTTATAGACGTACAAGGAAGTCATGTGGTGTCCGCATCAGATTTTTATTGTCTCAAAATTAAAAGGTTTCGGTAGATGATAAGTATGGGCTAGAAAGTGACCTTTTAAATACCAGTCGAACTATTATCACCCGTCTTATGGCCCACAGTTTTTTTAAAGTTTTACGTATACATTTAACATAATTGAAAGAGTTTTGTCGAAATATCTCACCAGGTATGTAGGTTTTATAACTTTGACACTTGTTGACTATATGAACTCAAAATCGGTAAGCCGTAGAAACATAATATTTCATCCTATACTCGTAAGAACAAAAAACAATTTTCATATTTATGTTCATTTATAATTCAAATGTTGCAACGTCATTGTTAAAAAAATCTGTTGTGGCCAGCACAAGACCTTCCGTCAATTCCATGTATATTGTACAAATCCCATACCAAAAGGACCTTGGAACAGATTCTATATAATATCATGTAAAATCGAACACGAACACATACTATTTTTTACAAATTCCATACCAAAAGTTCATTTGAAAAGGTTCTATAAATCCAATAAAATTATAACATAAACTACACTAAGTAATGTCCTTCCATCTTCTCTTTGGCCTTTCTCTGCGTGTCACTTGCGAGCAACACTATGACATACCAATTTTAGATCCTATACTTTTTTTTCATATTTGGTTTTGCACTTGCAACTGACATCTGTCAATTATTTTTTTTTAAATAATAATTATCAGTTGTTTCCATGATAAATAGCAAAGCTGACTAATTTTTGAAAATTAATTTCTTTATAATACTTTAAATCTATATCTATTGAATATGAAGGAAAATGAATAATCAAACCATATAGAGAAGAGTATTTTCTTTAATAAATATAATAACAAAATGTCAAAAAATAATATTTAACTGCGTTTTTTAAGAAGAACTGTTAAAAACTTCAAATAAGGGTACTTCCGGTGGATCAATTATAACCAAAATCTAATCAACTCTTCATATGGATGTACAGAAGAGGAATACGAAAGAATTATAATTTATTGGAGTTATCGTCGGAGAAAAATTTGTCACACACGGACACACACACACACACGGGCACACACACGGTTACACACACATACATACAGACATCATCTTAAAAATATTAAATTCGTATTGTAGGGACCCTAAAACGTGCTTATTCATTAAAAACTCACCACCGAATTTTTTGACCAAAGACAATACCTTCCTTACCTGAAGGTGACGGAAGGTAAAAATAATCATTTTACCTTAATAATGGGAGAATTGTGATTAGAAAATATTAGAAATATGAATTTATAATATAATCAATAAAACAGTTTTTGCATAATTATGACAAGAAAATAAACAATACTATCACAATAATAGATATTTTTGTATCAAGCTACTGAAATTCTACTTTTAATTATGAATGTAGAATTTAGTTGCCGAGGCCGTAGGGCCGAGCAAATTAAACCATATGAGTGATAAAAAGGATCTTTTTATGGGTTATGTTGTCAAATCTGTCAGTTTCTCTCAGTAAAACAAACAAACGAACTTATGTTCAGTGTTCAGTGTTGCGAACCTCCGGACATTGCATGAAGTTATCGTAATAAACATTCAAAATTATGTGTTATCTCAAACTTCTTTATAGAAATTATTTAATTAGTTTTTCTTGTACATATTTTTTGTCATTTAAAGTATAAATTTACTATTGTACATCGTACAGCTAGCCGGTGTAGTGGCCGTGCACATTAAAGCTCTATGTGTTCAGATCGAATTTGAGGTTCCTCGGTTCGAATCTACTGGCCGGATAAATGCGTAGTCGTTTAAATGCCACACTATCAGGCATTAATCGCACTCGCATGCGATGACCCGACCAGTTGTCCATGTTAAATATAGGTGGTGCTAGCTGTAGAGGGAGTCTTTCCGCTGCAATCAGTGGTCTTCGCACGGATTAAGTACACCAAGTTTTCTAGTACTATCGGTCACGAAACGAGTACCTACAAGAAGGGCTGTTGTGCCATAGATGATGATGATGACAGCTACTCAAATCATCTTATATTAGTGTTTCACAAGAGTCTTGCATTTTTCTTGTTCTTGTCTTGTTCTTGCATAAAATGCAAGACAAGAACAAGACAAGAGTTATATAGTTCGTTGCAAGACAAGACAAGAATCTGCCCTGCAAGAAAAGTGCAAGAATAGCAAGATTTTTTTAGTATTTTCTTGCATTCTTGCACTCTTGCAATATTATATTATAATTCAATATATCAACATTTTATTATAGGTTTTACTTCTAGCTAAGCTGACATTAATCGGAGAAGCTAAAAAGGTTTTGGTAACAAATGACAACCGGAAGTAGTAGTTTCTTAAAAAATCTTCTAAATATTATATTTTGAAAATTTATAGTACAAAAAATAATAAAGAGCATTAAGTACTCAATCTGATTTAAATTTTCTTATTATATCTTCTATAGATTTAGAGATAAAAAGTCTGATATGGCCAGCATATGACCTCCCGCTAATTCGATGTTTAAAATTGCAATAAGCTTGGAGTTAAATATCACTTTATCGTTTGTAAACAAAATCTAATTTGTTGTTCCAATAAATAGAAAAGTCTTTAATAAGAAATTTTGTATTAGGTATATTTTATCAAGTTTTTTTTTTGAAAATCTGTTAAGAGCTCTTAGTTAAGAACCACATCCGACTTATCGTATATACTCATGTTGTTTTCAATCATAGACGAGTTTTAAAATCTAATTTGAGAAGTTTTTTTTATCATATTTTAATATATTTTTTCAAGGAAATCAGTTCAGAGCTTCAAGTAACGTACCACTTTAGGTTTACTAATATTAACAAGAATCTAATATGTCGGTCTCATTAATATAAAAGTGTTAAATACAAGATTTGAAAAGTTTTCAATTATAACATAATACATTTTTTCACGAAAATCTCTTCACAGCTTCAAGTAAAATATCACTTCCGATTTAAATATGTTGTTCCTATTGATATGATATTGCAAGACAAGAAATATGCAAGAGTCTTGCAAGCAAGACAAGATTTTTGCTTGCAAGAGTAACACAAGACAAGAGTTATTTAAATTTCTTGTCTTGTTTTGCAAGACAAGACAAGAAATAGCCTAGCAAGACAAGAAATCTTGTCTTGTGAAACACTATCTTATGTGTACAATAATTATCATAAGATTAACAACACTACATTTTCATGATATCGTCGGATAACAGATTATAATTTAGTGACGATTGCGGAACTTTTAGTGACGAGTTTTGTGTACTTTATTACTGTTTCAATATTTATATTTAATTATTTAGTTTTAGTTTTAGATATTACCTGACCAAGCGTTATATATCTTGTAGATGTAGTCAAGTCACATACCTGCAAAAAAGAAAAAAATGTTAAGATATGAAACAACAAAACTAACATCATTTAAAATTTATTGAGTTACTAAAAGATTAATAGCAAGTGTCATTTCAAAGAGAAAATTATGACGCAGAGAAAAATTAATTATCCCGGTGAAAAAGAAAATAGTGCTTATTTATCGATGAAATTAATTACATAGTTATAAATTACCCGTGAATATAAAATAAATGCGAGTGGTATCGAGAAAAATAGCTGCATTAATGGAAATAATACAGAGCAGCAAAATAAAATAAAGGGAGTAAATAAATACAGCGGCGATATTATAACAGGGTGAAAAGTTATTCCTTGGAGTGGGGATAATGGACTTTCTGTTGGAGTGTTCAAGCGGAAAGTATCCCCTCTACTTTATCCCCACCCATCAAACGCAATCCAGAACCGGAGAACAAAAATTATAAAAAGAAAACAATAATTTTGATGAATATTAACTTATTGTAGGTTATATTATATTATAATATTGTCAGTTTTGACATGACAATGAAACGGACCATATACAAATATTAGTTATTTTTGCAATAAATATATTTTGTTTCATAACATGACATTGAATCAACGAAGCCCGATTCGTGTAGGTCCTTTTAAAGTTAGGACTTTGTTCTTACATTACACAACCAGTTTAATTTTTGGTTAAAAGTCGATATTGGTTGTTCTTGTAATAATCTATATCTATATATATATATATATATATATATATATATATATATATATATATATATCCCGGCAGCGGGCAGGTGGGGTGTGGTACACCCCAGTCACTTTATAATTGCCACCATTTTTGCAATAACGACCGTACACAATCATCTAGCCATCTACCGTTCGCAAATATATTGGTCAGTCAATACGCAACAGGATTCAGTCTCAGCTAAATTGCGGAAAGAGTATCATCAAATCAAAGTGACATGGGGTGTATTAAACCCCACCTGTCCATAAACGTAACATAAAATCTCTGAAGTGTACAGATACGAATATACTTATATTGAAATTTCAAGATACATTTTATATATCTTTTATATATTACTGAATTTTATTTAGTTTTTCTAATGTGTAGGATATAATATTTTGAGAAAGATCAGGCTCATTTGTTGGCCACGTGAAACGAAATAGATACTGAAGAGAAAGTCAATAAATAAAATTTGTGACCGCAGAAGGATCTCCTAGGGCGAGAGATAGAAAACGAAAATACGTCTGCAAGTCATGTCCAACATATTTATATATGTAGAACACGCGATAATTTATTGTGAAAAGTGCAGCACATTTGAATCTTCATAACATCTCTGTAGCTAAAAGCAACTTAGTAAATGTTTTTTTTAGATCATAGGTTCACTTTTCAAGTTCGAGAATGTTATTTATTTTTGTTTGTAATATTTATATATTTCTTTGTTTTTATAATATAATGCCAAAAAATATTTTCAGTGAGTGTTTATAAGTTCTATTTTTTTTTTTTAATAAATAATGAAATAATTTTATTATTTCTTATTTCTGTTGAATCAGGAGCTTCTAAACCACCAACAAATATAACAATATCTAAAAAAAAATTACCGGATGTTTCATAAAATTAAAATTAAATTGGGGTTTGTCACACCCCACCTGCCCAAATTTGTAATTTTTTTTCACCTGCCCGCTGCCGGGATATATATATATATATATATATTTAGAGCAGATAAGGTTAAAAAGGAAGCCGAGGTACACACAACATTTTTAGGCAACTATCACAAAGTTATTAATTTTTATTTAAAAATATAAATATTTCATATCTGATTGGTTCACGTTACTTGTCACAAAACAATCTGCTTACTGTCATATATTACAAGCTAAAAATAAAAATAATATAACTTCTGTAATTAATTTGTAAAATGAGCTACAGCGACAGCGGTATTTTTTTTAATACTCCGCTTAAAATTTATGAAGCTGCATATAACAGAACATTAAATTTATTGCTATTTAAATAAACATTTGACAATTGAGTTAGTAAAGCATAAATATATTTTATTCAATTTTGACGTTTTAAACTGTTATTATTAACTCCATAGCAACAACTATAAGTAACACTTTTTTCACATGTGAATTAAAAAAAAATTAAATCACTCTCACAAAATTCTAACTCACTCTGCAACAAATATGCATTTAAAATAACATCAGGTACGAAAATAACACTTACCATAATATTTATCAGACATTATCAGATATTTTCATTATTTTTCACGGCACAAATGACAGACAATAAAGCATTTTAAATACATGACTTGACGTCTATCAGCGACGATTATCATGCTCAGCCTACTAACTGATCAGTTTTTTATTTTGTCAAAATTAAATATTATAATGGTTTTTATTAGTATTTCTTCAAAATTGAATAAAGTATTGTACAAACCACGTGAGCTAAGAATGTTTATTCACTCGAAGAAATTAACTCACTTGTCCTTACGGGCTTGTGAGCTAAACTTTCTTCTCATGAATAAACATTACCTTAGCTCACTTGGTGTGTAAATATCTATTTTACGTCATTCTAATAGAATTTTAACTCACTCTTCAACAAATAATAAATTTTAAATATCATCAGACACGAAAATAACATTTTCACTACAGGCTTTACCTGATCAGCCATTTTTATTATTTTTCACATCACAAATGACACTAAATAAAGCTTGTTTATAATTCATAAATAAACGACTTGACGTTTATCAACGACGCCTGTCATGCACAGTCTAATTTTGACAAAATTAAATATTACAATAGTTTTAACTACGATAGTGCGTAAAATTGTTCTAGTTTTGAGTTTGTAAAACAGGTGTTTAGTAACAAACCTTCATTAGTCACGGGTTGCCGATCAATGAGTGATTAAAATTTTGAAAATTTGAAAATTTATAGTACAAAAAATAATAAAGAGCATTAAGTACTCAATCTGATTTAAATTTTCTTATTATATCTTCTATAGATTTAGAGATAAAAAGTCTGATATGGCCAGCATATGACCTCCCGCTAATTCGATGTTTAAAATTGCAATAAGCTTGGAGTTAAATATCACTTTATCGTTTGTAAACAAAATCTAATTTGTTGTTCCAATAAATAGAAAAGTCTTTAATAAGAAATTTTGTATTAGGTATATTTTATCAAGTTTTTTTTTTGAAAATCTGTTAAGAGCTCTTAGTTAAGAACCACATCCGACTTATCGTATATACTCATGTTGTTTTCAATCATAGACGAGTTTTAAAATCTAATTTGAGAAGTTTTTTTTATCATATTTTAATATATTTTTTCAAGGAAATCAGTTCAGAGCTTCAAGTAACGTACCACTTTAGGTTTACTAATATTAACAAGAATCTAATATGTCGGTCTCATTAATATAAAAGTGTTAAATACAAGATTTGAAAAGTTTTCAATTATAACATAATACATTTTTTCACGAAAATCTCTTCACAGCTTCAAGTAAAATATCACTTCCGATTTAAATATGTTGTTCCTATTGATATGATATTGCAAGACAAGAAATATGCAAGAGTCTTGCAAGCAAGACAAGATTTTTGCTTGCAAGAGTAACACAAGACAAGAGTTATTTAAATTTCTTGTCTTGTTTTGCAAGACAAGACAAGAAATAGCCTAGCAAGACAAGAAATCTTGTCTTGTGAAACACTATCTTATGTGTACAATAATTATCATAAGATTAACAACACTACATTTTCATGATATCGTCGGATAACAGATTATAATTTAGTGACGATTGCGGAACTTTTAGTGACGAGTTTTGTGTACTTTATTACTGTTTCAATATTTATATTTAATTATTTAGTTTTAGTTTTAGATATTACCTGACCAAGCGTTATATATCTTGTAGATGTAGTCAAGTCACATACCTGCAAAAAAGAAAAAAATGTTAAGATATGAAACAACAAAACTAACATCATTTAAAATTTATTGAGTTACTAAAAGATTAATAGCAAGTGTCATTTCAAAGAGAAAATTATGACGCAGAGAAAAATTAATTATCCCGGTGAAAAAGAAAATAGTGCTTATTTATCGATGAAATTAATTACATAGTTATAAATTACCCGTGAATATAAAATAAATGCGAGTGGTATCGAGAAAAATAGCTGCATTAATGGAAATAATACAGAGCAGCAAAATAAAATAAAGGGAGTAAATAAATACAGCGGCGATATTATAACAGGGTGAAAAGTTATTCCTTGGAGTGGGGATAATGGACTTTCTGTTGGAGTGTTCAAGCGGAAAGTATCCCCTCTACTTTATCCCCACCCATCAAACGCAATCCAGAACCGGAGAACAAAAATTATAAAAAGAAAACAATAATTTTGATGAATATTAACTTATTGTAGGTTATATTATATTATAATATTGTCAGTTTTGACATGACAATGAAACGGACCATATACAAATATTAGTTATTTTTGCAATAAATATATTTTGTTTCATAACATGACATTGAATCAACGAAGCCCGATTCGTGTAGGTCCTTTTAAAGTTAGGACTTTGTTCTTACATTACACAACCAGTTTAATTTTTGGTTAAAAGTCGATATTGGTTGTTCTTGTAATAATCTATATCTATATATATATATATATATATATATATATATATATATATATATATATCCCGGCAGCGGGCAGGTGGGGTGTGGTACACCCCAGTCACTTTATAATTGCCACCATTTTTGCAATAACGACCGTACACAATCATCTAGCCATCTACCGTTCGCAAATATATTGGTCAGTCAATACGCAACAGGATTCAGTCTCAGCTAAATTGCGGAAAGAGTATCATCAAATCAAAGTGACATGGGGTGTATTAAACCCCACCTGTCCATAAACGTAACATAAAATCTCTGAAGTGTACAGATACGAATATACTTATATTGAAATTTCAAGATACATTTTATATATCTTTTATATATTACTGAATTTTATTTAGTTTTTCTAATGTGTAGGATATAATATTTTGAGAAAGATCAGGCTCATTTGTTGGCCACGTGAAACGAAATAGATACTGAAGAGAAAGTCAATAAATAAAATTTGTGACCGCAGAAGGATCTCCTAGGGCGAGAGATAGAAAACGAAAATACGTCTGCAAGTCATGTCCAACATATTTATATATGTAGAACACGCGATAATTTATTGTGAAAAGTGCAGCACATTTGAATCTTCATAACATCTCTGTAGCTAAAAGCAACTTAGTAAATGTTTTTTTTAGATCATAGGTTCACTTTTCAAGTTCGAGAATGTTATTTATTTTTGTTTGTAATATTTATATATTTCTTTGTTTTTATAATATAATGCCAAAAAATATTTTCAGTGAGTGTTTATAAGTTCTATTTTTTTTTTTTAATAAATAATGAAATAATTTTATTATTTCTTATTTCTGTTGAATCAGGAGCTTCTAAACCACCAACAAATATAACAATATCTAAAAAAAAATTACCGGATGTTTCATAAAATTAAAATTAAATTGGGGTTTGTCACACCCCACCTGCCCAAATTTGTAATTTTTTTTCACCTGCCCGCTGCCGGGATATATATATATATATATATATTTAGAGCAGATAAGGTTAAAAAGGAAGCCGAGGTACACACAACATTTTTAGGCAACTATCACAAAGTTATTAATTTTTATTTAAAAATATAAATATTTCATATCTGATTGGTTCACGTTACTTGTCACAAAACAATCTGCTTACTGTCATATATTACAAGCTAAAAATAAAAATAATATAACTTCTGTAATTAATTTGTAAAATGAGCTACAGCGACAGCGGTATTTTTTTTAATACTCCGCTTAAAATTTATGAAGCTGCATATAACAGAACATTAAATTTATTGCTATTTAAATAAACATTTGACAATTGAGTTAGTAAAGCATAAATATATTTTATTCAATTTTGACGTTTTAAACTGTTATTATTAACTCCATAGCAACAACTATAAGTAACACTTTTTTCACATGTGAATTAAAAAAAAATTAAATCACTCTCACAAAATTCTAACTCACTCTGCAACAAATATGCATTTAAAATAACATCAGGTACGAAAATAACACTTACCATAATATTTATCAGACATTATCAGATATTTTCATTATTTTTCACGGCACAAATGACAGACAATAAAGCATTTTAAATACATGACTTGACGTCTATCAGCGACGATTATCATGCTCAGCCTACTAACTGATCAGTTTTTTATTTTGTCAAAATTAAATATTATAATGGTTTTTATTAGTATTTCTTCAAAATTGAATAAAGTATTGTACAAACCACGTGAGCTAAGAATGTTTATTCACTCGAAGAAATTAACTCACTTGTCCTTACGGGCTTGTGAGCTAAACTTTCTTCTCATGAATAAACATTACCTTAGCTCACTTGGTGTGTAAATATCTATTTTACGTCATTCTAATAGAATTTTAACTCACTCTTCAACAAATAATAAATTTTAAATATCATCAGACACGAAAATAACATTTTCACTACAGGCTTTACCTGATCAGCCATTTTTATTATTTTTCACATCACAAATGACACTAAATAAAGCTTGTTTATAATTCATAAATAAACGACTTGACGTTTATCAACGACGCCTGTCATGCACAGTCTAATTTTGACAAAATTAAATATTACAATAGTTTTAACTACGATAGTGCGTAAAATTGTTCTAGTTTTGAGTTTGTAAAACAGGTGTTTAGTAACAAACCTTCATTAGTCACGGGTTGCCGATCAATGAGTGATTAAAATTTTTCAGCACGCAAAAACAGCATGAATATTTTATCATAGCAAACTTCTCATTTAATATTGTGATCCTAATTTATGAATAAAGGTATATTTTTATATTTATTGGGTTATTAGATTTTATTGTCGTAGATAAAATATTGTACGATACACATATGTAAAGCATCTTTAGTCACTCGCGGGTTTTGAAAGCCTCGTTGTGCTCGTGTTTTAATTGAACCATTCGTGACTAAACACCAGCTTTACGTACAGGAGGTCTATTCCAAATTCATAGCCACATGTGCTATCCGCTATCCGCTATATAAGTTCCACTACTAGCCAATAGATGGATTCAAGTCGGATAGCCAGATGTGCTATCCGCTATCCGCTGTATAAGTTCCACTACTAGCCAACAGATGGATTTAAGTCGGATAGCCACGTGTGCGATTTGTTGGAATTATAAATAATTATTATAATTTAAATAGGTGCTTACAATATATAGATATTAATCAAATATTATTGATATAACACACGAACACAAGTATTTGATCACAAAATTGAAAAGCCGAAGTACTTGTCAACTTGACATCTGACAGTATTAATACGTTCCACTACTAGCCAACAGATGGATTCAAGTCAGATAGCGGAATGGGGACCCCCATCTATTGGCTAGTAGTGGAACTTATATAGCGGATAGCGGATAGCACATGTGGCTATGAATTAGAATAGTCCCCCAGGTATCGTAAATAATTATTGTTATTATTATTGTTATTATTATTACGTAAAATTGAATAAAGTATAATATAAACCACGTGAGTTAAGAATGTTTATTCACTCAAAGAATTTAACTTTCTTTTCTGAGTAAACACTACCCACTTGCCACTTGGTGTATAAATCTCTAATAATCGTTACCTACATGATCGCTATAATATTTATCGTATTGCGTGTACTTATTTTAAATGTATCTAGATTCGCCCCTGGCGTATCTCTTTGACGGAGCAAATTGACCAGGTTTCCTTCTCTTCGTTACTGACTGTCTTCTTTTCATTTTTAATGTTCCGTAAAGCATTTCTCCCGAAAACGAATCTGATTTATCTTGTTAAATTCTTTGCTCCGTCATATTAGTAAATTTCACTCTCGACCTTTGTATGTATTTATATTGGACATTATGACATTAAGTGACTTTCTACTTCATAGAAATTCCATAAATTTTCTATAGGTACGTATGTTAACAAATTGTGTTTTAATGCTCTTTTCCATCATATTACAGAGATTTTATGACAAAATTTTTCATATATTAAATTTTTATGCTTTTGTTACAATTTCTTTGTGTGTTCATTATATGATGAAATGCTTTTGAGCTTTTGAATTAAAATTTAGTAAGGTATGTAAAATGGAATTTTTTATATTAAATTATTCTTTGATAGTTCAGAGGAAAATATGAGTATTTAATTAATATTTTTAAACTCATATAAAAAACTAATAAACTAATGAAGTAATTACATTTAAAATCCTACAACTTTGCGTTTTCAACATGACCAATGGAATTGGTAACAGTGTAGAAATTTCCAGTCCATATTGATTTGACGGCAAGTATAAAATATTTTAAAAAATCTGATGTGGCCAGCACATTACCTTCCGTCAATTCTATGTATTTTGTACAAATCCCATATCAAAAGTTCCTTGGAAAAGATTCTATATATCCAGTAAAATTGTGTCACGAACGTATACTATGTATTTTCTACAAATTTCATACTGAAAGTTCCTTGGAAAAGAATCTATAAATCCAATCAAATTATAACACATACACATGTAAATTGCACTTGACACTGACATCTGTCAATTACAATTATTTGAATATATGAGCTGTTTTAATGATTATGGCAAAGCTGGCTGATTTATGAAAGTAAATCTCTTTAAAAGTCTTTAACTCTATGAGGTAATAAAAATTTCTGGGTTGCAGTCACAAAATTTTATTTACTAAATTCTCGGGTCGACCGGTTTCGAGCTCCACATGAGCCTTCCTCAGGAGATGAGAATTATGAAAATTTTAGATACATGGCATAACAAAATATATGAAAAAAATGAAAACGTAAGTGAACATAAAGCACATGGATTTCGTCAAAAGATAAAAGAATAAATTATATAAAACTTTTTATAAAAAACTAAGAACAAATGTTTTACGTGAACCACACCCATGGAACTATTTAAGTAAAGTTTGACTCTATATCTATTGAATATGAAGGAAAATGTATACCTAATCAAACCGTAGGCAATAAGATATTCTTTCATATTGATTATCACATAAAATGTCAAAAAATGATATTTAACTGCGTTTTTTTCAAGAAAAACTGTTAAAAACTTCAAATAAGGGAACTTCCGGTTGATCAATTATAACCAAAATATAATCAGCTCTTCATGTGGATGTAAAGAAGAGGAATACGAAAGAATTATAATTTTTAGAATTGTAGTTTTGGAGTTGTCACACACGGACACACATACACCCACACAGACACACGAATACACAGACACACTTTCACACATCATCGTAAAATTAGTAAAATCGTGTTCTAGGGACCACCGATTTTTTTACCAAAGACAATACCTTCCTAAAGGTGACGGACGGTAAAAACTGGTATATCAATGCCCAATTGCATCAACAAGGCTTAAATTTGAAGCTAGGCTTAAACAAAAGAATGCAATTTGAAATATTGACATCAATATATTATAATTCATTTGTCTTTTCATTTCGATGCAATATTGTAAGCCAAGGTTAATATTTAAATTATGTTGATGCAAATGGTTAATGCGAGTTGATTTAGGGAAATTTGTATGTATAACGTTGTAGTTGGTAAAACTAGATTGAGATTTATTCAATTATTTGAATGTTCATGTCAATTCTGATTTATGATGTTTAAATATTAAAGTAAATATTATCTAGTACAAACTTTTTCGAAAACAAGAAAATGCATTTCGAAATGAATGCTTTTTCGATGCGTAATTTTAGTAATGACTTCATTATTTAACGCAAAATATAAAATCGGATCTTGTGCATGGTGTAAATTTTTCTAAATTATAAAGGTCACGTCAAATGATTACGTCATAAGCAGTGATGACGTTTTAGCGTGTACCTTTATTTCATATTAGGTACACTTTAACGTGTCCATAGTTACTTGTATTCTTTTGTTCTTTCACTTATTTTGCCGTGAAGGAGACAGAACTACAATTAAAATGTTGTTTATGTTTATTTAATTTAATTTTTGTTTTTATTATTAAATCCCGAAAGTACGAGTGTCACTTTTAAGACACCCTGAGCGTTCTTTTTCTCACACTTGAAATCTCATGACGTCAATTGCATAAGTTCCAATTTTAGCTGTAAATAATAACTACAGAAAAACTTTTCTTAACTCAACAACTTATTTAAACGACAAATTTAAAATACAATATTCTTTATCAAGCTCAGTGACCGAACAAAATGAAGTTTCTTTTAATAATCTGTGTTCAAAATGAAAGAAATATCTTCTAACAAATATGAATAACTTTTGAAGTTTGAAGTCCTGCTGCATTTCTCGATTTCTTCTGTAAATTCTGAAAGTTGTAGATAAGAGTTCCCATCGAGAAAAGATAAAAATCACAATCAAACTCGAGTGAGGAAAACATCTAATTAAACAAGAAAAACTTTTCTTATAAACCAGCTGCTGAGCAAATGTAACAATAGATAACCTCCTACTGCCGGCCCTGTGGCAAAGAGGCTCTGTATCTGGAAAGGTTTTGTTATTTGATTTTGTTTGAGATGAACCTGGGAAAAGTTTTTTTTATTTGTTTATTCGTTTAGTAATTGAAAGATAACTTTGAATCTACTTCAAAGATTTCCGGAAGCTCTACAATTTTGCTGACAGTTGAAGAACATTTAAAAAGCATTGGGTTTAACCAAATATGATGATATATTTATTTAAGAGATTGTTTTATTTTATTTATAGGAATGTAATGAATTGACAATATATTATGTAAATTATACCAAGTCGGCTCCAGAAATTTCTGAATAGGTCTATTTTTCCTAATTTTATTGCTGCTGTTCGCATTATAATTGTTCCCGAGTTCGCGGTTCTAGAATAACAAGGTTGTACCTAAGTGCAAATTTTTAATAAAATGAGATTTTTATAACTAGGTTCTATCTACCATATTCTATTTCTTTCTGATATTAGTTTTTAGATATTGCTGTCCTTTTTCGAGATAGTACAGAAACAAAGTTCTATCCAAATTGAAACAAACGTGAAGTGACGAAGTTCTATCTGCTCATAGTATATATAGAAGCACTTTAAAAGAAGTATTCCCTAAGTCATAAAAGTGAAAAAGAGATTAGAAATTAGAGTCGAGAAGCGGAATGCTTTGAAAACAATGATACCTACTATAAAACAATATTAAAATTAAATTAGATTTTTTTTTTCAATTGAAATATTTATTATCTTTGTAACTTACGTATTCTTTAATGTGGTCTTATATTTGTTTTATAACTATTATTATTATTATTATTATTATTATTATTATTATTATTATTTGTAGCGCATATTTTATTAAATTTATGTTTTATCAATAAAAATAATTTAATTTAGGACATGAGCAGATAGAACTTTGAGCTTATGAAAGATGTGAAAAATTTGAGTTCTAACTGCCTATATTTCTAATATTTCTTCAGTAACTAACCATACATACCATTGTAATTTTTCATCCATATTCTTCTAATGGAATTCTTTGAGCTTATGAAAGATGTGAAAAATTTGAGTTCTAACTGCCTATTTTTCTAATATTTTTTCAGTAACTAACCATACCATTGTCATTTTTCATCCATATTCTTCTAATGGAATTAAATCCAGAGTTAAAAAAGGTTAATTCGATAACAATGATTTGTTTAATAATAGCGAGTTCAAATTTCAAATCAGTTTCCCACGCCATTTTGCTTTCTTGCACTTCCAACCTTGTTATCTAGTTGTCATCTATTTTTTTTACCTTCCGTCACCTTTCGCAGAAGACTTGAGAGAGGAAAATCTGCGTGAAGAAGATGCGTTGGACAAGAATGAGTGGAAGAGAAGAGTAAAAGGCCGTGGCCACAACGGCGCACCGACCCTCGCACAGACCGTCGCACCGCACCAACACAAAAAAAATGATTCTAATGAGACTGGTCATAACAGAGCCTTGCACCTCGCACCGACCCTAGTTAATACCGCTCAGTATTTCCTAGGCTCGCGGCATCGCACCATGGATAGAGATAAAATCATATCATCCGTGTTTAAAAGGGAAGCTATATGGAATAAAGCACACAAAAGTCAACACAACTCTTTTTTTTGTATCCTTTCTCAAATCTTCATATAAATGGCTAAATTCCCCGTAAATTTTTATTTTTTTATTTAAAGGATGAATTCTTGATTTTCTATTTCTTAGAAAATATTGCAAATTTGAATTAATTATTATATCTTTATCTGACGATGATGGCGAATACATATTTAATTATTGAATGACTGAGCAGATGCTAGGTCTAGTGCTAGGGCACGTCGTTGAGGACATTAGTAGTGCGAGGATAGGTGCGATGCTTCTAGTGCTACAGTCGATGTTAGGGTCAGTACGAGAGTCGGTGCTAGGAGTTGGTGCGCCGTTGTGGCCCTGGCCTTAAGAAACAGCGACCCCTAATAAAATAGGGAAAAGCTAAAGAAGAAAGAAAGAATTGTCAAGTGCTGTTATATGTGTTATGTATTTTGTTTTAATAATAATAATCAACTAAATTAAGTTTAAACAATACAAATTTATTTATAATACTAGGCATGAGTCACACACATGAACACATCAATCTCAACAACAACAGAGTTCTTCCAATTCCGGCTACTACATTGTTACCAACATAGAATCATTATAGGTCACTAGTCTGCTAATAGATGGCAGACGTAATCGTATATATAACAAGTGCAATTTACGTGTATGTTTGTTTTATGTGATTTCAGTATCTTCATATTTTATTATTCGGCATAAATTTGCCCTTCGGAATCCTTTCTATTTAAAGTGCTGAATACAAGCTAAATTTACATAAGAACAATAGTGATGAACAATTCTTTTCGCAAAACATTCGTTTTCTAGTCTGTTCATTCTAAACAGTAAAATACTAGCGAAAATAGAGACAAATACAAACACAATCAAATGTCACCTAAAAGTGTTCACGTAAAATAAAATTTGTCTCTTTACTTCTGACACATCCCCTTAAAGTAAAATAATTATAACGTGCTGTTTACATTCGTCAGTTTGGCATACTTTTTTAAGTTGAAGTTTTAATAATCTTTCTGCATATGTTAATTAAGATAATATCATCCTACAAAGCATTCATCGTGATCCTTTTACCTTCTCACATTAAAATTTAATGTACGTTGAGAAGAATCGAGCGCTCTCATGGCATAAATATCTCATTACAACATTCAACCGCACTCTCGACGTTGTGCTTGGCTTTGTGAGCATTGCTATCAGTTGCTATTGTGCACAAACTTTCACCTCCATACATTCGTAGGATAGTAACTACGAAAAGTTAAGGATTTAAATTAGAAGTCCTGTTAACTAGGAGTGGGTACTTTAAAATTTGTTAGGTGGTGGATATCTCAAAAGCGAGTGGCAAAAAAGATGAAATGCACAAGTGGTCGTTTAAAATCCAACTTGGAAAAATATTAGGAATATATAAATAAGATTCTGCATAGAAGTTGCTTATTATAAGTAGCGCAAACGATTAAAATTTCATCACCCTGAACAGTAAACAAGATAAAATTAGGTTTGCATATAAATGAACATTGTTTGTATAACGACCATTGCCACGATATTATTCAAAAATTAAATTTCACATGACATGGCATTTAATAAAAAAATCTGATGTGGCCAGCACATGACCTCCCACCAGTTCCATGTTTAAAATTGCAATGAGGTTTAAGTAAAGTTTCACTTCCGATTGATCGTTTGTAAACAAAATCTACTTTGTTGTTCCAATAAATAGAAAAGTGTGTAATACGAAATGTTGGATTATATTTTATTATGTTTTTCCTGAAAAATCTGTTAGAGCTTCAAATTAAGTACTACATCCGGTTTATCATATATAGTCAAAATCTAATATGTTGTTTCAAATTATATAAGAGTATTAAATACCAACTTTTTGAAGTTTTAGATCATTAATATATTTTAAAGAAAAATCGTCACACACATTATTGTCAAAATTATCACCAACTTCCTTATGCTCTAAAAGGCAATCTGTGTAAATTCTTCGCCGTACATTATCCATTTCGTAAATGTGTAGTTGAAACTATTATTTGACACTTTGAAATCACGTTCTTATTGAGAGCTGTTTGATATATAATGCTGCAAACATCAAACTTAAATCGAATTATCCTGATTATCTAATATTTATGTATGATGGAAAATATATTATTTTTACAAACCTTAATTTCATTAGAATCATATTTAAACTACTAAAGTCTTCTTAACACGGTATCATTATTAATTTTAATGAAAATTGCTTCGTGACAGTGACATTTGTTTAAATATGTCAAGTTTGTTATTAAAGTATTGTTTTTGTTTGGCGCAGAGGTAAAGTGATGTACAAAAATAAATTATTTTATAATATAATATAAAGTTATTTCCTAAATGCTATTATCGTAGAATTGAAGATTGTGCCATTATATTCAATTTGTATTGGTAAAAGTTGCTAAAAAATTATATTCAATGAATTTTTTACAAGAAAAACTATTAAAAGCTTGTATAAATGATACTTCTGGCTATCCGATATCACAGACAAACATACACAGATGCACAGCCCAATGCTAAAGTCCGTGCTCAGTGTAAGTAACTACTTTTAAATACACGAGATGGTGCACCCTGCGCTGAAGGGCTGGGGACAGTAGTTTTGAGGAAAGCAGTGGGACTAGTGGAATCACTGCACTGTCAATAATTACTTCCTCTTTATGGAGGTGGCGGCAATAAGGTTAAACCCAAGCAGAGACAAACACTACAAATGCCTAATGCCTGTGCAGCTACTTTTAACTGTTGGAAAGATGCATTATACGAACCGTACACATTTTTTTTTTTTTAATGGTAACTAAATAAATATATGTATAATTTGTTCATATAAAATACATCTTGTCCTCCTCTGCCAATCCTAAAAATTTGTAAAACGAATTTTTGAACACCCAAATTGTACTATTTTGTTCATATGTGTACGGAATTATTCAATACAATGTAATAATTTTACACACCTCCTTATTTACATTATGTTATTTTATACCTACGCCTCCTACGGCTAAACGACCGAACAAAATATTTTCTGTTAATACATTTTGATAGAGAATTTTGTTTTTTTTTTTTCATATCAGTCACAGATTTCGCAAAATTTTGAAAAAGTTATCATGTATCTTGACACCTTGTTATTTTATACGCTTCCTACGGCCTGTGCTACAGCTAAACGATCGAACATAAATATTTTCTGTTAGGGCACACACGTCACAAAGGCTAGTTCTCGTTTGATATATACGACTTTAAAGCCGATAACATATCTATAAGTTTTTCTAAAGTATGTTTGATATAATTATTATTTGTGTACGTTAACAAGAAATGAGAAAAATATTAAGACTAAAATTCAGTTTCAAGTAATGGATAAGAATTTAATTATTTTAGATTTTAGAATTAGGAATTACACTGAGGACGGCAGGTTTAAACTTTGATATCTATTGTAAACCAGCTTATGCAGATACTATTCCATTTTACGCAACGGATATAAGATATAAGAACCATTTACTTTAAGAATATATTACACAAAAACAATAATTACAATAGAATGCCTAAGTATGTTGGCTACCGTAATGATAGGATTAAAAATTAACATTATGGAAACTTTAGAAATAAATAAAGCCACAAATGACGGTAAACAGCTAATAAAACAAATATGTAATCTGGCTATAATACCGTTCGGCATTTGTTTTGTATAAATGCATAGTACAAAATTTCAAACAAATATAGTTCTATATATTTTGAATAAAACAAAATGCATTTTTTCCTCCCGCTACCCTTGGTAAAGGAGGTATAGATTGTGGTATAAATCAGATAACCGGAAATGGTATTTTATTTGAAGCTCAAAATAGTTTTTTCCGAAAAATACATTTAAATGTTATTTTTTAGAGATTTATGTTGTTATAAAAATTAAAGATTATTAAATTTTCTACAGGCTTACATTAATACTTTTTCTATTTATTTTATGGATAAATTTATAAAATTATCTATAATTTAAATCACGGAGATTACGTTTAAACTTTAACCAATCACAACTCCTTGGTTACTCAGTTCATATCTTAAATGTATGCAACTGATAGATAAATGTCACTGCCAAAGAACTAATTTCAAATTATACTTCGTTTCTCGTAAGAAAACAGCGTTGGCTTAGATAGGGATATAAATTCTGCTCTTTTATTGGTCATAATACAAACCTAGTTCACAAAAAGGAAAGAAACAAATATCACCTGTCAGTTGTCAATAATCAAATAAAATCTACAAAATTAAGTGATGTTTAACAATGTTTTGTTGTAATTTTTAATATTTAGGTATTTTACATTTTTACAGATAAAAATATTTACTCATATATTTATATTAATAAAAATTAAATGGCGGGAGGTATTGTGTTGGCCAAATCAGATTTTTTAAATATTATATCTCCCCTCATTCAAATATTATCATTCCGTACATAAGTATGCGCGCAGAGCAACCGATGCAGCGTTCTTTCGTATATAACGGGATGAAATTTACAAACGAATTTTTAATTTTACCAATAATATTATTTTACTTAATTGCTATTATAAACATTTTGCAAATTGTATAAAACGGAGAGATACTACATACTTAATGTTCTAAGAGCGTAAAATTTGAATATATTGGGTGATAGTATGAACAAGTGATTAAGGGTGATTAACTAGGAAATGACTGGAAGTGTGTTAGCGCTGTCAATCGTTTATAGATTATTTTAGAGAAAAATACTTCAAATAGCAGTTACAGAAAAATTAATTGCACATAATAATCCATTAACGATTGACAGCGCTAAAACACTGCTAGTCATCTCCTAGCTAATTACCCTTAGTCACTTGTTCATACTACCACTCAATATTTTTAATAGTTCCTGACATTACAATGTAAACGCTTATAATTAATAAGAAAAAAAAAAAAAACTTAAGTTATTTCTTGATATATCCGGACAGAAATTTGTTTGCGTGATGGTGATGTCAGAGTCTCAGAGTTCATGGTTTACGTACGAACAACACCCCATGATGTCCCGCCCCAGGCAAGTGAAAGTAAAAGTGTACAATTTGAGTGAGCCAGCTAAATACTGTCAATACGCAATAATTGTTTGGTCCAATGTGATCAGCACTCTACACTGCCGACATCTACCATAGTTGCAACAACTACACAAAAAAATTGAACACACGGTTGCCCATAAGGCTGTGCATCTGGTGCCGATATACACTAAAAACTAATGAGCTCTTCCCACATTAGTATAGAATGGATATACAAAATTTCAAATTTTTCTGATTGATAGTATTTGAGTAATCGTGTCCACAAGATCCACACACACAGACACACACACATACATACCTACAGACATCATTATAAAAATGTTAAAATCGGATTCTGGGGACATCAAAACGTGCTTATTCACTAAAATCTCTATATCCGATTTTTAGCACGATCCCTATACCTCCCTTACCTAGGGTAGCGGGAGGTAAAAATATTAGAAATATTCTTAATACAGATTATTCTTCTTGGTAGGTATCTTGGTTGCAATTATTGTTTGTTAAGGAATTATTTTTCGCTTTCTCAAGGAGTAATATAAAAGTTTTTACTTGAAATTATTTTATTCATATTTGTATTAATGTTCAATAGTAAACAATAGTATTAGAAAATAAAGAAAGTTTTAATTCACTGATGAGGGTCATGGGTCTCTCGAACGTTCGACATGTATGTAATAAAAGGCGAAAAATAATTCCTTAACAAACAATTAATACAGATCAATTAATGTTATATCATTCACATTCAGTTTTAAATTACCGTGTTTGTTTTTGGGGTTCCTCTCCAATGTTATCTGGCGTATTTATTTGAAAAAAAAAAAAAATAGATGTATTGCTGGTATCCCACAGTCAACATCTTGCAGAAGTTTATTTAAAAAAATTTATATTTTACCATTAGGTTGTATTTTATTACAAGAATTGTGCAATTATGTATACAATAATAAACATAAATTTTTAATAAACATGGATTTACACAATTACAATACAAGAAATAAACTTTAGATTGCCCTGCAAGTTAAACGTAAGAAGAAAATCTCCACAATGTTTAGTTCTAGATGTTTTTAATAGATTACCATCTGAGATTAAAAATTGTAATAACTGGCGAACATTCAAGCAAACTTTTAAAATATTTTTAGTTAATAATTGTTTTTATTTTGTAACTGAATATAACAATTTCAATAATGGAATTTCTTAATAATGCTTATGTATGTATATATCTGTTTTTGTGACTTTTTTCAACACATGTATATGATTATGTCGAGTGAAATAAATATATTATTATTATTATTATTCTTACTTACTTACTTACTTAATCGCTGAGCCCTATTATCATTTCTGGTGTCGGTCTTTTGGCGAGTTTGAGCTTATTTGTAGCTATTTTCTTCTATTATTGGAGATCTTCGCTTCATTTCTCTCCACCGCTTTCTGTCCAGGGTTATACTTTTTATATAGTTCCTTCCTATTCCTCTTCTCTCTGCCGCTTTTTTGATTTCATCTATCCACTCTATCCTAGGTCTCCCTCTTCGTCTTCTTCTACTGGGGCGTGCTTCAAGATTCTTCTCTGTTTACCTACTTGTTCCCATTTTGTTTAAACCATCTTAGTTGTCCTTCTATCAGATGTTCTACTGGTTTCATACCTAGTTCTTCTCTATACTCCACATTCTTTGTACGGTCCAGTTTTGTCCTTCCTTTAATCTTTATCAAAAAGCGCATTTCTATGTTTCTTATCCTGTTTCGTGTTTTATCTAGTATAGTCCAGGCTTCTGACCCATTATGTCATAACTGGGATGGCTATTTTTTTTTACCTTCCGTCACCTTTAGGTAAGGGAGGTATTGTCTTTGGTCAAAAAATTCGCTGGTGAGTTTTTAATGAATAAGCACGTTTTAAGATCCCTAGAATCCGATTTTACTAATTTTACATTGATGTCTGTATGTATGTGTGTGTGTGTGTGTACCCGTGTGTGTGTGTGTGTGTGTGACAATTTTTTCTCCGACGATAACTCCAAAACTACAATGAGCCTGTTTCACATTTTTCAAAAACTATTTTAAATGAAAGTTTATGCAATGATTTTCTTAGTAATAATTTTTATTTTAATAATTTGCTGTTATTTGTGGAAATAATTAGATAAAAAGATTGGCGTCCTGAAAAACTACCCCCCACTCCTGTGACGTAGAAACACATACATTACATCATTAATAGCCAATAGGAAAATAGTTTTTCCATCACCTAGGTTGTTCATATTATTTACATAAATAAACGTAGGCTTACAGTTTGTCACATGTTAATAAAAAATCTTAATTTGACATTTGACGCTGATATTGCTTATTGTAAATGAATAATAATTACACTCAAGCTAAGTCGGACAATTTACCGAAGGTCAGTAGCTGGATGGTAGCTGAATTTATATCAGAGAATGATTGTTTTATTGCTACCGAAATAAGGGGTGTTAAAGATCTGAGATAAAATAAAATATAAGAACTGAATTTACTATATAAATTGATAATATATTTTACTTTAAGGTTCTGGTTATGATTCTTACATTGAATCTGCTATAGGATATGTAGATCTATGTCGAGCAAAAAAATCTGTACAGTAGATGTAAAGTTTGCCCTGAACATAAAGTGAAGCAACAAATATATACTGTTATCTTAAAGGTGGATGAAAGTTGAAATGATCTTCACAAATTTGAAAACACGATTTTCTGACATTATCAGCTCTTCAACCTATTGCTTCTAGCCACAATTTTCTTTCCATCGCATCGTTTGACAAATTTATAAACTCTATAATAGGTTTGTTCCTAACAGTATTTTTATAAGAAGGCACAATACAATATCGTAAATTACTCATTTTATTTTGAACTTTTTATTACCTACATATTATACAACTTGAACCAATCTTAAAAATTTGACATTTATTTGACAACTTTGACAATACACTTGACACCAAACACAAAAAATTTTACATTACAAACGGACCAATTAGAACCGCTGAAGATGTATGTGTTCTGACGTCACATTCTGTTTCAGATCACGTGACTTATTCAAAATTTTATCCAAATTTCAAAAATTAATTGTAAAATATCTAAAGGATATTTCGTGATATTTTTAAATTTGAGGCTCTTTAAAGAACAATATTTTTTAAAATTTAATACTTAGAAGTCATATAAAAATTCTTGCAACAGCCCTCCATATGGAGAGCTGATTAGATTTTGGTTATAATTGGTCACCCGGAAGTACCCTTATTTGAAGTTCTTAACAGTTTTTCTGGAAAAAACACAGTTCAATATCAATTTTTGACATTTTATGACCATTAATATGAGAGAAAATCTTATTCTCTATACGATTTGATTTTGACATTTTCCTTCATATTCAATAGATATAGAGTTATAGAGAGATTAAGAGACGTTAACTTTCAAAAATCAGTCAACTTTGCAAAAATGGAAACAGCAGATATATTCAAAATATTCTAATTGACAGATATATCAGTGTCAAGTGCAAAACCAAAGTGGAAAGTTTAGGATCAGAAAGTAACATAAGTGACAGAGTGTCCCTCGCAAGTGACTTGCAGTTTGAATACCGGGAGTACGAGGAAGGCCAAAGAGAAGATGGAAGGACTGTGTAGCAGAATATTTGAGAGAGGAAGAACTGTGTGAAGAAGATACGTTGGATAGGAATGAGGAAGTGTGAAGTGCAATTTACAGAATGTACATTCGTGTTATAATTATATTGGATTTATAAAATCTTTTCAAAGGAACTTGCAATATGGAATTTGTAAAAAAATAGTGTGCTCGTGTTACAATTTTAAAGGATATATACAATATTTTCCAATGAACTTTTGATATCAGATTTGTGCAAAATACATTCAATTGACGGAAGGTTTTGTGCTGGCCACAACAGATTTTTTTAATCTGGACTTATGCCTGTGTTGGTATTTATTTTTTTGTTAAGAAGGTTGATTATCTAGTTAAATATATTTCTACCTGCCCCTACTCTTTCAGTAACTTCTTGGTCTATTTTACCGTCCGCTGTAGATATGAATCATAAATATTTAAACTCATCGACCTGTTGAATATCCTTTTTATTTTTATTATAACAACTGTCCTGCACGCGCATTAATTTCCGCTACTATACGCCGTGGCATTCCCCCTTTCACCCCGGCGTCGTCTAACAATTAACCAAGAATTATTTTAGTATAAACAAAATCGCGATTCATCAGAAAAGGTAATGATATACCATTCATAATTCCATAGTCGTCTTTCTCTGAACCAGTTCAGTCGTAAAGATCTATGACTCGCGGTCAAAGGAAATCTTAATAGTGCCCGGCGTGCGTGCAGCCCAAATCCCGCAAAACGGTAACGAATATGTCGTAGAGAGAGAGAGTATTTTGTTACCCTCTACCATTGCTGTGGTAAAACCGGAGCATTTTGAGTGCGATTTCGTAAAGCTAGGTGAATAAGATGGTGGGCCTCCCTCTATGATGTCCTCCTATGGACTCTAGTTCCTGTTTGCCGTTTCTCTGTACCTGGCCCTACCCACTGTCTCCAAATGCGTGAAATTGAAATTATTACCCACGATACGGCCTCTTTCAAAATCATTTATTTGATCAAATACACGTCGTTGTCTTCTACGAGTCATATTTATAGTGCGGGACACCAATCTTGACCTGAGGGGTAAAGGAAAGAAATGCTCATATCGTGATATTCCATATACGCCGTCAAATAATAATTACAGCAACTTTGTGCTTTTAATAAGACAGGAACTGATACGAACAGCAATTGCACAGATCAACTGCCAATATAAGAAAGGCAGCGTAGCTTTAAAACTTATTTGAACAACTGTTATTATGTTATATTAGGTATGCGGAAAGTAAATTAATTGTATTTCATGTGCATATCAACGGAGCACAAATTTTAGACAGTAATTTGTGCTAACATATTTTCCACAATTCATCTTTCGTATCGCGGACTATACTTGATAACAATCAAGTTCGAATCGAATGAAAGTTTGTGCGATAATTAGGTTTGAACATGTATATTTCTTCAAAGACTAAACTCAGCAATTTCAAATTTTAATCGCTTAACACTTCTAATAATAAGCAACTTATCTACTAAATCTCATATATTTATTCCTAGTATTTTTACCTCTCGCTAAGAGAGATATTGGAATCATGCTAAAAATCACATATCCAGATTTTAATGAATAAGCACGTTTCAAGGTCACTAGAATCTGATTTTAACATTTTTACAATGATGTTTGTGTGTGTATGTGTGTATGTGTGTGTGTGCGTATGGCTGGATGTTGGAGGGACGATTCCTCAAAAACTATAAGACATAAGACCTGTTCAACTATGAATTCCTCAATCTGACATTCCTGGGAAGAGCTGAAAAGGTTTTGGTAACAATTGAACAACCGGAAGTAGTAGTTTTTAAAAAAAATTCTTCTAAATATTATTTTTTAAATTTTTTTGATATTACGAATTTTGAAGAACAAAATTCTGATACATTAAATTTTTTTATTATATCTTCTTTAAATTTAGAGATAAGGACGCTGTAATATATAGAATATCGGGATAAAATAAGTCGAGTAGGCGAAACTACACTCAGGAAACCAGTTGACAAATTCAAATGTTTGTAAAATAATTTGTAAATGACATGTCCACGACATGTCACTGTCAAAAATCAACAGTTTTAGTGACATTCTGATAGCTTTTTCTGGTAAGTTCATTTAATCGTTCTTATTGTTTTATTAATTAAGTATTTAAAATTGTAGGTAAAATGCATATATCCATCAGAAATACCGCCAATATGGGTAATGAATTGGAAGAATCTCGGACAATTAGGAAGTTCCTCATACAATGAAAAATAGATATAATTAGAATTATTTGTGTGCAGAAGACATGTTAAATATAATAAAAAACAATATTTGGGTAAAGTTCTGTAATATTTTGTTATACAACGACGGTTCGGTGGCAAAGTGTAATACAATACTTTTATAACAAAAAATGGAAATGGCGGGAGGTCTTGTGCTGGCCACAACAGATTTTTTTGGTGTTACATTTTCAACCACCACTACTGTATATTGTAATGTCAAAGTATAATCACAAAACGGTAAGGAGCCCTTTAATTACAAATACAGGGTGTTTACGGACTTTTTATTTTATTTTTAATGGGTGATACTATAAGTCAAAAGAAGGCGAAAAACATTAAAACACTTTAGTAAAATATTTATAATAAAAGAGATACGAATTTTTTTTAGTTTTTATTTTTATGGAATTAAAACAGAACGATAAGCGCTTTTATAACACATGTTCAAAGTTATCACTCTGCTACTGTATGCAAAGTCTTGCTCGGCGTATCCATGAATTAACGTACGTTGCAAGGCCCATGCCTTGTCGAATTTCCGCCGCTGCTGCATCCACCCGGTTACGGAGGTCTTCAGCGTCGATAATTTTGGTGGTGTATACCATGTCTTTCATATGTCCCCACAAATAAAAGTCCAATGGTGTTAAGTCAGGTGACCGCGGAGGCCAAGAAATAGGACCGACCCGACCAATCCACTTTTCCAAATGTATAGTTTAAGTGATGACGTACGAGACGACTGAAATGCGCCGGTGCACCGTCGTGGAGAAACCACATATCTTGACGCACATTTAAGGGAACATCGTCTAAAAGTTCTACCTATTTGGAAATCGCTCTATGTAAAGACGTCTTGCTGCAGCTGAATTTTGATGCACTTCCCCATAAATGAGCATCATGCCAACTAATAATCAATTAGAAACTGACGGTGCACAATTAAATAGTAACAAACTGCAACTGACAGATAAACAAATTAAAAAACAAAAGAGTGAAATTTGTTATTACATAGATTACTACAACTTTTTTCAACATTAATTTACCTCCCCTTTATAAAAACTAAAAAAATTCATATCTCTTTTATGATAAATATTTTACTAAGGTGTTTTAATGTTTTTCGCCTTCCTTTGACCTGTAGTATCACCCATTAAAAATAAAACAAAAAGACCGTAAACACCCTGTATACGAGTAGGTACCGTGATATATTCCAATGCAGTCGTTACTATCTTGATTGATATACACTATATGTTTCTTCTTAGTTCGTAATCCTTCTGATTACATTGATAGCATAACCAATAAGTTCTTACTGCGCACTGTAATCGTCTTGGTTTTACTTTGGAAATCCTAGATTATCCGTAGGTCGTGTCTGATTGGTGGTTGTGTTTTTGTCAGGCAATATGTCGCCTCGGATCTGTGATTAATTAATTGTAGCTTCCTGTTTCTGTTCCTACTGGCTTGGGTTGGGTGGCAAGAGACAGCAGGAGACATCGGCCATTAACCAGCCTGCGTCGTGTCTCACACAACCGCAAGAACCCAACACTTGCGCGAGATCCAATACCGCTCGTAATCTATAGAGACGGAGGATAGTATTTTGCTTTAAAATAAATTGTGGTATTCCACAAGTTTTTAGAAATGTTTGTCTGTAGATGTTCTTCTTTAAAATATCGTCTGGTATCTAGTTTCTTTCTTTTCCCCAGAACCAGTGGACTAATTAGGTACAGCAAATGTTGTGTAATGCAAGAAAAAGAAATTAGTTAAAACTGGCAAACGCAAAGACGTGACACGAATAGAAAACATTCTACAGAAACATTAAAGAAGAATAATTCTTTGATGAACACTAAGTTACGAAAACAAATATTGTTATAGTAAATATTTTTATGCAGAGTTTGTTACTAGATAATGACGTCACGGAATTACTAGCTTTACAGGGTATACTAATTTAATTTTTACAACGAAGATAATAATTAATTGTGATCCTACCTGAAATTTATAAACACATAAATGGCCCAAAAGGATCAATGAGAATTTCAACAAACGGAGAAAGAAATAATGAAAATTCAATGACATCGCAGGGATTTGAACCCCGGACTTCCACATATCTAGTGTGGTGCTCTAACCAACTGAGTCACGGAGTCCCTACCCATTGAAGTCACTGAATCTTCCACAATTTCTTTTTACAAATTCCGTAGGTAAGTAACAAAATAAAATAGATGAAACTCAGCGCGAAACAATGCGCGTAATAATATTGTGAACATTAGGCCGTCCGTTTATTTAAATTCTTCTTGATCTTTTAGGGCCATTTATATGTTTAAAAAACTTCTGGTAGGATCACAATTAATTATTATCAACGTTTCTGTAACTATATATGTGGAGGTCCGGGGTTCAAATCCCTGCAGTGTCACTGAATTTTTTATAATTTCTTTCTCCGTTTATTTAAATTTATTTTGATTCTTTAAGGCCATTTATATGTTTTAACAAGGAAGCACAACTGCAAAAATAGTTACTTTTTGTATTGAAAAATACAAATTTGATACGCAATTAGGCAACATTGATGAAATCTAAGAAAAAACAACGAACAACTTAAACAAATTTTATTATACGAAAAGATAAAAACTATTGAAAGAACACCAAATGCCTGTTGACAAGACACATATCATATAAACGTATAAATATTGAGATCCAATGTGCCAACTTGTGAAAAAATGAACTACAATTATTTCAAATAAATTCAAAATGCATTAAAAACATTATGTTCGACTTTCAAATAATTGTAAATTTAATTAAAATGTACTTTTCTTATATGCAAAATATAGTATTTTTTTTTCGTTTTTCTAAACAAAAACGTCACTCGGTCATTACCATAGTTTTTTTTTTTTTTCATATTGTAATGTTTTATAACGTAACTCCTCTGCATAATTTTTTCCCATATTATTATAGTTTTTCAAGAGTCTTTTCCCATAAAAATTCATTTTGTGAAATAATATCGCGAGTGTAGTTCAGAATGACAGCCTAGCAATATCATTTTGTACATTATAAACTAATATTTTTATCTACGTCTGTTTTGGACGTTCATACCCTTTTTAAGCTGTCACTTTAGAATAAAAAGTTGGCGTTTACATTTGACAGAATGATTTTCATATATAATACAATAAGTGGTAAATTTTTCTAGAAAAATTTCAGATTATTACGAGAACTGTTTGCCTAGCAATTTATCGAGTGGCACTAAGAGAAAAAAAAAACGAGCTGTCAACCGAGTGATTTTTCAGCTATGTCACGAGATAAATTAGCAACAGTGAACAAAAACTAACTTTATAATATACTCGTATTCCTAGACACTCTTAAAACGTCAAAAAATGTTTGCTTATCAAAACTCACTTGTAAAAATACAGCATCTTATTGGTTCAAAAGATGCGAAATTTTTATTGTGACACTTTCATTGCAGACATTAAAAAATGTATGCAACTCAAGTAAAAAGTGTTTTATTTCACTAATAAGATTCCTATTTGTGAAATAAGACTATACTTTTTAATCTTGTTGCACAAATAACTAATATCTGTTTTTGATGGGGTCCCGTGGTCCCGTGCCTGAGTGTCTGGTCGTGAACCTGGGGAACCGGGTTCAATCCCGACCGACTCCAAATATTTCGAATTTTAAATGGCACAAAAGTGACCCCTGTGATGCACTCTCCACGCCAGCAATGAGTGCCAGTGAGGTAACGCCTGGTAAGCGCCCGCACGGCACAAATATGTTATCATCATTACCGATATCCAGTGGCGGCTCGCCCAGGGTGGCAGAGGGGGCAGTGCCCCCTCAGATTATTTTACATCAATATATTATAGATTACTTGTTACAAAAATATTAATTTGATCCTATAGTTGGCATTAAACAATGTACTGTTTAAATTGAAATTAGCGCTGTGCCGCTCAGCAGCGCAATATGCTTCAAATTTCTTGAGGGGGCATGCCCCCTTCAGAGAAAAATTATGGCATTATACTCCGCGATACGTTCCAAACTTGTGCAGTAACTAGTGCAGCGCTCACCAGTGATGCACAAGTGAGACGTACGTCGGGTCACGCAGCACACAGAGGCGGCAAGCCCCCCCTGCCAATCTATAATACTGATTTCTTTACTTATGTACTACAGCAAATTACCCGTGCTAATGGGTACACTATATTTTCAGTATTCTTTTTATTTTTATTTTTATGAAATCTATTTACCAGTTTGTTCGCATTTAAACATTGGATTTATTATTCAAATAAGAAATATGTATATATTATATTTATAATAAATTCTATGTTATTAATGATTAATATGGATTTATACAGAGTTAATTTGTATAAAACAAAATAACAATTTAAAGTAAACATTCTGTAAAACTGATATAACAACATACATAAAGTATTTTCAAAAAAAATATTTACGAATTTTAAGAAATAAATATGCATGTATTTAAAAAAAATCATCGAAGGGTTTTCTTTAACAAAATTGATGTTTTAATTTCCAAATGAATGTTTTGCTTATTTTTCAAGCTTGTAAATTCATAAAAATAATCCCAATATCTGATTGAGAGAGCCGCAGAGGTGGCAAGCCCACGTTGTGATTCGGAAAGAATCGCACGTACTCGGAGCACTTCGTAGCTCGCGTTTCGCGTAGCAGAGCATGTCTCACACAAAGCACAAAGCACCTCAGTCTCAGTCGTATATAACTAGCATTACTCAAGGCTTTAATATGTAGTACTGTAATATTCCAATTTTACTACGTATTCTTATCTCTTCACTTCTACTTCTATTGTAATATATTTTTGTATCGTTATCTCTTGTTTTTGGAGGTCTTCTTCTAGTTTTTTCTATTGTATTTATATTCTTGTTGATAATTAATATTAAAATTGTTAGTAAGCAAATCGGATTTCTAAATAAAGTTCCATGACCACATATTAATTTGCCCCCCCGCTCAAAAATACCACGAGCCGCCACTGCCGATATCAGTGAAAACAGACTGGCACACCCAGAAATGGATAATATGCCGATGATATATTTATTTATTTATTTATATCTGTTTTTGAATAAGAATAATATATTCTGGCACGCTGATTGATGCTAGAACGAGCTTCATTCTAAATGATTTTTGGTGACATTTTGTTATTTGAGATTGCTAGGATTGATATAAATCACTGTTACTAACCTAACTAATCTACCAAAAATTGGAAATTGTCTATTATTTTCATAAAGAAACAATGTAAATGAAAAAAATCTAAAAGAGCTAGTTAAGCATTTTTTCGTTCGCCCACTCGCAGCTACAAATTCATGTCCGGATTTCTGTCATGCTAGTAATAGCTTGCCCTCTGTAACTGATGTAGCTATCAATAAATTATATCATAATTAAATAAATGCATAAAAATAAAACTGGCTTTGTTTGTTCCTAATTTATTCATTGTCACGTTCTACTATTTGTCACTGCCAATTAACGCATCTCTAAATTTAGCTCCGATCAAATTAATGATTATGTAGATTAGATAAATACGAACTAAACTAATCCTTTCGAGAAAATTACAGTGAATCCATTGGTTAATAAAGCGATAATATATGTTAAACTAGTGAATTAGCTAGTGAAACGAGGTGGACTCAATAAGGGTAATAGATGTGCCATTCAAATTAAGGCAAATGTAATATGGTTTGAGTTCAATTCTAGGTTACCGCAAGGAGTTAATCAGGGTGTTAAATCTGTCTGAGAAGGAGGAAGGATACTTTGAGGATATTTAGAGACGATATAACTTCTTACATTAAACAATTCTAAGAAAGACATGATTGGAAGTAATATGCCACACTGAAAACTGTTACACTTCTAATAACGTTCGAAAATAAGTTCGATATTGTTTTCATTTTAATAAAATACGATAATATACACAATGGCTCGTACCACGATCACGGTTTTAACTAAAACACTGTTTTAAGAAATGTCAAATTTCACTATTTAATGATGATAATAAATACTATGAAATTTATCAAAATATGATTTTAAAGCAGAACATAGTTTGTATTCAAACAAATATTTTTAAATAAATTGTTCTTCTAACATAAGGGTGAAATTACATTTTGAAATTTGAATTTGACATTTCTTAAAACAACCATGATCGTGTTACGAGCCAATGTGTTTCAATATTTATGGATCAAAATTTAAGAGCATACAGAACTGACCAAAATGAGTAAAAAGCCTAATCAACATAGGTCTATTCTTTAAATGTCTCCTAGAAAGAAGCTATTTTGTATTTGGATCGAAGAAAAACTGACAAAAAAATATAAAAAAAACTGTTGTGGATAGCACAAGACCTCTCGCTATTTCCATATTAGGCCATATAAGTATTGTACTTATTTAACATTTCTGGTACACCCAAAAACACATAATCTTTACATATTTTAAAATTCATTTTATGAACAAGTTTCCCCTTATTCTTCTAATGTTCGAGATTCTTCCAATTCATTTATGAGTTGACGGTATTTCTGAAGGGTATTTGTAATATATCTATGTATCTATAATTATAAATATTTATAATTAATAATAAAATAAGAAATATTAAATGTACTTCCCAGAAAAAGTTTTCAGTAATGTTTTTGGTTTTTTGAAACTGACATTTAGCTGTGAACTACAAACATTTTAATTTTTCCGCTTGTTTTATGGGCTGCGAAATTTATTTACAACATATTATTTTATTTGTTTATATTTCTCTAACTCTATAGAAGATATAATAAACATTTTAAAAGTATCGAATAGAGATTTTTATAATCTTTAATATTTGTAATTATACAAATTTTCAAAAAACAATATTTTGAAACTAGTTTTTCCGGTTGTCCAATTATTACCAAAATCTAATAAGCTCTTCCCAGTAATGTGAGATTGGGGAAACCGCAGTTAAACATGTCTTAAGTCATATAGTATTTGAGAAGCCGAGGCTCTAAAATCCACACATACACATATATATACACACGCGCGCACACACGGACATTATTGTAAAAAAGATAATCGGATTCTAGGGACCTCAAAACGTGCTTATCCACTACAATCTGGATATGCGATTTTTAGCATGTTTCCAATAACTCTTTTAGCGAGAGGTAAAAAAACAATGATTTTTTCTCAATTTCTAATAGTTACGAAGTTATTTGAAAATTAAATATTGGCCAAGGACACCACAACATTTTACTTAGTACAATTATTTGATTTTTTGGAAAAACAAAAGCACATCTAAGATGACTTCTCAAAGGTAAACTAAAAGTCTTATTTAATCGAAGTCGTAACTCTTATAGTTTTCGAGATAGCAGAAACAAATCCCGTAAAAACTTATTTTTCACTGCCTTATATCTCGGAAACTATTGACATAGGACTCCTGTTGATTATGCTTTTTTTACTCATTTTGGTCAGTATTATATTATTCCCTTAGTTTTATGTTTGTCAGTGGGTGTGTGTATGTGATTAACATTTATCCGACGTTAACTCCTATACTACAATTATTCTAAAAATTGTTATTCTTTCGTTTAAAGGGCTGATTAGATTCTGGTCATAACTGGTCAACCGGAAGTTCTCTAATTTGAAGTTCTTAACAGTTTTTCTTGAAAAAAAAAAAACGCAGTGAAATATTATTTGTTGACATTTTATGTATTTATCAACATGAAAGAATATTACATTGTCTATACGGTTTGATTATACATTTTACCTCATATTGAATAGTATCTATTGAGTTAAAGAATTCATAAATCAGCAAGCTTTGCTATAATCATGGAAACAAACTGATATATTTAAATAATTCTAATTGACAGATGTCTGTATCAAGTGCAAGTTACATAATGTATGTTCGTATTATAATTCTTTTGGATTTATAAAATCTTTTCTAATGAACTCTCCGTATGAAATTTATAAAAACTAGTATATGTTCGTGTTACAGTTTTACTGGATATAAAGAATCTTTTCCAAGGAATTTTTGGTATGGGATTTATACAAAATACATAGAATTGGCGGAAGGTAATGTGCTGGCCACATCAGATATTTTTACATAGGTATACGTTGATTCTGTTATAATATATTTTACAAAATTGATTACATTAATGGTTTAAATTCTGTACCTATTTAGAATTAATTTCCGGGGATGTTCAAATATATCTTTTAAAAATTTTAGTTCGACTACTGCCTATCAACCCTTGTCGAATGGTTAATTTATTAGTGGACTTGTGGTGAAAAACCATTGTACATTAACCATGTAACCGAAGGAAAACACGGCAAAAGGTTTGGTTAATGAACATGCAGACGAGACAGAAATAGAAACTTGACAACTTAACCGGAATAATAAAATTTTGCTAATGGCTTTGCGACACATTCATAGTTTATGAAGCTACACCTTATAGAGTTTTCTATTTATATATTTAATTTTCTTCGAAGTAGATCCTTTAATATTATTGTTAAAAAATATTGTGTAGGCTTTTTGGATCTTTTGTTTATTGAAACATACAATTTAGTTTACTTTTGGACGTTTTGATTGTGACATCACAATCATCAGCTATTTGTTTGATTGTTACATTTTTATAAAAATATTAGTTGAACATTAAGGCGTAATTTTGTAATACATAAAGTTTTATTTTTTATGACTACATTTTAATTTGACGAGCAGTAGGTAAAAATGTGTTGTTCAGCCAGAGTATGGCAGTTTGTTACACCATAAAACACCAAGTGTGTCACGCTGGCAAATAAGTACTCAGAATAAAAAAGTGTACTTGTTTTGAGACTAGCAAAAAACAGATAAAGAATTCGCTAACTTCAATAAGGGGAGATCATCATACTAGACATGTAAAATAATAAGTTTTTATTGTAATATTAATTCAATAAACAAAAATTTTCTATTTCTACAAAAAAGTCTGTTGTGTTCAGCATGCCTCGGGTGTTATGGAAACCTCCCTTCTTTGTTGGAATGTTCGTTATAAACATTATAACTACAATCTGTGTTTTAGTTTTCACTTTACTCACTAATTACATTCTCGTCTAGCATGTTTGTCATTCTTTCTAAAATGGTTACGTGAAAATTGCGAAATTCTTGAGTAAAAATCAGTTCTAAATTCCTGGCATGTTTATCAGATAATAAGTTATTAAACACACATATTTGCCCCAGTCCTAGTCTGCACAATAACGTTGAGCGTCCTGGTCACTCTACTCTAACAAGAAAGAGAGAGGATATTGAAATTCTTTTCGTTTCCTAGCTTTTCAAACACTAGTAAATCAATGCAAAGGAAGGTGTAGGTGTACTATTTCCAGAGATATTAATCTGAACGAACGCTTCGGTAATTCGAACAGCAAATAAATAGAACACGAGGAAGATTATTAAATTGATTTCTCATGACAGTTCCTATAATGAATATTCTAATAATACCTTTTTTAACATTTCAATAAGGCAAGAAAATTAATGAGATATCTAAATATTTTATTATGCCATGCGTTAAATTTTGTATTATTCATTTTGTTTTCTATAAGGTAATAACCAATGATCACCTTACATATAGGGGAGTTTTACGGGGTGCGTCTCAAAATTTCCCTGAATTATTTTCTGGCGGGTGATAGGGCGCTAATTTCGACTTCTCCCGCTAGATGATTTTAGTAGATACCCTTTTGGATCTGTTGCCCAAATGTTAAGGTTCATTCACAAATCGAAATTAGTTTTAGTTTTATGTTTTAAGTTTTTGTTTTAAGAACATTGGAGTCAAGTTATCTTATGTAGCCATTCACAAATCAGTATTTATTTTTAATAATATAACAACTGTTTTACCGATCGTCTTTATTAATTTTTTCACTAGATGTTGCTACTAACTAAAACCGAAAACTAAACGTTATTTGAGAATGCTACTCCAACTGTATCGCAACACATAAAACCCAACACAAGAACTAATTTTGATTTGTGAATAAGGCTTTATCATTGGAGGAACATATGATCGGTCAGTATGATTTTTTTTTTCGTCCTGTATACCGTTTCGGCAACGGCTTTGGAGGGATCAGGAAGAAGAAGCTTTGAGCCAAACCAGCGTTTTCTTGTGGTTTTCGTTTGATCAAATATCAATTGTAGATGATCCTTGATCGGGACGTCTCTCGACCTTCAGAACTGTCAAAAGCAATGAAAAATTCGTGACGCGATCATATCTGATCATCGTAGAACAATCGATGAATTGGAGGAACTCACTGAAATATCTTGGAAATTTGACTGAAATTTTGAAGATGAAACTTGTCGCTGCAAAATTCTAATGTATGAAAAAACATTCGAGAATATACTGACTAGAGAAGTAATTCCCTATACCAATGCATAGGATGAAGTGATCGGAAGACATGTAGGCGGGGGGCCGGAAGTCATGGTGAATTACGGGCAGTGTTTTGTTGTGTTATATGTCACTGCTTTTCATTTTACTGTAACCAAACCTTATTTTTTGCGTGTAGTTTGTGAGTATATCTCGGAGTATATCTAATTGTAATGAAAAATACAAAGAAAGTACGGATATTTCGTTTCATGTGTAAGTAACTGGGATTTTTTTTACAAATAATATATTAAACAAAGTGTAACTTTTAGGTTTCCTACTAATAATGACGTAAGAGTAACGGGACTGAAATTTATTGAAAATAAAGGTGATTTGCATATTTCAAAAGCAGCAATTAGTCATTACTTTGTAGAAAAGGTAGTACAAATATTAAGATAATACGCAGTCCGCAATACACCACGGTTTCAATACGCAGCCCGCAGTACACCAAGGCTTCCGTATGTGTTCCGATCACAACAAGCACCGTCAGGCGGCCTCTAGTCAGTATATGCTCGAAGGAAAAAACAGTCAAAAATTGATCCATGTTTTTTGTAAGCTCTGTCACGCATTACTAATGATTTCCCCAACAGTAAACAGAACTTTATGTACATTGCTTTTTAATGTCTGCCGCTGGAAAATTGTTGAACACGGTAAACGTGGCTTACGAAAAAAAAATCATACTGATCGAGCTGATGTTTCGCCAAGGATAACACTTGGGCAACAGATCCAAAACGGTGTCTAGTAAAAATTGTGACGATGGTCACTAGATTTGAATTTATTCTTCATGTTTAACGTTGTAGCCATGTGGTTAGCATGTCAGTTTTTTGCTAAAGTTTGATTATTTAAATCAAAGTTCAAATCCCACAAGTAAAAATATTGTTTTTCATTTTTTATTGGTTTGTATTGTTTTGATTTACGCATACAATATAATTGTGTGGTTATATCGTATGTCGTTTGTTGTAAAATGTATTGTTGTATTTTGGTTATAGCTGCTAATGTTTATAAAATTGTTGTATATCTGCCAGCTATTGTGTGGTCGAGTGGCTAGTGCGCTTGACCAGCACGCTAGATATCGTCGGTTCGATCCTACATGAAACTGTATTTTTTATATTTTTATTCAAACTTTTTTGCAGGATGACTAAAAACGTGTTTGAACCTTTTTTGATATTTTTAACGGTTTTTCGGGGTATAAATACGAGCTCGAACATTAGTTACAAGGAGAAAGTGTGTGCTTTCTCAAGGGAGCGTTAGCTCTCCAACGAGCCTTAGACGGTGTGTGCCGTCTTCTGCGAACCTGGTGAGGGCCGGGTGAGCGGGTTGGCGATGACCTTGGCTGCCTCTGACTCAGTGCTGTTGGTGTGAGCCGGCAGCTCGTGAGAGAGTGCAGAAGGTGGACCGTACCGGTGTAGCCGGTTGTTCTGTGCAATGGTGTTGGCCGCTGTTCACCGTAATCGCGATTGTCAATGAGTGTTGGTGTGTGCCAACACTGTCTTAGATTGAAATCGCGATTGTTAATGAGTGTTGTCAAAGTGACAACACTGTAACCGTACCGTGTTCCCGTAACTTTGGTGTGTGCCAATGTTACTCGTTCATGGTGCGTGCCATTGTTGCCCGTTCATTGTTGATCGTGCATAGTAGAGAAAATATCCTGCAAGTATCGCTGGTTCATTGTTACTTTGCTTTGTTATATTTATTACTTTCTCGTTTTAATATATTTTAATAAAATATTAAAAATGATTACAATTGATTTCATTGTCAAAAGCCGAACTCTGTCTCCACTAAGCTACCCGAGCCCTTTTTGGCGTTCAAGCCACCCTTTTCAGCGACGCTATGAGAGCGTCCTTTACAGGATCGACCATCTCTCCTTGTGCTGTGTTTCCGATTGATTGGCGCCCGAGCAAACCCTTTGACAGCATGGAGAACGAACAGGGACGTCATTACAAAATGGCGACCGAATAGGGACAGCGTCCGTCGTCGCCGATACAAATGGCGCCCGAACAGGGACAGCGTCCGTCGTCGCCGTTACAAAATACATAGCGGGAGATATTGGAACTAGCATCCCACCACCCGCCAGAAAATAATTCTCTGCAGTTGTTCAACGAAATAATAATTTTTACCTCCTTCTACCCTAGGTAAGGGAGGTATAGGGATCGTGCTAAAAAAAAGCATATAGAGATTTTAGTGAATATGCACGTTTTGATGTCCCCAGAATCCGATTTTAACATTTTTACAATGATGTCTGTGTATATGTATTTGTGTGTATGTACGTGTGGATCCTGTGTGTACCCATTCTATACTAGTTAGTTTTTAGTGTATATCGGATAACCCGAAGTATCACTTATACAAGCTTTTAACACATTGAATATAATTTTTCAGCAACTTTTACTAATAAAAATTGAGTATAATTTAATTTTACGATAATAGTATTTAGCAAATAACTTTAAATATAAATTTATAAAATAATTTATTTTTATACATCATCTCTCCTACGGGTCAAACAAAAATGATACTTTTATAACAATTTTGATATATTTAAACAAATGTCACTGTCAGGAAGTAATTACATTAAAATTAATAATGAAACCGCGTTAAAGAGAATAAAGTAGTAATATATTTGAATCTAATGAAATTAAGGTTTGTAATAGTTATTTACATATAGAGGGTCGAAAGAAAAGGTTTACGCCTGTGTACGAAATTTGAAGCCAAGGGTGTAAACTTGTTTCGGCCCAAGGTATGTACAACGTTTTACGCACAACTGCAATCAAATGAAATGTTTTTAAATTATTTTTTAAATACATTTAAAGCTTGTTGCTATATAAAAATATTACGTGGCCAGGTGGCCATGTCACAAAATAATAAGGCGATGCGTTGCATTGCTAGCTATTTGGTTATATGAATATTTTTTAAATGTCAAACTTGGAGATTTGAGACAATTTCTGAAGCAATTCCTTAAACAATTCTAATAAAATCTAGTGAAAATTTGGCGGAACTAATATAATTTTTTAAAAATAAGAGTCTTGATTACATTTCCAATTATATTTTTGATGTTTTGTTTACCAGTAAGCGGGCTCTTTCTGTATTTTACCGCCTGCATATGCTACTTTACCGCCCGCAGGGTGTAATCTTTCAGTTTTCGCCATGGTAACTACGATGTAAACAAACAATTTTAAAGCAGATGTGCGTAAAAATAATAAATTTTCCATCATAATAAATATTATGTATACTATTGATTTGCTTCATTGGCTTCCAGGGTACGGTTCTGAAAAGACTGCCTGTAAAGATACGAGTATTATTTTGAATTTTTGTTAAGTTTTTCTATAAGTTTTGTCAATATTTGTGAAATTTATTTTTTTATGTATGTTATATTTGTTAAATGTAAAATAAAGTTTGTTATGAGTTATGTTGTAGAGATCACTGTTAAATACCCAGCGGGAGGTTATGGACAGGCCACATCAGATTTTTATTTGTTGGTTTCATATTCAAAGAAGAAAAAGAGTATGTTATTCTGGAAGTTATTTTAACAACAACATAACACTTTTTCGTATTGACGGTTCCGATTTTTACATCTTTGTGTAAGGGATTTGAACCGCACTGGCTCATTGAAAAGTAGTTGCTGTTATTACCTGGCGTCCACTCCCATCCCCATTGTGGTTATCTTTTGGCGCCCAACGTGGGGCCATCTTTTTAAAACTTACTAAATGTTTAGGAGGGTCATCGTTTCTTGGTTTTATTACATGTCGGAGAATTTTGTCATCCCAACTGGCGTGCAAGTGTTTCATTTATTTTAGCTCTTATTTTGTTAATAATTATAAATTGTACAAGAAAAATCCGCCATAAACAGCAATGTTTATTTGTGTTTAGTGTCTCACGTAGAGCAGTGATTCCCGGCATAAACAATTAACGTACGTGCTGGTTGCTAGGTAACACGTTTCGTCGTTGTTGAGTCCCAGCGGCATCGTTATGCGACGCCAACGACGCCAGAGCTCGGATGCTAATTAAGCGTAGGAGAGGTTAAACACGGATAAAGTGATACAAAATTTTGGAAGGATTTTATAATGCATGTTTAAGAAAGAACTTTTTTCTCATCTTTAATGCAGCAAGATTCCATAGTAGCTATACCAATATTCGACAAGGCCCAATATTAGCATCTCTGGTTAAACTGTAGGTTAACTTAATTGTCAATTAAACCGAACATTAAAGCATAAGTTGTAAAAATTACACTTTCATAGGTCAACATTTTTTCTTTTAACTGACAGTTAATTTAACAGATAGTTTAACCAGAGATAAAAATGCAGGACCTAGAGTTGTCTTATTAAGTATGGGCTGGAGATTTCTACTCTATTGCCAATTTAATGGTCCTGTTGAAAATGTATGACAATTTACAGATTTGTACATAGAACAAACGGTTGTCATATTAAGAACATAAAAGAAAATAAATATAAAAGAAATAAATTAGAACATCTAATTGTGTAGTATGTTTGTAAGTGAGCATAAGTTTGATTTTTGATTAGCTCTATTATCATAGATGTATGTCCAAAGAAGTCAACCAGTCGATTGCTGCAGCAATAAGATAAAAAGAAGTTAAAGTTAGAGAAATGAAATATGGGGTATCGTTGCTGTAAGGTAGCAAAATGGGGAACTGGGTTCGATCCCGATTGACACCAAAATTATTTAGAACTTTAAGTAGCACAGTAAGGAACCCTGTGGTGCATTCTCCACGCCCGAAATGAATGTCCGTGGAGTGACGCCTGGTAAAAGAGGTAAACGTCTGTGTACAAAGCAGATTGGTACATCCAGGTATGGGTAATATACCGTGGTGATATATTTAGTTTATTTATTTAAATAAGAAAAAAGAAAATATTTACATTAGGAAATATTAAACTTATTTACAATATTACTACAATTATAACTTCATATAGGTATATTGCGCGATTTAGCATACGAGTATGTCAATGTATATATGTTTGTATAAATCTTCAAACGATGGTCAACTGTTTGCAGATTTGGAAGAATGGGAAATAATCGGACACACATTCTTAACATAAATTATTTAAGTATAGATATTAATGACATGTTATTCTTTTAGATTATGTAATATAATTATAACTATCATATATAATATGTAACACTATCAATTTTTAAACATTAATAATTTGTTTGTAGATACCTACTAAATTTATTGTTTTCTTTTGAATACGATATTTATCAATTTGAAAAAAATCTACGTATGTAAATAGAATGACTTAGTTATATGATTATGCAATTTATGAATTAACAGTAAAAAATAAAAATATTATCATTATAATATATATATATATATATATATATATATATATATATATATATATATATATATATATATATATACCCGTAGAATATTTAATATTTCTATCGCTAGTTTTGAAACTCAATTAAAAATGAATTTGTTTACTGCAATAATTGTATTGCTGAGTTTTATTTTCCTTTCTCAAGCTGATCTGATGGAACGTTGGCGTAAGTTTAACAATTATGGCTATATATAAATCAAAATAATAAATATGTATTTGACATCAGGTTTTTACAACTGCCAAAGATAATGATCGAACAAAATTTTGTCTATGCCATATATATATAAATACAATAAAATTAACTATGAAACATTTTTGTCAGTTTCTAATAGTCAAGAAGTTATTTAAAAATTAAATATTGGTCAAGGTTGCCACAACATTTTACCACAGTATGAAGAATATATAGAGTAGGGTCACTACGCTGATTTTCGTTCCAAGCTGCTCGATTTGAAGGGGAAAAAATGAGGAGCACGAAATTTGAATCACACTCAAATAATCTTGAAAATTTATAAAAAATATTTTTTATTATTATTATGTCTCGGAAATAAAAGTAAGTTCACTCATAAACACAGACCATATATATACTCATAACTTCAAAACAAATAACATTACAATTACAATGACACTGGTACAATGTACATATAAATATTTATTACTTGGTAATTATTTATTATATTTTCTTTAAATATACATTTTTAAGTATTTACATTTTAATGTTATTCATTTTTACTAAATCACAATTTACCATTTAATATTATTTTCAAATTTAACGCTTTTTATTTTTCCCCTGCACATCGAGCAGCTTGGAACGAAACAACAATGGTTCTTGTAACGAACAACGAAACAAAAAACAAAATGAAATCACAATACATAGACATAATTATAGGCTCGTAGTATGATTACGGTTTTAACAAAAACACTGTTTTTAAAAATGTCAGATTAAAATTTAAATATTTGTTTAAATGCAAACTATATTCTGCTTTAAAATCATATTTTGGTAAATTTAATATTACTTATTATTGTTATTAAATAATGATATTTGACATTTCTTAATACAGCATTTTAGTTAAAACCGTGATCATACTACGAGCCATAATATTTAGAAGATATTTATTAATATCCATGTTCAGAATTACAAGTATTAAAAAAAATATAATCAAACGTCATTTTGCAAAAATTAATAAAATTTTACTTAATAACAAGCTTAATAATAATATTTCCAAATATAAACATTTCTATTAAAGGTTTCAAATACATAATAATAATAAAAAATACAATAAAATACCGCTAATAAAATATATTTAAAAAATGTAGAAAATTTCAAAAATTCGTTTTTCCTTGCCTTATATCTCGGAAACTATTGTAGGTAAATTGGACCCATGTTGATGAAATTTTTTTAATCATTTTGTTTAGTACTAAAAACCCTTAAAATTTGTGACACATGTTCAAAAACACCCTGTGCCTTTAGTATCTAATTATATTTTTTTATTATTATTTTCAGCATCCTATTTGAATAGGTGTAAACGATATGATTCAGGATGTGGTATAGTAGCTATGAATATGGCTTTTAAAACTTTTGCTAAAGGTAAGAACTAAATAATATGGCTTTAAACAATTGTCGAGACAAAAAAATTATTGCTTTTATAATATAGCTTCATTTAATATTTTCTTAGTCACGGACAATTTTTTTTAAATAATACGTATTTTTACAGGTGATAACAATTTAGGACTGCAAAGTATCGCTCCTGCCAAACTCGACCAACTTAACTTAGGCCAGAATCAAACTTGGAAGATATATATGAAAAATGTTGAAATATACGGGTTGGATAGTTGGAGAATTACTAAATATAAGTAAGTAACAAAGTGTCTATAAATGTAACAAATATATTGCTAAGTTTAATGTTCGAATTTTAAATGGCGTCCTCTGAAGTACGAACATATTTGAAGTTCGAAAATTCTTTTTATTTTCTCTAGAAAGGGCAAGGTAGTTAATTCTACTAGCCCGTACGGCGGTGTGGTTAGAGTGTCAGCTTTGTGATCGGCAAGTCCGAGCAGGCTACACAGCAGCGATGTGTTGGATGGGTGAACGCTCAGCAACAAAAATTTATCACACTGCGGCTCGGTGCGCCCGGCACCCTTACACCGAGAGGTACTAAAAGGGTTGCAGAGAATAATAATACTAATAATAATAATAATAATAATAATAATAATAATAATAATAATAATAATAATAATAATAATAAATGGCATCAAAGAGACCTCTGTGGTGCGCTTTCCATGCCAGCAATGAGTGCCCGTGAGGTGACGCCTGGTAAACGCCAACATGGTACTAATGTATCTTCATCATCTTTATTACGTGTATCTGTGATAACCTAATGCACAAATGTATGTATGATTTATTGTTTGTTAGAAATGTACATTTCTATAACAATGTTTGGCATCAAAAAAAAAAAATTATATAAAAGAAAAATATACATAATATTTATAACTGGTTAGAATCATTTAAGGAAATAATACAGCATAATATAGACAAAATACACAGAATATAAAGCTCAAAAATTACGCTTGGAAAACTCGAGCCAAGAATGAGAACTCTTAGTTGCCTACCGGCCATTTAGATTGTATCGTAGCCAGTTGATACTAAGTTGTCCGTTAGGGCGTGGCACACCGTTTTTTATATTTTTATACTTCTTACGACTTTGTTAAATATTATATTTAACGAAAGATTTTTATAAACGAACGTGAAGATGTCAAAATTTAAAAAAAAATTTTTCGCAGGGAAACCTCTAATAGCAGCTGTAGACACGTGTTTCGCTCTTAATAGAGCTCATCAGTACAGCATAGCATGTTAACAGGTGGACATTAACTGGAAATAGTGAATAGAAAATGAACAAATTGTAACAGTACCTGTAAGCAGCCAAATACACATTTGTTGCTTTTATTTCAAATTCAATTTGTTCATTTTCTATTCACTATTTCCAGTTAATGTCCATCTGTTAACATGCTATGCTGTACTGATGAGCTCCAATAAGAGCGAAACACGTGTCTATAGCTTCTATGAGCGGTTTCCCTGTGAATTTTTTTTTAATTATATTAACATTTATCATATCTCTCAAATAGGGGCACATAGCTTAACCACAGATTCCTGGGCCTAAAATAGAGACAATTTATTTAAACTTGCTTCTACCGGAAAGTGTACCATTTAGCCAGCATTCTGCTTGAAAGTTCATCGAAAAAATTTTTTTTTTGCTTATAATAAAAGAAAGCATTATTCGATTTGGATGAAATTTGGTATGACAGTTTATATGATTCTAAGTCATCTTTTAAGATGATACTTGTTATTATTAGTGAACCATTAGTGTATGAAACTTAGGTGTCCTAACATTGATTAGACCGTAACTTTTTAATAACGACGCCGATAACGTGAAATTATTATTTTTTTTTTTTTAGAAAGACATTCAACAGTAATTTTTTCTCTCTCAGTGTAAATTGTGCTACCTGTTACGGATCACACAGAAAAAAATAAAGTCTAAGTGTCTGCCAGAAATTCGATTTCCAAATAAAAATTACAGATAATTATATTCTATATCTATAAATCCATAAAAATATTTTGTTTTCACAATCTACATCTAAATCACTGCACAGGTTTTATTTATTTCTATTTTGTACCCTGCAAAATCGAAATTTGACAATTCTAACGATATGCAGTTATCACTAAAAATGAGCAATGTATATTATGTGCAAATTATTTATTCATCTCTTTTGCGGTGGACTGAGGCAATAAATTTGGCTAGATCCCAGAAACATTTTTTTAAATTTCAATTCGATACCCGACCAAGAAACAACCCATTGTCTATATTCGTATGACTTATTTAGATATAATTCTTAATTTTTGTTTTTTTCTGTTTTAAGTTGGGATTATGAAAATAAAAGAATATCTATGGAATTAGGATACTATGGTTCCGTTATTATAAAAGCAGATTATACTTCAACAGGAAAATTTGGAATTCGCCCGTGTAAGGGAAGAGGAAAAATAACTTTAATTATGGGCAAGTATCCGAAAATAAATATATTTGTTATGTTTTTCATAGGAAAATATTCATATCTTTTACAGAAAATAATCATTAATCATTGTGAGATACATTTACCTATATTTTTTATTCTTTTAAGTTTATCTATTTTAGTTGGTGGAATTCATGGAGCTAATTTTACCTATAATATAGAATACACAACTATTAACGTTCTTGGAAAAGATTATGCTCAAATTTCGAAAACTATCTGCAATACAAAAACATCAGGATATAGGATAGAATTCACCAATGAACATGTTTCTGAAGAACAAGGTATGATTTACTAAACAAATACAAAATATACTAAATGGTGTAAGATTGGGAAAAATATTTAGATAAATAATTATTTTACAATATCTTTGTTTTTCTTCAGCTCGCTCAGATCGAGACTATGTGAACCAATATCCAGAAGAAGCATTAAAAGGAATAACGCCAGATTTCTCTAGAATTTCTTGTGAGTTACTTTCAAATATATGGAATTCCTTATTTTACCAATTCCCGATAAACCTCCTCTCACCAGTACAATAACGTATTATTGAGAGAAATATAATTGTTCATTTACATAAAATAAATAAGCATAATATATTCATATTATATGAATGTTACTTAAGAATAGTCCAATAAAAGAATGAAATATAAACTATTTTCATATCCTTCGAATTATATATGAAATAACTATAATAACTATAGTCTATAATATTGTTTTTTCACTACTAGCCTAGGAACCCACTATTATTTACCTTTATTTGACATGAGAAATTGTTTATCACTACCGCTTGCTTGTAACCATGGTAACCTAGATCAATAATAATTTATTATTAACCTAGGTCTGTAATGCAAACTGTCACTTTTCAATCAAACTCAAGCCTCCAAATCCAAACATTATTTAAATCATTAAACTCAAGCAAGATGTTAAGTATATAATTTAAATTTGCAACTATAATTTTAAATTGACCTACGCTGCCGCCTCGCCTGGCCACTGTGCTGTTTTGGTGAAAATGTGAAACATGTGTAGTGTAGATGTAGGAATGAATAAATCACTATTTTTTTTTGTATTTGTAGGTAAATACATTTCAATAGATTTATTTAAAAATAATAATAAACTAATAAGGCTGGTGACTGTAACAGCACAAAGTGTTTTTATTAAATAATTAAATCAAATACAAATCAAGGCCCATAAGTGAGGTTATCAAACCAGCGAAATGAGCGAAATTTCAGATAAAAACAAATGCAGCCTACTTTGTTTTTGTGAATATTAACAAATTAGTAACGTAATTATTCATGTGAAAAGGATTGTTATTATCAATAAAAAAAAATCAAATAGGATTTATGTGCTAGTAGTGAAAAAAATAGTATATAAACCACGGTTGAGAAGATCATTATTGACCAGGCGCCTTATATCCCTCGGTCTTCGCCCTCGGGTTACAATATGCGCTGGGTCAATAATGATTATCTTCTCAACCTTGGCGTATAATATACTATCATAAACCGAGTATGTGGCGGGGCGCGGGCGGGGCCAAGAGGAGCAAACGTTAGGTTATGTTTTCGTTGTTTAGCGATGGTTCTGCTGATACGCTGTCGGGCAATGCGCGATCTGTGTTTGAATATTCGGGATTTGAATGATTCCATGTATGCATATTCTGCTTTTGAATATTCTCGTTTTTAATATTCTAGTTTTGAATACTAGGATATGTACTCACAAAATATATTAAAATTAAATACAAAATTAAATTATATGACTATATATCGTGAACTAAGTATAAATCATAAAATTATCTAAAGAAAGTGAATATCTTCATGAGAAGCCCTGTGTCTGGAGCACGTAAGCTTAATAATTTCGAACACTTAATTATCAAAAAAACTGTAAACACTGAGGCAATGTTGAATATAAACATAAATTAAAATGTTTATATTACTTTTTTGTTATGTTTTTTATAATGTTGTATCTTTTCGTTCTTTTTAAAAAAATATAGATATAAATGATGAATTTTTCTTTATAACTATACATTATTACAAATAAAAATTAATATATACCTACCATAACAATATGTACATAACATTTTTATACTAATAATTATTTGTTTGTAGGTAGGTACTAAATTTATTTTTTTCTATTTGAAATAATATATATCTAGATATAGAATGACTTACAGGAAACGATTTTTTTTTACAAAACTCATTTCGTATTAATTATGTAAAACGTGACATTTCTCATAATGTCATAAAGTTAGGTAAAATTCAGTTTTTTCAACGGAATTAGATAATCATTTTTATATTATAATAGTTATTTATTTATAGGTACCAAATTTATTGTTTTCCATTATATACGATATTATTTCTCAATTTGAAAAAAATATATCTACGGATGTAAATAGAATGAAATATATAAATGTTATCTTTCTTTATACTATATATACCGATAGAATATTTAATTTGTCTATCCCTTGTTTTGAAATGCAATTAAAAATGAAGTTGTTTATTGCAACAATTGTATTGCTGGATTTTATTTTCCTTTCTCAAGCTGATCTGATGGACCGTTGGCGTAAGTTTAATAAATATTGTTTAGAATAAATAAAATATATCTTATTTTTCTTCAGGCAATTATATATAAATCAAAATAATAATTATGTATTTGACATCAGGTTTTTACATATTTTTAGTACCTAATTATAATTTTTATTTTTAGCAACCTATTTGACTAGATGTAAACGATATGACACAGGTTGTAGCATAGTAGCTATGAATGAGGCTTTTAAAATTTTAGCTAAAGGCTAAAGGTAGGAACTAAATAATAAGGCTTTAAACAATTTCCGAGACAAGAAATTGTTTATTGCTTTTATAATATTCATTTAATTTTTCCCAGTCACAGACGTAATTATTTAAAAATAATATGTACGTACAGGTGATGACAATTTAGGACTGAAAAGTATCGCTCCTGCCAAACTTGACCAACTTACTTTTGGCCAAAATCAAACTTGGAAGGTGTGTATGAGAAATGTTGAAATATACGGATTGGATAGTTGGAGAATTACCAAATATAAGTAATTAGCTATAAAACTTTCACAAATATATTATTAAGTTTACGAAATTATTCTGAATTTTATATGACATCAAATAGTAGCAATATATAATCATTATTACCGGTATATGTGATGTCAGATTGGTACACCCAGCATTGGGTAATATGCCATGATGATTTATTTATATTTTATATATATATATATATATATATATATATATATATATAGATCTTATGACATTTAAAACATTGGTGCCAAAAATTTGTGTCGCATTTAAATTTGATATAGTTTATCTACAAATTGACTTTTGGAATTTAACTCGTGTATTTAAAGTTCATATCTTTTAAATTTCTAAAATTTCTTAGCATAGAACAAAGTAATAAAGTAAGAATATTTATTATAATTTATAACCCTTAATTTATATTATCTTGGGGTTAATTAATAGATTCTCAAAAATTTATGAATCCAGAAATTCAATGACTTTCTTTAATCATAATTAGTTAATAAACATCTCTTCTTTAACGATCACTGTGGCCCCTTTTCACGAGCCGCTCTTGGTGTTGTCCGCAGTGTCATCATGATTTATTGGGGCGACGACAAAAGGAAAATCCTTCCCCTTTTCCCCGGATAAATGACAAGCGGGAGAAAAATATAAAGGAGTACATTTGAACTGTCGTTAGCTAGGCTTTTTCAGCGAGTTTTTGCGATATTTAAATGAGACAATTTTTTCATATTTATCTCGATCCATCAGGGGTTATAAATAGACTTAGATGGGGTAGTTTTTACAGAGTTATTTAATAAAGAAATCCGGGAAGTTGTTGCTGGAAATGCACGGATTAAGGGATGTTGTAAGTCGGAATTACATGAAAGGAAGATTTATTATCACTACTGTTTATTACTGTTTACTATTATGTCTTTCCAAAATACCTATGCAACATTTTTTTATAATAACTGGGATTTGGGATTGCTTGGTTAAAAAAGGGATCATTCTTGCTTCCTATTTACAATGTGTTTGAAAGAGTGGATAAACCCTTTTTACCTTCCGTCACCTTTAGGTAAGGAAGGTATTGTCTTTGGTCAAAAAATTCGGTAGTAAGTTTTTAATGAATAAACCCGTTTTTGGATCCCTAGAATATGATATTACTAGTTTTATGGTGATGTCTGTATGTGTGCGTGTGGTGTGTCTATGCGTGTACGAGTGTGTCTATGTGTCCGTGCAACTGGATTGCGTATGAGATAGGATGGAGATACGGCGTGTTGTGATTATTTGAAAGTAGTGTTGTTGCCTATTCAGCTGTTTAGCAAAATGGTATTAAAATGTGTATATTGTGGCAGAAAGAAAGAAAAGAACGTTTAGTTTTCATAAGTTAATGATGACAGTAACACACTTCTTCTTTCTATATCTTTATTAATTTATTGTTGCTGTACTATTTCGTAATATAGTCTGCAAGGTACACGGTATTAAATTTTATGTACTAAAGTAAGTAAAAAATATTTACTGATTGCACTGGTTTTCAAAATCTAATATAATGTACTTTTTCATGTTTTACGGAATAAAATTTCGTTACACATTCATAGAACTACGGATGAGAATTTAAAAAGTTTCAAGAAAATATGTAGCAGTCATTATGTTACTTCAGAGATATTGATGAATACAATAGTAATTTACGTAACAAGACCTGAAAGTGATACTTTACTGGGTGAACAAGCATATTCCAGAGCTTGTGAGCCCAGTATAGACACTTTCAAGTCATATTGGGTACAATATTTTTTTTGCGTTCCTGCGAGCAAATAAGAAATAAATAAACAACAGATATTCATGGAAACATTTAGCTTTACCGGTCCCGGGATCGGTAAAGTACTTTCCGATTCCTTATAGACTACTTTTCGAGCTAGCTCAGCAAAGAAGGACTTTTCGGTCTAAATAGTGATCAGAAAGAGCTCATTTTCTGGGCGATCGCGAAAAATAGAATTTTATATTAATATTAATTAATTAAGCTGAAATTTAATAAAGATTTTATATAGTATTGTACTATAATTCATGTAATTGTTTTTCTTTAAAAATTAACAATATTACATTCAATGTTCATATTTTCTCATAATTTTTAATTTAATTATTATATTTGTAATAGTAATTTAAAATAAAATATCGTATTTTGTATATATCTTACTTTCCTGCTGAAAAAATAAAATAAATAAATAAATAAATATATCATCACGGCATATTACCCATTTCTGGGTGTGCCAGTATCTACAACACATGTAGACATCGGTAATGTTGACGATATATTTTACCGTGTGGGCGCTTACCAGGCGTCACCTCACAGGCACTCATAGCTGGCGTAGAGAGTGCACCACAAGGGTCACTTTTGTGCCATTTAAAATTGGAAATATTTGGGGGAACCGAGTTCGATCCCGACTGACGCTGAAAAAATATGTATTTTAATTCAAATCTATCAGATAGTAATTTGAATATCCAGGCCGAGAGACTACACTTTTTCAAATATGGCGGTGTTCAATTAGTTACATGAATTTAACATGGGATACGCGATCCAATTATGTATAGAGATCAGTGGTCCGTGCGTGTAACAAAAATTTCTCCGAATCCAATACCACAATTCTAAAAATTATAATTCTTTCGTATTTCTCTTCTTTACATCTTTATGAAGAGCTGATTAGATTTTGGTTATAATTGGTCAACCGGAAGTTCCCTTATTTGAAGTTCTTAAGAGTTTTTCTTGATAAAACGTATTTAAATATTATTTTTTGACATGCCCGAAGAAGAAAAGGCCTGAAATTTAAAAAACGACTCTTGGATTCTCCACGAAAACAACACGCCCTGTCTGTCAATACATTTTTGACGAAACATAAAATCATCGTTGTGGTATATCAACCGTAATCACCTGACCCAGCGCCATGTGATTTTTTTTATTCCCAAAATTTAGTTCCGTATTAAAATTAAAAGGAATTTTGAGCAATCTTCAATCTCATACTCCACTCGGCCGCTTCTTGACAGAGATCTCGTGCTCTCATAGCAATCTAGGATTTTTGCATGTCGTCACATTCCATTCTAGGGGTGGCTGAATGTGATGTGCCACGTGCCATATCGCGTGATGCATACAGTGTGACATATGACGTTAGCATACAGATGATGTGATCATTCATAGCCTGCCGAGATGTGTATCATGAAAAAGAAACAAGCTGGGGAAGAGCTCTTTTGTTTTGGAATATAAAGAAGGGAATCTCGCAAGTATGAAAATGTAGATAGAAATTTACAAATCTGACCTATTCAATAGGACTAGTGAAAATATAATTATCCTAAATGTATTGTGTGGTGTGTGAACACTGAAAACCGTGACATAGTCGTTTAACATGGGAAAACAGTTTTTTTCAAATATTATCTGTCCCGCAAGAGTATAGTGGGAGTTTTTGATATGATTAGAAAGATTATTTAATTTGGCATCGAAGAGTATCTAAATACTCCTAATTTAATGCTTTGTTATTGAAATATTTGTGAAAGTATAATGCTACTTGACAGTTATTCCTTATAGCTTACTAAAAACAGTAATCATGGAAACGTATTCGGTAGTAATCACTAATAAATAAACTTTCACACAGGTTTGTCAGACGTGTTAGACTTTTGTTGTCATTTTTCGATACATTCTTTCCGAAAACTTTGTAAATCCAATGTATTTTTCATTAGAAGAAAAAATTAGTATAATTAAATTTTAAAATCAAGGGATGAGTTCACGAGAAATTCGAGACTTTTTTGCTAGGATATATCCTGATAGACAAATTGCATCCCATGAACGAGCTAGACGAATCACTTTAAAATTTGACAAAATCGGTTGCGTTAATGACGAATTTAAAACTAAACTTAATTATTTGGTTTAAATTTACATATTTATTTCACTTCTTGTACATTTAGTCAATAAAATACTAGATGTACCAAAAAATTATTTCACAAGAATTACAGCGTCTGAATCAACCTTTCGGCCATTAACAGAATCCGGCCATGCTCAGCTAGTAACCATAGACGCGTTTTGCTCCTGTTAGAGCTCATCAGTATGGTATGACAGTTGGGAATTGTCTCTGCAAAGAGACAGCAGTTATACCATACTAATGAGCTCTAACAAGAGAGAAACGCGTCTATGGTTACTAGCTGAGCATGGCCTGCGTCTGTTGATGGCCGAAAGGTTGATTCAGACGCTGTAATTATTGTGAAACATGGCGAGTGTTTTCTTAAATTTCTTTTTCTTATTTAACATTGTTTCATCTAGAGTTCGCTATTTTACTATTATTATAAAAAATTATTTGTTTTAATTTTGCAATTTATTTAATAATACATTGTACAAAATAAATATAAAAATAATAAAAATATTAACTTGAACCAGGAGGGATATGAACTAGTGAAAAATTATCATGGAGCCTTGATTTAACCAAGTCAGCTACCGAATACGTTTCCATGATTACTGTTTTTAGTAAGTTATAAGGAATAACTGTCAAGTAGCCTTATACTTTCGCAAATATTTTAATAATAAAGCATTAAATTAGGAGTATTTAGATACTCTTCGATCCCAAATTAAATAATCTTTCAAACCATATCAAAAACTCCTACTATACTCTTGCGGGACAGATAATATTTGAAAAAAACTGTTTTCCCGTTTTAAACGCCTATGTCACGGTTTTTAGTGTTCACACTGTATGTTCTCATTTAACATTAATATTTTCTGATTTGAATTTGAAATACTAATCAAGTCTTCATTCACTCATGATTTGAACCTAATCATACCTAAATTACATGCTAATTATGAGTTAAGGAAGTAGGTTAACTAATTCAAACATGGCGACATAACTTCATTTACTAATCTAAATTCTGCAGGAAAATTTTAATTAATAAGCGGCATAAATACAGCTCATTCGCATATGAAACGCGGTAATCCCTTTTGAAGCATATCTCTACACAAGTCATGTTATAATATCGGCACAGCATGGTACGGGATGTATAGATGAATGTATTCGATATAGAACGTTGTATATATCTAATCAAATCATCTTTGGAATATTCGGTATCTATTCAATTAATTAATTAATTAATTAATTCAAATGACCCCCACGTCTCGATTGGAGAATCTTAGATTATGCTCAGAAAATCATTTTTAGCGATGGGGCACATTTTTCTCACTTAGGCCCGGTTAATTTATTTGCCAGATAAAATGAAAGTATTGCAACAATATTAGAGCGTAAATGGACGAAATTATACACATGTCAATTATATGATGCGATATTCTTCTTTTATCTGGCATTTAAGTAAATTGACACATCCACAGATGGAAAAATCCCAGGGATGAAAAAAACCCGGGTTTTTTTTATAAAAAAAAACCCGGGTTTTATTAAATAAAAGCGGGTTTTATTGACACCCATCGAAATATAGTATCTATGTATCATTTTTAACTTTATTTTTATAAAGTATCTTAATACACATACACAAGTCGGCGTAAAAGATAATAGATATTAATATTATTAATATTTTTTTAAGACTTTATGTAATAAACAATAAATTAACTAGAGAATGTACATGCGTACAAGTAACGAATTAATATTAATAGTTGTAAGTCTGTGCAATGCAATGCAAGTGTGTACAAGAATAAGATCCATGTGTCACAACTAATAGTATATTTAATACACAACTCAAAAAATAATGAAAATGCTGACACCAGGATTTGAGTTGTTCAAATATAAAAGAAACACTGTGCAAAGTTCACACTGCAATAAAAAATATATTAAAAATGATCAAGCACGAAGTACACAAAATGAAATTGATTGCAAAATATTGCCGGTGACAAAAATTTATGTATATATGTGTGTACCATATATGTACCATATTTAATTAATAAAATATGATTTCATAAAAGTGGGTTTTTAGATGGGTTTTTTTAAAAAACCCGGGTGGGTTTTTTTGGGTCGGGCAAAATTACAACAACCCTGAAAAATCCGGCCTTATAGGTTTGCCAATAATCAAATAAATAATTATATCATCACAGCATAATATTACCCAGTTCTGAGTGTGCCAATCTGTTTTGTACACAGATTTTGGTTATGAAGGATATATTTGTACCGTGCGGGCGTTTAGCAGGTGTCACTTTACCGGCATTCATTGCTGGTATGGAGAGTATACCACAGGGGTCACTTTTATGCCTTTTAAAATTCGAAATAATTTTGACGTCGGTCGGGATGGAACCTGTGTCACCAGATTTGCGACGAGACATTAAGGCACACGGCCATATTCAAAATTGTTGTAGTTCATTGACAATTATTTCTTAAGGATATATGTATTATTACTATTAATATACACATGTACCTACACAATTTTAAATATTTAATTAATAATTCAATAAGAAATATTAAATGTACTTCTCAGAAAAAGCTTTCAGCAATGTCAGTAAAACTATTGATTTTTGACACTGACATTTATGTTAATTACAAACATTTTAATTTGACAACTGGTTTCCTTAGTGTAGACTGGAATGTGCGATTTATTACAACAGATTTTTCTATATATCATATTTTCTTTATCTCTAAATCTAAGATATAAAATTTTTAAGTGTATTAGATGGAGAATTTTATGTGCTTCAATATTTGTAATAACAGAAATTTTCAAAAAATAATATTTAGAATATTTTTTTAAGAAACTATTTCTTCCGGCTGTCAAATTGTTATCAAAACCTTTTCAGTTGTTCTCATTAATGTTAGATTGAGGAATACGTAGTTAAACAGGTCTCATCAAGTATTATAGTTTTTGAGAAATCGTCCTTCCAACATCCAGGCATACACACATCCACACACACACACACATACACACTCAGACATCGTAAAAAATTATAATTGAATTGTAGGGACCTTAAAACGTGCTTATTCACTAAAATCTGGATATGCAATTTTAGCATGAATTCAATACCTCTGTTAACGACAGGTAAAAAGTAATCCCTGTGGCGCACTCTCAACACCAGCAAAGAATATGTCATCATTATTACCGATATCTGTGAATAAAGCAGATTGGCACACCCAGCAATGGGCAATATGAAAATGTACTATTTTATATTGCAATAAATGAAACAAAATATTGTATAGTGTAAAATGGGCTTAAAGCTCAATATTTTATACCTCTTGAAAATTTTCATCATAAACTCTAAAACTTTTTATTCTAAAACCGCATCAAAATGTAAGCTTATATGATGGCATTATGATTAGTGCAAGCTGTTAAGCTTGAACTACAACTATACTTTAGTGGTAAATCTCTAAAATAACTTATGTAATCCTTGTTCGATAGTTGGAAACTACAGCGCTATCGTTTGTGGGACATGTATACAGCGGTGAGGCGATTTGTTTGAAGTTATTGTAGGAGCCCAAACCTAATTGCAAAGTTAAAGCTTACTGACGACCTCTGCAGACTACAGAGTACACTGTGAACCGAGGTTAGGTGACCCACATACATAAATAAAGATAAAGAATAGTTTCATATGAGCTTTCTCGCTTGCAGCATCAATATTCTAAATCAGAATCTCGGTTGGAGTTTCGGAAACCATAAGAGATACGAACACCAAGTCGATTAAATTAGGTAAAGCTTCACGTATTAGACAGATCACAATAATAGCACTTGATTAATTATAGAAAAGAATGTAATACAAAAGACGCTTACGACTCTGTTCGCATATTCTTATTCTACCGCTTTTGCTAAAATTTCCATTTACTTTCTCCAAAACTAATGCCCGGTTTCATATACGATTGTTAAATCTTGTGTTAGTTAACAACTTTTCAAAATTAACAACATGTTCAATGTTTATGATGTTTCATGAAATTAGCAAATCAATTTTAAACTGTTGTTAGTCAACAAGCATGTTAAAATTTGTGTAGGGAACTATTGTATTTTTTAGTAATATAAAAACCAATTTCATAGTTATTAATAATAAATGTCATTATTGACAGACTGGAAAGTACCAGTTGAATAGAACCTTAATGTTAATAATAACTGATTGAGTGGATCAATTGGATGATTTCTTTCAGTGTATGATGTCAATTTTTCATATATATGATCCAAAATTAACAGAACGGTGTCCTTAGATAGCCGATATCTCATTTTAAATTGCATATCATCAAAAAATTCAAAAGGATTTCCTCGATCTCTGAATACTCTTCGTCATCGCAGAAATCGAATAGCAATTTCAAAAAATTCTTCTTCAGACTCATCAGATTCGGAAAACATAGTTGAATAATATTTCCTATGACATTAATGTAATAAATACAATTTTATTTTAAATTACACAGCTAATGCAACTTGCACTTACTAATTTTCTTGTTGCAAATTAATTTATGACGGAAAGGACAAAATAAATATTTTGTTCTAAATACACGTATGTGACAGATGTCATAAATAGCAACTGGTTAGAAATTTAACAAGACCCAAGACTGTTGTTAAAATAGCAAACCATTTAACCATAGTTTAAATCTAGCATTTGTTGATGAAACGATAGTTCCTACATAATCAGTTGCTAAATTGTTAAAATTTAACAAGCGGATATGAAACTGGGCATAAATTTTAAAAGAAACTTTATTAAATTCTGGAAATGTGTTTTTGGGTAAAGTAAGACAAATTGTAAAATTAAATTTTGAGATAAACTAATTCACCATTCCTTAATCATGAGGTGATCCATGTTGAACTTTGATTTGTATAATGTAAATGACAGTTTATGTCATGGTATGATATAGATGACAGTTCGTGTCATACAACACGGAAGTCGTAGCAAACATATATAAAAACATATGAATAATAAGAAAAATAATATTCTGACATCTTGTAAAATATAATACCAATAACTTCAAGAATTAAACTGTTATAAGCCAAGAAGTGTATGTTTATTACTTTATCAAGAATTACAAAAATCCACAGATCAACGCTGATTCTGAATCAATCCAGTTTACCATTAAAAATCAAGTTAACATACTAATCAAAGTTAATGATGAACTATGACTCGTTATATTTCATCAATAAAGCACTGATTACATCTTTGAATCCTAATTTTAACATTAATTGACATTATAGTTGAGTTGCATACACTATTTTTATTACAACTATTCAAAATAATTTAAAAAATAAACTGTAAACCAATAAATTGTTAATAAAATTCATCTGTATCATAATAATAATAATAATTTGTATCAAAAGGAAAAGAAAATCTGTATCATAATGAGTGTCATTTAAATACAGGTGATGCATACTTAATAAAGCATAGGAGTAATATAATATAATAATATTATAGAAAAATTATAAAATATATTTTATAAATAAATTAAAAACTTATACATTAATGAGGTAATACAAATTTCTGGATTGCAGTCACAAAATTTTATTTAAATTCTCGGGTCGACCGGTTTCGAGCTCCACATGAGCCTTCCTCAGGAGCTGAACAGTATTTACAAAACATTACAATTTAATAATCAGAAATAACAAAAATTATAAATTACTTACATGAGAATTAAGAAAATTTTAGATACATGGCAAAAATATGAAAACGTAAGTGCAACATAAAGCACATGGATTTCGTCAAAAGATAAAAAAATAAATAAAATAAATTATATAAAACTTTTATAAAAAACTAAGAACAAATGTTCTACGTGAACCACACCCATGGAACTACTTAAGTAAAGTATTAGCAAGTTAAGACACTTACTAAAGTCAAGGTTTTTTATTATTTAATTAAGTAAAAATATTTTAAGTTTATTTTAGCGCAATTTGCAAAAATAAAAATAAAAAATTTATTTTTAAGTATTAGAAAAATGTATTTTATGATTAAGTTTTATCCTTATTTTTTAAGCTATGTTTTAAGACGTTGGTGTATATTTTACTAATGTACATGGTATCAATCCTGAAATTAACATTATTTTTATCCTGCTGTACGTGCAGCATTTCTAGTGTCAACCGTTTATTATGATTTTTTTCCCTGTCAAGTATTTTTGTTTCATTAAATTTAAACTCGTGATTATTTTTTATAGTATGGTCTACCATGTCTATCATCTTATACATTAATACTTTTTAACGGAAAGTAAAATTACCACGTATAAAATCACATGACGGTTACATTGGGTGTCAAAAACCAAAATAAAATTGCGAATGTGTTGATCACCATTTCTTGATTCAGAAATCAAGTTTCAAGTGGGTGTGTCGTTAAAATACTTTCTCAGCAGAAACGTAAGTATTTTTTCCACTACCATTATGTAATACATTCATTATATATCGTTTTTTTTTTTATTAAACAATACAACATGTAACTCACGGGCCATGAGTAATTACACGGGAGGACCAAACACAATAATCCATTACTCAAAATTTAGCTTTAGCTCAAAACAATGTTCATATGTTATAATTATTCCAATGTCAAAATATCAAAATTATGAATCTGTGTTAATTATGTAAGTTAAAACATGAATTCAGATAGTGAAAATTAATAAATTTGTACGCCTGCAGATACTATACAATAAATATAGAAAATTAGTCAAAACTGCGCCGCGAATTATTGAAACTAATATCTAAAGGTTATGGAGCAAAAAAAAATCACTCCCCTCGAAATTAAAAAAATCGTGGAAGCACTTGATAATACTAATATATATCTTGCAACTAAGGTAAAAATTATGAATAATAAACTTTTAAATTAAATAATAATTAAGATTTTTTAATTATACCTATCCAGACAGAAAAGTTCAAATTAATATTGAGTAGTCGTAGAAAAAGTATAGTATTCTACTCGCATGTAATAGCTATTACCATCGACCTTTAAACTAATGGACCAAGTGTCTCCTATTAATTTATTGTTAGAATAATGCTCCAACATAAAAGGATAGAAATATATATTCTGTCCAATAATACGGAAGTTCTCAGTTAAAGCACACTGCGCATACGTTCGTTCTCATTGTGCATCTTTTTCAGCTATACGTAAACCTCTATACACTGCTCTCTATCACTAACTAGCTGTCAAAATCTACATTTGACGTTTCGTGACTTGTGTATTATTTACTTTTTTGGAGAACATTTACAATTATTTCTGTCAATACATACGTATATGTGTTGTGAGGTGTGTATGCGACAAAATAATGGAGAAACGGTGTATTTCGTACAGTGAGCAGTACGTACGCGGTTCAGCTGTGTCATTTTATATGTAAGTTCTTACTAATTATTACTTGTCCCCTATAATATAATATATTGTATTAAAATATATAATAAAACTAATTATGCACAAAAAAAAATCTATACTCTTAGTGATTATGCACCAAGTTTTCCTTACTTCCGTACTGTTGAAGGATAGAGATACTATGTCTGCACCGTTATGGCTATTACTCATTGAATAATATACTATTTTTTCCGTCAAAACCCACTTAAATTGTCTTGCACACCATGCTTTTTCCTACTTAATGAACAATTAAAATATGTTTATGAAGACCACTACATCCTTGTAAATGAAGTAGGTACTTATATTCTTAGCAGGCGTCTGTGTTTAATTTCATACTGCTTTGAATAAGGTCTTCCAACCGTTCCCATTTCTTCATACAAAACTTCCTGTATTAATACCAACTTCTTGCAAACTAAAAATTCCCTAAGTCGTATAGGGGTACCCTCTATGTTCGCATTCTTTAAAGTAGGTCAGCCTTCATTAATTTGCATCGCAGGCGTAGAGAGAGATATACCACCCTCTCTATACAATCCAACGTGTACTGCCCTTCTTTGCATTCACCACGCATCCTGGCGGCAGGATAATAAACTAATCTGGTTTTTGTGACTGGATAACATGTGTGTTTATATTTGCTACCCTGCGAGATAAATTGTACGCGACACACGATGAATTCCACAAAATATAAATGTTGGTGGAATTTTTTTAAAGTTTTTTTTTGTAGTTTTAACATGGTTTGTTTAATTTCAAAGCTCTTTAATACTGCAGAAGTGACAGTCATTAAAAATTCAAGGGTTGTTTAATAATTTTACTCGTTTTTGGAAATTTCATAAAAATAATTGCATACAAAATTAAAATCATGCCATCTATATTTGACATTTGAATACACAATATTTTTTATTAGGATTACAATCAAAATTCTGAATAATCTTTTGTAATTGCAAATTTAAAATGATAGTGAACATAAAATGTAACATGTAATAATGTTGAAATCATGGGCGCCCGCAGGGGGGTCGAACGGATCGACGGACCCCCCTTTCATTTATGGATGTATCAATTTTCTGAAATATAAATATAAGTAATTCAATTTTTTTCAGTTCAATGTTTCATATTGATAACAACATTTTTCTTATATTTTAATAGAAAATGTATTACTGTCTATTATTATAGGTATGTAAAACCAGTGAGTATAAAGTATACTTTATACTCACTGGTAAAACGAAACAGCTGAAGTGTTCAAGAAATTAAAGAAACCCTAGACGTATTAGTTTAAAATGCTGTTGAATTTTGATAATATTCGAGGAGATTGCAATTTTTATTTAAATAATTAATTGTTGTATTTTCATACACTGTATATATGGGGTAGTGGTGACTTGAACACCCAAACATGGAATTTTAACATGCAAAATTATATACTGCTGGACAAAAAAATCGGACACTTGGTTCTTTAAATGTTCATTTTTGTTATTATCTCGAGAACTATAAGAGATATGAAGTTGGTTAATTAGACGAAAGTTATCCTAGATTAAGATGCCATTTTAGCAATGTATTGTTTATTCAGAAGAAATGCATGGGTCACTAGATACAGACATATACCTATGTAAATTTTGTAGTTTTTGTTGTTTTTAAAAAAATTCTAAGTAGGACATGTTTCCCGATTTAGATTTGTACTTCTTTAGGATATGTTTTTAAGCTCTTTCGAATGGCGATTCTCATTTTTTGTCACTACTGTATTTCAGTCTACATTACCAAATAAAACGGCGTGGAAAAAACCGTTTACAGTTGGCAGTTGATAGTTGACATTTGACAGTTAACCGTTAACTGTTTGACCTTTACCGTTAACCCTTGGAATACGTTTACCGTTGGCAGTTGATAGCTGACATTTGACAATTAACCGTTAACCGTTCAGCTTTATTTTAACCCTTGGAATGCGTGCACGCCTCTTTGTTTGGTAGTGTAGAGTAAAATACAATAGTGACAAAAAAATGAGAATCGCAAAGAGCTTAAAAACGTGTCCTAAAGAAGTGCAAATCAATATATGGAAATATTTCCTACTTAGAAATTTTTCAAAAACAACAAAAACTACAAAATTTTCATATATGTCTGTATCTAGCGACCCATGCATTTCTTCTGAATCAACAATACATTGCTAAAATGGCATCCTAATATAAGATAACTATTGTCTAATTAACCCACTTCATACCTCTTATAGTTCTCGAGATAATAACAAAAATACACATTTAAGAAACCAAGTGTCCGATTTTTTTTGTCCAGCAGTGTACTTTCGTAATTTCCTACTTTCCTAATTATTCCAGGTAAAAATGGTGGTATTCTACCATTTAAAAAAAAATCTGATAATATATAAAAATTTAAGATTATTTATTGGTAAAAAATCAATGTTAAAATTCGAATTAATAAGCGAGATATGAATATATGAACCTCTGAAATTATTTGCAAAAAGTCTGCGGGCGCCCATGGTTGAAATTGTAACAATTTTTATAAAATTTGAACCAAATGAACATTATTTTTCGGAGCAATAAGGTAATAAATAAATAAATAATAATAAATTTGATGTAGTAATCCATGCGGCTTCATCAATATCAATTTTTTACATAATGCACAAATCAAGAATAAAATGCAAGATAAATGCTAGGGAATACAAAAATAAAAGATAATTGTCAACAGTATTATTTGGTTTTATTTTTACTTCCCAGTTTATACATTTTCAGTAACATTATAACAACGAACATAGGGGCTTATTCTTTAACTCAGCGGTTAATTTTTAACAACTGGTTAAATTTTTCATCCAATCGAGTATGTTGATATATAACAAAAAAATTGGATTTTTAATTGTCAAATCAATATCTACTGGATATTTTTTTTGTGTGTGTGTGTGTGTGTGTGTGTGTGTGTGTGTGTGTGTGTGGATGTGTGTATGTGTGTGTGTATGTATGTATGTCTGGATGTTGTAGTCACGATTCCTCTAAAACTATAAGACTTAAAAAATATTTAACTGCAGTTTCCTCAATCTGACATTCCTGGGAAGAGCTGAAAAGGTTTTGGTAACAATTGAACAACCGGAAGTAGTAGTTTCTTAGAAAAAATCTTCTAAATATAATTTTTTGGAAGTTTTTTTAATTAAATATTGAAGAACATACAATTCTCCATCTAATACACTTAAAAAATTTATTATATCTTGTATAGATTTAGAGATAAAGATTCTATAATTTATAGAGTAAACTAATCGCAGAGGCCAAGGCACTAAGGAAACCAGTTGACAAATTCCAATGTTTATAACATGACACATGTCATTGTCAAATATCAACAGTTTTAGTGACATTCTGATAGCTTTTTCTGGGAAGTATATTTAACTTTTCTTATTGTTTTATTAATTAAATATTTGAAATTATAGGTAAAATTGTGGTAAAATGCATATATCCATCAGAAATACCGCCAATCTAGTTAATGAATTGGAACAATCTCTGGCATTTCGATACTTCCTCATACAATGAAAAATATATATAATTAGAATTATGTGTGCAGAAGACATGTTAAATATAATAAAAACAATATTTGGGCAAAGTTCTGTATTATTTTGTTATAAAACGACGGTTCGAAAGTAAAATATTTGAAATTATAGGTAAAATTGTGGTAAAATGCATAAATCCATCAGAAATACCGCCAATCTGGTTAATGAATTGGAACAATCTTTGGCATGCTTTGACTTTTAGAAACTTCCTCATACAATGAAAAATAGATATAATTAGAATTATATGTGTGCAGAAGACATGTTAACTATAATAAAAAACAATATTTGGGTAATGTTCTGTAAGATTTTGTTATAAAACGACGGTTCGAAAGTAAAGTGCAATACAATATTTATATAGCCTAATATGGAAATGGCGAGAGGTCTTGTGCTGGCCACAACAGATTTTTTAAAGTAGCAATAAGAAAAACATGAATATCTCTGACACAAAGCATTTACGGACATTTGTTCAAATGAACTTGTCACCTTATTTTTACGTGTTTAATCCATGGTTTAAGTTAAGCCGTTTAAATCTGGGACACCTGTCATGTTAGTAACGAATACAGAAATAAAGAAAAATGTTTAAAATAAATTAAATACCTATTTAAAAAAATATTATTTCAATCTATTTCATGAAACATTTTGAGAATGTCATTACGATGTTGCTTAGTGCTTCATTTGAATTCAAACAAAAACAACGAATTCTAGGTCTATAGTTCGCCCGAATTCTTCCGAAATTTTACGAAGTGTGTAAAGATATTTAAAAAAAATTAATAATAAAAAAATAGTATTTTTTCATTTACACATTACAAACTAATTGTTATATTAAACAAACCATAATGTATTGTTTATTTAATAGTAGTTTATATATCAAGGGAGTAAAGTTCGTCATTATTTGTCGAGAGCGAAGATTGAATCGCAATCGCTTGAGGCAAATAATGACAGTTTACTCACGTGTTATATACAATATTTTATATACAATCGGAAAAATTTGTTATTTAAAAAAGTGCAGGCGAAATTAATAAGAATGCAGCACATTCCTATAAACGAAAGAAATCTATTTATTTTATATTTAATTTTACAAAAATCATTATATTTTTTTTCCAAAATAAATATAATTGATAATATTCCTTATTTGTTAATCATTATCATTTAATTAAGCACATGAATCACTTTATTTCCCTAGGGAGTACTTTATTTCCCTCGATAAATAATGAAGCACATTAAGTTATGATTTTGATAAGAATAAAGGTTACATTATTGACCGGTTGTATATAAAATAAATTATAGATTTATATTAATATTACTTAATATCGAAATAAAACATTTGTTCAACATATTAGTTAACATTGAAATTGAAATATAAAATTAACGGTAAAGCTGGCTATCAGGAAAATGAATAAACTTGAAAGATTGAATTATTATACTTTGAATCAAAGTTAAAGCTGCCAAAATTACAGTCATCGAAGATATTGTTAGGTACATAGAAAGATACAAAACTTGAGAGGGGGCAACTGCCCCTTCTGCCCTCCTCGGTTCCTACTCCACTGAAAAACAAAAAAATTGTGTGGCTTAGGCCAAGGAACACTGCAAGGTCCATTAAATTGTATATTTTTCCCCAAAAATATGTACCTATTGTATAATAAAATCATGTTACAATAATTGAATTGGTAAAAACGTATTTTATTTGAAACAAGTTTGTTTATAAAATATCAAAATATACATATTTATCTCAAAATAATTCATGAAAAATGCAAATGTCAAAAACTATTTGGCAGAGATTCTAAGTACCCGGTCTTCCATTTCCTACTTCCTGTTCATATAAAAAACACTTCTTATTGCTGCCAACATTATAATGCAAAAATCTCCATCCGAACAGTGCATATCTAGGTCGTTCGACCCTAGATTCCACATTTATTAATATCCATCATCTTTAGCAAGCGGCTAACAAATCATAATCCTCATCCGTCATCATAAGCTCCGCAACACTCATATAGTGAGCATGAATAATAAACATGAGTTAGAAAAATAGCAAGCGAGTATTGTGAGATAGAGATAAATGTGTAATGCTGGTAATATTTTGCTTTTGAAATTGTGTTGTTTCACAGAATGCTTGCTTGTTGATTGATTGTGTAGGGAATTTTAATTTGAGGAAAAATACACATTGTTGGAATACATAAATGTTTTTGAAATGTTACTTTTGGAAGTTTTACCGATGTTGATTTTTAATAATCCATCAAGATAAAAATTTCAAAACATTGGGAAATATGTGACTCATTTATTAAAGCATTTTCGCCTTTTTGCATATTAACATTAATCTTTTAATTTTATTTATTTAATTATTTGTTTTTATGAAATAAATAGGTCAGTACTTATTAGGAAGGTCATTCTTTTCAGAAGCCACTACAATAGTAGCCGGACACAGTGTAAAAAATTATTTTAAGATATCTATCTTTTATCCTGATGAAGCTTCAACAGGAAGCGAAACGTTGACATTTGAATGAATAAATTTTATTTATTGACTGCATTCCTGCTTAGTCCTTTCTTCCAATCAATATTTAAAAGTAAAGCAACTCGTTTTCCAAACGTTGATTCGTGCATTAATAGGCCTTACGAAACATGTTTTTTACCTCCCGCTACCCTTGGTAAGGGAGGTATAGGGATCGTGCTAAAAATCACATATCGAGACTTTAGTAAATGACCACGTTTTAAGGTTCCTAGAATCCAATTTTAACATTTTCACGATGATGTCTGTATGTGTATATATATATATGTGTGTGTGTGTGTGTGTGTGTATGTGTGTGTATGTGTATGAATTTTGTCTTCGCTCTAACTCAAATACTATCATTCAGAAAATTCTGAAACCTTGTATTTCTACCCTATTCTAGTACGAAAAGAAGCCATTAGACTTTGGTGTAAATCGGATAAACGGAAATAGCACATTACTTGAAGCTCATAATGGTTTTTCTTCAAAAAATACCATTAAATGCCATTTTTTGCATTTTATGTCATTATTGCCCGGTTTCACCATTGCCGAATAAATTTACAAATAGTTCTGACGAATAAATTTTATTCATCGGTTAGTCAAAGTTTCGTTTCACCAATCAAAATCGTTGAATAGATAGTTATTCACGGAATATTATTTTTCTTTCCATTATTTTGCATTGAGTATACAGCTAACAAGTTCATCTCCCTGACAAAACTGTCATGTTCGCTGTCAACGAAAATAATTTTTTGATTTGTGTCATTGAAATCAAATGAAAATGAGTGAAAATATAAATAAGAAGAGGGAAAGAAGCAAAAAATTCCTTCACGAAAAAAAAAATGTTTAAAAATTGTAGTGGAAGAATCTCAGGGAAGAATATTTGTATATTATAGAAAATAAAAAAACTGACGATGTGTTGTCACAACAAAAAAATTAAAGAATGGAATATTTTTGCACAAAAAAAATATCCTTCATAAAAGAACTGGCATATTTCTTTCATTTATTGGCTCCAGATGATGCTGAATTATATTTAGAATTTCTTAAACGCATTGTTTTCATAATCAGAATCGCATGCGAAAATCTACTTCGTCAAATTGATTATAAATTATGATCATGTGATTATAGGGATCATTCCTTTTTCGCCTGAATAACAATTTCTTCATCAGAAGATGTCAACAATGATGAAGATGAGATTCTAATATTGACGGAAATATAAATAACGACTAAAGATAACTTTATTTTTCATATTTATCTATTATCCGTTTTAGATTGGTACCTTTTGTAAATATTCTTCTGATCGCCACTGAACACTGAACAATTATATTATAAAACGCACAATAAAAATGTCAAATGTCAAACTATTCTTTGAATATTTAACTGGGCAAAAATCTCCAGATAATTTAACTGACGATTTATTCGTCGAATAACTGCTAACTGACGTTGGTGGAACAAAAATATGCTATTTTATTTGACGAATAGCTTAACTTATGAATAAACTATTTATTCGTCAATGGTGAAACCGGGCGTATGGAAATTAAAGATTATTGAATTTTCTACTGGTATACATTAATACTTTTTCTATATATTTTACAGATAAATTTTAAAATCCCAAAGCCTTAGATAAACACAATTCCTTTGTTACACAGTTTATTTTTTAAATGAATGTAACTGACAGGTAAACGTCATTGTTAAAAAATAAGTCACTTGAAATTAATAATAGTGACATATTAAATAATAAAGAAAATCGTTAATAAATCAATAGTTATATGCAATGGAACATAATATAGTTTGAAGCATTACTAAATACGTAGGTATGTATTTAAATTAATAAAAATGAAATAGCGGGAGGTTTTGTGTTGGCCACTTCAGATTTTTTGTACTGTTTTTATGATAATTACAAAATTGTTTTTATTTTCTTTATGTAGTATGACACCTGGTGTAAATAATATAATTAACCATTAAACAAATTTTTAATTAAAAGTTTTTGCAGTTTTGAAAATAGTAATTTCTCAGATGCCGTGTGACCCCTTACGTACCAAAACATTCACGTATCAGGTTATAGGATAATGACAAGATCATTGATATTATTGATATATTTATTGCACATTTAGAATGTAATAAAACCGATTACCCGCATTTTATGGGCAGTGGGTTATGCTTTCATCCCTTAACAACAGCCTACAAGCCCTGTTTGCAATTACGCCTGGTGAGAGGGGTAAGGGGAGCTGTTGACTGGAATTCTCATCTAAGCCGCAAGTATGCGAGACATCCGGTATTTATCACTCGCAGTAATGCGCCTACGGCTTCAAAACATGCGAATGTGGGGAGCATAGAGGATGAGAACAGAAAATGAAAATGGAAGAAAAAGGAGAAAAAATTACATGATTATTTTTTGACATTTCTGAAAACCAATGAAATGTTTAACTATCTGTCACGTGTCAGCGTTTTAACCAATCCTGCCGTTATTATAGTGACCATATCATTCATTAAGTTATAACCCAACATTATATTCGAATATACAAAGGTTCGTATATTCGTTTACCATGGTTACTTATAGGTGCGTTTCAGGGATTTGTTAACTACTGGATGGAGCAAGTGTATATTGTGACAGGGCGGGTCCCCTAGGCTTCTAATTACTCTTTCTTCTTACCCCACGATGACTTTATCTAACTTTATCTCACTGGTGGACACTTGCTGGATTGCATACCACTTTACTGAGGAGGAACACGCTCTTACGCTCACTATCACTAAACTATAGAGTTATGAACATATTTTGGATGGATGGCACACACAATATTTTTATACTCCTAATTTTATTTACACATATTTACATTAATACTAACTTATAATTATTGATTACACTCTGAACACAAACTAAGCTGTTACATAATTATATTGTAACCCTAATTACGCGTACTCGCGAACGCGCAGCAAACTAAACCGCCGACTACATATCTGTCCTCTCTGAGTCTTTAATCTCGACTGCCCTAAAAACCAAAGGGCTATCACTTGAGCAGGGTATATCTGAAGGGGTGCGAGGGTGTAGCATCCATAGTTAAATAAGAACATTGCACGTAGCATAGGCAATAACTTATATAGTTAATTGTCAAAACAATAAATGTCTACGCGGTTGACATCTAGACTAAACAGAGATATAGGAAAAATAATAATTATTTCTAAACAGAATTTTGACTTACAAAGATAGAATTAAAATGTTGATATTGAAACTATAATTTAGAAGAGTTTATATTAAAGTTATTTACTTGTTATTTCACCATGCTCACCTTGCTACAATATCGATATATATATTTCTTGTGTACCCGGCCAGATTAAGAGAGAATACAGGAAGTGTGAGTGAGAAAGATGTAGATAATTCCACTTTAGACATATTCATATCTGTCATATTCACATCTGTCAAATTCACGTCAAAAATTAATTGTGTTTAAATATATTTGATCATGAAACTTGAAATAAGTACGAATACAACTAATGTAACGCTAAATTAGAACACATATAAGAATATATGTCAATGAGAGAAGGTTTTTTTTTAGAAGAAATCATAATTATAATCATAACTTACTAATGAAACGACACAGCACCGTTCATCACATATTTTGATACACAATTTTCAACACAACACCTACGAACCATTGTCATACAGTGTGTCCCAAAAAGTTTTATACAAATGGAGAAAAAGTTTATCTTATTTCACAAAAAAAAAAATATTTTTGATAAAAAGCTCTGCATGACTTATAGATCCATAATCAAGTACAAAAGTGAGAGTAAAATACGTTCAAACTGTAGTGGAGAGCAAAATGTTCATTGAAATTGTTATTAAGTATCAAAAAATTATGCACACTTGTAGATTAGTGATTTTCCCAGATAAAAATTACAAGATATTATTAATTATGGCTGCAAGAACTTCTTGACTGGAAAGGTGATGAAGGAAAGAAAAACTACTGAATTTCAGTCAATTATTAAATATATTTGAACATGAGGTGTCGAAACCGGCGGAAAATATATTTAATAATTGACTGACATCCAGTAATTTTTCTTTCCTTCATTATTAATTATACCTCCTTATTAATTTATTATTAAAGATTTCTGCTGCTTCCTTACATGTTTTATAATTTTCTCCAACAATGAGAACAATTTCAATTTTATCTTTAATACTTAATTTTACTGGAATTTCTAATTATTGCAAACACACACTGATGTAACATTTGACATTTATTGACAGTTATTAGATATTCCAAAACACTCTATCCAGAACGTGTTTAATAAGGATGAATAACATAAAATCAGGCACTCCAAATCATAATTTTGATTTTCCCTGTATTCCGGTGAATATTTTAAAAATTTTGTACTTGATTACGGATCTACAAGTCATGCAAAGATTTTTATCAAGAATATTTTTTTTTGTGAAATGTAAGATAAACTTTTTCTACATTTGTATAAAACTTTTTGGGACACACTGTATATTAAATTAATAATATTTCAATGATGATATCAAGAATAACCTAAAATCTGTCAAACAAAAGATTTGACAAGTAACGGAAACAAAGACAACAAATCGGTATTATGTATGACTATCTCTGTCGATCTGGCCGGGTACATAGTAAAGATTCACTAGCTCCATCTAGTAGTTAACAAATCCCTGGTGCGTTCAGTTATTTTGTTTTATATACTCAATACTGTCAGTGTCATTTTGAAATATATTTACGGAACATATAAAGTAGGTACGATCATTTTCCTTTGACCACAGTATCGACTACATAAATAAATCTGTAATGTGACTTTGAAGAGAAAAATTATGCTTTGTGTGTTTTATTATGTAGACATCTGAAATGACACTTACATCTCCGAGTTCACGGAAATGAATAATTGAGCGTACCTATTAATTGACAGCTACGCATTATTACAATAAAAATTTGACAAGTAGACAAATAATTTTTTATTCACTACTTCAGAAACTACACCAGTTTATTTTGAAATACAAGCATTTCAACAGACTACGGGCCAAAGATAAATTTACTGTTTACTTTTTAAATTCTTTTTTACCTCTCGCTAAGAGAGGTATTGGATTCATGAAAAAATTCGCATATCCAGATTTCAGTGAATAAGCACGATTTAAGGTCCCTAGAATCCGATTATAACATTTTTAAAATGATGTGTGTCTGTGTGTGTGTGTGTGTGTGTGTGTGTGTGTGTGTGTGTGAGTGAGTGTGAGTGTGTAAGTGTGTGTGTGTGTGTGTGTGGATGTGTGTATGTGTGTATGTATGTATGTCTGGATGTTGTAGACACGATTCCTCAAAAACCATAAGACTTAAAAATTGTTTAACTATGGATTCCTCAATCTGACATACCTGGGAAGAGCTGAAAAGGTTTTGGTAACAATTGAACAACCGGAAGTAATAGTTTCTGAGAAAAATTCTTCTAAATATAATTTTTTGGAAATTTTTGTTATTAAATATTGAAGAACATAAAATTCTCCATCTAATGTACTTAAAATTTTTATTATATCTTGTATAGATTTAGAGATACAGACACTATAATTTATAGAGTGAACTAATCGCAGAGGCTACGGCACTAAAGAAACCAGTTGACAAATTCCAATGTTTATAACATAATTTGTAAATGACACATGTCAGTGTCAAAAATCAACAGTTTTAGTGACATTCTGATAGCTTTTACTGGGAAGTATATTTAATTTTTCTTATTGTTTTATTAATTAAATATTTGAAATTATAGGTAAAATTGTGGTAAAATGCATATATCCATCAGAAATACCGCCAATCTGGTTAATGAATTGGAACAATCTCTGGCATTTAGAAACTTCCTCATACAATGAAAAATAGATGTAATTAGAATTATATGTGTGCAGAAGACATGTTAAATACAATAAAAATCAGTATTTGGGTAAAGTTCTGTATTTTTTTTGTTATAAAACGACGGTTTGAAAGGGAAGTGCAATACAATACTTATATAGCCTAATATGGAAATGGCGAGAGGTCTTGTGCTGGCCACAACAGATTTTTTTATTCATGATATAGTCTCTATAACTTGAAAATCGAAAATTCTCGATATACTCAACGAGTTGCTTTTGGAAATACCTCTCGACCTTCGGTCTCGTGTTGTTTCCAGGCAACACGTTTTCTATTATCGAGAATTTTCAATTGTCTTACTGTATAATATATGAGAATAAAACTCTAGAGATTATTCCTGGGAATAATCTCTGTAGCTTTTGTTTTGTCAGATAGTTATCAACACATAAATAAAATGAATGAAAAACACCGATTCAGAGTTGTTTTGATTATGAAATAAATCAAAAAGGTTATAGAAACCAATTTTGGAAACGCCATAAATTATAATCACTCGGTATGAAGACGATTAATTTATATTTATTTTGCATTGTCAAAGTTATGATCTAGTTATCAAAACAGACTTGCCAACTGCATCATGTAAATGAATGAAGCTAGTTAGTTACGACAGTAGATGGTTACACAATAACAATATAGTGGCTTTCCGTTGTTTGGAACAAATTTGTACATGAAAAAAATAGTCTAATTAAATATAATTCGAGAGTTCGATAAATTAGAAAATAATTCTTCAGTATCTTTCTCAAACTTGTTTTCCGCCAATAAGCATTCAAAATCTCCCTAGTTACATGTCTATCACAGCGATGATAAAAAAAGAAATTATCACCTTATTTATATTCGTTACAAAGAGATTTTTACAACATTGACAGTTAATTTTGATAATAATTCATTATATTCTCTCATTAAATATAAGTTCGTAATTCGATTAACAATCGAAGATATTGCTCGTGAAACAGAAGCAGCATAACTCGGTTCCACTCGAAAATATCGATGATAATCACATGTTATATTACGTATGAAAATATTATTGTTGCATCTTCTTCTTCGTAATTTTCCCCCAGCTATTAACACTTGGTGTAAAAGTTTCTCTCTCTTTTCTAGATAGCCTAATCCTCATTATCTGTATCTGGAGAGCCATCTATCCTGAACCGTCACATATCTCTACATTAGTTAAGCGCCTCTCTCATCACTATCTCTCCCGGGTTCTTTCATCCTCTTTTTATCTCCCTCTTTCTATTGTTATCCTTCAAGACTGTTCCAGGATGAATGGACCATGTACACATGTGTGATATGATGCTTTGTCAAAAGGAGAAGGTTTAATTAGAAAAACTAAATAACGAGACAAGGAGAGATATTAAGTAAAGTTATCATCTGTAAAATTTTCTTTTATATAGAAAGGTGGGTAAGCTTCGTGATATCGAAACAATCTTTAATTTTTGAGAAATTTTTATAAAAATATTGAGTTTTCTATCTGAGTGTCTGGTCGCGAACCTGGGGAACCGGGTTCGATCCCGATCGACGCTTAATATTTCGAGTTTTAAATGGCACAAAAGTGACCCCTGCAGTGCACTCTCCACGCCAGCAATGAGTGCCCGTGAGGTGACACTTGGTAAACGCCCGCACGGTACAAATATGTCATTATCATTATCGATATATGTGACAAAACAGATTGGCACACCTAGAAATGGGTAATGTGCCGTGATGATATATTTATTTTTATATTTATTTATAACAAATAGTTTAATATCTACCTTCTGGCATCTATGATAAGAAAGGTATTGTCTTTGGAAAAAAAATATAAATAAGCTCGTTTTAGGGTAACAGTTTATTGTAACACCAGGAGCGAAACGCTTCTGTGGTTTAGGTTGAGTGGGCCAGTCTCTGATAAAAGACCGAGAGGTTGATTCCGAAACTGAAATCTTGTGGAACGTGTCAATTATGATTTTTTTAAATTTTTAATATTTTTAACAAAATATAGTTTATAAAATGGTAATGCGATTTCCAAGCATCAAAAACCAATAATAATAAACAATTTATTAATAAATAAATGTGTGTGTGGATGTTGGAACCACGGTTCCTCAAATACTGTAAGACTTAAAAAATATTTAACTGCAGTTTTCTCAATCTGACATTCCTGGGAAGAACTAATTAGATTTTGGTAACAATTAGACAACCAGAAGTAATAATTTCTTTGAAATAATCTCCTAAATATATTTTTTTAAATTATTGTTATTGCAAATATTGAAGAATATAAAATTCTCTATCTAATACACTTACAAATTTTATTAGGTATATCTTGTATAGATTTAGAGATAAAGACACTATATAGAATAATCTAATGTAATTGATCGTAGAAGCTAAGGTACTAAGGAAACCAGTTGACAAATTCAAATGTTTATAACATAGTAATTTTTATAACATAGGCTGGAAATGATAGATGTCAGTGTCAAAAATCAACAGTTTTAGTGTTATTCTGAAAGTATTTTCTGAGAAGTACATTTATTCTTTCTTATTATTTTTTAATTAAATATTTAAAATTGTAGGTAAAATGCATATATCCATCAGAAATACCGCCAATCTTGTTAATGAATTGGAAGAATCTCTGAAAATTAGGAACTTCCTCATACAATGAAAAATAGATAGAATTGTACGTGTGCAGAAGACAAGTTAAATGCTATAAAAAACAATATTTGGGTAAAGTTCTGTAATTCTTTGTTATAAAACGACGGCTCGATAATCGAAATGCAATACAATACTTACATAACATAAAATGGAAATGGCGAGAGGTATTATGCTGGCCACAATTGATTTTTTAGAAGGTCTTTCGTCTTTCAAATTTTTAAATAATTAGAACTATTTAATTTTTATAAATACATTCAGTACTTTGCAAATAATATACAAAAATAAAAATACAACACAAAACAGAACTACAAATTCTTATTGCACATAAGTACACCGGTTTTTTTTTTTTAAAGATATACTTTACCCATATTTACAGTTACTTGTACTGTTTTAGCAGTAAATTATATAAATTTCATACATTTTCTCGTAACTTAATACGTCTACCGATGCCGGCCCATTGGGCTAACGCCCGATCGCCCGGCCCGCCAGTCCGGGTACAACATGCAATATGTTTTAGAACTTCTGCTTAATTTAGTTTATATTTTATTTAGTTACTGATTTACATTAATCCGAACAGTTATTGAAGACATTAATATTTATAGGACAATTATTTAAAATGGAAAATTCTGGTACTTGATTAACACCAACAGATGAAGACCATGTGGAGATATTAATTAAAGTTTCTGTATGCTTTTCAGCTGCAGAGAGCATTCTTCTTTGTGATTGTGTTATGTTTCCGCCAAATTAATTTTACGTTGAAGGGAGTTCTCTTATATGAACTAAATAGATACTAGGGACTAGGGGTCGTTTTTATATTCCCGGACTAGGCACTTTTCAGTTTTATTTATATTGTTTTTTAATCACATATACCTTGGTAACGTGTGTGACCATTTACAACACAATTATAGCAATATTAGTTCTAATGTGTCAGTTTGTATTGTCACGCAAGGTATACTGTTGCTCCACGACAATGCACCAGCCCACAAGTCAAGACGTTCAAAAGTTGCGTAGAAATTGACCATCCGCCTTACGGTCCAGTTCTAGCCCTCCTGTGTATACAGGGAATTTATTTTAACATGCAACATATGGTGAATCACTTCCATGGTTACTTACTATTGTCAAAAAATGACAGAAATATAATATTTGTCCATTTTAAAATGCAACATACAAAATTTGTAGTTTTGTATTTTCAAAACTAATTTCCAATAAATTAGCCTACATACGATTAACAAATAATTAAAACATGAATGTTGTACATCTTAACAAACTTTAGCTTACAACATTTCATAACTTTCATATAATAAATGTTAAAAAATACCCCCAATCACACTGAGGCAATATTCTAGTCGGTCGTAATAAGAGTTGTCACCATTTGTGATGTGTTCTCGAGGTATCTCCTGTGCTGCAATACTATTTATAATATTGCATTTTAAAATGGACAAGTATTACATTGCTGTCATTTTTTGACAATAGTGAGTAACCATGGAAGTGATGAACAATAATGTTGCATTTTAAAATAAATTCTCTGTATATTTTGTTTCCAAATCTCAAAAAAAAATCTGTTGTGGCCAGCACAAGACCTCTCGTTATTTCCATATTAGGTTATATAAGTATTGTATTGCACTTCGCTATCGAACCGTCGTTTTATAACAAAAAATTACAGAACTTTACCCAAATAATGTTTTTTATTGTATTTAACATGTCTTCTGCACACATATAATTCTAATTATATCTATTTTTCTTTGTATGAGGAAGTTTCTAAATGTCACAGATTCTTCCAATTCATTAACCAGATTGGCGGTATTTCTGATGGATATATGCATTTTACCACAATTTTACCTATAATTTCAAATATTTAATTAATAAAACAATAAGAAAAGTTAAAGACAGATTAAATATACTTCCCAGAAAAAGCTATCAGAATGTCACTAAAACTGTTGATATTTGACAATGACATGTGTCATGTTATAAACATTGGAATTTGTCAACTGGTTTCCTTAGTGCCTTGGCCTCTGCGATTAGTGTACTCTATAAATTATAGTGTCTGTATCTCTAAATCTATACAAGATATAATAAAAATTTTAAGTGCATTATATGGAGAATTTTATGTTCTTCAATATTTAATAAAAAAAACTCCCAAAAAATTATATTTAGAAGAATTTTTCTAAGAAACTACTACTTCCGGTTGTTCAATTGTTACCAAAACCTTTTCAGCTCATCCCAGGAATGTCAGATTGAGGAAACTGCAGTTAAATATTTTTTAAGTCTTATAGTTTTTGAGGAATCGTGTCTACAACATCCAGACATACACACATACACACATACACACATACACACATACACACATACACACATACACACATACACACACACACACACACACACACACAGACATCATTTTAAAAATGTTATAATCGGATTGTAGGGACCTTAAATCGTGCTTATTCAATAAAATCTGGATATGCGAATTTTAGCATGAATCCAATACCTCTCTTAGCGAGAGGTAAAAATCTGTTGTGGCCAGCACAAAACCTTCCGTCAATTCAATGTATTTGTACAAATCAGATACCAAAAGTTCCTTGGAAAAGATTTTATATATCCTGTAAAATTGTAACACGAACACACAATTTATTTACAAATTCCATATTGCAAGTTCCTTTGAAAAGGTTCTATAAATCCAATATAATTATAACACAAATGTACGTTCTGTAAATTGTACTTCACACTTCCTCATTCCTATACAACGCAGTTCTTCCTCTCTCAAATATTCTGCTACACAGTCCTTCCATTTTCTCTTTGGCCTTCCTCGTACTCCCGTCATTGAAACTGCAAGTCACTTGCGAAGGACACTCTGTCACTTATGTTACTTTCTGATCCTATACTTTCTACTTTGGTTTTGCACTTGACACTGACATCTGTCAATTAGAATTTTTTGAATATACATATCTGCTGTTTGCATAATTTTTGCAAAGCAGACTGATTTTTGAAAGTTAACCTCTCTTAATCTCTCTATAACTCTATATTTGTTGTATATGAAGGAAAATGGATAATCAAATCTTACAGAGAATAAAATTTTCTTTCATATTAATGATCATAAAATGTTGAAAAATGAAATTTAACTGGGTTTTTTCCAGAAAAACTGTTAAGATCTTCAAATAAGGGTACTTTCGGTTGACCAATTATAACCAAAATCTAATCAGCTCTTCATATGGTTGCAAAGAAGAGGAATACGAAAGAATCATAATTTTTAGAATTGTAGTTTTGGAGTTATCGTCGGAGAAAAATTTGTCACACACACACACACACACGGACACACATACACAGACACACACACAGACACACACACAGACACAAACACGGACACACACACACACACATACAGACATCAATGTAAAATTAGTAAAATCGTATGCTAAGGATCTTAAAACGTGCTTATTCATTGAAAACTCACAACCGATTTTTTTGACTAAAAACAATACCTTCCTTTTGACGAAAGGTAAAAAACCACTAATGGCCGGTTGCACCAACGTAACTTAAATATTAAACTCGGCTTAAATTGACAATATTGCATCGAAATGAAATGTCAAATTATAATATATTGCTGTCCAAATTTCGATTTGCATTTATTTGTTCAAGCCTAGCTTAAAATTTAAGCCTTGTTGGTGCAAATGGGCATAAGGAGAACAAAATTTAGGGGCGATAACGAACTTTTAGCGACTGTTGTAGGACATTTTATAGACAAACAAAGGAATATTTTTATAATGGATTAAAGATGTTATTGAAACTTATATTCAAAAGCAATGGACTTATTGTATATTGAAAAATAATTTTATGTTACTGTTCTAATCTTTTCTTTTCATGGCTAGTCCGGGAATATAAAACCGACCCCTCGTATATTTATCCCATATACCTGAAATTATTATTTTAGGAAATTAACAGAATATAATATACCCCTGTCCAATAGCCGTAGAAGCAGCGTATCAAAACCAATCCGGAATAAATTACAATCCTGCTGAATCGGATTTCTCGTAAATCGCTTTCAATATTCCATGCAACTCCCAGTTTTAATCTCTCTTGAACTGACCATCCGCATGGAAACAATCGAATGGGGATTCCCATAACCAACTAGAGGAAAAAAAAACCGTTATAAAGTTGGCAATATGAATCATCGTGGGGTGTGACAGTTGACATGCGGTGTTTTGGGAAAATGGCCGCCTGATACCCGAAAGCCAAAGGCTTAAATTTGTTAGCTGGTGATGACGCAACAGAGAGATATATTACCGCTGCTTGTCCCCTTGATTATTGTGATTTTTTATTTTTTTCTGGGGTTTTGTATCACATTATTATTTTTGACAGGTTTTGTGTGGATTAGTGAGGGCTATAAATAATTTCCACACTTTTAAAGATTAATATTTCATTTTGTAAAAAATACATGGAATTTATTTATTTCGTTTCCAAGCCATACATTATACTCGTAATAGATATAAGGTACACAAGAGTAATGATAATACATGGAATCAAATATCAGATCAAACGTAGGTAGTTGTTTTATTAAAAGCAACTATAATATGTATATATTCTAATGCCGTTTCAGCTAGGGTGTTCTACAAATTATTTATTCACTTACCGCCCGTGGGCTTTTTGAACGATTTACTGCCTTTGTTATCTTAGCAACCATATCTTGATCAGTAAATATGTAAAACCTGTTACTTTGGAAACCGTATTGTTAAACATTTAAAAACCACTCCGGTCGTGCAAAAAAGTATAGTATGTACTGTGTAAGTATGGGTGAGTACATGTGTGTTTGTGTGTGTGTTTTAAGGAACACATACGAAATTAACAAGGGAAATCAGTTTTTTGCAGACTGTTGTACCCCGTTTTAACTAGCAGGCGATGGTTGTAATGTCAATAGAAAGATAAACATTTTCTTATTTAATGATACCAAATACAAGTAAATTATATTACTCTCAAAATCGATAATAGAATGTGATGTGATTCTGTTGTTGATTATTTATATGCATTTGAAGTCATTTGATGCAGATTTTTTTTTATCTTTCTATTGACACCAGAACCAAATCGTTGTCAGTTGAAACGGGTGGCAACAGTCTGCAAAAAAAAACTGATTTCGCATGTTAATCTCCTATATATCTTGAAAGAAAAGACCCGGGATCGCTCGTATTAGAATTACGACTAGGACTTCGAACTGGGTATTTAGTAAAATGGGAAATATAGAGCCATCCGGCTCAAATGGAATACGGGTCGGAGTCGATTCTTCACCCGTAAAACCCATAAGACCCAAAAGAACCGGATACCCGTATTACTTGTAAGAACCGCAGACCCGTATTGCATTTAAATACACATATTTAAATTATTCATAATGGTGTCTATCTTACAAATCGAGAATTTTTTACTTGTCCTATTGTACAAATTACTAACATATCTTTATAACTAATTGTATCCTGTCAAATGTTTAATCAAAACTAAATTAAATAAAAAAAATTTCAACGGTATGAGTATTAGAAAATTGGCAACGTAATTATAAGCAGATGTGGTAACAGAAACCGGAACCGAAACCATTAACCGAAAAATACCGGAAAAATATGAGAATCGAAACCGAAACCTATACTGAAATTCGAAACAGATACAAAACCGGAACCGAAAGCAAAACCCTTTTTTATTTTTCGGTTAACCGCATTATATACATTTCTTTTGTTAGTTGTAAAATATTGTAAATTTTTATTATTAAAATACTTATGTATAAAAAAGTATAAACATTTTTTTTTTCTGTCGAAACGTATTTCAATTTTCAACAATTGGGTGGCGCTCGAAATCCGTTACATGTTACATTTACATAGACATTTAACATGGGAAATAAGAATATTTTGAATATTTGCTTCCCATTAAAATTGATTGTTATAAAACTTTGTACACGTGTTTGTAGACACTTTTTGCATCATTATAATAATTAATTGTTCAATTAAAATTAATAATATTATTATTCTCGTAAATTACTTTTGCAAAACCGAAACCCTTTTAGTAAAACCAGTATACCAAAACCGATTGCTGTATAAAAACCGAAACCCAAATCAAAACCGAATTTTTATTTTCACGATGACCGAAACCGTAACCCAAACCGATATTTTTTATGGTTACCATCCCTGATTATAAGTCTTACGGGTGATTCTGTTCTTGCGGATAATACGAGTCCGTGATTCTTTCGGTTCTTATGTGTCTTATGGGCGAAGAATCGACTCCGAACCGTATTCACTGAAATATGGGTGGGCGGGTGGTCCTTTGGATCCACCGATATTCCAAGCAGTAATGGGGTTATTTAAAAAAAAATAATTGTTGTTTTTTTTTATAAAATCATGAAATCCATCTCATTTAATAAATATGGTAATAGAAAATAATTTGAAATATGCGACTTTTCATTCATAAATTTGCTAATAAATAATTGTTGTTTTTTTTATAAAATCATGAAATCCATCTCATTTAATAAATATGGTAATAGAAAATAATTTGAAATATGCGACTTTTCATTCATAAATTTGCTAATAAATAATTGTTGTTTTTTTTATAAAATCATGAAATCCATCTCATTTAATAAATATGGTAATAAAAAATAATTTGAAATATGCGACTTTTCATTCATAAATTTGCTATTTGCGCTTTTAAACACGGACTAAATTTGTGACGACACAAATTCATACTCACACAAAGACAATTCTCTCTCACACACACACGCTTCATAACATGAAACAGTAACCTAACCTAAAAGTGTGACAGCTGACAGCAAAATATACAAGAGAGAAGATTATTATTATTTTCTATTTCTAGTACTAGTGCAGTACAAGGTATGTAAATAAACCACTTATTTAAATAAATACCAAAGCAAATAATCATAGTTCTAAATTAAACCGGTAGAGCTCGACTGTCGTATCCGTGAATATGTGTCGTCAGTCGTTGAAATATTTGAAATTAAACGCAAATTTTAAAAAATCATATCTCTGATTCTAAAGACTTGTAAGATGTAAAATATACACATACATGTTTAATTTGACCTTTTTTTTAAGAAAAAAATAAATCAGAAAATGTGAAATGACCCCATTAGAAGACAATTATACAGGATGTCTCAATAAGCAATAAGCAAAATTGTGCCATTTTATATTAGAAAATTGGTCATGTAGACAAAATAAAAATTGTGTCAGCGGTTCCCAAAATTTGGGACAGAATATATATTTTTTAAATGGAACTATATATTTTTTATTATCTTATTGGAAAGAGTATTTTTTTCTCTTTCCAATAAGGTAATGTTGATTATGTACAATTTTTTCAAATAAACGAGTTATTTACGTTTAAAGATAAAAATTATCTTTTATTAGTTTAGGTCAAGGGGTTAAGTAAACTATGGAAACAATTGTCTTTTATAAAATTATTATTTTATTAATTTATTTTATAGTAATAACAAAGCAAAAAAAATATTCAAATTGAAAGCCATTATTTCTTTCGCACATTAATACTCTTTTGGAAAGAGAGCCGACCGTACTACGTAACTGGTGTCTAGATATACTTTCCATATAGCACGATCATATCTAACTTTTCTTCATTTGTAAAGTTATTAAACATTATTAAACACAGAGAACTTTACGGGAGAAATTATTAAACGGCAAACAAACAAAGAATCAATTGTTTCCATTTCCATAGCTTACTTGACTAAAAAACTAATAAAATAGTTTACAAAATTTAAATTTTTAACCGTAAATAACTCGTTTATTTGAAAAAATTGTACATAAACAACATTACCTTTTTGGAAAGAGAAAATACTCTTTCCAATAATACAATAAAAAATATATGGTTCCATTAAATATATATATATATATATATATATATATATATATATATATATATATTTACATCCCACTACCATTGTGGCGTCCCCTGTGTAATTTTCTACATTCAAAGTGACGTCCTTGTGCATAAGACGTCCGTATACCGGACGTCATATGCACATGGCCTTATAAATTTTTTTCTGACATCAGGGGGGCCTCTAGTATCGTATAGCAAAATTTGTTATGGACGTCAGAATGATAGCGGAATGGAAAATGTATATTTTTTGTAGTTCAAAAAAATTCCACTTGCGGCGCTAGTGTCGTCCGGCGTATATACGCTGTATATACTGAAGTTTCATTCCAGCGACATTCTGAACTCCGTACGCTTGGCAACAGTGGAACATTGGGTTACTACATTAGCGCGCAACTCTTCTAATCGTATTTAAAGCTACATTGTGCACATATGATAGTATTTAAATTAATATTTATGTATTCAAACTTTTGTTTTGCAACATCCTCTTAGTAAATACAACGTCAAAATGTATGGTTTCAATGTAATAAATTTAAAAAAAGGTAATTATTTAAATACTCATATCATAAAGCTGAATTATTAATTACAAAATATTGTGTAAATTGTAAATAAAAGCCAAATGTATGGGTAAAAAGATTAATGATTAAATGTATGGAATAAATATGATAACGGTATACCACAGTGAAATAAATAAATAAAATATTTATAAACTTTTGATCTAAAATACGAAGACCGAAATTTGAAGTGTCGAAAAAGAGAGTGTAGAAATAATTATTAAAAGAAAAATTTGATGTGGCCAACACAAAACCTCCCGCTATTTAATTTTTATTAATTTAAATACATACCTACGTATTTACTAACGCTGCAAACTGTTCCATTGCAGAAAACTATTGCTTTATTTACTATTTTCTTTTTAAAATGTTACTATTATTAATTTGAAGTGATTAGCTTTTTGACAGTGACATTTACTGTCAGTTGCATTCATTTGAAATATGAACTGTGTAACAAAGGAATTGTGTTTATTTTAGGCTTCGGGACTAATAAAAAATATATTTTTAAATTTATCTGTAAAATATATAGAAAAAGTATTAATGTATTCCTGTAGAAAATTCAATAATCTTTAATTTTCATAAGACATAAAATGCGAAAAAATGGCATTTAATGGTATTTTTTGAAGAAAATTCATTATGAGCTTCAGGTAAAGTGCCATTTCCGGTTATCCGATTTACACCAAAATCTAATGGCTTCTTTTCATATTATAATAGGATAGAAATACAAGGTTTCAGAATTTTCTGAATGATAGTATTTGAGTTAGAGCGAAGACAAAATCCATACACATACGCACACATACACACACATACAGACATCATCTTGAAAATGTTAAAATTGGATTCTAGGGACCTTAAAACGTGGTCATTTACTAAAATCTCGATAAGTGATTTTTAGCACAATCCCTATCCTATACCTCTCTTACCAAGGGTAGCGGGAGGTAAAAAATGTTTTAAACATATTAATATGTACTACAAACGATTTATTACATATAGATATTTTTTACTCTAGGTACTTCTTCCTATTTCACCCCTACTTACTGAGGTATTTCAATAAATTGTTTTCATTTAATTAAAAAATATTTTTATACATTTTAGATAGTTTAAATACGTTAAAATATTTGCTACCCTTGGTAAGGGAGGTATAGGGATCGTGCTAAAAATCACATATCGAGATTTTAGTAAATTACCACGTTTTAAGGTCCCTAGAATCCAATTTTAACATTTTCACGATGATGTCTGTATGTGTGTATGTGTGTGTGTGTGTGTGTGTGTGTGTGTGTGTGTATGGATGCTCTAACTCAAATACTATCATTCAAAAAATTCTGAAACCTTGTATTTCTATCCTATTCTAATATGAAAAGAAGCCATTAGATTTTGGTGTAAATCAGATAACCGGAAATGACACTTTACCTGAAGCTCATAATGGTTTTACCATTAAATGCAATTTTTTCGCATTTTATGTCTTATGAAAATTAAAGATTATTGAATTTTCCACAGGAATACATTAATACTTTTTCTATATATTTTACAGATAAATTTAAAAATAATTTTTTTTATTAGTCGCGAAGCCTAAGACAAACACAATTCCTTTGTTACACAGGTCATATTTCAAATAAATGTAACTGACAGTAAATGTCACTGTCAAAAAACTAATCACTTCAAATTAATAATAGTGACATTTTAAAAAGAAAATAGTAAATAAAGCAATAGTTTTCTGCAATGGAACAGTTTCCAGCGTTCGCAAATACGTAGGTATGTATTTAAATTAATAAAAATTAAATAGCGGGAGGTTTTGTGTTGGCCACATCAGATTTTTATTTTTATTATATTGTAATTTGAAAAATTTTATTATATGCGCTAGTGAGATATGTAAAAATATAAATAATCAAAAGTAATGACTTTTAAAAACACCGTATTTTTATTGCAATCTATATGCAAACTCAGAAAGAAACGCAGATAAGTAAATTAATAATATGTCTATTATTGTAATATCCGTAAAAAAATCAATTTATCGCAAAAATAGCCGAAGTAAATTCAAACGGCGGCTTTTCATATGTTTTCACTATTTTATTGACTTATGAAAAATAATTTGTTGAACAAATACATATTTACTTTTGAATAGTAATAATAAGCTTATTATTATAAATTTCATAAAAATTTGAATTTATTGTGTGTGTGTGTGTGTGTGTGTGTGTGCGTGCGTGCGTGCGTGCGTGTGTGTGTGCGTGCGTGTGTGTGTGCGTGCGTGCGTGCGTGCGTGTATGTGTGTGTATCTTGTGGGCACGATTACTCAAATACCATCAATCAGAATATTTTGAAATTTTTGATATCCATTCTATACTAATGTGGGAAGATCTCATTAGTTTTTAGTGTATATCGGAAGTATTACTTATAGAAGCTTATAATAGTTTTTCTTGAAGAAATACATAGAATATAATAGATAAAATGTATTAACGGATATCTCGGCGGTGATTGTAAGGAATTATATTGTTGTTATTCCATAAAGTGGTTAATTTTATTTAAATTTACAATATTTCGTCACACATTTTGTAACTTCATCAGGGAATAAATTAGTTTTAACTGGTGTAATCGCTTGATAAATTGATAAATTCAGAAACATTCAATTTTGTTATTGTTACTTGTTTATGCTCTGCACTGATATACATATTATTGTAAGAATTTTGACTATATAAGTATAAAATATAAGTTACATCAAAAGAAAACTTGTAAAATTTACTCAGTGAGCGTCACATGTTGGCCGAAATGCGGGGGCCCACACTTTTATTCCCTGATGAAGTTACAAAATGTGTAACGAAATATTGGATATTTAAATAAAATTAACTACTTTATGGAATAACAACAATATAATTCCTTACAATACCCGCCGAGAAATCCGTTAATACATTGTATCTATCAACAAGTACGGCGTTACTTCCTCCTAACATTGAATATAATATTTCAGTAACTTTTACTTAAAAATTAAATATAATGGTACAATCTTGAATTTTACGATAATAGTATTTAGTAAATAACTTACAATATGAATTTATAAAATAAATTATTTATATACATCATCTTGCCTATGCGTCAAACAAAAACAATATTTTAAAAACAATTTTGATATAATTAAACAAATGTCACCTTGTGTAAAGATACGAGTACTATTTTGAATTTTTGTTAAGTTTTTCTATTAGTTTTGTCAATATTCGTGAAATTTATTTTGTGTATGATATATTTGTTATATGTAAAATAAAGTTTGTTATGGGTGAATGAAAATATTTGTACTTTTTACTTGTACGATTTTGGGGCTATTTAAATAAATAAATTTAAATAGTTCATTCTTCACTTATTTTCACATATTTACATTTACCGTCAGAGAAAATGGAATTGTTGTTCTTGTACACCAAGTGCAAGAACATTTCACATTTCTTACTTGTAAACCGGGTATCTTACTTTATTTTTGTTATATGTATAAGAAATACAACAGTAAAATTTTAATTTGGAGAAATAAATATTTTTCCTAATAATTTTAGAACAAAAGTGTTAAGTATTAAAAATGACATTTTAAATGACAAATTAGAAGATCCATTTTCAAATTGCTTACGGATTGCCAAAAGAAATTATCATTATCAAACATTGTAGGAATCTATGATGTTTGCAGCTAAGTATGCATATTGTTGTGAAAGAGTGTGCTTTGGTTTCTACATTAGAATAATGTATTTAATATTGGCAACGCTGCTGGACGTCACTGTAACGGTAGTATGAATAAAAATATACAAATTGGACGTCATAAGTACTGATTATGTATGAAGTATATACTGTGGACGCCGGATTCACTCAGTATGGAGGAGCTCATAATGTCGTCAAATGAACGGAAACGTATATCGCTGTAAATCGACTTTATTGAAATTTGAACCGAAATTCATAATCAGGGGGAAAAATAAGTAGATATACTTTATAAAGTCGAAGCCTATCTCTATTCCTTTCGGTGGTTGCCACAATGTCCTAGCCATGAAAGGACGCAGCAATGATAGCGGGATGTAAATATATATATATATATATATATATATGTATACATGGTACGTGGTCACTTCATATACGGGAATTTGCTCAACGCTGTCACTTCATATATAACGTTGTGACTTCCGAAAATGGAAGTGACAACGTTTCCCTATGTAATTTTATTTTTTCTAACACTACAAGGCAAAACAAGTCTAAATACGAAAATTTAGTTGGAAGTCAAATAGTACCCCCCATACCCTCAAAATTGTCACTTTAGTTCAAGCGTTTACCGCTGGCGCTGTACTCGCTATTAGTGACAGGTATGCACAATGCGATGTTACTTCCGTAGTGTATATAGCATTGGAAGGTACTTAGTCACTTCCAAAACTTGGCAACAGTGTATTGCAGTATGTTATTGTGGTTTGTGGAAACTCTTTATTAATATAATATTTTTTTATTAACAATATACAATTAAAAAGTATCACAAATTAATAAGTGAAAAATTTACAATAAAATGTAAAAATAATTACCGCTGTTATCTATAGCACATACGGAGTATTTCTGTGAACTAATGATTATTTTTAGCACCTATTTAAAAATGTTAGCCAATAAGTATTAATAACAAATAACAATTAAATATCTGACAAAGTTGCTTAATTTTACAACTAATGCCTGGTTTCAAAAGGGTATGCTATAAAATTACTACCTTGTTATAATTTTCAATAGATAGAAATAAATTCCACACGTGACATTTTACTGTTTACTACTTAATTTGGTTGGATGAAAATGTATTAATTTTTGAACAAACGGAAATGAAACCGGACATAAATTGCAAAAGTGCGGACATTAACTTATTTACAGTCTTGGAGGTTATTACATTTTTAAATAAATCCCAATAACATCATGTTACTTACAAATTATTTTTCTGTAAATGAAATTTGTAATTTTCATATCATAAGTAAAAACAAGAACGTGAAATATGTATATAGTTAAATATTAATTCTTAGCGAGGTAGCTCTCTAATTGAGTGCTTCATTTCCCTACCTTCTTCATAATATATAAGAAGTAAAATTCTGGTTTTTTACCTCTCGCTAAGAGAGGTATTGGAATCATGCCAAAAATCGCATATCCAGATTTTAGTGGATAAGCACGTTTTAAGGTCCCTATAATCCGATTACAACATTTTTACGATGATGTCCGCGTGTGTATGTATGTGTGTGTGTGTGAAGAATATTTAACTGCAATTTCCTCAATCTGACATTCCTGGGAAGAGCTGATTAGATTTTGGTAACAATTTGACAACCGGAAGTAATAGTTTCTTTAAAAAAATCTTGTAAATATTATTTTTTGAAAATATGTATATTACATATATTGAAGAACCTAAAATTCTACATCTGATACATTTAAAATTTTTATTATATCTTGTATAGATTTAGCGATAAAGGCAATGTAATATATAGAATAATTTAATGTAGTACATCGCTGAGGCTAAGGCACTAAGGAAACCAGTTGACAAATTCAAATGTTTATAACAAAGTAATGTTTATAACATAGTTTGTAAATGGCAGATGATAAAGTCAAAAATCAACAGTATTAGTGACATTCTGAAAGCTTTTTCTGGGAAGTACATTTAATCTTTCTTATTGTTTTATTAATTAAATATTTAAAATTGTAAGTAAAATGCATATATCCATCAGATATATCGCCAATCTAGTTAATGAATTGGAATAATCTGACATTTAGGAAGTTCCTTAGACAATGAAAAATAGATATAATTAGAATTGTAGTGTACAGAAGACATGTTAAATACAATAAAAACAATATTTGGGTAAAGTTCTGTAATTTTTTTGTTATAAAAGGACGGTGCAATACAATACTTATACAGGGTGTAAATTTTAAAACGGGCCATTGGGCTATAACATAGAAAAACAGGTTTTTGGACGCCAAAAGTTTCTATATTAATTTATTGAAAAAATAATTGGTGTCTATTATAAAGAAAAAAATTACAATTTTTATAATGCCAAACACCTTACATTTCTGTTTCACATAAAGCCAGAAAATATATTTAAAAATCTGTTGTGGCTAGCACAAGACCTCTCGCCATTTCAATAGGCTATATAAGTATTGTATGGCACTTTGCTATCGAAATGTCGTTTTATAACAAAATATTACAGAACTTTACCCAAATATTGTTTTTTATTGTATTTAACAATTCTTCTGCACACATATAAACCTAATTATACCTATTTTTCATTGTATGGGGAAAATCCTAAATGTCAGAGATTCTTCCAATTCATTAACCAGATTGGCGGTATTTCTGATGGATATATACATTTTACCTATAATTTCAAATATTTAATTAATAAAACAATAAGAAAGACTAAATGTACTTTCCAGAAAAAGCTATCAGAATGTCACTCAAACTATTGATTTTTGACACTGACATTGATATCTGTCTTTTACAAACAGTTATACACATTTAAATTTGTCAACTGGTTTCCTTAGTGTAGTTTCGCCTACTCGACTTTATATCCCGATATTCTATATATTATAGCGTCTTTATCTCTAAAAATTTATAGAAGATATAATAAAAAATTTAAATGTATCAGATGTAGAAATTTGTTTTTCAAAATTAGTAATATCAAAAATTTTCAAAAATTTTTGACGTTTCAATATTCTCTGTAAATACTTTACAGTCAAGATTTTGGCGCTGTAAGATTTATAGAAATTTCTATAAGACTATAGCCCTTATAGTACTGTAACCTAGTTACAGAATAGATATTTTCTTATATACTATAACGGCGGTTGTTTATAGAGCCTATAGAGCTTGTAGAACGCTACAGAATAGCACCATTAATTATTATATGTGAACTCGAAAATTGTATAACATGTGTATTGCTGGAAATAAGATAAATTTGAAATATTTTTTATTACATGAAACGTCTTTCGGCTTTGATATTTTATTTTCTGATATGTTCTGTATTGCACAAATTCTGCATCATCTTTGGACTAGGTTTTTTTTTTGTAAAGTAATTAATTTAATTAGTGACTAGTAAACATAACACCTTAAATTTGTAAATTTAAAAGTAGTAATAACTGCGTCATTTGTTGTTAATATGTACAATAAATACAATTTTACGGTTAATTTCTTTCCTGGCCATAAACTAAAGTTTTATGTAATATATGTAATAGCCGAAAATAGGGTATATCCCCATTTAATAAGCCCTTATGTCGTACATTATCCCAGATTACTTATAGTTGAAGTTGAGTGGTTTGGAGCGGATCTGCTGACTTGCAAACAATCTAGTATTTTTTTTTTTAATATTTTTTTAAATAATATAATAAACCAAATAGGGCACTTAGGTAGCACACAAATCGTATTTTTTTGTAGAAAATTCAGAATTGGGCATGCATGATTTGGAGCAGTTCCGCAGACTTACAGCCAAGACAACAAAATTATGATTTTTTAAACAAAAATAATAGTCCAAAATTCGACATTGTGGCACTTCATTCACACAGAGTGAGACCTTTATTTATCATATACTTTATTTGGTGTTTTGCTGATATGTGCTTGCTAGTTTAGCCGATATGATATTTGGCAACGTTGCGGAAGTCAGCCCTACGCTTCAGTATCTTGTATACAATTACAGTGATGGAAGTAACTTCGTATTTTAAGTATGTACAATTGTATACTAATTTTTAATATAATATTTTCTTACCCCTCTTTTGAAAACCTTAATTTAGAAGTTCCCCTAAGCCTATATATATAATTTTTAAAAATATATATCCATTAATTAATATGGAAGTCAGGACGCCCTATCAACGCCACGGAAGTGACTCCTTAACAGGTATCAATATATATATATATATATATATATATATATATATATATATATATATATATATATATTGATACCTGTTAAGGAGTCACTTCCGTGACGTTGATAGGGCGTCCTGACTTCCATATTAATTAATGGATATATATTTTTAAAAATTATATATATAGGCTTAGGGGAACTTCTAAATTAAGGTTTTCAAAAGAGGGGTAAGAAAATATTATATTAAAAATTAGTATACAATTGTACATACTTAAAATACGAAGTTACTTCCATCACTGTAATTGTATACAAGATACTGAAGCGTAGGGCTGACTTCCGCAACGTTGCCAAATATCATATCGGCTAAACTAGCAAGCACATATCAGCAAAACACCAAATAAAGTATATGATAAATAAAGGTCTCACTCTGTGTGAATGAAGTGCCACAATGTCGAATTTTGGACTATTATTTTTGTTTAAAAAATCATAATTTTGTTGTCTTGGCTGTAAGTTTGCGGAACTGCTCCAAATCATGCATGCCCAATTCTGAATTTTCTACAAAAAAATACGATTTGTGTGCTACCTAAGTGCCCTATTTGGTTTATTATATTATTTAAAAAAATATTAAAAAAAAAAATACTAGATTGTTTGCAAGTCAGCAGATCCGCTCCAAACCACTCAACTTCAACTATAAGTAATCTGGGATAATGTACGACATAAGGGCTTATTAAATGGGGATATACCCTATTTTCGGCTATTACATATATTACATAAAACTTTAGTTTATGGCCAGGAAAGAAATTAACCGTAAAATTGTATTTATTGTACATATTAACAACAAATGACACAGTTATTCCAACTTTTAAATTTACAAATTTAAGGTGTTATGTTTACTAGTCACTAATTAAATTAATTACTTTACAAAAAAAAAACCTAGTCCAAAGATGATGCAGAATTTGTGCAATACAGAACATATCAGAAAATAAAATATCAAAGACGAAAGACGTTTCATGTAATAAAAAATATTTCAAATTTATCTTATTTCCAGCAATACACATGTTATACAATTTTCGAATTCACTTATAATAATTAATGATGCTATTCTGTAACGTTCTACAAGCTCTATAGGCTCTATAAACAACCGACGTTATAGTATGTAAGAAAATACCTATTCTGTAACTAGGTTACAGTACTATAAGGGCTATAGTCTTATAGAAATTTCTATAAATCTTACAGCGCCAAAATCTTGACTGTAAAGTATTTACAGAGAATATTGAAACGTCAAAAAATTATTAATTTTGAAGAACAAAATTCTACATCTGATACATTTAAATTTTTTATTATATATTCTATAAATTTAGAGATAAAGACGCTATAATATATAGAATATCGGGATATAAAGTCGAGTAGGCGAAACTACACTAAGGAAACCAGTTGACAAATTCAAATGTGTATAACATAGTTTGTAAAAGACAGATATCAATGTCAGTGTCAAAAATCAATAGTTTGAGTGACATTCTGATAGCTTTTTCTGGGAAGTACATTTAGTCTTTCTTATTGTTTTATTAATTAAATATTTGAAATTATAGGTAAAATGTATATATCCATCAGAAATACCGCCAATCAGGTTAATGAATTGGAAGAATCTCTGACATTTAGGATTTTCCCCATACAATGAAAAATAGGTATAATTAGGTTTATATGTGTGCAGAAGAATTGTTAAATACAATAAAAAACAATATTTGGATAAAGTTCGGTAATATTTTGTTATTGTTATTCGATAGCAAAGTGCCATACAATTATTTATTAAATATATATAAACTTTGTTTCAAAAATTATATTTTATTTAAAAATATAGTACAATGCACATTTCGAGGTTTTACCTCATCTTCAGGAAGAAAAATAAATGATATTAATATAAATAAATATAAATATAAACAAATAACAAATGAGTGAAACAAATAACAAATTAATATAGATAATAAAATTGAAATTTTATTAATATAAAATTTTAGTAATTATATATTAATAATTTTATATTAATAAAATTTCAATTTTATTATCTATATTAATTTGTTATTTGTTTCACTCATTTGTTATTTGTTTATATTTATATTTATTTATATTAATATCATTTATTTTTCTTCCTGAAGATGAGGTAAAACCTCGAAATGTGCATTGTACTATATTTTTAAATAAAATATAATTTTTGAAACAAAGTTTATATATATTTAATAAATAACATAATGTTTCAAATGTATCCAACATATAAAAGTGCTATACAATACTTATATAGCCTATGGAAATGACGAGAGGTCTTGTGCTGGCCACAACAGATTTTTAAATTTATTTTCTGACTTTATGTGAAACAGAAATGTAAGGTGTTTGGTATTAAAAAAATTGTAATTTTTTTCTTTATAATAGACACCAATTATTTTTTCAATAAATTAATATAGAAACTTTTGGCGTCTAAAAAACTGTTTTTCTATGTTATAGCCCAATGGCCCGTTTTAAAATTTACACCCTGTATAAGTATTGTATTGCACCGTCCTTTTATAACAAAAAAATTACAGAACTTTACCCAAATATTGTTTTTATTGTATTTAACATGTCTTCTGCACACATACAATTCTAATTATATCTATTTTTCATTGTCTGAGGAAGTTCCTAAATGTCAGATTCTTCCAATTCATTAACTAGTTTGGCGGTATATCTGATAGATATATGCATTTTACTTACAATTTTAAATATTTAATTAATTAAACAATAAGAAAGATTAACTGTACTTCCCAGAAAAAGCTTTCAGAATGTCACTAATACTGTTGATTTTTGACTTTATCATCTGCCATTTACAAACTACATATGTTATAAACATTACTTTGTTATAAACATTTGAATTTGTCAACTGGTTTCCTTAGTGCCTTAGCCTCAGCGATGTACTACATTAAATTATTCTATATATTGCATTGCCTTTATCTCTAAATCTATACAAGATATAATAAAAATTTTAAATGTGTCAGATGTAGAATTTTATGTTCAATATATGTAATATACATATTTTCAAAAAATAATATTTACAAGATTTTTTTAAAGAAACTATTACTTCCGTCCAATTGTTACCAAAATCTAATTAGCTCTTCCCAGGAATGTCAGATTGAGGAAACTGCAGTTAAATATTCTTTACGATTTATAGTATTTGAGAAACCGTGGATCCAACATACACACACCCACACCCACACACACACATACACATACACACACATACACACACACATACATACATACACACACGGACATCATCGTAAAAATGTTGTAATCGGATTATAGGGACCTTAAAACGTGCTTATCCACTAAAATCTGGATATGCGATTTTTGGCATGATTCCAATACCTCTCTTAGCGAGAGGTAAAAAACCAGAATTTTACTTCTTATATATTATGAAGAAGGTAGGAAAATGAAGCACTCAATTAGATAACAACCTCGCTAAGAATTAATATTTAACTACTTATATACATATTTCACGTTCTTGTTTTTACTTATCATATGAAAATTACAAATTTCATTTACAGAAAAATAATTTGTAAGTAACATGATGATATTGGGATTTATTTAAAAATGTAATAACCTCCAAGACTGTAAATAAATTAATGTCCGCACTTTTGCAATTTATGTCCGGTTTCATTTCCGTTTGTTCAAAAATTAATACATTTTCATCCAACCAAATTTAGTAGTACTTTACAAAACAGTAAAATGTCACGTGTGGAATTTATTTCTATTTTATAATTATTTGAGTATACGTGAAGATATAAATTATATATATTATATATTTGATTTTATTTCTATTTATTGAAAATTATAACAAGGTAGTAATTTTATAACATACCCTTTTGAAACCAGGCATTAGTTGTAAAATTAAGCAACTTTGTCAAAAAGTTTCACCAATCGCGAATACTGACACATGACAAAAAAATAAATTGTCACCTGACATTTTATTGCTTATTGGTTGCAGAATGTTAAAAACTTGCTAAAAATTATTAAATCATCTTAACCGAATTACCACGATTGAAATTTAGAAACTTGTTAAAAATTATCACAAATAGATTTTAATATATATGAAGATATTTAATTGTTATTTGTTATTAATACTTATTGGCTAAAATTTTTAAATAGGTGTTAAAAATAATCATTAGTTCACAGAAATACTCCGTATGTGCTACAGATAACAGCTGTAATTATTTTTACATTTTATTGTGAATTTTTCACTTATTAATTTGTGATACTTTTTAATTGTATATTGTTAATAAAAAATTATTATATTAATAAAGAGTTTCCACAAACTACAATAACATACTGCAATACACTGTTGCCAAGTTTTGGAAGTGACTAAGTACCTTCCAATACTATATACACTACGGAAGTAACATCGCATTGTGCATACCTGTCACTAATAGCGAGTACAGCGCCAGCGGTAAACGCTTGAACTAAAGTGACAATTTTGAGGGTACGGGGGGTACTATTTGACTTCCAACAAAATTTTCGTATTTAGACTTGTTTTGCCTTATAGTGTTAGAAAAAATAAAATTACATAGGGAAACGTTGTCACTTCCATTTTCGGAAGTCACAACGTTATATATGAAGTGACAGCGTTGAGCAAATTCCCGTATATGAAGTGACCACGTACCATGTATACATATATATATATATATATATATATATATATATATATATATATATATTTTTATATATATATATTGTCCCAAATTTTGAGAACCGCTGACACAAATTTTATTTTGTCTACATGACCAATTTTCTAATATAAAATGGCACAATTTTGCTCATTTAACCAACCTCGTACCTCATCAAATAAAAAAGTTATCAATAGTGAGCAAGCTTATTGAGACACCTGTATACTCCTGAAATTACACACTTTCATAACGGTTCGTGGCTTGTGGGTAATTTCTTAACAGTGACAATAATTCACTTTAAAGAAGACATTTGTGGCTAACGCTAACATTTACAACAACGCAAATTTTGTTAGTCAAAATATATGCAACGAGTGCAAAATATCCCTATGGATAAATAGATTTATTTGCAATTGCAAAATTGGCATTTGCATTAACTGACTGCAGCATTGTAAATTATTTATATATTTATTTACACATCTGCTATTTATATTCACTAATTGAAATGTATTGCTTACATAATTAACATTGTATGCAAACGCTATTTTAAATAGGGTAGACGTTTTGAACTATTTACAACATATAAATAACTTTATAAATAAAATTATGATTTGATTCATTGCAAAAACAACTAACAATGTCATTCATTAAAATCATCGTTTATCATTTACGCACGAGTATTAATTTAGCTTTAAATAAAAGTTTTCGCAACAAAACATAGCCGTTATAGCAAAATTTATGTCTTTGAAATTAATAACAGATATCTGCTGAATAAAAATTCATGAATTCATGAAAGAAAAGAAATCACATTTGTTTCGTAAAAGTATAAAATCGAGCACAAGTTTTCATTTTGTTGTCAATATTTTAAAAATGATGTAAGTTTAATAAATAATGCATCTAGAGGATGTTTTTATATTAAGGATTCTACGAGCCTTAATAGTTGGCCGGCTTACAATTTCAATAATCATATTTAGTTTAAAAAATAGTTTTTAAGTTAAGAAAGAGTTTATACGACTGATGTTACTGAAGTTGTTAATTTAGAACAAATTTATTTCCTATTTTTGACACAGTTGACAGTGACTTTCGAAAATTTAAATTTTGGTATTTTGACCCACGTACTTTTATTTCTTACATTACTCATAAGCAATAATCTAAAGCATTTCAATCACACAAAATCCTATTAGGTGTTAGGCCCCTATTCTGACATAACCTATTTGACTTTATGGTCAAAATGACATGTCAATTAGTATTTCCGCTGTCCGCTTTCGGTGTTCTATAATTACTTATGTGAATGCACATTTAAGGCTATATTTAAAGTAATTGAAAGAATTTAGTAAAAACTATCTCACCACTTATGTAGGTTTTTTTAATTTTTTTTTCTGTAAGAATAGAATGAAACGAGAATTTTAGTGCAAACGCGACTAAAAAATTTTACCTAATAAGCGAGATATAAATTTTTAAAGTTAAGAATTTGGTGCGTGACGTTGCAGGTACTGACCAGTGGTCGACAAATTGTTAGTTATAGATTAAACAAATTTTTTCATGTTTGCATAGCTGAAATATTTTTATAAAAAAAACTTATACGTTATATTCACGAAGAAATTATTACTAAGCGTAAATAATATAAATAATAAGCATTTTTTTCCTAATTAATTATAAACATTGAAACAGTTTGATAATATTATGACATATAGTATAACGGCGCTAGTGTTTGTTTGTTTTGAAGTTTCAATGTTTCAAATTTCTGACATTATTATTAATTTAATTAATATTACAAATTGATTTAATTATAAATACATTATTATTGTTCATATTGCTAGATATAATTAAACAAATTCATCAAACATAAAATTGTTAATTTTTTTGTTAGGTTATACATCAACGTCACGGGTCATAATCTTTTAAAGGTGACCGCACCAGACGCGCGTATCTCCTTTTTAAAATAAGGCAACCAATCAAATTCTTAGTACTTACCTAACGCGTCATACCCAATTAGTAATTAATTTCAATCGTTTGTAGTTTGCGACCTACTCAACATTTAAGCAAAATTTTGTCACTAATACTCATTAATTTATGTATATTTTCGTTTTCTTATTTAAGATACTTAAAATTTGACTATGGTATAGTACCCTATTTGTTGAGAATGTAAACCGGCCGAATACAAATATTTAATACAAAATGTTGTCATTGGTTGTTCTTGCAATAATACCCAGAACATTTTTTTTTATGTAATAATAGCTGACATGTATCGACTAATACCGCTAAATCATTAAAAAACAGTGTCACTATTAGTTAATTTTTAATAAATAAAAAATATATTGGTTTATAAGAAATGCGGCATCATTATTTTCTGTTCCATATTGTATGTGAAAGATACAACAGAAAACCAATAAGCTATTGCTGTAATGCTTTTGTCTGTTTTTGTATGTAATAAATTGCACTAACAAAATTATCCGTGACAAGTCGAATTGGTTTCACCCATACGGAAAACAAAGATACTGGCAGGCCACTTGCTCCGCTACTTAATTTATAACCACTTTGAAATTTATTGCATCGCCATGTTTTGTTCTGACAAACACACGTCTTCTCAACAGATAAGATATTCCCATGCAGATAATGCGGGAATTCACAAAGGATTATTCCATGGAAAAGAAGAAAAAGAAGAAAGATCTATTGACTATATTGACGTTTCAAGAGGAACGCTATGCTAACTAGTAATAGAGAATTATTGAACTACACGTGACAAATGGTACATGGTCTCATTCTATATGAATATTAAACTTTAATCGAAAGTATTTTTGAAATAATTTTCGGTATAAGGACAATAATTGTGACATTTTATCAGTGCTGCTGAAAAATGTAGAAAACAGTAACCAGTTCACCATCATTACTAACCGTAGATAACCGACTAACTGCAATCATAAGAATTATAATTTTATTCTTAATAACCGGTTACGCAGTTACTTAACCAGTTAATTAAATAACGGTTTAATGACCGACTATTGTGGACAACACTACATTTTATACTTCTAACTACATTACTATTATACTCTATTTTTAAACTATAGACAGTAACTAGAAATTCTAGTGAGAAAATCAAAGCTTGTGATTGGCTCCTACGCTATTTCGTGAAGCCGCATTTAACCAGACGAAATTTCAAGTTAACCTTCGAACGTAATTGAAAAGTCAAACTCTCAGTAGTAGTCAAATCACTTGTTGAATTTGGACGTGTTTTTTGTTTCATTTCTCTTTTTGTGATATTTCACGAATAAAAACAGTTATAATATATAATTTTTCATCAAGGAATTATAAAATAAAATGCAATTAATTAATTAATAATTAAAAGTTATGTATTTATGATTTTATATGAATAAATTAAATAGATTATAATTCATTTTAACATTTCAATTCCCCCGCCAAATAAATCTAGTGACTTTTTTTGGTAACTTCTAGCGGTGTAAAAGTAACTTCATCTATAGTTTAAAAACACGGTACAGTAGAGATGATATGTCAGTTGCATAACTAACATCTTTGCTAAGGTATGTAGTATAGTCATATATTATACAACAAGACGATTGAAAATTCTCGATAATACGAACCGTGTTGCCTGGAAACACCACGAGACCGCATGACATGCATGAAACGAAAGGTCAAATTGTACACCACATAACCTATCTTTTTAAATATTGTTACATAAACAACAATTATTATATTTATATAAAATTGTAAACAATTATATTCAGGATAGTGAGCTACTCAGTAGGTTAAACTTTTATATCAATACATGTAATCATCGACCTTTAAACTAATAGACGCAGCGTACGAGCAAAACGCTTGTCCCGCCATAACGGTGCAGACACAGTATCTCTATCCTTCAACAGTACGGAAGTTAAGAAAACGCGGCAAAATATAAAATTTGATTTGTCCCTAACTTGTTATACTTGGTGCATAATCGTTAAGAGTATAGATTTTTTTTGTGCATAATTAGTTTTATTATATATTTTTAATACAATATATTATATTATAGGGGACAAGTAATAATTAATAATAACATACATATGAAATGACAAAGCTGAACCGCGCACGTACTGCTGACTGCACGTAATACACCGTTTCCCCATTATTTTATCGCATACACACCTCACAACACATATACGTATGTATTGACAGAAATAATTGTAAATGCTCTCCAAAAAAGTAAATAATACACAAACAGTCCGAAACGTCAATTTTAGATTTTGACAACTAGTTATTGATAGAGAACGATGTATAGAGGTTTACATATGGCTGAAAAAGATGTACAATGAGTACGAACGCATGCGTAGTATACTTTAACTGAGAACTTCCGTACTGTTGAAGGACAGAATATATATTTTTATCCTTTTATGTTGGAGCATTATTCTAACAATATAAGAATAGGAGATATTTGGTCCATTAGTTTAAAGGTCGATGCATGTAATACTAGTTCATTCAAATACGTTCTTTTCTAATCCCTCTCGAACTTCTTATCATTTTAATTCACTAGTTATGTCAATCTGCCGTAACTATAATTTATTTTGTGCCAATTTGGACTTTGCACTAAGTTTAAATGTTTTCAAATCTGATAATTTATTGTAATTTCAATTTCACTTTATATATTTTTGCATATTTATTGTATGTTTCTCTAGTCGTATTTTTGTATATGATATTATTCTGTAATTGGACTATGCCTGTTGAATAATAAAGATATTATTATTATTATTATTATTATTATTATTATTATTATAAATGAAAGCAGTGCCATTATTATGATATTTATAATTGCTGGACCCGACAGAATAAATTTTTATGACTATACGCTAGAATTTTACTGAAGAATAAGAGAGAACGAAGTGTCTCTTTAATAAGTAACAAAAGAGCAATGTATAAAACGTGTACAATTACAAATCCTTATTTATCTCTCCATTGTTTCCTTGCGTAATTTCTGTTCCTTTACACCTCATGTTATTATTCTTCCTCGGTTGTGTATATCTTTGATAATTTGAATGAAATCCTTTTGTGAAAGGATCACGTGAATAAATTTAAACAGGCTGAAATTTAATAACGTATGCGCAAACATTTCAACAGTGGCATTTGTGTGTCGGGAGATCATTGTCGTTGGAATATTCTGTGAGGAAATTGACATGTAGCGTTAGCGTATCCAATGAAGCCCAGGGTTGAGATTGGGGTTCTGTTTGCTGAGCGCCAGACTAGAAATTATGATAAAAATTTACTTACAACCTGTCAAGTATGAATGAATGAATGATATGGAAACCAAGAGAAGGGAAAATATAACAATATGTAGCTACGTCAAGAATGAGTGGTATTGCGCAATAATGTTTCGCATATATACTGTGTTGACGCCGAATAGGAAACTATCTTTTTCTCCATCAAAAAACGCATATGCAGACAAGGCCATTATTCTAGTCCTTTTTGATAGTTTTTATTTTTCTTTGACATTATTGATAAATCTGACTTGATATGAATCTATTCAATGCAGTTTGTTAAATTATGCTTCTTCAAACTTCATAGGCATTATTCCATTTTTGATTCAAACTACAAAGACTTGCTGGGTGAATTTAGTATTGTGTCTCTCGGTACTCGAAGAAAAACCCAGTCTAAATGATCCTATAATCGTAGGAAAAATTTCTTTCTTAGTTCTTAAGCACAATTCCCGGTTTACCTTTCATTGTTATACTCGTCGAACGAAATATGAAGTAAAGTCATTTATTATTTACCGGAATATTTTGACTTCTTTCTCGGCTCGAATGAAAAGTTTAAAAGTGCGTTATACATTTATTACGTTCTTTAATTTATACTATTACTCATTAATAATTACTTTGTAGGTACAACATATTATTAAGTTCCGTGTTTCTTTTTTGTGTCATTGTTACTTACATGTCTATTACTTGTATCATTAATCGTTATGTTATATACTTACTTACTTACTTACTTAATCCTGCACCTTTCTACCCTCACGGGTGTAAGGCGTTCCCCCGGCTTGCGGGGGAGGGGGTTGAGTTCTGGTTCGTTGGTCTTCTCCATATTTCTTTCCACTCTACTCTATCTTGTGTTGCTGTCTTCGTTTCTTCCCAAGTTAGACCTCTTCTTTGCGCTGCCTCCTTTACTTCTTCCAGCCATGTTCTTCTTGGTCGTCCTCGTGGTTTCTTTCTTCCAATTTTTGCTTCAAACACTTTTTTAACTATCCTCTCCTCTCTTTCTTCATGACCATACCATCTCATCTGTCCTTCTGCTATCTTATCTTCTATTGCTTTTACTTTTAAGTTTTGTCTGTAGGTTGTGTTTTCAATTCTGCCCAGTCTTGTTTTCCCCTCTATTTTTCTATGTTATACTACAAGTTGTTAATACTAAGTCGTAACACCCGAAAATGGTAGTTAGAACTTATTATAACAAACGACTTTACTTATTTCTAATTTTTGATTTGGTGCCCCAGTTCGTAGTTGTTGAAATTCTTTTGTTTTTCGAAAAATCGTCATAACTTAGGAAGTTATGACGATTTTAAATAAGGGTATTTTAAGAACTATTCAAAAAAAATTAAAATTAGATCAGATAGTTTAAGGATTTTATAAATGTTTTACTTTAGACAATCGATGAAGTGGTTATCAAAAATATTGTTTTAAAATATTTAATCGATCGCCATTTTTCCATTTGAAAAACTAAAAAAGAAATACCAAATGTTTTAGAGAGCCGAAAGGTAATTTTGAAAAAAAAATCAATAACCTTTAAAACAAGGAAGTTAAGACGATTTTTCGAAAAACAAATGAACACCAGTAACTACGAACCAGGGCACCAAATCAAAATTTGGAACTAAGAAAAGTTGTTTCTTTTCTAACTACCATTTTCTTTCTAGTTAGTATTAACACCCTGTATAATCAACCTGTAATTGAGGTCTAGAACTCTGTTGGTCAGATTAATAATAAATAATAATGCCAATGAATTGTGGGAGTCACTAAAATATGAATGGCAGAAGATTTCAGGAGACAAATGCAGGAAATTAGTGAACTCGATGCCTTGAATAATGTCGAGCTGTAAGTAACTGCAAACGGTTATGCAACAAAATACTATTTTTTTTTATTTATTTCTAAATAACGTATTTGTTTCTATACTTTTGTTCAAGGGTTTTTCATTAAATAAGTGTATTGCTATTAAATAAGTATTGAATGTTAAATACACTTTAATAAATCTGTTGAATGTGATATACTATTAATTATGTTATTATTACGTATCCATAGATATATTAATTAAAATTACATCGTGAAAATAAAAAAGTTCCCATACTTTTGTCCGCCACTGTATGTACATACAAGAAGTACCAAAGGAGGTTCTTATACAGTCACAATTGATAATATATCGTTATGGTACGATATATAATTTAATTAAACAGCTGCTCACCGAATTCCAAGTACACCTAATGCTCGCGGCTGCAAAGCCCGTGTGCTGCAGGGTATCAACTAATTACTAATAATGGTGATGTAACCCAATATTAAATGGCGGAATATGTACTTGAATCACATATTCAGTTTTCGTAAGTTTAAAATCTATATTATAACTAGTCTAAAGAAGTTCTTACCATTTGATTCAAGTTTTTTGTGTTGGAAACTATATATTAAAGTTGTAGAAGTAAATAAGGCGTCTAAGTTCAGTGTCAAAATATATTACAGAATTTGAAAAAAATAATTTTATACAAAATTTCTTAAATTTACCAAAGACTAGTGTTTAAATTACATTTATAAGTAACTTATATATTGTCCAAATGCTACGATCTAACATCTATTGGAAAATGCAGTAAAAATGTAACCAAAATATATTTAAACAGTGAAACAAAATTTCCCGAAACACTAACGATTGACAATTAACAATTTTATACATAAAATTTAAAATTCGAATCTTACTGCCAAAAGTAATTTAACCCCTTTCTTCTTCTTGTTATTACAATGATATTGCGCACTGCATATGTTAAAATAACATTTTTGACTCTTTTACCCGACCTTCAATCGTCTGTATTTCGTTCGACGATCGCCACCATAAAATCAGGATGCGGGAACTTTTGTTACTGTTTAAACATATTTCGGTATGCTTACATTTTTTACTGCAATTCCCAACAGATATTGGATTATACCATTTGGAGAATGTATAAGTCACATATATCAAGTCTTAAATTTTAAGCTAGGCTTAAACAAAAAAAAATGCAAATCGAAATTTCGACAGCAATATAATATAATTCATTCGACATATCATTCCGATTCAATATTGTCAATTTAAGCCAAGTTTAATATTTAAGTTATCACGTTGGTGCAACCGGTCATTATAAATGTAATTTAAACACTACTTTTGTATAAAATTATTTTGTTCAAATCAAACACTGTAATATATTTTAGAGACTGAAGGTAGTCGCATATTAGACCAAAACGTCTGATTAATAAAACAATATTTAATGGCACTTAAAGGCCTTATCTACTATTTACTTCTACAATTCTTACCATTTGCGTAGATTTTACAAATTATTTGTTGAAAATGTAAACCGGCCGAACTATTTTCAGCCTGGGCTCGTATATTAATATATTCTTTAAAGAAATACTATATTATTGATGATTTGAATATGTTAGTGGAAGTGATCATTGTATTACTTCCAGATGTAGCAAGATACTTCTACCTATTACATTACTACATATTGGTAGTTAAGAGCACTGCCGGTCGCTCAGCGAAATCAGTTTTGTAGCTAGTATGATACTAGTACAGACAAACTTCTTACGTTCCCCCACTATTTTTAAGATTGCTAAGTTTATTTCTCTCTGTCTGCTTTTATATATGCTTGACCTTGTTTAAAGCATAAGGGGAAAACTCAGCCCGTGTTGTGAAGCAAATTGTTGGAGTGAGAGAGATGTGTGTTGTAGAGGGGAATATATTCTCCTAACACTTTCTCCTCCATAGTCTATCGTTCCGATTTCTGAAATAAGCGGCAAAAATTTTTTCACAGACTTACTACTGAAGGTGACCCAAACATTTTTTGTATAAAGTACAGTTTTCGTGTTAAAAATAAATTTTAAAATAGCCATTTTTATGATATTTTTTGAACTAAATTTAAATGCAATAGAAATTAATAATTATGCAAAATAATTGGTCAGCCCCATGCATTGATCTATCTACTATACAATGATATCAAGTTTGAAGTTATAATTTAATATTTACGAGTGTAGTTTGATTTCTACTAAAGTGCTGTTTAGCGTAGCACCGGCAATAAATAGGGACTGTTTTCAATTTGGATAAGCGCTGTTTACACGAATTTGTAACTATTTTAATTACTTTTTCTTTCGTAATTCCCAAAATTTCAAGAAGCCCTCATTCGCCGTGTTACTAAACAAAATACTTTTTGCCTTCTATTTCCTAAGACGTAAAAACTCTCAATTTCATTTCTTTGTGCCGTTGTAAAAGACTTCGGTTTCCTAATCAGCTATCGAACTTGGCCCCTTTATTGACACAGTAGCGCCACGATGGTCCAGCGGCCGAGCGGCTAACTACCTACGTGCTGGATTACTCCACTACACACGCTTCCGGTTTCCGGAGAAGAAGATGCTCGGTTTCGAAAGTATACAACACTAAAGTGCTGGTTTCATGACCGTTTTATTGCTCTTTGATATTTTTCAGGACTTAGTTAATTCTCAAAGTAACACATATCACTTTAAGAAAGTTACTTTGTATTTAAAGGAAATGGGTTGTAATATGATTCGTGATTAGGAGATCATGGTTTATTTTAGAGAAAGATACTTGAAATAAAAGTTGCGTACAACTAATTTTTCTGTAACTATTATTTGATGTTTTTTTTTTCTGTAAAATAAACCATAAACGATTGACAGAGTTAAAACACTGCTAATAATCTGTTATCTATTAAACATCTTTCATTCTGTGTTTCTCGTTCGTTAATCAAAATTATTACAGTAATATCCAATGGATGCTGAATTGGTAATAGTCCTCAAAATTCAAATCTACCCACTTTCTCCAAAACCTAAAAATTTTCGAAATTCCAAATTATACATATTTAAATACATCTCAACCCGCTGATTCCAAATTTTAAAATCGCATGTCGATTTCTTTTAGTTCTCGAGCTAGTTTTACAATTTAAACTTTAATCATTTTTGGGTTCAAGCCTGTGTAGACTTCACCATTCGATTCTACGGACATAATTACATAAATATGCTAATACTCATAACATTTGACCTACTATTAGGTCATAAACCGAAAATAGCCAAATTCGCTAGAGTAATTTTGCTCTAGAAATTGTAACCATTGTTTAATTTTTTTGAAAAATTGCGTACCTATGCAATTTTTCCCGTAGAATCGAATGATAAAATTGTCAGTCTCGTATTTCTACCCATTTTTTGATTACTACCCAAAAATGGGATGTTTGAACTTAAATATCGCAAGAACTAAAAGATATATTCATTTGCGGTTTTCAAATTTAGCGCCCTGAAATGTATCTAAACTTATAAAAAGTAGAATTTTGACAATTTTGAAAATTTTACCCAAAAGTGAGTGTTTATGAGTTTTGGAGTTATAACCCAAAAATAGATGGAAATTCGAACCTGTAGACTCACCAGTTGAATCTACGGACAAAAATACATAAATAAACCAATTTTAATAAATTTGTCTAATTGGTTCAATTTTCACAGTCAAAAAACTGAAAAGTTGAATTTTCACAATTTTTAAAATTTTGTAATTTGCGAGTATTAGCAATTTATTTTATGGAAGGGGAATCCACTTTCTTTTCACCCCCAATAAAAAAATATTAAATTAAAAGAGGCCAGATAGGTAGTTGTAGTTAGTTAACGTTGATAAGTAATTTTTTTTTCTGAAATTATTATCTTTTAGCAGTAAATACTGAATATATGACAGCGATCTATCCAATAGTTTGGTATTAATTATTCTTCAAAGAAAACGAAATATTTATGTTTTACAAAGTAAGATGTTGAACATCACACCGTTATTAAGTTTTTTTTTTTCTTTAAAAAATCTAAAAGATGCGGAAATTTTCGAAAAGTTGAGAAATATGTAGACTGAAAATGCTCCATCACATGCGACGGTAAAAAATTTGGATAGATGTGTTTTAAACTGGTCGGTTCAAGTATCCAAAATGAACATTGCTTACAACACCTTTCACCATATGGTGTTAAAAGCCAGAGGGCTGAAATTGAGTGAAGCAGCTAATAGTGTAAACATCTCGAAAGAGCAGGTGCACCATATTTTAACCGAAGAAATGGGTTTGGAAAAGCTGTCGGAAAGATTGGAGCCGCGTTTGTTTATAACTGATCAAAAAAGTTTTCGAATGCAAGTCTCCCAAGTGTGTCTCGAGCGTTTTTCAAAAAAGACTTGGGTTCATTACTACACCCCAGAGCAGCGGTGGCGAACCGATGACCCAAGGGTCCGAAACTCTAACTAAATTTTTGGAAATTATAAACAATATTACATTTGAAATTATGCCAAAAAGAAAGAAAATATTCTTACAATTATATGATAGATCACCAAAATATTGCTATGTATTTACTCATAAAACAGAATCCGAAAATTTTAAATATAATTGGGCATACTATTTAATATTGATTTTGTGTTGTTTTGCCTGTATAGGTTGAAAAAAACTCTAAATATAATTTGTTTGTCTAAAATCACTCTTTAATTTTGACCGTTAACCCGAGTTCAAATTAAAATCAAAATAATGGACAGAACATGGCTGCTTAGCTCTAAAGAAAGCAAATCCATAAAATTAGCATCAGTTTTCTAAAATGCCAGGGATTGGGATTATAAACTGTCTTCCAAATGAGCAAATTATAAATAGTGAATATTATGCTAACACTCTAGAATAATTGCATCAAATTTTCAAGGAAAAGTAGCATGTAGAGTGTAAAAAATCATGTTTCATTAAGATAATTCACGGCCACACACTAGTGTTACAGCAAGGAACTAAATTTCAATTTGCTTCCACAACTAGGTTATTCACCGGATTTGATTTCCTCCGATTTTCATTTATTCCCTAAGCTAGAAATTTTCGTCAGAGGACCGAGTTTTTCAAGTAATGAGAAAGTCAAGCAACATTGTTGGACTGAATGCATTACACTGTCAGGAGACTATATTGAAAAATAAATGTCATTTGAAAACATATAACTATAAAAAAATAAACTATTTACTGAAAATCAATATATAAAATAAAAAAACAAATTTAGTTTGAATATGAACATTGTATATGTTTGTATTCATAAAAAGAGGTAGTCATAGAATTTAACACGTTATATTATACGAGTTTTATTTTACAAAAAAAAAACATAGAATATATTTTTAACTAAACTGATGTTTGTACAAACATTTTTTTTATTTATGTGCCCATATTCATGTCTGATGTATATATGAAATAACATTTTTTCCGTTTGAATAACCTGTAAATTCTTTTTAAGCGTGGCGGATATATTTATTTCCGCTCCACAGAACATTTTATTACAATAACATCGCATTTACAATCCGTAATAACGAAATAAAGCGAATAAACAACAGAGAAACATAGAGATGATTCGTTTGTATCTTGTTACCGTCGGTAATGCAGGGTTCCCTCGGTAACTAGATTTGTTTTTATCGGCTCAGACTTCCTGCGTCAATGTAAGGGCTGTCGAATTAAGAAGGGAAGCTGATTACACCCTATAAGCCCCTCTCAAAAGTTTTTACCACGATGCGATTTGGTGATCCAGTTGTATGGTTGCAAACCATGACATAGATTTTGTTTTAAACTTTAGAGGGATTGTGAAAGTTACTTTTCAAAAGCTGATGAATCAAACGAATACTGAAGTATGACGAGTTACATGATAAAATACTAAACGGTTACATATAGCGTTTGAGAAACTACTATTTCCAAAACTACAAAAACACAACTCCTCATGAAAAATTCGCAAAAAACAGAATGCAAAAATAGTATCATAACAAAACATAATAGGCGTGTTTCTTCGGACTGTAATTATGATTTTCTAAATAATGATTTGTTCAATAATGATTCCTTCGAATCTTGATTAAATTTAATTACAAAGAAACAACATAATAACTCGATCGATGCGAAACCTACACAACGTCGAACGAACTAGCGACAAACGTCAAATGTCAAATCAGCTGTTTTGATTGAATTAATATCCAAATCCAATCAGTTTAAAGATGGATTATGCTGAAGCAGAAATAATATTTTTGGTATGATTCTTTAACTTTTTTATGTACCTGCAAGATCTAATATTAGAAAAATCGAAACCAGTAATGAATGTTGAATCTACTGACTCAAGTTCTAGTAGTTCGGATGATTCTGAAGTAGACATAAATTTACACATTCCAATATTTCGTTGCTTGCTTTTTCCGCCATTTTCAAATCTTTTGTTATTTCAATCACAGTGATCATGCGAAAAGACTTATTCAGAAAGGAAAGGGGAATGGCGTGTTGTGATCACAAAATGAAAGAGTGGGGATAACGAACAATGAACGAAGGAACAATTTTCTTTTTGAACATGTTCACTTTGTTCAATTTTATCACGAATCAGAGTTCGACGAAACATGCCTAATAATATACTAAATATTACTCTAATTGCATTCCTTAAAAAGGGCTTTTCCCATTGCACACATGTGAATCTGGTTAAGTACTCTCCACGCCAGCAATGAGTGCCCGTGAGATAATGCCTGATAAACGCTCGCACGGTACGAAATGTCATCATTTCTACCGATATTTATATGCAAAGCAGTTTGGCACACCCAACAATGGGTAAGTAATAGGATATCCCGTGATGATATTTTTATTATTATTATTATTATTATTATTATTATTATAAATTATGTATTAGTGTTTTGTTTAAGGCACAAATAATACCCTTTTGACAAAATCTTAATCACTGAAATGTATTTTCTTTAGCGGACTGGCCATAATATATAAGAATACAATTTATAACACTAACAAACACAGAGTATTTACTACTGTTAAATTATTTTAATTAATTTAATTAATTAATAAAATAGAATAGTGCAGCTAGTGATAACGCGGTGGTAAGGGCCGTTGTCATAATAAACTTCGTCTTTACCTTAACACTTGAAATTAAAGTTGTGTTCGTTTTCATAATATAACTTTAGTACTTTAGCGAGCACTGTAGCATTACTTTAAAATAAAGATAAAGCCTTAAAGTAATTTTAATTAAAGTCCTAAAGTGAGAACGATTATGAAAACGGCCCTAAGTAAGTGGGGTGGTAGGTAAAGATTAAGTCAAGTGACATTTGTAGATCATCCAGTTTCAAGACAACCCATCAAAATATAATTCGTGTAGTCGCACAACAACCTCGAATGCAACCCCACGAAAACAAACAATACAAAATAGCCAAATTCAAACCAATCCCAAGGAACACAGAGTTTTTATTAAGATATTATTATTATTATATTATATAATAATGTAGTTACTGTAACTTACAGTTAGAAGAATTATAACATTTTTAAGTTATTTTGCCTTGTACAACTTTATTCTAAACTACAATGTGAAGTTATAATGTGTGGTATTTATTATTTGATCACATAATAGTTATAAAACGTTTTATAATTCAGATTCATTGGCGTTAAGTGTTTCAGGGCCGGTTTTATAAAAAAATTAAACTTCACTTAAAATTTACTTCCACAGTAAATTTAATGAAGTGAAAAAATGCAACGCGTTTTTTTGACAGCAATAATACAAATGTCATAAGAATAAAGAAACTGATTCGAATTTGTTCATTTCAATAAATTTACTTGACAACTAAATTTTAAGTGATGCTTATTTTTTTTTATAAAACCAGCCCTTAGTCTTATTAACGTCTTACTCTCTAAATTAAAGGAAGTGTTTGAAACGTAATTGGCAGTTATTTATATACAGGTTTTTTAAAGTTTTATAAAATAGTTTAAAACTAAAAAGTTTATATATATATATATATATATACCGCGTGTCTATCTTAAAGGTGTACATAGGAGATTAACATGGTAAATCAGTTTTCTGCAATTCCTTGCTCGCCTAATTATTTTAAGTAAAAACGCTTCAAATAAAAGTTTTAGGGCATAAAATTCTGCATTTAATTCAATAAATAGAATTACTTTTACATGCTTTGTAACGACAGAAATTAAATATGAAAATGTCGAAAATTACGTTGAAAATCTTAACAGCCATGGAAATTGAACAAAAAATAAATAAATGAGTGGCGTTTTATCTGTCACAACGTAAGTTGAATTATTTGACATTTCTATCAATTTGATTTGGACAAATATCGTTAAGTATGACAATAATAGAAATATTAGATTAATAAATAAAGATAAAAAATACAGTTTTCTTTAAATAATATGAATTTATTAAAAATTCACTATTTCGTAACAAAATATGCTCAAACAAGAAACGTTTTATAAATAGTAAACGAATAACAAAACAATTATAATTTAAAGATAATGGTAGGTATTCTATTGTCAATGTTAAAACTTAAAGGTTACTGTTAGGGCTGTTTAGACTCGTAATCAGGTATTTTTCAGCTCTAAACAGTGCTAACAGTAACCTTTAAGTTTTAACATTGACAATAGAATACCACTCAATGTAGTTACAATAAATACTCAAATGCAGCACCATTTTGGACAAGACAATAACCTAACCTATTGTAAAAAGATCTTCGTACATTAAATAGTTGCTGCTGTGTTATACGATGACATTCATTAAATATGGCATCTCTTAGGTCATTTAGGTTTTCGTGTCTTTGTTTATAAATTTGAGTTTTTAAGTGACCCCATAAAAAAAGTCACAAGGAGCAAGGTCTGGAGATCTAGCGGGCCAGTTAATAATACCCCCTCGTCCAATCCAGCGACCAGGAAATGCCAGGTCCAAATACTCCCTAACGTTTCTACCATAGTGTGCAGGACATCCATCGTGTTGGAACCAGACCTCTCGATCTGGACGCACAACATCGTCTATTGCAGGACCAATATCGTTTTGTAGCATCTCTAAATAATTATCTGCATTTAGATTGCCACGTATTTCAATAGGACCAATTATGTGGTGACCTAAAATTCCGGCCCAAATATTAACTTTCTGAGGATATTGTGTCCTTGTTGAAATATTAATTCTAGGGTTTTCTTTAGCGCAACAACGTGTATTTTGTATATTGGGTTCATTATTTAAAGTGAAAGTGCATTCGTCGGTAAAACAAATGGATAATAAAAAATTTTGATCATTATTAGCCCGGTTCTGCATATCTTCACAAAACACTCTTCTACTTTCTTCATCGTATGGGAAAAGTTCTTGGTGACACTGCATTTTATAAGAATAAAACGAATTTTTTTTCAAAATATTATGTATGACGCTGTGATGAACTCCCAACTCATTTCCAATACATCTAGTACTACAGAAGGGGTCTACATTTATCACTCCTAACACTCTTTCTTCCAGCAAGGCACGTTCTTCTGCTCGTCCTTCATTGTGATTACGCGGCTTACGTGCATTTTTTAAAGACACATTAGCAGTCTTTTCAAATTTTGTAACCAATTTAGCAATTGTAGTTGCACTGGGAATCGGCCGATCCATAAACTTAACGGAAAATAAATCACGCACTTTGCGGTAACTGTTACCTCCATAAAAACATTTTATTATAAAAACACGCTCTTCATTAGTATAAATATTCATTTTTTAATAATATTACACAACAAAACCAGAGACAAAAAATGAAATTATCAGAAAACGACAAATAATTTATTTGACAGATAAAACGCCAGTCATTTATTTATTTTTTGTTCAATTTCCATGGCTGTTAAGATTTTCAACGTAATTTTCGACATTTTCATATTTAATTTATGTCGTTACAAAGCATGTAAAAGTAATTCTATTTATGGAATTAGATACAGAACTTTATGCCCTAAAACTTTTATTTGAAGCGTTTTTGCTTAAAATAATTAGGCGAGCAAGGAATTGCAAAAAACTGATTTACCATGTTAATCTCCTATGTACACCTTTAAGATAGACACACGGTATATATATATATATATATATATATATATATATATATATATATATATATATATATATATACATATTGCATTATTATTATAGTGATAACTGTCAAATCGTTATTCATAGAACGCAATTTCCATTCATCAGTATTTTAAAATTACACTAATTTCTTTTCCAATTCTAATGCCTCCTCTAAAGTACTAATACCTGATCTTTTACCAGTGCATTTAATCCAATTTAATTCAGGACAAGAATTTCGAATTCGTACCTCTCGCCATTCCCATATTAGCCTATTTAAGTACATATCGTATTTAACATTTCTGCTACAAACAGAAAAATTCTAATAACATCTATTATTCATATATTTTTATATTTTTTAATTCATTCTATGAATAAGTTTCCTCCTACTCTTGTAATTCTTCGAGATTCTTCAAATTCATTGACAAGATTAGTGGAATATCTGGTGCGTATATGTATGTACAATTTGAAATATTTAATTGATAATAAAATAAGAAATATGAAATGTACTTCCCGGAAAAAGTCTTGATGTTTTCAGCGCCTCTGTTGGGAAAAATACGGCGCCTTAAAGTGAAAGCTTGTACCTTGCAAGGTATAGGTCGTCATTCAATCCGAACCCGAGGTGCGCCGGGTTAAATTTTCATTGTAAATGGCTACAAGAAAATGTCTACTCTTATATATAGCTATATTTTACATTGCGAAGGCTTACGTAAACTTTAGTTAAAATCACTTAATATTACCATTCACCCGGACATACTGTTGTTGAGATTTTCATCCGAACTCCCTATGGTCTTTCACAAATCATCTAGAGACTTTGTGCAGGGCTGGGTTCAGATTTGATTGTAAAAGTATCTGAATAATTACAGATAACTTCATTATCCTCATTTTGATATTTAGAGAAGCAAAGAGCATAAAATGTCCGCACCCCTGGTTATGTTAATTTCATCGAATTCCATTTTACTTTTGCATAAAATTGAGTGCGTTTCGATGTTCATTGTCAGACGCAACAATTACCAACTAATAATTTCATTAGCGAAATATTCTTCCCCTCTTTTCCAACTAATTCCTAATTTCAGTTAGAGAAAAAACGTTTTAATTTGTATCCCTTGTTTACCGAAAATTTAATTAAAATATCGTGTTGGGTATTTCTATAAATAAAACTGTTTTGCACTGAGACAAATACAAATATTTATCAACTGGTTTTGTTTTTAATTAAAACGTTTTTACTTCACTGAGATCATCAGATAACTGGGAAATTGAAACCTGTGTGACGAGATTACGTGTACACAGAATCAATTAATATATTGATTTTTATTTATTTATTAACATTACATAATTTAGATTTATTTAGTAGAAGACTTAATACTTACCTACATTAGATTTTGAAGATATAGGAAGTCGTGTTGTGCTTACCTAGAACAAAGAAATAATAAAACGTTAGATTCATATTCAAAATAATTGTTCTATTCTAAGCTACCAAACAATCTTCTTTTGGAATGCTGAAAACTTTAAAAAAATTGATGAACAACGTATTGTTCTTCTAACTTAACTTTCTCAGCTTAACTCAAATGACACAACCAAATGTTTAAATTTTTTCGTAATACCATACTGTTACTATGATCAAGTGTTCCTAGAAAAATTACAGCACCTTGACCGACCGTTGTCAAGGGGAATTTATAAATCAACAAAAAAGTTGTTCAGTATGATAGAAAGAGGAGGATTTTATTATTATTTTATTATTCTTAAATGTTTAAATTTTATGTTATTACGAAAAATCTTAAAAGCTACACGGCCGATATGCAAATAACGAACTCGGCTGATTATAAACCTCAGCCGCGTCTGTTATTTGCCTTATATCGGCCCAATGACGTTAATAACTATAAACTAATAGGCCAAGATTTATTTTCCACGGCCTGAGTAAAAAATGTGTTGAGGACAGCATTTTATCTCCCGCCAGTACTTCTAATGATGACGAAATTGTACAATAAAGTAAAAATATACATTTCTTGAGAAACTAAATCGAGTTATTATTATTTTTTCTTTTAACTTCTATTAATTTATTTTTCTTTTGGTTGGTACCTTGAATGATGAATGTAGTGGAGAAGAAATTTTAGTTTCGCCTTCTCAAGGTGTATTTTAAATAAAACACTGTTTTTATTACAGTTGTGGACGTTTCGAGAGATCCAAGGCTCTCATCATCAGCAATTTTAAAAACATTTAATGAAATTTGTTTTCGCTTATAATAGACTTTGTACATTGTTTGCTTACAAATCTCAAAAAAATAGAAATAATTTCCCCTCCAATCTAATATTGTAAGAGATTAAAGTTTGATCACGTCTCTGATCCGAAAAGAAACAGCAACATATTTCTTGTGAATTGTTGTTGAGGGTAGTGGGAATAAAATTTTCCTCCACCATGCTCTTCTATTAATATAAATACATTCCTATATATTTGTTGAAGCTGGGAACTACATTATGTCCCTTTCCATTAATATAATATAATTATTGTTTTATTTAGTATTACAATTTTCTTTTTAAAACGTTATCATTAATAATTTGAAATGATAGGTTTTTTGACAGTAACATTTATCTGTCAGTTACATACATTTGAAATCTGAACTGTGTAACTAAGAAATTGTGTTTCTCTTTAAAACATAGGCTCCGGGATTAGTAAAATAGTTCATTTTATGTATTTATCTACAAAATATGTAGAAAAAATATGAATACATACCTGTAGAAAATTTAATAATCTTTAATTTTTATAATAATATAAATTGTGAAAAATTACATTTGAAGGTACTTTTCGAAGAAAGACTGTTTTGAGCTGATTTACATCTAAAGCTAATGGCTTCTTTCCATCTTAGAATAAGATAGAATTACAAGGTTTTAGAATTTTCTGAATGATAATATTTGAGTTAGAGCGTTCACAAAGTCCATACAGTCATACATACATATATATAGACATCATCGTGAAAATGTTAAAATCGGATTCTAGGGACCTTAAAACGTGATCATTAACCAAAATCTCGACATGCGATTTTTAACACGATTCCTATACCTCCGTTACCATGGGTAGCGGGAGGTAAAATGGCCCAAGATTAGATTCTTGCGATACCCCAGATTTGGCAATAATAGATTACGTGCATCTATACCGTGTTTTTAAACTATAGACAGCACTAGACGAAGTCACATTTACACCGCTAGAAGTTATCAAAAAAAGTCACTAGATTTATTTGGCGGGGGAATTGAAATGTTAAAATGAAGACCACTTCTGCATTTATACTTTCCAGGTTATATTTTCATTAACCAAAACTATTATAGATAATCTACTTAATTTATTCATATAAAATCATAAATACATAACTTTTAAAAATACTGTTAACTCTTAGTTTTATGCATTGCATCAAATATAAATAAATAAGTATTTATTAAATATACCTAACCGATCAATTTCGCATTTTTAAGGCATTATAAGGATACTTAAAAAAACCTATAAAATACAAAAAATAAACAAAAACAATTATTCACTATATTGTCATTATTAATATATACATACTTCAATACATATAATTTTCTATTGTGCAAGCAGTGTCATTATATGCGTTTAAAATTGTACATACATAATATTATTAATTATTAATAAAAATTGTCTTCGTCATCCAAACTACTGAGAGTTTGACGTTTCAATTACGTTTGAAGGTTAACTTGAAATTTCGTCTGGTTAAATGCGGTTTCACGAAATAGTGCAGCAGCCAATCACAGGCTTTGATTTTCTCACTAGAATTTCTGGTTACTGTCTATAGTTTAAAAAACAGAGTATAGTAGCACATAAAAGTCCTAGTTATGTAAATTCTACACACAACTGAGTTGAATAACGTCACCATACTTAAGAATGTATGAAGGTATCTACGTAGAAATCTTGATGACAAAATTACAAGAAAGGTTTCCCGTATAAAATCCAGCAGCAGTATTCGCGTCACGTGTATTTTTTCTCCTGTAAACAGCATCTTGACAGAATCAATTTTTCAAGTGCTGAAATCTGCATTGCTTTGTTGAGTGCAGCGCCGTGCATACATATACTGGCTATATTTCTCCCGGAACTTAAATGGGTGTTGCGCATGAAAGCATTTGTAAAATGTTGCCAGATTGACTTGTAACACTTGTGTAACGATTGTGAAAACTTCACAGCGAAAGAACTGTTCCCAACAGCCACCCCAGACCGTAACCTAATTTCCAAATGTCTAAAGCAATGATTAATGAAACTTAGAATAACTTTGGAATGTGGAAAGGGACGCATTCCGAGAATGGAAAATTATCTTAATATTTTTTTCATTGAGTTTGTAAATGGAGCTTCCTAAAATAATCCCTGGTGTATTTTCATTTATATATGAGAATGACAGTAATGTTTATGAATTTAAAGAATTGAGTGCCTTCTTACGTTATCTAAGAGTTCATTTACGGAATTTAGTTTCGTTTATCGAGAGTTCATTTCCAAAATTAACCCATGACTAATTTCACCACCAATTCCTAAAATATAAGTAATCCGATATGCACCACATAGGCATTATCTACCAAATTTCGTTTTCACCAACCGCTAAGCATTGTCTATCTAGCTTTACAAATTACTTAGCTGGGAATCTGTTTTCCGATGCCCAAATCACTAAGCATTTCCAAACGTTCGATAGCTAACGCTTTAAAATGAAAATTGTGCAAGTTTGTTGAATATTTTTATAATTATAACGAAGAAATAGATAGACATGTACAAGATGGAAAAGAAAAAACAAATTATTTTAAATCTTGAGATGAAAAATGGTTTTGAAAAAGATTTGCTTTTGAATAAAAGACAGCATTATGAGTTTATATATGAATTAAAATTAAATTATATAAATATACCGTTATTATTCTTTATTTTAAATTTACGGAAATTACATTAAATATTCACATAATTTTTACAAAAATACCAAATAGGGAAGTGTCGTTTGCGTTCCTTTTGTCTAATTTTAAATTTTTATCTGAAATCAGAGGATGCAGCTTCTGTTTTTGTATTATTTATTTTATATTTTTCCATTTATATTTCTTCTTTTTGTTCATTTTCATATTTTTTTCATACATACATACATACATACATACATACATACATACATACATACATACATAAAATCACGCGTGTCCCACTTAGTGGGTTAGCAAAAACCCGAAAACAATAGTAACTCTTTAACAACATTCTTCTTCCGCCTTGTCCAAAATCATCAGAGCATTCCTGCATAAGAACATATTAAAGTGACCGATTTTCGGTAGCGAATAACCGCATCCGGATCACAATAATAGTTACGCAACAATCATCCTTCATTTGTTTCATTTATATTTTCAATTTCTGTACATTAAATTTTAAAATGTATTTAGTAAAATATATTTCATTAAAAATTTAATTTTATAAACCACAAACAAAGTAATATTAATATCTCCACCTAATTTCCAAAGCCAATGTTGACAAATACAATCAATACGATTGGCAAATGGGCATTGCTTTGTTTGGTGAAAACAAAATAGATAAGAATCAGTTTAGGCAGTACATAAATTTAGTAAAGTCCTAGCTAGGCAACAATGGTGAAATCGGCCGACGGTTTATTAAAAAAATTATTTCTAGAATTTGACTTAATTTCTTAAAAAAACATTATTTCTGGAATTTGACTAACTTTATGTAACGCAAATAATAATAATGTATTATATTATTCAGTGAATTGGCAAAAAGCTATTTTATGGATACTTTAACATGTATGAAGCTTGCAGCATCAACTCAATCTCGTTATGTTGTTCGATATGTCGCATCAAAAATGAAAAATTATTTCAAAATGTACTGTTGACGGTAAAATTAACGGGTAATTTATTCCATAAGCAAACATTAATTACTCTTCAAAAATAAACGAATCACAATGAAAAATTCCATTACCCCGGCACACCGGCGTGATGAAATTATATCGCTTTCCCTTTACCGTTCGACGCGACGCGTCGCGTTCGCTTAGGATACGTTAGCGTTAACGTTACCGGCGGTGGGCTGGGTAGAAGCCTATTTCAACGATGACACGCGCTATTTACTTGTCGTGGGGTAAAATATGACGGAGATACTCGTAGTAAATTGTAGACTTATTGCCCGAGATATTTCATACTGTGAGCTCTTTCATTTTCGGACAGCACGGTATTGAAATAGAGAATTGGACTTTGATGTGGCGAAATGAAATCTTGATTTTGTCACATTTCGCTTCGGACATGAAATACCGAAAGATATTAACTTTTCACACGGCGCTGACAAGAATTATATCTTTATCAGAATTTATATACCGTGAGTATTTTTTAACGTGAAACATTGAGTTTGTATATCCATGGTTACGACTTGATATTTGATTGACAGCAATGTATTTGCCCGTTCCATTTAAAATGAAACATAGGGAACGAATCTGACAGAAGAATTATATTTAAATATTGTAAGAAATTTAGCGGAATCAGAAAACCACTCGAGAACACTAAACATATTTCGGGCACAAGGTGCACACAGTATTTTTTTCTACATCCAAATTTAATTTTTAGAAAATCAGTATAATTATTTAAACAAAACTAACCTCTAATGACATCTTGTCAATATGACAGATAACCGTTGAATTTTCCTATAAATTATAATTTGACATTTGATTGACAGCAATATATTCGTCTGTCTCATTTAAAATGACATGGGAAATGAATTTGACAGAAGTATTATATTTAAATATTGAAAGAAATTTAGCCGAGTCAGAAAACCACTCGGGCACAAGGTGCACACTATGTTTTTTCTACAACTAATTTTAATTTAGAATGCAAGTATAATTATTTAAACAAAATTAACCTCTTTGACGTCATATCAAATGTCAAATTCGTTCCCTATGTTTCATTTTAAATGGAACGGGCAAATACATTGCTGTCAATCAAATGTCAAGTCGTAACTATGGATATGACAAACCCAATGTTTCACGTTAAAAAATACTCACGGTAGTAATAATAATAGGGTTATCGCGTGCCTGAGTGTCTTGTCGCGAACCTGGGGGAACCGGGTTCGATCCCGACTGACGACAAATATTTCCAATTTTAAATGGCACAAAAGTGACCCCTGTGCTGCACTCTCCACACCAGTTATGAGTGCCCGTGAGGTGACGCCTGGTAAGCGCCCACACGGTAAAATATATCGTCATCATTACCGATGTCTACATGTGTTGAAGATACTGGCACACCCAAAAATGGGTAATATGCAGTGATGATATATTTATATTTTATTTTATTTATCTACTAACGTAAAAAATCTGGTTCCTATTCCAGAACCCTGCAACGAACCGATTAAAATATCAAGAGTGGGATAACTCAGAGGCACCAGCAGTGGAATTCTGTAACTCGTCCGATAACAAACAATACTGTTATCACTATAGCAACGTATGTTTGGCATATTTACGCCATAATTGTTAAATAAATTGTAATTTGTTTTAATATGTAACCATAGTAATACCGGTACCCGGTACCGATTACTATCGGACGAGTTATAGAATCCTACTCCTGGAGACGCCGTCGGGAGATCTTTTTTAGCTCCCGCTAGCTTGGTAAGGGAGGTATAGGGATTGTGCTAAAATCTCATATCGAGATTTTGGTAAACGACCACGTTTTAATGTGCCTAGAAAATGATACATATATATATATATATATATATATATATATATATATATATATATATATATATATATACGAGCCCCTTCTCACTTCAGTTGGCCCACTTGTTAAAAATTCATTTATGCTGACTTAACTAATAGCATTTTTAATAATACTAAAATGAGTCTTTACATTTTATTTAAAATGTAGATTTTCAGCATTATAGCGTAATTTTAAATTCAAATTTTAGCTCAAGATTAAAAATTTAATGGTATAACTTTAGCACAAATCTATTATATTAATTACATATTATTTATCAATATTGAATAACGTCGCTTTTAAATGTAAATGGTTACTGTAAATCTTTTAGACATTTTATTTAATAAAACCTTACAATTTTACGACTTAAATTCGTTTAATTTTTTTAGTTTTTCTTGAATTGTTGCTGAAACTAAGTATTATATCATTTTACATTGAAACAGTAAAATATGTTGGGAAACATATCTTGATATATCGGTACAACGACAAAATGTCTGTAATATTAATAAAAATTGGTGATAATTTATGTTAGTTATTATTTGTGTCATATATTAACTAAATAAAATTAAATTAAGCGGATTGGGCCAAATGATATGGGAAGGGGCTCGTATATATCGTGTGTGTGTGGATCGTCTTAACGCTCTAACTCAAATACTATCATTCACAAAATTTTCAAACCTTGATTTTCGGACCTATTTTAATATGGAAAGAAGCCATTAGATTTTGGTGTAAATCGGATAACCGAAATTGGTACTTTACTTAAAGTTGAAAATAGCTTTTCTTCAAAAAAATACATCAATGTCATTTTTCGGAATTGATGTTATTATAAAAATTAAAGTTATTGGATTTTCTACAGTTATGGATTAATACTTTTTAAGTCCCGGAGCCTATGTTTTATTCCATAGTTACATAATTCATATTTGAAATGTAAGGGAGGTATAGGGATCGTGCTAAAATTGGCATATAGAGATTTTATATAATAAGCACGTTTTGATGTCCCCAGAATCCGATTTTAACATTTTTACAATGATGTCTGTAGGTATGTATGTGTGTGTGTCTGTGTGTGTGTGTGTGTGTGTGTGTGTGTGTGTGTGTGTGTGTGTGTGGATCATGTGGACACGATTACTCAAATACTATCAATCAGAAAAATTTGAAATTTTGTATACCCATTCTATACTAATATGGGAAGTGCTCATTAGTTTTTAGTGTATATCGGATAACCGGAAGTATCATTTATACAAGCTTTTAACAGTTTTTTCTTGTAAAAAATTCATTGAATATAATTTTTTAGCAACTTTTACTAATTAAAATGGAATATAATGGTTTAATCTTTAATTCTACGATAATAACATTTAGTAAATAACTCTAAATAACTTTAAATATGAATATATAATATAATTTATTTCCATGTATCACCTACTCTATGCGTCAAACAAAATCATAATTTTAATGACAGGTTTGACATATTTAAACAAATGTCACTGACAGGCAGCAATTATATTAAAATTAGTAATAAAACCGTGTAATGAGAATATAATAGTAAAATATTTTATTAAGGTTTGTAAAAATAATATATTTTCCATCATACATAAATGTTAGATGTACAGGATGATCTGATTTAAATTTGCTAATTGCTATTTTTGCAGCACTATAAATTAATATTAATTTACAACTACACATTTACGAAATGGATTATGTACGGCGAAGAATTTATAAAGATTGCGCATATATGATAAATCGGATGTAGTACTTAATTTGGAGCTCTAACAAATTTTTGAGGAAAAACAATAAAACAATCCAAAATTTCGTATTACAGACTTTTCTATTTATTGGACAACAAATTAGATTTTATTTACAAATGATTAACCGGAAATGACACTTTACTTAAAGCTCACTGCTATTTTAAACATGGAATTGGCGGGAGGTCATGTGTTGGCCACATCAGATTTTTTTATATAAGCGTTCGAGTTTCCTAAAATCCTCCAACTAGGATATAGGGTTGGGAACGCGAAGAGTCACGTGGATAATCGCGCCGGCTTGTACCCTTATCCGAAGCAGGTCTCTTATTAAAAAATCTGATGTGGCCAACACATGACCTCCCGCCAATTCCATGTTTAAAATAGCAGTGAGCTTTAAGTAAAGTGTCATTTCCGGTTAATCATTTGTAAATAAAATCTAATTTGTTGTCCAATAAATAGAAAAGTCTGTAATACGAAATTTTGGATTGTTTTATTGTTTTTCCTCAAAAATTTGTTAGAGCTCCAAATTAAGTACTACATCCGATTTATCATATATGCGCAATCTTTATAAATTCTTCGCCGTACATAATCCATTTCGTAAATGTGTAGTTGTAAATTAATATTAATTTATAGTGCTGCAAAAATAGCAATTAGCAAATTTAAATCAGATCATCCTGTACATCTAACATTTATGTATGATGGAAAATATATTATTTTTACAAACCTTAATAAAATATTTTACTATTATATTCTCATTACACGGTTTTATTACTAATTTTAATATAATTGCTGCCTGTCAGTGACATTTGTTTAAATATGTCAAACCTGTCATTAAAATTATGATTTTGTTTGACGCATAGAGTAGGTGATACATGGAAATAAATTATATTATATATTCATATTTAAAGTTATTTAGAGTTATTTACTAAATGTTATTATCGTAGAATTAAAGATTAAACCATTATATTCCATTTTAATTAGTAAAAGTTGCTAAAAAATTATATTCAATGAATTTTTTACAAGAAAAACTGTTAAAAGCTTGTATAAATGATACTTCCGATTATCCGATATACACTAAAAACTAATGAGCACTTCCCATATTAGTATAGAATGGGTATACAAAATTTCAAATTTTTCTGATTGATAGTATTTGAGTAATCGTGTCCACATGATCCACACACACACACACACACACACACACACACAGACACACACACATACATACCTACAGACATCATTGTAAAAATGTTAAAATCGGATTCTGGGGACATCAAAACGTGCTTATTATATAAAATCTCTATATGCCAATTTTAGCACGATCCCTATACCTCCCTTACCTAGGGTAGCGGGAGGTAAAAATGAGTTTGGCACCGGAACCATTTAAAACAAGAGTGTTCGTCGGGGTATCCCGAAGTGACCTGGAGACACCGTCGGGAGATCTCCAGCAGGGAAATATGTTTTGCAACGCAAAGAGTACTTGAACTCGCGGCTGTTTCCGGATCGTCCCGTCGGGCCTTAAAAATCCAGAAGAGGATCGGCGCGACTCATATTCGTAGCATTTCTCAAAACTAATGAGCATCTAGTCGATAGAATAATGTAAGTAAGAGAAGTCGGCAAACTGAATCCGTAACTTCAGGATAAGGAATAACTTTGAGGATAAGAATGATTCAGGCTTGGGTGCGAAGTGATTTCTCTATTTCGGTTGATCCAAATTCGGTCATTTCGGCTATCATTTATCGATAAACTTAGAGCAGATATTTGGGCATCATCGTAAAAATGTTAAAATCAGATTCCTATACATCCCTTATATATTGTTGGAGGTAAAAACTAGAAATGAAACGTCGCATTTGCAAGCGATACATATATGCATTCTAGGACATTTGCTTCGGATTGAATAGATTTTTCCTTGCAATATCTGCTTGCATTGCTCGAATTTTCTCTATCTCTCTCCTACAGGAAACAGTTTTCTATATTTTGTAATTTTTCTCGAACAATATCTGAAAATGAAGCTCCGTTCATTTATTTATAAAATGTGTTGATGAAAATAACTTGTACACATGAGTATCCCCTCCGTTTTAATTAAAATTGCACGCTTGAATGAAATTCTAGTATTCATATGAATTGTCAGCTGGAAGTAATTCTGGTTGAATATATATTTATTAAGGGTTGCAGAAGGGTTGACAGCATAATTAAATGTAGAATTTCATTTCAAGGGTTTCATTTAATTATTGCAATAAAATTTATGCCCGTTTCAACTTTAATAATTGTTTTTAATTGGGAATAAACACTCGAAATTGTTTCAAAATTATGCCGAATAACCCTTAAAACTATGGGCATTGCCATAATCTTAAAATATAATTAAACCTTAGTTCATATTTCGAAATGAATTTCGCCAAAATAAACCACTTCGTAGAACTAAATGGTTCATAAGTTTTTATGTTGTAAAAGGGAGAGAAAATAAATTTGTTTAATTTTCATTGAGGAGTTAAAACTAAAACCCCTGAATTGTCAAACCATCCCAAATAACTCTGCCGACTTCTACAGTCTTTTACACTTAGACTTTGGTTGTTCTTTTATATAATAATTCACTAGTATGAGCAAGATTCAGGGTGAATAGCAAGCATCTGATAATCATTTTTTTTCTCTGTCAATCGTTTGTGAATTATTTTGGAGAAAAAAGATTCAAACTACTAATTTTTCAATAACTCTTATTTATACATGTATATTTAGAATTACTTGGCCATGAGTTTAACTTTGACAACGTTAAAATAATGGACACAGAAGTCAACTTACATAAAAGACTCATGTTTGAAATGCTACACATTAATAACGATTCTAACAATATTTATCTAAAAACGGACAGCGCCGAACATCAGTAAAATCTATATTAATATATTAAAATTTAATAATAAAAAACAATAAACATAAATAATAAAAACACAATAAAATATTTTCGACAATTTCATACAATATAGATAATCCAAACAAAAAAACCTGATGTGGCCAACACAAAACCTCCCGCTATTTAATTTTTACATACATACATACATACGTACATAAAATCACGCGATTCCCACTTAGGGAGCTAGCAAATACCCGGAAACAATAGTAACAATAAGAAAAGGGATAAGAGTAAGAGCTCAGCTGACTCACTTCACTCTTTAACAACATTCTTCTTTCGCCTTGTCCACAATCATCATAGCATTCATACATAAGAACATATTAAAGTGACCGATTTTCGGTAGCGAATAACCCCATCCGGACCACAATAATAGTTACGCAATAATCTTCCTTCGCCACACTTTCCTATCCATTTTTATTAATTTAAATACATACTTACGTATTTACTAACGCTGCAAACTGTACCATTACATAAAACTATTGATTTACTTACTATTTTATTTTTAAAATGTCACTATTATTAATTTGAAGTGATTCGTTTTTTGACAGTGACATTTACTGTCAGTTACATTCATTTAAAAAATGAACTGTGTAACAAAGAAATAGTTTTTATCTTAGGCTTCGCGACTAATAAAAAAAATTATTTTTAAATTTATCTGTAAAATATATAGAAAAAGTATTAATGTATTCCTATAGAAAATTCAATAATCTTTAATTTTCATAAGACATAAAATTCGAAAAAATGACATTTAATGGTATTTTTTGAAGAAAAACCATTATGAGCTTCAAGTAAAGTACGATTTCCGTTTATCCGATTTACACCTAAATCTAATGGCTTCTTTTCCTATTAGAATAGGGTAAAAATACAAGGTATCAGAATTTTCTGAATGATAGTATTTGAGTTCGAGTGCAAACAAAATTCGTACACATACACACATACACACATATACACACACACACAGACATACACACACATACACACATACACACACACATACACACACACATACACACACACACACATACAGACATCATCGTGAAAATGTTAAAAATGGATTCTAAGGACCTTAAAACGTAGTCATTTACTAAAATCTCGATATGAGGTTTTTAGCACGATCCCTATACCTCCCTTACCAAGGGTAGCGGGAGATAAAAATTATTTGAATTTAAAAAAAATAGATTAACTATCATTTTTATTACATGACAACTATTGTATATGTTATTTATTATACATTTTTATATGTTACAATATCAATTTTCGTTAAAATTTTCGCGTAAGTTAAAACATGTTTTTTATAAGATTTATCCATAGGATCATTGTGAATAACTTTGTAGCTCCTGAAGAAGGCATATGTGGTGCCGAAACTAGTAGAGGCCGAAAATATATTTTCAACCTTTGACTGATTCCAGTACTTTTCCTTTACCTCCGTTATTTATAGCATTTTTCTATACATTAATCCATAAACGATTGGCACATAAAACACTACTAGTCAAATGCTTGCTAGTCAAATTTCATCATATGTTCACGCTCATGCTACGATCCATTATTTTTTACCGATTACAAATTTAATCTTATTGGGTGGTAGTATGAACAAGTGATTAAGGGTGATTAGCTATGAGATGACTAGCAGTGTTTTAGCGCTGTCAATCATTTACGGATTACTTTAGAGAAAAATACTTCAAATAAAAGTTGTGTACAATTAATTTTTCTATAACTGCTATTTGAATTATTTTTCTCTAAAATAATCCATAAACGATTGACAGCGCTAAAACACTGCTAGTTATCTCCTAACTAATCACCCTTAATCACTTGTTCATACTACTACCCAACGTGGTTTAAACTTGGCATTGGTTATTCTGTCACAGACATCCAAATAATTTTAAATTTCATTAAATTAATTACATATATTTAAAATGTATGAGAATTTTCATGATCTATTGTTATTGTGCAAAATCATCACATGTATTTATTTAAAACATAAACTATAAAAACAGCAATATATGCTCAAAAAATAATGTATAACACAATTCCATTTTTCAGCAAATAACAAAACAAAAATTACTAAATCAACAATATTCATATTTCATATTAAATATTTTAATATAAAATTTCAATAGAATACATGTATTGTACGCGGACGCTGTTTTTTATTTTAATCATGACAACGTATCGCAATTTTAATCCATTCTAAATCCGTACACAAAAATTCATTTCCCAAAAAATTTGCTGCCGGAAAGCGGGTGATTGGAAAGTGTAGTATCACCATGTGGGTTGTCACCACACGAATAAAAGAAGCAAATGTGAAACCACCGATCGATAGCACTTTGTCTGGGGACTAAACCACCCCAACAAACTCAACACAAGGGAAAACGAACGTAGAAGGAACATTTACAGAGTACTAAGGAAATGGTTAAAAAATCCGATGTGGCCAGCACATTACCCCAACAAAACAGTAAAGACGGATATAAATTGCTGACTTGAACTAAAGCATCGACGCAAACTGTGAATAATAAATTCTAAGAATGAGAAATGTGTTAATAGTTTACGGATTATTTTAGAAAAAAATACTTCAATTAACAGTTATAGAAAAATTAATTGTACGCATCTTTATTTGAGGTGTTTTTTTTTTCAAAATAATCCGTAAACTATCAACACATTTCTAATTCTTAGAATTTATTAGAATTATTACTCGTTACTGTCATTAAAAATTAGTTGTTTGACATTTGGGTAGAGTGCTAGATTAAATTTATTTTAAAAACTTCTCGGTGCAGTCACACAGGTTTTATTACCTTCCGTCACCTTTAGGTAAGGTAGGTATTGTCTTTGGTCAAAAAATTCGGTTGTCAGTTTTAGGCTCCCTACTATACGAATTTACTATTTTTAAGATGCTGTCTGTATGTGTGTCTGTGTCTCCAACGATAACTTCAATACTACAATTCTAAATATTATAATTCTTTCGTATTCCTCTTCTTTACATCCATAATAAGAGCTAATTAGATTTGTCCTGGCCACAACAGATTTTTTTTCTGTGTGAACCGTAACACATATTATAAATTACACACAGAGAGAAAAGTTTACTATTGAATGTGTCTTTCTGAAAAAAATTACGTTATCGTCGAGGCCATTAAAAATTTACGATCTAATCAATGTTGAGACACCTAAAAGATGACATAACCGTATGAACTGTCATACCAAATTTCATCCAAATCGAATAGAGCATTCTGTTATTATAAGTGAAATATTTTTTTTTTAATAACTTTGAAGCAGAATACTGACTAAATGGTACACTTTCCGGTAAAGGTAAGTTTAGTTAAATCGTCTTATTTTAGCCTCAGGAATATGTGCGTAAGCCATGTCCCCCTATTTTAGAAACACCATGTATAGAAAACGTTTAAATGCATACCCGTAGAAAATTTAATAATTTTTAATTCTTATAATAACATAAAACACAAAATAGTATATTAAAGAACAAGTTTTATAAGACATGTTTTTTTCGCACGCGTCAAAGTTTAGAAAACGAGCCTTGGCGAGTTTTCTAATTGACAAGTGCCAAAAAAAGTCTTATAAAATGAGTTCTTTATACTATTTTTTAGATTTTGCGCCTTCTACATACTAAAATATTGTAGAAAACTGCTAATATTAAACCGAGTCAATTTAAGGAAATTTGCAAGTGAAATGTTGTAGTTGGTATCACTGAACTGACCACATTCAATTATTATTTATTTGTCAATTATCAATTAACTAAAAATAAATTACGTAAAAAAGGGTTAAGTAAATGTCATCTAGTATCAACCTTCTAAAACAAAAAAATGCGTATCGAAATGAAGGCCATTACGATACGCAATTGCGTATCGTAATGACTTCATTATGAACGCAAAATCTAAAAAAATATATTTAAAGTTATTTTTCGAAGAAATACTATTTTGTCTTTCAAGTAGTGCCGTTTCCGGTTACCTGATTTACACCAAAATCTATTGGCATCCATATTAGAATAAAGTAGAAATACAAGGTTTCAGAATTTTTTGAATGATAGTATTTGTGTTAGGGCGTTGGCAAAATCCATACACATACACATACAGACATCATTGCGAAAATGTTAAAATCGATTCTGGGGACCTTAAAACGTGGCCATTTACCAAAATCTCAACATGCGACTTTTAACACGATCCCTATATCTTCCTTTAATGTTTCTAAACAAATATTCCTAAATGTATTAATATGAAGTTCCTATATACGGGTATATTTATAAATGGTAGCCGGTGTAGATTGCTATGATTGCATCTCGGCTGCAAATAAGGAAGCCTGCGTTTTGTGCGTTACTTTTAGATTATCATATTATTAGGAAAATAGCCAAGTCCAAAACCAGTGCCGGATTATCGAATAGAATGACTAGGCTAAAGCCTAGGGAGCACAGATTTTACGTATTACCATAGCAACATGGAGCGCATTTATTAAATTTTTGTTTAGTTGGAGCTAATAAAAATGGGCGCACGTAGCCCTTAATTAGTCTCCGGTCCAAAGGCCAAACACTTCGTTTTACAATTTAGTGCAAAAAAATATTGTGGTACATGTAGATAAGATAAATAGATCAATTATTGGCAGTTAATAGTTATGTATGTATCAAAGCACAGAAGTTCTTTTTTTATCACGAATGTGGAATTCATTTGTCGAGGCCCTCTGGGTCGAGGAAAATAAACCACATGAGTGACAAAAGGAACTGCAGTGGCGAGGTGCATATTCAATTTTATTTGAATTCGAAAAATTGTGAAAATGGATATTTATTTTACAGGTTATGTTTAAATATAATTTGTCAGTCTGATATTCAATGTTGCCAATCTCGGACATTGAAGTTATCGTAAAAAACATTAAAGAGAATTATTTGTTCTATCTCAAACTTATTCATCGAAATTATTTAATTCGTTCTTCTTACACATAAGAGTATTTTTGTCATTTTACGTACAAATTACCTACTATTCTACACTTGCACAAATTATAATACATGTATAGCAATTATCATAAGATTGACAACACTGCAATTGCATGAAATCGTCGAATAATTGTTGTTACTTCTCTTCAGAAAATTCTAGATTTAAATGTAGAGTACATAGTTTTTTGCATCATCTTTTTTTTAAATTTCTATCATCAGATATTAAAATGGAAACTTGAAATGGAAAGGAAGTATTATTCCTGTTTCTTTGGTATTTGTGATATTTTCCCTTTCTTTGTGTATGATTTAATCTTTTTAGTTTAAAATTGATTATAACTTGTCGATGATTAATTCGCAAGTTATAATGAAAGTTTCCCGACTATGGCGCTGGCAGTACTGTTGGCGCTACGTGAAAGCGCTAGTAATTAGTTCGCGCCTTTTGGTTTTTGCACTGTTGCCGTTTCTTCCACCATTGCCAAACTCATTACCGCTGCTAATGTTCACGAGTACGGACCTGGCACTACAGAGCCGTAATGGCGGCTTTTGCCCTGATGGAAATAAACGATTATAGCGGAAGCGTACCTGAGCGTAATGGAATTTTCTATTGTTTTCCCGACGGTTTCTACTTTTCTATGATTTAAATATCTTTTATTTTCCCAGCAGATCTAGAGTTTAGATAATGGGGGCTTTAAATAGAAAAGTTTTATATCTCTTGTATAAATATTTCTTCACACCTTTCTCTGTTTATTTTACGCTATTGTTCGTGTAATAGCCAAACGGATAAAGGATGTAAAGGACTATTTAAACTTCAGCAGATACGGTCACTGAATAAGCTTAAACACCAGAACAAAACATAATTTTAAATTTGTATTTAAGAATACTGACTAACAAAGGTGTCAGCTATAAATTAATATTTTTTCTTTTGGTTGTTATTCACAATTTCCATTAAGGGAAATTTTTGTTAGAAAAGTTAGAATATTGACAGAGATTTGCGTTTTTATCTTCAGTCATCTTTAGGTAAGAAAGGTATTCGATGGTGAGTTTTTAATTAATAAGCACGTTTTAAGGTCCTTAGAATACGATTTGACTAGTTTTCCGGTGTCTATGTGTGTATATGTGTGTGTTCGTGTGTGTGTCTGCATGTGTTTTCGTGTGTATGTGTGTGTCCGTGTGTGTATGTGTGTGTGTGTGTGTGTGTGTGTGTGTGTGTGTGTGTATGACAATTTTTTCTCCGACGATAACTCCAAAACTATAATTCTGAAAATGATGATTTTTTCGTATTTTTCTTCTTTACATTCATATGAAGAGCTGATTAGATTTTGGTTATAATTGGTTAACCTGAAGATCCCTTATTTGAAGTCCTTAACAGTTTTTCTTGAAAAAACGCGGTTAAATATTATTTTTCAACATTTTATGTGATTATCAATATGAAAGAATATCTTATTCTCTATACGGTTTGATTATAGATATTCTTTCATATTCAATAGATACAGAGTTATAGACTTATAAACAGGTTAACTTAAGTCATCTTTGCTAAAATTACGGAAACAGCTGATATATTCAAAAAATTCTAATTGTCAGATGTCAGTGTCAAGTGTAAAACCAAAGATGGAAAGTATAGGATCAGAAAGTGGTGTAAGTGACAGAGTATCCCTCGCAAGTAACTGCGCAGCCAAAGAGAAAATGGAAGGACTGTGTAGCAGAAGATTTGAGAGGGGAAGAACTGTGTGAAGTAGATGCGTTGGACAGGAATGAGCAGAAGAGAAGAGTAAGAAACAGCGACCCTTAATAAATTTTGGTATGGGATTTGTACAAAATACATTGAATTGACGGAAGGTTTTGTGTTGGCCACAACAGACTTTATTTTTTCCGTTGCCTATATATTTTATATATTTTATGCATGCAGTACGAAATATTATATGGTTAAAAAAATAACCATGGACGTCTTGGTATCAAATATTCTCCGAAAGCGGTATAACTTCACCATTAAAATATATTATTGACTGGAATAACTATGATAGTGAATACCTATTGAATTCCGTCTGTTAGACGAATCGGAAAACTTCGGGACAATTCGTGAGTTGACGAAAATTATTTCGTGTATTACACGTAAGAAAATAACTTTTGGGAATATAAATTCTACCCTTTGATTGGTCAAAATGCTAACCTAGTTTACAAAAGCAAAAAAAAAAATATCACTTGTCAGTCGTCAATTATCAAATAAAATGGACAGAATTAAGCGATATTTAACCATGTTTTTATGTAATTTTTAATATTCAGGACTCGTACATTTTACAGATAAAAATATTTTTATTATTAACAAAATTTGGTTTCACGAATTTAAATTATTTATTTAATGCATGTAAAAAAGGTCGGCTCTCAAACGCCATATGCTATTTTCTTACGTGAAATGAAGTATAGGACAGAGAGTTTAGTGAACATGGCGTAGGATTTAATTAAAATGTATGTGAATAGTAAAGAGGAGTGTATACGACTATTCGGCTATGTTCGGTTCGACAGGATCGACACGAACATGCGCGAATGGGCCAGCCATTGTTATTCAGTGTGTCTTCATTTCAGCGCATGGTGCGAGTTCCAGTCATTGATATATAAAAATAAAATAAATATATCATCACGGCATATTACCCATTTCTGGGTGTGCCATTATCTACACATATGTAGACATCGGTAATGATGACGATATATATATATATAGTCATTGATATGTTTCAGTTAAATTAAATTATATGATTGGAGAGTATAGCATTTTTATACAATTGAGCGAATAGAATTTAAAAATATTGTGAAATAATGCGAATAGTAGTTTTACTAAAGGCAACTATGATTTGTATTTATTCTAATGCTGTTACTAAGGTAATGCACAAATTATTTATGCATTTACCACCTGTGGTCTTTTTGTACGATTTACTGCCTTTGTTATTAGAGATGCATTCGGGCCGGGTCGGGCCGGGCTTTGAGGTTTGGATCGACTCAGTCCGAAAATAAAAATTACCGGCCCGACTCGAAGATCGACTCGACAAAAAAATTAGCTGGCCTGACTCGAAAATTGACTCGATATCGGGTCGGGCCAAAGCTCGAAATTGGGTGCATCCGGCATTTCTAATGTTGATTTTTATGTTAAGGCGAAATGTTTAACTTTTTTCGTGTCAAACTTATAAAAAACCTCTACATTCTTATAACTTTCAACATTAGTTAACATAAGTAGTTAAAAAAGAAACCCTTCTAGTGTAAGTTTGTTATAAAAATTACAGACCTACGAGTATTTAACACTTTGTTAACCAAAGCTGTTCGAAAATTTAAACAACTTTTTCACAAATCTAATATAATAATAAATATAATTTTCATAACTTTGTTTCTGCTCAAAAATAGGACAAGAAATCATTATGGTGGGAACAAAAATCACTTTTATTTAAGTATACGAGTAATAACAATAATAATAGCAACATCACAATATAACTATTATGCTTTAATGAATAACCATGAATTCTTGAAGTAAAATAATACATTTTTATTTATTAATATGTGAAGTATGTTGTTATTAAATCATTTTGATCCTTTTTAACTTCATTCATTTTCATTAAAATATTAAGAAAACTGTGCATTTGATTGAACTAAAAGATTTTTTGGGCCGGCCCGAAAAGCTCGAATTTTCGGGCTGGGCCAAAATCAAAAGTCCGACTTGCCTCGATTTTTGAAAATGATTAGCCCGATTCGGCCCGATAAAAAATATCTTCGGCCCGGCTCGATGATCTACTCGAAATCAAGGCGGGCTTCGGGCCGGGCCGGGCCAAATCTCGAAATCGAGTGCATCTCTATTTGTTATCTTAGCAACCAAATCTTGATTAATAAATTAAACCTATTGCCTTCCTTGAAAACCCTATTGGTAAATATTAGAAAAAAAAACGATCTTGCAAAAAGTATGTTGGGTACCTTTTTTAACTTTTAACTATTTTTCCTGTTGAAAAAATTCCATCAAATTTTATGCCTGCTAAGCTTGCGAAATTTTTAAATTTCCATCGCCTAGATGACTGTCTTATACATTTAACCACCGTTCAATTTACCATAGCCTACTCGACCATCATACAGTATGTTTCGCCCAGATGACCATCGCCCAGTGTGACTCGCCCAGTTGTACCGTTTGCATAAAGCTAAAATTCTAGTCCGTGACGATAGTTACCGATAGATCTATATGAAAAAATTTCAAAAAAAAAAATCGAATGTTACTCTATCTTATCGAAACCCAAAAAATCGCAATAAACAGCTTAATGAGGTGTACCGCAAACTGCCTTAGGTTTGTAACAATACTTGCAATTCCCAGTTTTGAGTGTCAATTTTACGTACATATGTACTAACGAGATATTATAATTTCGATATATTTAAGAAACTGGTAAAGTTACAAACTAAATTAGTAAAACCCGGATTAAATTTTTCTCTACTATTTCATACTTTCCCCATATAAAATGCCTTATCAGAAAAACTTAGTTTTGATACAACTTCTCTATTAGTAAAGGTCACATTATTCTTAAAAAAAAAAAAAATTATGTGGCAACCGAGGGTTTCAAATGATGGTAACGTAACTAGTGCAAATAATAATTTTAATGAACTGGACGTTTCTATGAGAAAATTCTTTGTTTGAAACTGAACCAAAAGAAGATACGACTGAAGTGAGAACATCACAATAGACTTTATTGTGATGTTCTCACTGAAATTAATTTGAATACAATTTATTTACACGATCATGTACAGCAGATTGTGTTAAATATTTATAAGTGTGTAGTTTCATAATATTTTTATTATGAGAGTTCAACTCTGTCTATAGCAGTGACAGCATTCATAGTGTTATTTATTAGATGTAGAAATTTGGGCTTCTTTCTCAACTTAAATGAGAGGTGTTCCACAGGTTTATAGCGATCCTTTGAGTTTAAACAGGTGATCAAAAATAATTGATTCAGTTAGCAATACAATTCTGGGGATCTTTTTATTCCACAGTTTGCACTACGTCAGGTAATGGCGGGAAACTTTTGGTATGTTATTTTTACAATAAATACAAATAGGTTATGTTAGAACACGAGCTTGACAGCTAGGATTTCGTCGGAGTGAAATACTACAGATTATTTCTCTGTGTGTAATGTGAAAGCAATAAAAGAATATGGGTAAGGGAAGCAACGATCATTTTAATGAAAAATTGTAAATGTACTCAAATTTAAATATTCAAATGTTACTGTCAACAGTGTCAAAAACAGGAAGTAAATGTGTGTGTGTGTTACCCATTTCAGGTATTTTTTTTTGCCAGCTAAATTAGTTATTTTTGATTTTTGATCACTCAGTAGTAAAAAAAAAACTAGAACTTTGACACGGTATAATAAAAGAGGCCCTAATCCACGCAATGCATTGGAGTTAAATACTGCTTTCCAAAAAGTCTGGAGATCTTTTATACGATAGAGTTGTCAAGTTATTATAAATCTCGGTCTTTTGCTCTATTCTTTCCTCGCAAGCCATTAATCCCCAATATATCTTGGCTTAATCCAACGTAGAAAAATCAACAACGATGGTCTCCTAATCCCTACAGTAAAAATCCAGATATAAATTCTGTTATTCATTCGCACGTATCGGCTATCTCTCATCCCATAACTTGCCGTACGCCGTACAACACTAACGACCGGACAAGAAAAAAGGAACCAAAAGATATAATAAGTTTTCTTCCAACCTGCCACATCCAAATAAGTCACAGGCTGGGAAGTGGATAACCACTTTTAGTATAGTAGAAGCAAAGATATAAGAGCTAGGAGCGTGGAAGCTACTAATAGAGCGTAAGTACAGATCTGCAGGGGGTCTTTTTATTATTACCCGTATTTAATACTAATCTCGATAGGTATTTCAGTTAAATGAAGTATGTGAAATTAAATTTGAACTAAGGTTGTGTCCTATGTTGCAGTTTTGTCGTCCTAATATCTAAATCCTAATTTTATATGCCCTAAATATTGTCATTATTTAGGATTTTGGGAATTAGAGTTTAGGCTTTTGTAGAAGCACACTATGCCTTGAAGTTGACGCGCACTAATTCAAATCATGTTCGTTGCTATAATTTGTACAAAATGTCAAATTTACTATCAAAGAATAATTTCTTAGCTTCTATTTTATGAAATATAATATTAAAAAATTTAATCTAAAGCATGAAATTAAATCGAACTCTCTAATTTATTTTTGTTATTCTAAAGTATTGCCATACAAACCAATGGATGTTATTAGTGGGCCTTTGGAGTTTTATTTATGTGAAAAAGACCTAAATGTGAAATTGGGCTCAGCCTAATAGGACAATTCTGAACAAAACTGTAAGTCTTACAGATCTGTAAATCTGTAAAAACCTGACAAAACGCATCTATTTTTGTTTATTAATATAAAATTATGCATTAGGGTGGCAACTTTCGTTGCGATTTTGTTCATTTAATTTACAGATTTATAGATCTGTAAGACTAACAGATTTGTTCAAAATTGATCCATAAATCTTATTTTCCTTTATTTACTAACTATTTATATCCAAAGAAACACGACAGTAATTTTCAATAATAATCAGTTTTCTGTAAATAAAGTAATATAAAACTGACTATATAACTCATCGGAAAATAGACCAATTAGATAGCTCAATTTTTCTTAGTAACGCTGTATAACATCGGATACTTGCATTGCTAAGTTGTGTTTTACCGAAACACAATAATTAGCAAGAAACAAGTAATATTTATGACATTTTGTAAAAATTAGTTGATTGATTTGTAGTATAGTCACATAATAGACATATACCTACAAAAGCGACACTCCTTGTCTACACCATTGTGTTGTGATTTGATGTTTATGACCTTGAACTTGAAATTTGTTGGCAAATTTACGCGCGAAATTTAAATTGTTTTTAATGGTAAAAGAAAAATTACAACACAAAAGTACTAAAATTTTAATTTTATTAATGAATTAAGAAGAAATCATAAAATAAATACATAATTATGTTTTTATTGAACAAATACGTGAATTTTACAAATTCAATACAATGCAGAATTTTCCATATCTTTGACGTGGGAAACACAAACGTCAGATTCGATGAAAAATATCCTTCTCCATCAAATCTTCTCTTCTTCAGGCCTTGAGCCACATTTTACACCTATATTTATTAAGTGAATATACATTTTGCATGATATGGAAGTCGTTTTGCATTACTTACATTTATGGATCTTTCGGAAACGAAAAAAACGTACATTTCGCTTTCTCCATTTTTTAAATCTCCTTATACAGTTTTTATATGAACAAACAAGTCCTCCCGATTCTACCTTCTTCGTTTTTTCCATTTTATTAGAAACTAACACCACTTCTAAAATTCACAAACGGTTCACAAAATGACATATGTCAAAAGTGAGAAGACGTGTTTGGTTTGCTTGAATTAGCCATAACCTTAAATACATGGGCGTGACAAGCTGAGACAACAATTCCTCCAGAATATGTGAAATATAATGATTTTCTTTATGATAACGATTTTTCCTATCGTTTGTTGAAAAAATAACATGTTTGTTCTTATTAGAAATCAATTTGTGTTTCTCAATATATTTTTATTATTGACCCCAACAGAAAATGTTCTCGTCGAGATAATGAAAAGAACAAAGAATCGTAAGATACGAAGATATGCCGAAACAATCCGATTTTATCCGATTAGCACTTTAAATTTGTTGGCATACTCTTTCTCTCTCTAATTTTCGTTTCTCTCTCTGACTGTCGCTTCTGTATGAATGTCTATTCTGTGGTATAGTCTTAACATATACAACTCGAGTTTCGAAAATTATCTGAATATAAGGTTTGCGGACTCGATGTGTTACCAGAAAATACAACTCCACCTACGATGTCGCTGTCAGGCAACACAAGTCGTCCTGTCAACTGTATATTCGATAATTTTCGAATCTCTTGTTGTATAACTACTGAATACATCCCTGTTTTTATACCTGTAAATTGCTATGTTTATTACTGTCAAATTGGTTGGTTAACTTTTCGATTTTGACTCGCAGCATGAGGTACCTCTTATATTTTTGCCTGTACTATACTCTTCCAAAATAGAACATTAAATGGAAAATGTAATTGCGAGCCAGGTCAGTCGTAATAAGTATGGGAGCATCTATTTAGTTCCCTTTGTGCGTCGTAAATACTATTAGCGCCCCTCAGAATTAGTTTTCGATGGCTGTCATTGTGAATTTGTGCGCAGCGTACATTGGTTTGGAGATGGAAAGCATCAGTCACCCCTGGACACGTGCGGGCTGGAACTGGAAGGAAAGAAGTCAAGGGAGAAAGTAAGGGTGCAGCTTCAAGTGGAATATTCACACAGGGTTATAAATGTCGGCGAACAACCACTGTGGTTTCCAAGGGCCCGAACGCAAAAATCCAAACACTACATAGCAAAATAGAAACTTTTTTATCATTATAATCTATAAGGTAAAATAATGCGGCTCGGTGGGTCCGGTTAAGTAGGGTAAATAGCTATAGTTAGTTACAAGCCCTAGATTGGAGATTGTTACAATGGTATATTGATAAGATTTTAGCCTGACAAAAATGAGTATTTTTTCTGTCAAATTCAGTTTTATTTTTCATCATAAACATCTTTTAAGTTAATACACATTTTCCATCGATACTCCAACATCTTTAACCTATCCAAGAAGTAGTTGGTGTTTTGCTCTAGCAAATAAATTTTCGGAGTAGGTTCGCCTTTCGCATTTCAATGTTCTTATTGTTACAATGGCGGATCCAAGCAACGTATGCAAAAAAAAAGTTTTAAAGAAAAGTTAGACCTCTTCATCAAATAGAATTTTTTTTATTGATACGTTGACCTAATGGGGTTTTTATCACTTATATTATCTTCATTGTCACACAAATTTTTCATACCTTGTCTCATTTGTCTCTGAACGATGTTAAATCTACTGCTCGGATTGTTAGAATAATATTGTCTGTAACTGTTGTTCGTTTTGGTATTCCCAGCCATTATTGTATATTTTTCTGCTAAAATGCCCAAAAGTTTTCAATCAGTTGCGGATGAGAAACATTTGGGGGATTATACTCTCTCTTTCTCTCTCTATTTTCTATAAAATGTTGGCTCCTTAGTACTCTTCGGCGTCTAGAGATTCGTTCAAGATGGACCGCTGTCAATTTGCTTATATTATTTATTTTTCGAAATTTTAAATCATTAAGGACTAAAAGTTCTGCGAATAATCATCTTTGAAGTTATAAATTGTTGAATTAATTTGTTCGATAACGTTCTAATTTTGTCTTGAACATTTTGAATGTGTCTGCTAATTCGATTTGGGGACAAAACTTTTTGGCAAATTATACATACTACACCTTTTTCACATTCCCATATAGGTAAATAGTCGTCTGTCCAATATTTTGATTCCCAAAATCGTTAACAATATCATATTTCGACTATTTGTCCAATAAACCTATAAGATGATTTGAGTACCTATTTTAAGTTTGTATAACATCCTTCAAAAGTTTTTCTGGCAATTTTAACACAGTATATTATTAATCATCTGTTACGTATTCATTACGTCCAGTGACATCTAAAGTAAATTAAAGTTAAAAATTGACGAAAAAAATTCAGTCGGTTTCACTTAAATCGCTCCATCAGAGCCTTGGAAATGTTCATTCGTCTTGTAATAAATGATAAACGCGTTTCTTCGATATCCGCACAACCTCTGCTATCTCGCCAACTTTGATTCAACGGTCATCCAGTATCATTTGGTGAATTTTTTCGATGCTGTCGGTAGAAGTCGCAGTTGTTGACCATCCTCAACGCTAGTACCATCACGTTTATATTCAGCTGCCCATCTTTTCACGGTAGAAAATGATAGAGCAAAATCCCCGTAAATAATATAACCACGACACAATTTTTGAATTTTTTACATTTTTGTAAAAACACTGAATTTGACTGATACAAAAATGACACTGGAACAATAACTAAGGGATCAATTCCCAATTTTCACCGAAGTGATTTGAAGTGAAAAATTTTCACTTTATCATTTGGAGCTATTTTCAATTGCAAAGTGATCTGATATAAATGAGTGAGAAAGTTTGATGTTGTATGTATTTACCGTATGTTGACAATATTGGCTAAGCATAAGAAGAACATAGGAATTTGGTGCATTTGTAAACATTTGACAAATAATATCATAACACTGACAAGTGATATGATATAAATTAATCATTTCATATCCCAATGGTGAAAATTGAGAATGAAGCCCTACAGGCCCAAAATGGCTGAAATATTATATATATATATATATATATATATATATATATATATATATATATATTTCAAAGCATAAACAACAGGAGAGTATCACAATTTTTCAAAATTTTATGTATTAATCTACGCGAAAAAGTGAGAGATAAGTATTTATTATTTTTTCTATAAAGTATTACTTACTGCGAAAAAATAATTATGAAATAAATAGGCTATAAGAGTAGGTATGCGTCCCTGGAATACGCGTGTGAATCTAGTATGACAAGAGTTAGCGAGTAAACAGAGCTAGTTAAACCAAATTTTTATAGAGAAGAGACAAAATATAATTGAAGCGCTTAACACAAATATCATATTAACATCTGCCATTTGTCATTCAAAGTGTAAGTGGTGCCAGTTTACTGAATTCTAACCGGATTTTTACATGTCTACTGTTTTAAAGATATGGTGCTTTTTAATTCGATTTTTAATTACAAGATAATATAAATTTGACTTTTATATTTACTATTAACTACTTATATGATAATACGGAATGGACACCCAAAAATGAACCAGTAATTATCTCCGTTATTAAGCAAGATAGCAAATATCTTTAAATAAGCATATTTACTATAGACAATATGGGCAATAAGAGGTCATATTAAGAAGCGGTATGTTACTTCCGGTTCCGGTGCATGTGACGCCAACTTTGAAATTTCAAATGGAATATACCATATTTCTATATATTTTTGAAAAGTACACAAAATTTGCTTTACAATGGTAGTAAACAAATAGTATTATTAAAAAATAAAATGACACACGTTCGAAATATGAACATGAATGAATGAAAGAATAAAACAATAAGAAAGGTTAAATGCACTTCCCAGAAAAAGCTTTCAGAATGACACTAAAACTGTTGTTTTGGACACTGACATCTGACATCTGTTATTTACAAACTATGATGTAAATATTACTATGTTATAAACATTTGAATTTGTCTACTGGTTTCCGGTTTCCTTTGTGTAGTTTAGCCTCTGCGATATATTACATCCGATTATTTTATATGTCTTTATCTCTAAATCTATAGAAGATACAATAAAAATTTTAAGTGTATTAGATGGAGAATTTTGTTGTCCAATTGTTAGCAAAACCTTTTCAGCTCTTCCCATGGATGTCAGATTGAGGAATACGTAGTTAAACAGATCTTAAGTATTATAGTTTTTGAGGAAACCAACATCCACACACACACTCACTCACACATCTACCATCGTAAAAATGTTAAAATCGGATTCTAGGAACTTTTAATTTGTGCTTATTCACTAAAATCTGGATATACGATTTTTAGCATGAATCCAATACCTCTCTTAGTGAGAGGTAATTAATCTTTGCTTTGGTCTTAACGCCGTTCGATTTTCCTCTTTATGTTAGTGTCCAAATCGACTGCTCCATCTCTACCCTAACCCTACTCCTATGTGGCGTTCGCATCTGAGCTCTGAGCTCTCGCTCTCGTGTGGCTAAAGCCCCCGTGCTTAGCTTTCCGTTCACGATCTCCTCAAATTCATAATATACGTTCCACACGCGCTGGCTCCCGACACTCCAGTCTTCTGCTGCTCTCTTCTCTGGCTTCCGTCGTAAAAAATTATGGCGAGAAACGCCAAACGCCTCGTTGTTTGAAATTCAAAGTGCCTGTCTCACCTCCTCTAACCCTTAACCAGAGACATCATTTAAATCGGACCCAACGCGGAGTACGAGAAATTTATACAGATTTTAAAACTAGGACACAAGAAAGATATAGATAGCGATGGGATTAGCTTACTAAGCGAAAATTGGGAGACCAAATCGAACCCTCAAACAACTATTAACAACAAAAAAATCTGATATGGCCAGCCCATAACCTGCCGCTGGGTATTTAACCACGCATCAAGCAATCATTGTGTTCAAATATTTTTATATTTACAAATAACAATCTTTATTTTACATTTAACAAATATATATGTAGTGTACACTGATTTCTCTAAGGCCTTCGACAAATTAGATCACAGCATTCTTTTATACAAATTAAAATTATTTGGTTGTAACAATATTGTCATTCATTTTTTTGAAAATTACTTAATGAATCGTTCAATGTATGTTCATTATAACGGATTTGTGAGTAAGCCATTTTGTCCATTTTCCGCTGTACCACATGGATCGAACCTTGGCCCCTTGCTGTTCATTTTATTTATTGATGACATTTGTCTTTCTGTGAACTGTGACATACTTTTGTACGCGGACGACGTAAAAATTTGTTACAAAATCAATTCTAATCAAGATTGTGTTGACTTCCAGAACAATATTAACAACTTTCACACATGGTGTACAAATAACAAACTACCGTTAAATATAAATAAATGTAAAATTATGTCTTATACGCGAAGGAAGTGTCCCATTCACGTTTTGTATTATATTAATGATAATGTATTAACTCGTACTTACTTAATTAAAGATTTAGGCATTTTATTCGACCCAGAAGTTAAATTTTCACCCCATATTAAAGAACTAGTGTCAGCGACCTACAGATTACTTGGTTTTGTTATTAGAAGTAGCAGAGATTTCTGCAATGAAAATACTCTCCGAACATTGTTTTTTTCCTTAGTTCGATCTAAAATTGAATATGGCATCTTAATTTGGTATTCACCCCTTAATATACATAAAAATATAATTGAGAGCGTTCAACGTAAATTCTTAAAATACATGTGGTTCAAAAAATTTTCTTCCTACCCAAACCAAGGTTTTGAACACAGTACTTTACTAAATGAATTTTCTTTTGATCCCATTGAATCCCGCCATTCTCAAATAACTCATACATTTTTATCAAAAATTTAAATGGTAACATTGACGCCCCAGTGTTGTTGTCAAAATTACCTATACATGTGCCTTCCACTAATTCTCGTAATTACAATTTTTTTTATTTACCCAGCTGTAGGACGAATACAATGTCTAAGTCACCATTGGTTGTCATGTGTACAATATATAATCATTTTAATTAATATTTTTCTCTTACTCTTGTATATATTTTTCATGTATTTGTATTTATGTTTGTCATTTTCCTTCTTTGGGTGTATACCTGTTAGGAAATAAAGTTTATTATTATTATTATTATTATTATTATTATTATTATTATTGTTAATATATCATACACAAAATCAATTTCATAAATATTGACAAAACTGTATTTTTTTCAAGAAAAAGTGTTAAAAGCTTGGTTAAGTGATACGGTTATCCGATATACACTAAAAACTGATGAGCTCTTCCCACATTAGTATAGAATGGGTATACAAAATTTCAAAATTTTCTGATTGGTAGTATGTGAGTAATCGTGTCCATAGGATCCACACATCGACACACACACACACACACACACACACACACACACACATACATACATACATACATACATACATGCATACATACCTACAGATATCATTTTAAAAATGTTACAATCGGATTCTGGGGACATCAAAACGTATTTATTCACTGAAATCTCTATATGCGATTTTTAGTACGATCCCTATACCTCCCTTACCTAGGGTAGCGGGAGGTAAAAACTGTTGTTCTTTAGATTTCATAAGTTGAAAAAAAAAATAACATAGTCCTGTGTTATAAGACGCAAGTCCCTTTAAGGCTGCATCCCCATGGATCCGTATTTATGTATCGTGATCATGTTTAACCAATGAAAACAACGAAATGATACAACAGTCCGTTTGAAGAACGTCCGAAAATTGGTTTATTTTAACTTTTGACAGATACGAATGACTTGACGTATGCGTACAGATACAACATTTAAATTTCTTATCATATTTTTGACAACTAATGGATAATGTTTGTCTTTGAGGTCATCTGTTGTTTGCTTTTTTACGATACGTTGGATAAGTATAAGTAGTTCTTTGTTGTCAAATTCAATACGGACGACGTACTGTTCTAATAGGGACGCGTTAAATTTTAGCGTGTAAATCACGTATCACGGACACGTGTATTCGGATCCAAGAAGATGCAGACTAAGTGGCTACGGTCTGTTTTTTATCTCTGGTAAAACTGTCTGTTAACTTTTGTTTGAAGGTTGTAGACAATGGTTGATTATGAATAATAGATGAAATTCGAAATTTCATTGTCTTTATTTTTGAATAATACACAACGTTTCGATCGACGTTCGGGCCTGTTCTGTAACCCAGTGGTTAATTTTTAACAACTGGTTAATGAAATTAACCAATCAAGTATATTAATATATAACAAATATTGGATTTCTGGTTGTCAAATTAATATCCACAGAATAATTTTTTAACCAGTTTTTAAAAATTAATTACTGAGTTACAGAATAGGCCTGAATATCTCCGATCGTTATTAAGTGAATACTGAACAATAAACCTTAAGCCTGGAAGTTAAATCTCAATTGTAAGGAAAAATGTCGCATCACTATAGCATAAGTAAAGTATAATAGCGAACTATAGGTGAAACAATGTCTAATAAAGAATTAGAAAACATTTCACCATGTCTCAGAAGATTTCAACATCTGAATGAACCTTTCCGTCATCATTAGATGCCGGCCGTGCTAAGCTAGTAACCACAGACGCATTTCGCTGTTGTTCCAGCTCATCAGTGTGGAAAACTACCGTCTCTTTGCAGAGACAATCCACCAACTGGGCACGACGCGAGATATACATTTCATATAAGATAGATGGTTTTAGAGGTAAGTAACCACAAATAGAGACTATCTATCAAATATTTGGCTTAAAGCACTGGTAGCTATTGAAAAACAAAGTACAATAGTAAACTGTAGGTGAAACAATGTCTGATAAAGAAGAGAAGAAAACACTCACCATGATTCATAAGATTTCAGCATCTGAATGAACCTCTCGGTCATCATCAGATGCCGGCCATGCACAGGTAGTAACCACAGACTCGTTTCGCCGATGATGACCAACAGGTTGATCCAAATGCTGAAATCTTGTGAAACATAGCGAGTGTTTTCTAATTCTTTATTATAGCATAAGTTGTAAAATTTATACGTGTCAATTTTTTAATACAACATTTTATATATCAATAGTTAACACAAAGTCCAATCAGAGGTGAAAATATCGGCCCTATCTACGCTATTATTGATAATAAAATTAAAGATTATAGTTGATATTGTTGCACACAAAAAAAAACCTTATAAATTGTAGTTAATTAACTAAACAAATTCTTTAATTTTCAGCCTACTAATATGTTCCATTAAATTATCTAAGTTAATTTAGTTATTTAAATATACGTGTCAATTTTTTAATACATTTTATATTTCAATAGTTAACACAAAGTCCAATCAGAGGTGAAAATATCGGACCTATCTACGCTATTATTGATAATAAAATTAAAGATTATAGTTAATATTGTTGCACACAAAAAAAAACCTTATAAATTGTAGTTAATTAACTAAACAAATTCTTTAATTTTCAGCCTACTAATATGTTCCATTAAATTATCTAAGTTAATTTAGTTATTTAAATTTTATTTTTGCTTACTTAATTCATTAGATAAATTGCCGAAAATTGTAGGACAAAAATAATGAAGCCAAAATATAGTAAAATTAAATAAAATAAGTAATTAAAATAACCATTTGCATATTTAAAATAACGATTTTTTACAAAATATTTATTACCTATTTCGGATTAGTTGGGAACTGTGTGCAACGCCAATATACCTACTAAACTATATACCGCTGAACTACTATCTCTCGTATAAGCGGAAAGTGTCTGGGAGATTAATATTTCCATCCTTTTCTAGCGTTTGGACACACGTCTACAAGCGCACGCGCGCACAGGCGGTAGGCGTGATGGTAGGCGTCTTCGCGCTGCTTGAAAATCTTACATATGATTCATTGACATTTCAAAAATATTTGCTATAATTATAAATTTTTATATTAAATTATTTAATAATGAAATAAATTAATACAGGACATTCTGATTTTTCTCAAAAGAAAAAGAACACCTGCAGAAGATTTATAAAACGAATTTCAGTATAAAAGGATAAAAAGTTAACATTCCATTTGCAAAATTTGGAGAAAGATAATAGGGAACAACTGTTAAAGATTAGGAAGATATTTTATTTGAATATCTGTTTTATTTTTATGGAGTCCCGTGGCCGCGTGCCTGAGTGTCTGGTCGCGAACCTGGGAGAACCGGGTTCGATCTCGACAGACGCCAAATATTTCCAATTTTAAATGGCACAAAAGTGACCCCTGTGGTTTACTCTCCACACCAGCTATGAGTGCCCGTGAGGTGACGCCTGGTAAGCGCCCACACGGTAAAATATATCGTCATCATTACCGATGTCTACATGTTTTGTAGATACTGGCACACCCAGAAATGGGTAATATGCCGTGATGATTTATTTATTTATTTATTTATTTATTTCAAATTTTATAATTGGAGAAAAGGATTAGGGGATACCTGCTTAAAAGTAAAAGATTAAAATTCCATTTGGAGACAGTAGGGAACACCAATAAAAGATTAGGAAAATCCGTTATTTGAATAACTGTATGGTTAAAGTTCTGTTTATGGGGAAGAAAATGGAATGTAATTGAAATTTTTCATTCTTAGTCGCGTGTAAAAAAATATTTATTCATAATATTTAACTATTTATTTTGAAATGTTTAATATTATAGCTTTATTCCTGTATAATATTATGCATAATGCTTTCATATTAATATTCAAGTGATTACAATGAGCTGTAATATAGAAACGATAAGATAAACATACACAAAATTTATAAACACCATCATGTGGAAGAAGCATTCCCTCCAATTCATTTCCCTTTCCTCTGAAACTTCAAACTTCTTGACCAACAGAATCACTGAATCAAATGCAGTTGGCGCATGCGCGCAAGGGATGGTGTCCAAACTAGAAGAGTGCAGATATACATAATGTTCCGGACATTTCCTGTGTGCTTTTCAGCAGTATATAGTTTAATAGTTATATTGCAACGCCAGATGAATATGCCTGTACAAGGGGTTTGAGAATGGCTTCGCCCAGTGGAGAAGTAAGGCAGTTGAATATACTAGCCCTCTCAAATAACTAGTGATTCAACGCACTGTACGGGAATGGACTAGGCGGTAGAACCAAAAGGGTGCGCGATAAAAACAAAAGTACAAATTAACAATAAACAAAACATTATGCCCGTATTCCCCAACATCAAATAAATCTTCGAATAGTTTATTCATTGAATAAGAGAAAAATATCGCATCAATATATGACAGCTAGAATAAATACCTTCATTTGTGTTATGGTATCGATGCGATATTTTTCTCTTATTCAGTGAATAAGCTATTCCAAGGTTTATTTGATGTTGGTGAATACGGACATTAATCTTGTAAGTAGTACATAAAATTAAGTGACAATCAAAACTATATCTGTATACTAATGAAAATTTTATTGCAGAAATCATTGTTTTCGATTGTAATGAACAGTTATTGCATTTATGAAACGCAATTGTTTTCGTTAGTGAGAACGTCAGAATTAATCTATCATATACGTATAAAATATCGGAAAGAGAATTTAATAACGCAATGCTGACAGATTTTAATTTCTAGTGTGGTTGTAAAAAAAGTTCTTTGTTCCAATTTACTGTGCGAGATCAAAGGAACGCGGGAACAAATCTGCATTCAATTCAATCAAACGGTTTTCGACAGCAAAACTATTCCACGCAAAAACTTTCACACAAATCGTGAAAAAGGTTGAGAGAGTTTTTATCACCTCCATCAAAGAAGTTTAAATATTTTCTCATGTTCCACACCGAATAAATATTGAGGTTGACGTACACACTTTACAAAAAAATCTCATTAGATAACAAAAGCTAAAGCCATAAAGTACAACATATATCAACAAATAAATCTTTCTGTAAATAATAGTATATTAAAGAACAAGTTTTATAAGACATGTTTTTTTCATACGCGTCAAAACGAGCCTTGGCGAGTTTTCTAATTGACAAGTGCGAAAAAAAGTCTTATAAAATGAGTTCTTTATACTATTTTTTAGATTTTGCGCCTTCTACATACTAAAATATTGTAAAAAACTGCTAATATTAAACCGAGTCAATTTAAGGAAATTTGCAAGTGAAATGTTGTAGTTGGTATCACTGAACTGACTACATTCAATTATTATTTATTTGAACATTTGAAGGTTAAATTACGTAAAAAAGGGTTAAGTAAATGTCATCTAGTACCAACCTTCTAAAACAAAAAAATGCGTATCGAAATGAAGGCCATTACGATACGCAATTGCGTATCGTAATGACTTCATTATGAACGCAAAATCTAAAAATAATATGTTATTACGATCTTACAAAAATAAACACTTTTTACCTCTCGCTAAGAAAGGTATTGGATTCATGCTAAAAATCGCATATCCAGATTTTAGTGAATAAACACGTTTTAAAGTCCTTAGAATCAGATTATAACATTTTTACGATAATGTCTGTGTGTGTATACGACTAAAGAACAATTTAACTATGTACTCCGACTTTAATGGTATCAATTGGACAACCGGAACTAGAAGTTTCTTAAAAAAGTTATTCTAAATATTGTTTTTTGGAAATTTATGTTATTACAAATATTAAAAAATATAAAATTCTCCATCCAATACATTGAACATTTCTATTATATCTTCTATACATTGATGTAGAGATACAGAATTATAAATATATAAAATAATCCATTGTATAATGAATCATACAGCCCATGAAAACCACTTGAAAAATTGAAATATCTGTAATTGACAGAAACATGTCAGTGCCAAAATCCAGATACATTACTGAAGGCTTTTTCTAGGAAGTACATTTAATATTTCTGATTTTATCAAATATTTAAAATTATAGATATAGCTGCCGCACGTTAAGATGACACTGTCATTGAATGTGGTAAACCTAAAATTCGTACTTGGACAAGTCGCGATGTAATAGTAATTTCTTGTTGGGAATTTAGTAGTAAGTATTAGTAATATTGTATTACAGTATTGCTTAGTTAGAGGTAAAAGTTGTGGGAGTAAAGAACAGATTCCTAGAATAAGTAATCACAAGTAAATTAGTAAGCAAAAATTATATGTTTGGACAGTATAAAATTAATATTTTTTTCGAGAATTATTCGACAGTAAAGAGTATTGCGGCAGTAAAAGTTATACGAAAAATGATAATCACGTAACACATCAATTTCGCGTCATATGTCTTGCAAGGTAGATTTTACTACTTTATATTGTGCCAAATGTAGAGGGTCTCGATGGAAGATAAATCTAGACCAGAAAATGATACTTTAAATGCCGGTTAAGCTATTATCATCCGTCATGTGACCCATAATTCCACAGTTTTTCTAAGTTTCAAGTTATATTTAAAGTAGACGCGTTACAGTAGCTGCGTACTTTGTAAAGATTTGAGATTAGACGCTAGAAGTGTTTAGTTATAGAAACGCACATATTTTCTCACTATTTTCGCTAATATTTTTTCACGATTGTACAAAACAACGTTTCACTGCCATGTTTACCAGAATATTTACTTTCGTAAATTTCAGGTTATCTTTATGACACTTTGACGTTTAGAAACTAGTGTAAAATCAAAATGGCCATTGATGTGAGCATCATACTTCACTTGGCGAGGGACGAAGAGGGGGAAATTTAGCAGCGTTTTAAAGAATGTCATTTTCAATTGCAAATTTATCATTATTAGAGATCAATTTGAGGAAAAATAAAAAATTCGGATCTATTATTTTTAATTTCTCTATTGATTTAAGTTAAAATTCGTGTAGATTTTAGCTTTGTTCGAGCAGCAGTCAGAAATTGTCACGAACTATCAGAAGCATGCGCATAAGAATTTTGGCGTTCGAGCAGCGGTAATCACAAATTCACACTACGAATTCGGTGTTCGTGCAGCGGTTCGAAACCGTTGGGGACGGATTGAAACAGTCAGGAGAATTTGAGGATTGTTTGCAAATTTCAAATCCGTGACATGCGCACTAGCCTCTCTAATGTCAAATCGCATGGAAAAACTTATTAACGGATTTCTCGGCGGTGAATGTAAGGAATTATATTGTTGTTATTCCATAAAGTAGTTAATTTTATTTAAATTTCCAATATTTCATTACATATTTTGTAACTTCAGGGAATAAAATAATTTATCTGTTGTAATCGCTTGACAAATTGATAAATTCGGAAACATTCAATATTGAAATTATTATTTGTTTGTACACTGCATTGTTTTACATATTATTTAAAGAAAAAAAAAAAACTTGTAAAATTTACTCTGTGAGCCTCACATGTTGACCAAAAAGTGTGAGAATTCGGCCAACATGTGACACTCACAGGGTAAATTTTACAAGTTTTTTTTTAATATTCTTTTAATATAACTTATGTGTTCTACGTATATGGTCAAAATTCTTTAAATAATATGTAAAACAATGCAGTGCATAAACAATAAATAATTTCAGAATTGAATGTTTCTGAATTTATCAATTTGTCAAGTGATTACACCAGTTAAAACTAATTTATTCCCTGATGAACTTACAAAATGTGTAACGAAATATTGGAAATTTAAATAAAATTAACTACTTTACGGAATAATAACAATATAATTCGTTAATAAGGTTATTTCTTACGTCAAGTAATTTTTAAAATATCTGATTTAAATATATCAAGCAGTGATGAGTCTAGTATATCAATATCTTCAACGTCTGCAATAAACGTATTGTTTAAAAACATGTAGTATAATAAAGAAAATAACTATCCTGGTTTCAAATTAGTGTCAACCTGACATCAATCAAAACAATAAACAGCTGAGAAATAAAACAGAAAACAGCAGGCGTCAACATGAGACAACTACCGCCGGTAAAAGTAACTAACGCGTTCGAGCAACGAAAATTTTAAACTAATTTGAAACTATCAGAGTTGGGCGCATGCGCAATACAACAGTACATCAAACTGTTGCAAATTGTCTGCTCGAACAAAGCTTTTATAATTTGTTGAAAATGTAAGACGACTGGTCTATTATGAGTCTTGGCTCATATATTTTAATTAACAAACTTATCATTAAAGTGTTGCTTTAGTCTTTAATAATTAAATTTCAATAGATAAAATGTCTCTTTAAAAGTATGCATTGGAAGAAGATATTACTGAGAACAATAAAAAGCATTTTTTTGATTCCTCCTGTAATTTGTAGGAAGGAATCCGTCGTATTAAAAAGCAAATGAATGTAGTTAAAGAAACAGGAGAGATTCCTGTCCCATTTAGGAGAAAAAGGACGTAATTATATGAAGGAAATCTTCTTGCTATCTGTTAGGAAGGGTAAAGAAGTGGAAGATATAAATCTTAAAATAAGCGCTATGCAACGTCACCCAAATGGCTCGGAGAAATGATGTGTGCAGTTAGTAAATCTGGGCCAGAGTCGCGCTTGGTTCTTGGCCCGAAAAATCGTCGTTTTGCGAGCTCAGCCGCTAATGGGGTCGCCACGCAAATTATTTATGTTTTGGCGCGAGATACGGTACGGTACAGACCATGCTCTCTAAACCGATCATTTTCAGACCTCCTCCAACACAAAAGAATCTGACAGTATTATTGTGTTTTTATTTCGCTATTACTTCCTTCATCTTATTTACGACAATAGCGGTTCATAAAAAGGTAAAATTGCAGAAATATATTACTTCATGAATTTAGAGCCTACTCCGAAAAAAATCTATTGTTGCCAGCACAATACCTCTCGCCATTAGGCTATACAAGTACAGTAAAATTTTTGAAAGAAGTCCGGTCAAGGCCATCTACGAATTGTATCTATGATTTAAGATTTTGTGCTGTCAAATTTAGTAGTGTCTTTTACTTAGTTTTTATGAGGGTACATAATATCTTGTATACCTCATAACAACTATGTAAACGACACTATTAAATTTGACAGCATAAAATCTTAATTCATAGATGCAATTCGTAGATGGCCTTGATCGGACTTCTTTCAAAAATTTTACTGTATTGTATTTAACAATTCTGGTACACACAAAAAATTCTAATTACATCTATATTCTTTATTTTTCAATTCATTCTATGAATAAGTTTCCTCCTACTCTTTTAAATATTCGAGATTCTTCGAATTCATTGACGAGATACCTAGGCGGTATTTCTGAAAGGTACATGATGAATTATATGTATAGTAAGCGCGTGTTTAGTTCACACTGATATTGTACATACTTTGGCTTATAAATCAATCCCTTTTTTTTATACCAATTTTAGATGTTGACGGAGTCTTTTCCTCGTTATAACAACAGAATATTATATTAGTATAACATTTCGACTTGTCCATGTACGAATTCTATATTTATCTATAATTTTAAATATTTAATTAATGTTAAGATAAGAAATATTAAACCGAGTATTAAACGTACTTCCCAGAAAAAGTCTTTAGTAATGTTTGGATTTTTGACACTGGCAATTATATCAATTACAAATATTTTAATTTTTTAACTGGTATCCATAGGCTGATTGATTCATTATATAATGGATTATTTTATACATTTATAATTCAGTCTATTTCTAAATCTACAAAAGATATAATAAAAATGTGCAATATATTGGATAGAGAATTTTATATTGTTTAATATTTGTAGTAACAAAAATTTCCAAAAAATAATATTTAAAAGATTTTTTAAAGAAACTACTACCTCCGGTTGTCCAGTTGTTACTAAAACCTTTTCAGCTCTTCCCATTAATGTCAGATTAAGGAATACCTAGTTAAATTGGTCTTTAGTTTTACAGAATTTGAGAAACCGTGTCTACAACATCTACACTATATATTACAGTGCCTTTATCTCTAAATCTATACAAGATATAATAAAAATTTTAAGTGTATTAGATAGAGAATTTTATGTTCTTCAATATTTGTAATAACAAAAATTTCCAAAAAAATATATTTAGAAGATTTTTTTAAAGAAACTATTACTTCCGGTTGTCCAATTGTTACCAAAATCTAATCAGCTCATCCCGGGAATGCCAGATTGAGGAAGTTGTAGTTAAATATTTTTTAAGCCTTATAGTATTTGAAAAAGTGTGATTCCAACATCCACACAAATATCCGCGCGCGCGCGCGCACACACACACACACACACACACACACACACACACACACACACACACATACAGACAGACATCATTGTAAAAATGCAAAAATCGGATTCTAGTGACCTTAAAACGTGTTTATTCACTAAAATCTGGTTATGCGATTATTAGCATGATTCTAATACCTCTCTGCGAGAGGTGAAAAGGAAATTCTTGTTTTGTACTTTTCTTTTATTGCACATTCGATTTGCTTTCTATGTGAAATATTATCAGTGTACCGTACAAATATGTAATTTACCTACGCAGTATTTACATTTCAAATACGAATACGTTTCATTAAAAAATTATTAATTAAACAGGGGATTAAATATTGATATTATAATCACGTATTTGATTTCCCCGTTAAATATTAACACATACTGTCCCAAGGGATTGGTAAATCGATAGAGCTGACCGATACATTGATTGAAGTACTTTGTAGCTGTATTGATATTGGAATCTGCGTTGAGCGCGTATAACTTTCACACTTTCAGGAAACAATCTAAGTTCCCTGATGACTTTGAGAAGCTTAAATTTGCGATTGACGGAGAAGATTAGATAGAAATTTTGTGGAAGTTCATTTCTAGATAATAACATTACTTTTAAATAGCAAAACATGCATATAAAACTAAAATTAAACAAATAATATATCTTTAAAGTTGTGGTACTTTCAAACTTTGTAAAATCGTAACGAATCAACACAAAATAATAAGTTCGCTAGTATATTTTCATATTGACATTGCTCTAAGAATTATTTTGTATGATATTATACCAACCAATATTATTATTGAGGCCGATTTTGGACAAAATATTAGTAGTGGTAATCCATTTCGGTTCGATTCTATCCACGATCCAGAATTGTTCGGGTAATAAGACTTGATATCAGAACCGAAACTAACCGGTTTTCGAATCACCGAATCACATATCCAGAACCAGAAAATAAACGGTTCTTAGTTCTAGGACCGAAACAAACCTAATTTCGATTCTGAATCTGTTAATATATGAATATCGAATCCGGTTCCACTGTCTGGTATCAAAGAATGTTCCGAATATCTGGCTCCGAGGACAGATTTCATTACTCGGTTAGCTTTAGAACCGGGTACTTGGTACTTTGTTATTTTTCGTTTGGCTTCTATCCTAAATTCACTTTTAAAACTATTTTACTTATAAAAATTATTTTGTGCTTATAATAAATAATATACAGGGTGTTAATTAAAAATCTGGCCATAGGCGTTTAACATGGGATAACAGTTTTTCTTTGTGCAAAAATCCCCAATTAATTTTAAACAAAAATGTTTCAAATAAAAGTTGTAGATAATGGGGAAGTTTAGCATGGTAAAAATTCTACATAACATACTATTTTCTCACAAATATAACACAAATGACTGCTTAAATTGAAATTAAAAATTAAAATTATTGCTCCATTTATTTATAATTAATATTTTTTGGGTAAACTCTAAGTACGTCACATGTCAGTTATGCGCAAACTCAGGCAGAACGGTGAAAGCGAACCACTTGAACGTAGGTCGAACAACACCTCAGTCTCAAGTGACTGGTAACCGCAACCGCGTGCGTCAGTGTATAAGCGACGTACGTTGTACCAAGCCTCTACCGACGTCATCACAGCTTAAAATCGGCTTATCCGGAAAATCTGGGCATTTTTGAAAAAAAATAAAACATCAAGTCATTTCCCATGGAGTAAAAGAATAAAAAAAAATCGCTAAACTTCCCCATTATATACTACGCTCAAATCCCTAAACAGATATAATATTGCACGTTTTGTAACTAGTAAAATCAAAATTTCAATTGTATAAATATTGCTCATTTGTAGTGATATACATGGAATTGAAACAAAGTTTCAAAGATATGCGTATCGTTCGAACTGTCAGAAATTCAAATAAAAGTTACAGATAATTAAATGATGCACCTAAATCACTACACAGGTACTATTTTTAAAATTTAACACTTAAATAACTATAATTATGTTTCTGGCATTTTAATTAAATTTCTGACATCGCTACAAATGAGCAATATTTGTAAAATTTCAAATTCGATTTTACAAAATTAAATTTGTTTAGTAAATTAGGCCTAGAATATAATTATATTACTAAGTGCTAGAGTGTTCCTCGCAAATGAATGCAGTTGCAGCCACACCTTACCTATGTGCAGGGACGGACAGGGCCACCGGGAAATCGGGAAATTCCCGAGAGGCCGCGACTTGCAGGAGGCCGGTGGGCTTAATGCCTATTTTTTTTTCCTAGCAAAGTTTTAATTATAAGCTGCTATAATCCTAATACATTTTATAAAACGACAAACAGCTTACAGGCACATTAACGCACAAAATCTCATTGAGAAAACTCAAACCGGGCTTTATGTTATTGTTATTACATTTAGAGAAATTTACAAGCTAAGTAGGTACAGTATTCGTTGTTTTACAAAACGCCTAGAGGCCTAGACGACTAGCCGGATTGTAAAAGATCGCTAAGTCAACGAATTGTTAATCCGGCCCAGTTTTATGAGACGAATTTTACTATCTGACTATGACATATGACATATACAAAATGTCGCATAATGTATGTATTGCAAGTGGACAGGTTACCTAAATAAAAAAATCTAAGTTAAAATATGGTCAGAACACACTTAAATACAGTATAATTTAGAAAAATTTGTAATTAGAGTAGAAAAAAAAACTATTAAAAAATTGTGCTTTATGTTTGTTAAATTATTAAAATTATTTTATATACGGCGTCTTTAAAATACGTAGACATAGCTTAACCATAGGGTCATTATAAACAAAAATAATAAACTTAAGTACTGTAACTAAATTTAAAGTTTATTCCACATGTAATTTTGTTTAAAAAGTGTCGTAAACATAGGTCTTATATCTTTTAGTTCCCAAAATACAAGAAGTCAAAGTTTTGTAAATATCAGTTAACTTTCACTTCGTGTATATTGGTAACTAAAAGGAATAGGACCTATATTTATATGATGTTTTTTAACCAAAGTGAAATGTATAATAAACTATGAAATGTTGTTATACTATGTAGTTATTTTAGTGTAATTTTTATTAAGCTACCATAACATACCATTCCGTGTCTATTATTATTTTCGTGTAACCAAATTTAACACATTTATTTTGTATTCTTTCTTCCTTTAAAAGTTTTGTAAATATCAATTAATTTTCCCTTCTCGTATTTTGGTAAATAAGAGAAATATGGTCTATATGTTTATATGACATTTTTTACTCAGAATCATATGTGAAATAAATTGTGAAATTTTATTAGTTCTGCAATAAAAAAAATTGTTAATATATGACCGAAAAAAATTGTTATTTCGAGAACGATGCATTTTATCGAATGTTAATCCAATCAGATCTTTTTTATTTAGAATTTCAAAAAGCGCCAAAAAAAATTCATTAAACTCCGAATGAAAAAAAAACGAAATCGGGCATAATTTTATTAAATCTTTTTTTTTTTTGTTTAAAATAACCCATAGAATCTGTGGTTAAGTTAAGTCCACTTATATTAGAGACACCCTGTATACATAGTAATAAAAACATGTATTTTTTGTATATATATATATATATATATATATATATATATATATATATATAATTTTTTACCAAGGAGGCCGGCACAGGATTTTATTTCCCGGGCCGGTCCAAAGAACCAGTCCGTCTCTGCCTATGTGCCAAGAAAGAAGCTAGTCCGCCAGATCGGAACTTTCAATGTCGGCATTACGAGGAAGGCCAAAGAGAAGGTGGAAGGATTGAGAGAGAAAGGATTGTGTGAAGAAGTTGCGTTGGACAGGAGTGAGTGGCAAAGAAGAGTAAAGGCTGGTTTATGTAAGCTGTAAACTTAAGAATTTACCTTAGCATTATGACTTTGCATTAATAATTCAAGTATAGACAAATGCATGCTGCGGTACATGTAGCTATAACCTTAACCTTAGCATTATGCCGTTACCCTAGAATATGAAAATTTCTAATTTTCAAGTCATAATGCTAATGCCAACCAATCAGAAGAGTATACGTTCGTGGACGACAGCTTGATTCTGGAGATATTTATGATAGTCATTTGACATCTGTAATTTTGTTATTTTGGAATATTTCTCTCACATTGTCTTTACGAAAAATGAGTATCATTGAAAAATAAGTCCAACTATAATACAGTAAATTGAACAATGTGGATATATTTATGATAAAAAAGACATGTCGATTTTACAAGAAGTGACATTACCGGCCTGCTCTTATTGGTTTGCCCTAAGAAGTACATAAACTGGACAGCGTAATGTAAAGTTTAATGCAAAGTCACAATGATAATGTTTACAGCTTACATAAACCAGCCTTAAAGAAACAGCGACCCCTAATAAAATAGGAAAAAGCTAAAGAAGAATATTGACTTGGGTCCAATTCTTTGTCTTTTGACAGTCATAATTTTATTAACAAATTTGATACCAAAGATTTCTCTTTGGACAAAAAATGCACGAAGAAATCTTTCAAAAGTTGGATGTTCCAATTTCCAGAACATTATATTTGAAAATTACGTGCTTTGTCGATACGTGGCATATATCTATGAGTACGCACAGAAGGTACGAGTAGAAGTTCTGGAGTTGTAGAAGGTAAGACAGACGACAGCCTGGGGCGTATTAGTTTTGCAATTACCTCCACTGTCTATCTCATTTAACTCTCGTATATTATCACTTTAGATGGGACTCAAAGATATTATAGTAATTTGCTCATAACGAAATCGAAATAGCAGAAGAAAACGTTACTAACCAAAGTTCGATTGTCATGTAATAGTATATTGTGTTATTAGGCGTAAAAGTGATTATTTGTGTGGCGAGTATGTAAGTTTGCATGACGAACGGAGCTAGTCGGACAATTGCATGCGAGGCATACAATGACACTTTTAATCCGATTGACACATTATATTTTTTTCTTCAAACGTACATATTTAAATAAAATAATTACAATTTGACGTTACAATAATTATAAATAATTTACGTAAAGTACGTTTGCTGATTTCAATTGCTCTGTTGCTATGGATACTTTCTTATTTGTTCACTTCACTTTTTGTTATAAACATTAAAGTAAAAATTTTCATGTTTCACATTGCAATTTTATATTCTCCTTATGTGCAACTATCAGAATATGAAGTGTTGCCATGTACGGCCCTTGAAGTTGTTCAATCGGATGGAAGTTCAACAATACGGCTGAAGGATATATGTCGAGGAATCGCTGAAAAACAATATGAACTTTTCTTATCACTTTAATTCTAAGTATTCCTACCGTCATTGCCAATATGTAAGTTTGCTATTTTATAATATGTTATAAATATAAACTGTTTATATTTCAATTTGTAGATTATCAATTTAAATTTGACAGCTGTTGGACGATTTTAGTTACTTTAATCTTAGGTTATCTAGTGTATTTATAGTACAACCTGGGGCGACATAACGGGTTTCTATCCTATAAGTTACTTCTTATTCGCTCATTTTATATAGTTGCTATGGATATTTATTTCATTTCTACCATCGACCTTTAATCTAATAGACGCAGCTTACGAGCAAAATGCTTGTCCCGCCATAACGGTGCAGACACAGTATCTCTATCCTTCAATAGTACGGAAGTTAAGAAAACGCAGCAAAATAAAAAATTTGATTTGTCCCTAACTTAATATACTTGGTGCAAAGTAAGAGTATAGATTTATTTTTTTGTGCATAATTAGATTCATTATATATTTTTAATACAATATATTACATACATATTATATTATAGGAGACAAGTAATAATTAATAAGAACTTACATATGAAATGACACAGATGGACCGCGTACGTACTGCTGACTGCACGAAATACACCGTTTCCCCATTATTTTGTCTCATACACACCTCACAACACATATACGTATACATTGACAGAAATAATTTTAAATGTTCTCAAAAAAGCAAATACGAAACGTAAAATGTAGATTTTGACAACTATTTAGTGGTGATAGAGAGCGACGTATAAAGGTTTACATATGGCTGAAAAAGATGTACAATGAGTAGGAACGTATGCGCAGTATGCTTTAACTGAGAACTTCCGTACTGTTGAAGGACAGAATATATATTTCTATCCTTTTATGTTGGAGCATTATTCTAACAATAAAAGAATAGGAGACACTTGGTCCATTAGTTTAAAGGTCGATGATTTCTACATTGTAAATCAACTCCATAGACAAATAATACTCTTTAGACCGGAAACTTATGTGTATTTACACTGAACATTACACCTGGTGGTTGGAATAGAACTACAATGTAAATTAGGCAACCCGTTTTTTAATTTTATACAAAATATTGTAGTTTTGTTTATTGATATTAATTAATTTTGATATTAAAATGCATGTGCACAAATTTAATGTTTAATTATACTTTTTCATTTATACATAATAAAATTTTATTTTCAAAATAGATTTGTCATCTTCTTTGAAATAATTGTAACGGTTTAACAAAACACGAATCGAATTACTTATATAAACTTATCACCACATAAAATTAAACAATGTTACATTAAAAACTTGCCTAATAGACACACAGATGTTACAATGAATAATCAAAATGAATTGTATAGAACCCTGATAGAATCGAAAACACAATTCAAAATATGTCAAATTCATAAATTTACGTCAAATTCAAATGTTTCCCACGCACCCTTATTTCCCACCTCAGAAAAAATAGGTGGACCAATAGTTGCTTTGTAATAAAAAATCTGCAAATTCCATGTTTAAAATAGTAATGAGCTTTAAGTAAAGTATCTTTTTCCATTCCGGTTGATCGTTTATAAACAAAATCTAATTTGTTGTTTTAATAAATAGAAGCCTGTAATACGAAATTAATTTCGTGCCAAAAATAATCGATTATCATGGGCCTATAGCGCTCACCATCAACTACAGGGTGTTTACGGTCTTTTTGTTTTATTTTTAATGGGTGATACTACAGGTCAAAAGAAGGCGAAAAACATTAAAACACCTTAGTAAAATATTTATAATAAAAGAGATATGATTTTTTTTAGTTTTTATAAAGGGGAGGTAAATTAATGTTGAAAAAAATTGTAGTAACATGTGTAATGACAAATTTCACTCTTTTGTTTTTTAATTTGTTTATCTGTCAGTTGCAGTTTGTTACTATTTAATTGTGCACCGTCAGTTTCTAATTGATTATTGTTATTAATATTAATTGTGTAAAAGGTGAACAATGTACCATCGGTATTCTAATACGGAATTAGTTGACATGATGCTCATTTATGGGGAAGTGCATCAAATTTCAGCTGCAGCAAGTCGTCTTTACAGAGAGCGATTTCCAAATAGGCAATGTCCTGTACCCCAGCAGTTCACTAATTTAGTAATACGTGCTCGAGATACTTTTTTTGCGCAAAAATGACGAAGTCTCTAATTTTTGGTTGAGTGTTGGCGACTGACGAAGCTACGTTTACTCGTAACGGCATAAACAATTACTACAATACGCATATCTGGAGTTTCGAAAATCTGCATGTTGTTCGTCGTGGTAATTTTCAATACAGATTTTCTGTGATCGTATGGGCCGGATTGGTGAATTCACAGTTGATTTTCCCCTTTGTATTGCCAGAACGACTAAATGCTAATAATTGTTTATTTTTCTTTGCAAAATAATTTGCTAGAACTTTTAGACGATGTTCCCTTAACTGTGCGTCAAGAAATGTGGTTTCTCCACGATGGTGCACCAGCGCATTTCAGTCGTCTCGTACATCATCACTTAAACCATGAATTTGGAAATAAGTGAATTGGTCGGGGCGGTCCTGTTCCTTGTCCTCCGCGGTCACCTGACTGAACATCATTGGACTTTTATTTGTGGGGGCATATGAAAGACATGGTATACACCACCGAAATTATCGACGCTGAAGACCTCCGTAACCGGGTGGAAGCAGCAGCGGCGGAAATTCGACAAGGCATGGGCCTTGCAACGTACGTTAATTCATGGATACGCCGAGCAAGACTTTGCATACAGCAACAGGGTGACAACTTTGAACATCTGTTATAAAAGCGATTATCGTTCTGTTTTAATTCTATAAAAATAAAAACTAAAAAAATTAATATCTCTTTTATTATAAATATTTTACTAAGGTGTTTTAATGTTTTTCGCCTTCTTTTGACCTGTAGTATCACTCATTAAAAATAAAACAAAAAGACCGTAAACACCCTGTATAACAGTTCGACCTTCATCATTTTCGAAAAAGTAAGTTCCAATTACGCCACCTGACCATAGTGCGCACCAAACAGTCTCATTTGGACATGTACAGCCCGATTCACAAAAAGGTTTAAGCTAATCCTCATTTTTGGATTAGCGAATTCTACTCTAATTTTGACAGTTTATAACTTAAAATATAGTCTAATCTATTCCTAATATCTACCTTTATTGATAACATCACACAACACACACACATACACACACACATACATACCCACAGACATCATTGTAAAAATGTTAAAATCGGATTCTGGTGACATCAAAACGTGCTTATTCACTAAAATCTCTATATGCGATTTTTAGCACGATCCCTATACCTCCCTCACCTAGGGTAGCGGGAGGTAAAAATGCAAGTTCTTAAAGCGACGTTCGTGACATCTATTGACTGGAATTGACTACTAGTGCTAAAGGGCCGGTACTCACCATATAAGTTTCCAAAGGTTGATCAAGACCTGCCATTTTTATGACGTTTGAAGAAAAATTTATTATTTCAAAACATTTAAAATGTTGACAGCGTAATGGAATTTCTTAATCCCATTTCACGAAATAATGCAAAACAGCACGCATTAATTAAAATTCTGTTAGAACCATGTGCCTGAAATATAAAGGGGCAATATATGGTGCGCAATGAATTAGGCGTAGCACGTATCACATTTAATAGTTTAACATGGCAAGCAATTCAAACTGGAAAATTAATTTTATAATGCAGTTAGTATTGATATGGAGTAGCTGTAACCGTAGTAATATCGTGTGGGAATTAATAATCTACGTTGGATTTAGGTCAACACAGTCTGAAACCTCAAGCCAAGCCGCGATAGTCTTGCAACTTACAATCCTTGTAAACCCTAATCGACATGTAATTGACGTCAGATCATTATTAAATTCTATACCAGATACATGCACAATCGTATTCCCTGCTTAATTATATTACACAGGATGCCTGTAAATGGTCACTAATTCAAGGGCGCGTCTATAAACTTATTATACAAAACAAAAGTACAATAGCGAACTCCAGGTGAAACAATGTCTAAACGTGGTCTAAACACTCGCCATGTTTCATAAGATTTCAGCATCTGAATCAACCTCTCTGTCATCATCAGATGCCGGCCGTGCTCAGCTAGTAACCACAGACGTGTTTCGCTGTTATTGCAGCTCATCAGTGTGGTGTAACTGGTGTCTCTTTGCAGAGACAATTCACAAACTGGGCACGGCAAGAGATGTACATCTCATACAAGATAGATGGCTTAAGAGGTAACTAACCACATGCAGAGCCATTTATCAAAAATCTGCATTTACACCACACTGATGAGCTGCAATAACAGCGAAACGCATCTATGGTTACTAGCTGGGCACGGCCAGCATCTGATGATGATCGAGAGGTTGATTCAGATGTTTGAAATCTTGTGAAACATGGCGAGTGTTTTCTTTCTTTATTAATATACAAACATAAATTTAACTAGTGACAGAATTCATCGATACAATATTTCTTAGTAACTTTTTTCGATATCTCAATTTTTTTAGCATTACTACGCACTCATAAATTAACGAGTCGTTTAGATATTTTAATAATAATTTAAACTAAAAACAATAGCTATGAAACATTTTTTTGACAAATGTCAGTTGTCAACTGTGCCCTATTAATCTCTTAACATTTTTGGATTGTCCAACCTGCATTTGAATAAGACATACTTAATTATTATGAGTTTCATAACTGCCGCAGATGTCGGTTTGAAATCAGAGGTCGTAGAGCAAGGATTTTATGACATCTAAGGCTTGTTATGATTCATAACGACAACCGTGGTTTGTACAATTGTTTATAAACACAACAATTATTTTGACATATCGTCAGCTAAGTACTGGTTTATATAATTTTTCTTTCATTATTTCTTTTTAGGCTTACAGGAAAAAAAATAATGACAAGAACTTTAAAATCTTATTTCCTCGAATACAATATTTTAGGATTTCCAGCATACCTATACTCAGCTGACAATATGTCAATATAAAAAATAATCAAATTATGTGCTTTATTCCTTATGTTTATTATTTTAAAATAAAGTAAACTGTGTGGAATGGTTACCCCTGCCTACTGTATATGAAGCAAAAATTCAAATAAATTGTTCCTGTACTAGAACATTGACAACATTAAAAAATTCAACATTAGACTTCTCATATAAACCTGCATTTAGAAAAAAAAGTATTATTGAAATCTATTAGTATTCGACTTTGATTATATGGAAAAAAAGGCATTTCTCATTTTTCCTACAAAATCAAAGTCAAATATTAAGAGATTTCAATAATACTTTTTTTTAAAATGCGGGTTTATATCAGAAGTACGTTCGTCCAATGTTGATTTTTTTAAAATGTTAACTGTTCTAGTACAGGAACAATTTATTTGAATTTCTGCTTCATATATAGTAGGCAGGGGTAGCCATTCCTTTTAAGAACAATACACTATAGTTGCCGTCAAATAAGTATGGACTGGAGATTTCTACACTGTTGCCATTTCAGGGGCTATGTAGAAAATGGTAGGATATGAAAATGCGGCAATATTGCAGGGCAAGGGTCAGGATGTGGAGAAGGGAAAAGTTAAGCATAAGTCCATACTTATTTGACGGGCACTTTAACGTTATCTGATTTAGAACATACCTTCATTTTATTTTATTTTAATTTTGTGGACTGTTGACATGTCAGCATGGTAATAATATTACCGTACAGTTACAGTTATTAGTTAGTTACCAGCTTACTATTGTATTCCTATATAAACAAAGAGGTAACGTAACCTCTTTCCACACCAGCTATGAGTGCCCGTGAGGTGACGCCTGGTAAGCGCCCACACGGTAAAATATATCGTCATCATTACCGATGTCTACATGTGTTGTAGATACTGGCACACCCAGAAATGGGTAATATGCCGTGATGATATATTTATTTATTTATTTATATAAACAAAGGTTTATTATCCTGAAACCGGTAAATTAACAAAATAAAGTTTATTATTATAGTATATTAGTCGATCGTAGATTCCATAGGAAGATATCGAAATTTGTGACAAAATTTTGAAGTTTTACAAAAAAGTCACTAAGAAATATTGTTGCTTTCGACGATTTCTGTTACTGGCTAAATTTAAACTCATTTCTGTTACACCCTCTATATATAAATAAGTGTTATAAAATCTTTTATGGGTGTTACCAAAATTTATCGTTTGGGGTTTTCTACTACTAAAAGTAGTAAAAAGAGAAAAGTTCGTTTCCTGATTTTCGTGCTCTTTGTTTTTCTATCCAGGACCGTCTGTGTGAAATTTTCCGTGAAACAAATAGATTTGTTAACACGGGGTTAGTTCGATTGGTGGATAATTTCTTTCCAACTCCAGGAACTTTCCAAACTAGGGAAATAAATTGAAAGTTGATTTATGTATTACAGGACCGATGTTATAAATCAAGGGGGCTGAACGCATGAAAAGAATTCTATATTAATAGAAAACTAAGGAAATAACAAGAAAGTTATATATTTTGCAAATGGTCAAAACTGAAATAGATTTTATTATTTTGAGAAATAGATTTTCCTGTAATGATAAGGCTGATGCAAATAAAAATTTCAAAAAGGAACATAGAAAATCGTTTTATAAATTTTATTGCTGTCATTAAATGGCACGTAAAATTTTTACGATTATCCTAAAAAGTAAAGTACCAATAAAATCAAAACTTAAGCATAAAATTCAAGGAGTTCGATCGGATTAAACATTCGACAAGTGAAACATGCCACTATCACCAAGAAACCAATTCGCATACGGAAACGTAAAAACCCATCTAGAAAGAAAAGAAGAGATCCCAATATCTACATTTTGCAATTTTGTGAAATTATGAAGAAACCTTCATTTTTAATCATTCATACCTTCATATGAAACTTGATATTCTGTACTAATAATGTTTATTACAATGGGCTACTTGCGTGGTACTGAAAATCCGATTTCTGTCACTATATACGTAAAGTTATATTGAAAACATATATAAAAATATAAATTTTATTTTAAAATAATTATTTATTTTTTACTAAATTAAGAAAGAAAATTTTCTGTGACGTCTTTATATTTAACTGGAGAGGGGAAGCATGTTTAAGAATGTTATCAATAGATGGCATGGCGCGCGAGAAAGTTTTAATTTGAATTTGACATTAATTCATTTATCTCTCTCTCTCTGGTCTCTCAAATACATTAATTACTTTATAAATAAACACATAGGTAGTTACTTGTAATTTAAAATATCGATACCAAAAAGATAAACTAAAATACTAACCTCCAAACTATTATAGAAACGTCAAATAGGTAATCTACATTACCCGCACAAAGATACCATTACTATGGGATGGCACAACGCTGTGGCTTTACGACTATTCATTGGTGCGGCGTAATTCTACGTCATACATGGCGGGAATTCAAATTATCAAATATCATTATTTTTTTTCTGGCTAATTAATCAAAATTTTGTCAAAAGAAAAAATATGGGTAGCAAGTGTTTACCTTCTCTACAAAAATATTAAATAATAAAGGTACGCAAGTAGCCCATTGTCACTATTTCTGTCGTTTAAACTGTCTGTAGTACTAAAACCCTCCTAGAATTTACTGATATGTTCACATTGGTTATTATTGCAATAAGTATTTTTTTATTTTGTTACATGATATTGGTTTAATGGATACCGATTGCTATATACGTTCCTTTACAGTTAGACTGTAGTTGTACTTGTATATAAAAATATAACTTATTTATTATTTATTTATTTAATTATTCAACGGGATATACCCAATTACAGAATAAATACAACGTACTTAAAAGAGATATACATACAAAGAAAAATATAGTATAGATTTCCCAAGCTAGACAATTAAATACGTAATAAAATAATAATATACGTACATATTCAATAATAACAATATTACAATTCCTTAAATATTTGACGAATAGAGTTCAATTTATTTTTAAAAGCAGAAAAGTGATCAGAAAAATCCAAGTCTTGACAATATTTATTAAATATTCTGCACAAAGAATTTAGCAAAGAGTGGAAATGGGAATGCATCACAATAAAAAGTGCTAGTGTCTCGGAAGTTACATAGCTTTTAACCGTTTATACAATCAATCTCATTGACCTAAATTACGAGCACAATATTATAATAATAATGGCATTATTAAATTAAAATTCGCGATTTACAGCATATTTCAGAGTGCCATAGAATTACTGATTTATTTGTTTATTTGACATTTAACTTTTGACATCGACATATTATTATTATTAAAAAAATATTTTTTTATTCATTACATTGACGAACTTACAAGTTAATTGTAAACAAATTATGTTCTTCAAATTTGAACATTATGTAGTGCCACGTGCAAAATTTTTTTCATAATGTTGATTTTTATATTATTTTACAACGATGACTTTATTACAAAAATGTATTAATGAATTTATTTAACTGTATCACTTTTTGATGGTGAGTGTTACCGTTTTTTGAAATTTATAATTGATGGAATTATAATGTATTAAAATTTATTATAGCTGATGATGAGCCACTTGGGCTCGAAACGTCCGAAATAAAGAAAAAAATGTTATAAAAAATTTTTTTCTGGGATCATTAAGGCCTACCCTCATTTACATATTATTATTATTATTATTATTATTATTATTATTATTATTACTACTATTATTATTATTAATTTTGAATCTTATGATAATACACCATTCATGAATCATTTTGTACTTTCTTTTTTGTGTAAATTATACTTTTAATAATTATATGCTACTAGCTAGAATAACGATTAGCAACACGTGTACCAGTAATTTTTCACATTTACTTCGGAGACATGCCCTGCGTAGGGAGCCGGCAACCTGCCTCGCATCGCACATAGGCTCCGCCCACTGCCCACCCGATCCCCGCACCGCACCTAACAGCGCCCTTTTCTAAACATGTCTCGGGTACTTTTACTTACGTACATATGATGCAAGCTATCTCTCCGACAAATATCGAAAATCTGCTAACGGTTAAAACTTAACTATAGATACGAAGATAAAAAAATAATTGAAATCATCCCCTATTGTATCTCCTTGAGGGATGATTTTTCAAAAACGCTAAACACTCTATTTCTTACCAAAAGCATAAATAAGAATTTTTATATGCCTAACTTGAGAAATGATGGGTTTTCCATACAAACTTTCATGACTCATTTCACTTCCTTCAAGTTTTATTTTTGAGACAAAAGGTAGCCTATGTCCTTCTCCAAGGTCCAATCTATCTCTATACCAAAATTCATCAAAATAGGTTCAGCGAAAGAAATGATGGGTTCTCCGTACAAACTTTCATCCCTTGTTTCACCCCTTTAAGATTTACTTTCGCCACAAAGGGTAGCCTATGTCCTCCAAGCTCCTATCTATCTCTGTACCAAAATTCATCAAAATTGGTTCAGTGGGCTAGGCGTGAAAACGTAACAGACAGACACACAAACAGAAAGATAGACAGACACAGTTACTTTCGCATTTATTATATTAGTGTGGATTATTTATTGACAAGAGTAGAATTATGAGATCTGTCAAATAAAAAAAAATTGAACATCAGTAATTCAATGGCACTTGAAAGTTGCTGTAAATTGCGAAATTTAATTTGCGTTTTCTCCGTTAATAAAATGAAATTGTGATTAATCTTTGTCTCATATTTTGTAGTTTTTAATTCTGAACAACTATTTTATTTACAACGTTTCCCTAAATTTAATAGGTAAGTAACTATACCAAAATGAAAAATTAACATTGTGTTCCATATATTACGGATATCAAGTAGACACCCCCTATATACAGGGTGTCTCTTAAATAGGGGGACATGCCTTAACCACAGATTCCTGAGGCTAAAATAAGACGATTTAACCAAACTTGCTTCTACCGGAAAGTGTACCATTTAGCCAGAAATCTGCTTCAAAGTTCTTCGAAAAAAAATTAATTTTGCTTATAATAATCGGACGCTTTATTCGATTTGGATGAAATTTGGTATGACTGTTTATATGGTTATAGGTCATCTTTTAAGGTGATATTTATTATTATTAGTGAACCACTAGTGTATGAAACTTAGGTCTCTCAACATTAATTAGACCGTAACTTTTTAATGGCAATGCCGAAAACGTGAAATTATTTTTCTTCAGAAAGATACATTCAATAGTAAACTTTTGTCTCTCTGTGTAATTTGTGATATCTGTTACGGTTTACACAGAAAAAAGTAAAATCTGAGTGTCTGCACTGCTAAATTTTTTAAAATAAATTTAATCTAGCAGTCTATCCATATGTCAAACAAGTAATTTTTAATGACAGTAACAATTGTTTTACGGGTTGTCAAAAATTTTCTTCGCAATATTCTAAAATTAGTAACATCCGTGTGTTCGGCCTAATAGTATTTTACTACCATTATTATAAATAAGACGATTACATATCTTAGCTTACTCTTAAACAAGTTATGAAGATTGACAACTCGTTACTGTCATTAAAAATTACTTGTTTGACATTTGGATAGACTGCTAGATTAAATTTATTTTAAAAATTTTAGCAGTGCAGACACTCAGATTTTATTTTTTTCTGTGTAAACCGTAACAGATATCACAACTTACACACAGAGACAAAAGTTTACTATTGAATGTACCTTTCTGAAGAAAAAAAAATTCTCATTTTCGGCATTGCCATTAAAAAGTTACGGTCTAATTAATGTTGGGAAACCTAAGTTTCGTACACTAGTGGTTCACTTATAAGAACAAGTATCACCTTAAAAGATGACTTATAACCATATAAACTGCCATACCAAATTTCATCCAAATCGAATAAAGCGTCCGAATATTATAAGCAAAATTAATTTTTTTTCGAAGAACTTTGAAGCAGATTTCTGGCTAAATGGTACACTTTCCGGTAGAAGCTTGGTTAAATCGTCTTATTTTAGCCTCAGGAATCTGTGGTTAAGCCATGTTCCCCTATTTAAGAGACACCCTGTATATATATATATATATATATATATATATATATATATATATACCCCAATTTTTTGTTGCCTAATATTATGTCCTTCCGTGGTCTTTTGGTCAGCCAAGTGAGGCTGGCACCCAAGCATAACAAGTATACCCACTCCCGTCTTTATTTAAGATTAGCCGCAGACCATCGTTCCTTGTTCCTTCCAACAAAGAGAAGCAACATGGTTCATGGTATAAAATCAAATAAAACTAATTTTGTTTTAAAAATAATGTGACCTGAGTTTTCTCGAAACATAATCTCTTTGTACAGATGTCTGTCTGAATTTTGCAACAGTGAAACAATTTGTCATATTTAATTTTTGAAATTCCTCATAAATTTGCAATGTAAAACGCCCTCGTAAACTTGTATAAAAGTCATGTCCATTTAAATTTTTAAAGTTTATATTAACATCACGTACAATATTTGACTCTACTATGTACTTTTTCTGCTGTAAAACAATTTTCCGTAACTGAAACTGAAAAAAACGCAAGTGCACCAGTTCACGTAATAAGTTTACTCCAGTGTGACGAACGCTACTGTTACATTAGCATTGTAGTGTATTGTAAATTGTAATACGCATACGTTTGGATTAAATCTAGTTAGTCGTGCTTCTCGTGTTACTGTACACAACAGAAAATTATTGAGTAGAGAGCCGTACTCGATTAAGTTACACTGTAATTGATTTGGCATTTAATATTGTCCTCGGAGATTTCAGTGGAATTAAGTTTGATAAATTAGGATGGTACATGATAGTAGCAGCTTTTACGAAGTCGCGTAGCTGCATGCGTCCTGTGACTGGTTGTGATTCGGACGACCCGGGTTCGATCGACGTCAAATTATTTCTAGTTTTCAAGAAGTAATACTGTATTTATCATTATGGGGTCTAGTGGCCATGTGCCATATGCCATATGCGAATCTGGCGAACCGACGCCCAAATTATTTCGAATTTTAAATAGCAAAAAAGTGACCCTGTGGTGCAGTCTCCACGCCAGTAATAAGTGCCCGTGCGGTGAAGCTTGGTAACCGCCGGCATGGTACGAATATATAGGGTGTTTTAAAGAAAGTGTAAAATTTTTTAAGGACATCTAGTAGTGACTAAGTGGCCTATTCAGAGAAACACAGTCATAAAGGTTGTTACGGATATAAAGATTGTTATCATAAAGACATTTGTAACAATCTTTATGAATTTGTCAATTCAGAACCTACGTCGGTATTATTGACAATCTTTACAAAATAATACTTGTGAATGAACCAGATTATTTGACAATAGCTAACTTCATTGATGAATGAACTTAACCTAACCTTATATGTCAACGCTTTATTCTTTTAATAATGTGTTGCCAATTATATTTAAAATGCACACATTCTGCCAAAACAACTAAAGAAGAATATGATATTTGTGTCATATTTGAAAACTTATAAATTATTTAGAACGGGTATGTTAATTCCTACCACTGATCCCAACGTGACTGAAAAGTTATGGAAAGATTTTTTTTTATTTTGATTGAAGAAAAAGCACACATTAGCACCAGAATAAATAACTAGGTTTTTACGAATACCTACCACAGAATATATTTTCAAAGAAATATGTATTTACGTCAAAAGTAACTTTCGTCCACGACGGTTTTTATCGTTCTTATTATCATTATTTAAGTCGAAGCAGTATCCATGCGAATAATCAACTGCATCCTGCTAATATTTAGCAGAAAGGACATTATGAATAATATATTATTGATGTAATAATCTGTCACATGTCAAATATTAGAAATAACAACGTGATAACAACCATAAATACATAGTTTTAGCAGTCGTTATGATAAAGACTGTCAAAACACGTAACAATTGTTGACGGTAACCACCTTCAGTACTGAGAATACCAATTTTGATTTTAACAATCTTTACAGTACATAACAACCGTAAAGACCATAACGACTATGCAAATATTGAGTTCTGAATAGGCGCCTAAATTGGGTAAAAAAATCTTAATCAACATGGGTCGGATCTTCAATAGTTTCGGAGATATAAGGCAGTGAAAAATGAGTTTTTACGAGGTTTACCTCTGCTATCTTGAAACCTATAAGAGTTACGACTTTAATTAAATAAGACTTTTTGTTTACGTTTCAGAGGTCATCTTAGATGTGCTTTTTTTTTAAATCAAATAATTGTACTTAGGGCCAATCTTACCATCTCTGGTTAAAATTTTAACTACCAGTTAAATGAACAAAATCGAAACGAAATGAACTGTCAAATGAAAAATGTATAATTGCTGTCAATAATCCGATTCAATATTGTTTATTTAACCGATAGTTAAAATTTTAACCAGAGATGGTAAGACTGGACCTAAGTTAAATGTAGAGACCTTGGCCAATATTTAGTTTTCATATAACTTCGTAACTATTAGAAATTGAGAAAAATGTTTCATATAAAATTTTATTGTTTTTTTATCGATCGCTATCATTGTCAGTTTTTCTTCGATTTTTCATTTATCTTGGAAACAGTTGAAGAACAGACCTAGGTTGATTAAGCTTTTTTTACTCATTTTTGTCGGTATTACACAGCTGGACAAAAAAAAAATCGGACATTTGGTTTTTTAAATGTATATTTTTGTTATTATCTCGAGAAGTGTAAGAGGTACGAACTCGGTTAATTAGACGAAAGTTATCCTATATTAGGATGCCATTTTAGCAATGTATTGTTTATTCAGAAGAAATGCATGGGTAACTAGATGCAGACATTTATGTAAATTTTGTAGTTTTTGTTGTTTTAAAAAAAATCTAAGTAGGAAATGTTTCCAGTTTTTGATTTGCACTTCTTTAGGATATGTTTTTAAGCTCTTTGGAATGGCGATTCTCATATTTTTTGTCACTACTGTGTATTTCATTCTACATTACCAAATAAAGCGGCGTGGAAAACACCGTTTATAGTTGGCAGTTGATAGTTGACATTTGACAGTTAACCGTTAACTGTTTGACCTTTACCGTTAACCCTTGGAATACGTTCACCGTTGGCAGTTGATAGCTGACATTTGACAATTAACCGTTAACCGTTCAGCTTTATTTTAACCCTTGGAATGCGTCCACGCCTCTTTGTTTGGTAGTGTAGTGTGAAATACAATAGTGACAAAAAAATGAGATTCGCCATTCGAATGAGCTTAAAACGTGTCCTAAAGAAGTGCAAATCAATATCTGGAAATATTTCCTACTTAGAAATTTTTCAAAAACAACAAAAACTACAAAATTTACATATATGTCTGTATCTAGCGACCCATGCATTTCTTCTGAATAAACAATACATTGCTAAAATGGCATCCTAATATACTTTCGTCTAATTAACCCACTTCATACCTCTTATAGTTCTCGAGATAAATCAAAAAAACCAAGGGTCCGATTTTTTTTTGTCCAGCAGTGTATATACCCTTATTTTTTACACTTTTTTTGTAACAGCCTGTATAAAATGCACTTTATGGTATAGTTTTCAGTTCACTCAGCGATTTTTTTTATCCCCTCCATGTTTGCAATGTTTTCCTTGGTACGTCCTCTTCATCGTCTGGAAGAGAAAATAGTTACAGGGAGCCAAAGTCCCAACATGCCAACGTACGGTATGAAAATCAACTACAATTATTTCAAATAATTTTATATTCCGTAAAAGGAATGGGGATTGACTTAAAAATCATAAACATTACGTTTCTTATGCCCGTTTGCACCAACAAAATGTAAGCCTCGACTTTGCTAAGTTAACTTTAACGTTAAGTCAGACTTAAAATATAAGTCGTTTGCACAACGAATATTTGAGCTGAGATTAGGTAAGCCGAGATATTCTAGGGAATTTCTCTAATTACTAATTTCACACTTATTTTGACACATGCGTAAAATATAAAAATTAATTATTAAATAATATAAACATGAATTAATAAGAAAGAATTATATTATAAATGTCAGTGACTATTCACTTATAATCTTATAATTAAAGCATTGGTTTTGGGCAAGTAAAATTTATAAATATAACATAACTGGAAATAATATTTGGGATTTATTACTTTAGCGATGTTTGAAAAACGAAATAGGAGCTCAAATGACACACCTGGGGATTGTATTTTTATACCAGTATCTATTGAAACTTACATTAAATACATTATTAATTCTTCTGAATAAATCAGTAGAGTAAATTATTTACGAATTATGTATGTAGGTACTTACAACGATTTGATTAACAATAACAGAAAAAATCACTCCAAAAAAATCTGCAATACTGAGCAAGAGATTTCCAATATGTAGCGAGAGTTCGCAAAAAAATAACAATTGATTTACAGGAGACGAACTATCATGTATGGAAAAAATATTATTTCAAAATAAAACAATTATCACAATTAACTTATCATTTACGAAGTCAATGTCTTGTTCGATAATTTTTAATAAATCATGCGTGGTTACGTCTGATAATCGAAATTCTTTAAAAAAGTTATTTTTGTTAAATGTGCAGATTGTGCAGCTCTCTTGTAAATTGTCGTCAGCGCCATAAACGTTAAAATTTACCATGTTAGTAATATGAGATACAAAAAGTAAACACAGGTAAGTCTAGGTTAAGTCGCCAACTGCCGGTGGCTTAAATTTCAGCCTGGCTTAAGATTTTAAGTTCCCAATTTGTACGTGGTGCAAAGAAATTTAGGTCAGACTTAAAATTTGAGAAGACTTAAAGCTTAAGTCTTGTTGGTGCAAACGGGCATTAATAGTTTTTTTTAAAATAAATAACACCCAATAATTTCTACAAGTTATATTTCATTTTATAAGGTTTTTTCCATGTTAATGACGTGCGTCTTCTGCCTACTAATTTTTACTGTACCAAGGTGATAAAAAAATAAAATGAATTGAAAACGAATACTTTTTTTGATCAAACGTCGTACAACGACAGACTACACAAATGAATGCTCCTTCTATTTTCTCTAGAATCAATAGGTTAATTCCTTGGCGACCCCGTTTTAAATATTCCTTCTCTCTGTCTTCCAGGTTTGAATAGGGTCAGTACTGATGATGGTTGCATTCTTGCGGGTAGTATTTAATGCGCATTTGAATGCGCGGCGGCGTGAGACTGTTATATTAAATTCCTGCGTATTAGATGATCCAAGCACATGCGATATGGAATCGGCGCCATGCTACGTGTTCAAGCCATTATTAATGTACACGCAATCTACCCGGGTTAATTTCTTAGTTTGTTGACGCTCCAGAACCCAGAGAGGTATTCAGGAGGAGACAGAATGGGAATATGAGAATTCAGAGAATTGAGAATTAGGAATCTGTCATTCATTGCGTTCATCATAAAGAATAATTAGAAAGTTGTACAAAAAACTATATTGTGGGTAAGATTTTATCTCCCGCTGCCCTTAGTAAGCGAGGTATAGGGATCGTGTTAAAAATCGCACATCGAGATTTTGATAAATGATCGCATTTTAAGGCCTGTTGAATCCGATTTTAACATTTTCACGATGATGTCTATATGTGTGTATGTGTGTGTATGGATTTTGTCAACGCAATAAGTCAAATACTAGAGTTTCCGTCAGCTAAGTAAAAGCCATTTACGTCATCAGCGCAGAAACGAATTTTTGTCATTGCCCTTGGTTGTCATAGCAACGGCTTAGCTTGTTGATGGATACTCCAGTGTCGTTCGTGTTATGTTCTGACGTTTAGTTCTAATGAAAATGTATCATTTGAAGTATCATATGATTAATCAACATATCAGGAGTATTTCTAGGTTTAAATATAAATGTATTAAGAACAAATGTAGAAACTGTACTAGGCTTTGCAGATTAATTTCTAACAAACAATTTACCCAGATATTGTACCCGAAAAAGTTTAAAATTAATACCAGAAGAGGTCAAAGATGTAATTCAACTGACATTATTACACCGACTTAGGATTACTTATGTTATTACAGTCTTATCCATTAGATATAAAAGATTAACTGAATCTAATTGTAGTATTTAGTTGTGTACCGCGCAATGATGTTCCATAAGTTTTCAAACAGAAAAATTAAAGATTTGTGTAGAGAAGGGATAAGTATTCGGTATAAATAGTACAACAATTTGTTAATTTAGTTGTATTTCAATTTACTTCTGCCTTATCGAGTGTTTATGAAATATTTTTGTCAAGTCGTTTGTGTTTTTTTTTTTTTTTTTTGTTTTTTGTGTACATGACAATTGCACAGTTGAATCAATTTCATTACTGGTATTGTTAGTACAGTGGGGCCGATATTTCAATCTTTGAACAGAAGTTGCTTATAAAGTTCCCTGAAATAAACGAAAAAATGGGGTTGAAATAATTTTTTAAACTGCAATTTTCAATGCTATATTTTTATTTGTTACAATCACCCTAATTCTGTAACATAGTTGCTAACTCTAAGCACCATTGCTGTAGCAAATAGCCAATAGCAATGTTGCTAAGATTTAGCAACTTTCTTACAGAATAGGGGTAATTAAGTTTTTAATTATTAACTTAGTTGAGAGACCGAAATATCGGCTCGCACTAAAATAATATAAAATTCCGTCGTGTGATGGCCTAATGCGCTTCCTAAATGAAAATCAAAGCAGACGCAGTGAATAGGTATTTAAAAATGTCTCTTTAATAAATTTAAATGTCATTTATCCATAATTTGTGATAATCAACTAAAATAAATAGAAAAAATAACAACTGAAGTGCGCTTTCACTATTTGGCAAAGAATAAGATGGCACGCCACTGCCTACAAAATCTATGAGCCTACGTCATTGCTTCGCGCATCTATTGATGACGCAAATGACTTTCTCTTAGCTGACTAGCACTCTATCACTCAGAAAATTCTGAAATCTTCTACGTTATTCTATTATCGAAAGTAGACATTAGATTTTGGGGTAAATCAAATAACTGAAAATGACACTTTACTTGAAGCTCAAAATAATTTTACTTCGAAAAATAAAATTAATAAATATATAAAATAATCTATTTTATAAATAATGTATGTAAATGACAGCTAAATGTCTGACAAAAAACCCTATCATTTTAAATAAATTATGGTAACGTTTTAGAAAAAAAAAATATAAATATATCATCACGACATATTACCCATAGTTGGGTGTGCCAATCTGCTTTGTACACAGATTTCGGTAATGATGAAATATTTGTAGGGGAGATGTGCCTAAAATGACATACCACTTTTTCAAATTATGAATACAGTTTTATTTGCCATAAAAAATAATTTGTTATTAAACCATACGTACAAGAATAACTAAAGCTAATATAAAAATAACAAATTAATGCAATATTCTTACAAAACCGAACAAAAATTCTAATTTTTAAAATATGCCTTCTATGTCATTTTAAAAATACTTCGATAAATTTTAAGACTTGCAAATGTCACAAATATGTTGTTTTCTAGATTTTGGTACATCCGAACAGCTACAATGAGCCCATTTGTAACAAGAAGCACATTGAATTCACTGTTCTCCTGATTTTGATCTTGAATATAGTTCGTTACAGAACAAACAGGGTGCGTCATGATCATCTTCTTCTTCATACAGTGTCTCAATTACTTACAGTGGCGACATAAGATGTAAGCCGCCATGTTTTTGCTAAATTAATACGGGCGGTATATGAAATTTACACACTACATTTACTTGTTTAATCTTTTAAATGTTTAAATTTATTATATTTAAACATTTAAAATATTAAACAAGTAAATGTAGTGTGTAAATTTCATATACCGTCTATGTTAATTTAGCAAAAACATGGCGGCTTACATCGTATGCCTCCACTGTAGGTAATTGAGGCACGTACTTCTTCAGCTTGAAATGGTTCTTCTTCATTTTCTGTTTCTGTAGTTTCGAATATATTGTTCTCTTTGCTCTCTCTTTTGCATGTAACTCTTCCATATATGGGCTATAAGTTAGTTCCTGCATACCCTTTCTAACATATGGGTAAAATGACATAGTATGTCATTTTATCCAAGTATCGAGTATGTCATTTTACCCTGCAGTATTCAAATTCCAAATATTGAGCAAACCATATCCCAAGAATTACATTAAAGTAGATATTCTATGTTTTTGTAGTACCCAATAAATAAGCAATCCTGCACAATATAGACATAACTAAAATATAAGTTTGTAGTGCTACTATAAATAAATCTGTACTGACCTTATAAATATTTACACACTAGATTCTTACAATATTTTGACTTTGCACATGAACATGCTGTCTTAAGTCGTTTTTGCTATAGGCAATACATCTTCGTGTAGTTGGTAGATGCTGTCCAATAGAAAATAAAACCGTACGCGGCGCCAAATTTTAAAAATGCTCAGTATGTCATTTTATCCTTGTATGTCATATTAGGCACATCTTCCCTACCTCGTGGAGAGTGTACCACAGGGTCAGTTTAGTGCCATTTAAAATTCGAAATATTTGGCGTCGGTCGAGACTCGAGAAAAAAAATTGTAATAGTAAATAAAACAATAATTATAGTTAGCAGACTCGGTGGCCGAGCTATTTGAGGAAGCGTGTCTTTGGCAGCGCGCAAACGAACCTTCACCGCTCGGACCCTGAGGTCGTAGGTTCGATTCCCACAAGGGGCTTGAATGTTTGTGTTTAAAACTTTATAATATATGTATATGTAACGCAAAAATTGTAATAATATAATAATAAAGTATTAGGGCTATAACTGAATGTAGCTGCAAGCCAACAAGCTATTCTTATTAATTATTATTTATTATTATTATTATTATTTTCATTAAGCCTAAAAAATCTAAAAATTATTGGTATTAAACTGTATAATAAATTACCCTCTAACCTAAAAGACATAACGTCCAATAAACTCTTTAAACATAACTTAAAATGTTACCTCATAAACAAATGTTACTACAGTGTGGAAGAATACATGAATGATAATTAAAATATGTATTTTGTATGTATTTATTGTAAAACTGTAAACTGACGTGTCAAATTTCTTCTTGTAAGATCGATTGACAAAATAAACTATTATTATTATTATTATTATTATTATCATTATTATTATTATTATTATTATTATTATTATCATTATTAATATTAATAATAATAATAATAATAATTAGAATAGTTATATTATCCAAATGCCAAGGAATGTACTATAAATTCTAGTATCAATAAATATGTAGGTACATATGTATTTAAGTTAATAAAAGTTAAAAAATAATAACACTCGGTTCAGTTTCACAAGAAAAGTATATTTTTACTTTATTGTACAATTTCGCCTGTTACGGCATCAGAAGTACAGGCGAGAGGTATAGTGCTGGCCACAAAAGATTTTTTTTATTTCGTGCACTTAAATGTAGATTCAATTATTGAAATTAATATGACTTACATAACAAAAGATCACCACTGCGCATAAGTACTAAAGCAACGAATAGGTTATTGTGAAAAATGACCAATTCTATTTTATAACTTTTACAGGAGAAGCATAAATAAATAGGTGTTCTTTCTTATTTGTTGCTTCTTGTTTTTTATTTATTTATTCCACATCCGTAAATATAGAAAGAAATCTGAATCGTCCCCAAAGTATAAATACAAAATATTTGCATTTGATCCAGTTGACTTGTTTGAAGTAATCTGAAGCCATGGTGACTGATTCTCAAATCTATACGAGATGGAAAATGGAACGGTGAAACACATTGTTGCATGGGAGATTGCCCACGTACGTTCAAGAAAAGCTCTGATGGCATATATCCAGATCCTAGTTCGACACAGACCTAGCTAAAAGGAAAATAGAACTAGAATATGCGAAAGACGATAACGTATGGATATAGGTTTTTGACAACATGTACAACTAATCAAATAAATAATGCTAAATAGTAAATAATAATAATAACAATAAAAATACGCTTTATTTACCCAACAGCAGGCCTATTACAGGGTAAAATTAATACAAACAACGAAAAAAAAAATACATGTTACAATTTTACAAAACAAAAATCAATTAAGTATAGATACATAGTTCGATGAATATACCTTCATACATTTTGTCAGTATTGAGGCACATTAAATGAACAGGTGAGCGTTGCAAAATAATTGTACGTGCGACTGGTAGGCGAAACGATCCACCATGTCTGGACGCCAACCTTGGGACATGAAATGGAACACATGACAGTAGATATGATACATCTATATAGTTGTGAAAAAGCATCCAAAGGAATCTGGAACTAGAGGCTTCTCGTCTGGAAACTAAAGAAGTTAAATCAACATCTCTGTCTGGATAAATATTATCCATATTAAATTAAACATATTTCAGAAATATTCGATGAATGCGATCTAAATGCAAATTTTGACTGACATAAGAAGGATACCAGATTAAGCTTGTGTTCCCTAATTTACATACACCAAACGCAAAATATAATTATTTTAAAGTTGTAATATCATTGAACATTCTGCATATACGAACAATGAAGCCTAAAGTTTTACTAGCAGATGAATATATATCAACAATATGCTCATTAAAGTTGAGATTTGAAGTGAAAGTAACACCTGAATCTTTAATAGAACATTTACCTGTAAGAATAGTATTATTTACAACATAATGATGAGTGAAGTTGTTACTTTTGCGTGTATATCTAACAATACACCATTTGTTGATATTTATAGGTAATTTATTCTCGCTACACCAGTAGTGGTAGCACACACTTTAGAAATCTATCATAGAAAGCTGGCGAATACGATTTTACTTTGGCGAATCTTGGTAGCATGCACTGTAGAATTCTATATTCGTTTTTTGATTCGGAAATTACTGGATTTTATACTATTGAAATAAAAAATATTATGATAGTTGTGTACAATAAATGTATAAATTATATGTAGAATTGTGGCGAAATAATGACGTTACTTTGACACTTTCGCCTCGAGTCGTACGCCTGCAGGCGAATATTTTGATACACGCATGCTACCAAATTTTCGCTTCGTGGCGAAAAGCGAAAACAAATGCATCTTTTGATAGAATTCTAAAGTGCGTGCTACCACTACAGTATACTAGTTTATCTATGTTATTTTGTAGAAGAAGTACGTCAGAGACTGACGATATTCTGATAAACAGTTTATCATTTGCGTAAACCAAAACTAGGCATTTAAAAGAAATTAGCAATTCATTTATGAATGAACCAATTAATAAAGGACCCAGATTATACCTCTGGGGTACTCCTGAAGTGAAAATTAATTTAAATGAGGAAAACCTATTATAGTAAACATAATAGCTTCGGTGTGAGAGATATGAAGTTAAAAGTTTTAGAAAAAGCAGGAGAGGCACCGAATGAACTATAATAAATAATAATAATAATAGTAATAATAATAATGATAATAATAATGATAATAATAATAGTAGTAATAATAATATAACATCAAAGCATGTTATCCATTGCTGGGTGTTGACGCCAAACTCTAATGTTTTTAGAATAGACATTTTAATCTACAATGTTTTTAGTATAGCCTCTACTTTATTTTTGTTTTGGCAAATTTGTCTTTCTGTTTGTTTATTTTATGTAACGTTCACTACCTGCTTACGGCTGGTGAATTTGAAGTAAAAATGTAGCGAGCAGTGCTGTAATTTGAGACGAGCAAAAGAAAAAACGCAAGCGTGGTTTATCCACCGATTGGTTATATAGTTTAAATATAAATATAAAATATATAATCACGACATATTACCCATTTCTGGGTGTGCCAGTATCTACAACACATGTAGACATCGATAATGATGACGATATATTTTTTACCGTGTGGGCGCTTACCAGGCGTCACCTCACGGGCACTCATAGCTGGTGTGGAGAGTGCACCACAGGGGTCACTTTTGTGCCAATTAAAATTGGAAATATTTGGCGCCTGTGGGGATCGAACCTGGTTCCCCCAGGTTCGCGACCAGACACTCAGGCACGCGGCCACGGGACCCCATATAGTATAAATAAACTTATTAAACTACGACAGTGACTTATTTCGATCCACCAAAACGTAAACATCAAATACAGTCCACTTCTAATCTAATCACCAAAAGATCGCACAACTAAACTCACGATCAAACACTGGGTGTGCCAATCTGCTTGGCTTGGTACACAGATTTCTGTAATGATGATGATGACATTCGTAAATTCCCGTATTAAACCTGTATAAACTTTTGAGTGATGTATGTGTATGCATTCCTTTTGAAACGAAAGGTCAGTAACATTTGAATCGCTTTTAACTTCTTTCTTGAAATAAATCTCTATTCTTCAGAATTGCCATCAATTATCATATCTATATAAGATAGCTCAACTTTATCTTACAATAGTCCGGACTTTGTTGGAAATCGGTCTTATTCTCGGTCCGAGTTCTGATCCGCAAAAACTCCTTCCATCATCTGGGCTTCGCAGTTCGCCACGTTGCCATACTTCGCATTCTAATGAGGCAACGTTGCCGAGTTGCAACTTCCTTCGCCAACTTGCCAAGATATATGAGGAGGTTACAACTCCAACCAACGGTTGCTTAGTATTTTTGTCATGTTTCAAGTTATTAGGGGAGAATAGTTCAACATAACTTCAAGAGATGGTTTCTATTCTGGTCGATATTTTCTAATAAAAGTTTACATGAACGAGTTCAGCAAATCTTACAAGTTTCGCGAACTTTGTATGTCTTTGGAAAATTGTTTATTATAATACATTTATGCCTAGTTTCACCATCGATAAACAAATATTTTGTTAAATAAAATATTGAGTTGCTGCGCAAGTACGTAGCGTTTGGTTTTTAGGGCAAGAGTGCCTTGGAAAACATAATTTCTTAGACATTGTATTAACTAAGCTAAAAATCGCATATAAAGATTTAAGTGAATAAGCACGTTTTGATGTCCCCAGAATCCGATTTTAACATTTTTGCAATGATGTCTGTGGGTATGTGAGTGTATGTGTGTATGTGAGTATGTGTGGATTGTGTGGACAGGGCCGTAACTAGCTATTTTTGCGCCTGGGGCGGAATATAAAATTGCGCCCCCCCCCCCCCCCCCGTTTTTTGGAAATTATTATTAAAAACTTAATTAAATAAAATGTTTTTTCTTAACCATATATTAAATATTACATTTATTTAAACACATAATATACGAGCTTTGATTGCCGCAAAGTTGTCAATAATTTAGTCAAAATTAATAGAATGTGTGAATGTGATATGTCATTCTCAATGGATATGATAGCAAATAATTTTTAATAAGTTTTAAGGTTCGTTCACAGCTACTGTTTTAATTTATTGTGATAATGCGTAAATTATAACTTTAATGCACAATGCTATTACTTAAGATAATAGTCAAATATCCATTCGCTGCGACGAATTTAATGGGTAAGCGTAACGCTAACGATGGTTCGGACATCTATTCGCAAATATTAGAACCTTACAAAAATAATACTTGTAATAATTATTAGGAACATTTGTTTATTATTAAATATATACATATATAAAAATTTAATTCATACGCACCGTAAAGTTAATACCAATCTTCCCCCAGGTGAAGTAGTTAATCGGAATGTATCATTTTTTTAAATTTTTGGTCCTACCAACGAAAGTAGCATATCAAATTGATTTATGGATAAACGTGTGTAGTTGAAAAATATGCTTTCGTCCCATAATCTCATTTCCTGTATTGTTTTACCAATCTCTTTGTTGAGACCGAAGCTGATTTACTGGATGAGTTCTCCATCGGCGTTTTGATTTTTTCTTTTCTTGTGCTATTTTACTTTTTGCACAATTAATTATAAACATAGCACTTGCGGCAGCTATAATTTTTTTCTGGCGTTGAATAAATAAAAATCGTACAGCATTCATGTTGACAGTTGTCATCAAAGTCAAATATAAATACAATAACCTTCTACGCATGCGCACATAAAGTTAATGCATAGTATAGCGTTAAAAGTTTGGCGTTTGCAAACTTTTGTGTTTATGCATTACGCTTACGCTAACGCGTTAGCACTAATTTGTAGCTGTGAATGGTCTTATGCATTGCCATCTATCAAACTTTTTCTGCGTTATGCATTAGCGTTATGTATTAGTGTTGCGCATTAAAACAGTAGCTCTGAATGAAGCTTTAGTTTACTAAAGCTTCGTTCATTACTAGCTGTAGTTACTGGAATTCTCAGAGCTATAAATAAATTTGGAAATGACTCTACTAATGAATAATCATGAAGCATATGCAATAATTGAAGAAGTGTTGCGGATGATATATTTTCGGAAATAGATGAACTCAGATATTTAAAACTTTCAATTTCATTACAAAATTCGTACGCATTAAGGTCATTTTCATATTTTAATATCAAATCCGTGACATGTTTTTTAATTCAGAAATATGCATTTCAAAAATAGTTGAACCGGTTAAAAAAGAAAAATTTCCAGCACCTCCAATTTATATGATAATTTAAGGCATCAAGTACTTCATTTATTTCTCCAATATATTCCTTAGTTTGGATTATATAAAAATTATCGTCAGCCGATTCATCTAAGATTGTTATATGGAATCGTAGTGTCACGCAGTGGGGCGCGTTACGCTCGAATTTTGAAAGTCAATGCAATACAGTGCATAGAAATTCAATATTAATTCGCAAAGTGCAAATTAAGAAATCTAAGAGTGTGCTTGATTTATATTTATTTATTATTATTATTTTTTTTTTTTTTGAAGAATTAACAAATGAAGAATTTATTTCTGCGCCCTAGCAACATCTGCGCCCGGGGCAAGTGCCCCGCTCGCCCCACCCTAGTTACGGCCCTGTGTGTGGACACGATTACTCAAATACCATCAATCAGAAAATTTTGAAATTTTGTAGACCTATTCTATACTAATGTGGGAAGAGCTCATTAGTTTTTAGTGTATATTGGATAACCGGAAATATCACTTATACAAGCTTTTAACAGTTTTTCTTGAAAAAAATACATTGAATATAATTTTTTAACAACTTTTACCAATAAAAATTGAATACAACGGTACAATCTTTAATTCTACGATAATAGCATAGAAAATAACTGTAAATATAAATTTATAAAATCATATATTTTTATTCATCAACTTGCGTCAAACAAAACCATGATACTTTAATTACAATTTTGACATATTTAAACAAATATCACTATTAGGAAGCAATTACTAATTACATTAAACTTAATAATGAAACCGTGTTAAGGAGAATATAGTAGTAATATATTTGATTCTAATGAAATTAAAATTTGTAAAAATAATGTATTTTTCATCATACATAAATAGGTATTAGAAGTACTATAGATTTGCTTCATTAACTTCCAGGGTACGGCTCTGAAAAGACTCTGTGTAAAGATATGAGTACTATTTTAAATTTTTGTTAAGTTTTTCTGTTAGTTTTGTCATTATTTGTGAAATACATTTTGTGTATGATATATTTGTTAAATGTAAAATAAAGATTATTGTGAGTAAAAATATTTGAACATAATTATTGCTTTATTTATACTGCGTGGTTAAATACCCAACGAGAGGTTATGTGCTAGCCACATCAGATTTTTTAATGTTATACATTGTTTAATTGCATAATCTCTGAATTTGAAAAATTTGTGCAAAATCATGTATATTATTGTCAAAAGAAATGGCGTTTCCAAAAAAAGGAGAATTTCCGACATATCCCTTCCTTTTAGCAATTATGGCATCGCATGCCGCTTGAACCATTTGTGCCCTTTACGTTAGAGAACGCTATGAGGAAAGTACAGTACGAAAATGATTTTTTCGTTCCCAGGAGGTCCATTTTGACTTCACTTCCAAACCATCAGATTTCTTCAGACGTGGAATTAAAAAACTACCAGATCGTTGGGAGGCAGTCGTAAACAATGAAGCAAAATATATTTTTGGTTAGTTCATGTATTTTTTTTATTAAAAAATAAATAAATTTTGAATTCAATAAAAGCGCAACGAATTAATGCGTCACCTTGATACCATACTTTTATTTTCCCATCAGTTAGAAACCATTCGACGAATAAATTATCTATTTAACAATTTTGGTGGGTCACATGAACTTCTATTAATTGATAAATAAAATTTACTCGTCAGATAACGATTGGTGAATTTATTCGGCAATAGTGAAAAAATACCCAAAGTCTAACGTCTCAATAGGAATTGGCATCCATTGATACAATGTCATGGCATAAAACAAAAATCTGATGTGGCCAACACAAAACCTCCCGCTATTTAATTTTTATTAATTTAAATACATACCTACGTATTAACTAATGCAGCAAACTGTTTCATTGCATATAACTATTGCTTTATTTACTATTTTCTTTTTAAAATGTCACTATTATTAATTTGAAGTAATTAGTTTTTTGACAGTGACATTCACCTGTCAGTTACATTCATTTGAAATATGAACTGTGTAACAAAGAAATTGTGTTTATCTTAGGCTTCGCGATGTATAAAAAAAGATTTTTAAATTTATCTGTAAATTATATAGAAAAAGTATTAATGTATTCCTATAGAAAATTCAATAATCTTTAATTTTCATAATGACAAAATGCGAAAAAATGGCATTTAATGGTATTTTTTGAAGAAAAACCATTATGAGCTTCAGGTAAAGTGCCATTTCCGGTTATCCGATTTACACCAAAATCTAATGGGATCTTTTCATATTAGAATAGGGTAGAAATACAAGGTTTCAGAATTTACTGAATGATAGTATTTGAGTTAGAGTGCCAACAAAATCTGTATACATACACACATACACACACATACACACACAGACACACATACAGACATCATCGTGAAAATGTTAAAATTGGATTCTAGGGACCTTAAAACGTGGTCATTTACTAAAATCTCGATATGTGATTTTTAGCACGATCCCTATACCTCCCTTACCAAGGGTAGCGGAAGGTAAAAAATACTTATTGCTATAATAACCAATGCAGAAATATCAGAAAACTCTTGATGAGTTTTAGTTTAAGTCATTGTATTAGTGACATTTGTAATAAACATTAATAATGCAGAATGCCAAGTTTGACACAGTTTTTAATCCACTCATTCCTAATATTAGGAAATGTTGACATTAGTTTTTCTTACATGATACCACAGAATTATTAAATAGTCATTTTAAAGAAAGAATCGTTCAAACCATCTGTACCTACTTTTAATTTAAACCGGCTAATTACTAATACTATCTGTAAACTACCCAACAACACAAAACAACATACAAGTCTGCTAGTCTGCGAGTCCACTTCCTGATTGGTAAATGAGATAGTATCGAGAGACTACGAGGCTATCAACCTGTAGTCCGTAGTGCAGGCATACTCGAATATATTCACCTGAACTACGAACTAACATGTAATATATAGTGAAACACATCAAAGTAAATGTTGTGGTCTCGCATCAATAAAGATTCGTCCACTAGTTTAGGTAACATATGGATGAGGATGAGGGTTGTTGTAAATTGCAAATGCGGTGGGATAGTGGATAATATAATACAGGCTATTCAATATAGTTGTCATCTGCCAAAAGAGAACCCGTAAACATGAGAATGTAATAGTATGTAACAAAGTATTGAGGAAAATTTTACGCTCCAAATTTTATTATAAAGGCTGTGTCCGATATCGCATTTTGGCATTTACTATTTAGGATTTAGGTCTTCTTCACAACTCCGAATGGCACACTAGTGATATTCATTGGTTTGTATGGCAACACTTTACAACAACAAAAATGAATTATACAATTCTATTCAATTTGATGCTTGACAGTAAATGTTAATATTATATTTCATAAATCAAATATAATAATAAACCTTTCTTCACAAATTTTTTATTAACAAAATGTACATTTCGATTGCAATGCAATCATCGTCAGTTGTAGTACAATAATATAATAAACATAATATTTATAAATATGTCAAAATTATTTCAAATTTTTATGTCAGTCACAATATTTTTATCATACTTGATAATTTAATATAAAATATAAATAAGTAATAAAATAGTAAATTAGGGATAATATTAATTTGAGGAATGATGTTTAACAATTGGGTTGACAAATTTTAGTAGTGTATTCTGTAGTGGCGACAAATCAGTGTTTAATAAATTTTGAGAATGTTTTTTTCATTTCAATAGCTTCCAACATGTTAAGATTTTTGTTATAATTAACTTTTAAGCATTTAACATTATCAGAAGTGAAGTTATGACCTGTTTCATGATGGTGTAGGGCTAAGGCTGAATTAAAAATGTTTTTACTTTTAAGATGATAAATATGTTCTTTAAATCTAGTACTAATTTTCCGTTTGGTTTGGCCAATATATAATTTATCACATTGGTTACATTTTATTGAATAAATTCCAGAACAGTCAGATTTGTTTCTATATCTTCACGTATACTCAAATAATTATATTTCATAAAATAGAAGCTATGGGGTCCCGTGGGCGCGTGCCTGGTCGCGAACCTTGGAGAACCGGGTTCGATCCCGACCAACGCCAAATATTTCGAATTTTAAATGGCACAAAAGTGAACTCTGTCCAGCAATGAGTGCCCGTGAAGTGGCGCCTGGTAAGCGCCCGCACGGTACAAATATGTCATTATCATTACCGATATCTGCGATAAAGCAGATTGTGGCACACTCAGAATTGGATAATATGCCGTGATGATATATTTATTTATTTATTAAATAAATGAATAAATAAATATATCATCACGGCATATTACCCATTTCTGGATGTGCCAGTATCTACATAACGCATGTAGACATCGATAATGATGACGATATATTTTACCGTGTGGGCGCTTACCAGGCGTCACCTCACGGGCACTCATAGCTGGTGTGGAGAGTGCACCACAGGGGTCACTTTTGTTCCATTTTTTTTAAATTGGAAATATTTGGTGTCTGTCGGGATCGAACCCGGTTCCCCCAGGTTCGCGACCAGACACTCAGGCACGCGGCCACGGGACCCATTTATTTATTTATATATTTGTAGATTCTGGCACACCCAGAAATGGGTAATATGCCGTGATGATATATTTATTTATTTATAAAGCTAAGAAGCTATTCTTTGGCAGTAAATTTGACGTTTTGCACAAATTATAGCAACGAACATGATTTGTTTAATTAGCGCGCCTCAACTTCAAGACATAGTGTGCTCCTGCAAAATCCTAAAATCTAATTCCTAAAATCCTAAATAATCACCAGATTTAAGACATATAAAAAGTGCAACATCGGACACAGTTAAAATAAAGTTGACACTACACATAATAAATAAATACATCATACTTGTTTCATAATATACTCGTACCTTGTTGAAATTGCCAGATAATGTTCTGAAAGATGTCACACAAACTTGAAATATGCAAATCTATCTATAGTTAGTTGGACAGATATGCGAAACGTGAAATTGTTAACCTTTTTTGGGATCAAAATATTACATAGATCGAACTGTATTTACCGAACTATATGGAAATGTGAAGAAAGTGTAGTTTGTATTAATTTACCTAAAATTAGGCGACCCGAACTTTTGCCACCAAATCGAATAAGCAGATTCATTCAAAGCGATCAAGAGAAAGTTAGAACGTCATCGCGCAAATTAACTCGACAATTTAGAATTTCAAATATGATTGGTCCTAAATGATTTAAATTTTCGATAAAGGATGTAACATTCATTTTTCATAATTCGTATATTTTGTACTAACTTTATAAATTTGCATATATTTTAAGTAAATAATTCGCCTGTTGCTTATGTTGTCGTAAATTCGTCAGGTAAAGTTGTAGTTAGCATCATCTTCATATTTTTTAATTAATCGTTTCTTGACTTCGTCTGGCGGCTTCGAGCAGCTACAGCCGGTGAGGGAGTCTGTCTTGAAATCTCTTGGTGTGAATATTGAAATATATAGTGATCAGATAATTCACCATCCTATTGTTGAAATAGTTAAATTTGCTTTATGGTGTGTGAAACGAATTCTTCGGAGAATCTGACACTATATAGCACTAGACAGAATAATTATTGGAAAAATTATTTTGACGGAAAATTCCGGAAAGTGCATTCACACGTGGTTGTACAAGGGATATCCTCACATATCGTAAGTTATTTCTCTTCGTAATTTCATTTGTTTCAATTCTTATTTCGATTTTCAGCCTTTTTTTTGTGTGGCAAAACTATTTAAGTGAGATTTTGTCTGCACGTGGTTAACATAAGTGAACCACATATATTTGGGTTATATTCATCATTGTCCGTATTCAACAATCCTTTTGAGATCGTAAACCATAATTGGGCGAAAGAAGTTTCGCTGTAATCACGGATTTTGTCGGATCTGACGTCATCATCCTACGTCATCGTAACCGGTGAGGACTTTCCAGAATATTCCTACATGTTGAACAGCATCCACTGGTTTATAATAGTCGTACAGTGTCAATTTAAATTATTTCGTTACTGAATTAACAATTCAAATAAGCTTTACTATATAAGAATATTGAAATATCTTAGTATTTATTTGATCGTTTAAAATTAACTTCAATTGGATAATTACTTTTATAATTGTATTATTCATCCGATATTTGGTTATTACTTTTATTCAGTATTTCGCATTAATTAATTTTAGTCAAATTCTTAAAGGATATTTTGTAACAGTGGCTCAATCCAAGTTTACATTAAATACTTATATTTTTTTTTACGAGCCAAATACCAGTGCACTGCTATTTGTTATTAAACATTTTTTTTACTTTGTTATGTTTGGGGGTTGCTAAGCTGATTAGCTCAATTATTATTTACTTAGTAAAAAATATTGATCTACACTGAAAATTTACTGTTTATATGTTGACACCAATATCTATGACTTTCATTTATATTAATAACTTCACCAAAACTTTAAATGTAATTTATCTTTTTTTAATATAACTATACTTCATTTAAATACTTTTGGATTTGAATCTTCGTACCATTTTAATATTTCCACTATAGGAAACTTAGTTCCTGTTTTACAATACAAAATACAGTGGCGCTTTATAAATTGTGATTTGCCGCCAACTTTGATTACCCCCCCTCCATCTCAGAGCTTCCTCACTGAGCTAGCGGCTATTGTAAAACACTAACATCGATTCTGGATAGCTTTCTGTATTATATTATAACGAAATAGACAGTGGCCCAGGTTAAGCGAATCTCCAGATGCTGCAAAGCATTAAGGAGTCAACATTTTATAGAAAACAGAGAATACAAAAAAAAAAAAAAAAAAAAACAGTTACATAAAACAGACAAGAATCTTTCTGATAATCCGGGAAATAGATTTAACATGGTCCAGAGACAAGTGAGACAAGGTGTATTAAAAAACTACGTTGCATTGAAGATAATGATCGCTCATCAGTTTTGTAAAATTAGATTTCTTATCTCTTTATCTAAATGAAATGTCAAATATTAAGTAATGCTGTCAAAATTTTGTGTTACATCTTTTGTTTAAGGATAGCTACAAATTTAAGCCTTGTTGGTGCAACTAGTCATGAATTCTCTACTTAATAGCTGAAAAATTCAATTCAAACAATTATTATGCACTTCTATCACCCTAATATAGAAGTTATTTAAGGTATTCCTTTTTTATTTTGATGGATAATACTACAGGTTAATAGAAAGTGATAAATGTTAAAACACCTTAGTAAAAATTAAGGTGGAAAAAAATATTTTTCATTTCAGGAAGCTATTAGTGATAAATGGAAATGGGACACTCTAATTATCGCATTATCTCGTGCAGAAATACTATTATATGATGATTATAATATTATTAATGTAATATTATTATTATGATATAATTAAATAATAATCGAATTTTGTGTAGGTAATTACAAAATGCACGTAGCTTAAAATTTACAGTGGTGGACTGAAAAAAATAGGACAAGTCGAAAAATCAAGTAAACTTTCTTCTATAAGATTTAGTTGCTTGAGTTTGGCTTTACAATTATGACATTTCTCACTTTGATTTGTCAAAAATTGTTGACTCGAAGTAAAAATACCTCTTATTAGCGATATTGAGAAGTGTTCGATAATTGTTTTAACCTTCCTTTCAAAAACAGTAGAAACTAATACCCATTTCATTTCCCGGGCGGGAATGACAGACGACAATTTGTATTATTCATTTTTGGTTTGGATTTAAAACCCATACTCAGCTTCCTCAAATGCAAAATAATTTAAGAATACGTCAAAATAATTACGGATATTAAAAGAAGACAAAATGTAACCCACAAGATGCAGGAAAATAGCACAAAATCAACTCAACGACAACATTAATACGCTACGCAAGATAACTTGCTACATGTCACTTTACTCATTAGACAACTTCATAATTTTGCCACTAGATGGTTACGAGTTCATTTTCTTTGCCAATAAAGAGCTGCAAATAAAAAAATCTGAACTGTCAAATAACCAATATTTTACAATAATTATTATTATATTACTTGAAGTTAATTTGCTGCTGGTGGCGGTGGCGCGAAAAATGTAATAAGCTACAAGGAAAGTACCTACAACAACAATTCTCGTATAGTAACTTGAAGGTTGGTTACACAAGCTCGGCCTTAGTTCATACGTCCTCGAATGTTATAAAGTATTTATATTCCATGTAGTTTAAATAACTATTAAGTATAAATTACATTTACTTAATTTTGACGTTTTAAACTGTCATTATTAACCCCATATCAACAAGTACAAGTAACATTTTATTCACAAGTGAGTTAAAAAAATTTAAATCACTCTCATAAAATTTTAACTCACTCTGCAACAAAAAATACATTTAAAAATAACATCAAGAACGAAAATAACACTCACCATATTATTTATCAGATATTATCAGCCCTTTTTATTATTTTTACAACATAAATGACAGGAAATAAAGCATTTTAAATAGATGACTTGACATCTATCAGCGACGATCAGGCGACGATTGTCATGCTCAGCCTACTAACTGATCTGTTTTTTATTTTGTCAAAATTAAATACAGTGAATTTATTTTAACATGCAATCTATGGTCAGTCACTTCCATGGTTACTTACTATTGTCAAAAAATGACAGCAATGTAATATTTGTCCATTTTAAAATGCAACGTACAAAATTTGTAGTTTTGTAGTATCAAAACTAATTTCCAATAAATTAGCCTATATACGATTAACAAAAAATCAAAACTTGAATGTTGCACATCTTAACAAACTTTAGCTTATAAAAATTCATAACTTTCAAGTAATAAATGTTAAAAAATACCCCCATTCACACTGAGGCAATATTCTAGTCGGTCGTAATAAGAATTGACTCCATTTCTGATATGTCCAGGAGGCATCTTCTGTGCTGCAATAATATTTATAATGTTGCATTTTAAAATGGACAAATATTACATTGCTGTCATTTTTTGACAACAGTGAGTAACCATGGAAGTGATGAACCATAATGTTGCATTTTAAAATAAATTCTCTGTATTATAATGGTTTTTATTATTATTTCTTCAAAATTGAACAAAATATTGTACAAACCACGTGAGCTAAGAATGTTTATTTACTCGAAGAAATTTACTCACTCGCTATTACGGGCTCGTGAGCTAAACTTTCTTCTCATGGATAAACACAGGGATTTGTTAACTACTGGATGGAGCAAGTGTATATCGATATATGTATTTCTTGTGTGTGAATTTGATATTCAAATCTGTCATATTCACATCTGCCAAATTCACGTCAAAAATTAATTGTGTTTAAGTATATTTGATCATGAAACGTGAAATAAGTACGAATACAACCAATGCAACGCTAAATTAGAACACATATAAGAATATGTCATGTTATTTGTCACATTATATTTTAGAAGAAATCATAATTTTAATCATAACTTACTAATGAAGCGACAGCACCGTTCATCACATATTTTGATACACAATTTTCAACACAACACCTTTGAACCATTGTCATATATTAAAATGATTATATTTCAATAATGATATCAAGAATAACCTATAATCTGTCAAACCTGTCAAACAAAAGATTTGACAAGTAACGGAAACAAAGACAACAAATCGGAATTATGTACGACTATCTCTGTCGATCTGGCCGGATACATGGTAATGAGTCACTCGCTCCATCCAGTAGTTAACAAATCCCTGGATAAACATTACCTTAGCTCACTTGGTGTGTAAATATCTATTCATACAAGGTTGAATATAAAACAATTTATATTTAATGTTTCCGTAATCGTTTTGAACAAGTTTTGCTTCTTTTCAGTAATCTTATTAAAATATTAGCCCAGTAATATCAAACGTCAAAATTCAACATAAATTCTTCTCACCGTCTCGCTGTCACATCAAGAAAACAAATGACTTATAAGCGATTGTTTCGCATTCTTGGAAGTTAAATAAATTAATGAAATTTTTGGGCAGGTATCACGTTTTCATCATTCTTAACTCCTTCCACTATATTAGCTTCATTTAACTTTGTAAACTTGGCGTGATTGCTAGCATTGTAATTTGCTTAGGGCAGAGAGCTTGGAAGCACAGCAGCAAGGAAGCTTTCACCGACAAGAGCTTTTTGTGCGTTAATTACCAGTGGCTAAAAATGCATGCAGGGAGGGTAATCATAACTAAAGGCACCGTGCAAAGAAAAAGCAATTTAAATGATGGGAGCAAAAATTTTGCATAAGTTGTTTTTAATTGTACAGATTTTGAAACAGTGATTAAATGATAATGACATGAATATTCAAATAATTCAAATATTGAAAATGACATTCGTTACCGCGGTTACACTACTGTTTTTATTTCATTTTTCTCCGTTGGTTTGGCGGAGATAGCGTATACCCGAGGCCACACGAGAGAACAGACCTAAAATGATATACTGAATTTTTAACGGACTTGTAAAATGTGATTTGCAAATACATACAACTCGTGAATAACAAACTATTCAAATATTACATAATTATAAACAAAAAAAAATTGATGTGGCCAGCACATGACCTCTCGCCAATACCTTGTTTAAAATAGCAATGAGCCTTAAGTAAAGTAGCATTTCCGATCGTTTGTAAACAATATCTAATTTGTTGTTCCAATAAATAGAAGAGTCTGTAATAAGAAATTTTGGATTATATTTTTTTCCTCCAAATTTAGTACTACTTCCGGCTTACAGTGTGTCCCATTTAAAGGTGCCACCATTGGGATCTCGAGAACTATAAGAGATACGATGTCGGTTAAATGGAACAAATATAAAACATAATAATCCTTACATCATTGGAAAGAGAAAAAAATAATTATTTTTTTGAGACTGAAAACAGATATGGCTTGCATTTAAAAAAAATATAAGTCTGTGTTATATCTCGAAAATTCACGGATATAAAAATTTATTTCGTAAGCCACTGCTTAGCTAATAAAAATATCTATCTTTTATATTCGAAACGTTTTTCTCAATTACTAATAGTTTAAAAGTTATGTGAAAAAGAAAAAAAAATCAACAATATTCAGTTTTTCGTCATTATCTAGTGCCCTATGAGAATTTTTGGAAAAACAAAAGCACATTTGAGATGGCCTCCCAAAGGCGCACAAAAAGTTCTATTTAACCGACATCGTATCTCTTATAGTTCTCGAGATCCCAATGGTGGCATTTCTAAATGGGACACACTGTATAATTAAAATCTAATATGTTGTTTCAAATTATATACGAGTTTCAAATACCAATAGTATGTTCTGAAACTTAACCAAAGGAACCGTAGCCACGTAACCGGTTGCAAAATGGTGGCTGAAATTTTTGGTAAGTTTTGGAACGCTATGGTTATGATCTTGTAAATAACAGTGTGCATAATGGCTAAAACAAATGGATACATCATGTATGGGCTTTTCGAAGAATTATTTATGTCATCGTCATCATCTAGTAGGTAATGAAGAAATAAATGATTTCAAGTGTAGAGTATCCATACAGATATGAGTCCTTTTCCATTAAATAATTATAATAATATTGGTACATTAATAAAAAAATAAACATTTACCTCCATTTTTAAATAACATTCTTTTTAAAAATATCACAAAAGTCAAAACACCTTCAAGGTCAGCTGTTCGAATTTTAACCACGCGAACCGGCCTTCGAGCACGGTTAGTATGGTTAGTAAAAAGTAACCAAAAGTTTCAGGCACCGCGTTTCGAAACTTCACCGGTTCGCTGAAAGAAAGTACCGCGGTCACTGTGGTTAAGTTTCGGAACATACTACAAATAATGAAGTTTGGGATCATATATTAATATATTTCTTCAAGAAAATCTGTTTAGAGCTTCCAGTAAAGAATCATTTCCGGTTTATCAATTATAGAATAAATATAATTTGTCGCTCTCATTAATACTAAAGTCTTAAATACTAAATGTGCCAAGTAAACTTTATGTAAAGTATCACTTCTGGTTTTAAATTTTAGCCAAAATTTAATATGTTTTCCCGCTTGATATAAAGTCAATAGTTTTGAATTATATTTTAATATAGTTTTTCATTAAAAACTGTTATGGGCTTCAAGCAAAGTATCTCTTCCGTTTATCCAATATTACCCAAAATCTAGGAAACTCTTTATATGCAGAAAGCTTACAAACGGAAAATAGAAATTTTAGGAGGACAACATTGTAAAAATCAGCATCAACTTTCTGGTGCTCTAAAAGGCAATCTGTGTAAATTCTTCACTGAACATGATCCATTTATATTTATATTATTATTATTATTATTATTATTATTATTATTAAAATATTGTATAAACTTTTTAAAAAATGAGAAACTGACTCATTATGTAATATTTGAATAGTTATTACGAAATGTATGTACTCGTATTTATGAATCACATTTTACAAAAATTAAAAATTCCGTATGTTTCCTATGCTCACAATCTAGTCGTTCGCCTCTAGCTGTGACCTCATGAAATAAGCATTCAAGCTTGATTTGTCGTGTGGACTCGATATACCCCTCTGTAACACGTACCCAAATGAGATAGTGGATAAGTCTTAAATGTCCTCTGTGTACGACAAATATGCCAGATAACAGTTTAGTAATTCTTGTAGCAGAAATTGATACCGCAAGTCAGGGAAATAGAATAGAGTACATTAAAACTAGAATTTAATTTATGCATTCTGAAATTTAGAACGTGTTATTTTTAATATAGATATCACTATACACATGGATCAATGAAATTATATTATATTTATTTTATTCGTGGAAAATGATTTAAAATTTAATTAATGCAACATATATTTTCAGTATTAATTATTGAATTACTGTTGCAACGTTATTAAGCTATAAATAAATACCAACCAAGTTGCAAACTTAATTAAAACTATAATAAATTCACAGCATATAACCATCTCTCTTGAAACCCTTATTTACATAAAAATCCCCACAATCTGTATTTACAACTAGTGCGGCATCGTGAAAAAACGATGTAATCCAAAGACATTACATCCGAATGTAATCTCGTAGTTCATTCTGCTATGCTGATCCACTGCAAATAATAAAATAGGGGTGGGCGTTTTCATTTCCATCCCCTAAACACGCCACTGCACAATAACTTATAATCACACCTGCCTTGGAAAACAACGTAAATTAAAAGTGCGGAAATTAAAGCGGCCAAGTTACAATAGGCGGGCTTTTGTGCGGCGGTGTGATGGAAATACTGATGTACAATGTGGTCAGCACATTACCTTCAACCACAATTTTTTTTGTTTTTTACCTCCCGCTCCCTTGGTAACGGAGGTATAAGGATTGTGCTAATAATCGCGTATCCCAATTTTCACATTTTTAAGATGATGATGATGATGATGATGATGTGTGTGTGTGTGTGTGTGTGTGTGTGTGTGTGTATGTGTGTAGATCCTCTAACACTAACTCTAATACGGGGTCAATCAAAAATTTTGAAACCTTGTATTTCGACCCTATTCTAATATGGAAAGAAATCATTAGATTTTGGTGTAAATCAGATAACTGAAAATGACACTTTACTTGAAGCTCAAAATGGTTTTTCTTCTAAAAATACATTTAAATGTAATTTTTTCGCATTTTACATAATTATAAAAATTAAAGATTATTAAATTATTTTACAAATATGCATTCATACATTTTCTATATATTTTATATATACTTACTTACTTACTTACTTACTTACTTAATCCTGCACCTTTCTACCCTCACGGGTGTAAGGCGTTCCCCCGGCTTGTGGGGGAGGAGGTTGAGTTCTGATTCGTTGATCTTCTCCATATTTCTTTCCACTCTGCTCTATCTTGTGTTGCTGTCTTCGTTTCTTCCCAAGTTAGAGCTCTTCTTTGCGCTGCCTCCTTTACTTCTTCCAGCCACGTTCTTCTTGGTCGTCCTCGTGGTTTCTTTCTTCCAATTTTTGCTTCAAACACTTTTTTAACTATTCTATCCTCTCCCATCCTTTCTACATGCCCATACCATCTCATCTGTCCTTCTGCTATCTTATCTTCTATTGCTTTTACTTTTAAGTTTTGTCTGTAGGTTGTGTTTTCAATTCTGTCCAGTCTTGTTTTCCCCTTTATTTTTCTCAAGAATCTCATTTCGATAGCCGTAATTTTTTCTTTTTGTCTTTGCGTTAATGTCCATGTTTCAGCTCCGTGTATGAGTATAGGCGTCACTACTTTCTTAAATATTTGTACTCTGGTCTCTTTCGGTATTTCTTTCTTTCCTAAGAAGCTGTGTTTGATGCTATTGAATATTTTGCCTCCTGTTGTTCTTCTTTCTTTTATTTCTTCATCAAATCTTCCATCTTCTGAGATCATTGCCCCCAGGTATTTAAATTTTTGGACTAGTAGATTTTCATTTTTTAGTTGTATCGTGTGGTGTTGTTCATTTCTTCCTAGTATCATGGTTTTCGTTTTTTCTTTATTGATCTTCATGTTTAATTTTTGTAGCGCTTTATCATATATTTCTATATTCCTTGTTAAGGTTTTTTCGTCTTCTGCTATGATGACCATGTCATCTGCATAGCATAGTTCTGCTATTTCCACTCTTCTCAATTTCCAATGTCCTATGTAGTATTTCTTTACTTCTTTCTTTGTCTCTTTTATTCCTTCGTCAAGAATTAGCGTAAACAGAAGCGGGCTTAAAATGCATCCTTGTCTTACTCCGGCTGTAGTTTCAAATGTATTGGAGGTCTCTTGTTTCACTCTTACATAGCTCTTAGTCTTTGAAAATAGGCTCTGAATTCCTGTTATTAACGTATTTGATATTCCCCTTTTTTATATATAAATATATAAAATTATCTAATTTATAAGTCCAGGAGCCTATGTATCAAAGATAAACACAATTCCTTCGTTATACAGTTCATGTTTCAAATGTATGTAAATATTAAATAAGGCAATAGTTACATACAACGGAACTTAATATAGTTTGCAGGATTAGTAAATGTAGGTATGTATTTAAATTAATAAAAATTAAATAGCGCGAGGTATTGTGTTAGCCACATCAGATTTTTTTAATATCTCAGGATTAGAAAATAGTAATGTACAAAACACTGAAGCAAAAATATAATTTTCTCCTTCCATAACTGGGGATGGAAAACATTATTTTTACAAGAATAAAGATTTTCAAAATCAGCCGGTTTCACATTCCTTAGAAGGTATTTCTTTTCTTTTTTGGTGTCTTTATGAGTCTATAAAAGCACTGAAAACACGTCGGTAAGAAGATCTATAAACGCACTGTTTTTGGCGCATTTCGTGTTGTAGAGATGGTATGACTGTTTTCAAAACTGACAGATGAATGACATATAACCTCAAATTGCTGTAAATCAACAATGAATTTTCAACTGTAAATTTAAAATTTTTAGCGAGAATCGCTACCAAATATAACTGATAAAAACTCCAAGTTGAATTTTTAAAAATCTAATAGAATTATAAAAACCAGAATAGAAAAAATAGTATTACTATTAAATGAAAGTTTATACAATATTTTTCATATAATATAATAATAATAATAATAATAATAATTTGTTGTTATTTTCGTAAATACTCAAATAACAAGAGTGTGTCTCGAAAAATAGACTCCAGTGACGTTGAAGTACATGCAACACCTCATTCATAACCAATAGGAAAAAAGTTTGTCCATGCACCTACGTTATTTACGTATATAAATAAAAGCAGGCGATAGTTTGTCACATGTTAAGCTTTATGAACTTTGACGTCTCATTCTGTTTTAGATCAAGTAACTTTTTCATATTACACAAATTTAAATAATTTGTTGTACAATATCTACGATGATAATATCGTGACATTTTCAAATTTGAAGCTATTTAAAGAACAATATTATTATAAATGTCATTATAACAAAAACTGCTCTAGGGGAATAATGACCATATTTCTCTAGAGACAAAATAATGATCTTACTACATGTTTCAATTGTTGTCAAATTGTTGAAAATTGCTTGTAGTAATAACCCAAAAAAAAGATATATTCCTATCGCCCAAAATAGTTATTTACATTCGAGTGCGTGTAAGTTGTATTTTAAAAAATAAAATATTTCACGCACGAGAATTGTATCAAATTTTTTGGCCGACGATAATGAAAATCACTTTTTTTAATTAGATAGGTTGTACTTCTGAAAAGTGTTAGTTTAAAATACTGGGGTTAAGTCAATTTCCAAATTTGATTTTACTTACCTTCATTAGAGTACTTCTTCTAGCAAAAATTTATCTGTAATAATAGACGTTGTTTATGACTGATAATATATTTATTTGCTCATGTTTTCTTCGTAATAAATAATAGGTAGGTGTCGATATTTGACATTTCAGTAATGTTCGCCTCGCGTATTTGACAGGTATATCGATCGGTGACTATGTCGGTAACGGCGGATTTTTACAATAATGACAGATGTCGCTGCAGTGATTTTGGTTTATATAAATTAATTTTAAATATAGAAAATGTTAAAGTAAAAAAATAACTTAAGTAGGTAGTACTTTTTTACATGAACTTTATTATAGTAAAGATGATTTCTTTTCTAAATGCCCATAAACGCCCAGTGTATTTTGATTATTTTACCGCATAGTTAGACAAGTTAAAACACAGTAAGCGTAAAATTCAGGAGGGCAAAAAATACATTAAACTTTTTTTCTAAGATAAGGTTTTTAAATCGTTATGTTATGACCGGTGATAAGTAGAGATGATCACTAAAATATAGGGAGTACTTATCGTTTTTTTACAAAAGAATCTGATATTTAACTACGTTGGGATTTGAACCCTAACCCCCATGTTTAAAATAAAAATAATGTCGGGGCCAACCGTGGCTTAACAAAAGAGGACATCATTTTCATGCAGTCATATCCTTCATCCCTGTATTGTGGGTTAAAAATCCACCTCATTGTTGAGCGTCTGCAATAAACCCCTTTTATCACGAACGCCTATGGCGCGGCCATAATGCGGATTTATTGCCTGGTGAATAATCCACGCGCATGCACAAAATGTCACACTTCGCGCCAAAACTGTTATATTTTACTTTTAAGGTTAATACTCTTTAATTAATTGTCCCGTCCCAGCAAGCCATGAAAACTCCCGACTCTCCACTGTCGAGATTTTTAATTGGGGATGCTGTTTTGTTTCTGGTGGCGCTAGTGGTCTCTAAAGGTGGCAACTTTAAATTAAGGTTGATTTACTGAAAAAGTTGCAACGAATTTTTTATTTTACATGGCATTAACATTTGAATGATTTCTTAATTAATAAATATTTTTTGCAGTTTTCTTTTTTTTGATAAAGATGATGTAATTATATGGATAATGTATATAACGAAAAGTAGGTAATACCTTCCATTATACGTGAAAACTGATGTATAAACGGTATAACTAGTTTTACATGTCTTTCAGTTTAACATGAATATGAAAAATCTATAAAATCAAACAACAATTTTCCACTTTATATCATTTTCATAATACTTTTTCTATGATTGTCATACTCACTTAACCTAAATTAAAAACAAATATTTTGTAAATAGTTTTCTCTATATAAGTGACATTAAATTATCTTTCACTCACCAGCATCTTTTATATTGTGTTATATATATAATTATATATGTACATTTCTATATATTTTCCAGTTGTATAGACTCTGAAGATGCTATATATAAAAAATAGCGAAATCGATAAGACATGCAAAGAATAAATATAATAAGGAGAGAAATGAGCTTAAGGATCATGAAGAATTTTTAAATAAACGACGCAGGGATTTGAACCCCGGTGTTCAGATCCCTGCGGTGTCATTAATTTTTCATAATGTCTTTCGACGTTTATTTAAAAATTCTCCATGATCCTTAAGCCAATTTTTATTATTATTATTATTATTATTATTATTATTATTATTATTATTATTATGTGTACCACGTGCGCGAAATATGTTTAGTGCACAAGGTTTACACAATAATTTTTCTACAACTAATTGTAATAGTTGATAGTATGCAATGATTTATTTATAATATAATATATGGCTGTGAAATAATTGATAGTATAAAAAATATATGATGTTTTGATTTAATGACAGATAATCAATAAAAAGGATTTTTTAATACAATCATGTGCATTATTTTGTGTTTTACTAAAAGGTTTGTGTATTATTTAGTGTTTTACTATAAATATTAAGAAAACTATTTAAAAAAAAATTAACTTGTATTGATATCTTGTCAATATAGTTTTGATACATTTAATTTTAAATTTTGACTCAAGTTTAATACAAAATTTATTAAATTATACACATTTATTAATATTATAATAATTTTCATAATTTAAAATGCAAATTTCTGCTCGTTTTATGTCTGAATCGAAATGTGAGCGAGATAGTGTTGGAAATAATGCGCCCAGTGTACGAATTAATATGTACAGTATGTGAAATACACGTTGTTATGGTTACGTAAACAATAGGGCAACCGGAAGTACTACTTTCTTAAAAAAATCTAAATATTATTTTTTTAAAATTTATTTTATTATAAATATTAAAGAATATAAAAATCACTATCCGATACATCTTCTACAGATTTAGAGATAGAGAAATATAAATATATAAAATAATATGTTGTATAATGAGTCTCAAAGCCCAAACAACTCCATGGAAACCAGTTGAAAATTAAAATGTTTGTAATCGACATATAAATGTCAGTGTCCAGAAAAATTACTGAAGGCTTTTTCTGGGAAGTACATTTAATATTTCTTATTTATTATTAATTAAATATTTGTAAATCTATTACATATAAATACAGCCAACAATGAATTGGAAGAATCTCGAATATTTAGAAGAGTAAGACTAAACTTGTTCAAAGAATGAATTAAAAAAATCTGATGTGGCCAACACAAAACCTCCCGCTATTGAATTTTTATTAATTTAAATACATACTTACGTATTTACTAACACTGCAAACTGTTCCATTGCAGAAAACTATTGCTTTATTTACTATTTTCTTTTTAAAATATCACTATTATTAATTTGAAGTGATTAGTTTTTTGATAGTGACATTTACTGTCAGTTACATTCATTTGAAATATGAACTGTATAACAAAGGAATTGTGTTTATCTTAGGCTTCGCGACTAATAAAAAAAATTATTTTTAAATTTATCTGTAAAATATATAGAAAAAGTATTAATGTATTCCAGTAGAAAATTCAATAATCTTTAATTTTCATAAGACATAAAATGCGAAAAAATGGCATTTAATGGTATTTTTTGAAGAAAAACCATTATGAGCTTCAGGTAAAGTGCAATTTCCGGTTATCCGATTTACACCAAAATTTAATGGCTTCTTTTCATATTAGAATGGGATGGAAATACAAGGTTTCAGAATTTTCTGAATGATAGTATTTGAGTTAGAGTGAAGACAAAATCCCTACACATACATACACACATACACACACACATACACACACACGTACACACACACATACACACATACAGACATCATCGTGAAAATGTTAAAATTGGATTCTAGGGACCTTAAAACGTGGTCATTTACTAAAACCTCGATAAGTAATTTTTAGCACGATCCCTATACCTCCCTTACCAAGGGTAGCGGGAGGTAAAAATATAAAAAAATAAAGAAGAGATGTAATTAGAATTTTTGTGTACCAGAAATGTTTAATATGTACAATACTTACATGTATAGCATAATAAGGAAATTGTATTATGCTGCCCACAACAGATATTTCCTTTTGAGTCCATCTTTCATGATCTTCTCTTTCTTTATGGAGTAAGAATGAAAAATTATGTATTTTAGTGAGACTCCGGCCGGTGAATTATACCCGAATTGGGATTTTATGTGAAATTTATTAAGTGACGTTAATACGGCGCACTAGAGAATTAATTGTTGGTGTTTTAATAAATGGATTGCACGTAGGACCCGTTTTAAAATTAATTTATATCCTTGCTTGACTCGCGGATGCTTAATCAAACGACTCTTGCGCACTCATATTTTTAAACAGCGAACAGATTCTATCGCAGTGATGTATAAGTATTTTTATTTGAGTCTTCTCAGATATATAGCACCATTCTTTAGCTATAGTGTTTTATAAATTACTTTATCGCAAAAAATTGCTCGCAAAAAATAAATTGCTGCAAACTTTGCTAAATATGAAATGGAATAGGAAAAAAACTGTCTGCAACAATTTTTTTTACTTACAACAAAATAAAAACTTTATTAATAAATATATAATACACATTTATACACCAAGTGGGCTAAGGTAATGTACTGTCAGTTACATTCATTTGAAAAATGAACTGTGTAACAAAGGAATAGTTTCTATCTTAGGCTTCGCGACTAATAAAAAAAAATATTTTTAAATTTATCTGTGAAATATATAGAAAAAGTATTAATGTATTTTTGTAGAAAATTCAATAATCTTTAATTTTCATGACATAAAATTCGAAAAAATGGCATTTAATGGTATTTTTTGAAAAAAAAAACCACTATGAGCTTCAGGTAAAGTGCCATTTCCGGTTATCCGATTTACACCAAAATCTAATGGCTTCTTTTTATATTAGAATAGGATAGAAATACAAGGTTACAGAATTTTCTGAATGATAGTATTTGAGTTAGAGCGAACAAAATCCATACACACATATACAGACATCATCGTGAAAATGTTAAAATTGGATTCTAGGAACTTTAAAACGTGGTCATTTACTAAAATCTCGATATGTGATTTTTAGCACGATCCCTATACCTCCCTTACCAAGGGTAGCGAGAGGTAAAAATATATCACGGCATATTATCTATTGCCAGTTGTGCCAATTTGCTTTGTAAGTTGATAATGGGCACGGGCACTCATTGCTGGTGTAGAGAGTGCAAATTATTAATAAATAATTTTAAACAATATCTTATCAAAAATACGCACGAGGTATTTTCAAAAAAATATTTGAAAAAATTGTTTTTATCCAATACCGACTCTTAATATAGGTACCTACTTGTTACTATGGTTATTAGAAATAACTCATGTACACCATTACTCAGTCCGTGAGAGAATATTTGAGAAGTCACGGAGGAATTATTACTGATTTTTGCATTTTTTTAATATAAATTAAAAAGTTAGTGGTGACTAACTTCGAAATTATATTCAAAGATGCTGCTTATGCTTGTAAGTGAATATGTTTTAAAGGAAGGTCCTCATTTTAATATATTTCCCTTTCAAATAATTCCCAATGCCACAGAATAATTATTATAGTAATTTTTTTTTCAATAACAATATAACAAAACCATAACAATCATTCAATCGCTACTTTATAATTTAAAATAATATATTATTAACACGTCAATGTCAAACGATGAACAAAAATTTAAAATAGATTTAAAAAGTTTTTTAGAAAGTGTTGGATTAAACGTTGTATTTCACTCGTATGGAATACATATAATAGCTATTCCATATCCCGGTTTCTCATACCTATCTTTTACGAACAATTTCAATTATCGTCCTTTTCCTCACAAATAATAAAAACGTAATGTAACATTTATATATTCATTGGACTTCTTACAAAGTCTCCCTAAATTACCATTGCATTCTAAGTAATAAATATGTTTGCGAAGCATCCCCTCACTTCTAATCTCGGGATTAGGGCAGTGACATAAGACGCAGCAGGAGCAGGAACTAATCCTGCCCTGTTTTAATCATAATGCAGGATTCGAACCCAGGAAGATGCTGCACGGAATAGATTATAGCAGTGGGGAGACAACGTCATTGTCTGATTGATGTATTTAATACGATTAAGAGTAGGAGCTAGTGATATGTGATTAAAAGATCGGGGTAGATTATTGACAGAAGGGGGATTTTTTTAAATTGTTTTATATTTGTTTTGTCCAGTCTTATAAATGCGTGGCTCATGGCCAACAAATAACAATTAAAATTACATTGATTGGGTAAATGGCTATTAAAACGCTTCACAGACAGCCTGTCTGTCTATAAATTAGCCAGCAATTATCTCGCTTATTATTATATTTGGCGATTTTGACTATATAATATGAATTACAGTTTTTCAACTCCTCTATATAATGGCGGAAGTAGGCCAACATTGTTACTTCCGGTTTTCGAGTAATTGATAGCAACTTTTAATTTTCAAATGGAACACCTATATATTTGTTCATATTTAAAAAGTACATGAAATGGGGTCATTTCAAAAAAAATAATTGTCGATTTTTTTTATAAAATCATGAAATCCATCTCATTTAATAAATATAGTAATAGAAAATAATATGAAATATGCGAGTTTTCATTCATAAATTTGCTAATAAACTTTCGCGCTTTTAAACACAGACTAAATTTGCGACGACACAAATTCATACTCACACAAAGACAATTCTCTCTCACACACACACGCTTCACAACATGAAATAGTAACCTAACCTAAAAGTGTGACAGCTGACAGCAAAGTATACAAGAGAGAAGGTTATTATTACTTTCTATTACTTTAAAAATACTAATGCAGTATAAGGTATGTAAATAAACCATTTATTTAAATAAATACCAAACCAAACAATCATAGTTCTAAATTAAACCGGTAGAGCTCGAATGTCGTATCCGTGAATATATGTCGTCAGCCGTTGAAATATTTGAAATTAAACGCAAATTTTAAAAAATCACATCTCCGATTCTAAATACTTGTAAGATGTAAAACATACACATACATGTTTAATTTGACCTATTGTTTCAAGAAAAAAATAAATCAGAAAATGTGAAATGACCCCATTTGATATCTAACAGTATAAAAACAATTATGTCATATTATTAAAAAATACAGTGGCGAATAATTAAAACATTACATTTTTATTAAATGTAGTAGGCATTGAAATTCACTTTTTTAAACAGAAAATACCTAACCTTGCCATCTCTTGATTTTTACCTCCCGCTACCCTTGGTAAAAGAGGTATAGGGATCGTGCTAAAAATCACATATCGAGATTTTACTATTTTAGTAAATGACCACGTTTTAAGGTCCCTAGAATCTAATTTTAACATTTTCACGATGATGTCTGTATGTGTGTATGTGTGTGTGTATGTATGTATGTATGTGTGTGTATGTATGTATGTGTGTGTGTGTGTATGTGTAGGGATTTTGTCTTCGCTCTAACTCAAATACTATCATTCAGAAAAATCTGAAACCTTGTATTTCTACCCTACTCTAATATGAAAAGAAGTTATTAGATTTTGGTGTAAATCGGATAACCGGAAATGGCACTTTACCTGAAGCTCATAATGGTTTTTCTTCAAAAAATACCATTAAATGCAATTTTTTCGCATTTTGTCGTTATGAAAATTAAAGATTTTTGAATTTTCTACAGGAATGCTTTACATTAATACTTTTTCTATATATTTTACAGATAAAGTTAAAAATATTTTTTTTTTACAAATCCCGAAGCCTAAGAAAAACACAATTCCTTTGTTTCACAGTTCATATTTCAAATTAATGTAACTGACAGTAAATGTCACTGTCAAAAAACTAATCACTTCAAATTAATAATAGTGACATTTTAAAAAGAAAATAGTAAATAACGCAATAGTTTTATACAATGGAACAGTTTGCAGCGTTAGTAAATCCGTAGGTATGTATTTAAATTAATAAAAATTAAATAGCGGGAGGTTTTGTGTTGGCCACATCAGATTATTTTCTTTGGGCATTTATAAAAAACAAAATATACAAGCATGAAATTAATTCTACTGAAGATTTAAAAATTAAGATAATGACCGCAGTTAAAGCAGTGACTCCTGAAATTATTGAAAAAGTCATATTTTCTATCATTAAAAGGGCCCAAAAATTTATTGAAGTAAATGGACATCAATTTGAATATTTAATAAATTTATTGTATTTCAATTTTTTTTTAATAAATGAATTTCAATACCAATTTTTCTTTTATGAAAATGTTATATTTTTAGCATTCGCCATTGTATTTTTTAATGAAATAACATATGATTGTTTTTATTCAATAAAGTAAATATATAATTTTCTTGTGAAATTAAACTATAAAATATATAAAAATGTATGAATGCATACCTGTAGAAAATTAAATAATCTTTAAATAGTAAAAAAATACATTTAAAGGTATTTTTCGTAAAAAAAAAACTTTTTTGAGCTTCAAGTAAAGTACCATTTCCGATTACCTGATTTACACCAAAATCTAATGGCTTCTTTTCATATTAGAATAAGATAGAAATACAAGATTTCAGAATATTCTGAATGATTCCGATTCTAAGGACCTGAAAACGTAGTCATTTACCAAAATCTCGACATGCAATTTTTACCATGATCCCTATACCTCCCTTTCCAAGGGTAGCGGGAGGTACTGTAGTCAAATTATCAAATTTATTGTAATTGTCCATTCATACAAAAAAGGGATTTGCTCCCCTGGTCATCAAAATGTCCTACTGTAGGGTGACAAAAAGTTGACAACCCTAATAATATCCCGAAAGTTCGAGCGTCACTTTCGAGACCCCTCTATATTTATTGGTTTTCAAACATTTATCAACTGCATATTAAAATGAAGTTAGTAAATCCTACCTGAGTAAGTTGTTGACCTAAATTCTATGAGCCTCTCCTTCAAATTGAAGCACCAAAAGTCAAAAACACCATCAATCATTTTATTAATTTGTTGATTTCTACCACAAACCCATTAGCACTTAGTCCCAAACACAAAATCTCTTCCAAAGTCCATTAAAAGATTGAAATAGCCCACTTCACTAAATAAAAACATCCGAACACAATTTCTATAACTCTAATACTAAAATTGCATTCGCGCAAAAACAAAGACGAACGTGTTAATTATTCAACTGTTTATGCGTGGCCTACCATACCTGTTGAAACAAAACGCCCGAGAGTTAGTTTGAAATCATTTAAATACAGAAAATAATATTGAATTATTATTTTATTGTTTTCTTTGGTATAAATATTATTTTATATAATTTATTGTTATATTTATAGATTAATTTGAAAATGGACTTTTTGGGCTTTTCAAATTAAAACAGGTCATCATCTGACCATAAAAATAAATTTACGGACTGTTATAGAAATCGAATTATCATAATAATGGGCTACTTGCGTAAAACTGAAAATCCGATTTCTATCACTATATTATGTAATGTTATGTTGAAAACATATATAATAGATATTTACACACCAAGTGAGCTAAGGTAATGTTTATTCATGAGAAGAAAGTTCTTTGAGTGAATAAACATTCTTAGCTCACGTGGTTTAAACAATATTTTATTTAATTTTGACGAAATAATAATAAAAACCATTATAATATTTAATTTTGACAAAATAAAAAATTGATCAGTTAGTAGGCTAAGCATGACAATAGTCGCTGTAGACGTCAAGTCACATATTTAAAAAAACTTCATTGTCTGTCATTTATGTCGTAAAAAATAATGAAAAGGGCTGATAATGTCTGATAAATTATGTGGTAAGTGTTATTTTCGTTCTTGATGTTATTTTTAAATGCATTTTTTGTTGCAGAATGCCAGAGTGAGTTAAAATTTTGTAAAAGTGATTTAAAAAATTTTTTAATTCACATGTGAAAAAAGTGTTACTTATAGTTGTTGCTATAGAGTTAATAATGACAGTTTAAAACATCAAAATTGAATAAAAATATAAATTTTATTTTTAAAAAAATATTTGTTGTTTCAGTAAATTAAGAAATAAAATTGTCTGCGACATCATTATATTCAACCGGAGAAGGAAACCATGTTTAAAAATGTAACGTAAAGATGGCATGGCGTGCGAGAAAGTTTTAATTTGAATTTGACATTAGTTCATTTTTCTCTCTCTCTCTGGGTTCTCAAATATGTTAATTACTTCACAAATAAACACATAGGTAGGTTACATGTAATATCGATGTAAAATATCGATACCAAAAAGACAAACTAAAATAATAACCTCCAAACTATTGTTGAAACGTCAAACAGGATAACTACATTACCCGTACAAACAAACGCTATGGCTTTACGGCCATTCATTGGTGCGGCGTAATTCTGCGTAATATATGGCGGAAATTCAAATAATCAATTTCATAATTTTTTTTTATGGCTAATTAATGAAAATTTTGTCAAAAGAAAAAATATGGGTAGCAAGTTTTTACCTGCTCTTCAAAAATATTAAATAAAAAAAATCTGTTGTGGCCAGCACAAGACCTCTCGCCATTTCCATATTAGGCTATATAAGTATTGTATTGCACTTTGCTATCGATCGGTCGTTTTATAACAAAATATTACAGAACTTTACCCAAATATTGTTTTTTATTGTATTTAACATGTCTTCTGCACACATATAATTCTAATTATATCTATTTTTCATTGTATGAGGAAGTTCCTAAATGTCACAGATTCTTCCAATTAATTAACCACATTGGCGGTATTTCTGATGGATATATGTATGCATATTACCTATAATTTCAAATATCTAATTAATAAAACAATAAGAAAGATTAAATGTACTTCCCAGAAAAAACTAACAAAATGTCACTAAAACTGTTGATTTTTGACACTAAAATCTGTCATTTACAAATTATGTTATAAACATTTGAATTTGTCAACTGGTTTCCTTAGTGTAGTTTCGCCTACTCGACTTGTTATATCCCGATATTCTATATATTATAGCGTCTTTATCTCTACATTTATAGAAGATATAATAAAAAATTTATATGTATCAGGTGTTGAATTTTGTTCTTTAAAATTAGTAATATCAAAAATTTTCAGAAAATAATATTTGGAAGAATTTCTTTTAAAAACTACTACTAATAAGCATAGTTTTCCACAAAATTTTCGAAAAAGTTGTATTAAATCGAATTTTATCTTTTCTCTCGAAGAATAAGACATTGATTGCTGAACAATTCGGTTTTCGTAAAAATTGCAGCATTAGTACTGCGTTGTTTCAATTGTTAGATAATATCTATAAAAGTTTAGTTGCAGGTAGTGCCATAACGGGAATATTTTTAGATTTATCCAAAGCTTTTGACTGCGTTGATCACAATAAGCTAATAGAAATTGTGAGGAATTATGGACTACGTGGTATTTTTTCAAATTGGCTTGAATCTTATCTGTTCAATCGAAAACAATGTGTGTTTTTCAATAATACTGCATCTGATTACCAGTCAATTTCGTGTGGAGTTCCACAAGGTAGTATACTCGGCCCAGTATTATTTATACTATACATAAATAATATAAAACAAGTTATTCAACAACATTCTTTCGTAGCTTACGCTGACGATATTTCTATTTTGATGCCAGTTACTAACACCACTGAACATTCAGCTAATATATCTCAATTAGTAAGTAAACTGTCAGAGTGGTTCATGTCTTTACAACTCACACTTAACATTATTAAATCTGTCGTGATCAATTTCAGTACTAGTAAACGGAAAGAAAGTATGTTAATAAAATGCAACTCTCAATCTTTGCCTCAAGTTGACAGTAACAAAATTCTAGGCCTTCAATTACATGAAAAACTGTCCTGGGAATTTGATATTAATGAAAGGTGCTCAAAACTTACTGTTTTATGTTACGCAATTAAGCGTTTAGCCCAAATCAGTGACACACGGACAGTACGAATGTTTTATTATGCTAAATTCAACTCTATTGTTACATATGGTATAATGTTTTGGGGCTCTGCGCCAGCAGCATTACGAATTTTTAAACTTCAAAAAGTCGCTGTAAGAAATATGTTTCATCTGAAGTATCGTGAATCATGTAGAGACACTTTCAGAAGTCAAGGAATATTAACTGTACCTTGTATGTATATTTTTTCAGTAATATTATTTACACGCAAAAACTCTAGTAAAATATTAACACATGAAGACATACATAGCTACAACACGAGAAACAAATCGAATTTTATTACTCCAAAACATAAGTTGAAATTAGTTTCCAACAACCCTTTCTCGATGGGTATTAAATTTTTTAACAAACTCCCTCATTTCATAAAAAGTATTGAGTCAAACAATTTGTTTAAATTTAGACTAAAACAGTTTTTAATTGATAGAACATATTATAGTGTGAACGAATATATGTATGATACTGTTTAATTTCGTCACTGTATTTTATTGATGTATCTTATTTATTGACTTGCTACATATCTGCTGTATGGATCGCTTTAGCCAAATAAATTATTATTATTATTATTATTACCAAAACCTTTTCAGCTCTTCCCAGGAATGTCAGATTGAGGAATTCATAGTTAAACAGGTCTTATATCTTATAGTTGTTGAGGAACCGTCCGTCCAACATCCAGCCATATACACACACACACACACACACAGACATCATTGTAAAAATGTTAAAATCGGATTCTAGTGACCTTGAAACGTGTTTATTCATTAAAATCTGGATATGTGATTTTTACCATGATTCCAATACCTCTCTTAGCGAGAGGTAAAAAGGTACGCAAGTAGCCCATTATGAATAATAAATTTATTTTTCTATATCTACATACATTATATTTTGCGTTCATAATAAAGTCATTACGAAATCCAATTGTTTTAAAAGGTTGGAACTAGATGACATTTACTTAAATTTTCAAACGTCATAAATCAAAAATCAACTCGGTTTAACATAGCATTTTTTTAAAAATATTTTAGTATATGAAAAACGCAAAATATACAAAAATAATGTAAAGGATTCATTTGATAAGATTTTTTTTTGCATTTGACATTTGGAAAACTCGCCAGAGCTCATTTTCTAAATTTTGATGCATGCAAAAAGAAACATCTTACAAAACTTCTTTAAATGACACAAAAGTGACCCTTGTGGTGCACTCTCCAAGTCAGCAATAAGTGCTCATGTGATGATGTCCGCATGGTACAAATATATCATCATTATTACCGATACCTGTGCACACCCAGTAATAGGTAATAAATTGTATACTCGTATATACAGGGTGTTTCAAAGAAAGTGTAAAAAAAATTAAGGGCATATAGTACTGACTAAATTGAGTAAAAAAAGCTTAATCAACATGAGTCCGATCTTCAATAGTTACCGAGATATGAGGCAGTGAAAAATGAGTTTTTACAGGGTTCACCTCTGGCTATCTTGAAAACAATAAGAGTTACGATTTTAATTAATAAGAATTTTTGTTTACCTTTCAGAGGTCTCCTTAGACAGGGTGACCAGACGTCCGGATAAAGCCGGACGTGTCCGGCTTTTTAACAAAAATATGAATGTCCGGCCGGCTTTTATTTATGTCCGGCTTTTTCATGAAATAATGAATAAAATCGTTTTTACCTCACAGTACTAGAACACAACTTTTTTCCGCACTCGCATTTACTGAATTCGGTCGCACGCATTGCCGTCTAATTAGAATCGGATTTGTTCGTTGAGTCTCGGTACTCGCGCTGTCGACCAGCTAAATTGTTGTTCAAATAAATGTTATTTTTTATTTCTTTTCAAGTGTTTAATAAAATATATATTTGTTTTTTGCTGTTATTATTATTTTGTCATCCTTTTCTACTAAAAATCATCCTTTTTTTGTTTGCTGTGTCCTCCTTTTGTGATCTAAGATCTGGTCACCCTACTTAGATGTGTTTTTTTTTAAATCAAATAATTGTACTAAGTTAAATATTGTGGCGACCTTGGTTAGCACAACTGAACTCTATAATTTCAGATTGGCGTTCGATTAGGGTAGATAATTATTTTACTTTTACAAAAAAGTTGTTAAACTTTCAAAGATCTGTTTTACATTTAATATTTTTAATAATAACAATGTAATAAATAGAGATAAAATAATTGACAATATTTGATTACCTACAATAATCAACATCTGATATAATAACAATACATTGTAATTTCTTTTGATATTAATAAAAATAACTGAAATATAATAAATTTGTGTAGTTATTTTGTTTTACTGTATTTATAAAAAATATTGTTTGTGTGTGGGTCTGTGTATGGGAATATACGTATGAGTTTGTGCGCATTCTGTGACATGTTAAAAAGTTATTATGTGTAATCTTCTCTGTATATTTTGTGAATTCGGAAGCTATTTTTAAAAAGTTATAATAACATCAGGTAATGCTGTCGTTTTTTTATAAAAATAAATATTATCCCCTAAATGCGATGTCATCTCTTGAATAAGAGAAGAATAAATTTGGTGGTATCTCTTCCGGAGTACAGATGTTTGGTCGTAAATGTTAAATGAAAACATAAAGCAGAAGGCGACAAAATATCCCAGACTCAGCAATAAAATACAGCCAAATAAATTCATCGTCCTTTATAATATCACACATAAATCATTTGGATGAGCTGTTATCGTACCAGCCTTTTATTTTATAAAACACACGTGGAACACGGAGTTCGTGTCACATCTTTATTCTGCGATTCCATTAAGAAAAATGAAATAATATACAGTGTTTTATGAATTCCCTAATAATTTGCAGAATACGTTTGGAATAATCTCACATCTTTACATAAATATTATAAAATGTCAACTGGTTTATTTATATTTATGAACTCTTTTTACCTTCCGGTACCTTTTGGTAAAAAAGATAGTCTTTGGTCAAAAATTTCGGTGAGTTTTTAATGAATAAACACGTTCTAGGATGTACTAGAATAAGATTTTACTAGTTTTAAGATGATGTCTGTATGTATGTATATGTGTATGTGTGTGTGTGTGTGTGTGTGTGTGTGTGTGTGTGACAAATTTTTCTCCGTCGATAACTCCAATACTACAATTCTAAAAATTATGATTCTTTCGTCTTTACATCCATATGAAGACCTGATTAGATTTTGGTTAGATTTGGTGAACCGAAAGTTCTCTTATTTGAAGTTCTTAACAGTTTTTCTTGAAAAAACGCAGTTAAATATCATTTTTTTGGCATTTTATGTATTTATCAATATTAAAGAATACCTTATTCTCTATACGATTTGATTATACATTTTCCTCCATATTTAAAAGATATCGAGTATAGAGTTAAATAATAATAAAAAGATTAGCTTTCAAAAATCAGTCAGCTATAATCATGGAAACAGCTGATATATTCAAAATTCTAAATTATAGATGTCAATGTCAAGTGCAATACCAAAGATGGAAAGTATAGGATGAGAAAGTGATATGTGATAGAGTGTTTCTCGCAAGTGACATGCAGGAAGGCCAAAGAGAAGATGGAAGGACTATGACTATGTGGAGAGGAATGAGTGGAAAACAAGAGCAAGAAACAGCGACCCCTAATAAAATTAAAGAAAAGCTGAAGAAGAAGGAAGGGTCATGTGCAATTTACATAGCGTATGTTCATGTTTCATTTTATTGGATTTATAGAATATTTTCAAAGGGACTTTCTGTATGGAATTTGTAAAAAAATAGTATGTGTTCGTGTTACAATTTTACTGGATAGACAGAATCTTTTCCAAGGAACTGTTGGTATGGGATTTGTACAAAATACATCGAATTGACGGAAGGTCTTGTGCTGGCCACAACAGATTAGATTCATTATATCTAGGGTGACCATAATTTTTTTAGAAAAAAAAAGTACAAAAAATACTAGAGGCAGAATTGAAAATAAAATATAAGTCAAGTAAAACATAATGTTTCATATAACAAAATAATACAAAAATTGATTGTTACAAAAAAAATCCTATTACGTTCCGCATCATGTTTGTACCAGTCTTTTGATACTAGTACTTTTGGGAATTTAAAATCGCCTTTAAAATTTGAGTACTGCTCTGGAGTAAATAGAACATTTCAGTATTTTAGCATTTGATGCGCATGTCCCAGGTAAACAAAAAATGAACTCTAGATTGAAATAAAACTTTTATCGAGACATTGACATGTTAAAACATTTTTTTTTCTTGCTTTAAAATTTTAAACAAGTCAGAAATGAATAAAATACTTAAATAATTAATGTTAGAACTAATATTTGGTGATAAGGGGGAAGAACGAAAAATACTTTACTCGATCGACGCCGAATCTGACCAGTGTAAGACGCAACATATATATTTACAAATACATAGCTAATTACGTAGTTTGACTCGATCAAACTATTGTTCTAAAAAAAAGTACATTTACCTGTACTAGATGAACCTTTTAAGTACAGTAGGACATCATTCAAAAAGAAAGTACTGTCCTATTAAAATAAGTACATATGGTCAGCCTAAAATCTATTTATTTATATTCTACTAAATATTTATCTATTTATCAGTAGTTCATACTAGAGCTTTATTTTTTTGAATTTTACAATGTCTTTTGTTTAAATGTTGGTGTTACATTGTAATAATATGTAACAAAATGTTGGCACAATAGACAATAAATTCACTAGAAAAGTCATATCCAAAGCGAGTCAGATGCATAAATATTCAACAACAATTTACATCCGTTTGTGAGATTTATGTATGTTAGCAAAGTTATTAAAGGGGCAGTTATTAGAGTGCAACTCCCATGGGCGTACTACCAGTGGCGTCGAAAATATATTTTTCCTAGGGAGCCATGTAATTTGCAAAGATCATGTACTGTGAAATTATTTATGCAGATATGGTTAGCATTTTATAACATTTTATAATCTCGCTGCATTTTATGTCAGAAAAGGTAGAAGACATACTATTATTCATGGAATATTACAGGTGATAAAAACTTAATAATATTCTTGATGCTTCTATTATTATTAGTGTAATACAGTTCTTTTCTTACGACATGACATGTTTTCGCTGAGTAACTTCGAGAAGATAATTAAAATCTAAGAAGCATAACATTTTCGAAGGGAAAGTGTTACAGTATTAATTACATTCCTCTAATCCCTGGTTTAAAGGACTATTTTGCTATTAAAACGCAGTTAATTGCCAATATTTTTATGGTTCTCTTGGGTCTACAACAACTGTACACTTCTTTATAAAAGCTTAATAAATATTGGCTTATTAACCCTTATAATCCAGAAAAGCGATTATTATTAATAACACCAATTATTTTATAATTTACACAGAGAGTACCATCGTTATCCTTTGCCATTGGCTAGCGATTTTCAATAATGCCTGCTATGTTCAACTTTATTACCCGATGTGCAAATGTCCAGCAACATTGAAGCAGATGGTGTTAAGCGACTGTCAATTGATGAAAATTGAATTTACTTTGCCTGTTGTATACACGAAAGGTATTTTTTTTTTTTGACCATGATAAATATTTTATTTGCTCTCATTTCGGAATTTTATTGAAATTAAGTATGCGGATGTAAAAATGTCCATAATAGAATGCTGTATTGTATAGGATCGTATCTCTATTAGTTTTGGAGTTACAACCTCTTAAACATACATTTTTTCTGTTAATTTATCACCAATTATATAAATAGTAAAAAATTCATGACCTTCTATACTAAAGCCAAAGAATTTTTTTCCTTTTTTTTCCATTATCAGCAAGACCAAATTATGGGGATGTAGTACATTTTTTCCAAAAATAAAGGTAGCTTTTTTAAATGTCGAACTTATTTCGCCTACTCAAGGTGTCGAGAAGAGGGATAATTCATGTTCACAATTCTCTTGATTTTAACATTTATTTGGACGTTTCGGAGGTCCAAAAACCTCCATCTTCACCATTTTACATTATTTTCTATAAACATTGTTTTATTTTTCTGTATCATGTTATTTTTTCTCAATAAATATTTTTACAAAAACTTACTTTTTTACATTTGATGTTTTGTAATAAGATGTGTTCTCTTACAAAACCCCCGTAAATTTGAAAAGAGAGTTGAACTTCACCTCCATCCTACATATTAATTGTTAATAAAGCGTATAAAGTTTTAGAACTTGTTTTTTGTTACCTGGTTTTTTGAGGGATTAAGGCTTGAGTAGAAAATTCTTTTTTTATAAAAATGAAAGTGACCGACACTTTTGTTACCTGGACCACATGGTGACAGGTGTAGCTTTTTTTACTTTGATAATTTTTACCTTCCGTCACCTTTAGGTAAGGAAGGTAGTGTGTTTTGTCAAAAAATTCGGTGGTTAGTTTTTAATGAATAAGCACGTTTTAGAGTCCCTACTATACGAATTTACTATTTTTAAGAGGTGACTGTATGTTTGTCTCTATGTGTGTTTGTGTGTATGCCTGTGTGTGTACCTATGTCCGATAAAAAAAAAATATATATATCATCACGGCATATTACCCATTTCTGGGTGTGCCAGTATCTACAACACGTCACCTCACGGGCACTCATAGTTGGCGTGGAGAATGCACCACAGGGGTCACTTTTGTGCCATTTAAAATTGGAAATATTTGGCGATAATATGTCCGATAATTCTAAAAATTATAATTCTTTCATATTCCTCTTCTTTACATCCATATGAAGAGCTGATTAGATTTTGGTTATAATTGATTCACAGGAAATACCCTTATTTGATGTTTTTCTTAAAAAAAAAACGCAGTTAAATATAATTTTTTGACATTTTATGTTATTATAAATATTAGAGAAAATGCTCATCTCTATACGATTTGATTACACATTTGCCTTCATATTCAACAGATATAGAGTTAAAGAGTTATAAAGGAATTAACTTTCAAAAATCAGTCAGCTTTGCTATTTATCATGGAAACAGCTGATATATTCAAAAAATTCTAATTGACAGATGTCAGTGTCAAGTGCAAAACCAAAGATGGAGAGTAAAGGATCAGAAAGTGCTAAAAGTCATAGTGTTCCTCGCAAATGACATGCAAAGGACGGCCAAAGAGAAGATGGAAGGACTGTATCGCAGAAGACTTGAGAGAGGAAGAACTGAGTGAAGATAATGCGTTGGACAGAAATGAGTGGAAGAGAAAAGTAAGAAATAGCAACCCCTAACAAAATAGAGAAAAACTGAAGAAGAAAGAAGTGCAATTTACATAGTGTATGTTCATGTTATATTTTTATTGAATTTATAGATTCTTTTCAAAGGAATTTTTGGTATGGAATTTGTAAAAAAAATTGTATGTGTTCGTGTTATAATTTTATTGGATATAAAGAATATTTTCCGATGAACTTTTGATATGGGATTTGTACGAAATACATCAAATTGACGGAACAGCAGATTTTTTTTATTTGCTTTCATTTCGGAATTTTCTTTGTCAAATACATATCAATCGTTTTTACCTTCCGTCAAAAGGAAGGTATTGTTTTTGGCCAAAAAATTCGGTGGTGAGTTTCTAATGTATAAGCACGTTTTAGGGCCCCTACAATATGAATGTACTATTTTTAAGATGATGTCTGTATGTGTGTATGTGTGTCCGTGTGTGTGTCTGTGTGTGTGTCTGTGTGTGTGTCTATGTGTGTGTCTGTGTGTGTGTCTGTGTGTCCGTGTGTGTGTGTGTGTGTGTGTGTGTGTGTGTGTGTGTGTGTGTGACAAATTTTTCTCCGACGATAACTCCAAAACTACAATTCTAAAAATTATTATTCTTTCATATTCCTCTTCTTTACAACCATATGAAGAGCTGATTAGATTTTGGTTATAATTGGTCAACCGCAAGTACCCTTATTTGAATTTCTTAACAGTTTTTCTTGAAAAATCGCAGTTAAATATCATTTTCGACATTTTATGTGATTATCAATAGAAAGAATATCTTATTCTCTATACGGTTCGATTATACATTTTCCTTCATATTCCATAGATATAGAGTTATAGAGAGATTAAGAGAGATTAACTTTCGAAAATCAGTCAGCATTGCAAAAATTATGAAAACAACAGACATATACAAAAAACTCTAATTGACAGATGTCAGTGGCAAGTGCAGAACCAAAGTGGAAAGTATGTGATCTGAAAGTGATATAAGTGACAGAGTGTCCCTCGTCAGTGACTTGCATTTGCGGCCTCGCCTCAAGATAGGAACTTATAATGCCAGAAGTACGAGAAAGACGAAAGAGAAGATGGAAGGACTGTATAGCAGAAGATTTGAGAGAGCAAGAACTGTGTCACGAAGGTGCTTTGGACAGGAATGAGTAGAAGAGAAGTGTAAGAAACAGTGATTTCTAATAAAATAGGGCAAAGGTGAAGCAGGAGGAAGTGTTAAGTGCAATACATAATGTACGTTCGTATTCGTATTAAAATTTTATTAGATTTTAGAATCTTTTCAAAGGAACTTTCAGTATGGATATGTAAAAATAGTGTGTTCTTGTTACAATTATACAGGATATATAGAATATTTTTCAAGGAACTTTTGGTATAGGATATGTACAAAATACATCGAATTGACGGAAGGTTTTGTGCTGGCCACACCAGTTTTTTTTTTTTTTTTAATTAAGTAGACAGACGGTATCTTCATTAATTTGGAATTACAGCTCAGTGAATACATATTTTTTTCCTGTGGGTTTTTAATTACAGTTCTGCATTTGATGATTGTCAAATTGGCTAAGAATTATTTGCCATATACACTCTCCACGCTAGCAATGGGTACTCGTGAGGTGACGCCTGGTAAGCGCCCGCACATTACGAATATGTCATCATAATTACCAATATCTGTACAAAGCAGATTAGCACTCCTCGCATTGGATAATATGCCGTGTTCATATATTTATTTTTATTATTTCAGGGATAAAAATTCAAGTCATATCCAGTAATAAAAAAACGGACCCTTTAATGAAATTCTCGTTTAATGAAAATTCCCGTTGAGATTTTTAATATCGAGGTGCTTTTGTTTTAACAAATGAATATTAAGTTTTAAACATGAAAATTATATTTTACGATCCAGCAGTCGTAGAATTCTAGACATTCTACTGTTTGTTAAAAATAACTCCAGTGTGAAATATTCTTGGATGTATAGACCTACAGGCATTACTGCGTGTATTTATGCCCACAGTAAAAAGGATATTAAAGGTTATTAATTAAAGTTCAAATTTCCAGAGAGCGAGAGATGTTAATTAGTTTTTATATGGCTGTAAATTATAACATTTTAATTTCTTTACCCTGATGATTGCTTCTTGCTAATGTAAATTATCTACAGAGCAGAACTCACAATTTTTGTTCTCATGTACTAATTTACTCGATATCTGCTTTTAATTTAGATATATTTCCTTTGTTTAAAGTTACAATTTATGCCAGGAAACTGCGATTTTAGGGCGATACTCTTTATTAATGATCGCAAAATTTCTGTGTACGACTTTATATTAATACATTAATATCTTTTACCGGTTTCAGGTTATTAAGCCTATGTTTACATATGCGTATAAAAGTAGGCTAATAACTAAGTAATAACTGTATCTGTACGTTATAGTTATTAACGTCATTAGGCCGATATGAGGCAAATAACGATAGCGACTGAGGTTTATAATCAGCCGAGTTCGTTATTTGCATATTGGCCGTGTGGCGTTCAAGATTTTTCGTAATAACATAAAATTTAAACATTTAGGAATAATAAAATAATAATAAAATTCTTCTCTTTCTATTATCCTGAACAACTTTTTTGTTGATTTTTAAATTCTCCTTAACAACTGTCCTTCAATATTATTACCATACTGACATGTGAACAACAGGCAACAATAACATTAATACATACCTATACATGCAGTTAACGTCGTTTTTAACGCGGTTTACTTTATTTTAAAATAATAAACATAAGGAATAAAATACATAATTTGAATATTTGTCATATTGACATATGTCAAAATAATTGTTTTGTTTATCACAGCATTCTGAAAGTAGCTTTAATGAGTGAATTTCAAAAAATAATATTTATTAATAATGTCCTAATTTTCTGAAACAGATAAAGTATTGAACAAAACACGGACGTTATGAATCATAACAAACCTTAGATTTCTTAAAATCCTCTCTCTACCGACATCTGCGGCAGTTATGATAGTAATGACAATCGTAGGTATTATTATAATAATAACACTGGTTTCAGAGTAATTATATAACAAATAATGCTCTAGGGCATTATGAGTTGTTGCTATGATAATGTTGTCAAGAAATTGATACTGACACTGTTATAAAGCCTAAAAAACAAGCAGAAGCATTCATAGCCTACCTACTTCGTAAATTTTATTTAAACTTTCTGATCCGTAATTCGTAGAATATAAAAAAATGTAATAAGACATTAAATATTGAAGGCACCACGGGGGTTAAACTTACACACTTCGGACCATACATAAATGCACAATAAAGGCTAGTTAAAAAAAGAAGATTACATATATTGATACATAAGTAGAGTAATAAATATTGTTCACAGCTATTACATTAATGTCCGTATAACACCCACTGAAATATATACTAACTGGAACTCGCATACTCTACCTATCAGCATACGCTGAACTGAAGCCTCATTGAACAATAATGGCTGGTCCTGTTCGCGCACGTTTGTGCCGAACCGAACCTAGCCGAATAACTCGTATCATAGCTGATCGCTTTGTTTTCATATTATGCTTCATTTATTTAAACATGCGCCATACGAAATAATTTTCATCTACTCACGAACTGTCTCGATGTTTGCCGACTACTCCAGCAGCAGGCTTTCAATATGCTTCACACAGTCACGGTTCGTACGCGCATTCCAGTTAGTATATCTTTCAGTGATAACACCCTTTGTGCCTTAATTAATATAATATATATAGATTTTGACATCGATACAAAATTACATAAGGATACAAATTTTAAAAAATATTGAACAATGGACACATTTTCTATAGCAAAATAACTGAAAATGGTCAAAAATTGAAAAATATGACATTTTGTGCAACGGGTAGGTCGCACACTGTCTTGATTTTTTTACAAATAATATTTTATGTATTGTATACTTTTGTTATATTTTCCAAATTTGTATAGTCAAAAGTGTGAAAATAAATAAATATGTACCCGCGATTTTGGCAATTTTCAGGAATTTCAGATTTCGACTATATATATTAAGAACACTTCGCCCAGAAACTTCAATAAATGAACTTGTTCGATTCTTATGGCAAAACCTGTCAATTAATAAATATCTTTTTGTTGAAACTTTTGTTTAAAGATTACCAAACACAATAATAGATATAAAGTTATATAACCTCACCAGTCATTCCAAATTTGAATTAAATTTATCTTTCCAACTTCCAAAAGCCAATAATCAATTCAATTACAGAATAACAAACTTCCTGACCATCACGTATGAATCTCCCCAATTAAACGAACGTTTGCAACTTTTAAATAGTTCTCAAAGTTCTCTGGTGGAGAAGGGGTTGTTGTTCGGTCGAGGCCATTGGTCGGGGGGTGTACGGGAGATTCTTGACGACTTGACGTTCACAATGAAGCGGATCAAGAAGCAGTTGGAGTGTGAAGCGGACAATGGACAGAAAAGTTCCGCTGGATAGCGAACCGGTAACGGTAATGCGACTGATACAGGGATTTCTCAGATTCTACACGCACTCGATACGACAGACAAAATAGCGAACATGAGACAAGAACAGAAAGATTACATAATACTTTAAAAAGAAAGGTCATCTTGTTTATTAACGCGCAGTAAATACAAAATTATGGGTACACCTGACCACCTGATAATTTTTTTGATACCGTTCACTATTTATTATATTTGTAAATATATAAACATAATATCTCGGCTGTCGGCATGGCATAAATATTACCCATTGCTGGGTGTGCTAATCTGCTTTGCGCATAGATATCGGTAATGATGACATATTTCTAATTTGTAGGTGTATACAAACCATTGTTAAGAATTTTATTTTCATATAATTTTGAATTTAAAAGTAAGAATAAAAAGAAGAAAAGAAATAGAGTAGTATAAAAGCATGATCTAGAAAATATGGACCATTCCAGAATGACGTCACTGCCCTTCACAGAAATGATTTTAACCTCACTTTTGAATATTTTTAAAAATTATTTAATTATATATCTTACGATAAATATCGAGATATTTTGATTTTGATACAATTCATTCATAAAATTTAACCATAAATTTTTCCATGGCTCCATCATTTATGCCCGGTTTCACCATTGCCGAATAAATTTTATTCATCGGTTAGTCAAAGTTTCGTTTCACCAACCAAAATCGTTGAATAGATAGTTATTCACGGAATATTATTTTTCTTTCCATTATTTTGCATTGAGTATACAGCTAACAAGTTCATCTCCCTGACAAAACTGTCATGTTCGCTGTCAACGAAAATAATTTTTTGATTTGTGTCATTGAAATCAAATGAAAATGAGTGCAAATATAAATAAGACGAGGGAAAGAAGCAAAAAATTCCTTCATGAAGAAAAAAAAATGTTTAAAAATTGTAGTGGAAGAATATTTGTATATTATAGAAAATAATAAAACTGAAGATGTATTGTCAGAAGGAAAAATTAAAGAATGGAATATTTTTGCACAAAGATATATCCTTCATAAAAGAACTGGCATATTTCTTTCATTTATTGGCTCCAGATAATGCTGAATAATATTTAGAATATCTTAAACGCATTGTTTTGATAATCAGAATCGCATGCGAAAATCTACTTCGTCAAATTTATTATAATTATGATCATGTGATTATAGGGATCATTCTTTTTCGCCCGAATAACAATTTCTTCATCAGAAGATGTCAACAATGATGAAGATGAGATTCTAATATTGACGATAAATAACAACTAAAGATAACTTAATTTTTCATATTTATCTATTATCCGTTTTAGAGTGGTACCTTTTGTAAATATTCTTCTGATCGCCATTGAACAATTATATTATAACACGCACAATAAAAATGTCAAAATATTCGTTGAATAAATATTTGACTGGGCAAAAATCTCCAGATAATTTAACTGATGATTTATTCGTCGAATAACTGCTAACTGACGTTGGTGGAACAAAAATATGCTATTTTATTCGACGAATAGCTTAACTGATGAATAAACTATTTATTCGTCAATGGTGAAACCGGGCATGAGTAAATTATGTTTGAAATTTATTTCTGACAGCTGCCCCTCACGAAATTAATCTGTTCTGGATTGATCTACTGTATGGCGTTACAAAAATAAAGTTAGAGTTGTCCAATGAATTTTCAAACGTTACATTAATACCGCTAGTTGACAAAATTCCCAAAATTTTTACATTACTATTTTCATTTAAAAAAGTTATAGGAAGTGCAAAATGGAAAAAATAGTATAAAGAACTCACGCGGCGTTTATCGAGTGCCATCTCACAGGCACTCATTGCTAGAGTACAGAGTGCACTACAGGGAAGTAAATTTATCTTTCAATCCTTAGAATACTTATTTAATTTATAAATGTTTTATTTTATTATTGTAAAAAAGTTTTTATATTATTTAAAACCGTTTTTTTTTTTCTATTTTGCAACTCTAACAAAGCTATTACAGTACCCAAAGAAGTTCGTTAATAGCTCATTTGAGTGCAGTAATAGACTAGTATAATTTATTTTTATAAGTAGTGTGGCTAACAATTTAAAAAATATCAAATCTCGTTAAATAAACAAACACAAGCGATTGTTAAGAATTTTATTTTCAATTTTTTTTTTTTAATTTAAAGTTAAGAATAAGAAGAAGAGAAGAAATAAAGTAGTAAAGTTAGCATGAAATAGAAAATATCGTATGGTGATATAAAATGAGGTTAGAGTTGTCAAATTAATTTTCAAACGTCATATTAATACCGCTAACTGACGAAATTCCCTAAATTTTGACATTACTATTTTTCATTAAAAAATAGTATAAAGAACTCATATCATAATTATTGTCGATTATTTTATTCGAAGGGTCGGATCCAAACTTCCTTCTCACAACATAATATACAGGCCGCGTGCCTGAGTGTGTGATCGCGAACCTTGAGGAACTGGGTTCGATCCTGATAGACGCCAAATATTTCCAATTTTAAATGGCACAAAAGTGACTCCTGTGGTGCACTCTCCACACCAGCTATGAGTGCCCGTGAGGTGATGTCTGGTAAGTTCCCACACGGTAAAATATATCATCATCATTACCGATGTCTACATGTGTTGTAGATACTGGCACACCTAGAAATGGGTAATATGCCGTGATGATATATTTATTTTTATTTTATTTATATAATAAAATGACAATTCCGACATTCGTGATTAAAATTTAAACCCCCCTCCCCCCATTCTTTGAGATTAGTGTAACTGATGATACTTGTTTATTTACCAAATATTTAACAAGCAGTATCGCTGGAGAAGTCGGCTAAATTTAATTTATTGATGGAGTTGCTATTCTGAAGCAGCAGAGGGTTAGTAGGGCCTGATGTTTATTTGCCGGGTAAATATTTAAACACCGACTACAATTTTGAGAGTCTAATGATCGCTAGCCGAGTTACTCGTAGAATTTAGAGCACAATTGGGTTAGGGAAGCATCACTTCCAATTAAATTGGACGAAGAATTGGAAATTTTAATTGGACACTTTCCAACTTGAAAGGGTGGAAGGACAGAATGCGTTGTAAGAGCACTTACATTTAATTTTTAATATGTTTGCACTTACATTATTTACCGTGAAAATTTGAAAATTATCTCAAATTACAAGAAAAAGAGAAAATTATTTAGGTAGGTACCTACTTTAGTTACTGGTTGTAATCTAGTTTGTTAAATATATATTTAAAGAAATTAATTTTGATTTTTATTTATATGAATACACACTAGAAAAAAAATAAGGAAGTGCCTCCACAACCGGCGCCGGTTACCGAAAAAATTATCATTGACGTCGAGATACCAGGCGTCGTTTTTGAGTTTTTATCAATTCAATCGGGAAACAACTTCGAAAGGTGTGAAGATATCGACGCCCATCGACGTCGCATATTAACTCCAACGAGTGTCGGAAGATACCGACATTCAACGATGTCTCATTGCCAAGCGTCGTTTTTCAGTTTTCGTCTACAAACGGTTATAATATTCCGGAAAGCATACCTGAGGGGTGCAGAGTAAAAAAAATACAATACAGCATTCATATCTAAATATCAACCCTACATGTATGCTGGCAATAACTTAAAGACTTAATTAAGTCCACTAAATGTCTAAGCGGCTGACATCCAGACTAAGCAGAGAGAAATGTGAGAAAAATGATAATTTTTAAACAGAATTTTAACTTACAAAGAGCCGAGATATCCACCTCCTAATAACGTTATATGGCGAATAATTACTATGGATACAATTATTACTATAAAAATTATTCGCCAAATAAAGTTATTAGGAGGTGGATATCTCGGGCCAAAGGTAACAAAGTTAAAATATTTATATTGAAAACATAATTTAGAAGAGTTTGTTAAAACATAACAGCTAAGTTTCTTATGTTATGTATCGTAGTGGGTGGAGGTATATTTCTGTGTTTTAAGTGATATTCAAATTAATATTTAATGTGAAATATAAATATTTAGTTAGCATGGTATCCTTAGATAAAGATCCGAGGTGTGAAGATTTTCTAATAACCTGTAACCGGTATTATAGGTACTGTACTACTGTACGTATTAAATGCATTCTCTACCTGAGTATATAACGTATTGCCTTCATCTAATCTAACAAGTTCGACTGAAATTTACTTTATGGGATGTGAAAGTTACGTGAACCAAGGTTTGTTCGCGGTAACGATCTCTCACAGATCCCAAATTTATTCCGTACTAATTAATAAATCGTTAAATACACATGCGTGATCCGAGATTAATTTGGATTTTTCCTTGTCCCACCACGAATGCTCATTTTAACGTTTGAGGTTATGTAAATTAAATATTTAAATACAAAAAGTAAGTACTGAATAGTAGTATTAATCCCTGATTTATAGTAGTTTCTTCAATCTTCGGAATGGTGTGATTAGTACGTATCAGTTAACAGTATTCCACGAACACGAAATTTTCAATCGGAACCGCGAACAACTAAAATGAAACAGCGCATGCGTGTGATGCTATGATGCTCATACTAGTCCGGGATCGCTGCCGTGAACAAACTTAAATTTTGGACTCTATTTAAAAATACAGTCGATTAGTACTGGTTCCGGAGAAAGGAAATGCAATTTAAAAATATCGGTTTTGCATCCAACGAAACTACTTTTTATCCAACATTAAATTCTAGCCCCTCGTTCGTACCCATTTTAGCACCCTGTTCATACATTATAACGTCTATGAAAACAGTTATACATATCAGTTTTATCTTTAAGGCTGTACTGTATGTAAATGTGTGTTTAAAATGATTCGTTCTTGTGGTTATGTGATACAGCCCTATTTAGAGTGTTGTAGTGTCATGATTATTGGTTTCTAAATGAGCAGCCGTACTAACATTAGGGTTAGTTAGTCTGTTCGCATCCTCAATCCGGAAACTGATTTCTACATGGCCTGGCAGAGTTAATTAGGAAATGACGAAAACTAGTTAGGCATGGGTTCTTTCAAATACGATACGACGGTAATTTCCTTGAGATAGGGTTATGAAATTGTAGGTAATTTTGGGAAGAAATGATAAACAAAAATCTGAAGTGGCCAGCACATTGCCTCCCGCCATTTCTATTTTTATTACTTTCCGTCACCTTTAGGTAACGATGGTATTGTCTTTGGTCAAAAAAATCGGTGATGATGTCTATATGTGTGTGTCCATGTGTGTGTGCGTGTGTGTGATTGTGTGTGTATATGTGTGACAAAAATTTCTCCAACGATAATTCTAATAGTACAATATTCTAAAAATTATAATTCTTTTGTATTCCGCTTCTTTACATCCATGTGAAGAGCTGATTAGATTTTGGATTTATTGGTCAACCAGAAGTTCCCTTATTTTAAGTCCTTAACAGTTTTCCTTGAAAAAAACGCAGTTAAACATCATTTTCTTACATTCCATATGATTATCAAATTGAAAGAATGTCTTATTGGCTTTACGATTTGATTATACATTTTATTTCATATTCAATAGATATAGAGTTAAACCAGTTAAAGGATTATAATGAGATTAACTTTCATAAATCAGCCAGCTTTGCTATAATCATAGAAACAGCTGATATATTCAAATAATTCTAATTGACAGATGTCAGTGTCAAGTGCAATTTACATAGGGTATATTCGTGTTATAATTTTACTGGATATATAGAATCTTTTCCAAGGAATTTTGTGTATGTGATGTATGTGTGTGTGATGTGTGTGTGTGATGTATGTGATGCGTATGTGTGTGTCTGTATACTTATATGAACGATTTTTTCGTGCACAACAGCACATAAAACTTCTAAAAAAATGTATTTACTGTACTTGTTGGTTAGATTTTGGGTAAAATTGAACAGGCGGAAGTGAAGCCTATAACAGTTTTTAATGAAAAACTATATTAAAATATTGAAAACTTTTAAATTTTAGGATTTAAGACTTTTATATCAGTGGAAACAGCATTAGATTTTGGCTAAAATTAAAAAACCGGAAGCGATACTTTACTTGAAGCTCTAAATAGATTTTCGAGGAAAAATATATTACAATATAAAATTTCTCAAATTTAATATTTCAAATTTCGTATTACAGTCTTTTTTACCTCTCGCTAAGAGAGGTATTGGATTCATGCTAAAATTCGCATATCCAGATTTTATTGAATAAGCACGATTTAAGGTCCCTACAATCCGATTATAACATTTTTAAAATGATGTCTGTGTGTGTGTGTGTGTGTGGATGTGTGTATGTGTGTGTGTGTGTGTGTGTGTATGTATGTATGTATGTCTGGATGTTGTAGTCACGATTCCTCAAAAACTATAAGACTTAAAAAATATTTAACTGCAGTTTCCTCAATCTGACATTCCTGGGAAGAGCTGAAAAGGTTCTGGTAACAATTGAACAACCGGAAGTAGTAGTTTCTTAGAAAAATTATTCTAAGTATAATTTTTTGGGAGTTTTTTTTTATTAAATATTGAAGACCATAAAATTCTCCATCTAGTACACTTAAAATTTTTATTATATCTTGCATAGATTTAGAGATAAAGACACTATAATTTATAGAGTACACTAATCGCAGAGGCTAAGGCACTAAGGAAACCAGTTGACAAATTCCAATGTTTATAACATGACACATGTCATTGTCAAATATCAACAGTTTTAGTGACATTCTGATAGCTTTTCCTGGGAAGTATATTTAATTTTTTTATTGTTTTATTAATTAAATATTTGAAATTATAGGTAAAATTGTGGTAAAATGCATATATCCATCAGAAATACCGCCAATCTGGTTAATGAATTGGAACAATCTGTGGCATTTAGAAACTTCCTCATACAATGAAAAATATATATAATTAGAATTATATGTGTGCAGAAGACATGTTAAATACAATAAAAAACAATATTTGGGTAAAGTTCTGTAATATTTTGTTATAAAACGACGGTTCGAGAGCGAAGTGCAGTACAATACGTATATAGCCTAATATGGAAATGGCGAGAGGTCTTGTGCTGGCCACAACAGATTTTTATTTATTGGAATAACAAATAAAATTTTATTTACAAACGATCAACCGAAAGTGATACTTTACTTAAAGCTCATTGCTATTTTAAACATGGAATTAGTGGGAGGTCACGTGCTAGCCACATCAGATTTTTTTTGATGACATCAGCTTTTGGTACGGATCTTTATATTGAATAATATACACTACTTTACATTTGTGTTGAGTAGCTGTAGATATAAGACATGTCTGTACCACCACTTTATATGTAGACGTAGAGTATTGATGCAGGCTGTTCATTTTCGACCTTCTGCTAACGTTTAACATGAAAGTGAGTCTTGGTTTGGAACAAAGCTCAAGCAGCTATCAGCGAGGGATCACCGCAAGGCCTTACAGCCGTGTGAGCCGCTTAATTAAACACGGAGATAGGACTTCTAAAACGTGCACTCATAGCCTACTAACATTACAGAAGACACTAGATCACTACAATGATAAAATATTAATATATCAAAATGAAGCAGTGATTGTAATATCAATACCGTAATCCGAGTTTCAAGATTAAATAGAAACAAATTGGCAACAATAGGCGACAACTGGGTAATGGATAACTGACACTTCGCTTCGAAGGTATACAGTTTGGAGTACTTTTGCAACAGAAAATAGTTAAAAGTAACGCTATGATTTATTTAAATAAACTCAACATAACTTAACCCGGTTCTCCCGGGTTCGATCCCGACAGATGCCAAATATTTCCAATGTTAAATGGCACAAAAGTGACCCCCGTGGTTCACTCTCCACACCAGCTATGAGTGCCCGTGAGGTAAGCCTGGTAAGCGCCCACACGGTAAAATATATCGTCATCATTACCGATGTCTACACCCAAAAATGGGTAATATGCCGTGATGATATATTTATTTATTTTATTTATAACATAACAACGCACAATTCTATGAATTTATTATTTTATTGCCCAGGTGTCCGGACACCAAAAAACTATTTACTTAATTAATCCTAATGCCTTTCTACTCTTTTGGGTGTAAAGCTGGGTTTTAGGTACTTAACTATTCTTCTGGTTTCCTTCTCCATATCTTCTCCCATTTTTCTTTTACTTCGGTTAAAGGTAACTTAACACCCCTCTTTTCTAATGCTTTTTCACTTCTTCAATCCAGGTTTTTCGTGGTCTTTCTCTATGTTTCGCTTTTGTTGTTCTTGTTTCGTAAACTTTTCTTGTTGTTTTTTCTTCCCCCATTATTTGTATGTGACCCCACCATCTTAGTTGCCCTTCTTCTATTATTTTATCTATAGGTTGTACGTGTAGTGTTTTTCTTGTTTCTTATTTTGTCCATGATTCTTTTCCCTTCTATTTTTCTTAGGAATCTTATTTTCACACTGTTTAACTTACACGATGTCTTTCAGCTGTTCTCCACATTTCTGAACCAAAGGTTGTTATGGGTGTGTGGTGTGTCTACTTTTCTGTAAGCTTGTAACTTAGTATCTTTTGATATTTCTGTCTTGAATAGTATGTTGTTCTTGATACTGTTAAAAAGTCTATCTATTGACCCTGTTCTTTTTTATCTCTTCGTCTAATCTTCCATTATACGACATCGCCCGAACCTAAATATTTGAATTTATTCAATTATTCCAGTGTTTCTCCATCTTGATTGTGTTTTTTTACTAGTGATCATTGTCTTGGTTTTACTGAGGTTTATTTTCACATATATTTTTGCTAGTTGGTTTTTAAAAATTACTTGTTTTCTATTGAGCGTGCTTTCGCTTTTAGCTATAGTGACCATGTCGACCGCATAACATATATCTAGTATTTGAATACTTCCCATGTTCCAATGTCTTACTGTGTGTTGCTTCGCCTCCGTTTTTACTTCCTTTATAGCTTCATAAAAAAAAAAATTTAAATTAAAAGAAGTACAAATATAGCAGAGGGTAAATTTAGGAATAACTACAAAATAAGTATAATGCTATTTGATTACAAAATTAAAAAAGAAGTATAATTTTGTATGGGACTGAAATTTAGAAATGAGAAGAATATGGAAAAGACCAAATACATAAAATGGATACACAGATTAAACAGAATCATACCACAGTATATTGTGTTAGAAAAAACCAACAATATGAAGTGCAACTGGACTAAGAACATTAAAGTACGACGAGAAAATTAGAAATTAAGACCCAAACAGAATTATTTACCAATGTTGGAAAGAAATAATAAAGAAAGCAAATTAAAACACCATTGTACAGCTGGCAAATCAGAAGTAGAAAACCAAGAAAATGACTTTTCAATATTAATACATAAATAACTAAAAGAATCCAAGATAAACAGAAGATTCAGAAGCAAGACCAAAACAATAAGACAAACATCCTCCTACAACAAAATATTGCGGATGACCTGATAATAACTCCTATGTGATTTAGCTGAAATTTACGGGAGACTTTTAAATTACAATTTAAAAAGATACGAAGTGTTCGAAATCTACTAATAACCCATTTTCACTATAAATGGAAGGACATAATATATTACTTTACTACTAGGTTCGAGAAATTTTTAAATTATAAATGGCGTCGCAAAATACAAATCTACTAATATATTTTCGCTGAAGACAACGGACAAGAAGTATTGCCAGGTCACTCGCGGTCTATAAAAACATTAAACCTACAAACATGTTACAATATTAAACAAAGACAGAAGAGGCAAAAAAATAATAGCTAGGTCTAAATGCATAAATGAAGAATATATGAATAAATGCTGGATGAAAGAAGATGGCCGTATTTACAGACTGTGCAGTGAATATAAAAAAATCTGTTGTGGCCAGCACAAAACCTTCCGTCAATTCAATGTATTTTGTACAAATCCGATACCAAAAGTTCCTTGGAAAAGATTCTATATATCCTGTAAAATTGTAACACGAACAAACTATTTTTTACAAATTCCATATAGCAAGTTCCTTTGAAGAATATTCTATAAATCCAATATAATTATAACACGAATGTACATTCTGTAAATTGCACTTCACACTTCCTTATTCCTCTCCAACGCATCTTCTTCACACAGTTCTTCCTCTCTCAAATATTCTGCTACACAGTCCTTCCATCTTCTCTTTGGCCTACCTCGTACTCCCGGCATTGAAACTGCAAGTCACTTGCGAGGGACACTCTGTAACTTATGTTCATTTTGATCCTATACTTTCCACTTTGGTTTTGCACTTGACACTGACATCTGTTCTGTCAATTAGAATTTTTTGAATGTATCTGCTGTTTCCATATTTTTTGCAAAGCTGACTGATTTTTGTAAGTTAACCTCTCTTAATCTCTCTATAACTCTATATCTGTTGAATATGAAGGAAAATGTATAATCAAATCGTATAGAGAATAAGTTTTTCTTTCATATTAATGATCATAAAATGTCGAAAAATGATATTTAACTGCGTTTTTTCCAGAAAAACTGCTAAGAACTTCAAATAAGGGTACTTCCGGTTGACCAATTATAACCAAAATCTAATCAGCTCTTCATATGGTTGTAAAGAAGAGGAATACGAAAGAATCATAATTTTTAGAATTATAGTTTTGAAGTTATCGTCGGAGAAAAATTTGACACACACACACACACAGACACACACACAGACACACACACACACACACACACAAACAGACATCAATGTAAAATTAGTAAAATCGTATTCTAGGGATCTTAAAACGTGCTTATTCATTAAAAACTCACCACCGAATTTTTTGACCAAAGACAATACCTTCCTTTTGAAGGAAGGTATAATTTTGTATGGGACTGAAATTTAGAAATGAGAAGGATATGGAAAAGACCAAATACATAAAATGGATACACAGATTAAACAGAATCATACCACAGTATATTGTGTTAGAAGAAACCAACAGAGTTAAAATATGAAGTGTAACTGGACTATGAACATTAAAGTACAACGAGAAAATTAGAAATTACGACCCAAACAGAATTATTTACCAATGTTGGAAAGAAATAATAAAGAAAGCAAATTAAAACACTATTGAACAGCTGGCAAATCAGAAGTAGAAAACCAAGAAAATGACTTTTCAATATTAATACATAAATAACTAAAAGAAACCAAGATAAACAGAAGATTCAGAAGCAAGACCAAAACAATAAGACAAACATCCTCCTACAACAAAATATTGCGGATGACCTGATAATAACTCCTATGTGATTTAGCTGAAATTTATGGGAGACTTTTAAATTACAATTTAAAAAGATACGAAGTGTTCGAAATCTACTAATAACCCATTTTCACTATAAATGGAAGGACAGAATATATTACTTTACTACTAGGTTCGAGAAATTTTTAAATTATAAATGGCGTCTCAAAATACAAATCTACTATAGCTATTTGTGTATTAAGAGCGCAAAATGTGACATTGTCGACTGAGAGGTTGTTCTCTCGAAATAAACAATGTCCATTTGCGCTCGAAACACACACAAGATTTTTTCTACAGTCGCCACAATGGGGTCCTCCACCATAAAAAATAATAAAATGTACACTTTATACTTACAGTACTGCTCAATAAATAACGATTGGCTAATACAAAAGATACGGTTTAAACTTAAAAAGGCTTTTAAATGATTATATCGTTACATTAGCCATCTATTCCATAAAAAAACCAAAATTAGAGCGTGGAAGCAAGGATTTGTGATGATTTGATGAGTTTTTGTAGCAAAATGTGTGGTTAGTTGTCACGCCTGTCACACTGAAAAAATTAACAAATATTTCAAGGAATTTGTGATTATATAGACATGTATGTACATTGACTAACTTCTAGCAATTATTTAAGTAACAAAATAACTAAACTTTATTGTAATCAAAATAAATAGTTAACTCGAGATCAGATGTCAGAGTACGACTCGCAACTATCTTACCGCCATCTGTGTACAATCAATCCTATTACTAAACTTAAGTGTTCACACAATTTATTTTATATTTAATTTTATTTTATCGTTATTTTACATTCTTCTTGAGTTTTTATTTAATCTAATCTAAGCATTTTATACTTTCGTTTTTGTAAATGTATGCCCTATTTCATTTTCACAGCAGTGTGGCATTTTGTTATGTTAAATACCGACAGAGCATATGTCAAATTGACTTGTGAACGTGGTAAATGTGTAACTACAGTGCCATTAGTTCCTAACTAAACGTTTTCATTAAGAATGTAGACAAGTGACATTTCTCAACATTGTATATTTAGAAATTTGGACAGCGAGCGTTTTTTCTACTTTGTCGCGCATGAGCGGCAAACAATATTAAACAAAGACAGAAGAGACATAAAAATAATAGCTAGGCTTAAATGCGTAAATGAAGAATATATGAATAAATACTGGATGAAAGAAGATGGCCGTATTTACAGACTGTGCAGTGAATATAAAAACATCATTAATACAATTGTAAAGACCCTGCAAGATATGGCAGTAATAGACTAGAAGCACATCTTATTAAGTCCATTTGGGAAAAGATATAGGCAAATATACTATCTAATAAAGAAGACGAAAGAACGCAAATAAATTGTAATATGTATTATAAAAATATTTGCACAAGATGAGAATAAGTAATGTATTTATAATTAGTCAACTAACTTCATCGCTCAATTCCCCAATCAAGAAAATTGTATAATCAAGTTATTTCTGCTAGTTTTACCCGTTTAAGGATCTGCTAATCTCCAGCGTAAAAAAAAACTAAACAAATCCCAAGCTATCACTCTGCAGCTTTCCAAACTTCTTCCATTTCCCCTTCCATTTTCCCCCACCCCCTCGGTATCTCTTTCTCTCTCGCTCTCCTCTCGAGAGTGGAAGTGGCCTCTTGTATAAAATGCAAAAGCAATTTTCCCTCTCATTTCGTTCCATTACCGTCCACTTGGCCGGAGAGAGGATCCCTTGGTCTCGTCTCTTGCCCCATATGCACGCCCCTGCCAAGGACGTCACGAGGATGCTTCGGAGGTAATTTGGTTACGTCGTGCACTAGGTTTTTAGGTTATTAGAGAAGGGGTTGCTTTACAATTTACATCGAAGATGGCTGATGAAACTGTTTCAAGATGAGGATGTTTTTTGTTTTTAAAATATTATTAAGTTTGTGGAGTGGAAAGAATTTGTTTTGCTTTATTTTGCTACGCCAGCAAACATTTCCCAAGATACGATCTTATTTATTTATGAATTTCAATATACGAAGCAAACAAATTGAATACCAATAAACTTCACATTAATAAAATTGCTGCTTAACCCAAATAAACAAAATTCAATTCCAAATAGAATTCTAAATATTTCAGCTGAAATAGTTTGTCAAGCCTTTATTAAAGCCAGAAGAGATTTTTCTAAATAATCAAAAATTTTAATTCACCAAGTCCAGGTTTAACTGTTAGGCAAAATGAAAAACATAGCATAACAAGAGATGAAAACACCGGGTTTTAGTCATTATATTTTAATAATGTTAAGGGATTCGGTAGTAGGCACTTAATGAAACATATTTTTAATAATTACAAAAGAAAAAACACTTGGTGTAAGTTTCACAATTTTTTATTTAGTAACTTGATCTATTTCGGTTTATAAGACCATCTTCAAAAATTAAATAAACCGAAATCGATCAAGTTACTAAATAAAAAATTTGTGAAACTTACACCAAGTGTTTTGTCTTTCATTCATTATATTTTACCTGATGATGAAGGCAGCACTTTGCTGTCGAAACATCGTTTAGAATTAAACCCAAATAATGCTCAATTTATTTAATAAATGTTCTGAATGCTTCTTTCAATTTTTAAATGACTATTTTCTTTATTGCTGTTTAGTGCTGTAGTTTAAAATGCAAAGTTGGGATCAAACCTAAATGCCAATTTCTATTGTGAAAAGATCATGAACAGGGATGGGCACGTAAAATACGTCATGTATTATAGGTTATTTTTTACGCGTAAAAAAATATTTTTTACATTGACAATATTTGAGAATATTTTACGTAGATAATGTAAAATGTTATTACCATGATAATATTTTTTTTATAAAGATATTTTCTTAATACTGTGATGAATATTCCATAACAAGCAGTCCACGTGATATCAACATGTTTCTTTGATTCAGACAAACAATTACGTACCTTCAAACTATCAACAATCAGATTAGTAGGGAACTATATTCCTGAGATATAACCTCAAACGTCAAACTTTAAACACATTTTACGTAAAAATTAAACTAAATACGTAAATTTAAAGCATATTATATTATATTTTTAAAATGTGTTATGTAAATTTTAGGCAGTTGTATAAAGACATAAAATTTGAAGACATTTAAAAATAGAAGGCGAATAAAAAAATTTGCAAAACTAAAATTTCATTTTCTATTTATTAATATTATTAATAACATATAGTTTCAAATAATTTGAAATAGATTTAAATCATGAGCTCCAAAATTTTTTAAAATAAATTTTATGAATATTTTAATCATTTTATGTTGTTAATTTATCTATAGTTTGAGAATGTTTTTTTTTAATATTTTACAATAATTTCAGTCATTTTCTTATAAACTTATCATAGTTTCAGTAGTTTTAGAATATATTTATGATAGCTTTAAGGGAAGTTCCTCTAATGTGACATTTGTAAACAACAAGTCATCTAGAGTCGTTATGAGGAACTAAAATTATACATTATCTACGTTTTTTACTTATTTAACATTTTTTACACGGAAACGTAAAAAATATTTTTTACGCGTAAATGCACATCCCTGATCCTGAATTCTATTACCGGTTTCGAACTCTCAGAGTCTAATATCACCTATGCATCTAGCATCCAATGTTAGATTAAAAAAAAAAATAATGAAAATAATAGCGCATGCGTATTTGAATACCTCTATTTTTGTATAAAGAGTACTAAGTTGAAAACGTTTGACAATTATAATAATATCTATTGACACCATAGTATGACTTTATTTTTCCCACAATCAATTACTAATTTCAACAAATATTCTCAATAATCGTTGTAAAAATTACCAAATGTGTGTGTTAAAAAAACCAAACTTGGAGTAGGTTATGACCAAAGAACCGTACCTATGTATGTCAATTTAAAAATTAAAAGTATGTAAGTATTTAGGATTCTTGGATAATGAAAGCTTCCAAACGATGAGTAATTGTTTGTATCGGTCGTGGTTACGACCATTTTCAAGTCTACAGAACAATTAAAAAAGTTAGCAATAAGAGAAGTGATATAATTAGTTTTAATTATATTTATACTATTACATTCATGTTGTTTAAGCCTAGAATATAATCTAAAAATTAATAACACATATACTGCGATAGTAGATCAATTGTATTACATTAGAACACAACATCGCTTTTAAAAATTATCGTTTACTTAATCAAGAACCAAACATCAATAAGAGACTATTTTTAGAAAAAAAAATATTTTGATAACAAAAGTATAAATATCAAGTTATATTTAAATCAATCAAAGAATTTATATTCTAACATTAGATTATTCACTTCTGCATAATTTTGACATTTTTTTGTTTTCATTGCATGGGGTTAAGGTTCAAGGTGGGTTTGACAATCAGTCTCTTGTTTAATTACATAGATGTGACACCTGTTTCCATGTTTTACGGACAGATTTTTAATTTTAAGTTTAACTCTTCAGCCTAATCAGGCTGAATAGCATTAAAAAATATTAATTTAAATTTCGACAATTTCAACAATTTGTAACAATAGTTTTTCACTTTTGGTTAGATATTTTATAAAAACTAATTGTATCACTTCTCTTATAGTTAGGTACATTATTAACTTTTTTAATTGTTCTGAAGACTTGAAAATGGTCGTAACCACGACCGAAAGTCGCCTTTTTGATTTAATAAACAATTACTCATCGTTTGGAAGTTTTCTTTATCCAAGAATCCTAAATGCTTCATTACGAACCACAGTTTCAGAAAATTTCAACCTTAAAAGTATATAATTAAACGTTAATTTGAAACGAGGTATTGTCGAAAATGTTGTCTAAAGAAATCAAAGTATTTCTACTTGAATCTTATTTTAGAAATGAAAATAAATTTAAAAAATGGCGAATGGCAATATTTCAGAAAAATTACATTTCCAGATCAATTTTGACAATTTGACTTTTGAATTGAATAATGATCAGACATACGTTTCTCATAACCTACTCTAAATTAGGTTTTTTCTTTTTATCTCCCGCTACCCTTGTAAGGGAGGTATAGGGGTCGTGCTAAAAATCACATATCGAGATTTTAGTAAATGACCACGTTTTAAGGTCCCTAGACTCCAATTTTAACATTTTCACGATGATGTCTATATGTGTGTGTATGTGTATGTGTGTGTCTGTATGTATGTGTATGTAAGGATTTTGTCTCCGCTCTAACTCAAATACTATCATTCAGAAAATTCTGAAACTTTGTATTTCGACCGCATTCTAATATGAAAAGAAACCACTAGATTCTGGTGTAAATCGGATAACCGGAAATGGCACTTTACTTGAAGCTTCTAATGGTTTCTTCAAAAAATGTTATTAAGTGCCATTTTTTCGCATTTTATATTATTATAAAAATTAAATCTTATTGAATTTTCTACAAATTTGCATTAATACTTTTTCTATATATTTTACACGTAAATTTGAAAAATATTTTTTTTATAAATCCCAGGGCCTTTGATAAACACAATTCCTTCGTTACACAGTTCATATTTCAAATGTATGTAACTGACAGGTTAATGTCACTGTCAATCACTTCAAATTAATAATAGTGACATTTTAAAAAGAAAGAAATAAATAAATAAAAAAAATACACCATCACGGCATATTACCCATTTCTGAGTGTGTCAATCTGCGTTGTACACAGATTTCAGTAATGATTATGACATTTGTGTACCGTGCGGGCGTTTACCAGGCGTCACCGCACGGGCACTCATTGCTGGTGTGGAGAGTGCACCACAAGGGTCACTCTTGTGCCATTTAAAATTCGAAATATTTGGCGTCGGTCGGGTTCGAACCCGGTTCCTCAGGTTCGCGACCAGACATTCAGGCACACGGCCACGAGACCCCATAAAAAGAAAATAATAAATAAAACAAATGTTATATGCAAAGAAACAATATAGTTGACATCATTAGTGAATACGTAGATATGTATTTAAATTAATGAGAATTAAATAGCGGAAGGTATTGAGTCGACCACATCAGATTTTTTTTAACAATGGGCTACTTGCGTACCTTTTTTTTATTTAATATTATTGAAGAGAAGGTATAGACTTGCTACCCATATTTTTTCTTTTGACAAAATTTTTATTAATTAGCCAGAAAAAAATAATGAAATTTGATTATTTGAATTCCCGCCATGTATGACGTAGAATTACGCCGCACCAATGAATAGTCGCAAAGCCAAGCGTGGTGCCGTCCCATAGTAATGGTATGTTTGTGCGGGTGATGTAGATCACCTGTTTGACGTTTCAACAATAGTGTGGAGGTTAGTATTTTAGTTTATCTTTTTGGTATCGATATTTTAAATTACAAGTAATTACCTATGTGTTTATTTATAAAGTAATTAATGTATTTGAGAGACAAGAGAGAGAGAAAAATGAACTAATGTCAAATTCAAATTAAAACTTTCTCGCACGCCATGCCATCTATTGATAACATTCTTAAACATGCTTCCCCTCCCCCAGTTCAATATAAAGACGTCACAGAAAATTTTCTTTCTTAATTTAGTAAAAAACAAATAATTATTTTAAAATAAAATTTATATTTTTACATATGTTTTCAATATAACATTACGTATATAGTGACAGAAATTGGATTTTCAGTACCACGCAAGTAGCCCATTGTATTATGGTGCAAATTTCTAAAAACAATTTTTTATATATTTTATTGTGTTTCATTCATGTAAGTCATGAAAACTACTTTCATGTCATGTTTGCAGAGAAATCCTAAATTAGTTGTTACAGCTTGTACGCAGAGAGAAGTTAATAATTAAGTAATTTAGAGTTGTCTGCGAAATAGAAAATCAAAAGCAGGGAAATGTTTGCAATATCGCATTATTAGTTTAAATCAGAGCCTCTTTGAATGTAAGGATATTTGCAAGTACTTTTTGCAACATAGTGCAGTCATATTGTTCGTTCACAGTGACCCGGATTGTTTTGCTTTAGTTGTCTTTATTATATTGCAATGTATTGAATAATAATTTGTTTCTAGTTCTCTTAATGGAATAGGAAGAAGCAATTTCATTCGAACATGTTGCAGTTTAATGTGGTTCTCTCTTCTCTTTTATGGAACATGGAGTAGCAAGCCTTTTTACCTCCCGCTACCCTTGGTAAGGGAGGTATAGGGATCGTGCTAAAAATCTCATATCGAGATTTTAGTAAATGACCACGTTTTAAGGTCCCTAGAATCCATTTTTAACATTTTCACGATGATGTCTGTATGTGACTATCAAATACTATCATTCAGAAAATTCTGAAACCTTGTATTTCTATCCTATTCTAATATGAAAAGAAGCCATTAGATTTTCGTGTAAATCGGATAACCGGAAATGGCACTTTACCTGAAGCTCATAGTGGTTTTTCTTCAAAAAATACCATTAAATGCCAGTTTTTCGAATTTTATGTCTTATGAAAATTAAAGATTATTGAATTTTCTACAAGAATACATTAATACTTTTTCTATACATTTTACAGATAAATTTAAAAATATTTTTTTTTTTTAATCCCGAAGCATAAGATAAACACAACTTGTGCCACCAGCCATAGAGTAATGAATTTGGTTATAGCCATTTGTTAATATTGTTTGTATAATTATCAAGGTACGAAGAAACTTTACAAGGGGTCAATCTTAAAATCTCTAGTTAAATTTAAACTTCTAATTAAATAACAACACTGAAACAAAATAAACTGTTAAATGACAAATTTATACTGTTAATAATCCGATATATCTGAGAGTTTAAAATTTCACTATGGATTATAAGGTTAACCTTAATATTCATACATAATTATCATACAGTATATGAAGAATTGAACACGAGTGACTGGGCGTTGGGTGCTGCAACTGCTCGCTTTCAACCAAAAAATGCAGTCGAATGAACATTTCCAGGTCCTGTTGGAGCGATTTAGGTAAAAGTCACACTGCATCGATCAACATCCATCAATAGATGCGCATCGTCTACAATAAACCGTTTTTACCTCCCGCTACCCTTGGCAAGGGAGGTATAGGGCTATAGGGATCGTGCTAAAAATCACATATCGAGATTTTAGTAAATGACCATGTTTTAAGGTCCCTAGAATCAAATTTTAACACTTTCACGATGATGTCTGTATGTGTGTATGTATGTGTGTGTATGTGTGTGTGTGTGTGTATGTGTGTATGTGTGTATGTGTACGAATTTTGTTTGCACTCTAACTCAAATACTATCATTCAGAAAATTCTGAAACCTTGTATTTCTGCCCTATTCTAATAGGAATAGATGCCATTAGATTTTGGTGTAAATCGGATAACTGGAAATGGCACTTTACTTGAAGCTCATAATGGTTTTTCTTCAAAAAATACCATTAAATGCCATTTTTTCGTATTTAATGTCATTGTAAAATTATAGATTATTGAATTTTGTACAGGTATACATTAATACTTTTTCTATATATTTTACAGATAAATTTAAAAATCATTTTTTTCTTTTAATCCCGAAGCCTAAGATAAAAACTATTCCTTTGTTACACAGTTCATTTATCAAATGAATGTAACTGACAGTAGATGTCACTGTCAAAAAACTAACCACTTCAAATTAATAATAGTGACATTTTAAAAAGAAAATAGTAAATAAAGCAATAGTTTTCTGCAATGGAACAGTTTGCAGCGTTAGTAAATACGTAGGTAGGTATGTATTTAAATTAATAAAAATTAAATAGCGGGAGGTTTCGTGTGGGCCACATCAGATTTTTTTTATATCACTGAGTACTTTAAATAAAAAAAATATCTGCAAAGTTTTTCTAGTTTTTTATTGTTAAATGTATCAATCTGCTTTTTTGACAATACAATGAAAAAGTTGAAAGTGAACTTCAATACCACTTTTTGGTGTGAAAAATTATGACACTTAAATACTTTATGCGTTTGCCATCATATTTACACGTTTTCTTTGAGGAAATATTTTGACGTTTTCCTTATGTCTTAATTAATTTTAAACCTACTTGGCATAATCATAAATTGTTTTATTCCACCACATATTTCATTATAAATTGCTACTTATCTTTGATATGCTTTTATTTAAAAAGAGTTAAATGGAACGTATTTTAATCTTAGATCAAAAGATCTCCATATATAAAGGCTTTTTAAAAATTTGAATATGATTTGCTATTCATAAGAAAACAGCATTGAAAAGTTTTGAATGATACAGCAAAGTTTAAATTAAAATTTTGGAGATTTTAATATTAATGTAGACAATATTTAAAATTGAAAATTTTAAAATTACGATTTAAATGTTATTAAATGTCACAGCATATTTATGTGAAAATACTTCATATTTGTGTAATTTGTTTATTTTGTTGAACTGATGAAATGAAAATAAATAAAATTCAGGTTTGTGTTCCATGTTTATTATTATATTATATAATAATACAAATTTTATCATTGCTTAATATAATAAAAATATAGTTTAAAATTTGATAAACAAAGAAATTGTTAAAAAATATTTCCAATACCAGTTATTTATTTAAAACAAATAAATGTTTAAATTTTTAACAGGTGTAATAATAATTTTATTATTTTTTTATTGAATTACATATTGATTTTCCAAAAGAGTGGAGAGCAATCCAATAATAAACTGGTATTTCAATAGAAATAACTTTTGCATTCTTGTTTTGTTTGAAACTACTAATTGCCAATTAAAAGTTTATTACACTTTTCTTTTAAAAAATATAATTAAAGCGAGAATTAATTACTTAGTGACAAAAGGAAAACTATAGCAAAAATTTCCACTAATGCAATTAAATTTCAAAGGAAATTCTATTACAAGCACATTACCTCGCACCATTTCAGAAGATGAGGTACATGTTGGTATTTAGGTACCTAATAATTAATGTATTAATGGAAACAGTATTATTATTCTTATTAATATATATATATATATATATATATATATATATATATATATATATATATATATATTAGGCCTTGAACTTATTTTCATGTAATTATTTAATTAATGTCATAAGTATTTTTTTTTAACTCTTGCAATTTCCTTTTTGTCTGCCCCCGATTCTCCGGCACTGCAATTTAATTACCGTTGAAGTGAAGTGCTCTATAAGACTCTTCATGCAGGAAATTTAATACTACCCCTTCCGACGCCTATGGAGGATGTTGTATTGGAGTTGGAGAAAAGAATGTTTGCTTCGTTTACGCTAAGTGTCGAGTGGTCGCTATCAAATTACTTCTCTTCAACTAGTTCAGCAACTACTGGATATTAAACGTTCTAGAAATATGAAACCGACGCATATAAAGACTTATGGTGCTATTCTGTACCGTATAAGTTCTATAGGCTCTATAAGTAACCGACGTTTGTACAGGTGTCCCAGATTTAAACGGCATAACTTTATAACGAGATATCAAATCCTATCTTATTAAGTTATGACGTAACAATTAAATTAATTATAGGTAAAGGATTTGGCTATTACCTAATTTCTATACAAAATTTAGTTTGCTTGCCTAAGGTCAGGGCAAAAATGAAAATTATCGATGAATTCAAACAAATTTATTATTTATGTACAATAAAATAATAACGATTTTTTTATAACATTTGTTCAAAATATTCACCTGTAGCAAGAAAACAGGCACGACAATGATCTGCCACTGCATTGGTCGCTGCGTGACAGCGTGTCCAAATTATCTATCGGTTCATCATAAACTCTTTTTTATGGCACCCCAAGCAAAGAAATCTAAAGGTGTTAGATCGGACGAACGGGCTGACCATGGTATAGGTCCTCTGCGACCAATCCACCGTTGTGGATAGTGTAAATTTAACCACTCTCTTGGTTGTCTCCCATAATGTGCAGGGCAGCCATCTAACTGTAGCCAAGAGTTTCTTCTTATTGCTAATGTAACTTCTTCCATTAAATCATTCAAATCATTATTTAGAAAATTGTAGAACCTCTCTGAATTTAAACGATGTGGCAAAAAGAAAGGGCCTGTTACAGTATTTTCAATAATACCTAGCCAAACATTACATTGAAATTCATAGTGGAAATTTTTCTCTTTAATTGCCTGAGGATTTTCATGTAAGCAAAGATGAGAATTTCTTTGATTCAAAACCACGTCACCCGAGCAATGTCACGCAGCGACCAATGTTATAAAAAATAGTTATTATTTTATTATACATAAATAATAAATTTGTTTGAATTCATCGATAATTTCTTTTTTTCCTGACCTCGGTGCAAGCAAACTAAATTTTGTTTTGAAATTAGGCAATAGCCAAATCATTTACCTATAATTAATTTAATTATTATGTCACAACTTAATAAGTTAATATTTGATATCTCGTTATAAAGTTGATTTTTTAAAGTAACGCTGCTCCAATAAGAAAACATGAATATCTCTGAAACAAAGCATTTACGGACATTTGCTCAAATGAACTTGTCACCTTATTTTTACGTGTTTAATCTATGGTTCAAGTTATGCCGTTTAAATCTGGGACACCTGTATAAGAAAATTTCTATTCTGTAACCAAGTTACAGCACTATAAGCGCTGCCTGCAGTTTCAGTCTTATAGAAATTTCAATAAATCTCACAGCGCCAAATTCTTGACTACAAGGGTTTTATTGAGCATGTTTAACCGACAAAATAGTTATTTGTTGAACTAGGCACTAAAATACCAGATTTACAAAAGAGGCTTCCAAACCGAGGCTAGGAATACTGTCGAAGTTGTAAATCTGTGTTTAGTGCCGTGTTGAACACATTTTTTCCCCCGATTTTCATATTCAAATTATGTTGCTATGCGTTTGTTGAACGGTTGCTATATATTTTTACTGCCTAAGCAGTAAAAGTGACATTTTACAGACTGTTCACTGACAAAAAAATCTGATGTGGCCAACACAAAACCTCCCGCTATTGAATTTTTATTAATTTAAATACATACTTACGTATTTACTACCGCTGCAAACTGTTCCATTGCAGAAAACTATTGCTTTATTTACTATTTTCTTTTTAAAATGTCACTATTATTAATTTGAAGTGATTAGTTTTTTGACAGTGACATTAACTGTCAGTTACATTCATTTGAAATATGAACTGTGTAACAAACGAATTAATGTGTCTTAGGCTTCGCGACTAATAAAAAAAATTATTTTTAAATTTATGTGTAAATTATATAGAAAAAGTATTAATGTATTCCAGTAGAAAATTCAATAATCTTTAATTTTCATAAGACATAAAATGCGAAAAAATTGCATTTAATGGTATTTTTTGAAGAAAAATCATTATGAGCTTCAGGTAAAGTGTCATTTCCGGTTATCCGATTTACACCAAAATCTAATGGCTTCTATTAATATTAGAATGGGATGGAAATACAAGGTTTCAGAATTTTCTGAATGATAGTATTTGAGTTAGAGTGAAGACAAAATCCCTACACATACACACACACATACATACACACATACACACACACATACACACATACAGACATCATCGTGAAAATGTTAAAAATGCATTCTAGGGAACTTAAAACGTGGTCATTTACTAAAATCTCGATATGAGATTTTTAGCACGATCCCTATACCTCCCTTACCAAGGGTAGCGGGAGGTAAAAATCGCAGTTTTAATGTCAATTGGTAAAAAATATTTTTTATATAAAAGATATTAAACAGATATGAAAATGAAAAGCAAAAGATTACAGTTTTTGTTACTTGTATATATTATTAAATGAAAAACACAGAAGCAGGATATACATTGTATCAATTCATATAGAAATTAATGTTTAAAAATAGTTATTTATGTATTAAGGTATACGTTTTATCACTCATATGGTTTATTTTCTTCGGCCTGCCTAACGGCCTCGGCAACTTAATTCCATATTCATGATAAAAAGTAGAACTTCAGTGCCGAGTTGCATATTCAATTTTATTTGAAATCGAAAATTTGTGAAAATGAAAACAATATTTTATTTTTATGGTTTATATTTTTGTAACTGTCAGTCTGACACTCAATGTTACTAACCTCCGAACATTGAGGTTAACGTAAAGAACACTCAAAAACATGTTTTATTTCAATCTTCTTCATCGGAATTGTTTAGTTCATTCTTCTTGTACATATTTTTTATTTTACTTAAAAAAATTCTATTATATATCGTACACGTACCCAAATTATCTAATATGTACTATAATTATTATCAGGTTGACAACACTGCATTTGCTTTGAAATCGTCAAATAATGGATTATTTAAGTGTCAATTTCTGAACTTTTAATGACGATTTTTGGGCACTTTAGTGCACATTTTAACATAAGAATAGAGATGTTTCCGGAATTATCAAAATCCGTTCAATGTGGGCATATTCTGACACACTGTTAGAGAATATTATTCTGAAACAGTAACAGGCAATCAAAGCCAACTTGTTTTTCAATTCACCCATTTAAAATATATAGGAAAACGCAATTATTTTCAAAATTAAGCTGACTGCTTATCGTGTTGTTTCCAATGTTCATTTTGTCATCTGAACTGTTAAATTGTAAAAGAAATTTTCACAAAAACTAATTATACGCCTTGTTTTACACTTTTAGAAGTATTTTACAGAGTAGGTTAAATAACAAATAATTGCTTTTGTAACATACCAATAATATTTTATTGTTTTTAGTAAAAATGTCAAGTGATGAGGATAATAGGGTCCTCCACCGTAGTAATAAATCAGAACAAGGGTCAGTTATATAAAAACTAGACTTTAAAACTGTATATTAAGGACTATCAAAGTTTATAAATAATTATTAGTTTTTGAAATAATCGAGCTTTTATTACCATTTTCTCATCTCTATAACTACGTCACACATTTATTCTATTCCAAATTCTTACTACTTTCAAACCTTCTGCTATCGCCTTTTTGAAATAAAGAATCCATTTGCAAGTATATAAATGCAGAAAATAACAACAATAAAACAACAGAAATAAATCAAATATACTAGTTTAAATTTACGATGCCATGACGGATTACAAGCGTTGGTATGAAAGTAAAAGATATGTTGAATGACATAGGCTACCAGTGGTAATCAAACCTTGGACTATAATATCTACGTAGTATTTTTATTAATTATCACATTAAATTACTTATTATACACCCATATTTCCAAATATTGACCACAAGGATTATTTTAACATATTTATACATTTTATAAGTGCTGGAAAAAATAAATTTATGTGACTTCAATTATTAGCGAAATCCAGTGTTTGAGAACAAAATCATCTCTATATCTACGTCACAGAATAGTAAAAAAATTATTACGGCTTAACGAATAATAATAAAGACTTTCTAAAATTACTTATCACTTTCAGTTTAGATGAAGTTTCGTAAAAAAATATTAAAAAAATATAGTGGAGGACCCTATTGAATAATACATGTTTTAAAAATAGTATTAGAGAAAGTATAGTCTAAAACTCGTAAGGAATAATATTTCTGCCATTCGCGAAACAGAACAAACTTCGCTCGCGCGGAAATTATCCATTTCATACAAATTATACTATTCTACTAGCAACTTGTGAGTATCAAGTAGTTTGCACGAAACAATAAATGGATAGACCGTTTATGCAAAATTCTAAGAATTTTTCTGTCCTTTTTAACAAATTTTCCAAAGACGTCACTGTCCTAATTCTGAGTAAGTAGTAGAAGGTAATCTAGGGTTAGTTATTAGTTTAGAGCCCAGTCGCTTACAAAACAAGATTAGGTCACATGAGCAGAGACCAGAAACGTGATGTGGCATTGCAGCTTCGTTTTATTCCCTTACGTCATTAAAATATAATTAACTGTAAAATGAGAGTTTTTAGCGGAAATGGGTCAGCATTTAACAAAACTTTAACTGCTTCAGAGGTTAACGCAAGGTACCTTCATATTTAATCAGGATTACGAATGGTCGTTTTTATATTCCTGGACTAGGCATGAAAAGAAAAGATTAGAATAGCAACAAAAGTTTATTTGCCAATATATGCACTTTGCTTTAGGATACAATTATTACATCGTTTCAATAACATCTTTAACCAATTATAAAAATATTCCTTTGGTTTGTCCGCAAAATACCTTTCAACAGCCCCTATAAGTGCGTTATCGTCTCTAAATTTTGTTACCCTAAGTGTTTTTTTGAGTCTTGCCTTCTGGGCTGGTGCATTATCGTAAAAGGACACTGCGTGACAACACAAACTGCCAGATATTAGAACTATTATTGATGTGTGTAGAAATGTGCCACATTAACAGTAACAACACAGTTAACTATAAAACTGACACAAAATTTAAGTGCAATTTAAATATTCTTATTTACTCGAAAACTATTAATGGAAATCCATAACCTTGTTTAAATTTACCGCTTTTTTTGCCGCTCTGTAATCATAATTTTCTAGAATATTCTCACACTTTTCGGCCAACATGTGACGCTCACAGAATAAATTTTACAAATTTTTTTAAATATTTTTTTTAATGTAACTTTTATGTTCTGCGTATATAGTCAAAATTCTTTAAATAATATGTAACTCAATGCAGTGTACAAACAAATAATAATTTCAAAATTGAATATTTCTGACTTTATCAATTTGTCAAGTGATTACACCAGTTAAAACTGTTTGTAAGTAAAACAAAATTCATCTCTGTAACTTACCTTTTTACAAAATTGTACATTATAGTATTCCCTGATGAAGTTTACAAAATATGTAACGAAATATTGGAAATTTAAATAAAATAACTACTTTATGGAATAACAACAATATAATTCCTTACAATCACCGCCGATAAATCCGTTAATTACATTTTATCTATCAACAAGTACTGCGTTACTTCCTCTTAACATTGCTGTAATTGTTTTGTAAATTGTCACACACATTACCAAGGCATATGTGATTAAACAACAATATAATGAAAATTTACTTTAAAACTGAAAACTGCCTAGTCCGGGAATATAAAAACGATCCCTCGTATTTCACACTGTGATTTCTTATTCAATTTTGAATGGAAGAACAAATAACTTTTTTCGATTCGTAAACTGTTGTCGCAAACAACAATATGGTGAGAAACTGGGGTATTAAAGATAACATTAGACTAAACAAATTCAATACAAAGTTTTCTTAACACACCATTATACAGGATGTCCATTTTGTCTATTCTCGCCTAAAAATTCATGCATGAATAACCCTTATTACATTTCATAAGTGACTTGGTTTTTAAAATCTTGTTTTGCTCTTATACCTAATGTGATTGTTCCACTTAAAGTACTAATATTTACCAAGCGGCTTCTAAAATACATCCTTTTTTGCCTATTCCTAAACTTTCAGGCGGGAGCAGAAAAAATGGACACCTGTATATAATGGTAAATAATAATTGCTCCTAAACCTGAAACTAAACCTATAGTAAAAATGAACCCGCTCGATACTTGCTTAACAACAAGAAAAAGAAAGTGATGCTAAAGAGGAAGACAAGCTAGAGTGTTCCTCAAAGGAGATTGTAGATGAGATGAAGGTTGTAACGAGAGTTCCTGTGGGAATGCACAAGGATCAGGATGCACTAGATCGTAAATTCAGGATAACCGATACGTCAAGTTGAGGTCGCACACTGACGAAAAGTTAATGAAGTTGTATGAGATACGAGATAAACGAGCAAACAAGACAAAAGAAGATGCGTCGAACAATATATCGCCTTTCCGATAGCACAGCAATAGAAGGATTTAACTTTAATTTTATTTGTAGAATCCAGAGCTGAGACCCTATTTTCTATTCAGATTCACGAATTCTACCCAATTGTGTAAAATCATCTATTCATCTTTTTTAAATTTACCGCACAGTTTTAATTATAAAATCTACTAAAATATGTTCCCAAATGTTTCTGATAGTAATCTTCTTTCCTTCATCCTTAAATTTTGAGTATTATTTCTTTTTATAATTTCTTCACAATAAAATAAATAAAATAAATGAGCCATCCTGCTAGAAATATTATTTATAATCTTCATCAAATTAACTCATATTTCAAATAATAATATAATAAAATTGTAAGACGATGATATTTCTGATAAACGTCACTGACAATCCTATTCTACAATGGAATAATATACGTCATTCGAATGCTCCAGACCACTCAAATAGCTTATTCATTTTAAATGGCTGCTTTTACGATGGTGAGGGGTTCGTATTTAATTTGAATTGGTGTTTGTTAGCTTTCTAGTTACAAAATAGACGCCCTGGTCTTATTTTCCTCATCAAACAAATTCACCTGGGTATTTTAAAAAAATCACTTACAAACCCAATAAAACCCAGATTAGCTATTTGTTTAGTGGCAAAATGATGGTGTTTTCTGTAGTAGACATGAAGATGCCATGTGCGAAAAACACGATTTTGCAACGAATCACATATTAGGTTTTTTTTTTTTAATTTCGTTAAATTCAACAAGAAGTAAATAATGATTCATCATAAATTAAAGGTTAGCAGTTGCTTTTCGCATTACTGCGAAAAAGTGACAGATGGACGCACGAATGTCTTTTTGAAAACAGAAAACCCTAGTTGTACACAAAAAGCCGAATAAAACCCAAATAATCCACTAGGTCGTTTTTTTTTTTTTTTTGTTTTTGCCATGGAAAAATTGAATATTACTTTTTTCTTACCTTTGAGTGTGTTGGGTTATTTGCTTCAGCCTGAGTAACAGCAACAATTGTAAGAGTCATTAGCACTGCAAGGAGCCATCTTGCTTCCATACTTCTTCCTACTACTTTCCCCATCTGAAACACAATAAATTGCATTACAAATAATGTAACGTTAAGCAACGACGTCCATAGAAATATTACAACTTTAACATTAAGTATCAAAATCTAACAGTGATAAAAAAATTTGAGCATCGCCATTCGAACAAGCATAAAAAGTGTCTTAAAGAAGTGCAAATCATTATTCAGCATTACGCATTTAATACTTAAAAGTTATTTGCAAATTATACATTTTTCCTTATTTCTCATTACTGTTCGGATAAACAGCACAATGTTAAAATAGATTCCTCATATCCTCATGATACTTTACCTTGTTTCTCAGTCTCTATATGCCCTCGTATATTTATGGATTAAAACAAAAACAACCAAAGTCAATATTTTGAAATTCGGGAAAGACATAAAATTTTCATTATAAATAATACCGAGAATACCTTTCTAAATATACTACTCAAATATGAGTAGGGATATTAAAAATATTATTTTCGTGTAAATATTGATAGTAATATACATAAGCTAGTAATGGTTTGCTGTCATAAAAAAACTTTTTCTGATATCACTATTCACCTTTGAGTAGATTATTTTGTAAATTCCCAGTACAATTAGTTATTTAAATATTAAGCTAATAAAAGTCCAATTATTAGTTTTAAACAGTGTAAGTAGACCAAAAAATAGTTATTGTAGTCAATAGACTCAATAAATTTCTATGGAATCCTTAAATAATACGTTCCTTAAAAAAATAAATTAAAAATAAAGTAATTACAGTAATTCTGTGAATAAGTAATGTAAATTCACAGTTTCATAATAAATTTATAGAGCAAAATTAGCTGTCACAAGACATTTTTTATTTGAAAAGTATTATTTCGGTTTATTTTATATTCTTTTATATATTTTTTATACTTTCATAATTTTTGTTCCTGTCAGTAAATGCTGCTGCATGATGTTGCATTTATAAAATAAAATGTAATCAAATATGTTAAAATTATTGATAAAGTTAATATCAAATATCTTCATTTACTTAAGAGACTCTTCATATTAACATAAAAACAAATTTGTCAATTTCCAAACACACTTTAAACATACCTTAAAATATATAAACAACTTCATAGACAAACTAAAAACTCACTAACTGCCACTGACTTCATTTTTTTTTATGGTACGTGTTTATCTCTTCAGTATTTCACCAACTCCAAATTGATTCGGAGGTTTGTTGAAATATTGTATTTTAACATTTTATCAACGTAACTTATACAGATCATTGTGTCTAATACAATTTTAAGATTATGTAATAAAATTCATCAGTATTAATGCATATTTACCAAAAGGTGGAAGAACAGCTTTTAGCTGAACCTCGCCTTTGAGTTGGATCTCAATAAAGTTTAATTATTATTATTATTAAATATTTTATTCTTTTCGTCCTGTAAAACTGTTTTCCTGATAATAATAATCAATAGCTGAATATGAGCTTACCTTAAGCCCGAAACGTGCCTAAATAAGGAATTTTAAAACATATGTGTATCATTTATGCCTTATCATTTCACCTTTAAAGTACTCAACGGTTGGTCCTTCCATCCTTCAACAAAATAATGCTATGTAAATAATATACATAACGCAGCTTTAAACGCAGTTACACTTATGTTCGACTGCAGAAACGTTCATCAATTCCTTCTTCAGTTAGCGAACCATCAAAATAAATTCGAATCCTTGTTCTTATGACATTTAAATCATTGTTATCAAAAAATCGAGTTGCATTTGTTCATTTTGATGAACCATTGATTGCTCAAGGAATTGATGAACGTTTCTGCCATCAAACATAAGCAATTAACAAATTTGACTTAAGTTACATAAAAGTTTACGGAACGTATTAATTACGTAACGTTGAATTTTCTGACAAAGTTCCTAACCAAATTAATAAAATTTGTCTTGTATATAACACATCAAAATACATTCAGAGAGTCACAACTCAGAACATTTTTCTCTCCATGTGCACTTAGCATATTACCTCACACATCGCAATATTAAAAGTAGAACGATGGGTGGAATTAAAGCTGACTGCACGTCTAGGAAGAGTTATGCCCTTGCGATAAGAGCTTTCAGATTTATAGAGCTGATATGCGCGTAGACTACCACAATATATGCCACTCGGCTGCTTTTTAAAAAGCCAAGTATCGAGATGAGTAAAAAAGACAAGAAAATTGAGGATGACTCAGTTTTGGCTACGAAGAAGGAAGACACATGCATTCAAACGTACGAGGAGGTATTGATAAAGACGGATTTATAACTCGCACGGAGCACAGAAAATAGGGAGTTATTGCAACTTCTAAGATAAAATAACGTAAACATTAACGTTATGTAGAAGACACCTTATTTTAAAAATAAGGGACTTTCAATTTCAATGTTTACTGCATTTAATTAGTGTATTCACGCTATCGTTACGGCCAAAAGCAACACAATAGAAGTTACAGCTGCACTTTTCTCCGAAACATAACCTAAACACATACAGATCGTGTGACGTTACAGGCTCGCTATTCCATCGTAGCTAGCGTGTGTCCTTACTCAATTAACGTGAGCCTTATTAGTACGCATATACATTCTGGATGTCACGTGACTTTAAAGTGCACGTTATTTTTACGTTAAAGTTGCAATAACTACAGTAGAGCCTCGATAATCCGTACTCAGGCTAATCCGAACGTCGCTGTAATCCGAACTGCCGAGTGACATCTCTCTCTCTCTCTCTCTCTCTCTCTCTCTCTCTCTCACCGATACAACTTGTTTGGACTGGGCTGACGAAAATAATTTATCGTTATCCGAAATGATGATGCTAAGTAATTTGAGGGAAAAAGCTTTTTCTTGGTCACTAAATAGAACCCGCTAGACTAAAATAGATGATTTTATGAATAAGTAACTCTTTAGGTACCTAACGTATTTTATGGTTTTATAAGCTCATTAAATATATTTTTTCAAATAATGCTCATGTTTTTTTTTTAACATACTGTAATCCGTACGCTCCGTGAGTCCGAACAGGGGCTGGTTCGGATTATCGAGACTCTACTGTATAATAATTTAGCACAACACAACACAGCACAGATTTTTTTTTTTTTTGGGGGGTTTTATAAATCACATAGAAACATTGACTGGCAACACAAGCCTTGTTTTAACTAAAACGCTGTTTTAAAAAATGTCAAATTTCATTAATTAATGCTAATAATAAATAATATCAAATTTATCAGAATATGATTTTAAAGCAGATCATAGTTTGTATTCAAACAAATATTTAAAAAAAAAACGTTCTTTAAACATATGGGTAAAATTAAATATTGAAATTTGAATTTGACAGTTCCTAAAATAGCCTTTTAATTAAAACAAGGCTTGTGCCACCAGCCATAGAATAATGAATTTGGTTATATCCATTTATTGATATTGTTTGTTTGTATAATTATCAAGGTACCAAAAAACTTTACAAGGGGTCAATCTTAAAATCTCTATTTAAAATTTAAACTTCTAATTAAATAACAACACTGAAACAAAATAAACTGTTAAATGACAAATTTATACTGTTAATAATTTGATATATCTGAGAGTTAAAAATTTCACTAAGGATTATAAGGTTAACCTTAATATTCATATATAATTATCATACAGTATATGGAGAATTGAACACGAGTGACTGGGCGTTGGGTGCTGCAACTGCTCGCTTTGAACCAAAAAATGCAGTCGAATGAACATTTCCAGGTTCTGTTGGAGCGATTTAGGTAAAAGTCACACTGCATCGATCAACATCCATCAATAGATGCGCATCGTCTACAATCAACCGTTTTTACCTCCCGCTACCCTTGGCAAGGGAGGTATAGGGCTGTAGGCATCGTGCTAAAAATCACATATCGAGATTTTAGTAAATGACCACGTTTTAAGGTCCCTAGGATCCAATTTTAACACTTTCACGATGATGTCTGTATGTATGTGTGTGTGTGTGTGTGTGTGTGTGTGTGTGTGTGTGTGTGTGTGTGTGTGTGTGTGTGTGTGTGTGTGTGTGTGTATATGTGTATGTGTAGGAATTTTGTTTGCACTCTAAAGGCGGATTTATGCAGCCATTTTCATTTACATTTAATTTAATTTAATTTTCATTTAAAAGATAAATGTATGTAAACCAATGTAGCCATGCATACACCATTTTCATTTACGTTTTCATTTATCTCTCATTTTCATTTATTTTTAAAGATGGCCAACTTTTATCTAATAAATGAAAATTATAAATGGCGCATGCGTGTACGACATGACAGGGACGAGAATTTGAATTGAATAGCTGGTTGTCATTATGTATCTCCGATATCGTTTCTTTTTACGGTTTTTTATTGCAATAACACGTTTAAAACTAAACTCATAACTTCTTCGCTGTCACTATTGTTGAATATTTTTATTAATAAATTTTATTCCAATGAAAGTCGGGTTATAACGTTAATCATCTGTCAGCGTATTTTTATATGTGCGCATGCGTTCATTTTCATTTATTTTTGTTATATATTTTTGTATGAATAGGTATATTTAAAAATTATAAATGAGAATTAAATGAAAATTAAATTAAAATGTAAATGTAAATGAAAATGGCTGCATAAATCCGCCTTAACTCAAATACTATCATTCAGAAAATTCTGAAACCTTGTATTTCTGCCCTATTCTAATAGGAATAGATGCCATTAGATTTTGGTATAAATCGGATAACCGGATATGGCACTTTACTTAAGATCATAATGGTTTTCTTCAAAAAATACCATTAAATGCCATTTTTTCGCATTTAATGTCATTGTAAAATTATAGATTATTGAATTTTGTACAGGTATACATTAATACTTTTTCTATATATTTTACAGATAAATTTAAAAGTCATTTTTCTTTTTTTAATCCCGAAGCCTAAGATAAACACAATTCCTTTGTTACACAGTTTATTTTTCAAATGAATGTAACTGACAGGTAAACGTCATTGTCAAAAAAACTAATCACTTCAAATTAATAATAGTGACATATTAAATAATAAAGAAAATCGTAAATAAAGCAATAGTTATATGCAATGGAACATAATATAGTTTGAAGCATTACTAACTGTAGGTATGTATTCAAATTAATAAAAATTAAATAGCGGGAGGTTTTGTGTTGGACGCATCAGATTTTTTCTTGTAAGTGGTCACACTGCTGCGTCGAGTGGTAAAAAGTGAAACGTCACTTTTAAAATTTATTAATTGATTAATCTCGTTGACAGTCTACTTCTCTGTCATTTTTGCTTTTGGCAATGAAAACAAACAACTCAACAAGTTAGAATCTATCAGAATATTCCCTCAAAGAGCACTGCGCATGTCTGTTCCCATCGAGCAACATCGAGTGTCATACGAAAATCAAACAGATTTGATATATAAAACAAGTCGACGGTACACAATCTTGCGTACATCAATGCACGCACTGTGATCATGTGCATTGATAAACTCAGGTTTGTCTTTTACTCGATCGTGCTCGATCGATATTGATTGTTCAATGTGACCACGGCCTTAAGTGAAACAAACTGGATTTTTTTGTATTGTTTTTTTTTTTATTTTTTGATGATACTGGGATTCATCATTATACTACTGGGACGAGAGAACAATCAAAACATTGGATTACGAAGGGAGAACCTGCAAACTTATCAATACAATACCGTAAAGATAATGTAACAATAAAAATTTTAATATGAAAATGATTTGTATTTGGGGATGAAGTAAATATTCCAATTACAAAACAAACAGCCCTTCTTCTCGACTGATGCCGTTGCTTAGGGGAAGTTGGTTAGTTCGATGAACGTCCGCGGTGGCCGTGGCGCTGGTGTCGACGGGGTTATTTATACCTCTAGGGGATGTGAAAAATTTCACTGCTTTTTTAAAACGATTAGTTTTTATATTGGTTTTATGGGTGAAATATTGTCCAATAAAAACGGAAAACATGGAATTGGAAGGGTACAGAGATTATAACCCTAAAATGAGACAAAATTGATGTATGAGTCACAGTAAACAAGAAGAGGAAGAATATTATTTGTGGTTTATCGAACATCAAATATTTGGTACAGCTTCATTGACTCTTGCGCGATTTAGGGTAATAAAATCCACCTGATTCTGGATTCATTTTTCATCAGCGAGTTTCAAAGAATATTTCTGGGAGTTAATTCAAGAAAAACCAATGTCAACAAATAACTAGTAGAATATCTATTTAAATAGAAAGTACCGTCGAGAACTGAAGGGTTAAATGTGTCAATTATAATTCAAATCATTCACACTACACATAAATATTTGAATAGGTATTTGTATACTACACATATATAACATTCACCAAGTACAATAATGTAATTTGTGTTTTGTTCGTGAATAGTTATATTCCTGCTCCATTCCCATTAAAATTATTCCAACTAATAAATTCCCATACAATATCACACAATAAATTCATTGCGTAAAAGCACATAACAATCAAGTAAATGTGTACCGTCGAACCGATAACTTCTGATAACAATTCCATATCAATCAATACCAACAGAGGCGCGAACAAAAAAAGCGAAGAAAAAATTATCAGTGATATCATATTTCAGCACTTCAGCATGCTTTCAGTCATTATAGGAATGAATCTAAGACTAAAATATATCATATCAGAAAAACACACGAAAGAAACTCTGAGTTTCATTTTTCATACACAACTCATTAAATTTTTGCAAAGAAAAGAAAAGCATTTTGAAGTAAATCTCCAGACATATAACAATAACTTTTGGTGCTCCATCAGAAATATTACTACGGTTAATTTAACTTGATTATTTTCATCTTACAGTTAAAGCAACAATCATAAATCAGTGAATAAGAAGCTCAGGTTTAAAATTTTCAAATGATATTCACGTTTGCGCTAAAGCCCATTTCACACCGTCATAATTTTGTTACCAAATTTATATGTGACACGTTTACAAAATTTTGGTAACAAATTTGATACCAATTTTTACCTCTCGCTGAGAGAGGTATTGGATTCATGCTAAAATTCGCATATCCAGATTTTATTGAATAAGCACGATTTAAGGTCCCTACAATCCGGTTATAACATTTTTAAAATGATGTCTGTGTGTGTGTGTGTGTGTGTGTGTGTGTGTGTGTGTGTGTGTGTGTGTGTGTGTGTGTGTGTGTGTGTGTGTGTATGTGTGTATGTGTGTATGTGTGTGTGTATGTATGTATGTATGTATGTATGTATGTATGTATGTATGTATGTATATATGTCTGGATGTTGTAGTCCCGATTCCTCAAAAACTATAAGACTTAAAAAATATTTAACTGCAGTTTACTCAATCTGACATTCCTGGGAAGAGCTGAAAAGGTTTTGGTAACAATTGAACAACCGGAAGTAGTAGTTTCTTAGAAAAAATCTTCTAAATATAATTTTTTGGGAGTTTTTTTTATTAAATATTGAAGAGCATACAATTCTCCATCTAATACACTTAAAAAATTTATTATATCTTGTATAGATTTAGAGATAAAGACTCTATAATTTATACAGTAAACTAATCGCAGAGGCCAAGGCACTAAGGAAACCAGTTGACAAATTCCAATGTTTATAACACATGTCATTGTCAAATATCAACAGTTTTAGTGACATTCTGATAGCATTTTCTGGGAAGTATATTTAATCTTTCTTATTGTTTCATTAAATAAATATTTGAAATTATAGGTAAAATTGTGGTAAAATGCATATATCCATCAGAAATACCGCCAATCTGGTTAATGAATTAAAAGAATTTCTGACATTTAGAAACTTCCTCATACAATGAAAAATAGATATAATTAGAATTATATGTGTGCAGAAGACATGTTAAATATAATAAAAAACAATATTTGGGTAATGTTCTATAATATTTTGTTATAAAACAACGGTTCGAAAACGAAGTGCAATACAATACTTATATAGCCTAATATGGAAATGGCGAGAGGTCTTGTGCTGGCCACAACAGATTTTTTTCCTTCCCGTAGGCTTGTTGCTCAGCCTGTTTTGGGTTGCCCAGTCAAGAGTATCTGGCGCGCATTGTATCATTTAGTGCAGTACAAACCACCCCGTCTCAATGGTCAAAATTTGTATCCTTTATAATTTTCGTCACCTCCTTTTGGCTAGCATTAAAGATAGTTGATATTTTAGAGCAAAAATCGATTCTTTGCCTTTTAAGAATGAAGTTAAATGGCGTTTTTTCGAAAACGAACAGGCACTTTAAGCTCATAACATGAACTCTTTTTACCTTCCGTCACCTTTACGTGTGGGTGTGCGTGTGTGTGTGAGAGAGAGGCAAAAATTCTCCGACCATAACACCAATACTACAATTCTAAAAATTATAATTCTTTCATATTCCTCTTCTTTGCATCCATATGAAGAGCTGATTAGATTTTGGTTATAATTGGTCAACGGGAAGTTCCCTTATTTGAAGTTCTTAACAGTTTTTCTTGAAAAAACGCAGTTAAATATCATTTTTTGACATTTTATGTGATTATCAATATGAAAGAATATCATATTGTCTATACGGTTTGATTATACATTTTCCTTCATATTCAACAGTTATAGAATTAAAAAATTATAAAGAGATTAAATTTCATAAATCACCTAGCTTTGCTATAATCATGGAAACAACTGATATATTCAAATAAGTCTAATTGGCAAATGTCAGTGTCAAGTGCAATTTACATAGTGTACGTTCGTGTTATAATTTTATTGGATTTATAGAATTTTTTCCAAGGAACTTTCGATATGGAATTTGAAGAAAATAGTATATGTTCGTATTATAGTTTTACTGGATATTTAGGATCTTTTCCAAGGAATGGGATTTGTACATAGAATTGACGGAAGGTAATGTGCTGGCCACATCACATTTTTTCTTCTTTGTGTTACGATTCACTTTTTGTTTGAGCGCCACTTGTGTAGAAACCACGATTTAAAATATACTGGTTATGCCACTTGTCATGTTTTTCATTGTTTCTGATGGTCCGCTTTATACGTGTTTCCTTGAATAATCCGCTAGATGTGCTACGTGAGAACGACCCTACCACAGCAAACTATTTTTACATAAAATATAAAAAATGAAAAGCATAATGAATTTATTTTTAATATAAATTATATATTTAATGGAAACTTGAATCAATACATTGTTAGAATTTATAATTGCAAAAAATAAATAAATTAATAGAACCGTACGCTTCCAGATTTCCATTCGGTAATAATATCTTCTTCCCGAAAATGTTTTCGACAAACATCATTCAATCTTAATTCGCGATCATCTCTACTAATTGCACATTGCCATTTTCTGAAAAGTGATATATCGAGTGGAGCAGCAAACAGAAATTCTTTTTCTGTGGATTTCTTGTAACCGGTTTCACATCCAGGAATGAAACATTTTCTATTTAATTTTCTTTTCATTTTGCATTAAATGCAATATCTTTCAACAAAATATTTATATTTCATTATATATAATACGAATATGTACTTCAAAACCTGTTTTATTTACTTTTCTATAAGATATAACATGTAATATTTTAAAAATGACATGCAAATGACAGATGTCAGTTGGGTCGTTCTCACGTTGCGCCTCTAGCGGAGAAAACGAGGAAACACGTATCGCTCTGGTTCCTCGTTTTGTGCAGTGTGCTACAACCAGTATATTTTAAATCGTGGTAGAAACACATGTATACACAGTTGCTATTGTTAAATACAATAATATCCCCCGCCCCTTAGATGGTTAATTGGGGCGGAGTTACGATCTTATCAAGATATGTATGAATGTGTCCATAAGAAAAGACAAGCAGTTTGCAGTAATTAAATGTGAGTGATAAAACTCAAAGTCATTCGAATGTGGGTCACCCAGATACTTAAATGATAAGTTATCCACTATTTGTGTATTTAATATGCATGGTATATGTGAGATATACATTTTTATTATTTGTTTGTGGCCGCAAACATATGTAGTATTTTCCTAATTATTCGAAGGGATGTCTGAATTAACCCTGGGTCCATAAAGCAGTGCTCTGGAGGCGGCTACGATAGCACTAGTAGAGAAACACCAAGTGAGAGGCTAAGATCCACGAGAGATCTGGGACCTACGTGTGATCGTAAGCTAAGCTCTCATAATGGGGCTAGGACCCATGGACCTCTGGGAGGTCGAGCTCCGGGAGTTCAACATGTCTAGGACATGTGTACACATGTGTAAACCAGGTGAATCGTATCACTATTCTTATTCAGTATAAAAATACAATAAAATCTATATCTTTTATACGTTTATTAATAACTGTCAAAAAATAAATGACAAAACATATTCTTTCAAATCTGACTCTGAATGATTTCATTTTTCAGTTAGCTGTGCTAAAACCGGTTCCAACATATTTTTGTGTTTTACTTTCCGTGAAAAAACTGCAAATCGTTCTTTTCATATTTTTGTTGCAAACTGACTGACAACTTGAAAAAACTACTTTCAAAAAGGACGTAGAGAAATATAAATTACACAGTCGTAGAACATATTTTCGAATGATTGTAATTTTTTGCTGCCATATTAATGCAACATGTGTCTAGTTACGTACCACGTTTGGCCCAGCGCTGGAATTGTTGAGAATAAGACATATGGTTTGTAATTTTTAGAATTTTAGTTCAAATATATTCCAAGTTGTCCCCTTCAACAATAATACACTTCGCCTTTCTTTCCAGTTTAAAAGCTTCAAACCAATCTTCTTTTGGAATTCATTCAAAATAATCATGAATTCTACAATTGCAGCATCCATCTCTTTTTCAGACAAAAACTTTCTAAACAATTCTATTAATTTTTATGTCCAATATCTTAAAATATCATATGTGTTTATTAAAAAAGTTAAAAAATTATTCAGACAGAATCAAAGAAGGATTAAAGTTTTATAGTTGCCGTCAAATAAGTATGGACTGGATATTTCTACACTGTTGTTAATTCAAGGGCAATGTTACGAAGAAGCGGCAACACCGCAGGGCAAGGGATATGGTGCGGACCAGAGCTGGGCAAGTTACTTTTAAAATGTAACTAGTTACAGTTACAGTTACCTCAAAAAAAAAGTAACTAAGTTACTTAAGTTCCAGTTATTTTGGTGAAAGAACTAAGTTATTTGCTAGTTACTCATTAAAAGTAACTTAATTACCTTGAGTTACTTTCTAACTACTTTTAATGGCGTGAAGTGTAGACTTTGACTGTTGACTTAGTTATTGTGTAGTATACATATCAGGGAGTTTTTGCACTAACTACGTTAACCTAAATTTTCACGTTATTGCTTGGCAACACCCAATCAGATTATTATTGTTAACGGACCTACAGGGCCTTATTACCGCCTAGGCCCACGAGGCCACAGCCTAGGGCCCGCTTTGACAAGGGGCCATCGGGGCCCGGTTGCTGTGATAAAAAATCTGATAAAAAGTCCCTGCGGATCTACATAATATAATATAAAAATTAAAAGTAACATTTTATCTTGTGAGAAGGGAATTTGCAAAAATGAGATGAATTCAAGTCTTGCAACCCTTGGAACAACGAACAAAATATACTATTTTTTTTATAATTTGAAAATTGGAATAATTTTGATGATTTATTGGCAGTTTAATTATAATTTATTAAAACGTATCATTTAGTGAGTTTTTAATTCTAGAATTAAAAGTTAAAATAATGTGTTATTTTTAGTTTTTCGGTTTACCGTACAAAATCTCTATTATTAATGAATATAATTACATATTTTATTATCTATTATGGCTTGAAATCAATCAACAATAATATTGAATTTAATTATGTATTAAAATAAAAGTTACACATTACAGAGGGCATTTGACTAACTTAAGTTACATTCTAATTTGTGAGTTACTTTAAGTAACTTAAGTTACTCAAGTAACTAGTAACTAAAAACCGTAAAGTTACCAACTACTTTTCCGCAGCAAGTTAAGTTACAGTTACAGTTACCATATTTTGAAAAGTAACTAAGTTACGTTACAAGTTACGTAAAAGTAACTAGTTAGTAACTAAGTTCTTAAAGTAACTAGTTACTGCCCAGCTCTGGTGCGGACAAGGGAAAAAGTTGAGCTTCAGTCCATATTTATTTAATGGCAAGTACTGTAATTTCAAAACATTTAAATATATTACATTTATTGTTAAGCAGTTACATTTGTAAATCTATTCGTAAATCAACAGTGCCCTTAATTTTATTTGTAAAACTAGACTACCTTTTCTAGATAGAAGACAGCAGTATATTAACTACTGTTTTAATCCACGTTTTGAACGTGATAATTTAGATTAATATGCCTCGCCCTAAAAAAATCCTCCCCGCGGTTATGGTCGAGCATTGACCTCTGTGAAAGTAGGGGAATCCCCTGACACCAGGTCGATTGCATAAACACTTCACATAAATAAACCAGCAGCGCCTCGAGTTACACTGATGCGATGTCCACTAGGTATACTCGACCTTTTTGCTACTAGCCGTAGAGTTCTTATTTACAACCAAAGAGGGTTGAACTGTAGTAGAATTCAGGAAGCAAGCAACCCTTTACAGATAGAATGATTTTCAAATTGAAAATTGGCAATTTAAATTTGTTCAGGGATAGACCTTTGAAAGCCTGCTAAAGTGTTAAATATGGAATTCTGAATATAACTATTTTTGAATGGGGGATTACAGCTCAATCGAATTAAAGGAAAATAGTAAAAAAATACGAATGAATATGCTGAATAACGAATATTAATAAAAAAAAAAAATGAAATCATATAATTGAGATATTTCGGAAATAAAGGGTTTTTTGTTATAGCGCTTCGACACTAATATGAAAATATTTTGGTTGGCGACCGAGAAACCGCCTGTACATGCATTAATAATAGCGTGTTAGGAGGTGGGGATTACTACCAATGGAAGTTAAGAAATTCAAATTCGAAAAGAGGGGCTAACATTCCTGTACTGCAGTTTCCAAACAGTTTTTATTTTAATATAAATTTCTTGCATTAAACTTAATAATTTAAATACACCTGTAATTATAAAGTATGTAGACTTATACAGTGTTATAATATTTATTTATTTTTATGTAAATATAACTTAAAATAGCATATATTTCAAGAACATTTAGGTCCATGATGAAAACAGTTTGATATAAAAACACATAAATGTGACGTCACGTCAATCTTTTCAAAATTCGGGAGACCATAACTCGCTCACTAATAGGAATTTTTTCACCGGATTTTCATCAATAGTCTTAGTTTTCCTAATATTTTCAGATGAAATTATAAAAAAAATGGTGTAATCCCCCATTGAATAAAAAGAAACAGTTTTTTTAAATTTACCAAATAATTATCAAAAGATATCTCAAAGATAAAACAAATATGAAAGTGAAAAGTAATTATTATTATTAATAGATATTATTATTATTATAATTAATATTATTAACTGTTTCTACACAGTTATATTTTAACATCCAGAACCATGAACGATCCAAGTATTAATAATGATTTGTGGTTGAACATAATTGTTTTTTAAATCGTAGAAATAAGCATTACATATCATAGAGAATTTTTTAATTAAAAAAGAAAGATTTTTGTGATAAAATCATGGACCTTACTTATGTTAGGGCCAAGATATTTACCTCCTAATAACATTATTTGGCGTATAATAACTTTGGATATAATTGTATCAACAATTATTACCACAGAAATTATTCGCCAAATAAAGTTATTAGGAGATGGATATCTCAGGCCTAAGTATTTTGCCTTCCGCTACCTTTGCTAAAGGAAGTATAGGGATCGTGTTCAAAATCGCTTGTCGAGATTTTGGTAAATGACCACGTTTTAAGGTCCCTAGAATCCGATTTTAACATTTTGACGATGATGTCTGTATGTGTGTATGTTTATGTGTATGTGCTTGGATTTTGTCAACGCTCTAACTCAAATACTTCCATTCAGAAAATTCTGAAACCTTGTATTTCGACCTTATTCTAATATGGAAAGAAACCATTACATTTTGGTGTAAATGGATAACCGGAAATGGCACTTTACTTAAAGTTCTTAATGGTTTTTCATCAAAAAATACCATTAAATGTCATTTTATCACATTTTATTTTATATCATTATGAAAATTAAAGAGTATTGAATTTTTTACAGGTACACATTAATACTTTTTCTTTCTACATATTTTACAGATGAATTTAAAAATAATATTTTTATAAATCCTCTATGATTGAAAGATAAACACAATTCCTTTGTTACACACTTTATATTTCAAATATATGTAACTGACAGATAAATGTCACTGCAAAAAACTAATCATTTTAAATTAGTAACAGTGACATATTAAAAAGAAAATATTAAATAAAGCAATAGTTATATGCAAAGGAACTTTATATAGTTTGCAGCATTAGTAAATATGTAAGTATGTATTTAAATTAATAAAAATTAAATATCGGGAAGTATTGTATTAGCTACATCAGATTTTTACCTCCCGCTACCCTTGGTAAGGGAGGTATAGGGATCGTGCTAAAAATCTCATATCGAGATTTTAGTAAATGACCACGTTTTAAGGTCCCTAGAATCCAATTATAACATTTTCACGATGATGTCTGTATGTGTGTGTATGTATGTGTGTATGTATGTGTGTATGTATGTGTGTGTATGTATGTGTGTATATGTAGGGATTTTGTCTTCACTCTAACTCAAATACTATCATTCAGAAAATTCTGAAACCCTGTATTTCTATCCTATTCTAATATGAAAAAAAGCCATTAGATTTTGGTGTAAATCAGATAACCGGAAATGGCACTTTACTTGAAGCTCATAGTGGTTTTTCTTCAAAAAATACCATTAAATGCCATTTTTTCGAATTTTATGTCTTATGAAGATGAAGAAAGATTATTGAATTTTCTACAGGAATACATTAATACTTTTTCTATATATTTTACAGATAAATTTAAAAATAATTTTTTTTATTAGTCGCGAAGCGTAAGATAAAAACTATTCCTTTGTTACGCAGTTCATTTATCAAATGAATGTAACTGACAGTAAATGTCACTGTCAAAAAACTAACCACTTCAAATTAATAATAGTGACATTTTAAAAAGAAAATAGTAAATAAAGCAATAGTTTTCTGCAATGGAACAGTTTGCAGCGTTAGTAAATACGTAGGTAGGTATGTATTTAAATTAATAAAAATTAAATAGCGGGAGGTTTTGTGTTGGTACATCAGATTTTTTTATAGCACTGAGTACTTTAAATAAAAAAAATCTGCAAAGTTTTTCTAGTTTTTTATTGTTAAATGCATCAATCTGCTTTTAAGATTTTGACAATAAAATGAAACCTTGTATTTCTATCCTATTCTAATATGAAAAGAAGCCATTAGATTTTGATGTAAATCGGATAACCGGAAATGGCACTTTACCTGAAGCTCATAATGGTTTTTCTTCAAAAAATACCATTAAATGCCATTTTTTCGCATTTTATGTCTTATGAAAATTAAAGATTATTGAATTTTCTACAGGAATATTATTAATACTTTTTCTATATATTTTACAGATAAATTTAAAATTTTTTTTTTATTAGTCGCGAAACCTAAGATAAACAATAATTCCTTTGTTACACAGTTCATATTTCAAATGAATGTAACTGACAGTAAATGTCACTGTCAAAAAACTAACCACTTCAAATTAATAATAGTGACATTTTAAAAAGAAAATAGTAAATAAAGCAATAGTTTTCTGCAATGGTACAGTTTGCAGCGTTAGTAAATACGTAAGTATGTATTTAAATTAATAAAAATTCAATAGCGGGAGGTTTTGTGTTGGCCACATCAGATTTTTAGAATCTGTTTTCAAATTGATACACTTTCTTTTTTGATAGTTTCAGATTCTATAGTAAAAGAACGATATTTGTTTAGTTGTTTGTGAAAAATTTTCTACGAGTACTAATTTCTTATGATGATTTTATCTTTATGGCTGGATGCAACACAGTGCAAAATAGTTGGTTTAGTGTTTCTGCGTTGTGTGTAATGAGACTTGGAAAATGTGCTTTGTTGAGTAAACATACGCGAAATAAAGGGAAATGTTTATTGCTTAAGGGAGGAAGATAAGTTGTCCCATATTATTTTACTTTTATTTGTTCTATGCCCTCGCATTTATTGAGGAAGAAGGATATTATATTATATTACATTTTAAGTTAGTTTCCATATGACCATAATGATTTTCAAAGATAGCAAAGTAATAAACCACTAAGATAAAATTATTCAGAATGTGAATTTAAAATTGACATATTTTATTTTACTAGCGAAGCATTATGCAATATATTTGTTGAAAAATTCATGTTCTTGAAAATTTCTTGGTGTATGGTTAACAAATAAGCTGGTCAAGGAGTTACAAACTTCTATGTTTGAGCGGCAAAGTATAATAGTTGTAAGAATTGCAAAGTTTTCCAAACTTCTAACATGATTTATTAATTTGCGTTGTTGAGCTACTGCTGCATTTTGCATTTTGTTTAGCAACTTAAAGTTTGCTGGTCTGAAAGAAACGAACTGTCAAGGAGAAGACAGGTAATATTTTGTTTTAAATAAACTCTTCAGGTAGTTCTCGTAACCAAACAATGAAAATGATAGAAAAAAATTCTTTACATTTTTACCTCTCGCTAAGAGAGGTACTGGATTCATACTAAAAATCGTATATCTAGATTTTAGTGAGTAAGCAAGTTTTAAGTTCACTAGAGTTCGAATTTAACATTTTTACAATGATGTTTGTGCGTGTGTCTATGTGTATATGTATATATGTGTGTGTGTTCAATTTAACTATGTATTCCTTAATTTAACATTCATGGGAAGTGCTGAAAAGGTTTTGGTAACAATTGGACAACCGGAAGTAATAGTTCCTTAAAACAAATCTTCTAAATATTATTTATTTGGAAATTTATGTTATTACAAATATTAAAGAATATAAAAATCTCTATCTGATACATATAAAAAATTCATTATGTCTTCTATAGAATTAGTGATAGAAAATTATAAATATGTATATAAAATAATATATTGCAATGTCTCGCAGCCCATGGAGAACAAGTGAAAAAATTAAAATGTTTGTAATTGACAGGTAAATGTCGGTGTCAAAAAACCAGAGATTTTTATGAGAAGTACATTTTATTATTAATTAAATATTTATAATTATAAATACATATATTACATATACCCTTCAGAAATACTGCCTATCTCCTCAATGAATTGGATAAATCTCGAACATTAGAAGAATAAGAGGAAACTTGTTCATAGAATGAATTAAAAAATATAAAAATATATAAAGAAGACATGTTTTTGTGTGTATCAGAAATGTTAACTACGTACAATACTTTCATAGTCTAATATGGAAATGGCGAGAGGTCTTGTGGTGGCTACAACAGATTTTTTTTCATTATAAGGAAGAGAATCTTAATTAGTCGTAGTTTATAACTTCTTGTAATTCATTTATTTAAATTATAGGTAGTTCATTTTTCTTAAATATGAAACAAGATATTCTTTAACTTCATATTTTTATATTACAAGCGCAAATCAATTTTTATCTCAAAACTGAACATTTTATATTATTTTTGTCCTTTAAACCCTGACGAACTTCTGTGAAATAAAATGAAAAAATAAATCATCAAAACTAAATCATTCAATGTTAATCAGATGTCTAGTAGGATGTTGGATGTCTAGTAGGATGCTCTAAGCAAGCTACAAAATCCCATTGCAGTCAGTGAATCTTTCATGAGTCTTTTTAAAATTCATTATATTCGAACACAAATCATTATTATCAACGTTTGAGTGAAGCTGAATTTCTCAATAATAAATACAATACATAGGTAATGTAATATGTAGCGGTTTGTTGCACTGAATATTCGTCTACTCCGTTAAGAGAGTGTACTAGTCCACGAATTGGAAAAAACTTGTGAAGATTCACTGACTTCAATCAAAATCAAATCATGAAGAAAATTTCTTTGAGAACCATTCCACCTATTTGGTAGATCAACCTAATATATCAAATGCATAGATCATACATCCTTGGTGTATAATATACTATTTCTACGATCATTAAAAATTAAACTTTTTTTTAAATTTGTAAAATAAGTACATACAAATATATCATCACGGCATATTACCCATTGCTGGATGTGCCATTCTGCTTTGTACAAAGATATCGGTAAAGATAAAATATTTGTACCGTGCAGGCGTTTACCAGGCGTCACCTCACAAGCACTCCTTGCTGGCTTAGAGAGTGCTTCACAGGGGTCAATTTTGTGCCATTTAAAATTCGAAACAATATTTGGTGTCGGTCGAAATTGAACCCGGGACCCCAGATTCGCGACCAGACACTAAAAACACATGGTCACGAGACCACATTGTAAATTTGCAATTTGTATTAAGTAAGTAAAAAAGAATGTTCTTGATTTGTTCGACAAAATTTTTGAATGACAGCGGATTCGTTCTTGTGGACATCATCAAACTGAGTACGTTTAGGAAAATTACACAAGGTTTAGTAATACGGAATCCGTAACATCTGTTTCTCCCCATTGTTAAACCTTATGTAATTTTCCTAAATGTACTCAGTCCGATGATGTCCGCGAGGACGAAACGGCCATCACTCAATGAAATTTTCTAAAACAAATCAAGAACATTCTTTTTCGTTTACTTACTGTAAAATGTTTCATCAAGTACTAACTACCACCTCTCTTTCATATATTTGTAATTTACAATTTTATATTTTTAATCCGTTCTGTAAAATAACTATTTTACACTCGTTTTATTGTAATCTCTATCATTTTTTTGGCCCACTGGCTGTTTATTTTTTCTTATTTTGCATATCTAGATTACTGTCGTTCGGTAATATAAGTAAATGACATCGTTTATCGATCTAACTTCAATGGTGTTCTACTTCGTTAAAGTTTTCTTTGCGGAACTAATTCCTCGCAAAATATCTCCGTCTTTGTTTGCTTACACCTTGTGACTTTCTTCAACGTAAAGCAATATGCAAATAGTCGGTGTCGCTTGTTTTTGGTTGTCGTGTTGTATCGTCAGCGTCACTGATACTTATTTACTTGCAGAGAACGACCTCAGCTTGAATATTAATGCACTTTAATTAACAAAAAACACACCTTGCATCGCGGTTATTAACACACTTTTTCCTAACTGAATTTTAATCAACAAAGACGCGACATACGAAAAGCTACATTAAAGCAAAGAACGTTAATCTACAAAAAGAAAAGTTACGGGATTTGGTAATGACACTGCATCAGTTTTATTAAGTTAAAATTTGAATCTGGGATCTCTGGCCTCTCTAATTCTCTGGCTTGGCAATTTTATCGACGTTCATCAATTATTTTACATTTATGTTAGGCTCAAAACCGAAAATGCTCAATAAACGAAAAACAGAAACAGATAAAGCGTTGTGGATTAATCTAAACCTACAAAGATCAAAACTCAGCATGTATTTGTTAATTTTCTAAATAACATAACCTAACGCACAAATATTTTGTGATTTCTGTCTTTGTCAATTTAAATTATACAATGTGAAAAATAAAAACTTGTAATAGAACATTGGGAAATAGATCCACTTGTCCCTCAGTTTATTGGTATTTTGTTTCATACATTAAGACGATTCTACAGCAGTCCTCAAAATGATGTGAAACATGAAATATAAACTATACATATTACGAAAGAAGAATATATGTCGAAATATTAACCGTATAATTTTTAAATTATTTTTAGGGTCCTAGTTATGACTTATGACTAGTTGATAGCTGATATAATAATAACAATAATAATAATAATAATAATAATAATAATAATAATAATAATAATAATAATAATAGCATTTTTATTCTATCGATAAGGTTACATACTAAGTCAAAAGTATGAAGCTAATAAATAATTACAGAAGCCTGAGTGTTCTTTAGTACTAATTCGAAAACGAGAGAAAATTACCTTGGATAAATTCATTTAATGTATAAAAAGATTTTTGCAGTAAAATTAATAATTTTTTTAATGTATTTTTACTATTTTCTGATCTAAATTTTCAGGAATAGTGATTCTTCGAGACGAGTTATTTCTCGATTCTCGTCTTGTCTCGTACTCGAGATTTCTAGTCTCGGCGAGACGAGACAGAAATGTAAAAAAATATTTTACGAGACGAGATCTATTTGCCGAAATCTCGATTCTCGAAAACTGTTTAGAGATTTCTCGGTTGTTATTTTTCCCATGAGTTATATTTGCAAACTTGTGAAATTTAACATATTTTTAGTGATATCTGTCTCTATTTAGCTATGGCATTTTTGAACAAAAAGATAATAAAGTATTTAACATTTTATCTGTCAGAATTTGTTAAGCGTGCATTACACGATGAAGTTTTTCTTTTCATGTGACTTGAAAAGTTTTCTCTCTCGCACAATGCCATGAGTGCAATAGAGACAAAAGAATAGACTTTTAACGAAAAACTTTTAAAGAAAAACTGGAACATACGCTATGCGCTACATTTTCTTAAAAGTCTCAACAAATTTTAACTATCAAGTAACTGTCAAATGTCGTTTGTGTTTATATTTTTGATGTATACAAGTAGTGTTATAAGCGACCGATATTAAACTGGTAAAATGGGATAGAGAAGTAATTGATATCTTAATGTAAGTATAACTTAAATTTTGACACTTGGATATTTAATTCACTCAAAACTTGATCGTGTAAATATACTTGTAAGGTCACTTATAAAGACACTTTTCAAGTCACTTGAAAATAAAAACTTCATCGAGTAATCCAGGCTTTAACTAAGATTTTTAGCGTTATTTTCTCTTTAATGTTTTATAACAGATTAGAAAATGCTGGATAAATATTAAATTAATAAAATTAAACATAATAAAATTTACACAAGTTTTAGGTTATTTCAAATTTTAACAGACAAAACGACAAATATTTATCTTTTTGTTCAAATTAATATTAATACAAAATTGTATAAATTTAATAATTAGTTTATGGGACCAAAATATACATACCTATTAAATTTCCGTCGAGAAATCTCGGCGAGAATCTCGGCCGAGACGAGACTCTATTAAACGAGACGAGAAAAATTTCGAGACGAGACATAATTTTATGAATTTGAAACGAGACGAGACAATGAATTTCTCGTCTCGTCTCGTCTCGACCGAATCACTATTCAGGAAGTTTATTAAAAATGATTAGACCTTGCACTGAATTTTTTTCTCAAGTTCTATGTTTATTTTTTGCTATATAGTATGGCACGAATGCAAATCTGAGATTTTTTGAAAATTACTTTTGTTGTTGAAAACAAATGGACAGATTTCAAAAATATAAAGAGATATAACTATTAAAACTTTAAACTGTGAAAACAAATTTCTACAAGAGGTCCTACATGAAACACTTACGATTGTTCATATTATGCGTTTCTGTATGATGAACACAGCAGGTATTTGAAGAAGATGACTTCCCCCATAAACAAATGCCATATCTAAATCTTGATTCTATGCCAAAATTGATAACTAATCGAACTTAATTTTGAGACAAGATTGTTAGTATGGAATTTACTATTTAAATTTTCATCAAAATTATAACCTAAAAAATTTCATCAGCCCATCGACCTTTAAACTAATGGACCAAGTGTCTCCTATTCTTTTATTGTTAGAATAATGCTCCAACATAAAAGGATAGAAATATATATTCTGTCCTTTAACAATACGGAAGTTCTCAGTTAAAGCATACTGCGCATACGTTCGTACTCATTGTGCATCTTTTTCAGCTATATGTAAACCTCTGTACACCGCTCTCTATCACTAACTACTTGTCAAAATCTACATTTGACGTTTCGTGACTGTGTATTATTTACTTTTTTGGAGAACATTTACAATTATTTGTCAATACATTCGTATATGTGTTGTGAGGTGTGTATGCGACAAAATAATGGGGAAACGGTGTATTTCGTGCAGTCAGCAGTACGTACGCGGTTCAGCTTTGTCATTTCATATGTAAGTTCTTATTAATTATTACTTGTCCCCTATTGTATTAAAATTATATAATAAAACTAATTATGCACAAAAAAAATCTATACTCTTAGCGATTATGCACTAAGTTCAGGACAAATCTTTTTTTTATTTTGCCGCGTTTTCTTAACTTCCGTACTGTTAAAGGATAGAGATACTGTGTCTGCACCGTTATGGCGGGACAAGCGTTTTGCTCGTACGCTGCGTCTATTAGTTTAAAGGTCGATGCATCAGCCCTTTGCAAAATTTTAAACTTTCATGTGGAACAAATTGTTCATTGGTTTTATGTGAAAAACATACTAAAAATTTATACTCAAATTCCTAGAAATAGAGGCTGAGAAGTTTCGTGCGATAAACACTATTTTCTAGAACTCTTATTAATTTGCGCTCATAGTTCAGTAGTACAGTCTTAGTTACGTGCTACCTTTACTTTGTTACGGTTCTGTACCCTAGATATACAAAAGACAGGTGTCTTCTGACTGTAGTTAAATAATCTGCATATTTTTGAGCGCAGCAATTGCCTCGTCGCTATAGGATCGTCTTAATTAACTACTCATTTTTGTATAAGTTTCATTTGAAGTTTCTTTTGCACTGAAACGAATTATTAGTCATTACAAGAGAACTACCACTGTGCGTAGGAAGCTCTTTAGAATTGCCGCACTCAATTTAAATATAATTTATTCTTCCCCCAATTATAATTATAATTCTGTACCCCTTGTTAAGAATCTCTGTTATCTTTAACGACTGTTCCCTTATCTTGCTCTTGTTCCTCATGCTCCGCGCGTGATATCACGCGATGCCAAGCCCTCCACGCGCGCCCTATAGCGACATGTTTATACCCGCACCGGGACACTTGCAATACCGACCAATCTTCCGCCAGATAACGGGAGAAATAATATCGAGCTGGGACAATTGAAATTTCAATTTGATTTTGAATATACGATTGATGTAAAGATGAAGATAATGGTTACGGCAAGTGAGGAATTCACAAAATTATGGAAAGAATGTACCGCAAACTTTCAAGAATCTGAAGAATGTTTAAAGTTAGAGAAAGTTTAATTTTCATACAGGTTAGTATTTTGTCATATTTGTCTTGGTAGACCAACTAATTCGATTTGAAATTGAATAATTTTTTATTCATCCTATTCATTAAATGTAATAATCCGTCCTGGCGACTATTACGTAATTGTTGTTTTGGAATTGTGTGTTTAACGCATTAAGTAATTCAAGCCCGGTTTCTCCAGAGCAACTTAAGACTTAAGTCGTTGCTTATTCCTAAGTTCCACCTTAAACCGTTGCACAACCCAAAAATGTCAAAATGTGAGACGTAAATAGCACTTAAATGTAAGTTGAGAAAAACGGTGACTTACGTGGTTGTGTCATATGTCATTATGAATATGGCTGAGGCGAAAGAAGTGTGCCTGGATAGGAATGTGTGGCGAAGGATGATTGTTTTGTAAATATTGTGGTGTGAAGATGTATGGTTAGTAAGAATATTTTATGAAAATGGACAGCTGAACTATTATGTGGACGATGTGAACGAAGTATGTTTCTACAGGAATGTGTGGCGAAAGATGATTTTTTGTGTAACTATTATTGTGGTCCGGATGCGGTTATTCGCTACCGAAAATCGGTCACTTTAATATGTTTCCCTGCTCTTATGTATGAATACGTTTGTGAACGTGGCTGAGGTGAAAGAAGTGTGCATGGATAGGAATGTGTGGCGAAGGATGATTGTTATGTAACTATTATTGTGGTCCGGATGCGGTTACTCGCTACCGAAAATCAGTCACTTTAATATGTTCTTTTGTAGGAATGCTATGATGATTGTTGATAAGGCGAAAGAAGAATGTTGTTAAAGAGTGAAGTGAATCAGCTGAGCTCTTACTCTTATCCCTTTTCCTATTGTTAACATTGTTTTCGGGTTTTTGCTAACCCACTAAGTGGGATTCGCGTGATTTTATGTATATATGTATGTCATATGTCAGTTGACATATCGGCAGGTCGTGGTAAATTTGTTTCGTTTTGGGCTGTTACGGCGTGAAAATTAAATGATATTAAGAAGAAACAAATATATTATAGTAAAGAAGAAGAAAATTGCTCTGTGAGAATGTAGAAACAAAGATTTAAAGAAAATCAATGGGGTGTCCGTGTCCATGTCCAATATTCAAATAGATGATACCTGAAAATTAATTATCGCTGTATTGGCAAGCCTATTTAAAATGTGGGCAAATGTGAAGATGTCGTCGAAGAAAAAGGCTTCTGTTTATAGAACTGGTGATGGTCCACATAAAAATATTATAAATAAATAATATATTTGGAACAAATCAATTCTGTTATATATTTGTCGCGGAGTTCTATCATTTTCGACAACGTCGACAAAATTAACTTCGTCCATAGTATCCACGACATTAACGTCGTCAAAATTAGGAAAATCCCTTAAATCCGTATCGAATGTTGTTGAAACGAATACAAACATAAACCCTGATAAACACAATGACAACTTTGACCTTTGACAGTCGTTATTTTATTTTGAATCTTTCAATTTCAAACTGACCAATCATAGAGCAGCATTACGCTGTTGCCAGTGAAATTTGTGACAAGTTAAATTCGCATTTAAATTTGATGGTGCAGTATAATTGGGATATAAGGCCTGCTTACAATTAAGTAGAACTTTATTAATCAACAACTTAAGTTGCTTTGTCAACCGGCATTAAAAAATATTGTATATCTATATAAAAACTATTTGAGATTGATTTTGTAAATCAGAGAATAAGAATTATAGTTTATATACATAGATACATTGACAGCGTTATAGCACGGCATCAAAACAGCCAAAATCTGAGCTCAGTTAAGGTTCAGGTTAATTTGTTGAGAGTTGGGATCGTGTGTTCTGGTTGACACATTAATAAAATTTGCTGTTTTGTTCGGGGTTCAGGTATTGGTTTCAGGTTCGGTTCGACTTAATGAAAATTTAATTAATGCTTATCGAATAACAATCTTTATATAGAAATAATTTAGAATGCAAGCCGGAATTTACGTGACAAGAAAGGAACACAATTTCCACGAAAGGCAACACAGGCAGCAAAGGGCGTCGAATATCAGCTATATTACGCTATATTACGCTTCCTATTCGAACAGAAAATGAACCTGAACCGGAATTTTAATACCCGGTTCGGTTCCGACTCGGGTTCAATTGAAAAATATATCTGAGGTTCAGTTCTGGGTTTAGGTTCGCTAAAATGTTACGGTTTGGTTTCGGTTTTGATTCGGTTTAGGTTCAAGTTAGATGCCCTGCATTATAGTTATATTTGCTTTATATAATTTTATTTTCTCGCGGAGTATTATAAAAGTTTATATATTTTTTTTATTGTTGGAAATAGGTGTTTGTTTCTGCCTCATACCCATTCCAACGTGTGCTTTAGTGACCTGTAGTATAACGCGTGAGTATCAATGGGGTCCTCCACTATTAAACCAGATAAACTAATAGATATTTACACCCCAAGTGAGGTAAGGTAATGTTTATTGATGAGAAGAAAGTTTAGCTCACGAGCCCTTACGGGCGAGTGAGTTAATTTCTTCGAGTGAATGAACATTCTTAGCTCACGTGGTTTGTACAATATTTTATTCAATTTTGACGAAATAATAATAAAAACCATTATAATATTTAATTTTGACAAAATAAAAAACTAATCAGTTAAAAGGCTGAACATGACAATCGTCGCTGATAGACGTCAAATCATCTAATTTAAAATGCTTTATTGTCTGTCATTTGCGCCGTGAAAAATAATGAAAATGGCTGATAATGTCTGATAAATACTATGGTACGTGTTATTTTTGTGTCTGATGTTATTTTAAATGCATTATTTGTTGAAGAGGGAGTTAAAATTTTGTGAGAGTGATTTAAAAAAAATTAATTCACTTGTGAATAAAATGTTGCTTATAGTTGTTGCTATGGAGTTAATAATGACAGTTTAAAACGTCAAAATTGGATAAAAACAATTATTACCTTTTAATACTTCAAATTGCTTCAAAATTAAACAAACTTTCATTTAAAATAATAACAAAATTAAAATGGAGAACCCCATTGAATTATTTAGTGATACCATCAAATTTTGATTGATTTTTGTTTAATCTTTTTTGCACATGTCCGTTTATCCGAATACTCTTAAAATAAAATAAGAGGTTTTACTTACCAGTCAAGTAACTTTTCATTTGCTCAGGGGATCTATTCTAAATTTATAGCCACATGTGCTATCCGCTATCCGCTATATAAGTTCCACTACTAGCCAATAGATGGATTCAAGTCGGATAGCCACATGTGCTATCCGCTATCCGCTGTATAAGTTCCACTACTAGCCAACAGATGGATTTAAGTCGGATAGCCACATGTGCTATTTGTTACAATTATAAATAATTATTATAATTTAAATAGGTACTTACAATATATAGATATTAATCAAATATTATTGATATAACACACAAACACAAGTATTTGATCACAAAATTGAAAAGCCGAACTACTTGTCAACTTGACATCTGGCTATATTAATAAGTTCCACTACTAGCCAACAGATGGATTCAAGTCAGATAGCGGGATGGGGACCCCCATCTGTTTGCTAGTAGTGGAATTTATATAGCGGATAGCACATGTGGCTATGAATTAGAATAGACCCCCAGGTATTTAATATTAAACCCTGTCAATCTCGGTCACCATCTTTTAGCTTTGAAACATTTGAATTTAAAAATTACTACCGTACCTATTACATATTGCTTTAGCTACGAAATTTCAATATTTAAAGTAGATACCTACAGTTGGTTTTTGATGCCTCAAGTTGAAATATCAATACCCAAATTCAATAGAGTTTTAAAAACAATGAAAGCATTGGAGATATTTTTAGGCCCTATTCTAAAAAACTTCCTCTGCATATGAATGAAAAATTAATTAAGTAGAATCTATGATGCGATTCATTTTTCGTTTGTTCGTCGGCTGATTTTTGTCATGGCTCGTCTCTAATACTGGAGGAATATATTACGAGCAGCTTTGAAACCTTCCGTGAAATGACGTTTTAAATTAATTCAATTTCTGGCACGGAAAGTTACAAAGTTTCCACACAAATCAGTGGTCGCCACTTTTTTCTGTCAGGCGATATTGCTACGTTGCCCTTCTACATCGAACAGATCGTACCAACGAAAAAAAAAATACTTTGCCCAAATATTTAAAGTTTATTTTAAAAAGCAGTCAATTTAAAATAGTAAAAGAGGTAAATGGCGAGAATATAAAAAATAATCCACCTACAATTTAATTTTTTAAAGATTAAAAAATTAAATTCTCAGTTTTTAGAGGGTTCGTAAGATACTACTGTTATTTTGTTATTGTTACGGTACAAGCATTCAAATTGAAAAAATCTGATGTGGCCAACACAAAACCTCCCGGTATTTAATTTTTATTAATTTAAATACATACTTACGTATTTAGTAATGCTTCAAACTATATTATGTTCCATTGCATATAACTATTGCTTTATTTACGATTTTCTTTATTATTTAATATGTCACTATTATTAATTTGAAGTGATTTGTTTTTTGACAATGACGTTTACCTGTCAGTTACATTCATTTGAAAAATAAACTGTGTAACAAAGGAATTGTATTTATCTTAGGCTTCGGGATTAAAAAAAGAAAAATGATTTTTAATTAATCTGTAAAATATATAGAAAAAGTATTAATGTATACCTGTACAAAATTCAACAATCTATAATTTTCTAATGACGTTAAATGCGAAAAAATGGCATTTAATGGTATTTTTTGAAGAAAAACCATTATGAGCTTCAAGTAAAGTACCATTTCCGTTTATCCGATTTACACCAAAATCTAATGGCTTCTATTCCTATTAGAATAGGTTAGAAATACAAGGATTCAGAATTTTCTGAATGATAGTATATGAGTTAGAGTGCAAACTAAATTTGTACACATACATACACACACACACACACAAGCACATACATACACACATACAGACATCGGGAGGTAAAAAAGTTAACTAATCTCATGGTTATTGTTATTAGCAAATGTGAAACCAAATAATATACAGGGTGTTAAAAAATAAGTGTCATAAATTATAAGGATAAATAGCACTGACGAAAATGAGTAAAAAAGCTTGATCAACATGGGTTCGATCTTCAATAGTTTCCGAGATATAAGGCAGTGAAAAATGAGTTTTTTCGGGGTTTACCTCTGCTATCTCGAAAACTATAAAAGTTACGATTTTGATTAAATGAGACTTTTTGTTTACCTTTCAAAGGTTATTTTAGTTGTGTTTTTGTTTTACAAAAAAATCAAATAAATATACTAAGACAAATGTTGTGGCGATTTTGGCCAATATTTTGTTTTCAAATAACTTCATAACTATTAGAAAGTCAAAAAAATGTTTCATATAAAATTTTATTGTTTTTTGCCCGTGAGGTGACGCCTGGTAAGCGCCCACACGGTGAAATATATCGTCATTATTACCGATGTCTACATGTGTTGTAGATACTGGCACACCCAGAAATGGGTAATATGCCGTGATGATATATTTATTTATTTATTTATTTATTTTGTTGTAACGAGGAAGACTCCGTCAACATCTAAAATTGGCATAAAAAGGAAGGGGATTCATTTTAAAGCCAAAGTATGTACCGTATCAGTGTCAACGAAACACGCGCTGGCCATACATATAATTCATTATATACCCTTCAGAAATACCGCCAATTTGGTCAATGAATTAGAAGAATCTCGAACATTTAGAAGAATAGGAGGAAACTTGTTCATAAAATAAATTGAAAAATAAAGAATAGATGTAATTAGAATTGTTTGTGTATACCAGAAATATTAAATACAATACTTATATAGCCTAATATGAAAATGGCGAGAGGTATTGTGCTGGCCACAACAGATTTCTAAAATTTAAATTCCACTTAATGTTAAGTTTTATTTAAGTAGAAGCGGTGTAAACGGCCATTAGTCGAAACAACTCCGCTCTCAACTGCGTTATATATATTCTTATCGCGCGAGCTTCTTTTCGATGTAAAAATGAGAGATATAAATAGCATATGCCGACTTGTTAATTCGTTTATGATACAGACGACTTTATCGGACATCTGTAAAAAATTAAATTATAGTTTTGAACAAAAAGTGCTTTTCTTATTTTCTATCTAAACAATAATGTGTCCTTTCAAGAGATAATTACTTTACTGCCATCTCGTCGATGTTAAAATCCTTCTAATTGCAAACCCTCTTAAAGTCTGCAAGAAATCTTAACAAAGCCTTATTACTAGTCTACGAATCGCACAAAAGGAGAATTAGCTAATATCACTCATAAATAACAATACCCGCTTAATTAATAAAAGATTGTACAGACTCACCACTTCAAACGTACCTAATGAAGTTGTGGGTAGACGAGCGAGGTTAAATGTTATATAATAAACATTAATTTTTCAACAGATGACACTTTTCATAAAGAGGACGCCTTTGTTTCTTAACTGTTTTCAGATTGTTGATCTACGCTTTTGTTGGGAAATAAAAAAGAAATCACGCTTTATATCTATATTAAATATAAATACTTAGGATCGATTTTATAAACGTTCAGTTAAATTTCAGTTAATTTCTCGATTGTGATGGAAATTAGATGTTAATAATTACTCAAAATTTCAGTCGTACAGTATTATTTCTTACAAAATCGACGTTCTGTATACAGAATTTTTATACAATTTGTAAAACCATATTTAAGTATTAAGGGCAGTAAGTGCTTCCTACCGTAGAAGAGCACTAAGTGACCGAAATGCGCATTACGTTTTTTGCACGATCGAAATACAAAATTAAAAAAAAATCTGATGTGGCCAGCAAATCCCAAAACGAAAGTTCCTAGGAAAAAATTCTATATATCCAGTAAAACTGTAACACGAACATACAAGGTGTGGCAACTAAATAACAAGATTGATCTTAGAATATTGACAATCTATAAAATTACATAAAACAAATATCGCCACCTTCAATGTACTCTCCTCTCTCCTCCCAGAACCCTACATCGCCCGATGCGAATATTCCATTGTTGGAAGCAATGCCCGCAGGCCTTTTGTGTTAGGTTGTTCATAAGCTCTGCCGCATTTCTATAACTACATCTCGGTCCCGAATTTGGTGCCTTTAACGCAGAATTACAATTTGGGAATAAAATCAAGTCACATGGCACTTGGTCAAGTGAGTGCGGTTGATGTACCAACACGGTGATTTTGTATTTCGTCAAAAATGTCTTGCCGGACAGGCCGTTTTGTTCCAGCGCGTTGTCTTCATGGAGAAACCATCACATTTCAGCCATTTTTCTTCTCACCCGTGCATGAAGGGTTATCAAAACCTTCTTGTAATATGCTTGGTTAACGAAATGCCCCTCAGGCACCCAATCCATGTGAACAATCACTCGCATTTCAAAAAAAACAATGTCACTGCGCGGTCGAGGCGCTAATCGCCTCCGATCTCTTTTCTTTCTTCTTTAAATCTTCTAAACTGCTCGAAAACTTGAGTACTAGACAGACCCTCATCACCATAAACATTTTTCAACAATTCGTACATTTCTGTAGGGGATTTTTTAAGTTTCACACAGAATTTCATATTGACACTAACATAATTCCGGCGGAGTACGAGAAAGCAGTTACCTTCAATCAAAGGCTACTGCCGAACAGTATGCCTAATTATCTTGAAATTTAGCAGTGGATGGAGGGAAGATGACAAATTAATAAGACATGGCCTACAATGTTGCCAAATTTACAGGGAAGTCAGAAAAAATAAATCTCGTTATTTAATTGCCACGCCTAGTACACTATTTAAAAAAAATCCATACCGGAAGTTCCTTGGAAAAGATTCTACAAATCCAATAACATACACTATATAAATTGCACTTGACACTGACATCTGTCAATTAGAATTATTTGAATATATCAGCTATATATGATTATAGCTAAGCTGGCTGATATATAAAAGTTAATCTCTTTATAATTCTTTAACTTTATATCTATTGAATATGAAAGACAATATATAATCAAACCGTATAGAAAATAAGATATTCTTTTATACTGAGAATCACATAAAATGTCAAAAAATAATATTTAACTACGTTTATTCAAAAAAATCTGATAAAAGCTTCAAATAAGAGAACTTTGGGTTGACCTATTATAATCAGCTATTAATATGAATGTAAAGAAAAGGGACACGAAAGAATTATAATTTTTAGAATTGTAGTATTGGAGATATAAAACGTGCTTATTCATTGAAAACTCAACACCGAATTTTTTTACCAAAGACTACACCTTCCGTACCTAAAGGTGGTGGAAGATAGTAAGTTTCGAAAATTACTTTGTCATTAAAAAAAAAAATTCTTGTCATTCTTAAAGTAAGCTTTGATAGTTGTTCTTATTTACATACCGCCTCACTTCCTTATCAGTATTTTGTAAATAAAACCTATTGTCTTGGAAACCTTCTCGGTAAACAATTTAAAAAAAAGCCGATCGCGCAAAAAATATTTGACCAAATGTATACGTATTTATGTGTAGGTATATGATTTTATGTTGATGTGTAAGATCATATTTGCTCTGATAAAGGAAAAAGTGTATAATATTTTAGAAATTTTACTAGCTGTAACCTGTACAACATATTATCTACTTTTCATTTTAATAATTAACAATGGAACAATAGTTTTAATTTATTAAAAAGTTCAGCGGAGAAATATATCGCTTTAATGTCTGTAATTACTTTCTGGGTGATGCTACATATTTAATTAAAAATGGTATTAATTAAATTAAATTAGTTCATTGTAATTTTTTTCCTGGACTATATTCTTTTGTTCAATAAAGCGGATACATGGCTTTGTTAGTTACAAAGTTAACAAAAGAATGCTATCGATTTTTCAAGTTCCTCGCAAAGCAACAACTTTAATAGACAAAAGACACACTAACATTGTTACAAGAAGAAAAAATATTAGGAAAATTACACTAGAATTTTTTTTTCAATAAATATTATTTAATTTATATTACCAACTGATAGACTGCAAGCAAACGAATAAAATTATTTATTTACAGTCATATTAATATATTTCATAGTGATTCATCAAGTTTTGCTTAAAAATCTGTTGTAGCCAGCACAATACCTCTCGCCATTTTCATTTTGTGTTATATAATTATTGTATATCACTTCGCTGTCCAACCGTCGTTTTATAACAAAAAAATTACATAACTTTACCCAAATATTGTTTTTTATTGTAGTTAACATGTCTTCTGCACACACAATTCTAATTATATCTATTTTGATTGGCGGTATTTCTGATGGATATATGCATTTTACCTTATAATTTTAAATATTTCATTAATAAAACAAGAAAGATTAAATGTACTTCTCAGAAAAAGCTTTCAGATTGTCACTAAAACTGATGATTTTTGATACTGACATCTGCCATTTACAAAATATTATAAACATTACTATGTTATAAAATTTGTATGTCAACTGGTTTCCTTAGTGTAGTTTAGCCTCTGCGATTTATTACATCCGATTATTCTATATAGTATAGTGTCTTTACCTCTAAATCTATAGAAGATATAATAAAAATTTAAGTGTCTTAGATGGAGGATTTTATGTTTTTCAATATTTGTAATAACAAAAATTTACAAAAAAAAAATGTATTTAGAAGAATTTTTCTAAGAAACTACTACTTCCGCTTGTCCAATTGTTACCAAATCCTTTTCAGCTCTTCCCATGAATGTCAGGTTGAAGAATACATACTTAAACAGGTCTTAAGTATTATAGTTTTTGAGAAACGTCCTTCCAACATACACACACACACACACACACACGCATACGCACACGCAAACGCATAAAGAGACATCACCGTAATGTTAACATCGGATTCTAGGGACATCAAAATGTGCTTATTCACTAAAATCTGGATTTGCGATTTTTAGCATGAATCCAATACCTCTCTTAGCGAGAGGTAAAAAATTATTTTATTTTCATAGTACATAGTTCCTAGTACCGTTATAAACTGTACCGAACTTCTTATACATTGTTACCATAGCAATCACTGTCAGTACAGTAAATTAATTTGAACTCTGACAAGGTTGAAAAGTGTAAAATAACGAACCGCAACGCGAAGAAATAATATGTAAATATAGATTTGAAACAATAGACTCAAATTCATAAACCGTCTTTCTTTACATAAGTTCATAAATATCATATAATGAAGTAAAATTTCTTGGTAATTACAATTTGAAAGAAGAAGACATGTTTAAGCATCTTAATAATAAATGTAAAACGGTATTAAAACTTCTGAAGTTTACAAACTTAAAACTATCCTTTTGAATAATTTAAAAGTAGGAAACTAGTCTTACGCGTACATTTGAATTACAAAATGTGCATGAAGTTGAAATAAAAAATGTAAAATAACATTATGATATATAATTACAGAATTCATATTCAGGATTCTGAAATTTTAAATTAAAAGTGAACAAAAGTGCTTCAGCGCTGTTTCTCGTTCTAAACAAAAAGTTCATTAAATTTAAAAATGAATTGTTATTTCAAAGCGAAAGCCTTAAATAAACTATTACGTGAAACAGTCGTTCGGTATTAAATTTTCATTCTTTATCACAATCTAATTTATATCCTCCGGTTAAACATGCATACTCCCTAGCAATAAATACGTGCAGCAAACTCAAAATTTAGAGAGGAAACAGTGTTTCTTTCTTTTACCCGGGGGGGTTTATAATTGTTTCGGAGGGGTAGGGTTGTGTAAAAATTTTTTTTTTCATTCAAGGTCAAATGCCTTATAATTAAAAGTTACATTTTTTCAAGGGATATGAAACTGCGTTTTTCCCTTTTATGTACAAAAATAAATTGCCAGATCACAGAAAATTTTAGAAAATAGAATATAGTTAACGAATTTTGCAATATGCACTCATGTATTCTGTATCGTACCATGTTAATTTTTACAGCCTGTTAAAATTTGTAGCCCGTAGGAACGAACGTATTATCTGTCATTTAAATTTTTTATACAGTGTCTACTATTAGTATCGAAAAATTTAAACAGGATTGTTTGCGCGTTATTACAAAAGGCTGGTATACAAAGATTGCTTTGAATGAAGCTAAATCTAGACCGCCATTCTTATTGTTATAATTTTGTTATATGTTGTTATGTATAAAAAATAGTTGAGTTGTGTAATTCCTTTCCTCGTGATCAGTCGCATTTTCATAATTCATGTTTAAATTATTTTTGTAAACATAATTAGAGGTAACTAGTTGGTTACCTTAAATAAACGTCGTGAACCCCAATATTGTCTATTCAATGTAATTTAAATCTATTTTTACAAGACGTGACAAGAGAGGTCTGCCCGTCATTTATATATATATTGTCATGAAGAGCTTAGCATTATAGCTCTTCCTAGTGTGCAGCGAGGTGAACCTGGTTATACGCTACCTTTCGTAAGCGTTGTGTTAGTGCAAGTGTTTCGAGGTAATTCTATCAAGAGCGACAAGTACTGGTCGTCGAGTTAGCCCCCATTGGTGGACCTGGCTTCCACAGGTTTGGATCTTCAAGGGACAGCAGGCAGAATGACCTGCTGGGATTGTCTCCACTTGTAGAGGCCCTTTGAAGACGGCTAGCAGCTGTCTTGTTCCTGCTCCTCCAGCCGCTGTCTGATGACGACGCGGATTCCATCTGCGTAGCTAAGGAGCTCCATTCAGTCACCTTCGTCGCTGAGACAATAAGGTACTAGAATTGGCTTCATTTAAATACAATTGTTTGTATACCAGTCTCGCTCGTATCACTAGTATTTTACCTCTCTGCTCCTTCGAGTAAATTTGTCAAATGTTGACGTTCTAAATCATATTCATATTCCACTGTCTAGTAATACTCCCGCTTAAACTTATACAGTCCATTTGAAGTTATTACTAAACAAGGATGTTAAAATTAATATGAGTTACAGATTGCACCCCAAACATTTAATCTGGCTTGCAACAATGTACAGTGGATAATGAACCAAGCCATTACTGCATTATTCCATTGTTATTAGGTTTGGGTCCTTGCATTCATGTCTACATTGTGCTAGTTTTTAAGAATTAAAGGCACAAACATAGATCCGTTTTGCACATTTTCTTTCAACATAATATATCAACTATTATTTGACATTTTTAATATAATCTTCTTCGGGGGAGTTTTCGTTTGTCTTCGGGGGGGTTTGGACCCCCCGACCCCCCTCTGAAAGAAATACTGAGAGGAAACTGCACCGTTTCCAAATATCCTCTGTCGAGAGTTGTGATTCTATTTCATGATGATCCTTTCCTTGTTTGATTAAGCTATCCTTGGTGGATGCATGATAGCATGGTGCGATGTATATTTGCGCGTCGATAGATCACAGCTTGGGATGTCAAGCAGAGATGTCCGTGTCCGTGTCGACAGGGCGGTGAGGACTATGAATGATTTAAATGTAATCAACCAGATGCAAACAAGGTCCTGCACACTCATTAGCTACAGACAAAAGCTGCAAACAGCATCGACAAAGATAGATATACGATGGGTCGTTTTTAATTTCCCGGGCTAGGCATGAAAAGAAAAGATTGGAACAGCAATAATAACTTATTTTTCAATATAGGCCCCTTGCTTTTGGATGTAAGTATTATATGGTTTCAATAACATCTTTAATCCATTATAAAAATATTCATTTGTTTTATCCGCAAAATGCCTTTCAACAGCCGCTATAAGTTCGTTATCGTCCCTAAATTTTGTTCCCCTTAGTGTTTTTTACCTCCCGCTACCCTTGATAAGGGAGGTATAGAGATCGTGCTAAAAATCACATATCGAGATTTTAGTAAATGACCACTTTTTCTCTAGAATCCAATTTTAACTCAAATACTATCATTCAGAAAATTCTGAAACCTTGCATTTCTACCCTATTCTAATATGGAAAGACACCATTAGATTTTGGTGTAAATCGAATAACCGGAAATGTCACTTTACCTGAAGCTCATAATGGTTTTTCTTCAAAAAATACCATTAAATTATTGAATTTTGTACAGGAATACATTAATACTTTTTTATATATTTCACAGATAAATTTAAAAATCATTTTTATTAAAGATCCCGAAGCCTAAGATAAACACAATTCCTTTCTTACACAGTTCATATTTCAAATGAATGTCACTGTCAAAAAACTAATCACTTCAAATTAATAATAGTGACATTTTAAAAAGAAAATAGTAAATAAAGCAATAGTTATATGCAATGAAACAGTTTGCAGCTAAATACGGAGGTATGTATTTAATTAATAAAAATTAAATAGCGGGAGGTTTTGTGTTGGCCACATCAGATTTTTGATATTTGGAAACAAAAAATAGTCACAGGAGGCTATATAAAAACGATCCCTTGTATTATAAAATATTCTTTTACATACATCTTAAAATAAGCCTCTTTTTCTGCATATCTCTGACATCCATAGTTGGATTTAGGATTTTTTTTTTAAGGTTAGTATTGAATCCATTTCTTCCACTTTTCCTATCTTTATTATCTTTTTCATGTCTTTCAGTTTTTTACTTCTATTTCCAAGTTCTGCTCTTCTTCCTTTCCATGTTTTCATCAATTTTCTTCCTCTCTTTTTTATTCCTATTTCTTCTTATTAAGCTGTACTGCTCCATCCTCATTATGTATGTGTATATCATTATGTTTTCATGTCCCGTTCTCTACAAAAGAATGGCATTCTGCAATAAAAAATATATAATTCTTGACGATATACGTAATAGGGGTTTCCAAGATTTGTTTTGCATTTTTTCATATGTTAATCTGTACATAAATATATATGACTTGTATTTTGTATTTTCGCCGAAATAATTGTTAAAATTTCAGTAAATGAGGGCCGGGAAAAATCAAATTCTAACATGGTTGAGGGGCGCACGACGATCTTTTAAAATATAGTCCTACTTATAAAGCGACTTGAAATATTTCAAAACTATCTATCTATAAACGAAATATTATTGCGCAATGCCATGCTCTCATTTTTACGTGGAGATTACTATACCGGCGGGTACAGGCGGTTAGGGGTGAACATAGGGATTTAACATAGGATTTTACTTTTATGCAATTTCCTGCTCTCCTGTTCATTTTACGACAAAAGCTGTAGAATACAAAGTTGTTCACAATTAAAAGTTGCATTCAACAAAGCTGATGTTACCTTTCTACCTTCCATCACCTTTATAGGTAAGTTAAGGTATTGTCTGGTCAAAAAAGTCGGTAATGAGTTTTTAATGAATAAGCGCGTTTTCAGGTTTTTAAAATACGATTTTACTAGTTTTACGATGATGTCTGTATGTGAGTGTGTATGTATGTGTGTGTGTGTGTGTGTGTGTGTGTGTGTGTGTGTGTGTGTGTGTGTGTGTGTGTATGTGTTTACTACAATTTTAAAAATCATAATTCATTCGTTTTCTTCTTCTTCACAACCATATGAAGAGTTGATTAAATGTTCCCTTATTTGAAGTTCTTAACAGTTTTAACAGTTTTTTTTTTTTTTGAAAACACGCATTTAAATATCATTTTTGGACATTTTATGTGATTATCAAATGAAAAATATCTTACTGTCTATACAGTTTGATTACATTTTCCTTCATATTCAATAGATATAGAGTCAAAGAATTATAAAGAGATTAACTTCCATAAATTAGCCAGCTTTGCTATAATCATGAAAACAGCTGATATATTCAAATAATTCTAATTGAAAGATATCAGTGTCGAGTACAATTTACATAGTTCGTGTTATAATTTTATTGGATTTATAGAATCTTTTCCAAGGAACTTTCGGTATGGAATTTGTAAAAATAGTATATGTTCGTGTTACAATTTTACTGGATATATAAAATCTTTTCTAAGGAACTTTTGGTAATGGGATTCGTACAAAATACATAGAATTAACAAAAGGTAATGTGCTGGCCACATCATATTTTTTATTATGTTTCTAGTTTCTTCACAATTTAAAAAAATCTGTTGTGGCCAGCACAAGACCTCTCGCCATTTCCATATTAGGCTATATAAGTATTGTATTGCACTTCGCTTTCGAACCGTCGTTTTATAACAAAATTTTACAGAACATTACGCAAATATTGTTTCTTACTATATTTAGCATGTCTTCTGCACACATATAATTCAGATTATATCTATTTTTCATTGTACAAGGAAGTTTCTAAATGTCAAATATTGTTCCAATTCATTAACCAGATTGGCGGTATTTCTGATAGATATATGCATTTTACTACAATTTTACCAATAATTTCAAATATTTAATTAATAAAACAATAAGAAAAGTTAAATATACTTCCCAGAAAAAGCTATCAGAATGTCACTAAAACTGTTGATATTTGACAATGACATGTGTCATGTTATAAACATTGAAATTTAGAAGATTTTTTCTAAGAAACTACTACTTCCGGTTGTTCAATTGTTACCAAAACCTTTTCAGCTCTTCCCAGGAATGTCAGATTGAGGAAACTGCAGTTAAATATTTTTTAAGTCTTATAGTTTTTGAGGAATCGTGACTACAACATCCAGACATACATACATACATACATACATACATACATACACACACACACACACACACACACATACACACATCCACACACACACACACAGACATCATTTTAAAAATGTTATAATCGGATTGTAGGGACCTCGAATCGTGCTTATTCAATAAAATCTGGATATGCGAATTTTAGCATGAATCCAATACCTCTCTTAGCGAGAGGTAAAAAAGTACCTAAATTTGTCGACATCACCCGGTATATGTACAGATAAAGATTATAAACAGCTAGACTATGGCAGTTCTTATATATTACATTTTGGAAACAAAGTATTCATGATGGAAAGCTTATCATTATTTTTGCTGTATTATATTTGAAAACTTTTCGATAAATCCATAGACTTTGCAGGCATCGAACAAGCAATAATTTAGGCAAAATAACAGAGTAGTTAGGCAGGGTGGGCGATACCAACAAGCATGGATGTGTAGAGAACTCTCGTTGGTTTATTGCAAATTCTTCTTTGTTAATCTTTCGCTGCGCATTGGGATTTGCCGTCCCGATGGAAATTCAATATTTATACACCGGATCACGATGTATTCCCCGCCCAGTACACTGCCAACATATACCAGACCACTATTCCAGAATTTCGAATATGGGAATAAACAAGTATTCACTGTTTCATGGTTTAGCTAAGCTTGCAGCCATTGTTATTATACACGCTGTTCAGTTTCAATACTTAAAAAATATCCCCTGTAGTATAATGCTGACGCATAACGGATTTCACTTTGAATTTTGAAATTATAAAGTAAATATAAACCAGGATTTATAGTAGTTTCCAATATCTGAACAATAACAAAGAGTGGAGCCATCAGAGAATAATATTTTCTATTCAGGTTCATTTAAACATCAATATCAAAACATCAAACGCACAACCCCAATTGGAGGTCTATGTCTAAAGCATAATTTTATATTTCTACACGTGGAATTCAATACAATTAATTATTGGTATTAATTTGATATCTATGCACCAAAATATTTTTTCATCCTCAACTTTTTCTGAAAATTTTAATAGTATGTTCTGTTCCAAGTTAAGATAGTGAAAGTTTATTAGGCGACCATGCCATACGAGTACAGTAAAATTACTTTTCTGACGCGGTGCGTAGATATTTTACTTTTTCGTATTTTATATTAGTTTCTTTGCGGCATAATATTCTGAATTAAAATCTAAAAATCTGTTGTGGCCAGCACAATACCTCTCGCCCATTTAATATTAGGCTATAAATATTGTATTTAACATTTCTGGAACACACAAAATATTTTAATTACATCTATTCTTTATTTTTCAATTCATTCTATTATAAAGTTTCCTCCTACTCTTCTAAATGTTCGAGATTCTTCCAATTCATTGACGAGATTGGCGGGATTTCTGAAAGGTATATGATATATATGCATAGCAAGCGCGTGTTTAGTTGACCTGTTACTGTACATCACTGAAATATATACTAACTGGAACTCGCATACTCTACCTATCAGCGTACGCTGCACTGAAGCCTCATTGAACAATAATGGCTGGTCCTGTTCGCGCACATTCGTGCTGAACGGAACCTAGCCGAATAACTCGTATCATAGCTGATCGCTTTGTTTTCATATTATGCTTCATTTATTTAAACATGCGCCATACGAAATAATTTCCGTCTACTCACGAACTGTCTCGATGTTTGCCGACTACTCCAGCAGAAGGCTTTCAATATGCTTCACAGTCACGGTTCGTACGCGCATTCCAGTTAGTATATATTTCAGTGCTGTACATACTTTGGCTTACAAATGATTCCCGTTTCTGTTTATACCAACTTAAGATGTTCACGGAGTCTTATCCTTGTTATAAAAATAGCATATTATAATTACTATTACACCTCGACTTGTCCAAGTACGAATTTTAGGTTTTCCGCATTCAAGAAGAGAGGTAATTTAACGTGCGGCAGATATATCTATAATTTTAAATATTTAATTAATGATAAAATAAGAAATATTAAATGTACTTCCCAGAAAAAGCCTTCAGTAATGTCTCTGGATTTTTGACACTGACATTTATGTCATTTACAAACATTTTAATCTTTTAACTGATTTTCATGGGCTATTTGATTAATACAATGAAATATTTTATACTATATTCATAACTCTCTACCTCTAAATCTATAGAAGATATAATAAAAATGTTCAATATACTAGATAGAGAATTTTATATTTTTTAATACTTGTAATAACAAATTTCCACAAAATGATATTTAGAAGATTTTTTTAAGAAACTACTACTTCCGGTTGTCCAATTGTTACCAAAACCTTTTCAGCTCTTCCCAGGAATGTCAGATTCAGTAAACTGCAGTTAAATGTTTTTTTAAGTCTTATAGTTTTTGAGGAATTGTCCCTCCAACATCCAGCCATACATATACACACACATACACACATTTAAAAATGTTATAATCAGATTGTAGGGACCTTAAAACGTGCTTATCCACTAAAAGCTGGATATGCGAATTTTAGCATGATTCCAATAACTCTCTTAGCGAGAGGTAAAAATACATAGTAGCCTGATTCTCAGTAACAAAGTACCTTGACAGTTATTATTTTTTGTACCTTACAACCTCCGAACAAATTAATTTTTGGAGATCGATTTGCAAAACAATGGATCTAGATAATGAAAAGAACATGGAAAACGATGTAGAAGATAAACAATAAAAAATGAAAATAATTTCCTTGTGTCAAAGTGTATTTTATTGACAAAACCATTATTATGCAGTAACGGTTGCTAAGTTGTAAAGTAACCCATTACTGTACAATTTTGAGTATATTAAAATAGTACATTACTGTACAAAATACGAAAATACTTTTACCAAAAACTTACTTGAGTGCCATTGTTGGTAGAGCGTTCTACTAGCAATAGGAAGGTCCTGGATTCAAATCCCAGTGAAGTAAATGAATCGCTCACGAATGAATGTTACAATAATAACTTTATGAAATAGTAGTCGCTTGTGCAAGCAAATCAGATGGAGCTTAAAAAAAATAACTTTTAAGCCGTGCTGCACACAATATTTTCAAGCTATCTACGCGAAAAATATAAATTTTTATTTAAAAATAAATTTCATATCTGATTGATTCACGTAATTTGCTAAGTGATTTTCTGTCACCTGTATAACTTTCAAAACAAACTGTTTACTCTCAGTGTGTATCTTTTAGCTTAAATAAAAAATAAAATCGACATTAGCCCATCGCTACACGCATAAAAAAAGCAGATTAAACGTTACACGCACTAAGGAGATTCCCTCACTGGCCGATTTACATATAAATTTTTACCTTTTTTGTCAATATAACATCTTTAAAGTGATATTTGTTTAATAATATTAGATACACATATTTTAGCCGTGGTTTATTATATATATATATATATATACCAGAATATAAGTAATAATATATAGTTAAAACCATGACATAAAAACCTTACAACTAAAAAAGTTCAGTACACATAAGCATATTAAAATATAACACGTACTGCATAATCCAAACAAATATAAATTCATTAAAACTAAAAACTAACTTTGCTTTCGGCATGACAATTGGTACAGGTAAATGTGGGATTCCCCGAAAATACACTAATTTAATAGTTATTTGTTTAACTAGGAACTAGGCACTAAAATGCCAGCTTTATAACAAAGGCTGCCGTTCCATTGTCAAAGATGTAAATCTGTGTTTAGTGCCGTGTTAAACACATTATTTTTTTTTGCTATTTTAGAATTAATATTAATTTAGTGATTATTTTTAATACCTTTTAATACTATTTAGAAAGTTATCGCCATCACCTTATGTTGCTATGCGTTTGTTGAGCGGTTACTACACTATCATAATTTGACAATTATACACGAATTTCTTTGACATAAACGTCATTTTATAGCCCGCGGGCCTCATTATAGCCCGCCGGGTTATAATGAAACGTTAAACCACATAATAACCTACAATATAAACAATTTAAACAATCAACATGAAAAGTTTTTATTACAAATCGAAAATTTTTATATTCTTTAATGAAAAATGAAAATTAATTTTGTGATATTTATATGGAAAGCACGGAGATACACAAAATAAAACTCAAATGACATAACTAATAAACAAACAATAAACTGTTGTTCTCCGCTTTCATAGCAACACTAGATACTGGATGTACGAGGACAAATTCTTTTCGATACAATTTTTCTCATAATTTGAAAATTTTCATCCTTGCATAAAGTTTTGTATGTACCACGAGCGTAACTTGCTTTTATGGCCTTTGACGTGTTTTTATCCCTCGGCTTACGCCTCGGGCTCAAAATCCCGCCGCAGGCCATAAAAGCCTCCTTACGCTCTTAATACATAAATAACTATTGCTGGCTAGGCAGTAAAAGTGACATTTTACAGATTGTTGGCTGTCCAAATGTTGCATTTTACTGTCAATCGGGACAAAAATACTTTAATATTACTTAGTAGAGCCATTTTTAGTAAGGTACTAAAGATATGGCATAATTTTCTAAAGAAATTGCAAAAATAATCAAGAAAATAATATATGGCCGGAGAAAAGTGTTTGACGAAGAGTTAGTTAACTTGAGCTACAAAGAAGTAATACTTTATGATAGTATTTATTTGACAAAAGCACTAAATATCCTGCATTAGCAACTCATCTGGAAAAAAATATTATTCAATTTACTGGCACTATATTTAGTTTTATATTTCCTGATCGATATCTATCTTCTGTGTAAGTTAATTATAAAAATAAATGCATTAGCCTATTTAAGCTTTTTACGCCAACTTTATCTGATGTGGAAAAAATAGGTCAATTTAAAGAGTGAATAAAAATGGAACATTGTATGATGGATTACCCAGCAAGGAAGAGTTAGGTTTTAATGGCCCAAGTGACTTTACTTCCAGAAATAACGAGCAAGTGAAGAAGAGAGCCTCTCAACTCTAGATAAAAATACTAGAAGAGGCAAGGGGACACCGTCGCTTCGTGTAATAAACAGGAACTCAAATCACAAGAATTTACACTTTACAGGGATTTATTTTACGTTTGTTACACAATCTGAGAAATGTTGAAAAGTAATTGAATTTTAAAGATTTGTTTAGTGAGCCGGAATATGAATATATAAGAAGCCGTAAGTAAGTACCTTAATAATGTGTTTTTGTACCCTGGAAATTGCAAATAAAAACTCAATATCTTGGGGTGCACAGAGGGTTCTTCGCTGTATTCTTAATATTCCATTTTAGTAAAAACCGATGTAGGACTAAGAAATTAGAAGAACTTAATTTACGATCACCCAGACAGAAGCGTTGAACACTTTAATCAATGCAATCTTTCATACTGCCTGGTTCCAACAAGATGGTGCAACAGCCCATACTGCAAGAGTATCCATGGACTTGCTTCGGTGTACCTTCCCCACACGATTCGTTGTGAGAACCAACTGATTGATCAGCAAACATTGGAAAGAGTGTAGGAGAACTTCAAAGAGAACTTGAAGACGTCAACATTAGTGTTTCACAAGACAAGATTTCTTGTCTTGCTAGACTATTTCTTGTCTTGTCTTGCAAAACAAGACAAGAAATTTAAATAACTCTTGTCTTGTGTTACTCTTGCAAGCAAAAATCTTGTCTTGCTTGCAAGACTCTTGCATATTTCTTGTCTTGCTTATTTGCGCGTGCGCGTAGTGTTACATTATTTAGACTTGTTTGGGGTTCCCCTATTAGCTGCCAAACCGTTGGTTGTTATATTGTGCAGTCATTGTCAAAAGCTAGTTGTTTTTAAAATTATAGTAGTAAATATATTATCATGTTTAGTGAAATTGAATCTGGTATTTAACACTTTTATATTAATGAGACCGACATATTAGATTTTTGCTAAAATTAATAAACATTAGTGGTACTTTACTTGAAACTCTGGACTGATTTCCTTGAAAAAATATATTATATAATAAAAACTTCTCAAATTTGGTTTTAAAACTAGTATATGGTTGAAAACAACATATTAGATTTTGAGTATATATGATAAGTCGGATGTAGTTCTTAACTAAGAGCTCTCAACGAATTAGATTTTGTTTACAAACGATAAAGTGATATTTTACTCCAAACTCATTGCAATTTTAAACATCGAATTAGCGGGAGGTCATGTGCTGGCCATATCAGATTTTTTATCCCTAAATCTATAGAAAGATATAATAAGAAAATTTTAATTTGTCAGATTCAGTACTTAATGCTAAATTTTCAAAATATAATATTTAGAAGATTTTTTTAAGAAACTACTACTTCCGGTTGTCAAATTGTTACTAAAACCTTTTTAGCCTTTCCGATTAATGTCAGCTTAGCGAGAGGTAAAACCAATAATAAAATATTGATATGCTGAATTATAATATAATATTGCAAGAATGCAAGAAAATATTAAAAAAATCTTGCTATTCTTGCACTTTTCTTGCAGGCCAGATTCTTGTCTTGTCTTGCAATAAACTATACAACTCTTGTCTCTTTTTCCAAAAAAAGCCCTATTCCTCGTGGTCATAAACTTTCCATTAAAATACTTTTTAAAAAATGTGAATTGTCAGTTGCAAGTTTTTAATTATATTTAACAATTTGGATTTTTTAGAAGTCTCCACAGCTGGTGATGGAAAAAATAGAACACACACCACGTGAAAAAATTATGCATCTCTTCTCCTTGGTATAATGCAATTCATCGGTTAAATTCAAATTTCTACAACACCAAAACGGATCAATGCACCGGACCAAATACAACCATCCCATATGCGACTGTGACCTACAATGAAACATCTCGTGTTGAAGTTGCAGTCAGGATTCCTCAATGTGAAATTGATTTCATTTTATTTGTCCTGCATCCGGCGCGCGGGTTCAACAACTATTCATTTCACTAGTTCCACAGCCTTCTATTCTTCAGAATTGATAAAGTTAGAAAGACATTTTTTTGGTTTATTTTCAGCAGCAAATAGCTTCATATTTGTAAAACGAGTTTATCTAAATAGAAATAGTTTAATAATTTCGTTTACCAATTTTGACATGATGGATTTTTCCTTGCGAACCAATAGATTCATATAAAGTCTATCAAATCAAATAAGAATAAGCAAGGTTAATAGTTTAAAATTCTTATCTGATAATTCTGAAAAAAAGTCTGTTGTATAAGTATCAAATTTAACATTTCTTGTACACACATATTATTCTAATTACATATCTTGTCCTACTCTTCTAAAATGTTCAAGATGATTCAAGTTTATTGGCGGAATTGGCGATTTTCTTCAGGATATATCGTCGGTTTGGAAAAAGACTGTCATAACTAAAAATTAATAGTTTCCAGGAAAGGCATTTCAAAATTTGCAAAATGTTAAAACATTCAAATCCTCACCCGGATAAATAATATGAACAAGCGGCTTTGTGTGGGATTGATAAGCATTTTAAACTATATTTGAGACTAATAATTCTGAACTTATTTAAACTTGCAATCCTCATTTACAGCCCTTATTTAGATATGTAACAGTCTTGCCCAAAAAAAAAGTTTACAATTTAATTTCAATTTATGGAACAAAATTTGGTTTTTAGGGTATTTTCTGCACTGACAAAAAAATTTTGAAGAAACATAATTAAAAATTTATACTGCACAAAATAAAAACTACAAATTTTTATAAAAATCTAAATAAAAGCGAGAAACAACTTTTTTTTCAATTATTAAGGAAAATATCCCTTTCTTCTTGGCCTATGCAGTACCTACTTTGTTCTTATACGCTCTTTTCAGTGACAGCGAATTATATTCTGTTTTCTGCCGTCTTGAATTTATGATAACAGTGAAGAATTGCTCTTGGTGGTAAGAAGTATAAAAAAATTTCCCCATGACTGTATTCACCAAAACTCTGAATACAAACTGAGGTACTTTTTAAAATTTAACACTATTCCATATAAAAATTAAAGAGCAACACTTCTACGATAACAGTCAAGGCACAACTAATATGTGACGGTCTTACATAGAATGGTAGTATAAAATTGTGGGAAAGACAGACTGTTACAAATTTCATCTAGCGATTTCTTCACGAATTACAACTTGTGCCTGTCTTCTACATAAATATATTGGCAATAAGTAGTAGTTTGACATTTAAATCTCAAATATGACGATTTTTGAGTTTTGACGGTCTTTTTCCAAACCGACGATATGTACTATTACTATTAATATACATACCTACCCAAAATATTAAACTTTTAAATAATAATTGAATAAGAAATATTATACACATATACTTCCCAGAAAAAGCTTTCAGTAATGTGAGTACAACTATTGATTTATGACACTGACATTTATCTATCATTTACAAACATTTGGATTTAACAACTGGTTTCTTTAGTGTAGTCTAGACTGTGCGATTTTTTGCAGGAGATTATTCTGTATAATATATTTTCTTTATCTCTAAACGTATAGAAGATATAATAAAAATTATAAGTGTATTACATGGAGAATTTTATGTTCTGCAATATTTGTAATGACAGAGATTTTCCAAAAAAAAAAAATTAGAATTTTTTTTAAGAAACTACTACTTTCGATTGTCCAATTGTTAAAAAAAAACCTTTTCAGCTCTTCCCATTAATGTCAGATTGAGGAATACGTAGTTAAACAGGTATTAAGTATTATAGATTTTGAGATATTGTCCTTCCAACATCCACACACACACACCCATACACACATACACACACACACGCAAACAGAGTGAGAGGGAGAGAGATCATCGTAAAAAGTTAAAGTTTAAAGACAAGTCATCGTAAAAATGTTATAATCGGAATCTAAGGACCTTAAAACGTGCTTATTCACTAAAATCTGAAAATAAATAAAACATAAATATATCATCACGCCATATTACACATTTCTAGGTGTGCCAATCTGCTTTGTCACAGATATCGGTAATGAAGATGATGACATATTTGTACCGTGCGGGCATTTACCAGGCGTCACCTCACGGACACCCATTCCTGGCTTGGAGAGTGCACCACAGAGGTCACTTTTGTGACATTTCAACTTCGAAATATGTGGCGTCGGTCGGGATCGAACCCGGTTCCCCAGGTTCGCGACCAGACACTCGGGCACGCGATTTGTAACATGAATCCAGTACCTCTTAGCGAGAGGTAATTCAACGTAAACAAAGTTAATAAAACTGTTTTTGTTCAGCAAAAACTGGTCTTATTTCAAATTGAGTAAAAAGCAACACATTTTGTTTTATTATTTAAAAACAAAATATTCCTCTATTAAATTCTAAACAAGCTTGTTTCCAACGAAACAAGAACTAATATTGCATAAAATAAACATGATGCAAAAAATAGAAAAAACAAAAGGTAGGCATGGCATACGGCATCCATTTACTTCATGTAACATTTTAATAACAGAAAAACGAGTGAAACAAAAGCAGGAGACAAAAAGTGGCGGTGTTACTGCTGGCGGCGCTGATGTCGTTGTCATGTCAGCTCGAAATCCTGCCATTCCGAATCCTCTCGCAGTCTGCAATCCTTACACGACGGGAATCGATCGCGAATTAAAAATAAAACGGCTTGAATAATAAACTCGACATTGCCAACCTTGGACAGGATTTGGGAAAGACATCGGAGAGACATTTGGTACCACTTTTTCCAGAGGAAAATCTTTTTATATGACCTACATTAATATTTTAAGGATTTCCCTTTCTCTCCAGCAATATATAACAGAAATTACTTATTTAAAATTCGCTTGCCCTACCAGAAAAGCCATTAAGACCTACAAAGTGAAACACTCAAAATAAATGTCATATGGACATTAAAGCGTGACTTCTTATATTATGGATATTAGTTATTTATGGCACAAGTGAGCAAATATATAGGGTGTTCAGTATAATTTGTTCAACATGGAGGTTTCGAGAACTATAAGAGATATGAAGTCGGTTAAATTCAACAAAAGTTGCCTCATTAGGAAACCATTTTAATAGAGTTTTGTTATTTATATCGGGGAAAAGTAAATTTTGCAGTTTTTACTAGAAAACGATTTTACTAGTTTTACGATTATGTCTGTATGTGTGTGTGTATGACAAAAATTTCTCCGGCGATAACTCCAATACTACAATTCTAAAAATTTCTCTTCTTTACATCCATATGAAGAGCTGAATAGTATGTGGTTATAAATGGTCAACCGGAAATTCTCTTATTTGAAGTTCTTCAAGAAACGCAGTTAAATATCATTTTTTGACATTTTATGTGATTATCAATATGAAAGAATATTTTATTCTCTATACGATTTGATTATACATTTTCCTTCATATTCAAAAGATATAGAATTAAATAATTATAAACAGATTAACTTTCATAAATCAGCATCAGCCAGCTTTGCTATAATCATGGAAACAGCTGGTCTATTCAAATAATTCTAACTGACAGATGTCAGTGTCAAGTGCAATTTACATAGTATATGTTCTTATTATAATTTTTTGGATATATAGAAACTTTTTTAAGAAATTTTCCGTATGGAATTCGTGGAATATAGTATTTGTTCGTATTACAATTTTACTGGATATATAGAATCTTTTCCAAGGAACTTTCAGTATGGGACTTTTATAAAATACATAGAATTGACAGAAGATAATGTCCTGGACACATTTTTTATTTTTGCGAATATCTTCCAAATGTTTTTATCACTGTTGAATTTCGAATTATGATGTCCAAGTTTTAATATTTATGTGGACGCCATATTGGAAAATTACACCATTTACCTAAAAGAGAATTTTTAGCATTTCACCGATGTTTAATTTTTCTACGTTCATTTGTTTCAAATACCAAAATTGTGTTTAATCTAAAAATTTAACAAATGGAACAACAAATCGACATTTTCAATATACATGTCAAAAAAATTATTAGAAATACAACTTTAAATGAAAAAATAGTGTTTGTAGAAAAAAATTGATATACAGGCTGTTAAAAATACCTAAGTGTAACAAATTATGAGGGCATATAATACTGACCAAAATGAGTAAAAAAAGCTTAATCAACATTAGTCCGATCTTCATCTGTTTTTGAGAAAAAGGCCATTTTGTATTAGAATTTTATCTATGTCCGTAAATAATAGTTACGTACTTATTATTTTTTTTAAACATGTCAACAGGATTAAATCCTAATTACTGAGTAGGTTCACATACACAAACATCCATGCCTTAGTGGGATTCGAACCCAGAACCCCGAGCGTACTCATGACTAAGAGGCGTTGCTCTAACCATTAAGCTACCGAAATCGCCACATTTTTTTTTTTTTTTTGTTTTTAAACGAAAACACATCTAAGATGACCTTTGAAAGGTAAACAAAAAGTCTCATTTAATCAAAGTCGTCTATCACAATTTTCGAGATCTCCGAAACTATTGAAGATTGGACCTATGTTGATTAAGCTTTTTTTACGTATATTCGTCAGTAATATATGCCCTTATATTTTTTTAAACTTATATTTTAACACCCTGTATGTTAAAAGTGATTGTATTATTCATTCTCACCAAATAAAATATCACTTTTAACACATATCAAAAATAACTATTGTATTGCTTAGTCCTGGTCAGTTTCAATTCGTTCGTCAACATATTTGATTATCCCTACAACCAATAAGACATCCCAGAAACATTTGTACTATCAAAAGTCTTCCTTGAAAGACAATCTTGCTTTATTCCTTTTTCTTTTCGTTGCAATTGCGCGTTTCTATTGACTCCGAACTCTTGCAGTGTCATATGACAATTGGCGTAGGACGCTCTTGCTCTATCTCCAAGATAGGGTAAGACTTAAGAAATCTCCCCCTAACAGCAAGGGAAAGTAAAAGCAACCCCGTGCATACGCGGCGCAATAGAGGAAATTGGAAAATTGCTTGATAAGATTACGGGATTAGCTTCCTTTTAGATTGAAAATATTTTTATACTTGTTTTATTCTATATGCTGGATAAAATTATATCATTCGTGATAGATACTTTAAAGTACTTTTCAATAAAGTTCAAATAAACTATGACTTCTATGATGGTAATTTATTAAATGAGGGAAACAATATTTACCTCTCGCTAAAAGAGGTATTAGATTCATGCAAAAAATCGCATATCCAGTTTTGAATGAATAAGCACTTTTTGAGGTCACTAGAATCCGATTATAACAATTTTATAATGATATATGTGTGTACGTGTGTGTGTGTGTGTGTGTGAAGTAGTAGTTTCTTCAAAAAATCTTCTAAATATTATTTTAAAAATATAGTGGAACCCATACATAATGAAGTTGCCCCTAATAGAGACTCTATTATAATGTACACTTTTTAAAGTCCAAGGTCAAACGCGTGAAAAATTCTCGGTTAAAAACATTATAACATGCTCTTACCTATAATGAACCAAAATTCTTTATTTTGCCCATTACAAGCGGAGCGATTAGATACTTCCCCGATAATTATGACGCAATCGAAAAGAAGCTGGGAAGTGCGAAAGGGAACAAATACTGACACACTATTTCAATACTAAACTTATCTACATAAAAATTATATAGCCAAGACGTGGATCTAACAAAACTAACTGACTTTTTTTCAAAATATAAATAAATAAATAAATAAATAAATTTTATCGTACATATATGATAAAGGTATGGTTCAAATTAAGTGAATATTGACAGAGCCAATTTAACATTTAATTAATTTATTGGTGATTTCTAATGCATTATATCTTTCTCAGGAAAAGGACAATACCTACCTTCCATATAAAGGTAAGCAATTCTTTAGCAATTTAAAATCACTTCAATAATACATATCTGTTCTATCGTCAATCCAAGGTATAAAACTTTGTAAGGTATGAATTGTGGTTCTATTCGAAGAATAGATTTTGATTGCGCAAATGAAGTTATTAATACGAACCCTCGAAGTGCATAATTTATATAATTTTACTTAAATAAAAATTAAAGTAATTTACCTTTCTTTTGAGTTAAAGTGCTACTTGTTTCATTTAAAATCTACCATAAAAAATTTTTTTAATGAGAAAATTAAAGTTTTGTTTGATCAGGTTAGGGGCCCAGAACACTTCTACTACGAATTTATAATTATAAATAAATAAATATATCATCACGGCATATTACCCGTTTCTGAGTGTGCCAGTATCTACAACACATGTAGACATCGGTAATGATGATATATTTTACCGTGTGGGCGCTTACCAGGGGCACTCATAGCTGGTGTGGAGAGTGCACCACAGGGGTCACTTTTGTGCCATTTAAAATTGGAAATATTTGGCGTCTATCGGGATCGAACCCGGTTCCCCCCCAAAAAAATATGTAATTTAAATTATGTAAGTATTTATTACAATAAGTTTTTTGCTTTAATTTTCATGCATATGTATATCTATAACCGAATACATAGTTTCCTGTTTTGTTATTTTTTTTTTTTTTTTTATTAGTTATTATTCTGATGAGATGAGCACTCAACTATAATGGACTATTTTACTTGATTCCCTGAAGTCCATTATAAGAGTTTTATACTGTATTAAAAAATATGAAATTCTCTCTCCGATACAATGAACATTTTGATTATATCTTCTATAGATTTAGAGATAGAGAATTATAAATATATAAAATAATCTGTTGTAATGATCTAACAGCCCAAATAACTCCATGGAAACCAGTTGAAAAATTAAAATGTTTGTAATTGACAGACAAATGTCAGTATAAAAAAATCGAGATAAATTTTTCTACATTATTATTTCATATATTTTGAGGTGTTAATAATTACTCGAATTCTCAGTCAAACAGCATCTATTTTCGTAACACCAACGTTTCGGTGCACACTTGCACCTTCTTCAGGGTCACGTAGTCCGTAGTTGTGATCTACTCGTATGTCTTGTGTGAGGGATGATATGGGGTTTGTTGTCATTGTTTCTTCAATTTGATGTAAATGTGGGCAAATTTCTCGATTGTAGTATGGATAAGGTATTAACAATAAATACTCGAAATCTCAGTCAAACAGCATTCTGAGTTGTAAAAAATATCTGTGTTATCCAAATACAATTCGCGATGCAAGTTTAGACGTCAGCGCCGATAGTGAACTTGCTTGGAGGGTATTAACATATGTCAATCTTTTACTTTGTAATATTTTTGCGTAATTTCTCTTATATTTGTGTTATTGTTATTAATTTAAGTGTTTTGCGATAAGAATATACAATACTTTTGTATATAAGCATCGTTTTCATCTATCTAGTATTGATATTGGAACTTTTATAGTAGGTAATAATTACAAGGTTATGTAATAATTTCATTGTGATATTTTTATATCATTTCAACGCATTTGCTTCTTTCTTTTCCAGTTTCTTCTCACAGAGTTCATCTGTCAATTTTATAGAAGAATATAATCATTCTCAGCCTTTTAATTTTTCTAATGTTAGTGAAGACGAACTTAGTATTTTGATGTCATCCTTTTCTACTAAATGTACTGCTGGAGAAGATCAAATTCCCAGTTTCTTTATTAAAGACTGTCGATTAATACTTGCGAAACCCCTCTGTACTATTATAAATCTAGCAATCAACAATTGCACTTTTCCTGAACGTTGGAAAAAAACCAGAATTACACCAGTCTTCAAAAAAGGTGATAAATCTTGTATTAATAACTATAGACCCATATCTATTTTGAATAACTTTGCTAAGCTACTTGAAATGGTAATGTATAAGAATATTTATACTAATACTCGTTGTTTGATTTCTCCAGATCAACATGGTTTTATGGTTGGTAGATCTACTATCACTAATCTCGCATCTTTTTCACAATATATTTGTGAGGCATTAGATGAAAGAGGTCAAGTTGATACTGTTTATACTGATTTAACCCGTGCCTTTGACTCTATTGACCACAATCTCTTAATGCATAAAATAAGTAACTTTGGCGCATCTCCCTCTGTAATTCAATTATTAAGTTCTTATCTACATAATCGTACATGTTGTGTTTTCTATAATGGTTTTGAATCTTTTATATTTGTTGCTAATTCAGGTGTACCGCAAGGATCCAACCTAGGACCGCTTTTATTTATTTTATTCGTAAATGAACTCATTTCTTCATTTAACTGTAATGTTCTTGCTTATGCTGATGACATCAAATTATATTTAAATATTAATACTCCAGCTGATACAATTCAATTACAAACTAACATAAATCTAATGGTAAATTGGTGTATTAAAAACAAACTAAAATTAAATGTTGACAAATGTTGCATAGTTACGTATACACGTAAAAAGAACGCTTTGCAGGTGGAATACAATATGCAGAATAATTTATTATCCAGAAGAAATTCTATAAAAGATCTTGGAGTTACATTCTGTAGCAATTTCATATTCACAGATCATATAAATAATACTTGCAAATCGGCTAGCAAGACACTAGGTTTTCTTATGCGAATCTCTAATATGTTCACTGATATCAATGTACTAAAATCCTTATATTCAGCATTCATAATGAGCAAATTTGAGTATGCTTGCTTAATTTGGTATCCATTTTATAATTACCAAAGTCTAGTTCTTGATCAAATCCATCGTAGATTTTTAAAATATCTCTCATTTAAACAAGATAGGTTCTATCCAGTAAGAGGTACAGACCAGGATTCCCTATTACAACGCCATTCCATGCAGTCCCTAGCCGAGAGGAGAGAATGGTTCTGTGCTCGATTTCTCAATCGCTTGGTAACCAACAAAGTTGATGCGTCATATCTCCTGTTCCGGGTGTTCTTCCACGTACCGCGACAGCAGTCTAGATATGCCAGGTCCTTTCATCTGCCGACTTCGCGCACAGACATACTACAACGGTCACCAATTTATATTGCTTCCCGTGCAGCCAATCTGCTGTACCCAGATATATTTATTTAAATCTTTATTTTTTGTATTTATCTCAATATTTGTTTTATATTTTTTTGTATATATTATATTTTGTCCTGTTATCGGATTACTGTTGGGCAATAAATTATTATTATTATTATTATTATTATTATTATTATTATTATTTCAGTTCCATTGAATATTCAATAACATCGTAGTTGTTATTATATTATTATTATAAACCTATGTTTATATAAAAATTAAAAAATTAAGCGAAATTACACAAAAATATGACACAGTAAACACGAGATTGACAAATCTCAACACCCTCCAAAGAAGTTCACTATTTAGTCACTAGCGGCACTGACGTCTAAAGTGGCATCGCGAATAGATGTAAAAATATTAATTCTTCATAGTCCGAATCTTGCTACATAACCTCTCTATTTGACAGTGACAGCTAACAAACTTGCACCGAACTTTTGTAACATGTTTTATTTAAAATGCACTATGCATGTGTGAAATCAACTAGAGGCGGGCACAATGTCATTAGCTGCACTAAATGCAAAACTAAATATACAGGGTGTCTCAATAAGCTTGTTCACTATTGGTAACTTTTTTATTTGAAGAGATACGAGGTTGGTTAAATTAGCAAAATTGTGCCATTTTATATTAGAAAATTGGTCATGTAGACAAAATAAAAATTGTGTCAGCGGTTCCCAAAATTTGGGACAGAATATATATTTTTTAAATGGAACTATATATTTTTTATTATCTTATTAGAAAGAGTATTTTTTTCTCTTTCCAACAAGGTAATGTTGTTTATGTACAATTTTTTCAAATAAACGAGTTATTTACGTTTAATGATAAAAATTATTTTTTATTAGTTTAGGTCAAGTAAACTATGGAAACAATTGTCTTTTATAAAATTATTATTTTATTAATTTATTTTACAGTAATAACAAAACAAAGAAAATATTCAAATTGAAAGCCATTATTTCTTTCGCACATTTAAACTCTTTTGGAAAGAGAGCCGACCGTTCTACGTAACTGGTGTCTAGATATAACTTTCCACATAGCACGATCATATCTAACTTTTCTTCATTTGTAAAGTTATTAAACATTATTAAACACAGAGAACTTTACGGGAGATATTATTAAACGTCAAACAAGCAAAGAATTAATTGTTTCCATGGCTTACTTGACTAAAAAACTAATAAAATAGTTTACAAAATTTAAATTTTTAACCGTAAATAACTCGTTTATTTGAAAAAATTGTACATAAACAACATTACCTTATTGGAAAGAGAAAAAAATACTCTTTCCAATATGATAATAAAAAATATATAGTTCCATTTAAAAAATATATATTTTGTCCCAAATTTTGAGAACCGCTGACACAAATTTTATTTTGTCTACATGACCAATTTTCTAATATAAAATGGCACAATTTTGCTAATTTAACCAACCTCGTATCTCTTCAAATAAAAAAGTTACCAATAGTGAGCAAGCTTATTGAGACACCCTGTATTAAATGGATAACGCTATAAGTCAAATTCCGGAAAAAAATGTTTGTATAAACTAAGACCTTATTGGTGACAACAGATTTGAATCAGTCTTTTGCAAAACGTAAATTCGCGAAAATTCCATTTAGAATTTCTACGAGGCGATAAAAATAAAACGCACCTGTTACTGCATTTTGTTTTTACAGACAACGTGGAACACTTTACAAAACAAAAATAAAGAAAAAATCTGTAAGCTTGTTTCTCCAAAATTTCTTTTTCCATTCTCAATAACCATCGAGATATACTCGTACTTTTACATCTTCGAGACTAGGATATTCCAAAGTAGTGAAGCTAACATTACTTCTACAGCTGCTCAATATTCGATAAGAAGCATAAAACCGATCCTAGTTGAATACATTTTTGGTTATGTTGTCTTCATTTTGCTACAGATATTGCTTGGTGTTTAAGTTTTATTATAACGTGGAATGTGGGGAGAGATTTATTTTATAGATGAAATAAAGTGTAATGAATGTAAAGCACTGTGCAGATATGAGGCCAAAGTGATTGCAATTTACATAGTAATGGAGTATAAAATATCGTAAAGTCTAACCACGTTGCTTACAGGTTGAATATTTGTGATGTCATTTTCACTGTGATGGAGAAACAATTTTCTTCTACGTTCAAACACTTTGCATTAGAAATTTCAAGTAACGACGTACCAGCAACGTCATTAACGGCGTTGTCACCTGGATTACAGAAAAACAATATCGAGACTTGAATATACAAGAACCTTCTTGATCTCGGCATAGTATTCTCAACTCTTTGCATCCTCTAACAGAAACTAAAAATGCAACAAGATGCTTAATATAAGATGCGATATTGAAGCCTGAAGATAGAGTAATGGATATCATCCCTGATGAAAAACTATCACCAGGAAATGACGAAATATGGACTATTTAAAAAAAAATTAAATCGCCTACGAAATCAAGTAGGAAAATGTAGATTTATTTACAATTTAGGGTACTAAGTAGAACCCACTTAATATTACAGTGGTTAAGAATAAACAATGGCTAACTTAGAAGTGGAAAGCACGAGAGAAGATCTGGCTAAAGCAACACCAGCAGTTCTAAACCGTGCTATTTTCTGGAAATATACAATTTAGCTAGCTACTTCTCTGTCAGAGTTTTGTGAACGGTTTTTCACTGGCGTGAATATGGAATTTCCGGAGAAAATTCATCCTTGCCGTTCTAGTTAATGCCGGACGATTTACCAGACGTAATAAATTACCAAATTTTATTACTATATTTTGTATATTTAATTACTATGTTATTAATGGTTTAAAGTACAGTATAAGTAAATAATAAATCACACTGAATACCTTGTACAAGATGGAACAAATTCAAGTTTTTGGTTAAAAAAAAAACTTTCCTATTGTGCACGCTACAGAAAATTGATGTAGGTCTTTTGGGTCAACTTTGTGAGACAACTTTATTAATAGGCGCCACAGAAATTTTCCATCGTCTTTTGTTTTTGAGCTACAGGCTAAAACTCGTTTTTCGCTTATTTTGAAAAATAACGCATATCTCCTTTATTATGAGAGATAAAGAAAAACTGTTTAGATACTTTTTATACTGTATAACGTGGTGTAATTATTATTTTTTCAAAACTTAATAACAAGTCTACATTCTTTTGTTGCAAATAAATAAAACTTGAATTATTAATTTTTTGAGATTATTTTTGTGTTTTTATCGGAAATTTTTAAGGTTTGAACAAATCTAATTACACTACGTTATTCTACGTAAGAAACAATATAAAAATTATCTAAACATTATTTCTTTATCTCTCATAATAAACGAGATAAGGTATTTTTCAAAATGAGCGAAAAACAAATTTCAGCCTGTAGCTCAAAACCAAAAGACGATAGAAAATTCCTATGGTGCATATTAAAGTTGTCTCAAAAAGTTGGACCACAAAGACCTATATCAATTTTTGGTAGCGTGCATAATAAGAAAGTATTTCATATAAGAAACTTAAATTTGATCCATCTAATACATATGAGTATCATACTGAATACCTTGTAACTATCACATATTCTAACTTAATGCTTTATTACTTTGTAATTACGAGTATATCAGATTTTAATTGTTTTTACTGCTTACGAGTATACGTGTATTTAGCTGGCGGATTTTTGAAATATTCCTATTGCACTCGCTCGGCTATGTCCGCTCTCCGTTCGATCATATTCGGGTTCCCCTTACTTTCTAGGCATAATTCCATAGCTTTCGCGAATAAGCCAATCCATAGTTTGCATTCATTTATTAGACTTTTTAATTTTTGAAAAGCCTGTCTCACGGATACTTGTGTTGTGCGGTATACTTTTATTCAAATTAAAAGTTTCATAATTAAAATTTGTTTTAAATAAATGTTAGTTCAGAAACAGACTGGAGTATATTAAATGACGTAAATTAACAGCAAGTACATCCCAACGATAAATTATAAAATTTCTCACATTCCTAACTACGCAAAAAGTATATAAAAATATATCTCCACAGTCCCGCCGCAAACCACAAAACAGTAATAAATCGTAGAAAAACATTAAAACAAATGAAAACTCCCAACAAAAAACCTAAATAGTAAAAAAACATAAAAAGAGATCACGTCTGCTATGAAACAAACGCAATTCAACTGAGACGTGTAGAATAATTCACTAGTGTCAAATTCACCGAAGCAGCGGTTATTAAATCGCTGGTCAATTGGGATTTGAACCCGGACGCGTAAATATGTAACGATGAGCAATCCGTTATGGGTCGTTAATATTAGACGATCTCAAATTTTGGAACACTTCAATTTTTAAAGGGCAATGGCCAGTGCTGATACAATCAATAAAGTTTTATTTGCCAGAATAAATGTAAACAAAATGTTATTTTTAAATTAATTATGGGATCGGAGTTAAAACGGATATTTAATTTTAAATTTACATTTAACAAACTAAACCATGTGAAAATCAATTATCAGACAGAATTTTTAACATTTTCAAAATTTTATCGTACATATATGATAAAGGTATGGTTCAAATTAAGTGAATATTGACAGAGCCAATTTAACATTTAATTAAATTATTGGTGATTTCTAATGCATTATATCTTTTTCAGGAAAAGGACAATACCTACCTTCCATATAAAGGTAAGCAATTCTTTAACAATTTAAAATCACTTCAATAATACATATCTGTTCTATCGTCAATCCAAGGTATAAAACTTTGTAAGGTATGAATTGTGGTTCTATTCAAAGAATAGATTTTAATTGCCCAAATGAAGTTATTAATACGAACCCTCGAAGTGTATAATTTATATAATTTTACTTAAATAAAAATTAAAGTACTTTACCTTTCTTTTGGGTGCTACTTGTTTCATTTAAAATCTACCATAGAAAAAATGTTTTAATGAGCAAATTCAAGTTTTGTTTGATCAGGTTAGGGGCCCAGAACACTTCTACTACGAATTTATAAATATAAATAAATAAATATATCATCACGGCATATTACCTATTTCTGAGTGTACCACAATCTGCTTTATCGCAGATATCGGTAATGATATGAAGAAGTAGTAAACGACTGTGCTAAGGATGAAAGTAAAGATGTACTCAGGATTTCAGTCACATGTGACTGTTGTTCGCCATTTTACATGGTTTTATAAAATTTTGTGTGCTTTTGTAATATGATTTGGCTGACGTGCTACATTTTTATTTGACGATATATTCTAGATATATTTATGACATTCTTGTACTGTAAAATTTTAACTTGTTCTTTGCCCTGATGAAGCTCCAAATGGGGGCGAAACGTTGGCTGTAGAATAAAATTATTATCACTGACTGAAATCCTGAGTACATCTTTACTTTCATCGGTAATGATGATGCCATATTTGTACCGTGCGGGCGCTTACCAGCCGTCTCCGCAGGGGCACTCATTGCTGGCGTGGAGAGTGCACCACAGGGGTCACTTTTGTGCCATTTAAAATTCGAAATATTTTGCGTCGGTCGGGATCGAATCCGGTTCCTCAGATTCGCGACCAGACACTCTGGCACACGGCCACGGAAATTTACAACTGATATCTTTTGATTTGTTTATTAAAACATTTATTTTGTCTCTAACTTACAATTAATTTTTCTTTAATTTTATTTTGAAGCATTTTTCTCTAAAATAATCCATAATTGATTGACACAGTTAAAACACTGCATAAACAATTCCTTGCTAATCACCCTTAATCAATTGTTTATGCTACCACCCATTTTATTGTATTTGAACTTTTTATCGGAGATTTTTATATTAATTTGTTTCATCTTTTAACAAATTCATATCGTGTAGTATCCCTCTGCAATTATTCCTTGGGAAGTATCAAAAACACTCAAACTCCTATTACGAAAACATTACGCGTTGCCCTTCTTCCCTCTTGTAAATGTTTGTAAAACTTGTATCTCGGGCTATAACTTTTAATAAAAACCTCAGTCATGAGAATTGGACCCAAAGGCACACCCTTATTAAAACTCGGTGTCCTTTCAAGAACAGGTCCTCGGCGGAGGTTGCAAGAAATAGAAAGTTAGGGAAGAATGTTTTCTCTTGTTATCTCCTTTATCTTAACCAGATTAAGCTTACGTTTTTAAACTCCGGGATTAATACGGGATAAAATAATTGGGAGAAGAACCGAAAACGAGGCTTACGGTACCTATTGAGTAAATGCTAAAATTAATTTTCTTTTTTAATAAATGAATTAGTAGGGGCTTATCAAAACAAATATTATTTCAAAAACGACAATTTTTTCTACAACGATAAGTACCGTCGTTAATAGAGAAAAGGGAATCGTGCAAAAAATATGAGTTTATCGTAAAATTCATTTCAGGAAGTTTACTTAATTTATTTACAAAACCGTTTTTGAATTTTGACTATTATAGCGTTTTACACTAGTTGTTGCTACAACACATGCATAATGCATTTTAAATGAAACCTGTTATAAAAGTTTAGTGCAAGCTTGTTAGCTGTCACTGTCAAATAGAGAGGTTATGTAGCAAGGGTTATCATTACACAAGATGTGAAGACTTACAGCGTTTTCCATTTATATAATTAGTGCGCAATAGCAGAGTTTTATATGTTTCATGTATACTTTTCGAGTAAACTGAACCTTACTGAGTGCGCATTTTCTGGCACTTACAACGATCATCAGTTCTTGCCAGTGCAGTCTGACAAATTTATATATTTTTAAAAAGTACTTGCGTAAGTACAATGGATGCAAAAAATAAGTCCACAGCCCAAATCTTTCTGTATAACAATGACAGCTAACTAACTTGCACTGGACTGTCATAACATGTTTAATTTAAAATGCACTACGCATGTGTTGTAATAACAACTAAGGCCGAACACAAAGTGCAAAACTAAAATAAATGGAAAACGCTATTAGTTTATGTAACAACTCATTTTCGGAAATTAACTTCTTACCTTCCGTCATCTTTAGGTAAGGAAGGCATTGTCTTTGATCAAAAAATTCGGTGGTGAGTTTTTATTGAATAAATAAGTTTTAGGGTCTCTAGAATACAATTTTACAAGTTTTACGATGATGTCTGTATGTATGTCTGTGTGCGTATGAGTGTATGTGTCTTTGTGTGTGTGTGTTTGTTTTTTGTGTGTGTGTGTGTGTGTGTGTGTGTGTGTGTGTGTGTGTGTGTGTGTGTGTGTGTGTGACAAACATTTCTACGACGATAACTCCAATACAATAATTCTAAAAATATGAAGAGCTGATTAGATTTTGGTTATAATTACCAACAGGAAGTTCTCTTATTTGATGTAATTAACAGTTTGCATGGTTTAAAGGTGAAAGCAAAAGGCATAAATGGTCCATCTTCAGCAATCGTTGAATATAAAGTGATTATTAAATAAATTACAAAAATTTTAAAGTTCTATTGGACACGATGATCTATATAAACGACGTCGATAACAATTTTAAATACAACACTTCAACAAGTTTCCGAATCTCGGAGTTGGTGAAACCGAATTGATTCGGAAGCTTGTTGAAATGCTGTATTATTATACATAGACCATCATGTCTAATACAACTTTAAAAATTTTGTAATTTATTTAATAATCACTGTATATTCAACGATTGCTGAAGATGGGCTTGCCCTAAGCCCGAAACGTCCGTAATAAAGAGTTTTACAAAACGCGTGGACCATGTATGCTTTTTGTTTTCACCTTTAAACCATTCAACGGTTGGTCCTTCCACCCCTTCTAGAATTAAAAGTTTGCAGATAAATATCATTTTTTGACACTATGTGATTATCAATATGAAAGAATATCTTATTGTGTATATGGTTTGATTAAACATTTTCGTTCATATTCAGTAGACTTAGAGTTAAAGAATTATAAACAGATTAACTTTCATAAATCAGCCGGCTACGCTATAATGAAACAGCTGATATATCCAAATAATTCTAAATTGACAAATGTCAGTGTCAAGTGTAATTTACATAGTGTATGTTCGTGTTATAATTTTATTGGATTTATGGGATTTTTTCTAAGGAATTTTCGGGATGGAATTTGTAGAAAATAGTATATATGTTCGTGTTGCAGATTTATTGGATATACAGAATCTTTTCCACGAAACTTTTGGTAGGTATGTATTTTGTATAAAATACATAGAATTAATGGAAGATAATTTGCTGGCCACATCAATATTTTTTTGTCTGAGTGTCTGGTCGCGAACCTGGGGAACCGGGTTCGATCCCCAGCGACGCCAAATATTTCGAATTTTAAATGGCACGAAAGTGGCCCCTGTGGTGCAATCTCCATGTCAGCAATGAGTGCCCGTGAGATGACGCCTGGTAAGCGCACGCACGGTACAAATATGTCATCATCATTGCCGATATCTGTGATAAAACAGATTGGCACACCCAGAAATGGGTAATATGCCGTGATGATATATTTATTTCATTTATATAAATTTTATCAAATGATGGTGTCGCTGAATATTCCTTATCTCAAAAATTTCTGAGTGGCTACAATGACCCTAATAACAATAATAGTTAATAAAAATGATGGTTATAATTTTGTCCATACGCTCCATTTACTTTAATATATTCATTAAATTTAACCTACATATAATAATAAAACGTACTTACCTATACATATAACAATAACTTAACTAGAGGATAGAATTCGTCCGCTCGCATGTAAGACCGAAGTAAGATTCGCACGATTATACTTCCTCCCTTCGTTTGTGGTTATATATTACGTCATAATCCCAGCTTTACAAGTATTTCGTATGTAATAAATAACACGTTCTTTACGTTGCTAGCACTGGATCCGAGCACGGATTACCCGAAACACATTTACAACTTAAGGTTAAATTTGTTTTAATTTCAAGCAGAGGGATAAATACCTGATATGCATAGAGAAAGAATTTATATCTCCTTATAATTATTAGAGACAATCTCTAAAAATATTCATTGCTAAACGTTTATTCGACCTTTCCTTGACCGTATTTATATGTAAACTGTTGTGGTTCAAAGTTCAAATAACCGAAATTGAAATCCGAAAGTAGTCAATTATTTACAGCCTAAAATGGTGGTAAACATCCTTTGGGATACAAATACTCGCACACGTATATGCACACCTCTAAAACGTATTTACCCATTTTCATTTTCGTGTTTTATTTTTCTGATGGATCCGTTATACGAAGAAACTGAAGCATTATAATTTAAAGGGATTGGAGTGCCATTTACGAGTAATGTGTTTTAAATTTATTCAAGAAAAAAAAATGTGTACTTAAGAGAGCACGTCCGTAGTGAAAACTTAAATGATTATCATCTCTTGACTGCTCCCGGAAGCTTTATAAACTTAAATGGTTAAGTGTGCTGAGTTTACATTCATATTTTTTTTATAAGATGTCAAAATACTATGAGCATTCTAACCGAATTCTAACAAAAACCATAAAAACAGTTTTAAAACCTCGATTTATTCCCGTTGTTATTTAAATGTTAATTTCAGAATTTTAAAAAATCAATTTAGGGGTTGTAATCACGTAACGCTATCAATACAATTTTTCAAAATTATGAACAAATAAAATCTACAACTAAGACAAATATACGTAATATTTATTTAAATAAATAAATATATCACGCCATATTACCCATTGCTGGGTATGCTAATTTGGGTGTACTAATTTGCTTTGTACACAGAAATCCCCCCCCCCCCCTTCCCCCCTAACTTTAAAACGGTTTATAATATAAATTTATTGACATGCCTGTATAGAATTTTTCAAGAGCTTTCATTTGATATATATATATATATATATATATATATATATATATATATATATATATATATATATATATATATATATATATATATATATATATAGGGTAGACATGGCGTAACCACAGATTCCTGAGGCTAAAATAAGACGATTTAACCAAACTTGCTTGTACCGTGTAAATTTTAAAACGGGTCATAGGGCTATAACATAGAAAAACAGTTTTTCAGATGCCAAAAGTTTCGATATTAATTTATTGAAAAAAGTATTAGTGCATATTATAAAGAAAAAAAAAATACGATTTTTTTGATACCAAACACATTACATATCTGTTTCATGTAAATCCAGAAAATAAATTTAAAAATTTGCACAACTAAGAAAAAATATCAATAGCCGTGAAACTGACAGAAACAAAACAAAACAATAGGCTCTTCAACCAATTTTTTTTTTAATTTATTTTTCGAAAATAGACGTTAATATATGAATATTTTTCATATTTTCATCTGTATTGTGATATAATTAAGCCTGTAATTAATTGGAAAATATTCTATGCAAAATTGAAATTTACGCTGTGACGTCATACCGCCTGATGACAGAACAACGCCGCTCGTGTAGAATTGCGGAACTATTCAGTCAAACTTTTAAAAATTTAAACAAGTTGACACATGAAAGCTGATGTTTTTACGTTGTGAATTGTTTGATATCTGTATTTATGTGTAAAATTGTATTTAAATATTCTAAAATAATATTAAGAAATAGTGACAGAACAGATGTCTAAATGCAAACGCCAATATTATGCGCGCGCAATCTCTCTCTGTCACAAGTCGGTATGACGTCACAGTCGAATTGGAGGTAAAAAAAATTTACTGTTAATAATTAATTACAGGCGTAATACATATTTTTTAAATAAAGTGTTATATTTTTCGACATTGTTTTTAAGCGCATTATTGAAAATTAGTACCAAATATGCTAAATTTTAATGTGGTTGAAGAGCCTATTGTTGACTTGAGACGCACATTACTAAACGTTTCATACACATTATTTGTTAAATTATTATTATTTTCGTTTTATTAAGAAGAAATCATGCATAATTTGTCTCATGAAGAAAAATTACAAATTATTAAATGGTTTTAATTGTTCCCTTGTAGTTTGCAGTTTTTCTCGTTTCTTATAATTTTTATTAATTATATGTAGATCATCTTTAATTTGTAAATACCTATTACAATAAATAATAATTGTTTCTTAAATAAATATCATAGTGTTTACTTTATTTTGTGTTATTTTGTATTTGTTCATAAATTAATAACTTTAATTTTTAATTGTCCCTTATGATGTTAATAAAAAATTACAATGTTTTATTACTGTCAGTTTCATGGCTAATGATATTTTTTCTTAATTGTACAAATTTTTAAATTTATTTTGTGGATTTATATGAAACAGAAATATAAGGTGTTTGGTATTAAAAAATTTATATTTTTTTTCTTTATAATAGGCACCAATTATTTTTTCAATAAATTAATATAGAAACTTTTGGCGTCTAAAAAACTGTTTTTCTATGTTATAGCCCTATGACCCGTTTTAAAATTTACACCCTGTGTATATATATATATATATATATATATATATATATATATATATAATAATAATAATAATAATAATAATAATAATAATAATAATAATAAACTTATTCTGCCAATAGACCAATTACATTGATATGTGGCTCGTCAGTATAAAATACAGTCATAAATTAAATACATAATATTACATTTATCTTTCATTAGTTTAATGCTAAATCATCATTTAAATATTCGTCCATAGAGTAGTAACACTTGTCAATTAAGAAAGCTTTTAATTTATTTTTAAATAATGTTTCCGATTTTAAATTCTTTATAGTAAAGGGTAGTTTATTTACGAGTTTTACTCCCATTATGTTATATATATATATATATATATATATATTTCCATTTAAGATTTAAAAGATGTGAGTGGTGGGGGTGAGATTAGTGAACTAAAAAAAAAAAAACAAAAATATGAATAAAATGTGGCCTCCTAGATGTTAAAACATTTAGCGTAAACCGGATATGTCTATCACCATTCGTTTCAAAGTTATTAAGGGTGGATCGTCTTAAGCTGGCGCATCTTGTATAACATAAAATAGAAATGGCGAGAGGTATTGTGCTGGCCACAATAGATTTTTCTTACTTTAATATATGAATACGAAAGGTTTGAAAAAAACGATCGAAAATAAAAACATGTCTTGCAGTAGGTACGTCGATCACATCACATAATAAAAAAAAAAAACTAAATTTGTTTCGTCCTGTGTATCCACTTACTGACATTTACCTGCAATTTCTGAACAAATCCGTGAAACACTTCTGAATTTAAGTGGCTGATTCATCAAAAACCATCACCTTTCACTATTTTCCATGCCATTACATCCTAAACAAATTCATACTGGTGGCGAAGGAACATTTCCGGGCATATTTACCCGACAAATACAAGCAAAGCAACTGGGCACAAAGACTCCCCAACAACAAAAATGGACAATGCAAACATCCAGGCCTTGCAACGAGCTAGACAAGGATGGAAACAGTTTGTTCAGTATTTCCAAATACTCCAGCACGTTCTGTAGCACTACAGGTGCCATTGTGCTGGGCAAATATCGTTATACCCACAAAGGCAGGCTACAATATATGATGCTGATGCCTTACTCCAGATATATGTTATAGGTTGTAAACTAAACAGGGATTACCCTCTTCTGCACACCGTAATATAACTTCAATACTTTTATAAATAAAAGATTTATTTGTCTTGAAAGAATTCTACAAGATACTGAAATATTTTCATTGTCTCCACTGCCCCATTTTCTGCAGTCAATATTACGTTAGATAGATCAATATATCATCATTGCTCTGAATGTATGGATAGGACCAAGAATATGCAGTATGCATTGAATTTAGATAGTGAAAAATGAAAAATAGCTCAGTTAGACGGGAAATCATACATTTTTATCAAGATGTTAACTATATAGTACTGTCATAGTTATTGACGTCATTAGGCTGATATAAGGCAAATAAGGGACACGACTAAGGTTTATAATCAGTCGAGTTCGTTATTTGCATATCGGCCGTGTGGCGTTCAAAATTTTTCGTAATAACATAAAATTTAAACATTTAGGAATAATAAAATTCTTCTATATCTGTCATACTGAACAACTTTTTTGGTTAATTAATAAATTCTCCTAGACAACAGTCCATCAATATGCTGTTATTTTTCTAGGAGCACCTAATCCTTAATTGTAGGTGACTGTTATAAAAAAAATCTGATGTGGCCAGCACATGACCTCTCGCAAATTCCATGTTTAAAATACTAATGAGCTTTAAGTAAAGTATCTTTTTCCGTTCCGGTTGATCGTCTATAAACAAAATCTAATTTGTTGTTTTAATAAATAGAAGTCTGTAATACGAAATTAATTTCGTGCCAAAAATAATCGATTATCATGGGCCTATAGCGCTCACCATCAACTATAACAGTTCGACCTTCATCATTTTCGAAAAAGTAAGTTCCAATGACGCCACCTGACCATAGTGCGCACCAAACAGTCTCATTTGGACATGTAATGGTACCTCGTAAATCACATGAAGATTTTCCTCTGCCCATATCTGGCAATTTTGCTTATTAACATATCCAGAGAGGAGAAAATGTGCCTCACCAAAGAAAAAGATTATCCTCGAAAAATCATCATCAATTTCCAAGTGCTCTAAAAACGCAATCTGTGTAAATTCTTTGCCGTACATGATCCATGTCGTAAATGTGTAGTTGTAAACCAATATTTGACATTTTGAAAACACGTACTTATACTGACAGATTTATATTTACAAATCAAATATATTTCTACTTAATTCTTCTTAACACGGTTTCAATATTAATGTAAATGTGACAGTGACATTTGTTTAACTACGTCAAAATTTTATTAAAGTATTATGTTTTTGTTTGACGCATGGGTCAGATGATGTACAAAAATAAATTATTTTATAAATTTATATTTAAAGTTATTTAAAGTTTTTTAAAGTTATATTATCGTAGAATTGAAGATTGTACCATTATATTATATTTTTAATAGTAAAAGTTGCTGAAAAATTATATTCAATGCAATTTTTTCAACAAAAACTGGTAAAAGCTTGTATAAGTGATACTTCCGGTTATCTGATATACACTAAAAACTAATCAACTCTTCCCACATTAGTATAGAAAGAGTATACAAAATTTCAAAATTTTGTGATTGATAGTATTTGAGTAATCGTGTCCACAGGATCCACACACACATACACACATACACACACACATACATACCCACAGACATCATTGTAAAAATGTTAAAATCGGATTCTGGGGACATCAAAACGTGCTTATTCACTAAAATCTCTATATGCGATTTTTAGCACGATCCCTATACTTCCCTTACCTAGGGTAGCGGGAGGTAAAAATAATGGCCTATGCCGTTATTTCTATCTTTTCATTTTTGTTTTTAGTCCTGTTATGTCATAGTATGGTATTACGAAAAAAAAATAAAAGAATACACCTGCAGTTTTGTAAAATCATTGTACAGTTTAATTATTTAAAGCAGGGTATCGAACCTGAACCTGAACCTGAATCAACCAAACCATAACATTTTAGCGAACCTAAATCCAGAACCGAACCAAAGATATATTTTTCAATTGAACCCCCGTCGGAACCGAACAGTTTCAGGGTTCAGCTCCGGTTCAGGTTCATTTTCAGTTCGAATAGGAAGTGTAATCGTAATATAGCCGATAATCTGCGTTGGGGCCTGTGTTGACTTTTCTTGAAAATTGTGTTTGTTTCTTGTCTTGCGTAAATTCCAGCTCGCATTTTAAATTATTTCTATATAAAGATTGTTATTCATAAAACATTAATTCAATTTCATTAATCGACCCGAACCTGAACCAATACCTGAACCCGGAACAAAAAAGCATATTTTATTGTTTGTATTATATTAAATAAAAGTGTTTTGAATTTCGTAATATTAGTATTTCTCCTGGAACCGAATCCAGTTTTTGACGGGTTCGATGATTTAAAGATGTCTGATCAAAGTCATTTTTGAATTGTATGAGAAAGATTTTAGCTCCGTTCATTTTGTCAAATCAATTAATGCCATTTGCTTAGTTTTTATGAGGGTACGTAAAATACTACTATTATTTTGTTATTATAGAAATTTATTACACAATAAAATCATTCAACATTCAAAAAAAGTCAACTGGTAAATTTATTAGCCTCAAGTAAAGATCTACTATCGATTAATCAGTTATAAAATAGGTATTTATGTATCATGGTAGTGAAGTTATATTTTTTATCACGAATGTGGAATTTATTTGCTGAGGTCCTTTAGAACCGAAGAAAATGAACCATATGAGTGATAAAAAGAAACTTTAGTGCCGAGGTGCATATTAAATTTTATTTCAAATCGAAAAATTGTGAAAATGAAAGGAATACTTACTTTTATAGGTTATGTTCAAATAAATTTCAGTCTGACATTCAATGTTGCTAATCTCAGACATTGAAATAATCGTAAAGAACACTCAAAATTGTGTTTTATCTCAAATTTATTCATCGGAATTATTTATTTTGTTCTTCTTGCACATATTTTTGTCATTTTACGTCCAAATTTACTATTTCATATCGTAGACCTACCTAAATTATTTTACATGAACAACAATTATCATAAGGTTGGCAACACTGGAATTGCATGAAATCGTCGTGTAATGGATTACTTTAGTGCCGATTTCTGAGCTCTTAATGACGATTTTGTTATACTTTAGTGACGATTTCAAATAAAATATTTAATCAGCTCCTCATATCGATATACAAATAAAGAATACAAAAAAATGAAAACTGTCAAAAACTTATCATCAAATCTTTTGACCAAAGGCAATATCTTTCTTACCTGTAGGTGACGGAAGGTAATGAAATTAAGTTATACAAATCTTTAAGATCAAAATATCATTTATTTAAATTCATTGCTAATAGAAATTTCAAAATAAAACAACTACAAACCTCCATACTTTAGTCATGATTCAAACCTAAGACTTTCTGTAAAACTGCCACTATGTTGGTTGGTAAGCCTTCATACTTATAACAAAGATTGAATAAAAATAAATAAAAGACTCACTATAACAGTTTTCCAATTTCTCTGTACAATACAAAATGAAATAATGCTTTGAGCTATAGAAGAAAACATTTTATACAAGTAGAGATATTGTAGATTGTATAACAATGGCATAAACCCCAATAAACCTGTACGATTCTCTCACAAACGTTTAAAAGATAAGCCTTATACAAACATACACTTCCAATATTAAACGAAATTTACAATGGAATCAAGTTCTTGATACAGCTTTCAAAGATTCTTTAAACGCAAAAAACATCTAAAAACATTTCCAACAAGTACCCGAGAGCAAAAAGATCTCTCTACAGTTGCATCTCTTGAAGTTCCATCAGATATTCAGACTAATAAAAACACTTGGAGCAGAGTAAATTTTTTCCGAATGGAACTATAAAGACGCAGTAACTCTGCATTGAGTAGAGTGAAATGTTTAGCATTTCATTGCATGCAGTCCAACGTACATCAACACAGCGCTTTACTTCAATTATCACCATGAATTTTTAAAAATATTTCACCATATTTTATTCATATGAGGTAAAACTTTGTAATTTCACGATTTCCATATTAAAATGTAACAGCAAAATATGCCCTTGGATAACAATGTGCACAATGACATAAATTAGGTACATCTTTCCCATCTAAAAATGTTCTTCTTCAAAGGTATTCGAAAATATTTTTAAAATTATGTAGTATTGCATAGAAAAGGCCAGAAATGGCCGATGTTGTACTGCAGAAAAGGCAATTTTGAGAAATTAGTTGAGTGATATGTCACAGTGATTTGTGTTTTTTTATGTCCATTGCCAAGATATTGTATATATTTAGTGCAGTATACTAATCCCAAATAACAAAAAATCACCAAAAATCGTTTAAGAATAAAGCTCATTTTTATATACAGGATGTCAAAGATTTAAACGGCATAACTTGAACTATGGATTAAACACGTAAAAATAAGGTGGCATGTTCATTTGGGCAAATGTCCGTAAATGTTTCGTTTCAGAGATATTCATGTTTTTCTTATTGGAGCTGCGCTACCTTAAAAATCAACTTTCTAACGAGATATCAAATATTATCTTATTAAGTTATGACATAACAATCTAATTAATTATAGGTAAATGATTTGACTATTACCTAATTTCGATACAAAATTTAGTTTGCTTGCCAGGGCAAAATGAAAATTATCGATGAATTCAAACAAATTTATTATTTATGTACAATAAAATAATACCGATTTTTTATAACATTTGTTCAAAATGTTCACCTGTAGCACACAAACAGGCACGACAACGATCTGCCACTGCATTGGTCGCTGCGTGACTGCGTGACATTGCTCGAGAGATATGGTTTCGCAAACTTGAATAATTTTTCTGCGTTGAGTGTCGAAATTATCTATCGGTTCATCAGAAACTCTTTCTTTTATGGCACCCCATCACCCCAAGCAAAGAAATCTAAAGGTGGTAGATCTGACGAACGGGCTGGCCATGGTACAAGTCCTTTGCGACCAATCCACCGTTGTGGATAGTGTAAACATAACCACTCTTGACTGTCTCCCATAATGTGCAGGGCAGGCATCTAATTGTAGCCAAGAGTTTCTTCTTATTGCTAATGTAACTTCTTCCATTAAATCATTTAAATCATTTTTTAGAAAATTGTAGAACCTCTCTGAATTTAAACGATCTGGTAAAAAAGAACGGGCCTATTAAAGTATTTTCAATAATACCTAGCCAAACATTACATTCAAATTCATAGTGGAAAATTTTCTCTTTAATTGCATGAGGATTTTCATGTAACCAAAGATGAGAATTTCTTTGATTCAAAACCATATCTCCCGAGCAATGTCACGCAGCGACCAATGCAGTGGCAGATCGTTGTCGTGCCTGTTTGATTGCTACAGGTGAACATCTTGAACAAATGTTATAAAAAATAGTTAGTATTTTATTGTATATAAACAATAAATTTTAATATTTGATATCTCGTTATAAAGTTAATTTTTTAAAGTAGCGCTGCTCCGATAAGAAAAACATGAATATCTCTGAAACAAAGCATTTACGGACATTTGCTCAAATGAACTTGTCACCTTAATTTTACGTGTTTAATCCATGGTTCAAGTTATGCCGTTTAAATGTGGGACACCTATATATATATATATATATATATATATATATATATATATATATATATATATATTCCTACAACCGTGCGCAAAGTTCATACTTTACGCACTCTGTGCAATGTGAAAAGTGTCACTTTGCAAACACTAGTACGTGAAAAGTACTTTCAAAGCACAAGTGCATGAAAAGTAAATACGTTGCTAAACAACATGCACATTTGGTTAATTTACTTGTCAACTAACACTAACTATATTTGAAGATACTTCTATATTCACACTCAGTATTATTAGCAATAGCTCTAACATTTGGGTTGTAGGAAAATAGTATATTGTGCAACTAGGGACGAAAGAGGTGTCGCAAAATGTTTTCGTCCCGTAGCGCACACGATATTTTTTTTAAAACCTGCGCTGAAAATGCCGCTTTGAGTGTCACACATCCTATTGCATCCCGCTACGTCATTATTTTGAGTCATTAGGGAAACAAAGACTCGTTCAGCTGAAAATGGTCACTTTCGTCCCTCAAAATAGGCACGAAAGGTGGCACTTTCGGCGCAGGTGTTGAAAAAAATATTGTTTGCAACTCGTGTGTAAATAGTATTTTTTATCTCGTGCTAATTTCCGCATTCGGTTGCGCCGCATGCGTAAAACATCGCACTCGACCAAAAAATACTACTTTACACACTTGTTACATAAATAACTATTTCCTCATCTCCTGACATTTTTGCTAGAAATAATAAAATATTCTGGTACGTTACAAAAGCAATAATTTGTCTTTTAACTGACACTGTAAAAACTTTTAAAGAAAGCATAAAACAATGCGCATTAATTAGTTTGTGTAAAAAAATCTGACAGTTAGGACAGTTGAAGTGTCAAAATGAAAGAAACAAGCCCAAGCAAAGCCAACTTAATTTTGAAAACAATTGCATTTTCCCATGTATTTTAAATGAGTGAATTGAAAACTAGCGGGCATTGATTGCCTGTTATAGAATAATATTCCGTAACAGTATATCAAAATGTTCTTATTCCGTAACAGTTTTCAGGTGGGCTTAAGTGTTCCTTTTATTAGATGATTTACATTAGGGCGTTTCGGTAAACAAAATGTATCCATCACCAGCATACAATTGATTAAATTTTACATGTTACGTTTATCGTTACATTACCTTGAATTCGTCGAGTTTTAAATGTAAATGTATAATGTTTACTACACATTCATATAAAGTTTTATACCTACGATAATTAGGTTACACAAATTTATAATGTGACGATAAACATAACCTGTAAATTGTTAGAGTAACGATGATCGACTGGAAATTGATGCAGGAAAAAAGAAAATATTCGGAACTGCTATTGATTTCAAACCAACGTTTCGATCATAACTATAATCCTCTTCAGGGTTAATGTTGTTTCATTCTTCTGCGGTATGTTAGGTCTATAAGATGTATGGTATCCATTTTAGATCCTATGGTACAAATTGTTGGACTAACGATGATGATCCACTGGAAATTGATGCAGGAAAAAAGAAAATCTTCCAGACTACAGTTCCGAATATTTTCTTTTTTCCTGCATAACCTGTAAAATTTAATCAATTGTATGCTAATGATGGATACATTTTGTTATCCGAAACGTCCTATCGAATAAAAGGAACACACGAGTCCATGATATTCGTTTTAAACATTTCCATAAGTTCCCAACTTCATATATTTATCACAATACTATAATCAAATTTTAGCAATGTGATATTTAGCGTATAACAACTTATTCAAACAAACATCACAAAGCGAATGATGCAGTTAGACAAATGGAACTGATATAATTATGGTATGTTTGCTATTTGAATTCTTGTTATTCTGTGGTCGGTTTGTAAATTACGAGCTGCTAAATATAGCCATAACAACTCTCCTCTATAATGGACAATTTAAATTTATCAACAAATTGTCGTAATTGTCTAAATCCTAACGACTATAATAGCCCCGGGATTGATGCTATTTTCCGCACGCAAATCCAACATCAGCGAATTGAATTTTACTAAATTATCCTGAAACGTCGCATGGATATTTTGTTTTACGAAAACGGTATTAAAATGATTTTACGACGGAATAAAATTGTGATGCATAAGAATTCATCCTTCATAAAACAAGATATTGTGCCATCGCTACGCACTTTACTTTTTATTTTTCGTTTAATATTTTATTAGGACTTTTATGCCGGGAAATGAGTTTTGAAAGCAAAATGAAAATTGAATATTTTGATTGCTGTAATTCATATGTAAAACATAATCAGGCTAAAGTCCAGTGTTTTCATTTCTGGTTATACTGTCTGTTAACTATCAGTTAAAAGGAAAAATTTTGCATCTATATTATAGCACAAGTTGTAAAAGTCAAACATGTCAATTATTCGATGCTACATTTTTCGTTTTAACAGGCAATTAAGTTAACATACAGTTTAACCAGAGATGAAAGGTGTGTAATGCAGATGAGATGAAAGGTGAAACAAAAAACTTTTTTCTACGGCCACCATGAAAAGTTGACATTTGTGCTCTATTTTGTCATCGTAAAGTTGATGATTACTAAGGAACGAGCAAAAAAAACATACTTTACCGCGCGTCTCCCATAGCAACGCGCGTCTCCCATAGCAACGCGCGGTAAAGTGCTCAATTTGCTCGCTTAGATAAATACATATTTTTGCTGAAATCTTAATTTATTAAAATAATACTTACGAAATCTAAAATATAGGTTAGGTTCATTTTTACAATAGAAACGTGCTACAAACAATATACCTGAAGTTAGCTACATTACCAATTTAGTTAGGTTAGGTATTTAATTATATATAATAACAACTCTACTGGTGAATGTACATTGTATTACAACTTTAAATATTTAATAACACACATTTTATAATTAACAAACTTATTGGATTTAATTATTGGCGGATAATGTTAAAATTGAATGTGCACTTTTGGCAGTTTTGTATATTCATTCCAGAACTTGAAAACAGCTGACGAAGATAAATTAGATTCTGTGACTGTGACACTCACTAGAGTTTTCAGTTCTTAACTGCTAGTGTTGATTTTAGCATGGAATAAATGAACCAAAGAGAAGACGATTTCATTAGATTTTTACAAAAAGTAAGCTTGTAAGACATTTTCACTGTAATTCTTGATTTTTTTAATTTACACCATTCAATGGAGAGGTTATAATTCTTTTCGTATAATGCTTTTGATTTTGCAGATAATAAATTCAAGGAAGTATTTTGCGCCGTTTCAAATATATCTGGAGGAGTGCAGGAAAAATCACTATCTTTTACTGACAGAATTTTGTATTTATTTACTTGGATACTCACATCGTCATGGTTACACACAACACAAAACAGAAATTGGTTGAGGTTGAATTGAACTTACTAAATAGGTATTATTATTTTTTTCTATTTTGGTTAGTAAAGTCGTAGAAAAAATTATGTGTGCATCTCTAGCGTAAAGTATCTTTATTGCTCTCGCTCGATTGTAGCGCTCCCTACGCTCGCGCTTCAATTTTCGAGCGCGAGCAATAAAGATCCACTTTGCGCTCTTGATACACAAATAACTATTCTAAATTATAGTTTCAGTAACAACATTTTAACTCTATTTATTTAAGTTATAAATAGTTTAGAAATCCTTATCATACTATCATAGCTGCGTCTAGGTTCTTTCTTTTTACAGTATGTACACGCACGTAGAGTCGAGTTTTAATTTATTTGATTGATTATATCTACTGTAAACTTTAATAATAAGTTAGTCTAAGTGTAAATATGTGTTTATAAAATAGTAAAAATTATCAAAAAATGTCATATGAACATGACATACCGGGTGTCCCAAGCAAACCTTGACAGGGGCGTTTAACATAGGAAAACAGTTTTTCGTAAATAAAAAGTGTCCATAATATTGAACTTGATAATAGTACATTACATCCTATATAATATTTAAAATTAATTACTGTGTTATTCGATAAATTCGAATAAATTTCAAAATAATAATTGTTTCACTTTGACATTTTGCAATATGAAAAGATTTTCAAATGTCGGCGTGGCACACTCGTTAGCATAACTACCTTTGTAATTGTAGATTGAGATTCGATTCTCCGTTTATTTTTTACACAAAAATAAACTATATGAGTGATAAAATGGAAGTTGAGGGCCGAGTTGCCTATTAAATTATATTTTAAATCGAAAATTTCTGAAAATGAAAGGAATATATACAAAATAATGGATAATAATTGATTACAATAATCAAGACATTGATGTACTAACAATGCATTTCATTTTCTTTTGATATTAATAAATAAATAAATAATTAAATATATCATCACGACATATTATCCATTTCTGGGTGGGCCAGTATCTACAACACATGTAGACATCGGTAATGATGACGATATATTTTACCGTGTGGGCGTTTACCAGGCGTCACCTCACGGTCACTCATAGCTGGTGTGGAGAGTGCACCACAGGGGTCACTTTTGTTCCATTTAAAATTGGAAATATTTGACGTCTGTCGGGATCGAACCCCGTTCCCCCAGGTTCGCGACCAGACACTTAGGCACGCGGCCACGGGACCCCAATATTAATAAAAGTAACTGAAATATAATAGGTTGGTGTAGGTATTATGTTTTTACTATATTTAAGGTATAAAAATAAAATTTTGTCAAACAGAGCGTTTCTCCGCCTATGACCCCGGTTTTCGTGTTACACCCGGTATGTACGTGGGCAAATACAAGTTAAATTGTCTCCAAAATAAAAATAATTTCTGAAAACCGATGTGAAAATATTGAAAAATGACCGTGTTAGCATGGAAATTAGAAAATTGGGTTAGTTGTCAAGTGGTACAGAGTTTGATCAATGCTATTCGTTTTCAAAATTAGAACAAAATAAATTCGATAAAGAGTTTAATCCACATAGAGCTTTTTTATGAGCTTTCAAGTTTAATATCATGGTTGGTTGGCTCTTATTTTAATCGAATTTCGATTAAACCGACACAAAATTATCGAACGATATTTCGAGTGTTGTACTCGTACTGTTTGTTTGCGGAATGTAAAATTTTAACGCACGCCGATATGATTGAGATATACGTAGGCATTACGCTATGTTTCAGCTTAACGACACAACAAACAGTTGCTGCTAATTACGTTTTTCATTTGTTTGTTTTGTCCGGGAAATTTGAATGCGTGCACGTTGTTTTTTCATTGACAATATTTGCTTGAAATTAATTTTGTAATGCGGTTTAGTTGCTTTCCGTGTTTTTAAACGAACATTGGATTGCACCGCAGAATAAATATTTTTGTATTGTTTTTAACTGTCTCTGAACAGCTGTACGCATATGTCTCATGCGCTCACAGTACATAAATAAACGAAAACTTTGTTATAAACTGATTGAAAAATTGAATCCAAAACAATATTTCCCATATTTGCATCAGTTATTTACATTGAAAAACAATTTTTTCTTTTTGTTTTGAAAAGAAAACAAATTATAATGAAAATTTTATTCCCGCCAAGCACGAGTAATTCAAAACAAAACGATTCTGATTTTACATCGAAATAATGTTACGTCTGAATGTTCCAGGTTTTTTATTGCTTATGGTCATCAGCATTTATAAACTTATGGTGCTATTCTGTAACGTTCTATAAGCTCTATAGGCTCTATAAACAACCGACGTTATGGTATGTAAGAAAATAGCTATTCTGTAACTAGGTTACAGTACTATAAGGGCTATAGTCTTAAAGAAATTTCTATAAATCTTACAGCGCCAAAATCTGGACTGTAAAGTATTTATAGAGCATAGTGAAACGTCAAAAATATTTATATTAAAAAAATATTGTCAAATGTTACGAAATATTGAAATGGAAAATGAAATAATTTGTTGTGTCACTCCGAAAAACATAGTCAGTTTCCATTTCATTAAAAAAAAAAATTCATACTGTTCTTCACTTGTGTTTGGAATCCTTTTTCGTTTCGTGTTAGATTTACATAAAAAATAATTAAAGCGATTTTAAAACATTTTCTATGACATAAAATTGAATCATTTCACGTAGCTATATTTGCCACAAAATATATTATATTAGAAAGGTCAAGACAAGAGGAGGAATCAACATTGGTGTTCATAGCTTAATAGAATATTTAAAATAAGAAGTAAATGATGTCTTAATAATTAATAATAACTGGGGTCTCGTAGCGCCTGATTGTCGGGTCGCGAATTTGGAGAACCGGGTTCGATCCCGACCGAAGCCAAAATTATATCGAATCTTAAACAACCGCACGGTACGAATATGTCATCATCATTACCGATATCTGCATATAAAGCAGTTTTGCCCACCCAGCAATACGCCGCGATGGTATATTTATTTATATCACAATAGCAACAAGAATTACAATTACAATAATCAAAATGTATATGACAATAAACATTAATTCAATAATATAATTAAATATATACTTACATATTATTAGAGTTATACATGATTCCTTAACGCCTTGTCTAAAATATGGTTATAGAATATTTGACAGTTTGACATGAATTACAACCCAAACAACACTATAGCCAGACTTAATACAGACAGAGTTACAGAATAGGTAATTTTACTATTCTATAAGGTGTGATCTTATAGAGCTCTATAGCTTACAGAGCGTATAGAGTTACAGTGTTATAGAGCAAAGTTACAGAATAGCACCATAAAATTATAAACCAAAATGTTACAATGATCTAGGCTCATTTACTGCTACGAAAATAAGAAATATAAATAAAATTATATATAAGACTTTATGGTTGGTATCCACAGCTTCGAAAATAAAATGTAAATTAACATCAACGATCATTTAATATATTCATAATTAACAAGCAATAATAACAACTTCATACCTTTTAAAGCACTATGTGCAAGCGCAATCATATATACAAACCTTTGTCTTTTGACAGCTTTTTAAAATTATATTTAAATTGAAATTCTTTTTCCAGAATGTAAATTGACAGCTCTAATGACAGATGTTATGTATGTGCTTATTTTTGTGTAAAAATATTTAATATTTGTAAACCCTTGTGTTTATGTCTTATGTTTAATTTTATTTTCGAGAGCTGTGAACACTTTCATAAGAATCTATTGTCCATATCGTTATTTTCATTTTTATGTATACTTTAATTTTTATTTTCGGTGTTATGAATGAGGCTTCTATTGATAACTACAACGAAAAAAAGTAGACAGTAGTGTTTTCCATGACGACAAAAGAAACTCTACATATTATAGGTTGGAACTTTTTCGGGTTTTTGGGCCATGGTCTTTTAGGTATAACACCTAACGTTTCGCCCAACAATGTGTTAGGCATCATCAGAGGATTTCTGAGTCTTTACATATAAAAATAATCTTTTTCTTGAAAATGACAGATATTAATGTCAATATTTGATATATTTTTGACAAATTGATCATAGATTGTTTTGGCTGGAAATTTTAATGATCGATATTTTTATTTTTCAAAAGTCTTGGATTCTTTAGCTGTTGTTTTCTTTAAAGCAGGAATCCAAGCCCTGTTAATTCTTATACCTTCTTCTACACATTGTTGGGCGAAACGTTAGGTGTTATACCTAAAAGACCATGGCCCAGAAACCCGAAAAATTTCCAACCTATGATAAATGCCGGCCATGAAAGCCTTAGTAATTACTCTACATATTTTTTGAAACTGCAGTTTTCATTCCCATTAGAAATTTTTCAAACCAAAATAGCATTTATGTTAAAGGTACAGTAATATTATTTTACTCTACAGCAGTGATTTTTACGTTTTCAATACTCCAGAACACTATTATGAGCAAGAACTTCAAACGGAACACTTGTTATTACAATTTGTAAAAAATAAATAACTTCTGTTTTAGTCATATTGAAATTAAATATTGTACGAATTGTTATTGGGAACTCAAGAAAGCACATTAATAATTAATCAATTTAAAAAGTTTAACTCCCCAGTATCCTATTTAGTAAGAAACTTGTACTTAGGTCTTTGATATTTTTTGCATTTTTCTTTCTATACAGTGTGTCCCCAGATGGACCTAACTATACTTGTAAGCTTCCTTATTTTGCATTTTAGAGAGAACAAACATTCTTCATAAAAAGTTTTGCTTCATCTAGCAAGTCTGCAGCCACTACAACAATTTCGAAATAACATACAGGGTGTTTAGAAAACGAGACAGCTAAATTTATACTAGTATAAATTTTGCCAACGTGGTTATCGCAGGTATCTAATGAAAACAAATGCAACTGAGAATTTACTCAAGTGATTGATTTCATGTCAATGTTTGAATTATGTTGTCTCTAGAGCAAAGAATTTATTTAGTGAAATGGTACGGGCACCGGTGAAGTATCATATGGCTATGCAGAGCAGTCGTTGAAAAATGTGTAAGACTAGGAGGGCAATGCTTTGCAAAAGCATTTGACAGGATTGATCACTCCATATTGATTAACAAATTGCATTTTTTCTCTCTATCGGCATCTTTAATTGCTCTTCTCTCTTCTTACGTAAAAGAGAGATTACTTTCTGTCCATTTTCTTGGTCATAATTCATTCTCTTTTACTGCTACCTCTGGTGTACCACAGGGTTCCAATTTGGGACCATTACTTTTCCTATTATTTATCAATGATATAACTGATGTCATCCATTGTAGTAAATTACTCTTTGCCGACGATTTGAAAATTTTTCATCCGATTCTTTCCTCTTCTGACTGTGACATTCTACAACATGACCTAATTAATCTTTCCAACTGGTGCTTGTCCAATAATCTGTTTTTAAACCTAGATAAATTCCAAATAGTCTCATACTATAGGAAATCCTTGCCAGTTTTGTTCAACTACTCATTAGATAATAAAATCTTAACCCGAAATGATCTCGTTATTGATCTTGGAGTAAAATTCGACAAGGAATTAACATTTGTGCCTCACATAGACTCTATCTGTAATGCTGCTCTACGTTTACTAGGTTTCATTATTCGAAATACTCGTTCTTTCACTAATGTAAATGCAATCGTTTGTTTATTTTATTCCTTGGTACGATCTAAATTAGAATACTGTTCTCTTATTTGGAGTCCTTTTGCTGAAGTCCACCAAGATCGCATAGATACCATACAAAAAAAGTTTCTTAAGTTTTTATTCCTTAAAACTTACGGTAACTATCCTGACCGTTTCATGTCTTATTACCAGTTGCTAACCATATTTAACTTTTTATCCCTTTGCGAGCGACGCAACATATATTCTGTGTACCATCTTTCTAAGATAATCCACAATGATGTTGATGATCCTCAGTCATTAACCCTCATTAATTTTCACGCACCTGTGTATCTCATTAGATACTCTACTTGCTTACCAGCAGCACGTACCAATATTTTGTTCTCGTCTCCTATTGATAAAATGTGTTTTTTATATAACTTTAAATTTTCGTCTCTAGATATTTTCCTTCTATCGTCTAAACAATTTTATCACTGTCTTTTAAATTCTTCACTTGGTCAAAATCATAATTCCTAGTTATTATTTTCTCGATAGTCTATTCCGTTTCCTATCTACTTTTGTTTCTTACCTTGGTTTTCCTCTGTACTTTAATTGGGCTATGCCTGTTGTATGGAGTATTTTAATAATAATAATAATAATAATAATAATAATAATAATAATAATAATAATAATAATAATATGTAGAATAAGTTTTCTTTGTTTTTGTGTATTGTAAAACTTGTGTAATAAATTATAACCACCCTGTATGTTATTTAGAAATTTTTGTAGTGGCTGCGGACTTGTTAGATGAAGCAAAACTTTTTATGAAGAATGGCTGTTTTTTCTTAAAAGCAATGAAGTTTACAAGTATAGTTAGGTCCATCTGGGGACACAAACAGGATTCCAATACCTCTCTTAGCGAGAGGTAAAAATCATCTTGTTCATTAGCGTTTAATAAATTCATAGACAATAAAAAATATCATTACCTAAAATTTGAACTGAAGAAACGTCAAAACATGACAAGCAATGACAAGTCACATGATAGATAGGTACTGTTTGGTCAGATCCAGAATTGTAAAATCGAACATAAACCAGACAGAAAATTGTAAATTTTAAATCAAAAATAAAGCGTGGTTAAATTAAAATTGAAAAATATTTCGCGAAACACTTCCGATGAAGTGAAAACCACTATTATACAATACAGAGTAGGCAGGGAATACATTCAATGCATGTCTCCATTTAAACACAGCGACACAATTAATAGCAAACCAATACCATGAATAGGTAACTACTTTTATCAAAAGAGTAAAATGAACTTTTCTTTAAATTATTTCAGATTAGTATTGGTAGTTTGATTACAAATTCAATAACATCATTCACTTGTTAATAGTTTAACCCTCCCAATATGTTTTTAATACCCCCAATATTAGTATGAACTTTGTAACAAGCCGATGAAATATTAATAATAATAGTTCTGTCCATTACATTATTGACTAAAACTCAACAGTTGCTCATATGTTAATGGCCTGATCATGACCTTTGCCTTTATTAGTTCGTTCACCACTCCATTAGACAAAAATAGACATAGTTCAACTCTCCTTGTTTCTAAGTTTCCCAAACAGAGGAAAGGCAACTTTATTATTTTTATAGACCGTATAAAAGTGCAGTTTGGAATTATAGGCATGGGAAGGATTCCCTTGGGATCGCGAAAGAATTGGGAGTGTGCAATGTGCCCACTCAGCAAGAGAGGGAACTAAGTGACTAGAAAGTTTGACGATTACTGCCAGTAAAGTTAAAATTCACATAAAAAACTTAACTCGTAATCATGTTATTTATATGAAATAAATTTTACACTCTGCTGATGTACTCATTTATTTAAATCGTATATTCTACCCGCTTTTGAGATGACAATAAGTGAGTCCAAACTTTGTATACTTATATTACACTTTCTACAGAATTGAATCGCGAAGTTTCCCGGATTGTATATTGTATACATACGTATTCTGAATATAAATTTGTACCTATTATTAATTTTGACAAACTTTGAAATCTTGGAAACAATACAAAAATCTGTTGTGGCCAGCACAAGACCTCTCGCCATTTCCATATTACGCTATATAAGTATTGTACACATTTAACATTTCTGGTACACACCAAAAACACATATCTTCTTCACATATTTTAATATTTTTGAAGTCATTCTATGAATAAGTTTCCTTTTATTCTTCTAAATGTTCGAAATTCTTCTAATTCATTGATGAGATTGGCGGTATTTCTGAAGGGTATATATGTAATACATGTATTAATAATTAAAACATTTAATTATTAATAAAATAAGAAATATGAAATGTACCAGTCATGTCTCTGGTTTCTTGACACTGACATCTGTCAGTTACAAACATTTTAATTTTTCAACTGGTTTCCATGGGCTATGAGATACATTAAAATATATTATTTTATATATTTATACTTTTCTATCTCCAACTCCAACTAAACAGTATTTATTTTTTTAAGAAACTAGTACTTCTGGTTGTCCAATTGTTACGAAAATCTAATCAGCTCTTCCCAGTACTGTCAGATTGAGGAAACTGTATGTAAACATTGTTTTATAGTATTTGCGAAACCGTAGTTCCAACGTACATATATATATATATACAGACATCGTAAAATGTTATAACCCGATTCTGCTTATTCACTAAAATCTGGATATGCGATTTTTAGCATGAATCCAATACCTCTCTTAGCGAAAGGTAAAAATTCAAAATAAAACGTTCAAGTATTTTCATGACTAGTCAGGGAAATGCGACTTTTACGCCGCATTTTTGACGCCAAAATAGTACTTTCGCTCTGGTTTGAGAAAAAGTGTGGTTAATTTATAGTAGTAGCAAAATTATGGTATATGACCGGAAGTACTAGTTCCTTAATTTCAAATCTAAATATTAATTTTTGAAAATTTATGTTATTACAAATATTAAAGAATATGAAATATAATATAATAGAATATATACGATACATTTAAAAACATTATTAAATCTTATCTTATTTTTTAGAGATCGAGATATATAAATATATAAAATAATAATATGTTGTAATTAATCTCGCAGCTCAAATAACTCCATGGAAACCAATTGAAATATTGAAATGCTTGTAATTGACAAATAAATGTTAGTGTCAACAACCAGAGACATTACTGAAGAATTTTTCAGGGAAGTACATTTAATATTTCTTATTTTATTATTAATTAAATATTTAAAATTATATATATATATATATGAATATTACATTATATCCTTCAGAAATACCACCAATCTCTTCAATGAATTGAAAGAATCTCTATCATTTGGAAAAGTAAGAGACAACTTATTCATAAAATGAATTAAAAAATATAAATATATATAAAGAAGAGATGTAATAAGAATTTTTTGTGTTTGCCAGAAACGTTAAATATGTATGTACAATACTTACAGCCTAATATGGAAATAGCGAGAGGTAGTATGCTGGTCATAACAGATTTTTTACTTCCTTGTACGAAGTAAAGGAAGTATTGTAATCGCGAAAAATTTCCATTTCCAGATTTCAACGGAAATATCCATTTTGACCATCCCTGAATCCATTTTGACTAATTTCGTCGTGACGTTAGTACGTACGTACGTAGCTCGTATAACTGAAAAACGGGAAGCCGTAGAAAGTTAAAATTTTGTATTTAGGACTGTTATAACATCTAGTTGTGCACCTCCCTTTTTGGTCATTACATAACTTTCGGAAGTGGTACTTTACTTGAAGCCTATAATAGATTTTAATGAAATCTATATTAAAATATAATCCAAAACTTTTTAAATTTGGTATATAAGAGTTTTATATCAATGGGAATAACATAATAGATTTTAGTTAAAATAGTGTACCCAGAAGTGGTACTTTACTTGAAGCCTATAATAGATTTTAATGAAAAACTATATTAAAATATGATCCAAAACTTTTCAAATTTGGTATATAATACTTTTATATCAATGGAAACAACATAATAGATTTTGGTTAAAATTGTGTAACCGGAAGTGATACTTTACTTGAAGCTGATATCAGTTTTTCTTGAAAAAAATGGTGTTATTTTGAGTTTTAGAGAATTAAATTCTGCGTCGAAAACATCAAGTATGATTAAATTAGTAATTTGTATAAGCGAGATATGTAAATTTAAAAATTATGTACTTTTTGGTTTCTGTAAATTAGGACAAAAAGTAACAAAAAAATAAAGAATTTAATGTCAATGTCAAATACGTGCAATTTTATGATTGCATCTGTTATAATACATATTTTAATTATTAACAAAATATGTATAGTGTAACAGGCGTACAAGGAAGTCATGTGGTGTCCACATCAGATATTTTTGGATAGTAGGTCCGCCACAACACCTGCTGCCGCTTCTTGAATGTCTAAGAAAATCTGGTCGCAATTTAAAATTATTATTATAATGAAAGGTTTCAGAAAAAATATAATACATTACTCGTTAGAGAAATGTCTGTACTTGACTCGTAGCCGTAAAATACTTGCCACGAAGTGCCTTGTATTTCATTAAGGCTCCTCATCAGTAATGCATCATTTTCCTTACTCATATGTAGATAACTATTTAGGTTACTTATTTTACACAATGACAACTGTCAACCCCAGCAGCTAACTTCAAGCCGTACCTAATGAATAATAATAGCTTCATTCCCTGTCCAATACGCTGGAAACCCCAAAACCACATCTTGTCAAGTTGTGATTCAAATATTTAGTGCCATGAAAATCAATACGTTAAATCGCAAACAAAAAAACAGAAATATGTTGACAGTTGAATCATTACACATGAATGCAGAAATTTGTTGACAATTCTTCAACATTTCTTTTAATAATTATAATTTAGTTCGGAATCCACTAAGTTCAATTCTAGCGAAACAAAAGAAATATATAAATAGTAGAGTTATAACCTTTAATTTTATTAATATTTTTGACAGCTTGTTTAGCCTACTTTATTATAAGGATCTATGACGATGTTGCTTGACAACCCTACCTACATAAACATTTTCCGCACATGAGATGGAGCGTGATCGGTCATTTCCTACCCAAGAGATATTCGTTGCATTCATGAATGACGTATTTCCCAACCTCTAAAAGGTTAGGACTCAACATATTACAATAATAATTGTGAATCAAATATTTTTTATGAACGCCTACTCATTTTTTAATGAAAATTTGCATTTTAGCTTGAAACTTTTCTAATCACATCTTCATGTAACCTAACCTAATACAGAAAACTCACGCTAGCAAGTTTTGAATGCTTGCCCCACATTTTTCTCTAAAGACAAAATACTGAAATTTTCTTTTCATTTTGGTACCAAAGAAATTGAGTTGTACTCTCAGTCATGAAAATAGTATATTACATCCGAGGTGGGAGATGTTTCATTACAGCCGAGGGCTTAAGTATATTACCGAGAGCCGGAGCCTAGAGATGAGATAATGCGCGAGGCTGTTATGAAACTCCCACCGATGTTATGTATACTATTTTATTCACAATCCTAACCTAACCTTTTGGAGGTTAGAAAATACGTCATTCCTAACTTTAATGACAATCTCTTGGGTTGGAAATAACAGATTTCACTTCCATCTCTTGGGTTGGAAATGTTTATGTAGGGGTTGCCTAGCAACAATGCCGTAGATCCCCATAATTCAGTAGGCTAAACAAATTTTATGACAGTTGTCAAAATATTAATAAAATTAAAGGTTATAATTCATTGATTTATTTTGAAAATTATTGATTTAAAATGAGAACGATTGTGAAGAAAATAGTATACATATAACCTCGGTGGGAGTTTCATAACAGCCTCGCGCATTATCTCACCTCAAGGCTTCGCCTCTCGGTAATATACGAGGGGAGTTTTTTATGTTATCTACCTAGCTATGAAAACAATATGCTATCGCGACAATTTTCTTATTTTAAGTTACTGTGACTTTTTCATGTCTACAAAGACACAATTAAGAACTTGAAACCGGCTATACGCGAAAATAAGACCCCACAATTATGCTCAGAAAATGCTGCTTCTGCACAACAACTGCAGGGTGCATAAAGCACGAATTGTTCAAGCAGTAGTCAGTGAATGCGGCTTTGACGAATTACAACATCCACCTTACAGTCCTGACCACGCCCGACTATTATTTCTTTCCAAAACTCAAAAACATTTGAGAAAGAGTCGTTTTTTATCGAATGATGACTTGGAAAACGCAGTGGAGTCGTATTTTACAGAATTACCAAAAGATTTTTTTTGCAGGCGTAGCTTTATTAGACAAACGTTGGAATAAGTGTGTTAGTGTTAACGGTTCTTACGTTGAAAAATAAAATTTTATTTGTTCTCTAACTCGGTGTTTTCATAGCTAGGTAGATAACATAAAAAACTCCCCTCGTACATAAGCCTTCGGCTGTTATGAAACTCCCACCGAGATTATGTATACTATTTTATTCACAATCATCTTCATTGTAAATCAATAATTTTTATTATTATTAATATTTTGAAAGCTGTCTTAAAATTTGTTTAGCCTACTTAATTATTGGTATCTACGGCAATGTTGATAGGCAACCCCTACATAAACATTTCTAACCCAAGAGATGGAAGTGAAATCTGTTATTTCCAACCCAAGAGATTGTCATTAAAGTTAGGAATGAAGTATGTTCCAACCTCCTAAAGGTTAGGAATCTGTATATTACAATAATGATTGTGAATAAAATATATTTCAATTTATAGCACTTAATAGACGGCTAAAAGCGAATAAAGCGTTATGAAAAAATGTAGTATATAGTACATAATGTGTAAATAACCGTATTCCACGGCAGTGATAACATTTAGCTAATGGTTTTGAATACATCAACACATCATTGTTCACCCTCCATAAACCCTATTTAACATTTTAAATCCCATCTTTTGTAAATCTCACGGCAAAGTCACCCTAATATCATCATCATCTCAGGCGAATTTTCCTCGTCACTTTCACAAAAAAGTCACGTCATAAATACTTATTTATCACCTTCATAACCAAATTTTACAGCATCTCCTGCTATTCGTCTTTTGTCGCATCCATCGATCTCGATATCATTTTATCAGTAGGCCGTGAAACCGCTGACAAACGCCGCGGGGCACGGAAAATAAAATGGCGGCCTGCTGACGCGGTAGTTTTTGTTTTAGGGTTAGTTGTATAAATTCAATTTTGTAAAGTGAAGGTTAAAAAAGAAAAATAGTGGAAAACTGAAGTATTTTGCAGGTTTTTATTAAAGACGATTCGTTAAGAAGTGACATAATTCAAAAAATATTCTTTCGTAGTTTCATACATTTGGCATACCGCAAGGTTCAATAGTTGATCCTTTATTGTTAATCTAATTTACAAGTGATTTGAGTAATTTATTGATTAATAATCTCTATTTTCACTTCTAAACTTAAATTATAAAATCTGCGTTGTAGTCACTGTACATAATACTTGTGGCATTAAATATTTAAACCGAATGTTATTATTAATATTATTATTATTATTATTATTATTATTATTTTAACTTTTATTAATTTAAATGCATACCTACATATTTGATGTTGGAAACTATATGATGTTCCTTTGCTTTCGTATAACTATAGTTTTATTTACTACAACAATTTTCTTTTTAAAACGTTATCATCATTAATTTTAAATGATTAGATGACAGCGATATTTATGTCAGTCACATACATTTGTAATCTGAACTGTGTAACTAAGGAATTGTGTTTATCTTTAAAACTTAGGCTCCGGGATTTATAAAATAGATTATTTTATATACATATTCAAGTAAAGTGCCATTTCCTGTTACCTGATTTACACTAAAATCTAATGGCTTCTTTTTATATTAGAATAAGGTAGAAATACAAGATTTCAGAATTTTCTGAATACACACACACACACACGCGCGCGTACACACACATACACACACACACACACACACACACACACACATACCCATGCAGACATCATCGTGAAAATGTTAAAATCGATTTTATATACCTATACCTCCCTTAACAAGGGTAGCGGGCGGTAAAAACAAAAGATTGCTAAGAATTTAATTATTATAAATTTTGAATTTAAAAGTAGTAATAAGAAGAAGAGAAGAGATGGATAATAAATAAATGTATATATAAATCTTTTCTTATTCAATGAATATGTACAATTTAAAAAGATTTCTGAATAATTTTAATTAAAGTCTAATAAAAAAATATATCAAATACTCAATTTAAATCTATCTGGATTGAGAGATTTATTTAAACTAACCTGAGAATACGATTTCAATTCAATCTCTGCATAATTAAACTGAACAAGATTACTTCTTCTTATTTCTCTCTCTTATTTTTTTTTTTTCTATCTACAAATTCTTAGCATATTCGGAAATGATCCTCATTTTCTCGCAATTTGTTTTACAAATATAACAAATCATGATAATTAATTCCACTCGTGCGTGTAGAAAAATAAGGCCTAATTTATTAAGGGTGAAAAGTAAAATAAATTATTCACAAACGGAGAACATACTGGGGATGATATGTAAATATTATGAATTTTACACCATTCACACACAAATTTACATCAGAATTCTAATCAGGCCGGGTTTTGATTAGAGAAGCGACATGGTTTTGAAAGTTTATTTTCGACATATTGTCAGCGCATTTTGGTCATTTCAAGGTATTCGGAATTCTATATATTATACGTAGGCTCTCTTAATTCTGAAAATTTATTTGGCTAGGTCGACAAGGCGTGCTACACTTTATGTTGAGCAGCGAGTTAGGTAGTGTTTAGCTTATCGGAGGAAAGATATTCACTAGAAAACGCTTACTGAAGCGATTTGGAGACATGTTATGAGAATAGTTTGTACACTAATATTCCCCATTATAATACGAGCCCAGACTCATAATAGTTCGGCCGGTTTGCATTTCCAATAAACAAATTACAAAACCTACGCAAATGGTGAGATATTTCTATAACTTTCTTTCGGCTAGTTTAAAATATATATTTTAAACTTACAAAAACTGAATATGTTCAAGCATTCCGCCATTTAATATTGGGTTTCATCCTTACATCGTCTGTATTAATAATAGTAGCTTTAATTCTATTAGACATTGGATCCACAAGCCCTGCACATTCTTCTGTTAGAATATTGTCCTCTATGTCTTGCAAGGTAGGTGTTGCTGCTCGCAATGAATTTTTACGAAGATTTTAATATTGTACCAAAAGTAAAGAATAATAAATGTCTAAAGTACAATTGCAATACTTGGTGAAACTGTTTTAATATTGCAATTTACTTTGTACATTTGTTATTATTTATTGCTGGCCAAAGCTCGCGGCATTCTCGATAGATGACTCAGCATGTGGTTATTTATTATTGCAGTCATCATTTCTTTTTGGGATGTTTATCATCCGTCCGCTCAACTTTACTCAGTGCCTCCAAGAGGCGTCAATATTCCACACTAAAGAGCTCCAATAAGAGCGAAATGCGTCTGTGATTCTGGTTGAGTGGGCTAGTCTCTGTTAAATGACCGAGAGGTTGATACAGAGACTGAAATCTTCTGAAACGTGTGAAGTATGATTTCTTTTATTTTACCAGAAGTAAAGAGTTTCGGCAGAAGATAAATCTGAACTAGAAGTTGTTTCTTTAAATGCCGGTCGAAATATTATCACCCGTCATTTGACCCATATGTTTTATGTCTATATTTATAGAAATCGAAAGAATTTTGTAGAAATTTCTCACATTGTTTAGGTTTTATAATTTGTTGAAAATGTAAGACAGCCAGACTATTATGAGCCTGGGCTCGTATATTGCATTCAAATCTATATGGTGGATGACCCATGAATTTAGTATTTTACTCGTCTAAATATGCTACGGTTCAAGTGGCTGTATAGCCTAGCGTTATTATAATGTAATATGATTCTTTCTCTTGGTCGATTATGACGAATCTATTGAAAGAATGCAGGCAAGCAAACCCATAGTACACCATTTAGATTTTTTTAAAGGATCCTCAACAGGATTAAATCTTAATTATATAGTGGGTTCACCTACACAAACATGAATGCCTTAGTGGGATTCGAACCCAAAATTCTGAGCACCCTTATGACTAAGAGGCGTTACTCTAATCATTGAGTCACCAGAGCCGACATAATATAATCATCCAGGGCTATAGTTGTAACACAAACGATAATACCAAGAAAAAGTAACGGCCATCTTCCTATTACGGCTTTTTTCACGAACATCTTTTGTTGGAGCAGCTTCATTTTTGAAGGGCCAAACAGCAAACTGCTGCTTTTTTTGTTCTGTTAAATATATAATTCAAAACTATAAATTCAAATTAAATTATTAATTTGATTTTAAGTCTACTAATATCACCATTTTTTGGTATTTATAATCATTTATCCGAACCCAAATCCTATGAATTAATACAATTTTCATTTCATTGAACCGAAACTGAAGCTGAACAGACATTTGTTTCCTGAACCTGAACCGAACTTTAACCATAAAAACATTTCGGATCAGATCCCTAACTAAATTATAGGAAATCCAGCGAGCACATAGCTCCTGTACACCCAAATAATTGTGCAAGATAGTGTTGCTTTCACGCCAATGTCTAGGGCCCGAAGCCCGGCTCAATTTCGAATCAATTTTCAAGCCGGGTCGGCAAATTTTTTTGTCGAATCAATCTTCGAGTCGGGCCAGCAATTTTTATTTTCGGGCCGAGTCGATCCAAATCTCAAAGTCCGACCCGGGCCGGTCCGAATGCATCCCTACCAATGTCCAGAGTTGTTATCATTCCGCGTACAATCGCAATGTCAGTAACAGTTGTTTTTGGACGTTCTGTAGAAAGCTCATTCTTTAAAAATTCACAAACAAAATGAAATACATATATTGTACTAACGTGTTACGGCAGACAAGACTCACATCCAAACACCTTCTTCAGTTCATCAAAACATTCTTTTCAGTTTAAACCACGCTTGAAATTGTAAAAAAATACAGCTCGAAAATGTTTTTTCAAGGATTTGTTTCCTTCTCAATTTTTTTCCTGAATTTGTCGAGTCCACCCCTGCTAAATAAGCTGACAGTGTCAACGGAGTAGAACAGCATAGAGCTTTTCTTTCTTCAGAGCTTAGAGCTTTCTCTGTCTAACGCACAGCAGGTACGAAGCGAAGAGCATACTAACGTACTCAAAGGAACAAAAGTGCAAAAATACAAAGGGTACCAACATACATAAGAATCTAGCCTGATACGACGTCAGACTAGGGGGTAATTATCTTACAGAGGTTTGAAAAAGTTTCTCAACATAACAAAAATAGAAAAACACTGCTGCACAAATTTCATAATATCTAAATGGCTCGATTCTAAACTACACATTGCACCAAAGGTTGCCAACTATTTTGGGGCTACGAGCTATTTTTCTTCAAATATTTAACTCAAATTTCACAAAAGAGCCGCAGTGCGCAGTTGGTATAGGTTATAAAAGGTGTGGTAAAAAACTCCAGGTACGATAATAAGTCACACTCATATATTGGCAAAAAAACAACAACCAGAAAATAGCACAGAACGGTAAGTACATATAATATAAATTAAAACTAAATTTATGGGGATTATCATTAAAAATTTATGTTATGAAGCATTCTTATTCGTTAAACTCCCGTGGTGCCTTCAACATTTAATGTCTTACTATATGTTAATAATATTTTACGAATTACGAATCAGAATGCTTTAATAAAATTTATGAACCAGGTAGGCTATGAATGCTTCTGCTTATTTTATGGACTATATCCTAGTGTCAATATCAATTTATTTTCTTGTCAATATTACCATAGCGACAACACATAATGCCCTTGTGTATTATTTGTTATATAATTACCCTGAAAGCAGAGTTATTATTATTATTATAATAATAATAATAATAATAATAATAATAATAATAATAATAATGTATAGGTTTGACATTAATAAGATTAATAATATTTCTGAGATTAAATTGCGGCGCAGAATTGTTTCAAGTTCGCGAGTAGTTAGAAGTCTCCAGTTTCAAACAGCTGTCAAGACATATGTCTTTAAGTTGACTTCTTGTCTTACTTCTGATGACATTCATATTGGAAAACGTCTGCTCGCAATAATAGCAATAATATGTGAACTTAAAAATCGTCATCCCCTCCCTTATCTTACTCGCCTATCGAATCAGCGCATGAGCGCTCTAAAGAGAGTGACTGGCCATCAAATAATTGTATGGAGTAAAATTTGATTTTATTACCAAATAAGGTTAATAGATGGTGCCGGTGTTTACAAATTCCGCACAGATATTTTAACTTGCGATTTGCATAAAGAAAATATTTATTTATGAACATATTTTGTTAAGTTAATTTTACACAAATTTATTTAACAAATAATATACCTTCAATAATGTTCTTGTAAAAATATTGTTACTGGCTATTTTATTATTTTCTAAAACGTAATCACCATGTATATTTGTTCCACAATCTTACGATGTATGAAATACACCACCATATTAAATCGACGGAAATTTTACATCGCTGATGCTGATGTAATGCTACATAGACGTTCATTTTGTTCAGAATAGCATTACTAATATGTAAAAGCTATAATTAATAACTAAACATAATGCGTAAAAATGCTTATCGGCTCCGGTGGCTCATTGGTTAGAGCAACGCCTCTTAGTCATGAGTGTGCTCGGGGTTCTGGGTTCGAATCCCACTAAGGCATGAATGTTCGTGTATGTGAACCTGCTCAGTAATTGGGATTTAATCCTGTTGAAAGGTTTTTAAAAAAATAATGAAAAAAAAAAATAAAAAGAATATGGCAACATTTACTACCATTTCCAACTGTTAACTGTCAGTTAATCTTTCAGTATTGATGTAAATACATAGAATTATGTATACAGTATGTCCTCGGATTGAGTTTACAAAAGGAAAAAAAATCTTATTTTTACTTGAATTAAAACACATGTTTCAATTATTAAAACTTTTAATTAATGTACGGTTCTTTTATTATACCTAATGTTTTTTTTCGTATTTTGTCCTCCTAATAATACATTGAATCGAACATAATTATAGTTAGCTTTGAAATATTGACAAATTTCAGAAAAAAAGAAAACGACGAAAATCAAAATACTTTTAGTTTATTCAATTAACTCCTTTTTTATCTGAAATTAGAATTAATAATCCTTTGTCAATATTTCAAAGCTATTTAATATAATGTTAGATTCAATGTAATAATTATATTAGGAGGGCAAAATACGAAAAAAAACGTTATAATGAAAGAACCTTGCATTAATTAAAAGTTTTAATAACTGAAACATGCGTTTTAATTCAAGCAAAAATTTATCTTTCCTTGGCTTTTTTTTCGTAAAATTAAATATAAAAATTTTTTCCTCTTGTAAACTCAATCCGGGGACATACTGTATAACATAAAAAAGAAGAATATCTGCTCCAATAGCTAAATGGTAAATAACAAGTATTAAGAAAAAAAATGTTACATTTCTGTTGAATTAGTCACTAAACAAAGTAGCTGGAATCGGTATCTTAGTAAATTGTTATAATGGATTAAGCCTTATGCACTAATTATTATACATTAAGCATTAAAACATTCGGTGAAAATAAGGCTTCACAGTGCTTACATCGATGTAATATACATTCGGAATCGAGCTTTTAGTGTTATATAAAAAAATAAATATCATCACGACATATTACTCATTGCTGGGTATGCCGATCTGTTTTGTACCAAGATATCGGTAAGGATGTTTAGTATTTTACATTCACAACTACTGAAGACCTTGCTTAATTTGCACTTGAAGTCTGCCACTTATAAATTTATGCAATTTACAACCATTCTTTACTTATTTCTGATATTTAGATGAAACATCTGTGAAACGGCAACATAATAAAATATTAAAGTCTGTAGAATGTTTGACTATTATATTGGCTTTTAAAACTAAACTGGTATTAAATAACCTCAAATGTGACCCCACGAAAACAAACAAGTGTCAAATTCAAAGCAGTGCTTACAGTTCCCCTATTGGCAAAACGCGGCGACTTTAAATAAAAGTTTGGACTTTGCAAGGTATGGTGTGTGACACCAATCTTGACCTGAGGGGTAAGGGAAAGAAACGCTCATATGATATTCCATAGACGCCGACAAAAAAATGATAAATATAAATATAACAGCAACTTTGTGCTTCTAACTTATTTGCGTACGCTTATGAACAGAGTGTAAACAAGACAGGAACTGAAACGAACAGCAATTGCACAGATCAACTGCCAATATAAGAAAGGCTGCGTAGCTTTTAAACTTATTTGGGCAACTCTTATATGTTATATTAGGCATGCGAAAGTAAATTAATGGTATTTATTTAGTGTCGATTTAAACGGAGAGCATATATTAGACAGTGATTTGTGCTAACATATTTTCCACAGTTCATCTTTCGTGTCCCGGACTATATAACCGTCGGCATTCCTAACCCGAAGTACTCCGGGTCAAAATTTTCTTTGTAAATGGCTACGTGGAAATATCTTTTCGTAGTTTACAATTTTAAGCCAGCATTAAATTGTGCTGGATTCAAATTTTGATTGTGAATAATATTCAAAATCTTACAGAGTTTTTATTAAATTTTAACTTTACTCATTGTTTTCCCGTCTCCTTGATTTTATTCCATTCATGACTTTTTCAGTGTACTCTTCTCTTTCTCTTATATTTTTAATGAGGTCATCCCAATGTCGGGAAATCTTTGAGAACGGGTGGATGTACAAAGTGGCCCCTTAACAGCTGTAGTGACATTTCTAGCACAGGTTAATATTACATGCAGAGGACGTAAAATAAACAACAAACAAAACAACGCAGTCATTCCAACGTTGGTTTGTTAACAGCTGAACAGCTGAATGCTGGTTCAGGAAAACAATTGCCCAACGCACGCAATTGTTGCTAGATTCCGGTGGATTGTACAAAGTTTTAACTGTCGCTGTTTTGTTTCGTGGAAATACAGAGAAATTATTTGTTTTTATTGCGAAGTTAATTTGGATCATTTTTAGAGCGGAAGATCAGGCATAGGTATTTATGCAAATAGAAAAGTGAAAATAAATTCAAATTATGAAAGAAGATTTATATTATGTATCAATATATTATAATTCTCTATTATATTTTTCTCATATTCTCAATAAAATCAAAACTAAAATCAATATTATATTGTCATATTACATATGCATATTTTATATTCAAAAATTGTTTCAAATTTCCGCTGAATCTCGTTTTCTGGCTTAGAAATTATTTAAAAATATAAACCTGGAGAAATAATAACAAATTTACTTCGATATGAAACAACAGACAACATTCTAAAAATAGAACTGCTGATCCCTAATTTTAATTAATTACAAATTTGAAATTACTCATTGTTACAAATTACTACTTCATTAAAAATTAATAAATACATAGATGTATGATAATAGTTTTTTCTACAATCCTATACAAAGTAGGCATTTGCGCTCGCTTTTGTTAACGCAAAATGTCACTTCGCCGCTCATGCAAGATAAAATAGAAAAAACGCACGCTGTCCGAATTTCTAACTATAAAATGTTTCGAAATGTCTTTTGTCTACATTCTTAATGAGAACATTTAATCAGAAAATAATGGCGCTGTAGTTACTTACACATTTACCACCTCCACAAGTCAATCTGACTTATGACTGTTCTGTCGGTATATACACAACCAAACAATATGCCGTACTGCTGTGTAAAAGAATACAGATATAAAATAGAGCATTAGATTGAAGCAATAGCTGAAGAACAATAAAAAAAACGATAAATTAAAATTTAAAAATATAATCGTTATTTATTGAATAGTATTGTAAGTAAAAAATGTACATTTTATTATTTTTTGTTATGGTGGAAGACCCCCATTGTGGCGATTGTAGAAAAAAATCTTGTATGTGTATCGATCGCAAATGGACATTGTCGATTTCGAGAGACAACAACCTTTAATCAATAAGATCATATTTTGAGCTCTTAATATACAAATAGCTATTGTTTAGAATTAAAAGCAAAGATACGCTTTTGGTTAATGCGGTGTAATATGCTCATTGTCTGCATCTTACATGTATTTAATTATTCCGGAGAGACAAAGAGCATCGTGTTTTATGCTCGCATAGTCTAAATTCTGAATTGTGAGTTTAATGTAGTTTTAAACTGCGGTGATTTATATTTGGATGATACGCGTAACGGTTCGAATATGAAGTGATTATTGGGATTTATTAACGTATTAATGGCTGCCATTGATTTGTGGCGCGGACGTATATTGTCCGAGGTATTGACACAATATTTACAAAGAGGAAAATACTTTACAATTGATATTTGACGACTATTGAAAGCATATAAGCAGATATTAATAATTCAAACACCTATTTACGAGATTTGTAGGGTTTTTCATTTATACATATATTTAGTAATGCACTTAGTGCAACTTATAGCTACCAGAAAAGTCACAGCTGGCTCGTCAACTATTTTGGAGTTCAATTCGTGCATAAAATTCAGTATTACAGTATTATTAAACATGGTAAGTATCCACAATGACAGGTTGTTCTGTCCAAATTGTGCAAATCATTCAAGAAACAGTTATAATTTCACAAGTAAATATTTTAATTTCTTTTATTAGATTTGTTCGCGCAACAAACTATGCAACTAATTGTTTATTTTTCAATACGCCTGCGAAGTTGAAACTGATTTCAAACTGATTGGAATTTTTTGGATTCTGCGATAAGAATTGAAGGTTACAGTTATTAATACCATCTGCAGTGAACAGAAAGGTTTTTATCTTATGTTGAATGTTGTTGTTGGCATTTGTCTTTATCACATAATGATATTATTATCTTACTTGTTTAAAATTCACTTCCTCCATTTATTTCTGGTTCTCATAAATTTACACTCGAAAATCTACTTGACAACATAGCAAATGTTTAGTGGTTTGGAAGAGTTTAGAATAAATGTTAATATTCCTTTTCTCTCGCTTTAGCTAGTACAAGTGCATATAGCAAGAACAATGCTCGCTAATAGCCAGAAGTTCCAGTGCGCATGCCACAAACTAAAAATTTCTTTAGAATCCGCGGACTATTCTGACGGTTGGAAACTGTTCAGGGATTAAAATATTTTTCTGAACGAACAAATAATTTTTAATCTTAGATTTAATATTTCTGATGTGCGAACATTTTTAAACCTTAACAAACTGTATTCCTTCTCCTGTTTTTGGAATATAGTACCTATACCAAAATAAATTATAAATTTTTCGTAGATTACCCGCAGAACCGAAGAAAAGATGGTTAGTAAATTGCAAAAGACACGATTGTAGCCCTAATTAAAAAGATTGATATAATTTATAACTATTTTATAATCTCTACTCAAAATTGAGCTTGAATTATATAATCTGGCTTTAGTAAAGCGTCAAGAATATCATCCGTAATGTTTGTATTGATTTGTAATCATTTTAAATAAACATAATATAAAAAATATTAGTTATTTTTACTTAAAAAAAATCTGTTGTGGCCAGCACAAGACCTCTCGCCATTTCCATATTAGGCAAGTATTGTACATATTTGACATTTCTAATACACACAAAAACGCATATCTTTATATATTTTTTAATTTATTCTTTTCAGTCTTATTCTTCTAATGATAGAGAATCTTCCAATTCATTGATAAGATTTCCGGTATTTCTGAAGAGAGACCTTAAAACATGCTTATCCACTAAAATATGGATATGCGATTTTTTAGCATGACTATACCTCTCTTAGCGAGAGGTAATAATAGTTATTACATAAACTTCCAAAATCCACTTTTATTTCATAATTTACAATTTTCATTTGGGTTCCAATATGGTGGACGAGTCAGATAGGTATTAGGTAAAGGTCGTTAACGACCTTGTATTAGATACATACCTAGTAGCTGTAGTGCAACTAATGACGTCATACCCGTCACGCCGTCACTAGTTGTAGCGTAGTGCATTTTAAATTAAACATGTTACAAAAGTCCAGTACAAGTTTGTTAGTTATCACTGTCAAACAGAGAGGTTATGTACAACTGCAAGTGTTTATTTGTATATATTTACAAACGTGCGTATCCAATAATTATTCTATTATTAACAAACTTAATTGCATTCACACAGACACTTTTTACAACTCAAAATATATGAATTTGACACTTTGCACTAGCATGGGCAAGAACTGACGATCGTAGTAAGTGCAAGAAAGTACTTTTTCAGTAAGGTTCAGTTTACTCGAAAAGTATAAATAACTCGTAAAACTTAGCTAGTGCGCACTGATTACATAAATAGAAAACGAGTTATGCACTCAGTGCAAAAAAAGTTCACGCTAAATATATAAATGGAAAACGTTATTAGCGAATAAAATTGCAAATTTTTGGTTTTCATGCTGAAATATCAACTTCACTTCAAGGAGCTCGCTAGCATATTCTAGAGACTAGAGGATACGTCACAGAGTAGAAGAGAAAGAAAAGACAAAGTAGTAGTCAAAGATTAATATATGAACTTAACAAATTGAGTGTTGTGGTGCGTACTCTCTACAGCTATAAGTGTCTGTAAAATAATTCCTAGTTAATGCTTTTATTTCATCAGGAAATTAATTATCTAATGAACATAACAGAGCGTAATTATTCTGCTCGCATTTTATATTAGCATTAACGCATTCTAACAACATTTTAATTTAATTTTCCCCGTCGTCATATTTTTCATCGCCTTAAAAATTTATTAAAATTCCTCGAGCAGTCAGAAGCGACGCACTCGTCGATAACAAATTATTTTCCTTATTTTCGGTAAAGTAGCAACATTTTCATCAATACAGCAGCTTACGGGAAGCCAAGGGATTCCCTGAGTTAAATTAAATTTTGATCAACGATTATTCCATCATTTATATCGCCCTGTCAACATCAGCTGATCGACTTGGTTTGGCTGGAATACAGGTTACCGCACAGCCCAATATTTCATCAAAGGATGTATTTAATAACTAATTACAGATATTGATACAAAGATTAAAGAGATTAAAAAAGTAATAATTTTTACGTCGCCAATAGGGTTGTTGCAAAAAAATACATGCCTTCTAAATATTAAATTTTAAAGAATATTCTTTAAATGATCTCATATTTGAAAATATCACGAAACTTTCATTAAATATTTTATAATTAAATATTGAAAATTGTGTAATATTTTGAAAATCACGTGGTCAGATGCAGAATATAACGTCAATGTTCCCAGTAGCGGATTTAGGGGCGAGGGGGGTTTATAGCCTCTCCCAAATGCCTGGGCAATGTACAAAATTAAATATATATGTGTGTTATCATAAAATAATGTGTTTTCTTTCCATCCAAGACCCCACCCCTATTTTTTACGTCCCAAGAATGGAGAGGTTGTTTTCCATGACAATTTCCGGTGCCTATCTTTTTACTTCTCGCTGAGGTATTGGATTCATGCTAAAAATCGCATCTACATAAACCCGTTTTAAGACCCTACAATCCGATTTTAAAACTTTTACAGTGATATATATATATATATATGAATCGGTGGATTTTTTTCAAATTCTACAAGACTACCGGAAGTAGAAATTTTTTTAAAAAAAACGCCTCTAAATATTATTTCTTTTAGATTTATGTTATTACAAATATTAAAGAGTATAAAATTCTCTATCCGATACATTTAAAAATTTTATTATATCCTCTATAGATTTACAGAAATATAAATATATAAAATATTCGTTGTAACGAATCTCACAGTCCAAACAACTTCATAGAAACCAATTGAAAAATTTAAATGTTTGTAACTGACGGATAAATGTCAGTGTCAAAAATGCAGAGATATTTCTGAAGGCTTTTTCTGGGAAGTAAATTAAGTATTTCTTATTTTATTATTAATTAAATATTTAAAATTATAGGTACATAATATGTATAATATATAAAATTTAGAAATACGGCCAATTTCGTCAACGAATTGGAAGAAACTCGAACATATAAAAAAAAATGAGAAAAAGAGTAGATGTAATTAGAATTTTTTGAGAGTAGGTACTAGATATGTTAATACTTATGTAGACTAATATGGATATGCGAGAGGTTTTGTGCTGGCCACAACAGATTTTTAAAAAATGTGAAACCGACTCATTGTTCGATGAAAACTTACACGCCAGCATTTTCTTGTGAAGAATTTTGATTATAATAACAAAAGGAACGGTTAATTATAATAAAGAAAATTTGATTACAATAATGAAAAGTTTGAAGTTGGTTGGAGAATAGTTGATGTGTATAATTGGCAAGAGAAATATTCCAAGATTATCGGTGACAACTAAACTGAATCTTACTAATTAGATCCATCTTGTAATAGTGTCACTTTTCTGTAATCCAGCTACATCTGATGAAATTAGGCAATGATTATCCTGTATCCTAAATCCTTATACATCTGTGTGCTCCCGCTCTAGGATCAATGGCAGACTGCGTGAAGGGGTCTGTCACAACGCACGATAGATGAAGGCTAAAGGACTCGAATTGTCCTTGAGAGACGAGTAATTAACCCCTTGTTTGTGAATTGGCCGGACTTGAACGCACAATGATGGGGACTTGTACTCAAAGTGGATTGTTCTGTTGCCCACAATAATCTAGCAATAATGCCCAAACTTAGTCGGACATTTGTATTTTCTACAGGTACAATAACGGCAAATAACATTTAACATTTCTTTGGGTTAAAATTGATTTGAAATTGTTGTAATCAATTTCTATTGACATTTTCATTGTTTTAACTAAAACGCTGTTTAAAAAATATCAAATTCAAATTTCCATATTTAATTTTACTCTTATGTGCACAGAATAATTTTTTAAAAAATATTTGTTTGAATATACACTACACAGAGATTATATTTTATTAGTAAACATAGGGTATATCATTGCCATAGTTACGGTATGAATGTTTGACAGCAATGTATTGAAGCGTTTATTTTATGAGTAAACATAGGCGTTTAACATGGGAAGCAGTTTTTTGTAAATACAAAGGTCTGGCAATAAATCAAGCTATGCTATTGAACATGATAATAGTACATTGCATCTTGTACATTATTTAATATTAATTACTTTAATAATATTGCAAAAATTACAATAAATTGTAAAAATTGTCAAATAAATAATTGTTTCACTTTTTTATTATGCAATTTCAAAAGGCTTATAAATATCTTGGTGGTGCAGTGGTTATAACAGTTGCGTCTAAAATTTTTTATTGGGGTTCGATTCCTAGTTGGGATAATTATTTTTTTTTTTACATAAAAATTGTTGAACTTTTAAAAATCAGTTTATATTTTCATATTACAATCATTTAAAAATAATAACATTTTAATAAATAAAGAGAAAATAATTGAGAATAATTGATTACAATAATCAAAATATTGATACAATGACAATGCATTGTATTTCCTTTGATATTAATAAAAATAACTGAAATATAATAAATTTGTGTAGATATTATGTTTTTACTGTATTTATCAAAATAAAAAATACAATGATCATAAATAAATAAATAAATATAAATATATCATCACGGCATATTACCCATTTCTGGTTGTGCCAGTATCTACAACACATGTAGACATCGGTAATGATGACAATATATTTTACCGTGTGAGCGCTTACTGGGCGTCACCTCACGGGCACTCATAGCTGGTGTGGAGAGTGCACCACAGGGGTCACTTTTTGTGCCATTTAAAATTGGAAATATTTGGCGTCTGTCGGGATCGAACCCGGTTCCCCCGGATTCGCGACCAGACACTCAGGCACGCGGCCACGGGACCCCATATCATATTCTGATAAATTTGATATTATTTATTTTTGCTATTAAATAATGAAATTTGACATTTTTAAAACAGCGTTTTAGTTAACAAGGTATCACAACCAGCCATTATATTTATTTGAGCGATTCCCTACGAACATTTTTTCTAGTTTTATAACTTTGCGCTCACGATAGAATACTTTCTTTATATTTATTGTAATCAAGCATTTTGTTGTTGCAATCAAAATTATTTTAAGAAAATATTTAATCGGGGGATATACTCGCGTTCACTATAGAAAATACCGTTGGTTCATATAGGCATTTAAATTCTGCTCTTTGAATGGTCAAAATGCAAACCTAGTTCACAAAAGCGATAACAATATCACCTCTCAGCTGTCAATTATCAAATAAAATCGACAGAATTAAGTGGTATTTAACCATGATTTATCGCAATTTTTAATATTCAGGACTCATACATTTTACAGATAAAAATATTTTTATTATTGACAAAGTTTGGTTTCACGAATTTAAATTATTTATTTCATGCATGTAAAAACAGTTGGCTCTCAAGCGTCATCTGCTATTTTCTTACGTGAAATGAAGTATAAGTTACATGCAGCCTTAATACAAATATGTGCATGCACCCGTATTAATGTAAAAAATTACAATAATAATTATTATAACCAAATTTTCTTTATTGTAATAAAGTATTTCTTCATATAGGCGAATATTAGGCGTTATTGTAGCTTATACAGGGTGGCCAGGATGACGTCTCCATTATGCAGATGTCGAGAACTATCTACTTATAAGAGATACAAAGTCATTGGTAAATTAGACAAAAGTTGTCCCACTATGAAACCATTTTAGTGGTGCATGTGTATTCGAAAAAATGCATGGCCTTTAAATTTAGGCGAAAATGTAATAGTTATTTATATACTATGTTCACGCACGCGGTTTTTACAAAAAAATCTACGAAAAGTATAACACTAATAATGTTAAAACTTTATTATATAATTTTATACATATACACTGATTTGTAACTAATTTCAGAGTGATGTGTCAAAGTTAAATTGCATTTATTTTAATGTTTATTTTTATGTAATATATATATATATATATATATATATATATATATATATATATATATATGTATGCGTCATTTCCACCGATTGTCCTAATGCGTAAGAGCTATAATTAATAACTAGGCTCAATGCTCAAAAATGTGTATCATATATGGCAACGTTTACTACCATATCCAGCTTTGCATAAGGATTAATGCTTAAGATCTATACTTCATTGGTCAGAATGCTAACCTAGTTCGCAAAAGCGAGAAAAATATTATTTGTCAGATGTCAATAAACAAATAAAATCGACAGAATTTAGTGATATTTAACAATGTTTTGATGTAATTTTTAATATTCAGTACTAGGACATTTTACAGATAAAAATATTTTTATTATTGATGAAGTTTGTTTTCACGAATTTAAATTATTTATGTAATGCATGTAAAAACGGTGAACTCTCAAGCGCCATCTGCTATTTTCTTATGTGAAATTAAGTATATGAGCAATGCGAAAGAAACAAAGTTTGCAAACTTCTAACCTAAACTTCTCAACTGTCAGTCTATTTTATAATTATTAAATTTTTAATCTTTCGTTTTAGAAATGCATACAGAAAATTATGTGTATAGCATATTTGAAAAAAAAAAAGAATTGCTGCTGCGATGACAGTCTGCCACACAAATACCTAATAAGGGAAAAAATTGTGATATTTCTGTTGCATTAGTCACTAAACAAAGTAGCTGGAAATCCTAGTTAATTGTCATAATGCATTAAGCCTTATGCACTAATTATTATGAATTCAACATTAACGCATTCGGTGGAAATGAGGCTTTAATCATGGTATGTAAATAGCTATTTATTAATAATAAATGTACAAAGTTCAATTGTAATTCTTGGTGACACTGTTTTAATAAAACACCACACTGAAGATCTTCAATAAGAGCGAAACGCGTCTGTGTTTCTGGTTGAATGTTTTTTTTTTAAGAATTACTTATTATTTACCACTTATATAACTTGGATATAGCAAATTTAAATTTTATAAACTTTGGTTATATTTTTCCCTGTTACCGACTTACTGAGTGTTCCCGCCGAGCAGGAATTGTTGCCAACATTGTGAACCAAATCCACTAAATTTATTATTTTAAAATTAAATTTCATTCAATATTCCTCCATTTCCTCTTATTATTATTATTATTATTATTATTATTATTATTATTATTATTATTACTATTATTACCATTATTATTATTATTATTATTATTATTATTATTATTATTATTATTATTATTATTATTAAGCGAAAAAATGTTTGAGAAACTATTCTTTTTTATGGAAAATATAGTTTTCTAATCCTCGGATTCAAAAAGGGCAGAATAAATTTACTTCCATTGTAAATTTATTCAAACTAACAAATTCGAATCAATTTTATTCATTTTATGACATTTACAACATTACTGTCAAAAATTCGACTGTCATTTGAAGGAATAAATTTTATTTACTTTGGAAGTAAATTTGTCTACATAAATAAAGCTTTAGAAATAAGCGTATTTTTTTCAAAAATTTCCCGGTCACTTATCTAGTGGAGACTTTTATTTTTCTTTTTAATTGCTGAATCTTTTTTCCGCTAGCTACTAGTTAAATATCACTTTCCAACCCCAAAAATGTCATTGTAATTCGACAAATTAAATTATAATAAATTGATATCTCAACTAAAGGAATAAATAACCATTCTGTCACGTGACCTAAATCTCATTCCTAACGCAAACTAAACAAATAATTATAAAACTGTCAAAAAATATTAATATAATTATTGTTTAAGCGCAATTGATTGTGAATAAGTAAAATAGTGTACACATCTCGCGGGAATGCCCATTCCAGCCTCGCGCTCATAACAGACCTCAGATACTTCGATCATCTAACTCAGCGCTCGGCTGTAATAGAGCATTTCCGGGCAAATAAGTAAGTAATTTGTTCTTTATTACGGTACTTAGTTGTATATTATTCCATGCATATATCGCTCGTTTTATTATCCTATATTTCGTACAACAGCTTGCACCGTTTATACATTTTTAAGTTATATTTCTTTAATATTCTAAAGCATTTCGCAGAAATAAAATAGATAAACATCCGTAAGCAAATATAGAGGCAATAACTGACTCATAACTTTTCATATCACATTAAAATTCTATTCGAAATGAACTCATTCCGAGATAAAAATTCATAGCTGGTGCACATGTAGTTGACTGGTCGTCGTAGCTCATGATTCAGGCCTCTATTATCCTGCGTTATTTTCCTGAGGCTTTTTATTATGCTGCCAAATAGAATGTCGCTGCCAACATTTCAATATTTCAATAATTCAGCAAGAAGCATTCTTCAGAAAGAAAAAATATTGGAATTTATTGTTCGTGGAGTCTTTATTAGATTACGCGTATTAAGGTTGGGGTTTTATTTGATTTTCCCAGCGCTGGGAAGAAATTATTTTCCCACTGATGTCATAACTCACATTTACATTGTAACTGAACGTGAAGAAAGGACTTTATTTGTACCTCATAGCGCATTTTAACTTGAGAAAAGAAAACACCCCGGCTTTTTTCCGAGTGCAAAGTATACCAATCTGCTTTACAAAGATGAAATTTCAACCCTTGAGGACCAATGGGTCATACAGTCGAGTCTCTCTAAATCAAACTCTCTCTTATTTGTTTTTTTTTTTTCAAAATCGAATTATTTTTTTGGACATTTACAACAATGTATTTGCTTTTATATGTAAAAATTATTCTTTAAATCAATTTTTTTAATAATTCGAATTTTCCTTTAATCGAATTAAATTTTGGGCATTTCTCATCAATTTCAATGAAATTCGCCTCTCTATAAATCGAATTTAGATTTAGATAACTGAAATAGGTTTGGTTGGGACACTGGGTATAATGTTTCAATTTGCATATTTACTAGGTATGTACATCTCATTTTTCTAAAAAAAAAATCTATTTTTACCTCCCGCTTACCTTGGTAAGGGAAGTATAGGGATCGTTCTAAAAATCACATATCGAGATTTTAGTAAATAACCACGTTTTAAGGTCCCTAGAATCCAATTTTTATATTTTCACGATGATATCTATATGTGTGTGTGTGTGTGTGTGTGTGTGTGTGTGTGTGTGTGTGTGTGTGTGTGAAAATTCTGAAACCTTGTATTTCTACCCTATTCTAATATGAAAAGAAACCATTAAATTTTGGTGCAAATCGGATAACCGGAAATGGCACTTAACCGTAAGCTCATAATGGTTTTTCTTCAAAAAATACCATTAAATGCCAATTTTCTACAAGTATACATTAATAGTTGTTCTATATATTTTACAGATACATTTAAAAATCAATTTTTTTATATATCCCGAAGCCTAAGATAAACACAATTCCTTTGTTACACAATTCATATTTCAGATGAATGTAACTGACAGGTAAATATCACTGTCAAAGAACCTATCCTTTCAAATTGGTAATGGTGACAGTAGTAGATAAAGCAATAGTTATATGTTATATGCAAAGGAACTAAGTTCCTGTCAAAAAATTAATCATTTCAAATTAATAATAGTGACATTTTAAAAAGAAAATAGCAAATAAAGCAATAGTTATATGCAATGGAACTTAATAAAGTTTTCAGTATTAGTAAATACGTAGGTAAGTATTTAAATTAATAAAAATTAAATAGCGGGAGGTTTTGTGTTGGCCACATCAGATTTTTTGATTATTGCCCCGAAAGGGATTTTTTTGGGGTCCTAGTTTGGACGTAAATATCTCGGGAATTAAAAAAATATTAAATTGCGGTTTAAAATTTTAAAATCAATTTATCTAAATGTATAAAAAGATTTTACCCTAAGGTGGGTGTATATGAGTTTTGCGGAGTATAACTCAAAAATTGGTAGGTATCAGTAATTTATTTTAAGGAAGGGGCGGCTTTCACTAATATAAATCCGGAGCTGATCTAAGTGGCAATCTGGTAAACAGGAAAATAAATAGAATTCAATAAAGGATTAAGATAAAACAATGTTAAATACCACTTGGATTATTGTTGCTCCAGATGTAATATTTCTTTGTTTAATAATTATCTTAAACTATAACTACTTGTAATGCATAAAGTAACAAATTGCTGTTTGTTAACATTAGTGTATGCTGCTGTGTGTTTACAAATTTACCTTGCTCTCATACTGTTGAGTCTGAGTAGGTATTTATGACTTGCAATTAGTGAATGATAGTTAACATGCAAATACAGTGTAATTGTGCTGTGCGAACACAGGGCGTTTAGCGGCTCTTGAGTCAAAGGCAGCTGCATAGTGAGTGCATGGTACCACATTCACACAAGCACTAATTATTCATAAATATTTGGCTGTTCATTCGCACCTGTGGCTTACCATCTCATCATCTAGGATTTCACTAACACTACGCGATGGTTTATGACCTAATGTGCTCTGATATTTGCTCCTCTACGGTACACATCAATATTGCATTTTGTACTAACATTCATAATTGTTGTAATATATGCAAATATAATAGCCATATCAATTTCAATAACTGTATTATTTTTGGTCAAAATCTCAGTTCGTCTCAGCTCATTTTAGATATACTCAGTAAATTGTTGTTCTTTTTGAGCTAACTGAGCGTTCTTTACTCTGAGTAAAGAGATGTACTCGTCTAAAACTAACATTAAAGATAGGTAAAAAATCCTATTAGACATAAGGAGGTTCTGAGTTCAAATCCCAGTGAAGTCCATGAATTTTTAACAAAAAATTTTCTTCGAATAGATTATCATTTATATTATTAAGCTGAGGCGAATGCTGAGATCAAAATAAAAACTTACACAAAAAATAGTATCCTGTTTTTCATTTTCAAAATAAGTTAAAAAATTAACAAGCTCTTAAATTTATTGTAACAGAACTTCGGCATTTTGTCAATGAACAACAAAAAAAAACACAAAACAACAATAGAAGTCCTGAGAAAGACTAATTTAAAGAAAATATAGTAATAATTAAAATATATAAAATACCACAAAATCACAAAAACATAATCACAATACAGATTCAGAAGTATAGTGTAGACAAATAATATTTAGTAATGTTTGTTCAGAATTGCCGAAAAAATAATCATCCGTCATTTTGCAAAAATTAACAAAATTATCCTTAATATTAAAATTTCCAAATATAATTATTTTTATTTACGATTGCAAATATATGATAATAATAAAAAAATATGTTGTGGCCAGCACAAGACCTCTCGCCATTTCCATATTAGGCTATATAAGTATTGTATTCCACTTTGCTATCAAACCGTCGTTTTATAACAAAATATTACAGAACTTTATCCAAATATTGTTTTTTATTGAATTTAACATGTCTTTTGCATACATATAACTCTAATTATATCTATTATTCATTGTATGAGGAAGTTTCTAAATGCCAGAGATTCTTCCAATTGATTAACCAGATTGGCGGTATTTCTGATGGATATATGCATTTTACCTATAATTTCAAATATTTAATTAATAAAAAAATAAGAAAGACTAAATGTACTTCCCAGAAAAAGCTATCAGAATGTCACTAAAACTGTTGATTTTTGACACTGACATTAATATCTGTCATTTACAAACTATGTTATAGACATTTGAATTTGTCAACTGGTTTCCTTAGTGTGGTTTCGCCTACTCGACTATTATATCCCGATATTCTATATATTGTAGCGTCTTTATCTCCAAATTTATACAAGATATAATAAAAAATTTAAATGTATCAGATATAGAATTTTGTTCTTCAAAATTAGTAATATCAAATTTTTTTAGAAAATAATATTTAGAAGAATTTTTTTTTAAAAACAACTACTTCCGGTTGTTCAATTGTTAGCAAAACCTTTTCAGCTCTTCCCAGGAATGTCAGATTGAGGAATTCATAGTTAAACAGGTCTTATGTCTTACAGTTTTTGAGGAATCGTCCCTCCAACATCCAACCATACACACACACACACACACACACATACACACATCCACACACACACACACATACACACATCCACACACACACACTCACACACACACACACACACACACACACACACACACACACACACACACACACACACAGACATCATTGTAAAAATGTTAAAATCGGATTCTAGTGACCTTGAAACGTGCTTATTCATTAAAATCTGGATATGTGATTTTTAGCATGATTCCAATACGTTTCATAGCGAGAGGTAAAAAACAATAAAATACCTTTAATAAAATACATTTAAAAATATACTTCTTATGAAAAATTTCAAAAATCCTTAAACGATAACGTAAATTTTCTGACTGACTGGATATTAGTTATTTATGCAACAAATATGTAAAGTAGCACTTTTTTGGTCGAATGCGATGTTTCAGCACGAGATAAAACATACTCTATTACAAACAAGCCTTTTTCATTTGCAGTTTTTTTTTTTGATAAATTTTATTACTTTCATTATTATTACCTACTACCTAATTATCTACTTGACAGGTAAATTAACCGAATGCGCCTATTTACTTTTCACGTACTAGTGTTTGAAAAGTGACACTTTACATACTTTGAAGAGTACGTAAAGTATGGTACCTACTTCAAGCACGGTTGTAGGAAAAATAATTTTTGAACACATTTCATGTTATAATCAACAATTTTGTTTAACTATTCTGTCAGTTTTGACAATTCTTTCTTCACATTAAAAAAATTAGTACGAATATTCAACAATCAAGAATTTACCAGAATAGTATTGCCAACTTATAACCATAAAAGTCCCCATAAAATGTTTCTAGATGATTCAGAGGTATGTAAAAAAGTAATAATTCTCTTACAAAAAAATCTTGATAGAGTGTAATTGTGATCGTTTCATATTAAAACTATCGCAGTCGAAGTTCAGTGCGACATTTCTATAATAAAACTTCATAATATCAGAACCATCTGCTGCAATATCTAGTATTCGGTGTAGAAATTTAATTACTGGAGGACATGGAGTCTAACTAAAGTCAGTGGCAGGATTATTGCTTGGCAGTGCAAGCCCTGTGATAAAGTACACGCTAGCCCGCCTCGTGTTCAGATAACGAGCAGGACTCTTGTTCTTGTCATTCCGAGATAGTAATAGTAACACATGAGATAATGCATCGGGGGAATCACCAACACTGTTACAGTTATTGCTCAACAGCAAGCGAAAGATAGCTGACGGGAAAATAGGAAACGGAGGAGTTTTTATAACTTCAAAATATTTCAAATATTTTGCTACCTCTTTCAAATTCAAAATGGTCTCTTACAAATTTACATAATTACGAAGATTGTTCAATAGAAACAGGTTTAGGGTATGTAAAACAATTTTTTCAATGAATGAAAAAAAAATATCAATTATTTACAATTTACATGAATCTCATTGATGCCCTAATCTATAGATTTTTTACTGGTAAAATTCCTGCGGATGTTTGCAGAACCAATGTCGAACAGAAAACTCTACCTCTGTGTTCCAATGAACACTTACAAAATACATACATACACAGAAAAAAAGAATTGAAATTTTGTTTAATTATAATTAGATATTATTTTATTAGGCATAATTTAGTATAATAATTTAAAAATCTTAATTTAGCATTTTAACTAATCCGAAATATATAATAACTATTTTGTAAAAAATCATTAATTTAAATATGCAAATAGTTATTTTAATTACTTATTTTATTTAATTTTATTATATTTTGGCTTCATTATTTTTGTCCTACAATTTTCGGTAATTTATCTAATGAATTATGTAAGTAAATAGAAAATTTAAATATGTATTTAGTTAATTCCTTTATTTATGTTTAGTTCAATACTAAATGTAATAATTTAATCTAATTTTGTATTTAATATTACTACAACCTGTTACTTACTACAAATTTAGAAAATTTAACTAAATCAACTTGGATAATTTGATGAAAACATATTAGTAGGCTGAAAATTAAACATTTTTTTAGTTAATTTGACTACAATTTAGATGTTTTCTTTTTGTGTAGCGCTTCTAGCGGCACTGCATAGAAGTAATGGTTGCTTTGGTTATGATAATACAAACAAAGAACTATCATTAGCCAATGACAAAGATGTAAACATCGTGAACGTCATTTGATAATTGTTATAGTTTCGGTCTAATATTGTTTAAATTTGAAATATGAAATGTGTATATGGATTGTGCACAATTAAATTTAGTGTGGTCCCAGTTTTCAGAAGACCTCTATAACACTCCAGCCATTGTTTGAGTTGTATTATCGAATAATCTTCAATATTATTAAACAAAAAAGTAACCCCAGAGACATCTTCCGGTTTTAAACTTATTTTTAATCAACAAAACAAATCAGAATAACGAATTAGGTTATAACCTTGAATGACAGATACAAACAGAATGACAGGAGTAGTACTACGGACAAGGACGTAAAACAACGATAGGAGGTTCGTTTCTATATAGATCTTCTATCTCTCTCTTGCATGTGACGTTAATTCTGTAATAGTCTATTAAGTCGCTGTCCTTTTAGCAATTATTTCGATGGGCTAATAACATAGAAACCAAGATGATAATATTACTTGTGAATGTCCTCTAATTTCAATGCGTCTATTAGCTCGTAAGCAGTTTCCAACTGTCTAACATTTTCGTTTTATGCTGCAACACGAACATGTCCTTATCTTTAATCCTTCGGAAGTGGGGCCATTTTCTATGACACGGGGGATGGCACAGGACCGTAGCTAGAGGGGGACAATGCCCACTCTCGAAAAAAAAAGTTGCCCACTCTAGACAAAATCCTAGTGTTATTTTAAGATAAAAGAGGTATTGGAAACATGTTAAAAATCGTACAACCACATTTTAGTAAATAAGAACGCTTTAAGGTCCCTACAATCCGATTATAACATTATTACGATGATGTCCATGTGTGTGTGTGTTTGTGTATTTGTGTGTGCTGTGTGTTTGTGTGTGTGTGCGTTGTAACCAAATATTTAAGTACGGATTCCTCAATCGGACATAAATGAGAAGAGTTGATAAGGTTTTAGTAACAAATGAACAACCGGAAGTAGTTGTGTCTTAATAATTATTTTATTAATTAAATAATTAAAATTATACGCAAAATGCATATATCCATAAGAAATAGTGCCAATCTTGTCAATGAATTGGATGAATATCTGACATTTAGGAACACAGAATAAAATAATTACAATTTTTTGTGTGCACAAGAAATTTACATTTTTTATTATAAAACTACGTTTCGACGGCGAAGTACAATACACTACTTATATGGCGAGAGGTTTTGTGGTGACCACAACAGATTTTTGTATTTTTTCTTTAGTGTTTTTGTAAAAAAAATACATTATAAACTGCTGTAATAAATGTAAGTATAATCTCTATAACTAAACAAAAAACCCCTTAACCTTAACAATAAATTTAAAAACTATATACGTATTTCGAGAACTAAGTTCTCATCATCAGTAGAAACTACAAAGTAATCTTAACTTCTCTGTGTTTAATTTGTAGTTTCTACTGATGATGAGAACTTAGTTCTCGAAATACGTATATAGTTTTTAAATTTATTGTTAAGATTAAGGGGTTTTTTCTTTAGTTATAACTTTACCTTAAGACTCCATTTTAGTTTTATAATCTCTATAGCGAATTTATTTTAAAAAATAGGTACATACTTCTAAAATTTGAGTTGCCAACTCCAAAATTTGGACCTAACTACTGGCCTGAGGTGGCATAGGGTCTGAAAGATCCAGAGAGATTAATGTAAAAAATAATACCGATGTATTTTTGTTACAAACTAATGGTATGAGTTGACGAATAGAACATATTTTTTCTATTAAACTCTCAAAATAGAATCGAACAAAAAATTCTCAATAAAATAAAATCAGTCGGGTCTGTCAGGCTGGGCGCCTCCTCCAAGCGGTTTATAAATCTTTGTCGAAATTTATTATGCCTTTCAACCACTACTGTATGAGTATGAATAATTATAATCACCATATACAGCTTTTCTTTTAGTATAAATTTTCTCTGGATGACGCCCTTCAGCGGCCAAAAATTGAATATCTTTGGACGATTTTCTGTCGTAAATAACATTTTCCAACTTACACAGCGCTTAAAGAGAAGCAAACTGTAAATATTTTTCTTACAAAGCGTTGTTTCGGTATACAATTATACCTTCGAAAAGGGACTGTAAGCATTCAGAAACAAATTATTTATGTACCCTGAAGGTTCTATGTAGGGTTTTAGTTCTGTTTATATTGTTCAGATAAAGAGGGCAGGCATGTTGTTGAGTTGTCGGACAACACATGGTGGATAATGCTGCGTCGTTGTATTTATTAACGCGATATATTTGTTCCAGTTCCAGCGCTGAAGGAATTTATTCTGCCCTCTGCTTATTTTTCTCCTGTTGCCGTAAGTTTTCCCTGAAAATTTACGGTTTTCGGGGAAAATGTAAATATGCATAGTTTTTTACAGTGTTTTATATTTGCTTCTTTTTAGTCAGAAATAAGAGAAAATAATGAACATACATTATGATGCTGTACTTCATGAGCTATTACTATTACTATAGTTTCTTTTTAAGTCGACAACTCAATCATTTTAATTATAAGAATGCATAATCATGACTGTTTTTCTATTTCTGGGTGTGCCAGAGATATCTGTACAGTTGAGATTGCTTAACAAAAGAATTATCAAATTTATTTTAGATGTCAAAGGCATGTTATTATGCTCCAATTTGTATGAAATGACAACTGAAATACCTTCAGCGTACTTCATCGTCTCAAAACTTATGTAAGAGAAACTATGATACAGAAACGCTTAACCTAGATTTTAATTCTACCCATCCATAAAGAGCATACAGCTCTTCTAAACCAGCATGATGTTTTAAAAGTGGTCGTGAATAAGAACGAAGAAAGGAGTCGCGTTTTCGGAAAACTATAGACTGATTGTTATGACTCCTTTTATCTAATTTAACGTCATTACACCGTTAATTTTATATTTCAATGTTAACTAAACTAATATGTTAAAACAAATGTTTTATTTCGAAGTTAACTAATACTAATATAAATTTATAATTTATTATAATTACACGCTGCATTCGAGTTTATTTAATATAACAACTTTTTACCTTCCGTCACTTTTAGGTAAGGAAGGTATTGTTTTTGATCAAAAAAATTGTTGGTTAGTTTTCAATGAATAAGCACGTTTTAGGATCCCTAGAATACGAATTTACTATTTTTAAGATGATGTCTGCATGGGTGTGTGCGTGTCCGTGTGTATGTTTGTACGGGTATGTGTGTCCGTGTGTGACAAATTTTTCTCCGACGATAACTCCAATACTAATATTCTAAAAATTATAATTCTTTCGTATTTTCTTCTTTACATCCATATGAAGAGCTGATTAGATTTTGGTTATAATTGATCCACCGGAAGTACCCTAATTTGAATTTTTTAATAGTTTTTCTCTAAAAAACGCGGTTAAATAGTATTTATTGTCATTTTATGTTATAAATATTAAAGAAAATGCTCTTCTCTAAATGGTTTGATTATAAATTTCCCTTCATATTCAATAGATATAGAGTTAAAGCATTATAAAAAGATTGACTTTCAAAAATCAGTCAGCTTTGCTATTTATCATAAAACAGGTGATATATGCAAAAAAATTCTAATTAAGAGATGTCAGTGTCAAGTGCAAAACCAAATATGGAAAGCGTAGGATCAGGAAGAGAGTATGAGGAAGACGAAAGAGAAGATGGAAGGACTGTATCGCAGAAGACTTGAGAGAGGAAGAACTGTGTGAAGAAGATGCGGCGGACAGGAATTAGTGGACGAGAAGAGTAAGAAACAGTGACCTCTAATAAAATGTTCATTTTATAATTTTATTGAATTTATAAAATCTTTTCAAAGATAATTTGGCATGGAATATGCAAAAAATAGCATGTGTTCGTTTTACGATTTTACGTGATATATAGAATCTTTTCCAATAAACTTTTGGTTTGGAATTTGTACAAAATACATCGAATTGACGAAGGTTGTGTGCTGGCCACAACATATTTTCTACAGTTGTTGTAGTAAACCAAAGAATGTTTTTTCATTAATATATTTATTTAAAAAAATATCTAAGTGGGATACTTACGCGCAATTTTTATGTATTAATGTATGTATGTATGTATTCATGGTTAGCCATCTTCAAAACAAGCGTTTTAGAAAATGACAGAGTTTAAAGAGTGCCTACGATACACACAATTTTATTTTTCAATTACTGTTGCCATCTGAATTTGTTAAAAACTTTGGCTCTTACCATATTATGAGCGCACTTTTCTAATAAAAGCACTTTTATGGAGCACTCTGTTCTTATGAATATGCATTTATTTTCATCTTTTCCTATTATTTTACAGTTATTATAAATAAACTGCTAGATAAATTTGATCTACATATTGCTAGTGCGAGAGACTAATCTTGATCTGAGGCGTAAGGGAAAGAAATGCTCATATCGTGATATTCCATAGACACCGTCAAATAATAGTAATTTTGTGCTTCTAACTCATTTGTGTACGCTTATAATTCGAATGTAACCGAGACAGGAACTGATACGAACAGCAATTGCACAGATAAACTACCAATATAAGAAAGGCTGCGTAGCTTTAGAACTTATTTGGGTAACTTTTATATGTTATATTAGATATGCGGAAAATAAATTAATTGTATTTCATATGGATTTTAATAGAGCGCATAAATTAGACAGTGATTTCTTGCTAAAATATTTTCCATAGTTCATCTTTCGTGTCCCGGACTATACGCTTGTCTCGTTTCACATAATAGAACCGTATATCCATTCCTGTGTTACGATTACCGAGCTCCGCTTCTAGACATATTTGTACGATTCCATTTTCTCCTGAACATTTCGGTTGTCTGGCTACAGATGGTGGACATTCGTACACCGGTGTATATTGTTAAATATATACTTTGGGACAGTGATAAATCGTAGGAGAACAATTCGCTAATTGCTACAATAAAACTGTCGGGAACTTCACGCTGCTCTAACATGAGCCGTGTATAACTACGGATTTATGTAAATTACGAGTACTGTGTGTTTGTTCAATAAATTACTCACTTTTATACAATTTGTTTGGAGATTTCTCCTTGATGTTGTAGCTCAACTTCAAAAGTATCATTTGTTAACAGCAAAGAATGTTTTCAAAGATCCTGGCACGGATAAGTGCTATATACAAAAACAATTCCATTTGTTTCTTTGGCGCTTTTTACTTTAATGAATGTTACAAGCCCCTACAAAAATGAAAACTACTCGTACTTAATTTTTAGGAACAAACTTTTTCTATTTTTCAACGTAGTCGCATTTTATGTATCAAATAAACTTTAATAAAGTTTAAGAAACAATGTTCCATTGTTAATTATATTGTGATGTAATAATATAGCAGGCAATATGAAGAGCCCCTTTAAGAATAACAAATTACCTCTCCAGCAAAGGGTCATTTCTGTTTCATCAAAGGCAAATGATATTTTGAGCACTTCAAAGTGCATATTGCGTATGATAATTGCACATTGTGTTCTGCAACGATGATTATGGCGTTGAAGAGGCCAGACAATAATTGAATGCAGACCAAATTAATTAGATTAATTAATAACTCAAGAGTCTGCAACTATATATCAAACTAATCGTCATTTAATTTAATGTGCTCGATACAACGCAAACTCGCAATAACAGCCATTATACATTTGGACTCTAACCTACATACAACAGCTATCACAAGGGTTGATGGGTCATATTTCAGATATAGATGCTGGTAGGCGTTCGCAATTACATCATAGCAAACATCATTAAACAATAATACGGTCTGTTTATTTCAAATTGAAATGATCTGGAAAATAAAGTAATTACACTAATCTACCTATAACATCAAATATTTTGGGTCTAGGTGATTAGTTAATTGGTATGGATGATGAAAGATAACGATATATCTAGATTTCAGTCAACTTATTATCATACCCAACTAGTTTCGACACCACACATGTCTCCTTCAGGAGCTAAATTTACAGAAAAAATACCTTTTATACACGGAATTACAACAAAATACATTAGTTTATTATTACATTGAATTACGAGGGTTGTACAATTTTATTGTCCTTAACATAGTAGGCTTTGAAATATTGTCTTCATAACAACAGCAATTATTCATTGTTTATCTGTCAAGCGAAGTGCCAAATTTCATTATTCCACTGTTAATAATTTACAAAGCTTCATAAGATATCAGCAAGATGGGTACTCCAAATTGTGTATTGACGTCCGAACATAAGCGAGAGATAGTCACCTCCAAACAGCTTTTTGGCTCGCTTTGTTACAGTTGATGGAACGTGGATTTACCACTTCGATCACGAGTCGAAATTTTAAAGTATGGAATGGCGACATCGAGGAACTTCTTCACCTCGCAACTTTAGGGTACACTAAGTAATGTCCTTCCATCTTCTCTTTGGCCTTTCTCTGAGTGTCACTTGCGAGCATCACTATGACATACCAATTTTAGATCCTATACTTTTTTCCATATTTGGTTTTTCACTTGCAAATGACATCTGTCAATTAAATTTTCTTGAATAATTATGTCAGCTGTTTCCATGATAAATAGCAAAGCTGACTAATTTTTGAAAATTAATTTCTTTATAATGCTTTAAATTTACATCTATTGAATATGAAGGAAAATGTATAATCAAACTGTATAGAGAAGAGTATTTTATTTAATATATATAATAACAAATTGTCAAAAAATAATATTTAACTGCGTTTTTTTAAGAAAAACTGTTAAAAACATCAAATAAGGGTACTTCCGGTGGATCAATTATAACCAAAATCTAATCAACTCTTCATATGGATGTACAGAAGAGGAATACGAAAGAATTATAATTTTTAGAATTGTAGTATTGGAGTTATCGTCGGAGAAAAATTTGTCACACACACACACGGACACGGACACACACACACACACACGGACACACTCACTCACACACACACACACACACATACACACACACACACACACACACACACACACACACACACACACACACATACAAACATCATCTTAAAAATGGTATATTCGTATTGTAGGGACCCTAAAACGTGCTTATTCATTAAAAACTCACCACCGAATTTTTGACCAAAGACAATACCTTCCTTACCTAAAGGTGACGGAAGGTAAAAAAACTGACAAAAACAAGTCTAGTTTTGTTGATTAATATAAAATTATACATAAGAGTGGCTGGTATCGTTGCGATTTTGTTCATTATTTACAGATTTACAGATCTGTAAAACTTACAGTTTTGTTCAGAATCGGGCCATAAGTGTCTTCAAGTACCCGGTGATTATGTTAAAAATAAATTTGTTTTATGTATTATAGGGACAATAAATATTTTACAATCCTCGTACATACATGATTTTTCTTAAAAGTTTGTAACTAATAATGAAAAAGTTGTGAATTACAGTATTCAGAAATTACGGTTTCGTTATCTGCCATGAAATATTTTATATGACATTTTTCTGAGGTAAAATATAAGTCGGGTGTACCCCAAGGGTCAAATTTAGGCTCTCTACTATTTTTTTTATTAAATTTTCTATCCCGTACCAAGGAGCACGAAAGCAGGTAGACCAGTGTTTCTTCTTGATCACAATGAATTAAAGTGGGTTCCGCTTGGAACTCCCAGTAGTACATGCGAGGTAGCGTCAAAATGTGCATGGAATGAGTCAATAAAATTTTATTGAAAAGAGGCAATCAATTTCCTTTAAGTACACCCGCCCTGCATTTACACACTTGTTACACCTTTCTTACAACTGTTCAAAACACTCCTGGAAACCATTTTCTGAAAGTACCTTTGCTGCCTCATCGCATTTTTCATTACTTCTGCTGGATTAGCAAAACGGTGTACTTTCAATTTCATTTTTAGCCGTGGGTACATTTATAAATCGCCTGGTGCAAAGTTGGGAGAATAGGAGGGGTGTTCCAGCGTAATGATATTTTTCTTAGCAAGGTAATGTTTATTGTTCAATGAGGCTTCAGTGCAGCATACGCTGATAGGTAGAGTAAGCGAGTTCCAGTTAGTATATATTTCAGTGTTTCAGCATCTGAAGAGTCTCATTTGGTCATTTTTCCAGCAGAACGCAGAATTTAATGATTTAATTTAATTTTTTGATGTAAAATGTTCGTTTACTTAGAAAAAAAAATCTGTTATGGCCAGCACAATACCTCTCGCAAATTTCATATTAGGCTATAAATATTGTATTTAACGTTTCTGGAACACACAAAATATTTTAATTACATCTATTCTTTCCTCCTACTCTTCTGAATGTTCGAGATTCTTCCAATTCATTGACGAGATTAGCGGGATTTCTGAAAGCTATATTAAGAAATATATATATATATAATATATATATATATATATATATATATATATATATATATAGCAAGCGCGTGTTTAGTTGACCTGTTACTGTACATACTTTGGCTTACAAATTATTCCCGTTTCTGTTTATACCAACTTTAGATGTTGACGGAGTCTTTCCCTTGTTATAAAAATAGCATATTGTAATTACTATTACACCTCCACTTGTCCAAGTACGAATTTTAGGTTTTCCGCATTCAAGAAGATGCACCTATATCTACAATTTTAAATATTTAATTAATGATAAAATAATATTAAATGTACTTCCCAGAAAAAGCCTTCAGTAATGTCTCTGGATTTTTGACACTGACATTTATGTCATTTACAAACATTTTAATTTTCCAACTGATTTCCATGGACTATTTGATGACTACAATGAAATATTTTATATATTCATAACTCTCTATCTCTCAATCTATAGAAGATATAATAAAAATGTTCAATATACTAGATAGAGAATTTTATATTATTTAATATTTGTAATAACAAATTTAACAAAAATAATATTTAAAAGATTTTTTTAAGAAACTACTACTTCCGGTTGTCCAATTGTTACCAAAACCTTTTCAGCTCTTCCCAGGAATGTCAGATTGAGGAAACTGCAGTTAAATGTTTTTTAAATCTTATAGTTTTTGAGGAATCGTCCCTCCAACATCCAGCCATAGACACACACACACATACACGCGCGCGCGCACCCACACACACACACACACACACACACATTTTAAAAATGTTATAATCGGATTGTAGGGACCTTAAAACGTGCTTATCCACTAAAATCTGGATATGCGAATTTTAGCATGAATCCAATATCTCTCTTAGCGAGAGGTAAAGAATCTGATGATGCCCATTACCTTCCGTTAATTGCATGTATTTTGTACAAATCCCATATCAAAATTTCCGTGGAAAAGTTCTATATATCCAGTAAAATTGTACCACGAACATATACTATTTTCTAATAATTCCATACTGAAATATCCTTGAAAATTTTTATAAATCCAATGAAATTATACGCGAATATGCACTATGTAAATTGCACTTGACACTGACATCTGTCAATTAGAATTATTTGTATATATCAGTTATTTCCAAGATTATAGCAAAGTTGGCTGATTTATGAAAGTTAGTATCTTTACACTTCTTTAACTCTATATCTATTAATTACGAAAGAAAATATATAATCAAATTGTATATATGTATAATACGATATACTTTCATATTGAGAATGATATTTAACTGCCTTTTTTCAATGTTAAGAAATTCAAATAAGGGAACTTCTGGTTGACAAATTATAACCAAAATCTAATCAGCTCTTCATATGGATGTAAAGAAAAGGAATACGAAAGAATTATAATTTTTAGAATTGTAGTATTGAAGTTATCGTCGGAGGAATGTTTGTCATACACACACACACACACACACACACACACACACACACACACACAGACACACACACACACACACACACAGACACACACACACACACACACACACACACACACACACACACACACACACACACACACACACACACAGAGAGAGAGAGAGAGAGAGAGAGAGAGAGAGAGAGAGAGAGAGAGAGAGAGACATACATCATCGTAAAACTATTAACATCGTATTCTTCGGATCCCGAACCGTGCTTAGTCATTTAAAACGCAACACCGAATTTTTGACCTAACACAATTTCTTCCTTACCTGAAGGTAAAATGTTTCAGTTCATCAACTCATAGAATTATTTTGTAACAAAAACACTCCGGTAGTATTTTTTTACTTAGATCTCTTCGGGCTCAGACTCCGGGTCTCTCAGACCCGGCGCCACCTCTAACTACCTTTTTCTTTATTGATAAACTCGTTAAGTAAATTTCAACGGACAAAAAGCCATAATGTTTTATTACTGATTTATAGTTATATGCAAAACCAAAATTAGTTGAGGTTATATGTGTATAGTATGTTGGTTTAATAATTAAATTCTCATTGTGTTGATGGTACAATGTCGCATATATTGTTAGAGTGTAGTACGTCAACGTGGCGATAGCGGTATTGCTATTGCAAGTGACGCTTGTTCCTTACCCGTGAATTTATCACTAGGGCGCTGCATAGTCCACCATCGCGTACACCGCATGCCACCGCAAATATTTACTACTGAATTCGACTAAATTACCAACAAGACAAATGCGAGATTCATTATCTGATATGCAAAGGGAATTCCACTACAGCTAAAATGTTAACAGCACTGAAACAGGCCATCAACAAAACGCAGTACGAAGCCAAAACAAACATCCCAAAACCTAACAGATGTTCATATTATTAAATTGTAGATGTTCAATGAATTTTCACCTGTCTGAAACATAGGACTTGCAGGACAGAGCTGGGAAAGATACAAGATAAAAGATACTAAAAGTATCTTAGTTATAAAAAAGTAACTTAGATACAAATAACTTAGATACTTTTATTCAGAAATATCTTTTATCTTTTTATCAATAGTTACTTTTATATAAAAAGTATCAAAGTTACTTTGTAAAGATAAAAGTTACTTTTTACATACGCGTTGGTGGTGCTGCGTGCCGCGTAGGCATGTTATTACCGCGCACAGAAGACCATGCGCCGACTACCGACGCGTTTCTTTGTTAGTTTTTTTTTTTTATCTAGGAAATAACAAAGTGACCTCTGTGTAAAAAAAAATTCATTAAATATAATACGTGCCTCCCATCTTCAGCTCCGGTAAAGCGACTATTTTCATTCGCAACGATAATAAATGTCCCCAAACGGCAAGCACTCTCCGATTCCAATTTTGAAAATTTGGTTTTAGCGAAAGCTAACCACTGTTAAGTGTTTATTAACGTTATACTACGTAGTACCTAATACGTACACATAAGGTGTATAAGGTTAAAAAATAAATACTTTTTCACTTTTAAGAGTATTGTTTTTTATTTTAGAATATATGTGTATTTTGTTATTAAAAATTAGCCATTTGTTTGTATTTTTATAAATATATTACATGATTTTTCTTCATTATTTGTTTTTATTTCTCTAAAAGCTATATTTTTAGTTAACATAATAAAAGTATCTCAAGTAAAGTAACTATATAAGTAACTTATAGTTACAAAGTATTTTGTACCTTTTACTTTATAAAAAAAAACTTTTATCTTGTAACTTCGTAACAATATTTAAAAGTATCTTTAATCTTTTAACTTTAGTTACTTTTATAAAGTATCTTTCCCAGCTCTGTTGCAGGAAATTATTATACTTTTGTACAAAAAGTTTTAAATATTTGCGTTATTTTTACAAAATGAAAACAGACGGCAAGAGGCAATGTGAAATAGTTATTTATGTAACAAATATGTAAAGTAGTTCTTTTTTGGTCGAGTGAGGCGGAAATTAGCACGAGATAAAAAATACTATTTACACACGACACATACAATATTTTCCCGCAACCGAAATGTTACTATTTCTCATAATACTGAGTGTGTGTGTAGAAGCATCTTCAAATATTGTTAGTGTGTTATTTGATAAGTAATTTAACCGAATGTACATGCTACTTAGCAAAGTATTTACTTTTCACGCACTAGGACTTGAAAAATTACTTTTCATGCACTTGTATTTGCAAAGTAGAAACTTTACACATTGTAAAGAGTGCGTAAAGTATTTTACACACAGTTGTAGGAAAACTATAATTTTACAGTGCACAGTATGAGACTGAGATTACATTTGTTGTAGAAAATGGCACTTTACCTGAAGCTCATAATGGTTTTTCTTCAAAAAATACCATTAAATGCCATTTTTTCGCATTTTATGTCTTATGAAAATTAAAGATTATTGAATTTTCTACAGGAATACATTAATACTTTTGTATATATTTTACAAATAAATTTTAAAATAATTTTTTTTATTAGTCGCGAAGCCTAAGATAAACACAATTCCTTTGTGAAATTAATGTAACTGACAGTAAATGTCACTGTCAAAAAATTAATCACTTCAAATTAATAACAGTGACATTTTAAAAAGAAAATAGTGAATAAAGCAATAGTTTTCTGCAATGGAACAGTTTGCAGCGTCAGTAAATACGTAGGTACGTATTTAAATTAATAAAAATTAAATAGCGGGAGGTTTTGTGTTGGCCACTTCAGATTTTTTTTTCGCGATCGCCCAGAATGGGCTCTTTCTGATCACTATTTAGACCGGAAAGTCCTTCTTTGCTGAGCTAGCTCGGAAAGTTGTCTATAAGGGATCGGAAAATACTTTACCGATCCCGGGACCGGTAAAGCTAAATGTTTCCATGGAGATCAGTTGTTTATTTATTTCTTATTTGCTCGCAGTAAAAAATAAAATAATACTTTTTTATTCTTTTTTCAGGATCGCAAAAAAAATATTGTACCCAACATGACCTGAAAGTGTCTATACTGGTAAAGTAAAGTATCACTTTCAGGTCTTGTTACGTAAATTACTATTATTCAATTTTGACCCTTTAAACGTCAGAGTTACTTAAAATTCAGTGAGAGTGATTTATTTAATTCACTAGCAAATAAACAATTACTGACAGTCGTTGCTATGGAACTAATGATGACAGTTTAAAACGTCAAAATTAAATAAAAATTTAAATATCACCGGTGCAACTCATATTTCATTATATGTATAAATACCGCCGAAAAATTCTGTAAAATTTCAATTAATATGATCGATTATATTGATTTTTAGATAGTATTAAAATAAACCACAGCGCTCATTAAAATATCAATTTACACTTCTGCGCATGATCGTTATTATTGATTTTTCAATCGACTGATATCACAATGATTCCATACCATACATGTGGGTAGATTTTTTTTCATGTCTTATTTATATCATTTGGAGTCCTATTAAAATCAGACCCATTGAAGATGGCATTTGCACTGGAAAACTAAATAATTTCAAACAAATTCAGGAAATTAGTGGGAAGATTTGACATGTGCTGACTGACCTAAGATTCAAAAAGTTTTTTACTGATTTTTTTTTTTTAATATCTGTTATTGTTTATTGTAACAGAACGATTTGAATGATGCATGATTTTGGAAGTAGGCCTTGGTGTTAAATACGCTTTGGCAATTTTAGAAAGCATATTTGTCAAATTAATTATGGAGCTTTATATAATACAACAGTGCATAAGTATCACATAAAACATTGATTCTGATTGGGTGCACTTATGTAGGTATATTGGAAACCTAATATTCTTAGGTACAATTTGTGTAATATATGTGTTTACTTCGAGCATATACTGACTAGAGGCCGCCTTATGATGTTTGTTATGATCGGAACACATACGGAAGCCATGGTGTATTGCGGGCTGCGTATTGAAGCCGTGGTGTATTGCGGACTGCGTATTATCTTAATATTTGTACTACCTTTTCTACAAAGTAATGACTTGCTGCTTTTGAAATATGTAAATCACCTTTATTTCCAATAAATTTCAGTCTCGTTACTCTTACGTCATTATTAGTAGGAAACCTAAAAGTTACACTTTGTTTAATATATTATTTGTAAAACAAATCCCAGTTACTTACACATGAAACGAAATATCCTTACTTTCTTTGTATTTTTCATTACAATTTGATATAATCCGAGATATACTCACAAACTACATGCAAAAAATAAGGTTTGGTTACAGTAAAATGACAAGCAGTGACATATAACACAACAAAACACTGCCCGCAATTCACCATGACTTCCGGCCCCCCGCCTACATGTCTTTCGATCACTTCATCCTATGCATTGGTATAGGGAATTACTTCTCTAGTCAGTATATGCTCCAAGTGTGTTTAACATATTAAAGATTTTAATTTGATGGTGAATATTGAGACAAATTTAATATCTTGTGTCAATGTATACTTTTTACGTACGTAGATAATAAAATTGCTGGAATACTTTGCAAGTTAGAAAATAGAGCAACATGTTAACAAAATATCTTGTGTTAATAAGGTAGCACATCTGTTCCGCTAATCAAAAGCACATAAAAAGTGTTTACAACAAACAAGTTGCCGGCACGGCTCTTTTTAATTTTAGTTCAGCTGGCAGTAATAAACTTATCTCTGGCGTATGTTGGTTTTATTGTTTCATTATTTAGCTTCGTCCTGCAATATTTCCTGCTAATACCTGCCAGTGAGCAGGAAAATTGAAACAGTTTCCGACTCAATCGCGTCGCGACTTTTGGTCAAAGTTTATGGCCGAGTTGGCAACGCTGGATTTATTCAACCGAACGGGCGCGCTTTGTGAAACCTACAAATTTGTAAACTCTAATTCCTGTGAGGATGAGGAACGAATCCTACCTAACAGCGATTTATCACCTTAAGCCACGCTTTTTAACATTCCTAACTCCATGGTTGGTGGTGGTGCTTCAACTTGGAGTCGACGATATTCAACAGCAAAAGAACAGTGTTAGAGGTATACGAATAATAATATATTATACACCAAGAGAGAGATATTCTTCACAAAGTGCAATTTGAAGCCCTGACTGGAAAATAGTATTCTCTTCTGCAGTGTTTATGTTAAACTATACCCGAATTCGGGCATTCAGTGTTGTATGTCTACGTGTAGAAAACTATGTTATTCATCTGCCCGTACACAATATGTAAACAATGTAGACAATATCGACAACGCAAACAATGTCGACAACATAATCAGTATCACAATTGATGACTTGGAGATTCAGGACTCCTTTGATTTCGCACTTGGCAAATTCATTTGCTTGAATTGTTTTGTTTTTGTTGAGTAAACCCCGAAATTTTCTTCTTCAATGGCTATTGCTTAATCAGAATCAAACAATAAATAATGGTAAGATTACGTTACTGTTTTTTTTTTTTTAAATCAGTCAGTAAGTTTAAAGTGGTTAATGTTTACTGACCGTTTTCTACTAATGTACCGATGTAACAAAAGTTTTGAAAAAAAAAAAATTCGCTACAAATTTCAATACTAAATAAATTTAATCTATTTGTCACTGGGAATAATGAATAGGTACATAATGGTTATTTTATGATATACCATGGTAAAATTTCCAGAAAATGTTTTGAAAGATGTTATACGAACTTAAAACACGCAAATCTCTATCTAGATTAATCGGACAGATAGCCAAAACGTGAAATTATTAACGTTTTTAGGAATCGACTTATTGGACAGACAACTATTTATCGAACTGTACGCGGGTGAAGAAGGTGTAGTATGTGAACACCGTTTGGTGTTCACATACTACACCTTCTTGGGGGACCCAAACTTTTGCCCCCAAATCGAATTAGCTTATTCATTCAAGTGGCCGCGTGCCAGAGTGTCTGGTCGCGAACCTGGGGAACCGAATTCGATCCCGACCGACGCTAAATATTTCGAATTTTAAATGGCACAAAAGTGACCCCTGTGGTGCACTCTACAAGCCAGCAATGAGTGCTCGTGAGGTGACGCCTGGTAAGCGCCCGCATGGTACAAATATGTCATCATCATTACCGATATCTGTGATAAAGCAGATTGTGGCACACTCAGTAATGGGTAATATGCCGTGATGATTTATTTATATTTATTTATTCAAAGTGCTCAATACCAAAATGAACAACAATTTCAGATAAGAATATTTCTTACAATGCGGGATATATTAAAAAACTTCGTCGCATTGAAGATAAATGGACCCATATCAATGTTGTAAAATTAGATTTTTTATCTCTTTAGTTTATACAGGAACAACTCATTACAAAAAAATCTTCCACTTTGGTGATAAGGCCTAACTTTTTCTGAAAACTTTTATTACATACGTCAGTATTGTTCAATTTCGAGTAACTTAATGTTTCTAATTTGACTGCTCGTTCACTTGAAACTATTTTGAAAGTTAGTGGCAAATTTACTCGTAGTACGGTACTGTTGTTCGTTAATGGCCAGAGCTCGATATGCACATGCAGTACTCGCGAACAAACTCAACTTCGCTTGAAGATATTTATCAGTTACGGGAAATGAGCAGTTTGATGGAGTTTTAATAAATGCAATCAGCTAACAGCATCACTTTTTTAAAATTCACCCAATTTATCACACTTTCGAAGAGCCTAGTTACTATTCCAGTGATATCTAATTTCTTTTTCTCATCGAATAGAATTCTTGCGGAAGTCTTAAAACAGAAAGAAAGATATATTTTTAAAAATGAGAAATTGTCTTCTGAAAATTTGCATTTCGTTCAAAACATATAATTTTACAAACTCAATTAAAACTAATATAGGTAATTGAGTATACAGATTTTATACTTTCTTCTATGGACGACAGGATACAAGTAGATACCGTTTACATTGACCTCAGCAAGGCATTTGATAAGATTAATCATATGCTTTAATAAGTAATCTCAGCTCGGTCCTCTTCTGTTCATCATTTTTATTACGCGGATGACCTAAAAGTTTATATGCCTATTAAATCTTTGTCAGATTGCTATACACTCCAAGAAGACCTTAATGGACTCAATGATTACTTACCTTTGAATGATTTAACATTAAATATTGATAAATGTTCTTGTATTACTTTTACTCGTAACAAAAATACTTAATATAATTCTGTTGATGGTAAAAATGTAAATCGTGTTAATCATGTCAAAGATTAGGGTATTATCTTAGATGGTAAACTTATCTTTGATGTGTATATTGATTTTGTTGTAAATAAAGCCTACAAATTTTTTCTGAGAATTGGGAATAAAATTAAAAATGTTCATACTCTCATTTCTTTATATTATGCTCTATTTCGTTCTCAAGAAATTTGCTTCTATACAGAGAATTTATTTTAAAATGCAACATTATAGTTCATCACTTCCATGATTACTCACTATTGTCAAAAATGACAGCAATGTAATATTTGTCCATTTTAAAATTCAACATTATAAATAGTATTGTAGCACAGGAGATACCTCCAAAACACATCACAAATGGTGTCAATTTTTATTACGACCGACTAGATTATTGCCTTAGAGTGATTGGGGGTATTTTTTTAACATTTATTACATGAAAGTTATGAATTTTTGTAAGCTAAAGTTTTTTAAGACGTACAACATTCATGTTTTGATTATTTGTTAATCGAATGTAGGCTAATTTATAGGAAATTAGTTTTGATAATACAAAACTAGAAATTTTGTATGTTGCATTTTAAAATGGACAAATATTACATTGCTGTCATTTTTTGACACTAGTGAGTAACCATGGAAGTAACCAGCGTACTACACTTATAGAAATCGATTTGAAGATATTCATCGTAAATTTATTTTATCATGAACATTAAATTTCCTAATCGTTGCATTTCATTAGTTGCTTGGCGAATTCGCCATGTGATATTAGATTTATGGCCGGTTTTATAAACGGCAGATAAATTTACTTCCAAAGTAAAAAAAAAAATTATTCCTTCAAATGACAGTCGAATTTTTGACAGTAATGTTATAAATGTTATAAAATGAAGAAAATTGTTAGTTTGGATAAATTTACTATGGAAGTAAATTTATTCTGCCCTTTATAAAACCGGGGAATAACCTTTTTATTTAAACTTTTAAATAACAAACTTGATTGTCCAGTACTACTGAACAAAATATCACTCAGAATACCAACATATTCCACTATATCACAAATGTTGTTCGCATTGGAGAGCTGTAGAACGAATTCTGCCAGTAACATTCCCCTTCCCAGAATTATATCTACGTATAAGAAATTGTCAATTTACCTAATTTGCCTGACATATTTAGTTGTTCTTTTAGAACATTTAAATCATTTCTTTGTAATATCTGTATTTAATTTTTTTTTCTACTATCTCGTAATATTCTTATGTACTTAATTTCAATTTATGTATATGTACTAGTTTTGTCTGATAACTTTGTGATTATTATGTCTAAATTCTCCTAATGCTGTACTTGTTATTGGGTTTTTTCCTATTGCGCAGCGCCTGACTGTAAATAAAGAAATAAATAAATTTAAGATTTTACTCCAAAATTAGAGCGGACCAAAAATTCCACTCTCATGTGACAAAACTCAATTTCACGTATTTGTTACATAACATACTATTTTTCATATTAAGTACATATTCATTATCATTCAAATGCGACTCGTATATTACCAAACAATTATCCCCGTACTCTCTTTATGATCTCTAACTTAGTTTGAACTCTCCATATACACACAAAGTGCATTTGTGCACCATCTCTCTCTACAACTAAAACAGCAGCAGTAGTGCAGAACTGGGGAACATGAACATGGTCGAAACGAACTCGGGACTGCAGGGACGAGGACACGGCACCGTGTGTCTCATCTAATTAAAACGATGCATCAACAACTACATGACTGCCGACGAGAGAACCAAACAATCCACAGGGATTCGTCCCGAGTAGATGTAGCAAACTCGGAATCAAAACCAGAATAGGAAAATAGATACTGTTCAAAATAACGGAGTTGTTTATTTATAAATAATTAAGTTTCATTTTATATAACTTGGCTTAATTTATATAAAAATTTATTTCTGAAATTTGACTTAGTTTCAGGGTTGAACTGGGGGCATTTGGCCACAGCAGAAAAAGTATTAAAGACACACACAAATATCCAAGGCCCTGGTACCAGAGACAAACTGCCTCAACGCGCTTGGCCACCGAGGCGGCTCACAATAGCTATTTGTGTATTAAGAGCGCAAAATGCGACATTGTCGATTGAGAGGTTGTTCTCCCGAAATCGACAATGTCCATTTGCGCTCGAAACACACACAAGATTTTTTCTACAGTCGCCACAATGGGATCCTCCACCTTAACAAAAAATAATAAAATGTACACTTTAGACTTACAGTAATGCTCAATAAATAACGATTGGCTAATACAAAAGATACGGTTTAAACTTAAAAAGGCTTTTAAATGATTATATCGTTACCCATCTATTCCATAAAAAAAAAAAAAAAATTAGAGCGTGGAAGCAAGGATTTGTGATGATTTGATGAGTTAACAAATATTTCAAGGAATTTGTGATTATATAGACATGTGCATTGACTGACTTCTCGCAATTATTTAAGTAACGAAATAACTAATAACTTTATTGTAATCAAAATAAATAGTTAACTAGAGATCGGATGTCAGTACGACTCGCAACTATCCTACCGCCATCTGTGTACAATCATTCCTATTACTAAACATAACTGTTCACATAATTTATTTTTTATTTAATTTTATTTTATCGTTATTTTCCATTCTTCTTGAGTTTTTATTCAATCTAATCTAAGCATTTTATACTTTCGTTTTTGTAAATGAATGCCCTATTTCATTTTCACAGCAGTGTGGCATTTTGTTAGGTTATGTTAAATACCGACAGAACATATGTCAGTGCCATTAGTTCCTAACTAAACATTTTCATTAAGAATGTAGACAAGTGACATTTCTCAACCTTGTATACTTAGAAATTTGGACAGCGAGCGTTTTTTCTACTTTGTCGCGCATGAGCGGCAAAGTGACATTTTGCGTTGACAAAAGAGAGCGCAAATGGCTACTTTCTAAAGTGACTGTAGAAAAAAATAGTTTTAAGAATAATTGAAAATTATATTGAATTTTTCTAAATACGAGTATATCGTTTCATCATCGGCGTCATACAACTCTGGATGTTCTGCAACAAACTCAACCAGTTTTCGCAAGTGAAATATAAAATCGATCTTACATTTTGCAAATCAAATAGATTACAATCTCAAAACCATACGTTTCCGTCTGCATTTATACTGCTTCCAGAACGGTGCCGACGCAGACGCTTGCGTTAACTGCCACCGAACGCGTCAAGACACATATGTAGGAAAACAATAGCTCATTAACTTTTGACAAGATCTTTGCGTCAGACGCATAGATTTGGCGCTTATAGGAAATTCCACCTTAAGTTTTCAACACTTTAGCTACTATAGGTGCGTTCGGTAAATTAATCGGAGTTGGAGTATTTACGGAGCGGTGTTGGAGTGGAGTGGGAGTAGAGCTGGAGTTGGAGTAGATCGAGGGAACAAGGTACACTCCTTTATTTGTGATTAACCGAACGAGTAGAGTTAAAATTTTGATGCACGAATATAATAACCTCCTTTTTTGACAATCTGATATACTGCACTGCTAAAAATAAATAAATAATGAACCATATAGCAGTTATTCAGTTTGGTATTATTCTTTAATGATTCGGAAGAAAGTATATATTAGAAAAGGTACAGAATTCTTACCATTCCGACCTACTGTGCCTTGTTATATTACAGAACAATTTTATAAATATAAAATAATTGTGTATAATAAAATATTTCAACATAAAAATACAAAATGATCTGACAGATGTCAAATAAAACAAAAAAAAAAAAAAAACTCCATGTATGCTTGCATATCGAGGTTGGGCTTATAGAGTTAACATTTTTCACTCCACTTGACTCCATTCTGCATTTGCCGAACGCTCCATTTTAAGACGCTTATCACTCTAGGTAATTACCGAACGGTGCTAGGAGTGTACAGAGTGAAATGAGTGAACAGAACTCATTTGCCGAACGCACCTTATATACATAGGTGAACCACCATTGGTACACATAGTAATTTCCCCAGAAACTGTGTGGCCACATTTGGTCATAGAGCGCTGGCTCGTTTTATTTACTGCATACGTTCAATGAATACAGTCTAGCCGTTTTCCAATCCGACCTGATTATAAAAAAAATAAATTTAGAAAATTAGTTATTTGTTACAATTAAACGATTATTGTCAACATAAATTAATATACAAGGTATCTCTCAACTAGGAGGACATGGCTTAACCACAGATTCCTGAGGCTAAAATAAGACGATTTAACTAAACTTGTTTCTACCAGAAAGTGTACCATTTAGCCAGAATTCTTCTTCAAAGTTCTTCAAAAAAAAAAAATTAATTTTGCTTATAATAACAGAACGCTTTATTCAATTTGAATGAAATTTGGCATGATAGTTCATATGATTATGTCATCTTTTAAGAAGATACTTGTTATTATTAGTGAACCACTAGTGTATGAAACTTAGGTGTCCCAACATTGATTAGACCGTAACTTTTTAATGGCCACGGCGATAACGTAATTTTTTTTTTCAGAAAGATACATTCAATAGTAAGCTTTTCTCTCTCTATTTAATTTGTGATATCTGTTACGGTTCACACAGAAAAAGATAAAACCATAGTATCCACACCATGAAATTTTTAAAATATATTTTATTTAGCAGTCTGTCCAAATGCCAAACATCTAATTTTTAATGACAGTAATGAGTTGTCAATCTTCTCAACTTGTTTAAGAGTAAGTTAACATATTTATTCGTCTTATTTATAATAATGGTAGAAAAATACTATTAGGCAGAACAAACGGATGTAACTAGTTTCTGAATATTGCGAAGGAGTTTTTTGACAACCCATAAACAATTGTTACTCTCATTACAAACTAGTTGTTTGACATTTGGATAGACTGCTAGATTAAATTTATTTTTAAAAAATTCACGATGCAGTCAGCCAAGTTTTATTTTTATCTGTCTGAACCGTAACAGATATCACAAATTAAACAGAGAGAGAAAAGTTTACTATTGAATGTACCTTTGTAAAAAAAATAGTTATTTACATTCGAGTGCGTGTAAGTTGTATTTTACAGCGCGACAGCTTTGTTTAAGGCACGAGCCCTTAAGGCGAGTGCCTTATTAGCTGGAGCGCTGTAAAATACTTCACGCACGAGAATTGTATCAAATTTTTTGGCCGACGATAATGAAAATCACTTTCTCAATGAGATAGGTTGTACTTCTGGAAAGGGTTAGTTTAAAATACTGGGGTTAAGTCAATTTCCAAATTTGATTTTACTTACCTTCATTAGAGTACTTCTTCTAGCAAAAATTAATCTGTAATAATAGACGTTGTTTATGACTGATAATATATTTATTTGCTCATGTTTTCTTCGTAATAAATAATAGGTAGGTGTCGATATTTGACATTTCAGCAATGCTCGCGTATTTGACAGGTATATCGATCGGTGACTATGTCGGTAACGGCGGATTTTTACAATAATGTCAGATGTCGCTACCGTGAGTTTGGTTTATATAAATTAATTTTAAATATAGGAAATGTTAAAGTAAAAAAATAACTTAAGTAGGTAGTACTTTTTTACATGAATAGTAAAGATGATTACTTTTCTAAATGCCCATAAACGTCCAGTGTATTTTGATTATTTTACCGCATAGTTAGACAAGTTACAACACAGTAAGCGTAAAATGTAGGTTACACTTGATGTGTATACAATTGTAAAGTTCCCATTACACTTCAGGAGGGCAAAAATAATTTTACGTTATCGGCGTGGCCATTAAAAAGTTACGGTCAAATCAATGTTGGGACACCTAAGTTTCATACATTAGTGGTTCACTAATAATAACAAGTATCATCTTAAAAGATGACTTATAACCATATGAACTGTCATGCCGAATTTCATCCATATTAAATAAAGAGTTCTGTTATTATAAGCAAAATTAATTTTTTTTTCAAAGAAGCAGTATACTGGCTAAATGGTACACTTTCCGGTAGAAGCAAGTTTAGTTTAATCTTCTTATTTTAGCCTCAGGAATCTGTGGTTAAGCCATGTCCCTTATTTCAGAGACACTTTTATATTGCTCGTCCCCCGGTATTTCCATTATAAGTATGTCGACAAATACGGATTTAGGCACGAAGGTATGCACATTAGAAATGAATGATTGTGCATTGCAGAGCCTTGTGGTAATATACATTTCAATACTTATACTATAATAATTTTCCTATTTTTACCTTCCGTCAAAAGGAAGGTATTGTCTTTGGTCAAAAAATTCGATGGTGAGTTTTTAACGAATAAGCACGTTTTAAGATCCCTAGAATACGATTTTACTAATTTTACATTGATGTCTGTATGTATGTATGTGTGTGTGTGTGTGTCTGTGTGTGTGTCCGTGTGTGTGTGTCCGTGTGTGTGTGTGTGTGACAAATTTTTCTCCGACGATAACTTTAAAACTACAATTCTAAAAATTATAATTCTTTCGCATTCCTCTTCTTTACAACCATATGAAGAGCTGATTAGATTTTGCTTATAATTGGTCAACCGGAAGTACCCTTATTTGAAGTTCTTAACAGTTTTTTCTGGAAAAAACGCAGTTAAATATCATTTTTCGACATTTTATGATCATTAATATGAAAGAAAATCTTATTCTCTATGCGATTTGATTATACGTTTTTCTTCATATTCAATAGATATAGAGTTATAGAGAGATTAAGAGAGGTTAACTTTCAAAAACCAGTCAGCTTTGCAAAAATTATGGAAACAGCAGATAATATTCAAAAAATTCTAATTGACAGATGTCAGTGTCAAGTGCAAAATCAAACTGGAAAGTATAGAATCAGAAAGTAATTTAAGTGACAGAGGGTCCCTCGCAAATGTCTTGCAGTTTCAATGCCGGAAGTACAAGAAAGGCCAAAGAGAAGATGGAAGGACTGTGTAGCAGAATATTTGAGAGAGGAAGAACTGTGTCAAAAAGATGCGTTGGATAGGAATGAGGAAGTGTGAAGTGCAATTTACAGAATGTACATTCGTGTTCTCTATTGATCAATAGAGAAGACATATGGAAAACGCTAAGAAAAAGGGGAATATCAAATACGTTAATAACAGGAATTCAGAGCCTATATTCAAACACTAAGAGCTATGTAAGAGTGAAACAAGAGACCTCCAATACATTTGAAACTACAGCCGGAGTAAGGCAAGGATGCATTTTGAGCCTGCTTCTGTTTACGCTAATTCTTAACGAAGGAATAAAAGAGACAAAGAAAGAAGTAAAGAAATACTACATAGGAAATTGGAAATTGAGAAGAGTGGAAATAGCAGAATTATGCTATGCAGATGACATGGTCATCATAGCAGAAGACGAAAAAACCTTAATAAGGAATATAGAAATATATGATAAAGCGCTACAAAAATTAAACATGAAGATCAATAAAGAAAAAACGAAAACCATGATACTAGGAAGAAATGAACAACACCACACGATACAACTAAAAAATGAAAATCTACAGCAAGTCCAAAAATTTAAATACCTGGGAGCAATGATCTCAGAAGATGGAAGATTTGATGAAGAAATAAAAGAAAGAAGAACAACAGGAGGCAAAATATTCAATAGCATCAAACACAGCTTCTTAGGAAAGAAAGAAATACCGAAAGAGACCAGGGTACAAATATTTAAGAAAGTAGTGACACCTATACTCATACACGGAGCTGAAACATGGACATTAACGCAAAGACAAAAAGAAAAAATTACGGCTACCGAAATGAGATTCTTGAGAAAAATAGAGGGGAAAACAAGACTGGACAGAATTGAAAACACAACCTACAGACAAAACTTAAAAGTAAAAGCAATAGAAGATAAGATAGCAGAAGGACAGATGAGATGGTATGGGCATGTAGAAAGGATGAGAGAGGAGAGAATAGTTAAAAAAGTGTTTGAAGCAAAAATTGGAAGAAAGAAACCACGAGGACGACCAAGAAGAACGTGGCTGGAAGAAGTAAAGGAGGCAGCGCAAAGAAGAGGTCTAACTTGGGAAGAAACGAAGACAGCAACACAAGATAGAGCAGAGTGGAAAGAAATATGGAGAAGACCAACAAATCAGAACTCAACCCCCTCCCCCGCAGGCCGGGGGAACGCCTTACACCCGTGAGGGTAGAAAGGTGCAGGATTAAGTAAGTAAGTAAGTACATTCGTGTTATAATTATACTGGATTTATAGAATCTTTTCAAACGAACTTGCAATATGGAATTTGTCAAAAATAGTGTGTTCGTGTTACAATTTTACAGGATATATAGAATTTTTTCCAAGGAACTTTTGGTATCGGATTTGTACAAAATACATTAAATTGACGGAAGGTTTTGTGCTGGCCACAACAGATTTTTTTTATTTTTGTTCAAAATCAATGCTATTTTATTCGGACAAACTGCTATGGGGAAAACATATGCGTACATAACCCGAACTTGCATTATTAGAGGTGGGATTTGTGCTGCACTCGGAACATGTGCAATATGGAATATGTTATAGATTCTCTACGTTCTTTGTTTCCCATTCTCATGTTCATGTAGTGCAGTACAGAATCGGAGGGTCGGTTCGCAGCAATCAACCAAATGGAAAATTCGTTCTAGTTAGAACTAAATGAAATGTATGAGCCCGTAACATATGGAGAGAATTGCGAGGGGTTAAATACTGAATATACTGCCCCAAAACACGCACTAATGAGATATTGCCGCAACGTAGATGCACTGCAAATGCATTAAGCATTAATGCATTAATTGTGATTGATTTGCAAATAAGACAACACACGAATACACAACTAATAATCGTTATTATTATAATGCTCTTATATTATCATGTCCTTCTATTATTCCTATAGGAGCGGTGATGTAGCAGTCTCTAAATATACACCACTACCTACATCATCATGTCAACCTAGAAAATGTTAATAGTAATTTACGATGTAAGTACGTAAAGCTAATCCTTAGTCACGAATGGGTCAGAATTAATGTATGTCTCATAAGTTTTGGCACAAAATATTTAATCAAATATTTTTGGAATAAATAATTTTATTTAAACTTTTATTATTTCCTATCATTAACTATTTATATACTAACTAAATTAATAACTTAAACTAAATGAAGGGGCCTGTGCTGCTCAACGAGGCGCAATTTTCGGCGACATCTCTCATCAGGTTCTGGGCGACTTGGACATCAATTTCTCTTATCTTTCTGAAAATTCTACGCTTTAGTTCTTCTTCGTGTTCAGCTTGCCACCCTCCATCACACACCTTACGGGGTAAAAGTGCTCAAAAATCTTCAATTGGGCGAGCTTACGGTAAATTAGGTGGAGTAAAAGAGTAAAATATTTTTCATTGTCCATAATAATAATTTTCTCATCCGCAAAATGTATCCGCCTTAGTTGACGATTGAACCGTGGTATCCGTGCTCTTTGATTTGAGGTATATTTGGGACACTTTCGTCTTTTTCGGTATTTTAAACCACTTCTTTTTATTTCCTACGAATCTGTATCCTTTGAAGCATGGTACTCCCTCGCTAATTACCTTATGGATATCCCAACTCTGTCTTTCGCTTTTCTTAACAATCTTTCCGCTCTATCTGGTGTAAAAATCATTGGTCTTCCACTTTTTGGGATATTTGTTCACATTCGGCTATTGTACGATAAATTGATCTGCGCGAGATATTATTTTTAAAACTCCGAATGATATCAGGCGTAGGGATCCGCCCAACCAAATTATAAATACATTTTCGAATATTTAATTCATAAGACATTTTAAAGCAACTGATTTAAAAAATGAGCTGTTAAATTAAAGACAAGAATATAAACAATTTTTTTGTCCAAAAGCCAACCTGGTATTTGATCATGTTTGCTTTATTCATTGTCATTGAAATTTATGCCAAAACTTATGAGACATATGTTAAAACACAAACAAAATGTTCATCCTGGTTTTACAAATTTAGTTTAAACCAGCAGGCAGTAACGAATGATACCTTATTACAAAACAACAGTTTTACAAACTTAAAACTGATAACTAAACATCAATTTTACGCACTATCGTAGATAAATTATTTTTTATACTAGCATTTTATAATAACAACTCTTGATTGTCATTTCCGTTGCTAAATAAAATACTTTTACAGCCCGATTCACAAAAAAGTTTAAGCTAATCCTCATTTTTGGATTAATGAATTCTATTCTATTCCGGTATTTAAAATTTAATTTTCATGATATTATCAATAAAGGTTGATACTAGGAATAGATTAGACTATATTTTAAGATATAAACTGTCAAAATTAGAGTAGAATTCGCTAATCCAAAAGTGAGGATTAGCTTAAACTTTTTTGTGAATCGGGCTGTTAAGCACTAGTGCTTAAAAATGACAGTTTAATGAGTAAAAGTGACAGTTTAATGCGTAAAATGTTACTTTTTTACTGACGTCTGCCTACTTTTTAATTTTAAAAAATTCAAAATGTTGATATTTGAGAATAAATGATCTGTTTTAAAACGCTATTATAAAAAATCTTGTATGTAATACGTTACGAAATGATTATTTTAGGCACTTGGTGTTGTACCACTCACTTACGCTCGTGCGTACAAATTTCGCGTCGCCTGCCTAAAACACTATCATTTCGAAAATTATTACATACATAGCTATGTAGAAAACGTAACTTGGATCTTTACATTTAGCAATACAAACTAGTTTGATTCCTTAACCACCAAGTGACCAAGTGAGTCGCGCTGTCAGATAAGTACTGAATGCTCCGAAAGGAGGGTATATACTCATTGTAGACTAGCATTATTGTCGGCTGTCGGTGTCGGATCGCATGTTGGTCATTTCCCATCTTTCTACGACAACGACACTGAACGAATGTAAAAATGAACGAAATAACATTGGACGAAGTAATTATACATTATGTAATGTATAATAAAACAGTAGTTTATATGAGAAATGAAACAAAATATACAAAGATACAACAATAAAGAAAGATATTTGACCCAACATCAACGGTAATATGCGGTTTACCGCCATAGTCTTGTATGTTTTTGCTTTCTCTTTTGCATCAGTGGTCGTAGTTCTATTATTTGAAGTCATACTGCAATTAAATTAAAATAAAATGGAAAAGAAATAAAATCCATAACCTCACTTAAAAGTAACAGTTCGGTACGGCACCTTACGACTCTTGTGACTATTGTAGAAAGCAAGGTCGGAAGCTAATAACGTCAAACGACTTACGACGAGCAACAACCGACAAACGACTCAATGGGGTATATGTGAACATAATAATAAAAACTAAACATTAATTTGTAATAATATTGTTATTAGCAGTTTAATGTTTTGGAGAAGGGATCTGTGACGTCAGTAGGGTAGAATGGTAGAAGAAGACAGTTAGACTGAGATAGATATGTTGTGATAGGTTATGGCGAAAGTGACAGCAGCTGTCACGTTCGCCTACCACCACGATTTAAAATATACTGGTTGTTCCACTCTGCACAAATCGAGGGACCAAAGCGATAAGTGTTTCCTCGTTTTTTCCGCTAGAGGCGCAACATGAGAACGACCCAACTGACATCTGTCATTTGCATGTAATTTTGAAAATATTACATGTTATATCTTATAGAAAGGTAATAAATATATACAATGTAATATAAATATTTTGTTGAAAGATATTGCAGTTAATGCAAAATGAATAGAAAATTAAATAGAAAATGTTTCATTCAGGATGTGAAACCGATTACAAGAAATCTACTGAAAAAGAATTCCTGTTTGCTGCTCCACTCGATATATCACTTTTTAAAAAATGGCAATGTGCAATTAATAGAGGTGATCGCGAATTAAGATTGAATGATGTTTGTCGAAAACATTTTCGGGAAGAAGATATTATTACCGAATGGAAATCTGGAAGCGTACGGTTCTATTAATTTATTTAGTTTTTCCAATTTTAAACTCTAACAATGTATTGATTCAGGCTTCCATTAAATATATAAATTTATATTAAAAATAAATTCATTATGCTTTTCATTTTTTATATTTTATGTAAAAATAGTTTGCTGTGGTAGGGTCGTTCTCACGTAGCACATCTAGCGGATTATTCAAGGTAACACGTATCAAGCGGACCATCAGAAACAATGAAAAAGTGGCATAACCAGTATATTTTAAATCGTGCCTACCACAATATATCTGTCTCAGTCTAACTCTCTTCTTCTATCATTCTACCCTACTGACTTCACAGATCCCTTCTCCAAAGTTTTAATAATTATTTTCTAGTAAACTACGAATAATTAATCAATTTAAAAAAATACGGGTATTTTATTTTTTGGTCTAGTATCATATATGTAAAAATTAAAATTTAGTCACATACCCCATTGAAGAACAGGGCTAAGATATGTCAAAAATTCATTAACTACAAGAGGATTTTATAGCTCAGTTGATAGAGGAAGAAGAGGTCCTGGGTTCAAATTCCAGTGAAGTTCATGAAGTTTTCACAAAAATCTTTCTTCGTATATGTGAAGTAATAACTTCTGAGTATTCTAAAAGGTTATAAGCACAATTTGAAGTACTTTTCAATATATTTTATACGACTATAAACTCTTACTATCGCCATAAATTGATAGTAGCTGTAAAATAAAATCTCCTTTTTATTATTTTCAACGGGTACCTAGTTAAACAAAATTTGTTCATCGCAGTTCTATGGGCCTATTACGTTGCTGATGACTTCATTTGCCAAATGCTTTTACGGTTCAATGTAAATTTATGTTTATATAAAAATCGTGTAGCTTTTAATGAACATATACACCATTTTTACAATGCCTCGGCTATTGATTGGCCGTACAATTTCATTTACGCATTAGAAAAAAATAACAAACTCAAATTATAAAAACGAAAAATTTAAATTTACTGTACCTATACATTATTACCTCTCGCTAAGAGAGGTTTTGGATTCATGCTAAAATTCGCATATCCAGATTTTATTGAATAAGCACGATTTAAGATCCCTAGAATCCGATTATAACATTTTTAAAATGATGTCTGTGTGTGTGTGTGTGGATGTGTGTATGTCTGGATGTTGTAGACACGATTCCTCAAAAACTATAAGACTTAAAAAATATTTAACTGCAGTTTCTTCAATCTGACATTCCTGGGAAGAGCTAAAAAGGTTTTGGTAACAATTGAACAACCGGAAGTAGTAGTTTCTTAGAAAAATTCTTCTAAATATAATTTTTGGAAGTTTTTTTATTAAATATTGAAGAACATAAAATTCTCCATCTAATACACTTGAAATTTTTATTATATCTTGTATAGATTTAGAGATAAAGACACTATAATTTATAGAGTAAACTAATCGCAGAGGCTAAGGCACTAAGGAAACCAGTTGACAAATTCCAATGTTTATAACATAGTTTGTAAATGACACATGTCAATGTCAAATATCAACAGTTTTAGTGACATTCTGAATTCTGATAGCTTTTTCTGGGAAGTATATTTAATCTTTCTTATTGTTTTATTAATTAAATATTTGAAATTATAGGTAAAATGCATATATCCATCAGATATTCCGCCAATCTGGTTAATGAATTGGAAAGAATCTCTGACATTTAGAAACTTCCTCATACAATGAAAAATAGATATAATTAGAATTATATGTGTGCAGAAGATATGTTAAATACAATAAAAAACAATAAAGTTCTTTAATTTTTTATAAAACGAGGGTTCGAAAGCAAAGTGCAATACAATACTTATATAGCCTAATATGGAAATGGCGAGAGGTCTTGTGCTGGCCACAACAGATTTTTTACAATGTTAAACCAAACAGTTTATAAACAAATTTGTTGGGCATAAACTGCACAAATATGCATTTAGCTTTTATAACTTCTTTAGCATATCCCTGTAAAGGCTCATACACACTTGCACACCGGCGTTCCGCTTCGTTACGGTCACTTAGGGGAGAGTAAAGCAAAGTTTACACAAGCAACGACCGCCAAGACAATGCAGAAGATTTCAGGTCATTGACTCATGTTTGAAGGATAATTAGCAGTTTGCGCCAGTGCTACCAACTTGAAGCAGACGGACTAGGGAAATTAATTCACTGTAAGTGAATTTACTAACTTACGAGAGGGATAGTTTGTTTGGGACAGAGTAAATATAAATATGTGTATCATAACTGTGTACTAATTAGTTTCTAAAAGACATGCAGAGGATATATAGTAGAATTTAAATTAGGAACACAAATTTGTATAAACTACCTGATAACACTAAGCTGTACAGAGTATAGTCTACTTGTAGACTATACAAGCAAGTCAAGGATAAAGGACTAAACCTTTTTACAGCATATTTCGTCTAGGATACTTTAATATCAACCTCATATGAAATGTAGGTACATTAGTCCAGGCAACGAAGACCGAAAAGAGCCAAATAGCGGAAATAATTCATGTAGAAGCCAATTTTGGCACAGTTGTAGGGGAAGGTGTCCTTAACAAAATACTAAAAGTACTGATGGGTGGGAGTGGAGCTAAGGAAGGGAGGGGTCTCTAAAGGTCCCTTTTTTCAGTTTTTTGTTAATAACTCGAAAACTACTGCCCTAGCGAAAAAATGTTTATGCATTAGATTAATCTACATAAAATTCTCTACAGAAAAGGTCCTATATACATTTTTGCTAGGATCAATACTTAACGAGATATAGTGGGGGAAAAATTAAAAATTAGAAAAAAAATACTTTTATTGTTAAAAATCAAGTTTTAATGAAAAATGAACCATGCAGAGCCCACGTATTAATAACTTTACTACAAGTAATATGTAATGGAAGAATTGTGTGAGGGGGGGGGGGGGGTGTACCACAATAATGTACGTCGTTGGAGATGACTTATAGACTATAGACAGAAGGGGAGAACGGTTGAAATGAGTTCAGGGCTCCCCGTCACTGGCTGTTGGTCCCGTTATCTTCCGGGGCCTTCGTATTGGCGTTCGTCCTTATCAGGGACAATTCGGGACCCGCTACTCATTAAAACTAATGTATCGTCTAAACGTTCTTGTCAGTCAGTTACGTCCTCACCCATTACGTTGGTGCTAGTATCAATTTTTTATTATTAATTTTACAGTATAATAAATGATTAACATTTGCATTCAAATAAATGCTTTGCATACTTCTCTTATTTCATGTAAGTAATAAAATGTTCAACTTACCTTAATGAAATGTAGAAAACAATCAAAATCGCAAGTCCAAATGACAGAGTCAAATAAACACGTTGACCCAATCCGAAATTAGATCAAAATCAAAATCGAATACGAAATGTGCTCATCTGTACGTGCAAGACATGATAAAACTGAAAAATATCCATCCACAGCCGTACAAGGAGTTTCACCATACTCGCACAGGTACACCTTGGGCAGGACTTTGGTCGGATATGGTCATATGCCCTCCATGAAAAGTTTAGGTGGCCTAACGCGAGGAAGAGGAATTACTGATTCTGTACTCGCCAAGTGGGTTTGTGGATCACCGGGAAGCACCGCCATCTGCACGTCATTGGAGGAGTTCGCTGGAGTGGCTTTTTCAAGTGGAGAGCAGCACATTTCCGTATATCACGGGAAAAGAGAGATTCACGGGATCGATCTAAGATTCACGAATGGTTCAATAACCATCCCCCTTTTCCAAAGTTGAATTCGCTCATGTCGCTGTCAACGGGCATCCTGGGAAACTCCAAAGTAAACTGCCACGAAGCCCTGGATATTGGAACCAAAACCATGCAAAGTTTCATTGGCAAGAAATTTGGTGACATGAAGCAATCTAAGAAGACCCTGTAGTACCCGATTCCGTTTTGAACACGATCTTTTGCCGATGCACGACTGGGTGTGGAGTGCGCTGCGGTTGCCGCAAAGCAGGAATTGCCTGCTCCGGTGCCTGCGGGGTCTGCCTCGGCTCATGTACGAATGCAGCCCCCATCAAAGACAGCACCAATGATGATGATGAAAATTTAGAATTTGAAGAAAATTGATATTCAAGATACATCCTTCCTTACTATATATTTTATTTTTACAATTAACATTTCATTTTTAATAATATATATTTTTTTTTAATTTTCCATTTTCCCCCCTCTATATCTCGTTAAGTATTGATCCTAGCGAAAATGTGTATAGGATCTTTTTTGTTATTAATACGTGGGCTCTGCATGGTTCATTTTTTATTAAAACTTGATTTTTAACAATAAAAATATTTTTTTTTAAATTTTTCATTTTTCCTCCTCTATATCTCCTTAAGTATTGATTCTAAGGAAAATGTATATAGGACCTTTTCTGTAGAGAATTTTATGTAGATTAATCTAATACATAAACATTTTTTCGCTAGGTGCAGTAGTTTTCGAGTTATTAACAAAAAACTGAAAAAAGGGACCTTTAGAGACCCCTCCCCCCCTTAGCTCCACTCCCACCCATCAGTACTTTTAGTATTTTGTTAAGAACACCTTCCCCTACAACTGTGCCAAAATTGGCTTCTACATGAATTATTTCCGCTATTTTTCCTTCGTTGCCTGGACTACATGTTAAATCTTCATACCGCTTGTAACGTAAGCATTTATTGTGCACCAACTTATTGTGCCCAAAATACCCAAAAGTGCACATTAGATAAATAAGGTTATGTTTGGGAGTAAAAACGTTGAGTGAAGTTGTGAACTGTAGTGGTATGGTAGAAATGAAATGGCAGAAGACTTACGTCATCAAAAATTATCCCTAAAGTAATGACGTCATATACTACTAAGTTTACATAGGATACTAATTTATAAGGAGCGAGCAGTCATGTTACTTTGTTGGTCTTTCTTGACAAGTTTAGGTTAGTGTTCTGTGTTGACAAGCAGATATGCGGACTCGTGACAGAATGACAGCTAGTAATATAAATGACAAATGTCATCATTTTTCATTCCAAATTTCATGATATTTTCCAATTTCAGGTGGTTTATCTTCATACTAATGATTCGAGTTTGCGCAGTTATACGATTTTGGTCAGCTGTTTTGTTAAAAATTAACCTTGTAATTTGGCGTCATTTTCTGTTATAAATATGACTGACGAATTTTCATTTGAAGAGTCGTATGAATCGGGGGAATTTGCTTCTAGTGATAAAGACAATCTGAAAATGTTTGGCGAAAATCCAAGGTCAAAGAATGAAAATTATTTAGAACAGTAATAGTAATCATGTACATACATAGATGTCAAATGTCAATATTTTTCATTCCAAATTTCATGTGATTTATATAACTCGCCAAGTAAAGTCCACGTACCTGGTGACAAAGAAACCACGTGGACTTATAAAATCTTGATATTTTGAATTAAAATTTATGACATTTGTAAGTTATGTACATGATTACTAGCTGTCATTCTGAAACGGGTGCCCATATCTGCTTGTCAATATTTGCTTATTTGCAGGGCATTTGCTCCTCTCTAAAAATACATAGTTTAAACATTGATAACAAGAGAAATATTTGAAAAAAAAAATACCTTTTGAACGGCTTTCAAAGGAATTAATGGCCCACAATTCCCATTCGAAATAGTTCATGACAAGGTTAGTTTCTGAAATTGCTTTTTTAAGCTTTATATGAATGTAAACTGACAACCAAGTGACAATAGTGACAGGATCGATATTCGATCGATATAAAATTTAATGTAAACATTGTCATGCCAACGTACCGGTATAAAAATGAACTACAATTATTTCAAATAATTTCAAATTGCATAAAAGAAAAAGAGATTAACTTAAAAATACTTGTAAATTTCATTAATATATACGTTTCTTAATACTAGTATTTTTCTTTCTTCTGTATTTAAAAATAAATAATTTTTACAAGTTATATTTGATTTTATAAAGTTTTTTTCAGATCTATGACGTAGATCTTCTACCATTTCATTTTCACTATAGCACGTACTTTAGAATTCTATCATAGAAAGCAGGCGAATGCGATTTTACTTTTACTAATCTTGGTAGCATGCACTTTAGAATTCTACTCGTATATTCGCTTTCTGATTCGTAAATTATTGGATTTTATACTATTAAAATAAAAAATATTACGACAGTTGTATACAGAGTGTCTCTTAAATAGGGGGGCATCGCTTAACCACAGATTCCTGAGGCTAAAATAAGACGATATAACTAAACTTGTTTCTACCGGAAAGTGTACCATTTAGCCAGAATTTTGCTTCAAAGTTCTTCGGAAAAAAAAAATTGCTTATAATAACAGAACGCTATATACGATTTGGATGAAATTTGGTATGACAGTTCATATGGTTATAAGTCATCTTTTAAAGTGAAACTTGTTATTATTAGTGAACCAATAGTGTATGAAACTTAGATGTCCCAACATTGATTAGACCGTAACTTTTTAATGGCCATGCCGATAACATGAAATTATTTTTTTCAGAAAGATACATTCAATAGTAAACTTTTCTCTCTCTATTTAATTTGTGATATCTTTTTTTTTTAAATAAATTTAATGTAGCAGTCTATCCATTTGTCAAACACCTAATTTTTAAACCTTCGTTGACTTAGCAATGTTTTACATACTGGCTAGTATATTTCTCTAAATATAACAAGAATAATTGAACCTAAAGTATAAAAGTCACACTTGGGAAACTCGGGCCGAGTTTTGTGCGATAAGTTTGGTTATTGTTGTTATATTTAAAAAAAAATATAGCATTAACTTGTGTATGTTGTATATGCATTAACGTGTTGGTGTCAATTTGACCCTGCACTTCTTGTAACAAAATATTACCCCCCTTAGTGAGAGACAGTTTATAACAATGTGTTATCAACAGTGGTATATTCCTAAATCATAAAAACTTCTAACTATATTTTTCATTATTCATATCCGAACCTTCGTCTACTGGCATATTTATCTGCGACAGCTTACTGACATCCTGGTAAATAATATATTTTAATCTTAAGTGTTTACTACCTCGCAAGTAATCAATAAATCTAAAATTAGCGTCGCAAAATGCAAGCCATTCATCTTTCCGTTGAAGATGCATTTTAAATTTTAAGAATTCTTATCTGTAAGACAAATTACCCCATTAATCCCTCTTTTCACGAACGTCACTGCTCGATAATTCTCAGTGCATCTAGAGAGATAAAAGGCACGCAGAATTTGCACATTTGCAACATTTGTAACCCGATTGAGTTATTTCTACGTCACGGAAAGATTCGCCGCGATCGGGGAAAACTCTACTGTCACCGTCATAGCGGAGGGAATTGGATCTGAACTTCCTCCCGAAGGTGAGACGGTGAGAGATAGAGGATAATTTTGATTGACGGAGAGTGATTTTTAAAAGATATTTATTAAATGTATTTTCGGGATAAATTGAGTGTATCTGACAAGGGAATTTTGAATGGGGTTAATATTGTTATAAATGATTTTCGTGAAGCATCTGCGGCCCGAATTTGCATAAAATTGACAGGGGTTTTAAATTCAATATTTGTTGTTGTTTACGTCACTTCTTTCATTATATAGTTCCTAACATATTAAATATTTCATATAGTTTTCAATTTTTGAAATGAATTTGTCATATTAATAAAGAATGGGCTACTTGCGTGGCACTGAAAATCCGATTTCTGTCACTATATACGTAATGTTATATTGAAAACATATATAAAAATATAAATTTTATTTTAAAATAATTATTTGCTTTTTACTAAATTAAGAAAGAAAATTTTCTGTGACGTGTTTATATTGAACTAAGAAAGTTTTAATTTGAATTTGACATTATTTCATTTTTCTCTCTCTCTGGTCTCAAATACATTAATTACTTAATAAATAAACACATAGGTAATTACTTGTAATTTAAAATACCGATACCAAAAAGATAAACTAAAATACTAACCTCCAAACTATTATTGAAACGTCAAACAGGTGATCTACATTACCCGCACAAACATACCATTAATATGGGACGGCACCACGCTGTGACTTCACGACTATTCATTTGGTGCGGCGTAATTCTGTCATACATGGCGGGAATTCAAATAATCAAATTTCATTATTTTTTTTTCTGGCTAATTAATAAAAATTTTGTCAAAAGAAAAAATATGGGTAGCAAGTTTTTAGCTTCTCTTCAAAAATATTAAACAAAAAAGGTACGCAAGTAGCCCATTGTGGGTGCGTGTGGTGTATGTGTGTGTATGTGTGTGTGTGTGTGTGTGTGTGTGTGTGTGTGTGTGTGTGTGTGTTCAGGTATAAAACAATTAATTTTTTGGAAGAAATTTATTTACAAAAGAATGAGCTTTAGCGTAGGAGAACAGAGGAGAAACTGTTTGAAGGAAAAAAATAGACGTGTACATGAAGAAGGGAAGGATATGACTCCCCGATAGCTAACAAAATAGTACGCAGCATGCATAAGAACAAAGAGCCATCACAGGTGATATGAAAAACAGATGTTTAAGAAGGCACTTGGTCAGGCTGAAGCAGGTAAAGAAATCTTACAGATTTTGAAGTTGTGACTGGAGAGAATTATACATATACAGTAAAATTTTTGAAAGAAGTCCGATCAAGGCCATCTACGAATTGCATCTATGAATTAAGATTTTATGCTGCCAAATTTAGTAGTGTCGTTTACATAGTTTTTATGAGGTACAGAAGATATTATGTACCCTCATAAAAACTTAGTAAAAGACATTATTAAATTTGACAGCACAAAATCTTAATTCATAGATACAATTCGTAGATGGCCTTGATCGGACTTCTTTCAAAAATTTTACTGTATACACAATTAAGCTCATATTTACATTACGATACATAATGGTGATTATGAATGTGTGTGCATGTGTGAGTGGCACGAGCATATGTGAATATAGTCTCCACGCAGAATAAATAATTTAAAAGTATAAATAAATTTTCAAATTTTGCTTTCCTGAATAAATGCAGGGTGTTTCAAAACAAAATGGCGTCCTTATAAAAACACCTGTATTAAATATGCAGAGTGTTTCTAAATCTGTGTTACAAATTTTAAGGGTATATAGTACTGATCAAAATGAGTAAAAAAGCTTAGCCAACATAGGTCCGACCTTCGATTGTTTCCGAGCAAGAAAAATAATTTTGTATTAGAAGCGAAGAAAAACTGACAAAGATAGTGATCGAACAAAATTTTATCTATGCCAGTAAATCTTAATCATATGAAAATCTTTGGTGAGTTTTTATATCACAGTATCACTGCAAACCACTCGACCGACTGACTCCATATTCACATCACCTATGTTAATTAGGTTGCGAGAAAGGTTTATAGGTATGTTAAAAATAATAATGTATTAGCACTATAATTAAAAATAAAATTTTGTAATTTAGGTTTAATATTTAAAATTAAACAGCCCGATTCACAAAAAAGTTTAAGCTAATCCTCATTTTTGGATTAGCGAATTCTACTCTAATTTTGACAATTTATATCTGAAAATATAGTCTAATCTATTCCTAGTATATACCTTTATTGATAATATCATGAAAATTAAATTTTAAATACCGAAATAGAATACAATTCACTAATCCAAAAATGAGGATTAGCTTAAACTTTTTTGTGAATCAGGCTGAAAATGATTAAACAAATTAAGCGGTGAACTACTGGAGATAGAATAGGGATGATCTCTGGATTCTAGACTCTGGATTCTGGACAACATTATCCATCTAAAAGAAATAAAATTTTAGAAAAATTAAACTAAAAAAAACATTTATTTAGAATGTAGACTAGGGCAAAACAACGTTCGGCGGGTTCCGCTAGTAGATTATAAAAATACAATAAAATTTAATATGAAAAATTAAATACTGATCAAGGTCGCTACATTTTACTTAGCACTACAATTTGTTTTTAATTTCGCATCAAAACCATAACGCAAATGACGGTATTTATTTTAGCTGTTATATTTTGATGTGATATTTTTCACTTATTCTACGAATAAGCTATTCGAAGATTTATTTGATGTTGGTGAAACCGGGTATAAGATGACCTCTCAAGGGTTAACAAAAAGTCTCATCTAATAGTTTTCAAGATAGCAGAGGTTAATCCCGTAAAAACTTATTTTTCTTTGCCTTATAACTCGAATACTATTGAAAATTGTACCCATGTTGATTAAGCTTTTTTACTTATTTTGATTAGTGCTATATAACTTTAAAATTTGTGATACTGGTTTAGAAACATCCTGTATTTTAAAAATACAAATTTACCTTCAACTTCTGCACAATAATTTCTGAATTCATTTTGAAATTGAATTTTCTAAATCATCAACTCTTTTCCTTAGTAATGAAGCATTAATTTAAAAATGAAAATCTATTTCAGTGAAAGAATTAACATAAATTTTCGTTAAACACGAATTCCGGAATTGTCTTTCTCTCTTTTGGTTGAATATTCATTGTCTAATAGTCATGAAAAACTTTATAATTTAATCTGTCGCACGGACAGCCTGCCGAAACATCGGAAAGAAGAGAAAAATAATTAACGCGAGTACTTAAGAACGGAAAACGAATTCGCGACCATTCTTTCCTTAACTAATACTATTATTCTTCCAAACGCCTCAGTTTATTAAATTTCCCCACATTTTTGTTAAATGGGAATAATTATAACTAGTTTTTTACGAAGAATAATTATAAACTAATGAGAAATGTCGCCTCAAAGTTTTAATATTGCTAAGGTTTCTTTTTACTCTGGAGTTTAACGCCCACAATATTTTCAAAAGACCGTATTAACTTAGACCTTTAATAGAACAGTTTTAAACAAGTTCGATTAGTTTTGCTGCAATTAAAATTTCAATAATATGGGTATGAGAAATTCAAGATAAAATTAGATTTAAAAACAAACCAAACGTGTGCATAAAATGGATAGGGATAATAGAAGTAAATGTAAATAAAACCAGCCTGACTTGCATAACAATAGACGAGATGAAATAAGAAAAATGACCTTTCTCCTAAAATATTTTGTGACCACCAAGAATTGAAACAACAAAAAATTCAAAATTTCTAATAAAAGTTTGTGACAAATTCGACCGACATCTTTGACAATTCAACGAATTTAAAAAATTACATTACATTCAAATATTGACAACAGACTTTTGCCATAAGCAAAGTTGTATTTTCTTCATTTTTATTTCGAAAATTGTGAACTGTGCGTCTTTTGCCGTAATCCCAAAATACCAGCGGCGGCTATTCGGGTGAAGAAGGTGAAGAGCAACTTCACCTGTTATTTCAGAAAACAAAATATTTTTTTAAAAAAATAAGTTCACATTATTTTTATTCATTATGTACTATAAAGCCTGAAATAAACATTAATAAAATTTAAAAATCAAATTATCTACTAAAAATTATATAACCTGATCGTCCGCAACCTGCATTATATGAAGAGTAATTTAAATTTTGAATAAACTCTTCACAGTTGCGCGCGCAGCTAGCGTTTATTGGCTAGATAGAATGGTTGCCATAGCAACGATGCTTCTCCCTCTGCTTCCAGAAGCGAATGGTGAATACCAGATTTCGAACTCTGCACCTCGTCTCCACATTAAAATTGATGCATTGAAATTTGCTTGTTAAAACAATTTGAATAGTTATTATTTTATTTATTACAATTTTAACTTATTTGGAAGGTAATACTAATATATTTTAAGTGAAAATAAATTCACATTAATATTTTATTGTTAATATTAATACTTTAACTCTTTAACAGATTGCACATTGTATATTTAAATCATCGGAATGAATATGCATAATGATATTATATGAAATTTATTGGAAACACCGTTCTCTAGATGGATAGATGATAATAAAAAAGATGTATTGGTAAGTGGTCGACCAACCCCAAGATTGAATTTAAATAAAATAAAAAATGTTAAAAACTGTGGAAGAACGCACAATCTACATTTTAAATCTGCCTGGTACAATAAATTTTCCTAGTTATGTGGTAGCTTTTACTTGCAAAAACTTTTTTGAAGGATAGGCGTATTGAGCTAATTTATAAAATCCCAGACATGGATGAATCAAAATACTTGTTAAATTTTATGTAGATACAAATAATAATAATATTAATAATAATAATAATAATAATAATAATAATAAAGTCTTTATTACGCCCTTGTAAATACTCGTTTATAGTACAAAAACATTTTGAAATTAGATACTCTCTAAACTTATTTTTAATAGCTGTAGATCAAATTATTTCATCACGAAGTTTATTGAAAACTTTAACGCCAATAAAGGCGAAACTAACAGTCATCTAGTGACTTTATTTATATTGCAGTGAAACGACCATACTTTTTTATTCAAATGAACTATTTTCTCATTCTCAATATTTATATATTTTTACAAAAATCTTTTTTCAGTTGTGTTCTTGAAATTTATATGACACTGATTTATATATTTTCCATAAACTAGAGATCAAAATCTTAATACAAATTTAAGAGAATACATAGTCTCACATAATATCAGTATTATTGACCATTATATTTTCTTCTAATTAAGCTAACTCGTTATTAACTTCTGTTGAAGAAATACTATTATTTAAAAAACATGTTTCTAATTTTTTACTATAAGTTTACAAATGTCTCAACTACCGATTGAAAAACCAGACCTTAGTGGGTTAGCACAACCCCGAAAATAATAATAACAAAAATATGAGTTTAGCTGACTCACTCCATTTTTCTAACAGCATTCTTACTAACCGTACTTCTTCATAAAGCAAATAATCCTTGCTCTATTAAGACGATCCTATAGCAATGAGGCAATTGCTACGCTCAAAATTATGCAGATGGTTCAACTGCAAATCAGAAGACACAGTATTGATACGCCTCCTACTGTATATCTGAGATAAAGAAGCGTAATTAAGTGAAGGTAGAGCTTAGCTAAGAATGTACCACTGAAATCTGAGCGCAAATTAACAAGAATTTTAGAAAATAGTCTTATTTATCGCGCGAAACTGCTCAGCCTCTATTTCTAGGAATTTGAGTATACATTGCTAGTTGTTTGAAAATTGGACTTTAGTTAGTTAGAGCAGTGAAACGCATTTATAACCGTACTACTAATATTGTAAGAACAGGAAATAGAAAATCAGATGAATTTACAACTACCGACGGACTGCGACAAGGAGGAGGCTTGAGCCCTATGCTCTTCATAACTCTAATGGATGATATAATGAAGAAAGTCAAAACAAAAACAAAAAAGTATTCATCGGATACAGAAATCTACAACCTACAACAATATCAGAATGTATGTTTGCGGACGATCTAGCTATATTTGCTTTGTCAGAAAAAGATTTACAAGACAACATAAACATATGGACGGAGGAATTAAAAATAGCAGGAATAAACAACAAACTCTTAGAACAAGTAAACCACTACAAATACCTAGGATCCATAATAGAAAACCAAGGAGGAATAGAAATGGAAGTAAACAACAGAGTACAATCAGCAACAAAACTATACTTCATACTAAACAACAAATATATATCACGAAAAACAAAGTTAACAACTTATAAAACAATATTCCTACCAACTTTAATTCACGGAAGCGAAACCTGGATTCTATCTAAAAGGCAGAAAAGTAAAATTCAAGCTATGGAGATGAAGTATTTGAGAAGAGTGAAAGGGGTAACGAAATTAGATAAGATAAGAAACGAAGACATAAGAAGAGAACTAGAAATACCAGAAATAAACAGAATAGTAGAAAACAAACAACTTCAGTGGTGGGGTCATTTGATAAGAATGAACGATGAAAAACAGGTCATGAAAGTATGGCAAACAAAAGTAACAGGAAAAAGAAAAATTGGAAGACCGAAGAAAAGATGAGATACGGCAATAGAAGAAATACTGAAGAAAAAGAAGATATGCAAAAAAGATGCGAGAGAGATTACAACAAGGAAAAAATCTGATGTGGCCAACACAAAACCTCCCGCTATTTAATTTTTATTAATTTAAATACATACTTACGGATTTACTAACGCTGCAAACGGTTCCATTGCATAAAACTATGGCTTTATTTACTATTTTCTTTTTAAAATGTCACTATTATTAATTTGAAGTGATTAGTTTTTTGACAGTGACATTTAATGTCAGTTACATTCATTTGAAATATGAACTGTTGAACAAAACAATTGTGTTTTTCTTAGGCTTCGGGACTTGTAAAAAAAATTATTTTTAAATTTATCTGTAAAATATATAGAAAAAGTATTGATGTATTCCTGTAGAAAATTCAATAATCTTTAATTTTCATAACGACAAAATGCGAAAAAATGGCATTTAATGGTATTTTTTGAAGAAAAACCATTATGAGCTTCAGGTAAAGTGCCATTTCCGGTTATCCGATTTACACCAAAATCTAATGGCTTCTTTTCTTATTAGAATAGGATAGAAATACAAGATTTCAGAATTTTCTGAATGATAGTATTTGAGTTAGAGTGAAGACAAAATCCCTACACATACACACACACATACATACACACACACATACACACACACATACACACACACATACACACATACAGACATCATCGTGAAAATGTTAAATTTGGATTTTAGGGACTTTAAAACGTGGTCATTTACTAAAATCTCGATAAGTGATTTTTAGCACGATCCCTATACCTCCCTTACCAAGGGTAGCGGGAGGTAAAAAGATTGACATAATTTAATAAAAGAAGAATAAAACAGAAAGAAGAAATAAAAGAAGAATACTTCGACACCCGAAAGAGTACAAGAAGAAAGATTACTTATATATATTTTTTTAATTTGTTGTTAACATAAAACCAATTAACAATATGTTCCAAACAAAGTTTTGAAATTATGCATAGCTGTTTTTCAGATAATCATAACTTGGCCCCTAAAAAAAAATTTCAAAAAGTGTACGATTAATTTGTAGATCATATTTTCTTCTTTCGTAATATGTATAATTTGTAATGAATAGTTGAATAGTGCGGGCGTTCGCGCGAAGCTCATGATTTATACCAGTTTGAGGACTGCTATAGGATCGATAAAAGTGACCGATTTGCGGTAGCGAAATACAATCCGGACCACAATAATAGTTACGAAACAATCATCTTTCGCCATGGCCACGTTTATAATTCAGGGATTTGTTAACTACTGGATGGAAGTGTATATCGATATATGTATTTCTTGTGTACCCGGCTAGATTAAGAGAGAACACAGGAAGTGTGAGTGAGAACGATATATATAATTCCACTTTAGACAAGTGAATTTGATATTCATATCTGTCATATTCACATCTGTCAAATTCACGTCAAAAATGAATTGTGTTTAAGTATATTTGATTATGAAATGTGAAATAAGTACGAATACAACCAATGCAACGCTAAATTAGAACACATATAAGAATATAAGTCATGTTTATTAGTCAAATTATTTTTTAGAAGAAATCATAATTTTAATCATAACTTACTAATGAAACGACACAGCACCGTTCATCACATATTTTGATGCAATTTTCAACAAAACACCTTCGAACCATTGTTATATATTAAAATAATTATATTTCAATGATAATATCAAGAATAACCTAAAATTTGCTAAAACTGTCAAACAAAAGATTTGACAAGTAAATGGACCAAAGACAACAAATCGGAAATATGTATGACTATTTCTGTCGATCTGGCCGGGTACATGGCAAAGATTCACTCGCTCAATCCAGTAGTTAACAAATCCCTGTTATAATCGCATTCATTCATTACTTTAGTCAGATTTATCTTCATATGTAACAGGGGGGGTGGGGGGTGGGGACTTTGATGCAAGATCAGATGATTCTTCTTTTATCTCACTGGTGGACGCTTGTTGGTTCGCCCACCACTATACTGAGGAGGAACACGCTCTTACTCTCACCCACACTATCACTAAACACTTGATGATAGATGATGAATACATCTTAAATGGATGACACACACAATATTTGAAGCTACTAAACTTTTAACTAACTTTTATTTACATAATTACATTAATAATACTAAATCATTATTATTAATTATACTCTATACAGTTGCATTCTAATCTAAATACGAGTACTGGCGTAAAACGCCCAAAAACTAAACACAGACTACATGTCTGTCCTCTCTGAGACTTTTATCTCGACTGCCTTACAACAAAAGGTTATCTTTTCAACAGGCATATCTGATGAAGGGTGCGAGGGTGTAGCATCCATAGCAAAATAACAAGATTTCGCGTAGTCTAGCCAATATCTTATGTAGATAATTGTCAAAACAATAAATGTCTACGCGGTTGACATCTAGACTAAACAGAGATATGAGAAATAATGATTATTATTTCTAAACAGAATTTTGACTTACAAAGATAACAGAATTAAAATGTTGATATTGAAACTATAATTTAGAAGAGTTTATATTAAAGTTATTACTTGTTATTTCACTATTCTCACCTTATTACACATACCACATTCTTTTAATTTGTCATTCCAAACCTTCTCGTTTTGATGAAGGTTTGTTTCGTTTCCTGCAAACAAGACTAAGTTGATCGTTAATACAGGGTGTTTCTATACCTCTGCACGAAACTGTAATGACATATATAATTTGATATACTGATTATAAAACAAAAAGAATTTTTTGGAAATTCGCAGAAGTAAGGGTAGTTTATTCCTAGCGAAGATTTTTAGTGCCACTGGTTTAATAGTGTATTTAATTATTTATAATTTTGTTACTAATGAAATAGAAGTATAAACACTGCCTACAAATAATCATTTATTAATTACGAATTATGTCTAATACCTTATTACGTACTGATTTTTAAACAAATATTTTTTTTTTATTTGAGTACCTAGTTTTATTTCGTATAAGGTATTGAGAAGGTAAGGTGTTGTGGGAGAAATTTGAAAAAAATGTATAGCAACAGTGAATTAGTGGATGTTATTAGTGTATGAAGAAGCGGCACAACAAAATTCATTGCATCGGGCGTGTGTGTATATGCTGCATTTTGTATGGCTGCAGGAGGAAATAATTTTGAACAATTTTTGTAACAATGACTTGTTGCAGTTTATTTTGATGTGAAATTAAAAAATTGATATCCTCAATTTTATTTTTTCCTTGACCTACCAAAACATTCACGTGTTCCTGAAAATTATGTAATACCTTTAATTGGATTAGTTTGGTTCATTACTAACATAATTATAAATATTTAAATGTACTATCAAACCAGTGGCACTAAAAATGTTCGCAACGAATACACTGCCCTTATTTTTGCGAATTTAAAAAAAAACTTTTTGTTCTATAATCAGTATATCAAATTATATATGTCATTGAGGTTCCTTGCAGAGGTATAGAAACACCCTGTATAATGTGGAAAACGACCAACCTAAAGTCATTAGCACTTGTAAAGTTCTGAAGAACATTCCAGTAGTGTATGATGATTTATATTCGGGATTGTCCTTACAAAATCTGTCGCCGCTTCTGTTTGAGTATATCCTTCCATTTATGTGATAACATATACAAATATTTACTTCTCAAAGGACAGCACGGTTGAACGAATAACTACGCACATCTGTGTCAAATGCAGTGGCACTGGTTGTACGGAGTAATCGCTTTAGATGCAGGAAATAAACGACCAGCTCTGCAAAATGACAGTTCAGCTCCGTTCGCAAAAACTCAATGCGGACGCATCTGCTTTATAATTAACGCCACTAATATCAAGCTCGCTTGCATACAGTGAAACGAGCTTTTATCTTTCCTTTAAGTAAACACAGCTTTCATGGAAAGGTAAACACAAAGCTTTTTTAACGAGGATTAAAAGTATCTTTCCAAAGATAGTTAATATTTTAAATTTTAATTACATACTACACTAATGTATGAAAAATTTACTGCTGTGATGATATTCATTACGTAATTGCGAATAGTAAATTAGTAAATTAATACAGGTGATTCACAATTTCAGATACCTACTCATTTAATATTTACTGAATACGAAACAAAAATATTTCTTGTGCAACCGGGCACCGGGCGCAAACTAACCATTTCGTAGATGCAATACAGGCCGCGAAATTGGGTGTAAATAAATTCACTTTGAGACTTGAGAATTGACATGACGGATAATATGACAATGACATATCTAAAATATGACAGCAATAAATTTCTTGGCTTGTTTTTTTTTAACAAATACAATAATGCCCGATAGTATAAACATAGTTCAATTATTGACCTAAGTTTAATTAATATTGAACTAGGTTCAAATAAAATTTCTATAGTATAAAACAAAATCTGCTTTTGACTTTAGTTTAAACTACGCTTAACTTGAGCGGCCGATTTCATCCGTTTAAATTGAGTTTAAATAATAATTGACGATTTCGTATTCTAAATATCATTCAAAATTTGAAGTGTCTACGTTGTTGATAATTACTTACGAAAGTTTATTGATTATAATTAATATTTTGGTAATTTTAAGCATATATTTAATAATTAATTTAAATTATATGCTGTTTTAAATTCTAGATTAAAAATGATGTACGTTTCAAGTTCTCATAGTGACTGCGAGAATATAATAAATAGACTCCCTCGAATATTTCGGGAAAAGAGAAATCCTTTTGAAATATACAATTGCGGTTACGTTTTGAAAAACGAACGATTTTAGATTTTCCACATATTTTAGGATCCCGGCTAGAACTTCCCACGAACAGGAACAAATCAATATATGCATTACTATAAATTTTAATAACCATAATTTTTTTCACTCTTTTTTGACATTTTTATAACAGCTTTTAAGATGTTCCAAAGTTCTAACACATTGTCGGTTGTACGAATTAAATTTAGTTGTAATTTCGGTTCATGATTTCATTTTCAAGTTATTCGTTGCTGAATCAGTTTTTTTTTTAAAAAATTCAATAATGTTTAAATATTCTTGCATTATTTTTATCAATGTCTGTTTTTCTTCTTCATCGAAATTCTTAGATCTCTGATTTTTGTTCATTTTATACTCTTAGGTCGATAGGTCCGCTAACATTCTTTTATAAAAATTGACAATTAGAATGACATGAAGTGAGTTGTATTAAATATTACCGACTTAGTAAGGGATAATTTACGTTCAGTTGACCCCAGTTCATTTTAATGTTCTACTACCCAAATATAATTAACTTAAGTTCACTAAATAAATTCTGTTTGCCTAACTGTAGTTTAACACATTTGTAACTGACCTTTATACTATCGGCCATAAATATTGTAAAATATTTATTTTAGAAATTATTTAATCTCTTTTCAACGACAATAAATTAATCTGTTTAAAGCCTGGTTTCACCATTGACGAATAAATATTTTATTAATCAGTTAAACTATGGATTTATAAAACCTTTTCAAAAGAACTTTTGGAATGGAATTTGTAAAAAATAGTATGTGTTCCTGTTACAATTTTACATGATATATACATAGAATGTTTTCCAAGGAACTTTTGGTATGGGATTTTTACAAAATACATCGAATTGACAGAAGATCTCGTGCTGGCCAAAACAGATTTTTTTTATATATATAAAGGATTCCGGTTGACTAATTATAACCAAAATCTAAACAGCTCTTCATATGAATGTAAAGAAGAGAAATATGAAAAAAATAGAATTTTAGGATACTAGTGTAGAAATTTTTATTACACACACACACCACCAAATTTTTTGACCGAAAATACCTTCCGTCACCTTTAGGTAAGTAAGGTCAAAAAACCTGTACTCTTGTTCTTTGTGTATATTATACTCACTATATTTTTCTAAACAATTTTGTAAAACACTGTTGAATCATCTCTAGGCTGGTACCTGATTAAAGGTATTTAAATAATCAAAACTGGTGATTTTTGAAATCCTTATCATTCCACTGCACTTTGGGTTTTTTATATTCATTTACGAAAAAACAGTGTGTAAAACACCTTGTTCGCGAATCCGTTACCACCCTCGAGATCGTGCTGCCTCGACCCCAAACGGCCTCAGCGACAATTTTTAAAGAGAGATTTCGCGACCTTGATATTCAAATAACTATTTTCCAAAATAGGAAAATTTAATGATAAGGATTTTTGAGCAAATATTTTTGGACCACTTGTTCAGTAGGTGATTTTAAATTACATAATGCAATCGCATAATTAGTTTTTATATTATAAAGAAGTATGCCAATACTTGAGAATCACTCTGAATATAATAGGGTTATGAAGCGGATGGTCTGAACTCAATTCGTATATTTCAGAAAATATTTACCCGAATTTTTTTGCCGATTTTGCATTGTGAATTTATGAAAATTGTGGCAATCTCTTATTACGAAGCTTTTAGTTGTTGATGGAAATTTACATTAGATTATTACTTTTTATTCAATTTAAAACTGTTGGGGACAAATTCAGTAGAAAATAAACCAGTTAATAACTAGTTGACCGTAGTTTATTCAGTTATTTTGAAACTTAAAAGTTTTTCAATTTTATTAAAAGCTTCTCCACACTGTTATCATTTTCCCGATAGAAAGGCATTCGCTTTTCTTTTACAATATGAAACTCTATACACTGTGAATGAAATTACTATAAATTGCGCGTTCCAATTCTGATATTTCAAATATTGCGGAGAATTTCCTTCTCAGGAGTTGATCCCGGGACGTGCTATAATTCATCGTTACTTTAACCACTCGCGTATGATAGCGTCTCCCTTTTCCGTTTTCCTTCCTTCGAAAGAAGATTTTTGTGTCACATTTCTTACGCCTGAATAACTAACGACTGGCAGAATTTACACACTCTGCAAATAAATTTGAGAATATTCTGGAAATTGAACTTTCACTCTCAGAACCTCTCATGTTACACGGGATGTTTTATAGTCGATAAGCCATTATACTTTAAAAAATAAATTGTGAAAAGATCATGTCAGCCATCGGGATGCATTTTAACATTCCGGTATATGTTTTGGTAACAGCCAAAATATGACTCGCCATGACGCAATATTTGAACTAATAACAGCTGGAATGCCGAGTTCACTAAAACTTTAAATTTTATAAAGAAAACAACCTGTAATAAAATCTAACCATTAGTCATGTAATGTATTACATTTTCGTTTCATGGCAGGTAAACGGTAGGAAAAGTTTGTAGGAGCACATTAAACAATTGAAGCTGAAGCAACAAAATAATTGACAGAAAATTTCAACATTGTGGCAGTGAACTTGGCACACCGACTCTTATTGGTTTGCATAATTTAGTCATAGACAATCATATTTTGGCAGGTGTCGAAATATATACCGGAAAATTTAAATGCCATCGGATTTGAACCCGATCTTTTACTTGGTTGCAGTAAGGCTCTAATCAACTGAGCTATGGTTGGTATGTCACGATTTAATCACGATGGCTGAAATGATTTTCCAATTTAACTGCTAATATTACTCTCAAAAGAAAATCCTTTTTATTCGTCGCGTGATTAGATGTGGGGTTGGATTACCACTGCAAGTAAAACATCTTGTGAACATGTCATAACTCTTGGCACTGGCTCTGAAAGCTATCGTGGAGCGTGTACCACAGGGGCAGGGACGGACAGGGCCACCGGGAAATCGGGAAATTCCCGAGAGGCCGCGACTTGAGGGAGGCCGGTGGGCTTAATGCCTATTTTTTCTTTTTTTTTCCTAACAAAGTTTTAATTGTAAGCTGCTATAAAACGACAAACAGCTTACAGCCACATTAACGCACAAAATCTCATTGGGAAAACTCAAACCGGGCTTTATGTTATTGTTATTACATTTAGAGAAATTTACAAGCTAAGTAAGTACAGTATTCGTTGTTTTACAAAACGCCCAGAGGCCTAGACGACTAGCCGGATTGTAAAAGATAGCTAAGTCAACGAATTTTTAAAATATTTTCAGAACACACTTAAAATCGGCTAACACAGTATAATTTAGAAAAATTTGTAATTAGCGTAGAAAAAAAAAAACTATTTAAAAATTGTGCTTTATGTTTCTAGACGTCTGTGTAGAAAAGTTCAAAATTATTTTATATACGGTGTCTTTAAAATACGTAGACATAGCTTAACCATAGAGCGTAAGGGTCATTATAAACAAAAATAATAAACTTAAGTACTGTAACTAAATTTAAAGTTTATTCCAGATGTAATTTTGTTTGAAAAGTGTCATAAACATAGGTCTTATATCTTTTAGTTCCCAAAATACAAGAAGTCAAAGTTTTATTATTATTTTCGTGTAACCAAATTTAACACATTTAATTTTAATTCTTTCTTCCTTTCAAAGTTTTGTAAATAGCAGTTAATTTTCCCTTCTCGTATTTTGGTAAATAAGAGGAATATGGCCCATATGTTTATATGACATTTTTTTACTCAGAATCATATGTGAAATAAATTGTTAAATTTTGTTAGTTCTGCAATAAAAAAATTGTTAATATATGACCGAAAAAACTGCAATTTGTTATTTGGAGAACGATTTTATCGAATGTTAATCCAATCAGATCTTTTTTATTTAGAATTTCAAAAAGCGCCAAAAAAAAAAATTAACTAAACTCCTAATTAAAAGAAAATATATACATACATGTAGAGTCATTTTCAAGAGGTAGGTATTCCAGAAGGAAACGAAATCGGGCATAACTTTATTAAAGCTTTTTGTTTAAAATAACCCATAGAATCTGTGGTTAAGCTAAGTCCACTTATATAAGAGACACTGTATACATAGTAATAAAAACATGTATTTTTTGTATATACATATAATTTTTTACCAAGGAGGCCGGCACAGGATTTTATTTCCCGGGCCGGTCCAAAGAACCAGTCCGTCTCTGCACAGGGGTCACTTTTGTGCTATATGAAAATTGTAAAATATTTTAAATTTTAGAAGGGATATCATCAGAGATAATATATTTTTAGACGACCATTGTGATAAGTATGACATATCAACGTAGTATCCTAACACTGAAACTTGAACTTATCACATTAGTATGTTAGTTATTTGGTATTTTTCATAACTTGTTACGAAAATAACTATTTCTAAATTAGTTGTAATTTTGATGCAGTTATATTCATAGGCCCGGATTATATATTGACAGCACGATTGACAGTTAACTTGTCATGTTAGTTCCAGAATATTATGTGGTACGACACATTGTAGAGAGGCTGCGTGTAAGGTTAGAATCTCGGCCTTCTAATGAGCTACTTGCGTAGGTACCTTTTTACCTCTCGCTAAGAGAGGTATTGGATTCATGCCGAAAATCACATATCCAGATTTAAGTGAATAAGCACGATTTAAGGTCCATATAAAAATATTTTAACATTTTTACGATGATGTCTGTGTGTGTGTGTGGATGTGTGTATGTATGTGTGTATGTATGTGTGTATGTATGTGTGGATGTTGGAGGGACGATTACTCAAAAACTATAAGACATAAGACCAGTTTAACTATTAATTCCTCAATCTGACATTTCTGGGAAGAGCTGAAAATGTTTTGGTAACAATTGGACAACCGGAAGTAGTAGTTTCTAAAAAAAATTCTTCTAAATATTATTTTTTGCCAATTTTTTATATAACTAATATAGATGAAGATAAAATTTTACATTTGATACATAATTTTTTTATTATATCTTCTATAAATTTAGAGATAAAGACGTTATAATATATAGAATATCGGGATGTAATAACTCGAGTAGGCTAAAATACACTAAGGAAACCAGTTGATTCGAATGTTTAAAACATAATTTATAATGTCAGATGTCAGTGTCAAAAATCAAAAGTTTTAGTTAGGTACATTTTGAAAGCTTTTTCTGGGAAGTATATTTAATCTTTCTTATTGTTTTATTAATTAAATATTTAAAATTGTAGGTAATATGCATATATCCATCAGAAATACCGCTAATCTTGTTAATGAATTGGAAGAATCTCTGACATAGGAACTTCCCCATACAATGAAAAATATATACAATTAGAATTGTATGAAATGGCGAGAGGTTTTGTGCTGGCCACAACAGATTTTTTTATTTAACATTTTTGAAGAGAAGGTAAAACTATAAATATTTTTCTTTTGACAAAATTATTATTATTAGCCAGAAAAAAAATGAAATTTAATTATTTGAATTACCGTAATTAGTGTATTTGACAGACCAGAAAGACAGAAAAATGAAGTCAAATTCAATTAAAACTTTCTCGAACGATGTGCCATCTACAGGTTACATTCTTAAACATGGTTCCCTTCTCCAGTTCGATATAATGACAAATTTACTTTCTTAATTTACTCAAAACAAATATTTTTTTAAATAAAATTTATATTTTTATATATGTTTTCAACATAACATTACGTATATAGTGATAGAAATTGGATATTCAGTACCACGCAAGAAGCCCTTGGCTAACATCAATTTGTCAACAAAAATTGAGTTGTCACACTTTCTATATTTACACACCGTGTTTTTGTGATTTTTATTTTACTTTATTTTTGTGTAATTCAAAATAGCTATCCATCCTGTGGCACGAAAAATATATGACTGGAAAACGTAAAAATTTATTTTGGAGTGTGTGAAAATTTTAATTTAAAACTATCATTATAATTTTCATACTTATTGTTCAGAACATAGATGGGTAAATGATTTTGTGGTATTTCATTTCAAAAATATTGAATTTTAATTGTGCTCCCGATTAAAAATTAAAATAAATTGCCACCACCATTATTTAATCAGATCATCAATATTGTCTCCGGGCGAAAATATCAAAACGTGATTGGTAATTACACGTAATTGTAATTATTAAAACGCAGTTGTTTCGGTTGTCAACTGTTCGCACGATGGTTTGGCCATGGCTAGCTGGATTATTGGAATCGAAATCGGTCAATTTAAAATTCAATGGAGCAAGCTAATTATCTGGTGTCAGCGGAAGTGGTAGTGACTATAGCCTGACAGCCTCTCGTTCCGCGATTCGTTTGTTTGATGGACAGAAATTCTATACCAGTCCATCTCTTTTTAATAGTCTTTCTGTCTTTGTTGTGTTGAACATCGATAGCTGAACGCAGTACACTTCAACCGATTTGAAAAGTTTTAGAGGTTGCAGGAATTCAGCAGGGAAATTAGTTTTCAGTTTTCCTTTGTACTAAATTTCCACTAATAATCCTTATTCTTTTATTATGTATTATTATATTTCTTTGATTATCTGAAAAAATGATAGGGGTGATTAAACTACGTATAAATATAGTTTTGAATCGCTAGCCGTGGAAGGTCAATACACGTGGCCGAATTCAGAGCAAAATATATATATATATATATATATATATATATATATATATATATATATATATATATATATATATATATATATACAGGTGTCTCAATAAGCTTGCTCACTATTGGTAACTTTTTTATTTGAAAAGATACAAGGTTGGTTAAATTAGCAAAATTGTGCCATTTTATATTAGAAAATTGATCATGTAGACAAAATAAAAATTGTGTCAGCGGTTCCCAAAATTTGGGACAGAATATATATTTTTTAAACGAAACTATATATTTTTTATTTTTTTATTAACCGTAAATAACTCGTTTATTTGAAAAATAAATTTGTATATAAACAACATTACCTTATCGGAAAGAGAAAAAAATACTCTTTCCAATAAGATAATAAAAAATATATGGTTCCATTTAAAAAATATATATATTGTCCCAAATTTTGAGAACCGCTGATACAAATTTTATTTTGTCTACATGACCAATTTTCTAATATAAAATGGTACAATTTTGCTCATTTAACCAACCTCGTATCTCTTCAAATAAAAAAGTTACCAATAGTGAGCAAGCTTATTGAGACACCCTGTATAGGAATCATCTCGTTCGGGCCTAGTATGTTAACCGAAAGCTACTTCGCAACCAGACCCTACACGGCCCGATTGTTATTTCAAAATTACGGACCAATTTGCTCTTATCCTTAGATACCTGCTACGGACATGAGAACGAGCCAAAGTGACCATCTCCGGAATTTTCAAGGTCTGACGACACAATTTTCGCGTTCCAAACCATATTGCTACTTAATGCCCTAGAACTTGAAGGCTTGTACAGAAATCTCAGATCTCCCAACGGCATCTCCAGGTCGCTTTGGGATATTCCCGACTAACACTCTTACGAAGATTCGATAGTTTAGACGGTTCCACTGTCGATTCTGGAATAGGAGTCAGATTGTCTTTCGCCTGATGGGTGTATCTATTTTGTATAGTCATGTTAGAAAAAAGACTTTCATGGCAAAAATAACACTGCATTTTGTCCTTCACGGATGACAGCCACACATTTGACCAATGGAGTTCATTTTCAGTTCCACTGTCATTTTATTTTTAAAAAAATCTGATGTGGCCAGGTCAAGACCTCTCGCCATTTCTATATTAGGCTATATAAGTAACTATCATATTTAACATTTCTGGTAGACACAATAAACCTAATTACATCTATTATTAATATATTTTTATATTTTTTAAGTCATTCTATAAAAAAAATTCCTCCTACTCTTCCAAATGTTCGAGATACTTCAAATCCATTGGCGAGATTGGCGGTATTTCTAATGCGTACATGTAATATATGTATCTATAATTTTAAATATTTAATTAATAATAAAATATTTAATGTACTTCCCAGAAGAAGCCTTCAATAATCTATCTGGATTTTTGACACTGATATGTTTCTGTCGATCACAAACATTTTAATTTTTCAACTGGTTTTCATAGAGTTATTTGGGCTGTGAGATTCATTACAATGGATTATTTTAAATATTTATAATAAATATATAAAAGATATAATAAAAATGTTCAATGTTTCGGATAGAGAATTTTATATTCTTTAATATTTGTAATAACATAAATTTCCACAAAATATTATTTAGATGACTTTTTTTTCTAGGAAACCACTATTTTCGGTTCTCCAATTGTTACCAAAACCTATTCAGCTTTTCCCATTAATGCCAGATTAAGGAATACGTAGTAAAATTGGTATTTAGTCTTATAGAATTTGAAAATCCGTCTCTCCAACATCCAGATACACACATATATATACGGACATCATTACAAAAATGTTAAAATCTGTTTCTAATGACCTTAAAACGTTCTTATTCACTAAAATCTGCATATGCGATTTTTAGCATGAATACAATACCTGCAGTAAAATTTTTGAAAGAAGTCCGATCAAGGCGATCTACGAATTGCATCTTTGAATTAAGATTTTATGCTGTCAAATTTAGTAGTGTCGTTTTCATAGTTTTTATGAGGTACACAAGATATTATGTACCCTCATAAAAACCTAAGTAAAAGACACTACTAAATTTGACAGCACAAAATCTTAATTCATAGATACAATTCGTAGATGGCCTTGATCGGACTTCTTTCAAAAATTGTACTGTACCTCTCTAAGTGAGAGGTAAAAGATCTGTTGTGGCCAGCACAAGACCTCTCGCCATTTCCATATTAGGCTATATATGTATTGTATTGCACTTCGATTTCGAACCGTCGTTTTATAACAAAATATTACAGAACTTTACCCAAATATTGTTTTTTATTGTATTTAACATGTCTTCTGCACACATATAATTCTAATTATATCTATTTTATATCATTTTCATGTCAGAAATTGTTCCAATTCATTAACCAGATTGGCGGTATTTCTGATAGATATATGTATTTTACTACAATTTTACCTATAATTTCAAATATTTAATTAATAAAACAATAAGAAAAATTAAATATACTTCCCAGAAAAAGCTATCAGAATGTCTCTAAAAATGTTGATATTTGACAATGACATGTGTCATGTTATAAACATTGGAATTTGTCAACTGGTTTCCTTAGTGCTTTGGCCTCTGCGATTAGTTTACTCTATAAATTATAGTGCCTTTATCTCTAAATCTATACAAGATATAATAAAAATTTTAAGTGTATTAGATGGAGAATTTTATGTTCTTCAATATTTAATAAAAAAAACTCCCAAAAAATGATATTTAGAAGAATTTTTCTAAGAAACTACTACTTCCGGTTGTTCAATTGTTACCAAAACCTTTTCAGTTCTTCCCAGGAATGTCAGATTGAGGAAACTGCAGTTAAATATTTTTTAAGTCTTATAGTTTTTGAAGAATCGTGTCTACAACATCCAGCCATACATACACATACACACACACACATATCCACACACACACATCATTTTAAAAATGTTATAATCGGATTCTAGGGACCTTAAATCGTGCTTATTCAATAAAATCTGGATATGCGAATTTTAGCATGAATCCAATACCTCTCTTAGCGAGAGGTAAAAAGTGGCATATTCAGTCGTCAGTTATCAATTGAGATTTGTTCATTTCTCAGGTACACTCGTTTATGTACAATCATTGTTGATGAATGCCTCATTGCATTAGCATTAAGGTTATCACTAAAGCTGAACGCAAGCTATATTAATTTTTACTTTATTCCCATTATCGCATTTTCATCATACTCCTTGTATTTTTCAAGCAAAATATTATAAGAAGCCTCTCTTTCATTGGCGTTATGGTACTGGAGAAGTGGGGCTCATTCTTTTTCCATAAACATGGACAGCTCCTATATAATTCAATAAAATCAGTTATAAATTCGTAATCTTTTGACATGGCATACGATGTACTCTTGACCAAAAACTAAGACCTGAACGGAAAAGTTTGGTTAGATGTCATTTTAACTGATTACTGATATGATAAATGATGGGAATGCCATCGAGCCACAGATCACTTTCAATTTCAGTTATTCTATTCATTTTTAGTATTCACACATCAGTTTAACTGATAGTTGCCCTACAACTGAAACTGAACTGACAACTGAACTGACCATGTAAACCCCCATTAACAGAAAAAACGTAAAGAAGAAGACTATATAGTTCTATTAACAAGATAGCCATAATAGTAATTTGTATATTCTAAATTTTTCTAATGTAGATCGTTAGTTTGTTCAATGGACGTCTTAGGATAGATTGCATGAAAGGGGGTTAACCCTCGAGTTACGCTAACCCTGGGTTACAAACAAAAACAGAGAATTACCAGCCTGTTTGTCAGCTAACCTGCATATGGCCAACATTTGTCATTTCACATGTCATATTTAACACAAAAAAGAAATTTTGTTAATACTTTCCATTCTTGTGTTAAATATGATACGTGAAATGATGCAATTTGCAACCCGTGCAAATCAGCAAGTTATTTTTTGACACGATCTTAGCCGTCAAATAGGCTGGTAACTCTCTGTTTGTGTGCGTAACCCTGGTTTGGCGTAACTCGAGAATTAACCCACTTTCATACAATCCACCCTTGGAGAATAACGAATAATGAAAAATTTCCATTCTCTTTCTTCCTAATGTGTTCTTCAATCATTCTATCGCTGCATCAGTAAACATTTGAGTTTCTTATCTTTCAATTCGTTCATTTCGTTGATAAGTCAATTTCGTTTCTCGCTGTGTAGGTAGTTATTGATCGACGCAGAGAAAGTGCATCTGTAGTATTGGAGTAATAGTTTGCAAACAAATCATCACGCTAAGCCTCGATATCTGATCTGCAAACACGAAGTTGGCAGCGATGACGATTTCATGAGTTGTAAGCTCCATCGTTGTTTTATGCTATTAACATAGAAATTATTGCGAACAACACAAAGCTCAAAACTGGGGCAAGGAATAAATAGTTTTAAACTTGGAGAGAAAATATTAATCTTCATCATATAAACTTCCAGACATGGAATTTAAAATTGCACATTTCCGGAAGTGGAAAGAAGAAATTAATTTTATAAATAAACTAGAGTGAGTACTCTGGCATATATTTTATATTCAGTAGGCACTTTACTTACTATGGTATTTTTTTTCCAAATTACCCACATTCAAAATTTTTGCTTTCATAGATTTGATGGTATAAATGAAAAATTATAATTTTTGTAATAAGTACATTTAAAAATCAATTAATCTTTCTAATCTGATGTGACCAACACATTACCTCCCGCTATTTAATTTAATTACATACCGACGTATTTACTAATGCTGTAAACTATATTATGTTCCTTTGCATATAACTATGTTTTTACCTTCCGTCACCTTTAGGTAAGGAAGGTATTGTCTTTGGTCAAAAAATTCGGTGGTGAGTTTTTAATGAATAAGCACGTTTTAAGATCCCTAGAATACGATTTTACTATTTTCAAGATGATGTCTGTACGTATGTGTGTGTGTGTGTGTGTGTCCGTGTGTGTGTGTCTGTGTGTGTCCGTGTGTGTGTGTATGTACGTGTGTCCGTGTGTGACAAATTTTTCTCCGACGATAACTCCAATACTACAATTCTAAAAATTATAATTCTTTCGTATTCCTCTTCTGTACATCCATATGAAGAGTTGATTAGATTTTGGTTATAATTGATCCACCGGAAGTACCCTTATTTGAAGTTTTTAACAGTTTTTCTTAAAAAAACGCAGTTAAATATTATTTTTCGACATTTTGTGATTATCAGTATGAAAGAATATCTTATTCTCTATACGGTTTGATTATACAGTTTCGTTCATATTCAATAGATATAGAGTTATAGAGACATTAAGAGAGATTAACTTTCAAAAATTAGTCAGCTTTGTAAAAATTATGGAAACAACAGATATATTCAGAAAAATTTAATTGACAGATGTCAGTGTCAAATGCAAAACCAAAGTTGAAAGTATAGGGTCAGAAAATTATGTCTGAATGTGATAGAGTGTTCCTCCAAAGAGAAGAAGATGGAAGGACTATGTAGCAGAAGATTTGAGAAAGGAAGAATTGTGTGAAGAAGATGCGTTGGACAGGAATGATTAAAAGAGAAGAGTAAGAAACAGCGACCACTAATAAAATAGGGAAAGGAACTTTCGGTATAGAATTTGTAAAAAATAGTGTGTTCGTGTTACAATTTTATAGGATATACAGAATCTTTTTCAAGGAACTTTTGGTATGGAATATATACAAAATACATCGAATTGACGGAAGGTTTTGTGCTGGCCACAACAGATTTTTTTTACTATTTTCTTTTTAAAATGTCAGCATTATTAATTTGAAGTGATTAGTTTTTTGACAGTCAGTTACAAACATTTGAAATATAAACTCTGTAACAAAGGAATTGTGTTTATCAAAGGCTCTGAGATTTATGAAAAAGACTATTTTTAAATTTACCTCTTCAATACATAGAAAAAGTATTAATGTGTACCTGTAGAAAATTCAATAATCTTTAATTATCATCATTATGAGCTCCAAGTGCCATTTCCGGTTATCCGATTTACACCAAAATCTAATGGTTTCTTTCCGTATTAGGGTCGAAATACAAGGTTTCAGAATTTTCTGAATGATAGTATTTGAGTTAGAGCGTAGACAAAATCCATACACACACATACACACACATATACACACATACAGACATCATCGTAAAATTGGATTCTACGGACCTTAAACCTTTGTCATTTACTAATATCTCGATACGTGATTTTTAGCATGATCCCTATACCTCCCTTACCAAGGGTAGCGGGGGGTAAAAATAAATATATCATTACGGCTTATTACCCATACCTAGGTGTGTCAATCTACAGTGTACTGTGTACAAAGTACAAACAGATCTCGGTAACATGATGACATATTTGCATCGTACGGACGTTTACCAGGCGTTACCTCACGGGCACTCATTTCCAGCATGGACAGTACACCACTGTTGTGCTATTTGATATTCGAAATACTTTTGGTGTCGGTCGTGATCGAACCCGGATCCCCAGATTCGCGACGAGACACTCAAGCACGCGACCACGAGGCCCATATCTCTGGTTAAAATATATTCAACTCTCAATAAATAATTATTATTTAATAATTTGACATTTATTGTCAATTTTTGTATTTGTAATGTGTATCTATGACAACAACGAACATTTTACACAATGGCTGTATCCGATGTTCCACTTTTATCACCCTAATACAGGGTGTTCTGAAAGTGGGTGAAAAGATTCAGGTAGAACGATTCTTCGATTAACTCTCATATCAGTCAATAATCCTAATGCAAAAAATTTGTACAGCCCTTCGTAAAGCCGCATGAAGCCATCAAATTTGTAAATGTGCAACTAGAACTAAGCGATTTTTTAAAATTCTTTTACGTAATATCATTGCTCTTTACATTCTATAAGAATTGTGTAAAATTTGATGTACGCAGCTAAACGTTTGATATCAAATCTTTAAAATTTTAACTCTTCTGAAATAGAATTTTTTTAATTTGAATACGTACGACAACCACGTATAAAACAGTTTTTGTTTGAAACAAAAATTATAAATAATTTGTCAAATTTTGACGTTTATCAGTTGATGTTTGATTTTATAATTTATTTCTTTTTGTATTGTAAATGAAACATTGGATAATTTGAATGTATACCTTTAAGGAATACGCTGATATGTTTATGGTATATGGATTTTACAACGGGAATGCGAACTTGGCAAAAGAAGAATATGAAGCACGATACCCAAACCGGCGGCACCCATGTTCCAACACATTTGGAAAATTAGATCAGCGACTTCGCGAATCTTATTATTGACTATTATAATTATAATTATTATTATTTTTGTTATTTTTATTACTACATAAATACTCAAAATATCGTTTACATTGAAATTTTTTTAATTAATAAAGCAAAGCTGACTAAATAAATTCAATTCCCAATTTGAATTTCCACCGAGTGTACCTATGTCAAAATAATGTTGACATAAAATTCATACTGATTTGCATAGCTACCTGATAACTACTATAACAGTTTGATTCGATGTTGCCAAATTTACATTTCTTTTAAGTAGCTCGTGTGGCTTTACGAAGGGCCATATAATTTTTTTGCATTAGGATTATCGACTCAGAATTAATCAAAGAATCGTTCTACCTGAAGCTTTTCACCCATTTTCAGAACACCCTGTATCTAAATGCTAAATTTATATGCCACAGATAACGTCGCTATTTAGGATTTTAGGAATTAGATTTTAGGGTTTTGCAGGAGCACACTATGCCTTGAAGTTGACGCGCACTAATTAAACAAATCATATTCGTTGCAATAATTTGTGCAAAATGTCAAATTTACTTATAAAATATAATATTTAATCAGAAGCATCAAATTAATTCAAATTGTATAATACATTTCTGTTGTTCTAAAGTGTTGCCATACAAACCAATGAATGTCATTAGCGTGCCGTTGGGAGTTGTATCAATGTGAAGACCTAAATCGTAAATACTAAGTGCCAAAATAAGCACCCAATATTCGTCGGTAAAACTCATTGCTAGGATACCGACACGTGCTTTAAAGTTTTGCAGCAACAGTGCTGCAAAGAGTCGCTTTCAGCATGAAAAACAAACCAGAAAATTGTACTTTCAGAGTAGAAAAAGCATATTGGCATACCCACAATGGGTAATAGCTGTAATATATTTATTTAGTATACAAATAAAATTAAGTTTGTCGTATGTCGAATTCGGACCCGGGTTTTTCAAACCACGACCAGTCACTCAACGCACTCGCATACAAATATATCTCGAAATTTCATTATTTAGATTTCTGTAATACATGTACCATTTGAACGAAAACTGTTGCAGAATATATTTTCTGTTGTGTGTTATTTTGTACAATTAGGAAAAAAACCCGTATGTTTTCTCCCGAAATAAAACTTCGTACACAATTGTCGCAAACAAAGTACAAAACTTTCACGCAACGAGACTTGTATTCGGAAAAACGAAACAAAGGCAACACACACGTACAAATTCAATCCATTACTGTGAATCAGGCAAGTTGAACTAGTTATTTATTAAGGCATTTCTTCGCCGCGGACAATTGCAAGAGAAACAAAAGCGCCAGGGACAAGCTTTTGTCACACGTTAGACGACGTCGTTTTGTTTTTGGCGAGTGAGGAATCGAACTCTCGCCACTTGACCGAATGATCGTATTTTTCAACTTAAGCGCAGGCATTTTATTTTGTCTCCGACTGCTGCGATTTCGATATCGAATATGTTCATTCGATATATGAGCGATGGGGGCGGCTGACACAGATGTGAGAACCTTTTTATTATTGATCTCCAGGTCGCTTTGATAAAAATTACTTTCCCAGAGCCGCTCAAGGCTGACGACGAGGATCTCTGTCCCCTGAATTGAACTTGAATTCTGGATTCACGATATTACATTTGATTCCGCTGATGGAATAATAATTATTTTATTTTATATTCAACTGACGCAACTGCAATCCGATTTAGAAAGGAATTTTTGAGAGGACATGTTAATAACGATGACCTAAATTTATACGATGGAAATGGTTTCGAATTCCAACTAGGATATAGCATTAGCATCACATTTTTACCAAAAAGAATTGAAAAGCAGCAAATTGCAAAACTTGTTTCTTTTTTATCTATTATTTGAACACATTTGGGACCCCGCGATAATGTAAACCTGAACATTTCTCCTAGGAATAAAGAGTACATGTCTATGTAATTAACAAAGCAATCGAGTAATGGATGTCAGATAAATTATTATCAATTTACTTCGATCTAATAAGTTTTAAAGAACAAACAAAGTAATATTATGTGATTGTGTTTCTGTTTGATTAAAGACAATCAATTTTAATTAATATTTGATAAATTCTCGAACTTTCGGCAAAAAACATGACTAAATACTATCATCTTTAAAAGTTTTAATGTTATATGTCCATTAAAGTTTCAACATAATAGGGTAGTTGCGAAAAAAAATAAATGTTATTTTTTCCTATTAATTATGATAAATAAACTAATTCTAAACACACTAATGTAAAAATTATTAGAAAATATAAAACTTTTCATTCATAATTTCCATAAATAAAGTTCGCGGTGAAATTCTTGTGACGTAGACTTTTAATAATTATATAGTTCGACCAAGTCTGTATGACTCATACAAGCTGGTAGTAATACCACGACAAAGCGAAAATGTTGAATTATGTTTTAATTGTATCATACAAATATTTACAGTATAATTATAGAAGTAAAATAACAGATACAAAAGTATTATTTAACAGTACGTATATTTTATAATTATTTACTTGAATACCAGATATTTTCAAGATGCGTAATTCTTATATAGACAACTTCATAATTTTGTCACCAGGTGGCTGCACACTCCAGGGAATGTACATGTCATTTTTAGTGACATAACCTATGTTTTACGTGTTAAAATCATATTTTATTTTTCTTTTCTATATCAGAATATTTAAAACAAGGTAATGAAACTAATGAATTTGTGTGAAAATGAATAATTTCTTTTGAAATAGTGCTTCTCTCAAACATATAAATCGTTTCAGATAAAAATGGTAGTATTGTGCACAGAGTGTACAACCGAGAGTGTACCGCTACGGCAAGAAAGACTGTGATTGGTATTAATAAAAAACGTCACCACGGGAAAATTTGAAATAAGAATTTTTTTAAAAAAAATTATATTTTGAAAAATATACAGTTGTATTAAAGTGAATAACTTGAATAATTCTTTCAGAAAAAAAATAAATTGGAAAATGCGCAACTACCCTATTAATAATATTAAATTGACCCATTACTATCTGCAAAAATGTTATGTTATAAATTTGTTTTTCTATTTTGCATCTGTAACAAAGCCATTATAACACCCGAAGGAGTTCAGTAATTGACTCCGAAAGTGATGACGTCAAAATCGACCGAGAATTACAAAACCTGAAAGTAGGCTTCCGGTTTCTTAAACTGCATCTTGAAAGAGTTTGTTGTGAACGAACCGTACTAGCGCCAAATTTAAATACCTGTCATCAAAGCTATTATCTGTAAAGTATAAATAAAACTTTTTTAGCATTAAAAATTGTTTCTTATAAAACTAATTTTGTAACGATATTTTGCAGTATAAACAATTAATAAAATAAATAATGCATATGAAAAATATTGGACATGGCAAATAAAAGAAGTAGGTATGCAAAATTAGAAAAGTAGATTATCATATAATAAAATATATTTGTCACATACGTATTAATAATATAAAGAATGTTAATGAATACGTGTTACAAATTTATAGAGTATGTAGGGGATGCAAAAATAAAATAAACAAAATTAGTAACTGTAGTGAGAGATCGTAACGGCCAATGAAAATTAAAAAAGATAATTACGATTTTATGAGTTTATTAGTAAAAGTTAGTCTATTTTGCATCTCGTACATACCCTATAAATTTGTAACACGTATTCATTAAAAGCCTTTGTACATATTTACAAAAATTCGATTACATACTTTGTTAATTGTAAAATATTTCGACTTCCTTATAAGAGGGTATTAAATATTGTCAAAGCCCCACAAATTTTCAGGATGAATGATGCATTAAAAAAAGCAATCATATGTAATATCTGAAAAGTTTTAATTCCTCTTATTGCCCTTTCTACTTGTATTTTTACCGTAGTAATATTTTTTGGTTTTCTAAATTTGTTCCACCGTAAACTATGGTATCATTAAAAATAAACGCCTGGTGGTAAAAGTTCTAGGCCAGAATTAAATCACCGACGAGAAAATGTCTCGCAACTTACAATGATTAATTCCCACTGCTTTTCCAAATTTGGCTAATTCGTTTCTTAATACTTCAACATATTCCTCAGAAACTGTGCGATCAGTGGATCTATGTGGTGTTGAAGGATAAAGATCTTCAACTGTTTGCACTGTAGTATCAGTTGTATGTTGAATAGGTAACGCAGCCATGATACCAATCCTTTAAACTATAGCCTAGGTCTATAACTAGAATCAGAGGAAAATCTTTTCGTCCTCGCTGAAGAATGGCAAGAGCCACAATAACATTATTTCTTGGAATTTATTAAAATTTACTTCAATATAAGGTTTCTTAAAACAAATTACGCATATATTTTAATTTATTTTTTTTACTTTAAATACATAAAACAGGAATATGTAACAAAATAACATCATTAAATTTTCGAGTTTTCAAATAAGACAAATGACAGCTATTTAAATTTGGTGCTACTTCTGTTCGTTCACAATAAACTCTTTTAAGATGCAGTCAAGAAACCGGAAGCCTACTTTCAGGTTTTGTAATTCCCGGTCGATTTTGACGTCACGCTTTCGGAGTCAATAGTTCATTCGAGTGATGCAATAGACTAGTACAATTTATTTTTATAAGGTTGGTGGCTAAGAATTTCAAAAATATCAAATGTCAAATCTCGTTAAATAAACGAACACAAATGATTGTTAAGAATTTTATTTTTGTATAGTTTTGAATGTAAAACTAAGAATAAGAAGAAGAGAAGATATGAAGCAATAAATTTAGTATGAAATAGAAAATATCGTATGGTGTTACAAAAATAAGGTTAGAGTTGTCGAATGAATTATCAAACGTCATTTTAATACCGCCAAGTGATAAAATTCCCTAAATTTTAACATTACTATTTTTCATTTAAAAAAGGCATAGGAAGTGCAAAATAGAAATAAATAAATATATCACCACATATTACCCACGGGCACTCATAGCTGGTGTGGAGAGTGCAACACAGGGATCACTTTTGTGCGATTAAAAGTCTGCACTGGCCGGGATCGAAACCGGGTCACCGGGAGAAAAACAAGTATACTTTAAATATAAGATGCGTAAAATTAATTTTTCTATTTTGGTGTTCTTATAAGTCCATAAAAGCACTGTCAACACGCCGTTAGGAAGATTTATAAGCGCGCTGTTTGATACAATATATTACCATATACAATTAAACAAAATTCACAACACACAATAGCACAATACACAAACTTTCAAAATATGAAATTTCAATTGCTAGACAGAAGCGCCAATATAATAATTGACAAAAAATCACCAAGCGATATTTAACAAGTCGCATTTTTTAAAAATCTCATTAGAAAAAAAAGTATAAAAACATGTTTCATAAGTCCTGTTAACGCACTCATCCTTTATATCTTATGATACTTGTTTTTTAATGTACTATTTTCTATAACTATTTTTTGAATTATTTTTCTTTAAAATAATCCATAATCGATTGACAAAGAAAATAGAATACTAGGCATCTACTAGCTTTTATAAATATATAATATATAAATCAGTAATTTTAGAGAAAAATAATAAATATCTTTGATATATCATTCCTGAATTTGTCTGAAACAAATTTCTTTTTCATATTCCTGAGAAAAATATCCTTGTCATGCATAACACTCAACTTTTCTCGCTGTAAGCCAAAACAAAAGACCAAGAAACAAAAATGATCTTAAACAAGCATTACATTCAACGTTTATTATTTTCTCGGGAACATTGCGACGTTGTGTGAGTTCCGCGGCATTAAACTAATACCAAACAACTTTTCCCAGCCAGCGAATTTTTTCCAACTAATATTTAAGCGAGAAAACTACAAAAGCTATTTTTCCAGTGCTAATTCGCATAGTGCTGGAACTTCCGACGTTTATATATCACACAAGACGAAAATTTTACACGAAGTACGGTATTCGCCAGTAAATAGAAATCTGGATTATGAATTAATTTATATGACTCTGGTTCATAATTGTCCGCGCGGTTTACATTTTCAACAATTATAAATCTGACGTAAATGGTGAGTAATTTCTACAATTTTTTTCAACTAATTTAAAATGTAGACTTTAATCTTGCAAAAACTGAATATGCTATTGAAGTATTTAATATTGGGTTACATCACCCTTATTAGTAAAAGCAGCTTTAATTTTTACCTCCCGCTACCCTTGGTAAGGGAGGCATAGGGATCGTGTTAAAAATCACATATCGAGATTTTAGTAAATGACCACGTTTTAAGGTCCCTAAAATTCAATTTTAACATTTTCACGATGATGTCTGTATGTTTGTATGTGTGTGTGTGTATGTATGTGTGTATGTATGTATGTGTGTATGTGTAGGGATTTTGTCTTCGCTCTAACTCAAATACTATCATTCAGAAAATTTTGAAACCTTGTATTTATACCCTATTCTAATATGAAAAAAAAGCCATTAGATTTTGGTGTAAATCGGATAACCGAAAATGGCACTTTACCTGAAGCTTATAATGGTTTTTCTTCAAAAAATACTATTAAATGCCATTTTGTCGTTATGAAAATTAAAGATTATTGAATTTTCTACAGGAATACATTAATACTTTTTCTATATATTTTACAGATAAATTTAAAAATAATTTTTTTTTACAAGTCCCGGAGCCTAAGAAAAACACAATTCCTTTGTTACACAGTTCATATTTCAAATTAATGTAACTAACAGTAAATGTCACTGTCAAAAAACTAATCACTTCAAATTAATAATAGTGACATTTTAAAAAGAAAATAGTAAATAAAGCAATAGTTTTATGCAATGGAACAGTTTGCAGCGTTAGTAAATTCGTAGGTATGTATTTAAATTAATAAAAATTACATAGCGGGAGGTTTTGTGTTGGCCACATCAGATTTTTCTATTTGTCGTTGCATCCATAACTGCGAAATTCACCATTAATCCGTTAATTATTAATCAAGCTGATCCATAATCAACGTATGCTCTAAGTGTGGATTACACAATGAAATTTTTATTTTCAAGTGACTTGAAAAGTGTCTTTATAAGTGACCTTACAAGTTTATTTACACAATGAAGTTTTGCCTGAATTAAAATATCCAAGTGTCAAAATTTAAGTTATACCTACATTATTTTCGTGTATAGCCGTCAAGGTTTCAATTACTTCTCTACCCCATTTTGTTATTTTTCAGTTTAATATCGATTACTTATAAAACTACTTGAATACATTAAAAATATAAACACAAATGACATTTGACAGTTACTTGAAAGTCAAACTTATAGGCTCGTACCACGATCACGGTTCTAACATTGGTGTTAGCTAGAACCGTGCTAACTATTTGACACATACTTCAGGGTTATAAAGAAAATCAGTGATGCCACTATGCTAATTAAACCGAAAATGTACCGATAGGCATATTTAATACATTTGGCTTCATTATTTTAAATTGTTTAATATGATTTGTCTCTGACTTGTTTTTAAGATAAATTATTTAGAATATTGAAGCCAAATGTATTGAATATGCCTGTCAGTACATTTTCGGTTTAATCAGTGTAGTGGCATCACTGATTTTTGTTGATAACCCTGAAGTATGTGTCAAGTCGTCGTCAAGGTTTTAACTAATACCGGTCTTAGAACCGTGATCGTGGTACGAGCCATAGGGTCTTCTAAGAAAAAGTAGTGCATGTTTCAGTTTTTCTTTAAAAGTTTTGCGCTGCTTTTCCTTAAATGTCCCTATAAGATTGACTGCCAAGTAACTGTTAAATGTCATTTGTGTTTATATTGTTGATGTATTCAACTAGTGTTACTAGTGATCGATATTAAACTGTAAAATAGTAAAAAGGGGTAGAGAAGTAATTGAAATCTGGATGGCTATATTCAAAAAATTCAAGTGATATAAATTCAAAGACACTTTAATATAGGTGTAACTTAAATTTGACACTTAGATATTTTAGTTCATGCAAAATTTGATCGTATAAATAAACTTGTAAGGACACTTATAAAGACACTTTTCAAGTCACTTGAAAATAAAAACTTCATCATGTAATCCACGCTTAATGCACGCTTAATTCACCAACTTCATTTCTGATCAAGGAATCATGATTAACTGATTCATATTTTTTTTTGTTTTTTGTTTTTGACAAACGGTGTAACTGTCATGTAATTTTATTTGTGGTAATTGTCTGTACTTTCCTTTAAAAAATATTAATAAGTATTTAATTAATTTATAAAATAGACAGTTTGCGAACCATAGCTACGTATAAAGTAACGTGACGTAGAAAATGACGTTTCTACGGTACGTAATTTACGTTCCAACGGTACGGTATTAATAGTTTGCGAAATGAAAAAAATTTTCAAAGTACACTGTGTAATTTTTTTGTTTTACGTACTTTGACATTTCCAGGTGAAATTATTTACGTAGAATTTCGATTTGTACGGTACGTGATTTCTTTAAAGGTAGGACATTAAAATGGAAAGTTGTAGGGCAAGTGCAATTAAGAAATCTGGTGTTTCACAGGTATAAAAATGACTCTTTTATTAATTTGTCTATATGATATATGTTGTAATTGTAGACTTCGAGATTTATGTTTACTGGTAAAGCAAAAAAATTCAATACAGTCCGAGTCGTTCATTACTTCTAAATTAAACCCACACTTTAAAGTTGTACCTTTTATATTATGACGTCGATATTGAAGAAACGTAATATAATCATTAAATGAAAACACACCTTGAATATACAATTTCTTCAGTTCTTGTGTATTATAAAACATGTTTTCGTTATTTCTTATGATTATGTCAGTTATGACGTGACATGTGACAAGTTCTGTTTTTTTTTTTTTATTATTGTCATTGTTTCTATGTAAATCACATCTAAATATTTACGTCACGATTTAGTTTCGCAAACTATTTCTAACGTAACTTGATCACGTCCAACTGTACGTCACATTACGTTATACGTAACTATGGTTCGCATATATTTTACAATTTTCCTATAATAATATTATATTTTTATTTGATATAGGTAGAAATTATACTGATTACAATAAAGGTGTGTTTCTACATATAGTGAAAATGAAAGATATAAAAGTATATTTGAAAATAATAAAACCAATGCGGTTTTAAATAAAGACGGAGAAGAAGCATGAAGCAATGTTACAAATGTGTACAACAGCCAGAATTCTGACATAGCTATAAATGTCAAAATAAGGATTCAAAGATGTAATCAGTACTTGATTCATGGAATATGACCAATCAATTGATCATTTATTTTTATTATAACTCACGATCAAATAAATATGGACTGATGCTCAATTTTTCCCTTCTCCCCATCCTGTCCCTTGCCCTGCAGTGTTACCGCTTCTTTATAACTTAGCATTTTCAAGATGACCAAAGGAATTGACAACAGTGTAGAAATCTCCAGTTCATATTTATTTGACGGAAAGTATAGTAGATTAGCTTGATTTTACTGGTAAATTGGAATGATTCAAAATCAGAGTTGATCTGTGGATCAACTCATGATTAATGAATGGTGAATTCAGCCGTAAGCCCTACACTCCGTGTTTTGCCCGTTGAGGAAACGTTCATCAATTCCTTGATCAATGAAACGTTCATCAAAACAAACAAATGCAACGCGATTTTTTTATAGCGATGATTAAAATGAAGAAGAAAACTGATTCGATTTTATTCATTTTCATGGTTGGTTAACTGAACAAAAAATTAATAAACGTTTCTGCAACCGGGCATTATAATATTGTTCCATATTTCTTGCAAGATAAGTTTCTACTTCACGCACTGAATTTTTAAGAAGTTGTTATTTATATTGTACCAAAAATAAAGTGTCTGGGAGGAAAATAAATCTGAACTAGAAGAACTAATTAAACATAGTTATTATAACATAGACGATTTTATAAAAGCAAGCATAAAATGGACTCAATAATAGTGTTATACTTTATTGGACTCGAATTAACCACATTTTAATTTGTTGTGTTGTATTTGTTAATTTGCCATGTTTTTAACTCATCTTTATGAAATATTTTTAAATATATTTTTAATGTGTTTGTAATTGCACGTGTATTTGTGATATATTTTAGATAATCATATTTTGTAATGACAAGGCTAAACATTTCATGTATTTGTAGTATGCCGAATAAAATGAATTTGAATTTGAATTTGATGGTCGTACTACTACCACAGGCCATTTGGACCACAGTTTTTAGAAGTCGAAAGAATTTTGTAGGTTTTATAATTTGTTGAAAATACAAACTGGCCGAAGTATTAAGCAAGAAGATCATAACTACATGAACTTTAGTTTTGAGTTATAGGCATTTTTAGATTTTGTTATTTTTTCTTTTACTTCTCGCACTTTTTACACCTAAATTTGACACCTTTGTAGTAAACAATTCTGTAATCTCGAAAATAAAAAAATTAAGAATATAGCAAAGAATTAATGAAAAAATGTACTTACGACTTTTTGTTGAGCAATTTTCTTTGAGTCGCTTAATAAAATATCGGATTTATGAAAGTATTTACATACGACTTCCAAACCTAGTGCAGAAGATAGCAAACTATATCCTTGAACGTAGAGATGCATTCGGGCCAGGCCGGACCGGCCTTTGAGGTTAGGATCGACTCGGTCCGAAAATAAAAATTACCGGACCGACTCGAAGATCGACTCGACAAAAAAATCAGCTAGCCTGGCCCGAAATCGAGTCGGGCTTCGGGCCGGGCCTAAGCTCTAAATTGAGTGCATCCGGCATTCCTAATGTTGATTTTTATGCTAAAGCGAAATGTTTAACTTTTTTCGTGTCAAACTTATAAAAAACCTTTACATTCTTATAACTTTCAACATTAGTTAACATAAGTAGTTAAAAAAGAGACCCTTCTAGTGTAAGTTTGTTATAAATTTACAGACCTACGTGTATTTAACACTTTGTTTACCAAAGCCGTTTTAAACAACTTTTTCACAAATCTTATATAAAAAAATATAATTTACATAAGGATTTTTTTATCTAATTTTGTTTCTGCTTAAAAATAGGACAAGAAATCATTATGGTAGGAACAAAAATCACTTGTATTTAAGTATACGAGTAATAACAATAATAATAGCAACATCACAATATAATTATTATACTTTAATGAATAACCTTGAATTCTTGAAGTAAAATAATACATTTTTATTTATTAATATGTGAAGTTTGTTGTTATTAAATCATTTTGATCCTTTTTAACTTCATCCATTTTCATTAAAATATTAAGGAAACTGTGCTTTTGATTGAACTATAAGATTTTTCGGGCCGGCCCGAAAAGCTCGAATTTTCGGGCCGGGCCAAAATCAAAAGTCCGACTCGCCTCGATTTTTGAAAATGATTAGCCCGATTCGGCCCGATAAAAATATCTTCGTCCCGGCTCGATGATCGACTCGAAATCGAGGCGGGCTTCGGGCCTAGCCGGGCCAAAGCTCGAGATCGAGTGCATCTCTACTTGAACGTGTAGGTACAACAACTGATTTTGTGTGAAAATGTCAAATGCGACCTTTTTGCATAGCATGGCAGTAGGGTCCTGGGCTTCAAGTTTTGCGTCACATAATTGTATGAACTGGCGATATAAATATTTATCAATTATTTTGGTGGAATCCTATTGTATAAAGGTGTATAGTCAATTTATCTATCACCCTTGTTTGTCGTTCGAACAAAACATTGTTTGGCACTCTCAAATTTTTAATTAAGCTTTCGCTTGCCAATTTAAATTATTAATGGCGGTACAGTGCCGATCGGCGCATTGATATTTTTATCAGTGACAGTTGGTTTTGGGGTTAAATATTGATTTGAATTCGTGGCATTTTTATTAGGTATAATTTGTGATTCGGGGAAGAGAAGCATTGTGCCTTCAGGATAGTTTTATAGTTGCGTGACAGGTAAAGGCACTTAAATTTTTAACGGGGGATGTTTTTCATGTTTCCTCCGGAAGCAATAAAAGAAAAATGTGGGCGTAACAAGCAAAATATTTTTCAGAAATATCGACATTCTTTTGGTGAACTATTTTATATAAAACAACTATCAATCAAAATGCGAATGGCCTTGTTACACAGCTACTCTTGTTTTCAGCGACTTTTGAAATGAATAAATATAATGACGACTTATTGCTCATTTCTGGGTATGACAATCAACTTTTATTTGCATATTTCAGTAAAGACGATATATCAGTACCGTTAAGGGCGTTTACCAGGTGTCACTTTACGCTTGCATGAAAAGAGCACCACATAGATCAATTTTATGTTCTTTGAAAATTGGATATAACTTTATAATAATAATAATAATAATAATAATAATAATAATAATAATAATAAATAATTATTTTCTGTTGACACAATATATGTATAGATTTAATTGACTCCGATAATTTATTAAATAATTGTAAACTAACTCTGTCCGATTTTTAACGTCTTTTAATAGGTTTATAAAAATTGTTCTTATTTATAGTTGTGATTGTAAAGATCTGATATTAAAGAAAAAGGTAGTTTATTCTTATAAATCAGAAGACTTGCTTCATAAATGTAAATTCCAGTTAAAGTAAGAATATTGTGTTTATTTTTTAAGAAATCCCTGCAAGATTTGTTGTATTTAACACTCACCATAAATCTGATAATTCTTTCCTGGCAGAGAAAGACGTAGTAAGAAACATTCGAAGTGCCCCAGAAACAAATTCTTAACTCAACACAAGCGAAATAAAACATTGAAAATTGATTAATATTAAAGTATTCTTTCAAATATCTTATTTGATAGCAAACAGAATTAAGTTTACCTACGATTTCATCGCAATGTAACAATAATAATAATAATTTATTTAAGCAAAAAAAATACATAAACACAGAACAATAATAAGTAGGTACATCAAAATTTGTAATCCAGATATTCTTGTATAATATAAAACGCTTTTGACAATAGTAGTTCCCAATCCCAAAACTCTGGCAAAATGGTTGTTATTCTTTATTGAATCACCAAATTGAATACGAAGTACATAATCATTAATAATTTGGTGGGCATGAAAATTAAGAATATTAGTGTTAGTGTCATTTAAAGAATAAATTGTTTTCAAACACCACGTAGATAAAGAATGTACATTTTGATTACATTTATTAATCAAATAATTTTTGTCCGGGGCAGAAATGATCAGAGTTGTACCATCTGCATACATAATAGTTGTACAATTATTAGCAAGAGTACTAGTTAAGTCATTTGTATAATTTGAAAAAACAACACCGGAGCAAGTACTGTACCTTGTGGCAGACCTATATTAATTTCTAAAGAGTTTGAATTCATGGTTTGATTAAATATCGAATCATCCGAATAATTGACAAATAAACTGTTGTCTCTTTGTTAAAAATGTGGAAATCCATTTAGAGACATACACCTAAATGCTCGTTTGTCTATTAACCATGGTCAACATAATCAAAAGCTTTAATCTAGGACTGTCCGAATCTCAATCCTATATCTACATATAGCCACGCGGCCCCACATTATTTATCAAACATTTATTCAATTACTTGTTTGATGGTGTGCGTGAAAAGTTAAGTGCACCATTTTTATCTCTACGGCTCACCCAAGTAAATCTAGCTTGCTTCGCATCTCTTAAGAGCAAAGTTTGATCTTTTTGTAGGGCCCCAGAAAGTTAGGGCTTCGTCGGATTGAACGATAACCGTTTATTTTGTTTCCACACCATTGGAAGATGGAGGAATTATGTCTGTGTATCTATCACACCCTTACGTATAGGGGACGAAACAGATAGTATTACGAAAGAAATTTTTAAACGCACGGTTCGACGACTATTGTGTCAGATTCTATATTGTAGTTTCATTTTAAATAAGATGAAACTTGACAATAATATTGTCAACAGCATTAAAGTCCCTCAAGATGTTACTAATCCAGATTATTATTGCAATAATAGCATATTGTAATACAAGAAGTATGGAAAGTGCTTCATTGAAAAACTAGTTTTTCATTGAAATTTTTCGCATGTGTGTTACATACTATTTTTTCTACGAAAACAAAATATTCATATATAATATCATAGGTAATAATTTTTTTCCGGAAATATTTTCAGATTGTTACAAAAGCTGGTTGCCTAGCAATTTATAGGATGGCATTGACAAGAAAAAAAGATTTTTGATCAATATCATGAGATAAATTAGCAACAGGCTCTAGTAAAGCAATCGGTAAATTTTACCAGGATGAAATTTAACCACGTATTCGGATTATTATTTCAAAATAAATGTGGCGCTAGTGACTCTGGTGGCTCAAAGGTTAGAGCAACGCCTCTTAGTGTGTACCTACTCTGTAATTGGGATTTAAACATGTTGAGGTTTTTCTTTTTAAAAAAGTGAATAAAAAAACTAACTTTTAAAGGTATGTAAATAATATGTTCCTAGACATAAAAATGTCAAAAAAATCAATTATCAAAACTCACAAAACTTTTTTTTAAATTTTTTTACATTTTGAAATGAAACCTATAGAAATAAATTTCTGAAAGTTTCAAACGATACGCATTTCTTTGTAACTTTGTTTCAATTCCATGGCTATCGCTACAAATGAGCAATATTTATACAGTTTTAAATTCTATTTTACAGGTTACCAAACGGGCAAAATTAAATCTGTTTAGTGCTTTAGGCGTAGAATATGATTTTCTGCAACTTTTATTTCAAACATTTTTGACTTAAATTAATTGGAGACTGTGCAAAGAAAAACTGTTTTCCCATATTAAATGCCTATGGCCAGATTTTTAATTAACACCCTGTATAGACATATTTGCAGTCAATTTATTTTACAAAATACTGACCATTCATAAATATTTCTGCCATTTTATTATTTATACTGACAAAACAATTTTATACTGACAAAACAATTTTATACTGACCCAAAAATAATATCTTACTAACAAAATGCAACTATATGCTGACACTTTATTATTTATACTGACCGAAATATTAAAATATACTGACCATTTATTTTACAAATTACCATTTCTTAATAACAATGCCAGAAAAATACCTCCTTATTTCAAATATTCACAAACAAACTTACATATTTGAATTACAATAACTAATATTGTTGCATAAATAAAGTTTTCAAATTATGAAAAATGAGCTTGTTTCAATGTTTTCATTCGCGTGTGGAAAATGAGTGAGAATATTTTTTTCTGCATGTTGTGTTTCAAGAATGTACTTTCAGTTGTCATTTTTACGTCAGAAACTTGTTAAATTGCACTTTCGTAGAAAAATATATTTTTATTTTATGACATGGCATTGATTCAATGAATGTTGATTCCAATAAATTCTTTTGCAGTTTAGATTTTCGTTGTTCTTTTATCCGGGAGAGCCACATCCTAGAGATGGAAGCACTAATGACCGACTTATAGGGAAAACATTATATTTTACGTTTGTGCTAGTTGTATTTTGATGCTTTGTTTTGAGGATATTTCACAATGTCAGACATATACATTTATTTAAATGGTGCTGTGCGGCCTATGATCGAAGGAGAAGCAGTATATAAAGGAAAATAAGATTCAAAATTGAAGTTATCTGCATGTTAACTACTTATTTAATTATTTTTAGCTGGACATACATACTTGTGCGGATATGAGACAGATAAACAGAATAATATAGAAATAAATGGACTGTGTGTTCAAACATCTAATTTGAAAGGGGCTCATCATTCAATCGTAATAACATTAAATACAAATGCACATCAAGTTCTTTGTTTTGCACGTCTTCTTCTCTTGCTATTGCTCAACTTCTGGTATTTTTATAGTTTATTCTTCTTTTCTATAAACAATTTAAAATAAATATATAATATTAAAGAATAATAGTTACTATTTACAGGTAACGTCTCTCTATTTTACCATTTCTTTTTAATATTTTTCCATTAATAACTACAAAAACAATCTAATAATATTTTGAAGCATAAACTTTTATAAATACTTATATGGAATAAAATCGCTTAGGTAAAAAATGTTGTGAACACACGTTCATGAACGGTGATATGTCCTTTCCGATTTTTAACGCGATTTTCCACTTATTTTTTAATATTTCTCTTTTTGGGAAATAATGAACGGAAATGTCAGCACTTGTATAATTATTGCACTGCGGTACAGAACAATATTTCTTCGATTTGCTGGTCATTTTTGATTGCTATTTACTTATAACCCTATATGACAGCACAACGTTTTCCCTACAACTTATATGTTTTATTTTGCCACCAGATGTCAGACACTTTGTTGGCTCTTGCCAATAAAGCCACAAATAATTCTAGGAACGAGTTTCTAATCAAAAAGTTTAAATACGAAACAAAATTCATTACCATAACACTATTATTTACTTAAATTTCTAGAACTTTAACTATTTGAACAAAAACTTGTTAATTTCAAGTTACAATGTCATTATCTATAAGTTATGAGCTTTCTCCCTTCTTCTTATGTGAGTAGGCTGACATTTCCTCAGTGTCTGTACAGTGAAGCGGCTGAAACTGAAACAGAGTTTCGCGACGGCTTCATTAGAGAGATTTGTGATCGCTCTAATTAGTTAATCGATGACGAAACGACAGAGGGGAAGGAAAATTTCTAAAGAGGACTAATTGATGCAATTAATTATTTACACATGGGTTTTTACTTAAACCTCAAAATACACAAAAATCTGTAAATTAAAACTCTATCAGAAAATTACATTAATTTGTACTTGAAAAAGAAGAGACTTATAAAGCTCCCAACTTCCAATTAAAATAGAATTAGTTTAGTGGTAAATTGCAATTAAAAAAGAAATTACTTAACACGTTCGCTATGCGGCGAAAATTTTTCAAGTTTTTCTTTAGATGATTGGACTCATATCAAGTCCAAAGTCCACGAATAATACTTCGTTAATGCATAATGGATAGTGGGTTACACACAAACGCAAGCGTAGGTGTTTTTGGACCATTTCCAGCAATTATTTCAATTAGTAAAGCGACAGTAACGACTTCGGAAAAATATCAGTTGTAATGTCAAAAATTTCCTAGAATATCGATTTTAATTTGATTGTGAATTTAGCGACTCGTGGATCAGTGAGACTAAATGAACTATTCTTTTTAACTCTGTTTTCGATAGAAGTTCATCAAATTGTTTGACATTCATTCTTGTATGATTAAATAATAAGATTTCATTATTCATTCTCATTTCACGAAGCAAATTATCCCAATCGCCTTGTAGCAAACGTTTTCTATTTATTGGGTTAACTCACCACCGGGTTTGCAAAGCTTTTTAATGTTATATAAATTTTGAATGGCTTCATATGCTATCTGATTTTCAGTATTCATTTCAAATACACTATATTCGTTGTTAAATATTGACTGGTGCTCATTTTTTTTCCTTCTCCCCACCCTGTCCCTTGCCCTGTGGTGTTGCCGCTTCTTCCTAACTTAGCATTTTCAACATGACCAATGGAACTGGCAACAGTGTAGAAATCTCCAGTCCATATTTATTTGGCGGCAAGTATAGCTCACGGCAAGTATAACGAAATATTTTTAAAAGGTTAGAAAAGTGACATTTCAAACAAAAAACAAGGACAACTATATATCTCTTAATTACGCTTTATGTACTATGCATAAAACTTGGACCTTGTAATGTTTAACGCTTGTGCATTACGTTTATACACAACGCACTACCCTTAAAACCAGCTTGAAATGCTTCTGTGGTCTACGGTTGCACAAGATTTAAGCATTACGCACTAGCTACTATGAGCTATTCACTACGTATTAAAACATAAGCTAGTAATGAGGCTTTAAGCTTCATTCCCAGCTACTTCAATAATGCATAGTGGATACACAAACGCAAGCGTAATTCATAGTGCTTAGTAGAAAGTCATTAGACCATTCCCAGCAATTGTTTTAATTCGTAAATCAACAGTACTGACATTTGACAGATATCAATTGTAATCTCAAAAGTTTCCTAGTATACAGGGGTCTCACAACTCGCACCCCAGACGAAACTGACACTTGCCGATGACAATAGGTTGCCAAAAAATAGAAGAAAATAATTTGCGGCTGCTTGCATAACGGAGTTACAAGACTTTTTAATCCACCAATCCCGGAAGGATATCTTGAGGTGTGATGATATTATTACAAAATAAAACTGGTTGCTAGGTTTTAAAAATACTAGTAGTGAGTTACAAAATTTGTTTGACTTACTGTAATTTTGACACTTTAGAGTTGATTTTTCACTGTCAACAAATTCAGGTTAGCGAAGGTGTCATCCGAAATCATCACAAGATTTCTATCCGGAAAACGTTCCGAATAAAGTCGTGCTGCCTATCTGGCGTTACGTCCACATTCTCCGAAAATTATAATCATTTCTCAGTAATCAGCGGCTGAATACATGGTAAGAATTTGCTTTTTTCACCTTGTCAAATTTAATTTGACACTGACATTTTTCGAAAACTACAGTTGCCCACACATTTTAAAGAAGATTTGATTTGTATAAAACCATAGTAACGTAAAATTACGACAAACACACGTTAAAGGTGTAGGTTTCTGATTGGTCAATTTTAAGACGTCTTTTCTCTAATATCTTTTAAGCTAGATTTTTTTCTTCGAAATTACACATCCGAGTACAGTCTCATGTTTCCTCATTCGCTCTGGGGCGTGAGTTGTGAGACACCTTGTATAGATTGCAAATTTATTTTTTACTTTTATTTATTACATTTGCAGAATCCATAATAAATTTTGAAACTACCAAAGCAACTGCTTTTCTTCTTTGAACTATGGCTTCATATACTTCGAGATTTTCAGTGTCCAATTCCAAGGTAAGTGTAACGAAATATTTTTAATAGATTAGACAAGTTGACGGTCTATGCAACATTGTCATAGATCCTTATATTTAGGCTAAAACAAATTTTAAGAGAGCTGTCAAAAATATTAATAAAATTATAACTCGTTGATTTATTTTGAAAATTATTGATTTATAATGAGAATGATTGCGAATAAAATAGTATACATAACCTCGGTGGGAGATTCATCACAGTCTCGCGCTAAATCTCACCTTGAGGTTTCGCCTCTTGGTAATATACAGTCCTCGGCTGTAATGAAACATCTCCCACCTCGGATGAAATATACTATTAAGCATTGTGCTTAGTTTTTAATTATAGCTCTTACGCATTAGAACTATCGGTGAAAATAAGTCTTTACCCCTTTTTCGTCCGTTGCTAATCTAGGAGGGGAAGTAATGTGCTGACTACATCAGATTTTTCTATTACCAAACCATCTCCATCAAATTTCCAAAATTTTATCTCTCATCCGTCCTTAAATATTTATTCCTATATCCCTCCCTTTCCAGATCCGTACCGAGTAGTTTGACAGCGGTCTGGGCGTTGATTTATCGCCAGGGCCGGAGCATGGAGAGCGCGAACCACAATGGCCGATGTTTGTTATTATTTTCCTGTGTCACAACGCGTGCTATCAGTTTTTCATCGTCCACGTCGAGAGAAAGATGGAGGCGATGACAGTATATATGACGGGTTGTTATTTTTATTGTGTGCGTCTCATTGTTCCGAATCGATGGAATGATATGGGTTGTGTTGCGTTAAATAGTAGAGCATGAATAGGAAATCACGTGTCAAAACACTAAAAGGATTCATTTATTTCGGTTGGGAAATGGTTTTTGTAATTGTGAAATACAATATAAAATAAACACAATGAGAATATTTATAGAAGGTAGCACTTTGAATACAATTCCCAAAATAAATATAAATATCACAAATATAAAATGAAGTATTTATTCAAAACATAAGCATTTACCATGGGAAATATATTTCTGTTCGAGAAAAACTTTTTTAATGTAAGACTACGTTGTTACGATTTTAATTACATAAAATGAAAACCTTTTTTACCTTCCGTCACTTTTAGGTAAGGAAGGTGTTGTCTGGTTTAATGAATAAGCACGTTTTAGGATCCCTAGAATACGATTTTACTAGTTTTACGATGATGTCTGTAAGTGTGTATGTGCGTCCATGTGTGTGTCCGTGTATCCGTGTGTGTGTGTGTGTGTGTGTGTGTGTGTGTGTGTGTGTGTGTATGTGTGACAAATTTTACTCCGACCATAACTCCAAAACTACAATTCTAAAAATTATTATTCTTTCATATTCCTCTTCTAATTATATTTTGATTATAATTAGTCCACCGGAAGTTCCCTTATTTGAAGTTCTTAACAGTTTTTCTTCAAGAAACGCAGTTAAATATCATTTTTCGACATTTTATTATTATCAATATGATCAATGATCAATACGGTTTGATTATGCATTTTCCTTCGTATTCAATAGATAGTTATAGAATTATAAAGAGATTAACTACCAAAAAATTAGTCAGCTTTCTAAATATAATTGACAAATGTCAGTGTCAAGTGCAAAACCAAAGATGCAGAGAAAATGGAAGGACTGTGTAGCAGAAGATTTGAGAAAGGAATAACTGTGTTGGACAGAAATAAGTAGAAAAGAGGAGTAAGAAACATCGGCTCCTAATAAAATAGGAAAAGCTGAAGAAGAAAGAAGGAAGTGTCAATTGAAACGTACATAGTGTATGTTCGCGTTATAATTTTATTGTTTTTTAGAATCTTTTCCAAGGAACTTTTGGTATGGGATTTGAACAAAATACATCGAATTGACGGTAGGTCTTGTGGTGGCCACAACAGATTTTTGTAAGATAAAAATCAGTTTCTATCGTGTATATATTTATTAGGAATGACGATGGGTACCCGGGTACTCGGAACCTACCCGATAATAATGTACCCGGGTATAAAAATTTTTACCCGATTACCCGAAATATACCCGCTGCCCGTTAATTACCCAATACCCTTTAATTACACGAACAGTTTCCAGCTGCCGGAAAGATTGTATCTAAAAGAAGAGCATTTTGTTACCATACCATAGGTAATTAATATAATTTATGTTAAGTTTTTTTATAGAGATACAGTATAGTATTTATTTGTATTACTTTTTATTTAATAAATAAATGTAAACAATAATTATGAATTTTATTAAAAAGTAAATTGCTAATATAAGGGTAACTCGTAATTTACAAATTAACGAATTGTGTATATGTACTTAAAGGATAACGAGTAATTAAAGGGAATCGGGTAATTAAAGGGTAAAGGGTACTATCCGGGTAGTTGTTTCGGGTACTCGGGCATCAAAATTATCGGAATTCGTCATTCCTAATATTTATAGATATTGAAAGAGAAATATAACTTTGTGCCTATACGAAATGTTGCCATTCTCCCCTGGGAGAGATTTTATTATTTTGACAAGTGTAATGACATTTAATGCTTTATTCATGTGGATATCCTATGAGAGCAACGGTGTTAGAACTTTGTATAGCTTATGCACATATGCAATGTGGGAATGCTTGCAAACAATCATAAAACGCTGATGACAGTGGCGTTAGCATTTTTATAAATTGTGCAACTATTATAATTTAGTCCAGTCAATAGAGGTTTTTACCCTACAAAAGGTGGGATAAAAACGATTTAACATATGTTGTTTAGGTCAAGAATGAGATGAAAAATTCAAATTTATGACTCTGGGGAGGCTCGGCGTGAGCCGCCATCATGGATCAAAGGTGCAAAAAATAAGTTTTTGGTTATTTTCTCGAAAACAGTGGCCCGTATAAAAATTTTGCAAGAATACAAAATTAAAGCTCGTATTTTTTGTATAGAGAGGGTTTTGTATTTTATTTAGGATGAACTCTCAAAGAATTATGTTCAAAAATAGTTAACCAGATAAACAAAGAAAATTAAATCACTCAAAAATAAACAATATATAGTATTTAATACTTAGTCTAATAGGTTTTGTAATTTACAACAATTTACATTCGTCGTGGCATCGAAAGAAGTAAATTATCGATGATTTTTAAATAATTTTTATCAAAGCTTTCCAACAAATTCATCAACCACTCTAACCCGGTTAAAGATACGATACCGCGTTTTGAAAAATTTAATTTAGCTTGGAATTCTCCTTCATGTCATGTATTAAACGATTTTTGCTCCGATAAGCGGTTCGCGAGTTATTAATAATTTAAACTTATATGAAATTTCTAAAATTCTGCAAAATTGGCTTACGAGTAATTTTCATTTTTTCTTCTGACATTTCGGACACGATTAAAGATAACCATTATTGCGCATTTAATACGTGTCGAAATTTAAATTTAAAAAATCTGATGTGGCCAACACAAAACCTCCCGCTATTTAATTTTTACATACATACTTAGTGGGTTAGCAAAAACCCGGAAACAATAGTAACAATAAGAAAAGGGATAAGAGTAAGAGCTCAGCTGACTCACTTCACTCTTTAACATTCTTCTTTCGCCTTGTCCACAATCATCATAGCATTCATACATAAGAACATATTAAAGTGACCGTTTTTCGGTAGTGAATAACCGCATCCAGACCACAATAATAGTTACGCAACAATCATCCTTCGCCACACATTCCTAGCCTATTTTTATTAATTTAAATACATACTTACGTATTTACTAACGCTGCAAACTGTTCCATTGCATAAAACTATTGTTTTATTTACTATTTTCTTTTTAAAATGTCGCTATTATTAATTTGAAGTGATTAGTTTTTTGACAGTGACATTTACTGTCAGTTACATTCATTTGAAATATGAACTGTGTAACAAAGGAATTGTGTTTATCTTAGGCTTCCGGACTAATAAAAAAAAAATATTTTTAAATTTATCTGCAAAATATATAGAAAAAGTATTAATGTATTCCTGTAGAAAATTCAATAATCTCTAATTTTTATAAGACATAAAATGCGAAAAAATGGCATTTAATGATATTTTTTGAAGAAAAGCCATTATGAGCTTCAGGTAAAGTGTCATTTCCGGTTATCCGATTTACATCAAAATCTAATGGCTTCTTTTAATATTAGAATAGGATAGAAATACAAAGTTTCATAATTTTCTGAATGATAGTATTTGAGTTAGAGCGAAGACAAAATCCCTACACATACACACATACATACATACACACACACATACATACACACATACACACATACAGATATCATCGTGAAAATGTTAATATTGGATTCTAGGGACCTTAAAACGTGGTCATATACTAAAATGTCGATATGTGATTTTTAGCACGATCCCTATACCTTCCTTACCAAGGGTAGCGGGAGGTAAAAATGAGATCTGAACCGATTTGCAATGTTTCAAAGTTTAGAGAAATTTCATTTCAATTTACTTGACCACCCATGAGGTACTACTACTCTTTTTTGCTACAGCGGTTTTCCCCTGGAAGCCTATATCCGTATCTCAAAAAAAACTTAGATTTTAATCAAAATCATCGCTGTCGGTTTCAGAATCGGAAGAATTTAATAAATTTAATAAATAAGTTTAGAAGTTTGGTGCTGTTCAGCCATGTACATATTATAGACTTAAATTTTTTCAAAAGGTGTCATACCACATTTTCCAATTTATTTTTTTTTCTGAAAATATACTTAAAACCACTTATATAAATATATATTTTATGTCACATAAGTTTCTAGTTTTACAGAAATAATTTTTTAAAGTTTATATTAAATATCAAATGACGTCACGGGTTTGCGACCGTGACCGTAGTCCCTCCTATCGAATAAAAATGGAACTACGTTTGACGTTTATGTAATTTGACTTGAAAGCAAACGTGACAGCAAGTTATTTTGTACTCGTGCTTTTGTTTTTATATATTAAATAATTTGATTATGGAAATTAATTTTCGGCATCTTCTTCAAGCTATTGAATAAAATAAACAAATGCATATCAACGAAAATTGTTTTTTTATTAAGTTCTACTTACGTTAAAATGATCTTCACAAACATAAGCAAGACTACCCTTCAAAATTTTTGGAGTATTGCATTATATCATCTTTCCCTTTTATCTCGAGGTTTAGGAATACGAACAAAAACTTTATTTTTGCTTCTCAACGAGATGTTCTCGCAAGACGGCACAGAACAATATTATACAACCATGATAATACCTAAATCACACATAATTTGTATTTATTTATATTTATTAGAACATTTCGTTATTTGTACTTACATTTAAACAAAAACAACTTGTTGCAAAGATATTTACTTTGAAAATGTTGTTTATGTTCGAAAAATGTGACAACTCTACGCTGACATTCATGTACAGTACGTGCACGAGTACATGTGTGCGTGGCTATCATTGTATGTGTGTACAAACCCATGACGTCACAAAATAAGACTCGAAATGTTTAGAAACAAAATCATGAATGAAAAGTATAAGAATATTAAATATTTTTCATGTATATATGTATAAAATTATGTATTTTTTTTAATTATATAAAAAAAATCAATATGTATTTTTTTTTGGCATGACCCCATTCTGAAACTCACAGCGAAGATTCTGACAAAAGAAATTGACATACGGTCAAGGAAACCTCCTACAATATAGCAAGCAATAGAATCTTGGATAAGAATTTTACTGTGCAACTACGGTCCTCCGGAACCCAAATAAAACTTTTGCCTATTTAAATAGTTTCAAGCATCGCTTCAACTTTCATAGACATATAAAGTCGCAACGATTAATATTAATACGGAGGATTTAAAACTCATTTGTTCAAATGATTGCTTGACGAGCTCTTAATGATCTGTTAATCCTACAAAACTGATGTAAGACTAGGTCACCACACAATTGGGGTCATAATAGTTTGTGTTATTATTTGCATATATTGCAGAATAAGTAATAGCAATGTTAAAGTGTCATAAGTAGGTTATTACTCAATGGGGTATTCCACTCAATTTTTTTTTATTATTTTAAATAAAACTTCATTCAGTTTTGAAGCAATTCATAGTATTAAAAAATCTTAATTGTTCCTAGTTTCAGAGTATTTTATTTTCGAGAAATCAGTGTAACGTCACATTTCCTCTATACTTGTCTTTCTCACGCACACTGCTCTGAGTACGCTGCGAGAGAAGGATAACAATTGTATGACGTCAATTTTCCCTTTTAGCAAATGTGAAATATCTCGTAAAGTAATTATTTAAAAAATGTTTTCATTGTTTTAACTATTATTTATTGAGCCATACTTTATGTTAAATTAAAATTTTCTTAATTCTGTTGTTATGGTGGAATACCCCATTGTTTGATGACTTAGCATTTCAGTAATATAAAAGACTGTATAGACGATGGGAAGTTAGGGTGTGTCCAAGAGAGAGTGTCCAGAGACCAGAGATATAGAAGACCCATCCTCCATACAGTCGCTACAGTAATCATCATCTATCAAGTGTAAATATATATCATTCAATTATACTAGTCAATAAACTTATTTATAATAATAATTAATATTATTATTACAACCCTTATTCTTCTACAAGAAGTAGGAACATTTATTAGAGTTTATTATCTATTATTTTGGCAGTTACTAAATTGTACCACCAGTCTGGCAAGAACTCACTTATAAATATTATTTGCAAGTCGCCAAGGCGGGTTACACTGACATTTCTGTATCCACTTGTACAATATTATAGGCCAAAGCCAGACGCAAATAAAATCAAGTTAGTCTGTAGAAGATCCTACTTAATATTCATAGTTGTGGAGTAGTTTAGAGTAATAAGACAAGCACAAAGTAAAACTTGATTTAGGCAAAGTTTAAAACATACATTGTCCATGTTTCTGTAACAAAGTTGCAAGTATGACGATGTCTCCGAGGCCTGGAAGTTGTTCATGTAAATTAAGTGCGGAAACTAGTTCGTTTGTGCGTACCATTACCAGTAATAGCCACTTAATTACCACACAGTGCCATAAATTCTCTACGCAGAGCAGTACGGGTGGTGCCGGCTGCTGACGTGAAGAATTTAATTTATACCAGACGATTTTTTACAAGATAATGTTGATTTATATCCTTTTACTTGTTTGTTTGAATTATTTTTGCTATGGTGTGTTTTCGGTATGTTTTTGTTTTCGTGATTCATTGCTTAGCATTTGTTTGGTTATATTACCTACCTGCACATCAACAATGGAATGCTGAATGCGCCAGCTACATATTGTTTTATTTCCTTTGTAAACGTTTGCGTTTTTAAAGTTGTTGAATGAAACTAGCTTTGCATATTCAATATCGTTGAATCATTTCACGGTTTTATTATTCAGATTACGTCGGGGTCACCAATTTTAAAGTGATTGTAATGTAAATTACAGAATTCTATAAATACCTTATAGATGTCTAAAAATTTTATTTTATTTAACAATTAATTCCAGCGCTCTTGTATCCAATTGGGGATTCTACATTTTTAAAATTTTTTTATATGTTATAGTATTTTTAAATTATAATAATAATAATAATAATAATAATAAAGTTTATTTGCTTTCAGGAGAGTTTCTCCTATACAAATGATTGACAACAAAATTTTAATGTATATAACCCAATATAAATAATCAATTACAAACATAAGTAATATCTTATAAGAATAGTTTAAACCTTTAAATAATCATAAAGAAAATAATAATATTGACAATTATAATAATTTAACCTTTGGTACCTATTTCTATATGTTTAAATAAAGACTTCATAATATAAATGCAGCTAAATTATAAAAACATAGGTACTATTTGTTTTAGGAATAACTAAATCTTTAACAAAAAATGAATTAGAATAAATTGAGTAATGCTATGAAATTTGCAGTTAATGTTTCATAAATTTTGATAGCTTTGACATTCATAAAAAAAAAATTATATTGTAAATTAATTTTTCATTCACGTAATCCTGTTTCACATAATCATATCACGTCGCCATCCAGTATTTCGCTTACATTACCAGTATCCAAATTGAAAAAGAAATTATTTGTTCCATTTACGATTCAAAATACCAGACAGCGGTGAGAAATAAATATCTTTACTTTTGACATTATTTGTAACCAAATATACAGTGGTATTATTGTATTTTCAAATTTATGTTTAATCCATCCATGACTGAGATTATATATTGTTCTGGACAAAACAAAATTGACTTTAAAAAATAGTGTAGATGTTAGCCTAAAAAAGAATTTGATTTCGGGACGGCATTTGAGGAACCTTGGTTGCTTAATTGTTCGATATGTTGTCTACTGATCTTCGATACTTGGGCAGACTTTGTAGGTGTGTCTTCGGAGGATTCTCGATTTCTTTTTGACTTCTGGGTACCGTTTGAGGAAGAAATGTTCAGTTTGTCTCGAATAATAGAGACTTTGTGACCTTCTGCCTCCAGTTTCTTCTTTTCCGCTAATAATAATTTACGGGTCATTTGCTCTTGCGACGTAAGATCAGCATTAAGAAACCATTTCGTACCTTTTAATAACTTTTTATTGTTATATACTCTATTTCTAGTTTGTACGGAACAGAATTGAATTAAAACTGGCCTACATTTTTGTCTTTTTTGACCCAGTCTCCATGCATTTTCTACAGCTTCATCAGTAATATTTGCCTTTAGTTTATCGGTTAAAATTTTTATTACATTGCTAATAAGTTCCGAATTAGAAGTTTCCAGTTCTTCTAAACCAATAAGAACTAAATTATTTCTCTTTGACGATTTTTCCAGCGTATTTATGCGTTTTTGTTGTTCTTCAAGTTTTAGCTCTAAGGTCTCAATTTTTTCAGAATTTTTGTTTATTGTTCCAATATAGGACAATAGATCCCTGTTAATTTTCGTTACATCTTCTTTAATGACATCCAAGATATCCAATTTTTGTAAAACTTCATCGAGTTTTTTCTCCATAGTTTCGATCATGTGCTTAATTTGAGGTTATGCACATAAAGCAGCAGAAATGAAACACCTGTTAAGGATACTGCTGGAAAAAACAACTGAAATACGTGTAATTTACACAGTTACTAATTTTAAAGTGCTTCTCCTTGTAAAATAAAAAGTTGAATGAATACTTTGCAATATTAAAAAGCTGAGTACAAATTTTTGTTTGTTTACATGTCAAAATCAATGTTGCCCTAGTATTTTTAAAGTCAGAAATTCCATAATTTTTTTTTTTTTTAATTCGGCTTCTTATAGAAATATTTGGTATCCACCGTTTCCCGCCTTACGACGTAAGCGTACCCAGTAGTAGAAAGAAATGGCATTATATCGTGCTTTCTCTCTCAGCAGCTGCTGTTACCAGCGGTTATAAAGCATTTGTCAATGTTGTGCGGCTAAGGTGTTGCTTTATATTTGAAAATTTCATTTTTTTCTAATTTTTATTTTACTTATCTTAAATATAGTATAGTGTAGTTATAGTTTATTCGCATATAAGTATTATTATTAACGTCATTAGGTCGATATGAGGCAAATAACGGACGCGGCGAAGGTTTATAATCAACCGAGTTGGTCATTTGCATATCGGCCGTGTGGCGTTAAAGATTTTTCCTAAAAACATAAAATTTAAACTTTTAGGAATAATAAAATAATAATAAAATTTTTCTCTTTCTGTCATACTGAACAATTTTTTTGTTAATGTACAAATTTTCTTTGACAACGGTCCATCAAGATGCTGTTATTTTTTCAGGAAAACTTGATTTTTAATTACAGGAGACCGTTATTAGTATATTACATCCGAGGTAGGAGATGTTTCATTACAGGCGAGGGCTTATGTATATTCTCGAGAGGCGAAGCCTCGAGCTGAGATAATGCGCGAGGTTGTTATGAAACTCCCACCGAGGTTATGTATACTATTTTATTCACAATCATTCTCATTTTAAATCAATAATTTTCAAAATAAATCAATTAATTAATCATTTAATTTTATTAATATTTTGACAGCTGTCTTAAAGTTTTTTTAGCCTACTTAATGGGCTACTTGCGTGGTACTGAAATTCAATTTCTATAACTATATACGTAATGTTATGTTGAAAACATATATAAAAATATAAATTTTATTTTTAAAAAAATATTTGTCTTTTAGTAAATTAAGAAAGAAAATTTTCTGTGATGTCATTATATTTAGCTGGAGAAGGAAACCATGTTTAAAAATGTAACGTATAGATGGCACGAAGTGCGAGAAAGTTTTAATTTGAATTTGACATTAGTTCATATTTTTCTCTCTCTGATCTATCAAATACATTAATTACTTCACAAATAAACACATAGGTAATTACATGTAATTTAAAATATCGATAACAAAAAGACTAACTAAAATACTAATCTCCAAATTATTGTTGAAACGTCAAACAGGAGATCTACATTACCCGTACAAACAAACGCTATGACTCTACGACCATTCACTGGTGCGGCGTAATTCTACGTCATACATGGCGGGAATTCAAATAATCAAATTTCATTATTTTTTTCTGGCTAATTAATAAAAAAATTGTCAAAAGAAAAAATATGGGTAGCAAGTTTTTACCTGCTCTTCAAAAATATTAAATAAAAAAAAGGTGCGCAAGTAGCCCATTATGGGGATCTACGGCATCGTTGCTAGGCAACCCCTACATAAACATTTCCAACCAAAGAGATGGAAGTGAAATCTGTTATTTCCAACCCAAGAGATTGTCATTAAAGTTAGGAATGACGTATTTTCCAAACTCCAAAAGGTTAGGAATCTGTATATTACTATAATGATTGTGAATAAAAAAATAACGGCCGGCGTCGGCTATTTTTATCTTTCCCCTTTTGTTTTTAGTCCAGTTATAGCACTGTAACACTATGGTACTATGAAAAAATAAAAGCGTGTAGCCGGATAACCACCATAACCAAAACTCCAGTGGAACAGTTTGGTAGTCACTGGTTTGATGATAGGCGTCATCATGCCCGGAAAAATCCGCGCATTTTGAAAGTGTGTAATATATTTTTTGCCCTCCTGAAGTGTAATGGGAACTTTACAATTGTATACACAGCAAGTGTAACCTACATTTTACGCTTACTGTGGTGTAACATGTCTAACTATGCGGTAAAATAATCAAAATACATTGGACGTTTATGGGCATTTAGAAAAGAAATCATCTTTACTATAATAAAGTTCATGTAAAAAAGTACTACCTACGTAAGTTATTTTTTTACTTTAACATTTCCTATATTTAAAACTAATTTATAAAAATATAAACCAAAATCACGGCAGCGACATCTGTCATTATTGTAAAATCCGCCATTACCGACATAGTCACCGATCGATATACCTGTCAAATACGCGAGGCGAACATTGATGAAATGTCAAAAAATATCGACACCTACCTATTATTTATTACGAAGAAAACATGAGAAAATAAATATATTATCAGTCATAAACAACGTCTATTACTACAAATAAATTTTCGCTAGAAGAAGTACTCTAATGAAGGTAAGTAAAATCAAATTTGGAAATTGACTTAACCCCAGTATTTTAAACTAACCCTTTTCAGAAGTACAACCTATTTCATTAATAAAAGTGATTTTCATTATCGTCGGCCAAAAAATTTGATACAATTCTCGTGCGTGAAGTATTTTACAGCGCTCCAGCTAATAAGGCACTCGCCTTAAGGGCTCGTGCTTTAAACAAAGTTGTCGCGCTGTAAAATACAACTTACACGTACTCGAATGTAAATAACTATTACCATTTATAAAAAAGTGATAAAACATATAGAAAAGATATTTGCGTCAATAACACAGTTATATGGGAAGAAATAATTATGTATAAAATTAATATAAAAATTCGATATGAGTGGAATCTGCTATTCAGTAAATTTTTATAAAAGAATATGACTAAGTTCAACAATATATTTGTGTTTAATGTCATGGTATTCTATGACATGTTGTAATTTATCATGTTTAAATACACTTTCAGATATTAAAATCCTTCTATTCTATTAAAAAGGCATTAAACATATTCATTTATTATCCTTGTCTCAGATTTTAATCCATTTATGTCAATTTTTTTAATGAAAATGTATGGGACGTCCGGGACATGATGCATCACGCATGACATATCCTCATAAACCGGAAAACAAGCCACAAAAATTTTAGAAAATGTGAAAATTTATGTGAAGAAGAGATGTTTAAAAATGTGACCAGCACAAATTTCTACTTAAAACTGATTTTTCGTACATTTACAAATATCTTTGTAAATACAAAATAAATTATAACTTTTCAAACTGAATTACGTTATTTCATGTTTATTTTTGGTATCTAAATAACCTTAAAATTATATTTTAAATATGCCCATTTTCTTAATGTTACATATTTGTTTTTTTTTCAAACTACGTATAAAATTATAAAACTGGCACCATTAAAACCTTAATTCATCTTTCCTCTAACAGATCTTACATAGTTTATATCAAAATAATCAATAGATTTTTAGATATTTGACTAGTTGTGAAGTGCATTTTCTGCTATTAAGAACTTACTCCATTTTCATTTCAAAAATTTATTCAAAAGCCTATTTTAATATCAATTGTGTATATAATTAAATGTACATATGTAGGTCAGATTCTACAGAACAATGAATATATTTTTAGTGTAATATATGCCGTATTTTAATTATAAAATTAATTAGTCCTATGCATTGTTTTCAAGCTGGCTTTTATTTTGATTAAAAGTATAATTTACAAATTCCTATAAACCAGGATTTGTATGGATATATACATATATCGACATTATATATTTGCATTAATTGTAGATAATTAATATATGTAATTAATTTTCCAGTTTTGTGTAGAGCAATAAATTGGTTCTATTATACTTGTATTTTAAAAATTGTGTACCTTATGGAAAATATTGATTAAGCTTCGACGTATTTTTGCTTATTTTCATTGAAAAGGTAATAATATATTGTTAGGGAGTACAATACCTACTCATTATGTGATAAATAAAGAACATATTCAACCTCTATAAAGATGAATACACTTTAAATTTCTATAAAACGACTAAATGACAATCATTATGAGACTGATCCTTTTTTAATTACGTAGATTTTTTTTTCAATAATAGGAATGGAAAGATTTTTTGTTTATATTTATATTTTATAATTCTTATTTAACTATCAAGTTTGTTAATTAGGCATTTAACGGGTTAATTGTTAAGATTATTAATCGCCAACTAACACACGTGTTAGTTACAATATTGTTCCGTTTACCCTATCCACGGTATAGGAAGGTTAAGCAGTGAGTTTTCTTTGTTTTTTTTTTTGTATTTTTAAAAAATGGAAAACTTATTTTCTTCTTAAAAGATAAGAGAAGGAAGCAAATGAGGAGGGAAGAGTTATTCGAATGCAGCAAATAATACTTTCGGGGAAATAATTAGCTATTTTTGTTTTCCCCAAAATGGAGGGAGGTTAGCAGAATCTAATACATTTCATAAAAATTTCAAATCGTAAAATTATAAAAACAAAATAATTATTTTGTTTCATGTGTACTTGATATTTTAATTACGATCAGACTGTCACATTTTTGACATTTCTGCATGATCGCAAGTCAGAAAACGTTTTATTTGATACTAAACACGACATGGTTCTAACAACTTTATGCAGAAAACAAAAGCCGATCACGCTGTCATATTTTTGCTATTTTTGCATGGCAGCCCATCAAAAAACATTTCATTTGATACCAAACACGACATAATTACGACAACTTTATGTAAAAAAACAAACGCCGATCGAGGTTTAATTTTTTAAACTTTTATATGGTTGGTAACAAGTATTTTTTTCATCCAGTTATATCTAATTTTTACTATGTTGTAAATGGCAGTATGAAAATAAGTGTAGAAACTTCACACTAATGTATTTACTTATATATAAATAACTAAATAAATATAATACGGCATATTACCCATTACTGGGTTTACTAATCTGGGTGTACCTATTTGGTTTGTACACAGATATCGGTAATGACAGCAGTGATATTGTGATATTTCCCGGCCTTGTATTAATAACGCAACGTAGACTATGACCCGAAGACCGTGATGCGACACGTTCGGCTCAGCTAAATTCACTGCCCAGGAAAAAGTGTACAAGGTGCACCTAAAGAAATTTTCACTTAAAAAAAAAGATTAGTAACCTTTGATACATAAGTTTTGTTGTTCAGCAATATTATGTAGTATCTATGGTTACCCACTAAAATCGTTCAGTACTCAAAAATCATGAAATAATAGGGATCATTAATGAATGATTTTCTATACATTAACATAGCCTATTAATAAACGGTCAACAGAATAAAAATCGAATACAATGGGGGATTACGGCTCAATCGAATTAAAGGAAAATAGTAAAAAAATACGAATGTATATGCTGAATAATGAATATTAATAAAAAAATGAAATGGTATAATTGAGATATTTCGGAAATAAAGAGTTTTTTGTTATAGCGCTTCGACACTAATATGAAAATATTTTGATTGGCGACCGAGAGACCACCTATACATGCATTACAAATAGCATGTTAGGAGGTGGGGATTACTACCAATGGAAGTTAAGAAATTCAAATTCGAAAGGAGGGGCTAACATTCCTGTACAGCAGTTTTCAAACAGTTTTTATTTTAACATAAATTTCTTGCATTAAACTTAATAATTTAAATACACCTGTAATTATAAAGTATGTAGACTTATACAGTGTTATAATATTCATTTATTTTTATGTAAATATAACTTAAAATAGCATATATTGCAAGAACATTTAGGTCCATGATGAAAACAGTTTGATATAAAAACACATAAATGTGACGTCCCGTCAATCTTTTCAAAATTCGGGAGACCATAACTCGCTTATTAATAGGAATTTTTTCACCGGATTTTCATCAATAGTCTTAGTTTTCCTAATATTTTCAGATGAAATTATAAAAAAAATGGTGTATACCCCCATTGGCCAAATCGAGTCAAGTCAAAATACATAAATACGAGTAGAAACTAATTTTTATCAAAATATTCCTTTGGCTAATTTTTTATTAATGATTGATGTTTGATAATTCATCATTTTAGAGCAAAATACTTCAAATAGAAGATACGTGTAATTAATTTTTCTCTAAAGTAATCTATAAACCATTGACAGAGGTAAAATATTGCTAGTCAGCTGCTCGCTAATCACCTTCAATCAATTGTTCATACAAACGATAATTGAGTTTATAAAAAAAGTAAGAAGGGGCACTTTTAAAATCCGAGGGAGGGGATTTGTTAGTTTTTGTATTAATACCAAATGAATGACCCTAGTAATAAAATCGTATAATTCTTTATCCGTGTAAAAAGCATTGGCAATAAACAGAGCTTAGTGCCCTGCCCATCTTAGCAAATATCAGATTTGCAATTCACGCAAACAGCTCGCGCCTTTAATCCCCGATCCGACTGGCGATTGTGAAAGCTAAGTCTGATATCTTGCCCGACTGTTTGCCTATCTGATCTGCACGACGCGGGACGCGCAGTTTAGCTGCCTGCTGCAATTTATGCAATCGATTCCTGTTTAATTTATTCATAACTACTCCCAATTGCTTCTCTCTCTGCCTCTGCTGTCTAGTGTTTCCTCGATTGCAATGGCTTTATCGCACAACAAGGGTCGCTATGGTGCTCATGATGACAATGTTCATAGAGCTAACACAATAATAGATAGAAATATATAAATTCGAAAGCTTTTCTCTTAATTGCGAGCCTTATGTAGTAAAACACGGTATTTCATTCTAAAAAAATCTGTTGTGGCCAGCACAAGACCTCTCGCCATTTCCATATTAGGCTATATATGTATTGTATTGCACTTCGCTTTCGAACCGTCGTTTTATAACAAAATATTACAGAACTTTGCCCAAATATTGTTTTTTATTGTATTTAACATGTCTTCTGCACACATATAATTCTAATTATATCTATTTTATATCATTTTCATATCAGAGATTGTTCCAATTTATTAACCAGATTGGCGGTATTTCTGATGGATATATGAATTTTACCACAATTTTACCTATAATTTCAAATATTTAATTAATAAAACAATAAGAAAAATTAAATATACTTCCCAGAAAAAGCTTTCACAATGTCACTAAAAATGTTGATATTTGACAATGACATGTGTCATGTTATAAACATTGGAATTTGTCAACTGGTTTCCTTAGTGCCTTGGCCTCTGCGATTAATTCACTCAATAAATTATAGTGTCTTTATCTCTAAATCTATACAAGATATAATAAAAATTTTAAGTGTATTAGATGGAGAATTTTATGTTCTTCATTATTTAATAAAAAAACCTCCCAAAAAATTATATTTAGAAGAATTTTTCTAAGAAACTACTACTTCCGGTTGTTCAATTGTTACCAAAACCTTTTCAGCTCTTCCCAGGAATGTCAGATTGAGGAAACTGCAGTTAAATATTTTTTAAGTCTTATAGTTTTTGAGGAATCGTGACTACAACATCCAGACATACATACATACATACATACACACACACACACACACATACACACATCCACACACACACACCCACACACACACACACACACACACACACACAGACATTTTAAAAATGTTATAATCGGATTCTAGGGACCTTAAATCGTGCTTATTCAATAAAATCTGGATATGCGAATTTTAGCATGAATCCAATACCTCTCTTAGCGAGAGGTAAAAAATCTGTTGTGACCAGCAAAAGACTTCTCGCCATTTTCATATTAGGCTATATAAGTATTGTACATATTTGACATTTCTGATACACACAAAAACAAATATCTTCTTTATATATTTTTATATTTTTTAATTCATTCTATTCACTCATGTTGTTCTAATGTTCGAGATTCTTCCAATTCATTGGTGAGATTGGTGGTATTTCTGCAGGGTGTATGTAATATATGTATCTATAATTATAAATATTTAATTAATAATAAAATAAGAAATATGAAATGTACTTCCCAGAATAAAAATTTTAGTAATGTCTCTGGCTTTTTGAGACTCATTTATCTGTCAATTACAAACATTTTAATTTCGACTTGTTTTTCATGGGCTGTGAGATTCGTTTACAACTTATTATTTTATATATTTATGTCTCTATCTTTAATTCCATATAATAAAAACTTTAAATGTATCGGAGAGAGATAACCTACTACTTCCTTGCCGCAAAATCGGCATGGACATATATATATATATATAGGCAGAGAAATAAATGCAACGTGGCCATATTTATTTTTACAAACACATTTTACGTTTTAATATGAAATACAATTATAAAATTAAAATAAATGATGCCCAGTATACATTTGTTTTAAATTTTTTTACAATTTTAAATAGAGTTCTTTAAGTTTTCAATGTAATTTACTTGTTAAATGAAAATAGGTTATATGTACCATTCAGTAATTTTAAATTCTTATATTTGCCTCGGCTAATCTTCATATTCGTCATGAAAAGACCTGCATTGATCAGTAAATAACTATTTCTGCATCAAAAAAATGCACATGCAGATAAGACCATTTTTCTAGCCCTTTTCGATAGTCCTTTTTGACATTATTGATAAATCACGTAAATCTACAGGAAACACAAAAATGTTAAAATACACGCCAATGTATACGAACCATGTTGACATTTCCAAAATTTTGTGGCCACGATTACTCAAATACTATCAATCAGAAAAATTTGAAATTTTGTATATCCATTCTATACTAATGTGGGAAGAGGTCATTAGTTTTTAGTGTATATCGGATAACCGGAAGTATCATTTATAAAAGCTTTTAACAGTTTTTCTTGTAAAAAATTCATTGAATATATTTTTTTAGCAACTTGAAATAACTTTATATTATATTATAAAATAATTTATTTTTGTACATCACTTTGCCTCTGCGTCAAACAAAAACAATACTTGAATAACAAATTTGACATATTTAAACAAATGTCACTGTCATGAAGCAATTTTCATTAAAATTAATAATGAAACCGTGTTAAGACGAATTTAGTAGTTTAAATATGATTCTAATGAAATTAAGGTTTGTAAAAATAATATATTTTCCATCATACATAAATATTAGATATACAGGATAATTCGATTTAAGTTTGATGTTTGCAGCATTATATATCAAACAGCTCTCAATAAGAACGTGATTTCAAAGTGTCAAATAATAGTTTGCAACTACACATTTACGAAATGGATAATGTACGGCGAAGAATTTACACAGATTGCCTTTTAGAGCATAAGGAAGTTGGTAATGATTTTGACAATAATGTGTGTGTAATATATTAATGATCCAAAACTTCGCAAAGTTGGTATTTAATACTCTTATATAATTTGAAACAGCATATTAGATTTTGACTATATATGATAAACCGGATGTAGTACTTAATTTGAAGCTCTAACAGATTTTTCAGGAAAAACATAATAAAATATAATCAAACTTTTCTATTTATTGGAACAACAAAGTAGATTTTGTTTACAAACGATCAATCGGAAGTTAAACTTTACTTAAAGCTCATTGCTATTTTAAACATGGAATTGGCGGGAGGTCATGTGCTGGCCACATCAGATTTTTTTTTTGTTGTCAAAATAAAATTTATGTCAAAAAATCTCAACATTAAAAGAACAGCCCTCATATGATCTTGAGTTGAAATTTTTTTATTTCGTGAAATTTCGCTGGATGATATCAGTATATTTAAATATAAATCCGTCCTAATACGAGATTAAGATTTGATTGAATTTTCTGGTTGACATTTCTCGTCGGAATGATGAATTCATTTCTTGCTTCGTAATCAAAGTGAATTACAGGTTCATATAATACCTTGCCGGCTAATTTTCTACCATATTGATTCTAATAAATGATGAAAATACGATTGCTTTGATTCGAACATGAATCTGAATTGATTCCATCAAAATGAGCACTGAAAACTGGGCTTGCGGGGTTTTTTCCCTGTTCCATAAAAAGCGTTTAACTTTCATTGATCTCATACTTGAGTGCGACTCATTTTAATTTTAATTATTCATCGCCATGTCAATACTACACACATCTGTCAGAAACAGCCAGCCATCTTGCATCTAATTTCACGCGCTGGTGCCCAACACAGAACCGGCTCTTTTTAATTTCACGTTGGCAATTCACGCCCTGGGCTACAACATTCCCGGTCCTTCCCCTTTGACGAAGCGATTGTCGACGGTTCTTGTCATCGCGTCAGCCGAACTTTAATAATTGTTTTATTGAATTCGTTGCATGATGGAACTGTGCGTTCAAAGTTTATAATTTGACAAGTGCGATGTTCGAATTTCCTTGGGCAATTTCATTCGTTTTTTGTTTAAGTTTTCCGTTCTCGTTCGGCATTTGTACGCGTCAGCTCAATGTGCTGGTGACAACTGACCTTGGAATTAGTTCACAAGTTTTCCTTTTTATGTATTACGTGCTTTCTTCGACTGCTTACTCGCAGAAATAAGAACTCCATTATTTACTGTTTTTTTTACATGACAAAAATAGCAATAGGTACCAGGCGAATAATGGTTCATTTATATCATCATGCATCGATTGTTTTCGGCTGATGACGACGCTGCTTGAAAGCATGCGATGACACATTTGCGCTTGGACACGGATTGCGTTTAACTTCACTTTTATTTACATTATATAGAAACTTACAGTGAAATTCTTATTAAAACTAAACAAAACGTATAAAATAAACCAGTGGCTCCTAATACCCGAAACAGACGATAAAAATTAATGATCATTAACGGTTAGATATAATATGCGCATGTGAACTTGGGACTATTGACAGATGTCAAAATTGCGTCTATTAACAAACCAAATAATATTGACTGCAGTAAGTGTTACTTATTGTTTTGTACTGTATGAGTACAATACAATAAGTAGCACGAGCTTACTACATTCAATATTTTCTGATTTGTTAATAGACGAAATTTTGACATTTATCAATAGTCTCAAGTTCACTTGCGCATACTATATCTAACCGTTAATGATCATTAATTTTTGTCGTCTGTCTCGGCTATAAGGCTGCGTCCGATGTTGCACTTTGATCACCCTAATATCTAAATCCTAAATTTATATGCCCTAAATCTAGTGATTTTTTGGGATTTTAGGAATTAGAAGGGTTTTGCAGTAGCACCCTATGCCTTGAAGTTGACACGCACTAATTAACCAAACCATGTTCGTTGCTATAATTTGTGAAAAACGTCAAATTTAGGCTGTGTCCGATCTCGCATTTTGGCATTTAGTGTTCGAATGACACACTAGTGATATCCATTAGTTTGTATGAAACACTTTGGAATAACAAAAATGAATTATACAAGTCGATTTAATTTGGTGCTCGAGATTAAATGTTTATATTATATTTCATAAAATAGAAGCTAAGAAGTTATTCTTTCACAGTAAATTTGACGTTTTGTACAAATTATAGCAACGAACATTATTTGTTTAATTAGTGCGCGTCTTCTTCTAGACATAGTGTGCTCCTGAAAAACCCTAAAATCTAACTTCTAAAATCCTAAATAATCAGTAGATTTAAGGCATATTAATTTAGGGTTTAGATATTAGGGTGATAAAAGCGTAACATCGGACACAGCCTTACTGTTAAAGAATAGCTTTTTAGCTTGTATTTTATGAAATATAATATTAATATTTAATATTAATTTAAATGTCATTAGTGTGTCATTCGGAGTTGTATTTATGTGAAGAAGAATATCTAAAATTTTTACTAAAATTAAACGTAGCGCAGGCTGTTTTTGAATCGGACCATCGATGTGTTTGCGAGGAAGAATATCTAATGGTAGCTATGTGTAAACAACTAACCAACCTTATCAAGTGTGCACTGCAACTGTTAGATAGATGTTAGAGTTAGAGCTGGTTTATGATAATTTTAATTTACAAGTTAAAATTTAGATTTTAAAATATAAACTCACTTAAAACGCATACGATGGTTTATGAACGATTTAAAAATTTAGAAATTTGAAATTAAGATTTGGAATATAACTATATTTTATATTTCCAAATGTAAATTTTAAATTCGAACAATCACAAGAGAGAACTATTACACATGGCGGTAAGGTATAACTTTGTTTCATCCGTCAACTGTCTTTTTTGTTTGTGAGTAGTTGACACTTTGAAGATGGATTCACTGGAACAAATTGATATTTTGTTTTTTGTTAATAAGCAGTATTCGCGAACATCGTAAATTATACAACAAAGAAAATGAATTGTACAAAAATAAAAACGCTTGCATAATTTCAATGAAACGAGGGATAGTAAGGAATTAAATACATGCACACTATATTTGAAGAATTATTGTTAATGATCTTGTTATTTCACTTTCAGATCAGAAACAAACTATGATACTGCCCGTTGACATATCAATGTGTTCATAGGCCTAACTACGGCCTAACACACCATCTATGTTTTTCTAACTTTGTGTTTGTTTTATTTCTTTATTATACAAATCAACAATAGTAAGAAACATTCCCGATATTATTAAAAAATCATTTTGTTCATTAGCGTCTAACAAATACTATGGCTATGAATATTAAAATTGGCTTAAATTGACAATATTGCATCGAAATATCATATGAATTATAATATATTGCTGTCAAAATTTCGATTTGCATTTTTATAAACCTAGCTAAAAATTTAAGCCTTGTTGGTGCAATTGGCCATTTGTAACCTAAAATCTGAACTGATAACTGGTAAAACGTCAAATGACAAGCAGTGACAAATCAATCGATAGATCCTGATTGGTCAGATCTAGAATTTCAAAATCGAACATGAAACAGAGAGAAAATTGTAAATTTTAAGTCAAATGTAGCGATTCGGTCGAGACGAGACGAGACGAGACGAGAAATTCATTGTCTCGTCTCGTCTCGTTTCAAATTCATAAAATTATGTCTCGTCTCGAAATTTTTCTCGTCTCGTTTAATAGAGTCTCGTCTCGGCCGAGATTCTCGCCGAGATTTCTCGACGGATATTTAATATGTATATTTTGGTCTCATACACTAATTATTAAATTTATACAATTTTGTATTGATAGTAATTTGAACAAAAAGATAAATATTTGTGGTTTTATCTGTCAAAATTTGATATAACCTATAAAACTTGTGCAAATTTTATTATGTTATAATTTTATTAAGTTAATATTTATCTAGCATTTTCTAATCTGTTATAAAACATTTAAAAGAAAATAACGCTAAAAATCTTAGCTAAAATCTGGATTACACGATGAAGTTTTTATTTTCAAGTGACTTGAAAAGTGTCTTTATAAGTGACCTTATATACAAGTATATTTATACGATCAAGTTTGCGTATTAAAATATCCAAGTGTCAAAATTTAAGTTATACTTACATTAAGATTTCAATTACTTCTCTATCCCATTTTGCCAGTTTAAAATCGATCGCTTATAACACTACTTGTATACACCAAAAATATAAACACAAATGACATTTGACAGTTAAAATTTGTTGGGACTTTTAAGAAAAAGTAGCGCATGTTCCAGTTTTTCTTTAAAAGTTTTTCGTTAAAAGTCTATTCATTTGTCTCTCTTGCACTCATGGCATTGTGCGAGAGAGAAAACTTTTCAACTCATGAGAAAAATAACAACCGAGAAATCTCGAAACAATTTTCGAGAATCGAGATCTCGGCAAATATATCTCGTCTCGTAAAATATTTCTTATATTTCTGTCTTGTCTCGCCGAGACGAGAAATCTCGAGTACGAGACGAAACGAGAATCGAGAAATATCTCGTCTCGACAGAATCACTGGTCAAATGTAAATTTATAAATTAAATTCATCATAAACCAGCCCTTAGAGCTATATTCTCCCTTGGGGCTCCGTGAAAAAATTGTGATACTCTAAGGGCGTCATGAACCGAAAAAGTTTGAGAACCACTGCAATAAACTATAAATGTGAGGGTACCGTATTTTCCGCATTTTCCCTTAACTACATGATAGCTACAAATTCTCAAACCTGACTTCATACTGACTTCCATCCGAGAATCTATCAACCACTCAATATCCACCCTTTGGCCCACTCTTGCTTGAGCATCTATGGGTCCACCATCTCAACTTGGCCAGAGTGAAAAAGATGCCCGTAATTCTCGGAATGAAAGTTGACGCCATGGAGAAAACATATGGCCTCTTGGAATCTGCAAGCGTCCTAGACCCGTTTATACATTTAAAAGTGTCATTCTGGACCTATAAATTTTCTAAGAACACTCACAGATAGCCAGTGTCCACCTTGGCCTTGAGTTTCCAACGTGTTGTCGACCTACTCCTGTTACAATGGGGTCCTCTGCTCTATTATTTTATTATTTTAAATGAAAGCTGCTCTACATATTATTGTTCAAATCAACTTTAATATCCTCATGATAATTCAGTAATCTTTAAAAAGAACTTGTAAGGAAAACAGTCTTATTTTATAGGCGTCCTCTAAAATTTACATTTTGTAACAAACGAGGTACTGTCTTTTAGCCTTCGATATCAGGCTATATCACCGACCAGAAATCTAAATGGCTAATATTCTTGCGTAGAATCCTGCACGGAGACGGACGCACTGAACCGTACTGGAAACATGGATGCCTGATGATATGAATGTGGGTATCAATAACATTGTCCTAAAAATATTTGTCGTTACGTTTTCGGATACGATCGATGCATGATGATATGAATGACCTTAAATCGTTTTATTCGGATTGTATTTAACCAAGTACTAAAGTAATATTAATTTGATACCATTATTAATATTGTTTACAATATTACGCGCATTGTTTCGCGGTGAGTATTAATCTATTTTGTTTAAGATGGTGTACTCACGGAATTCGTAAAAACAAATTGTGAAAGATTCATTGACTTCAATGGCTAGGGACTCCGTGGCTCAGTTGCTTCGAGCACCACACTAAATACGTGGAAGTCCGGGGTTCAAATCCCTGCGGTGTCATTGGTTTTTTCATAATTTCTTTCTCCATTTATTTAAATTCTCCTTGATCCTTTATAGCCATTTATATGTTTATAAACTTCAGATAGGATCACAATTAATTATTATTCATTTGATACCCAAATATTTGTTATTCGCCATCGCCGCCCAAATTAATATTCGGGCATCAAAATATCAATACTAAATTATTCATAATAGGTACCTAGACAACTACACCCCTTTAATTCAGAAATGATCAAATTTATTTCAAAAAGAGCCGTTTTTACCTCTCGCTAAGAGAGGTATTGGATTCATATTAAAATTCGCATATCTAGATTTTATTGAATAAGCACGATTTAAGGTCCCTAGAATACGATTATAACATTTTTAAAATGATGTCTGTGTGTGTGTGTGGATGTGTGTATGTGTATATGTATGTATGTATGTGTGTCTGGATGTTGTAGACACGATTCCTCAAAAACTATAAGACTTAAAAAATATTTAACTGTAGTTTCCTCAATCTGACATTCTTGGGAAGAGCTGAAAAAGTTTTGGTAACAATTGAACAACCGGAAGTAGTAGTTTCTTAAAGAAATTCTTCTAAATATAATTTTTTGGGATTTTTTTATTAAATATTAAAGAACATAAAATTCTCCATCTAATACACTTAAAATTTTTATTATATCTTGTATAGATTTAGAGATAAAGATACTATAATTTATAGAGTTTTCTAATCGCAGAGGCTAAGGTACTAAGGAAACCAGTTGACAAATTCCAATGTTTATAACATAGTTTGTAAATGACACGTCAGTTTCAAAAATCAACAGTTTTAGTGACATTCTGATAGCTTTTTCTGGAAAGTATATTTAATCTTTCTTATTGCTTTATTAATTAAATATTTGAAATTATAGGTAAAATTATGGTAAAATGCATATATCCATCAGAAATACCGCCAATCTGGTTAAATTGGAAGAATCTCTGACATTTAGAAACTTCCTCATACAATGAAAAATAGATATAATTAGAATTATATGTATGCAGGAGACATGTTAAATACAATAAAAAACAATATTTGGGTAAAGTTCTGTAATATTTTGTTATAAAGCGATAGTTCGAAAGCGAAGTGCAATACAATACTTATATAGCCTAATATGAAAATGGCGAGAGGTCTTGTGCTGGCCACGACAGATTTTTTATTTAGAATAGGCATCATACCGGAAAGCGGCAATAAGGCCAGTCGCCAAGAGTTTTATTGTGTAAATAATTGAAATATATTTTATTCTCTTTATTGTGACCTCCAAAAGGACATACTAATTTTGCACCCCCGATTTTGCCCCTATATTGAAAAAACCACGTGAAAAAAATATTTTTATTGATTTTTGTGAATATGTCGGTTTGGATGAACTTTGAAGCAAAATATCAAGTTATTGAAACTGAAGTAAATTATGTTATGTCTACAAAAAAGAGCTGGCAATTTTTTCTTTTAATTAATTAGTTACAGAGTAACAGATATTCAAAGGACACAGCATATATACATCGTGTCAAAAAAAGATAAAGACAAATTGAGGGCACACACTACTGACCATACCAAATTGAGTAAAAGAAACTTAATCAACATAAATTATTACGTTTTCTTTTTGTTGTTTTATTCTATAAAAACCAAAAATTAGTCTCCCTCTATATTTGAAAATATTTTGTAAGGGTTTTGAAATTGAAAAATTTGGAAATCAAATCTTTGCCAGTTATAGTATGAACAACTGATTAACGGTGATTAGCAAACAGTTGCCCAACAATGGTTTTTCTCTGACCATCATTTATGGATTATTTTGAAAAAATTCTTCAAATATAAGATACATAGAAGTAATTTTTCTATAACTGTTTTCTGAAGTATTTTTCTCAAAAGTGATCCATAAACGATTGACAGAGAAAAACAACGATAGTCAATTGCTCATCAGTTGTTCATACCAACGGTCAATATGATTTTGGTAACAAGTTAAATAATACAACTCATTTTAATATTAAATAATAAATGTTAAAATCTACGTCAGATATGTATTTAAATAACTCGTTTTACTTGGTATAAATATTTAATTCTTAATCGATTTTTCAATCATTTTTTCCATACATCTGACAGGTGAAATGCAATTATAATATCCGAGGAACAGTTGCCTGCAGGATATGTCAATCTAAAAACAAAAAATGGTTATTTTTCTCGAGTCATCAAATATTCATAACAGGGAAGTAGGATGAACGTTTAAAAATACCTTTTAATACGTTGAAAGCACCGCTTCAACAAATGTATCCCTAACTCTGTTTTGCTTATATTTTTTATTATTCAATTTAGAAACGTTGCTCTTGCGTCCTACACAAATTTAATATCTACATCCGAAACACAATAAATTGTAATGATAGATTTCTTGTCACTATTAAGGAAATATTCTACTCGCGTGTAATGGCTATAACACAGTTTTTTGCACATAAAAGCTTAGATTTCATCAAGCGTGTAACATACGATTTTCGTAACAGGCAATACAAAATTTGTATTTTTCCGTTGTTAATAGTAAATTAGATATTACAATATTGTATGGAACCTTTCTTACTCTTTTCAAATTAAATATATTGAAAACGTCCAAAAAAAGTTTTGCAAACACTGCTTTTACCATTCATATTATATGTGGTCTAACCTTAAATACAATCGTATGTAAGATTTGTTTTTGTTTGAATCTTTAAAAACCCACGGAATCAAGCAACAAATATTGTTTATATATAACCGGTAAATAATGTTAACTTTATTCTTATCAAAATCATAACTTAATGTGCTTCATTATTTATCGAGGGAAATAAAGTATTCCCTAGGGAAATAAAGTAATTCAAGTCCTTTGTTAATTGATATAAATAAATAAATAAATAAATAAATAAATATATCATCACGGCATATTGCCCATTACTGGGTGTGCCAGTATCTACAACATATGTAGACATCGGTAATGATGACGATATATTTTACCGTGTGGGCGCTTACCAAGCGTCACCTCACGGGCACTCATAGCTGGTGTGGAGAGTGCACCACAGGGGTCATTTTTGTGCCATTTAAAATTGGAAATATTTGGCGCCTGTCGGGATCGAACCCGGTTCCCCCGGGTTCGCGACCAGACACTCAGGCACGCGGCCACAGGACCCCATAGTTAAGGAACAAATAAGGAATATTATCAATTATATTTATTTTGGAAAAAAAAATAATGATTTTTGTAAAATTAAATTTAAAATAAATAGTTTTTCTTCATTTATAGAAATGTGCTTCATTCTTACTAATTTTGCATGTTCTTTTGTTAAATAACGAATTTTTCCGTTTGTATATAAAATATTGTATACAACACGGGTGTAAAGTGCCATTATTTGCCTCAAGCGATTGCTTCCCACGGGCTGCGTCCTCAGGATTCAATCTTCGCTCGCGACAAATAATGACGAACTTTACTCCCTTGATATATAAACTACTATTATACCGTGAGTTTCAGCTAAGATGCAATACTAATTATACATACTGTATAGTTCCAGATAAAATGCAACATAGGTTGTCAATGTCAAATGAAGTTGTCATCATAATAATACAGACTTTTTATAAATAACGTAAGAAAGTAATAAGAGTAGTTTCTTAACTCTTTGAAAATGACAATAATGAAATTTGTCGTCTTTTATTAATTTAAATACAGAATTTTTCTAATAGGTATTTAATTCATTTGCCAAAACTTTTGTATACAGCTGTTTTTTTTTTCTTCTACTGCACGTTGTAATTCTTTTTTTTTTCAGTGTGCGCAGTTTTTGTTCTTACCCTTTTCGTATGATTCTTATCTAAACATACATCACTTTTAAATTTTGTAAATTTTCTCGAAACTGTAGAAGGATTTGGCCTAGGACGTTCAGGAGATAAATTAGCAAACATATCCGAAACATGTCTCAAACTATAACCAGCAATGTAACAAATAACCACTCGAATTTTTTCTTCTTTAGTAAATATCTTTAGAGTGATGTCAAGTTCATTTGATAATGACAACGTTCACAACCTATGTTGTATTTTATCCAGAACGGTGCAGTATGTATAACTAGTATCCATAGTAATACATTAATGACAGAATAGTAAATATTGCATCTTAGCTGAAACTCACGGTATACAAGATTGTCAATCGACTTTTAGACATTTCCTATGTGCTCTTTGAATTAAATTTCCATGTCAGCAAATTTAATACAAGAAATCCAATTAATTTTCAAGTGAGCTTTTCAATAACTAATGTGCAACAATTTTAATACATTTTCAAACGATTTAGATTTACCTCTTAAGGTGCCAGCTAGGGATGCACTCGATTTCGAGCTTTGGCCCGGCCCGGCCCCAAGCCCGCCTCGATTTCGAGTCGATCATCGAGCCGGGCGAAGATTTTTTTTATCGGGCCGAATCGGGCTAATGATTTTCAAAAATCGAGGCGAGTCGGACTTTTTATTTTGGCCCGGCCCGAAAATTCGAGCATTTCAGGCCGGCCCGAAAAATTTTATAGTTCAATCAAATGCACAGTTTCCTTAATATTTTAATGAAAATGGATAAAGTTAAAAAGGATCAAAATGATTTAATAACAACATACTTCACATCTTAATAAATAAAAATGTATTATTTTTCTTCAAGAATTCAAGGTTATTCATTAAAGCATAATGATTATATTGTGATGTTGCTATTATTATTGTTATTACTCGCATACTTAAATAAAAGTGATTTTTGTTCCTACCATAATGATTTATTTTCCTATTTTTGAACAGAAACAAAGTTAGATAAAAAATCCTTATGTAAATTATATTTTTGTGTATAAGATTTGTGAAAAAGTTGTTTAAATTTTCGATCGCCTTTGGTAAACAAAGTGTTAAATACTCGTAGGTCTGTAATTTTTATAACAAACTCTCTTTTTTAACTACTTATGTTAACTAATGTTGAAAGTTATAAGAATGTCGAGGTTTTTTGTAAGTTTGACACGAAAAAAGTTAAACATTTCGCTTTAATATAAAAAATCAACATTAGGAATGCCGGATGCACCCAATTTCGAGCTTTGGCCCAGCCCGATTTCGACTCAATTTTCCAGCTGGGCCAGCTAATTTTTTTGTCGAGTCGATCTTCGAGTCGGGCCGGTAATTTTTATTTTCGGGCCGAGTCGAACCAAACCTTAAAGCCCGGCCCGGCCGGCCCGAATGCATCTGACAGCATTTAAAAGTAAATTTACTGAATTACTGCAACACTCATTTTTCTTTGTATGTTATTTTTTTCTCCTTCTTTAAGTCTTTACATTTAACAATATTGTAGACTCTGCATGAATTATTTTTTATTTATTTCTTTGTATCTATACACTAATGTTTAAGTTTTCATTATTATTCTGTAAATGGGGTTTGAATTTGAATCCTGTAGAATAATGTAATAAATATATAAATAAATAAATAACGAAGTCGAAAGATTCGCTACAAGAACTGCATTCCATTGAATCATCAATTATTACAATCTTCTTGAATAATATATGAATAACAGAGTTCGATACCGCCCGGCGTCAAATTTGAAACTTGAAAATTATTTTCATTTTTGAAATTGCACAAACGTAACACCCTTAACTGTAAACATACCGAAATCTGCGAATAGAAACAGATTGACCCACCCAAAAGTGGGTTATAAGCCGTAGTAATATATTTATATTTATTCGTAACGAAAGAAGTGCATTAAAGTTAATTAAAATATTTTTTATTTATAAATATTTGCTCCTTTATTAGAAGTAACATTAATAAAGTTCCCCTAATAAACCGCAATATAAATCTTTATTATGTATGGCAAACTTTTTTCCGTGAATTAAAAAATGCAAAACATCCCGTACATCTTTTAATTTCATATTACATTCCCCAAAAAAATAAAACAAAGCCACCCCGTAATAAAAACCCAACGGGGAGACATTAAGCACAAAAAACGCGCTCACACACAACATTACATCATTTTAGTGACTTGAGCAATTACTGCGGTGGCCAGCCTGCCTCGCTGTCGCCAACTTCACTTCACTTGCTACCCACACGGAGCTATATTCACGATGCCCTGAATTTTTAATAGGGATTTCCACAGGGTCGAGTATAGCTCCACTTATAAGGAAATTACTCTGCGACAAAATACCAGTTTCATACTTTATTTCAAAGAAAGGAATACGTATAATATGAATCATTAATTATGTAATAGATATTTATACACCAAGTAAGTTGAGTTGAGATCATGTTTATTCATGAAAAGAAAGTTTCTTTCAGTGAATAAACATTCTTAAGTGGTTTATATAACATTTTATTCAATTTTGACGAAATATTAATAAAAACCATTATAATACTTAATTTTAACAAAATAAATTGTAATGCCAGAATAATTTTGATGATTAACGACATCTACGCGTTGAGACCAAAAACTTATCAATACTCCCTCGTATATGACTAAAGGTCAGTTCGTTTGTCACACTCTAAACATACTGAAAGAAATATATGTGCGAATTACACTAAATGTGATTGAAGAACTTATTAGTGAGATTGAGAAAGAAAAATGTCATTCAAAAAGTGTATGGGTCAGGAAATTCCGATAATGTTCCATAAACTTAATTATTTCCCCTTCAGATCATCTTCCATTTTTTTTTTTTTTTCAAATCTCTTAATCAAAAACACCGGCAACTCTACACACCTCAACTCTGTACAAAACAGAAATTTAATGGCACTAGCTTACAAATACACTAGCGAACAAATGTTTACATTGGTATAGTATCCATACAAGCCGGTAGGTTAGTGTCAAATACGCTGGTGGAGGAAGGACAGTGGCTTTGCAAGTGGTAAGTAGATAGCCTGGGAGGCTATCCACTTGCCTGTCCTGATTACTTGTGCAAGTACTGGTACAAGTACTGTCCTATATGGTTTACACTAGGTTAGTAACTGTCTTGCAAGTTACTGGTACAAGCAACTAACCCAATTACTATACCAATGTAAACCCGGCTTAAGACAAACAAACAGACTTTTATTGGGCCTCATAGAGTTGAAAACTAAACTATACAGTGTGAACACTGAAAACCGTGACATAAGCGTTTAACATGGGAAAACAGTTTTTTTCAAATATCTGTCCCGTAAGACTATAGTGGGAGTTTTTGATATGGTTAGAAAGATTATTTAATTTGGCATCGAAGAGTATCTAAATACTCCTAATTTAGTGCCTTATTATTGAAATATTTACGAAAGTATAATCCTACTTGACAGTTATTACTTATAATTTACTAAAAACAGTAATCATGGAAACGTATTCGGTATCTGACTTCCATGATTATTTTTCACTAGTTCAAATCCCTCCCGGTTCAAGTTAATATTTTTATTTTTTTTTTATATTTATTTTGTACAATGTATTATTAAATAAATTACAAAATTAAAACGTAAATAGTTTGGTACATCAAGAATTTTCTTGAATTTGCTATACTATTTCTTTGTTATATCACTGTTAATAGTATTAAGCAAAAAACAAAAAGTCACCACTAATATCACACAGGTTTGTTAGACGTGTTAGACTTCTATTTTCATTTTTCGATACATTCTTTCAGAAAACTTTGTAAATCCAATGGATTTTTCATTAGAAGAAAAAATTAATATAATTAAATTTTACAATCAAGGAATGAGTTTACGAGAAATTTGAGACTTTTTTGCTAGGATATATCCTGATAGACAAATTGCATCCTATGAACGAACTAAACGAATCATTTTAAAATTTGAAAAAAGCGGTTGCGTTAATGGCGAACATAACTCTAAACTCAATTATTTATTTGGCTTAAATTACATATTTACTTCTTGTAAATTTAGTCAATAAAATACTTGATGTACCAAAAAATTATTTGTTTTAATTTTGTAATTTATTTAATAATACATTGTACAAAATAAATATAAAAATATTAACTTTGAACCGGAAGGGATTTGAACTAGTGAAAAATTATGGAACCTTGATTTAACCAAGTCAGCTACCGAACATGTTTCCATAATTACTGTTTTTGGGAAGTTATAAGTAATAACTGTCAAGCAGCATTATACTTTCGTAAATATTTCAATAATAAATGATTAAATTAGGAGTATTTAGATACTTTTCGATGCCAAATTAAGTAATCTTTCTAACCATATCAAAAACTCCCACTATACTCTTGCGGGACAGATAATATTTGAAAAAAAACTGTTTTCCTATGTTAAACGCCTGTCACGGTTTTCAGTGTTCACACTGTATAGTACTTTAATAAATACGATACAACCCTACAATATGTTTTCTCCTTTGAAACTGTCTCTTAAATCACATCATGATGCACTCCTGTTATAACACATTCCCTTCGCAATTCCTTGCCGTCTAAGATCTTTAAAATGCATTAGTCGTCTTCATTTGTTTCATCCCCTTTTTAGCAACATAACTCCACATAGCGCATATACATGTACCCTCGTACGTGTCTAGCGACTGGTGTATGTACTACCCTGTGCATTACTCCGCCCTTGTGTGGGAGCTGGATGATACACTTCCACGGGGTGATTCACCCTCATGCATAGTAACAACCCTTAACTGTACAAAATTTTGAAATTGCTAAACCTCCATAATACCGATGCTTTAGCGTTGTGCTGCAATGTATAAGGAAATGACGATATTACACATAATACCGTACGAATAATTGGCTATTTACACAAACTATACAGGCTGTAACAGAAATAAGTACATTAAATTTAACCAGTGATAGAACTCGGAAAGAGCAACAATTTTCTTAGTAACTCTCCACGCCAGCAATGAGTGCCCGTAACGTGACGCCTGGTAAGCGCCCGCACGGTACAAATATGTCATCATCTTTACCGATATCTGCGATAAAGCAGATTGTGGCACACTCAGAAATGGGTAATATGCCGTAATAATATATTTATTTATTTTTTTCGAAATAGCAATTTATTTTTTGGAAAAAAATATTTTTAATTTCGAGACATACTGGTGAAACAGAAAAAAGTAAGTGACATTGATAGAATTCGTCAAGAGCAACAATATTTCTTAGTCACATTTTTTCAATTCCCAATTTTTTAGTATTTTTAGACAGGTAATGAATTTTTTTTTTTACAAAACTTTGAAGATTTTTAACTCAATATCTATAAGGTTTACAAAAAAGTTCTAAGAAATATTATAGCTCTCGACGAATTCTATCATTGGTTAAATTTAGCGTACTTTTTTTTGTTACATCTTGTATATTTGGTTAGGTTGTTAATATTTGGTAGGGAAATTTATGTCGCCTTCTCAAGGTACGTTTAAAAGTTTTTATTTATCCAAGGCTCTCATTATCAGCAGTTAAAATGTTTTAAAGTTTGCTTTGTATGATATTGGATGTTATTGGAGAGCATGTTTGCTCATAAAGTCCTGGAGTTTAAAAAACAAAAAATTCACCTCCATACAATTTTTGTGAGGGAGTAGAGTATGTGTACATTTCCAGTTGGCGCTTATTTATTTTTTTTTTTTTTTGTTGATGTCAAATTTGTTTTGTAGTTTTTTTACTTCACCTCCATACTTGCTTTAGTGAGGGAATAAGATTTGATTTTAAATCATATAAAAATATTTCATGCTGAAATGATGTCTTGTGTATGTATGTCTGTATAGTGTATATGTGTGCATATATATATATATATATATATATATATATATGTGTGTGTGTGTGTGTGTGTGTGTGTGTGTGTGTGTGTGTGTGTGTGTGTGTGTGTACAATACGTGTTTTATGTTTTAATTTAGAAAATAATTTAGTTTATAAACACAACTCCATGGTTACATAGTTCAGATTTCAAATGTGTATAACTGACAGATAAATCCAACTATCCAAAAATTAATCATTTCAAATTAATAATGGCAATGTTTTAAAAAGAAAATAGTATATAAAACAATAGTTATATGAAGGAACTTAATATAGCTTCCACCATTAGTAAAACTGTAGGTTTGTATTTAAATTAATAAATAATGAATGGCGGGAGGTATTGTGTGCCCACATAATTATTTTTTTACCTCCCGCTACCTTAGGTAAGGGAGGTATAGGGATCGTGCTAAAAATAGCATATAGAGATTTTATATAATAAGCACGTTTTGATGTCCCCAGAATCCGATTTTAACATTTTTACAATGATGTCTGTAGGTATGTATGTGTGTGTGTGTGTGTGTGTGTGTGGATCTTGTGTGTCTGTGTGTGTGTGTATCTGTGTGTGTGGATCTTGTGGACACGATTACTCAAATACTATCAATCAGAAAAATTTTAAATTTGGTATACCCATTCTATACTAATATGGGAAGTGCTCATTAGTTTTTAGTGTATATCGGATAACCGGAAGTATCATTTATACAAGCTTTTAACAGTTTTTCTTGTAAAAAATTCATTGAATATAATTTTTTAGCAACTTTTACTAATTAAAATGGAATATAATGGTTTAATCTTCAATTCTACGATAATAACATTTAGTAAATAACTCTAAACAACTTTAAATATGAGTATATAATATAATTTATTTCCATGTATCACCTAGCCTATGCGTCAAACAAAATCATAATTTTAATGACAGGTTTGACATATTTAAACAAATGTCACTGACAGGCAGCAATTATATTAAAATTAGCAATGAAACCGTGTTAATGAGAATATAATAGTAAAATATTTTATTAAGGTTTGTAAAAATAATATATTTTCCATCATACATAAATTTTAGATGTACAGGATGATCTGATTTAAATTTGCTAATTGCTATTTTTGCAGCACTAGAAATTAGTATTAATTTACTACACATTTACGAAATGGATTATGTACGGCGAAGAATTTACAAAGATTGCGTTTTAGAGCACCTAGAAGATGATTCTGATTTTTATAAGAATGTACGTGTGTGACGATTTTTCCTTAAAGCCTATTAAAATATGATCCAAAACTTCTCAAATTTGGTATTTAAAACTCATATATAATTTGAAACAACATATTAGATTTTAACCATATATGATAAATCGGATGTAGTACTTAATTTGGAGCTCTAACAAATTTTTGAGGAAAAACAATAAAACAATCCAAAATTTCGTATTACAGACTTTTCTATTTATTGGACAACAAATTAGATTTTATTTACAAACGATTAACCGGAAATGACACTTTACTTAAAGCTCACTGCTATTTTAAACATGGAATTGGCGGGAGGTCATGTGTTGGCCACATCAGATTTTTTATTATTATTTTAGCCATTACATGAGAGTATAAATATTATAATTTCACAAAACGATGTTTTCTGATTACTACAGTTTGTTTAATAATAATATTCTCTATGAAAATGATTCCCTTTTGTCGCTTCAATCAAATAATTCTAATAGGTTCGATATCTTCCGAATATCTCCTTTAGCGAAGGCTACGGTGCATTTTCCATACAATAATAGAACATAGTCAAGTCATGTCTAGGGCAGTGGCTAGTAAATTGGGGTAGACAGGAAAACAGTTGGTGCAACGCGATACTAGAACCCGATATCGCTTGATTTCAGCGGTTTCTTGCCAATGCAACTCCGACGATCGATTACCTGATTTACTACACAAAAACAACCCGGAACCGCAATATGTTACAACACAACTGCTGAATAATGTACAACGAATTACTAATACAGACTACACACATTTACTTAAAACAGAAATAGACTTGATTTTGTAACAGTCAGTCTGCTATATGTACGAGTACGCTTGTTTTTAAACCAAGAGGAACAAACTAAAGTAGAAGATACTGACATAAATAATAAAATATTAAACATAACAGCGATAATATTCCAAGCAATGAAAATAATCTGTTATAATATATTAGATATTTATACACCAATTGAGCTAATGTTTATTCATGAGAAAAAAGTTTAGCTCACCTGGTTTATACAATATTTTACTCAATTTTGACGAAATAATAATAAAAACCATTACAATATTTAATTTTGACAAAATAAAAAACGAATCAGTTAGTAGGCTGTGCATGACAATCGTCGATGATAGACGTCAAGTCATCTATTTGGAAAGCTTTATTGTCTGTCATTTGTGTCGTGCAAAATAATGAAAATGGCTGATAATATTTAATAAATACTATGCCTGATGTTATTTTAGATGCATTATTTATTGCAGTGAGTTAAAAAAAATTGTGAGTGATTTAAAAAAATTTAATTCACTTGTGAATAAAATGTTACTTATAGTTGTTGCTATGGAGTTAATAATGACAGTTTAAAACGTCAAAATAAAATAAATACAAATATCAAATATACCGGGTGGTCCATCGGTCTGTATTTTTTTTACTCGATTATTTTAAATATTACCGAATTTTTTGTTTTCAAACAAAGTTTATTTACATTAGAATGCCCACATATATGCAGTATAAGTTTTTGTACCGGGTGTTCTATTTCGCGCAATGATACTCAACTTTATGTTTACTAATGGAACAGCCTATATATTTTTTTTCAAAATTTTAAAGATTTTTTATTTCTCTTTAAAACAATTCTTATACATTTTAGTCCTAAAATGATCAGTACAGAAACTATTCATGTTTTTATTAATAAATAATCACACAGGAAGTATGAATTTCGTTTCAAGTGCCATTTCCGTTCACAATACGCCAATTTTTTACTAAAAGTTTTTCAGAATAACAAATTATGGCTCTATACAAAATTTCAGGAACATCTACTTACTTTGATTAAACCGTCATTTTTTAATAAATCGAAGTAGGTATATCTTCCTGAAATTTTGTATATTTGTTATTATGAAAAACTTTCCTTAGCAAAACTTTGGTGTATTATAAACGAATAAGACGCTTTATCTGAAACGAAATTCATACTTTATGTGTGATTATTTATTAATAACAATGTTTTAACTTAACAGGGAGCGGCTGTATAGCGCACAGGTATTTTTTAAATGTGATTTTTAGCTCCCACTACTCTAGGTAAGGGAGATATAGGGATCGTGCTAAAAATCGGATATAGAGATTTTAGTGAATAAGCACGTTTTGATGTCCCCAGAATCTGATTTTAACATTTTTACAATGATGTCAGTAGGTATGTATGTATGTGTCTGTGTGTGTGTGTGTGTGATTCTGTGTGTGTGTATGTGTGTGTCTATGTGTGTTGTGTGTGTGTGTGTGTGTGTGTGGATCTTGTGGACACGATTACTCAAATACTATCAATCAGAAAAATTTGAATTTTTGTATATCCATTCTATACTAATGTGGGAAGAGCTCATTAGTTTTTAGTGTATATCGTATAACCGGAAGTATGATTTACACAAGCTTTTAACAGTTTTTCTTGTAAAAAATTTATTGAATATAATTTTTTTGGAACTTTTACCAATACAAATTAAATCTTCAATTCTATGATAATAGCATTTAGTAAATAACTTGAAATAATTTTATATTACATTATAAAATAATTTATTTTTGTACATCACTTTGCCTCTGCGTCAAATAAAAACAATACTTTAATAACAAATTTGACATATTTAAACAAATGTTACTGTCACAAAGCAATTTTCATTAAAATTAATAATGAAAGAAGAATTTAGTAGTTTAAATATGATTCTAATGAAATTAAGGTTTGTAAAAATAATATATTTTCCATCATATATAAATATTAGATATACAGGATAATTCGATTTAAGTTTGATGTTAGCAGCATTATATGTCAAACAGCTCTCAACAGGGGCTCTCAATAAGAACGTGATTTCAAAGTGTCAAATAATAGTTTGCAACTACACATTTACGAAATGGATAATGTATGGCGAAGAATTTACACAGATTGCGTTTTAGAGCATAAGGAAGTTGGTGATGATTTTGACAATAATGTGTGTGTGACAATTTTCCTTAAAATATATTAATAATCCAAAACTTTGCAAAGTTGGTATTTAATACTCTTATATAATTTGAAACAACATATTAGATTTTGACTATATATGATAAACCGGATGTAGTACATAATTTGAAGCTTTTTCAGGAAAAACATAATAAAATATAATCCAAAATTTCATATTACAAACTTTTCTATTTATTGGAACAACAAAGTAGATTTTGTTTACAAACGATCAATCGGAAGTGTAACTTTACTTAAAGCTCATTGCTATTTTAAACATGGAATTGGCGGGAGGTCATGTGCTGGCCATATCAGATTTTTGTAATTGTAATTTTGTTTTGTGCAATAAATGCTTTTAATTTTATTGATTTGGATTTTCGTTTTTTTATAATTGGGAGTGATATTATAGAATTAACATTTTTAGGTTGGGTTCTACTACTTCAACTGCGCTGATTTGTTTTTTCTCTAAACGCACGGACTCTACCTACGGCGTCTTTAATCTGAGCCGTGTCCAAATGAAAGGACGTTTGTCACTGTTTTGTCCCACAATGTGAATAGTTCTATTGAGCCGGGTTTATGCAAAAATATCATAGTCATTGTCATAGTTGTAGTTTTAGTCTTAAGAATTAAAATATGTTTTTATAATACAACTGTTTATGCAGCATCGTAATAGTCATAGTCAGTATCATGAACATAAGCATAATCACAGAATTGGGTTAATTTTAATTTTATGACTATGACGACTTACAAACTGCGCATGCCTGAAAACTGTCAGAATCAGAAAACATAACTTATATTTTAACTGTGATGTTGTTTATTATGAACAAATTAGCAACAACTATTTTTCTCTACTATATGTTAATGTATTCGGCAAATATAATATTTATTATAAGTATAAGTAAATGAGGTTAGAAAGTGACATATTAATAGTTACAACAAAAATGCTGCATAAACGATCACCTATCTTAAGTCAGTTCGTATGACTATAACTTAAGACTATGATTATGATTGTGACTACGTTATTGCTGCATAAACCCGGCTTTAAGATATTTTATTACAGCAATTTTAAAATCTGCAATAATCCTGCACAAAACAGAAAATTTATGTTTACTGTAATGATTGATATTACTGATTCTGTCGAGACGAGATATTTCTCGATTCTCGTCTCGTCTCGTACTCGAGATTTCTCGTCTCGACGAGACGAGACAGAAATGTAAAAAATATTTTACGAGACGAGATATATTTGCCGAGATCTCGATTCTCGAAAACTGTGTCGAGATTTCTCGGTTGTTATTTTTTTTAAGTAGAATTATAAGTGATCGATATTAAACTGAAAAATGGCAAAATGGGGTAGAGAAGTAATTGAAATCTTAATGTAAGGATAACTTAAATTTTGACACTTGAATATTTTAATTCACGCAAAACTTGTTCGTGTAAATATACTTGTAAGACAATTTTCAAGTCACTTGAAAATAAAAATTTCATCGTATAATCCACGCTTTAGCTAAGATTTTAGCGTTATTTTCTTTTTAATGTTTTATAACAGTTTAGGAAATGATAGATAAATATTAAATTAATAAAATTATAACATAATAAAATTTGCACAAGTTTTAAGTTATAACAAATTTTGACAGATAAAACGACATATATTTATCTTTTGTTCAAATTACTATTAATACAAAATTGTATAAATTTGATTATTAGTTTATGGGACCAAAATATACATATTAAATTTTCGTCGAGAAATCTCGGCGAGAATCTCGGCCGAGACGATACTCTATTAAACGAGACGAGAAAAATTTCGTGACGAGACATAATTTTATGAATTTGAAACGAGACGAGACGAGACAATGAATTTCTCGTCTCGTCTCGTCTCGACCGAATCACTAATTGATATCCTTTCGCGGGACAACGTTTATGAACTTTTCTGATATCAGGTAGTTATTTATTTTACTTATTACTATATAATTTTGATACAATTAAAATGAACTTCGTGATGACAAACCATATTTTATCTATAATTACTTGTCATGAGAAATGACAACTGTTTTGTTATTACATTAAAGGCAGCGAACACTAAATAAATAACTATGTTCTCATTACTTATTTAAACTCTATCATTCTTCAATTTGAATAAGTACATTTTGTGGAACGTATGCACGAACAGCCAGTGGCGGATCTATGGGGAGGATAAAGGGTGAAATTACCCCCACCCCCCTAAAGAAATTGAAAATGTATGGTTTTTTAAATATTGAAAAAAAATGTAAAAAATACTTTAATATTTATCAAGGAATGACGAAAAATATTGAGACATACGTTAACACTGGACATTTTTCGATTATTCAGAAAAGGGAGATCGTGCTCTACGGGCACTTATTATAGAAAATCATCCCAGATTTGTCTGTCAAATGGGCAAATGTGATTGATAGAGTGATCTTTAAAGTCACTTGCCTGAGAAGTATGAAAAAAAACTGAAATATGGATTCTACAAGGTAAAATGAATCATATAATAAAACAATCCATAATTTTTTCATCTATCACACAAAAATAAATGAAAATCCGATTTTTACCTCTCGCTAAGAGAGGTATTGGAATCATGCTAAAATTCGCATAACCAGATTTTAGTGGATAACACGTTTTATGTGTGTGTGTGTGTGTGTGTGTGTGTGTGTGTGTGTGTGTGTGTGTGTGTGTGTGTGGATGTGAGTGTGGATGTGTGGATGTTGGAACCACGGTTTCTCAAATTCAAATACTATAAGCCTTAAAAAATAATTAATTGCAGTTTCCTCAATCTGACATTCCTGGGAAGAGCTGATTAGATTTTAGCAACAATTAGACAACCGGAAGTATTAGTTTCTTTAAAATAATCTTCTAAATATTATTTTTTGAAAATTTCTGTTATTACTATTATCGAAAAACATAAAATTCTACATCTGATACATTTAAATTTTTTATTATATCTTGTATGAATTTAGAGATAAAAGCACTGTAATATATAGAATAGTCTAATCGCAGAGGCTACGGCACTAAGGAAACCAGTTGACAAATTCAAATGTTTATAACATAGTTTGTAAATGACAGATGTCTGTGTCAAAAATCAACAGTTTTAGTGACATTCTGAAAGCTTTTTCTGGGAAGTACATTTAATCTTTCTTATTGTTTTATTAATTAAATATTTAAAATTGTAGATAAAATGCATATATCCATAAGAAATACCGCCAATCTTGCTAATGAATTGGAAGAATCTCTAACAATTAAGAACTTACTCATACAATAAAAAATAGATATAATTAAAATTGTAGGTGTGCAGAAGACATGTTAAATACATTAAAACAATATTTGGGTAAAGTTCTGTAATTTTTTTGTCATAAAACCTCTCAACTCAGACTAGATTCGCCCCAGCGAATAGCAAAATTAAATTATCTTGAGAAAAGTTCGAATAATATACGACGCGAAACGTACGATGTTATTTTCATAACCTTAATCCACATATCAACTTTGATTTGTCAGAATAGAAATGGAATCACGAATTGTGCAACATTTTTATTTCCAGAAAAAATTATATGGTAGTATATATTAATATCTTTACGTATACATATCCTAGTTCATAATTTATTTCTCTGTTTATAAAATGTTATTACGTGATAATATCTATTAGTATATTTTAATTCAGTGACAAATAATAATTGAGCACATGTCAATAAACGAAACGATTTCTATTAGGGTATATCTAGATACTAGTAAATTTGTTTATACTTGATCGACGTAAATGTATTTACATACGTATTTCATGTAACAGAAATAAATTGTAATACAGTAATATAGGTAATAAATATTATTGGTTTATTTGGAAAATAACAAAGCAAATAAACAAAATGTTTCACAATTTTGTAATTGGACTTCGTCAGAATAAACTATTAAACAAATATATCACCACAGTGTTTTATCCATTATTGAGGCTGCTAATGCAATAAACAACCAATGTCAATATTGGTAATTTGGGAATGAGTGTTTATAATACCGAGAGTACTTAACGTTCTGCATTATTAATGTTAGTCACAAATGTCATTAATTCCGTGATTTTAACTGTGTATAGCACTACAGCCCTGCAAGATTTAACTGATATGTCTACACTGGTACACTGGTTATTACTGCACTCAAAATTTTTTGTGTTATAATATGACATTGATTCAATGGATGCCAATTATTTTACAGTTATACTTTGGTTGTTCTTATACATATTTATTTATAAATATGAGACAAAGATCGGTTGACGCCTGATCCAAACCTTGATGGCATCAACTGATTTTTCTCCCACATTTATAATTTATCCTGTTAGTACACTAAGAAATACGAAGTTCTATATACTTAAAAAAAACATTAATTTAAAAGTAAATATTTATTTATTTATTGACGACGTCATTCAGCCAATAGGAAACAGTTTACATTATTTATATAAATAAAAGGAGGCGGTACTTTGTCATATGTTAATCTGTATGTTCTTTAACGTCACATTCTGTTTCAAATCACGTGACTTTTTCAAAATATTACACAAATTTCAATACAAAGAAGAATTAAAATTTTGAACAAAATAATAAAAGTAAATTATAATAATTAAATATCAATAGAACTGAAGTAATTTATCAACTCTCGTCTGAATTCATCGAATGAATCAGCAAATACATCCATCTTACAAGGAATTTCATTAAAAATATCACACATTTGTCAGGTTGGAGAATTCATTTCATAATTTGTCCTAACTTTATTACAATGAATTAATGAAAAGTTGATTTGTTTCTAGCTCTTATACGAGGAATGTTTAGCAAAAGATGGACTGCCATTAATACCATTGTTAAAGATTTTATACAGAAATAAGTAAGACACTGTATTTTTCGGCGATTGTACAGAGATATAATATTGACGTCAGATAAAACTCATTATACAGGGTGTATCAAGATAATAGAACAGTGCCGTGTATTTGTGTATGTGAAAAGATACAGAAAAAAGTGATTAGGATTAGAGATGCATTCAGGCCGGGCCGGGCCGGGCTTTAAGGTTTGGATCGACTCGACCCGAAAATAAAAATTACCGGCCCGACTCAAAGATCGACTCGACAAAAAAATTAGCTAGCCCGGCTTGAAAATTGACTCGAAATCGGACCGGGCTGTTAAGGCGAAATGTTTAAGTTTTTTCGTGTCAAACTTATAAAAAACCTCTCCATTCTTATAACTTTCAACATTAGTTAACATAAGTAGTTAAAAAAGAGACCCTTCTAGTGTAAGTTTGTTATAAAAATTACAGACCTCAAGAAATCATTATGGTAGGAACAAAAATCACTTTTATTTAAGTATACGAGTAATAACAATAATAATAGCAACATCACAATATAATTATTATGCTTTAATGAATAACCTTGAATTCTTGAAGTAAAACAATACATTTTTATTTATTAATATGTGAAGTGTCTTGTTATTAAATCATTTTGATCCTATTTAACTTCATCCATTTCCATTAAAATATTAATGAAACTGTGCATTTGATTGAACTATAAGATTTTTCGGGCCGGCCCGAATCAAAAGTCCGACTCGCCTCGATTTTTGAAAATGATTAGCCCGATTCGGCCCGATAAAAAATATCTTCGGCCCGGTTCGATGATCGACTCGAAATCGAGGCGGGCTTCGGGCCGGACCGGGCCAAAGCTCGAAATCGAGTGCATCTCTAATTAGGATATTTTGTAAGGGATAGAGAGGGACACATTTTAGCATAAACTTTATTATCATAAATCCAGTGGTACTCAAACTATAGAGCAATATTATATTTTTTAAATGACATATATATATATATATATATATATATATATATATATATATATATATATATATTATATTATATTATATTAACTCATTAAATAGAGAATTTTGTTCTGAATTCAACGATATAATAATATTATTATACCCTTACATTGCGAAAAAAATTATAAAAATTAATTCAAAGTTAGTATTTCATTTCTACTGTATCTAAGTAATCTGAGCAAACATTCAATCAATAAAACAAAAATTTTATTTACAAGTTGAATTTATTGCCAAAATCGTAGCTTACTTGAATGTAATAAAACAAAAATAAATTTTATTTTGTTTTATTGATTGAATGTTTGCTCAGATTACTTAGAAAAAGTAGAAATGAAATATTAACTTTGAATTAATTTTTATCAAATTTTTCGCAATGTAAGGGTATGATATTATTAAATCGTTGAATTCAGAACAAAATTCTCCATTTAATGAGTTAATAAAATATATATAATGCCATTGCTCTATAGTTTGAGTACCACTGGATTTAGGATAATAAAATGCACTGTTCCATTATATACATCCTGTATATAGCTAATATGAAACTGAGATAATGATATTTAACGAATAGTTTCTGAACAAATTCCATTTATGTTACATGTATATTTATTGTGTAAATGGTATTACATATATGGAGATAGTATTCCAGTTTTTATCTTACAAACGAATAATAGAATCGTTGTGAAGTAGACAATGAAATGATTTGCAAGAGCGAATGATGAATCCTAATATTTTTAATGATGAGTTTTTTATGAGATCATAATGCATATTGAAATAAAGCTTACTATCAAAAATCACACCGAAATCACTAAACTGTGTAGCCCGATCAAGATAGGAATTTTCCATGACATAAGGATAAGTAGAAACAATTTTAACTGGATAGTTTTTATTTTGCATTTGCTGAAATTAATAAACAATTTAGATTTTTGAGACCAAGCCAATAAATATTTATATTATTTTGCAAAAGTCAACATTCATGTAAAGTATTATATTGATATATTGATAGTGTTAATTTTTTTTAGATCATCAGATTAGTACTTCAGAATTTTTGACATCAACAGTATCCTGGACAAAAAAGAACCGAAACTCGAACCTTGACGAACACCTAAAGTGGCAATAAACGGAGCAGAGTTGAAGTTATTTAGATAAACGAAGAATTTTCCACCATATAGATTGAAGAACAGAAATAATTAAAAACTAAAATGGTGTCTTAAGGTTAAATTGTAAGTTTAAAAAAATTCCTTAACCTTGACAATAATATATAGGTATTTCGAGCACTACGTTACTACGTTCTCATCATCAGTAGAAAATACAAGATAATAAGACAGAAAACTTAAGATTACTGAGAATGTAAACCACGCCAGAGGTCAAAACTAGTGTTGCCACAAGACCAAGACCGGTCTTGGTCTCGTCTCGTCTTGGTCTTGTCGAGACGAGACCATCATTTGGTCTCGACTAGAAAAGTCGAGACGAGACGAGACCAGCATTAAGTCTTGTCGAGAAAGTCTTGAAGTCTCGACAAGACTCTCGACTTCAGATCAAAGGTATTTTTTTAAACATATATTCTAAAAGTGCTTCAAAAACTGAGATTATTGCTGTAAATACTGTTTGAAAATTCGAATAAATAAGAAAGATATTAATTTTTCAAATTTTGTAATTTTCTACTTTCATAGTTGTGTTCCAGAAACATTAATTTAAGTAAATATGATGTATTCCTTATTCTTCTAAATAATCCAAATGTAAGTTTTAAATGAATTTAAATTACAATGTAGATGGGATGAAATGAAAGAAGTAGGTATAAATTTAGAATTCTTATTTTAGTTAAATTAACCTTTATTTTATAATATACATGTTTTGTACGTATAAATATTATGGGTGGTAGTATGAACAAGTGATTAAGGGTGATTAGCTAGGAGATCACTAGCAGTGTTTTAGCGCTGTCAATCGTTTATGGATTATTTTAGAGAAAAATACTTCAAATAGCAGTTATAGAAAAATTAATTGTACACAACTTTTATTTGAAGTATTTTTTTCTAAAATAATCCATAAACGACTGACAGCTCTAAAACACTGCTAGTCATCTCCTAGCTAATCACCCTTAATCACTTGTTCATACTACCACCCGTTGATTTTAATTTAATTTTTGTTTAATTATCAATTAATATATTGGTACGACTGGGTATATGAAATACTGACTACATCTTGAAAAATATTTCCAATTTTCAAATAGCATACAAAAATTACATCTGTGGTGCATTCTCAACGTTACCAATTAATTTATTATAACAAAAGTAACGTTCCCTACAAATATACAGTATTTTTCTTTTATGAATTTATTGTGATTCTTAGAATTTTACGAAAATGCAGACAAAGATTTTAGGAAATTCCCGGTTTAAAACAACCATATTCTACATTTTCAACAGATATACTTCCTATTCATGGGCGTAGCCAGGATTTTTTCTCAGGGGGGGGGGGGGGTCAAGTACAATTTACATAATGATTGTTCGTGTTATAATTTTATTTGATTCATAGAATTTTTTCCAAGGAACTTTCGGTATGAAATTTGTCAAAAATAGTATATGTTCGTGTTACAATTTTATTAAATATATAGAATATTTTCTGGGGAACTTTTGATGTGGGATTTGTACAAAATACATCAAATTGACGGAAGGTCTTGTGATAGCCACAACAGTTTTCTTTTGTACTAAAACTTCTTTTACATGTTGTAGAAGGTAGAGTTAAAAATAAAATCAAGGCATGGAGTAAAAAAGGATAGAATTTTTTGGAGATATCTAATAATTCTTCATATGGTATTTCTTTCTCAAGAGGTTTCTCTTTCCACTTATGAAACCATAGTAATGATTCCTCATAAAAATTGTCTATGTTATGTTTCATTTAATTCTTGTATCATCCGTTTAAATTTTTCTTTATTACATGGTTTTTTTATTTTTAGAATGCAAAATTGATAGATTGACTAAAGTATTGTATTCTGTAATATTTGGATTTGGGTTGGGCAAACCTACCTACCTACTTTGTCTAAAGTGGTTGTTATTGTCTGGTAATATGCAGCATTTATAGCACAGGCCGTTGTAAAATTTATTGTTCCATTATTAGATTTTTACAAGAAAAGAAATGTGTTAATTTTTACCCAAATTTTTTTTTTATATTATGTTATATTATGGATTAGGAAAAACAGTTTGTTTTACACATTTGTGCATACAAAGTTTTAAGGAAATTGTTAAGAACGGGATTGTACATTACGACTTTTATATTTACATTTCCTTTAAGGCTTTAAGTCAACGTTGATTATTGTTTTCAATTTTTTCATATGAATGAATTAAGTATTTATACAATGTATTTAATTTTCTCAGGGGGGGCAAGCACAAACTTTTGAAATAAAGCAGAGGTTCTCAACCTGTGGTACGCGTACCAAGGGATACGTGAAAATATAAAAAAAATAGAGAAAGAAGTTACTTTTTTGGAGATTTTTGTCTATTTACTTACTGCTTTATTTTAAACATATACATAACTGTTTAACTATTGCTAATAATTATGTAGCTAAGGAATTGAAATTATATATTTTATGTTTAGTAATGAGAAACAACACTCGATATATACGTATATTTTCATATTAATTATTTCAAGAGCTCAATTATCAAGTTGATGATATTCATAGAAAACTTAATAATAAATATCTCAAATATTATTTGGAATATTTGAATCGCGATTGTACTGATGTTCTTAGAATTTTATGTACTATTAGATGCGATTATACAAAAATTGTTTATGGAGGCAAAGTCGAGAGTCTTGTCGAGACTCGAGACGAGACGAGACTGACATCAAGTCTCGTCTCGACAAGACCAAGACGAGACCACTCTAGTAGAGACCAAGTCAAGACCAAAACAAGACCGACCCCAAGTCTCGTCTCGTCTCGACTTCCGCCAACACTAGTCAAAACAGCTCCGAAATAAAATTAAGAGAAAAACTGAAATTACTATGAAGTTTTTAAAATATAGTATTTTTTAACCGGTGTTATCCCAAATTTATATAATTTAATACAGTCTTATGAGATGACGTTTCAACTTCCTACCTCTCGATCTGATGTGTTACAGCGTTCCCCCATTACCATCATGTGCCGAAATGCAAACATTATATATGAAGATATATTTCTGTAATTTCTGTATCATTATTATCACTATTATCTTTTTACAACAATTATCTTAAATATTAATTTCTGTGTTATGTATCCTATTAGTATTATTATTAATATTTGTTCTTTTGTATTGTCCTGTAAATGGTTCAACTGTTGGGCAATAAATATTATTATTATTATTATTATTATGAGAAAACAAATTTTGTTTTTAATAAATCAAGGAAGCCCTCAAATTTATTTTTTGTTTGTCGAAAATTAATTTCATGTTTTCTAATATATTTCTTTTTGTTTTTAGATCCATGATTCCTGCTTTAATTTTCTGAGTGAAGGTAATTTTTAATTTAATGAAAAGATGAAATGAAATATAAGTCGAGAAACAAATGTAATATCAACACGAAGTTGATTAGCGTGCGTCATTCAATTATTTCATGTATTCACGTCATAGTAACTCAACTAAACAAGATAATATCAACGATGAAATACTCGCCGCGCTGTTTACCTTTCCGGGCTTTTACTTTACGCAGTTTTTCGTCGTGATGTTTTTCCACAAACAGAAATTGTAAGCCAAATATGACAAGAATTCCACACGCGTATTTTGACAGCTGAGAGTTGGAAATAGTTGAAATTTGTACAGCTTTATATAAACATATTACGGGAAAGATTTTTTCATGGTATTTCAATTTAATGTCACAAAAACTATATTAAATACGCGAGAGTAAATTTTATAAAATATTTTTATGGACAATCTAAAGAATTTTCTTTCAAATTTTATTTGTAAATTAGTTAATACAACTCATCATCTTAAATCTTTTTCCTGGTATTTGTTATTCAACCTAATTTGGAGCTCCGCAAGAATAACTGTCGTCCGATAATTGGACTTACCCTGTCACCACTAGAGTTAACCGGAACCCAATACTCACTACTGGAATTAAAATACGAGGTTGGTAATTTTAACGTAATATAAAGTTGTCTAAAATTTGTAATTCGCCATACATATTTGTAAAATTTGTCAATAAAATAATTTATTTACAGTTAAGGTTAATGATACAAAAAAAATCCATGCCAAAAGCAGGTTTGTCTAAGGCCCTTAAAATAAATACAAATAATTTTCTAATTATTATTATTATTAGGTGCTAGATAAAATTTATTTTAAAAATTTCACTGTGCAGACACTCAGGTTTTATTTTTTTTTTCTGTGTGAACCGTAACAGATACCACAAATCTCGCAAAAGATCTAATCAATGTTGGGACACCTAAGTTTCATGCACTAGTGGTTCACTAATAATAGCAAGTATCATCTTAAAAAATGACTTATAACCATATGAACTGGCATACCAAATTTCATCCAAATCGAATAAATCGTTCTGTTATTATAAGCCCTTACACCGAAAGGTACTAAAAGGGTTACAGATTATACATAATAATATTATAAGCAAAATTAATTTTTTTTCCAGGAACTTTGAAGCAGAATACTGACTAAATTTCCGGTAGAAGCAGGTTTAACTAAATCGTCTTATTTTAGCCTCTGGAATCTGTGGTTGTCATGTTCCCTTATTTTATAAACATCCTGTATGTCACAATTTTTTAAAATGTGACATATTAGCTTTTGCCATAAATTAAATATTTACAAAATTCTTTATCGAGACAAAGTTAAAAATAAGAAAAGAAGAGTATGGTTATAAGTTACTCTGTACTTTTATAATTCAAAGAATTTTGTGACGAAAAGTGATGACTCAGTGGTTTACACGCTAACTTAGTACTAATTTCATAATTCATCATGACTTGTATCCACCAAAAAGTACAGATGGAATCGGGTAGATGTGAATATGGAATTGAATATACACGTAGGTGTTATGGGATTCCTGATTATATTGAGTCGAATATGTATACCTCTTTCATATAGTATTAATAAATATACCTTTTTAGAGGGTATTAATAAAAAACTTGAAAATTCAGCATATTTTGATTACCAAATAAACTTAATCCAAAGACATTGGGGCCTATTCTATAACAAAACGGTTAATTTTTAACAACTGGATAAAATTGTTACTCAATTGCAAAAAAATATTTATCGACAAACTGTAACTAGATTGATGAAAATTTTTAACTTTCTAAAAATTAACCACTGATTTACAATAAATGTATACCCCATTGCAAAAAAGATTACTAAATAAAAAATAAATAAATATAAATAACTATATCATCACGGCATATTACTCATTGTTGTGTGTATCAACCTGCTTTGTACACAGATATTGGAAATGATGAAATATTTGTACCGTGTACTAGGCGTCACTTTACGGGCACTCATTGTTGGCGTAGAGAGTGCCGGAGTGCAGAGGTCAATTTTGTACCATTTAAAATTCGAAATATTTTTTGGCGTTGGTCGGAATCGAACCCAGGTCCCTACATTCGCGACCAGACACGCAGACACACGGCCACAAAACAAAAAGTATGTTATACTTCGTTTCACGTAATAAAATAGCGTTGGTTTACATAGGGACATAAATTCTGCAATCTGATTGGTCAGAATATACACCCAGTTCACAAAAGTGATAAAAATAGCACCTGTCAGTTGTCAGTTAGGAAATAAAATTGACAAAATTAAATTATATTTATTTATTTCGACTTTATTTTTACAGCTAAAATATTTAGTATTGACGAAGTTTGTTTTAACGAATTTAAATTATTTATTTAAAACATGTAAAAACGGTCGGCTCTCCAACGCCATCTACTATTTTCTTACGGGAATGAAGTATACAAGTATATGCCAATTAAAGATACATACTTGATCTGTTTCTAACACTACGAATGCTTTATATTAAATTTATTCAATCGACAAAGTGAATAAATTCAAAAATTTTAATATTCGAAATATTGAATTTTATGCTCTTTTTTTCGTGCAAAACACTATTCGGAGTATTTTTTGGCTCGTATTACAAACACACTTCTATAGAGCGCTTTTAATTAAAAGTGTCATTTAGTCCCATAAGAATATAATGTAAAAGCGCGCTTTATAATAACTCTATTATTATAATAGTGTGTTCGTACTACAGCCCTATATATTTAAACAATTACACAAATATTATCAAAATTTATTATATATTAAAAACAAAATTAACACTTAAATAATTATTGCGCTGCCACCAAATTTTCCCAACAATGAATACTTGTAAATTTAAATATATTTAGGTATACATATTTTTCAGTATCTGTAAATTAATATTTTTGGGTAAAATGTCCCTAATTTTTGGTCAAAGTTCATTCCTCGTTGACCAAATCACCTGGTTGCTTACTGCCCAGCCGGTGTCCACCGTAGCGTGACTTGTCCGACCAAACAAATTTCGACATAATTAGCAAACATGTAGAAGGGGATGAAAAATAGCCAGCTGTTTACGTCCGTCAATTTTTAAATTAATCTCCCAAAAAATATCCTAAATGGAATTACACTCTGATGAAAATATTACGTTACGTGTGAAATTTCATTAAATTCACTAATTGATTGAATTTTTGAGTTTTATTTTTAAACACGAAGTATGAGGAAAATATTTCAAATGAAAAATAAATAATGGTAAAATACGCAGTCAGAAATTATAGAATAATATGGAAACTCATAACGTAAAAACATAGTGTGTTTATTATTACGTTTGTAATTAAAAAGTTTTTAACACAGCAGGGAAAAATGTCATGTTTCCTTTGGAAAGCTTTGTGCGTTGTATTTAATTATGATAAATGAAAATAGTGCAACAACCATCAATTGTATACCTACCACTAATTAAATAATGAATTACATTACCAACAATTATCTACTGTTTTCCAAAAAAGCTTCACAAGTACATTAATAAAACAAAAATATTTATGTAACATAAAAACAGCTTTATTGCCAAATCCATTACATCAAAAAATAACAAAACATTATCTACCTACAAAAATAAACAACTATAACCATACATAATCGTATCACACATCAAACTTACATTGATAACTTGAATTCTGTGAAAATTCAACCGGCCGACAAACTATGAAAACATTGTTTTGTCACAAAACCGACAATGATCCGAGAAAATGTGTTGAACACGCCGAGGAAAACTCAACTGACATTTGGCGACGCTCGTACTGACTAACACGCTCAGACATGCGCAAGGGGTTCTACGCATGCGCAAAGACAACATCAATAATTTGATTGTGGACGCCAGTCGACCCTTCGGCTCTACACTTGGCCCTCGCATCGCAAACTTTCCCCTCTAGTTTAATTTTTTAATCGGACCACATCGGATACGTTCAGTTTGATTAGCTTGGACAAAAAAAGGTGCGGAAGACCGCGAAATTCAAATAAGAAAAATTTGAATTGTGCAAATGAATATTATTATCTTGTTAAAAAAATTCAGCACTTAGTTTTAGTAACTTTTTACCTCTCGCTAACAAAGGTACCTATTGTATTCATGCCAAAAATCACATATTCAGATTTTAGTGAATAAGCACGTTTTAAGGTCACTAGAATCCGATTTTAACATTTTTACAATGTGTGTGTGTGTGTGTGTGGATGTGTGTACGTATGAACGTTGCAGATACAGTTTCTCAAATTCCATAAGAATAAAGACCAATTTAACTACGTATTCCTTAGTCTGACATTAATGGGAAGAGCGAAAAAAGTTTTGGTAACAACTGGACAATCGGAAGTAGTAGTTTCTTAAATAATAAATATAAAAGTCTCATGGGGTCGCGTGGCCGTAAGCGTATAGTGTCTGGTTACCAATTTGGTGACCCGGGTTCGATCCAGGCTAGTGCAGAATTTTAGTATCACATCACAAAAATTATCCCTATGGTGCACTCTCCACACCAACTATGAGTGCCCGTGACGCAAAGCCTGATAAGCGCCCGCCCTCATGGTAAAAATATATCATCATTACCGATGTTTACATGTGTTGTAGATACTGGCACACCCAGTAACGGGTAATATGCCGTGATGATATATTTATTTTATTTATTTATAAAATTCTCTAGACGATACATTGAACATTTTTTTTATATCGTCTATAGATTTAAAGACAAAGAATTATAAATACTTATATAAAATAATAGGTTGTAATGAATCTCACAGCCCAAATAACTCCATGGAAACCAGTTTAAAAATTAAAATGTATATAATTGACGGAAAAATGAGTGTCAAAAATTCAGATATATTACAGGAGACTTTTTCTGGGAAATAAATTTAATATTTAGTATTTTATTATTAATTAAATATTTAAAATTATAGATACATACAAGCTGTTTCACAAAAAGTGTAAAAAAAATTAAGGGTATATGGTACTGACATAAATGAGTAAAAAAAAAGCTTAATCAACATAGGTCTGATCTTCAACTGTTTCCGAGATAAATGAAAAATCGAATAAAAATTGACAATGATAGTGATCGAACAAAATTTTGTCTATGTCAGTAAATAGACTATAAAAACACAATAAAATTTTATATGAAACATTTTCCTCAATTTCTAATAGTTACGAAGTTAAATGACAATTAAATATTGCCCAAGGTCGCCAAAACATTTAACAATTACAACAATTATTTGATTTAAAAAAAAAAAACAAAAGCATATCTAAGATGGCCTCTGAAAGATAAACAAAAAGTATTATTTAACTAAAGTCGTAACTCTAAAGGCCTATTTATAATGAAGTAACGTAAGCGGTAACGCAGTTGCAATAAGGTAACGCAAAAGATAAATGTACGGTACAGCATATACCGCTTTATAATGAAACGCATCGCAGAGCCGCAGAAGTAACGTAACGCAACGCAACGCCAAAGCTGACCAACTTTCATCTTTCTACCTTACTTTTTTATCGCTATCTAATCAGAATTCAGTGTTTCAGTTTTACTATAAAAATCTGTATTATCGACATGTTCGTGAATTGTCAAAATTACATAATAAATTTTTTCAAAATTTTGAAATTGTAGCTATACAATTTAATATCATTAAAAATATTGTAAAGTAAATTAAAGAAATTGAATTTACCCATCCTTGACAGGAAAGTTTATAGAAAGAACTTTAATACAATAAAAGGAAAAAAAAACTATTATTATTATAACAAATAATAAGAAATGGCTTAATTGATTCTTAGTTTTTGTATGTTATGTTGTAATTTAATGCAAAGTGTAGCAGTTGATTTTTACATATTATTATAAATAATAGGTATTGTATTATTTAATTCTTTGTTTTTATATTAGTAATATATTTAAATAAAATGATATGAAAAAAAAAAAACATTGAACTCGCGACCTCACATAGATTCGGTGTTTGCTCTAACTCTCTCTCTAACCAAATCGGCTACAAGCCAAGTTGTACTGTCCTCATATTTGTAGGATTTTGAGATAGTAAATTATTTCATTAAAAACATGACCGCCAATAAAATTTTTTGGAGACACTAACTTCAAAGGTACCAACAGAGAGTGTCGCATCTAGTTACGATAGTATAGGTAATCTGTGCTACCAGCCTATGTATGTAATTACAGTGTACTTACGTACACTTACTTATACTATAATCTTTTCTTTCATTTATAGTCAGGACTATTAATGTTTATTAAATATTACATGTGAAGTTGGGCTAACTACTATAGAACCATTTACTTTTAAGAATATATATGCACTAACATATATATCACATTCTTTTTTGACCTGTTATCGGTGTCCTCCACTCAAGTTCCAGTTCACATAGATCCATGGCTCTCAGACCCATTATGAGAGCTTAGGTAGCTCACACGTAGGTCCCAGACCTCTCGTGGATTTTATTTAAGAAATGTACATACTTTATGCATGTATTTTTTCGCTTGATAATGAAATTTCAGCTTTGAAATTTATACTGTATAGAGGTATATGCTTATTCTATCTGAAAAATAAATAACAACTTTCTACGATACTTAGTTTGTAAAATACAGAACTTTAAATATGAACGTAAATGCGGATTTCATCGATCCCTCGCCCTTAACATACCATAGTTCGACCTCCCAAAGGATCCATGTGTCCCAGACCCACTATAAGAGTTTAGCTTACAATCACACACAGGTCCCAAACCTCTCGCGAATCTTAGCCTCTCATTTGGTGTATCTCACACCTTAAGAGCACACGGCTGTATGGACCAAGGGTTGTCCCAGACAACCCTTCGGATAATGAGGAAAATACATCATACGTTTGCGGCCACAAACAAGTAACATAGGTTATAGGCACTTCTAATATTTCATATGACCTAATTTATATTTCAAATCAACCATTAATTGTTAATAAAATAGTCACAAACTTCTGCCATACAGTTCCAATTTTATTATCAATATTATATGTATTCATTTATTAATTCCAGTTTTAAATAAATTATCATTGTCAAATATAATATTTTTGATTAATACCAATTATAAATCTCCCTAAATGCGGCCCTGCCATTAACTCTACAAAATATGTATACACAACACAAGTACATAATGAATTAATGCATAAATTAATTGTAGACTATGATAAACTACTGAATCCACTGGTTTAAATTTAACAATGATATAGTTCAATAAAATAGATGTAAAATGTGAATTTATTGTTGCAAACAAGGGTTCATCAATTTTACAGTCATGCGGTCAATATTTTAATTAATTAATGCGGTTATTCTACGCTTTTAGTAACCCAGATTAAATTTTGGTTTTTTACTACTTTAAAAAGAGAAATATACAAATTTCACCCAGAACGAAGTATTTTAAAAAAGTAACAAATCCTTTTTTACTTCCCGCTACCCTTGGTAAGGGAGGTATAGGGATCGTGCTAAAAATCACATATCGAGATTTTAGTAAATGACCAAGTTTTAAGGTCCTTAGAATCCAATTTTAACATTTTCACGATGATGTCTGTATGTGTGTATGTGTATATATGTGTGTGTATGTGTATGGATTTTGTCTACGCTCCAACTCAAATACTATTATTCAGAAAATTCTGAAACCTTATATGACGACCCTATTCTAATACGGAAAGAAACCATTAGATTTTGGTGTAAATTGGATAACCGGAAATGGCACTTTACTTGGAACTCATAATGGTTTTTCTTCGAAAAATGCAATTTTTTCGCATTTTATGTCATTATGAAAATTAAAGATTATTGAATTTTCTACAGGTATACATTAATATATCTATATATTTTACTGATAAATTTAAAAATCTTTTTTTTTAATCCCGAAGCCTAAGATAAACACAATTCCTTTGTTCACTTCATTTTTCAAATGAATGTAACTGACAGGTAAACGTCATTATCAAAAAACTAATCTCTTCAAATTAATAATAGTGACATATTAAATAATAAAGAAAATCGTAAATAAAGTAATAGTTATATGCAATGGAACATAATATGTGTAGTTTGCAGCATTACTAAATACGTAGTATGTATTGAAATTAATAAAAATTAAATGGCGGAAGGTTTTGTGTTGGCCACATCAGATTTGTTTGAAATTCGAATAAGCATGCTCCATATTATTATTTTCTGTTCAAATTTCTTAATATATTAAACAGTGTAGACTGTAGTAATTTAAAAGTATACTTTTTGAATTGGTACCAAATTACTCTGCTTGTGACGTCCAAAAAATACTAGCCAATGACAGAAGTGGAAAGACAAAAGTTACAAAATAGTTCATATTTCTTATTTAATTATATAAATATTTATGCTTACATCAAAATGATCTTCTCTTAGAATGAAAATTTGATTTTACAAATAGTTTTATGTTTACTCTTTCTTTCTTCTTCGTTTTGTTTTGAGGCACTGCTAAATGCTAGAACTATTTTTTACTATTATTACTTCTATTTGGGAACACTTGCACAAAACGCTTTTCTGCAACCATGTTTGACTCTGTAAAATGTAAAAATCAGTAATATTTATGTGCAGAACTAGGACCTAGTTACCTAGTATATAGTTGACAGCTTTCACGGCTGTTACTCGTTTAAATTCTGTAAGAGGCAAATGTAAGCCACACCCTCATTGGTAAGAAATTTACTTACGTCATCAGGCGAAAGGAGAAGCAGCAATTTTTAAAAAATATATATTTTTTCAAAAACAAGTTTCTCATGAATAAAGGGTAATATATAAAAAATACGGGTAAAATATTTTTTCTTATTCTTTCGATTAAACGATTAAAGCAAAGAAAAAAATCGTTCAGCACCTATAAAAAAGTATATTTTGTAGTTCATAGTCATTTATCATCAAATATGCTTCGTACTTCGTACACCAAACTTTTTTCCCAACTCCTACAAAATAAAATAAATGTATAATAGGCTAACTAGGCTATAGACTAGGGGCGCCAGCCGTTGGGGGGCGCCGAGAAAAATTATTTGATATAATAATGAGGTCAAAAAAAATTAAAAACTTGGAAAAAAAGTTTTTTGCCTTTATGGCTGGCATTCTGAGCTCTCGACTAAAAACAAATGACTAATATTTAGTCGGGCTAGTTATATAGTTTATTATATCGTCGGCAAATAGTTACACTCATAGAACATTAATACCACCATAAGTTACATGCCCTTAGTCAAACTAATTTGATTCATTAATTGGCTATTAAAAAAAATGCGCAATAATTTTGAACATTATGAAGAAACAAGCAAAAAACTTTTAAAATGTGATCAATACAGTGAAATTAGAAGACGTCACCGAAAATTACAGTTTGAAGAGTCAGATACTGAAGTAATCTTTGACGCTAAAACAGATATGAGAATGAACACATTTAATAAAATTTTAGTACAATGAAATTGAAAATATTTTTTGCTTTTTTACTAATTTATCAACTCTTACCGACGAAGAAATACGGAAGAAAGCTGCACTTCTTCAATCTTCATACCAAGGGGATATAGAAGAAGAATATCCCGAAGAATGCATTCAATTTAAAGAGTTTATGGCCCACTTGAACATTGAACGTATTTCTCTAAGTGAGATGTTATTTTTTATAAGAGATAAAGAAATTACGTATTCCTTTCCAAATATAGACATTTCATTGCAAATATTTTTAACTCTTGCAATCTCAAGCGCTAGTGCTGAGAGATTGTTCTCAACACTGAAACGTGTTAAAAATTATTTAAGGAATTCTTTAAGTCAAGACTTATTTTGTGATTTAGCAGTTTTAAATATAAATAGTGATTTATTAAGCAAAATGTCATTTGATGATATTATAAATGAATTTTCTGCGAAAAAATCAAGAAATTAAAAATTATAAGGGGCGCTATAAATGTTTTAGCCTAGGGGCAAAATTTATGTAAAACCGGCACTGTATATGAGTATAAACAGCAAAATCCTATGTAATATGTGGTAATAGATAATAAAACAAAAATAAATAATTCTACAAAGTATTATTATTCTGATGTTATAGATTGCTGTTGAGGACAATTTCTCCTCTACACTTTTACAAACATTTCTGAAAACCGCCAAGCAGTCATGAGGATAGACGAATTCCAGAACGGTAGAAAAACGCTTCCAACATCACTCAACTTCCCATTATCCCCATATTGCTGTGAGGACATTTGAACATCATTTTATTTTATTTATATGTTTATTACATTATATGTAAAAAAATTAATGTAACTTACTACCTCTTATGTAACACGATGGTGATTTACAACATTATGTCCATGAAGGAAAACAATTTTAAAATAATATTTTATTTAGTTTTTCTGGCATCCTCACTTCATTTACAATCATTAAAACTTTCAACCTTCGTTCTATTAAAATAACATCTTCAACCAATTTTATGGTTACTGTCGTTATTTTTCACAAGCTTGTCGCACTTTTTAAATCATCGTTTATGTTTCATGACTGAACATTCAAAGAAGAAATATATTCAAGAATTCAAGGACAGGATCCTTTTTAACTTCATCCATTTTCATTAAAATATTAAGGAAACTGAGCATTTGATTGAACTATAAGATTTTTCGGGCCGGCCTGAAAAAGCTCGAATTTTCGGGCCGGGCCAAAATCAAAAGTCCGACTCGGCTCGATTTTTGAAAATGATTAGCCCGGTTAGGCCCGATAAAAAATATCTTCGGCCCGGCTCGATGATCGACTCGAAATCGAGGCGGGCTTCGGGCCGGGCAGGGCCAAAGCTCGAAATCGAGCTGGCCTGAAAAGTACACTCAAAGAAATTCTATACAAAATACACTAAAATTTATTGGTCCACACGATTTTACGTAAATTTAACTGCATAGGTACAAATTTGGTATAAAATAAGTTTAATTGGTTCAAAATGTTACAAGATATTTGCATATTATAAATAAAAACAATGGGTGGTAGTATGAACAAGTGATTAAGGGTGATTAGCTAGGAGATGAATAGCAGTATTTTAGCGCTGTCAATCGTTTATGGATTATTTTAGAGAAAAATACTTCAAATAGCAGTTATAGAAAAATTAATTGTACTTTTATTTGAAGTATTTTTCTCTAAAATAATCCATAAACGATTGACAGCGCTAAAACACTGCTAGTCATCTCGTAGCTAATCACCCTTAATCATTTGTTCATACTACCAACCACCCATTATGTTTATAGATCACATTTATAGAATGCATTTTACATTGATTACATGATGGTAATTGTACTTACCGGGTACTGGAAAATCTTCAAACCTTCAGCCCTCATTCAAGGAAACACATTTACACAAATTTTTGTATTGCACTTAAAATCTAAGTTTAAACATTATCATTTAATACACAAAAATATACATCATTTCACGTTCAAATATCACAACAGACTGACTACCTTACGATCTTTAACTTGTTTCATTATGTACACGACAGCACTGATCATAGCGTAGCATAAAATTTCTTTATAAAACTTATTATAAATAATGTAAGATTTATAAATTACATTATTTAACACTGTATATTCAACTTTTACCACATTTTATTAGTTACAATTTGCAAATGTTACAAAAGTTTTACACGGCTAAAATTAGTGTGTATGATCTTCTGCGCCTTTTATTTTTACTAAAATCCAATAAATATAAAATTAATAAATAAATATGATTGTAAATGAAGAAGTAATTATAATATGTATTTTTTAGACGACCATTGTAATAAGTATGACATATCTACGTAGTATCCTAACACTGAAAGTTGAACTTATCACATTAGTGTTACGATATATTTCATATCGTAATAGTTGACACGGTTGCTAGGTTACTATGTCATTATTTCTGGCTATATGTATACATTATTCATTTGTCAGCTGTCAGTACGTTTGGACCTAAATATCAGTTTTGAAAAAAAAGTTAAATTTATTTATGCTCGTCTAAAAAATAATGTTCATAACTTGTATGAAATTCAAATATCTTAGCTCGTGTGTATTGACTTGCACTCCGCTACGCGTCGTGCGTCAATTTACACTCGCATGATATTTGGTATATTTCATAACTTGTTACGAAAATAACTATATACTGATTAATATTTTACATATTTTAATTAGATATATGTATTTATACATATTTATGTAATATAAAAAAAATCGTACAATTGAGATCTTGAACTTCTACTCTCGTCTCGAGAAAATCTCGAGAGCATTATTCTAGTCTCGAAAATTCGCAGTTTGGTACACCCGGAAATGGGTAATATGCCGTGATGATATATTATTATTTATTTATTGTATGTAACATTTATCCATTCTATATAGGTAGCGTTTATTTTTTTGCCTACATAGCATTTGCATTTGCATTTTTAATACATGTAACATTTAAATTATTCTCATTTTTTATTTAAATAATATCAATTTAATTGGATACAGTTGTTGATTCAATTCGTGTCTGAAACAAAGACTATTAGAATGATATAAATTTATAAAAGTTGTGGAATAATAATATATTTTCAATTTTTCATCTTACATTTGGTAACTTAATCACAAATTTACAAAAACAAATTAATTAGATCAATCGAAATTTGCATTGATTTATATTTTGATACCGAATGTATTGATAATAAGAGAGATATTGAGTTTTAAAATCGTAAAATTATAAGGTTCATTAATAACTCGATTATTAACTGAGTATAGGGGTCCCGTGGCCGTGTGCCTGAGTGTCTGGTCGCGAACCTGGGGGAACCGGGTTCGATCCAGACAGATGCCAAATATTTCCAATTTTAAATGGCACAAAAGTGACCCCTGTGATGCACTCTCCACACCAGCTATGAGTGCCCGTGAGGTGACGCCTGGTATGCGCCCACATGGTAAAATATATCGTCATCATTACCAATGTCTACATGTGTTGTAGATACTGGCACACCCAGAAATGGGTAATATGCCGTGATGATATATTTATTTATTTATTTCAGTGAGTATAAAGTACACTTTATACTCACTGTTTCTATACAGAAATCTTTATAAGAATATATTAACTTACGGTAAGTATATTATCTTCCACGATCCTTTTAAACGTTTTTTCTTCTTTCTACAGCTCTTAAATCTGAAGTTATTAATTCACCATGAAAATAAACATTATTTACAATCAATAAAGTATGTTGAACTACATTCATACTTAAGATACATATTCAAAAAAATGTTTCCGTATTGTAAGTATTCTAATTTTTAAAATACGAGTATATCACAGTATCATCGGAAAATGTCAAACTTCTTGATGAAAATAAATTTAAAGTAATCTTAAAACAATATTTATTAAAAAATAGTTGTTACTCTATTGAAGAATATTTAAATTATAAACATATCATGTGATATATTATGTGCTTTTTTATTAAACTGACGTGCTATAAACATTTTAATGTAATATACTTAAATAAACAATATAATAAATTCTTTATTGTAGCCAAAATGTGGTTAGGACCAAAACATTGTATTAAATACATTAAAAACAAACTGTTTATTTACATCTTTGTATCAACATATTATTTACACACATGTATTACATAAGAACAAAATAAATAAAAAAATATGTGACCAGCACATTATTAATTATAATTAAAATCTAATCAGCTCTTTAAATAAATAAATATATCATCACGGCATATTGCCAATTAACGGGTGTGCCAGTATCTACAACATATGTAGACATCGGTAATGATAACGATATATTTTACCATGTGGGTGCTTACCAGGCGTCACCTCACGGGCACTCATAGCTGGTATGGAGAGTGCACCACAGGGGTCACTTTTGTGCCATTTAAAATTGGAAATATTTGGCATCTGTCTGGATCGAACCCGGTTCCTCAGGTTCGCGACCAGACATTCAGGCACGCGGCTATGGGACCCCAGCTCTTTATAGATATAAATTAATACAAACGACGTCAATACCAAGGTATTTATAGGATGAAAAGAAAAACGTCAAGATGATTGCCAGATTGAGATGTAGTAATGAAGAAAGGAACAATAAATATTGGTTATCAAGTGATGAGAGAAGTTGCAGGCTATGCGGGAGAGAAAAGGAAACTATCAGGATTTCGTGCAGGGAAGTTGCGAGAGAAAGAAGAAAAGAAACGGTTCTGTTAGATGATATAGGGTCGGGGCAAGATTGGATGAAGGAAGTCATCAAGAAACGGGGGGTTAATTTATGATATTACCACAATTTATTGTAAAATATGTAGATTCTAAGCCAGTTAGGCAAGAATAAATATAATAATAATAATAATAAATAATAATAATAATAATAATCAGCTCTTTATATGGATGGAAAGAATTATAATTTTTAGAATATAGTAAAACGTACTTATGTTCATTGAAAACACACCACCGAATTTTTTACCAAAGACAGTACCTTCCTTACCTAAAGGTGACGGAATATAAATATACATAAAGAAATTACTTTTCTGCTGATTTGTAACATGAGTTATTTACATTAAAAGTTGAATCAGTAAACTATTGATTCTATGAGGAAAATTTACGTAAATATATGTATCAATTTTTTAGACATAAACATGGTAAGAAGTATTTAGAAAGAAATCATTAAAAATATTCAAAGCAAAAAATGTAATTTTTCCATGCTTTTCAATAAAAATACAAACATTATGATATTCGCCTTGCAGTCTTAGAGCAAATATAATAATGTGCAAAGTTAGCGTTTTACAACTGATAAAGGAGCATATTATTTGTGTTTATCTGTAGTTTAACCAGTAAAAAATTAAAAGTATGTGTAGTAGTGGCATCTGGTGTCTAGTAGATTAAGCGTTAAACTGAATTCATGTATATGAAAAGATTACTGTAATAAAAGAATATTAGAATAATCGTTTTAAAACCACAATGAAAACCGAAAAATAGAGAAATAAATAAATAAATGAGTTCACCATGAATGAATAATAATTTTAGATACGATTTCAAGCCTTGCAGGTGTTCAGAAGTCATCGCCACGCATCAGGAAGTCGTAAGTCGTCGTAGAAGACAAAGTATACGATCACATCATAAACACTCCTACGCAGGGAATAACTCTGCGACAAAATGAATTAAAATGTATTAATTGATATGTAGTTATTTCATAATAGCTCTGTTCGATGAGAAGTGCTTGAAGTGCAGAGCAGAATAGTGCAGTGCAGTGTAGTGTACACTAGTACAGTCTAATTCTTGTGGATTCATAAAACACACTAGTGTATATTTGGGCAAGTTTGCTCAGCTGTGAGTAATCAAGCCAAGCATAGCCACAGGTGTAAAAGGTTAGGTTGTTTATAAACACAGTCATATCATAAAGCTGCAAAAAAGTGACTGCAGAAATGTCTGTTTTAAAGAGCATAGTGAACTAATAAACGATTCTGACGAAGATCAATCATCACTTGATTCTTCCTCAGATTCAGAGACAGATATATTAATTAATTCTTTATATAGCAAAACAAAATTTTAGGTTAAATAAACAGATGTGTAGATAGGATAGAATTAAAATGTCTACCGAACAACATTTAGCTACCCCCACTCCTAGTCTGCACTTTCTTACACTACCTCGCGAGTCAGGTCAGAAAAGTGAGCACTAGTTCTTAAAATTTTTGTCATCGAACAGCCTGCCAGAAGCTGCCCGTTTCTCATAAAACATGTTAGTGCAAGAAAGTTAACACTAGGGCGGCCTAGTACATCTCATCGAACAAAGCTAATAATTCACAAAAATACAAATTAAATAAATTAAAATAAAAATTAAACATAAAGTCCTACATACATACAAATAATTCGTATTACTGTTACGTAACAGTATAACAATATATATGAGAACTCCAAAACTGGCGACCTGAATTTGGTAACTGACTTTTGCCTAACTTTTGTCATCGTGAGGAACAACTTTTCCTAATAACACTTTTTGATAACACTTTTACTTTTTGTGATATTCAAAATACCAAATTTTTGACACTACCGACCGATATGTTTTAAATGAATGCAGATCTTTATTGTATGATTTGTATGTATTAGAGTAACATAATCTGTTATACTTTATAATCTCGGACGAACTCGTTTATTACGATTACGATTACACTGAACAATTTAACGGGAGTATCAAACAAACAAATTTTGAAGAGGAATTAAATTAGTTTTACATTTCCTCATTTCCAAAATTAAATATCTCGTTTACAATCAATCCTTGAGGACTCAACATTAATTAGCAATAAATAGAATACTCACTCGGAGGTTCTGTAAGCTTAATTTAAAATTAAAAAAATCTGTTGTGGCCAGCACAAGCCCTCTCGCCATTTTCATATTAGGCTATATAAGTATTGTATTCCCGACCGACGCCAAATATTTCGAATTTTAAATGGCACAAAAGTGACCCCTGTGGTGCACTCTCCACGCCAGCAATGAGTGCCCGTGAGGTGACGCCTGGTAAACGCCCGCACGGTACAAATATGTCATCATCATTACCGATATCTGCGATAAAGCAGATTGGTACACCCAGAAATGGGTAATATGCCGTGATGATATATTTTTCATTTATTGCACTTCGCTTTCGAACCGTCGTTTTATAAAAAAAATATTACAGAACTTTACCCAAATATTGTTTTTTATTGTCTTCTGCACACATAATTCTAATTATGTATATCTATTTTTCATTGTATGAGGAAGTTTCCAAATGTCAAAGATTCTTCCAATTCATTACCCAGATTGGCGGTATTTCTGATGGATATATGCATTTTACCACAATTTTACCTATAATTTCAAGTATTTAATTAATAAAACAATAAGAAAGATTAAATATACTTCCCAGAAAAAACTATCAGAATGTCACTAAAACTGTTGATTTTTGACATGTGTCATTTACAAACTATATTATAAACATTGGAATTTGTCAACTGGTTTCCTTAGTGCCTTAGCCTCTGCGATTAGATTACTCTATAAGTGTATAGTGTCTTTATCTCTAAATCTGTACAAGATATAATAAAATTTTTAAGTGTATTAGATGGAGAATTTTATGTTCTTCAATATTTAATAAAAAAATTATATTCAGAAGAATTTTTCTAAGAAACTACTACTTCCGGTTGTTCAATTGTTACCAAAACCTTTTCAGCTCTTCCCAGGAATGTCAGATTAAGAAAACTGCAGTTAAATATTTTTTAAGTCTTATAGTTTTTGAGGAATCGTGTCTACAACATCCAGATATACACACACACATACACACACACACACACACACACACACACACACACACACACACACACACAGACATCATTTTAAAAATGTTATAATCGGATTCTAGGGACATTAAATCGTTCTTATTCAATAAAATCTGGATATGCGAATTATAGCATGAATCCAATACCTCTCTTTCTTCTCTTAGCGAGAGGTAAAAATAGAGATATTTGAATATTTGATGTTCCATAGTGCATTGACTAAAATGACGAAAATGTACTCTTTTCCAGACAGAAATTCATCCTTCACGGCATTAGGAAACCATCCGCAAATCCTAGACAGAGAATTGACTACATCACTGCTAAATCTGAATGCACAAATTAAAATATTCGCTTAGAATTTTTCAAGTTTTAAAAAAATAGCTTACATTAAACTTTTAATAAGTGAACCAACTGCACTAAGATTGCTCATTGTTGATTCCATGACTGCATAATTTCTTTCTTTTAATTAAATTTGTACTATTAATATTAATCTAAAAGAAAAGTTCACAAACAAATTTTAAATTAATATTAAATAAATAAACATATAAATATGTTGAAGCTAAAAGAATATATAAAATGAACAAAAAAATCAATAAAAGAGACTAACAAAATACACAGTTTCAGTTGCTATGCAACCACTGTTTGTATTGATACTTGTGTACCTACTACAAAACAAGTCATGAACTGACTTTGACATGAGTTTGTTGTAACAATGGATGATTTCGATGATCCAATTGACGATTTATTATCAGAAGGTGACAGTTTTTTCGAAGATCCGAAACTTTTAGCCAAAAAATCTACTCCTAAGAAAACCACGAAAGCCGTAGCTGATATTTTTGGTTTGAATACAGAAAAACCTACAACAACTAAGGAATCAAAAAAGGATGACGATTGGTTAGGTTTAAGCATTGATAAAACTGAAAAAGAGAAGGATAAACCAATAGAAATCAAGACTAAGAGACTAGACAAACAAGAGAGTAAGATATCATTTGATACTGATGAAGTAAATAGTTTGCTTGGATTGGAACCAAAAACTACAGCCGCTAAAAAATCTTCTATTATAAGTGATATATTAGGAGAACCTAAAAAAGATGAAAAAACTTTATCAATTGATGACATATTACGGGGAAGTAGTATACGCAAAAAAGATCCACCACCAGTTGTTACAGAAAATAAAGTTGAAAAACCAGCCACAGATTTTGCCCCTACCATAAGTACACTTAGCAAAGAACCTAGACGAGGTAGAAGAAATTCACCATCTTTAATTGACCCTTTAGGCATATTTGAAAGCCAAAAAAAGCCGGAAATCAAAGATGAAGTCAGTGTAATGAAAGATGAATCAAAAAAGAGTGATAAATCTACACTCGAAACTTCTCTTGACAAAAAGCAAGATAGTTTAACTATTATAGAACCAAAACGCAAATCTAGTATAGCAAATTGGCTAGAAGGGAGCGAAAAGACTATACAAAAATCAGAACCAAATAAAGAAGTTAAAAAAAATATTCCAGAACAACCATTTCCATTAGAAATACCGGCTCAACAATCACAAATTCCAGACCATTTGTTAGGATCATTATTAACACAACAAAAAATATCTTCCTCGCATATAGAACTACAAAACGCTTCCCTAGCTCTTCAACAACAAGAATCTCAACTTATGATAGCTGTACAACTAAAAAAATATGAAGATAGTCTCGGAGAAATGCAACGCAAACAACAAGAAATGCTTTTGAAACAAGATGTGCAATTTAATTCATTACTGGAAAGACAGTTTGCTAAACAACAAATTATGGAAAATAATATGAGACTTCAACAAGAACGAATTAACAACCATATACAATTGTTGTTATCTCAACCTTCTTCTGTTGGAGAAAACGTATCAGTAGAGCAACAACAGAAGAAAGATTATATTAAAGCTACTTTTGAAGAAAACAGGAAATTTTATGATGATATTGTCCAAAGTTTGAAGCAGAAGCATCAAGAAGAAATATTCCTCTTAGAAGAATCGTATAAGTATGTGAAAATAGCCTGATTTATATACTTAAAAAAATGTTCAATATTTTATTTTTCAGGAAACAGCTTACCTTCCTAGAAAATTCTTTAGAGTCAACTGAAAAACGCCTGAAAGCAGAAATAGAAAACATAAACCAATTTTTCGCCGATAAAATAGAAGAACTAAATAAAGAAAAACAAGATTTAGTTAAAAAATATGAAGAAAGAATAAAAACAATTTCCGAACAAAACTTATCTGAAATAGAATCAATAAAAGAAAATTGTAAAATTACTGTAGCTGATGTGCGCAACGAATACAAACAAATGATAGACGACATGGCCATTAGTAGAACAAAAGAACACGAAACAATTGCAGGAGCTGAAACAATAACCAGAAAAATAGATGAAAGTCTGGATTTTTTACAACAAAGTACTACAACAATGCAAAAAATTCAACATACAATCCATAGCGAACATAACGTACTAAATGAAGTTAGAAATGAAACTTTGACTGCTAAAGAAATGGAAATTAAAAGTAAAGTAAAATAAGAAATAATTAGGTGTAATAACAAATACTCGAAATCTCGGTCATACAGGATGTTAAAAAATAAGTAACAAATTATGACCAAAATGAGTAGAAAGAGCTTAAATCAACATTGGTCCGATCTTCAATTGTTTTTAAGAAAGAGGTTATTTTGTATTAGAATGGAAGAAAAACAGACAAAGATAGTGACTGAACAAAATTTTCTATATACGTATCAGTAAATAGACCTTAAAAAAAAATTATATGTAACATTTTTTTGACTTTCTAATAGTTACGAAGTTATTTGAAAACTAAATATTGGCCAAAATCGCCACAACATTTGTTTTAGTACAATTAATTTTTTTATTTTTTGAAAAATAAAAACACATCTATGATCTTTGAAAGGTAAACAATAAAAGTCTCATTTAATCAAAGACGTAACTTTTACAGTTTTCAAGATAGCAGAGATAAAGCCCGAAAAAACTGATTTTTCACTGCATTATATCTCGGAAACTGTTGAAGATCGGACCCAAGTTGATTAAGCTTTTTTTACTCATTTTGGTCAGTACTATATGCCCTCATAATTTGTGACACTTATTTTTTAACACCCTGTACAGCATTTAATCTTACAAAACCTATGTTTCGATATACACAGTCGGTGACACGAAAGAAAGCCGACGCCGTAAGGAAGGGTCATAAGAATGTACTTCTTCAGGGGAAGTAAGATCTTACAGATTCTCAGAGATTCTTCAGTTTGTAAAACTGAATGTTTAAACGAATGTGTACATGATTTTATGTTTAGGAATCTGCAAGATCTTATTTACCCTGAAGAAGGTAAGAATAAGTATATAGAGCAACATGGTTTTGTAAGAATAAATGTTGTATGACATATCGTTTATTTGTTACCATCTAATCTACACAACAATCGAGAAATTTACCACATTTAAAAATAAATAATTATGAGAATATTTTTTAGTGATGCAGGTATCTTTAGAAAAACAGCGAGCAGCCAGCGATGGCGAAAGGGCCCAACTATTAGCTTTAGTCCGAACTTTAGAAACAAGAGTAGCTGAACAAACTCAATCTACAAGAGAAGAACGATGGGCTTTACAACAAGCAACAGCTACTTTAGCTGCAAGAGCTCAGGCATTAGACAGAGAATCTGAATTTGTTAAGAAAAACCTCGAAAGGGAACGCGAACAAATTAAGGTATGGTATGAAGTTAAGGTACCTCACAACATGTAAGCTACGCAGAGGCATTTTCATGTAGCCACTTACAATATTATATTTTGACACGGTGCATTTCGGGTTCGGATTGTACGTCGGCTTAAATCTTGCAAGGTTCAAACTTTTATTTTATCGAATGAACATTGTGATCACAATATTTTTCCCAACAAAGACATTAAGTACTGCTTCAAATGTGACTATTTGATTATTTTAAAGGGGTTGCATTTCAGGTTGTTTAGTTTAGGGTTGTTTTCATAATCAGGCTCACTTTAAGTCTTTAGTTAAAATTGCTTTAGGATTTTATCTTTAATTTAAGATAATGCCAGGGTGCTAGCTAAAGTGATATTATGAAAACGAATACTACTTTAATTTTAATTTAAAGTTTTAAAGTGAACATGAACATGAAGTTTATTACGAAAATGGCCCTTAGTTAAATAGTCAAACATTTTACGGTAACATTTATACTTTAAGTGTAAATTAAGCAGAGTCTAAAGTGAGTGACCGTTAGTATAAGGCTGGTTAGCGATCAATTGATTAACATACTTTTTCTATCAATCGGTTATGGATTAGTTTGGAGAAAAATACTTCAAATAAAAAGATATGTGCAATAAATTTGTTTTAACTGTTATTTGAAGTATTTTTTTCTAAAATAATCCATAAGCGATTGACAGAGAAAAAATCTGTTGTGACCAGCACAATACCTTCCGTAATTTCTATGTATGTTATATAAATTCTTATATTTTCAGTAAAATAATTGCACTATGTAAATTATACTTGAACTTGACTCTTATATTAAGCTAACATCTGTTAATTAATTCTATTCTATTGCAAAAATTGCAAGATTTATAAAAATTAATTTCTTTATATATTCTTATACCTAAATACATGAAATAAAAAATGAAGAACATAATACAATCAAATTGCATAGAGAATAGAGTATTCTTTAATATTTAATATCAAAATGGCAAAAAAAATATATTTACAGTAAACTTTTTGAAAGAAGTCCGATCAAGGCCATCTACGAATTGTATCTATGAATTAAGATTTTGTGCTGTCAAATTTAGTAGTGTCTTTTATTTAGTTTTTATGAGGGTACATAATATCTTGTGTACCTCATAAAAGCTATGTAAACGACACTACTAAATTTCACAGCATAAAATCTTAATTCATAGATGCAATTCGTAGATAGCCTTGATCGGACTTCTTTCAAAAATTTTACTGTAACTGCGTTTTCTTAAGAAAAACTGTTAAGAGCTTTAAATTATGGTACTTCCGGTGAACCAATTGTAACAAAAACCTAGTCAAGTATTTGCATGTAAGAATGCGGAATGCGAAAACAATGTAATTTTTGAAATTGTAACGGAGTTATCGCGGACGAAATTATCGTAACATACACACACACACACACACACACACATACATACATACATGCATGCATCATCATAAAAATAGTAAATCCACATTGTAGGGACTTCAAAACGTGCTTATTCATTAAAAACACCATAGAATTTTTTGACCAAAGACAATATCTTCCTTACCTAAAGGTGACGAAAGTTAAATAATGCTCGTCAACTATTTCCTAATCATCCTTGTTGTTCGTTCATACTCATACTATCATTGTAAATGTACCATTTAGATAAACATTGTGTACATTTTTTTCAAATTTAATTTTCTTCACAGACGATGAAAGAAACTTTACTGACGGAACACGAAAAAATAATCCTGCAACTAAACGAAGAAAAACTAACTATTGCTGCTGAAAAAGCCCGCCTGGAAACAAGTGCCAAACTAAATCAAAACTTCGATTCTTCCAAAGTCAAAGCGGAAGTAGAAGCCGCCTTAAAAATCGCCAAAGAAGCTACTGAACTTACCGATAAAGAACGCGAAAACCTCTGCAAACAACAATGCGAAGTAGAAATCCTCAAACGAAATCTCAAAGATCGCGAAGCGAAACTTTTAGCCAAAGAAAATGAACTAGAAAAGATGTTCAGAGTCGCCGATTTAAAATATCAAGATGGAGAAAAGGCACTTACTGAAGCAAGACTGATAGAGTATAAATATAATGAAAGGTTGAAAGATATACAGAAGCAGTTAGTAAGTTTAGCTGGCAGAGAAAAGAAATTAACTGAAGACAAAATAGCGCTGTCAAAAGATAGACTGACGTTGCATACACAAATGAAAGATAATAAAAAGTGTGGATTGTGTGAAGCGGATAACTATAAAAGTGAATACAAACCTGAATCTAGTGGGGAACAGAATATACCAAAATGGGTAATTAAATAATAATCGGTTGCACCAACGTAACTTAAATTTTAAGCGTTCCTTAATTTGACAATATTGCATCGCTTCGAAATGTCAAATGAATTATTACGTATTGCAATCGAATTATTGATATGCATATTTTGATTATTAAGGGTCGTTTAAAATTGAAGTCTTATTGGTGCAACGGGGCATACATAAAATAAATTTTAAATATCAAATTTTGACAATAAAGTACTCCCTCCATCAAAAAATATGGTACTTATATATTTTTTAAATTATCAAAATTATCGTAAAGCAAAAAATTGTAATAAAGTAAATATACATAATCAAATAACTTATAATTAATTTACTGATGTGTGAATTTAAGTCTGCTTTACATTTGTCAATTTTTTGTCAGTTTTAAGAACTTGGCTAAGTTCTAAAAATTGAGCTTAAACACTTGCATTACACTTTTCAATTTTAAGCAGCTGAATAAACTGGAAATAAAGTATTTTCTATTCTTCATTCAATTTTTTGGTGGTTTCTAGTAATTCCAATAACACACCAAAGTCAATTTAATTATATGACTGTTACATGTCAATGACTTTTGATATTTCAATATTTCAGTTAGCTATAAATAGATGAATTTATTGTACAATTTTAAGTTTGGCCAAGTTTTGGCGATGGGAGATTTTTATAAAAATAAATACGAAATAATACCATATTTTCGGACAGAAATTGGAATAAGCATTGTTCAATAAATCTGCTTCCAAATTTAAAATTTGTTAATATATAATTATGTATTTATTTAACTTTACACAGTGACTACTTGAAATCTGTTAAGTTTTTTTTTTTATATATTTTGTTGTAGTTACCTTTTAATTTTAGCCGAAAAATGTAAATACAAAACTTATTCAGACTTAATTTGACGAGAAAAGCGCTAATAGAATACACAATTTACAACATATTTCAAAAGATCATTTTTTTGTTCTGTTTATTTGATAGATCTTATATTGTCTAGATTTTAATTTTAAATAAGTTTTGTACATATTTACAACTTTCCTCCAAAATTAATAGAAAAAATTAACATTATAATTCCTAGTATTGGTAGACACGGGTATAAAATGCGTACCACTATTTTTAGAGCTATTCTTTTCTTCCAATACCTATTTATACGTTACATGTGCCGCTTATCAAAATAGAATATAATGCACCTTCTATTAGCCATTCGCAAACTTTAAAATTGGAAACAGATTTTATGTATAAGAACGAGAACGTAATTTAGACAGCCTAAATTTACAAATAATACAAAATTTTGTACCTTGAAATAATGTATTAAATAATTACCATTTAAGCTTTCACTACCTATATAAAAATTCTAAAAACGGAATATAAAGTATTCTAATAATTACTTATCTTTCAGGGCACAGACGCAGAAATTCTACGTATAAAATACGACCTAGAAAACGAAAACGTTGTCTCTCGTGAGCAATCCATCAGGGATGAGTCAGAAACATGATTTATTATTGTTACTAAGAACACAATTAGTATTATACAATTTTATAATAAATAAGTTCTTATGTGTTCATTTTGTGATACCATACATTTATGTACAAAATTTTATATGAATAAAGTAGTTTACACAAATTTGTGCCGCATTATTTTCAGCACAGTATAGCTACTAGGCCGATATACTACAAATCCGCAACTATCGGATAAAAATTAAAATAAGAAGTAAATAGTTTTAGTAGGCAGGTATAATCAGTTTAAAATAAAAAAAAATTGTTTTTACATTAATAGAATCTAACTCGTAAAAAGTAAACATATTTCTAATTCTAAACATTTATGTACATTAATTCTTGTGTGTTTTATTTATTTTTTTGAAAACAACAAATATAACGAGTAAATATAGACTACCCTTTCGTGGTCGTCATAAACGAGTTCGATTGCAATTTAAACTGATTATACGATTATTTAGCCGAGTTTAAAAATAATTTAAATGTACAAATAAATTATTCGAAACTTGCTAATAATATTCAGTATCAAAATATATGTATAATATTTATTAATATTTAACAATGTAATAATAATTAATGCACATTATTCCACCAGCTGTAAGTTTTAACATTCTTGTCCTCACAGTAAATGTATATTCTCTTTATAGGACTGAAAGCATTTTGCTTATTTTATTATTTTAGCGTAGTAATGAATCTTGATTTTAGAACACTTTTTCTGGCATAAATGGTCGATTTTATAAAATAGTTCTGCCAATAAAACATGCAACAACAAAATATGTTATTCACAGCTAAAATATACGACATCCAACTCGTTCCCGTTTCCGAGACGAGTAAAACATATTTAATAGCCCTTATTCAACAATCATCAAATAAAACAATCATTACTATATGAAATCATTTCTAGGTAGCTTAATAAGGCATATATGAACTCTAATCACAGTTATAAATCACAAAATGGACGGACATTCCCTTGAGCTCCTCATTTGTTCCTATAGCCACGCGAAAATAACCATACAATAAAATTTTAAAATAGTTCATAAAATAAATCTGTATAAAATGTTTGCGTTAGTGAGTATAGTATACGGTTGCAGTCCTATGCAGATCTTTGCTTGACTTCGAGTAGCTGAGGGTAGTTCTCTACGATGTTCAGTAGGATTCCATCGATGTAACATCTTAGTTGCGCATTTACGTCTTGTTGTTCTTTCAGTGCTTGCTGGATCTGCAACAGACAGAATTTATTTAAATCTATAATTTCATTTTTTAAAGATGTCTGATCTAGGTCATCTTCGAATTTTATACATTAAAATTTTAGCTTCGCCCATTCTGTCACATTAGTGGTATTTACTTTGTTTTTATGGATGCCCATTGCTGTTATTTTGAAATTATAAAATTATGTGTTTCAGTAAAAGCATTCAAAATTCAAAAATAAGTTAACTACTAAGTTTATTAATAAATGAAAGCAAATATGTGGAAAATAAGATACCGGCATAAAATAAAGGCTGGTTTGGTTTATGTAAATTGTAAATTTTGCATATACTTCAGCATTAGCATTAAACTTTACGCTGTCCGGTTCATTTACTTCTTAGGGCAAACTAATAAGAGCAGGCTGATAAAGTCACTTCTTTGTAAAATCGACGTCTTTTCATCATAACTACATATATCTACCTTGTTAAATTAAGTGTATTAGTTGGATATCTTTTTCAATGACACTCATTTTTAGTCAAGACAATATGACAGAAATATTCAGAAATAACAAAATGATTACAAATGACAAATCGACAGTGTATATGTAGGTCTATTCTAAATTCATAGCCACATGTGCTATCCGCTATATAAGTTCCACTACTAGCCAATAGATGGATTCAAGTCGGATAGCCACATGTGCTATCCGCTATCCGCTGTATAAGTTCCACTACTAGCCAACAGATGGATTTAAGTCGGATAGCTACATGTCCTATTTGTTAGAATTATAAATAATATTTGATTAATATCTATATATTGTAAGTACCTATTTAAATTATAATAATTATTTATAATTCTAACAAATAGGACATGTAGCTATCCGACTTAAATCCATCTGTTGGCTAGTAGTGGAACTTATACAGCGGATAGCGGATAGCACATGAGGCTATCCGACTTGAATCCATCTATTGGCTAGTAGTGGAACTTATATAGCAGATAGCGGATAGCACATGTGGCTATGAATTTAGAATAGACCTCCTGGTCTGTGGTTGTAAATATCTCCAGAATCAAACTGTCGTCCACGAACATATACTTGAATCATGCAAGGTCGAAACAATATGAATTATTTTCACGCACGCTTCTTGTCAATGCAAATATAAGAAAGAGAAATGTATAATACAATTGACCTTATCTGCCATAAAAAAATATACTACAGGTATTATAGTTAAATAAGAATTCAGTTATTTTGATGTTATTTACAAATGATGCATTGTTAATAAAGAAGTAATATCTGTAGCTTAATGCAAGAACAACCAATTTTAACATTTCGTATTTTTGAGAATGAGTGATTTAAAATCATAAAGAAACTTTCAGTGTTAATAAAATCGACAGTACCTATTCGTGATACTCTAAAACTTAATATTTTGTAAATCTAATGAATGTTAATATTGATAACATTAGTTATTATTCATGTCATAACATTGGTTTACTGGATGTCGATTTCTACAATTCCTTTGCACTTCCAATTTTATAGAAGACGCAAAGATATGAGCTAGGGGCGTGGGAGCTACTAAATAATAGTGGTTAACTCCAGATCTGCAGGGGTCTTCTTACTCAGCGTACTGGCCTATATTTCACACTAATCTCAATAGGTATTTCAGTTAAATATAAATTATGAGAAATTAAATTTGAACTTAATCTTATTTTCTTTTATTTACTAACTATTTATACCGAAAAATACACGACAGTAATTTTCAATAATTTTTCTGTAAATAAAGCGATATAAAACTGAATACATTCCTGTTTTATACCTGTATATTGCTTGTTTATTCCTTTGCAAATTGGATTGTTAACTTTTCGGTTTTGACTCCCAGCATGACACGCAAAAGATGTAGCTCTTATATTTTTGCCTCTACTATACTTTTGTTGTATATACAAATATAGCGTTTTTTAGCCGATTACACAATCTTATTTTAGTCGAATATTCACATTGATTGTTCTTACATTAAGTGTCAGAGATATTAGAATTGAAATAGTATGTTGCAACGATGCAACGCCCAGATCCAGATGGGTAGGTCCGTGCAAGCGATCTGAGAGAAATAGGGCAGGGTAAATAAGGTTGTTCAGGGTTAAGCGCCAGTTGAATAAACTAGCTCTTTCAATTTACCATGTAATGCAACATACTGTACAGGAATGGACGAAGCGGTAAGACTGAAAGGATACGCGATAAAAATAAATGTCAAATTTGATTACAACAAAACATTTACTATCGTACATAGTACATAAAAAAGTAAAATGCAGTTCGCGGCGCCATTTAAATAATAAATAGTGATAAATAATTGAAGTTCGAAAGCACTCGTCGCATGTAATTTCGTATTTATTTTTAAACATCTGTAAATATTTACAAAGCATTTCACAACAATACTGAATGAACAATGTGAAAAAGTGAAAAAATATAACAAGAGTGAATGTATTTGCATAAAAATAAGAATAAATATATTTAGAAAGCTTTCATGCAAATAAAAATCCCAAAGCATTAAAACTAATTAAAAATAAATACGGTGCATACCTTAGCTAAGTTCTCTTGTTCATCTTGGTGGAATAACTGCAAACAAAATAATAAATGTAACAAAAAGCTACCAACAAGCCCCAAGTGTGAAGCGACAATTAAAGCAAAATGTGCTCTAGGTAATAATTTACTCGTGTAAATCAAAAAGAAAAGCTACGATGTGTATGTCAAATGAAAAAAAAAAAAATAGTATAAATCATTCTGGTATTTAAGAGGAATACCTACTCCGTTACTAAAATATGAAACGAAAATTCCAAAAAGAGAAAATGTCCCTATGCGGAAAACTAGGTACCTATTAACATATTTTAAGTCATTACTATACAAACATACTTCCGATACTAAATAACAAATGGAATAATTGTTGAAATATATTAATACTGGATTTTGATATTAATAGGAAAACGAGAAATGATACTGAATTTTAGTTTTGCCATTTAAATCAAAGTCTCGTATTAATAGATTTCAATAATTTTTTTTTTTTAAATGCAGGTTAATATCGGAAGTAGTAATTGTGTTGTATCAACTGTTTAAACAAATTAATCAACAACGGTATGTGAAGTTGAAAGCGGTTAAATACGTTTTACGGGTAATACGGTTCTTATGGGTCTGACGTCTTATGGGGAACCCGTATTCGTTGAAATACGGGAGAGCGGGTGGTATTTTGGATCCACAGGTATTCAGAAAACTAATCGGAATTATATTTGTATAATAATGATTTTTTTTAAATATTAATAGTTCTAGTACAGGAACAATTTATTTGAGCATTTTGCTTCATACTTTAGTTCGGAAGTAGGCATTCCTTTTAATTAAAAATAAATGATTTTTCCTATTTCCAACCATTTTAATCTCCTTCTTACCTGGTCGTGTGACATGGCCTCAAGTTCTTCAGCCAGACTTGTCCCCGCGGTTAAAAGTCTCCCTTGTTCGACTCCCGCTGTGAGTAAGCTCGCCTGCAGCTCTTCGTTGGTCTCTTGGAGGTTCTTGTTTTCAGAACGCAGACTAGCGACTTCCTGGTGCAGTTCTTCAAGCCGCAATGCATCCGGAGATGTTGTTGGTAGTGCTGGGGTTCGAACCTCAGACCGGAGGCGCTCTACCTCGCGAGAGAGCTCGTCAATGAGCTGGGTGTTGCCTTGGCGTTCTTCTGTCAGTCTGGAATGAAGAATTTAGTTAATAATTTTATTTAAAAAAAACATTTACAGGACGTTTCGGGCAAAAATTAGACCATCATCAGCAATAACAGAAATATATAAAATCATAATATTCATTGGATTTATATATTTTTTCTGTTATTGCTGATGATGGGCTAATTTTTGATTGAAACGTACTGAAAGTGTTTTTTAATAAAATGCTGGAACATTAAGGTCTACAATTCATTCCACGCTAAATCCTGAGGAGGTTCCCAAAAAATATTCCAATTAAATTAATAATTAATATTAAAGACTGTTTTTCAACAGTGAATTTCTGTAACTTAAGTTACCGTAGCGGAGCTTACTAAAGTATCAATAATTTTACTGGTGTCAAAATTAGTAGTAAAAGAATAAAACCCACAATTTATAAAGTATCTTTATCCACATACTGACTTCAATGATATCTTGTAAGTCAGTTGGTAGAGCATCGTACCGACAATACGAAGATCTTGTATTTGGAATCTTCTTTTAAATAATACGTTCTTGTTAAGTTCTTATAGTATACCGCAGGATGAAAGAAGAAAAGAATAATAAATTTTAAGTCCAAATATAAAACAAGTACTTCTTCGTGCAAATCCTTTTTGAAAAAAAAAATAATAATAATAATTAACAATGTTTCATGTGGATTTGACTTAACAATTGTATTTTTGCGCCAGAAACACAATAAAAAATTGTAACTGTCAGTGAAGTCAATCAAAATTATCGGCGGTAACGGTTCATAGCTAGGATGCTGCCATCTACATTGAGCTTTGCCTGCCTGCTCCCATAGTACGAAAAAGTAGTAGTTAAGCGAGAGGAAGGTTGTCTAGGTTGGGAACACTGATTGTTAATATGCGGAAGGGACACCATGTAACATGTACTGAATACGTTTAAGAGAAGTAATTGTTTTTGTTGTATCATTTACATTAGTGAACCAATCCATACTAATATAATAAATGCGAAAGTAACTCTGTCTCTCTGTCTGTCTGTCTGTCTGTCTGTTACGTTTTCACGCTTAAACCGCTGAACCAATTTTGATGAATTTTGGTATAGAGATAAATTGGATTTTGAAGAAGGACATAGGCTATCTTTGGTCCCGAAAATAAAACTTGAAGGGAGTGAAATAGGGGATGAAAATTTGTATGAAGAACCCATCATTTCTTCCGCTGAACCAACTTTGATGAATTTTGTTATAGAGATATATTGGACCATAAAAAAACACATAGGATACCTTTTGTCGCGAAAATAAAACTTGAAGGGGGTGAAATAGGGGATGAAAGTTTGTATGGAGAGCCCATCATTTCTCAAGTTAGGGATATAAAAATTCTTATTTATGCTTTTGGTAAGAAATAAAGTGTGTTTTAGCGTTTTTGTAAAATCAGCCCTCAAGGCGATACAATAGGGGATGATTTCAATTATTTTTTAATCTTTGTATCTATAATTAAGTTTTAACCATTAGCAGATTTTCGATATTTGTCGGCGAGATAGCTTGCATTGTATGTGGACAGTGGGCGGAGCTTGTACGATGCGAAGCAGGTTGCCGGCTCCCTACGCAGCGCATGTCTCCGTGCGAAGCCGGGGCGGGTCAGCTAGTATAATATATATGTGTGTTTATATAGTGCATTTTCGTTATTCCTACTAAATAAAATCATTCTTCATTATTTATACTTTAGTCTCTACGTTTACGCTAGCTAAGTTACAGAACTTCACTGTTGAAAAACATTCTTTTTCTTTAGTATTAATCAAGTTGTGGCGGCCATTCGCCAGCATGGGTGTCGTCGCACGGTCGTGTGGGAATCGATACTTCATAAAATCGAGATTTTATTATTTCACTACTAATTGTGACATAAAATCACTAACTTCAATGGGATCTTATAACTCAGTTGGTAGAGCGTAGAGCATCGTATCGGCAATACGAAGGTTCTGGGTTCAAATCCCAGTATGTCCATTAACTTTTCAAAAATTCTTCTTCGTTAGTTAATAATGTTGTTGCCAAAGTGACAAGCGCCCTATATTGTAGACTAAATCTTTAAGGTTCAAGATTACATTTATCTAGCCTACCTTTTCTCTGCCTCCCTCTGGTTGTGAGCCTGTGCATTAACTTGCGCCAGCTCTTGCCGGCTTTCTTGCAGTTGGTCGGCAATTTCTCGACGCTCTGCCTCCAAACGCTCTGCACGGCCCCTCTGACGAGATGCCTCATCGCGTAAGCTACTTGCTTCTAACTCTAGGGCGCTCAGCCGCATGGAAACAGACTCTAGTTGTAGCTGCTTTTCTCTTTCGATTCGGGAAAGAAGGTCCTTGGCACGGCGTTGCTCCTCCTACAAAGAAGAAAATAACGTGGGTATAAAACATAACAACGATTAACGTCACGCCAAAATTATTGAAAATAAGCTAATTAGGTAGGAAATTATTTATTTCTAATGAAAATGTAAAATACCAGGAAATATAAAGAGCACACTTTGAGCTATATAAAAATATAAGATTCGCTTATTGGTTGCGCACCACCACAAGAATAAAGCTCACAGTCATTCTAAATTCTAATTATTGTACAGGTAAAGCGTTGAAGTGTTGATCACCAGATGCTTGATTGATATGTTTACCCTGGGTCGCTGGGTCCATAGAGCAGTGTGCTCTGAAGATGTGAGAAACAGAGAGGCTGTGAGATCCACGAGAGGTCTGGGATCTACTTGTAATCGTAAGCTAAGCTCTCATAATTGTTCTGGGACCCGTGGACCTCGTGGAAGTCGAGCTCTGGGAGCTCAACTTGTCTGGGACATGAGTTGATGGCTACGATACCGCTAATGGAGAAACACCAAGTGAGGGGATGAGATCCAAGAGAGGTCTGGGACCTACGGAGCTCTCATAGGTCTGGAACTTGAGAGTGACCTTATTCCTGACTCCCCTTCCCCACGTGTCTATGACAATCTGTATTTTATATCACTGGGAACGCGTTCTAGAGTATACCTCGTCCAGATTTCATTTGAACAAATGACTTTTAAATCCTCTGTGTTAATCCTAATCTTTACTACTGTAAATATTTTTACGTTTCACGCAAATATAGTTTCTTCTCAAAGTACATTATATGTCTATGAAAGTTGAAAATTGCTTGTAACTATTTAAAAGGGGAAAAGTTTTATTGGGGTATTGGGGTATAACTGTACCTCGTGCATATTTACATTTTGGCACTACCAGTTGCTCAATTCAGTAATGAGCGTTCATTGTTAAAGCAAGCGTAACAGCTTGGATAAGAATTTTATAGGTCAACTATGATTCTCAGGAACTTTGAGAAGAAACTATATTTGCGTGAAACATAAAAATATTTACAGTAGCAAAGAGGATTTAAAAGTCATTTGTTCAAATGAAATCTGGACGAGGTATACCAGTCCGACGTAGACTAGTTTGTGTGTGAGGACGCCAGTAACAGGTCAAAATGAATATGAAATGTATAATAGATTAGGGCATGTTTTACCGCCCATATATTCTTGACTATAAATAGTTTTACAATAATTAGCCTAACTTCACATGTAATGAACATTAACAAAAATAAATATATCTCATCATGACATATTTCCTATTTTTGGGTGTACCAATCTTTGTACAGATACCAATAATGATGATGACATATTCTTAAAGTGTGAGCGCTTACCAGGCGACACATTACGGGCACTCATTGCTGTAGTAGAGAGTGCACCATAGGGGTCACTTTTGTCCATTTAAAGATTATAGTATACTATTTTCAGTTCGAATTTTGTTTATTACATTAAAATTAGCTTCTTCTACGTCATGTGGTAAGAATTTGGCAGTTGATTCATTCATTAGACGACAATACGTCTAATTTTAGACTATACCTACACAAATTTAGTTCAAAAAGAGAATTACCCAAGTTCGTTTTATTAAGTGTCTAACCAGTTTTCTAACAGTTTTTCCTCGCATTCCATAAATAACTCCAATCTAGAATGGCACACACATGTTGGAGAAACGTGAACGATTATTTTTTTAATCTCATTTATATTTCCTGTGCGGTCGAACAAGAAATATATTCATTCATATAACAAATATGTCATTGTATAAATTATACAAATGTTATCTTTATCACAATTTTAGTCATATTACCCTTTACTAATATTATACTCTAGTTGTAAATTGTAACAGTTATTATTATATATTAATAGTTTTCTACTAGGCAAAAAATATTAATTGCTTTGCTAAAAAGCTTTATAATTTAATTTCTCTTGATTAGGCTATAATACTAACATTTAATCAGATACTATCTACCAGAATTCATTTTAGGTAAAATATTTGAAAATTGCGCTTTCATTTTTCTGTAAATATCTAGGGAGGTTATATTCCAAAAATAACAAATTTTAACCGTGTTCCAATAATATCAAATGGTAAAAATTGTACACTTATGAATCATGGTACCGGTTAAAATGCAACGCAACCGTGATTTTTTTTGTTTTCTCGGTAACATCTTTACTTTTTCATAAGATATCAGATTTAGTGACTCTTTGATGTTTGCATCAGTTTTTTACGTTTGCATGCAACGTATTTTAATTTTCCACTCCATAATTTAGGATTATTAAAGACGATAGACAGAATATGTTTTGATAGAAAACTTTACGGTTAGCGTGAACGTAACCGAACTGTTTCAATAATAATAGTCATGTGACTAGAACCAGTCGGTAAACGAAACCATGGTTTTGGTTAATCCATTTTATTTTTGGAAAATACCCTTAATACAATAAAACCTAACCACCTGTGAATGTGAAATTAGTTAGTTGGCTTTATTGATTCCATATATCAGCTGATATTTTAAAAGATCGCCGTATATAACTTTAATGAACTAGTACTGTATTCCGAAACTGAATCATGCTAACCTCGGTAACTTTTTCAGTAACCACTGAAATATATACTAACTGGAACTCGCATACTCTACCTATCAGCATACGCTGCACTGAAGCCTCATTGAACAATAATAGCTGGTCCTGTTCGCGCACGTTCGTGCCGAACCGAACCTAGCCGAATAACTCGTATCATAGCTGATCGCTTTGTTTTCATATTATGCTTCATTTATTTAAACATGCGCCACACGAAATAATTTCCGTCTATTCACGAACTGTCTCGATGTTTGCCGACTACTCCAGCAGCAGGCTTTCAATATGCTTCACAGTCACGGTTCGTACGCGCATTCCAGTTAGTATATATTTCAGTGTCAGTAACCGATTATATTTTCGGAACGCGGATACTGAAAGATCTGGTAACTTTTCCGTAACCAAGCTAACCGCGCTAGATCAGCGGTTGTGGTACGGTTACATTTTTTGCGCGTAACAGATGAGCACATGTTTAGATTTAGTTTGTCTCCATCGATCAACAATCTTAAATTTGGGAAGTTGAGGTTTGCTGTTAACTGGTTACCAAGTGTTAAGATAAAAGCGCTCCGTTTTTTCAGTCCGATACTGGTGAATTCGTAACCATTTTATATTACGGAATATACTACATAACAACTTCTTGTAAAAAAAAAAGTCATGATGTAAAACTAACCTGAAGCCTATCCTCGTGTCGGATCTCGGCTTCACGGAGCTGTTCCTCCAGCATATGGACTCTGGCCTGGAGAGCTGCATTCTCGGCTTTGGCTCTGGTGTATCGCTCGTCTGTATGGCTTTGCGTATCCGTCAGCACACTTACTTGCTGCTGAAGGTTCTGCAACTGACAGAACAGAAAAACATATTAGTTATCATCGATTGTATACCCAATATAATAAAACCGTGTTTTGTATTTTTCACTAAAAATATAATATCAGGGATACATATTAGGTTTGTTTGCATAACAGTCAGAAGTCACAAATAATTCTGAGCATGCGTTCCTGTTTAAAAATGTTTGCACGACAGAAATTTTAAATTTACGATTAAAAATCCTTTTTCGACAATCATTAGCAAAATTCATTATTATTCAACTTGAAATAGTGAGCAAAGTAGCATGATGAATTACAAGAGAACAAAGTAAATAACTTCCTTCACAAGTGAGCAAAATTCACAACCTATAATAATCTACGACAGGAGTCGTAAATTTTGATGGAATTATAAATTGAGCAATAAATATCTACCATTCTTCATGAAGGAACAATAATTTTTTGTAGTTAACTTTACATTAAATTCAATTATAAACATATTAGTCCAGTCAATAGAGGTTTTTGCCCTACAAAAGGTGAGGAAAAATCAATTTTAACATATGTTGTTTAGGTCGAGACGGGAATGAAAAATTCAAATTTGTGACCTTGGGGAGGCTCGGCGTGAGCCGCCATCTTGGATCAAAAGTGCAAGAAATGAGTTTTTTGCTATTATCTCGAACACAGTGGCCCGTATCAAAATGTCACAAGAATACAGAATTAAAGCTCGTTACTTTTTGTACAAAAAGGGTTCTTCTTGCATTTTTTACCTAGGATGAACTCTCAAAGAGTTATGTTCCAAAATAGGTAACCAGAACAACAATTTATAAAAGAAGATTTACCACCAAATTCACCAACCGTTAATCAAATCTTGATTCTCTGATCAACACTGATCTGTAAATCAAGTTCTGGTTTACCTTGGAGATCAACAGTTTTAACAAAGCAACAGTGTCAAATTTTGTTGATCAGAGAATCAAATTTGATTCAGGGATGGTGAATTCGGTTGTTAATCACTTAAAATATACACAATATTAATTTTTTAATACTTATATAATAGATTTTGTTATTTGTAACAGTTTACATTTGTCGTGGCATCAAAAGAAGTAAATTATCGATGATTTTTAAATAATTTTTGTCAGCGCTTTTTCACAAATTCATCAACCACTCTCACTTATATAAAATTTCACAAAAATTTGAAACATCTGCAAATCGGCTTAGTTTTCATTTTTTCTTCTAAAATTCCAAACTGAATTAAAATTTTTAAATCGCGATACCGTATCTTTAACTGGGTCAGAGTGGTTGATGAATTTGTGGGAAAGAGCTGAAAAAAATTATTTAAAAATCATCGATAATTTACTTCTTTTGATGCCACGACAAATGTAAACTGTTGTAAACAACAAAATCTATTAGAGTATGTATTAATATTGTGTATATTTCGAGTGATTAAATCTTCTTTCATAAATTGTCGTTCTGGTTATCTATTTTGGAATAAAACTCTTTGAGAGTTCATCCTAGGTAAAAAAATGCAAGAACCCTTTTTGTACAAAAAGTAACGAGCTTTAATTCTGTATTCATGTAAAATTTTGATACGGGCCACTGTTTTTGAGATAAGAGCGAAAAACTCATTTTTTGCACTTTTGATCCAAGATGGCGGCTCATGCCGAGCCTCCCCAAGGTCACGAATTTAAATTTTTCATCCCCGTTTCGACCCAAACAACATATGTTAAAATCGTTTTTTCCCCGCCTTTTGTAAGGCAAAGGTCTTTTTTGGTCTCCATTGACTGGACTATATGTATTGCTGTGTTTTTCATTAATAAAAATGTAAGTTTCGTTTTTTTAGAAAAATTATATTTCAAGATTGTGGAAAAAATCATGTTTAGCACACGTGAGTATGTCTTTTTCTCACTTGTTCAGTACCCGCTCCCGCTCGTGCGACCAATTTCCGAACGCGTGAGAAAAATACATAGTTTGCTTTATTGTACTAAAAATAGCTATTGTTCGTTTAGCAAACTATTTCAATCCCTGATCAGTTTCCAACCGGCAGAATAGTTCGCGGATTCTAAAGAAATTTTTAGTCTGTGGCATGCGCACTGGAATATCTGCATGGCTATTAACGAGCATTTTTGTTTTTACGTGCACTTGTACTAACCAAAGCGAGAGAAAACGAATATTAACATTTATTATAAATTCTTCCAAACCACTAAATTTTTGCTGTATTATTATATAGATTCTCGAATGTAAATATAAAAGAACCAGAAATAAACGCAGGAAGTAAATGTTAAATAAGTAATAAAGTAAGATTATTATTTCTTTGTAACAATGACAAATGTCAACAATAACAACTATCAACATAAAATAAAAACCTTTCTGTTCACTCTAGATGATAGTAATAACAATAACCTTTAATTCTGTTCGCAGAAGCCAAAAATTTCCAATCAGTTTGAAACCAGTATCAAACTACGCACGCGTACTGAAAAATTAGCAATTATTGGATATTTTGTTCTTCGAACAAACCTATTGAGGACATTAATTGATGATGACAAATCAGGACATGTCACATTTTTGGAAGGTATTTTATGTATTTATTTGTATAAATTGTATGAACAAAAATATTTTCATATAAATATTTAAAAATATAATTTTATATATTAGTATGATAAATTTGTATTCGTCAATGTACTGTAATACAAAATTAAACATATAATAGCATATCATGCTGTCTATTTTATTGTTTATTGTTCTGTATATATTTAATCATTAGCATATGACATTCACAAGTCACTATATGCTCTTATAAATAGAGAAAATAATAATGAAATACAAACACTTTATTTTCATATTTTATCTATCGTATGTATTCTTCACGGTCATATTACTGTTGAATCAATTTGTAAATAACTGTTGCACTGTTATTCGACATTTGTGAACTCTTTTATCTTAGTAATAAAAGAATTAATGGATATCGAATTTGGAGCAGTTTTAATGAAAAGATTTTCTGAACATACAACATCTGTTGTTTGTCTGTACATACCGCTTAACTATTTATTACGGTAACGGTAAAAGTATTAAAGTTTTAAACGCCGATCAAGATTATGAAAAATAATTACAAGTTTCCAATATTATTACAATGAGTAATAATAAATAAGAAAGGGGAAAATATTTATTATTTGTAATTGACTGTTTGTTTTATGAATTTATTCATGTTTAGAAATCGATGACTATTTGTTTGAATTAAGATGTTGGTTTCTATTTAATTGATAAAACATTAAATGTACATTGAAAAACATAGATCGATGAGCAATCGACATAAAAAATAAATGGATGAATAACATAAATAACTGATATTCTATTGGCACCAGTTTAAACATAGGTTAAATTTATATATAGCAAGATATAATCAAATTTATATTAATACGTGATTTCAGAACACAGGTCCCTAGAATCCTAAATAATACTATGAGTAATAGAGTAACATGATGAATTACTATTAGTGTTACTCATATAACATACAGGATACCGGGTGTTTCACGAAATTCGGAATATAGACGTTTAACATGGAATATAATTTATTCCTTGCGCGTTGCTTCCCAAATTATTTTTGCTTTCTGGCAATGATAATTTTTTCCCAATGTTTTTAGCAAAATTTACCTTAATAATGCGTACCAATATAGAAGTTTTTTTCAAAAAAGGTTTACCACCTCCAAATTTAGCGTGCATAGCATTTAACATAATTCCTGTAACACACAATTTCCACTAAGCACAAAACAACGATAGCCGAACACGCTTCATTTTGTATCGAATTTGAATTGGTCATCAAACTTAAAATGAATGCAATTATGTACAAAATAATTTTCTGAATATACCGGAACATAACCTAACGCTCCTAAAATTCAGGCAAGGAATTTTATACTCATAATGGCGTTTAACATAGGAAATCAGTTTTTTCTTGCGCAAAGCTTCCCATTTAATGTAAGGCAAGAATGTTTCAAATAAATGTTGTAGAGGATTGAATTCTACTCCTAAATCACTAATCAGATTTTATTTTGCATGTTTAGTAATCTGCAAAACCCAATTTGAAATTTTTAAATATTGCTCATTTGTAGTGATAGCCATGAAATTTACACAAAATTACAAAGAAATGCATATCGTTTAAATGGGGGATTACGCCATTTTTTTTTTTATAATTTCATCCGAAAATATTAGGAAAACTAAGACTATTGATGAAAATCCGGTGAAAAAATTCCTATGAATAAGCGAGTTATGGTCTCCCGAATTTTGAAAAGATTGACGTGACGTCACATTTCTGTGTTTTTATATCAAACTGTTTTCATCATGGACCTAAATGTTTTTGAAATATATGCTATTTTAAGTTATATTTACATAAAAATAAATGAATATTATAAGACTGTATAAGTATACATACTTTATAATTACAGGTGTATTTAAATTATTAAGTTTAATGCAAGAAATTTATGTTAACATAAAAACTGTTTGGAAACTGTAGTACAGGAATGTTAGCCCCTCCTTTCGAATTTGAATTTCTTAACTTCCATTGGTAGTAACCCCCACCTCCTAACACGCTATTTGTAATGCATTTATAGGCGGTTTCTCGGTCGCCAATCAAAATATTTTCATATTAGTGTCGAAGCGTTATGACAAAAAACCCTTTATTTCCAATATATCTCAATTATACCATTTCATTTTTTTTATTAATATTCGTTACTCAGCATATACATTCGTATTTTTTTACTATTTTCCTTTAATTCGATTGAGTCGTAATCCCCCATTGTTACAATGTCTATTTTGCAGGTTACAAAATAAAAATAAATAAAACCTGTGCAGTGATTTAGTTGTAATTATAAAAACAGAATATATTTAGGGACTTAGGTGTACAATATAATGTGTAATTTTTATTTGAAAATCGAATTTCTGACAATTCAAACGATATGCACTCTTTTGTCATTACAAATGAGCATTATTATAAAATTTCAAATTGGATTTCACAGTTTACTAAACAAGAAAAAAAAATATGATTAGTGATTTTAGGTGTAGAATTTAATCCTCTACATTTATTTGAAACATTTTTGTAACTAATATTTCTTAATTTGTTTAAGGCCCGTTAAATATATTCATCTCCGGTGAAACTGTCTTAACTCTTAAAGCCTGATTTATAGATTGCACAGAATAGAATGGAATAGAATAGAATAAGGAATGGAATAGAATAGGAATAGAAATGACCATTTATAGATTGCATAGAATAGAAGACTTGGAATAGAATGACGTCACTTTTGTGTCACTTTTGCACTAAATTAACTATATTTATTGGTGATTTGAATAATTTCATTGCTTGTTTTTGCAATAAAATATAGTATTTCTGCAAAATAAATGTTGTCTACAGAAAGTTTTTACGTTAGGGGATGGGCCAAAAGCAACGAAGTTACAACAAGTGTCACGAATATTATCGAAGCACGCCGAATGGAATAGAATGGAATGGAATAGAATAAGAAATAAAATTTGGTTATATCCTATTCTATTCCATTCTATTCTATTCCATTCTGTGCAAGTATAAATGATTCCATGCATTTACATTGGTTTATATTTCTATTCTCTGTGCTATTCTGTTCTATTCTATTCCATTCTGTTCTATGCAATCTATAAATCAGGCTTAAGTTATAACGAAAAATATAGCATCGACATTATAGCATAAGTTCTAGAAATTATACATGTTTAAATTTTTAGATGCGACATTTTTCATTTTAAGTATCAGTTATAGTGAAATTCATATAAGAAGAACACTTTGTCGTAAAACGATTTAGCAATTGCACCCAATAAGCTAACAATGGTGACCGTAATCTTGTGGTTGCCGATCCATAATAAATCATAATAGCAGGCTATTCCAGGATAGGTACTGTTATGATTTTTTAGGGATCGACAACCACAAGTTTAGGGTCACCATTTTTGGCTTATTGGTGCAATTGCTAAATCTTTTTACGACAAAGTGTTCTTGTTATATGAATTGCACTATAATTTAACAGACAGTTAAGATGAAAATACCAGGTCAAATGTTTTGTTAATGTAATAATGAAGGGATACCAACATCATTAAAATTAGTGTTTAACTCATTTACATTTTCTGTGAGACCATCGCACCAGACATGCGCCTGCGTCTTCCTACTTCCATTTGTCCCTGTGGGCAGGTGTGGTGGAGGTGCTATGATCTGCAGATCATTCCTCAAAATTTGTCCCTCTGAGGGACCTACAAACTCGAACTGCCCCTCCCACATATCGTAGTCCAGGTCCTGAGGGCCTTCCTCTTCGCTCACTTCACTCATTTTCACTACACGCCCGAAAGAGTAAAAAAAAAATGTTTGTTTAACAGATATTTAAAGATATGTACCACACACAATTTACATAAGCAGGAAATTTTAATTTGTTTGTATGAAGTGATGGGAACCATTTAAGGACGAAATATGTTAACTACTTAAATAAATAAACAAAATATCATCACGATTTTGATTTATCTTTTTGGATAGAACATCCGTTCTTGAATAAATATACAAGGTGAGTTATAACGAATATAATAAACCTATACTGCGTCTGGTTTAAGATTGTAGTGGTGGGCGGAGCTTAACGAAAGCTGTTTACGCAGTAACATTTCCAAGTTAAATAAGAATCTAAGTTTTATTTCAATAAAATACTATAATATACAATAATCGAAACATTCAGACACGTCATTTGGAGATGGAGCATATTTAAAATCATCCATTTAATGACTATTTTCATTAGACAAGCGAAACTGAATGAATAATAAAATATTTTTGATAGTTATTGATAAGTTGACAGGTGATGTGTATTTTGTATTTATATTCACTTTTTTACGTTATATTATTATTTTTTTACAATTATATTTATATTAAAATTATTTATTTCATTTACATTCAATTTAGCTAAGTGAAAAGTTGCAATAGGCCCATAAACTATTTTATGCACGGACGTATCATAATTTGACAATTATACACGAATTTCTTTAACATAAACGTCATTTTATAGCCCACGGAACTCATTATAGCCCGCCGGGCTATAATGAAACGTCAAACCAAATTATAACCTGCAATATAAACAATTGAAACAGGCAACATGAAAAGTTTTTATTAAAAATCGATTTTTTTTATATTCTTTAATAAAAAATGAAAATTAATTTTGTGATATTTATATGGAAAGCACGGAGATACACAAAATAAAACTCAAATGATATAACTAATAAACAAACAATAAACTGTTGTTCTCCGCTTTCATAGCAACACTAGATACTGGATGTACGAGGACAAATTCTTTTCGATACAATTTTTCTAACACTCATAATTTGAAAATTTTCGTCCGTGCATAAAGTTTTGTATGTACCACGAGCGTAACTTGCTTTTATGGCCTTTGATGTGTTTTTATTCCTCGGCTTACGCCTCGGGCTCAAAATCCCGCCGCAGGCCATAAAAGCCTCCTTACGCTCTTAATACATAAATAACTATTTTTTAAAAATATTTTTAAATGAAAGTTCGTTTATTTTTGAAGCAATTCGTGGTATCAAAAAGTCATAATTGTTTTTTGTATAGCTGCATTTGATTTTTAAAGAAACCTATAGCTATCTTTCTCACACCAGTTTCTGTAGTACGCTGCGCGAGAAAAATACCAATAGTGTGTCATCTGTACCCCTGAAAATAAATTCAAATATTTCGCAAAGTAATAATTAAAAAATATTTTTTTTATCTTAATCGTTATTTATTGAGTAGTACTTTAAGAATAAAGTGTATATTTTATTATTTTTTGTTATGGTTTATGGGCCTATAACATAATATTGGGACAGTTTGAAATTGACTCGCGTTTACATCAATCATAAGCCAGGAAAATATTGTCGGTATACCATGCTACAATGCATTCTTATACCAGACAGAGTATATATTCATTTTTTATTCAAAACTGTTAAAATTTGTAAGTAAACTCTGAGGCAAACTCTTTAGAGACCACCCTGTATAATAATATTTTTGTTTGTAGATACATATTTCAACAATAATTTGTAAATATAAATATATAAAATATTAATCAAATTGAAATATTCCACAAATTTCAAAACTTTTTATCAAAAATTCAACGAAAGCATTTAAAAACAACCAAGATAAAAAACATTTCTTCTTTTTAAAAACTGCATAACGCATCACTACTATACAATAAACGGCAATAATTCTCCTCTTACTCACATTTAATTTAAACTGAGTCACATTTCACATTCCGAATCACCAAATTAACCATCCACTAAATAATCTTAACAAGCCTACTGACTTCACTCTTCAAACGGTTCTGATAAGTTATTTGCAAGGCGCGTTGATAACTGACAGTTTATCTTCACTTATCGCACGAAAAAAACGACGAGCGACGATCACGCGCTGTCAAACAGTCAAGAAGGCTATGAGTGAAAATCTGAGGGTCAACTTCAAACGAAATTAGTTCGGCTATTTGTGGAAATGATTTAGTTTACATGGTACACTATAGGTGGCTTATTTTCGCGATTCAGGTCGGGTTATTTTCAGACCAGGAAGACGGCTATGGAATACTACACTCAATTGTTTGTACAGCAGACATTTGAATGAATAGTAGGTACATGTGTATATTGTTTCACTACAACAAAATTTATTACAGATTTATGTAGAGTCTGTTTGAAATAATAAAGTTCTAATTCCATTTCATTGATTTTTTTTATATATATATAGGATATAAACTGTTATTCATCTAGCCAGCCATGAATCAAAAAACAAGCGATTGTAATTTTTTGCTACTTTATTTATCTATTATTTACTGCATTTAATTTAGAGTCCTAAACCAATTACTTTTTTGAGCGACATAAAAATATTACGTAATAAGTGAGATTTGAATTTTTAAAGTTCAGAATTTGACGTGACGTATCTTGTCCTCACTAGTAGCAGAGCGCGCATTTCCGTTTTTAAAGTCAGACAACCAATCAAATTGTTTAGGACACAAAAGGTCACACAAATTTTCAATCACTTGTAGTACGTGAACGAATTAATGGGGGATTACACCATTTTTTTTTATAATTTCATCTGAAAATATTAGGAAAACTAAGAATATTGATGAAAATCCGGTGAAAAAATTCCTATTAATAAGCGAGTTATGGTCTCCCGAATTTTGAAAAGATTGACGTGACGTCACATTTATGTGTTTTTATATCAAACTGTTTTCATCATGGACCTAAATGTTCTTGAAATATATGCTATTTTAAGTTATATTTACATAAAAATAAATGAATATTATAACACTGTATAAGTATACATACTTTATAATTACAGGTGTATTTAAATTATTAAGTTTAATGCAAGAAATTTATGTTAAAATAAAAACTGTTTGGAAACTGTAGTACAGGAATGTTAGTCCCTCCTTTCGAATTTGAATTTCTTAACTTCCATTGGTAGTAATTCCACCTCCTAACACGCTATTTGTAGTGCATGTATAGGCGGTTTCTCGGTCGCCAATCAAAATATTTTCATATTAGTGTCGAAGCCTTATAACAAAAAACCTTTTATTTCCGAATTATCTCAATATTCGTTAACTCAGCATATACATTCGTATTTTTTTACTATTTTCCTTTAATTCGATTGAGCCGTAATCCCCCATTATGTATGTTTTCACATTATTATCTACGATAATAAATTTTTTACTGTGGTATAGTAAGTACCCTATTGTCATGGCTAGGTAGATAAATTCTAAACCACCCTTCTACTTAGTAAAGAGGACAATCATTATTGCAAGCGGGTAATGTAATAATAATAATAATAATAATAATATTATAGAAATAAAAACTATATTATTTTTTCAAAATACTTCATTTACATTTGGAAACTTTTGTAGAATTAATTTGAAAGCTTCATAAAGTCAGCCTTTTAATTACGAATACTATATTTACAACATTAATCATCATAAAAACAATAATTAAAAATTATTTTTTCTTCGAGTGCTATGAAAAATAGTCATTTACACGCTCATTTGTTATCGTAAAGTTGATTTTTTCGGAAAGAGCAACAAAGTTCTTTTTCTATTCCTGCTATGAAAATAAAATTTTCTGGTTCTTTTCATGCTGAAACCTGAAAGCGACTTTTCTAAATTGGCTTTGTTGCATTTTAATTATATCCTTATTTCAAGCATGATTGTTTAAAGATTAAAAAAAAAACTTATAGAATTTGTAAAAAGAATTAAAAGGAAAATGAACAATTAAATGATAATGTTGAAAATATTCCTGGTTACGACGAAATATAAAAAAGTATTTTGAAAGCATTTAAATCGTTGACCACTTATTTCTAAATGCAAGATTAATCGTGGTGTATTGAAAAATATTATAATTTTACTTGTCCCAGATTCTTACATATTTTTTAAATTAAATTTTGATAAAATATGAATGTTTTTCTCAATATGTAACTACTATTTATATATATTTCTACATATTGTTATCACTAAGATATGCCACAATTTGATAACTTTATTTATCAAAATAACATTATTATTTATTTCACATATTCACTATTTTATTTACACTTCACTAATCAATCACTAAACTTTTTGATCACCAAGAAATTTTTATCACTAACGGTGGGTTTTTTACCGGTAAACCTAACCTTACACACACTTTTCTCAGCTACTGACAATAAAATGAGCTGTCTTAACATTCCTATCAACTCTGTACTGTGTACGCCGCAATGTGGTGTGACGTCACACGACATGTGTACATACTGTCAGATACGAGTGTTATAGAGGCTAGTATTTGGTCCGACGATGAAGAGGCGGATTGAGTAAGATTTGAACAAGAGAATTTGGTTAGGAGTGGTTATTAATATTTATCATAATGTAATTATTATTTGTGCGTAGGGTAATATTGCGAAATGATTAAGTTATTAATTGCAAATATTCTATTGTATATTCTATATAAGGATAGTAAAAATTTTTTTGAGCAGTATGCAAGAATTTTATTTATTAAAATAAATATATCATTATGGCTTATCCATTTTTGAGTGTGGCAATCAAATCTTTTATTTGCAGATTTTGGTAATGATTTGAAGATATAATTTGTATGTAGGTACTTGTACCGTTAAACAACAACAAGACCTTCAAAATTGGAAACATTTTTATATGGCAGGCTAATAAAATTAAAAAGGTGAGGTTAACCCTATAGAACCCAATTTTTATTTTGTTCATCTAATTTTTATACTTCAATTAGCTAATTCCAAATTTTCAAACTCCAAATTAATACCTCCGTTAATTCCTGAGATATTTACGTTCAAACTTAATTTTATTTTTGGTCAATAACAAAAAAATGTATAAAGATAACCTGGCGACTTCGCCATTCGATTTTACAGACAAAATTACATATGTAGGTATACAAATTTTCAAATAGTTTTAACAATGGATACAATATTGATATGTAATAATCTATTTTTCTATTGTTTATAAATTTCCACGGCATGTTTTGTCTGATGAAAAATTTATTTTATGTTTGTTTATATTGTACTGTGCTGTACTGTTATTTGGACTTGTCCTGTTGTGCAGCCTCAACTTTATATAAAATAAAAAATAAAAGAACTAAGTAAACAAAATAACTGAATATGGACGGGGATTGGGTGGGCAGTGGGCGGAGCCTGTTACATGTACGATGTGAGGCAGGTTGCCGGCTCCCTACGCAGCGCATGTCTCCGAAGTAAATGTGAAAAATTACTGATACACGTATAGCAATCGTTATTCTAGCTTTACCCGTGCGAAGCCGGGGCGGGTCAGCTAGTTAGTTATAATAAAATATTTATTTTTTATACATATTACAATATAAGTAGGTACATGGGTGTCTACTTGAAATCTGTTATATGGGGAATGCAATGTTATTTTTTTTATTTTGCTGTAGTTAGTTACCGTGCCAATTTTAATGATATTAACTTGATTTACTAACCCAATGGTTATTCCCTTTGCAGCATGCAATTTTTTATTCTAAACCTACCATGAGATTTGATGTTATTTCTTTGGAACGAATTAAGGGTTAATGAGATCTATAATCTTCAGAAGAGTATATAATAGGTACAGTTTTAATTTAAAATGTGGTTTTGTGTTATTATTTGTCCATACTTTTTGTGTAGTTTATATATTTATACTTCTTCTTTTTTAAAGTTTTGTACATTGATGTAAGTAATATATATTTTTATTGTCAATTAAAATAATTTTTACCCAGTTTATGAATATTGTTAAACAATTATTTTTTATTTTTTCTTGTTTTTAAAATGGCAGAAATTTCATTAATACGGTCCAGGAATTTTTAATTTACAACCTTCTTAAGGACAACTGCACTACAGCGAGGGTTTCTAGAGTCAATAGCACTAAAAGTTGGCACGACCTATACTATTCTAATATTCTCTAACAGAATACATAAAGGTAAGTTTTCTTTCAAATTTGACGCATACGAAACACTTTTCAAAAGAAACCACATCTATAAAATAATTTACACGTAAACTTTCAGTCATACTAATACTTTTTGACCCTCGGAATTTCCAGCCATTGTAGTGCATAAATGTAAAATTCTTTAAATAAAAAGGATGCCGACTTATAATTGATCTGGACTTTCAACTTTTTGTACACAGCGAAATTTTTTTGACAATAATTACTTGAATCGTAGATCGCTCATTAAAAAATTAATCAATCAGAATAGCAATCAGTAAAATAACATAAAACACTCTTTAATTTAAATTTTAATCTAGATATTTATTACAGGAAGCAATAATTTTAATTTTGATGAATTACTACATTTTCAATTTCTTTAATATCCTTCAATAGTTAAAATAAATATTTATATTTCGCATATAAACGCTAAGAAGTAATTGTACATCTTCCGAGAATGAAAGTGTTTAATAAATAATTCATACCCATATTCCTATGACCACATAACACTATAAACATTTGTCACATATACGGGGACATCGACGAACGCTTCACTGGTCTCTACATTCCATAGTACCGGAAGCTCCGCCTAATTGTTTACAATTAACAGCTCCCAACCGAAGATCATCATTTGTTAGACGCCAAGTAAACAACTGAATAACTAACAATTGAAATGGTTCATTAATTCAAATAAAAATGTGCTAAAGAATATAAATTGATATTATTAAACATAAATAAAAATAATTTGAAATAGGTTCATTATTTAACATGTCCGGAAGTACTTATTTACAAACTAAGTGCGGGGAGGCATATTTCGCACATGAGCGCTGTTTTAAAGCACGAACAAAGCGAGGGCTTTAATTATAAGAATACTGGAAATTGAAATGACATTTGGCAAGAGGTATGTGCAATATTTTTTCTAAGAAACACAATAAAAACTTGAGTTTATGATTTATTTTGAAAGTTGGTACCCAATATCTAAAAAAAAATTTTCGATCAGTGATTTTCAAAATATGGAACCTAACTTTTTTTTGTTTTAAATAGAACATATATTTTTATTTGCTCATTCGCTAGGGAATTTAATATACCTAACATCATATTTGAAAATTAAATTATATTTTTTTATTAAAATGGTCGTTGTTTCCCGAGTTGTTTCCCTTACCCATATCATTTTTTATTTCTTACATTACCCACAAAGCAATAGGCTATTACACAGTAATTAAAAATAGTAAAAGTTTATTGAAAATAAGAATGATAAAAGTTAAAGGATAAGGAAAACCACATTTCTTTTATTATAAATTATTCCTTATAGAAGACACTGGGAGGTTTGCTTTTGATGATGCAGGACATGTGCACGAGTGTTTGAGCAAATAGGATCCAAGTATGACCTCCAATTTTGAGAAGCCCCGAGTTAACTAAGAATATACTTCTTCGGGTGTGTCGGATCTGTTCAGTTGCTGTTCGGCTGACGTTCTAATTTCTTTATTTTTATAAAATGAAAAAAAAAGGGAAATAAATTAAGTGAAATAATTTATTTTATGTCTCTAATAAGAATTATAATATTACAATTTAAGTATACATTATTTTATAATTTGTTAAACAATTTTTCGTGGTTTGTGAACCACTGTTTGTTTACTTCTGGTATATCCACATTACCCACGTCACAAAGCAGATTTAAAATTCGGTCCTTAATATCTCGCTTATTTGGAGGAATTTTTAACTCGGACTTTCACATGTGGTCTTATATTTTTATGTACTCGTATTTCAAGAAAAAAATTTAATAAAAATGTCGTGGAATAGCCTATAATCTAAAGAATTTCATTCCCTTGAAATCCTGTTGTATTTATTCTAAAAATGACATGTCAATCGTATTCCGCCTTTATCTAACGAAGTGCAAACTGTCGAATGATCGATTAGTGTATAAAGTTGAATCCCACATATTGAGAACCACTATAATCGATTTTTTTTTGTTCTGTTCATTACATTAGTTGTAAAATAGAAATGTTTGTAGAAATTTACGTTTGCAAGATAAATGAACAGCCTATGCCTTTAAGCACTGAATACTAAATATATATTACGTATTCAGTGCTTTAAGTTAGTAGACAAAGATGCACACATGTGGTTATGTAATTCAACGTACAGTACTGTCATTCTGGTTGCCAGCGAAAAGTAAATTAAGTTTTCATTCTGGTTCACACTTACGTAACATATTTAATGTTATTATAAAATATTTAAAGGTGCTAACAGTCCAGTCAATATTACAAAAGGTGGGAAAAACGATTTTAACATATGTTGTTTTAGTCGAGACGGGGATGAAAAATTCAAATTTGTGACTTTGGGGTGAGCCGCCATCTTGGATCAAAGGTGCAATAAAATGAGTTTTTGGCTATTTTATAGAAAGCAGTGGTCCGTATCAAAATTTTACAAGAATACAAAATTAAAGCTCGTAATTCTTTGTACAAAAAGGATTCTTGCATTTTTTTTTACCTGGGGTGAACTCTAAACAGTTATGTTAAAAAAATAGTTAACCAGAATAACAATTTATGAAAGAAGATTAAATCACACAAAATATAAACAATGTTAAGTATTTAAAACTTAGTCTAATAGGTTTTGTTATTTATAACAGTTTACATTCATCGCGGCATCGAAAGAAGTAAATTATCGATGATTTTTAAATAATTTTTGTCAACGCTTTCCTCCAAATTCATCATCAGTAATGGAGACCTGCACTCTTATTTTTTTATTAAGCAATTCGTAGTATTAAAACGTCATAATTGTTTTTAGTTTAACTGCATTTGATATGTAGCGAAACCTTTGGTATCTTTCTCGCACCAGTTTCTACAGTAGGCTGCGCGAGAAAGATAGCAATACTGTGACGATACCGGGGTACTGAAAACAAATTCAAATATCTCACAAAATATTTATTAAAAAAAATGTTGTTTTTTTATCTTAATCGTTATTTATTGAGTAGTACTTTAGGTATAAAGTGTACATTTTATTATTTTTTGTTATGGTGGAGGACTCTTATTTTAAAAATATATTTGTACAAAAACTTAATTATATAGCAAAATTTTCAAGGAAATTATACAATTGTTCTCCACAATTTTCTTATCAAAATTTAGAATCCCACGATTCCGATAAAAAAAAAATGAATGAAGTACCAATTAACGATCGCCTATTGTAATATGAAACATTTGAATAGCTAAGTTTACCTTGAGATATGATATGATTCATACAAAAATCATAAAATGTTACTATGCAGTTATATAATATTACTGTGCAGAATGCAGTAATATAATATGTAACATATAGGTAAGTGTATTGCAGTTGTTCTAAATATAAAACATAATAAAGGTAAATCGGGGTAATAGGTCGTGGTAGCAATGTTCTCATTCAAGATTTTATATACCTATTCGTAATTTGGAACAATCGATCACAATGTCAAATAACGCACGCTTGTTTTATAATATCCCTAAATTCTTAACTGAGAAGTTATCAACAGATATAGATTTTAAATCGAGGGATCACCATAAAACAATTAAACATCCCTGGACTATGTCACTACAAATTGGTCTAATACCGGAGTTATAGCCGAGACAGACGACAAAAATTAATGATCATTAACGGTTAGATATGGTATGCGCACGTGAACTTGAGACTATTGACAGATGTCAAAATTGCGTCTATTAACAAACCAGAAAATATTCAATGTAGTAAGCTTGTGCTACTTATTGTATTGTACGCATACAGTACACTTACTTACTACAGTCAATATTTTCTGGTTTGTTAATAAACGCAATTTTGACATCTGTCAATAATCTCAAGTTCCCGTGCGCATACTATATATCTAACCGTTAATGATCATTAATGGTTAGATATAGTATGAGCACCTAAAGTTGAGACAGTTGACAGATGTCAAAATTGCGTCTATTAACAAACCAGAAAATATTGAATGTAGTAAGTTCGTGCTATTTATTGTATTGTACTCATACAGTACAAAACAATAAGTAACACGTACTTACTACAGTCAATATTTTTTGGTTAGTTAATAGAGGCAATTTTGACATCTGTCAATAGTCTCAAGTTCACATACGCATACTGTATCTAACCGTTAATGATCACTAATTTTTGTCGTCTGTCTCGGGTATTACACTTAGAAATGGGTCAATTCCCGAAATTTAAAGTTACGGGAAAATTCCCCGAATTTTTTTTGAGAAATTTCCTGGGGGTGGCGGGTGGAATTTATTAATATCGAAAAAATGTACATTGGTAATACAAGAACAAATAATTTAAAATGTAAACAAATATGTAATTAGACATCAGAATCAGAAGAATAAGTACTGTGCGTATAGGTATAGTCCATTTCAGAATAGGATAGGCCTTCGCCTATTTTTTTCTCAAAAAAATCCGGGAAAATACGTAACAAAATTTCATCCCGCAAATCGTTACTGAAGGAATTATCCCGGGGAAAAAACGAATTCCCGACGGGAATTTTTTCGCGGCACATCACTATTTACACTACAATAATTAAAGATCATTAACGGTTAGTTATAGTATGCGCACGTGAAGTTGACACTGATGACAGATGTCAAAATTGCGTCTATTAACAAACCAGAAAATAATAAATACAGTAAGCACGTGCTACATATTGCATTGTACTCGTACAGTACAAAAAATAAGTAGAACGTGCACACTACAGTCAATATTTTCTGGTTTGTTAATAGACGCAATTTTGACATCTGCCATCAGACTCAACTTCACGTGAGCATACTATAATCAACCGTTAATTTTTGTAGTGTGTCTAGGGTATAAGTCTGTAAAAACTGTTATTTGATCATTGGATTCTATGAAAATTGTTCTCTCCCGACAAAAACCTTATGGAAACAATGACTGTATTTACATTTTTATTTATTGTTGATAATTTTTGGGTTTGTTTGTCAACGTAATTAAGAGGCATTTAATTGTTTTAGTGTGATCCTTTAAATGCTTAAAAGAAATAAACCATACAATACTTGCTGACGTTAAATTCTAGGTCATTATAATAATATATCACAGACAATAGTTATTTACGTATAGAGGGCCGAAAAAAGGTTTACGCTTGCGGACGAAATTTATTATATTCGCCCAAGGGTGTAAAGTTCTTTCGGCCTGAGTTATGTATACTCTATCTCATCGAAAGCCAAAGATCGCCATAAACCTTTGGCACGCCCCTCACTATTGACAAAGAAACCCATTCCACCCCTCATAAATAAGACCGTGAATGATGTCACTGCTAAACACAGAGCTGGACTCTCATAACAAAAATACTATAAAATTAAGCATTTATTATAAACAATTAACACAATCTGCTGCTCATGTTCGTAAGAGTATAAATAAATTAATTTATGTCTTACTAGTATGTTATTGTTTTATAACAACCTCAACATTAGGTCTGTTATTGAATAAATAATACCCTAGGGCGTATTAAGTTGCTATGGTAATGTTGACAACAAACTGAGGTTAATAATACTGGGTGGTAGTATGAACAAGTGATTAAGGGTGATTAGCTAGGAGATGACTAGCAGTGTTTTAGTGCTGTCAATCGTTTATGGATTATTTTAGAGAAAAATACTTCAAATAGCAGTTATAGAAAAATTAATTGTACGCAACTTTTATTTGAAATATTTTTCTCTAAAATAATCCATAAACGATTGACAGCGCTAAAACACTGCTAGTCATCTCCTAGTTAACCACCCTTAATCACTTGTTCATACTACCACCCACTGATACTAACATAAAGTGCAGTTAAGGTTAAGAAGCATTGTGAATTGTAGTCGTTTATAATCATATTTGTTTCATCACAATTACAAACCAGCATACTTCTTATTCTTAGCAATAACATTGCTCGTCCATATTGACAGAAAAATACCACAAGAAATATATTTTTTGTTTGAAAAAAATGCTTTGTTTACAGAAACAAAATATTGCCTAGAAATCGCATTCACAGGCTACGTTGTAAGTTGTATTAAAATTTTGTGATTATTTTTGTTTGATAAATTCTAGTCAGACAAAATGTTTATTAAGAATGTCTAGTAAGACATAAAATGTTGAAGGCACCACGGGTGTTAAACGACAATAATGCCTTCGGTCAACGTACTCGCCTCGGGCCAGAGGCCCTCGACAGTACACTGTTGACCTCTGGCATTATTGTCCTTATAACAACCCTTGGTACCTTAATTACTATAATTAAGTTGTGCGTAAAATTTCATAAATCAGCAATCCGAATCTCCAGCAGTTACATATTTGATAAACTTTGGAATGTACCCAGTATAAAAATACAGAATGGTGCACTCACCCGGTGGTTTAGCTCCAAGACATCCTCCTCGATGGAGACGTCGGAGTACATATCGTCTGCCGTGTCGCAGGTACTGCTCCTTCCCGAGGAATTGAAACTGGAACTGCGATACAGCTGACTGCAACGACCGTCCAACACACCATTCACAAACATTATCATTGCACCACTATCCAAAAATATATGCTTTATTCACATTGGGATAATTCAAAAAGATCTAATTCGTACACTCAAAAATAGATAAAAAGCCGGAATAAGTAATGATAGGTATTTTTTTATTCCATAGTATTGTTCCTATTGCAAATAGTCCTTTTGCAGATTTTTTTTGTGAATAAGTCATATACCATAACCACGGTGTATAAATATAGAAGGTATGTCAACTTAATTTTTGTTGACATATTGATATTGGTGATTAGTAGGCTAGAACTAACATAACAAATGACAAGTTAACCGCTAATCTGGCAGTGATTGTACCGTATTTTTTAACGTGAAACATTGTATTTGTCATATCCATGGTTACGACTTGACATTTGATTGACAGCAATGTATTTGCCTGTACCATTTAAAATGAAACATAGGGAAGGAATTTCACATTTGACAAGACGTCAATAGAGGTTAATTTTGTTTAAATCATTATACCGGTTTTCTAAATTAAATTAGTTGTAGAAAAAATATTGGGTATAGCCCGAGTGATTTCCTGATTTGGCCTAAATTTCTTATAATAAGGGTATATTCCAAAAATAACAAATTTTAACCGTGGTTAACCAAAAGTGTTCCAATAATATCAAATGATAAAAATTGTACATTTATGAAACATGGTTCCGGTTAAATTGGTTGCAACCGAAGCGCACCAACGCAACCATGATTTTTCCTCGGTTTTGCCGGTTAACATCTTCTGTCCTTTTTCATAAGATGTCAGATTTTATAGGTTAGTGTGGTTAGATACTATTTATTGACTCTTTTATGTTTGCATCTATTTTCTACGGTTTACATTGTACGTATTTTAATTTTCCACTCCATAAATTAGGATTATGAAAGACGATAGACGCAATGTTTTGAAAGAAAATATTAGGGTTTCCGCAAATAACGCGCGAATGAAACCGAACTCTTTCAATAATAATAATAATTATTATATTTTATTTTTGGAATATACCCTTAAATATAATGCTTCTGTTAAATTCATTCCCTATGTTTCATTTTAAATGAGACAAGCAAATACATTGCTGTCAATCAAATGTCAAGTCGTAACTTATAGGAAAATTCAACGGGTATCTGTCATATTGACAAGATGTCATTAGAGTTTAATTTAAAAAAAAAAATTAGTTGAAAAAATATTGGCTGGTAGTGCGAGCCCGCTGTTTTAAGAAATGTCAAATTCAAATTTCAATCTTTAATTTCATCCTTATGTTTAAAGAACGATTTTTTTTAAAATATTTGTTTAAATACAAACTATGTTCTGCTTAAAAATCAAATTTTGATAAATTTGATATTACTTATTTTTGTTATTATTGACATTTCTTAAAACAGTGTTTTAGTTAAAACCGAGCTCGTACTACCAGCCATTGTGTGTACCTTGTGCCCGATATAAGTTTAGTGCTCTCGAGTGATTTACTGACTTGGCTAAATTTCTTACAATAAATAAATATAATACTTCTGTCAAATTCGTTACCTATGTTTCATTTTAAATGGGACAGGGAAATGCATTGCTGTCAATGAAATGTCGAGTCGTAACCATGGCTATGACAAACCCAATGTTTCACGTTAAAAAATACTCACGGTATAATCCAAGCCTATGTATATAATTGCATCAAACTTACAACTAATTTAGAGAATATATTGGGCCGAATTCAGCACTCTTCTTTAGTCTAGTGATCGTCTCTAGTAACCATGGAAATAGCTTGCATCTTTTTCTTATTAATGTATTACTACATAAGTCTCTCTTTATTTTGTTATTTTTAGATAAGCTTGATTAGTTAAAGAAGAGTGCTGAATTCAGCCCATTGTATCTAAATAAGCGTTACCTCCCGGGCTCGAAAGGTGTCTTGGCGAGTGTACCACAGAAGTCACTTATGTGTTATTTGAAAATTGCAAATTATTTTCATATTTCAGAAGGGATACATAAGAGACAATATATTCTCTACATTAGTTGTAATTTTGATGCAATTATGTACATACCCCCTTATTATACATTGACAATACGATTGACAGTTAACTTGTCATTTGTCATGATAGTTCCAGAATGTTATGAGGTTCGGCACATTGTAGAGGCGCTGCGTGTAAGGTTGGAATTTCGGCCTACTAATCGCCAACATCAATTTGTTACCAAAAATTGAGAAGTTGTCTCACCTTCTATATTTATACACCGTGCCATAACCAATCATTCAAACAAATATCGTTAAAAAAAGCTTGAAGCAAAATTATACCCTCAGCAATGAAAAGAAAGCCAAAATATTACATCTATTTAATGCTTTATAAAAAAGACTAAAAAATAGAAACTAGTAAAGCAGGAATATTGAAAAAAAATCTATATCCTAATTAAAAGTATCTAACGTGTATTTCTTTGAGATAGCATTAATTATACAATGGATAATAAATGGCCGATTTTATAAATGACAGATAAATTTACTTCCAAAGTAAATAAAATTTATTTATTTATTCAAATGACAGTCGATCTTTTGACAGCTACGTTATACATGCAATAAAATAAATAAAATTGATTTTAATTTGTTAATTTAAAAAAGTGTACTATAGAAGTAAATTTATTGTCCTTTATAAAATCGGGGATAAAGGAGAAAATTAAAGTAATGTTTTGAAATTAATATCAAATACAAGAGGGTCTACAACACTAAAGGCTGCTGCACAATAGTCTACGTCTAGGACGAAAACGGCATCCTAGATTTTGCTAATACATGCCAATTAAGTTTTTATTTGGTAATGTAATTAAATGACATTTGCAGGAAACGTACTAAAATTTGTCTAATATTAATTTTCATATGAAAATATCCGTTTGGCAGCTGAAAAGTGAGTACGAATATGGAAGTTAAGTATTTTCGTACTTGTTCCCGGGTTATTGTGCAGCCACCTTCAGCCTTACGAACAAAACTAAGGCTGTGTCCGATGTCGCATATTTGCATTTAGTATTTAAGATTTAAGTCTTCTTCACATAAATACACTTTAGAACAATAAAAATGAATTGTACAATTCGATTTAATTCAATTCTTCAGAATAAATGTTTATATTTCACAAAATAGAAGCTAAGGAGCTATTCTTTGACAGTAAATTTGACGTTTTGTTCAAATTATAGCAACAAACATGATTTGTTTAATTAGTGTGAGTCAACTTCAAAGCATAGTGCGTCCCTGCAAAACGATAAAATCTAATTCCTAAAATCCTAAATAAAGACGATATTTAGGGCATATAAATTTAGGATTTAGATATTAGGGTACACCATCGGACACAGCCTAAAAGTTATTGAAATTTAGAAATCTTATGAAAATATTTCCATACATTTATGAAAAGAATATACAGGGAAACAGGTGGCTAATGTATGCATATATGCATATATGCATATATCACTGTATAGATCATATTATTTATTATAAGCAAATAGTAATTATTGAATGAAAGCTTTAAAAAATCATAAAAATGCTCACCTAGCAAGTGCATTACTACCAAGCTGACGTTTTCCAGAACTGTAACAAAATTATTGAATTACAATCAATTATTTTAAAATGCAATTATATTTGTTAGTTTGATTCAAGTTCTATTCTATATACTTCATTTTTAGTGGAAAAGATACATATCGAACCATCACCATAAAAGAATACTACACAACTACTCAGGTTACTAATCTTTAGCTAAGAAATGAATAATTTTCTTGGAAACACCTACACATCTTATGCTGACGTCATGAGTAACATATGGAAATAGACATGTATTAACAATATTTATGATAGGTTTGGTTACATTTCAATTATAGCGTATGCATTTTCGTTTTAATACCTACAGCATTGATCTAAAAGTTTCATTATATACTTTATACTTGACATTTATATACATTTTTTTCTAAGGTTGTATTAACAATTATTTTTGTGATTAAAACTTATATTATTACACTCTAAGCAATGTTATTCGTATATAGCTGATTTAGTAAGTTGTGAAACACATAACAATCCCAGAATTCTTATAAGTATCATAACTGCCGCAGACGTAGGTTTGAAATCCGAGCTCATAAAGCGAGGATTTTAAGACATCTAAGGTTTGTTATTTTTCGTAACATCCGTGATTTTTTAAATAGTTTATCGGTTTAAAAAAATTAAAGAGAATATTAATAAGCATTATTTTTTGTTCTTTCATTCATACTACTTTCAGAATGTTATGATAAACAGAACAATTATTTTGACATTGTCAATACGACAAATATTCATATTGTGTGCTTTATTTCGCATGGGTATTATTTTGGAATAAATTAAACTGTGTTAAGGCCAGTTTTTTCACCCCTTGATAAAGCGTCAGTTAACTTAACCGCCAGGCAGAAAAAAATATCGCATCATTTAAATGACATGTTTTCATTATAACTGGCGGATAAGTTAAGTGGCACATTAGGTATCAGGAGGAGAAAAAACATTTTTTTGTAATTTTATTTTCATTTTGGACACTGTTATAGACATAAGTATTGCAGTACAGATACAGTTCTTACTTAGTTATGAGCCTAACAAAGGCTTAATATCCTAAAATCGTTAAACTAATTTACGATAAATACGTAATATACATCAAACACAAAATGTCAAATAATAGTACCTGTCAATGTGAGCATTTGTTTATTGTTTATTTTAATTTTTTTTTTATTTATTGTTTTAATTAAAACTAAGTACGGCCCTTTGTATGACGTATATTTTGCGCCAACAAAAATAATAATTAACAATTTCATAAATTTTGACTTTGTATTGGCACAAGAACAAGTATTCTGAATTTAAAATAAATGCGTTACCATAACAACTTTTAAGATGTAATTTTTTACATTTCAATGGATATGTATTTTTTTGACCTGTCAACAGGATTAAATCCTAATTACTGAGAGATTCATACATCCATATTCATATTTTTTTTTTTATCAATTTTCATCTTTATAGCGATAAGCCTGCATTACACGATGAAGTTTTTTTTTTTTCAACTGACTTGAAAAGTTTTCTCTTTTGCACAATGACGTGAGAGCAAGAGAGACAAATGAATAGACTTATAACGAAGAACATTTAAAGAAAAAATTGGAACCTGCCCGACTGATTGATATTAAACTGAAAAATGTCAAAATGGGGTAGAGAAGCAATTGAAATCTTAATAGATATACAGTGAAAGTTCCCTTTGCGGACAGCTCCCACAAACGGACATCTCTCATAACAGGACAGTTTTTCTGGAACCATATTTTTGGGTATCAATTCCTATATAAAACACGCTCTCATAAGCGCACTCTCTACCGGACGGACACGGACAACACAGTTTTTCCCGACAGGCCCGAAACGCTCTCATGAGCGGACGCGAAACTCCGAAACCGGACATAAACAGCCTCCTCAGTATTTCCTCTCAAGGAAACATTATAACCCTATTTTACAGAAATGCAGTGTTTTACGTGTCTGAGATTCATAGTTTGAAACTTGTGTGACAATGGCATCCAGGAAAACGTTTTTTACATTAAGGCAGAAAATGGAGGTGAAAGGTCTGTCTATTATTATAGCATTTTTATTGACCTTGAAGGTCGTTGAAAACCGAAAAAAGTTCAAAAGAAGATTTTATTGCGTTTGAACATCTAAAATATATAGTCGCATTATCAACATTATTTTTACAAGAAAAATGTAGATATGAAGCAGTTAAAAATATCAGATTTTTTAAAAAAATAATCTTGTTTCGATATGTTCAAATATGTTGTTTTTTTGTGTTCTATCATAAGTTTTATGTACGTACACATTATTATTATTATTATTATTACTATTATTATTATTAATATTATTATTATTATTTTTAGATATATTTTAACTATTTTGAAGTATGTACATATACATATTCTACAAGTGCATATTTTTCAATAAAAAAATTCCTAGTAAATTTGTACTTTATTTAATAATTTTTTCATATATTTAAATAGAGCTTTCTTGTAAGCGGACACCTCCCATAAGGGGACAAAAAAGTTGGAACCATCGGTGTCCGCTTATGAGAGCTTTCACTGTATACGAAAATTCAAGTGATATAAAGTCAATGACAATTTTATGTAGGTATAATTTAACTTTTGCCACTTTGATATTTTATTACTAATTGGAAAGACAAACTTAATCGTGTAATGTACGCTTTAGTAACGATATTTAATAATAAAATGACTATGTACGAGTAGATATTGGCAAATGGATATTTCATCAACAATATTTGTTTTCACGTAATGTTAATTACAAATAATTATATTGAACATAAAGTGAAAATTTCCGCATATTATAATATTTATAATAATATTCCCGCAATAGCATATCTTCCAGCAACCGAAGCATGACTTCATGTTTTGTATGTAGTCCGTGACTAGGCTTTTCTTCCAGCAATGATTATATTTCAGTAAACATTTTAATAAGTATGTTTTGTCGATCTGACATTGATATTTCTCAGGAGAACAACAGGTACATATAATTACAACCATAACAAAGATAAGGCTATGTTGTGAGAATAAATATGCAAGCATGAGATTTCATTCACTACATACCTATCGTTGCTGGTTGCTTTCGACTTAGTTTTGTTTCTCTGAAAACACGCGCACAGCCCAGGAGACATTGCAGGTAGATTGCGTTTGTTTTGACGTATGACGCGAGCAAAACAACCGAAAGTGAACAGAAATAACTTAGATTAGAATTTGTCTTCATGCCAAATGCCTAAGCATTGCCAGAGTATTTTGCCGCCTTTACAAGATTTAAATATCATTAGTACATGTCGTCACAAAAATAGCAGTACATACAAATATGTCTTCAAGAAAAACAGGGTTGTTATTACAAGAATTTTTATATGCCTTCTAAGTATTAAATTTTAAAAAATATTGTTCTTTAAATAGCCTCAAATTTAAAAATATCACGAAATATCCATTACATATTTTACAATTAATTATTGAATGTAGTGTAATATTTTGAAGTCACTTGATCTGAAACAGAATGTGACGTCAAAGTTCATACAACTTAAAGCGATAAACTATTGCCTACTTTTATTTATATAAATAACGTAGGTGATGGACAAACTGTTTTCCTATTAGTTATGCATGACGTACTGTATGTACAGGTGTCTCATTTTTGATGTTTTTTTAGGGTATCTCGGGTAATATTAGAGAGTTATTGCAACTTCGACGCAAAAATAACGTGCACTTTAAAGTCACGTGACAGCCCGAGTGCGCATGCGTATTAATAAGGTTCACGTTATATGAATAAGGAGACACATTATATGCAATAGAATAGCGAGCGTTTAACGTCACACGTTATGTATTTTTTGAGGTTATGTTTCGGTGAAAAGTGTGGATGTAACCTCGTTTGTGTTGTTTTTAGCGTTAACGTTAGCGTGAATAAACGAATTAAATGCGTAAACATTGAAATTGAAAGTCCTTTATTTCTAAAATAAAGTGTTTTCTACATAAGGTTAACGTTTACGTTCTTTCATCTTAGAAGTTGCAATAACTCACTATTAATGATAGAACAAAATCGTTTGCACATACCAGAGTCAACTTTTTGAGAAAAAGTTTAATAGTCACCGCAGGAATTTTTGTTCTTCTTTTGTTTCTGAGCTACAGGTAAGAACTCGTTTTTTGCTCATTTCGAAAATATATCATATTATTTATTATGATAGAGAAAATTGTTGTAACAAATTTGTACCGTTTTTAGATGGAATAAAATGGCGTAATTAGATTTTTTGAAATCTTATTAATTCTTGAGATATGTATAACGGAAACTTACGATTTTTTTAATTGGCAACCTATGTTGAAAATAGTATCTTTTTTTGCTTATTTTATAAGCTTTTCAACAATATATAACAAGTGTACATTCTTTTGTTTTACACATGAATAAAAGATAAATTGGGAAAAAAATAAAAATTATTAAGAAACAAATAAAACAAATCTTTTACAGTACAAATTTGTTTATTTCTAATATTATTTGTTTCAGTTTTAGTTATATTTTTAATTTATTTGCTTCAAAAGCTTATTAAACTATTTTTTCCGAATTGTGTCGAATCCAACTGTGACGTCGATAAATAATATAATTAACTAATCCGAAAGTAATTGGTTAAGAATAATTTTGAGAACATAATTAATAGATATGGAATCAAAATAAACAAATGATGAGCTTAAATATATATTTTTTTCATTTGTTTCTTAATAATTTTCAATTTTTTCACAACAAAAAATTACTAATTCATCTTTTATTTATGTATAAAACAAAAGAATATGAACTTGTTATATATCAATGAAAAGGTTATAAAATATGCAATAAGCTGATACTATTTTTGTCTCGAGAATTATGAAGAGTTCAAAAAATCTAATTACGCCGTTTTATTCTACCTAAAAAACGGTACAAAATTTATTAAAACAATTTTTCTCTAACTATCATAATAAATTAGTTGTGAGATATTTTCGAAATGAGCGAAAAACGAGTTTTTACCTGTAGCTCAGAAACAAAAGAAGATCGAAAATTCCAGTGGTGACTAACAAACTTTTCTAAAAAAAAAAAAAAAAAAACATCGAAAATGAGACAACCTGTACATACAGTACATCATTCAGAGCTAAGAGGAAAACAGTTTGTCCATCACCTACGTTATTTATATAAATAAAAATAGACTTTGACGTCATAGGAATGAGGGGTTGTTTTCCATAAGTATTTTTCGCGCCAATCTTTTTATTTCGTTATATACAAAAATAACAAATTCTTATTTTTTTAATACTTTAAAAAATATTGCACAAACTTTCATTTAAAATACTGTTTAAAAAATGTGAAACCGACTCATTTTGTAATTTAATCTATCTGTAACACTAAAACACATTAATAATTATATGTACTGCATCTACATTGGTTTTTATTGCATAACTAAAATTTTGTTGTATGACATAATATTGTTTCAGGGGATACCAATTTCTATAGATCCATAACAGTTAGACTTTGGTCCATCTTCTATATAGAAATATAGCGTTTTTTAGCGGATTACACCTTTAATTTATGAAGGTTCAAATGTATATTTGGTAATTCGTACTCATGGCATGCGATTTGGTAATTTTATGCCACGGGTAAGAATGTCATTGAAGACAGCGAAATGCCGCAGATTCTCTGAGATAAAATGGCACCGCAAATAGATTCAAATAAAAATACGAACTCCATCTATTTCGAGAAATATGTTCGTAATTTTATGCTGTTGGACACACAACATACAAATGTTAAATAAACATAAAATAAAATGCGGAAGACAAACTATTGTTACATTTGTAGTTTTTGTTTCGCTGACAAAAATAACAAATGGCTTAGAAAAGAAATTTTTAATCTTTAAAAGTGGGATATTAAATTCAGTCTATTTTTAGCTTATTTCTTGTCTTTCCGGTTTCTTAATCAGTAAGTGATTTTGAATATAATACAGTTATATAAAGTATAAAGTGAAATTATGTCAGTAGTTGATTAAGCAATGTAAAGTTATACGTAAACAAATATGGCGGACTGTCATAAATGGCGTTTTTCTACCTTTGCTAATATAAGTAAGTATTTGAACCAGGCATTGCTAAACTTTATTGATATGATCGCAAAAGAAAAACCAGATGATGAAGAGGGGTCCCCAAACTTTTTCAGAGGAGGGCTACATAGGGGTACTGAAACAGTTACACTATTAAACAAAACAACTGGATTTTTCTTAATATTAAAACAATAATCTATATACAGGTGTTCACTTTATTTTATCTACTATTGCTGTCTCGAGAACTATAAAGAGCTATTATCAAAGAATTTATATTTTACAATACTCTTTTAATGAACATGAAATTATTTTTTTTTTCAACCAGTGGTTTACAAACTTGGAGTCTTGGAGACCAACTTTGTTATTTTATATGGGGCCGTCGAGGGGGCCATATATTTTTATTTACTTATTAAATAGCGAATTTTGTTCTGAATTCAATGATATAATATTTTTACATAACATTTTTTTGAAAAAATGCATATAAAGTTTTGTATTAATTAGTTTAAATATGGATTTAATAAGATTGCCACAAACGGAAAAAATGAATATGTGTTATTTTTTTTACATAAAATTAGAATGCTATGAAAGAAATACATGAATATTATGTTTGCGTTGACATTTATGATCAATAGGGGATTCCAGCTCAATCGAATTAAAGGAAAATAGTAAAAAAATACGAATGTATATACTGAATAACGAATATTAATAAAAAAATGAAATGGTATAATTGAGATATTTCGGAAATAAGGGGTTTTTTGTTATAGCGCTTCGACAAGTATATGAAATCTATATATAATATTTTGATTGACCGAAAGACCGCCTATACATGCATAACAAATAGCGTGTTAGGAGGTGGGGATTACTACCAATGGAAGTTAAGAAATTCAAATTCGAAAGGAGGGGCTAATAGCCGAGACAGACGACAAAAATTAATGATCATTAACGGTTAGTTATAGTATGCGTACCTTAAGGTGATACTGTTGACAGATGTCAAAATTGCGTCTTTTATTTAACCAGAAAATTTTGACTGTAGTAAACACCTGCTACTTATTGTTTTGTACTATACGAGTACAATACTATAATTGGAACGTCTTTACTGCATCCAATATTTTTTGTTTTGTTAATAGACGCAATTTTGACATCTGTCAACAGTATCACCTTAAGGTACGCATACTATAACTAACCGTTAATGATCATTAACTTTTGTCGTCTGTCTCGGCTATAACATTCCTGTACTGCAGTTTTCAAACAGTTTTTATTTTAACATAAATTTCTTAAATTAAACTTAATAATTTAATGAGGTAATAAAAAATTCTGGATTGCAGTCACAAAATTTTATTTAAATTCTCGGGTCGACCGGTTTCGAGCTCCACATGAGCCATCCTCAGGAGATGAGAATTAAGAAAATTTTAGATACATGGCAAAAAAATGAAAACGTAAGTGCAACATAAAGCACATGGATTTCGTCAAAAGATAAAAAAATAAATAAAATAAATTATATAAAACTTTTATAAAAAAACTAAGAACAAATGTTCTACGTGAACCGATCTCGTAGCTCTTATAGTTTTCAAAAAATGAACACTCTGTATACTCAACAAATAAAGCATTTTTTATTTGCAAGTATTTTGTAATACTGTGACAGCAATATAATGAATTTCTTAAAAAGGGTCTTCGAGCCGGATAAAAACCCATCGCAGACCGTATAGTTTGGGGACCGCTACTTAAAGAAAATATACTACCTAATAAACTATTCTAGGTAGGTACAAGAAAATTGAAAAAGAGAGTAATTAAGCTGCTACACCCAAAACCTATCTATGAAAAATAAAGAAAAAGCATGATGAAAAATTAGATACCACACCAAACACCAAGTGAAGTCCTTTTCCTCTAAAATGGCATTCCATTTACCATAATTTTATTAAAATAGATATATAATAAGAAATTTCATTTCTAAAATACATTATAGGTACATATATAATAAAAAAAATATTCGAACTTTTCGTAACTCATTTAATTTTAGGACAAAATGTACAAAGGATTTTAGAACTTAAAATTCAACATCTTTGGTACCAAACAAAAATTTTGAATTTACATTTTTGGTCACCCAGAAAACTTAAGTTACACTCTGTCCCATCTAAAGCATTCGGTATTTTAGAGAGTAACGCATAGTTTTGAACCCTCTGATTGGCTAAAATTGGAGCCAAGTTTATGCAATGTAGTTTCAGACTAGTGTCAGTGTCGTGTGATTTTTATGAGCAAGATCAAGTTATCATCTTTATCAGATTTAGAAAGCAGATAGATAATATTATATATTCCATAACCACTGACTATAATATACTGTTTCGATGGCATTATGACGCCTTCTCAATAATTTAATATTGTCAGACGACAACAGTTGAATACAGCCATTTTTTAATTTCAGCTATTTAAAGTTGGCACTGATGTGAGCGCCATCTACTGAATTGGTTAAATGGAATAGAGCATAGGGCACACGTAAGTCGAGCAACCTTGAGGCGCCTGCAATATTATAGCAATTCGAAATCAAAATAAGTCAAAACATTGATCTTGTTAAAATGACACTGTTCTTGTCAAAGTGACATGTGCACACAAATCAGCTGATTACAAACACTCGCGGCCTATAAAGTTAGAAATGAATAATTACTATACGATTATTTCGAAAAATAAACATCGAATTAACTGCCAAATTAAGAAAAAAGACAAAAATATTTCAAAGATAATTTGATGCTCATTTTTTGAAATGATCAGATATTTAGTTGAATTTAATATGCTTATTAATTATTTAGTTTTTAAAAATGTGTTCTTAATAAAATTATGTATGGTGGAATGCCTTTGTTAGTGCCTGCCCAAAAAATTAAATTATCTTACTGTCGAAATGATCCCCATCGTCGGTTGGGTAGGTTTTCCTGGTGACTAGAAAGGACAACACAATTACAATCCAGTTTACACAGTGCAACACAAAACACAACCACATACAAACACAAAAAATTCTTCTTCTACTTCTTACATATAATTCGACACTTCTTGTTGGATAAAACCTCGAGGAAAAAACTGCAACTACATTTTTTTTTTTTTATATCTGACTTACCTTGGTGGAGATCTTCGCAAACTCGTTCGTAACCACGTATGTCGATTTATTGCGGAGTGGTTTAAAGGACTTGGTGCTCCGGTTACATCCCTAGAAAGAAGAAAATTGGTAATGGAATTCAAATAAAAATAAAAAATATATTTTGTATCCGATCAATTTTGGCTAGAATAAAGTCCGTTTAACTTTTTGGGTCACATACATATTATGTCCTGGACAAATAGTAGTTTGTACAAGAGTGGATATGATGCCCATATCCCACGAGAACGAATTTGCCGGCACGACCCGAAGGGGAGTGCCTCAAAAGTTCGCGTGCGATATGGGCATTCCAATCAAGTTGTAAAGTATATTTTTTCTACGACCAAACGTTACGTTATTCACGTATATCTGGTGGGGTACATGTTATGTCTATTTCTTCATTTTCATTATTATGCATTATTGTAATCATTTTACTCACGACTCACACTAGTTGTTGTTGTAGGCGTTTTTATGTTCAATGCAAACAATGTATGGTTATGACAATAATTTTTGACATAAGATTTGTAACAAGAAGATCAATGTTACCAACGTACGAATTTAAAAAAAAAGAAACTCTTTTCACAATTGCACTTAAATATTCTTTGAGATTTAATTATAATTAATTATAATGTTGCCAATATACAGTAAGGAATAGAAAAATGTATTATAAATACGTTCACCCCTTGTCTCAGTCAGGTTATAGTCCTCAAAACCCAAATACACCCTTTTTCTCGAAAAAATATTGAAATTTCAAAATTAATATACCGTATGTCCCCGGATTGAGTTTACAAAAGGAAAAAAATTCTTATATTTGGTTTTACGAAAAAATGATAAGGGAAGAAAATGTTTTGCTTGAATTAAAACGCATATTTCAGTTATTAAAACTTTTAATTAATACAATGTTCTTTTATTATAACGTTTTTTCGTATTTTTTCCTCCTAATAACACAGTTATTGCATTGAATATGTTATTTTAGTTGGCTTTGAAATATTGACAAATGATTATTAATTCTAGTTACATGTAAAAAAAAACAGCGAAAATCAAAATTCTTTTTTATTTTGTTCAATTAACTCTCGTTTTCTTGTTTTATCGTTTACATTTCTTTAACAATTTCTCTTTATTTTGAACAATACCTAACTTCTTACTTTAAGATCATAAGAATTACTTTTGACATTTAATCATTTGTCAATATTTCAAAGCTAACTAAATTAATGTTAAATTCAATGTAATAACTATATTATTAGGAGGACAAAATACGAAAAAGCGTTATAATAAAAGAACCTTGCATTAATTAAAAGTTTTAATAACTAAAACATAGTTATTCAAAAAAAAAAAATTTTCTTCCCTTGGCATTTTTTAGATTTTTAAGATTACATCTCAACACGCTGACCCCAAATTTTCAAACCGCAAGTCAATATCTCTTTTCGTCCTCAACATATATACATTCAAAACTTTACTCATTTCTGGGTTATTATCCAAAAATAGGTAGAGATGCGAGCCTGACGATTTCATTATTCGATTCTACGGGCAAAATTACATAGGCTCATCAACTTTAATAAAATTTGTTCCATTAGTATTAGTTCAGTTTGTACATCCATAAACTGAAATCCCTGAAAATGTTTAAACTTTAGACTTTTTGCGATTTTTGCCCATTTTCAGTTATTTTACTCTAGAAACTGTATCTATTGATATTTTTTTAAAAAAATTTGTCTACTTACGTAATTTTTCACGTAGAATCGAATGGTAAAGTCGCCAGGCATGTATCGCTACCCATTTCTGGGCATTAATTTGAAGATATGGATATATGGGTATCAGAAATTTATTTTATTATACCTGCCCATTTTGTTTCTAAGGAGTAGTTATTTTTTATTCACATGGGGTCATGGAAATAGAATATTTTGTGTTATACCCCAAATAAACTTTCCCAATTTTTATTCTGTAATTTGTTATTTAATTTTACTAAGCTTGTAAGATCTTTCCGAAAATAGAAACGGTATATTCAAGAATATGGATGGAAGGCATGAAAATATATTATGCTAATTACACACCGATTATTTATTCATTCTTATTTGCTAATTTTTTATTACATAATAAATGTAGCATAATAACAGCCTTCAAAAAAATAATTACTATTTTGGTTATAAATAATTACCTATGACTCATACAATTATTTAATTAAATCATAACATGAGAAAATTCTCACTACACCACATAATTTTTCAATAACTGACATTCTAAATTCCTATAATTTTATATACGAAATTCTCGAACAATGGGTACATTAGATTATTATTAGAAGCAGATTTTGCTGTTAATTTTCTTAGGTCGTCAACCTAAAGTTTGGACGATGAAATACGGAGAATTTGCGTGTGCGTTCTAGTTTAGCGAATAGCAAAAAAGTTAACAAATTTAAATACAACCCGTGATAAAATCTGCTTTCGCTTTCGACAGAATCATGTAAGTTTTTTGCAAGTTGTACTTAAATGACTTCGACCAACAACCTCGTACTTTTATTTTCTAAAAACTGGAAACACAACGTAATACACCTTCAATGATGTCCTCCTCCAAAATAGCAAATTACAAAACTAGTTAAATTATTATTTGCGAACTCTACTATAATAGACTCTAGAAATCGAATTCGCAAGGGATATTTGAATTTGTTCGAATTAGATAGAATTCGAACTAGACAAAGTAAAAGAAAATTAAATGAACATTTGTATAAATGTCGCGTCTGCTCGCGAACCTGGGGAACCGGGTTCGATCCTGACCGACGCCAAGTATTTCGAATTTTAAATGGCACAAAGGGATCTCTGTGGTGCACTCTCCACATCAGCAATGAATGCCCGTGAGGTGACGCATCATTATCGATATCTGCAAGAAAGCAGATTGTGGCACACTCAGAAATGGGCAATATGCCGTGATGATTTATTTATTTTATTTATTTACAAACAAAAATTTGTTAGAAAAATCAGATGTAGGTAGATACATTAGGATGGAGTAAAATGATGAAAATTGGAATTTATAATTGGCTTGTAGGGAATTGGTGCCCTATGGTGACATGTTAATTTATGTAGTAAAATTCAATTTTTTATATCAATTCCTTGAAATGCCACAAAGCCATTGAAGTAATTACCAATACAATCAGGTACAAAGAAAACGGGCCCCTTTTTATTTTCATTTTTGGTAACAGTTTTTTTCTTGAAACAATTTAAATAAAACTTTTAACTTTGTCCAATGAAAGACAGACTATTACAGTGTACAAAAAAGTTAACAAATGGTACAAATCAGTTTATTTAATGGACAATAATATTTATCAAACATGAAATTGTGAGGTAACTTTGGTACTGTAGCGTGAATTACAATAGTGACAAAAAAATTAGTATCGCCATTCGAAGAGCTTAAAAAATTGTCCTAAAGCAGTGCAAATTAAAATCTAGAGTTACTTCATACTTAGAAATTTTCCAAAAACAAAGAAAATGCAAAATTTTCATATTTTTTTCTCTTGTGATATCTATGCATTTCTTCCAAATAAACAATACATTGCTAGAATGGCATCCTAATAGAGGACAACTTTTGTCTAATTAAACGACTTCGCAGCTCTTGAGAAAATTAACAAATTTAAAAATAAAATAAATAGTGGCCAGTTTTCTCTGTACCTGTTTTGTATTTCTGGAACATAACATTAAAGATATATCCAGACATTCAGAAACACATTTTAAACATTTTTAAATAATGAATATAAAAGAGTATATTGTAAATTAATAACATATTTTTTTCTGTACTAAATTTTGGTATTATTTTCCGAGATTCGATTTTGGTCCTTCTCGGTTGGATAACCCACATTCAGTAGATGTCTCAGTTACAATTTTCAAATGAAAATTAAATCCATAAATGGTATTGGTACAAGATCTAAAAGAGAGACGAACGCGTCTTAGAATTATATCTAAATTCTATTTATCGAGAGGTGAATTTCATTGAAATTTATGACAAAAACCTAATAATTAGATTCGTTTGAAGGAGAGTTCGAATTAGGAAAAATTATTTTTACATATAAAATCCTATATAGTTGTACATGTTAAAAAATAATTCGATATAGAAAAAAATTACAGAAAGGTCGATTTAGAGAGAGTCGACTGTATTTGAGATCAAACTCAGATTAATACCTACATTAAAGAATATAAAAATATTTATACAACAAGAGCGTAAATACAAGCTTTATGACGTGATGTCAAGTATTTCGTGATGTTGTTTACAGAGTCACGATAATTATTGACCAAATATCATAAAGCTTGTTTACACTTGAGTTACACTTTTTATACGACCTTAAATAACATTCCTGGAACAAATTAGAAATTTGACACATCAACTACTACACTACATTTGACAGGTAACAGATCTGAAATTGAATACTGCAGTACTCAGTCAGAATTACCAACATGAATGTACAGGAAAATAATAAATTTAGATAAGGTAAATCCACACGTGTATTGTTGGTGGTAGCTCTATAATGTGTAAAATAAATAAAATACGAAAATCGTTTACCAAGTTTTCACATCGGAGTATAAAAAAAATATTACGGCTTAATAATTTAACGAATAAGAGGTTCTAGAAATACAGATCGCTTCCAATTTAAGTTTCCAATATATATATATATATATATATATATATACCGGGTGTATCAAGATAATGGAACAGTGCATTTTATTAGTGTATGTGAAAAGATACAGAAAAAAGTGATTAAGATATTTTGTAAGGCATAGAGGGGGACACATTTTAGCATAAACTTTATTATCTTAAATCCAGTGGTACTCAAACTATAGGGCAATATTATATTTTTTTAAATGGCATTATATATATTTTATTAACTCATTAAATAGAGAATTTTGTTCTGAATTCAACGATATAATAATATCATAACCTTACATCGCGAAAAATTTGATAAAAATTAATTCAAAGTTAATATTTCATTTCTACTGTATCTAAGTAATCTGAGCAAACATTCAATCAATAAAACAAAAAAATTATTTTAAAAGTTGAATTTGTTGCCAAAATCGTAGCTTACTTAAGTATAATAAAACTTAAATAAATTTTATTTTGTTTTATTGATTGAATGTTTGCTTAGATTACTTAGATAAAGTAGAAATGAAATACTAACTTTGAATTAATTTTTATCAAATTTTTCGCAATGTAAGGGTATGATATTATTATATCGCTGAATTCAGAACAAAATTCTCTATTTAATGAGATAATAAAATATATATAATGCCGTTTAAAAAAATATAATATTGCCCTATAGTTTGAGTACCACTGGATTTAAGATAACAAAGTTTATGCTAAAATGTGTCCCCCTCTATCCCTTACAAAATTTCTTAATCACTTTTTTCTGTATCTTTTCTCATACACGAATAAACGGCACTGTTCCATTATCTTGATACACCTGTATATATATATATATATATATATATATATATATATATATATATATATATATATATATATATTATAAAGGACTCCAATAATTATTCTTGTGTTCCTTACCCATTGGTGATATCGGAATTAGTCCCGGAATCCACCAAATCCATATCGGCTTCGCCATAGCATTCGTAATGTTCGGGGTCCTGGTCTGGTTCTGGGTCTGACAGAGACGAACATTGGCTCTTCGCAGGAGTTGTAGAAACCGCAGGAGTTAGTACGAACCGCGGTTCGCTGCTCACGGCAGACATCATGCTCTCTGCAAGACAAAGGATAGAAGAATGACAAAAATTGTAGAAAAAGGTACACAGTTTATGCGAAGGTGATAAAGAAAGTTTTCTACCTAGTCATAAAGGAAAACAATTGAATTTAAAGTCGTATTTTGTTTTATTGCTTTTGATATGCCCACTTCCATACTTCGTTATATTTCATGAATAATTTTTTGGTCCATTGCCCTCTTTCATCAAGAACTTTACAAGTATCATGTTGTTCCACCACTTTAGTCTAGTCATTTTTTTGTACTTAAACCTTTGCAGAACTTACTAAACTTTCAATGTGAACCAAATGTCATAGGAAATTTACAAATTTCTTGCCTTTTTCATGGCTAGGTAGAGAACATTTTAAATAATCTTTGTAAATATGTACGGCTTAAACGTATTTATCCTCTTCTATTAATAATAACGCAGTGACAAATACCAGTGCGACCAAAGATCCAATAATAGTATATAACAACAAGGTTGCATAAAATGACATAACTATCTTACATTACACGTTTAATTAAAGAAACAAGGATTTGAATTGCACTAAACACTGAAAATTTTGATTTATACCACTTAAATCGCAAACGTCAAATGTTATTGACAAACTGTCAATCTGTCAAATATAAATGCTTGTCAATAATTCTTCTTTATCCACTTATTTTCTCGCTAATAATCCGTGTTAATAACAATTTTTTTTAATAGAATTACATTGCATACCTTTAATTTTATTCACACTACCTATAAATATATATCTTGAGTGGAGATAATCCGTCTTGTAAATATTTATTTCTCTTTTATGTATAAAAATATGACTTTCGATTTATTTAATTGGTATTATAAAACCCAATATCAATTAAATACTCTTTAAATAAACTAGATATACAAAAAAAATCCCTGTGGATATCATATAAAAAAAAAAGAAATACGAAACAAATTGTTAAAAGTTCTTATTCAATATTTTTTCAGGTGAGCCTTTTTTGGGACGTCGGTACATCCTGCAATAATTTTGTCAAATTAAACCATTAACATTGTGTAAATAATATAAATACGAATTTTACTGATGAGGTTGAACCAAATATGTAGTTACCTGATTTTAAAAAAAATACATGTAACTTTTAAACCCTTTGAAAATAGAAGAATCCCCATAGTAACAGAAGCCAAGAGTGCGTTAAGGCACTAAACTCGTGTGAAGTAGGCTCAGGACTAATTCTGGACTGCATCCACAGATTGAATGCCTTAGGAGCGACGAATAAATTAAGATTGATATGGGTACGCGGGCATTCAGAAATTGAAGGAAACCAGGCAGCCGACCATCTTGCAAAAGATGGGACAAATATACCTTTTATAGGACCAGAACCTGCTTGCGGAATAACTGCGCAAACAGTTAAGCAAGAACTTAATACTTTGCTTTGGCAATGGCACAAACGGCATTGGACAGCCACATCAGGCCAAAGACATTCCAAGCTCTTCCTGAATGAGCCATCCAAGAAAAGAACAGACAACTTACTTGAAATGAGCAAGCAAGATGTCAGACTAATAACAGGACTGGTAACAGGACACTGTCAATTAAATAAACATTTGCATAGGTTGGGCCTCAAACAAGAACCAACATGCAGAGGATGTGGAGAAGAGGATGAAACCCCTGAACACTTAAAATGTCACTGCGAAGCATTTATGGCAAGCAGACATAGCCTTTTAGGAGCAAAGAAATTGCACACTGAGACACTAAAGGACATTAGTCTAAAGAAAATCCTGGAGTTTACAAAACATACAGGGCTCCTAGAATAGGAGGAAACACGGAGGGTACAATAGACCAGAAAGGTCGCAGTACAGGGGCAAGAATGAACCACCTCCCGACAATAATAATAAATAATAAACCCTTTGAACACAATTCTCAATTTTTACCGCAGTGATTGCAGTAAAAAATCACATTATCACTTGAAGCTATTCTCAATTACAAAGTGATTTGATATAAATGACTGAGAAAGTGCAATATTGTATGAATATACCGTATATGTTGACAATAATGTGGAGTCCCGTGGCCGAGTGCCAGAGTCTGGTCGCAAACCTAGGGAACCGGGTTCGATCCCGACCGACGCCAAATTTCGAATTTTAAATGGCACAAAAGTGACCCCTGTGGTGCACTCTCCACGCCAGCAACGAGTGCCCGTGAAGTGACGCCTGGTAAGCGCCCGCACGGTACAAATATGTCATCATCGTTACCGATATCTGCGATAAAGCAGATTGTGGCACACTCAGAAATGGGTAATATGCCGTGATAATATATTTATTTTATTTATGTTAACAATTAGGAATGACGATGGGTACACAGGTACTCGGAACCTACCCGATAATAATGTACCCGGGTATAAAATTTCTTACCCGCTTACCCGAAATATACCCGCTGCCCGTTAATTACCCGATACCCTTTAATTACCTGAAGAGTTTTCAGCTGCCGGAAAAATTGTCTCTAAAAGATGAGTTTTTTATTATCACACCGTAATTAATATAATTTATGTTGTTTTTTTATAGAGATACAGTAGGTCTATTATTTATTTGTATTACTTTTTATTTAATAAATATATGTAAACAATAATAATGAATTTTATTAAAAAGTAAACTGCTAATATAATGATTACTGGTAATTACCAAATTAAAGAATTATGTATATGTACTTAAAGTATAACGGGTAATTAAAGGGTATCGGGTAATTAACGGGTAAAAGGTACTATCCGGGTAGTTGTTTCGGGTACTCGGGTACCAAAATTATCGGAATTCGTCATTCCTATTAACAATAATGGTTCCGCAAAACAAGGAAATACAAATTTGGTACATGTGTTTGTTCACAATTGAGACAATATCAAGTCACTGTGCATAACAAGAAATACGAATTTGGTGCATGTGTTTGTTCACATTTGATATGATATAAATTTTATAGACTTGAGAAAGTTGAAAATATCGTAATATATTTTGATGAAAACTATATTTTATAATTTCTGACATGTAGAATATCATAAAATTTAATTGCAATTTTATGTCAGTACCATGGCTAACACTATAAAGAAATAACTTTTATAAAATTTTAAACACAATTGCGCGGTTACCAAACACGCAAAAGAAAATGTGATTATTGATTTAGATGTAGAATTTAATTTTCTACAACATTTATTTGAAGAAGTTTTGTCTAAAATTAATAGGCTAGTTTTGCGCAATAAAAACCTGTTTTCCCATGTTAAACGCCTATGGCCCGGTTTTCATGTTACACCCGGTATAAATGCTAAAATTTTGATTTGCATTTTTTTTGTTTTAACTTCGCTTAAAATTTAAGCCTTGTTGGTGCAACTGGGAATTAAAATCCCAATGGGTTACATGTAACATATTTGTTTTTGCCATGTAACTAAAAAAATATTTATTCAAATGCGGTACGCAATTTACATCAGGTTTGTGGAATTTATTATGGAGGCATAACTTGACTAAGATTTCCATATCTTTGTATAATAAGCATTTAAATTAGTGTTTTTCTTTTTTTTTTAGAAGCACCTGCTTTTATAATACACAAGATATTAAGGTAATTTAAAATTTATATAAAAACAGTGCAATGTGCATCTAGTAATAGATAAAACGTGTGATACTATAATTACTTATTTATAACACAGATGTCGGTAAATAATAATGTTGATTAATCCAACTTCTGTATATCCATAAAAGTTCATTCATTAATAAGTAGAAAGCGACATACATATTTAATAACCAACCAACAAGAAACCTAAAAATAGCAAATCGATGATAAATATAAAACAGGTCATCGTTATCGTACAGTTTATTTTATTTAGTATTCGGTGTCGTTTTTCGCTTTGTGTCATTTACCTATTTCCGCTATCACAACTGACTAATGAAGAAAAAGCAACGAAAGCATTCTGACATTTACCGGCAGTGTTTTTGTTCCGCGTAACAGATACCGCGAGTCAAATTTACTTTTTGCATTGTTCTCCACGGCAATGATAATGGATAGTAAATGGAAGATAAAGTTCAAATGTTACCTGTTCTTTTGTTAAATGTGATTCTCCTTAATGACTCTTGTATTATTCATAACTTATATTTTGATACTTTGGACCAGAAGAAATAAAGCATTGTATCAGTAGCATATTGTCTGATAATAATGAAATTTTTACAATATATAGTAGATGCGTTCTTTTTATATTTCATTCTTGAATGCTTTTGGTAAGTTTTTCAATAATAAAAAAAATGTTGTGGCCAGCACAAGACCTCTCGCCATTTCCATATTAGGCTATATAAGTATTATATTGCACTTCGCTTTCGAACCGTCGTTTTATAAAAAAATATTACAGAACTTTACCCAAATATTGTTTTTTATTGTATTTAACATGCCTTCTGCACACATATAATTCTAATTATATCTATTTTTCATTGTATGAGGAAGTTTTTAAATGTCAGAGATTCTTCCAATTCATTAACCAGATTGGCGGTATTTCTGATGGGTATATGCAATTTACCACAATTTTACCTATAATTTCAAATATTTAATTAATAAAACAATAAGAAATATAAAATATACTTCCCAGAAAAAGCTATCAGAATGTCACTAAAACTGTTGATTTTTGACACTGACATGTGTCATTTCAAACTATGTTATAAACATTGGAATTTCTCAACTAGTTTCCTTAGTGCCTTAGCCTCTGCGATTAAATTACTCTATATCTTATAGTGTCTTTATCTCTAAATCTATACAAGATATAATAATTTTTTTAACACACACACACCCACACACACACACACACACACACACACACACACACACACACACACATATATACACACAGAGAGAGAGAGACATCATTTTAAAAATGTTATAATCGGATTCTAGGGACCTTAAATCGTGCTTATTCAATACAATCTGGATATGCGAATTTTAGCATTAATCCAATACCTCTCTTAGCGAGAGGTAAAAATGCCCAAAGCTATGCCTCCTTTACTCAAATTCCTGGAAACCTATGAAATTAGGAAAGCCATAAAAATAATTAGAAGTGATGAATGATTAACTTGATCTCAATAAGTCTCTTTTCCTAGAATGTATAATAACCTTTAGTTTTGTGTATAGGTATATTATGTAACAATTACAAAACAACAATATTCAATCATTTTTCGGTTGTCAAGTACTCGTATTGTATTTTATTTTTACTTTCATGTTTTATCGTGAGCCTATAACATCTAGGTAGATACTGTTATATTATTCTGCAAAATTACTGATAGATCCGATCGATTTTTTCAAAAATTTCAGCAGGAACCGAAATTCCGATTTTTGGCCAAATTAGCCGGATTTAGTTTTAAACCGGATTTTCGTGCTATTACTATACTGCATTCCAGGTACGAAAGACTTTGGTGGCGCTGCGGAGACAGCTTGTTTTACTCACATAAAAAAATGTCAAAAAAAATATTTTAATATTGTCTGATCCCACAGAATAATAATAATAATAATAATAATAATAATAATAACATTTATTGCCCAACAGAATACCAATTACAGGACAAATTTACAATAATATAAATAAATTTAAGACTTATAACATACATTAAATGAAAATATCGATGAAGAGATTATTTGCTGCATTACAGACTACGAAAATGGGTGAATTTTTCAATGTATCGGTACGAAAATTTGACATCTGAATACTATTTAATAACGATATTGCTCGTACCCTGCATATTTTTGTCTTTAATTTCTGCTACGACGTTCGCACTACCTACAACTTCAGTAGAAAGCTGACTGAAAAGTTTCCCTAAAAAAATTCGCTATTGTAAACTTGGTTCGCTTTTAGACCAATCAGAAAGCTGGAATCGTAAGTCCTCTCTTATCTTTCTCCTAACTCCATTCTTATCTGGAATACAGTACAGATTCAAGGCTATGTAATTTATATATATGAAAATTAGAAATAATTTTCAAGTTTCATTTTGGAATAATTTTAATAGTCTTTGAAATTTTATATACATACTTTACAAATATAAGGAATCTGTCTTTTATAATATTTCGATGTCGAAATGATATTTTCTTTGTTAGACTTTTGTAAAGGTGTAGCAAAGTAAAGAAATCGTGAGACTGTCTGTCGTATTGAAATTGTCCGATGTAAAATGAAGAAATAAAAAGGTATGCGAGACTTGTCATACTTGTATTGTATTTCTTATCAGCGTTATGTGGGAATGATTACAGTTAAAGATAAAGTAAAACAAAAATGTGAAGACATTTCAATAACAAAACAGAAAAAAACATCATTGAACTATAGATTATAATCAGAAATTATTTTCTCTAACACTACTATGGATATCACACATTCTGCAACTGAAAACTGTTACAGAATGAGTACATTCACTAAAATATTATTCTGTTACTGGCATTCAAAGCCCACTATACAGTATCCCACACTCTATCTTCAGTGTAGCGGAGATAGCCAATGTTATTCTTATGGATGTTTTCTGTACCATGTTGCCAATTTTTTAATGTAGTGTAATATTGAAACATTCATAAATTTTCATTGCTATACCAAAATTAGATAACACTGTACAATTTAAGTTTTATGAGGCTCTCTTATTTACCCAAGGGCTTATTGTATTCAACTGAAATTTGTCTGCAGTTCTAAATAGTTTTATATACAGGGCCGTGAAAAGATGCATTGGAACCGGAGTGTAAAAAACATGCTGAAGCTAGAGAAGTTACTTGTACCTGTAATAAGTAATATTTCAATACAATATTTTAAAACCGCCCGGCATACTAATCTTAATCAAATGCGTTAGAGATTAGAATATTAAAATATTATTAAAATTTGAGATTATAAAGAAAAAATAAAGACTTATGAACTTTGTAAAATATATGCAGTATTTCTTTTTATACCCTACTCATATTTTGTGTTTGTATTATTTTATATTTTTTTGTAAATTATTAAACAGACCAGTTTATGATTTAATTTTTTTTTTCGCCCACCTGTTTAGATACACTGAAAGTACACCAGTCATAAATACATTCAATTAAGTACCCAGAATATTTCATCTCTTTTTGGGCATCTATTGTGCTCTTTCTATCTTATAGACTTACTGCGGGTAAATATGGCAACACGGTACTCCATAAGACCCTATACTGAACATAAAGTGTGGGACACTGTATAGTTTTTCAATTCACCCATTTGAAATACATGGGAAAACATGTTTTTAAAATCAAGCCGGCCCTGCTTGGCGCGTTATTTCTTTGATTTTGACACTTCAACTGCCGCAACTGTCAAATATTATAAAAGAAAGTTTTACAAAAACTAATTATGCGTTTTGCTTTACTCTTTTTCAAGAACAAATTATTGTTAAATAACAAATTACAGTTTTTTTGTAACATCAATAATACTTTTAATTATTTACTATTTAATAATTTTTTTAGCAAAAATGTCAAATGATGAGGAAAATATTTTTATTTAAATAGTGTTAGTGGAAATATAGTCTAAAACTCGTATGGAATAGTATATCCGCCACTGGCGAAACAAACTTTTCGCTCGCGATGAAATTATCTATTCTTATTCTACATTAGTTGTAGAATATATCATTCTTTTAATTTATAGAGTAAAAAACTTCGTTGACTCTATTACAAATTTCCAAAGTATAAAAGAATATAACAGTTTAATAGTGCTTTTAGTACTACTCATGTACTTACATATCCTCCAATCTTGTTATTGACATTATAAAATTTATCCATTTTGGGAAATATTAACAACTCTAATAAAACGATTGTTTGAATGAATAAAAATATTAAATGGGATTGGATCTAAAAGAGATCCCTATGACACTCCGGATGTAGCAGGACATAAGCGTGATCTGCACCCGTTACAGTAACTTTTTGCTAATGTAAGATGGGGTCCTATACCATAGTCATATTTTAACTATCTTAAATAAGAAGACGAAAATATACATAAATTAATGAGTATTAGTGAAAAAAATTTCTTTAAATATTAACTAGGTCACAAACTACAAGCGATTGAAGCTGATTACAAATTGGGTATGACGCGTTAGGTACTAAGAATTTGATTGGTCACCTGATTTTAAAAAGAAGATTCGCGCGTCTGCAACGTTCACCTTTGAAAGAATATGAAATGTCATGTTGTTCTATAACCTAACAAAACATTTAACAATTTTGTGTTTGATGAATTTGTTTAACCCATTAATGGCCAAAGTATCATAAACGAACCATTAATTAAATATATTTTTAAAAAATTTTCTATAAATCAAAATACGTATTATCTTATCAATTACCATTTAGAAAACTCCCAAATTACTCATACATGTGCTTGAACTTAATTTATGTAAATAATAATACTTTTATTTATTTTTAAATAATAGTCATTTCAGCAGGTTGTGCAGTGCTTTGTATAAAGAATAATAACTTGTAATAAAATAAATTATGAAAGTTTGATTTTATACATACTATCTTCTATAGAGATCAAATGAACGGAAAATGCGAACAAACGTATCAAAAGTTTTTATACAACGATTTTTCGACCACTCAAAATTAATGGTTCATTTATGATACTTTGGCCAAATGCAGTGCAGACAACAATAATGTATGCGCACCACTTTTGTGCCTGATGGATTACATTTTTAATAAAACTATTGAATCTACAACACTATGTGTGGCAGTAAAGTATCAAGTGAACAAATATTTTATTATATTTTATTATAAAAATACTTGCGACTAGCCGAAGTTGTATTTTTTTTCTATTATAAATGTTTGATCTCAAATTTGCAATATAATATTTATTTTACACATATAGGTATAGTAAGTGTTTATAATTATTTATTTATATTTCAACCATGTCTTGTAGTAGAAAGTAGGAGCTCAAAAAACCACTAACTGTACAAGAGTTGGAAGCAATTTTGGAAGTAATTCCGATCTTGAAGACATCAATAAAATAGATGCAGTGTACATTCCTCCAGCTGTGGACCCTCTTACTGATGAGGAAAATTTAGAAGAAGATAGTCTTGTGGTGGAATAATAGCTCGGTGGTAACCGTTGCTACAAATAATGGAACGATTGAACCAATACTCAAAGCAAAACGATATAACAGGAAGTTGAAAAAGGAAGAACAAGTGCCGCAACCAAATTTTATAAATGATTATAATATGCATATGGGTAGGGTTGATCCTCTGGAAAATGTTGTATCGAACTACAGAATTAGAGTAAAAAGTGGTAATGGCCACTTTAATTATTTTAGTAGATTGCACATAGTAAATACTTAGATTTTCGGTCATTTTTGGTTTTGTCCGTAATAAAGAGCCAGACCAAATCTACATTCTCATGGCAGACAGAACAGGAATCAGAGGAACTGCAACCCGCAGGAACATCTACATCTTGGGGTCGTCCTTCACGAGAAAGCTTACCAAGTGCAATAAAATTTGATCAAGCTGATCATATTGTTATTAGAAAGGAAAAAGTCAAAATGTGCCGCTGTAGGACTTGCAAAACGCACTTTATATTTGTGTGATAAATGTAAATTTCACTTACGTCCTGCTTGCTTTAGGGTATTTCAAAACAAAAGTGCATCATTCTGCTTTTTTTAAAATCATTTTTGTGAACTCAAGTTGTACACCCTAAATTCTTAGTTAGTTCATATATTCTGCCAAAGTATCATTAACGAACCATTATTTTTTAACTACACATTGTTATTATTTTTAATATTATTCTGTATTTTTCTTTTAATTTTATCATAAATAAAGCATACATATAAAAATTTCACTAAAATTTTAATTACTTTGGTGATTGGCCATTAATGGGTTAATTATAACATCTAGTAATATTAACAATAATCATGTATTTATAATTAAATCAATTTGTAATATGAATTAAATTAATAATAATATTAATTAAATTAATATTGAAACTTCAAAACAGGCAAACATTAGCGCCATCCGTCGGCATACTTTGTGTAATAATATTGTCAAACTGTTTCAATGTTCTGTAATTTATTAGGAAGAAATCCTTGTTAAATGCTTATTATTTATGTTATTTATAAGTATAAGTTTTTATGTAAAAACATTTCTATGCAAACATGAAAAAAATTGTTTCCAGTATAACTAACAGTTTGTCCCATTGTTTGTCGATCACTTGTTAGTACCTGCTACGTCACGCACAAATTCTTAAACTTTAAAAATTCATATCTCGCTTATTACGTAAAATTTTTAAGTCGCGTTTGCACTGAAGTTCTTATTTTATTCTCAGGAAAAAAAAAATAAAAGAAAAATGGTATAGGACCCCATTGAAACAACGGAAATAAGGAGCTGTAGAATCCTACCGCACATAATTTTTTTAACAATGTTGGATGCTAGTTGTATTTTTTTGTCTGCAGATTTATTGCTGTTGCTATATCAAATTCGTTTAAAAACAATGTGACATTAATTGGCACACCCAGCAATGGGTAATATGCCGTGATGATATATTTTTTTAAATTAATTTAATTATAAGTGATTTTCTATTTTCAGTTAAATTTATTGAAATTTTCACATATGGTACACGATCCTATTATAAAAAGTTCCGTGTCTGTTTTTACATTTGCTATATATTTTTTCTTTTGAATTTTCTGGCAGACATTTGGTCGCCGTTTTTATTTTATTTTACTGGTAATCTCAGAAAATTTAAAAATAATTTAAAAGGCTATTAACCTAAAAAATCTGGAGTGTCCTATTAAAACCGGCCAAGCATGGATCTACACGCACACTGACAATATTGGGAAAGCTGTCACCAGTTCTACATTTTAATAAACACGACACGGGCCGTAGACTATTAATAAATAACATTCTGCCAGTGCCGTCCGTAAACGTGTGGTATTGTATATACAGGTAATACAGGAGACGGCTGTTGCCTTCTGGAAAAATGAAAGGGACGCCTATGCAAGGGGCTTAACATAGAGAAGATGGCATATTGCACAACTACTGACAGAAAGATGCACTAGAAAGATTTAGTACAGTTGGCTATTTTTATAAAGAATGTGTAATGTGTGGATCAGAAACTAATCATGTTATAAATACATCAACAGACTCTTTCCATATATCAGAACGGAGTGTGGCAATATTTACACATGGACAGTGGAGTAATACATACATTATCGCTCAAATGCATTTTTTCCATTTTTTATTTTTCTGTTGAATCATTTAATTAAAGAATTTATGTTTAACTAACGGCCAAATTCAACATCCTTTGATCAAGAGTTGATTCCTAAATCACTTCAATTCACCATCAAAATCCATGCTAATCTAGTAATCGTAATCAAAATCAAGACAACTGATTCGTCATATTCCATGAATTAAGCACTGATCGCATGGTTTGATTCTAATTTTGACATTTATAATTATGTCTGGATTCTGATAGTTATACTCATTTGTAATTTTGATTCAGAAATCAAGTTGGTGAATTATAACAAATGTTGATCTACGGATTACCTTGATTCCTTGATTAGTTGATCATAAATCAACGGACTATACTTGCCGTCAAATAAATATGGACTGGAGATTTCTACACTGTTGCCAATTTCGTTAAAAATACGAAATTATGAAGAAGCGGTAACACCGCAGGGCAAGCGACAGGGTTAGGGAAGGGAAAAAATTGAGCATCAATCCATATTTATTTGACGGCGAGTATAATAATTGTACAGTCGATGACATGAGAGAAAACCGGTCTGCGGAATACTAAGAGTACTGTAAATAAATAATCACGATTACGTGGAATACTCTTCCTTACCAAATCGGTTTTCTTTCGTGTCATCGCCTGTAAATTACCTATAATTGAAATTTTTAAATTCACACCAACAAAAAGTGTTTTACACGAAACAATAACGATTGTCTTTTATTAATATTTTTCTGAGTATTTTTCTTCTACACTCATGTCAAATATATTAAGATACTTACATAATCATTTGTTCATAAAATTAGTTTCAATTTTATACAGCTTGTTCAGAAAAAAAATCCTAACTCGGAGTAAGCTATGAACAAAGAAATGTATGTCTGATCATTGTCATTATTCAATTCAAAGTTCAATTTATCAAAATTCTAAGATAAAATTCAAGAAGAAAAGCTTTGATTCCATATATAACATTTTGACAATATCTAATATATATATATACTGTATATTGCCATTTACTGTTTCTTAATTTATTTCCATTTCTAAAACAAGATTCAAGAAAAAAAGCTTTGATTTTGTAGATAACATTTTTGATAATAACTCGTGTCAAATTGACATTTAATTAAATACGTTTAAAATAAGACCTGCGTTTCTTTGTCCATAGCCTATTCAGATTTTTTTTTTTGAACATACTATATTTATTTCAATAGATCTAGAATTTTATGACAAAATAATTGTACCATTTCTAAAATATTTGTTTCGATTCATAGAAAGTTCTTATAAACAATCATGTATGTAGAAGGCGTGTTGACGATGACATATAGTTCCATATTGAAAGTATTAAATAACAATACATTATTATGTCTAAAGTTCTAAAGTATCAACTTTCTATGCAGAACAGTTATATCCATTCTTCGAACACCTCTATATCTACCACCTTGTCTTTCTTTCTTCTGCTATGAGTCATACGTTCACGCCAAGGTGTAAAACGCCTCGTAAAGTGAGGAATATTGAAGGAATGTGGTAAATTGCATATGCATCCTGTTGCCGATACAGTTTGTATTTCATTTTATTGAAAACAGGATATTGGAAGGAAAGATATTTCTTTGTCTACATATTTGTAGAATTTGTATGAGATCTAAGCATATTTAAAGTATGTTGCAAAGAAATTTAAACAAAAGTGTTTTGCAGAAACAATAACGGTTCTTGCAACTGTATCTTTTATTAATATTTTTATACATTTTGTTTAATTTTCGTAAGGCCCGGTGAAATTTTCAATTAATCCGACCACGTGGAGTAACTCTGTACCCCAAGCATAAATTTAAAATATTAGAATCTAACTAATGTTTACATTAGTGTGTATTATGAAAGAAATAGTCACAGATATTGTTTCTGGTCAGAATCATAGAATCATAATATATAGATAGAAACAAAATACCTATGCTTAAAAACTAATTAAAGTAATGAGAAATGTTGAAAGACATATGAGGAAACAAGTTGTGAAAAATAATAAAAAATAAAGGTGTAATTTGTCAATAAAATATTTTGTTATACGTTTATGTAGTCAATACTATAGTAAAAATGAATAGGCAGAAGACGCACGTCATCAACCTGAAAAAATTTATAAAATGAAATATAGCTTGTAGATATTATTGGGTGCTATTTATTTAAAAAAAAAGAAAAACTACCAGCATTAACAAATGTATATATTAATGAAATATTTCTTTTATGGAATATAAAATTATTTAAAATAATTGTATTTGATTTTCATACCATACGTTGGCATTACCATGTTTACAATGAATTTTATATCAATCGAATATCGATCTTGTCACTATTCTGTTATTTGGTTGTCCGTTTTGGAATGAAAAATTATGATATTTGACATCTATGTATGTACATAATTACTAGCTATCACACTGTCACGGCCCCCATATCTGTCTTATAAATTAGTATCCCATGTAAACGTATTAATATATGACGTCATTACTTTAGTAATATTGTTCGATGACGTAACTCTTCTGCCTAATAATTTTTACTGTAAGTAAACATTCATACTACGTATACTATTCAACAGTTTGAAACAATTATTCAAGTCAAAATATTCAGATCAAAAATGTAAAACAAATTCAATTATTGTTAAATGTTAATAAATCAAGATTCATTAATTTAGGCACCGTAGTGCATTACATTCGTAGGTGGTTTTTTTTTTATTTCTAGGAGTATAACATTACAAACCCCGGAAATGAAAAGTTATTTCAAAAAAATTGTCACTGAGGTGCAAAAATACCCCGCTTGGCCTTAGGATGGAAGTATTACAAACCATAAAAATAAAACTGTAATAGTATTTATATAATATACTTACGTACAAACGGTGTACACATTTGCTTTTTATTTAGATTCTTTTTTGAACTTAAATTTACATTTATGAAGTTAGCGCATAAAGTTTTCTCTTTGAATTCAGATTTCACAAAGCGAGAATTTCCCGGGAAATCAATAACCATTGCGTAAACGGTTCCAAAACGGCGCAAGCCCCACTTCGCAAAAACTAGACAGAAAATCGACTTGGAATCTCTTCCACTGTCCCAATTCAAGCGAGAAGATAAATAAGGAACAGCAACAAAATATATCAAAACAAAAATAAATTTACATCCATATTTCAAAAGTAGTGGATAAGAAATTTCTGTGGATAAATAATACCTACATTTGATTTATAAAAAAGTAACAAGATACTATTTTTAAAACCATACTTATATTAAAAATCTGATATGGCCAACACAAAACCTCCCGCTATTTAATTTTTACATACATACATAAAATCACGCGTTTCCCACTTAGTGGGTTAGCAAAAACCCGGAAACAATAGTAACAATAAAAAAAGGGATAAGAGTAAGAGCTCAGCTAACTCACTTCACTCTTTAACAACATTCTTCTTTCGCCTTGTCCACAATCATCATAGCATTCCCATTCATACATAAGAACATATTAAAGTGACTGATTTTCGGTAGCGAATAACCGCATTTAGACCACAATAATAGTTACGCAACAATCATCCTTCCACACATATCCCTATCCATTTTTATTAATTTAAATACATACTTACGTATTTACTAACGCTGCAAACTGTTCCACTGCATAAAACTATTGATTTATTTACTATTTTCTTTTTAAAATGTCACTATTATTAATTTGAAGTGATTAGTTTTTTGACAGTGACATTTACTGTCAGTTACATTCATTTGAAATATGAACTGTATAACAAAGAAATTATTGTGTTTATCTTAGGCTTCGCGACTAATAAAAAAAATTATTTTTAAATTTATCTGTAAAATATATAGAAAAAGTATTAATGCATTCCTGTAGAAAATTCAATAATCTTTAATTTTCATAAGACATAAAATGCGAAAAAATGGCATTTAATGGTATTTTTTGAAGAAAAACCATTATGAGCTTCAGGTAAAGTGCCATTTCCGGTTATCCGATTTACACCAAAATCTAATGGCTTCTTTTCATATTAGAATAGGGTATAAATACAAGGTTTCATAATTTTTTGAATGATAGTATTTGAGTTAGAGCGAATACAAAATCCCTACACATACACACACACACACACACACACACACACACACACACACACACACACACACACACATACATACATACATACATACACACATACATACATACACACACACATACACACATACAGACATCATCGTAAAAATGTTAAATTTGGATTCTAGGGACCTTAAAACGTGGTCATTTACTAAAATCTCGATAAGTGATTTTTAGCACGATCCCTATACCTCCCTTACCAAGGGTAGCGGGAGGTAAAAATGATATTAACTACGAGCCCTGCGTCAAAAGAATTCGCGTACATCCCTTGCCTTTACAAGGTAGCTACACATTTATTAATTATAATGGCGCATTTTATGTAAGTATTTTATTAACTCTAATAACATAAAAGCAAGCTTAGGAATAATTATTGAATAAGTGTAAACAATTTCCTTTTATATAAAAAATTATAATAAATAGATGTGGGCAAATTCTTTTGGCGCAGGGCTCGTATAAATAATGATAATATTTTGTGAACAAGTGATAAATATTTTTTCTACTCCCATGCGTGAAGTAAGTACTTCACGTATCAATTTTTATGTGTGAAGTTTGATTTCTTGCACACTGTGCGTGAAGTAGCACTTCCCGCACCGTACATTGTTTTAAATATGACAAACTAAATTGTATTTTAATAAAACAAAGCTGTTAAACACCCGTAACGTTGGTAACCATGGTTACACAATTCGATAATACAGAGGCTTTACGTTAAAAGAATGACAATGTAAAGAAAAAATATATTTTATTGCAAGGTCGTAGAAAAGGTGCCTATAGTATGTAACACGTGTGTGAAGCCTATTTTATATTGGGGTGGTTCTCCACCCTCATGTAAAAATTTGAGGTTCACACACTTGCCACATAATATACTATTTTAGGCAGCTATTTCATAATTAGTTTTTTTACGTATCCCTTGTCAACCGTAAGGTATCACTTTCATTTTAACATATGTCAGTTACGGCCGAATATACTTTGAGAACACAAATGTTAATCGTTCGTTAAATGGCAAATAAATTAATGTCGTATTACATGCAGCTTCATAATTTTTAATCGGAGTATTGGAAAAATCGTTGTCGTTATCATTATTATTGTTTTGCTCAAGAAATTAATTATTTTAGTTATTTTATTTACATTTTTAGGTTATAATATAATTTGACAGTAACATTGTTTTGTGAGTTATTAAGATGTCAGCACTGCACTTTACAAACAAGTGACATAAATCAATCAGATATGATATTTATTTTGAAATAAAAATTTATAACTTTGTTGTAGTTTCATAAAAAAAAAAATCATGCTTAACACGTTTCACAATAATTCAGTCTTTGAATCAACCTCTCGGTTATTTATCAGAGACTGGCCCACTCAACCAGAACCACAGACGCATTTCGCTGTTATTGGACGTCATCAGTGTGAGGTACTGAAGTCTCTAGGAGACACTGACTAGGTTGAGTGGATATATGATAAACCATCTAAAGATGATATGATGCCTGCTGAGGTAACTAACCCCAGAGCCATATATCGACAATACCATGAGCTTGGATGGTTTATAATCCATGCGCTCAACCTTCTCAGTGCCTCCTATAGGCTTCAGTGCAACACTGATGAGCTCCAATAAGAGCGAAACCCGTCTGTGATTCTGGTTGAGTAGACCGGTCTATGATAAATGACCGAGAGGTTGATTCGGAGACTGAAATCGTCAAATATTAGAACAGTTTCACCAAGTATGTACTGCAATTGTACTTTGTACATTTATTATTATTTGTGATAGTCGCCTACAAATTTATAGACACCATGGTTTAAAAGTTATTTTTTAGCCTCATGTGATTTACTGGCCTCGGCCTTCGCCTCGACTGCAAACTTCCGATTCGGCTGAAAAACATCACTTTTACGACGTTGATACACAAATAATTATTAATGAGACAAATTTTTCACTTTCCTTGAATATCTCATTTATACTTATAATTACCACTTCACATAATGAATACCTTTTAAATAATCGATCCCCATAAATTAGACTTTAACTCCAAAACAAATTCTTTGTTCTCATGAGCTTCTCAGAACTAATATGAGTAAAGCACGAATGTGTTTCTGTTTCTCTGAACGTGGTAGCGGACATAAAAGTACACGCATTCTCGTATTGCGAATCAATATAACGCCGTTGTGATATGTGGAACGTTACGTGACTCTCCCGAGACGGAGCTGTGATGTCTAGGGCCGTAAAACTCCACCAAATGGAGGTTAGGTTATTCTGTGTTAAAGTGGAGCATTGTCCTACAGTTGTGGTGGAAACATAGAAAGGATATAAAACAATTACAAAATAAAAAATCTGTTGTGGCCAGCACAAGACCTCTCGCCATTTCCATATTAGACTATATAAGTATTGTATTGCACTTTGCTATCGAACCGTCGTTTTATAACAAAATATTACAGGACTTTACCCAAATATTGTTTTTTTATTGTATTTAACATGTCTTCTGCACACATATAATTCTAATTATATTTATTTTTCATTGTATGAGGGAGTTTCTAAATGTCACAAATTCTTCTAGTTCATTAACCAGATTGGCGGTATTTCTGATGGATATATGCATATTACCTATAATTTCAAATATTTAATTAATAAAACAATAAGAAAGATTAAATGTACTTCCCAGAAAAAGCTATCAAAATGTCACTAAAACAGTTGATTTTGACACTGAAATCTGTCATTTACAAATTATATTATAAACATTTGACTGGTTTCCTTAGTGTAGTTTCGCCTACTCGACTTGTTATATCCCGATATTCTATATATTATAGCGTCTTTATCTCTAAATTTATAGAAGATATAATAAAAAATTTAAATGTATCAGGTGTAGAATTTGGTTCTTCAAAATTAGTAATATCAAAAATTTTCAAAAATTAATATTTGGAAGAATTTCTTTTAAAAACTACTACTTCCGGTTGTTCAATTGTTACCAAAAACCTTTTCAGCTCTTCCCAGGAATGTCAGATTGAGGAATCCATAGTTAAACAGTTCTTAAGTCTTATAGTTTTTGAGGAATCGTGGCTACAACATCCAGACATACACACATACACACATCCACACACACACACAGACATCATTTTAAAAATGTTATAAACGGATTATTAGGACCTTAAATCGTGCTTATTCACTAAAATCTGGGTATGCGAATTTTAGCATGAATCCAATACCTCTCTTAGCGAGAGGTAAAAAGATCATAGGAAAGAGGATCCCGACTTTGTTGTGTGAAACAATAATCCGAGAGAAGAGATAATCCGAAACTTGACATTATGAAAAAGCAAACATAACTAGTAAAAAACATTATTGAATTTTCTACCGGCACGATCGATTAACAGAAGAATTAATTAATCTTGACAAGTGAAGGTGGTACGAGAAACGCAACTTCACGATTGGTATTATGATGTTGAAGGCGTGCAGTCACGTTTTGGTATTTCGCTGTTCATTTGTTTGTGGTTTACAGTTCGTAAGCCTACGATATTCTTGCAAAAGAAATAAAAGAAAAACGCAATACTAACACTGGGAATTCGAAAACAATTGTTTATTGTTGGAAGTCATAGATGATGCGATTTATGTTTTTAAAAACAAGATAATAATTTTTATGGATTGCTAACATTTTTTCTTTATCTCAATAATAATATAAAAATACTTAAATAATGGTATATATTCTTCTTCATTTCCAGAATTTCCGCCATTTGTTCAATCGGGTTTAAGTTCAGTGACTTTGGAAGATGATTGAGAATAATTTTGATATTATACAATAGCCATTCTCTTACAAAACACGAATTATTTACATGAAATTAAAATTATATGCTATGCCCTATTTTTCTACACCGTATTCGTAGGAAATCATAAAAACTAGCTTTACCAGGTTTACGGTCCTGGTTTAAACCAGATTTAAAAATGGTTAGTTATACTCAAATTTAGACCTGATCTAAGTAACTCGAAGCTAAACCATTCTATTTAGTCGCCTATACCCATACTGTACTGCTCATTCGTAGTGAATACAATTTTGAAATTTGTAATCACAGCTGATATTGACTGGGTTGATTTCCTACAACTAAAATTTCGTTAATTTGCATTAAACACACACAATTCTATTTTTATAGTTCTGTCAACTGGCTTAATACCGCAGGTCTAAATTTGAGTCTAGATTTAAACTTGTACTAGCCCTAAACTGTATCTATGAATAAATGTTTTCGCCGATCTAAGTAGGCTTGAGATAATAACGAGAAAACTTTTTCTATTTTATTATACCTAATTAATATTACCAATATAAGTACCTACAAGACAAAAAGAAATTTTACGACATCAATAATTTTTTTATTGTGTAATAAATATCTTTTCATTCTTTAGTACTGTTCACGTAATGAGATATATGCAGAAGTCATGAAAAGAGTCTCAAATAGAAACAGAAATTTTATTGTTCATTACAAAATTTATAACCTATATTATGTTAAAAATAAACGTCAGAAGAAGTACGTCGTATTTTTCCAAGGAGAATTTCTTAATTAATTCTTCGTTTTATGTGAAAATACTTTCAAATCAAATTGTGTGAAATCAACAATTATTATACAAAGAATACATACATTAGTTTCGTTTTTTATTTCAACTTGAACTAATTTGGGCATAAATTAAGTTGGTATACATTAGTTTTAATTGTTAACATTTGCGGAAAAAGGATTTACATAATATCATTGAATTTATAATACTCTTTGTTTTTATTTGACAGATCTCATAACTTTAGTCATGTCGAAAATTAATTTTACATAATTATTAAAAGTGTAATGAAACACAAAACGGAAGTAAAAACGATTTAAAGTTGGTTAAATTATTTAACAATCAAAATATTATTATTAATAATATTAACAATGATAATAATAATAATAATAATAATAATAATAATAATAATAATAATGTATTAAAAGTTTAATATCAAATAAAAACAAATAAAACATTAGTAATTCAATGGCATTCTGAAATATGCTGTAAATTGTGAATTTTAATTTGCGTTTTTTTTTTTTTTTTCGTAAAATAAAAAGAAATTGTGATTAAATTTAGTCTCATATTGTGTAGTTTTCAATACTGAACAACTTTTTTATTTACAATTTTTCTCTAAAATTAATAGGTCACTAATTACAGCAAAATAATAATAAAAAAGAAAACTATGTATTCCCGAACGGAGTCCAAATAGGCACCCGGTACAATATACATATATTTCGAGTTTTACACTACTACATATTTTTCCAAAAATAAATTGAAAATAATTAAAATTTAATACCACCCTCACTTAGTTGCTATATACAGTATATCCCCGGACTGAGTTTAAAATAGGAAAAAAAAATTTATTTTTGATTTTACAAAAAAATGCCAAGGGAAGAAAAATTTTTGCTTGAATTAAAACGCAAGTTTCAGTTATTAAAACTTTTAATTAATGAAAGGTCCTTTTATTATAACATTTTTTCGTATTTTGTCCTCGTAATAATACAGTTATTACATTGAATCTAACATGATTTTAGTTAGCTCTGAAATATTGACAAATGATTATTAATTCTAATTTCAGACAAAAAAAGAGTTAATTGAATAAACTACAAGTATTTTGATTTTCGCCGTTTTTTTTTTTTTTTTCTGAAATTAGAATTAATAATCATTTGTCAATATTTCAAAGCTAACTAAAATCATGTTCTAGTACTAACTAAATAATATAGGTACACTCATCAGAATATGTTTTTAGTTATTTTTATTTTTAAATTAAAAAGTAAAACAAAGGTTCAAAGTATCGTTCAGATAAAGAAAAAGAATTAATTTAAGGGGTCCCGTGGCCGCGTGCCTGAATGGCTAGTCGCGAACCTGGGGGAACCAGGTTCGATCCCGACAGACGCCAAATATTTCCAATTTTAAATGGCACAAAAGTGACCCCTGTGGTGCACTCTCCACACCAGCTTTGATTGCCCGTGAGGTGATGCCTGGTAAGCGCCCACACGGTAAAATATATCGATGTCTACATGTGTTGTAGATACTGGCACACCCAGAAATGGGTAATATGCAGTGATGATATATTTTATATTAATTTAATTCAATATTCAAATTGAACTTTAGGTAAATTATACTGATGCTGTTACAAAAAATATTGTTTTGAAATTTGAAAAAATAAGAGCAGTTTATTTCAAGTGAACATTTTTTGTACTTCTGGCTTGGTATTAAATTTTAATTTAATTTCATTTTATTTTAGGAAAAATAGTACTCTAAAATCCAATATTCTTTTAAAATCAAAATGAAAAACATATTGTATGGTACCAAAATTTTTCTTTCCTTGGTATTTTTTCGTAAAATCAAAAATAAAATTTTTTTCTTCTTGTAAACTCAATCCGGGGACATACTGTATATAATACCATACAATATGTATAACAGTTTTTCATTTTGATTTTAAAAGAATATTGGATAGAGTACTATTTTTCCTAAAATGAAATGAAATTAAATTAAAATTTAATACCAAGCCAGAAGTACAAAAAATGTTCACTTGAAATAAACTGCTCTTATTTTTTCAAATTTCAAAACAATATTTTTTGTAACAGCATCAGTATAAAAATTATTCTACTCGGTACCGTGTCGATAAGTTGTAGAATATTCTGTATATGATGAATAGATTTTTAAGCAATCTTACAATTCAACGTTAATTTTGTCTGCCAATGTCATCACTATATATCTCCCAGCGTACTTTCTTTCATCTTTTAACTAACCACTGTTACCCCTGTGTTTTAAGGCTTCTTACCAAAATATCTACGTGCTTCGTTTCCCGGAAGTTGAAATAAAACAGGCGCATCTGCTTCCGCTTCAATGAAGGTTAAATTACATGGTTACCGTCTTGTTGCTATGGTTACAGCTTCATTCAAAATGCTACTGACGTATGAATTGTAAACAAGCGGTTTCCTAATGATTTTTTGTTACGTTACTTTCATTTATTTTAAATGTACATAAACATTACGTGTTTTACGTTCTGTGAATTATTATTTCTGACTAGATAATGATAGCATCAGAATTTCTAATTCAATAGCCTTTACTAGAAAAATTACTACCTCTTCGATTCCTTTTAAAACCTACACTTTCTGCCTACATTCGATCGAATATTCAGAGAAATGAATAAATTATAACAAATAAGGACGAAATGAAATCAATACAATACAAATTTGTCATTTACAATTGTAAATTTATTCATGTTAAACGGTACAATGAAATATTATAACATTGTCGACCTTGTGAACTAATAAGTACGTGACAACACTTAAAAAATATTTCATTAATATTACATTTTTATTATATGTGTATGCATTTAAAACGTTATCAACAAATATTTTCTTAACACGGAAAAAACCTGTTTTTAAACAGGTTAGCCGTAGTTTTTTATCCCAAAACCTGATTTTAACTAGGGATACCCGAAGCTTGATTTGGCCGAATAACCGAATAACGAATATTTGGCATGAAATTTAACCGAAACTCCGAATATTCAACCGAAGCATTTACTCTTTTATTTTGTTGAAAAACTGTCAAAAATTTACATCTATATGTATTTTATTAAAAAAAAATCAGAAAACATAAAATCAATTAATTTAAAGAATGAATTTCAAATGTAGGTTTTTATATTGTAATATATAAATAACGAATAAAACCAAATACATATAAACGTATATTTTTTTAAATAAATAGCATTATTTCACAAGTACATAAAATAACAACAAAAAAGAAACATTTTTCGTTGTTAACATAAGATACATAAATGAATATATTCACAGGTTCTAGTACTAACTAAATAATATAGGTACACTCGTCAGAATAAGTTTTTAGTTATTTTTATTTTTAAATTAAAAAGAAAAACAAAGGTTCAAAGTATCGTTCAGATAAAGAAAAAGAATTAATTTACGGGGTCCCGTGGCCGCGTGCCTGAATGTCTGGTCGCGAACCTGCGGGAACCAGGTTCGATCCCGACAGACGCCAAATATTTCCAATTTTAAATGGCACAAAAGTGACCCCTGTGGTGCACTCTCCACACCAGCTTTGAGTGCCCGTGAGGTGACATCTGGTAAGCGCCCACACGGTAAAATATATCGATGTCTACATGTGTATACCCAGAAATGGGTAATATGCAGTGATGATATATTTTTTTATATATTTTATATTAATTTAATTTAATATTCAAATTGAACTTTAGGTAAATTATAATGTAAAAACAGTAAGAGTGAATTGGTCTTTATTCGTCGATAATCACACTTGTCGCTTTGCCGGTTTCAACAAGAATTTTTTTGTTTCGGGTGGCAGAATACCGAATATTTTCAAAACCATGCCAAATCGGGTATACACTAAAGAACGGGTAGCATTACCCAAAATAAATGAAGAATAAATTGGTTTCGGAAAATTTCAAATAATTATTATCCGTTACTTTTTACTTTCTTGCGCCACTTGTTAATTCCTAATTCAATTATTTTATTTTATTTTCATTCAATTTTTTTTTTTAACTGACACTACCACAAATTTATTCTTTTAATACAAATAAAACTGTATTTTACATAACATAACTAAAGTAATGTTTTCTTTTTTTATTATGCAAAGTTTTTATTTTTCATTCAAGTACGTTACTTGGACAAAGAAATTTCTACCTTTGCCTACATAAATTTCGGTAGGTGTTCCAAGGTCTTAAAAAGAAAAGAAAGTCATTTATGAGTGCGCCCAATTTTTTAAGTATGATTCACCAAATTCTAATGGAAAGACGCATACTCGTAAAAATATATATTTTTACCTACCGTCACCTTTAGCTAAGGAAGGTATTATCTTTGGTCAAAAAAATCGATGGCGAGTTTTTAATGAATAAGCACGTTATAGGGTCCTTAGAAACGATTTTACTAGTTTTAAGAATGTGTCTGTGTGTCAGTGTGTGTGTGAAAAAATCTCCGACGATAACTCCAATAATTCTAAAAATTATAATTCTTTCGTATTCCTCTTCTTTACATCCATTTAACATTTTATGTGATTATCAATATGAAAGAATATCTTATTGTCTATAGCCTATACAGTTAGATTATACATTTTTCTTCATATTCAGTAGATATACAGTTAAAGAATTATAGAGATTAACTTTCATAAATAATCCAACTTTGCTATAATCATGGAAACAGCTGATATATTATAATAATATGTCTACATGTGTTGTAGATACTGGCATATCCAGAAATGGGTAATATGCCGTGATGATATATTTATTTGTATATATATATATATATTTATTTATTCTAATGTCAGTGTCAAGTGCAATTTACATAGTGTATGTTCGTGTTTTAATTTTATTGGATTTATAGAATCTTTTCCAAAGAACACTCGGTATGGAATTTGTAGAAAATAGTACATTATGTTCGTGTTACTATTTTACTCGATATATAAAATCTTTTCAATGGAACATTTAGTATGGGATTTGTACAAAATACATAGAATTGATGAAAGGTAATTTTTTTATTTAAAGTTCCTGGCAATGTGTTTCGACATTTTTGGGCTTTGAACCCGTGATCCCTGCTATCTAACGTATACCATATGTGAGGGTGTAGCGGTTTACACGCTAGTCACGTGCGATTATGTGTCTGACACTGTTGTTTGTATATGTCCAACGTACGTGTGTATATGCGTGTAGTGCGTGCTAAGAAAAGTAAATTGTTATTTAAAAAAACATTGAAGGAAAAAAGGTTTATTTATATAATAGATGAACTTCAAAAAAATGGTGTATTATTCAGTTCTATATTTGTAAATTCTCAAAAGATAAAATATATCAACAAATGAGATCTGTCAATAATGATATCATACTATGTTAATATTTTATTTTCAAATATTGCAACTCATTACTATTGACAAAATTAAAGGAAAATATGTAAGCTATCGAATATTAAAATCTTTTCGTTTGACGAAACCTAATGCTTAGATAAATTGTTTCTAAGATGTTTAGGTTTTTTTCTAAGCTGCAGATAAACATTGGAGAGTGTCTGCAGAAGATATTAAGCAGACCTTAACGAAGTGACAAGTGCAAGACGAACATTCCACTTAAGACATAAGAAGGGTCTCGAGTTTTTTTTTACTGAGAAACAGACCAGGCAAGATTAGTGAAGAAAGACAAGCCAGAAAAGATAAATACCCACAAAGAGGCTTAATAATTATCTAAAGACGACCAAGGTAACGCTTTGTGTACAAAAAGTTCCGGATTCAATTCCCGCTGAGATGTGGAGGAATGTGTTTACATTTTTGTCATTTCATCTTCACCTCCAGAATGGGATCCTTCACCATAACAGAAAATAATAAAATATACTCTTTATACTTAAAGTACTACAGTCGAACGTCTATAATTCGAACCTCCATAACTCAAAACTCTCTGTAAGTCGAAGTTTACTTGTGTTCCCAGCACATTTTATATACTTCCAGTTCCAATGTATTTTGACCTCTCTTCGAATTTCTGTAACTCGAAAATCTCTATAAATCGAAACCACTCACATGCCCTAGTAACATTATAGTCTCTATAACTCGAATTTTCAGGCACAAAATATATTTTTGGCATTATATTATGCACGTTAAAAGATACAGATGAAATTATCGCTACTATTGATAAACAAGATGAGGTTCAAGACAAATCGGATGAAAGTGACACCGATGGAGAATTGCCTAGGGAGAAACCTTCTCACCAGGAAATGATAAAAGCATTTGAAACAATTTAACTTTTTTTACTATAAATGAAAATACAACAGATGAAATATTTAGTTTGCTCAATAAAATAAGAAAATTTTATGAGTTAAGCATGAAAAAAAAACAAACATAAATAATTAATAATTGATTATTTTAAATAATAACTTTTTTGTTCAACATCCCATTTTTGTTTAAAAAATTTTGAAAAATGTGTAAGTATTATGTATTTTTTTAATAAAATAAACTTGTTTGCAAAAGTATGCTTTTTACCTAACTGGAAATCTCTATAACTCGAAGTAATTTCGCAGTCCCTTGAGTTTCGAGTTAGAGGTTCGCCTGTATTTGAATTTGTTTTCAGTGCCACAGTGACGTCACAGTATTGCTATCTTGCTCGCGCAGCCTACTATAAAAACTGGTGCGAGGAAGGTAGCAATGGTTTCAAATTATATGAACTTTAATTTAAAATAATAAAAAAAATAAGAGTGGAGGACCCCATTGGCTTCATCATTTCATTAGCCCTTCACTGGTGGTATAGTTGATTCCACCTACGAAGTCATTTGCTTCAAATTATTTTGTAGTTTTTCGGTGAAAAAATAAAATTTAGTATAAATTTTATTTCTAAAAAAATATGAAGTGAAAACATTTACCTACATAACATAATTGGTGTTAAAAAAAAAACAAATGACATGGCAGTCGAAAGTTTTTGTTTGGTGGGGTGGGTCACGAATGGCACCAAGTCTCCAGTTAAGGGTTAAAGGCCTTACAACATGCTCAATTGTTAAAATGCAAATAAAGTGTTCCTAATGTAATGGAATTCTTTGTAATTACATAATAAATATTGTGACATCAAGTAATTATATAAATAATTTGCAGAATACAATACAGAAATGACTGAATTCTTGCTAATTGTAATTAACCTGTTAATTAATATTAATTTTTAATAAACTAAACTAGTAATCATGGCTGTCAGCTGTCACGTATGTAAGATAAATTAGCGAGCTATACCGGGCAGCAATTACACATTTTCATTATTCAGTTCGCGTTTTTACATATACCCTTACATCGTAGTTTCATTTTCATAGATGTCGTTAAAAAACAAACAAAATTTTTAGAAAAAGTGGACAAATTTTAAATATTAAGTTTGTCTTCCAAATGTTACAAATTTAAAATAAAAATAATATATTAAAGTCATCCCTCTCCGTTCAAAGAACAATACAAAAAAATATTTTCCGTGAATTTACAAAATTCCTAAACTTTTCCAAACAATCTAAACTCCACCAACAAAATTTACATTTTAGTCATTCCACTGTAAGTTGATATTTACTGCCCCATATTCTGACCGCCCTCTGTCTCCGCCCATGGTTCAAATTACACGACCATGTGTAAATACTTGGACTTCACATCTAGTTAGCTATGTCGAAAATTAGCTTTGTTCAAGTGAAATATTTTGAGAAACAGATGGTCATTTTTTTTTTAATTATAACATTTTACCGGTTATCCATCTTAAAATTAACCGGACTTATATACAGTAAACTCCGGTTATAGCGGACTCGAAAGGATTGTCAGTTTAGGTACGTTATATCCGAGAGTACTTTAAAAAAGAAATAAATAAATAAATATATCATCACGGCATATTACCCATTTCTGAGTGTGCCAGTATCTACAACATATGTAGACACTGGTAATGATGACGATATATTTTACCGTGAGGGCGCTTACCAGGCGTCACCTCACGGACACTCATAGCTGGTGTGGAGAGTGCACCACAGGGGTCACTTTTGTGCCATTTAAAATTGGAAATATTTGGCGCCTGTCGGGATCGAACCCGGTTCCCCCGGGTTCGCGACCAGACACTCAGGCACGCGGCCACGGGATCCCATAATTTAATTTTATTATATTTTAAATCAGAATCCCGTCTAATATTATATGCCCGAGAGTAAAAGTCAATTTCTAAGGCAGAATTGAAAGAGCAATACAACATTTTTCCTCTAGAGAGACGGGACCCCATAAAATAAAGAAATAAGGTGCTATAAATTATAAATCAATTTAAACGTTTATTAAATTTATTAGAATAAGATACAATCAACAAACATAAAATGTTTATAATGACCAGGGTTGGCATGATTTAAATCACGATATAAATCATGATTTAAATCAAATGATTTTTTAAATAAAAATCATTGATAATTATCAAAGATGAAAAAAAGATTCAAATTATAATAAAAATGTATTTCTTTGCTACAAAAGTATAAATAACAACAAAAATATGGGCTGTATTCGAATTCCAGCAGATTACTGATTACGTGTTTTGACCTGTTTTATTTAGTTAGCCATGGTTTAAAAAAAAAAGCGCGCGCGTGGTCGCGTTATATACTACTTATAAGCAAAAATTCAAATGCATCCTTTGGGGTTTATTACAGATTTCGCTTTCCTTTATGAAATAAAATAGTTATATTGTTTTTACAACAATTAAAAAGGTGCAATACACCAACAGATCAATAAAAATCAAAAAATCATGATTATGATTTTTGATTTTTTTAAATAAATCATGATTTTTGCCAACCCGGATAACAACATTATTGTATTTATGAGACGTATTTAAAGAAACTATTATTTTACATACCTAATTTCGATTTGTTTAAACATTTCATACGCTAATGTTTGCCAACTCTAAGCATTGCATTTATTATTTCATCACTGACACTTCCATCTTTTTGGAGGTTAGTGATTAATTCATTCAATAATTGTAAAGGATCAAAAGTACTAACACAATTAACAGTCGTCATCCTCGTTATCATTTTCTTCCATTTGTGTATTTTCTACTGTTGTTTTTACTATTTCATTTATAATGTCCTCCTAAGTAGAAGCCTTTATATTTATTTTTTTTATAATTTTTAGGATAATGTGAGGATGGTACGCAATAGCCGACGTTAAACCGATGTAAGGACGTACAAAATATCCCGTCATATAAGGAGTGTACCTTATAATAGGGTACTTTATAATGGGAAAAAATAACATTAATTTAAATATATCTGGGAACGAGATAGATAGAAGAGTACGTTATAACCGATAGTACGTTATATCCCACGTACGTTATGTGCGAAGTTTATTGTATGCTTCAGATTCTTATTAAAGAATATTAATGAAATCGGACTATTATTAGATATATTATTATAAGTTTTTATTCTCTATAAAAATAGTTATTTCTGACCAAATTTGAATTAGGTAAAAATTTTGTCATTAACAAATTTTGTTTACGAATTATTCATTTTCAATAATTTATGAGCATTTTATTAACACCATTTTAATACAAAAATTCCGCATTTCTACAAACTAATAAATAATTCATAAATTCTTAAACCGCAAATTTATTCTCTTTACAAAATTAAACGGGAAAACACGGAAAACACAATAATCGCAAAACAATCAGCCATCAAATTTCACCTTGACAAGCAACAAATCACTGATACATTCATACAACTCAGTAACTCTCGCGCTCTCGCATCGTATAATCTCATAAACATCAGACATGGAATACAAACAGTATCAGAATCTAGTAACCTCAGGCTAGTCACTGGCATTTGCCTCTCGATTCGTACCATGCTGTACCACGCGGTACCTTCACTCTCCAGGTACTACCAACAATATATACGGTGATGACAACCGAGGATGAAACAGAAAAATATTATTCAAATTTTAAACTTGCCATCAGTACTTCTTAACTTTTTATTAGTTACAGCCTGAATATCTAGAAATATTTTCTCTGCTTCGGGATTAGAATGACGTATTCTAGCACACATATTGATTGTAGAAAGAGCTTCATTCTTAAACGATTTTTGGTGACATTTTGTTATTTGGGATTGGTGTGACTGCACTAACTAAATACACAAACAAACAATAAAAACACAAAACCAATCTCCCCATTTTGTAAAAAAAAAAAATCATTAATGGTAATTGTCAACTATTTTTATAAAAAAAAAAATGTAAATGAAAGTCGAAACCGAGAAAATAGTATAAAACATTTGTTACAGCAAACTATTCAAGCACTCGTTCATTCGTGCTCTCACTGCTACGCGCTTGTATTAGAAATTAAAACTCGTACTTGAATAGGTTGCCTTCTGTAACTCATGTTGTAATACACTATTCGCATTCGCCACCGGCCACCCCTAATTTGTAAAAATATAATACTTTTCCTTCAACCGTACATACTTTTCAAGAACTAGTACGTGAAAAGTACTTTTCACGCACTAGTGCGTAAAAATAAACATGCGTTGCTATGCAACGTTCACATTCGGTAAGATAAGCTTTATTGTGCATTTAATACGTAGCGAAATTTCAGAAGAAAAAATGAAAACTAAGCCGATTTGCAGATGTTTCAAATTTTAGTGAAATTTCATATAAGTTTATATTGTTAATAATTCGTTAACCGCTCATCAGAGCAAAAATCGTTTAACATTTAACATGACATGAAGGAGAACTCCAAACTAAATTAAAATTTTTAAACCGCGGTACCGCATCTTTAACCGGATCAGAGAGGTTGATGAATTTGTGAAAAAGCGCTGACAAAAATTATTTAAAAATCATCGATAATTTACTTCTTTAGATGCCACGACAAATGTAAACTGTCACAAATTACAAAATCTATTAGACTAAGTATTAAAAAAATAATATTGTGTATATTTTGAGTGATTAAATCTTCTTTCATAAATTGTTGTTCTGGTTACCTATTCTTGAACATAACTCTTTGAGAGTTCACCCTAGGTAAAAAATGCAAGAACCCTTTTGTACAAACGAGCTTTAATTTTGTATTCTTGTAAAATTTTGATACAGGTCAATGTTTTCGAGATAATAGCGAAAAACTCATTTTTTGCACCTTTAAAAAACCTCTATTGACTGGACTATAATCTAATTCTTCAGAACAGTAATATTTTTTGACAAAATGAGTTCTAACCTAACCCAATGTGTAATATTAAATGTGCAATTTGTACAATTATAGAAGAAAATCCACCTGTCTCTGCATTTTTTCTAATATACGAAAACAATAATAAATCACCGCCGCTGTGACGTTGTATTTATCCACAATGTGTGTGGAAATGCTGACCGAGACAACATGGGTGTATTTGGCTGCTTACTAGTTCTGTTACACTGTGTCAGTTTTTTTTTATTACTACCTCTAGTTAATGTCCACCTATTAACTAGCTATGCTGTACTGATGAGCTCTAATAAGAGCGAAACACGTGTCTACAGCTGCAATTGAGCGATAGCCCTAGGAAAAAAGAATTATTTATTTTTTCTAATGTTTAAGTTTTGTAGAGTATTATGAGAATTAGCACAAACATCTCGGTTGTAGGAAAAATATTGTATTCGACGCGTGTGTAAAACAGTATTTTTTATCTACTGCTTATTTCCGCATTCGGCTCGACCAAAAGAGTGCTACTTTACACACTTGTTACATAAATAACTATTTTGTTCTAATAGCTGTGGCCCACTGATTAAGAAACACTGGTCTAATCTACTCATGTTATAGGGTAGCTATAGTACTTTAGAGATATACGGAAATAATAAGCATTAGAATTTAGATAAAAATTGTCTTAGGTCCGGTATTTTTATCTCTGGGAAAACTTTTTATTAACCAAAATGTCAGTTAATTCGAACAGTATCGCATCGAAATATTTACACATGTGTAATTTTTACAACTTATTCTATAATATCGATGCTGAATTTTTCGTTTTAACTGACAGTTATTTTCCCTGATCAAGTTCCGTGATAGACAAAAGATGTTATTAGGAATTGATCTACATATAAATACTACAGAGTAATCTAAAATAACTGATTCAGTTGGCAAAAAAACTTGAAATTGGTGAGACTGTACATAAATTTATTTTTGCCCTCCTGAAGTGTAATGGGAACTTTACAATTGTATACACAGCAAGTGTAACCTACATTTTACGCTTACTGTGTTGTAACTTGTCTAACTATGCGGTAAAATAATCAAAATACACTGGACGTTTATGGGCATTTAGAAAAGAAATCATCTTTACTATAATAAAGTTCATATAAAAAAGTACTACCTACTTAAGTTATTTTTTACTTTAACATTTCCTATATTTAAAATTAATTTATATAAACCAAAATCACGGAAGCGACATCTGTCATTATTGTAAAAATCCGCCGTTACCGACATAGTCACCGATCGATATACCTGTCAAATACGCGAGGCGAACATTGCTGAAATGTCAAATTTCGATACCTACCTATTTATTACGAAGAAAACATGAGCAAATAAATATATCATCAGTCATAAACAACGTCTATTATTACAAATAAATTTTCGCTAGAAGAAGTACTCTAATGAAGGTAAGTAAAATCAAATTTGGAATTTGACTTAAAACCAGTATTTTAAACTAACCCTTTTCAGAAGTATAACCTATCTCTTTAAAAAAAGTGATTTTCATTATCGTCGGCCAAAAAAATTGATACAATTCTCGTGCGTGAAGTATTTTACAGCGCTCCAGCTAATAAGGCACTCGCCTTAAGGGCCCGTGCCTTGAGCAAAGCTGTCGCGCTGTAAAATACAACTTACACGCACTCGAATGTAAATAACTATTCCTGTTTTTGACACTGTTAACAGCGACATTTCAAAATTCAAATTTGCTACATTTACAATTTTTTATTAAAATGTTTGTTGTTTCCCTTACCCACGTACTTTTATTTCTTACATTACCCACAAAGCAATAATCTAAAGCATTTCAATCAAACAAAATCCTATTAGTTGACAAGCCCCTGCTCTGACATATTCAATTGAATTTATTGTCAAAATGACAAGTTAAATAGTATTTCCGCCTTCACCTAGTGTTATGTAAACTGTGGAATAAAAAGATCTCCAGAATTATTGTAATGCCAATTGAATCAGTTATTTCTCATCACTAATAAAATTTTACATTATCGCTCTTTCTGTTATTAATGGTTGTTTAAGTATTACGGACAGTAAGTAAGTGCTTGAGGGTGATTTTGAAGATCGAGACGAAGTCGAGATCCGCAATACATCCGCTACCGGTAGAAGAGCACTTACTGCCCAAAGTGATTCACATCACTTACCGATCAGTAATTTGTAAGTAAAATAAAGCCTACTGCCTTGAAAACCCTATAGGTAAACATAAAAAAAACGATCGTGCAAAAAAACAGTTTAAAAATGGGGAAAATGCTTATTTATTTGAACATATTGTCATCACCTCATACCTCTGTGCATACAGGTATGTCCGATAACGGGTTCCAGCAATCGTAGCTTGCCGTGGAATCTAACCTCAACTAAGATTTAAAACAGAGGAATGTCGGATGAGATGCGCGCGCAATTTTCAAGCCAACTGAGATATTTACCGCGATTTTCTTTTGATTGTTTTTTCATTATTTGTGTTTTGAAAACATCATAAAAATTGTTTATTATATTTTAATTGCTTTTGAAAGTATGATTGCGTTAAGGTCTATTTAGTAAAGAAATGAAATATATGATTTGCAATTTATAATACGTAAAAATGAAAAATAATATTTATCTTTGCAAAATTCCAATATATGATGTATTTTAAAATATAAGTGGTTATGAGTAATAAAAGAATAAATATTGCTGTTTTGCAAAACAATTACATATGGCGTGACTCATCTTTAAAATGTGCAAATAGTGTAAAATTTAAAAATATTTAAGTGTTACGCTTCATAATTACAAATAATTAACAATAAAACACAAAAATGCGGATTTTTTTTTTAATTGGCTGCTCTCCAGAACAAATTCACATTTGATCAAATATTGATGACTATTAAAAATTCATTTTATATCCTTGTACGTATAGATCAATAATATTAAGACTATTTCAGAATTCCATGCACTAATGATCCTGAATTTAGTACATAAGTGAAATTCAGAAAAATAGAAATTTAGATTTCTTTATGTACCTATTCAAATATTATATAAACATTATTTGCTGTGAATCATATTTTCTAATTCATATACGAATATGTATTCATACAGATAACATATATAAATATAGCTATCGTTTATAGTTTTAAATATTTGTTTAAAACAAATATTCATTAATTTTTAGTTTAAAAGTATATTTAAATTAAGGTTAAATTTCAAGGCAACAACTATTTAAAACAACCTTTAAAAAACATATCTTCAAATAAAAACTGTCTACAAGTCAAATGAGTAGCGTAAAAACAAAATCTAAACAGGTGAAACAATTTCGTTGTTTCATCCTAACCTGTACTCTCTATTCATCGTTTCTTACCTGTTATAACAGGTTTCTTTTTTCAAAACCCTTGAATAAAATACTTCCTAATCCTTGATTTAGTGTGGCACTATTGTATACTATCACTAACTTATGTTATTGTCATGAAATACACATACTAACGAGAACTTAGCTTAGACTACGATCACAACACAATACAGACAAACACCTGCACGATCGGCAAACAACTAAGCAGGAGGACTAGCAGGAGCAAGTGGTGTGTTTGGAACGAACCAGCAGAATAGCGCATGCGCAAAAGAGGATTTCACCTGACCAACCAGTGACCCTCAAAATGTATATTATAATGAGTGATTTATGTGAAGATGCATTATGTTCATATAAAATTTAATTTCTCTTTTGTAGTAATTAAATTCACGATTAGGTTGAAAGTGATGTAGGAATTTTGTAGTAATTAAGATTTTTTTCCTTTTTATTGTATATTATTAATAATGAAACACAGTATACAACATATATTAAATAGAAAATCATGTTCCAGTAATTTGAAACCTGCTGTAAATAAATAGCAAATTTCTGAAAAAGAAGAATAACATCTTACACTTCTGAACTGGACATGTATTAAAATTTCAATAATATTCTGTCCTGTGGAGTATATACAGATTGGGAAGAAAGGACGGACGTTTTTTAAAACGTCACGAAATTGAACTTTTTGCTTAAGAAAAGAAATGTTACAGATTTGACTTCGTAATGGCATAGCATTTCACAAAATCAAGCGTGGAAAACAACATCTTTCATGTGATGTCCGCAGTGGCGTAACTAAGAGTTCGGGGGCCAGCCCGCAAGTATTTTTCGGGGCCCTCTTTATTTAAAGCGGTTTTAGAATTCGAAAAGAAAATAAAACAGGGTATACATATTCAGTTGGTTTGGATTGCGAGTAATTATGTAACAACATAATTATCAAAATAACTTACCGTAATAGCATGAAAAAGAAATACGATGTGGCCAACACAAAACCTCCAGCTATTTAATTTTTATTAATTTAAAAACATACCTACGTATATTTACTAACGCTGCAAACTGTTCCATTGCATAAAAATATTGCTTTATTTACTATCTTCTTTTTAAAATGTCACTATTATTAATTTGAAGTGATTAGTTTTTTTGACAGTGACATTTACTGTCAGCTACATTCATTTGAAATATGAAGTGTGTAACAAAGGAATTGTGTTTATCTTAGGCTTCGGGACTTTTTTTTTATAAAAAATGGTTTTTAAATTTATTTATAAAATATATAGAAAAAGTATTAATGTATTCCTGTAGAAAATTCAATAATCGTTATTTTCATAATGACATAAAATGCGTGAAAATGGCATTTAATGGTATTTTTTGAAGAAAAACCATTATGAGCTTCAGGTAAAGTGCCATTTCCGGTTATCTGATTTACACCAAAATCTAATGGCTTCTTTTCATATTAGAATAGGGTAGAAATACAAGGTTTCAGAATTTTTTAAATGATAGTATTTGAGTTGGAGCGTTAACAAAATCCATACACATACACACACACACACACACACACATACATACATACATACATACATACATACATACATACATACAGACATCATCGTGAAAATGTTAAAATTGAATTCTAGGGATCTTAAAACGTGGTCATTTACTAAAATCTCGATATGTGATTTTTAGCACGATCCCTATACCTCCCTTACCAAGGGTAGCGGGAGGTAAAAAATGATATATTTAAATAGATTTATCTTGGGGCCCCTTTAGGACCCGGGGCCCTCCAGCGCCGCGGACCTTGCGGGCCCGTTAGTTACCCCACTGGGTGTCCGTTATCATTAATGCATTTCTGGAGGCGTTCTACGAAATTTGCAAACACTCTAACATCGCTCTGTCAATTTGGGCGACTTCTACACGAATAGCTTCTTTTAGTTCTTCCAATATGGGATTTGTGTTCGTTTGTACGTATATTGAGGGGACCCCACAAGAATAAATCGCATACGGACAAATCAGGGAACCGGGAAGGTCAAAGAATGTCACCAAACTTGGAAATATGGCGGTCGGGAAAGAGAGGGCGAATAACGCCCATTGATGCTCTAGCTGTGTGGGCTGTCGCCCCATTCTGCTGAAACCATACCGTCGAATAAGAACACGGTTTCTTCGTAATTCAGAAAATAAAGAAGTTGTGTATCTCAATATAGCGCTCCGAGTAACAGCAGACCCATTATCGAAGTCGAAAAAATACGGGTTGATTACGACAGTTTTGCTCACAGCGCATCAAATCGTTACTTTGGGGCTGTGCAGCGGTCTTTCGTGCAGTTCTCTGAGATTTTCAGAAGCTATTCACGTAGAAGTCGCCCAAATTCCAACATTTCCAACATGGAAAGAGCGTTTGCAAACTTCGCAGAACGCCCCCAGAAATGCATTAATCGATACCACATGCCAGATGTTTTCCACACTTGATTTTGTTAAATGATATGTCATTAAGAACTCAAATTTATCAATAATTTTTTTAGTAAAAATTATCAATTTTGTGTCGTTTTAAACAACGTCCGTATTTTATTTCCATTCCTGTATTTACACTCCACGTATATCCAAATCAGCCATTATCTAAAAAGTTTTATTAGCAAATGCCCAAATTCGAAAAACAGCCACAACGCGTTGTGAATTTAGTTAAACTAACGAAGACTGATATTTATTATTGTTTTAAACAAACCATAACTTAACCATTTCTTGTATTGTTCAATTCTGATTATTAAGTAATATCGGCTGAGGTAGTAAAATTCGATTTTGGGAATTTTGAAGTGTTCAAACCTATCGAGTGTTCAATAAGTCTTTATGTCCTGGTTGGCTATGGATCGTGAAACGCATGTCTATCTTTATTCATACAATTTAACTTAAACGTCAGACGTCATTCAAAATGAGAAAAGTGCATCTTTTAAAAGGACACAGTATTTTAATAAAGTTTTTGTTACAATAGATGCTGAAAATGTTCCTGAGTAAATATTTTAACTGTAAAACTGTTCAAAAATAAGTTTCCATATTACATTAAATTTAATTTGATTTATGTCAAATAATGACGTTTGAGTTTATTACTAAAAATCTGGTGTGGCCAGCACAAGACCTCTCGCCATTTCTATATTAGGCTATATATGTATTGTATTGCACTTCGCTTTCAACCGTCGTTTTATAACAAAATATTACAGAACTTTGCCCAAATATTATTTTTTTTTTTGTATTTAACATGTCTTCTGCACACATATAATTCTAATTATAGATATCTATTTTATATCATTTTCATGTCAGAGATTGTTCCAATTCATTAACCAGTTTGGCGGTATTTCTGATGGATATATATATGCATTTTACCACAATTTTACCTATAATTTCAAATATTTAATTAATAAAACAATAAGAAAAATTAAATATACTTCCCAGAAAAAGCTATCAGAATGTCACTAAAACTGTTGATATTTGATAATGACAAGTGTCATGTTATAAACATTGGAATTTGTCAACTGGTTTCCTTAGTGCCTTGGCCTCTGCGATTAGTTTACTTTATAAATTATACTGTCTTTATCTTCAATATTTAATAAAGAAAAACTCCCATAAAATTATATTTAGAAGAATTTTTCTAAGAAACTACTACTTCCGGTTGTTCAATTGTTACCAAAACCTTTTCAGCTCTTCCAAGGAATGTCAGATTGAGGAAACTGCAGTTAAATATTTTTTATGTCTTATAGTTTTTGAGGAATCGTGTCTACAACATCCAGACATACATACACACACATACACACATCCACACACACACACACATCATTTTAAAAATGTTATAATCGGATTCTAGGGACCTTGAATCGTGCTTATTCAATAAAATCTGGATATGCAAATTTTAGCATGAATCCAATACCTCTATTAGCGAGAGGTAAAAATAAAGTACACACATGCGTTTCACAACCCATGGACAACCTGAAAGTTAAAGCTTATTGAACACTCGAGAGTTCTGAGAAATTTTTTCGGACAATGCCCGAATTATTACGCTTTTTGTACGATCGATGCACAAAATTAAAAATTAATAAGATTTAAAAATTATTTTGACATAAAAACTATTAGTTGTCATTTTTAAAGTAAGCTTCAACAGTTGTTTTATTTACTTACCTCCTCGTCTCCTCATCGGTAGGGATTCACCAAGCCAAGCTACTTGGCTTGAAATAAAAAAGCTTGGCTTGGCTTGAAAATTCAAGCTTTTTTTAATGTTAGGCTTGACTTGGCTTGGGCTTGATGGAACCAAAGCTTGGCTTGGCTTGAAAACTTCAAGCTTTAAAAATTTTAGGCTTGGTTTGATTTTCAAGCTTTATCAAGCTTTTTCAAGCTTTTTCAAGCCTTTTCAAGCTTTTTCAAGCTTTCAAGCTTTTTAATGCTCATGCGCAAACTCATTTTCGCATGCACATATAATGCTTTTTATTTAATTTATTTTATTTTCACGGTACACAGATATGTATTAGGTCTTGAAACGAAAAATATAAAAATATAGAAATTTATGTTTAAATAAATATATCATCACGGCATATTACCCATTTCTGGGTATGCCAGTATCTACAACACATGTAGACATCGGTAATGATGACGATATATTTTACCGTGTGGGCGCTTACCAGGCGTCACCTCACGGGCACTCATAGTTGGCGTGGAGAGTACACCACAAGCGTCACTTTTGTGCCATTTAAAATTGGAAATATTTGGCGTCAGTCGGGATCGAACCCGGTTCCCCCTGCTATTTTTATATTACCTTTATAAATTTTTCATTCTATATAGGTTTATTACTTGCACTTGACTTTGGTGTATTTTAATAACTAATATAAATAGGATCTATTTTCATAATGCCATTTTCACTCGAAATGACCTCCCCAACAAACTGTAAGTTTGGTATAATACATAGTTCATATTTACCCTTTGTTAATAAATAAAACAATACCCCTAACACTCAAGAACCGTGTTCAAAGAAATACATAATTCTGGAATACTACCTATACAATGGGATAAAACTGACCTGCTAAGTAGGTATACCTTTTATACTTCAAATACATCTGGAAATAATAAAATCCTATAGACTGGGATTTCCTCGATATTTTGTTTGTTCGTGAGACAATAACTTGTACTTTCTATTTTGAACATTATAAAATTTGTGTTGATTTTTTATTACAGAATCATGTAAAGTTACTTTGTATGTATAATTACCCTAATTATTTCCAATTTTCAAATAGCACAAAGGTATCCTCAACAATTTGGATATGTTTTCATTGCCAAAATTTGCAAATAAAAGCACATTGGCACTCCCAGAACTAGGTAATAAGCCGTTAATATATATTTATTTAATTCATATACCTACATATAAACAAGGGAAACTTGAATCAAGGAAATATTGAGAAGAGAATAATCTCTTTGTCGGTTTACATTTTTATTATATTGTTATACTGCCTCAGACAGGGCCGTTTTATTAGGAGCAATATTAGGGGCTGTACTAAAAATAGCATTGAAATCTTTGTATACATACATTTCCACAAACACAAACTTTCTCGTTTCTATGATTCGGAAATACCAGAACAACAAAACATTGTAAATCCATAGCTGACAAAAAAATTCAACATTTGCGAAACATTTAACAAAATGAAACTATGATATTTTTCAACATCATACGTAGTCCCTCAATTACCTTGTGTTGAGTATATTATTATTTCTTTTAATATTTATTCAGCTTCAAAATTATAATTCATAACACCCGTGGTTTGTTCAATATTTTATCGTTTTGAGAAAATGAAGACATTATTTATAAGTAATATTTTCTGAAATTCTCTCATATATGCTACTTTTAGAATGCCATGATAAACGGAACAATTATTTTGACATAATATGGCAAATATTCAAATTATGTGCTTTAGTGCTTTAATCATCAAGGTTATTATTTTAGAATAAAATAAATCGATACACTAATGTGAGCATTATGCTTTCATTTTATTTTATTTTGTAGACTATTGTTGAATCCCAGTATCGTCTAATATATATCAGCTCTATTTTGTAAGAAAGTTGAGCAACATGAGATAAAATAAAATAATTGCGAAGACTGAAAAAATATGAAAACAACAGGCTATACATTTGTTTCTATTAGTTAAACGTTGCTAAGACTTAACAATTTCCTTACAAAATGGGGCTGAATATTTTGTATATGGCATAATATCCTGTAACAGGTAAAATAATAAATATTATTTATAGAAGCTTGATGCTTGGTATTTATGATCAAGTTATTTAAAGTTAAAAAATTAATGAATATTATTTAATTGTGAAATATAATCAGATACATTTAAAAATAATAAATCAATTTCTTAAATCTTTGTTTCTATAATTTATTCTAGTTACTTAAAGATTTATGTATCTAATTAATAAGTTTTTATATAAATTACTTTTATCTTAACAATAATAAGAATTTTTAAAAATTTAAATAGTTCTATATTAAATTATCATTATCTACTTAAAAACTTTTTTAATAACTATAAATTTATTTTGTACCTGATTGTGTGCGTGAACTAAAGTGTGCGATTAGTTAGTTCAGATTGTGAAAATAAGTGATCTGTGGGACGATGGGATAAACTTTCCCATTTACAAATTTTTGAAGCCTACTAAATTGTTCCTACCTCATTTCTGAGAAATTCGCAAAACTGTGCTCAAGCAATGAAAAAGTACGTTACTTCCATAAAATTTCGGTTTTGCCGACCTCGTCAACAATTCTTGTGAAAAGCTTGAAAAAGCTTGTTTTTCACCAAGCTACTTGACAGTCGGAGGCTTGGTTTGGCTTGAAAATTCAAGCTTTTTTTAATGTTAGGCTTGGTTTGGCTTGGGCTTGATGAAACAGAAGCTTGGCTTGGCTTGAAAAATCAAGCTTTTTTGAAAGGCAGGCTTGGTTTGATTTTTCAAGCTTTTTCAAGCCAAGCCAAGCCAAGCTTTCAAGCTTCAAGCCAAGCCCGTGAATCTCTACTCATCGGCATGTAATCACAATCACTAACTGATTAGTAATAGATAACATAGGCCGATATTACATTTACATTACAACTTTGGTTGATGGCAACTTGTAATTTATTAGTTGCCAGTTGATAGGATACCGGAAACCGTATCAACCAAAGTTAAACAGACAACTTTAGTAGCAAATCGCGTTCAACCGGGGCTGCAGTTGCGTAGCTGACAAATGTAATATAGAAGATTCTCGCTTTTTGCAACCACCATTCGTATTGCATCTGCAGTATTTAGTCCGTGTTTTTAAATATAGTTATAGTATCCCGAGTTGAGGGCAATTTACAACTAATGTTGAATGTTGTTTAACTTTGGTTGGTACGATACCGGTTTCTTATCAACTGGCAACTACTAAATTACATTAGTCAACTTTGGTTGACATAACCAAAGTTGCCGAATGCCATCAACCAAAGTTGATTAACGTAATGTCGCCTATAGGCCTATTCTTGGAAATCCAATCGGTAAACATTAAGAAACCGATTGTGCAAAATAGTTATTTATGTAACAAGTGTGTAAAGTAGTACTTTTTTGGTCGAGTGCGATGTTTAGCAGGAAGCAAAAAATACTATTTACACTCAAGTTGTATACAATTTTTTTCCTACAACCGAAATGTTAATACTATTTCTCATAATTCTAAGTATAAAGGCGGATTTATGCAGCCATTTTCATTTACATTTAATTTAATTTAATTTTCATTTAAAAGATAAATGTATGTAAACCAATGTAGCCATGCATACACCATTTTCGTTTACGTTTTCATTTATCTCTCATTCTCATTTATTTTTAAAGATGGCCAACTTTTATCTAATAAATGAAAATTATAAATGGCGCATGCGTGTACGACATGACAGGGACGAGAATTTGAGTTGGTGAGCTGGTTGTCATTATGTATCTCCGATATCGTTTCTTTTTACGGTTTTTTATTGCAATAACACGTTTAAAACTAACTCATAACTTCTTCGCTGTCACTATTGTTGAATATTTTTATTAATAAATTTTATTCCAATGAAAGTTGGGTTATAACGTTAATCATCTGCCAGCGTATTTTTATATGTGCGCATGCGTTCATTTTCATTTATTTTTGTTATATATTTTTGTATGAATAGGTATATTTAAAAATTATAAATGAAAATTAAATTAAAATGTAAATGTAAATGAAAATGGTTGCATAAATCCGCCTTAAGTGTAGGCATCATCAAATATTCTTAGTGTTAGTTGACAAGTAAATTAAAGCACTAGTGCTTGGAAAGTACTTCTCACGCATTAGTGTTTAAGAAGTTGCACTTTACACATTTTAAAGATTGCGTAAAGTATGTACTTTACGCACGGTTGTAGGAGAACGTTATTTTTACAAGAATAAATAATTTTGAAATATATGATTGTATCACATTTAGTAGCCTTTGACTCGTTGTAAAAAATAACAGAAATTTGTTGACAGTTGAATCGTTACACAACAGTAGAAATTTGTTGACATTTTTTTGAAAATTTTTTGGTTAAAAAATTATCCAATTGAATCCCTTTATTGCTGACCACGTGTGCGAAAGTAACCAATCAAAAAAAACTTTCACTGATAATTATCCTAAGACAATTATCACTTATGTCACTAAGTTGCTAAGTAACAAACAGTTTTTGACATATAATTAAACATTAATTGTTTTAATTTAGAAATGTCATTTTCACCCTGTCAATGAAAATGATGATTTAACAACAAAATTATAGAAGAAAACACATAAAAAAATACTGTATTGAATACAAAACTAAATGTGGAGAATATTTAATATGGACTTTTGTATGTCTTATCTTTCGTCTCTTTGGTCTCACTCAAAGAGGTCTCATTTTCATTGTACACTTCACACTGAACATATTCATAGCCACATTCACGATCATAGCCAATATTGACATCTACTGGGTTATGTTAGACACAAAAATTCTGTCAAATACAAATTTTAGGCAAATTTAATGTTAAAACTGCAAAAAAAATTCTCACCGAATACCCCTCGATCATTGATAAATACTTATAATTTTATCACACTTCCTCAAGCATGTTGCTTTTAGGTAACTATCAATGTCATCGGGATATTATAGCTGAAAATTGCTTTCAATAATTATAATTTATTTCTGTATACTCCTTCTTCATTTCTAAAGAACTGTTAAAAATACGAGCAGTTGATACTGCCGGGAGGCAGTTATCTTGTTACTCCCGAAATTCAGGGAATTGCATGAGACATTACTTGTCAAAAAATAAAATGTTCCATATGGAAATAATGTCCACATTTCGTCTCTCTAGAGGCAAAATGTTGTACTGCTCTTTCAATTCTGCCTTAGAAATTGACTTTTACTCTCGGGCATATAATATTAGATGGGATTCTGATTTAAAATATAATAAAATTAGCGGGAGGTGACGTGCTAATTATAGTTTTTTATATGCATATATCATCAAGTATTTTGTATATCATCATACTTAATGTGGTAGCACTTTTCATAAACAGATCTCAAGCAACGATAAAGTATAAACATGTATTTTATTTCTTTAATTCTCTTTATCAAACTAGAGCAAGTAGGAAATTATCAGATCTAGATTTAAGATAAAAGTAACAGTAAAACACAATTATTACAATTATTGTCTCTTATAAAAATTTAAATATATAACAAAATCTAATTTGTCACATTACAGTTAGTTGAAGTTGCATTACTTGTATTTTTTTTTTCGTATACTGTATAAATTTTACAGTTTGATAAGAACCATTGGTTGGTTTAAAAATGATTCATTTCTTTTCAAATTTCTCATTTTTTTATGAAATTTTATACCATATAGTGTAGGTATATTTACATAATAAAAACTTGAAATAAAAGAGTAGGTTTGATTTGGATTTAATAAATCGCGATTAGGCATAGTTTAGTACTAGAAACGTTCGGGAATACAAAAAAAAATCAGTTGTAGCCCGCACAAGACTTCCCGCTATTTGCACATTAGGCTATATATTGTACCTACTTAACAAATAAAATTTAAATGCAGTTTGCAAATGTTATTATACCGTTTTCTATGTCTATTTAAAAAAATCTGTTATGGTTAGTACAAGACCTCTCGCCATTTTCATATTTGGCTATATAACATATTGTATTTAACATTTCTAGTACACACAAAAAAAATCTAATTAAATCTATTATTAATATATTTTTATATTTTTTTATTCATTCTATAAATAAGTTTCCTCCCACTATTCTAAATGTTCGAGATTCTTCAAATTCATTGACGAGATTGGCGGTATTTCAGATGCGTATATGTATAGTCTGTTCGCTCCTAGCTGAAACAAGCCGATAATTTATTACCCCAATAGTTATTACCACAAACCATAAACCACTTTCTTGAGCCTTTGTTCATCAAACGGCGGTCAGTTGTAAATGGAGTGTTGAACAAGGATTGTATTCAGTTCGTTTTGATATATGCGTTTGTAAATTTTTAAGAGAATTTTTTGAAATTATTTGGAATGTAATTACAGCTAGGTATTATCATTGAATAGGTATAATAAAGAATTACCTGGAAAGACGTTTTCGGCCATTATTTGATTATTTTATGACGAGTATAACTGTATACTTGTAATAATGACATTTTCCCTTACTTACGCACATTTCGAATACGTCCCTGTTCCACACTACCTGAGGATTTTCTATTTGTTTGTGGTAATATCTATTGGGGTAATAAAATATCGGCTTGTTTCAGCTAGGAGCGAACTGACTTTAATATATGTACTTATCTATAATATTAAATATTTAATTAGTGATAAAATAAGAAATATTAAATGTACTTCCCAGAAAAAGCCTTTAGTAATGTATCTGGATTTTTGACACTGAAATTTTTCTGTCAATTACAAACATTTTAATTTTTCAACTGGTTTCCATGGAGTTATTTGGGCTGTGAAATTCATAACAATGGGTTATTTTATATATTTATAATACTCTATCTCTAAATTTATAGAACATGTAAAAAATGTTCAATGTATTGAACAGAGACTTTTATATTCTTTAATATTTGTAATAACATAAATTTCCAAAAAATAATATTTGGAGGATTTTTTTAAGAAAGTGCTATTTGCGGTTTTCCATTTGTTACGAACTCTTTTCAGTTCTTCCCATTAATGTCAGATTAAGGAATATGCAGTTAAATTGGTCTTCAATCATCAATCTTATAGCATTTGAGAAACCATCAACACCACACACACACACATACATACACACACACACACACACACACACACACACACACACACACATATCATTGTAAAAATGTTTCAATCGGATTCTAGTGACAGTGACCTTAGAACGTGCTTATTCACTAAAATCTAGATATGGTAATAAAAAACCCGAATGCGGGAACGTTGTTAGCTTGTACATTTCTCTAAAAACAACAACAGTAACTTCACCTAACGTACAAAACTCGACCCTAGTTTTTTTAGCGTGAATTTCGTGCATTAGGTTAAACAATGTTAAAACGTATTTAAAGAAATTACCTTTTTATGTATCTCGTATTTTCCATTCCGAAAAAGAAAATGAACATGAATGATTGAGTTGCGTTTCGTATGTCAAATTTCTTACATTTACAGCAACATATGCATGACAGCTCCGTAATTAGAAAGATTTAGATAAATGATATATTTTAGAGAAATTACCAGATGACATTTCAAAGACATGCACATATTATGAAAATTAATATATATATTCGTACAACGTGGAAGACATATGCACATTAAATATATCTAATACTCGAATTAATTTATATTGGCTTCAATAATTTTGTCTAATGATATTTTATGTGAACCTACTTATTTCTACTGTACAAGTAGTTATCAAACTTTCTTTGTAATTACAATTTGTTCTCATTATCTGATAAGTTCTTATGATGGAAACAATCAATTGAAGATAAATACTACTTTGAATAATTATGATTTTACTACTGTGCTGCTTGTAAGTACTTCTAATAGACGGCAGTATATCATTTGAAATTTCCTGATTTCACAATTTCTCTTTGATTCAAAAGACAAAACGACCATGATTAATATTTTTATAGACATTAATAATCACTTTGCAATAAAATTGTGAAAACATTTACTATAGTATATAAATAAAAGATGTTGCACATTTGTAATAAATTCTTGTTTACTAGGATTAATAGGATTTAAAAATCTTATGTTTTCCTTCTGTGATATCTATTTTCAAAGTCAAAATAATAATTAAAAAATCTGATGTGGCCAACACGAAACCTCCCGCTATTTAATTTTTATTAATTTAAATACATACCTCCGTATTTACTAATGCTGCATACTGTTCAATTACATATAACTATTGCTTTATTTACTATTTTCTTTTTAAAATGCCACTATTATTAATTTGAAGTGATTAGTTTTTTGACAGTGATATTCACCTGCAGTTACATTCATTTGAAATATGAACTGTGTAAAAAAGGAATTGTGTTTATCTTAGGCTTCGGGATGTATAAAAAAAAATTGATTTTTAAATTTATCTGTAAAAAATATATAAAAAGTATTAATGTATTCCTGTAGAAAAGTTAATAATCTTCAATTTTCATATTGACAAAAATGCGAAAAAATGGCATTTAATGGTATTTTTTGAAGAAAAACCCTTATGAGCTTCAGGTAAAGTGCCATTTCCGGTTATCCAATTTACACCAAAATCTAATGGTTTCTTTCCATATTAAAATATGGTAGAAATACAAGGTTTTAGAATTTTCTGCATGATAGTATTTGTTTTTATGTCTTATGTATATTTTCATTTTAGCTCCCGAAGCTGTGATCACTTTCATAAGAATCTATTGTATATATCGTTATTTTTATTTTAATGTATTTTATTTTTATTTTCGTAGCTGTAAATTAGCCTTTAATAAGTGCAAATCTCACTGCGATAATTCTCTGCCTCTTTAAATTAACTAGGTTTATTGTGCGCAATTGTAATTTTACCAAGTTTTTCAGGTAACTTTTAAATTACAATTTAAATAGACACGCAAAGTCTATCAATAACTCATTTTTGCTAAAAACGGAAGATACAAAGGCATTATCAGGCCATTCTCGATATTGTCCTAATAATTATTGTGCTATGTAAATATGCCAGGGAAAAACATTTTTGGTATCACCGTTTTCCGCACAAAGAGGGTGCATGTCAAAATTAAAGAAAGCGATTATTCTTCACGATGAATTTCAAGTCTTTATCACTTCATCTTACAGAACGAGTTATATTTAAACTTTCATTTTAGTATTCTTGAAGGATTTAAACTCTTGATACGATTTATATTCCGCAAATGAAAAACGAAACTTTTACTCATCAAAGAACAAACTGTATTCTGAAACTTGACAAAGTAACATTCCAGTTTAAAAGTAGGAATGAAGGTATACGGGTACTGGGCCACGCTCATGCTATGGGTACAATCATATAAAACAAAGTTTCGCTTTCTAATGATGGTAATTGTTAGCATATTGTGCTGGATTCTAAGTTGGTAGCCTGTTTCTCATATGCTGGAAAAAGCATAAAAATTTATATAATATGCTGTTGTTTTTCACTATGACATGACAATTTGGACTAGCCATTAAGAATTTAAAATTATAATTGTTTTCATAACACACTAGGATTATACATTCAAATAAATTATACATAATTTGACAAAAAATACTTTTGACTTATATATTTACAATAGGTACCGTCCAAATAGACTGTTGTAAGAATTTTTATATTCCTTAGACCGTTTTCATAATAAAGTTTAGCTTCCCTTAACACTTTAAATTAAAGTTTTGTTCGTTTTTTATAATATACCGGGTGTCCACTTAAAATCCGTTATATAGGAAATACAATGTTATTTTTTTCATTTTGCTGTAGTTTCTGACCTATTAATTTTAGACAAAAGTTGTAAATAAAATAATTGTTCCGATTTAAAAACTATACAATATGGACTAAAACTAATCAAAATTTCTTTTCATTTTACGAAAAAACGCAAATTAAGATTTGCATTTTACAGCATATTTCAGAGTGCCATTGAATTATTGTTATATGTTTTATTCGTTTTAATTAAGCTTTTAATAATTATATAATAGTATATTATGATACGAGTGTATAAGATACCCTTTAAAGCACGCACGACAATTTTAAAGCCACGACGCGTAGCGGAGTGTCTTTAATGTCGTAGTGCTTTAAAAGCTAGCTTATACACGTGTATCATACGCTATTTTTTTTATTATAAATGCATCATAACCATTTAAAACTGAAAATTATTACAAATCATACGGTTTTGATTTTTGATCTAGTGAGTATTTGAGCGTTTCCAAGGAGACAGTTAGCAATTATTGGTATTATTTACGTTAAGTCAACAAGTCAATATATTTTTTTTTTCATTGTTTTAGTTGTTATTCATATTTTTTGTCATTTTTCGTTACCTAGGTAACTCAAAAATTAAGCTTGTTTTAATGGTCGATTTACGCACGCTTTGCGTGTTTTAAAGAGTGATTATGATGCATGTATAATAAAAAAATACTTATTGACAAGAGTAAAATTATGAGATTTGTAAAATAAAAAAATTAAACATCAGTAATTTAATGACTCTGAAATTTATTGTAAACTGCGAATTTTAATTTGCGTTTATTTCGTAAAATAAAAAGTAATTGTGATTAATTTTAGTCTCATATCGTGTAGTTTTTAATTAAACAACATTTTTATTTAAAACTTTTCTCTAAATTTAATAGGTCAGTAACTACAGTAAAATAAAAAAAAAATAACTTTGTATTTTCTATATAATGGATTCCAAGTAGACACCCAGTATAACTTAGCATTAACTACTTCAAGTTGAAGAAAAAGTCTTAAAGTAATTTTAATTAAAGTCTTAAAATAAGCCTGATTATGAAAACGGCCCTTATAAGTACTAAATTATAAAGTATATTGTTCTTGAAATAGCCTCCAATTTTATAATTTGTACCACGAAATATCCATGTGAAGTTCATACCGCTTAATAACATCATGAGACAAACTATCGCCTACTTTTATTTTTATAAATAAATATAACGTAGGTGGTGGACAAACTGTTTTCTATTGGCTATGAATGACGTGCTGTATGTAATTTGACGTCATAGGAGTGAAGGCTTGTTTTTCATTACTATTTTTGGCTCCAAGTACAAAAAATCTGATGTGGCCAGCCCATAACCTCCCGCTGGGTATTTAACAGTGATCTCTACAACATAACTCATAACTAACATTTACATTTTACATTTAACAAATATGTCATATACAAAATAAATTTCACAAATATTGACAAAAAACAAACAACAAAAATTCAAAATAGTATATAATACTCGTATCTTTACAGAAAGTAAATATATTATTTTTACAAACCTTAATTTCATTAGAATCAGATATATTACTACTATATTCTCTTTAACACGCGCGGTTTCGTTATTAATTTTAATGTAATTGCTTCCTGACAGTGACATTTGTTTAAATATGTCAAAATTGTTATTAAATTAAAGGATTATGTTTTTGTTTGACGAATAGGCAAGATGATTTATAAAAATAAATTGTTTATAATGAAAGTTATTTACTAAATACTATTATCGTAAAATTGAAGGTTGTAACATTATATTCAATTTTTATTAGTAAAAGTTGCTGTAAAATTATATTCAATGTATTTTTTCAAGAAGAACTATTAAAAGCTTGTATAAGTGATACTTCCGGTTATCCGATATACATTAAAAACTAATAAGTATAACTATAATTATAAGTCCCCACATTAATAAACAATGGTTATACGAAATTTCAAAATTTTCTGGTTGATTATTTGAGTAATCGTGTCCACAGGATCCACATTTCATACATACACACACATATACATACATACCTACAGACATCATTGTAAAAATGTTAAAATCGGATTCTGGGGACATCAAAACGTGCTTATTCACTAAAATCTCCATATGCGATTTTTAGCACGATCCCTATACCTCTTACCTAGGGTAGCGGGAGGTAAAAATGTCTAGAGTTTATCAAAGCTAAAGAAGATTTTTTAATAATCGAGAATTTAATTTATCTATTGCTCAAAATTTCAATTTTAAAGAATTTATTATAATTCATCAGGATAAGTAGGTAAGTTATTACAGATTCATAAACGTCAATTTATGTGCACATAAATACTGTTGTAATCTATACAATACAAAACAGTTGAGAATTTTTTTATAATGTTTTGTTAAATAAAATTACATGTGTTTTCGATTTGCGTAATACGTACTTGTGTTATTTCTTTTAGTTCCCACCCTTCTAATGTATGTAAGTAAATGGTAAATGTCATGATTTCTAATGTTCCAGACACTTAACTTACTCATGTTTTAAATGAAGGAAAATTTGTAGAAAAGGATGAACCTGCTTCATTCCCACGTGATACAGGAAATGTTATATCCGGGGTGCATACGTTGCTCCGTACACACGTAAAAGAAATTTTTAAAGTTATTTACCCTTTAAAAATGGACAACATTGATATTGATTTGAGTATTATTTTTTATTAAATCAAACACAACATATGTCAAAAATTATTAAATTTCAATATAAATTGCAGAATTTACCGTTGTGTGTAAAAAAAAATTCTAATAAATATACGACCCGAGGTATATAAGACAAGGGATAATAAACAAGGCCAAATTTTTGGTGTACAGGTGTACAGGTGCACAAAGCACAACACCTAAATAACAAAACACGGATGAGTCATCCCCAAGCTGCATCTTTTTCGACTCAGGTAAAAAGGGCAACTCACAAGTAAAACCTGAGAAATCTAATATAATCAGAAAATTTGACTCTGTCGGGTCTAGCAATAAAACTATAAATATCGTAATTATAACAAAGCGGCATATCGCTCACTGCTTGCATTATAACATTGGGTGTCAACGGATTATTTGCTTACTGTTCCTTTAACATAAATGCTATTTTTATTTGAAATAATTTCTTATGAGAATGAAAACTGGAGTTCCAACAATTATTGCAAACAAAAATGGCATTTATATTAAAGGAATAGTAAGATTATTTTACTATACAGAACACTCAGAGCAGATAGAAGTACCAGATGATGCTAGTCTTCATTCCAAAAGAGTGGCTCAAATAATGGCCTATTTTGTATCTAGTGATGCCGCGAGACGAGAAACGACGAGAAACAATCCACACTCGTCTCGTCTCGAAAATTCGAGACGAGATTTCTCTGCATCTCATCTTGTCATATTTTTTCTTGCATTCTCTCGATCTCGACTCGAGAGTCTCGAATATCTCGAATTTATAATTAGCAATTGTAAATAAATTAACATTACAAGCAATAGATATCACTGATTGAAATATTATTTTACTAAGTATATATACAATTGGTTTATAACGTTCTACGACGTCTTTACTAAGTCTGGCGTTTAAATGGTAAGCAAAAAATACTCAATAATATCATGCCTTATTAGCTATTGCGACAACCTGCTCTGTTCCCAATATTGGTAATAATGATTATACGAGTATATTCGTATAGAACGTGCACTTGGAGCTGGCATGGAGAATATACCATAGGACTAACTTCTGTGCATTTTCTTTTACTAAAACCCAATAAATCTAAAATGAATAAATAAATAAATATGAATGTAAATGAAGAGTCAATTAAAATATTTATTTAATTATACCGATATATTTGTATAATATACATAAATCGTACAATCGAGATCTCGAATTTCTACTCTCGTCTCGAGCAAATCTCGAGGGCATTACTCTCGTCTCGTCTCGAAATATCGAGACGAGAATAAGGTTAATCTCGTCTCGAAAATTCGAGAAATTCGAGACGAGATCTCGAAAAGACGAGATCTCGCGGCATCACTATTTGTATCCATTCAATATTATATAGCCCGTTGACACTCAATATTATAATGCAAGCAGTGAGTGATACGTCGCTTTGTTAGTTTTATTACTGGACCCGACAGAGTCAGTTTTTTTTTAACTATCGCTCCCTATTTTGCGTATTGGATTAAAAACTAATGTTTTGATTGTATTGGGTTTGGGACATAATTTGACAATCCACATCGTCATGTATTCATTATGCAAAAAGGTTTTCTCTTTATGAAATGAAATATCGCCAAAGAAGAATCAATAATAGCAATAGCAAAATAATTCTAGCAGTATTACGATTCAAATTTTGATGATACTTGATTTTAGAGCTATTTCATATGTTAAAAGAGTCGTCTTATGTTTCTTGACAGTCATGAATAAAATGATTTTCTTTTAATTTGACACAATCTTTTTTTCTAGTATATAAGATTTCATAGTGAGAAGCATATTCAACAATGGGATAAATAAATGCGTTGAATAATAATTACATTCTCATTTAGTGACAATTTGGAATTCAATATTTAGGTTCTATTTAAATTATTAATAATAATGGGTCTATTACGCGGAACATTAATTACATATTTGTCTACATTTAACAAAAGATCATTTCCATAACAAATTTTCTTGAATCAAAATATGATCTGTTCTAACTACATATTTACCTAAAATAAATTCACAATTTACAAAGCATTCTGAAATTGATTTTGCTCGTATAGATTAAATAATAAGGGCCCAAAATGCAAGCCTTGGGATACATCAGAAGTAGTATTAATTTATCGCAATTTCAAGCCAAATGCGATCAAATCAGTATTCCTCCAATATGAAGCACAGGAAAAAAAAATTATTTCAATAAATATTATAGGTACCTTTTTTCAATAGAATAAGGGCCGATATTTTCATCTCTGGTTGAACTGCCAGTTAAGTTAACTGTCGGTTATAAGAACAATGTGGCATCGGAAAATTGACACATGTGTAATTTTTATCATTTAGGCTATAATATCGATGAGTTTTTCTTTTAAATGTCAGTTTAAAAAAATTGTAATATACTGGGATGATTGAAAATATCGCATTTCTCTTTCCTTTTAAAAAGCTGGAAGTCGTTGAGTAAAAGGTTTTTTAAATATTTCTTTTACTTATTGAAAGTTCCTTATAAAGAAATATAAAAATTCCATTTAAAATGCAAATAAACACGCAAATTAAGAAATATTTAAACAAGTTTTTTCCTCTTTTACAGGAAGTTGAGTTGTGATTTGTTTTAATTTGTTCCTCCGTAAACTTTCTATTTCGGTTGTACTACACTCGACTGTTTGATTTAGATTCACCTTCTTCTTTGGGTAACGAACCGAGGAGACCAAAATTATTTAATAATAGACACAAAGATACGTTTGTTTTATATACACAATTTTACCTTTCTTCTGTACCCAGTAGTTATCATAAAAATAAATAGTATATTACTGTATTTCAAAACTCTAAATAGAAGTTAGTTTCAGTCTTTATTTTTATAGTGTCTCTAGGCTATGTTAAAAGTTTGTTTCTAGAAAATTCCACAACAAATTTTCTGGAAAAATAGAAATATTTGCCTTGCAGCCAAATTCTTGCAGTAATAGTATTATGGTATTATTTTGACTTGAAAATACCTGTCTTTCGTTTTGCCCTTTTCCCTTTATGATTATAGTACACAGGTAAAAACTTTTACGAAATATACAATAACTTTTAGTACTTCAAAGAATGACTACAATTTTCAACGTATTTACGGTTTAACTTTTCCAACAAAAGATATGTCATGCAAAGATAATTTGATAATAGCGTAACTTTTAATAATATAGAGTTGACATGTATTCTATTAATTATATGCTTAAATCAATTGAAGCGCTTTTAGTAATTTTGAAATCCGTTATATAGGAAATTCAATGTTATTTTCTTATTTTGCTGTGGTTAGTTATAGTTACCTATTTATTTTACACAAAAATGTTTCAAATTAAGGTAGTAGATAATAAAATTCTACATATAATCACCAATCAGATTTTGTTTGCACGATTTGTAAATTGTAAAATCGAATTTAAAATTTTATGAATCTTGCTCATTTGTAGTGATACCCATGGAATTAACACAAAATTGGAAATAATTTATTGTTTGAACTGTCAGAATAATACCAATGAATTATTTTCAGCTTTTATTTTTGATAAAAACTTTCTATTTATAAACCAAAACAAAAGAAATATTAATATAATCTTTAAGAAATTTTAAAAATAAACTAGTGGTGTTTTTTGTTTCACATAAGTTTCTGAAAGACGGACTCCTTAACATTGTAATAATAACAACTAAATGGCATTTTTTGACTTATGTACTTGGATCCACCGAGCCTAGAAAATATATTTATTGGAGATTAGTAAGGTCGCTGGGTTTTTATAAATATAAAAGGCTTGATATTTTTAACAAAATTATATATTGAACTAGTTAACAGCTAGGCTACCTTTAGTTTACATTTCTTCTTCTAATATTCAGCGAATGTGTTTTCTGTGCAAAAAATTCAATTTTTCATAAATTTATATATGCTATATTCAGTGGCGGATTTACGCATAGACACAGTAGGCACGTGCCTACGGCGGCAAAATTTTCGGGGGCGGCAATTTTTTTTAATCAGAAATGTATAATTTTATAAAAAATTGCCGATCAAAAGACGCGACGAAAATATTTATATCGATGATCTCTGAAACAAATTCATATAAAGTAAAGCTTTTTTGTAGGTATATTATTATTACTGCGATCAATTTGTAATTGTCGTCTGTTTTTCTATGGTACTTAAGTAAAGGAATATGCGCTCTATTTTCAACAAATGTCCAAGTAATTGAACTCACGTTTCAGACATTATTTTGAGATCCTCGTTATTATTATGCTATCGATAATTATAATACATTTATTACAATTGCCTGGATTGTAGAATAACCACTTGAAATTCCATTATGTTATGTCTTCTTTTAGCTAAAATAAATAAAGAAATGGAAAATTAAAGCGCGGAAGCATGTATTTGTTTTTTGCAAAAAAAAAGTCAGACTTTACCTATTCTAAAGGCTATATTTGTGGAATTTATGACTTCTTCGCTTGCAAATTTTCAAAAAATACTTTAATATAACGGAAACCTAACGCACAAAACTCAATTTGACGAAATTCGGGTATATAATGTAATGTAAATAAATATGTTACCAATGTTCGGGTGATTGAATGCATTTCGTGACTAAATGATTATTATTTTTTAGGCTGTTTGTGAAAAATGTGACTTTTTCGCTTAAAAAAATTTCAATAAATACTTTAATGTAACGATAATCTAAATCACAGAACACAGTTTGACGTAACTCGGATGATTATATTCATTTTATAGGAATTTAACCGTACCTTTTTTCAGAAAAAATGCCAAAATCACTAAATATATTGCTTTCCACGCCATAATTTTTGTGAAATTTCGTGTTTATAATGCTTTTGCAACTATATATATATATAACCATCAAAATAAAATTTTTGAACGTTGGGTATTCCAGACTTTAGCCTTAAAATTTCCTATTTAAGCCCCTTTTATATTTTAACAAAAATAAAACATGCGAAAAGTTTAAAAATTAAAAAAGATACATTTTGACATTTCTAATATTCAAATATCTATATTATCTTTGGTTAATATTTGAAAATTACGTTAGTGTTCTGTTAGAAATATATTTTAAAATTATGAAAAGGCGGCAAATTTCTGAAAAAAGGCGGCAAATTTCTGAAAAAAGGCGGCAATTTCCTGGGTGCCTACGGGCGGCAAAACTGTTAATTCGCCCCTGGCTATATTAAAACGTAACTAGCCATAATTAAGGAAAACTGTAAGAATTATTTACTAGTAAAACAAATCATATATAATTTGAAAAATATTAAGCTAAAATAAGTAGCTTGTAGCATCACGTTGTGGTTAAATGAAAATATAAATATTGAAATTAATATAAATTGAACTCTTAGATTTTTTAATTTAGACAGAAAATTAAATTTAAAATATATATATGTATTTATTTTCGAGTTCATATATATAATTTGTCTGGAAGCTAAAGTTCATTGAATCGATAAATTTAATTCGTTAAATTATGTGGATCCTTATAAATTAAGATTTTTTTTGTCGAGGACTATACATAAATGACTTTCAAAAATAAATATGAAATCAATAATTGATTAGCTAAATTTTGAACTACCGTGAGAAACACGTTTCTGTTTCTATTTACTAAAAAAACTTCATTCAAATTTTGTGATTCAGTTATTTAAAAATTATTTTTTTATATTTACCTATTATTAAAGAAAATTACATATATTTAAACATTTGTACAAGCACACGATTAAATTTAAATTATTTTATTTGCAATAAAAGTACATAAATAACTATGATTAGGTTAGTTTTAATTTAATAACCTCTAAATAATAATATTCTCAAATATTTCTTACGAGAAACACTGCTCAAACACCTTTACTAACTCTAATCACTTTTTGGATAAGAAAACAATAAGTGCTGTAAAAAAAATAATAAAATCTTGCGGAATGATATTTCTCCGTAAGACGCAATATACACTGAATTTTGCTTGATCAGAATCAGCTGTTAGTCGCCATGTTAAAACGTCACGTGCAAATGCCCCATTATACTAATGATAATACTACTTATTTGGGAATAAAACTGTGCTACACAAATTTACTAAGTATAGCGTTAGCAATCTTTCTACATGTTGCATTATTTAAAAAAAAATCTCACCTTTATTATTGGCATGTTTATCTTGTTTAGTGGACAAAACCTTCCTCACTCCTTTGTAGAACTCTCTGAAGCTTATAACTCCTTTTTCTTGAGGATCGAAGAGCTTCAATAAGTCTTCTAACTCCTGTAAGAAAACGAAAGTGCGATTACATTGCGGAATCATGTAATTGCTGAAGATCATTACTGGTAAAAGTGTACTTGGTATGCAATAAAAAGTAATTGTAATTGTAAGAATGCGAGTAGTTGATTAGTCATGATAGTATAGTAGAAATTCTTATTGAAATTTGTTAGAATGTTAATAACAAAAGAACATATCATTCATGATTGTATATTTTCTTTTGCACAGTGCAATGTTAATTTAATTGAATATAGGTATAAATATATCATTTTAATTTAATGTTTAACTATAAATTTTTAGAAAGTATGGTTTATTGAGTAATAAGTACCGTTAGTACCGTGTCTTGTGGTACAATCCTGTAAGTACGATACTTGTTTTACTTATAATACTTGTGTGTAACATAAAAATAGGCTGACGTATACATAAGTTTAGCACTACCACAATAGTGTATATACTGGCTGTCCCATATAACATTACGTTCTTGAATATCTCGAAAACAATGCATCGAAACAAAAAGTGTGCCGAATCAAAACCTTCATAGTTTTTGGGGGGACATCAGATTCTGACAAAATAGCCCCCGACCCCCCAGGGGGGCGGGAAAGGGGGTCAACTTAAAAATCTGAAATGGGACCCCCTATTTTTTATTGCAGATTCGGAAAGAGAGTAAAAAAATATGTTGGTTTTATTCGGAATATTTAAAATTACAGATACATACATGTATTACATATATCCATCAGAAACATCGCCAATCTAGTTAATGAATTTGAAGAATCTCGAACATTTAGAAGGAGGAAACTTATTTATAGAATGAATTAAAAAATAGAAAAATATATGAATAATAGATGTAATTAGAATTTTTTGTGTGTACCAGAAATGTTAAATACAGTATGAACTCTTATATAGCCTAATATGAAAATGGCGAGAGGTTTTGTGCTGGCCACAACAGATATATTTAAATAGAAATAGAAAACGTTATAATAGTATTTCATATGCAAAATGAAACTGCATTTAAATTTTATTTGATTAGAAAAAATTCATATTTATTTAACATAAATTATAAATTGTAATGAGAAAAAAATTATAAGTACCAGTAAATTTTCTTGATAAAACAATCATAATTTCTTTTCTTATTTTATTACCTTCGATAAATATTTTTATTATGTACATAATGCGGAAATGTGTACAGAAAATATATCATTTATGTGTTATTTATTCGTTTAATAATGTGGAAAAAAAACTATATTTGTTACTATAAAACATTATTTTATCGCATACTGTTCATTTTACATGTTTTTTTTTTTTTAATGTGGACAAAACTAAACTATTTTTATAATCGTGTTTATTATATGCAGCAGGCATTTATGTATTCATTTTGTAACAATGACAAATATAACAATATGCAATAGTAATACTTGGTTACCTAATTAGAACCTGTGGGTGAAAGTGATAAAATTTAGATGCAATTTTATGTATGGAATGTAAATACATAATGTATGAATATTTTACATATAAACTTAATTGTACTGTATTTAAGATATTCATAAAGGTATTCCACTTTATTTTAATCATTTATGCTGTATACCATTGCATACAAACAAATGTGTAGTATAAGTTTCCGGAACTCGCGAACTTGAGAACAAGGGAAAGTGTTTACATATTCATTTATGGCACTTAGAATTTAAGGTTTTTTGTGAACGTAACTGAGGGGTGTTTAAATAGTTTATAACGATCCCTCGAGTTCTAGTACCTTATACTACAACTACCTATATTTTTTATTAAAATGCTTCAGAACTTACAAATATTATTTATTTCAGTTTGAGATTCAGTTTGATCATGAAAATCTACAATAAATAATAAAATAGTACTAACATGATTTCAATGTCAAAGTTTATGTATATTACTATTTGCTCTACAATAACGCATGCATATTCCGGATATTCTGTAATCATAATTATACTGACAATACATATAGATAAATCTACACAATAAAACATACAAATTAAGTAAATAAATTGCGTTGTGTAATTTCAATGTTTTCATATACGAGTATGTTTGATATCTTTTACCGATCTCGAGATATTTTGAGTTATGAAATTATGAATACTTTCAATATATGTATACTGTATACCCGATAAAATAAATCAAATTAATGTATTATTTGTTTATTTTTACCTTCCGTCACCTTAGGTTAGGAAGGTATTGTCTGGTCAAAAAAATCGGTGGTGAGTTTTTAATGAATAAGTACATTTTAAGGTTCCTACCTACTATACGAATTTAATATTTTTAAGATGATGTCTGTATGTATGTATGTATGTATGTATGTATGTATGTATGTATGTATATGTGTGTGTCTGTGTGTCTGTGTGTGTGTGTGTGTGTGTGTGTGTGTGTGTGTGTGTGTGTGTGTGTCCGTGTGAGAAAAAATTTTCTTCAACGATAATTCCAATACTACAATTCTAAAAATTATAATTCTTTCGTATTCCTCTTCTTTACATTCATATGAAGAGGTAATTAGATTTTGGTTATAATTGATTCACCAGAAGTACCCTTATTTGAAGTTTTTAACAGTTTTTTTTTTTTAAACGTAGTTAAATACATTATTTCTTGATATTTTATGTTATTATAAATATTAAAGAAAATGCTCCTCTCTATACAATTTGATTATACATTTTCCTTCATATTAAACAGATATAGAGTTAAAAAGATTAACTTTCAAAAATCAGTCAGCTTTGCTATTTATCATAGAAACAACGGCGGCACGGGAATACGAGCAAGGCCAAAAAGAAGATGGAAGCGGAAGGACCGGAAGGACTGTATCGCTGAAGACTTGAGAGAGGAAGAACTGTGTAAGAAAATGAGTGGAAGAGAAGCGTAAGAAACAGAGACCCCTAATAAAATAGGAAAAAGAGTATGTTCATGATATAATTTTATTGGATTTATAGAATCTTTTCAAATTAACTTTTAGTATGGAATTTGTAAACAAATAGTATGTGTTCGTATTATAATTTTATTGGATATGTAGAATCTTTTCCAAGGTACTTTTGGTATGGGATTTGTACAAAATACATTGAATTGACGGAAGGTCTTGTGCTGACCACAACAGATTTTTTAGGTATAATACCTATGTAAAATAAAGTTTTTCATTTTGATTAAAAAAAGGAAACATATTTGCTGGTAGCATGAACATTTGATTAGAGGGAGATTATCGAGCAATTGACTGTAACAGCTTATATTCTGCATTTGTTGATGGATTATTCTAGAGAAAAATACTATAAATAAAATATGCGTGCAATTATTTTTTCTATATCTGTATGAATATAATAAATAATTAATAAACAATTCACAGAACAAAAAACAATGCATTGGGTTTTAGTTAGACTGATATTTTTCCTAAAAAATATTAAAACTATTATCGTACGGAGACCTTTTTGTATCACTTTGTATAAATGATACATGAAATAGCGTCTTTTTTAAATTGCAAAACAAATTAGCATTCGTCTACAACATTTTCTACTCTCCTTTGTTTAAAATTCCTTGTTTCTAACCTAGGCCTACTATAGACAAACAAACTATAGGTAAACTTCTATTTATCAGGTTTATCGCAACAATTAGCACGCACATATACGCATTCCCGTGCAGGAATGCGTGACGATGTTTGTTTCATCTTCGCATTCTAATCACCACGGCAACCTGTAGTTTCCGCTCAGCACCTGACGTCATCTTCCGGTCAGAGAGACCTCTACATTGGGTGACGTGTGACGTTTGCGTAAATTTCACGCGTGGAAAGATAAATACGAAATAGGAAATAGGGGGTTTAAGCATCTACCTGCATCAGCATAAATTTCTCACGGTTAGCTAAAGTTAACGGAAGCAGGGGTTAGGGTTCGAATTAAAAATTTGTGTATGAGATTAGTACCTTTGAAAAGAACTCACGGCTTTCGAGAAAAACTATTTCTTAAAATAAAGATCTATTGTGGCTAGCATAATACCTCTCGCCATTTTCATTTTATGTTATATAAGTATTGTATTGCACTTCGCTATCGAACCGTGTTTAACATGTCTTCTGTCTTCTAATCAGCTCTTCCCAGGAATGTCAGATTGAGGAAACTGCAGCTACATATTTTTTAATTCTTATAGTATTTGAGAAACCATGGTTCCAACATCCACATATCCACACACACATCCACACACATAGACACACACATAGACAAACTCACAGACTCTCTCACACACACACACACACACACACACACACACACACACACACACACTGAAATCATCGTAAAAATTATCCACTAAAATCTGGATATGCGACTTTTAACATACTTCTCTTAGCGAGAAGTAAAAAATCTGCTGTGGCCAGCACAAAACCTTCCGTCAATTCGATGTATTTTGTACAAATCCGATACCAAAAGTTCCTTGGAAAAGATTCTATATATTCTGTAAAATGTAACACAAACACACTATTTTTTACAAATTCCATATTGCAAGTTCCTTTGAAAAGATTCTATAAATCCAATATAATTATAACACGAATGTACATTCTGTAAATTGCACTTCACACTTCCTCATTCCTATCCAACGCATCTTCTTCACACAGTTCTTCCTCTCTCAAATATTATGCTACACAGTCCTTCCATCTTCTCTTTGGCCTTTCTCTGCACGTCACTTGCGAGGGACACTGTCACTTATGTTACTTTCTGATCCTATACTTTCCACTTTGGTTTTGCACTTGACACTGACATCTGTCAATTAGATTTTTTTGAATTTATCTGCTGTTTCCATAACTTTTGCAAAGCTGACTGATTTTTGAAAGTTAACCTCTCTTAATCTCTCTATAACTCTATATCTATCGAATATGAAGGAAAATGTATAATCAAATCGTATAGAGAATAAGATTTTCTTTCATATTAATGATCATAAAATGTCGAAAAATGATATTTAACTGCGTTTTTCCCAGAAAAACTGTAAAGAACTTCAAATAAAGGTATTTCTGGTTGACCAATTATAACCAAAATCTAATCAGCTCTTCATATGGTTGTAAAGAAGAGGAATACGGAAGAATCATAATTTTTAGAATTGTAGTTTTAGAGTTATCGTCGGAGAAAAATTTGTCACACACACACACCGACACACGGACACACATACAGACAAACACACGGACACACACACATACATACATACATACATACATACATACATACATACATACATACATACATACATACATACATACATACATACATACTTACAGACATCAACGTAAAATTAGTAAAAGCGTATTCTAGGGATCTTAAAACGTGCTTATTCATTAAAAACTCACCACCGAATTTTTTAACCAAAGACAATACCTTCCCTACCTAAAGGTGACGGAAGGTAAAAACAGTTTAACTACATATAAAATGTTTACGACTTAAATAACTCCACAAAAATATAATTCGTTTACAAAAAATTGCAATGATTATTCATTTTACTAAGACCAACATGATGCTAGCTAAGATTCCAATTACATGTATGTTTCAAATATACACAATTCTAACAAAAATTGTAACAAGCACGAAAGAACACTTAATACAAACATACAAATAATACAAAAATTAAAGAAGAATGTTACTTCAAAACACAAATACTTAATAGTTTTTAATAGTATTTAAACAAAAGACACCATTTATTGCATTAATAATAATTGTCGAACTAAACTACTTTTAAATTTAGCTGTGTAGTCACCAAAGATGTCAAGAGTACTAGATACAGAATTAAAAGTAGAACATATAGTTTTATAGAATATTTTTGTTCATAATTTATACGTGATGTGCTACACTAAAATGTACGTGTGTTTCTAGAAGTCATTCTGGGTACAGATATAGAAATTGAAGCGAGAGTGACTGGATCATAAATGCTGTTGTGCAGTAGTTTGTACAGGAAAATACAGGAATAAATTTTTTTGCATCTAAACGTAAAAGCTGCTTTTCACAAAGTAAGACAGATCTTACTACAGTACATAATATGTGCTCATTAAACTTTAGTTTTTTATGAAATAGAACGCCTTTAGAAGTCTTTAAACTGGTCAACTCTTTCAATAACACAATCTCTAATTTTATACTGAGCAGTGTAAACAAATTTTCTAACAAAATAACTCATTAATTTACACTTACTAAAGTTAAAAAATAATTTAGAGGATAAAAATCAAGCGTACATATTATCGACATCTTTCTGTAATGATAATGTGTCTTCGAATGACATAATGGACTTAAAGATTTTCAGCTCATCTGCATAAAGTAGTGTTTCAGAGTTCCGAACTGAGTTAACTATGCCATTAATGAAGAGAATAAACAATATTGGATCAAGGTTAGAACCTTGAGGAACTCCGGAAGTAGTAATATACGGTTTAGATTCGAAATTGTTATAAAATACAGACATATCACGATTAGAAAGATAGGAAGAAAATAATTCAGTAGTGACAGCACGCACTTTAGAATTCTATCAAATGTAGAATTTGTTTTCGCTTTACGCCGCAAAGCGAAAATTTGCTAGTATGCGTATGCGTATCTCAAAAAATTCGCCCGCAAGCGTACGACTCGAGCTGAAAGTGTCAAAGTAACGTCATTATTTATACATTTATTATATACAATACATAATATTTTTTTATTTTAATAGTATAAAATCCAAATATTTCCGAAACAAAAAGCGAATATAGAATTCTAAAGTGCATGCTACCAAGATTCGTAAAAGTAAAATCGCATTCGCTTGCTTTCTATGACAGAATTCTTAAGTGCGTGCTACCACTGCTGAAGAGAAGCTAAATTGAGTTTTCAATTTATGTAATAATATTTGTGCAATTGTCATCAAATGAACCTAGAAAACTATGGACGCCCTTACCGTAGAGTTTTCCCGGGCGTAGTGCTTGGCCAGCTGTTGAAGATGATCAACCCTAACCTTGCCAGTTCTGTGTGGGTCGCAGAGTGAGAACACCATTTTCAGCTGCTGCACAGAGGGTGCAGCATGACGTGGACTGCTGCTAGCCACTGGCATCATCACAGTAACATTGCACCGGGTTACGGGGTTGATATAGTCAGGAAGAAAAATTTGGATTTAGGAAAGAATAAGTTTACGAAGGTTTTAAAATCAGAAAGAAACTTTGGAATATGTAAAGGATTATTTAAGATAAGTCTAAGGAGACATTCTTAGTTCATAATGAATTCATATTTTTTGCTTAAACTTGGGATTTATCAAAATAAAGGTCAAGAAAAAATAATGGTTCGACGAAATAAAAAAAAAACTTTTGTTTAAAAACTATTCTAATCTTTCCTTAAGCAGTTGATAAACGGTTACATTAGCAATTAAAAAAATCCTAAATTTTAATGTAAAAGTAGTTCCAGTTATAAAAAAGTTTAAAATAGAGAAAAATGCCCTTACCACTTCTTTTTAAGATTATTTTACCAAACTGGTTTCATTTATTTAGTTAATAGCTGCTGTTTTTTAATTTTGATTTAGATTTAAAAAAAACGTTTTTGGATTTAAAATACTTTGCGGTTAACAGGTATTTAAAACCTGTTTAAATAACCGCTTTTTTTCCTTCACTTTAACTAAGAAAGTAAAAATAACAGTAGATATTTATTTATATACAAATTATAAAATTAATAATACTCAACCAAAATATGGTGGTTCCTGATAAATTGATCCACAATCTACCATTTAATAGGCAACAACTTTTTGTTCAAATTAGGTTTTAGGAAGAAACTGGGTAAATGGCAAGAGAAACAACAGTATATAGAAATGGAAGACATAAAAATGAGGTACAACAAATTTTGAAAAGAGGTATATTAATATAGTCTGAGTTTGTCTTGTATAGAACAAATACTAAAGGTTAACCTATACATAAATCAATTACATATTTTTATTATGCTATGGTACAAAACATTCAAAAATTTTTAAAATTGTTAAAATATTCATAATTTTTTGATATTCTTTTCTAAATTACATGTAGGTATTTTGAGTTTTGAGTAATAAATACCTATTACCAATAAAAATTATTTCTTTTTGAAAAAAATCTATTTGTTTATAATGTAATGAAGTGTAACTATCCTAGTAAATAGTGTATAAGGATGAAGTGTAGAGGACACCCAGTAACCTTGCAACATCATGCTCTGATTGCGTGGCCTGTGATTGGTTGACAAAGTGCTGCAAAACAAAATCAGTTGATAAATAGATCGCATCCACAAATGAAATTTAATAGACAATAATAGTACACAATCAAATGGCAATTGAAGATGTAACAAGACAATAAGAATTATATAGATCATACAATTAAATGTACGGGATTCTTTTACTGGTATGATCTAAGTAGAACATAGTTACGGAATTCCAGTTGTTTCCGTATACTCGTAATTTTATAAGAATTTTAAAGAGCAGATTGCAAAACTGAAGTGTTTGCAATGAGCTCCTCCACTATTTTATTTATATCTTTTATTTTTATGAATTGAAGGCGATCTGTAGTTCTAGAATATCTTAATTTTCATTTGTTAAGCCGTAATCATTTATTTATACGCTCATTTTGTTGTCAAACAGTGAAATTCGGCAATAGCTGGAGTCAGATAAATTGTTCCATTTCAACTATTATAAAAATATATATCGTTTTAAAATAAATTTCGTGGTCAATAATTAGAAATATACATATGTATCTCTATCATATCGAAACCTAAACGATCGCAATAAACATCTTATAAAAACACAAATGAATAGTGAATTGTACCGCAAATTACCTCAGGTTTGTCACAATATTTGCAATTCCCAGGATTGAATTAAAGGAAAAATTTAAATATCTTATGAGACAATACACTTTCGTAACCTATAACCCTACCCAAAGACGAAATAGTAATTTACGTAACAAGACCTGAAAGTGATACTTTACCGGGTGAGCAAGCATATTCTAGAGCGAGCCGTAGGCGAGCTTTGGAAGCTTGTGAGCCCAGTATAGACACTTTCAGGTCATGTTGGGTACAATATTTTTTTTTTGCGATCCTGAAAAAAGAATAAAAAAGTATTATTTTATTTTTTACTGCGAGCAAATAAGAAATAAATAAACAACTGATCTCCATGGAAACATTTAGCTTTACCGGTCCCGGGATCGGTAAAGTACTTTCCGATCCCTTATAGACAACTTTCCGAGCTAGCTCAGCAAAGAAGGACTTTCCGGTCTAAATAGTGATCAGAAAGAGCTCATTTTCTGGGCGATAGCGAAAAAAGATACTTATTATGTTGCTCTAAATTATGCAATTTTTCCAGATTTTCACATTTTAACTAGGCCACTTCTTTGCCAGTTTTTGCGGACAGTTTTTCCTCTAACATAAATGAGAGAATCTCCGGAGAAGATGCATCCTCGCCGTCCTGGTTAATGCCGGGCCACAGAAAACAGCAAGCGTGCTATTTTCTGTGATCATGCCTAATAAATTGTATAATTACCAAGTAACATTTATTATAATGTATATTATACGAGGGTCACGCCAAAATTATTGAGATACAGAAATATTGTTTGAAGGAGAAGCATGTAGTTTTACTGGTGTTCAAAGTAGTCCCCCCCTGCTTCAATACACTTTTGTAATCGAATTTTCCAGAGATAGAAAGCTTTGAGCCATTCATTTTCTGGAATCGTATTAAAATACTCCATTATGGTGTTGTTAATCTCCTCTTCTGACGTAAAATGACGACCAAGTAAATGTTTTTTCAAATTAAAAAATAGCCAGAAGCCACACATTGCAAGATCAGGAGAATACGGTGGATGCTCAATGACTTTAATACCATTTTCTTTCAAAAAATTAACAGTTGTCGCAGCGGTATGGGAGGACGCATTATCATGGTGAAGCATTAAACCCTTAATTTTCACACTGCGAAGATCTTCAGGTAGACATTTTTGTGTGTACCAATTGGCAGTAACAGTCTTCTGTCCCTCTAACCTAATTGCTTTCACAATACCTGTACTTCTGAAAAATACAGCGCACATAACTTTTTTAAGTGCACGTTGTTTTTTCACGGTAACTGGTGTTGGGTCATCTTCAAACACCCATACCCTACTTTCTTGACGCGTTGGAACATCATAAAAGGGTATGTAAGTTTCATCGCCAGTTACAATTTTAGAAAGAATACGATGACCGCCATTATTTAACAATTTTAAAGTGGCGCGACTAATTGTAACACGCTTGGCTTTTTGTTCTTCCGTTAAGTTGTGTGGCACCCAACGAGAAACAATTTTTCTTCATGCAAAATTTTTGCTATTGCTGCGGAGCCAATGCCAAGGGCACCTTCCATCGTTTGATAGGTGACATGATTGTCATCCTTTATCATTTGTCTGATGGCAGCTACATTTTCTGGCACTACCGCTGTACAAGGTCTCCCTGAGTGTTTCTCATCACGCAAGAAATTACGGCCTCTTTTGAATTCTGAAAACCAGTGAAATATAGTTGCACGAGATGGAGCTTCATCTCCAAATGCCAATCGTAGACGTTCCTCCACTGTTCTTCACGTAATCCAATTTTAAAGTCGTAGTAAATCATAGCGTGATAATGCTCTCTTCCTAACTTCATGTTGCAGTTTATTTCCACTTCGAATTTCACCACAATAAATTAATTCAACCACATGTTATTATTGAACAGATATTTTAAATAAATTTGACATTTGTGCACTAAAAATTTTCCAAAGCCAACTGTTTCCCAGCATCTCAATAATTTTGGAATGACCCTCGTATATGTATGTGTTTATTGTATTACCTTGGTTACTTGTTGCTATTGTTCTGTAACTATTTATTTACGGCATTTATGTTGTTTTCCCTGAAGAAGGCAACAGTGTATATGCGGCCGATACGTTGGTAAATTAAAAAAAAATTATACAGACCTTAAACTAAAAGGTTGTATTATTCTAATTGTTATTACGAGTATGAATTCTGAAAGATTTTTTAATATTTTAAGAAATTATTATTGGTGTATTACTATATGGTTCGAATTTAAGTAAATTAGCCTGGACTAACGTACCTTGTTTTCAATGTCAATTATACTAACGACAATTTAATTTCGATACATTTAAGAAACTGGTAAAGTTTCCAAATTAAATTTACAACTAACCCGGATTAACTTTTACACTACTATTTCATACTTATCCCATATCCCATATAAAATACATTATATGAAAAACTTAGTTTTGATACAACTTCTCTATTAGTAAAGTTCATATTATATTTTTTTAAAAAAATCATGTGGCAATAACGTGTTTAAAATGATGGTAACGTAGCTGGTGCAAATGATAATGGTAATGAACTGGACGTTTCTGTGAGAAAATTCAGTGTTTGAAACTCAACCAAAAGAAGATACGACTGAAATGGGACATGACAATGAATTCGATGAAATTAATTTGAATAAAATTTATTTACACGAATATTCGCAGCAGATTGTGTTATAGTTATTTTCATAACAAGTTATGAAAAATACCAAATATCATGCGACTGTAAATTGACGCACGACGCGTAGCGGAGTGCAAGTCAATACACACGAGCTAAGATATTTGTATTTCATACAAGTTATGAACATTATTTTTTAGACGAGCTTAAATAAATTTTACTTTTATTACAAAACTGAAATTTAGGTTCAAACGGACGGACAGCTGACAAATGAATAACGTATACATATAGCCAAAAAATAATGACATAGTAACCTAGCAAACGTGTCAAGTATTACGATATGAAATATATCGTAACACTAATGTGATAAGTTCAACTTTCAGTGTTAGGATACTACGTTGATATGTCATACTTATCACAATGGTCGTCTAAAATAGTTATTTTCGTAACAAGTTATGAAATATACCAAATATCATGCAAGTGCAAGCCAATACACACGAGCTAAGATATTTGAATTTCATACAAGTTATGAACATTATTTTTTAGACGAGCATAAATAAATTTAACTTTTTTTTCAAAACTGATATTTAGGTTCAAACGTACTGACAGCTGACAAATGAATAATGTATACATATAGCCAAAAATAATGACATAGTAACCTAGCAACCGTGTCAACTATTACGATATGAAATATATCGTAACACTAATGTGATAAGTTCAACTTTCAGTGTTAGGATACTACGTTGATATGTCATACTTATTACAATGGTCGTCTAAAAAATATTTATAATAAGTGCGTAGTTTCATAATATTTTTGTTGTGAGAGTCCAACTCTGTCTTTAGTTGTGACAGCATTCACAGTATTTATGAGGGGTGGAAACTTGGGTTCCTTTGTCAACTTAAGTGAGAGGCGTTCCAAAGTTATATGGCGATCCTTTGAATTTCGATAAGACAGAGTATACATGGATAATAAGTATTTAATAAAATAATTAATAAGTTATTTATACTACCAGGCATTTCATTTAAAAAAATGCTTCTAACCTCTAAATATATCGTGAAAACAATGGGTAATGACATCTATACTTTTTATAACAAACAAAAAAATATATAGTCATCTTTACAGTTAACGCAATTGAATAAAAAAAAGTCTTACATAAAATCATCTTAGTCATTCGTAGGTGTAAAAACAATGTTCTCTGATTATTTTTTCCATATTATGCGATTATCAGCATTACGTACCGTGAATTCAAGGATAACCTGACTCACAGATGTAAATAAGAAAACTCACAATAAAATTATATAATTTGCGGGAAAGTATTAATGGAATAATCATATCATTATAGATTCTAGGCCATTAAAATTGCAATTAATAATAGTAATAAATAACATTTAATTTGAAATTAATCACAGGCGAAAGATGTTGTTAAAATGTAATTAAAATAACTAAACATGCATATTATCGTACTTTAGAGCAGTTACCTGATGATATGAGGATAACGCTGGGATGGGGGATTACGGCTCAATCGAATTAAAGGAAAATAGTAAAAAAATACGAATGTATATGCTGAGTAACGAATATTAATAAAAAAATGAAATGATATAATTGAGATATTTCGGAAATAAAGGGTTTTTTGTTATAACGCTTCGACACTAATATGAAAATATTTTGATAGGCGCCCGAGAAACCGCCTATACATGCATTACAAATAGCGTGTTAGGAGGTGGGATTACTACCAATGGAAGTTAAGAAATTCAAATTCGAAAGGAGGGGCTAACATTCCTGTACTACAGTTTCCAAACAGTTTTTATTTTAACATAAATTTCTTGCATTAAACTTAATAATTTAAATACACCTGTAATTATAAAGTATGTATACTTACAGTGTTTTAATATTCATTTATTTTTATGTAAATATAACTTAAAATAGCATATATTTCAAGAACATTTAGGTCCACGATGAAAACAGTTTGATATAAAAACACATAAATGTGACGTCACGTCAATCATTTCAAAATTCGGGAGACCATAACTCGCTTATTAATAGGAATTTTTTCACCGGATTTTCATCAATAGTCTTAGTTTTCCTAATATTTTCAGATGAAATTATAAAAAAAAAAATGGTGTAATCCCCCATTATTCAGAATTATAAAAAGTAGGTAGTTCATAAATAAAATTTTTCAGTTGACCGTGTATTAATGAGGAAATCATTCATTATTGACCCCTATTCATGTATAATTTTTATTAATGAACGATTTTAGTACATAACCGTAGATACCACATACCATTGCTGAAAAATTATCAAAAGTTACATGTCAAGGTGGATTTATGCAGCTTACATTTTATTTTACTTTTTCTTTTCTTTTTCGCATTTACTTCTACTTTAAGTTTGGTACTTTATGCAGCTACTTTAAAGCCTTCGGCACACATGCGCAGATGTGATTTTTCTGGCATATCAGTTGTCATAAATGTAAAGAGATAATTATAAACTCTAAAAATGGACACAAATATAATAATTTGCGCATCTGCTATTTTACTTACTTGTAGCTTTACTCATTTTCTAATTTTTGCAATCTTACAAAAACAAATACAGCACACGCTGACGTTTGTCACGTAAATACGTGAAGTGGTGCACATGTGCAGTTGTGAAGTTCTTTTACTTTAACGGTCTTAAGTTGAAATTTGGTAAACTTTAGTTCTTAAAGTAAAATTAAAAGTGCGCACATAAAGTAGTACATTTATTAACACACGGTTAACTTTTGTAAAGTAAAAGAAAAAGAAAAGGTAAGATAAAAAGTAGGCTGCATAAATCCACCTTCAGACGTTACAAACCTATCCTTTTTTGCTATTAGTTATGAATACAGTAATAAAGAAAAGTGTTTAAAATAAATAAAATATTTTATAATAAATATTATTTCATGAAACATTTTGAGAATGTCAGGATGACAGGTGTGTTACTACAACCGAATTCACCATCCCTGAATCAAATTTGATTATCTGATCAACAAAATTTGACACTGTTGCTTTGTTAAAACTGTTGATCTCCAAGGTAAACCAGAACTTGATTTACAGATCAGTGTTGATCAGAGAATCAAGACTTGATTAACGGTTGGTGAATATGGTGGTTACAGTTCTTAATTTGAATTTAAACAAAGACAACGAATAGTAGGTTATGTAGTTCGACCGTATTCATCCGGAATTTTACGATAATAACAGAAAAGAACTGTGACGTTGACTTTACAATAATAGGTTTATTAAATTGTAAGTTTAAAGCAGTGTTTCCTATAAATGGTCGGTGGTCCTCGGACCAACCCCTTCCCCCCATCCAGGGGTCCACAGGCTGTTTCTTGGGAACGGCAGGCTCTTTAGGAAGTGTCATATAGACTATTAAAACATATTGAACTTAATTTGCGTAAATAATAATATAGATTTTTATAATTTACATGTAATATATTTTTTACCTCTCGCTAAGAGAGGTATTGGATTCATGCTAAAATTCGCATATCCAGATTTTATTGAATAAGCACGATTTAAGGTCCCTAGAATCCGATTATAACATTTTTAAAATGATGTCTGTGTGTGTGTGTGTGTGTGTGTGTGTGTGTGTGTGTGTGTGTCAAAAACCATAAGACTTAAGAATTGTTTAACTATGGATTCTTCAATCTGACATTCTTGGGAAGAGCTGAAAAGGTTTTGGTAACAATTCAACAATCCCTCAGAAATACCGCCAATCTGGTTAATGAATTGGAAGAATCTCTGACATTTAGAAACTTCCTCATACAATGAAAAATAGATATAATTAGAATTATATGTGCGCAGAAGACATGTTAAATACAATAAAAAACAATATTTGGGTAAATTTCTGTAATATTTTGTTATAAAACGACGGTTCGAAAGCGAAGTGCAATACAATACTTATGTAGCCTAATATGGAAATGGCGAGAGGTCTTGTGCTGGCCATAACAGATTTTTTGTAGTTGGCGACACGATCGTTTTTCTTTATAAACTTTTATACAAATCCAAATCAAAGAGGGGTCCGCCGTTATATCTGGGAGAAATATGGGTCCACGGACCAAAAAAGTTTGAGAACCACTGGTTTAATGTATGTTACCTTATAATTATTAAAATTTACGATTTCTTTGCAATGGTTGAATACCCTATTAAATAGTACAAGTTAAGTTAGTTAGAACATAGTTAATCAGACTTTTAAATGACCCCTTTTCAAAATGACCGATTCAATTATTTTATTTGTTCAAAAATTAAACACCCGGGAACACTTTTTAAACAGGAAGTCAAATAACGATTGAAGCATTCATAAAATTAAATATTAAATCGATATCTACGGTCAGTGACTTTGTTTTAATATCAATAATAACCAACTTAACTTTCGCTCAAAATAACAATGGAGAAGTTCTCTATTAAATTTATTTTTACTGATGTTATGTACGTTATGAAACTCTCTAATTCTATATATTAATCTATTGATCTAAACATAATGATAGTGAAGATGCCATTGTTGATAAAATTGTTGGAATTATAAGAAATTGACGCATGATACGGAAGTGAAAACAATTGGAAAATAAAAAAAGTGCACGTTAGGAAATTTGTCTTTACATAAGAACTATTTTTTGTTTGCAATTAAAAAGCAATTATACATGGAAAACTTTTATTTTAATATAAAGGCTACTATTCGAGTTTAAAAAATCTGTTGTGACTAGCACAAAACCTTCCGTCAATTCGAGGTATTTTGTTCAAATCCCGCACAAAAAGTTACTTGAAAAAGATTCTATATATCCTATAAAATTATAGCAAGAACACGCTATTTTTTACAAATTCCATATAGAAAGTTCCTTTGAAAAGATTCTATAAATTCAATAAAGTTATAATAAGAACAAACATTATGTAAATTGCACTTGACACTTCCTCCTTCTTCAGATTTTTCCTTTTTTATTAGGGGTTGCTGTTTCTTACTCTTCTCTTCTACTCATTTTTGTCTAACACATCTTCTTCACACAGTTCTTCCTCTCTCAAATATTCTGCTACGCGTCCTTCCATTTTCTCTATGGCCTTTCTCGTACGAAAGTTTCAACCTTTAGATGAGGGTGCAACTGCAAGTCACTTGCGAGAGACACTCTGTCACTTATACCACTTTCTGATCCTACACTTTCCATCTTTGGTTTTGTTCTTAACACTGACATCTGTCAATCTGTCAGAATTTTTTGAATATAGGTATCAGCTGTTTCCTTGATTTTATAATTCTATTCTCTGTATATGAAGGAAAATGCATAATCAAACCGTATAAGATTTTCTTTCATATTGATAATCACATAAAATGTCGAAAAATGATATTGAACTGCGTTTTTTCAAGAAAAACTGTTACGAACTTCAATTAAGGGAACTTCCGGTGGACCATTTATAACCAGAATCTAATAAGCTCTACATATGGTTGTAAAGAAGAAGAATACGAAAGAATCATAATTTTGTAGCAGGGGGGAGGGAGAGTCAGATGTTTATTTTTTCTCTTTGTTCTCTTACCCCAACGATGACACTGTTTCTTCTAACTGGTGGACGCTTGCTGGTTTGTCCACCACTTTACTGAGGAGGAACACGCTCTAACACTCACTCAACACTTATGATAGATGATGAACACATCTTAAATGGATGGCACCCACACAATATTTGAAGCAACTAAACTTTTATTTACACATATTTTTACATTAAACTAACTCATTACACAAAATTAATTAAACTAAACTAAACTGATATAAACCCTAATTCCAAGTACTGGCGTTAACGCCCAAAAACTATACACGGACTACATGTCTTAACTGTCTGAGTCTTTAATCTCGACTGCCTTAAAACAAAGGGTTATATCTTTAACAGGCATATCTGATGAAGGGTGCGAGGGTGTAGCATCCATAGCAAAATAACAAGATTTCACGTAGTCTAGGCAATAACTTATATAGATAATTGTCAAATAAATGTTTACGCGGTTGACATCTAGACTAAACAGAGATATGAGAGAATAATGATTATTATTTCTAAACAGAATTTTGACTTACAAAGATAATAGAATTAAAATGTTGATATTGAAACTATAATTTAGAAGAGTTTATATTAAAGTTATTTACTTGTTATTTCACTATTCTCACCTTGTTACAATTTTTAGAATTGTAGTTTTCGACTTATCGTTGGAGAAAAATTTGTCACACACATACGGAGACACACACGGACACACACATGGACACACACGCCCACACACACCCAACATCGTAAAACTAGTACAGTCGTATTTTAGGGACCCTAAAACGTGCTTATTCATTAAAAACTCACCATCGAATTTTTTGACCAGACAATTCCTTCCTTACCTAAAAGTGACGGAAGGTAAAAATGCGATATTTCGGATAACTCTGCGAATGACTTTTAATTTCTGAAGGTTTTCTTCAACATGTTCTCACAATTTTATTTCGGAATTATTGTCATTTTTTGCATTTTTGAACAAAATACAAAATAAAAAATCTGATGTGGCCAACACATGACCTCCCGCCAATTCCATGTTTAAAATAGCAGTGAGCTTCAAGTAAAGTATCATTTCCGGTTAATCGTTTGTAAATAAAATCTAATTTGTTGTCCAATAAATAGAAAAGTCTGTAATACGAAATTTTGGATTGTTTTATTGTTTTTCCTCAAAAATTTGTTAGAGCTCCAAATTAAGTACTACATCCGATTTATCATATATGTTTAAAGTCTAATATGTTGTTTCAAATTATATATGAGTTTTAAATACCAAATTTGAGAAGTTTTGGATCATATTTTAATAGGCTTTAAGGAAAAATCGTCACACACGTACATTCTTATAAAAATCAGCATCATCTTCTAGGTGCTCGAAAACGCAATCTTTGTAAATTCTTCGCCGTACATAATCCATTTCGTAAGTGTGTAGTTGTAAATTAATATTAATTTATAGTGCTGCAAAAATAGTAATTAGCAAATTTAAATCAGATCATTCTGTACATCTAACATTTATGTATGGTGGAAAAAATATTTTTACAAACCTTAATAAAATATTTTACTATTATATTCTCATTAACACGGTTTTATTATTAATTTTAATATAATTGCTGCCTGTCAGTGACATTTGTTTAAATATGTCAAACCTGTCATTGAAATTATGATTTTGTTTGACGCATAGGCAAGACGATACATGGAAATAAATTATATTATATATTCATATTTAAAGTTATTTAGAGTTATTTACTAAATTTTATTATCGTAGAATTGAAGATTAAACCATTATATTCCATTTTAATTAGTAAAAGTTGCTAAAAAATAATATTCAATGATTTTTTTACAAGAAAAACTGTTAAAAGCTTGTATAAATGATACTTCCGGTTATCCGATATACACTAAAAACTAATGAGCACTTCCCATATTAGTATAGAATAGGTATACAAAATTTCAAATTTTTCTGATTGATAGTATTTGAGTAACCGTGTCCACAAGATCCACACACACACACACACAGACACACACACAGACACACACACAGACACACACACAGACACACACACATACATACCTACAGACATCATTGTAAAAATGTTAAAATCGGATTCTGGGGACATCAAAACGTGCTTATTATATAAAATCTCTATATGCTATTTTTAGCACGATCCCTATACCTCCCTTACCTAGGGTAGCGGGAGGTAAAAATCATTTGATATTAAAAATTCGTAAATAGATCAACCATTAATACATTATGTAGCCCCTTCTAAATAAAGGATTCGATCCTGGCCTCTAATAGAAATCAAATAATATGTAAATATCGAGGTAATAGTATATTACATCCGAGGTGGGAGATGTTTCATTACAACCGAGGGCTTATGTATATTACCGAGAGGCGAAGCCTCGATGTGAGATAAAGCACGAGGCTGTGATAAAACTTCCACCGAGGTTATGTATACTATTTTATTCACAATCATCTTAATTTTAAATCAATAATTTTCAAAATAAATCAATGAGTTATAACCTATAATTTTATTCAAATTTTTGACAGCTCTCTTAAAATTTGTTTAGCCTACTTAATTATAGGGATCTATGGCAATGTTGCTAGGTAACCCCTACATAAACATTTCCAACCCAAGAGATGGAAGTGAAATATGTTATTTCCAACCCAAGAGATTGTCATTAAAGTTAGGAATGACGTATTTTCCAACCTCTGAAAGGTTAGGAATCGGTATATTACTATAATGATTGTAAATAAATATTATTTTGTATCTGTTTTACCTACATTGTACAATATTTCAGTGTCATTAAATCAATATACAGGTCATTATGACAGTATTTTTCTAATGGTTAATGGATTTCTAGAATATTTGGGAAAGTCATGTATTATTTACACGTAGTCATTATCTATGTAGCACAAAAAAATGTCTGGCTTGTTATATTATTGAATTATTTACGTGGAAAATTTATTTTTAGAGGAAAATACGAAACAGAATAAATATTTGTGTCGCTACTTTTGTGTTCCATTTTATTTTACCAAAAAGAAAATTGATTAACAAATACAACGCGTACAGTATGACCCATATATAATCAGATACCCTTTTAATCTTCAGGTGGAGGACAAAGGACATTATCATTTCAAATAAATATTTAACAGTCATTGAAAATTAATCTGTGAAAGTTAAGTTAGTTACTACTAAGCTAATCAATTTTTTGAAGTATCGTTGTGATAATTTCAATTCTCTGTGACTCATCATTGTTTATTTACAAACAAAAACAAATGCAACGCAGATAAACAACGCAATTTTTTACTCATTTCCCTAACAAATCATCTAAATTGCAAATTGTCATCAAGGTATAATATATTTCTTTAATGTAGTTATATTTATGTGGTGACTAAGTTATTTAACTATAATTATGGCATCCTTGAAAAAATTCACAGAAACGAAAGCAAGTGTCGACGGAAACTTACGTAATGTGATATACATCACATATATTATAAAAATTGGGGCAAATTGTTTTTGCTGAAAACTTGAGAAACGTCAATGACAAACAAATTAGCTAATTAGACCAGTATAATGAGATGGAAGCACACATTATTCTGGCTACTATTCAATAATTAATGTATTACAAATTTAAAGGGAATAGAATATTTATGCAATTTAAAATTACTTATAATATAAACAATATTAACAAAGAACCAATGGTAAATCAATGACATTTATGCCCAGTTGCACCGATACCACTTAAGAATTTAAGTTTAGTTTAGCCTTAAGTTTAGTTTTATTTCGTTGCACCGTGCGCTAAACTCTCCATAGACATCTTAAGGCTTCCATAAATTTAAGCCTCCGAAATTGACGGTTTATCTTGCACTTAATTAAGTAGTGAGATTATATTGAATGGAAACGTTTTTAATTTCTATCAGAATCATTGTAGTTATTGAGTTTATTGTCGATGATGACGATTTAGATGCATTGGATTTAATTTTATGCGGAATACCAAGGAAAATATACGACAGATCTGATCATTTTCATACTCTTTCTGATCATGCTTTTTTTCAACGGTTTCGATTAACTAAATATACAGTATTGCAATTACTGATTTTAATAGAATATAATATTGAATTTTATAACGACATGTAAGTATTGCATTCATTTTTCTTTCAATGTTTTACTTATTAATTTAATTAGTTGTCATTTCGTGTGCGCTCTTTTTTTCGTCTGATACCATTTTTACTAAAAACAAAGAATATATTTAATTACACTTCAATTTTAAAAACTATAATTCTATTTGAAACGAACTTACCAATATAACCTACAAACTTTAACACAAACAAAATATCTAAATTTTATTTTTCTTGTACTAAAAGTACAATTAAAACAGCTTAAAAATATATAAACTCCACTTACTTAAGGCTATTAAAAAAATATGTGTGCAACAGTAGATAAAAATTAAGTGATACTTAATGTAAGTTCAGTTTTATTAAGTGTAAATTTAAGAAACGTCGGTGCAACCGGGCATATAGAGTTAAAAAATTAAGCTTAAATATAAAATTTCATGTTTTGAATAGCTTTAGACAAATGAATAGACTAACAAACAGATGTCAGAATTAATTAATTAATGCTAATTGAAAATTTAGAATCAGCATGTTGAACTGTATCTAAAAGTATAAAAAGTAGAAATAAATTGTGAAAAGATCATGTCAGCTATCGGGATTCGAACCCAAGAACTTCACTTTGCCGGACTCGTAGGTATCAGCAATTGCTATTGATGGAAGGGAAACCTTCACTACTATAAATCCGGCCCTTGTTCTAATGGCAATCTGCGGCAAATAAAAAAAAAATATCTTGGGCCAGCACAATACTTCTCGCCATTTCCGTTTTGTTACATAAGTATCGAATTTAACATCACTTGTATTTACAAATAATTCTAATTATATCTATTCCTTCATTCTAAGGAATCTTGTCCTATTCTTCTAAGATGTTCACGATGGTTCCAGTTCATTGATGGGATTTGCGCGGTATTACTCTTAATATACCTACCTACCTACCTATAATTTTAAATATTTAATTCATAATTCAATAAGATTAATAAGTAAAACTGTTGATTTTTGACACTGACATTTATCTATCAATTATAAACATTTGAATTTGACAACTAGTTTTCTTGGTGCAGTCTGGACGTCTGGACTGTGCAATTTATTGCAACAGATTATTCTATATAATACTATATTTTGTTTATCTATCTATAAAAGATACAATAATTTTTTTTTTATATAGCGGATGTTAAACTGTGCTTTTATCTACTAAAAATAGGAGATAAAGTAGCACTTTAACCGCAAGGGTAGATAAAGTAACATTTTAATAGCAAGGGTAGATAAAATACTTTAATGCCCATATTCATAAATACTCATAAAGTTTCAAAACGGTTCGTTGTAAATTTTAACAAATAGAATCAAACTTGACAAATAAAATTTCAATTTTTCTTTCAATGTCGACTGTTTTTATTGGATAAAAATTATAACGAACCGTTTAAAATTTTTACGAGTGTGAATACGGGCATAATTCTTATATATTTACGTACAAAATCCATAGCAACCCACATACATACTGTGATTTTAAAATTGTGTTCAGTTAATAATAACATATAATTTTTTATTATTTTCTTTAACATCTGCTATAGAAAAAAATAGAATTTTATACACGACGATAAAATTAAATTATCGACTCGCAAAAAATAATTCACTCGCGAAATCGCTCGTGAATTAAACTTTCCTCTCTTCGATAAAATATAATTTTATCGTCTTGTATAAAAAATAACTATAAATGTATTAGATTTGATATATGTAATAACGAATATTTTCAAAAAATAATATTTAGAATAATTATTATACGAAACAACTACTTCCGGTTGTCCAATTGTTATCAAAATCTTTTCAGATCTTCTTATTAATTTCAGATTGAGGAATAGGTAGGTAACAGGCTTCATTATTATAGTTTTTGAGGAGTCGTCCTTCCAACATCCAGACATACACACACACACACACACACATCATCGTAAAATTGTTATAATGGGTTTCTAGGAACCTTAACACGTGCTTATTGACTACAATCTGGATATGCGATTTTTAGCGTGACTCCAATACCTCTTTTAGAGAAAAGATAAAAATTGGAATCCACAAGATTAAGAAACATTTCTCTTGGACCAAAAATGGTATTCCTCCATAGAATTTTAACATTTTTTAACCTAATTTACGAATGAAGTATTATAGGTACCTACATATAGAATAATATACTTTAATTTATTATTGTAGAAACAATTTTACATTTGAAATTTCTCTTTCATATTCACAATTTCTAAACGTACTCTGTACACATTATACTTCTATTTTTATTCTAAATTTCACAATTAAATTTGGTTTCGTGTTGTAGTACAATTATATAGTATAAGTACAACTTTTTTTTGCAAAAAATTGACCCACATTGAAAGATTTCTTTAGATTTTAATAACAATTGAAACTAAACACGATATTCATCCATTTAAGCTATTATTAAAAGATAAAGCAATTCAAACCAGACAATCTACTACAATCAATATGAATGGAGACATAAATAAATAACGTTGTATGGGTTATGCATACGAAATGAGTAATTTAAACGCATTAGAATATTGATTAGAATAAAGTCAGTAAACTATAGTGTTATTTATTGAAGAATGTTCCGTTTTTATGCCATATGATTAAAAATTATGTTAAATAGCTGTGAATACGTAATTATATAGTATATAGTATATTTTTCTGGTTTATTCAAGTGTAGAAATACTTTAAATTTGCATATTTTACTGTAGCACATCATAACAGCATAAAAGCATAACTATAAATGTTCGTCAGGTGTCATATATCATTTTCTAAGAAGAGTAAGAACAATCAATGTCTTTTTTCCGAAATGTGGTTCACTGTATAACTGGCTAAAAACCAAAGTTTAATAAGACTGTTGTAAGTATTTGAAAAACTTATACTATTTGTATTGTAAAGAAATTTCATTCTACATTATGATCATTGCTTTCGTGTTCCTACTGAAACAAGTTAAAAATCGCAAGGTAGTAGTTTGTTGTGATATTTAGCAATGGATGCACGTATATTTCTGTGTATGATAAATGTGCAAATTAATATTTAAAGTGAAATACGAAAATATGTGTAAATGTGTTTTCTTAAACGAAGGCTTCAGGTTAGAAGATTGTCCATTACCCAATAAGTACAAAACCATACTTTAATCCATGTAAAATGCGTTCTATTAATGTAATCTTTAAACATAATGGCCCATACCATGATCACGGTTTTAACGAAAACACTGTTTTAAGAAATGTCAGATTCATATTTCAAAATGTAATTTCACCCGTATGTTAGAAGATCGATTTATTTAAAAATATTTGTTTGAATAAAAACTATGTTCTGCTTTAAAATCATATTTTGATAAATTTGATAGTATTTATTATTATCATTAAATAATGAAATTTGGTGTGTTTTAGTTAAAAACGTCATCGTGGTACGAGCCATTGTTCTTATTTATTTATAAAACATATGTGATGTTGTATCACCATTATATAATCAACAAAATACATTAGTTGGTGCTATATACGAAATATATGAATTAATTTAATATACTTTATATTAACTTGTCCTTGTTGCTGTATTTTTGAAAATTTGAAAATGATACCACGATTATAAAGAAATTAACAATACAATACTCGAAATAACAACAAACTTTTACTACCTAACATTAGATTAAAGAAATCAGAATTATCTTCCAATTTTATCGGAATATAATTATTTCATAAATTACCCGAGAATATAAAAACATTAAATGTTAAACAATTTAAATTAAGGGTTAAAAGATTGTTGTATAAACATATCCTTTTGTATGTAGGTATTTGCCTTTCTTCCATTTTTTTCTATATTTTTCGACTTAGCTAAAACCATAATGTGTAATGCTTGAATAAATTATTATTATGAAATTAGATTAAATTTACACCTAAACAGGTGTTTTAGTAAGCTCACTCAATATTGGTCCCTTTTTTATTTGAAGAGCAATGATGAGTATGGTGAAATAAGCAAAATTTTACATTTTAAGTTACAAACTTATTAATATTACCAATAATAAAATTTGTTCCAGTGGTTCCCAAAATATAGGACCTTATTTTTTTTATTTTAAATAGAAACACATATTTTTATTTGCCTTTTCGCGTTGTGGCTGTTTTTCGGATTTGGAAAATTTCCGGAGTTCAAAAGTAGTTTTGAACAAATTTTTTGGACAATTCTCGAATTCGAGTATGGAGTGTAACACAAATATTAACATAAGAGTACCTAGATACCTAAATTCAAGACAAAAACATTTGTTTATTATTCCAGCTGCTAAAGCTAATTTTAAAGTTGGTAGCCTTTTCAGACGTATTTGCAGTATTTATAATGACATATCTTGCAGCATAAAGTTTTCAAAACTAAAATATTTCTATTCTTACATTCGCTAATATCTCATTAATTCGATGTTAATTCAGAATGTATTATTATTACTTTTGTATTGTTTTTGCTATTGTCGCATTTGTACTTGTTTTTCTTTCTGTCTTTACCACTCAGTAATTGGGACTTTGCCCTGTTGAGTGGGTAAATTAAATAAATAAATGTAGAAAAGTAGTTTCTTCACTGGATTGGTTAGTTAGGAAGTAAATTATTCTGGGATGTAGTCATGTAAATTTTTTTTATTACTACTTCAACGTTTCGACCCGACCAGAATCATCCTCCGGAAGAAATAAATAAATTTGTAATAATTACAGATGTTTTACATTTATTGCCGTAAAGGGCATTCATAATTTAAAATAATTCTAAGCCAAAGATAAAATTTATCTGTACACTCACAGAAGCATTTGGACGAATCTTCCTGAGGATAATCCTAGTAGGATCGAAATGTTTAAGTAATAATAATGAAAAATGACATGAGTGCATCCCAGAATAATTTATTTCCTAACTAAATAAATAAACATATACGTAAAAAAAAGTCGATTGCACCAATGTAACTTAAATTTTGAATGTTCGTTAATTGGAGAATATTTCTTTGCGAAATGAAATATTAAACGAATTATTATGCATTGTTGTAAAAATTTCGATTTGTACATTTTCGTTTAAGGGTCGCTTAAAATTTAAACCTAAAACTTACAAAAATAATATCACATAGGTACAACTGCCACCAATTTTGACTTCCTTTACAGTCCTCGTCACTATTCTTTCCAGCACTTCACTTGTTTCGCACTATCCGTCACTCAACTGTTAGTCAACTGTCAAACTCTCCCGCCGTTACAGTACAGCACTACTGTGCGGAGTGGTGTAAACAACTGAACCTCGCGCCATGCACAGCTAACTTCACTGTCGGCTGACTGGCTGAAGGCTGGGCTGACCGTTGTGAAGTATCGAAGCGAGATTTGGCCCCCTTCCGCACTTCCGGTTAGTGTTTTGTTTATTAGTTCACGCATGCGCACCTGTCGGTTGACTTAAGGAAAATATACAACGTAGGGTTGAAGGTAGATCGTGGATATGGTAATGACTTAGGGGTGGTAAAAGTATAAGGGGATGACGATTAAAAAACAAAGAAAGATATTCTGCAATGGGGGATTCCAGCTCAATCGAATTAAAGGAAAATAGTACAAAAATACGAATGTGTATGCTGAATAACGAATATTAATAAAAAAATGAAATGGTATAAATGAGATATTTCGGAAATAAGGGGTTTTTTCTTATAGCGCTCCGACACTTATATGAAATCTATATATAATATTTTGATTGGCGACCGAAAGACCGCCTATACATGTATAACAAATAGCGTGTTAGGAGGTGGGGGAATACGAATGGGGGAATATATGAATACGTTTATGAATGTGGCTGAGGTGAAGAAGTGTGCATAGATAGGACAGTGTGGCGAAGGATAATTGTTGCGTAACTATTATTGTGGTCCGGATGCGGTTATTCGCTACCGAAAATCGGTCACATTAATATGTTCTTTGTATGAATGTTATGATGATTTTGGACAAGGCGAAAGAAGAATGTTTTTATAGAGTTAAGAGATTCAGTGGAGCTCTTACTTTCATCCCTTTTCTTATTGTTTTCGGGTTTTTGCTAACCCTCTAAGTGGGAAACGCATGATTTTATGTATGTATGTATGTATAAACATTTAGGTCCATGAACAGTTTGATATAAAAACACGTAAATGTGACGTCACGTCAATCTTTTCAAAATTCGGGAGACCATAACTCGCTTATTAATAGGAATTTTTTCACCGGATTTTCATCAATAGTCTTAGTTTTCCTAATATTTTCAGATGAAATTATATATATATGTATGTCACTTTAATATGTTATTATGTATGAATACGTTTATGAATGTGGCTGTGGTGAAAGAAGTATGCATGGATAGGAATGTGTTGCGAAGGATGATTGTTTCGTAATTATTGTGGTGTAAAGATAAATGGTTAGTAAGAATGTTTTGTGAGAATGAAGAGACAGCTAAACTTTTATGTGGACGAGAAGAATGAAGTATGTTTGTACAGGAGTGTGTAGCGAAAGATGATTGTTGCGTAACTATTATTGTGGTCCGGATGCGGTTATTCGCTACCGAAAATCGGTCACAATAATATGTTCTTGAATGAATGTTATGATGATTTTGGGCAAGGCGGAAGAAGAATGTTTTTAAAGAGTTAAGTGATTCTGTGGAGCTCTTGCTTTCATCCCTTTTCTTATTATTTTCGGGTTTTTGCTAACCCACTAAGTGGGAAATGCGTGATTTTATGTATGTATGTATGTATGTATATAAAATGGTGGAATCTCCTATTTCAATTTTTATTTTATGCATCGTTTCAGTTTTACATTTATTGAATAAAGGTTTTAAATTCCTGAAATCAAATTTATTCACATTTTTTGTAGTTTATTTATTTATGACAATGTAGTTATCACATAAATCAGATTTAAAAATAAAATGACGTTTGTCGATTGTCAAGTTCGGTACGCAACAACTGGGCGAGCCACACTGGGCGATGGTTAAATGGTCGACGGTCATCTGGGCGATAGAAACTTAAATTTTGCTTAATCAGCAGGCATACAAACTGGTAGATTTTTTGCAACAGAAAAAAGTGTATAGCTGCCACGCGATAAGTTGAGACTGATACTGCGCATATTTGCCAATCTGAAAACATCGATTACAATTTCGTTGACTTGTGAATGAATTCTGTTCCCTTTTATACCAATTTTAAATGTTGATGGAGTGTTTTTCTCGTTGCAATAATAACATAGTAAATAGGTAACAATTATTGCAAATATTCGGCTAAACGTTAATATTCGTAACCCCCTATTTATTACAGTTCGAGTTCGACCCGTCCAAGTAGGTTCTGAGCATACTAGTTCAGTCTCAATTTAACGCGCGCCGGCTGTATCTAATTAAAAGTGATATTAATAGTTTAATACAAGATCATCCCATCTCAACATTTCGTAATTTTGGGAATGAGTGATTTAAAATCAAAATGAAATTTTCAATATTAATAACAACGAGAGTACCTTTCTGTAATTTACTGTCTATATTACTCACATTGGTCATTATTACATATAGTTTTCTTATATTTTTTTTTAACATACGGCATTGCTTCCTTTTGCTAGGTTTAATTTTATTAAATTAATTTAATTTCTCTATACCTTATTCAATTTTACATAACCTAGAAAAATGAACTTATATTTTTATCGGTTTTGCTTTGCAAAGTTTAACACTCTATGACCCTGCGTGACTTGAAAGTTACGCATTATATTTTATTTTTATAGGGCGTGCCTACTTTTAGTGCCAAAGATTTCAGAAGACACGCACTGCAGGTAGTCTCTAAGAAGATTGTAAATTAAAAATTCCTGGACAATTTCTGTTATTTTAAAATTAAGAAAAAATTAAAAATATAAGCACAACAATATGCTCTAAAAAATATTTATTTATTAATCATAAAAAAATATTTTAATTGGCAATAAAAATGTTTATTAATTACATCAATTTACAAAATAAGAAAAATGAAGTATGGATATATAAGGTACACAAAAAAAATGAACACAATAATAATAATAATAATAATAATAATTTTTTTGCCCTCCTGAAGTGTAATGGGAACTTTACAATTGTATACACATCAAGTGTAACCTACATTTTACGCTTACTGTGTTGTAACTTGTCTAACTATGCGGTAAAATAATCAAAATACACTGGACGTTTATGGGCATTTAGAAAAGAAATCATCTTTACTATAATAAAGTTCATGTAAAAAAGTACTACCTACTTAAGTTATTTTTTTACTTTAACATTTCCTATATTTAAAATTAATTTATATAAACCAAAATCACGGCAGCGACATCTGTCATTATTGTAAAAATCCGCCGTTACCGACATAGTCACCGATCGATATACCTGTTAAATACGCGAGGCGAACATTGCTGAATTGTCAAATATCGACACCTACCTATTATTTATTATGAAGAAAACATGAGCAAATAAATATATTATCAGTCATAAACAACGTCTATTATTACAGATAAATTTTCGCTAGAAGAAGTACTCTAATGAAGGTAAGTAAAATGAAATTTGGAAATAGACTTAACCCCAGTATTTTAAACTAACCCTTTTCAGAAGTATAACCTATCTCATTAAAAAAAAGTGATTTTCATTATCGTCGGCCAAAATAATTTGATACAATTCTCGTGCGTGAATTATTTTACAGCGCTCCAGCTAATAAGGCACTCGCCTTAAGAGCTCGTGCCTTAAAATACAACTTACACGCACTCGAATGTAAATAACTATTATAAGTTTATATAGTGTAAGTATAAAAGGTACAAGGTACTAGGAACGTCACATAAAAATACAAATATTACATGAAATTAAATACAAGTAAAAATGTCACATAAAATTACAAAAAGGACAGTTTAGTTATTAATCATAAACTACATTAAGAGCGCAGTTGTCCACCTCCTAATAACTTTATTTGGCGAATAATAACTATGGATACAATTGTATTAACAATTATTACCATAGAAATTATTTGCCAAATTCAAGTTATTAGGAGGTGGATATCTTGGCCCTAATTTTATCAATCAATCTAAAATATTGATTTTGTCACAATCACTATTGTAAGTATTTCCATTACTAGATTCATCTTCTTCATTCATTCTTCTTTATGGGGTCCCGTGGCCTCGTGCCAGAGAGGTACCGGGTTCGAGCCCGACCGACGCCAAATATTTCGAAAAGTGACCCCTGTGGTGCACTCTCCACGCCAGCAATGAGTGCCCGTGAGGTGACGCCTGGTAAGAGCCCGCACGGTACAAATATATCATCATCATTACCGATATCTGCGATAAAGCAGATTGGCACACCCAGAAATGGGTAATATGCCGTGATGATATATTTTTTTTTATCTTCGTCGTCAAGATTTATAATGAAATTTTCTATAATATTATTTACATTCAAATAATTTTGTTCAATATTTACAACATATTTTACACTATTAAACCAATTTTCTGGGGAAATATTAGAAATTTTGTTTTTAATTAATTCTACTACTCCTGTCCCGTTTGTAGGTGAAACATTTTTTCTTCGAATATTGGATTTAATTTGCCCCCAATTTAATTCTTTAAACAAAACTAAATTTTAAATTTAAACTGTATCTATTATATACTCTGCTGAAGATTAGAGATCTCATTAACCCTTATTTCGTTCCAAAGAAATTACATTGAATCTCATGGTAGGTTTAGAATAAAGTGATTTGTAGTAAATCCGGCCTTTTCCAATAAGTAGCAAAATCTCATTCTGCGAAGGGATTAAACCCATGGATTACTAAATCAAGTCATAGCACTAAAACTTGGCACGACCTATACAACGTGGGTACATATTTTTCAATACTGTTGCTCTATATCTGTTGTAAATTGTTTAAATAATTGTACAAAATGTATAGGCGCGCAACTGAAAAATTTGAAAATGGCGCAAGTATCTCGTATTTCGCAATTTTATAGAGACAGTAATGCCAACTTCTTTTGCCGTCCTAGCCTTAGTGTTTCCGGACGATTTGGAGTTATTTAACACTACTTAAACCGGACGGAGACACAAGAAATAATAAAAAAGAACTTTTTTAGCAAATTACACAATTACCCTCGAACAGGCGTCAGCTAACGGGCACTCATTGCTGGTGTGGAGAGTGTTGTACTTCACGGTTACGAATGTGTCATCATCATTACCGATATCTCCGTACAAAACAGATTGGCACACCCAACACTGGATAATATGCCGCGATAATTTATTTATTTTTTGCCCTCCTGAAGTGTAATGGGAACTTTACAATTGTATAAACAGCAAGTGTAACCTACATTTTACGCTTACTGTGTTGTAACTTGTCTAACTATGCGGTAAAATAATCAAAATACACTGGACGTTTATGGGCATTTAGAAAAGAAATCATCTTTACTATAATAAAGTTCATGTAAAAAAGTACTACCTACTTAAGTTATTTTTTTACTTTAATATCTCCTATATTTAAAATTAATTTATATAAACCAAAATCACGGCAGCGACATCTGTCATTATTGTAAAAATCCGCCGTTACCGACATAGTCACCGATCGATATACCTGTCAAATACGCGAGGCGAAAATTGCTGAAATGTCAAATATCGACACCTACCTATTATTTATTACGAAGAAAACATGAGCAAATAAATATATCATCAGTCATAAACAACGTCTATTATTACAGATAAATTTTCGCTGGAAGAAGTACTCTAATGAAGGTAAGTAAAATCAAATTTGGAAATTGACTTAACCCCAGTATATTAAACTAACCCTTTTCATAAGTATAACCTATCTCATTAAAAAAAGTAATTTTCATTATCGTCGGTCAAAAAAATTGATACAATTCTCATGCGTGAAGTATTTTACAGCGCTTCAGTTAATAAGGCACTCGCCTTAAGGGCTCGTGCCTTAAACAAGGCTGTCGCGCTGTAAAATACAACTTACACGCACTCGAATGTAAATAACTATTACACAATTAATCTCGTATTTGTCCAAAATTGACATTGTTTGTTCTTCTATTGACCTACAAATATCAAATTCATATTAGTCATAAATAAGGAAATACAAAAACAACTAAATATATCATCATCACATTATTCACATATTAGCAGGCGTCATTTCTTTATATTTTGAAACATGTAAACCAAACGGTGGGAAATGGGTATTTAATAAATAGGGTGTATGTATCAAATGACTAACAGGTGAAATTAAGGGTGACTTTTATACAAGTGTCGTTATTTTTAGCACATATGGCGATATAATTAAACATCTAATAATGCAGGCGGAGAGTTATACTTTTGACGTCACACGCAAGAAAGACCGAGTTGATGTAAAAGTTGAGACGAAAGATTATAATACAAACAAACCATCGCCATTTTTAAAGTACTGTCTTCTGTCACTTATGTTTTGATATTTGGGTTCCACATAATTCAATAAATAAATAAATAAAATAAATATATCATCACGGCATATTACCCATTTCTGGGTGTGCCAGTATCTACTACACATATAGACGTCGGTAATGATGACGATATATTTATCGTGTGGGCGCTTACCAGGCGTCACCTCACGGGCACTCATAGCTGTTGTGGAGAGTGCACCACAGGGGTCACTTTTGTGCCATTTAAAATTGGAAATATTTGGCGTCGGTCGGGATCCAACCCAGTTCCCCTAGGTTCGCGACCAGACACTTAGGCACGCGGTCACGGGACCCCGTACATAATTCAATGGCTGTGGAATTTCATTTGTCGTGTATTCTTTAGCGGGAGTCACTTCGTTTTTCATATTAGACGCCATCTTGTTTCAACTATTATCATGACACCGATTTGTTTGTATTATAGCAGCTGAGTTACTTGCAGTTTAAGGAAAGTATCATTGGATGGCAGCACGAAAATATGTCTCTGTAAAACCCTCTATTGGATGCATCATCAATTTATTTATGAGTACACAATAAAAGACCACCACTCACTACGCTACTACGCATAAGCACAATTGAACCTACATTCAACAAATGGTGATCCGTGAATACGGATCATACGCCATAATGTATTAAGCATCTTATACCGGGTGTCTACTTTTATTTCCGAACATAATAATAATAATAGCCAGTAACACCCTTTACGGGTAGTGGCCTTTTTTAGCAACTTAATGTTAACTGTTAATATTTTAACCTTTCTTAACTTAATAGTATTCCTTAATTTATAATCTATTAATTAATATTAATATCCATATAGTAAATTTTGATGCTGAACATAGGAATGCCAAATCTATCAGATATGTCAGACACAAGGTACATAAATTATTGTTTTTCTTTTTTCATGGCACTCTGATAATTGCCTTAAGAGGCAATTGAACAACAAACTTGATACTCAATAAAGTTTTTTATTCTGAACATTTTTCTTCATTACACTTTTGTTCTAAAATTAATTGCCAAATCAAAATTTTAACATTGAATTTTCTATGTTCTGGAAAAAAAGTAGACACTCGGTATATTATTAATAAATAAAAAATTATCATATCATTTACATATTCCTAACTTCTATGTAAATTGAATTATTTATTTAAATGGTAATTTTTGTAATACTCGTAGTTCCCACCAATACGGCTTATGTAAAGAAATATAAAGAAAAACTCTATTATATAACTAAGCAATATTGGTCCTACTCATTGTCATGTCTAGTATATATTGGGCCATGGTCATATTAGTCTAATGTCTGTTCACTGTACTGTTCACAGTTAAATTGGTTCAATCATATTTTATAATATAATGAGTGTTAGTAACACCACGTGTAGAGGACCGCATGTGTGTAATGTATTCACATCATATATCAACAGAATTCAGTGTCACGAAGTGTCGTATGCAGTTCAACTCATATTGCATTCACGGTATTGATACAGTGTACCAGTAATAATAAAGTTCCTGTTTCATTTTAATCGTAAAAGGTAAGTAAGTACTTTGTGCGTACGGTGTTAACAGTTAATCGAAATCTCAGTCATACATTCATGAGTTAGATTTCGAATAATTGTTCTTGTTAACAGCTAATCTATACCATAGTTGAGAAATTTATACATATTTACTTTGTACATATTTTCTAGTAACTTAAGTATGTTTACGATGCCACGTGTTTGTATAAAATTTAATGTATGTTACAATAATACAATACATATACAATTATATACAATACAAAACAAAGTATTGTATTTCAAATAGCACAATTATTATTATTTATTTATTGTTATTAGCCCATTAAAGTTTCAGTAGATACACCGAGCCATGGTCCGTATTACGAGCGCACTTTTACAATAAAAGCGCTTTAAAAGAGCAAGTGATTTTATTTTAAAAGAACGCTCGTAATGGCTATAGTGTTTACCACTAGTGGATAGTGCGGGGCACGAAAGATGTACTATGGGAAATATGTTAGCAAAAATCACTGTCTAATATATGCATTCCGTTTAAATTCTCACGAAATATAATTAATTTACTTCGCGCATCCCTAATATAATATACAGGGTTAGTTAAAAGTATGGAGACGGCGATTTATTATCGTTAATATTCATTTTAGGAAATTATGTTCAATACAAAAGTTTTTTAAGAAATTTTGATCTACATTTGAGAATACTTGAATTTTTTTTTTCTTCAATTGTTTTTGAGTTACGCTTGTCCGCGTAATTTTTACCTCCCGCCACCCTTGGTAAGGGAGGTATAGGGATCGTGCTAAAAATCTAATATCGAGATTTTAGTAAATGACCACGTTTTAAAGTCTATGTGTATGTGTGTATGTGAACGAATTTTGTTTGCACTCTAACTCAAATACTATCATTCAGAAAATTCTGAAACCTTGCATTTTTACCCTATTCTAATAGCAATAGAAGCCATTAGATTTTAGTGTAAATCGGATAAACGGAAATGGTACTTTACCTGAAGCTCATAATGGTTTTTCTTCAAAAAATACCATAAATTTTATGTCTTATGAAAATTAAAGATTATTGAATTTTCTACAGGAATACATTAATACTTTTTCTATATATTTTACAGATAAATTTAAAAATATTTTTTTTCTATTCTTATTCCTTTGTTACACAGTTCATTTTTCAAATGAATGTAACTGACAGTAAATGTCACTGTCAGAAAACTTATCACTTCAAATTAATAATAGTGACATTTTAAAAAGAAAATAGTAAATAAAGCAATAGTTTTCTGCAATGGAACAGTTTGCAGCGTTAGTATATACGTAGGTAGGTATGTATTTAAATTAATAAACATTAAATAGCGGGAGGTTTTGTGTTTGCCACAACAGATTTTTTTAAATGGGAACATATTAATTTTACTCTACCATTCGATAGACTGTTTTTTTCTCTTTACAACAGTATGTTTGTTTTTTTGTTTTTCAATTTATTTTAATAACATTTTTACAATTAAAAACACCGGTTCAAGTATTTACGAATAGTAGGTACATCTAAGATAGACAAAAGCGAAGCGATAAACAAACTCGAGCGATGTAATTTACTTAGTTATTAATTTGTTTTTAATGATAAGATTATGACCGACAACTTTATTGGAAATAATTTTATCTATCTTAGATGAACCTACTATTCGTAAATACTTAAACAGGTGTTTTTCCTTGAATAATTTTATTAAAATAAATTGAAAAACAAAAGCAAACATACTGTTGTAAAGATAAAAAAAACACTCTATCGAATGGTAGAGTAAAATTAATAGGTTCCCATTTAAAAAAATTACGCGGACAAGCGTAACTCAAAAACAATTGAAGAAAAAAAAAATTCAAGTATTCTCAAATGTAGATCAAAATTTCTTAAAAAACTTTTGTATTGAACATAATTTCCTAAAATGAATATTAACAACAATAAATCGCCGTCTCCATACTTTTAACTAACCCTGTTGTCCAAATAAGTTTTAAAGCTACGCAGCCTTTCTTATATTGGCATTTGATCAATGCAATGGGGTATGTGACCATAATCGAATTTCAATATATAAGTCATAATATATAAAAACAAACCTTTATAGCTTCTCATTATAATAATAAAAACTAAACATTAGTTTGTAATAATATTGTTATTAGCAATTTAATGTTTTGGGGAAGGGATCTGTGACGTCAGTAGGGTAGAATGGTAGAAGAAGACAGTTAGACTGAGATAGGTATGTTGTGATAGGTTTTGGAATGGCGAACGTGACAGCTGCTGTCACTTTCGCCTACCACAATATATCTCTGTCTTCTTCTATCATTGTACTCTACTGACGTCACAGATCCCTTCTCCAAAGTTTTAATAATTATTTTCTCTTAAACTACGAATAATTAATCATTTTAAAAAAATACGGGTATTTTATTTTTTGGACTAGTATCATATTATGTAAAAATCAAAATATAGTCACATACCCCATTGCTGTTCATTTCAATTCCTGTCTTGTTTACACTCGGATCCATTAGAATTATAAGCATATATAAATGAGTTATGCCTAGTTGCACCGTTAACACTTAAAATTTAAACCTGGTTTTATTCAGTTAGCAATTCAATTTTGTACTATAAAAAATTATTCGACAGGAATTAACTTTAATTTATTTGGTTAACTGAATAAAACCAAGTTTAAATTTTAAGTGCTAGCGGTGCAACTGGGCATTAGAAGCATAAAGTTACATATTGTAACAAAAATTATTTGACGGCGTTTATGGAATATCATGATATGAGAATTACTTTCTCTTACCTCTCCGGTCAAGATTCGTGCTCTTATACTTAGTGTTCGGAATACCGGTGGATCCAAAAGACCACCTGCTCACCCGTATTTCAGCGAATACGGGTCGGAGTCGATTCTTTACCCATAAGACCCGAAGACCATATTACCAGTAAGACGTATTTGACCGCTTTGAACTTCACATACCGTTATTGATTTATATAATTAAACATTTGACATAATACAATTAGTTTTAAAAGCTAAGTTTGTAATTTGTATAATAGTAGAAGTAAAAAATCTCGATCTGTAGAAGACACCATTGTGAATAATTTATTTAATGTGTATTTAAATGTAATAATGTAGTCAGCTTCGCTTTACACATAATTTCAAGTTTTGCGGGTCATCCGGATCTTGCGGGTTATACGGTTCTTACGGGTAATACTGTTCTTATGGGTCTTACGAGTCTTATGGGTCTTATGGGTGAAGAATAGACCCCGACCCGTATTTCTTTTGGTCTAGGTGGGTGGATTTTTCGTTTTAACTAAAAACCCAGTTCTAAGTCCTAATTGTACTGTTATTTTTTCATGAAACAAATAAAGAAAAATAACATCGAAGATCGAAATTTGTTATTCTAAAAAGAGAAAATAAGATTAATTATTAATATATTAGGTAATTGCCAATATCAGTCAGCTAAATAAATTCATCTCCCCCATATTAAAATTATTTAAATGCCAATAACTACTCTCTTATGCGTTTATGCATCACAATTAATTTATTTGCACTAACTTGTAAAATGATACGTTTGGACTTTAGCTACTTCTTTAATAATATAACCTAGTTATCTAACGCACAAAATGTCGGTTCCCATATCTGCAGCTGCTATGATCTTATAAAAGCAACCGGCTTCGGCTACCATTTAATTTTTTCAAGATAACTAAGACATTTCCTAAAATATATACTAATGAAAAACCGCATCAAATGGAAATAAGTATAATAAAGGAGAAACTCTCAAATCAACCTTAATTAGCTGGTACATTTCTTTGTTTGTAGTTAGGACTCCCATTCCATGTTCTTCTAAAATCTAAAGTAATCAGAATATATACTCAACTACCCTTTATTGTTTAGAAGATTATTGTTACCATAGTTGTTTATTTTGATAATGGGGTCCGGTACTTATTTTTTAAATTATTCTTTTTCTGAAAGATTGAATAAAATTATGAATTTCGGCGTTTCCAAATGTGTATGGTAAAAAAAATTCTGTGAGCTCTCATCCATTCCCGTGTTAGTTAATATCGTAGGATATGTTTCGCATACTATTACTATATGTGTATGTGTGTGTGTGTTTGTGTGTGTGTTTTAATAATTTTATAATTTATAAAACATGGAAGATACTTTTGAGGGAGTGATTAGAATAAACTGCCAAAAATTGATGTCGAGGTGGTTAACTGTCACTTTCAGAAAACTATAATAATAATAATTATAAAAATAATAATAATAATAATAATAATAATAATAATAATAATAGTAATAGTAATAATAATAATAATATTAATAATAATAATAATAATAGTAATACTTTATTTAGCCCAGAAGATTACATAGTAATATAAGGTAAGTCACAAGTCACAATAGATCATAGATACAAAAAATTACAAATGGTTAAATACTTAAATATTCATTTACAGAGTAAAAACTGTGTTCAATAAGAAAATTCTTTAATTTGCTCTTAAAAGAATGCAAGGTTTGAGATTTTTTTATGTCGCTGGGTAAACTATTGAATAAAATACAACAGTTATAATAAGGATTATTTTCAAAAAGCTTAGTTTTATGTTTCCTTAGTACAAGGTTTTGTCTATTTCTGGTACAGTAATTATATATTTGTTCATGTCTTTGAAAATTACTATCGGTTATATGATTTGCAAACGTAAAAACGCATAACTCATATATATAAATGCAAGGCACTGTAAGAATTTTATTGTGTTTGAAAACATTTTTACAAGAAGTGTTCCTAGGTAATCTAAACATTATATCGTATAGCACATTTTTGCAATTTGAAAACTCTTATTGAAAACTGAAAATTGCCCCAAAATACAATGCTGTATCTTATTATTGAACAGAATTTTGTGTCATAAAATGTTTTTACTGTATTGAAATTAGTTACATCTAATAATCTACGAATTGCATAACAGAGTGGTGCAAGTTTATTACAGATTGATTCTATTTCTAAATCCCATTTCAAATCTTCTCGTATGTTCAGACCCAACAGCTTACAATGCTCTGTTTGTATTATAGATTTATTGTTAAATTTTAGTAGAATATTTTTGTCCTTAATACCTGTTCTAAAATTCAAACATAGATTTACACATAACTTTAAACTAGTAAAATAGTTTTACCTTGTCAAAGACAAAATCTGTTATAAAGATTTTTAATAAATGTTTTATTTTAATAAAAATGAGAAGTGTTTCTGCCCAGTTTCACAAAAGTTTAACTCATTGCTAAATTTAACATGTTTAATTTTGACAATGTCAAATTGGGAAAAATTTATAAATATTATTAGTAGAAATCAATTGCATTGGGTGTATTGTATGCATACTTAACACATATTTAATTTAAAATGTACTTACACACAATTTATTTAATTTCTAAGTCATTTTTACCTCCCGCTACCCTTGGTAAGGGAGGTATAGGGATCGTGCTAAAAATCACATATCGAGATTTTAGTAAATGACCACGTTCTAAGGTCCCTAGAATCCAATTTTAACATTTTCACGATGATGTCTGTATGTGTGTATATGTGTATGTGTGTATGTGTGTATGTATGTGTGTGTATGTGTGTGTGTATGTGTAGGGATTTTGTCTTCACTCTAACTCAAATACTATCATTCAGAAAATTCTGAAACCTTGTATTTCCATCCCACTCTAATATGAAAAGAAGCCATTAGATTTTGGTGTAAATCGGATAACCGGAAATGGCACTTTACCTGAAGCTCATAATGGTTTTTCTTCAAAAAATACCATTAAATGCCATTTTTTTGCATTTTATGTCTTATGAAAATTAAAGATTATTGAATTTTCTACAGGAATACATTAATACTTTTTCTATATATTTTACAGATAAATTTAAAATTTTTTTTTTTATTAGCCGCGAAGCCTAAGGTAAACACAATTCCTTTGTTACACAGTTCATATTTCAAATGAATGTAACTTACAGTAAATGTCACTGTCAAAAAACTAATCACTTCAAATTAATAATAGTGACATTTTAAAAAGAAAATAGTAAATAAAGCAATAGTTTTCTGCAATGGAACAGTTTGCAGCGTTAGTAAATACGTAAGTACGTATTTAAATTAATAAAAATTCAATAGCGGGAGGTTTTGTGTTAGCCACATCAGATTTTTATATTTGGCATACCTACGTCAAAATTTAACACGTTAAATTTAACAGTGAATTAAATTTAAACAAGCTTTTATGAAACCGGGCATAGGTGTTTCTTATTTTCAAATAATAAAATTATATAGAAATATATGGATTTTATTTTTAATTTTGAATAATATACAATTAATTCTTTTCGCTTAGTAATACTAAAACTACATTGAAGTTGTGACATCATATTGTTATAGCGCCAATAGTTTTTATTAAAATTATGAATGAAAAGTTTTATACTTTAAAATTAGTTTTCATAATATGGCAAAATATATGCAATTTTCGTTAATACCAGTGTTTGGTTGTATCACGGTTGCCAAATATGCAAGTATATACGAGTATGTATTCGTTTTGTCTCCTACCCCTTTTAATTTTCTGAAACCTTTATTTCCGAATTTACCATTCTTGATATTTTAGTGATGTGTTAAAAAATTAGGCCCTCCCAACCAAAACCAACGTCGTTAATGAAGTATTATTTGATCCCCTTTACGAAAAATGAGATCACACTTCCGAACCTTAAATTGGGTACGTCACAGGCACTTTTCGCTTCGAGGAGGACGGTTTAAATCCTCACTTCAACTGCGAATTGTATGCCTGTAGCATAATTTAATTTACATCTCAAGTAGCGAAGTATACCAAGTCGCTTTTTAGCTCATTGCCATTAACATATGAATTATATTAATGTGAGATTTTTAAATAATGCAATTCTTCTCATATTTTCTTGCATCTTACATGTTTTGAACAATAACACATTAGTAAAGAAATTTTCTCTAAGAAAGAATGTAATTTACAAATTCATTTATGTCGTGTAAAAACATTAGAATGATGGATATACATACATGCATATTTACAATTTTCTATTCCATGCTACTGTGGGAAAAGTGAATTCCGTGATATTTTATGTAAATTTCAACAATTTTCTACCGCAAAAATGATTTATTATAAGCAATTCTTTATGTTAGAAAATTTTTACCAGCATAATGGCATTATTTATTTTTATATACAGTATGTCCACGGGTAGGGTCCTGAATAGGAGGAACTTTTTTATTTTTAATTTTAGTGAAAAATATTATTCTTTATAAAAAAAAACTCTGCCTTCTGCAAAATTTACAAAACTCTTTTCTAAATTTCAATTATACAGTAAAGGTAGACATAAATCAAAATCAAAAATAAGAAAATACAAAAACTATTATTCATAAAAACCTTAGTAACATTCTAATCATATCCAAATTCGAGAGTATGAGTTACTTTAGGTTTGTAAGGTAGTATATTGTTTTCTTTATAAATTTCTTCCTCTTCAGGAAATATGAGCCGTAGACACACTGTATAATATGAAGGGTACAGGAAAAAAACATGGAATATTCTATTTGAAAAATATGCATGGTGGTTAAAAACAGGAATTGTCCAAGCGTAAACGGAAAGAACAGGGATTGTCCAATGTAGTTCCGTTCATGTTAGCGCTATCAGCTGTTGTTTAAGAGTATTTATTTCGTAATTTCAGTCTACTGTTCTGTGTTACATTTTTGTGACAACTTGAAAATGACAGATTCTGACAGTGATAGTCATGGTTTAACAGAAAAATTTAGTAAAAAGAGAATAAAAACGAGAAGAATGACAAATGAAAATAATGCGGTTACAGTCACATGAATCAGGAATGCCTTGTAAATGCGTTCGATTGAGATATTTTGATACTGTATATAGGGAAGAAAGGTTAGTATTATTAAAAAAATTTAACGAATTGACCACGCACAATGAACAAAAAGTGAAGAAAAACCCTTTTTCAATTCAAAAAGTTAAAGAGATTCAATGTACAAAGGATCATCCCCGACTTATAATGTACAAAACAGCATATAATGGAATTTGTAATACAAGTTGTATCAAACTCCCTGCGAAAAAGGCCTTAAAAATTCATTATCAGAAGGAGAACATGAACTTCCACCACCGGCACTTTTTTTTAGGTTTGATACCTATTTCAGCAGGTAAACATAGAAACCTTATCGTTTTGAAGAAATTTTGTAGTCCCGAATCTTAAAGATACTATCTAAACTACCCTATGAATAGCAAAATTCCTGGACATAGCTCGTTATTTACCACTCGTATTGTACTACATGCAGTATTTTTGTTATTTTTTATTATTATTTATAATGTGTTTATTTAGTACGTTTAGGTTATTAAAAAAATACTTCAGTTTAACTTTTAAAAAAGTGTTTTGTTAATTTAAATTTCAGGGCACAATAGTTATTGCGTTTTGAAACTTAAAATTGATACATCTCAAAACTACGCGCCCGCAATGCTCCTTGTTTTTTCCCTGTACCCTTCATATGTAATTGTAATAAGAAACATAAATAAAATTATAAATTAGACTTTATGGTTAGTGTTTACAGCTTCGAAAATAAAACATCAACTGTCATTTATGGGGTCCCGTGTCCGCGTGCCTGAGTGTCTGGTCGCGAAACTGGGGGAACTGGGTTCGATCGTGACAGGCGCCAAATATTTCCAATTTTAAATGGCAAAAAAGTGACCCCTGTGGTGCACTCTCCACACCAGCTATGAGTGCCCGTGAGGTGACGCCTGGTAAGCGCCCAGACGGTAAAATATATCGTCATCATTACCGATGTTTACATTTGTTGTAGATACTGGCACACCCAGAAATGGGTAATATGCCGTGATGATATATTATTATTAATTTATTTCTGTCATTTAAAATTTTACATCATTAACAAGCAATAATAACAACTTCATACCTTTTAAAGCGCTGTACGCCATCATATATCCGGACCTTTGGTCTTAAGACAGCTTTTTAAAATTATATTTAAATTGAAATCATTTTTCCAGAACGTAAATTGACAACTCAAATGACAGTTGTCATGTATGTGGTTATTTTTGTGTAAAATATTTAACATTTGCAAATCCTTGTGTTTATGCCTTATATTTAATTTTATTTTCGGGAGCTGTGAACAGTTTCATAAGAATCTATCGTTTATATCTTTATTTTTATGTATAATTTTATTCTTATTTTCTGAGCTGTGAATGAGGCTTAAATTTTTAGCGAAAATATTTTCAGATTGTAACGAGAGCTGGTTGCCTAGTAATTTATCGAATGGCATTAACAATAAAATCACGAGTTGTCAAGCGAGTGATTTTTCATCAATGTCACGAGATAAATTAGCAACAGGCTATTTCTAAAATAAAAATAAGTGAACACAAATCTTTGACAGGTATATAAACAACATGTTTCTGCATTTTTGTAAAAATACAGCATCTTATATTGACTTAAAGGATGAGAAATTATTTTTTGTGTATGATGTTTTGTCGAAATAAAACTTGGTAACTAGGTAAAATTCTAAATTTAGATTGGTAATTGATTGGATTTATGAATAAAATAGTTTATATTAATTGCAAAATTTCTACAAAAACTTTTAGTCATATACTAGGCTGACCATATGTACTTATTTTAATAGGACAGTACTTTCTTTTTGAATGATGTCCTACTGTACTTAAAAGGTTCATTAGGTACACGTAAATTTAATTTTTTTTAGAATAATAGTTTGATCGAGTTAAACTTAACGTAATTAGCTACGTTATGTATTTGTAAATATATATATATATATATATATATATATATATATATATATATATATATATATTTTAAAACATGGACAAAACAATGTACAACACTGATTCGATATAGCAACTACAGATTCAAGAAGATTTAAAAATTATTTATTTGAATGTGCAAGGATTAGTTAACAATTTTGAGAGCATGGAATATTTAATTCACGAAAATAATCCAGACATATTAATGATAAGTGAAACTCATATAACTGACGACATAACTGAAAACGAAATTAAGATAAAAAACTATAAAATAATACATGCATACTCAGAATCTAAACGTACAGGAGGAGTAACTATGTACATAAAATATAATATAAATTATAAAATAATCTTAAATCAATCTTATAATAAAAATGAATGGATTCTAATTATTAGTTGTAATCTAAATAAAGCTAAATGGAATATGGGAGTTATTTATCATTCACCAAGCTCTAGTGATGCAGAATTTCTATTACGATTTGAAGACTGGTGTGAGAACTTATTAGATAAATGTGACTATGCTATATTAACAGGTGATTTTAACATAGACATCCTGAAAGAAGATACATACAAGAAGAAATTGTTACAAATAACAAGAGAAATATCGTTAAACCAGATAGTAAAAGGACCCACGAGAATTACATCACATAGTAAGACCCTAGTTGATCCAGTATTTACTAATGCGAAGAAAATAGTACAGGCAGAAATATTAGAAAAGGAGAAAATTTCAGACCACGAAACAATACAAATACTAATTAAAGACAATTACAATAAAAATATTGCGAAAATAAGAACTTTACGAAATTTTTCAGATGTATTCAAGGACAGTTTAAGAAAACATAACTGGAAAGAAATACAAACAATGTATATAACTAAAAGAACACAAAATCTATATAAAGCAATAAAAAAAGGTATGAAACAGTTCATATTTGAAAAAAATATTGACTATAGCAAAACAAACCCAATAGAATGGATGAATGATTCACTAAAAGAACTTAAACAACAAAAAATTCATTTATATAAAATTGCGAAAGAAACAAATAATCTGGAAGATTGGAATAAATACAAAGCCCATAGAAATAAATATTTGTACAGCATTAGACATGAAAATAATATTAATTTTAAAAATAAATTAGACATGGCTAAAGGAGATCAGAAAAAAACATGGAGAATATTAAAAGAATTAATAAATAAAAAATCAGTTGATTCAGTTAATAATTTAATTATTAATAATAAAATTAGTACAGAGAGCAGTGAAATTGCAGAATATTTAAACAATTACTTTGTTAAGAGTATTAAAGAACTAAATAATTTAATAAAAGAAGATATAACTAAAACAAATAAATACAAAAAAGATCTTAGAAACAATATACCATATAAAGATAAATTCAGTTTTAAAACGATAGATTTAAAAGAACTAAAAAACATAATAAGTGAATTTAATCAGAAAAGTGACAATGATTTTCTAGATAAAAATAAACTTTTAAGTATTTTTCCTGTCATAGGCGAAACATTATTAAGCATTATAAATGACTCATTAAAATATGGTGTGGTTCCAAACTGTTTTAAATGTTCAATTGTAACACCAGTGAAAAAAGTGCCAGGGACAAACAAGTGCGAAGAAATGAGACCAATAAACACAGTGAGCATAATTGAAAAAATCTTAGAAACTTGTGTGTTAAAACAACTGAAAACTTATATAAATGAAAAAGACATTCTCATAATGGAACAGTCGGGCTACAGGGAAAAACATTCTTGCGAAAGTGCAATTAATCTAGTAATTAATGATTGGAAGCTAGAAATTGAAAATGATAAATCTGTTATTGCAATATTTTTAGATTTACGTAGGGCATTTGAAACAATTGATAGAAAAATAATGTTGAAAAAGTTAGAATATTATGGACTCGATCAAATTAGCATCCAGTGGTTTAATAGTTATTTAAGTGAAAGGACACAGAGGACTAAAATTAATAATGTATTATCCAGTGAAATTAATGTAGATATAGGATTGCCACAAGGAACAGTTTTAGGAGCTTTTCTTTTCATTTTGTACATAAATGACATTAGTAAAGTTATAAAACATTGTAAAATTAAATTATTTGCAGATGATACCTTATTATATCTACCGGTAACATCTATTCCAGAAGAACTAAATAAAGCTCAAAATGATATAGACAGTGTACATGAATGGTTGAATGTAAATAAATTAATAATAAATGTAACCAAAACAAAATATATGATTATAAATGACAGGTCAAACTATGATCCTATATTAAAATTGTCAAATAATATTTTAGAAAGAGTTACCAATATTAAATATCTAGGAATAATAATAGATAATAAATTAAAATTTTATGAACACGTAGATTATGTTTGTAAAAAAATAGCCAAGAAAGTTCATTTTTTACAAAGAATTAGAAATAAACTTAATTATACACAAGCAGTTAATATTTATAAAACCATCATATCTCCACATATAGATTTTTGCGCAACAATATTATTTCTTTGTAATAAAAACCAACTACAGAGATTACAACGATTACAAAATAGAGCTATGGGTTGTATTTTGATAGTAAATAAATACACTAGTATAGATAACATGCTAGATGCACTACATTGGTTAAATGTTAAACAAAAAATTTATTACTTGACATTAGTATTTATTTATAAGATTATCAATAACTTATTACCAAGTTATTTAAATAAAGGATGCACATTTAAACATGAAATAATGAAATACAATTTAAGAAATAAGAATGATTTTAACATAAGATTCGCATCAAAAACTTGTACACAAAATTCATTATATTACAATGGATTGAAAATTTATAACTCATTAGATGAAAGTATTAAGTGTGTAAATAGCTTACCGTTATTTAAAAAGAATTGTATTACACATGTGAAAAATTATATATAGATCATGTTTTAGTTAAGTTATTCTCTGATATTGTAGTAACTATTTATGTTAAATAAAGATTTATTATTATATATATATATATATATATATATATATATATATATATATGTATATATATTGCTTCTTACACTGGTCAGATTCGGCGTCGATCGAGTAAAATATATTCGTTCTTCCCCCTCATCACCAAATATTAGTTCTAACATTAATTATTTAAGTATTTTATTCATTTCTGACTTGTTTAAAAGTTTAAAGCAACAAAAAAAAAATTGTTTTAACATGTCAGTGTCGAAAGTTTTATTTCAATCTAGAGTTCATTTTTTGTTTAGGTACCTGGGACATGCGCATCAAATGCTGAAATACTGAAATGTTCTATTTACCCCAGAGCAGTCCTCAAATTTTAAAAGCGATTTTAAATTCCCAAAAGTACTGGTATCAAAAGACTGATACAAACATGATGCGGAACGTAATAGGATTTTCTTGTAACAATCAATTTTTGTATTATTTTATTATATTTTATGAAACATTATGTTTTACTTGACTTATATGTGCTTATTATTAATTACTTTTTATATCAAAATTGAACTAAAACAAAATAAATTTCTCATTTTTATTTTCTATTTATTAATTCTACCTCTAGTATTTTTGTACTTTTTTTCAAAAAAAAATTATGGTCACTCTACATATACCCCAGTAAAGATTACTGTTGTGGGACTTTTCTTCTACTAAGATTATTTGTTTATAAGAGATTAGGTATGCAAGATTATTATCTACCATCATCAACTCACTAGCACTTTATCATAAAAGTCAATATTCTTGATCCTGCGCTGTAATAGCAACCCCTCATGTTGTGGTGCCTTCCTGCCTATGCCAATATGATTGCTGCATTCTGCATAGCCATGGCATCGCTGAAAACGTGCAGGTGACAGTGAGTTGAATCTTTATAACTGAGAGGAGTGGTTACCTACATACATGTATGTATTAAAATAATTTTAATTGTGTTCCAAAATAGTGTAGATATATTCTTATCTTTAAAACAATAGCAAATTTATTTATATTTAAGCCATAAGCGGAATAAGAAACCGAATAAATTACGAACAATTGTTAACCGAAATCGAAAATGTAATTTTTAAAACAGTTTTTGTTAAAACCGGTTTATCTTAACTAAACCGGTTTTTAACCGGTTAAATTAACAGCTTAAATAAGCCGGTTTATAAAATCATTCAAGAAAAACACTTATTTATATAAATAATTTTTTTCTACATCCATAAAAATGTTTCATTTAAGTGAAAAAACTAGTTAGTTTTATTACAGTTAAAAAATATTAAGGAAAAGTGCAGTTTCTCCTTTCTCTTAAATTTTAAAATCGGTTTTAATTTACTTATTTCTGAGTGTACCACAATCTGCTTTATTGCAGATATCGGTAATGATGATGACATATTTGCACCGTACGGGCGCTTACCAGGCGTCACCTTACGGGCACTCATTGCTGGCGTGGAAAGTGCACCACAGGGGTCACTTTTGTGCCATTTAAAATTCGAAATATTTGACGTCGGTCGGGATCGAACCCGGTTCCCCAGGTTCGCGACCAGACACTCTGGAACACGGCCACGGGACCCCAAAATTACAGGATGGAACAAATTCGAGTTCTTTATATATGAAAAACTTTCTTATTAAGCACGCTACAGAAAATTGATGTAGGTCTTTATGGGCCAACTTTTTGAGACAACTTTAATAGGCACCATAGGAATTTTCGATCGTCTTTTGTTTTTTAGCTATAGGCTAAAACTTGATTTTCGCTTATTTTGAGAATACCGCATATCCCGCTTGTTATAAAAAATAAAGAAAAAATCTATTGTGGCCAGCACAAGACCTCTCGCCATTTCCATATTAGGCTATATAAGTATTGTATTGCACTTCGCTATCGAACCGTCGTTTTATAACAAAATATCACAGAACTTTACCCAAATATTGTTTTTGATTATATTTAACATGTCTTCTGCACACATATATAATTCTAATTATTTCTATTCAGCATTGAATGAGGAAATTCCTAAATTTCAGAGATTCTTCCAATTCATTAATCAGATTGGCGGTATTTCTGATGGATATATGCATTTTACCTTTAATTCAAATATTTAATTATTAAAACAATAAGAAAGATTAAATGTAGGTACTTCCCAGAAAAAAACTATCACAATGTCACTGAAACTGTTGATTTTTGACACTGACATATGTCATTTACAAACTATGTTATAAACATTTGAATTTGTCAAGTGGTTTCCTTAGTGCCTTAGCCTCTGCGATTAGAATATTATATATATTATAATGTCTTTATCTCTAAATCTATACAAGATATAATAAAATTTTTAAGTGTATTAGATGGAGAATTTTGATCTTCAATATTTGTCATAACAAAAATTTCCAAAAATATATATTTAGAAGAATTTTTCTAAGAAACTACTACTTCCGGTTGTCCAATTGTCAGCTCTTCCCAGGAATGTCAGATTGAGGAAACTGCAGTTAAATATTTTTTAAGTCTTTTAGTTTTTGAGGAATCGTCCCTCCAACATCCAGACACACATACATGCACACATACACACATCCGCACACACACACACACACAAACACACACACACACACACACACAGACATAATTTTAAAAATGTTATAATCGGATTCTACGAACCTTAAATCGTGCTTATTCAATAAAATCTAGATATGCGAATTTTAGCATGAATCCACTACCTCTCTCTTAGGGAGAGGTAAAAAATGTTTAGATAATTTTTATACAGTTTTTGAGATAGAATAATTTTTTTTATATTTGATAATTCTCGAGATATGAGGTATTTTCAAAATAAGTGAAAATCAAGTTTTAGCCTGTACCTCAAAAATAAAAGACGATCGAAAATTCCTGTGGTGCCTATTAAAGTTGTCTCGAAAAGTTGGCCCATAAAGACCTATATCAATTTTCTGTAGCGTTCTTAATAAGAAAGTTTTTCATATAAGGAACTAGAATTTGTTCAACCCTGTACAATAGCGAAACATTGTCTAATAAAGAATTAGAAAAACACTCGCCATGTTTAACAAGATTTAGCATCTGAAGATGGCTTAAGAGGTAACTAACCACATCTAGAGCCAACTACCGAAGAACGCCGTACAGCTCTGGCAGATATTGAAAATAGAAAAGTACAATAGCGAATTCTAAGTGAAACAATGTCATCTATCTTGTATGGCATGTATATCTTACGCCGTGCCAAGTTGGTGAATTGTCTCTACAAAGAGGCACCATTTACACTACACTGATGAGCTCCAACAAGAGCGAAACACGTCTGTGATTACGAGCTAAGCACGGCCGGCATCTGAAAAATGACTGAGAGGTTGATTCAGATGCTGAAATCTTGAGAAACATGACGAGTGTTTTTCTAATTCTTTACTTTGGTGAATGATTTCTTGCTTCTTAATAAATAAAATATCGGTTTCTGTTTCGGTCACGTTTTTTTTTTTTTTTCAACTTGAAATACTGGTTAACCCAAGTGAGTGACTTTAATGTAACTGGTACCGGTTTTATAGATAACTATATTAGATATAGGAGTTCGAAGTCGGTTAACTTGACAAAAGTTATTCTACTTAGACATAATTTTATTGACGAATTCCTTTTTCCCAAAAAGAAAAATGCATTGTTTACTAGATATAATGAAAAATATACATACATATGTCATGGTCGTTTCTTGCATAATAGTAATAATAATAATAATAATAATAATAATAATAATAATAATAATAATAATAATAATAATAATAGTAATAATAAAATAAACAATATAATGGAAGAGTTATTTTTTTCGAAATTGATAAATTGTTCAAATACATATACATAAAATAAACTTTAATTGTAAACACAATTTCTGCAAATAATTTATCATGAAATACATACCATAAACATTACTCATATTGTAACACACCTTGCGAAAATTTTGCAGGAAGTACGCTCGCTATACAAATATAGAAATCTTCGATTTTGCACGAAATTAAATATCAAAGGTCAGGCAACACAATAACACTGTATGGGTAATCAAAATTCAAAGTCAATTTCTACAACTTCCGTGAAGTTTACTATACAGTTTTAATTTTAATCTCAATACCAACCAAATAGTAATGACTTTCTCATATATTACTGCTGCAAATTTATAACGTTAAAATTTGCATTAAAATGTTTTTAAAATGTTACACAGAATTTTCATATCTTATTTTACAATTTTCAAACAATTTTATGTTCTTAATATAAATTATACAGAGTGTTTCGAAATTTCATAAAAATTAAAAGCCAGATACTGAGCACGAACCAAAAAGAATTTTTCAAAATTCACCAAATTAATTGTCCTTTACAAATTGCAAATAATTAACTTATATTTTTAGTGCCACTGATTTGAATACAACAAAATTTATAATAAGGTTATTAATTTCATATCAAAAAAATTGAAACCAGTAGCACTAAAATGTATACTTCATGAAACGGAGTCAGGAAAATGGTATAATACTGTCTTCGAGTCAAGTACAGACATTTTACTGATTACGTATTAATTTTTTTCTAAAACCTTTGATTATAATAAAAATTAATTTTAAATTTAATAATGGCTCCATACATAAACCATTTTTTAAAAATATTTTTAAGTGAAAGTTCGTTTAATTTAGAAAAAAAATCATGGTATCAAAAAGTCATAATTGTTTTTTTGTATAACTGCATTTTTAAAGAAACCTATAGCTATCTTTCTCACACCAGTTTCTGTAGTAGGCTGCTCGAGAAAGATACCAATAGTGTGACGTCATCTGTGGCCCTGGAAATAAATTCAAATATCTCGCAAAGTAATTATTAAAAAAATGTTTTTTTTTATCTTAATCGTTATTTATTGAGTAGTACTTTAAGGATAAAGTGTACATTTTATTATTTTTCGTTAAGGTTTATGGGCCTATTAACTCTGATTTTCTATAAATATCTAGTAGTTCTTTTCGCTTTACTAAGGTAACAAAAAAAATTTAGTAAATAAACAAAATCGAATTTACTATCAGTTATGCATTTTAGTGCGTCTATGTGCATTTCTTTTCATTTGTAATGTCTTTCAACAAGATTCCTTTAGAAATTCAAGAAGCTTTGTTGTCTGGGATTAACGTAATATTTAATGTAAATAACGCAACCATAAACATTAATATCCAATAAAAATTTTAAAAAGTTTTAATTTTTTTGTGACTAGTCAGAGAAATACAACTTTCGCTCCGCATATTGGGTGCGAAAATAGTACTTTCGCTCCGGTTTCAGAAAAAAATATTTTTCATTCGTGACCAATAGGTATATTATGAAGTACCTGCCATTTAATTTTTGTCCTGAAGCATTGACACTCCCCGTATATCGAAACGAAACTATCTTTATCAGATACATTTAATATTGTGATCGGTTTTCGTTTTTCGGAGATACAATGTTTTTCCTATTTGTGTTTTCTAATTTTTTCTTGTGTTAAATATTTGGTTCTCAAAGTATATACCTACTCACATATTATTTATTGTTAATTTCATGATAGGGGTAATTACTTTCCTGTATTAATTACAATATTAATTTTAAACTCTATTCTATAAGTTAATTATGTTTTTCATTACTTTTCTTCTTCTATCTAGAATGCTGCGGGCAGCCTTTTCCAAGTACCCCATACTGATGAACAGTGTGTTCTATGGAAGCTTATACGTAGGGGCAGAATTTTCACAACAAACTCTCAACAGAAAACTATTGGTTAGTGGAGAAATGAGTTAATTAAATGTTGTATTAATTTTATTTGTTGTTTTGATAGATATTTTTATTTATTTGATAGAAAGTACAAAATGAACCTGAAGAGTACGATTGGCCACAATTAGGAAGATATTTTGTCATGGGGTCTGCAATTTACAGTCCCACTTTGACGTTATGGTAGTTTGTTTTACATATTTTTATTTTATTTTATTTTATTTTATATTGTGTCAACCGGAAATGAAATGTCTTGAGCCCGTTTTAAACTGTCGAAAGGTTACTAACATTATTTAACGCATTTTCTTTATTTTTGAAACTCGTTTGACACGGTCATACTTTTTAAAATAAATTTGTTACCAAATCATAATATGGTTTATGATGAATTTAATTTATAAACTTACATTTTAAAATTTTGATCTAAAATTTACAATTTTCTCTCTAGTTTATGTTTAATTTTGAAATTCTGAATCTGACAATTTCTTTTTATTTTACAAAAACAAAAACACAAATTTTCAGTATATTTTGAAAGTGCCATTAGATTATTGATGTTTTATTTGTTTTTATTTGACATTTAACTTTTGACTCATAATTATTATTATTATTATTATTATTATTATTATTATTATTATTATTATTATCAATAATTATATAAAATTATTTTCTGACAAGAGTAAAATTATGAGATCTGTCAAATAAAAACAAATAAAACATCAGGAATTCAATGGCACTCTGAAATATGCTATAAATTGCGGATTTTAAATTTTCGGTTTATTTCGAAAAACAAAAACAAATTGACTGGTAATATTTACTCTTCATCAGGGGCGATTAAGCTGCGACTAAAATAACAAATTCAGTTGTGTTTTTTAATAATTCCAATGTATTTTTAAATGGTATCCATGGTAATTAGTTAGGGTGACTAAAATTTAATATTGTGTAGTTTTTAATTCTGAACAACTTTTTTATTTACAACTTTTCTCTGAAAAAAAAATAATAGATCAGCAACTACAGCAAAATGGTAAAAATAACATTGTATTCCCTATATAACGGATTCCAAGTAGACACCCGGTATGTGATACAATATCATATTTCTCAAAACATTAGTGACAATCAAAAATTAATTTTATTTTTTGCTAATACCAAAAGACGAAAACTATTAAGAAGTCATCATTTCTTGTTGATCACATCGTTTTAATCTTTCTATTGTACCTAACAATAATAATAAGAGCTGTTGCCAAATTATGAATGCCTACACTATCAAAGTATTAATATAAAATACCTTTCCTGTCCTTGCAAACTTTTGGAATGCAGCACCAAGGAAAACCTTCTGCTTACGATCCGACCACTATTACACGATTTGGAATCTTAGGTGTTACTTTATACCCACCTGTTTACTACTACTGGTATGTCAAACTAAAATAACCCCCTAATTTTATTTTTCATCAGTAATATACTCGTATGTATTTTAGTTAGTAAAGATATCGTTAAATTATATTGTTTACAGTTGATGTTTTTCAGGTATAAATGGCTTGACAAAAAATTCGCAGCAAAAACTGTCAAAGTAATAACAAAAAAAATTGCTATTAGATCAATTTTTATTAACACCGCCACTGCTTTGTATGTTTTTTATAGGTAAGTACTTTATTTATTAAATAGGTATACGAGCATGCGACGAAGTATGCCACGCGTTATAACGCCTCATAAATGTCAATGTTTCTCACGAATGAACGCTAACCACAAGGATGCCTATTAAACTATACTGGGTGATTCATCTGTCTAGTCTTCTTTAATAACTCGACTATTTTAAATATTATGGAAGTTTATTTTAAATAAAACTATTTATATATCTGTAGTATATGTAAATAGATTTGTTTAAAACTTCATAATTCTTGAGATATAACACAAACTTAAGTATATTTTTTTAAATGGCAACCTATGTTGAAAATAGTCTCACCTTTTTGCTTATTTTATAAACTTTTCAACGATATATAACAAGTCTACATTCTTTTGTTTTACACATGAATAAAAGATGATTTATTAATTTTTTGGGGTGAAAAAATTGAAAATTATTTTGAAACAAACGAAAAAAACTAAAATAGTTTATCATTTGTTTATTTTGTTTCCATATCTATTAATTATGTTCTCAAAATTATTCTAAACTAATTATTTTCGAGTTAGTTAAATTATTATTTATCGACGTTACAGTTGGCTTTGACACAATTCGAAAAAAAATGGTTTAACATGCTTTTAAAGTAAATAAATTAAAAATATGTGTAGTACTGAAGCAAATAATATTAGAAATAAACAAATGACGAACTATAATAGTTTTTTTTTTCATTTGTTTCATAATAATTTTCAATTTTTTCACCCCAAAAAATTAATAAATCATCTTTTATTCATGTGTAAAACAAAAGAATGTAGACCTGTTATATATTGTTGAAAATCTTATAAAATAAGCAAAAAGATGATACTATTTTCAACATAGGTTGCCATTTAAAAAATTATAAGTTTGTGTAATATCTCCAGAATTATGAAGTTTTGAACAAATCTATTTACTCCATTTTATTTTATCTAAAAAATGGTACAAAATTTGTTAAAACAATTTTTCTCTAACTACCATAATAAATAAGTTATGAGATATTTTCGAAATGAGCGAAAAAGAAGTTTTTGCCAGTAGTTCAGAAACAAAAGAAGATCAAAAATTCCTGTGGTGACTAGCAAACTTTTCTCAAAAAGTTGACCGTGCAAACGATTTTCCTCTATCAGTAATATAAAAAAAACACCGAAAATGAGACACCTGTACAAAGTAAAATAAAATTGTTTATTCTTGATTTTTCCTTTTTAGGTATGAGTTTAATGGAAGGCAAGAAAAACATCTTTGAAGACTGTAAGCAGAAATTCATACCAACATTTGAGAAAAGCTGCATGTTTTGGCTTCCCGCCCAATGTGTCAACTTCATGTTCATCCCTCCTACTTTTCGGGTAGTGTACATTGGATCTTGCGCGTTCTTTTGGGCTAACATCCTCTGCTTCGTCAAGAAACAGAACTGACAAAAAGAAATAGGAGACAACAATAATTAAAAGAAAAAGGACGCTAAATGGATAATAATGTACAATAAGATCTACTTGATAAGTATTTTGTCTAGGATCAGTTACGAATTTATAAATTAGATCCGTAGAATATAATGAGTAATGTTGTCAAAAACAATTTGAAAAATGTTTCCTACGTTTTTGTTATTATAATTAGCATAATTAAAATAATTAAAGGAATCCGAATTTTAAAATGACAAAATTTTTAAATTTTAATAGCATAATTTTGCAACGGCCTTCCTTGATCTAAATAATTACAACTTATTGCATCACTAAAGTTTCATATTAATAATTATACTTTTTACTAAAGCAGAACTTTGTCATTGAAATTTTCCGCAAAGCAATATACTCTATTTTTTTCATTAATCTACTCCTAATACATTTTGAACAACAATTATACAGAATAAAGCAAGGGGACTCAGTTAGTACATGGATGGGTAACCTCCTGAGTAGGTGTAGGTACCATATACCAATGTATTTAATTTATTATTATACAAAGGTCATTATCAATAATTCTAGCATGACCCACATATTATTTTATATTGACATCTTGTTTATTTGAGAGAGATATTATTTTTACTGACAGATAGTTTTGGAAATATAGGCAAATAAAAAAAAGTTATGAAGGAAAGAAAAATTACTGGATTTCAGTCAATATAAATTATACTTTCCGCCTCTACCGGTTTCAACACCTCATGTGTCTTCTTGAAACCGGTAGAGGCGGAAAATATAATTTATATTGACTGAAATCCAGTAATTTTTCTTTCCTTCATCACCTTTCCAGTCAAGAAGTTCTTGCAGCCAAAAAAAAGTTATGTCAGACAATAGGGTCATTAAAAAAAAAAAGTTTTAGATTTTATTTTATAAAATCGTGAAATCTATCGTACTTAGTAAATAAATATAGTACAGTAATATAAAACTATTATTTGAAATATGCGACTTTTCATTCATAAATTTGCTAATAAACTTCGCGGCTGTAAACAAGGATAAAATTTGTGACGTCGCAGCTTCATACACAAAGCCATTTATCCTTTTCACACAGACACACATTTTTTACTCTCCACATGATTTCCGTTGTAGCCGTTGTAGCAGAGTATGCAAGAGAGCATATTATTATTATTGTCTATTTCTTTAAAAGTACTACTGTAGTAGTACTAGTAGTAGTAGTACATGCCGTAAGTAAAACATTTATTAAAATAAATGCCAAACCAAACAATCATAGTTCCAAACTAAATCGGTAGAATTCGATTGTCATATCCGTGAAGCTGTGACGTCAGCTTTGAAATATTCTAAATTAAATGCAACTATTAAAAATTATATCTCTGATTCCAAAGACTTGTATCGTGTAAAATAACAGAAATAAGAATATTAAATTTAACCAGTAATAGAACTCGGCAAAACCAACAATATTTCTTAGTAACTTTTTTCGAAATCGTAATTCATTTTTTGGAAAAAAATATTTCCAATTTCTAGACATATACTGGTGAAACAGAAAAAAGTAAGTGACATTGACAGAACTCGTCGAGAGCAACAATATTATATCTTAGTATCATTTTTTTGAATTCTCAATTTTTTCCTCCCGCCATACCGTAGGTAAGAGAGATAATGTTTTCGGTTAAAAAATTCGATAGTGGGTTTTCAGTGAATAAGCAGGAATTAGGGTCCCCACAACACGTTTTTGCTAATTTTACAATGATGTGTGTGTATGTGTGTATGTATGTGTGTATGTATGTATGTATGTATGTGTGTGTGTGTGTGTGTGTGTGTGTGTGTGTGTGTGTGTGTGTGTGTGTGTGTGTGTGTGTGTGTGTGTGTGTGTGTGTGTGTGTGTGTGTGTGTGTGTGTGTGTGTGTGTGTGTGTGTGTGTGTGTGTGTGTGTGTGTGTGTGTGTGTGACGATTTTGCCGTCCACGATAACTCTTATACGAAACTTTCAATAGTTTCTATTTTCCGTATTTAAACTTTCTGCTGTAATATAAAAAGTTGCTTAGATTTTGGGTGAAATTGGATAACCGCGGAAGTGGTGTTTTACTTGAAGCCCATAACAGATTTTAATGAAAAACTATGTTTATTATTTAAGATTTTCATATCAAGGTGAACACATATTAGATTTGGGATAAAATTGATACACCGGAAGTGATACTTTACTTGACTCTCTGAACAGATGTTCGTTAAAAGTATGATATAATTCAAAACTTTTCAAATTTAGTATTTAAGACTTTTATATTAATGAAAACGACATGTTGGATTGTTTCTAATATTGATAAACCGGAAGTGGTCCTTTACTTGAAGCTCTGAACAGATTTTCTTGAAATATATATTAGAATGTTATTTAAAATTTCTCAAATTTGGTATTTAAAACTCTTATGCAATTTGAAACAACGTACTAGATTTTGACTATATATGATTGTTATAATTCCTCTGTAATTGGGATTAATTTCCTGTTGAGTGAATTCTAAATAAATAAATAAATAAATAAATAAATAAACTAGAAGTGACACTTAATTTGGAGCTTTTAACAGATTTTTGAGAAAAAACCAAATAATATATAATCCAAAATTTCGTATTATAGACTTTTCTATTTTTTGGAACAACAAATTAGATTTTGTTTCCAAATATCAACCGGAAGTGATACTTTACATAAAGCTCATTGCTATTTTAAACATGGAATTGGCGGGAGGTTATGTGCGTTCCACATCAGATTTTTTTTAGTATTTTTAGGCCTGTAAAATAAAAAATTACTAAGCAATATTGTTGCTGTCGTCAAGTTCTATCACTGGTTAAATTTATTTAATGTACTTATTTACCTATATATTTAATTCGACCTATTTTTTCAAGAAAAGATAAATCAGAAACTGTGAAATGACCCCATTATTGACTAAAATATTATGTATAAATGATTTGTGTTTGTATTGTTATGTGTAAAATGGCAAAGTCTGTTTCAAAATTCGCTACAATCACGAGCTTCCAATCTAACGTAACTAGACGAGTAAGCAACGCACACTTTCAATCGATTTGTCATTTGACAATCAACTGACACTATTTATTGCGTCACGTCATTGTCAGATCACACTGTCCTTACATTATAATACAATATTAAGCACGCCGAATGGGCACAAATATAGTCAATAAGAAATTTAAAGAGAGGAACGTTAATAAAAAAAATGATCAATTGTTCGGCTTTTGTTTCATTGTTAGATATTATTTGTTTTTTCGAAACTTACATTAAGATTGTTTGACTCTATCATAATAACTTCTTAGGCTGCGTCCGATGCGTCCGACGTTTTACCGATAAATTTTTATTTTGCACGATTTTTTTTGCTTAGCAACAAACACGAAAGCAAATTGCATGGTAAATCCCGACTCCCAAGGAGGAGGGGTTTTACTTAATGTCAGTTTGCTTGAGTGATTTTGTTTAAAAGCAAAAAAAAAATGAGTGCTTAAAAATAAAAGTTTATCTGAGAAAATCTAAGAGGTTGTGTGGTATTTGGTGAGATAAATTCCAAAGACAACGCAAAATGAAACTTGACACATGAATTGTCACACTGACAGTTATAAACAATAACAACTGTTTATTTACTTGGTAGCGGAAAATTATCGGGTAACGGGGTTTTATCAGTATAATACTGTTCCCATTGGTTGAATTTTCAAGTGTTTTGCATCATGATTGGTTAAAAACTAGTCGTTGGAATTTATCACCCTAATATCTAAATCCTAAATTTATATGCCCTAAATCTTGTGATTATTTAGGATTTTAGGAATTAGATGTTAGGGTATTGCAGGAGCACACTAAGCCTTGAAGTTGACGCGCACTAATTAAACAAATCATGTTCGTTGCTATAATTTATACAAAATGTCAAATTTACTGTCAAAGAATAGCTTCTTAGCTTCTATTTTATGAAATATAATATTAACATTTCATCTGACGCATCAAATTGAATCGAATTGTATAATTCATTTTTGTTGTTTTAAAGTGTTGCCATACAAACCAATGGATATCACTAGTGTCCCATTCGGAGTTGTATTTATGTGAAAAAGACCTAAATCCTAAATACCAAAATGCGACATCGGACACAGCCTTGATCGTATAAAACAGATATGTCATAATTTGTAATGAGATTTGTAATGGAATAGAATATACCATATTTGTTATAACATTTGTTTCCACAGTCATTAATAAAGTCACTCTCTTTAATTTTTTAAGTACTATGATACTACGATTTTGAATGTATGTATTCTACAATTTCGATAGCCGAATAATATTTTTATAAGAAGATTGCCAAAGGATTACAGATTGAGATTTTGTAAAAATGTCCACTTTTTAAAGCTGAGCTTTCTAACCACGTTTGGTATTGGTAGTGCTCAATAATTTTCTTTTTGTAGTTCCTAATATAAAATGTTCCAATTATTTCGAATAAAACTTTATTAATTATTTATTTTTTACATGTTTTGTTCAAATATGTATTTTTTGTACAGATTTTAATAGAGCTTCAAAGTTTCTAGTACTAAGCATTATGAATATTAATATGCTATATTCCTGTGATAATATGCCATATGCCTATTATTATGTTTGTTAAAAGAAAAATGTAAAAAATATTTATTCAAAATAAAATTATTTTAAACAATACTGCCACTAATATTATTCTACATTTCCTATGTTATTAAAATTCTCAACATTTCAGAATGATAGGTGTGGAAAATGAAATCAAGTTATCTACAATAAAATTGTAAAAATCAAGAGAATCAAGTATATCAAAGTATAAAAATCAAATAATGTTAGTAACTGGTGTTGTACTAATAAACTGTACATAAATATAAATAAATGTCAAGTAATGTCATATACGAGGAAACGTAACATCGTATCTTATAGTTATAGTATTGATGATGAGCCTTTAAATTGTGGAACCGTTATAAAAGACTTAGGTGTCATTTTTGAACCTAAATTTACCTTTCAGAACCACATAGCTAATTTCGTTAATAAAGCCAACAAAACTATTGGTTTCATAATAAGAAATAGTAGATCATTTAATAATATAGCTGCTCTGAAATGTATGTTTAACTCTTTGGTCCGGTCTACTTTGGAATACCGCTCTCTAATATGGTATCCATTATTTGAAAATTTAAAATTACTTCTCGAAAAGGTTCAACGTAAATTTTTGAAGTATCTGTGGCTGAAAACATATAAAACCTACCTTTCAAGAGGACATAACCACCAGGAATTGCTTTATACTTTTGAATTTTCAACGCTTGAAGCCAGGCATTTTGAACAAAGTTTGGTTTTTTTATATAAACTCATAAATTATGAGATTGACTGTAGCTATTTACTGTCTAAATTGAAATTTTTAATTCCTCGTATTGCATCTCGAAACGCCAGTACATTTTTTATTCCAAAAGCTACTACCACTTTGTCTCCTGTTTCCACAATCTGTTCAAATTATAATAAAATATGCAAACACTGTGATGTTTTTAACTGCTCTTTACATGATATCCGCAATGTAAATTATTATAATTATAATTGATATTTGTACACATATTCATATTGTTCATCAGTCTTGTAATGTAACTTATCCTATATATATGACCTATGTATTGGACTGTAGTCTGTAAGGTAATAAAGCTTATAATAATAATAATTATGGACTGGAGATTTCCACACTGTTGCCAATTCAGGGGCAATGTTGAAAATGCTAAGCTATGAAGAAGCGGCAACGCCGCTGGACAAGGGACAGGGTGCGGAGAAGGGAAAAAGTTGAACATCAGTCCATAATCATTTGACGGCGAGTATAATATTCCAAAAACGAACGATTTTCAAACCGTATTTAAAGCCTGGAAGAAACAATGTAACGAGTTAAATAATAGATATTAACACACCAAGTGAGCTAAGGTAATGTTTATTCATGAAAATAAAGTTAGGCTCACGAGCCCGTAAGGGCGAGTCAGTTAATTTCTTCGAGTGAATAAACATTCTTAGCTCACGTGGTTTGTACAATATTTTATTCAATTTTGAGTTAATAAATAAATATATCTACGTCTGTTTCTTTTTGCTGTTTAAAACGTTTCTTACAAATTTATTTAAATACGTACATTAACGAGAAACACAACGTTAAAATGGTAAAAAAGATAAATTGTGTCCAGGTTATAAACAAAATAAAAATAAAAAACATGTGTAATGTGATTGCTGTAAGCTGTGGTTTCATCTTGAATGTGTAAGCCCCATTCAGTGCAGAAAGATTATACAGGGAACAGAAACATTAAATGCAAGCTTTCACATTCAGACTTTCGTGGTAGTGCACTACCAACGCTGCTATGCAACGACCAATAGATACTTACAAAATTGACGTCACTGCAAGAGAGATATAGAAGATCATGCATACAAACAAACCTCCCCTCGTTGTCTTGCGTCCCGTTCCCTGTTCCTATATGTCATTGTATTCGCATCTGTTATTCAGTGTTAAATCTAATTCTTTATTGTGATGTGTACGTTGTGTTTAATAAAAATGAGTTTAAAACCAGAAGATGTGTCTGGGGCAACTTTTTTGTTTGATAATATTGAAGATATTCGATTATTCAACTAAAACGATGGTTAGAGTGTAAAGTCTACGGCAGATGACAGGTCTTTGTTTGTACGGGGTAACCATAGCAACCTTGATTTCTATGCTTTGCTGTTAGAGGCGCTCGTGCAAATTGCAATTTTGTAAGTGTCTATTGGAACGAGGCATATTATTTGAATCTGCAGGTAACGTAGAAATCCGAAATGTCATTGCAGTTTTGTTGGCAGCAGCGAAAACAAGTGACAACAAAGTAATGAGTGATATTGATAATAAATTAGCCGAATTGCTTGGCAAGTATCCAGCTCTTTGGAACAAAAAATGCGCAGCCTTCAAAGACATAAATAAAAAAGAAAATGCGTTGAAAGAATTAGCAGCAATGTTGAACAGTACAGGTTAGATCTGTTTTGATACACAAAAATATACATTTCTTTATAATTAATAGATATTTATACACCAAGTGAGCTAAGATAATGTTTAATCATGTGAAGAAAGTTTAGCTCACGAGCCCATAAGGACGAGTGAGTTAATTTCTTCGAGTGAATAAACGTTCTTAGCTCACTTGGTTTATACAATATTTTATTCAATTTTGACGAAATAGTGGTATATATTATAATATTTAATTTTGGCAAAACAAAAAACTAATCAATTAGTAGGCTGTGCATGACAATCGTCGATGATGAACACCAAGTCATCTATTTACAAAGCTTTATTTTCTGTCATTTGTGTCGTGAAAAATAATGAAAATGAAATGACTGATAATGTCTAAATACTATGGTGAGTGTTATTTTCGTGCCTGGTGTAATTTAAATGCATTATTTGTTGAAGAGTGAGTTAAAATTTTGTGAGGGTGAATTAAAAAAAATTATGCACGGACGTATCATAATTTGACAATTATATACGAATTTCTTTGACATAAACGCCGTTTCATAGCCCGCGGGCCTCATTATAGCCCGCCTGTCTATAATAAAACGTCAAACCAAATTATAACCTAATATAAACAATTTAAAAAGGCAACATGAAATTTTTTTATTACAAATCGATTTTTTTTATATTCTTTAATGAAAAATGAAAATTAATTTTAAATAAATAAATAAATAAATAAATATATCATCACGGCATATTACCCATTTCTGGGTGTGCCAGTATCTACAACACATGTAGACATCGGTAATAATGACGATATATTTTACCGTGTGGGCGCTTACCAGGCGTCACCTCACGGGCACTCATAGCTGGTGTGGAGAGTGCACCACAGGGGTCACTTTTGTGCCATTTAAAATTGGAAATATTTGGCGTCGGTCGGGATCGAACCCGGTTCCCCCAGGTTCGCGACCAGACACTCAGGCACGCGGCCACGGGATATTTATATGGAAAGCACGGGATACACAAAATAAAACTCAAATGACATAACTAATAAACAATAAATTGTTGTTCTCCGCTTTCATAGCGACACTAGATACTGGATGTACGAGGACAAATTCTTTTCGATACAATTTTTCTAACACTAATTTGAAAATTTTCGTCCGCGTATAAAGTTTTGTATGTACCACGAGCGTAACTTGCTTTTATGGCATTTGACGTGTTTTTATCCATCGGCTTACGCCTTGGGCTCAAAATCCCGCCGCAGGCCATAAAAGCCTCCTTACGCTCTTAATACATAAATAGCTATTAATTCACTTGTGAATAAAGTCAAGTGTTACTTGTAGTTGTTGTTATGGAGTTAATAATGACAGTTTAAAACGTCAAAATTGAATAAAAATTTAAAATGAGTAAATTCAATAGAATTAATGAGTTGTTCATCTATTTTAGTGGTTGTAGTAGGAGCAAGATATAAAGCTTTGCGGGAAAAGTACCGCAAAGAAAAAATAAAAATACAAAACGCAACGACATCAGGAGCTGGACAAATGGATTTTGAGCCGTGGTATTTAATGGACACATTAAGTTTTTTTGATTCTGTTTTAACAAAAAGAAAGTAAGTCATATTTCTAATGTTATGTATTTAATACACATGTCAGATTGTCCAATTTTCTTTTATTACAGAAGGATCGGAAATATAAACTTAAAAAAAATTGAAGAAAGGGAAAACATATTGTCACCCGAATCGCAATGTTCCTCCATTGGTGAAAGTGAAGAGCCGATATTTGAAAGAGTAACTGAAATGGACTGTTCAGTATTGATTCAAGTCGAAGAAGATAATTTTCCATCTTCAGCAGAGACACCTTTGGAAAAGAAACAAACACCGACTCCTTTATTTGGCTACAACGCCCAGATATCAAACACTCCAACCACATCCGGAAGAAGCACACCGATACAAAAAAAAATTAAAAATGTCTCCAGCGATAACTTTGATGTAATGATTAACCGAATTGCAAGAGCTGCTGAAGCTACTGCAAAAGCAGCGGCTCCTACAGCAATGAACAGATTCAAAATGTTTGGCACATTTGTAGGTGAAACTTTATCAGTCATGGTTGAAGACTGCGCAGATGATGCCATGTTAGAAATTCAACAAATTTTACATAAATACAAAAAAAATAATAACAAAAACTGAAAATGTACATATGTAAAATATAATTTATTTTTGAATAATTCTGTTTTTTTATATATGCTTGAATAGATTTTGTTTGCTTTTATTCAGAATAATTATTTAGGTCAATAAAACTAATTAGAAATTACTTATACGGAAAATATTTTATTTAATCTTACAAATGGTCAGATTCTAAAACAATTCCGTGTTTTATTTTTTTTATTATATTTATTAGTGTATATAAAGAAATGTAAAAAACCTATACTATGGAATGAATATACACATAATTAACATTACTTATATTAAAAATTAGATAAAACTACATAGCACAAAAACTTAAAATATTTAACTACATATAATTAATTAGTGATTTAATACAGTGTGTTCAAAACAAAACATCCTAACTCAGACTAGGCTATGAACAAAAATCTGATGTGGCCAACACAAAACCTCCCGCTATTTAATTTTTATTAATTGAGATACATACCTCCGTATTTACTAATGCTGCAAACTGTTCCATTGCATATAACTATTGCTTTATTTAATATTTTCTTTTTAAAATGTCACTATTATTAATTTGAAGTGATTAGTGTTTTGACAGTGACATTCACCTGTAGTTACATTCATTTGTAATATGAACAGTGTAACAAAGGAATTGTGCCTTAGGCTTCGGGATTTTTTTTTATAAAAATTGATTTTTAAATTTATCTGTAAAATATATTTAAAAAAGTATTAATGTATGTCTGTAGAAAATTCAATAATCTTTAATTTTTATAATAACAAAAAATGCGAAAAATGGCATTTAATGGTATTTTTTAAGAAAAACCATTATGAGCTTCAGGTAAAGTGACATTTCCGGTTATCCGATTTACAGCAAAATCTAATGGTGTCTTTCCATATTAGAATAGGGTAGGAATATAAGGTTTCAGAATTTTCTGAATGATATTATTTGAGTTAGAGCGTCAACAAAATCCACACACATACACACATACAGACATTATCGTGAAAATGTTAAAATTGGATTCTAGGGACCTTAAAACGTGGTCATTTACTAAAATCTCGATAAGTGATTTTTAGCACGATCCCTATACCTCCCTTACCAAGGGTAGCGGGAGGTAAAAAAACATATGCCAATTTTAAAGTATTTAAATAAATGTCATTTTGACAATAGATATTGTCAAAAATGTTATCTAAAGAAAACAAAGCTTTTCTTCTTGATTCCTTATTTTAGAAATAAAAATAAATTAGAAAACGGTGAATGGCAATATTCTGTATCCTTTTATCTTTTTTCCATAAAATTACATTTCACGATGAATTTTAGCAACTTGACTCTTGAATTGAAAAATAATCAGACATACGTTCAATATGTTTCTCTGTTCATAGCCTCCTCCGAATTAGGTTTTTTTTCTGAACGCCCTGTATATTTTTATTTTTTTTTTTATTATTTTTATTAATCGGGCCACACAACAGGACAAAATTCCAATAATAGTGTAGCACTAAATAATTTAACAAAATTGGTTACATTGTTGTCATAAATAATATCTATAAATTTACATTAGAGTGAATTAGAAAAATATATAAAAGCATTGCAAAATTTTAAAGACAGTAAATATGTATAAATGATTTGAATGATCTAAGTGAACAACTAAATATATCGGGAAAATTAGGAACTAATGAACATTTATTATAATTGGATATCATTCTAAGAATGGGAGCATTAATAGCAGAAAAGCACAATATAAAGAAATATATGCTTTTAATTTGTTTGACGCACATGTTCTAATTGCCACGGTACTTTCCCAGTACTACAAACATACTCCTTAACATAATCACGAAAAGAAACAGCACTTAATTTTGCATTTCTAGCACCCAGTCTTCTCTGTAATCCTGATACAGATCTAAGTGCACCAGTACTAGGCATCTGGTCTCTCCATTCTCCAGGTTTATATTCTCCGTTTTCACTTTCCTGATCCACGAAATTATCGTTGAAATACCGTCTTTGTTCTCTTCGCAAATTACTTTCTTCAAATTTTTTTATATAATTATGTAGACAAACTACTGCTTTGACTTTATGATCAACGTAATCAGGACAAGAATTAATGGTTTTATGAAAAATACGCCAACGTGCAATCAGAATCCCAAATGTATTTTCTATACATCTTCGTGCTCTGCTTAATCTATAATTAAAAATGCGACACTCTTCTGGTAAATATCTTCCGCCGTAGGGCCGTAAGAAATTTGTTTGAAGTGGGAAAGCTTTATTTCCCACAAAAAAATATGGTACTGGTTTATCTGTACCTGGAAATGGTTTATCATCTGGTAACTCGAGTCCTCCATTGCTTAATAAATTACCAAATGAAGATTCACGAAGAACTCCACCATCACTTTGTGAACCGTACGAACCTATATTTATGTACGTAAAGCGGTAATCTGAATCACACACAGCGAATAACACAATACTAAATTGTTTTTTGTAATTGTAGGAGAGTGCCTCAGAATTATTTGGCGCATTTATTACTATATGCTTGCCATCTACAGCACCAACACAGTTGGGAAGTTGCCATTTTCTTTCAAATCCTTCCGCAATTAATTGCCATTTATTTTTATGTGGAATTTCCAAATAAATGGGTTGTAAAATATCCCAAATAGCTTGACAGGTTTCTTGGTATATTTCACATACTGTTGATTTTCCCATCCTGAATGCGAAAGCCACTGTTTGCAAGGAATCACCGGATGCCAAGATTCTAAAATTATAATTGCATTTGAATTCATTACACGGTAAAAAATTACATTGTTATTCCAGACAAAATATAGTTAGCTGTATTTTTTTTGTTATTTCAACGATAACTTTTTGCCCTATATACGAAGAACTTTGTATTTTAAGTTTCCAAAATTAAACAATTTTTGTTGTATATAACAAGTATTATTTGCTGCAAAATATTAGTCATGGTAGCAATTATTGTTAGTAGTACTAAGCAGTCATTTTGTTACTTTGTTCCGATTACAAAATCATTTTGCAATTATTAAAAATATTTCATCTGTTACTGGGACAAATTTTATTTTTTTTTTTTCCTGTGATATATTATATTTTGTAAAGATTACAAATTATTTCTTTTCCCGCCATATACTTTATAAAGGTAACTAAAACTTTTGTGTAGACAAGGTATTCCCTGGTATACAGTATAATTCACTGTTCGTGTTATCTCTGATCACATAACTAACTAATTAGTTAGTTATGTGATCAAGGGTGTCTTATTGAGAAATTTGAAGGTATGCATCAATTACTGATAAATCTATATAATTTAAGTTACTATTGTGTCATATGTTATTATTTATATAATATTTGTTACATGTATATAGATTATAATTATAAATAAATAAAATTAATATAATACGCATGTATTTAATTTTAACCTTATTACTTCATTAATGCATTTGTATATCTAACAAAATTAATTAGTTTCTAAAATAAATTTACAGTTATTAATGGTAACGTATTTTATTTGTTCGCATAACAAATTTATATTTCTTAATGGTAACTTAATTTATTTGTTCGCATAACAAATGTATTCTTGTTAATGGTAACTTATTTTATTTGTTCGCATAACAAATGTCTTTTGTTATATATAACAAACTGTATATGTTGCCACAATAATTTTTTACCAGCAAATTTACCTTGGTAACTGTAACAAATATATTTGCTGGTCCTATATTGACAAAAAAAATTGCTACTGGAACTTATTTTTGCTAATCACAACAAAGTTTTTATTTACCGTGTATGAAGCATAATTATTTTGCAAGCTGAAACTAACCTTAAAGTCACTGCTAATCTACGTCCTTCAGATATATTTGGTCTATTTGATTTCTTTTTGATTGTTGGGCCTACCATTGCTAATAAATTGTCAAAACAACTTAATGACATTCTTGTATATACAAAGAACATCTCTGTATCTTGTAAACGCATTTCGTTTAACAGGTTATGATAGTCACTTTGTGAATATATTTTTTTATATGTTGGACGAACCCACCACCGACGACGTTTTGTTTTTCTTTTCTTCAATAATAGTACAGCAGTACATGCTATTAAATAAGTCATATTGGCGCAAGAAGCATTGTTATTTGACATTGAATATAGATTATTACACAAATTCAGTAGGCGTGTTTCCTCTGCCTTGCAAATACAACTGCACTAATTTTCCATTTTGCACTACAATATAACTGCACTGCAACAAGCTCTGTCTGAATGGGGGTTAAATCTGACGCTTCAGCAAGCAAATGCGCTGCAAACAGGTATTGCAACTTTTGGATTAAAGCACTAGGAGCAAAAATACAATATAACCCGTTCTCTTCTTACATGAAAAGACTTTATTATTTCACAAAACCCAATAACCCAAATAATACACGTGGCAATCACCATGCAGCTGGACGTCTCGAGACGATTACATTTAATACCAACATGAATATATCGGCACTCTAGCTTGAACAAAATTAACTAAGAAAAGTAACTATAAAAGTACAAAATTAAATATACAGATGAGAATATAATTCATTAGTCACGTGACATGTATTTCGCCAATCAACATTCAGAATTTCCCTAGTTACATGTCTATCACAGCGATGATCAAAAACAAAGAAATTATCACCTTATTCACATTCGTTACTAAGGTATTTTTACAACATTGACAGTTAATTTTAACAAAAATTCATTATTTGGAGTAACGATTTTAAATGGCACAAAAGTGACTCTTGTGGTGCACTCTCCACGCCAGCAATCAGTGCCCGTGAGGTGACGCCTGGTAAGCGCCCGCACGGTACAAATATGTCATCATCATTACCGATATCTGCGATAAAGCAGATTGTGGCACACTCAGAAATGGGTAATATGCCGTGATATATATATACAGGGTGTTAATACTAAGTTGTTACACCCGAAAATTGTAGTTAGAACTCATTAAAACAAACAACTTTTCTTAGTTCCAATTTTTGATTTGGTGCCCCTGTTCGTAGTTATTGGAGTTCTTTTGTTTTTCGAAAAATCGTCATAACTCCATTATTTTAAAGACTATTGAAAAAAAAATTCTTTCAAATTTACCTTTAGGCTCTCTAAAACATTTGGCATTTACAATTATTTCTTATTTTTTCAAATGACAAAATGGCGATCGATCAAAAATTTCAATACATGATTTTTTGATAACCACTTCATCGATTTTCGAAAATAAAACATTTATAAAATCCTTAAACTATCTACTACAATATTTGCCATAAACATTTTTTTCAATCTATGCAAAAAAAGTATTTATTCATTTAATTGACTTCATAAGTAGGGCCGTAAACATTAAAAAAAAAATTGTAATGGTCGAAACGTAGGTTCAAATCAAATAAAACCATACTGACAGCAGTTTCCGATTACTTTATTTTCTTCTCCACACATCAATCTCCAGTCGATCATCGTTACTCCAAATAATGAATTTTTGTTAAAATTAACTGTCAATGTTGTAAAAATACATTAGTAATTACTTTATTTTCTTTTCCACACAAAAAAATCATTATATTCTCTCATTAAATATAAGCTCGTGATATGATTGGTAATCGAAGATATTGCTCGTGAAACCGAAGTAGCACATTTTACTCGTCCTTCGGACTCGTAAAATCTACAACTCGGTTTCACTCGAAAATATCTTCGATGATAATCATATCACTTCTTATATTACGTATGATGATACTATATCTATTTATACATTATAAACCATCGTCCATCGTGAAGAAGATTAACTCCAACCCAACACTCCCTCCCTTCTTCATGAATGTTTGTACGTCTAGCTCTAAAATTTTGCAATTGTTATTTTTCTGTGAGCAGAACAAAAGCAATGTTAATTTATTATAATTCACTCGATAATTCATATACCATATATTAAAATCTAAAAGAAATTTTTATTTATAATTTTCCCACATAAGTATTTATGAGTCTCTAGTTCTAGAGGTACACGTTTCGTTAAAATATCAGCTATATTTTCTTTTGTGGAAACCCATCTAATTTTCATTTTATTTTTTTTAACAAATGATTTGATATAATCACCCTGAATGTCAACCATTATAATTCTTTGTTCCTGTTTTCTCTCTTTTTTTCTAGATCTCTAACTATTGTCTCTAAATCTTCATTAAAGTTTTTCAATTTGTGACTACCATCTTTCTGTGCGTTTCTGCCGATTTATTATTACACCAAACTGCGATTGGATAAAATGTTTTCCCTAATTCTTAATATATCTCTAATTGCTTTGTCTAATGATGTCAAGTCTTGACAAACTTTGCTCATTGCCAGATACTCTGCTTGAAAAGTCAAAAGAGTGACATACATTTGTTTGTGGCATCTCAAAGATATTATATCTCGATAAAATCTAATAATTTAGCCGCTTGTTGAAGTTGAACTTTGGCAATCTCTAAAGCTTGCGTCTGTCATTACTTCTAGTTCCTCTAATTGTCCTCTATATATCAATCCGACCTCTGTTATCTAAAAGTTCCTTAAATCTTAAACATCGTAGAATGTCGATGAATAGGTTCAAAAACACGCGTAACCCCGCTAATGTTACTATTTACACCACGTCTTGCGCTAACAGCGGCACTAATGGGCACTAGATTTAGTAAAATAATTTTAACGTCATTGCCAATTAATATTCATAGGACAACGTACTGATCTGATTCAAAGACTGTTCTTAGTTGGATTCGGGCGGATACTAAGAAAATCAAAGGACAATTCGTTGCATTTTGTGTATCTGAAATTCATAAAGCAACAGATCCAGTAAAATGGCGTTATTTTCCTTCGCTGACGATGCAACTAAATGGCATAAAAACTTGAAGATTCAAGCAGACTGTCGTTGGTTTAATGGACCCGAATTTCTTTATAAATCTGAAAAACAATGGACAATGGCCCGAAAACATAACACCAGACATATAACGTGGTACTACTAGGCTGAAATTGTTCACGCCCACAGTGCTACCCCTCGCACACCCGACCCGTCCCTCAAAATAAACCTAGTAGAGTAGTGATTCCTCTTAAATTACAAAACTAATGAAGAAGAGACCAGACAGATTGTAGAATTTGCAAGATTCTCAAATGATTCACGCTTACTATGAGCTGTAAGTGTTTGGAAAATGAAATCAAGTTATCTATAATAAAATTGTAAAAATCAAGTGATTTTTGGAATATATAAAAATATAAATAAATATATTATCACGGCATATTACCCATTTCTGAGTGTGCCAATCTGGGTTGTACACAGATTTCGGTAATGATGATGACATATTTGTACCGTGCGGGCGTTTACCACGCGTCACCTCATAGGCACTCATTGCTGGCTTGGAGAGTGCACTTTACGAGTTACTTTGGTGCCATTTAAAATTGGAAATGGAGTCGGTTAAAATAAAAACGATTAATTAACATAAAAACGATTAATATTCCAAAAACAAACGATTTTCAAACCGTATTTAAAGCCTTGAATAAACAATGTAACGAGTTAAATAAATAAATAAATATATCTACATAAATCAGTTTCTCTTTGCTGTTTAAAACGTTTCTTACAATAGCTAGGTACGCTTTACTTTCCATATATTAATACCGGATAGTAAATACTACGAGTATTTTTATAGTATAATGATTACATTAATTTCTCCTAATATACGGCTTAAAGTTTTAACAATTTTGTAGCATACAAAGAGATTAATATTTCCTTTCCCACTTTTCTATAATAGTATATTGTAATACAAATGAGGAAAGTGCATCATTGTAAAAATCGTACGAGTTTTGCAATGGCCCTTTTCCACGTGTATTACATACTATTCTTTTCAACATTACATGTGAAAATTACATTTTTGAGGAGAGTAATTTACTTTCCTCACTTGTGAGGGAAGTGGTTACTATCACAACTAAATTAAGTGAGGAAAATGTCATGTTCACAAGTGATATTGAAAAAATAGCTATTTTTAGTACAAGTGAGCAAAGTATGTCTTTTTCTCACGCGTCCGGAAATTGGCCGCACGAAAGGAAGCAAGTGCGCCAACTGGACAAGTGAGAAAAAGACATGCTCACGTGTGCTAAACATAATTTTTTCCACAATCTTGAAATATTTTTTTAAAAAATAAATATTGTACTTTTTTATTAATGAAAAACTCAACAGTACATATAATAATAATAATAATGCTTTATTACTTAACAGGATGAACCCAATACAAGTAAATGAACAGATACAAGAGAGAAAGAGATATTCAAAATTACATGTTGTTATACAAAAAACACATTACATAAACAGGAGACTTAACTAGAACATTAGAGTGACACAATGGCAGATAAAACGTATTATGTGTACGAGATGTTGATCTGGGAACGTGAAAAGTTAATTTACTTAATAAGTACGGACAATCTATTTTATTATCAACAATATTGCATAATGTATCTAAAGCGATATGAGTATGCCTGTTTTCAATCGACTCTACAGAGAACATTTCTAGTAGCATACGTTGGTCACATCCCCTTTCAGGGTACGACGAAAATTTTTTCATCCAAAGATATTTTAAAAAACGACGTTGAACTTGTTCAATACTAACCTTATGAGTACTATATGGCGAATACCAAATCAAAATGGCGTATTCTAACTTTGAGCGTACAAAAGCATAATACAAAATTTTTAAGGTTTGCAAATTGAAGAAATTCTTAGAATTACGTACAATAAAACCAAGAGTTTTATTACATGCTAATACCGTTTCAGTTATGTGCATAGTAAAAGCTAGATTTTGTTCAAAAATGACGCCCAAATCTTTTTTATATACACATTTATTTAAAGGTACTGTATCGATTTCGTAGAGAAATGGAATCGGATTCCTTTTACGAGTAAAAGTCAAAAATGAGCATTTTTCTATGTTTAGGGGTAAATTATACTTTTCGCACCATGAATGTATAAGATTTAAATTATTTTGTAATTCTTTACAATCTTGAATATTACGAATTTCCTTATATATCTTAATATCATCTGCGTATAAGAGAATATCACATTCAATATAGTCACAAATGTCATTAATGTATAACAGAAACAGGAAGGGTCCTAGATTCGAGCCCTGTGGGACACCGGATTTAGCGGTGTAACAATTACTCTTATGTCCATTATAGACTATGTATAATAACCGATTCGTCAAATACGATTGAAAAAAATTAATGAGTAGTGCGTTAAAACCGAAATGTTCCATTTTTGAAAGTAATACATTATGATTGACCCTATCAAAGGCCTTGGAGAAATCCGTATAGATAACATCAAGTTGACCGTTTTTGTCCAAAATCTCAGAGACTTGCTGTGTGAACATACATAAATTTGATATGGTGGACCGCATTGGCATAAATCCGTGTTGGTGTATAGAGATGTATCTATGGCTTTGTGGAAATATATCATTATAGATAATAATTTCTAGTAATTTGGCGAAGTTTGGTATTATACTAATTGGTCTGTAATTGCTTACCAACGATGGATCACCCGATTTAAGAATAGGACAAACTTTCGTGTTTTTCCATATCGAGGGAAACGTTCCGGTTGAAATGCATAATCTATAAATGAACAATAATGGAACAGTTAATGCAGAGACACAGTCCTTAACTAAAAAGCTCGGTATCTGATCAAGACCTGCTGTCATTGAACTTTTGAGATTCTTAGCTGCTAAAAGCAGGTCATTTTCTGAAATATTGTGAATTTTAATGTTCACAGAATTATTAATAGAATCATTAAGAAAATTTAAGTTCTGATTTGATATATGGCCGTCAGAGAAAACACTAGATATGTTTATAACTGAATTTAATGTAAAGTTGACTACAAAAAATTATTGTTCCTTCATGTAGAATGGTAGATATTTGTTGTACAATTTGTAACTCCATCAAAATTTTTGACTTCTGACGTATATTATTATAGTTTTGTGTATTTTGCTCACTTGTGAAGAAAGTTATTTATTTTGCTCACTTGTGAATCTTGTGATTCAACATGCTACTTTGCTCACTATTTTAAGTTGAACCATAATGAATTTTACTAATGATTGTGGAAAAACACTTTTTTCTAATGTGTAAGTTACCTTTGATCTTTGTATATTTATAAAAAATATTTTTCAATATTACCTACATATAATAATATATCATTTAGACGAATTACCCATTGCAGGGTGTACCACCTTCTTTGTACACAGATATCGGTAACGATAATGACACATTCTTACAATGCAGGCACGCACTGCTGGCGTAGAGAATGCACCACAGGAAGCACTTTTGTGCCATTTAAATTAGTATATGAATTTGAATCGAGTCGATGATACGAAAGAAAACAGATCTGAAAAATGTTAAGGATTAGCAGGATTACTGTAAAGCAACACTATGGTTCGAAATATTTTACTTTTACCTGTTATAAGTAATAAATTAACCGCTGCAACCAAGAGTAGTAGATTGCACGCCCGTGCTTTGTGAGATAATCATGATTACGTGATACTCTCTCTTATCAAACCAGGTTTCTTTCATGTCATCACCTGTACATACATATTATCAAACAGAATGATGAGTAAAATATAAATGTTAGGTACTTGATAAAATATTTGAGAAAAGTTTTAGTAGGAGCAACAATGAAGGGTAAAATTAAAAACGAAAAATTAAAAGATCTTGAGTGCGTTCCTATACAAACTCAAATTCATAATAGTTTAACTACCTACTATTTTTACCTTCCATCACCTTTAGCTAAAGAAGATATTCACCCTTATTCTGTAACTCAGTCGATAATATTTGTCGATCAATAATAATTTTTGACAAATAGAAACACATGTATCATTTGTCAGTTTTATTTTTTATTCAGTGTCTGCTGTAATTATTGGCTACAATTTATTATCGATCGATAAAAGTTATCGATTGAGTTACAGAATATGAGTGATTGTCAGTGGTGAGTTTTTAATTAGGACCCCTAGAATACGATTTTAATAATTGATGTTGTTCGTATGCGCGCGCGCGTGTTGTGTGTGTGTATGTGTGAGTGTGTGTGTGACAAAAATTTGCCGACAATAACTCCAACATTAATTATCATTCTCTCAAATTCCTCTTCTTTACATTTTTATGAAGAGTGGATTAGATATTGATTATAATTGAACACCCGGAAGTACCTTTTTTTAAAGTTCTTAATAGTTTTTATTGAAAAAAAAACCGCAGTTAAATATCATTTTCTTGATATTTTATGTTATTCTAAATACAATAGATAATTTCATAAGTCAGCCAGCTATGCTATAACCATGGAAACTGGTGATGTGTTCAAATATTCTAATTGATAGATGTGCCTTTTCTGTTTGGAATTTGAAGAATAGTTATACCTAATTATTATTATTATTATTATTATTATTATTATTATTATTATTATTATTATTAAATACAATTCCCAACAGGCAAATAGCCCAATTCTAGGGAAAGGAAAAAACACGTAGAAAATAGTTAGTAGCAACAGGTAAGCTTTTTTATATCATTAACCGAGTGGTGAAATATATCAGTTGTATTCTCAATGGTAATATAAGAATTGACCATATGATAAATAGGTGACTTAGACTGTTTGACTTAGCTGTTTTCAAATAAAAGATACTTTTATACCTGGACGATATCCTGCAAAAGATGGTAGTGAATTTTATTTACAATACATATACAATCGATACTATTATTAATAATTTTATATAGGAAAACTACAGCCGTGATATGTGTGCTGCAATTTTACTGGATTTATAGAATCTTTTATAATGAACTTTCGGTAAAGGATTTGTGCAGAATATTATAGAATTGACGGAAGGTAATGTGCTGGCTAGATCAGATTTGTTATAGAGTGATATAAGTAGTAATATAAATAAATATCATTGTGAAACCGTTTATGACTCAAGTTAATATATACATCAGTAAATTTAATAATTTCTTAATATTTTCTTAAAAACAAATCCATTCTGTTACGTTCTAAAACTTCTTTTTTAGTGCTCTTTTAATTCATTTCAATTAATAGTTAGCAGTTTTATAGCACATGACAATATCGGTTTCTGGTTAAAAATCACTTTTTTGGCGGTGGTACTGGTTAACCTGGTTTCGAAACCGGTTAAAAACCCGTTCTAGTAAGTTTACTAAATTTTGGTCAAATATTTATTTATGGGGTCCCGTGGCCGCGTGCCTGAGTGTCTGGTCGCGAACCTGGGGGAACCGGGTTCGATCCCGACAGACGCCAAATATTTCCAATTTTAAATGGCACAAAAGTGACCCCTGTGGTGCACTCTCCACACCAGCTATGAGTGCCCGTGAGGTGACGCCTGGTAAGCGCCCACACGGTAAAATATATCGTCATCATTACCGATGTCTACATGTGTTGTAGATACTGGCACACCCAGCAATGGGTAATATGCCGTGATGATATATTTATTTTATTTATTTATTTATTGGAAAACACTGGACTAGATAATAAGATAATATATTTATATAATTTTTGGTAACCTAATATGACTTCCAAAAGTATCAAATTTCATCATTCCTGAAGTTTGAAAAAGATTTGCATATAATCTTATTTGTGTTTTACTTATGGCTTCAACTATACTATAAAGGTAAACAAGGTAATTTGCATTTCAGTATTTGTTCATCAATGCAAAAACACATATGTAAATTGGTTTGTTAAAAACAATAATTGTTATCAAATAGCTACAATTATTTTTTATTGTAGATGTGCATAGTATAAAGATGAATATTTACCCGAATTACGATACATTTCATTTTCCAGATCAGTGTTTAAATGTTACTTACTTTCCGAATTCTACAGAAAATTTTGAAAGAAATGAGCAGAATTTTAAAAACAATGTATGGATAATATGTTTTGTATTTATTTCTGGGTTTCTACTAGATACAGATGTTGCCAAAAAGGTAAAAATTCACATTACTTGAATTCTTCATTTAATAAATTTCTTTGCAAATACGGTATATGACATATTTCTAGTTAAAAGTCATAAATATTGCCATAACCGTGTTAAAACTTATTTTTTTTAGATTTTGCGTTCATAATGAAGTCATTACGATACGCAATTGCGTATCGTAATGGCCTTCATTTCGATACGCATTTTTTTGTTCTAGAAGACTGGCAGGTACTAGATATTTACTTAAGCCTTTTTTACGTAATTTATTTTTAGTTAATTGATTTATTAGAGAGTAGTAGTGGTCTGAGCTATATTACGTAGCTTAGGCGGAATGCAATTGATTTCATCTTCCATGATTACACTAAATTCACTTAATTTTTTTGCATTCTTTTCAATTTCTCAATTTTCAATTCACTTATATTTGTTCGTAAATATGAAATGACATTAACCTTTAAATAATAATTGAATGTGGTCAATTCAGTGTTACCAAACACAACATTTCACTTACAAATTTCCCTAAATTAACTCGGTTTTTAAAAATATTTTAGTATGTAGGCGGCGCAAAAAATAGTATAAAGAACTCATTTTACAAGACTTTTTTTTGCACTTGTTAATTAGAAATTTTAACGAGTGCGAAAAAACATCTTATAAAACTTTTTCTTTAAAATTCTACTCCAGAACGTAGTAGTATTAACACTGATTTCGTATTTCTCTGTTAATCGTTTATGGACTATTTTAAAGAAAAATACTTCAAATAACAGTTATAAAAAATCTGATGTGGCCAGCACATAATCTCCCATTGGGTATGTCTCAGCGTAACCCCGACTAAACAATCCAACGGCGATAAATTGCATGATTTTGGCAGTCAGTTGACATTTCCAAACAGTTTCATATGGGCAAGTAATGGTACCTCGTGAATCACTTGAAGATTTTACTCTGCCCATCTGTGGCAATTTTGTTTATTAACATACCCAGAGAGGTGAAAATGTGCTTCATCAAAGAAAGAGATTTTCCTTGAAAAATCCGAATCAACTGTCTGGTGCTCTAAAATGCAATCAGTGTAAATTCTTCGCTATACATGATTCATTTCGTAAATGTGTTGTTGTAAACTAATATTTGACACTTTGAAAACACGCGTGCTTATGGGCAGCTATTTTATTTATACTGCTGCAAACAAAGCAACCTGATCATCCTGACCATCTAATTTCTATTATTTTTGTATGATGGAAAATATGTATATTATTTTTACAAACCTTAATTTTGTTAGAATAAAATATATATTACTACATTCTCTTTAACACGGTTTAATTATTAATTTTAATGTAATTACTTCCTGTCAGTGACATTTGTTTAAATATGTCAAAATTGTTATTAAAGTATTATGCATCGACCTTTAAACTAATAGACGCAGCGTACGAACAAAACGCTTGTCCCGCCATAACGGTACAGACACTGTCAGCCGTATTCATAGTAACTGGTTTAACTTCGATTTACTTAGACTAGGTTTAAACCAGATCTAAAAATGGTTATTCATAGTCAAACTTAGACCTGATTTAAACCTGGTCTAAGTAAAAAGCAGTTAAACCATTCTATCTAGTCGGCTATGCCCATACATTACACTGCTCATGCGTAGTGAATACAATTTTGACATTTGTGATGACAGCTGTTGTTGACTGGGCTGATTTCTTACAACTAAAACTTTTTATTTACTGTTAACAACGACATTAATACAATTAATTTTTACCTTGATTGCGGTAACACACATTAATGGTTTTAGTACATCAGGATTTGCAAGGGAAGATGGAAATAAAAATGAAATGCTTCTGGATATGATATATTTAGACGAATATAATTTGCAGTTCCCCAAAAATAACGCTCAAACTACGTCCATAAATAAAATATTTGTATTAGAACCAAGAGATCCAATTTAATATTTAAAATGGAATATGAAATGATGAAAACTAAATTACATTAAATGAAGAATATGAACTTTTTATGATAAAATATTACTGGATTGCAGTCAAATGTTATTTATTTATTTTAATCGAATGATTTCGTACAACACATGCAAAACTGTTCAAAAATTGAATACATTTAATAGTAATACATTAATACATAACAATAACACTGTCGCTTACATAATATAATACATAATGTTACAATATTTTATATATTTAAATTCCTTCAATATAGTTCATTCTTTCGTCCACTGGTATATTATGTAGTATTATTATTGTCCAAATATGAGCTTTGATGTAGTAGCTTTAGCTGGATGAAGCACAAAAATCAATATAAATTATGGTGTGATCATAATTGTTTTAAAAAGAGAAGCGATAGCTCTTGACAACTCCAAATCCAATGCAAATCATTGTACTTTGGGAAAACTGTGTAAGTTTGCTGAAACAGATTGTTTAACTTAAATAAGTTGTTACAATTTAACATTTTATGTAATAAATTATTACCAGATTCACTTTAATAATTCTCTATTCAAAAATATAATGCTCAAAACTTGTATATCAACTGAAACTGGTCGCTTTTTATTGCTGTTTGCATTTTCTAATATTGGTATTATTCTGTCGATTAAATTCTGTAGTTTTCTTTTTTAGATATGCAAATTTAAAACACTTTAAAAAACCAACAACTTAAACAACTTAACATTTCCTGAAATACTACTTAACCTATAATAAATTTGTTAGATTCATATCATGTAAAATAAACCGTTCGATTCCTCCTCCTATATTCAACTATGTTTTGTTTTAATATCTTCCACATAGTTAATATACTTAAATATTTCTTGAAGATCATTATCCATCATATGAACTTCCTAAAAATGAAATAATGCAAGTTACGAATACATAACAAAATAATATTATAAACATTAATATGACAATATTTATAACATACTACTTACCAAAAATATTATATTAAGTAATAACGTATTTAATTTGCATTAAACACACAAAATTATATTTTCATAGTTCTGTCAACTGACTTAATACCGCATTAAACTAAGGTACGAACAGGTCTAAATTTTAGTCTTGAGTTAGACCTGTACTAGCCCTAAACTGCCTCTATGAATAGCTTTTTTCGCCGGTCTAAGTTCTAAGTTAGACTAGAGATAGACTAGGTTTAGACTCGAACAGAAGCACTATGAATACGGCTGTGTATCTCTATCCTTCAACAGTACGGAAGTTAAGAAAACGCGACAAAATAAAAAAAATATTTGTCCCTAACTTGTTATACTTGGTGCATAATCGTTAAGAGTATAGATTTAATTTTTTTGTGCATAATTATATATTTTTAATACAATATATTATATACATATTATATTATAGGGAACAAGTAATAATTAATAAGAACTTACATATGAAATGACACAGCTGAACCGCGTACTGCACGAAATACACCATTTCCCCATTATTTTGTCGCGCACATACCTCACAACACATTATGTATGTATTGACAGAAATAATTGTAAATGTTCTCCAAAAAAGTAAATAATACACAGTCACGAAATGTCAAATGTTTAGTGATAGAGAGCGATATATAGAGGTTTACATATGGCTGAAAAAGATGTACAATGAGTACGAACGCATGCGCAGTATACTTTAACTGACAACTTCCGTACTTTTGAAGGACAGAATATATATTTCTATCCTTTTATGTTGGAGCATTATTCTAACAATAAAAGGATAGGAGACACTTGGTCCATTTGTTTAAAGGTTGATGGTATTATGATTTTGTTTGACGTATAGGCAAGATGATGTATAAAAATAAATTATTTTATAAATTTATATTTAAAATTATTTACTAAATGTAGTTATCGTAGAATTGAAGATTGTGTCATATTCAATTTTTATTAATAAAAGTTGCACACACACACACACGCATGCAGATATCATTGTAAAAATGTTAATATCAGAGTCTAGCGACCTTAAAACGTTCTTATTCACGAAAATTTGGATATGCGATTTTTAGCATGAATCCTGTACCTCTCTTAGCGAGAGGTAAAAGTAATTAATTCTACACATCTTTTATTTGAAGAATTTTTCTCGACATTGGTCCATAAATGACTGACGGAGGAAAAAAATAGTGCTAGTCAACTACTCGATCATCACCCTTAGTCAATTGCTTATAATATCAGCCAATGTATTTTGCAATATTCCTGGTTACCTTCACCGGAAAGTTGACATTATCGGATGTGAGTAATGGCCTGGTTTACACCGTAGACCTATATTCGCGTGGCCGTGTGCGTATAGTGTCTGGTTGCCAATGTGGTGATCTGAATTCTATCCCGGCCAGTTACAGGCTTTTAATCGTACAAAAGTGATCCCTGTGGTGCACTCTCCACAGCAGCTATGAGTGCTCATGAGGTGACGCCTGGTAGGCGCCCACACGGTAAAATATATCGTCATCATTACCGATATCTACATGTGTTGTAGATACTGGCACACCCAGTAATGAGTAATATGCCGTGATGATTTATTTATTTAGTTATTTAGTTATTTAGTTATTTAGTTACTTAGTTATTTAGTTATTTATTTATTTAGTTATTTAGTTATTTAGTTATTTAGTTATTTAGTTATTTAGTTATTTAGTTATTTAGTTATTTAGTTATTTATTTATTGAGTTATTTAGTTATTTAGTTATTTAGTTATTTAGTTATTTAGTTATTTAGTTATTTAGTTATTTAGTTATTTAGTTATTTAGTTATTTAGTTATTTAGTTATTTAGTTATTTAGTTATTTAGTTATTTAGTTATTTAGTTATTTAGTTATTTAGTTATTTAGTTATTTAGTTATTTAGTTATTTAGTTATTTAGTTATTTAGTTTTTATTTATTTAGTTATTTAGTTATTTATTTATTTAGTTATTTAGTTATTTAGTTATTTAGTTATTTAGTTATTTAGTTATTTAGTTATTTATTTATTTAGTTATTTAGTTATTTAGTTATTTAGTTATTTAGTTATTTAGTTATTTAGTTATTTAGTTATTTAGTTATTTAGTTATTTAGTTATTTAGTTATTTAGTTATTTAGTTATTTAGTTATTTAGTTTTTTAGTTATTTAGTTATTTAGTTATTTAGTTATTTAGTTATTTAGTTATTTAGTTATTTAGTTATTTAGTTATTTAGTTATTTAGTTTTTATTTATTTAGTTATTTAGTTATTTATTTATTTAGTTATTTAGTTATTTAGTTATTTAGTTATTTAGTTATTTAGTTATTTAGTTATTTAGTTATTTAGTTATTAAGTTATTTAGTTATTTAGTTATTTAGTTATTTAGTTATTTAGTTATTTAGTTATTTAGTTATTTATTAATATGCATCTACAATAAATTGTGTGAAAAAGAAAATATGTGTTTGTATATAGGTACACATATTTTTGAAGTTCTGCTGCTAAATTTGATTACAAAACATTTACAAACATTTTCTGTGTATCAAATACATGTTAATTAATTAGAATTTTGTAGTGCCACTGTGTTATTAGGACCTGGTCCTGTTGAGTGGCCAAACCACAAATAAATAAATAAATAAATAAATAAATAAATAAATTCGACCTATACTCCAAATTCGACCGAAATGTAGTTGGGTCGCCCGGTGTAAACACGTAAAATATGGAGCGGCCTGGCTTAGGTCAGGCCACTTTTTAATGTGACCTTACCTATGCTAGGCCTCGACCCAAATATATTTATTGCAGTGTAAACAGCTAAGGCCTAAAATATTTCGAAATATGTACGGTAGAGAGTAGAGTAGATGTCGGCAATATGAATACAGTGATAGTGATTTACACATGACAGTTTTGTTTGACAGTAACTAGTGAAATTCTATTATATCTACATTTTGCAAGAGAAATATTTGAATTTATAATTATTTAATTAATATTAAACCTATGTGTATAAAATATAATACATTTCAATCATTTCATTCAATGGATCTCGTATGCCTTGCCTTCATGTTGGTTTATGTAAGTCGCATGTATCATTGCTTGCTTAGCGCTGTAAATTCAGATGCAATTCAAATGCAAAACAAGTACGTTGTCTCTTTTATAGTTGTGTTTTTAAACATATAAGTGTTCTAAAATTACATAAATATTTAACTGCTTTGTACAAGATACAGTAGAACTATAAAATAATGTCTTAAATATTTTACAAAAACCTAAAAGAAGACTAGTAATATTCGATTTTTTAATTTTTATATTGTTTTTTCTTGACTGCTTGCATATATTTTTAGAAACGTACTTAAAGTTTTTTTGTTATTTTTTCGGAATAAAGTTTTTATTATTACCATTAGTATTCTTGATGAGAATTGTGCACCCCTTCGAAAATTTTCTGTCTACGCCACTGCTACCTCAGGTCATACGGTGTAAACTAGACCATTTCCAAAGTTGTAAGTACAAAAAGTAAAAATAAATATAAAATTTGCACGTTTGTAAAGAATAATAAAAAAAAAATACTTCCTTTATTTATGTTTATATTATTAATCAGTATTTTTTTACATTAATACAATATTTTGTAAAACAAGTGATTGATCAGTTAATATAAAAACTTTAAATGTTAAACAGTTTAAATTAACAGTTAAAAGATTGTTGTTAAATAATGCTTTTTACAGCATAAACGAATATATGTATTCCATTTTTTTTTCTCTGTATTTTTCGACTTGGCTAAAACTGTAATGTGTGATGCTTGAATAAATTATTATTATTATTATAAATTAATATTATGTTCGGGTTAGATTAGGTTAAGTTATAGCTCGAGTTATGGTTACTTATGTTAGTTAGATAGGTCAAATTATATTATTGATCATTTAGTAAAATACTGATCAATTAAATACATGGCCGTTATTTATTAACAAAAGCACAGTACAGTGTACAGGAGTCTCTTTTGAATAAAATATGTAATCTATTTAAATCACTTCCTTATTAAAGCATTCTTTTGTCATGCAGTGTTTATTTATTTATTAAAGTTGCATTATTCATCTACGAAGACAATATAAACTAGGAGCAAACTAAATTACACTATACTTTACGATTTTATTTTAAATCATAATATGGTTTGGAGAATATTTAGTGATTTTATGTATGTATTTATAATTAATATATATTATTGTTTTAGGCTGCTTCAAGTATAAGATTGTCTAAAGATATTAAGACATACATTTTGTCAAAACTATTATCACTATTTTGTCTACTTATTATAAGTCCTATAATATTTATTATATTTTTAATATGTTTTATATATCGAAATACAGTACATTATATCTTAAAATATACGCGAAAAAATTATGTAGGACTTCTAGAAGGAACTGATGTAATTTGGGCAATAGAAGATGTATCAAAAAGTGTTATCAATATTTTGTCAATCATTGAAATAAAAAATATGGAGGAGTTTGAAGAAAAACTAAAAGAAACAGTATTAAAAATAATGAAAGACGAAAAGTATGCGAAACTAAAATACACTAGACAAGAAGCATATGGTTATCATTATTGGATGGAACACAATTTTAATATGAATGAACAAATAAATTATTTACCCACATCTAAAAAATGTTTAACCAAAAAAGAATTGATGAAAATAATATCTGAATACAGCAATAAACAATTGCCAAAGGAACATACAACTTCTTGGGAAATATTAATTGGAAAACAAAAGCTAGAAAATGGAGATTATCCTATATTATTTCGCTTCCATCATTCTGTAGGTGATGGTATTGCTTTAATGAATATTTTGTTAGAAGCAGCTGATAATAAACAAACAAAACAAATAAATGTTGAAACAAAAGGATTAAAATACAAATTACTCTCATTTTTGCAAACTATACTGTCGATTATTTTTGTACCACGTCACTTGATTAAAATGAATTTAACGCAAGCCATAGATAATAATATTCTACATGGGCAAAAATTAAGTGGAGAAAAAGTATTAGCTTGGATTCCAGAAGATGAAACTTTGTCGCTTTTAAAATGTGTGAAATATATAAAATCGAATTTTCCTGGAGTTAGTTTTTCAGATGTGATTTTGACAGCTCTTTCGGAATCTTTCCGTGAATATTTTGAAATGGTATGTATTACTTATTAATGAACATGAAAACTATTAACAATTTTCTAGCAGTACAAAAATGAGCCGGTTTCACATTTTCAAAAAGTATTTTAAATGAACGCTCTTATGCAAATTTTTTTATAGTAATAAAAAAATATATAATTTGTTATTATTTTCATAAATAATTAAATAAAAAAATTGGCGCCAGAAACAATCATAAAAAAACACCCTACTCCTGTGACAACAATTTGTCCATCACACCTGCGTTATTTATACAGGGTGTTAATAAGTCGTTACACCCGAAAATGGTAGTTAGAACTCATTAAAACAAACAACTTTTCTTAGTTTCAATTTTTAATTTAGCGCCCGATTCGTAGTTATTGGAGTTCTTTTGTTTTTCGAAAAGTCATCATAACTCCCTTATTTTAAGGACTATTGAATTTTTTTTTTTAAATTACCTTTCAGCTCTTTAAAACATATGGCATTTACAATTATTTTTTATTTTTGCAAATGACAAGTTTTTATGATAACCACTCCATCGATTTTCGAAAGTAAAACATTTATAAAATCCTTAAACTATCTACTACAATATTTCTCCTAAACATTTTTTTCAATCTATCCAAAAAAGCCTATATTCGTTTACTTGACTTACAGATATGTACAGCGTGTTAAAAAAATCCTAACTCGGAGTAGGCTATGAACAAGAAAAACGTATATCAATTTGAAAGTATTTAATTAAATGTCTATTTGATATATTGTCAAAAATGTTATCTAAAGAAATATTCTTGTATCTTTATTTTAGAAATAGAAATAAATTAGAAAACGGTGAATGGCAACAATCTGTATCCTTCTTTATTATGTTTTCTCCTTAAAATTACATTTCACGATCAAGTGTGATAACTTGACTTTTAAATTGAATAATGATCAGACATACGTTTTTGTGTTCATAATCTACTCCGATTTAGGTGTTTTTCTGAACACATTGTACTTATGTAAGTCAACTAAATGAATATGCTTTTTTGGATATATTGAAAAAAATGTTTGGGTCAAATATTGTACTACAGAGTTTGAGAATTTTATAAATGTTTTACTTTCGAAAATCGATGGAGTGGTTTTCAAAGAATCTTGTTTTCAAATTTTTGATCGATCGCCATTTTGACATTTAAAAAAATAAAAAATAATTGTAAATGCCAAATGTTTTAGAGACTCGAAAAGTAATTTAAAAAAAAAAATATTTCAATAATCCTTAAAATAAGAGAGTTATGGAGATTTTTCGAAAAACAAAAGAACTACGAACCGAGGCACCAAATCAAAAATTGGAACTAAGAAAAGTTGTTTGTTTTAATGACTTCTATCATTTTCGGGTGTAACGACTTAGTATTAACACCCTGTATAAACTAACGTAGGCGATAGTTTGTCACATGTTAAAGGCTGGTTTAAGCTGTAAATTTATACATTTACCTTAGCATTAGCATTATGACTATGCATTAATAATTTGAGTATAGACAAATGCGTGTTACGGTATATGTAGTTGTAACCTTAACCTTATCATTATGCCGTAACCCTAGAATATGGCAATTTCCAAATTTTTAATGCAAATGCTAATGCCGACCAATCAGAAGAGTATATACAACATATACGATAATTTGATTCTGGCGATACTCGCGACTGTAAGTTTGACGCTTGTTTTGTTATTTTTGAAGAGTTCTGTCTCATTGTCTTGATTAAAAATCTGTTGTGACCAGCACAATACTACTCGCCATTTCCATTTTATGTTATATAAGCATTGTATTGCATTTCACTGTCGAACTGTCCTTTTATAACAAAAAAATTAAAGAAATTTACCCAAATATTGTTTCTTATTGTATGTAACATGTCTTTTGCACACATACAATTCTAATTATATCTATTTTTCATTGTATGCGGAAGTTCCTAAATGTCAAATTCTTCCAATTCATTAGCAAGATTGGCGGTATTTCTTATGGATATATGCATTTTACCTACAATTTTAAATATTTAATTAATAAAACAATAAGAAAGATTAAATGTACTTCCCAGAAAAAGCTTTCAGAATGTCACTAAAACTGTTGATTTTTGACACTGACATCTGTCATTTACAAACTATGTTATAAACATTTGACTTTGTCAATTTGTTTCCTTAGTGCCTTAGCCTGTGCGACGTATTACATTAGATTATTCTATATATTATAGTGTCTTTATCTCTAAATCTATACAAGATATAATAAAATTTTTAAGTGTATTAGATGGAGAATTTTATGTTCTTCAATATTTGTAATAGCAAAAATTTCCAAAAAATTATATTTAAAGATTTTTTAAAGAAACTGTTATTTGCGGTTGTCCAATTGTTATCAAAATCAGCTCTTCCCAGGAATGTCAGATTAAGGAAACTACAGTTAAGTATCTTTTAAGTCTTATAGTATTTGAGAAACCGTGGCTCCAACATCCACACACACATACACACACACGCACACACATACGGACATCGTAAAAATGTTATAATCAGATTCTAGAGACCTTAAAACGTGCTTCTCCACTAAAATCTGGATATGCATTTTTAGCATGATTCCAATATCTCTCTTAGCGAGAAGTAAAAAGGAGTAACTGAAAAGTGACATTACCGGTCTGTTCTTATTGGTTTGCCCTATGAACCGGATAGCGTAATGTAAAGTTTAATGCTAATGCTAAGGTAAATTCTTAAGATTACAGCTTACATAAACTAGCCCTAAGCTGTATGAACTTTGAAGTTACAGTCCGTTTCAGATCACGTGACTTTTCCAAAGTATTACACAAATTTTAATAATTCATTGTAAAATATCTAATGGATATTTCGTGACATTTTCAAATTTGAAGTTATTTAGAACAATATTTTTTAAAATTTAATACTTAGAAGGCATATAAAAATTCTTGCAACAACTCTATTATTTCCCAATCGAAGGCAACCATTTTGATCGTCGTCTTCCAGAGAATGGAACATTCGTGTAATTTTAAGTGTAAAATTATGAAACATTACTAAAAATAAAAAATCTGATGTGGCCAGCACATTACCTTCCATCAGTTTTATGTATTTTATACGAAACCCATACCAAAAGTTCCTTAGAAAAGATTCTATATATCCAGTCAGTGGCGTGCAGTCCATATGTGCAAGGTGTGCACTGCACACCCTACGAATAATTTCAAAATTTATTGCATTAAAATGTGAATTATTTAATTGATTTGATCTTAATATATGATATACAAAATATTAATACAATTATGGGACAATAACGAACAGTAGCGTGTTTGGTTGCCTATCAGCGAATTTCTAAATTTGCCGGACAAGTGCAGGTCTCTGCACTGCACTCGGTGCGCAAGTTTTACACAGGGAGGGTATAGGAACAGTGTATTTGCGCAGACAAGGATAAAATATTAGAAATACGTATCGCCCCATCGCACTCTCCAGCGTGCAGCATATTTTGTGCACGTTTTGCCGTAAAATTGCTTCTGATAGTATTCACAAGCATAAACAAGTTGAGGCAAACAATTAATTATTAATTTTAGGTATTTGGTATATAATTTATATATTATTTATTTAACTTATATCTGTATTTATGAAAATTTATTGAATGGAAATTGCAAGTGAATTATTAATTGCGGATTTACTGAAGAAACCATTTTCTAGAAGAGACATAGTATAAAAAATAAGATAATTCTGAATTGTTAACCTAAGATTCTACCAACACAATACTTTTTTTAAAAAAATCTGCACACCCAACACAGAAACGCACCGCACGCCACTGTATCCAGTAAAACTGTAACACGACCATATACTATATATTTATTTGATTTTAATATACTATTTTCTGCAATTTCCATACCGAAAGTTCCTTGGAACATGAAGAAAAATGCAAAATCAAACCCTATAGACAATAAGATATTCGTTCATATTGATAATCACATAAAATGTCAAAAATAATATTTAACCACGGCGTTTCAAGAAAAACTGTTAAGAACTTCAAATAAAAGAACTTCCGGTTGACCAATTATAATATAACCAAAATCTAATCAGTTATTAATATAGACGTAAAGAAAAGGAATACGAAAGAATTATAATTTATAGAATTGTAGTATAGCAGGTATCGTCGGAGGAAAATTTGTCACACACAGGCACATACAAACATCATCGTAAACTAATAAAATCTTATTCTAGAGACCATAAAACGTGCTTATTCATTAAAAACTCACCATCGATTTTTTTGGCCAGACAATAACTTCCTTGCCTAAAGGTGACAGAAGGTAAAAATTCAAACAAAAAAGTTTGTTTCTGGACATGGGTGTATAAATTTTTTTCTTGTCCTTTTAATATGATTAACATATTTTCCAAATATTGTCCACTATTTTTGAACATCCAGTATTTATATACATAAAGAAGTATTAAAAATTAAATATATGAAAAGAGAAACTGATTATACAGAGAAATTACTAAGAAATTCAATAGCAATAGAAGATAGATATCTAACCTAAGAAATTACTATTATGAATTTTACTTTCTTTTCAGATATTGTACCATGAATTAAAATTTGTCATAGTCATCAATTTTAATTTCTAATGTTATCATGTTAAAGTTACTTTCTATACATACTTCAAATTCTTTTAATTTATTATATATTATTTTTATTGATGTGCAGAATCGTAAATCACTGAACCCAAATAAGTTTTATCCTGTATCATTTTCCTCTAATTATGTCGTTCGTATATATAATCTTTATGGTCTTACCTTAAACTTCTGGATTTTCTAATGATCGTTTCATAATTTAAAAGAAAAGAAAAAATATTTTGAGTTTACATTATCCTATTGCAATAATTATTATGAATACATCATTCTTTTTAGAAATGCTCTAGTGTTCCTCTTTCGCTTACAACAGTTCTGTTAGAACGCGCTGAAAAACTTTGTCTCGCAGAATATTCAACCAACTGTTCTCATCTACAAAATCGCTTTTCTGTGGGACTGATGAACCTTCCTTTACTTCCGCTTGAAACTACTTCCGATTCCGGATGTGAATGCGAAACAATTGAGAGGCTAAAGGAAGTAAACAGGCGAACGACGATACTGAAATCTACATCACCGGAATATAAGGTAGGATGAAAGATCAAAGACAATCAGCCATCTTGAAAGTTTTCTAAACGGTTTTCATCGATTCAATAATTTACAGCATTATTTTAATTATTCTGGTCTACTGCAATATTACAATGGGGAATTCCACGAATTTTTATATGTTATAGTACTTTAAATTCAGAAATACCCTAATTTTTCTTTTTTTAAATTCGGCCTCGTATGAAAGAAAAATCGAGCGTTTTGCACCTTACGACGTAAACGAACCCATTGGAGGAGGCAATGGAATTATCGTGCTTTCTCTCTCAGCAGCTGCTGTCTTGGCTGCTGTTACCAGAGATCTTAAACTATTTGTCGATGTTGTGCAGTTAAAGTTATATCATCTGCTTTATTATTAAATTATACTTAGATAAGAAATAATATTCGGATGCCTTAATCAAATAATAATACAAAATCGGAAAATGACATTTAGCCGTGTAGTGCATATAACCATCATAAACAAACACTCTAGTGGAAAGTGGAACAGTCTGGCAGTCACTGGTTTGTTGATGGGAACGCCCTCTTATAGTGTCGGCCAATAAAAGAGAGCCGGGTTCGGTATCAGCATCAAGCTCGTAAAAGTTCCGTGCGTTTTGGAAGTGTGTAATATATTTTAACATATAGAAAGAAATTTGCGTCAATAACACAGTTATACAGGGTGTATCAAGATAATGGAACAGTGCCGTTTATTCGTGTATGTGAAAAGATACAGAAAAAAGTGACTAGGATATTTTGTAAGGGTTAGAGGGGGACACATTCTAGCGTAAACTTTATTATCATAAATCCAGTGGTACTCAAACTATAGGGCAATATTATATTTTTTTAAATGGCATTATATATATTTTATTAACTCATTAAATAGAGAATTTTGTTCTGAATTCAACGATATAATAATATCATACCCTTACATTGCGCAAAAATTTATAAAAATTAATTAAAAGTTAGTATTTCATTTCTACTGTATCTAAGTAATCTGCGCAAACATTCAATCAATAAAACAAAAAATTTATTTTAAAAGTTGAATTTATTGCCAAAATCGTAGCTTACTTGTATGTAATAAAACTAAAATAAATTTTATTTTGTTTTATTGATTGAATGTTTGCTCAGATTACTTAGATAAAGTAGAAATGAAATATTAACTTTGAATTAATTTTTATCAAATATTTCGTAATGTAAGGGTATGATATTATTATATCGTTGAATTCAGAACAAAATTCTCTATTTAATGAGTTAATAAAATATATATAATGCCATTTAAAAGAATGTAATATTGCCCTATAGTTTGAGAACCACTGGATTTAAGATAATAAAGTTTATGCTAGAATGTGTCCCCCTCTGTGCCTTACAAAATATCTTAATCACTTTTTTCTGTATCTTTTCACATACACGAATAAAATGCACTGTTCCATTATCTTGATACAGCCTGTATAGAAAGAAATAGTTATATAGGTGTCTCTTAAATAGGGGGACATGGCTTAACCACAGATTCCTGAAGCTAAAATAAGACGATTTAACCAAACTTGCTTCTACCGGAAAGTGCACCATTTAGCCAGTATTCTACTTCAAAGTTCTTTGAAAAAAAATTAATTTTGCTTATAATAACAGAATGCTTTACTCGATTTGGATGAAATTTGGGAAGACAGTTCATATGGTCATAAGTCATCTTTTAAGATGATACTAGTTATTATTAATGAACTACTAGTGTCCCAACATTGATTAGACCGTAACTTTTTAATAGAAACGCCGATAACATGAAATTATTTTTTCAGAAAGATACATTCAATAGTAAACTTTTCTCGCTAGGTTAAATTGTGATATCTGCTGCGGTTCACACGAAAAAAAAAAAAAATAAAAAAAAAATAAAACCTGTGTATCTGCACCGCTAAATTATTAAAATAAAATGTATCTATCAATGTGTCCAAATGCCAAACATCTAATTTTAATGACAGTAACGAATTGTCAATCTTCTCAACTTGTTTAGGAGTAAGCTAAGATAATATGTAATCGTCTTATTTACAATAATGGTAGTAAAATACTATTAAGCCAAACAAACGGATGTTACTAATTTTAGAATATTGCGGATGGAAATTTTTGACAACCCATAAATAATTGTTAAGTGTCTTTAAAAATTAGTTGTTTGACATTTGGATAGACTGCTAGATTAAATTTATTTTTAAAAATTCACGGTGCGGTCACTCAGGTTTTATTATTTTCTGTGTGAACCGGAACAGTTATCACAAATTATACAAATAGAGAAAAGTTTACCATTAAATGTATATTTTCGAAAAAAAATAATTTCACGTTATCGGCATGGCCATTAAAAAGTTACGGTCTAATCAATGTTGGGACACCTAAGTTTCATACACTAGTGATTCACTAATAATAACAAGTATCATCTCAAAAGATGACATAACTGTCATAACTGTCATACCAAATTTTATCCAAATCGAATAAAGCGTTCTGTTATTATAAGCAAAATTATATGGTATTTTTTGAAGAACGTTGAATTAGAATACTAGTTAAATGGTACACTTTCCGGTAGAAGCAAGTTTAGTTAAATCGTCTTATTTTAGCCTCAGAAATCAGTGGTTAAGCCATGTCCCCCTATTTTAGAGACACTCTGTATATCATTTATATAAAAATTCGAAATGTGTGGAATCCCCTATTAATTCTTTGTAAAGTAATGGCCACGGTGTATTTATGTATTTAACAATTTTGTAGGTAAACTACTGGTTATTAAAAGTAGTATCCAAATTATTACCCGATCCAATACTACGTCCAATGTTACAATCAGCTCACAGTACTATGGTTGTTAGTAATATCTACGGTCCCGATGAAATTTCGATATGTGATGGCAATTTGATAAAGGATTTAACATTTTGGCCACCTCATAGAGGTTTAACAGGTATTTACATTTAGAAAAACTTGGATAAGGCCGTGGTCACACTAAACAATCAATAACGATCGAGCAAGATCCAGTAAAAGACAAATTTGAGTTTAATATTGCATATATCGTTTACCGTCTACTTGTTTGAGATATCAAACCTGTTTGATTTTCGTACGGCACTCGATGTTACTCGATGGAAACAGACATGCGCACATGCGCAGTGCTTTTTAAGGGAATATTCTGACAGATTCTAACCTGTTGAATTGTTTGTTTGCACTGCAAAAAGCGAAAATGTCAGCGAGATTAATCAATTAACAAATTTTAAAAGTGACATTTCACTTTTTACCACTCGACGCACTTACAAGAAAAAACGGTTGATTGTAGTCGATGCGCGTGGATTGATGGATGTTGATCGATGCGGTGTGACCTTTACCTAATACACGTGAAGTAGTTGCTTCACGCATTGGTTGCAGTTACAGCCACGATTTAAAATATCAGCTATTAACAGTACATTCGGAGACAGAAGTTTTCTATACAATTTAGTTAGAACACAAATGAAATACAAAAAAAAAACATTTCTTTAAATGTTATTTATTATATACATATTATACCTTCTCCAAAATTCATTTATTAGTACGCCTGCCGCCGCCGCCTAGTGTTGCCACAAGACCAAGACCAGTCTTGGTCTTGGTCTCGTCTCGTCTTGGTCTTGTCGAGACGAGACCATCATTTGGTCTTGACTAGAAAAGTCGAGACGAGACGAGACTAGCATCAAGTCTTGTCGAGAAAGTCTTGAGTCTCGACAAGACTCTCGACTTCAGATCAAAGGTAATTTTTTAAACATATACCTATTCTAAAAGTGCTTCAAAAACTGAGAGTATTGCTGTAAATACTGATTGAAAATTCGAATAAATAAGAGAGATATTAATTTTTCAAATTTTATAATTTTCTACTTTCATAATTGTGTCCCAGAGACATTAATTTATGTAAATATGATGTATTCCTTATTCACCTAAATAATCCAAATATAAGTTTTAAATGAATTTAAATTAGAATGTAAGTGGGATGAAATGAAAGAAGTATCAATTCAGAATTCTTATGTTATTTTAATGCACCAATATTTTTTATTAAATTAAGATCAACCTTTATTTTATACTACACATGTTGATTTTAATTTAATTTTTGTTTAATTCTCAATTAATATATTGGTACAACTGGGTATATGAAATACTGACTACATCTTCAAAAATATTTCCAATTTTCAAATAGCACACAAAAGTTACATCTGTGGTGCATTCTGCAAGTTAGCAATGTACTTCAGTTTTATTTATTAAATTAATATATTATAACAAAAGTAACGTTCCCTTCAAATATACATTATTTTTCTTTTATTTTTAAAGAATCTATTGTGATTCTTAGAATTTTACGAAAATGCACACAAAGATTTTACGATCTTAGGGAAATTCCCGTTTTAAAATAACCATATTCTACATTTTCAACGGATGTACTTCTTATTCACCTAAATAATTCTTCCATTGAAATATATGAATACATATCGCATGTAGAAATAAGAATATATTAATTGCAAATAATGTAAACTATTAATACTAACAAATCAGTTACATAATTATTTTGTAAAGAAACAGTAAAAATATAAAAAATACATTTTCAACGGATGTACTTCTTATTCACCTAAATAATTCTTCCATTGAAACATATGAATAATATCGCATGTAGAAATAGGAATATATTAATTGCAAATAATGTAAACTATTAATATTAACAAATCAGTTACATAATTATTTTGTAAAGAAACAGTAAAAATATAAAAAAAAAACGAAGATTTAATTCTTCTCAAACTTTGTATCCATAATTTATGTAAAAATACTTTTCCAGCCAATGAAAATAAAACATTTTCTAGCGTTATCATTAAAAACTAACAAAAAAAATCATAATGTATCATTTAGTAAAAAAAAAAATTGGAAAATATGTGCTTCAAAAGATAAAAGTTTATGTATCTTTTATGTGATGTATAATGAAAGTAAAACTTTATCTCAACAAAGTGAAATGTAAGGGATATTGTTAAAATATGTAGTTACAGGTATAACAATTTGGGAAAATTGGTATCAGATATTCTAAGAAACTGGTATTAAGCATTTCTCGTAAGAACACATGCAAAATGCAAGCACACTCGCGTATACAGAGAAAATTAAAATACATTGTATAAATTCATTCATATGAAAAAATTGAAAACAATAATCAACGTTTACTTAAAGCCTTAAAGAAAATAGAAATATAAAAGTAATGTACAAGCCCTTCTTTAACAATTTTCTTAAAACTTTGTATGCACAAATGTGCAAAACAAACTGTTTTTCCAATTCCCTAATATAATATAATTTTAAAAAATGGGTAAAAAATAGCACAACATTTCTTTTCTTGTAAAAATCTAATAATGGAACAATAAATTTTACAACGGCCAGTGCTATAAATGCTGCATATTACCAGACAATAACAACCACTTTTAGACATCTGCTAGTAATAAAAGTAGGTAGGTTTGCCCAACCCAAATACAATACTTTGTCAATCTAACAATTTTACATCCTAAAAATATAAAACCATGTAATAAAGAAAAGTATAAACGTATGATAAAAAATTAAATGAAACATAACATAAACAATTTTTGAGGAATCATTATTATGGTTTCATAAGTGGAAAGAGGAACCTCTTCAGAAAGAAATACCAAATGAAGAATTATTAGATATCTCCAAAAAATTCTATCCATTTTTACTCCATGGCTTGATTTTATTTTTAACTCTACCTTCTACAACATGTAAAAGAAGTTTTAGTAGGTACATAAAAAATCTGTCGTGGCTAGCACAAGACCTTCCGTCAATTTGATGTATTTTGTACCAATCCCACATCAAAAGTTCCCTAGAAAAGATTCTATATATTCAATAAAATTATAACACGAACATATACTATTTTTTACAAATTTACATACCGAACGTTCTTTGGAAAAAAATCTATAAATCCAATACAATTATAACACGAACAATCATTATGTATATTGTACTTGACAGTGACATCTGTCAATTACAATTTTTGGAATATATCAGCTGTTTCTATGATTATAGTAAAGCTGACTGATTTTGGAAAGTTAATCTATTTATAATTCGTTAAACCGTACAACTGTTATTATTAAAGTCTCTTAGTTACTAATTTTTTTTTACTAATTTTATAAATTTAAGCACATTTATTATAATTTATTTGTTTTTCAAATAAGTGTTTTTTTTTTTGTTAGAGAATTGTGTTTATGTAACTACCTACAGTTTTTATTGAATATACCATTATTATTCTAAATACATTCGTCAAAATTTTGATATAAAGCAGAAGTTCTCAATCTGTGGTACGCGTACTAGGGGATACATTTATTTAGAAAAATATAATAAAAATAGCGAAAGAAGTTACTTTTTTGGGGATTTTTGTTCATTTACTGATTGCTTCATATTTTATGTTTATTAATAAGAAACAACACTCGGTATGTATGTATATTTTCATATTAATTATTTCAAGAGCTCAAGTATCAAGTTGATGATATTTACAGAAAAAATAATAAATATCTCAAATATTATTTGGAATTTTTGAATCGCGATTGTACTGCTGTTCTTAGAATTTTATGTACTATTAGATGGGATTATAAAAAAAATGTTAATGGAAGCAAAGTCGAGAGTCTTGTCAAGACTCGAGACGAGACGAGACTGACATCAAGTCTCGTCTCGACAAGACCAAGACGAGACCACTCTAGTCGAGACCAAGTCAAGACCAAGACAAGACCGGCCCCAAGTCTCGTCTCGTCTCGACTTCTGGCAACACTACCGCCGCCAATACACTTCTACTTTTATTCTGTATGTACTCACACGTTCGCGGAAAAATTCTCAAATGTTATTGGTTAAGTATTTACTAGGAATGACGATGGGTACCCGGGTACTCGGAACCTACCCGATAATAATGTACCCGGGTATAAAATTTCTTACCCGATTACTCGAAATATACCCGCTGCTCGTTAACTACCCAATACCCGTTAATTAACCGAACAGTTTTCAGCTGCCGGAAAGATTGTATCTAAAAGAAGAGCTTTTTATTACCATACCATAGGTAATTAACATAATTTATGTTAAGTTTTTTATAGAGATACAGTATATTATTTATTTGTATTACTTTTTATTTAATAAATATATGTAAACAATAATTATGAATTTAATTAAAAATTAAACTGCTAATATAAGGGTAACTGGTAATTAACAAATTAACGAATTGTGTATATGTACTTAAAGGATAACGGGTAATTAAAGGGTATCGAATAATTAACGGGTAAGGGGTACTATCCGGGTAGTTGTTTCGGGTACTCGGGTACCAAAATTATCGGAAATCGTCATTCCTAGTATTTACGTCAGTGCGTGCCTCCAGCGTCATGGCCAGGGGCACATATTGCTTGGTCGTCGCATAATAATGAATATGAATAGATTATAGTAAAAGTATTGTTACTTGATAAATATACTATTATATTCTTTCAGGCATAGGAGTATCTGTATTAAGTTATGCAGGACGACTAGAACTGGGTATTATTATAGATAAGGCATTGATATCAAATACAGAGGATGCTGAATTGTTACTGCAGAATTTTGTTAAATATTTGGAACGATTTAACGTTATGATAAAAGATAATACTTCTACTGCTCATAAAAAGGTATAATAATTTATTTGGGTATACAATACTATCCAAAATTTTAGTACAATTCTTAATTCTGGAAAAGGAAAGGAAGGTAAACTCTGACAAAAATTTAAAAAAAATGTTCAGTTGTAACTTTTATTACGAATTGATTTCTATAAATCTACAAGTTCTCGTATCTCATAATTTTTGGATAATATTGTATTTTTCTAACAAATAATATAATTCAATTAAAGTTTATTTTATAGATAATGGAGTAGAAAAAATATATAAATACATAACAACTATTTTGTATTTTCATATTATATTTTACACAAAATATTTCTGTATTAATACTTAATATAAAATATATTCGAACATTTACGATGATTTTTCTTTTATATTTACATTTTCCTTCTCGTCCTTAACAATTAGTACTAGACCAATTAAAACGAAAGACAATCCTGTCCACCATAATAATGACGTTGATTCTCCAAATAAAAATATACCAAATATTGCCTGAAACATGTATAGTTATTAGTGAAACTGTTCCTACATTAAATTATTATAAAAATCTCACCGAAAAAATATAATTCGAAGCAGTACTGACTACTGTAGCACTTAAAGTCGAGTCAGATGAATGTAACGCTTTTACATAAAAAGTCCACACACACGCATTACATGCCAACATTATCCCAAAACACAGAATCCTCAAAATCCACAATCCTTAAAAAAATTCCACAAATCATTTTGGGCCAGTGGGATTCTGTTTTCTATAATAATTTTAAATCCGTGTCTGTATGTATGGACGGTTGCCTTGCTTATTGAGCTGATAGCTACTGCCACGGTGTGCGTTTTGAATACTAACCTGAAGAATTGGTACGCCTGACAGTTTTCCAAATAAACTGGCTAAAGAAGCACATAATCCCGAAATAACAGCAAAATGCATTTCGTGTTTCTTTTTCTGAAAATGTGGGACGTTAATGAAACAACGGATACAATGGAAGGTATAAAGTATACAAACCTATTTTTACATGTAGCAAATATTTTTGTGATTATTTGTTTATATTTATAGTATTTCCTGTTTTGTTTTTATTTAATAAACAATTATTTGTTTTACTTTCGTTTTATTTTTCATTAACCTTGCATATTTTTGTTTATATTTTTGGAATGTAACCTTACTTGGTTCTTGAATGAAATGTTTTATGTTTTAGTGAATCGACAATAAAATGTCCCTAGATATCCCTATCTTTGAATTGCGTAATATTTCAAATGTTTACATAAATATATCACGTACGGCTTATTAACTTATTATGATTTGTAGGTGCGCCAATCTGTTTCTAATTTCTATTTTCGATAATGACAACATATTTGTATCGTTAAGGCTAAATAACTGTCAACTGTCGTGGAGAAAGCACTACAGGGGTTATTTTTGCGGTATTTAATAATTAAAAATAAGTTTTAAGTTTGTAGCCGCGTGCCTGAGTGTCTGATCGTGAACCGGGGGGAATTGCGTTCGATCGCCAAATATTTCCAATTTTAAGTGGCACAAATGTGACCCATGTGGTGCACTCTTCACACCAGCTATGAGTGCCCGTGAGGTGACGCCTGGTATGCGCCCACACGGTAAAATATATCGTCATCATTACCGATGTTTACATGTGTTGTAGATACTGGCACACCCAGAAATGGGTAATATGCCATGATGATATATTTACTTATTTTTTTATTTTAAGTTTGACTTCGGTAGGAATCGAACCCGGGTTGTTCAAGCCACACATCGCACACAGCCACTTGACCAAAGTTGACTTCATTTGAGTAACTGGTTACTTCCATTTGACTGGCATTGATTTTTTCTATCAAATCGTTTATGGATTATTTTAAAGAAAAATACGCCAAATAAAAGAGCCGAACAATTAAATTTTGTATAACTGTAACTTATAAGTATTTTTCTTCAAAATAATCCATAAATGATTGACAGAGAAGAAACAATGCTGGTCTACTTCTCGCTAATCACCTTTAATTAAGTGTTCTTACTTACATTATTTTTACGTAGGTACATATGATTATTCATAAAAATAACAAATACTAAGATTAATAATATCCATATTTTTCAGTCACTATTATAATAAAAATTGTATTTTTATTTGTAGCAAATATATTTTATTAATATTAATTTCAATGTGCCTTTTTTAAAATAAATAAATTCATAAATTTATCAGGAAATGTTACTGGTAAAAAATGTCATCCGATATTAATTATAATCCCTGATAATAATACATTTCTTTTTTTTATCAAATTTGATATCATTGTTCTATGTGGCATTGTAACGTAAATTTCAATATATCTCCATATCTCCGATAGTATTTGAGTAATAAATATGGAAACTTGAAGGTCAAAAAAACTTGTCTTTGCGATAAAAAGATTATATAAGCTTCTAAGGTCCATTAAGTATTTAAAGTACATTACACGTCTAATTTAATCCTCTTTATCACTTTTATCACCTTGGATTCAAATTCCAGCTTTCCGAATTCCCTCTCAGAATCACGGAATTCCTATTCTGAGTGCGCTGCTCTCTGATAGGCTGGTCGGTGCGAGTCAGCCACAAACATTTAGTTCGTGCGCGGTTCTTCAACGGAGCAGTTGTATGTACAGTCGCTCTCAAAAGTTTACGTGAAATGCATTAGACCTGAACAAAAGTTCCGTACGATTAACAACATGACATATTTATCACCTTTTTGTGGTTTTGATAGTGCCCGAATAGTGATTGGATTGGATATATACTAGGATTACTAAAGGTAAAAAGTTTTGAGAAGTTTTATACCTGTTATTAGTGTGTTAATAAAAAGTTATTATAACTGTTAATGTGCACTGGAGTTACAAAGTTTCTTTCTCATCCTATTTTACGACGAATTCATTCTTCATTCTTGAATCATTTTTAAGAAAGGCCTTCTATTCTTTCATTGAACACAACTTTACAAACCCGGACTGTAGAAACAAATCCTACTCACCTTCAGAATCGAATTAAATTGCAGATTCTTATTCAATATTTAATCCAAAGAGTGATAAGTGGATTATTTTCAGGATGCGTATTTTGAAACTTTGAATAGGGTTTGACAGTTTACTTTCGAAAGCGACTAATTGGAAACTAGTCAAACTTACTTATTCTTGAGTTAACAAAGAAGAACAGCTTGCATTTCCGTAGTTTAAGAATTAAGATGCATGACAAACGGCAAAAGTTAGCAGTGCAAATTAGTTGATTATAATAATAGTAAATTGTACATTGATTGTAACAATGATAATTGTGCTAATTATAACAATGTAAAAGTTAAGTGAAACAATAAAAACAAAGTTGGAAATTATATTTAAATAAAATATGAGCTATTTTTCCTTATGTGGAACATGGAACATCCCACCTGTTTATAACATTATTTTTACTTGCATTTAGATAACAGCTTTTCAGCATACAGACTCTTTAAGGATCTTCTGTTATCACTTATATTTTTAACTTTATCCCTTTTAATGGACCTGTACTCCATACCAGGTGGTGGCAGTTAGGGGTGAATATAGGGATTCGTAGGGGTTAAAAATGGATTTTTGTTTTTTGCAGTTTCCTGCTCTCCTGTTCATTTTGTGGCAAAAACTGTAGAGTACAAAGTTGTGCAGAATACAAAACTGATTTTACATTTTTATTTGTGTTTTTTGTGTTATGGCAATTTTAAAAGTTCCATTAATAAGTAACAATGCTATGATTTATGACGTAAAAGACAATATCTATTTATTATATAAGTGTTAAGTGACATTTTATTTTGTCATAATGGAACTTGGAGCTCGACGCGAAGCGGAGTTGTTCAAACGTTTGATTTATTTATCTATTAATTTTCGAAGGTAATTCGAGCGATTTTTCTATTTTACCAAGTTATTACTTATTTCTGGGTGTTCTAATCTACTTGTATTCGCTGATTTTTGTTTTACACGTGTCGATAAATTGAAGGTTAGTTGACCAATAAATTTATTTATCGGTAAATATAGTAGTCATAAGACTTAACAACAATTTATTGCGCAAAATAAATCGAAATATTAAAATTAATATATTTGCGGATTAATTATTCATATTAGGGAGCTTTTGGAAAGCACTTACCGTATTACGTTAAACGTTATATTTACAAGTTTCCAATCTTTGAAAGTTTCAAAGGGATACACATTCAAAACTTCTCTTAGAAGGTGGTACTACAATCGTGATTAGCTCACAACTTTTAAATGGCTACGTCAATAACATAAAATTATGTTTTTCAGAAAGATACGTTCGCAATGATATACTTTTTTTGTCTGCGTAAGTCGTTATATCTGTAACAATGTAAACGAATAAGTGACTGAGCCGTATAATTCTTAAAAAAGTTTCTCTAGCAGTCTATCCAAATGTCAAACAACTAACAGCAACAATATCAATTGTGTATGAGTTGTCAAACTTCTCAAACTTTAACTGCTAGTTAAATACACAATATTAAGGCCCAGTTGCATAAAATATTGTTAACTTTAACCACGTTGTTAACTCTGACAAGGCTTATTTTCCAATGTATTTTTAATACGTACCCATGATTACAATGTGTTGTTAACCACATGATAGCTAATAACGGTTTATGCAACTGGCCCTAAATCGGATTATTGACAGCAGTTATAAATTTGTGACAGTTCATTTCGTTTCGGTTTTGTTTATTTAACCGGTAGTTAAAATTTTAACCAAAGATAGTAAGATTGGTCCTTAATCGTCATATTATAATAATGGCAGTAAAATACTATTAGGCCGAACAAACGGGTATGTTAGTTTAAGAATATTGCGAAAGAAAATTTTAATAATAGCAAAACTTGAAGTATTCATGAACTGTTTCAAGTATTGTCGCACACTATATCGTAAAAACAATTTGAACAATGATACTAGTGTTGCCAGAAGTCGAGACGAGACGAGACTTGGGGTCGGTCTCGTCTTGGTCTTGACTTGGTCTCGACTAGAGTGGTCTCGTCTTGGTCTTGTCGAGACGAGACTTGATGTCAGTCTCGTCTCGTCTCGAGTCTCGACAAGACTCTCGACTTTACCTCCATTAATAATTTTTTTAATAATCGTATCTAATAGTACATAAAATTCTACAGCAGTACAATCGCGATTAAAAAATTCCAAATAATATTTGAGATATTTATTATTAAGTTTTCCATAAATATCATCAACTTGATACTTGACCTCTTCAAACAATTAATATGAAAATATACGTATATATCGAGTGTTGTTTATCATTACTAAACATAAAATATATAATTTCAATTCCTTAACTACAGAATGCATTTCTATTATTAGCAATAGTTAAATAGATATGTATATGTTTAAATGAAGCAGTAAGTAAATGGATAAAAATCCCCAAAAAAGTAACTTCTTTCGCTATTTTTTTTTTTATTTTTTTCTAAATATATATTAAATAAGTAGATAACTAAAACTTAGACTTTTGCGTATCCCCTGGTACGTATACTACAGGTTGAGAACCGCTGTTTTATTTCAAAAGTTTGACCTTGAGTTATGTTTTGAGGTAACGTTATATGATGATCATACTGACTATAAAACTTAAGGGATGGGGGACAAAGCAATAGTTTTTCCAAAAATATCACTTCCTTACAAACTTTTCTAATCTTTACATTATGCTTATTTTTATTAATTATATTCTGGCAACAATTTTATCAACGAAGCTGAAAATAAGAAAATATAAATGAACAAAAAATTATGAATTATAATCCCAGTACAAGAATATCTCTAATTCCAGTATTTTATAATACCCAGTTGAACTAAACCTTAGATTAAAATACGCCGAAAAGAAAACAAAGGCCTTTATGACCAATGACACCGGTCGAGGAAAGTGTACTTGTAATTTGCACGTGTTTTTACGAGAAATGTTTAATACCAATTTCTTAGAATGTTTGATACCAAATTTCCCAAATTGTTATACCTGTAACTACATATTTTAACAATGTCCCTTACATTTCACTTTATTGAGATAAAGTTTTACTTTCATTATACCTCACATAATAGATACATAAACTTTTATCTTTTGAAGTACATATTTTCCAAATTTTTGTTTATATACGATACCATAATTTTTTTATTGGCATTTAATGATAACACTAGAAAATGTTTTATTTTAATTCGCAGGAAAAGTATTTTTACATAAATTATGGATACAAAGTTTGAGAAGAATTAAATCTTCGTTTTTTATACTTTTACTATTTCTTTACAAAATAATTATATAACTGATTTGTTAGTATTAATAGTTTACATTATTTGCATTTAATATATTTCTATTTCTATATGCACTATGTATTCATATGTTTGAATGAAGTGAAATATTTAGGCGAATAAGAAGTACGTCCGTTGAACAAGTACAATATGGTTGTTTTAAACAGGGACATAGACCGGGAATTTCCCTAGGATCGTAAAATCTTTGTCTGCATTTCCGTAAAATTCTAAGAATCACAATAGATTCTTTAAAAATGAAAAATACTGTATATTTGAAGGGAACGTTACTTTGTTATAATAAATTAATTTAATAAATAAAACTGAAGTACATTGCTAACGTGGAGAATGCACCACAAATGTAACTTTTTTGCTATTTGAAAATTGGAAACATTTTCCAAGATATAGTCAGTTGTACCAATATTTTAATTGAGAATTAATCAAAAAATAAATTAAAATCAACATATTTATACATATAAAACATGTATATTATAAAATAAAGGTTGATTTTAATTTAATTAAAATATTGGTGCATTAAAATAACATAAGAATTCTAAATTTATATTTCTTTCATTTTATCCCATCTACATTGTAAATTCATTTAAAAGTTACATTTGGATTATTTAGATGAATAAGGAATACATCATATTTACATAAATTATGTTTTGGAACACAACTATGAAAGTAGAAAATTACAAAATTTGAAAAATTAATATCTCTCTTATTTATATGAATTTTCGAACAGTATTTACAGCAATATTCTCAATTTTTGAAGCACTTTTAGAATATATGTTTTAAAAAAATACCTTTGATCTGAAGTCGAGAGTCTTGTCGAGACTTCAAGACTTTCTCGACAAGACTTGATGCTGGTCTCGTCTCGTCTCGACTTTTCTAGTCGAGACCAAATGATGGTCTCGTCTCGACAAGACCAAGACGAGACGAGACCAAGACCAAGACTGGTCTTGGTCTTGTGGCAACACTAAATGATACTGTTAACCACTACACGTCAAAATAAATAATAGTAACTATATTCTCTCTTGTCCTTGGAAAAATGATAGTAAATAAGCTTATTTGAAATTATCACTAAAGTGGACAAAAAACGTCATTAGAAGCTCAAAAATTGGGACTAAAGTAATCCATTACACGATGGTTTCATACAAATGCAGTGTTGCCTACTTTATAATAATTATTGTACATATAAGATAATTTGGGTAGGTGTACTATATATAATAATAAATTTGTACGTAAAATGACAAAAAATATGTAGAAGAAGAGCGAACTAAACAATAGACACTTACAAAATTGACGTCACTGCAAGAGAAAGATGATAGAAGGTGATGCATACAAACAAACCTCCCCTCGTTGTCTTGCGTCCCGTTCCGTGTTCCTATCTGTCATTGTATTCGCATCTGTTATTCAGTGTTAAACCTAATTCTTTATTGTGATGTGTACGTTGTGTTTAATAAAAATGAGTTTAAAACCAGAAGATGTGTCTGGGGCAACTTTTTTGTTTGATAATATTGAGATCATTCGATTATTCAACTAAAACGATGGCTAGAGTGTAAAGTCTACGGCTGATGACAGGTCTTTGTTTGTACGGGGTAACCATAGCAACCTTGATTTCTATGCTTTGCCGTTAGAAGCGCTCGTGAAAATTGCAATTTTGTAAGTGTCTATTCGGATTTAGAATATTGAAATAAACATAATTTTGAGTGTTCTTTACGATAACCTCAATGTTCGTAGGTTAACAACATTGAGTGTAAGACTGACAGTTACATAAACATAACCTATAAAAATAAAGTATTCCTTTCATTTTAACAAATTTTCAATTTCAAATAAAACTTAACATGCAACTCGGCATTGAAGTTCCATTTTATCACTCATGGTTTATTTTCCTCAGCCTTACGTCCTCGGCAGCTAAATTCCATATTCGTGATAAAAAGTAGAAAGCATTACCTTGATACACTAATAATTATTATTCGAAATCGTCACTAAAGTTAGAGATGCACTCGATTTCAAGCTTTGGCCCGAAGCCCGCCTCGATTTCTAGTCGATCATCGAGCCGGGCCGAAGATATTTTTTATCGGGCCGAATCGGGTTAATCATTTTCAAAAATCGAGGCGAGTCGGATTTTTGATTTTGGCCCGGCCCGAAAATTCGAGCTTTTCGGGCCGGCCCGAAAAATCTTATAGTTCAATCAAATGCACAGTTTCCTTAATATTTTAATAAAAATGGATGAAGTTAAAAAGGATCAAAATGATTTAATAACAACACACTCCACATATTAATAAATAAAAATGTATTATTTTACTTCAAGAATTCAAGGTTATTCATTAAAGCATAATAATTATATTGTGATGTTGCTATTATTATTGTTATTACTCGTATACTTAAATAAAAGGGATTTTTGTTCCTACCATAATGATTTCTTGTCCTATTTTTGAGCAGAAACAAAGTTAGATAAAAAATCCTTATGTAAATTAAAATTATATTTTTTTATATAAGATTTGTGAAAAAGTTTTTTGCTAAACAAAGTGTTAAATACTCGAAGGTCTGTAATTTTTATAACAAACTTACACTAGAAGGGTCTCTTTTGTAACTACTTATGTTAATTAATGTTGAAATTTATAAGAATGTAAAGGCTTTTAATAAGTTTGACACGAAAAAAGTTAAACATTTCTCCTTAATATAAAAATCAACATTAGGAATGCCGGATGCACACAATTTCGAGCTTTGGCCCGGCCCGAAGCCCGGCCCGATTTCGAGTCAATTTTCGAGCCGGGCTAGCTAATTTTTTTTCGAGTCGATCTTCGAATCGGGCCGGTAATTTTTATTTTCGGGCCGAGTCGATCCAAACATCAAAGCCCGGCCCGGCCCGGCTCGAATGCATCTCTAACTAAAGTCATCAGAAGTTCAGAAATCGGGACTAAAGTAGTCCATTATACGACGATTTCGTGCAAATGTAGTGTTGCTACCCTTATGATAATTATTGTACATATAAGGTAATTTGAGTAAGTAGGTACAATTAAATCATTCCGATGAAGAAGTTTGAGATAACACACATAATTTTGAATAACTTCAATTTCCGAAGGTTCGCAACACTGAACATAAAGTTCGTTTGTTTAACTGACAGCAACGGACAGATTTGTCAATATAACCTATAAAAATAAATATTCCTTTCAAAATATCACAAATTTTCGATTTCTAATAAAATTTAATTAAATATGAGCCTCGGCACTGAAGTTCCTTTTTGTTTTTATCATTCATTATAATTTATTTTCCTCGGTCCTAAGGCCTCGGCAACTAAATTCCACATTCGTGATATAAAGTTCTACTTCAGTACCTTGATACATAAATAACTATTCTTCACATCGGAAAATTTAATATTCTTATAACGAGAATATAATGTCCTCGAAATATAGGCTAAACCTAATCTGAAGATCATTGTATTCAAAATAAAGAATAAAATAACAATATAAAAGGCAAGCAGGTATGGGAAACTTGTGAAGAAACGAAGAAAGTTTATCTTAGATCTCTCTCAAGGTCTGCATATGACATGACAGTTGTTGAGGTCGTTGGTAATTGTTATCCGGTTTGAGTGAGCTTCAGTTTTTGACCCCAGCGAACAAAGGGAGGAAATGTTCGGCAACCCCTCAATTATAATACAGAGCAGAGATAATTACCTATGTACAAATAAATACACCATTACGGTTTTTACTGATTGCTGGGTGTGTCAATTTAAAGATACCGGTAATAATAATTTTGCTTCATTTACTAGGGTAGGATCAGGCTAGTATTATTGAGAATAAGAAAATAAAGTAGGTCGTGGAAAACAAAATTTGCATTATTTTAAATAGTTATTTATCATATTGAAAAGAAGGAATGCCAAAGTGTGATGGATGATATTATCAGAAATCAGATATCAGATGGTTTTAAATAAAAAAAACTGCTCTTATGGTCCTTATCAATAACGACGCTGTTACATGATTATTTATGTCCATTCAAAAGCATAATCACATTTTAATTTTCGACTTCAAAAATTTTTACATAAATTTGTTCACTTTTAAATCTCCATTAACAAGTAATCGTTCTTTAAGGAGCTTCAAATTTGAAAATATTACGAAGTATCCACTAGATTTTTTACAATTTGTTTAATATAAATATGTAACCGTAAAGTGTTTTCCTGTTGGCTATGAATGACGTGCTGTCTGTACTCCAACGTCACAGTAGTGAGGGGTTGTTTTTCATAACTATTTCTGGCGCCAATCTTTTTATTTAATTATCTACGAAAATCACAAAATTATTATTATTATTATTATTACTATTATTACTATGAAAAATATTGAAAAAAAAAACTTTCATTTAAAATACTTTCTGAAAAATGTGAATCCGTCTCATTGTGTATTACACCAAATGTAATATTTTATTAACACAATAAATGCAGGACACAAACGATATCAAATATATTTTACATTTAATAACTGACATTACACATCAAAAACACACACACACACACACACACACATATATATATATATATATATATATATATATATATATATATACAGGGTGTTCTGAAAATGGGTGAAAAGCTTCAGGTAAATTTGTACGGCCTTTCGTAAAGCCGCACAAAGCCATCAAACTTGTAAATGTGCAACTAGAACTAAACGATTTTTTAAAAATATTTTACGTAATATCATTGCTCTTTACATTCTAGAAGAAAGAATCTTTAAAATTTTAACTTTTCTAAAATAGATTTTTTTTAATTTGAATACGTACGATAACCATGTATAAAACAGTTTTTTGTTTGAAACAGAAATTATAAATAATTTGTCAAATTTTGACGTTTATCAGTTGATGTTTGATTTTATAATTTATTTCTTTTTTTATGATGAATGAAACATTGGATAATTAGAATGTATACCTTTAACGAATACGCTAATATGTATTATTATTTTTGTTATTTTTATTACTACATAAAATATCGTTTACATTGAATTTTTTTTAATTAATAAAGCAAAGCTGGTATTGGTATCTTAAGTAAATAAATTCAATTCCCAATTTGAATTTCCACTGAGTGTATACCTATGTCAAAATAATGTTGACATAAAATTCATACTGATTTGCATAGCTACCTGATAACTTTTATAACAATTTGATTCGGTGTTGCCAAATTTACATTTCTTTTAAGTAGCTCGTGTGGCTTTAGGTAGAGCCGTACAATTTTTTTGCATCAGGATTATCGACTCAGAATTAATCAAAGAATCGTTCTACCTGAAGCTTTTCACCCATTTTCAGAACACCCTGTATATCACCTGTCAATCCTCAGCACACTTCATCACAATATTTATTATTATTCTATAATTATTATAAATTGTACATCATTTTTGTATTATTTTTATAGTCATACCGGTACCTTGAAATTTATCATTTAAATGATCGAAACCGGTCGGTAAATTAAATTGAACACTGTGAGACAAGACATTTGGAGTTTTTTTTATTTAAAACCATCTGATTCCAGTTATATACCAGCCATTTCAAATGGGGACTTATGAAATTGACGTCACACAACGCACATACTCCCCTCCAGTATTAAAAGTCTTTAAAAGAAGAAAACAATCTCGAAGAGAGATATAGTTGGGTTTAAATTTAAATACTGTTTTAAATTCTATTTAAGAGCTCATGGTAATACTCAACTATTTATTTCTTCGAGCTGATTGTCTTTGTCTAAAGAAGTTACTTCAGAATTCAGTAGATGGCAACCATAAAATTCTAAAATCATAAGTCCTCATTAAGTTGCGGAAGTTACTTAGAATCGAGATTAGAACTTAGTTGATCTATTTTTTAAAGTATGGCTGAAAAATATGGACTTAACCAGAAATCGCATTAGTTGCAGCTTTAGCAGCTTTTAAGTCATCAAACATTAATTTGCACATTTACAGTTTTTAAGTTTTCCAGAAATTATTTTGAAAGCATTCCAAAAGATGATTCATTGGGAGTACTTGGAATATATTTAAAATAAAATTCTAAATATATGAACTATATGAATTATTCTCAATATAGAAAAGAAGAATAACGACATACCATATTGCACTACTTTTCTCATTGATGAGAATATCCTCCGCACAATTATAAAGATACTTTGACGTCATGGCACAGAATAAACATCTATACAGAAGCGACAGTCAGAGAGAGAAACGAAAATTAGAGAGAGAAAGAGTAAGCCAACAAATTTAAATGGCTAATCGGATAAAATCGGATTGTTTCGGCATATCTTCGTATCTTACGATTCTTTGTTCTTTTCATTATCTCGACATGAACATTTTCCGTTAGGGGTCAATAATAAAAATATATTGAGAAACACAAATTGATTTCTAATAAAAAGAAAAAAAAAAGAAATATGTTATTTTTTCAACAAACGATAGGAAAAATTATTATCATAAGGAAAAACATTATATTTCACGTATTCTGAAAGAGCTGTTGTCTCAGCTTGTCACGCCCATGTATTTTAGGGTTGTGGCTAATTCAAGCAAACCAAACACGTCTTCTCACTTTTGACATATGTCATTTTGTGAACTGTTTGTGAATTTTAGAAGTGGTGTTAGTTTCTAATTAAATTTATAAAATGAAGAAAATAGAATCGGGAGAACTTGTTTGTTCATATAAAGACTGTATAAATAGATTTAAAAAATGGAGAAAGGGAAATGTAAGTTTTTTTCGTTTCCGAAAGATCCAGAAATGTAAGTTATGTAAAACGACTACCATATCATGTAAAAGGTATATTCATTTAATAAATATAGGTGTAAAATGTGGCTCAAGGCCTGTGGAAGGGAAGATTTGATGTAGAAGGATATATGGGACATATTCATCGAGTCTGACGTTTGTTTCCCACATCAAAGATATAGAAAATTATGCATTGTAATAATTTTGTAAAATTCAAGTATTTGTTTAATAAAAATATAAGTATGTGATTATTTTATCTGATTTCTTTTTAATTCGTTAATAAAATTAAAATTTTAGTACTTTTATGTTCTAATTTTTCTTTTACCATTTAAAACAATTTAAATTTCGCGCGTAAATTTGCCAACAAATTTAAAGTTCAAGGTCATAAACGTAAAATCACAACAACAATGGTGCCGACAAGGAGTGTCGCTTCTGTATAAATGTATTCTGTGGTCATGGTTCATGGTTAACTTTAGAGCATTCGTTGTTGCCAACTACTAAGTTGGAAAACAAAAATATCCCTTTAGTTCTTGACTTTCCGTGGTCAAAAAAATAATTAATTTCCTGCATAGAATAAAATTAAGATAACTCCCTCGGAAACTCTTGAACTGTATATCGTATTCAGGGTAGTGTCTTGAATATTTCAAATTAATTTGCAACTGTATTTATCTTCAAACTACTTAATTTAAAAGGTTAAACTGTCTATTCTCTCGAGCGATCATCTTGCAATTAATTAACTCAAACAAAACTATCTACAACTAGGTAGAGTTCGAAACAGCGCTTCCCGGTTAAATATTTACCTCAGAACGCCACTTATCTGCTGCTATATGAGTGCAGATAAGATAACGACAATTTATACCTGAACTTAATTAAAAATAGCAACGAGCATTGGTTCAATTTTCTAGTTCTAGTTTTTTTACGGATTTAGTTACAGACGATTCGCCGTAACAAATATGGATTTAATGCAAATAGAAATATGAATATTTAGTAAGTGTTATTAAATTGGATCCTGGATTTGCATAATTTAAATATTAGGAAAGATTGTTGCACACAATTTAATTTTGTCTCGTAGTTATGGAATAAACGAGGGAATAAATAAGAGACTTATTGTGTATTCTGAAAATACTGATGCAGGCCGTATGCATATTTCTGTTTAGATGCGAATAAAATGCTACAAAAGAAGTCGGTAATGATATTTAAGAAAATCGAAACTGCTTTTAAGAAATTTGAATTACTAATTGACAAATTAGAAAATAATTAATTCTATATGAAAAAATGAAACTTGCTGTTTCCCTCTATAAATAAATAAATAAATTATCACGGCATATTACCCATTACTGGGTGTGCCAGTATCTACGAGTCCAACACATGTAGAAATCGGTAATGATGACGACATATTTTACCGTGTGGGCGCGGGAGAGTGCACAGCAGAGATTACTTTTGTGCGATTAAAAGTCTACACTCGCCGGGATCGAACCCGCGGGTCATCAGGTTGGGGCCAATTGACCACATAAAAATAACGAATTTTGTCCATATAATTTTATTGCCACTTCTCGTGTACCCCAGGGTTCCATATTAGGCCCTTTGCTTCTTGTTTTTTTTTTTTTTTTATAGAAAAATGACTACTATATATACGAGATCCGAAATAAGGTTATTAATTTCCATTGAATATTTTCATCAGTATGTGAACCTTTTGCGGTTGCGACTTTTTACATAACATAATTTACCATAACATAACGCATAAAAATCCGGCCGCAAAGCTCGGGTAGTTATATTCATTTTTTCTTTCATTAGGTTTGCGACTTTTTAATGAAGTTATGCGGGCCGGGGTTAAATAATATATTAAGTACGTATTTAACTGTCATTTTTTCAAAAATATTTATTTTAAATTATTTTTAACACAACATCTAGTGTTTCTTTTAAGATCTTTTAACAAATTTCATAGTTATATTTTATTTCATAAAATGAATCGTTTTTATATTTCACGTTTTATTATTTAAATATTTCGTCAGGCCCGCGAGCTGCAACTGTTTTACAGGAAACTTTCTGTTTGGAATTTATATAAAATACATAGAATTGATGGAAGGTTATGTGTTGGCCACATCAGATTTTTTTCTGTATCGCGTTTATCCATTCTGTAGCATTTAAGTTCTATATAGCCTTTCTCCAGTCTACATAGAGTTCATTCTTTCTATATTATATAGCGGGTCTCCTTTCTATATATCGTTAATTTTTTCTACACAACATGATTTTTTTTATGTAGCTTACTTACCTACATAGAATTTGTATTTTAACATAGTATTTAATTTAAGTATTCTTATTTCAATTTGTGCAAATAATTTTTTTAAATAGAATTTATCATATATTTGTACTTGTTTGACGCAGTAAATAAAAATTATTTTGATGCAATATTTTTAATTATTTTTTTATATCTCACAAGCTATATATATATATATACGTATAACCCGTTTTTTATTTTTATTCATATGAATGATAAAACACAAATTCTATATGCTGTTATAGGAATTTCACGTATACAGGGTGATTCTTGACCTATACGCATAAATGCGAGGAATGATAGTTTGTGATAGGTAATAACAGATAATGAAAAAAAAAAAAAATTTAGTAAAAGTTGTTTATTTACAGAGATAACGAAGTTTGAAATTATTTTAGTAGCAATAAACTAATAAAAAATTAATTAACTAGGGTGCTGTGCATTAGTGTCATAGCAATTGTTTTCAATCATAAAATAAAAATAAATAAATATATCATTACGGCATATTACCCATTGCTGGGTGTGCCAGTATCTACAACACATGTAGACATCGGTAATAATGATATATTTTACCGTGTGGGCGCTTACCAGGCGTCACCTCACGGGCACTCATAGCTGGTGTGGAGAGTGCACTTTCGTGCCATTTAAAATTGGAAATATTTGGCGTCTATCGGAATCGAACCCGGTTCCCCCGGGTTCGCGGCCAGACACTCAGACGCGCGGCCACGGGACCCCCATGTTTTCAATCGTGTCTGTCATAATTTCGTAATCTTTCGTGTATTTGTGTTTTTATTATGGCGCATCATTTCATCAACGCAGAATTTATGGATATGATATTAGCGTAGGTACGGAGAAGCAGAACAAAATTCAGTAGCTGCAGCTCGCCTTTGTGCACAAAGGTTTCCCCAAAAACATCATCCGGGACGAGAAGTTTTTCTACGAGTGGTGCAGCGTGGTAGAGACAGTGGTCATTTGCAACCGAGGATTGAACAATTGCTATGATACTAATGCACAGCACCCTAGTTAATTAATTTTTTATTAGTTTATTGTTACTAAAATAATTTCAAACTTTATTCGTTATCTCCGTAAATAAACAACTTTTATAATTTTTTTTTCATTATCTGTCATTATCAAGAATCACCCTGTATTTCATTAGTAAAAACTGTTAAGGTAGAATCGTTGAAAGACTTTTCGGAGAAATGGAACTAAACATATTGAATTCCCTAGCATTTATTTATTTTTATATTACTTTCGAGTTCAACACTAAAAATGCATCCGCATTCAAAACACTTCCAAGAAGATTTTATGAATGAAACTTTGAAAGATGAAATTCCTCGCTGCTTTATTATGAATCAGAAAATCAACAGTGAATCAAGCCAGTCTTGCAAAATTTATGTCTCCGAAAGTTTAACACATCAAATATGAAACAGCCACCTTTGAAAAACCTCTTGACGAGTTTACAAACTACCAACAATAAAATGAAAATCAGTTGCTGATCTGGGGAATATAGCGTAAGAAAAATCTCACGAATTACGTACGCAATATAAAGCTTGATAATGTGATTCGCAACACTTTGTCGAAACTCTTCGCGAAGTAGGACTTTATTGCTGAGTTGTTGAAAAACAGATGAACTATTTACAAACGCAAAAGATTTGACGATATTCTCTCAGAAAATAGTATATTATGCATCAAGGGAAAGAAATGTATATTTCTTGAGATTTTGACAACATGGTATTATCTCGTGAGGTAATTTTTTTTTTTATCACTGGGAGTTGAAATATAACAAATATCTTAATTCTTAAAGGTACATTCACAAATGAAAATTAGGTTTATGGTTTGTGTTTAGATTTAAGTAAGTCATTCATAAATGCAAGTTTAATTTAACTTTAATTTAGTTTTGATCGTGCTGACATCTATGTAAATGCTTCGAAAACAAGATTACAATATCGGAAAAGCAGTACTTAACTTGACGCCGTAAGTTGCATTTTTTGATGTGGCCCAACGAGAGATAGCAATTTATCGAACTGTTCGATATTTAATCTTGTGTACGAGAAAAACATTTCTCTATCGGTTAACCTCATTTCCGCAATTAAGTTTTGCCAGTCGCCTTGTTTTTCTCTCATTCTGTTTAAAGGCCGAATCCACCGCCTCCTATTTTTTTTCTTTTTTTTTAAATATAATTATGTTAGCAAAACAATAACAATTTTTTTACGTCGGTTCGTTATTTTGCTGTTTGACGTTTAAACAATACTAAATAAAGATAGGTGTATATTTCTATATCGTTTTAGACTCGTTCTCATTGGTGAAGTTTGTGACGTCAAACTAAATCATAAACCAAAAGTTTGGACCTTGCAATGTTTAGCTTTATGAATTGGATTTAGAAACACTAAATTCTGAAGTGTGAATGGAGTCATAACATAATATGCGGCCAAGGTCTTTAAATCTAAAGTATAAACCATAAATCTAAACCTAATTTTCATTTGTGAATGTACCTTAAGAATTGAAAGTTTGTGACAAATTCGATTATCATCTTCGACAATTTAATGTATTTTAGAAATTACACTCTAAAAAATTATAACTGTGGAAAACCCATAGTGGTGAAATATATTAGTGTAGAAGTAACATTAAAATTTGTAAAATTTCGCCCATTATAAACAGGTTTGGCAAAAATCATGATTTATTTAAAAACAAATCAAAAATCATTGTTTTTTCTTAAATTAAATAAATTTTGATTTTTTTCATTTTTAATGATCTGTTGGTGTTATTGCACTTTTTTAATTGTTTTAAAAACTATATAACTATTTTATTTCATGAAGGAAAACGAAATCTGTAATAAACCCCAAAGGATGTATTTGAATTTTTGGTTAACGCGCCCAACTAAATAAAACAGGCCAAAACATGTAATCAGTAATCTGCTAGAATTCGAATACAGCCCATATTTTTGTTGTTATTTATACTTTTGTAGCAAATAAATACATTTTTATTATAATTTGAATCTTTTTTCATCTTGGATAAAAATCAACGATTTTTATTAAAAAAAATCTGATGTGGCCAACACAAAACCTCCAGCTATTTAATTTTTATTAATTTAAATACATACCTACGTATTTACTAATGCTGCAAAACTATATTATGTTCCATTACCTGTCAGTTACATTCATTTGAAAAATAAACTGTGTAACAAAGGAATTTTTTTTTATCTTAGGCTTCGGGATTAAAAAAAGAAAAATGATTTTTAAATTTACCTGTAAAATACATAGAAAAAGTATTAATGTATACTTGTACAAAATTCAATAATCTATAATTTTCCAATGACATAAAATGCGAAAAAATGGCATTTAATGGTATTTTTTGAAGAAGAAAAACCATTATGAGCTTCAAGTAAACTGCCATTTCCGTTTATCCGATTTGCACCAAAATCTAATGGCTTCTTTTCATATTAGAATAAGGTAGAAATACATGGTTTCAGAATTTTCTGAATGATAGTATTTGAGTTAGAGCGAAGACAAAATTCATACACATACACACATACATAAATACATACATACATACATACATACATACATACATACATACATACATACATACATACATACATACATACATACATACATACACACACACACACACACACACACACGTACACACATACAGACATCATCGTGAATATGTTAAAATTGGATTCTAGGGACCTTAAAACGTGGTTATTTTGCCAAAATCTCGACATGTGATTTTTAGCACGATCCCTATACCTCCCTTACAAAGAGTAGCGGGAGGTAAAAAATCAGTTGATTTAAATCATGCCAACCCTGATTGTAAATAAATATAATGAGGTATACATTATACGGTTATAATAATTTAATTTATAAAATGTAAACTATTTAGGGCCGATATTATAAACATCCAGTTAAATTTAGGTCCATAGTAAATTTATTTAAATGAACAAATGCAACGCGAATTTTTGGCAGCAATGATTTAAATTTCATAAGAACATAAGAAATTGATTCGAATTTGTTCACTGTATTAAATTTACTTTGGAACTAAATTTAACTGCACGTTTATAATACCGGCCCTTACGGTCGGTCACTTTAAGTTAAAAGAACTGTCAGATAACTTTCTTTTAAAGGACTTTAAACTGACAACTTTAACTTAAAGTGAAGTTAAGAAACGTTTTTTGACTTTTAGATCAAAAGTAAAGTGACATATTTATTATGAAACCTGCCGTTAGTGTAGTATAAAAAATTACTCTGTATAGTTATAATAAATATTTAAACAATATCAATGTTATATCACACTGAAGTTGGTAGAATAACCATTTAATTTATTAAAAGACACGGTTATGTGTTTCGTATCCCAAATCCCAATAATCAGTGATTTTTCTTACTTGGTACCTATTGAAACACGTTTAAAGTCGCGCTGTTGTGTATATGAAACGAAATACATTAGTTTCTTGTGATATAATATAGTGAATGGACGTACATATATTTCTGTGAATTAAATGATGTGTATATCAATATTTAAAGTGAAATACGAACACGTATATTTATGTGTGTTCTTAGAGGACGACTCCAGGTAAGATTTTCTATGAACAGGTCAGTGGCATATAAATTACTCTACGTCAAATGCTTCCTATAAATGCGATTTCGCCTTCATATTCATTTTTGAATACATTGGCCTTCTTTATTTAGTGTTCATTTTACACGGAATTTTTTAGCGTGTAGCGAGGGGTGTAGTAATCTTTGAGATACACGCCTTAACAATACAAACTTTTGTTATTCTTTTTGAAAATTTTGAGTTCCACGTCGTTTTTTTCTAAAATAAAATACCAAGAATGCAGCAAAGAACCTCAAGAATTTGAGGATGCAGCTTTTCTAAACTTATTATCAACGAAGTCCAGAAAGTTGCAGGAAACACCATATAACTTATATTAGATTACTGAACTGTTAAAGTAATATAAATTCCCTAGGGTTTAATTTTGACACATTTTCTCCATAGAGGCAAAATGTTTTATTTCTGTTATGATTTTAACTTCAGAGACATCGACTTCTACTTCTGGTGGTGATTGTAATATCCAAGTTCAAACTATTAGAATGAAATATTGATTTTTTTATTTTGTTTTCAACAACAATTCTATTTTTGCAGAATAGCTTTACAAATATTTGGTACAATCTGTAAATAAATTATTCATGTAGTGTGGGAATTCAACAGTTTTCAACAAAATTCACAAAATGCCAACAGAGCTGAATTGGAATGGGTAAATACGCCAATTAAAATTCAGGCCAAGCAAAAATGTCAACCATTAAATTTTATATGTGCGAACTGCGAGGGTGTAGCTTGTAGCTAATGGCATCATCTCATAACTCCTTTACTTGGAATCGAACCCAGGAGGGCTAATAGTAGTTACAACGACTGTGTTTTTGTTTTGAAATTTGTTTTATGATGTATTTTTTTTATGGGGTTCCGTGGCTGCGTGCCTGAGTGTCTGGTCGCGAACCTGGGAAACCGTGTTCGATCCCGACCGATGCCAAATATTTCGAATTTTAAATGGCACAAAAGTAACAACTGTGGTGCACTCTCCACGCCAGCAATGAGTGCCCGTGAGGTGACGCCTGGTAAACGCCCGCACGGTAAAATATATCGTCATCATTACCGATGTCTACATGTGCTGTAGACACTGGCACACCCAGTAATGGGTAATATGCCGTGATGATATATTATTATTGTTATTTTATGTATTTTTTTCTTCTATTCCACTTGTGTTAGGATTAATTTTATTTTTGGATTACCCATTTAAAATATAGGCTTTACGGATTTTTTAAAATTACAAACATATCTATAGAATGTTCCAATAAGATTAAAGAAACGCCAGTTACGCTTTTACTGCCTTCTCTTTGCTTATATGACCACTTACTTTTAAGTACCTACGTACTTTATTCAAATTTTACGTTGTTGGTTGTTTAATTCTGGAACTTACTGTATATAATCTAAATAGTTATATATTCGCATGTTTGAAATTGAATCATATGTATCAATTAAGGTTATAATATTTCCAAATGACTGTAATTTTATATATGCGTTATATTTAATGAATATAATTAAATGGTTCATTTGGAAAATTCAATTTAATGTATATTAGTTCACTTAATTATTCCAATATATTTATAATACAATATAATTAATAAATAAACGTTAATGTAATACTCGCCCGAAAAAATGTCTCTCGCATCTGTAATTACAAACATTAAATTAATATAGTTCATTGAACAAAATTCTTTAATTAATTTTGTTCGATAAATTTAACCAAAAACTGTATCATAGTATAGTACATAAATGTGTTTAAAAATCAAAGCATATAAAATATTTCATTATAGTAACTCTATACATTAATATAGGTACACTCGTACACTCATTTACAAAATGAATTGCCAAATTATTTTTCAAAAATTTAAATTTATCTTACTCTTTATTGACTTTAGATAGTTCGAAATGTTGGAAATAATAATAAAAAACAAATGATACATCAGGTAAACATCAAAATATATTCTTAAACAAAGACGGTACCTATTACCTAAGTAGAAATTTATATTTTTAAAAGGTTTCTTTCCATACCGAGAGTTCCTTGGAAAGATTCTATAAATCCAATAAAATTATAACATGAACATACACTATGCAAATTTCACTTGACACTGACATGTCAATTAGAATTATTTAAATATATCTGCTGTTTCTTTATAATTCTTTAGCTCTATATCTATTGAATATGAAGGAAAATGTGTAATCAAACCGTATAGACAATAAGATATTCTTTCATATTGATAATCACATAAAATGTCAAAAAATGATTTTTAACTGGGGTTTTTCAAGAAAAACTGTTAAGAACTTCATATGAGGGAACTTTCGGGTGACCAATTATAACCAAAATCTAATCAGATCTTCATATGGATGTAAAGAAGAGGAATATAAAAGAATTATAATTTATAGAATTGTAGTACTGTAGTTTTGGTCGGAGAAATTTTTGTCATACACACACACACACAGGCACACAGACATACATACAGGTATCATCATAAAACTAGTAAAATTGTATTCTTGGTACACTAAACGTGCTTATTTATTAAGAATTCACCACCGACCAAAGACAATACCTACCGAACCTAAAGGTGATTGATGGTAAAAATGTAGGTATTTAAATTTATTTTAGTCTTTATTAAACGTTAGACAGTTCGAATTGTTCGAAATAATCAAAAACAAGTTATACATCAGGTAAACGTTAATAGTATATGACATCTGAGGTGGGAGATGTTTCATTACAGCCGAGGGCTTATGTGAGATAATGCGCGAGGCTGTTATGAAACTCCCACCGAGGTTATGTATACTATTTTATTCACAATCATCCTCATTTTAAATCAATAATTTTAAAATAAATCTGTGAATTATAACCTTTAATTTTATTAATACTTTGACAGCTGTCTTAAAATTTGTTTAGCCTACTTAATTATGGGGATCTACGGCAATGTTGGTAGGCAACCCCTACATAAACATTTCCAACCCAAGAGATGGAAGTGAAATCTGTTATTTCCAACCCAAGAGATTGTCATTAAAGTTAGGAATGACGTATTTTCCAACCTCCAAAAGGTTAGGAATCTGTATATTACTATAATGATTGTGAATAAAATATATTCCCAAGCAAAGAAGGTACCTATTAACTAGAAATTTATATTTTTTAAAAGGTTTTATTTTCTACATATCACTTTGACATTTTACAGATATTTACAATAAAAAACTACATAAAACAAAAGAGTTAATATCAAAGAAATTCGATACCTACTGTTTTTATATCTGCCAATGACATTTCAATTAATAGTCATTGGTCAATGCATTTCTTCCTAAAAAGGCAACTAACAACTTTCATTTCTGGGGTTTTTAAATTTATTTCATTGATAAATTCTTAGTTCAAGTACACAGTACGATGAGAGAATAGATCTACTGCAAAGGTGAACCAGTATACAAAGTTAAAGAATGCTTCAACGACTGCTAGAATAGATAATTAAATGTAATTAACATTTTCTGACCATTAGCTGATACGGGAATGGTTGAATAAATAATTGTTGTAAGTTGTTGATCATGAATGCCTTAATGAAAGAAAACAAAAGAAAAACGCCTGTATATGATAATAATAGCGCAAAGGAGTAACCCACCAGAGTAACAATTTAGAACATGGGTTATTTATAATAAAACTAGACCATAAAACTGTATGATACGTACTATCAAAGAAAAATGCCCGCAGTAGGTACACACAAAAAAGAACAATTTAACATCCCCGCCGACTTGAGACGCGCACTAGCCAATAAGAAAGAACAGAAAGAAAACAATACTATTTCTTAAAGACACAGAACTGTACTATAATATATATAAATATGTCTACACTGAAAACAATGTAAAAAATCTGATGTGGCCAACACATGACCTCCCGCCAATTCCATGTTTAAAATAGCAGTGAGCTTTAAGTAAAGTATCATTTCCGGTTAATCGTTTGTAAATAAAATCTAATTTGTTGTCCAATAAATAGAAAAGTCTGTAATACGAAATTTTGGATTGTTTTATTGTTTTTCCTGAAAAATTTGTTAGAGCTCCAAATTAAGTACTACATCCGATTTATCATATATGGTTAAAATCTAATATGTTGTTTCAAATTATATATGAGTTTTAAATACCAAATTTCAGAAGTTTTGGATCATATTTTAATAGGCTTTAAGGAAAAATCGTCACACACGTACATTCTTATAAAAATCAGCATCATCTTCTAGGTGCTCTAAAACGCAATCTTTGTAAATTCTTGGCCGTACATAATCCATTTCGTAAATGTGTAGTTGTAAATTTATTTTATTTTATAATGCTGCAAAATCCCAATTAGCAAATTTAAATCAGATCATCCCGTAAATCTAACATTTATGTATGATGGAAATTATATTATTTTTACAAACCTTAATAAAATATTTTACTATTATATTCTCATTAACACGGTTCCATTATTAATTTTAATATAATTGCTGCCTGTCAGTGACATTTGTTTAAATATGTCAAACCTGTCATTAAAATTATGATTTTGTTTGACACAAAGGCTAGGTGATACATGAAAATAAATTATATTATATATTCATATTTAAAGTTATTTAGAGTTATTTACTACATGTTATTATCGTAGAATTGAAGATTAAACCATTATATTCCATTTTAATTAGTAAAACTTGCTAAAAAATTATTTTCAATGAATTTTTTACAAGAAACACTGTTTAAAGCTTGTATAAATGATATTTCCGGTTATCCGATATACACTAAAAACTAATGAGCACTTCCCATATTAGTATAGAATGGGTATACAAAATTTCAAATTTTTCTGATTGATAGTATCTGAGTAATCGTGTCCACATGATCCACACACACACACACACACACAGACACACAGACACACACACATACATACCTACAGACATCATTGTAAAAATGTTAAAATCGGATTCTGGGGACATCAAAACGTGCTTATTATATAAAATCTCTATATGCTATTTTTAGCACGATCCCTATACCTCCCTTACCTAGGGTAGCGGGAGGTAAAAATACTATACAAATTGTAAATTAGAATGTACCAGGGTTCAAATAACCAAAGAAAGTTGAAGAACTCTTAATTAAATAAATAAAAAGTTTTAAATAGGATATTAGTTGAGTTTTTTTTTTCCAAAATAATGAAACGAAAGTAGACCAATTAACACTTATTTAAATTTATGATGCCATGCTAGAAAGAAAATACTTGCGTTTGAATGAAAGTAAAATATATTTTTAACGATAAGCTGCCAATGGCAATCAAAACTATAATATACATACAGGGAATTTATTTTAACATGCAACATATGGTCAATCACTTCCATGGTTACTCGCTATTGTCAAAAAATGACAGCAATGTAATATTTGTCCATTTTAAAATGCAACATACAAAATTTATAGTTTTGTATTATCAAAACAAATTTCCAATAAATTAGCCTACGATTAACAAAAAAAATCAAAATATGAATGTTGCACATCTTAACAAACTTTAGTTTACAAAAATCATCTTTCATGTAATACATATTAAAAAATACCCCCATTCATACTAAGGCAATATTCTAGTCGGTCGTAATAACACCATTTGTGATGTGTTCTGGAAGTATCTCCTGTGCTGCAATACTATTTATAATGTTGCATTTTAAAATGGACAAATATTACATTGCTGTCATTTTTTGACAATAGCGAGTAATCATGGAAGTCATTGACCATATGTTTCATGTTAAAATAAATTCCCTGTATGTAGTTTTTTAAAACATTTTATTAAATTATTAACTACGCACAATTTAATTTAAATATACATATATTTTTATAATTATGGAAAAAGATCACTCCAATTAACTTTTTCAATTTAAAGAGCTAGAAAATATGCAGCAAGATTTGCAAATAGTAGTCAAAAAATGGCGGGAGTCATGGTTACGTTCTTCCTTGTTGAGATCAATGGTGGTTTTTTAAATTTTAAGCGTAAAATTTGAAAAAAGTCTTTGACAACTTTAAAAAACTTCTCGTAAGAAGTATATGTATACGTATTTTTTTTATTACCTTGGTTACTTGTTGCTGTTGTTCCGTAACTATTTATTTATGTCATTTATATTGTTTTTCCTGAAGAAGGAAGTATGCGGCCGAAACTTTGGTTTAAATTAAAATATATACAGAACTTAAACTAAAAGGTTATTCTAATTGTTATTATGAGTTCTGAAATATTTTTTAATAATTCTCGAAAGAAGTTATAATAGTATATCATGTGGCAAGTGTGTGAAGCTGAAATTTGTATATGAGGGTGGAGATTGCGACACGAGCCGAAGGCGAGTGTTGCAAACCACCCGGCTTCACACACGTGTTATATACTATACTTTTTCTACGACCTTGCAATAAAATATATTTTTTCTTCACATTGTCATTCTTTTAACGTAAAGCCTCTGTATTATCGTCTTGTGTAACCATGGTTACCAACGTTGCGGGTGTTTAACAGCTTGGTTTTATTAAAATACAATTCATTTTGTAATATTTAAAATAATGAACGGTGCGTGATATAACACTTCACGCACAGTGTGCAAAAAATCAAACTTCACACATGCAAATTTTCACCGAGAATAGAGTTATTTTAGTGACTGCAATAAGACTCTGGGGTAGGTATTCACAGCTTCGAAAATAAAACTAAAATTGACGTCATCTGTCAAGTATAGTGTAATTCATATAACAAGAATACTTTTTCTTACAACGATTTAGCAATTGCACCATTAAGCCAACAATGGTGACCCTAAACTTGTGGTTCTCGATCCCTAATAAATCATAATAGCAGGCTATTTCAGGATCGGTACTAATATGATTTATCAGGTGTTCTTGTTATATGAATTTCACAATAATATCAACATCATATCTTTTAACGCATTTCACACAATCCTATATGCGAATCTATTTCTTAAAACAGTTTTTTCAAATTATTTTTATTTATTTATTTATTTAAGAAAAACTATCCTACAGGACGAGCCCAAAACGGATAGTGGTACAAAAAATACAATACACGATAAAAAAAAAATAACAAAACATTACGAATTTAAAGTATTGCGCAAAAGTTTGTAATTCAAGCGAAATATGTCTAAATCAGAGAATTTCTCATTATAAAGAGCACACATACGGAAGAATGGGGAAGACATGAGCAGATTGGTACGGGAGAAAGGGAGATAAAAAGTTATTTAAATTTTAGTCATTTTACCGAAACGTAAATTGACAGCTCAAATGACAGTTGTTATGTATGTGCTTAAGTTTGTGTAAATTATTTGTAATTTGCAAATCCTTGTTTTTATATCTTATGTTTAATTTTATTTTCAAGAGCTGTGAACATTTTCATAAGAATCTATTGTTCGTATTGTTATTTTTCTTTTTCGTCTATAGGCTTCTCGTCGTAGACTTGATGGTTGCCGGGTTGATTGCCACACGTTGTCGGTTTAACACACTTAAGGGGGGGTTTCGAAAAAGCGACACGAAGTAATATCGGCCAAGCCATGAACTATTTCACGTTTGCTTATAATATTAGCCAAGAGAGGGCGATAGAATGGTTCGGGTCTCTACTTAGGTTTGTGCCTTAGGTAAAAGGTTGAATGTAAACAAGAAGATACAGTTTCTTTAGGTCAAATTTTACCCAAGGCCTGGGGTTTTATGACTAGCAAATAAAAGCTTTTATAACCAGTGACAAAGCAACAGAAAACCATGCATTTTTGTAGCATTTCACTTTCAACGAATGATTTCTAGATATGTACGACAATTTTCCTTTTTAGATTTGTGTATAGGCATGATTACTGCCCAGTTTCATAAATTTCTAAGTATTTAATTAATGGTAAAATAAGTAATATTAAATGTACTTCTCAGAAAAAGCCTTCAGAAATGTCTCTGGATTTTTAACGCTGACATTTATGTCAATTACAAATATTTTAATTTTTCCACTGGTTTCCATGAGTTGTTTAATACGGTGGATTATTTTATAAATTTAGAATTTTCTATCTGTAAATCTATAGGAGAAATAATAAAAGTGTTCAATGTATTGGATGGAGAATTTTATATTCTTTAACATTTGTAATTACATAAATTTCCAAAAAATAATATTTAGAAGATTTTTTTAAGAAACTACTACTTCAGTTTGTCCAATTGTTACCAAAACTTTTTCAGGTCTTACCATTTATGTCAGATTAAGGAACACGTAGTTAAATTGGTGTTAAGTATTAGAGTTTTTGAGGAATCATCCCTGAAACATCCACAGATACACACACACACACACACACACACACACATACACATACACACATCCTCACGCACACACAGACATTGTAATTCGTATAATATAAAATGAATTTGTATAATCCCTAAAATTTTAACTGCCAGTTATTAAGTATTACCATACACATTTCCATTTGTTTCTTTATATTAAAATAGTAAGTATAACATATTAATTATAAAAGCATTGTATTGTAGATTACTAGTAAATACTTATTGCCCGCATATTAAAATAATGAATAAATTAATTAAAATTGAAAACTCAAATGGAACATATGAACTACAACAGTAAATATTTGTTGGCGATGGTGACAAAAAAATATATAGACATTATAGATTATAAAATGACATAATTATGTTAATAAAATATAACACTGACAAACGTTGAAAATAGAATATACGGATAATATTGATAATCTATTAGAATAAAATTTGTACAACAATATAAATTGCTACTATGATAGATCTGAGACAGTTTATTTTTACTTCCCGCCATACGGTAAGGGAGGTAATGTTTTTGGTCCAAAAATTCGATAGAATAAGCACGAATTAGGGTCGCCAGAACACGTTTTTGCTATTTTTACAATGATGTGTGTGTGTGCGACTATATTTTCATCCACGATAACTCTTATATCAACATACATACATACATACATAAAATCACGCATTTCCCACTTAGTGGGTTAGCAAAAACCCGAAAATAATAAGAAAAGGAATGAAAGCAAGAGCTCCACAGAATCACTTAACTCTTTAAAAACATTCTTCTTCCGCCTTGCCCAAAATCATCATAACATTCATTCAAGAACATATTATTGTGACCGATTTTCGGTAGCGAATAACCGCATCCGGACCACAATAATAGTTACGCAACAATCATCTTTCGCTACACACTCCTGTACAAACATACTTCATTCTTCTCGTCCACATAAAAGTTCAGCTGTCTCTTCATTCTCACAAAACATTCTTACTAACCATTTATCTTTACACCACAATAATTACGAAACAATCATCCTTCGCAACACATTCCTATCCATGCATACTTCTTTCACCACAGCCACATTCATAAACGTATTCATACATAATAACATATTAAAGTGACCGATTTTCGGTAGCGAATAACCGCATCCGGACCACAATAATAGTTACACAAAAATCATCGTTCGCTACACACTCCTGTACAAACATACTTCATTCTTCTCGTCCACATAAAAGTTCAGCTGTCTCTCCATTCTCTCAAAACATTCTTACTAACCATTCATCTTTACACCACAATAATTACGAAACTATATTAATTATTAACTGAGTGTTGTGTTGAGTAATTAATCAGAGTTCTCCCTATATATTCAAAAAAGCAGAGCGGGATAGTTTTAAAAAACCAGTGTAGCAGAGAACTAAACTTTATAAATGCAAAAAAATTATGATTTAATACCATTTCTCCTTAATATTGTTTATTGCAAATATTTGTAACGGGTACAGATGGTTAATGATAAATTTGTTATTTGACAGTTCATTTCGATTCGATTTTGTCTATTTTCCCGGCAGTTAAACTTTTTTCGTAATACCATACTGTTATTATGACATAACAGGATTAAAACAAAAATGAAAAGATAGAAATAACGACCTAGGCCGTTATTTTTTATAACAGTCGCGTACAATTAAGGATCAGGTGTTCCTAGAAAAATAACAGCATATTGATGGACTGTTGTCTATGAGAGTTTATAAATTAACCGAAGCAGATGTTCAATATGAGAAATAGAAGAATTTTATTATTCCTAAATGTTTAAATTTTAAGTTATGTCGAGAAATCTTGAACGCCATACGGCTGATATGCAAATAACGAACTTGACTGATTATAAACCTCTATTGGGGATTATACAACTAGACCTAAGAAGATAAACACTGTATTTGCTAAATATTGGCTTTCGCAAGTATAAAAAATTTATAACCCTGGATAATTAGGGGATAAATCGTGGGTCATTTACGACATAACTGGCCCTTTTCGGGAACAATAAATCAGTAATCTGCGGCTAATGTTGTAGCTAAAATTCTTTTCTTATCTACCACAGAGCCATAATGAGCTTTACAAGGATTACAAAATGCCCATGTAATGTTTTCAATATAGGTGTGCGGATGCCTGAGTTATGCTGTTTATGTGCGGAAACTCCTAACTTTTTGTTGATTATATAGTATACAAAGTGATAGTAGGGCTTTCTAGTATAAATCCATATTCATATTCTAGGAAAATATTTATGAATATCTTCTTTCAAAGCAATACTATTTCATATTACATATGTAATGAGTAAACATATATAAAAATGTAGCTTTTAATCAAATAAACATTTTTTATGTTAGAACATATTTCGTTTGCCAGTCATTTAACTATATGCCCATAATTTTTCTCATAAGTTGAGGAACGCACCTATTTGATTAATAAAATAAATGCAGCTTAGATGTGCGCAGTGGACTGAGCTATCTTCAATTTAGTTGTACGATAAAAATAAAGAATTATAGCTGAAAACTTTATTTATTTGTTGACAAACCTAAAGAACTTACAATTTTAGTAGAAATTAAAACCGTTTTACATAATGACGCGATAGGCAGATAGATTTATGAATAATTACAAAAATCATACCGAGACTTGTTCAAGATTTACGAGTCTATTCTGTAACTCAGTCGTTAATTTATAGTGACTGGTTATAATCTTTAACCAATCATGTAAGTTGATATATAACAAAAAATTGGATTTTTAGTTGTCAAATCAATATCTATTAGATAATTTTTTTAACCAGTTGTTTAAAATAACGACTGAGTTACAGTAGAGATTATTTGTAAATAGTTTCAATTATTTAATATTATTGTATTATTATTAATTATTGTTATTATTCTTATTAATTATTATTATTTCATCTTTATTTGTTTCAGTATTTTCTTTAAATGTATTCGTAGTTATAAGTAAGTTTTTAAGTTTATATGGTTATATTAATATTATTTATTTAAATTGCATATAGCCAGAAATTGTTTTGGGGAATAGAGTTAAAAATTTTTTTTAAAAAATGTAAAGACCCGGAATACATTGTGGAAGCTAAAACTTTGGGGGACAAAAATAATTTTTCTATAATCAATAATTTTACCTTTTGATTACATATCATTTACTGAGTGAAAAACTAATTAACTTTAAACTTTTTTTGTAAATAATTTCAATTATTTAATATTATTAATTATTATTATTATTATTGTTATTGTTATTATTATTTCATATTTATTTGTTTCAGTATTTTACTTAAATTTATTCGTAATTATAAGTAAGTGTTTAAGTTTATATTGTTATATTAATATTGATCTGATGATGCTGTTTCATTATTGCATATTGCCGGAAATTGTTTTGGGGAATAGATTAAAAAAAAAAATAATAAAAAATGTAAAGACCCGGAATACATTTTGGAAGCTAAAACTTTGAGGGACAAAAAATAATTATTCTATAATCAATAATTTTACCTTTTGATTACATATCATTTACTGAGTGAAAAACTACTTAACTTCAAACTTTTTTTTGTAAATAATTTGAATTATTTAATATTATTGTATTATTATTAATATTATTATTTCATATTTAATTATTGCATAATCAAAAATTTTACCATTTTGCAAAAACATTCACAATGATGATGGTTAATTGATTACATATCAATTACTAACTGAGTGAAAATCTACTTAACTTTAAACTTTATTTATGATGATGTTACTGTGGTAGCGAAACTATAGTCATCGTGATATAAATATTTTTCTAAAACTAAAAAAACTGAGTCTTTATTTAAAATACAAATTCAAGAATGAAGTTTCACCATGTTAGAGGTGATACCATAAAAGAAATTTCAATTGCCTTAAAGTATATTGTTTCTTGTTATTACTTTATTTCTTGTATTTAGTGAAACAATACTTTTACTAAAAATCACTAATAGTTAATAATATATGTTTTGATTTGTTCACAATAGAATATTTCGAGACATATTTCTCTTACATTTTTAGCTTAGATTTATTTTCTCTAAGAAACCATTCATGGAAATAGCCGCAGTAATAAAAGATTGTAAATCAAATTACAAAAATGTCATGGTTAGTCAGGTAGAGCTTCAATGTTTACTTTCCGAACTGCATTACCGACATTTCTAGTGCTGACATCTGTAAGGTAATGCCCAAACTATTTTTCAGTGCCGCGGCAGTCAAATGAGTCTGTTTTGGTAGATTTTTCGTTCGTGTCGTTTTAAAAATCTGTTGCATACACTTTTATAAAATTTATGTATTTGTTTATGGTTTTTAATAAATTGTGTCCTGAATATAATATGGTCTACGTATTTTAAGTTATAAACCGGAAATGAATTATTTTTTTTTATATCCGCTGTATTTTTTCAACCAAAATGGTTTTAGGACACAAACATAATCATATAATTTACAAAATTTTGATAAATATTCATTATTTTTTATTACAATCGCGAGGGGACACGAACAAAAAATGATTTTTTTGCTTATGCAACCCTCTTCATTCAAACCCCCCCTTAACGCATGGAGAGTCATATCGCTCCCTTCTTGAGAAGAAACGTTAAGTGTGTTAAACCGACAACATGGCAATCAGCCCGGCAACCATCAAGACTTTATTTTTCTTTTCATGTATAATTTTATTTTTATTTTCGTAGCTGTGAATAAGCCTTAAGGGAGTAAGTTTCATTTTTTTTTTACCTCCCGCTACCCTAGGTAAGGGAGGTATAGGGATCGTGCTAAAAATCGGATATAGAGATTTTGCTGAATAAGCACGTTTTGATGTCCCCAGAATTCGATTTTAACATTTTTACAATGATGTCTGTAGGTATGTATGTGTGTGTGTCTGTGTCTGTGTGTGTGTGTGTGTGTGTGTGTGTGTGTGTGTGTGTGTGTGTGTGTGTGTGTGTGTGTGTGTGTGTGTGTGTGTGTGTGTGTGTCTGTGTGTGTGTGTGTGTGTGTGTGTGTCTGTCTGTGTGGATCTTGTGGACACGATTACTCAAATACTATCAATCAGAAAAATTTGAAATTTTGTATACTCATTCTATACTAATGTGGGAAGAGCTCATTAGTTTTTAGTGTATATCGGATAACCGGAAGTATCATTTATACAAGCTTTTAACAGTTTTTCTTGTAAAATATTACTTGAATATAATTATTTAGTAACTTTTACTAATTAAATTTGTATATAATTGTATAATCTTTAATTCTACGATAATAACATTTAGTAAATAACTCTAAATAACTTTAAATATGAATTTATAATATAATTTATTTTCATATATCGTCTTGCCTATGCGTCAAACAAAAACATAATTTTAATAACAATTTTGACATATTTAAACAAATGTCACTGTCAGTCACTGTTAGGAAGAAATTGTATTAAAATTAATAATGAAACCGTGTTAAGGGGAATATAATGGTAAAATATTTATTTCTAAAGAAATTAAGGTTTGTAAAAATAATATATTTTCTATCGTACATAAATATTAGATGTACAGGAAGAATTTTTTCTATTTTTGCAGCACTATAAATTAATATTAATTTACAACTACACATTTACGAAATGGATCACGTACGACGAAGAATTTACAAAGATTGCGTTTCAGAGCACCTAGAAGTTGATGCTGATTTTTATAAGAATGTGTGTGTGACGATTTTTCCTTAAAGTCTATTAAAATATGATTCAAAACTTCTCAAATTTGGTATTTAAAACTCATATAATTTGAAACAACATATCAGATTTTAACCATTTATGATAAATAGGATGTGGTACTTAATTTGGAGCTCTAACAGTTTTTTGAGGTAAAACAATAAAACATAATCCAAAATTTCGTATTACAGACTTTTCTATTTATTGGACAACAAATTAGATTTTATTTACAACCGATCAACCGGAAGTGATACTTTACGTAAAGCTTACTGCTATTTTAAACATGGAATTGGCGGGAGGTCATGTGCTGGCCACATCAGATTTTTCTGGTTTCATATTGAGGGAGCTATGTTGATGAACCCCTGAGAATATAATTTTATTACAGTGAAAAATTCATTGCCTCGAATTAATATTAAATTTTTACCAATTTGACTTTCAAATAATTTAATCGTCTGTATAATATACAATTTCCTTTGTATTAGTTTTCTTATTGAATTCGTAAAGTTCCACCTTAGAAAAGTTACCTGGCGAAAGAGAAGGCAATCAGATTGCCAGGATCCAGAGCAGACGTCGGAAAAATCTGGAATGCCTTATTTAACGCCCCATTTGGAAAACTTGTGCACAAGTGTGTCTAGACTTCCGGAAGCACGAGTCCTGCTAATAATCCTACATCAACAGTAAACTGTATCGATTATCGAAACATGCATTGCACACATCTAGGGCAACATGAGTTGAAATTGATGCCTATTTCAAGGGTAAACTGACAGCTAGTTAGATCATAGTTTGTAGAAGCCACGAGTTCAAAGTGAAAACTTTAAACAAGTTTTATAAAACTTTGAAAAGAGAACTAATTTTAACATTTTCCAACTGATGAGAAGTAATGTGCTGGCTACAACAAAATTTCTGTCATGTGTTATAATATTCTTTTTGTTGAATAAGAATATAGTAGATGTTTTATCTTGCTGAACAAGGAGTTTAAGGTTATTCAGAAATGATGTAAAAATATGGGAGCATATTTTAAATAAATGACAAAGATATCACACTTTATTATGTGCTAAAGCGAAAAAATTTTACTTTTTTTTAATAACGAAGATTTATTTAAAGGATGATTTTGAGGGTAAATTTAAACATTGTCTTACAAAATATACTAAAATTAGATTTTATATTTTTTATCAAGAAAAATATTCTTCCAAATATTGTGTGTTGTGTTGTTGCGAACCACTGTTGAAATTATATAGCTCGAACTCAAGACGAACGACGCTCGAGTCGAGACGATTACTTCTGCTGGCATGTTGTGTAAAATTATTATATGAAAAACAAACGGGTTAATCTTTTATTACAGCAGGCATCTGATTTTGTCATAGACCTTTGCCAGGGCTGCAGAAAAATGTGTAAAACATGCAAAAGCAAACGGCAACATTTTTATAAAAAAAAATTATTCATTTCTGTTCCGTTTATATATATTTTAACCTCCCGCTACCCTTGGTAAGGAAGGTATAGGGATCGTGCTAAAAATCTAATATCGAGATTTTAGTAAATGACCACGTTTTAAGGTCCCTAGAATCCATTTTTAACATTTTCACGATGATGTCTGTATGTGTGTATGTGTGTATGTGTGTGTGTGTGTGTGTATGTGTGTGTGTGTGTGTGTGTGTGTGTGTGTACGAATTTTGTTTGCACTCTAACTCAAATACTATCATTCAGAAAATTCTGAAACCTTGTATTTTTACCCTATTCTAATAGGAATAGAAGCCATTAGATTTTGGTGTAAATCGGATATACGGCAATGGTACTTTACTTGAAGCTCATAATGGTTTTTCTTCAAAAAATACCATTAAATGCCATTTTTTCGAATTTTATGTCTTATGAAAATTAAAGATTATTGAATTTTCTACAGGAATACATTAATACTTTTTCTATATATTTTACAGATAAATTTAAAAATAATTTTTTTTATTAGTCGCGAAGACTAAGATAAAAACTATTCCTTTGTTACAAAGTTCATTTTTCAAATGAATGTAACTGACAGTAAATGTCACTGTCAGAAAACTTATCACTTCAAATTAATAATAGTGACATTTTAAAAAGAAAATAGAAAATAAAGCAATAGTTTTCTGCAATGGAACAGTTTGCTGCGTTAGTAAATACGTAGGTAGGTATGTATTTAAATTAATAAAAATTAAATAGCGGGAGGTTTTGTGTTGGCCACATCAGATTTTTTTTATTGTTTTAGCGTTGTGTATTTCATATAAATTTATCCATGTGTGTTAATGTTTTGTTACAAATATTTTGTGTTTTCTAACTTGATTTAACTCTGAAGATGATCATTGTATGATCGAAACGTCCGTTTAAAATCAAATAAACACTTTCAGACTGCAAGTTCCGAACATTTTCTTTTTCCTTCGTCAATTTCCATTCGATCATCATAATTCAAATGTTTCAAATATAGTACAGTTCATGTTTATCCTTAGTTGTCTCTTTCCAGCCGAATACAAAACAAATGCTATGATGTTTTATCTATACTTGCCGACAAATAAATATGGACTGGAGATTATTACACCGTATGGGCAGGGTGGGGAGAAGGAAAAAAAAAACATCAGTCCATATTTATTTGACAGCGAGTATAGTGTATGTGTATTTGTGATCGTTGGTAGCACTAGTGATTGTGCAGGAAATAAAAGTTATTTTTATAAACAAGGTATTCATGGTCCGACGGTATATAAATTTAATCGACATACGAAATTTTATACAAAGAATTAAAAATAAACTTTTCCACTTCAAAAAAGAGAATGTTTACGCAATATTAGCTGGACTTTCAAAAATAAATGAGATTAGCGGTGGATTTTTGTGCAGATATGTTATTGAGGGAAAAGTTGTTTTATTTTTTTTTGCCTTCTGTAAGTTAAATAACACAGTTATAAAGTTTGTGGAGATTTTTTGTTAACACACCCTTATTTTCAAATTTTTGTTGTGCCATAATTATTATGTGTAAAGAAATATATAACACAAATTTACCTTTCTAATCGATTTTGGTTTTATTATATATTTATTATACCGTGAGTTTCAAGTCTATTGAATACTAATTAACACTCAAATATAATTTTTTCAAATTAAATCTATAAGTAATTAAAAAAAAGTTGTTATAGAGAAATAATAAAATGGATATTTAGAGAATTGGTTAATAAAATTTTTATTTTATATTATATATTTATATATGATATATATTTTAATTACTATTAAATTGCAGAACAAGGTTAAATTATAATAAATCACTTAATTCTCATTCTTTGTATTGCGTGTTCTTTGTGTTTCTGTGTTTGACAGCTCCGATCGTCCATCTTTTGTTGTAAAGCCATTTCGTTCTACGCCTACCGGATCTAATAAAGTAGGAAGACCGAACGTTTAGCGTTTAGTAGTGGAATGAAACACGTATATTAAGCTGCGGCTGTAAGCGGTCGAACCGGTAATAAATTCCCGATACGTGAAGCGGTAAATCATTCAGCGTCCAAAGCACCCGAGAAAAGTTAGTTTGTGAATGTTGCTATGATTGCTGATTTCCTGATAACTAATTGCCTATTGAAAGAAAAATTATTGTTCTTCTGGCCTGAAAATGAAAATGGCGAGTATTGTGAGCGAAGTTTTCCAATTTTGTTTATAAATTTTTGTTTCGGTACAGCAGGGCGGTGACAGGTATTTTCATTGGATTGTTTTCAGTTGTGAATTGATAAATCAAAATGTATCGACGAAAATATCTGATATGACCAACACTTTATCTTCGGAAATTTCAATTTTTATTTTGTAAATTCATGGTCAGGAAAATATATAGATTATTTTCACGTACGTATGTTCCAACGGATAAAATATTACAATCGTTTGTTATTTTGTTCCAATGTCATGACGAACATAAAGAAATAGCTTTTACAAAAGTTTAAATTTGATTCGTTCGGTTACAAAATGTGCAAAATAAAATGTGTTGGGGTTTCCACCGAAATCGAAATAGTGAAAAATAACACTATTACACCAAAATATAATACGTTTATGAAAACACTAACCAAATGGTTAAATATGTTTCCATTTTCTTTTAAATGCATAAAAACATTACAATGCGTTTGAAACGCTGCCAAACCGTGACGTGCTAACCCGGATCGGTTTTACAATTTAGATTTTACCGGTCAAATCGGTCAACATGGAAGTAGTTTACAATATTCCCACATACATCAAATAAATTGTAAATTATAAATATTTGAAATTTGTTCCTTTGATAATTATCAGATATACAACAAGACGATTGAAAATTCTCGATTTTGCGAAACGTGTTGCCTGGAAACACCACGAGACCGAAGGTCGAGTAGTATTTCCTTTAGGCAACACGTCGAATATTTCGAGAATTTTCGATTGTCGAGTTGTATACATTGTAGACTATATCATGAATAAAAATCTGTTGTGGCCGACATAATACCTCTCGCCATTTCCATTTTATGTTATATAAGTACTGTATTCCACTTCGCTATCGAACCGTGGTTGTATAACAAAAATAATACAGAACTTTACACAAATATTGTTTTTATTATATTTAACATGTCTTCTGCACACATACAATTCTAATTATATCTATTTTTCATTGTATGAGGAAGTTCCTAAATGTCAAAGATTCTTCCAATTCATTAGCAAGATTGGTGGTATACTTCCCAGAAAAAGCTTTCAGAATGTCATTAAAACTGTTGATTTTTGACACTGACATTTATCATTTACAAACTATGTTATAAACATTTGAATTTGTCAACTGGGTTCCTTAGTGCCTTAACCTCTGCGATTAGATTATTCTATATATTACAGTGCCTTTAACTCTAAATCTATACAAGATATAATAAAATTTTTAAATATATCAGAAGTAGAATTTTATGTTCTTCAATAATGGGGTTCCGTGGCGCGTGCCTGGGTGTCTGGTCGCGGGCCTGGGGCGGGCCGGGTTCGGTCCCGACAGACGCCAAATATTTCCAATTTTGAATGGCATGGGGGTGACCCCTGTGGTGCGCTCTACGCGCCAGCTGTGAGTGCCTGTGGCGGGGGGGGGGGGGGGGGGGTCACACGGTGGAATGTGTCATCATTACCGATGTCTGTATGTGTTGTAGATTCTGGCATACCCAGAAATGGGTAATATGCTGTGATGATATATATATAATAATAATAATAATAATAATAATAATAATAGTAAGAGAAATTTTCAAAAAATAATATTTAGAAGATTTTTTTTTTAAAGAAACTATTACTTTCGGATGTCCAATTGTTACCAAAATATTATCAGCTCTTCCCAGGAATGTCAGATTAAATTGCAGTTAAATATATTTTAAGTCTTATAGTATTTGAGAAACCGTGGGTTCCAACATCCACACACACATCCACACGCACATACACACACACGCACATCATCGTAAATATGTTATAATTGGATTATAGGGACCTTAAATCGTGCTTATTCACTAACATTTGGATATACGAATTTTAGCATGATTTTAATACCTCTCTTAGCGAGAGGTAAAAAAGAAATTAAAAAGTAAACATTTCATAAGGAGAAGTAGGCCATAGGTTCCATTAATTGATGTAACGTCATTTTATAATTTTATTGAATATTAGTTGGACGTTTCGGAACATAAAAATTTGTCCATCTTCAGCATAAAAGTAAATGAAATAATACAATAAAGTGTAATTGCTCTAAATCTTAACAAAAGCAGTTAAGATACCGCCCACGTTATATTAACAATCATAACAAACAACATGATATATGAAAACATGTTAATGCCAGGACGGCAAGCTCAGCATTCCCTTCCTGGCATATCTTTATATTATCAAAATGTATGTAGATATTACCAATTAGAATTAAGTAATAAAGTATTTCCTTCATGGGTTTGTGACAATTTGTAATAATAATTCACATACCTACGATACCTTCCTACGTCCACATACATATGTATATCTAATATTGTCAGTTGTACAGTTTATGTTGACCGTAAATCAAACCAATTAACTGTGTATTATAATTATTGTCCATAAAGCCTGCTGTTGACATACTGCTATATTCTGTTTGTCTTCATTATTTAACTGTAAGTTTTCCAATAATTATGGATTGTCCTTTCAAATTTTTTGCTTTATTTGCATATATGATTACACCACATTTTATACAAGAATTTAATTAAAGTTTTAATGAAAATTTTTATTTTGTATCATAGTTTTTGCTGTAGTAACATAAATTAGTAATTGATGAAAATTAAAAAATTATTTGGAAAAACCGCGCTTACAGTTCAGTGGAAGGGGTTACGTTGTGAGAAGTAATGGCAGTTTGTAGGTTTTAAATTATTAAAATTGAGCGTTAATGATTGAAAACAAAAATGTCATATACGGGTAATAATATTTCTTTCAATATGTGAATGTGAAACGTTCTTTTCATATACATTTTAGCTCAGTTCAACTGACCCGATCTGAGCAAAAATATTCCAAAAAATCTGATATGGCCAGCACATTACCTTCTGTCAATTGTATGTATTTTGTACAAATCCCATACCAAAAGTTCCTTGGAAAATATTCTATATATTCAGTAAAATTGTAACACGAACATATACTATTTTCTACAAATTCCATACCGAAAGTTCCTTGGAGAACATTCTATAAATCCAATAAAATTATAACAAGAATATATATATATCAGCTGTTTCCATGATTATAGCAAAGCTGGCTGAAAAAGTTCCAAATAAATACAGCCTAAAATGGTCTCCTAGTGAGTCAACCTATTAAATAGCATAAATGTGACCCTTGTGACGCACTCCCTACAATAACTTCTTGGAATGGCTGTGACATGATGTCTGGTAATGACAAGCGCCCTCAAATATTTTATCATTACTGAAATTTGCGAATAGAAGCAGAGTGGTACATTCAGAAATGAATAAGGGCTGGTTTATGATGAACTTAAATTAGGAATTTTCAATGGGCGACTTGCGTGGTACTGAAAATCCGATTTCTGTCACTATATACGTAATGTTATATTGAAAACATATATAAAAATATAAATTTTATTTTGAAATAATTATTTGTAGTGTTGCCGGAAGTCGAGACGAGACGAGACTTGGGGTCGGTCTTGTCTTGGTCTTGATTTGGTCTCGACTAGAGTGGTCTCGTCTTGGTCTTGTCGAGACGAGACTTAATGTCAGTCTCGTCTCGTCTCGAGTCTCGACAAGACTCTCGACTTTGCCTCCATTAACAATTTTTGTATAATCGCATCTAATAGTACATAAAATTCTAAGAACAGCAGTACAATCGCGATTCAAATATTCCAAATAATATTTGAGATATTTATTATTAAGTTTTCTATGAATATCATCAACTTGATAATTGAGCTCTTGAAGTAATTAATATGAAAATATACGTATATATCGAGTGTTGTTTCTCTTTGCTAAACATAAAATATATAATTTCAATTTCTTAGCTACATAATTATTAGCAATAGTTAAACAGTTATGTATATGTTTAAAATGAAGCAGTAAGTAAATAGACAAAAATCTCCAAAAAAGTACCTTCTTCCGCTATTTTTTTATATTTTAATAATTAAATGTTAAATAGGCAGATAACAAAAATAGCCTTTCATGTATCCCCTGGTACGCGTACCACAAGTTGAGAACCTCTGCTTTATTTCAAAAGTTTGCGCTTGCTCCCCTTGAGAAAATTAAAATACATTGTATAAATACCTAATTCATTCATATGAAAAAATTGAAAACAATAATCAACGTTGACTTAAAGCCTTAAAGGAAATGTAAATATAAAAGTCGTAATGTACAAGCCCTTCTTAACAATTTCCTTAAAACTATAAAAAAAAAATTGGATAAAAAATAACATATTTCTTTTCTTGTAAAAATCCAAAAATGGAACAATAAATTTTACAACGGCCTGTGCTATAAATGCAGCATATTACCAGACAATAACAACCACTTTTAGACATCTGCTAGTAATAAAAGTAGGTACGTTTGCCCAACCCAAATCCAAATATTACAAAATACAATACTTTAGTCAATCTAACAATTTTGCATATAAAACCATGTAATAAAGAAAAGTATAAACGTATGATACAAGAATTAAATGAAACATAACATAGACAATTTTATGAGGAATCATTATTATGGTTTCATAAGTGGAAAGAGAAACCTCTTGAGAAAGAAATACCATATGAAGAATTATTGGATATCTCCACAAAAATCTATCCTTTTTTACTCCATGCCTTGATTTTATTTTTAACTCTACCTTTTACAACATGTAAAAGAAGTTTTAGTACATAAAAAAACTGTTGTGGCTATCACAAAACCTTCCGACAATTTGAGGAATTTTGTAGAAATCTCACATCAAAAGTCCCCAGAAAATATTCTATATATTCAATAAAATTGTAACACGAACATATACTATTTTTTACAAATTCCATACAGAAAGTTCATTGGAAAAAATTCTATAAATCCAATAAAATTATAACACGAACAATCATTATGTAAATTGTACACTGAAATCTGTCAATTACAATTTTTTGAATATATCAGCTGTTTCTATGATTATAGTAAAGCTGACTGATTTTTGAAAGTTAATCTATTTATAATTTGTTAAACCGTAAAACTGTTATTATTAAAGTTTCTTAGTTACTAATTTTATAAATTTAAGCACGTATATTATAATTTATTTATGTTTTTCAAATAAGAGTTTTATTTTATTTTATTTTTTTTTTTTTGTTAAAGAATTGTGTTCATGTTACTACCTATAGTTTTTATTAAATATACCATTATTATTCTAAATACGTTTATTATAATTTACTTAAGTTTTTGGAATAAGTGTATTTTTTGGCAAATAAATAACATATACATATATATGACTAACTATATTTTTATTCGCCCGCCCTGAGGAAAAATCCTGTCTACGCCCATGAATAGGAAGTACATCTGTAGAAAATGTAGAATATGGTTGTTTTAAACCGGGAATTTCCCTAAAATCTTTGTCTGCATTTTCGTAAAATTCTAAGAATCACAATAAATTCTTTAAAAATAAAAGAAAAATACTGTACATTTGCAGGGAACGTTACTTTTGTTATAATAATTTAATTGCTAACGTTGAGAATGCACCACAGATGTAATTTTTGTATGCTATTTGAAAATTGGAAACATTTTTCAAGATGTAGTCAGTATTTCATATACCCAGTCGTACCAATATATTAATTGATAATTAATCAAAAATTAAATTAAAATCAACATATTTATACAAAACATGTATATTATAAAATAAAGGTTAATTTTAATTTAATGAAAATATTGATCCATTAAAATAATACAAGAATTCTAAATTTATGCTTCTTTCATTTCATCCCACTTACATTTTGATTATTTAGAAGAATAAGGAATACATCATATTTACTTAAATTAATGTTTCTGGAACACGACTATGAAAGTAGAAAATTACAAAATTTGAAAAATTTATATCTTTCTTATTTATTCGAATTTTCAAACAGTATTTACAGCAATACTTTGAGTTTTTGAAGCACGTTTAGAATATATGTTTAAAAAAAATACCTTTGCTCTGAAGTCGAGAGTCTTGTCGAGACTTCAAGACTTTCTCGACAAGACTTGATGCTGGTCTCGTCTCGTCTCGACTTTTCTAGTCGAGACCAAATGATGGTATCGTCTCGACAAGACCAAGACGAGACGAGACCAAGACCAAGACCGGTCTTGGTCTTGTGGCAACACTAATTATTTGTCTTTTACTAAATTAAGAAAGAAATTTTTCTATGACGCCTTTATATTGAACTGGGGAGGGGAAGCATTTTTAAGAATCTCTGGTCTCTCAAATACATTAATTACTTTATAAATAAACACATAGGTAATTACTTGTAATTTAAAATATTGATACCAAAAAGATAAACTAAAATACTAACCTCCAAACTATTGTTGAAATGTCAAACAGGTGATCTACATTACCCGTACAAACATACCAATACTATGGGACGGCACCACGCTTGGCTTTGCGACTATTCATTGGTGCGGCGTAATTCTACATCATACATGGCGGGAATTCAAATAATCAAATTTCATTATTTTTTTTTCTGGCTAATTAATAAAAATTTTGCCAAAAGAAAAAATATGGGTAGCAAGTTTTTACCTTCTCTTCAAAAATATTAAATGAAAAAAGGTACGCAAGTAGCCCATTTGTAATTTAGATTTTAAAACATAAACTCGCTTAAAACGTATCCGGTGGTTTATAAATGATTTACAAATTTAGAAATTTGAAATTTAGATTTAGAATATAACTATATTTTATATTATCAAATGTAAATTTCAAATTCGGCAAGAGAGAACTATTAAATATGGCGGTAAGGTATAACTTTGTTTCATCGGTCAGCTATGAGTTGTTGAAAATTTAAAGATGGATTCACAGGAACAAAATGATATTTTGTTTTCTGCTAATAACCAGTGTTCGCTAACATCGTAATTTGTACGACAAAGTAAATGTATTGAACAAAATAGTGTTTCACAAGAGTCTTGCATTTTTCTTGTTCTTGTCTTGTTCTTGCATAAAATGCAAGACAAGAACAAGACAAGAGTTATATAGTTCGCTGCAAGACAAGACAAGAATCTGCCCTGCAAGAAAAGTGCAAGAATAGCAAGATTTTTTAGTATTTTCTTGCATTCTTGCACTCTTGCAATATTATATTATAATTCAATATATCAACATTTTATTATAGGTTTTACTTTTACCTCTAGCTAAGCTGACATTAATCGGAAAAGCTAAAAAGGTTTTGCTAACAATTGACAATCGGAAGTAGTAGTTTCTTAAAAAAAATCTTCTAAATATTATATTTTGAAAATTTATAGTACAAAAAATAATAAAGAGCATTAAAGTACTCATTCTGATTTAAATTTTTTTATTATATCTTCTATAGATTTAGAGATAAAAAATCTGATATGGCCAGCACATGACCTCCCGCTAATTCGATGTTTAAAATTGCAATGAGCTTGGAATTAAATATCACTTTATCGTTTGTAAACAAAATCTAATTTGTTGTTCCAATAAATAGAAAAGTCCTTAATAAGAAATTTTGTATTATATTTTATCAAGTTTTGTTTTTTTTTGAAAATCTGTTAAGTTAAGAACCACATCCGACTTATCATATATACTCATGTTGTTTTCAATCATAGACGAGTTTTAAAATCAAATTTGAGAATTTTTTTTTTATCATATTTTAATATATTTTTTCAAGGAAATAAATTCAGAGCTTCAAGTAACGTACCACTTTAGGTTTACTAATATTAACAAGAATCTAATATGTCGGTCTCATTAATATAAAAATGTTAAATACAAGATTTGAAAAGTTTTCAATTATAGCATAATACATTTTTTCACGAAAATCTCTTCACAGCTTCAAGTAAAATATCCCTTCCGATTTAAATATGTTGTTCCTATTGATATGAAATTGCAAGACAAGAAATATGCAAGAGTCTTGCAAGCAAGACAAGATTTTTGCTTGCAAGAGTAACACAAGACAAGAGTTATTTAAATTTCTTGTCTTGTTTTGCAAGACAAGACAAGAAATAGCCTAGCAAGACAAGAAATCTTGTCTTGTGAAACATTAGTACAAAAATAAAAACGTTTGCGTAATTTCAGTGCAACAAGGGATAGCAAGGAATTAAATACATGCACACTCATACGAGCATATTTGAAGAATTGTTCATGATCATGTCATTTCACTTTCAGAAACAAACTATGATACTGCCCGTTGACAAATCAATGAGTTCGTAGGCCTAACCACGGCTTAACAGACCATCTACGTTTTTTAAGTTTTATTTCTTTATTATACAAATCAACAATAGTAAAAAAACTTAAAATTTGAACTGATAACTGGAGAAACTTCAAATGACAAGCAGTCACGTGATAGATACTGATTGGTCAGATCCAGAATTTTAAAATCGAACATTAGCCAGAGAGAAAATTGTAATAAACGTAAATTTCTAAACGTAAATTTATAAATTAAATTCATCATAAACTAGCCCATAGGCAGTGCTGATATATTTATTTTAGAACGTATAAATTTCAGTAAATTAATATCATTGCTCAATATCAATGTTTTCGCATATTTCGTTTCATGAATATAAACTCCGAAAATTTGTTATGCGTTGGAGTATCAATTTGCTAATATGTGTTGTTTAAAAGAAAAAGTCAACAGTTTTAATTGCACATGCAATTTGGATTGATTTTTCAGAAAACTCATTTGACTGGCAAATAAAATAGCACGAATGAACATTTGTCCGAATCTGTATTAATTATACTAGCGCTTTCAACAGTGGCGTAGCCAGGATATTCAAATGGGGACCGATATTGAATATATGGAGGGGTACTCTATTTTCGTTAGTTCCAATTTTGCGTCAAACTTGTACATTTTATAAAATAGATCACTTATTCATTAAAATAAAATATGTATTAAAATTACCAATGCGGAGGTTTAAAATCCGAAAACACCCGCCTTGGCTACGCCACTGGCTTTCAAACACAAAGAGAATAATTTTCATATTTCAATAGAATAAAATTCTTATAATTCAATAGAATCTTGGTTGGAGTGAAGGATAATTTTAAACCGATTTTTAATTATTTGCTTGAAGTGTCACACAATTTCATTCGTATCTCATTCTTTGAAGTTCATTTTCTGTACTTAATGTTCACTGGGCGTAAATTTATATATAATAACAGAACTCTGTATTTTTAGGCTAGCGTGATTTGAATTATACTTACACATCGTTTGAGAAGTCGTATTACAAGATAAACTGTAATATACGTTTTACATTTTGCATTTGAATTGAGGTAATAAAATTTAACATAAGCTGTTTATACGAATGGATTAACTGTTACTGCGATGCAGTAATTAAACAAGAGATTGGTAGTTCAAATTTAAATCAAATAATGAATGCATTGAAGTTTTATAAATACGTTTTTCCATTGTCCCAAGCAGGTTTATAGTCTTCAAAACTCAAATACACTCATTTTCTACAAAAAAATTTGAATTAATTTTTTATGTACTTAGGCTGTGTTCAATGTTGGATTTGTATCATCCTAATATTTAGATCCTAAATTTATATGCCCTAAATAATGTCATTATTTAGGATTTTAGGGATTAGATTTTAGGATTTTGCAGGAGCACACTGTACCTTGAAGATGACGCCCAAAATTAAACAACTCATTTTCGTCGCTATAATTTGTGTAAAACGTCAAATTTACTGTCAAAGAACAGCTTTTTAGCTTCTATTTTATGAAATATAATATTAATATTTAATCTGAAGCATCAATCGAATTGTATAATTCATTTTGTTATTCTAAAGTGTTGCCGTACAACAATGATGTCATTAGTGTGCCATTCGGAGTAGTTATGTGAAGAAGACCTAAATCCTAAAATCTAAATGTCAAAATGCGACATCGGACATTTCAAAGCGCTGATTACAAAGTTTCAAACCGCAAGTTGATATCTCTTTTCAATCTCGAGATATTACGAGTCTAGCGACTTCGCCATTCGATTCTACGGATAAAATTACAAAAGTGTACCAATTTTAACTACATTTGTCCTAGTTCAATTTGCACACCCAAATAACTCAAAATGTCCAAAATCCTATAAAAACCACAACATAAGATTTTTTCGATTTTGGTCATTTTCAGTTATTTTTCTCTAGAAATTGTATTCATTGTTTAAATTTTTTGAAAATTTGTATACTTATGTAATTTTTTCCTTAGAATCTAATAGAAATGTCGGCAGGCATGTATCTCTAAAAATAAAAATTTTAGGATTCAAGTTTTATCGCAAATATCTCAGGAATTAAATAGTTATTTAACTATCAAGTGTGTTAATGAAGATGATTAATGATTGAGACATTTTAACGTTTGAGCGTAGTAAACGCGTTAATTGTTGAGATCATTAATCGCCAATTAACACACGTGTTAGTTACAATATTTTTCCATTGATCATATCTTACTGAATTGGAAAATCTAATTTTATTCCATAACAAATTTTTTTAGGTTAGTAACGTTTGAAACATAAATTTTGACAATTCTTTAGCAATTATGGTTGTCGGTGCAACTTTGTCGACCCAGTGGAAACCTGTCAAACAAGATAAAGAAAAAACTGGAATCCAAAGTCTTGAAAAGATTAATTTCCTAAAATATAGGAATTAAATTAGTTTTCATAAACACATCCAGCTAAGAGAGATGTCCGCTTATAAGAGATGTCTGTTAATAGATCTTTCGCTGTTTACATACAAGAAGTAATGATTTGAACTAACATTGAATTTCTATTTCTTTCTATTTTAATTTGCAAACATACACCATAATAATAAAATACAAGTTTGGAGTTTACAAACTTCGTGCGTTGAAACTAAAACTACTGTTAAACCCAAAACAAAATATTAAATGAATGGCTGCTTCGCATCATAACACAGCAACAAGGTCGCTAAAACCTAAACATTCAACAGAAACGTAAAACTAAATTTCATTTGTGAATGAGGTTTTAGTGTGCTCAACCAGTAAACTAGATATTGTAGTTATTTCAACAGCAAAATGAGGAAATGCTAAACAGCAAACCACAAGCAACGCTGCTGAACTGCTGAACGCTATTTCGCATGCTCACTTCATCATGAGACTTCGTTTAAAATACGTCAAGAATATGATAGATGAAAAAATGTGAATATGTATTACATTTTTGTAATGTAAATAATGTAGCTGTAACATAGAAATTATTTTTATTCTTATTGATGTTGCTATTGTTACAAAGTGAAATTTTTCAAGGTTATGTTTTCTGTATTGTTTAATTACATATTTTTTGTTTATAAATAAATTTTATTGTATACAAAGTTATTGTTGTTTTTTATTATTGTTTCATGATTGCGCAACTGATAAGGTCATTTGCAGCCGATGAATTTTGATGATTATGATGTAATGGTGATAAAAGTGAACACTAACATAGAATGCCAAAGCGAGACTCAAACCTGGACCTTTGATTTATGCAGCGACCCTTTAAATGTGTTTTTCTATTTCAGTGCTTTTATGAGTCTATAAACGCACTGAAAACACGTCGTTAAGAAGATCTATAAACGCACTGTTTTTCGTGCTTGATTAGTTCATTCATTTCTAGATATGCAACGGATATCCGGCTACTATTCGGCATCCAGTTATCCGGCGTCTTTTTTATTATCCGGCTGAATACCGGATAGTGAACTAATATCCGGCCAACACCGGATAATAAGAAAATAGAAAAAAATTACGAAAACAAAATGGAATTTTATTTTTCAAATAATACATTTTTTTTGTAAATATTAATTACCTACATTAGTTTAAGCATCAAGTACCGTAAGTGCAGCTTACCGGTTGCGAATAATGTATTTCCAATATTGTGTGTGTGTCCGTGTGTGACAAATTTTTCTCCGACGTTAACTCCAATACTACAATTCTAAAAATTATAATTCTTTCGTATTCCTCTTCTTTACATCCATATGAAGAGCTGAAAAAACGCAGTTAAATATCATTTTTCGACATTTTGTGATTATCAATATGAAATAATATCTTATTCTCTATATGGTTTGATTATACATTTTCTTCATATTCAATAGTTATAGAATTATAGAGACATTAAGAGATATTAACTTTCAAAAAGTAGTCAGCTTTGCAAAAATTATGGAAACAGCAGATATTCAAAAAAATTTAATTGACAGATGTCAGTATCAAATGCAAAACCAAAGTTATATGTGAATGTGATAGAGTGTCTCTCGCAAGTGACTTGCAGTTGCGCATCGCCTCAAAATTTGAATTTTCAATGCCGGAAGTACGAGAAAGGCCAAAGAGAAGATGGAAGGACTGTGTAGCAGAATATTTGAGAGAGGAAGAATTGCGTGAAGAAGAATTGTTGGACAAGAATGAGTTAAAGAGAAGAGTAAGAAACAGCGACCCCTAATAAAATAGAGAAAGGAACTTTCGGTACAAAATTTGTAAAAAATAGTGTGTTCGGGTTACAATTTTACAGGATATACAGAATCTTTTTCAAGGAACTTTAGGTATGGGATATATACAAAATACATCGAATTGACGGAAGGTTTTGTGCTGGCCACAACAGATTTTTGTTTATCGAATTGCAACCGAATATCCTGTTGCCGGATATCCGACTATCCGGCAAGGAAGTAAACCGGTTATTCGGTATCCGGTATCCGGCCAATCCAATATCCGTTTCATCTGTAGTCATTTCCTACCCATGAGATTGTTATTGCAGTTATGAATTACGAATTTACCAACCTGTAAATGTTAGAAAGCGACATATTAGGTTAGTTAATTAGTTTTATTTCATTCATATCCATCGATTAGTTTATTGCTAGGTTTAGGCTTACATATATATTTTTTCTTATTCTTATTCAAGTTTTATTATTTATTTAATATTGATTTTATTGTATTCAATTTTAATATGAAAACATAACCATGTCTGAATGTGCTAAATGCAGATTTCGAAGAGCAGATCAAGGTATAATAAAATGTGAAGGTGTGTGCAACAAATCGTTTCATGCATCATGTATCAATTTTACTGATAATGATTTTAAATTTTATGAAAAATGTTATAATGTGATGTACCTATGTGACCCATGTAAACGAACATGTGTTGTCATCAATAAGTCTGAATCCAATATATTTTTATCTAATATTTCAGAACAATGTACAAAAATGTTGGAGCAAATTCAGGAAACTAATAAAAATAATTTACATACATTTCTGCAGTCAGTCCAAGATAGTCTTTTTGAAAAAATAAATTCTACTATAACATCGTTCACTGATACGTTTGAAAAGTCTATTGATAACAAAGTACACAATATGATTAAAGAAATGTCTCAAAATAATGATATGAATGTGAAATCTTTTGCTAATGTTACTAAAATTAAAAATATCGAACCTCCCCTAATAGTTACGCCCCTTGATAATTCTCAAAGTTCTCGTGTTACAAAATCCGATATGCTACGTTCTATTAACCCTGTTGATACAGAAATTAATATAACAAATGTGAAAAATGCTCATAATGGTGGAATAGTAATCAGTTGTGAGAATGATACCAATTCAAATAAATTTAAACAACTTGTAAAAGATAAACTAAGCAGTAAATATGATGTTAAAGAACTTCCCGTACTTCAACCAAGACTTAAAATAGTAGGGATATCTGAGAATTTAAAACCCGAGGCTTTAATAAATTATTTAAAAATTCAAAATAAGTCTTGCTTTACAGATAAAAGTACCTGCAAATTTATTTCAATGAAACCTTTGCGCAATAATAATCATGTTTTTCAAGCAACAATACAAGTAGATCGCAATACATATTTCGAAACACTGGAACTGGGAAAACTATTTATAGGTTACGATTATTGTTCAGTCTACGATGCAATTGATCTACGTAGATGTTTTAAGTGTTGTGGGTTCCATCATCTCTCCGAAAAATGTTCCAAAACTAATCCTACGTGCCCCAAATGTGCCGAGTCTCATACGCTTAAGGAATGCAAATCAACATCTTTAAAATGTATACATTGTTCACAGCTTAAAAATAGTCATAAACTTGATATTAGTGTTGAACATGCAGTTTGGGATAAGGAATGCCACGTCTACAAAGAAACTCTAATTAAATTTAAAAAAACAATTCTTGGTAATAAATAGCAATTACTGAATAATAATCTTTCTGTCTCTCAAGAATTACCGAAGGTGACAACCCATAATAATACATCATTGAGATCTACTACAGTAAACAATGATATTCGCACTTTTATTACTTGCTATTATCAGAATGTAAGAGGGCTGAATGGAAAATGTAACGATCTTTTTACCAACTCTTTGAACGCACCGCAGTATCAGCTGTTTGCTCTAACGGAAACGTGGTGTCACTCAGGGATTATGGATACTGAACTTTTAGATTGCAACAATTACATACTATTTAGAAAAGACAGAGATTTTGTTCGTACTAATACAAAAAGGGGAGGTGGAGTACTAATCGCTCTCTCTAACATCTTTAAAGCTACCAAAATCGATATCTATTCCATCTGTGATAAACTATATGATATTCCCTCGATTGATATTCTTTTAATAAAAGTAACACTTCACCATCATTGTCTCTATGTACTATGTATTTACATTCCTCCCTCTTGTAATATCAATGACTATTATACTTTATTCGAGTGCCTTTCTTCTTTAGAATTCCTATACAATGAAAATACGCTTATATTCGGAGATTTCAATATTCCCGAATATACAAATTGTTGCAATGGTACATCCACTTGTGAATTCTATAATTCATTATTCAATTACATTAACTTGGCAAATTTAAATCAATATAATAAGATACTTAATAGCTATAATAGGATTCTAGATTTAATTCTAAGCGATACAAACTGTTCAGTTTCACATGCATTGGATATTTTAGTACAAGAGGACAAATTTCATCCTGCATTAATTGTAGAAATGTATGTTACATGCAATAAATTTAAAAGTGTAAGTAGACAAGATTTAAATTTTAGAAAAGCAAACTTTCCAAATTTATACGCAGATCTTGATAGTATTAATTGGGAATTCCTTAATAATTACAGTGATGTTAATCAAGTTGTTGATGTATTCTATCACACTTTAAATGAGGTTTTGGTTAAACATATTCCCCTTAAATCTAAATGCTCTAAGATCTATCCAGTTTGGTATACGTATGAAATAATAAAAAAAATTAAACTGAAAAATAAAGCATGGAAGAACTTCAAAAAGTCTGGTAATATCCTTCATAAAGATCAATTTTATTTATTACGCCGTGAAATTAAGAGTGAAGTTATATTGGCATACAAAACTTATTGCGACAAAATGCAAAATGATATTATCACTGAGCCTAAACGTTTTTGGACGTTTGTTAACAATAAGAGAAATGCGTCATCTATACCGCCAGTATTAAGTTATAAGGATAACACTATTCAAGATCCACAGACTATAGTAAACAGTTTCGCTGAATATTTTTCTGACTCCTTCGCAAACAATTCTAACCCTGCTTCATTAAATCCCACAGACGTAAACACTAGTAACCCTCTCCTGCTATTTAAGTCAGTGACTACCGAAGATGTAATGGAAGCAATTAATAAATTAAAATGCAAGATGACTATGGGTCACGATTCAATTCCTTCATTTTTGATAAAAGATTGTTCCTCGGTATTTGTTAAACCGTTATTAATAATTTTTAATTTCATTTTGAATACAAGTACTTTCCCCGATTCATGGAAAATATCAAGAGTGAATCCAATCTACAAAAAAGGGAACAGAAATGATATAACAAACTATAGACCAATTGCTATTTTGTCAAATTTTAGTAAAATTTTTGAAATTGTTCTTCATAAAAGAATTTATTTTCACGTTTGTAACCAGCTGTCACATAACCAACACGGCTTCTTCAAGGGCAGATCTACTGTAACTAATCTTCTCTGTAAAACTCAATTCATTTGTGAAGCACTCGATGAGCAAAGTCAAGTTGACGTTATATATACGGATTTATCGAAGGCCTTTGATAAAATAGAACATTCCCTTCTCATTTCTAAATTACATAAATATGGATTATCTGACTGTCTAATTATGCTTTTAAAGTCATATTTAACAAATAGATACCAATTCGTCAGTTACTCTGGATATTCCTCTGAGATATATTTGCAAAAATCTGGTGTCCCTCAGGGTTCTGTTTTGGGACCCCTACTGTTCAATATATTTATAAATGATATATCAAATATAATAGATGTTGAATTTTTGATGTATGCTGATGATTTAAAATTATATTCAAAAATTTCGAAAAATGAAGATTGTGAGTATCTTCAGTGTAACTTGGATAAAGTATACCAGTGGTGTTTGGAGAATAATCTTCATTTGAATATCCAAAAATGTAACGTTATGACTTTCTCGAAAAAACGTGAACCAATTCACTTTAATTATGTTTTAAATAATTGTACGTTAGAAAGACCATCTGTTATTAAAGACCTGGGTGTTGTTTTCGATCCGAAACTAAGGTTAAATCAACACATCAACGAAATTACTGCAGTTGCATACAGATGTCTTGGATTCTTAATTAGAAACGCTCACGTATTCAAAGATATGTCTATTCTTTGTCTCCTATATGTATCTCTAGTACGTCCTCATTTAGAATATGCCTCGGTCATCTGGAATCCGAATTTTGTTTACCAGTCCAACTCCATCGAAAATGTTCAACGCAAATTCTTAAAATGGGCTACATACATTATTGAGGGATCTTATCCCACCAGAGGAATACCTCAAGAACAATTATTAAGTTCTTTTAATATTGACTTTTTAGATGCGAGAAGAAGTCTGCATGCAACAATATTTCTTCAGAAAATAGTAAATTCTACTATTGACTGTCCATATCTTTTAAACAAATTGTGCTTTCATATACCTCGATCATCAGCAAGAAGTAAGTCCACATTCCATCTTAATGTAGCACGTACTAGCAGCCTTCAGAAATCTCCATTGCATCAGCTTATATCATGCTATAAGCATTTTGAAGACCACATCGATCTATTTCACCATGATATTAATTACATAAAAAAAATAACTCCAACTACTTAAAACGTAATAATCTATTACCAAATTCTGCTTTCCTTACCTTAGAATTGGGCGTAAGCCTGTTAGGTATTGTAATTAATAATAATAATAATAATAATAATAATAATAATAATAATATGTATAATAATAATGAATGTGAATAAATATAGGGTGTATAGCATCTCGGTTCCAGTATCTATGGAACGCCGTTTTAATATTTATTCTATATTTAAAGATATGTTAAATTATATAAAGATGTCATTAAATGAAATAAAGACGTCTTTAATTCATTTTTGGATGTTCTTATAATATTTTTTGATATCCAAAATGTTTTAAAGACGTCTTAAATTCAAATATTTATAGATATCAAAAATTCTTTTTTAGATATCAAAAATTGAATTTTGGATATCAAAAATTCAATTCTGGATATCACATCTCCATAAATAACATGTCCAAAATTCGAATTTTTGACGTCCTAAATTAATTTTTGATATCAAGAATTGAATTATGGATATCACATCTCCGTAAATAACATGTCCATAATTCGAATTTTTGACGTCCTAAATTCATTTTTGATATCAAGAATTGAATTATGGATATCAGATCTCCGTAAATAACATGTCCATAATTCGAATTTTTGACGTCCTAAATTAATTTTTGAATCAAGAATTGAATTATGGATATCACATCTCCGTAAATAACATGTCCAGAATTCGAATTTTTGACGTCCTAAATTCATTTTTGATATCAAAAATTCAATTCTTGATATCAAAAATTGAATTCTTGCCAAAATTAATTTAAGATATCAAAAATTCGAATTCTGGACATGTTATTTATGGAGATGTGATATCCATAATTCAATTCTTGATATCCAAAATTAATTTAAGATGTCTAAAATTCAAATTCTTGATGTCAAAAATTCATTTAAGGATATCAAGAATTGAATTAAGGATATCAAAAATGGAATTAAAGATATCAAAAATTCAAATACAGATATCCAAAATTGAATTCTGGATATGTTAAATTTACTTTTTGATGTCGAAAATTCAGTACCATTTCAAGATGTCTAAAATTTAATTTTTGATATCTATAAATGTATTTTTGATATCCTTTATTCAATTCTGGATATCTAATATTCAATTTTTGACATCCTAAATTATTTAAGGATGTCTGAAATTAATTTTAGACGGCCTTAATTATTTAAAGATGTCCATAATTAAATTTTTTATGTCTTTTAATAATTAAGGATATCTGAAATTAAATTTTTGACGACTTTAAATAATTGAAGATGTAGAATAAATAGTAAAACGGCGTTCCATAAGTATCCGGAATTATTACTAATCCCGGTTATAATAACCTTACGTAACGCACCCCATGTATGGGGCAAGATGACAAATAATTATCGAAAAATTTATTATTTTTTTCATCAAGTTTTTGAATGCTAATTTAGTTCTTGTTTATAAGATCCATAGCTTACATTATGTGTATTTAATATTAAGACAAGCTTGTTTCAAAAATGCGAGCAAAAATGTGATGTTTCTGTTTTACAAAAATGTTTTCTTAAGTTCGTCATTTTGTCCCACTCTTCCCTACTACTGTATCCCTTATTTTTAATTTTTTCAATAATTAGTAATTGTAACAGTTTAAAATCAATCAATCTTGCCGTTGGAAAAGTAAACTAAGAGAAAAATTGCTGACATGTTAAAAACGGAAGGTTTTTGTTAAGATTGATGCATCTTTCTAATGACCTACAAATTGCAAACCGGAAAATCTGAGTGAAATCAAGATGGCCAAGACTTGAAACTTGTTCTCCTAGGAAAGGTCGTGCGTATTCTTCCGAATTTAGAAGATGTTGCCATTCTATGAGTATCTTTCACGGTCACTGTATAATACACATGAAATCCTATTTCTCTTTTTCGCGGACATGTTATAATCTTTGTAGCGTATATTTCCTTGAGAAGTTGTTTTCTTTGTATATCAAAATGGCACGATTTTATTTCACTTGACATTTCAGTGCTGAAGTTGCAATAAAATAACAGTGTTACTTTCCGAAATAATCTCGTTTAAAGCCCGTTTGACACGGTCAAAGTTTGTTAACAATTTTGTGATCGTGTTAAACAGAGGGATTTAACATAAGATTTAAGTTTTATGTAATTTCCTGCTCTCCTGTAAATTTTACAAAAAAAAATTTGAGTGCAAATTTGCTCAGAATTAAAAGTTTTTGCAGTGTTTATTATGTTTCTAGTTTCTTCACAATTTTTAAAAATATTTCAAAATTTATTTTTTATACTACCGTTTTACAGGTGACCACGAGGAACAGGGCTTGTTTGGAAAAATATTCGGTTAATTTTGAAGTGAAAAATTATTTATTGACATAAAAATGTACCTGTGATGTGGCAGCGTGCCAGAGTATCTGGTCGCGAACCTGGGGAACCGGGTTCGATCCCGACCGACGCCAAATATTTCGAATTTTAAATGGCACAAAAGTGACCCCTGTGGTGCACTCTTCACGCCAGCAATGAGTGCCCGTGAGGTGACGCCTGAAAAGCGTCCTCAAGGTACAAATATGTCATCATCATTACCAATATCTGCAATAAAGCAGATTGTGGCACACTCAGACATGGGTAATATGTCGTGATGATATATTTTATTTATTTATTTAAAAATGTACCTAGTGAAATGTATGCGATTTAAGTTATGTTTGGAAAAGAATGTCTGAGAGATATTGATCCCGTAGGAGAAGCCTAAACACGAACTAAATTTGGTTCCAACAAGACGGTGCAACAACTCATACTGCAAGAATATCCATGGACTTGCTTCGGTGTACCTACCCCACTCGTCTCATTTTGCTTTTATGTTGACAAACACTGCACATTAGAGGAACTTAAAGATTCGATTCGTCGTGAGATCCAACTGATTGATCAGCAAACATTGGAAAGAGTGTGGGAGAACTTCAAAGGCAGAGTGGAAAACTGCATCGATGAAGATGTTCAACATCTCTCAGACATTATTTTCCAAACATAACTTAAATGGCATACATTTCTCTACATTTTTATGTCAATAAATAATTTTTTACTTCAAAATTAACAAAAAAAAAGCTCTGTTCCTTGTCGTCAGCATGTATAACAACAACTTTTTAATTGTTATTTTCGTTGCTAATGTTTAATGCGTAAAATATTACTTTTAAGCAATAGTGCTTAAAAGTATTTCATTTAGCAACGAATAAATGAACCTGACGTCTGCCTTCTTTTAATTTTGAAAAATTCAAAATGTTGATATTTGAAAATAAATTATCTGTTTTAAAACAATATTTTAAAAAATCTTGTATGTAATACATCGTCGGCGACACAAGAATATCTCGTAACTCCTTTATTCGTGCGCAAAATTAATATGTTCTTAACGTAAAACAAAAAATGTTAAAATAATAAATTTAAACGTTAACTCTTTTATTTGAATATGTTCTTTTCTTGTTACTACTACTTGTGGGTTAATAATACATATTTCAATTATAAAATGCCGTTTATTGTAAAATCATATTCAAGGGAGTTACGAGATTTTCTTGTGTCGCCGACGATATTGCGAAGTGAGTGTTTTAGGCACTTGACGTGTTGTACCGCTCGCTGGGGTCACTTACACACTATACATTTTACTTGATATTTCTTTGAATTTTTTTTCTTGTGTTGAAGTTTCATGTAATCATCCCTTTTGCCACCTATTTTCTGGTAACCTACCCACGAACTGTTAAAAAAAATGACACAGAGTAAAATAAAAATAAAGAGAGCAATTCCACCACCCGCACCGCTAATCGCGAATAGAAAGAGGGGTAGATGCTTTCTATGCACACGACAGAATAACTAAAAATTACGCTCAGATGCTCAAAGTGTCAAAAGACATTAACAAATTAAAAAAATAAATACTTTTTCTGAAAGCTGCGCCAATGCAGAATAATGTTAGCAGAGATTTTCTTTTTCTTTTCGAGTTTATATTTTTTGCATACTACACAATAAATATGTTTTAGGTTATGAATGAAACTTTAATTAACCTATTAATCATATATTTTAGGGTCATATATGTATTAAGTAATTATTACATAGGGGGTCACTGAGTTACACCCCACTTTCGTCGAGTAGAAACACTCAGTTGGCTAAGAATTAAATTTGTGCTTACAAGTTTCACGTTGCGTGCCTAGAACACTATTATTTCGCTACTTATTACATAAATAGCTATTATTTAGTTCTTCGGATATCAAAATTTCATTTTCAATTATTGAAATTTTCATTTTTTGGTGTGTCCTTTCCTGATGAAGAAGAATGCTGTACTACTGAGATTTCGAGTTATTATCAACTCCTAATGTATTAACAATAATCGGGGACGTTACAAATACGTATTACGGTTCCTATTAAGGACTGTCGTGGCATTATTAATGATGATGATGATGATGATTAGGTACATTAATTTCCGTAAACAGATTTTGGTAATGATATAAAGATAAATTTGTAACGTTAAGGGATATCAGCTAATTCATAATAATATATCTATCTAATATTAGTGCCATAAATAAAATAATGTTCTCTATTGCGAAAATATGCTTGGTTGCATCTTTTTCTGATGACGCAATTTTAATTCTCGTAATAGTAACATCTAGTTTACTACATAATATTATGTTTACAATAACGACATGTAATAGTAAATAGGTAATTTTGTATATTATAATGTATGTATCTTGATTTAAGCGCATTAAATGGCTAATTATATTTGGTAATACAGCAAAACAATAGAGCAATTATATGCATTATGGAATTCGATCAAAACAAATCAGAATGGATGTAATGAACAATTAAATTACCAGATTAAAACATTAATTAGTTTTCGCAATGATTGAAATTTAAAATTGAAAATTTTGTCCAATACAACAAACATAAATTACACCAATAATCGACCACATATAGTTTGGTTCATGAAAAATGACTATTCAAGGTTATTTATAAGCCGTCTGATATAATATTACTTGCATATAACTTTACTGTATTTCGTATGCATAGGCATGCAACATGTAATATTTATGGATACAAAAAAAGTGTAATTTATTTCTCAAAGATTTATGTTCTTCATCTGTTTTTTCAAAACACAAAAACCGAGACAAAAACATAAAAGTTTGATTTAAACATTGTCACTGAGTAAACAATAGCACAGAGGGTAATTAGATATTTGCAACTCTGCGACCTACGTCATTATTATTTGTAATGTGTTTGATAGTAATAGTAATAACAACATAAATTATGTAGACATACGTCAAGAATATTTCTTTTTCTAACCTAAAATGTTGCTAAGCTACTGCAGTATAAAGTGCTGTGTATTCTTTCTTCGATCAAGTGACCTTGAATGGTCATCTTTTGAGGATGCAACTAAATGTATATCCAAAATACGATGATATTATCTGGTAGCGCAGGCCGGGTTTTAATTAAAAATATAATTTTAAAACAGAACTTGGTTATTATTCAAACAAATATTTTTTTAAAAAAATCGTTCGTAAACATAAGGATGAAATTAAATATTGAAATTTGAATTAGACATTTTTTAAAACTGCATTTTAATTAAACAAGGCTTGTGCTATCAGCCAATGTATTCGGAGGTACAGTTTAATTTTTTAAGGATCTTTGATTGTATGAGTAAAGATTCTGTTATATTCAGGCACATCATTTATTTAGATTTTATGGGGGTACATAAAATGCTACTTTTATTTTAATATTATAAAAATATGTTTAAAGGAGTAAAAGCATTCAGAATGCGAAACCAAATAAGGTATATGTCAAAAATAACATACTGCCACTGCGCACTGTTATGAACTAAGTTAATATATCCGAAATAATAAATTTGAAATAATGAATTTACATTACAGCGAATGTATTGTCAACAACGAGCGTCATTTTAGAATGGATAAAGAGATCTTTCCACAATTTTTCTTATTATTATTTTTTTTTAAATGTAAGCAAGGTTATTATTGTAGGTTTAATTTTACCTTCCAGAAGTTTATAATATTTAAACTTTGAATTTTTGAAATTTTTATTAATATTTAAATTTCCCGTGTGACGTCACTTAACAATAGACACTTACAAAATTGACGTCACTGCAAGAGAGAGATAGAAGATCATGCATCCAAACAAACCTCCCCTCGTTGTCTTGCGGCCCGTTCCATGTTCCTATCTGTCATTGTGTTCGCATCTGTTATTTAGTGTTAAACCTAATTCTTTGTTGTGATTTGTACGTTGTGTTTAATAAAAATGAGTTTAAAACCAGAAGATGTGTTTGGGGCAACTTTTTTGTATGATAATATTGAAGATCATTTAATATTCAACTAAAACGATGGCTAGAGTGTAAAGTCTATGGCTGATGACAGGTCTTTGTTTGAACGGGGTAACCATAGCAACCTTGATTTCTATGCTTTGCCGTTAGAGGCGCTCGTGCAAATTGCAATTTTGTAAGTGTCTATTAGCCAGCACTACACTCCAGTGGCCAAATTTGAAACTACTATTCAATATGTTATAATCATTTTTGCCTATAAGTATTTTTAATTCATATTTAAACACACCAATATAATAAATTTAAAAGTCAACATTAGGTTATATATGACATATATGACCACCTTTTGACATTTCACAAACCTATGTATAGAGCGATAAAGTAAAAATATCTGATGTGAACACCACATGACTTCCTATACATATTTTATTAATAATTAAAATATGTATAATAACACACCCAATCATAAAATTGCACGTATTTGACATAATTTGACATTGACATTAAATTCTATATTTTTTGTTATTTCTTGTCCTAACCCATAGCAAACTTAATTACAGAATCCAAAAAGTACATAATGTTTAAATTTACATATCTCGCTTATACAAAGAACTAATTTAATCATACTTGAAGTTTTCGACGCAAAATTCAATTCTCTAAAACTTTTATTTGAAGCATTTATTGTTAAATTCAAAATAACACCATTTTTTTCAAGAAAAACTGATAATAGCTTCAAGTAAAGTATCACTTCCGGTTAGAATATTTTAACCAAAGTCTATTATGTTATTTCCATTGATATAAAAGTATTATATACCAAATTTGAAAAGTTTTGGATTATATTTTAATATTGTTTTTTATTAAAATCTATTATAGGTTTCAAGTAAAGTACCACTTCCGGGTATACCATTTTAACTAAAATCTATTATGTTATTCCTATTGATATAAAAGTATTATATACCAAATATGAAAAGTTTTGGATTATATTTTAATATAGTTTTTCATTAAAATCTACTATAGGCTTCAAGTAAAGTACCACTTCAGGGTAGACCATTTTTACTAAAATATATTTTGTTATTCCCATTGATATAAAATTCTTATATACCAAATTTGAAAATTTTTGGATAATATTATAATATAGTTTTCCATTAAAATCTATCTATATCAGTTATGCGAGATACGTACGTACAGACGTCACGACGAAATTAGTCGAAATGGATTCAGGGATGGTCAAAATGGATATTTCCGTTGAAATTTGGAAACCGAATTTTTTCGCGATTACAATACTGCTTTTACTTCGTACAAGGAAGTAAAAAAAGAAAACAATGAATACCTACGATATTATTTAAATTCACAAAAAAAAAAAAAAACAGTTGAACATGTCTATGAAATAAAATAATTATTAATCTTATTAACAACAATGGAAACGAAAAGTAAATGATATATCAGCTTTATTATCTAACTTGGTTGAACTATAAGACTCATCGCTAGATGACGTCACATTTTTATGCCGCGAAACTTTATTATCAAAAATATGAATGAAAAGTTTAATATTTTTGAAAAATATTGCATGATATGATTGATTAATGTTACCTTATGAACAAAAAAATTGAACTTTATTTTTTTGGAAAGAGCCTGTTGTAAATATGAGAGAGATAAATGTATGACTTTCGGCGGACATCTTTAAGAATTAAATTATAATTGGCTAATTTGTATGCAACATAATCGAAAATTAAATGGAATCATAATAATATTTCTCTCTAACAATCGACAGATAAAGTAGAATTTGAATCGCCTCTTTAAAAAGGAATTTGCTTTAGAGTGATGAATTTTCAATTTATTCACGAACGCAAAATTCGGAACGATTTGATAAAGCCTTTTTTAATGGAATTCCAGTAATTTACGAGTTTTTTTATTAAATTTTAAAAGCAAAGCTTTATTTTGATGAAATCTGGTCATTTTTCATAGAACGAAATTAGTTACGTTGCAGTAAAATTTTATGTAGTAATAATTATAATTTATTATCATTACAAATTTATGTGACTTTTATTTTTACCAGATGTAGATAACGCAGTAAACGTTTAGCTAATTTAAAAATGTATTCGATTTAAATATTGTTTTTTATCTGTACGAGGTGCATTAAAATAGGAAGTGTCTAGAGATATGTTAATATGCACGTACCATCATCGCTTAACGCCTATTTATAATGAAGTAACGCGCAGCGCCACAATCAGCAACGTAAAAGACGACTAACTCGCATCTTACTACCTTATTATTTGTACCGTTAGCCAATCAGAGTTCAGTTTTTCAATTTTGCTACAAAAATCTGCACTGTCGACATATTCGTGAACTGTCACAACTACAAAATAAGTGCTATATTTGCGTTACTGTCCTTTTCCATTTAAATTATTTTATATACTGACCTAATGTCGTACATGTACAGACAATAAATAAAGACGAGCCTAATTTCAATGAAATGTACAAAAAAAATTTGATTGGTTATGGTTAGAAGTGTTATCTTTGGCATTTATTATAAATCACAGATTTTGTGTTTGAGTAAGCGGTCACGCTGCGCCGATGCGTTGCGTTTAGCGTTATTTTATTATACATAAATATGCTTTTGCGATGTAGGCATTTAACGTGCAGCAACTTATTGCGCTCAAAATATCGAAATGAGCACATTAAATAAATGAGGTTATGTTTGGGTATTAAAACGAGTTTTGTGCATTAGGTTATGTTCTCGATTAGATTTTTGTTATTATATTTCGAGATATATATCTTTTCAGTCTATAAATTAACATTCGTTTATTTATGTTAGACTATTATTGTTATTTAAATATCAATCACCCATTATTAATTTCCGTTTGTGAATAAAATAGTATACAAAACTCGGTGAAAAGTTTCATTATTTCTCGGACCCTGATCACATAACTATACAGTGTCCCACACTCTATAGTCAGTGTGGCAGAGATAGCCAATGCTATTCTTATGGAGGTTTTCTGTACCATGTTGCCAATTTTTCAATGTAATGTAATATTGAAACATTCATAAATTTTCATTGCTATACCAAAATTAGTTAACACTCTACAATTTAAGTTTTATGAGGGTCTCTTACTCAAGGGCTTATTGTATACACCCAATATTTGTCTAAATAGTTTTATATACAGGGCTATTTGTACCTGTAATAAGTAATATTTCAATACAATATTTTAAAACCGCTCAGCATACTAATCTTGATTAAATGCATTAGAAATTAGAATTTTAAAATATTATAAATTCAAATTGGAGATTACAAAGAAAGAATAAAGACTTATGAACTATGTAAAATATATGCAGTATTTCTATCAAGCTTAAATATTAAAAAAATATGTATTATTAAAATGACCAGTGTGTTATTCAATTTCATTTTTTTCTTCGCACCTATGCTATTTTACATCTACTCGTATATTTTGTACTCGTATATGTATCAATTTTATATCTTTTCGTAGAATGGAAATATGTAACATAGGGAATTTATATTGTTATTTACTTACCAGTTCATTATTTAATTTAATTTTTTTTCTTTTCACCCACCTGTTTAGATACACTGAAAGTACACCAGTCATAAATACATTCAATGAAGTACCCAGAATATTTCATCTCTTTTTGGGCATCTATTTTGCTCTTTCTATCTTACAGATTTACAGCAGGTAAATATGGCAACATGGTACTCCATAAGACCCTATACTGAACATAGAGTGTGCGACACTGTATAGTTAGTTATGTAATCATGGGTCTCGGGCTATAGCAAACCCCGGCGCTTCGCGTCTTGGTTAGCTATCTTCGCCCTCGACAGCAATGAAATACTTTCCACCTCGGTTAATAATATACTGTTTAGCGCTTACCATAATTTCATATTATGTACACATTAACGTGAACCTAGACACAGTCAATAAAATGTTGAGATTTAAAAAACAAATATTTTTGGATTCCTAAGGGTTTAGTTACAATAATGCGAGGCATTTGATTTAAAAAATACTAGACTGTTTCTGAAAATGGTAAAATAGGGTGTTAATATGTTCATTAATGAGAAATAATGAAGGTGTTTACAATATGTTAACAATGACATCTAGTGAAATAGAATATGAATGATTAATTAGGTACGCATTACATGTTTCATTATAATGTACATACATGTATTTATAATACGATACCAGTCTCATTTTATGATTCATTAAATTTAATAATTAATTTATGCTTTGGGTTGTTTCTGCAATTGAGTTGCTATGTGTACAGGGTGTCTGCCGTAAGCGAGGCACCATTGCTAACTTTCTTATTTGAAGAGATACAGAAACGGTTAAACGGACAAAGTTAGCCGATATTATATGACAAATTTAACGGCGCAAAATCCAAAACAATTAAACATCAAAGACACAACTTATTCAATGCCTCTAAAATTAAAAACAAAAGAGATATTTCAAGTTGAAATTTAAGTATTATATTTCTTATTTTAATACAAATATAGTATTGTTGCTATGGAAATAAGAAAAAACTAACATTAAACAAAGAACAATTGACATTATTGTTAGATGCTGTCAACAAAATTAAAAATATACTAATGATGAATTAGTTGTTTTTGTTCAAGCAAAATGTAAAAAAAATTCTGTAACTAATGTTCAAAAGTATTTAGAACTATATTCTATATTTTTATTAGCAACAGTTTATTGTTCTTTGATCATTGTTAGTTAATAATTAATTTCGTTATTTGTTTTTGTTGTTCCCATAGCAGCAGTCATATTTGTATTAACATAAAAAATATAATATGTAAATTTCAACTTGAAATAACTCTTTTGTTTTTAATTTTAGAGGCATAGTGATAACGAACTTTTATATTAAGATAAAAAAAAATATTTAAATAGTACCTCTTTCAATATGGCATTCATTTAAAAAAATGTTATTTTGTTGAATAAGTCGCGTTTTTGAGGATCAATTGTTTTACATTTTTCACCGTTAAATTTGTCTTAACATCGCCAACTTTGTCCATTTAACCGTCTTTCTATCTTTTCAAATAAGAAAGTTAGCAATGGTGGCCCACTTACGGCAGACGCATAGAAATTCAATCGCAGAAACCACCCAAAGTATAAATTAATTATTAAATTTAATTAATCATAAAATGAGACTGGTATCGTATTATAAATACATGTATGTACATACTAATGATTTTCCGAGTGATTTTCCAAATGTGCAAGCTAACAAGATTCTATTTATTGTTCTAACTCAATCAACAAGACATCAAAACCTGTTAATTTTAATCATTCGATTAAATTGTACAGCAAATTTAAATGTAAGCAAAAAAAAAGTTGTAAGTAATTCATTTTCGTTGAAGGTGGTAATACATTTACAAAAAATAGATTTTTATTTGAAATCGTCACTAAAGAGCACAAAAATCACCATTGGAAGCTCAGAAATCGTCAATAAATAATCCATTATATGACGATTTCATATGTGCAAGAAGAACGAACTAAATAATTCCGATGAATAAGTTTGAGATATTGAGATAAAACACACAATTTTGAGTGTTCTTTACGATAACTTCAATGTCCGAAATTAATCATTAAATGTCAAATTGACAGAGTATATTTAAACGTAACCAGTAAATGTTTCTTTCATTTTCACAATTTTTCGATTTCAAATAAAATTTAATATGCACCTCGGCACTGAACTTCCTTTTTATCACTCATATGGTTTATTTTATGGTTACGACTTCACATTTGATTGACAGCAATGTATTTGCCTGTCCCTTTTAAAACGAAACATAGGGAATGAATTTGACATTTGAAAAGAAGAGGTAAATTTTGTTTAAATAGTTATTATACCTATTTTCTAAAAATTAAATTTATTTATAGAAAAAATATTGTGTGCACCTTGTTAGAGATGCATTCGATTTCGAGCTTTGGCCCGGCCCGGCCCGAAGCCCGCCTCGATTTCGAGTCGATCATCGAGCCAGGCCGAAGATAATTTTTATCGGGCTAATCATTTTCAAAAATCGAGGCGAGTCGAACTTTTCATTTTGGCCCGGTCCGAAAATTCGAGCTTTTCGGGCCGGCCCGAAAAATCTTATAGTTCAAACAAATGCACAGTTTCCTTAATATTTTAATGAAAATGGATGAAGTTAAAAAGGATCAAAATTATTTAATAACAACACACTTCACATATTAATAAATAAAAATGTAATATTTTACTTCAAGAATTCAAGGTTATTCATTAAAGCATAATAATAAAATTATATCGTGATGTTGCTATTATTATTATTATTATTACTCGTATACTTAAATAAAAGTGATTTCTGTTCCTACCATAATGATTTCTTGAAACAAAGTTTGGTAAACAAAGTGTTAAATACTTGTAGGTCTGTAATTTTTATGACAAACTTACACTAGAAGGGTCTCTTTTTTAATGTTAACTAATGTTGAAAGTTATAAGAATGTAGAGGTTTTTTATAAGTTTGACACGAAAAAGTTAAACATTTCGCCTTAACATAAAAATCAACATTAGGAATGCCGGATGCACCCAATTTCGAGCTTTGGCCCGGCCCGGGCTAGCTAATTTTTTTGTCGAGTCGATCTTCGAGTCGGGCAAGTAATTTTTATTTTCGGGCCGAGTCGATCCAAATCTCAAAACCCGGCCCGGCCCGGCCCGAATGCATCTCTACACCTTGTGCCCGAAATATGTTTAGTGCTCTCGAGTGGTTTTCTGACTCATCGGCTAAATTTCTTGTGTCAAATACGTTCCCTATGTTTCATTTTAAATGGGACAGGCAAATACATTGCTGTCCATCAAATGTCGAGTCGTAACCATGGATATGACAAACCCAATGTTTCACGTTAAAAAAAATACTCACGGGATTTATGTTTTATTTGTTAATATCATCTTTAATTTTAATCAATTTAAAAAACTTTTAATATGTGAGCTTTAATGTAAATATAAAAAATCCGGATATTTCAAATTAACTACAGCGTATTTCAGTTTACTGTTACTAAAAAAATAATTGAACCGTTTTACGAAAGTAGCAATGAAAATGTGGAAAATTCTTTGTCCAATAAAAAATTCCCATTCTTAGCTGGCTGGGCGACACATGGCCATTTCCGGGCACTCAACTTTTGCTTACCTTTTGTTTTTCTTGGCTACCCTCTAAAATATTAAAGATATAAATTTTTACGAGCTTTCTCTTCAACGGTAGTGTTCCAGTGCGGAATGTATTTTTTATCAATCTTTGTGTAAGGGCAGTATATTATATTAGCTCGTTGAGGTGATTTCTATTCGAGGGGTATTTCTTTGCACTACTTCCAAATAGAATAAAAGAAAATGAAGATTAGTTGTTTGTTTGTACTCGCTAATGTGCCGGGAAAAACTGCATTATTTATTGGTTTCACTACTGTGATAATAAACTACAAGACTACAAGGCGAAGAAAAGAAAACGTTTTTAAAAGAAGTTTTATTTTTTTTTTAAATAAGGTAATTCACAAATCAAATTTTACAATTTTGTTTTTTTTTTTTTAGGAAAATGCATAATAAATTTTCGTTCTAAATTTCCAATGAGGTATTTGTGAACATTGACGTTTGTTATCGCGAAGCCAGTGGCAACTTAGAAATTGACCGAGTAGGTTGTTGATACTGAACGTTTAAAAAAAGCAAGTTTGTGCAAAAATGGAAATCACTCGTGAAGGTTTTTTTTTTTAAATCGGATTTATTTTCTTTTTTGAAAAGGTCGATCAAAAGAAAAACCGATTTTTATCAAAAAGATCTATGAATTAAAAAAATATAATTTATCCGGATTCCGGAAAATCGATCTTTCTAAGAGATATCGATTTTTTAGATTCGGTAAGATCGGTTTTTGATTTATATAAAGATCGATGAAAAAAATCTTGATTTCAGCAGTATTTAGAATTTGACGCGCGTTAGATATCAATTCGTGAATTGTGTTTCATGATTTGATATACCGTATTCATAGTAGAAACTTCTTAAAAAAATCGATCTCTTTGATTCTTTATTAAAATCGATTTTTTGATATAGTATTTCGATTTCTATTAGAAAAAAACCGAACTTTTGCGATTCATCGATTTTATCAAAAGATCGAAAATGGATTTCAAAATTCTAAGATCGCACAACCCAACATATAACATATATGACCTCCATTTGTTATTTCACAAACCTATGTATAGAGCGACAAAGTAAAAAAAGAAAACAATAAATAAAATATTATTTATAATTCACAAAAAAGCAGTAACTTACATTAATTCATTAATAGTTGAAGATCTGTATTACATTAATAAGAGTTATTAATTATATTAACAACAATGGAAACGAAAGTAAATGATATATTTGCTACTTGGTTGAACTATATGACTCATCGCTGGCTGACGTCACATTTTAATGCCGCATAACTTTATTAACAAAATTATGTATGAAAAGTTTAATATTTTTGAGAAATATTGCAGCGCTGCTGGTCATTTCACTATTGTTAAACAATTTTTTTGTTTCATGCTTTAATAGAAAACTATTTGCCATGGAAAGTAGTGTTTGCCTAGTAAAAAGCTATTTCCATAAAATAGCTATTTGTCTGCGACATATATAATATGAATAACTAAGTGTCTGTAAACATTGTACATATATGCAAATAGTCTCATCCATATGAATTTTCTTGTAATATCGGTAACTAACAATTCCCAAACTAAAATACAGTAATACCTCGTTTACGTAACGTAATAGTTAGGATTCTACAAGATTTCGCGTAGTGCTGAGGATAGTTTCCAAAACCTACCAATAATGTTGTAAAGAAATATTATATTATTACGACTTTTCGCCAATAATTATAACGCTGCTAGATGGCAACCGAGTAAACTATAGTGACTGTATATACATAGTGTGGCCAATAGGGGAATCGATCTTGAATAGTCGGGGCGAAACCGGCAGAATATGGCGGACATTATGCCAACTGCCAACCTCGAATGTTGTCTATACGCATTAAGTTCAGAAAAGTAACATTTTAAGATATTGTTTGTGAATTATATGTGAATTTAAAGTAATTATACCATATTTATGTTTCCAATAGTGTAAATAATTAAATTATATTTGTATTTGTAAATTTGTAATTCAAAAGTGTTTGGTTAGGTTAAATGCATTAATACGAAGTTGTTATTAATACGATTTGTATTAATATGTTTCTCCATAGTAAACAACGCACAGTTAAAATATTTTTTTTCTTTAGTCTCGTTATATTGAAATAATAATTATGAAGGTAAGATAATTTTTTTTTGTCGATATTGAATTTCCCTGATTTACTATTAAAATTTAGTATAAAAAAGTAAAAGAAATATCCTGCCGAACGGATCATTTTCTAGCATTGGTATCTTGCAAATTCTAACTGTAAAATTGTTGATTACAACAAAGGATTTTGGTTATAGCCTAATAATATTGATTACGAAAATGAATCTAACAAAGGAAATTTCATCAATATTTTAAAACTAACATTTTTTGAAGAATCAAAAGTATAGGTTAAACTTTAAAGCGCGTGTTAATTTGCAAATTAAATATTATTGGTGGGGGTGGGGGGTGGCGTATGTACATATTTATTATTTGTATGTAAATATTTGTATAATTAGAGATGAATATTATATAATACCATTATTTGTAATTCAATGGTATATTGTGAAATAAATAATATGCTATTTCCTTAATTGTTTATCGAATTTTGTTTAGTGTTCACATATGAATTCAAATTTCGCGCGCCATCATCGGCAGAATATGGCGGCGTTTGGCCACAGTATAGAGTAAATGATGGACCATATGAATATGACTAATTACAGTAATAGTATTTATTTAAACATATTCGTTTGAAAAATTGATTGAAACATTATTGTCAACCTCGTAACATTTTCTTTATGAGAAAAATATTTCAATTTCACTTACTCCAATGTGAGTATATCATGTGAAATTTCATCTCTGGAAAGCATTTTTCAGTTTGATTTGACAAATTCCAGCACATTTTTCCAACTAAACTGTCGGGTTTTTAGTACTTTACTCATCCCTTCAAATATTGCCGTCGCTGTCGCTAGTAGCAATCTGACAGCTACAATCTTGAATAAATCCGCGAGCAAAAGAACAAAGCCATCCTCAAAGAAATATCAATTCACAACAACTCAAATGAAACATTATTAAGAAAACATAGTGGGCGATGAGTAAACAAATGAATAAGAGAAGACACAAAAGTTACAAAATTTTAGGTTGGATTGTAAAGAGAAAATTAACAAAAGATAAACTTTGTCTGTTTCATGAAATTTAAATTCATATTTTATTTATCTGTTTTATTATTCAACTTCATTTGAAACAGCGAATGAAATGAAAAATTGTTAAATACACTTTTGGAGTGTAATGTGAATTTATAAAATGTTTGATACATACTGAAATAGTAAAAAAAGGTCTATGCATGTTAATTCAATCATTTATTATGTATCACTTGAAAAATTGTTTCATATTTGCTCGGGATATTTCAAAAATGATTTCATAAATTTAAAACAATTTATGTACCTAGTTCTCTATTGGTATACCTCTTCATTCAGGGTGCATCTGTAAATAAAAAGTATTAAAATAGTATATTAAAAAAATTGTCATTTTGTGAGAAGAAAGTTTGGGCTGTAGAATTCGTTTTCTGGTGAAGATAATCTGAAAAAAAGATAGTTTTTCTGCTTGGTGGGAGACCTTGATCCCACCCCCCAAAATTTGGGTTCCCAGCTTATAGAAATGGGTATTTAGTTTTTATTTTCACTTAATTTTAAAGTTGGGAGTTATTTTTTAATTATACTAGCTGTAGACTCTAATTACATTTTTGAAATTTGCTGGAGAATGAAACCATATCATAATTACACCAGAAAAAACACTTGGTGTAAGTTTTACATATTTTTACCTTCCGTTACCGTTAGATAAGGAAGGTATTGCCTTTGGTCAAAAAATTCGATGGTGAATTTTTAATGAATAAGCACTTTTTAGGGTCTCCAGAATAAGATTTTACAAGTTTTACGATGATGTCTGTATGCATGCATACATGCATGTGTGTGTGTGTGTGTGTGTGTGTCTGACAAATTTTTCTCCGACGATAACTTCAAAACTACAGTTCTAAAATTTATTATTCTTTCTATTCCTCTTCTTTACAACCATATGAAGAGCTGATTAGAATTTGGTTACAATTATATATACCGGAAGTACCCTTATTTGAAGTTCTTCTTGAAAAAAACGATGTTAAATATCATTTTTTGACATTTTATGATTATCATTATGAAAGAAAATCTTATTCTCTATACGGTTTGATTATACATTTTCCTACATATTCAATAGATATAGAGTTATCAGTTTTGATAAAATTATGGAAACAGCAGATTTATTCAAAAAATTCTAATTGACAGATGTCAGTGTCAAGTGCAAAACCGAAGTAGAAAGTATAGGATCAGAAAGTAATATAAGTGTCCCTCACAAGTGACCAAAGAGAAGATGGAAGAACTGTGTAGCAGAATATTGGAGAGAGGAAGAACTGTGTGAAGAAGATGCGTTGGATAGGAATGAGGAAGTGTCAAGTGCAATTTACATAATGTAAAGGAACTTGCGATATGGAATTAGTAAAAAATATTGTGTTCGTGTTACAATTTTACAGGATATACAAAATCTTTTTCAAGGAACTTTTGGTATAAGTTACAATAGTAGGTCTTGATTACTTCGTATTTAAATCGTTTATCTGGCGCCGTATTTCAACAATATAACGCCCGCCTTCACATTGCTGATGAAGTACAGGCTTATTTTAATTACCATAATAAACTAGAATGAAAAACATTACATTTAAATTTTGCTTACTTATGGGTGTTGCATTTTTCATGGTGAGCAGTGTAATATTCATAAAATAATTAAAGAAAACTGATGTTCCATATTTTAATCTTACGTAATCATGTTTAATTCATTTTATGTATACAGCATTTGAACTCAGGAATAATATTTATCTAAGTTTACAGAGATGAACTTATTTAATTAAACCATTATTATATATAAATTAAAATAAATTAGTTTAGTTTGATATAGTTTATACATTAAACATCAAACAGCACTTTAACTATTTTACGATTCTGCATAGAACAACATTCACAAAGTAATCAGAATGCGAATTTGCATCAACAATACAAGTGAGCAAACTTTGAATTCTGTATTCAGTTCATGACCATCAGTTCGTTCAGGATCCACCCACAATCATGCATATTCGAATCCAAACGCAATGGTATACCCTAAAACAGTTCGCAAAGTTTATGTGTCATCGGGTATGAAATATAATAGAATCTACAAGCTAACTTTGTTACAAACTATGCTTCGGATGAAGATAATCCTTTACTTACAGAATAATCCGACTGGATTCGTGGCAGACGCTGATAAAATTCTGGATTTCCTTTAGCACAGACAAATATAAAAGAGACGACAGTTATGCCACACTGATGCACTGCACTCTAATAAGAGCGAACTCGTCTGTAGTTGCTTAGGGCCGGTTTTTCAATCGCTTGTTAAAGTGTTTGTTAACTACCTAGCAGATTAAATTTATCCATCAGATAAACTCCGTGGTAATGAAAATGCGTTTTTCAATACGAATTTATCTGTCCGGTAAGTAACAGACACTTCTGGTTGTCAACTGTAAGGTTGGCAATAATTATAAGCTGATATTTGCTGTGTTCGTAACGATTCATGTGTCATTTTGAACATAATTTCTACACATTTTGTTTCGAATATGATTAACAGTTAAGCCTCATTTCCACCGATTGTCCTAATGCGTAAGAGCAATAATTAAAAACTAAGCGCAATGCGTAAAAATGTTTATCATATGACAACGTTTACTACCATTTCCAGCTTTGCATAAGGCTTAATGCTTAAGAACTAAGAGCAATACGTAAAAACAAATGATTAAAAAATTCTAACCTGAACTGTCAACTCTCAGTCTATTTTATAATTATAAACTTTTAATTAATTTTTCGATATCGATATAAATACAGAAAATTGTGTATAGGTATAACATATTAAAAAAAAAGAAGAATTGCTGCTGCAATGGCAGTCTACTAAACAACAAGTAATTCGGAAAAAAGATATGACATTTCTATTGAATTGTCACTAAACAAAATAGCTGGAAATGGTATCCTAGTAAATTGTTATAATTCATTAAGCCTTATGTATTAAGCATTAAGACATTCGGTGGAAATGAGGCTTTATAGTTGTTGACAGAACTAAATCTGTGACGTTCAAGAAAATTTAAAGTTTGCTTTAGTTTGTAGCAATATGTGGTAAGAATACATGAACTGAAGATTGGAAAAAACTATTTTTCTACTGATTATCATATAATTATGGATTTTATTTTATTACATGTATGCATCTTTCGGGCTTCAAGCATCAAGCAGTTGTAAATTTGTACTGAGATTTTGCCTACAAATGTACACATACTCGTATGTTCTGTTTCTTAAAAAATATACCGTCTCATTGGTCATTAATTAGAAAAGGTAGCGAATTTCAGTATTTTATAAGAGCAGGTTTGGTTCATGTCTTCTTGGCAATTCTCAATTTCGAAGTGATTAGTAGAACATTGCGTTATATTTTCTATTTTTAATACTACACAATATATTTTATATAATTTATTAGGATTAAACAATAACTTTGTTGTATATTGACGCAACATTGTTGTGATCAACGTTTTGCTTGTTATTAATTTTTCTCATTCTTGTAATCGAAATAAATTATTATAAAGTGGATTATGTATTATAATTTAATGAAATTTATACATTTTTTAATAAGCCCTGAAAAGTACTCTGCCACATTCATTGGTGTACAAGACATTTTTAGAACAAATGTTTATACCATTGGAAATATCAATATTCTCTGAATACATAGCAGTATTTTTTTGCTAAATTTGAACCTTTCAAAATATTTATCGTCACTAGAAGTCAACGAGATCTGGTCAACGTCTTTCATTATGTGGTTTTCGATTCACTACCATTATAATAACAAACGAAATCTTCTAATTTTTCCTTGTCCTTGTCTTTATTATCGAAAAACACATTTACATAAGTCTATTGTATACATATTTCTATAATTTTCTACGAATATTATTTAACTGTCAATGTCAATATGTCAGAAGAGCTGAATTTATCCTACTGGTAAAATTTTATCGGTAGGTCAAAGTGTCTGTTACGTTATCCTCTTGTTTAGCTAAGACTTATCCTGTTGACAACGCTAACATGACATTGAAAAACTGAAATAGGTGTTTACCATGAGGATAAATTTTACAGAGACTTAATAGACACTTGCCAGTACATTGAAAAACCGGCCCTTAATTGGGCTCGGGCATCGTCTGAAAAATGACCCAGAGATGTTGAAATCTTGTGAAACATGGCGAGTGTTTTCTAATAATTTATTAAGCGTGCATTACACGATGAAGTTTTTCTTTTCAAGTGACTTTAAAAGTTTTTTCACTCACACAATGACGAGTGCAAGGGATACAAATGAATATACTTGTCACGAAAAACTTTTAAAGAAAAACTGGAACATGCGCTACTTTTTCTTAAAAGTACCTACAAGTTTGACTATCAAGTAACTGTCAAATGTCATTTGTGCTTATATTTTTGATGTATTGAAGTAGTGTTAGAAGTGATTGATATTAAACTGGAAAACGGCAAAATAGGGTAGAGAAATAATTGAAATCTTGATAGCTATATACGAAAAATTCAAGTGATAAATTATTATAGTATTATACTGACTATTTCACTCATACATTTATAAACCAATCCAAATTCAGGATTCTACCTAGTTACCAAGTTTCATTTTGACAAAACAATCTCACAAAAAAATTTTCACACCCTTTAAGCCAATAAGATGCTGTATTTTTATAAGTAAGTGAGTTTTGATAAGTGAAATTTTTTTGACGTTTTAAGCGTTTTAAGAGTGCCTAGGAAATATTGTTTATATACCTGTCAAAGTTCTGTCCCCTTATTTTTATTTTTGAAATATTCATCCGAATACCATTCGTGGTAAAATTTTATCCTGCCAAAATTTTCAGATTGTTACTCAATAAATTGCTAGGCAACCGGCTCTCGTAAAATCTGAATTTTTTTCCGGCAAAAATTTACCACTTATGATATTATGTATGATAAAACCCAGTTACCCCGATAATGTTCCGCTACCAAGTAAATAAACAGTTGTTATTGTTTATAACTGTCAGTGTGACAATTAATGTGTCAAGTTTCATTTTGCGTTGTCTTTGGAATTTATCTCACCAAATACCACACGACCTCTCAGATTTTCTCAGATAAACTTTTATTTTTAAGCACTCATTTTTTTGCTTTTAAGCAAAATCACTCAAGCAAACTGATATAAGGTAAAACCCCTCCTCCTTCGGAGTCGGGATTTACCATGCAGTTTGCTTTCGTGTTTGTTGCTAAGCAAAAAAAATTCGTGCAAAATAAAAATTTATCAATAAAATCAGGAGGTCTTGTGATATTACTTCTCATAAAATTCAATGACAATTTAATGTAAGTAACTTGAAAATAAAAACTTCATCATGTAATCCGCGCTTTAGACATTTCATGTTTCGGAGTTCGCTATTGTATTTTTTTTTTTTATAAAATTTAACTTATTACAGAGCTTGTCACCAAGAATAATTAAAAGTGGACCCTAATGTACCAAGTCCAGTGGGGGATTACGGCTCAATCGAATTAAAGAAAAATAGTAAAAAAAAAAACGAATGTATGTGCTGAGTAACGAATATTAATAAAAAAATGAAATGGTATAATTGAGATATTTTGGAAATAAAGGGTTTTTTGTTATAACGCTTCGACACTAATATGAAAATATTTTGATTGGCGACTGAGAAACCGCCTATGCATGTATTACAAATAGCGTGTTAGGAGGTGGGATTACTACCAATGGAAGTTAAGAAATTCAAATTCGAAAGGAGGGGCTAACATTCCTGTACTACAGTTTCCAAACAGTTTTTATTTTAACATAAATTTCTTGCATTAAACTTAATAATTTAAATACACCTGTAATTATAAAGTATGTATACTTATACAGTGTTATAATATTCTATGATGAAAACAGTTTGATATAAAAACACATAAATGTGACGTCACGCCAATCTTTTCAAAATTCGGGAGACCATAACTCGCTTATTAATAGGAATTTTTTCACCCGATTTTGATCAATAGTCTTAGTTTTCCTAATATTTTCAGATGAAATTATAAAAAAAAAATGGTGTAATCCCCATTCTGCTGGTTTTTATTTTAAATATTTCCATCTAATGGAATGGTTTGAATGTTGAGAACTATTATACACTTTTAGATTTTCCTTTAGTATCGTTAATAATTAACGCTTCTTCTGCTAAAAGCATCTTTTTTGTACGTACGTTTACTCATTTCTTATAAAGACTTATTTGAATTAACAACGAAATATAATCGTAGCCAAATTGTAAAGATCGTCTTTTAATAAAACGACGGTGAATGACAGCCATATTGTCTAATATAATATCAGTGCGCCTTATAGCTGAGTTCTACGTGTTTTATTTATATGTATTTTTCGAGTGAACTGAGTAAGCATTTTCTTGCACTTACTACGATCGTTAGTTCTTGCCAGTGCAGTATGTCAAATTAATATAATGAGTTGTAAAAATTATCTGTGTAAGTAAAATGGATGTAAAAAAATAAGTCTTCACAGCTCGAATCTTGTGTACTGATATCCATTGCTACGTAACCTCTCTGTGACAATGACAGCTGACAAACCTGCACTTTTATAACATGTTTCATTTAAAATGCATTAGCTGGGCACAAGTGCAAAACTAAATATATAAATTCTACGTAATATAAAATACTAGCTGACCCACCCCGGCTTCGCACGGGTAAAGCTAGAATAACGATTAGCTACACGTGTACCAGTAATTTTTCGTATTTACTTCGGAGACATGCGCTGCGTAGGGAGCCGGCAACATGCCTCGCATCGTATATGTAACAGGCTCCGCCCACTGCCCTCCCGATCCCCGTACCGCACCGAACAGGGCTCTTTTCTACACATGTCTCAGGTACTTTTACTTATGTACATATGATGCAAGCTCCGACATATATCGAAAATCTGCTAACGGTTGAAACTTAACTATGGATACAAAGATAAAAAAATAATTGAAATCATCCTCTATAGTATCGCCTTGAGGGATGAGTTTTCAAAAACGCTAAAACAATCTTTATTTCTTACCAAAAGCATAAATATCCATAACTTGAGAAATGATGGGGTTTCACCCCTTCAAGTTTTATTTTCGCGGCAAAATGTAGCCTATGTCCGTCTCCATGGTCCAATCTATCTCTATACCAAAATTCATCAATATTGGTTCAGCAGAAGAAATTATGGGTTCTCCATATCAACTTTCAGTCCCTATTTCACCCCTTCAAGTTTTATTTTCGCGACAAAAGGCAGCCTATGTCCTTCTCCAAGGTCCAATCTCTATACCAATATTCATCAAAATTGGTTCAGCGGTTTAGGCGTGAAAACGTAACAGACAGACAGACAGACAGAGTTACTTTCACATTTATTATATTAGTATGGATGTTGATAAACTCAACTCTTAAAACCTAGCCTAAAACTTTAAAAACGTGTTCTCCCCTTAAATAACTTTAAAATGGTTCCTTTTGCATTAGTTCCTGTAGAAACTACTAAAATTACAGTTTCCACAAGACCGTAAATAGACATTTTTGCTACACTTTGGGAATGTATAAAAAAGGACAAAATAACCCTTAAACGTGAAAAAGAAATTAAAACTATATAAAAACAATTGCACAAACAAACTTATTAACTACAAAATAAAACGTGGATTAGCTAAACTTACCTAAATAGTGGTATATCTGTTTGTACTGTCACATAACTTAAAATACCGCGTACTTAAACATACCGTGACTAAGTGTACCGTAATTCTTGTACAAGTTAATTGTTTTTCTTTTTTATGTGGTTCAATTTCTTAAAAGGTCCTAATTAATTTATCGCAAAGTTATCTTGTTTTTATTGGCACCCTTAAGTAACATATACGCAGTACAAAACAGATCAATGATCATGTATTATCGTAAACGACATCTGTGATTAGGAGATTGTCAGTCAAAAACAGGAATACATTCCTAATGGCCTTCTCATCGACCTGAGCAGTCGGAAAATGATATTTTGAGTATCATTAGTGTCTGATTCGTAAAGAAGAAACTTTTCTTATTTGGTAGAAAAGCAAAAAGCTTGGAAAACTTTATATATAAGAAACGAGATCTCATTTTCTGTTTTATAACTTGATTAAAATCCTAGTGAGCTTTATCATTGTTTTTATAACGAACATGTTTATTTCATTTAGAAAAACAACAGTTTTTTTTTGCGTATAAATATAACTGATCATATTTAAAGATATTTATATCTCAACTAAATTTGTATGTTCAGCCCCGTACTATGAGGCATTCGGTGATTTTTGTTTTTAACATTTCACGTACGAATTCACCCATTCGCAGTATTTGTACCACTTTCAATTCTTACAGTAATACTCTTGATTTTTCAATGAAAGTTCAAGAGAAAAGTTACGGAAACAGTTGATACTATATCATAATAGCATATCCATAAATTTAAATTTTTTATGTCCTGTTTCTTATGCATAATTGTTTGGAATATATACATATAGTAAAATTTTTGAAAGAAATCCGATCAAGGCCATCTACGAATTGCATCTATGAATTAAAATTTTATGCTGTCAAATTTAGTAGTGTCGTTTACATAGTTTTTATGAGGTACACAAGATATTATATACCCTCATAAAAATTAAGTAAAAGACACTACTAAATTTGACAGCACAAAATCTTAATTCATAGATACAATTCATAGATGGCCTTGATCGGACTTCTTTCAAAAATTTGACTGCACTTATTTAGTCTGTATTGGGATTATTATGGTTTTGTTTGCATCCTCTGTACCCATCTTATTAACTTTTATATTATTCTGTAATTGGAAATTATTTCCTGTAGAATATTTATGAAATAACTAAAATTACCACAAATCGATTTTTTTTAACCCAAATAATATAAAGTCTCCCAAAACTTAATTTTTCAAAATCTCACTGCGCTGATTTCAAATTTTTAAACTTTACCCATTTCTAGGTTATAACCCAACGTGGGTAAGAGGGATAAGAACCTGGCGACTTCGCCATTCGATCCTACGGAGAAAATTACATAAGTATACCAATTTTCATAAAATTTGTCTCATTAATTTAGTTTCCAAAACTAAAAATCGTAAAAAATCCCAAGGGGTATTGCAATTTTTAACCATTTTTAGATATTTTGCTGTCAAAATTATATCCACTGCTCACAAAATTTGTATATTTATGTAGCCCGTAGAATCGAATGGCGAAGTTAGAAGGCATGTATTTACCGCCATTTTTGGGTTATTACCAAAATTTAGAATCAGCGCGTTGAAAGGTGTTTAATAAAAGTATAAAAAGTAGTTTTTTGACAAATAGGGTTGTGTATTTGACCAGTCAAATATTTTTCGGTCAATTGACGGACTAATTGACGGTCATTTAGCCGTCAATTGACGTAGCTTTTATTAAAAATTACAATTAAAAATTAAAATTTCATTTATTTAAATAGTATCAAATGTTTACTACATTCAATATTACTGAAAATGAAAAACGATCAACAACTAATGAACAAACCCACTAAAAATTGAAAATGGGGAAAGTAAAGTAAAAAGTGCAATGACATATGTACCTATTTATTTTATTAAATAATAGTAAAATAACAGCACAGCATATAGTTATCTGCAAACTAGGAAAATTCATATTATAACTGCAACTGGTATATAGCTACTTTTATTTAACAACAGTTGTCGTAGTGGTATCATTTAGATTATTTGACTGGACCGTCAAATATTGTTATGTCAATTGACGGTCAATTGTCCACGGCACAACCCTACCCAAATGTGAGTGTATATGAGTTTTGGGAGGCATAACTTAAAAATAGGTAGAAATGCGGACTTGTGGGTATCAGCAATATATTTTATGGAAAAGAAGATCCACTTGCTCATTGCCAGGGAGCTTCGGCACTGGTTTCAGAAAAAAAATGGAATCCAAAGGGTCAAATAAAATAACTATTGCAAGCTTAGCGTCACTTTCAGATTTGAAGGTTATGTTAGAGTAACAGTGACAGTTCTAATCGTGTATACTTAAAAGTTAAACTTGATTTTATTTATAAATATATATATATATATATATATATATATATATATATATATATATATATATATAAATGGCCGTAAAGGATCAAGGAGAATTTAAATAAACGGAAGAAAGGAATTATGAAAAATTGAACCCCGGACCTCAACATATCTAGTGTGGTGCTCTAACCAACTGAGCCACGGAGCCCCTACCCATTGAAGGCAATGAATCTTCCACAATTTCATTTTACCTCTCGCTAAGAGAGGTATTGGAATCATGCTAAAAATCGCATATCCAGATTTTACTGGATAAGCACGTTTTAAGGTACCAATAATCCGATTATAACATTTTTACGATCATGTCCGTGTGTGTGTATGTGTGTGTGGATGTTGGAACCACGGTTTCTCAAATATTATAAGACTTAAAAAATAATTAACTGCAGTTTCCTCAATTTGACATTCCTGGGAAGAGCTAATTAGATTTTGGTAACAATTGGACAACCGGAAGTAATAATTTCTTTAAAAAATCTTCTAAATATTATTTTTTGAAAATTTCTGTTATTACTAATATTAAAGAATATAAAAATGTCTATCCAATACATTTACAATTTTTATTATATCTTCTGGAGTTAAAGATAGAGACATATAAATATATCAAATAATAAGGTGTAAATTTATCTCGCAGCCCATGGAAAACAAGTGAAAAAATTAAAATGTTTGTAATTGACACATAAATGTGAGTGTCAAAAAGCCAGAGACATTACTGAAGACTTTTTCTGGGAAGTACATTTAATATTTCTTATTTTATTATTAATTAAATATTTGTAATTATAGATACATATATTACATATACCCTTCCTTCAGAAATACCGCTAATCTCATCAATGAATTGGAAGATTCTTGAACATTAGAAGAATAAGAGGAAACTGGTTCGTAGAATGAAAGGGAGAGGTCTTGTGCTGGCCACAACAGATTTTTTAGTTATGGCCTGTTGCACCAACGTGACATAAATTTTTAACTTGGCTTAAATTGACAATATTGCATCGAAATGAAATGTTAAAGGAATTATTACGTATTGCTGGCAAAATTTCGATTTGCATTATTTTGCCTAAGCCTAGCTTAAAATTTAAGCCATGCAACTTGGCATTAACCACATAAATTAATGTTAATTCCAAGTGAATATTTTTTTTTAATTACAGTGTAAAATTGAATTGACTAATCCCCGGTTTTATAAAGGGCAGAATAGTAAATTTATTCAAAGTAACAAATTTGACTCAATTTTATTCATTTTAAGACATTTATAACTTCACTGTCGAAAGTTCGATTGTCATTTGAAAAAACAAATATTGGCCCCTATTCTGAAACTCCATCGATAATAGTTAACGATCGATAATAATTTTAGACAAATAGAAACAAATGTATCATCTGCCAGTTTAAATTTTTATTCAGTGTCTGCTATTATTATTGGCTACAATTTATTATCGATCAATAAAAGTTATCGATCGTGTTACAGATTAGGGGCGATTATTTGCTTCGGAAGTAAATTTATCTGTAGTTTATAAAACCGGCCATAATTGAAAAAATCAAGTTTAAATTTTAAGTTTTAGTGGTGCAGCTGTGCATTAGGTACATAATTTCACGCATCTTCGAAACTCGGAAATTGAAATAAAATTAAAACTTCCCAAGTTTCCGTACATATTTGTTAATATAATAATTGTTGAGTTCAAGCTAATCTCTATTGACTTTTTCGTACTAAAAATTCCGCAACCTCAGACAAAGGAATGGTTCGATAACTCCCCTTTATGAGTAGAGTTAATAAAAATGTATTCTTTTCTTTCTGTTCCTCCAAGCGTTCAATCTCTGTTTCTTTTGAATCCATCTATAAAACATTTGCGAAGAAGAAATTCTGTCCTCCGTTCAGCTTTTTATTGTATACCAATGTAATTTAACAGGAATCAGAGGCATGGAGAATTTATAAATTTATATAATTCACTCAATCGTAAAAATAACCAACCGAGGAGAAAAAGTCTGATTGTGTAGTAAAAAATCAAACGAACAAGAAGTGGTTAGAAACGTTAAAGAAAGGATTTGATGATAGTTATTTCAAGCAGTGACCCGGTGAAATCAGATAATAAAACTGACTTGAATAACAATAATAAAGAATTCCCAAAAATCTTACATCTGTATTCTTCACGTAAGAATGGCATTGCACAATAAAAAGTTCATGATAGATCAGCCTGTTTACATTTTCAACAAACAAATTATAAAACCTATATAAATAGTAAGAAGTGAGAAGGAAAAAAATTGAGCATCAGTCCATATACTAATTTGACGGCGAGTATAGTTTAAAATATAGATTTTAAACTCACAAAAATTGAATAACGTATATGTAACAAAAGTTTTGAGAAAATTTAGACCTCTTCATTAAATAGAAAGAATTTTTTTATTGAAATTTTCACATAAGGGGTTGTTCCTATAAGCTAAGGAGATAAGAAATCTAATTTTACAACATTGATAGGGGGCCATTATTTTCAATGTGGCGCTGTTGTTAAAACCTTGTCTCATTTGTCTCTGGACAATATTTAATCTACTTCCTGTTCCTGGATCGTCAGAAATATTCTTGTCTGTAACTGTTGTTCGTTTTGGTATTCCCAGCCATTATTGTATACTTTTCTGCTAAGAAATGGCCAAAACTCTTCAATCAGTCGCGCTTGAGAAACATTTGGGGGATTATACTCTCTCTTTCTCTCTCTGTTTTCTTTTAAATATTGGCTACTTAATGCTCTGAAGCATCTGTCGTCTATTTGGTTACATTATTTATTTTTTTAAGCCGTGCTGTACTGCGGGTTGCGTATTATCTTAATATTTCTATAAAACCATATTGCAATATGAAAAAATCTGATGTGGCCAGCGCATTACCTTTCGTCAATTCTATGTATTTTGAACAAATCCCTTACCAAAAGTTCCTTGGAAAAGATTCCATAAATCCAATAAAATTATAACGAACATTGCACTTCAGACATCTGTCAATTAGAATTATTTGAATATATCAGCTGTGTCCATGATTATACAAAGCTGGCTGATTTATGAAAGTTAATCTCTTTATATTCTTTAACTCTTTATATTTATTGAATATGAAGGAAAATGTATAATCAAAGTGTATGGACAATAAGATATTTTTCATATTGATAATTACCCAAAATATCAAACAATGATATTTAACTGCGTTTTTCTCAAGAAAAACGATTAACAACTTTAAATAAGAGAACTGTCGGTTGATAAATTATAACCAAAATCTAATTAGCTCTTCATATGAATGTAAAGAAGAGGAATACGAAAGAATTATAATTTTTAGAATTGTAGTACTGGAGTTATCGTCTGAAAAAAATTTGCAACACACACAAACAAATATACAAACGTCATAGTAAAACTATTAAAATAATATTTTAGGGACCCTAAAACGTGTTTATTCATTAAAAACTCACCACCGAATTTTTTAACCAAAGACAATACCTTCCTTTCCTAAATGTGTCGGAAGGTAAAAAGGATGCAATCACAAAATAAATATATACTTATAAACTATACGCAAAAAATAGGGTTACAGTAAAATGTCAAGTAGTGACATAATAATGACACAACAAAATGCCACCCGCAATACACCATGACTTCAAGCCCTGCAAATCTACCCTCCTGCATATCTTCCGATCACAACATGTTATGCCTTGGTATATGGAATAGACACTTACACAATTGCAATTTGTATGAGCGCATCTAACGGGAAAGCATAGAACTAAAGGTTGCTATGGTTAGCACGTCCAAACAAAGACCTGTCATCAGCCATAGACCACTACAATTCAACCATCGTTTTAGTTGAATAATCGAATGATTTTCAATATTATCAAACAAAAAAAAAAATTGTCCCACCTACATCTTATGCTTTTAAACTCATTTTTATTGAACACAACGAACAAATCACAAAGAATTCGGTTAACACTGAATGACAGATGCAAACATAATGACAGATAGAATCAGGGAGCGGGACGTAAGGCAATGAGGGTAGGTTTGTTTGGAAGCATGATCTTCTATCTCTCTCTTTCTTGCATATGACGTCAATACTGTATCAAAACTTTGACAATTACGACAATAAAGAATTTTTTTTTTTCATGGCCTACCGACATCGGAAATACTTTACTCGGTCGCCTCGTTTTATTCCGCAATGTCATTCTTTCGTGAAGAATATTTTAGTAAAAATTTCCCTCTGAATGGTCTTATTGATTAAACAAAAATCTAGTCCAGAATTATCTATTGATCAAACTTTCTGAAAGCTTAAACACTCCGATCATTAATATATTCTTTAACATAATTTCTGTCTAATTTCTGGTGTAAAGCAGTGCAGTGTTATCAGATAATAATGATCTACGTAGTGCAGCGTGGCGGTTAGCGTGTTCTTGGAGTCTACGTACCCTAGACACGAAACAGGTGAAAGACCTCGTGATCGATTGTTGATTGTTTAGCCCCGATTTAGCCCTGAGTTACTTGCCTGCTAACTAGGACATAACGGTCGAATTTTTCCCGGAATGCCAACAAGCTATTAAGTTAATTTTCGCGAGGAAAGATATGAGATATTGAGGTTGATTGGAATATAAAAGTTTACCGAAAATGAGAGCAAATTTAATGAAGAATTTATATTTACGGCCGATTTCACCACCGATTCCTAAACCGTTGCCTAGCAAGGAATTTCCTAAATTTAAGAACTGCCTAAACTGATACTTATCCATTTTGGATTTCACCAAAAAAAGCACTGCCCAGCTAGGAATTACTTACGTAGGCATCGGATTATTAGTTACTTTTATGATATTATATTTGCACACTGGAAATAAATGAATAATTTTTATAATTTATGATATTTGTCAATTATATTTGTCAACATTGACATTGGAAATTATGTGCAGATGTTATTAATATTACGTTAAGGTATACAAAATAATTAAATTTTTAAAGAAATTTATTTATAAATTTGTAGGTATTACAGAAGTAGAAAATATAAATGGAACAAAGATGAAAATGAACAAGAAAAAAAATGTAAATGGCAAAATATGGAATAAATACATAATACAAAAACAGAAACTGAATCCTATGATTTCAAGTAAAAATTTAAAATATGATAACAGGAACGCATATTTATATTTAACTATGGTATTTTTGAAGAAATTATGAATTTAATTATATGTGAATACCCATTGTAATTTCCCAAAATATAAAATAAAGAATAAAAACGATATATCTATGTAGTTACTAATTAATTTTATATCTTATAAACTCGTATAGTTATATAAAATTCTGTTTTTCTAATAAAATGGACATCTTTTCCAAAACTATTTTTCGTCACAGAATTCAAAATAATTTGTTCTTTCTTTTCTATCTTGTACATGTCTATTTCTTCGTTATAACTATCAAAATATTCAATAAAATTGTACAATTTTCATTTTGAAGTGTCATCTGTCAAACGTTAGGTAATGCTTAGCGATTTGGGCATCGGAAAACAGATACCTAGCTAAGTAATTCCTAAATCGAGATAGGCAATGCTTAGCGGTTGGTGAAAACGAAATTTTGCTAGGTAATGCCTATGTAGTGCACATCGGGTACATAGGCATTACTTAAATTTTAGGAATCGGTGGTGAAATCGGCCATTAATGTTTTGCGATAAAACGCAAATATAGTTTGTCAAACTGGATGAAATTCCTGCTTTTGTTCCTCACAGAAATTGTATGTCATTGTTGCTAGAATTTCGAAATAAACTCTAAACTGCAGATCCTTTGCTAAGGATGTTAGCGCACCAAACAATTGAATAGTAACTGAATAGTTTGTGAAATTGTCTCCCTGTAATATATTCCTAAGCAAATTTCATGAATTGTAGAGTTTGAAATATAACTAGGAAATTCACAAATACAATGACTGGTATGAACGACTGTTTAAGGGTGATTAGCGACAATTGACTAGCAATGTTTGTCTGGATTCTAGAAAACCCACCCCCTCTTGAAATTCCAATTTTTTTGTTAGAATGTCTTCTTTAGATAAAATATAACTAACAGACACAAAAGCAGGTACTTATGTTTTATTGCAGAAATAAATTCAGATTTTACCTATTCTAAAGGCTGTCCTTGTGAAAATTATGAATTCTTCGCTTGCAAATTTTTAGAAAATAATTTAATGTAACGTTAACCTAACGCACAAAACTCAATTTGACGAAACTCGGGTGTATGATTATATTCATTTTAAAGGAATTTAATCCTACTTTTTTTTCCAGAAAAAAAATCCAAAATCTCTTAAATGTTGGTTTCCTCGCCCTAATTTCTGTGGAATTTAGTGTTTTTAATTATTTGCAATTATATATAACTATCAAAATAAAATTCCTGAGGGGGCGGTAATCTAGACTTTAGCCCAAATGTATAGAAAAAGTATTAATGCAGACCTGTAGAAAATTTAATACTCTTTAATTTTTATATTAACATAAATTGCAAAAAGATGTAATTTAAATACATTTTTCGCTGAAAAACTGTTTTGATCTTTAAGGAACGGGCTCTTTCCATAGTTAAGTAGAGTAAAGCCAGAATATACAGTTTTAGATTTTTCAGAGTGATAGTATATGAGTAATCGTCTCCACAGAATCCACACACACACACACACACACACACACACACACACACACACACACATACACACACACACATACACACACACGCTTACACACACACACACAAAACAAATACACACAAACACACACACGCACACATACACAAAAACAAACACACACATACACACATATCCCACAGACATCAATGTAAAATTGTTAAAATCGGATTCTGAGGACATCAAAAGTGCTTATTCATTAAAATCTCTATATGCGATTTTTAACACCATCCCTATATCTCCCTTACCTTGGGTAACTTAAGGTAATAAGATTTGACAATTATTTATATACCTTTTAAAAATTTTTGGTTGTCATTTTTTAAGTAAGCTTTGATCGTTGTTTTTATTTACTTACCGCTTCCGTCTCCGATGTGAATCACTTACCGATTAGTAATTTGTAAATAAATTTTACTCACAACTGTATTGTAATTGTTTGTTTACATTTTAGTTACCATGGCGGAAAATGAAAGATTACACCCTGCGGGCGTTAAAGTGTAAAGCAAAAGCCCGCTGGACGGTAAAAAATATATATGCGAGTAATATTGATATATCACCATACCTTTTCATTGAAATATACGAGCAACACAGTTTCGTTCAAAATTGTCACATTTTTTTCTGTCAACCAGGCTTGCAACACATCGTATTCGTTTTGATATCGGTCCTTTGACTTACCAGGACATAAATCCGCTAAAGCTTCATTAACTTCTAGCAAAATTTTTTCAGAAATTTCAGTATCATATTCAGGTTGAAGCTCCATGCTTGACATTTTAAATTATTTGTTTACACAAAACAAATGGTTACCAATACAACGCATCACCTAAATGTTTCTTGGCATAGCCATCTGGTCATCTAATATTTTTTACATAGAAACAAGCTTTTAGTCATGCAATTAAAAATTACGTTTCATTTGGTTTCAGTTGTGCGTAAAACGTACGTACCTCAGGCCGAAAGAGGTTTACGCCTTTGGACGCGCAGGCGTAAACGCTTTCTTTCGGCCCTCTATACGTAAATAACTATTTCAAACGTACGTATTTAAATAAAATAATTACAACTTGACATTACAATAATTATAAATATTTTACGTGAAGGACGTTTGATTTCAATTGCTCTGTTGCTATGGATACTTTCGTATGTGTTCACTTTTTGTTATATACATTCAAGTGAAAATTTTCACGTTTTGACGTTTAAATAAAAACTATGCAATTTTATATTCTCCTTATGTGCAATTATATCAGAATTTGAAGTATTGCCATGTACGGCCCTTGAAGTTATTCAAATGAATGGAAGTTCAATAATATTGTTGAAGAATATGATATGTCGAGGAATCGCTGAAAAACAATATTAACTTTTCATATCACTTTAATTCTAAATATTCTTACCGTCGTTGACAATATGTAAGTCTGCTATTTTATATGTTATTTCGTTAAATATAAACTGTTTATATTTCAATTTGTAGGTTATCTTGGTTAACTTGGGGCGATATGACAGGTTTCTATTTTACAAGTTACTTCTTATTCGCTCATTTTATCTAGTTGCTATGGATATTTATTTATTTCATTTCTACCTTGTGACTTAAGTCACAAAAGATGCCATTTTTATGACGTTTGAAGAAAAAATATATTTCGTCATTGAAAAGTTATATTTGACAGGGAATTTCAGTGTTTGAAATTGTTGGCCCCGCTGTATGTTTAGTAATTTAATCATAAACCAAAGTAATCCGATTCACAACATCCCATATTCAGCGTTTAATTTTCCCAATTGTTAGCGGAAATACAAATCATTCCTTGCAATTAATAAATGTGTTAATTAAATCTGTGTACGTTTGGAAAATTAAGTCCTCTGCCTACGATGCTGCGAGTGGTATCGAAAAGCACTTCTAACCAGATGTTACGGAGTGCCAAAAAACCGCGAATAACCAGCTTTACAAATAAACTTGTGTATCGAACGTGATTCTCCTCCAAAAGACTATGGAATATTAAGGAACCATCTTTACGGAAGGAAAGATAAACAATCAGACACTTTCGTGCGAAATTAAATAAATGGAAATAGAAACAGTATAAATCAAAGTTTTGCGAAGCAATTAATAAGAAGCACGTGTTTTCGGCAGAATTCCAAAACGTGATTTATACTCTGATGATATGATTTATGATTTATAGTCAATGGAGATCTCAGTTATCTTGATTTAAATCTGCTAGTGTACAAGTCGTAATTCATGCTAAAATATCAAAGCTTTTGATAACACTCGGACTGTTTGTTTGCTTTAAATTTATGGTATCGGACAATGCTAAACACAATCTGCATTGTACCGAGAAACTATGTAAACGAATTTTGTAGACCAAATACCAAATGCGGAATGATCAATTAGTTTAAAAATGACGGCTTCCGAAAGGAAAGTATTATTTTGACCCAAAATTAAAAAAAAAAATATTGGAAACTAAATATTAATATATAAATATTAGAACGTGTTTATTAACAAAATCTCAATATGCAATTTTTAGCACGATCCCTTTACTTCTCATATAGTGGGGTCAGCCACTATAACTTGTAAATATATTTTTTCCCCTCCTGAAGTGTAATGGGGACTTTACATTTGTATACACAACAAGTGTAACCTACATTTTACGGTTACTGTGTTGTAACTTGTCTAACTATGCGGTAAAATAATCAAAATACACTGGACGTTTATGGGCATTTAGAAAAGAAATCATCTTTACTATAATAAAGTTCATGTAAAAAAGTACTACCTACATAAGTTATTTTTTTACTTTAACATTTCCTATATTTAAAATTAATTTATATAAACCAAAATCACGGCAGCGACATCTGTCATTATTGTAAAATCTGCCGTTACCGACATAGTCATCGATCGATATACCTGTCAAATACGCGAGGCGAACATTGCTGAAATGTCAAATATCAACACCTACCTATTATTTATTACGAAGCAAACATGAGCAAATAAATATATTATCAGTCATAAACAACGTCTATTATTACAAATAAATTTTCGCTAGAAGAAGTACTCTAATGAAGGTATGTAAAATCAAATTTGGAAATTGACTTAACCCCAGTATTTTAAACTAACCCTTTTCATAAGTACAACCTATCTCATTAAAAAATGTGATTTTCATTATCGTCGGCCAAAAAGTTTGACACAATTCTCGTGTGTGAAGTATTTTACAGCGCTCCAGCTTACACGCACTCGAATGTAAATAACTATTATGTAGGTAGATTGTATAACCTTATATAAATAATAGATGATAAAATAAATTTGGATTTGGAATGAGAAAATTAAATGACAATACTATATTTTTATTTTTCAACCAAACTGTTTTAACAATCTCAAAAAGTGCTAGGTTACCAAAAATATGATAACTTGATAAGAAATTCAAATATAAATATAACAGAACATAACACAACACTTCTCTTACTTGCGATGGCGTGGTATAAAAATAAGTATAACTTCCCGAACTACGGCTGACGAAAACAGTCAATGAAAATTAAAAATCTTAAATATGAAGCAATGTTAATTTTCTATACAACAAAAATCCATTTTTACATTCCGTCACCTTTAAGGCTGGTTTATGTAAGCTGTAAACTTAAGAATTTACCTTAGCATTAACATTATGACTTTGCATTAATAATTCACGTATAGACAAATGAGTGCTGCGGTACATGCAGCTATAACCTTAACCTTAGCATTAGGCGGTAACCCTAGAATATGACAATTTCTAATTTTCAAGTCCTAATGCTAATGCCAATCGGAAGGGTATATGTTCGTGGACGACAGCTTGATTCTGACGATATTTACAACAGTCAGTTGACATCATTTTATTATTTTTGAATATTTCTGTCACATTGTCTTGACTAAAAATGAGTGTCATTGAAAAAGATGTCCAACTAATACAGTTAATTGAACAATGTAGATATATTTATTATAAAAAAAGACGTGTCGATTTTACAAAAAATTACATTACCAGCCTGCTCTTATTGGTTTGCCCTAAGAAGTACATGAACCGGACAGCATAATGTAAAGTTTAATGCAAAGTCATAATGCTAATGCTAAGGAAAATTCATAATTTTACAGCTTACATAAACCAGCCTTTAGGTAAGAAAAGTATTGTCTTTCGTCAAAAAATGCGGTGGTGAGTTTTTAATGAATAAACATGTTTTCTGGTCCTTATGGTACGATTTTACTAATTCTACGTTAATGTCTGTATGTATGTAGTGTGTGTATGACTATTTTAAAAATATTAATTCTGTCACATTTCACTTTTTTGCATCCATATGAAGAGCTGATTGTTAGGGTATAATTGGACAATCGGAAGTACCTTTATTTGAAGTTCTTAACAGTTTTTATTGAAAAAACGCAGTTAAATATCATTTTCTGACATTTTATGTGATTATCATTATGAAAGAATATCTTATTGTCTATAAGGTTTGATTATACATTTTCCTTCATATTCCATGTACAGTATGTCCCCGGATTGAGTTTACAAGAGGAAAAAAATTTTATTTTTGATTTTACAAAAAAATGCCAAGGGAAGAAATATTTTTACTTGAATTAAAACGCATGTTTCAGTTATTAAAACTTTTAATTAATGTAAGGTTATTTTATTATAACGTTTTTTCGTATTTTGCCCTTCTAATAATACAGTTATTACATTGAATCTAACATGATTTTAGTTAGCTTTGAAATATAGACAAATGATTATTAATTCTAATTTCAGATAAAAAAGAGTTAATTGTATAAACTACAAGTATTTTGATTTTCGCCGTTTTTTTTTTCTGCAATTAGAATTAATAATCAATTGTCAAAATTTCAAAGCTAACTAAAATCATGTTAGATTCAATGTAATAACTGAATTAATAGGAGGACAAAATACGGAAAAACGTTATAATAAAAGGACCTTACATTAATTAAAAGTTTTAATAACTGAAACATGCGTTTTAATTCAAGCAAAAATTTTTCTTCCCTTGGCATTTTTTCGTAAAATCAAAAATAAAAATTTTTTTCCTCTTGTAAACTCAATCCGGGGACATACTGTACATGTAGAGTTAAAGAATTATACAGAAATTAATTTTCACAAATCAGCCAGCTTGATATATTCAAATAATTCTAATTGACAGATGTCAGTGTCAAGTGCAATTTACATAGTATTGGTTGGTGTTATAATTTTATTGGATTTAAAGAATCTTTTCCAAGGTATTTTCGAGAATTTGTAGAAAATAGTATATGTTCGTGTTGCAATTTTACTGGATATATAGAATCTTTTCCAAGGAACTTTTAGTATGGGATTTACACAAAATATATAGAATTGACGGAAGATAATGTTCTGGCCACATCAGATTTTTTGTGGAGGGATATAAGTAGCAATTTAAATCAATTTCATTGTAAAACCGTTAATGGCTAAAGTTAAGGGAAGAAGTTCAGTAAATTTAATAACTTTATATAGCATTTATCATTTAATTATCAACGTCTCTACTACACGACAGTCCAATCTGAACGACAGCAAACTCTATATAGAGAAAAACAAAACTTTGGCTTTATGTCAAAGAATCACTCGGTATACTATCAATCTTTAACTTTTTGATTAAAATGCACCGATTGTATTCTTCCTTTTCTTATCCCTAATGAAATTGGTTCCGCTTTAGTTTGACGTTTGCATTAGTATCTGACAGAGAAAATGTGAAATTAGGATTCGAATTAATCTTGAATTGAAATGAATACCAATGTAACCAATATGTAACCACAACGGAGGATGGAGCCCAACTGACTAATGTAAATTGAATCAGTGAACGTGACTAGCTCAATGTACCTATAGGAATCGGTTAGTATGCAATGACAATTGAATTAGACTCCTACAAACAAGACCTTCTCCATTTAAAGTAAAATGTAAAGAGATCATGGAAATGACTTTTTGAATAATAAGAATAACTTCCAAACTTTTTACGACAAATTCTTTAATGGTAGTTTCCATTTTGCCAAACTTTTATTGACCAGTAAATTAACATACTTTCCTCATTTCTTAGATTTATTGAAGTTCACAACTAAATTTTCCCAAAGTGTAAAAATAGAAATGTTAAAAGTTAACTGACAAGAAAACGTAAAACCCCGAGGAAATAAATTTAATACTTGGGAAAATATCGGAAGCGATATGTGGAAAATTGACGGAGGAAATGAAATGACAGGTTAAGTAAGAATTTCCACATTTTACTGTGAGATCTAAGGAGCTTAAGATGTCAGAAAATGAGGAAATATTTTTTGCCTTTTTGCTGACTTAAGACTTAATCAATCCATCAGAATTAATATAATCTACTCGATATGGAAAGGGGAACAAATATTTTCTTAATAAAGCTGAAAATGACAATATCACTTTTTATTGAATGACAAACATGAAAAAATCAAATTTAATTTTTATTTTCTTCCGGTTCTCATAATTGGTCACATGAATTGCAAGCTATAATTCAGAGATTGGGTCCACAGCAGTGTGAACATTACGTAACTATCGCCAAGCTAAAAAATCTGTTGTGGCCAGCACAAGACCTCTCGCCATTTCCATATTAGGCTATATAAGTATTGTATTGCACTTCGCTTTCGAACCGTCGTTTTATAACAAAATATTATAGAACATTACCCAAATATTGTTTTTTATTATATTTAACATGTCTTCTGCACACATATAATTCTAATTACATCTATTTTTCATTGTATGAGGAAGTTTCTAAATGTCAGAGATTCTTCCAATTCATTAACCAGATTGGCGGTATTTCTGATGGATATATGCATTTTACCACTATTTTACCTATAATTTCAAATATTTAATTAATAAAACAATAAGAAAAATTAAATATATTTCCCAGTAAAAGCTATCAGAATGTCACTAAAACTGTTGATTTTTGACACTGACATATGTCATTTACAAATTATGTTATAAACATTGGAATTTGTCAACTGGTTTCCTTAGTGCCGTAGCCTCTGCGATTAGTTCACTCTATAAATTATAGTGTCTTTATCTCTAAATCTATACAAGATATAATAAAAATTTTAAGTGTATTAGATGGAGAATTTTATGTTCTTCAATATTTAATAAAAAAAGCCTCCCAAAACATTATATTTAGAAGAATTTTTCTATGAACTACTACTTCCGGTTGTTCAATTGTTACCAAAACCTTTTCAGCTCTTCCCAGGAATGTCAGATTGAGGAAACTGCAGTTAAATATTTTTTAAGTCTTATAGTTTTTGAGGAATCGTGACTACAACATCCAGACATACATACATACATACACACACACACACACACACACACACACACACACACATCCACACACACAGACAGACATCATTTTAAAAATGTTATAATCGGATTCTAGGGACCTTAAATCGTGCTTATTCAATAAAATCTGGATATTCAAATTTTAGCATGAATCCAATACTCTCTTAGCGAGAGGTAAAAAGTGCCTTAAAGAAGTACAAACTAAAATCTAATATTATTTCATATCGGAATGTTATTTGCAAAATTAATATTTTTGCCTATACTGAGTGTTAAAAAATAAGTATAACAAATTACGAGGCATATAGTACTGACCAAAATGAGTAAAAGAAGCTTGATCAACAAGGGTCCAATCTTCAATAGTTTCCGAGGTATAAGGCAGTGAAAAATGAGTTTTTTCGAGGTTTACCTCTGCTATCTCAAAAACTGTAAGAGTTACGACTTTAATTAAATGAGACTTTTTGTTTACCTTCCAAAGGTCATCGTAGATGTGTATTTGTTTTTCAAAAGAAAAAAAAAATGGAATAATTGTACTAAGACAAATGTTGTGGCGACCTTGGCCAATATTTAGTTTTCAAATAACTATTTACTGGCATTGACAAAATTTTGTTCAATCACTGTCTTTGACAATTTTTCTTCCATTCTAATAAAAAATGGTGAGACGGTCATAAACAGCTTAATCGGCCATCACTTAAGTTCACAAAGAAACCGAAACCATCTGTCCATAATAAATAATAAGACTGAATACTATTACTGTTTGGACACAAAACTAAAGCAATTTGCGGTGTACCATACTAAACTATTCCATTCTAATTTATAGTATAGGGGCGGTTAAGTTGTTTATGACTGTCCCTCGATTTTTGGTGATGAGAACTATACCAAGCGTCATGTCACGGGAAAAAGGGAATCAACATTTGTTGGTAGTGACATAACCCATTTTTCTTTTTCCAAAAACACAGATTAAGACGAGACTATTAATATTGAACTTAGACTGTCTCATGTTCGTATATCTTTGCTCTCAAGAAAGATTGATCAAATGAATTTTCCCCTTTAAAGCAAAGAAGATAGTGTCTAGTTTAATAAAGTAGGTAGTAGCAACAAACACTTCCAATGAAAGCGAAGTTATTAGAAAAATATGAGCATCCATAAAATATTTATTAGTTTTCTTATTCTTTTGGAGCTTCGAACAAAAATTGTCCCGGTTTCAGGAGAGAACAGAACATAGTTGTAAAACATCTGAAGTACCTTCAGCCAAATCCAATTACATTTGATTGTAAATAGGTATCATGCATAATATTTTTAGTAATAAAATTTATATTATTGCACTTTTTATCTCTCGCTAAGAGAGGTATTGTAATTATGCTAAAAATCGCATATCCAGATTTTAGTGAGTAAGCACTGTTTAGGGTCCCTACAATCCGAATTTAACTTTTTTACGATGATGTCCGAGTGTGTGTGTGTGTATATATATATATATATATATATATATATATATATATATATATATGTGTGTGTGTGTGTGTGTGTGTGTGTGTGTGTGGATGTTAGAGCCACCGTTTCTCAAATACTGTAAAGCGGGTATCATATGTACGCATGTACCTGCAACTGATTTGACGCAACTTTTCAAAATACACAACTCTTGTTATCACACGTGCGCAAATTTACATATATTTTAGGTCATTTACATATTTAAGGTTGGTCTTATATCCCATAACTCTGAAACATCTCCAATTAAATTAATCATTGTTTCCAAGTATGTATCCAAATTGTCTGAACACATTTTAAAATTTTACATCAATAACATCAAAACGAAACAAAATATCAACACGTCTATTTAGGGACTTTTAAGTTCAACCGCGCATGCGTACATCGTTTGTACGCACGTATCTGCAACTTGTCTACGAAGTTTTCAAACATGTTCGTAAACTAGTTGCATGAAATCAGTTTCTTATCATACGCAAAAAGTTGCATGAAATAGACAAAGTTGCAGAAAATCTATGACAAGTTGCGTGTATGTGCTTACGTGTGATACCCCCTTTATACTTAGGACATGTTTAACTACGGTTTCTACAATCTGGCAGTAATGAGAAGAGCTGATTAGGTTTTGGTAACAATTGGACAACCGGAAGTAGTACATTCTTAAAAAAATCTTCTAAATATTATTTTTTTTAAATTTATGCTATTACAAATATTAAAAATATAAAATTCTCTATCCGATACATTTAACATTTTTACAAGAGCATTATAAATATATAAAATAATCCATTGTAATGAATATCACAGCCCAAACAACTCCATGGAAATCAGTTGAAAAATTAAAATGTTTGTAATTGACAGAAAAATGTTAGTATCAGACGTCCAGAGACATGACTGAAAGCTTTTTCTGAGAAATACATTTAATATTTCTTATTTTATTATTAATTAAATATTTAAAATTATAGATATATTACGTGTATTCTACAGAAATATCACCAATCTCTTTAATTAATTGGAAGAATCTGGAACATTTAAAATAGTCGGAGAAAAATTGTTCATAGAAAGAATTAAAAAATACAAAAATATCTACAGAATAAATGTAATCGGAATTTCGTGGCAGGATAAGATATGTTAAATACAATATGTACCTGCTTATATAGCCGAAAATGGAAATGACGAGAGGTACTATGCTGGCTACAACAAATTTTTATTACTATGTATATGTATGAAATAAACTACTCTTGTGATTATTTTATATATTTTTATTTTATTACTAAATCTATACTATACTCTGTTTTTAAACTGTAGACAGTAACTAGAAATTCTAGTGAGAAAATCAAAGCCTGTGATTGGCTGCTGAGCAATTTCGTGAAGCCGCATTTAATCAGACGAAATTTCAAGTTAACCTTCAAACGTAATTGAAACGTCAAACTCTTAATAGTTGTCAAATCACGTGTTAAATGTGCACGTGTTTTTTGTTTCATTTCTCTTTTTTTTTTGATATTTCACGAATAAAAACAGCATGCATAAAACCAAGAGTTAACAGTATTTTTAAAAATATATAAATTTTTCATCAAGGAATTACAAAAAAATAATGCAATTAATTAATTTATAGTTAAAAGTTATGTATTTATGATTTTATATGAATAAATTAAGTTATAAGTCTGTAATAGTTTTGGTTAATGAAAATATAACCTGGAAAGTATAAATGCTGACGTGACCTTCATTTAACATTTCAATTCCCCCGCCAAATAAATCTAGTGACTTTTTCTGGTAACTTCTAGCGGTGTAAATGTAACTTCGTCTAGTGCTGTCTATAGTTTAAAAACACGGTATAGATAAAATGTTAAATGCTTAAGTTACATATTCCTGTATTGAAGCACCCTCATATTGTTAATATCTTTATTAAAGCTCCGAAAAATATCCACAAATATTTCTCTTCTTCCTCTCTTGTTTGTGACGTGACGAGTGACACGCATTTAGAATGAAGCAGAGTAGCGTAAATATATTAAAACATTAAAACTACCTCTGCCTTTGCAGAGGTCATAAGAGAGCAAAGAGTAACATTCTGACTCTGACGGAGGAAAGTTTTGTTTTATCTCGGAGTTGAAGATTTAACCATGTGCAACATGTAATATGAGAGCTCGCTAATGGATGTGAATAATTTATCAGAAGTAAGGACTTATTACAGCGTAAAAAATTATAACTAGAAGGATTTACTTTGTTGACTTCTCGGAAATTTATGGCAGTGTTTAATAATAGTAATATAAAACCTTTCTTTTAACGCTGTATCAGGAACTTTTATTAAAAACATAAAAAAACATACCGAAACCAAAGTCGTACAAAATTTATTCAACTATACAGAGTGTAACAAACTTTAACAATGTGTTGAGGAGGTCATTTCGAGTGAAAAATATGATATGAACATAGATCTCATTTGTTCCAATGGGGTCCTCCACTATATTTTTTTTAATATTTTTTTTTACAAAACTTCATCTAAAGTGAAAGTCATATATATAATTTTAGAAAGTCTTTATTGTTATTCGTTAATCCGTAATAATTTTTTTAATATTCTGTAACGTAGATATAGAGATGATTTTGTTCTCAAACAGTGGATTTCGCTAATAATTGAAGTCACATATATTTATTTTTTTCAGCACTTATAAAATGCATAAATATGTTAAAATAATCCTTGTGGTCAATAAATGGAAATATGGGTGTATAATAAGTAATTTAATGTCATGATTATTAAAAATACTACGTATGTATTATAGTCCCAGATTTAATTATCACTGGAAGCCTATGTCATTCAACATATCTTTTACTTTCATACCAACGCTTGTAATCTGTTATGGCATCATAAATTTAAACTAGTATTATTTGGTTTATTTCTGTTGTTTTATTGTTGTTATTTTCTGCCTTTATATACTTGCAAATGGATTCCGTATTTCAAAAACGCGATAGCAGAAGGTTTGAAAGTAGTAAGAATTTGGAATAGAATAAATGTGTGACGTAGATATAGAGATGAGGAAATGGTAATAAAAACTCGATTATTTTAGAAACTAGAAACTATTTTTAAACTTTGATAGTCCTTAATATACAGTTTTAAGGTTTAGTTTTAATATAACTGACCCTTGTTCTAATTTGTTACTATGGTGGAGGACCCTATTACCAAAATACGATATATAGATTAAAAATGGTGATTTGAACCAATAAAAAGACTCGCTTAAAATTTTGCCACTAATTGTTTTATCAAATTTGTTTTTCTACAATCTATATACAAAGTATTTACTTTAAATTGTTGAGAAATGTCACTTTCTTAACCGGAGCGTTTAGTCAGGAGCTAATGGCGCTGTACTTACACATTTACCACCTCCACAAATCAATATGACATATGACTGCTCTGTCGGTATATTACATTGCCAAACTAAATGCCGTACTGTTGTGTAAAGGAATACCGACATAAAATAGGGCATTCCTTTACAAAAACGAAAAGTAAAAAATGCTTAGATTAGATTGAAGCAATAACTCAAGAACAATGGAAAATAACGATAAATTAAAATATATAATCGTTATTTATTGTGTAGTAATGTAAGTACAAAGTGTACATTTTATTATTTTTTGTTATGGTGGAGGACCCCATTGTGGCGACTGTAGAAAAAATCTTGTGTGTTTGGAGCGCAAATGGTCATTGTCGATTTCGAGAGAACAACCTATCCCATTTTGCGCCCTTAATACACAAATAGCTATTATCTGTATTTTCTTTAATTATTTCAGCTCTTACTTGGTGAAACTTATTATTCATTATAATATAGTTATTTTCGTAACAAGTTATGAAAAATACCAAAATGCGAGTGTAAATTGTCGCACGACGCGTAGCGGAGTGCAAGTCAATACACTCGAGCTAAGATATTTGTATTTCATACAAGTTATGAACATTATTTTTTAGACGAGCTTAAATAAATTTTACATTTTTTTCAAAACTGAAATTTAGGTTCAAACGTACGGACAGTTGACAAATGAATAATGTATACATATAGCCAGAAAATAATGACGTAGTAACCTAGCAACCGTGTCAACTATTACGATATGAAATATATCGTAACACTAATGTCATAAGTTCAACTTTCAGTGGTAGGATACTACGTTGATATGTCATACTTATCACAATGGTCGTCTAAAAGTAATATATCATCACGGCATATTACCCATTTCTGAGTTTTGTCAATATTTGTGAAATTTGTTTTGTGTATAATATATTTGTTAAATGTAAAATAAAAATTGTTATAAGTGAATGTAAAATTATTTGAACATAATGAAACGTCTTATGTGGTGTCTGGAAATCAATAATCTGTTATCAGAACATCAAGCTGGTTTTCGGAAATTCAGATCCACTATTGATCATCATTGATCATCATTGAACAGGATAGATCCACTCTTGGAACGTCATTCCATGCCATCTCTAACCTCCAGACGGGAAAACATCACCGCCAAATTCCTCTGGTCGCTACTGCACAACAAAGTTGATGCGCCGTTTCTACTATCCAGGATTCCATTCCATGTACCAAGGATGGCCTCCAGACATGCCAGTTCTTTTTACCTCCCTACTTCTCGCACTGCCATGCTGCAACGCTCCCCAGTCTACATAATGTGTCGGAATGCCAGCAAAATTTTTACAGATATTTTTGTTTAACACACTATGTTGTTTATCATTTTTTTATCTATTGTTTACATGTACATTGTTTTTACCCTGTAAATGGCTTGCTGTTGGGTAATAAAGTATTATTATTATTATTATTATTATTATTATTATTATTATTATTATATCTCGTCTATCTGGAAGATGCAATTCTCACTGCTTTTAATAATAAAGAACACTTAGTTGCAGTGTTCTTTGATTTGGAAAAGGCCTATGATATGACGTGGCGGTACAATATTCTAAAGAAGTTGCATGTTTGGGGTTTTCGAGGAAAACTGCCTCAGCTTTTATCATCTTTTTTCTCTAACCGTAAATTTAGTGTACATGTAGGCACATCCCTGTCCTCTGTCAGGATTATAGAGAACGGAGTACCACAAGGCTCAGTACTAAGCGTAACTTTGTTTGCTATTGCGGTTAATGAGTTAATATCGACAATAAGTAATTCTGTTGGTATTTGTTTATATGTTGATGATCTCACCATCTTCTGTTCAAGCAAGAAGATGGAAGACATCAATAATAAATTACAATCTGCAATTAACAGTGCAATGGATAAAGCTGACGAGCTAGGTTTTAAGTTTTCTCGAGAAAAAACTCAATGCATGCACTTCTGTAGGCTGAACCGTCCTCACAATGGACCACTCTTATTTATGAGAGATGTAATAATTAAAATTGTTGATAGTGTCAGATTCCTAGGGCTTACCTTTAATCCTAGACTCACTTGGAAATTGCATGTACAAGAGTTAAGAATTGCATGTCTCAAAGCTCTAAATTGTTTAAAGATGTTGGCAGGAACTAAGTGGGGGGCAGAGCCAAAGACTTTGGTGAAAGTTTATCAATCTTTAGTTCTATCTAAGATTGATTATGGGTGTATTATTTATAGTTCAGCAAAACGTACTACCCTGAACAGGATAGATCCACTACATAATCAGGGCTTAAGATATGCTCTTGGAGCATTCCCAACTACTCCCATAATTAATCTGTACTCTGAGTCAGGGATGACACCACTAGATATTAGAAGGAAGAAAATCCTGATCATATATGTAAATAAAATTAAAGCACTGCCAAATCATAAGAATTTCAAAATACTTTTTAACAACAGAAATTGGTGCAATCGACGACAGATATTAACCAAACCTGTAGGTACCCGTGCAAAAGAATTTTTAGAAGAAATTAGTTTTAATTTACCATTACCAATTCCCCTAGACGAAACTGAAGTTCCTCCGTGGCAAATACCACAACTGGAAATAAATATCGACCTAACTACTTTTGACAAGTCAAATAGTCCACCGGTAATGATTAGATCGAAATTTCAAGAAATTTTGCACAAATACAGGGATAGATTGGTTATATATACAGATGGTTCAAAAACTCAACATGGAACTGGTTGCGCTTTTGTTGTAAGCAATGCAAGTTATGCATGGACAATGCCTCTTATTACGAGCATATACACAGCAGAGTCATATGCTATTTGGCAAGCACTACGTTTTTGTGAGTTTGTTGGAACCTGTAATAAGTTCATAATAATAAGCGACTCTTTAAGCGTTCTTCAAGCTATCTCAAATCCTTTTACAATTGACCCGATAATACAATATATCTTATCCCTGATTAAGTATTATCAAGATATAGGAAAAGATATTTCATTTCTTTGGGTGCCCAGTCACATTGGGATTAAAGGAAATGAGATGGCTGATGAAGCAGCACGTATTGCGGCAGAAAATGACTCTGTTGATGTATCACTGATAAAACATTCAGACACATGTCTCCACCTTAAGAAAGAGGTATTGTCCATTTGGCAAAGAACATGGAATGAGGTACAGAACCATCTACGATCTATCAAGCCGTCTGTTGCACCAGTGCTACTTCCCAGTGATCTTAAGAGAAGGGAACTGGTCAAAATTCATCGTCTAAGATTGGGTCATACAAGATTGACGCATGGTTATCGTCTAAGTAGGGATAACGCTCCTATGTGCAACAGATGTGATGTTATAATTACTATACATCACATCCTTGTTGCATGTCCAGAGTATGACCAAATCAGGCAACTTTATAAAATTGACCAGAACCTTTCTCTTATTTTGACAGATCATAACAAGTTAAGGAATATTTTGAAATTTTTAAAAGCAGTGAATTTATATGACGATATTTAAAATTGTAAGTTTTTCTTCAAAAGGGTAAATTAATTACATTTATATTGTTATTTTCAAATTTTTGTAACTTTATATTGTGTATTGTCAAACCTTTATTTATATTGTTGTGTTATTTATTGTTATAAGTTATAGTTTTATATTCTTGTATTGTTATTTGTGTAGTGTTATTGTTAATTTGTTATAGGGTAATAACCTTTGAAGTTGAAGCCCAATAAATAAATAAATAAATAAATAACATAATGATTGCTTTATTTTGGTTAAATACCCAGCGGGAGGTTATGGGCTGGCCACATCAGATTTTTTTTATACATTTTCCTTCATATTCAATAGATATATAGTTAAAAAATTATAATGAGATTAACTTTCATAAATCAGCGAGTTTTCCTATAATCTTGGAATCAGCCGATATATTCAAATAATTCTAAGTGACAAATGTCAGTATTAAGTGCAATTTACATAGTGTATGTTCGTACTATAATTTTATTGTATTTAAAGAATCTTTTTCAAGGAACTTTCGGTATGGAATTTCTAGAAAATAGTATATGTTCGTGTTACAACTTTACTGGATATATAGAATCTTTTCCAAGAAACTTTTGGTATGAGTTTTGTACAAGATACATAGAATTCATGGAAGGTAATGTGCTGGCGACATCAGATTTTTATATTTTATGAGCTATATATTGAAATTCTGTTATGGTCACATATTCCGTTTTGTTCATTTACAACTTGGTATTAATTTGAAAATTATGTGTTATTTACAATATTTGACTAACTTGAATATTGGTAACAGTAAGAAATACAGTGTGTCCCATTTAGAGGTGCCACCATTGGTATCTTGAGAACTATAAGAGATGCGATGTCGGTTAAATGGAACTTTTTGTGCGCCTTTGGGAGGCCATCTCAGATGTGCTTTTATTTTTCCAAAAATACCCATAGGGCACTAGATAATGACGAAAAACTGAATATTGTTAAATTTTTCTTTTTCAACTAACTTCTAATCTATTAATAACTGAGAAACAAGTTTCTAATATAAAAGATAGATATTTTTATTAACTAATCAGTGGCGTGCGAAATAAATTTTTGAGATATAACACAAACTTATATTTTTTTAAATGGAACCCATATCTGATTTTAGTCTCAAAAAAATAAATATTTTTTTCTCTTTTCAACGATGTAAGGGTTATTATGTTTTATATTTTTTTTGCCTTCAAAATTATTATTTTTTCCTTATTTTGTATTAAATTTACAATTATTTTGAAAATATTGGTAGATTCCTATTTGGAAATACTCCTTGTATTTAAATAATTTATTTCGTTAAAAAATTTTGCTCAAAACTCGTATCAAATTAATTTTTATAAAATTTTGTATCAGGTCGCCCTTGGCCCATCATAGTGTAATTTGTAATTATGAGTCTAGAATGAAAATATTAAGTAATAAAGGCATAAAACAAATTATTTTGATCAAATACAATATAATTAATAAAAATAATAATGTTTTTTTGGGAAATAATAAGAAAATTCTGGAAAATAAAGAGAAAAATTAAATTTTAGGAGCAAAACAAATATAATACATAATAACCCTTACATCATTGAAAAGAGAAAAAAAGAATTATTTTTTGAGACTAAAATCAGATATCGGTTCCATTTAAAAAAATATAAGTTTGTGTTATATCTCGAAAATTTACCGATATAAAAATTTATTTCGTACACCACTGGTTAGTTAATAAAAATATCTATCTTTTATATTTGAAACGTTTTCCTCAATTACTAATAGTTTAGAAGTTATTTAAGAAAGAAAAAATCAACAATATTCAGTTTTTCGACATTATCTAGAACCCTCTAAGAATTTTTGGAAAAACAAAAGCACATCTGAGATGGCCTCCCAAAGGCGCACAAAAAGTTCCATTTAACCGACATCGTATCTCTTATAGTTCTCGAAATCCCAATGGTGGCACCTCTAAATGGGACACACTGTATAAGCTTTGTTTATATGATATTTTTACTTGAAATGACCTGAGATATAATTTATAATTCACGCTGTATTGTTATAATTTATTTGCTAAAAAAATTCGTCGGAAAATATTGTACGAGGTAGGCGTATTCTTTGAATTAGATACATCCGAACATATTAACCAAGGTTCCGATATCATTTCTGGAGGGAAAGATTTCACTTAGTGTAAAAAACATTTCCGGCGGAAATACATGTTTCACGGTCGAGTCTCTTGGCGTATATGATTTGTCCTGCTGCGCGTAACTGCGCGACTCACAGGATAATCTCAAATCGACGCAGGAATAATGAAAAGTTATTATCCTGCCTGCGTCAAATTTTAAATATCGTAAAATGTTTATCCGACAGCTGCCATAAAAATGGGAATAAATTTTGTTAAAATGGATAATGGGTGGTAAATACGGAGCTAAAAAGTTTTGGCACGATCGAGAATATTATAATTGGCAATTTAGTAGAATTTATAGGGAACTTAACGATTTTCTGTTCCGTTTAATACTATCAGGAACTGAACTGATATGAAGTATTGCAATGGCTTCGCACCAATTATTGGAAATTCTATCAAGATATATTTTAAAACGAAGCTAAAAATAGTAATAAGTTCGAACGAACCGATCAAAACTCATTTATAAGTCGTAGAAATTATAAGCTAGCAATCAATTCTATTAAAAACCATTTAATTATGTCTGTTTCACTTTATACTTTTTCTGATTAAAATGTTTAAAATAGTTTTTTGCCATCCTAAAGTGTAATGGGAACTTTACAATTGTATACACAGCAAGTGTAACCTACATTTTACGCTTAGTGTGTTGTAACTTGTCTAACTATGCGGTAAAATAATCAAAATACACTGGACGTTTATGGGCATCTACTATACTATAATAAAGTTATGTAAAAAAGTACTACCTACATAAGTTATTTTTTTACTTTAACATTTCCTATATTTAAAATTAATTTATATAAACCAAAACCACGGCAGCGACATCTGTCATTATTGTAAAAATCCGCCGTTACCGACATAGTCACCGATCGATATACCTGTCAAATACGCGAGGCGAACATTGCTGAAATGTCAAATATCGACACCTACCTATTATTTATTACGAAGAAAACATGAGCAAATAAATATATAAATAACGTCTATTATTACAAATAAATTTTCGCTAGAAGAAGTACTCTAATGAAGGTGAGTAAAATCAAATTTGGAAATTGACTTAACCCTAGTATTTTAAACTAACTCTTTTCAGAAGTACAACCTATCTCATTAAAAAAGTGATTTTCATTATCGTCGGCCAAAAAATTTGATACAATTCTCGTGCGTGAAGTATTTTACAGCGTTGCAGCTAATAAGGCACTCGCCTTAAGGGCTCGTGCCTCAAACAAAGCTGTCGCGCTGTAAAATACAACTTACACGCACTCGAATGTAAATAACTATTTCAATTTAGAAATTAGATTTTAGTAAAATGAAAGTATAATGTAAAGGAAGTGCTTGGCTGCAGGCGCCGGTTGCCTAGAAAATCTAAATGGTAGCCGGTGCTGGTTGCGTCAATATAGGTTCGTCGCAGGTGCAGATATGAGAACCGGCGTTTTGTGCGTTAGGTTACTATTAGTGAATAGCATTTTAAGATTAAGTGCAAATAAAAATAAATGTGGTGTAAGTAGGCGCATAAAGAGAAATTATTGGCATTATATTTTACCTCCCACTACACTAGGTAAGGGAGGTATAGGGTTCGTGTTAAAAATCGCTTATAGATTTTAGTGAATTAGTACGTTTTAATGTCCGTAGAATCCGATTTTAACATTTTTACAATGATGTCTGTGGGTATGTATGTGTGTGTGTGTGTGTGTGTGTGTGTGTGTGTGTGTGTGTTGTGTGTGTGTGTGTATGTGTGTGAGTGAGAGTGTGTGAGTGTGAGGATCCAGTGAACCCAATTACTCAAATACTGTCAAATTTTGAAATTTTGTTTACCCATTCTATACTAATGTAGGAAAAGCTCATTAATATTTAGTGTATATCGGATAACCGGAAGTAACACTTATACAAGCTTTTAACAGTTTTTCTTGGAAAAAAATACATTGAATATAATTTTTCAGCATCTTTTACTAATAAAAATTGAATATAATGATACAATGGGGTATTCCATTCATTTTTTTTTTATTATTTTAAATAAAACTTCATTCAGTTTTGAAGCAATTTATAGTATTAAAAATCTTAATTATTCCTAGTTTAACAGTATTTTATTTTCGAGAAATCAGTGTGACGTCACATTCCGCCTATATTTGTCTTTTTCACACACATTGCTCTAAGTACGATATGAGCGAAAGATAACAATTGTATGACGTCACTTTCCCCTTTTAGCAAATGTGAAATATCTCGTAAAGTAATTATTTAAAAAATGTTTTCATTGTTTTAATTATTATTTATTGAGCCATACTTTAAGTTAAAATGATTTTTTTTAAATTTTTTGTTATGGTGGAATACCCCATGTAATAAATAATTTTAAATATAAATTTATAAAATAATTTATTTTTATTCATCATCTTGCGTATGCGTCAAACAAAAACAATACTTTGATAAAAATTTTGACGTATTTAAATAAATTTCACTGTCAAGAAGCAATTACATTAAAATTAATAATGAAACCGTGTTAAGGAAAACGGCGTATTAATATATTTGATTTTAATGAAATTAAGGTTTCCCATCATACATAAATATTAGATGTACAGGATGATCCGATTTAAGTTTGCTATGTTGCAGTACTAAACCAGTTGTCAATAAACACGTTTGGTACGCACTGTCATCGGAACTTCTCAAATTTGGTATTTAATATTCCATCCAACATTTCGTATTATAGACTTTTCTATTTATTGTAACAACAAATTAGTTTTTATTTACAAACGATCAACTGGAAGTAATACGTTACTTAAAGCTTATTGCTATTTTAAGCATGGAATTGGCGGGAGGTCATGTGCTGGCCACATCAGATATTTTTGTTCTGCTGGGAATAGTTTTCAAGCCTTTGTCTGCAAGAGATAAAAATTTTAAATCGATATCCCAATGTACTCCTGAGTTATGGAGTTTCAAACAAGATTCGTTTTTTTTTACCTCTCGCTAAGAGAGGTATTGGATTCATGCTAAAATTCGCATGTCCAGATTTTATTGAATAAGCACGATTTAAGGTCCCTAGAATCCGATTATAACATTTTTAAAATGATGTCTCTGTGTGTGTGTGTGTGTGTGTGTGTGTGTGTGTGTGTGTGTGTGTGTATGCATGGATGTTGGAGGGACGATTCCTCAAAAACTATAAGACTTAAAAATATTTAACTGCAGTTTCCTCAATCTGACATTCCTGGGAAGAGCTGAAAAGGTTTTGGTAACAATTGAACAACCGGAAGTAGTAATTTCTTAGAAAAATTCTTCTAAATATAATTTTTGGGAGTTTTTTTATTAAATATTGAAGAACATAAAATTCTTCATCTAATACACTTAAAAAATTTATTATATCTTGTATAGATTTAGAGATAAAGACACTATAATTTATAGAGTAAACTAATCGCAGAGGCCAAGGCACTAAGGAAACCAGTTTACAAATTCCAATGTTTATAACGTGACACATGTCATTGTCAAATATTAACAGTTTTACTGACATTCTGATAGCTTTATCTGGGAAGTATATTTAACTTTTCTTATTGTTTTATTAATTAAATATTTGAAATTATAGGTAAAATTGTGGTAAAATGCATATATCCATCAGAAATACCGCCAATCTGGTTAACGAATTGGAAGAATCTATGACATTTAGAAACTTCCTCATACAATGAAAAATAGATAGAATTATATGTGTGCAGAAGACATGTTAAATACAACAAAAAACAATATTTGAGTAAAGTTCTGTAATTTTTTCTTATAAAACGACGGTTCGAAAGTGAAGTGCAATACAATAATTATATAGCCTAATATGGAAATGGCGAGAGGTCTTGTGCTGGCCACAACAGATTTTTTTAATAGCCAGCCGGTATATTCACAAGTAGGTATACAAATATAAATATTAGTATTATTTCCCGATTATTCTCTGCGGAATTTATAGTATTATGTAGTAAAAACGACATATTTAATATACCTACATATATTTTTATTAGTTGTATATAAAATAGATCTTTCTTCCAAAATACAAACCTCATTCTTAATCGCAACAGAAACAAAACTATTTCATTAAAGTTTACGAACATCTAACAGTTTAACAAAGTAAACCCTTTCAACATTATCTTTAGTCTTGAAGATTAATTTGTCCCTGTACGTGACGTCTTACATTTTGTATCGAGTACACCTCGCTAGGCACTTCCGGAACGATGCTAACTCGCGTACCGGATGGCGTTCGACGTTCGAAACGCTCCAGTGGCGCCAAGCGGAAGACAATCACAACTAAATGAGGATTAAGGTTGATGAGTATAAAATGCTTCAGACGTTATTTATAACTTTAAACCAGTGTCGTAGAAAGGTCAACCATAGTTGGATAGACTCATTCCTTATACAGGGTTTGGCAGAAATGACGGACTTTTTAAAAACGACACAGAATTAATACTTTTTGCTTAAGAAAAGAAGTATTGACAGATTTGACTTCGTAATGACATAGAGTTTTACAAAATTAAGTGCGGAAAACAATAAATTGTATTTCTGAAGGCGTTCTACGAAGTTTACAAACACTCTTTCCAACATCGCTCTGTCAATTCGAGCGACCTCTATACGAATAGCTTCTTTCAGTTTTACCAATGTGCAGGGTTTGTGTTCGTATGTACGTATCTTGAGATGACCCCATAAGAAAAAATCTGTTGTGGCCAGTACAACACCTCTCACTATTTCCATATTAGGCTATATAAGTACATATTGTATTTAACATTTCTGGTAAATACACACACAAATTCTAATTAATATTAATACAGAGTGTTCTGAAAATGGGTGAAAAGCTTCAGGTAGAACGATTATTTGATTCTTCTGAGTCAATAATCCGAATGCAAAAAATTTGTACGGCTCTTCGTAAAGCCGCACGAAGCCATCAAACTTGTAAATGTGCAACTAGAACTAAGCGATTTTTAAAAAATCTTTTACGTAATATCATTGCTCTTTGCATTCTAGAAGAATTGTGTAAAATTTGATGTACGTAGCTAAACGTTTGATATCAAATCTTTAAAATTTTAACTCTTCTAAAGTAGAATTTTTTTATATTTGAATACGTACGACAACCATGTATAAAACAGTTTTTTGTTTGAAACAGAAATTATAAATAATTTGTTAAATTTTGACATTTATCAGTTGATGTTTGATTTTATAATTTATTTCTTTTTGTATGGTGAATGAAACATTGGATAATTTGAATGTATACCTTCAACGAATACGCTGATATGTTTGTTTATGGTATATGGATTTTGCAACGGGAATGCGAACTTAGCAAAAGAAGAATATGAAGCACGATACCCAAACCGGCGGCACCCATGTTCGAACACACGAATCTTATTATTGACTATTATAATTATAATTATTTTTGTTATTTTTATTACTACATAAACCCTCAAATTTTAATTAATAAAGCAAAGCTGGTATCTTAAGTAAATAAATTCAATTCCCAATTTGAATTTCCGCTGAGTGTACCTATGTCAAAATAATGTTGACATAAAATTCATACTGATTTGCATAGCTACCTGATAACTACCATAACAGTTTGATTCGGTGTTGCCAAATTTACATTTCTTTTAAGTAGCTCGTGTGGCTTTACGAAGGGCCGTACAATTTTTTTTGCATTAGGATTATCGACTCAGAATTAATCAAAGAATCGTTCTACCTGAAGCTTTTCACCCATTTTCAGAACACCCTGTATAATTTTATATTTTTTAAATCATTTTGTAAATAAATTTCCTCGTACTCTTCTAAATGTTCGAGATTCTTCAAATTCATTGACGAGATTGACGGTATTTCTGATGCGTATATGTAATATATGTATCTATTATTTTAAATATTTAATTAATAATAAAATAAGAAATATTGAATGTACTTCCCAGAAAAAGCCTTCAGTACCTAATGTAAATGGATTTTTGACACTGACAACTCATATTTTTCTCTCAATTACAAACATTTTAATTTTTCAACTGGTTTCCATGGAGGTATTTGGGCTTACTAGATATATTACAACGGATTATTTTATATATTTATGATTCTCTAAATCTATAGAAGATATAAAAATTATAAGTTTTCCACACTTGATTTTGTCAAATGCTACGTCATTACGAACTCAAATCTATTAATACATTTTTCTTAGGCAAAAAGTGTCAAGTTTGTTTTAAAAAACGTCCGTCGTTTCTCACAAATTTTATACATAAGTTACGTACCCTCGTATGTCGGCCTGACTTGTTACGAGGGTCAGGGACGCGCACATTAGTTTGCCTTTTGTAGCCTGTCTATATTAATCTTCCACGCATTCTAACATTGTGACTGTCCACATCGATAATTGCTCACGCCCTTAATTTCATTGTAAATCACCGAACAGCAATTCTACTTGCTTCAGGGACAATTATATTTGCACTTCAATCATTCATATTGTCGCTGTACAGCCAAGTGCTTTGACGATTTTATTATCTACCAAAATCTAGTAGGTGTAGATGGGATCCAAACATTCAAACAAGTGAACAGCTTGACAGCTTTCAAATTCTATTGAGGTCGGTTCCTATTAGTTTCAGCAATATTTCCGGGTGCTGTAATGTAGTTTGTATAGTGAGTACACACTCGATCATGTCAAAGTTCAAAATATTATCCGTCAAGAGGTGTCTGTGAATAAAAGAACCATAGTATAGAGGGATATATTGGTTGAGTATTTCGTAAAATCTATAAGGAATGAAAAGCAAAGGTGCTGACATCTAGTGGCAAAAAATAAGCCGAAAGTGTAGGAAAACATTCATTTTTCGAACAGACGTTTTATATTATATTATTATATGTATTTGTAGTGGCGAATTACCATTAAGGCAATGATGCATGTGCCTAGGGGCCCCAGACTTTGAGGGCCCCAAGCCACGATGTTTTCAGTGTTTTAAAATAGATTCATGTTTTCAGTCAGCATCATAAAAATCTATATTTTTTCAAAGCACCTGCTTAACTTTATTATTATTATTTTTTGGAGGACCTCAAGTATAATTTATATATATGTAATATATAGTAAAAATTACAAAAGTTGTTAAACTAATTACTGGGGGACTTAAAAACTGACAAATTAATTTCAGGCTAACTTAGAGACTGTCAAAGCTATCAAATTATAAATCATGATTCGAAAATGCTCGAAAATGCTCTTATACTTTAAAAATTGATTACCTAAAGTTCTAACTAACTAAGTTATTCTGTCATTTTATCATGATCTTGGTATAGTTAACAAAAAGCAGTCCTAATAGTGAAAATTCAGCTAGATAATACCTACTAAAGGGACCTCGTGGCCGTGGGACTGAGGGCTGGTCTATGATAAATTAAATTTACCTCCCGCTACCCTAGATAAGGGAGGTATAGGGATCGTGCTAAAAATCGCACGTAGAAATTTAAGTGAATAAGCACGTTTTCACGTCCCCAGAATCTGATTTTATCATTTTTACCTGCCTCTACCCTAGGTAAGGGAGGTATAGGGATCGTGGTAAAAATCACATATAGAGATTATAGTGAATAAGCACGTTTTGATGACCCCAGAAGTGTGTGTGTGTGTGTGTGTGTGTGTGTGTGTGTGTGTGTGTGGATCGTGTGGACACGATTACTCAAGTACTATCAATCAGAAAATTTTGAAATTTTGTATACCCATTCTATACTAATGTGGGAAGAGCTCATTAGTTTTTAGTGTATATCGGATAACCTGAAGTATCACTTATACAAGCTTTTAACAGGTTTCCTTGAAAAAAATACATTGAATATAATTTTTCAGCAACTTTTGCTAATTAAAATTAAATATAATGATACAATCTTCATTTCTACGATAATAGAATTTAGTAAATAATTTTAAATATAAATTTATAAAACAATTTATTTTTATACATCATCTTGCCTATGCGTCGAACAAAAACAATACTTTAATAACAATTTTGATATATTTTAACAAATATGGAGTAAAATATTTGGAATTAAGGTTTGTAAAAATAATATATTTTCTAAATATTAGATGTACTATTGATTTGCTTCATTGGCTTCCAGGGTACGGCTCTGAAAAGACTTTGTGTAAAGATGCGAATACTATTTTGATTTTTGTTAAGTTTTCCTATTAGTTTCGTCAATATTTGTGAAATTTATTTTGCGTATGATGTATTTGTTAAATGTGAAATAAAGATTGTTATGAGTGGATGTAAAAATATTTCAACATAATGATTGCTTAATTTATACTGCGTGGTTAAATACCCAGCGGGAGCTTATAGGCTGGCAACATCAGATTTTTTGTATTTTATAACCAAAAAAATGCTAAAGTACATTGTGTGCATAGAAACAAAAAAATTGCAATTGTTTTTAATCGGGGCGCATCCTAATTTTTCCACCCACTTTTTGCTCATTTGGAAATCTTGCCGTTTATTGCTCCCCATTTAGACTAAGTACATCTGCCTAAAGATTTTTTTATCTCTTTTATATTTCATGATTATTCGCAAACAGCTTTCTGCAAAAACTCCCTATCAGCTTTGAACAGTCTCATCTGCATGCGGGTTATTCGGTGCATTGTATGGGATAATACGTCCGCATGTAATCAACATTAAATCGAGCAAATCTCATTAAATCTTCATTATACCCAGGCTGTAAATACAGGGTAGCAACAAGCGAAGAGAATGAGCACAAGCCCAAAATGAAATACACCATGTCTGACGTATTTAATGCAGGGACTTAATATATTAAGAACATAAACGTGTAGAACGTACAGGAATTAAATGAACCTAGATTTTCTAGGTTAAATGTATAGCAACATTTAGAAGACAGTGCTTGAGAATTGTGAATATTTTAATTAAAACAAACTATATTATACTGCACTTAATTTGCTTTTATATAATAAGCACCCTTAATTTGAATTACTTCCGCAACGAAAATAGGATACAGGTTTCCGAAGTAAGTTGTTTAATTGTATAAAAAAAAATCTGTTGTGGCAAGCACAAGATCTCTCGCCATTTCCATATTAGGCTATATAAGTATTGTACACATTTGACATTTATGATACACACATATCTTTATAATTTTAATATAGTTTTAATTTATTCCATTCACTCTTATTCTTCTAATGTCAATTACAAACATTTAAATTTTTCCACTTGTTTTCCATGGGCTGCGAGATTCATTTAAAACTTATTATTTTATATATTTATATGTAAAATAAATAAATAAATAAATATATCATCACGGCATATTACCCATTTCTGGGTGTACCAATCTGCTTATCGCAGATATCGGTAATGATGATGACATATTTGTACCGTGCGGGCGCTTACCAGGCGTCACCTCACGAATTCGAAATATTTGGCGTCGGTCGGGATCGAACTCGGTACCCCCAGGTTCGAGACCAGACACTCTGGCACGAGGCCACGGGACCCCATATGCGATTCTCGACATATTTATATGTCTCTATCTTTAACTCCATAGAAGAAATAAAATTTTAAATGTATCGCATAGATATTTTTATATTCTTTAATATTAGTAATAACAGAATTTTTCAAAAAATAATATTTATAAGTTTTTTTTAAGAAACTTCCCAGGAAGGTCAGATTGAGGAAACTGCAGTTAAATATTTTTTAAGTCTTGTAGTATTTGAGAAATTGTGGTTCCAACATCCACACACACATACACACACACACACACACACACACACACACACTCACACACGGACATCATCGTAAAAATGTTATAATCGGTTTAGGGACCTTAAAACGTGTTTATCCACTAAAATCTGGATATACGATTTTTAACATGATTCCAATACCTCGCTTAGCGAGAGGTAAATATTTAGATATCGGCCTAAGCCTTTAAAAGTAGAAACTTTTACTGTTCCATTGAAATAAAAATTTCTGACTATTTTCAACACGAGAATTAGCAAAATGTTTTCAAATTTTAGGATTAAATCGTTAAATGCAACTTAAATGGGATCCTATACCATAGTCATATTTTAACTATCTTAAATAAGAAGACGAAAATATACATAAATTAATGAGTATTAGTGAAAAAATTTTCTTTAAATATTGAGTAGGTCATAAACTATAAGCGATTGAAGAAGATTACTAATTGGGTATGACGCGTTAGGTACTAAGAATTTGATTGGTCGCCTGATTTTAAAAAGGAGATTCGCGCGTCTGTAGCGGTCACCTTTAAAAGAATATGAAATGTCATGTTGTTCCATAACCTAACAAAACATTTAACAAGTTTGTGTTTGATGAATTTGTTTAATTATAACATCTAGTAATAATAACAATAATATATTTATAATTAAATCAATTTGTAATATTAATTAAATTAATAATAATATTAGTTATATTAATATTGAAACTTCAAAACAGGCCAACACTGGTGCCATCCGTCGTCATGCTTTGTGTAATAATATTGTCAAACTGTTTCAATGTTCTATAATTTATTAGGAAAAAAAGGTTATTATTTACGTTATTTATACTTAATAATAATTTCTTCATAAATATAACGTATAAGTTTTTATTTACAAACATTTCAGCTATACAAACATGAAAAAAATTGTTCCCTCTATAATCAGTTTGTCCCATTGTTTATCGATCACTTGTTAGTACCTGCTACGTCATGCACAAATTCTTAAACTTTAAAAATTCATATCTCGCTTATTACGTAAAATTTTTAAGTCGCTTTTGCACTAAAATTCTTATTTTATCCTGTTCTTACAGAAAAAAAAAAAATAAATAAAAGAAAAATGGTATAGGACCCCATTATAGTTGCCGTCAAATGAGTATGGACTTAAGATTTCTGCACTGTTGTCAATTCAGTGGCAATGTGAAGAATACCAAGTTATGAAGAAATGGCAGGACCACTGGTATTAGGATTAGATATATTAGAAGAGTTGTTAAATTTTTATTATGTACGAAAGAAAGAAGTTACGAACCATCACATGAGAGTATATTTTCATTAGTATGTAATAGCATTGCAACTAATTTTTCATTAAAAATTTTTATATACAGATTGATAGTTACAAGAACAAGAAATTTTATGAAATCGTTTTTTATGACTATCTTCGTATTTACAGACGAAGGTCCATTTGCAAACTATTAAGTACCGCTTCAAAAAACCCAAAGATTAACTCTTAATCGCATTATCCTCCGTAATCCTTCGTTCCGTAACTATAAATTATCCAGTGCATCATTAACCATCCAGATTCTGTTTAAATCCTTTGAATCTTCCTGATGCAGTTCCACTTCCACCGCAGCTGCAGTCAACTGTTGATTGCATCCAACTTCATAATGAGATAATTACGCGCTCTAATCACTAGCTTCACTCTTTATTCAATTATTCACTGACGTCATCACGGCCAGATCGTGTTATATTTAGCGCTGATTTAGTTTTGTTTACGTTTGTAATTGACGCCATGTATTTCTGGAGTTTTATTTGCAAGATTACAAACATGTTTGTTATTCTTGTTTGAATAAGTGAGAGTATTGGATTTTTTGTTTAAATGATTATTGGCTGAAAGAAAATATTTAGTTGGTTGTTTCTAATAAACCATCTTCATTTGCAATCAATAAAACTTTTTTTCTGTGTTATTTTAAAACTAAATCTCTACAGCCGTATGCATAAATTTGTTAGTGGCCACTAAGTAGGTTTCTAAGGTAATTTAAAATGCTGCTAGGTAAAACCATATGTATTTTTGCTATTCTTAGTGGCCACTAGTTAAAACTGTTATAACATCATTTTAAATTTAACTTATGCATACTGCTATTAATCTTTTTTATGTTTATGTATTCCTTCGTTTTTGCTTCTATAAACCTTCTGCTCTTTGGGTTGGTCATCCTCAATTAATATCTTGTACTCAAACCAGGAGTGGACTGATGGGGCTGCGACTTTTATTTTTACTGGGAATCCTAGTTATGGGCTACTTTCGTTGTACTGAAAATCCAATTTATATCACTATATACGTAATGTTAAGTTGAAAACATATGTAAAAATATAAATTTTATTTAAAAAAAAATATTTGTTATTTAGAAAATTAAGACAGAAAATTTTCTGTGACGTCGTTATATTTAGCTAGAGAAGGAAACCATGTTTAAAAATGTATCGTATAGATGGCATGACGTGCGAGAAAGTTTTAATTTGAATTTAACATTAGTACATTTTTTTCTCTCTCTGGTCTCTCAAATACATTAATTACTTCACAAATAAACACATAGGTAATTACATGTAATTTAAAATATCGATAACAAGAAGACAAACTAAAATACTAACCTCCAAACTATTGTTGAAACGTCAAACAGGAGATCTACATTACCCGCACGAACAAACGCTGTGACTCTACGACCATTTATTGGTGCGGCGTAATTCTGCGTCATACGTGGCGGGAATTCAAATAATCAAATTTCATATTTTTTTTCTGGTTAATTAATAAAAATTTTGCCAAAAGAAAAAATATGGGTAGCAAGTTTTTACCTGCTCTTCAAAAATATTAAATAAAAAAAGGTACGCAAGTAGCCCATTGGCACCAATTTTACCGACCACGTATATCAGAGTTATTGACCCGTATTATGAGCACACTTTATAATAAATATAATATAAACGCTTTAATGGAGCGTGCTTTTACATTATATTCTTATGAGGAGGGTGCTCCATAAAAGCGCCTTTATTATAAAACTGCGCTCGTAATACGGGCCATTATGTTCAAAGTGAAGCAGACAATTATACCATTGCATATATTACAGTAAATGTAGATAATGGGAAGATGTACACATTGCCCAGCAAATGTAGAGATTCGCTTAAGATTGTTTTCGCTAGCGATTGAACTAAACATAACAATAATAACCTCACCTAACGCACAAAACTCACCCCGCGTTTACCAATAGTGACTTTTGTGCGTTAGGTTAGATTACTGTTGTTGTGTTTGGCTGAATTACAAGAAAAAAGTAGTTTTGGGCAAGATTCTACATTTATCGATAATGTGCACTATCTACATTAATGTTGAGTTTATGCAGACAATTAAATTAAAAAATTAAATTGTAAAACTAAACAAAAAGAAACCGTTATTATTAATAAATAAATATATCATCACGGCATATTACCCATTACTGGGTGTGCCAGTATCTACAATACAATACGAATTCTTATGCATCGCGTCATTCGCGTCAGTCCAGTTTGCACAAGAGTGTTCGTGTTGCGCAGTGTATTATATGAAATTATTTCTGTAAACGTTTTACTGTTGTTCTACCCTGAAAGTTGGAAATAGTAAGTATCAAATAAGGTTATTACGTATGTATATTACTACTGACATAAAGATTATTTATATGGATTCATGTTTTGAGCAGCAGAACATTGAAATTGTGATGATGGTAATGATGATGATATATTTTTACCGTGTGGGCGCAGAGCAGGCGTCACCTCATGGGCACTCATAGCTGATGCGGAGAGTGCACCACAGGTATCACTTTTGTGCGACTAAAAGTCTGCACTGGCCGGGATCAAACCCGGGTCACCAGTTTGGCAACCAACCTCAAAACGCACAACGTTTATTCAATTAAACTGAAGAACTGAACCAATAAAACTAAATTAAGAAGTTGGCTGATTTCAACTTTTAGTTTAAGTTTATAATTTCTTAGTTTTGCGCCTGCATCATTTGCGCACCTATGAAAATAGACGTCGACAACCTGACCTATTCAACAATTTGTATATCTATTTTTTCTATTCTATATAAAAAATAAGGTACCGCAATTGCACTTATAAAAGTTAGTTTGTACTAGTGGTGGGATCCGGATCCGAATAGTTTCGGTTTCGGATCCAAAAATATCCGGATATCCGGATAATTGATTGTTGAACTATCCGGATCTGAGTATCGAATTTTGGATCCGGATCTGAGTATCGGATTTTGGATCCGGATCTGAGAATTGGATTTTGGATCCAAATCTGAGTACTGGATTTTGGATCTGGATCCGAATATGAGTATGAGTATCGCATTTTAGATATGGAATTTCAGAATCCACATCGGTTCTCGGATTCGAATATTCTCAGGATTGAACCCGATGATAATATTTGAATGTATAAATAAGTATTATCATGGAGTTTCAAAACCAAATAAATCTGATTATGAAATAATCCACAATAAATTTTTGTTTGATATAGTTAATAGAATTGGAACCAGAATTAAAATTCGGATCCGGATCCGTAAACAAAACATCGAATCCGGATCCAGATCCATGTCCAGATCCGAATCCAAAAGGAATCCGGACTCAAATCTGGATCCAAATCCGAATTAAATTTACGGATATCCGCTTCAATATCCGAACATCGGATATCCGAGGAACTGGATATTTTGAGATCCGGGTACTCGGATCCAAGTTTTGCCGGATCCTCACAGCACTAGTTTGTACGAAATGTCGAACATAAATTCTCAATTTTCTTAATATAGTGGCTTATACCCGTTTGCACCGCTCGCTGACACTTAAATTTTAAGCTAGGCTTAAAGAAAATAATGCAAATCGATTTTTTTACAGCAATTTTCTCTTTCTCATTTCACATTTCGTTTTCATACGATATTGTCAACTTAAGGACCAATATAAAATTTAAGCCTCAGCTGTGCAATCAGGCAATAATTTCATTTTATAATTATAAAATTTACATACTACATAAACCCAGCATTACTGGAGCATGCATTATAACGTTTTGTAATTAATGCTAACATATTTAAATATTTAATATAAAATCTAGTGAATATACGTCCCTCTGTTCATATTTCTTGATTAAAATTATTATCACAATAATGAAAATGACTAATTATTCAAAAAACAAACTGATTGCAATAATAATTAATATTACATTTTTACTCAAATCCGGGCACATATATTTCTTTACATTAAGACTGTAAGTAATTTAGTACGTTTATATCTCTCTGATTAGGTATATTCCTTCATTAAAAAAAAAAAATACTTTTGAATCCAACGTACCAAAATAAAACGCTTGATTACAATAAAGAAAATTTTAGTACAATAAAGAAAATGAACAATGACACAAAAAATAATTATAGTAATTAAGGATAATAGCAGCCGATTGCACTAACGTGACTTAAATATTAAACTTGTCTTAAATTGACAATATTGCATCGAAATGAAATCTCAAATGAATTATAATTTCGGCCAAAATTTTGATTTGTATTTTTTTGTTTAAGCCTAGCTTAAAATTTAAACCTTGTTGGTGCAAATGGGCAAATTATATGTTTTAAAATTAAAAATGTTAGGATTGGCTACTAAAATATGTGTTCCAAACTGATAACAGTGATAACAGTAGAAAGCACAGAAACTCTTGTCAATTTGTCGCCCTTAGGCATTGTTTTAGTTTCCTAATATACGTTGCAGCGTCCCATTTCTCTGTTGTTAAATTAAATTGTTAGTTCTTTGATTCTATTATTAGTTATATAAAACAACATAAATAATTGTCACTTGTTATTTTCATGGGTAGATCGTAGCATCGTAGGTAGATTATAAAAAAGAAAAAACTTCCTCGTGTTTTCCATAGGTATTCTTGTTCTATATTAAAACGTAATTATAACTTTCATGGAGCGCAATTTTAATTACTAGACTAATGTTAACTTACTAATCTTTTTAGAATAAACAAATTTCCTGATTGTATTTTAAGTTAATTAAAACAACGCAAAGTTCCAGAAAATTTAAACGAAATTCACGTTAGTGGCTGTGACAGGCGCATCAACTGTTACTTCAAATGAATGTAATTCAGAGTAATTATTGAATTCTATGTTAGTTACAAAAGTTCGAAAACAATTCAAACATTTTTTTTATAAAAATCATACGATCAAAACAAAACAATAATTCAGTAGGTATATACTAATACTAACTTCATTTATGTGATCGGAATATTAACTGTCACTTCAAATGAATGAAACTCGATTAAATATTTTGAATTTTGTCATTTACAAATGTTCACAAATAAATCCAACAATTTTAATAAAAATACTTCATGTAATCACAAATATCAGTACTTTAAAAATATAATACCAATTAATGTCACACAACATCCAGAACAAAACAACTCGAGATACAATACACGTAGTGGTGGCGTCAGGAAATATAAACTTTTGATTGAACACACCGTTGATTAACATTTCTGCAACCGGGCATTAGTAACTTATTTTGTAAACCTTCTAGATATTGTTGTAAAAAAAATCATTCCCTGTCTAAAAGTACTAAAAAATTGCGAATTCAAAAAAATGTTACTAAGAAATATTGTTGCTCTCGACGAGTTCTGTCGATGTCACTTTTTTCTGTTTCACCAGTATATGTCTCGAAATTGGAAATATTTTTTCCAAAAAATAAATTGCGATTTCGAAAAAAAGACTAAGATATACAGGGTGTCTCAATAAGCTTCCTCACTATTGGTAACTTTTATATTTGAAGAGATATGAGGTTGCTTAAATGAGCAAAATTGTGCCACTTTATATTAGAAAATTGGTCATGTAGACAAAATAAAAATTGTGTCAGCGGTTCTCAAAATTTGGGACAAAATATATATTTTTTAAATGGAACTATATATATAGTATTTTTTTCTCTTTCCAATAAGGTAATGTTGTTTATGTACAATTTTTTCAAATAAACGAGTTATTTACGGTTAAAAATTAAAATTTTGTAAACTATTTTATTAGTTTATTTCGCCAAATAAGCCATGGAAACAATTGATTCTTTGTTTGCTTGACGTTTAATAATTTCTCCCGTAAATTACTCTGTGTTTAATAATGTCTAATAACTTTATAAATGAAGAAAAGTTAGATATAATCTTGCTACATGGAAAGTTATATCTAGACACCAGTTACGTAGAACGGTCGGCTCTCTTTCTAAAAAAGCTGAAATGTGCGGAAGAATAGCTTTCAATTTGAATATTTTTTTTAATTGTTTTGTTATTACTGTAAAATAAGTTAGGAAAATAATAATTTTATAAAAGACAGGCTTACCTGGCTAAATAAACTAATAAAACAGTTTACAAAATTTTAATTTTTAAACGTAAATAACTCGTTTATTTGAAAAAATTGTACATAAACAATATTACCTTATTGGAAACAGAAAAAATAAGATAATAAAAATATATAGTTCCATTGAAAAAATATATATTTTGTCCCAAATTTTGAGAACCGCTGATACAATTTTTATTTGGTCTACATGACCAATTTTCTAATACAAAATGGCACAATTTTCTCATTTAACCAAACTCGGATCTCTTCAAATAAAAAAGTTATCAATAGTGAGCAAGCTTATTGAGACATCCTGAATTGTTGCTCTTGCCCAGTTCTCTCATTGCTTAAATTTAATGTATGTACTTATTTTTGTTACCATAGGCGCCGACTTGTAGGGTGCATGGGGTTAAGTGCACACGACAAAATAATTTGTCGGGTGCAAAAGTATATAGATTTGTACCCGACAAAAATTTTAACTATTAAAACATTTTATATCATATTTATATTATTGTTATGTATATCAATTTTCATTCGTTACTAATTATTGATTAATATAACAATACATTATTAAAATTATTTTTATTTTCACGCTTAACAAGTAACGAATATAAGACTTTAACATGTAAAATCAGATTTTCGTAATTTCCTGCTTCCCTATTTTAGTTAAAAATGCTTCAAAGAAAAGTTATAAAGCATACATGTGAAGCAATAGCAATGGAATTGAAACTAAAATTAGACATTTGTTATTTTGTCTCAATTTCATGGCTCTATCTCTATCTTTATTTCTAGGGAAATTTTCTACTTTTTCATACCTAATTTCTGCTGTTATAAAGCATTCAATTAATTTTGCTTATTAATTCTAATGAAGAATTTTATGCCCAACAACTGTTATTTGAAGATTTTTTTATAAAATAATTAGGGAAGCAGGGTGTGCCCGGTCACCGTCCTATATATGTATAATCTCGGCTTTTTCTTCTGTGAGTGCACGCGACAAAAATATTCAAAGTCGGCATCTACAGAGAATTTATTTTAAAATGCAACATTATAGTTCATCACTTCCATGGTTACTCACTATTGTCAAAAATGACAGTAATGTAAAATTTGTCCATTTTAAAATGCAACATTATAAATAGTATTGTAGCACAGGAGATACCTCCAAAACACATTACAAATGGTGACAATTCTTATTACGACCGACTAGAATATTGCCTCAGAGTGATTGGGGGTATTTTTTAACATTTATTACTTGAAATTTATGAATTTTTGTAAGCTAAAGTTTTTTTAAGATGTACAACATTTATGAATGAAGGAGACAATGTTTCGTTTGAATTAATAACACTATTCTGGACTTCCATTGTCTATATTTCAATAAAGTTATTACACAACGTTTCGATTGTTGAAGTATCTACAATCGTCTTCAGGTGAATACTGTACAGTATTCACCTGAAGACGATTGTAGATACTTCAACAATCGAAACGTTGTGTAATAACTTTATTGAAATATAGACAATGGAAGTCCAGAATAGTGTTATTAATTCATACAACATTTATGTTTTGATTATCTGTTAATCGTATGTAGGCTAATTTATAGGAAATTAGTTTTGATAATACAAAACTACAAATTTTGTATGTTGCATTTTAAAATGGACAAATATTACATTGCTGTCATTTTTTGACAATAGTAAGTAACCATGGGTTAAAATAAATTCCCTGTATGTCTGTTATAGGCTGTCTCAAGATATATGCACATTTGTACCTGCGCCCTTCCCAGCGGGAAGCAGTTTAATTACATTAGAGAGGCAGAGTACTGGGACGTATTTATTTATTTTTTATATTTTTGAAGTAATATTAATTTTCATGAAGTCAATTTTGCGACATTTTTATTGTTTAGTTGTTATAAAAATTTATTTAGTAACATTATTTTGACGAATAAAGCTAACAATTATTTTAAAAAATGCATTTATATATAAATTTTTAATCGATAAGAAAATTACGTATTTATAACAATTTATTGTCATTACACTACCTATTAAAAATAATAATAGCTTTCATACAATTACTAAAAGAATGCAGTTTGCAAAATATATTTCTTTGAAAATAATCATCCTTTTAAAATTTACCTAATCCTAACCTTATCAGTAAATTTTCTTTGAAAATAGCGTTAAACAGTTAATATTAATCAGTGGTAATGGTATCATATTCCGAAAATATATTTCTTTGAAAATAATCATCCTTTTAAAATTTTCCTAATCCCAACCTGGTCAAATCCCCGACAAAATATCCAGCTGTGAAGGGTCGGACCGCTACTTCACAAGTAATGGAATGTGTATATATCTTGAGACAACCTATACACTTGTATATACATAGCATCACAGCTTACTATCTATTTCTGAATGTGCCAATCTGTTTTTATTTTAAAATAAAATGTATGGTACTGTTTAAGTTTAAAATTGTTGTGCGAATTAAATTCTTCTTCTACTTTAAATCGCAATTTAATATGTTTTGTACAGTGATTCGCTATTTGAAATGTCTGCTGTTAAAAGCACCTTTAATTAATTATCTGCCGTTGCCGTAATGTACGGTATTTACTGCTGAAAATTACTCTAAGTTTAATTGCACATTTATCACTGAATCTTTCTGCGTCTGTTCTTGAAATTCATTTGATACGTTTTGCTCGCGCGTACGTAATTGGACAAGTGAACATCGCGACGCACCTAATGCCAGTAACAAATGACTAACGCTCGCAAAGAATACGGCACGGCGACAGATGAAATTTACAGAGGTATTAAATCGTCTGCTAATTTGTAAAAACAAATTATCTAGGAGATTAATTTTCTATGCGGCGAGAAAAGCAAAATTTTATTTATGAGAAAAATATTTTTCAGACGGAAAAATTTCCGAGGGCTCTATAAAAACAAAAACGCTCTTATATATTGCGATAAAGATTTTGACAAGTTGATATATTTGTTTTGGCGAAATAAATCAATAAATCATTACTGTTTAAACCTGGTATAAAAGATGTTTTATTATTTTTTTAAGTTTTATGACCCAACTACTAACATGATCATATGACAGCGATCGATACCCTATTATATTTTGGGTGGTGTGTCACCTACAACCATTATAAATATTTTTTCAATAACATCTAGGGATGTCAAAAGTGAATGCAAGACGGGTGCCGAAAATGCTCAATGCACTTCTAATGAGACAGTATATTAAATGTTCTCGATTGTTTTTTGAACTTTTCCGGAGACAAAGATTAAGTTTTTACCCGGGTTCCGGATTGTCACTGGACACGAAACTTGGGTTCATTATGTTGAGCTTGAATCTGGCACAAAAAATCATACCACCATTTAAAAGTTCAAGGAAAAATCGTCATCAATTTTTTTAGGATACAGAAGGCATTCTGGTAATTGTTTACAAAGATAAAAGTGTTAGGTGTTTCAATTTCTTGACAATATTTTGGTACATTCGCAATTACTTTAGAGCCTGCTTAATTTGCACTTTAAGTGGAAATTGTGCCGCTTATAAATTTATGTCATTTACTACTTGTTCCTGAAATGTATATGAGGCATTCATGATATAAAATAGTAAAGTTTGTAGAATGTTTGACTTTTATATTGGTTTCATTCACTTTACGTTGCATTTATTAAACAAACTGGTATTAAACATTATCATATGCAACCCCACGAAAAGAAACAAATGACAAATAGTCAAATTCATATTCCCTCCAGGGAAAAAAACAATGCGCATGCTTAGATCTGGCAAGGTTTAAAGCCGACGTGCAATATACACCCGAATTTCTTCGTTTTAAATTGATTGCTACATGGAAATGTCTTTGCTTAGCTTTAATTTTTAAGCTAACGTGAATTTTATTTCAAATTTGATTGTAACTACCTTTAGAATTTAAATTCATTTTTTAATGTATTCATAAACGGTGGGTACAAGAAAATAAAAATTTATTTCCTGTAGCAAAAAACTGTTGTGGCCAGCACAAGACCTCTCGCTATTTCCATATTAGGATATATACGTATTGTACATATTTGACATTTCTAATACACACAAAAACACATATTTTCTTTATATATTTTTATATTTTTCAATTCATTTTACGAACAAGTTTCTTCTTATTCTTCTAATGTTCGAGATTCTTCCAATTCATTGACGAGATTGGCGGTATTTCTGAAGGGTATATGTAATATCTATAAATATAAATATTTAATTAATAATAAAAACATTTTAATTTTTCCACTTGTTTTCCATGGCCTGCGAGATAAATTTACAACCTAGATATAATAATAGATAATAAATAAGATATAATAAAAATTTTAAATGTATCGGATAGAGATTTTTATATTCTGTAATATTAGTAATAACAGAAATTTTCAAAAAATAATATTTAGAATTATTAAAATATCTTCCAGAACTCATATTAATAATTGGAATAATACTACCTTTTTAGTTTAAGTTCTGTATTTATTTAGAATATTATTTTAAGGAAACTATTACTTCCGGTTGTCCAGTTGTTACCAAAACCTAATCAGCTCTTCCCAGGAATGGCAGATTGAGGAAACTGCAGTTAAATATTTTTTGTCTTATAGTATTTGAGAAACCGTGGTTCCAACTAGAGATGCACTCGATTTCGAGCTTTGGCTCGGCCCGGCCCGAAGCCCGCCTCGATTTCGAGTCGATCATCGAGCCGGGCCGAAGATATTTTTTATCGGGCCGAATCGAGCTAATCATTTTCAAAAATCGAGGCGAGTCGGACTTTTGATTTTGGCCCAGCCCGAAAATTCGAGCTTTTCGGGCCGGCCCGAAAAATCTTATAGTTCAATCAAATGCACAGTTTCCTTAATATTTTAATGAAAATGGATGAAGTTAAAAAGGATCATAATGATTTAATAACAACAAACTTCACATATTAATAAATAAAAATGTATTATTTTACTTCAAGAATTCAAGGTTATTCATTAAAGCATAATAATTATATTGTGATGTTGCTATTATTATTGTTATTATACCATAATGATTTCTTATCTTATTTTTGAGCAGAAACAAAGTTAGATAAAAAATCCTTATGTAAATTATATTTTTTTATATAAGATTTGTGAAAAAGTTGTTTAAATTTTCGAACGGCTTTGGTAAACAAAGTGTTAAATACACGTAGGTCTGTAATTTTTATTACAAACTTTCTCTAGAAGGGTGTCTTTTTTAACTACTTATGTTCACTAATGTTGAAAGTTATAAGAATATAGAGCTTTTTACAAGTTTGGCACGAAAAAAGTTAAACATTTCGCCTTAACATAAAAATCAACATTAGGAATGCCGGATGCATTCAATTTCGAGCTTTGGCCCGGCCCGGCCCGAAGCCCGACCCGATTTCGAGTCAATTTTTGAGCCGGGCTAGCTTATTTTTTTGTCGAGTCGATCTTCGAGTCGGGCCGATAATTTTTATTTTCGGGCCGAGTCGATCCAAACCTCAAAGCCCGGCCCGGCCCGAATGCATCTCTAGTTCCAACATCCACTCATCCACACACACATACACACAATACGCTCAATATATCCGGTATTTTTACTGCAATATTATATTTCTCGTCGTTCCTTCGGAAATACTAAAGATTTTTTTGTGCATTTTTTTCAATATTTAAAACCCCATACATTTTAAATTTATTTATTGATCCGCCACTGCTGCTTTATTCTTAACAGAACGAGTTATTCCCTCATTAAAAATTGTCCGGAAAATGCATATTTTCCACCCGGCTGCATAATTTCGTCGTAACTAGAACATCACATATTTCTCTGTCACGGTCACAATGGGTGATTTGTTGCTTTTATTTGAATTGTCAAGAATAATACTGCAGATAAATATTTTCCACTTCTCAAACATGTATAATGCACGTACTTCAATTTCATTTAGGCATGGAGAATATGGATAAGAGCGACAGTTGTTCATTGTCCCCTGAAGGCAACGAATTATCTACAACAACGGAAATAAATGTTGCAAGGTCTGGCAATGGAATCTGTCATCACGTCAGCGTATGTCACGTTATGAATTTATCCCATATTTTAGACTACGAACTTTATTACAAAAACTCAACTTTTAAAGTTGAAATGCCGACGCGCGAGTTTTATACGAGTACCAAAACTTTGTTTGACGTTGTAAGGATGATAAAACTAGATGAATATTTTAGTATAGTATTGGCAGTAACAAAAGCAGACGACTTTATAAACATGAAAAAGAAGAAATAAAGGATAGGGTAATTTGTTATTTTAAAATATAAATCAAAATAATTTCATAAGTACCAAGTACAATGGGCTACTTGCGTACCTTTTTTTATTTAATATTTTTGAAGAGAAGGTAAAAACTTAAACTTGCTACCCATATTTTGACAAAATTTTTATTAATTAGCCAGAAAAAAAATAATGAAATTTGATTATTTGAATTCCCGCCATGTATGAAGTAGAATTACGCCGCACCAATGAATAGTCGTAAAGCCACAGCGTGGTGCCGTCCCATAGTAATGGTATATTTGTGCGGGTAATGTAGATCACCTGTTTGATGTTTCAACAATTAATAGTTTGGAGGTTAGTATTTTAGTTTATCTTTTTGGTATCGATATTTTAAATTACATGTAATTATCTATGTGTTTATTTATAAAGTAATTAATGTATTTGAGAGACCAGAGAGAGAGAAAAATGAACTAATGTCAAATTCAAATTAAAACTTTCTCGCACGCCGTGCCATCTATTGATAACATTCATAAACATGCTTCCCCTCCCCCAGTTCAATATAAAGACGTGACAGAAAATTTTCTTTCTTAATTTAGTAAAAAAACAAATAACTAGTTTAAAATAGAATTTATATTTTTATATATGTTTTTAATATAACATTACGTATATAGTGACAGAAATCGGATTTTCAGTACCACGCAAGTAGCCCATTCTACGGTGAGGATTATTTTTACTTCCCGAGGTAAGGGAGTATAGGGATCGTGCTAAAAATGACATATCGAGATTTTAGTAAATGACCACTTTTTAAAGTACCTAGAATCCAATTTTACCATTTTCACGATGATGTCTGTATATGTGTATGTGTGTGTTTATGTGTGTATGTGTGTGTATGGATTTTGTCAACGCTCTAACTCAAATACCATCGTTCAGAAAATTCTAAAACTTTGTATTTCGACTCTTTTCTAATATGGAAAGAAACCGTTATATTTTAGAGTAAATCGGATAACCGGAAATGGCACTTTACTTGTAGCTCATAATGGTTTTTATTCAAATACCATTAAATGCCATTTTTTCGCATATTATATCATTATAAAAAATAAATATTATTGAATTTTCTATAGGTATACATTAATATTTTTTCTATATATTTTACAGATAAATTTAAAAAATAATTTTTTTATAAAATCCTTTATTACACAGTTCATGTTTCAAATGTATGTAACTGACAGATAAATGTCACTGTCAAAAACTAATCACTTCATATTAATAGTGGTGACATTTTAAAAAGAAAGTAGTAAATAAAGCAATAGTTATATGCAAAGGAACATAATATAGTTTGCAGGATAAGTAAATACGTAGGTATATGTATTTAAATTAATAAAAATTAAATAGCGGTAGGTATTGTGCGTTGGCCACATCAGAATTTTCTTTAATATATGCATAAATTTTACCGTGAACAAATAATACTATATCATTACGACATATTACCCATTGCTGGGTGTGCCAATCTGGTTTGTACACAGTTTTCGACATTTTTGGCTAAAGAGTACATCACGGGGATCACTTGTGCCATTTAAAATTCGTCGGTCGGGTTTGAACCCGGTTCCCCAGATTTGCGACCATGAGGCACAAACATAATATATAATTTGATATAATATGTATTTGTCGTAAAATTGTTAATTTTATTTTGTATATTTACATACGTACTTTTTAAAACAGGATTATAACTTAAATAAATGAAAATATTTTTTAATGTATTCATAAATTTAACTGTAAACATACAAGTACATATTATATTTTAAAAATGTAGAACATGTTTAATTTGAAACCATCCAAAACACTGTTCAATTCAAATACAATATTGTTTATTTTGTTAACAGTCTAAATCGTTCTGTAAATTGCAATTTTGTCTATTATATTGTGTAGCACCAAACACGCTCCATTTACATATGGTAACAAGTTCGTGATAATAATTACAGAATAGTATGAATGTTTACACAATCACACGAACTACTAAATTGCGAAAAACAATACAAACTGTAATCATCCCCCTCCTCTTTCGCACCTGTGTTCATTTGTTCATTTATTATAACAAACTGCCTTGTGGTCTTGAGGGAATATTTCATTTATTATTAAAGCTCATTGTATGAAAAAAAATCTGATGTGGCCAGCACATGACCTCCCGCCAATTCCATGTTTAAAATAACAATGAGCTTTAAGTAAAGTTTCACTTCCGATTGATCGTTTGTAAACAAAATCTACTTTGTTGTTCCAATAAATAGAAGAACACAATATTGTTAGTCATCACCAACTTCCTTATGCTCTAAAACGCAATCTGTGTAAATTCTTCGCCGTACATTATCCATTTCGTAAATGTGTAGTTGCAAACTATTATTTGACACTTTGAAATCACGTTCTTATTGAGAGCTGTTTGATATACCTATGTATAATACTGCAAACATCAAACTTAAATCGAATTATCCTGTATATCTAATATTTATGTATGATGGAAAATATATTATTTTTACAAACCTTAATTTCATTAGAATCATATTTAAACTACTAAATTCTTCTTAACACGGTTTCATTATTAATTTTAATGAAAATTGCTTCGTGACAGTGACATTTGTTTAAATATGTCAAATTTGTTATTAAAGTATTGTTTTTGTTTGACGCAGAGGCACAAAAATGTACAAAAATAAATTATTTTATAATATAATATAGTTATTTCAAGTTATTTACTAAATGCTATTATCGTAGAATTGAAGATTGTGCTATTATGCTGCTAAAAAATAATATTCAATTAATTTTTTACAAAAAAAAAATTGTTAAAAGCTTGTATAAATGATACTTCCGCTTATCCGATATACACTAAAAACTAATGAGCTCTTCCCACTTTAGTATAGAATGGATATACAAAATTTCAAATTTTTCTGATTGATAGTATTTGAGTAATCGTGGCCACAAGATCCACACACACACACACACACACACACACACACACACACACACACACACATACCTACAGACATCATTGTAAAAATGTTAAAATCGGATTCTGGGGACATCAAAACGTGCTTATTCACTAAAATCTCAATATCCGATTTTTAGCACGATCCCTATACCTCTCTTACCTAGGGTAGCGAGAGGTAAAAAATGATAAACAACAATGAAAATGAAATATAATTCATACATGTAACGCATAATACCCGTTGACACTTTAAAGCCGCAGAATTTCGTGGTTGGAAAAATTCTGCTAATGATTTTACGCCCAAATCATGTTCCGGATTTTGCCGGACCCATATCAGTCAAATTAACTGAATTGGCACGCACATAGACTTAATAATTTGATAACATCAATGAATTGTTTGTATTAAATACAAACTGTCATGAACATTGTTGATGTAATTAAATTTGTGTGCGTTTTAGTTTACTATTAATTTTGATTTTAGTTGGGTGGAGCTTTATATTAATTTTCTAATTAAATTTGAGTTATAATTAACAAAGTGATGGATTGTAGACAATGGTGTATTGGAGCCGGTAGATACTTGTTTTATTCAAACGGCTGGCGAGCCGGTTTTGAAAAATGTGTAAATTTCTCGTGAAATAATTTTATATTCACAGTTTTATTTGCAATAAAGTTTATTTATTTATGTTTCAATAGGCTTCAACCACCTGGAGCGAATTAATTTTAAAAATAATTTATATAAAATAAACATTGGAAGAAGGGTGTGAAAGGGGTTATATGCTTGATTACAACAAAGAAAATTCGATTATAATAATGAAAATATAAATAAAATTATAAATAAGACTTTATGGTTGGTGTTTACAGTTACGAAAATAAAACATAAACTAATGTCAACTCTCATTTGGTATGTATACGAGTATTCATAATTAATAAGCAAAAATAACAACTTTATACATTTTAATGCACTGTACGCAATCAAATATGCGATCCTTTTCCTTAAATCATCTTTTTTTAATTATTTTTAAATTTAAAGCCTTTTACCGGAATGTAAATTGACAGCTCAAATGACAGTTGTTATGTATGCTTATGCTTGTACAACTTGTCATTTGTCAATTTTTCGTTTTTATGTCTTATTTTAATTTTATTTTCGAGAGCTATGAACATTTGCATAAGAAACTATTGTTTTTATCGTTATTTTTATGTACAATTGTACTTTAACTGTGAATGAGCCTTATGTCCAGTTGCACCGCGGTTACTTAAGTTTTAAGCTAGGCTTAAACAAAAAATGCAAATCGAAATTTTGACAGCAATATTCAATTAGGTACTCATTTCGATGCGATATTGTTAATTTAAGTAAAAGTTAAAATTTAAGCGTCAGCTGTGCAACTGAGCCATAAGGTTGTACATTAGTTATTTCAAATAACCTTAGTAAAACCCCATTCAGATAGAGCTTAGTGCATTGCAGTGCAATGTTGGTTATGCATTTGTATTCCAGTGCGCAAGCATCGTTCACATAGAGAATTAGTGCAGTTGAATTTGCAATACAGAGCAGGCCCAACGCCCGCCTACTAAATTTGTGTTTATAACCTATATTCAATATGTCAAATAACAATGTTTCTTGCGCCAATGTGACTCATTATTATTATTATTATTATTATTATTATTATTATTATTATTATTACTATTTATTATTTTTATTATTATTATTTATTGTCTTTCACTCATTTTTTTGTTATTTATGCTCGCTACTGCCAATAACGACAATAAAATAAAATAATATGCCTTGTTCTCATTCGTCGTTACATCGCAGCGTTGACAGTGTAGTTCAGAAGTTTAGATCGTGCAAGTTTCTGCACTGCAATGCAACTGCACTGCACTGCAACATGTAAGTTTGCTCGATGAGGGCTAGCGAGTCGGACAATTGCATGCGAGACACACAATGACAGTTTTACTTCGAGTGACACATATTTTTTCTTCAAACGTACATAATTACAACTTGACGTTACAATTATTATAAAAATCATACGTGAAATACGGTTCCTGATTTCAATTGCTCTGTTGGTATGGATACTTTCGTATTTATTCACTTTTTGTTATAAACATTCAAGTGAAAATTTTCACGTTTTGATGTTTAAATAAAAACTATGGGTGAGATTCAGTGGGTTGTATTAGCGTGTTTTAAGCTAAAACAGTCCTTTGTCAAAAATATTTTGGCAACTTTGTAATATCTGTCAGAAAAAAGTGAGAGACCAACGGATCAAATAAATAAAAAAATATTATTAACAGAAGTAAGAAAAAAAGAACAAATGTCAAAACTCATCAAACCGGGGGTTGAGATATTTTAAAATTCATTAACATTTAGGTATGAAATATTTGACACATAAAATTTGACATATTTCTAACCTAATTTTGCAATAAAGAGTTTCCTTTTACACCTTCCATTTACAATAATACTTCCTCATTTGACTAAAGGATACCTGTATTACTTTTCCCTGTGGTAAAATTTCTAAATCACAACTGAATCTCATTGATACATGTGGAAAATATTACAATGTTGCCATATACTTAATACAAGCTTTAATACAGACCTTAATACAACCCACTGAATTCCACCCTATGTTATTTTATATTCTCTTTATGTGCAATTGTATCAGAATTTGAAATATTGCCATGTACGGCTCTTGAAATTGTTCAATCTGATGGAACTACATCAATATGGCTGAAGGATATATGTCGAGGAATCCCTGAAAATATTAACTTGTCTTATCACTTTAATTCTAAGTATCCTTACCGCCATTACCAATATGTAGGTCTGCTGTTTTATAATATGATATTTCGTTAAATATAAATATAAACTATATTTCAATTTGTAGATTATCAATTTAAATTTGACAGCAGTTGGAGGTTTTTAGTAACTTTATTTTTAGGTTATCTAGTGTATTTATAGTGCAACCTGGGGTGACATGACAAGTTTCTATTTTACAAATTACTTCTTATTCGCTCATTTTATAAAATTGATGTGGATATTTATTTGTTTATTTAATTTCATTTCTACCTTTGGAATCAAGTAACAAAAGATGCCATTTTTATGACGTTTGAAGAAAAAAAATATTTTGATCTATAAAATGTACAAGTCCTGAATAAATTACAACAAAACAGTTAAATATCACAATATTCTGTAGATTTTATTTGATAATTGACAGCTGACAAGTGATATTTTTTTCGCTTTTGTGAACTAGGTTAGCATTCTGACCAATCAAAGGGCAGAATTTATAGCCATATTTGAACCAACGCTATTTTCTTTCGTGAAATGATAGTAGATTTGAATGGCAAATTTAGAAAGTCGCTCTTCACTTGGTTTTTGTATATTAATGTTTAAAATTTTCTAGGAATACTTTTCAACCCTTTGTCTGCAAGAGATAAAAATTTAAAATCGATATCTCAATGTCCTTTGGAATTATGGAGTTTCACAATATAAAACATATTTACATTATAATACAAAATTATTATGATTATGCATGCATGTGTGTGTATGTGTGTATGTATGTATGTGTGTGTATGTGTGTGTATGTGTGTGTGTGTGTGTGTGTGTGTATGAGTAAGTATATGACCTTAGTCGCCACAAAACTATAAAACACATAACTCTATCATCTTCTAGATAAAATATGTGATTAAAACTCGCGATGATAATTTTGTTTACATTTCGATTCATCATTTCCTGTTCCAAAAACACGTTCCATTATTCAACATTGTTATCTTTTTCCTGAAACGAAAGTGTTCAATATCCTTTCCACGCATGAGTCACTGATTAACACGATCGAGTAATCAGTGAAAAATAAAACATTTCTTGCTAACATTACCACCACGTTCACCTACGCGAATTGTGACTCACTTCGCGGGCATTTGCGGTGAAACTAACCGAGAGGATTTTATTTTCGTTTTGTTTGTTGCTCTATGCTAATCGTTATTGTTGTGTTTATTTCCGCGTGTCGTGCAGTATAGAAAATACTTGTTCGAGGATAGGTTAGAAAAGTATACAAGAAACGTATGTAAATATATTCAAATGTTTGTTGAGGATACGTTTGACGTGCGTCATGTTTGATAAACATATCAGTTGATTTTTTAAACTGTTTACATTTTTATTGAGTATAGAGTACACGCACAGAAGGTTTAATATTAACTCACGGTATGAATGAAAGTGAAAACAATATTGTATTATGGTTATCAGTTACTTGTATGTACAGATGTGCACAATTTGACGTAGGTACCTAGAAAAAATTGTGATTAATATTGATAGTAATTGTTGTTCTTATTGACATTCAATAAAATGCACCGTTTTCATTTCGAGATAATGAGCATGTTTCACATTTTTCAAAAACTATTTTAAATGAAAGTTTATGCAATGATTTTCTTAGTAATAATTTTAATTTTATTAATTTGTTGTTATTTGCGGAAACAATTAAATAAAAAGATTGGCGTCTTGAAAAACTGACTTTACTATATAAATTGATAATATATTTTACTGTAAAGTTCTGGTCGTGATTTTTATATTGAATCTGCTTTAGGATATGTAGATCTATGTCGAGAAAAAAATATCTGTATAGTCAGATGTAAAGTTTGCCCCGAACATAAAGTGAAGTAACAAAAATATACTGTTATCTTGAAGGTGGATGAAAGTTGAAATGATCTTCACAAACATGAAGACACTATTTTTCTGACAAATTATCAGCTCTTCGACCTACTGCTTCTAGCCACAATTTTCTTTTCTTCGAATCTTTTGGAAAATTTATAAACTCTATAGTAGGTTTGTTTCTCACAGTATTTTTGTAAGAAGGCACAATACATTATCGTTAATTACTCATTTTATTTTGAACTTTTTATTACCTACATATTATACAACTTGAACCAATCTTAAAAATTTGACACTTGTTTGACAACTTTGACAATACACTTGACACCAAACACAAAATTTTTTACATTATAAACGGACCAATGAGAACCGCTGAAGATGTATGTACTCTGACGTCACATTCTGTTTCAGATCACGTGAGTTATTCAAAATATTATCCAAATTTCAAAAATGAATTGTAAAATATCTAAAGGATATTTCGTGATATTTTCAAATTTGAGGCTGTTTAAATAACAATATCTTTTAAAATTTAATAGTTAGAAGTCATATAAAAATTCTTGCAACAGCCCTATTAAAGCTTGAAGCTAAATATTTTTTTCTGTCATATTATTAAATTTTTCCAACGATATTTTTTTAAATTACTATTAATTTTTTATTCGTCATGAAACTTACTAAATTGTGTGTGTGTGTGTGTGTGTGTGTGTGTGTGTGTGTGTGTGTGTGTGTGTGTATTGAGGTAAGATTTTAATGGACTGAAACAAAGTATTTTTAGAAGGGATTTATTTACAAAAGAATAAGAACAGAGAGCTAACACAAAAACAGATGTTTAAGAAAGCAAAAGTACAATAGCGAACTCTAAGTGAAATAATATCCAATAGAGCATTAGAAAAACACTCGCCATGTTTCACAAGATTTCAGCATCTGAATCAACCTCTCGGTCATTTTTCAGATGCAGGCCGTGCTCAGCTAGTAACCACAAACGCGTTTCGGTCTTGTTGGAGCTCATCAGTATGGTGTAACTGACGCCTCTTTTTGCAGAGACAATTCACTAACATCAAAGAACGCCGTAAAGCACTGGCAGCTATTGACAAACAAAAGTACAATAGCGAACTTTAGGCGAAACAATGAAAAGCGTCTGTGGTTACTAGCTGGGCACGGTCGGTACCTGAAAAATGACCGAGAGGTTGATTCAGATGCTGAAATCTTGTGAAACATGGCAAGTGTTTTTCTAATGCTTTAAGAAAGCATTGGAGAGGATCCAAGTCTGGTAGAGACAGAGAGAAAAGTTGCAGATATTGAATTTAGGAATAGAGACAAGAATTACATACCTACACAAATAAGACAATATTTACGATAGCGACACAATATAAAAGGTATTTTTTCTACAGTCAGTATAGAAAGTAGCCATTTGCGCTCTCTTTTGTCAACGCAAAATGTCACTTTGCCGCTCATGCGCGACAAAGTAGTAAAAACGCTCGCTGTCCAAATTTCTAAGTATACAATGTTGAGAAATGTCACTTGTCTACATTCTTAATGAAAATGTTTAGATAGGAACTAATGGCACTGTAATTACACATTTATAACGTTCACAAGTCAATTTGACATATGTTCTGTCGGTATTTAACATAACCTAACAAAATGCCACACTGCTGTGAAAATGAAATAGGGCATTCATTTACAAAAACGAAAGTATAAAATGCTTAGATTAGATTGAATAAAAACTCAAGAAGAATGGAAAATAACGATAAAATAAAATTAAATATAAAATAAATTGTGTGAACAGTTATGTTTAGTAATAGGAATGATTGTACACAGATGGCGGTATGATAGGTGCGAGTTGTACTGACATCTGATCTCTAGTTAACTATTTATTTTGATTACAATAAAGTTATTAGTTATTTCGTTACTTAAATAATTGCGAGAAGTCAGTCAATGCACATACATGTCTATATAATCACAAATTCCTTGAAATAATTGTTAATTTTTTCAGTGTGACAGGCGTGACAACTAACCACACATTTTGCTACAAAAACTCATAAAATCATCACAAATCCTTGCTTCCACGCTCTAATTTTGGTTTTTTTTTATGGAATAGATGGCTAATGTAACGATATAATCATTTAAAAGCCTTTTTAAGTTTAAACCGTATCTTTTGTATTAGCCAGTCGTTATTTATTGAGCAGTACTGTAAGTATAAAGTGTACATTTTATTATTTTTTGTTATGGTGGAGGACCCCATTGTGGCGACTGTAGAAAAAATCTTGTGTGTGTTTCGAGCGCAAATGGACATTGTCGATTTCGAGAGAATGCCGCGCTCCTTCGTCGCGCGGCAACAACCTCTCAATCGACAATGTCGCATTTTGCGCTCTTAATACACAAATAGTTATTACATGTTTATACTTATCAATATCTGTGGCCGTAGTCGCAACAAAATTATATAAAGTACACAATGAACCAGCATCCTAAGATGTCCGAAAAGGTTTTTTTCAAGATAATGCATGAAGTATACGGTTCTAACATGACCAAGATTATCAAAAGTACTGTCTTATTGAAGATGATTGTAAACAAAATGTACAAAACCAAAATGTTATAATTATTGTAATTAACGCATATAGCGCTGAAGATGTTCAAATATAGACCGAATTAAATTTATAAATAAACATTCATGGAACTTAAAGGCCTTTAATCCCTTATTTAAATCATTACGTAGTTCCCAACATTTAAATTTATTAAACTACACAAGAGTAATGTAAACAAACCACAGAAATGTAATTTATTCATAAAACCTACACGTGCAAGATTTTATATCATAAAACTGTTAAATTAATCTCAGGTTGACTTAAAAACTGTCAAATTCTAAATCATGTCGAAAATGTTCCGTGGTTAATTCCGTATTTTCATGTATTTATGTAAAGAACAACATCTCTCCAAATATTCATGCGACACAAGAGCTCATCTAGTGCTTGCTAGGGTGTCTTGTACGTTACGTGTGTATACATCTTAAACGTACGTATACATATTCATATGCAAGGCGTGTGTGTTTGTGATATACAGCAATGCAGACATTGTATGATCGTTCAGCGTGATATTTGCCGAAGCGTTACTCATCATGAAATATTAGATTCTACGAGTACTATACATTCTATATTCATTAGTTACATGCCAAAGTTATTTATAAACTCTGGTTCTATTCCCGGAACAATTCAGCTTTGATTCATGAAATTAATCGATATAAACGTTAATGAGAATTAGGAATTTGAATCGTAGAAAATAAAAATAGACTTAAATAATAAATGAAATTTAATTAACGTAGAAAGAATTTGTGAAAAATTCATGGACCCCCAGGCCCTTCCTATATCTAGTAGAACGCGCGAACCAACTGAGTTGGAAGATCCCATTGTGCCATTGTCGTCCTACAAGAATAAGAAAGCTCTGGGTTCAAATCCCATTGAAGTTCATAAATTTTTCACAAAACACTTCTTCATTAATTAAAATTTCCTGGATCATTAAGAGCTAATTCCACGATTTAAACAATTATATTCGATTACAAATAATTAGTATCAACGTTTCAGTGAAGGCGAAATACATAATAATAAATGGCGAATTGTTTCGTTGAGTATTCATCTACTCCGATTAGGAGAGTGTACTCAACAACGAATTTTAAAAAGACTTGTGAAAGATTCGCTGACTACATTGGGATCTTTTAGCTCGGTTGATTAGAGCGTCCTATTAGACATAGGAAGTCCATGAATTTTTCACAAAATCTTTCTACCTTAATTAAAATTTCCATGATCATTAGGCCTATTTCTACAATTTAAACAATTACTTTGGAGTAACGATGATCGACTGGAGATTGATGTGTGAAGAAGAAAATAAAGTACTCGGAAACTGCAGTCAGTATGGTTTTATTTGATTAGAACCTACGTTTCGACCATTACAATGGTCTTCCTCAGGGTTAAATCAAGTCATAAACTATGAAGAATATATTTGTAACTCATATTAACAAACATCAAAATGTAATAGATGAATTACAACGTTATAAAATTGATGAAAAACCAAATCAAATGTAACAATTTTATAAAACTGTTACATTCGATCTGGTTCGTTACATTATATTTTATTTAAAAGTTACAAATATCTTCTTCATAGTTTATGACTTGATTTAACCCTGAGGAAGACCATTGTAATGGTCGAAACGTAGGTTCTAATCAAATAAAACCATACTGACTGCAGTTTCCGAGTACTTCATTTTCTTCTTAAACAATTACATTTAATTACAAATAAATATTATCGAGAAGTAGGAATGTTTCAAATGTATATACACATTTTTCATTCTATTGGTAATATGGTAAAAAAAAATTATGCAGAGTAGTCACGTCATTAAAGTTTGTAACTAGCTAAAGACGTCACGGAATTACTAAGTTTGCATGGTATACTAATTTAATTTTAACAACGAAGCCCAACTGGAAAAACAGTTACTGTTTGTATTGAAAAATACAAATTTGATACGCAACAAGGCAACATTGTTGATATCTAAGAAAAAACAACGAACAACGTAAACAAATAACCTCAAATGTTATCATACGAAAAGGTAAAAACGAATAAAAGGACACCAAATGTCGGTCGGCAAGATACATGTCATGTAAACGTATAAATATTGAAATGCAATAGTGCCAACATGTGAAAAAATGAACTACAATTATTTGAAATAAATTAAAAATGCATTAAAAATATTACTTTGACTTTTAGATAATTGTAAATTTAATTAAAATGTACTTTTCTTATAGTAAGCAAAATATACCTAGTATTTATAACCTTCGTTTTACTAAACATAAAGATCACTTGGTCATATCTACTACATTATTTTTTTGTTCATATTGTAATGTTTTTATGACGTAATTCTTCTGCATTTTTTTTTTTGGTATGTACGTAGGTATCAAGGACTAAAAACGAAAATTATTTTGTTTTTCAGTACTTATAAAAATATGTGAATATGTTAAAATAACTCTTGTTGTCAATAATTGGAAATATGGGTGGATAATAAGCAATTTAATAACATAATTACACTGGATATCTGCCGTGGCATTATAAATGTGTAAATATTTGGTTTAAAGTTTACTTCTGTTGTTTTATTGTTGTAATTTTCTGTATTTATTTACTTGAAAATGGCTTCCGTATTTCGAAAAGGCTATAGCAGAAGGTTTAAGAGTAGTGAGGATTTGGAACAGAATAAATGTGTGATGTAGATAAAAAGTGTTAAGGAAATGGTATTAAAAACGATAATATATAATTATAATATATATTATAATAATATATAATATAATGTTTTAAGATTTTCTTGTTTAACCGATTTGATTTTTATTTAATATTAATGTTCCGATTAATTATAGAAAAAAATATTATCCAAGTAACCCCCACGACTCATGTCTTCTTATACTTTTGTCTAGAACATAATTTAAATATTCTTTTCTCTTTCTTTTCAGGTGAGACAATAATAATTCTATTCTCTGCCGTGTTGAAATCTGCATCTGAGTATGGGCGTGGCGAAGAAAAGAAACCTCTCAGTCTCAGGTATTGTATGAGTGTGTTTCTTACTCAAGATAAGTCAGCGAGCGGCCTTGAGGTTGAGAGCCGGTCAGCTAGAAGAATTTGAGAAAGTGATTTGCTCTATTTACTAGCCGTTGCTTGTGTAATTACCAATATGCAGACCGGTTATACAAGACTTGTCAATGATAAGATTTATTGCATTATTAATATTTACTGATAATGAACTGATAATTTTGTTTTTAATTAAATCAGATTGATTAGAACAGTTTTCCTGATAATGACATATAATACAGGTTCTATTTATATATTTTTTAATCTATATGGATTATACTTCAACTCCATCATTGGATATTTGTTTAACAATAACAATAAAATACCGCGTGTGGTTTACCGATGACGATATATTTGTACCGTTAAGGGCATGTACCAGGCGTCACCTTATCATTTTTACCTCCCGTCACCTTTAGGTAAGGAAGGTATTGTCTTTGGTCAAAAAATGAGTTTTTAATGAATAAGCACGTGTTAATGTCCTTAAAATACGATTTTACTAGTTTTGCTATGATGTCGGTATAGTAGGTGCGTTCGGTAAATCATACGGAGTTGGAGTATTTACGGAGCGGTGTTGGAGTGGAGTGAGAGTAGAGCTGGAGTTGAAGTAGATCGAAGGAACAAGGTACACTCCTTTATTTGTGATTAACTGAACGAGTAGAGTTAAAATTTTGGTGCACGAATATAATAACCTCCTTTTTTGATAATATGATATACTGCACTGCTAAAAAAAAATAAATAATGAACCATACTGAAGTTATTCAGTTCGGTATTATTCTTTAATGATTCTGAAGAAAGTATATATTAGAACTGGTACAGAATTCTTACCGTTCCGGCATACTGTGCCTTGTAGTATTACAAAACAATATTATAAATATAAAATAATTATGTATAATAAAATATTTCAACATAAAAATATAAAATGATCTGACAGATGTCAAATAAAACAAAAAAACTCCATGTATGCTTGCATATCGAGGTTGGACTTATGGAGTTAACACTTTTCACTCCACTTGACTCCATTCTGCATTTGCCGAACGCTCCATTTTAAGACGCTTCTCACTCCATGTAATTACCGAACGGTGCTAGGAGTGTACAGAGTAAAAAGAGTGAACAGAACTCATTTGCCGAACGCACCTAGTGTGGGACACGAATCTTGACCTGAGGGGTAAGGGAAAGAAATGCTCATATCGTGATATTCCATAAACACCGGCACCGGCAAATAATAATTATTACAGTAACTTTGTGCTTCTAACTCATTTGTGTACGCTTATGATCCTAATGGATCTGAGTGTAAACAAGACAGGAACTGAAACGAACAGCAATTGTACAGATCAACTGCCAATATAAGAAAGACTGCGTAGCTTTAAAACGTATTTGGGCAACTGTTATATGTTATATTAGGTATGCGCGAAATAAATTAATTGTATTTCGTGTGGATTTAAACGGAGCGCATATATTAGACAGTGCTAACATATTTTACATAGTTCATCTTTCGTGTCCCGCACTATATGTGTCCCTGTGTGTGTGACAAAATTTTCTCCGACGATAATTCTAATACTACAATTCTAAAAATTATAATTCTTTCGTATTGGTCTTCTTTACATCCATATGAAGAGCTGATTATATTATGATTATAATTGGTCAACCAGAAATTCCCTTATTTGAAGTTCTTAACAGTTTTTCTTGTAAAAACGCATTTAAATATAATTTTTTGATATTTTATGTGATTATCAGTATGAAATAATATCTTACTGTCTATACGGTTTGTTTACACATTTCAATATATATAGAGTTAAAGAATTTAAAATTTTTTAAAGAAGTTAACTTTCATAAATCAGCCAGCTTTGCTATAATCATGGAAACAGCTGATATATTCAAATAATTCTAATTGGCAGATGTCAGTGTCAAGCGCAATTTACATAGTGTATGTTCGTGTTATAATTTTATTGAATTTATGGAATATTTTCTAAGGAACTTTCGTTATGGAATTTGTAGAAAATAGTATATGTTCGTACTACAATTTTACTGGCTATATAGAATATGGGGTCCCGTGGCCGCGTGCCTGAATGTCTGGTCGCGAACCCGGGGAAACCGGGTTCGATCCCGACAGACGCCAAATATTTCCAATTTTAAATGGCGCAAAAAGTGACCCCTGTGGTGCACTCTCCACACCAGCTATTAGTGCCCGTGAGGTGACGCCTGGTAAGCGCCCACACGGTAAAATATATCGTCATCATTACCAATGTCTACATGTGTTGTAGATACTGGCACACCCAGAAATGGGTAATATGTATTTATAGAATATTTTCCAATGAACTTTTGGTATGGGATTTGTACAAAATACATAGTATTGACGGAAGGTAATGTGCTGGCCACATCAGATTTTTTTAAGTGTGAAGTTCGACGTCTGTCTAAATATTTTTAAAGAATTTAAACATACATTTATTCCATCTAAGGTCAATGTCGAATAACGAGTGTACCTGTACCAATCGACATTGCGAAAATTGCGTGCATAAATGTTATTAAAAAACTTGGTAAATAATATTCAAGTTCAGGAATTTTAATTATTGAATGAACTGTACAGGTATACCCACTTTAATTAAAAATAATAATAACAATGTGCGTGCTTTTTACTTGTTCCGCAAATATGGGCATGCAAAAATATTTTCTTTCTCATTATCATTATTATTGTATCATTTCCTCTTCCGGTAACGTTAAAATTCATAAACAATGTTGTCGCTTTGCCTAAAGCTTATGCAAATAGATCACGTTTTCCTACTTCTTTCACACGACACACTACTAAATTCTAAATTATACAAGTATTAATGATTAATTAATTGTAATTTATGACTATATTATTACTGTTGTGAGTTTTTGCGATTATACAATAAGGTTATTTTCTAAGAAATATAGATCATTGAGCAACTGAATATATTAAACGAAAATCACGAAACCATTTCTACTTCTCTTTACCTTTTATAAGGCAGATAGGGATCATGCTAAAAATTAAATATCGAGATTTTGGCAAATTACCACGTTTTTATTTTAAGATTTTCACGGTGTGTGTGTGTGTGTAAGGATTTTGTTAACGCTCTAACTCAAATACTATGAATCGTAAAATTTTTAAACCTTGTATTCCAACTTCATTCTAATATTAAAAGAAGCCATTAGATTTTGGTGCAAATCGGATAACCGGAAATGGCACTTTACTAGAAGCTCAAAATAGTTTTTCTTCGAAAAATAGCTTTAAAAATCATTTTTTCGCGACTTCGTTATTATATCCAGCTATGAGTACCCGTGAGGTGACGCCTGGTAAGCGCCCACACGGTAAAATATATCGTCATCATTACCGATGTCTACATGTGTTGTAGATACTGGCACACCCAGTAATGGGTAATATGCCGTGATGATATATTTATATTTATTTTTATTTTTCGTTATTATATGAATTAAAGATTATTGAATTTTCTACATGTATGCATTAACACTTTTTCTTAAATCCCGGAGCCTATGTTTTATAAAGATAAACACAATTCTTTAGTTACGCAGTTCACATTTCAAATGTATGTAACTGCAGATAAATGTCACTGCTAAAAAACTAATCATTTCAAATTAATAATAGTGACGTTTTAAAAATAAAATAATATATAGAAAATACTTATATGTAAAGGACCTTAATATAGCTTGCGGTATTATTAAGTATGTAAGTATGTATTTATTTCTGTATAAATATTAAATGGCGTGTTGACCAAATCAGATTTTCTCCTCCCGCAACCCTTGGTAGGTAGGTATAGGTATCGTGCTTAAAAATCACATATTTTTGTGAATGACCACGTTTTAAGGTCCCTAGAATCCAATTTTAACAATTTCACGATGATGCCTGTATGTGTGAATGTATGTGTGTATGTGTCTGTATTTGTGTGTATGTGTGTATGTGTGTGTATGGATTTTTTCTCGGCTCTAATTCAAATACTATCACTCAGAAAATTCTGAAACTTTGTATTTCGACCTCATTCTAATATGGAAAGAAACCATTTGATTTTGGTTTATACCGGAAATGGCACTTTACGTGAAGCTCGTAATGGTTTTTCTTAAAAAAATTCCGTTATATTCCACTTTTTTCGCATTTTATGTCAAAAGATTATTGAATTTTCTGTATGTCTGCATTAATACTTTTTCTATATATCTAATATTTTTTTATATAAATCCCAGAGCCTTTGATAAACACAATTCCTTTGTTACGCAGTTCATATTTCAAATGTATATAACTGGCAGGTTAATGTCACTGTCAAAAAACTAATCACTTCAAATTAATAATGCTGACATTTTAAAAAGAAAATAATGAATAAAGCAATAGTTATATGCAAAGGAATATAATATAGTTTGCGCCATTCGTGAATACGTAGTAGGTATATATTTAAATTAATAAGAATTAAATTGCGGCCACATCAGATTTTTTAATTAAAAAATGAATTGAAAAACACAATCAACATTAAGTTGCTATAAGGAAGTTAATCCAACTTTCTACTTGTAATGTGCGTGAAACATAATCGAAATTGAAAATAATAAAATCTTTTTATGTTTCCAATTACTTCCCACACGTACAGAAAAAAATGTTTACTTTCGGATTCGATTTCGCATAAAATTGCGGTGTTGGTTTTACGACTATCCGTAGTCCGTAGATATTGCAAACCAAACATGACCAGAAAGATACAAAGAAAAAGAGAATCTGGAGCTAGAAGGCGTATTATTGCAACGGATTTAAAAGTTTGGAGCAACAACGAGAAGCGCTTCGTTGCAACTTAGTTAGCTGAACTGAATTAGGGCCAATTTAAATTGAATCTCAAGTGTAGCGCTGTTTTAGAAAGCGAGAAAATGGGAGATTAAATTACTATCTAATATTTTTGTCTCTCGCTAATACCCGGGACACACGACAATAATTAATGATCATTAACGGTTAGTTATAGTATACGCACGTTAAGTTGAGACTGATGACAGATGTCAAAATTGCATTTATTAAGAATCAGAAAATTTTGACTGTAGTAAGCACGTGCTACTTATTGTTTTGTACTTTACGAGTACAATACAATAAGTAGCACGTGCTTACTACATTCGATATTTTCTGGTTTGTTAATAGATGCAGTTTTGACACCTATCGTCAGTCACAACTTACCATGCGCATACTATAACTAACCGTTAATGCTCATTTTTTTAAAGACACTAGATTCCGATTTAATCATTTTTACGATAATGTCCCTGTTAGTGTGTATGTATGTGTGTATTTGTGTGTGTGTGTGTGTGTGTGTGTGTGTGTGTGTGTGTGTGTGTGTGTGTGTGTGTGTGTGTGTGTGTGTGTGTTGGAAGGACGATTCCTCATAAACTATAACACCTAAAATCTATTTAATTACGAATTCCTCAATCGGACATTAATGAGAAAAGCTGAAAACGTTTTGGCAACAATTGGACAACCGGAAGTAGTAGTTTCTTAAAAAAATTCTTATTATACTTTGAAAATTTATAAATTACAAATATCAAAGAACATAAAATTCTGCATCTAAGACATTTATAATTTTTATTATATCTTCTATAGATTTAAAGAAAATATAATATATAAAATAATCTGTTATAATAAATCTTACAGCCTAAGCCACACCAAGGAAACTAGTTGTCAAAGTCATATGTTTGTAATTGACAGATAAATGTTGTGTATATATATATGTGTGTGTGTGTGTGTGTGTGTGTGTGTGTGTGTGTGTGTACGTCTGGATGTTGGGGGGATGATTCCTCAAAAACTATAAAACTTAAGACCTATTTAACTATGAATTCCTCAATCTGACATTCCTGCGGGAAGAGCTGAAAAGGTTTTGGTAACAATTGGACAACCAGAAGTAGTAGTTTCTAAAAAAAATCTTCTAAATATTTTTTTGAAAATTTTTGATATTACTAATATTGAAAAACATAAAATTCTACATCTAATACATTTAAAATTTTTATTATATCTTGTATAGATTTAGAGATAAAGACGCTATAATATATAGAATATCGGGATGTAATAACTGGAATATGCTAAACTACGCTAAGGAAACCAGCTGGCAAATTCAAATGTTTATAACATAATTTGTAAATGATAGATGTCAGTGTCAAAAATCAAAAGTTTTAGTTACATTCTGAAAGCTTTTTCCGGGAAGTACATTTAATCTTTCGTATGGTTTTATTAATTAAATATGTAAAATTATAGGTAACCTGCATATATCCATTAGAAATACCGCCAATCTTGTTAATAAATTGGAAGAATTTCTGACTTTTAGGAACTTCCTCATACAACAAAAAATAGATATAATTCAAATTGTATGTGTGCAGAAGACATATTAAATACATAAAAAACAATATTTGGGTAAAGTTCTGTAATTTTTTTTGTTACAAAACGATGGTTCGATTGCGAAGTGCAATACAATACTTATATAACATAAAATGGAAATGGCGAGAGGTCTTGTGCTGGTTACAACAGATTTTTTACATTGTCTTAATGGTTCAAAGAATGCCGCTTATAAATTTATAGTAGCGGAAACAAAACATTTCATTTTAAAATTATTGCAGTTTGATAACATGCACAAGATGTAGAATGTGATAACGTTGAGGCCGTATTTAGACAAATTTAGTATTTCTATTTTATGCGTAACTATGTTCTGGCAATTTTGAGGGCACTAATGAGTAAATTCCTGGAAGTCTGCGAAAATGAAACAAATTAAGCAATGTAAATTGTGTGTCTGTCTGGAAGATATTTTATAAGCAATTTCCTGGAGCAAAAGACTATAATGTAACTAGAAATTACAGAACTTTTTCCATTTTCTTATTACTGGAAAATGACAGCCCAATTAAATTTTCTTCACTTTTTCGAAAATTACTTTATGTTAATATAAAGTCAAAATTGAAAAGTTTATGAAACCAGATGCTCTATAAAGTAGCTGACTTAAAATTTTAATCAATATTATGTGCTCAACTTTTATCCTTCTTTTTGTATATTTTTCAAACTTTATGACCGTCTACCTGTATATCTTAGTAAAAATAAATGAGTGAGTAATCTTAATCTTAAAATAGGAAGTTTGTTTAAATACTTCATTTTATAATGCCGTAAACTTGAAAACTATAAATTGTTTATACAATGAATTTGAAATGAATGTGAGTCTGTTGACGTCGAAACGAAAAGAATTTATAAATCATACATGAAAGACATTATGAGTTTGAGAAAAGAGGAGATAGAGGATGCATATAGGACGTCCCAAGGCCTAAGGCGACATCCTGTACCGAGAATTCACTTCACATGAGATTTAGATTAAATCCTTTTCTATATTGAAAATGCTGTACAATTCTGTATAGTTCTTTTTTTACTTTACACTATTTCCAGAACAATTGAAGAGCTCTTACCAAAAACAACCGTAGTCCATTGTTAGCTTCCGTCACCTTTAGATAAAAAATCTGTTGTGGCCAGCACAAGACCTCTCGCCATTTCTATATTAGGCTATATAAGTATTGTATTGCACTTCGCTTTCGAACCGTCGTTTTATGACAAAATATTACAGAACTTTACCCAAATATTGTTTTTTTTTTATTGTATTTAACATATCTTCTGCACACATTAATTCTAATTATATCTATTTTTCATTGTATGAGGATGTTTCTAAATGTCAGAGATTCTTCCAATTCATTAACCAGATTGGCTGTATTTCTGATGGATATATGCATTTTACCACAATTTTACCTATAATTTCAAATATTTAATTAATAAAACAATAAGAAAGATAAAATATACTTCCCAGAAAAAGCTATCAGAATGTCACTAAAACTGTTGATTTTTGACACTGACATGTGTCATTTACAAACTATGTTATAAAAATTGGAATTTATCAACTGGTTTCCTTAGTGCCTTAGCCTCTGCGATTAGGTTACTCTATAAATTATAGTGTCTTTATCTCTAAATCTATACAAGATATAATAAAATTTTTAAGTGTATTAGATGGAGAATTTTATGTTCTTCAATATTTAATAATTTTTTTTTTTCTAAGAAACTACTACTTCCGGTTGTTCAATTGTTACCAAAACCTTTTCAGCTCTTCCCAGGAATGTCAGATTGAGGAAACTGCAGTTAAATATTTTTTAAGTCTTATAGTTTTTGAGGAATCGTGGCTACAATATCCAGACATACACACATACACACATCCACACACACACACATACACACATCCACACACACACACACACACACACACACACACACACACACACACACAGACATCATTTTAAAAATGTTATAATCGGATTCTAGGGACCCTAAATCGTGCTTATTCAATAAAATCTGGATATGCCAAATTTAGCATGAATCCAATGTGTGTTTTTGTGTGTGGGTCTCTCTCTCTCTCTCTGTGTGTGTGTGTGTGTGTGTGTGTGTGTGTGTGTGTGTGTGTGTGTGTGTGTGTCTGTGTCCAATAACTCTAGTACTACATTTCCAAAAATTACAATTTCTTCGCACTTCCCTTATTTGCAACTTTTAACATATTTTCTTGAAAAAATGGATTTAAATATCATTTTTTGACATTATTTTCTTGTTATAAATATAAAGATAATTTTATTCTCTATACGACTTGACTGCATTTTGTACTTTGTATGCAAAGGATATAGATTTAAGAATTATAAAGAAATAAAATTTCATAAATCAGTCAGCTATGCTATAACAATGGAAACAGCTGCTATGTGAATATAATTCTGATTGATAGATGTCAGCGTCAAGTGCAATTTAAGTGGTATGTTCGTGAAATAATTTTACTGGAAATATATAATCTTTTGTAAGAAACTTTCTGTATGGAATTTGTACAAAATATATTACATAACTGACGGAAAGTAATGTGCTGGTCACAACTTTTTTTAATTTGAGGTAATCAAGGAGTAAACTTTTGTAGCTTCAGGACTCAGGATCATGTTTAAATTTTAGAAAATTATTTACTGGATGTTAAGAAATTAAAGAATGAACATTGATAATCATTTACATAATAATTAAGCAGTTTTATAGGACGTTTATGTAAAAACGCTGAACCATTAAAATGTAATAACTGTAATGTATCTCATGTTTATAATTAGGTGATAACAATAACTCGAAAACTCAGTTAAATAGCATTCATTATCTTAAAACATCGCCGTTTCGGTGGTGCACACTTACACCTTCTTCTGGGTAGCAAGATCTTACCATTTAATGTATTGTTATTTTAATGATTACAAATACGACTGGAGAGAAGAGATCTCCAAGACGAAACTTCTGAAGACCGTACAAGTGAGCACTTAGATTGACAAAAGCACAAAAACGATTAAAGTCGCGCACTCAAAGTAATTGAGAACGCCGTTCCCAAGAAGTGCTAAGAACTTACAATTTGCTGAAGTTTTGGAGAATTTTTACAGAGTAGCAGATCAAATGTTTAAATTTAAATTCTCTCTTATCCTGCGATCTGAGAAAGAGAGAAAGGTAAGATCTTGTTTTTATTTCGAAAGTCACAACCTTACAGATTTTTCAAATAAGACGAAATAGCTTAATAAAATATTCTTGACACTGTGCGAAATAAATAAATATGTTTACCAATATTTATGTCTCGTTATACCAATCTGTTTTTCGTAAATTTTGGTAATGGTAATATATTTGCACCATTGTAGACACTACAGTATGTTCTACAATTGAGTCGTACGTCGGTTGTCGCTTATAGTAGTCGTTGGTCGTTAGCAACACACGACATCCCTCTCTAAATAGTAACGAGAGTCGCAAGAGTTGGACCTGTATCACATTAGCGGGTTTTGAAGCGGTTGGCGGGTACGGGTGCGGGTGACTCCTCGACCAGTAGGAGCACGGCGGCAAGTGGTTGCTGTTGGTGAAGGAATAGCCGACAGACTATTTTTTAACCGCCAGCCGCACCCGCAGCTAATCACAGAGCCCGATACTGTCACGTGACTGCCTTGGTTTGACATGTGCTATAGTTTTCGTTTGTGCCGGTGCAGCATTTTTCTGTCATTTTGGATTTATTGACTTGAAGCGAGAATGACTGCTTACAAAATAAGACAAGAATCGGTTCTCGCTTCAATAAAACGTCAAGACGAATAAACCGTGGCGGTATGGCGGAACGGGAGCGTTAACCGCTCCGGACAGTATGATTACAAGAACCGTCATCCGCACCCGTACCCGCACCCGTCAACCGTTTCGAAATTCGCTAGTATGAAGGTGTCGTAGAGAATTGTTACTTTTAAGTGAGGTTGTCGATTTTATATCTCTTCCAATTTATTTTAATTTAATTGCTTTATAGCTTAAAATAATAAAACTACGGTGGCTGATTCAAAAGAGAAGACAAAAACATACAAGACGATGGTGGATAAAACCTCATATTACCGTTGATGGGCAAAATTTGATGCGTACAGAAAATTATTTTCATATTTCAAGTTAAGTGATCACGAAGAATTTTTCAAATTTACAAAAATGTCTGTACAACAATTTCAAATATTTTTTAGTTTTCTTGCTCAAAATCTCTTGATTATACTAAATCTTGTTATGAGCATTTCCGATTTAAAACTATCATAGAATTATCAAAAAGTATGAATTTATTCATATTCATTATTAACTGGTGGTTAATAATGAAAAATTTTATACCAGTAACTAAGAACAAGTTAAGAAATTTAATTTCACGGCACTCTAATCAGAATAAAAAAGGTGATCTGTGAGCTAGTAGTGAAAATATTAATTTTAGGATATATTATAATGGGATTTCTTAGTATGTAGACTGTGGTTATCGGAAGTCCCTTTTGTGTGATAATTAATTCAAAACGAACTCGGGTTGTCAGTTGTCAGAAACATAATCGATAATTCATGGCTTACACCTACCTAATACCCTAGTTGTGATTAAATATGAACTATTTAATCAGATTTCAGATTCTCGTACAATGACTTGTTTAATTATTCGCCGTGCATATGAGTCCAGCAGTAATGAAGTTCACACCACAAAAATGTACTTTGCAATAAAAAAAATTCTTATTAATTTGTAGTTGTTACCTCGTTGTACAATTATTTTAATACCTCGAACGGTTACCACCTTCTCGAGGTGGGAAAATGAAGAACCAGCTTTAATTTTCATAAAATCATATTCAAAATTGGAACGTTTCGGAAGTCGGAAAAACTTCCATCATCAGCCAGAGTTTTACAAATAAAAATAAATAAGACAGAGCATCCTGAGATAAACTACAATCACAGGCATGGCAATTAAGAAATCGTCGAAAATCGAAAATGAACAAATGGCCAGGGCTGATTCTAGCCCCAAAACCTTCCAATATTGAAATAATTTTTAAATATATTAAAATTAATGCGAACAGTCCTCCCTCCAAACATGTTACTGAGGGAATCTCGCAGGCATCCGAAAAGGACTACGTAGGCTGTTTAATACAATAACATTAGAACACGATGAATTTTGATAAAAATCAATTAGTAGAAAATTACATGGCTAACCGCCATTTTTGTCAGCAACCTGGGCTGGAATCAGCCCTGGCCATTTGTTCCTTTTCGATTTTCGACTATTTCTTAATTGCCATGCCTATGATTGTAGTTTATCTTAGGATGCTCTGATGTCTTATTTGTTTTTATTTGTAAAACCCTAAAAGCTGTTCTTCATTTTCCCACCTCGAGAAGGCGATAACCGTTCGAGATATTAAAATATCTTAATAATTTGGACGTTTCGGGGGTTCACCGCCACCATTATCAGCAATATTCTTATAGATTTTATTTTAATATATTAATATATTGTTATTCATATGCAACAAGAGTAAAAAGAACAGTGTGTTCAGAAAAAAAAACCTAATTCGGAGTAGGCTATAAACACTGAAACGTATATATGATCATTATTCAATTCAAAAGTCAAGTTGTCAAAATTGACCGTGAAATGTAATTTTAATGAGAAAGGATAATAAAGTTTTCTAATTTACTTCTTTCTATTTCTTAAAGAAGGATTCAAGAAGAAAAGCTTTGATTACTTTAGATAACATTTTTGATAATATCTCGGGTCAAATTGACATTTAATTAAATACGTTTTATTGTTCATAGCCTACTCCCAGTAAGGATTTTTTTTTTGAACATACTGTATTGTCGTATTTCACGAATAGGAAAGTTTGATCGAACGAGCCGTAGGTGAGTTTGTCATATTCTATGAGTTGCATATACATTTTTTTACATCTGCAATTCTGCAATGAAAGTGTGAAAAAAGTACCATAACGTTTTATTATTTCCCCCGTTTGCATTAAAAAAGTGCACTTTTTCACACCTTTTTGTGTTAAAAAAGACATAGGTATTGTATAAAAACAATTTAAAGAAAAAACGTATACCTTTTTTAATAGTCATAAGAATAATAAGATAGTTATTTGTGTATCAAGGATGGAAAAGTAATTTTTTTGGCCGAATCTGAAGGAAATCAGATAACGCCGAAAAAAATTTTAAGCTGAGATGCACACAATAGTTTCTTGGCGACTATCACAAAAAGTTATACTTTTGATGCACACAATAGTTTCTTGGTGACTATCATAAAAAATTATACATTTTTATATAAACCAATATTTTTATTGGCAAATATATTATAAACTAAAAGTTAAAATCAAATAATTAGTAAAAAATTTAAAAGAAGTTCGATCAAGGTCATTTTCGAATTTTATGAAACAAGATTTAAGTTCCGTCCATTTTGTCAAATTTATTAGTGTCATTTACTCAGTTTATATGCGGATGCGTAATATACCTACTACTGTTTTTCTATTGTTATAAAAATATATATATTTAAAAGCACTCAAAATTCAAAACTAAGTCAACTGGTAAATTTATTAGCAAATGTAAAACCAAATATTTGAAAAATAAGATACTGACAGTGTCAATGACACTGTCAGAAAATAAATAATAATAAGTATTTTGTCAAATTGACTTTGAAACATATTACATTTAAAATTGACACAACGTATCAAAAATACAAATTAACTAAGTGAGCGATAACGTTGAATATGACAACGAAATTGAACGTTTTATTACATTTAATGCCAATAATAACATAGTGGTAGTAGAGATAACAACCAGAAAAACCAGGAGTATTTCTTGGTTGTAGTGGTTCGATTTTTTACCAACCTTTTTCAAGAACCGCGTTTTGAAAAGAAACCGGAACTGGTTGCTTTACGGAACATACAAATTTTTTGTCATATTACATCATTATTTTCAGATTAAAATTAAAGAAAATTTTGTTTTAAATTATTCCAACATTAACTCTTTGGAACATTGTTTTTAATTTCATTAAACTTCTGAATCAATACAGTCAAAAACTTTTCCAATGTTTTATTAATTTTAAAACTTACTAACTTGATTAAAACTCGTGGAAATTAAATATTTAAAACTTCATTTCAACTTGTACGATTATTAAAGCAAAATAACTCTATCGTACATGTTCAAAGTAAACAAGTATTCGATGTGCAAATTTGAGTTTTGATTTTACACTCTAGCTTTAGCAGAAATAATGTTCCTGTTCCCAGCACGAATAGTGCTGCAAAGTTGCATGTCGAGAGAGAATATTTAATGCGGTGTTGCGAAATAATAGTTTAGAAAGGTATAGATAATTAAAGACAACATATGAGGGAATTTATTCATTTTGAAAATATTACAATGTAAGTAATGAATCATGGTTTGAATAAATTTACAAGGTTGGCAACGAAAGTAATTATGAAAAACATAAAGCGTATTTAAATGTTTATAACTTTAAATGCATATAAATAAATTCCTGTTTACATGAATGAATTCAGCATGTACATGTTATATTTTAAAATATAACACGCATGAAAATAAGATGGCGCCCGGTGCGAGTGTGTCTGCTTGTGTTGAATGTTTTAGTAAAATAAAAGATGACAAATATATAAGTTGAGGGGATTTAAGACTGCTGTTATTAAAATGGTTAATTCATTTAAAAATTTCAAATGGTATTCTCTTGAATGCAATGACACTTTGGAGGTTATGTTAAGGCAGCTGTACAAGAAACAAGAACTTTGTTCTTGAAATACGTATCTAGCTTCTTTTTTCATTTAATTTTAAGGTTAGGGCTAATAGGCTATTCCACAGTATTGAAAAATAGTAAAAGTTTATTGAAAATATGAACGATAATATTTAAAGGATAAGTAAAACCATATTTCTTTTATTATAAATTATTCCTTCTAGAAGACACGGGGAGTTTTGCTTTTGATGATGCAGGACATGTGCACGAGCAAATAGGATCCAAGTATGACTTCCGATTTTGAGAATCCCCGTCCTATCTAAGAATATACTTCTTCGGGTGTGTCGGATCTGTTCGGTTGCTGTTCGGGTGACGTTCTAATTTCTTTGTTTTTATAAAATGAGAAAAAAAGTGAAATAAATTAAGTATAATAATTTATTTTATGTCTCTAATAATGAATTATAATATTACAATTTAAATATACATTATTTTGTAATTTGTTTAAAATTTTTTCGTGGCTTGTGAACCACTGTTTGTTTACTTCTGGTGTATCCACATTACCTACGTCACAAAGCTAATTTAAAATTCGGACCTTAATATCTCGCTTATTTGGAGGAATTTTTAACTAGGACTTTCACATGTGGTCTTATATTTTTATGTACTTCAAAAAAAAAAAATTTTTTTAATATCGTGGAATAGTCTATTTTTAATTTTATTATTAAGATTGTAGACTGCAATAAGAGTGATTCAGTACTAATGTGGAAAACCTTATTAAATGTAAAGAAAACAACAATATTAATGAAATTTAATTTGATAAAAAAATTGTGCTGATTTAAATAATATTGCCAATGAATTTAATTGTTGTTTTTTTTACATTATTAGTATTGATAATTTGATACAGAGAATACCTGATTGCAATGCAACTTTGTGATTCCAATTCCAGTTCTTAGTAATAATTTTAATAGCTTTGAAATAATCGATATGGTCTATCCAAAAAAAATTGTTAATGTATTACCCAATAAAAATTGCTCGGATGAAATATCTGCAAAATTAATAGAAATTCCATTTACACAAATTAATAATTCACTGCTCCACATTATAAACTATTCAATAGAAACTGGTGTAGTACCAAAAAAATTGAAACAGTCAACAATTATTCCATTGAGAAAAGTAAATAACATTAATCGACTGGAAGATTTTAGACCGATAAATACTAAATCAACCTCTGTAAAATTTTTAAGAATTGTATATGATTTGTTACTATACTGTTAATGATTCAGAAATATTATCTATATATCAGTCAGGATTTAGATAAAATTATAATTGTGAAACAGTATTGCAAAATGTTATACATGACTGGAAATATAACGCGGATAACAGTTTATATACTATAGCTGTATTTTTTTGACTTTAAAAGAGCCTTTGAAACTGTGGACAGAAACAGACGTACTGAAATTGGAATCATATGGCTTAAGTGCCAAATTGGTACTGTACTGTGCTGCAATAGTTTTTACCTCTCGCTAAGAGAGGTATTGGATTCATGCTAAAATTCGCATATCCAGATTTTATTGAATAAGCACGATTTAAGGTCCCTACAATCCGATTATAACATTTTTAAAATGATGTCTGTGTGTGTGTGTGTGTGTGTGTGTGTGTGTGTGTGTGTGTGTGTGTGTGTATGTATGTCTGGATGTTGTAGTCACGATTCCTCAAAAACTATAAGACTTAAAAAATATTTAACTGCAGTTTCCTCAATCTGACATTCCTGGGAAGAGCTGAAAAGGTTTTGGTAACAAATGAACAACCGGAAGTAGTAGTTTCTTAGAAAAAATCTTCTAAATATAATTTTTTGGGAGTTTTTTTATTAAATATTGAAGAACATAAAATTCTCCATCTAATACACTTAAAAATTTTATTATATCTTGTATAGATTTAGAGATAAAGACTCTATATAATTTATAGAGTAAACTAATCGCAGAGGCCAAGGCACTAAGGAAACCAGTTGACAAATTCCAATGTTTATAACATGACACATGTCATTGTCAAATATCAACAGTTTTAGTGACATTCTGATAGCTTTTTCTGGGAAGTATATTTAACTTTTCTTATTGTTTTATTAATTAAATATTTGAAATTATAGGTAAAATTGTGGTAAAATGCATATATCTATCAGAAATACCGCCAATCTGGTTAATGAATTGGAACAATATTTGACATTTAGAAACTTCCTCATACAATGAAAAATAGATATAATTTGAATTATATGTGTGCAGAAGACATGCTAAATATAGTAAGAAACAATATTTGGGTAATGTTCTGTAAGATTTTGTTATAAAACGACGGTTCGAAAGCGAAGTGCAATACAATACTTATATAGCCTAATATGGAAATGGCGAGAGGTCTTGTGCTGGCCACAACAGATTTTTTTTTATAGTTTTTGTGTAAAATAAAACCATATTATTATTATTATTATTATTATTATTATTATTATTATTTTCATTGAAATAATAAAATTATTTTTTATGAGTCAACAGTTATTAAATTAGAATTATTTTTACTTTTGTATTTACCATTGTCAAATTAAAGTAGTATGTCACAAAATGTTCTCGAAATTTCAACAACACAGAATTGAAATAAATGAAAAATTTAATATGCGTAAAAGCTCTGTAATTCATCTTCCACTTTCGCTGCTTATAAATTACGTAATAAAACGTAAATTCGCCTTTGAAAATAAAATTATTTACTATAATAAAACCACTCGTTTCTTTTATATCAATGATTTCCAACCAAGAATACCTATATTTTTTGTATATGTTTAAAATATTTTTATAGGTTAAAACAAGAACAACAAATGTCAGCATTTTGTGATTTGAAATGAATAATTAAAAATATGTGGGTGGATATACGACCCTGGCAACATCGCTATTCGATTGTATGGACTAAATTACATATATTTACCAATTTTCTCAAAATTTATCCCATTATATTAGGTTGCATCATAGAATTGAATGGCGAAATCGCAAGTATCGCCACCCATTTTTTCGTTATTGCCCAAAAAAGGAAAGTTTGAGGAGTCTAAGTTTGAACACAAATATCGCAGGAACCAAAAAAGATATTAATTTGCGGTTTGAAATGTTAGAATAAGCGCGTTGAAAAGTATAAAAAGTATATTTTTACCTATAGTTTGATGTACGAGGGGTTTCCAAAAATAATCGGATTTATTTTCTAGCGGTTGGTAGGGCGCCTTTTGGATTTGTTGCCCAAGCGCCATCCTTGGGGATACAACTGAGGGATCAGTACGATTTTTTCGTAATCGCTGTTTTGAAATTTTGTAATGGCGAACATTAAAGAGCAATATGTTAACATCAAGTTCTGTTTCTTGCTAAGGAAATCAGCAGCAATGTTTGGGAGAGCTTACAAAAATCCGGATCGATTTCTGACTATTCGCTCAATTCCTAGCACGCATTTAAATGATTGGCTCTCTGGTCGTTAGAAAGCACACGTGGAATGGATTCCGCTGCAACACGTTTCATCGATTTCCCTAACAAGAAACAAAACTTTAATATCTGCTATTGCAAAAATCACCTAACAAAGAGTGTCTTCAAAAAAAAAAAAAATCACAATGACCGCCCATATGTTTCCCCAAGGATGACGCTTGGGCAACAGATCCAAACGGGTGTCTAGTGAAGACACCTAGAAGGAGAAGTTGGAACTAGCACCCTACCACCTGCCAGAAAATACTTCCGGTTATTTTTGGGTACCCCCTCGTATATAAGTTTTAGAGAACATAGCTCAAAAAAAAATAATCCGGTGTAGCCCGCACATTACCTTCCGCCAATTCTGTATATTTCGTACAAATCCCATACCAAAAGTTCCTTGGAAAACATTCTATATACCAATAAAACTGTAACATGAATATAAATATTTTTTCGCGATCGCCCAGAAAATGAGCTCTTTCTGATCACTATTTAGACCGGAAAGTCCTTCTTTGCTGAGCTAGCTCGGAAAGTACTTTACCAATCCCGGGACCGGTAAAGCTAAATGTTTCCATGGAGATCAGTTTATTTATATCTTATTTGCTCGCAGTAAAAAATAAAATAATACTTTTTTATTCTTTTTTCAAGATTGCTTGCTCACCCAGTAAAGTATCACTTTCAGGTCTTGTTACATATATTACTATTCTACAAATCCCACACCGTGAGTTCCTTGAAAAAATTCTATAAATATAAAAAAATTATAACACGAACATACACTATATTCTTTCATATTGATAATCACAAAAATGTCAAAAAAAAAAAATATTTACGTACTTTTTTTTTTTTTTTCAAGAAAAACTGTTAAGAACTTCAAATAACGGAACCTCCGATATACCAATTATAACCAAAATCTAATTAACTCTTCATACGAATGTAAAGAAGAGGAATACGAAAGAATTATAATTTTTAGAATTGTAGTATTGGAGTTATCGTCGGAGAAAACTTTGTCACACACGGACACACAACAGGCACACACAGACATCATCTTAAAAATAGTAAATTCGTATAGTAGTCCCTAAAACGTGCTTATTCAACTCACCAGCGATTTTTTTTTTACCAAAGACAATATCTTCCTTGCCTAAAGATGATGGAAGGTAAAAAATCTAAAGGATTAAACTTCTTAAATGTAAAATTGTAGTCTATAATAATTAAAAAATATGTTGTGTGGTGATACATAACGCCGTAAATAAATGTTTTTGCCGAAAAACACAATTGTTTGTTTATTTTCAATTTAACGACATCGAAAACCGTTGTGATTTGCGCACAGAAACGTAATTAAGTTTAGAACAGCAATTACTAGTCAACATCTCAGGGGCATTTACACAGGTTCAAAATGTACCACCAGAGAATTTTCAGACCAGTAACTGTACACCAGATTATGCCTAATTTAAAGTTGGAAACATAATCTGTGAAACCATATTCAATCATAGTTTTTGCCATTCACTGAACAATTTGGTGATTGCTGAAGCAGCTAGATGAGTATTTGCATATCTGCAGGAATTTCAGTTTCAGCTTGATTGGTCTTCATTGAAACTTTCTATCCCAGGGTGTATTACGCCATCAATAAACAAACACTGTTGACATTACCATGGCAACTGATTCACTAGCCAGCATCTCAAACAGAGGACGGTCGCTTTTATTATTTTTAAATCACAAAGAAAACGCACAGAGGCGCAAAAAAATGTGACGGCGGCCAGTCCGCTTTTGAGCGCATTTTCCTCTCCGTAGATCGGAAACAAGTGACAGCGATAGCGTACGTAGGTTACAGCGATGCGTGATTGTTGGAGGAATCATGGCCACGTTGATAGCTGATGAAAAACAAAATTGCTGAATACGAGTAGTAGATCCAAACAGTGATGTCGATGTTGAAATATTGATTCTTGGAGTAAATGGAACTTATGTTACGAAAACAATACTGATAAGATGGAGGGGACTCACTTCTTTTGTAACTTCGCATAGCCAGGACCGTAAATAAAAAATCTTTTGTGGCCAGCACAAAACCTTCCGTCAATTCGGTGTATTTTGTACAAATCCGATACCAAAAGTTCCTTGGAAAATATTCTATATATCCTGCAAAATTGTAACACGAACACACTATTTTTTACAAATTCCATATTGTAAGTTTCTTTGAAAAGATTCTATAAATCCAATATAATTATAACACGAATGTACATTCTGTAAATTGCACTTCACACTTCCTCATTCCTATCCAACGCATCTTCTTCACACAGTTCTTCCTCTCTCAAATATTCTGCTACACAGTCCTTCCATCTTCTCTTTGGCCTTCCTAGTACTCCCGGCATTGAAACTGCAAGTCACTTGCGAGGGACACTCTGTCACTTATGTTACTCTCTGATCCTACACTTTCCACTTTGGTTTTGTACTTGACACTGACATCTGTCAATTAGAATTTTTTGCATATATCCGCTGTTTCCATAATTTTTGCAAAGCTGACTGATTTTTGAAAGTTAACCTCTCTTAATCTCTCTATAACTCTATACCTATTGAATATGAAGGAAAATGTATAATCAAATCGTATAGGGAATAAGATTTTCTTTCATATTGATGATCATAAAATGTCGAAAATTGATATTTAACTGCGTTTTTTCCAGAAAAACTGTTAAGCGAAAGAACGAAAGAATCATAATTTTTAGAATTGTAGTTTTGGAGTTATCGTCGGAGAAAAATTTGTCACACACACACGGACACACACACAGACACACACACGGACACATACACGGACACATACAGACATCAATGTAAAATTAATAAAATCGTATTCTAGGGATCTTAAAACGTGCTTATTCATTAAAAACTCACCATCGAATTTTTTGACCAAAGACAATACCTTCCCTACCTAAAGGTGACGGAAGGTAAAAAAGTAACAAGTAAACAAAAATTTAACAATTTTCTATATATCTCAAATTTTGAACATGAAATGGATGTTAATAAATACTCGAAATCTGAGTCATACAGTATGTTTCGGGATACCTAATAACTTCTTCGGGGTCTACAAGCATTCGAAAAATGTGTTAAAATCCGACAAATCCATTTTTGGTCAAAAATGAGTTTGATAGTGTATCGGATTCGGCTTCTCATTCTCCATAGCGTACCAAAACTCAACAAATTCTTATGATATTTATGTTTAAAGTATCGGGTTTTCAGGTTAGTTTCAACACCCAACAAATCCACAACAAGTTCGGATCTAATGCCAACAAATTAGCTAATCAGAGCAGCGAATTGGAAGTCACGTGGACCTATTGGGTATACATTTTGTTTATTAGTCAGTTGTTTCTTTGCAATAATTTAATAAGGAAATCGTGCTCAATAGATTTTATTAACATTCAAATTTTCAAATAATTTATAATAATGGTGGGTAATACTTTTGACGTCACACACAAGAAAGAGAGAGATAGAAGATCATAATACAAACAAACCATCGCCATTTTAAAGTTCTGTCTTCTGTCGCTTGTGCTTTGATATTTGGGTTCTACATAATTCAATGTCTTCGGATGGCCGTGGTTAAAGGGTTTCACATTTGTCATGCATTCTTTATAATTATAGCGGAAGTCACTGTTACAAAGACCTTACACTCTTTTTTACCTCTTGCTAAGAGAGGTATTGGATTCATGCTAAAATTCGCATATCCAGATTTTATTGAATAAGCACGATTTAAGGTCCCTAGAATGATGTCTGTGTGTGTGGATGTGTGTGTGTGTGTGTGTGTGTGTGTGTGTGTGTGTGTGTGTGTGTGTGTGTGTGTATGTATGTCTGGATGTTGTAGAAACGATTCCTCAAAAACTATAAGACTTAAAAAATATTTAACTGCAGTTTCCTCAATTTGACATTCCTGGGAAGAGCTGAAAAGGTTTTGATAACAATTGAACAACCGGAAGTAGTAGTTTCTTAGAAAAATTCTTCTAAATATAATTTCTTGGAAGTTTTTTTTATTAAATATTGAAGAACATAAAATTATCCATCTAATACACTTAAAAATTTTATTATATCTTGTATAGATTTAGAGATAAAGACACTATAATTTATAGAGTAAACTAATCGCAGAGGCTAAGGCACTAAGGAAACCAGTTGACAAATTCCAATGTTTATAACATAGTTTGTAAATGACATATGTCATTGTCAAAAATCAACAGTTTTAGTGACATTCTGATAGTTTTTTCTGGGAAGTATATTTAATTTTTCTTATTGTTGTATTAATTAAATATGTGAAATTATAGGTAAAATTGTGGTAAAATGCATATATCCATCAGAAATACCGCCAATCTGGGTAATGAATTGGAACAATCTCTGACATTTAGAAACTTCCTCATACAATGAAAATTAGATATAATTAGAATTATATGTGTGCTGAAGACATGTTACATACAATAAAAAACAATATTTGGGTAAAGTTCGGTAATATTTTGTTATAAAACGACGGTTCGAAAGCGAAGTGCAATACAATACTTATATATCCTAATATGGAAATGGCGAGAGGTCTTGTGCTGACCACAACAGATTTTTTGTATTTGACACCATCTTGTTGCAACTGTCATCATGACAGGGATTTGTTTGTATTTTAGCAACTAGTCACAGGTAGTTCAAGGAAAATAAAAATAGATGGCAGTATGAAAATATGTCTCGGTATAACCCTCCATTAAATAATTGTAATGTGTAGATGGGAACATAAATTAAAATTCCCTGAAATTTAGAGCCTAACAAAGAAAAACTACTACGTCTCGGTATCCAAACATTATCATTTAGCAGTAAACTGCATTTGTCGCTTTTAATACTCAAAAAACTACAAAATAAAAGTATACCAGCTGATAAAAACCAAATGCCCGCATTGTTTGAATGTAGAAAAGAAAAAGTTGTCATTTTTATGAACGTCCAAATGATAAAAATTTAATCCTACCACTAATGCATTATATGTTAAATTAAACAGGCTCCAAATTGGTGGTAAACACCACACAATGAAATTTGCTCCATATAGGAGTCGTGGGATGCATTATTTTGTAATCCATTGGTTAATAAATAACTAAATAAATGTGTTGATTTATTATTTGTCCTGAATTTTAATTTTCAAACCAGTCAATGAAAACCACTGAAGCAGATGATCTAGTTATACTAGTGAATTACAAATGAAATCAACTACAACAAATCGATAATTGCAAGCAGTTAATTAAAGTATAATTCAGTTAATTGCAACCATTTATTTCACAGAACATTGAACAAAACTGTGATTTACTGTTATCAATATATTGCCACACCAGTAGAATTTTTAATTATAAGTAATTTCTTGGAAAATATGCATTGGTGAAGTGTTGAGATGTACTGTAATAATTGCGGAATATGGCGTTAAATTGTAAAATTTGCTACACACACAATATTATTACTTCCTTATACAGTTGAATCTAATATTCATTTAAATTGCATCGCTGTTTTAATTAGAAAATTGACTTCTGCAAAACTTTCTGATAAATTTAATTTGCAAGAGCGAGGCAGTATAATTCCTACGTAAAACCATTTTGCGTGAAGTGGACTAGCTTGAACCTATCAAGTAATCATTGAGCAATTACACGCTGAATATAAACGTTCTACATTTTCCTCATTTACATTGTAATACATGTATCATGTTCATGTACACTACCTTCTCAAATTTTGATGTAAAACTGACAGGTCTATTAATACTAAATAAGTGGTTCTTGAATTTTGATTGTCTAACCTAGTTTAAGATAACAGTTTAACTGTTCTAAACATGCACAAAAATGCGATATCCAATTTTTACCTTCCGTCAAAAGAAAGGTATTGTTTTTGGTCAAAAAGTTCGGTGGTGAGTTTTTAATGTATAAGCACGTTTTAGGGTCCCTACAATACGAATGTACTATTTTTAAGATGATGTCTGTATGTGTATGTATGTGTGTCCGTGTGTGTGTCTGTGTGTGTCTGTGTGTCCGTTTCATATTCTTTCATATTCGTCTTCTTTACAACCATATGAAGAGCTGATTAGATTTTGGTTATAATTGGTCAACCGGAAGTACCCTTATTTGAAGTTCTTAACAGTTTTTCTTGAAAAATCGCAGTTAAATATCATTTTCGACATTTTATGTGATTATCAATAGAAATAATATCTTATTCTCTAAACGGTTCGATTATACATTTACCTTCATATTCAATAGATATAGAGTTATAGAGAGATTAACTTTCGAAAATCAATCAGCGTTGCAAAAATTATGAAAACAACAAATATATTCAAAAAAATCGACAGATGTCAGTGTCAAGTGCAGAACCAAAGTGGATAGTATATGATCTAAAAGTGATATAAGTGACAGAGTGTCCCTCGCCAGTGACTTGCATTTGCGGCCATAATGCCAGAAGTACGAGAAAGGCAAAAGAGAAGATGGAAGGACTGTATAGCAGAAGATTTGATAGAGGAAGGACTGTGTCACGAAGGTGCTTTGGACAGGAATGAGTAGAAAAGAAGAATAAGAAACAGTGACTTCTAATAAAATAGGGCAAAGTTGAAGCAGGAGGAAGTGTTAAGTGCGATACATAATGTACGTTCGTATTCGTATTAAAATTTTATTAGATTTTAGAATCTTTTCAAAGGAACTTTCAGTATGGATATGTAAAAATAGTGTGTTCTTGTTACAATTATACAGGATATATGGAATATTTTTCAAGGAACTTTTGGTATAGGATATGTACAAAATACATCGAATTGACGGAAGGTTTTGTGTTGGCCACAACAGATTTTTTTTTGGAAACATTAGAGAGTTTTCAAGTCAAAATAAATAGCGTGGAAATTAAAGCTCATTTTAGCTTCAATGCGCATATGTACGTAATTTTTTTACGGTATGTACGTATCGTTTTTGCACGATCGAGTTTTTTAAATATCAGGGTTTCCAAGGCAGTACGGTTTTATTTACTGATCAAGATTTGGTTGTTAAGATAACAAAGTCAGTAAATTGTACAAAAAGCTCACGGGCGGTAAGCGAATAAATAGTTTGTACATCACCTTAGCCATAGCCGAAGGGTGAATCACTCCTTCAATTTTGTACAAAAGATTGTACAATCAATGGATTGTAAGACGATTGTAATGATTGTACTCAAGAATGTACAATCTAGAGAACTGAGATACGAAGCCGGTCAAATCTGTAAATAGTGAACAAAATCGCAACGAAATCTCCCACTTTTATGTATAATTTTATATTAATCAACATCAACAAAAATGTCTGTGTTTTGATAGTTTTTTTTTTACAATTTTGACCATAATACGGCCATAAATGGTGTTTCATTATGTGAGAAAAAATGCGTAAGGGAAAATGTTTATTTTACAATTTTTATTTTTGCGAAATTTAATTGTTTTTCAATGAATCAATTATTACAACAACCATTAACTTTAACCTATGAATTTAATATTTTTATAAGTTATACATCGTTTACACAAACAACGCAAGATGCGTCGGTTTGCGTCATTGGATAGTTAAAAAATCCCTTTTCAATGGTGGAACTTTCATGGTGTCCATATACAACTAAAACTTTGACATCATATCTCAAAATCCAGCATTGCCATTCAAATGAATATGAAAAAGTGCCATAAATATGTGGAAATTGTAATCTAATATTATTCACAATTTCCCCTATATCTAGTGACCTATGCATTTTTGATCAAATAACAAAATTGCCTCCTAATAGGGCAACTTTTGTTTAATTTAATCAACTTCGTACCTCTTAACAGCTCTCGAGACCACCATGTTGGATAAGTTATCCTGGACATTCTGCATACAGTATTTAAATTTATATTAACAGTGATTTAATCTTCAACGAAATAATTTAATACTGCACTTATAAAACACACTTTGTGAAATAGTAATTTCTTACCTTTTGTATAGTTAAACCTGAGTTAAAACAAAAATATTAGGGAAAATAGTGAATTATGTTCACCTCAATAAGACAAACATTATCCTAAGGTATATACTACTGTACATGATTGTAATGATGACTGTAGCTGATTGTACCGTGATTGCATATGATTATAAGGATTGTAACTGATTGTAACGTGATTATAAGGATTGTAAATGACTGTAGTGAATGCAGACTGCGATTGTAAAGAATATATCTCCTCGGCAACAGCATTAGAATAAATACAAATTTAGTACAACAACTATACTCTATTTGGTTTAAGATTGCAGTGATGGGCGGGGCTTGATTAGACTGGTTGACTCAGCAACATTTTGAGTAGTACTCGAAATACCGGTGTATCCAAAAGACCACCCGCTCACCCGTATTTCTGTGAATACGGTTCGGAGCCGATTCTTCACCCATAAGACCCGTAAGATCCATAAGAACCACAGGCCCATATTATCCGTAAAAACCACAGTCCCGTATTATCTGTAAGAACCTTATCACCCGTAAGACGTATTATTACGTTGCTAATTATCTGTTTAAATAATCATACCGTTGAAAAACAATTTTATTTAATTTAGTTGATTTATTTGATTAACCAGTTCACATAACACAATTAGTTCTAAAAGATAAGTTAGTAATTTATACAATAATAAGACAACTAAAAAGATCTCAATTTATAATATTGATCTGCGGTTCTTATGAGTCTTACGGGTCTTAAGGGTGAAGAATCGACTCCGACCCTGTATTCCATTTGGTCCGGGTGGGTATTTCTCATTTAACTAAATACCCAGTTCAAAGACTTAACCAAACAATTTGGAGATGGAACATTTTCAATATCACCCATTTGAGGACCACTTCGATCAGATACGCGAAACTATAAAATATATAATACTTATTTTTTACAATTATTTCCGGGTTGATAGGTTATGTTTTTTTATCTCTCGGTAAAAAAGGTATTGGATTTATGCTAAAAATCGCATTTTAGTGAATAAGCACGTTTTCAGGTCCCTAGTATCCTATTTTTAACATTTTTACAATGATATCCATAAGTATGTATGAGTGGATGTTGAAAGGACGAATTCTCCAATACTGTAAGATATAAGATCTCTATAACTACGAATTTCTCAATCTGACAATAATTGGAAAAGGTGAAAAGGTTTTGGGAACAATTGAACAACCGGAAGTAGTAGTTTCTTATAAAAGAATCTAAATATTTTTTTTGAAAATATGTGTGGTTAGAATAATAACGAACATTAAATTCTTATAAGACTAAACAATGCAGAAATTAAGAAATAGAAACAAAAAACATAATTATCTTATCTTTGAGTATTAATTTTTTTTTGTATTTACTTACATTTCCTTTTCTTATTGCTATGTAAAATTATTCTTTAATTGGGATGTTAGTGTCCAGTTGTATAAGAAATAAACAATTCTGAAAAAAAAAAATTGTAATTTTTTATTAGTTTTCGGGTGTTCATTCCGGCTTTAATCGCCAGGCTCCGATGTATTGTGTATTACTGTTTATTAATCAATGTACGTACATACATCCACCTGTTGAAATCTCGGACTGAAATGATTATCACATCCCGCCACTTCAGAAGTGAAAACTAAAGTAGAATTTTGTAGGTTTTTCTAAGAATCACACTGCTTGTTGCTTGTTGCATTCTTTGGATTACCTATTTTCACCCGTTGTTCGGACTACTGAATGTTCGTATTAAAGGGTATTTCGTAATAATTAAATTCACTTAATTCCAAATTGTTTTTTGTTGCTCATTATTATAAACCCGTTAGATTTACGAGTAAATTACAGTTATTGAAATAAGTAACAGACACTAACAGCTGCGTGTTTCTGTTGTAGCTAATAATAATTATAGTCACATATATTTCATCAATTTACACTGTCTACGTATACATTACCTCCCCAAATAACGTGAAACAATATTTATTTTACTATTAGGTTACATCAGACCATCAGACCCTCAGACCAAATATAAATTAGACGCCGCATACAACCATTTGTTGTGAAGCACGAACTTAAATGGGCGTGCCGAGCTAGCCAGCGGCGTTCATGAAATGCGGGTTGCATTTGCAATAGTTTGAAAGTAACAGCAGCTTGTATTTTATAACGTATTAAGTGATTTGAAAAAGAAAAATTATATTTACAATGACGTTATCAAATATTTATATTTTACCGCACCTAACCTTTCAAAATCACCTTCGCACGTAAAATAATAATAACAAACTAGGCAAGCAACACGCTATACAAAACAAACGCCTCATTCCCTCCTATCCCCACCTAACCCCCTCACCAAGGATGGAATGGCTTCACAACAAACCATTGCGCAGTATCAGTATAGGGAATGCGGCGTCTAATTTATATTTGGTCTGAGATCAGAACACCTATACAGGGTGTTATGTAAGTAAGTGTAAAACGCTTAATCCATGGTAGAACTGACCCCATAGATAGTAAATCTGACAGTAATTTTCGTTTAACATGCTTTCTACTAGAACTGGATTCCTTTAAAACTGACCACCGACGTCATAGTTCAAAATTTTGTAAAAAAGTAAAAATCAATGTCAAAATATTGATTGTCGAAACTGACGTTAACCGTGTTTTGCTAAAGTTGAATATGCGTTATGTATGCATGTATGTTTTCTAGATATTTCAACAATATTTATTTGTTAGTCTAATTACTTCTGTTCATTGCTCATAAACATATTATAGTTTTTCATTATGAAAATCTGAAATATACCGCAACGCCAATGTTCTTATATGTCATTTGTGACAGGTGTGACAATTTTCCAGAGAACACATTGGCTGGTAGCACAAACGTGGTTCTAACACCGGTATCAACTAGAACCGTGTCAATGACTTGGCACATACTTCAGGGTTATTAATAAAATAAGAGTTGCCAATATACTGAATTAAGTCGAAAATGTACTGACAGCCATATTAAATAAATTTGACCTCATTATTATTTAACACTGTTTTTCCTAAAAACAAGTTAAAAAACAAATCATATTAAATAATTTTAAATAGTGTCGGCAGATTTATTGAATATGGCTGTCAGTAAATTTTCAGCTTGATCAATATATTGGCAACACTTATTTTGTTAACAAACCTGAGTATATGTCAAGTCGTTGACACGGTTCTAGTTAACACCGGTGTTAGAACCACGCTTGTGCTACCAGCCATTGGCTCGTACCACGATCACGGTTCTAACCCCGGTGTTAGCTAGAACCGTGCTAACGATGTGACATATACTTCAGGGTTATAAAGAAAATCAGTCATGCCACTATACTGATTAAACCGAAAATGTTCTGACAGGCATATTTAATACATTTGGCTTCATTATTTTAAATTGTTTAATATGATTTGGCTCTTGACTTGTTTGTAAGATAAATTATTTAGAATATTGAAGCCAAATGTATTGAATATACCTGTCAGTATATTTTCGGTTTAATCAGTATAGTGGCATCACTGATTTTTGTTTATAACCCTGAAGTACGTGTCATGTCGTGGCCAAGGTTTTAACTAATACACCCAAGCACCGCCATTTAAAACCGTGATCGTGGTACAGGTCTATTTTTAATTTTTTACAAAATTTTGGACTGTGGCGTGATTGGTCAGTTTTAAAGTCATCCAGTTCTTGTAGAAAGCATGTCAAACAAAAATTATTTCCAGATTTACTATCTGGACAGTTCTACCATGGGTTAAACCTTGTACACATACTTACATAACATCCTGTATTTGAATAATTTTATAATCCTACCTTTTCGTATAAATTTTGCACGTTTTCCTTTAAAATTATGAAGCGCAAAGTGCTATGCTATCTGGACTACCTAGAAAACAAAAAGTAAAACTATTATACTCGTACATTACGACTTGTGTAGTTTCTCCAGCTATATCAATTTTATTGCGTTTCCACTCCATTAAAATTTATGCTTTCAAATGTCTTTTATATGAGAACCTAGAACAGAGGAAGTAACATAGATTTTCAATTCTATACGATATCTACTGCAAATATGATAGTGGACAAACGGGAAACCAATTTTCTTCAAACATAGCTGTTGTACTCGTATATCTGTATCATTTCAAAAACCTTGTAGTTTATATATGAAATTTATGATATAATTTTGCTGGAAATAAAAATGTAATATGTCCAGAACTTTTACCTTCCGTCACTAAGGAAAGTATTGTCTTGGGTCAAGAAAATCGCTGAGTTTTTAATGAATAAGCACGTTTTAGAGTCCCAGAATACGATTTTACTAGTTTTACGATGATGTCTGTATATATACCCGGTTTACGTTAAATGTTTTAACATTTAGGGGGCCACATTTTATTAATATTTTTGTTTTTTTTTTAATTCATCAATCTCACCTCCACCACTCTCAACTTTTAAATCTTAAATGGCAATATACCCCTCGTGACATATCAAATGAAAGCTCTTGAAAAATGCTATACAGGCATGTCAATAAATTGATATTTGAATAAACCGTTTTAAAGTATATATATATATATATATATATATATATATGTGTGTGTATGTGTGTGTGTGTGTGTGTGTGTGTGTGTGTGTGTGTGTGTGTGTGACAAAAATTTCTCCGACGATACTACAATTCTAAAATTTATAATTCCTCGTCTACAACCATATGAAGAGCTGATTAAATTTTTTCGTATAATTGGCCAACAGGAAGTTCTCTTATTTGAAGTTCTTAACAGTTTTTCCTAAAAAAAAAATTTTTGACATGTTTTGTGATTATCAATATGAAAGAATATTTTATTGACTTTACGATTTGATTATGCATTTTCCTTCATATTCAATAGATATAGAGTTAGAGAATTATAAAAAGATTAACTTTGCTATAATCATGGCAACAGCTGATATAATCAAATTATTCTAATTGGCACATGTCAGTGTTAAGTGCAATTTACATAGTGTATGTTCGTGTTTTTTATTGGATTTATAGGATGTTTTCCAAGAAAAATTCGGTATAGAATTTGTAGAAAATAGTATACGTTCGTGTTCCAAAGAACTTTTGGTATGGCGTTTGCACAAAATATATAGAATTGACGCACGGTAATGTGCTGGCCACATCAATTTTTTTTTAATGGGATTATATAAAAATATCTATACAGGAAATGTTTATAAGATTCTTATATAAAATAAAAAAGAGTTGACGGGAGGTATTGTGCTGGCCAAACTAATACGATGTACGAATAATAGGTAAGCTATTCTCTATCATCTTATAAAGGATAAGAAAGTATGCTATGTATTCTTTTTGAAACTTTGTTGCGGTTAAGAAATTCTTAAAGGTTAAAGTTTATTATGTCTGCTTCATGATGTTGCTTTACTAAAATATTAATTAATAAATTTAAAACACTAAACTTGCGCGTATCTTAAATCTCGTCAGCTCATCTCAAGTCAAGATAAATTGTTTTAATTAACTACGACGAGTACTGCCTCATTTTTGCCACTTTTTACACTGCGTTCTAATTACACCATCGTTAAAACATAATTAATTCAGCGTTTTAATCATTTTACAATTATTTCACAGTAAATAATTACATGAAAAAACTTAAGGCCCGGGCAACAATTTCTATTTTCGATCAACAAAGAGCTACTTTCAATCCTTGGTATACTCGTATATACATATGCAAATAACTATTTTGTATTTATGACACATTTTCAATATGTAAAAGTATTACACATTTTAAGCCCAAATGTAACTACATAAATATAATTAAACTTGCAATGCAAAACCGATAAAAATTTATGTTTATTTATTTAGGTGGTATAAAATGGAATAAAATGCAGAGAAATAAATTTTTTCACAATCGTTGCAAAATGCATTATTGTTCAACTTATAATAGTGAGCAAAGTAGCAAGTTAAATCATAAGTAAGCAAAGTAAATAACTTTCTTCACAAGTGAGTCTATAACACATTTTGATGGAGTTACAAATTGTACAATAAATATCTACCATCCTATTTACAACTTTATGTTATGGTTTAGAACTACTGGTTTAAAAAAAGTCCCCTTTGATCTTCTACAACTTTTATTTGAATGGTTTTCTTCTATTCCTAATAATAAAGAAAATAATCGGAGTGTCTCATATTCGTGAAACACCTGTATATTAAAATCTCGATTATGAGTGAATGCTGTGTGACTTAGATTTTGAGTATTTGTTGAGATCTACACTACACCGCAGTCGAGAAATATAAATAATATACATCTATTGTATGCATTCGGGCGGGCCGGGCCGGGCCGGGCTTTGAGGTTTGGATCGACTCGAAAAAAAAATTAGCTTGCCCGTCTCGAAAATTGACTCGAAACGGGGCCGGGCCAAAGCTCGAAATTGGGTGCATCCGGCATTCCTAATGTTGATTTTTATGTTAAGGCGAAATGTTTAACTTTTTTCGTGTCAAACTTATAAAAAACCTCTACATTCTTATAACTTTCAACATTAGTTAACATAAGTAGTTAAAAAAGAGACCATTTTAGTGTAAGTTTGTTACAAAAATTACAGACCTACGAGTATTTAACACTTTGTTTACCAAAGAATTTAAACAACTTTTTCACAAATCTTATATAAAAAAAATAGAATTTTAATTTACATAAGGATTTTTTATCTAACTTTGTTTCTGCTCAAAAATAGGACAAGAAACCATTATGGTAGGAACAAAAATCACTTTTATTTAAGTATACGAGTAATAACAATAATAATAGCATCATCACAATATAATTATTATGCTTTAATGAATAACCTTGAATTCTTGAAGTAAAATAATACATTTTTATTTATTAATATGTGAACTGTGTTGTTATTAAATCATTTTGATCCGTTTTAACTTCATCCATTTTCATTAAAATATTAAGGAAACTGTGCATTTGAATGAACTATAAGATTTTTCGGGCTGGCCCGAAATCTCGAATTTTCGGGCCTCGATTTTTGAAAATGATTAGCCCGATTCGGCCCGATAAAATAAAAACTTCGGCCCGACTCGATGATCAACTCGAAATCTCTAATCTATTGACTAAGTTGACTAAGTTAATAAATTATGATAAATAGTAGGTAGATACATTAGCAGACATCATCGTGAAAATACTAAAATCGGATTCTAGGGTCTTTAAAACATACTTATTCAGTTCCTTTACCTAAAGCCTAAGGAAAATTAAAATTGAATCACCGTAATACATCCACTTTAAACAATTATAATTATAATCTTGCAATGGATGAAGGAGAATCCGAAGCAGGATTATTCTGCTTTCATGATGAGTTAGTAGGGATCCCTTGTCTATTAATAACATTTATTCACTTAAATGGAATGAATTCGTTACATTTGGCGCATGAATTGATGTCAGAGTTATAAATAATTTTATGGAGATGGACCTGTATTATTACTTCATTCTTTTTCTTAGCAACGGATTCGTGTTAATTTCAGTTGTTGATTACCTTCGGACATGCAATCTTAATTGTTAATTACAAAGGAGATGAAATTATTGGAGATAATAAGAGCAAAAATTTGCCGAATTTTATTACCATATAATAACCATTTCGTAATCAGGGAGAAGAGCAAAAAATTAACAGGTTTTTTTTAGCATATATTCATCTATCAGGACCTCTTTTTTGTATATTTTTAGCGGCATTCTTGTTCTTATAAAGGATAACAAAAAATTATTTCTTTTCTTGTATGAAGCAAAGGGTAGGATTCCTTTTATTTCTGTAACAGTTTTTATGCTATAATATTAAAAGTAAAAGGACATTTTTTCAAGATACTTTATTTGAAAAGTAATTACCACTGAAAGTAAATAGATTTTTTAATTAGGTTTGCGAATTTACAAAACAAACCCTAAGATTATAGAACTTAAATCTACGAAACTTGAGACTCTGCTCACCAGCAATGAGTGTCCCGTGAAGTGGCATTTGTTAAACGCCCACACGGTATGAATCTCATCATTACCAATATTTGTAAACAAAAGTGATTGGCACACCCAGCATTGGGTATCATTTATATTTATGTATATAGCATTTATCCTTATTACATTGACAACTAACATCAAACGCTATAACATCTGGCGGCATAATTTGTAACTACACATTTGGTTTAGTACTCTGGCTGATTTCACATTAGAACTCGTATAGTAAAAATGAATGTAAATAAAGGTAAAAGCAAAATTTATTGTTTATTGTACGATCATACAACATGAAGAGGACTATCGGCTTTCACAATTATCCTAATTTTGATGACAAAATTGTAGTTGTCACTAGTAAAATGAGTATAAAATTAAACCTTGACGGGCACAATAACACTTTTGTATTTCGAATTAAAGTATCAATAAAATGTATGATATATAGTATATTATGTTACTAGTAGTTGAAACAGGTCTTTTTGTGTTGAGCTCATATATTTGCGGCCGAAGCGTAAGCCGAGGCTATGCAAATTGAGCGAGTGACATATACTATTTTTTCTTCAAACATTCCGAAGTAAACTTGATGTATATAAAATGTAAATATGTCATTTCAGAGGTTTTTCTGCTATTTTGTAAAATAAAATTTAACTGAACTACGCAATACAAATGTCATCATTTGTCAGAGCTGCTGTTGTAGGTGCTACCACCAGTGGAATATGAAACAACTAACATTATTGTACGCCGTAAAATAATATTTATATTATTGTACGCCGTAAAATAATATTTTTTATTATTATACTAGTAACAAAATGATTAACTTCTATATTGTATATGTAGTTGCAAAATATGAATATTATAATACGCTTGAAGAAAAAGTTTTTGATGCATTGATTTCGTGGATAATAATCTCAATTAGTGATGCCATCTAGATCTAGACTTTCTAGACTCTTGTCTAGATTATCAAGACTAAACTGGCAAAAGTCTTGTCTTGAAATTTCAATACAAAACAAGACTTTCCTATTCTAGATCAAGACTCTTCACAAAATTCTAGACAATTTTGAAGACTCTAGATTAACTAGTAGTAGTAGGTAATATGAATTTTTTACTTCGATTCATAATAATATTATGAGGTAAGTACAAAGTTTCAATAAAAATTGAAGGTATTCCTATTAGTTAACATTAAGAAGGTTTTGTTATACTTAAGTACTTACCTACTCAATAAATGTAATGATGATTGCGATAAAACAGATTACAGTTCCAGTTATTTTCCCATTTTTAAAATTTCTATTGTGCCAATATTTTTATAATTCGAGGAAATTTTTATATTAAAAAATACATTTCAATTTTTATAATCTAATGCTAACAAAAACAAAAAACTGTAGATGGTATAGATAGGTAAGGTAATATAAGAAAAACATAATATACAATGTAAGAAGAAAAGCTAATTTATTATTTTTTTTAAATTAAAAATGCATTACAGTTCAGACATATGAATCAAATACAGGGGAAAATAGCGAAAAAATGCTGAACAGTTATGTCTGTCCTTGTCTAATTCGCAAGCGCAGGTTAATCTAGAGCCTTGAAACAATCTGGAGTCTTGATATCTAGACAAGACTTTAACCAGACTTTTTAATCTAGACTTAGACTTAATCAAGTCTTGTCTAGACGGCAACACTAATCTCAATTTCAGCAGAAGCCGATTTTAGTGCACCAGTTTGTAAACAGCGCATGTGAAAGAAAAGGTCTTACTTTACACTTTACAAATATGACGCTTTATTTTTTCTGGTCAATGCTAAATTTATTAAAATACCTTATAAAAGATTAACCCGTTGGTTTTTTGCATAATAATTTAGCACACACGTGTTATATTTGCAGAATTTTACAACATACCTGCAGAAGTACAGTCGACTCTCTATAAATCGAATTCGCAACGGGAATTTAAATTTGTTCGAATTATAGAAAATTCGAAATGGAGAGAATAAATGAAAATGAAATGAACATTTGTATAAATTACAAAGAGTATGTATATGCAATGGAAAACAACTATTATTCAGTTAATATAATGAAAAAATACACTTTTATTTTTTTAGAAAAATGACATGTACAGGGTGTAAATCGAAGAACGAGACATAGGCGTTTAACATGGGAATTCAGTTTTTCTTTGCGTTAATGTTACCTATTTATTTTATGCAAAAATGCTTCAAGTATAACTTATAGAAATTTAAATTCTGCATCTAAATCATGTGAAATGATTATTCTAGTTCTTCAGTTAAACGTAAAAATTAATTACAAAGTTACAGTTTTTATGAGTTTTTAGTCTAGGCAGCCATGGATTTATGAGAAAAAGATAAACAAATTCATTGTTTTTTAACTGTCATTTAAAACTAAATTTGGATTAGATCAGTAAATTAACATAAGAAACGAAAAGGTTAAATGTTTTAGTTTTAATTGACAGTTAAAACAATGCATTTGTTTATTTTTTGTCATAAATCCATGGGTGCCTAGACTAAAACCCATAAAAACTGTAATTTTGTAATTAATTTTTACGTTTATTTGAAGAGCTAGAATAATCGTTTCACATGATTTAGATAAAAAAAAATTAATAAAAAATATATCATCACGGCATATTACCCATTTCTGGGTGTGCCAATCTGCTTTATCGCAGATACCGGTAATGATGATGATATATTTGTACCGTGCGGGCGCTTACCAAGCGTCACCTCACGGGCACGCATTGCTGGCGTGGAGAGTGCACCACTGTGGTCACTTTTGTGCCATTTAAAATTCGAAATATTTGGCGTCGGTCGGGCAGAATTTAAATCTCTATAACTTTTACTTGAAGCATTTTTGCATAAAATAATTAGGTAGCGTTTGAGCAAAGAAAACCTGAATTACCATGTTAAACGCCTATGTCTGGTTTTTGATTTACATCCTGTACATACCTAATAAATATACAAATTGGAATATTTTACCGAGTGTCCCAAACAAACCTATTTCAGTTATCTAAATCTAAATTCGATTTATAGAAAGGTAAATTTCATTGAAATTGATGGCAAATGCCGAAAATTTAATTCGATGAAAGGAAAGTTCGAATTAAAAATTTCGATTTAAAGAATATTTTTTACATATAAAAACATTTATAGTTGAACATGTTAAAAAAATAATTCGATTTAGAGAAAAATTCAAATAAGATTTAGAGAGAGTCAATTACCAATGACAGATAAGAGTACTAAATCAAAAGCACGTGTTGCTGGCGACGGTGCTGTCACCAACGGTCGTGTCAGTTGTCAATAGCTTTTACTTATTTCTGCACAGCGTTTATCAATTCGATGACAGTTAACAGACAATTTAACCAAAAATGAAAATGCCGAGAATTTGTTATATTTCATTAAAAATATATCCATTATTCTCCTAACTAGCTATTGTCTGAACTTGCGTCGTCGCTACCTCTATTCTTAGCACCCTTTCACATTACGAAATTGTGCGTAGCGAGGCAACTCTAACTTGTAGAATCCCTTGAGAAGGCGTCGTGTGCGTCCCTAGCGTCGAGTCACGCTGCGTTAGACGCTGTGCGTCGCTAATGTTGCCATTCGCACAAACTGAGGAATTTAGATAAGAGCTGCAAACAAGATGAATTCTAATAAACTTCACTCTATGTTGCAGAGTCCCTTTTTCACTATAATTTAGGAGCATGAGTAGTTCTTGCTTTAAACTTCATATTTATTAAAGGTAGAATTTCTTGAATAAATCGTGGAAAAATTCTCGTATTCCAAAAGTATCTTTATCTTCACTTTCTTTGAGAAAATGCCAGCTATTTCTTATCTCTATAGCTATGTCTATTTTCTCGGACCATCAAGCCTAAGGCAAGAGGGTCCACAGTAACTGGAGAGTTGGGTGAAATATTATCCTTTTATTTCTAAAATGTTTGACGACCCTACTTCTTGAATCGAATATATCAGCGGCATATAAAACAATGGGGATAATATAGTTCATTTCCCACGGAATGTATATAAAATAAATCTATGTATTTTACTTGCATTTAGATAGTGTAGCTTATTAATCTTCAGTTTCATTAAAGGATCAATAGTTTAGCTTCGCTTAAAATTAAAAACATTGGCCGGGCTTGAAAATTCAAGTTTAATTTGTCTTGGGCTTGGTAAAAGCATAATTTGGCTTGGGCTGGAAATTCCAAGTTTATATAATTTAGACTTGTCTTTATTATCAAGCTTTATTTTTTAACACTAATAAGAAATAACACACTCGGTTTAAGTGTATAAATTTGTTAACATTCTTTACTGTCATTATGAGAAGGAATTGTATGCTATAACACTTATTTTTGAAGCCAAATAAACTGGCAAATAACGTACCTCAGTTTTTCAGAAGTTCACACACACGTGCCGAAGCATTGAAAATGAATGCTACCTCCATAAAATTACTGTGCTAGTTATCAAAAATTGATGTGAAAATCTCGGAAAAGTCCATTTTCAACCAAGCTACTTGATATGGTAAAAAAATTATGCGGAGTATTCACTTCATTAAAGTTTGTAACTATATATAATGACGTCACGGAATTACTAAGTTTACATGGTATACTAATTTAATTAGTACGATGAAAATCAACTGGAAACACAGTTGTTGTTTGTATTGAAAAATACAAATTTGATACGCAACAAGGCAACACTGATAAAATCTAAGAAAAAACAACGAACAACGGAAACAAATGTTATCATACGAAAAGATAAACTAATGAAAGACGTAAAAATATTGAAATCCAATAGTGCCAACATGTGGTGAAACAATGGGGGATTCCTCCATTTTTTTTTTTTATATATAATTTCATCTGAAAATATTAGGCAAACGAAGACTATTGATGAAAATCCGGTGAAAAAATTCCTATTAATAAGCGAGTTATGGTCTCCCGAATTTTGAAAAGATTGACGTGACGTCACATTTATGTGTTTTTATATCAAACTATTTTCATCATGGACCTAAATGTTCTTGAAATATATGCTATTTTAAGTTATATTTACATAAAAATAAATGAATATTATAACACTGTATAAGTCGACATACTTTATAGTTACAGGTGTATTTAAATTATTATGTTTAAAGCAAGAAATTTATGTTAAAATAAAAACTGTTTGGAAACTGCAGTACAGGAATGTTAGCCCTTCCTTTCGAATTTGAATTTCTTAACTTCCATTGGTAGTAATCCCCACCTCCTAACACGCTATTTGTAATGCATTATAGGCGGTCCTTCGGTCGCCAATCAAAATATTATATATGGATTTCATATTGGTGTCGAAGCGCTATAACAAAAAACCTCTTATTTCCGAAATATCTCAATTATACCATTTCTTTTTTTTTATTAATATTCGTTATTTAGCATATACATTCGTATTTTTTACTATTTTCCTTTAATTCGATTGAGCTGGAATCCCCCATTATTTAAAATAAATTATTATGCTCAACTTTCAAATAATTGTAAGTTTAATTAAAATGTACTTTTCTTATAGTAGGCAAAGTATAGTATTTATTTTCTTCGCTTTTCTAAACATAAACGTCACTCGGGTCATTTTTGAATTTTTTTTTAAGCAAGATGAGTTTCAAACTTAACTGACTATAATTATTTCCCCGATAGTATTCATAAATGCGCTCGGGGTCCTGGGTTTGAATCCCTCTAAGGCATGGATGTTTGTGTGTATGAACCTACTCTGTAATTGGGATTCAATCATGCTGAGAGGAAAAATCTCCCCTAATATATATTTCAAATTCTAAATCTGGTTTTTGATATCTTTATATCCCCCTAACAATGGTTTTCCTATACGAATTCTGTATGTAAGATTGGAAGTCTTTGTCATTATCTGCTGAACATGATATCGTTCGTAGAGTTTTTATCCTGCTATCCTGGTCTTAACGATACCCGTGAAATATCCCATTCGCGCACCGGATGCGTATTAACGTTTCCTAGCTCCCTACAGACACCGAGCAACGTTTCCTGAATAGAATTGGAAGATAAAGGAAGGAAGTAATTGGAAAAAATGGAGAGAAAGAAGTTTTAGATTTTTTTGCAGAAGATGGAAGAGGGCTATTTAAGACAGAGAATGGCAACAGCAAGTTATTGAAATTGGATAAGTGACGTAAATTTATTTAAAGATTTTAAATATTAATATCTTACACAACTATAACAATGAAACACTAATCAATTACGATTTATAATGTAATGTAACTATAACTAATTTCCAAGTGAATACTGTGCTTGTGCTCCTACTGCATCGTTCATATGTACCGGCTGGCGCTCGAAATCCGTTACATGGGAAATTAGAATATTTTGAATATTAATTTGCTTCCCATTAAACTGATAAGAGAAAAGAAACAGAATAAGGTTGGAGTTAACTTGATGTTAGTACTAATTCTTTAAATGTCAAATTAGTTTAAATTTTTGCCACCTTAGTTCTTGTCGCCACAATCGCGCTGAGTTCTGTGTGAATTCTCACGTTTGTGTTGTGTTTATGTTATGCGTGGTCCGCAGTAATTATTACATAAATTTGTGTTTAAAGTAAAGGTTATTTATGAAATGTAACAATATATCTTTATCCACAACTAACAAATAATATGTATATTATTATGAACAAGTTTCAATATAATTAGTATAATATTATACTTACAATTTGCCACAAAACCTTGAAAATATAATCCAATTTCTTTTAAAATTCCCGTAACACTTTCTAACTGATAATCAGCTATGAACGGGCCTATAAGTTTTTCTTATTAATCTTGCAGCGTACACACTTCTCTGGTTAGTAATTTGGAATAAAATTATTTGTCACAAAAAATTACAGTTTGTTGCTTTTTTACATATTTATCACTTCAGAATACTTTTAATTCTACCTACAGAGTAGAATTAGTTTTGGAACTAATTTTTTATTTAATCCTGTTTCGTGAATTAGAACCGGAGTTAATTTGACAGTTCATGGAACTAAAAATTGAACTAGCGCTAATTCGGATTAGTTTCTGAATTAGGAAAAGAATTAAAAATGGAGCTAAAAGTAGAATTGGCGGCTAATTCCTTAAATGAATCTGCTTGCAAATATCTAAATAATTCGTGAGAATTATTATGTTTGCTTTTTCATAATGCAAGTTGTCATTTTACAACTGTAGGTACAACTTATAATAAATTGCCCTCAAGATTATTTTTCTTATCGTCCGGTCACACCTGCATTTTCCACTTTGAAAATTATTGAATAAAATATGAAATCTATTCAAATGTGAAGTCCCCGAAACGTAAAAATGTTGAGTACGGTTGAATGGGAATTTTATTTACGGAGATCTGCCCATCAATATGACGATGAGTTCTGTGGAAAGCTCTTGCTCCTAATATTTATGCTATTCTGCCCGATGGGGTAGGATGAATTCTGCTTGGCTGGTGGGTGTATTTATAAGTGCTCTGCTGTTCTATTTTTACTTGTATCGATTTAGTTCAGTTTACATCCTCTGTTAACTGGCACATCCACACCAAGCCATTTTCATAATTGGCATTGCTCATTAAATAAGCGAAGCGCTATCGATCTTCTTTCTTCTTATTTATTGCTTAATTTATTATGATGATTAGTTCAATAATACTGCTAATAGTAAATTTAAATTATGATAAGTGATGTGACTTGGTTATATGACAGTGGTCAGTTACAGTCATTTTAGTTTATGATCGTTACAGTCAATATTACATCATTTCAAAATTACGCTTTCGTCAACGGTTACGAACAAGTTCGTTTCCTTTATGTATTCGAAGAATGGACTTCTAAGAGTGAACATTTATCTTCAATGTTTACGAATGAAAATGCGCAAGACCGTTACCTTTAAATATTTCGTTAAAAGAGAAAAAGGAATACTAGTAGTAGACTACTGCTAGTAGTACTATTAAGGGATGCTCTCAAGTTTGATTAGTTTAGTTTACGCTAATTATCTAATTGAAATACATTACTCACTTGAAAATTAATTATTAATAAAAATAAATTAACCTAAGTAGAAAAATAAATCATGAAACATTTGTTTATTTTTTGTCAAATTTCATATCGCTCTTTTTGGGGCGATTTTCGACATTTTCATACCTATTTTGTACCGTTACAAAGCATGCAAATTTAATTTTGGTTATTGATTCAAATGAATAATTTTATGATTTACTACTTTTATTTCAAGCTGTATATGCGATTGTTAATTTTTATAAGAGTAATTTGTATAATGTGTTCACCTCGTTTCCATTATTTTCAATCAAATATATTTTAATTACAAATGTTAGGTATATTTATTCCTTAACAGCTCGATTCTCGAAAAAGTTTAAGCTAATCCTCATTTTTTGATTAGCGAATTCTACTCTAATTTTGACAGTTTATATCTTAAAATATTGTCTAATTTATTGCTAGTATCTACCTTTTTTGATTATATTATGACGATTAAATTTTAAATACCGGAATAGAATAAATACAATTCGCTAATCCAGAAATAAGGATTACCTTAAACTTTTTTCAGAATCGGGCTGTATATTAATAAAAAACTAAAATGAAAACCCAATATGACTGAAAATAACCATTAAATAACTGTTACGTCATTTTAATTTAAAATTACTGTCATTTTACATCACTAATGACAAGTACTACCACGACACTGTATTAAACATGGGACACTAATCAAAATATTTCGTAAAAGTTATCATTCTCATAGTTTGTTCAGAAGATATAACAAGTAACTTTCAGACTCGATATTTTCATCTCTGGTGGGTAAACAGTCTGTTAACTTAATTGTGAGGTATAAGAAAAATGTCGCATCGCAAAATTTACACATGTGTAATTATCACATATACTATAATAGCGATGCCATGTTTTTCTTTTAACCGAGAGTTAAGTTAATTAACAGTTTAATCAGATATGAAAATACCGGGCCTCAGTGTCCCGGGAGAGTATCTTTATGTGAAACTTGTTATTCTGTACTATTAATATTCATTACAAATTAATTGTGTGATTTATCACGTTCGATACCGACGGTTACTATTCGCGAGTGAAGAAGAGGAGGAGCTCAGCGCGTGATGTAACAATATGGCCGGTTTAAGGTAGATACTTCGTTTCCCGCAACTGCATTCTTATACACTGCGGCGTTTGAAATACAAAGTAATATTAATATTATAGTTAATATTAAATAAAAATAATGTTTCTAGTATGAATAACATTTTGAATTTTGCGAACTAGTCCGTTTCATATAAAAATTATGTTCAGCATTCTCTCGAATTTTGAATTTACATGATTCTTTGTTTTCTTGAATCTACATAGTACTGCATTATTACAGTCTTTGGTAGATTAATGGAGAGATAAGTATTATTTTATTGTCATCTTTGTACAGGCAGGTCTACAAGTTTAGTTTTCATTACGAAGTATTTTAATAAAGACACTAAGTAATTATTATCTTATAGTTATACCCGGCAAAATATAATCTTGCTTTACAAAATGCAAGGAGCAAGTGTTATTTTTACTCGGTTCCCTTCCCATTTTTAAAAGATGAATGCATAACTTTCGTCTACCAACTATTTCAAATTGGCAAATTTCTCTAATAAATTTTTCTATAGAATTTAGGTTCTTGTTTTCGGGAAATTATGGAAATTAATTATTTCTGGATTTCTGCGTGCTAATGACGTACATAGATTAAACGCAACTAAAACGTGTTGAAGTTTTAGATTTTGTTATTATACTTTATTTCACGTAAGAATAGCTTTGGTTTAGTTAGGGATATATAAATTCTACCCTTTGATTGGTCAGAATATACACCTATTTCACAGAAACGAAACAAATATCGCCTGTCAGTTGTCAAATAAAATCTACAGAATTAAGTGATGTTTAACCATATTTTGTTGCAATTTTAGATTTTGACATTTTTACAGATAAATATATTTATTATTGACAAAGTTTGGTTTCACAAATTTAAATTATTTATTCAATGCATGTAAAAACGGTCGGCTCTTAAGAGTAATGTACTACTTTCTTACGTAAAATGAAGTATAGCCTACAAATTTCAATCCACTCGTGATTTATTTGTTAAATAAGTGACAGAAACGATGCGTTCGCCGCTACCTCGGCTAGGACTTTCTACCATGTACTAGTTCATATTTTCGCCGCTAGACGTCATATTGCTCTATTTCACTAGCGAATAGTAGTCATAAAAATTATTAAATTTGCTTCATTTTCAATGTACAATAATATTTATAAATTTTGATACTTTCATAATTATTTACAACCAGATTATCTACTTGACAGAGTAAATTAACCATATGTGTATGTTGCCTAGGAACGCCTATTTACTTTTCAGGCACTATTACTACTTTTCTTATCTGTATAATTGTTACACAAATTATATACAATAATAACCTAATTTATAATATCTATTGGTTTAAATGCAGAATTTAATTCTCTACAACATTTATTTGAAGCATTTTTGTCTAAAATTAATAGGCCACTTTTGGGTCAGGAAAAACTGTTTTCCCATGTTAAACGTTTATGGCCCGGTTTTTGCGTTACACCCGGTATGTATCTATAGTTTTAAATATTAAATGTATACCTGCCAGAAAAATCCTTCAGTAATATATTTGAATTTCTGACACTGACGTTTTTCTGTCAATTACAAACATTTTAATTTTTCTGGTTTCCATGATGGAGTTATTTGGGCTGTGATATCTATTACAACGGATCATTTTATATATGTTCAATGTATAAGACAGAAAATTTTATACTTTTTATTATTTGTAATAAAATAAATTTCCAAAAAATAATATGGGGTCCCGTGGCCGCGTGCCTGAGTGTCTGGTCGCGAACCTGGGGGAACCGGGTTCGATCCCGACTGACGCCAAATATTTCCAATTTTAAATGGCACAAAAGTGACCCCTGTGGTGCACTCTCCACGCCAGCTATGAGTGCCCGTGAGGAGACGCCTGGTAAGCGCCCACACGGTAAAATATATCGTCATCATTACCGATGTCTACATGTGTTGTAGATAGTGGCACACCCAGAAATGGGGTATGATATATATAATATAAATAATATTTAGATTTTTTTAAGAAACTACTACTTCCGGTTGTTCAGATGTTACCAAAACCTTTTCAGCTCTTCCCATTAATGTCCGATTAAGGAATGCGTAGTTAAATTGGTCTTTGGTCTTAAGGAATTTGTGGAATAGTTCCTCCAACATCCACGCATTCGCACGCACATACAGACATCATTGTAAAAGTGTTAAAATCGGATTCTAATGACCTTAAATCGTGCTTATTCACTAAAATCTAGATATACAATTTTTAGCATGAATCCAATACAGCTCTTAGCGAGAGGTAAAAAACCTTGTATAGATTTTCACAAAAAAAAATTAAAAGGAAAATAGATATGAAATATGTTTTTACTATCTGTATATTAATATTCCTATTATCAATAGTTAATTAAAAACAGTACCCTAATCTATTTCCTATTCAAATTCCCATACTCTGTCTAAATTCCAATCGTCTCAATTATCATGCCATTGAATATTGAGTTAGTTATTTACACATACTCCGAACATAACATCGGCAACTATTAGTAAACTGAAGCATTCTCTTGTGGATCGGTTCATTGAAATTCGAACGCTCAGGCTCAGAGGTCAGCGTTAGTAACACTGGCTTTGCACATTTAACTCGGAGGGTTATATTCAAATGACGTCAACCAGAATTCTTAATAAGGGAGCAACATACTGAAGGATAACTGCTGATTGAGCATTGGAATTTGTTGACATAACAGACAATGAAAGCTGGATTAATTTGAATTTAACATGGTCAATATATTTCTGCATTATTGGGAATATCTTAAATTAAATATCACAAAAATCTGTAGTGGCCAGCACAAGACAATGTTGTTATTATGTTATATAAGTATTGTATTGCACTTCGCTATCGAACCGACGTTTTATAATAAAAAAAAATTACAAAACTTTACCCAAATATTGTTTTTTATTGTGTTTAACATGTCTTCCGCACACATACAATACTAATTATATCTATTTTTCATTGTATGAGGAAGTTCCTAAATGTCAGAGATTCTTCCAATTCATTAACAAGATTGGCGGTATTTCTAATGGATATATGCATTTTACCTACAATTTTAAATATTTAATTAATAAAACAATAAGAAAGATTAAATGTACTTCCCAGGAAAAGCTTTCAGAATGTCACTAAAACTGCTGATTTTTGACACTGACATCTGTCATTTACAAACTATGTTATAAACATTACTATGTTATAAACATTTGAATTTGTCAACTGGTTTCCTTGGTGCCTTAGCCTCTGCGATGTACTACATTAAATTATTCTATATATTATAGTGTCTTTATCTTTAAATATCTACAACGCAACTCGCGAAATTGTACAATAAACCAATAAAGTAAAAATACACTTTTTTGTGAAACTACAAATATGAGTACAAGAGCTAAATAAATTAGGATTCGAAGATGTGATCAATGCTTGATTAATGGAATATGACGAATCAGTTGATCATTGATTTTGATTAGTAGATTAGTTTGATTTTTAACGGTGAATTGGATTGATTCAGAATCAGCGTTGATCTGTGGATCAACTCATGATTAAGGAATGGTGAATTCGGCCGTTAGTCATGTAGTTTTAATTTCTCTGTGTGAGAAACAATATGTCACCTCACGGGCATTGTTGCTGGCGTGGAAAGAGCACCGCAGGGGTCACTTTTGTGTCATTTAAAATAGGGGATTTCGATGATAAAATTTTAGCGCCTCTTGCGGTGACTATGCGAAATATGCAGACACTCTTTTAAATATGTAGCTGTGTTTCACATACGTTACAGTTGAAAAATACATTTAAAAGCAATGGGTATAAGGTGTGCGAATAGAATTTGTCGAAGTGATGCAAGATATAAACGTAAAGTCTAGGTGACTCGGAGTGATTACCGAGAAGTTGATTAGCTGTGTTTTATCCCTGTCATTCTTTGCAATTAATTCCCTGTTATTTCAAGAATTTTTCTCTAAAATAATCCATAATCGATTGACAGAGTTACTACGATCACCGTCTTGACCAATCAATTCTCCATCTATATTTAGTAAAATATCATCACTATGGTCGGATTAAAGCAAAGTAAATACTTCTTATAGTAATAATAACTGAATATTTGTATATTTTAAGAGCTACTTTCTCCATTCTTCGACATTATCTTTTCTAAATTTGGCACCTAATATACACAATTTTTGTATATATAGTTTGAATCATGCTTTGTTTGTCTGAATAGTTCATCAGAAGTGGCACTGGTGTAGCTAATTGTGACGTCACTGTCGAAATCCCCTATTCGACATTCCGAACCTCAATTAGACGAAAAGTTTATTTCACCCTCGTTGATAAACTCCAAGAAACTATTAGCTTTCAGCAAAAGGGACCTCAGAACTATGACAGGTATCCTTAGTGATCAATGTCCTGTGGAATACCATCTGTGCAAAACTGTTTTTCTATCGACTCTGCGAAGCGGATGAAGGAACTTCAGAACACAATTTATGTGAATGTCCAGCATAAGGAGATCGGAAAACTGCTTATTGCATCAGTAACAGGCTTCATGTGAATTCTGTAACTGCTTTTACAAAACTAAGTTAGGGCTTAGGGTCATGTTAAAGTAGATGGCATACATCGCATCAGGGATGTAGCCAGGGGTGGGCCAGGAAAAACTCTGGCCCACCCATTGGCCCACCCGTTTTAAAAGTCAAATGAGAGAAAACAGTTGACGCAAATTATTGGAACTGCATTTTCCATTCCAAAACAATAATGACATTTATGGTAAAGAAACAGTAATATTATTTTACTGTACATTATAAAACAGGAAAAACATTTATTCATTGCATTACATCATTTCAACAGAACGGAATAGTTGGCATAAATTTTATATCTGTATGTGTATAGTAGTATATAATACAAAACGATATTTGGAACGGACTTATGCCTGTTTCACAACCTTTTATTGTGGGTTGAGTAGCTTAACGTCTTCAATTATTTGAACTTGCAGACATTATTTGAAGGGAAAATTGAATATATCAGCTGTTTTCATGATTATAGCAAAGCTGGCCGCTTTATGAAAGTTAATCTCCTTATAATTTTTTAACTCTATATCTATTGAATATGAAGGAAAAATGAATAATTAAACCGTATAGACATTACGATATTTCATATTGATAATCTCATAGAATGTCAAACAATTATATTTAACTGCGTTTTTTCAAGAAAAACTGTTAAGAACTTCAAATAAGAGAACTTTCGGTTGACGAATTATAACCAAAATGTAATCAACTCTTTTTATGGATATAAAGAAGGGGAATACAAAAGAATCATTATTTTTAGAATAGTAGTTCTGGAGTTATCGTCGGAGAAAAATTTGCCACAAACGCACACACACACACACACACAGACACACACACATGCAGACATCATCGTAAAACTAGTAAAATCGTATTGTAGGGACTCTGAAACGTGCATTTTCATTAAAAACTCACCATCTAATTTTTTGACCAAAGATAATACCTTCCTTAAAGATGACGGAAAGTAATTATCTTGTTCATTAGCGTCTAACAAATTCATAGCTTTGAAAATAAAATTGTAACCTTAAATCTGAACTCATAACTGGAGAAACGTCAAATGATAAGCAGTCACGTGATAGATACTGATTGGTCATATCTAGGATTTTAAAACTGAATGTAAACCAGAGAGGAAAATTGTAAATTTTAAATCAAAATTTCAAAATGTAAATTTATAAATTGAATTCATCGTAAACCAGCCCATAGCCAGCGCTGATATATTTATTTTAGAACATTTAAATTTCTGTAAAATAATATTATTGCCCTATCCCTATATCAATGTTTTCGCATATAAAATAGCACGAGTGAACATTTGTCCGAATCTGTATTAATTTATGAAAGTTAATCTCTTTAAAATTCTTTAACTCTATCTATTGAATATGAAGGAAAATGTATAATCAAACCGTATAGACGTTAAGATATTGATATTCTTTCATATTGATAATCACATAGAATGTCAAAAAGTGATATTTAACTACGTTTTTCAAAAAATCTGTTAAGAACTTCAAATAAGAGAACTTCCGGTTCACCAATTAAAATATGCTTATTCATTAAAACTTCACCTCCTAATTTTTTGACCAAAGACAATACCTTCCTTACTTAAAGGTGACGGAAGGTAAAAAAAAACTTATAGCGTTTTCGATTCACTGCACTAGTGTGCTCGCACTGCGCACTGAGTATAACTGTTATGTTCGATTGCTTTGTTGTATCACACGCGTGCAACAAAAAACGTGTTCGATTCAAACTGCACCGTCCAACTTTTTTTGTCCATTTACTCCAGACGGTAGTGCGAGGGGTGCACTGCAGTTTTTAAGCGCAAGGAAAATTAAATTATTAATTATTACACACGTACATTACATTATTTACTTAAAATTTGCAGTTTAAATAAAATTATAGTCAACAGCAAATTAAAATTAAAATTGTTTAAAAATTCTCCAAATTATAAAAACAAAATATTGATAGAAAGGAAAAAAATTCTGCGACGATACAAATTCTAACTTTTTAAAAGTAAAAATATAAATAAATATATCATCACGGCATATTACCCATTTCTAAGTGTGCCAATCTGTTTTGTCACAGATATCGGTAGTGATGATGACATATTTGTACATTGTACTTTGCGGGCGTTTACCAGGCGTCACCTCACGGGCACTCATTACAGACGTAAAAAAATCTGTTGTGGCCAGCACAAAACCTTTCGTCAATTCGATGTATTTTGTATATATCCCATACCAAAAATTCCTTGAAAAAGATTCTGTATATCCTATAAAATTGTAACACGAACACACTATTTTTTACAAATTCTATACCGAAAGTTCCTTTCCCTATTTTATTAGGGGTAGCTGTTTCTTACGCTTATCTTTTAATCATTACTGTCCAACGCATCTTCTTCACACAATTCTTCCTCTCTCAAATCTTCTGCTACACAGTCCTTCCATCTTCTTCTCTTTGGAGGGACACTCTATCACATTCACACATAACTTTCTGACCCTATACTTTCAACTTTGGTTTTGCATTTGATACTGACATCTGCCAATTAAATTTTTGTGAATATATCTGTTGTTTCCATAATTTTAACAAAGCTGACTAATTTTTGAAAGTTAATCTCTCTTAATGTCTCTATAACTCTATATCTATTGAATATGAACGAAACTGTATAATCAAACCTTACAGAGAATAAGATATTCTTTCATATTGATAATCACAAAATGTCGAAAAATAATATTTAACTGCGTTTTTTTTAAGAAAAACTGTTAAAAACTTCAAATAAGGGTACTTCCGGTGGATCAATTATAACCAAAATCTAATCAACTCTTCATATGGATGTACAGAAGAGGAATACGAAGAATTATAATTTTTAGATTTGTAGTATTGGAGTTATCGTCGGAGAAAAATTTGTCACACACGGACATACATACACACACACACACACACACACATACACACACACACACACACACACACATACATACATACAGACATCATCTTAAAAATAGTAAATTCGTATTGTATGGACCCTAAAACGTGCTTATTCATTAAAATCTCACCACCGAATTTTTTGACCAAAGACAATACCTTCCTTACCTAAAGGTGACGGAAGGTAAAAAATATATGCATATTATTGGTAATATGGTAATACAGTAATATTCGTAAATGTACTATTTGCAGGTTCGTTGAAAATACACTGTAGTACATATATAATATGTTTTTACCTTCCGTCACCTTTAGGTAAGGAAGGTATTGTGCTTGGTCAAAAAATTCGATGGTGAGTTTTAAATGAATAAGGACGTTTTAGAGTCACTACAAAACGATTTTACTGATTTTACGATGATGTCTCTATGTGTGTGTGTCTGTGTGTGTGTCCGTGTGTGTGACAAATTTTTCTCCGACGATAACTCCAAAACTACAATTCTAAAAATGATTCTTTCGTATTCCTCTTCTTTACAACCATATGAAGAGCTGATTAGATTTTGGCTATAATTGGTCAACCGGAAGTACACTTATTTGATGTTTTTAACAGTTTTTCTTGAAAAAACGCAGTTAAATATAATTTTTCCACATTTTTTGTGATTGTCAATGAAAGAATATCTTATTCTCTATACGGTTTGATTATACATTTTCCTTCATATTCAATAGATATAGAGTTATAGAGAGATTAACTTTCAAAAATCAGTCAGCTTTGCAAAAATTATGAAAACAGCAGATATATTCAAAAAATTCTGACAGATGTCAGTGTCAAGTGCAAAACCAAAGTGGAAAGTATATGATCAGAAAATAATATAAGTGTCAGAGTGTCTCTGGCAAGTGACGCAGTTGCAGCCTCGGCTCAAGATAGGAACTTATAATACCGGGAGTACGAGAAAGGCCAAAGAGAAGATGGAAAGACTGTGTAGTGGAAAATTTGAGAGGAAGAACTGTCAAGAAGATGCGTTGGACAGGAATGAGTAGAAGAGAAGAGTAAGAAGCAGCGGCCCCTAATAAAAGGAACTTTCTGTGTGGAATTTGTAAAAAATAGTGTTTTCATGTTACAATTTTACAGGATATATAGAATCTTTTTCAAGGAACTTTTGGTATGGGATTTGTACAAAATATATCGAATTGACGGAAGGTTTTTTGCTGGCCACAACAGATTTTTTGCTTATCATTATCTTCTGTTCTGTTGATAAAATACTTTGGTTTAAATTCAGGTAAATTTCTACCGTTTTATATAAAAACTTTTATTTATTTAAATATAACCTACAAAATACCGTTCTATCAGGAAATACATACGGTTTGTTCTGCTAAACAAATATATTACCCTTTTTAAGAATATTCTGATCATTGCATATGGTTATTTTGGTTCATTAAACTTCTGATTTTTAAAATAACGTCAACACGCAGTATGTTCGATTGAAAATGCAATAAATTTGCACTGAGACAACAAAACACGACTCACGTGTCATTTGTACTGCACGAGAGCAGTTGAATCGAAAACGCTATTATTATTCAATATATCTGTCTTCAGGGTTTTAGTGTCAATTTGGAGTTTGTGGACTAGGTTGTACTTGTTGAAATTTTTACAACTTACTTGTTGGTTTCACATGGACATAAAACTCTGTTTACAACTTTGGTAATACATTAAAGATTTTATTTTCAAGTTTAAAAACACTTGGCGTTATCTTGTTTGTAAGGCAAATTACAATTCTTCATGAACTTTGTTTCCTCGGTTTTAAATTGCTTCTGTGCGTGAGAATGAAAATGTTGCACATATTCTTTATTTACAATACACATGAGAAACATAAAGAAAGAATATGAATTTTATCTGGGGTCTCACCTAAGAAAATTTTAAATAAGATATTCATGAATAGAAGTTTTGAGGTTAGCTGTTTACTTGGTCTAGAGATATTAGGAAGAGTCGTAAAATTTTTATGGACAAACATATTATTTTTCAAACAAAAACGATGTGATACGTCTATTTATTTACGACACTACTAAACTCTTAAAGCTGTCGTGAAGAGAGCATCACAAAAGTCAGTTTTGAGCTAATAAAAATTATCCGGTTAAAATTTTAACTGCCAGTTAGTTAAATAAACAAAACTGAAAAGAAATAAATTGTCAAATAACTATTTTATCATTGTAGCGAGGCCACAAGAAATAACAAGACTGAATGCTTATTTCGTGAGGTCACAGCAAGAGGCCAACTATTGTATAGGGCACCTGCACCTACGTCACAACATGGCGGATGATCAGCTGATCTCGGGCAACCAAGCTTCAGTTTAACATTGCGTCTTATGCAGCGAATGTGTTTTCTGTACAAGAAATTCAGTTTTTCCTAAATTTATACATGCTATTTTAAAACGTAATTAGCCATAATTAAAGATAAGTGTATGAATTATTTACTAGTAAAACAAAGCAGTCCAATTTATAAATATATTTTAAAAAATATTAAATTGAAATAAGTAGCATGTAGCATCAGGTTGTATTACATTCATTTGAGTTTGTATAAGTTTTTTTTTATGTGTATTGTTGAATGAAAACATGAATATTGAAATTAAAATAAATTGAATTATTAGATTTTTTTAATTTATAAAGAAAATTAAATTTGAAATATATATATATTTATCTTCGAGTTCATTTTTCTTATTGTCATATTGTGTATTTTTATTGTATATAAATGAGTTTATTGAGTTTATACGTCAAAAATTAATCTTTGGAAGCCAAAGTACATTAAATCGATAAATTTAAGTGGATACATAATGTGGATCCTTATACATTGACATTTTTTTGACGAGGATTATAAATGCCTTTTAAAAATCAATATGAAATCAATAATTGATTACCTATCTAATTTTTAAACCTTTGTGAGAAACAGACACAAATATATATATTTTTTCTGTTACTAAAAAAACTTCATTAAAAATTTGTAATTCTGTCATTTAAAAAATATTTTTTCATGTTTTTTATATATATTATTAAAAAAAATTACATATATTTAAACATTCATACAATATGTTCCTATCCGATTATGTTTAAATTATTTTATATGCAATAAAAGTATACACAAAAAAATAGGATTGGGTTAGTTTTAATTTAATAATCTGGAACTCATTAAATAGTAAGAATGTCCTGACTTATTTTTTACGGAAAACACTCCTCATATACTCACTTTTACACACTCTAATCAGTTTTTCCCAAATAAAACAATAAGTGCCATAAAAACACAATAAAAGCTTACGGCACGATATTTCTCCGTAAGACACAATGCAAACTGAAGGTTTGGTTGACCAAGATCAGCTGGTAGCCGCCATGTTGAAACGTCACGTGCAGGTGCCCTAAGCATAGGAAATATACGGAGTTTTTAACAAATCGGCTTGAAAAATGTGATTTATAATAGCATACAACTTGTGAATAACTATTTAAATATTATATGATAACCATTTTATTTATATAATTAAAGAAATAAAAAAGAATTATAGATGGGATAAATATACGAATACAACTCGAGTTTGTTGTATTTTATAATAATAAAACAAAAGTCAGCATTCAGTCCTGTTATTTCGTGTGGCCCCGATTGTAGTCAAAAAGTCGATTTATGGTCATTTGCACAGATCATAGTCTTAACTACAGGTTAACAAAAAAGTGCGTTTCGAAATTTTGACAGTAATATTTAACAACTCATTTGGCATTTTGTTTCGATACGATATTGTCCGTTTAACTAACGGTTAACAATTTGCAACTGGCCATTAATATTGTTTATTTATCTGGAATTTTAATTTTAGTTGAGCATTCAAAGATTAACCCTTAAATATTTATAATGTGTCAACTTCAATTTAAAAGAAATTGAACTCTTTGTATAATAGATTGTGAGATTTCTCAGCATTTTCCAAATATTGCAAACAGAAACGCAGCACAAATGTCATTTACAATATTTATGAACGGATGACCTATATGGGACAGATGCCATATTTTCTCTACTACAGCTACGATAAGAGATCACTAGAGCTCGGAAAATAAGCAAAGGGTAATACAAGTATGCCGTAATGATATATTTAGGTATTTATTCTTATTTATTTGTTTATATCAGATTAAATATGTAGTTAAAACAAAAATATAGCATAAATTGTAAAAATTACACATGTATCAATATTTTTATGCGACATTTTTCGTTGAAACAGAAATAAAATTACTGGGCCCAAATGACCTATCCTTTTTTGGGAAAACGAAAAACTTGCCTCAAATATAACAAACTAGATGCTGCAACTTTTACCTAATATATATAAAGTACGGAAACTTTTATATATTTCATTTTTTTAAAATATTTTTTTTTCGCGATCACCCAGAAAATGAGCTCTTTCTGATCACTATTTAGACCGGAAAGTCCTTCTTTGCTGAGCTAGCTCGGAAAGTTGTCTATGAGGGATCGGAAAGTACTTTACCGATCCCGGGACCGGTTAAGCTAAATGTTTCCATGGAGATCAGTTGTTTATTTATTTCTTATTTGCTCGCAGTAAAAAATAAAATAATACTTTTTTATTCTTTTTTTAGGATCGAAAAAAAATATTATACCCAACATGACCTGAAAGTGTCTATACTGGGCTCACAAGCTTCCAAAGCTCGCCTACGGCTCGCTGTAGAATATGCTTGCTCACCCAGTAAAGTATCACTTTCAGGTCTTTTTACGTAAATTACTATTATAGTTCTCGCAAATTTTAATCGTATTTTCCAAAGTTAATATACCGAACAATATATTCACAAGAAATCTTTTGATGTTGACTGTACTATTTAAGTGAAATAACATATACACGTTTTTTCGGTGGACAAAAGTATGGAAACATTTTTAATATATGATTTTAATTGTCTTACTTTCAGTTGTATTTTGTCATTTATTTAGTAAGTTGATGTTATGATGGGTAAAAATAAATATTTTTCCTACCACATACAAGAAAGGGTAGTACAGCTTCATAAAGATGGTGTGAAACAGCGCAATATTTAAAAAAAATTAAAAATCAATAAAAGTGGCCTATCAAAGATTTTGAAAAAAAAAATTGCAGTATAGAAGTGTTAAAATTGATATAAAAGTTGGTGGTCCAAGGAAACTAGTGCTAGAATTGACAAAAACCATTCGGCGTCTATCGGTAAGTGATCCTACTTTATCATCAAGTGAACGTTCTGCAAAAATTCGGGAACAATTTCACGTAGATTTAAGTGATCGCACTGTAATACGATGGCTATGTAATATAGAATTATAGGAAAAAGTCAGAATTGCGTTGCTGAGAAACATTCATCAATTTGTGAGAACTATAAACATATTTTAAAATATCTGATGTGGACACCACATGACTTCCTTGTACGCCTGTTACACTATACATATTTTGTTAATAATTAAAATATGGATTATAACAGACCCAATCATAAAATTGCACGTATTTTTTGTCCTAATTCATAGCAAACTTAATTACAGAAACCAAAAAGTACATCATTTTTAAATTTACATATCTCGCTTATTAAAGAGCTAATTTAATTATACTTGATGTTTTCGACGCAGAATTCAATTCTCTAAAACTTTTATTTGAAGCATTTATTATTAAAATCAAAATAACACTATTTTTTCAAGAAAAACTGATAACAGCTTCAAGTAAAGTATCACTTCCGGTTAGACTATTTTAACCAAAATCTATTATGTTATTCCCATTGATATAAAAGTATTATATACCAAATTTGAAAAGTTTTGGATTATATTTTAATATAGTTTTTCATTAAAATCTATTATAGGCTTCAAGTAAAGTACCACTTCCGAGTAGACGATTTTAACTAAAATCTATTATGTTGTTCTCAGTGATATAAAAGTAATATATACCAAATTTGAAAAGTTTTGGATTATATTTTAATATAGTTTTTCATTAAAATCTATTATAAGCTTCAAGTAAAGTACCACTTTCGGGTAGACCATTTTAACTAAAATCTATTATGTTATTCCCATTGATATAAAAGTCTTATATACCAAATTTGAAAAGTTTTGGATTATATTTTAATATAGTTTTGCATTAAAATCTACTATAGGCTACAAGTAAAGTACCACTTCCAAAAGTTAGGTAATGACCAAAAAGGGAGGTGCACAACTAGATGTTATAACAGTCATAAATACAAAATTTTAACTTCCTACGGCTTCCCATTTTTAAGTTATGCGAGATACGTACGTACGTATAGACGTCACGACGAAATTAGTCAAAATGGATTCAGGGATGGTCAAAATGTATATTTCCGTTGAAATCTGGAAACCGAAATTTTTCGCGATTACAATACTTCCTTTACTTCGTACAAGGAAGTAAAATGAAATATATGAAAGTTTCCATACTTTTGTCCACCACTGTATATATAATCGATATCATATCTATTACAACAGTGGTTCTCAAAGTGGTGGTCCGCGGACCAGTACCGGTCCGCGATCATAATACTACCGGTCCGCAATTTGTTTACACAAAATTTTTAAAAAAATTCATGAAATGCGAAACATTATTACCTATAGGCATATACCTATTGTTTTATTTGTTACAAATTGGAAATAAAAATCATATCGAATATTGAGACGGCAGAGGTTATTCTAACGTGCAGTTGGACACAAAATGTGCAGTGGGAAAAGCAAATTGTGCAGTGGGAAATTAAAATCTGTGCAGTTTTTTTTCATTTATTACGAATGTACAAACTAGATAAAATTAACAAAAAAACAAACTCAAAATAATAAATAATATATGATTTTTTTATAGTTAAACATTAAAATTTCTTTGTGCTAGGTTTTTCTTCAGCTTCATCTCCAGCCCAGCTGTACGCTTTTGGAGGGAATATACGCGTTTTCATCAAAATATTTATTTTATTTTTTTATGAATTGGTTAAATTTGCTTCTTTGTAAAGAACTCTATATTATCGTACTTCGCATTAAAACACGTTTGACCTTGAAAATTTTCAAAAAATCGCCTGCAGCGCATTTTTTCTCTATCCTTCACTCTTGACGGTCCGTCATATATTAGTTAAAATAATACCGGTCCGCCATATTAAATAGTTTGAGAACCACTGTATTACAATACTCGACATCAATTAAATTACGTGAACATTTCGAGTCTAAGGTTGCAACTACAATTGATAATAAAAAACAATGTTTGCACGTGTATCATAACGGGGATATTGGGTAATAGAAACTTCAGGACATCTCTTTCTTTTATTGTAGTTGTTTTTGATCTTCACGTTGAACAAGTTATGACACTATGATAATGTTAGAAGAGATTAAATTATAAATAAAACTAAAGTAGTAATAAGAGGTAATTTTATTGGTTTTATTGAGACACTTTACTTTTTGTGTTTATGTACGTATGAACATTAATCTTCTAGTGTATCATCAGACCATAACTCTGCCCTATTTTACAGTTTTTATTAATCTGAAAAACTTCATTTTTCGATAACAGCAAAACTCAATTTATACTCTTCAACCTTCTATTTTTCACTTAACAATACACCATCCACATTTTCTAAATTTCTTTCCATTAATCTATCACCTCTCCAGAAAATATTTTCCGAGACTGAACTGACATTCGATTTACATGTTGTAACTGGTTCGCCATTCGCTATAACATATAAGTTAGTTATGACGATACAGCAGGCAGTGACATATAACACAGACTAATCCAATTTAAAGCAAGAAATCAAATCGCATTAGCCATGCATTCGTTGCGTGAGCGTCATTTGTTTTCTGCGTTCATTGTAAATCAGATTAAAATGTCATCGGATAATTGATTGATCGATATTTGTTGAAATTTTACAAATAAAAATTTTCAATTATGTGTAAATTTGGAGTAAGTGTAACCCAGGTAAATATGCATATTTAAATATTGCTATAGTAGTATCATTTATGGTCCAGTAGGTCTATTATAATGTGAACCTTAAGCTAAATTTTTTACCAACAACGCAAACCTGAAAACATGTCATTAGATGTTGGAGATACGTCGATAGTTAACTACGTAATTCTTGTCGTTGGGGCAAGTGTGAAACATGGTAGGTTACACTTGCCTTTGTGGAAATTTTAATACACTTTCATATTATTTGCAGTATATGGTTCGAAACTATATCCGTAAGAAAACTTAACCAACCTATTGCAATAATTATTCCAAATATTTATAAAACAGGGAAATATCATTTCAACATGACATTTGAGCAAAACATATATTTAATATATTTATCTAGGATAGTGCGTAACATTTTGTTAGTTTTAAATTTATAAAACGGTTGTTTAGTAATAAGGTTTTATTAGTCACGGGTTGCGCTAAATTCGTAAAAATCAGGGTGAATATTTTGTTATCATGGGAAACTTTTCATTTAATATTCTTAATCTAATTCATAAATAAAAATCTTTTTACCTTCCGTCACCCTTAGGTAAGGAAGGTATTGTCTTCGGTCAAAAAATTCAATGGTGAATTTTTAATGAATAAGCACGTTTTAAGATCCCTAGAATACGATATTACTAATTTTACATTGATGTCTGCATGTGTGTGTCCGTGTGTCCGTGGGTGTGTGACAAATTTTTCTCCGACGATAACTCGCAAACTAAAATTCTAAAAATTATGATTTTTTCGTATTTCTCTTCTCTACAAGCATATGAAGAGCTGATTAGATTTTGGTTATAATTGGTTAACCGGAAGTACCCTTATTTGAAGTTTTTAACAGTTTTTCTAGAAAAAACGCAGTTAAATATAATTTTTTGACATTTTGTGATCATTAATATGAAATAAAATCTTATTCTCTATACAATTTGATTATACATTTTCCTTCATATTCAATAGATATAGAGTTATAGAGAGATTAAGAGAGGTTAACTTTCAAAAATCAGTTAGCTTTGCTAAAATTATGGAAGCAGCACATATATTCAAAAAAATTCTAATTGACAGATGTCAGTGTCAAGTGCAAAACCAAAGTGGAAAGTATAGGATCAGGAAGTAACATAAGTGACTTGCAGTTTCAATGCCGGGAGTACGAGGAAGGCCAAAGAGAAGATGGAAGGACTGTGTAGCAGAATATTTGAGAGAGGAAGAACTGTGTGAAGAAGATGCGTTGGATAGGAATGAGGAAGTGTGAAGTGCAATTTACAGAATACATTCGTGTTATAATAATATTGGATTTATAGAATCTTCCCAAAGGAACTTGCAATATGGAATTTGTAAAAAATAGTGTGTTCATGTTACAATTTTACAGGATATATAGAATCTTTTCCAAGGAACTTTTGGTATCGGATTTGTACGAAATACATTTAATTGACGGAAGGTTTTGTGCTGGCCACAACAGATTTTTTTATATATTTATTGGGTTTTTAGATTCTATCGTAAATAAAATATTGTACGATGCACATATGTAAACCATCTTTAGTCACTACGCTCATGTTTTAATTCTGGCCCATTCGTGACTAAGGCTGTGTCCGATGTCGCATTTTGGCATTTAGTTTTTAGGATTTAGGTCTTCTTTACATATAAATATAACTCCGAATGGCACACTAATGACATCCATTGGTTTGTATAGCAACATTGTAGAATAACAAAAATGAATTATACAATTCGATTAAATTTGATGCTTCAGATTAAATGTTAATATTGTAATTCATAAAATAGAAGCTAAGAAGCTATTATTTACCAGTAAATTTGACGTTTTACACAAACTATAGGAACGAACATGATTTGTTTAATTAATGCGAGTCAACTTCAAGGCAAAGTGTGCTCCTGCAAAATCATAAAATCTAATTCCTAAAATCCTAAATAATGACGTTATCTAGGGCATATAAATTTAGGATTTAGATATTAGAGTGATAAAAGTGCAACATCGGGCACAGCCTAAAGTCTAGCTTTACGTACTTGTATCGTAAATAACTATTATTATTAAGAAAAACTTGATCATGTTCCGTTTACTCTTTCATTTACACTTACCCCAATAAAGTTGCTTGTCAGACACGGGATTTTCACTTGCCTCAAATTTTTGGGGAAGTGTAAACCTTGACATAGGAAAAAAAATAATTTTTAATAAAAAAAATTACGTTCATTTTTTTGTTTTGCTCTTTTAAATGTCATTTCTAAATAAAAAAAAATCAGTAATTTCATTCGAAAAGAAAATAAATTACAACGCGGAAAAGTTGAACTACTGAAATTTTAAGTCGCACGTCTTGTGTCTAGTCATTCCTAATACGTGTTTCAAGCTTGAAGTCTCGTTTTCTACAACACTATCGCCCCCCAATCTCTTTCGACTTCATCCAGCCTTCTTTTGTTTGATCTATCTCCCGTCTTATCCTTTTCTTGTTTCCTATTTACAATGCTCTTTAGAAATTTCCTTTCTCGCAGTTTTTTCACGTATCCTATCCATCTTATTCTTTGCATTATATTATTTACTACACCGAATTTTTTTCCGCTTAACTAAACATTGTCTACAGGTTTTTGTGAATTTCGATTCCAATGGTATCTAGATATATGTTTGATACGCCTTTAAGAGTGAGAGACCATCTTAGTTGTTGTTTTATTTTGTTAAAAATCCGCATAGGTTACTAGATAAACTAATTCCTCCTTACTGGATGTGTTTTAATTATTTATACAGCACAGTACAAAAATATGGGTACCCCTGTTAATTTGTAAAAATCTATATAGGTACTTAATTTTTCTTCCCTAATTTTTTATGAATGTTACAAAACACAATAAAACTGAACATTTTATCTTATTTTTGTCATTGCTTTCCTTGGCTTCCTTTAATCCTTGTCGAACTTCTATGAAATGAAATGAAGAAAAAAAATTATAAAACTAGATTAACCATTATTTGTTAACTGTAGGGGAATTTTCAGAACATTTGGTAGTAAGTTTATTGTAACGTAAACTAATACAGTGTGTTAAAAAAAAAACTTAACTCGGAGTAGGATACGAAGAAAGAAACGTATGTCTGATATGTTCAATTCAAAAGTCAAGTTGTCAAAATTGGTTTTGAAATGTAATTTTCCTGAAATTCATTGTAACAGGCAGCGAAATAAATGTTACCATTCGCCGTTTTCTAATTTATTTCCATTTCTAAAATAAGATTCAAGAAGAAAAGCTTTGATTTCTTTAGATTACATTTTTGACAATATTTGGTGTCAAATTGTCATTTAATTAAATACTTTTAAATTAAGTCATACGTTTCTTTACTCATAGCCTACTCTGAGTTAGGTATGTTACATTGTACAAAGAATGCCTAGAGTTTGTCAAGCCGTTATCAAAAGCAGTATTTTTTGTCGGTTAAATGTTTATAACAAAATTTATGTTTTCTTGGTACTTATTACTTTTCTCTTAATTGTCAGGTGTAACCTTATTTTTGTTGGTGCAGTATAACAAATAATGATAAATATCAATAATAAAAAGCCATCAAAATTGAGTCCTTAAAATTAGGGTGTCGGAAACTACTTCTTCATTTGCTTAATAGTAAAATTGGATCTCATTATGATATATACAGTGGTACAGTACTGGTAGTGGTGGGATCCGGATCCGGATAGTTTCGGTTTCGGATCCAAAAATATCCGGATATCCAGATAATTGAATGTTGAACTATCCGGATCTCGGATCCAAATCTCAGTATCGGATTTTGGATCCGGATCTGAGTATCGGATTTTGGATTCGGATCTGAGTATCGGGTTTTGGATCCGAATCTTGAGTATTGGATTTTGGATCCGGATGCGAATATAAGTATGAGTATCGAATTTTAGATATGGAATTTCAGTATGCGCATCGGTTCTCGGATTCGAGTACCTATTCTCAGTATTGAACCAGATGATAATATTTGAATGTATATCATCATGGAGTCACAAAATCAAATAAATTTGATTATGAAATAATCCACTATACATTTTTGTTTGATGTAGTTAATAGTCGGTATATTTTCGATGTTAAACTTTTAGCATCCGCTAAGAAGGAAATTCCTCGATTCCACAGAACTATAAGTAGGTAACAAAAACAATCCCTTTTATGTGCAACACATGCACGATATAAATAAACAGTTATTTGATAAATTAAAAATAAATTTATATTTATTATTTTATTGTGGATATATTATTGCAAAATGATGTTTGATTCGGATAGAAGCATTCCAGCGAAAATTTTGACATTTTAAATGATTATTTAATTGAAAGGACTATTTTGAAATAATGGATATTAGAGAAAAAAAATGAGAATTATTTTGAAATAATAATACCGCAATATTCTGAAGATTTTGTTGAACACTTCATGTCAGCAAACAAATTACAAATGATATTGCAGATTTACAGTTTCATAGTATTTCCATCAAGTTGGAAAACATTGCAAACTAGATGCTTATAAATGCACACTAGTTTTTATTGTGTTCACAGAAAAATTAGAACCGTTTGATTTGCAACTAATTTAAAACCGGGCATGCACATTGGATCTGAAACTCCAACCGTTTGCAAATCGTTCTATGAATAAAGCTATTATTATGTTATTTTCTATTTCCTGTGCTGTTACGCATTTCATCTCTTAATCCAAAACCTGGAAGAGTGAAAGTAGTGCACGTATTCCACACAACACACATCTTTCTATAAGTTCTGGCATATATTCGTACGTGTTCGTTAGTTGGTTATATTGCCCCGGTGAAATTAACAACTTGTTGAGTTGTTGGGTGCCGGCGATATGACCATATTCCACCAGAATGGTTACTGGATACGATGAAACATGTAACACGAATACATCACAATGCAACACTGTGGTGAATATGTGGTTATATACACTACATACACAATGTTTGGCTTTCAATGTAGTTTCGTTGATTATTAAAAATTAATTGAAAACATTCATACATGCCGTTAAAAATAGAATCAATTTTTTCCTATTATTGTAATTGGTTGAAATTTTCTGAAGTTGTGGTTGACAATGAAGTACTAAGGATTCTTGGATAATGGAAGCTTCTAAATGATAACATGATGAGTAATTGTTTATTGAATCATAAATATATAAATCATTATTAAATTTTAACAATTTCAACAATAATAATAATTGTTTTTCAAAATTTGCTTGAATATGGCTGTAACCACGACCAAAACTCCAATAAACAATTACTCATCGTTCAGAATCTTTCATTATTTATTTATTTATTTATTTAATGATCAATCCAACAGGCTAAACCCAGATAAAGGGTTGTAAAAATACATAATACACTCAACAATACATAAAAATAAACAAAATGCTTATGACATATTACATAACATATTAATGAAATTTTTAAATTCCAAATGAGATATATCAATCCTCGAAAATTTACAATTATAAAGATTGCACATACGATATATAGGTGACAGCATTAAATAATTAGTTCTAGCACCCGGTAAATAAAAAGTAAAGCTACTTCTGGTACGAAAAGAGGGAATATGAAATTGGAGAGAGGAAAGAGTACAAGGATTGTCAACGCAGCTGTTTACAACTTTAAATAGATGTATTATTAGGGCATTTTCACGGCGTTCAAAGAGATTCTTGAAATTAAACATATGTAACAACTGTTTATAATTTACAGAATAATCAGGGTAGTTATTATGTGCCTTGTAATAAAGGTATTTGAGAATTTTTTTTTTTAACAGATTCAATCAGATCTTGATGAACTTCGTAAATAGGGTTCCAAATGATGTGACAGTACTCCAGCTTAGAGCGGACGAAAGAAAAGTATAGGTTCGTAATTGCTGATAAATTTAGGAAAGTTCGAGTATTTCTTATTATGAAGCCTAGCATTCTCATGGCATTGTTATATATATCTTGTATATGATGTGTAAATGTAAATTTGGTGTCATATTTGACTCCAAGATCTCGTACAGTAGTAGATCGCGACAAGGTAACATTTTCGATCGTATAATTATAAATAATTGGCAATAGTTTCCTAGTAAAAGACATTACTGTACATTTATTTAGATGTAATTTGTTAATTGAGCACCATTTGGAGAGTCTATCTAAGTCTTCTTGGAGAAGTTGGCAATCTTGTACTGAGAGAATTGGGTAAAATATTTTTAGGTCGTCAGCGAAAAGAAGTTTATCAGTGTGAATTACATCTGTCACATCATTAATAAAAAGAAGAAAAAGTAGTGGACCTAGATTTGAACTTTGTGGAATCCCTGAAGTCGGAGAGAAAGAGAAAGAATTGACGCCTTTGTAATGAACGTACATTTTTCGTTGACAAAGGTATGAGGTGAGAAGGGAACGTAAAGGGAGAGATAAAGAAAAGGAATCAAGCTTGCTGATCAGTATACCGTGATCAATTCTATCGAAAGCCTTCGCAAAGTCTGTATAAATACAGTCAACTTGCCCTTTGGCGTCAAGGTTAGAAGATACAACATGACTGAAATAGCTTAGATTAGTAACAGTAGACCTCTTCTCCATCCAAGAATCCTTAGTACTTATTACTGTAATTGAATTTCACAAATATTTTTACGTTTCCTACATAACGGATGTAGGTACGTATAGGAATTGTGTTAAAAATAACCCGTACCACGATCATGGTTTTAAAGGGCGGTGTTTGGGTGTATTAGTTAAAACCATGACGATGAATTGACACATACTTCAGGGTTATAAACAAAAATCAGTGATGCCACTATACTTATTAAACCGAAAATGTACTGACAGGCATATTCAATACATTTGATAAATAATTTATCTTACAAACAAGTCAAGAGACAAATCATATTAAACAATTTAAAATAATGAAGCCAAATGTATTAAATATGCCTGTCAGTACATTTTTGGTTTAATCAGTATAATGGCATGACTGATTTTCTTTATAACCCTGAAGTATGTGTCAAATCGTTAGCACGGTTCTAGCTAACACCGGTGTTAGAACCGTGATCTTGGTACGAGCCAATATGTCGAAATATTTCTAAATTAAATAAAATTCATACTTCGAAGGGTCGTAAAGCGTTTAGCATATGTATAAGCTTTTAAAAAACCATTCCAAAATAAATGCAAAATGCTTTATCAAATTTACTATGTCAAAGAGTAAAAAAAATATGCTACTATCTTGTGTACAAATTTAATAAATAATTAACAGACTGAAATTAATTTCACAGTTTTTAAGGCTGTGTCCGATGTCGCATTTTGGCATTTAGTATTTAGGATTTAGATTTTTTCACATAAATACAACTCCGAATGGCACACTAGTGAAATCCATTGGTTTGTATGGCAACACTTTAGAACAATAAAAATGTATTATACAATTCTATTTAATTTGATGCTTCAATTTAAATGTTAATATTATATTTTATAAAATAGAAGCTATGCTTTGACAGTAAATTTAATGTTTTGAAGAAATTATAGCAACAAACATGTGCTCCTGCACAACCCTAAAATCTAGTTCCTAAAATCCTAAATAATCACTAGATTTAGGGCATATAAATTTAGGATGTAGATATTAGGGTGATAAAAGTGCAACATCGGACACAGCCTAAGTCCCTATGAAAATATTTTTAAAGATTTGGTAGTTTTTCATTCACAAAAAGTTAATATAACAGTTTTTAAATCTCCCGGTAATTGGATTCAAAACATAGGAATAATAAAAATGGGATATATATCAATTTGGTAAATTGTATCTACTATTGATTTACATGTTGCAACATAAATAGAGATGTGATCTATATTTCTTCAGCTTGAAAATGTCAAATACATCTCCCCGTCATTCTTACACTATCTAACAATACTTTCCGTTTGTTAGACATGTCATTGGCATTTCTGTTTCCGGTCTTGTGTCACTTTCCGCTCAATGGAATAAAATACACGCTTACAAACAAGATAGGAATGCAAAAAATTAGATATACAACTAACATTATTACAATTGAATCAATACATTCTACAATTCTCAAGATAAGGCTAATAGAAAGGATTGAACGTTCGAGAACCATTTAAATATAATATTCCTCTTTTTATTATCCAAAAGCAATATTTGCAATAATGGAGTATGTGACCATAATCGAATTTTAATATATGTCATAATTTATAAAAACAAACCTCTATAGCTTCTCATTATAATAATAAAACATTAGTTTGTAATAATATTGTTATTAGCAATTTAATGTTTTGGAGAAGGGATCTGTGACGTCAGTAGGGTAGAATGGTAGTAGAAGACAGTTAGACTGAGATAGATATGTTGTGATAGGTTATGGAATGGCGAACGTGACAGCTGCTGTCACTTTCCCTACCACAATATATCTGTCTCAGTCTAACTGTCTGCTTCTATCATTCTACCCTACTGACGTCACAGATCCCTTTTCCAAAGTTTTAATAATTATTTTCTCGTAAACTACAAATAATTAATCAATTTAAAAAAATACGGGTATTTTATTTTTTGGTCTAGTATCATATATGTAAAAATCAAAATTGTCAGCAATCTTAGAAACGCCGTTCTTGCAATAGATAAATACATAGAATACCAATAACTAACGAAACTTCCAACTCACAATGAAATACAAATTATCAGAAGTAATATCACAAGACCTCCTGATTTTATCGATAAATTTTTATTTTGCACGATTTTTTTTTGCTTGGCAACAAACACGAAAGCAAACTGCATGGTAAATCCCAACTCCGAAAGAAGAGGGGTTTTACCTAATGTCAGTTTGCTGGAGTGATTTTGCATAAAAGTAAAAATAAATGAGTGCTTAAAAATAAAAGTTTATCTGAGAAAATCTGAGAGGTCGTGTGGTATTTGGTGAGATAAATTCCAAAGACAACGCAAAATGAAACTTGACACATTAATTGTCCCACTGACAGTATAAACAATAACAACTGTTTATTTACTTGGTAACGGAAAATTATCGGGGTAACGGGGTTTTATCAGCTATAATATCCCGAGGACATTGATAATAACGAAATAATTTTATGACAGTTACCGAAAGCGCGTTGCTTGGTAACAGCCCGACACGGAAGGCGGAGGTGGTGTTACCTAAAAGCAACGTGCTTGAGGAAGTGTGATAAAATTATAAGTATTTATCAATAATCGAGGGGTATTCGGTGAGAAATTTTTTTGCAGTTTTAACATTAAATTTGCCTAAAATTTGCATTTGACAGAATTTTTGTGTCTAACATAGCCCAGTAGATGTCACTAGTAGCTATGAACGTGAATGTGGCTATGAATATGTTCAGTGTGAAGTGTGCAATGAGAATGAGACCTCTTTGAGTGAGACCAAAGAGAAGATAAGACATACAAAAGTCCATAAATATTCTCCATATTTAGTTTTTTATTTAATACAGTATTTTTTAATGTTTTCTTCTATAATTTTGTTGATTAAATCATCATTTTTATTAACAGCGTGAAAATGACGTTTTTAAATTAAAACAATTAATCTTTAATTATATGTCAAAAACTGTTTGTTACTTAGCAACTTATTGACATACTCGTAAGTGATAATTGTCTTAGGATAATTATCAGTGTAAGTTTGTTTTGATTGGTTACTTTCGCACACGTGGTCAGCAATAAAGGGATTCAATTGGATAATTTTTTAACCAAAAAATATTCAGTATAATACTGTTCCTACTGGTTGAATTTTCAAGTGTTTTGCATCATGATTGGTTAAAAACTAGTCGTTGGAATTTATCAACGCCAAAATCACTTTTCATCACATGAATGACATGAATATTAAAAATTTGAAAATGACTTTCGTTACCACGATTACACTACTGTTTCTATTTTATTTTTCGCCGTGCGTTGATTTGACAGGGATAGCCTATACCCCTCCATAACACGTACGGTAATGAGGTAGAGGGAATAAAAGTCTCATATATGCCATGTGTATACGACAAAAATGCTGGGTAAAAGTTTAGTAATTCTCGCAGCAGAAATGACTGTTTCATATTTTTACCTCCCGCTACCCTTGGTAAGGGAGGTATAAGGATCGTGCTAAAAATCTAATATCGAGATTTTAGTAAATGACCACGTTTTAAGGTCCCTAGAATCCATTATTAACATTTTCACGATGATGTCTGTATGTGTGTACGTGTGTGTGTGTGTGTGTGTGTGTGTGTGTGTGTGTGTGTGTGTGTGTGTGTGTGTGTGTGTACGAATTTTGTTTGCACTCTAACTCAAATACTATCATTCAGAAAATTTTGAAACCTTGTATTTTTACCCTGTTCTAATAAGAATAGTAGTCATTAGATTTTGGTGTAAATCGGATAAACGGAAATGGTACTTTACTTGAAGCTCATAATGGTTTTTCTTCAAAAAATACCATTAAATGCCATTTTTTCGAATTTTATGTCTTATGAAAATTAAAGATTATTGAATTTTCTACAGGAATACATTAATACTTTTTCTATATATTTTACTGATAAATTTAAAAATATTTTTTTTTATTAGTCGTGAAGCCTAAGATAAAAACTATTCCTGTGTTACACAGTTCATTTTTCGAATGAATGTAACTGACAGTAAATGTCACTGTCAGAAAACTTATCATTTCAAATTAATAATAGTGACATTTTAAAAAGAAAATAGTAAATAAAGCAATAGTTTTCTGCAATGGAACAGTTTGCAGCGTTAGTAAATACGTAGGTAGGTATGTATTTAAATTAATAAAAATTAAATAGCGGGAGGTTTTGTGTTGGCCACATCAGATTTTTTAAAAGTGTTTTAAATGAAATTTTATGCAGTTTATCATACTAACAAAGTTAAAAATAATAATTAATTGTTATTTTCGTAAATAATTAAATAAAAAGATTGGCGCCGCAAATAGTCATGAAAAACAACACCCCACTCCTGTAGCGTCGGAGTACATGCAGCACGTCATTCATAGCCATTAGGAAAACAGTTTTCGTTATTTATATAAATAAAAGTAGGCTGTAGTTTATCATGTTAAACTGTATGTAGCCTGACGTCATCCTGTTTCAGATTACGTGATTTTTTTCAAAATTTTACACAAATTTCAATATTTAATTGTAAAATATCTAATGGATGTTTCGCGATATTTTCAAATATGAGGCTTTTTAAAGAACAATATCTTCTAAAATTTAATACTTAGAAATCATATAAAAATTCTTGCAACAGCCCTATTATTAGAAAGCCAGATACTGTGTTCGCAACATTAAATTTTTAAAAATAAAATTAACATTGGCGAAAAATAATGTAATGTAATATGAAAGAAAATAATAAAGCCGGATTTGAACAATGACACATATGTTTAATTATGAATGAATACAATTCCACGTTAAATTCCTCATAAAAAGTGTCATAATTCACACGAGTGACCTAGTCAGAAAAAATTACATATATAATCCCGAAATCCCACAGATGTGTGTTGTTCATTATCCTCGCATTATCCGAGGCTCATATTCATATTGCTGAATATGAACACAATAAGGAAAAAAGTTGGAAAACAACGCGTCCCAATCCGCCGTGTAATGGTCTGAGCCATGTCGTATGCGATAATAATTAAAAACGCCGCAATGCAACGTGAGAACGAGAGTTGGCATACAAAGACAAAACTGCATTGTATAGTGGATGGGGAATTTGTTAAAAATTGCAGAATTGTGTGGTCTTTGGATAAAACATAAGCTCTTTCAGCGAAAATAACCAAACAATGGAACATGTCAATGTTTGCCATTACTGCAATGGTTTATAAAGTTCTTCTTTTTGTTAGTGATTGACAAGTAAAGCATGTTTTAATCTACATTTATTTAGAACAAAGTTTATTGAAATTTATAGAATACTGTCGAAACTCAAGGGACTGTTTTTTTTTTTGCATAATTGACTCATAAAATTTTCTTATTTTATTGAGTAAATTAAATATTTCAACTGTGGAATTTTCTTTCATAGTAAAAAAAAGTTGAATTGTTTCAAGTGCTTTTATCATTTCCTGGTGGGTCCCTTTCATCCGATTCGTCTTGAAGCTCATCTTGTTTAGCAATAGTAGCGATAAATTTCTTCGTCCGTATCTTTTTACGTGCATAATATAATGTAAAAAAAATCTGTTGTGGCCAGCACAAAACCTTCCGTCAATTCAATGTATTTCGTACAAATCCGATACCAAAAGTTCCTTGGAAAAGATTCTATATATTCTGTAAAACTGTAACACGAACACACTATTTTTTACAAATTCCATATTGCAAGTTCCTTTGGGAAGATTCTATAAATCCAATATTATTATAACACGAATGTACATTCTGTAAATTGCACTTCACACTTCCTCATTTCTATCCAACGCATCTTCTTCAGACAGTTCTTCCTCTCTCAAATATTCTGCTACACAGTCCTTCCATCTTCTCTTTGGCCTTCCTCGTACTCCCGGCATTGAAACTGCAAGTCACTTATGCGAGGGACACTCTGTCACTTATGTTACTTTCTGATCCTATACTTTGCACTTTGGTTTTGCACTTGACACTGACATCTGTCAATTAGAATTTTTTCGAATATATGTGCTGTTTCCATAATTTTAGCAAAGCTAACTGATTTTTGAAAGTTAACCTCTCTTAATCTCTCTATAACTCTATATCTATTGAATATGAAGGAAAATGTATAATCAAATTGTATAGAGAATAAGATTTTCTTTCATATTGATGATCACAAAATGTCAAAAAATGATATTTAACTGCGGTTTTCCCAGAAAAACTGTTAAAAAATTCAAATTAGGGTACTTCCGGTTGACCAATTATAACTAAAATCTAATCAACTCTTCATATGGTTGTAAAGAAGAGGAATACGAAAAAATCATAATTTTTAGAATTTTAGTTTGCGAGTTATTGTCGGAGAAAAATTTGTCGCACACACACACACACACACACACACACACACACACACACACAGACAAACACACGGACACACACAGACACACACACGGACACACACACACGGACACACACACACATATACAGACATCAATGTAAAATTAGTAATATCGTATTCTAGGGATCTTAAAACGTGCTTATTCATTAAAAACTCACCACCGAATTTTTTGACCAAAGACAATACCTTCCTTACCTAAGGGTGACGGAAGGTAAAAATGGGTTGTTGAATAAATTATTTTTTTTTAATAATAAATTATTAATGATTAATTTAATCCGAGTTACCCAATTAGGTATCCACTCACCTATTACTCCTGTCCCTATATAACCCGTGTTCTCTCTCCTATTCCTCAAAGCTGTTTTGACTTCTGGCATGGTTTACATGCTAAGTATTCTTAACTTCTCTGTCATTACTTTATAATTTCTACTGATGATGAGAACTTAGTTCTCGAAATAAGTATATAGTTTTTAAAATTATTGTTAAGATTAAGGGGTTTTTTCTTTAGTTATTAATGATTGATGTTTGGTTTTTTTAACTCATATAATTTTCTTATTTTATTGAGTAAACTAAATATTTCAACTGTTGTATTTTCTTTCATAGTAAAAAAAAAAAATGTAATTGTTTCAAATGCTTTTATCATTTCCTGGTAAGAAGGTTTCTCCCGAGGCAATTCTCCATCGGTGTCCCTTTTATCCGATTTGTCTTGAAGCTCATCTTGTTTAGGAATAGTAGCAATAATTTCTTTGTCCGTATCTTTTTACGTGCATAATATAATGTCAAAAAAAATGTGCCTGAAAATTCAAGTTATAGAGACTACAATGTTATTGGGGCATGTGATTGGTTTCGAATTATGGAGATTTTTGAGTTACAGAAATTCGAGTTAGAGAAGTCCGAGCTATAGAGGTTCGATTGTAATTCTTTTTGTATCCAAATTAAACAATGTTTTAATACAGAACATAAACTAAAAAAAAAGGTAGTATTTTTCCAATGTTTTAATATGTTTTTCATGACTATTTCTGGTGCCAATATTTTTATTTAATTATTTACGAAAATAAAATATTATAATTTTATTATTACTATGAAAAATACTGCAAAAACTTTTATTTAAAATTATTTTTAAAAAATGTGAAACAGGCTCTTTTAACATGGAAAAACTTAATTTGAAAACATGATAAAAACAGATTTTGTTTTCGCTATTTCGAGAAATAAACGTTGATTAACTGTAAATACGTACTTTTTGATATATTGGTAAGACAGTTATTTTTTTCATTTTTTAAAACGATGCTCGTTATTGGCAACACTTTCGCAATAACGTAGGCTTATTTATTAATTCAGATATGATATATTACTTTGATTCATAGCCGTACAAATAACGTTATTTTGTATCAGTGTACCAGTATCTTATTTTTCACAAATTTGGTTTTACCTTTGGTAATAAACTTACCAGTTGACTTAGTTTTGAATTTTGAATGATTTTACTATAATATATATTTTTATAGTAACAAAATAGCAGTAGTATCCTTATGTTCCCTGACAAAAACTAGTTAAACGACACTATTGAATTTGACAGAATGGGCGGAGCTAAAATCTTAATTCATACAATTATCGGACTTCTTTAAAAGAAAATACTGTAGGTCTGTAATATTGCTGTACAATTTAATTTTTCGCGATTTTGGAATCTTAGCATGCCATGAAAAACGACCGTTACAACGGTGCAGCTTGTCCTTTGTTTAGTTTCCTAGTATCACGTCCACGTCAATGTTGTATTGTACGCGTTAAATGTAACAATAATTACATTATGTTAGTGTAGCATATTGAATTATATTAGTATTAAACAATTCAGTATGTTCTTCTGCACAGAGTGATATAAAATACATGTGTCAAAACCATTATTTAGTTCCGGAAATTGTTTGAAAACAACAATAATTATTCTAACGAAAAAATAGAAGGTATAAAAACATTTACATATTTGCTCTACATATAAATAATTAATAATGTTCATAAGAATTAAGGTTAGTAAAACGCTCATTTAAATATTATAAGGCTAATATTTCTTGCATTTTATTGACTAAATAGTTGGTATCAGAAAACATTCTTGTTCATAACTTAAATAAAATGGACCAAGGCAAAAAAGTTCGTTATACAATTCATGTTTAAAGAGATGAAGGCAATGGCTTGTGACAAATTGGAAGAAAAGTTGGTGTTCCATTGAACGGGCTCAAAACAATAATCAGGTGGACTCATATTTTTTGACTGTATTGTATATATTATTGAATGTACTTTATAATATGAAAAAGAGAAAAGCTATTAAACTAAACTAAACTGTGGCTACAAAAACAACAAATAACGAGACAAGGCAGATTTAATATAAACATAAATATTGTTGACTGAAGTCCTGTGTATTTATTATATACATTATATAGTAATATTTTTGAAAGACAAGGCTCTGGATTTTAAATAATCTCAGTTCAGATCCAGCCGAAATAAATTACTTTCTGTATAAATTTTACAACTATGTATTATCACTATATTTGAGTGTACATGAAAATATTTTTAAGATATCCAATGAAGTATTTTATTTTTTAAATATTTAAATAATTCTGTGAAAAATTTATGGACTTCACCGGGATTTGAACCCAGGACCTTCGTAATGCCGATACGATGCTCTCCCAACTGTGAAATCCCGAGTGAAATCCCTCTGAAGTCAATGAATTTTTCACCGGTATTAATGCTAGTCTATATCCAAGTATACCCTCCTTTGGGAGCATTGAGTTCTCAATAGACAGCGCCACACACTTGGTGGTTTAGGAACCACACCCAGTAACTATAAATAATTGAATCGCTCACAGTTCTGAATGTTATAATAAAAACTGTATAAAACAATTGAATATATATTTTTTTCATTTTATATCTATGTAGATATATGCTACGATTATAAATTGCTAGTGGTATTAATTTTCTTTCTTTAAAATATTATAAATTTTCAATAGATGATAGAAAAAAATATAGCTTATTAACAATAATCCCACAAGTGTAGATAGATATATTCAGGTGTATTAAAAAGATATAAACATTCTACAAATAAATGATAAGATTATTACGAGTATTTGTATTGTCATAAAGATAATGAAAATATTTATAAATTATTTTCAATTAATTTTAACCTTTAATTTTCAATACATTATTGATTAAAAGATTACTTTATGTTACTTCAAAAATATATATTATCACGGGCTTATTATCCATTTCTGGATTCTGGGTGTACCAAACTGCTTCTATTCGCAGATTTCGGTAGTGTCTATCCGTGTATATACTACAGAGTGTCAAAAAGAAATTATTCAGTTGGCAATATAATTCTGGGGATCTTCACTAGGTAAAGGTGACATTTCATTTTGACAATAAATACAAAAGGGTTATGTCAGAGCAGGGCCTGATAGCTAATAGGATTTTGAGTAATTGAATTTTTTTAGATTATTGCTCTATGGTTAATGTGAGAAATAAAAGAAAGTGGATAAGGGAAACAACAACCATTTTAACAAAATAAATTAAATATACCCAAATTTAATCAATCAAAAACAGAAAATAAATTTATGTATCAATCTTACCAATTTCAAATATTGCCAACTGAATCAGTTATTTTGATTACTACCATTGAGGATGTTTACTAGACATCATCTCATGAGCTCGCAAAGCTTTCAGGGAGAGAGCATGATTTTTATACTAGACACCGACTTTTCACCTTGACTGTTACGTCATGGTTTGACAGAGATAAACATACAATTATTTGCTATTTTGCTGTTCAGCAATTAATGACGCAACGGTCAAGTATGAAAAATCGGTGTATACTTGAATATTGAAAATAATTGTCTCTGTTTTGAAATTTGAATGTCACATTCTAGCACGTGATGTTAGAAGGAGCTTCATTCTTAAACGATTTTGGGTGATATTTTGTTACACGAGGTTGGTATGACTGCAATAAATACACTAAATATCTAACCGACGGCCAAAATAAAAAGTACAAATCATTGTCACCAACGTAATAATTCTACCAAAAAATTCCCTCAATGGAAATTGTCAAATATTTTTATAAAGAAATAATGTAAATGACAGCCTCAGCAAAGGAACTAGTATAAAACACACGTTACAGAAGGCAATTCAAAAAACTTAAGTTTTTTAAATGAGACACCTATTTTTTATTATTTAAATTAATTCTTCGTTAAAAATAAGGTTTGTTTGACTATGTCCTATGTTGAAAATTTATATATTTTTATAAAATCACAAATACCAAATTTCGTAAAATAATATTGCATAATTTTTAAAATATAGATAGCGTAAGCTCGTCGCGGGTCATTCCGTATAAAATAGAATAGTTTTTTTCTTTGTCAGTCATTTATTTTATGGATTATTTCAGAAAAAAATAGTTGAATACTTAAAATAAAAGATGTGTAGAATTAATTTTCCTATAACTTGAAATTTAAAATGTTTTCTCTAAAATAATCTTCAAACGATTGACAGAATTGTTCGTTAATCGCCCTTAATCGGTTGTTCATGCTACTTGCCATAATTTTTTACCTAAATTTAATTTATGATCACATATCACAATTCAGAAGTAACTAAAGACATGTATATGAATTCGTATTCATATCCAGGTTGATTGATAGGCTTTATAACCTCTTTATTCAAAAACTTTCAATAAATCAATAAATTAATGTATAAACATGAGGCAGTTCATTAACTGCGTTGTAAAATTCTCTTTTATATTTTTTTACTAACTGTATATTAAATGTCAACACACCGCTAATGAAAAACAGTAATTAACATGAATTTTCCAGCTAATCTTCCACAAAATCAAATTTACAAATGGGGCTGAAAGCAAGATACGTATTTACAAGTTTTAATGAAGAGCTGCATCCACATCTACAACTTTTCCTTTCTTTATGAAATTCATTCGCGTAGAAAAAACACGATGAATACGATAAAATTCACTTCTTTCAAATTCGGGTAATCCACAAAGGGTTCCAACTCAAAAGATGAGTTTTAATCAATTTTTTGTGGCTTATGAAGAATTATGACTGTTTCCAGAAAGTCTGAATATTTAAAAGTATTTAGAAACAAGTTTCATAAATGTTAAATTTACTTTTCTTAATCTTAAAGGGAATTGTTGAATATAAGACTGAAAATTCTGAAGTTTTGCTTACCTTTGCGAATTCATTTCAGTGCTGAAAAAGAAATTCAAAATTAATATTTCTCAAAGATTGTGAAAAAGTTCGCTAAAACTTCATTGAGTTTTAAGTGTAAATACAGGGTTGGCTATTTGAACATTTTACATAAAAAATTTAAAACAAATAAGAATTTAATTCTCAAAATATAATCCAACAAAAAATTTCACAGTGTGATATAAAATCGATCGGATCTGTCAGACAGGGCGCCACCTTCGAAGGGTTAAATAAGAATTCAATTTTGGTCAAACAGATTTTGTATTTTATTTGTACATATTGATAAATAAATTACTACTTCTCGAAAAGAAAGAAAATTCTCATTATTTTTACCTTCCGTCACCTTTAGGTAAGGAAGGTATTGTCTTTGGTCAAAAAATTCGGTAGTGAGTTTTTAATGAATAAGCACGTTTTAGGGTCCCTACAATACGAATTTACTATTTTTAAGATGATGTCTGTATGTATGTGTGTGTGTATGTGCGTGTGTGTGTATGTGTGTCCGTGTGTGACAATTTTTTCTCCGATGATAACTCCAATACTACAATTCTAAAAATTATAATTCTTTCGTATTCCTCTTCTGTGCATCCATATGAAGAGTTGATTAGATTTTGGTTATAATTGATCCACCGGAAGTACCCTTATTTGAAGTTTTTAACAGTTTTTCTTAAAAAAATGCAGTTAAATATTATTTTTTGACATTTTGTTATTATATTTATTAAAGAAAATACTCTTCTCTATATGGTTTGATTATTCATTTTCCTTCATATTCAATAGATGTAGAGTTAAAGCATTATAAAGAAATTAATTTTCAAAAATTAGTCAGCTTTGTTATTTATCATGGAAACAGCTGACATAATTATTCAAAAAAATTTAATTGACAGATGTCAGTTGCAAGTGCAAAACCAAATATGGAAAAAAAGTATATAGGATCTAAAATTGGTATGTCATAGTGTTGCTCGCAAGTGACACGCAGAGAAAGACCAAAGAGAAGATGGAAGGACATTACTTAGTGTAGTTTATGTTATAATTTTATTGGATTTATAGAACCTTTTTAAATGAACTTTTGGTATGGAATTTGTAAAAAATAGTATGTGTTCGTGTTCGATTTTACATGATATTATATAGAATCTGTTCCAAGGACCTTTTGGTATGGAATTTGTACAAAATACATGGAGTTGACGGAAGGTCTTGTGCTGGCCACAACAGATTTTTTTTTATATAAAAAGTAGTAGGTATACAACTATAGGGTTGGGTAGAAAGACGGACATTTTTTAAAACGTCATAAAATTGATACTTTTTACTTAAGAAAAAATTTATTGACAGATTTAAGTTTGTAGTGACATAGTATTAACAAAATCAAGTGTGGAAAAAAGCATCTTGTATGTGGGTTCCGTTATCATTAATGCATTTCTGGGTGCGTTCTACGATTTTTGCAAACGATATTTCCAACATCGCTCTGTCAATTTGGGCGACTTCTACGCGAATAGCTTCTTTCAGTTCTTCCAATGTGCGGGGTTTGTGTTTGTATGTACGTATCACATTGGAAGAACTGAAAGAAGCTATCCGCGTAGAAGATGCCTAAAATTAAAATAAGTTAAATACGTACTAGGTTGTATAAAAACAAAAAATAATGAGAATTTTCTTTCTTTTCAAGAAGTAGTAATATATTCATCAATATTATGTACACAAAGAATACAAAATCTCTTTGAACAAAATTGAATTGGCTTCATACTCTTTTTTAACGCTTCGGTGGTGGTGCCCAGTTTGACAGACCTACAGATTTGATAGCATACTGCGAATATTTTGATGTATTATATTTTGATAATTAAATTCTTATTTGTTTTATTTTTTTATGTAAAATGTTTGTTTTCATAGAGAAAAATACGTTGTACAATACCTCTCGCCATTTCCATTTTATGTTATGTAAGTATTGTATTGCACTTCGCTATCGAAATGTCGTATAATATTTAAAAAAATTACAGAACCTTACCCAAATATTGTTTTTTTATTGTATTTAACATGTCCTGTGCACACATAATATTCTAATAATATTTTTTTTTACCTCTCGCTGAGAGAGGTATTGGATTCATGCTAAAATTCGCATACCCAAATAAGCACGATTTAAGGTCCCTATAATTCAATTTTAATATTTTCACGATGATGTCTGTGTGTGTGTGTGTGTGTGTGTGTGTGTGTGTGTGTGTGTGTGTGTGTGTGTGTGTGTGTGTGTGTGTGGATGTACGTATGTGTGTATGTCTGGATGTTGCAGACAAGATTCCTCAAAAACTATAAGACATAAGAACTGTTTAACTATGGATTCCTCAATCTGACATTCCTGGGAAGAGCTGAAACGGTTTTGGTAACAATTGAACAACCTGAAGTAGTAGTTTCTAAGAAAAAATCTTCTAAATATAATATTTTAGAAAATTTTGTTATTAAATATTGAAGAATATAAAATTGTCCATCTAATACACTTAAAATTTTTATTATATCTTGTATAGATTTAGAGATAAATACACTATAATATATAGAGTAATGTAATCGCAGAGGCTAAGACACTAAGGAAACCAGTTGACAAATTCCAATGTTTATAACATAGTTTGTAAATGACACACGTCAGTGTTAAAAATCAACAGTTTTAGTGACATTCTGATAGCTTTTTCTAGGAAGTATATTTAATCTTTCTTATTGTTTTATTAATTAAATATTTGCAATTATAGGTAAAATGCATATATCCATCAGAAATACCGCCAATCTGGTTAATGAATTGGAAGAATCTCTCACATTTAGAAAGTGCCTCATACAATGAAAATAGATATAATTAGAATTATATGTGAGCAGAAGACATGTTAAATACAATAAAAAACAATATTTGGTTAAAGTTCTGTAATTTTTCGTTGTAAAACGACGGTTCGAAAGCGAAGTGCAATACAATACTTATATAGCCTAATATGGAAATGGCGAGAGGTCTTGTGCTGGCCACAACAGATTTTTTTTCATTGTACGAGAAAGTTCCTAAATGTCGGAGATTTTAAATGTCTCAGATGTAGAATTTTATGTTCTTCAATATTAGAAATAAAACAAATTTTCAATAAATGATATTTAGAAGAATTTTTCAAACTACTTCTTCCGTTTGTCCAATTGTTACCAAAACCTTTTCAGCTCTTCCGATGAATGTCAGATTGAGGAATTCATAGTTCAACTGGTCTTGTCTTATAGTGTTTGAGGAATCGTCCGTCCAACATCCACACATACACACTCATACACACACACTCAGACATCATCGTAAAAATGTTAAAATGGGTTCTTAGGGACCTTAAAACGTGCCTATTCATTAAAATCTGGATATGCGATTTTTAGCATCCAATACCTCTCTTAGCGAGAGGTAAAAAAAACTCATTATTATTTTGTATCAAAAATACCATTTTTTCTACATTTATCTCTCTTGGTCTCTCAGACCTGGCGTCACCTCCTGTATCATAGAAAAAGGCTCCACTTCCGAAGGGTTAAAATAACCGCAAATCCATAAAACAAAATGTATTCAACTTTCGGTTCATATATTCATAATTCATATTCACAGAATTTTTTTATTTCTCGTAACAAATTTTCTTTCTGTTTCATAATACATCATTTATACCAGTGAGAAATAAATAGTTACTCGTTACAAAAGCATAAAAGTGAAAAATAAAACAAGTTCACCTTTGAAACCATTTCAAAGTATTGATATTTGTTCACAATGTATTGTTTGCTGAAAAATAAGAAAAGTGGAGGTAGATTTTCAAGAAACGCAGTTCACAAGAGCTAAATTTCAATATCCAACGAAACTGAGATTAAAACAAAACAATATAACCTCGGAACAAAAGAAAAAAATCAATTTCTCTATCAGCACTTTCTAGATAAAGTATTTGTTTCAATGAAAAGTTTTTTTCCGAAATATAATTTGTTTCAATCGCAAAAGTTCAAAGGAAAAGCAAAGAAAATTGAAATAAAAATAAAGAAAATTATAGATGTGGTGTATTAGAAATCATTGGGAAATTTAAGCTTTTATATGAAAAGCATGTATACTACATGATAACATGACATCCAATTTCACTAATTTGTAATAAAGCATGTTTTATTTCATTTAGAATTATTTATCATATTTATTGAGACATATATCTTTATCTTCTAGACAAGGGCTTACCAGCGTTTTTATTTTATATTGCGTAGAGACGTAGAGAAGCGATATATATATATATATATATATATATATATATATATATATATATATATATATGTTTTAATTACATTAATAAATAATGTATTAAAAGAGTAAATACAATTTGAAGTGTTCGTACATAACCACATTATCAAATTGTATTACACAAAATAATAATCAATTCCAATTTCAATCATACAATTATTTCCATATTGATGTAGTTCAGTAATTTTAATATAAATTATATTATAATTTTGAGTTAAACTAATTTTGATTGCGAAAATAATAATTTTATTGCCGATTCACTGTTTCCGAAGTTTTAATACATAACAACATAACCTACTTCAACAAAAAAAAAAAATATATATATATATATATATATATATATATATATATATATATATATATATATATATATATCTCGTAATGGGGATTAAACAATTTTTTGAATTGTTAATATATTAATAAAATTTAGACCCATTTTTTATTTTTTAAACAAATTAATAATGCATTTCTTCTTTGTATTCTTCAGCTGAATTCAAATGGACCGTTGCAACCGTTAATTTTGCGGCCATAGAGGCCGTCCTAACAGCTACTCTGTTCACAAGCTCCGTCATAAATTTCGATGCGGTACATGTGAATTCAGTTTTCTTCATATCTCTTTTTACCCGTAGTCGAGTATGGGATTCCATTTGCTCAAAGTTAATTTGGAGGTTGATTTTTAATCTATTACTTCCAATGCTTTCTTTCCTTTACCAACTTTTTCATTAGCCTTTTTCTTCTTCGTCGTCTTCTTCTTCTTCTTCTTTTACGTCCCGCTACCCTAGGTAAGGGAGGTATAGGGATCGTGCTAAAAATCGCATATAGAGATTTTAGTGAATAAGCACGTTTTGATGTCCCCAGAATCCGATTTCAACATTTTTACAATGATGTCTGTGAGTATGTATGTGTGTGGATCCTGTGGACACGATTACTCAAATACTATCAATCAGAAAAATTTGAAATTTTGTATACTCATTCTATACTATTGTGGGAAGAGCTCATTAGAGATTAGTGTATATCGGATAACCGGAAGTATCATTTATACAAGCTGTTAACAGTTTTTCTTGTAAAAAATTCATTGAATATAATTTTTTATCAACTTTTACTAATAAAAATTGGATATAATGGTACAATCTTCAATTTTACGATAATAACATTTAGTAAATAACTTGAAATAACTTTAAACATTAAATTATAAAATAATTATTTTTGTACATCATCTTGCCTATATTCGTTGAACAAAAACATAATATTTTAATAACAATTTTGACATATTTAAACAAGCGTCACTGTCAGGAAGCAATTACATTAAAATTAATAATGAAACCGTGTTAAGAAGATTGTATTGAGTCTATTGAAATTAAGGTTAGTAAAAATAATATACTTTCCATCATATATAAATATTAGATGAACAGAATGATCCAATATAAATTTGATATATTTGTAGCACTAAAAATCAAATAAGTTCGTGTTATCAAAGTTACAAATATTAGTTTAAAACTACACATCAATGAAATGTCCCGTGGCCGCGTGGCAGAGTGTCTGGTCGCAAACCTGGGGAACCGGGTTCGATCCCGACCGACGCCAAATATTTCGAATTTTAAATGGCACAAAAGTGACTCCTGTGGTGCACTCTCCACGCTAGCAATGAGTGTCCGTGAGGTAACAAATATGTCATCATCATTACCGATATCTACGATAAAGCAGATTGTGGCACACTCAGAAATGAGTAATATGCCGTGATGATATATTTATTTTTTGTTCATATTTCCAGCTTCTAGTACTTTTCTTGCTAGACTGTTCTGATCCGTCCTTGTTATGTGTCCGTACCAGCCCAGTTGCTTCTGTTTTGTCCTAGTTATTACATCTAGTTCTTCATTTTTCTGACTATGTTTTTCATTTCTTTTGCATTTATTTTTCCCTGATGTTTATTGTGCACATTCCATGATTCGCCAGCGTACATGATTACTGACGCGGTTATGACATCATAAACCTACATTAAACTTTAGTTTAAGTTGCGACTGAAATTTATGTGACGAATATCTCTATCGTATCTGGTATCTGGAGCCGTTCCTGGTGATATGAATTCATATGATTCATATTCCAGTATCAATTTTCTGTTTAGAATGCAATAAACATTCCATTTACAGTTGATTACATTTTGCTATAAAAACAAGACACTACTAAACGGTATTATATACGTATGCGCAGTGACATTTTCTTCATAAATACGTATTCTTGAATGAGAAATAATTACAAAGTAGCAGTCAGTATCATTAACTTAAAAAACAACTCATCTACTAATCATCATCGGCTGCTGCATTTCTACTCATCCGGTTTAACTAGTTTTAGTTTTACTCATCGTCTGAAGGCTGACAACCCACGTCACTCAATAATTCTCTTCACATATGATTTTTAAAAGCTTTCTCAATATACTAATATATACCAAAGCAGTGAATCAGCTGAGCACGATTATGAATGTGGTCGAGGCGAAAGAGGTGTGTTTGGACAGGAAAGTGTGGCGAAAGATGATGGTTGTGTATCTATTATTGTGGTGCTGATACGGTATTTCGCTATCAAAAATCGGTCTCTTTAATATGTTAAGAGTGACGAATATTTGAGTATGATGTGTGGTAGGACCATGTGACTTCCAAACCGCTTCTCTGATTGGCTAATTTGGATTTGCTGCCATTAGATCCCAGCTGGTTGTTGATATGTCGGGTTTTAAAACTAGTCTATTTTAAACGTAAATATCATATCGATTTGTTGAGTTTCGATACGTGAACTGTAAACATCACACCAAGTTATGGAGAATGGGAAACAAATCCTTTGCAGAATCACTCATTTTTAGCCAGAAATGGATTTGTTGGGTTTTGAAACTAGACGATTCATTCATCTTCGTCAAAATGTATAGAATTGTTTAGTGCATTTTTGTTGTTCTAACTGTTGCCATTCATTATCATATTAGTGCGTCGTTTGGAGATATGTGAAATAAACTAATCCTAAATGTTAGAAATCTCTCGACTGTGGGTTTTAACTAAAACACTGTTTTAAAAAAAATGTCAAATTTCATTATTTAATGTTAATAATAAATAATATCATATTTATCAGAATATGATTTTAAAGCCGAACATAGTTTGTTTTCAAAGAAATATTTCTAAAAAAAATCGTTCCTTAAACATAGTGTGAAATTAAATATTAAAATTTGAATTTTATATTTCTTAAAACAGTGTTTTAGTTAAAATAAAGCTTGTGCTACCAGTCATAGTATTTAAGCGGGGATATGTACGGGAGTGAGATTTTCTTTGAATTTTTCCTTAACCATTGCTTTTACCACAGCGCGGAGATGGGGATGAAATTATGAAAGTACGCACACACAAACATCCATGTCCTAAGTGGGATTCGAACCAACGACACCAGATTCTAACTGTGAAGGGCGCTTGAGCGCAGCCTCATCATGCTAAGCCACTGATGTCGGCTTGTAAGATCTTATAGTTTTCGTTACTAAAAATCGAGAGACTGAATACTTTCACTGTTTTGCACATAAAACAAATGCGATGTACCTTGCTAAACTATTCCATTCTAGTTGTATAGTACTCAGATGAAGGTGCAAGAGTGCACCGAAACGTCGATTGTGGAAGAGAATAAAATGCTGTTTAACTGAGATTTTGAGTAATTGTTAACACCTAAATACTAAATGCCAAAATACGACATCGGACACAGAAATGTGGTATGTGGTTTTAATTCAATATTATTTGAAATCTTGTAATGTGGCCGCTAGTTGTGAGCACTCTCTACTTCACAAAAATCTTTAATAAAATGTACGTAATTTTTGATTGTCATTTATTGATAAATTTTATTTATTTTATGTTGCTTTGACCTGCTACAAACTGTCTCGCAAAATACTTTTAAAATGTTTTGTAAATTTTAAATTGAACGTCAAATACAGTATTTTGCGTTCAAGTGCAATTTAATTCAAATACATTTTAAGACAAAGTGCATAAAATGACAAAAATAAGATTACACGAATATTTCTTATTCTTAGTTTATAAAAATATTGATATTTTTAAAGTTCTGGGCGTTAGGTGATTGGTTGTTGGTTGTGATTCGGAAAGCTCAAATTCGATTGCAATCAAATTTAAACAAGAAAATTATTTCCCAAGCTTGAAATACGACAAAAGTGATCCCTGTGGTGTACTCTGCACGGCAGTTTCGATAGCAGATCTATCGACATTATAGATATCGAATAAAAAGCAAAGTAGCACACCCAAAAATGGGTAAGAAGTCGTGATTTGGAACACTTATTTATCCGCCATTTAAATTAGTTAAAACTTAATTAATCAATTTTTTAAAGTATTATTCTGAGTCAAAATATGGAATTCACCAACTTTGGCAGTTTTGAAGGCTCCCAGAAATTATTTTGAAAGCATTCCAAAAGAAAATTGGTTGCTTGTAATGAATGAAAGGAAAGAATAGTAAAGTGTATTATTAAAATATCTTTCAGAACTCATATTATTAATTGGAATAATAGTACATTTTTTTTAGTTTAAGTTCTGTATTTATTTATTATTGAAATCCACCGTTTCGGCACCATAAACTGGTGCCTTCTTCAGGGGATACATTGACATAAATATGTGAAATAACAAAAACAACAAGTAGCCAAGGTAACAAGAAATGTTCATAAATGTTACCTTTTTTATGTATACAATTTTCTAGACAATATATGCATGCCCGGCATGAGATTTATAAAACAAGAAATATCAATCTCAATCATTGTGACGGATTAGAACTTAATCGCGCATGGCTTCCAATATTAAATATGTTGTAATTTGTAATATGTATACAATTTTTTCTAAACTTTTTCTAACATCTGTTAATAAAGAGTACGGCTGTGGTATTTTGCTACCGATAAAGCGTCTCTAAGTTATACAGATCACTTCTCTGCCAGTTTTTGGGACGGTTTTTCCTCTGGCAAAAGGAGATTTTTTCCTGAGAAGATGCATGTTCGCCGTCCATGTTATTGCCGGGCATGCATATATTGTTTAAATAATAAATTAAAAAAGGTAGTATTATTGTATTATTAAATTTTGCATAAATTCTTATTTTCAATCATTCTAGCATGACCCACATAAATGTCATGTATTGAAAAATTACTCTAATATTTCTTCAGGAAACATAAAAATACAACGGCGCACAAAAAAAAATTGTGAACTAAGACCATGGATGATACTAAAGCTGAGTCTGTAGATGATATTAATTATATTTTTTTATTAACCTATAAAAAAGAAATTAATTAAGAATTATAAGAAATAATGAGAAAACCTCATCAATTTTTCCTTCTTTCTAAAAATATACAATATAACACAAAGTTCCATCTATGTACAAACAATACTTTGTTAACAACAGTGTGAACAATAGGCCAATCGATCTTCGCGTTCATGTTTCAAATTGACACAAATTTAGGAAACGATTTTGTCAAAACAGTCATCAACAAACTGCTGCTTTCTGCGCGAATGGCTCGCTTGCTGACTGAAATTTATTGCCTGAAAATATTGAAACTAAACTGTGTCAAATGCGAGCGTTCGTGTATAGGCATTTACATATAAAGTGATAATCTAGAGTGTTGAGAGAAATGCAACTCTGGAATGCAAGAGTGAAAAGATGAAACAAATAAAAACGTGTAAATATACCTTTATGGCTTTTTAGCATTTAATAAGTATGTCAATTGGTTTGATACATATTAGGGTGATAGTAATATATTTTTACTATAGAATACGGTTAACAGATGACCGTCACGGGCATAAAAAGCTGTGGTGGAAAGTGCGCCATATGGAACACTTTCTGTACGATATCACCAAGGCTTTTTACCTTCCGTCACCCTTAGGTAAGGAAGGTATTGTTTTTGGTCAAAAAATTCGGTGGTGAGTTTTTAATGAATATGAACGTTTTAAGATCCCTAGAATACATACATACAACATGAAAACCTTGTCAATTAGTAATCTGTGTATTACGATCGTAGTTGTTACTTATTCAATTTTGACGTTGAACTACAGTGGCTGTGATTTAATAGTTATTTTGTGTAAGTTTGTTAATGAGGGCGATTAATGATTCAGACAGTTTAACACGTGAGGGTAGCGAGCGCGTTAATTGTTGAGATCATTAATCGCCAATTACCACACATATTAGTTACAATATTTTTTCGTTGACCGTATCCTATTGAATTTGAAAATTTTATTTTATTCCATGACAAAAAAAAAATAGATTAGGTTACGTTTAACACATAAATTTTGACAATTGTTCAAGAATGGTAATAATAAAAATCATGCATTAATAGGGGCCATTAATGAATGATTTTTTATACATTAATATGACCTATTAATAAACTGCCAATGGAATTTTTTAATTCACTAGTAAATAAACAGTTACTTATAGTTGTTACTATGTAGTTAATAATGACAGTTTAAAATGTCAAAATTGAATTAAACAAATTATTGTTCTGTTCCAAGAATAGATCTTTCTGGTAACGTTAATTGCCAAATAATTGAAGACACCAGTGCGCAAAGGAGGCAGCTTCAATTTTATGCAAATTTCAAGTTTGTAGCCTGATTAAGAAAAGAATGCTTCATCGATTGTTGCGATAACGAGGCAACTCCGATCATTTGTTGTAAAGTTATATAAGATACATTCATCATTTTAGTGCAAAAATAAGGTAGCTTCAACACGTCCATTGCATAACATATTTTCTTCACTATTTGAAATCATTGAAAAATGTCTTGCACAGGCACAGACGATAAATATGACCATTTTATATTCTGATAGTCTACCCAGTCCTCTGACAGCTTGTGTTAGGTACTCTTGTTTAAATAAAAATGATAAAAATGCAGGATTTCGTTTAAAGATTATATTATTTAGGGGTTGATATATTTGAAATTGTCTCCCGGTGAAAAATTAAACACGTCCTTAATTTTTTTTTTAATGCTTCACTTTAACTTAATTATTAAAAAGTGTGAAACGTTGATACGTTACATATTGTTTACTAAACTACACTATAGTATTTACAGAAAATCAAAAAAATATTGAAGAAATTAAATAATATAGTTTTTACACCCTCCTGAAAAATTTATAAAAATGGAGCCGCCCCATGCACCGGTGTTTTAAATGAAAGTTTATGCAATATTTTTCATAGTAATAAAAATAATAATAATGTACATATTATTTTCGTAAATAATTAAATAAAAGTTTTGGCGCCAGAATTAGCACACCTGCGACGTCGGAGTACATACAGCCCGTCATTCGTAGCCAATAGGCATATTACCCATTTCTGGGAGTGCCAATCTGCTTTATCGCAGATATCGGTAATGATGATGACATACTTGTACCTTGCGGGCGCTTACCAGGCGTCACCTCACGGGCACTGATTGCTGGCGTGGAGAGTGCACCACAGGAGTCACTTTTATGCCATTTAAAATTCGAAATATTTGGTGTCGGTCGGGATCTAACCCGGTACCCCCAGGTTCGCGACCAGACACTCAGGCACGAGGCCACGTGTTAATATTATATCTTTGACTTTTTAATACGTAACATTAAAATAAAAACACACAAAACCATAAATACAAAACCAGTAATAGCAAAATATAATGGTCATTATTTACAAACTGTTAAGGTTAATAATCGCTTACCCCTACAGAATTTTTTGCGGCCTAACGAAGAAATGTAGCATATTCGAAGGCAAAGAATTTAAATAAGAATCAATCAATTTGCAAATTTGACAAAATAATGAAGTTACTGATCTGTGAAATGAGAAACGACCAGCAATTTACACTAAGTCTTTCTAAAAATAAATCAATGTTTTTGAATCAATATAATTAACTGTAAACAAATGGAAAAGAATAAAACAAACAAATCTTTAAACGCAATGAGTATTTTAATTACTGAAAACAAAACACGTCCGCTGTGAATACACCAACAAGAGCTCGAAGCGGGACACACTTCAGTTTTCACTTTCGTGTTCATTATTTTATTCCTGCATGATATATAATCGGATTTTGCGGAACCGTTTGCCGTTTATTTATTTTTTTCTTTCGCAAAGTCCATTAATATATGAGTATATGCAAAAGACTAATGGTGGTAAAGCAGATAATATTTACGGTCGACGTCACATACGTAATTTCGTTTATCTTTTGTTTTTGGGTGGATTTTTCACACAACACTTTCATTTAAATTTAGAATGAGTTTGGTGCATAATATTCGTGGAATTTTGCCATAATATGTTACCTGAATTCGTGAAAATTTAAAGTGATTTATATTGTGTTGCATGAAATTTAATAATTGCAGAGAGCTTTCAGCAATATATCAACACGGACGATAAAAAATGGAAAACAAGGTAGACACATCATCATAACAGAAATTGATAATGAGAAGGTATTTTTGCAGAAATGATTTATGTACGTCCACTATAAATCATTAACGTATTTACTTTTAATTTAGTTGTTTTACTTAAAAAAAAATCTGTTGTGGCCAGCACAAGACCTCTCGTTATTTCCATATTAGGTTATATAACTAGCGTAAACTCGGCTACGCCGAGTATACCCTAGGGCTCCGCCGATAGTGTTTTATAATAGTTTTACGTACGTCCAATCCGTCTAGGAACAATTTAAAACGCAAAGTGCTAACGCTAAGAGTCTTTCAAAATATTTTTTTCTTGCCCACCCAAACAGCCCACGCAAACTGCCCACCCAAACTGCTCACGCAACCTGCCCACCCAAAATGCCAACCCAAACTGCCGCACGCAACCTGCCCACCCAATCTGCCCAAGCAATTTGCCCACGCAACCTGCCCACCCAATCTGCCCAAGCAATTTGCCCACGCAACCTGCCCACTTAATCAGCCCACTCAACTTGCCCACCCAACATGCCTCTCTAAACTGATTTTGACATTTCTGCATGGAAGCCCTCGACGATACCACCCATTTGATAAAAAACACGACATGGTTCTGACAACTTTAAACAAAAAACAAAAGCCGGTCGAGCTGTCAATTTTTTTACATTTCTGCATGGCAGCCCTCGACGTTACCTCTCATTTGATACCAAACACGACATGGTTCTGACAACTTTAAGCAAAAACAAAAGCCATGCGAGCTGTCAAATGTTTAACATATCTGCAAAGACAGCCCTCGACGATACCTCTCATTTCATACCAAACACGACATGATTCTGACAAGTTTATGCAAAAAACAAAAGCCGATCGAGCTGTCAAATTTTTGACATTTCTGTAAGGCAGCCCTTGACGATACCTCTCATTTGATACCAAACTCGACATGATTCTAACAACTTTAAAGCAAAAAACAAAAGCCGATGGACCTGTCAAATTTTTGACATTTTTGCATAGCAGCCCTTGACGAACCCTCTCATTTGATACCAAACACGACATGGTTCTAACAACTTTATGCAAAAAACAAAAGCCGAGCGAGCTGTCAAATTTTTGACATTTCTGCATGACAGCCCTTGACGTTACCTTTCATTTGATACCAAACACGACATGGTTCTGACAACTTTATGCAAAAAACAAAAGCCGATCGAGCTTTCAAAATTTTGACATTTCTGCATGGCACCCCTTGACGAACCCTCTCATTTGATACCAAACACGACATGGTTCTGACAACTTTAAGCAAAAAACAAAAGCCGATCGAGCTGTCAAATTTTTGACATTTCTGCATTTCACCCCTTGATGAACCCTCTCATTTGATACCAAACACGACATGGTTCTGACAACTTTAAGCAAAAAACAAAAGCCGATCGAGCTTTCAAAATTTTGACATTTCTGCATGGCAGCCCTTGTCGATACCTCTCATTTGATACCAAACACGACATGTTTCTGACAACTTTATGCCAAAAACAAAAGCCGATCGAGCTGTCAAATTTTTAACATTTCTGCATGGCAGCCCTTGACAAACTCTCTCATTTGATACCAAACACGACATGATTCTGACAACTTTAAGCAAAAAACAAAAGCCGTCCGAGCTGTCAAATTCTTGACATTGGAATATTTGTTTTTTACTTAGTTATTTATGGGATGTTTAGCAACACTTTGGAAATGTACATGAATCACGGACATGAACCTCCAAAAATTTTAATTTTTAAATATAATGTTTTAGGCCTTTTAAACTACTATGGAATAACCGCCCATTGCCATAATGTATGTTTATTAATTTAACTTCTTTCAAAAAGGCCTTATTTTATAAATAATTCTATTTAAATGTTCTGATTGACATGTCAAAGAAACGTTCTTCGTCTTAAATTTTTCAAAGAAGACTAAATTTTTGATTTCAAATTGTTTCAAAAAGCCAAAATACGACCTTTAAAAATTTTTTACACAAAAACTATGCACCGTATAGAAAATTGACCTATTACCAGGAAATCAAGTTGAGTTATTCTCTACACCTTGGAAAAATTTTCATTAAAATCGCTCTTACCGTTTAGTCTGTACAGGCGAATAAAATTTCCCCGATCGTCTTGATGAATTCAATATAGAAATATATATAGATAGTGAATCTACCCGTTTAGTATAAAAGACTAGCAAAAACTCGGCTACGCCGAGTATTCCCTAGGGCTCCGCCGATAGTGTTTTTTAATAGTTTTACGTACGTCCAATCCGTCTAGGAACAATTTAAACGCAAAGTGCTAACGCTAAGGGTCTTTCAAAATATTTTTTCTCGCCCACCTAAACAGCCCACGCAACCTGCCCACCCAAACTGCTCACGCAACCTGCCCACCCAAAATGCCCACGCAACCTGCCCACCCAAACTGCCCACGCACCCTGCCCACCCAAAATGCCCACGTAACCTGCCCACCCAAACTGCCCACGCAACCTGCCCACGCAACCTGCCCACCCAAAATGCCCACGCAACCTGCCCACCCAACATGCCCACGTAACCTGTTCACTCAAACTGCCCAAGCAAACTGTTTTGACATTTCTGCATGAAAGCCCTTGACGTTTCCTTTCATTTGATACCAAACACGACATGGTTCTGACAACTTTAAGCAAAAAACAAAAGCCGTTCGAGCTGTCAAATTTTTGACACTTCTGCATGACAGCCCTTGACGTTACTTTTCATTTAATACCAAACACGACATGGTTCTGACAACTTTAAGCAAAAAACAAAAGCCGATCGAGCTGTCAAATTTTTAACATTTCTGCATGGCAGCCATTGACAATACCTCTCATTTGATACCAAACACGACGTGGTTCTGACAACTTTAAGCAAAAAACAAAAGCCGATCGAGCTGTCAAATTTTTGACATTTCCGCACGGCAGCCCTTGACGTTACCTCTCATTTGATACCAAACACGACATGGTTCTGACAACTTTAAGCAAAAACAAAAGCCAATCGAGCTGTCAAAATTTTGACATTTCTGCATGGCAGCCCTTGACGATACCTGTCATTTGATACCATACTCAACATAGTTCTGACAACTTGAAGCAAAAAACTAAAGCCGATCGAGTTGTCAAATTTTTGACACTTCTGCATAGCAACCTTTGTCGATACCTCTCATTTGATACCAAACACGACATGTTTCTGACAACTTCAAGCAAAAAACAAAAGCCGATCGAGCTGTCAAATTCTTGACATTGGAATATTTGTTTTTTACTTAGTTACTTATGGGATGTGTGGCAACACTTTGAAAATGCACATGAATCACGAACATGAACCTTCGAAAATTATAATTTTTAAATATAATGTTTTAGGCCTTTTAAACTACTATGGAACAACCGCCCATTGCCATAATGTATGTTTATGAATTTAACTTTTTTCAAAATGTCCTTATTTTATAAATAATTCCATTTAAATGTTCTGATTGACATGTCAAAGAAACGTTTTTCGTCTTAAATTTTTCAAAGAAGACTAAATTTTTAATTTCAAATTGTTTCAAAAAGCCAAAATACGACCTTTAAAAATGTTTTACACAAAAACTATGCACCGTACAGAAAAATGACCTATTACCAGGAAATCAAGTTGAGTTATTCTCTACATCCCAGAAAAATTTTCATTAAAATCACTCGCATCGTTTAAGCTGTAGAGACGAATAAAATTTCCCCGATTGTCGTGATGAATTCAATATAGAAATATATATAGATAGTGAATGAAATTATTTAGTATAAAAGATTATTGTATTGCACTTCGCTATCGAACCGTCGTTTTATAACAAAAAATTACAGAACAAAATAATGTTTTTTATTGTATTTAACGTGTCTTCTGCACACATATAATTCTAATTATATCTATTTTTCATTGTATGAAGAAGTTTCTAAATGTCACAGATTCTTCCAATTCATTAACCAGATTGGCAGTATTTCTGATGGATATATGCATTTTACCACAATTTTACCTATAATTTCAAATATTTAATTAATAAAACAATAAGAAAAGTTAAATATACTTCCCAGAAAAAGCTATCAGAATGTCACTAAAACTGTTGATATTTGACAATGACATGTGTCATGTTATAAACATTGGAATTTGTCAACTGGTTTCCTTAGTGCCTTGGCCTCTGCGATTAGTTTACTCTATAAATTATAGTGTCTTTATCTCTAAATCTATACAAGATATAATAAAAAGTTTGAGTGTATTAGATGGAGAATTTTATATTCTTCAATATCTAATAAAAAAAACTCCCAAAAAATTATATTTAGAAGAATTTTTCTAAGAAACTACTACTTCCGGTTGTTCAATTGTTACCAAAACCTTTTCAGCTCTTCCCAGGAATGTCAGATTGAGGAAACTGCAGTTAAATATTTTTTAAGTCTTATAGTTTTTGAGGAATCGTGTCTACATCCAGCCATACACACATCCACACACACACACACACACATACACACACACACACACACACACACACACAGACATCATTTTAAAAATGTTATAATCGGATTCTAGAGACCTTAAATCGTGCTTATCCAATAAAATCTGGATATGCGAATTTTAGCATGAATCCAATACCTCTCTTAACGAGAGGTAAAAATATTCTTGATAAAAGTTTTTGCATGTCCGGAAACTACCATTTCAGTTTTAACATTTACAAATTTTCTTTTAGTTTCAGATAAAAATCGAAAATTGGTCGTTTTAGTTGAAAATTATTCCAAGTCCCAAAAAATAACTTTGCGTTGTCATGGTACTATCTTGGGTTTTTTATATTCAGTATGGAACCAGTGGATAGGAATTTTTTCACCAATTTTCGTGCACCTCTATTTGAGATGTAAATATCCGGAAACTTTTAATTAAATTCTTCGACAACTCGACGAATCACTTTATTACCTTTGCCATAACATTGAATTAGGTAAACTCGTTCGTCTTTTGACAACGATTATGGTTGATTTTCCTAACTGACAGTTAATAAAATTAAATAAATAACGGCAATTACCATGACAACGCAAACTTATTTTTTGGGACGACCAATTTTCGATTTTTATCTGATACTAAAAGAAAACTTGAAAATGTTAAAACTGAATTGGCCGTTTCGGGACATGCAAAAACTTTTATCAAGAATACATTTTCTTTGTAAAATAAAAAATAAATAATTTTTCCCTCTTTGGAACTCGATCCGTGGACATACTGTATATATATATATATATATATATATATATATATATATATATATATATATATATATATATATATATATATATATATATATATATATATTTACATCCCACTACCATTGTGGCGTCCCCTGTGTAATTTTCTACATTCAAAGTGACGTCCTTGTGCATAAGACGTCCGTATACCGGACGTCATATGCACATGGCCTTATAAATTTTTTTCTGACATCAGGGGGGCCTCTAGTATCGTATAGCAAAATTTGTTATGGACGTCAGAATGATAGCGGAATGGAAAATGTATATTTTTTGTAGTTCAAAAAAATTCCACTCTCGGTGCTAGTGTCGTCCGGCGTATATACACTGTATATACTGAAGTTTCATTCCAGCGACATTCTGAACTCCGTACACTTGGCAACAGTGGAACATTGGGTTACTACATTAGCGCGCAACTCTTCTAATCGTATTTAAAGCTACATTGTGCACACATGATAGTATTTAAATTAATATTTATGTAATCAAACTTTTGTTTTGCAAAATCCTCTTAGTAAATACAAAGTCAAAATGTATGGTTTCAATGTAATAAATATAAAAAAGGTAGTTATTTAAATACTCGTATCATAAAGCTAAATTATTAATTACAAAATATTGTGTAAATTGTGAATAAAAGCCAAATGTAAGGGTAAGAAGATTAATGATTAAATGTATGGAATAAATATGAGAACGGTATGCTACAGTGAAATATATAAATAAAATATTTATAAACTTTTGATCTAAAATACGAAGACCGAAATTTGAAGTGTCGAAAAAGAGAGTGTAGAAATAATTATTAAAAGAAAAATCTGATGTGGCCAACACAAAACCTCCCGCTATTTAATTTTTATTAATTTAAATACATACCTACGTATTTACTACCGCTGCAAACTGTTCCATTGCAGAAAACTATTGCTTTATTTACTATTTTCTTTTTAAAATGTCACTATTATTAATTTGAAGTGATTAGCTTTTTGACAGTGACATTTACTGTCAGTTGCATTCATTTGAAATATGAACTGTGTAACAAAGGAATTGTGTTTATCTTAGGCTTCGGGACTAATAAAAAAATTATTTTTAAATTTATCTGTAAAATACATAGAAAAAGTATTAATGTTTTCCTGTAGAAAATTCAATAATCTTTAATTTTCATAAGACATAAAATGCGAAAAAATGACAGTTAATGGTATTTTTTGAAGAAAAACCATTATGAGCTTCAGGTAAAGTGCCATTTCCGGTTATCCGATTTACACCATTAATACTTTTTCTATATATTTTACAGATAAATTTAAAAATAATTTTATTTTTAGTCGCGAAGCCTAAGACAAACACAATTCCTTTGTTACGCAGGTCATATTTCAAATGAATGTAACTGACAGTAAATGTCACTGTCAAAAAACTAATCACTTCAAATTAATAATAGTGACATTTTAAAAAGAAAATAGTAAATACAGCAATAGTTTTCTGCAATGGAACAGTTTGCAGCGTTCGTAAATACGTACGTATGTATTTAAATTAATAAAAATTAAATAGAGGGAGGTTTTGTGTTGGCCACATTAGATTTTTATTTTTATTATATTGTAATTTGAAAAATTTTATTATATGCGCTAGTGAGATATGTAAAAATATAAATAATCAAAAGTAATGACTTTTAAAAACACCGTATTTTTATTGCAATCTATATGCAAACTTAGAAAGAAACGCAGATAAGTAAATTAATAATATGTCTATTATTGTAATATACGTAAAAATTTCAATTTATTGCAAAAATAGCCGAAGTGAATTCAAACGGCTGCTTTTCATATGTTTTCACTATTTTATTGACTTACGAAAAATAATTTGTTGAACAAATACATATTTACTTAGAATAAGCGTATTAAAACCGGAATTGAATATTAATAATAAGCTTATTATTATAAATTTCATAAAAATTTGAATTTATTGCAAAAATAGCCGAAGTGTATCCAAACGATTGCTTTTCACATTATGTTCACTATTTTTTTTAACAAATAACAAATCATTTGTTTAACAAATACCTATTTACTTGAAATAAACATATTAATACCGGAGATTAAATTCATGTTAATCTTATTATTATAATTTTCGTAAAAATTAGAATTTATTGCACAAATAGCCGAAGTGAACCAAAATGGTTGCTTTGCAGATATTTTTCAGTTTTATTGACATGTAACAAATAATTTCTCATCAAATAAAATTTATACCTCCCGCTAACCTAGGTAAGGGAGCTATAGGGATCGTGCAAAAAATCGCATATTGAGATTTTAGTGAATAAGCACGTTTTGATGTCCCCAGAATCCGATTTTAATATATTTACAATGATGTCTGTAGGTACGTATGTGTGTGTGTGTGTGTGCGCGTGCGTGCGTGTGTGCATGTATGTGTGTGCGTGCGTGTTTGCGCGTGTGTGTTTGTGCGTGTGTGTGTGTGGATCTTGTGACACGATTACTCAAATACCATCAATCAGAATATTTTGAAATTTTGGATACCCATTCTATACTAATGTGGGAAGAGCTCATTAGTTTTTAGTGTATATTGGAAGTATTACTTATACAAACTTTTAATAGTTTTTCTTGAAAAAATACATAGAATATAATAGATAAAATGTATTAACGGATTTCTCGGCGGTGATTGTAAGGAATTATATTGTTGTTATTCCATAAAGTGGTTAATTTTATTTAAATTTCCAATATTTCGTTACACATTTTGTAACTTCATCAGGGAATAAATTAATTTTAACTGGTGTAATCGCTTGACAAATTGATAAATTCAGAAACATTCAATTTTGTTATTGTTACTTGTTTATGCTCTGCACTGATTTACATATTATTGTAAGAATTTTGACTATATAAGTACAAAATATAAGTTACATCAAAAGAAAACTTGTAAAATTTACTCAGTGAGCGTCACATGTTGGCCGAAATGTGTGGGCCCACACTTTTATTCCCTGATGAAGTTACAAAATGTGTAACGAAATATTGGATATTTAAATAAAATTAACTACTTTATGGAATAACAACAATATAATTCCTTACAATCACCGCCGAGAAATCTGTTAATACATTGTATCTATCAACAAGTACGGCGTTACTTCCACCTAACATTGAATATAATATTTCAGTAACTTTTACTTAAAAATTAAATATAATGGTACAATCTTGAATTTTACGATAATAGTATTTAGTAAATTAACTTATAATATGAATTTATAAAATAAATTATTTATATACATCATCTTGCCTATGCGTCAAACAAAAACAATAATTTAAAAACAATTTTGATATATTTAAACAAATGTCACTGTCAGGAAGCAATTACATTACCTTGTGTAAAGATACGAGTACTATTTTGAATTTTTGTTAAGTTTTTCTATTAGTTTTGTCAATATTCGTGATATTTATTTTGTGCATGATATATTTGTTAAATGTAAAATAAAGTTTGTTATGAGTGAATGAAAATATCTGTACTTTTTAATTGTAAGATTTTGGGGCTATTTAAATAAATAAATTTAAATAGTTCATTCTTCACTTATTTTCACATATTTACATTTACCTTCAGAGAAAATGGAATTGTTGTTCTTGTACACCAAGTGCAAGAACATTTCACATTTCTTACTTGTATACCGGGTATCTACTTTATTTTTGTTATATGTATAAGAAATACAACAGTAAAATTTTAATTTAGAGATATATTTTTCCTAATAATTTTAGAACAAAAGTGTTAAGTATTAAAAATGACATTTTAAATGACAAATTAGAAGTTCCATTTTCAAATTGCTTACGGATTGCCAAAAGAAATTATCATTACCAAACATTGTAGGAATCTATGATGTTTGCAGCTAAGTATGCATATTGTTGTGAAAGAGTGTGCTTTGGTTTCTACATCAGAATAATGTATTTAATATTGGCAACGCTGCTGGACGTCACTGTAACGGTAGTATGAATAAAAATATACAAATTGGACGTCGTAAGTACTGATTATGTATGAAGTATATACTGTGGACGCCGGATTCACTCAGTATGGAGGAGCTCATAATGTCGTCAAATGAACGGAAACGTATATCGTTGTAAATCGACTTTATTGAAATTTGAACCGAAATTCATAATCAGGGGGAAAAATAAGTAGATATACTTTATAAAGTCGCAGCCTATCTCTATTCCTTTCGGTGGTTGCCACAATGTCCTAGCCATGAAAGGACGCAGCAATGATAGCGGGATGTAAATATATATATATATATATATATATATATATATATATATATATATATATATATATATATATATATACATTCCTAGACTTCTATGAGGAAAAGTTTGGTAGGCTTTATTGTAAAGAAATTTTATTTTAGTAATTTCATTAAATTAAATATTATAATCTAAGATAATAATATAACAAGTTACAGTTGGTTTTGATCACACTGTATATATTTCAATAAATGCGTACTTTTACAGTGACATTACGTATTTAAATTTCGGTACTGAAGGTATCAGTGGCGTAGCGTCATAGTGTTCAAGGTATTCTCCGCACACCCAGAGATGAAAAAATAAAGTAAACATCTTTTTTATTTATATGCATTTTATACTGGCACATTTTAAATAGAAAATATTACAGAGATATTTTGTTTTTATTTTAAGAACGCCTTATAAGTATAGCAAACGCAGAGCTAGGTTCAGGAGAAATTCTGACGACCAGTCTAGCTAACATTAGGACATGCAGGAGCGGGCGGCGAATATCACGGTGGGGATACACTATACGCTGGTAAAGCAAGCGAGTGTTCAACTGAACATTCGAACCTAAACTGGTGGGAGAATGGATTTACTGTTGCGGTGTTAACTTATGCATTCTGCTACGCACGAAAGTATTTTACGTTGCAATTCAACAATTTACTTGGCTATTTTGATTAAATTAATTTCTTCGATATTACTACATTCATGCTGTAGATATTTTCTTTAAGTTAATAATGACAATTCCCAGGACAAGCAGTTCTGTTGAACCACATTTTCTGCATTAAAAAGAATAAACACGTATTGCAGGTCTACTCAGGGTAAAGAAAGACTTAGTTATTTAAGTATTATTTCTATAGAGAAAGAGTTATTTTTTAAATTAAAACAAAATTTTTATTTATTTTTATGATAAAGTAATAGACAAATAGAATTAATGTACAACTAATTTTTTTTTTTGCTTTCATTTTGTAAATATTATAATTATATCAAATAAAAAAGTGTGTTATCTTGATTTAGAATTTTTTCTGCACACCCTACCAAAACAGCCACGCTACGCCACTGGAAGGTATACTTTAATGATGAGGAAAAATAAAAAATTCTTTATCTGTTCCAACATCAACCAACAAAATTTGCGGTGATGACTACAAAAATGTAATATAAATATCAAATGTCATCTTAAATTTTTAATCAAAAAAGACATTAAAGGTAAATGTTTAAAATGAAATTTACTCATATATGTCACTCGAGAAAAGACATTGTATACTCTTGCGGAAATTAGAAAACCGACCGGGATATTGGGATATGTTTATGAAACCGGGATATCTAGCAAGCTTATTTATAGGGCCGATCGATTTGTAGCAAAAAAATGATATAAACAATAATACGTAAACAGCCATAACGCATTAGGCAACTCAGAAACTCAGATATTGTCTAGGGGCGGTTTTTACTAATATGTTTTAGCAGTTGTGATTATCAGTGGCGTATCCAGGACTTATGGTAAGGGGGGCTGTCATGTAACTATTATATATAGACACGGTGTATAAATAGAGGGTAGGACAATTCCTCAATTTTTTATGACATATTGATATTGCCGATCAGTAGGCCTAGATTCTAACCTTACACGCACCGCTTCTACAAATGTGCTCTACCACATAACATTCTGGAACTAACATGACAAATGACAAGTTGAATGTCATTGTATAATCCGGGCCTATGTACATACCTGTATCAATATTACAACTAATTTAATCAATATAGCTGTGTGCGTTAGGTGACTGGTTGTGTTTTGCATTTGATGTAAAACAATATAAAACATGGAATAATACTACCTTTTTTAGTTTAAGTTTTGTATTCTTTATTATTAAAACAGTATATATATTGTCCACAAAATTGTATACATATAAAAAGGTAACATTTATGTACTTTTCATGTTACCTTGATTACTTGTTGTTGTTTTGTTTTTTCACATTTTTATGTGAATTTCCCCTGAAGAAGGCCCCAGTTTATGGTGCCGAAACGTTGGGTTTTAATAATAAAGAATACAGAACTTAAACTAAAAAAGGTAGTATTAGTAATATTCTAATTATTACTATGAGTTCTGAAAAATATTTTAATAATTTCATATAAAACATATTTAATAAAATAAATCTATTAAGATTCTCGACACATCATCGTCATCTGTCAATTTGAATTTGCTGATTTGTCATTTTTGTGCATATATTTCTTATTATTAACATACGTTCATTAATTTTATATACGTATGTATATAATCTGTGTATTGTCCTTTTCTTGAATTATTTTTCTTTTTGGAATGGCTGTAAGTAACACACTGAATTGTTTCTCTGAAAAACAAAGATAAATTTTATTAACCTTAAAATTACAACCAAATATTAATTTTATTTACAACTTTTACCTGTAAAAAAAATCTGATGTGGCCAACACAAGACTTCCCGCTATTTAATTTTTATTAATGTAAATACTTACATACCTACATATTTACTAATGCTGCAAACTATATTAAGTTCCTTTGCATATAACTTTTACTTTATTTTCTATTTTCTGTTTAAAATGTCACTATTAATAATTTGAAGTGTTTAGTTTTTTGACAGTAACATTTATCTATCAGTACAGTACATTTGAAATATGAACTATATGTATTATGTATACCTGTAGAAAATTCAATAATCTTTAATTTTTATAATGACAACATGTGAGAAAACGACATTTAATGTTTTTTTTTTCGAAGAAAATCCATTATGAGCTTCAAGTAAAGTGCCATTTCCGGTTATCCGATTTACACCAAAATCTAATGGTTTCTTCCCTTTTTAGAATAGGGTCGAAATACAAGGTTTCAGAATTTTCTGAATGATAGTATTTGAGCTAGAGCGAAAACAAAATCCATACATACACATATCATCGTGAAATTATTAAAATTGGATTCTAGGGACCTTAAAACGTGGTCATTTACTAATATCTCGATATGTGATTTTTAGCACGATCCCTATACCTCCCTTACCAAGGGTAGCGGGAGGTAATAAAAAACAACATTCAATGTTTATTATTCACAATGCTGTTCTCTTCTTTACAAATTCTTTAAATAATTAATCAAATATCGTGTTTTGCGTCTTGTCAATCTAACCTTTCTAACCTCATCTATATCCGGTCCGTTGCGCATTTAGGAATCTGTTTTACCTTGGGAGAATTGCGTGGGAGAATTCAAATCCAATTAGGGAAGTCTAATGTACTTTCCTTACAAGTATATAATGAAATGTATAAATATCGAAAATACTGTTTCGTTGAGAGTTGTAGATCAGAAACATCATTGGATGAAGAAAAAATTCCGGTTTACCATCCTTCACAAAACATAAATGCCTGGCGGAAAGCTGTACCTTCTGTTGCTAATAAAATACTTGCTGCTAAAGATGGCATTTGCCAAAAGCTTGTTAAAAAAGAAAATATTGTACAAGAATGTGAATCTGGGGATGTATGTATTTTAAATAATTAATAAAATATCTTTCAGAAATCGTATTAATAAAAACGTTGGTTTTTAATAAAAAAAAATCTGTTGTGGCCAGCAAAAGACCTTCCGTCAATTCGATGTATTTTGCACAAATCCCATACCAAAAGGACCGTGGAACAGTTTGTATATAATATCATGTAAAATCGAACACGAACACATACTATTTTTTACAAATTTCATACCAAAAGTTCATTTGAAAAGGTTCTATAAATCCAATAAAATTATGACATACACTAAGAAAAATGCACTTGACACATTTTGCTTTCTGCTTCAGCTTTCCCCTATTTTATTAGGGGTCGCTGTTTCCTCTCTTCCTCTTCTGCGATACAGTCCTTCCATCTTCGTTTTAGTCTTTCACTGCATGTCACTTGAGAGTACCACTATGAAATACTAATTTTTCATCCCATACTTTCCATATTTGGTTTTGCACTTGCAACACACATCTGTCAATTAGAATTTAAATGTATCAGCTGTTTCCAAGATAAATAGCAAAGCTGACTAATTTTTGAAAATTAATTTCTTTATAATGCTTTAACTCTACATCTATTGAATATGAAGGAAAATGAATAATCAAACCATATAGAGAAGAGTATTTTCTTTATATATAATAACAAAATGTCAAAAAATAATATTTAACTGCGTCTTTTTAAGAAAAACGTTAAAAACTTCAAATAAGGGTACTTCCGGTGGATCAATTATAACCAAAATCTAATCAACTCTTCATATGGATGTACAGAAGAGGAATACGAAAGAATTATAATTTTTAGAATTATAGTATTGGAGTTATCGTCGGAGAAAAATTTGTCACACACGGACACACACATACACACACACATACGGACACACACACACACACGGACACACACACACACACACACACATACATACATACATACATACATACATACATACATACAGACATCATCTTAAAAATAGTAAATTCGTATTGTAGGGACCCTAAAACGTGCTTATTCAATAAAAACACCACCGAATTTTTTGACCAAAGACAATACCTTCCTTACCTAAAGGTGACGGAAGGTAAAAATACAGAACATAAACTAAAAAGGTTGTATTATTCCAATAGACACAAAATTGACATCACATGCAAGAGAGAGATAGAAGATTATGCTTCCAAACAAACCTCCCCTCGTTGTCTTACGTCCCGCTCCAAGGTTCTATCTCCATTATGTTTGCATCTGTCATTCAGGGTTAAGCTAATTCTTCGTGATTTGTTCGTTGTGTTCAATAAAAATGAGTTTAAAACCACAAGATGTGCGTGGAGCAACCTTTTTTGTTTGATAATAAAGATCATTCGATTATTCAACTAAAACGATGGCTGTAGTGTAGAGGTCTATTGCTGATGACAGGTCTTTGTTTGCAAGTGATAACCATAGCAAACTTTAGTTCCATGCTTTGCCGTAAGATGCGCTCTTGCAAATTGCAATTGTGTAAGTGTCTATTAAATAATTAAATTTATCATCATGGCTTATGACCCATTTCTGGGTGGTACACCCAGAAGTGGTACAATCTGCTTCTATTCGCCGATTTCGGTAATGACCACATATCTGTACAGTTGAGAAATATTACTAAGCGTTACCTCACAGGCTCTCAAAGTTGCCGTGGACAGTGTTGCCAACACCAACATCCATCAACTTGTTGCCAACATTTTGTTCGCCGGTATGTACTTACTTTTTTAGAGCCGTTATAAGTGTAGGTAGATAAACGGGTAACGTGTGATACAGGAAATGAATAGTACGAGTGTAGACAGAGAGATGGAAAACTATTTTGATATGTATATTAGAAGGGGTGGTTAAAACATCTTTTCCGTTGACTGTGTGTTAATAAGTTATATTAATGTATGACAAATCATTCATTAATGATCCCTATTAAGGCATGATTTTTTATTAATAAACGATTTTAATATACGTAACCATAGATACCACATATCATTGCTGAGCAATGGGGTCATACCACATTTTCCAATTTATTTATTTTTTCTGAAAGAGTACTTAAAACCACTCACAGAAATATATATTTTATGTCACATAAGTTTCTAGTTTTACAGAACTAATTTTTTAAAGTTTATATTAAATTTCACATGACGTCATGGGTTTGCGACCGTGACCGTAGTCCCTCCTGTCGAATAAAAATGGAACTACGTTTGACGTTTATGTTATTTGACTTGAAAGCAAACGTGACAGCAAGTTATTTTGTATTCGTGCTTTTGTTTTTATTGTATAATGAATAATTTGATTATGGAAATTAATCTTGAGGTTTAGGAATACGAACAAAAACTTTATTTTTGCTTCTCAACGAGATGTTCTCGCAAAACGGCACAGAACAATATTATACAACCATGGTAATATCTAAATCACACATAATGGGGTATTCCACTCAAATTTTTTTATTATTTTAAATAAAACTTCATTCAGTTTTGAAGCAATTCATAGTATTAAAAAATCTTAATTGTTCCTAGTTTAAGAGTATTTTATTTTCGAGAAATCAGTGTAACGTCACATTTCCTCTATACTTGTCTTTCTCACACACACTGCTCTGAGTACGCTGCGAGAGAAAGATAACAATTGTATGACGTCAATTTTCCCTTTTAGCAAATGTGAAATATCTCGGAAAGTAATTATTTAAAAAATGTTTTCATTGTTTTAACTATTGTTTATTAAGCCATACTTTATGTTAAATTGAAATTTTCTTAATTTTTTTGTTATGATGGAATACCCCATTTGTATTTATTAGAACATTTCGTTATTTGTACTTAAATTTAAACAAAAACAACTTGTTGCAAAGATATTTACTTTGAAAATGTGGCATATCTGCGCTGCGCCGACATTCATGCACAGAATTTGCACGAGTACATGTGTGCGTGACTATCATTGTATATGTGTACAAACCCATGACGTCACAAAGTAAGACTCAAAATGTTTAGAAAGGAAATCATGAATGAAAAGTATAAGAATATTACATATTTTTCATGTATATATGTATAAAATTATGTAATTTTTTTAATTATATAAAAAAATCAATATTTTTTTTTTTTTGTATGACCCCATTGTCAAACATCATCGGATGTGTCAGACGTTACCAACCTAAATTTATTTGTTATGGAATAAAATTAGATTTTACAATTCAATAAAATACGGTCAACTTAAAAATATTGCGACGAATTTAGCACTCTTCACTAGTGTAGTGACCATCTCTAGTAACTATGGAAACAGCTTGCATCTTTTTCTTATTAATGCATCAATCCATATGTCTCTCTTAATTTTGTTATTTTTAGATAAGCTTCTTTAGTTAAAGAAGAGATCTCGAATTTTCGAGATCTCGTCTCAAATTTCTCGAATTTTCGAGACGAGATTAACCTTATTCGCGTCTCGATATTTCGAGACGAGACGAGAGTAGTGCCCTCGAGATTTGCTCGAGACGAGAGTAGAAATTCGAGATCTCGATTGTAAAATTTGTTTATATTATATAAATATATATAATAAAAATATATAAAATATTAATCGATAAAAATAAATATTTTAATTGACTCTTCATTTACATTCATAGTTATTTATTTATTTTAGTTTTATTGGTTTTTAGTAAAATAAAATGCACAAAAGTGAGTTCAATGGTATACTCTCCACGCTCAAAGCCTACGCTCTGTATCCGAATATATAATCATTATACCAATATTTGGCAATAAAGCAGATTGTCGCAACGGGTAATAAGCCATGATATTATTGAGTATTTTTTTACCTATATGTTGCTCGTAATATTAATATATTTATAATTGCTAATTATAAATTCGAGAAATTCGAGATTCTCGAGTCGAGATCGAGAGCAGGCAAAAAAAATATGACGAGACGAGATGTAGAGAAATCTCGTCTCGAAAATTCGAGACGAGACGAGAGTGGATTCTTTCTCGTCGTTTCTCGTCTCGCGGCATCACTAATTAAAATGAGGATGATTGAGAATAAAGTAGTATACATAACCTCAATGGAAATTTCATCACAGCCTCGCGCTTTATCTCACTTCGGGCTGTAATGAAAAATAGATTATTAAACTTTTCTTTTCAATAAGCAGTACTTCTTTTTAATTTACATAGTCGGGGTTGCACTTGCGCAAATCTTTTTTTTTAAACACTACCATTTTAGGGTGCTGCATCGATTTTTTTCACCAACTATTCTAATATTATAAAAATAGAATGAGTAATGTATATTTATTTATCTATATTTACCTTCTTACGTAAAACGCAAGAATTCTGCTCATTTTCAGTAAAGTTTGTATAAAAGTACACAACCCACATCATACATGCGTCTATTTTAATCCACTTAAAATAGTTTACAAGTTCCATTTTTAACTTGATAAACAATTTTAATCATGTACTACGTCCTACGCAAACTTGTGGCTCATTCGCCAGTAATTTTTAATAAGTCAATCAACCATAGAGCATCCGGAATCGATAGACAGGACAGGTGACCCGTGCAAAATACTATAGCGTTAACATTACCAACCTGGAATACGGAATTATGGGTCAGTGATAAGCACATTAGTTTGTGGACACAGATTTGTGGAGGAGGATAATTACAATTTATGGGTCAATGGACAATGAAAACTGTAAATGTCTTACAAAACCATAGATAGTAAATTAGAGGAGACCTGAACAAGCGCTATACCTAGTGTAATATTGTTCCACGAGAACCCTGATTTGGTGATTTAATAATATTTTGGGATGCTAATTGTTTTAAGGAACGTACAGGATTAGTAATGTTTCGTAGAATATCAATGCACAGAGATACGTACAATAGAGTATGTACAGGGTATAATGTAAAAGAAGCAAATCCAAAATATTAAATGACTTTTTAAAAAAATTTATTTAAAAAATTTCAAATTGTGTTCATTTTGTATAATATTGTAGTTTTTAATTTAAAGGTATACTATGTTGCGTTATTTTTTACAAATTTGTAATTACCTGCAAAAGACTAATTTAAAAACCTATAAAATATAGGTACCGAAAATAAGCTTACTTTGTAAAATAAAGGAAAAATTAAAAGTGGTTTGATAATTTTGAACAGAAGTATATAAATAGAATTGAGAGTATCCAAAGAAAATTTGTTTCTATCTTGAACTTTAGATATCCACGTAATTCGATTTTGTTAAACTCGTTACAAAAAAGACGTATACTTTCGGATCTATCTTTTCATCTCTCGCTAAGAGAGATATTGGAATCATGCTAAAAATCGCAAATCCAGATTTTGGTGGATAAGCACGTTTTAAGGTCCCTATAATCCGATTATAACATTTTTATAATGTTGCTCGTGTGTGTGAGTACATGTGTGTGTATGGATGTGTGGATGTTGGAACCACGGTTTCACAAATAATACTATAAGACTTAAAAAAAATTTAACTGCAGTTTCCTCAATCTGACATTCCTAGGAAGAGCTGATTAGATTTTGGCGAGGATTTTAGTAACAATTGGACAACCGGAAGTAATACTTTCTTTAAAAAAATCTAAATATTATTTTTTGAAAATTTCTGTTATTACTAATATTAAAGAATATAAAAATCTATATGCGTTACATTTAAAAATTTTATTCTATCTTATATGGAGATAAAGATAAAGACATATAAATATATAAAATAATAAGTAGTATCTCGCAGCTCATGGAAAACAAGTGGAAAAATTAAAATGTGTGTAATTGACAGATAAATGTGAGTGACAAAGACATTACTGAAGACTTTTTCTGGGAAGTACATTTAATATTTCTTATTTTATTAATAATTAAATATTTATAATTATAGATACATGTGTTACATATACCCTGCCGAAATACCGCCAATCTCATCAATGAGTTGGAAGAATCTCGCACATTAGAAGAATAAGAGTAAATAGAATGAATTAAAAAATATTAAAATATGTAAAGAAGATATGTGTTTTTGTGTGTATCAGAAATGTCAAATATGTACAATACGTATATAGCCTAATATGGAAATGGCGAGAGGTCTTGTGATGGCCATAACAGATTTTTTTTATTTTATTTAAAATATTAAATAATTATATACATAGTCTTATTCTTTTAAATAATTTTTCTCTGCGGATTGCTCGCCGTTCTGCTCAGTCTTTTGATTTATTTTTTGTCAAACATTCAGCCCGGTTCTGTAAAAAGTATCTAATATTGTTACTTATTAGCAAAGTTACTATGAAGTTACTCTGATAGCAACTATCCTAGTAACTGAACACATATTTTGTATTTTGTAATTACATGTTTAGGAACGTTACTACCAGAGTAACTAAACAAACTTAGTTACTAAGATAGCAGTGAAATGAGGAACTCGAATTGTGGTGCGCATGCGTATTTCTTCTTCTGCGTGTGTTCTAATCTGACAAGTGATATTTCTTAGTGTTTACAAGTGAACAAGTGTTATATCTTTTTGCATACTAGGGCTTCAAGAACAACCAACGAACAGTTGGAAATACTAATAGCTTATTTAGAAAACCACAAAATAATGCTCGAAATGAAAACACATCCTCTGAAAACTAATGATGTTAAATTATCATGGGAAGAACTTACAAATATTTTGAATAATATGAAGAAAGGAGACAAGAAAAATGTACAGCTTACTTTTAAATGAATAGATACGCCTGACGATCTTATTGAAGGTTCCACTAACGGAGTTACTTCTTCAATTAGATCTTGTACATCAGGACAGGATTACTCTCGTCTGTTACCCTTCTATTTTCTAACCTATTTCTTCTTCTGTGAAATAATAATATAAATTTATCAAATAAATTTTCGAATTTCATAAATAAACGTTACCGAAAATTATTTACAGTTACTTATTTATACATACCGATTTTCCAAATCTGCCAATGCTCTATGAAATTCAAAATTCATCCAAATTCCAGCCATTCTGAAAGGTTACTACACCTTAAATACTACGTTTGGCTAGTCTCTAGCGTAATAACTGGTTTAACAATTAAGTATCTAAAACTGTAATGACTCTGTGCTTAGAGAATACAAAAAATAACAAGTTACTGTAGTAGTAACTGACCTTCATTTTAAAGACTATTTTAGTAACTTTATTCTAGTAACTCTTCTTACAGAATCGGGCCGATTATAGAACAAACTCTGACAGTAATTCACCGCTAATTAAATTAGTACATACTTACAATAATGTAACATCTATAACTAATGTACCAGATTTATTTTGTTGTAATTTAAGAACATTCAAAATATTTGTTAAATATTATCTTCATCGTTTGCATACTAATTAGAACTGATTTCTTTGTGATTAGTTTAGTTTTCATTTTTTCATACCATTGTTTTTTTTTACAGCTATATTATGTAATTGTTCATTTTTCATATTGGCTTCAACTTTGTAGTACGTATAGTTTAATTTTGTTCTGTACTGTTATTGGGACTTGTCCTATTGTGTAGCCCTTCTTTGTAGATAAACAAAAGGCATATAAAAGCCTCTCTTTTCTAAAATGTGCAAAATCCACGACCTTGCAATATCCTTCGCTAACTACTAAATTAACTTAGTGACCACCTATTCTTTAATTCATCTAATTAAGGTCTGGTAATGACCTAACTCTCCATGAGTTGTGCGGCACTTAATGTATGTTCCATGTCCGCAGAGTTTGTCCCAACGGACTGAATCTCATTTCCACCGCCAGACGGACGACGTTTTAATGTATTTTTATGTAGTTCCCGACCGTCTCTCTAGAAATTGTCGGAATCATTTCTAATTTGCGGTGTCACAGCTTGTCCAACTTTCCAGATGGAAATTTCAAATTTGCCGAAGCGAAAGGGTTTCCTAATATGGAAATAAAATTGAATAATTTGAGAGAGAATTTATGAATATTAACGGGTGGCCATCTGGAGGCTATATAGTAGGAGTTTTCTTAATTTATGAGAACGTGGGTAGATTTCGTTTGTTTCAACAAAAATTTGATTTGCATTTTAATTGTGTAAATTGTCACAGCAATTGCAAAGTGTGTACAGATGTTTTAAATGCTGAATTTGTTTTAATTTAAAGTTATTTAATGCAGAATTTAAAATTGGATATTATGGAGCGAGTACTTGAAGCTATTGTTCTTACACGAGTGTGGTGTATGCGACTCGAGCCGCTGCCGAGTGGCGTAACCACATGAAATTTGAAAATATTTTGCCTGTGCTGTCAAACAATTTTTAAAGTAAAATGTCAAATAATAATCATAGCAATCTATTAAAAATTTTATACTTGTAGATAAAACATGTCTTTTCTCTCTTATGCCGTAAATAACTATTACATAAAAGTGCATAACTCAAAAATAACATTTATGCACTGACGTATCATAATTTGACAATTATACACGAATTTCTTTGACATAAACGTCATTTTATAGCTCGCGGGCCTCATTATAGCCCGCCGGGCTATAATGAAACGTCAAACCAAATTATAACCTACAATATAAACAGGCAACATGAAAAGTTTTATTACAAATCGAAAATTTTTATATTCTTTAATGAAAAATGAAAATTAATTTTGTGATATTTATATGGAAAGCACGAAGATACACAAAATAAAACTCAAATGACATAACTAATAAACAAACATTAAACTGTTCTCCGCTTTCATAGCAACACTAGATACTGGATGTACGAGGACATATTCTTTTCGATACAATTTTTCTAACACTCATAACTTGAAAATTTTCGTCCGTGCATAAAGTTTTGTATGTACCACGAGCGTAACTTGCTTTTATGGTCTTTGACGTGTTTTTATCCCTGGGCTTACGCTTCGGGCTCAAAATCCCGCCGCAGGCCATAAAAGCCTCCTCTTAATATATAAATAACTATAACGGCCGGTTTCATAATAAATTAAATATAAAGTCACTTTACTTTTAAAGTTTGATCTAAAAGTGAAAAAAGCCTTTCATAATTTCACTTTTAAGTTAAAGTTGTCATTTTAAATTTTTTTAAAATAAAATCATCTGAGTTCCTTTCCGGGCTTAAAGTGGAAATTAACTTAGTCTCAATTGAATATTTTTGAGAAAAATGTTTTCTTTCACTTCATTATCAAGATCCAACGACGATACTGTTAATATTAAACGACAGAAAGTATATTTATAGGCCACGAATTAATAATATAAATACATCTATAACGAAAAAGAATTTTATGATAGATTTACGTTAAAAAATACATTTTTATTTATATTAGAACACATAGAAGAAATAATAAAATTACCAAAAAAACAAATTATTCAAATTTCAATTCAAGTTGTTATGTATAAAAATAATAATTTTAGAGGAGGTTACATATCATATATATAATTAATAATTTCAAAACTAAAATCAATAAAGGATTGTCATTTATCGTTGGTGGACCACCTCTAGTTTTCTTTACACTGTTCTGTTTTTCCAAACCAAGTTTTCTAGCTGTTGTTTTTAAGTTATCGTATTTTAATTTTAACTGTTGTTTAGATAGATTAAAATTTTTGCCAAGCTGAATCCTACAAAATTTTACAAATAAATATTAAAATATTCACTAACCTAACCTATAAAACTAAGCTCATCTTTTTTTGTATTATTCAAACAAAGAAGAACTGGACTACCTAACTATTTGTGATTTCCTGAATTATATGCTTTATACTAGTACTTTGACATATAATTTCGTGAATCTGACGGTCAGTCTTACCACAACACGCAATTTTTAACTAAACATTTTGTTCTAAAATAAATTATAAACTTTAGAACTATTTTAGTTAAAATAAAGGAAGATTTTTTTATGAAACGCACTTAAGTCACTTTAAAATAAATTACTGTAACAACTGTAAATCTAGAATTAATTTTCTAATATAATAATGTAACGCGAGTAGTCGCGCGTTAGGAGAAATGTTCACAATGTTGCCGCTGCTACCACGGAAAACTGACTATAAATTGTACCTAAATAACATTCAAATTCGAAAAAGAGAAACAAATCCTCCACAAGTCATAAAACTCAGCTACATAAGCGGCTAAGGCTGAAACAATTCCCAGCAAAAAATTCCATCGATTTAAAAAATGAGTGAATAAATTGCTCATACTCGGATAGTTACTACGATACTACCGGGTTAACACTCAAGCAACTTTTTTTGAATCCCTGTATCACTAAACTGTGATAATATATTAATTTAATGTATTCACTTCCTTATCTAGCTTTTTACAATGTTGCATAATGCTTCGTTAATAAAAACATCGCTATGTTAGTAATCGTATTTAATGAACCACTTTTTATCCCCATCAATCAATTCCTTGTGAAGCATTCTACCCCGAGAGCAAAACAAGGAACTATCAAGTCTAGCAAACTTTAAAACAAAACAACAAGAAACTTAAACTCTCAAAAAACATCACAACAAACTGTCAAAATCAACAAGCGTAAACTTTTAAAACACTTCAAAGTTAACTACGAACGAAACGTGTTTATTAATTTCCTGTACCAACATCGGAATAATTAAGAGCTTGTTTTTACGAGAGAAACTTGCAGTTTATTTTCAATCTGAAGTGGAATTGAAGTCGAAATTTCGTATTGTCTTTGGTCAAGATATTCAGTGGTGAGTTCTTAATGAATAAGCACATTTTAGGGTCCCTACTATCCGAATTTACTATTTTTAAAATGTCTGTCTCTCTCTCTCTCTCTCTCTCTCTCTCTCTCTGTGTGTGTGTGTGTGTGGGTGTGGGTGTGGGTGTGGGTGTGGGTGTGTGTGTGTGTGTGTGTGTGTGTCTGCCCGTCCGTGTGACAAATTTTTCTTTCTCCGACGATAACTCCAATACTACAACTTTAAAAATTATAATTCTTCCGTATTCCTCTTCTTTACATCCATATGAAGAGCTGATTAAATTTTGGTTATAATTGGTCAACCGGAAGTACCCTTATCTAAAGTTTTTAACAGTTTTTCTTAAAAATACGTAGCTAAATGTTATTTTTTGACATTTGTACCTTCCGTCACCTTTATGTAAGGAAGGTATTGTCTTTGGTCAAAAAATTCGGTGGTGAGTTTTTAATGAATAAGCACGTTTTAGGGTCCCTACAATACGAATTTACTATTTTAAGATGATGTCCATATATGTGTGTGTGTGTGTGTGTGTCCGTGTGTGTGTGTGTCCGTGTGTGACAAATTTTTCTCCGACGATAACTCCAATACTACAATTCTAAAAATTATAATTCTTTCGTATTCCTCTTCTGTATATCCATATGAAGAGTTGATTAGATTTTGGTTATAATTGATCCACCGGAAGTACCCTTATTTGAAGTTTTTAACAGTTTTTCTTAAAAAAACGCAGTTAAATATTGTTTTTTGACTTTTTGTTATTATATATATTAAAGAAAATATTCTTCTCTATACAGTTTGATTATACATTTTCTTTCATATTCAATAGAGAGTTAAAACATTATAAAGAGATTGACTTTTAAAAATTAATCAGCTTTGCTATTTAACATGGAAACAGCTGATATATTCAAAAAATTATATTTGGCAGATGTCAGTGTCAAGCGCAAAACCAAAGATGGAAAGTATAAAATAAGAAAGTGGTATAAGTCATAGTGTTCCTCGCAAGTGACATGCAGTTGCAGCCTTGCCGCATGATTGGAACTTTCAATGCTGCCAGTAAGAGGAATGGAAGGACTGTATCGCAGAAGACTTGAGAGAGGAAGAACTGTGTGACGAAGATGCGTTGGACAGCAATGAGTTAAAGGGAAGAGTAAAAAACAGCGACCCCTAATAAAATAGGGAAAAGCTGAAGAAGAAAAAAGTGTCAAGTGCAATTTACATAGTGTATGTTCATGTTATAATTTTATTGGATTTATAGAATCTTTTCACTGGAACTTTTGGTATGGAATTTGTAAAAAATAGTATGTATTCATGTTATAATATAACATGAAATATAGAATATTTTCCAAGGAACATTTGGTGTGGGATTTGTACAAAATACCTATATCGAATTGACGGAAGGTCTTGTGCTGGCAACCACAGATTTTTTTCGTTATCCAATAGTATTTCATTTATATTTGTGGTATTTTTTTTCATTATTCCTTTTTTTACTAATTTAGGGAGAATGAGGTGTAACATGAGGAGGGTGACAACGTTCTGATGGTGGCGCTGTTCAACTGAACGATGACACTTTTTTACTAACTGATTGTCACAAACGTACGCATACGCATAATTTTTTAAAACTTGAAATTTCAAGAATAAATTATTTTTTTCTGTGGCCCCTCTAAGCTTTCGTACAAACGACCAAACTTTAAGGGCGAATGTCTCGAGAATGACACGAATTTAAATTTAAACGACGCTTTTCTCATTGTAAATAATTTCAAAAGCTTAGAATTAAAATTTCTTTTTTGTTCTAAATCTTTCAATTCTCGCTTATAAAATTTCAATTTCAAAAATATTATTACTGAAAGTGAATTTCACAGGAATTGAGAACAGCGTGGAATATTTATGCTTGTTTTAAAAGATCAAATGTTGTATTTCATAGCTGAAGTTTCGCAGCGAAGCAACATGTGGAAAAAGGGAAAGAAAATAGAATTTACACCATTTTCCACGCATAATAGCTTATGAAAGTTTTATTTCGTTCCGCATACACAAATAGAAACAGAGATAAAAAATTGCAGACATCAAAAAATGTCAACGAGAATTTATCGACTGAATAGGGGAGTAAATTGTACATATGAATGACACATATTCAAATGAGATATAATACTATTAACTTCTCATGAAATACGTTAGTGATGTACTCAATTTTGCCTTTGAAATATGCAAACACCTGCAGTTTCATATTTTCTTTTTTTTTCTTTCGAAGCTATTGCTATTGAATGAATATTGCGAATCATTAGTCCATCTCTTCCTACAAAAAATACCGATATTTTTCTATTTTTTACTTCTTTTCATTTTAAAAATATCTGAGCTGGTCAAAGAAAATTTCAACCATAGTTGCTAAACATGTAAGTGGTCTATAACATTTATTTACAACTTTTTCTTGACGACGGTACTTATAATATTTCACTTACACAATAATAACTCTAAGGCACCAATAAGGTAAATAAATATTAATAAATTCAATTCAGTATCCCTTGCGGTTTCATCAATATACACAAATCAGGAACAAAATGTTATACAGGCTGTTTAAAAGATGGGGACATGGCTTAACCACAGATTCCTGAGGCTAAAATAAAACGATTTAATTAAACTTGCTTCTACCTGAAAGTGTATCAATTAGACAGTAGGTATTCCGCTTCAAAGTTCTTCAAAAAAAAATAATAATAATTTTGCTTATAGTAACTGAACGCTTTATTATTATTTGGCATGACATTTCAAATGGTTTGTATGAAACTTACGTGTCCCAACATTGATTAGACCGTAACTTTTTAATAGTCAAGCCGATAACGTGAAATTATTTATTTTTAGAAAAATATGTTCAATAGTAAACTTTTCTCTCTCTGTGTAATTTGTGATATCTGTTTTAGAGCCACCCTGTATATAAAAGTAAGAGATGTTCTTTCAGCTTCCAGACGTGTTGTAGAAGTAGTTAAAAGTTCAAAGTTTTGCATAGTTTTTTATAATTCATTTTTAAAGTTTACATAAGAAAAGCATTGGAATTAGTTTCGAGGACATTCGAGAATATTCGAAAGCACTCGGGAGTCGGGAGTGCGTCTGTAAAATAAAAACGCGAGTATGAATCATCACTATCACCAAATTTTTCAGTGTTATTTAGTGTTCGTCGAAGGTGCCGTTATTTATCGTTTCTCGAGTTTATTGATTATTGAGTGGGTCGATCAACAGAACCTCTTTCTCTTTGTTTTGTTACATGACGGCTGCTCATTGCTGTTATTTATACTTGCCGTCAAATAAATATGGACTGGAGATTTCTACACTGTTGCCAATTCCACTAGTCATGTTAAAAAATACTAAGTTATGAAGAAGCGGCAACATCGCTGGGCAAGGGACAGGGTAGGGAGAAGAGAAAAAAATTGAACATCAGTCTATATTTATTTAACGAGTATACTATTCGTCAACCCTACGTAGAAAATTTTTAATATATGTATTTATCTGTAAAGCCCGTTTGACATTATACTAATTTCGTTTATTTTCATACTATATTTCTAGACAGATTTTTGATCGAGTTCCATGCTATCAAGTCTTGTATAATCGGTAATCTTCGTAATGTATCGTATTTTAAATCAAAATAAATGAATACCAACCTAACAAATTTGTACAGCTAACTTATTTTTGAAATGGATAAAATACAAAAAATATGGAGTTACAAAAATTCATTTTAAATGTGTCTGTATCATATTAGATATTTTATATTAATGTTATTTATAACCTCACACTTTGCAAAATAAATGACATATAAGAAAAATTGGCATCTTATGTCACGACTTCGCGCATGCGAATTAACGATCTAGAAATATATGGCCGGGCATATATTTCTATACAAGAATCTCGGATGAAAGTCGGATAAATATATCTGATTTACATTATGCTAGATTTGTCTAGAAATTCTCGGAAGGATCTCGTACTAGAATCTATACAAAAAAGTATAATGTAAAACAAGCTTTAGAAAATTGATCTCGTACTAGAATCTATACAAAAAAGTATAATGTAAAACAAGCTTTAGAAAATTGAACATTTCTGCATTTTGATATTAAATTTGTACAATACAATAATATCCAAAGTTCCTCCTCTAATAATTAGCAAAAGAATTATTAACAAACCGGCCCTAAATGATTTATTGGTAACAGTGTTGTGTCAAATAATCAAACAGAGCTCTCCCTATATGTCAGTATGTCCAACAGGGCAGCGGTGGTTAAAAAAACAGTGTACAAGTACAAGAGTATCAAAATTGTGTATACATAAAATTTATAATTTAATAACATTACCCCATATTATTGCTTGCTGCAAATATTTGCAATATGTACAACTAGTTCAAGATAAATGCTAGGTAGTACTCTCTATAAATGATAAATATCAACAGTATTGTTTGCTTATATTTTTACTTCCCTGTTTATGCTTTTAGCAATAAACATAAGTAACTTAGATTGAAAGAAAATAATAACATAAATATTTCTTATGACAGATGTTGAACAGGCCAAATTTTATAAATATTTAAGCTTAATTCGTGGGTAGCGCGAAAAATATAATAAGCAACACGGAAAAGTATGTACATACAACATCTTTAAAATTCATTTCATTCTTTCATAACTAATAATTCCTAAATTAGATGGATTAAAAAAAATTGGCCATATTTTCCTAAGTATGTCAGGGTTCTCTACATCAATCTCCCAGGTATCGTTAACCAATGGGCTACTTACGTACCTTTTTTTATTTATATTTTTAAAGAGCAGGTAAAATCTTGCTACCCATATTTTTTCTTTTGACAAAATTTTTATTAATTAGCCAGAAAAAAATAATGAAATTTGATTATTTGAATTACCGCCATGTATGACGTAGAATTACGCCGCATCAATAAATGGTCGTAAAACCATAGCGTTTGTTTGAACGGGTAATGTAGATCTCCTGTTTGACGTTTTAACAATAGTTTGGAGGTTAGTATTTTAGTTTGTCTTATTCCCCGGTTTGTCTTTTTGGTATCGATATTTTAAATTACATTAACTACTTATGTGTCTATTTGTGAAGTAATTAATATATTTGAGAGACCAGAAAGAGAGAAAAATGAACTAATGTCAAATTCAAATTAAAATTTTTCGCACGCCATGCCGTCTATACGTTACATTTTTAAACATGGTTTCCTTTTCTAGTTAAATATAATGACGTCACAAAAAAAATTCTTTTTTAATTTACTAAAAAACAAATATTTTTTTTTAATAAAATTTATATTTTTATATATGTTTTCAACATAACATTACGTATATAGTGATAGAAATCGGATTTTTAGTACAACGCAAGTAGCCCATTATTAACCCCATCTTTCTGTTACAGCCCATCATCATGGAGCACTGGGAGCTGGTTCAGGAGATGCCCCACGTGGAGCAGATGTCCACGGCGGAGCGGCTGCAACTTGCCCGGAGAAGACGAGGCCACCAACTCAAAATCTGGACGCAGAAAGAAAAAGAGCACCTTCGACGACCGCAGAACGGAAAGAACAAACCCAACAAGAGACACATCTACTTCAACGACAGCGTGGTGTTATTGGAAGCTGCAGCTAGGAATGACATCGACGAAGGTAAGAAGGAAATTTATACTTACATTTCAATTCATAAATTTGAAATCGCATAGATATGTGCGTTATGGTTACTCGTTATATGATCGCGGTCAGAAGTTGCATTTTGAACTTTTCAATATAGTAATAATTTTTAATAAAAATAAATTTTGATTTACTTGTTGGCTTTATGCTCAAATGTGAGTAAATTTCTCGACTGTGGACTGTGGTATAGATTAGAAGTTAACAAATACTAGAAATCTCAATCATATAGAATTTTTTCTTACCGAACCGACATTCTGGAAGTAACATGGTTTTTATTTTTACCTATCGCTAAGAGAGGTATTGGATTCATGCTAAATATCGCAAATCAAGATTTTAGTGAGTAAGCATGTTACAAGGTCCCTAAAATCTGATTATAACATTTTACGATGATTCTCTCTCTCTGTGTGTGTACGTATGTGTGTGTGTGTTTGTGTCAAAAACTATAATAATTAAGATCTATTTAACTACGTATTACTCAATCTGACATTAATGGGAAGAGCTGAAAGGGTTCTAGTAACAATTAGACAACCGGAAGTAGTCGTTTCTTAAAAAATTATTCTAAATATTATTTTTTGAAAATTTTAGTTATTTCAAATATTGAAGAACATAAAATTCTGTATCTAATACACTTTTATTATATCTTTTACATATTTGAGATAAAGAAAATATAATATATAGAATGATCTAAATCGCGCAGTCCACACTACATCAAGGACATCAGTTGTCAAATTCAAATGCTTGTAGTTGGCAAATAAATGTCAGTGTCAAATGAAATGGAATTCTTCTTGGTCTAGTGTAACAAGGTGAGAATGGTGAAATAACAAGTAATAACTTTAATATAAACTCTTCTAAATTATAGTTTCAATATCAACATTTTAATTCTGTTATCCTTGTAAGTCAAAATTCTGTTTAGAAATAATAATCATTATTCTATCATATCTCTGTTTTGTCTAGATGTCAACCGCGTAGACATTTATTGTTTTGACAATTAACTACATAAGTTATTGCCTAGACTACGTGAAATCTTGTTATTTTGCTATGGATGCTACACCCTCGCACCCTTCATCAGATATGCCTGTTGAAGAGATAACCCTTTGTTTTAAGTCACGAGATTAAGGGCTCAGTCAGGTCAAACATGTAGTCTGTGTTTAGTTTTTGGGCGTTTTCCGCCAGTACTCATAATTAGATTACAATGTAACTGTAAGAGTATAGTTTTGTGTTAGTAGTTTAGTGTAATTAATAATAATGATTTAGTATTAGTAATGTAATTATGTCAATAAAAGTTTAGTAGCTTCAAATATTGTGTGTGTCATCCATTTAAGATGTGTTCATCATCTATCATCAAGTGTTTAGTGATAGTGTGAGAGTAAGAGCGTGTTCCTCCTCAATAAAGCAGTAGTCGTTCGGTGAAGTGTCCACCAGTTAGATAAAGTCACCGTTCGGCAAAGAAGAAATAGTGTCATCGTTGGGTAAGAGAACAAAGAGAAAACAGAATCATCTGACTCTCTCCCTCTCCCCTGTTACACTAGTTCGTTTAGAAGCATGAACTTCGAGATTATCAATTAATTCGAGAATCAAGTTTTTGGTTAGTCTGAAACATTTGGTAAAATGAATATCTGTCATTTCCAATGAATTATGCGTCTTTCAATATTCGTCGTTCAAGGCGCTTATTATTTCTACGTGCAACAATAAAGTAAGTTATTATATGAAAAATAATGTCATAAAATTACCTTTCCTGATCTTCTTCCAATATTAAATAAATATTTAATGTTATATTACTATCGATGTTGTTTATATTAAAACAAAGCGTTATAATAGGAAACTGACAACAGAATTAACACAGGTACATGAAACTGTTGGAAATTATGGCGGTATTTTATTCGCTGTAATGTTACAGAATTTTCTTACAGTACAATAGCAACTATAGCGCGTTCAAGAATGTACAGAATAGGATGTTTACTGCAGTCTTACATTTATCAAGGTTACAGTGTTGAAGTGTACAGAATAGAGACATAACTTTCAAAAAAATTTAAATAGGTAATAAAGGGCTATCTATATGGTTTGCACTTCTTTCGAACGGCAATGCTCATTTTTTTACTAAAGAATTTCCTGATGTTAAAGATATCATTTTTATACGGCCGTTAAAGAAGAAAGTTTCACAATTAAAAAAATATATATTTTTGTTTTCCACTTGTTCAATAAATTGAGTAGTGTAAAACACTGTTAAAACTGAATTTAATTCCGTATTCCCGTTTGAAATTCGTGAGCGTATTTGACATTCATGAAGACAACTTTTACCGAGCCAACCAAACTTGATATAAATTCACGACAAAAATAGTTTCACGATACTTTCCCCATATAAAAAACAAAATCGAAACAAAAAGTAAAAAAATCGACGCGTTACCTGAATGCAAATTACATTGGAGTTTTCAACGACCAGTGAATATTTTATTTGCCGGAAATATAGCTAGATTAAATTGCAGTGAACATCAATAACAACATGAAAAGTGGAGTAGGAAAGAGTAATTATCTTCCAATCTTTGCCTAACGATTTAAAATGATACATTCCGCCATAATTATATAAAATTAGGTATTAACAAATAGTCAAGATCTTAGTCATGCCTCATTTATTCTTACAAAATCGACGTTTCGGTACATGGACCTACATCAGATTCTTAATATATAAATTGCTATTTTAAACACCGTAATGTAGTTGTTTATATAATATATTTATATCTGACATTCCTGGGAAGAGCTAATATTTAACTACAGATTCTTCAATCTAACATTCCTGGGAAGAGCTGATTAGATTTTGGTAACAATTGGACAACCGGAAGTAATAGTTCCTTTGAAAACGTCTTCTTAATATTATTTTTTGAAAATTTCTGTTATGGGAAGAGCTGAAAAGATTTTGATAACAATTGAACAACCGGAAGTAATAGTTTAAAAAAAAAATCTTCTAAATATTATTTTTTGAAAATTTCTGTTATTACTAATATTAAAGAATATAAAAATCTCTGAAGAAGTAGTAAACGACTGTGCTAAGGATGAAAGTAAAGATGTACTCAGGATTTCAGTCAGTGATAATAATTTTATTCTACAGCCAACGTTTCGCCCCCATTTGGAGCTTCATCAGGGCAAAGAACAAGTTAAAATTTTACAGTACAAGAATGTCATAAATATATCTAGAAGATATCGTCAAATAAAAATGTAGCACGTCTGCCAAATCATATTACAAAAGCACACAAAATTTTACTTGGTTTTATAAAATTTTGTGTGCTTTTGTAATATGATTTGGCTGACGTGCTACATTTTTATTTGACGATATCTTCTAGATATATTTATGACATTCTTGTACTGTAAAATTTTTTTAATTTGTTCTTTGCCCTGATGAAGCTCCAAATGGGGGCGAAACGTTGGTTGTAGAATAAAATTATTATCACTGACTGAAATCCTGAGTACATCTTTACTTTCATAAAAATCTCTATTCAATACATTTAAATTTTTTATCTTCTATGGAGTTAAAGATAGAGACATCTGATATTCCTGGGAAGAGCTAATATTTAACTACAGATTCTTCAATCTAACATTCCTGGGAAGAGCTGATTAGATTTTGGTAACAATTGGACAACCGGAAGTAATAGTTCCTTTAAAAACGTCTTGTAAATATTATTTTTTGAAAATTTCTGTTATGGGAAGAGCTGAACAGGTTTTGATAACAATTGAACAACCGGAAGTAATAGTTTTTTAAAAAAAATCTTCTAAATATTATTTTTTGAAAATTTCTGTTATTACTAATATTAAAGAATATACAAATCTCTATCCAATACATTTAAAAATTTTATCTTCTATGGAGTTAAAGATAGAGACATAAATATATAAAATAATAAGTCGTAAATAAATCTCGCAGCCCATGGAAAACAAGTGGAAAAATTAAAATGTTTGTAATTGACAGATAAATGTAAATGTCAAAAAGCCAGACACATATTACTGAAGACTTTTTCTGAGAAGTACATTTAATATTTCTTACTTTATTATTAATTAAATATTTATAATTATATATATATATACATATATTACATATACCCTTCAAAAATACCGCCAATCTCATCAATGAATTGGAAGAATCTCGAACATTAGAAGAATAAGAGTGAATAGAATGAATTAAAAAATATAAAAATATGTAAGGAAGATATGTGTTTTTGTGTGTATCAAAAATGTCAAATATGTACAATACTTATATAGCCTAATATGGAAATGGTGAGAGGTCTTGTGCTGGCCACAACAGATTTTTTATTATAAATTGCAACCCCAAATTTTCCTAGATTAATTTTTTTGGTGTTTATACCATTAATTATGTGCTTATTTTTGTGTAAAATATTTAACATTTGCAAATCCTTGTGTTTATGTTTTATGTTTAATTTTATTTTCGCGAGCTGTGAACACTTTCATAAGAATTTATTGTTTATATCGTTATTTTTATGTATAATTTTATTTTTATTTTCGGAACTGTGAATGAGGATAAACAGAAAATTTCTATGAAACTTGCAAGTTGATTGGTTAGCTTTTAAGGTCTTGGTAAGATTTTTACGGTTCACTCAAAACTGGTTATATATCAAATGTCTGCCTTTGTATCTATACGCTTCATGTATACTAAGCATGTATAAAGGGTAAAAATAATCCCTTTACTGTTTAATAATAAATTTTTAGTTTGAGGTATATGTTTCCCAGGACATCCATAAATCAAAAAATTTAACGCGACCTTTACTAAGTTTTTATCTTATATCATCTTCAATATTTTATATACATATTACAGTAAATTACGTTTTGAAAGAAGAACGTTATTCAAAATGTAATATGTATCATCAAAGATACTATAATTTCAATAAAACTTCTTTCATATATTTTTTCCTCGACTTTTTCTTTAATGGAAATTTATGAAGGGAAAGAAATGTTTAAATTATTTTATTTTTAATATTTTATGTACGAAAAAGAACTCTGAAACATGAATAAAATTAAAACCCTTTTCAATAATGTAATTACATTTTAATTGAGTACAAAGAAGTCTCTTTGATTAAGATTAAAATAAAAAAAACTCTGAAAGAGACATGAGAAAGATGTTTTTTCAGATCTTTAATTGAGCCTTCAATTACTTTGAGATTTACATTAATTAATAAATTAGAATAGTCGTAATTAAATTATCTGTCTCATTCCACCTACTTAAACAATGATTTAATTTTGCTGGGAAAATATTATTCTTCAATTTCAGGGAAATATAAAATTTAATATTTCGATTAAATTGGTGTTTCTCTCATGTATAAAATTCTTTTCAGACATGGACGGAAGCTGTTCGTAATAAATTTTTTGTAAAAGTAATAAAAATTCCTGCATTTCCGCTTTATATAATTTTCTAGATAGTTTTAATGTTTTAACGGAGAATGAAAAATAGACAAAAACAGGAAAATATATTTCAAAATGGAAAATATTCCCAAAATAATAAACAAATATCTTGTGAATTTCAAATTAATTTTCCAAGACCTGTCCGTTAGGTTTTTTTAACTAAAATTTTCAGAAAAATGGTATTATACCTTAAAATACCATTTATAATCTGGCGCTGTTTACCAGAAGCTGATCAGAAGTTGAGTAAACGGAGCGTAAACATAAAATTTCACGTTTTTCAAGTAGAATTTGATACACGTGTTACAGATAAAGAGATAAGTAAACAGACAAACATCAAGAGGAACCTTGTTTTATCGTTATGAACTATTATATAAAATACTTCAAACCTTCAAAGACTGTGTTTAGTACATTGTCTAAGTGTGTAGATAAAATAACAGTGGCGACAATGAGACTAGAGCCGCCATGATTTTACTAAACTTACATGGAAGCTGTATGCCTGAATAAAATAATATGAATGAAAAAGATAAGAAATGGTTAAAAAAAAGTTAGGAAATTGTTTTTAAATACTTAAATTGAAATTGCAGACTTCTGTTTACTCTTGATGACACTTTATCTGACTGGTGGACGCTTCACTTGTTCACTGAACGACTACTGCTTCATTGCGGAGGAACACCCTTAACTCTCATCTACACGTTGGGCCAACCATATACCTATTAACTAATATATTGCTAATGCTCGTATCTTTCCCATAAGAATAGGTGAAGGAAACACTGTGAAATGAAAATATCATTTCTGCATAAGTCTATCTCACCCAACCGGCAATTATGCGCATGCTCGGAAATCTTGACTACTATTTGCTAATGCTGACAGCGTCGCTGGCTGGGCTGCGTTCCAAATCCTACTCTTAGAGTACGAAATTATTCAAAGTCGTTTCAAAACTAATAATACTCTCAGAGTTTACTCAACCTGTTCCAAAACAGCCAGAGTTTACTCCAAAGTGATGTTCTACTTACTCTACTAACGAGAAGGGTATAGAAATTACTCCACAATATGCTGACGATTCTCTACATATGAAAGTAATGGGGTCATGCCAAAAAAAAAAATGTTGCTAATATTTTTATAAAAATAGAATCTATGACACTTATTATTCATATTGCAACATAAAACATCCCAAAATATAATACTTTTCATTCATAATTTACTTAAAAGATATTCCCGCTAGGATTTTCTGTGACGTCATGTATCGGCTACTCACACAACGATACTAGTCACACGTGCATGAAGGTCACAATGTCACAAACTTCAAACGCGAACTTAAACGTAAGATCAGAGTAAACTAACCAAATATTTATAAAGCTCTATTCAATCTTTTTTGTTTCATAATGATTTAATTATTTCATTAGAGAAATATAATTTGTAATTGCAGGTTTGTGTGTTTAATACATAAAATACATAAAAGTGCAATAATTGTATATTTATATTCAGATATAACATGGTGAAGAAGAACTGTGCAGTTCCAACTTGTGGAAACAATTAATTAAAAAACCCAAAAAAACTATTTATAAATAATCTCACGTGACCTCATTGAGATTTGAAATTGACCCTTATTTTTAAAAAATTATATCTACAAAACATTGCACACAAATGGCGTGAAAATATTATTTACATATACTGTGACCGGTATACTTCCAGGAAAAAAATAAAACAGAAAATGTGGCATGACCCCATTTGCCTTCTTAAGGAAGAAAACATGCTTTTGGTTGAAAATAAACATAAGTAAATACGTTGGCGTGTATTACGAGTATACTTTTATAATAATAATAATAATAATAAATAATTTCTCGCGCTAGTCGTTAATAAACAGAACTCTGTGATTCGCAAAAAGTGATCATGATTTCCTCGTTCGCCAATAGTAGTCAAGGTTTCCAAGCATGCGCATAATTCGCGGTTGGGTGTTTATATGAGATAGATTTATGCAGAAATGATATTTACATTTCACAGTGTTTCCTTCAAGAAAAGCAAAGGATCCGCAATATATTAGTTAATAGGTATATGGGGCCAACTAACGCCAATAAACCAATATAAACAAATACAGGAGAGGCAAAGCAAGGCGAGTCAGCGCAAGTATTTTGCGACCACACGTTGGCAAGTATTTGGCCCAGACCATTAGGCCAGTGTCAGACGTTTCTCGTTCCTTTGACTCGTACACCAAAAACAGACTCGGAGGCGAGCGTCGGCAAATGGCGAATGGCCAATGCGAGTCGCTACAAAGTTAGACAAAAAGCCTTTCCACACGTTGGTGCAAACTCGGCGTTGGCTTTTTCATTCGCCTAACCTCGGCCAACGTGTAGATGAGGCTTTACACTCACTCATGTAACACTTGAACTGATGATGATGGACATATCTTTATTGATGACGTCTCGCTTTATATTTTTCTACTATTAACTTTATTTACATTTAAATTAACTTATTATTGCAATAAAACTAAGCATAACTAAATCCTAAACTTATCTAAATCCTAAAGATGTCGCTTGGACATGAGAGACCAACACAGACCCTATGTCTTTCCTGAATCTTTACCGAAGACTAACTAAAACAAACGGTTATCTCTTCAGTGGAGCAAATCTGATGAGAGGTGCAGGGTTTATCATACAGCATCCATAGCTAAATAACAACCCTGCACGTACGATGGCAATAACTTATCTAATTAATTGTTAACGCAATAAATGTCTGAGCAGTTCACATCCAGACTAATGATTATTGTTTCTAAACACAATTTTGACTTACAAAGATAACAAAGTTGAAATATTGATATTGAAACTATAATTTAGAAGAGTTTATAATAAAATGATTAGCTTGTTATTACTCCACCTTCACCTTGTTACAATATTATGGCCTCATAAACTTAGTGGCGTGTACATTACACATTGTAACAATTATTTTCTTCGAAGCGATTTTTAACCTGAATGTTATATAGCCGGAAATAATATTTGTTTTCAAATTATGACACAGTTATGTGAAATGCAGGAATTTCGTTATATTTTACAAAAAAAAAGTCTTTTGTTATTTTATGAATATTAAGTTTAGAAGTTATAACATCGTAATATTGTCGAAATATTGTTTCCATTTCTATTTAAACGTTGCATAATTGCAAAATAAAGGTTGTATTACTTTTGAAGCATCTTAATTCCACAAGTTGAGAATACGCTTCTTTATTAAACCTTTTTGATCCTACTGAATTTATACATAATGATAATGTACCTACAGGTTTTTGAAGAACGTTTTATACTTACTATGTACCCGCAAATATTGTATAGAGAATTTTTTCACTGTTGTTTAAAGTGACTAGTATTTCAGGTAGAATAATTTGCTTGTGCACACGTGTTGGCTTGCTATTAACAACTAAATATCATTTCTAAATTGTATTGCAGTTGCGGTTTACTAATTATTGAAATGACAACAACATGCAATCACGTCGCATATTTCACATTATACATACATACCTAAATAAAATAAATATATCATCACGGCATATTACCCATTTCTGAGTATGCCACAATCTGCTTTATCGCAGATATCAGGAATGATGATAATATATTTGTACCGTGCGGTTACCAGGTATCACCTCACGGACACTCATTGCTGGCGTGGAGAGTGCACCACAGGAGTGTTATATTGAATATTGAAATTATTAATAAATAAATAAATAAATAAATAATATCAATTAAATCTCTTTTAAACGACAAATTTTGCGATAAAACAACGAACTTCTAATGTCACTTATATAAAATTAGTAAAAACATAGCGGAGTTTTCATTAACCAGTAAGTAAGCAGATTTCCATTGTCGCCACTGTAATTTTATCTGTACTTGCCGTCAAATAAATATAGACTGATGCTCACTTTTTCCCTTCTTCCCGCCTTGCCCCTTGCCCTGCGGTGTTGCCGCTTCTTCATAACTTACCATTTTCAACATGGCCAACGGAATCAGCAACAGTGGAGAAATCTCCAATCCATATTTATTTGACGGCAAGTAGAGTTATTGTAGTGTATAGAACTACTCTACCGTGACGCATCACAAAAATAATTCCTCCACGGTAATTAAGTCATAAACTGATATGACGTCAACTTTCATGTGAGCGGGACAAAGAGAACACTATCCACGTAACTGAAAACTGAAATGATTGTTTCTTTTAAGTAAATAGGATATTATTACAACAGTAAAATACACATGTATTTGTAATTGTTTCTTATAAGTAGCTAACTATATTATAAAACAAATGTAATAGATGAATACCTATAAAACGAGACCGTATCAAAAACTTATGTTTTTCTTGTTTTCCATATGTCGATATTGAAGTTGGGTGAAACTTAGCAAAATATATAACAATAACTTAACCTAACGCGCAAAAGTCGTGCTTCGAAAGCTCGGACAAAACGTTTAGAACGACAGAAATTACTATATATAAAAACAAACCTTTTTCCAAACTTCATTTTTGAGGTGAGGTAGTTTCACCAAAAGTTGCTAATTCTTCATACGTTTGAAAACTTTCTACCAATCTCCGGGTTCATTATTAATTGAAACTACAGATATCGTCTTGTCAGAAAATTAAAACGGACAGCATCACAGAATACAGCAACTACATAGAACGTTATACACGCAACTGTCATTAGAGATGCACTCGATCTCGAGCTTTGGCCCGGCTCGGCCCGAAGCCCGCCTCGATTTCGAGTCGATCATCGAGCCGGGCCGAAGATATTTTTTATCGGGCCGAATCGGACTAATCATTTGCAAAAGTTGAGGCGAGTCGGACTTTTGATTTTGGCCCGACCCGAAAATTCGAACTTTTTGGGCCGGCCCGAAAAATCTTATATTTCAATCAAATGCACAGTTTCCTTAATATTTTAATGAAAATGGATGAAGTCGAAAGGGTCAAAATGATTTAATAACAACATACTTCACATCTTAATAATAAAAATGTTATTTTACTTAAAAAATTTAAGGTAATGATATTGTCATGTTATTATTACTATTGTCACTATTGTATTGTCCGGTCGCGAACCCGGGGGAACCGGGTTCGATCCCGACAGCCAAATATTTACAATTTTAAATGGCACAAAAGTGTCATCATTACCGATGTCTACATGTGTTGTAGATACTGGCACACCCAGAAATGAGTAATATGCCGTGATGATATATTTATTTGTTACTATTCGTATACTTAAATAACAGTGATTTTTATTTCTACTATAATGATGTCTTGTCTTATTTTTGAGTAGAAATAAAGTTAGATAAAAAAATCCTTATGTAAATAATATCTTGTTGTATAAGATTTGTGAAACAGTTGAAATTTTCGAGCGCCTTTTACTCTAGAAGTGTCTCTTTTTTTAACAACTTATGTTAACTAATGTCGAAAGTTATAAGGATGTAAAGGTTTTTTTTTATAAATTTGGCACGAAAAAAATTAGGAGTGTCGGATGCACCCAATTTCGAGCTTTGGCCCGGCCCGGCCCGAAATCCGACCCAATTTCGAGTCAATTTTCGAGCCGGGCCAGCTAATTTTTTGTCGAGTCGATCTTCAAATCGGGCTGGCAATTTTTATTTTTGGGCCGAGTCGATCCAAACCTCAAAGCCCGGTTCGGCCCTGCCCGAATGCATCTCTAACTGTCATCGTCGCAGTATTTTTCGTATATTTTATTCACAATCGGTTAATAACATGACTATTTCTGACTTTTAAAAAGTTAGGAAGTTAGTTATTGTTAACCTCATTTTCCAAAAGGATGGAAAATATAGTGTGAGGTTGGAAAGTGTATTCACTCTACACTTTTCAAGGCGAGATGCAGGATGCCACATTCCAACTATTTCCATATAAACAAAGCTTTTTTACATTTTATATGTTAATTAGCAAATAAAATTGCAAATAATATAAATAAGTGTACAAATGTGAAATCAAAATTTAAGCTTAGAAATTAAACTGACAATTCATGTGACAAATGAACTAGCTGAGACAATTCATGTTTTATGTTAGATTATTATTATAATTATTATTATTATTATTATTATTATTATTATTATTATTATTATTATTTAAATATCAATTACTCTTTTAAATTACATTTTGTGAATAAAATAGTATACAAACCTCGGTGAAAAGTTTCATTATGTCTCGGGCTATAACTAACCTCAGCGCTTCGCGTCTTGGTTAGCTATATTCACCCTCGCCAATATGAAACACTTTCCACCACGGTTAGTAATATATATTACAAATCGTTCACAAAAAGTTGACATCATATCAGTTGTGACGTAATTAAGGTGAAGGAATAATTTTCGTGATGCGTTACGGTAGCGTGGTTCTAGACACTTCGTACTTCAAAACGAAGTTAAATTAAATTTAATTTTATGCACATTTTAAAAGGTAATTTCTGTAGAATTAGAAATTTATGGGCATAGTTTTACGTACACTCTATGAGAAGAAATAATTAGAAAATGAAGGATGACCCCACAATAAACTATAAATAAAAAATAGTTATAATTATTTCATATAAAGTTAAATATTAAATAACTAAACATATTTATATAAACACTAATGTGTGTTATATTTATTTATCTAATTTGCATATCAGTATTAGAGCAATAAAAGTTGTTAAACGTCTGATATTACACAGTCCATAAGAATAAATTCCTGAGCTACATCTTGTAGAACGGGAAAAACGCATAAATTAATAACTTGTAGATTACGTAAATTTTTATGCAAATTTGCACTCGTTGAGAATATAAAGTCCCGGTTGGTGTAATGTAAGCAGGGCCGGCCCTAGCTACAAGCAAGCAAGGCGACGGCCTGCGGGGCAAAATTGATTTTGGGGCGACTTTTTTTGAAATTTTTTTTTTTTGTAAAATCAATTAAAAATTAAAACATAAGTTTATTGATTAGTCGCGTGAGTAGTTTTATCTAAAGATTCCGGGACCAAAGGGCGAATTTGTGGGATGTTTTAATCATAATGCTTACAATAATTCGAGTAACAGTTGTTAGCTGTGGAACAAATTAAAGTATTGGGCTTCCAAATCATCAAGAGATGGCGCTGACGTCAAACGTCAAAATTCAAACGAATGGTACATTTCTCGCTAGCTTCCATAAGAGTACAATTGGTGTGAGACTAATTTTCGTAGTTTTTAATTTAATTTCAGATTTAGTATAGTGTTTTTTTTTTTGTTAATTTCGGTAGAATTGAGTTTGATCTTTCTTGTAGTAACAATTTACTGATAGTTTTAATAATGTTTTAGTTAATAGGGTTAATTTTAGTAAGTATTTGTAGGTTAAGAGTATTTTAGTCATATTTTAATTAACAGTATATTAGTTTTTTTAATAAAAAAACATTTGATTTCCTTTATTTAGATTGTATTTCATTGCCGTAGTTGTACATATATTAATTTCTATCCACATAGCTTTACTTTTATTTGTTTTTCTTTCATAATGAACAATTTTCTTTGTTAGATTTAGATACTATTTGTAGATTTGGGAATTGTAGTGTATCATCTGGAAATATGGTGGAAGGCCAGCAAGTAATAAATAGTGGCCACATAATATTATGTGGTAAATATTTTCGGAGAAAACTCCATCGTAACTTTAAACTATAAATTGCATATGTCCTAATTTCTTCATTAATTTTTTAAAAATCAAAAACTTACCTGTTATATTAGCAGTAATTCAGATTCTACTAAGAATAAAACAATAATATCCGAAGATAAAAGCGTATTAAAATTCGTATACAAGTAAATACAATCCCTGAATAAAACAACCTCCTTTGTACATGTACACTTCACTCAGTTCAGAAATCTGCCACCAGTGGCGCATTGTAATTTTGGAAGCCCAATAGCAAACTTATCCTATTTATATTCTACTATGAAAGAAGAAAGGTTATATCTGTTGGCGATTATATCAATTGAAAACATTGTAGCGGAATCCTGCCAAAAAAAAAAAAAACTAATCAGCAGCCTTTTTCTTGAAAAGAGTGATCTGCATCGTAATTTTACAAGAGTACAAAATTGTTATATTTGTACCTAAGATGAACTGTTAAAGAACTACATTAGATTTTCCGAATTGCAAAATTTCGTACCTTGTATACTGTATTAGAGAAAAATAAAACGACTCTGTAGAACCCAAAAGGAAAAATTCTTGTTTTTTAAATAACCAAAATATTTTCCAAAAAAATTCATAAATATTCTGTGATTCGCGAGTTACGGCTCATTCATTATTTTTTCATTCGCCACTCTAATCGGGTTAAAGTAGAACGATGTATAAGTTACTGACGCTTAAAATATTTTGCACAACCACAAATCGGGTTATTTATCATTTTCTAATCAACTTCTCTGACACGGTTAAAAATAGAATACGAGTAATAATTTCGCATTATATAAATATTTTATAATCGTTAGCAGTATCCCTTCATGTTCGCCTTATTGGTTTAAATCTGTATAATTTAATATTATTATATTAAATGTTTGTTATTCATATTCATTGTGCATTATTTTGTACCTATTTTATCTAAATAAAATGTTTCTTAAATAAAGTTGATCAGTGTGATATAGGTATCTAAATTTTAATAAATGAGGGGCCCATTTTAAAATTTTCGGCTGGGGCGCTCAAAAGTCTCGGACCGGCCCTGAATGTAAGCGATCTCAAGTACTCCTGTCGGCAAATATTTTAATCGATACCCAATGTAATCGAGATACCCTTTAAGATGAATTTTAAATTCCGAGGTATTCACTATTTGCCATTGACATACAAATCGATCAACTACAATACAACCAAAACGATCACACAGAATTGAAATGAAAGTTCCATAGCTATTTGATATTTAAATATGTTGTATCGACTCATATTAGACCTCCTTATATCGAGTTGTAAATAATTGTAATAGTAAACAGTATAGAAGTAATTTTAACAAAATTGGGTACGGACAGATGAAATCAAAATTTGACGTTTAATTTGTGACAGAAAAAAAGAACTGAAATTTTGTCTAATTATATTTAGATATTATTTTATTAGGTAATATGTCTAATAATTTAGTATAATTTACAAATTTTTAGCATTCTAACTAATCCGAAATAGATAATAAATATTTTGTAAAAATTCGTTAATTTAAATATGCAAATGGTTACTTTAATTACTTATTTTATTTAATTTTAGTCGATTTTGGCTTCATTATTTTTGTCTTACTATTTTTTGTAATTTATCTAATGAATTAGGTAATTAAATAGAAAATTTAAATACGTATTTAATTAATTTCTTTATTTATATTTAGTTCAATACTTATTACGATATAAATGTAATCATTTCATCTAATTTTCTATTTAAATTTTATTATAATTTGTTATTAAAAATTTAGAAAATTTAACTAAATCAACTTAGATATTTTAATGTAACATATTAATAGACTGAAAAATAAGGAATTTATTTAGTTAATTTAACTACAATTTAGATGTCTTTTTTTCTGTGAAATAGTTCGGCCGGTGTACATTTATAACAAATTATAAAATCTGCACAAATGGTGGGTTATTTCTACAAAATTCTTTCGACTACTTTAAATATAGTCTTAAAACTTACAAAAACTGTGGACCAAATAACGGATGATAATAGTTCTACCGGCATTAAAAGCAGTGGCGTTCCCAGGATTTTGGTCTAGGGGGGCGACTAAATAATTTCAAGTACTTATTTTCTCATATTTATTTTTTATAATATGAAGATATTTTAAGATATTAATGTAGGAAGGTTAACATTAAAAATATAAGAAACATTAAACAAGAAAATAAGATATTTTAAAAACCATGAACAAAAAAAAATATTGTATAGGTTGTTAAAAAATAAGTGTAACAAATTATGACGGAATATAGTATTGACCAAAATGAGTATAAAAAGCTTAATCAACATGGGTATGGGTCGATCTTTAATACTTTCCGACATATAAGGCAGTGAAAAATGAGTTTTTTCGGGGTATACCCCTGTTATCTAGAAAAATGTAAGAGTTGTTACGACTTTGATTAAATGAGACTTTTTGTTTACCTTTCAGAGGTGATCTTAATTTTCTCAAGAAAAAATCGAATAAGATAAATGTTGGCTAATATTTAATTTTCAAATAACTTCGTATCTATTGGAAAGTGAAAAAATGTTTCATATTAAATGTTTTTGTTTTTTTTTTATGGTCTATTTACTGACATAGACAAAATTTTGTTAAATCATTATCTTTGTCAGTTTTTCTTCTATGCTAATACAAAATGGCCTCTTTCTCAGAAATAGTTGATAATCAGACCCATGTTAATTAAACTTCTTTACTCATTTTGGTCAATATTTATTTTTTAACACCCTGTATATTATTATATCACATAAATATGACAAGAGATTATATTACGAAGTCTAATTTACTTTTGGATCTTTTTAATATCTATATTAATATTTCGGTGAATGTGTAGAAGTGCTAAACCTGTTAAACTCTCTTCGTCCATTTTATTTCGTATATACCTCTTTAATCGATGAAGTGTTCAAAAACTCCTCTGTGGCGCTGTACTAACAGGCAATGTTAATTTTTTTCACTTTAAAAACTTAAAATTGAATCGCAAAAGCAGAAATGATTTTTAACTCTTGATCTACAGTCCTAAAGACCAAGCAATATTTAAGATCTCCATAAATGATAATCAATCTTTATTATGTGGCTATATTTGAGTGTCATATTGTCATTTTTTATTTCTTGTAGATCAAGAATTTCCAACACAAATATAAAAGATAGAGAATAAATACTTTTTTAAATACAAAGCTTTTTTGGCGTTTCCCTAATTGTGTTTGTGTGTGTATATAAAAAAATATGTAGGTCTAGGGTCTAGGGGGGGCGATCGCCCCCATGGCTTCCCGTCTGGGTACGCCACTGATTAAAAGGGTCATTTTCTAGCCCAGATTTATCTTCTACCGAGCGCTTTATTTTTGGCACAATATGAAAATCTTCGTAAATATCCACTGCATACAGTCAAACCTAGTGTTTGGAATCCCGGTGGATCCAACAGACCACCCGCTCACCCGTATTTCAGCGAATACGGGTCGGAGTCGATTCTTTATCCATAAGACCCAAAAGACCCATAAGAACCATATTACCCGTAAGAAGTATTTGACCGCTTCCAACTTCACATACTGTTGTTCATTTTCTGATTAAACATTTCACATAATACAATTAATTTTAGAAGTTAAGTTGGTAATTTGTATAATAATAGAAGTAAAAAAATCTCGATTTGTAAAAGAGACACCATTGTAAATAATTTACATGTATATTTAAATGCAATAATGTAATGTCTATGTTTTACACATAACGTCAAATCTTACGGGTAATACGGTTCTTATGGGTCTTATGGGTGAAGAATCGACTCCGACTTGTATTCCATTTGCTCCGGGTGTCGGTTTTTCGCTTTTAACTAAATACCCAGTTCTAAGTCCTAGCCCTAGTACAACCTACCTTACAAGATATGCAGGACAATACTCCATCGCGACCCAAAGAATTGTCACACTCACACGCACTTACACCCATACGGACATTATCGTAAAAATAGTAAAATCGTATGCTAGGGACCCTAAACGTGCTTATTCATTAAAAACTCGCAATAGAATATTTTGACCAAAGACAATACTTTCCTTTATGTGACGGAAGGTAAAAAATCAAATTTGTTGGCTAGTATTCTTTATGATTTCACCTACAATTTATGTACCTATAGTTCTTCACGTTAGAACGTCAACAAGTGTATGACTCTATGAGACTATTTCATTTACGTATGTCGTCAAAAATCATACACTTTTTAATGCGCAACGACATTCTTCCGTGAAGAATACTATATATCTCATAATCTTAATACGTATTATATTTTGTATTAATGAAACTTTTTAACGAAAATTTTTGAAGCTATCCTGAATTTTTCCCAATAAATTAATCTTCCAAAGTATATATACTTTGAAAGCTTTTTGGTTAATACACAAATGGCCGATAGTATCAAGATCAGTTAAAAATGTGTTGAACTACGGTTAAGCAAACGAAGTTTATTTAGTGAACTTAAGTAATTATATTTGAGTGGTATAACATTAAAATGAACTGGGGTCAAATGAACGTAGTTTATCCCTTACTCAATCGGTTCATACAACTCACTTCATGTCATTCTATTTGTGAATTTTAACGAATGAATGTTCGCGGACCTGTCGTCCTACGAATATAAAATGAACAAAAAGCAGAGATCTAAGAAACTCGATGAAGAAGAAAAACAGTCATTGATGTAAATAATGCAAGTATATTTAAACATTATTGAATTATTATTATTATTATTATTATTTATGAATTATTCGTCTCGCAGTAGTTTTTTCTACAATAACTAAATCACCAGCTACATTTTGAAAAAACCTAGTTCCTGCTAATCTTAAGATTATTAATATTTGCTTTGTTCCTATTCATGGCAGGTTCTAGCCGAAGTCTCAAAATATACAGAAATTTTAAAACCGCAATTTTTTGAAAGGATTTCTCCTTTCCCGAAATATTAGAGGGCGTCTATTCATTATGTATGCATTTATTTATATTCTTGTCGGCACTTTCAGGACTTGAATCGTACATCAACATTTTTAATCTAGATTTTAAAACAGCATATAATTTAAATGAATTATAAAAAAATATGGTAAAGCACTAAACTTACCAATATATTAATTATAATTAATAAACTTTCGTACGTAATTATTAACAACGTAAACACTTATAATTCTGAATGTTATTTAGAATATAAAAGAGCCAATTATTATTTAAACTCAATTTGAACAGATGAAATCGGCCGCTTAAGTTAAGCGTAGTTTAAACCAAGGTTGGCCTGATTTAAATCATTTGATTTAAATCTTGATTTAAATTATGATTTAAATCAACTGTTTTTTTTAAAAAAATCACTGATTTTTATCACAGATGAAAAAAAGATTTAAATTGTAATAAAAATGAATTTATTTACTACAAAAGTATAAATAACAACAAAAATATGGACTGTATTCGAATTCTAACAGATTACTGATTACATGTTTTGACCTATTTTATTTAGGTATGCATTATGCATTGTTTAAAAAAACGCGCGCGTGTGTACGTTATATACTAAATTTATGCAAAAATTCAAATGCATTTTTATTACAATTTCGTTTTCGTTTATGAAATAAAATATTTATATTGCTTTTGAAACAATTTAAAAAGTACAATAACACCACTAGATCTTTAAAAATAATAAAAAAATCAAAAAATCATGATTTATTTGATTTTTTTTTTTTAAATCAATGATTTTTGATTTTTTTAAATAAATCATGATTTTATCCAACCCTGGTTTAAACTAAAGCCAAAAGCTTATTTTGTTTTATACTACAGAAATTTCATTTGAACCTAGTTCAGTATTAATTAAACTAAGTTCAATAATTGAACTATGCTTATACTATCGGGCAAAAATGTTTCTAAATGTAAAGAAGTGTATTGAAAAAAATTCCACTCGTAGTATTTTCTGTTCATCATTTTTATATTTATTCCTTATTTCTGCTTAATATGTACGTTTTCCATGACATGTTTTTTCACTTCACTAAGAAAATTACTTTGTTTTCTTTCAACATGTAATATTGTTAGAATTTCAGGTCTCATTAAATTATTATGAAAAGACATGTAAGAAAACGATCATAATTAATGAGATTATAAAAACCTCCTGCAAAATATGATACCTTGTTAGAAGTAACATGCTGAAAATAGTACCAAGTACAACAAAAAAAAAGTAGAGAGAAAAGAAATGAAGTAGACAAAAACACTACTCGTACGCAATAGTGTACGGTATACGTTGTGAGGTCATGAATAAACAAGGAATCAGTTATCAGTTACAGGCGATTTTCCTTTGTTAAACAAGATTAAGACAATCAGGTTTGACTTGGGCTGCTTTTGTTAATCTTATACATTTTACACTAGACAAATCACTAATAAATACTCAGGCAGGGCTGTACCGGAGGGAAATATGCATAATGAAAATTTTCATGTTATCAAATAAATAAACATTTGATTTCAATTTTTTACTCGTAGTCGGATTTGCTCGTACTGCTGTTTACTGTGAATGCCTCACTGGCACTATAATAAAGAGTTTTAAATTAGGATTGGTAATAGTCAGTGAACAGATGATGCGAACATTAAATGAGAGGATAATAATAATTGTTGTGTTTATTTTTATAAATCGCATATGTTTTCTTTTAATGTTAATGGGGTCCCGTGGCCTCGTGCCTGAGTGTGTGGTCGCGAACCTGGAGGTAGTGGGTTCGATCCCGACCGACGCCAAATATTTCGAATTTTAAATGGCACAAAAGTGACCCCTGTAGTGCACTCTCCAAGCCAGCAATGAGTGCCTGTGAGGTGACGCCTGGTAAGCGCCCGCACGGTACAAATATGTCATCATCATTACCGATATCTGCGATAAAGCAGATTGGCACACCCAGAAATGGGTAATATGCCATGATGATATATTTATTTATTTATTAAATATTAACGTAGTGTACTCGGATCAAAAATAACTGATTCAGTTGGCAATACTTGATTGATACATAAAATTTATTTCCTGTTTTTGATAGTGCTGACAGTGACATTTGAAAATTTAAATTTGACCATATTTAGAGTTTTTTTTATTAAAATTGTTGTTTCCCTTACCCACATACTTTTATTTCGTTTCGTACATTACCCATAGAGAAATAATCTAAAGCATTTCAATCACTCAAAATCATATTAGCTGTCAGGCCCCACCTCTGACATAACCTTTTAGTATTTATTGTCAAAATGACATGTGAAGTAGTATATCCGCCGTCACCTTGTGTAAACTGTGGAATTAAAAGATCCTCAGAATTGTGTTGCCAACTGCATTATTTGATCACTCTGTAGTAGTGAGTTAATAGTATATTAAAGAAAGAAACAAGTTTCATAAGGCAAGCTGTTATCGCACTTGGGCAATTACAAAGGACGAGTGCGATAACGGGCCTTATAAAAAATGATAGAAAATGATAGAAAAAGTTCTTTGACTGAATATAGTGATGAGGTAATAAAAATTTCTGGATTGTAGTCACAAACGTTTTTTATAGTTTTTCTATTTAGTCCAGTCATTAGGTAGATTTACCCTGCAAAAGGTCGGGTATTTTTGATTTTTGGATATGTTATATATTTAAAGGTCTCAACAAAAAATGCAAGTTTTCCCCCTTGGGGGCCTTCGGGAAGCACCGCCAACTTGAGAAGAAAGGCGCAAAACAGCGGTTTTTCTAAATATCTCTTCACTTATTTGCATTAGGCAAAAATAGTTATTATCTAATTTGTTGACTATAAAATTCTCTACAACTTTTATCTAAAACATTTTTTTCTATAATTAATAGGTAGCGAGCTACAGTGCTTCAAACAGAGCAAATTTTTTGAAAATTACATGAATGCTTCATTTAAATCATATTTTATTATATTTTTTTACATTTCTTTACAAATTACTTTTTGACAATCATTAATTATTATTATTTAACTAATATATATATATAAATAGTAATTATTGTTTATAGTTTTTTTTTTCATTCTAAAGATTTTTTATTGTCCAGTAAATTTTTGATTTTACCTTAAAGTAATTACAACAAAAGCTTTTTAACGGAATCCAGTCCCAGAAAAGTGCGCTGAATAACATATCAATATTTTCCCGAAATCGGAGCATGGGAACTTCCCGCCAATTTGGACAAATGGTGGCATATTCAGGTTTATGGCCATTTGCTTAAAACAATTATGAAAATATTTAAATTATTCAAAAAATCAAACAATATTACGTACTTGATACTTAGTCTAATAGGTTTCACTATTTACAACAGTTTACATTCGACGTGGCATCGAAAGAAGTAAGTTATCGATAACTGTTTTATAAAAATTGTTAACGTTTTCCTGCAATTTTTTAGTTTTTCATCCACCACTCTGATCTTGTTAAAGACATGATGACGCGGTTTTAAAATTTGAATTCAGCATGAAATTCTCTATAATATCATGTATTACACGATTATTGCCGATGAACAATTGGCGAGTTACTAACAACTAAAAGTCACATGAAATTCGTCTAAAATTTTAAACATCTGAAAATCGGCTCTTTTCTCAATTTCTCATCAACCACTTTGACACCTATTAAATACTTAATATTGGTTATCTGTAAGCCTGTTGAAATTTTGAATGAGAAGATGAAAAAAGAGCCGATTTTCAGATGTTTAAAATTTTAGAGGGATTTCATATGAGTTTTAGTTGGTAGTAAGTCGCCAATCGTTCATCGGCAAAAATAGTGTAATACACAATACGAAAGAGAATCTTATGCTGAAATCAAATTTTAAAACCGGATCATCGTATCTTTAACAAGATCAGAGTTGTGGATGAAAAACTAAAAAATTGCAGGAAAACGTTAACAATTTTTATAAAACAGTTATCGATAACTTACTTATTTCGATGCCACGTCGAATGTAAACTGTTGTAAATAGTGAAACCTATTAAACTAAGTATCAAGTACGTAATATTGTTTGTTTTTTTGTATAATTTAAATATTTTCATAATTGTTTTAAGCAAATGGCCATAAACCTGAATATGCCACCATTTGTCCAAATTGGCGGGAGGTTCCCATGCTCCGATTTCGGGAAAATATTGATATGTTATTCAGTGCACTTTTCTGGGACTGGAGTCCGTTAAAAAGCTTTTGTTGTAATTACTTTAAGGTAAAATAATAAATTTGCTGGACTATAAAAAATCTTTAGAATGAAAAAAAAACTATAAACAATAATTAATATTTATATATATTAGTTAAATAATAATAATTAATGATTGTCAAAAAGTAATTTGTAATAAAACGTAAAAAAAATATAATAAAATAGGATTTAAATGAAGCAATCATGTAATTTTCAAAAAAATTGCTCTGTTTGAAGCACTGTAGCTCGCTATCTATTAATTATAGAAAGAAATGTTTTAGATAAAAGTTGTAGAGAATTTTATAGTCTACAAATTAGATAATAACTATTTTTACCTAATGTAAATCAGTGAAGAGATTTTTAGAAAAACCGCTTTTTTGCGCCTTTTTTCTCAAGTTGGCGGTGCTTCCCGAAGGCCCCCGAGGGGGAAAACTTGCATTTTTTATTAGGACCCCTAAATATACAATATATCCAAAAATCAAAAATACCCGACCTTTTGTGGAATAAACCCTTATTTTTCTACCAAATGACTGGACTAATTGAGGTAATTTAAAAAAAATGCGACTTGTCAAAAATATGATTTGGTCTTTTTTATTAGTTATGTTGGCAGCGCTTCCCATTAACTTCACAGATGAAAATTCATTGTTTGGCTGACAGCAATTTGAGGTTATGTCATTTATCTGTCAGTTTTGAAAGCAGTCATGTCATAACACCTCTAGAAACAAAAAGCGCCAAAAACAGTGCGTTTATAGACTCATAAAAACACCGAAATAAAAAAAAAATAAGTAAATAAACACTTGGTTTTAATAAAAAATCCACATGAAATAAATAATAGATATGTATATTAAATGACCCAGGTATAGCGTTGTGGTAACGTTATTGCTTCAAAACCCAAGGGTTCCGGGTTCGAATCCCGGGCAAGGCGTAGCCGTTGTGTGTGTCTTTCATTATTTCATCATATATTTGTCGTCAAATAAATATGGACTGGAGATTTCTACACTTTTCCCAAACTATTAATCATATTGAAAATGCGAAGTTATGAAGAAGCGGCAACAATGGACAGGGTGGGGAGAAGGGAAAAGTTGAGCATCAGTCCGTATTTATTTGATAGCGGGTACAGCAATGATTACAAAATGTAAAGATATAAAAAATTTCGAAGAAAACTGTCTTATCGCCATTTATTCACCGCTTATACTCGTATATTAACAATGTAAGAAAAGCGTGTAATAATAAAATAATAAATGGTTAAGAAATTCTTTATGAGTATTTAATATTTAAAATTCAACGTCAAAAAGTTTGAACCAAGTTTCAAACTTATTGCTCCCAAAAGAAAGGCAACTATTTTAAAAAAAAAAAGTATTTATGAAGATGAAAAATTCTTACTACTTTTAACAAAAAATGAAAAATTCACAAAACAAATTTCAAATTTCCTTCTTAATAATTAATAAAAACTGTTAAGAAATTTATATTCATAATTATGTATTATGGCACTAGTTTTTTTGGATTTAAATGCTTCTATGATTCCATTATTCATGTAAAGAGATACCACATCCAATTTTTTTTACGCAAGTGAAATATATTTATGAATTTCCATCCGTTTTGGAATTACCCGAAAACATTTTCATTCAAAGCAGATGCGTTGAAGAATAGCAAGAAACCCATTTTTATTCTGAAGTTGGCGAGCCGGTGTATAACAGTTCACCTCTTCCACTAGAAGGAATGTATGGTATATACGTATCACAAGTTTCTACCGTCTCGCCGATAAGTAAAGTGATTCCCTTGAATGAAAGAAGAAAGAGGCAGACGAGACGAGGACTTTCGGTTGCGAGAACGAGAACTCCCCATGAGGAGAAGAAGTTTTGTTGATACGATGAGTTTTTCTATTCAACTAACACAAACTTCGCTTGTGTTTAACGTAAAAGTTGAAAAGTTCTGTTCCTAACTGATAAATTAATCTGTCTGGATCGAATTACTCGAGTTGGAAATCTCATCCATGTTTTTACTATCAGGGCTTTGCAGCTTACATAATTACTCTCCAAGTGTAAAATATAACTGCTTTGTCTGCTAATGCTGTGACTTTATACATTTCTATAGTCTAATGCAATTCTGAACTTGTCTATACGCTACAATTCTATAAACATTTTACAGAGTAGTGCTGTAATTCTCAGCTTTTCTATAACGTCTATAAGCGTTTCTATAGTGACTTATTGATTACTTGATTTAATCCTGAGCTCGTCTATAGTGAAAATTAATAGGCAGAAGATTCATGTTATCAACCTGAAAAAAACCTTATAAAATGAAATATAACTTGTAGAAATTATTGGTTGTTATTTATTTTTAAATAAAGAAAAAATTATTGGTATTAAGAAACGTGTATATTTATGAAATTAACAAGTATATATATATATATATATATACAGGTGTGCAACGAAACGCGGAACATAGGAGTTTAACATAGGATTTTAAAAATTTTCGAATATTGGCTCTCCTGTACATTTTAGAGCAAAAATACAAGAATAAATAGATGTTTAGAATTAATTTTTACTTTCAAAAAATCTTCATTTAATGCAATATAATACCTGTAGCACTAGATATTTAGAAAATATAATGACATTTTCGTCAAAAATCAGATAGCCATGGAAATAAAAGAAATATAACAAAATCTCATTCGTTTTAGTGTTATTGATGTTAATTGTTATAATCATTGTGTCTGCATTATTATAGTCCATAAATTACTTTACTGTGCTTTTGTGTATTATAAAATGGATTTATTTAGTACCGAAGAATTTGTAATTTTATTTTATCATTAAGTATTTGACTTAAATTTTAGGATAATTCATCATTTTTGGTATACACTGAAATTATAGTTCATTTCGGTATTATTAATTTTATTGTTGTAATCAATATGTTTACAATGTTATAATTCAGCATTAAATATTTAAGTATTATGATCTTAATTGATATTTTGTTTTATTTGTTTTTTATTCCCATAGCTATCTGATATTTGGTGAAAATGTCATACTTTACTTTCTAAATATCTAGTGTTGCAGATATTCTATTGTATTAATTGATGAATTTTTAAGAGTAAAATTAATTCTGAACAACTTTTCATTCTTGTATTTTTGCTCTAAAATGTACAGGAGAGCCAATTTTCGCACATTTTTAAAATCCTATGTTAAAGTCCTATGTTCCGCGTTTCGTTGCACACCCTGTATATATATTCCTTTTGCGGAATATAAAACTATTTGAAATAATGGGGAAGTTTAGCATGGTAAAAATTCTGCATAACATACTATTTTCTCACAAATATAACACAAATGACTGCTGAAATTGAAATTAAAAATTAAAATTATTGCTCCATTTATTTATAATTAATATTTTTTGGATAAACTCTAAGTACGTCACAAGTCAGTTATGCGCAAACTCAGACAGAACGGTGAAAACGAACCACTTGAACGTAGGTCGAACAACACCTCAGTCTCAAGTGACTGGTAACCGCAACCGCGTGCGTCAGTGTATAAGCGAAATACGTTGTACCAAGCCTCTACCGACGTCATCACAGCTTAAAATCGGCTTTTCCGGAAAATCTGGGCATTTTTGAAAAAAATAAAACATGTTACATCATTTTTCAAGTCATTTTCCATGGAATAAAAGAATAAAAATCGCTAAACTTCCCCATTGTATGTAGTTGATTTTTATACCATATGTTGGCATAATCCTATCACTATTTTGTCACTTTGTTGTTAGTTTTCTCTGCGTTAAGTATTTCTGACTTGTGCTACAGTATTACTTGTTTGTTTTAATAAGTAATGTACTATAATGCATCCATAATCATGCCCAAAGCTTTAACAAAGAAATTTCAGAAGCTAACCATGAATGTTGTGAATTATTTTGAACAACAAAAAACCTAAAGTTGAAATCTGCTCAACTTTAAAAAAATTACGTGCATATAAATTAGTATGACATGACATCTATTATTTTTTTATTTTTACCTTTAAATATTTTAATATTTTCTACATATATTGAGAACCTATACGCCTGAATGGTAATATATTTTTAAATCGAAATCGTGATCGAAATAACAGCTAGAACTACCAACAAAAAATCAATCAGTTAATCAGTATATTTTAACACCCACCCATGACAAAAGGTACTATATTTTATATATTTATGTTACTGTCATTGGAAGCATACGAAATTATTTGCGTATTTTTTTCTTACGCGCTCCTTACTCTTACGCTCATTGTGAATTGGAGCTTATTTTATATAGGCCTACCTATATTTGCATCGCCACGAATTATCTAAAATTAAGAATCGCAACAGAATAAACAGGAAAATAAACAGAAATATTTTGCGAGAATATCAAAGTTATGAGTAAAATATTCGGTGTCATATAAATGTACATAGGTATTTAATATTTAAAATAACATTTTTGCATGATCGGTTTTTTTTTTTGAAATGTTTACCGATTTAGTTTCCAGGGCATTAGTTTTTACTTACAAATTACTGTTGAGTAAGTAATGTGAATCACTTACCAATCAGGAGGTGGAGTCGATAAGTAAATGAAAACGATCATAGCTTACTTTAAAAATGATAACTAAAATTTTTTAATGTCTAAATAATTTTCAATTCTTTTCAAATTTTGTTACTGCGTTGATCGTGCAAAAAACGTAATAAGCATTGCTGTTATCATGCTACTTTCAACCGGTTTTGTATGTATCCGGCAGGAAATAGTTGCTGCCCTTAATAGTTAAACTGTCAATACTGTAGTTACATTCGAGAATTTAAATTGTAATCGAAAATACTCAATATGCAACAGCACAAAGCTTTCCATTTGACCTTTCCATCCTATGCAAATAAATTCGACCTTATATATTTTTATCCCGAATCCCGTATTTCGAATTATTCAAACACAGACACGTACCTGTAATTTGATATTATAATTTCCCGCTCATTATAACTCGTATTGTAAATATTTGAAAGGTATACTACTTAACGTTCTAATTATCTCGAAATTAAGAAAAACATTAGTCTGTATTTGGGCAATTATACCATCCACATTTGCGTGAAACTTGCATGTGCTGTTACATTAACACAACGTGTGTAATTACAATCATTATCTCAACTGTACAAAGTAACAAGATGCGACGAGCCAGCCTCCTATTTCGCGAAAGTAAAAGTACTTGAGAGGAGCATAATAACTCTAATTCTTACATATGACGAGGAAAACAGAGCTGTATCCATTTTTTTAAATAGCTATTTGTGTAATAAGAGCGCTAAATGGGATATTGTCGATTGAGAAGTTGTTCTCTCGAAATTGACAATATCCATTTGCGCTCGAAACACACACAAGATTTTTTCTACAGTCGCCACAATGCGGTCCTTCAACATAACAAAAAATAATAAAATGTACACCTTGTAATTACAGTACTACTGAATAGAAAACGATTATTTTTTTTAATTCAAATTATCGTTATTTTCCATACTTCTTGAGCTATTGCTTCAATCTAATCTAAGCATTTTTTGGATTCGTTTTTATAAATGAATGCCCTATTTTATTTCTGTATTCGTTTACACAACAAAACGGCATTTTGTTTGGTTATGTAATATACCGACAATACCGACGGAGCACTCATACGTCCGACTGACTTGTGGAGGTAGTTAATGTGTAAATAACTACAGCGCCATTAGTTCCTGACTAAACGTTCCCATTAAGAATGTAGACAAGTGACGTTTCTCAACATTTTATAATTAGAAATTCGGACAGCGAGCGTTTTTTCTACTTTGTCGCACATGAGCGGTAAAGTGACTTTGCGTTGACAAAAGCGAGCGCAAATACCTACTTTGTATATAGACTGTAGAAATATTTATTTACATAAGAGTCAGGAAAATAGTACATTACTGTCGAGGAGCCATATTGAAATACGAGGCACTTAGTGCCGAATATTTTACAGCTCCGAGACAAGTACAGACATTTTACTGACGAGTTATGTATTAATTTATTTCTGAAACCTTTGATTATAATAAAAATTAATTTTAAATTTAATTATTAAATCTGATTTTCTATAAATATCTACTATCCATTTTAGAATTATAGTCAGTTGAGTTTAAAGCTCAATAACTTGCTTTAAAAAAATTAAAAATTATGAAACATATACATTTCTACGTAATTACACTAAGTTTCATATTTTTAAATTAATTAATATAAAAATAATGCCAATATTTATAAAAAAAAAAATTAACCCCATTTTTAGCGCGTTTGAAGAAATGATCAAATACTAATGGAAAAAAAATTATTTTAATATGTTGTAACCATAGGCTGTGTGAATAATTTAAACGTTAATTTATTTTCAATTTATTTATATTTTGTTCATAACAATTAAAAAATAAAAGTGTTAAATCTAAGCTTCTATTAATAATTAAAAATTGATATTTGGCATGCTGATTCAGAATGTAGTTTTTATGTAAAATATTAATAAATCTTTATTTGAAAATAATTAATTTAATTTTAATAATTGTTTTATTATAAAAGCTCAACATGGGTTCACGCGCGAATACAATAAAAAATGATTAAAATGAAACTAATGAATTTCAAATAAAAATTTATTAATATTTTATATAAAAACTATATTCTTAATTAGCATGTCAAATATCAATTTTTAATTATTAATAGAAGCTGAGGTCTGGACTTTTATTTTTTTTTTTTTGTTTTAAACAATAAATAAAATAAATATATCATCACGGCATATTACCCATTTCTGGGTGTGCCAGTATCTACAACACATGTAGACATCGGTAATGATAACGATATATATTACCGTGTGGGCGCTTACCAGGCGTCACCTCACGGGCACTCATAGCTGGTGTGGAGAGTGCACCACAGGGGTCATTTTTGTGCCATTTAAAATTGGAAATATTTGGCGTTTGTCGGGATCGAACCCGGTTCGCCCAGGTTCGCGACCAGGCACTCAGGCACGCGGCCACGGGACCCCATTGTTATAAACAAAATATAAATAAATCGAAAATAAATTAACCTTCAAATTATTCATAAAGCATGTGGTTACAACATATTCAAATTTAATTATTTTTTTTTCAATCGTATATTTGAATATTAGACATTAATGAAGTTGAGCTTTTTTTTCAAACGCGCTAAAAATGGGGGTCATTTTTTATAAATATTGTCATTATTTTTATATTAATTAATTTAAAAATATGAAACTAAGTGTAATTATGTAGAAATGTATAGCCCATAATTTAAAGTGGGTTTCATATTTTATTTTATTTTTTTTTTAAGCAAGTTTGGAAGATAAGCAAAACCGAATTTACTGTCAGTACTGCATTTTTGTTGCGTTTTATTTTTTTCGTGACGTCAGAGAAATACAACTTTCGCTTCACATTTTAGGCGCGAAAATAGTACCTTCGCTCCGGTTTCAGAAAAAAGTCATTTATATTAAGGTAAAAGTTGTTTGTTGCGCTTTAGAATGATTAAAAGCTGGTTTAAAAACTACAGTAGTTGTAAGTAAACTAATTAATCTCTTCCCTACTGGGAACTAGCAAACTGTAAAAGTAAAGTTTTGTGCTTTGTAAAGGCCACCATCATCTAAATTACTTCAATTGTTAAAGCTGTTACGTTAGAATCCTGCACTATAGTTCAGGATTACACACCTCGGCGAGTCCTTTTCAAGGATTCTTACAGTCTCTCTACTACTTAAACAACTAGCAACAGAGATTCCAAAAATGTTGTCCAATGAACTGCTACTTTAAAGTAACACTTTATTTATGAAATATCGATACTAAGGCTGTGCGCGATGTTGGCACTTTTATTACCCTAATAGTAGTGACATTTTTTGTTATGTATACTAAAATAGTTTTTTTTATTAGAAAAGCAAAACCATTCATTAATAGGAGTCATTACACATAACCATTGCATATTCATAGCATTTAATAGTTATTGAACTATCAAGTGTGTTAATGACGGTGATTAATGATTGAGACATTAATCGCCAATTAACATACGTGTTAGTAACAATATTTATCCGTTGACCGTATCTTACTGAATTAGAAAAAGTAATTTTATTCCATGAAAATATGTTTTAGGTTACTAACGATTGACACATAAGTTTGGCAATTGTTCAGCAATATCGGTATCATAGGTTATTCACTAAAATCGTTTATTATTAAAATTAATAGGGGTCATAAACAAATGATTTTCTATACGTTAACATAAACTATTATTAAACGGTCAACGGAAAAATAAAATATCTTTGGTTAGAAATGGGAAATAAATTCTGCCCTCTGATTGGTCAGAATGCATACGGAATACACAATAACATCAGCAGTTAGTTGTCAAATAAAATCGGCAGTATTATTGATATTTAACAATATTTATAATATTATAATTTCTAATGTTTTAGTGCACAGGTTGTAACAGAAATAAATATAGGTACATTAAATTTAACCAGTGACAGAACTCGTTAAGAGCAACAATATTTGTTAGTAAATATCAATTTTATTTAGCATTTTATACATTTTTAGTCGGCCATGGATTTCATAGACAGGTAGGTAATAACATTTACATAACTAGATTTACAAAAAAAAATTAAAAAATTACTGAGAAGCAATGTTGCTGTCGACAAGTGCTGTCGATAAACAATTCAACATATTGTAGAAGAATGTCCTATATCTAAATTTCAGCAAGGTTTTTCCGGACTCCATCATTTAACAGAAGAAAATATTTAATTTGTTTTGTTTTATTTATTATTTTATTTATGTATTAATTTATAAATTGTATTGTCTTTCATTCAAAATAATAATAATAACTGGTTAAACTTAAATGCACTTATTTATGTTACATCCTGTATTTTTACAGAAAAATATGTGCTATGAATCAAATTTAATATCACGAATTTAATTTATTTTTCTACTCAACCAATTATAAACATTGATAATCGCCATGCGAAAATACCCTAAAGAAGTGCAAACCGAAATCCACTTGGAACATATTTTTAAAAATAAATAAATCTGATGTGGCCAGCACATGACCTCCCGGCAATTCCATGTTTAAAATAGCAATGAGCTTTAAGTAAAGTTTCCGATTGATCGTTTGTAAACAAAATCTACTTTGTTGTTCCAATAAATAGAAAAGTTTGTAATATGAAATTTTGGATTATATTTTATTATGTTTTTCCTGAAAAATCTGTTAGAGCTTCAAATTAAGTACTACATCCGGTTTATCATATATAGTCAAAATCTAATATGTTGTTTCAAATTATATAAGAGTATTAAATACCAACTTTGCGAATTTTGGATCATTAACATATTTTAAGGAAAAATCGTTACACACACATTATTGTCAAGATCATCACCAACTTCCTTATGCTCTAAAACGCAATCTGTGTAAATTCTTTGCCGTACATTATCCATTTCGTGAATGTGTAGTTGCAAACTATTATTTGACACTTTGAAATCACGTTCTGATTGAGAGCTGTTTGACATATAATGCTGCAAACATCAAACTTACATCAAATTATCCTGTATATCTAATATTTATATATGATGGAAAATATATTATTTTTACAAACCTTAATTTCATTAGAATCATATTTAAACTACTAAATTCTTCATAACACGGTTTCATTATTAATTTAAATGAAAATTTCTTCATGACAGTGACATTTGTTTAAATATGTCAAATTTGTTATTAAAGTATTGTTTTTGTTTGACGCAGAGGCAAAGTGATGTACAAAAATAAATTATTTTATAATATAATATAATATAAAGTTATTTCAAATTATTTACTAAATGCTATTATCGTAGAATTGAAGATTGTGCCATTATATTCAATTTGTATTAGTAAAAGTTGCAAAAAAATTATATTCAATGAATTTTTTACAAGAAAAACCGTTAAAAGCTTGTATAAATCATACTTCCGGTTATCCGATATACACTAAAAACTAATGAGCTTTTCCCACATTAGTATAGAATGGATATACAAAATTTCAAATTTTTCTGATTGATAGTATTTGACTAATCGTATCCACGAGATCCACACAAACACACACACAGACACACACACACAGACACACACACAGACACACACACACAGACACACACACAGACACACACACATACATACCTACAGACATCATTGTAAAAATGTTAAAATTGGATTCTGGGGACATCAAAACGTGCTTATTCACTAAAATCTCTATATCCGATTTTTAGCACGATCCCTATACCTCCCTTACCTAGGGTAGCGGGAGGTAAAAACTGCAAAATTTACATTTTAGAAAATATCTAGTGATCCATGCATTATTCTGTATAAACATACTCCTTCAAAATGGCCTCCTCGTAATGATGTGGTATCCCTGATCTACGTGATTTTCCGGTCCAAATCCGGGCCTGTCGCATCCGGCTCCACTAGCGATCTCCGGTTCAGAGAAGCAGGCGCAGTTGTTTGTTACCTTCGCCTTCGCATCACACCGCATGAATTTCACGCACAGCACACTAGACTCACAAGAGAAATATGATACGGCAACAAGAGAAATTGTTTTCTTCCAACACAAATACAAATCGTAACCTAACAAAACTTAACCTATAACCGCGGAAATTGTTTTTATTTTTTGTTGTGTGAAGGTATAATATACCTGAGGACGTGACCACACATAAAGCACTTCAGAAAATAAAGGATACATATATTAAAATTTCAACTTTCCAATATCGATATTAAATTGTACGAATAATGGGCTACTTGCGTACCTTTTTTTATTTAATATTTTTGAAGAGAAGTTAAAAACTTGCTACCCATATTTTTTCTTTTGACAAAATTTTTATTAATTAGCCAGAAAAAAAATAATGAAATTTGATTATTTGAATTCCCGCCATGTATGACGTAGAATTACGCCGCACCAATGAATAGTCGTAAAGTCACAACGTGGTGCCGTCCCATAGTAATGGTATGTTTGTGCGGGTAATGTAGATCACCTGTTTGACGTTTCAGTAATAGTTTGGAGGTTAGTATTTTAGTTTATCTTTTCGGTATCGATATTTTAAATTACAAGTAACTACCTATGTGTTTATTTATTAAGTAATTAATGTATTTGAGAGACCAGAGAGAGAAAAAAATGAACCATGCCATCTATTGATAACGTTCTTAAACATGCTTCCCCTCCCCCAGTTATATATAAAGACGTCACAGAAAATTTTCTTTCTTAATTTAGTAAAAAGCAAATAATTATTTTAAAATAAAATTTATATTTTTATATATGTTTTCAATATAACATTACGTATATAGTGACAGAAATCGGATTTTCAGTACCATGCAAGTAGCCCATTGGATACTTGTACTTATGATTAAATATTTCAAATTACACTATATTGGAAAATAATCAGACACGCAGTCACATATAAATTATTTATTTCCTAGCCTACGTTTTGACTGTGACAACAGTTCTTCTTCAGGGCTAGAATAGTCAGTTATGTAAATTATCATGTGGATCCCATATACGACCCATTAGAGATGTCGAGGTGAAATTAAATAAAATTAATAAATAAATATGATATATCAAGTCAAATTTTTAAAAATTAATTTAACTGGAGCACCACAACCACATCAAATTTGTAAAATCAAAACTTTTTGAAAAATGCAAAAAAAAAAACGTGTATCACAAGATCACAACGAGTAAGAAATTTTTTTAACTCGTTGTGATACACGTTATTAATCTGTTCATAGGCCTAACCACGGCCTAACAAACCGTCTATGTTTGTTACGTTTGTGTTTATTTCTTGCTTCATTATACAAATCAGCAGTAGTAAAAAAAAAAAAAAACATTCCCGATATTATTCAAAAAATTATCTTGTTCAGTAGCATTTAACAAATCCATAGCTAATAAAAATAATATCGTAACCTAAAATTTGAATTGGAGAAATGTCAAAATATGAGAAGCAATAACAAGTCACATGATAGATACTGATTGGTCAGATCCAAAATTTTAAAATCGAACATAAACCAGACAAAAAATTGTAAATTTTAAATCAAAATTTAAATTTATTAATTCAATTCATCGTAAACCAGCCCTAACACATAATTTTGATTGTTCTTTACGATAACTTCAATGCCGGGATGTTCGCAACACTTAATATAGGTTTGTTCGTTTATTTGGCTAACAGCAACTGACATAATTATAACAACCTATAAAAATAAATTCTATCATTTTCACAAATTTTCGATTTCAAATAAAATTTAATGTGCACCTCTTTTTTATCACTCATATGGTATATTTTCCTCGGCCCTACGGCCTCGGCAAGTAAATTCCATATTCGTAATAAAAAGCAGAAATTCATTACCTAGATAAATAACTATTGTATAGATAAAAAGAAACTTTGAGTATTACTGTTGTTGGATATACATATTCCCTCATTGCAGAATTTAATCCTGGGACAAAAAATAAGAGTAGCCTTTTTGAAAGAGATTTATTTAACTGGAAATGGAAACCTATTTGTATGATGAATGCATGCAATGCAATATCGGTCGAAAAAACTAAAACTCAAAAAACTTATATTGGCACTAGGGTTTATTGAGAGTTGTTTTAGATTATTACGTTTGTATTGACATTCTCCTAATGCATCAGAATTAGTATTTCTAGAATTTTTTGAAAATTGGTGCGAAGTTTTTTTAACAGAATATACAAATGATGTAATTATTACAGGAGATTTTAATATAAATATGTCTAAACAATCCACGTACTCAAACAGATTAAATTCATGTATTAATTTCAATGGTTTATACCAACAAATAAATGAATATACACACGTATCATATTTAGGTACTGAAACTTTAATAGATCTAGTAATCACAAATAACAAAAAGATAGATTGTGACGTATTAAGAACTCCTGTTTTTAACAATCATTCATTAATCAAAATAAATACTTTGAAAATAGAAGAAAATAATATTCAAAAAATATGCGTCAGAAAAAAATTAGTAAATATTGATGAGTTCAAAAATAAAGTATTAGATATCCAATTTAATTTCAGAGAAGGAAATATTAATTTGAAATGTATTAATTTTATGGATAATATACTAAATATTATGAATATGTATATGCCGAAAATAAGTTTTGTACCAAAAATTAAATACAAACCATGGTTTACTCCAGAAGTTTTAGATGAAATTAAAGTTAGGGATTATTTATTTAAAAAATTTGTATATACAAAAAATCAAAATGACTGGAGTAAATACAAGGAACAAAGGAATAAAGTAGTTAGTACCATTAGATTAAGAAAAAAAGTGTATTATTCAACTGTAATAGATGAAAATAAACATGATCCAAAAAGTATGTGGAAAACATTAAAACGAATCATATCTGGAACACATATAGAATATTTTCATGAAATAGAGTTTGAAAACAAGAAATGTAAAAATGAAACAGAAATTGCTACAGAATTTAACAAATATTTTTTAAACAGTGTCCATGAAATTATTAAATCGATTCCAAAGATGGAAATTAAATTAAGTCCTGCAAAATGTGTAAGCAAATTTGAATGTTTCCACTTACTAGATGGGGATATGTTACGAGATGTAGTAATGTCTATTTCCAATAAAAGTAGTCCGGATGATATTGCAATCAATGTGTACAAATTAGTCTATAATGAAATAGAATTTAAAATTTTAAACCTAATAAATAGCTCATTAGAATCAGGAATTGTACCTGATGAATTGAAAGTTTCCACTATCATACCGATAAGAAAATTAGCTAAAACTAATAAAAGTGAAAATTTTAGACCTATAAATACATTACCTGCATTGACAAAAATTTTAGAAACAATTGTTTATAAACAAGTTTATAACTACCTGGAGGAACACAAAATACTTTCAATGTATCAGTCTGGATTCAGAGAGAAGCACAGTTGCGAATCAGCGTTACAGTTTCTTACAGGGGAATGGAAGGAATATGTTGATGAAGGATTTGTGGTAGTGTGTGTTTTCTTGGATTTACGAAAAGCATTTGAAACTATAAATAGACAGATATTAATAAAAAAATTAGAAATGTATGGCTTCACTGGGGTTGTTCTAAATTGGTTTGCAAATTATTTAAGTAATAGAAAACAAAAGGTTAAATGTAACAATAAAATATCTAAAACAATTGAAAGCGTGCACGGTGTTCCCCAAGGAAGTATACTAGGGCCTTTACTTTTCATTTTATATATCAATGATGTTAAACAAATTTTTCAGTTTTGTCAGTTCCATTTGTTCGCTGATGATATGGTAATATATTTAAAGGGTAAAGATAAAAATGAAATGATAAATAAATTAACTTTAGACCTTGACAAATTAGATGAGTGGTTAAGTATAAATAAACTTAAATTAAATACTGATAAAACAAAAGGTATGGTACTGGGTACTGATAAAAAAATACAAAATATTATCAATGATGATTTCCAAATTAAAATTAATGATAAACAAATAGAAATTGTATAGAAACATAAATATTTGGGAGTTATATTGACTAGTAACTTGAAATTGGATGAACATGTGAATTATGTGTGTAAGAAAATTTCTAAAAAACTTTATTTTCTAAATAGATGTAGTAAAGATTTATCTAAAAAAACGAGAGAAACGATATATAATTCTATTATTTTACCACATTTTTATTTTGTGGGATCATTAGTGTATTTGAGTAGTGAAACAAATATAAAAAAATTACAATTACTCCAAAATAGGGCAATGCGAATAATTTTAAACTGCAATAGGTATACAAGTGTACAATATATGCTCTTACAATTAAATTGGTGCAATATTAAAGATTTAGTAGAAATGCAGATAATATTATTGATACATAAAATAAAGTTAGGGCTTCAACCAGAGTACTTTCAAAATAAATTAATTAAAATTGAACAGGTACATAACTATAAAACTCGCAATAATGATAAATATTACACATTACAAAGAAACACAATGCAAGGGCAAAATACATTGTTTTTTAAAGGTGTAAAAATTTATAATGATTTACCTGTTATGTTCAAAAATCTAGAATTAAAAATATTTAAGGTTAAATTAAGAGAGTATTATTTAAGTAAATAGGTTATACTTATGTATTATTGTAATTGTATATTTATTGTATATATGCAAATTTATTTTTTGTTATTATTGTATAGCTTTTTTTTATGCTAAATAAAGTTATTATTATTATTATTATTATTATTATTTTACAACGTTTCCAAGTTTTTCATATTTTCAATTCCCGCTACTATATGTATAAGATCGTGCTAAAAATTGCATATGGAGATTTTAAGAAATAAACATGTTTAAAGTTTCACAATAAACGGGAAGGATCTTTTTCAAGGTTTAGGGTACAAAAAATTAAAAACATTTCTATAGTGACAAAATTTATTTAATTAAACACAGTTTCAAATACCGTGAGTAGTTTTTAACGTGAAACATCGGATTTTTCATATCCATGGTTACGACTTGACATTTGATTGACAGCAATGTATTTGCCTGTCCCATTTAAAATGGAATATGGGGAACGAATTTGACATTTCGCAAGACATCAATAGAGGTTAATTTTGTTTAAATAATTATACGTATAGGCTAATAAATTGCTGTCAATTAAATGTCAATTCGTAACTTATAGGAAAATTCAACGGTTATCTGTCATATTGACAAGATGTCATTATTGGTTAATTTTGTTTAAATAATTATATGTTTTCTAAAAATTAAATTTAGGTATAGAAAAGTATTGTGCAATATTTAAATATAATAATTCTGTCAAATCCGTTCCCTATGTTTCATTTTAAATGGGACAAGCAAATACATTTCTGTCAATCAAATGTCGAGTCGTAACCATGGATATGACAAATCCAATGTTTCACGTTAAACAATACTCACGGTATAATAATATGAATTATGCCCAGTTTTATAAAAGATGGATAAGTAAATTACTAGCAAAGTAAAATTTATTCTCGAAGTAAAACAGTTTATTCCAGAGATTTTCGTTTTATAAAGCAAGAATAAAAATACTAGCTAAGTAAAACTATGGAATAAATTTGACACATGTCAAAATTAATTATTTTATAGGAAACGCAGAAATTTATAGAAACCGAAAAGGATGGTTTTATGTGAATTGCCAAATGGTATGTTCAGCAAATCTAAAAATAACGGATATTGTTACTAGATGGCCTGGTTCCGCACACGACAGCAACATATTTAACAATTCATTAATAAGAGCTATGCTTGAAAACAGAGAATTTGGTAATTGCTACTTGTTAGAGGATAGTGGATACCCTTGTAAAAATTACTTATTAACACCTGCACAACACCCAACTACTCCAAGCTAACATAAATACAATGTGTCATATAATAGTTTCATTTGAACACTATTCCGGGGACCTATTTGTGAAACTGCATTAAATTCTTTACAAATCTCATCCCATGCACTATTTTTGCTTTTGACGCTTGCTACGTCTGTCTGCTTGTTTTCAATAATTCTAATATATATACAGTGTGTCCCATTTAGAGGTGCCACCATTGGGATCTCGAGAACTACAAGAGATACGATGTCGGTTAAATGGAACTTTTTGTGCGCCTTTGGAAGACCATCTCAGATGTGCTTTTATTTTTCCAAAAATTCTCATAGGGCACTAGATAATGACGAAAAACTGAATATTGTTGATTTTTTCTTTTTCAAATAACTAAACTATTAATAATTGAGAAAAAAGTTTCAAATTATTTTGATCAAATACAATATAATTAATAAAAATAATAATGTTTTTTTGGAAAATAATAAGAAAATTCAGGAAAATAAGGAGAAAAATTAAATTTTAGGAGCAAAACATATATAAAACATAATAACCCTTACATCATTGAAAAGAGAAAAAATTATTGATTTTTTTGAGACTAAAATCAGATATGGGTTCCATTTAAAAAAATATAAGTTTGTGTTATATCTCAAAAATTTACCGATATAAAAATTTATTTCGTACGCCACTGGTTAGTTAATAAAAATATCTATCTTTTATATTTGAAACGTTTTTCTCAATTACTAATAGTTTAGAAGTTATTTGAGAAAGAAAAAATCAACAATATTCAGTTTTTCGTCATTATCTAGTGCCGTATGAGAATTTTTGGAAAAACAAAAGCACATCTAAGATGGCCTTCCAAAGGCGCACAAAAAGTTCCATTTAACCGACATTGTATCTCTTATAGTTCTCGAGATCCCAATGGTGGCACTTCTAATTGGAACACACTGTATATATATATATATATATATATATATATATATATATATATATATATATATTGTAATCTCTAACATGTTCACTTTATCTATTTCAGTATAATTCTTTCCCCATTCTCTCTTTTTTTCCATTTTTAATGAGAACTGACACTTTATGACACTTTATTTTGACGTTTGAATAATAGTAAACGATGTCTCTGTCGGTAAATCACTAGAATAAAATATTTACTCCGCAAGTACTTATTTTACTCTGCAACTTATTTTATAAAACAGACATTTTTATTTACTCATCGATTAAATTTACTTTCAAAGTAATAACTCAGCAAGTTATTCGATGTTCATAAAACTGGGCATTATTGAACATAATTAACAGATAACTCTATCGCTAAATAATAATACTAGAGATGTGGAGACGTTGGTCTCATTCCCAATTTTCGAAGATGGTTAAGCCCTGCCACCACGAAAAGGTCTCAAGAGAACCCTCTCCCAATCTCCCACGATTCAAAGGAGTTAACAGTAGAGCCACTCCGGTCTCAACTAGAGATGGGTTTATTGTTATTTTCTTCTATCAATACAATACATTATACATTATGCCCTCTCTTAATTTCTATCTATACAATATCGATTCATAGGCGCCGAATAGAGGAGGGCAACAGAACTGCGGAAACTTGGAAGGTGGGCACGGCCAAATATTAATTATCATTTGTATAATTTGTAATTTACCGTAATTCTTAATTATTGAAATACCTGACAGCCGATATATGAATATAATTTGGTGCGCATGCGCAGACTGTGTTTGCAATTTTAAAGTTTTCCTGTTTTCTTTCACTTTATTGTTAATACATAACCTTTTATTGAACTTAAATTTAATGAGGTCCAATACCATAGTCATATTTTAACTATCTTAAATAAGAAGACGAAAATATATATAAATTAATGAGTATTAGTGAAAAAATTTTCTTTAAATATTGACTACTTCACAAACTACAAGCGATTGAAGATGATTACTAATTGGGTATGACGCGTTAGGTACTAAGAATTTGATTGGTCGCTTGATTTTAAAAAGGAGATTCGCGCGTCTGTAGCGGTCAAGAATATGAAATGTTATGTTGTTCCATAACCTAACAAAACATTTAACAACTTTGTGTTTGATGAATTTGTTTAATTATAACATCTAGTAATATTAACAATAATAATATATTTATAATTAAATCAATTTGTAATATTAATTAAATTAATAATAATATTAGTTAAATTAATATTGAAACTTCAAAACAGGCCAACACTGGCGCCATCCGTCGTCATGCTTTGTGTAATAATATTGTCAATGTTCTATAATTTTTTAGGAAAAAAGGTTATTATTTACGTTATTTATACTTAATAATAATTTCTTCTTGAATATAACGTATAAGTTTTTATTTACAAACATTTCAGCTATGCAAACATGAAAAAAATTGTTCCCTCTATAACTAACAGTTTGTCCCATTGTTTGTCGATCACTTGTTAGTACCTGATACGTCACGCACAAATTCTTAAACTTTAAAAATTCATATCTCGCTTATTACGTAAAATTTTTAAGTCGCGTTTGCACTAAAATTCTTATTTTATCCTGTTCTTACAGAAAAAAAAAATAAAAGAAAAATGGTATAGGACCCCATTGTTTTAAACAAATTTGTTTGGTTTAATGAAACCATCAAATTTGGAACATTTTTAATTTGTGGCATTATTGAGGTTACAATTACAATTTAAAATCATGATGAGATTTGACAGTATCAGTGTGGCGATTATTACCGAATACTTACGATTATATGGGGTCCCGTGGCCGCATGCCTGAGTGTCTGGTCGCGGATCTGGGGAAATGGATTCGATCCCGACCAACGCCAAATATTACTAATTTTAAATGGCACAAAAGTATCCCTTGTAGTGCACTCTACACGCAACAATGAGTGCCCGTGAAGTGACGCCTAGTAAGTGCCCGCACGGTACAAATATGTCATTATCATTACCGATATGTGCGATAATATACTTACGATTATGTTCTCAAAAGATCATCGTGACTTAATGATCATTTCAATTGAAATTACATTTATAAATGTTAAATTAAGAATTAACATTAACATTCACCGTCTGTCTCGGCTATCAGGATTTGAATTGCTAATTAGGTGATATGGGGTTGTAAATGTAAATTTGAATATACCATTCTTGTTATTTTATACGTCTCACGACCCGATTGTTCCAAAAATATTGATGATACGGCAAATCAATTTATTCCTCGGGCAAGTGTAAATCAAATTACTTTTTCAATGTTTTAAATAAATATTTAAATTTAATTTTGTTTTATGTTTTATATATTTAAGTGTGGAATAGTGCGAGTATGTTATACATACCTGGAATCCGTAATACAGGGAATACAATGTTATTTTTTTCATTTTGCTGAAGTTTCAGATTTATTAAATTTAGAGAAAAGTTGTAAATAAAAAAGTTGTCCAGAATTAAATGCTACATAATATGAGACTAAAATTAATCACAATTTCTTTTTTACGAAAGAAACGCAAATTAAAATTCACAATTTACAGCATATTTCAGAGTGCTATTGAATTACCGATGTTTATTTTTTTTATCTGACAGATCTCATAATTCTACTCTTGTCAATAAATAATTTTAAGTAATTATTAAAAGTATAATTAAATACAAAAAGAAAGTATAAAATAATTTAAGAAGGGTATATTATTATAACATTATAAATTAATTATAATAAATAATAATGTGTCAGAAGTTTAATGTCAAATAAAAACAAATAAAACATTAGTAATTCAATGGCACTCTACAATATGCTGTTAATTGCGAATTTTAATTTACGTTTTTTCTTAATATAAAAAGAAATTGTGATTAATTTTAGTCCCATATTGTGTAGTAATTCTGAACGACTTTTTTATTTACAACTTTTCTGTAAGAGTATAGGTCAGAAACTACAGCAAAATAAAAAAAAAAATACATTATATTCTCTATATTACGGATTCCAAGTATACACCCGGTATAAGTTTCACATATTTTTTCTACATGACAATACACTTTTTTGCCCCCCTCGAGATTTTGAAAACTCGACGCCTCTGTATTGATTCATAGATAATTTATCGAAATTTAAACGAATTATTACAAAGAAAGAGTAGGATGAAAAAAATATAACAATTAATGAATAACAGATGTAATTAGAATTTTTGTGTGTACCAGGATTGTTAAATACAATATGTACAGTAAAATTTTTGAAAGAAGTCCGATCAAGGCCATCTACGAATTGCATCTATGAATTAAGATTTTGTGCTGTGAAATTTGGTAGTGTCGTTTACATAGTTTTTATGAGGTATACAAGATATTATGTACCCTCATAAACACTAAGTAAAAGACACTACTAAATTTGACAGCACAAAATCTTAATTCATAGATACAATTCGTAGATGGCCTTGATCGGACTTCTTTCAAAAATTTTACTGTACCTATATAACCTAATTTGGAAATGGCGAGAGGTCTTGTGCTAGTCACAACAGATTTTTAAATACAGTTATTTAACATTACCTTTATTATACATATATAATTTATATAAAAAAATACTCCTCTGATTCAGTAATTGAACTATGGTTACCTGCATGTGTTTATAAATGAAAAAATCTGATGTGGCCAGCACATGACCTCCCGCCAATTCCATGTTTAAAATAGCAATGAGCTTTAAGTAAAGTTTCACTTCCGATTGATCGTTTGTAAACAAAATCTACTTTGTTGTTCCAATAAATAGAAAAGTTTGTAATATGAAATTTTGGATTATATTTTATTATGTTTTTCTTGAAAAATCTGTTAGAGCTTCAAATTAAGTGCTACATCCGGTTTATCATATATAGTCAAAATCTAATATGTTGTTTCAAATTATATAAGAGTATTAAATACCAACTTTGCGAAGTTTTGGATCATTAATATATTTTAAGGAAAAATCGTCACACACACATTATTGTCAAGATCATCACCAACTTCCTTATGCTCTAAAACGCAATCTGTGTAAATTCTTCGCCGTACATTATCCATTTCGTAAATGTGTAGTTGCAAACTATTATTTGACACTTTGAAATCACGTTCTGATTGAGAGCTGTTTGACATATAACGCTGCAAACATCAAACTTAAATCGAATTATCCTGTATATCTAATATTTATGTATGATGGAAAATATATTATTTTTACAAACCTTAATTTCATTAGAATCATATTTAAACTACTAAATTCTTCATAACACGGTTTCATTATTAATTTTAATGAAAATTGCTTCGTGACAGTGACATTTGTTTAAATATGTCAAATTTGTTATTAAAGTATTGTTTTTGTTTGACGCAGAGGCAGAGTGATGTACAAAAATAAATTATTTTATAATATAATATAAAGTTATTTCAAATTATTTACTAAATGCTATTATCGTAGAATTGAAGATTGTGCCATTATATTCAATTTGTATTGGTAAAAGCTGCTAAAAAATTATATTCAATGAATTTTTTACAAGAAAAACTGTTAAAAGCTTGTATAAATGATACTTCCGGTTATCCGATATACACTAAAAACTAATGAGCTCTTCCCACATTAGTATAGAATGGATATACAAAATTTAAAATTTTTCTGATTGATAGTATTTGAGTAATCGTGTCCACAAGATCCACACACACACGCACACACACACACAAACACACACACACACACACACACACAGGCACACACACAGACACACACATACATACATACATACATACATACATATAGACATCATTGTAAAAATGTTATAATCGGATTCTGGGGACATCAAAACGTGCTTATTCACTAAAATCTCTGTATCCGATTTTTAGCACGATCTCTATACCTCCCTTACCTAGGGTAGCGGGAGGTAAAAAACATGTATTGTAAAAACAAGAAAATTTTTTCTTTGAATCCGGTCCTGGGTATTGGTAGTATTTTGACAAACATACAGCAATTTGCGGTATCAACATTGAACAGCTCTTTCGTTTTTTATTATATTTGAGGCGCGTCTAAGCTATTTATGGTGATCCCTCGACTTCTAACCTTCTAACTTCTAACCTATACTTTTTATACCTATGCAAATCATAGTTATTATCCTGTAAGTAACGTGATGCAATGTTTGAACAATCGACTTTGCGGGAGGCAGAGCCAATTTGTCACACTGCCTTACTTCATCTTTGATAGATGACGAAGACTTACAAACCCGTGATCCGCATACTCAATATCGTAAAGAATTGTAAGAAAATTATAAGAAAATTTATCTTACGGGTCCTGCAAAATTGTTTTTCAAATATTGGACGGTATAGTTGATTTCGTATTGGTTTTATTATTCTTCGGACGGTTGAAGACGCTGACAATTGTTGTTCTTTGGAAACAAATAAAATTACTGAAGCCTGGTCGAATTTAAATTTTAAACTATGTTGGGAATTCGCAAGAATCTGATAGTTGTTTTTGTAAGTTTGTTATTTTATGGACAAATTTGAATGTCTTTTATTTGTCTGCTTTGAACTCTCTGGTGTTTTCAGCAAGTTTGCAGAAATCGTAGGCATAATTCAAGACGGGAAGCCGCCGTGCCATGGTACGCGTAAGTTGCTGGTTGACCGGGGAATAACGTTTTGTTTTTTGTGTAAAATAGCGCAAATAACGCTGTTTACTTGCACACACAAGTGTCATAAATAACTGAATGCGGTCTAACAGTAAAATCTACTTGTAAACTATAGAAGACAACGGATTACTTCTTACTTCTACTGCACTTTTCAACTACATTTAAACGTTTATTTTTATAGTATACTTAAAGTGTTATGTCTCCTACAAACATTATCATACCTATAATATAAACAGTTATTCTTATATTCTGTTTGTTTGATATACTCTGAAATATGCTGTCGTTTTTTTCTAAAATAAATAAAATTACGATTGTGTAATTCTTACTTCTGAACATGTTTTGTATTTACAACTTTCCTCTAAAATTAATAGTTAAGTAACTACTACAAAATAAAAAAAAAAATTGTTGTGGCCAGCACAATACCTCTCGTCATTTCCATCTTATGTTATATAAGTACAGCGTGTTAAAAAAAACAATTCGGAGTAGGCTGAACAGAACAGAGAAACGTATGTCTGAGCGTTATTCAATTCAAAAGTCTAATTGTAAAAAGTGAAATGTAATTTTAAGAAGAAAAGATAATACCTAAAGAAGGAAACAGATATTTTATTTAAAGAAGATGTTGAAATTGTTATTACGATTCTACAAGAAAAGCTTTAATTTCTTTGGATAACATTTGACAATATGTCATATGTCATGCAAATCGTGTGTCAAATTGACATTTAATTAAATTTAAGACGTACGTTTTTTTGTCCATAGCCTACTCCGAATTGGGTTTTTTTTAACAATCTATTGTATTGCACTTCGCTATCGAACCGTCGTTTTATAACAAAAAAAAATTACAGAACCCAAATATTGTTTTTATTGTATTTAACATGTCTTCTGCACACATACAATTCTAATTATATCTATTTTTCATTGTACGAGGAAATTTCTGAATATCATAGTTTCTTCCAATTCATAACTAGATTGGCGCTATTTCTGATGGATATATGCATTTTACCTACAATTTTAAATATTTAATTAATAAAACAATAAGAAAGATTAAATGTACTTCCCAGAAAATGCTTTCAGAATGTCACTAAAACTGTTGATTTTTGACGCTGACATCTGTCATTTACAAACTATGTTATAAACATTTGAATTTGTGAACTGGTTTCTTTAGTGCCTCAGCCTCTGCGATGTACTACATTAAAATATTCTATATATTACAGTGTCTTTATCTCTAAATCTATACAAGATATAATAAAAATGTATAATAAATGGAGAATTTTAGGTTCTTCATTATTTGTAATAACAAAAATTTCCAAAAAAATTATATTTAGTAATTTTTTTTAAACTATTACTTCCGGTTGTCCATTTGTTACCAAAATCTAATCAGCTCTTCCCAGGAATGTCAGATTGAGGAAACTGCAGTTAAATATTGTTTAAGTCTTATAGTATTTGAGAAACCGTGGTTCCAACATCCACACACACACGTACATCATCTTAAAAATGTGGTAATCGGATTATAGGGACCTTAAAACGTGCTTATCCATTAAATTCTGAATATGCGAATTTTAGCATGATTCCAATACCTCTTTTAGCGAGAGGTAAAAAGTACATTTTATTTCATATATATCATACGTGTTTCAGGTAGACCCCAATATGTACTTGAGAATGGTTTTAAGATGTTAAATCAACCGGAAGTTCCCTTATTTGAAGTTGAAAAATAGGAGTTAAATACATGGGCGAAGTTAGGTCATCTGATTTGGGGGGGCTGAAGCCCCGGCGCGAAGTTTGGGGGCGGGGGGGTTGTTACAGGTAAAAAGGCGCCGCAGGCGAAATATATATATATATATATATATATATATATATATATATATATATATATATATTCATTCAAGATCAAATGCCTTATAATTGAAAGTTACATTTTTTCAAGGGATGTGAAGCTGAATGTTTTTCCTCTTTCATGTACAAAAATAAATTGCCAGATTACACATTTTAGAAAAGAGAAAAGAGTATATTTAACGGATTGTTAACTTACCTGGATAAACTGCCTAAACACAACACAATATGGCGCAGCTATTGTACAGGTTGCCGGTTCTCCGCAGTTGTCGCTACAAGCCATCAAATATTTACTGTGTAAATTACATTATATAATATTATTTATTATCAGGTCGTGCGCACAACGCCGGCAACTAGTGCGGGCGATTTATGAATAATACTATTTATTATTATTATTATTATTATTATTATTATTACATAAATTATTCAAATATCCTCTCGTCTATGAGCCGAAAAATGTCAAAAACTCGCCTTTAGACTAGTGTGCGTGCGACGACGATTTCGATAGCTAGATAGATAGATATTAAATTAACCAATATATTTTTTTGTCGAAAAAATATGTTTTTCACTTATGTTCTGAAATATGTGTGTGATAATGACCAAATATTTTTTTTTTTTTGGGGGGGGGGGGCTAATTCAGTATTTGGGGTTGATACGGTTTGATCATACATTTTCCTTCATATTCATAGATATAGGGTTAAAGAATTATAAAGAGATTAACTTTCATGTCAGAGTCAAGTACAATATACAATTTGCATTGTGTATATTTGTGATATAATTTTATTGAATTTATGGAATCTTTTCCTCTCTCAGTATGAAATTTATAGAAAATAGTACATGTTCGTGTTGGAATTTTACTGGAATCTTTTCCAATGAACTTTTAGTATGGGATTTGAACAAAATACATAGAATTGACGAAAGGTATTGTGCTGGCCACAACACATATTTTTTTTTTATAATAACATTAATTACTTTGGTTGAATACTTCTTTGTGATACACCCTCTGTTAACAGTATTAGGAAGTTATGAGAATAATTAACAGGAAATCGTAGCAATTCTAAACGCATTGATGTGGTTTCTGTTATAATGTCCCTCTTGTTCAAATATTGCAACTGACATTTAATGATCAAACCACACTCCATAGTTCCTGTATAGTTCCAGTAATTTAACTATATAAGTTCTAAGTCTTAGTTCTGGTCAAAACTGCTTGCCGCATGTCATATAGAACGTTTTTGAGTATATGAATATACAATATACAGGGAGTTTGGTAAATAAGCAATCATCGTTTCACTGCGATTTTATATAGGTAGAATCAAAAGAAATCCCATTATGCAGCTACCTTTTTTTCTTTCTCATCCGATGAAGAACTAGAGGAATCCTATCAAATGGGGCATTTGTTTTTACTTTTCGCCACGAAGCGAAAATTTAGTAACATGCGTGTCTCAAAATATTCGCTTGCAAGCGTACGACTCAAGGCGAATGGATTAATTAACGCCATTATTTTGCCATAATTCAATTCAAAGCCTATTTATATGTAATTTATATATTTATCTACAACTATTGAATTACAAATACATTATATAGCCAAGTTCAAACACAGTATGCTACTCATATTACACTAGTGGAATATGAAATATTCATACTCCACAGTACGACTTTTTCTATTGTATTGTATTGTATTGTATTATACCTATTGTATTGTATTGTATTATTGATGCTTTTATACACTTCTGTAAGTAATATTGATTAATTCATTGAAAATTTACTTCTTAGTTCAATTTAAAGAAATGAGTTATTCAAGCCAATATTTGACATCAACATCGGACATTTGACAGACGTCAACGACTGTAATATAACCACACAAAATATATTTATTATGTATTTTTAATCTGTGAAATTCATAGTTGTAGATAAAGTACACCCAAAGAAATTTTGCTTAATACTTATTGAATTGCAGGTTAAATCAAAAATTTTTGCTTTTAAAAAGGATCCAACAAAGTTTAATTTTGATTTAAAAGTACCCTTGCTTTCAACCTTTAATTAGGAGTTTGAAACAAAAGTAAATATTTTTATATCTAAAGCAAATTTGTTAAAAGTATTATATTCATCTTTAAATCATATAGTATTTAACTGAAAAGTATTTAATTTTAAATTAAAAACGTATGATTTCAGAACAACGTTTTTAAAACATTAACTCAAAATAATCGATGCACTAAAATCAAATGCAGTAGTATTTAATTAGAAAAAATATTTATTTTATTTAATTTTATTCTACTTATAATTTTTTTAATTATTCGAAATAAAATATAGGTGCACTTAAGGAAGAAAAGTTTTAAATTTAAAATTACGTAGTAGGTACTCAAACTCGTGATTTATTTTAATAATTATACAAAAATTAAAAAAACATGTCGGGCCTTTATGTAAAAGAAATACTTTTATTCTAATCTTATATGGTACAGACAGGGAACTTATTTCTAACAAGATATTTACAGATAATAGTATGTGTGTATATTATTTACAAAACATATTTATTATGTTGTCTACCTTAAATCTAAATGAACTTATTTCATACAACATATTTACTTGTACTTCTAATTTTATATTTGGAAATACATACTAAATTTTTTCCCTTACAATATGTAATTATGGTTGTGATTGAAGGCGGTAGTTGATTTAACCACTCTTGTACCTTTGTAGAGTTAGTTTCATATGTATTACATCATTCACCGAACTACTAACAAAAACATTTTACAAGTAACAATAGTAAAAATAAAAAGTACATACTTATACAAATTTCCAATGATTCAGCTATCTCCATTCTAATATCTGATATGCGAGGTAGGACAAATGCAGATTCCACAATTAGTAGTTTTCCTAAGAACAAATAATATTATATACGTTTCATATTAAGTATACGTTAAATATTCTCACCTTTAAAATATGAATAAGCATTCTCAATTTTGTTTGCTGTATCCATAATTGCTGCTGTAATATCGGGGCACTTACTACTCACACAAAAACACTGTCAATGACGTTCAATGCAGACAAATACTGGCAACTAGGTAGTCAAATAAAATTAAATACTTTTGAATTAATATTGCCCATAAAATAATTTAAAAGTAAATATTTTAATATGTAAGTAATAATTTTTGTTTTTAAAGTTGATATTACATTTAAAAGTATTAGTATTGTGAACTGAAAATATTTGACATTGATTTTAACAAATATTTTATTTGAAATAAAAAATAATTTTTACTTTCAATTCAAAATCTCAATCTTTGAACACAAATAAATTAAGTATTTATTTAAAAAGTATTAACTTTATTTTAAGTAAATTTTATTCACACCAAAAGTAGTAATATTGAAGTTAAAAATATATAATATTCCTCTAAAAGTAAATTATTTTTGAAATAAAATTATAGTGGTTTTAAAATTAAAAGTATGTTTTAAAAGCAGCGTTTTTCATTTTTACCTGCAATTTGTTTAAGTTGAAAGTAATTCTTTTGATTTCCAGTGTTTTTAGAAACAAAAGTAACTTTTGTTGTAAATAAAACTTATATTTTTTTGAGTGTATACTATTTGACTTGCATATAATGGCTTTATTATTCTCGGATGATTACAATACTCGCCTGCGGTTCGTATTCTAAACTTCATCCTCGTGTAATAAAACCTACATTATATGCTCATTAAATAATATACTATTATTATATACAACTGTCATAATATTTTCTATTATAATAGTATAAAACCCGAAAATTCCCGAAACAAAAAGCGAATATAAATTTCTAAAGTCCGTATGCTACCAAGATTCGTAAGGTAAAATCGCATTCGCCTGTTTTCTATTATACAATTCTAAAGTTCATTTTAGGAAAAAACGGAAAACTGACACATTTGACGGCAGATGACAATAAAGATTTGAAAACACTTTGCGATATATACAACTCCGAATGGCACACTGACATCCACTGGTTTGTATGACAACGCTTTAGAACAACAAAAATGAATTATACATTTTGATTTAATTTGATGCTTTAGATTAAATGTTAATATCACATTTCATAAAATAGAAGTAAAGAAACTATGACAGTAAATTTGATATTTTGCACAAATTATAGCAACGACCATGATTTTTTTAATTAGCGCACGGTAAATAAAAACTTTGTTGTGATTACCAAAAATGAGTTCCAGCAGCTATTTTTTTTTTTGTCAATATAGGACCAGCAAATATATTTGTTACAGTTACGTAGGTAAATTTGCTGGTAAAATTTTTTTGTGGCAACAAATACAGTTTTGTTATATATAACAAAAGATATTTGTTATGCGAACAAATAAAATAAGTTACCATTAAGAAGTATAAATTTGTTATACGAACAAATAAATTAAGTTACTATTAAGAAATATAAATTTGTTATGCGAACAAATAAAATAAGATACCATTAATAACTATGGATTTGTTTTGGAAACTAATTAATTTTGATAGATATAGAAATGCATTAATGAGGTAGTAAGGTAAAAATTAAATACATGCGTATTATAATAATTTTATTTATTTATAATTATAATCTATATACATGTAACAAATATTATATAAAAAAATAACATATGAAACAATAGTCACTTAAATTATATAGATTTATCAGTAATCGATACATACCTTCAAATTTCTCAATAAGACACTCTAATTGCCATTGTTTTAAAATATCTTTTACAAAATCATCCATTTATATTGACGGGCACAAGAAACAAGCACTTTTAAAACACAATTTTCAACAGGCTAAACTTAACAGCGCAAGCAATTGCAACACGACGTAGAATAGTATAACACGAACAGTGAATTATGCTGTATTCCAGGGAATACCCTGTATACACAAAAGTTTTAGTTACCTGTACAAAGTATATAGCGGGAAGAAGAATTTGTAATCTTTACAAAATATAATGTCACAGAAAAAAAATAATAAAATTTGTCCCAGTAACAGATTAAATATTTTTAATTGTTGCAAAATGATTTTGTAATCTGAACAAAGTAACAAAATGACTGCTTAGTACTAAATACTAATAATAATTGCTACCATGACTAATATTTTACAGCAAATAATACATTTTATACACAACAAAAATGGTTTAGTTTTGGAAACTTAAAATACAAAGTTTTTCGTATACACGGTAAAAACATATTGTTGAAATAACAAAAAAAATACAGCTAGCTAAATTTTGTCCGGAATATCAATGTAATTTTTTACCGTGCGTGCTTCAACTTCAAGACATAGTGTGCTTCTGCAAAACCCTAAAATCTAATTCATAAAGTCCTAAATAATGACGTTATTTTGGGCATATAAATTTAGGATTTAGATGCACACTTTGAAATTCCCTTTTAATTGTTCGTTGTGATTATGTCTATTTTATTTTATTTTTTAATTACGAATTATTCTTCTTTCCAGTGCGTCGGCTTTTGATGCGCGGCGTGAACCCCGACTCCAGTAACGAAGACGGCTTAACAGCCCTCCACCAGTGCTGCATAGACGACAACGAGGCTATGCTCCAACTCTTGCTAGAATACGGAGCCGACGTGAACGCAGAAGACAGCGAAAGGTGGACACCTCTGCATGCAGCTGCCACTTGTGGACATCTTCGCCTGGTTAGGTGTCTGGTCGCCAGGGGAGCCAACCTTCTGGCGGTCAATGCGGATGGTAATATGCCGTATGACATTTGCGAAGATGAGGCCACGTTGGATTATATAGAAAGCGAGATGGCACATAGGTAGGATCCGATTGTAATAAAATAATAAATGGTTCTTGACCAAGTAGAAAGTAGGATACAATGTATAGATCTTATTTGATATTCAGAATTTGATATAGTTTATTTAAAAATTAAATCTTGTAATTTGACTTAACTTTCGGAATTTATGGTTTATGATTAACTTAATTTATGAATTTACAATTCATAATTTAGATTTTAAAATATAAACTCACTTAAAACGCATGCGATGGTTTATGAACGATTTACAAATTTAGAAATTTGAAATTTAGATTTGGAATATAACTATATTTTATATTTTCAACCGTAAATTTCAAATTCGACCATTTACAAGAGAGAGCTATTAAACTTGGCGATAAGGTATAAATTTGCTTCGTCCGTCAGCTGTCTTTTCTGTTTGTGAGTTGACATTTTGAAGATTCACAAAAATAAATTGATATTTTGTTTTTTGTTAATAAGCAGTATTCGCGAACATCGTAATTTATACGACAAAGCAAATGAATTGTACAAAACTAAAAACGTTTACGTAATTTCAATGCAACGAGGGATAGCAAGGAATTAAATACATGTACACTCATACGAGTTAATTTGAAGAGTTGTTTATGATTTTGTTATTTCACTTTCAGAAACTATGATCCCCTTAATCACTTGTTCATGCTACCACCACTTACAGCCCGATTCACAAAAAAGTTTAAGCTAATCCTCATTTTTGGATTAGCGAATTCTACTCTAATTTTACAGTTTTTTTATCCTAAAATATAGTCTAACCCATTCCTAGTATCTACCTTTATTGATAATATCATGAAAATTAAATTTTAAATACCGGAATAAGATAGAATTCACTAATCCAAAAATGAGGATTAGCTTAAACTTTTTTGTGAATCGGGATGATAATGTTTAACCATTTATCTGTCAATGTAGGGTAGTATATTTTATTAGGTATTATTTATAATTTCTATTCATGTGAACAATTATCTATTAATTTAGAAACATAATTCACTTGAACATAAATTAAAAATAAAAATAAATTAATCTAACTTGACAGATAACGCGTTTAACATTTGTTATTTTTTTTTGTTTTAATTTCATGGCTATCGCTATTTTTGATGTGATTTTCTACATTTTCATACCTAGTTTTTGCCGTTACAAAGCCAAAGCCTGCAAAATAAATTATGCTTATTGATTCAGATATGTTATGATCTAACCCATAGATACTACCCATATGTAACACCCACAAATTAATATAAAAAATTGACCTACCTTGGTAGCAATGGTAAAACTATAACCATGAATTTATGTCAAAATTGTTAGGAAATTAATTATATAAATTTTAACTCAAACAAAATATAATTTCAAAATTAGAAAAAATATATAAAAATGATGATTAAAATACAAAATAATTGAACTGTTAAAAAATAACTGAATTGTTACATCCAAAATTGTTACGCCCAATTGTTAACAATAAAAATTATAAAAAATATACAATAGAAGAAAACCTACCTTAAGTAGATTCTAGAAGTGAAAAAAGTCTCCTGGATTGCTTCAGGATCACAGGGATTTGGTTTCACCTGGAGGTAACTTCTTTTACGAAATTTTGACCCAGCCTCCACGAAAGAACTATCGCGCCCGTATATCCACAAGATGCGTCGCGCTTTGTTTAGATAAAGTAGTCGTACGATCAAATATTAAATATGAAAATAATAAAACATTTACAGTCATTACAGATACAGAATTTTAAGTTTTACAACTTTTATTTGAAGCTGTTGTCTCTAGTTCATGTTACAAATATATTTTTTTTATTAAAACTAATCTAAATTATATCATTATTTATATCTCACAGGAGACATATATTTCAATTTAAATTTTAATTGCATATTTTAACAAAATACATACATGTTCAGGTATGGAAATATATTTGGAACTCTGAATAACTAAAATAATTTACATAAACATCATGTAGAGTTCGTAAATAAAATACTGTGACTTAAATAAAATTAAATCTGGATTATTAAACTCATAGTTTAACGTCGTAAAATTTAATATATAATTATAATTTACATCAAGCAGCTGTATATTCTCAAACAATCTAGATTTAAAAATAATATAGAATAGGGCGGTTGCAAAAATTTTTATGTGCATCTTAATTTAATTATTAAATTTTAAAAAATATTGTTCTGTAAATAACTTCAAATTTCAAATTATCACGAAATATTCGTTAGATATTTTACAATTAATTATTGAAATTTGTGTAATATTTTGAAGAAATCACATATTATGAATATGAAACCAGCTCATTGTTTTATATTTTTTTACTAGTTTAGTTTTTATTAATTACTAATTTCTGCAGGGGAGTAACTCAGCTACTAATCGACGAAACTCGGGCCCATACAGAGATGCAAATGTTAGCCGATCTTCAACGTATAGCAACTGCAGGGGGTGACTTAGAATCGTACGATCATCAAGGGGCTACACCGGTAAGTTGTACTATTTTCCTTATACGAATGGTAACTTAAAAATATGGAGTATGTACGAAAAACACAGTACACAAAAATATTATCTTAAGAATTACAACTATTACCGCAAAAATTCAGATATTATAGATACTATAGCGTCTAGAAACTTTTTGGGTTAGAAGACACAGGTTTATAATGAATTTAATTTACAAATTTACAATCTATAATTTAGATTTTAAAATATAAACTCACTTAAAACGCATACGATGATTTATGAACGATTTACAAATTATATTTTATATTTCCAAATGTAAATTTCAAATTCGACCATTTACAAGAGTGAACTATTAAACATGGCGGTAAAGTATAACTTTGCTTTATCCGTCAGCTGTTTTTTCTGTTTGCGAGGTGTTGACATTTTGAAGAATTACGTTAAGATTATTTTAACCAAATTATTAACAATTAAATATTACATCGGGCCTGACAGGCCCTTTTATGCATCCTAGGGTTAATAAAAAAATAATCACACAGAAAGTATGCCATGAAACAATAAAACAATAAATTTTTAGATGTTCGAATGTTTGCCCTTCAACATCAAAATTCGAAAAGGGAATAATTAATGGAGTTTCAGTCTTGTTGTAGAATTGGTTTAAGTATTTTTTTATTAACAATAAGGTATTGTTAATAAAAAAAATTAAATAAACCAATTCAACAACAAGACTAAAACTCCATTAATTATTCCCTTTTTTAATACAACCATAGTGGAAGAACTTGATCGATTAATATTTATAATAATCAAATAAAACAAATACAGACCAATGGACGATCTGTATGTAACTATTGTCACAATGTTTTGAAAAAATAGATAAATTTAAAAAAACCTATAAATAAAGGCATACTAAGAAAATCTGCAAGAAATACCACGGAAAAAAATTGTCAAAATGACTGATATCTAAATTAAAAATTTGAAAATGAATATTATATTATTTTTAATTTTTACCTCCCGCTAAACTTAGTAAGGGAGGTATAGGGATCGTGCTAAAAATCGCGTATCGAGATTTTAGTAAATAACCACGTTTTAAGGTACTTAGAATCCAATTTTAAAATTTTCATGATGATGACTGTATAATATGTGTATGTGTATGGATTTTGTCTACACTCTGCTTCAAATGCTATCATTCAGAAAATTCTGAAACCTTGTATTTCGACCCTATTCTAATATGGAAAGAAACCATTAGATTTTCGTGTAAATCGGATAACCGGAAATGGCAATTTACTTGACGCTCATAATGGTTTTTCTCAAAAAATACCATTAAATGTTATTTTTTCGCATTTTATGTCCTTATAAAAATTAAAGATTATTGAATTTTCTACATGATACATTAATACTTTTTTCTATATATCTTACAGATAAATTTAAGAAATAATCTTTTTTATGAATCCCAGACCCAGAGCCTATGTTTTAAAGATAAACACAATTCCTTTGTTACACAGTTCATATTTCAAATGTATTTAACTGCAGATAAATGTCTGTCAAAAAAACTAATAATTTTAAATTAATAATGGTGACATTTTAAAAAGAATACAGTAAATAAAGCAATAGTTATATGCAAAGGAACATAATATAGTTTGCAGCATTAGTAAATACTTAGGTATGTATTTAAATTAATAAAAATTATATAGCGGGAGGTATTGTGTTGGCCACATCAGGTTTTTATATTAAGAGATTTTTATTATTTTACCCGAAAAATATTTATATGTATGTATTTATGCGACTAAATTATATTATTCTCTCTCTTCGCCGGTTTCAGTGAAGTTAATTTCCCTATTGGCCGATCAGAGAGAAGCTGATTCAGGAGCAACTTCCATGATTGCTCTGCTTTGAACGCAAATATCTCATATAATAAACTTTATTCATTATATCATATTTAATATAAAAATGAAAGGTAAATTATATCTAACAATAATGTGTATCTATAATCGGTGTCAAATAAATATATGTACTGATACTCAACTTTTTCTCTTCTCCGCACCCTGTCCTTTGCCATGTGGCGTTGCCGCTTCTTTATTACTTAGTATTGGCCATCATTGAATTGACAATAATGTAAAAATCTCCAGTCCATACTTATATGACGGCAACTATAGCTTACTGAAATTAAAGAAAAATACATGCTGTTTTTCCCGACCTCATTTGTTAATTAATTCGTGACACATCTTGCTGCCCAATCTAGTTTTAATTACATCATTTCATTCGCCCTCATGAAAAAGTAACTAATTTCAATCTCAGTTGTTGATGATCCTTTTAATATCCTTTTCTAACCACTAAAGTGAATTACAAGCACTTCATAAATATGCAGAATATGTAAAAATGTAAATTAATTTAATAACGTCGAAATAAGTCATATTTCTGGCTTCATTACACCATTTGTGCGTGGAATAATTCATTTATATGAAACTTTTCATTTATACTTTACATTTTGAAGGGTAAAAGGCAGTATAGCTCGTTCAGCAATCATTTGAACAAATGACTTTTAAATCCTCCGTAACTGACAGCGATGAATCTGATTAAAATCTAAGTTTTTCCGCATTTGAAAAGGCGATAGCAGAAAGCATGAAAGTAGTAAAATGGGCTACTTGCGTGGTACTGAAAATTCGATTTCTATCGCTATATGCGTAATGTTATGTTAAAACATATATAAAAATAAAAAAATTAATTAAAAAAAAAAAACATTTGTTTTTAGTAAATTAAAAAAGAAAATTATCTGTGACATTATATTGAACTAGAGAAGGGAACCATGTTTAAGAATATAACCTGTAGATGGTACGGCGTGCGAGAAAGTTTTAATTTGAATTTGACATTAGTTAATTTTTCTCTCTCTCTGGTATCTCAAATACATTAATTACTTTACAAATAAACACATAGATAGTTACATGTAAACTATTGTTGAAACGTGAAACAGGGGATCTATATTCGCACAAACACGACGTTGCTATGAGGCGGTACCACGCTATGGTTTTACGGACATTAATTGGTGCGGTGTAATTCTACGTCATGACGTTAATTCAAATAATCAAATTTTATAATTTTTTTCTCCACACCAGCTATGAGTGCCCGTGAGGTGACGCCTGGTAAGCGCCCACACGATCAAATATATCGTCATCATTACCGATGTCTACATGTGTTGTAGATACTGGCACACCCAGAAATGTGTAATATGCCGTGATGATATATTTTTTTATTTTTTTTCTGGTTAATTAATAAAAAAATTGCCAAAAGAAAAAATAAGGGTAGTTATTACTTTCTCTTCAAAAATTTTAAATAAAAAAAATCTGATGTGGCTAACACAAAACCTCCCGCTATTTAATTTTTATTAATTTAATTCATACCTACGTTTTTACTAATGCTGCAAACTATATTATATTCCATTGCATAACTGTTGCTTTATTTACTATTTTCTTTTGAAAATGTCACTATTATTAATTTGAAGTGATTATTTTTTTGACAGTGATATTTACCTGTCAGTTACATTTATTTGAAATTTGAACTGTGTAACAAAGGAATTGTGTTTATCTTAGGCTTCGGGATTAATAAAAAAAATGATTTTTAAATTTATTTGTAAAATATATAGAAGAAGTATTAATGTAGTTCCTGTAGAAAATTCAATTATCTTTAATTTTCATAAGGACAAAATTCGAAAAAAATGTCATTTAATGGTATTTTTTAAAGAAAAACTATTATGAGCTTCAGGTAAAGTGCCATTTCCGGTTATTTGATTTACGACGAAATCTAATGGTATCTTTCCATATTAGAACAGGGTAGAAATACAAGGTTTCAGAATTTTCTGAATGATAGTATTTTGAGTTAGAGCGCCAACAAAATCCATACACATACACACACACACACACACACATACACACATACATACATACACACACACATACAGATATCATCGTGAAAATGTTAAATTTGGATTCTAGGAACCTTAAAACGTGGTCATTTACTAAATTCTCGATATGTGATTTTTAGCACGATCCCTATACCTCCCTTACCAAGGGTAGCGGGAGGTAAAAAAGGTACGCAAGTAGCCCATTTTGAAATAAAATAGATTAAAAAATCAAATATTTTAAAACTTTGAAAGTTCCTATCATATAGTTTTATGATCCAGTTTTAATATAAATAACCAATTCTAATTTGTTACTAGGGTGGAGGACCCTACTGCTAAATCATTTTATGGCGACGTGGCCAGTTTATTTCAAAACCTCTGTAATTGCTTTTACATTCTGTGAAATATGTTTGACATATATTTCCCAACTTTTTATTTGTTTCCATGTTTGACATTAGTTAGCGGAGGTTTCAAAGTTCTCAACTTGTCCGTGGTAAAAGTTATCGAAGTTTGAAGTGAGTGCTTGCTTTAAATGTTTAAAACTTGTGTTAACTCACGTATGGAAAGTGGTAAATACCACGCAAGAATTTAGGAACACTTTTAATTTGTTTATAACTCACAAGCATTTTGTGCGTAGTATAACACATTAGCTCTTTATCTACAAGGTGTTCTTGAACACGCTTTTAATGTATAATGAATGACAAATTATTATATAATTGTATTTTTTTTTCAGCTCCATATTGCCGCAGCCAATGGATATATAAGCGTGGTAGAGTTCCTTTTAGACCAACATGTAGCCACTGATGTAAAAGATAAGGACGATTGGCAACCAGCCCATGCTGCAGCTTGTTGGGGTCATGTAAGTATATTTTCTCAAATTTTTATAGAACGAGACAATTGAAAATTCTCGATTATACGAAACGTGTTGCCTGGAAACACCATGAGACCGAAGGTCGAGAGATATTTCCTGTAGGCAACACGTCGAGTATTTCGAAAATTTTTGATTGTCGAGTTGTATACAGATAGATTATATCTTGAATAAAAAATTAATTAAAAAGTAAACAGTAAATGTAAGGTTGGCCTGTAGTCTATTTTTTCTGCGAGTATCGTCAAATTGTATGATACATAAACTATCTTTTTAAGAGCATTGTGTACATCCACCGTAAAAGCTTAAAACTTAACTTCATTCTAGTCTAATTACACGAAAACTATTAGAGATGTAAAGGTGAAATAAATTTTATATGGAAGATGAAGGATGAATCTAGGTTTCTCCGGAAAAAGATATTTGATAATTTTATATTTTAACAATATGACAAGCTCTAAAACTACACATATTTTGTCGTACAATTTCGGGCTTTTAATAAACATTTTTCGTAAAACTATCTTCACAGAAACTTCTATTCATTCTTTAATAACACAAAGATGTAAATAACTTATTTATTACTATGCCCATTTCAATAAATTTAGACTGGAATGAAGAGACTAAACGGTGTAAATTTGTGTGAAATTTTCGTTAGTGAACTACTGCCTCTAGCGGAATATTTAAGAAGTATGAGACCATCTCTGTCTTTTGTAGTTGACCAAACAAGTTTTGTGTTATACCATTCATATTATAAGTAAATTTGTAATATTCACATTAGGACATGAAAATAACTTATTTTGTATATATGCAAGTCGGAGTGGTCTTATCTTAACATATTTTCACGTTAATTTTTTGCCTCTACAATAAACTTTGTTTATATTTGTTATCAACATTTGTAATTCCATTCTAGAACTTATTGTTGTTGTAAACTACCCTTGTTTCCATCATTCCGTTATTGTCTTTTGCTATTTGGAAATATTGTGGTGCTTTGTTTTGATTTGAGTTAATTTTGGACTTAATTTGTGATTCGCTTTTGGAATTTATTGGTTAGATTTATATATAGACGACTTATTTGGCTTTTCTTGTGGATTTGATTCTTGGTTTACATTTATTGTAATATATATTTGAATTTCATTTTTATTTCACAAAAATGGATTATCGACGTGGAAGTAAGAAACGACTCTATCTGAGTGCAAAAAGAATCAGTTCAGAATCTGCACAATTATCTAAGGTAACTATTCATTTTTAAATTTGAAAATGTTTCTGAATATGACTCAACACGGGTATTTCATTTTATTTAAATGTTATGTATAAAACACGTATGCAAGACAAAAATAGACAAAAATAAAATGTTCAAAATTTTAAAATTTGATGTACAAAAAGTGTGTTAAATTAACAAAATAAATTTAATATAGCCTTTTAAATATATATATATATATATATATATATATATATATATATATATATATATAATATACTACTAAATTTAAGCATTCGTTTACAATACCGGGCCTAAATTTATTTATATAAATTAACTTAGTTTATAATTTAGTAAACATGCAAGATATCTTATAAAATATTCGATTCGATAGTTATAAAAGAGTACATTTAAGAAATAAATGTACTTAAAATTATATTTCAAAAGTATTTAAATTTTTACTACTTAGGGCCGTCTTTCATTTCCTTTTATACCTATAATTAATATGTCATTATTATTCATTTTACAACATATATAATAATATTTCTGTACTCATCAATGTAAACAATATTTCTAACGTGCTTTAAATATATCGTCATCATTACCGATGTCTACATGTGTTGTAGATACTGGCACACCCGGAAATAGACCCAGACATAGACGTAATTTTAAAAATGTTATAATCGGATTCTAGGGATCTTAAATCGTGCTTATTCACTAAAATCTGGATATGCCAATTTTAGCATGAATCCAATACCTCTCTTAGCGAGAGGTAAAAAACAATATTACATAAAAACTACAATTTTACAAAATTATTATTACAATACTATAATTATACTCTACAATATTATTTTCAATACCAATATTAACAGAGTAAGGCTGATTGAAAGTAAATTCTAACGGTAGTACAGGCTGCTACTGTTAAATAGACAAAATTTCATCATTGAACCACGACAAATATATAGCTGGGCAGTTTATGGCTCAGCAATGATAGACTCCGCCTACTGTAACCACGTGCTTTACCCCTCTCATACCTCACCGCCGGCAGCACCCCTAACAGAAACTGTACACAATGCCCTTAATATGTAGCTGTATGTAATATTATATTGAAATGCTCGTATTTCAAAATAAACAAGCACTAGCAACAGTGCAGTTTCTGGACTAGTGATTAATCACTAATTATTTGTTTAAATTTTAATTTCAACGCCTTGCTGTCAAATAATACCGTTCAATTATTTGTTTTATTCTACTCGGAAATGTCAGTATCATTTCAGATGTCTGCATAAATGGCACAAAACATAATTTTTCTCTTCAAAGTCAAACTACAGATTCATTTATGTACTTAATACTGTTTTCGAAGGAAAAAGATTGTACTCTATACCATACGTAAATAAATTTCAAAATGACACTGACAGTTTTGACTTTTGAGTTTATAAAACAAAATAATCAAACGCACCAATAAGTAACCATGGTGAACGAATAAACGAACCTTTAAATATTCGAATATGCCAATAGTTGTATATTCGTTTACCATGGTTACTTAATAATAACCTTTATAATACGTGGTAACTAAGGAAAATCCCACATTCCTAGTGGGTTATAACTTAATGAATGATATACCCACCGATTTTTGACACTTGACCGTTACGTCATAGTTTGATGTTAATATATTAGATATACGTATCGTATGTTTATCTCTATTTTACTTATGGTTTCCTACATTCTGTCTTCGATACGTCTATCTAATATACGATCATCAAACTATGACGTAACGGTCAAGTATGAAAAATCGGGGTGTATTCTCATATACAGAGTGTCTCAATAAGTTTGCTCACTATTGGTAACTTTTTTATTTGAAGAGGTACGAGGTTGGTTAAATGAGCAAAATTGTGCCATTTTATATTAGGAAATTGGTCATGTAGACAAAATTAAATTTGTGTCAGCGGTTCTCAAAATTTGGGACAATATATATATTTTTTAAATGGAACCATATATTTTTTATTATCTTATTGGAAAGAGTATTTTTTTCTCTTTCCAATAAGGTAATATTGTTTATGTACAATTTTTTCAAATAAACGAGTTATTTACGGTTAAAAATTTAAATTTTGTAAACTATTTTATTAGTTTTTTAGTCAAGTAAGCTATGGAAACAATTGATTCTTTTTTTGTTTGACGTTTAATAATTTCTCCCGTAAAGTTCTCTATGTTTAATAATGTTTAATAACTTTACAAATGAAGAAAAGATAGATATGATCGTGCTATATGGAAAGTTATATCTAGACACCAGTTACGTAGAACAGTCGGTTCTCTTTCTAAAAGAGTTTAAATGTGCGAAAGAAATAATGGCTTTCAATTTGAATATTTTTTTTGTTTTGTTATTACTGTAAAATAAATTAATAAAATAATAATTTTATGAAAGACAATTGTTTCCATAGTTTACTTGACCTAAACTAATAAAAGATAATTTTTATCTTTAACCGTAAATAACTCGTTTATTTGAAAAAATTGTACATAAACAACATTACCTTATTAGAAAGAGAAAAAAATACTCTTTCCAATAAGATAATAAAAAATATATAGTTCCATTTAAAAAATATATATTCTGTCCCAAATTTTGGGAACCGCTGACACAATTTTTATTTTGTCTACATGGCCAATTTTCTAATATAAAATGGCACAATTTTGCTAATTTAACCAACCTCGTATCTCTTCAAATAAAAAAGTTACCAATAGTGAGCAAGCTTATTGAGACACCCTGTACAAAACCATAAGTGGTAAATTTTTGTCGGAAAATTTTCAGATTATTACGACAGCTGGTTACCTAGTAATTTATCGGTTGACATTGACAACAAAATCACGAGCTGTCAGGCTAATAAATTAGCAACAGGCTCGAGTAAAACAATCGGACATTTTTGGCAGGATACAATTTAACCACGAATGGTATTCGGATGACTATTTCCAAAATAAAAATAAGTGCACAAAAACCAGCTTTGGCAGGTATATAAACAATATGTTCCTAGGCACTTTTAAAACGTCAAAAAAATCACTTATCAAAACTCACTTGTAAAAATACAGCATCTTATTGGTTCACAGAATACAAAAAAAAATGTGACTTTGTTTTGTCGAAATACAACATGGTAACTAGGTATGTAGAATCCTGAATTTGGATTGGTTTAGAATTTTTTGAGTGAAATAATCCATTCTAAAATTTTAATATATAATGATAAAAAATCTCAGTAATTAATAACATTTTATAATTTGTAGTACTCTGACATTTCATCACAAAAATGTATCTTCAAAACGGAAGTCCATTTTCTAAAGACCTAATATGGCATGGAGCCGTTAGTGGGTTGCACTGTTACACATGAAGCATTTAACGTAGAATACTCGTACTTTTTTAAATTAATGATTCTGCTCTTACGGTACGATGAATTCAGGCGCCACTGATATTGGAAGAAATGGGAACATTTCGTTCGAAGCGTTAGAGTATTAACCCCATTCTAAATTGAATATAGATTGTGACAAATCTATGAAACTCTTTCACAAAATGTGTAGAACTTTGTTTTCATAAAACAATTATTTTAAAATATTTATAAAACTTCATTCATCATTTTTAATAAAAAAAAAAAATGCGGGCTGTAACAGTGTAACATCACAACTTTTTAAAGTGATAATAGTACTAAGCGAATATAATATAATGGGGGATTACGGCTCAATCGAATTAAAGGAAAATAGTAAAAAATTACGAATGTATATGCTGAATAACGAATATTAATAAAAGAAAATGAAATGGTATAATTGAGATATTTCAGAAATAAAGGGTTTTTTGTTATAGCGCTTCGACACTAATATGAAAATATTTTGATTGGCGGCCGAGAAACCGCCTATACATGCATTACAAATAGCGTGTTAGGAGGTGGGATTACTACCAATGGAAGTTAAGAAATTCAAGTTCGAAAGGAGGGGCTAACATTCCTGTACTACAGTTTTCAAACAGTTTTTATTTTAACACAAATTTCTTGCCTTAAATTTAATAATTTAAATACACCTGTAATTATAAAGTATGTAGACTTGTACAGTGTTATAATATTCATTTATTTTTATGTAAATATAACTTAAAATAGCATATATTTCAAGAACATTTAGGTCCATGATGAAAACAGTTTGATATAAAAACATATATATGTGACGTCACGTCAATCTTTTCAAAATTCGGGAGACCATAACTCGCTTATTAATAGGAATTTTTTCACCGGATTTTCATCAATAGTCTTAGTTTTCCTAATATTTTCAGATGAAATTATAAAAAAAAAAATGGTGTAATCCCCCATTTATATTATTCAAAATTTCACAATGCTAACACTCAAGCTACGTACTATGTCGCATTTTGACATTTAATTTTTAGGATTTAGGTCTTGTTCACATAAATACAACTCCGAATGGCACACTAATGACATCCATTTTCTTGTATGGCTACACTTTAGAATAACAAAAATTAATTATACAATTCGATTTAATTTGATGCTTTTTATTAAATATTAATATTACATTTATTTCATAAAATAGAAGCTAAGGGCCAGTTTTACAATCGCTGGTTAAAATTTTAACTGTCAGTTAAATAAACAAAATTGAAACGAAATGAACTGTCAAACGACAAATTGATCATTGCTGTTAATAATCCGATTCAATATTGTTTATTTAACTTACAATTAAAATTCTAACCGAAGATTGTAAGACTAGCCCTAAGAAGCTATACTTTTACAATAAATTTGACGTTTTGCACAAATTATAACAATGAACATGATTTGTTTAATTAGGCATAGTGTGCTCCTGCAAAACCCTAAAATCTAAATTCTAAAATCCTAAATAATGACATTATTTAGGGCATATAAATGTAGGATATAGATATTAGGGTGATAAGAGTAACATCAGACACAGCCTTAGTTGAACGATAGTGCTGACAGTTCTAAACAACTTTGCTCACTAAGCAGCGCACATATTAAATATATGACGTCACATAATTTGAAATTTAGTGAAATGTTTATAGTTGTATTTCAATAACCATGCACATTTAGAAAGTGTAACAAACACTAAAATTCATTATTTTTTTTTTTTAATCTTTCAGAAAATGAATTAATCGAAAAATGAGTACTTGACGGGCCTAATTGTCCCTGAAATATAAGAAACCCGTTCGCAACGCTCCATAAAAGGAGTCAAGAAGAACAAAATATAATAAATTGTTTTTGTTTCAGTTAGAAGTATTAGAAATGTTAGTCCATTCGGGTGCTGATTTAAATGCCAAGAACAAACACGACGAAACACCAGCAGGTAATTAACCATATATTCTTCTTTTTGTATACATACAATAACTACTTCAAAATAAAAAATATATATATTTTCATCTAGTCTTACAAATAAAATTTATTGATGGAAATAATTAATTTATGTGTTACACAAAGAATATTCATAAAGGAAATAAAAATATTATTATTACCTTTGAAATAAATTTAAAAATTAATGAGGAGAAAATTATATTATACTCGTTACTCGTGTCTCAATATGTTAACGTTAAATTGTTTAATTATGTAATAACATTTTCACATATGTTGAATAAATACGTATATTGCGAATATACAAAAATATCGTAATAATAAAATAATTCAAATTATCCTAATAAAAAAAATATATTTATTATGAAATATTAGAAATTGTAGTTTCCATGATAATTGAATTAACCTATTTATTTTTATTCAATTTTGGTGTTTTAAACTGTCATTATTAACTCCATAGCAACAACTATAAGCAACACTTTATTCACAAGTGAATTAAATTTATTTAAATCACTTTCACAAAATTTTAACTCACTCTGCAACAAATAATGCATTTAAAATAACATTAGGTACGAAAATAACACTCACCATAATATTTATCAGACATTGTCAGCCAATTTCATTATTTTTCACGGCACAAATGACAGACAATAAAGCATTTTAAATAGATGACGTCAAGTCTATCAGCGACGATTGTCATGCTCAGCCTACTAACTGATCAGTTTTTTATTTTGTCAAAATTTAATGTTATAATGGTTTTTATTATTATTTCGTCAAAATTGAATAAAATATTGTACAAACCACGTAAGCTAAGAATGTTTATTCACTCGAAGAAATTAACTCACTCGCCCTTACGGGCTCGTGAGCTAAACTTTCTTCTCATGAATAAACATTACCTTGGCTCACTTGGTGTGTAAATATCTATTATAAATTATAATGATTTTTTTATGTAACGAGAAAAAAAAGATATTTCAAATAGATTTAATACATTTTTAAATATGTCATTAATATGATGTGTACCGCCTTCTCGAGGTGGGAAAATAAATAAACAGCTTTACATTTTTATAAAGTCATGTTCTGTCGTTCTAAGTAATTCTGCAAGTGCATGGTTTAAAGACTCCGTCGAACTTTCAAGGGTCCCTCAATACCATGGTAAACAATTAAGATATTTTTTAATATATACATTTATTAACTTTTCATTTAGTTTGGAGGGAAATAATCTTCAAATTTCAATTTTGACAATTTTTTTTTCATAGATATCTGCGAAGACCCAGATCTTCGTGAAAGAATAATCCAACTGAAATCCGAACAAGAGAGTAAACGACAGGCTGAAGCACAGCGCAGGCGCGTGCGAAGGTCGCAGAGTAACACTCGTGCGCAATCCGTGCGCAGGACATCTCTAAGGGACAAGGGACTTACCACGAAGAAAGAAGTTGTAGAAGAAGCAAGACTGAGACTGCAGGCTGCACAGGAAGCCACGACAGTTAACAAGGTGAGAAAGTAAAAGAGAAATTGGAAGTAAGAATTAAAAATAAAAGAAAATTTTAATTTTCTCTCTTATTTCCGCGTCGCGTATATGTTTCTATATGTAATTTAAGAACTGAAAAGAATAACAGTTGGACACCCACAATTTAGACTGGACCTGATGTCATATTTTTATGTTTAACATTGGCCGGTTGCATCAACGTAACTCAAATTGTAAGTGTTTCTTAAATAGACAAAATTGTATCGAAATGAAACGTCAAATGAATTAATATGTATTGTTGTCAAAATTTCGATTTACATTTTTTTTGTTTAAGCGTTGCTTAAAGTCTTGTAGGTGCAACTGGGTATTAGGATTTAGTTCTACCTCACTTAAATACAATAGGAGAGTATCACAATTTTTGATTTTTTTTTTAATATTCCTAAAAAATTAAGAGGCACGTATTTTTTTGTATAGTATCACTTACTGCGAAACACTCACTTTTTTGCGTAATGCCGTTTTATCTGACTAAGATTTTTACTTAAATCTACGTCTTTCTTCATTTTTTAATTTGACAAAGGCTGATGGACAATTATTCCGAAACTGGTAGCCAATTACTGAATAAATAATAATATATTACATTCTAAGTTAAGAAAAGTGAAATTTTACCAGATGAGTACTTAAATGCCATAAGAGTACATTAAAATCACTTTTCTGACGCGGTACGTACACTGTTTTTTCGTATTTTATACTAGTATTAAAATATAATAAATAATATTCTGAATTAAAAACATCTTAAAAAAAATCTGTTGTGGCCAGCACAAGACCTCTCGCCATTTCCATGTTAGGCTATATAAGTATTGTATTGCACTTCGCTTTCGAACCGTCGTTTTATAACAAAATATTACAGAACTTTACCCAAATATTGTTTTTTATTGTATGTAACATGTCTTCTGCACACATATAATTCTAATTATATGTATTTTTCATTGTATGAGGAAGTTTCTAAATGTCAGAGATTGTTCCAATTCATTAACCAGATTGGCGGTATTTCTGATGGATATATGCATTTTACCACAATTTTACCTGTAATTTCAAATATTTAATTAATAAAACAATAAGAAAAATTAAATATACTTCCCAGAAAAAGCTATCAGAATGTTACTAAAACTGTTGATATTTGACAATGACATGTGTCATTTACAAACTATGTTATAAACATTGGAATTTGTCAACTGGTTTTCTTAGTGCGTTAGCCTCTGCGATTAGTTTACTCTATAAATTATAGTGTCTTTATATCTAAATCTATACAAGATATAATAAATTTTTTAAGTGTATCAGATGGAGAATTTTATGTTCTTCAATATTTAATAAAAAAAAAACTCCCAAAAAATTATATTTAAAAGAATTTTTCTAAGAAACAACTACTTCCGGTTGTTCAATTGTTACCAAAACCTTTTCAGCTCTTCCCAGGAATGTCAGATTGAGGAAACTGCAGTTAAATATTTTTTAAGTCTTATAGTTTTTGAGGAATCGTGTCTACAACATCCGGCATACATACACACACACATACACACACACACACACACACACACACACACACACACACACACACACACACACACACACACACACACACAGACATCATTTTAAAAATGTTATAATCGGATTCTAGGGATTTTAAATCGTGCTTATTCAATAAAATTTGGATATGCGAATTTTAGCATGAATCCAATACCTCTCTTAGCGAGAGGTAAAAACATTATAGTCTGATTCTCAGTAACAAAGTAACTTGATAGTTATTGTTTTTTGTATCTTACAACCTCCAAACAAATTAATTTTTGGAAATGGATTTGCAAAACGATGGATCTAGAACATTGAAAACGATTTAAAAGATAAACAATATAAAATAAAAATAAACAATTCCTTATGTCAAAATGTGTTTTAATGACAAAACCGTTGCTTTGCTATGTTGTAAAGTGATCTATTACTGTACGATTTTATTGTATTAAAATAGTACATTATTGTACAAAGTACGAAAAAATCTTTTACTCTAATCGCTCTCCTATACTTTTAATATAAATTTTACTTTTATATTTACTATTAGGCTACTTATATGTCATCATCATTACCAATATCTGCGATAAAGCATATTGGCACACTCAGAAATGGGTAATATGCCGTAATGATATATTTATTTATTTTTATTTTAGGCTACTTATGTGATACACTTTTAGTATATATTATCAAAACATTTAAATTCACATTGTGATACTCCCTTATTTTTCACTTTCTGTAATCAAATAACGACTACTTTTTTCATCAATAATAACAATAAATATAAAAACTTTCATAGGATTCTTAACAATTTTTTATTGGGCAATGCGATCATAAGATCCAAAATTTTGTACACCCATAAGCGTATCTACATAGGGTAGCAAATCAGTTACAAATTCGGCAATAGGAAAAGGAAATTTACCAATCAACTAGTTCAATAACAACGTCTTCCTAGCAAAGAAATAGGTAAAACATTGTTTATACCCATCACGATAGCCTTGTAATTAAAACGAAGAATGTGAAAAATTGTATTCTTTCCTATCAATGAGCATATGGGATATTAGGCAAGACAGAGACCATCAACATCGTTATGAAAGTGTAAATTCACCTCATGCAATACAAGTACACCAGCCTTAGAAGAAGTCTATGGACGAGTACGGCAGGAATTGTTGCAGTGAAATTATTCTTTGTCCGATTAGGTTGCTTGCTGCTCGATGTGCGCTTATTTAGTCACTTTCATTTGACATGAACGCAGGGTGAAGTGCAGTGTTTTGTTTTCGGTTGTGGCATATAATAAACAATGAAAAGGAAACAGACATGTGTTTGCATATCATATAAAGTAAGTTTAAAATACATACAAATAAAATATAATTTTTAATATTTGATGTGATATACTCGTGTACCGATTTAGGAAAATAATAAATTCTAGACAGGTGTTGTCGTTTTGTATTTTTTAATAGTTTCATTTTTGTAAAAGGTGAAGGGAAAAAGCAAATCATGTATGGAAAGTTAATAATTACCGACTACTAATTAAAATAATGTTAAATATATAAATTAAACTTTTCTTTTTAATATTAATTTAACGCTAGTAGCTAGCATAAATGCGAAAAAATAAATACATTTATTTATTTAGTCGCTTTCGGTACATCTCTTAATTCATAGTACGCTTATCTGTAAATTGAAAATAGTGTTATTTAAAAATTATAAATAAAATTTTACATCAGTAATAATAATATGAATGCGAACAAAATGCTGTATAAGAATTTAACAAATGTTATATAAAAATAATTAAATTTGCTACATATCTTGTGCTTTACAATCATAACCATAACGGTTTTACAATAGTATTTATTTAAATTGCTATGTACGAGTCCAAGTATTTCCTATATAAAAATTATGGCTTTTTGCTATAAAATAATGAATTTTTGCTATATAGAACACTGACTTTGCTATGCATATGAATTAAAATGTTGAATCCATTAGCTATGATTTTTTATGTTAAGTATTTTCTTTTTAATGTTTTATAAAAGATTAGAAAATACCTGACAAAAATTAAATGAATAAAATTATAACAAACAAAAGTTCTACAAGTTTTTAGTTGTAACGAATTCTGTCATGTAAAATGTGAAACATGTGTTTATCTTTTTGTTCAAATTCCTTGACTATCGCTCTTAATAAATAATTGAATAAATTTAATAATTAATTTATATATCATTTGATGCAGAATTTTTTTATCTTCCTATTGATACTACAACTATTTTTGTCACTCAAAACGGGGGGCAACATTCTACAAAACACTGATTTCCCATGTTAATCTCCAATGTACTCCTTGAAAAAAAAAAAAAAAACACCGGTATATAGTGTATAACAATAAATAATAATAAATAGCGTTTATTTTTTTCTATGTCGTTTATTCATTGTTCATAGCGTTCATCCATTCTACATAGCGTTTATCCATTCTACAGCGTTTCTTTTTTATTCCACGTTTGTTTTAAAACGTATTTAAATTAAATTTATTTAGTTACCAAAAGCGCAAATTTAAAAAAGTGTACACCAAAAAGTTCAGAATTTTATACTCTAAATAATTTCTATTTTCCGTATTTAAGCTTTCTGCACTAATATAAAAAGTTGATTAGATTTTGGGTAAAATTGGATAACCGGAAATGGTACTTTATTTAAATCCCGTAACAGTTTTTAATGAAAAACATTGAAATATAACCCAAAACTTTTCAATTTTAGTATTTAAGACTTCTACATCAAGATGAATAACATATTAAATTTTGATGAAAATTGATAAGCCGGAAGTGATACTTTACTTGAAGCTCTGAGCAGATATTCGTGAAAAATATAGTATGATACAATCCAAAATTTTTCAAATTTAGTATTTGACTTATGTATTAATGAGAACGACATATTAGATTTTTTCTAAAATTGATAAACCGGAAGTGATACTAGAAGCTGTGAACAGATTTTCTTGAAAAACTATATTAAAATATGATCCAAAACTTTTCAAATTTGGTACTTAAAACTCATATATTAATATGAAACAACATATTAGATTTTGATTATATATGATAAACCGGAAGTGGCACTTAATTTGGAGCTCTTACGGCCGTTTTCATAATCAGGCTCACTTTATGACTTTAATTTAAATTACTTTAAGACTTTATCTTTATTTTAATGTAATGCTGCAGTGCTCGCTAAAGTGCTAAAGTTATATTATGAAAACGAAAACAACTTTAATTTTAATTTAAGTGTTAAAGTGAATATAAAGTTTATTATGAAAACGGCCCTTAACAGATTTTTGAGGAAAAATATAATAAAATATCCAAAATTTCGTATTATAGACTTTTCTATTTATTGGAATAACAAATTAGATTTTACAAAACGAACAACCGGAAGTGATACGTTACTTAAAGCTCCTTGCTATTTTATACATGGAATTGGCTCATGTGCTGGCCACATCAGACTTTTTTAAATTATACTATTTGAAGGCAGATGTAGGTATTTCTTATAAAGTCAGGTTTATAAGATAAGACTACCAACTTTTATTTTTTAAATATCAACATATAATTATTTTACTGAAATATAAACCGCCATTTTTTTGTCTTTCAAACGATGTATTACTTTTTATTAATGTATTTAAAAAAATTCGAGAAAACTAAGATAATTGAGAATATGACAAATAATTTTTATTCAAATATGTGTCAGTTTACTTACATAACAATATTATTTTCTTTATTATGAAACATAACACTCAGACTCGTAGGCGACGCATTATATCTATTCAGATAAGCGGCACGTTGATAAATAATTGACATTAGAAAGAAAAGAATATTAAGGGACTTCTTCGCTCAAAAAATAGTAGTACGCATTAGATGCACCCATTTTGACGTAACTATAATAGGAGTAATAATTATTATTATCTTTTCAGGGCTTCGACAATCCAGACACAGTCGTTCCAGACCCACCCCCGTCCGACTACGACACAACCATCGCCAACCCCGAACGCAAGGCCCCTGAGGGCAAAGACAACGATAGTATCATCTCCGAATCGAAAGGCGAAAATGAAACCACTTACACCACTGACGCTAATGGGAAGATCAACGTCACGGTCTTCGTAACCATCAACGGCACGCTAGCAGACCTTAAAAAACAACGCGCGCAAATTCGCAACTCTAGCACGGATATAAATAGTATTACAACCCCAGTTAGTTCACTACCAGAGTCAGATTCAGGGTTGAGTACGTCGCCATTGTCTGTGAATAGGTTTACTGGCAATACGGGGGAAGTAGTGGGAGATACGCGATCAAAGAGATGTTGTGTTATACAGTAATATGTTAGTGAGGTTATGACAAGAAACTGTCAAAATTACACAAGTTTTGAAAAACGGAAATTGCAAAATATGATATTACAGAGTGATCAAAAATAACTAATTCAATTGGCAATAAAATTCTGGGGATTAATATATTCTACAGTTTACACTACGTCAAGTAAAGGCGGAAATAATATTGACGTATCATTTTTACAATACAAATACGTTGTCAGAGCAAAGCTATAAGAGTAGGGGCGTGGAAGCTACTAATCAGTTAAGTCCAGATCTCCAAATCTGCAGGAGGTCTTGTTACCTAGCGTACTGGCCCGTATTTGACACTAATCTCGATAGTTACTTTAGTTAAATATAAATTATTTGAAATTAAATTTGAACTTAATCTTATTTTCTTTTATTTACTAACTATTTATATCCAAGGAAACACGACAGTAAAGCTCATTCAAAGCTACGAAAATAAAAAATATAAATAAAATTATAAATAAGATTTTATGGTTGGTAGTCACAGCTTCGAAAATAAAACGTAAATTAACGTCAGCTGTCATTTAGTATATTAATAATTAACAATCAGTAATAACAACTTCATACCTTTTAACGCACTTTACGCAATCATATATGCAAGCCTTTTTCCCAAAAAAAAAAAAACTATTTCTGATTATATTTAAATTTAAATCCTTTTATCAGAACGTAAATTGGCATCTCAAATGACATTTGTTATGTATATGCTTATTTCATGTAAAATATTTGTCATTTGGAAATCCTTGTTTATGTCTTGTGTTTAAATTTATTTTCGAGAGCTGTGAACACTTTCATAAGAAACTGTTGTTTATATCGTTATTTTTATTTTTATGTATAATTTTATTTTTATTTTCGTAGCCGTAAATGAGCCTTAATTTTCAATAATAATGACTTTTCTGTAAATAAAGTTATTTAAAACTGAATATATGTATATTTGTACATTGCTGTTTTATTACTTTGCAAATTGATTGGTTAACTTTTCGGTTTTGATTCACAGCACGACACACAGCATGAGGTAGCTCTTATATCTTTGCCTCTACTATAATAAGATTTCGTATGATTGGAATGCCTTTGCTATCTGGGTAATGTAAGAAATAAAAGTTTATGAGTAACGGAAACATCGACAAATTTAATGAAAAATTGTAAATGTACTCAAATTTAAATTCTCAAATGTCACGGTCAATAGTGTCAACAACAGGAAATAAATTTTTGTATCAGTCTTACCTATTTCAAGTAGTTTTTTATTGCCAACTGAGTCAGTTATTTTTGATCACTCTGTAGAATACATTTAAATAGTATGTGATATGCAATATCTAGAATTTACGAAATATGATTGCTGAAATATGAAAATAGAAACCGATTGAGGACAAACTTAATCCAAAATGACGACGTAGGATATCTGCCGGGTTTACCAGGTATTTTTCTTTTGTCATATTTTTATTTCTGTACTATGATAATAACATCATGAGAAAAATTCTTCGCCACTGTCATACTTTTTTTAAAAATTTGCCAAATTTTTAGTTTCTATGGCAGCCATTTTAGATAACATTTGCTTGGAAATGTTACACGGTCTACGCTGTCTAAAAATTTATCATTTAAACATGGCGATTCCAAAACATATATATGTAGCTAAAACTACTTATTATAAATTATGTTTAAATAAAGATAATAATTGTTATGCAGAAAACATAACTAATGCAATATATTTCATAACATTTTCGTAAAATAAAAGAAATGAAACTAACTAAAAAGGATAATTTACTTGACAATGAAAATTCACTTTCAATTGCAAATTGTGACATACCGGATGTCTCCTTTCATTTCGTTATATTGGAAATATAATGGGGTACTTCACTCATAATTATTTATTTGTTATTCAGGAATACTAAAAATAGAAAATAAGTATTTTTAGTTTTTCCACGAATTAAAGTAATTCAATTGAAAGAGGCATTAAAAAAAATGTTTATACGAATTCAATAGTATCGTACGAAAGTGATATCATTACCTGAGGTCTTATATGTATCTTATACAGTATAGACACACTCTGTAACTACAAAAATAGATACAGTAACAGTAAAGCTCCGCTAATCCGGATCAATTGAAAGTGGCTCAATCCAGATTAATTTAAAATCCGGGTTACTGGTATAATATATATTCAAAATTTCGATTTTCATTTTTTTGTTTAAACCTAGTTTAAAATTTAAGCCTTGTTGGTGCAACTGTTAACTTAACTGCCAGATATACTGAAAATGTCGCATCGATATTAAAGCGTAAATTGACAAAATTATTCATAAATCAATGAAATGATGCCATATTTTTTCTTTTATCTGGCAGATACGTTAACTAGCACTTTATTAAGAGTTGGAAAACCCCGGCCTTAATTTTGATATGTCTCCAATTCAGTGTGCATTTGCATTTTAAATTATATGTAAAAGGATATTTATTAATCGAAGCGTATTGTATTTTAAATAAAATTTATTTATAAATCTTGTGATAATGGATTTCGGCTTATGGGTGGCAATCATCAGATCACAGCTACATGTACAGAAAATGTCATAAAAAAATATTGATAAATTATTTTAATGTGAAGCAGGTATCCGTGGTCGGTCCGGATTACAAGGTATATAAAATAAAATCTACATTTTTTAATTTTGTCTGGATTATAAGGATGTCGGGCTTAGTGGATTTTCGGATTAGTGGAGCTTTACAGTATATACATATTTATATTGGATGAATTAAAGAAAGAGACAGCACATTATCTCTCGACAGATCCATATATATACATATGTATCAATTCCATTTATGTACTACAAAAGAATCCTGCAAAAGATTATATTTCCATTAGAATTACTATACAAACGTAGGTACTGTCCTATGTAAATTAAGTACTTCCACGGACTATAAATAGCATAAGTTGTTAAGGACAGACCGGTAGTTACCTTCTTCAACTATGACGTCACTAAAAACCTAGTTATACTTTTGAATGTATACGGTATAGAAACTAGATTCACTTTTTAATTTTGAACAACTATTGTTTTACACTTTTGTTCTGCAATTAATAGTAAAGAAACTATTGTCAAATGAAAATTTTGCCATTGTATTTCCTTTATAATTAAAAAGTAGACATCCCGTAAGAATTCATTGCATGAATTGACACGAAAACAAATAATATTGAAAATAAATGGCTAAACAACTACAATTTAAAAATGGTAGACATGCAGTCATTGATACAGTAATATTCGGAAGAAAATACATCTATAATAAATAAAATTTTGACCATTTCGATCAATTTGCAATTATGCTAAATAAATAGTTAAATTAATAATAATTATTAATTACTTTTTGAATTTTTTTCTGATTCAAAATTATTAAATTTTTTAATGATACTCGTAGTATTAGTTGCATTTAAAGTATCAGAAATTTCGTACTTATTAAATAAGATATAAATTAAGAACATACAAATTTATAAATACTTTTAAGATTTAAAAATATTGATAAACATTTCAAAACTTCATCCCAGTGTTTTATAATTTTGTATAATCATCCTACAGTGTTACACGAATATAAAAATGTAACTTACAAATTATAGTATCAAATAGTATCCCACTTTATTTATAGATGAAATTAAACTTATCATTAAATTAGTAGAACACCAAAATAACACCAAATATATTTTGCAGTTATCCTGATAAATAAAAATGTTATAAATTAAAAATAAATAACATAACCTCTGTATCAAATACATTCGTTATTTTTAGAATTGCTAAAATTTAGCAATCATACATGTGGTAGCAATTCAAAATGGCTGCTTGGAATCTTCAGTCCATCTAAGCATTCATTTTGAAATAGATTGTAAGTCGTTATACATTCCAGAAGTATTCTATACTTCCTTTTCCTTGTGATACAACACAATGTAGTTACAAATAAGTAGAAATTTTCTTGTGTTGTGTAAATCAAAATAATTAAATGTAAAAGAAGGCTAATATCAAAGAAATTTGCCTTAAAACACAATTAAATTTAAAGTGTCTTAAAATGTTAAATTTAGCCCAGTGAAATTATAATATATCAGTAATCATCAATAATTAAAACATACAGGTGTCCAAAAATTATATATACCGGACATGGAATAGAGCCTTTTTGCTAAAATTACCAGGAAAAATAGTTATAAATGGCATTTTCACTCGTTTAAACATACTTTGATATAACATAACGCCCGCGAAACTCAGGCCGATAACGGCTTTATGTAATTTTAAGTTTTGCGGGCGTGAATTTTATGTGTTAGGTTATGTAAAAGCGGATCTTTCATGTAGAATGGCGGATTTCCCATTATGGTAATGAGGCACGCTCCAGGCTTTGAGGGCCTCAAGCTAAGACATTTTTCTATAGTGTCTTAAAATAGATTAATATTTTCAATAAACATTATAAAAATATTGATTATTTTAACAAGATTTTATAAAATTTCATTAATTTGACACCTAATTTTATTTATTTTTTTAATTCTTTTTTATTATTTTTTGGGGGCCCCAAACATAATTTGCCTTGGGACCCAACTATACTTAATCCGCCATTACATGTAGATTAGGGCCCCTATTTTGTAACTAGAAACCGATAACGAATACGAATTCAATATGGCGAGCACGCCATCTTTAATTTCTATTCAGATTCACGAATTCTACCGAATTGTGTAAAATCATCTATCTTGAAATTTTAAATTTACCGTACAGTTTTAATTATAAAATTTACTAAAAAAAAAAGTTCCCAAATGTTTCTGAAAGTAATCTTTTTCTCTCCAACCTTTAATTTATATTATTTTTTTTTCATAATATCCACGCAATAAAATAAAAGAAATAAATGTCTTTACAATGGGGGGGGGGGGGGGTGGGGGCGGTTTCGTATTCCATCTGAAATGGTATTCGTTAACGCTTTCTCGTTACAAAATAGGTGCGTAAATGTGAAAATGTATAGAACGCATTATTGTGCAATTTCTGGATAAAATTGAATGGTCCTATAATTTAATTAATAATTTTTGGACATTTGTATAAAATATATTAAAAGTGAATATAATATGTACTTCCTTATATAAATAGAAATACTCATATATTTTCATTCTTATTGTTTTCCATTTGAGTATTTCACAAAGTACCACTTTTCTATTTTTATAACACCAGTGATACTAAAACTTTATAATAACTGTTACATTTCTTCCTTAAAGTATTATTTAAGCAGCTGTAAATATGTTTGTTACAGTGGTTCTCAAATATATTTTTATTTTCCTGTTACAGATTGAGAACCACTTTTAGTTAAGTTGAGAAACATTCCATAAATATTCCATATTGTTTTGTATATACTTGTTTTGCTTTTGTGAAGATATTAGCAATAATTTCCTTAAATTAAGGGTGCTAAAGTACTTGAAATGTTCTTTAACTCAAATATGTGCCTATTTTAATATTACGTGCAATGGGTTGCTAAGTTTCCTATGTTATTTGTAAAGAAGGAACGAACTTATCACTGCAATAATAATAAGAACTTCCTTTAAAGATTTCTTTGCACTAGGTATTGTTGTATAGTATTTGTCATAGTATTAAAGCACTCCATATTTTGTTACAGTCAATTAATTGTAAAATAATTGTAAATATTTTAAGTTATAATACATAAAATGTTATAATTTAGCAAAAACACCGACTTTATTATCAAATATTTGTTGAATTAGTCTATAGCCGACGTTTCTCTGCGACTTTTTTTTAGTTAATCTGTTTTATAATACAAAATAACAAAATTCATTATAAACTTACAATTACATTTTTTTCAGGTTTCCATATTTGCGAAATCATGTATGAGATTATCGAAATCATAATAATAATTTATTTATTTATTTATTTCAATTCAAAAAATAAAATTTGTAGTTATCTCTAATAGATAATCGATGACTATATCTAGGATCAACTAATTCAGGCAACAAAGAATTTTGATTAAAATGAATTAGTTTTGGAACCATTATTTTTTCAATATATTTACTTACGAGTCCCGTTGCACATCAGTTCGTCCACCCGCTTTAATTTCTTAGTTAATATATGATACAAATAATGAAATAATAACTAACATAAATTATCTCCAATTTTTATTATTTTTTAGAGACATTTTGTTGTTCTAATGACACAGCAAAATATGTTTTCTTAAATATTTTAAAGTTTTTTTTTTTTGTAAAATGAAATAATACTTACTGTTACCAATAGGGCTATTGCAAGAATTTTTATATGACTTCTAAGTATTAAATTTTAAAAGATATTGTGCTTTAAAGAGCCTCAAATTTGAAAATATCACGAAATATCCTTTAGATATTTTACAATTAATTTTTGAAATTTGGATAATATTTTGAATAAGTCACGTGATCTGAAACAGAATGTGACGTCAGAGTACATACATCTTCAGCGGTTCTAAGGTGTCAAGTGTATTGTCAAAGATGTCAAACAAGTGTCAAATTTTTTGATTGGTTCAAGTTGTATAATATGTAGGTAATAAAAAGTTCAAAATAAAATGAGTAATTTATATTAATGTATTGTGCCTTCTTACAAAAATACTGTTAGGAACAAACCTACTATAGAGTTTATAAATTTTACAAAAGATGCGAAGAAAAGAAAATTGTGGCTAGAAGCAGTAGGTCCCAGAGCATAATTTGTCAGAAAAATCGTGTCTTCATGTTTGTGAAGATCATTTCAACTTTCATCCACCTTCACGATAACAGTATATTTTTGTTGCTTCACTTTATGTTCAAGGCAGTCTTGACTATACAGATATTTTTTTCTCGACATAGATCTACATGTCCTATAGCAGATTCAATTTAAGAATCACGACCAGGAACTTTAAAGTAAAATATATTATCAATTTATACAGTAAATTCAGTTTTTATATTTTATTTTACCTCAACTCTTTAACACCCCTTATTTCGGTAGCAGCAAAACAATCGTTCGTATATAAATTCAGCCATCATCCAGCTATCGACCTTCGGTAAATTGTCCGACTTAACTTGAGTGTAATTTGAATTAGCCATTATTACTTTATTGTTCAATTACAATGAGCAATGTCAGCGTCAAATGTCAAATTAAAAGATTTTTTTATTAACATGTGACAAACTTTAGCCTACGTTCATTTATATAAATAATATTAATAAGAGTAGGTGATGGAAAAACTATTTTCCTATTGGCTATTAATGATGTAATGTATGTACTTCTACGTCAAAGGAGTGGGGGGTAGTTTTTCAGGACGCTAATCTTTTTATTTAATTATTTCCACAAATAACAACAAATTATTAAAATAAAAATTATTGCTAAGAAAATCATTGCATAAACTTTCATTTAAAATAGTTTTTGAAAAATGTGAATCAGGCTCATTCAGGAAAAACAAAAAAAAATAAATGAATTTAAATGTGTCTAAATGTATTACAGTAGTAATTTACAATAAAAAACTATGTTACCCAATATTGATAAATAATATGAAATTAATAAATCGATATTTGTTACGATTATACCGTTAAATCTTTAATCTTTAGCTAAAAATTTAATTTAAAATTACGCTATAATGTTGAAAAACCTTCATTTTAAATAAAAAGTAAAGATTTATTTAACTATTATTACAAGTTCTATTAATTAAGTCATGATAAATGAATTTTTAACAAGTGGGCGAACTGATGTGATTTTATCGTTTGTTTTGTTTCAAATACAACATATCATTTCGGATTTCTAAGAATTTTATATTTTTTTTCTCTACACTGAAAAAAAATTTGCTTTAATTATGAAAAAAATGCAGGTAAAATCAAAATATTTTGCATTCAACTTTGATCCAACAAAATTTTTATTTGTTTTGAAATTAATTCTGTGTTTGATCTTTCAAACGAAAGTAATTACTGTTAATTTAAATGTATTATATCATTAATTATTTTATATTGATTTGAAATTAAAAATGTTGGCACAAAAGTAAAATGTTTTGACACCAAAAATAATGCTTTTAAATGTAATATTTTTTATTCGTTTCAAATGCCGTAATTTTTAATTCAAAATATTGATTTTTTGAATCAAAAGTAAAATAATTAAAATAAAAACAGCGACGTAAAATATTTTAAAATAATTGTATATTACATTCAAACTAATGAGTACAAGTACGTGTACAATCAAATTGAAAGTAAACTTTCAGTTTAAAAGAATAAATTTATAAGTGAATATCACTTACATTAGAAATGATTGCAAAAAGATTTTAATTTGAAATTATCCAATTTTTTGAATTAAAATCTTTTTTCAAAAGTATATGTTCCCGAAAGTTTTTAATTTTACCTGCAATTTTTTTAAAACTATAGCAAAACTTTTCATTTTTGCAGATTTTAGAAATGAAAACATACTATTTTGAAAATAAAGTAAAAATTTCTTTCAGTATACTGCTTCAACAACTAACATGAACATGTCTCGTGCACTGTAGGAACATTTTATTTCACATATTTCTGCACAGCCAATTAGTCCATCCGCAGACGCTCCCAAAAAACGGTATGGTTCCATGTATGAATAATCCACTTTTATTTACTTTTTTAAAGCTTGTCCATTTCATTAGCCTTATTTTTATTTCTAATGCCATATTCTGTTGCTTTACAACCAGTAAACGAATTATTTAGTATATTTTAAAATACAATCGCTGTGGACGTCCCTCTCCGCTGCGAGGCAATAACACTTTTTGCCTTTCTTCCCTCCATAGCTGTTCAGTACCTGAACAATAGTGTAATAAAGAATTAGAAAACATTCGCCATGTTTCACAAGAATTCAGCATGTAAATCAACCTTTCAGTCATCATTAGATGCCGGCCGTGTCCAGCTAGTAACCACATACGCGTTTCGCTCTTATTGCAGCTCATCAGTGTGGTATAACTGCTGTCTCTTTGCAGAGACAATCCTCCAACTGGACACGGCGAGAGATATACATCTCATAAAAGATAGATGACAAGATGTAACTAAGTACATAATAATTTACAACCCCTAATTAATAGACCCTCGGCCGGCAGACAGTGGTTTCAAGAGCAGCAACGCATCCAGCTCCTGTGTATAATGGTTGCATAAGATTTTGGGGCAAATACAAAATTTGTATTCACTCCGGAGCGGCATTAACATATAAACATATAGGTAGGTACAACTCGAGCTTCGAAAATCATCTATGTCTATGGACTACCCTACCCGCGGAATAAATAAGGGTTGATAATAAGGGTAATATGAATTTTATAAATAAAATATGGGAAATATTAAAAAATATATTAGGTGCCGAAGTGTTGGTGATTGGAGACTTCGTGACCATGAGTTCTCTTCGGACTTGGTGAATAAGATCAGTTCAAAACAAGGCGATTTATCTAGAAAATATTCAATGTAAGTCAATTTTTACCTCTCGCTAAGAGAGGTATTGGATTCATGCTAAAATTCACATATCCAGATTTTATTGAATAAGCACGATTCAAGGTCACTAGAATCCGATTATAACATTTTTAAAATGATGTCTGTGTGTGTGTGTGTGTGTGTATGTATGTCTGGATGTTGTAGACACGATTCCTCAAAAACTATAAGACTTAAAAAATATTTAACTGCAGTTTCCTCAATATGACATTCCTGGGAAGAGCTGAAAAGGTTTTGGTAACAATTGAACAACCGGAAGTAGTAGTTTCTTAGAAAAATTCTTCTAAATATAATTTTTTGGGAGTTTTTTTTATTAAATATTGAAAAACATAAAATTCTCCATCTAATACACTTAAAATTTTTATTATATCTTGTATAAATTTAGAGATAAAGACACTATAATTTATAGAGTAAACTAATCGCAGAGGCCAATGCACTAAGGAAACCAGTTGACAAATTCCAATATTTATAACATGACACATGTCATTGTCAAATATCAACATTTTTAGTGACATTCTGATAGCTTTTTCTGGGAAGTATAATTAATTTTTCTTATTGTTTTATTAATTAAATATTTGAAATTATAGGTAAAATTGTGGTAAAATGCATATATCCATCAGAAATACCGCCAATCTGGTTAATGAAATGGAACAATCTCTGACATGAAAATGATATAAAATAGATATAATTAGAATTATATGTATGCAGAAGACATGTTAAATACAATAAAAAACAATATTTAGGTAAAGTTCTGTAATATTTTGTTATAAAACGACGGTTCGAAAGCGAAGTGCAATACAATACATATATAGCCTAATATGGAAATGGCGAGAGGTCTTGTGCTGGCCACAACAAATTTTTTTTTATATACATATTTGTCATAATTTTTCATAAATTTATTTTCCTTGTGATAAATTCAACATTAAGTATCTCTGAATGTAAAAAAATCTGTTGTGGCCAGAACAGTACCTCTCGCCATTTTCATATTAGGCTATATAAGTATTGTATTTAACATTTCTGGTACACACAAAAAATTCTAATTACATCTATTCTTTATTTTTCAATTCATTCTAGGAACAAATTTCCTCCTAGGTACTCTTCTAAATGTTCGAGATCTTCGAATTTATTGATGAGATTGTCGGTATTTCTGATGGGTATATGATGAATTATATGTATAGCAAGCGCGTGTTTAGCTGACACTGTACTGTACATACTTTGGCTTATAAATGAATCCCCTTTGTTTTTATACCAATTTTAGATGTCGGAGTTTTGTCCTCGTTATAACAATTGCATATTATATTACTATCACACTTCGAGTTGTCCGTGTACGAATTTTAGGTTTTCTGCATTTAAGAATAATGTCAATTTAACATGCAGCAGCCATATTTATAATATTAAATATTAAATTAATGATAAAATAAGAAATATTAAATGTACTTTCCAGAAAAATTCTCTGGATTTTTGACACTGACATTTATGTCTATTACAGACATTTTAAATTGGATTATTTATTATTATATATTTATAATTCTTTATCTCTAAATCCATAGAAGACATAATAAAAATGTGCAATGTATTGGATAGTGAATTTTATATTCTTTAATATTTGTAATAACATAAATTTCCAAAAAATAATATTTAAATTTTTTTTAAGAAACTAATACTTCCGGTTGTCCAAACGTTACCAAAACCTTTACAGCTCTTCCCATTAATATCAGATTAAGGAATACGTAGTTAAATTGGTCTTTAGTGTTATAGAATTTGAGAAACCGTGTTTACAAAGACACTCACACACAAAGAGAGAGAGAGAGATCATTAAAAAAATGTTAAAATTGGATTCTAGGTACCTTAAAACGTGTTTATTCACTAAAATCTGGATATACGATTTTCAGCATGATTCCAATACCTCTCTTAGCGAGAGGTAAACAGGTACCGACCTGCCGTTTGAAAATTTGAATTCGGCACACCTTCCTCTAAAAGTTTCAAGACATCGCACACGATTTTTTGACTTGGCGGGTTGTAGCTAATGGAGAAATTATATTGCATCAGCCACTTATTCTGCAAGTAATAAGTGGAGCAATGAAAAGAATGGTCAGAAATTGAGTTGATCATCTTGTAGACAAGTGTCATGCTATTAAGAATTTATCTTCAACTGCAAAATTAACAATTTCCACATATTTTTAAGAGAAAGGAAAATTTTATTTATTTAAAAAAAAATGTTTTCTCTACTACTCTAATTCAGTTACGTAAAGATTTTTTCGTACTGATGCATTGAAATATGTTGTTTGGCGTCACCTAAGCAACGTCCGAAACGTCAATTTTCCAGCTCTCCACTAGATAAGTGATCGGGAAATTTTGGAAAAAAACACAGTTATTTCTAAAGCATTTCTTAAAAAAACTATATTTTTAATAAAAAAGTATAGTTTCTCAAACACTCTTTGGCTTAATAAAAATAAGAGAAAATGGTGGAACATTAAATGAAATTTAATTTTAATATAATAAATTCAGTGCATTTGGTTCACAATGTTGGTCACAACTTGTACCTTAAATATTTACATAACCGAATCTCACGTTTAACTTTACTATATTGTTGTAAATTTCATTATTTGAGATAACTACTCTGTCCTTTATACATCTGTGTTTATTCTTATTATATTATTGTAAATTTCGAATTTGTAAATAATTGTTTTTATGCATATGCATAATGGTGTATACACTTTTGTAAATTCGCGGGAACCTTTTTGGCCTAGGCTGTTGGTTCTCCTTAACTAAATAAATAAATAAATAAATGACGGCAAACGCCTTCGGGCAGCAGTGCAGCAGTGGAAAATATAACCAACAAACGTAACATAAATTGTAACATAAGTAGATAAGAAATTAAACAAGTTTATTAAATTTTAATTTGTTATAATACTTGAGGTAAATTTTAGTATAAGGTTCCAGCCATCAGCTGTGCAATGTCAATGTATTTAAAACAGTTGAAATTTAAATTTGACGCATCACTCTGAAGTTGGCTTCAAATCAGTGTATGTGCATAATTTGTTTTAATAAATAATATTATTTGTACAAAAATAACTAATTATTAGTTTTATAAATTCGTACGAAAAATATTGTACAAACCTCTTGTGTGAACTTGGTTCCCGGAATCGTTCTACAAACACTCATCCGGGAACCAGACGTTCCCGCATTTGGTATGTAAATAATTATTACAAAACACATTTTGTATCAATTATATAAAAAGTGACATTTCAAAACCTCATAAAGTTAGGAAAAATTCAATTTTTTAAAACGGAATATTTATAATTGACAAAAAAGTCTACGTACAATAACCAGAACATTTAAATAATAAACCATTTATTTATGTTTTATAAAGAAATATATTATTTTGAAGGGTTTCCTTTGGTTTTTCCACTAGTAAATGAGAGACGAGCCATTGAATCTACCAAATTTTTAGTCAGCAATGGCACTAGTCTGCCATTCTTCGAGTAATTTGTTGTTATATTCTTTTTTGGTTCATATTTTTGTTTCTTTCAAAAATTTTCCGCACTTTTCCAACCTGGTTAAAGTCCGGAGAGTGTGGGGGATGAGTAAGCTTATTTTTAATACAATAGCTATTCTTTCACACGTCGCCAGTTATTTGTCGAAGCCATATTTTATGCACTTTGCTTTAAATTTCCTTTTAAAATATCAAGGTAATCTTTGCTATCTATAATTGTTGCAATAATTACTAATTTTCGTACTCCCACTTAATAAATATAGCCCCAAAAAATACTGTCACCGCCGTATTTAACTATTAATTTTAAATGCCTAAAATTTCAAATTTCCCAATTTTTGCCTTCTATCTAATTTGTACGTATTATACTTACTTACGTTACCAGAAAAAGTAACAGTTAAATCCGGCGGTGATAGCATTATGTTTTGAGGGTATATTTACTTAGCGGAGTATGAAAATTATTGTAATTATTACACAATCATGGATAGCAAAGATTAGCTTGCTATTTTTAAAGCAAATTGAAAGCAAGTATCGCAAAATATGGTGAGCAGACAATTTTAATTTAATGCATGAGAACGATACAACAAATAATTCGCATCTTCTAAGAGAATGGCTATGCGGTATAATATCGAAAATAAGCTTAATCATCCCCCACAGTCTCCGGACTTTAACCAAATTGAGAAAGTCTTGAAAATTTTTGAAAGAAACAAGAGTATACCAAAAAAGAATTTAACAATAAATTTCAAGGAGAATGGCAGAATATAACGCCATCGGTGACCAAAAATTTGGTAGATTCAATGGCTCGTCGCTGAGTTACCAGTGGCGTATTTACAGGGGGGGGGGGGAATATGAAGGATATATTCCCCCCCTCCCATGATATCGGAAAAGAGTAAAAATCAAGACGTTTGAACATTGTTTTACGATTTATTTGCAATATCATGTCATATATTATTATAGAACAGGTCGCCTGAAAACCAAGGCGTTGTTATATTTTTATCTACGATAAACTTTTTTATTATTATACAAAATATTTTTATATCCCCCCCCGCCTAAGGTCATGTCATATAATGGGTCATGTCTGGATACGCCACTGTGAGTTACTGGTGGAGAAACCAAAGGAAAACTATCGAAATATCATATTTGTTTGTAAATCATACATAAGTGGTTTATTATGTAAATGTTCTGGTTATCGTTCGGAGACTTTATTGTCATGAAATGATGAAACTGTCTATGTTTACCCCATAAAATAACTATATTATTTGTTTATTTATATATGTATATATATATATATATATATATATATATATATATATATATGCTTTTCGTTTTGGATTAAAAAAAAATATTAAATATATTTGGCTTTAGACACATATTTTTTCTAAAATAGATTGAAATTATTGTCGTACGACAATGTATGGACTGCAGCTAACCTCGGTTGTAATGAAACACTTCCCGGTTCGATGCGTAATGCGTAATGTACTATTTTTCGATTCAAAAGCTAAAAACTGCGTCTATCTACTATCCGGTAAAATTGAACTTACCGAACTTAATACGTATTATTCTATAAATACAGGGCGTTTCACAAATTCGGATACAAACTTTACGGATGTACAAAAATAAATTGCCACATCACAGAAAATTTTAGAAAATAGAATATATTTATTTTCCTGGCTAAACAGGTTATTTTTATGTTTGAATGCAATATGCACTTATGTATTCTGTATCGTACCATGTTAATTTTTACAGCCTGTTAAAATTTGTAGCCCGTAGGAACGAACGTATTATGTGTCATTTAAATTTTTTATTCAGTGTCTTAGTGAAAAATTTAAACAGGATGTTAAAATTAATATGAGTTACAGATTGCACCCCAAACATTTATCTGGCTCTCAACAATGTACAGTAGATATCATGAACCAAGCCATTACTGCATTATTCCATTGTTATTAGGTTTGGGTCCTTACGTTCATGTCTACATTGTATTTTTGTATTAGTTTTTAAGAATTAAAGGAACGAACATAGATACATTTTGCACATTTTCTTTCAACACATATCAACTATTATTTGACATTTTTAATATAATCTTCTTTTAGCCTTTAATTCAAGTGTAAAAAACTTTATGACATTTGGTCAATAATAAATAATAATATAATAATAATAAATAAATAAATACTTGACCTCATGCCATAAAGCTTGTGTTTACACTTTTGTTGCATAAATAACTATTTTTTTGCAATTTATGTTATATAAAAATTAAATATTATTAAATTTTCTACAGATATGCATTCATACATTTTCTATTTATAAAATAATATAATTTATAAGTCCAGGAGCCTATGTATCAAAGATAAACACAATTCCTTTATTGCACATTTCATATTTCAAATGTAACTGCCAAAGTGCCAGATAAGTAAATGTTACTGTCAAAAAACTAATTATTTCAAATTTATAATGGTGACAATTTAAAAAGAAAATAGTAAATAAAGCAATAGTTATATGCAAAGGAATTTAATATAGTTTGCACCATTAGTAAATATGTAGATGATAAATAGCGGGAGGTATTTGTGTTGGCCACATCAGATTTTTTATTGTACACATATATTGTTTATCATGTAATTAAAAGTTAATTTATCTGAGTGTTATCACATCTATTCTAAACAATAATTTTGTACGTTGATAGGCTTTCGTAAATTTTAAACGTATGAAATGAATCCGTAGTGTATAACACCGTCCATGGGAGATATATAAGAATCTCGCAGACAAGCTAAGCTCTTGCATTTTGTGGCCATCTACGAGGTTGAGCGGTGGTCAAGTTATAGGTAGTCCAAATTATTTATAAAGAAAACTTCAAGATACAGTGAGTACAAAATTAAAATATCTAGGTGTTGTAAATAACCACTTAAATTTACTTCTAAAGTAAATTTAATGAAATGAGCTAATGCAACTCGATTTTTTTGACAGCAATTATTTTCATAAGAACATGAAAACTGATTCGAATTTGAGCGATTAATTAAATTTACTTTAGAAGTGAACCTTTATAAAACCGGCCCTTGTTTTATATACATCGTACAATATTTTCATTTTATTAGAAATATTCTCATGTTCACAATAATTTCTTTGACAAATCTGTACGTACATATACCAAGGATTAAAAGTAACTCTTTGCAGACCAATGCTAGAGATTGCTGTCCGAGAGTAGCGAGGGCTGCAACTAGTTGAGGTCTTCAAAGATATTTTCAACCCAGGGTATTCATAACATTTTTTTCTACGATCAGAAAGATAATAGATTTTTAAAAGTATTTATTAAAAAATGTAATTTTACACATATTGTCACATCAATGAAATCAAAAAATTTGAATTTAGTTAACTGTGAAACAATACACTGGTTTGCAAAGTACCTAGGTACTTTATAGAACGTTGCTATTAGCAATGGTCTACAATAGTTATTTGTGTGCCGAAAGTATTTCTTTATCGAACATCGAACCAAAACTAAAGTAGCAATGCTAATATATTTACTTATTAAATGATAGCAGCCTTCGCTTGTGTTTGACGAAAGACTTTAAACAACTGTGTTATACACACTATTTTTTTCTCTTCCTGCAAGATGGAAAAAAGAAAAATTCGGAAGTAAAGAATTATTTTTTAAATAATTTGACATTTATTATTATTCACAGCTACGAAAATAAGAAATATAAATAAAATTATAAATAAGATTTTATGGTTGGTGTTCACAGCTTCGAAAATAAAACGTAAATTAAAATCAACCGTCATTTAATATAGTCATAATTAACAAGCAATAACAACAACGTAGTTCCTTTTAAAGTACTGTACGCATATCATATATGTATGCGAATCTTTGTCTTAAGACAGCATTTCTTAAATTTAAAATTTAAATTGAAATCCTTTTCCCAGAACGTTGTTATGTATGTGCTTATTTTTGTGTAAAATATTTAACATTTGTAAATACTTGTGCTTATGTCTTATGTTTACTTTTATTTTCGAGAGATGAACACTTTCATAAGAATCTATTGTTTATATCGTTATTTTTATGTATTTTATTTTTATTTTCGGAGCTGTGAATGAGGCTTAATTTTTGTATTTGTGATGTGTGTCTATGACAACAACAAACATTGCACACAACATTCATAAGTAAAATTCGTTGCTCAGATACCGACGCGTTCTGCAAAGAGTCACTTTCAGCATGATAAACACACCAGAAAATTGTATTTTTTCACAACTTGCCCGAAAAGTGACCTTTTTCGTGGATGTTTTGCGTGCGCAAAGTGGTGCATTTCGTAACAGTGCGAACATGACGCGCAAAATTGCACGTTGCACACGCTGAAAAATTTTGCGCACGCTTGCCCAGTTATCTACTATTTCAGAGCAGGAGTAGAAAAAGATCTTTGGTATGCAATTATTTACTTTCTGTAACCCAGTGACGTTCGAAATTAGATCAAGTTTGAAAATCGAGCCCCGTGGCGAGTTTTACAAAGAACATGTTTTTATACTATTTTTTCTATTGAAGTAATTTTACAATGAGATTTTTAAAAAATGCGACTTGTCAAAAATATGTCTTGGTATTTTTTGTCAGTTATATTGGTAGCATTTCCCGCTAACAATTGAAATTTCATATTTTGATTGTTTGTGTGTTGTGAATTTTGTCTTATTGTATACAGACGCCAAATATTTCCAATTTTAAATGGCACAAAAGTGACCCCTGTGGTGCACTCTCCACGCCAGCAATGAGTGCCCGTGAGGTGACGCCTGGTAAGCGCCCACACGGTAAAATATATCGTCATCATTACCGATGTCTACATGTGTTGTAGATACTGGCACACCCAGAAATGGGTAATATGCCGTGATGATTTATTTATTTATTATATGTACTTATACGTTAATACATTGTAACAAATAACAGTGCGCTTATAGATCTTCTCAACGACGTGTTACCAGTGCTTCTATAGACTCAAAAGAACACCGAAATAGAAAAACCTATTTTTTATATTAGCGTTTTATAACAACTTTTTGATTGTCATTTTCGTTGCTAAATGAAATACTTTTAATTAAGCACTAGTACTTAAAAATCTGATGTGGCCAACACAAAACCTCCCACTATTTAATTTTTATTAATTTAAATACATACCTACCTACGTATTTACTAACGCTGCAAACTGTTCCATTGCAGAAAACTATTGCTTTATTTACTATTTTCTTTTTAAAATGTCACTATTATAATTTGAAGTGATAAGTTTTCTGACAGTGACATTTACTTGCAGTTATATTCATTTGAAAAATGAACTGTGTAACAAAGGAATAGTTTTTATCGTAGGCTTCGCGACTAATAAAAAAAAATATTTTTAAATTTATCTGTAAAATATATAGAAAAGTATTAATGTATTCCTGTAAAAAATCTGATGTGGCCAACACAAAACCTCCCGCTATTTAATTTTTATTAGTTTAAATACATACGTATTTACTAACGCTGCAGACTGTTCCATTACAGAAAACTATTGCTTTATTTTCTATATTCTTTTTAAAATGTCACTATTATTAATTTGAAGTGATTAGTTTTTTGACAGTGACATTTAATTTACTGTCAGTTACATTCATTTGAAATATGAACTGTGTAACAAAGGAATTGTGTTTATCTTAGGCTTCGCGACTAATAAAAAAAATTATTTTTAAATTTATCTGTAAAATATATAGAAAAAGTATTAATGTATTCCTGTAGAAAATTCAATAATCTTTAATTTTCATAAGACATAAAATTCGAAAAAATGGCATTTAATGGTATTTTTTGAAGAAAACCCATTATGAGCTTCAAGTAAAGTACCATTTCCGTTTATCCGATTTGCACCAAAATCTAATGGCTTCTATTCCTATTGGAATAGGGTAAAAATACAAGGTTTCAGAATTTTCTGAATGATAGTATTTGAGTTAGAGTGCAAACAAAATTCAAACACATACACACACACACACACACACACACACACACACACACACACACACACACACACACACACACACACACACACACACACACACACACATACAGACATCATCGTGAAAATGTTAAAAATGGATTCTAGGGACCTTAAAACGTGGTCATTTACTAAAATCTCGATATTAGATTTTTAGCACGATCCCTATACCTCCTTTACCAAGGGTAGCGGGAGGAAAAAATGACAGTTTAATGCGTAAAAGTGATAGTTTAATGCGTAAAATATAGAAACGAATAGATGAACATGACGTCTGCCTACTTTTTAATTTTGAAAAATTCAAAAGTTTATATTTGAGAATAAATGATCTGTTTTAAAACGCTATTATAAAATATATATATAAATAAATTGCGAAATGAGTGTTTTAGGCACTTGACGTGTTGTATCACTCGCTTACGCTCGTGTGAATAAATTTCACAACGCGTGCCTAAAACACTATCATTTCGCAACTTATTACATAAATAGCTATTCTTATCGAACGCACAGGAAAAAATATTTTCAACGCATATAATAAATGTCTTTGAAAACAAAATTTTTATTAAAAACAGGTTTCATGATTATCCACGATCAAAACAACACTGATTTAGCCCGGTATTTCCATATGAGGATAAAATGTCTGCTAAAAATAAAAAAAAAAACATGGATAAACTTTAAACTTGCTACGTCGCATTCATTTTGTATGAATTAAGAAATATTTGCGATTGTATAAAAAAAGTTTCAAATTTGATATTAAAAATTTTACATAATAAATTTTATGTATTACAACAGTTAATTTCTGTAACCTAGTTACCTTAAACTATAAGTATAAATAACGAAAAAAGGATTTGTTAAAAATTCATGGGCCTCACTGGGATTTGGTCCCAGGGCAGGACCCTAATAGGATCTTTCAAATTTTTTACAAATCCTTTCTTCGTTATTTATACTTTAAGATGTTTTCATTTGAAATCACATTTAAACAATTATTCTTATATTAATTGAATATTTCCATTTTCGTATATTTTCTTTGGAATTTATAATTCATTTTTAATAATCGTCATTAGATTATTGAATACGTTGTAAAAGATAAACGTACTATTATAATCGTTTTTTGACATTCACAAGAAGCACCAATTTTATCTGCTATAATTATTTTATCAGAATGATAAAAAAGTTTTCCATGTGTATACAAGCACAATTATACCATTATTCAAATATTTAAATTATTAAAACATTTCAATTTAAATATCTGAATATTAGTCATATTTAATGACTTACAATTATAGACTAAACAATTCTGTATGTTGTTATATTTGACTTGGAAGTTTATACAGTAGAAAAATATCTAAAATTAAAAATTACTGTAAATAGCAACAAATTAATTGCGCTTTTAACCTCCAAAAATTAAATAAATGAAATATGATTTAGATAAAAAAATCTTAAACAAAGATAAACCAAATAAATTTTCTGCGCAAATAATTATTTATGAATATTTAATATTTGAACAACATAACTATAATCTTATTATTCATGTTGTAAATTGGTGAATTTTCTTTGGGCACAGAAATAGGAAATTGATTTTCATTAATAACATTTTAAATTTATAATCAAGGTTTACTTTTTTCCACTTTAGTAAGGTCAATGCTAAATTAGAAAATCTTAGTTTTTATCAATGATTTTGTAAAAAGACATTGAAAACTTTTCGTAAATTTAAATACAGAATAGTAGATATTATATTTAATTAAATAATAACTAAACTGGTTTTTATTACAACGACGTTTATCTATTAATTATTACAAGTACATATAAGAAATTGTGAACTGATTTTCTTAAAGTACCTACATATACATACAATATTTTATAAGATTATTTTATATATATTTTTTATCTCTTAATCCTTAGACGTAAATTTAATTTATAGTAAATTAAAAGTTCTTCAATATTTGCAATAACAAATTATAAATTATCCAAAATATCATACTTACTCATTTCCAAAATTACGAATGTTAACATTGGTTGTTCTTGCCTTAAACCAAAGATTTAATTAGTCTAATAAACGACATTTCACAAATATTAAACCATTTAAATATTGTATGGTCTAATATATATTTTTTACATGTATAGAAAATGTAGTTTTTCTGTTGCTCGATGGCAGTCCAGCTTCCGTTCATAATTTCATAATAAAATTCAATTAAATTAAATACCAGTAAAATCGTACATTTATGCATTTCAATAGACTTAACTTAAACTTAAAAAGATCTATTTTTAGATTGTTGCTTGATGTTTCAAATCGAATTAAATTTGCTTTATTTGGCCTTGAAAATATTTTATAAAATTAATAAGCTCGGAAACGAGATTCAACGGGAACTTCAAACAGTTTTTTGACAAATAAATTAGTTTTGTTATCTAAATATAGACATTTAAATATCTGAACAATTTTTATAATATTTATTAAAAACTGATTAGTTTTGCGTTTTGCGAATGACAGACAAAATTATATCAAAACATAGATGATGAAATCTTGTGAAACTAAACCGAGTGTTATTTTTTTTAACTTTTATTAATTTGACTACATACCTACATATTTATTGATGCTAGAAACTATATTATGTTCCTTTGCATTCGTATAATATAATTGTTTTATTTACTATTACAATTTTCTTTTTAAAACATTACCATCCATAATCTCAAATGATAGGTTCTTTGAAAGTGATATTTGTCTGTCAGTTACATACATTTGAAATCTGAACTGTGTAACAAAGGAATTGTGTTTATCTTTAAAACATAGGCTCCGGGATTTATAGAATAGATTATTTTATATATTTATCTTTAAAATATATTGAAAAAATATGAATGCATACCTATAGAAAATTAATAATTATTAATTCTTATAACATAAATCGCGAAAAAATTACATTAAAAGGAATTTTCAAAGAAAAACTTGAAGTAAAGTGCCATTTCCGGTTAACTGATTTACATCAAAATCTAACGGCTTCTTTCCATATTACAAGGTTTCCGAATTTTCTGAATAATGGTATTTTACATACATTCAAACATCATCGTGAAAATGTGAAATCGGATTCTAGGGGCCTTAATACGTAGTCATTTACCAAAATCTCGACATGCGATTTTTAGCACCATCCCTATACCTCCTTTAAGGGTAGCGGGAGATAAGAAAAGGCATATGCACTCGTGACATTATTGTCAAAATAATAAATCATATTTTAGAGGTCATAAAAATATGCTTATTTCATAGGAATATTTATTATTTATTTATAAAATATTTTAAACTTAACCTTGACCGTGATTTATTGTGTATGCATATTTCATTATCATTTCAAAATTTTAATTAATAATAAAGTATTTATACTACAAACAATATTTTCCTTATATTTATCAAGGGCATATGATATCGATATCATATAATGCCAGTCATTTATCATGTATTTACGATTATCATGTACAACTTTCTGATGTAATAGGGATTCTCCTTTTACCACTTCCAGTCCCAAATATGTAGAAGGAAAAGTAGAAAGTAACACAATTGAGTCATGGTCGGAAACCACTACCATGGAATGTAATATCTACCATTGCAGAATACACAATACGAATACATCATAGTACACAGTAGTGTTCACATATAGCTCGAAGCAACAGAGCAACAATAATTGTATATTGTTGTAATAATTTATTTTTAATTATTGTTTAGTGTTCAATTAATATGTGGAAACAAACCAAAAATTGGATTAACAATAAAGTTCAGAAATCTGATCGAAAAGATAAGGTAAATACAAAATTTTGTAATAAAAAATTGCACATTTTTCCATATTTCTTTATCTTAATTTATAAATGGTGTCCTACTTATTCTGTATGCCTAGACTGGCTTGCAAAAAATCGCGTACACCTTAAAAATCAAGTAACAGATTTTTTACCAGGTTTTAGCTGTATAATAGCGAATTTTTGACAATATCACTATCATGATCACGTCACTGTTTTATCTTTTGTGGAGGCAGTTCAGCATTGTGTTTAATACAGGGTTCGCCAACTGCTTTTATGAATTTCAAACTACCATAACTAAGTGCGTATTATTTTTTTAAAAATCTGATGTGGCGAACACATTACCTTCGTCAATTCTATGTATTTTGTACAAATCCCATTCCATACCAAAAGTTCCTTGGAAAAGATTCTATATGTCTTTGGTCAAAAAATTCGGTAGTAGGTTTTTAATGAATAAGCACGTTTTAGGGTCAGTAGAATACGATTTTACTAGTTTTACGACGATCTCTCTCTCTCTGTGACAAAAATTTCTCCGACGATAACTTCAATACTACAATTCTAAAAATTATAATTCTTTCTTATTCCTCTTCTTCACATCCATATGATGTAGATTTTGCTTATAATTGGTCAACCAGAAGTTCTCTTATTTCAAGTTCTTAACAATTTTTCTTGAAAAAACGCAGTAAATATCATTTTTTGATATTTTATGTGTTTATCGATATGAAAGAATATTTTAATATCTATACGGTTTGATTATTCATTTTCCTTCATATTCAATAGATGCAGAGTTATTATAAAGAGTTTAACTTTCATAAATCAGCCAGCTGCGCTATAATCATAGAAATAGCTGACATATTTAAAAAATTCTAATTGACAAATGTCAGTGTCAAGTGCAATTTACATAGTGTATATTCGTGCTTTAATTTTAATGGTTTTATAAAATATTTTCCAATGAACTTTCGGTATGGATATAGAATTTGTAGAAAATAGTTCGTATTACAGTTTTACTGGATATATAGAATCTTTTCCAAGGAAATTTTGGTGTGGGATTTCTACAAAATATAGAATTGACAGAAGGTAATGTGCTGGCTACATCAGATTTTTTTTAAAAAATAAGTACACTTTGAGTTATGACAGTTTGAAATATATATATATAGGGTGTCTCTTAAATAGGGGGACATGGCTTAACCACAGATTCCTGAGGCTAAAACAAGACGATTTAACCAAACTTGCTTCTACCGGAAAGTGTACCATTTAGCCAGAAATCTGCTTCAAAGTTCTTCGAAAAACAATTAATGAAATTTGGTATGGCAGTTTATATGGTTATATGTCATCTTTTAAGGTAATACTTGTTCTTATAAGTGAATCACTAGTGTATGAAACTTAGGTCTCCCAACATTAATTAGACCGTAACTTTTTAATGACAATGCCGAAAATGTGAAATTATTTTTCTTCAGAAAGATACATTCAATAGTAAACTTTTGTCTCTCTGTGTAATTTGTGATATCTGTTACGGTTCACACAGAAAAAAATTAAATCTGAGTGTCTGCACTGCTAAAATTTTTAAAATAAATTTAATCTAGCAGTCTATCCGAATGTCAAACAAGTAATTTTTAATGACAGTAACGAGTTGTCAATCTTCACAACTTGTTTAGGAGTAAGCTAAGATATGTAATTGTCTTATTTATAATAATGGTAGTAAAATACAATTAGGCCGAATACACGGATGTTACTAATTTTAGTATATTGCGAAGAAAATTTTTGACAACCCGTAAAACAATTGTTACTGTCATTAAAAATTACTTGTTTGACATTTGGATAGACTGCTAGATTAAATTTATTTTAAAAATTTAGCAGTGCAGACACTCAGATTTTATTTTTTTCTGTGTGAACCGTAACAGATATCACAAATTACACAGAGAGACAAAAGTTTACTATTGAATGTATCTTTCTGAAGGAAAATAATTTCACGTTTTCGGAACTGCCATTAAAAAGTTACGGTGTAATTAATGTTGGGAGACCTAAGTTTCATACGCTAGTGGTTCACTAATAATAACAAGTATCACCTTAAAAGATGACCTATGACCATATAAACAGTCATACCAAATTTCTTCCAAATCGAATAAAGCGTCCGATTATTATAAGCAAAATTAATTTTTTTTCGAAGAACTTTGAAGCAGATTTCTGGCTAAATGGTACACTTTCCGGTAGAAGCAAGTTTGGTTAAATCGTCTTATTTTAGCCTCAGGAATCTGTGGTTAAGCCATGTCCCCCTATTTAAGAGACACCCTGTATATATATATATATATATATATAGATGTTGGCGGACCTGTATCTTATTAAATTACAAATATATTTCAGAAAAAATAGAATATAATATAAAAGCACACTCTCTAAAAGAGCTTTAAAATAGCAAAAATTTTCATTGACTACAAATATTTAGAAGTCGTATAATACAAACTCAAACGCATATTTATTTTTAAACGTACATTTCCAAATAATAGCACGTGTACTTAATGTCACGTTACGTTGTGCTCATGACGTAAACGTAGATATTTATGATAACCATATTTGCAATTCAAATTTTTACACTAATCTATTAATTATACTGTACTCTCAAACTATACTAATTCAAACAAATGAAATCTCCCCTAAACTACTGACCATCTTTTGTCAACCAAAATATCTAATTGGTGATTAAAAAAAACGAGAACGTTGACATTGACTGTCTGTAAAATATTAGAAATGCTCTAATTGTTGCGTCAGTCGACAATAGGTCGTCAGATGTAAATGAAGCAGGCCAAGGCCACGGTCGTCTATGTTGGCAAGTGTAACACGGTCTTACAATCTCAGTACGAATTTAAACGTAGATCAATAGCCCCGATGAATGGCGTTATGCAAAAAGGAAATTGAGTATAATAAGAACAATAATTCAGTATATCTCTACAGCATTTTATTATTGAATGTAAACCAAATAAAACTTGTTTGAATTTATGATGCTCCGCCAGATAGAAACCACAAGCGTATATAAAATGAAAGATATGTTGAATGACGTAAGTTGCCAACGGCATTGAAAATTTGGACTATAAACATATTTATATGAAATCGTCACTAAAGTGCACAAAAATAGTCATTAAAAGTTCAGAAATTGGCACTAAAGTAATCCAGTATACGACGATTTCAAGCAAATGCATTGTTACCAACCGTATAATAATTGTTATACATATAAGATAATTTGGGTAGGTGTACGATATATAATAGTAAATTTGTACGCAAAATGACAAAAAATATGTGCAAGAAGAACGAACTAAACAATTCCGATGAAGAATATTGAAATAAAATATAAATTTGGGTGTTCTTTACGAAAACCTGAGTGTTTGAAGGTTAGCAACATTGAGTGTCAGACTGACAGTTACATAAACATAACCTATAAAAATAAAATATTCTTTTTATTTTCACAAATTTTCGGTTTCAAATAAAATTTAAAATGCAACTCGGCACTAAAGTTCCATTTTATTACTCATATCGTTTATTTTCCTCGGCGAGGCAACTAAATTCCATATTTGTAATAAAAAGTAGAACTTCAGTACCTTGATACGTAAATAACTAATTTAATTTTTTTATGAATTATTTTATTAAATTGTTTATTATTCGTGCATATTTTCAGTTAATGCGTTGTGTGTGAAATAGATCAATTTTGTGACTCCAATCACAGAATATTAAAAATAATTATTATGAAACAATAATTAAGACTTTTTAGAAAAACAGATCGCTTTCAATTTAAATAAAAATTCATTGAAAAAATAGCGGAGGATCCAATGGGGTATTCCACTCAATTTTTTTTATTATTTTAAATAAAACTTCATTCGGTTTTGAAGCAATTCATAGTATTAAAAAATCATAATTGTTCCTAGTTTAAGAGTATTTTATTTTCGAGAAATCAGTGTAACGTCACATTTCCTCTATACTTGTCTTTCTCACATACACTGCTCTGAGTACGCTGCGAGAGAAAGATAACAATTGTATGACGTCAATTTTCCCTTTTAGCAAATGTAAAATATCTCGTAAAGTAATTATTTAAAAAATGTTTTCATTGTTTTAACTATTATTTATTGAGCCATACTTTATGTTAAATTGAAATTTTCTTAATTTTTTTGTTATGGTGGAATACCCCATTATGATGAGCGCATTCATTTGAAGATTAGGTACATTTATCTTTTCATGACCGTGTATGTACTGTGGAATTTCCTACTTATCATAAATAACGAAAAAAATTACATAATTTGTCCTTACGATAGACTCCATATCAACAATCTCGTAAAAAAGATAAAAATTGTCAACATAGCGCAGATTACACATATACGAGTAGTTATTAATGTCATTAGGCCGATATGAGGCAAATAACGGACGCGACTGAAGTTTGTATAATCAGTCAAGTTCGGTATATGCATATCGGCCGTGTAGCGTTCAAGATTTTTCGCAATAACATAAAATTTAAACATTTAGGAATAATAAAATTCTTCTTTGTGGGGTCCCGTGGCCGCGTGCCTGAGTGTCTGATCGCGAACCTGGGGTACCGGGTTCGATCCCGACAGACGCCAAATATTTCCAATTTTAAATGGCACAAAAGTGACCCCACACGGTAAAATATATCGTCATCATTACCGATGTCTACATGTGTTGTAGATACTGGCACACCCAGAAATGGGTAATATGCTGTGATGATATATTTATTTATTTATTTATAAAATTCTTCTATATCTGTCATACTAAACAACTTTTTGGGTTAATTTATAAATGATCCTAGATAACAGTCCATCAATATGCTGATATTTTTCTAGGAACACCTGATTCTTAATTGTAGGCGACTGTTATAAAAAATAACGGCCCAGGCCGTTGTTTCTATCTTTTCATGTTTGTTTTTAGTCCTGTTATGACATAATAACAGTATGGTATTACGAAAATTTTATAACATACCTAGCTCACTTGGTGTGTAAATATCTATTAAATGAAAGTTCGTTTAATTTTGAAGCAATTCGTGGTATCAAAAACTCGTTTTTTGTATAGCTGCATTTGATTTTTAAAGAAATCTATAGCTATCTTTCTCACACCAGTTTCTGTAGTAGGCTGCGCGAGAAAGATACCAATAGTGTGACGTCATCTGTATCCCTGGAAATAAATTTAAATATCTCGCAAAGTAAATATTAAAAAAGGTTTTTTTATCTTAATCCTTATTTATTGAGTAGTACTTTAAGGATAAAGTGTACATTTTATTATATTTTGTTATGGTTTATGGGCCTATTGAACAATTTTAAATATTCTATTCTGAACTAATATAAAATAATTGAGTTTTAGACTACTATTTCTCCTGCAATAGAAACTTTTGTTGTACTATACTTATAGTATGCAAAATATACTATTTTTTACGTCTGTTAAAAAAAGTACACTTTTTTTCATTAAAATGTATTTATAAAGTATGTCTTTTTTAACAAAATAAAAGTGTGAAAAAAGTGCACTTTTTTTAAAGCTACGGAGTGAAATAATGAAACATTATGGCACTTTTCTTCATACTTTTATTGCAGACGTAAAAAAAATTGTATTTAACTCCATTAAAAAGTGTCTTATTTCACTCATAGGATTTGACGAACTCGCCTGCGACTCGTTCGGTCAAACTTTCCTATTCGTAAAATGAGACTATACTTTTTATACTTGTTGCATAAATAACTATTATTTTCTTCGTTTTTCTAAACATAAATATCACTTGTTCATTAATACAGTTATTTTTTTTTTCATTTTATTATGTTTTATCACGTAACTCCCCTGCATAAAAATTTTTACTATTGACGATTCAAATTAACTTTTCCCACCATTATAATATCACGAGCTGTCAATCTGTCACTGATACACTGAATTTTACGCTTTTTGAAAAAGTTTAAAAACATGAAACTTGTGTTAAATGATGTAAATAGCCTGCAATCTCTAGAAAATTTCTGTGAAGGGGAGGAAATAATATATTTTTAATTCAAACTTTGTCCACCAAGTAGAGTTTGTTAATTTGAATCAGGATTTGAATCGCGACACCCAATAATTGTTGACTTCTGAATGTCACCTAGTTTTGTTTTAAAAACAATTTGGCGACATTTCATTTAGCACTAATTTTCCGTGTTGATAGTTGTCATGTAAATATTAACTTTTTGACAGTTTTCGAAATTATGTTTTTCATGCCAGTGTCTCGAGCAATTAGAATAAGTTCCCGTTTTTCGCATAAGGTTCTACTCAACTTTACTTCTTACTACTTATCTATAAAGTGTACATGTTTTTATCCCATAGACATGGGCTTTTATCGTATAATTTTATTTCATGGCAGTAAAAGTAGCGATTTACTGTCAAATGACAACGAGCCTTAAAGATTAAAAAAAATGGATATAAAATATAATTTAAATTTATTTATCTGTTAGAAAATGCCGGGTCTTCTGCACGAAGTTAACACGGCCTTCAAGAAAGCCACTTTCGGCATGGGGTGTTTCTGGTCTTGCGACTCCCTTTTTGGAGCTACCAGAGGAGTCCTCCGGACAAGAGTGGGTTACTCTGGAGGTTCCACATCTAATCCCACATACAAAGCAATGTAAGTAATCTCGAGGTCACTTCACTTACTTAAATTATTAAATTAAGATCGATGTTTAAGGATATTATACTTATATGTGTGGTTTGAAGAATATAAATTAAGTTTATTTTTTCAGAGGAGATCACACAGAAGTAATTGAAATTGATTATGATCCTAAAACTATTTCATTTGACGATTTGTTGCAACTGTTTTGGAATAATCACGAATATGGCTTGACCACCAAAATAAAGAGACAGGTAAGAGTTACAATTTGTCTGCTCAAAAAAATGTTATTAAATTTTTAATATTTTAATAACATAAAAACAATTGAAAGCACTAAATAACGGAAACCCAGGTTCGCATACGATCGAAGGTAAATATGTACAGCACCAAAAATTATACTCTTGTGCACGCTCCATAGCAGTTATGAATGCCCATATTCCAGTAATCCAATTTTCAAGATACCAATGGTGTCAGTCTAAATATGGACACTAATATAAGCAAATGTAGTTTAAAAAAATCTGATGTGGCCAACACAAAACCTCCCGCTATTTAATTTTTATTAATGTAAATACATACCTACGTATTTACTAACGCTGCAAACTGTTCCATTGCAGAAAATTATTGCTTTATTTACTATTTTCTTTTTAAAGTGTCACTATTATTAATTTGAAATGATTAATTTTTTGACAGTGACATTTACTGTCAGTTACATTCATTTGAAATATGAACTGTGTAACAAAGGAATGGTGTTTATCTTAGGTTTCGGGACGAATAAAAAAAAAATAATTTATCTGTAAAATATATAGAAAAAGTATTAATGTATTCCTGTAGAAAATCCAATAATCTTTCATATTTCATATTAGAATAGGATAGAAATTCAAGGTTTCAGAATTTTCTGAGTGATAGTATTTGAGTTACAACGAAGACAAAATCCATACACATACACACATACAGACATCATCGTGAAAATGTTAAAATTGGGTTCTAGGGATTTTAAAACGTTGTCATTTACTAAAATCTCGATATGTGATTTTTCGCACGATCCCTATACCTCCCTTACCAAGGGTAGCGGGAGGTAAAAATTTAAATAATATTAAGCCCCGATATTTCCATCTCCGGTTAAATAGCTTGTTAATTTAACTGCCAGTTAAAAGAAAAACACAGCATCGATGTTATAGCCTATATTATAGGCATGTGTCAATTTTTCAATGTCACATTGTTTTTATAACCGACAGTTAACTTAACCGGCAGTTTAACCAGAGATGAAAATATCGGGGCTAAGAGAAAAATATGATATGAATTTATTGAAACACTAAATAGAAAAATGAAGCTATCAAACGAATAAAATATTACAATAATAAAACCGTTTAGTTTATGTTCTGTATATTTTAAAACCCCAAGTTTCGGCAGCATACGTTGCTGCCTTCTTCAGAGAAAAGTAGGGTTTAAATAAAATGTACATATCATAAACTAAAAGGATTGTTGTATCATGAGTTCTGAAAGATTTTTAAATATTCTATTTTTTTTTTTACCTTCCGTCACCTTTAGGTAAGGTATTGTATTTGGTCAAAAAATTCGGTGGTGAGTTTATAATGAATAAGCATGTTTTAGGGTCCGTAGAATACGGTTTTACTAGTTTTACGATGATGTCTGTCTGTGTGTGTATGTGTCTGTAGCAAAAATTTCTCCGACGATAACTCCCAATACTACAATTTTAAAAATTATAATTCTTTCGTATTCCTCTTCTTTAGATTAGATTTTGGTTATAATTGGTCAACCGGAAGTTCCCTTATTTGAAGTTTTTAACAGTTTTTCTTGAAAAAACGCAGTTAAATATCATTTTCTGACATTTTATATGATTTTCAATATGAAAGAATATCTGGTAAACGCCCGAACGGTACAAATATGTCATCATCATTACCGACATCTGCGAGAAAGCAGATTGGCACACCTAGAAATAGGTAATATGCCGTGATGATATATTTATTTATAAAGAATATCTTATTGTCATACGGTTTGATTATTCATTTTCCTTCACATTCAATAGATATAGAGTTAAAGAATTATACGAGATTAACTTTCATAAAACAGCCAGCTTTGCTATAATCATGAAAACAGCTGATATTGTCAAAAAAATTCTAATTGACAGATATATGTTCGCGTTATAATTTTATTGGATTTATAGAATCTTTTTCAAGTAACTTTTGGTATGGGATTTGTACAAAAAGGTATTGTACTGGGCACATCAGTTTTTTAATTTTTTTTTTTTTTTGACAATTAGAAATGTTTACAGCGCTATCTATGAGAAGCATATTTGCAACTGACAGTTACACGATAAAGGAGAATTATGTTGAATAAGAATAATGTTTACAAATATTAATGTCAAGAGTTTTTTGCTATAAAAAGTGTCAGAGTGAATGTAATTTGGCTCCAAATTTGTAATAATATCAATGAATAAAATAAATATCAGATTATTTATTGTATTCATGTATAAAATTCATAAAAAAAAACCTCAGATGAAAAATCTGCATCATAAGTTTAACGCGCTACATTCCATTGTAGTATAATTCACAGATATCAACAAAAAACTTGCCGTACTCTAGAATTTAAAAAAATACATATAATTAAATATATTTCCCATTATTCTATCGCACTATTTATTTGTCTTATTTAGGTATTTACAATTAGGCGTTTATTTATTACAGTATATGTCCCTCATTTTATACCACGATGAAGAACAGAAGGAAATAGCAGAAAATTCTAAAAAATGCGAAGCAAATAAAAGAAATGAAACTTTAATTACAGAAATAAGGCCTGCTAAAACTTTCTACCCAGCCGAAGAGTAAGTAAAATAAATAAAATTCACTAGGAATAATACAACCGTTTTAGTTTTCGTTCTGTAATATTTTATTAGTTCCAACGTTTTGGCACCATTAACTGATATCTTCTTCAGGGAAATGACAAATAAATTACGAGACAAAAGCAAAAACAAGTAACATAAAAAGTACTTAAATGTTACCTATTCGGTAAGTTTACAATTTACTATACTTGCCGTCAAATAATTATGGACTGGAGATTTCTACACTGATGCCAAATTTTTCAAGTACCTGTACAAATATCTGTAATCTGTCAATGTCATTTTATATTCTAACATTTTCGTTAGTACTTGCGTACGTTTTTTATCCCCATTCAGTGGCGGATTTAAGGGGTGTCGCACCTGGCGGAAGCCAGGGGCCTCGGATTTAGGGGGGGCTCCAAAAAGTATATACAAAAATATTGACATTTTAAAAATTTCAATGAATATTCGTACATTTATATACACCATCTAAATAATGGACCATGTTCTTTTTCACTGGTGTTGTGCGCATAATTAGAGTGAGTGCAACAATTCATACAGTAATGTTTTTATCTTCAATGACAAGTTGTCGGCGACAACTGAGCAGCTGACAGTTCAGTAGTTCAGTACAGTTTGTTTTGATTTGGAAGAAAATGTAAAACAAAATAATATAAATAATTTGATTAAAACATATGAAAAAGACATTGATCCAACTAATTTTCCGGAAGAATTGGAACAATTTTTATTCTTTATAAAGGAAGAAAACACGAATAAAATTCCGTCATTGAGTAATATGTACACCACCGTATTAAATATGAAATCTACCTTTCCTAATGTTGAAATTTTGCTAAGAATTTTGTTAACGCTGCCGATTTCAAACGCTTCAGGGTAACGGTCTTTTTCAACTTTAAAAAGGGTAAAAAATTACCTGAGAAATTCAATGAAAAAGGAACGATTAAACAGGATGGCATTATTGTATATGGAATCCGATTTATTAAATATTATTGACTGCATCGTAATAATTGATAGATTCTCAAAAATCAAAGCACGAAAAAGAAATATATAAAGTATATAAGCTATTTACAATTATTTTTCTTGCATTTTTTTTAGAATTGTCACTACTATGGTTTAAAATAAAAGGGATGTGTGCACTTCATTTTTGTTCGAGTTTCATTTATTTGACCAGTAGTTGATTCTGAAGCTAAATGTACTGTTTGTGCATAATGCATTATAGGAGAACTTCTAGATTAATATTTTACATTATGCAGAAATACAGTAGTCAGAATAAATAAGAATTTATATTTTACGAAATATACCATGTATATTAGCCATAACTTGTTTAATTGTAATATATATATATATATATATATATATATATATATATATATATATATATATATATATATATACTTTAAATTTGATGGACAAAGGGCCTCACTTTTTGCTACCGCCAGGGGCCTCGAGCAGTTAAATCCGCCACTGTCCCCATTCCTATAAATTGCATTATATTTAGACTTTTGAAAAGAAAATGAGTGAAACTCATGAATTAAATAGTCCTGGTTCTTATAAAAAACGTTTAGGAAAACAAGATTTAAATGGGCAGGCAAAAACAATTATTGCCAATGGACACATTTTTTTTAAAAAAATTGGCGTTACATCCTGAATAAATTTATAATTTATTAAATAACAAGAAAACTTTGGATTTGACTGCAGAAGCATGTTGTATTGGCAGATCTACTGTTCACCTAATAATCAATTATTCTTACCTTTTATTTAGATTTCAGCGGTTATCGTATTTTAACGCAAACACGACCTAAGTTTGATGTGTGGAAACTGTGGTCAAAATATAAATCCAGACAGACAATTTTTATATTTTATATTACATATTACTGTCTTACATTACTTATTATAATATTTTCTTCATTTACGATGTATTAAAAATTTTAATTAGTTTTAAATGTATTATATGACATTTGCGTTCGTCCTGGTCATGTCAAGTTACAAGCGGCAACACCGCTGGGCAAGGGACAGGGTGCGGAAAGGGATAAAAGTTGAACATCAGTCCATAATCATTTGACGGCGAGTATAGACATTATGCATGCCCGGCATTAACTAGGACGGCGAACATTTCGCTACCCAAAAGGCGTCTCTGAGTTATATAGATCACTTCTCTGCCAGTTTTTGCGGACGGTTTTTCCTCTGGAGGAGAGTTTTCCTGTGAAGATGCATGTTCGCCGTCCTAGTTAATGCCGGCCATACATAATATTAAGTAAATTGTATACTTTCCAAATAGGTAACATTTATATACTTTGTATGTTACCTTGCTGACTTGTTTTTGCTTTTGTCTCGTTGTAATTTATTTGTAATTTTCCCTGAAGAAGGCATCAGTTAATGGTGCCGAAACGTTGGAACTAATAAAATATTACAGAACGAAAACTAAAAAGGTTGTATTATTCCTAGTGTATTATGTGTTCTGAAAGATTTTTTAATAATTAAATAAAATTCATTTTAAAACTTATTCATACTTACTGAAAATCTCAATTTGTATAGCTACCATCAGAAATATCGGCTCCAAGGTCATACATGGTTAGTAAACGCAATTGGACTGACTCCAAAACAGCTGCAGACATCTCATTTAGCTGCGCGGCTAAACGGCTACCTGGTAGGACTCGGCGGAATCGAACAGTTTGAAGAAGAAGTCGAACAATTAGGTTTAACCGAGAAGATGGCCGATTATGTCCGAACACATATTAATAAAAATGAAGGAGGGAACCTATTTTGTTAATGCATATTGTTATTACATTTTTAAGGAAATAATTTTTATATTTAGCAGTATTTTATTAAGAGATAATTATGATTTATTTTATAAGTACAATATGTATTCCAGTATTTGATATAAATAGATAAAATTAAACTATAGTTTTGTTTTCTATAAGAAAATTTACCCGTTTTAGAAAGCCTTGTTTCTATCTAAACCATATTAAAAAGGACGGGATTTTTATTGAAAGAAAATTGTCCATATTTTTAAAATATCTTATTAACAGGCAGACAATAATAGAGGATCTGCTAATAAAATAATGCATGCAATGAATTATCCTGATATGGCTCTAGATTCTAGAGAATAATAATAATTTCTTAATAAAATCCATATTTACAGCGTACGCGTTTTATTAAATTTTTTTCTTTTTTTTGAAGTTTTCGTTTGGCACTAAACTAGATTGAGTGACATATCAACAATTATTTGAAGCAAGTGTGATTCCGTGCTTGTCCATGTAGCGTTTTCTGGCGTTCAATATCAACTGCATTTTTCTCTCCTGTAAGAAACGACAGCATTAATTTGTGCCCCTACATGTTGGATGATGTACAGAAATATTATGACGTCAATCATGGACCGAGTTCGTCGAATCACGAAGCGAGCTAGCGAGAAGGTTCATAAATGTGGTTCATCAATTGTTTTTTTTATTTTAAAAGTTATTTCGTTTCATTATTTTAACATACTGGACAACATTGTTGCTTGTTTTCATAAAAGCTTGTTTAAATTTAAGTCATTATTAAATTTAACGTGTTACATTTTGACAAATGGGAAATTTAAAAATGTAATTACCATAGGTGCGATTTTGAAGAATTTTAGAAAAAAATCTTCAAATTAAAATTGTTAGGCTTAAAATTCTTCACTTAAATCAATAAGCAAAATTAATTGCATGCTTTATAACGGCAGAAATTAGGTATGAAGATGTCGAAAATCACCTCATAAATAACGATAGAGACGGAGCCATGATATTGAGATAAAATAATTAACAAATATCTAATTTTAGTTTCAATTCCATTGCTATTGCTTCAAATGTAGAATTTTATGCTTTACAACTTTTCTTTGAAGCATTTTTATCTAAAATAAGGAAGCAAGAAATTACGAAAGTCTGTTTTTACATGTTGAAGTCCTATATTCGGCTGTGTATAAAACGTAATTATATTAATCAATAATTAGTAACGAATAAAAATTGAGATGTATAACAATATAAATATGATATAAAATGTTTTAATGATTAAATTTTTTGTCGGCTGCAAATCTATACTTTTGCACCCGACATATTATTTTGTCGGTTGCGTTTGACCCCATGCACCCTACAAGTCGGCGTCTATGGTAATTACTGTATATAAATTAATTAAATTTTGTATAACTATATTTAAATTAAATATGTGTTGAGAGTGCATGCAATACACGCTAATATTTATAAATTTTTCGCAATTTGACATGTCAAAATTTAACATGTTAAATTTAGTAATAAGTTAAATTTTTATGAAACCGGGCATTAGTTTATTAAATCATCATTAAAAGATCGTGTAATAAATAACTCATATCCACATTCATAAATTCATCTATAATAAAACTAATATACTTCTCATTTAAATTGACCGCCGATTAATCCAACAAGTTTAACCAAAGTATCATTAACTAAACGTGGAACCTGGTTCATGTTTGGTCCGTCGCGAAAACTCGACTATTATTTGGATTTGGATTCAAAACCCAGTGGGATTAATGGATTTTTCACAAATCCTTCTAGCATTTTTTTTCATATTTAAACATGATTCTGAGTTAAATTAAGTTACAGATCTTTTTTTGAATATTTCAAATAAAAAAAATGGAGTATTGTTGTTTTTGTAGAAAGCTCCACAATTATTTAATAATAATAATGCTCTTCTTGTACAGTTCTCAAGGAAGAGAACAGAATTGTGCAATAATTTATTCAACACTAACAGGGTCACTTTATGAACTCAATTCTAAAAATTCACACTTTTTCTTTTCAGGTAGTTCAAAACTTGTACCCAAATAGCAAAAGTATTGCTATTGCTTAAAATAATACGTACAGATTGGTAACATTTGAGCATTTATGAAGAAAATTTTTAGGAGTATATGTTATGCTGCTATATTAAATATATTCTCGCTTAAATGACTGAATTTTCATCAGAAGTGTTAAACAAGTAATGAAATAACCCAAGGAGCAATAATTGTTACAAATAAATTTATAATTAAATAAAATAAACGGATTCCTAGACTGGTGAAGGCCGACTACCCAGAAAGGAATATAAATAGGATTTAACAGCGAAACCGACCATCGCCATTATTTTCTCTATTATTGTAGTTACAAAAAAATTATATACAACAAAATTAAAGGGGACCAAGGGGGACATCCTATTACACAAGAAAATATTTTTTTGGATCAGTGAAGTTACGTTTAGTGTATAGTGTTATTATCGCTACACCTTTTATATGTTACAAAAAATAATTTGCATTAGATAGAAATATTAGAAGTAACTTATTTATTTCTTACCTGGAAGGACTGCATGCGCTCTTGTGCGGACTTGGGAAATGAGGCTGCGGCTGTACACAGCGAATCCTTTCTAGTGGCATCCAATTTGCAGGGCCCCGTGCTGCCACCAGAGACTGTTCCAGCACCTGGAGGCGTCGATGGGCTGCTATTTGTTGATTGTGGCGAAGGGACAGCTTCAGGCGTGTACGACACGTGACCCTCCAAAATATTTGAGATGGTGATGTCTACATTTTTTGTACGAACTACAAAAAAATATATATCATGTACAATTACAAAACGATCAAAAATTAATAGTATATAATGTTAATGTATCCTAAAATGGCATATTGTGGGTGACCTTTGTGATTGTAGCTAAATTTGTCGGGGAACTGTTAAATTATAATTTAAAAAGACAGGCAATTTATCACATAGGAGAAATTGCCAGGTCACTGGCGACATTAGGCAGTTTCATAAAGTCAGTCTAAGATATTCAACGAATTTGTTCGGTGATGTCACAGATATATCATATCCATCCGATTATCGAAGCTTTTACGAACGCGTCAGATCTGAAAATGATTTTGAAATCTCAAATCTCAAGTTTTAAAACCGGTGATGAGTGCGCGATTTATTCCTGTTGTCATTTAAATGTTATTTTTAGACTTTCAAAAAATAATTTTAGCGGTTGTAACCACGTTGTAACGTTATTAGTTTTTCAAAATTATAAACAAATAAAATCTACAACAAATACAAAAAATCTGATGTGGCCAACACAAAACCTCCCGCTATTTAATTTTTATTAATTTAAATACATACCTACCTACGTATTTACTAACGCTGCAAACTGTTTCATTGCAAAAATTATTGCTTTATTTACTATTTTCTTTTTAAAATGTCACTATTATTAATTTAAAGTGATAAGTTTTCTGACAGTAACATTTACTGTCAGTTACATTCATTTGAAAAATGAACTGTGTAACAAAGGAATAGTTTTTATCTTAGGCTTCGGGATTAAAAAAAGAAAAAATATTTTTAAATTTATCTGTAAAATATATAGAAAAAGTATTAATGTATTCCTGTAGAAAATTCAATAATCTTTAATTTTCATAAGACATAAAATAAAAATGGCATTTAATGGTATTTTTTGAAGAAAAACTATTATGAGCTTCAAGTAAAGTACCATTTCCATTTATCCGATTTACACCAAAATCTAATGGCTTTTATTCCTATTAGAATAAGGTTTCAGAATTTTCTGAATGATAGTATTTGAGTTAGAGTGCAAACAAAATTCGTACACATACACACACACACACACACACACACACACACACACACACACACACACACACACACACACACACACACACACATACAGACATCATCGTGAAAATGTTAAATTTGGATTCTAAGGACCTTAAAACGTGGTCATTTACTAAAATCTCGATATTAGATTTTTAGCACGATCCCTATACCTCCCTTACCAAGGGTAGCGGGAGGTAAAAATGTAAGTAATATTTTATTTACTTATATATAAACAATTAAATAAATATATTACCCATTGCTGGGTGTGCCAATCTGCTTTGTACACAGATATCGGTAATGACAGCAGAAATGTTACCCCAAAACGGCGAGTTTAGAAATACAGTTTCTTTTTGACAGATATTGTGATGTTTCCCGGTCTTGTAATAATAACGTAACGTAGGCTACAACCCGAATACCGTGACGTTCGGCTCTCCCCGAGTTTACCCGAGTGACCGTGACGAGTCTCGCGTGATGGATCAGACTTGTTTACTGCCTAGGAAAAAGTATGGACAAAATAACTATCACCTCAGAATTGGAATTATTGCATTAGATTTCGCAAAATTAAATTTTTATATGAAATGTAAAGAAAAGAATGATAAAAAAAAAATAGAATAAAAGGACATAATTGAAATTGTTTCTCACCTAAGTCTTTGAAAATAACGTTGTACGGTACCGCAGGTAAAACTTCTTTAACCTGCCGGGCCATTCGATGTATTTCGGGATTATTGCTCAACATAGTACTAGACGGTGCAATATGTACCATTCTAGCCCTTCTTCGTTCTATCAAATATCGTTTCTCCCATTCCAATACTTCGGAAGCATCGAAAGGACAAGCATTTACCTTTTGAAAGAAAAAACAATGAAACGTTATAAATAAGTTACTATATAATATAAGTAATATAAACGGTAAATTTTAGATAAAATTAATGAAAGATTAAACAAAATTTTGAAATAAAGTGTGCATTTGTTTACGGAATGTCATACAGAAAACAAAACATTCACGCAAAGTTTCTCTTACTTGCAGCGCTGAAGCGATCTCCTGTCTAACTTTCTCCGCAAATTCCGTATCGTTGGTTTCATCTTTCCTAACGACGTTTAGAAAACGTAAATTATACACTGTCCACGGCGAAAACAAGTACCAAAATATATCACTCCAATAAGTGGAAGTAATCGTAGTTACTGAAATATCGAAAATAGGTCTACGTATTTTTAGGTAAATTGGCTGCACTTTATTTGTGAAACTGAAGGGCCATTCTTTGAACTTCAGAACTCCTTTCCCATTGGTCACTTTGTTTTCTGGTTGAAACAAAATTGGTGCAGAATGGTTGATAACGTGTGCGCTAATCGATTTCTTAAATTCTTCTAAATTCGATGATATTCCAAAGTTCCTTAAGCCCAATGAATACGACAATTGATTAGGAAGAGTTGTTTGATAGGGCTGAAATTTAAGAAACTCATTCATATATTCATAAAACTTGCTTTTAGCTTGAATCGATTTTACATCAATCAAAAAATCATAAGTAGGTATTATTTGGTGTTTTGGCGAAATTATATAGTTAAATGAGCCAGATTGTTAAATCTTCGTCGACTTACCGATCTTTTACAATCTGACTATTAGTTTGGAAAACGACTAACAGATTGTAATATGAGTATTTAGATATTTTCGCTTGCAATTTCTCTAAATGTAACAACATTAACTTAACGCACAAAAGTCACGTTTGGAACTTGGAAAATCGGGCCGAGTTTTGTGCTTTAGATTATACTTCATTTAACGTAAGAAAATAGTAGATGGCGCTTGAGAGCCGACCATTTTTACATGCATTAAATAAATAATTTAAATTCGTAAATCCAAACTTTGTCAATACTAAATATTTTTACCTTTAAAAAGGTATAATACCTGAATATTAAAAATTATGAAGTCGAAATGATTAAATATAATTTGATTTTGTCAATTATATTTCAAAACTGACAGCTAATGACATATTTTTCCGCTTTTGTGAACTTTATTGTGTAGTCTGACCAATCAGATGGCAGAATTTATATCTCTATCTAAACCAACGCTATTTTCTTACGTGAAATGAAGTATAGTTGTTTCAACGATGTATAACAATTCTAGATTCTTTTGTTTTAAACATGAACAAAACATGAATTATTATTTTTTTGATTGAAAAAATGAAATTTATTAAGAAACAATTGAAAAAATCAATTACAGATCATAATTTGTTTAGTTTGATTCTATATCTATTAATTAAATTTTTTTTAATTAATTTTTTATCGGCGTTGTAGTTGGCTTTGGCACAATTCGAAATATGTGGTATATTCTTTCTGAAGCTTATATATTAGAAAAATTAATAGAAATAATGAAAATAACATTAAAAATAAACAAATGATCTGTAATTAATTTTTTCAATTGTTTCTTAATAAATTTAATTTTTTTTCACCCCAAAAAATTAATAATTCCTGTTTTATTCATGTTTGAAACAAAAGAATGTAGACTTGTTATACACCGGTGAAAAGTTTATGAAACAGGAAAAAGATGAGAAAAAATATTGTTTGTGTTATATCTCGAGAATTATTAATCTAATTACATCACGTTATTCTTCTTAAAAAAAAAACATTATAAAAATTATCTAAACATTTTTTCTTTATCTTTTATAATAAACGAGTTATGAGGTGTTTTCAAAATAAGCGAAAATCAAGTTTTAGCTAAGTAAGCTGTCCGTCGTTTTATATTACACCTATAGTCCGTTCGCCGAAACGAGAGAACAAGAAGATAATCTTGTCTGTCAACGAATAATTTTGACAAATTATTTTTATTTTATGACGTGTTTCATGTTTATGAAGATTAATAATTAAAAAATAAAAAACTTATTTCACAAAACACGTGTAAAAATATGCAGGCGTGATCAGTTCACTCGAAAATTTTCTGGGTGCTTTGCGGGAGCAGGGACGAGGTAAACGGGTAGATAAAAGTAGTCTACCCCATGTAAAAGGGAACAACGATAGGGGAGATAAAAGCTTCTAAACAACTCAGATTGAAAATCATTGTAAAGTCCACGAAGGTTTGACAATATGACGGCGTTTATTAAAATACGGATTTTAGAATCTGCCTGACATTTTGAATAGAAAGAAAAATGATGATGACATACCATAACACAACCTGTTGCAAGATGAGCAACGAAGTGGTCTAGAGGAGATACGCAATTACTAATTATCACTTTAACATTTTCCTTAGTCATGTTATTCTCCGTGTGAATAATAATACCAAAAATTGCTCTGAATAGATGGCAAAAAAGGTTTCTAGTAAATAAAACGTCTGGCAAAAGATTTCCTAAAACTATAACCATTAACCCCAAAATGATACGAACAATTGCAACAACAAATCCAACGGGTAAGTATAGTAGTAAATAGAAACTTTTTAACCCATCTGAAAATCTATGAAAACAGGTTATAACTGTGACATATTTTTAATAATCATTCATTACTTACCTGCCTTCATTTTGCAATTGTTTTATATCAATTTCCGTCATATCTAAGTTCAATATTGGATTGTTACATATAAAATAAATTAATAACTTAAAATAAAAATAAACACCTCTCTTCAGAATCTAACTACCATAAAATTTCGAAATTCTAACCACTTCAGCGACTGGATTATATGACGTTTATATTTAAAATGTCATGGAATATCCAGAGACGTAATGCTCTTATTTTCCAAAACTTTTCTTTTTCATCACTACGACTTTAATTTACCATTATCGTATAGGTTGTTTCACCTTTTATATCTTAATTTTTATTGATTACGTACTCCGTACATAAGATATCCTTTTATGTTTATTGTAATGTAGAAAGTTATCTCAATACGTTTCTGTGCCAAAGACACTATCATCTAACCGATGTATTAACTTGTCTCACCGAACATATACGATTGTTGAGGTGGATTCATGAATTTTAATTTCATTGTAAATTGTTAAAATAACGAAAATCACTGGATACCCTGAGAAATCTATCATTATTTCGGCGAAATGCCACGTTATCTACCTATAAGGAATTACCAGTTAACTGTCTTTTTATTAAAAAGAAAACTTGCCTTTCGCGCGAGTTCATAGTTTGAATTTCCTAGCATAGGTTTCATATGGGAGTTTGATTTTACAGATAAAAAAATGTATTTTGTAAAACAAATTAAGCAGCTCTTGATAAGAATTCGATAGTTTGTTTATTCAGTAGTAGTTTGCAACAGTTTAAATCCTTAGAAAAAATAGAGTAAGAAAATTATTAGAAATTAAAATGCAGGCTGCAAGTCTAAATAACGTATGTCGTTTATAGCTCCTCATCGAATTTTGTAGTGTTGTATTTTTGTTTAAATAATTTTAATCTCTGTATAGTTCTTATGAATATTATTTTACGAATCTGGAAAAAAAGGATTGGTCTAGGTGCTATATAAAATGATTTGCATATAAGATTTAATTTTATGAGATTTGTTGTCCTTTAAATTTGAGCAAGAATTTCTTCCGTAAGAAATACACGGGGTCAAAATGATGTTCTCTGTGTTATGAACTGAGTTTGAATTTGGCGCCTAAGTGGCATAAACATTAATCGTATATGTTCGGTGAGAAAAGTTAATACATCGGCTAGACGCTAGTCCAAAAACATGTGACGCGAAAGAAGAATAAGTAAAGCAAATGTCAAAAGTGTGATACTTTGTGTGTTTGAACTTGCAAATTATTAAAATTATCGTAAAATGGCACAAAATCCGCCAAGAACAGAGGACAGTTTATCATCAGACACCGAAGAAGAACTGTGTTCTCTGGCTGGACATCGACATCAATCGTCCAGAATGGCATTGTTAGGCGAAGAAAAAATGCGACGTAAGCTACAGTTTTTCTTTATGAATCCTATTGAAAAGTGGCATGCCAAAAAAAGATTTCCATACAAATTCGGTGTTCAAGTAATTAAAATTATATTAGTGACTATGCAACTATGTCTATTCGCGCATAGTAGATACAAACACGTGAATTATACTTGGGACAATAGAGTTACTTTTTCACATTTATTCCTCAAAGGATGGGATTCATCCCGAGAAGTTAACGCCTATCCACCTGCTATGGGTCCATTAGCAATTTACACAGTCGACGAATTTTACGACACCATAGATTACGCATATTCGGGTTATTCCAAACTTGAACACGCAATTGGTCCATATTCTTATACTGCGGAAGATAATAGAATGACTGATCCAGTTTTGTGTCTATTCCAATATAAAGAAGGAACGATATTTGGATTCAACGAATCATACGTGTTCAACTCTGAAATTGAGGAAACTTGCATGAATATCACCCACAATTTGACTGCGAATAAATTTTTCTCCAAAGAATTACTGGAGGAAAAGAATGTTACAATTAATTTCTCAGCATTAGTAAAAGCAACGTTTAATATAGCTGTTAAAACGGTGAATTTCAAGGCTGCTGGTCCTATTACTCCACCAGATTGTTATAAATTTGATATCAAAATCACGTTTGATAATACTGATCATGACGGTCAAGTAATGTTATCACTTGATGCTGAGCCAATCCGTCTCATTTGCAAAGGGGATATTGAATATATTACTGATAATAAAATAGATTCAGTCCTTCGGAGTATTTTAAATTATTTAGTAATTATAATCTGCAGCATTTCTCTGGTTTTGTGTAGCAGAGCCATCTACCGAGCCCAGCAACTAAAAGAAATTACTATGGATTTTTTCAAAATCAACTTCAACAAGGTATTGAGCGCAGAAGGAAGATTGGAATTTTTAAATATGTGGTATATTATGATAATCATCAACGATATTTTAATTATTATTGGTTCAGCAGTTAAAGAACAAATCGAAAGAAAGCAGTTTACTAGTGATCAGTGGAACATATGCAGTGTTTTCTTAGGAACTGGAAATATGTTAGTCTGGTTCGGTGTTTTAAGATATTTAGGCTTCTTTAAAACATACAACGTTGTGATATTAACTTTGAAAAAAGCTACTCCTAAAGTAGCAAGATTTTTTATAAGCGCGCTTTTAATTTACGCGGGCTTTACTTTCTGTGGATGGCTAATTTTAGGTCCGTATCACATGAAATTCCGATCTTTGGCCACTACTTCCGAATGTTTATTTGCTCTGATAAACGGAGATGATATGTTTGCAACATTTTCCATTATGTCTCTGAAATCACCAATGTTGTGGTGGTATAGTAGAATATATTTGTATACTTTTATAAGTTTATACATTTACGTAGTTTTAAGTTTATTTATTTCTGTTATTATGGACTCATATGATACAATCAAATTATATTACAAAGATGGGTTTCCAAAAACTGATTTACAAAATTTCATTGGAACCACAAATATTGAAGATTTGTCTTCTGGAATTTACAGGAGTGATTCAGCATCAAGTTTAAATGGATTAGTAAAAGATTTGTGCTGTTGTAATCAAATAAGAAAGTCTTATTCATCTCTTGCTGATTCCAAAATAGAGAATAATAAGAATATAACTGGTCAGTCCAGTGCAATATGTGTATAATTTTAAATTGTTTTTAGAATGCGCAATGTGATTGGTAGCTTATTTTGAATACGTCAGTATTTGTTTTTAGTTACAATTTTATTTGTTTTGTTCATTGTTGAACATACCTGTTACTGCTGTGTTCAGATGTACAGAGTGTAAATCGAAAAGTTGGCCATAATTTTTGTTTGCTCAAATATTTACAAATAATTTTATGTGAAAATACTTTAAATTCTGCATTAATCATGTGAAACGATTATACTAGCTTTTTATATGATAAACGTAAAAATTAATTATAAAGGTTTCAATTTTTATGTACTTTTATTCTAGGCAGCCATGGATTTATAACAAAAAATAAACAAATGCGCTATTTTTAACTGTCAGAACTAAAACAGTTTATCTTTTCGTATTCATTTATTTCTCTAATCTAAATTTAGTAATGTCAGTCCTATTAATTCAGTGGTTAATTTTAACAACTAGTTAAAAAAATTACCCAGTAGATATTGATTTAACAACTATATATCCAATTTGATGTTATATGTCAACATACTTGATTGATTTAATTTTTTAACCAGTTAAAAATTAACCACTGAGTTACAAAATATACCTGATTGACAGTTAAAAATAAGGCATTTGTTTATTTTTTGTCATAATCCATGTCTGTCTAAACCAAAAGCTCGTAAAAACTGTAATTTTATAATTAATTTTTACGTTTATATGAAGAGCTAAAATACTCGTACATGAATTTAGATGAAAATTTAATTCTTTAAAACTCTTATTTGCAGTATTTTTTCATAAAATAAATATGTAACGTTTGCGCAAAGAAAAACTAATTTCCCATACCAAAAGCCTATGGCCAACTTTTCGATTTACACCCATCAGGAATTTATAAAAAAAATCATTTCGATTTTTTAAATAAATTCTTGTTTATGTATGAAATATTTTCGTATGATTATGATATTTAATGAATGAGTAGGATACGTAAATAAATGTTATGGATGCATATGTATAACTGTAAACCAAAGTGTCTGAAAGTATATGAAAAAATGTAAATTTTTTATATTTGAAAGAATATTTTATTCTTGCCGTTTATATTTTGTTAATGTTTTATAAACAATATATACCAATATAATACTCCAAATAAATATATTCTATAATATATTTTCTGTTTTTTTATGGCACAATAAATTCTTCCATTTCAGACTAAATGTTTTATTTAAATTATTAAGAATAGAATCATTTATAATAACTAACTGTACAAAAATATTTACATAACAATATAATTAAAATCTAATAGTACCACATAATAATAGGAAAGAATCCTTATAAGTACATCTGACGTACTTTTTTGACGTATATGTCAGGATATTTATAATTTGTACGTAAAAATACACAATTTAAATAAAATCTGTGCTAAAATTGGCATTGAGCAAAACATACAATAATTGCACAATAACCTGAGAGAAATCAACTGAACAATAAATAATAATAAAATTAAGGAGTAAAGCCTTCATTGGCCACTCCATTAGTTCTAGGAGTCTTTTCTCCCCCAAGTTCTCTTTGGATTTCCTCTATAGTTTTACCCTTAGTTTCCGGTACCAAGAAAAACACGAAAATTGTACCAAGGACGCAGAAGGCCATGAATATGAAGAAGGTTGCGTCGCCTCCTATATCTCTTTGCAGGTCACCGTAGAACAACGTCACCAAAAAGGCAAGGAACCAGTTGAAAGTTCCCGCACAGGCACTAGCAACTGCGACTATCTCCCTCGGCAAGATTTCCGCACTGATCAGCCATGGGATCGGTCCGAAGCCCAACGAAAACACAATAATAAATATCGACAAAGACAGAATTGGTAAGAATCCTATGCTTTTTAAATCTTCAGGACTTATCAATTTATAATCCTGAAGACGGAAATATATACCAAGTAACATTAAACAAATTGCCATTACTGATGCTGAGATTAGTAATAGAATTCGGCGTCCTAGTTTATCGACAATGGTGGATGAAATTAAAGTGGCTGCAAATTGCACTGCCCCTACAATAATGGCTGATTCTTTCGCTGGTAAAGTAGAACCAGCTTGTGCAAAAATACCTCCAGTGTAAAAAATTACAGCGTTTATACCACTAAACTGCTGGAAAAACATTAGTCCAAAAGAAATTATTATTCCTTTTTTAGTTGCTTTTTTTCTAAGCGAATCCTTCATTGATATAGGACTACTCTTATCCTTTTCCAAAATTTCTTTCATGTCTCTAATTTCATCATCAACATTATAATTTTTTCCTCTCAGCCATTGTAAATTACTTCTTGCTTTTTCTTCACGACCTTTTTTCAGTTCATATATCGGGCTTTCGGGCATGAATACAAAACAAAGACCAAAAACGAACGGTACAACAAAACAAACAATCGCTGTTAGGTACACATCTAGAAAATCACCGATAACGTAAACAAATAAAATCCCCGCTGTAATTAAAAGCTGGAAAAAGCTCCCTACAGTTCCTCGGATTTCCTTTTGCGCTATTTCGCTGGTATAAAGCGGTGCTGCAATACAGAATGTCCCGCCAGCTACTCCGGTGAAAAATCTCCCCACGAATAACATCGCGACGGAATCAGCCCAGATGATCAGCGCCCAGCCTAATGTGAATATGAGAACCATAACCAGCATAATCATTTTTCGGCCGATAAAATCCATGATAAAACCGCAAGGTATGCACATAACCATGCACCCTAAAGGAGATAAGGCCCCTACCCATCTAAAGTCGTCAGCTGTGAGATTCTTTCCAGCTACTACAGCTTGTTCTTTGTAGTCCACTTCGGTTGGAGATGTAAATCCAAGGACTGCGCCCGTGGCTAGAGCACCCAATGTAGCTGTATAAATGTATAAAAAGTTTGGTTAGGTACAAATAAAAACTGATATATTTGAAAACTTACCGGCTAAAGCCGCTATGTACTGAGGAAATTTATTTCCTTCATTTGGAACCAGCCCCATGGTATCAGAGTGGTATTCTTCTGTAACCTAAAACAAAAAAATAATTGTAAAATTGTTTACCAATAAGTTTTTCACTATTTTATACCAAAGTGCCATAATTAGTAGTATTGTCATGTAAAGGTCTAGATTCTGCCATTTTATTAACTAAAAATCTACACTAAAACCTAAAATAAAATGTCTAAACAGGTTATATTGTGATCTGTCACTTTTGACGTTTGACACGTGCACTGATGCCGTACACAAATAAAAAACTGTTTTGAACTATCGAGTATCATATGGACATAACGGAATTGCGTCTTCTTAACAAATAATTAAAAACTTAAATGCGCATAATATTACTCATAAATGTTATCGTTAAAAATGTAAACTTATCAATATTTTAAAATGTAGAACAATATTTTTAGACAAACGCAACCAGTATGACATTTACGTCAAACAATTAGTTTACAAATATGGAAGCGGAAACGCGCAAAATATAATAATTGCATTATTGCTATGTAAAGACTATTTATTGTTATTATTATGCAATTTCTTTTGTATATGGTGACATATAGATTTACGTAAATACATTTTCAAGGTTTCCTTCTCAAAAACTGATAAAGAATTCACGGTCGTGTTACGGTCACTGAAAATTTTCAGGAAATTTAATAGAATTTGAGTCATTGTTTAGCTGTTTATGTAATTATGTTTAAGTATTCTCAGGCACAGTTGCTATTTAATTTATTCTAATTGTATTAGTAACATGAAAATTTGTTTACAATTATCCTGGTTCTTTCATAGAATATTAAACATTAAATTGGATAATTTCAAGAATTGACGTACTTTATCTCATCAATATGCAGTGGGTACTTATTTATAATATCTATTTAAGAGAAAAAAGTTTTAAAAAATTAACTTAATTTATCTTATTATGTTATCAATAATTATACACGACATGTAGAACGTGAACGCAAAAAAAAATATTATTTTATGACTATAATGCATTGTTGTAAAACAATTAATTCTTAATCTCATGATAAAAATTATATTACTAAATATAATTTTTATATATTTTTTATAAAAATAAATTTCTAGAAAAATTACGTACCTATTTTTTATTAATAATTATAATCCAAGTTGGCATATATATATCGAAAACAGCTGAGAATCAAAACAAGTGTTGAGTAGTCACTATTGTTGTAGTGTTGGCAAATAAACTATAAACTAAATTCACATACAATATCTTGGAGAAGTATTGCTGAACATCTCCAGCCCGTGAGCGGGTATACACTGCACGGTGCATTTAGATAACCGTAGGGTTTTATACAAACGCCTATTTCGTTTACAGACGTACATACGGCAGAGGTAGGGTTAATATCTTTAAGATGCATTCGTTTTTATTATTCTTTTACACAACAGATGCAGTTTGTTCCATTTTCTTTAATATATTATATTGCTTTTTCTAAACATTACTGATATTACATTTTTTTGTTGTATAATTTTTGTTTATTATACTCTTAACATTGTACAATATAATTTATCTTTTAAATTTGTTTTTTTTATGTAACCGTATGCATGAAAATCTGATGTTCCCAGCACAATACCTATCGCTATTTAATTTTTATTAATTTAAATACATACCTACATATTTACTAATGCTGCAAACTATATTAAGTTTTATTTACTATTTTCTTTTTAAAATGTCACCATTACTAATTTTAAATGACTAGTTTTCTGCACTGACTTACCTGTCAGTTACATACATTTGAAATATAAACTGTGTAACAAAGGAATTGTGTTTATCTTTGAAACATAAGCTGTGGGATTTATAAAAAAGATTATTATTTAAATTTATCTGTAAAATATATAGAAAAAGTATTAAGTATACCTATTCATTAATCTAATTTATATAATGACATAAAATGCGAAAAAATGACATATTTTTTGAAGAAAAACCATTATGAGCTTCAAGTAAAGTGTCATTTTCGGTAATCCGATTTACACCAAAATCTATCCATATTAGAATAAGGTCGAAATACAAAATTTCAGAATTTTTTGAATGATACTACGTATTTGACTTTGAGCGTTGACAAAATCCATTCACATACACACACACACATCATCGTAAAAATGTTAAAATCGGATTCTAGGGACCTTAGGACGTCGTCATTTATCAAAATCTCGACATGCGATTTTTAGCACGATCCCTATACCTCTCTTTACCAAGGGTAGCGGGAGGTAAAAATGGTGTGATTCAGATAAAACATGTCAGGTTCTTTTTTTTAATTTTATCGATAATACAACAATAACAATAAATTAATGTATCATGTAATTCCAACAATTATCAATATTATTTATATTATATATATATATATATATATATATATATATATATATATATATATATTTAATGAACGATCAGTATATTATTATCATAATAACCTTGATTTCAGGATAATTATATAACTAATAATGCCCAAGGGCCTTATAAGTTGCTTCTATGGTAATGTCAAGAAATTGATATTGACTGTGCGATAAAACCTAAAAAACCAAGCAGAAGCATTCATACTCTACCTACTTTTCATAAATTTTACTAAAAATTTGATCCGTAATTCGTAGAATATTAAAAAAAATATAGTACGACATTGTTGGCTCCGGTGGCTCAATGAGCAACGCCTCTTAGTCCTGAGTGCACTCGGGGTTCTGAGTTCGAATCCCACTAAGCCATGGATATTTGTGTATGTGACCCCACTCTGTAATTGGGATTTAATCCTGTTGAGGGGTTTAAAAAAAATAAATGATAGTTAAACGGACAATAATGCCTTCGGTCAACGTACACATCTCGGGCCAGAGGGCCGCGAAAAGTAAACTATTGACCTCATGCATTGATTTCTGAACCGCAAAATAAGTAATTGTACATTTATCTCTGTCTTACTTATGGTTTCCTTCATAAATTTGAATATGACCTTTAGAAGCGGTGGTACTTAATATTTTTGTAGTCTCGTTCGCAGCCCAAATTCATGCAGGCGAAATTAGTGCCTTATGGCTCATTCTGTTTTCGTTAACTGTCGTGAAATATCTGAAATTTAGGTTTGACATTTTAGAAGTGTCGATGTTATTGTTATATTTATAATTTATTGTTGATATTTACCGTTTCTTACTAAAATTTTCGTTTTTAGGTAAGTGTAATCTTAAGAATAATCGCAAAATGAAGTACTTAACTCGAAATGTAACTTGTCATGTTTGATTCTATTTGTCAAAAATTGTAACGCGCCGTTTTGAAATTTTACGAGTGTTTATGAATATGAGTGGAATAAATTCATTATAAAATTGCACAAATTTACGTAATTGCATTATACACAAAACTGTTTGAGATCTGCTGATTTCCATAGTTATCAATCATTTGATTCCTACGACCATCAAACTATGACGTGAAGCACAAGTGATCGTAATCGAAGTATAGGTACTATAACAATGTTACTATTCATTATCAATATAAATATGTCCTATTTGTTTATTCATTATTACCGAGTGAATATGATAATCTTTTGCTGATTTCAATAATTATTAATATTTTTATCATAAAGGCCAAGTACTATATTGTACTATTATATTTATAGTTATATACATGTTATGTAAATGAGCCTGTTTCACATTTTTTAAAAATTATTTTGAATTAAAGTTTTTCATAGAAAAAATAAAAAATTATTTTCGTAAATAATGAAATAAAAAAGGCTCCAGAAATAGTCATAACAAACAACTCCCCCCCCCCCCCCCCAGTCCTGTGACGACGGAATACATACCGCAAGTCATTCACAGCCAATGGAAAAACAGTTTACGTTATTACGATATTATGTTTCAGATCACGTGACTTTTTCAAAATATTACACAAATTTCAATATTTAATTGTAAAATATCTAATAGATATATCGTGATATTTTCAAATTTGAGGCTCTTTAAAGAACAATATCTTTCAAAATTTAGTATTTAGAAGTCATTTAAAAATTCTTGCAACAGCCCTATTATTAATTACATATAAGTATTTCAACCATTGGGTATGCCAGTTTCTTCACAAATTTATAAATTTGTTGATTATTTTTACGTGATAAATAAATACATAAATATATTATTAGGGTTTACCCATTTCTAGGTGTACCAATCTGCTTCTATTCGCAGATCGCAGATGTTGGTTATGAGGCGTCACCTCACGAACTCTCAAAGCTGTTACGGTGAGAGCACCATAGATGATTTTTGAAAATTTGAAATAATTTTCATGTTTTAGCTTTGACGCGGTCGGAATTGAACCCGGGTCGTCTGAACAAGCCTCTTATTAATATTTTTGGCTGTTAATATTTGTACTTACCTTTTTATAGTTATTTATATAATAATTTTAATATTTGCTTTAAATTTTTTCTCAGATTTTTCATTTTGGTACAACGTACTATAAATAAATTGTTATTCTTAAAACTTGCTTTGTACATAATTTATAATATATCACCATTATTTTTAAACACAAAACCAGATTCATTTTAATTAAAACAAATTTAAATGTCAACGTTTTTTCCCCTTATTATTGATTTAATTGTTTGTGAACACATTAACTAACCTAAACACGTGTTATGTTCGAAATCGGAAGCATTCTGAACTGATTATATTATTCCTACTTACATTATTTAAATCATTTTGTACTTTGCAGGATTTTTTGTAAATCTACGTATACGAATGTTAATGAACTGAGTTTATGAATATTTTATTAACGGAACAAATTCATTTACTTATAATAATATCGATTTTACTCTTTCGACTTTTGGCAAAGCACATGATAAAATTTTTGCACGCAAGGCCACGATTTATTTTTAAAATTTGAAATTGTAATAAAATTAGGTATTTTCAATTTTTCCGCTTAAAATTTATTATCTGTGACGTCATGAAAACATAAAAAGTCAATTGTTTATACTTTACACATTTTGAATGAGTTTTGACGTTAAGTACGCACTATAAATTATGTTTTATAATTAACTTGAAAGTTTTAGTACAAATCTAGAGTTATTAGATATATGCAGACCTATAAAAACGACCAGACTAATTGACCGTATTATGATCAAAACTGTTCTTACATCTATAATATTATGAACAAAATCGCAACGAAAATTGCTACTCTTATGTATAATTTGATACCTATTAATCAACAAAAATAGATGTGTTTTTGTCAGTTTTTTTTTACAGCTTTACTAAACTGTAACACAGTTTTGACTATAATACGGCCAAATATAAATAAGGATATACGATTGTAATTATCAAATTTCCCTATGTATTTAATAGGTATTTGTTTAACTAGACAGTCGAACCTGTAAATTAGTGCTGTATTGAAATTTTTTTTTGCCGATTTTGGAATTAATATTTATTTTCAGTTCGATGTTCGAAAAAGTTTAAGCTCCTCTTTTTACCTCCCGCTACCCTTGGTAAGGAAGGTATAGGGATCGTGCTAAAAATCACATATCGAGATTTTAGTAAATGACCACGTTTTAAGGTCCCTAAAATCCAATTTTAACATTTTTACGATGATGTCTGTATGTCTGTATGTGTGTGTGTGTATGTATGTATGTATGTATGTATGTATGTATGTATGTGTGTGTGTATGTATGTGTGTATGTATGTGTGTATGTATGTATGTATGTATGTATGTATGTATGTATGTATATATGTATGTGTGTATGTGTAGGGATTTTTTCTTCGCTCTAACTCAAATACTAGCATTCAGAAAATTCTGAAACCTTGTATTTATACCCTATTCTAATATGAAAAGAATCCTAGATTTTGGTGTAAATCGGATAACCGGAAATGGCACTTTACCTGAAGCTCATAATGGTTTTTCTTCAAAAAAGACCATTAAATGCCATTTTTTCGAATTTTATGTCTTATGAAAATTAAAGATTATTGAATTTTCTACAGGAATACATTAATACTTTTTCTATATATTTTACAGATAAATTTAAAAATAATTTTTTTTATTAGTCGCGAAGCCTAAGATAAAAACTATTCCTTTGTTACACAGTTCATTTTTCAAATGAATGTAACTGACAATAAATGTCACTGTCAGAAAAATTATCACTTCAAATTAATAATAGTGACATTTTAAAAAGAAAATAGTAAATAAAGCAATAGTTTTCTGCAATGGAACAGTTTGCAGCGTTAGTAAATACGTAGGTAGGTATGTATTTAAATTAATAAAAATTAAATAGCGGGAGGTTTTGTGTTGGCCACATCAGATTTTTTGTATTAGCGAATCTTCTCTAATTTTGACAGTTTATATCTTAAAATATAGTCTAATGTATTCCTAGTGTCTACCTTTCTTGATAATATTTTGAAGATTAAACTTTAAATATAGGAATAGAATAGAATTCACTAATCCAAGATCCAAGAATGAGGATTAGCTTACTTATTTTGAAGGTTATCGCCATATCTATTCGTTTGTTGTTCGGTTTCTATGCGTTTGTTGAACGGTTGCTTTGTAAATAGCAACAAGAGGCAGTAAAAATATTTTTACTGCCTAAGCAGTACAGACTACTAGCTATCAAAAACTCGCACTTTTAATGTCAATCGGCATAATTTGCTGGCGATAACTTTCAAAAAAGGTATTAAAAATAATCACTAAATTAAAATTAATTCTAAATTCGTTAAGCATTCATTGCCGTGGCGAAGCCTCTGCTGTAAATCTGGTATTTTAATGCCTAGGTAAACAAATAACTATTAACAGTTATAGAAAAATTAATTGTACGTTTGTACGTATCTTTTATTTGAAGTATTTTCTCTAAAATAATTCATAAACGATTCACAGAGTATTAACAATGCTAATCAGCTGCTCGCTAATCACTCTTAATCATATGTTCATACTAACGGTCATTGTTTTTATGCTTATTGTGTATACGGAGAAAAATTGCTACAATTATACAATAAAAATTGTGAAATAAAAAAATATTAATATGTATAAATAATTCGATCATACAGATCTACTTCAAGGCAACCATTTTTACCAAACGTCACTTAACCATTACGAGCACCATTTTATTATTGTTATTTATTATTGTAAAAATTATGATAAAGAAAAAGTTATATTTAAATATAATGTGCGCTGTATTATTATCATAAAAACATAATTTATATGTATGACTATTTATTTTTATCTATAAACAAACTGAACATTATATTACATCAGAGTTGGGAGATGTTTCATTATAGCCGAGGGCTTATGTACAGTACCGAGTGGCGAAGCCTAGAGAGGAGATAAAGCGCGAGCCTGTGATGAATCATCTTCATTTTAAATCAATAATAAAATATTTTTGACAGCTCTCTTAAAATTTGTTTATCTACTTAATTATAGGGATCTATGGCAATGTTGTTAGGTAACCCCTACATAAAAAATTCCAACCCAAGAGATGGAAGTGAAATCTGATATTTCCAACCCAAGAGATCGACATTAAAGTTAGGAATAACGTATTTCCCAACCTTCAAAAGTTTAGGAATCAGTATATTACTATAATACTTTGAATTTTTCAATAGTTACAGGAAAAATTAGAAAATATTTTTAGAATAATAAAAGAAGTTTTCTCTGAAATATTTCAAGGTCCATTCTACATTTTTCCTATAAGGAAATAAGTTGAAATGTTTATAAATTTGCAATTATTGAAAAATAAAATTATCAGTAAATCATAAAGCCAACATAATATGCATAACAAAACGATAAGAATTTTTTTTTATTTCACTTCATGTAACATATACTGATACTGATAATATTGTTTGGAAGTATATCTTCCATGGTGTTGACATTACAAAAATGGCGACTAATATGAAATATTTGCTGTTGTAAACAAAAAACAAATACCTTAAACATTGTAGCAATTTTTAGTCATATTTTGTATTAGACAGCAGTGGCGTGCGGTGCGTTTCTGTGTTGGGTGTGCAGATTTTTTTTAAAAAAGTATTGTGTTGGTAGAATCTTAGGTTAACAATTCAGAATTATCTTATTTTTTTATACTAGGCCCCTTCTAGAAAATGGTTTCTTCAGTAAATCCGCAATTAGTAAATCACTTGCAATTTCCATTCTATAAATTTTCATAAATACAAATATAAGTTAAATAAATAATATATAAATTATATACCAAATACCTAAAATTAATAATTAATTGTTCGCCTGAACTTGTGTATGCTTGTGAATACTACCAAAAGTAATTTTACGGCGATACGTGCACAAAATATGCTGCACGCTGGAGAGGGCGATGGGGCGATACGTATTTCTAATATTTTATCCTTGTTTGCGCAAATACACTGTTATTCCCTGTGTAAAACGTGCGCACCGAGTGCAGTGCGGTGATTTGCACTTGCCCGGCAATTTACAAATTCGCTGATAGGCAATCAAACACGCTACTGTTCGTTATTGTCCCATAATTGTATAAATATTTTCATATTTTGATCAAATCAATTAAATAATTCACATTTTAATGCAATAAATTTTGAAATTATTCGCAGGGTGTGCAGTGCACACCTTGCACATATGGACTGCACGCCACTGTTAGACAGCTATATTCATAGTTCCACAAGACCCCATAAAAAATAAAATGCGTTTTCGCGGCCGCGTGCCTGAGTGTCTGGTCGCAAACCTGGGAAACCGGGTTCGATCCCGACCGACGCCACATATTTCGAATTTTAAACGGCACAAAAGTGACCCCTGTGGTGCACTCTCCCCGCCAGCAATGAGTGTCCGTGAGGTGACGCCTGGTAAATGCCCGGTCGGTACAAATATGTCATCATCATTACCGGTATCTATGGCAAGCAGACTGGCACATGCAGAAATGGGTAATATGCCGTTATGATATATTTATTTATTTATATTCATAGACAAATTGTAATAGTAATAGTCTATATTTGGTGTAAAGGTATACTAATTAAAATGTTAAGGAAATTTCATACGGAAAATGGAAAGTACTCTAACAAAATGATAAGAATTTTTACCTCTCGCAAAGAGGTATTGGATTCATGCTAAAAATCGCATATCCAGATTTTATTGAATAAGCACGTTTTAAGGTCCCTACAATCCGATTTTAACATTTCTACAATGATGTCTGTGTGTGTGTGTGTGGAATGTGTATGTGTGTATGTGTGTGTGTGTGTGTATGTGTGGATGTTGTAGGGACAATTCCTCAAAAACTATAAGACTTAAGACCTGATTAACTATGAATTCCTCAATCTGACATCCATGGGAAGAGCTGAAAAGGTTTTGGTAATAATTGTATAACCGGAAGTAGTAGTTTCTTAAAACAAATTCTAAATATTATTTTTTGAAAATTTATGTAATATAACTAATATTGGAAGTTATAAATCGAACAGGCTAAATTACACCAAGGAAACCAGTTGACAAATTCAAATGTTTGTAACATAGTTTATAAATGACAGATGTCAGTGTCAAAAATCAACAGTTTTAGTGATATTCTCAAAGCTTTTTCTGGGAAATACAGTTAACCTTTCTTATTGTTTTGTTAATTATATATTTAAAATTATAGGTAAAATGCATGTATCTGTAAGAAATACCGCCAATCTTGTTAATGAATTGGAAGAATCTCTGACATTGAGGAACTTCCTCATACAATGAAAAAATAGATATAATTAGAAGTTTATGTGTGCACAAGCACAAGACATGTTAAATACAATAAAAAACATTTTTTTGGTAAATTTCAGCAATTTTATTTATTATAAAAAGACGTGTCGACAGCGAAGTGCAATGCAATACTTATAAAATAGAAATGGCGCGAGGTATTGTGCTGGCTACAATTTTTTTTTTATTATTATTTCACTTCATGTAACATATACTCATAATACTGTTTGAAAATATTTCATCCATGGTGTTGACACTGCAAAAATGGTGACTAATTTGAAATATTTGCTGCTGTAAACAAATACCTTAAACATTATAGCTACTTTTAGTCATATTTTGAATTAGGCAGCTATATTCATTGACAAATTGTAATAGACGATTATCTAATTAATATGTTAAGGAAATTTCATACGGAATGCGGAAAGTGTACTCTAGACAACTTGGGAATTTTGAGAATTAATAATAAGTGTGTGACCCGTATTAAGAGGTGGGGCATTTTAAAACACATTTTTATAATTCCGGGTATCTATTTTTTTTTATAAACCATAGGAAATACAATAATAAATTTTTCAAATGTCTGTAATTTCTACCCTATTAATTTAAGAATACAAGTGTAAATACAAAAAAAAAAAATCAGAAAAGCCAAATATACCCATTTGTTCAAAAATCTTCAAAATTTCCGAAATTCCATTTTTTGTATATTTACATACATCTAAACGCGCTGATTTTAAATTTTCAAATCGCAGATTGATATCACTTTTCGTTCTCGAGATATTTAAATTTAAAACTTTACCCATTTCAGGATTATAACCCAAAAATGGTTGAAGATACAACCCTGGCGACATCGCCGTACCATTTTATGGGCAAAATTACACGAAGGTATTAATTTCTCCCATTAGTTTAGTTTATACAGCCAAAAAATTTAAATCTGAAAATTGAAAACAATTCAAATTAACTTACACCTTAGAATTTTTGGGTTTTTTTGTCATTTTCAGTGACTATCTTAGAAATTGTATCCATTATACACATTCTGAAAATTTATATACTGATGTAATTTTCCCGTAGAATCGAATGGTGAAGTATGTATCTCCACCCGTTTTTTGTTATTGCCCAAAAATTGATTTTTTTGGGTCCAAGTTTGAACACAAATATCTCAGGAACTGCTTAGGTTTTATAATTTGTTTGTTGGAAATGTAAACCGGCCGAACTACACAAAAAAAAGAATTGAAATTTTGTCTAATTATAATTAGATATTATTTTATTAGGCAATATGTCTAATAATTTAGTATAATTTACAAATCGTAATTTAGCATTTTAACTAACCCGAAATAGATAATAAATATTTTGAAAAAAATCGTTAATTTAAATATGTAAATAGTTATTTTAGTTACTTATTTTATTTAATTTTACGATATTTTGGCTTCATTATTTTTGTCGTACAATTTTCGGTGATTTATCTAATGAATTAGGTAAGTAAATAGAAAATTTAAATATATATTTAGTTAATTTCTTTATTTATGTTTAGTTCAATACTAAATAGTAGTCATTTAATGTAATTTTGTATTTAATTTTACTATAATTTGTTATTACAAATTTAGAAAATTTAACTAAATCAACTTAGATAATTTAATGAAAACATATTAGTAGGCTGAAAATTACAGATTTGTTTAGTTAATTTAACTACAATTTAGATGGTTTTTTACCTTCCGTCACCTTTAGGTAAGGAAGGTATTGTCTTTGTTCAAAAAATTCGGTGGTGAGTTTTTAATGAATAAGCACGTTTTAGGGTCCCTACAATATGAATATACCATTTTTAAGATGATGTCTGTATGTATGTATGTGTGTGTCCGTGTGTGTGTATGTGTGTCCGTGTGTGACAAATTTTTCTCCGACGATAACTCCAATACTACAATTCTAAAAATTATATTTCTTTCGTATTCCTCTTTTGTACAACCATATGAAGAGTTGATTAGATTTTGGTTATAATTGATCCACCGGAAGTACTCTTATTTGAAGTTTTTAACAGTTTTTCTTAAAAAAACGCAGTTAAATATTATTTTTTGACTTTTTGTTATTATACATATTAAAAAAAAAATACTCCTCTCTATACGGTTTGATTATACATTTTCCTTCATATTCAATAGATGTAGATTTAAAACGTTATAAAGGAATTAATTTTCAAAAATTAGTCAGCTGATAGGTATATTCAAAAAATTTTAATTGACAGGTGTCAGTTGCAAGTGCAAAACCAAATATAGAAAGTATAGGATCTAAAATTGGTATGTCATAGTGTTCCTCGCAAGTGACATGCAGAGAAAGGCCAAAGAGAAGATGGAAAGACTGTATCGCAGAAGACTTGAGAAAGAACGAACTGTGTGAAGAAGATGTGTTGAACAGGAATGAGTGGAAGGGAAGAGGAAACAGCGACCCCTAATAAAATAGGGGAAAGCTGAAGAAGAAATGAAGGAAGTGTCAAGTGCATTTTACTTAGTGTGTGTTTATGTGATAATTTTATTGGATTTGTAGAACCTTTTCAAATGAACTTTTGGTATGGAATTTATAAAAAATAGTATGTGTTCGTGTTCGATTTTACATGATATTATATAGAATCTGTTCCAAGGACCTTTTGGTATGGGATTTGTACAAAATACATCGAATTGACGGAAGGTCTTGTGCTGGCCACAACAGATTTTTTTTCTGTGTATTATGAGTTTCGGTTCATCAAAGAGATATTAAGATGCGATTTCAAAATTTAAAATCAGCGCGTTTGAAATGTATAAATAGGTTCAAAAAGTAGATTTTTGAAAATTTTAGCCAAAAGTGGGTATACTTGACTTTTGGGGGGCTAACTAAAAAATAGATAGAGATACAGACTTGTACGTACCAGCAAATTATTTTACAGTGGTCCTAGTGATAATGTATCAAAGAAGAAAAAAGTGGAATCCAAAGGGTTTTACTCATAATTTTTTCCCCTGTATTTGCACAGTTTAAATATATATTTCTCCCTCAGTAAAACGTAGCATACTTAGTCAATATTGTTTTTGCCATTTCATCCATCAAACTCTGAATAATGGTTTATGTGCATAGCAAAACCAATACAATAGAAATGATAAAAATATTTGAAGTATTGCAATATTTTTCAATATTGACAATCTTAACATATTTTTCACATTGAAACAAACAATTTTTCTTGATTGTTATCGATTTTACGATAACTATTATCGGAACCATACATAATATAATATGATAAATGGATTAACAAATATCTGTTGGCCAAAAGTTCAGATAATTTTTGAAATATTGGATATTATTTATCAGAAAATGTAAAAGGAAAAGTGGATGGAAGAAACGAACACAAGAAATAAAAATTTATGCGAAATATTTCATTATTTGTACATATATATTTTTTAAAATAAAAACCACCTCTTACAAGCTTAGCGTTACTTTCAAAATTGTAGTCTATATTGGTTATGTTAGGCAGATGTTTATGAAGGAAATCATGAATGAAGGGTATAAAAAGTTTAGTGAAAAAATTTCATATTAAAATTTGCCAGAAAAAGTTTTGAAGGTGTTATACAAACTTGAAATACGCAAATCTATCTGTATTCAGTAGGTAGTGATGCCGCGAGACGAGATATGGCGCGAAACAAGCCACTCTCGTCTCGTCTCGAAAATTCGAGACAGGATTTCTCTGCATCTCGTCTCGTCATATTTTTTCTTGCTTTCTCTCGATCTCGACTCGAGAGTCTCGAATTTCTCGAATTTATAATTAGAAATAGTAAATAAATTAACATTACAAGCAACATGAATTTAATAAACAAATACCACTGACTAAAACATTATTTTACTAGTCTGGTGTTTGAATGGTAGGTAAAAAATAGGTACTCTATAATATTATGCTTTTATTACCCGTTGTTGGGTGTAGCAATCTGCTTTGTGCGCGAATATTGGTAATTATGATTACATATTCGTATAGTGCGAGCACTTTAAGTTAGCGTGAAGAGTATGCTATAGATGTCACTTATGTGCATTTTCTTTTTACTAAAACGCAATAAATCTAAAATTAATAAATAAATATGAATGTAAATGAAGAGGTTATTAAAATATTTATTTATACCGACAAATATTTTATTTTATATATTTTAATTAGAAATATTTACGTAATATAAAAAGAAATAGTTCATTCGAGATCTCGAATTTCTACTCTCGTATCGAGACAAGAATAAGGTTAATCTCGTCTCGAAAATTCGAGAAATTCGAGAGGAGATCTCGAAAATGCGAGATCTCGCGGCATCACTATCTGTAGGTTAGTTGGACAGATAGCCGAAACATGAAATTGTTACCATTGATGGGGAACAATATATTGAACAGACGACTATTTACCGAACTATACGGGATGTGAAAAAGGTGTAGTATGTATTAATTTACCTAAAAGTGGGCTATCCGAACTTTTGTTCCCAAATTGAATAAGCAGACTCATTCAAAGTGCTCTAGACAAAGTTAACGTCATGACGCAAATATCTCGACAATTGAGAATTTTAAGGATGATTGTTAGCAGAACTGTGATCAGAAATGATTTAAAATTTCGAAAAAATAATGTACCCAAACAGACTGTGCCCCAGCTTGAGCGAAACTCTAGATGCCGCAGATTCTTTATATTTTATTAAATACGTTCTTTGATTTAAAAAAAGTCAATACTTTTTTTAAATTGTCCGGAAATATTTTATTACAGAGCTACAGTCCTTTAAAAGTGCACCTCATCAGACTCATTTTTATTAACTTGAGTTGTTTCAGCAAATTTTTACCTCTCGCGAAAGGTATTGGATTCATGCTAAAAATCACATATCCAGATTTTAGTGAATAAGCACGTTTTAAGGTGTATGGATATATAAGACTTAAGACCTGTTTATCTACGTATTCTTCAATCTAACATTAATGGGAAGAGCTCAAAAGGTTTTAATAACACTTGGACAATCAGAAGTACCTATAGTGACGTCGCGAGATCTCGCATTTTCGAGATCTCGTCTCAAATTTCTCGAATTTTCGAGACGAGAGTAATGCCCTCAAGATTTGCTCGAGACGAGAGTAGAAATTCGAGATCTCGATTGTACTATTTTTTATATTACATAAATATTCCTAATTAAAATAAATAAAATAACAAAGTAGTTGTCGGTATAAATAAATATTTTATTTGCCTCTTCATTTACATTCATATTTATTTATTAAATTTTAGATTTATTGCGTTTTAGTAAAATGAAAATGCACAGAAGTGACATCTATGGTATACGCTTCACGCTAGCTTTAAGTACCCTCATTATACGAATATATAATCATAATCACCAATATTAGCGTACAAAGCAGATTGCTACACCCAACAACGGGTAATAACGCCATGATATTATAGAGTACCTATTTTGTACTTACCATTCAAACACCAGACTTAGTAAAATAATGTTTTAATCAATGGTACCCGTTTATTAAATTCATGTCGCTTGTAATGTTAATTTATTTACTATTTCTAATTATAAATTCGAGACTCTCGAGTCGAGATCGAGAGAAAGTAAGAAAAATATGACGAGACGAGAGTGAATTGTTTCTCGCCATATCTCGTCTCGCGGCATCACTAAGTACCTAGTAGTTTCTTAAAAAAATCTTCTAAATATTATTTTTTAGAAATTTATGTTATTGCAATTATTAAAGAATATAAAATTTGCAATCCGATATATTGAACATTTTTATTATATCTTCTATAGATTTAGAGATAGAGAATTATAAATATATAAAATAATCCGTTGCAATGAATATCACAGCCCAAATAACTCCATGGAAACCAGTTGAAAAATTAAAATGTTTGTAATTGACAGAAAAATGTCATGATCAAAAATCCAGATACATTACTGAAGGCTTTTTCTGGGAAGCACATTTAATATTTCTTATTTTATTATTAATTAAATATTTAAAATTGTAGATACATATATTACATATACACATCAGAATAGCGCCAATATTTGTGTGTGCTCCAGAAATGTTAAATACAATATGAACTTTAGCCTAATATGGAACCGGCGAGAGGTCTTGTGCTGGCCACAACAGATTTTTTTCTTTGGGAAGATCCCATTAAAATATGTACCTATGTTGGATAAATGAAGAAACGTTTAGTTCTAGATATCTAGAGAAAGCAGTGAATGATCTCATGATCTGAATAAGAAAATTTCTGAATAATACAAAAAAAATGTAGAGTTAGAGTACTCATACGATAATTTGTATTATAAATGAGTACGAACACAGAGTGTTTCATAAGGGGTGAAACATTAAACCACATATCGGGGGAGTCATTTTAAATAAAAAATGTTAGACGAAGGAATGTCCAGAAACGTTTCGTTACAAAGTTATGTGTAGATTTTCCGGAAAAATACTTTTAATAATAATGTTCTCGTATTATTAAAACATATATTAGAGTTTTTTTTTTTAATTTTAATTAGTTAATTTTCCAACATTTTTTCCTCTTTTGAAAACCAAAATTACCTTACCAAGAATCATAATTTCCAAGAATACTATATTCTTCAATGATGAGCCATTACTGTTGGAAGAAAATAATAAGACATATTGCAATAAAATTATAGTTATTTTGTTTTTAATTAATATTATGAAGGAGTATGGAGTACTATTTACCATTTCAGTAGTTTTATTGATTTATAATAGTTTTTTATTATACGAGTGTGGCATGTAACATATTAGTCACGAAAAAAAAGTTTAGCCACTCACCCTGCGGGCATCGTGGCTAATTTTCTTTATTGGCTAATATGTATTCCGCACGAGTGTAGTACAACGTTTCATCCAACACTTTTTTTAAAACTTCTTATTATCATTTTTGTTTTCGTTTATCGTTTGATACAGTTGATATACCTAAATACCTACTATTTTAAATTATAAAATAGCCGGAGAATAGTTGTTTATGTGATGTTTTTGTTATATTGTTAGTGCTGTACTACTAATAATTATTGTCTGTCACTTGGAATTAATTGAAGCGGCAACACCGCAGGGCAAGGGTCAGGGTTCGGAGATGGAAAAAATTGCGCATCAGTCCATATTCATTTGACGACGAGTATAATAACCATAAACTCTTTTCCGTTTCATCAGCCATAGATAACTGCTGTCATTGTGTAAAAATAAGTAACCTAAAAACATCTTTTAACATAAATGTTAGTATTAATTTAAATAAATAAGTTTAATATTATTTCAATAATAAAATAATTTTGAAAACTTGTTTTTACTTCCTTGTACGAAGTAAAGGAAGTATTGTAATCGCGAAAAATTTCGGTTTCCAGTTTTCAACGGAAATATCCATTTTGACCATCTCTGAATCCATTTTGACTAATTTCGTCGTGACGAGAAAGTTAAAATTTTGCACCTCCCTTTTTGGTCATTATATAACTTTCGGAAGTGATACTTTACTTGAAGCCTATAATAGATTTTAATGAAAAACTATATTAAAACATAATCCAAAACTTTTCAAATTTGGTATATAAGACTTTTATATGAATGGAAATAACATAGTAGATTTTGGTTAAAATGGTCTATCCGGAACTGGTACTTTACTTGAAGCCTATAATAGATTTTAATGAAAAACTATATTGAAATATAATACAAAACTTTTCAAATTTGGTATATAATACTTTTATATTAATGGTAAATAATACAGTATATTTTAGTTAAAATGGTCTGCCCGAAAATGGTATTTTACTTGAAGCATATAATAGATTTTAATGAAAAACTATATTAAAATATAATCCAAAACTTTTCAAACTTGGTACATAGTACTCTTATATCAATGGGAATAACATAATAGATTTTGGTTAAAATAGTCTAACCGGAAGTGATACTTTACTTGAAGCTGTTATCAGTTTTTCTTGAAAAAAATTGTGTTATTTTGATTTTAATAATAAATGCTTCAAATAAAAGTTTTAGAGAATTGAATTATGCGTCGAAAACATCAAGTATATTTAAATTAGCTCTATAAGCGAGATGTAAATTTAAAAATTATGTACTTTTTGGTTTCTGTAATTAAGTTTGCTATGAATTTGGACAAAAAATAACAAAAAAAAATAAAGAATTTAATGTCAATGTCAAATATGTGTTATGATTGGTTCTGTTATAATACATATGTTAATTATTAAAAAAATATGTATAGTGTAACAAGCGTACAAGGAAGTCATGTGGTGTCCACATCAGATATTTTTTAAATTTATATTAAAGAAATGAATTAATAATTCCTCCGTTACTTTTTAAATATTCTCTCACGGAGTGAGTAATATTGCACATTAGTTATTTCAAATAACCATACTAACAAGTATTATGGGTCGGTGTTGGATAAAAAAATTATCAAACTTATCATGAAAATTGTCATTTATGACCTTTATGAGTGTTTTGTTGTGTTTTATATTTTATATAAATAATAAAAAGTCAATATATTAGCTAGGTATCTATAATATACGATGAGATATGAAAAACCTACATATTTATGAACAAAACTTCAGCAAATAGAGTTTAGAATAACGACAAATGATAAGTATCCTTACTGAAATATCATCTACTCATGTAAGATTGATATAGGTATACAGCTTTTGTTCCTTATTGCGAAGAAGGAGATGAAACTTCAAAACAAATGGCCTATCCTGTATTACGAACGCACTATTATAAAAATAGCGTTTTTACGAAGCGTGCTTTTACTTTACATTACATTCTTATGAGGTGAAACGTCACTTTTTAAAAAAAGCGTTCTAAGTGGATTTGTTATTCGGGCCATTATATGAATGCCTATTTTCAAAGAAAATAGGTACCTATCTATTTTGATTTTTTAATACATGAATTTAAACTACATGGACTGTAAGTACTTTATAACATTCAAGGAGGTATGAACTGGCGTAGCTTGCGTTGCCAAAGTTCATGTTTATTATACACATTTTTCGCGCTACCGCTACCGATTAACTTCAATAGTTGTTTACGATACAAGTACGTAAAGCTAGTCTTTAGTTACGAATGGGTTAATTAAAACACAAGCTCAGCGAGGGTTTTAAGACCCGTGACTAAAGATGTTTTACGTTTGTGTATCGTACAATATTTTATCACGATAGAATCTAAAAACACAATAAATATTAATATATATATATATATATATATATATATATATATATATATATATATATATATATATATATATACAGTGTTGCGCGCTTAAGACGATACACACTTAATAACTTTGAAACGAATTGTGATAGACATACCCGGTTTACGCTAAATGTTTTAACATCTAGGGGGCCACACTAATCTCACCCCCACCACTCTCAATTTTTAAATCTTAAATGGCAATATACCCCTTGTGACATATCAAATGAAAGCTCTTGAAAAATGCTATACAGGCATGTCATGTTACCGGTTGAGGATGATACATCCGATACCGGTAGAAGAGTACTTACTGACCGCAATGCTTGTTACGTTTTTGCACGATCGACCCACAAAATTTAAAAAAAAAAAACAAGATTTGAAAATTATTTTGACATATTAAAACATTTTTGTTATTATTTTTAAAGAAAGTTTTGATTAGGGCATCGAATCCGAATTAGTAACGAACCCAAACCCAGAACTGAACGTGAAATTTATTTTTCAATAGAACTCGAGTCGAAACTGAACCGGGTATTAAAATTCGAATTGAGGGTTTAGCTCCGGTTCAGTACTGGTAGCACACACTTTAGAATTCTATCAAAAGAGGCATTTGTTTTCGCTTTTCACCATGAAGCGAAAATTTGGTAGCATGCGTGTATTAAAATATTCGCCTGCAAGCGTATGACTCGAGGCGAAAGTGTCAAAGTAACGTCATTATTTTGCCACAATTCTATTCAAAGTCAATTTATATGTAATTTATACATTTATTATATACAACAATCAAAATATTTTTTATTTTAATAGTATGAAATCCAATAATATCCGAACCAAAAAACGAGTATAGAATTCTAAAGTGCATGCTACCAAGATTCGTAAAAGTAGAACCGTATTCGCCTGCTTTCTATGATAGAATTCTAAAGTGCGTGCTACCACTACAGGTTCCATTTTCAGTTCGAAATACACGCGTAATCGCAATACAACCGATCTGCGTTGCTGCCTGTGTTGACTGCATTATTAATTCCAGCTCGCATTTTAAATTATTTCTTTATAATGATTAATATTCAAAAATCATTAATTCAATTTTCATTAAGTCGAACCGAACCTGAACCCGGTAACCGCAAATTTTATTAATGCTTGAATCAGAGCCGAACACAAACCCATCTCTCAAAAAACAAATTAACCTGAACCGAACCCAGTTTTTGGCGGGTTCGTTGCCCTGGTTTTGATCGTTGTTTTTATTTACTTACTGCCTCCGCCTCTTGATCGGTAAGTGATAAATATCATTTATCGATCAGTAACTAGTAAATAACACCTATCGCTAAACAATAAAAAAAACCGATCATTTAGAAATAATATTAAAATATTTGTAAAATTGCCCGTTGCTAGGAGACTAAATAAATGAAAAGTAAATATAATATTTATGTGAAATTAGTATGATTTTCAATCGAGCAAAAATTGGTAATTTTTAAATTGTAATAAAATAAGTACATGTACAGATATCGGTAATGATGGTATATTCGTACCGCGCGGGCATTCACCAAGCTTACCTCATGGGCACTCATTGCTGGCGTGGAGAGTGTACCACAGGGGCCACTTTTGTGCTATTTAAAATTCGAAATATGTAATTTTGGCTACGGTTGGGATCGAACCCGGGTCAGACAGATTGTTAAGTAATCTTCAATATCTAACAAAGAAATTAAAAAAATAAAACGGGAAATGTAGATTAATTTGTTATTTCAAAGTATAAAATTTAACATAAACAATACAACCACATATCTAAATATTTTTTGTCGATAATAATATGGATAGAATTATTATTATTATTATCTATATCTATACCTTACTTACAGGCATATTATATATTATGTGCAATGCGTATGTACATACAAGGACAATAATATTTTTTTATTTACCATATTGTGTACTTTGCAATCATATCAGGTGTATGTATTTTGCAATCTAATAAACCTAATCTTATTCTTAATTAATTATAATACATCTTATTTTCCTAGTACTTCAACAAACAAAAATTAAGATATCTATCACTTTTTTTCAGTGCAAAATTATCTGATACATTAAATGTGGATGTGGTGAACATACTTTAGATAAGATTAGGAGATAATCTGCAAAAAATTAACAAACATATCATGAATTAGATCACACAAATAATGTTAATTTGTGAATGGAATTTGTCATTTTAATTTTGATAGTAATTGTTGTTTAAAAAGCATGACTTTATTATTTTTATTTAATATGCTACTTCCTTTATTTTGTAAATTACATATTTTAATCATTTTTTGAATAATGGACTATGGTGTGTAGATTAACTATTAACAATTATTTGAAATCTGTCACATAACATTTATTTTTATAAAATTCACATTTCGTATCTAATTTTTTTTTATACTTGTTATGTTTTCTAAAAATTAAAATAAATCAAATACACTGCGTTAATCAAATTTTAGCAAGAGAACCTTTTTGTGTATTTTTGCATTGTATTTTTAATATTTTATAAGTAAAGATGAAAAAAAAAGTAAAACAAAATAACAGTGAAAAGCTTTCATGACTTCATATTGAGACTCCTCTGACAGAAGAAAGTATAAACATGCATCTAATAGTAGTATCCTTATACTAGGATGGTCTTATCGATAGTTAGTACCGACACAAAAATGAGAATATTAATTTATTTATGGTGCAAAATTTATGTAAAATATGTTTAAATATTTGATGATCATTTAGTTTTATTAAATTTAATTAATGTTTTAAAATAAACATTACTTCTTTGTAAAATGTAATACAAATGTACATTGTACGTATATACGTAACTAAATAATTATTTTTTGCGCTATTTGAAAATTGCACATCATTTTCAAGTATGAAGTGTGATATCAATAAGAATATATACAGGGTTTTAATTAAAAATCTGGCCATAGGCGTTTAATATGGAAAAACAGTTTTTCTTTGCGCAAAAGTCCCCAAATAATTTTAGTCAAAAATGTTTCAAATAAAAGTTGTAGATAATTATATTCGAGGCCTAAGTCACTATATAGATTTAATTTTGCACGTTTGGTAACCTGTAAAATCGAATTTGAAATTGTACGAATATTGCGCATTTTTAGCGATAGCCATGGAATTGAAACAAAGGTACAAAGAATTGCGTATCGTTTGAACTATCAGAAATTTAGTTTTCAATTAAAAGTTACAGATAATTCAATTCTGCACCTAAACCACTACACAGGTATTATTTTTAAAATCTAACACAAATCACTGTTATTATTATTTTTTTTCACATTTTGTTTAGTGATTTAGGCGTAGAATATAATTAACTAACTGGGGACGTTTGAGTAAAGACAAACTGTTGTCCCACATTAAACGCCTATGGTTAGAGTTTTAATGAATATCCTGTATATATTCTGATTGATATCACACTTGATACTTGAAAATTATGTGCAATTTTGAAATAGCGCAAAAAGTGACACCTGTGTGTTGTTTTCCAATATTAAATGCCTTTGACCAGATGTTTAATAAACATCCTGTATATATAATTAACTTTACAAAATATTTACAAAAAATTTACTACGTACTATGTGCAAATAATGTGACACAATAATTGTTATAAATTTTATTTTTTGCAACACCAAATTTTGCTTGTAACGTTTTTGATTGTTTTTGACGTATAAATTGTCAAAAAGAATAATTGTAAGAATGATTGATTATAATTATTTCATTATTTTCCTATTATCTTTTTCTGTAAAATTAACTGTGTTAATTGTTCAAAAATATTGACTCTATATCAGATATGAAAATTATAATTATTACTTATGTTTATGTTTTTTTTCTGATAAATATTATGTATTATTTTATAGCAATTTTCTTTTTTAAATAAATAAGAAATATGTGTCTGATATATGGCACGTAAATATAATTATAAAAATAGTTTTATGAGGAGACAAACAAGACAAACTATTATTTTATTTTTTGTAAATCAAATGTCCAGAAACCTGGTGCTCGGGTTTTTTGCTAGTAAAGCTAACTACGCTGTCTGAATTTTAGTTTTCTTTTTTGATTCTAAGAATATAACAGGGGTTTCCAAACGTTTTTCAATTAATCATTTGTCAATGTATACTATAATGATTAATTACAAACACGCTTCCTATTATAACAGTATAGTCTGCCACAACTTATAATAAACTGGTTCGGAAGAAAACAGTTTATAACATATTTAATTATTTAATATAGAAAGCCATACTCGACTAAGTTCTAAACCGTCACAGTGACTAAGATTATTATTCTTGGTTTCAAAAATCTCAATGGCTTCTCCAATTAATTTGTAGTTAAGACGTGCAGATCTTGAAATAATGTTGGTATCTTCAAATTTTATTTCGTGGAACTTTTTACAAAATTATGAAGTGTGAAACGGGTTTCAGATGTTATGGAATGATTCTAAATATTCCAAATTAATGGTGCTATTCTGTAACGTTCTATAAGCTCTATAAACAACCGACGTTATAGTTTGTAACAAAATAGCTATACTGTAACTAGGTTACAGTACTATAAGGGCTATAGTCTTATAGAAATTTCTATAAATCTTACAGCGCCAAATTCTTGACTATAAAGTATATACAGAGCATACCGAAACGTCAAAAATATTTATTTAAAAAAAATATTGTCAAACGTAACGAAATATTGAAATGGAAAATGAAAGAATTAATTAAAGTGATTTTAAAACATTTTCTACGATATAAAATTGAATCATTTTAAGAAGATATATTTGTCACAAAATATATTATATTAGAAAGGTCAAGACAAGGGGAGGAATCATCATTGGTGTTCATAGAATATTTAAAAAAAGAAGTAAATGATGTCTTAACAAAAATAATAACCGGGGCCTCGTAGCGCCTAAATATCGGGTCGCGAATCTGGGGAATCGGGTTCGATCCCGATCGAAGCCAAAATTATTTCGAATCTTAAACGCCCGTACGGTACGAATATGTCACCATGAATTCATCATTACCGATCTCTGCATATAAAGCAGATTGGCCCACCCAGCAATATGCCGTGATGGTATATTTATTTTATTTATTTATATCACAACAGCAACAAGAATTACAATTACAATAATCAAAATGTATATGACAATAAACATTAATTCAATAATATAATTAATATACTTACATATTATTGGAGTTATACATGATTCGTTTCTTTAACGTCTTATCAAAAATATGGTTATAGAATATTTGACAGTTTAACATGAATAACAACCAAAACAACTCTATAGCCAGATACAGAGAGAGTTAACAGAGAGAGTTACAGAATAGATAATTTTACTATTCTATAAGGTGTGATCTTATAGAGCTCTATAGCTTACAGAGCGTATAGAATTACAGTGTTATATAGCAAAGTTACAGAATAGCACCATAAGTGATTAATATAATTCTTGATTTCAAAATCTCAATGGCTTCTTCAATTAATTTGTTGTTAAGACGTGTAGATCTTGAAATAATGTTGGTATCTTCAAATTTTATTTGATGGAACTTTTTACAAAATTTTGTTAACAATAATTGTTAACAAAATTATGAAGTGTGAAACGGGCTTCAGATGTTATGGAATGGTTCTAAATATTCCAAATTAAGTGATTAATATTATTCTTGGTTTCAAAAATCTCAATGGCTTCTCTAATTAATTTGTTATTAAGACGTGCAGATCTTGAAATAATACTAGTATCTTCGAATTTTAATGGTGGAACTTTTCACAAAATTTTGTTAAGAATAATTGTAATAGTTATTTATGTATTAAGAGCGTAAGGAGGCACATACAAGACTTTATGCACGGAAGAAAATTTTCAAATTACAAGTGTTAGAAAAATTGTGTCGCAAAGAATTTGTCCTCGTACATTCAGCATCTAGTGTTGCTATGAAAGCGGAGAACAACAGTTTATTGTTTGTTTATTAGTCATTATGTCATTTGAGTTTTATTTTGTGTATCTCCGTGCTTTCCATATAAATATCACAAAAATAATTTTCATTTTTCATTAAAGAACATAAAAATTTTCGATTTGTAATAAAAACTTTTCATGTTGCCAGTTTAAACTGTTTATATTGTAGTTTATAATTTGGTTTGACGTTTCATTATAGCCCGGCGGGCTATAATGAGGCCAGCGGGCTATAAAATGACGTTTATGTCAAAGAAATTCGTGGATAATTGTCAAATTATGATACGTCCGTGCATAAACAAAATTATGAACGTGTTATACGGGCTTTAGATCTTATGGTTCTAAATATTCCAAATTAAGTGATTCACATTATTAATCTTGGTTTCAAAAATCTCAATGGCTTCTCTAATTAATTTGCTGTTAAGACGTGCAGATCTTGAAATAATGTTGGTATCTTCAAATTTTATTTGGTGGAACTTTTTACAAAATTTTGTTAAGTAACAATAGTGTTATAGTTATTATAACGTCATTAGGCCGATATAAGACAAATAACGGACTCGGCTGACGTTTATAATCAGCCGAGTTCGTTATTTGCATATCGGCCCTGTGGCGTTCAAGATTTTTCGTAATAACTTAAAATTTAAACATTTAGGAATAATAAAATTATAATAAAATTCTTCTCTTTCTGTCATACTGAACAATTTTTTGTTGATTTATAAAATCTTCTTGATAACGGTCTATCAAGATCCTGTTATTTTTCTAGGAACACTAGATCCTTAATAGAAGGCAACTGTTACAAAAATAACGGCCGGCGGCCGTTATTTTTATCTTTTTACTTTTGTTTTTAGTCCTGTTATATCATAGTAACAGTATGGTATTAGAAAACAAAATTATAATCGTGTTAAACGGCCTTAGAGGTTATGGTTCTAAATACTCCAAATTAAATTTGCAAAAACAGGGATTTAACATGTCGAACAAGTTCTCTCTTCATTAAAGTTCATTCGCCTTTGAATGTGAATGGTTTATGATATTGATATTCATATTATCTCACACGAAAAAAATAAATATAAAACGTAATAACTTTAAAGGTTTGAATTGTTATTTAAAAAATAATGTTCATACTTTTTGTAGATAATATTTATACCGTCTGACTGTTACGTAACAAATTTGAGCATAATAAATGTTTTACACGGCATTTTGTTTAACATACACATATGGATGATTCACAATTGTTAACAACATGCAATATATGTATGCACGTGCATTAGATAAAAACAAAGAAAAATTTAATGAATATGATTGTTGCTATTAGAAACAATATTCACAATAATTAGTTTTTCATGCTAGACCGGAAATCCTAAATGTTGTACAAGTAGTTATTATTAAATTATACTTTTAAATTATCTATAGTGTAAAAAATGTCAAACCAATAAACACATCCAATGAGAAGTAAAATAAAATAATAGTAATTTAATATTCTTATATTTAAATGATTAATAAAAAGATAAATAATTATAAAAGTGCAAAAAATATAAAACGCAGAATAAGTATAAGATATGGTAATGTATATAGCAATTTACCACAAATTAAATATAGGAATAGAAAAGAAAATATTAATATTTATATTTCTTTTGTAATTTACATGTTATTCAGGAAATATTTTGCTGTAATAATCATGTTTCAAAAATAGTAAATTGTTTACTTAGATTGAACAATATGACAAAGAAATACTGGGACATAGTAATGGCAGAGCTTTTATACATTTGATGTAAGTAGCAGTATATAAAATAAGAAATGCCTTTTGCCTGCCAGCGCCGGTTGTCTTGAAAAAACTAAATAGTAACCGGGGCCGATTGCTTTAACTGTTTTTTCTCTGTCAATCGTTTATGGATTATTTTAGAGAAAAATACTTCAAAGAACAGTTATAGAAAATAGAATAAATAAATAAATATATCATCACGGCATATTACCCATTTCTGGGTGTGTCAGTATCTACAACACATGTAGACATCGGTAATGATGACGATATATTTTACCGTGTGGGCGCTTACCAGGCACTCATAGCTGGCGTGGAGAGTGCACCACAGGGGTCACTTTTGTGCCATTTAAAATTGGAAATATTTGGCGTCTGTCGGGATCGAACCCGGTTCCCCCGGGTTCGCGACCAGACACTCAGGCACGCGGCCACGGGACCCCATACAGAAAACAGTGTATTAAAAAATAAGTTTCACAAGGCACTCTGTGAATACACAAGTGCGGCGAGTTTATAAAAGACGAGTCCAATATCAGGCCTTATGAAATATGTTTTTTATATTATTTTTACCTCTCGCCAAGAGAGGATTCATGCTAAAAATCGCATAGCCAGATTTTAGTGAACAAGCACGTTTTAAGGTAACTAGAATCCGATTTTAACATTTGTGTGTGTGTGTGGGGGGGGGGGGGGGGTGTTGGAAGGAGGTTTCCCCGAAAACTATAATACTTAAGACCTGTTTAACTACGTATTCCTCTATCTGACATTAATGGGAAGAGCTGATATGGTTTTGATAACAATTGGACAATCAGAAGTAGTAGTTTCTTTAAAAAATTCTCCTAAATATTATTTTTTGAAGAGTTTTTGTTATTACAAAAATGAAGAACATAAAATTCTCAATCTAATACTCTTAAAAAAAATTATTGTATCTTCTATAGATTTAGAGATAAAGAAATTATAATATATAGAATAATCTGGTGCAATAAATCGCATATTCCAGACTACACCTAGGAAACCAGTTGCCAAATTGAAATGTTTGTAATTGACAGATAAATGTCCGTGTCAAAAATCAACAGTTTTACTGACATTACTGAAAGCTTTTTCTGGGAAGTAGATACATTTAATATTTCTTATTAAATTATTAATTAAATATTTAAAATTGTAGGTATGTATATTAATAGTTAATAGTACATATACCCTTAAGAAGTATCGCCAATTCCACCAATGAATTGGAACCATCTTGAACATTTTAGAAGAGTAGTTCAAGATTGTGATTGTGTATACAAGAAATGTTAAATTCAACACTTCTGTAACAAAATGGAAATGACGAGAGATATTGGGCAGGCCACAACAGATTTTTTACCTCTCGCTAAGAGAGGTATTGGAATCATGCTAAAAATCACATATCCAGATTTTAATGAATAAGCACGTTTCAAGGTCACTAGAATCCGATTTTAACATTTTTACAACGATGTGTGTGTGTTTGTGTGTGTGTGTGCGCGCGCGCTTGTGCGTGTCTGTGTGGATGTGTATATATATATATATATATATATATATATATATATATATGTGTGTGTGTGTGTGTGTGTGCGTGTGTGTGTTATATAATAATAATAAATCTTTATTTAACATAAATAGTTACTACAATATCATAGAATAACTTAACTAAAACATGATCTATATATAATTTTTCACATGTGTAATACAATTCTTTTTAAATAACGGTAAGCTATTTACACGTTTAATACTTTCATCTAATGAGTTATAAATTTTAAATCCATTGTAATACAATGAATTTTGTGTACAAGTTTTTGATGCGAATCTTATGTTAAAATCATTCTTATTTCTTAAATTGTATTTCATTATTTCATGTTTAAATGTGCATCCTTTATTTAAATAACTTGGTAATAAGTTATTGATAATCTTATAAATAAATACTAATGTCAAGTAATAAATTCTTTGTTTAACATTTAGCCAATGTAGTGCATCTAGCATGTTATCTATACTAGTGTATTTATTTACTATCAAAATACAACGCATAGCTCTATTTTGTAATCGTTGTAATCTCTGTAGTTGGTTTTTATTACAAAGAAATAATAATGTTGCGCAAAAATCTATATGTGGAGATATGATGGTTTTATAAATATTAACTGCTTGTATATAATTAAGTTTATTTCTAATTCTTTGTAAAAAATGAACTTTCTTGGCTATTTTTTTACAAACATAATCTACGTGTTCATAAAATTTTAATTTATTATCTATTATTATAACAAGTCAAGTAGTCGAAACTACACTAAGGAAACCAGTGTCAAAAATCAATAGTTTTAGTGACGTTTTGTTAGCTTTTTCTGGGAAGCACATTTAATCTTTTTTATTGTTTTATTAATTAAATATTTGAAATTATAGGTATTATGCAGACATATATCCACCAGAAATACCGCCAATCTGGTTAATGAATTGGAAGAATCTGTGACATTTAGGAACTCCCTCATACAATGAAAAATAGATATAATTAGAATTTTATGTGTGCACAAGCACAAGACATGTTAAATACAATAAAAAACACTGTTTTGGTAAATTTCTGCAATTTTATTTATTATAAAAAGACGTTTCGATAGCGAAGTGCAATGCAATACTTATAAAATAGAAATGGCGAGAGGTATTGAGCTGGCTACAATTTACAAGTGTGCAGAAGACTTGTTAAATACAATAAAAATTAAAAAAACAATATTTGGATACAGTTCTGTAATATTTTGTTATAAAACGACGATTCGATAGCAAAGTGCAATACAATACTTATCTAGCCTAATATGGAAATGGCGAGAGGTCTTGTGCTGGCCACAACAGATTTTTTTTATTTTATAAAAGTACGACTTGTCAAAAATATGACTTGGTCTTTTTTATTATTTATATTGGTAGTGCTGCCCACTAACATCAAAGATGAAAATTTATTGTGACTGAGAGCAATTTGAGGTTATATGCCATTTATCTGTCAGTTTTGAAAGCAGTCATACCACCTCTACAAAACAAAAAGCGCCAAAAACAGTGCGTTTATAGATGTTCTTAACGACGTGTTTACAGTCCGTTTATAGACGCATAAGAACACCGAAATCGAAAAAATTTATTTTATTCATATTTTATTTTAAGTATTTTTCTCCAAAATGATTGACAGAGAAAAAACAATATACTTAAGTCCATTCCAAGTTCGTTCGTACTATCGGTTTAAGAATTTATATCACAGTTTTATGATAGATAAAGTTTGATTCTACGACCTCTAGCTTACGAGTAAAGTAACCATTGAATCACATATAAAATTCATTAAATGTACCAACAAGGTAAACAATATTTAATAAAATATATCATTTCCTGAAACTCTTGAATACAGCAATAAACCTTGTTTAAAATGTGATGCTGTCAAATAAGACTTAGAATATTTTTTTCCTTTTAAGTTAAAGTTGAAGAGTTAAAAGCTAGGTTGTAGCAATAAGGAAACGACAATCGTGACACTGTTCAAGGTAGTGATATAGTTTTTCTAATTACAGAAGTTGTTGAAATGAATTGTATAAATTGCATTATATAATTTGAATATAACACCACTTGTTTACAGTATCAGATGGATAGTTATTATTTTTCACGATTTGAAAGAAGATATACGTTATCTATTGATATGAGGATAAATAAATAATTACTAATAATTAGTAAGTAGGTATTCCTATAAGTCACGCGACATTTTCTGCAAATTCATGCCAAGTCTGAAATCCATTAGATCATAGGTCGGTAAACTTTAGAAACAGAAGAGTCAAAATCACTCAAAAACAATTTAAATATTTTTTTCTGCAATCGTGCATTTCAAATAGTACTGTTCGAAGAATAAATAAATATTTATATTAATCTGTTTTTCTTTGCATATTTCGGTAGTGATATATTTGAGGGCGCTTACCAGGCGCCCCATGGGCTTGCAGAGGTCACTTTTACAACTCTAATCTTATTTAACATTAAATGAAAACAAACAAGATTTCTTAATTTGACATAATTTGGGACTGAAAATCAAATAAATATATCTTCACAACATATTCCCCATTTCTAGGTGTGCCAATCTGTTTTGTCTCAGATATCGGTAATGGTGATGACATATTTGTACCGTGCGGGCGTTTACCAGGCATCACCTCACGGGCACTCGTTGCTGGCGTGGAGAGAGTGCACCACAGGGGTCACTTATGTGCCAATTAAAATTCAAAATATTTGGCGTCGGTCGGGATCGAACCCGGAATCAATAGTATATTTTTTTCCAAAAATTCACATAAACCAATTAAAAATAAAAATACATTTTCGTATTTTTAAGTTTAGTGTAAGTTCCAACAAAAAATGTTATAGGTATTTGATTATGACAATCTTAAATTGGTCACCTTTTTGTTATTTTTATTTAAAAATGTAGGTTAGTAAATATATTTATGCACGGACGTATCATAATTTGACAATTATACACGAATTTCTTTGACATAAACGTCATTTTATATTCCGCGGGCCTAATTATAGCCCGCCGGGCTATAATGAATCGTGAAACCAAATTATAACCTACAATATAAACAATTTAAACAGACAACATTAAAAGTTTTTATTACAAATCGAAAAATTTTATATTCTTTAATGAAAAGTGACAATTAATTCTGTGATATTTATATGGAAAGCACGGAGATACACAAAATAAAACTCAAATGACATAACTAATAAACAAACAATAAACTGTTGTTCTCCGCTTTCATAGCAACACTAGATACTGGAAGTACGAGGACAAATTCTTTTCGATACAATTTTTCTAACACTCATAATTTGAAAATTTTCATCCGTGCATAAAGTTTTGTATGTACCACGAGCATAACTTGCTTTTATGGCCTTTGACGTGTTTTTATCCCTCGGCTTAGGCCTCGGGCTCAAAATCCTCCTTACGCTCTTAATACATAAATAACTATTGTCTCCCAATCTTTTTGTATTTAAGGACATTCACAAATAAAAAATATGTACAATAAGGCAAATAGACATTGGAAAATTTCAACTATGCTGCAGAAATTGTAAGAAAAAGTAACTACAGAAATCATGTAATAGAAAGAGAAAAAGTAAACGTTTATAAAGTATGTAAAAGTCATTTATCGTATTAAAGGATTTAAAATGAGATTATTATTTATTACTTGTCTACGTAATAAAATCTAATCTGTTTTTTATCTAAATACATTAAGTTATATAATTATTTTTCTTATTAATTTAGCAACAAGATTTATATTTTGATTTTACAAATTTATCATCTGTTATAACTTTTCAAGATTAATTTGCCCAAAATCAATGTCATGTAAATTAAAAGTGATAAATGAAAACCTACACATTCATACATTTATCTCCACGTTTCATGGCGCTTGAATTTAGTAAATCCCTTTTCAATCTTCGAAATTAAACGATCGAGATTAATTTCAAGTCAAATCAATGTCAAATCAAGCCTATAAAATAACATGCTTGGCTTATGCTGTCGAAATAAACTGTGATACTGTGAAGCTTCGTCAAATAATGTAACTTTTTACATATCCACAAAATGCTGAAGTGTGACTACATTCATGTCATTTGTTGGTTGCTTGCAGTCATGCACTTTACCTCATTTTATAAAAGTCGCGACATAAACTCATTAAAATTGTACGAAAACGAAATATTTTGAGCGATGAAGAAATATTTTTTTACCTTCCGCTACCCTTGGTAAGGCAGACATAGGGATCGTGCTAAAAATCGCATATCGAGATTTTAGTAAATGATCAAATTTTAAGGTCCATAGACTCCGATTTTAACATTTTTACGATGATGTCTGTGGGTATGTGTGTGTGTGTGTTTGAAACCATGTATTACAACGCTATATTCTAATATGGAAAGAAGCCATTAGATTTTAGTGCAAATCGGATAACCAAAAATGGCACTTTACTTGACGCTCAAAATAGTTTTTCTTCGAAAAATACCTTTTAAATATCATTTTCTTGCGATTTATGTTGTTATAAAAATTAAAAACTATTCAATTTTCTGCAGATATGCATTTTGGATTATATTTTATTGTTCTTCCTCGAAAATCTGTTAAGAACTCCAAGTTAATCTTAATTAAATACAAATATTTTTGCACGATCGGCTTTTTTTATTAACCTTAACCGATAGGGTTCCCAAGGCAGTAAGCTTTATTTATAAATTACTGATCGGTAAGTGACGTGAATCACTTACCATCAAGAAACCGAGTCGCTAATGGCCGGTTTTTCAAAATCTGGTTAAAATTTTAACCAAGAGTTAAATAAACAAAAGTGAAACGAAATAAACTGTCAAATGACAGATTTATCATTGCTGTCAACAAAACGATGCAATATTGTTTACTTAACTAGAAGTTAAAATTTTAACCATAGATTGAAAAACCAGCCATAAGTAAATAAAAACAACGATCAAAGCTTACTTACAAAATGAAAACTAAAATTTTTCAATTATGTTATAATAATTTTCAAAACTTATGTAAGTGCTCTTCTACCAGTATAGGATGTATCATCCTCAATAATAACTATTTTAGTTGATGAATATATTTTCTGGATAACTATTGTCACACGACTATTATTTATTTTGTCGCCGATTAAAATTTAATATAATTATAATATTATACATACTATCTCAACACTTGAAGAAGCAAAACGGAAAGATGAAGGAACCAGTTATTTAAATAAATACAAGGTACTCCAGCGTAGTTTTAATCAACAAATTTGTAATAAATAATATAGGTAATGATAACAATAATAATAAAAGATTGTATATAAAATGTGTTAAAATGCGTCGTACCTCTTAAAATACAATGGTACAATAAAAAGATTAAAATATTACTTACAATTATTCATTACAGCTTCAATGTAGGCTCGAACCATTCACAAAACAAAATGTTTTAAGTTTTAATACGAGAAATTAATAATAATAAGGGCCAAAACTAACTCTATACAAAACTAAATGTTGAATTCTCAACTGTTCAAATAAAAAAATCAAAATTGTAAAAAGTTCCTACACATCTTCCCAAGATGATGCGAATGGCTCTACTGTAGCTAACACAAGTGTTTGCGTTTTTTGCCTGCTCTAGGGGGTAGTATAGAAATAGGCTATTCCACGACATTTTTTTAAAAAAAAATTCTTGAAATACATAAAAATATAAGACCACATGTGAAAGTCCGAGTTAAAAATTCCTCCAAATAAGCGAGATATTAAGGTCCGAATTTTAAATCTGCTTCGTGACGTAGGTAATGTGAATATACCAGAAGTAAACAAACAGTGGTTCACAAACCACGAAAAATTGTTAAACAAATTACAAAATAATGTATATTTAAATTGTAATATTATAATTAATTATTAGAGAATAAAATAAATTATTTCACTTAATTTATTTCACTTTTTTTCTCATTTTAGAAATTAGAACGTCACCGAGAACAGCAACCGAACAGATCCGACACACGCGAAGAAGTATATTCTTAGTTAGGGCGGGGCTTCTCAAAATCGGAGGTCATACTTGGATCAGTGTTGCCAACTTAAGGGATTTTTCCCTTTTTAAGGGAGTTTTTACAACGAAAAGGGAAAAAGGGAATATTTCTGATTTTAAAAGGAAAAAAGGGTATTTTTACAAGAATGAAAATAAAATTGAAAAATAGAATAATATATTACGATTTAAAAAAAATATCCCTTGTTTTCGATACTCAATAGCAACAAATACGATATGCGACATCTGTTATCAATTACACGGATCACTGAATTAGATCCCAGTCCCAGTACTCTATTCTTATTTCCGAACAAAATATGTATCATTTTGTTTCTTCTTATTTTGAATTTACATATAATGCATTTTTTTTCACATTTCAAAATAAATATGTATATATGTAGGTACCTATTAACTAGAAATAAATTTTTGTTTACATTGTCTGAAAAGAAATTCTACTAAATATTGATTTACTTTTAATCAAAAAGGGAAAAAAGGTATTTTTTTAATAAAATAAAGGGAATTTTTGTTTCAATAGGTTGGCAACACTGACTTGGATCCTATTTGCTCAAACACTCGTGCACATGTCTTACATCATCAAAAGCAAAACTCCCCGTGTCTTCTAGAAGGAATAATTTATAATAGAAGAAATATGGTTTTCCTTATCCTTTAACTATTATCATTCTTATTTTCAATAAACTTTTACTATTTTTGGTTACTGTGGAATAGCCTATTTTCAAAAATAGCGGAACCCACATAATGTCATCTCTAGGAAACATAAATTTTGTTAATGGCCGAAACTTGAGTGACAAGTCAATCGCATCTGCATTTCCCTGTGAGAATTACAATATTTTACAAAAATACAGGGTCCAGCATTTGTAAACTGTTACACTATTTTAACCAGTTGCTAAATATTAATCACTTTTTGGTAGAAAAGGCCCGACCAATAATTTTTGTTACTACTAGAATGTTATGAATGAAGTAACGTCAATTCATTATAAGTTGAGACAGTATATAATAGAAGGAAAACTGAGAAAAGAAATATTTCAGAATTCAAGGAACGGGTTACGTTGGATGAGAACAGTAAATGAAAGGAAGAGAATGTTATATTAATTATTAAGTCTATATTATTGTATTTATTTAATATCTAACCTTCATATTTATTACATAGTGGGAAATTTATTGTATAGATTTTAAGCCAAAAGGCAAAAAATGATAATTACTACTCTGAACTGAATACATTCAAGAACTTTCAGAAGATAAATAAATAAATGAATATATCATCATGACTCCATTTCTAAGTTTGTCAATGTGCTTATATTCGCAAATTTCGGCGATGACTACAGAAGAGGGCGTTTACCAGGCGTTACCTCTCGGACTCTCAAAGCTGTTGAAGAGAGAGCACCACAGGGGATAGAACACTTTTACGATTTTGTATTATTTGAAAAAAATGTTCTTTTGCAGGATTCTAGTTTATGTCAAGATAAAAAGATAAATGCACATTGACTTTTCCGCCCATCTCAGCATGAATTTGCTTAAGCGATTTGCAAACGTAGGAAAAGCAGAATTTTTTCCAGTTACCAAATTTAAAACAGTTAGCACAAATTAGGTAATAAAATTCATAATAACGTTACTACAATTTATTATTCAAGAATATATATTTTTTACATTTTACAAATAATAAAAACATATAGATACAAAATTAACAATCAACAATAATGCTTTCGTCACATTTTTACATTTTACAAATATTAAAGACATGTAGATATATAAATTAACAATCAACAATATTGCTTTCCTCGCTTGTGCTATCACTATACACTAGGTACCATCTATATTTATTATAAAATCATTTACAACTTTACGAATATCAAAATATTGGTTTTCAATTTCAGTAATATGTCTAATATCAGACCAATTTTGTTTTGTACTATCACTAATTTCACTTTTTATCAGGGCATCGAACCCGCCAAAAACTGGGTTCGGTTTAGATTCAGGTTAATTTGTTTTTTAAAAGATGGGTTCGGGTGCGGTTCTGGTTCAAGCATAAATAAAATTTGGGGTTTTGTTCGCGGTTCAGGTTCGAAATATTGTAAAATGAGAGCCGGAATTTACGCAAAACGCAACAAGAAACGAACACAATTTTCACGAAGAGTCAGCCCAGACAGCAACGCAGACGCCTAAGACGTCGATTATTTAACCTGAATCGGAGTTGAACCCCGAACCTGAATTTTAATACTTGGTTCGATTTCGACACAGGTTCAATTAAAAATGTATCTGAGGTTCGGTTCTCGGTTTGGGTTCCCTAAAATGTTACGGTTTGGTTCCGGTTTGGGTTCGGTTCAGGTTCGGGTTCGATACCCTGCTTTTTATTTGTGCTATAACACTTGAAACAATAACGTGAAAGAAAGATTTACGAAATTTATATAGACGTAATACATTAACAGTCCGATTCACAAAAAAGTTTAAGCTAATCCTCATTTTTGGATTAGCGAATTCTACTCTAATTTTAACAGTTTATTTCGTAAAATATAGTCTAATCTATTCCTAGTATCTACCTTTTTTGATAATATTATTCAGATTAAATTTTAAATACCGGAATAGAATAGAATTCACTAATACAAAAATGAGGATTAGCTTAAACTTTTTTGTGAATCGGGCTGTAAAAGATTTTAACTGTATTGGGTATTTTCCGTGTGTACGGTAAATTTGGTAATCCGGGCCTCTCCAGGTAAGGAAATATTCCGGGATGATGGGTTACCGAGCTTAAGAAGTCGAAGTCATTGTGCATTTATCTTGACACAAGCTATGCCAACTGTTTGTCACTCTAACGTAGGACACTATAAGTTTCTTGCAAATAGGTATTCTGTTGAATGATAAAATTCTTGACCTATTTTTTTTGAAATACTACGGGAAATTCACATTTTCAGAGAATTTGCGATAAAATTATTAAAATTAGATTGACAAATCGATGAACTCGTAATTATCTGATAACTTATGAAAATATTTTATCAGGAGATAATAAATTTATCTGTATAACAACAGCAAATTCTATTTAAATTTACTCTTAGCTTAAAGAAAAAAACACTTGAATGGATATCACTTGCATCAGTTTTCATAATGTCAATATTTCATTTATAAAAGTCATACATCTAATTAAATATTAATTGAACAGGGGAATTATTGTGAAAAGGAGAGTGTTTATAAGTCTTAAAACTTTGGGGAATACCTATGAAAACACGTCAGTGTGTTTCCATTTGGGAAGGTAAGAGGAAAGAATAAAATAAATATAAAAAAATTAACTTTTATTTGCTTTACCTATTATTTACGGATGTATAAATAGAATACAAAACAAAGAAATAAAATAAACGCATATGTTTTGTTTTAATACAACCCATTGCATATTTACAAGAATAATATCGTAAAAAGTTGTTTATAAAATATTATTTTCAATTTCAATATGTATAAGTACATATACTGATTTAAAAAAGTCAAGAAAATTGTTTAAGATATGATTACAAATTTTCTTAAAATTTGCGCAGTATGAAAACCACTTCCAAACCACTATTTCCTGAAAATTGTTATCAATTTGGTATCTTACTGTTTACTGTATGATAATATTATATGAGCAAAATAACTAAAAACAATTTATGTTTATAAAATTGAATACAATGCACGCCAATATATTTCTTTAGAATTAATGATCCGTATTCAGAAACTCCTATATTTTGAAGGCAGGCTCAAGTAAAGAAGTTAAATGTACAGGATGGGACAAATTCGAGTTCTTTATATGAAAAACTTTCTTATTATGCACCCTACAGAAAATTGATGTAGGTCTTTATGGGCCAACTTTTTGAGACAACTTTAATAGGCACCAGAGGAATTTTCGATCGTCTTTTGTTTTTGAGCTACAGGCTAAACCTCGTTTTTCGCTTATTTTGAAAATACCTTATATCTCGCTTATTATGAGAGGCACAGAAAAAATGTTTAGATAATTTTTTATACACTTTTTTTTCTTTTTTACGTAGAACAACGTGGTGTAATTAGATTTTTTCAAAACTTAATAATTCTCGAAGTAAGTATAACACAAACATCATATTTTTTATTCAATTTTGACGTTTTAAACTGTCATTATTAACTCCATAGCAACAACTATAAGTAATAAGTAACACTTTTTTCACATTTGAATTAATTTTTAAATCACTCTCAAAATTTTAACTCTTTCTGCAACAAATAATGCATTTAAAATAACATCAGGTACGAAAATAACACTCACCTTAATATTTATCAGACATTATCAGCCATTTTCATTATTTTTCACGTCACAAATGACACACAATAAAGCATTTTAAATACATGATTTGACGTCTATCATCGACGATTGTCATGCTCAGCCTACTAACTGATCAGTTTTTTATTTTGTCAAATTTAAATATTATAATGGTTTTTATTATTATTTCGTCAAAATTGAATAAAATATTGTACAAACCACGTGAGCTAAGAATGTTTATTCACTCGAAGAAATTAACTCACTCGCCCTTACGGGCTCGAGAGCTAAACCTTCTCATCAATGAACATTACCTTAGCTCACTTGGTGCGTAAATATCTATTAAATGAGAACATATGTTGAAAATAGTCTCATCTTTTTATTTATTTTATTAACTTTTCAACAATGTATGACAAGTCTACATTCTTTTGTTTTAAACATGAATAAAACTTGAATTATTAAGTTTTTGGGGTGAAAAAAACTAAATTTGTTAGAAAAGAAATGAAAAAATCAATTACAGATCATCATTTATTTATTTTGATTATATATCTATTAATTATATTCTAAAAATACTTTTTAGTGATTTTTTTTTCGGATTAGTTAATTATTTTTTATAGGTGTTGTAGTTAACTTTGACACGATTCCAAATATGTGGAAAATATGCTTTCTAAAGTATATAAATCAGGAAAATGAATAAAAATAGTGAAAATAACATTAAACATATACAAATCATGATCTGTAAATGATTTTATCATTTGTTTTTTAATAAATTTCAAGTTTTTCATCCCAAAAAATTTATAATTCAAGTTTTATTCATGTATAAAACAAAAGAATTTAGACTTGTTACACATCGTTGAAAAGCTTATAAAGTAGTAAAAAGATGGGACTATTTTCGATTTACGTTCCTATTTAAAAATTATGATGTTTGTATTATATCTCGAGAATTATTAAGTTTTGAAAAAATCTAATTACACCACGGTATTCTAGGTAAAATACTGTATAAAAATTATCTAAACATTTTTTCTGTATCTCATAATAATCGAGATATGAGGTATTTTCAAAATAAGCGAAAAACAAGTTTCAGCCTGTGGCTCAAAAACAAAAGACTATCGAATATTCCTATTAAAGTTGTCTCAAAAAGATGGCCGTAAAGACCTACATCAATTTTCTGTTGCGTGCATAATAAGAAAGTTTTTCATTATAAGGAACTAGAATTTGTTCCATCCTGTACTTACATTTATTTATTATTAGTGCAGGGCAAATTATCTTCCTTAATTCAACCAACATTATAACAAATCGCGAGTCTAGAACAAGGTTGTAACTGTAAATTTTTGGAAAATGAGATTTTTATATAACTAAGTTATATCTGCCATATTTTATCTCTTTCTGGTATTAGATTTTACATTCCTATTGTGGCCCTTTTCGCGATAGTACAGAAACAAAGTTCTATCTGTCAAAAATTGTATCAAACGTGTAGTGACGAAGTTCTGTCGGCATTCTGCAACATAGTACAGAACAGATAGAAGTACTTTAAAAGAAGTATTTCGTGAGCCAAAGAAACTAAAAAGGGATTCAGAAGTCGAGTAGTGGAATGCTTTGAAAACAATGATCGTTGTAAAGACTGAGCAAAACCAAATATAGTATAAAACAATATTAAAATTAAATTAGATTTTTTTGCAATGAGAAATTTATTATTTGTTTATTTTTTTAATTATCATTACTTGTAGCTCATAAATTTATTATTTTCATGTTTTATTAATAAAAATAAATAATAATTTTCTGTCGTATAGATTTTTTTTTTAAATATGCACATAAAGATGTAAAAAAATTGAGGTACATACAGTTCTAACTGACTAGTTTTCTAATATTTTTTCGGTAACTAAGCATATCATTGTAATTTTTCTTCCATATTCTTACAGGGTTGAAAAAAACCCAGCCCACCTGGGTTTTTTAATAAAACCCGGGTTTTATTAAAAAAGCCCGGGTTTTATTAAATAAAAGCGGGTTTTATTGACAAACATCGAAATATAGTATGTATCACTTTTAACTTTAGTTTTATAAAGTATCTTAATACACATACACAAGTCGGCGTAATAGATAATAGATATTAATATTATTAACATTTTTTTTAAGAGTGTAATGCAATATACAATAAATTAATTAGAGAGTGTACATGTGTATAAGTTACGAATTAATATTAATAGTTGCAAGTCTGTGCAATGTAAGTGTGTACAAGAATAAGATCCAAGTGCCACAACTAATAGTATGTTTAATACACAACTCAAAAAAAAATGAAAATGCTCACACTAGGATTGGAGTTGTTCAAATATAAAAGAAACACTGTGCAAAGTTCGCACAGCAATGAAAAAATATATATAAAAAATCTGTTGTGGCCAGCACAAGACCTTCCGTCAATTCCATGTATTTTGTACAAATCCCATACCAAAAGGTCCTTGGAACAGATTCTATATACTATCATGTAAAATCAAACACGAACACATACTATTTTTTACAAATTTCATACCAAAAGTTCATTTGAAAAGGTTCTATAAATCCAATAAAATTATAACATAAACTACACTAAGTAATGTCCTTCCATCTTCTCTTTGGCCTTTCTCTGCGTGTCACTTGCGAGCAACACTATGACATACCAATTTTAGATCCCATACTTTTTTCCATATTTGGTTTTGCACTTGCAACTGACATCTGTCAATTAAATTCTTTTGAGTAATTATGTCAGCTGTTTCCATGATAAATAACAAAGCTGACTAATTTTTGAAAATTAATTTCTTTGTAATGCTTTAACTCTACATCTATTGAATATGAAGGAAAATGAATAATCAAACCATATAGAGAAGAGTATTTTCTTTAATAAATATAATAAGAAAATGTAAAAAAATAATATTTAACTGCGTTTTTTTAAGAAAAACTGTTAAAAACTTCAAATAAGGGTACTTCCGGTTGACCAGTTATAACCAAAATCTAATCAGCTCTTCATATGGTTGTAAAGAAGAGGAATATGAAAGAATCATAATTTTTAGAATTGTAGTTTTGGAGTTATCGTCGGAGAAAAATTTGTCACACACACACACACACAGACACACACACAGCCACACACAGACACACACACATACACACATACAGACATCATCTTAAAAATAGTACATTCGTATTGTAGGGACCCTAAAACGTGCTTATACATTAAAAACTCACCACCGAATTTTTTGACCAAAAACAATACCTTCCTTTTGACGGAAGGTAAAAATGATCAAACACGAAGTACACAAAATGAAATTGATTGTAAAATGTTGCCGGTGACAAAAATTTATGTATATATGTGTGTACCATATAAGTATGTACCATATTTTATTAATAAAATATGTTTTCATAAAACTGGGTTGTTAGATGGGTTTTTTTGGGTTTTTTAAAAAAACCCGGGTGGGTTTTTTTGGGTCGGGCAAAATTACAACAACTCTGTATTCTTATAATAGCATATTAAATCCGTTAATAGAGTTAAAAAATGGTAATTCAATAACAATAATGACTAACCAATTACCATTAAAATACATTGGAATGATTAAAAAAAAATTAATTTGTTATTTTAGTCACAGCTTAATCACCCTGATTGAGAGTAAATACTACCGGTCAATGTATTTAATATAACAGCGAGTTCGAGTTAAAATTTCAAATCAATTTCTGCGTCGTTTACTTTCTTGGAGTTACAAGATTGTTATTCTAGAACCGCGAAATGTTGATCTGCGAATACGGGAAAGTCTTCAACACCCGAATATTCAAAACCAGAATATGTATGCGCAGAATCATTCAAATATTCAACAACAGAATCGCACACCGCCAGAAAACGCTCCGCCCGAATTATTCAAAAATCGAATATGTGGGCGTGGCCAAGCGGAGGTTTTTGTAGGATATGTTATCGATTGTTAGCTGTCGATATGCTTTCGCGCATGCGCGATTCTGTTTTTGAATATTCGGGATTGAATGATTCTGTGTAAGCATATTCTACTTTTGAATATTATGGGTTTGAATAGTTTGGTTTTGAATAATCGTACGTTGAGTATGCGAATACGAACCACTAGGTATTATATTGAAATACGTGTGACTTTATTTTCATTAAATGACACTTTCAGAAACAATTTGAGAGTCACTGGAAATTTCTTTGTAACCGCTGGCCTTACAAATTAATATTAAATATAAACATAAGATGTTCCCAGCACATTAACATCAGTCAATTATATTTTTATTTTATTATTTTGTTACGTTTTTATCGTATTGTATGACGTTTTAAAAAGATGTATGATGCATATTTTCAGTTAAAATATTTCATAAACGTGCTATGTAAATTACACATTTTTTTAAACTGTTTTTCTTGGTATAGCATACGTAAGATTCACGAATCAAACATTCTATTCACATTTTGTGCGCCATATGTACCTACCTACTGAAAATAATCTTTATATTCCATTTGCGAAATTGATTATTTTAATTTATAAATTATTCCGGAAATGCACCAAGGACGGAAACTTGGATTTTTTTATTAGGGCTTCGAAATGTAAAACACATTCAAAAATCAAAAACATCCGACCTTTTGCTGTGTAAATGTACCCCAGTTCTGGACTAAATTGAAGAACACAAAAAATTATAAAATATTCGGAACATTTCTAAGAATGGGGGATTACACCATTTTTTTTTATAATTTGATCTGAAAATATTAGGAAAACTAAGACTATTGATGAAAATCCGGTGAAGAAATTCCTATTAATAAGCGAGTTATGGTCTTCCGAATTTTGAAAAGATTGACGTGACGTCACATTTATGTGTTTTTATATCAAACTGTTTTCATCATGGACCTAAATGTTCTTGAAATATATGCTATTTTAAGTTATATTTACATAAAAATAAATGAATATTATAACACTGTATAAGTATACATACTTTATAATTACAGGAGTATTTAAATTATTAAGTTTAATGCAAGAAATTTATGTTAAAATAAAAACTATTTGGAAACTGTAGTACAGGAATGTTAGCCCCTCCTTTCGAATTTGAATTTCTTAACTTCCATTGGTAGTAATCCCACCTCCTAACACGCTATTTGTAATGCATGTATAGGCGGTTTCTCGGTCGCCAATCAAAATATTTTCATATTAGTGTCGAAGCGTTATAACAAAAAACCCTTTATTTCCGATATATCTCAATTATACCATTTCATTTTTTTTTATTAATATTCGTTACTCAGCATATACATTCGTATTTTTTTACTATTTTCCTTTAATTCGATTGAGCCGTAATCCCCCATTGAAAGCATAGAAAAAATTCTGATAACTAATACTGTCCTAAGAATGAACACTCAAACCCTTGATTTTATTAGAATAAATCAGTTTCTGTATTTGAATCAAAATATGTATATTGAGTATAAAATATTATTATACATTCCTTAAATGGTAATATAAACTTGACTTATTCATAAATGAAACTTACTAAACAATATTTAGCTTTGAAATAGTTTGCTAATTAATAAGGAAAGTCCGATTGCATTAGTTATTACTATTTTTATATACTCACACCTGTATTTCATGTGCATACTCACGTAATTTTCTTAAACTATAGATTGTATTTCGTAGATAAAATGTGGTTGACACATGAATTTCCGGGTAAGCAATAAAATAAAAGCATATATAGAAATAAAACCACAACTCTGTAAATGAAATAGTACATATCTTCAAGGATATAATATTTATTGTAAAGGATAAATAAAAAACCGGATATGAAATAAATATCACATATATTTCAACATTGTATATAAAATTTATATTACAGTTATATATTGAATTATTGTAAATAGACTGATTAATATTTGCTGTCTGCCCAAAATTGTGAAATTTTAAATTTGACGGTTGGAATTTATCAAAATCCTAATTTTTATATACAAATATGTACATTTTTACAGTATTGAAAGTATTGCAAGGCCGATTTATAATAGAGCAACACAAGTTACTTATTACAAATCTTTAAATTAAGAACACATTTGTTGAAATAATACATGCAATTTTAACCTGTTTGTACTTTTGAGTTTGCAAATCAATATCAGCACATATACAAAATATAATTTCACCATTAAATATTTACAAAATAATCTACGGCGTACATACAAATTTCACCAAGAATGTGTTGATGAAGAAAATATAACAATACTATACCTTTTCTACGGATAAAGTAAATTTAATTTCAGAAAAGTAACTTCAATTTCAAAAAAAGTAAATTCAATTTCAGAAAAATTAAATTAAATTTCACAAAAAGTAACTCCAATTTCAGAAAAAGTAAATTCAATTTCAGAAAAATTATATGTTCAATTTACCTTTTCCGAAATTGAATTCACTTTTTCTGAAATTGAAGTAACTTTTCCTGAAAATGAAGTTACTTTTTCTGAAATTGAATTTACTTTTTACGAAATTGTATTTATTGTTTTTTAATAAAATATTTTTTGCCTTCTGTAGGTGTAATAAAAAAGTTTTTTACTTAAACTTCTTTTATTACATTCGAGAGATCCACGGCTCTCATCATCAGCGGATTTATTTTTTTTTATTCTCTATAATATAAAATTACTACCAATATGTTATTTTCTAATCAGAAGGACAAAATAAAAAAATCTGTTGTGGCCAGCACAAGACCTCTCGTCATTTTCATATTAGACTAAGTATTGTTTTGCACTTCGCTTTCGAACCGTCGTTTTATAACAAAATATTACAGAACTTTATCCAAATATTGTTTTTTAGTGTATTTAACATGTCTTCTGCACACATATAATTCTAATTATATCTATTTTTCATTGTATGAGGAAGTTTCTAAATGCCAGAGATTCTTCCAATTCATTAACCAGATTGGCGGTATTTCTGATGGATATATGCATTTTACCACAATTTTACCTATAATTTCAAATATTTAATTAATAAAACAATAAGAAAGATTAAATATACGTCCCAGAAAAAGCTATCAGAATATCACTAAAACTGTTGATTTTTGACACTGACATGTGTCATTTACAAACTATATTATAAACATTGGAATTTGTCAACTGGTTTCCTTAGTGCCTTAGCCTCTGCGATTAGATTACTCTATAAATTTATAGTGTCTTTATCTCTAAATCTATACAAGATATAATAAAAATTTTAAGTGTATTAGATGGAGAATTTTACGTTCTTCAATATTTAATAAAAATAATTCCCAAAAAATTATATTTAGAAGAATTTTTCTAAGAAACTACTACTTCCGGTTGTTCAATTGTTACCAAAACCTTTTCAGCTCTTCCCAGGAATGTCAGATTGAGAAAACTGCAGTTAAATATTTTTTAAGTCTTATAGTTTTTGAGGAATCGTGTCTACAACATCCAGGCATACACACATCCACACACACACACAGACATCATTTTAAAAATGTTATAATCGGATTGTAGGGACCTTAAATCGTGCTTATTTAATAAAATCTGGATATGCGAATTTTAGCATGAATCCAATACCTCTCTTAGCGAGAGGTAAAAACGAAGGCAAAAGTAGTTTAATATATCAAACAAAATGCAATAATTCGATGGTAAGTTTTCAATGAATAAGCACGAATTAGGATTCCCACAACACGTTTTTACTATTTTTACAATGATGTCCGTCTGTATGTACGGATGTGTGTGAACATATTTTCGTCCACGATAACTCTTGTATCAAGCTTCCAAAAATTTATATTTTCCGTATTTAAGCTTTCTACATTCATATAATGAGTTGATTAGATTTTGGGTAAAATTGGACCACCGGAAGTGGTACTTTACTTGAAGCCCATAGCAGTTTTTGATGAAAAACTATATTAAAATATAATCCAAAATTTTTCAGTTTTAATTTTTAAGATTTTTATCAAAGGGAACATATTATATTTTGGCTAAAATTGATTAACCGAAAGCTTTGAACAGACTTTCGTGAAAAAAATTATTAAAATATGATCCAAAACTTCTCAAACTTGGTATTTAAAACTCGTATATGATTGAGAACAACATAATTAGATTAGAAAGTGGTGCTTTACTTAGAGCTCTTAACAGATTTTCGAGGTAACAACAAAATATAATCCAAAATTTCGTATTACAGAGTTTTTTATTTACTGGAACAATCTATTAGATTTTGTTTACAAACGATCAACCGGAAGTGATACTTAAAGCTCATTGCTATTTTAAACTTGGAATTGACGGGAGGTCAATTGCTGGCTACATAATTTTTTTTCAATTTGAAATTATAAGTAATCGAGAAAAATATTTCAAATAAAAAAGATACAATAGGTATTTTTATTGTATATCCAGCGGCGTACGCAAATAATTTTCGAGATACAAACTTACATTATTTTTAAATAGAACCCATATTTGATTTTTCTTTAAAAAATACTTATTTTTTGCTCTTTTTTAATAGTTTAAAGGTTATTTTATTTTAAATTTATTAACAATATGTATGTACCGTTAAGGGCGTTTATCAGGCGTCACCTCACTGACTCTCAAAGCTGTCGTGGAGAGAGCACCACAGCAGTGCTTTTTAAAAACTGGAAATAATTTTAGTACGCATTTATTGCATAGTAATATAGTCACGTATTCTGAACTCGTTTTCTTTTTCTATAAAAGCGCGCTATTACATTATTTTACTCTGTAAATTGTCACTTTTAACAAAAGCGCGTTCATAATACAGCCCGTATTTTTATTTGTTTAGTATTGTTATATATACTCCGATTCTTGGTTAAATTTGTTTGTTTTTATAATATTAAAATCTAACATATTTTATTCGCAGAGCATGAACTCAAACGGCTTATCACATAGACATAAATCTTGTTAATGGGACAGTTAATATTTCGACTAAGTATGGTTCCTATAACTCGGAAATATTAGGAACTTATCTATCTCCTACTCGACTCAAAGGCAATTATCTAAGTCCAAATGCATAACGGACTGACTCAGTCGGTAAGTCTTACCTAACTTTAAATTTACGGCCGCATTTGGATCTTATTGTTTGTTGTAAACCGAATATTTATTCGTTGATATATTACAAATAAAATATATAATATAAAGGTATTTTTTTACTATTCATATTTGAGCTGATAAATAAAAACTACAGTAAAATCATTATCAACAAATATCACATCATTATTTTTTATCATGCACATAATTGCATTTTATATTTTAACCTCGCATATTTTTAATTTCACGGTCACTGTATATGCGATATAAATTTTATTCGACATAAGAATTTAATAACATTTTTTTATTGAATTTTAAAAGTAATTAATATCATGGAGATTGCATTGATTAAAATTATTATTGTTATGATGTGATATTAAAATGTATACAAATATATTAGGTTCGTTCGTTTCCCTACTTTAAATTTACGCTTTACCGCTACGTCATACATCAGTTACTGAAGTAGATATGTGTTTGTTTCGCGCCGAAATGTCAAAAATTCTGCATCTGTCCTATAAGTGGATTTACGGCAGCAAAAAATTTGACAACTTCATAGGTCTACTCGACATTTTTTTTACGTCCGTTAAAAAAGTGCATTTTTTTCATTACAATGAGTTCATAAAGTATGTATTTTTTACACAATAAAAGCGTGAAAAAAGTGTATTTTTTTTAACACCAACAGATGAAAAAATGAAACGCTACCGCACTTTTTTTCACGCTTTTAAAGCATCTATTTTACGTCACGTAAAATAGTTATTTATGTAACAAGAGTAAAAAGTATAGTCTTATTTCACGAACAGCAAAATTTGACCGAACGAACCGTAGGCGCGTTCGTTAAATCCTATGAGTGAAATAAGACACTTTTACTCGAGTTGCATTCAATTTTTTTTTGCCGATTGACATTAAATGTGCGATTATTTTGATACCTAACAGTTTGTAAAATATCACTTTTACTGCCTAGGCTCTGAAATTCTTGAATTTTTCACACGTCGCAAACATCGTTGTAGACGAGAACGTCTCCCCCTTGGAGTAACATCACCTGTGGCAGTGTAATAGCACTGCAGTATGTAATATGTAAATAACAGTTTGCGACAAATGAAAGATTCAAGAATTTCAGGGTCTCATAGCTTTGTTGGTAGAATGTCCGACTAGATATCGAAAGGCCCTAGATTCATATCCCAGTGAGATTCATGATTTTTTCACAAATCTGGCATCATTATTTACACAATGTAATTTAAACACTTAACACGTGTTCATAGTAACTAAGTAACAGAAATTCACTGTTGAAATACATCTAAACAGTTATTTACATATTAAAAATACTCACTAAATTACTATTAATTCTAAAATCGGCAAAAAAATAATGTGTTCAACACAGCACTAACACATAGTTATAGTTACAGCTTACAGCTAGTGTATTTTAGTGCCTAGTTAAACAAATAACTATTTTACGTCTGTATTAAAAGTGCGAAAAAAAAATGCCATAACGTTTCATTATTTCACCCGTTTGCGTTAAAAAATGCACTTTTTTCACACTTTCATTGTGATAAAAAAAAACATACTTTATAAACTCATTTTAATGGAAAAAGTGTACTTTTTTAAAAGACGTAAAAAAAATGTATGCAACTAGAGTAAAAAGTGACAAAGTATGACGTGGGTAAATCAGGAAGGAGAGTTTTTATTAAAAAAAAACCTCCTTCCTGATTTAATAAAAATATTTACTTATATAAATACATATAGTTTTTTGTCGCTGGATGGCAGCACCAACCTTGTTTCATAATTTTTATAAATAAAATTCAATAAAATCCTGTATTTGTACTTTTCATGCTAATATTAGGGTATAGCAGACTTGTACAAACCAAAGTACTATTTTTAGAATGTTGCTTGTTGTTTCAAATAGAAGTAAATTTGCTTTATTTGGCCTGGAAAATATTTTATAGAATAAGCATGGAAACAAGATTCAGCGGGAATTTCAAACAATTTTTCAATATAAAATAAATTTAATATGAAAATATTACTTCAGAAATGATCGCTAGATGGTACCAGAAGTTTGGTTTTGTTTTGAAGTATCTTGTAATTTCAGCAATGAAGAATATAAATTCGTTGAGTTATTAATTCCCAAAATTAGGAAATGTTAACATTGGTTATCCTTGCATTAAGTCATAGATAAATAATATTTGTAACCCATGATTTTTTTTTTTAATTCAAATTTATAATAATAAATAGTTTAATATAATTTACGTGACGAGTTGCACACAAAAAAATTCTACGTCTACAATTGGTACGTTCTATCGGTGACAGTAATTTTCCTAATTCTTTTAGTAGTACCTCAGTGGTCGTTTTTTCGCGTCAAAAAATTTTGAATATTCCTACGAATCATTCAGATTCAGAATAAAAGTACAAAGTTATCTTTAGTTGTTAACTAACAATAACACATAACAGCTGTTCTATTTATTTGTTACTTGACAGTTATTTGCTACTGAGCTATATATTGCTTTAAGAATATTCTTATTCTAATAGGAATATTTGTGTCACCGACAGAACATACCTAATGAAATACGTGAAAAAAGTGCCGTGGCGTTTTATTTTATCATTAATTTGCGTTAAAAAAGTGCCTTTTTCACGCTTTTATTGAGTAAAAGAACATATACTTTATGAATGTATATTAACTCTTCGGAGGTGGCGCCTAGTCTGATAGGCCCGACCAATTTTATAGCATATTGTGAATTTTTTGTTGGATTATATTTCGAGAGTTAAATTCTTATTTTTTAAATTTTTTATGTAAAATGTTCGTTTTATTTTTTCTACATGGGCCTCTCCGGTTTCCGGGTCTCTCAGACCCAGCGCCACCTCTCTTGTCATAGAAAAGGGCGCCACTTTGAAGGGGACGTAGAGAAATAGACAATATTATTATGCATGACTGTCAAATCTTCGATTTGCATTTTTTTGTTTAAGGGTCGCTTAAAATTTAAGCCTTATTGGTGCAATTTAGCATTAGTGACTTAATTTTTATGGCAGGATTTTCGCAGTAGATTGTTTTGAATAGTCTTTAACTGAGGCGTTTTGCAGTAAAAACTAAAGTAGTAAAACGAACATACCAATTGTTTGAATGGCAATAAAATATAATAAAATCTGATTAATATAATATGTACACTAAAATCAAATAGTAGGCTGTATAAATTCTGTACAGTAAAGGACGGCCAACATTAAAGCACACAGAACTGTCAAATGACCAAATGAGAGCTTTTCCTCCAGAGAGAAATTAAAATTACGTACAAACTAGTGATATGATAGAAATAAAATGATAAATAAAATCTTTAATATCACATTGCATTATTACGAATTTTACTAACGGCGTTAAAATAGGTCCCTACCAGCTTCATATTTTGAGTATTAATTAATTTATGGGAAGCCCAAACTCAATATTGTTCCAATAAATTAAAAGAAACTGGCATCTTGTTCTAAGAGGGAGAAAGACATATTAAAACCTAAGAACTGTAGAATAAGGAATGAAATGATACTTAACGTAACATATAAATGTGAAATAATTAGAACTATAAATTCTCCTTACACCTATCTACGATTTGTGAAAATGTTTGTTTGCCTACAGAAACGTACACGGCTTGGATACTGCGGAAGAGGTTGTCGGCTGAAAGATCATCGGGTAATCGGGTGAGGAATTGCGCACCGTGCAAGAAGTCCATCTTCAACAGCACCTCTTGGTGGAGATGTAACACACCTTCAAGGAAATATACCATTTACAACTATTTCTCATTTTCATATTCATATTCATATAGTATAGCAGAGTGAATAAAAAAAAAATTAATAGCGGTCGGTAATGTATGAATAGGCCGCGAGCTGACACGTGATACGACGACTCGAGTAACCTTGATGTGCTTGGAATATGATTTGTGTGCGCTTGTTACTTTGACAAGAACAATGTTTTCACTTATTTTGATTTTGAACTGCTTAAAAGTTATTATTTTATAATTTTTAAACAGCACTACACATGAAATTAAAATAGCCAAGTTTTAATTTTATATGGACGCCATATTGGAAAGTTGAAAAGATATTTTTTTTTTAGCTTTTCAACAATGTATAACATAATTAACAAATAGTTAATGGTCTATATATTAGAAATAAATGGTAAAAAAGATCATGTCAGATGTATAGTCTATCTTCATTTGTTTCAAAAAATGAATGAATTAATCACTCAGTTTTTATCTTTTGTTTATTTTCTAGAGGATTTTTTCTGAACTATTAGGTAGGTGACCCTATGTTGCCAAATAAGGAGTGAAAGAAATTAAATTTATATCTGCTTAAAATTATAAAGAAAACGACAGAAAAATGAAATATTTTTTTCTGTATAACAAACAGAAATGTATCCAATAGAAATATATATATATATATATATATATATATATATATATATGTGTTATGTAATATTTATATTTAACCAGAGATTGTAATATCGTTTGACAACTATGCTATTAACTGACACTTTTCGATTGTTTGGTTTAATTAAATTTGCAAGTTTGAAGTGCAAATATGCAGAAACATATAAAAATAAGAAAACAATTTCGTAAATAATGTTCAGTAACCTTTTTGTAAAACTTATATCCTCTTTTTATAGTATTCATCATATATTATACCTAAATTTGTTTTTTTTTTTTATTTGTTGTACATGTATTTGTTGCCATATTTTAAATTTAAATATTCTCCGCCATATCACCTACCTGCGCTAAAAGTCAACTACGCACTATGTACATTTTACTTTTTTTTAATATCTCTTTTAATGTAATAGGCCCATTATCTCTCACGCGCCGCTTATTTTTCATAACCAATTCTTATAAGATCCAGCAGTCTACTTCTTGTTATATGTCTGTATTTAGTTGTCTACTCAAATTTGATTGTAGGCCACAATCAACTTAAGTTAACTCGGTCACCAAAATCAAAATTTTGGCTCCCAAAAATTCTGAATTTTATTCTTTAAACCTTTTATGTACAAAGCACCTCATAACGTTTTACAGAACAGATATTTGAAAAGAACTTATTCTCGTATTCAACTAATAAAACAAACATTTACAATCAAAGTAATAAACTACTATGTACTCACCTAATGCAGTTCGGAAAATGAATTCATCTCCATCTCTGAGAAAAACATCCCACACCCTACAGGCAACATCCAACGGCATCGCCTTTGCAAAAACCGTATACACCCAGTCTAGAAGATACAAATCCGGCGTCAAGCCCGAATTATCAAAATGCGCTGACAATTTCGGCAAATTATAATTGAATATCTCGTTATAAGCCGTATAATACGCTTGCATCTGCTTTTGATTTAGCGTATACGCTGCAAGATGTAACGGACGGTTGAGTAAATTAGCAAAAGAAATAAAAGCATCGTATAGCTCCATGTTGAGAATCAAAACAGCGGCGATGAAGGACATTCCTTGGACGTAACCTACATCAGGACGGTAGCAAACATACGCTGCTAATAATGAGTGAAGAATACTCGAATATGGACCTCCTTCTTGAAAAATACACAAATTGGGAAAAGTTCTAGCAATGTCTAGTTTGATAACATCCAAACTGCTCTCTTGGTCTACGTCAATTGAGTTTATTGAATGTTGTGACGATGTTTTCAAACGATTCTGTGCCCTAGTTAAGCAGATTTCGTATAATTGTTCGGTGATGTTTAATTCGTTTCCGATAGCTAAACGCCAAACTTTTCCTCTAACGCTAGATGGCAGGCCTTGCCACCATAAATCGCGAGTTTTTTTCGTTTTTTGCCTGTAATAAACCACGAATTAGTCTCGGATTAGATAAATATTTTCTTTATGGGATGTGTAAATTATATGAATCCAATATATATTTGGACTCTACCTCGTCGAGCTGGATCGATCGGTACCGGTTCATATAATAACCCCAACTTTTCAAGGACAGTAAGAACGCCATTAAAACCATGGTTTTAATAGGGGTTTCCAAGTCTACGGCTTTTAAAAAAATACTTATTGGATATCATTGTTCATCACGTGTAACGATGGTCTATTTGCAGTAAGTCGTAACTCACATTGTTTTGAAATATTAGCTTTTGACGCGATTAGGGTGATCAAACTATTTCGCTTATAATGTGGCCCGTCCAACTCTTTTGAATTTTTTATGTTACTAAAAATTTAAACATAGAAATTCTTTATTTTTTTGTTTTCTTGAAATTATGCTTAATAACGCCTAAAATGATTATTGAAGTTTTGGAGCGAAAGTTATGACGTCAGCATCACTCCGCCGTAAGTAGAGAAAACCGACATACGTTACTATTAACACACGATACAGACAATAATTATTGAAAGAATAAAAATTTGGCGGAGCCCTCAGGACCGATAAAAATAAACCATATGAGTGATAAGAAGGAACTACAGTGCTGAGATACATTTTGTATTTTATTTAAAATCGAAAAATTGTGAAAATGAAAGGAATATTTATTTTATAGGTTATGTTTAAATATAATCTGTCACTCTGACATTCAATCTTGCTAATCTCGGACAATGAAGTTATCGTAAAGGACACTTAAAATTTTACCTCAAACTTTTACATCGGAATTGTTTAGTTCGTTCTTCTTGCCCATATTTTTCTCATTTTACGTACAATTTTTTACTATTGTACATCGTATATACAGTGTGTCCCATTTAGAAGTGCCACCATTGGGATCTCGAGAACTATAAGAGATGCGATGTCGGTTAAATGGAACTTTTTGTGCGCCTTTGGAAGGCCATCTCAGATGTGCTTTTGTTTTTCCAAAAATTCTCATAGGGCACTAGATAATGACGAAAAATTGAATATTGTTGATTTTTTCTTTTTCAAATAACTTCTAAACTATTAATAATTGAGAAAAAAGTTTCAAATATAAAAGATAGATATTTTTATTAAATAACCAGTGGCGTACGAAATAAATTTTTATATCCGTAAATTTTCGAGATATAACACAAACTTATATTTTTTTTAATGGAACCCATATCTGATTTCAGTCTCAAAAAATCAATATTTTTTTCTCTTTTCAATGATGTAAAGGTTATTATGTTTTATATTTGTTTTGCTCCTAAAATTTAATTTTTCTCTTTATTTTTCTGAATTTTCTTATTATTTCCCAAAAAAACATTATTATTTTTATTAATTATATTGTATTTGATCAAAATAATTTGTTTTATACCTTTATTTTTTAATATTTTCATTCTAGGCTCTTAATTACAAATTCACTATGATGAGCCAAGGGCGACCTGATACAAAATATTATAAAAATTAATTTGATATGAATTTTGAGCAAAATTTTCTAACGAAATAAATTATTTAAATACAAGGAGTATTTCCAAATAGAAATCTACCAATATTTTCAAAATAATTGTAAATTTTATACAAAATAAGGAAAAAATAAAAATTTTGAAGGAAAAACAAATATAAAACATAATAACCCTTACATCATTGAAAAGAGAAAAAAATATTTATTTTTTTGAGACCAAAATCAGATATGGGTTCCATTAAAAAAAAATATAAGTTTGTGTTATATCTCAAAAATTTACGGATATAAAAATTTATTCCGTACGTCACTGGTTAGTTAATAAAAATATCTATCTTTTATATTTGAAACTTTTTTCTCAATTATTAATAGTTTAGAAGATATTTGAAAAAGAAAAAATCAACAATATTCAGTTTTTCGTCATTATCTAGTGCCCTATGAGAATTTTTGGAAAAATAAAAGCACATCTGAGATGGCCTCCCAAAGGCGTATAAAAAGTTCCATTTAACCGACATCGTATCTCTTATAGTTCTCGAGATCCTAATGGTGGCACCTCTAAATGGAACACACTGTATATGGGCAGGTGGCCCAAATAAAATCGTCGTATAGTGGATAAAAAATACGGGTCTAATATTTTTATATACAGATTAACATATTAAAAAGTGAAATAACTTGGAAAACCTTATTGGGATGAAGGAGGGGCGGGAATTCAATGGTGGACAAAAACTAATTTTATTAAATGCAAAACCGATTTTTTGTCTTTTCTCATTCTGGGATCGATACCAATCAACTCGAAAAGTCCAAAAATATCACAGATTCATACGATTTTCACGTCCCATAAAGTAAATGTCAGCCATCGGGTTATCATGGTTTGGTTATCGCAATTGAAGGTCATTTTTTACATAATTAATTTTTTTAATATGTACTTACGTTGATTCCCACTTTGGGAGTATTTGAGTATTCCAGCATTTTGCAGCGGAAGCTAGTTGGTCTTCTACTTGAAGCTGAAGTCTTTGTTGTTTATGTTTGGCTGCTGAGTTTTTTTGTTCGCGCTTTTTGGCAGCCGCGAGCATTGCTTTATATTCATCTCTATGCCTTTGTTCTTCTTCATAGTCTTTTGCAGGCAAATTTGCGGGACTGTGATAATAAATAAAATTAATTATCTAACGAAAGTATAACAACACATTTAATTGTAATTCTACAATAATAATAATAATAATAATAAAAAAAAACACTGACCCGAATTACAAGAGCACTTTTATAATAAAAGCGATTTTATGGAGCGCGCTTTTATATTATATTATGAGGAGTGTGCACCATAAAAGCGCTTTTATTATAAAAGTGCGCTCGTAATACAGGCCATATCTTTTAACGAAATTTAATACAGTCGAATCGTAATAATTGAAACGTTTTTAATTCAAAAACCTCTACAATTTGAACAGTTGTTCCCTTGAGAAAACCTTTATAATTCGATATAAAATAAGAAATCGAGCCAGGTATTTTGATCTCTGGTTAAACTGTTAACTGTCAGTTATGAGAAAAATGTCGCATCAAAAAATTGAAACATATGTAATATTTACAACTTATGCTGTAATATCGATACTATATTTTTCCTTTAACTAACAGTTAACAGACAGTTTAACCAAAGATGAAAATATCGGGCTTAAATTAAATTAAATTTTCAAATGGCTGACATGATCTTTTCACAATTTATTTAATTTATAAATTTTACCACTGTAATTAGAATTTTTAAGAAATAAACCTCTATATTTTGAATGTTAGTACAAAACTGATACATCTACAATTCGAAAATTCAAATCAAAACCTTTATAATTCGTAGGAATTTTTTCCTATTAGATTCGAATTAGAAAAATGCGATTGCATTTTAACTTTCGAATACAGGGTGTCTCTTAAATAGGGGGACATGGCTTAACCACAGATTCCTGAGGCTAAAATAAGACGATTTAACCAAACTTGCTTCTACCGGAAAGTGTACCGTTTAGCCAGAAATCTGCTCCAAAGTTCTTTGAAAAAAAAATTATTTTGCTTATAATAATCGGACGCTTTATTCGATTTGGATGAAATTTGATATGACAGTTTATATGCTTATAGGTCATCTTTTAAGGTGATTCTTGTTATTATTAGTGAACCACTAGTGTATGAAACTTAGGTCTCCCAACATTAATTAGACCGTAACTTTTTAATGGCAATGCCGAAAACGTGAAATTATTTTTCTTCAGAAAGATACATTCAATAGTAAACTTTTGTCTCTCTATGTAATTTGTGATATCTGTTACGGTTCACACAGAAAAAAATAAAATCTTAGTGTCTGCACTGCTAAATTTTTAAAATAAATTTAATCTAGCAGTCTATCCAAATGTCAAACAAGTAATTTTTAATGACAGTAACAATTGTTTTACGGGTTGTCAAAAATTTTCTTCGCAATATTCTAAAATTAGTAACATCCGTGTGTTCGGCCTAATAGTATTTTACTACCATTATTATAAATAAGACGATTACATATCTTAGCTTACTCCTAAACAAGTTGTAAAGATTGACAACTCGTTACTGTCATTAAAAATTACTTGTTTGACATTTGGATAGACTGCTAGATTAAATTTATTTTAAAAATTTAGCAATGTAGACACTCAGATTTTATTTTTTTCTGTGTGAACCGTAACAGATATCACAAATTATACAGAGAGACTAAAGTTTACTATTGAATGTATCTTTCTGAAGAAAAATAATTTCACGTTTTTGGCATTGCCATTAAAAAGTTACTGTCTAATTAACATTGGGAGACCTAAGTTTCATACACTAGTAGTTTACTAATAATAACAAGTATCACCTTAAAAGATGACTTATAACCATATAAACTGTCATACCAAATTTCATCCAAATCGAATAAAGCGTCCGAATATTATAAGCAAAATTAATTTTTATTCGAAGAACTTTGAAGCAGAATTCTGGTTAAATGGTACACTTTCCGGTAGAAGCAAGTTTGGTTAAATCGTCTTATTTTAGCCTCAGAAATCTGTGGTTAAGCCATGTCCCCCTATTTAAGAGACACCCTGTATATTACAAAGTTAATAATAATATGCAAATCAAATTATAAATCACTTCATCTTATCGGTTGCATATTTTTAAGGAATATAAAAAAGCATAAATTTAAAAAAAAATGTGTATGTATTAATAGAATTTTTTCGGTTCCAACACCGATACACTACACTGTCCACATTAATTTTGAGTGCCCGTGAGACCACATTTGATAATCGTCCTTATAAGAATTAAATATATTGTACTAGGATCGCAATACCATGTCATTACTTTTTCCTTGAAATTTAATAATACTCGTATACGTATAATTAAGATTTTATAGTAGATTACTTTAATTTATATAGAAAAATGTATAAACACTCAGAAAATCTTTAGAAATTTTACAATGCATAGCAAAGATAAAATAATTGAATACGTATTTTGAAACAAAAATTTTCTTATAATGATTCGATTATTTAGGTCATATTTTCATCTCTTGTTAACCGAGGGTTAAACTGTCTGTTAAAAAAATACAACATCGATGTTACAGAATAGTTGTAAAAATTTAACATGTCAATTTTTGGATGAGTGAGAGAGAGTCAGGAAGGGGGAGGTGCTGAAAAGAATTGAAGAAGAATTTTGAAAGCAAGAGGAAACTGGGTTGCACATATTTTAAGGAGAAATGATATACATCAGGTATACATAAAATTATAATTCATGGGAAAATACATGGGTGAGAGGGAAGAAGACGAAGAAAATTTCTAATGTTAACTGAAATTAAGGACGGACAGAATTACGAGAGAATGAAAAGAGAGGCGCTGGACAGATTAATTAAGACCTGTTCATGGACATAATTTTCAAAATGATGATGAGTAATAAACCCATGAATAAACCCTCAATTTTCTAATTATGTAAAAAAAATCTAGCACATTCAGTAATGAGTAACTGACCAACTGACGTAAGAACATGATACATAGCATACTTATTAAATTAACAGTTATGTGATACAATGTAAATAACAATTATGCATGTATGAATAATTTAAAGCCCAAACATCTAAATTCTAAAAATGTTTCTCTTTGTACTTTTGAAAAGTCATAAATATTAAATTTTTCCTTATTTTTGTTTGATGTCCTTGATATACGTCGATTCAATATCTATTTAGCATGTTAACTAGAATCAAACTACACGCATTTATCTAACAACGCAAAAAAATAGTTAAAAATAAAATAATTACCGTATATGTTGAATAAGTGCAGACGAACTAGCTACAATATTTTCGTGTTTAGGAGAACCAGGAATTTCATCTTCGTCTTTGTTGAATATCTTCCACGGTACATTATTTACAGGGGTAGACGGCACTGATCTCCAGGAAAACACATTTCTAAAATAGTTCTTACGTAATAATCTGCATCAAATTAATTATTTTGTAACTAACCGGCTGAAAAATCCACTAAATCCTTTTCTCTTTTTGGCACCGGTTTCATTAGAAGGCGATGGAATTCTTTCCTCAGCGTCTAAAAGACTTCCAGAAGGGGATGGGTCACTCAAACTGGACACTGTACTGGAGAATGACCCAGCTTCAGTTCTTCTATGACCCAGTTTCGGTTTAGTTTCTTCTGGAATATGATTTTCTTGCGTTTCTTCCCTCTTAACATAATGCAGCTGTTTTGTTACAGGGCTGTAGGCTAATGATATGCTTTGCAAGGCTTCATTTAATGTCAGTATGTTATTTACACTCTTGTTTGTTTGTTCAGATCTGTTTAAATTATTATCACAAACTTTAGATGGGCGAGTATTGCTCTCCTCAACTTCTGCGCTCTTGGTCTTCTCGGCTCTTTCTGGCCAAGTGTTGAACCAGAGTTCTTGAGTAGGGGATTGCGGAGGACTTTCATTCTCTGGCAGAAGTTTCATATCACAGCTATCACTAACATTGCCGTTTGATTTGTTCTTGTTGTCGAGCGAGTTTGGTAAACTCTGGCTCCGAGATTCTTGGGTTACATTGTTTTTTGAAAGAACTCTGTAATGAAACCGACCCTTGTGCCCCATTGAGTTGGATTTAGCTTCTAAGTTCTTGAGAATGTCACATTTGGCTAGTGAATTGTTGCTACATTCTAATAGACTCTGACCTCCTTTGGGTTGGGTTAAAGTATCACCAAAGTTAAAAGTCTCAACAACTCCATTGTTTTCGTTGTCTGGAGCAGTATTTTTCATGTCTCGCAGGACACGTACTTTGTAATAAGTTATACATTAATAAATAAACACAATAATTAAGGTGTATCACAGTTTATTTTGGATATTTTGACAACTGCATATACGACGCCATGATAATTTCTACAGCGATTAGCGATTACACATGCTGTTGGATTGGAATGTGACAGCAGCTCCTTCCACTTAAGCAGGGCCGGCTCTAGGAGCACTTTAAAGCGCGGCATTTTTTTTTTTGCTAGACGGCAAGTGAGATATAATTAATTTGTAAATATTTTTTGCTAATTGACTTTAGAAGAACGGTTTCTTTTACCCGAGACAGACGCCAAAAATTAATGATCATTAACGGTTAGATATAATATCCGCACGTAAACTTGAGACTATTGACAGATGTCAAAATTGTGTCTATTAACAAACCAGAAAATATTTACCCCAGTAAGTACGTGTTACTTATTGTTTAATACTGTATGAGTACAATACAATAAGTAGCACGAGTTTACTACATTCAATACTTTCTGGTTTGTTAATAGACAATTTTGACATCTGTCGATAGTCTCAAGTTCACGTGAGCATACTATAGGTGCGTTCGGTAAATCAAACGGAGTTGGATTATTTACGGAGCGGTGTTGGAGTGGAGTGGGAGTAGAGCTGGAGTTGGAGTAGATCGAGGGAACAAGGTACACTCCAGGGAATACCGAACGAGTAGAGTTAAAATTTTGGTACACGAATATAATAACCTCCTTTTTTGACAATCTGATATACTGCACTGCTAAAATAAATAAATAATAAACCATACAGTAGTTATTCAGTTTGGTATTATTCTTTAATGATTCTGAAAAAAGTATATATTAGAAATGGTACAGAATTCTTACCGTTCCGACATACTGTGCCTTACAAAACAATATTATAAATATAAAATAATTATGTATAATAAAATATTTCAACATAAAAATACAAAATGATCTGACAGATGTCAAATAAAACAAAAAAAACTCCATGTATGCTTGCATATCGAGGTTGGACTTATGGAGTTAACACTTTTCACTCCACTTGACTCCATTCTGCATTTGCCGAACGGTCCATTTTAAGACGCTTCTCACTCCATGTAATTACCGAACGGTGCTAGGAGTATACAGAGTGAAAAGAGTGAACAGAACTCATTTGCCGAACGCACCTTATATCTAACCGTTAATGATCATTAATTTTTGTCGTCTGTCTCGGCTATTTGACAGCTAACTATCTGTTATTATTTCACTGCCTGTTATTGCTATTTACATAGCAACCGTTTAACAAACGCATAGCAATGGCGATAACCGTCAAAATAGGTATTACAAGTATTGCAGCCTCTGCTATAAATCTGGTATTTTAGTGCCTAGTTAAACAAATAACTATTTTTCGCCGATTGACATTAAAAGTGCGATTTTTTGACAACTAACAGTCTGTAAAATATCACTTTTACTACCTAGGCAGTAAAAATATTTTACTGCCTGTTGCTGCTATTTACATAGCAACCGTTCAACAAATGTATAAACATCCGTTCAACAAACACATAGCAACATAATTTGAAGGCAATAAATTTCAAAACAGGTATAAAAAATAATCACTTTTTTAATACTAAAATCGGCAAAAATAATGGCTGGTAGCGCGAGATCGGTTTTACTTTTAACTAAAACGCTGTTTTAAGAAATGTCAAATTTCATTATTTAATAAAAATAAATAATATCAAATTTATCAAAATACGATTTTTAAGCAGAACATAGTTTGTATTCAAACAAATATTAAAAAAAAAAATCATTCTTGACCCATAAGGGTGAAGTTAAATATTGAAATTTGAATTTGACATTTCTTAAAACAGCGTTTTAGTTAAAACCGAGCTCGCACTACCAGTCATTGTGTTCAACGAGGCACCAAAAACAGAGATACAGTTTCGGCAGCATTCATTGCCTCGTCAATGAAACGGCAACCTTTGCTGTAAATTTGGTATTGTAGTGCCTAATTAAACAAATAACTATTATGTTTATTAATAAAAACAAAGAATTACTCCAAACTTAAAATTATTAAAAATTATTTACGAACCTCGTTGCTTCAAGAAGGGCTATGTGGAATCTAAATTATGATGAATTAATTGATAATTTTGCAACAATTAAAATTATTGTTATTTTTAATTTACAGGTGTCCGCTTTTTGAGGCTCATCATTGGATTCTCGGAAACTATGAGATACGATGATACGTCGGGTAAAATTTATGTCATTAGATAAATGCAAATATTCAAATTTTGCTGATTTTTATTTATACAAGTAACTTTTAAATCTGAAATAAGTAAAGAAATAATATGAAATTTTGGTTTGCACTTTTTTATTTTCTTTCGAACGACGAAGCTAAATTTTTTGTTATGACATCAAAATTACGATTTTTGTATGGGCGCCATATTCGAAAGTTACAACAATGAAAAGAGATTTTTTAGCTTTCCAACGATGTGTTCATTTGTTTCAAACAGCGAAAATACAATTATTAATTTTTTCCACGACCATTATATATTTTTTTTAAACAATTCAACAAATTACTCACGGACCATGAGTTTTCACCTATTACTCATGGCCCGTGAGTAATGACACTGCGCATCCATTACTCAAAATTGCAATATTATCGAGTATGCATTGGCTCAGAACAATGTTCATATGTTATAAATGTTTTTCCAATGTCAAAATTATGAATTTGCGTGTCCTAAAGATGTGCAAAACAAAATTCCATATTATTTCAGATTTATAAGTTATAGTATTCTTCACGTAAAAATAATTCTTCGTTATTTTTATGTTATTTATATGCATTATATTTATCTTCGTTTATTAAATTATATGTTGTTTTTCTTCCATGATGGTACATTGCATTATTTAAATAAAAATATATATTAATAATCTTCTTGATGATGTACCACAATATTAAATAATTATATTTATTGTAAAATAAAACACATAAACATATATATATATATATATATATATATATATATATATATATATATATATATATATATATATATATATATATATCCTCTTATCGATTTCGGTTATATTCAACCATCTTCAGAGTAAATATATTTATATTTTAAATACACTCCCCCGATGGGGTGCAATAAAAAAGTTTGCCTCAGGCGTCAAAGTAGGTAGCGCCGGTCCTGCACTTACGCTGTCCGACATTTGGCGCCAGTTAAAATTAGCGGTTTGGAAAAGAACTACAACAATAAACGTCGCTCGGTCGCTCAGCAGGTCTCCCCGACCTCCCGATCCTGTCACCGTTGATTTATTGTTGTAGGCCGGTGTCCATGACAACTAAACTGTCAACCGCTCAGAAAAAGCCTCTTTGTATCGAATCTCGAAAATGTCTTCAATTAGTGAGCACCTAGAACCAGAAAATGTGAAACACACTTCAATGTGGTGGTTAAAAAATACAGTAAGAACTGTTCAATCTCAAAATCCACAAATAAACATTCCAAATGAACCAGATATAACCTCACCAAACAAACAGCTAGAAATTGATATATCCAGTTCTATAGATGAATTTCTTGAAAAAGACCCAGATTATAACCCTCCAGACGATGCCAGTGAGGCAGATATCGGAAGTATAATAGAAGAAATTAATAAATTAGCTTCGCAAAGTCCTATTGGATTCTATGAAAATCCCGCTACAGACAAAAGCGTCGAAGAGATTATGCAGGAAGCCGAAAAACTGTATTTAGAAAGTTCTAAAAGTTTTGAACAATTAAGTTCCAAATCTAGATCATCTATAGATTATTCTCTTTCAAAATCTAGTTCTTTAAGCTTTAGATCAAAAAAATCTACACCTAGTCCAAAATCTAGTCATTCCGTAGTAAAAATAGCTCAGGATTTCGCAAAATTAGACGTAATTACCGATAATGATCGACAAACACCAGATCGCGATGAAACTGGCTCTGTTGAACTAAACAACAATGAAGAATCACAATCTCATGATATAAATGATAACGATCAAATAGAAGATGAATTAGATTTTGAGAAGGATGACTCAGAGAAAGAAGTCCTTGATAATCAAGAGATTTTGGATAATAAAGATTTATTGGATGAACAAGGGAATCATGAAGTTATAGAGCTTCATTTGGATAATTTAGCCGAAGAAAAAGAGTTAATTTTGGATAAGAACGATGAATTAACACTAGTGCCGGAAGTAATGGAAGAATCGCCGGATCCAGATATGCCGGAAGAGGAGAATGTAGATGAGCTGCACCAGGAAATCGCAGCTCTAAAAGTAAGTGAAATCTTTATTATAATAAAAAATGTATTAGAATTATTACTTTTCACTAATAGCTCATATAATAATAGAAATATTACATTCCTAGCATAAGCTAAATAAGTAAAACAGTTTTTTTTTCTTATATTAATTGCATGCGATACTCGACCAAAAAATTATTACTTTACACAATTGTTACATAAATAACTATTATGATATAATCCAAAACTTTTCAAATCTGGTATTTAAGACTTTTGTATTAATGAGAAAGATATTAGATGTTTTCTTAAATTGATAAACCGGAAGTGGTACTTTACTGGAAGCTCTAAGCAGATTTTATTGAAAAAAATATGTTAAAATATGATTCAAAACTTCTCAAATTTGGTATTTAAAATACGTATATAATTTGAAACAACATATTACATTTTGACCATACACCATACCTATATGATAAACCGGAAGTGGTACTTAGTTTGGAATTCTTTGACAGATTTTCGAAGAAAATAAATAATATAATCCAAAATTTCATATTACAGACTTTACAAAATTTTCTATTTATTGGAACAACAAATTAGATTGTGTTTACAAACGGTCAACCGGAAATGATACTTTACTTAAAGCTCATTGGTATTTTAAACATGGAATTGGTGGGAGGTTATGTGCTGCGGCCACATCAGATTTTTTTAATTTCAAATTATTCATATTGGCTGGTAGTGCGAGCTCGGTTTTAACTAAAACGCTGTTTTAAGAGATGTCAAATTTCATTATTTAATAATAAAAATAAATAATATCAAATTTATCAAAATATGATTTTTAAGCAGAACATAGTTTGTATTAAAGAAATATTTTTTTAAAAATCGTTCTTTAAACATAAGGGTGAAATTAAATATTGAAATTTGAATTTGACATTTCTTAAAACAGCGTTGTAGTTAAAACCGAGCTCGCACTACCAGCCATTATAAATGACTATTTAAATATCTCAGTTTTTTTATTAAGCCTTTTCCTCGGTCTTTTCGCGCCAGTCGGAACAATATGTCCCAAAGTAGATTTCAGTTTGTCCTACTGGGTATAAAAATATATCTTGCTCCAAAACAGCAGCATCTTTAGTCTTTTAATATTTATGGTACAAAGAATATACCGGATCGTGTTTCTTTTTGTCATAAATCCATGCCTGCCCAAACTAAAAGCTCATAAAAAATGTAATTTTATAATTAATTTTTACGTCTTTATGATCTAGAATAATTGTTTCACATGATTTAGATGCAGAATTAAAATTTTACTTTTACTTGAAACATTTTTGCATAAAATAATTAGGTAACGTGCGCGCAAAGGAACACTGAATTCCCATGTTAAACGCCTATGTCTCACTTTTTGATTTACCATTTTACTTATTTGCTTATTTCTTATTATTATTATTTTTAGAGAGTTTATATTGCTTTCGGTGTGCCACATATGACGGTAAATAATCAAAAATGAATTTAAACGTGGAATTATTTTTTCGCCAAAAAATTAGTGAACCGTCCAATCAGTCCAATGAGAGACATGAGACATTGGCAGTTTTACTCAGTCTACAATTCGACGTGTGATGTGATCTGTTTCGAATTATGGATATTTTCGAGTTACAAAAATTAGATAGGTCAAAATACATCGTAAATATATAAAATGTGCCGGGAACACTTCGATTTATAGAGAGTTTCGAGTTATGGAGGTTCGAGTTATAGAGATTCGACTGTATATTCCAAAATTTCGTATTACAGACTTTTCTATTTATTGGAACAACAAATTAGACTGGCCACATCAGATTTTTTTTACATGCATTGTTATTTTCATGCAGTACCTACTTATTATATGCGTAAAAATAAGCGTATATTTATGTAGGTAGGTATGTTCCATATTTTATTCATCGTTTATGATTTATATTTAACGAAAGAAATATATTATTAATTAATCTAATGAATTGTACTTAGTATTTTTTCAACATAAAATTACATTTCGTTTCTCACGCTACACGTATTTAATGTAGTTGTAAATAGAAATTACACTTTTCAAGTTTTATGAAATATTAAGTAGTCTATCTTTAATTAATCATCAGACACATGTTGCAAATAACTGTATTTCTCTTACTTTCTTGTGACAAGAGAGCTGAATATCCAAAGGTTGATTTAGTATGCAAAAACGAATCAAAAGTACTGTACATAAATATAAAAATAGGTAAAATAAATTGGGTCGTCCAGTTGTCGCGTATGTTGACCCAGTCAGACAGTCAGACATCGTGATGTTATTGCTTTCTTGTTTATAAACTTATACCCCTGATTATATTTACTTTTATCAGTGCTAGTCATGTGCCGTACACATTTCATCATAATAGAAATATTGAACTTTAGCAGAAAGCCCGCTTTCATCCAATTAAATATTAATTACTTGAATATATCTTTGATAAATATATATTTAAATATCGCACCACCGCGGAAAAAGTGACATAACTCAAAATCACTAGTTTTTAGAAAACCAATTTTGAAAGGAACAGTGAATAATAGTAACTTATTTACCATGAAGTATTACAGAGTTGTTATTTAAGTAATCGTACATCGCTTAACCGATGGTAGAACTAACCTCATAGATAGTAAATCTGGCAATAATTTTTGTTTGACGTGCTTCTTATAAGAAATGGAGCCCTTTAAAACTGACCAATTGAACGTTTTTACACGATCGGTTTTTTTTTTTTTAACCTTGATGGGTAAGTGATGTCAATCACTTACCGGTCAGGAGACGGAGTCGGTAAGTAAATAAAAACAACGATCAAAGCTTACTTTAAAAATTGACAACCAAAAATTTTTAACATTTCAAAATAATTTTCTAATCTTTATTTTTTAATTTTGTGCGTCGATCCTGCAAAAATCGTAATAAGCATTGCGGTCACAACATATTACCCATGGATGGGTGTGCCAATTTGCTTTGTAAACAGATAACGGTAATGATGAAATATTTGTACCGTGCGGGCGCTTACCAGGCGTCACCTCACGGGCACTCATTGCTGGCATGGAGAGTGAACTACAGGGGCCAATTTTGTGCCATTTAAAATTCGAAATAATTTTTGGCATTGGTCGAGATCGAACCCAGATCTCCAGATTCGGGGCAATAAAAATTTGGACTTGTGTCACTTTTGTCGCGGGGTTTGAATTGTACAGGGTTGTTCACATATATGAACTAATTTAACAGATTTCTCTATTACTGTATACTGTTCTCCCTGGACGAGTAATATGTCGTCATTAGGGCTGGTTTATGACTTTTTAAAATCCTTAGGTTTGAAAGAAAGGTGCCTTAAAACTTTTTATTAACTACAAATTTATTATTAGGTATAATAATATTTGCGTCAAATATAGCACAAAAATAGTAGTTTATATATCAAGGGAGTAAAGTTCGTCATTATTTGTTGAGAGCGGAGATTGAATCCTAAGGGTGTAGCCCGAGGGATGCAATCGTTTGAGGAAAAGAAGAAGAAGAAGAAAAATGAAGTACATTTTTATAAACGAAGAAAAACTATTTATTTTAAATTTAATTTTACAAAAAAATAAATAAATATAATTATTAATATTCCTTATTTGTTAATCAATATCAATTAACAAAGGACTTGAATCACTTCCCTAGGGAGTACTTTATTTCCCTCGATAAATAACGAAGCACATTAAGTTATTACATATTTTGATAAGAATAAAGGTAACATTATTTACCGGTTGTATATAAGATATATTAACTTTAAAATTTGTAAGCCATAATATACAGGATATTTTTTTATATACGGGCTTCATTTTGGTTTTTCGCCATTTTTATAGCGTTTTTTTTTTAGTTCTGTTTTTTTTCCCCTATAGTTGAGAGGCTGACACTTCTGATAATTTAGTTATGTTGAATACTCAAAGAAAATTCTTTTGATTCAATGAAGCAAAAAATACGATATATTATACAAAAAAAATTCGAAACGCAGTATATGGCCGGTTTCGGTACACCTTTCAGTGTATAGAGCGCTTCAAATTATTTTAGCACTCCTATTATTTCAATCAAAATCAGAACCGCAACCGAACAAAAATGACTACAAAATAAAATGGTTTCCATATACTTGTGCATACCTATAAAAAAAATATCCTGTACAATCACATAGGACCGCTTCTTATTCCGAGCGAATTTTTATAATAAAAGTGCTTTTATGGAGAGCGATTTTACATTATATTCTTATGAGAAATGTGCTCCATAAAGGCGCTTTTATTATAAAAGTGCATTCGTAATACGGGCCATTAATTTTGCGATAGTAATTTAAATCTAAATAAAATAAATATTTTTCGTTTTTTTCTTTTTGTTTTTTTTTTACACTATTGTGCATTGTTTTTCACATATGTGTATGCAAAAAAGTAAAGAAAATTTATTACGTAATTTTTCATGATGAACTTTTAATAATAATGTAATTGATTTTAATTATTTAATTGCAGTAAATGGAAACCATTTTAAATTACAAATATATATTATACAATCACGGCTTATTATCTATTTCTGGCTGTATAAATCGGCTTCTATCTGTCCTGTTGAGGGCGTTTACCAGGCATCTTCTCACTTTCACGGGCTCTTAAAGCTGTCATAAAAAAAATTAGCTACTGTCAGTGGATTAAAAAAAAATGTGTGGAATTATGGTATTATCATCTTTATCGAAATCTGCGAATAAAAACAGATTAGCATACTCAGAAATGTTTAATCGTATTCATATATTCTTTTTTATTTATTTTAATTTTCTACAATATCATCGAGTTGGGTTAATAAACTGTTTCGCGAAAAATACGTATCGTCAATTTGTTGACATACGAAAATATGTACATATGTGGGTGTAGGACGAGATAATCTATATATTTGTGGTTTGTGTATATGTAAATCAAAATCACTCTTGACAAATAATATTCATGAATTTTTTCTTCAATTTCTAATATATTATACATGGTGTATCACAACTTATGCAACAAACTTTAACCACAAAATGAGTAAAAAAAGCATAATCAATATGGGTACGATCTTCAATAGTTTCCGAGATACAAGGAGTAAGAAATGGGTTTTTACGGAGTTTTCGTCTACTGTCTCTAAAACTCTAAGAATTGCTACTTCGACTTTTTGTTTACCTTTGAGATGTCATCTTAGATGTGTTTGTGTTTTTCATTAAAATCAAATAATAAGTTACATGTTGTGGTGTGGTGACCTTGGCCAATATTTAATTTTTAAATAACTTCCTATTAGAAGTTGAGAAAATTGTTTCATATAAAATTTTATAGTTTTTTATATTTTCTCTACCAACAGACAAAATTTTGTTGGATCACTATCTTTACAGTTTTTCTTCGATTCTAATACAAAATGGCCTCTCTCGAAAACAATTGAAGGTCAGACCTATTTGACTAAACCTTTTTTACTCATTTTGGTCAGTACTATATGCCCTTAAAGTTTGCATAAGTTGTGGTACACTCTGTATACGTATTAACAAAATATGTTCGTGACAAAGATGTTATAATTCTGTTTTTTACATATCTCAAAACAATTTCTCTTCGTAAACAGTATTCATGATTTTTTTCTAATGAACCTGTTTAATATTTTTTAAAAAGTATTTTAAATGAGAGTTTATGCAATATTTTTTATAGTAATAAAAATAATAATATAAATTTATTGTTATTTTCGTAAATAATTAAATAAAAAGATTGATAGAAATAGTCATGAAAAACAACCCCTACTCTTGTGACGTCATTCATAGCCAATAGGAATAGGAAACATTTTACGTTATTTATATAAATAAAAGTAGGCTATAGTTTGTCACGTGTTAAACTGTGTACTCTGACCTCTGACGTCACATTCTGTTTCAGAACACGTGACTTTTTCAAAATATTTCACAAATTTCAATATTTAATTATACGATATCTAATGGATATTTCGTGATATTTTCAAATTTGAGACTCTTTAAACTTTAAAGAACAATGTCTTTTAAAATTTAGTATTTAGAAGTCATATAAAAATTCTTGTAACAGCCCTATTCTTCAACAACGTCGGATTAGGAAATTCCAAATTTGTGTATTCGCAAAATTCCCACACCCATATTCAGGGAATTCTAGGTATTATTACATGTAAGTACAGAAGGGTCGGTAATACGAAATCGAAAAAAGAATGCCAATAATTGTACTCTTTTTGCACTTATATCCAACACAATTATTTATATTTGCGCTCTTACATTTTATGTTCGCAAAATCCGTGTTTTTATATAACGGCTAGGACCTACCTAGGAAATTTTCAAATGAATATTTGGACATTTCCTCTTGCAATGTTTCTAAACATATATTAATGTAACTTAACGTAACGCATGCAACTAGGCCTGAATTTTGCGGGCGTGAGTTTGTTTATTAGCTATAGAAATGGGTAATAAGCCGTGATGATATATTTGTTTTTCTTCTCCAATTCTTTAAAATATCAGATAAGTAACTTTCAAAATTTGAACATAAACAAAATATCGGCACCCATATGTGGGTGTAATGGAAGTTGATTAATGGCATGTTCTGCAAATCTGAAAACAACTTCATATAAACCAGTCTATCAACCTCTGAAAATATTCCGCGTCTTTACCGTTGGCTGACCAGTAGGTCGCTATAGCGGTATATAAACCCGTTTCCTAACCTCTATACCTTACTCGGCGTCCGGGACTCATCATGATGAGTTGTGTGTTGCGCGCAGCAGTTTTGCTGTTGTTGGTCGCCCTTGCGTGCGCTTACCCCAAGAAAGATGTCCTTTTCGCGGATGTGGGCGAGCCCAAAATAACGGATATCGCCCGGGAGAGTAAAGACGATGATAAAGTGTCGTATTCAGGGGCGCAGTTGTGGAAAGTGGCGGTGGATTCGCAGCTGAGGAGGACTGTCATTGCTAAGTTGAGGGATAATCAAGGTAGGTACAACAATTATTTATTTATTTATTATTATTATTATTATTATTATTATTATTTTCTTCTCCAATCATCAATCTCCAGTCGATCATCGTTACTCCAACCAAATTATTATTATTATTATTATTATTATTATTATTATTATTATTATTTACCGGATTCGAAAAATATTGTCGAGTTATTTATTGCATAAAAGTTACCCCTCTGGTGTACTCTTTAAACTCATTTTGAGTGCTACAGGGTAGAAATACAGGATTTTCATAACGAGTGTATCAAACTGTAATATTTTATTTCTCAAGTCAAATAAAACATAAAAAAATGTGGTCAGAAATTTTAAGAGCATACAATACTGACCAAAATAAGAGAAAAAACTTAGTCGACATGAATATTGGTCTGTAAATTAAGTATTTCAGAGATATGAGCTATTTTCTATTCATTTTTGATAAAATTTGAACATTTACAGCTCGATTCTCGAAAAAAGCTTGTTAACCCTCATTTTTGGATTAGCGAATTGTACCCTAATTTTTACAGTTTATGTCTTAAAATATAGTTTAATCTATTCCTAGTATCTACCTGTTTTGATAATACCGGTTGTTCAAAAAGATGTTACCCCTTATATGGTACTACATAATTTTAAATTTTCTTTTGTTGCAGACTAGTGGGTGTATTCTAAACACAGTCCGTTACTTAAACGGACCGTTAAAAACTTTAGCGAATTAAACAGATTGACACATAACAAAAACTTGGATTTTGCTACGTGTCAATCTACTTGATTCGCTAATTTTTTTATGTCTTACTAGTATGTTATTGTTTTATAACCTCAACGTTAGGTCCGTTATTGAGTAAATAATGCCCTAGGGCGTATTAAGTTGCTATGGTAATGTTGACAACAAACTGAGGTTAATAATACTGATACTAACATAAAGTGCAGTTAAGGTTAAGAAGCATTGTGAATTGTAGTCGTTTATAATCATATTTGTTTCATCACAAATGCAAACCAGCATTCTTCTTATTCTTAGCAATAACATTGCTCGTCCATATTGACAGAAAAATACCACAAGAAATATATTTTTTTGTTTGAAAAAATGCTTTGTTTACAGAAACAAAATATTACCTAGACAACGCATTCACAGGCTACTTTGTAAGTTGTATTAAAATTTTGTGATTTATTATTTTTGTTTGATAAATTCTAGTCAGACAAAATGTTTATTAAGAATTTCTAGTAAGACATAAAACGTTGAAGGCACCACGGGTACCTTAATTACTATTAACGGTCCGTTTACGTGTAACGGATTGTGTTTAGAATACACTCATAGATATGGCCACCCGACATAATTTGAAAGAGAGAAGGAAAGTAGCAGCTTGAATGGAAGTGTTTGGGTCACCCTCAATAATAAGAAACAAATTTCAGCAATGGTTTCATAAGGATCCTCCAAGTCGTTTAACTATCCGTCGACTGCATGAGAAATTTGTGCGCACTTTTTTATTACTATTAAGGGTGACCCAAACACTTCCATCCAATCTGCTACCTTCCTTCTCTCTTCCAAATTAAGTCATGTGGCCATATCTAGCCTGCAACAAAAGAAAATTTAAAATTATGTTGTACCATATAAGTGGTAACATCTTTTTGGACAATCCTGTATTATGAATATTAAATTTTAAATACCGGAATAGAATAGAATTCACTAATCCAAAAATGAGGATTACCTTAAAATTTTGGGCTATTAGTTATAAGAGAATTAAAAATTTAAAATAGGCAAAAATGTTACATAAGGAAGTAGTAAAGAATGGGGTATTCCACCATAACAAAAAAATAAAAAAAAGCAATTTAACTAAAGTATGGCTCAATAAATAATAGTTAAAACAATGAAAACATTTTTTAAATAATTACTTTACGAGATATTTCACATTTGCTGAAAGGGGAAATACAATGGGGTATTCCGGTGATATGAAATTAATGCTAAATAATAACTTTTTTCTATAGTTTCCATTTTCATATAGTAGAAAAATTTAATAAAACATGTTTAATAAAAAGTTTTAATTCATAATTTAATGTTACAAAATTGGAATTTTTACAGCTCTAGAAACGTCCTTGAAATTTGTGACGTCAAGTTGATAATCTGTTGCTCATTTCAAAGTAAATATTTTCGTTTAAAAACACAGATGGTACCAGTAGTTAACACGCGCGGGTATATTTCTTGTTTGACATTACGTTCACTTTATAATTATTACTCCTATTTTTACCATAAACAAACACAGGACAAACACCGAAATACACGCTGCTACTAAAATCATATATAAACAAGCAAATGGCTGTCATGAACATGTGGATTTAGGCGCTGAAGTTCGTTGCAGATGTCACCATCGAGTTGACGTCATAAGCGCGCCATGAAAAGAAAATTTGAATTGCGATGAAATTTTAAAATTCATATCTCATGTGATGTATACATTTTCTTACTCAAAGTTAGATATTCAGAGTCCTACTAAAATGTAAAAAAATATTTTTTAAAAATGTCGGAATACCCCATTGTTATCTTTCTCTCGTAGCGTACTCAGTGCAGTGTGTGTGAGAAAGACATGTATAGGGGGAATGTGACGTTACACTGATTTCTTGAAAATAAAATATTGTTAAACTAGGAACAATTAAGATTTTTTAATACTATGAATTACTTCAAAACTGAATGAAGTTTCATTTAAAATAATAAAAAAAAATTGAGTGGAATACCCCACACAGGTTGTCAATTGTAATATTTTAAAATTAAACAAAGATTCTAATTCTTTACCACTTTCTTAAGTAACATTTTTAATTGTTAATTTTTTTGTTATAGTTAACCAAAATGAATAAAAGAAAATAGCTTATTTTATCTCTCAGTGGTTACTTTGTGGATTTGTATAAAATTTTTCTCTCGAAATGACCTTTCCAACAAATTGTTACAGCGGTAGTAATAAATAAGGGTTAATTTCAGAATAGCCTCCTTATAACACAGGAATTGTTTATCATCACGAGCTGAACCCACGAATGTATAATAATAAACATGGAATAAGACAACTCGAGAATAAATTCTACATAAACGTTATGTTAACACAGGGTTAAAAGATATTCTCGTAATACCTAATCTGGAAATAGGAATTTCTTTATTGTTATCGCTGTAAATTTTTATTACCCTCGTTATGAATCACCCTGTATATTATTTTTTATCGAAATTAGTGAAAAAATAAGATTGCACACTCAATGATATGTTTATTTATTTATTATATAAAGAATGTTTATTATGATTCTTAAACCATTTTGACGCACAGCATTTAATTTAAACAAATTAGAATTACCATGTTTAATTTTTATGGAAAACTAATTTTGTTTGTTTGATTTTACATTTCAAAATTGTTCCAATTTTTTAATTATTCAATAAATAATTATTGGAAACTTTGAAACGCAATAGCGCAATACATTATTTAAAAATTAAATATGTTGACCGAAAAAATAATGGAAATTACGGCTATCATAATTTAAAACTACATATTTTCTGAAATTCTTCTTCAGAGCATTCATTATTAGTTTTTAATTAAATATTGAGAAAACACTTGTTTTGTAGAACCTAGCTATTATTTCGAAAAATGATTAATCACTGATTAGCATATATAGTAATGTATCACGATCCGGAACCAATAAATTATAAAAAAAAATATTGTTGTGACAAAATGGTTAAAAACCCAATGTATGTAATTAATTTGTTTATTAATATGACAAATTACGTTGAATTGCATTAAAATGTTATTAAAACAGGTGCATTATTTTTTCATGTTTCATGGAAAAGTTAATAGAACTTGGTATTCACTATTAATCATAATTCAAATAAATATATTATTACCTATGCATTTTACCTATTATTGTGTGCAGTTGGCTTATCGCAGATTTAATTATTGTTTCTGATTTAAATTTTTATAAATAAGTTCCATTCAATGTTTAAGTGAACATTTTCTGTATAAATCAAGTTCCCAAATAGTTATCCTTTGTTATTTATTTATTAAAGCAATAAATTTCTATTTTTTTTATCATGAATATGGAATTTATTTGTTGAGGCCCTCAGGGGCGAGAAAAATAAACCATAAGAGGGCCGAGGTGTATATTAAATTTTATTTGAAATCGAAAAATTGTGAAAATAAGGAATATTTATTTTTAGAGGTTATGTTTAAATATAATCTGACAATGTGACATTCAATGTTGCTAACCTCGGACATAGAATTTATCGTAAAGAATGGTCAAAATTATGTGTTTTATCTCAAATTTATTCATCGGAATTATTTAGTTCATTCTTCTTGTATATCTTTTTATATTTTACGTATAAATTTACTATCGTACACATACCCAAATTATCTTACATGCACTGTAATTATCACAAGGTTGGCAACTCTGCAATTGCATGAAATCGTCGTATAATGGATTACTTTAGTGCCGATTTCTGAGTTTTTAATGACGATTTTTGTGCAGTTTCAAATAAAATAATAATAAATAAATCTTTTTCCTACAACCGTGCGTAAAGTATATACTTTACGCACTCTTTACAATGTGTGAAGTGTCACTTTTCAAACACTAGTGAGTGAAAAGTAAATACGTTGCTAGGCAACAGCACATTCGGTTAATTTACTTGTCAACTAACACTAAGATTGAAAATGCCTAAGTATTTAGACATTACACTAACATTTCGGTTGTAGGGAAAATATTGTATGCTACTCGTGTATTTTTTATCTTGTGCTAAAACATCGCACTCGTCCAAAAAAGTACTACTTTGCACACTTGTTACATAAATAACTATTTTGTTTGTTTATATAATGATTCATTTCTCTAAAAATAATCTATAGCCAATTAAAAAAGTACCTATAATGTAAAACTTTATATTCTGTAGAAATTTCACCATGGGGAGGCAACACATCGTCTCTAGATATAATGATTCACCCATCATATCTAGAACACGTCTCCCAGACATTGACTGGAGCCAACATCCCTTACGAACTCGTGATTCAGGATATACAACGCGCTATAGACTTGGAGAATCCTGAACGTGACCCAGAGGAAGACGAACTCACAAATAGAAATGGTAACGATCTTCATATTTTACTTTAGTTGTAGTTTTTGAGCGTGTGTATGCTTACAATAAATAGGGAGGAAGTTAATTTGGGGTGAAATGATCCCCATAAGCTACCGCAAAGCGTGGAAAGGATTGTCTGCAATGGGACTTCCTAAGAAATTCTGGCCCATAGCTAATTGGGGTCCGTAGACCAACGAATTGACAGTATGTACGGGCATGAAGCATGATTGTCCATAATTAAAGCACTATACTTTATACAGCATTGTCTACAAATTCTATGTTGAATGTTCTGAAAGTTTCTGTACGTACACCCAAAATAATTTTCTCGTTTGTTTACTTTTATTTTTACTGTTAAATTTGTTAATCTTGCATGAAGATCTCCATTTACGAGCCCTAAATCTATATTAGTTGGCCTAGTAGCTAAAATTTTATTTTATTTAGCGCATATATAATACAAATAATAACTAACGCAGTTATCGATATTTTTTTAATATTATAGATATTTTGTAGTTCTTGTACTACATAGCAAGATATATTTCCTGAAATATTTTGTTGTTTTAATGTCAAACGAAATAATTCATAGCTTTACTAACAATATAAGAAAAACAAATAAAGTTTGAAAAGAATTTACGTCATTTGTTCAGGTTTAGAAATAAAACACCATAAAAATTTACTGCAATTTTTAAGAATAATCGGCGAATTATCCAATCTTGATAAATAATAGAAATTTACTAATAAATTTGAGTTATTATTATACTGTTAAATATTTATGTTTAGCTATAAACATAATTCAAAGTTATGTTATAATATCTTTACGTTAAATAAATAAAAAAAACTTCCTCCATTATTATTAGAAATAATACTATTTACGTCACAATATATGAATTTAACAAATAGGCCACTAATATGGATTAGGGCTCGTACACTATTTTCGTTATGTTTTTATAGTATTGAAGATATATTTTTGTGATAAATTCATCCACTTCACTGGAGCTTGAACCCATGACCTCTCTATGTCTAGTAGGATTTTCTCCCAACTGAACTACATCCTCCTGAAGTCAGTAAATTCTTCGCCTGTCTTTTGTTACTTTTCAACTGTGTAAAAACAGTTTGCAATATATTCGACTTTTTCTAATTTATTTTCCCTTTCTAAAATAAGATTCAAGAAGAAAAGCCTTGATTTCTTTAGCTTTAGATAATATTTTTGACAATATTTCGTTTAAAATTAACATTTTAAATTAAGACATACGTTTCTATGTTCATAGCCTACTCCGAGTTAGTTTTCACAATTTAAAATATACTGGTTATGCCACTCTCCGTGAAACGCGTGTCCAAAGTGTTATGTGTTTCTTTGCCTTTTCAGCTAGAGGCGCAATGTGAGAACGACCCATCCGTCACTTGTCATTTTGAAAAGAATTAAAGAATATTTATAAAATCTCACTCATGTTTATAACATATATTCAGGCCTATTCTGTAACAAAGTGGTTAATTTTTAACAGTTGCATGGTTAAAAAGTTTAACCAATCAAGTATGCTGATATATAACAAAAAATTGGATTTTTGGTTGTCAAATCAATATCCATTGGATTTAATTTTTAACCAGTATTTATAATCAGTTATTTTAAATCTTGATCAAAACGAATATAAATTTTGCAATTTGAAGTTGTCATTTTGACCTATTTTAATATTTATTCTTTTCTTATATTTTGTTTGTAAAAAGTAGACTTAAATAGGGCGGATCCTTTATGCAAGAGAAAGATTTGACAAAAAAAAAAATACTTACATAAACAGAAACTTTTATAACTTATAGAATATATAATTATGTTAACATATTTGTTTGTGTGCATGATTACTATTATATATACTCGGATTTTTATTCAAAGAGGATGCCAAAGCTATGATGAATCATTTATAATAAATTTTCAACATTCACATACGTCTCTTCATACTAACTGCTTTTAATCTGTATCGTTGAACAATGCGAAAAAGTGAACGTGTTTCGCGTCTTGATTCATCTGCACTGGCTTGTTGCGTCGAGTGTATTACGTTTATAAAAGTATTATACACGTTGTCAGGCACCGTCTAAATAAACATATTTTTAAAAAAGTATGGCAACTGTCAATCAAATGTAGTCTTACCAAAAAAATAAAGTTCAATTTGTTTTGTTCATAATGTAATTTTAAGTTATTTCAAACATATATCATACAATATTTTTCAAAAATATTAACTTTTCATTCATAATTTTGTTTAATAAATTTTCGCGGCATCAAAATGTGACGTCACCTAACGATGAGTCCTATAGTTCAACCAAGTTAGATGGTATAGCTGATATATTATTTACTTTTCGTTTCCGTTGTTGTTAATATGATTGATAATTATTTAACTTCATAAACATGTTCAACTATTAATGAATTAATGTAAGTCTCTGTTTTTTGTGAATTATAATACTTTGTCGCTCTATACATAGGTTTGTAAAATGTCATATGGAGATCATATATGTCATATGTAACCAAACATGTTGTCAAGTCAAATTCCTTCTTGGTTATTTGAGTGTTAAGACACTTATAGGCAAAAATTATTGTGACATATTGAATAGTAGTTTCAGATTTGGCCACCGGAGGGCAGTACTGCCTCATTAGTAAGTGACGTCACACGAGAAAATTTAAATATTATTAAAAATTTCAAAAATTCGTACTTTAAATATAATGTACTTCTGGAAGCTGAAAAAAGAACCTATATTAATAACTTTGCTTACATTTTCAGAAAAAATACATTTTCAGAAAAAAAATAAAATTGGAATGACCCCATTATTTACGGTACATGTACTATACCCAAAATAGGCGTATCCATTTAGCGATTTATCTGAACACTACGCAAATATCAATGCACTAAATTTGTTTAAGTCGCCGACAGGGTATCATGTATCAAAAGTATATGATAGTTAAATAACTGTGGAATCCGCTTTGTATAAAAATCCGACTATAGATGTGAAAATGGTGAAAGTTGTTGCGATTGTATAGCATTTTTGGATGGGCAACCGTTATTTATTGATCTTTTTTAGATTGAACAATGAAAGTGTGTCATGTCACGTACTACATTAAGTATCTATAAATAACATTTATCTAGTTCAATTAAAAATCAATTGTTTGTTAACTTATTTTATAGGGTTATAAATAAAACTTTTATGTTTCTCCACTAAAGTGTTACAATTTGTTTAACAATTGTATTTCTTTCTTAGGTCATAAAATGACTTGGAGTGCCTATCACCGTTTAAGCGACATCCATGGCTATCTAGATCATCTTGCAAGCACATACCCGTCTTTAATGTCCGTGCGGACTATTGGTTCATCTCACCAGGGCCGACCAATCAAATTGCTCAAACTATCCAATGGAAATATTGGTAACAAAGCCGTATGGGTAGATGGCGGTGTGCACGCCAGAGAATGGATTAGTCCAGCAACAGTCACTTATTTAATAAATCAATTTGCTGAGAATTACGAATCCGAATCTGAAGATGTTAAGAATATCGACTGGTATTTTGTACCTGTTGTAAATCCAGATGGCTATGAATATTCTCACACAAAAGATAGGTTATGGAGGAAGAATAGAGCAGTTGGGGGAAGATGTCAAGGGGCGGATTTAAACAGAAACTTTGGGTATAAATGGGGTGGGAGAGGATCTTCGAAAAATCAATGCACGGAAATTTTTGGAGGGACGGCAGCTTTCTCTGAACCTGAAACACAAGCTATAAGAAATTTTATTCTAAATAGTGGGATTAATTTTAAAGCATATTTAAGTTTCCATTCGTACGGACAATATATTTTATATCCATGGGGATATGACAGATATGTACCACCAGATCATCAGGACTTGCAAAGAGTTGCCCTAAAGGCAGCGCAGGTAAATATTGAAAATTATTTATCTAACATTTAAATACAACTTCACACTGGGTGTACCTTCATTCATTTTAAATAGTGTTAAAAAAATACTAACTCGGAGTAGGCTATGAACAAAAAACTTATGTCATTTTGAAAATATTTAATTAAATGTCAATTGGGCACGACATATTGTCAAAAATGTTATCTAAGTAAATCATAGCTTTTCTTCTTGAATTTTTATTTTAGAAATACATAAATTAGAAAACGGTGAATGTAATATTCTATATTCTTCTTTTTTCCTTAAAATTACATTTCACGATCAATCTTGATACTTGACTTTTGAATTGAATAATAATCAGACATACGTTTATTCGTTCATAGCTTACTCCGAATTAGGGTTTTTTTTAACACATTGTATATATTTTACTTCGTCTATATTCATTACACCTAGAAATGTAACGAAGGAATACGCCTAATACAACAATGAACAGTTTATTTTTTTTTAAATATCTGAACAAGGTCATCTTCAAATCTCCTCCCATTCTGTCAAATTCAGTAGTCTCGTTCACTTATTTTTTTTTTTATGGGGGTATACATGATTTTTTAATAAACTCGCTCTCTATTGGCAACTTTTTTATTTGAAGAGATGCGGATTTGGTAAAATGAGAAAAAAAAATGCCAATTTGCAATACAAAATTGGTCATTTCAACAAAAAAAAAAAATAATTACCCTTATTCTATAACTCCGTCGATAATACTTATCGATCGATAATAATTTTTGACAAATAGAAACAAATGTATCATCTGTCAGTTTCATTTTTACCTCCCGCTACCCTTGGTAAGGGAGGTATAGGGATCGTGCTAAAAATCACTTATCGAGATTTTAGTAAATGACCACGTTTTAAGGTCCCTAGAATCCAAATTTAACATTTTCACGATGATGTCTGTATGTGTGTATGTGTGTGTGTGTGTGTGTATGTATGTATGTATGTGTGTGTGTATGTGTAGGGATTTTGTCTTCACTCTAACTCAAATACTATCATTCAGAAAATTCTGAAATCTTGTATTTCTATCCTATTCTAATAAGAAAAGAAGCCATTAGATTTTGGTGTAAATCGGATAACCGGAAATGGCACTTTACCTGAAGCTCATAATGGTTTTTCTTCAAAAAATACCATTAAATGCCATTTTTTCGCATTTTGTCGTTATGAAAATTAAAGAATATATTTTACAGATAAATTTAAAAATAATTTTTTTTGCAAGTCCCGAAGCCTAAGAAAAACACAATTCCTTTGTTCCACAGTTCATATTTCAAATGAATGTAACTGACATTAAATGTCACTGTCAAAAAACTAATCACTTCAAATTAATAATAGTGACATTTTAAAAAGAAAATAGTAAATAAAGCAATAGTTTTATGCAATGGAACCGTTTGCAGTGTTAGTAAATCCGTAAGTATGTATTTAAATTAATAAAAATTAAATAGCGGGAGGTTTTGTGTTGGCCACATCAGATTTTTTATTTAGTGTCTCCTGTAATTATTGGCTACAATTTATTATCGATCGATAAAAGTTATCGATTGTGTTACAGAATATGGGTGAATGTTAGTGGTTCCCAAAATATAGGACCTAACTTTTTTATTTTAAATAGGAACATATATTATTTATTTGCTTATTCGATAGAGAATTTAATTCTGAATTCAACAATATAATCGTTTCATACTCTCGCGTAAAGATTTGTTTGAGGAAAAAAGGGAGTCGCGAAAATGAAAATAAAAAGTTTGGGAAACACTACATTAGAGGACTTAAAGCTGGATTCAGAGATTGCATAGTAAACACAGCATAGAATAAGAGAAAAACACAGAATGGCCAAGTGGTAATGCATGTACCGATTCAAAATTACGTATACAGCATAACATAACTCATTACAACGCAGGGAATTAGTCTTTATTTCGAAGTTATGTTTTACTGTGTTCGGATATGTCCGCAGTGCATCGCGAGTATTTATTTTGAACCACTATGGCTACTGTTGAGCTGTTCTTTACTCATTGTTTTGTGTGTATATTTTTATAATGAGTAATTTCTATGACCAAGGTATCAAATTAATCAGCCTAGTGGTGAAATCATCAATATTATATGACAAAAAAAAATAATTAAATTTAACCATATGTATATTTATAGTGGAATGTACTCAATCTCTGAATCGCTTCTACATTTTTATGTTTTTCTAAGTTATGTATCTTTATGCTATGTTTACTATGAAATCTCTGTATGCAGCTTTACTGGTAAAATCGATAGTTGCGCCATCGGTAGAAGTTAGAACTCCGTGGTTAAACAATACCTTGTGACGTCACCATTAAAATCTATTACGCTACAGATACAATATTATTAACAACGAGCATCGTTTTAAACTGGTATATCACAACTTAATTGAAACAATATGAATAATTTTGAAAGACAAACATCCTCACACATTGCAACTTTCACTTCCTCAACATACTATTTATAATACCTCTATTTAATTTAAATTTATTTCCGTTTTATAAATATTTTTCTTTCCGTAGGCGATTCAGTCAGTTAGCGGAGCATCTTATACGGTGGGCCCCGCTGCCAATACTTTATACCCAGCTGCCGGAGGTTCAGACGACTGGGCTAAAGGAGTAGCTAAAATAAAATACTCATATACAATTGAACTACGAGATACGGGAAGATATGGATTCATTTTACCGGCGAACTTTATTGATCCTACGGCCAAAGAAGCTTTAGCTGCAGTTAGGGTTTTCGCAGCGGCTGCGAGAATTGCTTAGTGTTTATTGTTATTTATTATAAAAAAATATTTTATTGTTAGATGTGTTTTATTTATTTATTTATCCTTTTCACCAGTGTTTCCTTAATATCTTGTTTGTACAGGTGGAAAAAATTGAGTTCTTTATGTGAAAAACTTTCTTATTATGTACACTACGAAAAATTGATGTAAGTCTTTATTAGCCAGCTTTTTTGACGATATTAATAGGCACCACAGAAATTTTCTATCGTCTTTTGTTTTTAAGCTACAGACTAAAATTTGATTTTCGCTTATTTTGAAAACACGTCATTTCTCGCTTATTCTAAAAGATAAAGAAAATATGTTTATACAATTTTATACTTTTTCAAAATAATAATTCTCAGATATACCACAAACATAATACTTTTTAATGTCCAACCCGTATATTATTATTATCGTAATAACTCTGCTTCCAGGGTAATTATATAACAAATAATGCCCAAGGGCATTATGAGGTGTTCCTATGGTAATGTTGTCAAGAAATTGATATTGACACTGGGATGTAGCCTAAAGCAAAAGCATTCATAGCCTACCAACTTCGTAAATTTTATTAAAACACTCCGATCCGTAAAATATTTAAAAAAAATCTGATGTGGCCAGCGTATAACCTCCCGCCAATTCCATGTTTAAAAATAGCAATGAGCGCTTTAAGTAAAGTATCACTTTCGGTTGATCGTTCATACACAAAATCTAATTTTTGTTCCAATAAATAGAAAAGTCTGTAATACGAAATTTTCAATTATATTTTATTATGTTTTCCCTCGAAAATCTGTTAAGAGCTCCAAATTAAGTGCCACTTCGGGTATATCCGTATATAGTCAAAATCTAATACATATATTGTTTCAAATTATATGAGTTTTAAACATCAAATTTGAGAAGTTTTGGATCATATTTTAATATATTTTTTTAAGAAAATCTGCTCCAGAGCTTCAAGTAAAGTACCACTTCCGATTTATCAATTTTAGATAAAATCTAACATGTCGTTCTTATTAACTCAAAAGTCTTAAATACTAAATTTGAAAAGTTTTGAATTACATATATCATATTTTTCACGAACATCTGTTCAGAGCTTCAAGTAAAGTACCACTTCCGGTGTATCAACTTTAACCAAAATCTAATATGTTGTTCACATTGATATAAAAGTCTTAAATAATAAAATTGAAAAGTTTTGGGTTGTATTTTAATATAGTTTTCCAATAAAATCTATGGGTTTCAATTAAAGTACCACTTCCAGTTATCCAGTTTTACCCGAAATCTAATCAACGTTTTATGTTAATGCAGAAAGCTTAAATTCGGAAAATAGAAATTATTGAAAGTTTGATATGAGTTATTGTGGACATACACACACACACACTTTGTAAAAATAGCTAAAACGTGTTGTGGGGACTCTAATTCGTGCTTATTCACTGAAAACTCACTATCAAATTTTTTAACCTTACCTACGGTATGACGGGACGTAAAATAGTATAAATAAACGTTGAAGGCACCACGGGAGTTAAATGAACAATAATGCCTTCGGTCAACGTACATACGTACCTTGGGCCAGAACATCCTTGATACCTTAATTACTATAAATGAGAACATATACTGAGTCTCATTTTTTTTTCCCTATTATATAAGCTTTTCAATGATGTATAACATGTCTAGATTCTTTTGTTTTAAACATTAATAAGAACAATTATTATTTTTTTACACTCAGAAATGATAGTAATTAATAAATAAAGCATCTTAAGAAAATCAATGAAAATTTATAAAATTGGAAACTTTTGACCATATATTTATTTATCTTTCTAGGTTCAATTGAAAGAAACGAAAAAATTTTTAGAAGAAACCGAAATTTCATCCAATAAACAATCCTGTACAATTCAACAAGAGTTAGACGCGACAATCGAAGAGCTTAAAGACACCAAAGAAATAAATACTGCCTTACAATTACAATTAGATAATTTAACAAAGACACACCAAGAATTAAAAGCAAATTACGAAGAACTTCTCATTAATAAAAAAAATCTAGAGTTAAGAATCAATGAAATCGATATAAGTTTTTCCAAATGTAAATCAGAATTAATATTAGTCAAAGAAAACAATGAAAAATTATCCGAATCCGAAACAAATCTCAAAAAGTTACTCGAAATTGAAAAACTGCAATCAAAAACTGCCAGACTTCAAAATGAGAAAGATGCTAAGTGCATTCAAGACTTGAACAGACAGGTAAAAGAAATGGAAAGAATCATTCAGCGAAAACACCCTGATTCTGTGTCAGCTTTAATAGTAGCTTCTAAAAATGATGAATGTAATGTTACAGCTAGAACTGTACTGGAAAATCGTATTAAACAACTAGAAACCGAAGCCAGTATGCGAGAAATGCAGTCCAACAATGTTTTCAGCGAAATCCAAGAAAAATTCAACCAAATGAAAGTGAAATACGAAAGCCATATAGAAGATTTAGAAATCCATGTGAACGATTTAAAAAATCAGCTTAGATCAAAATCAGACACTTATGACATTTACACTCAAACATACACAGAAGAAGTAAAAATAATAGAGAATAAAAAAGATTCTTATACAGTTTCCACCCAAACTGAATTTAAAACACCAAAAAATTCTGCGAGAAAAACAGAAAAGATTATTGACTGTAAAGAAGATGCACATTTACTCGCTACTATACGAGGCTTGCAAGCAGATTTAGCTAATAAAGACAAAATATTCACTAAACTTAATAAAGAATTAGAGGAATTGAGAAAGACCAACAGAAAATTACAAAAAGATAGAGAAGCTAGCCTCAAATTTGCAGCAGACAATAAATTAAAAATTGTCGAAAAAATTATAACTAAATCCCCTGAACCTATACCAGTTACAGCGGAAGGCATAGAAAAAGAAATAAGGAATGTTCGGGAAGAAAGAGATAAGTTGAAGGCACAGTTGAGTAGATTAGAAGATGATTATCAGAATTTAAAAACGAAAAGACTGCAAGATGTAAGTATTCACCTCTTCACACATTACACTGTGCTGAAAATTAATATACGCATGTCACAAATGATTATACCGGCTGTCTATTTTTTCTTTTGAACATAGGATATTTAATGCTAAAATTTTGATTTGGCGATATCTCGTTACCTATTAATTTTAGAACAAAAGTGTAATGAAGAAAAATGTTCAGAATGAAAAATTGCATCGTTTGTTCAATTGTTTCTTATGTACGAGTTAGAATCAAAATTAAATACTCGATTTGAAACAATTATCAGAGTGCAATGGAAAATAAAACAATTTATGTTTATTGTTTCTGGCATATCTGACAGATGACATTTCTTTTTATTTTATTCGTATTAGAATATGTGATTTTTTTTCTAGATTAAGAAGTCTTCCTATTCTAATAATAAAATAAAAAGATATGTCAAATATATCAGATATGTCACAAACAAGAAACATAAATTATTGTTTTTTTTCGTGTATTTTCTTTTGCTTCTAACTCATACATAAGAAACAATTAACAACAAACTTGGCAATCAATCGATGCAGTTTTTCGTTCTGAACATTTTTCTCCATTAAACTTTTATTCTAAAATTAATAGCTAAAGAGATATCGTCAAATCATAATTTTAACATTGAATTTCCTATGTTCGGGGAAAAGAGTAGACACCTGTATATTTGTTATAATTTATATAATGCCATTTAATTATAATTTGTTTTTAATAATTTTTGTTGCATGAATTAATGAAAATGTGTTTCCTCACATAGAAATGTTAGAGTGCGTACATGTTAAGAAAAAGTCGGCTACACAATATTTATTTTTAATTCAAATGTGGATTTTTCATTAAACCACTATCAAACACAATGAAAAATTCCTATAATAGATATTTATACACCAAGTGAGCTAAGATAATGTTTATATAAGCTTCATTACGAAGCGTAATTAACTCCCAGAGAAGATTGACGAGCCTATACAGAGTGTTTCACGGATGTGGGACAAAGTTATTTAAATTTCAATTGAATTTTGTCAATATTTTTGTAATGTGAGGATATAAAACGATTAAATGGTTGATTTCAGAAAAAAAAAATACTGTGTCCAATGGGCATAACAAATATATACCATCCCATTACAAAAATTCTTCTATAAGTGTTTGTCCCCCTCGATCTACTACAACTTTTATTTCAATGATTTTCTTATATTCCCAATAATAAAGAAAATAATTGAGGTGTCCCGTATCTATGAAACACACTGAAGAATGGGGCCGTAGCCAATCATGTCAACGTCACTTTCTGTCCCCTTGCCGCTCACCTGACGATTGACGACGCAGTTGGTTTGTTCTTATGGTTCTTATCGTGTAGTATCGTGTACACACTCTAACTTTGTTTTTGATTACGACTTCGTAATTTTTCATATCGGGTGGTGGCGGTTAGGGGTGAACATATAGATTTAACATGGAATATTCGTTTTATGAAATTTCCAATTCTCCTGTTCATTTTATGGCAAAAAATAGTGAAAAATTGTATAGAATGAAAAGTTGCAAACAAAACGCCACCTGCTATTTTCTTACCTGAAACATATACTACAGAGGGATCAAAAAGAACTGATTCAGTTGGCAATAACAAAAAATTACTTGAAATTGGTAACACTGATACAAAAACTTATTTCTTGTTGTTCACAGTGACATTTGAAAATTTAAATTTGGACATATTTACAATCTTTTATTAAAATGGTTATTTCCCTTACCCATGTAGGTATTTTTATTTCTTACATTACCCTTAAGCATTAATCTAAAGCATTTCAATCACTCAAAATGCCTCTTTTTGAAACAATTCTGAAAATAGGTGAAGAGTCGAATCTAAGTTTTGGCACCTAAGGCAACATTATTAGTAAATGTCCCCTTTTCTTTGTATTAATTTCCATGTAGTATATTCAATTTCTTGTTGCTTCTCACACAAACACATCGCTTCACGCCTGCTTGAAGCACCCGCACTTCTTGCAGCTCAACATCTTGCAAGAAGCCCACGAGCGTGAGATCACCACCTATATGTCGAACATCGGGCCTATGCGCGAGCAGTTAGACGTGCAGCAGGTATCCATCAAAAACTTGCAGCAGCAGTTGGCCAACGCCAAGGAAGAGCTCGCCATCATCACCGTGGAGAGAGACCACCTGGATGCTAGGTTGAAGAACTTGATGGTCATGGAGGCGGATAAAGCGCCGGAGGATTGTTCAACACAGCTCAGTCTGCAGAAAAAGGTTGGGATAGGATAGGAATTCAGGGGTTATCCCATTTATTTATTTATTTTAATTTAAAAATAATATAAGTTATCGTGTACAGATGTCTTATTGTAGATGTTTTAGCTATCTCGCGTAATATTAACGATAGAATAAAACCGTTTGTACATTCTTGTGTCAACTTTTCGAGAAAAGTTAGTCACCGTCACCAGGGATATTTTCGATCTTCTTTTGCCGAAATAATAAAAATAAATAAACTGCTGCTATTTGAGTTGAAATAAATATACCATTTTCAAGTATTAGGTGGCTGTTATTCTATACCCAAATCATTTAAGCAGCCAATGCACGTCATTAATAAAAATTGAATATAAGTATAAGATGTGTGACGTCATGTACTGGTACGTTTGCAGAGATTTTAGGATCTTTATGAAAGGAGTTATACAGATTGCAAAATAAATACTATATTTTAATCACTGTCCATTTCTATTTAAATTATTTTATAATACTAACGATATATATATACAGGGTGTGCAACAAAACGCGGAATATAGGAGTTTAACATAGGATTTTAAAAATGTGTGGAAATTGGGTCTCATGTACATTTTAGCGCAAAAGTACAAGAATGAAAAGATGTTTAGAATTAATTTTTACTTTTAAAAAGTTTTCATTTAATGCAATAGAATATCTGTAGCACTAGATATTTAGAAAATAAAATATGGCATTTTCATCAAAAATCAGATAGCCATGGAAATAAAACAAATAGAACAAAATCTCATTCTGACAGTTCAGTTTAGTGATATTGAGGTTAATTGTTGTAATCATTTTGTCTACATTGTTATGCATTAAAAAATGAATTTGTTCAGTACAGAAGAATTTGTGATTTATTTTATGATTAAGTATCTGACATACAGTTTAGGATAATTTATCATTTTTAATATAAACTCATATGTTAGTTCAGTTCAGTATTATTAATCTTATTGTTGTAATCACTATGTTTACATTTTTATAATTCAGCATTAAATATTACAGTATTATGATCTTAATTGATATTTTATTTTATTTGTTTATTCCCATAGCTATCTGTTTTTTGGTGAAAATGTCATATTTTATTTTCTAAATATCTAGTGCTAGAGATATTTTATTGCATTAAATGAAGACTTTTTAAAAGTAAAAATTAATTCTAAATAACTTTTTATTCTTGTACTTTTGCTCTAAAATGTAGAGGAGAGCCAATCTCCGCAAATTTTTAAAATCCTATGTTAAACTCCTATGTTCCGCGTTTCGTTGCACACCCTGTATATATATATATATATATATATATACAGGGTGTCCCATTTAAGGTACGAATGTATTGGTATCTTTAGAACCGTAAGACCTACGAGGTTGGTTAAATTAGACAAAAGTTGCCCCATTAGGAGGCTATTTTAATGGTGTTTTGTTATTTGCGAAAAAAAGGATAGGTCACTAGATACAGGTGAAAATGTAAATTTCGCGATTTTCTTTTTTTTTTGCTTATAACTTTGTTGTATGAAATAATACGAGATTCTGGTTTGCACTTTCTTAAGGCACTTTTGTATGGTGAATTTGCAGAAGTACTCAAAAAATTTTTATATCTAACCATTTACGAGTTACTGATAGCAACTTTTATTTTTCATATGGAGGTCATATTAAGCTGTGGCATTTTTAAATAGAGATTTTTTTTAGCTTTACAATGATATAAAACAATAATAATTTATTTTTATAATTAACAGAAAAATGAACAACAATTGTTATTTATAATAAATTGAATTGAAAAAAGTAAATCGAAGGCTGCTATGGAAACAACGAACAACAAAAAAGTGCAACAATTGAATTTCTAAATTTTACTTGACAATAGTAGATTATTACGAGTAATAAAAATGAATTTTTCTCGTTGAGAAAAATATGATATGTTGAGTTGTTACATTCGTTGTCAAAGTTCGTTTTTAACCAATCAAGTATGTTCTAACAAAAAATTAGATTTTCAGTTATCAAATCAATATCTATTGGATAAAATGTTTAACAAGTTGTTAAAAATTAACCACTAAGTTACAGAATAGGTCTGAACGTATCTTAAATTTTAATCGTTCTTTAAATTGACGATATTGAATCGAAATGAAATGTCAAATTATTTAGGCATTTTTTTGATTAAAGGTCGTTTAAAATTTAAACCTTGTTGGTGTAACTGGCCATTATATGAAATTTATCAAAGGAACTTACCTACTTGTTCTACCTTCTCTCCATTCATCCATTTGTGTACATATCTTTTTTCTTTAGCTATCCTTATTACTTTTGATAACAATAAAATAAAGTTATCCTATTTATTTCTTTTCTCCTTGGGATGACCCCATTCTATTTCTTATCTCTCTACCTCGTCAGTATGTGATCGTGATAAGCTATGCTTGCTAGATTGCCTACTTGGAACGGAGGTATGAGGAACGGGAGCACCGGCTGAGAGCTATCGTTCACGGCTTAGCACAGAAGCAGGTCTCCGGGCAAGGTTGCGAGCAGTGCGCTGCAAGACAGCAACAACTCATCGGCTATAAAACAGAGTTGGATCAGATCATCGCTACGCTTAGGTATCTTCAGTAGGAATAGTGTGTTTGAATTATTAGTATTCCATTTGCCCACGAGGGGATCAGAATGAAAAAAAATAACGTCCCCAAATATTAGATTTTTTCTAAATGTGGTCCTTATTGATTCAAAAAGCATCCATAACCCAAAAAATAGATAGAAATACAAACCTACCAACTTCACAATTCGAATTATTTACGCAACCAGTTCCGTTTTTGAAAACAAATGTTCGAATACTTTGAAAAGTAACTCAAAATCGCAAAAAAAAACAAATTCCAATAATACAGTGTGTCCCATTTAGAAGTGCCACCATTGGGATCTCGAGAACTATAAGAGATACGATGACGGTTAAATGGAACTTTTTGTGCGCGTTTGGGAGGCCATCTCAGATGTGCTTTTGTTTTTCCAAAAATATTCATAGGGCACTACATAATAACGAAAAAGTGAATATTGTTGATTTTTTCTTTTTCAAATATGTAACTTCTAAACTATTAGTATTTGAGAAAAACGTTTCAAATATAAAAGATAGATATTTTTATTATCTAACCAGTGGCGTACGAAATAAATTTTTATATCCGTAAATTTTCGAGATACAACACAAACTTATTTTTTTTTAAATGGAACCCATATCTTAATTTAATCTCAAAAAATAATTATTTTTTTCTCTTTTCAATGATGTAAGAGTTATTACGTTTTATATTTGTTTTGCTCCTAGATTCTAGATTCATAATTACAAATTACGCTATAATTTGCCAAGGGCGATCTGTTACAAAGTATTATAAAAATTAATTTGATACGAGTTTTGAGCAAATTTTTCTAACGAAATAAATTATTTAAATACAAGAAGTATTTCTAAATAGAAATCTACCAATATTTTCAAAATAATTGTAAATTTAATACAAATTAAGGAAAAAATAATAATTTTGAAGGCAAAACAAATATAAAACATAATAACCCTTACAACATTGAAAAGAGAAAAAAATAGTTATTTTTTTGGGACTAAAATCAGATATGGGTTCCATTAAAAAAAATATAAGTTTGTATTATATCTCGAAAATTTACGGATATAAAAATTTGTTTCGTACGCCACTGGTTAGTTAATAAAAATATCTATATTTTATATTTGAAACGTTTTTCTCAATTACCAATAGTTTAGAAGTTATTTGAAAAAGAAAAAATCAACAATAATCAGTTTTTCGTCATTATCTAGTGCCCTATGAGAATTTTTGGAAAAACAAAAGCACATCTGAGATGGCCTTCCAAAGGCGCACAAAAAGTTCCATTTAACCGACATCGTATATCTTATAGTTCTCGAGATCCCAATGGTGGCACTTCTAAATGGGACACACTGTATATGAGAATCCAAATTTACAGACCGACCACATCTCGATATTTCTTTCCATTCTCGACGTATCCACCCTCAAAATTTATCCATCATTTTCCCTAAAAACACCCATAACCCAAAAAGGTTAGAAATACAATTCGGCAACTTCACCATGCGAATCTACGGAAATTTTTACATTAGAACATCAAGTTTTTGGCCATTTTCAATAACCTTTAATTGAAAATGTATATCCGGGGAAATATATTCATGAAATTTTGTATACAGAGGTTTTTCTGTACGAGGAATTCGTTGGTGAAGTTGTTGACCCCGTATCTCATACATGTTTTTGGGTATGATAGGTGGTCGGGTTTGGAGAACCGAAAAATGGTCAAAAAATTATTTTCCAAAAATGTATGTGTCTGGGAAGCTTCCCCCCCCCCAACTTTTTTATTATAAGTAATAGAAAAATGGCTCTTATAAAAGTTTTATTTTAAATATATTATTTAGTGGGATATATAGATATTTTTATAAAGTCAGGTTTACAAGATACAACTATCAACTTTTATTTTTTAAATAGCAACCTATAATTATTTTACTAAAATATAAACCGCCATTCTTTTCTCTTTTTAACGATGTAAATGTTTGTATATCAAAAATATGAAAAAAATCGAGGAAATTAAGATAATTGAACAATATTAGAAATTATTTTTATTAAAATATTCTAAGTGACTTTGTGAAAATTAAATTTAAAAATTAATTTATTTAAAAAAAAAGCGTTAAACAAGTAAGTAACAATTAAATGTCTATTTTATTTGGTTGTTTTCCATTGTTACATTTTGTTTATTTTCACATAGCCACCTAGAATATTTGTATAATTTTTTTTTTTTAAGTTAGTCTATCCTATAAATTTGTAATACGTGTTCATTAATATCTTGTATAGATTTCGATGTATAAATTTTCAAATATCAAGTTGATATTTCTTTTCGCTTTTTAGATATTTGCATGATTCAAAGCTAAGAACATGGACCTCTTAAATTGAACTTAATTTGCCATATAGTTAAACTTCATCTTTGCAATAGGACATCAATAATTCATAAAAATAATAGTGTACCGTTGTATGTTGATTTTGAATGGAAAGTTTAAAAATAGACTATTTGTAAATGCATCAAAATCCTTGAAAAACAAAAATTCTTTTGTTAAATCATGTCCTTTATCACATACTTATTTATCTAATTTTGATAATACGATAAAACTTTATCTGTGTTGCTTTTTTCAAACTAACTAACAAGTCATTCAATAAATAACAGATATTTATATACTACAATTATCAGAGAAATAGTGAAATATGTACTCCAATTAATTTTATCTGATCTAGTGGCGAATGGAATACAATGTGATATAATAGGACAATTAATAGAGTTCATAGTCACAGGGTTCCAGTTCTATTCGATAGTTTAGTTCTAGGAGAGAAGATTTTGTAACTGTTTATGTTAAATAAGAGAAGAAAGTCGTCAAAACTGGTATAGAAGAAATAATTATTGTGGATGAAAACCAACATTCCCTTTTTTAACATTCGTATACTTTTAAGATTTTACAATTTTTCTATGTATTTTATTATTTATTATTGTGATTTTATGAATAAATAATTTTATTTCCATGACTCAATTATATGGTAAGATTAAAATCTGCCTTAATATGTCTTGGTGCTTATCTGTTGGGGATTCCAAATTGTTCAATTTAATTTACGACATAATCGCATAATATCAAATGTCATGATATTACAATTTGGGAAAACCATTGTCCCCTAAAATTTAAAATTGTTCGACTGATAATACTAATAATGAAATTGTATTGTTTCTATAATGGACTAAAAAAACAGTGTTGTGATTAAAATAAGGAACAATATTTTTCTATTATCGTTTATCTTATAAGTAATTTTGTTGACGTACGAGGGAACTTATTATTAATAAATAAATTGTGCAATTAATGAAATATTAAAACAATTTTTAGTCAAACTAAATATTGTTTTAAATATCTTGTTCCCTATTATTTTTAAGTTTAATACTGTAAGTTTATTATACAATTTGATCTCTTTAATGTTATATTTATAAGTAGTATACTTGATTATTATATAATCGTTTGAGCACAAATTAAATTTTAAGGTTGTTACTGAAACTTATTGCACAATTTTCCTCGCTTAAGCTCATAATGCTTGTACCGTCCCTGTTTTACAGTACCCACTCATGCCAACAATAATTAAGTTAAAATTCTATTTTATAATTGTATAATTATAAATAAAACCAGTAAATCTTTTTTGATATGCTTTATTATCCTGAACTACACACATGATTCTCTAAGGTTATAGATTATCACATGAATATTATCTATATACATTTTTTGCGTTTACATTACAACAATCAGAGTACTTATAGCCAAGTTGTCATAAAATCAGATCAGTAACAAAGATAATGATCTGTTACAAGTTCATTGATTACAGCAATTCATTATGTTTGTTACTGAAGCGATAGAAAAATAGATATCTATATATTTATTGCACTTTTTCTTTCAGTAGTTGCGAAAACGATGTTATTTTAAACCTGAAACAAAAAGATATAAATTAGTAATACAATACAAGACGGCAGTAGTGTTCCAGTCCCAAATATTTTAATATTTAGAAGTTCACAGTGTATGCAAAACTAGACACTGCTATGAGAAAAATTTGTTATGCATGTGACGCAAATGCGTATTGTGTCATTTCCACTTGAATTTCAAATACCAAAGCATTTGTGGATTGTTTGCTGCTTTTACTACTATTTGATTATTGTAATTTTTTAATACAGTATTTTAAAACTTTATACAGGTTATTTTCAGCCGCCAATATGTATCTGACATTTCAAAGTCAAACATATTGGCTCGTACCACAAACACGGTTTTCACTAAAACACTGTTTTAAGAAATGTCAAATTCAAATTTGAAAATGTAATTTCACGCTTATGTTAGAAGATCGGTTTATTTAAAAATATTTGTTTGGATACAAACTATGTTCAGCTTTAAAATCATATTTTGATAAATTTGATATTATTGATTATTATCATTAAATAATATGAAATTTATCAAAATATGATTTTAAAGCAGAACATAGTTTGTATTCGAACAAATATTTTTTAAAAAATCGTTCTTTAATCATACGGGTAAAATTAAATATTTAAATTGGAATTTGACATTTCTAAAAACAGTGGTTTAGTTAAAACCGTGATCATACTACGAGCCATTATGGTTAGGGCAAAAAAAAAAATGTTTTGGCTCTGGAATACTAGCGCCACTGTAAGCTCCCATTAATTATTTACGGGATTGACTTTTTACTTACTTGAACAGTTTGAGATCCGCTGTCTTGCTTCGGGTGATTTGGAGCAACAACAAAGAGACCAACAATATTTTCACAACATTTATCCAAACATTTTGGTTTTCTACGCTAATTTCTTGTACTTTTGTGGGATAGGATAATCGAAATACATTCATATCTCGTTGGTCAGGTATATTGAATTCATCACGAGCCAAGATGTTTAGTTTTCTATCTTGCCGGCTATCAGAAATTCGTTGCTCAAAAATTCTGTCATCTTTACTTAATACGTTAATCCTACGGTTATTATCAATCAGTCTTTCAGAATTCCGTGTCAAGCGACGTAGTCTGTCTGTCGGTTTATCAAGGATTTGGAAATATTTTTTTGTTTGATCTGCGGCAAATATATACCGCGAAAGGTTGTCTTTCAAATGACGTATTACTTGTTCACGATCATAACGAATATTAATTCGACGATCCTGATTTTCCTTGTCATGTTCTTGAACATTTCTTCTTTCAGAAGTTCTGGCTTCACGATTTTTCTGGGTAATACGTCTGTTATTGTCTTGAACTCGTCCTAATTTTGTAGAAGAACGTATTTGAGGTATTTTTCTGTCCATAGAAGTCCGTCGTTCAATAATTCGTCTTTCATGTTCAGATCGTTCCAAAATGCGAACGTCCCTGTTATCTGGAACACTCCTTCGTTCAATATTTCGTACTAATCTTTGGTCCCCTAGTCGTCTTTCTATTGTACGATCTACAGTTCTAAGATTACGACGGTCTGTGTTTTCTAAGCGAGTTACTGAACGTTTAGCTATTCTTATGTTTCGCATACTGGAAAGACGAATTTCGTTCTCATTGATACGTCGTTCTCGAGATTGTCTTGAATATTGAATGGAAGTAACACGGTCTGCAGATCGAGATTGACGTTCGGTGACATGACGTTCTCTAATAGGATTTATTTTGTCTGAAATTCTACGTTCAAAAAGTCTAGAATCACGTTCGGGAGAAATCCTTTCACGATCTTGACGTTCTCGAGACTGCCTGACATCTCGAATGGTCATAACTCGGTCAGCAGATCGAGATTCATGTTCAGTGTTACGACGTTCTTGAATAGGATTTGCTTTGTCTGAAATTCTACGTTCAGAAAATCGAGTTTCACGGTCGGGAGAAATTCTTGCACGATCTTGACGTTCGCGGGATTGCCTAACATCTCGAACGGTCATAAGTCTCTCGGCAGATTGAGATTCATGGTCAGTGTTTCGTCGATCTTCGTTGGATGTTAATCTGTTTGAGATACGTCTTTCTGAGAGTCGAGAATTACGTTCTTGACGTTCTCGAGATTGCCTGGCATCTCGAATGGTAATAACTCGGTCAGCAGATCGAGATTCATGTTCAGTGTTACGTCGTTCTTGAATAGGATTTGTCCTGTCTGAAATTCTACGTTCAGAAAGTCGAGAATCACGTTCGGGAGAAATTCTTGCACGATCTTGACGTTCTCGGGATTGCCTAACATCTCCAACTGTCACAAGTCTCTCGATAGAACGAGATTCATGCTCAGTGTTTCGTCGTTCTTCGTTGGATGTTACTCTGTGTGAGATACGCCTTTCTGAGAGTCGAGAATTACGTTCTTGACGTTCTCGAGATTGCCTGGCATCTCGAATGGTAATAACTCGGTCAGCAGATCGAGATTCATGTTCAGTGTTACGCCGTTCTTGAATAGGATTTATCCTGTCTGAAATTCTACGTTTAGAAAGTCGAGAATCACGTTCGGGAGAAATTCTTGCACGATCTTGACGTTCTCGTGATTGCCTAACATCACGAACGGTTATAAGTTTCTCGGCAGATCGAGATTCATGGTCAGTGTTTCGTCGTTCTTCGTTGAGTGTTACTCTGTTTGAGATACGTCTTTCTGAGAATCGAGAATCACGTTCTTGACGTTCTCGAGATTGCCTGGCATCTCGAATGGTAATAACTCGGTCAGCAGATCGAGATTCATGGACAGTGTTACGCCGTTCTTGAATAGGATTTATTCTGTCTGAAATTCTTCGTTCGGAAAGTCGGGAATCACGCCCGGGTGAAATTCTTGCACGATCTTGACGTTCTCGTGATTGCCTAACATCTCGAACGGTTATAAGTCTCTCGGCAGATCGAGATTCATGGTCAGTGTTTTGTCGTTCTTCGTTGGATGTTACTCTGTTTGAGATAAGTCTTTCTGAGAGTCGAGAATCACTTTCATCACGGTCACGAGATTGTTTGACATCTCTGTTAGTGATAATTCGATCATTTGATCGAGATTCGCGATCGATGCTACGACGTTCTGGGTTAAGAATCATTCTGTCTGAAATACGTCGTTCAAAGAGTCGAGAGTTTCGTTGAGGTGAAATTTGTTGACGGTCTTGTCGTTCACGCGATTGTCTGATATCTCGAATTCTAATTCCTCGTTCGGTAGATTGCCGTTCTGGACTAGATGTTAATCTGTCTGAAATACGACGTTCTGAAAGTCCTGAATCAGGATCTTGACGTTCACGAGCTTGTCTGACATCTCGGGTGGTGATAAGTCGAACGTCACTTCGAGATTCACGATCTTGGTTTTCTCGAGATTCACGTTCAGTATTACGGCGTTCAGAAGGACGGGCATCTCGTTCAGAAGAAATTCTCTCACGTGCTTGAAGTCGTTCTCGAGATAATCTGGTATTTCGAATATTAGTAACTCGGTTTTGAGATTCTAGTTCCGTGTTACGACGTTCAGAAAGGCGTGATAAGCGTTCGCGGTTTTGGCGTTCAAGGGCTCTTGTATCACGAATAGTAATAACTCGGTCGATAATTCGAGATTCACGCTCAATGGTACGACGTTCAGGAGATATTTGGCGTTCCCGAGATTCACGATCAATACTACGACGTTCTGAAAGACGAGCATTTTGTTCAGGTGAAATTCTTGCACGTTCTAAACGTTCTTGGGATCCTCTGAAATCTCGATCTGTAATTCGGGATTCACGCTCAATGTTACGGCTTTCAGAATGACGAATTTCCCGTTCAAGACCTTCACGTGATCGTCTTGCATCTCGAATGTTGTTAATTTGGCCTGTTGCTCGAGAATCACGTTCTTGGCGTTCTCGAGATTCACGTTCAATGTTACGATGTTCAGAAAGGCGTGTATCGCGTTCTGGTGAAATTCTTTCACGCTCTTCAAGTCGTTCACGAGACTTTTTTTCATCTGGAACTACATTGATGCGATCTGCAATTCTAGAGTCACGTTTTTGGTGTTCACGAGATTCACGCTCTATGTTACGACGTTCAGAAAGGCGTGCATCACGTTCTGGTGAAATTCTATCACGCTCTTGAAGTCGCTCACGGGCTCTCATATTTCGAACGGTATTTACTCGATCTCCAATTCGAGAATCACGTTCTTGGCGTTCTCGAGATTCACGTGCGATATTACGACGTTCAGGAGAGATTATTTCATGCTCTTGAAGTTGTTCACGTGATCTTCTTGTATCTCGAACAGCATTAACTCGATCTACAGTTCGAGAGTCACGTTCTTGGCGTTCCTGAAATACACGCACAATGCTACGACGTTCAGATAGGCGTGCATCACGTTCTGGTGAAATTCTTTCACGCTCTTGAAGCCGTTCACGAGATCTTCTTGTGTCTCGAATAGTATTAACTCGATCTACAGTTTGAGAGTCACGGTCTTGGCGTTCCCGAGATTCACGTGCGATGTTACGACGTTCAGAAAGGCGTACATCACGTTCTGGAGAAATTCTTTCGCGCTCTTCAACTCGTTCATTAGATCTTCGTACATCTCGAATTCGAGAGTCACGTTCTTGGCGTTCTCGAGATTCACGTGCAATGTTACGATGTTCAGAGTGACGTGATTCTTGTTCAGGAGAAAGTCGTTTACGGTCTTGACGTTCCCGAGATTGGGTTGTATCTCGAACAGTGATTACTCGATATGCATCTCGAGAATCACGTTCAAATGTACGACGTTCAGGAGATATTCTTCCACGGTTCTGTCGTTCACGAGATTCGCGTACTCTTTCAGTGGAGCGGTTGCTGTTAACAAGAGTTCTGGATCGAATTTCTCGTTCAGTGTTACGCCTTTCGAGTGAATTTCTTTCGCGATTTTCACGTTCTCGAGATTCTTGAATAGTGTTATCAAGACGTCGAGAGCGTGTTTCTTGTTTGATAGTATTTTTGTCGCTATTATGGCGTTCAGAAACACGAGAATCCCGTTTTGTAATACGATCTCGCGATTGTATATTATTTCTCTCAAAACGACGTTCAGAAATACGTTCATCTCGAGTAGAATCTCGTTCCCGAGAATTTTCACGTCGAGTATCTCGAATATTTGAAGTTCTTTCTATAGATCTACGTTCGACATCACGTTCAGAAATAAGTGAATTTCTTCGTGTAGATAATCGCACTCTTCGTTCAGGATTGATTCGAAATTCGCGATTTTCACGAGATTTTTCGAAAGACTTTTCCCGATTCTCTGCTAATCTTACGATGTTTTCATTGCGGACGGTGTTTTCAGAATTTCTGCGGTCAAGTTGAGAAAGACGTTCCCGTATTTGATCACGTTCTCGAGAATTTCGGTGGTGGTTTTCTCGACGCTCGCCTAACCGGGCATCTCTATCGAAAATTCTTTCCCGAATATTTTGAATGTTATCGCGGTCACGAGAATCTCGAATGTTATCGCGATTCCGTTCAGATATTCGTATCTCTCGGAATTCTCGTATAGGTGATAACCTTTCGCGGTCCGGGCGGTACGTAATCGACTCTGGAGTGTTACGGGAGTAAATTCTTTCTCGATGTGGACTTGACGTGTCTTCGGTTATGGATCTTATCTGCAGCAGTCTTTCTCTTCGGACATCAACTACGTTGCTATTCAAATGCTTCTCGAGTTGATGGTAGATGTTAGTCCGGTCTTCACACGATTGGAAATCTCGCGAGCAAATATTGCGAAAGCCATATGATTTCGGAAAAGAAAACGAAAGTAGTATTATTATGCTGGTGCCGAATATGATTCTCGTTGACTGCATGTTGGTGGAGTAGAAACAAAAAGGCGAATACTGAATAGTATCTGTGACTTGTATGGTGGTTTGGTTTACTGTATATCGCGAGTTGTTGAGCCGAAGACTGCTGGAGACTGTTTGGTGCTGAGGGATGATCAGCATCCGGTTTTATACTCTGAGGATGACGTCTGTGGAACTCATTTCACACTTGCCTTCACAATGCCAGTTTAAAATTCAATTTACTGTTAACCTGTTTATGGTTAACCATTATTCAATATTAAATTCGTTGTGCTATTGTCCTCGCACCTTTTTCTACAAGACTACGCTGTTATTGAGAAGGGAGGAATTTCAGTAAAGTTCGTTTTGTGAGGAGAAAGACACGATTGCAACCCTCTGAAGAAAAATATTTACTAAAATATATTGTGATCTCTTGTTAAACAAATAACTATTATTTGCAAAATGGTTACAATATAATAAATTAAATAAATATATCATCACGGCATATTACCCATTACTGGGTGTGTCAGTATCTACAATACAAGTAGACATCGGGAATAATGATATATTTTTACCGTGTGGGCGCGTACCAAGTGTCATCTCATAGGCACTCATAGCTGGTATGGAGAGTGCACCACAGGGATCACTTTTGTACGATTAAAAGTCTGCACTGGCCGTGATCGAATCCGGGTCACCAGATTGGCATACAGGCACTATACGCACACGGCCACGCGACCTCATAAATAATAAAATAATTCGAAATATATTTGTGTGACTCAATATAATAACAATCTATGTCATGTTCCTTAATACTTAGACTTTGATTCTTCTTTTATATAAAAATACAGTGTGTCCAGGATAACGTATCCAACATGGGAATTTTGAGAATAATAGGAGATACGGAGTCGGTTACATTTGTTTCATTGTCAAAACCATTGTTTTCACCCTGTAAATTTAATAATTGTAGCATTTTTGCTGTTTAAAACAAATGAATATATAGGTTGGGTAGAGTTCCCATCAGCTAAGAAAAAGCCATTTACGTCATCAGCGCAGAAACGAATTTTTGTCATTGCCCTTGGTTGTCATAGCAACGGCTTAGCTTGTTCATGGATACCCCAGTGTCGTTCGTGTTAAGTTCTGACGTTTAGTTCTAATGAAAATGTATCATTTGAAGTATCATATGATTAATCAACATATCAGGTGTATTTCTAGGTTTAAATATAAATGTATTAAGAACAAATGTAGAAACTGTACTAGGCTTTGCAGATTAATTTCTAACAAACAATTTACCCAGATGTTGTACCCGAAAAAGTTTAAAGTTAATACCAGAAGAGGTCAAAGATGTAATTCAACTGAAATTATTACACCGACTTAGTATTACTTATGTTATTACAGTCTTATCCATTAGGTATAAAAGATTAACTGAATCTAATTGTCGTATGTAGTTGTGTACCGCGCAATGATGTTCCAAAAGTTATCAAATAGAAAAATTAAAGATTTGAGTAGAGAAGGGATAAGTATTCGGTATAAATAGTACAATAATTTGTTAATTTATAGTTATATTTCAATTTACTTCTGCCTTATCGAGTGTTTATAAAATATTTTTATGTCAAGTCGTTTGATTTTTTTTTTTTTGTTTTTTTGTGTACGTGACAATTCCACAGTTGAATTAATTTCATTACTGATATTGTTAGTACAGTGGGGCCGATATTTCAATCTTTGAACAAAAGTTGCTTATAAAGTTCCCTGAAATAAACGAAAAAAAGGGTTTGAAATAATTTTTTAAACTGCAATTTTCAATGCTGAATTTCTTATTTGTTACAATCACCCCAATTCTGTAACATAGTTGCTAACTCTAAGCACCATTGCTGTAGTAAGATTTAGCAACTTTCTTACAGAATAGGGGTAATTAAGTTTTTAATTATCAACTTAATTGAGAGACCGAAATATCGGCTCGCACTAAAATAATATAAAATTCCGTCGTGTGATGGTCTAATGCGCTTCCTAAATGAAAATCAAAGCAGATGCAGTGAATAGGTATTTAAAAATGTCTCTTTAGCAAATTTACATGTCATTTATCAATAATTTGTGATAATCAAGTAAAATAAATAGAAAAAATAACAACTGAAGTGCGCTTTCACTATTTGGCAAAGAATAAGATGGCACGCCACTGCCTACAAAATCTATGAGTCTACGTCATTGCTTCGCGCATCTATTGATGACGCAAATGGCTTTTTCTTAGCTGACTAGCACTCTAGAAAGGACGGACGTTTTTTAAAACCAAAACACTCGCCATGATTCACAAGATTTCAGCATCTGAATCAACCTCTCGGTCATTTTCCAGATGCCGGCCGGATCTTGTATGAAATGTATATCTTACGCCGTGCCCAGTTGGTGAATCGTCTCTGCAAAGACACGTCAGTTACACAACACTGATGAGCTCCAACAAGAGCATAACGCGTCTGTGGTTACTAGCTGAGCATGACCGCCATTTGAAAAATGACCGATAGGTTGCTTCATATGCTAAAATCTTGTGAAACATGGCGAGTGTTTTCCCCATTATTATCCTTGTGGAGGGTGAATTTTAATTCCTGCTGGAAATCTGACAGTGTAGTCTTTGGCAGTAGGGTAGTTGCGGCTCATGTGGCTGCGGTATGCTGATAACGAGGAATCGGTTGGGCTCTCGATCACTTCACACATTCACACGGTGACATACTCTGGACACAGCTGTGGCCTGATACCGTGTTGTGGGCGTCTCGTTATCCGCTTCACTTCTTCATCAACCCTATCTGCTAGATGCAGATGCTCACATACCTATCTATCTATAGACAATTATGCGGAAAAACTATTCAGACCATTGCCGAGTGAATAGAAAAATATTAACTAGAGATTTAACATGTGATTTTCGTTTTATTTAATTTCCTGCTCTCCTATCCATTTTATAAGGCACATATAAAACTATTTATATATACAGGGTGTTATGTAAGTAAAGATAGTAAATCTGGCAATAATTTTTGTTTAACATACTTTCTACAAGAACTAGAGGCCTTTAAAACTGACCAATCACGTCATAGTTCAAAACTTTATAGAAAAGTAAAAATCAATGTGTTCTCTGGAAAAAATATTGATTGTCAATCTGACGTTAAATGTTTTTTTTTTGCATAGACGTACAATTTATATTCTGTTTTTTTTTTTTTTTTTGATATTCTCAAAATGCCATTTACCTTACCTTCACCAACCAAGAGTATGCAGACATGCATATGGTTTAGCGAGACATTACAAAATAGTCGTGCTGTTGTAAGACGGTACAGAGAGTTATTTCCAAATAGACGTCAATGATTTTATGTCATTTGTGACAGGTATCCCATTTTTTCCAGAGAACACATTGATTTTTACTTTTTTATAAAGTTTTGAACTATGCCGTGATTGGTCAGTTTTAAAGGCCTGTAGTTCTTGTAGAAAGTATGTTCAACAAAAATTATTGCCAGATTTACTATCTTTGGGGTCAGTTCTACCATTGGTTAAGCGTTGATCACTTACTTACATAACACCCTGTATTATAAATGAATAAAAAAGCTTAATCAACATGGGTCCGATCTTCAACTGTTTCTGCTAAAGAGTCCACTTTGTATTAGAATCTAAGAAAAACTAACAAAGATAGTGGTCGAACAAAATTTTGTCTGCGGCAGTAAATAGACTATAAAAAATAATAACATTTTATATGAACCATTTTTTTCACTTTCTAATAGTTACGAAGTTATTTGAAAACTAAATACTCGCCAAGGTCGCCACAACATTTGTCTTAGTACAATTATTCATTTTTTTTTTTTTTGTTTGAAAAACAAAAACACATATTAGATGACCTCTGAAAGCTAATCAAAAAGTCCCATTTAATCAAAGTTGTTACAGTTTTCGAGATAGCAGAGATAAACACCGAAAAAACTCATTTTTCAGTGCCTATATCTCGGAAAAAATTGAAGATCGGACCCATGTTGATTAAGCTTTTTTACTCATTTTGGACAGTACTATTTGCCCTTATAATTTGTTACATTTATTTTTTAACACCCTCTCTCGCAAAGAGAGGTATTGGATTCATACTAAAAATCGCATAGCCAGGTTTTAGTGAATAAGCACGATTTAAGATTACTAGAAACCGATTTTACCATTTTTACATTGATATCTCTCTCTCCCTGTGTGTGTGAGAGTGTGTGTGTGTGTGTGTTTGTGTGTGTGTTGGAAGGACGATTTCTGAAAAACTATAATACTTAAGACATATACGTATTCCTCAATCTGACATTAAAGGGAAGAGCTAAAAAGGTGTTGATAATAATTGGGCAATCGAAAGTAGTAGTTTCTTTAAGAAAAATCTTCTAAATATTATTTTTTGAAAATTTTTGTTATTACAAATATTGAAGAACATAATTCTCCATCTAATACATTTAAAAATTTTATTATGTCTTCTATTGATAAAGGAATAAAGAAAATATAATCTGTTGTAATCAGTCCAGACTCCATCAAGGAAACCAGTTGTATAAGAGATGTTAAATTCGATACTTATGTAACAAAACGGAAATGGCGAAAGGTATTATGCTGGTCACAATCACACAATAGATTTTTTATTATGTTTTTGGTTTTTTCGCAATATTTTTATTTAGATATAATTGTTTAAATCAAATTTTAATCACTTTAGATCGGTATCTTATAATTAAGCAATTGATCACGTGTTTGTTTTAATTTAAATCCTATAGAATGTATGATCTGATAATATTCAAAATAAAACTGCACTTCAAAAATATTTTATTATCTTCAAGTTAACGATAACGAAATTTATAAAAAAAAAATTTAAAGAACACAAAAGAAACATTTACTAACATTTTTTATGCAATCACTTGCAAAATATGGGCCATTTAAGTTTCTTTTATCATTTTTTTTAATTTTATCTCAAGAACGATAAAGACCTACAGAGTTGATTAAATTAGACAAAAGTTGCACCATTAGGTCATTTTAGCAATGTATTGTTTATTCGAAAGAAATGCATAGGTCACTAGATATAGACAAAAAAAAAAAAATTGTAGTTTTTACCTTCCGTCCATTTAGGTAAGAAAGGTATTCCCTTTGGTCAAAAAAATCGATGGTGAGTTTTTAAGGTTTTAGGGTCCCTACTATACGAATTCATTATTTTTAAGATGATATCTGTAATTATTTTTTGTATATCTCTTGTGTATATACTAGCTATAAATATGCTAATCTAAATAAACATTATTATATTATTATTATCTATATGTGTGTTCGTGTGTGTGCCCGTTCTTAAAAAAACGCAGTTAAAAAATATTTTTTTTGACATTTTATGTTATTATAAATATTAAAGGAAATGCTCTTCTCTATACGGTTTGATTATACATTTTCTTTCATATTCAATAGATATAGAGTTAAAGAATTATAAAGAGATTGACTTTCAAAAATCAATTAGCTTTGCTATTTATTATGGACACAGGTAATATATTCATGATTGGAACTTTCAATGCCGGGAGTACGAGGAAGGCCAAAGAAAAGATGGAAGGACTGTATCGCAGAAGACTTGAGGGAGGAAATACTGTGTGAAGAAGTTGCGTTGGACAGGAATGAGTGTAAGACAAGAATAAGAAACAGTGAATAGGGAAAAGCTGAAGAAGAAAGAAGGAAGTGTCAATTGCAATTTATGTTCATGTTATAATTTTATTGGATTTTTTTTCAAAGGAACTTTTGGTATGGAATTTGTAAAAAATAGTATGTGTTCGTACTACAATTTTACATGATATATAGAATCTTTTCCAAGGAACTTTTGCTATGGAATTTGTACAAAATACATCGAATTGACGGAAGGTCTTGTGCTGGCCACAACAGATTTTTTATTTTTGCAAATAACTTCCAAGTATTAAATATTTATCACTATTGGATTTTGAGTTATAATGTCAAAGTTATTACAATTAGATTTTTGATAATTACTGTTCACTAAATAACTAAACTGATAAGTATTATCTAATGTCTTTTTCTACACCGTAATAGTGTTTATTAAATCTATCTGCTGCTAAATATAATTGCGGTTAAAGTGTCCCACTTTAAAATCTGCTATAAAAAATAAATAAAAAATAAGTGTTTTTTACACTTAAGTATAGATGAGATGATAAAAAAATGCAACAAAATAATTTATTTTCTCCTATTTATTCACATTATTTCATTACTTGTGCGATCAGGTTTACAATAAATTATAATCCAAATCTTAGTTAATATTAGAATTAATCCAGCCAACAAATTCAGATACCCTTGTGTATACACTTGGGGCTCCCCGTGATCCACAGGGAATCATCCCCCAGGAAACAACTCCAATCTGCTCGCGTGTTCCCGCCGCTACGAGGGGGCCACCAGAGTCTCCAGAGCAGGCACCCAGACCGCTTTTATCAACAGGGCCAGTGCAGACGTTGGTCTCTACCAGAGGATAACTGGAGCCGGTTACCGCAATTAAAGCGGTGACACATTGTTGATGGGAAAGTACTGGTAAGTTGACGGTTTGCAGACGGGTAGGCATAATGGGGAACTGGCTTGTTGAGGTGCTGCCCCAGCCGCTGAGGGTGCTTTCGCCAGTTGGGATGGCGCCTTGTTTGGGGAGCACGACTGGTTGCACTCTAAAAAGTTACAGGCACATTCAGATAAATACTTGATTTCGATCTTCGATCAATAGGGAATAAAACAAGTTCCTCGACACTTTTTTTGTGCGAGACAGATATCAATAGGTGTTGCTAAAAATCAAATACAGTTTAATTTAAAACAATCATGACTTTTACCTCCCGCTACCCTTGGTAAAAATTTAGGATTATTGATTTTTTTTCAGGTTTACATTAGTACCTTTTCTATACAGCGTGTTATGTAAGTGTACAACGCTTAACCCATGGTAGAATGGGGGATTACGGCTCAATCGAATTAAAGGAAAATAGTAAAAAATACGAATGTATATGCTGAGTAACGAATATTAATAAAGAAATGAAATGGTATAATTGAGATATTTCGGAAATAAAGGGTTTTTTGTTATAACGCTTCGACACTAATATGAAAATATTTTGATTGGCGACCGAGAAACCGCCTATACATGCATTACATATAGCGTGTTAGGAGGTGGGATTACTACCAATGGAAGTTAAGAAATTCAAATTCGAAAGGAGGGGCTAACATTCCTGTACTACAGTTTCCAAACAGTTTTTATTTTAACATAAATTTCTTGCATTAAACTTAATAATTTAAATACACCTGTAATTATAAAGTATGTATACTTATACAGTGTTATAATATTCATTTATTTTGATGTAAATATAACTTAAAATAGCATATATTTCAAGAACATTTAGGTCCATGATGAAAATAGTTTGATATAAAAACACATAAATGTGACGTCACGTCAATCTTTTCAAAATTCGGGAGACCATAACTCGCTTATTAATAGGAATTTTTTCACCGGATTTTTCCTAATATTTTCAGATGAAATTAAAAAAAAAAATGGTGTAATCCCCCATTGATCCCATAGATAGTAAATCTGGCAATAATTTTTGTTTAACATGCTTTCGACAAGAATTAGAAGCCTTTAAAACTGACCAATCACGTGATAGTTCAAAATTTTGTTAAAAAGTAAAAGTCAATGTGTTCTCTGAACTAGTTATCAACGTCATTAGGCCGATATGAGTCAAATAACGGATTGAGGTTTATACTCAGTCGAGTTCGTTATTTGCATATCGGCCGTGTGGCGTTCAAGATTTTTGGTAATAACATAAAATTTTAAACATTTACAGCCCGATTCACAAAAAAAGTTTAAGCTAATCCTCATTTTTGGATTAGTGAATTCTATTCTATTCCGGTATTTAAAATTTAATTTTCATGATATTATCAATAAAGGACTAGGAATAGATTAGACTATATTTTAAGATATATAAACTGTCAAAATTAGAGTAGAATTCGCTAATCCAAAAATGAGGATTAGCTTGAACTTTTTTGTGAATCGGGCTGTTAGGAATAATAAATTTCTTCTATATCTGTTATATTGAACAATTTTTTTGGTTAATTTATAAATTCTCCTAGACAACAGTCCATCAATATGCTGTTATTTTTCTAGGAACACCTGATCCTTAATCGTAGGCGACTGTTAAAAAAAAGGCCTAGGCTGTTATTTCTATGTTTTCATTTTTGTTTTTAGTCCTGTTATGTCATAATAACAGTACGGTATTACGAAAAAAAAAATTCACACCTGTCACAAATGACATAAAATCATTGACGTGTATTTGGAAATAACTCTCTGTCCCGTCTTGCAGCAGCACGACTATTTTGCAATAACTCGCTATAAACCATGTGCATGTCTGCATACTCTTGATTGGTGAAGGTAAATGGAATATCAAAAAACAATATAAATTGTACGTATGCAAAAAACGTTTAACGTCAGTTTTGGCAAACAAAAGTTTTTCCAAAGAACACATTGATTTTTTTTTTTTACAAAATTTTGAATTATGATGTTATTGGTCAGTTTTAAAGGCCTCCAGGTGTTGTAGGAAGCATGTTAAACAAAAATTATTGCCAGATTTACTATCTTTGGGGTCATTTCTACCATAGGTTAAGCGTTGTACACTTGCATAACATCCAGTATATTTTACAAATAAATTTAAAAAAATATTTTTTTTTTATAAATCCCAGAGCCTATGCTTTCTTTTGTTAGACAGTTCATATTTCAAATGTATGTAACTTACAGGTAAATGGCACAGTCGTAATAGTACCTAATCATTTCAAATTAATAATGGTGACATTTTAAAAAGAAAATAGTAAATAAAGCAATAGTTATATGCAAAGGAACTTAATATAGTTTGCATTATTAGCAAATATGTAGATGTATTTAAATTAATAAAAATTAAATAGCGGGAGGCCAAATCAGATTTTTATTATTACGAATTGCTTCAAAATTAAACGATAACATTAAAAAATAAAAAATTACTTATATTGTAGTACAAGTTTTGATTTTCACTATATCATTTATCATTTTTTCTACTCCCGTGCGTGAAGTGAGTACTTCACGTATCAATTTTTATGTGTGAAGTTTGATTTTTTGCACACTGTGCGTAAAGTAACACTTCACGTACCGTTCATTCTTTTAAATATTACAAACTGAATTGTATTTTAATAAAACAAAGCTGTTAAACACCCGTAACGTTGGTAACCATGGTTACACAAGTCCATAATATAGAGGCTTTACGTTAAAAGAATGGCAATGTAAAGGAAAAATATATTTTATTGCAAGGTCATAGAAAAAGTATCGTATGTAACACGTGTGTGAAGCCTATTTTATATTCGGGTGGTTTGCAATCTTCACCCTCATGTAAAAATTTCAGCTTCACACACTTGCCATATAATATACTATTTCATAATACCATACTGTTATTATGACATAACAGGCCTGGGGTGGGATTCTATAACTCGTCCGTTATCAAACGGTACCGTTATCACTATGGTTACATAGAAGATCACATTTCATTTGACAAGTATGACGTAAACATACCAATCATCTTGTAAAAAATACGTTTCTATGGTGATAACGGTACATTATGATAACGGACGAGTTATAGAATCCCACCCCTAGACCGTTATTTTTTATAACAGTCGCCTACAATTAAGAATCAGGTGTTCCTAGAAAAATAAAAAGCATATTGATGGACTGTTGTCTAGGATAATTTATAAATTAACCAAAAAAGTTGTTCAGTATGACAGATATAGAAGAATTTTATTATTCCTAAATGCTTAAATTTTATGTTATTACGAAAAAACTTGAACGCCACACGGCCGATATGCAAATAACGAACTCGACTGATTATAAACCTCAGCCGTGTCCGTTATTTGCCTCATATCGGCCTTATGACGTTAATAACTATAACATATACCGTGAGTATTTTTTAACGTGAAACATTGGGTGTGTCATATCTATGGTTACGACTTGACATTTGATTGACAGCAATGTATTTGCTTGTCCCATTTAAAATGAAACATAGGGAACGAATTTGACATTTGATAAGACGTCAGTAGAGGTTAATTTTGTTTAAATAATTATACCTGCTTTCTAAATTAAATTTAGTGTACCTTGTGCTCAAGTGATTTTATGACTTGGCCAAATTTCTTACAATATATAAAGATAATACTCTGTCAAATTCATTCCCTTTGTTTTAAATGAGACTGGCAAATACATTACTGTCAATCAAATGTCAAGTCGTAACTTATAGGAAAATTCAACGGTTATCTATCATATTGACAAGACGTCATTAGAGGTTAATTTTGTTTAAATAATTATACCTGTTTTCTAAAAATTAAATTTAGTTGCAGAAAAAATATTGTGTGCATCTTGTGCCCCAAATATGTTTAGTGCTCTCGAGTTGTTTTCTGACTTGGCTAAATTTCTTGCATAATATAATACATCAAATTCGTTCCCTATGTTTCATTTTAAATGGGACACGGACACGCAAATACATTGCTGTCAATCAAATAATGTCAAATCGTAACCATGGACATGACAAACCCAATGTTTCACGTTAAAAAATACTCACGGTATTTCATTTTCATAAAAACGTGATTTCATTGTTTCATTATTTTTTGCATTAATTTACTTGTAAATAGATTATGGATTTAAAACAAAAATAATAGCAAAAGAATAGATGTATGAGTGTGACATTAAAAAGTTAAATATTTTAAGTCCCTACCAACAGTTTTATAATCCAATTTTAATATATGGTGGAAGATCTCATTGGAATCTATAAACAAAGTATTTACTTACTTATTGTTGAAAACCAGGGGACGTTCCAATTCCATCAAGGCAATATCGTTAGGGTTAACTCCTCCGTTGTATCTGGGATGTACGATCGTCCTCTTGACACGAATGGCCTGCCCACTTTCCTGAAGACTGTGAATGCCAGCTACGACGAAGTAGTCCTTCCCGGGAGAATGGGAAACTTCCGTGTAGCAGTGTCCAGCAGTCAAAATCCAACGATTGTTGAGGATGGAACCTCCACAGACGTGAGAGCGGAACAGATCAAGGCCATACTGTAAAGAGATCTGGTAGGGGAATTGACCTTTTTTGGCCTCAGATCCGCCGACGATTCGGCCCTCTAAACCTCTAAAGCCTTTTACGGGACCAGCTAGAAAGAAAAAATCATCATATTATGTAAACAGGGTACTGTCATGGAAGCATTTATGGCTTATTGAGATGAGATTTAAATATATTTTTTCGCGATCGCCCAGAAAATGAGCTCTTTCTGATCACTATTTAGACCGGAAAGTCCTAATTTGCTGAGCTAGCTCGGAAAGTTGTCTATAAGGGATCGGAAAGTACTTTACCGATCCCGGGACAGGTAAAGCTAAATGTTTCCATGGAGATCAGTTGTTTATTTTTTATTCTTTTATCAGGATCGCAAAAAAAAATATTGTACCCAACATGACCTGAAAGTGTCTATACTGGGCTCACAAGCTTCCAAAGCTCGCCTACGGCTCGCTCTGGAATGTGCTAGCTCACCCAGTAAAATATCACTTTCAGGTCTTGTTACGTAAATTACTATTTTTCGCGATCGCCCAGAAAATGAGCTCTTTCTGATCACTATTTAGACCGGAAAGTCCTTCTTTGTTGAGCTAGCTCGGAAAGTTGTCTATAAAGGGATCGGAAAAGCTAAATGTTTCCATGGAGATCAGTTGTTTATTTATATCTTATTTGCTCGCAGTAAAAAATAAAATAATACTTTTTTATTCTTTTTTCAGGATCGCAAAAAAAATATTGTACTCAACATGACCTGAAAGTGTTTATACTGGGCTCACAAGCTTCCAAAGCTCGCCTACGGCTCGCTCTGGAATATGCTAGCTCACCCAGTAAAATATCACTTTCAGGTCTTGTTGCGTAAATTACTATTTTTCGCGATCGCCCAGAAAATGAGCTCTTTCTGATCACTATTTAGACCGGAAAGTCCTTTTTTGCTGAGCTAGCTCGGAAAGTTGTCTATAAGGGATCGGAAAGTACTTTACCGATCCCGGGACCGGTAAAGCTAAATGTTTCCATGGAGATCAGTTGTTTATTTATATCTTATTTGCTCGCAGTAAAAAATAAAATAATACTTTTTTATTCTTTTTTCAGAATCGCAAAAAAAATATTGTACCCAACATGACCTGAAAGTGTCTATACTGGGCTCACAAGCTTCCAAAGCTCGCCTACGGCTCGCTCTGGAATATGCTAGCTCACCCAGTAAAATATCACTTTCAGGTCTTGTTGCGTAAATTACTATTTTTCGCGATCGCCCAGAAAATGAGCTCTTTCTGATCACTATTTAGACCGGAAAGTCCTTTTTTGCTGAGCTAGCTCGGAAAGTTGTCTATAAGGGATCGGAAAGTACTTTACCGATCCCGGGACAGGTAAAGCTAAATGTTTCCATGGAGATCAGTTGTTTATTTATATCTTATTTGCTCGCAGTAAAAAATAAAATAATACTTTATTATTATATGCTTGCTCACCCAGTAAAGTATCACTTTGAGGTCTTGTTACGTAAATTACTATTTTTCGTATTTTGTACAGTAATGTACTATTTCAATATACTCAAAATCGTACAGTAATGGGTACCTTTACAACATAGTAAGTTCATTAAAATACAAATTTCATAAGACATGATTTTAGCGCACGGCTCTTTGTTACACATGAACGGCTTGCCGCGAGTTTTCTAAGGGACAAGTGTGCTAAAATGTCTTATGAAACCTGTATTTTATACTATTTTTTCTATTTTGGTGCTTTTGTCAAATAATATTTAAAAATAGGTATTCGTTATTTTATTTTCTAATTTATGAATATTGATTACGAATATTTATTTTTTTATATGATTGTTAGTAACACTGATTGTTATTTAGTTAAATTATTACTTTATTTCAGTAGTATGTCTTCTAGTTACCAACCTAACAGAAATTAGATTTAAGCATTTTTATAAATTCTTTTGTTCAGATAAACTCTTGTATGAGTTATTGGGATATTCTTTTACATTTTTTTTATGTTTTTTCCTTGAATCACAAGTGTTAAAAATACTCAAAATCTGTCATAAGTATTTATTCGTGTAGGATCTTACAGATATTCTTAAACGTACATTCAAATACACATAAATACATTTTTTGATTTTTGTAAAACTAAATGTATTTATGTGTACACGAACTTGTGTTTAAGAATTTGTAAGATCGTACTCGCAAGAAGGTATGACTGAGATTTCGAATATTTGTTAGCACCAGTCAAGAAATTTACACAAATATTAAATTTTATTTAATACGTTAACAGCCACAGCGGTCTGTAGGGACCAACGTAAAACATTCCAAGTAGGTCGGGGCGGTCATATGGACCGCTATGACAACTACCCACAAAGCATGTGCTCCAAGCTTCGGGAGCGCGCCCACCATTAGTTTGGTTTAAATAAATATGATAGGACCGCTGTAGCTATCACAAACGTGATAGCACCTTGAATTTTTTGCAAAGGACAGTTAAACGTTCCTTCTTCGCAATAACAGTACAACACTCTAATGAAAATAAAACATTTATTCATATTATATTTATAACAAAGAAAGTTATTTGAGTAGTTGTACAATTTTGGATGATCTAGAATGAGCCGGTTTTAAATTTTTTAAAAGTATTTTAAATGAAAATTTATGCAATATTTTTCTTAATAATAATAAAAATAATATTTATTGTTATTTTCGTTAATAATTAAATAAAAAAAATTGGCCCAAAAATAGGCATGAAAAACAACCCCCCACTCCTATGACGTCGGAGTACATACAACACGTCATTCATAGCCAATAGGAAAACAGTTTGTTATTTATATAAATAAAAGTAGACGAGTTTATTACATATTAAACTGTATGTGCTTGGACGACACATTGTGTTTCAGATCACATGACAAACAAATTTTAATATTTAATTGTAAAATATCTAATGGATATTTTGTGATATTTTCAAATTTGAGGCTCTTTAAAGAACAATATCTTTTTAAATTTATTACTAAAAGAAGTCATATTAAAATTCTTGCAACAGCCCTATTCATTTTGTATAGTAGAACACTACAAAGTGAAGCCTAACAATAGATGGAAACTAATTGCTCTGCTTGTATCGGCACAAACCGTGCATGAGCAAGCGAATGGGATCGCCACTATTGGACCGCTAAATATTGTTCGGCAAAAAATCCGGCCAGGCCTTGGCGGTCCCTACACTGTAAAAAAATTCTCTGTAAAATTACTATAATTGATATTGGCGTCCAAATTGCCTAAGTGAATTATAGTAAATTTACAGTTAAATGTAATTTTGTCTACCATTTTTAAAATTACATAAACATAAATTCCATAAAAATTTTGATACATGCTTTAAGTAAATTTACATATTAATAATATACATAATTTTTTTAAAACATAATTTAGTAAAAATACATATTTTTCATTATATTTTAAATAAATTTCACGTAGTAGTAGATCATGTGTATGTTTTATTTTCCCGGGCCTAGAGCCTAATTTTCTACTCTGCCCAAGTCCAATCTCGCTAAGCCTACCTCAAATCATGTAAATCTATAATATTAGTAATTAACTCTAAATTTGTAATAAATAACACACAGTATTTTAAATTTACTGTAATAAATTTAGAATTTACTCCTATTTCATGTAAAAATACATACTAGAATAAAAACATTGAGGTTTTACATAGTACTTATAAAATTTGACAAAATTGTCATAGAAATATAAATATATCATTGTAGAAACACAAATCTTTGTAGTAATTACCTCTAAACTTGTAATAAATACATATAGTATTTTAAATTTACTATAATAAATTTAGAATTTGCCCATAGCTCCTGTAAAAATAGAAACTAAAATAAAAAGAATTGAGTTTTTACATAGTTCTTACAAAATTTGACAAAATTGTTATAGAAATATTAACATATCACTGTAAAATTTCATATATTTATTGTAATATGAATATTACATAGCAGTTCTGGTAATTTTTTTATATTTGTAAGGGTGAATTAGCAAATTTATAGAATTATTTGCTATGTAAATGTAAGTCTACATAGTTTACGTAAAATTTGTTATTGCATACATATTATAGTAAAAAATTATCTTAACTTTTCGACAAAATCGCTAATATTTTTTACAGTGTAGGGCCCGCTAATTTGTTTATGTTAAATTCATTTAAGAAACACAATAGGCAACTTTTGTTTAATTTGGCTTGTTTTATGACAATTTAGTCAATAAAAAAAGAAAAAAATTAACCCATTCTAATAATTCATGAAAAAATGCATGGCCGTTAACGTGTTAAACGAGATATAATTTTAAATGTACTCTGTTTACAAATGTTTACAGTTATGAGTTAAAGAAGTATTTAGCTATTTAATAGTAATAAATTTTTGAAAAATAATTTACCTTGAACGCCGGCAAGGGCCACCACGCACAACAATGCAACTTTGACGAACATCATGAATTAAATTTTTTTCGCATTTTGTTCTATTTATACCGATTCTAAAATCTTAATTATTACTTATTTTTATTGATAAGATATAAAATTTCCAATATTCTATTATAGGATCATAAAGATCGTTGATAAATGACCTCTATAAATCAAAAGCTTTGTTCTTTATTACATAAACCGATAAGTACTATCTGTTATCTTTCTATCTTCCGTCACCTTTACGTAAGGTTGGTACTGTCTTTGATCAAAAATTTGGTGTTGAATTTTTAATGAATAAGCACGTTTTAGGATTTTTAAAATACGATTTTACTAGTTTTACGATGATCTGTATGTGTTCCTGTGTGTGTTTGTGGCAAAAACAATCCGACTATAACTTCAATACAATTCTAAAAATTATAATTCTTTCGTATTCCTCTTCTTTACATCCATATGAAGAGCTGATTAGATCTTAGTTATAATTGTGGAGCAATCAGACAAAAGCAGATAAATCCGATTTTATTAGTTCAGAGATATTAACAAAAAACGTATATCTATAAATCCGTAATAATTAAATAAAAAATAAAACTTGCATTCTGCAAGGTGCAGTTGTCTGACATGAAAACTATAATTTAATTATATTTTTTTGTCTTACATGGTCTGTTATTTATAATAATAAAATGTATTTATCTAGTTTTGTTTGATTGAAATGGATGAATCTGTTTTTGCTGGAAATAAAAGAGACTTTGTTAGTTTTCATCGTCTTAAATCCATTCTTAAACAAAAATAATTTAAAAACCAACTGCTAAGTAAATGTGTTTATTTGGCCAAAACGAACAAATTTTTATTAACATTTCTTTTAGATTTTAAAATACATTCTAAACTTAAAAACAAAAGTTATTCAATAAAAAAAAATCTGTTGTGGCCAGCACAAGACCTCTCGCCATTTTCGTATTAGGCTATATAAGTATTGTATTGCACTTCGCTTTCGAACCGTCGTTTTATAACAAAATATTACAGAACTTTACCCAAATATTGTTTTTTATTGTATTTAACATGTCTTCTGCACACATATAATTCTAATTATATCTGTTTTTCATTGTATGAGGAAGTTTCTAAATGCCAGAGATTCTTCCAATTCATTAACCAGATTGGCGGTATTTCTGATGGATATATGCATTTTACCACAATTTTATCTATAATTTCAGATATTTAATTAATAAAACAATAAGAAAGATTAAATATACTTCCCAGAAAAAGCTATCAGAATGTCACTAAAACTGTTAATATTTGACACTGACATATGTCATTTACAAACTATATTATAAACATTGGAATTTGTCAACTGGTTTCCTTAGTGCCTTAGCCTCTGCGATTAGTTTACTCTATAAATTTATAGTGTCTTTATCTCTAAATCTATACAAGATATAATAAAAATTTTAAGTGTATTAGATGGAGAATTTTATGTTCTTCAATATTTCATAAAAGAAACTCCCAAAAAATTATATTTAGAAGAATTTTTTTAAGAAACTACTACTTCCGGTTGTTAAATTGTTACCAAAACCTTTTCAGCTCTCCCAGGAATGTCAGATTGAGAAAACTGCAGTTAAATATTTTTTAAGTCTTATAGTTTTTGAGGAATTGTGTCTACAACATCCAGACATACATACACACATACACACATCCACACATACACACATCCACACACACACAGACATTATTTTAAAAATATTATAATCGGATTCTAAGGACCTTAAATCGTGCTTATTCAATAAAATCTGGATATGCGAATTTTAGCATGAATCCAATACCTCTCTTAGCGAGAGGTAAAAATAACAAGGTATAATCTAAACCATTTTCTAACAAAAAACGGGATCATTTACCTATCACAAAGATTTCTATATGCAGCAGGTATACTAAATACTAAATCAATAATAAATACACATCTAGACATAAATTATTGAACAACGAAATACGAAATCTATAGCGGATTTATCTGCTTTTGCTTGATTGCCTAGGTTTTAAGTTTGATTTTCAATAGGATTTATCTTATTTAGCTTGATTCTAACAGCACCATTGGATTTATCTGACCCCTATTACTAATAAGTCATACTAATCTCATTTCTAATGAAAAAATCTGATGTGGACACCACATGACTTCCTTGTACGCCTGTTAAACTATACCTACATATTTTGTTAATAATTAAAATATGTATTATAACAGATCCAATCATAAAATTGCATGTATTTGACATAATTTGACATTGACATTAAAGTCTTTATTTTTTTGTTATTTTTTATCCTAATCCATAGCAAACTTTATTACAATAACCAAAAAATACATAATTTTTAAATTTACATATCTCGCTTATACAAAGTTCTAATTTAGTCATACTTGATGTGTTAGACGCATAATTCAATTCTCTAAAACTTTTATTTGTAGCATTTATTTTTAAAATTAGAATAACACCATTTTTTTTCAAAAAAAAAACTGATAACAGCTTCAAGTAAAGTATCACTTCCTGTTAGACCGTTTTAACCAAAATCAATTATGTTATTTCCATTGATATAGAAGTCTTATATACCAAATTTGACAAGTTTTGGATTATATTTTAATATGGTTTTTATTAAAATCTATTGTAGGCTTCTAGTAAAGTACCACTTCCGGTTAGAACATTTTAACCAAAATTTATTTTGTTATTTCCATTGATATAAAAGTCTTTACTTCGTACAAGGAAGTAAAAAACGGATATATCTGATTTTGCCTGATTGCTCCACAATTGGTCAACCGGAATTTCTCTTCTTTGAAGTTCTTAACAATTATTCTTGAAAGAACGCAGTTAAATATCATTTTTTGAGATTTTATATGATTATCAATATGAAAGTATATCTTATTGTATATAGGATTTGATTATAATATTCCTTCATATTCAAAAGATATAGAGTTAAAGAATTATAAAGAGATTAACTTTCATAAATCAGCCAGCTTTGCAATAATCATGAAAACAGCTGACACATTCAAGTAATTCTAATTGACAAATGTCAGAGTCAAGTGCAATTTACATAGTGTATGTTCGTATTATAATTTTATTGGATTTATAAAATCTTTTCCAAGGATAACTTTCGGTATGAAATTTGAAGAAAATAGTATATGTTCGTGTTACAGTTTTACTGAATATATGTATAGAATCTTTTCCAAGGAACTTTTGGTATGGGATTTGTATAAAACACCTAGAATTGACGGAAGGTAATGTACTGGCCACAACAATTTTTTTTACATTGTAATTGTGTCTCATTGATAAAAATGAAAGTTTTATTTAAAATGTTTTAAATATGTAGTCCTTGCACATACCTAAGTGTAAATAAAATGACAAGGAAGAAATACAACAAAATTTATTTTTTCTTAATTATTCATGTTATTTAGACCAAATTTACAGTTATTTATAATCCAAATTTTAGTTCATCGAATTAGCATTAATCCAGTCAATAAACGCAGATACCCTTGTGTATACACTTGGGGCTCCCTTAGTTCCACAGGGAGTTATCCCCCATGAAACAATTCCTATCAGCTCGTGTGTTCCCGCCAGTACGAGGGGGCCACCAGAGTCTCCCGAACAGGCAGCCAGACCACCTTTATCAATGGGACCGGTGCAGACATTCGTCGTTTCCAAAGGATAACTGGACACCATCAAGTCAACTAAAGCTTCGTCACATTGTTCATGGGAAAGAATTGGTAGGTTGGCGGTTTGTAGACGGTCGGGCATAATGGGGCGGTCGGTTGTTGAGGTGCTGCCCCAACCGCTGAGGGTGCTTTCGCCAGTTGGGATGGCGCCTGGCGAGGGGAGGACGATTGGTTGTACGCTGAAAAGTTACAGGCAAAACAAGATAAATACTTGATTTCGATCTTCGATCAAAAGGGGAATAGAATAATGTCCTCGACACATGTTTTTGTGCGAGGCAGATATCAGTAGGCGTCGCTAAAAATCAAACACAGTTTAATTAAAAACAATCATGACTTTTACCTTCCGCTACCCTTGGTAAGGGAGGTATAGGGATTGTGCTAAAATTTTGTCATTATAAAAAAAAGGATTATTGAATTTTTTTCAGGTATACATTAATACTTTTTCTATACAGCGTGTTATAAGTGTACAACGCTTAACCCACGGTAGAACTGATCCCATAGATAGTAAATCTGGCAATAATTTTTGTTTAACATGCTTTCTACAAGAATTAGAGTCCTTTAAAACTGACCAATCAAGTGATAGTTCAAAATTTTGTTAAAAAGTAAAAATCAATGTGTTCTCTGAACTAGTTATTAACGTCATTAGAGGAAAATAACGGACTGAGGTTTATACTCAGTCGAGTTCGTTATTTGCATATCGGCCGTGTGGCGTTCAATAACATAAAATTTAAACATTTAGGAATAATAAATTTCTTCTATATCTGTCATATTGAACAACTTTTTTGGTTAATTTATAAATTCTCCTAGACAACAGCCCATCAATATGCTGTTATTTTTCTAGGAACACCTGATCCTTAATTGTAGGCGACTGTTATAAAAAATAAAGGCATAGGCCGTTATTTCAATCTTTTCATTTTTGTTTTTAGTCCTATTATGTCATACACCTGTCACAAATGACATAAAATCATTGACGTGTATTTGGAAATACATAACTCTCTGTCCCGTCTTGCAGCAGCACGACTATTTTGCAATAACTCGCTATAAACCATGTGCATGTTTGCATACTCTTGATTGGTGAAGGTAAATGGAATATCAAAAAACAATATAAATTGTACGTCTATGCAAAAAACGTTTAACGTCAGCTTTGACAAACAAAAGTTTTTCCAGAGAACACGTTGAAAAGTTACAGGCAAAACAAGATAAATACTTGATTTTTACCTCTCGCTAAGAGAGGTATTGGATTCATGCTAAAATTCGCATATCCAGATTTTATTGAATAAGCACGATTTAAGGTCCCTAGAATCCGATTATAACATTTTTAAAATGATGTCTGTGTGTGTGTGTATGTGTGTATGTATGGATGTTGGAGGGACGATTCCTCAAAAACTATAAGACTTAAGAACTGTTTAACTATGGATTCCTCAATCTGACATTCCTAGGAAGAGCTGAACAGGTTTTGGTAACAATTGAAACACCGGAAGTAGTAGTGAAAAATTCTTCTAAATATAATTTTTTGGAAATTTTTGTTATTAAATATTGAAAAACATAAAATTCTCCATCTGTGGCTGTGGCACTAAAGGAAACCAGTTGACAAATTCCAATGTTTATAACATAGTTTGTAAATGACAAAGATGTTAAGCTTAGTTTGTTCTTAAATAGTGGAGTTCGCTAATAATTGGAGTCGTATACATTGATCTTTTTCAACACTTATAATAGTATATTATGTAACAAGATAAACGCTGAAACACTCTTTATTTCTTACCAAAAGCATAAATATAAATTTTTATATCCCTAATTTGAGAAATGATGGGTTCTCTATACAAACTTTCATCCCCTATTTCACCCCCTTCAAGTCCTATGTCCTTCTCCAAGGTCCAATCTATCTCTATACCAAAATTCATCAAAATTTGTTCAGCGGTTTAGGTGTGAAAACGTAACGAACAAACAGACAGACAGACAGTCAAAGTTACTTTCGCATTTATTATATTAGTATGGATTTGTAACTTCATCAAAATTTATGACTCCTGACGTAGATTATTACAGGCTTGTGTATTTTGCTCACTTGTGAGGAAAGTTATTTACTTTGCTCACTTGTGAGGAAAGTTATTTACTTGGCTCACTTGTGATTCAGAATGCTAAAGGTATCTTTTCCCAATTTTTTGTGTTTTCTTTGTTAGATCGGGTACTTCTGGGTCTATCCTTCATATATGATCAATTTTCTAATTTGTTACTATTGTGAAGGTCCTCATTCGAATGTATAAAAGGTTTACTTACTTTTTATTGTAAATCAGCGCACTTGACAATTTCATCAAGGCAATATCGTTAGGGTTAACTCCTCCTTCGTAGTCGCGATGTACAATCGTTCTCGAGACACGAATTGTCTGCCCAGATTCCCGAAGACTGTGAATGCCAGCTACGACGAAGTAGTCATACAGAGGTAAATGGGGAACTTCCGTGTAACAGTGTCCAGCAGTCAAAATCCAACGATTGTTGAGGATGGAACCTCCACAGACGTGGGTGTGAAAGAGAGTAAGGCCAAACTGCACGGAGACCTGATAGGGAAATTGTCCTTTTTCGGCCTCAGATCCGCCGACAATTCGATCCTCTAAACCTAAGCGACCTTTAACGGGACCAGCTAGAAAGAAAAAGCATCATTTTTAAGGTGGTACTGATATAGAAACGTTTACGTCAAATTGAAATGAAATTTATAGGCCAATTCTGAACAAATCTGTAAGTCTGTAAAAAAAAAAACTGACAAAAAAACATCTAGTTTTGTTGATTAATATAAAATTATACATAAGAGTGGCTGGTTTCGTTGCGATTTTGTTCATTATTTACAGATTTACAGATCTGTAAGACTTACAGTTTTGTTCAGAATCGGGCCATTACATATGTTTTTACACAAGTATGCAAAATTTTAAAAAAATTTATTTTAGTTTTATTACATTCAAGTAAGCTACGATTTTGGCAATAAATTCAACTTTTAAAATAATTTTTTTGTTTTATTGATTTAATGTTTGCTGAGATTACTTAGATACAGTAGAAATGAAATACTAACTTTGAATTAAGTTTTATCGAATTTTTCGCAATGTAAGGGTATGATATTATTATATCGTTGAATTCAGAACAAAATTCTGTATTTAATGAGTTAATAAAAAATATATAATGCCATTTAAAAAAACATAATATTGCCCTATAGTTTGAGTACCACTGGATTTAAGATAATAAAGTTTATGCTAAAAAGTGTCCCCCTCTATGCCTTACAAAATATCTTAATCACTTTTTTCTGTATCTTTTCACATATACGAATAAAATGCACTGTTCCATTATCTTGATACACCCTGTATACCTTCTGTGTAATAACTTACAGATTAATAAAAGTGAATTAATATACACAAAAACTTCGATTTTTGTAAATAATGGTTAAACAAATGTATAAATTTATAAATAACGAAGAACAGATTTGTGAAAAAATCAAGAATCTCACTGAGGTTTGAACCCAGGGCCTGCTGATATCTAGTCAAACGCTCTGCCAACTGAGCTATGAGACTCGTAACGCATAGAAATTTCAACTGTTGACTTCCATCTAAACAGTTACTTACAATTATTATATGTATAAATTTATGTTTAAGAATTTGCAAGATCTTACTTTACAGTAAATAATTGTATATCGAACATCGATGTAATAAGAATAAATGCTGAGAATTCAAATATTTGTCAATATACCTAATTTACATCACAGTCAAGACATCTGCATAAATATAAAAAATTTTAAAAGTTTTTATTTAAACGATATATTTTGTAAATTACAACAAATTTTAAAAATACTGTATTTACAAATGCTTACAGGTATGAGTGAAAGATGAAAAATACACAGTATTTAAGTATTTAATTATTTGATGATAGTAATAAATTTTTGAAAAATAATTTACCTTGAACACCGGCAAGGGCTAACACACACAACAACGCAGCTTTAACGAACATCGTGAATTATTTATTTTTTCGCATTTTGTTCTATTTATACTGATGCTAAAATCTTGATTATTACTTATTTTCATTGATAAGATAAAATTTCCAATATTCGAAAGCAATGTAAATACTATCTGTTATCTTTTTACCTTCCGTCCCTTTAGGTAAGGAAGGTACCAATTGTCTTAGATGAAAAAATTCGTTACGATTTTACTATTTTTACGATGTGTGTGACAAATTTTTCTCCGAGGATAACTCCAATACTACAATTCTAAAAATTATAACTCTTACGTATTCTTCTTCTTTACATCCATATAAATAGGTGATTAGATTTTGATTATAATTGATCCGCCTGAAGTACCCTTACTTGAAGTTTTTAATTGTTTTTCTTAAAAAAACGCAGTTAAATATTATTTTTTGACATTTTATGTTATTATAAATCGAGTTATAAATATAAAGAAAATGCTCTTCTCTATACGGTTTGATTACTTTTTCCTTCATATTCAATAGATATAGAGTTAAAGAATTATAAAGAGATTAACTTTCAAAAATCAGTCAGCTTTGCTATTTATCATGAAAACAGATGATATATTCAAAATATTCTAATTGACAGATGTCAGTGTCAAGTGCAAAACCAAAGATGAAAAGTATAGGATCAGAAAGTGGTATAAGACATAGTCTTTCTCGCAAGTGACATGCAGTTGCAGCCTCGCCTCATGATTGGAACTTTTAATGCCGGGAGTACAAGGAAGACCAAAGAGAAGATGGACTGTGTAACAGAAGATTTGAGAGAGGAAGAACTATGTGAAGAAGATGTGTTGGACGGGAATGAGTAGAAGAGAAGAGTAAGAAACCCCTAATAATATAGGGAAAAGCTGAAGAAGAAAGAATGAAGTGTCAAGTGCAATTTACATAGTATATGTTCATGTTATAATTTTATTGGATTTATAGAATCTTTTCAAAGAAACTTTCGGTATGGAATTTGTACAAAAATAATGTGCTAAAGTAAGTATAATTGCGGTTAAAGTGTTACACTTCAAAATCTGCTTTAAAAGAAATAAAAAATAAATGTATTTTTACACTTAAATATAAATGGGATGACGAGGAAAAAATACAACAAAATAATTTATTTTCTCCTATTTATTCATATTATTTCATCACTTGTACGATCAGGTTTACAATAAATTATAATCCAAATCTTAGTTCGAAATATTAGAATTAATCCAGTCAACAAATCCAGATACCATTGTGAATACACTTGGGGCTCCCAATGATCCACAGGGAATCATCCCCCAGGAAACAACTCCAATCTGCTCGCGTGTTCCCGCCGCTACGAGGGGGCCACCAGAGTCTCCGGAGCAGGCACCCAGACCGCTTATATCAACAGGGCCAGTGCAGACGTTGGTCTCTACCAGAGGTTCACTGGAGCCGGTTACCGCAATTAAAGCGTTGACACATTGTTGATGGGAAAGTACTGGTAGGTTGACAGTACGTAGACGCTTAGGCATAATGGGGAATGCGCCTGTTGAGGTGCTGCCCCAACCGCTGAGGGTGCTTTCGCCAGTTGGGATGGCACCTTGTTTGGGGAGCACGATTGGTTGCACTCTAAAAAGTTACAGGCATTGATATAAATACTTGATTTCGATCTTCGATCAAATGAGGAATATAATAAGATCCTCGACATTTTTTTTGTGCGAGACATCATTAATTGTCGCTAAAAATCAAAAGCAGTTTAACTAAAAACAATCATGACTTTTACTATTACGAATTGCTACAAAATTAAAGAACTTTGATTTAAAACAATAAAAAATAAGAGTGAGAGTGGATGATATTATTAATGAAAATATGTTGTGGCCAGCACAAGACCTCTCGCCATTTCCATTTGATTGTCCAATTGATACCAAAACCTTATCAGCTCTCCCCATTAGTGTCAGATTAAGGAATTTGTAGTTACATTGGTCTTTAGTTTTATAATTTGTTGAAATGTTAAATAAAATGCTTATATAGCCTAATATGGAAAAGGCGAGAGGTATTGTGTTGGTCACAACAGATTTTTTGCACAAATTTACTTGAAATTAGATTATGGATTTCAAAAAAGTGATAGCAAAAGAAGACATGAAACTAATAAGATATTGAAAAGGAATAGATGTATGAGTGTGACATTAAAAAGTTAAATATTTTAAGTCCCTACCAACGGATAGGTATGCAAAGTCCTAATGTTCATTCTTCAACATGTTCAATTCTCACTTCGTTCAGTTTCACAACGTTCAAATCTACAAAACGTTCATCCATGAAGTTGGCGCGTATCAAAACGTTTATTTCTCGCGCGCTTCCAAATTTAAACAGTACATTCTAAAGAACTAATTGCAAAAAAAAATGTTTTACTCAGTACAAATGGGTAGGTATGAGTAGGTATACAAATTCATTATGTACATAGATCGCCCTGTACATACCTTGCCTTGTGCATTTTCATATCGTACAAATATTGTCTTGCACATTTCTTGTCTTATACAAATTCCTAATGCACATATATCGCCTTGTACATATCTGGGCGTGTAACTTTTATAAAAATAATCTTAAACAAACATAACCTAAACGCACACCTGAATTTAGGTAGACAGTGATGTACTTACTGTTTATTTTGGAAGCGCGCGAGAAATAAACGTTTTGATACGCGCCAACTTCATGGATGAACGTTTTGTAGATTTGAACTTTATGATATTGAATGTGAATGTGATGTGAGAATTGAACATGTTGATGAATGAACATTAGGACGATGCGTGTGTTCCCCTTGCCAACAGTTTTATGGTCTAGTTTTAATATATGATCAAGTTTCTAATTTGTTACTATGGTGGAGGACCTTATTCGCATATACCGGGAGTTTATTTTATCAGTAAACATAGGGTATATCATTGCCATAGTTACGGTATAAATGTTTGACAGCAATGTATTGAAGCGTTTATTTTATGAGTAAACATAGACGTTTAACATGGGAAGCAGTTTTTTGTAAATAAAAAGTGTCCGGCTAAATATCTAACCATGCTATTGAACATGATAATAGTATATTACATCTTGTACATTATTTAATATTAATTACTTTAATAATATTGCAAAAATTGCAATAAATTACAAAAATTGTCAAATAAATAATTGTTTCAGTTTTTTATTATGCAATATGAAAAGATTTTCGAATGTCTCCGTGTCGCAGTGGTCATAACACTAGCGTCTGAAATTTTTGGTTGGGGTTCGATTCCCCAATTGAGGTAATTATTTTATTTTTTTTACATAAAAATTGTTGAACTTTTAAAAATCAGTTTATATTTCCATATTATAATCATTTAAAAATAATAATAACATTGTAATAAATAAAGAGAAAATAATTGAGAATAATTGATTACAATAATCAAAATATTGATGCAATAACAATGCATTGTATTTCCTTTGATATTAATAAAAATAACTGAAATATAATAAATTTGTGCAAATATTATGTCTTTACTGTATTTATCAAATAAAATACAATACATTGTTATTACATCAACATTTTGATTATTGTAATCAATTACTCTCAATCATTTTCTCTTTACTTATTACAATGTTATTATTATTTTCAAATGATTGTAATATGGAAATATAAACTGATTTTTAACAGTTCAACAATTTTTATGTAAAAAAAATAAAATAATTACCTCAATGGGGAATCGAACCCCAACCAAAAATTTCAGACGCTAGTATTATGACCACTGTGCCACGAAGACATTCGGAAATCTTTTCATATTGCATAATAAAAAATTGAAACAATTATTTATTTGACAATTTTCGTAATTTATTGCAATTTTTGCAATATTATTAAAGTAATTAATATTAAATAATGTACAAGATGTAATATACTATTATCTTGTTCAATAGCATGGTTAGATATTTAGCCGGACACCTTTTATTTACAAAAAACTGATTCCCATGTTAAACGTCTATGTTTACTCATAAAATAAACGCTTCAATACATTGCTGTCAAACATTCATACCGTAACTATGGCAATGATATACCCTATGTTTACTGATAAAATAAACTCCCGGTATACACTAAATCTTTACTTACTTATCGTTGAAAACCAGGGGACGTTCCAATTCCATCAAGGCAATATCGTTAGGGTTAACTCCTCCCTTATATTTGGGATGTACGATCGTCCTCTTGACACGAATGGTCTGCCCACTTTCCCGAAGATTGTGAATGCCAGCTACGACGAAGTAGTCATTTAGAGGTAAATGAAGAACTTCCGTGTAGCAGTGTCCAGCAGTCATAATCCAACGATTGTTGAGGATGGAACCTCCACAGACGTGAGAGCGTAACAGAGTAAGGCCATACTGTAAAGAGATCTGGTAGGGGAATTGACCTTTTTTGGCCTCAGATCCGCCGACGATTCGGTCCTCTAAACCTCTAAAGCCTTTTACGGGACCAGCTAGAAAGAAAAAATCATCACATTATGTAAACAAGGTACTGTCATGGAAGCATTTACGTCATATTGAGGTGAAATTTAAATACATATATTTTTTTTTCATGAGTTTTTACACAAGTACGTAAAATTCTAAAAAGAATTACCCCCTATGAGTTCAGATATTTAATATTTAATGCAAAAAGAGAGCAAAACTACATTGGCATTATAGAAATGGTATCTCGGGGGGAAGTTTTTTTTTCTTAATGATTCATATAATAAACGACGGATTTGCTTAAAAAAATAAGGGTAGAAAATGAAAAATCCTAGGTTTTTCTGATACAGAATACATAGTTTATTCATTTATTTATTTAAGTGGCAGTCGATTTCGGACTTAGTAGTCCATCATCAGAGGCCGACGCTAAAACAAATATTACAAATGATAATACAATATATATACAAAATACGGACGTATTATAATTTGACAATTATAAACGAATTTCTTTGACATAATAGTAATTAAGGTACCAAGGGTTGTTATAAGGACAATAATGCCTAAGGTCAACAGTGTACTGTCGAGGGCCTCTGGCCCGAGGCGAGTACGTTGACCGAAGGCATTATTGTCGTTTAACACCCGTGGTGCCTTCAACGTTTTATGTCTTACAGGAAATTCTTAATAAACATTTTGTCTCACTAGAATTTTTCAAACAAAAATAATAAATCACAAAATTTTAATACAACTTACAAAGTAGCCTGTGAATGCGGTATCTAGGTAATATTTTGTTTCTGTAAACAAAGCATTTTTTCAAACAAAAAATATATTTCTTGTGGTATTTTTCTGTCAACATGGACGAGCAATGTTATTGCTAAGAATAAGAAGTATGCTGGTTTGTATTTGTGATGAAACAAATATGATTATAAACGACTACAATTCACAATGCTTCTTAACCTTAACTGCACTTTATGTTAGTATCAGTATTATTAACCTCAGTTTGTTGTCAACATTACCATAGGAACTTAATACGCCCTAGGGTATTATTTACTCAATAACGCACCTAATGTTGAGGTTGTTATAAAACAATAACATACTAGTAAGACATAAACGTCATTTTATAGCCTGCGGGCCTCATTATAGTCCGTCAAACGTCAAACCAAATTATAACCTACTATATAAACAATTTAAACAGGCAACATGAAAAGTTTTTATTACAAATCGAAAAATTTTATACTCTAATGAAAAATGAAAATTAATTTTGTGATATTTATATGGAAATCACGGAGATACACAAAATAAAACTCAAATGACATAACTAATAAACAAACAATAAACTGTTGTTCTCCACTTTCATAGCAACACTAGATACTGGATGTACGAGGACAAATTCTTTTCGATACAATTTTTCTAATACTCATAATTTGAAAATTTTCGTCCGTGCATAAAGTTTTGTATGTACCACGAGCGTAACTTGCTTTTATGGCCTTTGACGTGTTTTTATCCCTCGGCTTACGCCTCGGGCTCAAAATCCCGCCGCAGGCCATAAAAGCCTCCTTACGCTCTTAATACATAAATAACTATTATAAGGGCATCGAATCCGCCAAAAACTGGGTTCGGTTTAGGTTCAAGTTTATTTGTTTTTTGAGAAATGGGTTCGGATGCGGTTCTGGTTCAAGCATTAATAAAATTTGCGGTTTTGTTCGGAGTTCAGGTTCGGTTCGACTTAATGAAAATTGAATTAAAGTTTTTTTGAATGACAAACAAATAAAAATAATTTAAAATGAAAAAATATTTTTAATATTTTTTTTACATATTCGAACATTTAAATTTATCGCAATAAAACCAGTTCAATATAGTTATTTTATTTAAATATTAATTCTGTCTGTTGTCTGTTCATTTATTTGTTTCTCTGGTTTATTCTTGCATTAATATATTCGTATGCGTGATAGCGTCGGTCCTCAGTTTTCAATGTTTTTGTGACGTGAAATGAGTGTTTTTGTTGCTATTTACGAACAATTTGAACGTTTTATTTATTATTATAAACTTTATTAAGTGTTTTATGTGTTATTTATACTATATTTGTTTATTTAATAGTGAAATGTAGTTATGATCCATGATCCATAGCTTGCAGTCCAAGGAAAGAAGCAAAGGCAGACTTCGTAAAGGTTAGATATTGTATTTTGATTTAAATTTTTTTATTATAAATGTTTTAATAAAAATAACAATATTTCCATAGCTTATTTCATTTAAAACTATATATTTTTAATATAACAAAAGGTTAGGTTACATTGACACAAAAATACGTAGCAGTAGGTATACGATAATAGTTTAGTGAATGTTTGGGGAGTCTATAATATATTTTGTTTTAATTCAGAATTAAAAGCATTATTTGGTATATTAAACATAAAAAATAGACAAACATACAATTATTTTATTTACTTATAGAGTAATTATTGAAAGTATTCATAATTTTTTTACAACAAAATTCCGAACGATAATAAAAATATTAAAATTATAAACCAGGTTTTTTGAATGACAAACAAATAAAAATAATTTAAAATGAAAGCCGCAATTTTCGAATTTTAATATCCGGTTCGTTTCCAACTCTGGTTCAATTGAAAAATATATCTGAGGTTCGGTTCTGGGTTTGGGTTCGGTAAAATGTTACGGTTAGGTTCCGGTTTTGGTTCGTTTCAGGTTCGGGTTCGATGCCCTGATTATAATTACTTTATATTTTTATACTTAAACTCAACAATCAATTTCAATTTTATATCTTGACAATTAATAGACATACATATTGTATTACCATTTGTAATATTTGTTTTAGCGTCGGCCTGATGATGGACTAATAAGTCCGAAATCAATTGCCACTTAAATAAATAAATAAACTATACATTCTGCATCTAGTAAAACTTAGGATTTTTCATTTTGTAACCTTATCAACATGTAGAACAGCCTGGAATCCTTCATCCACTTCATTAATTTGCTTAGATTAAAGAATTACCGAACGACAGTTCATTTAACAGTTTATAAATGAGACTAAAAAATAATACCATACACTTACTACTTTATGTAGTAACTCTCTTCAAACGTTGGAAAATTTCTTATTTTCGAAGGAATTTTCTCATTTATTGAAATATTTTTATATTTTTCTCGAATATGCTTAATGTTTTTTAATTTTATATGATATTTACAACATTTTTTTTAATAACATTAAACTCTTACAAATTTAGTATATCTATTTTTATAAATTCTTTTGCTCAGAGAAACTCTTGTATGAGTTATTGGGGTATTCTTGTACATTTTTATGTTTTTTTTCTTGAATCACAAGTAGAGATGCATTCGGGCCGGGCCGGACCGGGCTTTGAGGTTTGGATCGACTCGGCCCGAAAATAAAAATTGTCGGCCCGATTCGAAGATCGACTCGACAAAAAATTAGCTGGCCTAGCTCGAAAATTGACTCGAAATCGGGCCGGGCCGGGCCAAAGCTCGAAATTGGGTGCATTCGACATTCCTAACTTTGATTTTTATGTGAGGCGAAATGTTTAACTTTTTTCGTGCCAAATTTATAAAAAACTTCTACATCCTTATAACTTTCGACATTAGTTAACATACGTTGTTAAAAAAAGAGACATTTCTAAGTTTGTTATAAAAATTACAGACTTACGAGTATTTAACACTTTGTTTCCCAAAGGCGCTCGAAAATTTAAACTGTTTCACAAATAGCAATAGTAATGATAACAACATGACAATAGCATTATTATGCTTTAATGAATAACATTGAATTTTTGAAGTAAAATTACATTTTTATTATTAAGATGTGAAGTATGTTGTTATTAAATCATTTTGACCCTTTTCAACTTCATCCATTTTCATTAAAATATTAAGGAAACTGTGCATTTGATTGAACTATAAGATTTTTCGGGTCGGGCCAAAATCAAAAGTCCGACTCGCCTCAACTTTTGCAAATGATTAGCCCGATTCGGCCCGATAAAAAATATTTTCGGCCCGGCTTGATGATCGACTCGAAATCGAGGCGGGCTTCGGGCCGGGCCGGGCCAAAGCTCGAGATCGAGTGCATCTCTAATCACAAGTGTTAAACATATTCAAAATCTCAGTCATAAGCATTTATTCGTGTAGGATCTTACAGATATTCTTAAACATAAATCCATGTACACATAAATACATTCGATTTTTGTAAAACTGAATGTATTTATTATTTCTTATTTCTGGTACCTTGTTGAAGAGATTCAAAATAAAGGACTTTTGTCGCCTACTCAAGGTGGTGTCAAGAAAAGGGAACAAACCTGAGTTCAAACCTGACACTGCTACCATGCAGGTAACAAAATACTTTTAATTTCATCTTAAACTTTTTTGCTTTAATCCCTCAGAAAAACAGGATGGAGGTGAAGACCACCCCGTTTCAACTATGCAGGGTTTTATGAGACAACACAGCTTAACATAATAATTAAATGTAAATCTTAGCCGAACAATGTATATGCTGAAGATGGAGGTCATTGGACCTCCGAAACTTCCAAGTAAATAATAAAAAGGAGGAATGTGAAAGTGTTTTGTTCCCTTTTCTCGACACCATCTTGAGTAGGCGACAAAAGTCCTTTATTTTGAATGTATTTATGTGTACACGAATTGTTTAAGAATTTGTAAGATATTACCCTGAAGAAGGTAAAAGTGTTTAACGAACATCAATTTTGTAAGAACCTCAACACTGGCAATAGCCGGTAAACGACGAAAGAATTAAGTAAGTAAATTTTGTAAGAATAAATGCAGTATGCTGTATGACAGGTTTCGAATATTTGTTAGCCCCAGTCCATAAATTTACACAAATATTAAATTTTATTTAAACGAGATATAATTTAAAATGTTTATAGTTATGAGTTAAAGAAGTATTTAGCTATTTAATAGTAATAAATTTTTGAAAAATAATTTACCTTGAACGCCGGCAAGGGCCACCACGCACAACAATGCAACTTTGACGAACATCATGAATTAAATTTTTTTCGCATTTTGTTCTATTTATACCGATTATAAATTCTTAATTATTACTTATTTTTGTTGATAAGATATAAAATTACCAATATTCTATTATAGGATTATAAAGATCGTTGATAAATGACTTCTATAAATCAAAAGCCATTGTACTTTATTACATAAACCGGTAAGTCCTATCTATTATCTTTTTATCTTCCGTCACCTTTAGGTTTAGATAAGGAAGGTATTCGGTGTTGAATTTTTAATGAATAAGCACGTTTTAGGATTCCTAAAATACGATTTTGCTAGTTTTACGATGATATCTGTATGTGTGCCTGTGCGTGTTTGTGACAAAAAAAATTAAATAATTCTTTGGTATTCCTCTTCTTTACTCTTTACATCTATATGTAGAGCTGATTAGATTTTGGTTATAATTGTGGAGTAATCATACAAAAGCAGATAAATCCGATTTTATTAGTTTAGAGATATTATTAAAAAACGTATATTTATAAATCCGTAATAATTAAATAAAAATTAAAACTTGCATTCTGTAAGATGCAATTGTCTGACATGAAAACTATAATTTAATTATATTTTTTTGTCTGACATGGTCTGTTATTTACAATAATAAAATGGATTTATCTAGTTTTTTTTATTGAAATGGATGCATCTGCTTTTGTTAGTAATGAAAGAGAGATTGTAAGATTTCATCGTCTTAAAACCGTTCTTAAAAAAAAAAAATTAAAAATCCAAATGATAAGTAAATATGTTTATTTGGCCAAAACGAACAAATTTTTATTAACATTTCTTTTAGAAATTCTAAACTTAAAAACAAAAATTATTCAATAAAAAAATAACAAGGCATAATCTAAACCATTTTCTAACAAAACACGGGATCATTTACTTATCACAAAGATTTCAAAGCAGATATGCTAAATTTAAGTTTGATTTTCAATAGGATTTGTCTTATTTAGCTTGATTCTGATAGCACCATTGGATTTATCTAGAGATGCACTCGATTTCGAGCTTTGACCCGGCCCGGCTCGAAGCCCGCCTCGATTTCGAGTCGATCATCGAGCCGGGCCGAAGATATTTTTTATCGGGCCGAATCGGGCTAATCATTTTCAAAAATCGAGGCGAGTCGGACTTTTGATTTTGGCCCGGCCCGAAAATTCGAGCTTTTCGGGCCGGCCCGAAAAATCTTATAGTTCAATCAAATGCACAGTTTCCTTAATATTTAATGAAAATGGATGAAGTTAAAAAGGATCAAAATGATTTAATAACAACACACTTCACATATTAATAAATAAAAATGTATTATTTTACTTCAAGTATTCAAGGTTATTCATTAAAGCATAATAATTATATTGTGATGTTGCTATTATTATTGTTATTACTCGTATACTTAAATAAAAGTGATTTTTGTCCCTACCATAATGATTTCTTGTCCTATTTTTGAGCAGAAACAAAGTTAGATAAAAAATTCTTATGTAAATTATTATATTTTTTTATATAAGATTTGTGAAAAAGTTGTTTAAATTCTTTGGTAAACAAAGTGTTAAATACTGGTAGGTCTGTAATTTTTGTAACAAACTTACACTAGAAGGGTCTCTTTTTTAACTACTTATGTTAACTAATGTTGAAAGTTATAAGAATGTAGAGGTTTTTTTATAAGTTTGACACGAAAAAAGTTAAACATTTCGCCTTAACATAAAAATCAACATTAGGAATGCCGGATGCACCCAATTTAGAGCTTTGGCCCGGCCCGGCCCGAAGCCCGGCCCGATTTGGAGTCGATCTTTGAGTCGGGTCGGTAATTATTATTTTCGGGCCGAGTCGATCCAAACCTCAAAGCCCGGCCCGGCCCGGCCCGAATGCATCTCTAGATTTATCTGTCCCTTATTAATAATAAGTCATACTAATCTCATTTTTACTGAAAAACGGATTTCTCTGCTTTTGTTTGATTGCTCCACAACTGGTCAACCTGAACCTCTTATTTAAAGTTCTTAACAATTTGTTTGAAAAACGTATTTAAATATCATTTTTTGACATTTTATGTGATTATCAATATGAAAGTATATCTTAATGTGTACATATACGGTTTGATTATAATTTTCCTTCATATTTAAAAGATACAGAGTTAAAAAAATTTAAAGAGATTAACTTTCATAAATCTGATAGCTTTGCTATAATCATGAAAACAGCTGATCTATTCAGATAATACTAATTGACAGATGTCAGTGTCAAGTGCAATTTACATAGTGCATGTTCGTGTTATAATTTTATTGGATTTATAGAATCTTTTCCAAGGAACTTTCAGTATGAAATTTGTAGAAAGTATTATATGTTCGTGCTAAAATTTTACTGGATATATGGAATCTTTTCCAAGAAACTTTTGGTATGGGATTTGTACAAAAAATATAGAATTGACGAAAGATAATGTGCTGGCCACATTAAATTTTTTTACACGGTAATTGTGTCTTTCATTGATAAAATTAAAAATTTTCAAAAGCAATGCTGTTAAGAAAAATACATAAATAAATAAATAGGTATGTGGCCCTTATATAAGCGTGCGCAAAACTTTTCTTTTATGGGTGCAGAATGAATATGTATTATTATTATTATTATTAGGTACTATACAATAAAGACGTAGATTCAAATGGAAACATTTATTTTAACATTATTACTTCACAATATCTTGAAAAAATAATAAATAATGTATATATACAGCGTGTCTCTTAAATAGGGGGACATGGCTTAATCACAGATTCCTGAGGCTAAAATAAGACGATTTAATCAAACTTGCTTCTATCGGAAAGTGAACCATTTAGCCAGAATTTTGCTTCAAAGTTCTTCGAAAAAAAATTAATTTTGCTTATAATAATAGGACGCTTTATTCGATTTGGATTATTGTTAGTGAACCATTAGTGTATGAAACTTAGGTGTCCCAGCATTGATTAGACCGTAACTTTTTAATAGCAATGCCGAAAACGTGAAATTATTTTTCTTCAGAAAGATACATTCAATAGTAAACTTTTTTCTCTCTGTATAATTTGTGATATCTTTTACGGTTCACATAGAAAAAAATAAAATCTGAGTGTCTGCACGGCTAAATTTTTAAAATAAATTTAATCTATCAGTCTATCCAAATGTCAAACAAGTAATTTTTAATGACAGTAATAATTGTTTTACGACTTGTTAAAAATTTTCTTTGCAATATTCTAAAATTAGTAACATCCGATTGTTCGGCTTAATAATATTTTACTTCCAGTATTATAATTAAGATGATTACATATCTATACTCCTAAACAAGTTGTGAAGATTGACAACTCGTTACTGTCATTAAAAATTAAATGTTTGGCATTTGGTCAAAATTGAATTTATTTTAATAATTTAGCAGTGCAGACACTCAGATTTTATTTTTTTCTGTGTGAACCGTAACAAATATCACAAATTACAAAGAGAGAGAAAAGTTTACCATTGAATGTATCTTTTTGAAAAAAAAATAATTTCACGTTATCGGCGTGGCCATTAAAAAGTTGCGGTCTAATTAATGTTGGGACACCTAAGTTTCATACACTAGTGGTTCACTAATAATAACAAGTATCCCCTTAAAAGATGACTTATAACCATATAAACTGTCATACCAAATTTTATTCAAATCGAATAAAGCGTTCTGTTATTATAAGCAATATATTTTTTTTTTTTCGAAGAACTTTGAAGCAGAATTCTGGCTAAATGGTACACTTTCCGGTAGAAGCAAGTTTAGTTAAATCGTCTTATTTTAGCCTCAGGAATCTGTGGTTAAGCCATGTCTCCCTATTTAAGATATATAATCTGTAACCCTTTTAGTACCTTTCGGAGTAAGAGTGCCGGGCGCACCGAGCCGCAGTGTGATAAATTTTTGTTGCTGAGCGTTCACCCACGTGTGCACGCCTATGGGCCTTTGCACATAAGTGTAAATAAGATGACGGGGAAGAAATACAACAAAATGATTTATTTTCTCTTATTTATTCATATTATTTAAGTCAAGTTCACAGTTATTTATAATCCAAATCTTAGTTCGACTTATTGGCATTAATCCAGTCAATAAACGCAGATACCCTTGTGTATATACTTGGGGCTCCCTTAGTTCCACAGGGAGTTATCCCCCAGGAAACAATTCCTATCAGCTCGTGTGTTCCCGCCCTTACGAGGGGGCCACCGGAGTCTCCCGAGCAGATACCCAGACCACCTTTATCAATGGGACCGGTGCAGACGTTGGTCTCTTCCAAAGGATAACTGGACACCATCAAGTCAACTAAAGCTTCGTCACATTGTTCATGGGAAAGGATTGGTAGGTTGGCGGTTTGTAGATGGTTAGGCATATTGGGGCGCCAGTCTGTTGAGGTGCTGCCCCAACCGCTGAGGGTACTTTCGCCAGTTGGGATGGTGCCTGGCGAGGGGAGGATGATTGGTTGCACGCTGAAAAGTTACAGAAAAGTTCAATTAAATGGGGGTTCTCTACAATTCATCTTCAATGAAAACGATCTGTAGTTATAGAAAGTCTTTATTTTTACCTCCCGCTACTCTTGGTAAGGGAGGTATAGGGATCGTGCTAAAAATCACATATCGAGATTTTAGTAAATGACTACGTTTTAAGGTCCCTAGATTCCAATTTTAACATTTTCACGATGATGTCTGCATGTGTGTATGTATGTGTCTATGTGTGTAGTGTGTATGTGTATGGATTTTGTCTTCGTTCTAACTCAAATACTATCATTCAGAAAATTCTAAAACCTTGTATTTCTATCCTACTCTAATATGAAAAGAAGCCATTAGATTTTGGTGTAAATCGGATAACCGAAAATGGCACTTTACCTGAAGCTCATAATGGTTTTTCTTCAAAAAATACCATTAAATGCCATTTCTTCGCATTTTATGTCTTATGAAAATTAAACAATATTGAATTTTAAAAAGAATATAGTAAATAAAGCAATAGTTTTCTGCAATGGAACAGTTTGCAGCGTTAATAAATACGTAGTTATGTATTTAAATTAATAAAAATTAAATAGCGGGAGGTTTTGTGTTGGCCACATCAGATTTTTATTCCTTAAAGCGCAATTCTTTTTTAAATAATCTATGACAAAGATCTTAATCTTACTTTGTTCTCAAATAGTGGAGTTCGCTAATAATTGGAGTTACATAAATTGATTCTTTTCAACACTTATAATAGTATATTGAGTGATTAAGTGAACTAAGAAAAAAAGACCGCATTTGGCAAAAAAAGTTTTGTTTAATCTAGACAATGCAAATTCTTGCTTGGAATTTACAATATTCCGCAAGTGGGGGGGGGGGGGGGTGGGGGTATTGGTAAGTATCTTTTACTTTCCGTCACCTTTAGGTAAGGAAGGTGTAGTCTTTGGTCAAAAAATTCAATGGTGAGTTTTTAATGAATAAGTACGTTTTTGGGGCCCTAGAATACGATTTTACTAGTTTTACGATGATGTCTGTATGTGTGTGTGTGTGTATGTGTGTGTGTGTGTGTGAGACAATTTTTTCTCCCACGATAATTCCAAAACTATAATTCTAAAAATTATGATTCTTTCGGATTCCTCTTCTTTACAACTATATGAAGAGCTGATTAGATTTTGGTTATTATCAATATGAAAGAATATATTATTCTCTATACGGCTTGATTATACATTTTCCTTCATATTCAATAGATATAGAGTTATAGAGAGATTAAGAGAGGTTAACTTTCAAAAATCAGTCAGCTTTGCTAAATTTATGGAAACAGCAGATATATTCAAAAAATTCTAATTGACAGATGTCAGTATTAAGTGCAAAATAGAAAGTGGTATAAGTCATAATGGTCCTCGCAAGTGACTTAATAAAATAGGGAAAAGCTGAAGAAGGAGGAAGTGTCAAATGCAATTTACATAATGTACGTTCGTGTTATAATTTTATTGGATTTATAGAATCTTTTCAAAGGAACTTGCGGTATGGAATTTGTAAAAAAATAGTTTGTTCGTGTAACAATTTTACAGAATTTATAGAATCTTCTTCAAGGAACTTTTGGTATGGGATTTGTACAAAATACATCAAATTGACGGAGGGTTTTGTGCTGGCCACAACAGATTTTTTAAAGTAAAATTAATAATGAAAAAAACCCCTTTACTACAAGAACTATATAAAAAAAACTAGTTGTTATATTAAACGAACTATAGTGCAGCGTGTAATTAAAGAAATTATAAATTTATATTAATATTAGTTAACATCGAAATAATACATTTCTTTAACATATTAGTTTAGTTAACATTGAAATATAACGGCTTGATGATGTTAAATTAGATAAAAGGAACCATAACAAACGGCTTATAGTTTTCCGAAAACACGACTCCTTTCTTCGTTTCTCACGACCACTTTTAAAAGATCGTGCAGGTTTAGAAGAGCTGTGTGCTCTTTATGGATATGTAGAATTAAAATCTGCGTTAAGTGTTTCTGCATAATAGTTGATCTTAAATAAGTTTTCAGACGCGCTGAAGGTATTTGATTTCATACAAATTTTACCATAATAACACGTTTTCGACTTGATAGTTCTTTCCCAAAAGCAAACATAATATGTCCCCTTTTATGACAGTTTTTATTACAAGTATAAAATTACGAGTTTGTAATAAAATTGACGAATTTTTGTAGAAATTTCTTAAGACATGAATATTGATATCCGAATTGCATTTTCTTGTATTTTCTTGTATTTTATGTAATTAATAACATTTTTTAAAATGTAAACTATTTATGTAAATGCTGACACTTGTTTACATAAATTTTATGTAAAGCTGGCGATCAGGGAAATGAAAAAAACTTGAATGATTACAATTTGAATCAAAGTTAAAGCTGCCAAAATTACTGTCATCGAATATTTTATTACATATAAAGATACAAAACTTGAGAGGGGGGGCAAAGTGTTGTCTTTGCCCCCCTACTGAAATTTACGAAGGGGCAACTGCCCCCCCGGTTCCTACGCCCCTGCTCGTATATGATCAATTTTCTAATTTGTTACAATTGTGAAGGTCCTCATTCGAATATATAAAGGGTTTACTTACTTTGCATTATAAATCAGTGCACTTGACAATATCATCAAGGCAATATCGTTAGGGTTAACTCCCCCTTTGTAGTCGGGATGTACAATCGTTCTCTTGACACGAATTGTCTGCCCAAAAAGATCCTTAAGACTGTGAATACCAGCTTTAACGTAGTAGTGAATTAGGGGTATATGGGGAATTTCTGTGTAGCAGTGGGCAGCAGTAATAATCGTATGTTCGTTGAGAATGGAACCTCCACAAACGTGGGTGAGTAGCAGAGCAAGGCCATACTGTACGGAGACCTGATAGGGAAATTGTCCTTTTTCGGCCTCAGATCCGCCGACAATTCGGTCCTCTAAACCTACGGGACCAGCTAGAAAGGAAAAACATCATATTTAAAGTGGGAACATTTACGTCAAATTGAAATTAAATTTAAACATGTTTTCTACAGTCTATAGACAAAGTAGGCATTTGCGCTCGCTTTTGTCAACGCAAAATGTCACTTTGCCGCCCATGCGGGACAAAGTAGAAGAAACGCTCGCTGTCCGAATTTTTGACTATAAAATGTTGAGAAATACCATTTGTCTATATTCTTAATAGCAACGTTTAGTCAGGAACTAATGGCGCTGTAGTTACTTAAACATTTACCACCTCCACAAGTCAATCTGACATATGACTGCTCTGTCGGTATATTACATAACCAAAAAAATGCCGTACTGTTGTGTAAAGGAATGCAGAAATAAAATAGGGTATTCATTTACAAAAGAAAAAAATGCTTAGATTAGATTGAAGCAATAGCTCAAGAAGAATGGAAAATAACGATAAAAATAAAATTTAATAATATAATCGTTATTTATGGGGTCCCGTGGCCGCGTGCTTGAGTGTCTGGTCGCGAACCGGGTTCGAATCCGACCGACGCTAAATATTTCGAATTTTAAATGGCACAAAAGTGAACCCCGTGGTGCACCCTCCACAACAGGAATGAGTGCCCATGAGGTGACGCCTGGTAAGCGCCCCCACGGTACAAATATGTCATCATATCTGCGATAAAGCAGATTGTGGCACACTCAGAAATGGGTAATATGCCGTGATGATATATTTATATTTATTTATATATTGAGTAATACTGTAAGTACAAAGTGTACATTTTATTATTTTTTGTTATGGTGTGTTTGTGCTCTTAATACACAAATAGCTATTTTACGCAAGAATGCAAAATTTAAAAAAAAAATACCACCTATGAACTCAGATATTTAATGCTAAAATAGAGCAAAATTACACTGGCATTAGAGAAATGGTATCCCGCGGGGAAGTTTTTATCATCATACACCAACTACTTTAGTAGTAACTCAACTCTTTTCAAAAGTTGTAAAATTTGTTATTTCGATGAAATTTTCGCATATATTTAAATAGTTTTCCTTTTCCAACGAACTTTTGGTATGGGATTTGTACAAAATACATAGAATTGACGGTAGGTGTTAACACACATTTGTGCTGGCCACATTAGATTTTTTTATTTATATTTAATATTTACAAAACAATAGAATTATTTTAATAACCCTAAGCTATTAAAAAATTAGAATATCTAAATATTTTTATAAATTCTTTTGCTTAAAAATACTTTGGTATGAGTTATTGTTATTGGGGTATTTTATTAAAAAAAAATTATGTTTTTTCTTGAATCAAATATTATAAGATAACAAATACTCAAAAACTCAGTCATACCGCATTTATTCTTATAAAATCGACGTTTCGATATACATTTTTATACCTTCTTCAGTGTAATAATAACTTACAGATTAATAAAAGTAAATTAATATACACAAAAACACATTCATTTTTTTAAGTAATGTTTAAACCATGTTTAAATTTATGTTTAATAATTTGTAAGATCTTACCCTCAATAAATATATATATCTAACATTGATTTAATAAGAATAAATGCTGAGAATTCGAATATTTGTCAACATACCTAATTTATACCACAGTCAAAAAATTTACATAACTATTAAATTTTTAAAAAGTTTTTATTAAACGAGATATAATTTTTTTAATTACAACAAATTTTACAAATACTGTATTTACAAATGCTTGGCATAAGTTAAAGATGAAAAATACACAGTATTTAAGTATTTAATTATTTAATAGTAAATAAATTTTTGAAAAATAATTTACCTACCTTGAACACTGGCAAGGGCCAACACGCACAACAAGGCAAATTTGACGATCATCGTGAATCATTTTTTTTTTCGCATTTTGTTCTATTTATACTGATGCTAAAATCTTGATTATTACTTATTTTCATAGATAAGATACAAAATTTCCAATATTCGAAAACAATGTACATACTCTCTATTATCTTTTTATCTTCGTCACCTTTAGGTAAGGAAGGTATTGTCTTGGGTTAAAAAATTCGGTGGAGTTTTTAATGAATAAGCACGTTTTAGGGTTCTTACCATACGGTTTTACTAGTTTTAGGATGATGTCTGTATGTGTGTCTGTGGGTGTGAGTGTGTCCGTGTGTGCGTGTACGACGACAACTCCAATTCTACAATTCTAAAAATTATAATTCTTTCGTATTCCTCTTTTTTACATTCATATGAAGAGCTGATTACATTTTGGTTATAATTGATCAACCGGAGGTTCCCTTATTTGAAGTTTTAAGCAGTTTTTTTTGAAAAAATGCAGTTATAGATATCATTACGATGGTATGATTCTTGTAGAAATGCTTTCAAAAATTTAGAACTACTAACATTCCCATGTATTTACATTTATCATCTTTTAATATTTGTTAGGAAAAATTACAACACCTTCAAGAAACATACAGATAATCACAGTTACAATACACGACATAAAGATTATTTAATTCTTCTTCGGCATAAAACTGTTAAATTTGAAAAAAATATTTTTTACATGGGGGCGATGTTGTATAACAAGCAACCAGATAATTTAAAAGATATGGAAAATGATAATTTGTATAAAAGAAAATTGAAAATGTACTTAATGAACAATTGTTTTTATTCTCTAGAAGAATATATGGCTCAGTAGTTAAAAAACAAAATATAAGTAAGATATTATAATAACAATGTAACAACTCTATTTACCGACTTGTCCAATATCATGTATTATTGATCGATGGAATAAATAAATATTATTATTATTATTATTATTTTACATTTTGTAGTTATCAATATCTTATTGATTATACATTTTTCTTCATATTCAATAGATATAGAGTTAAAAAGTTATAAAGAGATTAACTTTCATAAATCAACCAGCTTTGCTATAATTATGGAGAAAGATGTTATATAAAATAGTTCTAATTGACAGATGTCAATGTGAAGTGCAATTTACATAGTGTATGTTCTTGTAATATAATTTTATTGGATGTATAGAATCTTTTCCAAGGAACTTTTGGTATGGGATTTGTACAAAATTTATAGAATTGACGAAAGGTGCTGGCCACATTAATTTTTTCTACACTGTAATTACGTCTCTTTCATTGATAAAATTAGTAGTTTTATTTAAAATGTTCCAAAATCAATTTTGGTAATAAAAATACATAAATAAATATGTGTCCTTTCCATTTAAATGTAGATGAGATGGGGACTAGGAAATACAACAAAGTTATTTATTTTCTCTTATTTATTCATATTATTTCATGTTATTTAGGCCAGGTTTACAGTTATTTATAATTTAAATCTTATTTCGACTTATTAGAATTAATCCAGTCAATAAACGCAGATACCCTTGTGTATACACTTGGGGCTCCCTGAACTCCGCAGGGAGTTAATCCCCAGGAAACAATTCCTATCAGCTCTTGTGTTCCCGCCGCTACGAGGGGGCCACCGGAGTCTCCTGAACAGGCACCCAGCCCACCTTTATCAACGGGGCCGGTGCAGACGTTGGTGTCATCCAGAGGCTCACTGCTGCCCATCAACCCAACTAAAGCGGCGTCACATTGTTGAATGGAAACGACTGGTAGGTTGACGAATTGTAGACGATCGGGCATAATGGGGAACTCGGTTGTTGAGGTGCTGCCCCAACCGCTGAGGGTGCTTTCGCCAGTTGGGATGGCGCCTGGCGAGGGGAGGACGATTGGTTGTACGCTGAAAAGTTGGACACAACAAGATAAATAATTAAGGTGTTTGATCGATTGTTTTTATCTTCCGTCACCTTTAGTTAAGGAAGTTATTATCTTTGGTAGAGATGCACTCGATTTCGAGCTTTGGCCCGGCCCGGCCCGAAGCCCGCCTCGATTTCGAGTCGATCATCGAGCCGGGCCGAAGATATTTTTTATCGGGCCGAATCGGGCTAATCATTTTCAAAAATCGAGGCGAGTCGGACTTTTGATTTTGGCCCGGCCAGAAAATTCCAGCTTTTCGGGCCGGCCCGAAAAATCTTATAGTTCAATCAAATGCACAGTTTCCTTAATATTTTAATGAAAATGGATGAAGTTAAAAAGGATCAAAATGATTTAATAACAACAAACTTCACATCTTAATAAATAAAAATGTTTTATTTTACTTCAAGAATTCAAGGTTATTCATTAAAGCATAATAATTATATTGTGATGTTGCTATTATTACTGTTATTATTCGTATACTTAAATAAAAGTGATTTTTGTTCCTACCATAATGATTTCTTGTCCTATTTTTGAGCAGAAACAAAGTTAGATAAAAAATTCTTATGTAAATTAAATTTTTTTTATATAAACAAAGTGTTAAATACACGTAGGTCTGTAATTATTATAACAAACTTACACTAGAAGGTTTTTTTTTAACTACTTATGTTAACTAATGTTGAAAGTTATAAGAATGTAGAGGCTTTTTATAAGTTTGACACGAAAAAGTTAAACATTTTGCTTTAACATAAAAATCAACATTAGGAATGACGGATGCACCCAATTTCGAGCTTTGGCCCGGCCCGGCCCGAAGCCCGGCCCGATTTCGAGTCAATTTTCGAGCCGGGCTAGCAAATTTTTTTGTCGAGTCGATCTTCGAGTCGGGCCGGTAATTTTTATTTTCGGGCCGAGTCGATCCAAACCTCAAAGCCCGGCCCGGCCCGGCCCGAATGCATCTCTAATCTTTGGTCAAAAAACTCGATGGTTTTAATTTGTTACTATGGTGTAGGACCTCATTCGAATATATGTATAAAGTGTTTACTTACTTTTCGTTGAAAACCAGGGGACTTGATAATACCAGCAAGGCAATATCGTTAGGGTTAACTCCTCCGCCATAGTTGGGATGTACAATCGATCTCTGAACAGAAATGATTTGCCCTCTCTCCGGAAGATCGAGAATGCCAGCTACAAACGATGTAGTAGTTAGGGTATATGTACACCAACGCGCCTTACTTAGCGCTTCACATATTGCCTACTACTACAGTGAAACTCTGTGCGAAGCGCTTTGAGTTAACGTGTTCACACCGAGAGTACACACTTGAACATTTTAGTCCGAACGAATAGAATAAGCAGTACACGTAAGCAAAATTCGCCTAGTGTGGACCGAACGTGCCAAATGTTTTCCAGGGCTTATCGGTAAATCGAAATTGCTCAAAGGGAATAACTATTCAGTTGACTGGAATTCGTACCGATCGTTACTGTCGTATCAGAATCCATTAGATTGATGAAAGCGTTCATGTTACTGTAGGATTGAAACAAAGATGTATAAATGCGTTTACAGTAAAGGTTTTTATTAATTTAGTAATTGGGTATCGGTTTCGGAAAAATGTCCGTTCTTAGCCCTCTAAAAGACAAAAAATAAATATATGTTATTTATTTTTTGTCTTTTAAACAAAAGGCTGAGGCTGAGGATGGACATTTTTCCGAAACCATTAGTCAGTACGAATGCTTCAAATACGTTGAAAAACCAATAATTCGGCGAATCTGCTGAACGTAACGAGCTTCTGTTCAGACTATTTTGCTCTGCGCGTTCAATTTGACCTGTTCGTTTGAACTAAAATATTCAAGTATGGACCCAACATATAAAGCGTTAAAATAGTTTTGATAAAGTTAATTCACAAGTTATGATTGGTTGAAAATTATAAATTAAAAATAGAAAACGCAAAAAATGCAAGTGGGTTCACAAATTTAATAAAGAAAGATGAAAAATTTTATCATCTATAGAAAGACAAGGATTTAGCCAGACAAATACTACTACAGTGAAACTCTGTGCGAAGCGCTAAGTTAACGTGTTCACACCGAGAGTACACACTTGAACATTTTAGTCCGAACGAATAGAATAAGCAGTACACGTAAGCAAAATTCGCCTAGTGTGGACCGAACGTGCCAAATGTTTTCCAGGGCTTATCGGTAAATCGAAATTGCTCAAAGGGAATAACTATTCAGTTGACTGGAATTCGTACCGATCGTTACTGTCGTATCAGAATCCATTAGATTGATGAAAGCGTTCATGTTACTGTATGATTGAAATAAAGATGTATAAATGCGTTTACAGTAAAGGTTTTTATTAATTTAGTAATTGGGTATCGGTTTCGGAAAAATGTCCGTTCTCAGCCCTCTAAAAGATAAAAAATAAATATATGTGATTTATTTTTTGTCTTTTAAACAAAAGGCTGAGGATGAACATTTTTCCGAAACTATTAGTCAGTACGAATACTTCAAATACGTTGAAAAACCAATAATTCGGCGAATCTGCTGAACGTAACGAGCTTCTGTTCAGACTATTTTGCTCTGCGCGTTCAATTTGACCTGTTCGTTTGAACTAAAATATTCAAGTATGGACCCAACATATAAAGCGTTAAAATAGTTTTGATAAAGTTAATTCACAAGTTATGATTGGTTGAAAATTATAAATTAAAAATAGAAAACGCAAAAAACGCAAGTGGGTTCACAAATTTAATAAAGAAAGATGAAAAATTTTATCATCTATAGAAAGACAAGGATCCATTATTCGCTAAAAGAAAAAAAAAAAAAAACTTGAAAATAACCTTTCCGAGATAGGAACAAATTATAGAAAAAGCTATGCAGCTAAGCGTTAAAAACCAATACTGCTCGTTACTAAGCGCTACGCATACGCGTCGCGTCATACTGAGGCTGGGTACATATACATGTACAAATTATTGTAACAGAACACCGTCGCGTAACAATTTTCTGCCACTCGTCGACGTCACGTTATTTTTTAGTGTAAAAAGCCGGGTCCAGACTAGTAACGGAACATTGTAACGTAACAAGTTACAGTAACAATGTGGACGGGATTTTGTAACATGTTCCTGTAACAAATCGTATTACAATGTTTGGACTTGTTCCATCATTTGTCGGTCTTTGCCGTCACATCAAAGGATGTTACGATGTTCGGGAAAGTTCGGACGCGTTTCTAGTAGTTGAGAACAGTTCAAGTTAGCATCTGCATCAGTAGTGACGAAGATTTTAAATTTAGCAAAAACTCAAAATCAGATGGATGCATTCTTGTGAAATTTTTATATAATCCACTGATTTGCTAAAATTTTAAATCTGTCAATAGGCTGGATCCACTATAAACATTTCGACTTTCATATAATTTTAGCATCCACCATCTACGCGACTTTGGTCTTTTTCTTTTAATACTATAATGTATATAAATATATGCAAGCGCTGCTATCTGCATTGAACTCATGGCTGTCAAATTAATACTGATGCGAACAATTGAACATTTATGGGAACTAACGAACATTCGCTGTTAAGTCTGGATGCTTGCCGTACATCGGACTACTGTACATGTTACTGTAACATGTTACTGTAACATGTTACGTTACAATGTTCTGTTACTAGTCTGGACCCGGCTTAACCGTAAACCGTAACGTAACCTCGCCACGTATCAGATACTCAAAAATTAGTTTCTGACTTGTCCACACTCGCAAACAAGGAATATGAGCGCGTAACATTTCTTTTATGCAACGCTAGAAAACCGACGCTGTTCTGTTACGATGTTACGGTGTTACGATGTACCGTCCACACTGTTGTTACTACGGTTACGGTGTTAAAACGTCAAGCTTCTTAGTATTATGCAATATGCGAAGCGCTGAGTAGGGCCGTGGCCACATTGGCGCATCGATCCTAACACCAGACATAACTTTCAAATCATCGGACTTAGCCTCATACTACTGGTGTCCAGTGTCCTCAACGACGCATCGCAACTAACATTTGCTCAGATATTCACTGATGATTTAGTCATCATCTTCAGATAGAGATTTAATAATACCACCGAAAACCAGGAATCTATTATTTAAATAAAAAAAGATAATCTTAAGGGCGATCCTCTCCACTGTTTATTTAACATAAATGAATAATGGTGTTTTTTGAGAACTTTATTTCATATTGCTTCTCTCTAAAATACGGCAGATAGTATTTTGTTTGTCCATGGTGCGATGGGCCTAAATCGTTCAGAAATGTGCACGTACCGTTAATTTGATATGAACCGTAAGCCGGAACTTCCGTGATGCAGTGTCCAGCAGTAATAACCGTACGTTCGTTCAGGATGGAACCTCCACAGATGTGGGAGTAATCGAAAAAACCAGGAACGCCCCACTGTACGGAGACCTGATAGGGAAATTGTCCACGTACGGCGCCATTTCCACCGACGACTCGGCCATCTAAACGGCCTTTTATGGGACCAGCTACAAAGAAAAAAACATCATGTTTAATGGGGTATAAATAAATAAAAAAATAAATATATCATCACGGCATATTACCCATTTCTGAGTATGCCAATCTGCGTTGTACACAGATTTCGGTAATGATGATGACATATTTCTACCGTGCGGGCGTTTACCAGGCGTCACCTCACGGGCACTCATTGCTGGCTTGGAGGGGTCACTTTTGTGCCATTCAAAATTCGAAATATTTGGCTTCGGTCGGGATCGAACCCGGTTCCCCAGGTTCTCAATACTCGTATTTTTTTTAAATTGATCAATTATTCTTCTACAAAAGGCTAGGGTCTCAACACACGAAAACTTTTACATATCCTAATTCATTTTAGACGCCACAGTGTACTAGTGAGCCATCTTGTCGAACGAAGCATATGTGAGATTTAAGCATTTCGATACGCGCCAGCTTCATGAACTAGATTTGCGGAGTCGAGAAATACATAAGTCGTGATTTGAAGAAGGTTATGTATAAGTTTTCGTGTGTTTCATGCAATCCCTGATATAAGATCTCACAGATCCTTAATTAAACGTAAATTCAAATAAATACAGAATGTCTCATTTTCGATGTTTTTTTTTTTTGGGTATCTTGAGAAATATTATTGATAGAGCAAAATCGTTTGCACATTCCAGGATCAATTTCTTTAGGAATTTTCGATCTTCTTTTGTTTCTGAACTACAAGCAAAAACTCGTTTTTCGCTCATTTCGAAAATAACTCATAACTTATTTATTATGGTCGTTAGAGAAAAAATGTTTGAACAAATTTTGTACCGTTTTGTAGGTAAAATAAAATGGCGTAATTAGATTTTCTGAAAATTTCATAATTCTCGAGATATAGGACAAACTTATGATTTTTAAATGGCCACCTATGTTGAAAATAGTATCATCTTTTTATAAGCTTTTCAATGATGTATAATAGTCTACATCCTTTTGTTTTACACATGAAAAAGATGAATTAATAATATTTTGGAGCGAAAAAATTGAAAATTATTAAGAAACAAATGAAAAAATCTATTACAGTTCATCAAATGTTAATTTTGATTTCATATCTATTAATTATGTTCTCAAAATTATTCGAAACTAATTACTATTTATCTATGTCACAGTTGGCTTTGACACAATTCGAAAAAAATTGTTTATTATGCTTTTGAAGTAAATAAATTGAAAATATGAGTAAAACTAAAACAAATAATATTAGAAATAAACAAATGATGAACTGTAATACTGTAATAGATTTTATCATTTGTTTCTTAATAATTTTCAATTTTTACACCTCAAAAATTAATAATTCATCTTTTATTCATGTGTAAAACAAAAGAATGTACACTTGTTACATATCATTGAAAAGCTTATAAAATAAGAAAAAAGATGAGGCTATTTTCAACATAGGTTCCCAATAAAAAAAATCATAAGTTTGTGTTATATCTCGAAAATTATTAAGATTAAAAAAATCTAATTACGCGATTTTATTCTACCTAAAAAGCGTTACGAAATTTATTAAAACAATTTTTCTCTATCATTATAAATAAGATATGAGATATTTTCAAAATGAGCGAAAAAACAGTTTTTACCTGTAGCTCAGAAACAAAAGATCGAAAATTCTTGTGGTTACTGTTAAATCCTTCTCAAAAAGTTGTCCCTGGAATGTGTAAACGATTTTGCTCTATCAGTAATATTACCCGAGATATCTACCTTAAAAAATCATCGAAAATGAGATATCCTACAAATACATTTGATTTTTGAAAAATTGAATATTTAACCGAATGTGTACATGAATTTATATTTAATAATTTGTATGACGTTCCCTAAAGAAGGTAATATAAGTGTATATCGATTATCGATTTTGGAAGAATAAATTCATTATGCTGTATGACTAAGATTTCGAATATTTGTTAGTACCTAATTCATAAAAAGAAATGTATGCAATGATAATAGTGAAAGGAGTCTAAGGTTAAATTATAAATAACACTAATAAAATTACTCCTTAACCTTAAAATTTAATTCTAAATACGTATATCGAGAACTAAGTTCTCATCATCACAAATATTAAATTTTAAATAATTTTAAATTTTATTTAAACAAGATTACAACACATTTTAAGTAGGTTTTTAGAAAAAACGCTTACAGCTATGAGTTAAAGACGAAAAATAGGCAGTATTTAATTATTTACTTATATAATTGTAATAATAATTTTTGAAAAATAATTTACCTTGAACGCCGGCAAGGGCCAACACACAGAAGAATGCAACTTTGACAAACATCGTGAATTTAAATTAATTTCACACTTTGCGTTATTTATAGTGAATCTAAAATCTTGATTACTTCTTATTTTTATTGATAAGAAAGAAAATTTCCATTATTCTATTGCAGAATGATAAAAATCATTGATAAACCACTTTTACGGCTTATAATTAGATAGATATACTATCTGTTCTCTTTCTTCTATACTGTAATTGTGTCTTTCATCGATAAAATTAAAGTTTTATTTAATATGTATCAAAAACAATAATTCTAAAAATAAATAAATAAGTGGCCCTTGTATTTAAGTGTCGATGAGATAACGAAGAAAAAATACAACAAAATGATTTATTTTCTCTTAATTATTCTTATAATTTCATTTTATTTGGGGCAGGTTTACAGTTATTTATAATCCAAATCTTAGTTCGAAATAGTAGCATTAATCCAGTTAACAAACTCAGATAACCTTGTGCATACACTAGGGGCTCCCCGTGATCCACAGGGAATCATCCCCAGGAAACAACTCCAATCTGCTCGTGTGTTCCCTCCAATACGAGGGGGCCACCAGAGTCTCCGGACCAGGCACCTAGACCATCTTCATCAACAGAGCCAGTGCAGACGTTAGTCTCTACCAGAGGTCCACTGGAGCCGGTTATCGCAACTAAAGCGTTGACACATTGTTGATGGGAAAGTACTGGTAAGTGACGGTTTGTAGACTGTTAGCAACGAGCTATAAGTAAATATAGAGTGGCGCATCGCATGCTGAACGCGTACTTTACCCCCGTACACAGTTGAATGCTTAGGTCGGCGGCCATTATTATAACTGAGCGCTCAGCTCAGACGCTATACGTTGTTTGTCTCAGCGCTTATTGCACTATTTATTAAAAATGCCCGCAAAGTGTGTTGTTCCTCAGTGTGGTGGAAACAGACAAATTAAAAATAGTTGCAAGTCTTTTCACAGGTAAATTTTATATTCAAAAATTTTAACTCAAAGTTTTAATTAGCGACGGATTTACGATTTTACCGCCTGTAGTCTGATAATAGTTTCTCGCCTAAATCCAACAACGAATATAATCAATTTATTTTTAAGTAATTACTGATATTTATTATTACAATCAAATTTTCTTTATTGAAACAAAAATTTCTGTTGTAATTAAAATAAATACAAGAACAATTATTATACGTAATCAATTTTTTGTGTAAATAGTAAGACTGTTTCTACAGATATTCAAGGAACTAACATTCGACAATTTTTGACCAAAACAATCATATTTAAAGGTCAATAAAAACATTATTTTCTATTTCATATATGTAGTGATTATTTTCACAATTTTGTTTATTTTATTTAAAGAATATGTTTTTGTTATTGTATTTTATGTTATATTTTTTATATACGTTATTATTGTCATAATAAAATATATAATTTAATTTTCACTATTTTCGTTTTTATGTATCTATCTACCTACCTTGCTACTTTTTCAATATATTGTATTAATGCAGTTACATTTTTCATATTAATTGTTATTTATTATCTTAAAGTATTATAACAAAATAAGGATTCACAGTAAAAATTCTTAAATTATATTAATTTATCAATAGTTTCACATCATCCATATTATATATCTGTGAAACTAAATATGTATTAATTTATTTGTTTATTTATTTCGAAATATGATATATGTCAGAATAAAACTTTTCGCCACAAATTGCATTATTTATATGTATAATTCTAGCATAAAAGGTAAATTATTTCGTTAAAAATAATTCAGAAATATTACTGGTACGCTGCAACCTGCCTGGCAAGTTATAGTAGACATGCCGTCCAAGTGAGTACGGCCAGCAGCGCTCATCCGCCACTCTATTATTATTTACTTATAGCTCGTTGACTGTTAGGCATATTGGGGAGCCAGTCCGTTGAGGTGCTGCCCCAACCGCTAAGGGTACTTCCGCCAGTTGGGATGGCGCCTGGCGAGGGGAGGACGATTGGTTGCACGCTAAACAGTTATACACAATGAGTTAACAGTCAGTATATTATATAAAGTAAATTGGGAAAAGGTCATATCAGTCCTAGGGATTCGAACCCAAGACCTTCACTTTGCCAGAGCGACGCTCTTATTTGAGTGGTTAGTCACTTAAGACAAAAACGTAGGTACAATTCTACTAATTCTCAGGTAATTCCATTAATTCCCAGACAATTCCACTTTTCACCAGATCTCATTTTTACCTCCCGCTACCCTTGGTAAGGGAGGTATAGGGATCGTGCTAAAAATCACATACCGAGATTTTAGTAAATGACCACGTTTTAAGGTCCCTAGAATCCAATTTTAACATTTTCACGATGATGTCTGTATGTGTGTATGTGTATGGATTTTGTCTTCGCTTTAACTCAAATGCTATCATTCCGAAAATTCTGAAACCTTGTATTTCTATCCTATTCTAATATGAAAAGAAGCCATTAGATTTTGGTGTAAATCGGATAACCGGAAATTGCATTTTACCTGAAGCTCATGCATATTGGTTTTTCTTCAAAAAATACCATTAAATGCCATTTTTTCGCATTTTTTAATTAAAGATTATTGAATTTTCTACAGGAATACATTAATACTTTTTCTATATATTTTACAGATAAATTTAAAAATAATTTTTACCTCCCGCTACCCTTGGTAAGGGAGGTATAGAGAACGTGTTAAAAATCACATATCGAGATTTTAGTAAATGACCACGTTTTAAGATCCCTAGAATCCAATTTTAACATTTTCACGATGATGTCTGTGTGTGTGTGTGTGTGTGTGTATGTATGTATGTATGTGTGTGTGTGTGTGTGTTTGTATGTGTGTATGTGTAGGGACTTTGTCTTCGCTCTAACTCAAATACTATCATTTTGAAACCTTGTATTTACACCCTATTCTAATATGAAAAGAAGCCATTAGATTTTGGTGTAAATTGGATAACCGGAAATGACACTTTACCTGAAGCTCATAATGATTTTTCTTCAAAAAATACCATTAAATGCCATTTTTTCGCATTTTGTCGTCATGAAAATTAAAGATTATTGAACTTTCTACAGGAATACATTAATCCCGAAGCCTAAGAAAAACACAATTCCTTTGTTACACAGTTCATATTTCAAATTAATGTAACTGACAGTAAATGTCACTGTCAAAAAACTAATCACTTCAAATTAATAATAGTGACATTTTAAAAAGAAAATAGTAAATAAAGCAATAGTTTTCTGCAATGGAACAGTTTGCAGCGTTCGTAAATACGTAAGTATGTATTTAAATTAATAAAAATTAAATAGCGGGAGGTTTTGTGTTGGCCACATCAGATTTTTTCTTTTGAAATTTCGATACAATTAATAATAAATATCATTTTTCTTTTCAAACTTCTCTCCATTTTGATCTAATTTATTTATAAGAAAAGATAGCTTGAATACAACCCAACAATAATATGTTGACCTTTCAAAAAATAAAACGCGTATTGCTTATATCTATATAGCCACTAGCCAGAACTAGCAAACTGGAGAGGGGGACAATGAAAGTGCAATTCCGTAAGGGTTTTGTAAGAATAAATGCTGTAGGAGTGAGATTTGGAGTAATTGTCAACACCTTATCTATACCACAGTCAAGAAATTTTATTTTAAAGAGATTTTCATTTTGTATAAACGAGACATAATTATTTTTTAAAAATTGCAATAAATTTTAAATATAGGGTATTTACAAATGCTTGCAGTTATGAGTAAAAGATGAAAAATACACAGTTTTTAATTATTTAGTTATTTAATAGTAATACTTTTTTTGAAAATAATTTACCCTGAACGCCGACAAGGGCCAAACGCACAACAATGCAACTTTAAGGAGCATCTTGAATTATTTTTTTTTTCAAATTTTGCTCCATTTATACTGATTCTAAAATCATGATTATTACTTATTTTTATTGATAACAAATAAAATTTCCAATATTCTAATGTTATAGGATTATGAAGATCGATGATAAATGATTTTTATAAAACAGAAGCAATATGTAAATTATATGATCGATATATAATAAAAAAAAAACAACTTTTTGATTTTAACACACAGGCTTTATTTAGCAGTTATAACTTTGAAATTACACAGTAAAAAGAATAACATTTCATTGTAACAAGTATTTATAGCGTTTCTTATCATAAAGATTCTTGTTACAACGTGAGCGATTCCGTTAGGGCTTCATCATATATTTGTACATAAGTACTATCTGTTATATTTTTTCTACACTGTAATTGTGTCTTTCATTAATAAAATTAAAAATTTTATTTAAATTATTTCAAAAGCAATGTTATTAAGAAAAGTAAATATATAAATAAATAAATTGGTATGTCTCCCTTGCTCATAAGTGTAAATAAGATGACCAGGAAAAAATACAACAAAATAATTTATTTTCTTTTATTTATTCTTGTTATTTGGGTCAAGTTTACAGTTATTTATAACCTAAATCTTATGTTGACTTATTATCATTAATCCAGTCAATAAACGCAGATACCCTTGTGTATACACTTGGAGCTCCCTTAGATCCACAGGGAATTATCCCCCAGGAAACAATTCCTATCAGCACTTGTGTTCCCTCCGCTACGAGGGGGCCACCGGAGTCTCCCGTACAGGCACCCTTCCCACCTTTATCAATGGGGCCGGTGCAGACGTTGGTCTCTTCCAGAGGATCACTCGAACCCACCATGGCAACTAAAGCGTCGGCACATTCTCTATAGGAAATAATTGGTAGGTTGACGGTTTGTAGAAGGTCAATAATGGGGATCACGCTTGTTGCGGTACTGCCCCAACCGGTGAGGGTGCTTTCGCCAGTGGGAATGGCGCCTTCTTCGGGGAGGACGATTGGTTGCACGCTGAAAAGTTAGACACAACAAGATAAATAATTAAAGTGTTTAATTGACTGTTTTTACCTTCCGTCACCTTTAGTTAAGGAAGGTATTGTCTATGATCAAAAAACTCGATTGTTCTAATTTGTTACTATAGTGGAGGACCTCATCCGAATATATAAAGTGTTTACTTACTTTTCGTTGAAAACCAGGGGACTTGACAATATCAGCAAGGCAATATCGTTCGGGTTAACTCCTCCTTCGTAGTCGGGATGTATAATATACTCCTGAACAGAAATGACCTGCTCATTTTCCGAAAGTCTGAGAATGCCAGCTACGAACAGTGTAGTAGTTAGAGGCTATATGTACACCAAATCGTCTTACTTAGCACTTCATATATTGCGTAGTACTAGGTGAAACGTTAGTGTCGTAACAGAATCCATTCTTCAAGCACGTTGGAAAACCAATAATTCGGCGAATCTGCTAAACGCAAGCTGTTCAGACTATTTACTTTGCGAGTTCAATATGTTTCCGGCATAGGAACAAATTATAGAAAAAGCTATGTAACTAAGCCATAACAATCAACAATGCTTCGAAACACCTAGTGAGCCAAAACCGTCAAGCAATAGTTTGGTTGATAACGTCAAGCTTCTTAGTATTATGCAATATGTGAAGCGCTAAGTAGGGCCGTGATAGGGTTGTGCCGTGGACAATTGACCGGTCAATTTTCACAACAATATTTGACGGTCTAGTCAAATAATCTAAATGAAACTACCACGACATCTGTTGTTAAATAAAAGGTGCTATGTACTAGTTACAGTTATAACATGAATATACCTAGTTTGAAGATAACTGTATGCTGTGATGTTATTTTCCTATTATTTAATAGAATAAATACATATTTCATTGCGCCTTTTACTTTGCTTTCCCCTTTTTTGAATTTTTAGTGGGTTTGTTCATTAATTGTTGATTGTTTTTCATTTTCAGTAATATTGAATGTAGTAAACATTTATTGGTACTATATAAATGAATGACAATTTTAATTTTTAATTGTAATTTTTAATAAACGCTTCCTTGGTCAATTGACGGTTAATTGATCGTCAATTAGTCCGTCAATTGACCGAAAAATCTTTGACTGGTGAAATGCACAACCCTAGGCCGTGAACACATTAGCGCGCCGATCCTAAGCCCCAACCTTTGCACAGGGCCTAACACCAGCCATAACTCACAAAACATTGAACCTCTAGTGTATAGGGTTGCCAGACCTTCTAATATTCAAATAAAATCTATCTTCTATGTTCCTAAAATATAGAAGCAAAATCTTCTACATTTCGGCGTTTCAGAATATAATAATAATAATAATAATAATAATAATAATAATAATAATAATAATAATAATAATGTAATGTAATATTTTGATTGTTGGACCATGCGGCAACACTGTGCTTGTTATGAAGAGGGTTGAGTTGGATTTTAAATAATGTTTAATGGTTATTATTTTAGTTCTTTTTGTTTTCATTTATCTGAATATGTTTAATATATGTTTATTTTTAACACATTAATAATTATACCATCTAATGTAATGATATTAATAAATGATTTATTATATGTTTTGAAATTTTATATTTTCGAGTTAATTCTTCTATTTTCGATTTGATTTCTGGCAACCCTAAAGCCCGATTTATAGATTGCACAAAAAATAATGGAATAGAATAGTATAAGAAATGGAATAAAATAGGAATAGAAATTTTTAAGACCATTTATACATTGCATAGAATAGAAGACTTTGGAATAGAATAACGTCACTTTTGTGTCATTTTTACACTAAATTAACTATACTCGTATTTATTGGTGATTTGAGTAATGTCATTGTTTGTTTTTGCAATGTTTTAGCTACAAAACATGGTATTTCTGCAAAAGAACTGTTGTCTACAGAAAGTTTTTATTCTAGGAGTGGGCCAAAAGCAACGAAGTCGCAACAAGTTTCACGATTATTATCGGTACCATACATTTACATTGGTTTGTATTTCTATTCCCTGTGCTATTCTATTCCATTCTATTCTATGCAATCAATGCAATCTATAAATCAGGCTTTAAGTATCCGCAACGTCGAATCACAACTAACATTTGCTCAGATATTCACTGATGTTTTTGTCATCATTAGTGATGCAACGATTTTACTTTTACGAATACGATTCCGATTACGATTAATAAATTTGATAATCGCCGATTACGAATACGATTACGATTATGTATTAAAAATTGTTTAAGTTAAATGAATTACAAAAAAATCAATATATAGTAAAATAATTTTATTATTTATTAGATAGTACAAGTGTTAAAGGGAGTAAGTGCTTCCTACCCGTTGAGGATGATACCGGTAGAAGAGTACTAACTGACCGCAATGTTTATCACGTTTTTTGCTCGAACAACGCCCCAAATTAAAAAAAATCTGATGTGGCCAACACAAAACCTCCCGCTATTTAATTTTTATTAATTTAAATACATACTTACGGATTTACTAACACTGCAAACGGTTCCATTGCATAAAACTATTGCTTTATTTAATATTTTCTTTTTAAAATGTCACTATTATTAATTTGAAGTGATTAGTTTTTTGACAGTGACATTTAATGTCAGTTACATTCATTTGAAATATGAACTGTGGAACAAAGGAATTGTGTTTTTCTTAGGCTTCGGGACTTGTAAAAAAAATTATTTTTAAATTTATCTGTAAAATATATAGAAAAAGTATTAATGTATTCCTGTAGAAAATTCAATAATCTTTAATTTTCATAACGACAAAATGCGAAAAAATGGCATTTAATGGTATTTTTTGAAGAAAAACCATTATGAGCTTCAGGTAAAGTGCCATTTCCGGTTATCCGATTTACACCAAAATCTAATGGCTTCTTTTCTTATTAGAATAGGATAGAAATACAAGATTTCAGAATTTTCTGAATGATAGTATTTGAGTTAGAGTGAAGACAAAATCCCTACACATACACACACACACATACATACAGACATACATACATACACACACACATACACACATACAGACATCATCGTGAAAATGTTAAATTTGGATTCTAGGGACCTTAAAACGTGGTCATTTACTAAAATCTCGATAAGTGATTTTTAGCACGATCCCTATACCTCCCTTACCAAGGGTAGCGGGAGGTAAAAAAAATAGATTTGAAAATCATCTTAAACTTGTTTTTATTTACTTACCGCCTACTAATCAGTAATTTGTAAATAAAACCTGCTGCCTGCAAAAAATATATACTAGAAATTTTGATATTTTTTTTTAATTTGAGAGGAAACTAGAAATAATAATATGAAATACAAAAACAGTTACGCATGCAACTTATAATTCTGAACAACTTTACACTACAATTTTTGCCGTAAAATGAAAATAAAGAGCAGGAAATCACGTAAAATTAAAATCCTATGTTAAATCCCTATTTTCACTCCTAATGGCCACCACCGGGTATTTTGGTTAAAACATAAGAAAATTGTAAATAATCTAAATTATTAAATACGTTGCTCTTACTATGTACATCTTAATAATCGTAATTAATCATTGTTAATAATCGACGATTACGATTAACCGTGAAATGCTCATAATCGGCGATTACGATTAATCGTAATCGTTGCATCACTAGTCATCATTCTCAGACAAAGATTTAATAATTAATTTAATCTTTAAATAAAAGAAGATAAAATTAAGGGGGATTCTTTCCACAGTTTATTTAAAATAAATTAATAATGGTGGTTTTTGAGAACTTTATTTCATATTGCTCCTCTCTGAAATAATATCTTTTTGTCCATGATGCGATGTTGTTAAAGCTAAAAAATGCTGGGATCGCTGCGTTGTGGCCAGAGCCTAAATCATACTTTGTGTGCAGTGGTGTGCACGTACCTTCAATTTGATATGAACCTATAGTCACAGTTTCCGGGAGGCAGTGTCCAGCAGTAATAATAGTACGTTCGTTGAGGATGGAACCTCCACAGACGTGGGAGAATGCACCCAAAATGCCCCACTGTACGGAGACCTGATAAGGATATTGTCCACGTTCGGCGCCAGATCCGCCGACTACTCGGCCTTCTAAACGTCCCTTTACGGGACCAGCTACAAAGAAAAACTAAATATTCATATGATACTAGACAATAAAATGAAATACCCGTATTTATTTAAATCGATCAATTTTTCTTCTACAAAATGTTCAATTGCAAATAACTTTATTTTAAAAAAATCTGATGTGGCCAACACAATACCTCCCGCTATTTAATTCTTATTGATTTAAATACATACCTACATATTTACTAATGATGTAAAAGTTATTTATGTATTAAGAGCGTAAGGAGGCTTTTATGGCCTGCGGTGGGATTTTGAGCCCGAGGCGTAAGCCGATGGATAAAAACACGTCAAAGGCCATAAAAACAAGTTACGCTCGTGGTACATACAAAACTTTATGCACGGACGAAAATTTTCAAATTATGAGTGTTAGAAAAATTGTATCGAAAAGAATTTGTGCTCGTACATCCAATATCTAGTGTTGCTATGAAAGCGGAGAACAACAGTTTATTAGTTATGTAATTTGAGTTTTATGTTGTGTATCTCTGTACTTTCCATATAAATATCACAAAATTAATTTTCATTTTTCATTAAAGAATATAAAAATTTTCGATTTGTAATAAAAACTTTTCATGTTGCCTGTTTAAATTGTTTATATTGTAGGTTATAATTTGGTTTGACATTTCATAATATAATGCGGCCCGCGGGTTATAAAATGACGTTTATGTGATATGTGATACATCCGTACATAAACTATATTAAGTTCCTTTGCATATAACTATTGCTTTATTTACTATTTTATTTTTAAAATATCACCATTATTAATTTGAAATGATTTGTTTTTTGCAGTCTATATCACAGTCGAGAAATTTACACAAATATTAAATTTTAAAGAGATTTTTATTTTATATAAACGAGATATAATTATTTTTTAAAAATTGAAATAAATTTTAAATGTAGGGTATTTACAAATGCTTGCAGCTATGAGTAAAAGATGAAAAATACACAGTATTTAATTATTTAGTTATTTAATAGTAGGTAATACATTTTTTGAAAATAATTTACCTTGAACGCCGACAAGGCACAACACGCACAACAATGCAACTTTAATGAACATCTTGAATTATTATTTTTTTTCTCTCATTTTGCTCTATTTATATTGATTCTACAATCATGATTATTATTTATTTTTATTGATATCAAATAAAATTTGAAATATTCTATTGTTATACGATTATAAAGATCGATGATAAATGCTTTTTATAAATAAAAAGCAATATTTATTTTATTAAATAAACCTATAAGTACCTACTATCTATTATCTTTCGTTTTACTATGCTGTTAACAAAAATAAATAAATAAAAACATAAATAAATATATGGCCCTTGCATTAAGCAAGAAATAAAACAAAATTATTTATTTTTTCTTATTTATTCATACTATTTCATGTTATTTGGGCTATGTATACATTTATTTACAATTCAAATCTTATTCTGAAATAGTAGCATTAATCCAGTCAACAAACGCAGACACTCTTGTGAATATACTAGGCGCTCCCAAAGATCCACAGGGAATCATCCCCCAAGATACAATTCCAATCTGTTCGTGTGTTCCCTCCAATACGAGGGGCCCGCCAGAGTCTCCGGAGCAGGCACCCAGACCACTTTCATCCACAGGGCCAGTGCAGACGTTGGTATCTGCCAGAGGATCACTGGAGCCACTTATCGCAACTAAAGCGTCGTCACATTGTTCTTGGGAAAGGATTGGTAGGTTGATGGTGTGTAGACGATTAGGCATAATGGGAATCCAGCCTGTTGAGGTGCTGCCCCAGCCGCTGAGGGTGCTTTCGCCAGTTGGGATGGCGTCTTGCTCAGGGAGGACGATTGGTTGGACGCTGAAAAATGATAGACACAGTGAGATAAATACTTGATTTCGATTTTCAATCAAATGAGGAATAAGGAAGGTCCTCTACATTTTTTTAATTTTACCTCCCGCTACCCTTGGTAAGGGAGGTATAGGGATCGTGCTAAAAATCACATATCGAGATTTTAGCAAATGACCACGTTTTAAGGTCCCTAGAATCCAAATTTAACATTTTCACGATGATGGTCTGTTTGTGTGTGTGTGTGTGTGTGTGTGTATGTATGTGTAAGGAATTGTTGACGCTCTAACTCAAATATCATTCTGAAAATTCTGAAACCTTGTATTTCTACCCTATTCTAATATGAAAAGATATCATTAGATTTTGTTGTAAATCAGATAACCGGAAATGGCACTTTACCTGAAGCTCATAATGGTTTTTCTTCAAAAAATACCATTAAATGCCATTTTTGCGCATTTTGTCATTATGAAAATTAAAGATTATTGAATTTTCTACAGTTATACATTAATTCTTTTACTATATATTTTACAGAGAAATTTAAAAATCAATTTTTCTTATAAATCGATAAGCCTAAGATAAACACAATTCCTTTGTTGATGTCTGCATGTGTGTATGTGTGTGTGTGTGTGTGTGTGTGTGTGTGTGTGTGTGTGTGTGTGTGTGTGTGTGTGTGTGTATGTGTATGGTTGTCTTCGCTCTAACTCACATACTATCATTCAGAAAATTCTGAAACCTTGTATTTCTATCCTATTCTAATATGAAAAGAAGCCATTAGATTTTGGTGTAAATCGGATAACCGGAAATGGCACTTTACCTGAAGCTCATAATGGTTTTTCTTCAAAAAATACCATTAAATGCCATTTTTTCGCATTTTATGTCTTATGAAAATTATTTTTTTTCTCTAGCGGCTAGTAATATCATGCTGATATTGTCTTTATAAGTATATAACGAAAAACATACTTAAGGAGCAGCGGTCAAAAACGGACACCTAATTTTTTAAACAGTTTTTTGACATTCCTGTAAAAGTACCATTTTCACATAGCAGGTTTTTCAGAATCATCGACGTTATATTATGTTTTTGAGTAATCGTCCCTCCAACATCCATACATACACACATACATACACATACACGCACACGTACACACACACACACACACACACACACACACACACACACACATACACACAATCTGTACCTACATATTAATATTTTTTCTGTATATAAAGTTAGCAGATGTTAAGTTTTTCTTAATATATAACAAGTTTCAATAAATATAATACTTCTTTTGTATTAACACATAACACACATTAAATTTTGAAAAACATACATTTCACGATCTATGAATTACATTAGTTTGAAGTTAGTGTATCTCAAAATTTCAATAAAAATGGGTCTCATTTTTACCTCTCGCTAAGAGAGGTATTGGATTCATGCTAAAATTCGCACATCCAGATTTTATTGAATAAGCACGATTTAAGGTCCCTAGAATCCGATTATAACATTTTTGAAATGATGTCTGTGTGTGTGTGTGTGTGTGTGTGTGTGTGTGTGTGTGTGTGTGTGTGTGTGGATGTGTGTATGTGTGTATGTGTGTGTGTGTGTGTGTGTGTGTGTGTATGTATGTATGTCTGGATGTTGTAGTCACGATTCCTCAAAAACTATAAGACTTAAAAAATATTTAACAGTGGCGTAAATAGGGTCCGCAAAACCCCGGTATGGGGACCCCAAACTGCCACGAAACTACCATAAATTAATTTATATTTTAGTAATGTAAGCGCCAGTTTAAAAATTACGCATTTATGGAAAGTGATTTATGTGAAGTTTGCACTGCCTTGCTATTTTTTTTTTTAACTATTCCAGTTACTGTCGCTACAGCAGAAAGATCTTTCAGTAAACTGAAATTAATAAAGTAATACCTGAGAAACAGCATGACTCAAGACAGATAAAGCAATCTGTCTCTTTTGGCAATAGAGCATTTTGCAGCACAAAATTTAAATTTAAAATGTTTAATTAGGGATCATGCTAATCAAAAGCCCATAGTTGTGACATCTAATTTAATTTCTAATTATTCAAAAGTGAATAGGAATATAATAAAGTTTTTTTTATGATAGCGAACCATACCTTATGTTTATTTGTATCAATATTTACACAAAAAAAATATTTTTAATATCCCTATTCATCCCTATTCATTTTGAATATGCGAATTATTATTTACTTTTATTTTCTCTTTTTCTATAATAGTTACTTGATTAACTATTTTACAGATTGTTAGCTGTCAAAAAATCGCACTTTTACTGTCAGTTGGCAAAATAAATATTGTATTTATAATTATTTACAGTAAAATTAATCAAAATGTACATTGTGTTTTCTTGTACCTAATCATATAACTTTCAGAAGTTTATTGGAGGAGGGGGCAACATTTTTTTTGCGGGGGGGGCCTCTAAATCCTAGTTACGCCACTGATATTTAACTGCAGTTTCCTCAATCTGACATTCCTGGGAAGAGCTGAAAAGGTTTTGGTAACAATTGAACAACCGGAAGTAGTAGTTTCTTAGAAAAATTCTTCTAAATATAATTTTTTGGGAGTTTTTTTTTTTTATTAAATATTGAAGAACATAAAATTCTCCATCTAATACACTTAAAATTTTTATTATATCTTGTATAGATTTAGAAATAAAGACTCTATAATTTATAGAGTAAACTAATCGCAAAGGCCAAGGCACTAAGGAAACCAGTTAACAAATTCCAATGTTTATAACATGACACATGTCATTGTCAAATATCAACAGTTTTAGTGACATTCTGATAGCTTTTTCTGGGAAGTATATTTAACTTTTCTTATTGTTTTATTAATTAAATATTTGAAATTATAGGTAAAATTGTGGTAAAATGCATATATCCATCCGAAATACCGCCAATTTGGTTAATGAATTGGAACAATCTTTGACGTTTAGAAACTTCCTCATACAATGAAAAATAGATATAATTAGACTTATATGTGTGCAGAAGACATGTTAAATATAATAAAAAACAATATTTGGGTAATGTTCTGTAAGATTTTGTTATAAAACGACTGTTCGAAAGCGAAGTGCAATACAATACTTATATAGCCTAATATGGAAATGGCGAGAGGTGTTGTGCTGGCCACAACAGATTTTTTACATTTCATACTGTAATATTTAAATGGCAAAACAAAAAAATATATTTTTCTTCATGTAAAATAGAAATAATCATGGATTATTACCTTCCGTAAAAGGAAGGTATTGTCTTTGGTCAAAAAATTCGTTGGTGAGTTTTTAATGAATAAGCACGTTTTAGGGCCCCTAGAATACGAATTTACTATTTTTAAGATGATGTCTGTATGTGTGTGTGTGTGTGTGTGTGTGTGTGTGTGTGTGTGTCCGTGTGTGTGTCCGTGTGTGACAAATTTTTCTCCGACGATAACTCCAATACTACAATTCTAAAAATTATAATTCTTTCGTATTCCTCTTCTTTACATCCATATGAAGAGCTGATTAGATTTTGGTTATAATTGATCCACCGGAAGTACTCTTATTTGAAGTTTTAACAGTTTTTCTTGAAAAAACGCAGTTAAATATTATTTTTCGACATTTTGTGATTATCAATATGAAAGAATATCTTATTCTCTATACGGTTTGATTATAAAGTTTCGTTCATATTCAATAGTTATAGAGACATTAAGAGAGATTAACTTTCAAAAATTAGTCAGCTTTGTTAAAATTATGGAAACAACAGATAAATTCAGAAAAATTTAATTGACAGATGTCAGTGTCAAATGCAAAACCAAAGTTGAAAGTACAGTGTCAGAAATTTATGTGTGAATGTGATAGAGTGTCCCTCCAAAGAGAAGAAGATGGAAGGACTGTGTAGCAGAAGATTTGAGAGAGGAAGAATTGTGTGAAGAAGATGCGTTGGACAGGAATGATTAAAAGAGAAGAGTAAGAAACAGCGACCCCTAATAAAATAGGGAAAGGAACTTTCGGTATAGAATTTGTACAAAATAGTGTGTTCGTGTTACAATTTTATAGGATATACAGAATCTTTTTCACGGAACTTTTGGTATGGGATATATACAAAATACATTGTATTGACGGAAGGTTTTGTGCTGGCCACAACAGATTTTTTTTTGTTTAATTTTGTAGAAGTTATAGTATCCTAAACTCAGGGGACTTTACTTTTGAAACCGATAATAGTTATTTGGATTGAGGATAAATAGCATGGAATTCCTCTTTATATATATACTTTCTAAATGTATTTTGAGTCCCGATGTATTATCTGCTGTTTTTTTTTTATATAAGAATATTTTTACTCTGCTTTTCGCACAAGACATTTCCCAACTTTTTCTTTTCTTTCCCTTAAATATTTATATTATTTGTAAATGACATAGAGGATTATTTTCGAAATAATGGATCGCGAGGTTTAAGCATAGACGGTCATAACGATTTATTAATATTAGCCTACGCGGACGACATGGTTATCCTCGCAGACTCCCCTATTGACACAAAGCAGAAACTGAAAATACTTCAAAATTACTGCGCAGAAAATTCACTAACAGTAAATACTAATAAAACAAAGATTGTAATATTTCACAAAGGTAAAAATCCGGCCCAAACTAATTTCATATATAACGAAAGCAAGATAGATGTAACAAATCAATTTAGTTATTTAGGAATGAAGTTCTCATCCTCAGGAAAATTCCGCCTAGCTGTCGATGAACAAATTCAAAAAGCAAATGCTGCAATAAGTAATGTAAAAGAAATACTTGCACGGGGGAAGTCATCCGGCTGGGCAGAAAAAATAAAACTTCTTAAAAGTGTCATTAACGCCTGCGCTCTATACGCTTGTGAAATCTGGGGCCCGACCCAGTATGAAGCGATAGAAAAAGTGTAATTAAGATTCATTAAATCAATTTTACAAATACGTAGAAACACTCCAAATCACTATGTAAGACATGAAACTGAAACTGATCATATAGCTTGCGATGTTTGGCATAGAATCCTAAATTGGTGGCATAATTTACTTCTAATGAACGATAATAGAATACCAAAAATTTTATACAATCGCTTAAAAATCCTAGATAACTCGCACATTAACAAAATTGAATATAATTGGTGCTCTAACATACGAATATTTCTACAAGATTTAGGTTTTATTGAAGTTTGGAACAAGCAATCGGTAGATAAAAACACTATTCAAGAAATAATTACTACGTATAAAATTAAATGTAAAAATCAAGATCATGACAGAATAGCAACCTCTAACTTCAATTCTTACTACCCACAACTAGCATTAAGTCATCAAACGAGTAATTATTTGTTAACGTACAATCTTCCCATAAATATGATAAGAATAATTTGTCAGCTGCGACTGTCTGAGAGCAAAGGATTGAAAATTTTCTATAAAACCCTTATTTACGAACTAGATGCAGAAAATAACTGCACTATTTGCAATCTACAGGAACCTGAAGATCTGGTGCATTTTTACTTAAATTGCCCTATCTACTCCCCCTACAGAAATACTTATCTAAGCTCATATATTACAGATATTAATTACTTTAATTTTTATATGCTCCTCAGTGAGCTAGATGAACACAAAATTAAAAACATATTTTACTATACAATTGCAGCCCTTAAATTGAGAAGCTTCTTTTTAAATGAATAGAATCGATCCAATTTATACTTTAAATTCAACGAACTCTACGTAGTATCTTTTGCACTTAGTCTTTATTTAATAATATTTGTACAGCTTATGGCTCATTATGGGAGACTGGAACTTGAACGAAGTAAATAGTGCAAGCTATAACTATTCAGAGGGTAGTGAAAAAGCTCAGTGTGTCAGTGACTTCATCGCTAAATACTCCCTAAACTCCCTAAATAATTACGTTAATATAAATCAAGTGACACTAGACTTAATATTTTCCACAATTGCAGAAACTGAAATACTTGTTAGTGAATATCCACTTATAAACATCGACAATCATCATCCTCCACTTCAGATGAACATTAGTATTAATAGACATAATAGAAATAGAGATTTCAAAAAGATTACTAAATATGATTACAAGTCAGCCGATTATGGCAAATTGTACAGTATGTTGCTTCAATCTGATTTCAGTATGCTAAATGATAAAAACTTAAATTCAGATTCAAAATTAGAATTTTTTTATAAAATCATTCATAATATATTTGATGAATATATGGAAAAAATTATTGTTGTTAATAAACAAAGTTATCCTGTTTGGTTCACTACTGACATAAAACGAAAACTAAAGCAAAAATCATATTTTTTAAGAAAATCAAAACAAAATACAAAAAAACAACATGAATATTTTGATAAATATAGAACATTAAGATCTGAGATAAAACTTCTCATAAAACAAGCCCATACAAATTATCTCATTCATGTAAATAACTTGTTAAAAGATAATCCTGCACAATTTTGGTCTTACATAAACAATAAACGTAAAAACAACCCTATGGCCACTATATTTTCATTTAAAAATAAAAAACTATGTACTGATCACGAAATAGTGAATGCCTTCGCAGAATACTTTGAATCCGTTTATTGCTTAAACTCAAATCAGTCAGGTAATAATTCTCCGAAAACAGAATATAATTTAGACTGCTTTAATGTTACCAATATAACAGAATTAGATGTATTAAATGCAATAAATAATACTAATGCCCGTGCCAGTATTGGACCTGATTCCATACCAGGATACATAATTAAGGGATGTGCGGAACTATTTAGCAATCCACTTACAATTATTTTTAATTCTGCTTTGCAGGAGAAAAAATTTCCCACTAAATTGAAATTAGGTCGAGTCTGTCCAATATTCAAATCAGAAAATCCTAAAAATATTGAAAATTATAGACCTATAGTTGTACTACCAGCTATATCAAAAATTCTAGAAAAAATTATTTATACCAAATTATATTCTCACACAGAAAAAGTTATAGCAGATGAACAACATGGATTTGTAAGACAAAGATCCGCAATTACGAATCTATCTATCTTATCAAAAGATGTGGCAAAATCTATAGATAACAAACACCAACTTGATGTAGTTTATACAGATTTAAGTAAAGCATTCGATAAAGTTAATCATGAAATATTAATCGAAAAACTTAAAGTATATAACGTAGACAATAACTTTTTAATATTTCTAGAATCCTATTTATCTGACCGTAAACTATCTGTTTCATACAACAATTCTGTATCTAAAGAGTTTTCCCCATCATCAGGTGTTCCTCAAGGATCTCTATTAGGGCCTCTATTATTTACTCTCTTTATTAATGATTTACCCCTAATTATTAAAAACTCAAAATGCCTATTATACGCAGACGATGTAAAAATTTATAAAGAGATACAAACAATTAACGACTATCACAGCCTGCAAGTAGATGTTAACAATCTGTCAGTATGGTGCCAAAATAATATGTTATCCTTAAATATATCGAAATGTAAAACAATCACTTTTACCAGAAGAAAAACATTTCTTATTAATGATTATTGCATAGATAACCAAACACTGGAGAGAGTAACTGAAATAAAAGATTTAGGTATACTATTTCAAACAAACTTTAAATTTGATAAGCAATATAAAGCTCTAGTAAAAAAATCATTTGCAAAATTAAGCCTTATTCTTAGACAAAGCTCTAACTTTACTGTTGAAACAATAATAGTTTTATTCAACTCATTAGTTCGCTCAGTTTTAGAATACGGTTGCATTATATGGAACCCTAATTCCCAAACAGATATAAATACAATAGAAAAAGTACAAAAAAGGCTGTTGCGATATATGTATTATAAAAAGTTTTCATTATCTCCACAAATGATATCATATGAAATCCAAAGAAAACTATTTAATGTAATTAGTCTAAAAGACAGGCGAGATATGTTGTCCTGCATTTTCATTTGGGATATTATACATAACAATATTGCAGTACCTGAGCTACTAGAAAGCTTACCTTTTTACATACCAAAAATTGCTTTAAGACTGAGAAATATAATATTCAAAATAGAAAATAGCTCGTCACCGCTGATAACATGTTTTACATTAATTAATAATTTATGCACTAGCAATGCAAACTTTGATTTATTTCACTGTAAAAAACGATTTATTATAGATCTATATTTAAGTAATGTTTAATTATGTATTGATGTACTTACTTATTCTACATCTACTGTTTATATGTAATTATGTATATGTATTTTTCTATCTGTTGATATGTAATTGGAATTTTTTTTCTGTATATTGACAGTTTAAATAAACCATTATTATTATTATTATTATTATTATTAATTGCACCCTACATTATCTGACATTTTGGTGAAAATGTGTAAATAAATTTACAATTACTACTTCTCATTTATAATTTGTCATAATTGAGAATTTATTTGATCATCTAATTTACAACTTCCTATATTTATGTCTGGAAATAATTATGTACTAAATATTTTCATGTATTGTATCTCTTTTCTTTTATATTGATTTTTGTATAGGGCTCAGCCCTGGGAACAAATAAAACTCTATCTATCTATCTATCTATCTATCTATCTATCTAAATATTTAAATAAACCAAATAATTTGCTGTTTCTTCTTGCATATTCATTTTTTCTTTCTTCTTCTCAGCCTGTGGCTGTGGTTTATTTTTCTCTGTATCAGAGTAAGATGCAGATTCTAAATCGTCATTTTTTTTTTCAAACTTCTCTCCATTTTGATCTAATTTATTTATAAGAAAAGATAGCTTGAACACAACCCAACAATAATATGTCGACCTTTCAAAAAATAAAAACGCGTATTGCTTATATCTATATAGCCAGAACTAGCAAACTGGAGAGACACAGCATTGACGTTATATGCAAGAGAGAGAGATAGAATATCCTGCAACCAAACAAACCTCCCCTCGTTGTCTTACGTCCCGCTCTCTGATTCTATCTGTCATTATGTTTGCATCTGTTATACATTGTTAACCTAATTCTTTGTGATTTGTTCGTTGTGTTCAATAAATATGAGTTTAAAACCACAAGATGTGCGAGGGGCAACTTTTTTTGTTAGATAATATTGAAGATCACTCGATTATTCAACAAAAACGATGGCTGGAGTGTAGAATTCTATGGCTGGTGACAGGTCTGTGTTTGGACGTGCTAACCATAGCAACCTTTAGATCTATGCTTTCCCGCTAGATGCGCTCTTGCAAATTGCAATTGTGTAAGTATCTATTCCGTAATGGGTTTTGTAAGAATAAATGCTGTAGGCGTGAGATTTAGAGTAAATGTCAACACCTTATCTATACCACAGTCAAGAAATTTTATTTTAAAGAGATTTTCTTCTTGTATAAACGAGACATTATTTTTTTTTTAAATTGCAATAAATTTTAAATATAGGGTATTTACAAATGCTTGCAGCTATGAGTAAAAGATGAAAAATACACAGTATTTAATTATTTGGTTATTTAATAGTAATATTTTTTTTGAAAATAATTTACCCTGAACGCCGACAAGGGCCAAACGCACAACAATGCAACTTTAACGAACATCTTGAATTATTTTTTTTTCAAATTTTGCTCCATTTATACTGATTTTAAAATCATGATTATTACTTAAGAAAAACAGAAGCAATATGTAAATTATATGATCGATATATAATAAAAAAAAAAAAAACTTTTTGATTTTAACACACAGGCTTTATTTAGCAGTTATAACTTTGAAATTACACAGTAAAAGAATAACATTTCATTGTAACACGTATTTATAGCGTTTCTTATCATAAAGATTCTTGTTACAACGTGAGAGATTCCGTTAGGGCTTCATCATATATTTGTTATGTCATCGTCATTATGTAATAGGGTTCCATAATATGTATGTATATAAGTACTATCTGTTATATTTTTTCTACACTGTAATTGTGTCTTTCATTGATAAAATTAAAATTTTTATTTAAAATGTTTCAAAAGCAATGTTATTAAGAAAAGTAAATATATAAATAAATAAATTGGTATGTCGCCCTTGCTCATAAGTGTAAATAAGATGACCAGGAAAAAATACAACAAAATAATTTATTTTCTTTTATTTATTTTTGTTATTTGGGTCAAGTTTACAGTTATTTATAACCTAATCTTATGTTGACTTATTATCATTAATCCAGTCAATAAACGCAGATACCCTTGTGTATACACTTGGAGCTCCCTTAGTTCCACAGGGAATTATCCCCCAGGAAACAATTCCTATCAGCACTTGTGTTCCCTCCGCTACGAGGGGGCCACCGGAGTCTCCCGTACAGGCACCCTTCCCACCTTTATCAATGGGGCCGGTGCAGACGTTGGTCTCTTCCAGAGGATCACTCGAACCCAGTATGGCAACTAAAGCGTCGGCACATTCTTGATAGGAAATAATTGGTAGGTTGACGGTTTGTAGACGGTCGGGCATAATGGGGATCACGACTGTTGAGGTACTGCCCCAACCGGTGAGGGTGCTTTCGCCAGTGGGAATGGCGCCTTCTTCGGGGAGGACGATTGGTTGCACGCTGAAAAGTTAGACACAACAAGATAAATAATTAAAGTGTTTAATTGACTGTTTTTACCTTCCGTCACCTTTAGTTAAGGAAGGTATTGTCTATGATCAAAAAACTCGATTGTTCTAATTTGTTACTATAGTGGAGGACCTCATCCGAATATATAAAGTGTTTACTTACTTTTCGTTGAAAACCAGGGGACTTGACAATATCAGCAAGGCAATATCGTTCGGGTTAACTCCTCCTTCGTAGTCGGGATGTACAATATACTCCTGAACAGAAATGACCTGCTCATTTTCCGAAAGTCTGAGAATGCCAGCTACGAACAATGTAGTAGTTAGAGGCGTACACCAAATCGTCTTACTTAGCACTTCATATATTGCGTAGTACTAGGTGAAACGTTACTGTCGTACCAGAATCCATTCTTCAAGCACGTTGGAAAACCAATAGTTAGGCACAACAGGATAAATAATTAAGGTATTTAGTTCGGGTTAACTCCTCCGTCGTAGTCGGGATGTACAATATACCTCTGAACAGGAATTATTTGCCCATTATCCGAAAGATTGAGAATGCCCACTGAAATATATACTAACTGGAATGCGCGTACGAACCGTGACTGTGAAGCATATTGAAAGCCTGCTGCTGGAGTAGTCGGCAAACATCGAGACAGTTCGTGAGTAGACGGAAGCCTGCTGCTGGAGTAGTTGGCAAACATCGAGACAGTTCGTGAGTAGACGGAAATTATTTCGTGTGGCGCATGTTTAAATAAATTAAGCATAATATGAAAACAAAGCGATCAGCTATGATACGAGTTATTCGGCTAGGTTCGGTTCGGCACGAACGTGCGCGAACAGGACCAGCCATTATTGTTCATTGAGGCTTCAGTGCAGCGTACGCTGATAGGTAGAGTATGCGAGTTCCAGTTAGTATATATTTCAGTGAGAATGCCAGCTACGAACGTAGTAGTTAGTGTATATGTACACCAACGCGTCTTACTTAGCTCTTCACACATGGGCGTCATTTCAGCTTTATAACTGGGGTGGCAAGACCTACCGGGGGATCTGGGAGATATGGATACCCCCCAGGCCCCAGGTGAAAGGGGGGTCCGGAGATCCTCCCCCAGATAATTTTTAAAAACTAGCTTTAAATTTGTTAGTTTCTGAAGCATTTTCAGACTATTTCTATCTAAGTTTATAATTTACAAGTTTTCAAATCATATACTATCTTTCTGAGCTAACCCAAGCGTGATTAATGGAGAATTGATAAAGCTAAAAAAATTCCCTGCTAGAGACTTGTATTTTTCAATTAGGTATTCGTAAATTATTGAGACATTTACTTAAAAATTCTGGGTTGGCAAAATACTGGGCTCGACAATTCTGGGGTGGCAACTGCCACCCCTTGCCACGCCCGAAAAAAAAATTATTTGCTCATTGTAATAGTCTTGTAAAATGGTGGTTATTTGCTAATTTAACCAACCTCGTAGCTCTTATAGTTTTCGAGATAGCAATGTTGGCACACTTAAATGGAACATCCTATATAATGGAAATTTTGACATTTTTTTTTTTTTAAATTGAGAGAAAACAAGAAATAATAATAAGAAATACAAAAACAATTACGCATGCAACTTATAATTCTGAACAATTTGCACTACAATTTTGTGCCGTAAAATGAAAAGAAGAGCAGGAAATTATGTAAAATTAAAATCGTATGTTAAATCCCTATTTTCACTCCTAATGGCCACCACCGGGTATTTTGGTTAAAACATAAGAAAATTGTAAATAATCTAAATTATTAAATACGTTGCTCTTACTATGTAAATAAAATAAATAAATATATCATGACGGCATATTACCCATTTCTGGGTGTGCCAGTATCTACAACACATGTAGACATCTTACTATGTACATCTTAATAATAGTAATTAAACATTGTTAATAATGGACGATTAAGATTAACCCTGAAATGCTCATAATCGGCCAGAGCCTAAATCACACTTTGTGTGCAGTGGTGTGCACGTACCTTTAATTTGAAATGAACCTATATCCGGAGTTTCCGTGATGCAGTGTCCAGCAGTAATAATAGTACGTTCGTTGAGGATGGAACCTCCACAGTTGTGGGAGAATAAATTCGGAAAGCCCCACTGTACGGAAACCTGATAAGGATATTGTCCACGTTCGGCGCCAGATCCGCCGACTACTCGGCCTTCTAAACGTCCCTTTACGGGACCAGCTACAAAGAAAAACTAAATATTCATATGATACTAGACAATAAAATGAAATACCCGTATTTTTTTAAATCAATCAATTATTCTTCTACAAAATGTTCAATTGCAAATAACTTTACAAACAAATATTAATTTTATTTACAACTTTTACCTGTAAAAATATCTGATGTGGCCAACACAATACCTCCCGCTATTTAATTCTTATTGATTTAAATACATACCTACTTATTTACTAATGATGTAAACTATGGGCTATCCAGCGTATCAAGAGGTTTACATCATCGTTTAGGGATTTTTGAAATTTTCTTTATATTTTTAAATATATTTTATTAACGGTATTTTATTGGTTTTTTTATTATTATTGTGTATTTGACACCTTTAATAGAAATAATTATATTTGGATATATTATTATTAAGTAAAATTTTGTAAATTTTTGCAAAATGACGTTTGATTATATTTTTTTAATATTGGTAATTCTGAACATGTATCTTACTAAATATTATATGTCTATATTATACTTTTCAACCTGTATTGTGATTTCATTTTGTTTCTGGTTTCGTTGTTCATTGACAAAATGTCAAATGCGCTGTCATGTCAAATTCAAGAGCTTGTAGTTAATTTATTGACTTATTTTGAAAATGAAAAATAGATTGGTGGGCTCTTAGTTTCACTGAATTGTAATATTGAGGTAATATTTCGTTCTATTTGTTAGTAATAATTTGAAAATTAAATCTATATGTACAGCGTGAGGCAAACGTTATACGCAATGTACAGAAACAGTGAGAAATTGTATGGTATGCAGTACTCTATATTTTTTTAAGGATCACTAGATAAGTTTGTTGCATATACTACAAGAATGAAGTATTTATAACGGCGTAAGCAGTATCGTTCAGAATATTTTAAATAAAATTGGATTTCGTTGGAAAAAAATTATACCAGACATGTTACCTTTTTAAGAAAGATTTGGATTTAAGAAGGCAACCCACAGATCATATTTTAATCCGTTCTACATGCTCATACAAACTTTTTAACATATGACGTCATTGTTTCTAGTGATATTGTATTTATGACGTAAACCGCTTGATTCGCTGGATGGCCCATATATTAAGTTCCTTTTGCATATAACTATTGCTTTATTTACTATTTTATTTTTAAAATATCACCATTATTAATTTGAAATGATTTGTTTTTTGCAGTCTATATCACAGTCGAGAAATTTACATAAATATTAAATTTTAAAGAGATTTTTATTTTATATAAACGAGATATAATTATTTTTTAAAAATTGAAATAAATTTTAAATATAGGGTATTTACAAATGCTTGCACGGAAAGAAAAAAGTTAACCGTATTAGATAAAAACATACCCTAAAATCGTGACAGTGAAAAACATATCCACATCGGTAAATACGTACTTCTGGATTTGTTTTTGCTTAAACAGTAAATACAATTTCTACAAAAACATAGAAATAACATTAGTAGGATGAGTGAAAATGTGACTAGCGTAGTACAATACATTTACTGTACAAGCGAATATAATTTACTCACTTGCATTAGATTAGTTTTCAAGTAGTAATTTCAATATAGTGAAATATATTATAATATTACCTAATACTAATATTCTTATTACTAAGGGAATAATGTTATTTTCTCAAAAAATTAATAAATGTTTTAAATAATAACTACTAAGGAATAAGGATATTATTTTACCTGACAGTGAAATGTTTTCTTCTGTGAGGGGTATCTTTATAAAGCAATCTTGAATTACAATTTACTGTACTAGTTAGTATAAAATTGAAACGTAGAAATAAAAACACATATATACTCAGATAATTTAGGGAAAAATATAATTAATATTGGTTTAGTACAGAAACAAAAATTATTTCTGTAATTACAAAGCAATGGAGCAATTTATAATAAATAATAAATGTGAAGTAATAGTTATATAGGCCTTCAAGTTCCAAATAGTACATTTATTTCGTAGTAACTTTCGAGCAGAATCGCTCATCTTCAACTTTAAATTGTGTACAAAAATAGTCATATTATTAAAAGTGATTGTCATATGAAATTTGTTGATTTATCACAAGCACAGGTACTAAGCACTTTTTCATATACCCTAGCGTTATTTCGCTACTACGTACCTACAACGTACCTACATACAACTCGATGTCATCACAGGAAAATGGGGGGAGAGATAAGAAATGTTAAAAATTGCACAATATTAGCTGGTTTGGCTATTCTATTCCTTGAAACAGAAAATATTTTGTCCTGTTAGTAAAATTTTAACTAAATGAGTAAACTGGATAAGCTAAAATAGTAACTTTGTTCATTCAAGTAAGATATTTTTAAAACAATTGGTAAATAAATTTACTGAAACAGCAAAACTTATTTTCTGATTTAACCAATTCCATTAACACAAATAAAGAATATCATGTATATTTAGGTAAAATGTCAAGAAATGAAGTAAAAACAGATTTCTACACAAGTACAGAATAATTTATTGTAAATGTTAATAAATTTTATCTAATTTCTGTTAGTAATATTATCTTCTTTACTAAAGCAATGAACTACAATAGTCTTCAGTAAAAATATAGTTCTGCAACAGATGAAACCAACTCAGAAATACAAATTCACATATTTAAAATTACATATTTCTATAAAAGAAAAATAAGGAATTGTTAATGCAACCGCAGATGAGACATTATAAAACATTTCAACTAATAAGTCAAATTATTTTTTCCGTGTGCAGCTATGAGTAAAAGATGAAAAATACACAGTATTTAATTATTTAATGGTAGGTAATACATTTTTTGAAAATAATTTACCTTGAACGCCGACAAGGCACAACACGCACAACAATGCAACTTTAACGAACATCTTGAATTTTTATTTTTTTTTCTCATTTTGCTCTATTTATACTGATTCTAAAATCATGATTATTATTTATTTTTATTGATATCAAATAAAATTTGAAATATTCTATTGTTATACGATTATAAAGATCGATGATAAATGCTTTTTATAAATAAAAAGCAATATTTATTTTATTAAATAAACCTATAAGTACCTACTATCTATATCTTTCGTTTTACTATGCTGTTAACAAAAATAAATAAATAAAAACATATATGGCCCTTGCATTACGCAAGAAATAAAACAAAATTATTTATTTTCTCTTATTTATTCATACTATTTCATGTTATTTGGGATATGTATACATTTATTTACAATTCAAATCTTATTCTGAAATAGTAGCATTAATCCAGTCAACAAACGCAGACACTCTTGTGAATATACTAGGCGCTCCCAAAGATCCACAGGGAATCATCCCCCAAGATACAATTCCAATCTGTTCGTGTGTTCCCTCCAATACGAGGGGACCGCCAGAGTCTCCGGAGCAGGCACCCAGACCACTTTCATCCACAGGGCCAGTGCAGACGTTGGTATCTGCCAGAGGATCACTGGAGCCACTTATCGCAACTAAAGCGTCGTCACATTGTTCTTGGGAAAGGATTGGTAGGTTGATGGTGTGTAGACGATTAGGCATAATGGGAATCCAGCCTGTTGAGGTGCTGCCCCAGCCGCTGAGGGTGCTTTCGCCAGTTGGGATGGCGTCTTGCTCAGGGAGGACGATTGGTTGGACGCTGAAAAATGATAGACACAATGAGATAAATACTTGATTTCTATTTTCAATCCAATGAGGAATAAGGAAGGTCCTCTACATTTTTTTTTTTATGAGACTTCATGTAAAATGAAAGCGATATATAGTTACAGAAAGTTAACGCGTAATACTTCTTTTTTTGGAATCACATAACACTTTAATTAGAGACTCAAACCGAGAAATTTTGGTGTTTGGCTCCGGTAACAGTTTTTACATTAATAAAAATTCGGTTTTGGTTATAGGTAACGGTTTTTTAAAAATATTATGTTGGTTTTCGTTTCGGTTAAATAAACAAATAAATTTCGGTTTCGTTACGGTTTTGATTTTGTTCGGTTTCGGTTAAGTAAAAATTAACTGTTTTTAAGCTCACAGGCACAGAATTCTCGAAAGATGACTTTGCATGTGGTTAGTTACCTCTGCCATCTTGGATAGTTTATCATTCGTCCACTCAACCTAGTCAGTGCCTCCTAGAGGCTTCAGTGCACCACACTGATGAGCTCCCATAAGAGCGAAACTCGTCTTTGGTTCTAGTTGAGTGGGCCAGATAAATTACCGAGAGGTTGATTCAGAGACTGATATCTTGTCAAATAAGTAAATAAGTAAATTTACGGTTTTAGTAGCGATATTATTTCGGTTCGGTTATGTTTTCGGTTACATTTAAGTATGCCAAAAAAGCATCAATCATTAATATTGATTATTTTAAAAAATAACTTTTTTGTTCAACAACCAATTTTTATTATAAAAAATGTTTTAAAAAGTTTTAGAATTATGTATTTTTTTAATAAATTAAACTTGTTTGCAATAAGTATGTTTTTTCTCTAACTCGAAATCTCTGTAACTCGAAGTAATTTTCGCCGTCCCTTGATTTTCGAGTTATAGAGGTTCGACTGTAATTTGTAACAGAGTATTAATATAACATATAAACCTAGGATATTTTAAAATCGAATAACTTTTTTAAACTTTAATAGTCCCTATCATACAATTTTAAGGTCACCCATGTCCTAATTTTTTTTTACTATGGTGGAGGACCTCATTCGAATATATGTATAAAATGTTTACTTACTTTTCGTTGAAAACCAGGGCAGCTGATAATTCCATCAAGGCAATATCGTTAGGGTTAACTCCTCCTTCGTAGTCGGGATGTACAATTATCCTCTTGACACGAATGGTCTGTCCACGATCTAGAAGACTGTGAATGCCAGCTACGACGAAGTAGTGATCTAGAGGTAAATGAGGAACATCCGTGTAGCAGTGTCCAGCAGTCAAAATCCAACGATTGTTGATGATGGAACCTCCACATACGTGGGAGTGTAACAGAGTAAGGCCATACTGTAAGGAAACCTGATAGGGAAATTGTCCTCTTTCGGCCTCAACTCCGCCGACGATTCGCCCCTCTATACCTAAACAGCCCTTTATCGGACCAGCTAGAAAGGAAAAATATCATATAGATAAAACTCTTATACCCGGTTGCATCAATTCCTTGATCAATCAACTGTTCATTAAAACGAACAAATGCAGCGCAATTTTTTGATAGCAATGATTTAAATGCCATAAAAACAAGGAAACTGATCCGAATTTATCTGTCAAAATTACTATTTAATACAACAACATTAGTCTATAAACGATATCGTTTTCGCAAAACGTAGTCACTTTACTGAAATAACCGAAGTTGAAAACGTAGTGAGTGACTAATTTTACGTGATCGCTGAAGAAACGAATATCGTTTTCACTTCTCGATAATCGCAATATCGTTTTCACTTTTACGTGATCCCACTCCTAATCCGAATTTATTCATTTTGATTATCAATTAACTGAATAAGGAATAATCAACGTTTCTGCATCCGGGCATTACTGCAACGAATTGCTGGAAATTTCTTTTCATAATTTCATTACATTAGAAACTAGTATGAAATAAAATGTATAATCCGTGATACGAAACAAAATCGGTCTGAGGAATATTACATGCTAGATTAAATTAGAAATATTTTATTATGACTTTGTTATACGCAATACATTAACATACATTGTCGATCACAGTGGCGAATTTCCTATTAGGCTAAGGAGGCTGAAGCCTACGGCGGCAAATTTTTAACGGCGGCAAATTTTCGACGGATACCCAATTTCGAGCTTTTATGAATTTTTATTTAGACGGGAAACTTTATTTCTCTCGACTGAATACCCTATGCTGTTTACACGCGCACGTGTGCACATGTGCTCATGGACCACCCATGTTGCGGGTGCGATACATTGATTTAAATGGGGTCCTATACCATAATCATATTTCAACTATCTTAAATAAGAAGACGAAAATATACATAAATTAATGAGTATTAGTGAAAAAATTTTCTTTAAATATTGACTAGGTCATAAACTATAAGCGATTGAAGCTGATTACTAATTGGCTATGACGCGTTAGGTACTAAGAATTTGATTGGTCGCCTGATTTTAAAAAGGAGATTCGCGCGTCTGTTGCGGTCACCTTTAAAGGTTTATGAAATGTCATGTTGTTCTATAACCTAACAAAACATTTAACAATGGGGAAGTTTAGCATGGTAAAAATTCTACATAACATACTACTTTCTCACAAATATAACACAAATGACTGCTGAAATTGAAATTAAAAATTAAAATTATTGCTCCATTTATTTATAATTAATATTCTTTAGGTAAACTCTAAGTACGTCACAAGTCAGTTATGCGCAAACTCAAACAGAACGGTGAACTCGAACCACTTGAACGTAGATCGTAACAAAGCGTAAAAGCGCTTCACTGGTAAACGTAACCGCGTGCGTCAATGTATCAGTCGACATACGTTGCGCCAAGCCTCTACCGACGTCATCACAGCTTAAAATCGGTTTTTCCGGAAAATCTGGACATTTTTGAAAAAAATAAAACATGTTACATCATTTTTCAAGTAATTTCCCATTGAATAAAAAAATAAAAAAATATCGCTAAACTTCCCCATTTTGTGTTTGATGAATTTGTTTAATTATAACATCTAGTAATATTAACAATAATAATATATTTATAACTAGCCAACACTAGCGCCATCCGTCGTCATACTTTGTGTAATAATATTGTCAAACTGTTTCAATGTTCTATAATTTATTAGGGAAAAAATGCTTATTATTTACGTCATTTATCCTTAATAATAATTTCTTCATGAATATAACGTATAAGTTTTTATATACAAACATTTCAGCTATGCAAACATGAAAAAAATTGTTCCCTCTATAACTAACAGTTTGTCCCATTGTTTGTCGATCACTTGTTAGTACCTGCTACGTCACGCACAAATTCTTAAACTTTAAAAATTCATATCTCGCTTATTACGTAAAATTTTTAAGTCGCGTTTGCACTAAAATTCTTATTTTATCCTGTTCTTACAGAAAAAAAAAGAAAAATGGTATAGGACCCCATTAAAATTCTATGATTCTATTTACCATAAGCGATCGTCCACGTACGTGTCTAAACCAGAAGATTTCTTCACGATTTGTACTTCTTGTTAGTTGATCAGTGGATCAAGCCTTGATTAAGGAATGGTCAATGTGTTTTGTATCCAATTTTAGATTTATTTCAGATGCTTTACCTTTGTAAATATTCATAGGTAACAGGAGAATTACAAATTACACAGCTTCTAGAGAGGCTCAAAAATCTTACCGTTCTGACAAGAATAGGCAGGGGCGGACTTTGGCCTATGTTAAAGAGGCAATTAATTCGAACTATTTATATACATGTATTAAATATATTTTATGTTTGTACGTAAGGGCCCGAAATAAAGATTTTGCTTAGGGCCCAAAAGAGTTTAAATGCGCCCCTGAGAATAGGCGGCAAAATCGTAAATCCGCCACTGAGTCGATCAGTATTAACTGCAATAGACCAGTGGCATAAAAAATATTTCCCAGTGCCGTTATTTCGAAACTACAGTTGGCTGACTGTTCTTTTCTCTTGTAAACGTTGGTAGTCGTCAGTGCATCCTCCTTGAAGTGGCGGCTCGTGGGCGACATCTAGTCTGTCAGCGCAATGGGGTCCTATACCATTTTTCTTTTATTTTTTTTCCTGTAAGAACAGGATAAAATAAGAACTTCAGTGCAAACGCGACTTAAAAATTTTACGTAATAAGTGAGATATGAATTTTTAAAGTTTAAGAATTTGTGCGTGACGTAGCGGGTACTAACGAGTGATCGACAAACAATGGGACAAACTGTTAGTTATACTGGAAACAATTTTTTTCATGTTTGCATAGCTGAAATGTTTTTATATAAAAACTTATACGTTATATTTACGAAGAAATTATTATTAAGTATAAATAATAAGCATTTAACAAGGATTTCTTCCTAATAAATTACAGAACATTGAAACAGTTTGACAATATTATTACCCAAAGTATGACGACGGATGGCGCTAATGTTTGCCTGTTTTGAAGTTTTAATATTAATTTAATTAATATTATTATTAATTTAATTCATATTACAAATTGATTTATTTATAAATACATTATTATTGTTAATATTACTAGATGTTATAATTAAACAAATTCATCAAACACAAAATTGTTAAATTTTTTGTTAGGTTATTCATAGAACATCATGACATTTCATATTCTTTCAAAGGTGAAGGCTACAGACGCGCGAATCTTCTCTTTAAAATCAGGCGACCAATCAAATTCTTAGTACCTATGACGTGATACCCAATTAGTAATCAGGTTCAATCACTTGTAGTTTGTGACCTAGTTAATATTTAAAGAAAATTTTTTCACTAATACTCATTAATTTATGTATATTTTCGTCTTCTTATTTAAGATAGTTAAAATATGACTATGGTATAGGACCCTATTAGGCATGTTCGAAGTTCGAACTTGAATGTTGAATATTAGGCCGAATATTCAGTTCGGTGGCTGTGAAATTCGGTTAAGTTCGTTACAGAAAGCTATTCAAGCACTCGGTCGTTCACCCACTCGTGCCCAAATTTATAACTAGTGCTAGAATAGGTTGCCTTTTGTAATTGCGGTATTTAATATTTAATATATGTAGTGCTTATAATTTTTTTTGTCTTTTTTATAGTGCACCCTCCTATCCAAATTCCTGGGTGCGCCACTGGTGATTGGCGACAGAGAGTAAGTGGAATACTCTCTTTCACCACAGCGGTTTTCTTTGGTGTTTGCCGATGACATGAAAAGCGATCTAAGGAATGTTAAGGGTTGGCAGGGTTACTGTAAAACGGCACTATGATCAGAAATATTTTACTTTGACTTATACGTAATACGTGAACCGCGCCAACCAAGAGTAGTAGATTGCACCGAAGCAACGCCCATGGTTTATTAGATATTCACGATTACGTGGAATACTCTCCTTTACTAAATCGGTTTTCTTTCGTGTCATCGACTCCGTATGTATCTCAAACAAAAATGTCTTTAAGCTAAGGTATGTAATACAAGTTGCTAGTATCTTTAAGTTTTAGTTTTCGTCGTTGATTCATAAAATACTGTTATTTAAGCGAGATATAATTAATTTTTAAAAAATAAAACATTCTTAAATATAGCTGATCCTGATATACAAAAACTTAAAGTCTACAGCTATGCTATAAGTTAATCGTTACTTATAACATTCAATCTTACAAGCATTAGGATATTAAAACAAATCAATATTTTTAAAATTGTAGGTAGTAAATATTTCAAAAATAATTTACCTTGAACGCCGGCAAGGGCTAACACGCACAATAATGCAACTTTGACAAACATCGTGAACGCTAATTAATTTCGCAGTTTACTCTATTTATACTGATTCTAAAATCTTGATTTCTGCTTTTTTATTGATAAGTAAGAAAATTTCCAATGTTCTATTGTAGAATTATAAAAATCATTGATAATTGATTTTTATAGACCAAATACAATACGTACTTTAATATTGATAATAATTAACGTAATATAGATACATATTAGTATTTTTAACGATATGCTAATAAAAATTACTAGCATAGTTTTGTTATTATTATTTTTTGACGAAGTTATATTTTATTTTGTAAATATCTAATGCTGCAGGTATTCTATTGCATTAAATGAAGACTTTTTAAAAGTAAAAATTAATTTTAAAAAACTCTTCATTCCTGTACTTTTGCTCAGGAGAGCCAATTTCCGCACATTTTTAAAATCCTATGTTCCGCGTTTCGTTGCACATACTGTAGGTATGCCTCTAACGTCGTCTCACGCAATTTTTATTTCTTGGAAATAATGAAACAGCGTGGAATCTTTTTTGAATATTAGACCCTTATTCTTTAAGGTTTTTCCACGTTGATTTTTTTTTTATTATTTTCCTGAAAATAAAAGGAACGCACAGATTTTTGTACATTCTACATAATTTATTTTGTGATGTTAGTAGAAAATACTTTATTTTATGTAATAAGTAGCGAAATAATAGTGTTTTAGGCACGCGACGTGAAATTTATACGCACGAGCGTAAGCGAGTAATCAATACGTCAAGTGCCCAAAATACTCATTTCGCAATGTATTACATACAAGATTTTTTATAATAGCGTTTATCATTTATTCTCAAATATCAACATTTTGAATTTTTCAAAATTAAAAAGTCGGCAGACGTCAGGTTCATCTGTCCATTGCCAAATGAAATACTTTGAAGCACTAGTATGCTTAAAAAACATTTCACGTATTAATCTGTCACAGTGTCACTTTTACGCATTAAACTGTCACTTTTAAGCACTAGTGCTTAAAAATGTTACTTTTAAGCCTTGTGCTTAAAAATGTTCATTTAGCAACGAAAATGACAACCAAAAAGTTGTTGTTATAAAACGCTAGTATAAAAAAGTAAAAAATCTTGATCAACAAAGGTCTAATCTTGAACTATTTCCGAGAAAGAGGCCATTTTGTATTATAATCGAAGAAAAACTGATAAAGATAGTGATTGAACAAAATTTAGTCTGTCAGTATTGTCAGTAGAGTATGAAAATACAATAAAAATTTATATGATATATTTTTTTCAATTTCTAATAATTTATTTGAAAATTAAATATTGACAAGGTCCCCCCATTTTACTTATAATCCATTTAATAGAAGTCGTAACTCTTATAGTTTTCGAGATAGCAGTGGTAAACCCCATAAAAACTCATTTTTCACTGCCTTATATCTCGGAAACTATTGAAGATCGGACCCATGTTGATTAAGCTTTTTTTATAATTTGATCTGTACTACTTACATATATGCCCTTAAAGTTTGTATCCGAAGTTTTGTAACACCTACATTTATTTGGTCACTGAAGATGTTCATCATTTTTCTACTGAATGCTCTGTTCAGTCTGTTCACAGAAAAAGTTTCTGTTTACTTGTTTACTCATAAAATATTTAAATTCACTGGATTTTCTTCTGCTAGTAGAAATAATCTAATGTTATTCATTATCTGTGCAGCCAAACAAAATAAATAATTTATTACAATGTAAAGCACCGAAAATATATTATGTATATTTTACCACAAATGAAAATTGCAAAACTTTTTACCTTCCGTCACCTTTAGGTAAGGAAGGTATTGTCTTTGGTCAAAAAATTCGGTGGTGAGTTTTTAATGGATAAGCACGTTTTAGGGTCTCTACAATACAAATTTACTATTTTTAAAATGATGTCTGTATGTATGTATGTGTGTCCGTGTGTGTGTGTATGTGTGTGTGTGTGTGTGTCCGTGTGTGACAAATTTTTCTCCGACGATAACTCCAATACTACAATTCTAAAAATTATAATTCTTTCGTATTCCTCTTCTGTACATCCATATGAAGAGTTGATTAGATTCTGGTTATAATTGATCCACCGGAAGTACCCTTATTTGAAGTTTTTAACAGTTTTTCTTAAAAAAATGCAGTTAAATATTAATTTTTGACATTTTGTTATTATATATATTAAAGAAAATGCTCTTCTCTATACGGTTTGATTATACATTTTCCTTCATATTCAATAGATGTAAATTTAAAGCATTATAAAGAAATTAATTTTCAAAAATTAGTCAGCTTTGCTATTTATCATGGAAACAGCTGACATAATTATTCAAAAAAAATTTAATTGACAGATGTCAGTTGCAAGTGCAAAACCAAATATGGAAAGTATAGGATCTAAAATTGGTATGTCATATTGTTACTCGCAAGTGACATGTAGAGAAAGGCCAAAGAGAAGATGGAAGGACATTATTTAGTGTAGTTTATGTTATAATTTTATTGGATTTATAGAACCTTTTCAAATGAACTTTTGGTATATATCGAATTTGTAGAATGTAGAGAATGTGTTCGTGTTCGATTTTACATGATATTATATAGAATCTGTTCCAAGGAACTTTTGGTATGGGATTTGTACAAAATACATCGAATTGACGGAAGGTCTTGTGCTGGCCACAACAGATTTTTTTTAAGAATTTGATAAGTATACAATACCAAAAGTTATTATAACTTGTAAATAAAATCAGATTGAATATGAAAAGTGCATTCAGCAGAAACCTCCTTGTTCAGTGAATACTGAAATCTGCTGAATGATCCCAACGTGAAACAATATTAAATTAATTAGGTATAACACATAAAACTAAAACACAGCACATTTGTAAGAAGATTTTTTATTATATTATATATAATTACAAAAACAGTTTACTGTTCCTTAACTTCTCTCAATCTTCTGACAGCTGACCTGACGGAGGCAGCAGCGGTGGTGGTGTATACCCAGGCCCCTCCGGCGACAACACGTTTGCACCTCTTGCAGGCCCAGATTCCCACACAACTCCTCTTCATAGCGTCCTACAACACCACGTTACTGTCACATCCACTACACAAGAGAAAGTGAGGTTACGTACCTTTCCGCAGAAAGAGCATGTGTATTTGGAGTGCTGAGTGATTTCCATCTTCTTAACCATTTTACGGAGGGAGGCACCATAACGGGTACCATATTTACCTACGATTCCTACCTTCTTGGTACGTTTGGCCTAAAACATAAACATTGACAAGTCAAGAGTTTGGTTAGACGTCTGTTTTATTATAAAATAAACATAAAAAAGTGAAAATATTATTTGGAATGGATGTAAACACTATTAAGGAACAAAACTAAATTATTTATTTACTGATTTAACACAGGATTATTGAAATATTTTCACAATTTTCACGTACCATTTTTGTTGTATATTTTCTACACCTTTCCGAATCAAAAAGAGACTAGTGACATCAGTGTTGCCAACATTCAAGTAGAAAAACAAAAATGTGACTCAACGACGAAAACTCAAAAACAATTGAGTTGTGGTATGCCATAAAACAAATAAACAATTTAAGTGATTGATATGTTTTTCATTTTAATTTTTTTTTCATTTTTCAATTAACTGTTTGAAATTGTAGTAAATTTATTCGAAAAAATCATTTGAAAAGGTAAGCATCTCTTATTTTTCTTATTACGATTCAAAATTTTAAACGAAATGTACATTCGTTACAAAATATTTGGATAAAAATGTGTAGAAAAGCATGATTATTGCATAAATCATATGTATGTGTGTATGTGTACGAATTTTGTTTGCACACTAACTCAAATACTATCATTCAGAAAATTCTGAAACCTTGTATTTTTACCCTATTCTAATAGGAATAGAAGTCATTAGATTTTGGTGTAAATCGGATAAACGGAAATGGTACTTTACTTGAAGCTCATAATGGTTTTTCTTCAAAAAATACCATTAAATGCCATTTTTTCGAATTTTATGTCTCATGAAAATTAAAGATTATTGAGTTTTCTACAGGAATACATTAATACTTTTTCTATATATTTTACAGATAAATTTAAAAATAATTTTTTTTATTAGTCGCGAAGCCTAAGATAAAAACTATTCCTTTGTTACACAGTTCATTTTTCAAATGAATGTAACTGACAGTAAATGTCACTGTCAGAAAACTTATCACTTCAAATTAATAATAGTGACATTTTAAAAAGAAAATAGTAAATAAAGCAATAGAACAGTTTGCAGCGTTAGTAAATACGTAGGTAGGTATCTATTTAAATTAATAAAAATTAAATAGCGGGAGGTTTTGTGTTGGCCACATCAGATTTTTATAATAAAAACCAAACATAAGTTTGTAATAATTTTGTTATAAGCAATTTAATGTTTTGGGGAAGGGATATGTGACGTCGTCATGATAGGATCGTGGAAGAAGACAGAAAGACTAAAGACTGCTAGAAGGGAAAAAAATTGTTATAAATTGTTTAATTTTTTTTTTGTCTAATATGTAAGCAAAAATCAAAATTTGGGCACATACCCCATTAAAAATAAAGAATAGTATTCTACTCGCGTGTAATGGACATTTTACATTTTTATTACACCGTGACGTCATTTTTCAAGTGAAATGTATCTCGTCTCCTCAATGTGCACTACATTATGTCATTTTTGTCTCTTTTTGATTGTCGAAACACATTCGGATGATTAAAATTATCCTTACAACATTGTTACAACCTACAGCCATCATACACGCATGTTGAATAATATAAAAAATCTGTTGTGGCCAGCACAAAACCTTCCGTCAATTCAATGTATTTGTACAAATCAGATACCAAAAGTTCCTTGGAAAAGATTTTATATATCCTGTAAAATTGTAACACGAACACACTATTTTTTACAAATTCCATATTGCAAGTTCCTTTGAAAAGGTTCTATAAATCCAATATAATTATAACACAAATGAATGTACATTCTGTTAATTGTACTTCACACTTCCTCATTCCTATACAACGCATTTGTTCCTCTCTCAAATATTCTGTCCTTCCATTTTCTCTTTGGCCTTCTTCGTACTCCCGGCATTGAAACTGCAAGTCACTTGCGAAGGACACTCTGTCACTTATGTTATTTTCTGATCCTATACTTTGGTTTTGCACTTGACACTGACATCTGTCAATTAGAATTTTTTGAATATACATATCTGCTGTTTCCATAATTTTTTCAAAGCAGACTGATTTTTGAAAGTTAACCTCTCTTAATCTCTCTATAACTCCATATTTATTGAATATGAAGGAAAATGTATAATCAAATCTTACAGAGAATAAAATTTTCTTTCATATTAATGATCATAAAATGTTGAAAAATGATATTTAACTGGGTTTTTTCCAGAAAAACTGTTAAGATCTTCAAATAAGGGTACTTCCGGTTGACCAATTATAACCAAACTCTAATCAGCTCTTCATATGGTTGTAAAGAAGAGGAATACGAAAGAATCATAATTTTTAGAATTGTAGTTTTGGAGTTATCGTCGGAGAAAAATTTGTCACACACACACACACACGGACACACAGACACACACACACACAGACACATACACACACACGGACACACACACACACATACAGACATCAATGTAAAATTAGTAAAATCGTATTCTAAGGATCTTAAAACGTGCTTAATCATTGAAAACTCACAACCGAATTTTTTGACCAAAAACAATACCTTCCTTTTGACGGAAGGTAAAAAAATAATAGATTATATTCAAAAAGTAATATTTATTCCAGGTAAATAAGTAAAAATATGTGCATATTAATATAAATATACAAAAATATAAATAAGGTAAAACATTAAGTAGTTGCCTGAAATTAAGTCTTTTTCTTTAAAATCTTAACATTATATTTGTCACTCAACAATTTTTCGTTTTCGTACGTAATATCATCATTCTTTTTTGACTTACTTTTTTGTAAATGTTCTATTTCATACTCATTCCCAGATCTATGATATTTTTGTTTGTTCTTTTTAACTCTTTCAAGATTTTTTTCTATTTCTTTATTGTCACCTTGTTTTAATTTCTTTTTATTATTGCACTTAGATTCTTTTTCGTAAAGAGGTGAATCTCTACTTGATCTTATACTTTTCGGGGACATCTGAGTTCCTTGACTCACACATTGAGATTTGGATCTCGAATTTCTTATTTCGTCCATTATTTGATCTGCTTCAGTTAGTTCACTATCGAAATTAGACTGAGTTTGAGTAGCTATTTCTCTCGCATTTACTTGTACCCCTACATCAATGCTAGTTTTGCTTTGCTTACTCGCTCTATTTTTTTCGTGCTGAGTTCCGTTTGAAATCCCTGAGTTTAGAGAAGATTGCACTGCGAGGTTCGAAAGTTCTGGGCAGAAAGAATTGTCTGATGAATCATCATCGGAGAGTTTTTTATTTTCTCGGTAACTTTCATCGGTGTTTGTTTCGAATTTTTCGCTTTTTCTTTTCTCTGCGCGACTTCTTTGTCGTTCTTTTTTATGGCTTCGACGACTTTGTCGACTTTCTCGGTCTGATCGGGAATATGAACGACGGTCTGATGATTTTTTAGTTTCTACTTCATCAGTAGAAATTTCTTCTATGTTTAGGCCGCGTCTAAGAGATTTCATAACCATTTCATTGGTTTGTCCGTTCAAAATTAAATTGAATTTACTTTCGCTGATTGTTAGGGAAACATTTTCGTCTTCGCTAACTTCACTTTCGCCTGGAATTTGGAAAGGAAGTACAAGTTTTCCTTTAGCTAATAAATTATTTATTTGTTCTTCTTCTAAACCTGCATTTGCTGTACGCCGTTTTAAATTCGGAGCAATTGCTTTTAAGTCTGTATTTCTCATAGCTAAAGCATTTAATAAATGGGCTCCTAATTGACTATCTAAAGAAGTAGAACTTTCTCGCCTGGAAAACAGAGGACCATTTTTACTAACTCTTCTGCTATTGGAAAATTCTCGTCCTCTTCTCCTATTTCTTCGTCTTCTACTATTAACTTTTCTCGTAGTTTTTAATTCCGCGATTTGTACACTCAATTGGCTATCAACTGAATTTCTTCTGGATTCAACTGAAACTTTTCTGACACTAAAACTAATTTCAGAGTCCATAGAATTTCTGCGTTGACTTGAAACAGATCCAGTTGCTGCTCCTGTTAATGCTCCACGTCTGTTTACTAATTTAGGTAAAGCTGCAGCCCAAGTAGAACTCAAATCATTACTGGCAACTGAATTTAAATCAAAATTAAGTCCTACTGGGTCTGTATGACTTCGATGGAAAGTTATGGAGAGTCTTCCAGCATGGTATAGAATTTTTCTTTTGGCGAATGCTTGCGCGATAACTTTGTGTTTTTGGAGTTTAACTGGTTCTTCCACTTCGCAATCAAATTTTCTACACAAATAACGTAATTATTATAGTTTTAAGTGTGTCACAGAATGAAATACCTTCGGATGAATCTGGTCCAAGCTTCTACGGTGGAATGGGTCCAAACCCACGAAGACATTGTTATCCCGGCAGCAAAAAGTCCAAGAAGATGTAATTGAAGCATTGAAACACTTGGTCTGTGCTCTTGTTTGCAGTGGATCCAATCTGATGGTGAGCTCGTTAATTTGCATCTATAACATTAATTATTTAGAATAGGTATTAAGTGAATTATGAGAAATAACTTACAAAATGTATTTTCGAAGACTCGTTTTCCATTTATCTTCATGGATAAAATTGTAAATGTGGCATACAAAAGTCGTAATAACAAATACTGTAGTCAGCATGGAAAATAGGCCCATGCGGACAATAGTTGAACGTATTTTTTGGCTTGCTCTAGCTGATATGATTTCTCGGCTACCAATTTTTAATTTGATTAAAGTTAGTAGACCTATAATACAAAATAAAACATTTTAAAAAATTATAATGTACCAAAAACAATAAAAAATTTATCATTTAAAGTGTTGACTGGAATTGTCGGACATACGACTATATCATGTAAAATTATACTTTTCTTATTTCCTACTTCCCTAATTAGTTTAGGTAAAGTCTGTAATACAAAATTTACTTTTATTATGTTTTTCCTCGAAAATCTGTTTTGGGAAGTTTTGAATCATATTTTAATATATTTTTACAAGAAAATCTGTTCAGAGCTTGAAGTAAAGTCCTACTTCCGGTTTATCAATTTTAGCAAAAATCTAATACATCGTTCTCATTAATATAAAAATCTTAAATACCAAATTTGAAAAGTTTTTTCAAGTGAAGTACCACTTTCGGTTGACCAATTTTATCCAAAATCTAATCAATTCTTGCGAAATGCTTAAATAACGAAAATAGAAATTTTGTGGACGAAAATATCATCACACACGTACACACAGACATCATTGTAAAAAATAGTAAAAACGTGTTTTGGTGGGGACCCTAATTAGTGCTTATTCACTGAAAACTCACTAACGAATTTTTGGACAGAAAACTTTACCACCCTTAGCTATGTATGTAGGTTGGTGGGAGGTAACAAACTTTTTGCTCGATCAAATTTCATTGATGAGGTAGCGATAGCCATGGAATGAAAACAAAAAATTAACAAATGTTACCGATTTATTTCTCAAGCTAGATTAGTTTATTTTTATTATTATTTGTAATTTCTATTCAAGTGAACAATTATCCTTTTAAATTAATAGATAATGATTATTATCTTTCACAGAAATTATAATTACCTAATAAAAATAAATGAACGTAACTTAAAAAATAACGTTAAACTTTTGTTAATTCATTTGTCTCAATTCCATGGCTCCCTATTTTTGGGGTGATTTTCGATATTTTCATACCTAATTTCTGCCGTTACCAAGCATACAAAATTAATTTTGCTTATTAATTCAGATGCAGAATTTTATACTCTACATCTTTTATTTGGCGTTTTTTTTACCTAAAATAATTAGGAAAGTAGAAAATTACACAAGTATGATATTCTAGTCACAACAAAAAATTAATAAATGATAACGATATATGCCAATCTTTTGTTTCAATTCCATGGCTCACTATCCTTGGGGTGATTTTTGACATTTTTATGCCGTTCAAAGAAAGCAAAATTAATTTTGCTTATTAATTCAAATGTAGAATTTTATACTCAACAACTTTTATTTGACGCTTTTTTGCCTAAAAAAATTAGGAAAGTAGGAAATTACAATTTTACATGTCAATGTCCTATTTTTGGGAGTTGCAGCCACCTTCCTGTATATTATTATTATTATTATTTAAAGTTGATATAGTGCTTAAAAATCTTAAAATTACGATGTACTTACGATTGAAATAAATAAGTCCAATGTAAGACATAAATACAAAAATAATTATTGTTAGTTGTTACTTAAATATATAGTAAATTCTCACCTCTAAATAGAAAATATCCGCCGACAATTAGAGCAGCTGCCATGGGGCCTAACAACAATCCAGCTCTTGCCGCAGGGTTCACGTACCCTACGAAACAAATCCCCGCAATACTATCTCCATCGATTTCGCCTAAAGCCATCGTTGTTATCGTTAAAACAAGAGGCAAAGACCATGCAACCAAGTGAAAATAAGCTCTCTTTTTATCAATTCTTTCCTGAATTTTTCCTAAAGCTTGAAAGCTCATGTGCCACGCATATGTGAGAATAACAAACCAAACCATTGCAGCCATAAGAGAATAATACACCAACAAGAAAACTATAACACAAGAAAGATTCTCTCCTCCGCTGGGTTCGGACATCCGAACAGTGCCATCTTTCTTACAAACGATGTCGTTTCGAGAATCTGGACCATAAAATTGGGCCAACCATCCAATACAAGAAACAGCAAAACAACAGTTTATGTAAAGAATAACGAGAGCTGGATATTTATTCGCTGTTTTCCAGTCTATAATGAAAGTTATGACTGTAAATGCGTTGAATATGAGACAAGTGCCCGCGCCCCAAGCTACAAGTTTGTGAATTTGGGAATGTTCGTTGTCCGTATAAAGAGGATTTTTGCAGTTTAAGCCGCATCCTTCGATTTCTAAACAAAAAATTCTTTTTAAATAAATATTCAGAGTGATTTAGGACTAGTGTAACAAAATTAAATCATATATTGGGGCAGTCATTTTGAGTAAAAAATGTTTTATTAAGGTTTGTCCTGAAACGTTTCGATACAAATTTATTAATAACTTTGTTACTAGACTCACTAACGTTTTGAAACTTGGTATAAGCGTACTACTTAATTAGAAGCATGCTTATACTTTCTTTTGTTTCTGTATCAATAAAATATTACATACAATCAGAAATCAGTGTTGTATATTATTTACTTACATATATTTCAAATAAGTATTTGAAATAGATTATGTATTTTAAGTAATTAATTCAAATACTTAAAAATAAAAGTATTTTATATTTTAATATATTAAAATACTATTATTTATATGAAATACTAATTTTCAATATTTGAAATACAGTTTTTGTATATAAAATACACAAGTATTTGAAATTCATTTATGTATATGAAATACAAATAGTACTAGTTAGTACGGAATAATTCTCTAATTTTTATTTTTTATTAAACAGTTGCCTATGTTATTGTAGAAGTTTTCTTTTTAAATATTCATAAAAATACACGAATTAGTTGAATGCGAAAAACATTTTTACAATACACTAAGATATGTTATCTATTTTTAAATAATTAAAAGTAATAGTATTTGAAATACTTAAAAAGTATTTAAAATATTGGTATATTTGAAATACTAAATAATAATTCTATTTTATCAAACATGTGAAATACTTATTTTAGTATTTTATATTTTGTATTTAAAATACTTTTTCCCAGAACACTGCATACAATGCAAAAATACACAAAAAAGTACTATTGCTAAAACTTAAACGGAATAGTTCTTGAGATATTTTAATTTTTAGAAATAATCAAATATCAAAAAAAAAAAAAAAAAAATAGGTAACAATTAAGAAACAAACAAATACGTAAAATTTATTCTTGGATATACACGTCGATTTTCTCTGAACGCACGACTACCATTACTGTTAACAATGCCCTTAAATAAACACCATATCTGAATATTCACCAGCACTAATATTTTCCATTTTTTTAATAAACAGAAAACAATCTATTTTATTAGTAAAAATGAAAAAAATATTAATAGCTAAAAAAATAACATAACTAAAGAAAAAACCCCTTAACCTTAACAATAAATTTAAAAACTATATACGTATGTGCTGAGTAATCTTAACTTCTCTGTTTTTACTTTGTAGTTTCTACTGATGATGAGAACTTAGTTCTTTTAGTGTTATTAAAAATTAACGTTGAAAAACGATCAAGGCTTCTCCATATAAAATTCAGAAACAAAAGAAACAAAAATTTAATCCCTATACCAAGTTTTAGAATTTGAGTGCAACTAGTATCAGAGATATTAATAAAAATAAAAATGTGTCTGATGATTTTTATGTAACTCTGTAACGAAAAGTTTCCGGACAAACCTTCCTATAATATTTTTTACTCAAAGTGCCCCAATATACGGTTTTATTTTATTACAGTAGTCTTGAATAAAAACAAATATGATTAATCTTACCATCATAATACCAAGGAGACGAATCTGTTTTCGTTAAAGGCTCTATACAATGTCCAGTTGAATGGAATTTTAATTCTCGAACTACATTTTTGCAGTTAGTCCGAAACAATCTCTCATCTTCACAGTTTAATTCGGAAAAGAATGAAATATTTGCAAATATTTTACACGGTCCAAAAATATTTCTACAAAGTTCTTTCGATGGTAGATCCACTCTGTCGTTTTCGCATCTGGGCATGTATAAAGAACATAAGAATGGTTGAATGACTGTCCAGCATTTTGGTACATTCTTCAATATTTTGAATAAATCTAGCTTGTCTTGAACGATATCTTGACTGTTTAAGTCTATAAGATCTAAAGTTGTTCGTGTATAAGGTAGTGGAGCACCTAAGCAGTTGGTGTAGTTTAAAGTTTGGCATTTTGCTGGTTTCTGACAATGTTGAGGATCTATTTCAGGAATAGTTCTGTGTCTAAAATGATTTTCGTTGTTACTGTTCCATACATTTGGAGGGTGATGTATAATCAAGCGGTCTTTGCTTTCTTTTTCATTTGTTTCATTGTCTTTCAATTGTTTTACATACCCGCAAACTGTAGTAGCATGTAAACAAAACAGTATCACACTATAAATTCTGTTTTTACGCATTTTTTATCACTACAATTTAATTCATATTTGAATTTGTTATTCTACCGCCAATTTAATCAAATAATTGTTTATTATGCACCGTATGAAGTAAGATTGGTTAAATTACTTGACAAAACACACATTTCTGTAACTCACGTGTGAAATGAAACATACACAAAAGAAAGCATTGAAAAGAGACGGATAACAATGATGATGGACCACCCACAGTTCTTCAAGGAATATTTCGAAGATGTTTATCGTGCGCGCGCGCGAAACGGGGTGCCGGGGTAAGAAGAAATTATAAATAAAAGAATAAAACAACTTGACGTAATGTTTGGACCACACACATTCAATATGAATGTTGCTAAATACGTATTTAGATGCTAATTATAATTCATTGTTAGTACAAATATTGTTGTAACAGTTTAAAAACAAAACAACAACCTGTTCATTGTTCAACGATGTATTTATTTTATTTTTAAATATTTTAATTTATGGTTAGATTATTAATTTTTTTATACTATTATTTATTATATGTGGCATTTATTATATAGGAAATTATTATGGATGTATTTTAAAAGCGAAAATGAATGAAATTCATTCGATTATTTGACACTGGAGTGCGCAACCTAAATCTAGTTGGCCGTGGTTGTTCAGTGTAATATTTTTTGTAGTGTTGAAGGGTTTTACTCCATAATATTTTAATTTCGTGGCGAATATATTTGTTAACAGTATTATATTTTATTTATATTACTTTATAGGATAACAAAATGGTAAGTATCCATTTTCACTTCATAATATTGAACATAAAAAAAGATATGTACTGTTATAAATTCCTTATCTCAGTAACTGTCACACCCAACAAATGATGATTAATAAATACTTTCTATAAATATGAATATTAAAGACAAGTATTTATAGAGCATACGTTGCACTTATTGATTCCTATGGCTAGATTTTATTACTTTTCCTCTGTTAAATATCCCAACTAACCTAAACTTTTGACACCTCATCCGGTTTTGTGTGTAAATATTTGAATTGTTTTTTGTTGCAGACTGATCAACAAATGGATTGTGCATTAGATTTAATGCGGAGGTTACCGCCTCAACAAATTGAAAAAAATCTTAGCGATTTAATCGATTTAGTTCCATCCTTATGTGAAGATTTACTATCATCGGTTGATCAACCATTAAAAATCGCCAAAGATAGGGAAACTGGGAAGGATTATTTATTGTGCGATTACAATAGAGATGGTGACTCATATAGGTAAACCTTTTTCATATAATATACAGAGTGGTGACTGGAAAATCATACTTCCGTAATTTTCTACTTCCTTAATTATTTTACATAGAAGTAAAGTTGTAGAACATAAAATTCTGCATCTGAAGCAATAAGCAAACCGCAAAGTTATCTTTTCATGCTTTGAACGACAGAAATTAGGCATAAAAATGTTGAAAATTTTACAAAATTAGTGAGCCATGGAATTGAAACAAAAGATTGACAGATAAATCGAACATTTCTTAATTTTTTGTTTCATTTCCATGGCTCACTATTTTTAGAATGATTTTCGACATTTTTATATCTAATTTCTGCTGTGCATTCAAAATTAAATTTGATTATTGTTTTAAATGCAGAAATTTAAGCTCTGCAATTTTTATTTGTAACTTGTTTTATCTAAAATAAGGGGGACTATGCCATAGTCAAATTTTAACTATTTTAGGTAAGAAAGTAAAAAGATACGTAAACTGTCACTCAGTGGCGTAGCCAGGATTTTCAAATGGGGGTGGATATTGAATATATGTGGGGGAGAGAGTTCGTTGTGTAGAAGTAAATACTACTCGCACATATTATAGGTACTCTATTTTCGTTAGTTACAATTTTGCATCAAACTTATACGTTTTATGAAATAGATCATTTATTTATTAAAATAAAATATGTATTAATATTACCAATGGGGAGGGTTTAAACTCGAAAATACCCCCCTTGGCTACGCCACTGCTGTCACATATAATGAATTTAACGCTTTTTGAAAAAGTTTAAAAACATGAAACTTGTGTTAAAAGTTAAAGGATGTTTTAAATAGCCTGCAATCACTAGAAAGTTTCTGTGAAGGAAAGGAAATAATATATTTTAGACAATTTTTAGTTCAGACTTTGTCCACCAGGTAGAGTTTGCTTAATTTGAATCGCGAATTGTTTATGGTCACAATATTGTCAAACAATAGTCAAACTGCATTTTATTTGTAATTTAACCTTAATAATATTTTTTTCATGAATATAATGTTCATATATACAAATATTTCAGCTATGCGAACATGAAAAATTAGTACCCTATAGAATAAATAGTTTTTCAACCACTGGTGAAGACATGTTACGTCACACGCCAAATGGACTGCCTAAGTGTGACGTCATAGAAATGTTTCCAAACAAACGCACGTGGTATTTGATGCTGTCAGTTGTCAGCAAATGACGTTTGAGATTATTATTCCTAAATGTTGTCTATACGTATTTTAAATCAATTTCAGATAAGGCAATTGTTAAATACTATTTATTCGTTGTCACTCAGTACGAAGTAACCTGACTTTTACCACGTGCTTTTGTTTGGAAACATTGCTGCCTCGCCCTTTCTACATCATCACTTAGATAGATAGTTAATTCTTAACTTTAAAAAACAAAAGTACAATAGCGAACTCTAGGTAAAACAATGTCTAATAAAGAATTAGAAAGCACTCGCCATGTTTCACAAGATTTCAGCATCTGAATCAACCTTTTGGTCATCATCAGATACCGGCCATGCCCAGCTAGTAACCATATACACATTTCGCTGTTATTGCAGCTCATCAGTATGGTGTAACTGCCGTCTTTTTGCAGAGACAATCCACAAACAGGCCATGGCGGTCATAAAATTTAGATGACTTAAGAAGTAACTAAGTACATATAGAGCCATCTATCGAGAAGTCGCCGTAAGCATGATGACCGAAATGTTGATTCAGATGCTGAATTCTTGTGAAACATAACTAGAATTTTCTAATTCTAAAACTTTAAAAATTTATATCTCGCGTATTATGTGCAATTTTTAATTCGCATTTGCGCTAAAATTCTTAGATCTACATGTTCTTCCAGAAAAAAAAAAAAAATCGTATAGAACCCCATTAGGGTAGCAGGAAATTATGAAAGTATATGTTCGGGAGTCACCACTCTGTATATGGTTTTTACAAAGTATTTATGTAGATCGCCGTGGTCCAACACATACGATCCTCCTCTGGAAGATGGTTCAATGCCTTCAGAACGACTTAGAAAATTAGAAGTTGATGCAAATCACGCATTCGATCAGTACAGAGAGATGTACTTCGAAGGAGGCGTGTCTTCTGTTTATTTATGGGACTTAGACCACGGGTTCGCTGGTGTTATTTTAATTAAGAAAACTGGTGACGGCTCGAAGAAAATCAAAGGTTGTTGGGATTCCATCCACGTAGTGGAAGTACAAGAGAAAACATCTGGGCGTAATGCTCATTACAAATTAACATCGACAGCTATGTTGTGGCTGCAGACTAATAAGAGTGGTTCGGGCACAATGAATTTGGGCGGTAGTTTAACAAGACAGGTGAGAAAACAACAATAATAATTTGGTCGTACCTAAATAAAATTACGCCATATACATACTTTCTCAGATAAAAGTGGCTCCATTAGGAGACCATTAAATATTAGCAAAAACGTAAATTTTTACAGAATTTTATTTTTTAAATAAGTACATATCGGGGATTTTTTTATAAAAAAGAAAATTATATTTGAATAAGAAATACACCAATGGGGTATTCCACTCAATTTTTTTTTATTATTTTAAATAAAACTTCATTCAGTTTTGAAGCAATTCATAGTATTAAAATATCTTAATTTCCCCTATACTTGTCTTTCTTACACACACTGCTCTGAGTACGCTGCGAGAGAAAGATAACAATCGTATAACGTCAATTTTCCCTTTTAGCAAATGTGAAATATCTCGTAAAGTAATTATTTAAAAAATGTTTTCATTGTTTTAACTATTATTTATTGAGCCATACTTTATGTTAAATTGATTTTTTAAAAAAATTTTTGTTATGGTGGTATTCCACCATTATACAAATTATAGTTATAAAAATTAATAGAATGATATTATTTTAATATATTATTACATTTCTTTCAAATATTTAAGTATGTAAACAGGTCATGCACGACTTTTTTTATAACTTTAATCGATGGAGTAGTGAAATATTTTAGACCCGTATTTTTTATTTTTCCTTAAATCCATCTGTAATCATGAAAAAATTGTAATTGAAAAGGACATTCATTAAAACGGGGCTGCTAGACCTCCGCTTCGTCCCTTGCCCAGTGACGTCACAGGTTCGTAGCAACGACCATTTTGATTTTCACACTGTTTTAAACGTCAAAGTGACATTTAAAGATAACTTGAAACGATAACAATGAAACGTTGTTTCGTGCCAAATTGAAGAAAAATAATATTCTGCTTCTGCAATATATTCAATGTCTCATGAGTAGCGAATCTCAAATCAAAAGTGAAAGAAACATTTTTGATGTAACATGTAGATAATTTCACGCCAAATGAAAACTATATTTATAAAAATAAATAGAACGATATTATATTAATATATTATAGCACATTTAGATATGTAATCCTCAATTTATAGTCTATATATATTTTTTTCTTTTAGAAATTCTGTGTCCATGTAAAATGTCTGTTTGAAATGAGTCTGAATTTAGGTTCGGAACCTGTTACGTCACAACATGGTTGGTTTTTGCAACTTTTTAAAAATATACTTTAAAACGATTTTAAACAACAAAAAATATAATTTATTCATACTGAACGATAAATTAGACTATCCTTCTTCGATTTAAACAAAAAAAAACGTTGTAATTTTTTCTTTCAGAAATTTTTTGTTCTATAACAAGTCTCTATGAAATGAACCTAAACTTATCATACTTTAAAACAATTTTATACAACAGAAAATGTAAATAAAATAGTTATTTATGTATCATGGTACTGAAGCTCTACTTAAAATAAACAATTTAGAATAAATTTGATATATTTTATTTAGGTAAAGTGCAAGTTTTAAGAAGAGATACTTTAAAAATGTAATTGCAGATCGAGCAAGACGCGAGCGTAAGCGAATCCTCCCCGCACATCGCCAACATCGGCCGCATGGTGGAAGACATGGAGAACAAGATCCGCAACACCCTCAACGAGATCTACTTCGGCAAGACGAAGGACATTGTCAACGGCCTTCGCAGTGTCCAACCGCTAGCCGATGCCCGGCAGCAGGCCGCTTTGCGCCAGGATCTCGCTGCGGCCTTACAGCGTCGTCAGGCTAAAGCCGATAACTGATCCACCGAGATATACGGCGAGAATGGGGAGTAGAATAGAAGTAGATAGGATAAGTGCTTGTTGGGAAGATGTATGAAAAACGAATAGAAATAGACAAGAAGGGTGAGTGAATGATATGAAATTGAGTTTTTTTTATAGTTTGATATGTTTTATAAAATATTTACAATGGAATTATATGAATATTTCGAACTAATACCACAGTGTAGAGAATATATACAGTAGCGATACTTCGCTGATTTTTGTTCCAAGTTCTTTGGGTTAAAAGGGGAAATAATGAGGAGCATGAAATTTGAATCACATTCAAATACATAATATATTACGTGCAGATTCATAGCATTTATAATAATTTTCATGTATTTATTAGAATTTTACAAAAAGTATTATTATCAGGTCTCAGAAATAAAAGTAAATTAACTCTTATCATAAATTCAAAATGCATTACATAACAATGACACTGACACATCTAAAATGTCAAACGTATTTGATTTAAATATTTATTTTGTTATTGTTAATTATATATTTTTTTAAATATACATTTTACATATTTATACTTTTAGGTGGATTTGTAAATAACACAGAACATAATTTAGCATAGAAAACATAGAATTTTGTCACGGGGGTTTTATAAAGTCACACAAAACATAGTGGCTCGTACCACGATCACGGTTTTAAGACCGGTATTAGTTAAAACCTTGACGACGACTTGACACATACTTCAGGGTTATCAACAAAAATCAGTGATGCCACTATACTGATTAAACCGAAAATGTACTGACAGGCATATTCAATACATTTGGCTTCAATATTCAAAATAATTTATCTTAAAAACAAGTCCAGAGACAAATCATATTAAACAATTTAAAATAATGAAGCCAAATGTATTAAATATGCCTATCGGTACATTTTCGGTTTAATTAGTATAGTGGCATCACTGATTTTTTTTATAACCCTGAAGTATGTGTCAAATAGTTAGCACGGTTCTAGCTAACACCGATGTTAGAACCGTGATCGTGGTACGAGCCAGTGAAAATAAGAAGTAAAAGAAGAAGTACCTGTCATTTTCAAATAATAATAAGAAAAAAAAACATGTTTGCCTTTGTGATTTTTTTTATAAATTTTGTCAGATTTGATTTCGAGTTCGTGTTATTATTTGGTTCATTTCACGTAAGAAAATAGTGACGTCCATTTTAATCTACAAATGATTGACACATGTTTCAACCTCGTGGCGGTATTTACAAATATATATTCGAACTAACGAAATGTTACGAAGATGCACGGAAAACATAGGGCGCACAGCACAGACAAAGAAAATTGAACATTGGTTAATACCTATGCTGTGCTAAATTATGTTCTGTGCGCTGTGTCTCTTATAAATGGATATATTATTTTCCGTATGACCAAATTGTAAATTATGCTCTGTGTTGTGTGTCAGTTATAAATCCACCTTTAATTTTATTCATTTTCACCATATCACAATTTATCATTTAATATTAAATTCGAATTTCGCGCTCCTCATTATTTCCCCCTACAGCTATACAATAAGGCATTTTCGTAAAGTCAGTCGGAGCTATCCAACTGATCTGTTTGATGACATCACAAATATATCATCCATCTGATTATCCAAGCTTTTACGAACGCGTCAGATCTATATATGATTTTGTCGTTTAAATCTGAGGTTGCAGAAGAAGTTTAACTTGTTAAAATGGATAAGAAAATAGCGCTTGTTTCTGTAGTTTTTATATATGACAACTCAAATGAGACTGAAGACCATTTGAGTAATTTGTTTAGATTATTTCGATCAGAAATTATTTCATGTGGCCATTTATTTGTTCGAAATAACTTATAAAGACTTCACAAAGTGTGAACTGCCCTATTTTCTTCAGAACTTGCTATAGTGCTGTAATGTTTGTAACTAGAAACATTTAAATAAATATATTTTCCTAAAAACAAACGTTTGCAATTTTAAATTTGCCCGCGCAATCTGTACTAACCTCGCACATGTATCAGGGTTGAAAATTTTTGATCGGATCACTTGGTCTGATTGATCGGAGTGAGTTTATGAACGCGTCAGATTAACCCGATGGACCTACGAACGCTTCAGATTGTTTCAGATCAATCCGATCGACTTTACAAAAACGCCTAACAATAGCTCCGACAAGAGTGTCGCTACCGTATTTATTTTCTATACTGTGCTAATACGATTGGGGACCTTAAATGTTTTGGGTCCCTCCTCGTATGCAGAAAGTTTTCGATTTTGCAACAAATCAAAAACTTTATGTGTATGTTTTAATAAAGTGCTACTGTTATTTATTGGTAATGAAATTACTTATAACACCTTCATCCATTTGCCCTTTTAAAAACAAAACTATCCTTTCTCGTGTGCAAGAAGAAAAGGGTAATTTTAATATCTTTCTTGCCACATCTGACCAACAAGCACAATCTAAACCATTTTTTCATACGAAGTTCGCTTGTGACATGTGGATTAGACCTCTTCAAGTTGCGCCTAAAATGAACTGTGCTCATGAGCGAATAATGCATTTTATGCGGCTCAACGTTTCGTCATTTAACCATAGTCAAATCAAGTTTTCCAGACTACATTTTGCTTAGCGATGTTTGCACTGACTCTTGGAAATTCGTTTAATGCGAGCCTAGGTTCGTAATACTTCTACCGGTTTACGTTTTCAATAAATTATAAAACCTACCCAAAATTCTTTCAACTATTTTAAACATAGACAAAAATGTGGGTCAAATACCGGGTGATAATATTTCGAACGGCATTTAAAGGGTCTAGATTTATCTTCTATCTAAACCTTTTGGCTCGTAGTATGATCACGGTTTTTAGAAATGTCAAATTCAAATTTAAATATTTAATTTCACCCGTATTTTTAAAGAACGATTTTTTAAAAAATATTTGTTTGAATACAAACTATGTTCTGCTGTAAAATCATATTTTGATAAATTTGATATTATTTATTATTGTTATTAAATAATGAAATTTGACATTTCTTAAAACAGCGTTGTAGTTAAAACCGTGATCATACTATAGTCCAGTCATTTGGTAGAAAAATAAGGGTTTATTCCACAAAAGGTCGGGTATTTTTGATTTTTGGATATATTGTATATTTAGGGGTCCTAATAAAAAATGCAAGTTTTCCCCCTCGGGGGCCTTTGGGAAGCACCGCCAACTTGAGAAAAAAGGCGCAAAAAGCGGTTTTTTCTAAATATCTCTTCACTGATTTGCATTAGGCAAAAATAGTTATTATCTAGTTCGTTGACTATAAAATTATCTACAACTTTTATCTAAAACATTTTTTTCTATAATTAATAGTTAGCGAGCTACAGTGCTTCAAACAGAGCAAATTTTTTGAAAATTACATGAATGCTTCATTTAAATCATATTTTATTATATTTTTTTTACGTTTTTTTACAAATTACTTTTTGACAATCATTAATTATTGTTATTTAACTAATATTTATAAATATTAATTATTGTTTATAGTTTTTTTTTCATTCTAAAGATTTTTTATAGTCCAGCAAATTTATGATTTTACCTTAAAGTAATTACAACAAAAGCTTTTTAACGGAATCCAGTCCCAGAAAAGTACGCCGAATAACATATCAATATTTTCCCGAAATCGGAGCATGGGAACCTCCCGCCAATTTGGACAAATGGCGGCATATTCAGGTTTATGGCCATTTGCTTAAAACAATTATGAGAATATTTAAATTATTCAAAAAAACAAACAACATTACGTACTTGATACTTAGTCTAATAGGTTTCACTATTTACAACAGTTTACATTCGACGTGGCATCGAAAGAAGTAAGTTATCGATAACTGTTTTATAAAAATTGTTAACGTTTTCCTGCATTTTTTTAGTTTTTCATCCACCACTCTGATCTTGTTAAAGATACGATGATGCGGTTTTAAAATTTGAATTCAGCATACAATTCTCTTTCGTATCGTGTATTACACTATTTTTGCCGATGAACGATTGGCGAGTTACTGCCAACTAAACTTATATGAAATTCCTCTAAAATTTTAAACATCTGAAAATCGGCTCTTTTTTCATTTTCTCATTCAAAATTTTAACAGGCTTACAGATAACCAATATTAAGTATTTAATAGGTGTCAAAGTGGTTGATGAAAAATTGAGAAAAGAGCCGATTTTCAGATGTTTAAAATTTTAGAGGAATTTGATGTGAGTTTTAGTTGTTAGTAACCGCCAATTGTTCATCAAAAAAAATAGTGTAATACACGATACGAAAGAGAATTTTATGCTGAATTTAAATTTTAAAACCGCATCATCGTATCTTTAACAAGATCAGAGTGGTGGATGAAAAACTAAAAAATTGCAGGAAAACGTTACCAATTTTTATAAAACAGTTATCGATAACTTACTTCTTTCGATGCCACGTCGAATGTAAACTGTTGTAAATAGTGAAACCTATTAGACTAAGTATCAAGTACGTAATATTGTTTGTTTTTTTGAATAATTTAAATATTCTCATAATTGTTTTAAGCAAATGGCCATAAACCTGAATATGCCGCCATTTGTCCAAATTGGCGGGAGGTTCCCATGCTCCGATTTCGGGAAAATATTGATATGTTATTCGGCGCACTTTTCTGGGACTGGATTCCGTTAAAAAGCTTTTGTTGTAATTACTTTAAGGTAAAATCATAAATTTGCTGGACTATAAAAAATCTTTAGAATGAAAAAAAAACTATAAACAATAATTAATATTTATAAATATTAGTTAAATAACAATAATTAATGATTGTCAAAAAGTAATTTGTAAAAAAACGTAAAAAAAATATAATAAAATATGATTTAAATGAAGCATTCATGTAATTTTCAAAAAATTTGCTCTGTTTGAAGCACTGTAGCTCGCTAACTATTAATTATAGAAAAAAATGTTTTAGATAAAAGTTGTAGAGAATTTTATAGTCAACGAACTAGATAATAACTATTTTTGCCTAATGTAAATCAGTGAAGAGATATTTAGAAAAAACCGCTTTTCTGCGCCTTTTTTCTCAAGTTGGCGGTGCTTCCCGAAGGCCCCCGAGGGGGAAAACTTGCATTTTTTGTTGAGACCTCTAAATATATAACATATCCAAAACTCAAAAATACCCGACCTTTTGTAGGGTAAATCTACCTAATGACTGGACTACTACGAGCCTTTAAGTTTGGTAAAATAAAAAACAACTTCGTAAAAATCCAGTACGTACACATTGCAAGATACATGAAACAATACTTTAAGAGAAGAATGTGCAGGACTTGTAGATACAATGCCGAACAGAATGGGGGATTCCACGATTTTTTGATTTTTTCATATGTTGTAGTATTTTTAAATTCAGAAATTCCCTAATTTTACTTTTTTTAAATTCGGCCTCTTCTGGAAGAAAAAAATGGCAAATATTTGATATCCAGCGTTTTCGGCCTTATGACGTACGCGAACCCAGTGATTGAGAACAGTGGCATTAATCGTGGTTTCTCTCTCAGCAGCTGCTGTCTTGGCTGCTTGCTGTCAGAGGTTCTAAACCATTTGCCAATGTTGTGCGTGTGCGGCTAAAGTTATATCGCTTTATATTTGAAAATTTCATTTTGTTCTTAATTTCTTTTCTTTTACTTATCTTAAATTTAGTATATTGTAGTTACAGTTTATTAGTATTTAAGTATTTGTAAAAATAATAGCGTGTAGCCGCATAACCACCATAATCAAATACTCCAGTGAAACACTCTGGCAGTCACTAGTTTGATGATGGGAACGCCTATTTACAGTGTCGGCCAATAGAAGAGAGCCGGGTTCGATTGTGTCATCAAGCCCGGAAAAATTCGCATGTTTTGAAAGTAATATATTTTAGAATTTATAAAAGGAAGTGTCTACTGCACATCCAGACAGAGCCACAAAAAAAAATTAGTGAACTGTCGCACCTGGACCAAACGGAATCTAGCGGCCACTTCTCGAATCTACCTAAAAACCACTGTCTGCCAATTAGGAATTGTCAGTCAGGTATTGTTTTGGTTGGGTTTTTTTTTAAAAAGACAAACTATAACAATACCTAACTGTCATAATTGGTAGACAGCAGTTTTTAGGTTCTGTTTGAGAAGTGGCCGCTCTGCGCATGTGCGACAGTTCACAATTTTTTTTTTGCCGCTCTAGACAGTGCAGTAGTCACTCCCTTTATAAAAAAAGGGATAAAACATAAAAGAAATTTGCGTCAATAACACAGATATATGGGAAGAAATTATTATGTATATAATTTATATAAAAATTCGATATGAGTGGAAAACCCTGTTAAAACTGTTGTGATTAATAAATGCGATGTAAATGGTGGAATTCTTGAATAACATATTCAGTTTTTGTAAGAATAAAATCTATATTTTAAATAAGTCGAAAGAAATTTGAGATTTTATAATTTGTTTGTTGAAAATGTAAACCGGCCGAACTATTCTAAGCCTGGGCTGATAGAGTCGGACTAAATGTTTTCGCTTGAACTGTTTATATATTCTTCATTTTGTTGATTTTTACGCGTGAAAATGTACTGCAATGTTATTCATACTTTTATCATACGTGGGGAGAACCCCTGTATATAAGAACTAATTTTGTATTATTATTATAAATTATATATTATCCTTTTTAAATTTGAATATATATATTTTTGAACGTTAAAGTGAACAACCACAGAATTAAATGATATATACATTTTTTGAAGGATGCATGCGTTTCTTAACGATGTTCCACTTTCTTGATTTTCTTAATCGTACTATAAAAATAAAACCTTATCCCCAGGAAAATCAGGTGAGCGGATCAATAGGATTTATAGAAATCGTAAAAAATAAACAGCGTCGTGAAATTTTATTACACGTTTAGACAAATAATTACGGTAGATCAATGACTGTATCGATAGTGGATTCTACGATTTCATTTTAGTCTTACGCATTATTAAGCTACTATCAAGTTCCTTTCACAAAAAAATAGAAACAGTTTACATCTTTATTTACTTCTCCATTCGGATGACACTTTTAATTTTCTTTATTTAAATGAATATTTATATCACTTATGAAAAATACGATATATTGTAATTACTGATAAAATTGTATTATGACAACATTAAATCAATTAAATATTTTTAATTAATGCTTTTTATCAGCTTTTCCAATATCCTACAAAGATCCTACAATAATAGTACTATTTCATTTTCTATTCTTTGTTCGGTATGGTTTTTAGCATTTAAAATAAGTTAAGAAATAGTTACTTTTTTACGTCTGTTAAAAAAAGTACACTTTTTTTCATTAAAATAGATTTCGAAAGTATGTCTTTTTTTTAAACACAATAACAGTGTGAGCTACAGAGTGAAATAATGAAACGTTACGGTATTATGACAACATTAAATCAATTAAATATTTTTAATTAATGCTTTTTATCAGCTTTTCCAATATCCTACAAAGATCCTACAATAATAGTACTATTTCATTTTCTATTCTTTGTTCGGTATGGTTTTTAGCATTTAAAATAAGTTAAGAAATAGTTACTTTTTTACGTCTGTTAAAAAAAGTACACTTTTTTTCATTAAAATAGATTTCGAAAGTATGTCTTTTTTTTAACACAATAACAGTGTGAGCTACAGAGTGAAATAATGAAACGTTACGGCACTTTTTTTCACACTTTTATTGCAGACGTAAAAAAAAATTTGTGTGCAACTCGAGTAAAAAGTGTCTTATTTCACTCATAGGATTTGACGAACTCGCCTACGGCTCGTTCGCTCAAACTTTCCTATTCGTGAAATAAGACTATACTTTTTACACTTGTTGCATAAATAACTATTATGTAACAAGAGTAAAAAGTATAGTTTTATTTCACGAATAAGGAAGTTGTGAGTGAAATAAGACACTTTTAACTCGAGCTGCATACAAAATTTGTTTACGTCTGAAATAAAAGTGAAAAAAGGGCCATAACGTTTCATTATTTCACCCGTGCACTTTTTTCACACTTTTATTGTGTTAAAAAAAAACACTTCATAAACTCATTTTAATGAAAAAGATGTACTTTTTTAATAAACGTAAAAAAATATTCTAAGAAAATTTGGTTTTGCTAATTACGAGAAAATTAAGGAAAAAATCCCTTTAGTGTACGTGATGCGAATTTTTTAATACTTGAAAAACTGGTGAAAAATTCAGACAAAGGTTGTGTGTTGTAACTCCAAACAGAGATACGGTCCTGTACTATGTAGCATTCGTTTGTATGATCATTTTTACATAAGTGTACTTATTTTCAAGAAAATTGTACGATGGATACATATCTGACAAAGAAAATTCGAAAATGAGAGCAAATAAACAAAATTTTCTAGGTCAAAGAAATGAGTACCCATATTTTTGGAAAACATGTGCCAAAATTCCCCGAATTTGGTCCCCCTAATTACGAGAAAAATAAGGAAATAATTCCCTGTGCATCAGTGTAGAAGGTAAGAATTGTTAATATTTATAAACTTGCTGTAAAATTAACGGAAGAAAGTTGTGTTTTTAACTGTAACTCCAAAACGAATAAAGATTCGGTCCTGTACTATGTAGCATCCGTTTGTATGTACATTTTCAAGTAAGTATACTTAATTTCATGAAAATTATACCATTGGTACACATTTGACAAAAGAAATTTCGAAATAGAGCAAAATAAACAAAATTATCACGGTCAAAGAAATGAGTATAGTTTAGTTCACGAAAGATGATTTTAAGGTCATTTATAAGCTGTCTAATGCAATATTACTTGCAAATAACTTCACTGCATTTCGTACCCATAGGCGTACGAACATGAAATATTCGTGAATATATTATAACTGAAAAAAAATTAGTGCAATTTATTTGAAAATTATGATCCTTTTTAAATATTGCCTTGCTCAAAGATCTATATTTTTGCAAAACACGAAAACAAACGAACTAGAGAAACTATGGACTAATAATTTGATTTAAACGTCAACGTCGCTGGGGCTGGGTAAACAACATTAGCACAGAGGGTAGTGTAGTAGATAATTCGATATCTGTAACTCTACGACATACGTCATTATTTGTAATGTGTTCACGTAAGAAAATAGCGTTGATTTTAGAAAGGGATATAAATTCTGTCCTTTGAGTAGTCAGAATGCTAACCTAGTTCACAAAAGTGGAAAAAAAAATAATCACTTGTTATCTGTCAATTATTAAACAAAATCGACAAAAGTGATATTTAACCATGTTTTGATGTAATTTTTAATAACCAGGGCTCGTAAATTTTACAGATAAAAATATTTTGATTATTGACAAAATTTGCTCGGCTCAGGCGCCATTTGCTATTTTCTTACGTGAAATGAAGTATAGAAAGTAATGTATCCCCGAAGTATCTGTCACACATCATAAATTACATAGACCTATGATCTACGTCAAATAAACTTTCTCTTTCTTACATGACTGCTGTGTGTGTTGTGTATTCTTTCTTTTTTCAATTAAGTTTGAATTGTCATTTTTCGTGAACCAAACTATACATATTTGACAAAGGAAATTTCAAAATGAGAGCAAATAAACAAAATTATCAAGGTTAAAGAAATTAGTAGCCTTATTTCACGAATGGGAAATGTACCACATTCCCTTAATTTATACTTGCTGGTTACGGGAAAAATAAAGAAAAGATCTGTCAAGCAAAATTAATTGTTGGTTGGTAAAACAGGAACTGGTTTATCGTATGAGTAACGTTGTGATGTCGTCCAGTGTGTTGCGTTTATTTATTATTGAAATAGACACTATTTATAATATATTTAATGAAATATTGAATTACATTGTGAAATAATATCATCATAATGGCTGCACCACCTCAGGTTTTAGTGAACAGAAACAAGAAGCACTTTTTAGGTGTACCTGCACCGTTAGGTTATGTTGCTGGTGTTGGCAGAGGGTAAGTTTATAATCACAAATATTTGACCAATTTTTCAAATATTTTTCTGTTTTTAGAGCAACTGGCTTCACTACCCGTTCTGATATCGGTCCAGCGAGAGACGCCAACGACGTATCGTAAGTTACCAATCCAAATCTCTGTTTTTTATCTCCCGCCATGCCATAAGTACGGGGGGTGATGCTTTAGGTCAAAAAATTCGATAGTGAGTTTTCAGTGAATAAGCACGAATTAAGGTCCCCACAACACTTTTTTTTACTATATTTACAATGATGTCTGTCTGTGTGTGTGTGACGATTTTTTCTTCCACGACAACATACCTATATAGATAATCAAACTTCCAAAAATTTACATATTCCGTATTTAAGCTTTCTGCATTAACATAAAAAGTTGATTTGATTTTGGGTAAAATTCGATAACCGGAAGTGGTACTTTATTTGAAGTCCATAATGAAAAATTATATTAAAATATAATCCAAAACTTTTCAATTTTAGTATTTCAGACTTTTATGTCAATGGGAATAACATATATGTTGGCTAAAATTGATACACCGGAAGTGGTACTTTACTGAAGCTCTACATAAATTTTCTTGAAAAAATATAGTAAAATATGATCCAAACGTCTCAAATATATTATTTAAAGCTCGTATATAATTTAATTTGAAACAACATATCAGGTTTTGACTACGTATGATAAACCGGAAATGGTACTTAATTGTAGCTCTTAACAGATTTTTGAGAAAAAACAGTAAAATATAATCCAAAATTTCGTATTTCAGATTTTTCTATTTATTGGAACAACAAATTAGATTTTGCTTACAAACAATCAACCGGAAGTGATACCTTACTTAAAGAGCTCATTGCTATTTTAACTATGGAATTGGCGGGAGGTCATGTGCTGGCCACATAAGATTTATTATTTATAAATTATTTTTTTCTTACAGAGATGACAGACATGCTCCACCGGCAGCAAAGCGAACAAAAAAGAAAGAAGAGGAAGAAGAACTCCCAGATGAGGAAGATTTGAACGATTCAAACTACGATGAATTCAGCGGATATGGAGGTTCTTTATTTTCCAAAGACCCTTACGATAAAGATGACGCAGAAGCAGATGCAATATACGAAGCTATTGATAAAAGAATGGACGAAAAGCGTAAAGAATACAGGGAAAAACGTTTACGTGAAGAATTGGAAAGGTATCGTCAAGAGCGACCCAAAATCCAACAACAATTCTCTGATTTAAAACGAGGATTGGTAAGTTTATCCGAAGACGAATGGAAGAACATTCCAGAAGTCGGCGACGCAAGGAATAGAAAACAGCGCAATCCTCGATCAGAAAAATTCACTCCCTTGCCGGATAGTGTTCTATCTAGAAATTTGGGTGGAGAATCATCAACAAGTCTTGATCCTACTTCCGGTTTAGCGAGTATGATGCCTGGAATATCTACTCCGGGAATGCTTACTCCAACCGGAGATATGGATTTACGTAAAATTGGCCAAGCTAGAAACACTTTGATGAATGTAAAGTTATCACAAGTATCCGATTCTGTTACTGGTCAAACAGTCGTGGATCCTAAAGGATATTTAACAGACTTACAATCAATGATTCCTACTTACGGTGGTGATATAAACGATATCAAAAAAGCAAGATTATTGTTGAAATCGGTTAGAGAAACTAATCCAAATCATCCACCCGCATGGATTGCGAGCGCACGTTTAGAAGAAGTTACTGGAAAAGTGCAAGCAGCAAGAAATTTAATAATGAAAGGGTGTGAAGTTAACCCTCAAAGCGAAGACTTGTGGCTAGAAGCTGCCCGATTACAACCGCCAGATACTGCTAAAGCAGTTATTGCACAAGCGGCTAGACATATCCCTACATCTGTTCGAATTTGGATCAAAGCAGCAGACTTAGAAGACGAGACTAAAGCAAAACGGCGCGTCTACAGAAAAGCTTTAGAGCATATACCAAACTCTGTTCGATTATGGAAAGCAGCTGTCGAGTTAGAAAACCCAGAAGACGCAAGAATTTTACTTTCCCGCGCAGTAGAATGTTGTTCTACTGCAGTGGAATTATGGCTCGCTTTAGCCCGTTTGGAAACTTATGAAAACGCCCGAAAAGTGCTTAACAAAGCTCGAGAAAATATCCCAACTGATAGACAAATCTGGACAACTGCAGCAAAATTAGAAGAAGCAAACGGCAACCATGGAATGGTCGAAAAAATTATCGAACGAGCCATAACTTCTTTAAGTGCAAACGGAGTTGAAATTAACAGGGAACACTGGTTTAAAGAAGCAATGGAGGCCGAAAAGGGCGGTCATGTTCATTGTTGTCGCGCTATCGTCAAAACAATTATTAGTCAAGGAGTCGAACCGGAAGATCAAAAACATACTTGGATGGAAGATGCTGAAAATTGCGCCAATCAACAAGCATTTGAATGCGCCAGAGCTGTATATTCCCACGCTTTATCGACATTCCCTTCGAAAAAATCTATTTGGTTGCGCGCTGCATATTTCGAAAAAAATCACGGAACTCGCGAGTCCCTCGAATCTCTTCTTCAACGAGCGGTAGCCCATTGCCCACAATCCGAAGTTTTATGGCTCATGGGCGCTAAAAGCAAATGGCTTGCCGGTGACGTACCAGCAGCCAGAGGTATTTTATCACTTGCTTTCCAAGCGAATCCAAACTCCGAAGAGATTTGGCTTGCTGCTGTTAAATTGGAATCAGAAAATTCTGAATACGAAAGAGCTAGGAGATTGTTGGCGAAGGCTAGAGGATCTGCTCCAACGCCGAGAGTTATGATGAAATCTGCAAAACTAGAATGGGCATTAAATGATTTAGATGCGGCATTGAAGTTGCTGGATGAAGCAGCAAAAACGTTTCCAGATTTTGCGAAGTTGTGGATGATGAAAGGGCAGATTGAAGAACAGAAAAAGGAATTGTCGAAAGCGCTTGATACATATAATACCGGGGTAAGTATGAAATTGTGGGTGAATTTTTCGACTACAGTGCAAATTGAGTGTTAACAGATACTTGAAATCTGTCATACAGCATTTACTCTTACAAAAACCGACGTTTCGGTACACAACACACTTATACCTTCTTCAGTAGTTGTAACAGACGTTGGTGAAACAAAAATGTGGTATTTTATTCAACAAGTTTAATGAATAAAATACAAGGTGGATTGAAAACTTCTCGGAATGACATGAAAATAAAATAATCTGTTGTGGCCAGCGCAATACCTCTCGCCATTTTCCCTTTTGTTTACATAAGTATCGAATTTAACATTTCTTGTACACAAATAATTCTGATTATATCCATTCTTTCATTCTATAAGGAATCTTGTCCTACTCTTCAAAATGATCAAGATGGTTCCAATTCATTGACGGGATTGGCGATATTTATTAAGAATAAATGTACTATTAATATACGTACCTACCTACCTACAATTTTAAATATTTAATTAATAATTCAATAAGAAATATTAAATATACTTCTCAGAAAAAGCTTTCAGGAATGTCAGTAAAGCTGTTGATGTTTGACACTGGCATTTATCTGTCAATTATAAACATTTGAATTTGACAACTGGTTTCCTTGGTGTAGTCTGGACTGTGCAATTTATTGCAACAGATTATTCTATATATTATATTTTCTTTATCTCTAAATCTATAGAAAATTTAATAAAAATTTTAAATATATTAGATGGAGAATTTTATGTTCTTCAACATTTGTAACAGGGCTGCCAGCGAGTCACCTTTTTTAAACTAAAAATCACTTTTTTGAAGCTTGCTCACTATTTTTTACGCTAAGGCCCGAGATATCCACTTCTTAATAAATTTATTTGGCGAATAATTTCTGTGGTAATTTAAAATTATTAAGAAACAAATGAAAAAAACTTTAATAGTTCATCGTTTGTTTATTTTGATTCCGTATCTATTAATTATGTTCTCAAAATTATTCTAAACCAATTATTTTTGGATTAGTTAAATTATTATTTATCGACGTCACAGTTGGCTTTAACATAATTCGAATAAGAATTATTTAATATGCTTTTAAAGTAAATAAATTAAAAATATGTGTAAAACTGAAGCAAATAATATTAGAAATAAACAAATGATGAACTATAATAGTTTTTTCGTTTGTTTCTTAATAATTTTCAAATTTTTCACCCCAAAAAAATAATAAATCATCTTTTATTCATGTGTAAAACTAAAGAATATAGACTTGTTATTTATCGTTAAAAAGCTTATAAAATAAGCAAAAAGATGACACTATTTTCAACTTAGGTAGCCATTTAAATAATCATAAGTTTGTGTTATATCTCGAGAGTTATGAAGTTTTAAAAAAATTTAATTACGCCATCTTATTTTACCTAAAAAACGGTATAAAATTTGTTAAAACAATTTTTCTCTAACTAGCGTAATAAATAAGTTATGAGATATTTTCGAAATGAGCGAAAAACGAGTTCTCAAAAAGTTGACCTTGGAATGTGCAAACGATTTTGCTCTTATCAGTAATATTTCCCGAGATAAAAAAAAAACATCGAAAATGAGACACCTGCCACATATTAAAAATTTTAAAAAATGGTAACCCCTATTACAGCTTTCAGTTGTTCCAAAAGTGTGGCGTAGTATTAGTCCTATGGCGTGAACTTTTCAATCCATCCTCGTATTTATTCATTAATAGTGAACCAGAGGTGAAACTGTTCTTTTTCAGATTAAAAAGTGTCCGAATTCCATTCCATTATGGAAACTTTTATCTCAGTTGGAGGAACGCCGTGGACAACTCATTAAAGCTCGATCAGTATTGGAAAAAGCTCGGCTGAAAAACCCTAAAAACGACCAGTTATGGTTAGAAGCAATTCGCGTCGAACTACGCGCTGGTTTGAAAGACATCGCTCTTCCTATGATGGCTAAAGCGTTACAAGAATGTCCCACTTCGGGTCCATTATGGGCGGAAGCCATATTTTTGGAATCCCGCCCTCAACGGAAAACAAAATCTGTAATATTAACTCCAGAACATTCGAATTTAATAAATATTAATAACAATTTTTATTCCTTTTTAAGGTGGACGCGCTGAAAAAATGCGAGCACGACCCCCACGTCCTGTTGGCGGTTTCGAAACTTTTTTGGTGTGAGAGAAAAGTTCAGAAATGCCGGGATTGGTTTAATAGGACAGTGAAAATTGAACCCGATTTGGGAGATACTTGGGCGTATTTTTATCGGTTTGAGCAATTGCACGGAACTCCGGACACTCAACAAGAGGTAAAGCAGAGGTGTATTGCGGCTGAACCACATCATGGGGAACTCTGGTGTAAAGTTTCCAAAAATATTGTCAATTGGTGTTTAAGCGTTGAACAGATTTTACTTATAGTTGCTAAAGATTTAGCTGTACCTGTATAAAACAATACAAATATATGTATTCATTCTTTTTTTAATTAAAAAATACCTTCATTAGTTTTTACACTTTAGCAGAAATTCATATACCTACTGTATACCACTTTATATGTTTATGCGATTTTTTTAGAACATTTTATTAAATCAACGACTACACAATAAACAAACGATTATAATAAATAAAGTTATCCAATTTTCAACATCATTACGGAGTTACCTGTAAAACTTTGCCATGGAGTCGTTGAAAATCTTGTAAGTTAAATAAAGGGTTTTTCTGCTAAATAGTTAACTAGTTTTTTATAGAGATTTTTATTCATCTAATGATACCTTAATACATATTATCCGGAACAGAAAAAAATGACTATTATCTTTGGTAAATATACACAGACCGACAAAATTAGAGGAACACAAAAAAATAGTTTTGCGATATTTTTGAAGGACTTATTTGACTGAATTTGGTAGCGGCAAATTTTCATTGAAAAGACTAATTAAAAAATCTGATGTGGCCAGTACATTACTTTTCGTCAATTCTACGTTTTTTAATTTTGTACAAATTCCACACAGTAAGTTTCTTGCAAACGATTCTATATTTTCAATCATTTCAAGAAGTTATTATATAATTTTTACTTGATACTGACATCTATCAATTAGTAATATTTGAATATTCGTCACGATTACTACACTGATATTCTGTTAACAGTATAGGTTGTAAGATTTTTCTTTATAATTCTTTTATCTGTAAATACCTTGAATGTGAATTTTTTTTAATTAAATCGTGTAGAGAATAAAATATTCTTCAATATTTATAATAATGAAAATGAAAAAATAAAGATACGACATGTCTTTTATTCATTCATAGATGAAATATGAATAAATTCAACTTCAATAAAGTATATCTGAAGCTAGGGCCGTTTTCTGTTATAATTTTATTTGCCAGAAGATTGAGATCGTTTACTTTAAAATACAGCCGTATTCATAGTAAAAATTTGCCGGTTTAAACCTGGTCTATAGGCACAGTAGTTTAGATTCGGCTTTTCTCTTATTCATAGAACTGGACTAACGGTAGTGCTGGTTTAAATACGGTCTGATATTTAGACCTGGCAGACCCCTAGTTTTACGCTGGTTTAAATGCAGATGTTCAATTGTCAAGAAGAACAAAGCCAGTGAGGTTATATTTGAAAATATTATTATAGAAGTAAATGTAAGTAGATATTTATTTTATTGATTAATATATATCTACCTATATAACTAATATATTTATATTAATGATTTTTAATTTATTTTTCAGATTATGTGATTAGAATTCAGGATGTAATTGAAAGCAGAAGGAAGCAAAAGATATATCTTCAACACATTAATCCCATCGAAAAATATGACGAAACTGAATTTAGAAAAATATATACATGGGTAATTGTCTAATTTTATCACGAAAATATATTACATTACGTAAAAAGAAAATAATAAGTTTCCCATGTTAGTCGCCTATGGCCCGCTTTTTAATTAATACTCTGTGTAACAGTTATTACTTGGTTGTAGGTTGTTTGTGACTCAAATGCCAAGATTTGGGATATTGTTGCACGATGGAGAGGCAGTGCATAAGATTCAAGAATATGGAATCATTGCAACTTGAAGCCACGATTTTAGGTACATTATACAACAGGCAGACATTTATGTAAACGAAATTCTAATATTAATAATATTAAATTATTTTAATCTAGTGAAATCAATGGAAGCCTCATAGGAGACAATGGATATCCATCATCGGAGTTTTATGCTTATTCCAGATCTTCGCTTTACTATAGATGCGGAACAACGATACAACGAAGCACACATCAGAACCAGAAACGTTGTAGAACGATAATTCGGCCAATGGAAAAATAAATTTAGATGTTTTTTAATTAGAATGCAGATGTCTTTAGAAACAGCGAAAGTTAGCATTATTGCATTGGCTATTCTTTACAATATAGCTGTGAAACATTGGATGATAGAGACGGTATATTTATTATTGGGAAGTAAAATAACTTTATTAATATTATATTATTTCTTTATAGATGATGTAAGTAGCGGAGATTCCTATGAACCGGATAATAAAGAACAAAACGACGAAAGACAGGATAATGACACAAGAAATATATTTAGACGGAACTATATAGAAACATTTTAATTAACAAAGTTTATTAAAATAGCAGGCAAACATGATTCATAAATAAAATACATGCTGTATGAAAGATTATAACTAATAAAATTTAATTCTTTGGGGTTGATGTTACTGCTTTTGTAGTTACTTTGCTGTCATCGTCATTATTTTTCATTGTTCCTTTATTTCCTTTTTGTTCCTTGCAAAACCGTAAACCGCAAATATAAGTATATATGAAATATACTTTTCCAAGCTTCTTCTTTTTTTGGAATTGGCTGCACTATTTACAGTTTTATTTTTCATAACCTTTGCATGGATTTTCACTAGCTCCAAAAACAGATTCTTTTCATTTTATGTCCAATTAGATTCTCGCTTACTCATTGTAAGTGAATATATCACACTAAAAAGAAATATTACGCATTTTTCTGTATTTCTCTTATGGACCTTCAAATTATAACAATTATTTAAATTTAAATGCCAACTGCATACAAGTTTAATTTTGTAAATTGGTTTAAAAACAAATAATTATCATCTGACAACTGTCACAAACTATGCTACTGCGCATGGCGGATATCGAAAAAGACCAAGTCCTAGTAGATCGATGAGTTTAATCTAGATCTTTTTAACCCAGATTTAAACTTGGCACAAATTTTACTATGAATAGGGCATTTTGGTCTTAGACTAAACCTGAACTATTAAACTCGTGTTTAGACCTGGCTTTTCTATTTTACTATGAATATGGCTGATAGCGTTATTTGGAGTTGTAGTGCAGTTGGTGCAATTTTGACCTGAGGGGTGAGGGAAAAAAATGATCATAAATCGTGATATTTCAAAAACGCTGTCAAATTATAATAATTACAGTAACTTTAAGCTTGTAACTCATTTATGTACGCTTATGATCCGAGTATAAAAAAGACAGAAAGTGATACGAACACCAATTTCACAGATCAACTGCGAATATAAGAAAGGCTGCGTAGCTTTAAAACTTATTTGGGCCACTGTTATATGTTTATTAGGTATGCGGAAAGTAAATTAATTGTATTTCGTGTGGATTTAAACGGAGCGCATATGTTAGACAGTGATTTGTGCTAACATATTTTCCATAGTTCATCTCATAGAAAAGAGAGTATATATTGGTTCATCTTTCGTGTCTCGGACACAATATAAACAGTGGATTGTTTTCTCTCTTGCACATTTTCTACTCTTATGTTCTCTTTTCGCTAGATGCCGTGATTGCCTTCAGCTGTCAGCATCAGCTGATTTTATGCTCAATTTTGACATCAGAAATGCGGACGTAATGCAGACACATCAGCGTTAAATGCCGGTTCATTCTTTTATATTTTCTATACTATCTACATCTTTCTAAAAAAATTCAACATGATTCGTTTGAAACAAATTCTGTTTTTAGTGTGTTCTAGTTTAATTTTAAATTGTGAAAGTACATTATCTCCCAGTAAATCAAAAAAATCTAGTGTAAGGTTAGGAGCAGTTGAAACTTCGGTACAAGAAAGAAATCTAGTCGTAGAAAATCCTATAGCTAAAGACATTTTAAACAATTATCAATCTTATTATGAAAATACATCGAAGTACAATACAGATGGTATCGTTTTAGGATACGTCACACCGGTAAGTAACAATATATATATTTAATGTTTTTGTATTATTTGTTGTATTTTTAAGTGGAATAATCACGGATATGATGTAGCTAAGATATTTGGTAATAAATTCACACATATAAGTCCAGTTTGGTTGCAAGTTGTCCGTGTAGGGAAAAATAAATATGAAATAAAAGGCACACATGATATAGATAAAGGATGGATGAAAGATGTTAGGAAAGCTGGCGAAGACAGAAAAGTTAAAAGTATGTACATAATAATGCTTGTTATTATATACATGAATTTTTTTACAGTGGGTTTGTCCGGACCCAATAATTATTTATGGTACAAGTGAATAAAAAGGATATACAGTGCACAAAAATGTCTAGGAATGACAATAGTTTCCATCTGCTTTAGGAAAAAACCAGGCTTGTATTACGAGCGCACTTTTATAGTAAAAGCGCTTTTATGGAGTGCTTATTTACATAATATTTTTATGAGGACTGTGCTCCATAAAAGCCCTATTTTTATAAACGTGCGCTCTAAATACGGGCATATATATTTACAAAAAAACTCGGCTCATATTACGAGAGCACTTTTATAATAAAAGCGTTTTTATGGAGCACACATCTTATAAAAATATAATGTAAAAGTGCTTTTATTATAAAAGTGGCTCGTAATATAGGGGATACAATGACATACAATATGTCATTGTATCCCCTGAAGAAGGCACCAGTTTATGGTGCCGAAATAATAAATTACAGAACTTAAACTAAAAAAAAAGGTAGTATTTTTCCAATTAATAATATGAGTTCTGAAAGATATTTTAATAATTTAAATACAACTCTTATTTATATTATGGGCAAATATTGAAAGTATTCATAATTTCATCGCGAAAAAATGAAGCTAGAAGAATCAAAACCGCTTAAATTCACGGTGAAAATTAAGTTAAATACACGGAAATGTTCTTATATGTACTTAAATATTTGCAAAACCTACTAAATCCATTTTAAAATCGATTTGAAAAAGTAGCTTCAGGTTTTTTAGTAAATATTTTATTGAAAAATGCATCATCATTTTGTAAATTCTGTCTTTGAAAAGATCTAAACGGAAATGCTAATATATCCTGCGCATCTCTCTTAAGCCTGTTGTAATTCTGTTTGTTCTTAACTTTGGTTAACATTCCAAATTTTTGTATACCATCCCTTCTTAAAAAAGTTTTATTTTAATCTGAGATCTAATTTCTAAAAAAATTAACCAAATTCAAAACTGCGAATCGCTCGATGCCCGTAAGTCTAAACAAATCCGTTATGTTTGTTATTTATTGATTAGTGCACTATTAAAGAATTCACAAATGCAGGATTCATTAAATAGTTTCTGCTACAAATTAGGTAAACTTTTTTTTGCGATTCTGAAAATTTTACTAAAGTAAATTTAAAGCGTTTTGAATCTAGAGGATTTAAGTCTCCTCCGTACAAAATATTAAAATTGTAAACTAATTATTGTTTTACATAAATATTTTATTTTGTTGTGTTTTTTGGGCTTTCTTAACAGCATCCTTATAATCTAACTTTAAATAAATGGAAAACACCTTAAAATTGAATATTTGTGTTATAGTTTACCAAATCATTTCATTCACGATTTCTTTTAATATATATTTCGCAAATTCATTATTTTAAATATTGTTTTAGTCGTCCCCCGCATTTTATTTGATGACTGGTCCAACGAAGACTATTTTAACTTATTTACTAGTTTAGAGGAAAAAGAAGCAATATCTAAAACTTTTATAAATGCTTGTAAAACGTATAAATTCGATGGAATAGTCGTCGAATTATGGTCTCAACTCATAGGAAGACTAGATCAGTCTTTCTTAATAGATTTGGTGAAAATAATGGGTTCGTATAAGTTAGAAATTAATTTATTTTGAATAATATAAATATTTTGTTAGGTGATAAAATGTTGGCAGCAAAATATGATTTTATCCTAGTTGTTCCGCCGTTTAGGGCAATGAAACAAGAAATGTTCAACCAAGAAAATTTTGATGAACTTTACGATCATGTTACGGCGTTTTCTCTTATGACTTATGACTTTTCCAGCCCTTCAAAACCAGGTATTAATTAAACAACAATGTATGTATAGTGTATTTATAAGATATTTATAAATAAATAGGTCCAAACAGTCCGCTATATTGGATAAAGAAATGTGTGGAAACTTTATGTCCTACCAAAGAGAGAAGGGCTAAAATTTTAACAGGTTTTAATTTTTATGGTAATGATTATACGCCTGATGGTGGTGGACCTATTGTGGGACATCAATATATTAATTTACTTAAAAACTTCAAAGGAAAAATGTCCTACGATGAGGATTCTGCAGAAAATTTCTTTGATGTTAAGTAAGTTAAATAACAAAATAATCTTAATTAATTTTATAACGTTTGTATAAGATGTCTTGTTTAACTAAAATATTTCAAATGAAATTATATTAAAATTTTCCATAGAACATTTAACTCAATCATTTTGCGCTGGTCAGCAGAGCGGAGAGAAAATTTTAACTAATGCACAATTTATTTTATCTCTGCATAGTATAAAATAATATTTATTCTTTTTCAAGGCGATATAATTCTATGAGCAGAAAGTATTAATTATTTTTTTTGCGAATCGGTAATTAAATTTTTACGTCGTATATAAAATTCTATATTTTTTCTATAGTAGATTTTAAAATAAAATCAACATCAATAACAAATTAAATTATAATTTAAGGACAGTTATAAAATTTAATATGCCGTGGTTCTATTCCAAGAATAAATTTTTGTGATAACGTTTATTTCACATTTAAAGTTGTTATTAACATGAAACGTGAAAGTTTATAATGTTTTTAATTCAAATAAAAATTATAGTTATAAATATTAAGAGCAGTAAGTCCTTCCTACCGGGTGAGGATGATTTTAGAGATCAAGACGAAGTATACCATCCGATACCTGTAGAGGAGCACTTACTGACGGCAATACTTAGCACGATCCACGCTCAAAATTTAAAAAAAATACGATTTGAAAATTATTTTGACATATTAAAAATTTTGGTTGTAAGCTCAGTAAATAAAACCTACTGCCTAGGAATCCCCATCGGTAATCATTAAAAAAAACTGGCATGCAAAAAAGTATTCTTTTATTTACACTTGCGGTTAAGTGCTCCTTAATCCACTATTTTGAGTAGATAAAAGCACACTTCAAAATCTGCTATAGACAAAATATTTATAGGTATATAAAATTTTACCATATTGCCAATTACTTATAAAAGGAGGCAAATAAACTTAAAAAAATGATCTATGTAATATTTTAAAATTAAACTAAGAATCTAATACTTTACAACTTTCTTAAATAACATTTTTGCCTATTTTTAATTGTTAAGTAAAACTTAATTTTCAAATTTAACCAAAAATGAAAAAAAGAAAATAGCTTGTACTTTTAAAATGTTAAATTTGTGGGCTCATGTTGATTAATAGTTCAGGAAATCTACGATTTCACTTCAAAGAAATTGACAAAAAACTTTTTTTTGCGTAATCCTGTTTAGAAATTGATAAAAATAACCAAAATAACAATTTATGAAAGAAATTTAAATTTCTCAAAAAATAAACAATATTTCGTATTTAATACTTGGTCTGACAGGTTTTACTACAGTACAGGCTCAATAATCCGGATCTTTGTAATTCGGATTCTTCGGTAGTTCGGAGTCCTGTTTACTTGTACTCTGTAGTCCGGATTCCGGACAGTTTCGGTAATACGGATGCGTACCTACGTTGTAAATTCGTTTGAAACGTCACCAGACATCACCTGATAGGCAGTTGGCTGCAGCAGACCACCCTACTCACGTACTATTAGTAGTCGAAGTGTTCCTGATTATTGCACTATGGGTCCGCGAAAACACATTACGTTGTCTTTACAAACAAAAAATGAGATTCTTGAACAATGAAAAAATGGAGTATCAAATAAACAATTAGCGGCACGATATGGAGTGGGTACTTCTACCATTTCGGACAAAAAAACAAAAAAAAACATATTCAAGAGTAATTGATAATTTTCTAATTGTGCCACATGGTTATATACTTTTTATCTATGCAGATTTATTTCCAACTGTGATTCTGGGCCAGGATTTATATATGTATTTAAATAAAGCATTATAAACTGCTCACTTAACGGAATTTTGTATCAATACAAGAAAAATCGCGGTAATCCGGATATTTCGTTATTCCGGATTGAGTGTGTTTTTATTAGTCCGGATTAACGAGGTTGAACTGTAGTTATAACAGCATAAATTCATCGTGGCAGCGAAAGAAGTAAATTATCGATTATTTTTAAATAATTGTCAACGCTTCCCTACAAATTTTCATTTTTCCACCCACCATTCTGATAACGCGGTTTGAAATTTGGAATTCAACATGAAATTATCTTTCATATCATGTATTATACGATTTTTGCCGATGAGCGGTTCGCGAGTTACTAACATCTTAAACTTACATTAAATTCTTCTATAATTTTAAATATCTGATTAATCGGCTCACTTCGCATTTTTTCATCCAAAATTTCGACATGATTAACCCATTTTACCCCGTTGTACTCATATGAGTACAGATAAATAAGAATTGTTTATTTTTTAAATTATTGTTGTCACATCTTATTTGTTAATATAAACTATCTTCCCTTAATGCCACGAAGCTATTTTGATGAATATTTATGTAAAAAAATATATTATTTATGGGTAACATTTTATTTTGACTTTTGTTGCTGGATTTTTGTTGCCTGAACTTGTTCATATATACAAAGACATAGTTTTACATTTATTCGCAGTATTCGTACTTTCTTCGTGAATTACGGTGCATCGCTAAGTACTCTATTGATTTTGTTGTAAAAATAAATAATCTATTATTTTAGTCAATTGTTACGTGATTGTAATGATACTGTACTCAAATGAGTACAATGGGAATAAGCCTAGGTATTGCAAAATTTGATTTTTTTTCTCTTATGCATATTTCTAATACAAACATAAATCCAAAAATATAACTTTTTATGAATAATTAAAAAAAAAATGTCGTGGGAACAAATGGGTTAAAGATAAACAATATTGCGTATTTAATATGTTTAAAAAACTTTTTTGGTAATTTCTTTGAGGTTGGACTGTTTTTTCAGTAGATTTCCTGGACTATAAACTTTTTGCACTCGCTTAGTATGTACGCCCTTAAAATTTCCGACCACATCATTTTAACATTTTGTATGTACTATAACATTATTTTTTGAATTTGAGGAATGCGAACGGAAAGCACACAGTGTTCTACCCAACATTATATTCCATCCAAAAACGATTAACCTTAGTCCAGCAACTTGGAACAGGCATTTCAATCTGGGAGTTAGGGCAAGGTTTAGATTACTTCTACGATTTATTATAAATAACAAAATATATTTCTTAAGGTTTTTACATTCCTATTTCACCTTATATTGTACGTGTACCAGTTTTAAAAGATTGAATACACAAAAAAGTGATTTGTATTCGCACAAGGAATGTTTTTTACTATGTATTGTTATGTATATATTGTTAAAATAGTAATAAATAAACGCATAACACCACAAACGAAAACAATAGTAACAAAACTAAAACAATAGTGAAAATATGTCTAGCGCTGATAACAATTTTATCTAGCAACAAATAAATTGTGATATGTATGTACAAGTAAATTTTTAGTAATCTTCATGCTGCTGCTGTTATTTCGTTGGAACCCTTGAAGGTTTTCATTGATTGGGGGCCCTGCATTACTCGGTACATAATAGCCCAGCACAATTCGGCCGGCAAAATGCTAAAAACAAATAGTAAACATTATTAAAAGTTGTTAACAACTGCCGAAATGTTAGTTCTATATTTATTACGAGTGTACTTTTATAATAAAAGCGCTTTTATGGAGCGCGCTTGTACCATAGTCGAGAAATTTACTCACATTATTAAAAGTGTTCAATTCGATTAACATAATTTTGAATAAATTAAAATGTAAAATTCACTTACAGAAATATTTAAAAAATAAAAGTAAATCTTGACCTGAATTAATAATGAGCGAAATGAAGTCATATTAAAATATAGTTGAGTAAAATCAAGAAAAACTGGATATATATACAAGATGTCTCTTAAATAGCGGGGACATGGCTTAACCACAGATTCCTGAGGCTAAAATAAGACGATTTAACTAAACTTGCTTCTACCGGAAAGTGTACCATTTAGCCAGAATTCTGCTTCAAAGTTCTTCGAAAAAAAATTAATTTTGCATATAATAACAGAACGCTTTATACGATTTTAAGGTGATACTTGTTATTATTAGTGAACCACTAGTGTATGAAACTTGAGTGTCCCAACATTGATTAGACAGTAACTTTTTAAGGCTAGGCCGATAGCGTGAAATTATTTTTTTTCGGAAAGATACATTCGATAGTAAACTTTCTCTATTTATTTTATGATATCTGTTACGGTTCAGACAGAAAAAAATAAAACCTGAGTAACTGCACCGTGAATTTTTTAAAAATAAATTTAATCTAGCAATCTATCCAAATGTCAATCAACGAATTTCTAATGACAGTAACAATTGTTTATGAGTTGTCAAAAAATTCCTTCGCAATATTCAGAAACTAGTAACATCTGTTTGTTCGGCCTAATAGTATTTTACTACCATTATTATAAATAACACGAATAAATATGTTAGCTTACTCCTAAACAAGTTGAGAAGATTGCCAACTCGTTACTGTCATTAAAAATTAATTGTTTGACATTTGGATAGACTGCTAGATTAAATTTATTTTAAAAAAATTCACGATGCAGTCATTCAAGTTTTATTTTTTTCTGTCTGAACTGTAACAGATATCACAAATTACACAGAGAGAGAAAAGTTTGCTATTGAATGTATCTTTCTGAAAAAAAAAAAAATAATAATTTCACGTTATCGGCGTGGCTATTAGAAAGTTATTTGCGTAATCAATGTTGGGACACCTACGTTTCATACTCTAGTGGTTCATTAATAATAACAAGTATCATCTTAAAAGATGACATAACCATATAAACTGTCTTGAAGCAGAATTCTGGTTAAATGGTACACTTTCCGGTAGAAGCAAGTTTGGTTAAATCGTCTTATTTTAGCCTCAGGAATCTGTAGTTAAGCCATGTCGCCCTATTTAAGAGACAGCCTGCATAATAATCGAAATAAGAAATACAAACGCTTTTTTTACTTTAATTTATTGATTATTAAATTTTGGGTTTAAATATTTACCAAATCAGGATCATTAGAGATTGTCTATAATTTTACTAAAATGCAAGTATTAAGAAAATAATAAAATGACACTAGTAGTTACGAGATTATTATATTTATATTAAAACTTAAAAGCGTTTGTATTTAGAACAGTAGAGTTGAATTTTATTTTAGAATAGATAATTATAAACTGTGCCGTTGAACTTGCTATTTTTGTATTGCTATAATAAACATTTGATGCCAATAAGAATTTTTTAATACAAAATATTAATTCTGTTTTGTTAAATTTTATGAAATTATAACGTTTTTTCACACATTTATTAGAAATCAAGACGATATTAATTTAACGGATGTTAGTATTAACAACTGATTAAAGTGATTAGCGAGATACATTTTTTCAATATTTTTTTTTTTACAGAAAACCTGTTATAATAGAAATGTTTTATTTCTTCTAATACATATAACTTTTCATGAATAATAACATAAAAAATTGAAACAGTGGAAACCCCCAGCAAAATAATGAACAATTTGAATATTTACAACTAGTTTTATTCCAAATTTATTTGAGAGATGTCGTTTGTCTCCCAAAATTCTAATTGTGGATCACTGAAAACAATTGCTAACAAGTTCGCGCGAAGTTATGCGTACCTACCTTTTAAGCGGCAGTAGATATCTGACAGAAGTGGGCATAACAACATAAACTTCGTTGGTTTTGATCGCGAGAACAATGCGTTTTGCGACTACAGCAGGCTCCAACATTGGCAACAATCGTGGTTTTACTCCGGCGAACATTCCAGTGTTGATGTAGTAAGGACAGACCAGAGTTGTGTGGATTTTGTTGTGCCGGTGAGTCTGAAATACATTTATAGGTTAGAATTGATTGTTATATGTGGTTGTATACTGTAAATATGCGATAAAATTGGATAATACTGCTTGCAAGTGTAAAATACGATAAAATAGGGTGGTATTAAAAATATTTATATTAAATTATGCAATACTGCACTGCAGCGTATTGTTGGTTGCAAGTGCTATGAATGAAAATTGATTACTACGCATGAAACTATTTTTATTTTTTGAAATAATATATTTTACCATTTACTAATATGTTGATTACACATTTAAGTATTAACTTTATTATAATAATTTTCTTAATTCCGAATTGCAATTGTCGTTTTTTGTAATGACTATTTTTGCCATTAATTGGAAGCAGCACAATTATTATAAAATTCACAAAAATTGTTTTAATCAGATCCCCCTTTCATGAAATAAACTGTATAGGAGTATATAATTTTTTTAAAGCCCCATATTTATAGACGTCCTGTCAATATTATTGACATAATTTTATTATTTGTTTTTAATGGTATCAATTTTTACTTCCTTGTACGAAGTAAAGGAAGTATTGTAATCGCGAAAAATTTCGGTTTCCAGATTTCAACGGAAATATACATTTTGACCATCCCTGAATCCATTTTGACTAATTTCGTCGTGACGTCTGTACGTACGTACGTATCTCGCATAACTGAAAAACGGGAAGCCGTAGAAAGTTAAAATTTTGTATTTATGACTGTTATAACATCTAGTTGTGCGTCTCCCTTTTTGGTCATTACCTAACTTTTGGAAGTGGTACTTTACTTGAAGCCTATAGTAGATTTTAATGCAAAACTATATTAAAATATAATCCAAAACTTTTCAGATTTGGTATATAAGACTTTTATATCAATGGGAATAACATAATAGATTTTAGTTAAAATGGTCTACCCGGAAGTGGTGCTTTACTTGAATAGATTTTAATGAAAAACTATATTAAAATATAATCCAAAACTTTGCAAATTTGGTATATAATACTCTTATATCAATGGGAATAACATAATAGATTTTAGTTAAAATGGTCTGCCCAGAAGTGGTATTTTACTTGAAGTCTATAATAGATTTTAATGAAAAACTATATTAAAATATAATCCAAAACTTTTCAAATTTGGCATATAATACTTTTATATCAATGGGAATAACATAATAGATTTTGGTTAAAATAGTCAAACCGGAAGTGATACTTTACTTGAAGCTGTTATCAGTTTTTCTTGAAAAAAAAAAAATAGTGTTATTTTGATTTTAATAATAAATGCTTCAAATAAAAGTTTTAGAGAATTGAATTCTGCGTCGAAAACATCAAGTATGATTAAATTAGCTCTTTGTATAAGCGAGATATGTAAATTTAAAAATGATGTACTTTTTGGTTTCTGTAATTAAGTTTGCTATGAATTAGGACAAAAAATACGTGCAATTTTATGATTGGGTCTGTTATAAAATACATATTTTAATTATTAACAAAATATGTATAGTGTAACAGGCGTACAAGGAAGTCATGTGGTGTCCACATCAGATATTTTTTTCTTAAATTTCGATTTAGTCCCGGTATTTACATCTCTGGTTAAAATATTTGTAAACTTTCAGTTACAACGAAGGATATACCATCGTTATTACAGCAAAATTTATAAAAATTACACATGTGACAATTTATCGATGTGACATTTTACGTTTTAACTTACAGTTAACACCACCATCAAATTTTTAAAATTTAATGTATTTAATTGGATCCAAACTTCCTCGCCAAGACAATAAATAATTTCCAGAAATTGTATTTCTGTACTTGTAAAAACATTTACTTTATATTACAAAATATACATTTTATGCTTACATCTACACAATCGTCGTCAATAACATTTATTTCTTTGAAGTTTACCGCCTAATCACGGAACATCAATTTTTGTTAGCAAATATTTTATTAGGTCGCAGTAAAATGTTAGCGAATATGTTAGCAAACACTGTTAACTAACAACGTTTGTTTCGATATGGACCCGGCTTCAGTGAATTTTATTCGAAAATGAGAGATATATGGCCGGTGGCACCATTGTAACTTAATTATTAAACTCGACTTAATTGACAATATTGAATTGAAATGAAATGTAGAACGAATTATAATACAGAATATTATGTAAGTAAACGTATACCTCGTCCAGATTTCATTTGAACAAATGACTTTTAAATCCTCTGTGTTAATCCTAATCTTTGCTACTGTGAATATTTTTACGTTTCACGCAAATATAGTTTCTTCTCAATGTACATTATATATCTATGAAAGTTGAAAATTGCTTGTAACTATTTAAAAGGGGAAAAGTTTTATTGGGGTATTGGGGTATAACTCAATACAATCCTGTACCTCGTGCATATTTACATTTTGGCACTACCAGTTGCTCAATTCTGTAATGAGCGTTCATTGTTAAAGCAAGCATTACATCTTGGATAAGAATTTTACAGGTCAACTATGGTTTTCTGGAACGTCAATAAAACTTTTTCCCTTTTAAATAGTTACAAGCAATTTTCAACTTTCATAGACATATAATGTACTTTGAGACGAAACTATATTTGCGTGAAACGTAAAAATATTCACAGTAGCAAAGATTAGGATTAACACAGAGGATTTAAAAGTCATTTGTTCAAATGAAATCTGGACGAGGTATACAACACTTAACCGATGGTAGAACTATCTCTATAGATAGTAAATCCGGCAATAAATTTTATTGCCGATTGACATTAAAAGTGCGATTTTTTTGACAGCTAGCAGTATGTAAAATATCACTTTTACTGCCAAGGCAGTAAAAAAAATATTTTTGCTGTCTGTTGTTGCTATTTATGTAGCAACCGTTCAATACACCCACAGTAACCGTTCAACAAACACATAACATAATTTGATGGCGATAATCTTCAAAATAAGTATCAAAAATAATCACTAAATTAATTTTAATTCTAAATTCGGCAAAAAATAATGTATTCAACACGGCATCAAAAACATATTTACAGCTTCGGTAGCATTCATTGCTTCGGCTTCGCATCGCCAATGAAACGGCAGCATCTGCTGTAAATCTGGTATTTTAGTGCCTAGTAAACAAATAACTATTTTTCGCGATTGCCAAGAAAATGAGCTCTTTCTGATCATTATTTAGACCGGAAAGTCCTTCTTTGCTGAGCTAGCTCGGAAAGTTGTCTATAAGGGATCGGAAAGTACTTTACCGATCCCGGGACCGGTAAAGCTAAATGTTTCCATGGAGATCAGTTGTTTATTTATTTCTTATTTGCTCGCAGTAAAAAATAAAATAATACTTTTTTATTCTTTTTTCAGGATCGCAAAAAAAATATTGTACCCAACATGACCTGAAAGTGTCACAAGCTTCCAAAGCTCGCCTACGGCTCGCTCTGGAATATGCTTGCTCACCCAATAAAGTATCACTTTCAGGTCTTGTTACGTAAATTACTATTGTTTTACATGCTTTTTATAAGAATTGGAGCCTCTTGAAACTGACCAATTACGTCATAGTTATGTCACACCTGCCACAAATAATTGACATACTATAAGATCATTGCCATCGCGGCAGATAATTTTAGAAAAATATATCTGCCTATATGGAATAAACCGAATTAAAATTGTACGTCATTTCAAATTTCAAAAAAATGTTTTTGACAATCAATATTTTTCCAGAGAACACATTGATTTTGAATTTTGAACTATGACTTAATTGGTCAGTGTTATGGCCGGTTAGACCAACGTAACTTAAATATTAAACTTGTCTTAAATTGATAATAATGCATCGAAATGAATTTAAGCCTTGTTGTTTTAATACCAATTGCTCAGATGTGAACTAATGGATTTTATTATTAAAAATATTAATTACTTTTTTTTTAAACTTACTCTTAATTCTGTAAAAAGACTTTCATGGAATCCAACAGCCGCAAATTTTGTAGCCGAGTAGTCGGTACATAAATAAGTTCCCATGAGACCAGCTACACTGGCTACGGTGACGATATGTCCACGGCCTCTCTTGATCATGTCACCCAAAAACGCTTTTGTTGTCTGTAAAAATAAGATTATACAACATATAAACATAAGATTAATTACCAAATATTGCATAAATATCCATTGGTACTGGTAATCAGAATGTCAAGGTGATTTTATTTTACAGAGAAAACAAAAAAATCGCGAAATATTTTGGGACCTTGACATCGATGTTGTTTGTTTATTTCATGAAATAAATGTGAACCAGACTTGTTCATTATTTAACAATTGCATGTTTTTTTATGATAAGAAATATATCCCCGATTTTAAATAAAAAGAGGCCAATTTATTCTGAAATCAAAGGACATTTATAAATAAAATTGAACATATACGAGTAGCCCCAGTTGCATAAAATGTTGTTATCTGATAACATAGTAGGCTAAGTATCAAAAATACATTGGGATTCAAGATACAAGTGTTGTCAAAGTTAACAACTTGATTATTGTTAATTATGTTTAAGCAAGAGGGCCATAAACTTTTATTGCGAAAGAGAATGTTTATGTTTCTTAACAGATTACCATATAAAACTTTTTAATTTTACTTCTCTTTCACTTTCTGGTCCATGAAGATGGCGAAAAATAGTTACTTATTTATCAAGGTACTGAAGTTCTACTTTTTATCACGAATATGAAATTTAATTGCCGAGGCCGTAAGGCCGAGAAAAATAACCGTATGAGTGATAAAATGGAACTTTAGTGCCGAGTTACATATTAAATTTTATTTGAAATCGAAAATTTGTAAAAATGAAAGGAATATTTTATTTTTATAGGTTATGTTTATGTAACTGTCAATCTGACACTCAATGTTGCTAATCTCCGAACATTGAGGTTATCATGAAAAATATTCAAAATTGATTTATTTCAATATTTTTCATCGGAATGGGGTATTCCGACATTTTTTAAAAATATATTTTTTGCATTAGTATATACATACCAGTAGGACTCTGAATATCTAATTTTAAAATATTTCATCGCAAATCAAATTTTCTTATCATGGCGCGCTTATGACGTCAACTGGATGGTGACATCTGCAACGAACTTCAGCGCCTAAATCCACATGTTCATGACAGCCATTTGCTTGTTTACATATGATTTTAGTAGCAGCGTGTATTTCGGTGTTTGTCCTGTGTTTGTTTATGGTAAAAATAGGAGTAATAATTATAAAGTGGACGAAATGTCAAACAAGAAACATACCCGCGCGGTGTCCGCGCGTGTTAACTACTGGCACCATCTGTGTTTTTAAACGAAAATATTTACTGTGAAATGAGCAACAGATTATCAACTTGACGTCACAAATTTCAAGGACGTTTCTAGAAATGTAAAAATTCTAATTTTGTAACATTAAATCATGAATTAAAACTTGTTAAACATATTTTATTATATTTTTCTACTATATGAAGATGGAATCTATAGAAAAAAGTTATTATTTTGCATTAATTCCATATCACCGGAATACCCCATTGTTTGGTTCGTTCTTCTTGCACATATTTTTTGTCATTTTACGTACAGATTATCTTATATGTACAATAATTTTTATAAGGTTGGCAAAATTGCATTTGCTTGAAATCGTCGTATCGTTTTTAGTACCGATTTCTGAAGTTTTAATGGCTATTTTTAAATTAATTTTTCTGTTTTGATAAAAACTTTTTTTTTGAGAAGCTTTATTCTCATTTTTTCGAATTTAGCAACAGGGAAATTTCTTACCCAGTAATGTGCGAGAATGTTAACATTGTACGTCTTCTCGATGGCTTCATCAGGGAGGTCCAGGAGTGTTTTCCCAGTGACGACTCCAGCATTGTTGATGAGAATATCTACTGGACCAACCTCACTCTTTACCAAGTCGGCGTTCTTGTACACGTTCTTTCTGTCGGCTAGGTCCACCACGTACGTGTGGATCTCGTAACCGGTGAGAAGTTCTCGCGTCTTCTCCAGAGCTGGGGAAGACAAAAATTTATTTTATTTCCTGCAGATTGGACTATAAAAGAGGTACGTGAAGCTGGTACAACTATTCCGGCAAAATAACACGAAATCGATTAGAAAATTTAGTACTTCTTAATTAACAAAAAAAAAAAATAACACTGTTGACCAATGGGGGACTTATGAAATAGACGTCACACAACACACATCCCTCCCTCCAGTATGTCTTTAGAAGAAGACGACTGGCTCAAGACAGAGAAAGTTTTCTTTTCTTCTTCTTCTCTTGTGAACGTATTGTCCTAATCCGATTTGATATTTGCTCTGTTTTATTTTGCCGTTATGTTTGACGTATGTGAGTGTTAGGTTTTGTTATAATATTGATTTTTTATCTGATATTCTAAAAACAAAAAATAATACCGAAACACAAAATTTTGAAGATTTTTGATTCCGGTTAGTAATGGAATTCTATCAACAAGTATCTATATTACCATATTAATGGTAATGTATGTCGGTTCTCTCTACTTATGGTGGAGTGACACTGACGTCACAACTTTCGCGCCAAAATTTTAACAATCATTTTAGGAGTTATTAAGCAAAATTAAAAAAAAAAAAACAAAATATATGGAATTTCTGTATTTAAATTCTTAATAACATATAAAAAAATTCAAAAAAAGTTGGACGGGCCCAGTCCTAATTTGTAAACAGTGGTTTTTGGGTAATTAATTAATTTTCGGACTGATTTTGTGTGTTGTGCTTCACCTACCTCTATAAAAGTGCAATATATGTACGTGCAAAATAATAGTTATTTATGTATCAAGGCACTGAAGTTCTATTTTTTTATCATGGATGTGGAATTTATTTGCCGAGGCCCTCAGGGCCGAGGAAAATAAACCATATGAGTGATAAAAAGGAACTTTAGTGCCGAGGTGCATATTAAATTTTATTTGAAATCGAAAAACTGTGAAAATTTAAGGAATATTTATTTTATGTTAGGTTAAAAATATGTCAGTCTGACAGTCAATGTTGCTAATAGAGATGCATTCGGGCCGGGCCGGCCGGGCTTTGAGGTTTGGATCGACTCGGCCCGAAAATGAAAGTTACCGGCCCGACTCGAAGATCGACTCGACAAAAAAAATAGCTAGCCCGGCTCGAAAATTGACTCGAAATCGGGCCGGGCCGGGCCAAAGCTCGAAATTGGGTGCATTCGGCATTCCTAATGTTGATTTTTATGTTAAGGCGAAATGTTTAACTTTTTTCGTGTCAAACTTATAAAAAACCTCTACATTCTTATAACTTTCAACATTAGTTAACATAAGTAGTTCAAAAAGAGACCCTTCTAATTCAAAGAATTTAAACAACTTTTTCATAAATCTTGTATAAAAAAATATAATTTACATAAGGATTTTTTATCTACGTTTGTTTCTGCTCAAAAATAGGACAAGAAATCATTATGGTAGGAACAAAAATCAGTTTTATTTAAGTATACGAGTAATAACAATAATAATAGCAACATCACAATATAATTATTATGCCTTAATGAATAACCTTGAATTCTTGAAGTAAAATAATACATTTTTATTTCTTAATATGTGAAGTGTGTTGTTATTAAATCATTTTGATCCTTTTTAACTTCATCCATTTTCATTAAAATATTAAGGAAACTATGCATTTGATTGAACTATAAGACTTTTCGGGCTGGCCCGAAAAGCTCGAATTTTCGGGCCGGTCCAAAATCATAAGTCCGACTCGCCTCGATTTTTGAAAATGATTAGCCCGATTCGGCCCGATAAGAAATATCTTCGGCCCGGCTCGATGATCGACTCGAAATCGAGGCGGGCTTCGGGCCGGGTCGGGCCAAAGCTCGAAATTGAGTGCATCTCTAGTTGCTAACCTCGAACATTGAAGTTATCATAAAGAACACTCAATATTATGTGTTTTATCTCAAACTTATTAATCGGAATTATTTAGTTCGATCTTCTTGTACATATTTTTGTCATTTTACGTACAAATTTACCTACTATTGTATATCGCACACTTGCCCAAATTATCTTACATGTACAGCAATTATCATAAGGTTGGCAACTGCTATTGCATGAAATCGTCGTATAATGGATTACTTTAGTGCCAATTTCTGAGCTTTTAATGACCATTTTTGAGCACTTGACGATTTCAAATAAAGTTGTTAATTGATACAGGCAAAGAATACTGAACTTTTATTTAAAATATTTTTATTTAAAATATTTTTGTTTAAAATTAATTGGGAACTTTTACTCAAGGAAAAACTAATTGCTCATGTTAAACGCTTATGACCCGCTTTTTAATTAACACAGTTGAAGATTAAGATTTTTTTTACTCAGTACTACTTGCTTAAAATTTATACGCGATGTTGGAAAACACATGCATGTACATATTTTCTACAGGCAAATAAATAAAACTAACCTAGCCAAGGTACTTAGTCGAGAAAAGAAAAAAAGTAAAAGTAAAATCTTTTCATCTTAGCTTTCTCTATGCAGTTCCATTTTGAAACTTTCATTGCAGTTGCTGTTTCTGTAGCTATCATCTGTACAGGGTGTAAATCCAAAAGTGGGACAAATGCGTTTAACATGGAGATTCAGTTTTTCGTTGCACAAACGTTACCTAATTATGTAAAAATACTTCAAATAAAAGTTATAAGTATTTAAATTCTGCAATGCGTTGTTTTTAACTGTCAATTAGAACTAGAACACCTTGCCTTTGTTGTATTTTGTGTTAATTTCCTACTCTAATCCAAATAGGTATAGTCATAGGCAAATAATACTCTTTAGACCGGAAACTTATGTGTACTTACACTGCACATTACACCTGGTGGTTGGAATAGAACTAAAATGTAAATTAGGCAACCCGTTTTTGAATTCTACAAAATATTGTAGTTTTGTTTGTTGATATAAATTTATTTTGATATTAAAATGCTTGTGCACAAATTTAATGTTTAATTATACTTTTTTATTTACACATAATAAAATTTTATTTTCAAAATAGATTTATGTTATCTTCATTGAAATAATTGTAACTATAGTGACTGTATATACATAGTGTGGCCAATAGGGGGATCGATTTTGATTGGTCGGCGCGAATTTGCCTAAACATGGCGGATATTATGCCGACAAAGTGACATTTTCAGATTTGTTACGTGAATTATACGTGAATTGAAGGTAATTATATTATATTTATATTTTAGATAGTGCAAATAATTAAATTACATGTGTATTTGTATATTTATAACTCAAAGTAATATATACATATTTTTTAACATCACATCTTTTTTAGGTTAACTGTCAAAATTACTAAAAATGTCTAATATTAAGGTATATATTTTAGATGCCTGGTTGCGTGGCGGTTGGTTGTGAAAACAGTTTTTTGAAAGGATTTAAAATGAAAATAAATATTTTGTTTCCATTTAATATGCTCTTTCATTAATTGTTTATCGAATTTTGTTTAGTTAGTACATCATATGAATTCAAATTACCCGCGCATTTTGCCTAAATATGGCGGCGGTTGGTCACACTATGTACAGTCACTATAATTGTAACGGTGTAACAAAACACGAATTGAATTACTTATATGAACTTATCAACACATAAAATTAAACAATATTACATTAAAAACTTGCCTAACAGACATACAGATGTTACAATGAATAATCAAAGTGAATTATATATAGAACCGTGTTAGAATCGAAAACATAATTCAAAATATGTCAAATTTATAAATTTACGTCAAATTCAAATGTTTTCCCACGCATCCTTATTTCCCAAAAATACGTGAACCAATAGTTGCTTAGTAATAAAAAATGCAAGTTCTTAAACCGACGTTCGCGACATCTATTGACTGGAATTGAGTACTAGTGGCAAAGGCCCGGCACTCGCCATATAAGTTTCCAAAGGTTGGGTGTAGTTATAATTGACAGCTAAATATAACGCATTTGTTTATTTTTGTCATAAATCCATGGCTGCCTAGACTAAAAGCTCATAAAAACTGTAACTTTATAACTAATTTTTACGTTTATATGAAGAGCTAGAATAATTGTATCACATGATTTAGATGCTGAATTTAAATCTCTGTTACTTATATTTAAAGTATTTTTGCATGAAATAATTAGCTAAAGTTTGCGCAAAGAAAAACTGATTTCCCATGTTAAACGCCTGTCCCACTTTTCGATTTTTTATACTCTGTACAATAGTCTTCTAGATATCTAGATGTTCATTGTTCTAAATAATCCGCATGGTTTGCGCTTGCGTACCATCGTGCAGCGTGCTACTTTTACCGCGTCTTGAGAAACTTTCTAACAGATTGCTACTAATGTTTTAGAGCTAGCATATTTGTTAATGCCATAAGGCCATTACCATTAGATAGTTCAGTGTCAGGGTCAACAAAACAAACGTTTTCTTTCAATGCAAATAAATTGTTTACACTATGAATTGAACATAATGAATGTATTTTCTTTCACTCTTTCTATGAAGGTAGTGGGATGACAAAGATAGTTTTAAAGAAATGATACCCTTGGGCGACATCAGACCTAGGGGGGGCTAAAGCCCTAATATGAAAAGACAGATTTTTTTTCGTTTTTACCTCCCGCTACCCTAGGTAAGGGAGGTATAGGGATCGTGCTAAAAATAGCATATAGAGATTTTATATAATAAGCACGTTTTGATGTCCCCAGAATCCGATTTTAACATTTTTACAATGATGTCTGTAGGTATGTATGTGTGTGTGTCTTTGTGTGTGTGTGTGGATATTGTGGACACGATTACTCAAATACTATCAATCAGAAATATTTGAAATTTTGTATACCCATTCTATACTAATATGGGAAGTGCTCATTAGTTTTTAGTGTATATGGGATAACCGGAAGTATCATTTATACAAGCTTTTAACAGTTTTTCTTGTAAAAAATTCATTGAATATAATTTTTTAGCAACTTTTACTAATTAAAATTGAATATAATGGTTTAATCTTCAATTCTACGATAATAACATTTAGTAAATAACTCTAAATAACTTTAAATATGAATATATAATATAATTTATTTCCATGTATCACCTAGCCTATGCTTCAAACAAAATCATAATTTTAATGACAGGTTTGACATATTTAAACAAATGTCACTGACAGGCAGCAATTATATTAAAATTAATAATGAAACCGTGTTAATGAGAATATAATAGTAAAATATTTTATTAAGGTTTGTAAAAATAATATATTTTCCATCATACATAAATGTTAGATGTACAGGATGATCTGCTTTAAATTTGCTAATTGCTATTTTTGCAGCACTAGAAATTAGTATTAATTTACAACTACACATTTACGAAATGGATTATGTACGGCGAAGAATTTACAAAGATTGCGTTTTAGAGCACCTAGAAGATGATGCTGATTTTTATAAGAATATACGTGTGTGACGATTTTTCCTTAAAGCCTTTTAAAATATGATCCAAAACTTCTCAAATTTGGTATTTAAAACTCATATATAATTTGAAACAACATATTAGATTTTAACCATATATGATAAATCGGATGTAAGTAGTACTTAATTTGCACCTCTAACAAATTTTTGAGGAAAAACAATAAAACAATCCAAAATTTCGTATTACAGACTTTTCTATTTATTGGACAACAAATTAGATTTTATTTACAAACGATTAACCGGAAATGATACTTTACTTAAAGCTCACTGCTATTTTAAACATGGAATTGGCGGGAGGTCATGTGTTGGCCACATCAGATTTTTTAGGGTATGTGTCAAGGTAAGGTAAGTATATTTTTGACCGTACAATCAATCCATAAATATTAAAATTAAAATAAATAAGGAAATAAAAAGATGAAATGTCACAAATTCGTCTTTATACTAGAGGAGTGAGTGTGCGACGACGGTTTTAATAACTAGCTTGTTATTGCAAGATATGAAATTGTACTATCAATTTTTTGTATTTTATATACATACATATACAGGTGTCCCATTTTACATTGCGTCCATGAATATCTCGAAAACAATGTATCGTAACAAGTGCGCCGAATCAAAACCTTCATAGTTTTGAGGGGGACATCGGATTGTGACAAAATGGCCCCCCAGACCCCCAGGGGGGAGGGAAAGGGGGTTAACTTAAAAATCTTAAATGGGATATTTCTTATTGCAAATTCGGAAAGAGCGTAAAAAATATGCTGGGTTTATTGGGATACTTTTCTTGTACTCCCCACAGATGGCGCTGTAATCGTAAAAAATATGATTTTGCTAGAAAAAATTACCCAATTAATATTGTGTCAATAACTGAATAAATAATAACGTTTGTTGTTTCAATAAAGACCTAACATTGTAGAAATATTACTCCTCAACACTCAGGAGGAATGGAAGAAAGAAACTTTTAAAATACTGACTATGGACAAATCGATTTTATCGAGAATTTACATTTGATGTTTACAGATAAATTTAATTTTAAATTAAGTTTTTTAAAAATTTCGTTTTGTGCAAAACTTCTGAAAAAATAGGTCAAAATAAAATAAACAGTGAATGGGGGGAAAGAAACTTTTAAAATGAAAATGTCGATTTTTCCATTTGTTTCCAAATTTCGAAAAATCGATTTTTTTTTACTTTATTCATATTTTTTTACTTTCCACAGACATACCAACTTTTTGAGCCACTGCTCACAGAGAAAGATTTGGATTTTTTTCAATTTTTTTTACAACTTTTAAGATCGACTTAGAAATTAATGGCCCATGATTTTTCAAAGACTTCACACTATTATGAATTATAAGGATTCGGTAAACAAAATACAATAGTTTTGCTTTTGCAAGTTCTTGACAAACCAACCAAATTTGGAATATTTTGTCGAGTGTATACAGAATTCTTTTAAGAACATCTTATTTAGCTGACATTTTTTTTGTTAAACAATTTATATGAGTTACAGTATAAAAATGTAGATAGGGATGCCTTGATTGTATATAAGCGCAAACTGTCAAATCATTTTAAAAGTTACAAGAATATATAGGTATAGGGGTGCAGAATTTATCGTGCACAATCTTTTTTTTTTTTAAAAAAATTTGTATACGAATCGAGGAATTGAATTTTTGCCCATTTTTAGGTAATAAATATCAACCTCTTTAAGGTTATCAAAACTATATAAATGAGACGTCAAAACTGAAATCGGGACCTAACTGCGGTCCCCTTTTCGGGACACAGGGCACAGCCTTATAATAAAATACAAACTATAATTCGTAAGAAAAAAAATTTTTGATTTCATGTGAAGCACATTATTATACAGATATATTAACTGTCGATGTAATACTTACCTATCGTAAACATAAGTTTGCCAAGAATACCATTTACTTTTGATTTTGCAATTGATAATAAAGTAGCAATTTACGAATTGCATTTTCTTCCTTTCAAAATTTCACAACCATTTCATGCAACATGCATGTGCATAATTGCAGATGCATTTTTTTTTGTACTATTTTACTAGAAATGTACACAAAATAAAAGTAACGATTGCATTAAATTCATTAGCGATATCCGTTGCCGTAGTGATTTGTAATGCTAATCAAAGAATCTCGTATACATTTAAAGACTTTAACTGCACTAGTAAAAGTTGATCACTAAAGAAGTACCCACATAGTACCTACATGTCGACTTGATCTTGGTCGTAAAAAGGATTGCTAGTAATTAATGTCGGATTAATGATTCATGTACGTCAAAAATCACTCATGCAGAAATTTGTTATATATTTTTGCACTGTGCATATGTTCAATTATTTTTATTAGCGTAATTGAAATGAACTTTCATTTTCGAGCTTTGGCTAATGTAATATCGTTTTAATGCTTTAAAGAAAGTTTATTTAAATAAGAAGTGAACATCAATTCTCCAAGATCATTTGAAATAGTTGTTAAGTTAATGGCTATATGTTAAAATTTAGAATATAGAAAAACAAATTTTAAGATGTAAAGAACGTTTTATCAATTCTAGTGGGATCCTCCACTATTTTTAAAGAAAACTTCATATAAAGCGATATGTAGTTCTAGAAAATCTTTATTATTATTATTATTATTATTATAATTATTATTATTCTTTACACCGTAATATATTTGTTTAATAGTGCATGACGTGGATTGTTTTCAATAAACAATAGAGCTCGCTATTATTAGTCACATAAATTGATGGTTTTCTATATTCTAACTTTTAACATACAGGATGTTATTTAAAAATTTGGCCATAGGCGTTTAACATGGGTAAATAGTTTTTCTTTGTGCGAAAGTCCCCAATTAATTTTATACAAAAATGTTTCAAATAAAAGTTGTAAATAATTATATTCTACGCATTAATCACAAAACAGATTTAACTTTTCACTTTTGGTAAATTGTAAAATCGAATTTGAAATTGTATAAATATCCCTCATTTGTAGCGATAGCTATGGAATTGAAACAAAATTACAAAGAAAGTCGTATCATTTGAACTATCAGAAATTCGTTGTTCAAATAAAAGTTTCAGGTAATTCAATTGTGCACCTAAATTACTACATATGAATAATATTACCTTGTTTTGTATTTTTTCTGTTTTTGTTTTTTCACTTTTTTATGTCAATTTCCCCTGAAGAAAGCACCAGTTTATGGTGCCGAATCGTTGGGTTTTAATAATAAAAAAAATTACAGAACTTAAACTAAAAAGATAGTATTATTCCAATTATTAATATGAGTTCTGAAAGATATTTTAATAATTACTACACAGGTATTATTCTTAAAATCTAACACTTAAATAACTTTTATTATTATTTTTCATATTTTTAATTAAATTTCTTTGTAATTTTGTTTCAATCCATGGCTATCTCTACAAATGAGCAATATTTATATAATTTCAAATTTGATTTTACAGGTTACCAAATGACAAAAATGAAATTTGTTTAGTGCTTTAGACGTAGAATATAATTATCTACATCTACAACTTTTATTTGAAACATTTTGGACTAAAATTAATTGGGGACTTTTGCGCAAAGAAAAGCGGTTTTCCCATGTTAAACGCCTATGGCCAAATTTTTAAGTAACATCCTGCATAGCCATTAACAGAAACAATTTTGTCTGCTACTGGCAGCCTATGCCATTTAACAAATCATTCATTTTTATACAAACGCATCTGATTTCTATCATGAAGTGCTTTTACAATAATTGTAATCGTAGAAAATAAATTATTGCAGATTACGATACATTGCAACTTTGTTTATTAAGTGGTAATTTATGGCACATTACTTACAAAACAATGGGGTCATTTCACATTTTCTGATTTATTTTTTTCTTGAAAAAATAGGTCAAATTAAACATGTATGTGTATATTTTACATCTTACAAGTCTTTAGAATCAGAGATATGATTTTTTAAAAGTTGCGTTTAATTTCAAATATTTCAATGGCTGACGACACATATTCACGAATACGACAGTCGAGCTCTACCGGTTTAATTTAGAACTATGATTATTTGGTTTGGTATTTATTTAAATAAATGGTTTATTTATATACCTTATACTGCACTAGTACTTTTAAAGAAATAGAAAGTAAAAATAATCTTCTCTATTGTATATTTTGCTGTCAGCTGTCACACTTTTAGGTTAGGTTACTGTTTCATGTTGTGAAGCGTGTGTGTGTGAGAGAGAATTGTCTTTGTGTGAGTATGAATATGTGTCGTCACAAATTTAGTCCTTCTTTAAAAGCGCGAAAGTTTATTAGCAAATTTATGAATGAAAAGTCGCATATTTCAAATTATTTTCTATTACTACATTTATTAAATGAGTTGGATTTCATGATTTTATAAAAAAAATCGACAATTATTTTTTTTTAAATGACCCCATTGGTACACGCCGTGTAGGCGGACGCTAAAAAAATTCTCATGTATAAGTTCAAGTAGTATTCTCTTCTGCATAAATCTCATAGCAGGTACCGTTTCTATTTAGCTTTCTATGTACAATGTGTGTTTGTTTTTTGGGTTAGATGAGAAATACGCCAAGTTCCGTTCTACTTATATCATCATTCATTCTAAATTATCTTTGTAATAGCCATATTAGATTTAGGTAGGACCTCTTAATAAACACAAATATATTTGGAGAAATTACAGAAATTTCTTCATAAATTACTTCTTCTTAGGTATTTGATAGCAGGTATCATTTCTATATAGCTTTCTATTTACAATGTGTGTTTGTTTTTTTGGGTTAGGCTAGTTCCGTTCTACACAGACTATCATACTAAATTATTTTGCTAATGCTCAATTAGATTCAGATAGGACCACTTATTTATCACGAATATATTTGGAGAAATTACAGGTACCGTTTTTAAATTGCGTGCCGGTTAATTTTTTTTAAAACATGTCCCGTTTTCGAGAAGAAATTTATAGTTGTTTTATAGCGTATTTTATTGTTTGTTTATTGTATGACATAGGTTTCTATCAGTTTCTATTAGAAATGCTATCCTTTATTGTTCATTGTGTTGTTAAGCATTTTCCATTTCATTTAAATATTTTCACTAGCGTTTTTTCAAGATGAAATATTCATTTTGAGATGATGAACTATCGTGACATTTAGAATAGAAATCGCTTAATAGAATGTTATAATTTTTACCCTACATAAGAGTGTGAGAAATTTAAACGTATACATTTCAAACTTTCTTACTGTGTAATATAATTAGAGTAAATAGGTATTTGTGCAAATAAAAATAATTGCATGTTAATCTGCATCATATTTTATTTGCATATAATTAATAGGGTTTGTATTTTACATATAATTCATGTAATATGTATTTATGTTATCAATGAGTATGAGTAAAGACATTTTATAAACAAGCAGAAAGTTTCCATCTCGTGTGCTAATTTCTGTGAGTAGATAAAAAGTCTACTCTCGAGTGACATATAAAAATTTTTTCAACACGTATATTTAATGTCTTTTTTTGATTAAAATTAAAATGACATTTGACATTTTTAATTTTGGTAGTTACCAACACAACAATTAATGTGAAAATTTTAAGTACTTATCAAAAGATAAAGACAAATCAACGGAAAAATATTCTAACTAACGCGAGTTCGAATGATTTATAACACTCGTCTTCGACTCGAGTTGCAAACTTCATTCTCTTGAGTAATAGCCTACATTACATACATGCTCACTAGTATTTTCTTTCTCTAATTCGTGGAAAACTACTTTAGACAAATATTTATACCGGGTGTCTACTTTTTTTTCTGAACATAGGAAATACAATGTTAATTTTTTAAATCCCCGATATCTCTTTACCTATTAACTTTAGAGCAAAAAGTGTGGAATACTAATTTGTTTAGAATTAAAAAGTGCACCCAATGAGTCTAAAAGAATTACCCAAATGAATTTATATCTCAAAAAAAAAAAATAGTAATTAAGTTTTACAATATTCAAGTAATTTTCAGTATGCCATGGAAAATAAAACAATACGATTGCAGAATGTTTTAGTTTGACGTTTGTGAATTTATGGTTATAAACCGTATCTGCTGTAAATTATTGCTGAAATATTTTTCTGATTTTAAAATTTTGTGAACTGTAGCCGGTGTGAAATTTGACGAACACTTACGTTGGGTTTCTCCATAACACAATGAAGAACATTAAGTTTATTTTTATTAAATCTAATTTCTTCATTGGGTACATTTTCTTGGTTCTTATATTTTTTGCAAAGTTTAATTATGCTTCCACTTTCATTAAAATTTTTAATTATAGCGTGAATAGTTCCTACAGATGAAATTGGAGAATTAGGACAGCACTAAACAAATCTCTAATTTGTCTTACGGATTTTCCCGTAAAATGCCATTTTAAACACTGAATTTTTTGTTCGGTTGTAATTTTTTCCATTTTGTATAATAATCAAGACTAAATTTCACAATTATTTCAGCAATAATTTACAGCAGATACGGTTTATAACCATAAATTCACAAACGTCAAATTAAAACATTCTGCAATCGTATTGTTTTATTTTCCATGGCATACTGAAAATTACTTGAATATTGTAAAACTTAATTACTATTTTTTTTTTTGAGATATAAATTCATTTGGGTAATTCTTTTAGACTCATTGGGTGCAATTTTTAATTCTAAACAAATTAGTATTCCACACTTTTTGCTCTAAAGTTAATAGGTAAAGAGATATCGGGGATTTAAAAAATTAACATTGTATTTCCTATGTTCAGAAAAAAAAGTAGACACCCGGTATGTATTTGTTTATAATAGTCTCGATAATAGTACATTTGCATATTTTATTGTGTTGGATTTGCTTCAATTACAAAGTCATTTTGTTCACTTGTTTTAATGATTGTATTATTCAAATTTTGACGTTTTTTATTTGTTTGGTAATAGTTTGTTAACACAGATTTAGAATCCAAATGTTAATTTCTTATTTGAAAAAGCTCATAGTTTTTTTGAGTTTATTAACTTTTGGTGTACTGTTCGACTTCATAAATTAGTTTTTTTATTGTACATAATTGTACAATCATACAAAGATTGTAAAAACAAAAACATTACAAAAATATTCTTTTTTGAAATATATATACCTAAATTAGTAACTGTAATTTTTTACCAAAATAATTTGGACGCATTCAAACTTATTTTTATAAGCTACATTCGTTTTCGAAGATCCGTATAAAAAATCGTGTAAAAATATGCATAGTCACAAGGTAGTATTTTTTATTTATTTTAAAAATACAAAAATTTGGTAAAATATGGTACATAATTGGCGATTTTTTAAACTGTGTTATTTCCAAATCGTGTAAAAATAATCCGTGTAAAAACAGGTTTGAGTGTACTTGCATATTTCTATAAAGTACACGTACATATATTTTTTTAAAAAACAGGATGAATTTTATAAATGTGTTACATATTATTATATCTCCAGCTATGAGTGCCCGTGAGGTGACGCCTGGTAAGCGCCCACACGGTAAAATATATCGTCATCATTACCGATGTCTACATGTGTTGTAGATACTGGTACACCCAGAAATGGGAAATATGCCGTGATGATATATTTTTTTATTTATATTATTATATCTGATTCATAATAATAGATATTTATACCCCAAGTGAGTTAAGATGATGTTTATTCATGAGAAGAAAGTTTAGCCCACGAGCCAGTAAGGGCGAGGGAGTTAATTTCTTCGCGTGAATAAATAGTCTTGACTCACGTGGTTTATTTGATTTAATTAGGTAAAACAATAATAACAACCATTATGAATTTAATTTTTACATAATAAAAAAATAATGAAGTAGTAGTCTATGCATGACGATCGCCGCTGTTATTTATTCAATGTTAGCGTTTTAAATTGTCCGACTGATTTAAAATTCAGTGAAAGTGATTTGTTTTTTTAAATAACTAGAAAAAAAGAAATTACTAATAGTTATTGCTATGGTGTTAATAATGACAGTTTAAAACATCAAAAATGAATAAATCATATTTAACTTTTTATGATATTTATATTCATACGTACATTAGGTACGTATTTAAGTTTGTTCGTTTATAATTTTATAAGAAAATTAGTCTCTCTTTTGTATTTGAAAAAAGTTTTTGTAAGGGATTTGAGATTTATCAACAACATAATGAAACATATCTTACTTTATTTTTTAACATCATTTCTTGGTTTATTTTCGTAATTTTCATCGGGCAAAATTCTACGAAAGAAAAACAAGTCCAGATATTTTTTATGATATAGTCATAAAATTACAAACTAAACAGTTTATTTTAATGCTTATTATGGGGAAAAATAGTCACATTTATACAATGATCAGTTTTGAAACGATTTTTTTGTTTACTGAAAATTTGAATTTTAGAACATACTCAAGAAATAACGAATAAGATAAAAAGAAATTTTAATAATTACTTTACGAGATATTTGAAATTTGTTATCAGTGTTACTGTGACGCCACACTATTGTTGTCTTTCTCTAACAGCCTACTACAGTCTGGTGCGGAGCGAGAGAAAGATAGGAGTGTCGTCGTGACGTCATATTGACTTTAAATATCAAATGCAGTTCAACCAGAGCCAATTTAAGACTATTTAATTAGAGATGGGTCAATTCCCAAAATTTAAAGAAACAAATATATAATTATACATCAGAATAAAAAGAATCAGTACTGTGCGTATACGTATAGTCCATTTCAGAATAGGATAGGCCTTCGCCTATTTTTTCTCAAAAAAATCCGGGAAAATACGTAACAAAATTTCTTCCCGCAAATCGTTACTGAAAAAACGAATTCCCGACGGGAATTTTTTGGCGGCACATCACTATATTTAATACTACGAATTGCTTCAAAATTAAACTTTCATTTCAAATAAAAAAATTGGAATGGAGGACACCATTCCCAGAAAATATTTAATATTTTAGTAGATAATAATATTATGGATGCAACATAAACTGTTTTCTTTTAACCCCAACCAATTTCACAATAAAAAAAAGTCTCCCCTTACCTTTTTCGTTGATATCCCAAACTACTACCCTAGCCTTATTCTTCGCCAACCTGAGCACCAGCTGCTGACCGACCCCTCCTGCTCCTCCAGTCACCAGCACAATCTGCCCCCTTAGACTCTTCCTAGGCAGCAGCACCCTGGGGCTTATTGTCAGAAACGCAGCCTCCGCGATATAATACATCGCCAACCATGACATTACGGATATCTCCCATATCAATGCTCCTAAACGTCTCACAAAGAGACGAATCCTCTCTATAATACCCATGAAGAAAGATTGTATTAGTGAAGAAAACTTGTTGATCTTCTTGTTGTCTTTATAAAATGGATGAAAGGCACTGTCTTCTTTGATTGTGGTTTGTGAATTGTGTGCAAAGTGTGGAAGTGTTAGGCGAACTAGAGATGGAAGTAGAAGACTAGCGGTTTTATGAACTAAGAAGTAGTGGGACAGATGTGCGACTTTTACTTACTTTGATTCTAAGTACAGTGTGTACAAAATACATGATCTCTATTTTTATTGTTGTCACAATGTATATCTTGTACATAACATTTACAAGGTGTAGCAACTACAAGATAATACTGCCCTCATAAGCAAGAACAAGAACGCAGTAAGTGGAAAAAAATCGAATTTAACTTTTCGCTCTACTATTATTATTATTATTATTATTATTATTATTATTATTATTATTAATAATAATAATAATAATAATAATAATAAATCTTTATTGCCTATACGGACAAAGGCGAGGTTCAGCCATAGGCTGTTCTTCCACCTAACCAATCACATTACAAAACAAATGTAAATAATGTGCCAACATTAATTAGTAACATAAACAAAGAAATACATAACAGTAGAAATTAATATATAATATAATAAGTAACTTAAAATAATCGGTACCTAATACAAGAGTTTTATTGCTACTTTGAAGTTACCAAACGACAGAGATCTCATTGACAGCGGTAATTCATTATATAGTGTGGGTGCCAGGAACGAAAATGACCCTTTAAATTTTGCTTTAGTGAAAGAGGGAACAATATATAAATTCTTGTTACGTAAAGAGTAGTTATAGTCTTTTAATATTAATTTGTCCAATAAATATGCAGGAGTACCAGTAAGTCTTAGTTTATGTACCGAGCAAAGATATGAAATTTTAGTTTTAGTCTCCATATCTATTATTTGAGCTAAGGATATATACTGCGAGATATGTTCGTACTTACGCACATTATAAATAAACCTTAAACAAGAATTTTGAATTAATAATATTTTATTCTTATCTGATTGTGTGAGATTAGGAACATATACACACGAACAATAATCTAACACAGGTAAAACTAACGAGTTTATAATTCGTAACTTTACATTAGAATTTAAATCATGCCGAAACTGGTATAACTGTCTCAGTTTTAGTCTGACAGCAACTAATTTTTTATTTACATGTTCACTGAACTTGAGATCCTTGTCAATAAGGAGGCCTAAAACTTTAATGACATCATTGTGTTCCAGTGTTACTCCGTCCAATTAGATGTTAGGGATATTGCAATTTCCTACAATTAGTAAAGAAGATTTTGAGGCATTAATTTTTAATCCATTATTTCCTCCTTATTAACAATGTTACACTGCTCAGCGACATTATTAATCTGTAGAGGTCGTAGGTTCTGAATCTGTAGGCAAAAATGAAAAATATGCAAAAGGTTTCGAGATATAACAAGAAAACCCTCTACATTATCTGCACAAGTGCCCTCTTTCTTAAATAAAAACGCAATATCTACTACATTTTAAACTAAAACACAGTAACTACATGTAATTACTGCGTTCTTCCTTAATACTACGAATCAGATACTACATGTTAGCTTATGTTTCTGTCAAATTTTAACATGTCTGATTGATGTTTGTTTTACGCAAAAAAGCAGTCTTGAAAATTCTAGAACATTTACAGCCCGATTCACAAAAGAGTTTAAGCTAATCCTCATTTTTGGATTAGTGAATTCTATTCTATTCCGGTATTTAAAATTTAATTTTCATGATATTATCAATAAAGGTAGATACAGTGAATTCTCTCTTAAACAGACACTCGCCGTCGCCGAAAATTTGTCTGCTTAATAGAGGTGTCCGTACACGGAAAATTTTTAAAAATCAATCATTCGTATTTTATGTACATATGTATAAAACATTAAAAAACGCCATGTTTACAATATTTTTATTTGCAAATGAAAAGTAAATACGAAAACAAAATTAATAAAAAAATTATTGAGAAGATGGTTGAAAAAAATGTAAAATTGTTTTTTGACAAAAGTTTATTTTAGTAAGCAAAACCTCTGTTATCGCCATTTCTTAATGTTGAACACTTCATTTTCTTCAGAGTTAACAGAGCTTCTTTATTTGTTTTAACACAATTATCGCAGTTATGGTCCTCCTCTTGCACTTTATCTTCATCATCTGAATCCAATAATTCTTCTTGCTATGATTTAACTTTTTCAAAATTTCTGTTCCTGCTGCGTTCCATATTTCTCTGATCGACATAGTTCGTCGAGAACCGCTGGATCTCGCAGGGGAAGTCCCGACTTTCCTGAATTTGCGACTTAAACTGTCCGCTTAAGAGACTATCATGTGACGTTAAACCGAGCAAACTAGTGTCCGTGTCCGGTTAACAGGGTGTCCGCTTAATAGCGAAACATTTTCATTAGAAAACCTATATAGAATTTGGGTTCCCGAAAATATGTCCACTTAATAGGGCTGTCCGCTTAAAAGGAGTATCCGTTAAGAGAGAATATACTGTACTAGGAATAGGTTAGACCATATTTTAAGATATAAACTGTCAAAATTAGAGTAGAATTCGCTAATCCAAAAATGAGGATTAGATTAAACTTTTTTGTGAATCGGGCTGTTAATGATTAAAAAAAATTCAATATTTACATTGTGTATAATTAAATAACATAAATAAATAATTTTAAGTTGCGAATTCATGTTAGTTAGAAATTAAGATTTTTAAAAACTTTAGCAAAAATAACCACATCATACAAAAAATTAAAGAAATAATGATTTGAATAACAAAATGACAACTATTTGAACTTGAATCATTGATCACTCTAATCCTCATTTTTGGATTAGCGAATTCTACTCTAATTTTGACAGTTTATATCTTAAAATATAGTCTAACCTATTCCTAGTATCTACCTTTATTGATAATATCATGAAAATTAAATTTTAAATACCGGAATAGAATAGAATTCACTAATTGAAAAATGAGGATTAGCTTAAACTTTTTTGTGAATCGGGCTGTACTATTAGTACAGAATTTCGAGTTGTACAGAAACGTACTCTGACTATTACCTATAACACTGCAAGTTTCTTAAAATTACGTTATGTAGACATAGGTTGTTCTTGCATTGAGCCACATATACACGGTGTAACAACATGATATGTCACAAATACGTGGACGTGTTTTACTAACAAAAACAAGAAAAAAAGTCCTTTAAACTTTTGCCCTACCTTGATTCGTTTTCAAGTTACAGGGTGTTAAAATTTTTCAATAAAAGCGGATTGTGTTCTCGCGCGCTACAATGCATTTGAATCCGGTAGGCCATGAAAACATAGTTGTAGAACAATTTCAGAAACCCCGGGATTTTTCTAACGAGTTCGGAGATCACTATTACGCAGAGCCGAAGCCTGAATTCAAGTGCAAGGACGTCACTTTGAACAATGAGGTCATGCACGACTTTTTTTTTATAATTTTAATCGATAGGGTAGTTAAAAATAATAGACCCGTATTTTTTATTTTTCCTCAAATCGATCTTTAATCATGAAAAAATTGTAATTGAAAATGACATTCTTTAAAATGCGGCTGAAGACCCCCGCTTCGTCCCTTGTCCAATGACGTCACAGAGTGAGAAACACGACCATTTTGATTTTCACATTGTCTTAAACGTCAAAGTGACATTTAAAGATAACCTAAAATTTATGAAAGTAAACATGTCGATGGAACGTTGTTTCGTGCCAAAATAAAGAATAAAATAATATTCTGGAATATATTCAATGTCTCATATGCGTTTATAACCTCCTACCGTCTAATTCAAAGATTCAAAAGTGAAAGAAACATCTGATGTAACGTAGATAATTTCACGCCAAATGAAAATTATATTTATAAAAATAAATAGAACGATATTATATTAATATAATATAGCATATTTAGATATGTAATCCTCAATTTATAGTTTATATATATTTTTATTTTAGAAATTATGTGTCCATATAAAATGTCTGTTTGAAATGAGTCTGAACTTCGTTCGTAACGTTGTGACGACAAAACATGGCTGGTTTTTGCAACTTTTTAAAAATACCATACTTTAAAACGATTTTATACAACAAAAAATATAAATAAAAAATAATTTAATCATACTGATCGATGAATTAGACTATCCTTTTTCGATTTAAACAGAAAAAAGGTACAATTATTTTTTTTGCATGACCTCATTGTTGTAAATATTAGATGTCAATAAAATTATAATAAAATAATAGATGTTATAAAATAAAGCCTTTTTTATCGAAAAATTTTAACATCCTGTAACTTGAAAACGAATCAAGGTAGGGCAAAAGTTTAAAAGACTATTTTTCTTGATTTTGTTACTAAAACACTTCCACGTATTTTTGACATATCATGTTGTTACACCCTGTATATTCATTCAATTTGGCACACCCAGTAATGGGTAAAATGTTAAAGAGTGATAGTAATCTTAATCAGGGGTGTTAAAGCTGACTAAAGGACTAAAATAACAAATTCATTTGTTTTTTAATCATTCCAATACATTTTTAAATGGTAACCATGGTAATTATTAATTAGTTAGAGTGACTAAAATTTTGAGTTAATGCTACCAGTTATCAGTCAATGTGTTTATAGTTTGCATAGCATAATCCTAGTTTCATTATTGGGTCAAACTTTTTTCTAATATATTTATTTTTGTTCGCAGTATATTTGGGTCAATAGACTTCATATTGTGCCTCCGGTGATAACACAAAATTTACTATAGTTTAATGTTTCGGATGCCAATGACCTCAGCGTATAATGTTGTTCGTGGTAACAGTCATGTCATTCAAAGTTGAGTCCGAAATCACGCAAAGAATTTCTATAAAAACTGTTCTACTAAATTTAAAAACTGCACTGATGTATAGAAAGAAATTGCAATAATTGCATTTTATTCAGTTCTAGCAATTATAACGAAGTATTTATTATTGCATCGCTTCACAAAATAGATTTGAATGAAATTTTATATAAAAAAAAAAATTGTGAATCAACTAATAATAAATAAGGCTTTTATACAGGTGTTACGTAAGTGTACAATGCTTAATCCGTGGTAGAACTGGACCCCTTAGTTAGTAAATCTGGCATTAATTTTTGTTATTTACCTCCCGCTACCATTGGTAAGGGAGGTATAGGGATCGTGCTAAAATTCGCATATCGATATTTTAGTAAATGACCACGTTTTAAGAGTCCAATTTTAACATTTTCATCATGATGTCCGTGTGTGTATACAATATACCTATTAAACTAGGTAGGTATATTGTGCATACGCATGTAAACTTACCGACTCTATTCTAATATGCAAAGAAACCATTAGATTTTGGTGTAAATCGGATAACTGGAAATGGCACTTTACTTGAAGCTCATAATGGTTAAAAAAAAGAAATTAAAGATTATTGAATTTTCTACAGGTTTTTCTAAATATTTTAGATAAATTTAAAAAATAACCTTTTTTATAAATCCCGGAGCCTATGTTTTAAAGATAAGCACAATTTCCTATACAGTAGAACCTCGATTATCCGGGCTAGCCGGGACCGGCCTTTGCCGGATAATTGAAAACACGGATAATCCAAACACCTCATTTTCTATTTTTTAAATAATCTATTTGGACAAATACATATGTCAGAGGAACAAAACAAACGTGATAAAAGAAAAGTTTTAATATGTATGAATGTACATTGTACAATATGCAATGTACATAATTATGTACTTTTATAAAAGTACATACTCGTATGTGAATAAAATAATTTGAAAAAATCAGTTATCTTTTTCTATTTTTGGCCTAAATTTTACTTCTTATAAATTCCTTCATTTTTTTAATCTAAAGTAACTGTAGATCAATTGTATCAGTTTCAGGTTGTTCTTCAAAATATTCGATGAGTATACATTTACTGCATCTCTGGCGTCTGGATGACTTATTTTGATGACAAAATTATTTTCATCGTCATCATTACTACTTTTGCCAGAACTTTCTGGTTATTTAGATAATCATCATCCATAATCCGCAGCCACCGATAATCCGTGCCGCACGGAAGACCAATCGTAAAATGCCACACGGAAAATCCGCTTCCCGGATTAAACGCGTACTGTACTGTATTTCAAATGTATGTAATTGACAGATAAATGTTACTGCCAAAAAAACTAGTCATTTCAAATTAATTATAGTGACATTTTAAAAAGAAAATAGTAAATAAAGCAATAGTTATATGCAAATGAACTTAATATAGTTTGCAGCATTAGTAAATACTCGTATGTACGTAGGTATGTATTTAAATTAATAAAAATTAAATAGCCGGAAGTATTGTGTTGGCCACATAAGATTTTTTAAAAATAAAGTTATTTGCAATTTAGTATTTTGTAGAAGAAGCTCTCATGAGCTTATGTGCTATTATAAATTCTTCTCTGTTTAATTCAATTGTATGATACCTACTCTAATTAATTGCGATGCTCATTACAAGTAATTAGCGTTGGTATGCTATGCAACTGTAGCTGTTGATTTTCCAGTGCCCGATTCCGTAGGAAATGGGTCGGTGAAAACGGTACTAGCTCTGCTGCACTGCATTCGCTGTCTCAACGCAAGAGTACTAGCATTCATGGATAATGCATGTAATTTAATCACAAACTGCATAGAAACGCAAAGAGATTTTGCAATGAAAAGATGATAGATGTCATATGCAACTCTTACACATAAGCACACTTATCAAGAATATGCAGGGCTGTATTTAAAATTTCAAATAAGTAAATAAATATTTTTAATTACTGCCCAGTTGCACCTGTTATGGCCGATAGTATAAAGGTCAGTTAAAAATGTGTTGAACTGCAGTTAAGCAAACGGAGTTTATTTAGTGAACTTAAGTTAATTATATTTGGATGGTATAACATTAAAATGAACTGGGGTCAAATGAACGTAGTTTATCCCTTACTCAGTCGGTAATATTTCATACAACTCACTTCATGTCATTGTATTTGTCATTTTTTTTGAATGAATGTTCTCGGACTTGTTGACCTACGAATATAAAATGAACAAAAAGCAGAGATCTAAGAATTTCGATGAAGAAAGAAAACAGTCATTCGTCATTTTTCTAGATCACGAGCTAAATATGAAAAAAAAACAGTTCCTACAATTCTTAAGTTTATTAAAATTTGATTTGTTCCTATTCGTGGCAGGTTCTAGCAGAGGTCCCAAAATATATAGAAATTCTAAAACCGTTCGTTTTTCGAAACGAAACCGCAATTTAAATGCAATATCGTTTCGAAAGGATTTCTCCTTTCCCGAAATATTCGATGGCGTATGCATTCATTATATTCTCGTCGTCACTATAAGAACTTGAATCGAACAACATAATTTTTAATCTAGAATTTAAAACAGCATATAATTTAAATGAATTATAAAATATTTGCTAAAGCACTAAACTTACCAAAATATTAATTATAATCAATAAACTTTCGTACATACTTATTTACAACGTAGACACTTATAATTCTGAATGTTATTTAGAATATAAAAACGTCAATTATTATTTAAACTCAATTTGAACGGTTAAAATAGGCCGCTCAAGTTAAGCGTAGTTTAAACTCAAGTCAAAAGCTGATATTGCTTTATACTACAGAAATTTTATTTGAACCTAGTTCAATATTAATTAAACTAAGTTAAAAAACTGAACTATGTTTATACTATCGGGCATTATACTTAAATTCTAGGGTTAAATTTTAAGCTAGGGTTAAGCAAAAAAATCTGTTGTGGCCAGCTCAAGACCTCTCGCCATTTCCAATTTCCATATTAGACTACATAAGTACATATTGTATTTAACATTTCTGGTACAAACACACACACACACACACACACACACACACACACAAAAAAAATTCTAATTGCATCTATTATTAATATATTTTAAGATTTTTTAATTCATTCTATAAATAATTTGCATCCTACTCTTCTAAATGTTCGAGATTCTTCAAATTCATTGACGAGATTGGCGGTATTTCTGATGCGTATATGTAAAATATGTATCTATAAATTTAAATATTTAATTAATAATAAAATAAGAAGTATTTAATGTACTTCCAACTTTTCCAGAAAAAGTCTTCAATAATGTATCGGGATTTTTGTCACTGACATTTTATGTCAATTATAAACATTTTAATTTTTCAACTGGTTTTCATAGAGTTATTTGGGCTGTGAGATTCATTACAACGGATTATTTTATAAATTTATAATTCTCTATCTCTAAATTTATAGAAGATATAATAAATAATTTATATTTGTAATAACAAAAAATAATATTTAGATTTTTTTAAGAAACTACTATTTCCAGTTGTCCAATTGTTACGAAAATCTTTTCAGCACTTCCCATTAATGTCAGATTAAGGAGTCCGTAGTTAAATTGGTTTTTAGTCTTATAGAATTTGAGAAATCGTCCCTCCAACACACACCCACGCACATACGCACGCACACACCCACACACACACATACACAGACATCATTGTAAAAATGTTAAAATCGGATTCTAGTGACTTTAAAACGTGATTATTCACTAAAATCTGGACAGGCTATTTTTTGCATGAATTCAATACCTCTCTTAGCAAGAGGTAAAAATGCGAATCGAAATTTGAATAGCAATATTCGGTACGATATTGTCAATTTAAAGAGTACTTAAAATTTAAACGGCAACGATGTAATTGGGTATAAATCTTAAATTCTACGCGCTATTAACCTTTTGGTTTCGTTCGCAGCCACTCTTGTACCGTTGTACCGTTTCATCGACCTTGCTCAGACTCTGCCGAACGTTCGAAATGATGGGCCCAAGTCTTATCAACAGTTATTTCGTCAATTTTAGGTCTAGAAATTAAGCTTAAAACACTTGCAGTACACATAAATTTTTGCGTTAATTTTAAGCCACTGAATAAACTGGAAATAGAGCATTTTCTATTTTTCCTTCAATTTTTTTTACTGCTTTCTAGTAATTTTAATAACACACCCACAATTATATATCTGATACATGTCAATGACTTTTGATATTTCAATATAAAAAAAATCTGTTGTGGCCAGCACAAGACCTCTCACCATTTTCATATTAGGCTATATAAGTATTGTATTTCCGACCGACGCCAAATATTTCGAATTTTAAATGGCACAAAAGTGACCCCTGTGGTGCACTCTCCCCGCCAGCAATGAGTGCCCGTGAGGTGACGCCTGGTAAACGCCCGCACGGTACAAATATGTCATCATCATTACCGATATCTGCGATAAAGCAGATTGGCACACCCAGAAATGGATAATATGCAGTGATGATATATTTATTTTTATTTATTGCACTTCGCTTTCGAACCGTCGTTTTATAACAAAATATTACAGAACTATTTTTCATTGTATGAGGAAGTTTCTAAATGTCAAAGTTTCTTCCAATTCATTAACCAGATTGGCGGTATTTCTGTTGATTTTTGACACTGACATGTGTCATTTACAAACTTTATTATAAACATTGGAATTTGTCAACTGGTTTCCTTAGTGCCTTAGCCTCTGCGATTAGATTACTCTATAAATTTATAGTGTCTTTATCTCTAAATCTGTACAAGATATAATAAAAATTTTAAGTGTATTAGATGGAGAATTTTATGTTCTTCAATATTTAATAAAAAAAACTCCCAAAAAATTATATTTAGAAGAATTTTTCTAAGAAACTACTACTTCCGGTTGTTCAATTGTTACTAAAACCTTTTCAGTTCTTCCCAGGAATGTCAGATTGAGAAAACTGCAGTTAAATATTTTTTAAGTCTTATAGTTTTTAAGGAATCGTGTCTACAACATCCAGACATACACACGTACACACATACACACATACACACATCCACACACAGACATCATTTTATAAATGTTATAATCGGATTCTAGGGACCTTAAATCGTGCTTATTCAATAAAATCTGGATATGTGAATTTTAGCGAGAGGTAAAAATTTGATAAACAGTTGGCTAGAAGTTGGTAAAATGGTTGAGTGGGCCAGTCTTTGATAAATGACCGAGTGGTTGATTCCGTCATCTTTAAGTAAGGAAAATATATATTGTCTTTGGTAAAAAAAATTCGATGATGAATTATTAATGAATAAGTACGTTTTAGAGTTCATAGAATACGATTTTACTATTAGGTGTGTGACTGTGTGTGTGTGTGTATGTGTGTGTGCGTGCGTGTGTGTGTGTGTGTGTGTGTGCGACAATTCCATACATTCTAATGAAAAGTTAGATTGTGGTTCTAATCGGTCAACCGGAAGTACCTACAATTCAAGTTTTTAATAGTTTTTCTTGAAACCTCAATTACATAAATATCTTTTTTGACATTTTATAAATAATGAAGATTTTATTCTGTACACGATTTAATTAATTTTTTTCTTCATATTGAAGGTATTTAGAGATAAAAGAATTATAAAGAAAAATCTTGCAACCTATGCTGCTAAAAGCTGCAGCATGGAAACAGTTAGGTTAGAATATCAGTGTAGTGATCTGTGTAGAATATTCAAATATTACTAATGGGGTCATTTCACATTTTCTGATTTATTTTTTTCTTGAAAAAATAGGTCAAATTAAACATGTATGTGTATGTTTTTCATCTTATAAGTTTTTAGAATCAGAGATATGATTTTTTAAAAGTTGCTTTTAATTTCAAATATTTCAACGGCTGACGACACATGTTCACGGATACGACAGTCGAGCTCTACCGGTTTAATTTAGAACTATGACTATTTGGTTTGGTATGTATTTAAATAAATGGGTTATTTACATAATTTATACTGCACTAGTACTTTTAAAGAAATAGAAAGTAATAATAATCTTCTCTCTTGTATATTTTGCTGTCAGCTGTCATACTTTTAGGTTAGGTTACTGTTTCATGTTGTGAAGCGTGTGTGTGTGAGAGTGAATTGTCTTTGTGTGAGTATGAATTTGTGTCGTCACAAATTTAGTCCGTGTTTAATACCGCGAAAGTTTATTAGCAAATTAATGAATGAAAAGTAGCATATTTCAAATTATTTTCTATTACTATATTTATTAAATGAGATGGATTTCATGATTTTATAAAAAAAATCGACAATTATTTTTTTTTTTAAATGACCCTATTGACAGATGTTAATGTCAAATAAAATTTATATAATATCGTTACGAAATGAGTTTACTGGAAATATAGTTTGCAAGGCATTTCTGTGTGGAAATTGTACAAAATACGTAAAATTGACAGAAGATAATCGTCATTAGATGGCTCTGTATGTGGTTAGTTACCACTGCAGGCATTATGTCATTTTTGGATGGTTTATCATCCGTCCGATCAACCTAGTCAATGTCTCCTAGAGGCTTCAGTGCTAATGAGATTCAATAAGAGTCAAACGCGTCTGTGGTTCTGGTTGAGTGGGCCAGTCTCTAATAACTGACCGAGAAGTTGATTCAGATGAAATCTTGTGAAACGTGTCAAGTATGATTTTTAAAAATTTATATTAGAACAGTTTCATCAAGTAGTAGTAAATTTATTATTTTTGGTAAATTTATTACACGATTTTAAGTTCAATTTATTGGACTTGGCCAAGTTCTTAATATCGCAAAAAATGTTGGAATCCAAAATTAAGTTTTATCAAGAAGTTAATGAAATCCCATTCTCTGTTTCGACTAGAAATTGTGAGATCTATTTACTATTATGTTTCCATTTATATCTAAGTAGAGATCAAAATTGTACTGAATCCCTTTCTGTGTACTCAATTTCATTGTTGCAATTCTCATATCTTGCAGTAGGCATGTATTTTAATTATAACGTCGTTTTCTGGTTAATATACTGTTAATTAACCATAAGACAGTAAGTTCCACGTTCCACGTTATGCGCAGAACATGTTGACATTTCCGTTGAAACATATGAACATCTTGTACCTACGTATTGTTATTATTGTTGAGAATCCGTAATGGGAAAGTGTCGTAGTTTCACAACGATGAAAGATGAAATGTTTATTATATGAATTAAGAAGGGAAATTAAACAAAGTTTATTGTAGATGTTTATGTTGGTAGATACAATCTCTTCAGATATATGCCATAAAATGATAATAATTTTAACCTGAGAAGAATTTGTGATAGAATAGGAACATTCACATTCTAAAACTTTAACAAGATTATCCATTAAACGAGGTAGCGTCAAAAAGTAGGCTCGTCCGGCATTCCTTTGAATAAATGACTTTTATGCACGGACGTATCATAAATAATTTGACAATTTTACACGAATTTCTTTGACATAAACGTCATTTTATAGCCCGCGGGCCTCATTATAGTCCGCCGGGCTATAATGAAACGTCAAACCAAATTATAACGTACAATATAAACAATTGAAACAGGTAACATGAAAAGGTTTTATTACAAATCGAAAATTTTTATATCCTTTAATGAAAAATGAAAATTAATTTTGTGATATTTATATGGAAAGCACGGAGATACACAAAATAAAACTCAAATGACATAACTAATAAACAAACAATAAACTGTTGTTCTCCGCTTTCATAGCAACGCTAGATGCTGGATGTACGAGGACAAATTCTTTTCGATACAATTTTTCTAACACTCATAGTTTGAAAATTTTCGTCCGTGCATAAAGTTTTGTATCTACCACGAGCGTAACTTGCTTTTATGGCTTTTGACGTGTTTTTATCCCTCGGCTTACGCCTCGGTCTCAAATTCCCACCGCAGGCCATAAAAGCCTCCTTACGCTCTTAATATATAAATAACTATTATATCCTCCATATTAATATACTCGTTGATACTGTGAAAATTTTGGTTTTTCAAGCAAATATTGTTTCTTTTCAGTGTACATTACATTACATTATGTTACCACTCGGGAACACCCCTTCCAACCTTGCTCCAGCCAATGTTTCTATGGCTTAAAATCAAATTGAAGGGTCATTTTTTTGCTAATCCAGCAGAGGTGATGAAAAATTCGATGAGGCAGCTGAAGTCACTTTCAGAAAATATTCATTTTTTGTAGCTATTTAGGATTGGGAGTCGGAATTTGGACAGGATGCGATTAAAACAAATTGAAGATCGCTAACGTTTCGATGTATTTAACATCATCATTAGAGCTGCCTATTCCTTGAAACAGCGAGGTCCTTAAATGTCTTTGTCCAGTTCTTGAGGGTCAGAGATGCTTGAGTGCCATAATTTATACTAATTTCTTCAAAAAAAAAAAACAATCTTGGTGGTGTAGAGCCCGAAGTTGACAAACATACTGATGGTCGTGTCCAGAAAAACCTTAATTTGGGATTGGTAGTCGGAATTTGGACAGGATGCGATTAAAACAAATTGAATATCGCTAACGTTTCGATGTATTTAACATCATCATCAGAGCTTCCTATTCCTTGAAACAGCGAGGTCCTTAAATGTCTTTACCCAATTCTACAAGGGGTTGGTATAATAATGATGTTAAATACATCGAAACGCTAGCGATCTTCAATTTGTTTTAATCGCGTCCTGTCCAAATTCCGACTACCAATCCTAAATTAAGGTTTTTCTGAACACGACCATCAGTATTTTTGTAGCTATGTTATAAAACGCGGCCAGACGCCAGATTAACAAACTTTCGTTAATTTAGCTATGTTTTATAGTATGAGTAGTTGTTCTACAAAACAATGAAAAGCTTATTTGGTATATAAGTATATATTTTTCTATATTATAACAAAATAACCAAATTTAATGCACAAAACTCGGCCCGAGTTTGTTGTTCATTTAATTGAGTAAGGAATTTTAGTTTATAGATAAAAATGAACTCGCATTTCACAATTTTCTATCAGAAACTACTATTCCAACTATTCTAACATGGAAGATAACAACAGTTAGAATTAATAGACTATGTCGAACCTGCACTTGTCTAGTGTGCATTATCTTATACACATTATTTCCCAGTAAATGCAAGAAATTGTTGACATAAGATTTCTTTGATGCTCAACTCCTTTCTTTTGTGAAACAAGGTATTCAAGTAATGCTAATCGCACAACGCATTAGGAATTTAGAATTTAGTTCATAAAAATAAAATTAAGTAAAAAAATCTGTTGTGGCCAGCACAAGACCTCTCGCCATTTCCATATTAGGCTATATAAGTATTGTACTGCACTTCGCTTTCGAACCGTCGTTTTATAACAAAATATTACAGAACTTTACCCAAATATTGTTTTTTATTGTATTTAACATGTCTTTTGCACACATATAATTCTAATTATATATATTTCCATTGTATGAGGAAGTTTCTAAATGTAAGAGATTGTTCCAATTCATTAACCAGATTGGCGGTATTTCTGATGGATATATGTATTTTACCACAATTTTACCTATAATTTCAAATATTTAATTAATAAAACAATGAGAAAAATTAAATATACTTCCCAGAAAAAGCTATCAGAATGTCACTAAAACTGTTGATATTTGACAATGACATGTGTCATGTTATAAACATTGGAATTTGTCAACTGGTTTCCTTAGTGCCTTAGCCTCTGCGATAAGTGTACTCTATAAATTATAGTGTCTTTATCTCTAAATCTATGCAAGATATAATAAAATTTTTAAGTGTATTAGATGGAGAATTTTATGTTCTTCAATATTTAATAAAAAAAAATCCCAAAAAATTATATTTAGAATAATTTTTCTAAGAAACTACTACTTCCGGTTGTTCAATTGTTACCAAAATCTAATCAGCTCTTCCCAGGAATGTCAGATTGAGGAAACTGCAGTTAAATATTTTTTAAGTCTTATAGTTTTTGAGCAATCGTGGCTACAACATCCAGACATACACACATACACACATACACACATACACACATACACACATCCACACACACACACAGACATCATTTTAAAAATGTTATAATCGGATTCTAGGGACCTTAAATCGTGCTTATTCAATAAAATCTGGATATGCGAATTTTAGCATGAATCCAATACCTCTCTTAGCGAGAGGTAAAAATAGTTATTGATACAAATTACATAGTAGAAACAATTTATACTTATTATAAAATTGTAGTACAACTAAATGAAATACCAACTCGCCTTTTTGCTACTGAAATACGAATACCTAGTGATATATTGAGACTGAAATACTGCTCCCCTTTTTTATCTCTCGCTAAGAGAGGTATTGGAATCATGCTAAAAATCGCATATCCAGATTTTAGTGGATAAGCACATTTTGAGGTCCCTATATAATCCGATTATGACATTTTCACAATGATGTCCTTATGTATGTATATGTATATATACATATATATATATTGATACCTGTTAAGGAGTCACTTCCGTGACGTTGATAGGGCGTCCTAACTTCCATATTAATTAATGGATATATATTATTAAAAATTATATATATAGGCTTAGGGGAACTTCTAAATTAAGGTTTTCAAAAGAGGGGTAAGAAAATATTATATTAAAAATTAGTATACAATTGTACATACTTAAAATACGAAGTTACTTCCATCACTGTAAATGTATACAAGATATTGAAGCGTAGGGCTGACTTCCGCAACGTTGCCAAATATCATATCGGCTAAACTAGCAAGCACATATCAGCAAAACACCAAATAAAGTATATGATAAATAAAGGTCTCACTCTGTGTGAATGAAGTGCCACAATGTCGAATTTGGGACAATTATTTTTGTTTAAAAAATCATAATTTTGTTGTCTTGGCTGTAAGTCTACGGAACCGCTCCAAATCATGCATGCCGAATTCTGAATTTTCTTCAAAAAATTACGATTTGTGTGCTACTTAAGTGCCCTATTTGGTTTATTATATTATTTAAAAAATATTTTAAAAAAAAATACTAGATTACTTTAAGTAAAGTATCATTTCCGGTTGAACGTTTGTAAATAAAATCTAATTTGTTGTCCAATAAATAGAAAAGTCTGTAATACGAAATTTTGGATTATGTTTTATTGTTTTCCTTAAAAATCTGTTAGAGCTCCAAATTATGTACTACATTCGATTTATCATATATGGTTAAAATCTAATATGTTGTTTCAAATTATATATGAGTTTTAAATACCAAATTTCAGAAGTTTTGGATCATATTTTAATAGACTTTAAGGAAAAATCATCACACATACTTTCTTAAAAAGCAGCATCAACTTCTAGGTGCTCTAAAACGCAATCTTTGTAAATTCTTCGCCGTACATGATCCATTTCGTAAATGTGTAGTTGTAAATTAATATTAATTTATAGTGATGCAAAAATAGAAAAAAATTAAATCAGATCATCCTGTACATCTAATATTTATGTATGATGGAAAATATATTATTTTTACAAACCTGAATTTCATTAGAATTAAATATTTTATTTTTATATTCTCCTTAATACGGTTTTATTATTAATTTTAATGTAATTTCTTCCTGTCAGTGACATTTGTTTAAATATGTCTAAATTGTTTTAAAATTATGTTTTTGTTTGACGCATATGCAAAATGATATATGAAAATTTATTATATTATATATTCATATTTAAAGTTATTCAGTTATTTACTAAATGTTATTATCGTCGAATTGGAGATTGTACCATTATATTCAATTTTAATTAGTAAAAGTTGCTAAAAAATTATATTCAATGAATTTTTTATAAGAAAAACTGTTAAAATCTTGTATAAACAATACTTCCGGTTATCCGATATACATAAATATCATAGTGTTTACTTTATTTTGTGTTATTTTGTATTAGTTCATAAATTAATAATAATTTTAATTGTCCCCTATCATGTTTTGTTACTGTCAGTTTCATGGCTAATGATATTTTTTCTTAATTTTATAAATTTTTACCTGTCGCCAAGAGGTATTGGAATCATGCTAAAAATCGCATATTCAGATTTTAATAAATAATCACGTTTCACGGTCACTAGAATCCGATCTTAACATTTTTACAATGATGTCTGCATCTGTAGATGTGTGTGTATGTGTGTGTGTGTGTGTGTGTGTGTGTGTGTATGGCTGGATGTTAAAGGGACGATTCCTCAAAAACTATAAGACATAAGACCTGTTTAACTATGATTTCCTCAATCTGACATTCCTGGGAAGAGCTGAAAAGGTTTTGATAACAATTGAAAAACCGGAAGTAGTAGTTTTCTTTTAAAAAAAAAAATTGATATTACTAATTTTGAAGAACAAAATTCTACATCTGATACATTTAATTTTTTTATTATATCTTCTATAAATTTAGAGATAAAGACGCTATAATATATAGAATATCAGGATATAAAGTCGAGTGGGCGAAACTACACTAAGGAAACCAGTTGACAAATTCAAATGTGTATAACATAGTTTGTAAAAGACAGATATCAATGTCAGTGTCAAAAATCAATAGTTTGAGTGACATTCTGATAGCTTTTTCTGGGAAGTACATTTAGTCTTTCTTATTGTTTTATTAATTAAATATTTGAAATTATAGGTAAAATGTATATATCCATCAGTAATACCGCCAATCTGGTTAATGAATTGGAAGAATCTCTGACATTTAGGATTTTCCCCATACAATGAAAAATAGGTATAATTAGGTTTATATGTGTGCAGAAGAATTATTAAATACAATAAAAAACAATATTTGAGTGAAGTTCTGTAATATTTTGTTATAAAACGACATTTCGATAGCAAAGTGCCATACAATACTTATACAGCCTATGGAAATGGCGAGAGGTCTTGTGCTGGCCACAACAGATTTTTAAATTTATTTTCTGGCTTTATGTGAAACAGAAATGTAAGATGTTTGGTATTAAAAAAATTGTAATTTTTTTCTTTATAATAGACACCAATTATTTTTTCAATAAATTAATATAGAAACTTTTGGTGTCTAAAAAACTGTTTTTCTATGTTACAGCCCAATGACCCGTTTTAAAATTTACACCCTGTATAAGTATTGTATTGCACTTCGCTGTCGAACCGTCCTTCTATAACAAAAAAATTACAGAACTTTACCCAAATATTGTTTTTATTGTATTTAACATGTCTTCTGCACATATACAATTCTAATTATATCTATTTTTCATTGTCTGAGGAAGTTCCTAAATGTCAGAGATTCTTCCAATTCATTAACTAGATTGGCGGTATATCTGATGGATATATGCATTTTACTTACAATTTTCAATATTTAATTAATAAAACAATAAGAAAGATTAAATGTACTTCCCAGAAAAAGCTTTCAGAATGTCACTAATACTGTTGATTTTTGACATTATCACCTGCCATTTACAAACTATGTAATAAACATTACTATGTTATAAACATTTGAATTTGTCAACTGGTTTCCTTACTGCCTTAGCCTCAGCGATGTACTACATTAAATTATTCTATATATTGCATTGCCTTCATCTCTAAATCTATACAAGATACAATAAAATTTTTAAATGTATCAGATGTAGAATTTTATGTTCTTCAATATATGTAATATACATATTTTCAAAAAATAATATTTACAAGATTTTTTTAAAGAAACTATTACTTCCGGTTGTCCAATTGTTACCAAAATCTAATCAGCTCTTCCCAGGAATGTCAGATTGAGGAAACTGCAGTTAAATATTCTTTACGATTTATAGTATTTAAGAAACCGTGGATCCAACATCCACACATCCATACATCCACATACACACACACACACACACACACACACACACACATACATACATACATATATACATACATACACACACGGACATCATCGTAAAAATGTTGTAATCGGATTATAGGGACCTTAAAACGTGCTTGTCCACTAAAATCTGGATATGCGATTTTTGGCATGATTCCAATACCTCTCTAGGTAAAAAACCAGAATTTTACTTCTTGTATATTATGAAGAAGGTAGGAAAATGAAGCACTCAATTAGAGAACAACCTCGATAAGAATTAATATTTAACTATATACATATTTCACGTTCTTGTTTTTACTTATCATATGAAAATTACAAATTTCATTTACAGAAAAATAATTTGTAAGTAACATGATGTAATTGGGATTTATTTAAAAATGTAATAACCTCCAAGACTGTAAATAAGTTACTCTCCGCACTTTTGCAATTTATGTCCGGTTTCATTTCCGTTTGTTCAAAAATTAATACATTTTCATCCAACCAAATTAAGTAGTACTTTACAAAACAGTAAAATGTCACGTGTGGAATTTATTTCTATTTATTGAAAATTATAACAAGGTAGTAATTTTATAACATACCCTTTTGAAACCAGGCATTAGTTGTAAAATTAAGCAACTTTGTCAAAAAATTTCACCAATCGCGAATACTGACACATGACAAAAAAATAAATTGTCACCTGACATTTTATTGCTTATTGGTTGCAGAATGTTAAAAACTTGCTAAAAGTTATTAAATCATCTTAACCGAATTACCACGATTGAAATTTAGAAACTTGTTAAAAATTATCACAAATAGATTTTAATATATAAGAAGATATTTAATTGTTATTTGTTATTAATACTTATTGGCTAAAATTTTTAAATAGGTGCTAAAAATAATCATTAGTTCACAGAAATACTCCGTATGTGCTATAGATAACAGCGGTAATTATTTTTACATTTTATTGTGAATTTTTCACTTATTAATTTGTGATACTTTTTTAATTGTATATTGTTAATAAAAATTTATTATATTAATAAAGAGTTTCCACAAACTACAATAACATACTGCAATACACTGTTGCCAAGTTTTGGAAGTGACTAAGTACCTTCCAATGCTATATACACTATGGAAGTAACATCGCATTGTGCATACCTGTCACTAATAGCGAGTACAGCGCCAGCGGTAAACGCTTGAACTAAAGTGACAATTTTGAGGGTACGGGGGGTACTATTTGACTTCCAACAAAATTTTCGTATTTAGACTTGTTTTGACTTGAAGTGCTAGAAAAAATAAAATTACATAGGGAAACGTTGTCACTTCCATTTTCGGAAGTCACAACGTTATATATGAAGTGACAGCGTTGAGCAAATTCCCGTATATGAAGTGACCACGTACCATGTATACATATATATATATATATATATATATATATATATATATATGTGTGTGTGTGTGTGTGTGTGTGTGTGTTTGTGTGGAGCCACGGTTTCTCAAATATTATAAGACTTAAAAAATATTTAACTGCAGTTTCCTCAATCTGACATTCCTGGGAAGAGCTGATTAGATTTTGGTACCAATTGGACAACCGGAAGTAATAGTTTCTTTAAAAATATCTTTTAAATATAATTTTTTGGGAACTTTTGTTGTTACAAATATTGAAGAACATAAAATTCCCCATCTAATACACTTAAAATTTTTATTATATTTTGTACAGATTTAGAGATAAAGACACTGTAACATATAGAATAATTTAATGTAGTACATCGCAGAGGCTAAGGCACTAAGGAAACCAGTTGATAAATTCAAATGTTTATAACATAGTAATGTTTATAACATAGTTTCTAAATGACAGATGTCAGTGTCCAAAATTAACAGTTTTAGTGACATTTTGAAAGCTTTTTTGGGAAGTGCATTTAATCTTACTTATTGTTTTATTAATTAAATGCCTATTTAAAATTGTAGGTAAAATGCATATATCCATCAGAAATACCGCCTATCTTGTTAATGAATTGGAAGAATCTCCGACATTTCCTATTCAAGAACGTATTTCAGAACTTTTTTCTACAAATCCAAATTATTTAAAATATAAGTAAAGGTCTTTTATAACTGCAACCCTGATTTTTGTTGTACTCAATATTACATGTATTTATGAGAAATTATTTTTAATTGATATTGGAAAACAATTATTTTTATCCGGAAATGTATTTAATATTACTGTGTGTATATCCTGTATTTATCCTTGTTAAAAATTAACATCCTTTACTAAGGTATGGAACTTGTATTCAATTTTTTAAATACTAATAACCTGTACAAATTTCTTATTGGATCTTTCTTCATCTATCAACTTATAACGGTAGATATTGCATTAACGTTAGATCACTATATAGTCCGTTTACTTTTCACAAAATATCAAACAACTTTAACATGGATTCTTTATTATATATACCGTGAGTATTTTTTAACGTGAAACATTGGGTTTGTCCTATCCATGGTTACGACTTGACATTTGATTGATAGCAATGTATTTGCCCGTTCCATTTAAAATGAAACATAGGGAACGAATTTGACATTTGATAAGACGTCAATAGAGGTTAATTTTGTTTAAATAATTATACCTGCATTCTATTCTAAATTAAAATTAGTTGTAGAAAAAATATAGTATGCACATTGTGCCCAAGTGGTTTTCTGACTCGGCTAAATTTCTTACAATATTTAAATATAATACTTCTGTCAAATACGTTCCCTATATGCCATTTTAAATGAGACAGACAAATTCATTGCTGTCAATCAAATGTCAAATCATAACTTATAGGGAAATTCAACGGTTATCTGTCATATTGACAAGATGTCATTAGAGGTTAATTTTGTTTAAATAATTATACCTGTTTTCTAAAAATTAAATTTAGATGTAGAAAAAATACTGTGTCTTGTGTCCGAATTATGTTTAGTGTTCTCGAGTGGTTTTCTGACTCCGCTAAATTTCTTACAATATTTAAATATAGTACTTTTGTCAGATTCGTTCAATATGTTTCATTTTAAATGGAACGGGCAAATACATTGCTGTCAATCAAAGTCGTAACCATGGATATGACAAACCCAATGTTTCACATTAAAAAATACTCACGGTATTATTTAAAAAATATTCAACATTATAAAAAATTTAACCACTGGTTGTATAAAAAACAGAATAAATTTACTTCCGTTAGTAAATTTATTTAAATTAACAAATTCGAATCAATTATTTACATTGGAAGTAAATTTGTCTGTCGTTTGTAAAACCAACCATAAATACATTTATTTACCCTTGATATTATATTAACATAAATATATTGGAAATGTTGAGGAATGAACGTAGTATATCTTTATTATTAGCGAATGTTCTGTAGACGTTCATGTCAAGTTGTTGAACTTGAAGAAGGTTTCAATGTCAAGAAAACGGAGATGAATGAGATGTTTTTAAATAAATTGCATGCTCATGCTCATTTATTTCATTAAACAACCTATGGCACACAATAGGCCCATATTAAAGTTATTATAATTAATACTGTACCCTTTACCAATAATAATAAATCTTATGAACTCAGAAGACCTGGATTCGATTCCAGGGTATGACATTCACATACCGCCCATTTGTTTTGTTTTAAACCTGTTTTACATTACACATTTTCTAGCTAATATCTAGTCACGCACGCTAGAATGGGGTATGCAACCATTTTTTTTTAAATTCTTCTAATTATTTAATTTATAGAGTTAGAAATAATATACTCGTATTTTTAAATATTTGTTATATATTAACAGAATTCGAGAAAAAAGGCATTCATGGTATTTTAACGTGTAAAATAATGTTTTCTTACAACCGTGCGTAAAGTACATGTTCATGACTGTCACAGCTACAAAATAAATACTATATTTTTGTCACTGGCAATTTCTGTTTAAATTATTTTATAATACTAACCTTATGTATGTCATAAAGACAATAAATAAAAGTGAGCCAAATTTCAAAGAAATATACCGAATTCTTCTGATTGATTAGAAGTGCTATCTTTGGCGTTTATTATAAATCACAGATTTTGTGTTTGTGTTGATGGTCACGTTGTGTAGTTGCGTTGTGTTTAACGTTACTTTATTATAAATAGGCCTTCAGTATTAATTGTACTAACATTTCGGTTATAGGAAAAATGTTGTATGCAACTCGTGAGTAAATAGTATTTTTTATCTCGTGCTAATTTTGCACACGACCAAAAAAGTACTACTTTACTCACTTGTTACATAAATAACTATTTTCTAATTTCCTGCGATCCTAATTATTTTAGGTAAAACAGCTTCAAATCAAAGTTGTAGAGCATAAAATTCTACATGTGAATCAATACGGAAAATTACATGTTTTGCAACGGCAAAAATTAGATGTGAATGTTTCGAATATTACCCCAAAAATAGAGATTGCCTTGGAATTTATTAAATTTCTTTTATTCATTTTAATAATCGAGCATGGTGATCTTCAATTAATCTTTAAATGTAATTAGACATTAAACATTTGTTACACTTTCTTATTTTGTCATAGTCTAATACGATATCTTATTTACTCTTTTTCTGCAATTAAATCTTACACTAACATTAAGATAACAACCGTTTATTGTTTCTGTTTACTGATCCACTTTCTCTGTGCATTTGTTTGTACATGAATTAAAGTCTTGACTCGAGATAATACGAAATTGAATTTTAATAGACACTATTTTTGTAATTGTTTCTAATTTTTTCGTTAGATATTTTAAAAATGTTAATATTATTTTCACCTATACAGGGCGGATCTTGAGAACTATAAAAGCTACGAAAGTAAATAATAATAAATAATAAAGTACTTCCTACAATATTTTATAAACAAACGGAAAAGAAGAAGAATGAAGCACATATCTATAAACGAAGAAAAACTATTTATTTTAAATTTAATTTTACAAAAATCATTATATTTTTTTTCCAAAATAAATATAATTGAAAACATTCCTTGGGTGGAATTCTGTACCTCATCCGTTATCAAACGGATCCGTTATCACTATGGTTACATAGAAGATCACATTTCATTTGACAAGTATGACGTAAACATACCAATCATCTTATAAAAAATACGTTTCTATAGTGATAACGGTACCGTTTGATAACGGACAAGTTACAGAATCCCACCCCTTATCTGTTAATCAATATCAATTAACAATGGACTTGAATCACTTTATTTCCCTAGGGAGCACGTTATTTCTTTAGAGATTACTTTATTTCTCTAGGGAGTATTTTATTTCCCTCCATAAATAATGAAGCACATTAAGTTTTGATTTTGATAAGAATAAAATTAACATTATTTACCGGTTGTATATAAAAGTATTTAATTAAATGTCAATTAGACATGAGATGAGATATTCTCAACAATGTTATTTACAGAAATTAAAGCATTTCTTCTTGAATTTTATGTTAGTAATGGAAATAATTGAGAAAACGGCGAATAGTAATATTCTGTTTCCTTCTTATTATCTTATTATGTCCTTAAAATTACATTTCAAGAACTATTTTGACAACTTGAAGTTTGAATTGAATAATGATCAGACATTCGTTTCTCTGTTTATAACCTACTCCGATTTAGATTTTTCTGAACACATTGTACTATTGTAAATTTCCATAATTATAAAGACGTTAATTAGGAGATTTAGTAAAAAGGGAATATTATGAAATATTACTTTGGTGTAATAAAAATGTTTCATTATTGTAAACCAAACGCACCGTCGCTGGTCTCGGACTATCGATTGTTATTGTTAAATTTCGGATGAATTCGAACTGCACCTGCTATTCATTGTTTTTGTTTGAATTCAAATGATTACATGTAGCAAGCACAGTGGCGCCATCTTAACAACATTCTAAAAATGTTTCATGAAATGGTATTTTAAATATTTTGTTTATTTTAAACAATTTTGTTGATCAACTTCGCTATTTTTATCGAGATCCTTATGAAGAGCAGAGTGCACGTTATCTGAGTCACTGAGTCATCTGAATATTCATATAATAAATATTTATTCATGTTTGTTTCATTCTTATTTTTGTTTATTTGCGTGTCTCTAACTGTGGATTCTTACTAGAATTTACAGGTTTCTATTAGAAACTTTCAAGTAGTTTATGTTTACGACCAATAGATGTCTATGGTGTATAAGTTTAAATATTACTTTTTGAACATACATATTTTCTATTACTGCAAATTTTCTGATTTCTAATTTATTGTTACAAGTTTTCATATGAGTATTTCGCAATTTAAAATAGTATTTTTGCGACAGGTACTTTCCGATTGCAAATATTTAGAAATCGTAGATATTTAACGATCTTTCATATTCTTTAAATATAAACATCAAACTACTCTTATTTGTAAAGTTGAACAAAATTGTTAAAGTAACACTTCAATGATAAGAATATATAGAAAGATTAATAATTGTGATTGAATGTTTTTGGCAGTATAGGGCATTTTTCGGTTTCAGTTTTTCTAAACATAAAGTAACGCACAAAACTCATGTCTGTAAAGATTAGGGCACTTAAATTAATTATTTAATTAGGTTCATGACTTTTTAAAACAATCCCTTAGGCTCTGAAACTCAAATGTAAGAAACTCGAGACGTTATACATACATAAAGTATAACGAAGTAGGTTTTATGAAAAATTCATTAATCTCACTGGGATTTGACCGTAGATTTTCCATGGTTATAGCATAGCTGGCTGAATTATGAAGTTTTATTTCTTTATACTTCTTTAATTGTATATCCTTTGCATATGAAGTATAAAATGTGGTCAAATCGTATAGATAATAAAATACCAATTATAACCAAAATCTAATCAACTCTTAATAAGAATGTAAAGAAGGGAAGTACAAAGAAATTATAAATAAATAAATATATCATCACGGCATATTACCTATTTCTGAGTGTGCCACAATCTGCTTTATCGCAGATATTGGTAATGCTAATGACGTATCTGTACCGTGCGGGCGCTTACCAGGCGTCATCTCACGGGCATTCATTGCTGGCGTGGAGTGGAGAGTGCATCACAAGGGTCACTTTTGTGCCATTTAAAATTCGTAATATTTGGCTTCGGTCAGGATCGAACCCGGTTCCCCAGGTTCGCGACCAGACATTTATATTTTTTGGAATTGTAGTCATGTAATTATTGGAGGGGATAATCACACACACACACACACACACACACACACACACACACACACACACACACATATATATATATATATATATACCATCGTAAAAAAAATAGTAAAATCACATTCTAGGGACCCTAAAACGTGCTTATTCATTAAAACTCACCACAGATTTTTTTGAACAAAGACAATACCTAAAGGTGACGGAAGGGAAAAATTCAACACTGGACATACATTCTTCCGATATTAACCTGATTTGAAAAAAATAATTATTGAAATCTATTAGTATTTGACCCTAATTTTAATGGGAAAACGAGAGTTCAGTAGCATTTCTCATTTTCCCATTAAAATCAAAGTCAAATACTAATAGATTTCAATATATAATTATTATTTTTTAAAGGCAGGTTAATATCTGAAGTATGCATGTTCAGTGTTGATTTTTAACAAATATTAATAGTTCTAATGCCCGAACAATTTATATGAAATTTCGCTTCATATTTTAGTACAAGGGTAACCTTTCCTCCAATGTTTATACATACTATCTTGTTTTGCATAATTGACACTAGATGGCAATAGTGATTAGAGATGGACTGACTGAGCATTAATGTTTATAATTTTTTAATAGCAAATCGATTTTATATCCTATGCCAGGTGAACATAAAATCCGTGACATAGGCGTTTAACATGGGAAAATATTATCTGCCCCATAAATAATATACATACTGTTTATTTTTTTAGATTTGTAGTGTTTACTCTTAATCAGGAACAGGGATGATTAAGATTATATGACTAAAATAACAAATTCAGTTGTTTTTTAATCATTCCAATGTATTTTTAAATGAAAGCTATGAGAATTAGTTACGGTGACTAAGATGTTAAGTAAATACTACCCTACCAGTCAGTGTTTAATTGCCGTATTTCACAAAATAAGTGTCATTACATACTTTTACAAGTTACTTGTTTTAACAGTTTATTTGACATTCATTTTTTGAAATATTCGCATTCTAAATCCATTTTTAATACCTATTTAAGTTAAGTTTACTTTGGCACCAAAAGCATAAATTTAAATATTTTACTCTTGAAGTAACAATACAACTATGTAATGAGTTTAAATATAATGAATCACTTGATTAGAGATGTCACGGATGAACTTCCTTAAATCTTTATATATAAAACATCGCATAATTTTTTACGGGACTGATATTTAAAAAAAAAAAAATCTGATGTGGCCAACACAAAACCTCCCGCTATTTAATTTTTATTAATTTAAATACATACCTACGTGTTTACTAACGCTCCAAACTGTTCCATTACATAAAACTATTGCTTTATTTACTATTTTCTTTTTAAAATGTCACTATTATTAATTTGAAGTGATTAGTTTTTTGACAGTGACATTTACTGTCAGTTACATTCATTTGAAATATGAACTGTGTAACAAAGGACTTGTGTTTATCTTAGACTTCGGGACTAATAAAAAAAAATATTTTTAAATTTATATGTAAAATATATAGAAAAAGTATTAATTTATTCCAGTAGAAAATTCAATAATCTTTAATTTCCATAACGACAAAATGCGAAAAAATGGCATTTACTGGCTTCTTTTCATATTAGAATAGGGAAAAAATACAAGGTTTCAGAATTTTCTGAATGATAGTATTTGAGTTAGAGCGAAGACAAAATCCCTACACATACACACACATACACACATACAGACATCATCGTGAAAATGTTAAAATTGGATTCTAGGGACCTTAAAACGTGGTCATTTACTAAAATCTCGATATGTTATTTTTAGCACGATCCCTATACCTCCTTTACTAAGGGTAGCGGGAGGTAAAAATGATTTTTTTAATACATTATTATACAGCATTTAATAAAAACTTTAATAATTAACTTCGATTCTTCCTGATTTTTGCTCATGTCACCTGGTCATTTAGAAGAGCACATGGTCGAAGATAAGCAATAGGGTCCTCCACCATAACAGAAAATTGAGTAAAAAGTAGTTATATTGAAAGTAGATAAGATAAAATCATGATTGAGACGATAAAAGTTTTTTAATAATTGTTAGTTTTTGAATTATTAGTGATTTTAAGCATCTATACAACTACGTCACAACGATTGCTATCTTTCTCGCGCAGCTTACTTCAGAAACTGGTGCGAGAAAGATAGCTATAGGTTTCTTTAAAAATCAAATGCAGTTGAACTAAAAACAATTATGACTTTTTAATAGTACAAATTGCTTCAAAATTAAACAAACTTTCATTTAAAATAATAAAAAAATTAGAGTGGAGTACCTTATTATGTCCTTTAAATTTTAATTTTGTTTTAATACTAGAATTACAATCAAGATTGTCCTTCACCTCAACAAGGTATACAATAATATTTACATAGTTATAAACAATGCTAACTTTTACTACTTATACATACGTTTTATAATGTAGACATATGCAAATTCAATCTATTATTTTGTTCTCACGTATGAATGAATAGATGAGAGACACTATGACAGACAGTTATTAAATTCATGGATACTGCTAATTATTCACTTTGAAACTGAATGAAGGTACCAATACCGTGCCAATAATTGAAAGTAAAACTGAAAATGTTTTCAGTAAAATTGGCAAATGTCAAGGCAGTTATTACGAATGAAATGGAAATGCTTTTGTGGAAAGTTATTATTTATTATTGAATATTTGATGCAATTGAAAACATATTTCACAATATTAGAAATTATGACAAGAGCTGTAAATTACATGAATTAATATTTTAGCATGCATTTAAATTTCCAATTAGTTTTATTTGAAAGTTAACTTTATTAAATTATAATAAAATCGCAAATTGTTTTCGATTTTATTGTTCAATTAACTGCTACTACAACCTGCAATTGATGGATTATTTATAACTTTTAACTTTCCATTGGCATTGGGAAATTTACGAGTATAATTTCAAGCTAAAATGTAATATTTTCTGCATGAGGAAACCATAAGTATAAATAATAATAATATATAATAATAAATAAATAATTCGAGTTCCTTATATAAAAATATTTCTTATTAAGCAAGCTACGGAAAATTGATATAGGTCTTTATGGGCTATTTTTCTGAGACAACTTTAATAGGCACCACAAGAATTTTCGATCAACTTTTGTTTTGGAGCTACAGGCTAAAACTTGATTTTCGCTTATTTTGAATATACCTCATATCTCGCTTGTTATAAAAGATAAAGAAAAATTGTTTAGATAATTTTTATACTGTTTTTTTTTCGTAGAATAACGCGGTGAAATTAGATTTTTTTTTTAAACTTAATACTTCTCGAGATATGACATAAACATAATTTTTAAAAATAGAAACATATGTAGAAAATGGGCTCATCTTTTTCCTTATTTTATAAGGCATAGCGTACTTAAAAAGTAAGTTTTTCTTATAAGGAACTCGATTTGTTCCATCATGTACATTTGTCAGTGAATATCATTTTCGAAAATCTTCTATTATTATTATTATTATTATTAATTGTGTGGAACATAAATGCTTTCATATCATCTGCTCTAGTTTCCTGGTGATTCTGAATTTTGTATTTAAGTTTTTTTTTTATAATATAAGCAATTGGGCTTCCAAAGATTTCTGAACTGAGTGAAGTGTACATGTACAAAGAAGGTTGTTTTATTCAGGGATTGTATTAATTTTAATACGCTTTTATCTTCGGCTATTATTGTTTTATTCTTAGTAGGATCTGAATTACTGCTAATATAACAGGTAAGTTTTTGATTTTTAAAAAATTAATGAAGAAATTAGGAGATATGCAATTTATAGGTTAAAGTTACGATGGAGTTTTCTCCGAAAATATTTACCACATAATATTATGTGGCCGCTATTTATTACTTGCTGGCCTTCCACCATATTTCTAGATGATACACTACAATTCCCAAATCTACAAATAGTATCTAAATCTAAGCAAAGAAAATTGTTCATTATGAAAGAAAAACAATTAAATAAAAGTAAAGCTATGTAGATAGAAATTAATATATGTACAACTACGGCAATGAAATACAATCTAAATAAAGGAAATCAAATGTTTTTTTATTAAAAAAAACTAATATACTGTTAATTAAAATGTCTAAAAATAAAAATAAATAAATATATCATCACGGCATATTACCCATTTCTGGGTGTGCCATTATCTACACATATGTAGACATCGGTAATGATGATATATTTTACCGTGTGGGCGCTTACCAGGCGTCACCTCACGGGCACTCATAGCTGGTGTGGCGAGTGCACCACAGGGGTGACTAAAATACTCGTAACCTACAAATACTTACTAAAATTAACCCTATTAACTAAAATATTAAAACTATCACTAAATTGTTACTACAAGAAAGATCAAACTCAATTCTACCGAAATTAACAAAAAAAAAACACTATACTAAATCCGAAATTAAATTAAAAACTACGAAAATTAGTCTCACACCAATTATACTCTTATGGAAGCCAGCGAAAAATGTACCATTCGTTTGAATTTTGACGTTTGACGTCAGCGCCATCTCTTGATATTTACTGTAGTACTCAATTATTGGATGTTTTCATTAATGCTAATGCCAATACGTGCAGTTTTGTGTCGCTGTTTATAAGGGAATCGTTTTTATTTTCATGTTTTTCAAATTGTGACAAGGTGATGGCAGAACAATAACAAGTAAATAACTTTATTATAAATTTCTAAATTATAGTTTCAATATCAATATTTCAACTTTGTTATCTTTGTATCTCTCTCCGATTACTTTGGATATCAGCCTCCTAGACATTTATGTATTGATAATTAAGTCTGCAAGTTATTGCCAGCCTACGTGTAGGGTTGCTATTTAGCTATGGATGCTGTATGATAACCTTTCTCCCTGCACCCGTCAGATATGCTGTCCTGAAGATTATAACCGTTTGTTTTTAGTTGATCTAGTTTAAATATTTATACTGGAAAGACATAGAGTTAGTCTCTCATATTATTATTATTAGCTTATGGCATCACATACATGCACAAAGATATACATAATAATAAAAATATAAAGTTAAAGATCCACTATAGGTCCACGTCAAGGTTGTCCAACCATTCTATTGCTTGTGGAGTTACATGAAAGAAGTCTTCCATTGTTCCTTGGAATGCTCGAAGTGGACATTCAATTACAATATGATGTCCAAGTGATATGTTGAGTTTCAGTTTTGGCTCGTGTTCTGCGTAACGCGAGTATTTTGACCTAGGGATGCATCGGCATCTTTAGGATTTAGTTATGTTTAGCTTTGTTATTATTGATCTATCACGATCTATTAAATCTACCTTGAAAAATTAGCAATTTGTTCTTTAAAAATATATCAAAAATTGCCAGTAAGAAAAGACCAATATTTGATTTATGTTTTAATTTTATAATTTATTTAATTATGCGTTTTACAAAAAAAAGAAAGATAAACCAGGCGTGATTTGAACTCGTAAATAATAATCTAATCAACTCGGCTACTAAACACGTTTCCATGACTACTGTTTTTAATAAATTGTAATCAAATAGCATAATACAGAGTGATAAAAATCTGATGTGGCCAACACAAAACCTCCCGCTATTTAATTTTTATTAATTTAAATACATACCTACCTACGTATTTACTAACGCTGCAAACTGTTCCATTGCAGAAAACTATTGCTTTATTTACCATTTTCTTTTTAAAATGTCACTATTATTAATTTGAAGTGATAAGTTTTCTGACAGTGACATTTACTGTCAGTTACATTCATTTGAAAAATGAACTGTGTAACAAAGGAATAGTTTTTATCTTAGGCTTCGCGACTAATAAAAAAAAATTATCTTTAAATTTATCTGTAAAATATATAGAAAAAGTATTAATGTATTCCTGTAGAAAATTCAATAATCTTTAATTTTCATGAGACATAAAATTCGAAAAAATTGCGTTTAATGGGATTTTTTGAAGAAAAAACACTATGAGCTTCAGGTAAAGTGCCATTTCCTGTTATCCGATTTGCACCAAAATCTAATGGCTTCTTTTCATATTAGAATATGATAGAAATACAAGGTTTCAGAATATTCTGAATGATAGTATTTGAGTTAGAGCGAAGACAAAATCCATACACATACATACACACATACAGACATCATCGTAAAAATGTTAAAAATGGATTTTAGGGACCTTAAAACGTGGTCATTTACTAAAATCTCGATATGAGATTTTTAGCACGATCCCTATACCTCCCTTACCAAGGGTAGCGGGAGGTAAAAAATAACTGATTCAGTTGGCAATACTTGAAATTGGTAAGATTGATATATAAATTTACATCCTGTTTTTCACAGTGACATTTGAATATTTAAATTTGGGTATATTTAGATTTTTTTATTAAAATGGTTGTTCTTTCCATTACGCACGTACTTTATTTCTTACATTATCCAAAGTATTTCAATCATTCATAATCCTATTAGCTCTGAAACCTCTGCTCCAACATAACCTTTTTGTATTTATTGTCAAAATGAAATATCAAATAGTATTTCTGCCTTCATTTGGTGTTATGTAAACAGAGGAAAAAAAGAAATTGGCGGGAGATCATGTGCTGGCCACATCGGATTTTTGTAAATTTTTTAATAATAAACCATTAAATTAGAGAGTTCGTGAGAGAAAGCACACTTTAAAATCTACTATGTAAAAACCTCTCCCACGTATTTAAATTCATATTTATTAATATTTTATTCATAATCTATTACCATCTTGCTATTACTGTGATTGAAACGGTACTCGCTGGAGATGCAGATACGTGTTTGTGTGTCAGTAGTTTTTGCTACAACTACTTGTGTGCACCACCCATCAGCCTAGTATGTATGCGATGCGCTCGTTTTCCTGCTGCTGCTAGACTCAATATCTTCGCAAGAGAGTAAAACGAGAAAAACGAAACTGGAAAGCGGAGCTGACGTATGTATTACGAGTTTATGGCTAGTGTAACAAGTACAAATTAGATTATCACCGATGACGTCGATTGAGTAAGATTGGATTTGATGACTTGTCTCTTCCTTTTTCCCATAAATATTCAACATAATTTAAAGGAAGTTAAGATAAACAGTAATAAATTATTAAAAATTAAAACACAAGTTGTATAAGGCAATCTATTCGAGCACGAGTTAAAAATTTGGATACAAGCTCGTATAGGCGAGTTGTCGAACGAATACTTAACACTAGAGATGCACTCGATCTCGAGCTTTGGCCCGGTCCGGCCCGAAGCCGACTCGATTTCGAGTCGATCATCGAGCCGGGCTGAAGATATTTTTTATCGGGCCGAATCGGGCTAATCATTTTCAAAAGTTGAGGCGAGTCGGACTCTTGATTTTGGCCCGACCCGAAAATTCGAGCTTTTCGGGCCGGCCCGAAAAATCTTATAGTTCAATCAAATGCACAGTTTCATTAATATTTTAATGAAAATGGATGAAGTTGAAAAGGGTCAAAATGATTTAATAACAACATACTTCACATCTTAATAATAAAAATGTTATTTTACTTCAAAAATTTAATGTTATTCATTAAAGCATAATAATGCTATTGTCATGTTGTTATTATTACTATTAGTATACTTAAATAAAAGTGATTTTTATTTCTACTGTAATGATTCCTTGTCTTATTTTTGAGTAGAAATAAAGTTAGATAAAAAAATCCTTATGTAAATGATATCTTTTTGTATAAGATTTGTGAAACAGTTTAAATTTTCGAGCGCCTTTGGGAAACAAAGTGTTAAATACTCGTAAGTCTGTAATTTTTATAACAAACTTACACTAGAAGTGTCTCTTTTTTAACAACTTATGTTAACTAATGTCGAAAGTTATAAGGATGTAGAGGTTTTTTATAAATTTGGCACGAAAAAAGTTAAACATTTCGCCTCACATAAAAATCAAAATTAGGAATGTCGGATGCACCCAATTTCGAGCTTTGGCCCGGCCCGGCCGGATTTCGAGTCAATTTTCGAGCCGGACCAGCTAATTTTTTGTCGAGTCGATCTTCGAATCGGGCCGGCAATTTTTATTTTCGGGCCGAGTCTATCCAAACCTCAAAGCCTGGTCCAGCCCGGCCCGAATGCATCTGTGCTTAACACCTTCTCTGCCATGGCGGACATCGTGATATTTCATTATGCGCCAAGGCGGACACCGGTGTCCGCCAGCGTTTATTTCGCTTTACGCCAAGCAGACAAAATGTATTGGAAGAAGCATTGAATGTATGTCTGCTGTGGCGCCCTAGGATACTTTGAATATCTTGGTTTTTCGATATGTCTTATAGTAACAGTTTTAGAGATGTGTCCGCTATTTGTGTACGCTCTGGCGTTCAGAAGATAAATTAATATTTTTATTTTAAGAGGCCAAGCGGACACGGTAAAAAATCAGGTATACATATGTGAGTAAATCAGTATAAAAAGCAGTTTGTGAAAAATAAATATAAATTCTTTATTAATATCGTTACAATATTATACAAAATAAGTTATATTAAAAGGAGAGAAGGCATCTCCATACCCATATTTACAATTTTTTTCGCTCGTTCTGACATGATTTAGATATAACCCTAATGAAATATTCTACTACTCTGATGAAAAGAATACAACATATTGTCCATACAAGTTTATTCGTGTTCGCCGATTCCGTTGTATCCACCAAAGGTGTCTGCTGTGGCGCAGGAAAAAGAAAAAAATGTGTCCGCTATGGCGCCTTGAGATCTAAAACCAGAATGTAATAATACTGCGCCAACGGCAGACACCGGTGTCCGCTCGCATTTTTATTAACTAATTACTGAATAAAGATAAAATAAAAATAAAACTACCAAACAACATAGAATTAACACTTGTTATAAGGTACCAGTTTTGGTCTTCAGGGACAATTTTGAAATGACCGCTTGGCAGCGAAGGTGTTAAATAGACAGTTTAAAAAGTAAGACCGACTTGGTGTATGGGATTTTTTTGCAAGCCAGTGTACATTGTTTATAAAAATAGTTAATAATTTCCAGTAACGGATATTTTTTTTTGTTTTTTTTTTTTGTTAGGTTGCTAATAGTAATTTTGTTTTATTTTACAGTTTCCTAGATATTGTGCGTATTTTCTGCAATTGCAAATAACAAAATATTCTCAAAACTCAATCAATAAGCGTGCTAAAATAAAACATTCTAATTTCGAGACAAAAATAATTTGTGTTAATTGTTTTTTTTTATAAATCAGGAGGTGTACCTACCTACATTTTTGGACGGTATAGTATAAGGAAATCACAAGGTGTACCCATATTTTATGCGTCACTGAATAAGGCATGAATTTTAGTATTAATTTGATTATATTTATTTCTTAAGCGTGATTTGAAATACAGATTATATTAAATATGAAATTGAATATAATTAGATTTATTAAGAAAAATAGTTTCTTGACTTGATTGGATAGTTAGGAAAGTAAATTAATCTGGAATGCAGCCATGTAATTTTTACCTCTCCTTAAGAGAGGTATTGGATTCATGCTAAAATTCGCATATCCAGATTTTATTGAATAAGCACGATTTAAGGTCCCTAGAATCCGATTATAACATTTTTAAAATGATGTGTGTATGTGTGTGGATGTGTGTGTGTATGTTTGTCTGGATGTTGTAGACACGATTCCTCAAAAACTATAAGACTTAAAAAATATCAGTTTCCTCAATCTCACATTCCTGGGACGAGCTGAAAAGGTTTTGGTAACAATTGAACAACCGGAAGTAGTAGTTTCTTAAAAAAATTCTTCTAAATATAATTTTTTGGGAGTTTTTTTTATTAAATATTGAAGAACATAAAATTCTCCATCTAATACACTTAAAAATTTTATTATATCTTGTATAGATTTAGAGATAAATACACTATAATTTATAGAGCAAACTAATCGCAGAGGCTAAGGCACTAAGGAAACCAGTTGACAAATTCCAATGTTTATAACATAGTTTGTAAATGACACATTTCATTGTCAAATATCAACAGTTTTAGTGACATTCTGATAGCTTTTTCTGGGAAGTATATTTAATCTTTCTTATTGTTTTATTAATTAAATATTTGAAATTATAGGTAAAATTGTGGTAAAATGCATATATCCATCAGAAATATCGCCAATCTAGTTAATGAATTGGAAGAACCTCTGACATTTAGAAACATCCTCATACAATGAAAAATTGCTATAATTAGAATTATATGTGTGCAGAAGACACGTTAAATACAATTAAACACAATATTTGAGTAAAGTTCTATAATTTTTTGTTATAAAACGACGGTTCGAAAGCGAAGTGCAATACAATACTTATATAGCCTAATATGGAAATGGCGAGAGGTCTTGTGCTGGCCACAACAGATTTTTTTTTATTATTATCTCTTCAACGTTTCGACCTTACTAGGATCATCCTCAGGAACTACAGAATGTTAAGTATAATATTTTTGAATTTACAGTTGTTTTACATGTATTGCCGTAAAAGGCACTCATAATTTAAAATAATTATAAGTCAGTGATTAAATTTCTCTGCACACTCACAGAAGCACATGGACATAATAGCAAGTATCAGTAGAAACCATTTATTAAAGCAGGATGTTGCACTTTTATCATCCTAATATCTAAATCCTAAATTTATATGCCCTAAATCTAATGATTATTTAGGATTTTAGGTATTAGATTTTAGGGTTTTGCAGGAGCACACTATGCCTTGAAGTTGATGCGCACTAATTAAACAAATTATGTTCGTTGCTATAATTTGTAAAAAACGTCAAATTTACTGTCAAAGAATAGTTTCTTAGCTTCTAATTTTTGAAATATAATATTAACATTTACTCTCAAGCATCAAATTGAATCGAATTGTATAATTCATTTTTGTTGTTCTAAAATGTTGCCATACAAACCAATGGATATCACTAGTGTGCCATTCGGAGTTGTATGTGAAGCAGACCTAAATACTAAATGCTAAAATGTGACATCGGACACAGCCTTAGGCTAATGACGTGTCAATGAAAAAAATACAAAATTTTTATTTCTTTATTTTTAATATAAGAATAAACTTAATCTTCGCATATATTTTATTTTGTCTTTTATTAAGTTGTTTAGATTGTACTAAGGCCTATTAAGTCTGTTCTAGAGTTTACATTATTTTTATCAGTTTTTATGGGTAACATTTCTAGTGTTAGTCATTTTTACCTTCCGTCAAAAGGAAGGTATTGTCTTTGGTCAAAAAATTCGGTGGTGAGTTTTTAATGAATAAGCACGTTTTAAGATCCCTAGATTACGATTTTACTAATTTTACATTGATGTCTGTATGTATGTATGTATGTATGTATGTATGTATGTATGTATGTATGTATGTATGTATGTATGTATGTATGTATGTGTGTGTGTGTGTGTGTGTGTGTGTGTGTGTGTGTGACAAATTTTTTTGCGACGATAACTCCAAAACCACAATTGTAAAAATTATGATTCTTTCGTATTCCTCTTCTTTACAACCATATGAAGAGCTGATTAGATTTTGGTTATAATTGGTCAACCGGAAGTACCCTTATTTGAAGTTCTTAACAGTTTTTCTGGAAAAAACGCAATTAAATATCATTTTTCGACATTTTATGATCATTAATATGAAAGAAAAACTTATTCTCTATACGATTTGATTATACATTTTCCTTCATATTCAATAGATATAGAGTTATAGAGAGATTAAGAGAGGTTAACTTACAAAAATCAGTCAGCTTTGCAAAAAATATGGAAACAGCAGATATATTCAAAAAATTCTAATTGACAGAACAGATGTCAGTGTCAAGTGCAAAACCAAAGTGGAAAGTATAGGATCAGAAAGTAACATAAGTGACAGAGTGTCCCTCGCAAGTGACTTGCAGTTTCAATGCCGGGAGTAGGGGTAGGCCAAAGAGAAGATGGAAGGACTGTGTAGCAGAATATTTGAGAGAGGAAGAACTGTGTGAAGAAGATGAGTTGGAGAGGAATGAGGAAGTGTGAAGTGCAATTTATAGAATGTACATTCGTGATATAATTATATTGGATTTATAGAATCTTTTCAAAGGAACTTGCAATATGGAATTTGTAAAAAATAGTGTGTTCGTGTTACAATTTTACAGGATATATAGAATCTTTTCCAAGGAACTTTTGGTATCGGATTTGTACAAAATACATTGAATTGACGGAAGGTTTTGTGCTGGCCACAACAGATTTTTAAAAAAATTTTTCTGTTCCCAATATTCAATACACAAGCTGTTTCAAAATCAAAACTGTGTTTTGATGCTATGACATGTTTCGTTAAGGCGCATTTATTCTTTTGGTTTTCTTTCTTTTTGTTCCTTTTGTGTTCTACCAGCCTTATCCTTCAATATTTTTTTGCAAGGGGGCTGATATACTTCATTCGAAACTTGGTCCTCTATGTACGTTTTGACGATGGTCACTAAATTTGAATTTATTCTTCATGTTTAACGTAATAGTCTTGTGGTTAGCATGTCAGTTTTTTGCTAAAGTTGGATTATTTAAATCAAAGTTCAAATCCCACAAGTAAAAATTTTGTTTTGCATTTTTCATTGGTTTGTATTGTTTTGATTTACGCATACAATATAATTGTGTGGTTATATTGTATGTCGTTTGTTGTAAAATGTATTGTTGTATTTTGGTTATAGCTGCTAATGTTTATAAAACTGTTGTTTATCTGTCAGCTATTGTGTGGTCGAGTGGCTAGCGCGCTTGACCAGCACGCTAGAGATCGTCGGTTCGATCCTACATGAAATTATATTTTTTATATTTTTATTCAAACTTAGCGAGAATTTGCAGGATGACTAAAAACGTGTTTGAACCTTTTTTGATATTTTTAACGGTTTTTCGGGGTATAAATAGAAGCTCGAGCATTAGCTACAGGCAGAAAGTGTGTGCTTTCTCAAGAGAGAGTGTGTGCTCTCTCAAGGGAGCGTTAGCTCTCCAACGAGCCTAAGATGGTGTGTGCCGTCTTCTGCGAACCTGGTGAGGGCCAGGTGAGCGGGTTGTGGATGACCTTGGCTGCTTTTGACTCAGTGCTGTTGGTGTGTGCCGGCAGCTCGTGAGAGAGTGCAGCAGGTGGACCGTACCGGTGTAGCCGGTTGTTTTGTGCAGTGGTGTTGGCCGCTGTACGCCGTAATCGCGATTGTCAATGAGTGTTGGTGTGTGCCAACATTGTTAGATTGAAATCGCGATTGTTGATGAGTGTTGTCAAAGTGACAACGCTGTAACCGTACCGTGTTCCCGTAACTTTGGTGTGTGCCATTGTTACTCGTTCATAGCGTGTTCCCGCAACCTTGGTGTGTGCCATTGTTGCCCGTTCATTGTTGATCGTGCATAGTAGAGAAAATATCCTGCAAGTATCGCTGGTTCATTATTACTTTGCTTTGTTATATTTATTACTTTCTCGTTTTAATATATTTTAATAAAATATTAAAAATGATTACAATTGATTTCATTGTCAAAAGCCGAACTCTGTCTCCACTAAGCTACCCGAGCACTTTTTGGCGTTCCAGCCATCCTTTTCAGCGACGCTATGAGAGCGTCCTTTACAGGATCCACCATCTCTCCTTATGCTGTGTTTCCGAATTATTGGCGCCCGAGCAAACCCTTTGACAGCATGGAGAACGAGCAGGGACGTCATTACAAAATGGCGACCGAATAGGGACAACAGCGTCCCCCCTTTATTTTTCGCCGTCACAACGTAATGGAGAAATACCTATGGATAGGTTGTAAATTCATTTTTATTATTATCGTTATTTTGTTGGTTATTTTAATTCATGTTTACATCTTTGCTAGTCAGAATTCTGTTTAGAAATAATTATAATTTTTCCCATAACTGTGTGTTTAGTATAGATGTCAGCAGTCTGAACATTTATAATATTGACAATTAAGTCGGTAAGTATTGCAAGCCCACGTGTTGGGTTGATATTTGGCAATGGACGCCATATGATTCCATTCACCCTGCGACCTTAAGATATACTCTTCTTAGATGATAACCTTTTAGTTTTAGAGTTAGTCTGGCTTAGATACTCATATCGAGAAAGACATTTAGTCTGTGTTTTAATTTTGAGCACGTGCTACACATCAGAACACATATTTAGAGTTACAGTGTAACTGACAATGTATTGTTTAGTTTTATCGGTAATAGGCACTAATAGGCAGTTATTGCAACTTCTAAGATGAAAGAACGTAAACGTTAACCTTATGTAGAAAACACTTTATTTTAGAAATAAAGGACTTTCAATTTCAATGTTTACCGCATTTAATTAATGTATTCGAGAGTTGAGTTGTGAAAGGCAGAGAATACGGTTGTGTGCGAACGTGCGGCGATAGTCAAATTCGTTAAACGATAGATATCACGCTTTAATTCGCGGACCATATGAAATAATTAAACTCTAGTGAAACAAGGTAGTGTTGTGAATAAAGAAAGTGAAGTGAGAAGTACCTAGAAGCTCTAAATTAGAGTAAAAAAGTGTATACAGCGGTGAGACAGTAGCCAAGGACGTACATATAAACAGTAAGCAAGCGTAGTTTAGCGGCGGTAAGCTAGAACCTGCATACCAAGATAAAAATTTTAGTCAGGCCCGTACTTAGGAAAGTTTTGCAAATATGTCATCGGATAGAGATGATAAAAGTAACAAAGAAGGAAGTGATAAAATAGAATTAAGAGATTTAATGAAAATTATATTACAAATAAAGAACGATACAAAAGAGATAAAACAGGATCAGAAAGAATATAAAGAGGAACTACTACGAATGAAACAGATAAATGAACAGCTGAAGGAAGAAAACATAGAGATAAAAAAAGAATTGAACGACATGAAAGAGAGAATCGAGAGATTAGATAAAGAAAAAATCAAAAATAATTTCGTGATTGTAGGGCTAAGAACAGACTCAATCAGCAGAAAAGACCTAAAAAACACCGTGGAAGACTTCATACACAAGAAAATTGGAGTTAATGTACAAGTGAAGGAAGCAATAAAGATAGGAGAGAAGACATGTAAGGTACAAATGGAAAATTTTCAAGATAAACAAAAAGTAATGGCGAATAAAAAGAACCTAAGAACCTTAAAGGACAAAATCTTCATAAACAACGAACTAACAAGAAATGAGCGCGAAATACAAAAGGAAATAAAAATGTTAGCAGAGAAAAATAAAAAGGCAGGAGATATATTGAAGATAGGATATCAGAAAATAACAATAAATGGAAAGGAATGGAAATGGGACAAAACACAAAAGAAGATGATAGAGGTCAAAGAAGAAGGAGGTACTGCGTCAAAAAACTAAGGGAAAAACGAGGAAAATTGCAACAAAAAGGAAAGACGTCGCAAGCAAAGGAAAAGGATACGATAAGGAACAACAAAACACATATAATTAAGTACGGGATGGGCAAAATAAAAAATAGAGTAAATAAACCAGGTAAAATAATAAAATTTGGAACATGGAATGTAAAAAGTTTAACAGGAAAAGAATATGAATTAACAGAAGAACTGGCAAAAATGAATATGGATTACGTGGGTATAACAGAAACAAAGAGGAAAGGCAAAGGAATCACAAAGACACAAAATGGATATTGGATGTACTGGGTAGGAGTATCGGAAAAAGAAAACGCCAAGGCAGGGGTGGCAATTTTAATTAAAGAGGATAAGATGAAATATGTTTCGAAAGAAAACCTATTGAATGAAAGATTACTATCAATAAATGTTAAGGAAGGAGACGAAAACGAAGAATACACGCTAATTGTGGGCTATGGACCGAACGAGGACGCAAGAAAAGAAGAAAAAGATAACTTCTTTAAAGAACTACAAGAAATAGTAGACAGAAGTGAAAAGAGAGTAATAATAATGGGAGACCTTAACGGGAGGGTAGGAAATAAGAATGATGGAATAGAGTGGTGCTTAGGAAGGAATGGAGAGAATGTGACGAATACAAACGGGAAAAGAATAATAGAGTTTTGCCTAGAGAATGAGTTCAAAATCGGAAATACACACTTCAAGCACAAAGAAATACATAAAATAACAAGACAAGTTATAAGCAGAAATGAAAAATCGATTATAGATTATTTCCTAATTAACAAAGACAGCTGGAATAGAGTAAAAGACATAAAAGTAAAAAGAGGACCAGAGATTGGAAGCGACCATTTCCTTGTAACAATGATACTAAAGCAAGAAGTAATCACAAAAAACGAAACCAAAAGAAAGATAGTAAATAAGAAAATAAAATGCCATGAACTTAGAAGACAAGAGATAGAAGAAAAATTTCAAAAGAACGTCAACGAAGAGTTTAAGAAAAAAGCAAAAGAAAAAGAAGGAAACATAGAAAAGAAATGGAAGAACTTCAAAAAGACAGTACTAGAGGCAGCAGAAAAAAGCTGCGGCACGACTAGAATAGTGAACAGAAACACAAACAAAACTAGATGGTGGTCGGAAAGGGTAAAAGTTACAGTGAAAGAAAAAAAGAACAAGTGGAATAAATATCTACAAACGAAAGAACCTATTGACTATGAAAAATATAAAGAACAAAGGAAAAAAGTAAAAAGAGTAATAAAGGAAGAAAAAGAAAAAGCATGGAGAGAATTTGGTGAAAAAATGAAAAACGCATACAATGAAAACCAGAAATTATTTTTTGGAACACTTAAAAATATAAGATAAAAGAAGACAGCAACAATTACGAACATTAAAGATAAGGAAGGAAAGACGATAGCAGAAGAAGACAGAATAATGGATAGATGGAGACAGTATTTCATAGAATTACTAGAGGGAAATGATACTAAAGATGAAGAACAACAAGAAAGCCATCGCACACGAACAAAGGAAACAGAAATAACACAAGAAGAAGAAATAAGCTTGAAAGAAATAATAGAAGCAATAAGAAAAACCAAAAGAGGAAAAGCTCCCGGACATGACAAAATAACAGCAGACATGCTGAAAGCACTACCCGAATCAGCACTACAGGAACTTAAAGACATAATGAATGAAGCGCTAAAAGGAATAACACCAGCAGAATGGCAAATAGGTATCATAACACCAATATTTAAAAAAGGAGATAGCAGAGAGTGCCGGAACTATAGAGGAATTACCCTAATAAGCACAGTGGCCAAAATATATGCAAGAATCCTGGAGAGTAGACTAAGAATAGAGCTGGAAGAATCTTTAGAGGAAACTCAATTTGGTTTTAGACCAAATAGAGGAGTAAATGATGCGATATTCATACTAAGACAAATAGGGGAAAAGGCAATAAAAGAAGGGAGAAACGTACATGTGTGCTTCATTGATCTAGAGAAAGCGTTTGATAGAATCAATAGAGAAGACATATGGAAAACGCTAAGAAAAAGGGGAATATCAAATACGTTAATAACAGGAATTCAGAGCCTATATTCAAACACTAAGAGCTATGTAAGAGTGAAACAAGAGACCTCCAATACATTTGAAACTACAGCCGGAGTAAGGCAAGGATGCATTTTGAGCCCGCTTCTGTTTACGCTAATTCTTGACGAAGGAATAAAAGAGACAAAGAAAGAAGTAAAGAAATACTACATAGGAAATTGGAAATTGAGAAGAGTGGAAATAGCAGAATTATGCTATGCAGATGACATGGTCATCATAGCAGAAGACGAAAAAACCTTAATAAGGAATATAGAAATATATGATAAAGCGCTACAAAAATTAAACATGAAGATCAATAAAGAAAAAACGAAAACCATGATACTAGGAAGAAATGAACAACACCACACGATACAACTAAAAAATGAAAATCTACAGCAAGTCCAAAAATTTAAATACCTGGGAGCAATGATCTCAGAAGATGGAAGATTTGATGAAGAAATAAAAGAAAGAAGAACAACAGGAGGCAAAATATTCAATAGCATCAAACACAGCTTCTTAGGAAAGAAAGAAATACCGAAAGAGACCAGGGTACAAATATTTAAGAAAGTAGTGACACCTATACTCATACACGGAGCTGAAACATGGACATTAACGCAAAGACAAAAAGAAAAAATTACGGCTACCGAAATGAGATTCTTGAGAAAAATAGAGGGGAAAACAAGACTGGACAGAATTGAAAACACAACCTACAGACAAAACTTAAAAGTAAAAGCAATAGAAGATAAGATAGCAGAAGGACAGATGAGATGGTATGGGCATGTAGAAAGGATGAGAGAGGAGAGAATAGTTAAAAAAGTGTTTGAAGCAAAAATTGGAAGAAAGAAACCACGAGGACGACCAAGAAGAACGTGGCTGGAAGAAGTAAAGGAGGCAGCGCAAAGAAGAGGTCTAACTTGGGAAGAAACGAAGACAGCAACACAAGATAGAGCAGAGTGGAAAGAAATATGGAGAAGACCAATAAATCAGAACTCAACCCCCTCCCCCGCAGGCCGGGGGAACGCCTTACACCCGTGAGGGTAGAAAGGTGCAGGATTAAGTGAATTAATGTATTCACGCTAACGTTAACGGTAAAAGCAACACAAACGAGTTACATCCACACTTTTCACCGAAACATAACCTCAAAAGATACAGAACGTGTGACGTTAAACGCTCGCTATTCCATTGCACATAACGTGTATCCTTATTCATATAACGTTAACCTTATTAGTACGCATGCGCACTCGGGCTGTCACGTGCCTTTAAAGTGCACGTTATTTTTGCGTTGAAGCTACAATATCTCTCTATTAAAAAGTTAAAGTGCAAATATATGTAAATATAAATATTATAAAATATCTACGTAAGTATGACTGTGTCCACAATCATTTATACAAGTGATTATAAGTGTGGAAGTTCTTGTTCATCCTCAGTAAAGTGGTGACCAGATAATTAAGCGCCTACCAGTTTAAGTGTCATCGTTGCTAAAGATGTGCCACGAACAGACGAGCCTTTAGTTCACCATTACGATTATTAATTTGAAATGATAAATGATTTCACAGTGACATGCATCTGTCAGTTATATACATTTGAATTATAAAACTAAAATGGAGAGGTAAAGTTATAACTAAAGAAAAAACCCCTTAACCTTAACAATAACAGCTCTGTCAGAGCTGTTTTGACCTCTGTCATGGTTTACATGCTGAGTAATCTTAACTTCTCTGTTTTTACTTTGTAGTTTCTACTGATGATGAGAACTTAGTTCTCGAAATACGTATATAGTTTTTAAATTTATTGTTAAGGTTAAGGGGTTTTTTCTTTAGTTATAATTTTAAAACATAGGCTTAGGGATTTATAAATTAAATTTAAAAAATCATTCATTAATGACACCTATTAATGTATGATTTTTTTTTAATAAACGATTTTAGTACGTAACCGTAGATACCACATACCATTTCAGAACAATTTTTAAAACTTATGTGTCAGGCGTTACTAACCTAAATTTGTTTGCTTTGAGGTTTGGATCGACTCGGCCCGAAAATAAAAATTACCGGCCCGACTCGAAGATCAACTCGACAAAAAAAAAATGAGCTAGCCCGGTTCGAAAACTTACTGGAAATCGGGCCGGACCGGGCTAAAGCTCGAAATTGGGTGCATCCGGCATTCCTAATGTTGATTTTATGTTAAGGCGAAAAGTTTAACTTTTTTCGTGTCAAACTTATAAAAAACCTCTATATTCTTATAACTTTTAACATTAGTTAACATAAGTAGTTAGAAAAGAGACCCTTCTAGTGTAAGTTTGTTATAAAAATTACAGACCTACGAGTATTAACACTTTGTTTACCAAAGCCGTTCGAAAATTTAAACAACTTTCTCACAAATCTTATATAAAAAATATAATTTACATAAAGATTTTTTATCTAACTTTGTTTCTGCTCAAATATAGGACAAGAAATCATTATGGTAGGAACAAAAATCACTTTTATTTAAGTATACAAGTAATAACAATAATAATAGCAACATCACGATATAATTATTAATGAATTTATTTAATGAATAACCTTGAATTCTTGAAGTAAAATAATACATTTTTATTCATTAATATGTGAAGTATGTTGTTATTAAATCATTTTGATCCTTTTTAACTTCATCCATTTTCATTAAAATATTAAGGAAACTGTGCATTTGATTGATTTTTCGGGCCGGCTCGAAAAGCTCGAATTTTCGGGCCGGCCAAAATCAAAAGTCCGACTCGCCTCGATTTTTGAAAATGATTAGCCCGATAAAAAATATCGTCGGCCCGGCTCGATGATCGACTCGAAATCGAGGCGGGCTTCGGGCCGGGCTGGGCCTAAGCTCGAAATCGAGTGCATCTCTAATTGTAACTAATAGCTGAGACAGACGACAAAATTAATGATCATTAACGGTTAGATATAGTATGCGCACGTGAACTTGAGACTATTGACATGCACTATTTATTGTATTGTACTCGTACAGTACAAAACAATAAGTAACACGTGCTTACTACAGTCATTATTGTATGGTTTGTTAATAGACGCAATTTTGACATCTGTCAATAGTATCAAGTTCACGAGCGCATACTATGAGGCCTATTCTACTAAAAAAATGTATAACGATATCGTTACTGAACGACTGTCGCTAAGCATTTGGTTAAACGACTTTAATAACGACAAATGCCAAAAATCTATTCTACTAATCATATCGTTATAAATTATCGTTATCAGGATTATAACGATAATATCTAACTTCATGTATATTTTGACAGAATAAATTTTTATATGTTTTTCAATTTAAATTTGACATATCGATTCATTGTTTGTTTATTTAATTTAATTTGACAATGGATATAAAGAAAAGGGCTTCGAGGACAACTCAAAGACAGTATGAAATATATGTTGAAGAACTGGAAAATAACAGTTCATTAAGAATTAATAAATTGTACACTGAAGAATTGGAAGAAATATGGAGAAGACTTACAAGTCATTTAAATTCTGTGGGACCGGGTAAACGGATCTGATGTATCACGCACTGTACGATTATATAATCTGTCATCCCTATACAAATATATAATTTTTAAATACATAGATAGTGCATCTATATTCTATATTATATTATATTATATATCAATATATTAAATAATATTATCTAAGGGTAGAAAAAAGAAAAAGTTTTTTCGTTGCAGAATGTATTTGAAAATTATTTATTTATTATTTACATTCTGCAACGAAAAAACCTTGGATTTTTCTTTTTTCTACCCTTATCAACATGCAGAACAGCCTGGAGTCCTTCGTCCACTAAATATTATCTAAATCTAAATTTTTAAATATATTTCTGAAATATAAATAAAATGTCTAATACTAAAAAGTATAATATATTTATTTAGTGTACAAGTGAATAAATACTCATCTTTGCAGAATCTCTTGCTCAGCTACAATTAACAAAATATCTTCTTCAGCCATTTTTACTTTTGTTCTCAAAATATGTCTAACTTTACGACTTCAACGATGCATGTGAACTTGTCGTTATTAAACGATATGAAATAACGATATGTAACGATTCGTAACGATAAATAAATTAACCGAATAGGGTTTTGGCAAAAGTCGTTATCATAACGACTTATCGCCTAGTAACGAGTCATAACGATACATATTTTTTTAGTAGAATAAGCCTGTATATCTAACCGTTAACGATCATTAATTTTTGTCGTCTGTCTCCGGTATAACACGTGTTGATTGGCGATGAATGATCTTAACAATTAACGTCGCAATCATTAATCACCTTCATTAACACACTTGATAGTGAAATAACTATTATAAATTAGAAAAGCTATTAATGCATACTTGCAGAAAATTTAATAATATTGAATTTTTATAATAAGATAAATCGCGAAAAAAATGACATTTAAAGGAAAATTATTTTGAGCTTTACGTAAAGTGCCATTTCTGGTTATCCGATTTACACCAAAATCTAAACTTCCTTTCATTTTAAAATAGAGTCGTATTATAAGGTTTTAAAATTTTCCGATTGATGGAATTTGAGTGTGAGCGTTAAGAGGGATCCACCCACACACACACACACATGCGCGCACGCACACACCCACTCAGACATCATTGTGAAAATGTTAAAATCAGATTCCAGAGACCTTAAAAAATTATCATTTTCCAAAATGTCTATATGCGATTTTTAGCACAATCCCTATACCTAGCGGGAGGTAAAAATAATTTGAAAATGTGGGAACTGTATTAAACCGTGCAGTGGTTGTCAATATTATTTTAATTTATGTAGAAATTTATTCCTGTAAGATAAACTTTATTTTGAAATTAGTAACACATATTTCCTAGAGATTTCAATGATCAGTTGCGACATAAAACTAATTATTTCTTATTTTCTTCTTTAATATGTTAAATAAACAATTTATATACATACTCAGTAATCATATTTTAATGTATTATTATCTAATAAAATATTTGCTGTAAGTAATTATTTACATATTAATTCATTACAAATTAATAGTAAACAAGTAAACTCATACGTTTATGGCTCATAATTCATTCATGGCTTTTATGAGTAAAATTTAATTTAATGATTTGGAATTGTCTTTAATGACAGCGCGTACCGTTTTGCTTCATCAAATATTTATGTCGTGTCGTACTATCAACTAAGTGAATTAAGTAAAACTATCTGCAGCAAATATGTGAGAGTTGAGTTTTTTATTTGAGCCATTGTCAAGGACAAACTTTTTAAACGTTGAGAAATATGTATATACTTGCAAAATCAAAATTCAAACAGGTCATTTAACTCTTTACGAAATTTTGTATATTTCAGAAGAAATTCGTTAATCAAAAGTGATTAATTTTAATTGCAAATGGAAAAGTGAAAATGCGTTAAAAATATGAATGTGTTAACAAATTGTACAAATAAGATTTGGGTTTTTACTTTTACTTTAATTGAATATTGTATATCCATTATGTTGTTAAATTTTTTTGAAGAAATTAATGAAATTGTACAAAAATAAAGAATGTAAAATACTTCAAACTGTAAACTTATAAAGACATAAATGAACAAATCTTTCAAATAAGTCTGTATTCAAGAAGATTTGAATGTGGTATCATATATATACAGGGTGTTAAAAAATAATTGTCACAAATTATGAGGGCATATAGTACTGACCAAAATGAGTAAAAAAAACTTTAATCAACATAGGTCCAATCGTCAACTGTTTTTGAGGAAGAGGCCATTTTGTATTAGAATCGAACAAAAACTGACAAAGATAGTAGTCGAACAAAATTTTGTCTATGCCAGTAAGTAGACTATAAAAAAACAATAACATTTTATATGACTCATTTTTTTCACTTTCTAATAGTTACGAAGTTATTTGAAAAGTAAATATTGGCCAGTCTCCACAACATTTGTCTTGGTACAATTATTCGATTTTTTTTTTAAAAAACAAAAACACATCTAAGATGACCTCTGAAAGGTAAACAAAAAGTCTCATTTAATCAAAGTCGTAACTCTTATAGTTTTCGAGATAGCAGAGGTAAACACCGAAAAAAATCATTTTTCACTGCCTTATATCTCGAAAACAATTGAAGATTGGACCCATGTTGATTAAGCTTTTTTTACTCATTTTGGTCAGTACTATATGCTCTTATAATTTGTGATACTTATTTTTTAAAACCCTGTATATATACAAGGTGTATCAGGACTAGTGTAAAAAAAATTAATAGCATATTCCTGAGCTAATTTTGAGCAAAAAATGTCATATGAAGGTATGTCCGGAAACTTTTAGTTACAAAGTTACAGACCTTTAAAAGTGCACCTCATCTGACATATTTTTATTAATAATTCTGATACTAATTGCACTAAACTTTTGAAACTTGATACGAGGATACTACTTATTGAGTTGCATATTTAAACTCTCATTTGTTTCTTTATCTCAACCAGAGGCGTCTCATATGGGGAAGTCATGAAGGTTTTTATCCTTATTTTTTTTACCTATTAACATTTTTTCATTTTTAAATATAAAGTATTACAAACAATTTAAAAATACACAAAAATTTACTTTTTATAAAAATTGATAAACGCGGTAGTTTTTGAGTTATTTTAACGTTTAGAAAATGTCACGTATCCAAAATAGTTAATTAAAAATCAATCAATTTACCATAGAAAATAAACAAAATAGAAAAGTGACAGAAAATCTGTTTATAACTATTGTTTAATTACCTTATTTTCAATATTAATATTTTTTTTGCAAGTTAAAAAAGCATAAAATATTAGTGTTGGTGAATATGTAGATATGGTGTCTATTTATAGATATTGTAAAAGTAATGGTTGTCGTAGTCCAGAGAATATCGACGTGGACATCAAAGAATGATTTGTGTGAATTTCATTGTTTCTTAATTGTTACCTAAATTTTTTGCATAATTGATTTTTTCTAAAAATTAAAATATCTCAAAAACTACTGCGTTTATCAAATTTCATCAAGAGTACTTTTTTGTGTACTTTTGTATTGTATGTAATATTTTATAGGTAAAGTTGAAAAAATGTTATTAGATCAAAAAATAACGATAAAAAACTTTCATGACTTCCCCATATGAGACGCCTCTGGTTAAGATACAGAAAGAAAAGAAAGTTTAAATATACATGTCAATAAGTAGTATCCTCGTATCAAGTTTCAAAATTTTAGTGCAACTAGTATCAGAGTTATTAATAAAAATGTGCTTGATGAGGTGTACTTTTAAAGGCCTCTAACTCTGTAACGAGAAGTTTCCGGACATACCTTCATATGACATTTTTTACTCAAAATGATGTCAGGAATTATGCTATTATTTTTTTTTTACACTAGTCCTGATACACCCTGTGTATATATAAGTAAAAGTTTGACGTCTATACAAATGTAAGCGGTTTTACATATTGACGCCAAATTTTGTAGAGATGTTCTTTCAGCTTCCGGACCTGTGGTAGAAGTTGTAGTTGGAGTTTCATTTTCATAGTTTCTTTCATAAATAATTTTCAAAGTTTACATAAGAGCATTCAGGAGAATTCGAAAGCACTCGGGAGTGGGTCTATAAAATAAAAACGCCAGTTGTTTGACAATTGCTAGAGAAAAAAATAATGCTACACAATTGCAATTTGTTCGAGCGCATCTAGCGGAAAAGCATAGAACTAAAGGTTGCTATGGTTACCACTTCCAAACAAAGACCTGTCATCAGCCGTAGACCTCTACACTCCAGCCATCGTTTTAGTTGAATAATCGAATCATCGTATCGTCTATATTACCAAACTAAAAAGTTGCTCCAGGCACATCTTCTGGTTTTAAACTCATTTTTATTAATCGGAACGAATAAATCACAATAAAGAATTAGTTTAAGACTGAATAACAGATGCAAACATAATGACATATAGGATCAGGGAGCGGGACTTAAGGAAACGAGGAGAGGTTTGTTTGGAACCATGATCTTCTATCTCTCTCTTGCATGTGACGTCAATTATGTAAGGGTCTATTACATGCAGTGATATTAACAGTAATGCGCTAGTGCGTCGCAGGGAGCCCCGGTAGCGCCACCATGCACCAAAAGTTTAATCAGTTGTTCATGCTACCAGCCCTTTTGTTTTTATGCTTAACAGCCCGATTCTCAAAAAAGAGTAAGCTAGTCCTCATTTTTGATTAGTGAATTCTATTCTCCCCTATTTAAAATTTAATCTTCACATAGCAAGATACTAGAAATAGAATAGACTACAATATTTTAAGATATAAACTGTCAAAATTAGAGTAGTATTCGCTAATTCAATAATGAGGATTAGCTTTTCTTTTTCGTGAATCGAGCTGTAAGGCATTACAAAAAATGTGTCAGTTATAAATTTAACGGTTAAAGGGCCGGTTTTATAAAGAAATTTAATCTTCACTTAAAATTTACTTCCAAAGTAAATTTAATGAAAAGAAAAAATGCAACGAGTTTTTTGACATCAATGATTTAAATGTCATAAGAACAGAGAAACTGATTCGAATTTGTTCATTGCATTAAATTTACTTGACAACTAAATTTTAAGTGAAGATTTAATTTCTTTATAAAACCTGCCATTAAATGATAATTTTTTTTCTATTTTTTTTTTTGACATGTTCGGTTTTGTAATAAACCTATCAGTTGTTCTCTCTTTAGGTACTTTAAGATTATTATTTATATTATATTGTTAATTACTCGATATTTGACCAAAAACTATTTGCACTTAATAAAATCATAATTCACAACATCTATAATACGTTTTTAGATATACAGTATGTCCCATTTAGAGGTGCCACCATTGGGATCTCGAGAACTATAAGAGATACGATCACGGTAAAATGTAACTTTTTGTGGGCGTTTGGGAGGACATCTCAGATGTGCTTTTGTTTTTTCAAAAATTCTCATAGGGCACTAGATAATGACGAAAAACTGAATATTGTTGTTTTTTTCTTTTTCAAATTACTTCTAAACTATTAGTAATTGAGAAAAACGTTTCAAATATAAAAGATAGATATTTTATTATCTAACCAGTGGTGTAATCAATTTTTATATCCGTAAATTTTCAAGATATAACACAAACTTATATTTTTTTAAATGGAACCTATACCTTATTTTAGTCTCAAAAAAATAATTATTTTTTTCTTTTTTCAATCATGTAAGGGTTATTATGTTTTATATTTGCTTTGCTCATAAAATTTAATTTTTTGCTTTATTTTTGTGAATTTTCTTATTATTTCTCAAAAAAATCTTTTTTTATTAATTATATTGTATTTGATCGATATAATTTATTTTATGAATTTATTACTTAATATTTTTATTCTAGACTCATAATTACAAATTACACTATGTGCCAAGGGCGATATGATACAAAATATTATAAAAATTAATATGATACGAGTTTTGAGCAAAATAAATTATTTAAATACAAGGAGTATTTCTAAATAGAAATCTACTAATATTTTAAAAATAATTGTAAATTTAATACAAAATAAAGAAAAAAATAATAATTTTGAAGGCAAAACAAATATAAAACATAATAACCCTTACAACATTGAAAAGAGAAAAAAATAGTTATTTTTTTGAGACTAAAATTAGATATGGGTTCCATTTAAAAAAATATAAGTTTGTATTATATCTCGAAAATTTCCGGATATAAAAATTTGTTTCGTACGCCACTGGTTAGTTAATAAAAATATGTATCTTTGAAACGTTTTTCTCAATTACCAATAGTTTAGAAGTTATTTAAAAAAGAAAAATCAACAATAATCAGTTTTTCGTCATTACCTAGTGCTCTATGAGAATTTTTGGAAACACTGAAGCACATCTGAGATGGCCTCCCAAACGCGCACAAAAAGTTCCATTAAACCGACACCGTATCTGATGAATATTCGATATGTAATAATTATTACAAACAACAATATTTAAACTAACGTAAACCTTTATTTATTATATTTTACAATTTATAATCACTTTTAAATTAATTACAGAATGTCAACTCCGTCAATATTGTTTTTCAAGGCAAACTTCCAAAAATATAACAAAAATACAACATTATCCTTTTCCTTTAAATCAGTATCCAAGACGTTCTGGTGGCTTTCCTTTATTTTCACGGTTAGACCTTCGAATATTCCCAAATGAACTTGAAGTTCTTGGTGTGGTAGAGGGTAACGGAGATGATTGTAGTTTTTCTGTTGTTAAAGATGATTGTAAAGATTGCGGTACGTCTGTTGTCGAGGTAGATATTGTAGTCTGGATAGCAGGTCTTGGTTGGTCGACAGTTGCACTTGTTGGTATTATTAATGTTGGTCTTGGTTGGTCGATAGTTGTTCTTGTTGTTGGTATTATATTTTTGTGTTCGTCGTGGTTTATTTTCTTTTGATCTTCATTTTCTGATGAATAAACTATATGTCGCCGCAATAATTGATCAATATGACATTTCCATATTTGATTTCCTACTTGTACAATGTATGTCAATGGTGCTGTTCGATGTAACACTGATGCAGGTAACCACTTCTTCTTTCCATCATTATAACTGCGAGCCCATACTTTATCGCCAGTGAAAAATAAACGATTTTCACCTGATTTTTCAGCTTGTTTTTCTTGTGATTTGCGCACAGTTGTTTCCGGTTGGCTTCGTAATGCATCTAGTGGTAATCTAACACGTCTTCCAAATAATAATTGGGTTGGTGTCATTCCGGTAGTAGTATGAGGTGTATTTCTATATGATAATAGAAAACGATTAATTCGGTAGCATCTTTCGAATTCACCTAGTTTTTTAAAGCCTAAAATTGCTTTAAATGTGCGTACAAAACGTTCTGCTTCGCCATTTGATCGTGGGTGGTAAGGACTTGTTAATATATGCTTAATAGCAAATTTATTTATAAATTGTCTAAAACAATCACTAGTAAACTGTGGCCCATTATCAGAAACTATTTGTTCTGGAACTCCGAAACGAGACATTACTGTTAGTAGTGCTTGAATTGTTCTTTCAGTTGTGATTTTAGTCATTGGTAAAATCTCAGGCCACTTACTTCGTGCGTCAACAATTATTAAATAATACATATCGTGAATAGGCCCTGCAAAATCAATATGTAACCTATACCATGGTTTCTCAGGATATTCCCAAGGGTGAACTGAAGCAGCCGGCGCCTCAGGGCGAACTGACTGACAATGACAACATAGTTTTACTATATTTTCTACATCTGCATCCAATTTTGGCCACCATACTAATGATCTTGCTAATGCTTTCATTCGGACTATACCTGGATGACCTTCATGTAATTCGTTTAAAACATGTTTCCGTATTGATGATGGTACGATTATTCGTGAACCCCAAAATAAACAATCATTTTCTACCGATAATTCGTTTTTTCTAAGTCGGTATGCTGCCAATTCCGGATTTTCAGTTTCAGGCCAATTCGTTTCCACATAACGCATAATATTAGATAATATCTTATCTTTACGAGTTTCTCGTACAACCATTTTATTAGAAAATTCAATCGGCTCCCATTCATTGAGGTCAAAAATATCGTTAAAGGTCTTTAAATTGAAAATATCAGTAAATTCCCCTTTCACGTCTTCGTCAGTTATGGGTAGTCTCGATAATGCATCTGCATTGGCGTGTTTATTTGTTGTCTTAAATCGTAATGTGTATGAGTATGCCATTAATATTAGTGCCCACCGTTGCAATCGTGAAGATGTTCTTTCGGATATTTTTTTGTCTGGTGCGAAAATTGATAATAATGGTTTGTGGTCTGTTATTAAAGTAAACGTTCTACCATATAAATATTGTCGAAATTTTGTTACACCGAAAACAATCGCATAAGCCTCTTTTTCAATTTGAGCATATTTTCTCTGTGTTTCCGATAAAATTTGGGATGCAAAAGCAATTGGTCTTTCGCTTCCATTTGGAAAAATATGAAAAATAACAGCACCAACACCATATTTAGAGGCATCAGCTGCTAATCCAATTGGAAGATTTGGGTCGTAGTGACATAAACAATGTTGCCCAGTTAAGGTTTGTTTTAATTTTCTATATGCTTGTTGTTGTTCTTTTCCAAAATAAAATTCTTCCGATTTGTGTAATAGCTTATACAAAGGTGCACATAGGGTAGCTAAATTCTTTATAAACTTTCCGTAATAATTTACTAATCCCAAAAAAGAACGTAATTCAGTTACATTTTTCGGAACTGGTGCGTTTATTATGCTATGAATTTTATTTGAGTCAGTTTTTAAACCTTCTTTATCGATTATGTGACCAAGATATTTTACTGACTTTAAACCGAATTCGCACTTGGCCAAACCTAAACGTATTCTTTGAATCGCCTAAATACTGCACGCAGCCTTTCGATATGTTCTTTTTCATTTTTAGCTGCTATTAACACATCATCTAAATAGCAGATAACACCTGGTATATCACGTAAAACCGTATCCATTGTCCTTTGAAAAATTGCGGGTGCTGATGAGATTCCGAAGGGTAATCTTAAATATCGGTAAAGTCCAAATTTTGTATTTATGACTAATTTTTCTTTTGCTTGATGATCAAGTTCTATTTGATGGTAAGCTTCGGTCATGTCTAATGTAGTAAAAATTTTTGCACTACCTAATCGCGCGAAAAGATCTTCCGCTTTAGGTAATGGATATTGTTCGACTACTAGTGTTTTATTAATCCCAACTTTGTAATCTCCACATAGCCTGACACTATCTGAACCTCGTTTCGCAGTTATTACAATAGGAGAAGCATATTCTGAAATATCGCGTTCTACTCGTTCTAAAATGCCCCGTTTTTCTAACCGCTGAATTTCTAAACGTAAATTTTGTTCTAGTGCAAACGGTACTGATCTAGAAGGCCAAAATTTTCTCGTAGGTGTCGGTCTAAAAGTCAGACTTGCTTTTATTCCTTTTATGCATCCTAACGTTCCATCAAATAATTCTGAATATTCATTAATTAATGTTTTCAAAGAATCATTTGACAGTTTTGGACTAATGGATTTTATGACAGACATATTCTCGCAACGTTTACAATCTGAACGATTAATGTTTATCGTATCTAGCCATCTACGACCTAATAGCGATATTTTTGGACCTTTATTTACGACAAAATAACATAATTTTAGTCGCTTACCTTTAAAACTCACAATACCTTCTCCTTTTCCAAGAATATCAATTGAATGCTCCTCTCCTCCGTAACCACAAAATCTTCTCTTAGTATTAGTTAATTGTGGCGATCCCATAAATTTCCAATCAGCGTGTGTTATCATGGTTTCTCCAGCTCCTGTATCATATTCCATCAATATGGATTTATTATTAATATTTACCTTAATTAAATATTTTGGTACAGTTTCGTTTTCATTTATGGCAAACACATACTGTAAATCTTCGCTATCATTCATTTCACTATTCTGTTCGTTTTCTATATTATGTGCTCTTTCTGACATCTTCTTTGACGTACTTTTGTTTCTTTGGTCTCGTGTGTCTGACTGGGAACATACCCACGATGTATGTCCTTTTTGATGACATCGATAACAGTTTTTATTTCGAAACCAGCAATTTTTCGCAGAATGTTTGTCTTTGCCACATACTGTACAACGATTATTTGTCTTTTCTATGTTCTGTTTTCTTTGGTTATTTATAGCGTGGGTTGTTTCTGAAAATTCTGTTGAAGTTTTCAAAAGATCTGCAGTCATGCCTGCCATTTCAAATGTCCGTGCTAACGATAATACATTGTCGTATGTTAAATCATGTTGTAATAAATAACGTTGCATAGCGTTATCTGGTAAAGCACAGATAAATGCGTCTCGTATACGTGCTTTTCTTGGATCTGTATCATTCTGAAAATTACACGTTAATGCTAACTTATTTAATTTCGCCCATATTTCGTCTACTTTTGTACCCGAAGATGGTCTGTAAGTTCCGAAATTAAACCGTTCAGCTAGCTCTAGTGGAGCAGGATTAATTAGGACATCTATTTCATCAACTAATACATCAAAAGTACTATTATTTGGATCATACGTAGCGGGTTTAGAATCCAGGAATCGACCATATAATTCAACACCCATATGTAATAATAATAATGCTCTACGCTTGTCCTTTTCTGCTTCTGTTTCTGTGCCTATTCCTTCCGCTGTGAAGTAATATTTCAAACGCATGACAAATCTTTTCCATGTTTCCTTTGTACTATCAAAAGAATCAAATTTTACCATGTTTTATTATAAAAATCCTCGTCGCCAAAATGATGAATATTCGATATGTAATAATTATTACAAACAACAATATTTAAACTAACGTAAACCTTTATTTATTATATTTTACAATTTATAATCACTTTTAAATTAATTACAGAATGTCAACTCCGTCAATATTGTTTTTCAAGGCAAACTTCCAAAAATATAACAAAAATACAACAGTATCTCTTCTAGTTCTCGAGATCCCAATGGTGGCACTTCTAAATGAGACACACTGTAGAGATATCTTTCATACACATCATTTCTATGTAAGTTAATTGTCACTGATAATGAGTATATAATTTATTGCTTTGGATCAATCCATAAACGGAAGTATCGGATCGGAAAGAACGGGTTTTTCTCCTCGCATTATGTTTTATTTATTTACTATTAATCTGACCAACAGGGTTCAAGACCCCAATTACAGGTTGATTATACATAAACTTATATATAGACACAAGTAATAAACATGTAAATGGAATAACACAAAACAAAATAATCCAAATTGAACAATACGTAAAGTTATGTTTTAGCCAGTAACAAATAGTAGCATATGTTAATGAACATAATAATTGTATAAAGCACTTCTAAATTTTTCAATCGAGCCGAGAAAGATGTCAAAATAATCTGGTAAGTTATTGAAATTGAAACAAAGCATACGAATAGGCGACTTTATTTCATAGTTCGTTCGAGGAGTATTGCAATAAAAGGTAGATTTAAACCGGGAATTATACCCAGGAACTAGGAAAGGAATTTTTTCAAGAATTATGGGATCATTTATAACACTATGCAAAATTTTGTAAAGGAACAATGTAGACTGAATTTTTCTGCGAGTATCGAGAGACACAATATTAAATTCACATAACAAGTCTTTGTAGTCTGTATCAAAACTGGGATAATGTCTAAAAAGTTTGAAGAAGCATAATTTAACAAATTTTCGTTGAATAGATTCAATTAAATAGTTGTATTTATTATAGATAGGACTCCAAACCAACTGACAATATTCAAGTTTTGTTCTTACGAACGAGAAATATAATTTCTTTAGAGTTGAAATATGAACAAAGTACTGTGTATTTCTAAAAATGAAGCCTAAATTTTTGTAGGCAGATTTCACAGTATGAAAGATATGATTAGTGAAATTGAGCTTTTCGTCAAATAAAACACCAAGATCCTTAAATTCAGTGACCCTTTCAAGAATATGAGAGTCTATTTTGTAACAATATTTATAAATAGTTTTTTTGACGAAGTAGCTCATTATTTTGCATTTACTGTAATTTAAAAATAAGTTAGAGGATTCAGACCAAGCTAAAATGTTATTAATATCTGCTTGTAAGAGTTTAGCATCTTCAATAGAATTAATGGTTTTAAAAATCTTTAAGTCGTCAGCATATAACAAGACGTGAGGGTGCTGAACAGAATTAACAATGTCATTAATAAAGAGTAAGAATAGTAAAGGACCCAAATTTGAACCTTGAGGAACACCAGAAGTGGCCGTAAAAGACTTAGATTTATAGTTATTGTAGGAAACAGACAGTACACGGTCACTGAGATAGGAGGAAATAAATTGAAGAAGATCAGAAGAAAATTGAAAGTTGTTATTTAGCTTATGCAATAAGACTTTATGGTTAATACGATCAAATGCTTTCGAAAAATCTGTGTAAACAACATCAACTTGAGTGTTATCGTGTAATGAATTCAGTACAGTTTCAGTAAAGTTCATTAGATTGGTTGTAGTTGATCTGCCTTTAAAAAATCCATGTTGACGCGGGGATATATGGTGTTGAACGGAATTATAGATATGTTTGTAGATTATAGATTCAAGAATTTTAGAAATATTAGAGAGAATGGATATAGGACGATAATTAGACATAATGGTTGGATCACCTGATTTGAAAATAGGAATAATAAGAGATTGTTTTAGAGAAGTAGGAAATTTGTTTTGAGAAATTGAGAGATTGAATAGAAAATGCAGCGGTTTTTGAAAAATATGAGAACAGGCTTTAAGGACATAAGAAGGAAGAAAGTCAGGACCGGGGTTGGATGACGACTTGAGAGACTTTATAGCCTGCAAAATCTCATCCTCAGTGATTACCGAAATAGATGTAGTACCGATGTTATTTTCTATTGAAGGTTGTTTAGGGTACAAGGGATTATTATCATATTGTTCAGAAAAATAATCAGCAAATCCCTGAACAATGTCTGAAGTATTTGAGTAAGTTTTACCTTGTAGATGCATCATACCTGGAATTCTCGATGAATGCCTTTTATTTTGAATAAATTTCCAAAATGTACTGCTATCAGTATGAATTTTTTGTTCAATTTGAGATATATATTTAGCGTGTTCAAAGTTTATATCCTTTTTAATCAGGGAACGTAATTTCTTGAATTCTGCAAAGTAATTTTCATCGTTATTTGTTTTATAAATTTTGTGACATTTATCTTTTAATTTTAACTTTTTTATAATATCAGCGGTAAACCAAGGAGGATAAGAAGAGGCTACATATTTTGCTTTCGGAATACATTTATCAATAATGTCATATAGAATGGAATAAAATTTCTCAAATGCCACGTCAACATCTGTAATTGGATAGATCACATTCCAATTAGCTGATGATAATAATTCATATAGTAAATCAAAATTACCTTTACTAAAACTGTAATTCATGGAATTATTAACAGTGGAGTTAAGATTAAAAGTAATGTTGTAGTTCATTGTTATGAAAAGAGATGGATGTAAAGGGTCTTCATCGACAAGCGGATCATGATAATGTAAAACTGAACAAGACACATTTGAAATAACAACATCAAGTATTCTATCATTGACATTCTTGACTCGATTATATTGTGTGGCATTTAAAAATGACAAGAAGTTTTCGAAAGCATTCGTAATATTATTTGTAGGTGTAGAAGGAAGCAGTCGGTTAGAAAGAGAGGAAATATTAAAGTCACCGATTATTAAGAAGTTGTTATTTAATAGTTGTGAAATAGATTCAATAGCTTCATATACGTAATTTAATTGTTCAAGGGATACAGGAGGAGGACAATACACAATAATGACATAGAGAAAAGAGTGAGAGGTAAGCGATAATTTTACACATAAAATATCAGACAATGAGGATGGATGAACAGTAACATTAACGGGAGAAAATTTATATTTACAGTGGATAGCACATAGAACGCCTCCGCCAGTCTTTTTGCCACTTCTAAGTAAATTCCTGTCAGCTCTGAGGACGTTATAAGCTGTATTAAATAACTCATTATTAAAAACACTGTCACTCAACCAGGTCTCAGTGAGACAGATTAAATCAAAGTCAGATGCACAGCAGTTATTATAAAATGAGCTAATTTTGGTGTTCAATCCTCTAACGTTTTGGTAATAAATTTTCATGAGGTCAAAAACTGTTTGTAATTAAAAAGTAAAATTATAATGAAATATTATTCGAATAAAAAATTTTGCAGTGTAAAGTGTGCTTTTGTTTGTGCAAGCGAACAGAACTAAACGAAGTTAAGCGAACCTTGTAAATGTTTTCAACTCGTGAATGAAATAAAATGGCGTTCGATAATAAGAAGAGTTAAAAATGTGATATACAAATATTAGTGACAATGTTCAAAATACAAACAATACTACTATTGAGATAAATAAGATTAATAACAAATACAAAAATTATAATGAATAGAAAAACAATTAAAATATTTATACTATTCTTCATAATAAAGACGCTCCACAATAATAATTACTAAATTGATGTAAGTACATTTTACTTAATCAACTAGGATATATCAAAATGTGTTATTTTTTTAATAGTGCCGTTAATTTTGCCCATTATAACACCATCTCTGGACCAAACGTTTCTGTACCCAAATTTGTCAGCAGCTGATTTGAAAAGATTGAGTCTGGTTTTGGTTAAATCTTCCTTTATTGATATCTTTGAACCACGTAAGTTCTTTCGATTTTTTATTACACTTTCACGTACCTTGTAAGAAGTGAACTTAACAATTATAGGGCGCGGTTTCGGATTTAGTGTTGAGGAGGTGGTGCGAGTGTCGAAGTTGCGCCTACCAGTGCGATGACAGCGGTCAATGTGATCTGGGGACACGATGATGGAGAGTTTATCGCTAAACACTTTTGACACTACTTCTTCAATGTTTTCCTGCTCGGACTCCGGGACCCCGAAAATGCGTAAGCAGTTACGCCGGGAATATTGCTCGAGTTGGTCGAGGCGGTCTTCCAGTACTTTGTTCTCGGAGGTAAGATGAGCAATTTTGTTCTCATAGAACTTCTTTTGTTCCTCTAACACCTTGTCAAAGCGCTGCACAACTTTTTCAACAAGGTCATCAATAAATGTGCTGTCACTGAGTACAGCAGTGACAGCTTCCTTCAACGACGCGGTATCTCTAGTGTTTACCATTTTACACAAAAATTACACTTTTTGAAAAAAAAAAAAAATTTAAAGAGAAAAATATTTGATAAAGAAAAAACGTGGAGCGACCAAAAACACGTCTACTCGTGTCGAAGATACATGAATATTATGTTATTAAGAAAATACGAAGAAAGCATTTCCTTTTATTATTGCAATTACTCTAATTCTTGTTTTTTTTTTCATACGCACTGAGTGATATAATTACTCGAATTTAGAAACATGTTTCCGCTTACACATACTTTGTTTTCTACTTACAAAATTGCAAATATGTGCGGTAGCACTTCCGAAAAATTATACAAGTTATGTAACAAAATTACTATTATTTTAAACAAGAGTTGTTGTTAGTATGAAGGAAGCCAGGGTGTATTGCGGGCTGCGTATTATCGTAATATTTGTAATGCTTTTGAAATATGTAAACCTGAAAATTACACTTTGTTTATTATTTATTTATAGTTATGTAAAAAAATTTACTTACACTTGAAATGAAATTTCCGTAATTTCTTTGTATTTTTCATTTCAATTTGACACAACACAGTATAAAACCATATTGCAATAAGAAAAAATGTGATGTGGCCAACACAAAACCTCCCGCTATTTAATTTTTATTAATTTAAATACATACCTATGTACGTACTTACTAATGCAGCAAACTGTTCCATTGCATATAACTATTAATTTATTTACTATTTTCTTTTTAAAATGTAACTATTATTAATTTGAAATGATTAGTTTTTTGACAGTGCGTGGTTTTGGTAAAATACCCTGCGGGACATCATATCAGATTTTTTTTAAAAGTATATAGAGAATATTCAAATGGCATGTGCGTGCATATGCATGCATTAAAACCTCGTGACTTGTAAAAAAAAAACTGAATGTTATGAATTAGACAATGGTGCTCCATTATTTTACTACACATTTGTTTTTTCAAAAAAGTGTTTAGGTAACTAGATACACAAAAAAGGAAATTTTGATAGTTACCAAGGTTACAATCAAAATATGTGTATTACATCTATCCAAGTCTACAGTTTTTTTTATTATAATATAAATTATTACATATACATACGTATTTCTGATCGTAAGAGTAAAAAATTAATTTCTGGCGACCTTAGAATGTGCTTATTTACCTTCATCTTAATTTGAAATATTTATTATACATATATATCTGGCATACCTTGAATAGCGAGCGGTAAAAAACTTTATGTGCTTATGTATGTTTACATTTTTATAAATCTTGCAGCTTATGTTTTTTTTTTTAAAAAAAAGTAGAGAATATTCAAATGGCACGTGCATACATTAAACTCTCGAGACATAAAAAACTGCATCTTATTAATAAGAAAAAAAAGTGATTAGGTCACTAGATACACAAATAGTTATTTTTGATTCTAGATTGCGAAATGTCACTTTTGCATTTAAGAATGAAAGTTTTTTTTGCGAGTACAGCAAATTCTCACACTTGGTTACCTCCCGTCATACCGTAGGTAGGGGAGGTAATGTTTTCGGTCAAAAAATTCGATAGTGAGTTTTTAGTGAATAAGCACGAATTAGGGTCCCTACAACACGTTTTTACTAATTTTACAATATATATATATATATATATATATATATATATATATATATATATATATATATGTGTGTGTGTGTGTGTGTGTGTGTGTGTGTGTGTGTGTGTGTGTGTGTGTGACGATTTTTTCGTCAACGATAACTCTTATATCAAACTTACAAATTCTCTATATTCCGTATTTAAGTTTTCTACGTTCATATAAAGAGTTAGTTAGATTTTGGGTAAAATTGGACAACCGGAAGGAGTACTTTACTTGAAGCCCATATAACAGTTTTTAATGAAAAATTATATTAAAGTATAATCTTAAGCTTTTAAATTTTAGTATTTAAAACTTCTATATCAAGGGTAATAACGTATTAGATTTTGGCTAAAATTGATAACCCGGAAGTGAAACAGATTATCGTGAAGAACAAATTATGATATAATCCAAAATTTTTCAAATTTGGTATTTAAAACTTTTATATTAATGAAAACAACATTTTAGATTTTGACTATACATGATAAACCGGAAGTGGTACTTAACTTGGAGCTCTTAACAGATTTTCGAGGAAAAGCTTAATAAAATATGATCCAAAATTTCGTTTTACAGACTTTTCTATTTATTTGAATCAAAATTAGATTTTATTTACAAACGATCAAGGTGATACTTTACTTAAAGCTCATTGCTATTTTAAACACGGAATTGACGGGAGGTCATGTGCTGGCCACATCAGATTTTTCAATCAAAAAATTGCAGGATGTAAAAGAATTTTACATCCTGAATGTAATAGTTATTTATATTCGAGTGCGTGTAAGTTGTATTTTACAGCGCGACAGCTTTGTTTAAGGCACGAGCCCTAAAGGCGAGTACCTTATTAGCTGGAGTGCTGTAAAATACTTCACGCACGAGAATTGTATAAAATTTTTTGGCCGACGATAATGAAAATCACTTTTTTTATGAGATAGGTTATACTTCTGAAAAGGGTTAGTTTAAAATACTGGGGTTAAGTCAATTTCTAAATTTGATTTTACTTACCTTCATTAGAGTACTTCTTCTAGCGAAAATTTATTTGTAATAATAGACGTTGTTTATGACTAATAATATATTTATTTGCTCATGTTTTCTTCGTAATAAATAATAGGTAAGTATCGAAATTTGACATTTCAGCAATGTTCGCCTCGCGTATTTGACAGGTATATCGATCGGTGACTATGTCGGTAATGGTGGATTTTTACAATAATGACAGATGTCGCTGCCGTGAATTTGGTTTATATAAAATAATTTTAAATATAGGAAATGTTAAAGTAAAAAAATAACTTATGTAGGTAGTACTTTTTTACATGAACTTTATTGTAGTAAAGATGATTTATTTTCTAAATGCCCATAAACGTCCAGTGTATTTTGATTATTTTACCGCATAGTTAGACAAGTTACAACACAGTAAACGTAAAATGTAGGTTACACTTGCTGTGTATACAATTGTAAAGTTCCCATTACACTTCAGGAGGGTAAAAAAGTCTTTTACGATCGGTAGACAAAAATCTTTCATTTTGCGTGTTCATAGTTGCTATGTAAATGTTTACTTTTCATGACAGTTTTCGAAAAAAAGTAAATTTTGGTACTTAAAATAACAAAAAATATCGAAAATTCAAAACCAAGGTTATAATCAAAATTTATGTGTATTGCGTCTGTCCATGTCTACAGTTTTTTATTATAATATAAATTATTACATATATATCTGATCGTAAAAGTAAAAAAATAATTCATAATCTCGCATACCTTGAATAGTGAGAGGTAAAAAAGAAAAGTGTTTTTCTGAATTAATTTGTATCTTTTTTATTGAATAAGGGCCGGTTTTTCAATGTACTGGCAAGTGTCTGTTAAGTCTCTGTAAAATTTATCCTCATGGTAAACACCTATTTCAGTTTTTCAATGTCATGTTAGCGTTGCCAGCAGGATAAGTCTTAGCTAAACAAGAGGATAACGTAACAGACACTTTGACCTACCGATAAAATTTTACCAGTAGGATAAATTCAGCTGTTCTGACATATTGACATTGACAGTTAAATAATATTCGTAGAAAATTATAGAAATATGTATACAATAGTACAATGGTGTAAATATTTATTCTAAAAATGTCTTGTATACCAATGAATGTGGCACAGTACTTTTCACCGCTTATTAAAAAATGTATAAATTTCATTAAATTATAATACATAATCCACTTTATAATAATTTATTTTGATTACAAGAATGAGAAGAATTAATAACAAGCAAAACGTTGATCACAACAATGTTGCGTCAATATACAACAAAGTTATTGTTTAATCCTAATAAATTATATAAAATATATTGTGTAGTGTTAAAAATAGAATGTATAACGCAATGTTCCACTAATCACTTTGAAATTGAGAATTGCCAAGAAGACATGAACCAAACCTGCTCTTATAAAATACTGAAATTCGCTACCTGTTCTAATTAATGACCAATGAGACAGTATATTTTTTAAAAAAACAGAACATACGAGTATGTGTACATTTGTAGGCAAAATCTCAGTACAAATTTACAACTGCTTGATGCTTGAAGCCCGAAAGATGCATACATGTAATAAAATAAAATCCATAATTATATGACAGTCAGTAGAAAAATAGTTTTTTCCAATCTTCAGTTCATGTATTCTTACCATATATTGCTACAAACTAAAGCAAACTTTAAATTTGCTTGAACGTCACAGATTCAGTTCTGTCAACAACTATAACTGTCAATCGTATTCGAAACAAAATGTGTGGAAATTATGTTCAAAATGACACACGAATCGTTACGAACACAGCAAATATCAGCTTATAATTATTGCCAACCTTACAGTTGACAACCAAAAGTGTCTGTTACTTACCGGACAGATAAATTCGTATTGAAAAACGCATTTTCATTACCATGGAGTTTATCTGATGGATAAATTTAATCTGCTAGGTAGTTAACAAACACTTTAACAAGCGATTGAAAAACCGGCCCTAATACGTAAAAATAAAAATGTTCGTAGTAAAAATAATTATATTGTTATCCAATTAAATACAAATTAATAAATTTAATTAGTATGCAATCTACATAACTTATTGTATGCATTTAGGAATATTAATTTAGTTGTTTATAAGTCTTGCAATAGTTCAGACGTTAGCAGAGAAAAATAGTTAAAAATAATATCATTCTTTTCATTTTCGTTCCTACAAATTTTGGAGTAGCATTTCTCTAACTCTGAAATATTGTTTAAAAATCATTTTATCAGTTTGTTTCTGACGGTTTCATAAAGCTATTAGAAAGTTTTATGATTTATTTGAATCCCTAAATTTAAAATCCAAATTTCATCACCGATTTATGATGTTTTGATATTAGTAATGCCTTGAAAACCGCGTTTTGCGCATGCCCTCTGGTGTATTTGATCGTGGTCGGCCGTGGCCCGCGCAACTGAAACAGTTGAACGGTGGTCACGCAGGAATCTGCACGCTTTGTCGATTCCTGCGACACAAGTATAACATTATTTGTTTACGCGCTGTGCACTGTGCAAATGTGACATTTGATTGCCTATCAGTGAGACAGTGTAAATGAAGTGGAGGTGATTTTTGCTTGAAATAGGAGGTAAAAGATTTTTTTTATAATTTAACATTAGATATAAACTAAGGTATATACAAAGAAACATTGAAATAATATAATTTGTTACATTAATTTTATCCCAAAAATAACGTTAATAAAGATATAGGCCAGTATTACGAACGCATTATTATTATTATTATAAAACCGCTTTAATGAAGCGCAATTTTACTTTATATTATAGGTTAGGTAAACGTCACTGTTAACAAAAACGAGTTCGTAATACCTAATACGCGCTATTATATTTGTGGATATTATTATTTATATACACGCGCTATTCTATTTGTGTATTATTTTATATATTATATACAGGGTGTACATTTAAATTCAAATTCATTTAAATTTAGAGTATAAAATTCCTCATTTTTACTACCAATTATTTTATTCATGTTTGTGAAGTAATCTTTCTATAAAAACATAAATATATTTCTTTTATTAAATATTTTGTATGATACTAAACATTTTTTTATATTTTTATCCTGCCAAAATCAAAATTACATATCTGGTTAAGAAAAACACGTGGTTATAAAAACGCGCGAGATCTGTAATGCCCAGTTTCACCACTAAACTTAGGGTATATTCCAAAAATAAAATATAATAACCAAAACCATGGTTTCGGTTACCGACTGGTTCTAGTCACGTGACTATTATTATTGAAACAGTTTGGTTTCATTCGCGCGTGATTTGCGGTAACCCTAAAATTTTCTTTCAAAACATTACATCTATCGTCTTGGAGTGAAAAATTAAAATACATACGATGCAAACCGTAGAAAATAGATGCAAACATCAAAGAGTCAATAAATAGTATCTAACAGCAATAACCTATAAAATCTGACATCTTATAAAAAAGGACAGAAGATGTTACCGGCAAAACCGAAGAAAAATCACGGTTGCGTTGGTGCTCTTCGGTTGCAACCATTTTAACCGGTACCATGTTTCATAAATGCACAATTTTTACCATTTGATATTATTGGAACACTTTTGGTTAACCACGGTTAAAATTTGTTATTTTTGGAATATACTCTTAGAATTTACACTTGGTTTTGCTCTATTAGTGAATAGACCAGAAAAGTAAAGTTAAAATTTGCCCTTGGTACAAGTTCCTAGTTTGAACTTCCTATTTTAGGTTTCATATGTGCATTTTGATTTTACAGATAAAAAAAGATACTTAAAAAAAAAATTAACCCTAGTAAAGTAAGAAAATTATTAGAAATTAAAATGCTAGGTGCAAGCCGAAATAACATATTGTTGATAGTCCCTCACTCGCCAGCAAGTAGGTAGCGTGACAGATGAAGCATGCACCGAAGTTGTAGGATCATATCATGACATATGTTCACTGACATTTGTAGTGTTGTATTTTTGTTTAAATAATTATAAACCGTGCACTGTTGCACAACCATTGCCGTTACAATATCCACAAATAAACACCGTATCTGCATATTCATTAGCACTAACATTTTCCACTTTTTTAAATTTATGTACAAAAAAAAAAATATTTTTTTCGCTTTTATATTTTTTTTTATTTCCTATGGTACGTTGCTTGATTTTTAACTGTTAACTAAATATTTTGCATAATTGATTTTTTCTAAAAATTAAAATATCTCAAACTATTGCGTTTATCAAGTTTTAGCTAGAGTACCTTTTTGTATATTTTCGCATTGCATGTAATATTTTATAAGTGAATATGAAAAAATCTGATGTGGCCAGCACATAACCTCCCGCCAATTCCATGTTTAAAATAGCAATGAGCTTTAAGTAAAGTGTCACTTCCGATTGATCGTTCGTAAACAAAATCTACTTTGTTTTTCCAATAAATAGAAAAGTTTGTAATACGAAATTTTGGATTATATTTTATTATGTTTTTCCTGAAAAATCTGTTAGAGCTTCAAATGAAGTACTACATCCGGTTTATCATATATAGTCAAAATCTAATATGTTGTTTCAAATTATATAAGAGTATTAAATACCAACTTTGCGAAGTTTTGGATCATTAATATATTTTAAGGAAAAATCGTCACACACACACATTATTGCCAAAATCATCACCAACTTCCTTATGCTCTAAAACGCAACCTGTGTAAATTCTTCGCCGTACATTATCCATTTCGTAAATGTGTAGTTGCAAACTATTATTTGACACTTTGAAATCACGTCCTTATTGAGAGCTGTTTGATATATAATGCTGCAAACATCAAACTTAAATCGAATTCTATATATATCTAATATTTATGTATGATGGAAAATATATTATTTTTACAAACCTTAATTTCATTAGAATCATATTTAAACTACTAAATTCTTCTTAACACGGTTTCATTATAAATTTTAATGAAAATTGCTTCGTGACAGTGACATTTGTTTAAATATGTCAAAATTGTTATTAAAGTATTGTTTTTGTTGGACGCAGAGGCAAAGTGATGTACAAAAATAAATTATTTTATAATACAGTGTGTCCCATTTAGAAGTGCCACCATTGGGATCTCGAGAATTATAAGAGATACGATGTCGGTTAAATGGAACTTTAAAACTTTAAAATAATTGTGAATTTAATACAAAATAAGCAAAAAATAATAATTTTGAAAGCAAAACAAATATAAAACATAATAACCCTTACATCATTGAAAAGAGAAAAAAATATTGTTTTTTTTGAGACTAAAAACAGATATGGGTTCCATTTAAAAAAATATAAGTTTGTGTTATATCTCGAAAATTTACGGATATAAAAATTTATTTCGTACGCCACTGATTAAAATAAATTAAATAAAATAATAAAAATATCTATCTTTTATATTTGAAAAGTTTTTCTCAATTACTAATAGTTTAGAAGTTATTTGAAATAGAAAAAATTAACAATATTCAGTTTTTTGTCATTATCTAGTGCCCTATGAGAATTTTTGGAAAAACAAAAGCACATCTGAGATGGCCTCTCAAAGGCGCACAAAAAGTTCCATTTAACCGACATCGTATCTCTTATAGTTCTCGAGATCCCAATGGTGGCACCTCTAAATGGGACACACTGTATAATATAAAGTTATTTACTAAATGCTATTATCGGAGAATTGAAGATTGAGCCATTATATTCAATTTGTATTGGTAAAAGTTGCTAAAAAATTATATTCAATGATTTTTTTACAAGAAAAACTGTTAAAAGCTTGTATAAATGATACTTCCGGTTATCCGATATACACTAAAAACTAATGAGCTTTTCCGACATTAGTATAGAAACGATGTATACATAGGTATAATGATATATTCATATTTCCTCACCAGATAATACATACATATTTGTTATGATAAAAATAAATAATACTCGTAAGTACTGAGTTTGTTTATTTGGATCAATTCTTGTTCTAATTAGATATCTTTCATATCAGCATTGCCTATTAAAATATATAATTACAGATAATTAATAACTTGATTAGAGAATACCGCATATCGAAGAAAGCTAAAATGAGATCATACGTTTATAAAAATGGATAAGTGCAATGATATTATTCTTTGCGGTTTAATTGCGTAAGTCTCAATTTTATTATCTCGGTTAAACTGCATTTTAATTTTTACCTACATATCTTTGAAAGGGAACCCACAATCGGGTCTTATCGTCAAATATATGACTAAAAAGTAAATATTAGCGTCATTGTTAGCAGTATTTCATAAAAATGTTATTCACTAACAGCCCGATTCACAAAAAAGTTTAAGCTAATCCTCATTTTTTGGATTCCATTCCGGTATTTAAAATGTAATATTCAAAATATTATCAAAAAAGGCAGATAATAGGAATATATTAGATTATATTTCAAGATATAAACTGTCAAAATTAGAGTAGAATTCGATCATCCTCATTTTTGGATTCGAGCTGCAAAGCAGTAGTTAATATATAAGTTTTGAGCTCTATGCGGGAATGAATGCTCTTCTTCAGTTGTACAATAGCTATTTGTGTATTAAGAGTGCAAAATGCGACATTGTCGTTTGAGAGGTTGTTGCCGGCATTCTCTCGAAATCGACAATGTCCATTTGCGCTCGAAACACACACAAGATTTTTTCTACAGTCGCCACAATTGGGTCCTCCACCATAACAAAAAATAATAAAATGTACACTTTATACTTAAGTACTGCTCAATAAATAACGATTGGCTAATACAAAAGATCGGTTAAAACTTAAAAAGGCTTTTAAATGATTATATCGTTACATTAGCCATACTCGTATATTCCATAAAAAAAACCAAAATTAGAGCGTTGATGAGTTTTTGTAGCAAAATGTGTGGTTAGTTGTCACGCCTGTCACACTGAAAAAATTAACAAATATTTCAAGGAATTTGTGATTATATAGACATGTATGTGCATTGACTGACTTCTCGCAATTATTTAAGTAACGAAATAACTAATAACTTTATTGTAATCAAAATAAATAGTAAAACAGATGTCAGTACGACTCGCAACTATCCTACCGCCATCTGTGTACAATCATTCCTATTACTAAACATAACTGTTCACATAATTTATTTTATATTTAATTTTATTTTATCGTTATTTTCCATTCTTCTTGAGTTTTTATTCAATCTAATCTAAGCGTTTTATACTTTTGTTTTTGTAAATGAATGCCCTATTTCATTTTCACAGCAGTGTGGCATTTTGTTAGGTTATGTTAAATACCGACAGAACATATGTCAAATTGACTTGTGAACGTGATAAATGTGTAATTACAGTGCCATTAGTTCCTAACTAAACATTTTCATTAAGAATGTAGACAAGTGACATTTCTCAACATTGTATACTTAGAAATTTGGACAGCGAGCGTTTTTACTACTTTGTCGCGCATGAGCGGCAAAGAGAGCGCAAATGACTACTTTCTATAGTGACTGTAGAAAAATACAATTGTATTTGACTGTGTGGCAGTTGAAATGTACATTTTGTAATTAAAAATATATTGTGACGAAAAGTTTTTTGCTGTTGCAATTTTGATATCTTATCTTCACGTAACTCAGATAAATACTTTATTAAGTGATTTGCAGAACCAAAGAAAAGAGGTTCACGGACAACAAAAAAAAGCAAATTGAATTGTTGAGAAAACAAAATACTGCTTCCTGGAAAATTAAATCCAAAAGACATACAAGTAGTTAATAGCTAGAACCTGCATTAATAATTAGTTATAGTGCGGGACACGAATCTTGACCTGCGGGGCAAGGGAAAGAAATGCTCATATCGTGATATTTCATAAACGCCGGCAAATAATAATTATTACAGTATCTTTGTGCTTCTAACTCATTTGTGTACGCTTATAATACGAATGGATCTGAGTGTAAACAAGGCAAAATCTGAAACAAACAGTAATTACACAGATCAGCTGCCAATATAAGAAAGGCTGCGTAGCATTAAAACTTATTTGGGCAACTGTTATATGTTATATTAGGTATGCGCGAAGTAAATTAATTGTATTTTGTGTGGATTTATACGCGGCGCATATATTAGACAGTGATTTGTGCTAACATTATTTTCCATAGCTCATCTTTCATGTCCCGCACTATACTGTAACATTAATTATAAATTTATTAAATTATAATTACCCATACCAGTCCTGATAGGTATTGCAATGGTTCTTATTGGATTCATTATACAGGGATAGTTAAAAGTATGGAGACGGCGATTTATTGTCGTTAATATTCATTTTAGGAAATTATGTTCAATACAAAAGTCTTTTAAGAAATTTTGATCTACATTTGAGAATACTTGAATTTTTTTTTCTTCAATTGTTTTTGAGTTACGCTTGTCCGCGTAATTTTTTTAAATGGGAACCTATTAATTTTACTCTAACATTCGATAGAGTGTTTTTTTCTCTTTACAACAGTATGTTTGTTTTTTTGTTTTTCAATTTATTTTAATAACATTTTTACAAGGAAAAACACCGGTTCAAGTATTTACGAATAGTAGGTACTATCTTAGATGAACCTACTATTCGTAAATACTTGAACCGGTGTTTTTCCTTGTAAAAATGTTATTAAAATAAATTGAAAAACAAAAAACAAACATACTGTTGTAAAGAGAAAAAAACACTCTACCGAATGGTAGAGTAAAATTAATAGGTTCCCATTTAAAAACATTATATATACAGATTCTTCTTTTTTGCAGTAGACAAGTAATTTTGCGTAAATCAGATAACCAGTTTTTTGTTCTTAATACATTAATAAAAGATTATTTTGTTTTGAACAACAAATTTTTACAAAAAAAAAAATGCTCATATGTTGAATGAAATGTCGGACATGGTTTTGTGATTATTAGAATTTCGACGTGTTTTTGGTTTATGGTGGGTCAATGTCTGAAAAAAATGACAAAAAATTTAAATCCGGATTTGCCCGGTTTATAATGAATCCTGCAAAACTGGTTATTGTAGTAATTTTGGAATTTTCTGTTTTTTTTTTTTTATTGTAATTATAATATTTTTTATTAATTTAGAGTATCTAATTTTGAGGAAAAAAATTTTGAAAATTTTCCAACGAAGCACCACTATGTTAGTGGTAGTGTAAACGATATAAATAAGATATAAATGTCATGGCTCTTGGCAAAATGATAAATTAAAATATCTGGCCTCACTGTAAAGCTAATTTAAATATTTTTTCTATAGCAGATTTGAAAGTGTGCTTTTCTTTGTATACAGTACACAAATAGTAAGCACGATTGTAGGTCGCTAAATTAATTTTTACACTTTTACAATCAGAAAATTTTGAAGATTAAATTTTAAATCAATTGGTAGGTAAACAAAATAATGACATTTCAATTGAAAATCTAAATAGTTTTTCTTGAGTAAATATCGTGTTTCTATTGCAAATTTTAAAGTGTGCTTTTGTCTATTGAAAATAGTGGATAGTGGATCAAGTAGCACTTTAAATGCAAGGGTAGATAAAAATGATACTTTAACAACGAGGGTAGATATAGTTATTTATCTACGATAGTGCGTAACATTGATGTTTAGTTATTAGTTTTGTGTTTATAAAACGGTTTTTAGTATCAAGATTTTATTAGTCACGGGTTACCTACCGAGCAACGAGAGATTAATATTTTTATCCAATACTGACTCATAATATACTTGTTATTATGGTTATTTGAAATAACTAATATACAACATTACTCACTCCGTGAGAATATTTAGGACGTCACGGAGGAATTATTACTGATTTTTGCGTTTTTTTTTTTAAACATAAATAATAAGCAAGTTTATAAAATTATTATATTATTGAAATAATTTAACATTATAAAACTTATTTATTTAAATAAATATTAACATTTATGTTAAATGGTACTTAGTTTACTTACTTTTCCACAATAACAGCTGTCATCTTCGGCTGATGGCTGATGAAACGAGTTTGTGGTTACTAACTTCGGAATTAAATTTAACTATACTGCTTATGCTTGCAAGTGAATATGTTTTAAAAGAAGGTCCTAATTTTCACCTATTTTAATTTATTTTTCTTTCAAATAATTTTCAATGACAAACAATTATTGATGAATTATTTTCAATAATAATATAACAAAACAACAACCATTCAATGGGTACTTTATAATTTTAAGTAGTATATCTATTGACATGTCAGTGGCAAACGATGAACGAAAATACAAAAATCTGATGTGGCCAACATAAAACCTCCCGCTATTTAAGTTTTATTTTCTTTTTAAAATGTCACTATTATTAATTGTGTATATCTTAGGCTTCGCGAGTAATAAAAAAAATTATTTTTAAATTTATCTGTAAAATATATAGAAAAAGTATTAAGTAATGTATTCCTGTAGAAAATTCAATAATCTTTAATTTTCATAAGACATAAAATGCGAAAAAATGGCATTTAATGGTATTTTTTGAAGAAAAACCATTATGAGCTTCAGGTAAAGTGCCATTCCCGGTTATCCGATTTACACCAAAATCTAATGGCTTCTTTTCATATTAGAATAGGGTATAAATACAAGGTTTCAGAATTTTTCTGAATGATAGTATTTGAGTTAGACTACGCTATCATGATTAAAGTTTAATTTATTGACATCAAATGCGTCATTTTTAAGTATTAGTTGTTCTTTCTGTTTGATAATGTAATAAACCATAATTAAATATAATGTAAATTGCAACATACAGAAGCATTTTACAATTGAGTAACCATGTTGAATGTGAAAAATAACTAAGCGCGTTTAACCCCACTTAAATAATTTTCACTTTTTAATTGGAATTTTATATTAAGTAGTTATATAAAGAACATTGCTATAACGTTATTAAATACAATAAAGTTATTAGAAAATTATAAATCAGAACCTATTAAATTAATTAATTGTAAGTAGTAAATAGTTAAGTAGAAAAGAAATTAATAAGTAATAATAATACAGGACGTTTTAAAATTTATGTGCCAAACGTTTACGCGTAATATAAATATGATTACAGTTTAATTAATTTATTTATTTTATATACTTTACAGGGCAAAGCCCTAATTACTGAGTGGTAAATACAGAAGTAAAATAATTACAAATACGACTGTAGCAAAATAGCATTACAAAAGTAAGAATCAAATTAGTTCAATTAATATTTATTGCATGTAAAGTTGGGCTAATTACTACAGAACTATTTATTGTCAAGAATATCTGGACGGTAATACCTGCACTAATTTAATTTATATTTCACATACCTTTTGACCTAAATAAAAATATATAAAATTAATAGAACACCCACTTACGAGGGTAAGGTGAAAAGTTCTCGGCCTGACCCAGAGATAGCGTTCCAATCAGCAAAAATTTATATTTCTTGCCTGAGTGCACGTGTCATTAGTTCGTATGACAAGTTTCAACTTGTTCTCTCAAGTAGTTTGTTTAGACGAATTTTTGCAGTGGACGTCTTGCGCTTGCGTGTTTTTCGTTAAAACGGATAAACTTGAATATCGTGCGGTCATAAAATTCTTCGTTTTGGATGGATTAACCTCTAAGGAAATTCATCTGAAGTTGACAAAAGTTTCCGGGGACTCTGCTCCTGCTCCTTCCATGTCAACCGTTAAAAAGCGCGCAGCTGAATTTAAACGTGGTCACACGTCCCTCGAAGATGACCCAGGTGAAGGACGGCCAAAAACTGCCATCACACAGGAAACCATCGAAAAGGTGCATGCTATCGTTTTGGGCGATAGGCGAGTGAAGGTGAGTGAGATAGCTGAGGCTGTAGGGATATCGGAAGAAAGGGTACGAAACATCTTGCACAAAGAATTAGTGATGCGAAAGCTCTGCGCAAGATGGGTGCCGCATTTGCTTAATGCCGATCAAAAGCAAATGCGCAAACGACATTCGCAGCAATGTTTAGACCGATTTAATAAGGATCCGACCGATTTTGTGCGGCGATTTGTCACCATGGATGAGACCACTACACGCCAGAAACGAAACAGCAATCCAAGCAGTAGGTGGAAGCCGGTGGTTAGGCGCTAAAGGAAGCAAAGTCGATCGCATCTGTCGGAAAGGTCATGGCCAGCGTGTTTAGAGATGCGAAAGGGATCTTGTTAATTGATTACCTTGAAAAAGGCATAACAATTACAGGCGAATCTTCTTGATCTTCTTGACCAGTTGGATGCCAAAATTCGCGAGAAGAAACCTGGCTTGAAGAAGAAAAAAATTATCTTTCACCAGGACAACGCACCTGCACACAAGGGTGTGTTGGCGATGGGAAAACTGCGGGATTTGGTATACGATTTGCTCGGCTATCCCCCCTATTCTCCTGATTTGGCACCCTCAGACTTCTATCTGTTCCCAAACTTGAAGAAATTTATTTCTGGGAAGCGCTTCGCGTCCAATGAAGAAGTTGAGAGGGCCGTAGATGAATATTTTCACAGCCTTCCAGACTTTCACTTCCGAGAAGGAATACTGATGTTGGAGAAACGCTGGACCAAGTGTGTTGAAGTCAAGGGAGATTATGTAGAAAAATAAAATCATTTTTTAACTGAAAATCGCAGTCTTTCACTGTCAGGCCGAGAACTTTTCATCTTACCCTCGAACAGTATTTTTACCTCCCGCTACCCTAGGTAAGGGAGGTATAGGGATCGTGCTAAAAATCGGATATAGTGATTTTAGTGAATAAGCACGTTTTGATGTCCCCAGAATCCGATTTTAACATTTTTACAATGATGTCTGTAGGTATGTATGTGTGTGTGTCTGTGTGTGTGTGTTTCCGTGTGTGTGTCTGTGTGTGTGGATCATGTGGACACGATTACTCAAATACTATCAATCAGAAAAATTTGAAATTTTGTATATCCATTCTATGCTAATGTGGGAAGAGCTCATTAGTTTTGAGTGTATATCGGATAACCGGAAGTATCATTTATACAAGCTTTTAACAGTTTTTCTTGTAAAAAATTCATTGAATATAATTTTTTAGCAACTTTTACCAATACAAATTGAATATAATGGCACAATCTTCAATTCTACGATAATAGCATTTAGTAAATAACTTGAAATAACTTTATATTATATTATAAAATAATTTATTTTTGTACATCACTTTGCCTCTGCGTCAAACAAAAACAATACTTTAATAACAAATTTGTCATATTTAAACAAATGTCACTGTCACGAAGCAATTTTCATTAAAATTAATAATGAAACCGTGTTAAGAAGAATTTAGTAGTTTAAATATGATTCTAATGAAATTAAGGTATTTGTAAAAATAATATATTTTCCTTCGTACATAAATATTAGATATACAGGATAATTCGATTCAAGTTTGATGTTTGCAGCATTATATATCAAACAGCTCTCAATAAGAACGTGATTTCAAAGTGTCAAATAATAATTTGCAACTACACATTTACGAAATGAATAATGTACGGTGAAGAATTTACACAGATTGCGTTTTAGAGCATAAGGAAGTTGGTGATGATTTTGACAATAATGTATATGTGACGATTTTTCCTTAAAATATATTAATGATCCAAAAGTTCGCAAAGTTGGTATTTAATACTCTTATATAATTTGAAACAACATATTAGATTTTGACTATATATGATAAACCGGATGTAGTACTTAATTTGAAGCTCTAACAGATTTTTCAGGAAAAACATAATAAAATATAATACAAAATTTTGTATTACAAACTTTTCTATTTATTGGAACAACAAAGTAGATTTTGTTTACAAACGATCAATCGGAAGTGAAACTTTACTTAAAGCTCAATGCTATTTTAAACATGGAATTGGCGGGAGGACATGTGCTGGCCACATCAGATTTTTTTAAATAAGTTCGATCAAGGTCATGTAATAATTGTATGAAATAACATTTTAGCTCTGCCCATTCAATCAAATGCAGTAGTGTCGTTGACTTAGTTTTATGAGGGTATATAAGATGCTATTGCATTCAATCAAAATTAAGTCAATTGGTAAGTTTATTAGAAAATGTAAAACCAAATATGTGAAAAATAAAATAATGATAGTGTCAGTGAATCAAGGTAATATAGGTATCTGAATTAATAAATAATAAATAAACTTACAGTCGCAAACAATTTGAATTTTTGAAAGGCAAGCGTGTTTTATCCATCCTTGTCGTACCCACTTTATAGTAATTGTAAATGAGAGAGATATGTCAATGTATGCTAATTTGTAAATTTGTTCACGATATATGACCTTGATCGGACTTCCTTAAAAAAATTACTGTATCTGGTTTGGCAATGAGAATTTTTTTGGCTATTTTATAAAAAAAAAAAAATTGAGGGTAGAAAGTTTTTTTTTTCAAAAGAAAAGATTTATGGCAAGCACAAGACCTCTTGCCATTTCCATATTCTAATAACATCTATTATTAATATATTTTTATACTTCCCAATTCATTCTATAAATAAATTTCCCTTATTTTTCTAAATGTTCGAGATTCTTCAAATTCATTAACGAGATAGGCGGTATTTCTGATGCGTATATGTAATATGATAATAATACTCTGCTCTCCAGGCCGTGTAGGCCCACGGTTTCTCTTGTAATATTCTTACACTGTATTCTGTCCTGTGCTCTTTCTTTCTAGTTTTTTATCCCTAACACTTGTAAGTCTTTGTGCACTGGTATGTAATAGATGTACCTTTAGTTTTAAATATTTAATTAATAAAGAAATATTATATATACCTATTTCCCAGAATAAGCTATCAGTAATGTATATGGATTTTTGACACTGACATTTTTCTGTCAGTTACAAACATTTTAATTTTTCAACTGGTTTCCATGGAGTTTTTTTGCTGTGAGATTCATTACAACAGATTATTATATATTTATAATATTTCTGTTTCTCTAAACCTATATAAGATGTAATAAAAATGTTCAATGTATCGGATAGAGAATTTTACATTCCAAAGAAGATTTTTGTAAGAAACTACTATTTCCGGTTGTCCAATTCTTACCAAAAACTTTTCAGCTCTTCCCATTAATGTCAGATTAAGGAATACGTAGTTAAATTGGTTTTTAGTCTTATAGAATTTGAGAAAACGTCCCTTCAACATCCATACTTCACACATACACGCATCCACATATCCATACACACACGCACACATACACACATATAGAAACACGCACGAGCACACACACATACAAATATACACACGCACACATACACACACGCTCACACACATACCCGCATACATACACATACACACACGCACACACATACACACGGACAGACACATACACACGGACACACAGACGCGCGCGCGCACGCACACACGCGTACACATACACACGGACACACACACGCGCGCGCACCCACAGACGCGCGCGCACCCACAGACGCGCGCGCACATACACACGCACACGTACACACACACACGTACACACACACACACACACATACACACACACACACATACACACACACCGAGGGAGAGAGAGAGAGAGAGAGGGAGAGACCATTGAAAAGATGTTAAAATGAGATTCTGTTGACCTTAAATCGTGCTTATTCACTAAAATCTGGATATGCGATTTTTAGCATGCATTTAATACCTCTCTTAGCGTGAGGTAAAAAGTAACATGAATTATTATTGTTTACTTTGAACATATTTAAAATAAAATTCTAAAAATATATGAACCATGCCTCTTATTCATAATAACAACTCTAGAGCGACCCTCAAATTAATTTAGTAACTAAAAAAATAGGACCTGTATGTTTATTAGTTTATGTGAAATATAAATTAAATCAAATATAATAATAAATCTTTCTTCACAAATTAAAATTAAAATTATATATCTTCACGTATACTCAATTAATTATAAGTTATATGTGAAATATGATGAAAGTTTTACTCAAAATGACCTGATTAAGCTTCTAAACTTTGTAACACACTGAATTAAAATATGTATATAATAAAAATTAAATTATGCATTTCCTTTTCTGGAATATATGATAACCATTTGACATTCGCTATAATTATTATAATTATATATTTTTATTTATAAGTGTTTACAGTTTAATTTTTTTGTTCTGCATGTAAATAAAGTAGTATTGTTTTATTTTATCTTCAGTCAAATTAGTTGTTTAACTTTATGTACATAATCTCGAACTTCAACCTTTTTATCGTTTTTTGATACGAATGTATAATTAGGTTGAACAACAATAATTCAGCGTAAAAAAACATTATTTTTATATTTACCCGTATAATGCGCTTTATGTATCGGCTATGATAAACAAATATCTGGATAGCCAATGCTCACTTGACTTATATCAGTCGTTGTGAGTGGTAGTAGAAGAGTAGCTTTCTTTTTAAAGATATTACCAAACACGTGAATTTTTTCATCGCCTACAGCTAAATTAGCAAAGAATTAATAAAGGAAATTTGTAAGTAGCGTTTGATTTCGTTTTTAGAAATTTTTAATTTATTTTACTTTGTTGGGAAGTGAAACTGAACGGAAATTTACAGATAGAAGCAATATGTAACAAATAAAGTTATAACACGATCATTAGATTACATTTGCAGAATTTTTACGTTTTATGAACAAAATAAAGGGTGTACGTGAAACAGAAATAAGTACATTAATTTTAACCAGTGACAGATATCGTCGATATTTCTGAGTAACTCTTTTTGTAAACCTTTTACATATGTGTTAAAATTCTTCAAAATTTTGTTCCAAATTTTATAGTCTGTCTAAATAACTAAAAGGAATTGAGATATAAAAAAAAGTTACAAAGACATATTGTTCCTCTTGACTAGTTCTGTCTTATTTTTGTTACACTGTGTATACTTCGTGTTTAAACTAGGAATAAATTCATACTTTGCAAAACACAAAAAAATATAATAAATTTGAATTGTGAAACTTTTAATCTCGACTACATGTTGCCGTAGAAAAGATCCACACAAACACACATTCACACATCCACACACACACACACACGGACATCATCGTAAAATTGTTATAATCGGATTATAGGGACCTTAAAACGTGCTTATCCACTAAAATCTGGATATGCGAATTTTAGCATGATTACAGTTTACAATACCTCTCTTAGAGAGAGGTAAAAATTATACTTGCCTTTTTTATATGTATCACCTATTAATTACAAAATAGTTATTTATGTATTAAGAGCGTAAGGAGGCTTTTATGGCCTGCGGCGAGATTTTGAGCCCGAGGCGTGAGCCGAGGGATAAAAACACGTCAAAGGCCATAAAAGCAAGTTACGCTCGTAGTACATACAAAACTTTATGCACGGACGAAAATTTTCAAATTATGGGTGTTAGAAAAATTGTATCGAAAAGAATTTGTCCTCATACATCCAGTATCTAGTGTTGCTATGAAAGCGGAGAACAACAGTTTATTGTTTGTTTATTAGTTATGTCATTTGAGTTTTATTTTGTATATCTCCGTGCTTTCCATATAAATATCACAAAATTAATTTTCATTTTTCATTAAAGAATATAAAAAATTTCGATTTATAATAAAAACTTTTCATGTTGCTTGTTTAAATTGTTTATATTGGAGGTTATAATTTGGCTTGACGTTTCATTATAGCCCGGCGGGCTATACTGAGGCCCGCGGGCTATAAAATGACGTTTATGTTAAAGAAATTCGTGTATAATTGTTAAATTATGATACGTCCGTGCATAAACTGTATTATAAAATGTCAGATGTTACTGATAAATAAAAACTAGTTCTTCATTTTAATTGACGAACTAAAATATATTAACTGGGTAAACTTAATGGGTGAATTTAAATTTTCGATTTTCTGTATAAATTTTTATAAAACTTTTCTTGAAACTGATTTCTAATTTTTAATTGTTTTCCTACCGCCGATTAACATTGGCTAATTTCATTTTAAAGATATATTTCTTCCTTCTATTTTACAAAAGTTGACGGAGTTCAAAGAAATTAGCATTCAATATTTTTAGATTTTCTGTATGTCACGGACAAAATATGCCTAGAAAATATGTGTCAGGAGAAGAACAAGCCGTTATTGTTGGTATACTGATGTCGAAATTTTTATAAATGTTTTGATATCTATTATTGTAGCTATTTTGTTCTTTCTGTTGTTAATCAGTTTATTATGTTAAAATAAAATACACATACAAAAAAGTCTCCGTACGACAGTAGTTTAATGTATTTTAGGAAAAATAGGAGTCTAAAACCCAATATATTTAATTTCCTTTTAATCCAAAATAAAACTCAGTATATTACGTTATTATAAATATAAGATAAACAAATAATTTAATCAATTTATTTATATTATGGGGTAAACATTGAAAATATTCATAATTTCATGACAAAAAGTCTCCGTACGATAACCAAAACATTTAAATAATGAACCATTTATTTATGTTTCATAAAGAAATATAATATTTGGAGGGTTTTCCTTTAATTTTTCCACCAGTAACTAAGCGATGAGTCAAATATATTGCGTTTTATTTTGGATTAAAAGGAAATTAAATATATTGGGTTTTAGACTGCTATTTTTCCTAAAATACATTTAAACTGCTGTCGAACGGAGACTTTTTTGTATGACTGTATATGTAGAATACGTGCACATTATTTGTTGCTGTCAAAGAAATGACCCTTGTAACTTTGTGAGGGTGTGGCGGTCCAGGGCTATTTATGTGCTGTATTCGTCGATATTACTATATTGAGAGTATTTTTCTAAAATATATCCACATATATCTAAACATGTCTGATCATAATGTCATAGAACAAGCCAATATTAAATTAAAGCAAATAAACTTGTAATTTTTTTATATAACATACACATAATTTGAATTTAGTTTGAAAATTTATAATTTTAAATTTTCCAATTTAACGTGAATTTTGCTGAGTAATCAGTAAAAAAAATAAAGAATTGTTGTTGACGTTCATTATGTGTTAGTTATTAGACAATATTTCACCGTAACTATATAACTAAATATTGTTTATAACAAGATAAATATAAAGATGACATGACAACACACCATGTTACGAAATTTCTTAATAACCATTGCAGTTTTTCATATTCAAGTATACTCGTAAATACATAAATTAATATTTCGTAATAGTAAATAGTTATCCTTTCTTATATCAAGTACATTACATGGGTATGACTATTAAAATTGTTGTCACAATTTGTGATAAAGTGCAAACATATTGCTAAAGCATTATTAAATAATTTGACGTTACATTACATGGGTATGACTACTAAAATTGTTGTCATAATTTGTGATAAAATGCAAACATTGCAAAAGCATTATTAAATAATTTGACATACAACCTTGTTTGTTAAGTATTTGGAAAATACATATAAGTACACTTGCATGGCCGTCAGTATTATTTTAATTACTTATGAAGTAATTTGTCTATTTTGCATCTAAAAAAAAAAAGAAAAACTGTTACAGCACCCGAAAGAGTTCTGTTTCATATTCTATCTAATAAACTTCAAGAAATTTTAGCATTGTACAACTGATTTAGTATAGTGAAAAATATTTGTGTAGAAATAAACACTAAATTTTGAAAATTTTACAAATGAGCCAGTTTTACATTTTTTAAAAATGAATGTTTATGCAATGTTTTTCACAGCAATAAAAAAAACGTAATTTATTTATATTTCCGGAAATAATTAAATAAGATTGTCGCCAGAAATAATCATGAAAAACATCCTCCCACTCCTGTGAATCAGAACACATAGGTACATCACGTCATTCATAGCCAATAGGAAAACAGTTTACGTTATTTATATTAAAAAAAAAGTAGGCGATAGTTTGTCACAAGTTAAACTGTATGTACTCTGACGTCATATTCTGTGTCAGATCACTTGTCTTTAAAAATATTACACAAATTTCAATATTTAGGTAATTGTAAAATATCTAATGTATATTTCGTGATATTTTCTAATTTGAGACTCTTCAAAGAACATAATCTTTTAATATTTAGTACCTATTTAGAAATCATATAAAAATTCTTGCAACAGCCCTATTCTACGTAAAAAAAGTAACATAAATTAATTTTATCTATAGCTACTATAGCTAGCACTCTTTTTATTTAAACACATTTAAATAAAATAAATATCAAATTTAATATGAATTTTTCTTAAAAAAATCGTTATGCGAGAAAAACGATTATATTGTTGAATTCAGAATTAAATTCTCTGCCAAATAAGCAAATAAATAATATATGTTCCTATTTAAAATATTAAAGTTAGGTTCTATATTTTTGGAACCGCTGACATAATTTCTTATTGCCGATTGACATTAAAAGTGCGTTTTTTTTGACAGCTAGCAGTTTGTAAAATATCAGTTTTACTGCCTGTTGTTGCAATTTACATGTAACCATTCAACAAACACATAGCAATATAATTTGATGGCGATAATTTTCAAAATAAATATCAAAAAAATCTCTAAATTAATTTTAATTCTAAAATCGGCATAAAATTAATGTGTTCAACACGGCACTACAGCTTCGACAGCATTTGTGGCGGCCTCTGTTGTAAATTTGGTATTTTAATGCCTAGTTAACTATTTGCTGATATCACCAATTTTGCTCATTTAACCAAATTCGTGTTTCTTCAAATAAAAATCTGTTGTGGCCAGCACTATCCCTCCCGCCAATACTTCTTGATGCCGCAACTGTCGAAATTGTACAATAAAGTAAAAATATACTTCTCTTGTGAAACTAAACCGAGTGTAATTTTTTTTAACTTTTATTAATTTAAATTCATATCTGCATAGTTATTGATGCTGGAAACTATATTATGTTCCTTTGCATTCATATAACATAGCTATTGTTTTATGTACTATTACAATTTTCACCTTGCCATTAATAATTTGAAATGATAGGTTTTTTGACAGTGACATTTATCTGTCAGTTACATACATTTGAAATCTGAACTGTGTAACAAAGGAATTGTGTTTCGGGATTTATAAAATAGGTTATTTTATATATTTATATATAAAATATATAGAAAGCGTATGAATGCATACCTGCGAAAATTTAATAATCTTTAATTCGTATAATAGCATAAATCGCGAAAAAAATATATTTAAAGATTTTTTTCGAAGAAGTGCCATTTCCGGTTGCCTGATTTACACCAAAATGTAATGTATTTTTTTCCATATTAGAATAAGGTAGAAATACAAGGTTTCAGAATATTTTGATTGATAATATTTGTGTTAGTTGACAAATTCTGTACACATACACCCATACAAATACACACATACAGACATCATCGTGAAAATGTTAAAATCGGAGTCTAGAGATCTTAAAACGTGGTCATTTATACCTTTACCAAGGGTAGCGGGAGGTTTAAAGTTACTAATAGTGAGCGAGCTTATTGAAACATCCTGTATTGTTATTTGTTTATAATACATACATCATTATATAGTCCAGGCAACGAAGACCGAAAAGAGCCAAATAGCGGAAATAATTCATGTAGAAGCCAATTTTGGCACAGTTATAGGGGAAGGTGTCCTTAACAAAATACTAAAAGTACTGATGGGTGGGAGTGGAGCTAAGGGGGGGAGGGGTCTCTAAAGGTCCCTTTTTTCAGTTTTTTGTTAATAACTCGAGAACTACTGCCTCTAGCGAAGAAATGTTTATGTATTAGATTAATCTACATAAAATTCTCTACAGAAAAGGTCCTATATACATTTTCGTTAGAATCAATACTTAAGGTGATATAGAGGGAAAAAAATGAAAAATTAAAAAAAAAATATTTTTATTGTTAAAAATCAAGTTTTAATAAAAAATTAACCATGCAGAGCCCACGTATTAATAACAAAAAAGATCCTATACACATTTTCCCTAGGATCAATACTTAACGAGATATGGAGGGGGGAAAATGGAAAATTTAAAAAAATGTATTATTAAAAATGAAATGTTAATTGTAAAAATGAAATATATAGTAAGCAAGGTTGTATCTTGAATATTAATTTTCTTCAAATTCTAAATTTTCATCATCATCATCGGTGCTGTTTTTGATGGGGGCTGCATTCGTGCATGAGCCGAGGCACACCCCGCAGGCACCGGAGCAGGCAATCCCTGCTTTGCGGCAACCGCAGCGCACTCCACACCCAGTCATGCATCGGCAAAAGATCGTGTTCAAAACGGAATCGGGTACTACAGGGTCTACTTAGATTGCTTCATGTCATCAAATTTCTTGCCAATGAAACTTTGCATGGTTTTGGTTCCAATATCCAGGGCTTCGTGGCAGTTTACTTTGGAGTTTCCCAGAATGCCCGTTGACAGCGACATGAGCGAATTCAACTTTGGAAAAGGGGGATGGTCATTGAACCATTCGTGAATCTTAGATCGATCCCGTGAATCTCTCTTTTCCCGTGATATACGGAAATGTGCTGCTCTCCACTTGAAAAAGCCACTCCAGCGAACTCCTCCAATGACGTGCAGATGGCGGTGCTTCCCGGTGATCCACAAACCCACTTGGCGAGTACAGAATCAGTAATTCCTCTTCCTCGCGTTAGGCCACCTAAACTTTTCATGGAGCGCATAAGAGTTTGTTCTATGACCTTATGATCATATCCGACCAAAGTCCTGCCCAAGGTGTACCTGTGCGATTAATGGTGAAACTCCTTGTACGGCTGTGGATGGATATTTTTTAGTTTTATCATGTCTTGCACGTACATATGAGCACATTTCGTATTCGATTTTGATTTCGATCTAATTTCGGATTGGGTCAACGTGTTTATTTGACTCTGTCATTTGGACTTGCGATTTTGATTGTTTTCTACATTTCATTAAGGTAAGTTGAACATTTTATTACTTACATGAAATAAGAGAAGTATGCAAAGCATTTATTTGAATGCAAATGTTAATCATTTATTATACTGTAAAATTAATAATAAAAAATTGATACTAGCACCAACGTAGTGGGTGAGGTCGTAACTGACTGGCAAGAACGTTTAGACGATACATTAGTTTTAACATTGAGTAGCGGGTCCCGAATTGTCCCTGATAAGGACATAGCAAAAATGTATATAGAAACTTTTCTGTAGAGAATTTTATGTAGATTAATCTAATACATAAACATTTCTTCGGTAGAGGCAGTAGTTCTCGAGTTATTAACAAAAAACTGAAAAAAGGGACCTTTAGAGACCCCTCCCCCCCTTAGCTCCACTCCCACCCATCAGTACTTTTAGTATTTTGTTAAAGACACCTTCCCCTATAACTGTGCCAAAATTGGCTTCTACATGAATTATTTCCGCTATTTTTCCTTCGTTGCCTGGACTAATATGTATCATCTGGTAACATCAATATAGATATAGGCTGTGTCCGATGTCGTATTTTGGCATTGAGTATTTAGGATTTAGGTCTTTTTCATATAAATACAGCTCTAAATGGCACACTAGTGATATCCATTGGTTAATATGGCAACACTTTTGAACAGCAAAATGAATTATACAATTCGATTCAATTTCATGCTTGAGAGTAAATATTAAGATTATATTTTCATAAAATAGAAGCTAAGAAGCTATTCTTGACAGTAAATTTGACGTTTTTCACAAATTATATCAACGAACATAATTTGTTTAATTAGTGCGCGTCAACTTCAAGGCATAGTGTGCTTCTGCAAAATCTAATTCCTAAAATCCTAAATAATCACTAGATTTAGGGCATATAAATTTAGGATTTAGATATTAGGGTGGTAAAAGTGCAACATCGGACACAGCCTTAGTCAAAATACATTAGTTGGTGTCTAGTTAAGAATATATGCATAATCAATTTTGAACCAATTTAACGTGTACTTTTATATCAAATTTGTAATTGGTTGAATTTATAAAATATCGTGTGGACCCTTTATAAACCAATTTTAGTGTTTCTTGTATACATAATTTCTTTGAGTGTATGGTGACACTTTTGACTATTGCTAAGTTGCGTAAGTACATTTTCATTGCCTGTGTTGTGTCACTTTTTTATTTATGCACTACACAGTACCATAGGTTCATATCGCTTGGAAAATTGTGCTGTTTACTGTAATTGTTTTTTTTTTCGTTTACTTGATAAAATAAATAAATATAGCTTATGTTTTTTTTCCGTTTTTACTGTTTATAACTTATACAACAATTGAACGATACGATGTTAACAGGTAGATGAAAAATAAAATTCCTTTATTGCCTCACTTAACACCTAGGCATTTCTATTTCTGTTTCCAACATTGCAACAAGTATGTGCTAATCCATATACAAATCGTAGTCCTTGCAGCTGCAGTATGTAATTTACACAAGTTGCATATATGCAAGTGCACCATGCATGTACCGTGTGCTATATACACATATAGATAATTACAGACACAGTAACTGCTCAAAGCCAATTAGAACGAGAAAATATGAATGTACCTAGTTATATAACATAAAATGAAAAAATTAAATGAGGTATTATGTTAATGCATATTTACATTTGTAATGATTTACAAAGGATTATATAAATATATATTCACGGCATATTACCCATTACTGAGTGTGCCAGTTCTACAACGCATGTAGACATCGGTAATGATGACGATATATTTTTACCGTGTAGGCGTGGGCGCTTACCAGGCGTCACCTAACGGGCACTCATAGCTGGTGTAGAGAGTGCACCACAGGGATCACTTTTGTTAATTAAAAGTCTGCACTGGCCAGGATCGAACCCGTCATCAAATTGGCAAGCAGACACTATTCGCACACGACCACGTGACCCCATTACAAAGGATTATAATATTCAAATTCTTTTCTCAGACATTAATTTGGCCTATTTTTTTTACTAACATACTAGGGGAGATTTCTATATTTTCTACTTATCCATGAATAAGGGGGCCAAATCTAATTTTTAAAATAGTGTAGAAACAATACAAAACTACTTTACAAAAATATTTATCTATCGCAAACACAAAATTTTGTGCTTTTAATAAAAGCAAAAAAAAAAATATGCTGGAAAATGTTTTGAAACTATAGGAATTGACAAAAATATAGTTCTTCAGATACATGACTTGGTCTATGTACGCAGTGGACTACTCGTTAATTTTTTTCGTAAAAATCTGAAAATGTGCCGTAAAAGAAGTATGGAATTTTCTATACTGTTGCCCTTTCAGGGGCAATATTGAAAAGTTATGAAAAAAGTTGTACATTAGTCCCATCGACCTTTAAACTAATAGATGCAGCGTACGAGCAAAACGCTTGTCCCGCCATAACGGTGCAGACACAGAATCTCTATCCTTCAACAGTACAGAAGTTAAGAAAACGCGGTAAAATGACTATAGATTTAATTTCTTTGTGCATAATTAGTTTTGTTATATATTTTTAATACAATATATTATATACATATTATATTATAGGGAACAAGTAATAATTAATAAGAACTTACATATGAAATGACAAAACTCAACCGCGTACGTACCTACTGCACGAAATACACCGTTTCCCCATTATTTTGTCGCATACGCACCTCACAACACAAATCCGTATGTATTGACAGAAATAATTGTAAATGTTCACCAAAAAAGTAAATAATGCACAAACAGTCACGAAACGTCAAATGTAGATTTTGACAACTATTTAGTGATAGAGAGCGATGTATAGAGGTTTACATATGGCTGAAAAAGATGTACAATGAGTACGAACGTATGCGCAATATACTTTAACTGATAACTTCCGTACTGTTGAAGGACAGAATATATATTTCTATCTTTTTATGTTGGAGCATTATTCTAACAATAAAAGAATAGGAGACACTTGGTCCATTGGTTTAAAGGTCGATGATTAGTCCATACTCATTTGAGAGCGAGTATAGTACCCTAGATTTTATTATTACACTTTCATTAATAACACAGGACAACATATTTTTATTTTTTTGTTTCTTTTTCACTATTTAAATATAATTTATTTTTGTTTTAAAGTTCTAATTACTATGTTGAAAGATTTTTTTTGTTCTATAGTCTTTTTAAGGAGGATATGATTTATAGTAGGTGCCAGATCAGTTGAATGGTACATGTAGAGATAGTCTTATCGATAATTGGAACATATCGATACGATATCGGTACAAAAATGAGAATATTGACAATATCCATATATAAATTTATAGTACAAAATGTATATACAATTTGTTAATAAATTTGAGTCATTTATTTTCTAGTAACTTTTAATTAGTGTTATAAAATAAACATTACATTACAAATTGTACGTACAACTTCATAAAAAGATAATTATTTAAATTATATGAAAAAGAAATACAAATAAATTTTTGGTAATTATAAATGATGTTATACATATATCTATTTTTTTAAAATAAATGATTAATGAACTTACATTTGAGAGCCAGTAATTCAGATGACCATTAAATTTATTGTAAATTATAGTATAAGAAATTTTCTAAATTAAAATCTATATATTTTTATTGGTGTTGGATATCGATAAGGCCATCAATACTTACGAGTAGTATCGATTCAGCAGTTTTCTACTGTATCGATACTGAATTGATATTTCGTATCGCCAAGACCGTTTTTACACAGAAAAAAAAAAATATCTAAATTGTAATTAAATTAACTAAATAAATTTCTTATTTTGCAGTCTATTAATATGTTTCATTAAAATATCTAAGTTGATTTAGTTTAATTTTCTAATTGTCTAATAACAAATTATAGTAAAATTAAATACAAAATTAGATGAAATGACTACATTTATATCGTAATAAGTACTTAACTAAATATAAATAATGGAATTTACTGAATATGTATTTAAATTTTCTATTTAATTTACCTAATTTCTTAGATAAATTACAGAAAATTGTAGGACAAAAATAATGAAGCTAAAATATACACAGAAAAAAAAGATTTGAAATTTTGTCTAATTATAATTAGATATTATTTTATTAGGCAATATGTCTAATAATTTAGTATACTTTACAAATTTTAATTTAGTATTTTAACTAACTCGAAATATGTTTAAATATGTAAATAGTTATTTTAATTACTTATTTTATTTAATTTTACTATATTTTGGCTTCATTATTTTTGTCCTACAATTTTCGGTGATTTATCTGATGAATTAGGTGAGTAAATAGAAAATTTAAATATATATTTAGTTAATTTCTTTACTTATGTTTAGTTCAATACTAAATGTAGTCATTTAATCTAATTTTGTATTTAATTTTACTATAATTTGTTATTACAAATTTAGAAAATTTAACTAAATAAACTTAGATAATTTAATGAAAACATATTAGAAGGCTGAAAATCACAGATTTATTTAGTTAATTTAACTACAATTTAGAAGGTTTGTTTTTTCTATGTAGTAAAATTAAATAGAATATGTAATTAAAGTAACCATTTGCATATTTAAATTAACGATTTTTTACAAACTATTTATTATCTATTTCGGATTAGTTAAATTGCTAAAATAAATTTGTAAATTATACTAAATTATTAGGCATATTACCAAATAAAATAATATCTAAATATTAGACAAAATTTAAATTCTTTTTTCTTTCTGTATAGTATAAAGTTTTTAAATAATATTAGCTTCGAACAAATACAACCGAAGTATGTTACTTATTATACAAATATTATTCTGATAAATATAGACCTTTCGTAAATATTTATTTTTCGACATCTTTAGTTAAAATCGTTATCATACAAAATAGGTTAATAATTATTTATACAATTAAACTGCTAACTATTCAATGTTTCTATTATCAAGGGAATTTTAAAAAGCTATATCATTTTTATACATATTTGTAAATGAAAGCTTAAGTAACTGGTGTGTATACGTGTAGAAGTAACGTAGTTCTCCTTGATTTCAAGAAAAAATAATAATCTATTAATTATCTGGTTACGTATAATTTAAATATAAATTATAAATTTATACTCATATCAACCTTTGTATTACTACGAGCCCCTCGTGGTAATAGTTGAATATTGAAGTCGAAGATTGATATGTCGCTTAGCGTTTATTATACGACAAAATCTATAATGACTAAAGTAGAGCGATTATTTCCTACTATATTTATCAACATCGAAACAAAAATTAATTTTTAACTATGTATAAATTAACATAAATATGAAAATATATTTCTATTCTTAGGGCGAACTATTATGATGCGGGGCTCGTATTACATTTTTTTTTTTTATATATGTAAAACATTAAAAATACATTATTATTGCCAATGTACAAGTACGTACATATGTTTCATTTCTTCGGATACATATACGTTAATATTAGTATAATCATTTGATGTTGATTACGTGTAATAAACAATTTTTTTTTATAAGTACGTATTTTTCTCTAAAATATTCCATAAACGATTGACAGAGAAAAGACATTGATAGTCAACTATGATCGTTAATTATTATTTATTATTACTTAAACAATTGTTCATACTATCACTCAATATAATTAACAACCGTATTACATTATACTCGTAGAGTAAACAAATAAAATTAAATTGTTTTTATTTTATTATTGTCAAATTGAAAATAACTAACCATTATATCTATGACACGAAAAATGTATGGATGGGAAAGAAGTATTTAAAAACTATAATCTGTTTCAAAAGTAAAGTACCCTGAGTTTAGGACACTATAATTTCTACAAAATTTAAACAAAAAAATCGCGGTTTACATAATGATATTCCATGATTATTTCTATTTTACATGAAGAAAAACATTTTTTTTTTGTTTTACTATTTAAGTATTACAGTATGAAATTTAAAAAATGAGAACCATTTTTATTGAAATTTTGAGATACAATAACTTCAAATTAATGTATGCTTTTCAAAAATTAATGTGTTTATATGCAACTTTATCTACAATTTGAGGTCCAAAAGAAGTATTAATTATTGAAATTTATTGTAAATAGAGAACAACTAAGCATCAGTTAACTTTGCAATACATACAGAAAAAATATCAAAAAAATAATATGTGTAGATTGTATGATTATTGAAATGAAAGAAAAACGTAAAAATAATTGCATATGGTAACGCAATAACGTGCAATTAATTGTTAAAATCGAGGAAGTCGCAACTTTTTCAATTTTACTGTTCATCACCATCTCGGGGTCAGGGGGGATGCCGGCTTATAAACTTCGTGTACGTTCGTCTATTATCGTCGTGAGTCAATGATGTTCGATCTCAAAGTGTATAGAGCGGCAAGATTTACTATTAAAATTATTGCACGTTTGTTCCAGAATTATAATATTTGTAACTAAATGATTGTCAAATGTTTAATTACATTTATTTTAAAAAATCTCTATTTGTTACTTTATCATTTATTGTATATTTATAATTTATCATTTATTTTTATTTCATAATAAATAAGCAAATTTTTCAATTATTTGACGTGGAGTATAATAATAAATTTGTTAAATAGCGATAGAGTGAATATTTAAAATAACAAAAAATATTCTTTCACTTAATTCCGAAATACACCTTTGCCGCTTTACTGTGCGCAGAATACGTATTAGCTCTGCCGAAGGAAGAAAATTGTTGAAATTGTAATGTTTATATTCTGGCATTATATAATTTGTTTTTTAATTTATTTTATAATAAATTCGCTTAATAGATATTTACACACCAAGTGAGCTAAGGTAATGTTTATTCATGAGAAGAAAGTTTAGCTCACGAGCCCATAAGGGCGAGTGAGTTAAATTCTTCGAGTGAATAAACATTCTTAGCTCACGTGGTTTGTACAATATTTTATTCAATTTTGACGAAATAGTAGTAAAAACCATGATAATATTTAATTTTGACAAAACAAAAAACTAATCAGTTAGTAGACTGTGCATGACAATCGTCAATGATAGATGTCAAGTCATCTATTTAAAAAGATTTATTGTCTGTCATTTGTGCCGTGAAAAATAATGAAAATGGCTGATAATGTCTGATAAATACTATGGTAAGTGTTAATTTCGTGCATAATGCTATTTTAAATGAATTATTTGTTGCAGAGTGAATTAAATAAATGTGAGAGTGATTTAAATAATTTTAATTCACTTGTGAAAAAATTGTTACTTATAATTGTTGCTATGGAGTTAATAATGACAGTTTAAAAGGTCAAAATTGAATAAAATATTTATTACCTACTAACAGAATATCGAAACAAAATTTCTTAAAGAATAATGTTAATCGAGATACTCTTTGTTACTTTTTATTTAATTCATAAAACAAACAAATTAGACATCCTTCAAATTATAGTTTTTTAAAAGTGTAAAGTCCAGTCTACATTTTATCAGAAGCATGATTTTTTTATTTATTATTTATTTTTTAACGAGGAAAACATGGAAATTTCATGTTCCCAACATACATTTTATTTATTTATGCAAAAAGTTATAACATTTCAAACCCAGTGGACTTTACTTTTGAAACCGATAATAGCATAGAATTTAATCAACTTAACTTTTTCTCTTTTTTTTTCAGGCAATATAATGAACCCCACCCCCCTCATCTAGTCACAATGGGTAAACCAATCCACATCGTTCTTTACTCTATTTTATTCTACACGTTGAACGCGTTGTTCTTCGTTATAACCGTGCTTGCATATATCGTTCATGCCATCGCTAAGCAACTGGTGCCCGTTAGCTACCGCTTCCAGAAATCTCTGGAAGGGGAAGTTGTCTTGGTTACTGGAGGAGGCGGAGGACTGGGAAGACTGCTATCGGTGAGATTGGCGAAGGAGAAGGCTACGGTCGTGTTATGGGATATCAACATGAAAGGTAAGGAAGATACGTATATCATTAATACTTATTTACATAATCAATAATTATCACTTTGCAATTTTTCATTCTCAACATTTTTCTTATAATATATAATAATATAAAAATACACAAAATTGTAGGTTGACACAAGTCCAAAAAATAGTTTTGCGTAAAATTTAAGTTCTCGAATGTAATAGTTATTTACATTCGAGTGCGTGTAAGTTGTATTTTACAGCGCGACAGCTTTGTTTAAGGCACGAGCCCTTAAGGCGAGTGCCTTATTAGCTGGAGCGCTGTAAAATACTTCACGCACGAGAATTGTATCAAATTTTTTGGCCGACGATAATGAAAATCACTTTTTTTAATGAGATAGGTTATACTTCTGAAAAGGGTTAGTTTAAAATACTGGGGTTAAGTCAATTTCCAAATTTGATTTTACTTACCTTCATTAGAGTACTTCTTCTAGCGAAAAAAATTATTTGTAATAATAGATGTTGTTTATGACTGATAATATATTTATTTGCTCATGTTTTCTTCGTAATAAATAATAGGTAGGTGTCGATATTTGACATTTCAGCAATTTTCGCCTCGCGTATTTGACAATATCGATCGGTGACTATGTCGGTAACGGCGGATTTTTACAATAATGACAGATGTCGCTGCCGTGATTTTAGTTTATATTAATTAATTTTAAATGTAGGAAATGTTAAAGTAAAAAAAATAACTTATGTAGGTAGTAGTTTTTTACATGAACTTTATTATAGTAAAGATGATTTCTTTTCTAAATGCCCATAAACGTCGAGTGTATTTTGATTATTTTACCGCATAGTTAGATAAGTTACAACACAGTAAGCGTAAAATGTAGGTTACACTTGCTGTGTATACAATTGTAAAGTTCCCATTACACTTCAGGAGGGCAAAAAGTTACTTACATTAGCTCGAAACGAAACGACATTAGCTCCATCTCTCGAAAAATATAATTTTGATTTATGTCACTAATCTTGATTATTAGAAGCATATTTTTGACCAATTTTATCTGATGAACTTATAATTTCTAAATTTTGACTTGTGTCACTATTCTCGCCGGGGTTTGATATTTTAAAATCAATTTACCAAAGCGTTGTCGTGAAAATAAATGATTTTTTTTAATCGCCAGTTGCACCAACAAGGGTTAAATTTTAAGCGACCCTGAAACAAAACAAAAAATCAAATCGAAATTTTGACTACAATGAAAGATAATTAATTTGACATTTCATTTCGAAGCAATATTGTCAGTTTAAGGAACGCTTAAAATTTAAATTAGGTACGTTGGTGCCACCGGCCATTAATGCTAAGGTCAGTGCATGCGTATCAGCATCAGTACATATTGAAAATTAGTTCTGAATGTGTTCTGAAACCGATGAAGATCTTCCTTCTGATGTAGAAGAATTGGATGTGGATTCAATAATTCATAAATTGGTATTAAAGAAATCATTATTGACATTCTTGTTTCTTTTTGCGTCAGTTGTGTAATATTCTTTATGCACGGACGTATCATAATGAAACGTCAAACCAAATTATAACCTACAATATAAACAATTTAAACAGGCAACATGAAGAGTTTTTATTACAAATCGAAAATTTTTATATTCTTTAATGAAAAATGACAATTATTTTTGTGATATTTATATGGAAAGCACGGAGATACACAAAATAATACTCAAATGACATAACTAATAAACAAACAATAAACTGTTGTTCTCCGCTTTCATAGCAACACTAGATACTGGATGTACGAGAACAAATTCTTTTCGATACAATTTTTCTAACACTCATAATTTGAAAATTTTCGTCCGTGCATAAAGTTTTGTATGTACCATGAGTGTAACTTGCTTTTATGGCCTTTAACGTGTTCAAAATCCCGCCGCAGGCCATAAAAGCCTCCTTTGCTCTTAATACATAAATAACTATTACGTAACTCATTTTAATATAAAGATTTTTGCAAAACTCATGTATCAGTTATGTAAAAAGTGACATTTTAAAACGTCATATAGTTAGGTAAAATTCAACTTTTTAAAGTGGAATTAGATAACATTATTTATTTATTTACCATCAATTATTACCCAAATATCTGTAACTTAATGCAAGAACAAGATATACCATTTTTTTGTTATTTTGGGAAGGAGTGATTTAAAATCTGGAAGATATACTTCCTCTGTCCCAAATTATGGTAAATATTATTTTTTTTTTAAAAAAAAATGACAAAATTCATTATTTAATGATAATAAATTTATGAAAATATGATTTTAAAGTAGAACATTTTCAAAGAAAATATTTTTTAAAAAATCGTTCTTTAACAATAAGGGTGAAATTAAATTTTGCAATTTGAATTTGTCATTTCTTAAAACAGCGTTAATGGGATTTAATAAAAGTCCTGGATTACAGTCAATAAATATTTATACAAAATCGACTAATTTCGACAACTAATTTGCCTTCACAGGATCTATAAAAATATTTTTAATTTACATTAGTTTTAGCTTTTTCTACATTTTGTTTTACTTGTAATAATTTTTTTACATAAAATGGTATAAAAAATTTTAAAAATACAGAAATAACACGAACAACACAATTTGAATGTCAACATTTTAAAAATAAATAAATAAGATAAAATACTCTAAAGTCGTCATAGATTATATTTTTGACGACAAAATGTGTGTTGCACGTTGCACGTGTTATATTTGTATTTTTAAATTTGTTTTACTTTTTTATGTCTAAAATTTATTACATTTTTTAGAAAGTATTTTAAATGAAAGTTTATGAAATATTTTTCGTAGTAAAAAAAATAATAATTTATCGTTATATTCATAAATAATTAAATAAAAAGATTGACTCCAGAAATAGTGATGATAAACAACCTCCCACTCCTGTGACGTCAGAGTACATACATCACATCATTCATAGCCAATAGGAAAATAGTTCACGTTATTTATATAAATAACAGTAGGCGGTTAGTTTGTCAAATGATAAACTGTATGTACTCTGACGTCACATTCTGTTTGATCACATGACTTTTTCAAAATATTACACAAATTTCAATATTTAATTGTAAATTATCTAATGGATATTTTCAAATTTGAGGCTCTAAAAAACAATATCTTTTAAAATTTATTTCGGATAGCTGGAGTTCGGATAATCGGAGTTCTACTGTATTAGGATAAATTATAAAGAACTTTTGTTTTATTGATTAAGCTATTGATTTTTATTGATCATTTTCAGCAATATTTTGTTGGGCTAAGTCAACTGCGTTTTGACTGTACATAATAGATACCGGAGAAAGCAGTTAATAATTAATTAATTAGCAGTTAATATCTTTGATTTGATATTTCTTCTTTAAAAATTGCTAATTTTGGAATTCATATTTTCTTCATCTAAAACGCAACGGGCATCCCTTTATTATCAACACTTTTGACAATATTGACAAAAACAAAAATTAATTCCTACAATCAAAATGCATGCAAAGTGCAAAGCCACCTATAATCAGCAAGAGGATTTAATTTTGATATACCTGTAAAGTCAAAATCTCGCTAGATACGAGAAGGTCCGGGGTTCAAATCCCTGCAGAGTCATTGAATTTTTCATAATTTCTTTCGTCGTTTATTTAAAATTCTCCATGATCCTTAAGCCAATTTCTTTCCTTAAATAAAATAAAAATGTCTTTGTAAAAATGTATAACAGATTTTGGGGCAGACGGACTAACATTTTTTTCATTACAAAAAACCTTAAAACAATTATAGAATATTCTCAATGTTTCTAATGGAAATTGTAAGTTTGATACTACAGCTGTTTTTATCTGAATGTGTTTGAGAGCCGAAAATCGAACCCGAACCTGAACCGAACCAAACTTTAATATTTTAGCGAACCCAAACCCAGAACCGAACCTCAGATTTATTTTTCAATAGAATCCGAATCAGGAGTGGGATCACGTAAAAGTGAAAACGATATTGCGATTATCGAGAAGTGAAAACGATATTCGTTTCCTTAGCGATCACGTAAAATTAGTCACTCACTACGTTTTCAACTTCGGTTATTTCCGTAAAGTGACTACGTTTTGCGAAAACGATATCGTTTATAGACTAATGTTTTTGTATTAAATAGTAGTTTTGACAGATGATTTATATGAATGTCATCAACATTTTTAATCTAATATCAAAACGTATTATTCTGGCCTTTCGTTCATAATAGCAATGCTATAAGAATTGAAGAAGGATACAAGTTAAATTATCAATTAGTTACAGATGCTATGTGTCATCTAATTTTGTTCCTTTTTATATTCCAGAAGAAAAATTTATGAAGTAAACAAAAATATTTCTAAATATATAATTAAAACTTTAAGAGATAATTTAAGACTGCAAGTAGACAAGATAGTTATTTTAAAGTAATCTAGTTTTTATTAAGTTTTGTATTTCAAGTAAGTAAAGTATGGATAGGCCACATTTAAATAACGGCACATAACCTTCGGGCAGGTTGCGGAAAATGATCAATTCATAAATTTTAATTTTGTGTAAAAACTACAAAATATTAATCACAAAACACAAGCTAGAATCGTTATCATTGTTGCTTCGCAGAATGCAATAGTTATTAAAATTTCCTTTCTTGGATTTATTCTTGTAATCAATTATCTTGGGCTGGAATCAAAATATGCTTTGTTGTAATCAACACTTTTACAGTTACTAGAATATCAATAATACCAGAAAATATTTCTTTTAGATAGTTCTTTCTACTAACTAAGAAAGTATCTGATCAACAATATTTCAATTTTCTATCATAATTTTCAAAAGAGTACAAATATAGCTATGGTAAATCATACGCATTTGGTTCTTTGCAACATGCTAGTATTAAAACATTTATGAATTTCTCGTAGATTCATTCTTGTAATCAATATTCGTTTTATAATTATCGTATTTTATTATAATTATTTCATTTTCGCTTTGCTAAAAAAATACCTTTCAAATTTGATATATTAATTTATCTTTAAATCATTTGTAATGACATTTCGTTCCAAAACGTCAAATTTAACTCACTGCTCACTACATTCTTTTACTTAAATGCAAGTAAATTAGAAAAAGATATACCTATACCCAAATGTATGAAATAAAAAGAGACGTAAGATACGACCATTGTTTTCACATGCTTTGCGGGTGTCGACTAGAATTCACATTTTTTTCGGTCCAAAACGATATCGTTTTCGGTTTTCACTATTTACGTGATCACATTTTCACTTGTCGACAGTCGCAATATCGTTTTCACAGTTACATGATCCCACTCCAGAACCGAACCAGTTATTAAAATTCGGATTCAGCTCCGATTCAGATTCATTTTCAGTTCAAAACGCAAGCGTAATCGTAATACAGCCGATCTGCGTTGCTGCCTGTATTGTCTGTTTGTCAAATTGAGTTGCATTATTAATTCCGACTCTCATTTTAAATTATTTAAAAGATAGATATACAAAAAAAGTTTAGTTCAATTTTCATTAGGTCGAACCGAACCTGAACCCGGAAGAAAACCGCAAATTATATTAATGCTTGAACAAGAACCGCACACGAACCCATCTCTCAAAAAAAAAAACATATTAATCTTAACCTGATCCGAACCCAGTTTTTGGCGGTTTGATGCCCTGCGAAAATTTCGAAGGTCAACTCCATCAGTCGTATTCGTTTTTTACAATCTTATATGTTCTTTTGCCTAATTTAACCTTTTCGATTTTTACCTGCCTTTGCAAGTTGTCTTTTTCTTGTGGCAAAACTAAGTTCTTCTGATCGACTACAAAAAGGAATCTTCTTTTAAGGATAGTGGTGGTCATAATATATTACTCTCAGGTGCAGAAAAAATGGGCCATTATTTTTTTTTTATTTTCGTTAATTGTCTTGACAACTATAAGAGCTACGAAGTCGGTTAATTATTTTTTATTCAGAACAAATGCATAGGTCACTAGATAAGTAGGTACAGACAAATATATAAATTTTGCAATTTTTTTTTGAAAACTTCTAAGTTTGAAATAAGAAATAATTCCAGATTTTAATTTAAACTTCTTAAGGAAGCTTTTTTAAGCTCTTGCGAATGGTTATACTTATTTCAAGTCATAGTTCCAATGTCGTGTTTGATTATTATTACATTAAATAAACCGAAAAGTACCACATGTTACCTGTTTTGTACATTGTAATAGTCTGTCTTTAATTGGACAAAGTTAAAAGTTTTATTTAAAATGTTTCAAAAACAAATCTGTTAACAAAAATGAAAATAAAAAGTGACCCGGATGGACAAGCTAATAAAAATAGAAAGAATTTTGTGGAAATAAAGCTGTAAAAAATTAGAAAACATAATTATAACCTAAAAAATAATTACAGGAAATGAATTTGCTTTCACGAGAGAAAAAAATAATGGAAATTTGGGTGATCAAATTTTTTGAAGAGGTAGTGTAGTAATGAAGCAAAAGAATTCCTAAATAAAAAATTGTAAACATATTTTTTTTTGTACAACAAATTTTAAAACGTGTTTTTTTTTAGACTGTAGTGAAATCAAGCTGCACTTTTATCGTAAGGGTAGATAAAATAATACTTTACCTGTAATGCCAGATAAAGTACTTTGAAAATACATTATAAACTTTGACGGTTCTGAATATGTTCTGAAACCGATGTAGTTCTTCCTTCTGATGTAGAGGAATTGGATGTGAGTCAATAATTCATAAATTGAAATTAAAGAAATCATTATTGACATACTCTTGCTTCTTTTTGTTATCAGTTGTGTAATATTCCTTACGTAACTAATTATAATATAAAGATTTTTGCAAAACTCATTTTGTATCAATTATATACATATGTAAAAAGTGACATTTCAAATGTCATAAAATTAGGTAAAATTCAACCTTTTAAACCGGTATTAGATAATAGTTATTTATTATATGAGAGTGGAATGTAACATATTAGCCTCGTGGCTAATTTTATTTAGTGACTAATATGTATTCCACTAGAATGTAATACATTTTATCCAACACTTTTTTTTTTAAAACTTCATCGTTTGATACTGACATATCAATAGATATACTATTTAAAATTATATAGTAGCCATTGAATAGTTGTTGTTTTGATATATTGTTTATGAAAAAAATTCTGCAATAATTATTGTCTTTCATTGGGAATTTGAAAGAAAAATAAATTAAAATAGGCGAAAATTAGGATCTTCCTTTAAAACATACTCATTTACAAGCATAAGCAGTATCGTTGAATTTAATTCCGAAGCTACTAACCACAAACTCGTTTCATCAGCCGTAGATGACAGCTGTCATTGCGTAAAGATAAATAACGTAAGTATCATTTAACATAAATGTTAATATTTATTTAAATAAATAAGTTTTATAATGTTAAATGATATAAATAATAAAATAATTTTGTCGACTTGCTTTTTATTTATATTGAAAAAAAAAACGCAAAAATCAGTAATTATTCCTCCGTAACTTCCTTAATATTCTCTCACGAAGTTGTTGTACATTAGTTATTTCAAATAAACATAGTAACAAGTATATTATGAGTAAATATTGGATAAAATTATTTATTTACCATCAATTGTATAACTCAAATGTCTGTAGCTTAAAGGCAGAACAAGAAATGCCAATAAAAACTTCAATTATTGTGCACTTAACGTGAAAGATTCATTTCTTGGAATAAAATAAATAAATAAATAAATAAATAAATAAATAAATAAATATAGTTATTTTCGTAACAAGTTATGAAAAATACCAAATATCATGCGAGTGTAAATTGACGCACGACGCGTAGCGGAGTGCAAGTCAATACACACGAGCTAAGATATTTGTATTTCATACAAGTTATGAACATTATTTTTTAGACGAGCTTAAATAAATTTTACTTTTTTTACAAAACTGAAATTTAGGTTCAAACGTACGGCCAGCTGACAAATGAATAATGTATACATATAGCCAGAAAATAATGACATAGTAACCTAGCAACCGTGTCAACTATTACGATATGAAATATATCGTAACACTCATGTCATAAGTTCAACTTTCAGTGTTAGGATACTACGTTGATATGTCATATTTATCACAATGGTCGTCTAAAAAATATATTATCACGGCATATTACCTATTTCTGGGTGTGCCAACCTGCTTTATCGCAGATATCGGTAATGATGATGACATATTTGTACCGTGCGGGCGCTTACCAGGCGTCACCTCACGGGCACTCATTACTGGCGTGGAGAGTGCACCACAGGGGTCACTTTTGTGCCATTCTTGGAATAAAACCACAACTTATTAAATTTTAAAATTGTGCTTAAATGATAATTTAATATACAGTTGATTTTTGGCGTAAATACCAAAATAGTTTAACGCGCCCTTAAATGAAAGAAAGAAAATTGATTTTTATTATTTTTTAAAATCTGCCGTAGAAAAAAATTAGAATTTTATACCCGATGATAAAATTTAATCATCGATTCGCAAAAAATAGTTTACTCGTATAAAAAATATAACTATTAAGAATTTCCAAACATAGTCAATATTATGTATAGTGAAAGCCATATCAAAGCATTGACCATGATTGTTTTGCTTTTTCAACAATCCTTGTTCAGTATACTTTATAGTAGGTAAAGCAAAAACAAAACCTTTAAACTTCAATTTAAAAATGAAATTTACTATAAAAACATTCTCTTTTATATCAAAGTCAGCGTTTATTTTTCCTTCTAACATTGTTGCATTCTTATTTTCTATACAATGCAGAAAGAAGACTGTTTGAAATATTATTTTTAGTGGAGGTTGCATGGCCACATTTTTATTCGTTATTCGTGAGAGACAGACCTGGAGATTTTTTTTTCCATATTATTCTTAGTTTTTATTATTCCTGTGTGCTAATAGATATTTATACATCAAGTCAGCTAAGATAATACGGGCTCCTGAGTTAAATTCTTCGAGGGAATAAACATTCTTAGCTTTGACGTTTTAAACTGTCATTATTAACTCCATAGCAACAACTATAAGTAACACTTTTTTCACATGTGAATTAAAAAAAAATTTAAATCACTCTCACAAAATTTTAACTCACTCTGCAACAAATAATGCATTTAAAATAACATCAGGTACGAAAATAACACTCACCATAATATTTAGCAGACATTATCAGCCATTTTCATTATTTTTCACGGCACAAATGACATGCAATAAAGCATTTTAAATACATGACTTGACGTCTATCAGCGACGATTATCATATGCTCAGCCTACTAACTGATCAGTTTTTTATTTTGTCAAAATTGAATATTATAATGGTTTTTATTAGTATTTCGTCAAAATTGAATAAAATATTGTACAAACCATGTGAGCTAAGAATGTTTATTCACTCGAAGAATTTAACTCACTCGCCCTTATGGGCTCGTGAGCTAAACTTTCTTCTCATGAATAAACATTACCTTAGCTCACTTGGTGTGTAAATATCTATTATTCAATTTTGACGAAATAATATAAACCATTATAACATTTAATTTTGACAAAATAGAAAACTAATCAGTTAGTAGGCTGTGCATGACAATCGTCGATGATAGACGTCAAGTCATCTATTTAAAAAGCTTTATTGTCTGTCATTTGTGTCGTGAAAAATGAAAAATAATGAAAATGGCTGATAATATCTAATAAAAACTGTTGTTTGTGTTATTTTTGTAATGCCTGATGTAATTTTAAATGCATTATTTGTTGCAGAGTGAGTAAAATTTGTGAGAGTGATTTAAAAAAAATTAATTCACATGTGAAAAATCGAACATCTTTGACTCACGACGATAATAAACGAATGTACACGAAGTTTGTAAGCCGGAATCCCCCCTGACCCCGAAGGCACGTTTTTGAGTTGCTATATGTAATAATTTTTACGTTTTTCTTTCATTTCAATAATCATACAATCTATACATATTAATATTTTTTTGATATTTTTTCTGTATGTAAAGTTAGCTGATGTTTAGTTTTTCTTTATTTGCAACAAATTTCAATAATTATAATACTTCTTTTGTACCTCAAATTATAGATAAAGGTGCATATTAACAAACATTAATTTTTGAAAAGCATACATTAGTTTGAAGTTAGTGTATCTCAAAATTTCAATAAAAATGGTTTTATACTGTAATATTTAAATAGTAAAACAAAAAAAAATGTTTATCTTCATTTAAATATAAATAATCATGGAATATCATTGCGCAAAGAACGATTTTTTTTGTTTAAATTTGAATAAAATGTTACTTATAGTTGTTGCTATGGAATTAATAATGACAGTTTCAAAAAAAATTTAATTAAATTATTTTTTAATGACTGACAGAAAAAGCCTATAACTTATAATGAAGAAGAACGAATAAATAAACCTAGGAATATAATAATAGTTATAATAGAATAACATACATCTGGTATTAAAAAGTTTAAAAACAATTATATTGCATATAACTATGTGCAATTTATACGTCATTTCACAACAGTGTGCTAAAATTATTTCATTTTAGAAATGTATATTTAAACTTAAAATTGCTTTATAATGTACAAGATTTTTCCATATAACTCGTACATACTTTACCTTTAAATTTAATATGTTCATAATTTTCTGCTGTGAGTTTATTTGCATGTACAGTTTCCGCATGAAACATTATGACAATTGATTTTAAGATAAGAGGAATGTACAATCATAAGTATGAATATTGCATAATAATAATAATAATAATAATAATAATAATAATAATAATAATAATAATAATAATAATATCCAAATTAAAAATACTTTTCCTCCAAATTGCTGCTGTTTATAGAACGAATAATTTTATTGATTAAATTAAAAAGAATCTTTTTTTATCATACATCATTCTTAAGTAATACCAATACATCGATTTGTAGTATAAAAAAACTGATTTCAATATATGGGGAATAATATCATGCCATAAACAATATTATTGCGTAATAATATGGTTTTCTGTTGTAAATTATGCAATAGTGTCAAGAGAATTCATCACAAATTTCTTAGATAAATAGTTATTGCTATCAAATTAGGCATTTAAGATGCTTCTTAAATGAACGACAATTAATTATGTACTACTACGCTGTGGTCGAATCAAGAATAAGATACAGTGTTTGTTTTTGGGGAAATTCATCCACAAGTAATGAGGTTTTTGTAGCCCAAAAAAGAATAGTAAGATGCCTGGCTGGTGCAAATCACCGGAGTAGCTGCAGAGAATTATTTAAAAAATGCATATTCTTCCACTTTCATGTCTTATCATTCTCGATTTATGTATTTTGATACATAAAAATAAAGAAGATATCATGTTAAACAGAAATTACCACCAGTTCAATACAAGAACTAAAAATGACTTTCGTATGCCATTAACTAGAACCAAAATTGGAGAAAATTCATCCTATATACTTGGATTGCACATCTACATCTGTTTACCTCCTAATATTAAAAACTTAAACAATATTACAACTTTTAAAAAACATCTTAAAATGTTTCTAATTGAACACTGTTTTTATAATTTAGAAGAATTTTATCAATTTTGTAAAAAATGATGTAGTTCTCATTGACTTGTTTATTTTCTTTGTACTGACCTTTTTCTATACACATTGTACTACTGTGTCTTTGAAAATAAAATAATTATTATTATACTGTTATAGACTGTGTCCGATGTTGTAGTTTTATCACCCTAATATCTAAATCCTAAATTTATCAGTCCTAAATCTAGTGATTATTTAGGATTTTAGGAATTAAATTTTAGGGTTTTGCAGGAGCACACTATGCCTTGAAGTTGACGCGCACTAATTAAACAAATATGTTCGTTGCTATAATTTGTGTAAAACGTCAAATTTACTCTCAAAGAATAGCTTCTTAGCTTCTATTTTATGAAATATAATATTAATATTTAATATGAAGCATCAAATTAAATCGAATTATATAATTCATTTTTCTTATTCTAAAGTGTTGCCATACAAACCAATGGATGTCATAAGTGTGCCATTCGGAGTTGTATTTATGTGAAGAAGACCTAAATCCTAAAATCTAAATGTCAAAATGCAACATCGGATACAGCCATACTCGCCGTCAAATGCGTATGGACTGATGTTCAACTTTTTCGCTTCTCCCTGTCCCTTTCAACATTTCCCCTGAATTGTAACAATATAGTAATCTCCAGTCCATATTTATTTGACGGCAAATATAATACAAAGGGCGACTTTACTAATAATTATTATTTGCAATTGTTACGGCCGATTTCACCACCGATTCCTAAACCGTTGCCTAGTTAGGAATTTCCTAAATTTAAGAACTGCCTAACCTGATACTTATCCGTTTTGGATTTCACAACAGTATGCTAAAATTATTCCATTTCAGAACTTTATATTTAAACATAAAATTGCTTTATAAGGTACAAGATTTTTCCATATAACTCTTGTATACTTTATCCATAATTTTCTGCTGTGAGTTTAATTCCATGTACAGTTTCCGCATGAATCATTATGACAATGAAATAAACTTACTTTGACATTAATTACCTGCGATTATGAAAACGAGACACGAAAAGCGAATAATACAAGTGTTTAGTGAACATTAAATAGATTTACAAGTTTTATCTTAAATTGTAGTGTTTATTTAGGTTGTGAATTTGAATTTTATATTCACGCAATCGGAAACCGGAAAGCATAATTTTGTTCTATTTTACGGTGGAAAATAAAGTAGTTATATATTGAAAGATGTTTTCAGAACTCATTTTAATAAGATAACACAATATTTGGGTATAAGTTCTGTACTATTTATTGAAAAAATACAACGTTTCGACAGCTAGGTGCTGTCTTCTTCAGGTAAAAAATTATAATAAAAATAAACATGTAGTCAAGACAACTAGCAATTCAAAGGTACAATGATTAATGGAAAAACATATAATACAAATCATAAGTAACTTTGAAAAATTATGCAATTTTTTGGCACAAAAACAGAAAACAGCAAACAAACTGTTTTCTGTGAAAATGCAAAACCCGGGCAATGACTTGGACGGCGGGGATGCAACTTCTCTGTGTGCCAGAGGAAAAAACCGTCCGCAAAAAACTGGCTGAGAAGTGCCCAGAAATGTGAAAAAAATGTATAATCAGAACAATATAAATGTTAAAGTATTGTATAAAATAACATATTAGAGTGACCGATTTTCGGTAGCGAATAACCGCATCCGGACCACAATAATAGTTATGCAACAATCCTTTTTCGCCACATGAATATTAAGGTCGAATAACAGGGTACCATGATTTATTGAGTTCATAGCCCGTGTTTAAATTTATATTATCAGATGACTTCTTGATTTCTACTGCTTCTCTAATCAATCTTCTAATCCATTGATTTTCATGTGCTATAATTTTCGTATTTTTAAAGTCAACTCCGTGTAAATTCTCAATGGCATGTTCAGCTACTGCTGATTTATCAGGTTGATTTAGTCTTATATGGCGTTGATGTTCCTTTATTCTAGTAGCTACCGTTCTTCCAGTTTACCCAATGTATACCTTTCCACATTGGCAAGGGATCTTGTAAATGCCGGAACATTGCAGAGGAACTTTATCTTTAACACTACCAAGAAGATCACGTATTTTTAAATTTGATTTGAAAGAAGTTTGTATATTATATTTCTTTAAAATCCTGCCAATTTTGTCAGTAACATTGGCAACAAATGGTAAAGTGGCATATAATTTTCTATCAGTAGTGACTTGAGGTAGTGGTTTATTCTTCGTTTTTAGTGCTCTTCTAATTTGAGCTTTACTGTAACCATTTTTTTGAAAAACATCATCCAAAAAATGTATTTCTTCTTGAAGTTTACTAGGATGACATAAAGAAGTAGCTCTCTGATATAATGTTCTTATGGTACAAGCTTTTTGCGCAGGATGGTGGTTAGAAGTCTCATGAAGATATTGGTTTGTGTGCGTTGGTTTTCTGTATACTGAATGAATCAGCTTACCATCATCGTGTTTTTCCAAAAGAACATCCAAAAAGGGTAGACGATTATTTTCTTCAATTTCAATGGAGAATTGGATATTCTTGTGTTGCATATTTAAATGTTTTAAAAAAACATTCAATTCATCTCTTCCATGTGGCCAAATTGCAAAAACATCATCAACATAACGTAACCAGACAGTAGGTTTCTTACTTGCTGTGTTTAATGCTTTTTCTTCTTTATTTTTCAATAAATAGTACAGAACTTATACCCAAATATTGTGTTATCTTATTAAAGTAGTTATGTTTAAATAATATATTATTTAATGAGCATATAGTGTAGGATGATTTCATCTTCGTGTAATAAAGCTATTATGTGCGAGTCAAATACTATACAACTATACTTTATCTACAATTATTAATTACACAGATTAAAAATACATAATAAATATATTTTGTATGGTTGCGTCACAGATTATCTATACTACCGTATACAGATGCGACATACTCGGCGATTTCGTTGGGGCAAATTTTCAACTGCGCAGGTTGTTTGCGCATGCCATATTTCGTTAATAAAATGGCGTGTTCTTAGTTTGCCGTTATAGTTTGCAAAATAAATATGAAATATAAAAGTCAGTGCCGTGAAAATAAAATGGGACACTTTTTTTTCAAAAAATTTGAAATTGTAGCCATACAATTTAATATCATTAAAAATATTGTAAAGTAAATTAAAGAAATTAAATTTACCCGTCCTTGACAGGAAAGTTTATAAACAAGAACTTTAATACAATAAAAGGAAAAAAAAACTATTATTATTATAACAAATAATAAGAAATGGCTTCATTGATTCTTAGTTTTTTTATGTTATGTTGTCATTTAATGCATAGTGTAGCAGTTGATTTTTACCTATTATTATAAATAATAGGTATTGTATTATTTAATTCTTTGTTTTTATATTAGTAATCTATTTAAATAAAATGATATCTACTGATTAGTAAAAAAAAACATTGAAAAATAGAAACTTCTTTATACAGATTTGAACTCGCGACCTCACATAGATTCGGTGTTTGCTCTAACCCTCGCTCTAAAAAACTCGACTACAAGCCAAGCTGTACTGCCCTCATATTTGTAGGATTTTGAGGTAGTAAATTATTTCATTAAAAACATGGCCGCCAATAAAATTTTTTGGAGACACTAACTTCAAAGGTACCCACAGAGAGTGTCGCATCTGGTTACAATAGTATAGGTAATCTGTGGTTGCGTTATAGACGTTGACGTCTTTCAAATGTCATATGTTGATATCACATGTTGGCATGTAGAAATATTATTGCTCTCGTCACTTATTAACTTTAATGTACTTATTACACTTGTATACAAAAGTATGGATAAAAACGTGATAACGTGACGAATTGACGATTTTCTTTATTTATAATTTCTAATATGACATTGCATTGAAAAATAATCTTTTCTAATTTCTCGTCTGCTTTTAAATTCGCTAATGATCTGTTAATGTTGAATGTCATTACTCAATTTGATAGTCATTATCAACCTGAAATTTCTCTACATGCTCGGATGGTCAGCAAGAATTTGCCTTCGCGTTTTGATCTAACAATTAAGTCATGTATATTCTCGTGAAATAGTCGAGCACATAAATGCACTACAAACTATAATATATGTACATACTTTCTTTACTTTCACTTATGAAAACTTGGTTTTTATTGTATTTCTAAGGATCCATGATTAAAGTAAGGTTTCACTTTTTACGGAGTGACTTGTTATTAATACGATTTATGAATAGGTTTATTTTATAACATGTCCATCGTAAAAACAATCTTAACTTTATTAAAGTAATTTCATTTGTTTGGTGAAAAATTGTAGCAATATAATTGTGATTGATATCATCACTTATGATAAGTAAATAATACATTTATTTAAAATATATTATACGTATTAAACTTATGATATTTTTTATATATTTTGAATATTGCCATTTAAAATGTATATTTTACTGGTAATAATTTGAATAATAACATTAATAAATATAAATAATTTTTTAAATGTTGCAAAACGTTGCCTACAACAGAAAGTTGTTGAGATACAGTACAAATTACAGTAGAGTTTAAATGACATGGTATAATAAAATACAAAATATAAAATATTGCACAATTTTTTTTAATTGCTTGAAGTAGATCACATTCACTTTATTTTCCTAACAACTTTCCTAATTTGGGTACCAATAATAATACAATAACTCAGCCTTAACAATTATATTGTAACACATTCATCCTTTGATTGTACGATGTTCTAAGAGAAAATAACAAGAATTTTCATTTGTTGCAAAAAGTATACGTCAATAATAATAATGTCCCCTTTAAATTATTCCCCAATGTTAAATTGTTTCTAATCTGTAAAACACTTGTGCAGGGGCACCGTCCATGTATACAGTATGTGCGGCGCACACAGGCACTATGACAGTAGCGTAGCGTAGGGTGGGCAAAGGGGGCAACCCGCCCCGGGCGGCACATTGCTAGGGGCGGCAAAATCCCTGTCGTTGACTTAATATTAAAAAGACTACTATCGGGGAAATAATTATAGTCAGTTGAGTTTGAAACTCAATAACTTAAAAAAAAATTAAATGTGAAACGCACTTTCATTTATAGACTATATGCAGTTTTCATATAAAATATTTATAAATTTTTATTTAAAAATGATTAGTTCAATTGTATTACCTTTTTAATGTTTATGTGCATGAATGCATGGTGTCCTTTAACAATAAAAATTATTAAAATTAAACTAATCAATTTAAAATAAAAAAAATATATTAATATTTTGTATTAAAATTTCATTTTGAGTCAACATACCAATTTCAAATGTAAGAGTTATTAATAGAAGCTGAGATCTAACACTTTTACTTTTTTAATTATAAATAAAATGTAAAAAAATCGAAAAAAATAATGTTTAAGTTATTCACAAATTCACTCATCGTTACAAAATATTAAAATTAGATTTTTTCTATTCATATTGGTATTAGACATTAATGAAGTTGAGCATTTCTTCAAACGCGCTAAATATGGGGGTCATTTTTCATACACCTTTACATCCCTTGGAACAATGTAACATTCAATTATAAGGCATTTGACCTTGCGGCGCTTTTTTTTCTACATACCTTTACATAATTTATTTTCTTTTTGTATTTTTAAGAATTTTAAATTTTGTAGGGGGGGGGGGGCAAATTTAACATTTGCCCCGGGCGGCAAAACCCTACGCTACGCCACTGCACTAGGACGACAAAGACGCCGGAGCGTCTTAAAAATTTATAGAAATTCAAAATTCATTATACGTTGCGAAGCACTTAAAAATAATTCAATATCGCCTTTATTACTATTTTAGTAATTTCTTTTTAATTAAAAGAGTTATATATAGATAGGTACATATTTTTTTAAAATATTTATGTGCGTTGTTTCTCAATGTAGTAAAATGTTGATATGCGTTGTTAAATTAATAAATATTGTTAATTTTTGGCTAATTTAGATATAAATTACCTGTCACCTAATATATGATAATATTATTTCTTGCACAAAAATTTAACATTTCGTCCGCCGCTTTTTTTTACCCGTTTTACCGTCCGCCGGTCTGTAAAATAGCCAAATCACCCGTTAATCATACTAACCTTTAATTAATCATGTACAGCTCGATTCACAAAAAAGTTTAAGCTAATATTTAAAATTAAATTTTCATGATATTATCAATAAAGGAAAACTAGCAAAAACGATTTTTCAAAAATATAAATTGTTTAAAAATTTTATTTGACTCAATGGTTCGGAGTAAGTTAGAGTACGCCAGCCTGGTTTGGTCTCCATTTTATAAAAATAAAAATAAATAAATATATCATCACGGCATATTACCCATTTCTGGGTGTGCCAGTATCTACAACACATGTAGACAGCGGTAATGATGACGATATATTTTACCGTGTGGGCGCTTACCAGGCGTCACCTCATGGGCACTCATAGCTGGCGTGGAGAGTGCATCACAGGGGTCACTTCTGTGCCATTTAAAATTGGAAATCTTTGGCGTCAGTCGGGATCGAACCCGGTTCCCCAGGTTCGCGACCAGACACTCAGGCACGCGGCCACGGGACCCCATTTTATAATAATTATATATTATTGCTTGAAAATGTGCAAAAGAAGTTCTACAAACATTGTTATTATCGTGTTAATTTAGTATGGCCAAGTATTAATTACGATGAGTTATTATCTACTTTTCATGTCGAAACGTTAAGAGTAAGAAGACAAAAACAACAAGAGTACTATTTGTATACAAAATTGTAAACAATATCTTGAATGTACCTGATATTCTGGCTCAATTAAATTTTTTAGTACGCCCATATAATTCCAGAAGTTGTCAAACTTTTATCAATATTGTTGCTAAGACCAATTATCATCTTAATTCGCCAATTTTTTCAATGTGTTGCATATACAACATGTATTGTGAGGGACTAGATTTTTCTTATACTTTGTCGGCATTTAAAAAAATACTTGACCAAATTATGTAGTTACAATGTGTATTGTCAATTATTGCTGTTATGTTTATGCTACTTTTGAAATTTTTTTTTTTTTGGGTATATATCCTGGGTATTTAAACATTTCTATACTCTATGCATTATTAATGTATATTTATTCTGTAATTGGGGGTATCCCTGTTCAATAAATCAATAAAATAAATAAATAAATAAAAATAAAGGTAGATACTAGGAATAGATTAGATTATATTTTAAGATATAAACTGTCAAAATTAGAGTAGAATTCGATAATCCAAAAATGAGGATTAGCTTAAACTTTTTTGTGAATCGGGCTGATAAATTTTAGAAATATTTATCTGTAATTAAAGACAAAATAAGGTTAATATGTTAGCAATACTAACGTAACTTTAACATAGATGCGACATATGCCATGTTTCATCTAAATTTATATAATACCTACTATCTTCAGGTTGTCCGAGTGTGTTCAAAAAACAATAATTTAATGAATTTTGGTAAGTAGTTCATTTTGACTTATTTGTGCGTAAAATACTGTACGTACCTCAGGAAGAAATAAAATACGCCCTTAGAAAATAAAAGCTCTCTGCTTCGTGTCGCGCTTCAAATTTTGTCCGTAGGCGTAAACATTTTCTTTCAACTCTCTTATGGGTGGGGTTTATAGTAGGTCATTACCACAGAGTTATCTGTAAATATAAATAGGTAGAAATATACGGAATAACAGATACGCATTCAAATATTTATTTTTATCTTAATGTCACATTGATACTGCATATTATGTGTAAAATTAATTCTTGGTCTTAACAGAAATCAAAATATACTTACATATACAAATAATTAAAATCATATGGCTAATATGTTGTCATAATTAATAAAGTATACAGAGAAGCATAAAAACATTCTACTAAATACACTACTGCTGAGACTTGTGTTGTAAAACCACTCAGTACGGAGTCAAAAGCCAGAGCCAAATGTTGCGCGGGGTATATGTAAATAAATAACTATTTTGATACAAATGTTTTAATGAATGGGGCGCCATCAAAATTTTTTGCACATAGGCGCAGCATATTCTTGGTGCGCCCGCGCGCCCTTGCACTTGTGGAATGTACTTTGTGGGCATAGCTTTCAGTTACTTTGAAGCCGGGTCCACATTGAAACGAACATTGTTCCATAAATACATTCAAAATTTTATTGTAAAGAATGGATAATGAATACACATGTTGCATTTTTTTTTGTTTGTATAGTTTCATTTTCCTTAACTTTGTATGAAATTTGTTAAATTATAATTTTTAAATATTTTCGAGATATAAAAGGACCTAGTTGAACATGGTTCAAAATAACAGTAGATATATAAAAAAATCCAATAAAGAGACTTTTTGTACCATATCCACACTTTTTATTATTATTTTTGTTGTACTCTGTCCAGAAGCACGTGACAGAATTATGAAATCTGATTGGCTCTGGACTTGATTCAAGACAATTCTTAGTGTGTCATTTTAAGGGACATGGTACAAAACTATAAATCTATTTAAAGCATAAGAAGCAATGAATTTGATGTTCTTTCTACTGGCCGTGGTACAAAAAATACCGGGAAACCGAATTTGACTATTTTTACCTTCCGTCAAAAGGAAGGTATTGTCTTTGGTCAAAAAATTCGGTGGTGAGTTTTTAATGAATAAGCACGTTTTAAGATCCCTAGAATACGATTTTACTAATTTTACATTAATGTATGTATGTATGTATGTATGTATGTATGTGTGTGTGTGTGTGTGTGTGTGTGTGTCTGTGTGTGTGTGTGTGTGTGTGTGTGTGTGTGTGTGTGTGTGTGTGTGTGTGTGTGTGTGTGTGTGTGTGTGTGACAAATTTTTCTCCGACGATAACTCCAAAACTTTAGTTCTAAAAATTATGATTCTTTCGTATTCCTCTTCTTTACATCCATATGAAGAGCTGATTAGATTTTGGTTATAATTGGTCAACCGGAAGTATCCTTATTTGAAGTTCTTAACAGTTTTTCTGGAAAAAACGCAGTTAAATATCATTTTTCGACATTTTATGATCATTCATTAATATGAAAGAAAATCTTATTCTCCATACGATTTGATTATACATTTTCCTTCATATTCAATAGATATAGTTATAGAGAGATTAAAAGAGGTTAACTTTCAAAAACCAGTCTGCTTTGCAAAAATTGTGGAAACAGCAGATATATTCAAAAAATTCTAATTGACAGATGTCAGTGTGAAGTGCAAAACCAAAGTGGAAACTATAGAATCAGAAAGTAACATAAGTGACAGAGTGTCCTTCGCAAGTGACTTGCAGTTTCAATGCCGGGAGTACGAGGAAGGCCAAAGAGAAGATGGAAGGACTGTGTAGCAGAATATTTGAGAGAGGAAGAACTGTGTGAAGAAGATGCGTTGGATAGGAATGAGGAAGTGTGAAGTGCAATTTATAGAATGTACATTCGTGTTATAATTATATTGGATTTATAGAATCTTTTCAAAGGGACTTGAAATATGGAATTTGTAAAAAATAGTGTGTTCGTGTTACAATTTACAAATATATAGAATCTTTTCCAAGGAACTTTTGGTATCGGATTTGTACAAATACATTGAATTGGCGGAAGGTTTTGTGCTGGTCACAACAGATTTTTTTTTCCAAAAAGTGGACTCTGTAAATTCCAATAATCAGCCGACGATCTTCGGAAGGAGGAAAAAATCACAGGGGATCATTTTATATTTATTCTATTTTTAACTCAGACTTTTATTGTCATTTTTACCTTCCGTCACCTTTAGGTAAGGAAGGTATTGTCTTTGGTAAAAAAAATTGTTGGTGAGGTTTTAATGAATAAGCACGTTTTAGGGTCCCTAGAATACGAATTTACTATTTTTAAGATGATGTGTGTGTGTGTTATTATAATTCTTTCTTATTCCTGTTCTTTACATCCATATGAAGAGCTGATTAGATTATGGTTATAATTGATCCACCGGAAGTACCCTTATTTGAAGTTTTTAACAGTTTTCTTCAAAAGACGCAGTTAACTATCATTTTTCGACATTTTGTGATTATCAATATGAAAGAATATCTTATTCTCTATACGGTTTGATTATACAGTTTCCTTCATATTCAATAGATATAGAGTTATAGAGACATTAAGAGAGATTAACTTTCAAAAATTTGTCAGCTTTTGCTAAAATTATGGAAACAGCAGATATATTAAAAAAAAATTAAATGACAGATGTCAGTGTCAAATGCCAAACCAAAGTTGAAAGTATAGGGTCAGAAAGTTATATGTGAATGTGATAGAGTGTCCCTTGCAAGTATTACAGACTCGCCTCAAGATTCGAATTTTCAATGCCGGAAGTATAAGAAAGGCCAAAGAGAAGATGGAAAGACTGTGTAGATTTGAGAGAGGAAGAATTCTGTGAAGAAGATGCGTTGGACAGGAATGAGTAAAAGAGAAGAGTAAGAAACAGCAACCCTTAATAAAATAGGGAAAGGAACTTTCGGTATGGAATTTGTAAAAAATAGTGTGTTCGTGTTACAATTTTACAGGATATACAGAATCTTTTTCAAGGAACTTTTGGTATGGGATATGTACAAAATACATCGAATTGACGGAAGGTTTTTTAATTTAAAAAATCGGAGAGAATGTCTATTCTTCTAACAATATGATTATTTTATTATAGTTTAAGCCCGGCTTGTAATGTATATTTATTGATATCCAAACTAGGGACGTTTAGAAGTCAAGAAATTGAAGTGAAATGAATTGTGCCTCTGGAGGCGTACATTCTTTTACATTCTCATTTAGATTACTCCAATTCCAGTAATTGTATCTAATTGTATCTGTATGTAATTCCATGTTCACTGTTCACCTGTTTGAACTTGATGGCAATCGTACTCTCGTCTGGTACTTTCTACCGTTCTCGTTCTTTGCTAAGTATTACAACATCGCCGGCGGCAATAGAACAGCTAGCAATCCAAGTGACCTCAAACTCACTCCAACTCTGGACTATCTCAACACAACACTCAACTCAAGCCTCAAGTTCTGCCTCTTTGTACTAGAGCAAAGTGCGATACGGGTACTGGTTGCAGATTGCAATGCGGTCGCGTCAACCAGTCGACCTTTCTCATTGATAAATGATAGTAAACTATTTACTGTACTTATATGGCAATGTTTATACATTACAGCTATTCTGGTAAATGGGGTAATTGTAAGCAATTTTAAAATGAAAAATAAATAAATGAACACTAATGGAGTCCGTGGCCGTGTGTAATATCTGAAAGGTTGCGGTTCTGTCGACTCAAGTTCGAATACAGTTGAAATAAAAAATCTTTTGAATGATTTAATGTATGTCACCAGAAGTCGGGGGATCGTAATAAATCGTTTACACACCTCCAAATTACATTCACAAACAAACCTGAAATTCTATCTGCCATAAATAAAAATATGTTGTGGCCAGCACAAGACCTCTCGCCATTTCCATATTAGGCTATATAAGCATTGTGCATATTTAACATTTCTGGTACGTGTGTACCAGAAAAACACATATCTTCTTTATATTTTTTAATTCATTCTATAAACAAGTTTCCTCTTATTTTTCTAATGTTAGAGATTCTACAATTCATTGATGAGATTGGCAGTATTTCTGAAGGGTATATGTAATATATCTATCTATAATTATAAATATTTAATTAATAGTAAAATAAAAGATAGTAAATGTACTTCTCAGAAAAAGTATTCAGTAATATACGAAAGTAATGTCTTTGGTTTTTTGACACTGACATTTATTTGCCAATTTCAAACATTTTAATTTTCCCACTTGTTTTCCATGGGCTGTGAAATTAATGAATGAATGAATGTAATGATATAGTTATTTTCGTAACAAGTTATGAAATATACCAAATATCATGCGAGTGTAAATTGACGCACGACGCGTAGCGGAGTGCAAGTCAGTACACACGAGCTAAGATATTTGGTATATTTCATAACTTTTTTTCAAAACTGAAATTTAGGTTCAAACGTACGGACAGTTGACAAATGAATAATGTATACATATAGCCAAAAAATAATGACAAAGTAACCTAGCAACCGTGTCAACTATTACGATATGAAATACCGTGAGTATTTTTTAACGTGAAACATTGGGTTTTCATGTCCATGGTTACGATTTGACATTTGATTGACAGCAATGTATTTGCGTGTCCCATTTAAAATGAAACATAGGGAACGAATTTGACAGATGTTAGTTAAGTCAGAAATTTAGCTATCAGAAAACCACTCGAGAGCACTAAACATATTTCGGGCACTCAATATTTTTTTTGCAACTAAATTTAATTTTTAGAAAAAAAGGTATAATTATTTAAACAAAATTAACCTCTAATGACGTCTTGTCAATATGACAGATAACCGCTGAATTTTCCTATAAGTTACGACTTGACATTTGATTGACAGTAATATATTTGCCTGTCTCATTGAAAACATAGGGAATGAATTTTACAGAGTATTATATTTAAATATTGTAAGAAATTTGACCAAGTTAGAAAATCACTCGAGCACAAGGTACACTAAATTTAATTTGGAAAGCAGATATAATTATTTAAACAAAATTAACCTCTACTGACGTCTTATCAAATGTCAAATTCGTTCCCTATGTTTCATTTTAAATGGGACACGCAAATACATTGCTGTCAATCAAATGCCGAATCGTAACTATGGATCTGACAAACCCAATGATTCCCGTTAAAAAATACTCACGGTATATCGTAACACTAATGTCATAAGTTCAACTTTCAGTGTTAGGATACTACGCTGATATGTCATACTTATCACAATGGTCGTCTAAAAACATACTATTTTATATTTCATTATCTCTAACTTTCTAGAAGATATAATAATTTTTTTAAATATATCGGATTTTTTTTATATTCTAAGGACTTTAAAACGTGCTTATTCACTACCACTACTCCAATACCTTTCTTAGCGAGATATAAAAATGTAAACACTATAATTGTTTCTCAGGTTTTGCACACAGTTGGACTATGTCCTAACAAAAATAAGAAATAAAATAGGAATTAAATTAAACAACTTTTTAACCTGTTACAACAATATTTATTTATTGAGTTGCTGCCAATTTTTATTATATGTTTATACATACAGTTTTTAAATACAGATATTTTAACATTGAAAATAATCTTCTGATTCGGTACTTGAAGTATCGTTACCTACATGTATTATAAATTAGAAAACATATATTGTAAAAACAAAAATCATTTTTCCTTGAATCCAACCTTGGGCATTGGAAGTATTTTGATAACCATACATCAATTCGCGGTATCAACGTGGAAAGGATCTTTTGTATGTTTATATTTGAGGGGTGTTTATGGCGATCCCACGACTTCTGGTGGCTTACACTATACAAAAGTGATGCATGTGGTTGCGGTGTATTTTGCAAACAAGTTATTACGTAATAGTTACCTCTTCAGTAGTTACCTCTTCAGTAGAAATACGACGCTACCCGCTATAACTAGAAGTAAAATGCTATCCGCTAGAACTATTGAGAATATTAACAAAAAAGGTAGTATGGTATGTTGGATTCATGCTAAAATTCGCATATCCAGATTTTATTGAATAAGCATGATTTAAGGTCCCTAGAATCCGATTATAACATTTTTAAAATGATGTCTGTGTGTGTGTGTGTGGATGTGTGTATGTGTGTATGTATGTCTGGATGTTGTAGATACGATTCCTCAAAAACTATTAGACTTAAGAAATATTTAACTGCAGTTTCCTCAATTTGACATTCCTGGGAAGAGCTGAAAAGGTTTTGGTAACAATTGAACAACCGGAAGTAGTAGTTTCTTAGAAAAATTCTTCTAAATATAATTTTTGGGAGTTTTTTTTTTATTAAATATTGAAGAACATAAAATTCTCCATCTAATACACTTAAAATTTTTATTATATCTTGTATAGATTTAGAGATAAAGGCACTATAATTTATAGAGTAAACTAATCGCAGAGGCTAAGGCACTAAGGAAACCAGTTGACAAATTCCAATGTTTATAACATAGTTTGTAAATGACACATGTCAGTGTCAAATATCAACAGTTTTAGTGATATTCTGATAGCTTTTTCTGGGAAGTATATTTAACTTTTCTTATTGTTTTATTAATTAAATATTTGAAATTATAGGTAAAATTATGGTAAAATGCATAAATCCATCAGAAATACCGCCAATCTGGTTAATGAATTGGAACAATCTTTGACATTTAGAAAAACTTCCTCATACAATGAAAAATAGATATAATTAGAATTATATGTGTGCAGAAGACATGTTAAATACAATAAAAAACAATATTTGGGTAAAGGTCTGTAATATTTTGTTATAAAACGACGATTCGAAAGCGAAGTGCAATACAATACTTATATACCCTAATATGGAAATGGCGAGAGGTCTTGTGCTGGCCACAACAGATTTTTTTATTATTATTTTATTGTAAAACTTTTGGTATGAATAACATTTTGTTGGTGATTACTTCTATTTTAATGTTTTAATTTGACAGTAATAACCTTTATTTTATACTAAGAGCAGAAACAATTAAAACAAATATAAAACGATGTACTTTTATGAGCATTTTATATAAAAACATTAAAATAAAATTATTCCACATTGGCTTGAAGTCTATACGAAATCTTATTATTCAGTTCACAGTCCACAATACTATATGAAAATAAAAAAAATTGTCATTACCAAAAAAAGTCTCAAGTGTTTACTTCTATCTTGTTTTCAATCACTACTTTGCTGATAGAGATTATAGTCGTGATGTTCATTCAACCAATGGCATTTAAGAATTTTGCTTAGTTACCATGTACTGATAAGTGAAAATAAAAATACCACTGACGACGTGGTGTTATCAGTTTTTTAAACAACCACTTCAGAAAAAAATATATATCGCAATTTGCCATTGCCGTAAGACAGGTATAGTGAACGTTTTAAAAATTACATTGAGATTTTGATAAATAAGCACGTTTCAATATCGTTACATCCTTACTATCCGATTTTAACATTTGTACGACAGGAAAATTTGAAATTTTGTATTTCTCTAAACTCGTCATATTTTAGAGACAATCGAATTAGAGTCACACTATATTTATGTAAAGAATTCATTAAAATATACTGTTTAGATGTATTTCAAGAGTGAATTTCTGTAACTTCGGTAACCATGAACATGTGTTGGGGGCTCGAATTAAATTGTATAAATAACGAAGACAGATTTCATGAATCTCACTGGGATTTGAACCCTGGGGCTTTCCGATATCTAGTGGGACACTCTACCAACTGAACTATAAGATCCCCTTGAAATCCCTGAATTTTTCACACGTCGCAAACACCATTGAAGACGAGAACGTCTCCCTTTTGGAGTATCATTAACCGCACAACCGCGACAACACCTGTTGTAATGTAATGCCACTACAGTATTTAATATGTAAATGTAAATATTTCTTTAGATTCTTCCGCTAGGTTTTTTTTCTGAACACACTGCACTTATGTAAGTCAAGTAAATGAATAAAGACTTTTTGGATAGATTGAAAAAAAATGTTTAGGACAAATATTGTAGTGATAGTTTAAGGATTTTATAAATGATTTCCTTTCGAAAATCGATGGAATGGTTATCAAAAAATCTTGTTTTGAAATTTTTGATCGATCGTCATTTTGTCATTTGAAAAAATAAAAAATAATTATAAATGCCAAATTTTTTATAGAGCCTAATAGTAAATTTGAAAGAAAAAAAATCTGTTGTGGCCAGCACAAGACCTTCCGTCAATTCCATGTATTTTGTACAAATCCCATACCAAAAGGTCCTTGGAACAGATTCTATATAATATCATGTAAAATCGAACACGAACACATACTATTTTTTACAAATTCCATACCAAAAGTTCATTTAAAAAGGTTCTATAAATCCAATAAAATTATAACATAAACTACACTAAGTAATGTCCTTCCATCTTCTCTTTGGCCTTTCTCTGCGTGTCACTTGCGAGCAACACTATGACATACCAATTTTAGATCCTATACTTTTTTTGCATATTTGGTTTTGCACTTGCAACTGACATCTGTCAATTAATTTTTACCTTCCGTCACCTTTAGGTAAGGAAGGTATTGTCTTTGGTCAAAAAATTCGGTAGTGAGTTTTTAATGAATAAGCACGTTTTAGGGTCCCTACAATACGAATTTACTATTTTTAAGATGATGTCTGTATGTATGTGTGTGTGTGTGTGTGTGTGTGTGTGTGTGTGTCCGTGTGTGTGTGCGTGTGTGTGTATGTGTGTCCGTGTGTGACAATTTTTCTCCGACGATAACTCCAATACTACAGTTCTAAAAATTATAATTCTTTCGTATTCCTCTTCTGTACATTCATATGAAGAGTTGATTAGATTTTGGTTATAATTGATCCACCGGAAGTACCCTTATTTGAAGTTTTTAACAGTTTTTCTTAAAAAAACGCAGTTAAATATTATTTTTTGACATTTTATTATTATATTTATTAAAGAAAATACTCTTCTCTATATATGGTTTGATTATTGATTTTCCTTCATATTCAATAGATGTAGAGTTAAAGCATTATAAAAAAATCTGTTGTGGCCAGCACAAGACCTTCCGTCAATTCCATGGATTTTGTACAAATCCCATACCAAAAGGTCCTTGGAACAGATTCTATATAATATCATGTAAAAACACATACTATTTTTTACAAATTCCATACCCAAAGTTCATTTGAAAAGGTTCTATAAATCCAATAAAATTATAACATAAACTACACTAGTAATGTCCTTCCATCTTCTCTTTGGCCTTTCTCTGCGTATCACTTGCGAGCAACACTATGACATACCAATTTTAGATCCTATACTTTTTTTGTCCATATTTGGTTTTGCACTTGCAACTGACATCTGTCAATTAAATTTTTTTGAATAATTATGTCAGCTGTTTCCATGATAAAGAGCAAAGCTAACTAATTTTTGAAAATTAATTTCTTTATAATGCCTTAAATTTACATCTATTAAATATGAAGGAAAATGTATAATCAAACTGTATAGAGAAGAGTATTTTCTTTAATATATATAATAACAAAATGTCAAAAAATAATATTTAACTGCGTTTTTTCAAGAAAAACTGTTAAAAACTTCAAATAAGGGTACTTCCGGTGGATCAATTATAACCAAAATCTAATCAGCTCTTCATATGGATGTAGAGAAGAGGAATACGAAAGAATTATAATTTTTAGAATTGTAGTATTGGAGTTATCGTCGGAGAAAAATTTGTCACACACGGACACACACACGGACACACACACGGACACACACACATACAGACATCATCTTAAAAATAGTAAATTCGTATTCTAGGGGCCCTAAAACGTGCTTATTCATTAAAAACTCACCAACGAATTTTTTGACCAAAGACAATACCTTCCTTTTACGGAAGGTAAAAATTAATTTTCAAAAATTAGTCAGCATTGCTATTTATCATGGAAACAGCTGACATAATTATTCAAAAAAATTTAATTGACAGATGTCAGTTGCAAGTGCAAAACCAAATATGGAAAAAAGTATAGGATCTAAAATTAGTATGTCATAGTGTTGCTCGCAAGTGACACGCAGAGAAAGGCCAAAGAGAAGATGGAAGGACATTAATTAGTGTAGTTTATGTTATAATTTTATTGGATTTATAGAACCTTTTTAAATGAACTTTTGGTATGGAATTTGTAAAAAATAGTATGTGTTCGTGTTCGATTTTACATGATATTATATAGAATCTGTTCCAAGGACCTTTTGGTATGGGATTTGTACAAAATACATGGAATTGACGGAAGGTTTTGTGCTGGCCACAACAGATTTTTTACCTTCCGTCACCTTTAGGTAAGGAAGGTATTGTCTTTGGTCAAAAAATTCGGTAGTGAGTTTTTAATGAATAAGCACGTTTTAGGGTCCCTACAATACGAATTTACTATTTTTAAGATGATGTCTGTATGTATGTGTGTGTGTGTGTGTGTCCGTGTGTGTGTACGTGTGTGTGTATGTGTGTCCGTGTGTGACAATTTTTTCTCCGACGATAACTCCAATACTACAGTTCTAAAAATTATAATTCTTTCGTATTCCTCTTCTGTACATCCATATGAAGAGTTGATTAGATTTTGGTTATAATTGATCCACCGGAAGTACCCTTATTTGAAGTTTTTAACAGTTTTTCTTAAAAAAACGCAGTTAAATATTATTTTTTGACATTTTGTTATTATATTTATTAAAGAAAATACTCTTCTCTATATGGTTTGATTATTCATTTTCCTTCATATTCAATAGATGTAGAGTTAAAGCATTATAAAGAAATTAATTTTCAAAAATTAGTCAGCATTGCTATTTATCATGGAAACAGCTGACATAATTATTCAAAAAAATTTAATTGACAGATGTCAGTTGCAAGTGCAAAACCAAATATGGAAAAAAGTATAGGATCTAAAATTAGTATGTCATAGTGTTGCTCGCAAGTGACACGCAGAGAAAGGCCAAAGAGAAGATGGAAGGACATTACTTAGTGTAGTTTATGTTATAATTTTATTGGATTTATAGAACCTTTTTAAATGAACTTTTGGTATGGAATTTGTAAAAAATAGTATGTGTTTGTGTTCGATTTTACATGATATTATATAGAATCTGTTCCAAGGACCTTTTGGTATGGGATTTGTACAAAATACATGGAATTGACGGAAGGTTTTGTGCTGGCCACAACAGATTTTTTTGAATAATTATGTCAGCTGTTTCCATGATAAATAACAAAGCTGACTAATTTTTGAAAATTAATTTCTTTATAATGCTTTAACTCTACATCTATTGAATATGAAGGAAAATGAATAATCAAACCATATAGAGAAGAGTATTTTCTTTAATTAATATAATAACAAAATGTCAAAAAATAATATTTAACTGCGTTTTTTTAAGAAAAACTGTTAAAAACTTCAAATAAGGGTACTTCCGGTGGATCAATTATAACCAAAATCTAATCAACTCTTCATATGGATGTACAGAAGAGGAATACGAAAGAATTATAATTTTTAGAATTGTAGTATTGGAGTTATCGTCGGAGAAAAAATTGTCACACACGGACACACATACACACACACGCACACACACACACACACACGGACACACACACACACACACATACAGACATCATCTTAAAAATAGTAAATTCGTATTGTAGGGACCCTAAAACGTGCTTATTCATTAAAAACTCACTACCGAATTTTTTGATCAAAGACAATACCTTCCTTACCTAAAGGTGACGGAAGGTAAAAAATTCAATAGTCTTTAAAATAAGGGGTTATGACTATTTTTCGAAAAACAAAAGAACTCCAATAACTACGAACCGGGGTACCAAATCAAATATTGGAACTAAGAAAAGTTGTTTGTCTTAATGAGTCTAACTACCAGTTTCGGGTATAACGACTTAGAATTTACACCAAACACCCTGTATAAATGTAATGGTTTATTTGAAATGCAAATAACGGTGAAGATTAGGGGTATTTAATGGTCAATCTCGTGATTTTAGTCACGTAGTCTTCTTGTGAAAATAAATAGTGTGAGAACATTCAATAAAAGATAAGAAATATGAATAGTGAGCAAATATTAAGCAGACATTTAGAAAACAAGATGAATCCGAATTTGGAATAATGTGTAAATACTATTTAATAAACAAAATAAGTTACAGATAGAAAAATAATAATATGCACGAATAATATAACTTATTTGTGCTGCGATAATTCGTAATCGTAACGAACCCTAAATTTCTAGAATATTCTCACACTTTTCGGCCAACATGTGACGCTCACAATTCTTACAACTTTTTAATATTCTTTTAATGTAACTAACATGTTCTACGCATCTAGTCAAAATTATTTAAGTAATATGTAAATCAGTGAAGTGTACAAACAAATAATAATTTTAAAATTGAATGTTTCTGAATTTATCAGTTCATCAAGTGATTACAACAGTTAAAATTATTTGTAAGTAGAACAAAATTCATTTATGTAAATTACTTTTTACAAAATTAGGTACCTACATTTTAGTATTCCCGGATGAAGATATAAAATGCGTAACGAAATATTGGAAATTTAAATAAAATTAACTACTTTATGGAATAACAATACAATTCAATTACCGCCGAGAAATCCATTAATACAATTAATCTATCAACAAGTACGGCGTTACTTCCTCCTAACAATACAACCAACAATTATTAAGAAACATGTAACTAATTAATTAATAATTATATTCTGTGAGGTAAGTACATTACAAAATTAAATAGACAAGTAGGTACTCGTAAATAGGTTACAGCCTTACTTTAGGAAGTAGGTGCCCTTTTCTTTAAAACCGCTCACAACACGTTCCTACCTCAAGACTAAACATTGCTAAAAGTTCTCCTAATAGAATAGGCCTAGAAATTTATAATAAATTACCTACTTATTTAAAATCTGAAAATAATATCAAAGTATTTAAAAAGAAATTAAAAGAATATATTATGCAGCACAGTTTTTATGATTTGAATGAATATTACTTATTTATTACTTAATTACCTAATTTTTAATCTGATGTTATTTTTATTATTTTATGTTTTGTATGTTCCGACGTTTTCTATACGCATGTAACTGTGTCTACAGAAAATAAAAGTATTATTATTAACATAAAAAAAATGGGTTAAATATAAGTTTACCTTGTATTAACAATTATTGTATAAATGAATATTCAATTCGCATTGTAAAAACAGCATATGATTCACAAATGCATTCCTTGACGTGATCTACTGATTAATTTACCACACTTAATACATGGACGAATCCATTGTTTGAATGTATGATTTCATATCATTTTGAAACGTATGTCTACGAATAATACAGCATTGCACAGATTTTCTCAAACTGACTTACAAAATTAATTCCAACATATTCGACGTATTACATAACAGTAATACGAAAACATGAAATACTCACTCGTCGTAGAACAAAAAACCAGTAACTTACCTAATTCGTTCTTGTTTTGTTTTCAACAAAAAAACACAACAGAAAGTGTTAGAAATTTCCCATTTTTAATGCTAAGCTTACTTACTTTTTTGTTTGTATATAACAACAGTATTAAATAAGAAGATTCCATAACTAAAATTAATTTTAACATATGTAAGTGAATATGTTAATTTCTAAAGCATTAGCATTACAAATGAAAGTAACTAATCACGAAGAAAAATTCAAGTGTACTTGTAAATGCAGAGTTGTAGGTATAGTATATTTTATAGAAACCTTTCTAAACAATAATTCTAAATTATCAGGTAAAAATGAATTACCTTTCTCGCAGGAGAACGTGCAACAAAGAAAGTATGTTTTTATACTCTCTCAATTTTTTGAATATAAACTGTGTTACTTATAAATAAAAATAATCAGATATGGCCAGAACAATACATTCTCCCTCAAAATACAGTGGCTTACAAAATTATTATGGGGTCATGTACATATTGGGCTTCCAAATTATCAAGAGATGGCGCTGACGTCAAACGTCAAAATTCAAACGAATGGTACATTTTTCGCTGGCTTCCATAAGAGTACAATTGGTGTGAGACTAATTTTCGTAGTTTTTAATTTAATTTCGGATTTAGTATAGTGTTTTTTTTTTGTTAATTTCGGTAGAATTGAGTTTGATCTTTCTTGTAGTAACAATTTAGTGATAGTTTTAATAATATTTTAGTTAATAGGGTTAATTTTAGTAAGTATTTGTAAGTTAAGAGTATTTTAGTCATATTTTAATTAACAGTATATTAGTTTTTTTGAATAAAAAAACATTTTATTTCCTAGTTAGATTGTATTTCATTGCCGTAGTTGTACATATATTAATTTCTATCTACATAGCTTTACTTTTAATTGTTTGTATTTCATAATAAACAATTTTCTTTGCTTAGATTTAGATACTATTTGTAGATTTGGGAATTGTAGTGTATCATCTAGAAATATGGTGGAAGGCCAGCAAGTAATAAATAATGGCCACATAATATTCTGTGGTAAATATTTTCGAAGAAAACTCCATCGTAATTTTAACCTATAAATTGCATATCTCCTAATTTGTTAATTAATTTTTTAAAAATCAAAAACTTACCTGTTATATAAGCAGTAATTCAGATCCTACTAAGAATAAAACAATAATAGCCGAAGATAAAAGCGTATTAAAATTCGTATACAAGTAAATACAATCCCTGAATAAAACAACCTCCTTTGTACATGTACACTTCACTCAGTTCAGAAATCTGCCACCAGTGGCGCATTGTAATTTTGGAAGCCCAATAGTGTCTGGTTGCCAGTCTGGTGACCTGGGTTCGATCCCGGCCAGTGCAGACTTTTAATCGCACAAAAGTAACCCCTGTGGTGCAGTCGTCACACAAGGTATGAGTGACGCCTGATAAGCGCCCACACGGAAAAATATGTCGTCATCATTACCGATGTCTACATGTGTTGTACATCCTGGCACACCCAGTAGTGGATAATATGCCGTGATATATTTTATTTTACAAAATTATTCGTTCACTTGACTTTTGTCGGTAAAAATATGAAATAAAACGGGTTTTCAAAAAGAAATTCATTTGAATAATGAATCAGTCTTTTTTTCGATATTTCAAAATCAAATGATAGTTATCAAATTTAAAATTTGTTTAGCTTTCTCTGTGTAATTGTGCTGAAAACAAAGTATGTAGAAAAAATTGAGACAAAATTATTCTTACACCTATAGTTATAAAATTATTAAACACATAGGTACTGTATTTTAATATTTAATGGGGCACATATTGGCTTTAATTACAGGTTCTAGTAGCCTAGGCATGGATTTTATTAAATTAAATGATATGGAAGGAAGAACCCCGGAGTACCTAAATATTTTTTCAGGGGTTGCCAATAGAGTTCAGAATACTGGAGAGTGGGGAGGTATTTTAAGTTGCTTCGGTATGCTGTATATTTGGGATCATTATCTTGCTGGAATATAACCCCCCCAGTCCAAGTTTATCCCCAGAAGATTACAAATTTTCTTTTAAAATTTATGAATAATTATATTTATTCATAGTTTTATAAATAAAACATAAATTCCCTAACCCGTCAGTAGACATACGGCCCCAAACAATAACGTTTACAAAGTCGTGTTTTATTCCACACACATTATTATGCCACACAACTTATTTTTATCTAGCTTAGTATTAGATTTTATTCAAACTATATGCGTATCATCTGATCCACATAAGTTAAATGTACTGTTCTCTGTGTTAATAACTCTAATCCAAAATTCAAGGCCTTTATTAACAATTTTTTTTGGCGAAGTCTAGCTTTTTTACCTGCCGCTACCCTAGCTAAGGGAGGTTTAGACATCGTGCTAAAAATTGCATATCGAGATTTTAGTAAATGACCACGTTTTAAGGTCCGTAGAATCCAATTTTAATATTTTTACGATGATGTCTGTCTGTATGTGTGTGTGTTTGTGTATGGAGCCTATGATTTGAAGATTTCATTGTTACACAGTTCATATTCCAAATGTATGTAATTGACAAATAAATGTCACTGCAAAAAAACTAATCATTTTAAAAAGAAAATAGTAAATAAAGCAATAGTTATACAGGGTGATTCTTGACCTATACGCATAAATGTGAGGAATGATAGTTTGTGGTAGGTAATAACAGATAATGAAAAAAGAAAAAAAATTAGTAAAAGTTGTTTATTTACGGAGATAACGAATAAAGTTTTAAATTATTTTAGTAGCAATAAATTAATAAAAAAATAATTAACTAGGGTGCTGTGCATTAGTGTCATAGCAATTGTTTTCAATCGTGTCTGTCATCATTTCGTAATCTTTCGTGTATTTGAGTTTTTATTATGGCGCATCATTTCACCAACGCAGAATTTATGGATATGACATTAGCGTACGGAGAAGCAGAACAAAATTCAGTAGCTGCAGCTCGCCTTTGTACACAAACGTGCATCGAAAATGAAGGGAATAACAATTGCTATGATACTAATGCACAGCACCCTAGTTAATTAATTTTTTATTAATTTATTGCTACTAAAATAATTTCAAACTTTATTCGTTATCTCCGTAAATAAACAACTTTTACTCAATTTTTTTTTCATTATTTGTCATTACCTATCACAAACTATCATTCCTCACATTTATGAGTATAGGTCAAGAATCACCCTGTATGCAAAAGGAACTTAATAATAGTTTGCAATATTAGCAAATATGTAGGTATATATTTAAATTAAATAGCGGGAGGTATTGTGTTGGCCACATCAGATTTTTATTATATTAACTGTAATTTGGGATAAATAAAGTTCCGTAACTTTTATGGCAACTTGTGTTGTATATATATTTTTTTAATTATATTGGATATTTCGTGCGATATCCGCACATCATCACCAAAAAGAATATTATTGAAGTTTGCATAGTAATATATCAAGTAGAATTACAGCAGTTCCCAATTAATGTTTGATTTCGGTGTTTTAACAATGTATTAAATAAACACTAAAAGTATTTTTATGTTTTTGCATTAACATGTTATAAAAAATTCTTAAAATTCTATCAATATCTCATTCTATTTGAATTGAATTAGTGTGTATATTTGCTGTTAACACAAATGCATTTTTCTGTACCACTTATCTCTTTCTTGTTAAGTCAATATTGTTATTTGACAAATATAGAAGCAAGTATGTATGTACCTTTTTATATCTTTACGACTTAAATTACACATACAAAGTATTTTAAAAAATAAATTCTATGTTAATAAACTTTTATCTCTACTGCCTATAAACATATGTATTATTATTGACTCATTATTGTTCTGAGTAGGGCATCGAACCCGCCAAAAACTGGGTTCGGTTTAAGTTCTGGTTAATTTGTTTTTTGAAAGATGGGTTCGGATGCGGTATTGATTCAAGCATTAATAAAATTTGCGGTTTTGTTCGTGGTTCAGGTTCGGTTTTTCGGTGTTTTTGGAAATCCTTAGTAAATTAATGTAAAATGTTATATCCTATGTTAAAAACAAATGTTAGATGTCTTTTTCTGCCTTAGTCAGCCAATTGTTTGTCACGTCATATTGTAATTAACTTATCGGAAATGAATTTTTTTTTAACATCTTTGTTTCCTGGTGAAAATATATTTTAGTGAAACAAATAAAGTAGTGATTTTTAAATACTACTGTTTCAAAACAAAAAGATTGTGGCCGAGATAACACTACTTATACTTGTATAGTATGAAAATTTACTTGTCCCGATGTTAAAACCGGTTAAAACATTAATTTTGTTAATGCAAACTTAATTTACATCACTACCCGTATTTTAAATGTCATCGGATAGGAAGGACGCGGGCAAAAATAGGTTAAACAAATTAATCTAACAAAATTTGGCAGTGTTATTGTGATATTCAAATTATACTCACACGTTGTAATACGGGTCACTAAGACACACGCTGGCAATGGGTATGAGATAAAAAAAAAAAACACGTATTTCCAACAATAACAAAACTATATAAACTTTAATAATATTCCGCGATCAAATAAAATTATGTAATCGAAATAAAACTACAATGATATCAAATGAATCTATATGACCTCTAACTGCCCGATTCTCAAAAAAGTTTAAGCTAATCCTTATTTTTGAATTAGCTCTCAATTACTTATACATGAAACGAAATTTCCGTACTTTCTTTGTATTTTTCATTGCAATTTGACACAACACACTAAAACTACGCGCAAAAATAAGATTAAGTTACAGTAAAATGACAAGTAGTGACATGTAACACAACAAAACGCTGCCCACAATACTCCATGACTTTCAGCCCCGCACATCCCCTCTACTATATATACAGGGTTAGTTAAAAGTATGGAGACGGCGATTTATTGTCGTTAATATTCATTTTAGGAAATTATGTTCAATACAAAAGTTTTTTTAAGAAATTTTGATCTACATTTGAGAACACTTGAACTTTTTTTTCTTCATCTTAGATGTACCTACTATTCGTAAATACTTGAACCGGTGTTTTTCCTTGTCAAAATGTTATTAAAATAAATTGAAAAAAAAAAACAAAAACAAAAATACTGTTGTAAAGAGAAAAAACGCTCTATCGAATGGTAGAATAAAATTAACATGTTCCCATTTAAAAAAATTACGCCGACAAGTGTAACTCAAAAACAATTGAAGAAAAAAAAATTCAAGTATTCTCAAATGTAGATCAAAATTTCTTAAAAAACTTTTGTATTGAACATAATTTCCTAAAATGAATATTAACGACAATAAATCGCCGTCTCCATACTTTTAACTAACCCTGTATATATAATACTGCAAACAAATAGTTATTTATATACCAAGGCACTGAAGTTCTATTTTTTATTACGAATGTGGAATTTATTTTCCGGGGAAAATAAACAATATGAGTGGTAAAAAGGAACTTCAGTTCCGAAGTGCATATTAAATTTTATTTGAAATCGAAAAATTGTGAAAATGAAAGGGATACTTATTTTTAAAAGTTATGTATAAATAATTGTGAGTCTGATATTCATTGTTGCTAATCTAGAACATTGAAATTACTGTAAAGAACACTCAAAAATTATGAGTTTTATCTCAAATTTATTCATGGGAGTTATTTATTTCGTTTTCCTTGCACATATTTGTGTTGGTTTTGTTGTTACTAATTTACATTGTACACCAGCCCAAATTATCTTACATATACAACAATTATAATAAGGTTGGCAATACTGCAATTGCATGAAATCGTCGTATAATGGATTAGTGCCGATTTCTGAGCTTTCAATAATGATTTCTGTATACTTTAGTGACAATTTCAAATAAAATATAATTTTGCGCATGACAATAAAACAATACGTTTAATTTAATTTATTATTTTCTAATTTTATAATAATGCGTCTCATTTAAATCATAAAATTATAATAACTATTTTCTAATTTGTAACTTTTAACTCATTAGCATTTCTATCTATTATAAGTATTATTGCTTTTTAGAAAAAAAAATATTAAAATGCACGTGCAGACATTAAGTTATAACTTTTCTTGTCGCCATAAAAATAATGCTGCTATTAAACAAAATACCTAATCATGCTATGAAAATTATATTCTTTATCTTTGAAATTGTACCTGCTGTGATTCATTGATTGGATACGGTCACTAAGAGTATTGAATACCCACATACTTGTAAGACATAAAGTCATCTGTCATCTATGCATTTGTTGCATTGTAACCTCGATGTGGCAATATAAACAAGAAATATCACTTCTAATTAATGGTTTTGTTGTAAGAGTGTACATAAATATAATCTCCATTGTGATAGTAAATTGGAATTGGCAATTTTACCTAACTTAAAAAATATGCAAATATGATTAACATATAAGATTAGGAATTCTATTAGATTTACCGTGAGTAAGCAAATTATTTTTCCGACGACCACTACGAAAAGTACATAAATTCACACGCTAAACTATTACTGAAAGTTGGTCATTGCATATCACTAGCAAAGCTGTGTGATATGAAATCTCATTAGCCAATCAGATGCGTCCGCAACTATGTGATATGATTTTATTACACGCTGCGATAACTGAGTGAACTACCCTAAAAATTTGTATTTAAAAATTTGACAGTTGCAAATAATTTGCTGAATTTACACGGATTAAGAAGGTTGGACCCTCATTTATCAGATTTTAACATAATTTTTGGTGAATTCTGATAGCAATGATGTTAACATAATCTGTTTTAATATTTTTATGTAAATTTTATATATTTTTTTTTGTGGTCGTCGGAAAAACATCGTGTACAACACGTACTGAAAGGGTATTTCACACTCGTGTGAAATATCAAAATTTCAGCACTAGTTACACAATATACTTTTACAACATCACTTTGTTCTTCTTATTCATCATGGCCTAATTTTTTTATGCAAAAATGCTTCAAATAAAAGTTATAGAGATTTAAATTCTGCATCTAAATCAATGTACGATTATTCTAGCTCTTCATTTAAACGTAAAAATTAATTATAAAGTTACAATTTTTATGAACGTTTAGTCTAGGCAGCCATGGATTTATGATAAAAAATTAACAAATACATATCACAAAATATACCTACAACTTTGTTTAATATACGAGCCAAAACTCATAATAATTCGGCCGGTTTACATTTTCAGCAAATTATTAAAATCGTACAAGTGGTTAGATATATCTACAAAATTCTTTCGGCTACTTTAAATATAAACTAAAAACTTTTAAAAAAACTGTGGGCCAAATGACTGGTGATAGTAGTTCGATCGGAATTTTAAGGGACATCTTCTAGTGTATATTTAGCTTCTGAAACCCTTTAATTTTGGCACAATGAAAAACAACTTCGTAAAAATTCTGGGTATGCCGTAAAACTTTCGTTGCAAAACATATTGGACAATTCGCACAGTTCTTAAATACCGAATAGATTTAAAGTTGGTATTACCAATAAAAGCGATGTAACTCAATATTAAATGGCGAAATACTTGAATAACATATTCAGTTTTTGTAAGTTTAAAATTTATATTTTAAACTAGACAAAAGTCATTTCTAGAAATTTCTCATAATTTGCTTACGTTTTATAATTTATTGGTTGAACTATTATGAGTTTGGACTCGTATTGTATACTCTCCTCAAGTATCTATTTGTTGCATTTCTGTTTTCTTTTCTTTCTTTAATAGTTTATTGATTAAACGACTTGAACTTTGCAGCACTTAGTTTAAAAAAAAATACTCATTCCATAATATCTGTTTGCTTTTATTAAGAACAGCAGTAGTTTGATACGCCTTAATGAACCAGTCTTTTATTTCTAATGTTTTCAAGATGACCGAATGTCTTATAATGCGAAGTTAATATAAGGAAAACGGTTAATAATAGCTTCACATTTATTACATTGATCGCAATACGTGAAGTCTGTTATTTAATAAAAATGCCTAAAGTAGGTACATTGCATTTCTTAAGGAAGTTAGGTTAGGTTGATTATAACTCTACTCTCATTTAAAAAAGCAACGAATGTGGAATTTAGTTGCCGAGGCTGTAAGTTCAGGAAAATATACCATATGAGTGCCGAGATGCATATTAAATTTAATTGAAATCAAAAATTTGTGAAAATGAAAGGAATGTTTATTTTTATAGGTTATTTTGAAGTTTGAACATGAACATAAGTGCAGTATTACAAATCTCCGGACATTGCAGTTATCGTAATGAGCATTTAAAATTATGTGAGTTATTTCAAACTTCTTCATCGAAATTATTTCACTCGTTCTTCTTGCACATATTGTTTGTCATTTTGTACCAGGGTTGAAAAAAACCCGGTTTTTTTTATAAAAAACCCAGCCCACCTGGGTTCTTTTAATAAAACCCGGGTTTTATTGACAAACATCGAAATATAGTATGTATCATTCTTAACTTTAGTTTTATAAAGTATCTTAATACACATACACAAGTCGGCGTAATAGATAATAGATATTAATATTTTTTTTAAGACTGTAATGTAATAAACAGTAAATTAACTAGAGAGTGTGCATGCGTACAAGTTACGAATTAATATTAATAGTTGCAAGTCTGTGCAATGCAAGTGTGTACAAGAATAAGATCCAAGTGTCACAACTAATAGTATGTTTAATACACAACTTAAAAAAATAATTAAAATGCTGACACCAGGATTGAAGTTGTTCAAATATAAAAGAAACACTGATTACTGAGTAAGTTCACATCAGGGTTCGAAAATATCATGATATTTATATAAACATCATATCAAGCGATATATATCATTCTATGAAATATTTTATTATTAAATAAAAATACACACATTTCAGACGTAAACTTGTATTTAAAAACTAAATATGTACATAAACTTAATATATGATCTTGGATAATAATAGTACAAAAGAATAATAATTTATAACAGAGTTGAAAGAGGCATAACTTCATCAGAAGAATCATTTATGAGATCACTGTGACCTTCAGTTGAATCTGATGATTCCCATGCCCATCCGAGGTTGGTTTTCTTCTCGTTAGTCTTAGGGAGGTATTAAGCGATCTGCTCATGTGTTATATTTTCGGAAGAATCCAGATTTATTCAGAATAAAATAAATGAATATATCGTGATATATATCAAGCTATAAATATCATGATATATATCGTATGATATATATCCTCCGAACCCTGGTTCACATACACAAACATTCATGCCTTAGTGGAATTCGAACCCAGAACCCCGAGCGCACTCATGAAAGAGGCGTTGCTCTAGTCATTAAGCCCCCGGAGCCGACCATAAAATCATCATATAATGGATTACTTTAGTGCCGATTTCTGAACTTGTAATGACGATTTTTATGCACTTTAGTGACGATTTCAAATAAATAAAGTATTAAGCCCATATGACACGGTCAATTTTTTGCTTTAATTTTAAAGTACATCCTGTAAATCGAAAAATGAGACAGGTGTTTACATGGGAAATTAGTTCTTCTTTATGCAAACGTTACCTAATTATTTTATGCAAAAATACTTCAAATAAAAATTATAGAGATTTAAATTCTGCATTTAAATCATATGATACTATTTTTTTAGATCTTCATATGAACGTAAAAATTAATTATAACTTTTTATGAATTTGTAATCTAGGCAGCTATGGATTTATGACAAAAAATAAACAAATGCGTTGTTTTTAACTGTTAATTAGAATTAAAATACTAGGAATGACGATGGTTACCCGGGTACTCGGAACCTACCCGATAATAATGTACCCGGGTATAAAATTTCTTGCCCGATTACCCGAAATATACCCGATGCCCGTTAATTACCCGATATCCTTTAATTACCCGAACAATTTTCAGCTGCCGGAAAAATTGTATCTAAAAGATGAGTTTTTTTATTACCATACCATAATTAATATAATTTATGTTAAGTTTTTTATGGAGATACAGTAGGTATATTATTTATTTGTATTACTTTTATTTAATAATTATATGTAAACAATAATAATGAATTTCATTAAAAAGTAAACCGCTAATATAAGAGTAACTGGTAATTAACAAATTAAAAAAAAATGTATATTTAAAGGATACCGAGTAATTAAAGGGTATCGGGTAATTAACGAGTAAAGGGTACTATCCGGGTAGTTGTTTCGGGTACTCGGGTACCAAAATTATCGGAATTCGGCATTCCTATAAAATACTTTTCCTTTTCGTGTTAGTTTTGTTCTATTTATCTTCACAAGTCATAGAATCTGTTCATTTATGAACAGTATGACCTGTGTAGTAAAAGGAGACTATTTCATTTATGTATGTCGTCAAGAATCATACACTTGTCATTGCGCAACGACATTCTTGCGTGAAGAATACTATATATATAAAAATTTACCGTGTCGTACGGGTTTTATTATAAAAGTAGGTGTAGAAAAAAATGTAAGTATTTACATTATTTTGTAGAAATGAATAGGATTGACAATTTACATAAAATATGCCTAAAATACGTAAATATGTTACGTAACACTTATATACTTAATATTTCCTCCAAATTTTTGTTTGTTATTTTTTATTAAAGCCAGTCCTGTATGTAAATATATCCGCTGCTCCCAGCAAAATGCCTATACGATTTTATTTACTTTCGAAAATCTAGACATCCTTGAACTGATTAGTAGAGTACAAGCTAAACAGAAGAGTGAAGAGGCAGAATGCAATACTGCAATCATTATTTGTCGTGACCCAGCGTTCAAGTCTCTTCAATAGATGTTGTCCCTATTAGGTTTATCTCGTTTGTTTGAAATGAAAATGGAGAAATTATAGCCTTGATGCTATAGCGAAAGGATTTTTATTTAATAAACAATCTTTCGCAGGATTTTAATAGCGTGTGAAGCAAGAAATAATGCATTTGAAGTAAACATAATAATAGTTTCATATAATGTTTTAATGCATAGTTTGATATTTTCAACATCATTTATTATTATATAAGAATTTTATTTATTAAACGTATTTTACGGAAAACATTATATTAAATACTCGTAAAATAAAGTAGAATTTAAAAAAACAATTTAAATTGTTTAGTGTAAAATAGAAATATAAAAATTATTGCTTCACATAAAGTTTCTCTTAATGAAGGTCTTCGCGTAATGTGTTCGCCTATTTAAAACCACATCTCCTAGACGTCTGATGGAGGAGTGCGATTCGAAAGGTGGATTTATAACTTTTATAAATCGCATAGAAGCATAGGCTGTGTCCGATGTTGCACTTTTATCACCCTAATATCTAAATCCTAAATTTATATGCCCTAAATGTAGTGATTATTTAGGTTTTAAGGAATTAGATTTTAGGGTTTTACAGGAGCACACTATGCCTTGAAGTTGACGCACACTAATTAAACAAATCATATTCGTTGCTATAATTTGTACAAAACGACAAATTTACTGTCAAAGAATAGCTATATTGCTTCTATTTTATGAAATATAATATTAACATTTACTGTCAAACATCAAATTGAATCGAAATGTATAATTCATTTTTGTTGTTCTAAAGTGTTGCCATACAAACCGATGGATATCACTAGTGCGACAGTGTTCAACCCATTGTAGAACTGACCCCAAAGATAGTAAATCTGGCAATATTTTTTAACATACTTTCTACAAGAATAGAGGCCTTTAAAACTGACCAATCACGTCATAGTTCAAAACTTTATAAAAAAGTAAAAATTAATGTGTTCTCTGGAAAAAATATTGATTGTCAATCTGACGTTAAATGTTTTTTTGCATAGACGTACAATTTACATTCTGTTTTTTGATATTCTCAAAATGCCATTTACCTTCACCAGCCAAGAGTATGCAAACATGTATATGGTTTATGGCGTGACATTACAAAATAGTCGTGCTGCTGTAAGACGGTACAGAGAGTTATGTATTTCCAAATAGAAGTCAATGATTTTATATGTCATTTGTGACAGGTATCACATTTTTTCCAGAGAACCCGTTGATTTTTACATTTTTATAAAGTTTTGAACTATGACGTGATTGGTCAGTTTTAAAGGCATCTTGTTTTTGTAGAAAGTATGTTAAACAAAAATTATTGCCAGATTTACTATCTATGGGGTCAGTTCTACCATGGGTTAAGCGCTGAACACTTACTTACATAACACCCTGTATTTATGTCAAGAAGACCTAAATCTCAAATACTAAATGTCAAAATGCGACATCGGGCACATCCATAGAGTAATGAAGTTGGTTAAATACATTTGTTGACATTTTTGTTTGTAAAATTATTTACGTTCGAAGATATTCTACTAACGGTCAATCTTACAATCTCTGGTTAAAATTTAAACTTCCAGTTAAAGTAAACATTACTGAAACAAAATAAACTGTCCAAATGACCAATTTATTCCGTCAATAATCCGATCTATCTGTAAATTAAAATTTTGACTTGGGATTGTAAGATTAACCCTAATATTATATAAAAAGTAATGTATTACGTTTAAATCTAATATGTTGAACGCTCTCATGGCGCTTATTTCAAATATCAAGTCGAACTATAACAAAATCCCACAAAGAGCGCACAGAAAAGTGAACATTGGTCAATTCCTATGTTGTGTACATATTTCCATTTGTTCAAATTCTGTCCTATGCTATGCTAAATTATTTCTGTGCGCTGTGTGATATATAAATCCACCAATATTATTTAAAGACTCGAGGCTTGAGATTATCTGAAACAGTGATATCAGATTTTAGGGATTTAATTTTCTAGGACAGATATAAATATGGTGGAGTATGACAAACTTTGTTTTACTTATATTTTTTTACGCCGACTTTCATTTTAAATATTAGTGGAAAAGTTTATGGTGAAACACTTGTTTTTTTCGCAGTCTTTCATTTTAAATGTGAGTGGAAAAGTTTATGGCGAAACACTTGTCATATTAATTAATAGTAGTAGTTTTTATAAATAAATGTCAAAGTTTTATAAAAAAAAGTATTTAAATCAAATTACCTACTATTTGACATTGAGATACCTATCTGTAGTTTGAATACTATCTTTAAGTTTCCTGTAAGTATTATAAAATATTAGCTACTTTGTAAGATAATTCATTAACAAAGGCCAAAAGCAATTCGGAAATAGACCTTATTGTTGTTGACATTGTCCCTACTGTGTACTTATTGGTGCAACTGACATAACAGTTTTAAATAGAATACGAACATTAAATTCTTAAATTTCTAACTATAAATATTATAAATAAAGATTGTCTTCATATGACCTAGAATCGTTTCCCAGAGACCTTCAATATACAATACATTTAGCTTCACAAAGGACTACAGGAACACATTCTCTTTATGTATATGTATCCTTCAAATGATGTTCACATAGTTATTTATCATGCTTTACGTTTATTGTAACGAATTAAACAAAGGATATAATAAATATTCTTTTCCAGGTGTTGAAGAAACTGTGAAGATGGTAGAAACTTCTACGGGAGTAAAATGTTACGGGTATCAATGTGATCTTTCGAATAGAGAAGACGTGTACAGGGTGGCTGCTTTGACTGAGAAAGAAGTTGGACAGGTTTGTATATTATATTGCTCACAAACTCGTCGTCAATAAAGTTCATACACATTTAAAATTTCCTCATGTCACTCGGGCCATTTTTAAAGTGAAATTTTTTTTGGTTAATAAAATATCCAATTGAATCCCTGTATTTCTGATCACATGTGCGAAAGTAACTTACACTGAAAATTTTTTTGTTAAAAAATTATCCAATTGAATCCCTTTATTGTTGACCACGTGTGCGAAAGTAACCAATCAAAACAAACTTACACTGATAATTATCCTAAGACAATTATCACTTATGTCACTGAGTTGCTAAGTAACAAAGAGTTTTTGACATATAATTAAAGATTAATTGTTTTAATTTAGAAATGTCATTTTCACCCTGTCAATGAAAATGATGATTTAATCAACAAAATTATAGAAGAAAACATCAAAAAATACTGTATTAAATAAAAAAAATTAAATGTGGAGAATATTTAATATGGACTTTTGTATGTCTTATCTTTCTTCTCTTTGGTCTCACTCAAAGAGGTCTCATTTTCATTGCACACTTCACACTGAACATATTCATAGCCACATTCACGTTCATAGCTACTAGTGACATCTGTTGGGTTATGTTAAACACAAAAATTCTATCAAATACAAATTTTAGGTAAATTTAATGTTAAAACTGCAAAAAAATTTCTCACCGAATACCCCTCGATCATTGATAAATACTTATAATTTTATCACACTTCCTCAAGCACGTTGCTTTTAGGTAACTGTCATAAAATTATTTCGTAATTATCAATGTCCTCGGGATATTATAGCTGATAATTAACCTAAGACAATTATCACTTATGTCATTAAGTTGTTAAGTAACAAACACTTTTTGACAGATAATTAAAGATTAATTGTTTTAATTTGAAAATGACGTTTTCACGGTATGACAATGAAAATAACGCTTTAATTAATAAAATACACAATAAAACACTCTATTATAAATTAAAAATTAGAAAATATCATTCTATTATTACTATTAAACGTTTGTTTAATAGAACGTGTCTTGGCATCTCGTAGTGTCAATGTCAATCTTATTATTGTTACACAATGGGTAAGTTTAGCATGGTAAAAATTTTATATAACACATTATTTTCTCACAAATATAACACAAATGACTGCTGAAATTGAAATTAAAAATTAAAATTATTGCTCCATTTATTTATAATTAATATTTTTTGGGTAAACTCTAAGTACGTCACAAGTCAGTTATGCGCAAACTCAGACAGAACGGTGAAAGCGAACCACTTGAACGTAGGTCGAACAACACCTCAGTCTCAAGTGACTGGTAACCGCAACCGCGTGCGTCAGTGTATAAGCAACATACGTTGTACCAAGCCTCTACCGACGTCATCACAGCTTAAAATCGACTTTTCCGGAAAATCTGGGCATTTTTGAAAGAAATAAAACATGTTACATCATTTTTCAAGTCATTTCTCATGGAATAAAAGAATAAAAAAAAATCGCTAAACTTCCCGATTCACGCTGAACAATATTCATAACTACTACTGACATCTATTGGGTGATCTTATAATTATAAAAATTGTGCTAAATACAAATTCTTCGTAAATTTAATTAAAATTGCAAAAAACAATTCTCACCGAATACCCCTCGACCATTGATAACTTCTTTAGGCGTTCCTTGCACTCTTTTTCCTGGGCAGTGAACAAGGCTGATCTGTCACGCGTCACTCGGGGAGAGCCGAACGTGACGTCACGTTAATTCGGGTCATAGCCTACGTTACGTTATTAATACAAGGCCGGGAAACAACACAATATTTGTCAAAAAGAAACTTCAGTTCCAAACTCGCCGTTTTGGCGTGTCTTATTTCTGTTGTCACTTCTGTCATTGCAGTTATCTGTGTACAAAGCAGATTGGCACACTCAGCAATAGGAAATATGCCGTGATATATTTATTTATTTATTTATATATAGGGTGTTATGTAAGTAAGTGATCAACGCTTAACCAATGGTAGAACTGACCCCAAAGATAGTAAATCTGGCAATAATTTTTGTTTAACATACTTTCTACAAGAACTAGAGGCCTTTAAAACTGACCAATCACGTCATAGTTCAAAACTTTATAAAAAAGTAAAAATCAATGTGTTCTCTGGAAAAAATTATACAGGATAATAAAATATTACTTACATTTGTCTTTGTTGTAGATTTTATTTGTTTATAATTTTGAAAAACCGTATTGACAACTTGATTACAATAGCTAAATTGATTTTTAAAATTCTATAAATGACATTTTAATGACAGCGGGAATAAATCGCGCACTCATCACCGGTTTTAAAACTGTTTTTGGGGTTTTTGGCTAGATTTTAAAATAAATTTTGCGTTGTTTCCCAGCCTTTTAAGAAAATTTAAATTCTTTCTTGAAAATTTTGTTAGAATTGAGTTAGAATGCTTACAGGATTTTGACATCTTATAAAAAAATATGAATGTAAGCCCAGCATATTTAAACATTTAAGTTGTATGATCCAAATGTCAACCATTTAAGTTTTCATTTCGGACGTGCGGTCTTAATTTCTTTATTTCTATTTATGGCCTGTCCCAACACGTTAATCCTCTAATTCAGATACTATATTATTCAGAAAAAATTGAAAGCTTGTATTTCTACTCTAATCTAGAAACTAATAGGAAAAGAACTCGTTAGATTTTGGAGCCATCGGATAACCGGAAGTCACTGCAGTGGAAGTGGCAAACGTGACGTCATAATGGCTGGAATAGGTATACCTCTATTTTCTTCAGAATGATCAAAAATGGCATAAGTGTGCCGCTCTATATGATTTTGACATTTGCCGCTTAATAATAATTCTAAGAACCGTCTTCTGTACGTTCACCCGAACGAAAATATGCTTCAAGAAGAAATTTGCCACGCTCTTCATTAAAAGCCATAATGAAAAGAAATTAAAGATTTTTCAACGAAGGTATGCGAAACAAGTATCAAATGAGTCAACGTACGGCACTGATATTAATCAAATGTCATGCACCTGTTATCATCTGTCATATGTGGAATATAGTTTTGATGAATTATGGAAAATTGAAATATAATTTTGACATTGTTTTAGAACAAAAGTTGTCACGTGACCTCCACCCATTTTTTTATCAGTCTGTATAATTTTATTTCCTTTGAAAACAAAAATTAACTTGCATCACATTTTTTAGTATTTTAGGTTGGCGCTAGAAATAGTCATAAAAACAATCCCCCCACTCCTGTGACTTCGGAGTACATATACCGTGAGTATTTTTTAACGTGAAACATTGGGTGTGTCCCATTTAATATGAAACATAGGGAACGAATTTGACAGAAGTATTATATTTAAATATTGTAAGAAATTTAACCGGGTCAAAAAACCACTCGAGCGCACTAAACATATTTCGGGCACAAGGTGCACACAATAATTTTTCTACAACTAAATTTAATTTTTAGAAAACATGTTTAATTATTTAAACAAAATTAACCTCTAATGACATCTTGTCAATGTGACATTTGATTGACAGCAATGTGTTTGCCTGTTTTATTTAAAATAAAACATAAGGAATGAATTTGACAGAAGTATGATATTTAAATATTGTAAGAAATTTAGCCAAATCAGAAAATCACTAGTGCACAAGGTGCACGCAATATTTTTTCTATAACTAAATTTAATTTAGAAAGCAGGTACAATTATTTAAACAAAATTAACCTCAAGACGTCTTGTCAAATGTCAAATTCGTTCCCTATGTTTCATTATAAATGGGACAGGCAAATACATTGCTGTCAATCAAATGTCAAGTTGTACCCATGGATACGACAAACCCAATGTTTCACGTTAAAAAATACTCACGGTACATCACGTCATTCATAGTCAATAGGAAAACTGTTTATTTTATTTATATAAATAAAAGTAGGCGATAGTTTGTCACATGTTAAACTCTATTATGTTCTCTGACGTCACATTCTGTTTCAGATCACGTAACTTTTTCAAAATTTTACTCAAATTTCAATATCTAGTTGTAAAATATGTAATGGATATTTCGTGATATTTTCAAATTTGAGGCTCTTTAAAGAACAATATCTTAAAATTCTTGCAACATCTCTATAGTGCAAAATAAAAAATTATGGAAGACTTTAATTTAATAGTTATTTATGTACCAAGGTACTGAAATTCCTACTTTTTATCATGAATATGGAATTCAGTTGCAGAGGCCGTAAGGCCGAGGAAAATACACCATATTAGTGATAAAATGGAAATTTAGTGGCGAGTTACATATTAAATTTTATTTGAAATCTAAAATTTGTGAAAATGAAAAGATTTTTTTTTATAGGTTATGTCTATGTAACTGTCAATTTGGCACTCAATATTGCTAAGCTTCGAACATTGAGATTATCAATATTCTTTATCGAAATTGTTTAGTTCGTTCTTGTACATATTTTTTGTCATTTTACTTACAAATTTTATTATATATCATACACCTATCCAAATTATCATAATATGTACAATAATTATTATAAAGTTGGAAACACTGCATTTGCTTGAAATTGTCGTATAATGGATTACTTTGTGCCTCTTTCTGAGTTTTTAATGACTATTTCAAATTAAAATACTTTCATTTATTAAAAATTAAAATAGACGATAATTATCCAATTAACACACTTTCCGCTCTTCGTTAAAATAGAATTTTATCGTCTTGTAGAAAAAATAACTATTTTCTCATTATTATAAATTTGATGTTCGACAGCCTAACATTATGTATAACCTTTAAACTTTTTATATCATAGATGCATACTGCTGTAGCGGTTTTTATATTACCTATATTATACATAATATTTTATCCTAGTTATCTTTATGAGCAATGTCGTGATTTTACGTGCGGTAATTGGTAATTGAACTTAAGTACCCGTATATTATGAAATAACAGCAATTACCGCGTCCTACAGATGCTGATATTCTGTTATGTAAGATGCAGTTTTCGAGATATTTTCGTATAATGTAATGGCGACATTGAACTGGACCTTGAATCAACATATTTTTATTTTTAAAATTGACACTAAGGCTGTGTCCGATGTTGCACTTTTATCATCCTAAATAATATCATTATTTCGGATTTTAGGGTTTTGCACGAGCCCACTATGTCTTGAAATTGACGCGCACTAATTAAACAAATCATGTTCGTTGCTATAATTTGTTCAAAATGTCATATTTACTGACAAAGAATAACTTCTTAGCTGCATTTTAATATTCTTTTAATATGAAGCATCAAATTGAATCGAATTGTATAAATGGGGTCATTTTACATTTTCTGATTTATTTTTTTCTAGAAAAAATAGGTCAAATTAAATATACAGGGTGTCAAAAAATAAGTGTCCCAAATTAAGAGGGCATATAGTACTGACCAAAATGAGTTTTCGAGATAAAATGCAATGAAAAATGAGTTTTTTCGGTGTTTACCTCTGCTATCTCGAAAACTGTAAGAGTTACGACTTTGATTAAATGAGACATTTTGTTTACCTTTCAGAGGTCATCTTAGATGTGTTTTTGTTTTTCACAAAAAATCGAATAATTGTACTAAGGCATAAGTTGTGGCGCCCTTGGCCTCTTGGCCAATATTTAGTTTTCAAATAACTTCGTAACTAAATATTAGAAAGTGAAAAAAATGTTTCATGCAACATGTTATTGTTTTTTTATAGTATATTTACTGGCATAGACAAAATTTTGTTCGACCACTATCTTAGTCTGTTTTTCTTCGATTCTAATACAAAATGGCCTCTTCAGTTAAAACAGTTAAACAGTTAAAAATCGGATCCACGTTGATTAAACTTTTTTTTACTCATTTTGGTCAGTACTACATATATGCCCTGATAATTTGAGACACTTATTTTTTAACACCCTGTATATGTGTTTTACACCTTACAAGTCTGTAGAATCAGAGATATGATTTTTTAAAAGTTGCGTTTAATTTCAAATATTTCAACGGCTGACGGTGACGACACAGTTTCACGGATACGACAGAATGCGACAGTCGAGCTCTACCGGTTTAATTTGGAACTATAATTGTTTGGTTTGGTATTTATTTAAATAAATGGTTTATTTACATACCTTGTACTGCACTAGTACTTTTAAAGAAATACAAAGTAATAATAATCTTGTCTCTTGTATATTTTGCTGTCAGTTATCACAATTTTAGGTTAGATTACTGTTTCATGTTGTGATTGTGAAGCGTAAATGTGTATGTGTGTGTGAGACAGAATTGTCTTTGTGTATGAAACTGTGTCGTCACAAATTTTGTCCGTGTTTAAAAGCGCGAAAGTTTATTAGCAAATTTATGAATGAAAAGTCGCATATTTCAAATTATTGTCTATTACTATATTTATTAAATGAGATGGATTTCATGATATCATAAAAAAAAAATATTGACCCCATTTATTTCTTTTTGTTCTAAAATGTTGCCGTACAAACCAATTGATGTCAATAGAGTGCCATTCTAATCTAAGTTATATTTATGTGAAGAAGACCTAAATACTAAATGCCAAAATGCGACATCGGACACAGCCTCTCTGATCGGCAAATTCCTTTCACACAAAACGTGTTCCCCATGAAAGTAGGACTGCAAATTTATAAATAAATTATTGCTGTAGTTAGACATCATCTCAAGTTATGTATGATATTTAGGAAATATTTTCACTTTGAATAAATATCAACGATGCAGTCCTACACAGTTAATAATTAATTATAATTATTCATGTTGATAAAAACTATTGTTATCTAATCTACATTTCAAATGTACTATAATTACACGTAATTATACAATCTATAGTTAATTAAAATAATTAAAGAAATTGTAACAAACTTATACGGAAAGTTTTTTGCAATACAAAATAATTTCGAACTTAAATTACATAGTGTAATTATAAGTTAGATATTTCGCCATTTACCTCAGGGTCTTTCCAAATTATTTCTATTAGACAGAAAAGTTATGTTATTTAGGGCCAGTTGTACAATACACAATTAGTATCTACGGTTACGTAACATACAGTTAACCTAACCACTGGTTAAAAAACACAATTAGCTGTACCATTTCTATTTTTCTAAAGATTACCTAGCAGTCTGTCAATTAACACTGGATCAGTTTTTCCAAATTATACTATATAAAACAAAACATAAATTTTATTTTATTACAATCAATTGCAATTTTGACATATACGTCAGTTTTCATAAAAATTAAAATTACAAAATGTCAAAAACTAAGCGTAATAGAGCACCTAATTTTACGCTAGATGATTGTTTAATATTAGTGGATTTTGTCGCCCAGTATAACGATATAATAGAGAATAAAAAAACTGATGCGATCACAACACAAGATAAGGTAAATAAATTATTATATAAAGTGCATGAAGTATTCTTGGTTATTGGATAAAAGAAATAAACAGGAATACAGTCAAAGTATAAAATTCTATTTAATCAAAAGCCGATGTTTCGCTTCCTGCTGAATATTTTAAAATAATTTTTAACGAGTGTAACAAATTATTTAAAAATATTAGTCTTTCAGAGCGAAGGAGCTTCCACAGGAAACGAAACGTCGGTTTTTGACTAAAAAAATTTTTATACATTGACTGCATTCCTGCTTATTTCTTTTATCCAATAACCAAGAATACTTCAGGCACTGTATATAATAAATTATTTACCTTTTCTTGTGTTGTGATCGCATCAGTTCCTACTTCTTAAAAACATATTTTCTAATAATTCATCTTCAGAATCAGATTCAACTACCAAACGTCGCCGAAAAGCCATTACAAATAGTTAAACAAACGTCAAATGTCATGCGTTAACACTTTGTTAAATCATTAACCCCTCATTTCATCAAAAGTTAAAAATATTCTGGTTAAGAGCCATGGTTACGCTTAACCCGTTTTCGTACAACACGTTTTTTGACTAACCAGCTGTTAATTACTAACCCTTGCCTTAACCCTTGATTGTACAACTGGCCCTAAATGGTTTTTAATAAGGTTAAGCTTAATGCAAAAACAACTATTGTAGTTACTTTTTAAACCAAAATGAGAAATTGTATAATCGTCGAAATTAGTACCTATATTAAGTTTTATATTTTATATTTATATTTGTAAAAGGAGAGGTTGGTATCGAAGCGTCATCATGCCATTAAGTCCATTCTTAACTGGAATATCTAAATTATATTTGATACTAACAAAAATGTTCCCACGGTGAAACTGCATGGGTTGCAATATTTATAACACTTATGCCCGGTTGCACCAACTCGGAATGAAATGTCAAATGAGTTATTTTGCATTGATGTCAAAATTTCGATATGCATTTTTTTTGTTTAAGGGTCCCTTAAAATTTAAGCCTTGTTGATGCAAGGGCATTAAGCCCGATTTCACCATTGCCGAATAAATTCGCAATTAGTTATCTGACGAATAACTTTTATTCATTAAATAGTCAAATTTTTGTTTCACCAATCAAATTTGTTGAATAAATCATTATTCGAAGAATATTATTTTTCTCTTCATTATTTTGCGCTGAGTTGTTGAGAATACAGATAACAAGTTCATCTCCCTGAAAAACTGTCAAATTCGCTGTCAACAAAAATAATTTTTAGATTTGTGTCATTGAAATCAATCGAAAATGAGTGAAAATATAAATAAGAAGAGGAAACGAGGTAAAAACTATCTAAAGGAAGAAAAAAAAGTTTAATAATTGTAGTTTTGTAGTGGAAAATTATTTACATATAGAAAATAACAAAACTAACGATGTGTTATTGAACAAAAAATAAAAAAATGGAATACTTTTGCACAAAAATATGAGCTGTGAATATGATCTTCACAAAAAAACTGGCATATTCTTACATTTTGGTTCCAAATGATGCCGAATCATATTTAAAATTTCATAAACGTATTGTTTTAATTCTACCATGAAAGAGAAAAATGTTTGTGCTGTGTTTGACTTACTGAAATATATACTAACTGGAATGCGCGTACGAACCGTAACTGTGAAGGCATATTGAAAGCCTGCTGCTGGAGTAGTCGGCAAACTTCGAGGCAGTTCGTGAGTAGACGGAAATTATTTCGTGTGGCGCAGGTTTAAATAAATGAAGCATAATATGAAAATAAAGCGATCAGCTATGATACGAGTTATTCGGCTTCAGTGCAGCGTACGCTGATAGGTAGAATATGCGAGTTCCAGTTAGAGATGCACTCGATTTCGAGCTTTGGCCCGGCCCGGCCCAAAGCCCGCCTCGATTTTGAGTCGATCATCGAGCCGGGCCGAAGATATTTTTTATCGGGCCGAATCGGGCTAATCATTTTCAAAAATCGAGGCGAATTGAACTTTTGATTTTGGCCCGGCCCGAAAATTCGAGCTTTTCGGGCCGGCCCGAAAAATCTTATAGTTCAATCAAATGCACAGTTTCCTTAATATTTTAATGAAAATGGATGAAGTTAAAAAGGATCAAAATGATTTAAACAACACACTTCACATATTAATAAATAAAAATGTATTATTTTACTTCATAATTCAAGGTTATTCATTAAAGCATAATAATTATATTGTGATGTTGCTATTATTATTGTTATTACTTGTATACTTAAATAAAAGTGATTTTTGTTGCTACCATAATGATTTCTTGTCCTATTTTTGAGCAGAAACAAAGTTAGATAAAAATCCTTATGTAAATTAAAATTATATTTTTTTTATATAAGATTTGTGAAAAAGTTGTTTAAATTCTTTGGTAAACAAAGTGTTAAATACTCGTATATCTGTAATTTTTATATCAAACTTACACTAGAAGGGTCTCTTTTTTTAACTACTTATGTTAACTAATGTTGAAAGTTATAATAATGTAGAGGTTTTTTATAAGTTTGACACGAAAAAAGTTAAACATTTCGCCTTAACATAAAAATCAACATTAGGAATGCCGGATGCACCCAATTTCGAGCTTTGGCCCGGCCCGGCCCGATTTTGAGTCAATTTTCGAGCCGGGCTAGCTAATTTTTTTGTCGAGTCGAATGCATCTCTAGTTCCAGTTAGTATATATTTCAGTGGTTTGACTGCATATGCATTATGCAATTTATAAAGTTCTAAAAGTATACAAAATAAGAGAACAGCAGAACAGCTTGAGTGACAGTTATTATATTCAACTTTATAATTTTACACTAGAACGAATAAAATATCCTTATTTATTATCATGCAATAAATTTTCTATTTTTAACGTAGAGTAGCGATTGCCATTGTTATTAAATCTCCGTTACTACTAATTTTTTCATTGTTAATGTATCTTTATTCATATTATAATAATAACCCTGAAAGTTGTTGTTTTTATAGTAGAAAATGTTAACATTGATTGTTCCTGCATTAAACAATTATTTTTTTCTAGGTTTCAATCCTCATCAACAATGCAGGGATGGTTTCAGGAAAATATTTCTTGGACACGCCTGATTACATGATAGAGAAAACTTTTGAAGTTAATATCTTGGCTCATTTTTGGGTAAATTAATGCCAATAAGAAACATTGAATAACATTTTTAATTAATAAATATTTTTGTAGACGAGCAAAGCGTTTCTGCCATCGATGATAGAAAAGGATCACGGCCATATTGTTACCATTGCGTCTATGGCGGGTTATGTAGGAATAAGCAAACTCGTTGATTACTGCTCTTCGAAATTCGCCGCAGTCGGATTCGATGAAGCGCTTAGGATAGAACTCGAAGAAAAGGGTAAACCAATTAATAATTTTTCAGTATAATTATTTATGCAACAAGTGTGTAAACTGTAAAGTAGTACTTTTTTGGTCGAGTGCGAGCACGAAATAAAAAATACTACCTTACACACGAGTTGCATACAATATTTTTCCTACAACCGAAACTGAGATGTTACTGATATTTCTCATAATACTGAGTGTGAGTGTACAGGCATCTTCATATATTGTTAGTAATCTTTCTCATATTACTCTACAAAATGTAATTTAAACATTTCCAAGAATCTCAGACAGGTGGGTGGATTTGTCTTCCTGAATTTTACATTAAATATTAATACTAAAAATTAGGTTAGGTTAAAACTCATTTGGTCAAAATATTTAATAATCTTAAGAATTATGTTAGTACTCAGTATGTTAATAAAAATTATTACATTTGTTTCATTTGCAGAGTACAATATTTTTTTTTTTTCACTACTAGCCTAGTAACCCACTATTATTTACCTTTATTTGACATGAGAAATTGTTTTTCACTATCGCTTGCTTGTAACCATGGTAACCTAGGTCAATAATAATTTATTATTAACCTTGGTTTATAATGCAAACTGTCACTTTTCAATCAAACTCAAGCCTCCAAATCCAAATATTATATAACTCATTAAACTCAAGAAAGGTGTTAAGTATATAATTTAAATTTGCCACTATAATTTTAAATTGACCTATGCTGCCACTGTGCTGTTTTGGTGAAAATGTGAAATATTTGTAGATGTAGGATTGAACTTGAACAAATTACTATTTTTTTGTATTTGTAGGTAAATACATTTCAATAGATTTATTTAAAAATAATAATAAACTAATAAGGCTGCTGACTGTAACAGCACAAAGTGTTTTTATTAAATAATTAAATCAAATACAAATCAAGGCCCCATAAGTGAGGTTATCAAACCAGCGAAATGAGCAAAACGTCAGATAAAAACAAATGCAGCCTACTTTGTTTTTGTGAATATTAACAAATAAGTAATGTTATTGTTCAAGTCAAAACTATTGTTATTATCAATAAAAAAAATTCAAAGAGAATTTATGTGCTAGTAGTGAAAAAAATAGTATATAAACCACGGTTGAGAAGATCATTATTAACCAGGCGCCTTATATCCCTCGGGCTTCGCCCTCGGCTTACAATAGGCGCTGGGTCAATAATGATTATCTTCTCAACCTTGGCGTATAATATACTATTTTACTTTCATAATTATTTATTACCTAATTATCTACTTGACAGGTAAATTAACCGAATATGAATATTGCCTAGCAACGCCTATTTGCTTTTCACGCATTAGTGCTTGAAAAGTGACACTTCACACACGGTATAGAGTGCGTAAAGTATCTACTTTAGGCACGGTTGTAGGAAAAATACTTAATATTATTTTCTAAAATTTTTGTTTGTTTTGTGCAGGTATTAAGGGTGTGAAAACGACTGTGATATGTCCGTACTTCTTACAAGCTACAGGAATGTTCGATAATGTTAATTCCTTTATTCCAACTTTAAAAGCCAGTGATGTCGCCGATAGCATTATTGATTCTATTAGGCGAAATGATAAGTTTGTTCTGTTGCCCGGCCTTTTGAAGTATTTGCTTGTCTTTAGATGGTAAGAATAAGAACTATAAAGCTTCATTTATATCCAAGACAGACAACGACTCCTAATGATAATTAAACTCTAATTCTTAATTTAACATTTCGTATGTCATATGTAAATTATATTAATCATTATAAATGTAATTTCAATTTTAATGATCATTAAATCACGATGATCTTTTGAGAACATGATCGTAAGCATTCGGTAATAATCGCCACACTGATACTGTCAAAACAAATCAAATTTGTTATATTTACTACAGCAGTTATATTTTAATTCAACAAAAAAGGCGATGTATGTAATAAAGTGATAGAAAACAGGGAAATTGAAATTGTAAAATTGCAAAACTTATCAAATGACGTTATGAATTAAGGTAAATTTATAATTATAGTAATGATCATTAATATTTGTCGTCTGTCTCGGCTATAAGAGCTATAATGAATAACCAAGCGCAATGCGTAAAAATGTTTATCATATGGTAACGTTTACTACCATTTCCAGCTTTGCATAAGGATTAATGTTTAAGAAGTAAGAGCAATGCGTAATAACAAAAGTATTGTAGTGTCATCAACTTCACTTTGATGTCTATTCAGAAAATAGTGGAATATTCATTTTGTTTTTTATTTAAAAAATATTCTTAGCTGGTTCATTTCACCAAATCTCCAAAGCTAGACATACCAGCTTCTGTATTATAATTATTTTATATAATATTTTGTTCTTGCAGGATAATGCCGTGGAAAGCAGTGTCCTTATTCCTGCGAGGGTTGGTTCCGGACGCAGCCCCATCGCACCAGCAGCCTGCACAAACAGTGACACCATCCCCAACCCCACAACCTAAACTCACTTCCCTAGTCGAAAAATCTTCCACTGCAGACGTCGCGCTGCATCATAGGATTACCACTGCTTCAGAGCGAAAGCCATAGTAAAATAATTCTAAACATCACAATACTTGACAAACAAAAAGTTATAACAAGAACAGAAAAAGTTAACAGTAAGTCGCGATGTTTTCTAAATTTTTGAACGCGGGCGGTAAGTTTGCTTTTTTTGCATTTGACATTTTATGTATTTACTATTTCTACTAGATACTTTTTAAAGTTTAATTAGGTACCTACTTATAATTTAGGAGAAGAAATGTATCATCTTTTATTTCATGAGAACGTTTTCCACCGAAAAATTATTAATTATTGTTTTCTATTTTATATTTTCGTCTTTAGGATTTAAATGGCCATAGGCGTAAAGAGAATGGGGGCCTTTAGTAGCTTTAATTTCATTAAAAATAATATTCTCGGACAGTATTATTTTCTTATAGTGCGTTTTAGGGAAGAATATAATAAATGGCACTTGAGAACAGACCATTTTACATTCATTAAATAAATAAAAATAATTAAAATTTGCGAAACGAAACTATTAATCAAAAATAAATTATGCAGTTGGCACTGCAATTCTGGGGATCTTTTTATTCCACAGTTTGCACAATAGTGAAAGTGGAAAGGGTGGAAACACATTTACATGTCATTTTGACAATAAATACGAAAAGGTTATGTCAGAGCAAGTGCCTGGCAGCTAATAGAATTTTGATTGATTGAAGTGCTTTAAATATTTAAATTATTGCTCTATGGGCAATGTAAGAAATAAAAGTACGTGGGTAAGAGAAACAACAACCATTTTAATAAAAAAATGTAAATATACCCAAATTCTAATTTTCAAATGTCACTGTCAACAGTTTCAAAAATAGGAAATAAATTTATGTATCAATATTACCAATTTCAAGTATTTTTCAGGTATTGCAATTAAATAAGTTATTTTTGATCACTCTGTAGAATAGAAGAGGTGCATATTAAATTTTATTTAAAATCGAAAAATTGTGAAAATAAAAGAATTATTTATTATCAAATGTTACCTACAGTCTGACACTCAATGTTACTAATCTTAGACATTCAAGTTATCGAAAGAACACTCACAATTATATATTTTCTCACCTTCTCTATCGGAATTGTTTAGCTCATTCTTCTTGTACATATTTTTTGTTATTTTACGTACTAAAATTACTATCGCACACCTGCCCACATTATCTTACATGTACAATAATTATCATAAGGTTGGTAACACTGCATGTGCATGAAATTGTCGTATAACAAGAATTACTTTAGTACCGATTTTTTAAAACTTTTAATGGCAATGTTGGGCAATTTAGTGACGGTTTATTTTTATTTCTAGAAATGTGCAATAATTGATTACGAAAAATTACAAAGTTGAAATCAAAAACATGATTATATATAACTTATTTAGGTCGATTTTATTTGATTATTTGATAACTGACCGCTGACAGGTGAACATTTTTAGCTTTTGTGAACTAGGTGTATCGTAATGGGGTCTCCACCAATAATCCAAAATAATAAAATGTACACTTTATGCTTAAAGTACTACTCAATAAATATCGATTAAGTTAAAAAAGGCTTCTGATTTCGGAAGACTCACAGCAGAGTACGAAATTAATTTTTTTCACCGAGGTGTTCTAAAATTTGTAACAGAATTGCGAGTACTTTTTGGTTACCCCTAGAACAAGCTCGTCATTTTTTGGAATATTTACTCCTGGCGGTAGAACACAAGTTGTAATATCATTAAACCGTAAAAGCTTGGCTTTAGAAAATGCCATGGCGGTATAGAAAAACAGTAACAACAATAAATATTTTAAACGATAACTGATTTATGAACACTTGCACTTTACAAAATCAATGGTAAATTTAGCTCTAACTGCAAAATCAAACACAGAGCTAGAAAATGTTTCTTGACTTGAAACGTATCAAAATAAAAATTAACCAAATCAACGGACTTCGAAATTGAACATTTTATTATATTTAATACCAATAATAATAACTTATTGATAGTGGGGATAAAAAAAGAGATACCAAGAATATTTTGTGGTTGCCATGATCCGATTTTTTTACCAACCGTAATAGAAACTGTGTTCCCAATAGAAACCGGTAAATAAATTTCAGGATTAAGAACGCTAAAACTATATACAAACTTTATTCAACCGCTTGCGACACGGAACATACTATTATTTTCTTACCAGAAACGCACTATTTATAAGCATATTCATTATTATTTTAATACTACAATCATTTATTGAATACTTTACCAATTATAATAATTTGTTTATAAAAATTGTTGCAATTGAGGGGGCCTGTGATCATTGTGAACAAGCTTATTAAGCTTGTAAGTAAAGACGTCACTATATTTCAGTTATGAAAGTTAATCTTTAAAGTCCGTTTCTCAAAACAATATTTATTTAAAATATATATATCTTTACAAGTTTACGTTGGGTTCCATAACAGGGTAACAGGCAAGTAGCCTAAAATGTGAAAAGGATAAGAAGAAAAGGTACCTACTTTACAAGTTGATTCAAAGTGATATAATTACTTTGTTATATCTTTTTTGTTGTCAAGTTTACAGTTAAATATTGAGTGTGCGTTTGAGTTTATTAGAATTGTAAATAATCTTTCTACTTCTATTAATTTTTTATACGAGATACAAAATATTCTACCATATCAATGTATAACATGAGGTTGACTACAAATCCAGTTTGAAATGAAATAACGAAATTTTATTAGTTTGGCATATAAAATTATACAATTTCTGAAAATTGTGCCTGTTATAATTGATAAAGTTTGCAAGTATCAAGTATACATTTTTTGTGGTGTATTTATTTCTTGAGTTGTGCTCAAATAATTAGTCAGTTATTTTTAAGTTGTAATGAATTGAACAATAACGTTACATCACATATGAAATTATTGTAGATTGTTAGATATACTTGTAAGATATTTCCCAAAATAATAAATGTTTTAGTTGTGTTTTCATTACATGTATGTATATAATACTTACTTCTAGAGTTAATAATATTACATAGTTACTTAATATTTTAGTTCTGAAGAATCAAGAAACTTGTTTAAAACATTGAATAAATGTAGTGATTTTAAAGTAAGTAATGTTTATATGTATATTTTTAATATTACATATGCAGAGAATCAAGGTAAGCTCTAGAACGACCTTAACGAATATACTTTTTAGTTCTCGTTAAGAGAGGTATTGGACTCATGTTAAAATCGCATATACAGATATTAGTGAATAATCACTTTTAAGGTCACTAGATCCGATTTAAATATTTTTACAATGCTGGCTGTGTGTGTGGATGTAGGAGGGATGGTTTATCAAATTCTATAAGATTAAAGACCAATTTAACTACTTATTCTTTAATCTGACATTAATGGGAAGAGCTGAAAAGATTTGGTAACAAATGGTCGACCGGAAGTAGTATTTTCTTAAAAAAAATATAAATATTATTTTTTGAAAATTTGTGTTATTACAAATATTAAATAATATGAAATTCTCTATCCGATCCATTGAACATTTTTATTAAATATTGAAATTATCAGTAGCCCACTAAAAAGTCAACCGCCCAGTATTTAAATAAAAACGATCATATACCCCTAACTAAAGCTCATTGATTACGGGGATAATAAAAAAAATCCTGGGCCTTGGTTTATAAAATACAAATTTTTATTTTGAATGTAATTCTCACTTTGACGGACTCTAACTGTATTTGGGATGGAGATAGATACAGGAAAGTAAAAATTCTTCGGACTTGCAGTAAACTAATAAAATTTATTCATGCCGACGTTTCGACTATACAATAGTCTTCATCAGGGCTCTACAATATGACACAAAAGCGAAATGGTAATATACGAACACAAAATAATTATAAATTACATAAACTATAACATAAAAACTTACAGAATGGTCTAGTTGAAAAAAGAAACCACATGTGGATAATGGAACATACAAAACGACATTTAAAAATATAAATAAATAAATATGAATAAATAAATAAATAGTTAAAAACAACATATCACAGAGTAAAAATCGTCAAAAATTAAAAAAACTTGTCTTTGATGAGTACAATTAACATGGAACTACCGTAACGTAAAAAACATTTATAAAAAACCAAATTTGGATTATTCTAGATTAATTAATGCAGGACCAATATGTACCTATGTATGTACAAAGTAGATTAGCACACTCAACATTGGGTAATATATCGATTTTTTTTTTTATTTTTACATCTGAATTTCTATCAGTTTTAGCCATTCAACCCCTAATTTCCGAAATACCGCCCTGTGAATATCATATTACATTGTAAAAGTATATTTCTTACTGTACTAAATAATTAATTACTCGAATTTGGATAAAGATACGGCACTGGTTAATGAAAAATTAGAATCTACATTAAATTTTCTATCAGAATTTGTTTATTTCCTGTTTTCAGGACAACTGGTTTACAAGTTATATAAGAAAGTCTCCGGGCCTTAGTGAAATCAAGTCATTTTACTGTAAGTTGAGACAGACTATCTTGTACTGCGCATGTCTGCTGTCCGCGTGCCACGTTGGAACATTCTCGTTCGGCCACGTTGTTTGTTGTGTTAGCTTTGTGTTATCAATGTTTGATGTTTTTATATCTAATCTATCTGTAAATATTAAAATAGTTCGATAATCAATCTAAAACTATATATTTTTGTGGTTTTGATTATGAAGAAACGAGTGATCTATCGACCTGGTGCGTATTTGTTCGTATTTGAATATTCTAGGATCAAAACTCAAAACCCCTTAAATCCCATTATCCATTCGGTGAAAAACGAGTTGAATACATGGAAATACTCTACCGTTCTATGTATGTATGTATTAGCTGACAAAATCCACTAAAATTCAAGAGTAGCTTCAGATTTGTCAGTAAATATTTCATTGAAAAATGCAGTCTCATTTTTTAATATTGTTTATTCTTCTTTGTTTTTGTTCCTATTTATTAGTCAGGGCACTGTCAAAAATCCACAAAACCTTGATTTATTAAATAGGTACTAATAGACTTGAAGTAATGATGTAAGTACCATACTTGTGATTTATTTTACAGGAATAATTTAAGAACCTAGCCCTATAACATAAGGATCAAAGCCCAGATTCGTTTCTTTATTGATTTATTAGGGGTTTATAGATAACAGGCTTAAATTAGGCTCTTAATTATTATTCCTGTAAAAATAGTAATTTACGTAACAAGACCTGAAAGTGATACTTTACTGGGTGAGCAAGCACATTCCAATTCCAGAGCGAGCCGTAGGCGAGCTTTGGAAGCTTGTGAGCCCAGTATAGACACTTTCAGGTCATGTTGGGTACAATATTTTTTTTGCGATCCTGAAAAAAGAATAAAAAAGTATTATTTTATTTTTTACTGCGAGCAAATAAGAAATAAATAAACAATTGATCTCCATGGAAACATTTAGCTTTACCGGTCCCGGGATCGGTAAAGTACTTTCCGATCCCTTATAGACAACTTTCCGAGCTAGCTCAGCAAAGAAGGACTTTCCGGTCTAAATAGTGATCAGAAAGAGCTCATTTTCTGGGCGATCGCGAAAAAAATAATTTTCACAAATATGGCATTTACCTACTTCAAGTCTTCAATTAGTTAGGTAATCAGTTTTTCTGTTATCCTGAATATTTAAAGGGAGAATTCATTTTTGGATTATGGTTATTATAACTACAGCAAATTCTGAAGCTATGGATGGGAAAATATATGCTTTATGTATTTTTTAAAAATTTAAGAAGATGTTTTAAAATTCTTGTTCATGCTTTTTTTTACTATGTAAATTATTTTCGTTGCAGACAATTGGAAGTTGTATGGAGACGATCTACAGGTGTTTGGAGATCAATTTGAGTATGTATTTAAAAAGATAATTTGTCACGAAGAGGCTAAAAGACTAGAAAGAACCAAAATTGTACTTTCCGCTGAGACTAAATATCAAATGCTTTCAGTTCGATTCAGGAAAGCATGGTAAGTACATTTTTTTTAATATTCTGGAAACATCAATTATAAAAATGTATATATTAATTTCGCGCTAGTAGTAGTACTTTAATCGCAATAATTGTAGATAAAGTACGTTAATTTTTATTTATTTAATTTTGACGTTTTAAACTATCATTATTCACTCCATAGCAACAACCATAACTAACACTTTATTCAGAAGTGAATTAAAATTTTTTAAATCACTCACAAAATTTTAACTCACTCTGCAACAAATAATGCATTTAAAGTAACATGAGGTATGAAAATAACACTCGCCATAATAGACATTATCAGCCTTTTTATTATTTTTCACGGCACAAATGACAGACAATAATGCATTTTAAATGCTCAGCCTACTAACTGATCATTTTTTTATTTTGTCAAAATTAAATATTATAATGGTTTTTATTATTATTTCGTCAAAATTGAATAAAATATTGTACAAAGCACGTGAGCTAAGAATGTTTATTCACTCGAAGAAATTAATTCACTCGCCCTTACGGGCTCGTGAGCTTAACTTTCTTCTCATGACTAAACATTACCTTAGCTCACTTGGTGTGTAAATATATATTAAATCAAATTAAATACGTTATAAACTTTGACGGTTGGTGTTAATAACAACTTTAATTATGCAATTAACATAATTAAAAAAAAAACTATTGGAATTTATGTATATTAAATTTTAAAATTGTGCTTAAATTAAATAATAATTTAATTTATAATTGATTAATATTATATTTAGAAATTTGCTATAGAAAAAAATAAAATTTTATGCTTGATAGAATTTAATTATCAACTCTCGAAAAATAATAACACTTTCCCCTCGTCAGTAAAATAGAATTTTATTGTCTTGTTTGAAAAATAAATATGTAAGTGGAAACGGGTAAAATTATTGGCCCCGCATTACGAGTCCACTTTTATAATAAAAGCGCTTTTGTGGAACACGTTCCTCATATAAGAAAATTATGTAAAAGCGAGCTCTATAAAACCACTTTTATTTTAAAAGGGTGCACTCTAATTATTACCAGATATGTCTGCAATGCAGAAAATAAAATCGATATAAAATTACAAAGTTTTTTTTATACATCCATATACATTTACGGCATCTGTCTCAAAACATTTTAAATCGAAATTGAATCTATTCAACAACATGAATAGGGGATGGCAGACAGTTGTGAATAAAGATAAACAATATTACGTATTTAATACGTGTCGAAATTTAAGATGAAAAAAGAGGACTAAGCCGATTTGCAGATGTTTAAAGTTTAAGAGGGTTTTCATTTAAGTTTAAGTTGTTAGTAACTCGTGAACCGCTCATCTGGACAAAAATCGTGTTATAATGGAGGAAAATTTCATGCTGAATTCAAATTTTCAAACTTCGTTATCGTATCTTTGATCGGGTCAAAGTGGAGGATGAATTTGTAGGAAAGCAGAAGAATATCACTTATATAGCGTTCGAAGTTGCAAAAGCTATTCCATATATGCTCTGGAACAGTACGTGATTCTAAGACGTTGCGAATGTCATTTTTTATACCATTTCATTGACAGAAGGAACATAAATATTAAAAATTTCCCTGACCATACGAAGATAAAATAGCTTCTCTTTTTTTCCATATCATAGATACAGTAGATTTTATTAAATTCATTTCCTGATAAATATCACATTGTTTAACACCACTTTGTATTTTTTTGTATAATATCATGAAGCAATCAGTGTAAATAAAGCAAGTTGGTGGGGAAATATATACATAGGTAGATCATAAATGGGGAATCTCCGAAAAGTTCATTATAAAAGAAAAATTGTGTCTCATTTTAAATAATATTTAGTTCACTTTATGCGAAAGTTCATTATAAGCGGGTTCACTATAAACAGTAAAAATATACATTACATAGAAAAAAATTCCGTTACTTGAAATACAGTACACTATAAACGAAAGTTCATTACTAGCGGGACTTTACTGTATTAGAATTTAGTAATCATTATTTATTTTTACATCTGGTAACATGTGTAACCATCTATTAATATTTTGTCTCTCACAGACAAATATTCAGGATAATCATTTTATTCTGTATTACAATGTATTCTTTTCTTTCCAGTGCTGAAACCTGAAACAAAAGTACTTTTATCAAGTACAGAGTCCAGAATGGGGCTATGGTATGACCCCAAAAAAGAACAGGGAACAAATTTGCACCGATTACGGTAGCAGAAATAAGTGAATTAAGATAATAAGATAATTTAAAATGATATCCAGAGTTGAACTATACCTTTTCAACTTCAAATTGAGACTAAACAATTTCAAATTGATAATAAACAAATTAAAGTTGAGACAACAATTCTAAATTGAGAATAATCATTTTCAAATTGAGAATAAATAATTTCAAAGTAGGAACCCTCAAAAATAAAAAATAAAAAACTCAAAATTTAACAAACGGTGATAACATTCGTATTGTATTTGATATTTTAAATTGATTAATAATAAAAAAATCTGTTGTGGCCAGCACAAGACCTTCCGTCAATTCCATGTATTTTGTACAAAACCCATACCGAAAGGTCCTTGGAACAGATTCTATATAATATCATGTAAAACTGAACAGGAACACATACTGTTTTTTACGAATTCCATACTAAAAGTTCATTTGAAAAGGTTCTTTAAATCCAATAAAATTATAACATAAACTACACTAAGTAATGTCCTTCCATCTTCTCTTTAGCCTTTCTCTGCATGTCACTTGCGAGTAACAATATGACATACCAATTTTAGATCCTATACTTTTCATATTTGGTTTTGCACTTGCAACTGACATCTGTCAATTAATTTTTTTTGAATAATTATGTCAGCTGTTTCCATAATAAATTGCAAAGCAGACTAATTTTTGAAAATTAAATTCTTTATAATGCTTTAAATTTACATCTATTGAATATGAAGGAAAATGTACAATTAAACCGTATAGAGAAGAGTATTTTCTTTAATATATATAATAACAAAATGTCAAAAAGTAATATTTAACTGCGTTTTTTTAAGAAAAACTGTTAAAAACTTCAAAAAAGGGTACTTCCGGTGGATCCATTATAACCAAAATCTAATCAACTCTTCATATGGATGTACAGAAGAGGAATACGAAAGAATTATAATTTTTAGAATTGTAGTATTGGAGTTATCGTCGGAGAAAAATTTGTCACACACAGACATACATACACACACACGGACACACACACACACACACACACACACATACAGACATCATCCTAAAAATAGTAAATTCGTATTGTAGGGACCCTAAAACGTGCTTATTCATTAAAAACTCACCACCGAATTTTTTGACCAAAGACAATACCTTCCTTACCTAAAGGTGACGGAAGGTAAAAAGTCTTATTTGAAAAAAGTTGAGTCTGAAAACGTTAAAATACAAATATGTTATGTGTACTTCATAATAATAATGAATATTGGAGAACTCTTAGGAATACATTAAGAGTAGAAAAATCCACAGCTTTTCTGTGAGTAAAGAATTAATTTGAAATTGCTTAGTTTCAATTGGAAATTGTTTAGTCTTAATTTGAAGTTGTTTAGTCTCAATTTGAAGTAGAAAAGGTATAGAAATTTAAAGGAGCGGACAACAGAAATTCAGCGGGGCGAGCAGCAAGAAATCATTAAAGGTAAGTTTTGCTTTCATCTTTGTCTATCTTACATTTCTGTCACCATACTAGAGTAGGAATCCGATCACCTGTATTTCAATGAGAAACGTATCATTTTCCCTTAATTCGAAGACGCTGATTACCGGATAAATAATGAAAAAATTCCATGGGCTTTAGTTTCCAAAATAGAAATTTTATTTTGATTAGAAATTTCTCATGGCTTTTTTTTTTACTTTAGTGCCCTATAATTAATGAACTGTAAAAGATACATTGACGCGCGTTACGCCATTCTATTTATGGACTTTTGTACATATGTGCACCAAACAGTTCTATCTGTAAAGTAACTATAATACAGTACATGAAATATTTGCACTAGAGCAACTGAGTATATGAAAAGTGGTGCACTTTCCACTTATACATAATAGTACTCGACGGACAAAGTTCTGCAAAATACTCGGTTATTTTGTAATAGATTCATTTAAGTGGTTTAAAAATTTATTTGTTGTAATATACAATGTTATATAATTATATTTGATAAAAGACAGTGCAGAGTATGTCATGCACAATTACTATGATGTTCATATATGCGTCTCTGAGTTATACAGATCACTTCTCTGCCAGTTTATGGGACGGTTTTTCTTCTGGCAAAAGGAGATTTTTTCTTGAGAAGTTGCATGTTCGCCGTCCATGTTTTTGCCGGACATGCATATATTGTCTAGAAAATTGTATACATAAAAAAGGTAACATTTATGAACATTTCTTGTTACCTTGGTTACTTGTTGTTTTTGTTATTTAAAAAAATATGTCATTGTATCCCCTGAAGAAGGCACCAGTTTATGGTGCCGAAACGTTGGGTTAAAATAATAAATTACAGAACTTATACTAAAAAAAAGGTAATATTTTTCCAATTAATAATATGAGTTCTGAAAGATATTTTAATAATTTAATATATGACTTTTAACGTGAAACATTGGGTTTGTCATATCCATGGTTACGATTCAACATTTGATTGACAGCAATGTATTTGCCTGTCCCACATCCCACTTAAACTGAAACATAGGGAAGGAATTTGACACAAGTATTATATTGAAATATTGTAAGAAATTTAGCTGAGTCAGAAAAATCATTCGAGAGCACTAAACATATTTCGGGCACAAGGTGCACACAATATTTTTTCTACAACTCAATTTAATATTTAGAAAACAAGTATAGATTATTCCAGAATGACGTCACCTGCCCCTCACAGGAGTGATTTTAACCTCACTTTTAAATATTTTTAAAAATTATTTAATTGTATATCTTATGATATACATCGAGAAATTTTGATTTTGATACAATTCATTCATAAAATTAAACCATAAATTTTTCCATGGCTCCATCATTGAGTAAATTATGTATGAAATTTATTTCTGACAGCTGCCACTCACGAAATTCATTTGTTCTGGATTGATCTATAATTATTTAAACAAAATTAACCTCTATTGACGTCTTGTCAAATGTTAAATTAGTTCCCTATGTTTCATTTTAAATGGGACAGGCAAATACATTGCTGTCAATCAAATATCAAATCGTAACCATGGATATGACATCCAATGTTTCACGTTAAAAAATACTCACGGTATTAACATCGTAGTAACTGGGTGGCCTTCTCTTTATCAAATGTGCTTTTGAAATATCAAATTAAAGAAAATTTCAAATATATTTTTAACTATTTAAAAACTGTTGGATAAAATATCGCATGGTACACTTTTCTCAAGTGTCTTGCGTAATTTTATTCATTTAAAATACATATATTTGGTGTTTCATATTGTTGCAAATTAATAATAATAAGTTTAAACAATGCTACAGCTATATTATAATCTATTTTGTATTTTACGAAAACTATTATTACATTTCTGGGTTATTTTAACAATATTTCTATTTATTTCAGTATTTTTCGAACATCTAATTCGCGGCGGAGCAATACGCACGCGTCATTGTAAAACTCCCATAATCCCACTTCCGGCATCTTCATTCTTTGCAATGTGCTCGAAGAGAAAATGGCCAACATGCTTTTAGTGCTACAAATACATGATTTTGTGCAAGAAAAACTAGGAAAAACTTAGAAAATTTATGCAGAGAAGCGAAATAAAATTTTCATTTAACGTTTGTGATAATAATTTTGTGGGTATCAATTGTATAGTGCAAGAAAACAACCAAATGTTCGTGGCGTCTTTGTGATATGTAAGTGGAATTTTATTTATTTTCTTATATCTATATCCACTTGAAAGTATTGGGTATATTGCTTTTAATATCTGCAGTTTAATATACATTTTTCATAGTTTTAAACTTTAAAAATCTTGTATAATTTGTTCGTCCTTGTATTAATTAAGCAATATTAATCGCAGTTATTCAACAAGTGATTGTGGTAGCAATTTTGTATTGTGATCTATATCGCGTTTTTATTGATTTAATAGTGAAATATCGTTAAGTATTGTTGCAAATTAATAACAATAGTAAATTTAAACAATGTTTCAAGTATATTAATAGTTATTTTTGTTGGAAATATGTTTTTCTTTTATAAAAATAACTTGTTAATTTTTTCACAAGACCAAGCTATCATTACAACTATAAAAATTATTGTTATTTAACAATTTTCTGTCTAATACATAAAAAAATCGTTCGAAATAATAAATTGTATATTACAATGAATTAATTCCTTTTCAGTAGAAATCAGAGAATCTACAGTGTTCAGATCTCTTAAAATGATATCCAGAGTCGAGGTAGAAATCTAAAGAGCAGAGAACAGAATGCCAACGGTTTTGGGCAGCAAGAAATCATTAAATGTAAGTGGATATTTATCTTTTATCTCTTATTTTATATTTCTATGTCGTTATTAAATGTAATTATTTATTTATTTGGTTGGAACAGCTAATATTGTTCGTAATGCAACAATAATTTATAATCTACGAGTCGTATCGTAGAACAAAAATTAACTAGTTCAAATCTAGTTACTAGCCAATACTATTAAAGTTGAATGGCTGAATGAAACAGTTCTAGGTATATCTCTAGTGCGTGTAATACTATATTTTCACCACACGTAGATAAAGATACAATACGTTAAAATAAATATATTTGGTGTTTTGTATTATTGCAAATTAATTACAATAGTAAGTTTAAACAATATTTCAAATATATTAATAGTTATTTATGTTGCTAAAGTGTTTATTTTTGTAAAAAGTCATGCGGTAAAATATTTGCTAATTTACTTTATAAATTATTTGTTTCTATTTAGGAGCACAAACATAATAATTCGACCGGTAAACGTTTTCAACAAATTATAAAATCTACACAAATGAGTAGAAATATCTACAAAATTCTTTCGAATACTAAATATGCACTTAAATTTTTTTTTTAAATCTTTTGTGTCCAGCACAAGACCTCTCGTCATTTCCATTTTATGTTATAAAAGTATTGTATTGCACTTCGCTATCGAACCGTCGTTCTATACAGAACGTTACCCAAATACTGTTTTTTGTTGTACTGCACACATACAATTCTAATTATATCTATTTTTCATTGTATGAAGTTTCTAAATGTCAGAGATTCTTCCAATTCATTAACAAGATTGGCGGTATTTCTAATGGATATGCATGTTACCTATAATTTTAAATATTTAATTAATAAAACATTAAGTACTTCCCAGAAAAAGCTTTCAGAATGTAACTAAAATTTTTGATTTTTGACACTGACATTTGTCATTTACAAATTATGTTATAAACATTTGAATTTGTCAACTGATTTCCTTGGTGTATTTTAGCCTACTCGATTTACTACATCCCGATATTCTATATATTATAGCGTCTTTATCTCTAAATTTATAGAAGATATGATAAAATTTTTAAATGTATCAGATGTAGAATTTTATGTTCTTCAATATTAGTATATCAAAAATTTTCAAAAATTAATATTTAGAAGATTTTTTTTTAGAAACCACTACTTCCGGTTGTCCAATTGTTACCAAGACCTTTTCAGCTCTTCCCATGAATTGTCAGATTGAGGAATTTATAGTTAAACTGGTCTTTTGTCTTAGTTTTTGAGTAATCGTCCCTCCAACATCCACACATACATACACACATACATACATACATACATACATACATACATACACACATACATACATACATACATACATACATACATACATACATACACACACATCCACACACACACATACACTCACACACATACACTCACACACACATCCACTCATACACACATCCACTCATACACACATCCACTCATACACACATCCACTCATACACATCCACTCATACACACATCCACTCATACACACATCCACTCATACACACATCCACTCATACACACATCCACTCATACACACATCCACTCATACACACATCCACTCACACATACATCCACTCACACACACATCCACTCACACACACAAAATCGGTTTATATGGACCTTAAATCGTGCTTATTCACTTAAATCTCGATATGTGATTTTTAGTACGAATCCAATATCTCTCTTAGCGAGAGATGGGTCAAATGTCTGGTGATACTAGTTCGACCGGTATTTTAAGGGTCATCTTCTAGTCCAGATTTAGCTTCTACCGAGACCCTTTACTTATGGTATAATGAAAAACGACTTCGTATAAATCAAGTGCGTATACTAAAATTTATCTTGTAAGACATATGGGACAATACTCACAGGAAAATATGCATGGCTTAGGGATACAATTCCTAGTAGAATTAAAGCTGGTATTACTAATACAATGGCGGAATACTTGAATACATATTCAGTTATTGTAAGTTTAAAATCTATGTTTTAAACTAATGGAAAGAAATTTCTAAGATATTGAAGGATATTTATCGAGAGGAAGGATGTTTTCTTCTGGTTTTACTGGCACTTTAAACCATGTTTACTTTTTTTTTTATCAATTTTGAAACTTTTTCGCTTGAGGCATATTGAAAAAAAACTTTCTTTTGATATTATGTTTGGGAAGCTAAACTTCAATGAAATTCATACACCTTTTCTTAACCCATAACTACCCAGGTCCGCAATTGTTTTACAAATTCAATATGTTTGTCAGTAATTGTTTTGTATACCATGCTGTCTTTGTGTTTAGTGTGTGTCAATCAATAAGAGTGTGTATAGATACAAGAAAATATTTATTTATAAAAATAAATGAATAAATTCAAGGATCATCTCCGTTGAATTAATCAAATTCAGATACAGATGATTATTTATTTTATAACAATATAACTGTTGTGGCCAGCACAAGACCTTCCGTCAATTCGATGTATTTTGTACAAATCCCATACCAAAAGTTCCTTGGAAAAAATCTATATATCCAGTAAAATTGTAAAACGAACACATACTATTTTTTACAAATTCCGTACCAAAAGTTCCTTAGAAAAGATTGTATAAAATTATAACATGAACATGCACTATGTAAATTACACTAGACACTTCTTTCTTCTTCAGCTTTTCCCTATTTTATTAGGGACTGTCTTCCACTCATTCCTGTCCAAAGCATCTTCTCACAGTTCTTTCTCTCTCAAGTCTTCTGCGATACGGACCTTCCATCTTCTCTTTGGCCTTCCTCGTACTCCCGGCATTGAAAGTTCCAATCCTGAGGGAGCCTGCATATCATTTGCGAGGAACACTATGACTTATACCACTTTCTGATCCTATGCTTTTCATCTTTCGTTTTGCACTTGACACTGACATTTGTCAATTAGAATTTTTTGAATATATCACCTGCTTTCATGATTATAAATAGCAAAGCTGGCTGATTTTTGAAAGTTAATCTCTTTATAATCCTATAAATCTATATCTATTGAATATGAAGGAAAATGTATAAGCAACAGTATAGAGAACATTTTCTCTGATATTTGTAATAACATAAAATGTCAAAAAATAATATTTAACTGCGTTTTTTAAGAAAAACTATTAAAAATTTCAAATAACAGTACTTCCGGTGGATCATTTATAACCAAGAATTAATCTTCTCTTCATATAAAAAGAGGAATACGAAAGAATTATAATTTTTAGAAATGTAGTACTGGAGTTATCATCAGAGAAAAATTTCACACACGGACATCGCTGTGATAGACATGTAACTAGGGAAATTCTGATTACTGATTGGCGAAAAACATGTCACTTGACTAGTGAATTAAATTCTCAATATTATACAGTGTGTCCCATTTAGAGGTGCCACCATTGGGATCTTGAGAATTGTAAGAGATACGATGTCGGTTAAATGGAACTTTTTGTGAGACTTTGGGAGACCATCTCAGATGTGCTTTTGTTTTTCCAAAAATTCTCCTAGGGCACTAGATAATGACGAAAAACTGAATATTGTTGATTTTTTCTTTTTCAAATAACTTCTAAACTATTAGTAATTTAGAAAAACGTTTCAAATATAAAAGATAGATTTTTTTATTAACTAACCAGTGGCGTACGAAATAAATTTTTATATCCGTAAATTTTCGAGATATAACACAAACTTATATTTTTTTAAATAGAACCCATATCTGATTTTAGTCTCAAAAAAATCATTATTTTTTCTCTTTTCAATGATGTAAGGGTTAAGAAAAAAATAATGATTTTTTTGAGACTAAAATCAGATATGGGTTCTATTTAAAAAAATATAAGTTTGTGTTATATCTCGAAAATTTACGGATATAAAAATTTATTTCGTACGCCACTGGTTAGTTAATAAAAAAATCTATCTTTTATATTTGAAACGTTTTTCTAAATTACTAATAGTTTAGAAGTTATTTGAAAAAGAAAAAATCAACAATATTCAATTTTTTGTCATTATCTAGTGCCCTATGAGAATTTTTGGAAAAACAAAAGCACATCTGAGATGGCCTTCCAAAGGCGCACAAAAAGTTCCATTTAACCAACATCGTATCTCTTATAGTTCTCGAGATCCCAATGGTGGCACCTCTAAATGGGACACACTGTATACGAAACAATATTGTTTTTTAAACAAGTGTCACAAGAACCAGGCTGTTAGACTGCTATTTTCCCTAAAATATATTGACACTATTGTCGTACGGAGACTTTTTCGTATGACTGTATATTTTGAACTTTGTGTATTTGTAATCTAAATAAAAATTCGTATTTCGATAAATAAATTTGGTATCTTTTTTATTCGTATAAAATTTTACGTTCGAATATCCATGAGTAATTGCATTTTAATTAACTTTAAAGTTCATCCCTTATTTTATTTTATTTTTAATTTTTAAATAAAATTTTATCTGCATTTATTTAACAAAATCAAGCAAATTACGCTGTTAACATTACTTAATAGGTAGCCGGCATTCCAAATTAAACTCGTATGTAATGGTCTGCAAAGTTCTCACTCGTTCACTCTTACAACAGCCGTCTTCAAACAAACGTCTATTAGATTTTGCTGCGAAAAATGCATTTATTGTTAATATATTATTGTTTTAATAGTGAAATATTGTTAACTATTATTGCAAATTAATAACAATCGTAAGTTTAAATAATATCCCAACTCTATTAATGGTTATATAAGTTGATAATGTTGACGATAAAAACACAATAAAATGTTTCATAATAATAGTCAAACTGTGAGTACAATTTTATAAAACATTTCATAGCAAAAATATTGGTATCAAAGGAAAATTTAAACAATAACTAATGTTTTTAAGTAATATACTTATTAGAAATCGATTACAATGCATTCAGTAGCAAACAATAATTTATTTTTATGTTTTTGTCAATTTGCAGGTTAATGGATATGGCCGGTTTCCCGAGTAATTGAGAACGAGTTTGCAGAGATACCGAGTAGTTGAGTTCGAGTTTGCAGAGATACCGAGCAGTTGAGTTCGAGTTTGCAGAGATGCCGGGTAGCTGAGATCTTCTAATGTAAGTCATGCTAAATAAATTCTTTTTCCTCTTTTGATAAATAAATCATCACGGCATATTACCCATTTGTGGGTATGTCAATGTACTTTGTACGCAGATATCAGTAATGATGATAATATCAAGGGCAATTATATCATAAAGGCGTAAGTGCCATTTTAACAATGAGGTATTTTTAATGCAGAAAATTTTTAAAATGTTATAACATTGTATGTTAAAAAATAACTGAATAATTAAAAATATATATTCTAATATGAGTTTTCTTGTAATTTATTTTGGCGTTAAAATATCACGAATCTATGAAAAAGATTATTAATTGATTGATGATTAATATGTATTGCATAAATAATAAAACATTAAAATATTTACTTGAAATATTCACTTGTAAAATTTATAACCGAAGTGGCGGACGAGTCAGCTGTGATTTATCTAGTAGCTATATATTCTATTCCACGAGACCTTTCATTTCTTACACTGTTATTAAAAAAGGAATAAATACAATACTTAATTTTTCACTTCCTAATATTCATTAATAAATAATAAACTAAAAAAAAAAACACTCTATGCAGAAGCAACATGATTATAATACTTTTCAGAATAGTAAGTAAAAATTAAAGTGGTAAATTATGAACTTAAAACAGTAAATAAGAATACTGTGATACTAATATTAACAACGTGGGAATTTACATAACATTAAACTTATGTTCGACAACTAATCCGTACACACGAAACCACGTGGATTTGTTTCCCTTTATTGAAAGGTCTCGTAGAATAGACTATAGGGCAAACAATGACGTCATACACAAACCGTATTCAAATTGTTTTGAACCATATTTTACAGTTGGTCCAAAACGTAAACAGCTTTAGTTTTTAATTTTAACATTATGAAAACTATTTTGATTTACATACTTTTGGTATGATATGATTGCCCTTGATATAATTTCTGTTCTAATAATTTTGTCATGCGCTGTTATTTATATAATAAAAATATGAAATCTACATAAAAATCTATACGCGAGTTATAGAGTAATAGAATCATGTGTCTTACACTTTTTGCTGTAAGAGATTACCAAGTTACGACCGTTTAAAATTTAAATAATATACAGTGTGTCCCATTTAGAAGTGCCACCATTGGGATCTCGTGAACTATAAGAGATACGATGACGGTTAAATGGAACTTTTTGTGCACGTTTGGGAGGCCATCTCAGATGTGCTTTTGTTTTTCCAAAAATTCTCATAAGGCACTAGATAATGACGAAAAACTGAATATTGTTGATTTTTTCTTTGTCAAATAACTTCTAAACTATTAGTAATTGAGAAAAACGTTTCAAATATAAAAGATAGATATTTTTATTAACTAACCAGTGGCGTAGAAAATAAATTTTTATATCCATAAATTTTCGAGATATAACACAAACTTATATTTTTTTAAATGGAACGCATATCTTATTTTAGTCTCAAAAAAATAATTATTTTTTTCTCTTTTCAATGATGTAAGGGTTATTATATTTTATATTTGTTTTGTTCCTAAAATTTAATTTTTTTCTTTATTTTTGTGATTTTTCTTATTATTTCTCAAAACAAATTATTATTTTTATTAATTATATTGTATTTGATCGATATAATTTATTTTATGCCTTTATTACTTAATGTTTTTATTCTAGACTTATAATTATAAATTACACTATAATGTGCCAAGAGCGACCTGATACAAAATATTATAAAAATTAATTTGATACATATTTTGAGCAAATTTTTCTAACGAAATAAATTATTTAAATACAAGTAGTATTTCTAAATAGAAATCTACTAATATTTTCAAAATAATTGTAAATTTAATACAAAATAAGGAAAAAATAATAATTTTGAATTCAAAACAAATATGAAACAAAATAACCCTTACAACATTGAAAAGAGAAAAAAATAGTTATTTTTTTCAGACTAAAATCAGATATGGGTTCCATTTAAAAAATATAAGTTTGTGTTAAATCTCAAAAATTTACGGATATAAAAATTTGTTTCGTACGCCACTGGTTAGATAATAAAAATATCTATCTTTTATATTTGAAACGTTTTTCTCAATTACCAATAGTTTAGAAGTTATTTGAAAAAGAAATAATCAACAATAATCAGTTTTTCGTCATTATCTAGTGCCCTATGAAGTTTTTTGGAAAAACAAAAGCACATCTGAGATGGCCTCATAAAGGCGCACAAAAAGTTCCATTTAACCGACATCGTGTCTCTTATAGTTCTCGAGATCCCAATGGTGGCACTTCTAAATGGGACACACTGTATTTTCATTTGTCATTTAAACGCGGTTGATAATACAGTAACGGGCGTGGAAAATTTGAACACGAAAAAAAAATACGGAAGAAATAGTTTGTGAATTCGGAGTCGTTATTTGTGGATTTCATAATATTGTGCGTCATAAAAAGTGCGGAAAATGATTTCGAGTACGACATAAGACAACGAAATGTGCGAAATGAGGAGAATATCGCAGCTGCAGCGACTAGTGTTGCCAATGAGCTAAATTTGTCGATTTCAAGACGATCTCAACATTTGGGGCTTTCTCAGACGTCAACTTGGAGAATTTTGCTTAAGGATTTGGGCCTACATCCTTTCAAAGTCGTATTGACTCAAGAACTGAAGCCAAACCATCACAGATTGCATCGGGAGTTTACAAATTTGCCGTTATTGGTGCGAGAACAACCCACAAGTGTTACATGAAATGCCGTTGCATCCCGAAAAACTCACTGTGTGCTGCGGTTTATGGCATGACGGCGTCATCGGACCTTATTTCTTCCAAAAATTGGAGCGATATTTGAACGACATATCGTCGCGTTCAAGGCAAAACGACACAAGCGCCATTTTCATAATAAGCCAGGAGACACAAAAAACTGTCTGCGCTTTTATACAAATATATTTTTAATGTCTTAACTGCATTAAAAGTAAGCAGATTTTTTTCTGAATTTTTGTGTGTATTTAAATGTAAATATAAATTAAAGAACTGCAGTATAATTAGAAGTATGTTGTCTGATTGGCACTTATGCCAAATGTTTCGTTTAGGTGGTGTGTATGTCTTATTTATATGTCGGTTAAGACAATTACATTAACGTAAGTTTTGATCGCAAATGTTGCTTGCGCGAAGATATGCCATTTTAATTTTTGATAATTTAGACGGACAACGGCGTTTGTGACATGATCTGTAATAATTGTAATTATTAAAGAACTGTTAAATGATTTATTTGAAATACATATTAGAATATATTTTATTTAATAAACTTTTTTTAAACATATCAGTATAAAAATATTGCGCTTATATAATTATACAAACATCAAAACTCAGACAAAATTAACAAAAATAAAAAAAAAACTATCACTCTGATGTTTTGTACTTTAATCCTTTACCGGCAGGGCTGGATATGAAATAAAATGACTATATCTAATAATCTTCCACGTCTTATCTAGTTCATCAGAAACAGAAGACACATACTTCAAACACAAGTATTCTTGATGATAACTTGATGGTATAACATTTAATTCACATAAACTTTTTAAGTATTCTACTATATGAGCATCGGAAAATAACACATCATTGTTCAATGCTTCCATCAAATCATTATTTTCAAGTGCTGATGGAAGAGAAAGAGCTAATTCAATGATTTTCTGGCCTCGGGACAATGACTTAAGCGCTAATATTTTGAACGTGGAAAAACATAATAATCTGTGATTATCATTACATGAACTTTAATTAATTACCAGCATTAAAGTATAAAATATTGAAAAAAACTAAAATGTGAAAGCAACAAATAATGAATGACCTATTGTTGCCGATAGTTCGAGATATGAATTTAACATGTAGATTGTCGGTTGTACCCGAACAGATTTTTTGCAGGTCGATGGCACAAACGACAGAATGTTTAAACAAGTTTTGTAACAAATACTGAATCTGTATTATTATAAAAATATACTATGAGAAAACTTTGATCTTTACTAAAACGAATTATAGCAAACAATGATAACAATAATTTTTAAAACACTTACTTTGACATCAATAACTCGGGCCATTTCACTCTGCATTTAGTCCAGTGAATGAAGCATTTTACCCTACAAAAGGTCGGGTAGTTCTGAATTTTTGATATGTTGTATAGGATGGTTGGTTAGTGAAATATCCAAATTTCCACAATCCCCCCTCCTCCGCTTCCTCCGCCATCTTGTAAAAACCACCGAAAATCGGCACTTTTTTCAGTTTATTGCCTATAACTTCTTTCTGGTGCATTTTAACACAACAAAAGTTATTTGCCGATTTGTAGAGGACAAAATTTCCTGCAAAATAGTTATGTGAAGTTATTTTGTACGATTAGTAGCAACGGAGTTATGATGCTGACAAAAAAGGTTAAAATTGCGTACTTAGCGAAATTTTGAGTTTCTTTCCACTTTACATCGCAATAGCTCTGTAACACATCATTTTAGCGTAAAAGTCCTCATAGTCAATCTTGTAGAGAATTTAATTACCTACATAATCCAATTATTTTTTTACGATCAAAGCAACGGAGTGGGGGCAATTTGCAAAAAACGATAAAAATATTTTTTTCTAGTTTAGTGCAGCAACACTTTTTGGTTTATTATTTCTAATTATAAAAGTATTATTCAAACAAAATAATATGTATAGATACAAAATGAACGTAATTATGTGTTGGCAAACGTCAATGATTCTCATTGGACTATTAGAAATTTTTTTTTTTTTAAACAGCACTTCCTTCTTTCATTTGTCTGCGATTTCTTTCTACTGCTCTTCAACTCAGAATAAGTTATTTGCCAAATATTGTATAAATTCTGAGATTCAATTTTCTAAGACTTTGGCGTATTATGTCTTTTGTGAAACCAATAGCGGTGGAGCCAAGCTGCTCCCAACATGGTGAAAGTAGCGATCTTATAAAAATATTGAGTTTTTTATAACTTTTCCTAGCTATTAGTAAATAATTATCAACAAATTTCATTATATTCTTTTAGATGTGGTACCCAGCTCCTACAGATACGAAATGGATAAAATATAGAATACACGGATTACCGCGAAACATCCATTTTTAAAAATTGCTTTATTAACATTTTAACCACCGAAAATCGGCAATTTTTCAATTTTTTGCTTATAACTTCTTTCTGTTACATTTTAACGCAAAAAAAGTTTTTTGACAACTTGTAGAGGATAAAATTTCCTGTACATTTGGTCCACGAAGTGTTCTGTAGGAATAATGACAACGGAGCTACAAAGCTCCAAAAAAAGAACAAAATAGCGAACTTAGTTAAATTTTGAGTTTCTTTCCAATTTACATTTCGCAATAACTCCGTAACACTTCATTTTAGCATAAAAGTACTTATGATAAATCTTGAGAGCTCACTTGCCTGCAAAATACATGTATCAATTTTTTATATGACCAATGTAATGTAGTGGGGTTAACTTTATAAAAAAATACGAAAAAGTGATTTTTTTTTCAAGTTTAATGCAGGACCGTTGTCCCTCCAATTTTTGTCACTATACTTGATTTTATGATACGGAATTAACATAATACAGATTCCACGAACATAATTCTGAGCTGAAGAGAAGTAGAAAAAAGTCGCAGACAAATGAAAGAAGGAAGTGCTGTTTAAAAAAAAAAAAAAAATTCTAATAGTCCAATGAGAATCATTGACGTTTGCCAACACATAATTACGTTCATTTTGTATCTATACATATTATTTTGTTTGAATAATACTTTTATAATTATAAATAATAAACCAAAAAGTGTTGCTGCACTAAACTAGAAAAAAATATTTTTATCGTTTTTTGCAAATTGCCCCCACTCCGTTGCTTTGATCGTAAAAAAATAATTGGATTATGTAGGTAATTAAATTCTCTACAAGATTGACTATGAGGACTTTTACGCTAAAATGATGTGTTACAGAGCTATTGCGATGTAAAGTGGAAAGAAACTCAAAATTTCGCTAAGTACGCAATTTTAACCTTTTTTTGTCAGCATCATAACTCCGTTGCTATTAATCGTACAAAATAACTTCACATAACTATTTTGCAGGAAATTTTGTCCTCTACAAATCGGCAAATAACTTTTGTTGTGCTAAAATGCACCATAAAGAAGTTATAGGCAATAAACTGAAAAAAGTGCCGATTTTCGGTGGTTTTTACAAGATGGCGGAGGAAGCGGAGGAGGGGGGATTGTGGAAATTTGGATATTTCACTAACCAACCATCCTATACAACATATCAAAAATTCAGAACTACCCGACCTTTTGTAGGATACCCCCCTTTTTCAACCTCCGTTTACTGGACTAATTTACCCATAAGAAACTACGTAGAAATGGAGCTTATGCCATTTTACGCCTGCGTATTAAAATTGTGATTGTCGCTTGCGCAACTTCAAAGTGAAATATCTACTTAAATAATTTTTACCTCCCGCTACCCTTGGTAAGGGAGGTATAGGGATCGTGCTAAAAATCACTTATCGAGATTTTAGTAAATGACCACGTTTTAAGGTCCCTAGAATCCAAATTTAACATTTTCACGATGATGTCTGTATGTGTGTATGTGTGTGTGTATGTGTGTGTGTATGTATGTATGTATGTATGTATGTGTGTGTGTGTGTATGTGTAGGGATTTTGTCTTCACTCTAACTCAAATACTATCATTCAGAAAATTCTGAAATCTTGTATTTCTATCCTATTCTAATAAGAAAAGAAGCCATTAGATTTTGGTGTAAATCGGATAACCGGAAATGGCACTTTACCTGAAGCTCATAATGGTTTTTCTTCAAAAAATATCATTAAATGCCATTTTTTCGCATTTTGTCGTTATGAAAATTAAAGATTATTGAATTTTCTACAGGAATACATCAATACTTTTTCTATATATTTTACAGATAAATTTAAAAATAATTTTTTTTACAAGTCCCGAAGCCTAAGAAAAACACAATTCCTTTGTTCCACAGTTCATATTTCAAATGAATGTAACTGACATTAAATGTCACTGTCAAAAAACTAATCACTTCAAATTAATAATAGTGACATTTTAAAAAGAAAATAGTAAATAAAGCAATAGTTTTATGCAATGAAACCGTTTGCAGCGTTAGTAAATCCGTAAGTATGTATTTAAATTAATAAAAATTAAATAGCGGGAGGTTTTGTGTTGGCCACATCAGATTTTTTTCGTAGTTATGCCACTGTGTTTAATAGATGGAGGTTGCACCAATCTATCGAACGGTACCAAAATCGCAAATTACGATTTTTTGGCGCTTAGGCCGTTTTGTCTTGAACGCGACGATATTCTTCCATACATAATTGCATTGTCCAAGCTTCAAAATAAAGCAAAAACTAAAATGATACTTCACACCTTTTTTGTTTTGTTTAAAACTTAAATCCTATCACTCTTAATGAAAGACCCTTTACATGGGAGAAGGGGAAGAGGACGAAAAAATTTGGAAGTTAACTGAAATTAAGGACGGACAAAATTACGAGGCTGAAGCGGGAGGCACAGGACAGATTAGTTTGGAGGAAAATAGAGAGTGGCGTTCAAGTTCTGTTGCTGAAGGCTACGTTGAAAATTTTGAAGAATTTTGGGAGAAAAAGAAACAGCAATTAAAGAAATAAGAATTGTGGACAAAAAAACACAAATCAACAGTATATCTAATTCAGTTTCTACCTGCAATGAAGTTGTTCAAGAAAAAGAACTAAAAACAACATCAAATATTCAACTAATTTAAGTAATTGCGTTGTAAATATTTTAATGAATAAAGAATTTCATAATTTTTATTATTTTTATTTAGTTCTTGAAAGTTACATTTTTAAATACTAGTGCGTAAAAGTATGTCATAAAGCAACGAGAATGAGAAAAAGTTTTATAAGGGTGTTAACAAAAAATCTGCACAAAGTTTAATTTATTAATACCATTTAAAATGTAATAATATGTAGAGCAACAAACATTTTGTATTATTTGTAAGTTTACATTAGTCTGATACCTAGTGATGCCGCGAGACGAGATATGGCGAGAAACAATCTACTCTCATCTCGTCATATTTTTTCTTACTTTCTCTCGATCTCGACTCGAGAATCTCGAATTTCTCGAATTTATAATTAGAAATAGTAAATAAAATAACATTACAAGTAACATGAATATAAAAAACGAGTACCACTGATTAAAACATTATTTTTCTAAGTCTGGTGTTTGAATGGTAGGTAAAAAATCTGTTGTGGCCAGCACAAGACCTCTCGCCATTTCCATATTAGGCTATACCGGGAGTTTATTTTATCAGTAAACATAGGGTATATCATTGCCATAGTTACGGTATGAATGTTTGACAGCAATGTATTGAAGCGTTTATTTTATGAGTAAACATAGGCGTTTAACATGGGAAGCAGTTTTTGATAAATACAAAGGTCTGGCAATAAATCAAGCCATGCTATTGAACATGATAATAGTACATTACATCTTGTACATTATTTCATATTAATTAATTTAATAATATTGCAAAAATTGAAATAAATTACAGAAATTTTCAAATAAATAATTGTTTCACGTCTTTATTATGCAATATGAAAAGCTTTACTAATGTCTCCGGTGGCGCAGTGGTTATAACAGTGGTGTCTGAAATTTTTGGTTGGGGTTCGATTCCCCTTTGGGGTAATTATTATATTTTTTTTTAAGTAAAAATTGTTGAACTTTTAAAAATCAATTTCTATATTACAATCACTTAAAAATAATTATTACAATGTAATAAATAAAGAGAAAATAATTGAGAATAATTGATTACAATAATCAAAATATTGATACAATAATAATGTATTGTATTTCCTTTGATATTAATAAAAATAACTGAAATATAATAATTTTTTGTAGATATTATGTCTCTACTGTATTTATCAAATAAAATACAATGCATTATTATTGTATCAATATTTTGATTATTGTAATCAATTATTCTCAATTATTTTCTCTTTAATTTATTACAATGTAATTATTATTTTTAAGTGATTGTAATATAGAAATTGATTTTTAAAAGTTCAACAATTTTTACGTAAAAAAAATAAAATAATTACCCCAACGGGGAATCGAACCCCAACTAAAAATTTCAGACGCTACTATTATAACCACTGCGCCACCGGAGACATTTGTGAAGCTTTTCATATTGCGTAATAAAAAGAGTGAAACAATTATTTATTTGACAATTTCTATAATTTATTGCAATTTTTGCAATATTATTAAATTAATTAATATGAAATAATGTACAAGATGTAATGTACTATTATCATGTTCAATAGCATGGCTTGAATTTTTCCCGAACACTTTGTATTTACAAAAAACTGCTTCCCATGTTAAACGCCTATGTTTACTCATAAAATAAACGCTTGAATACATTGCTGTCAAACATTCATATCGTAACTATGGCAATGATATACCCTATGTTTACTGATAAAATAAACTCCCGGTATAAGTATTATATTGCACTTCGCTTTCGAACCGTCGTTTTATAACAAAATATTATAGAACATTATCCAAATATTGTTTTTTATTGTATTTAACACTGCACACATATAATTCTAATTATATCTATTTTTCATTGTATGAGAAAGTTCTTAAATATCACAGATTGTTCCAATTCATTAACCAGATTGGCGGTATTTCTGATGGATATATGCATATTACCTATAATTTCAAATATTTAATTAATAAAACAATAAGAAAGATTAAATATACTTCCCAGAAAAAGCTATCAAAATGTCACTAAAACTGTTAATTTTTGACACTGAAATCTGTCATTTACAAATTATGTTATAAACATTTGAATTTGTCAACTGGTTTCCTTAGTGTAGTTTCGCCCACAAAGTTTCGCCTACTCGACTTCTTATATCCCGATATTCTATATATTATAGCGTCTTTATCTCTAAATTTATAGAAGATATAATAAAAAAATCTGTTGTGGCCAGCACAAGACCTCTCGCCATTTCCATATTAGGCTATATAAGTATTGTGTTGCACTTCGCTTTCGAACCGTCGTTTTATAACAAAATCTTACAGAACATTACCCAAATATTGTTTCTTACTATATTTAGCATGTCTTCTGCACACATATAATTCTAATTATATCTATTTTTCATTGTATGAGGAAGTTTCTAAATGTCAAATATTGTTTCAATTCATTAACCAGATTGGCGGTATTTCTTATAGATATATGCATTTTACCACAATTTTACCTATAATTTCAAATATTTAATTAATAAAACAATAAGAAAAGTTAAATATACTTCCCAGAAAAAGCTATCAGAATGTCACTAAAACTGTTGATATTTGACAATGACATGTGTCATGTTATAAACATTAGAATTTGTCAACTGGTTTCCTTAGTGCCTTGGCCCCTGCGATTAGTATACTCTATAAATTATAGAGGCTTTATCTCTAAATCTATACAAGATATAATAAAAATTTTAAGTGTAGTAGATAGAGAATTTTATGTTCTTCAATATTTAATAAAAAAAACTCCCAAAAAATTATATTTAGAAGATTTTTTCTAAGAAACTACTACTTCCGGTTGTTCAATTGTTACCAAAACCTTTTCAGCTCTTCCCAGGAATGTCAGATAGAGGAAACTGCAGTTAAATATTTTTTAAGTCTTATAGTTTTTGAGGAATCGTGACTACAACATCCAGACATACATACATACATACACACACACACACACACACACACACACACACACACACACACACACACACATACACACATCCACACACACACACACACACAGACATCATTTTAAAAATGTTATAATCGGATTGTAGGGACCTTAAATCGTGCTTATTCAATAAAATCTGGATATGCGAATTTTAGCATGAATCCAATACCTCTCTTAGCGAGAGGTAAAAATTAAATGTATCAGGTGTAGAATTTTGTTCTTCAAAATTAGTAATATCAAAAATTTTCAAAAATTAATATTTGGAAGAATTTCTTTTAAAAACTACTACATCCGGTTGTTCAATTGTTACTAAAATCTTTTCAGCTCTTCCCAGGAATGTCAGATTGAGGAATTGATAGTTAAACAGGTCTTATGTCTTGTAGTTTTTGAGGAATCGTCCGTCCAACATCCAGCCATACACACACACACATACACACATCCACACACACACACACACACACATACACATACACAGACATCATTTTAAAAATGTTATAATCGGATTCTAGGGACCTTAAATCGTGCTTATTCAATAAAATCTGGATATGCGAATTTTAGCATGAATCCAATACCTCTCTTAGCGAGAGGTAAAAATAGGTACTCTTTAATATCATGGCTTTATTACCCGTTGTATGCTAATATTGATAATTATGATCATATATTCGTAGTATGGGCACTTGAATCTGGCATGAAGAATAATACCATAGATGTTACTTCTGGGCATTTTTTTTGTACTAAAACACAATAAATTTAAAATTATTGAATAAATACGAATGTAAATGAAGAGACAATTAAAACAGTGCCGGATTAACCATGAGGCGCGCGCCTCAGGGCCCGGGCCTGCTAGGGGCCCGGCTACAACACCATTTTGTCGAGTTTTTATTTTTTTAGAGTTGTATTTTATTTACTTTATGAGTTTAATTCTGTTGTAATTATTTTTCTGTTTAATTTATGAAATAAATTAGATTTTTGGGGTCTTATTTTTTATTCTAGGGGCCCGAAAATTGTTAGCGCCTCAGGCCCGAAAATACCTTAATCCGGCCCTGAATTAAAATATTTATTTATACCGACAAATATTTTGTTATTTAGTATATTTTAATTAGAAATATCTTAATATCACAATCAAGATATCGAATTTCTACTCTCGTCTCGAGCAAATATCGAGGACATTACTCTCGTCTCGTTTCGCAATATCGAGACGAGAATAAGGTTAATCTCGTCTCGAAAATTCGAGAAACTCGAGACTAGATCTCGAAAATACGAGATCTCGCGGCATCACTACTGATACCAAACATAATATAATTTTTCTTTCAGCTTTTATAATAACTAAAATAAATCGAAATTAAATGATCGAAGGCGAGTTGCGATGTTTATTTCAAACAAAGGTTATAGGAAAAATTGTTCACCGACAATCATTTTGTAAACGTGTACATTACCGTGAGTATTTTGTAACGTGAAACATTTGGTTTGTCATATCCATGGTTACGACTTGATATTTGATTGACAGCAATGTATTTGTCCGTTCCATTTAAAATGAAACGTAGGGAACGAATCTGACAGAAGTATTATATTTAAATATTGTAAGAAATTTAGCGGAGTCAGAAAACCACTCGAGTTATTAGCGATACTTATTTCAAACAAATGTTTTGTAAAAATTGTTCACCGACAATCATTTTGTAAACATGTACATTATAAGAAAGAAATATAATAATAAGAAACGGAAAATCTGTACAAAGTATAGCAAAATGCAAGTGTTAATAAATCACAAAAACTTGATGTGTGAACTGCATTTCAAGCCTTGGAATAAGATTGTTGTAATTACCGATGCCGAATTTTATTTCACGTAATGTGCTAGTGATTGTGAAGGAAATAAAAGTTATTCAAGGCATTCATGGTCCTACAGTATATAAATTTAATCGACATACGAAATTTCATGCAAAGAATTAAAAATAAACTTCGCCACTTCAAAAATGAGAATGTTATCTGGACCTTCGAAAATAAATGAGATTAGAACCGAATTTTTATGCAGGTATGTGATTTAACTGTAGTTTGTATAGTGCGGGACACGAATCTTGACCTGAAGGGTAAAGGAAAGAAATGCTCATATCGTGATATTCCATAAATGCCGACAAATAATTATTATTACAGTAACTTTATACTTTTCACTTGTGTACGCTTATGATCCTAATGAATCCGAGTGTAAAGAAGACGGGAAATGATGCGAACACCAATTGTGTACCAATTGCACAGGTAAACTGCCAATATAATGAGGCTGCGTAGATTTAAACTTATTTAGGCAACTGCTATAATGTTATATTAGGTATGCTCGAAGTAAATTAATTGTATTTCGTGTGGAGCGCATATATTAGACAGTGATTTTCCTCAGTTCTTCTTTCGTGTCCCGCACTATATTAGCGTAAATTTGTTTTAATATGTTGCTTTTTGTAACTTAAATGATACGGTTATAAAGTTCGTGCAGATTTTTTGTTAACACACCCTTAATACGCTATTTTTCATTTTCCTAAGAAAATAGCGTTGGTTTAGATAGGGATATAAATTCTGCTATCTGACTGATCAGAATATACACCGTCTTTTTACTTATCAAGTGTATTAATGAGGGCGATTAATGATTGAGACATTTTGACGCATTTAAACATTCCGCTATAAACATATTTCGGAACCCGCCAAAAATGATGAAACAAAACCTAACGATCAGTCATGCATTACAACCTCGGTGCATGACATAAACGGTAGCAAAAGTTTGTAGGAGCACATTAAAAAGTTGACGGTAAAGCGACAATAGCTATTTATATAATAAGTTGCGAAATGATAGTGTTTTAGGCACGCAACGTGAAATTTGTACGCACGAGCGTAAGCGAGGGGTACAACACGTCAAGTGCCTAAAACACTCATTTCGCACTGTATTACATACAAGATTTTTTATAATAACGTTTTAAAACAAATCATTTATTCTCAAATAATAATATTTTGAATTTTTCAAAATTAAAAAGTAGGCAGACGTCAGGTTCATCTATTCGTTTGCTAAATAAAATACTTTTATTCAATTTTGACCTTTTAAACTGTCATTATTAACTTCATAGCAACAACTATAAGTAATACTTTATTCACAACTGAATAAATTTTTTTTAAATCACTCTCGCAAAATTTTAACTCACTCTGCGACAAATAATGTATTTAAAATAACATCAGGCACGAAAATAACACTCACCATAGTATTTATCAGACATTATCAGGCATTTTCATTATTTTTCACGGCACAAATGACAAGACAATAAAGCTTTTTAAATAGATGACTTGACGTTTATCATCGACGATTGTCATGCATTTCATCAAAATTGAATAAAATATTTTATAAATCACGTGAGCTAAGAATGTTTATTCACTCGAAGAAATTAACTTACTCGCCCTTACGGGCTCGTGACCTAAACTATCTTTCAATGAATAAACATTATCTTAGCTCACTTGGTGTATAAATATCCATAAAGACTAAGTAACATTGTACGTATTAAACTATCATTTTTAAGCACTAGTGCTTAAAAGTATTTCATTTAGCAACGAAAGTGACAATCAAAAAGTTGTTGGTATAAAACGCTAGTATAATAAATAAATTGAACATTATGGGAGTGGATTTGGCACTTCGGCTTTTATTTGTTGATCAATTTCGTTGTACCAATCATATATTGGCAGGTGCCGAAATATATACCGGAATGTTAAAATGCTTTCCAGGCCAAGGCCGTTTTGGCTATTGAGAACACCGCGGCAAGTACGAGATTTTTTTTTCGGATTCTCTGTAAATTTGACAACGTTGCAATGTCTATTAAATTGTCATCTTCCTTCCACCCAATCATGTTAGCGTTGTAATGAATTTCTGTGTGAAACTTGACAAATCTACTACAGAAATCTACGATTCGCTGAAGAAAGTGATGAGTGTGTATCTATAGTATTCAAGTTTACGAAAAGATTAGAAGGTTTAAAGAGAGATGAAAAAACGCTTCGGCCGTGCACGGACATCGTTTTTTGTCACAATCCTAGTGGTTGTTCGAGTGGATTGGGTGCATGGCATACTACAAAGATGAGAAGAAAAAGGGCTGAAATGTGAAAAAAACGATTCATGGATTATCCTTAAAGACAACGCGCCGGAACACAACGTCACATTTTTTCGAAGCACAATCACTGTGTTAGTACACCCACCGTACTCACTTGACCTAGTGCCATTTGCCTTTTTTCTCCCAATTTAAATCTGCGTAAAAAAAAATTTAAATTTGAGTCCGAGATACAGTTATAGAAAAACGAGCACATGGACAACCTAACAAAAAGGCCTGCAGGCATTGCTTCCAACAATGGAATATTCGCATGGGGCGGTGTAGGGGATCGTAAACGAGACGGTAACTAATGTTAGAACGGATGACAGAAGAGGTGATCGAAAAAATGAGAGAAGAAAACCCAATGTTATTTTGTTCGAGAGGTGTATGCCCCACAAGTTCTTACAAAGTCATTAGTAATTAGTTCTTTGGTAATGACTCATTACCAAAGAACAAATATTGAAACTACTTCACGACATTAAATTACATGAATGAGAAGAATTAAAAATAACTTCGCAGTACAGTCTGAGAAGCTGCGTGTTGAGAAAATCTACACTAAAATTGGATACTCAAAGCCTTCTAGTTATCACAAAAAGTGACAACTTGTAATCTAAGATCCATGGAAAACAATTGTAATATTCTGTCATATTTATTATTATTATGTATTTTGTTAACTTTGTAATTCTCTTACAAAATAAACGTTGGTATTCGTAATAAATAGTGTTCTTTTATGTTCGATCCAATTCCAAAAATATGGGAAACTAATATACTCCTTAATTGTTTTAAAATCATTCAGAATAGCCTAATAGTACAGATTTAAAACACTATAGTGTTTTGAATCTGTGCTTATAGCTATTTATGTAATAAGTTGCGAAATAATATTGTTTTAGGCACGTGACATTTGTACGCACGAGCGTAAGCGAATGATACAACACGTCAAGTGCCTAGAACACTCATTTCGCAATGTATTACATACAAGATTTTTTATAATAGCGTTTTAAAACCGATCATTTATTCTCAGATATCAACATATTGAATTTTTTAAAAAGTAGGCAGACGGCAAGTTCATCTATTCGTTGCTAAATGAAATACTTTTAAGTACTAGTGTTTGAATTGCTTCAAAATTCTTAATTGTTTTAAAATCATGCAGCATAGCCTAATAGCTATTTATGTCATAAGTTGCGTAATGATAATGTTTTAGGCACGCGACGTGAAATTTGTACGCACGAGAGTAAGCGTCAAGCACCTAAATAGTGTTTTAAAACAGATCATTATTTATTCTCAAATATCAACAATTTGAATTTTTCAAAATTAAAAAGTAGGCAGAAGTCAGGTTCATCTATTCTTTGCTAAATGAAATGCTTTGATGCACTAGTGCTTAAAAGTAACATTTTACGCATTAAACTGTCACTTTTACGCACTAAACTTTCATTTTAAGCACTAGTGCTCAAAAATGTTACTTTTAAGCACTAGTGCTTAAAAGTATTTCATTTAGCAACGAAATTGACAATCAAAAAGTTGTTATAAAACGCTAGTATAAAAAATTATTTAAATTATTCCCAATGTTCTTAAATTTATTCAGAAACCATTTAAATAAATCTATTGCATGTAACCGCATATTTCGCACCACACTCTCCGTCGGGTATTTATACAAGTAATTCAGTATCAAATTTGACCCCACCACAACTTCAGCTAAGCAGAGGCATATTCATGTAGACATTTAGTTAGAACGAAAATTTTGACCCGGAGAATTGAACATCGGCTTAAACCTTGCAAGGTCCAAGTTTTCGCTTCAAGTCCAGAGTGAATTGACCTTTGTGTTCGTAGGATTGTATTAATTTATGATTGTTTAATATACCAGTTTAGTTAGTCATGCTTTGAATAAAATTTTATTGTGTATTTAAGTACTTACAATGAATTATATTTGAAACAAAAGTACTACTATCAAGTACTGTACTAGAAAATGTCCAAACAAATTAAAATGACATTTTAAATAGGAAAGTATTATATTATATTATATATTAATTAGTTTATACCTCAATGTTGCTGATTCTTTAGTTTAGATTAATATGAAAGATCTCTCCGCAAAAATGGTGTTACTGGGGATCAAAGATAGTAAATAGGGATAGTGTGGTTCAACTTTTATTCTTTTTATCATTATTAAATGTATTTATTTATTTGGTTGGAACGGTTGGAACCACTAATATAATACAACAATACTTTACAATCTGCGAGTCGAATCGTAGAACAAAAATTAACTAGTTCAAATCTAGTTCCCTGTTCCTATCTGTCATTGTGTTCGCATCTGTTATTCAGTGTTAAACCTAATTCTTTATTGTGATTTGTACGTTGAGTTTAATAAATATGAGTTTAAAACCAGAAGATGTGTTTGGGGCACCTTTTTATTTGATAATATTAAAGATCATTCGATTATTCAACTAAAACGATGGCTAGAGTGTGGAGTCTACGGCTGATGACAGGTCTTTGTTTGGACGGGGTAACCATAGCAACCTTGATTTCTATGCTTTGCCGTTAGAGGCGCTAGTGTAAATTGCAAATGTGAATTTTCTATTGAATTTTTATATAACCAGGTGACGGACAAGAGTGATGCAAAATAAGCGATTATATGCAAATTTTATATAAATGGTTTAAAAAATATATTTGTTTTAATTTGATATTCTAAAAGTACATTTGATAAAAGAGTAAGTCATGCACAGATTCTATAATGTTAATATATGAATGTTTGTCTAACATTTCTTGAGATGAACATGTATTTATTTCATAGCAACTGGCTGGTCCTTCTCTGAACTTTTTTTTTATCAAATATCAAATTAAAGCAAATTTCGAATAATTATAAAACCATTTAAAAAATGTTGGACAAAATATCGCATAGTACATTTCTGTTCATTATTGAAATCACGTTAGAAAAGCTGTACGGATTCTCAAGTGTTTTGTGTAACTAATACATGTTTGCCAAACAAAATTTTATCCAACAGTTTCTTAATTGGTTCAAAGAGTACCACAAACTAACAATTATTATTTAATAGGCGGACCTTTGGTTGGTCTGATGCATCAAGAAACTTGGAGAATTTGGGTGTAGTATTCGACCCTTGAGTTTCAACACTGCACCAGACAAATCTTCTACGTGATAGGCGGTCATCGATGGATGAACTGGTAGGAAACATTTTTTTTTTCTTTTTCATAATTGTAACTTTTATAAAATATTATCTTGTTCTCATACTCAACCATGAGAATTTATAGTCACAGGAATATGACTATATGCCTAAATATTATCTTGAACTCAAATTCAGATTTGAGTACTATAGAAAACTAAATATAACTTTCATAAATATCCATATGCAATGTCAAACCCTTATATCACTGAATGTACATATGACGTCATATAAGACGCACGTTCGAACCACTGTCTCCCGAGCGCATGGAGATATAAACTGCATTTTGTGTGATATCCTGTTTTTGAGTACTACATTGAGAGAAATGTAACTTTAATAAATGCCCTTATAATATCTAAACAATTTGAAATTGAAATATCGACTATTTATCAATAAAATCAATATCTGGGAACAAATGATTAGCATATTTCTTTCAGGAATCGGACATCTAGAAGACTAAAATAATAGTAGCTTTATAAGTTCTAGTATTATTTACGTAAGAATGGCATTGCGCGCAATAAATGTATGCTTGTTAAAGATACTTACTTGAAGTAGTTTTTTTTTTGTCACACAGTTTATAAAATCTGTTCATAAGGCATTATATGTTTGTAACTCTATTTAGGAAATAATTTGAAACTGTCAACATAGTTCGTAACCATTGACGTGTGTTTTAACATTTTTGTGTCTCGGATTAATTTACGTGATGTATCATTGTTGGTTGCTTGTGCGACTCTTGATGCAGGAAAAGAGTTTCATTTCAGCACAAATTATAAAGCGACTTGATCTTGTGCAATGCCATTCGTACGTGAGGAATACTATAGTTTTAAGTTCTTGGAAATGTATTTTCAGGTTTTAATTAAACTTTGGCTCATCGCGCCGTCGAGCAAACACGCGTTTTCTTTAAAAATTAAAAATAAATTGATTAATTTGAAGTGCATTCCGTGGCGATCATCGTAAAATCGTGCGTCTACGGTTGCAGCGGTAACCGTACACGCGGCTTATCCAGACGATAGCTAGGGAGAGTGCTTGGGAAAAGAAAATACGGACGTATCGGGGGATGCTTGCAGGTGGATGGATGAGTGAGTCAGGAAGGAGGTAACAGATTCGAAACTTTGATGTGGGTGTTCGGGTTCCTTATTCAATTAACTTCACACGGTCAGAGGGGCTGGGTAGGTAGGGTTCGTGCGCGATAGCCATAATTGAGTGGACTGATATGTACAACGCACCGTCATGTGAATCCTGTTGTTATGGTGGATCGCTTCACACTTGTGTGAATGTTTCTAGGGACATTAATCCATAGTTGGCACAGAAAGCTTTCTTATGGTCGTATGTGCTCTCCTCATCCGGAGGCAACGTAATCATCATTTAATGGTAATGGCAACGAATAGGTAAAGTTTTTGTTTGAATTAACTTTGTTGAGCACACGGGTTAATAACCGCGTTCGGTGTAGGGTATCCGCGAGAGGCGCGGGCGAATGTCTCCGGGAGTAGCTAGGTAGGTGGCGTGCACCCTAGGTAGTTACATGTGACTGCTACCGTGCTCTCTACCTAGTCCGGTTTGTAGGCCGTAAATGCTCTGCATCGCGTGGGGTCGGCTTAACCCCCTCGTAAACTTCCGTGAGAACCAACAACGGCGTTCGACGCCACGGCGTTCTCACCATTTGCTTAGCTCGTACTCTTTCTCTCTCACACGCCTTTAGCTTAGTTTAATCTAGATATAAGATAGTTCGCGTAGACATAAGATAGCTTAGATATAAGTAGGAAGGGTTGTTTTTGCTTTTCGAGAGAGAGAGAGAAAAATTAACGTAACTTGACATTTTTAGACTTGCTTTGAAATCGTTATTAACGTAAAATAGGCTTTTTAGATTTGTTTTTCTTTGAAATAGATCTTAACGTAAGATAGGTTTTTTTGCGCACTTCACTAACTTAATTTGGGGGGGGGGGGGGGTAACTACAATAATTTAAGTTAAATTATAAGTATTATTGTACACGAAACTATATTTAATAAATGGTATATATAAGGGAACGTGGGTTTGGTATTTGAGGGTGGTGTTTCTTCCCGTATATATACTATTTATTAAATAAAGGGTTTTGTTTTTAGTTCTAAGATAGTTTTAAAGTTAAAAAGAACTTCCCTCCACCACTATCGTCAAGATTGCAGTGCCGATTGGAGACGCAGACCATGGCTTCTTCTTCATTTGTTTAAAATGTATGTACAACAATAAAACAAACTTTTATTGCGTTTATTTTAATTTAACACCATGTTCCTTTAGTTTTAAAGTAGGTAGTTTTAGTAAAAATTGTAATTATTATTAAGTATTTAGACGCGGTCAGGGCAAAGTTAGATTTTAAGTATTGTAAACGAAGCTTTGTATTAATAAATATTATATATTTTGGTAAGTGGGAGGTTTGGGTGGTAACAAAATATATAATATAATATAAAGTTTTGGAAACGGTCTTCAACTGAATAAGAAATCTTTGTACCTTTAAAAATGGGAACAAGGAATCTTATTTGGGGACCACTAAGATTTAATTTGTTAAATTAGTATTGTAAACGAAACTCTACTTGATATAGTATTATTTTACCTTAAAACTTAAATAATATAAATGTGGAGTTTCGTATTAGTTATAAAACTGAAATGTTTGTTACCAAATAAAATTATGGTGATATTATTTGTGTTTAATTCTACTGCGTCTTTATTCAGTCACAGAATAAAGATGCAAAATAATTAACAACAAATAATACAACTATTAAAATGTTAATTTTATTCGGTAACAAACGTTTTAGTTTTATAACTGAACCATGTTTGACACTGTCATAAATTGTTATTAGATTTGTTGACAAATTTAGTAACAATTGTGAACAGAATTATAACACAAATAAAACGTAAAAGATATTTGTGTTTAAAAATTCTGTTCATAATTATTTCTTACTAAGTTTGTTAACAAATTTGGTGAAAATCTTTTAACGTTACCAAACAGGCTTTAGTTGTAAAAGTGAAATGTTAAGTAAAATAATCCTTATTTTGATTGTGAATATTATTAATTTTGCATCTTTATTTTGTAATGGAAGTTACTTTTATCACAAAAAAAAGATGCAAACTAGTTTATATTTACAATCAAAATAATGATAATTTTACTTGGTAACAATAATATCAATTTTACAACTAAGCCTGTTTGGCAACGTTAAAAGATTGTCAGCAAATTTGTTAACAAACTTTGTGAGAAATAATTATGAACAGAATTTTTAAACACAAATGTTTTTTATTTTTCTTTTATGTTATAATTCTGTTCACAATTGTTACTAAATTTGTCAACAAATCTAATAAAAATTTATTATAATGTTCAACAGTCTTTTGTAATAGCAATAAATTTTAATTTTTAAGAAAAAGTCTTGTGTAATTTCTAATAATATAAAATATATTTGTATAGTTAAAAATTGATTTTTTTTCGGAGTCCTTACACGTATGTAGTATTTAAAACGGCCACCAGGGGGCAGCGCCTGTCGAAAAACGTGCCCACTTCGAGTAAATTTAACCCAAAAAAGTTTCATTCGTGAACATACGTACGTACATACATTATTTTGGGAATACCTAATGGCAAATTTAACACCCTAAATATGAATCGTTCATCAATTTGGAGTTAAATGCCTTAAAATGAGACGTATAGCTAATGGGAATTTAAACCCAATATTTAAACATCTTTTTTATAGAGCCTTTTCGTCCCATTTTCTTTAACACAAATTCCCATAGTAAACGTCCCATAGTTACGCGGTTATATTCCCATTAGATATAACACTAAAATGATGTATGTACGTATGTTTGTTCAAAGTGCAGTAGTATTTCCGGTTGCCTATATTTTAGGCGCAAACCCCTTTCTAATAGGTGCGCTTTCTGGCGGCCATTTTAAGAACAATATACGTGTAGGGGTAGTAAAGGGGTAAAAAATAAACAATTTACATTTTATTGTGTAATATATTGTACATTAAGGGTAGTTACGTGAAATACAACAATGTAAAGTACAAATAAACAATAAATACAAGTAAAATGTATACAAACTATTATTTAAACGTCCCTATTTCTAATTTTTCAGGACAAGAGTAAGTATAATATTTATTTACAAAGAACATTAAGGGTAGTTACGTGAAATACAACAATGTAAAGTACAAATAAACAATAAGTACAAGTAAAATGTATACAAACTATTCTTTAAACATCCCTATTTCTAATTTTTCAGGACAAGGGTAAGTATATTATTTATTTACAAAGTACATTAAGGGTAGTTACGTGAAATACAACAATGTAAAGTACAAATAAACAATAAATACAAGTAAAATGTATACAAACTATTATTTAAACATCCCTATTTCTAATTTTTCAGGAGAAAGTTAAGTATATTTATTTATAAATTACATTAAGGGTAGTTACATGAAATACAACAATGCGAAATACAAATACAAGTAAAATTTATACAAATGTTATTTAAACATCCCTAAGTATATTTATTTATAAAATACAAATAAGAACATAAGAACAATGGGTGTAGTATAAAAATGTTATGAAGGGTAATTAAATAGAGGACTAGCAGTGTTTTAGCGCTGTCAATCGTTTGTGGATTATTTTAGAAAAAAATACTTCAAAAAGCAGTTATAGATAAATTAATTGTACACAACTTTTATTTGAAGTATTTTTCTCTAAAATAAGGCATAAAGGATTGACAGCGCTAAAACACTGCTAGTCATCTCCTAGCTAATCACCCTTAATCATTTGTTCATACTACCATCCAATGTGTTACAAATAAACTAATACAGGTTTTATTTAACAACCCGTCATTTATTTCAGGGGGAAATACCACAACAAAGAGACAGGGAAGTATGTAGTTATGTAACATTTATAAGATGAGAAATTTTTCATGGTCTGAGGGTAACAGGAATGAGAAGAGTTCTTTTGTGTGAGCCCGGATTCGTGTTCTACGGGTTGTAATTAGTCTAATAAAACATGCCCGGTCCTTGTAGTTTTGGTGGTATGGAACGCCGTTTTACTTTTTATTCCATCTTTTTTCCTGGACTTTAAATAATGTGACATATCCTTAATTGAATTAAAGATATCTGAAATATAATTTCAGATATCTATAATTCAATTTGAGATATCTCTAATTTGGTTACATTTAAGATATCTTAAATTCAATTTTGGATATCTGAAATTCAATTCGAGATATCTGAAAATGAATTTTAGATATCTAAAATTCAATTAAAGATATCTCAAATTCAATTTACATGCTTTCCTATATGTAATTTTAGATATCTAAAATTATTTACAGATATCTGAAATCGAATTTCAGATATCTTAAATACAATTTAAGATATCTTTAATTCAATTTTAGATATCTAAATTTAAACATATCCATAATTCAATTTCAGATATCTGTAATTCATTTTAAGATATCAGTAATTAAATTTGAGATATCTTGAATTGAATTTGTGATATCTTAAAATGAATTATGAATATGTGCAATTTAAGATATCCACTATTCTATTTCAGATATCTTAAATTGAATTACAGATATCTAAAATTTAATTACTGATATCTTAAAATGAATTACAGATATCTGAAATTGAATTATGGATATGTTCAAATTTAGATATCTAAAATTGAATTAAAGATATCTTAAATTGTATTTAAGATATCTGAAATTCTATTTCAGATATCTGTAAATAATTTTAGATATCTAAAATTACATATAGGAAAGCATGTAAATTGAATTTGAGATATCTTTAATTGAATTTTAGATATCTAAAATTCATTTTCAGATATCTTGAATTGAATTTCAGATATCTAAAATTGAATTTAAGATATTCTAAATGTAACCAAATTAGAGATATCTCAAATTGAATTATAGATATCTGAAATTATATTTAAGATATCTTTAATTCAATTAAGGATATGTCACATTATTTAAAGTCAAGGAAAAAAGATGTAATAAAAAGTAAAACGGCGTTCCATATGGAGGCTATAACACTTTTTCTTAACCTAACTTTTCTCGAGGTAGAAAATTTTTGATGGTATCAGGATAACTAGTCCAGGCAACGAAGGAAAAATAGCGGAAATAATTCATGTAGAAGCCAATTTTGGCACAGTTATAGCGGAAGGTGTCCTTAACAAAATACTAAAAGTACTGATGGGCGGGAGTGGAGCTAAGGGGGGGAGGGGTCTCTAAAGGTCCCTTTTTTCAGTTTTTTGTTAATACCTCGAAAACTACTGCCCCTAGCGAAAAAATGTTTATGTATTAGATTAATCTACATAAAATTCTCTACAGAAAAGGTCCTATATACATTTTCGTTAGAATCAATACTTAAGGAGATATAGAAGGGGAAAAATTAAAAATTAAAAAATATATATTTTTATTGTTAAAAATCAAGTTTTAATAATAAATGAACCATTCAGAGCCCACGTATTAATAACAAAAAAGATCCTATACACATTTTCTCTAGGATCAATACTTAACGAGATATGGAGGGGGGAAAATGGAAAATTAAAAAAAATATATTATTAAAAATGAAATGTTAATTGTAAAAATGAAATATATAGTAAGGAAGGATGTATCTTGAATATTAATTTTCTTCAAATTCTAAATTTTCATCATCATCATCGGTGCTGTCTTTGATGGGGGCTGCATTCGTACATGAATCGAGGCACACCCCGCAGGCACCGGAGCAGGCAATCCCTGCTTTGCGGCAACCGCAGCGCACTCCACACCTAGTCGTGCATCGGCAAAAGATCGTGTTCAAAACGGAATCGGGTACTACAGGGTCTTCTTAGATTGCTTCATGTCACCAAATTTCTTGCCAATGAAACTTTGCATGGTTTTGGTTCCAATATCCAGGGCTTCGTGGCAGTTTACTTTGGAGTTTCCCAGGATGCCCGTTGACAGCGACATGAGCGAATTCAACTTTGGAAAAGGGGGATGGTCATTGAACCATTCGAAAAAATGTTTATGTATTAGATTAATCTACATAAAATTCTCTACAGAAAAGGTTCTATATATATTTTTGCTAGGATCAATACTTAACGAGATATAGAGCGGGAAAAATGAAAAATTAGAAAAAAAAAAAATTTTTATTGTTAAAAATCAAGTTTTAATGAAAAATGAACCATGCAGAGCCCACGTATTAATAACTTTACTACAAGTAATATGTAATGGAAGAATTGTGTGAGGGGGGGGGGGGGGGGGGGTACCACAATAATGTACGTCGTTGGAGATGACTATAGACTATAGACAGAAGGGGAGAACGGTTGAAATGAGTTCAGGGCTCCCCGTCACTGGCTGTTGGTCCCGTTATCTTCCGGGGCCTTCGTATTGGCGTTCGTCCTTATCAGGGACAATTCGGGACCCACTACTCAATGTTAAAACTAATATATCGTCTAAACGTCCTTGTCAGTCAGTTACGACCTCACCCACTACGTTGGTGCTAGTATCAATTTTTTATTATTAATTTTACAGTATAATAAATGATTAACATTTGCATTCAAATAAATGCTTTGCATACTTCTCTTATTTCATGTAAGTAATAAAATGTTCAACTTACCTTAATGAAATGTAGAAAACAATCAAAATCGCAAGTCCAAATGACAAAGTAGAGTCAAATAGCCACGTTGGGCCAATCCGAAATTAGATCGAAATCAAAATCGAATACGAAATGTGCTCATCTGTACGTGCAAGACATGATAAAACTGAAAAATGTCCATCCACAGCCGTACAAGGAGTTTCACCATTAATCTCACAGGTACACCTTGGGCAGGACTTTGGTCGGATATGGTCATAAGGTCATAGAACAAACTCTTATGCGATCCATGAAAAGTTTAGGTGGCCTAACGCGAGGAAGAGGAATTACTGATTCTGTACTCGCCAAGTGGGTTTGTGGATCACCGGGAAGCACCGCCATCTGCACGTCATTGGAGGAGTTCGCTGGAGTGGCTTTTTCAAGTGGAGAGCAGCACATTTCCGTATATCACGGGAAAAGAGAGATTCACGGGATCGATCTAAGATTAACGAATGGTTCAATGACCATCCCCCTTTTCCAAAGTTGAATTCGCTCATGTCGCTGTCAACGGGCATCCTGGGAAACTCCAAAGTAAACTGCCACGAAGCCCTGGATATTGGAACCAAAACCATGCAAAGTTTCATTGGCAAGAAATTTGGTGACATGAAGTAATCTAAGAAGACCCTGTAGTACCCGATTCCGTTTTGAACACGATCTTTTGCCGATGCACGACTAGGTGTGGAGTGCGCTGCGGTTGCCGCAAAGCAGGGATTGCCTGCTCCGGTGCCTGCGGGGTGTGCCTCGACTCATGTACGAATGCAGCCCCCATCAAAGACAGCACCGATGATGATGATGAAAATTTAGAATTTGAAGAAAATTATTATTCAAGATACATCCTTCCTTACTATATATTTCATTTTTACAATTAACATTTCATTTTTAATAATATATTTTTTTTAATTTTCCATTTTCCCTCCTCCATATCTCGTTAAGTATTGATCCTAGAGAAACTGTGTATAGGATCTTTTTTGTTATTAATACGTGGGCTCTGAATGGTTCATTTTTTATTAAAACTTGATTTTTAACAATAAAAATATATATTTTTTAATTTTTAATTTTTCCCCTTCTATATCTCCTTAAGTATTGATTCTAACGAAAATGTATATAGGACCTTTTCTGTAGAAAATTTTATGTAAATTAATCTAATACATAAACATTTTTTCGCTAAGGGCAGTAGTTTTCGAGTTATTAACAAAAAACTGAAAAAAGGGACCTTTAGAGACCCCTCCCCCCCTTAGCTCCACTCCCACCCATCAGTACTTTTAGTATTTTGTTAAGGACACCTTCCCCTATAACTGTGCCAAAATTGGCTTCTACATGAATTATTTCCGCTATTTGGCTCTTTTCGGTCTTCGTTGCCTGGACTAAACAGGAAAGCGAAGAGTTCTCATATTTTAAATGTGACATCAGATTTCTATGGGTCGTAATTAGTCTAAAAAAAACCCTGCCCAGCCCTTCAAACCTTTATAATTTAGGATTTCTTAATCAAAAATTGTCGCATATAGAGTCGAAAATTTTTCATAGTATTCGGTGAACAGGAATAAGAAGAGTTCTTCGGATGGTTATTTTATTGTTTACAGTGCTTAAAATTATAAAATTACAGTGCAAACAAAAAAATTTTCAAAAACCTTATTGGAGAAACCTTGCCCTACGCCCTTTAAACATCGGTATAATGTAGTTTGATCCCATTTTACTCATTCGAATTCCCTTAAGGAACAGCGTTTTAAGGAAAACGCTGAAAATCCAGCCATTTCCGAGATATGGGCCCTTAAAGTTTTCTGAAGGGACAAATACTTAAATTCGTTAATTTATAGGCCTAAAGGGCCAGAAAATAGCGAATCGGGGGGATTCGAACCCGCGCTTTTCATTGGTTTACACAAAATTGATAAAAACTCTTTGGTTTACAATGGGGTATTCCACCATAACAAAAAGAAAATCAATTTAACCTAAAGTATGGCTCAATAAATAATAGTTAAAACAATGAAAACATTTTTTAAATAATTACTTTACGACATATTTCACATTTGCTAAAAGGGAAAATTGACGTCATACACTTATCTTTCTCTCGCAGCGTACTCAGAGTAGTGTGTGAGAGAAAGACAAGTATAGGGGAAATGTGACGTTACACTGATTTCTTGAAAATAAAATACTGTTAAACTAGGAACACTTAAGATTTTTTAATACCATGAATTGCTTCAAAACTGAATTTTATTTAAAATAATAAATAGAATTAGTGGAATACCCCATAAAATTGTGGCGAAGAACCTGCGTTAATTCATGAACTAAAAAAATTTCTTGTGGCCACCACAAGACCTCTCGCCATTTCCATATTAAGCTATATAAGTATTGTATTGCACTTCCCTTTCGAACCGTCGTTTTATAACACAAAAATACAGAACTTTACCCAAATACTGTTTTTATTGTATTTAACATGTCTTCTGCACACATATAATTCTAATTATATCTATTTTTCATTGTGTGTCAGAGATTCTTCCAATTCATTAACCAGATTGGCAGTATTTCTGATGGATATATGCATTTTACCTATAATTTCAAATATTTAATTATTAAAACAATAAGAAAGATTAAATATACTTCCCAGAAAAAGCTGTCAGAAAGTCACTAAAACTGTTGATTTTTGACACTGACATGTGTCATTTAAAAACTTATAAACATTGGAATTTGTCAACTGGTTTCCTTAGTGCCTTGGCCTCTGCGATTAAATTACTCTATATATTATAGTGTCTTTATCTCTAAATTTATACAAGATATAATAAAATTGTATTAGATGGGTAATTTTATGTTCTTCAATAATGAATAACAAAAATTTCCAAAAAATTATATTTAGAAGAATTTTTCTCAGAAACTACTACTTCCGGTTGTTCAATTGTTACCAAAACCTTTTCAGCTCTTTCCAGGAATGTCAGATTGAGAAATTCATAGTTAAACAATTCTTAAGTTTTATGGTTTTTGAGGAATCGTGTCTACAACATCCAGACATACACATATACACACATCCACACACACATGCACACGCACACGCACACACACACACACAAACAGACATCATTTTAAAAATGTCATAACCTTAAATCGTGCTTATTCACTGAAATCTGGATATGCGAATTTTAGCATGAATCCAATACCTCTCTTAGCGAGAGGTAAAAAGTAGAAAAACCGGACAAGTGTTGTTAAACTTACTTGGAGTTGCGTAAATGAAATCCTTGGTCAGATTTTCCCCAAGGGCTCAAATAAGCCCTCAGCCCTTTATAAAAAGGGCGGACTCCTATCAGATGGTTATTTTTGTACCTAGAGAACTTAATACTAAAAGATAGGATAGGAAAATTCGGAAAAATTAGGGTATTTCCCTGTCTCTTTTGTTATTACATAGGAAAGGTAAAAAACTATTCTTTTATTTATTTATTCTTATAAAATAGTTATTTATGTATTAAGGGCGAAATGATATACATTTTGGCCCGCGGTGCCCGACGCGTAGCGGAGAGTTACAATGCACCTAGGGCCAAAATATATTTCGCCCGTAATACATACAATATTTTTTGCACATCCGGAGTAGTGTTACTTCATCACCATGATCAAAGTAAAACGATGTTCAAATCATATTCAGATCATAGTAGTCTATTTGACATATGTACGTTGTCACGGATAACAATGAAAACAAGCAAGTTAATGATAGATGTAATTATTTTAACTGGGCACGAAAAGCTCTAGGACGAAAATGACTTTTTCGCCCTCGGTCGAAAAAGAGTGTCATTTCGCCCTTAAAATAATGTTATTTGTCCGACTTTTACGCCCGGATGTGCAAAAAGTCATTTATTATCTTCATCCAGGGTTGTAGTTACCGTATCCTATAGCTGGGTGTAGTAGGCCCTTTGCGGAACCTGAAATCAAACATAAACATTGTTTATATTGAGCGGCAAAGTACAAATAATAATAAATAAACACCTAATTATAGTGGGGGTATTACGTGATTGTAGCTCTGTTCGATGAGAAGTGCTTGAAGTGTAGAGCAGAATAGTGCAATGCAGTGTAGTGTACACTAGTTCAGTCTAATTCTTGTGGTTTCATAAAACACACTAGTGTATATTTGGGCAAGTTTGCTCAGCTGTGAGTAATCAAGCGAAGCATAGCCAAAGGTGTAAAAGGTTAGGTTGTTTATAAACTCAGTCATATCATAAAGCTGCAGAAAAGTGACTGCAGAAATGTCTGTTTTAAAGAGCATAGTGAACTAATAAACGATTCTGACGAAGATCAATCATCACTTGATTCTTCATCAGACAGATATATTAATTAATTCTTTATATAGCAAAACAAAATTTTAGGTTAAATAAACAGATGTGTAGATAGGATAGAATTAAAATGTCTACCGAACAACATTTAGCTATCCCCACTCCTAGTCTGCACTTTCTACACTACGTCGCGAGTCAGGTCAGAAAAGTGAGCACTAGTTCTTAAAATTTGTGTCATCGAACAGCCTGCCAGAAGCTGCCCGTTTCTCATAAAACATGTTAGTGCAAGAAAGTTAACACTAGGGCGGCCTAGTACATGTCATCGAACAAAGCTAATATTAATACTACGTTTTTAAAATAAAAACTTCTGTTTCTTTCAGACTTCGGTGAAGTGAACATGGGTGCTTGTGAATAATTGTGTACTGTACCTATACAGGGTGTCTTAATAAGCTTTCTCACTATTGGTAACTTTTTTATTTGAAGAGATACGAGGTTGGTTAAATGAGCAAAATTGTGCCATTTTTTGTTATAAAACGACGGTTCGAAAGCGAAGTGCAATACAATACTTATATAGGCTAATATGGAAATGGCGAGAGGTCTTGTGCTGGCCACAACTGATTTTTTTCTTATGTGTTATAATTTTTCGAATATTTCAACTTCGAAGAAAAATACACAAAAGAAAATAACTAAAATATAGTACTCAAGATAAAATATTATTTTAAAATGAACTACGAAACATTTAATTTACGTGATAGTGTAAAAAAAAATCTGATGTAGCCAACACAAAACCTCCCGCTATTTAATTTTTATTAATTTAAATACATACCTAGGTATTTACTAATGCTGCAACTTATATTATGTCCCATTGCATATAACTATTGCTTTATTTGCTATTTTCTTTTTAAAATGTCACTGTCACTATTATTAATTTTAAATGATTAGTTTTTTTACAGTGACTTAATTTTTATTAATTTAAATACATACCTACATTATGTAGACTACATATTTACTAATGCTGCAAACTATGTTAAGTTCCTTTGCATATAACATATAACATACAACTATTGCTTTATCTGCTATTTTCTTTTTAAAATGTCACCATTACTAATTTCAAATGATAGGTTCTTTGACAATGATATTTACTGTCAATTACATTAATTTGAAATATGAACTGTGTAACAAAGGAATTTTGTTTATCTTAGGCTGCGGGATTTATAAAAAAAATGATTTTTAAATTTATCTGTAAAATTTATTTAAAAAGTATTAATGTATACCTGTAGAAAATTCAATAATCTTTTTAATTTTCATAATGACATAAAATACGAAAAAATGGCATTTAATGGTATTTTTTGAAGAAAAACCATTATGAGCTTCAGGTAAAGTGCCATTTCCGGTTTTCCGATTTGCACGAAAATCTAATGTTTTCTTTTCATATTAGAATAGGGTAGAAATACAAGGTTTCAGAATTTTCTGAATGATAGTATTTGAGTTACAGCGAAGACAAAATCCATACACATACAGACATCATCGTGAAAATGTTAAAATTGGACTCTAGGGACCTTAAAACGTGGTCATTTACTAAAATCTTGATATGTGATTTTTAGCACGATCCCTATACATCCCTTACCAAGGGTAGCGGGAGATAAAAAAAACGTCCAAACTGAGCATGCACAGAATCGTTCCTTACTTTGATGTACCGACGACACTCGACGGATCGTTCCGAGGCTACCGAGTCACTATACTATAATCTACAATATAGAGTTCTGTTTTACAAGTTGTTTGCTATACTTTACTTCGTGCCTCTCCTTCTGCTTCACAGATGGCTCCTGCAGTGCAATTCCTGCTGAAGCAACAGCTAGACAGGGCGTTTTATATGATCGTAAAATCAGAAGATGTTTCGAAAAGTAACAACTTCTTAAATTGATACAGTGGAATCACTTGGCAAACTTTTACGATGCAAAAGTAAAAAGCAGAATAATTTATATGTTTCGCTGGTTTATTTTACTGCTGGGTAAATCGCCAATGAATTAATGATAGCGTCGCAGGTATCCTGATAGTTTTATTTCATTTTTATATTTGCTTGGATTTTACTATAATCTGTTGTGAGCTATTTATTTTTATAAGACCATTTTGTCACAGACATGTTCACTCCCTGAAAGATTTTTTTCTAGTCAACAAAAATTACCTATACTTCATATCACGTAAGATAATAGTAAAGAGCTGGCCATTTTTACATGCATTAAATAAATAATTTAAATTCTTGAAACCAAACTTTATCAATAAATATTTTTATTTGATAACTGACAACTGACAGGTGATATTTTCTTCGTTTTTGTGAACTTGGTTTACATTCTGACCAATCAAAGGACAGAATTTATATCCGTATCTAAACCAACGCTATTTTCTTACGTGAAATAAAGAAAATTATTACAATGAAATGTAGCAAAGACATTCGAAAATGACAGATCAATTTCTTTTGTTTAATTTGAATTAATTTTTATCAAATAAGGGCATAATATTATTATATCGTTGAATTCAGAAAAAAAGAGTCTTTATTTAATGACAATAAAAAAAATCTGTTGTGGCCAGCACAAAACCTTCCGTCAATTAAATGTATTTTGTACAAATTCGATACCAAAAGTTCCTTGGAAAAGATTCTATATATCCTGTAAAATTGTAACACGAACACACTATTTTTTACAAATTCCATATTGCAAGTTCCTTTGAAAAGATTCTATAAATACAATATAATTATAACACGAATGTACATTCTGTAAATTGCACTTCACACTTCCTCATTCCTATCCAACGCATCTTCTTCACACAGTTCTTCCTCTTTCAAATATTCTGCTACACAGTCCTTCCATCTTCTCTTTGGCCTTCCTCGTACTCCCAGCATTGGAACTGCAAGTCACTTGCGAGGGACACTCTGTCACTTATGTTACTTTCTGATCCTATACTTTCCACTTTGATTTTGCACTTGACACTGACATCTGTCAATTAGAATTTTTTGAATATATCTGCTGTTTCCATAATTTTTGCAAAGCTGACTGATTTTTGAAAGTTAACCTCTCTTAATCTCTCTATAACTCTATATCTATTGAATATGAAGGAAAACGTATAATCAAATCGTATAGAGAATAAGATTTTCTTTCATATTAATGATCATAAAATGTCGAAAAATGATATTTAACTGCGTTTTTTTCCAGAAAAACTGTTAAGAACTTCAAATAAGGGTACTTCCGGTTGACCAATTATAACCAAAATCTAATCAGCTCTTCATATGGTTGTAAAGAAGAGGAATACGAAAGAATCATAATTTTTAGAATTGTAGTTTTGAAGTTATCGTCGAAGAAAAATTTGTCACACACACACGGACACACACACATACAGACATCAATGTAAAATTAGTAAAATCGTATTCTAGGGATCTTAAAACGTGCTTATTCATTAAAAACTCACCACCAAATTTTTTGACCAAAGACAATACCTTCCTTTTGACGGAAGGTAAGACATGTCATTTAAAAAAAATTAAAATTCAACAATAGGTTAAGTACCACTGGTTTTAAAATAATAAATATGCTAAAATGAGTCATCTTCCATGCCGTACAATAGTTATTTAAGTATGAAGGTACTGAAGTTCTACATTTTATCACGAATATGGAATTTAGTAGTAGGGGCCCGTAAGGCCGAGGAAAATAAACCATATGAGTGATAAAATAGAATTTCACTGCCGAGTTGCATATTAAATTTTATTTTCATAGGTTATGTTTTTATAACTGTCAGTCTGACACTCAATGTTACTAACCTCCGAACATTGAGGTTATCGTAAAGAACACTCAAAATTATGTTTTATTTCAATATTCTTCATCGGAATTGTTTAGTTCGTTCTTCTTGCACATATTTTTTGTCACTTTACGTACAAATTTACTATTATATGAACCTACCCAAATTATCTTGTGTGTACAATAATTATTATAAGGTTGGCAATACTGAATTTCCTTGAAATCGTCTTATAATGGATTACTTTAGTGTTTACTGCCGATTTCTGAACTTTTAATGACTATTTTTGTGCACTTTAGGACGATTTCAAATAAACATGTTTTTTATACTATTTTTTCTATTCAGTAGTTGTAGCACGCACTTTAGAATTCTATCATAGAAAACAGGCGAATGAGATTTTACTTTTACGAATCTTGGTAGCATGCACTTTAGGATTCTATATTCGTTTCTGTTCCTGATTTTTTTTGGATTTTATTTATAAAACTAAAATGGAGTCTTAAGGTAAAGTTATAACTAAAGAAAAAACCCCTTAACCTTAACAATAAATTTAAAAACTATATACGTATTTCGAGAACTAAGTTCTCATCATCAGTAGAAACTACAAAGTAAAAACAGAGAAGTTAAGATTACTCAGCATGTAAACCATGCCAGAGGTCAAAACAGCTTGGATTTTATACTATTAAAATAAAAAATATTATGACAGTCGTATACAATAAATGTATAAATTATATACAAATTGGCTTTGAATAGAATTGTGGCAAAATAATGAGGTTATTTTTTATTTTGACACTTTCGCCTCGAGTCGTACGCTTGCAGGCGAATATTTTGAGACACACATGCTACCAAATTTTTGCTTCGTGGCGAAAAACGAAAACAACTGCCTCATTTGATAGAATTCTAAAGTGTGTGCTACCACTACAGGTAATTTTACAATGCGATATTTTAAAAAAACTACTTGTTAAAAATATTACTTGGTGCTTTTTTGGTAGAGATTTACATTGTATCAAACAGTGCACTTACAGATCTTCTTAACGACGTGTTTTAATTACTTTTATAAATTATATAAGAACACTGAAATAGAAAAAAAATGCATCACTGCTTTTACCCTTTTCTGGGAGTGCGTATTTTAATTCGGTAATGACGATATATCTGCACGATATATTTATCCATTGAACTATATTTAATTGTAATAAAAATATCAGTTATTATTTTTTGTTGTCACACAACAAATCGAAAAGAGAATGCTGAAAAAAGCCAACGTAAATGGTCGATTATCCCACAAAGCAAATAGAATTGAAAAAGATCCATCAATGGATTAATGACAAAACAGTCGAGTCTAAAATGAAAAGCGGAAGTGTGCGGTCCGGAAAGCATCTCACATCTCGGCATCTCGGCGTCTCCCCGGTAGAGGCGCTGCTTGCCGTACAGCGTCGCGACGGATGTAAGAATAATGTTGTGTTATTCTGACGGGACAGGCTACAGCCTGCCTGTTCATGCGTGAAGTTTAAAAGCTCACACTGCGGGCTTTTTATAGTTGAAAGCTCATGACAGTTACAGCTATATACGCGGACAAGGATTTTCCTAAGCACTGCAAGTAATCACGCCCATCATACTTTTACAGAAGTACGTGTAATATCCAAACGTGAACTTCTACTAAGAACGAAAAATTTATATTGAATATATCTTCTTCACACAGTAATATGCAAATAGAAAATTTTTCTCAATTCAAATTTGTTATTGTAAAATTAATAATCTGGAATAATAACTTTACTTAACAGGAAAAAATCTCGCCATTTTCATATTAGGCTATATAAGTATTGTATTGCACTTCGCTTTCGAACCGTCGTTTTATAACAAAATATTACAGAACTTTACCCAAATATTGTTTTTTATTGTATATAACATGCCTTCTGCACACATATAATTCTAATTATATCTATTTTTTATTGTATGAGGAAGTTTCTAAATCCCAGAGATTCTTCCAATTCATTAACCAGATTGGCGGTATTTCTGATGGATATATGCATTTTACCACAATTTTACCTATAATTTCAAATATTTAATTAATAAAACAATAAGAAAGATTAAATATACTTCCCAGAAAAAGCTATCAGAATGTCACTAAAACTGTTGATTTTTGACACTGACATGTGTCATTTACAAACTATATTATAAACATTGGAATTTGTCAACTGGTTTCCTTAGTGCCTTAGCCTCTGCGATTAGATTACTCTATAAATTTATAGTGTCTTTATCTCTAAATCTATACAAGATATAATAAAATTGTCTTAGATGGAGAATTTTATGTTCTTCAATATTTAATAAAAAAATTCCAAAAAAATTAGTGTTGCCACAAGACCAAGACCAGTCTTGGTCTTGGTCTCGTCTCGTCTTGGTCCTGTCGAGACGAGACCATCATTTGGTCTCGACTAGAAAAGTCGAGACGAGACGAGACTAGCATCAAGTCTTGTCGAGAAAGTCTTGAGTCTCGACAAGACTCTCGACTTCAGATCAAAGGTATTTTTTTTAAACATATACCTATTCTAAAAGTGCTTCAAAAACTGAGAGTATTGCTGTAAATACTGATTGAAAATTCGAATAAATAAGAGAGATATTAATTTTTCAAATTTTGTAATTTTCTACTTTCATAATTGTGTCCCAGAAACATTAATTTATGTAAATATGATGTATTCCTTATTCATCTAAATAATCCAAATATAAGTTTTAAATGAATTTAAATTACAATGTAAGTGGGATGAAATGAAAGAAGTATCAATTTAGAATTCTTATGTTATTTTAATGCACCAATATTTTTTATTAAATTAAGATCAACCTTTATTTTATACTACTCATGTTGATTTTAATTTTTGTTTAATTCTCAATTAATATATTGGTACAACTGGGTATATGAAATACTGACTACATCTTCAAAAATATTTCCAATTTTCAAATAGCACACAAAAGTTACATCCGTGGTGCATTCTGCAAGTTAGCAATGTACTTCAGTTTTATTTATTAAATTAATATATTATAACAAAAGTAACGTTCCCTTCAAATATACATTATTTTTCTTTTATTTTTAAAGAATCTATTGTGATTCTTAGAATTTTACGAAAATGCACACAAAGATTTTACGATCTTAGGGAAATTCCCGTTTTCAAATAACCATATTCTACATTTTCAACGGATGTACTTCTTATTCACCTAAATAATTCTTTCATTGAAACATATGAATACATATCGCATGTAGAAATAAGAATATATTAATTGCAAATAATGGAAACTATTAATACTAACAAATCAGTTACATGAGAAAATTAAAATACATTGTATAAATTCATTCATATGAAAAAATTGAAAACAATAATCAACGTTTACTTAAAGCCTTAAAGAAAATAGAAATATAAAAGTCGTAATGTACATGCCCTTCTTTAACAATTTTCTTAAAACTTTGTATGCACAAATGTGTAAAACAAACTGTTTTTCCAATTCCCTAATATAATATAATTTTTAAAAAATGGGTAAAAAATAACACAACATTTCTTTTCTTGTAAAAATCCAATAATAGAACAATAAATTTTATAACGGCCTGTGCTATAAATGCTGCATATTACCAGACAATAACAACCACTTTTAGACATCTGCTAGTAATAAAAGTAGGTAGGTTTGCCCAACCCAAATCCAAATATTTCCGAATACAATACTTTAGTCAATCTAACAATTTTGCATCCTAAAAATATAAAACCATGTAATAAAGAAAAGTATAAATATTGTTTTTTATTGTATATAACATGCCTTCTGCACACATATAATTCTAATTATATCTATTTTTTATTGTATGAGGAAGTTTCTAAATCCCAGAGATTCTTCCAATTCATTAACCAGATTGGCGGTATTTCTGATGGATATATGCATTTTACCACAATTTTACCTATAATTTCAAATATTTAATTAATAAAACAATAAGAAAGATTAAATATACTTCCCAGAAAAAGCTATCAGAATGTCACTAAAACTGTTGATTTTTGACACTGACATGTGTCATTTACAAACTATATTATAAACATTGGAATTTGTCAACTGGTTTCCTTAGTGCCTTAGCCTCTGCGATTAGATTACTCTATAAATTTATAGTGTCTTTATCTCTAAATCTATACAAGATATAATAAAATTGTCTTAGATGGAGAATTTTATGTTCTTCAATATTTAATAAAAAAATTCCAAAAAAATTAGTGTTGCCACAAGACCAAGACCAGTCTTGGTCTTGGTCTCGTCTCGTCTTGGTCCTGTCGAGACGAGACCATCATTTGGTCTCGACTAGAAAAGTCGAGACGAGACGAGACTAGCATCAAGTCTTGTCGAGAAAGTCTTGAGTCTCGACAAGACTCTCGACTTCAGATCAAAGGTATTTTTTTTAAACATATACCTATTCTAAAAGTGCTTCAAAAACTGAGAGTATTGCTGTAAATACTGATTGAAAATTCGAATAAATAAGAGAGATATTAATTTTTCAAATTTTGTAATTTTCTACTTTCATAATTGTGTCCCAGAAACATTAATTTATGTAAATATGATGTATTCCTTATTCATCTAAATAATCCAAATATAAGTTTTAAATGAATTTAAATTACAATGTAAGTGGGATGAAATGAAAGAAGTATCAATTTAGAATTCTTATGTTATTTTAATGCACCAATATTTTTTATTAAATTAAGATCAACCTTTATTTTATACTACTCATGTTGATTTTAATTTTTGTTTAATTCTCAATTAATATATTGGTACAACTGGGTATATGAAATACTGACTACATCTTCAAAAATATTTCCAATTTTCAAATAGCACACAAAAGTTACATCCGTGGTGCATTCTGCAAGTTAGCAATGTACTTCAGTTTTATTTATTAAATTAATATATTATAACAAAAGTAACGTTCCCTTCAAATATACATTATTTTTCTTTTATTTTTAAAGAATCTATTGTGATTCTTAGAATTTTACGAAAATGCACACAAAGATTTTACGATCTTAGGGAAATTCCCGTTTTCAAATAACCATATTCTACATTTTCAACGGATGTACTTCTTATTCACCTAAATAATTCTTTCATTGAAACATATGAATACATATCGCATGTAGAAATAAGAATATATTAATTGCAAATAATGGAAACTATTAATACTAACAAATCAGTTACATGAGAAAATTAAAATACATTGTATAAATTCATTCATATGAAAAAATTGAAAACAATAATCAACGTTTACTTAAAGCCTTAAAGAAAATAGAAATATAAAAGTCGTAATGTACATGCCCTTCTTTAACAATTTTCTTAAAACTTTGTATGCACAAATGTGTAAAACAAACTGTTTTTCCAATTCCCTAATATAATATAATTTTTAAAAAATGGGTAAAAAATAACACAACATTTCTTTTCTTGTAAAAATCCAAAAATAGAACAATAAATTTTATAACGGCCTGTGCTATAAATGCTGCATATTACCAGACAATAACAACCACTTTTAGACATCTGCTAGTAATAAAAGTAGGTAGGTTTGCCCAACCCAAATCCAAATATTTCCGAATACAATACTTTAGTCAATCTAACAATTTTGCATCCTAAAAATATAAAACCATGTAATAAAGAAAAGTATAAACGTATGATAAAGAATTAAATGAATCATAACATAGACAATTTTTATGAGGAATCATTATTATGGTTTCATAAGTGGAAAGAGGAACCTCTTGAGAAAGAAATACCATATGAAGAATTATTAGATATCTCCAAAAAATTCTATCCATTTTTACTCCATGGCTTGATTTTATTTTTAACTCTACCTTCTACAACATGTAAAAGAAGTTTTGGTAGGTACATAAAAAATCTGTTGTGCCTAGCACAAGACCTTCCGTTAATTTGATGTATTTTGTACCAATCCCACATCAAAAGTTCCCTAGAAAAGATTCTATATATTCAATAAAATTATAACACGAACATATACTATTTTTTACAAATTCCATACCGAACGTTCTTTGGAAAAAAATCTATAAATCCAATACAATTATAACACGAACAATCATTATGTATATTGTACTTGACACTGACATCTGTCAATTACAATTTTTTAAATATATCAGCTGTTTCTATGATTATACTAGTGCTGACTGATTTTGGAAAGTTAATCTATTTATAATTCGTTAAACCGTACAACTGTTATTATTAAAGTTTCTTAGTTACTAATTTTTTTTACTAATTTTATAAATTTAAGCACGTTTATTATAATTTATTTGTTTTTCAAATAAGTATATTTTTTTGGCAAATAAATAACATATAAATATTTGACTAACTATATTTTTATTCGTCAAAATTTTGATATAAAGCAGAAGTTCTCAACCTGTGGTACGCGTACTAGGGGATACGTGAAAGGCTATATAAATAAATAAATATAAAAAAAATAGCGGAAGAAGTAACTTTTTTGGGGATTTTTGTCCATTTACATACTGCTTCATTTAACATATACATATATATTTAACTATTGCTAATAATAGAAATGCAACACTCGGTATGTATGTATATTTTCATATTAATTATTTCAAGAGCTCAAGTATCAGGTTGATGATATTTACAGAAAAAATAATAAATATCTCAAACATTATTTGGAATTTTTGAATCGCGATTGTACTGTTGTTCTTAGAATTTTATGTACTATTAGATGGGATTATAAAAAAAAATGTTAATGGAAGCAAAGTCGAGAGTCTTGTCGAGACTCGAGACGAGACGAGACTGACATCAAGTCTCGTCTCGACAAGACCAAGACGAGACCACTCTAGTCGAGACCAAGTCAAGACCAAGACAAGACCGGCCCCAAGTCTCGTCTCGTCTCGACTTCTGGCAACACTACAAAAAATTATATTTAGAAGAATTTTTCTAAGAAACTACTACTTCCGGTTGTTCAATTGTTACCAAAACCTTTTCAGCTCTTCCCAGGAATGTCAGATTGAGAAAACTGCAGTTAAATATTTTTTAAGTGTTATAGTTTTTGAGGAATCGTGTCTACAACATCCAGACATACACATATACACACACATACACACATCCACACACACACACACACACACACACACATCATTTTAAAAATGTTATAATCGGATTCTAGAGACCTTATATCGTGCTTATTTAATAAAATCTGGATATGCGAATTTTAGCATGAATCCAATACCTCTCTTAGCGAGAGGTAAAATTTGTAATGAAAGATAATTGAAAAATATGCTGTGCGAAATAATAGGTTTCTACTACATGTTTCGAATAAAAAATTGTGTGTGCTTAAGACCGAAGTAAAAATTAAAAATATATTCTTTTAAACATAATATAAATTATTCAACATTACCTACATGCATAAATACAAGGAATGAATCACTTTTTAGTAATATTTTTCAAGATTCAGCACTTCGCATACCATTCTGTCTTTTTTGAATGTTTCTCAGGGTTCAGAACTTAAATGGTTGACATTTGGATCGTACAGCAATGCCACCTCTTGACTGCTCCCGTAATCTTTATAAACTTAAATGTTTAAGTGTGCTGGGCTTATATTCATATTTTTTATAAGATGTCAAAATCATGTGAGCATTCAATTTAGCGGTTGTAACCACGTCGTAACACTGTTAATACGGTTTTTCAAAATTATAAACAAATAAAATCTACAACAAATACAAATGTAGCTAATATTTTGACAGACATTGTGATGTTTACCGGCCATATATTAATAACGTAGGCTATGATCCGAATTAACATGAAGTCACGTTCGGCTCTCCTCGTGTTTACCCGAATGACCGTGACGGATCAGTCTTGTTCACTTCCCAGGAAAAAGTGTACAAGGGGCGCTTATAGAAATAAATTCGCCTCCAGCGGTTTTAGTCTCACTTCGCTCTTTTTCCACTCAATTATGGGAACCTTAGATTTGGAGGGCAAAAGGACGGGTCGCCCACTTTTTAATAAATTAATTTATACTACACCTTTTTCACTTTCCCATATAATTAGGTAAATAGTCGTCTATCTAGCGATGCCGCGCGATCTCGAATTTTCGAGATCTCGTCTCGAATTTCTCAAGGAGAGAGTAATGCCCTCGAGATTTGCTCGAGACGAGAGTAGAAATTCGAGATCACGATTGTACGATTTTTTTTATATTACGTAAATATTTCTGATTAAAATATACAAAATAAAATATTTGTCGGTAAAAATAAATGTTTTAATTGCCTCTTTATTTACATTTATATTTATTTATTAATTTTAGATTTATAGGGTTTTAGTAAAAAGAAAATTCACAAAAGTGACATCTAAAGTATACTCTTCACGCCGGCGTCAAGTGCCCGCACTATATTAATATATAATCATAATTACCGATATTGATATTAGCGTACAAAGCAGATTGCTACATCCAACAAGTAAAAAATAAAATAAATAAATATATCATCACGGCATATTACCCATTTCTGGGTGTGCCAGTATCTACAACACATGTAGACATCGGTAATGATGACAATATATTTTACCGTGTGGGCGCTTACCAGGCGTCACCTCACGGGCACTCATAGCTGGTGTGGAGAGTGCACCACAGGGATCACTATTGTGCCATTTAAAATTGGAAATATTTGGCGTCTGTCAGAATCGAACCCCGTTCCCCTAGGCCATGATATTATAGAGTACCTATTTTTTGTCTACCATTTAAACACCAGACAAGGTAAAATAATATTTTAATCCGTGGTACTGGTTTATTATATTCTGTTACTTGTAATATTAATTTATTTACTATTTCTTATTATAAATTCGAGAAATTCGAAACTCTCGAGTCGAGATCAAGAGAAAGTAAGGAAAAATATGAGGAAACGAGATCGAAAATTCGAGACGAGATGAGAGTGGGTTGTTTCTCGCCATATCTCGTCTTGCGGCATCATTACGTCGGTCCAATATTTTGGCCCCCAAAAAACGTTAATAATTTCACGTTTTTGCTATCTGTCCAACTAACTTATAAATATGTTTGCGTGTTTCAAATTTGTACAACATCTTTCTGGCAATTTTAACATGGTACATTATAAAACAATTATTATGTATTTATTAAGTCCAGTGAAAAATAGATTAGACCGTATTTAGTAATATAATTTCGAGCGTAATTTTTTTTCTCAAAACTATGGTGGAGGACCCCACTGTATCAGCATGAAGAACACGCAGGAAAATTAAATTTTTAATATTGTAAAATTAATAATGTTTACATTGATTTTAGTAATTACGCTGAATTATTAAAACGGTTATGACTAAAATGGTCCAAAAGTGTGAAATAAATTTCCTCTCATTTTTTATCTCATTCTTTCGAGATTAATCCACATAATCCCATCTTCATTACTCTGTTACATTAATCATTCGCGATAAGACAAATCTTCTTAAACTACTCCAATTAATAAACAATCTCTTAACGCCAGGGCAGGTGTTTTGTAATTCTGACATATCGTAAGACAAGCACGCAATTTTTCACAGCGCACTGCAATATCAAATCCACTTTCCGCGGATTCAAATACACAAAACCTTTTTCCCTTCCGTCTAACTAGCATATCTTATATACACATATACACCATTATAGATTTTTTTCAAGTTAGGGAAGATTTCAGCATCTCAGAGAAGTAATTCTCGTCTTTGAACATAAAAAGAGAAAGAATACTTGTCTGGTGGATTGTGCATTGACTTGAGGGTGAAAAAAAGCGAGGGTGCCTTCGTTAGGGTAAAAAAATACTAGATTTGCATTCTCGATGCAACGATTTAAGATCTGTCTAGTTTTAATGGCCTGCCCGCACAAAGGGCCTTATCTCTACAAGTTCATATTTAAATGAAATATATAATTTAATTTTTTCGTAGATATAAAAAAGTTTATGAAAAAATGAATTGAGTTTCGTAGGAAGTATATTGAAAGAATTATTATGTTGGAATGGAAGTTAATATATTAGAATGCAGTTTTTGCGAATTTATGAATTTGGGGCTTAGGTTTTTGCTGCCATGAACTTATTGTGGAACAGCAAAAATTTATGTGATTTGTATAATGCATGAAGAAAAATATTAAAAAAAAAAATGTTTTTCTTCAAGAAACTTAATTAACCGGTTTTTAAAACGCTTAGATTAACCGCTAAATGAAACCAATCAGGAAAAGCAAAACTTATTTAAATAATTAAAACAAGTTTTTCTTTAATTTTAGTGAATAATGTAATTACTTTTGTTTACAGTTAGAAAGATGTATAAAAGTGCACTTCTTTCTTTTTACCTCTCGCTAAGAGAGGTATTGGATTCATGCTAAAATTCACATATCCAGATTTTATTGAATAAGCACGATTTAAGGTCCCTAGAATCCGTTTATAAAATTTTTAAAATGATGTCTGTCTGTGCGTGTGTGTGGATGTGTGTATGTAAGTCTGGATGTTGTAGACACGATTCCTCAAAAACTATAAGACTTAAAAAATATTTGACTTCAGTTTCCTCAATCTGACATTCCTGGGAAGAGCTGAAAAGGTTTTGGTAATAATTGAACAACCGGAAGTAGCAGTTTCTTAGAAAAATTCTTCTAAATATAATTATTTGGGAGTTTTTTTTATTAACTATTGAAGAACATAAAATTCTCCATCTAATACACTTAAAAATTTTATTAGATCTTGTATAGATTTAGAGATAAAGACACTATAATTTATAGAGTAAACTAATCGCAGAGGCTAAGGCACTAAGGAAACCAGTTGACAAATTCCAATGTTTATAAAATAGTTTGTAAATGACACATGTCATTGTCAAATATCAACAGTTTTGGTTACATTCTGATAGCTTTTTCTGGGAAGTATATTTAATTTTTCTTATTGTTTTATTAATTAAATATTTGAAATTATAGGTAAAATTGTAGTAAAATGCATATATCCATCAGAAATACCGCCAATCTGGTTAATGAATTGGAACAATCTCTGACATTTAGAAACTTCCTCATACAATGAAAAATAGATATAATTAGAATTATATGTGTGCAGAAGACATGTTAAATACAATAAAAAACAATATTTGGGTAAAATTCTGTAATATTTTGTTATAAAACGACGGTTCGAAAGCGAAGTGCAATACAATACTTATATAGCCTAATATGGAAATGGCGAGAGGTCTTGTGCTGGCTAAAACAGATTTTTTTTTAGAACCGGTTTAAAAAGCCGTTTATAATTTATTAAGGTTAAAATTTTCCGGTTCTTTAGAAAAATGTTACTGGTTACTGGCTTCGGTTCCAATTAAAAGTCACGTTTTTAGACATAAAATACCGGTTTTTCAAATAGGTTTAAAACCGGTTTGTTGCCCAGAATAAAATTAAATTTACTTTAGTACGGGTTTATTGAATAACTTTAAAATTCATTTTATAAAAACTAGTGATTTTGAGTTAAGTCACTTTTTCCGTGGTGGTGCAATATGTTATATTATTAAAAAATACAACGGCGAATGATTTTAATATTACATTTTATTTTAAACAGGGTAGGCTTTTCATTTAATTATTTTAACATTACACCTTTCAAATTTGAAGAAAATTAATTAATGAAATATTTCTTCTATTTCATTCCGATATTTCATCCTATTCTTCTAAATTTTCGTGATTTTTCAAATTTATTGACGAGATTGGCAGTATTTCTGATGGGTATATCTAATATAATGTAACTGGATTTTTGACACTTAACTGACATTTTTCTGTTAATTACAAGCATTTTAATTTTTCAACTGATTTCCACAGAGTTATTTGGGATGTGAGATTCATTACAACGGATTATTTTATGTATTTATAATTCTGTCTAAATCTATAGAAGATACAATAAAAATGTTCAATGCATCGGGTAGAGAATTTTATATTTTAATAACATAAATTTCCGAAAAAAAATATTTAGATTTTTTTTTTAAGAAACTACTACTTCCGGTTGTCCAATTGTTATAAGTCTTAAAGAATTTGAAAAAACATCCCTCCAACATCCAGACACACACAAATACAGACACATACAGACATCATTGTAAAATTAAAAAATTACGGTCTAATCAATGTTGTTACACCTAAGTTTCATACACTAGTGGTTCACTAATAATAACAAGTGACACCTTAAAACATGACTTATAACCATATGAACTGTCATACCAAATTTCATCCAAATCGTATAAAGCGTTCGGTCATTATAAACAAAATTAATTTTTTTTCGAAGAACTTTGAAGCAGAATTATGGCTAAATGGTACACTTCCCGGAAGAAGCAAGTTTAGTTAAATCTTATTAATTGATGTCATGGTGGGCACTTGGTGAAACATTATAAAAATAAAAATTATAATATAAATTAAACACTTGGTTGTTTCACAAACTTTATTTAAACGACGATCGTTTCGACCTCTCGGTCATTATCAAGTTAACAAAATATTACATGCGAATGCATGAAAATGAAACTCATGTAGAAAAGCCTATATTGCAGATTTATAATTTAATTTAAAATATACTTTCTATTCATTATATTTAAAATAATCAAGTTATTAAAAATGAAAAGACCGATGAATCACCATGTATAGTGAAAAATTAATTGTTATAAATGTAGATATATATTTATATGCACGCAGGTAATTAATTTTTGGGTAATACAGTACATGAAGTATATTTCTTCCATCTAATTTAATTGCATTCGTATTTCAAGCACTCCATTTGCAAATACCTCCTTTACTACTCACATTAAAAAACTAATTCCAGTTTATGCGCCGCACAAAACTGCATTCCCTGTTCTATTTTGCTCAAACGCTCATTTCGCGAGGGAGAAAAAAACCTGGGGGTGTTTTAAGGGTGCAAAAAATGCAGGGGGATATTTTTTATGAATGTCCAATACCCGGTGACGTTTCGATCGTATTGCGATCGATAAATTCGATTGCTAGCAGAGTAGTTGGGCTAGGTTAGGGCCTAAGGTAGTTTGGCGGACACCTTTCGACCTTCTGCCGGCTTTGTGCAATAACAGAACATTTTTGTTAGAGTTAGAATTGTATTTTTGAGTTGTTAAACGTTTCAAGTTTGTTTTTTGTTGTGGATATGTTATTTGAAGGTATGAGAAAGTATTAAATATTGTAGATATTATTTCTAAAGTACAAATATAGAAATATAATAATATAAAAGTATAGATGTATACAGTGTGTTCAAAAAAATTCTAATAGGAGTACGCTATGAACAAAAACACGTATGTCCTTTTGAAAGTATTTAATTAAGTGTCAATTTAGAAATAGAAATAAATTAGAAAACGGTGAATGGCAATATTTTGTATCCTTCTTTATTAACTTTTCTCCTTAAAATTACATTTCACGGTCAATTTTGACAACATGACTTTTGAATTGAATAATGATCAGACATACGTTTTTTGTGTTCATAGTCTACTCCGAATTAGGTTTTTTTCTGAACACACTGTATGTATGTACGTGCTTGTGTAGTCATCTCTTTAAAAGTAGTAGACAAAGATAGCTATACATAAACCGTTTCTTTTTCTTTAATGACGTTTCTTTATGACGTCACAGAAGGTTTTGAAGTTGTGAAAATAATAAACAATAGGAAATAGTATTATAATAAAATTTTTAAGAATTAACAGCTCGATTCTCGAAAAAGTTTAAGCTGATTCTCATTTTTGAATTAATGAATTCTACTCTAATTTTGAAGGTTTGTATCTTAAAAGATAGTCTAATCTATTTGTAGTATATACCTATTTTAATAATATTTTGAAGATTAAATTTTAAATACCGGAATAGAATAGAATTCACTAATCCAAAAATGAGGATTACCTAAAATTTTTTGAAAATCGGGCTATAAATGTCACGTCACAAATTTGCAAAATTTAAATTTAAATACAGGTTGTAACAGAAATAAGTACATTAAATTTAACCAGTGATAGAACTCAACAATATGAACAATATTTCTCAGTAACTATTTATCGAAATCGCAATTTATTTTTTGGAACAAAATATTTCCAATTTCGAGAGATATACTGGTTAAACAAAAAAAAGTAAGTGACATGGCTGAACTCGGCGAGAGCAACAATATTTTCTTTGTAACATTTTTTGAATTCTCAATTTTTTTTAGCATTTTTAGGCAGGCAGTGATTTTTTTTTTACAAAACTGAAGATTTTTAACACAATACCAAAGTTACTAAAAAATATTATTGCTTTCGACGAGTTCTATCACTGTTTAAATTTAATGTAAGTATATATTTCTGTTACACACTGTATTATGGAATATCATTTTAATAATATTAACAATGTTTTTTATCGTATTAAAAACTTTTCTTATAAGAAAAATAGATATCTTGTAAGAATCTTTTAGCCATTTTGAAATATTGTGTATATACATATTCTTATAAATATTAATTTAATTAATGTACAAATTATTTCAAAAATAAAAAAAAAGTTATTTTAGACAGAATTAAATGTACAACATTTAAAAGTAACTGTTAGATATGGCGGTGATAACATTATGGTTTGGGGGAATTTAGTCATTGAGAGTATAGAAAAATTAACTTTTATTGCAACAATTATTATTAGCAAAAGTTACCTCGGTATTTTAAAAGCAAATTATAGGCAAAATGCAGAAAAATTGGGCTTAGCAAACAATTTTAATGCATGATCCGACAAATATTTCTTGTAAAAGAATGGTGTGGTTATTGCATAATCTACCCCCCCCCCTAGTCTTAATAAATAAATTAGGTAGATTAAATGGTTCGTCGCTTAGTTGCTGTTATAAAAGCCAAAGAAAGAAAAAAGTCCGTCAAACAAAACATATTTTTAAAAAATGTATATGTGGTTTCTAATTTTAATGTTTTGGTTTTCGTACGGAGACTTTTACAGGATGAAATTATGAATACTTTCAATATTTATTCCATAAAATAAATAAAATAATGGGGTCCTTCACCACAACAAAAAATAATATGTTCACTTTATACTTAAAGTGCTACTCAATAAATAACGATTAAAATAAAAAAAAAATATCATTTTAATAAATCCTTTGCGAGTTATTTGAATAAAGTGTCACAGTGACGTCACATTATTGCTATCTTTCTCGCAAAGTCTATTATAGAAACTGGTGGAGAAAAGATAGCAATAGTTTCGCTAAAAATTAAATGTAGTTAAACTAAAACAAATTATGACTTTTAAATACTACGAATTGCTTCAAAATTAAATGAACTTTTATTTAAAATAATAAGAAAATAAGAGTAGAGGACCCCATTGTATTTATTTTTATATAATTATGAGATAAAAAAAAATAAAGCTTTCATTTTAAAATTGAAGAGAAAAGTAAATAAATATATTGTATTTTATAATATTACCTTTCCTAAAATAGGCTGGAACTATTGTAGCTACAAAAATTGATTGTGCTCATTAGAATATTCATTTCCCATGTCTGTTTTTATGAAAGTAATTTAGTATTCGTCCAAATTTAACGAAAAAAAATCAGCATTAGATTCGTAGTGAAAAATGTATCGACATTTTAATATAAATACCCCCATTTGAAGAACATTATTATTGGTACTTGCGTGATAGCTTTTCATATGTTCGTCTGTCATATGTTTTAGATAAAATGACGTATCTAAATGCAATCAAATTTATATCAGATGCAATGTTCTCGTTTGATAACCGTAACGGGCGCTCGTTGGGAGCGATCGACTGCTCGAGTTTTTTGTGGTTTCACTGAGTTTCGGGAAATGAAATGGGTTTATTTTTAAAAATTTAAATTACTTTTATTAACATGATTGCATATTTGATTCGATCCAACTGATGGCAGATATTATGTATGAATATTTTGGTTATGAATTGAATGTTGACATGAGCATTGTGACATTCCATCAAATATGAATTTATAGTTCTTTAAAATTATTATTCATTGATGGAAATTTCATTTACTTCTTTGTTCTTTGTCTTTTACTTCAGTAAATAATAATCGACATTCAAGGGTATATTAATTTGAGAATAATTTAAACTTTTTCTAACAGTTTTAAATATTAGTTATCAAAAAATTACTTGAACATTAAAAATAATAAATGTTATCAGAAATATATCTACAAAGCGCATTAATAGTTATTTTTTATACATGATAAAATTATATTTTATTGACTCGCGAAAAGTACTTCACACCACATAAGAACGCAATGTTATTAAAATGAGTGTAAAGTACAATAATTGAATTCAAAAGGCACTAAAATAATAAACTCACCAATTCTTCAATGTAGAGAGCCATTAGGGAAATGCTCCTTTCCATGCAGATCTGTAACAAACAACGAAAAATATTTTAAATATTGTTTAAGTTCAATTCTAAATATTAATATAAATAGTGGTTGTATTTTAAGAATAGATCTTTTTTGTTTCTAGTATGCAACGCAAATTGCACAATTGATATTATTAACACAAACCGTCAAACTTTATACTCTGGAGTTAATTTAATATAGGTAAATAAAAATTAAATTACTTTATCTACACTTGCTGTTATAGTTGCGGTTAAAGTTCTACCCACTATTTTGAATAATATTTAAGTTTCTAACAAATAAGTTCCGTAGATATTTTTACCTTAAGAGTGTTTTTCAAAGGCCTTCCTACAGGTACTTAGAATTTCTATAGAAAATTCACTCCAGAATCCGGTTTATTGTAATTATAACATATTTTTTTTTTTCCAAATATTAAATTTAATAATAAATACTTTAGCTTTTAGCTCGTAGCAAAAACGTCCGTCCGTACATTTCAACTTCTATCATACGAATAAAAATATCTCCTATTAGTATTATATAAATTTCTGTATATACAAAAATTATAGGGTCTAATCAATATTTAATTGCTTAAATAATACCTACTTCAAAAATAAATAAAAATAATAATGAACTATGAATAATTAAAACAAAATGAAGTGTTTGTTAAGTGACTGGGTTCGATTCCAACCAACGTTAAACTTGAAACATGAAAATTATTTCCAATTTTCAAATACCACAAATGTGACCCCTGTGGTATTCTCTCCACAACAGCTTTGAGTGATCGTGAGGTGATACCTCAAAAATGCCCTCAAAAGTAATAATATATCGTCATTGCCAAAATCTGAGAATAAAAGAAAATTACCAGAAATAGGTAATAAGCCGTGATGATATATGAATTTAGTGCATTTTTACTTCTCGCTAAGAGAGGTATTGGAATCAGGCTAAAAATCGCATATTCAAATTTTAGTGGATAAGCACGTTTTAAGGTCCCTAATCCCATTATTTCCTCAATCTGACATTCCTGGGAAGAGCTGATTAGATTTTGGTAACAATTGGACAATCGGAAGTAATAGTTTCTTTAAAAAAATCTTCTAAATATATTTTTTTGGAATTTTTTGTTATTACTAATATTGAAGAACAAAATTCTACATCTGATATGTTTAAAAATTTATTATTATATCTTCTATAAATTTAGAGATAAAGTCGCTATAATATAAAGAATAACGGGATGTAATAAGTCGAGTAGGCTAAACTAAACTAAGGAAACCAGTTGACAAATTCATATGTTTATAAGATAGTTTGTAAATAACAGATGTCATTGTCAAAAATCAACAGTTTTAATGATATACTTAAAGCTTTTTCTGGTAAGTACATTTAATCTTCCTTATTGTTTCATTAATTAAATATTTAAAATTATAGGTAAAATGCATATAACCATCAGAAATACCGCCAATCTTGTCCATGAATTGGAAGAATCTCTGACATTTAGGAACTTCCTCATACAATGAAAAATAGATATACATAATTAGAATTATATGTGTGCAGAAGATTCGTTAAATACAATAAAAAAATTTTTTTTGGTAAGGTTCTTTAATTTTTATGTTATAAAACGACGGTTCGATAGCGAAGTACAATACAATAGGTATATAACATAAAATGGAAATGGCGAGAGGTATTGTGCTTGGCCACAACAGATTTTTTTTATTAGGTTAAAAAAAATGAAATAAAATGTGCTTATGTTTCCTGATGCTCTTAATTTTAGTATTTTTTATTTATTTATTATCACATGCTTTTCATTATATTACATTACTGTATTACAAGTGGCGGGTGATGGACTGAGGATGAGACAATTTTGAAATTAACCTTTTGTATCGTTGTAATTTTTCTTCGACGCCAATGATAATGAGATTGTGAAAGACGCACACAACAGCCATTCTTTACCCAGGTTTTGAACCCGGAACCCTTGAAGCATGAAGCGATAGCGCTACCGCTGCGCCATCTGTCTTAATTTCAGTATAATTAAATTATTTAATTAATATGCATGCAGGATATGAAGTCAAAACTTTTAGTTTGTAAGCTTTTAAAAGAGATCATACCAACTTACGAATTTGTAAATTGTAAATATGTTTTCAATGATATACATATGTATGTGCGCAGTTTATATTAATGAAGGATCGTCCTAATGATAAATGGAAAATGGAAAGGTCAAGCAATTAAAATCTAATTAAAGTAAAAATCCGCAGGAAAATCTCTCTTTCCTGCATCCGTTTCCACAAGATCGTTATTCCATCTCCTTTCTCTCTCCCTAGATGGCACTCGTTTATCCTGCAGGTTCCGTAATTAAAAATTCCCTCTTAACTTCCCTCAAACACGCGGAAATTAACCCTCCAATTAACCAAAACACTGCGGGAAGTGGCGCTTTGGAATTAATAACTCCCCTAATTAAGAATTCATTAGGTGTCGCAATTAAGCAGCGTCGCAAGGCACCTGCAGGATCTGCATACGCGCAGAGCGTTAGTGATCGATAATTTAGCTTCTTCAGGCCGTGTCCTTGCCGATTAGTAGTGGGCGGAGCCACTCCTGCGCGGTGCAGGAATCAGTGACGTCACACCCCCACTCCCGACTCTCTAAGAGAGAGACAATGCAGGGAAGACAACGACTGCCGACTGCGTCCCTCAGGACTCTGCGTACAAAATGGAGAGAATGCGTGAGCGTGAGCGTTCAAAGGCCATGGGTATCATCTGCATGTCCTCGGTAATGAGAACTCGAACTCGAACTCGAGTCGAGCATTGCCGATCCTCCCCGAAGGCTCGCGAGATGTTTAAATACGGGTAGAGGAGATTAGGGATTGAGGAAGTGGATGTTTTAGGGAAATTCGGAACGCCGGAGGACAAACGGGTAAATGGACGTTGTTGTGGGATCAACTTGATTTGTGGGGGTCATTTTAAAGGACGGGGACGCGATGGGCACGGCGTCGTTTTAAATATATTGATTTGTTAGGTAGTTGTGGTTTGATGTTTCCGATTTAGTTAAATGTTTGAGCGGAGGACCGAAGGTCTACATTTGAATAGGCAAACACTTAGCCGAGATGGGAAATGGAAACGCACAACTTGTCAAGATATACATACAAGAGAGAACTTTATCTTATACCTAAGCACGCACAATTCTTTGCCTATATTAATAAATAAATATTAGGGTTCAATGACGTATATATATTATTACCATCGAAAAGAGTATAAAATACAGCAAAAACAAAAATCTAATTTATCAAAATTAAATGTACAACATATCAATTTCTTAGGCCCGGTATTGTCATCTCTGGTTAAATTGATTTTGATGCAATATTTTTCTTATTAACTAATTAACTGACAGTTAAGTTAACAAACAGTTTAAGCAGAGATAAAAATACCAGGCCTTTAACAGGTAATATTTGGTACTACCTTTAAAAATCTATAAAAACTCTCCTGGTTTTTAAAGCTAATAATTTTGATTAAAATAATGGATAGCGATAGTTTTCTTTAAGGATACGAGTATAGTACTTGCAATACAATACCTATATCTATTTTAGCATATGCAATGATTTTATTTGTATATTACTAACCAAGGCGTGAAGTGTTTCTTTTTTGTCAAGAAAAAATATAAGCAAAACTTTTTAAAAGAGATAAAAAATTGTATGTCCATTTTTACATATTTTGAAAAAAATAACAGTTGCATTTAATCAAAGGTTTACTAATATTCTACTTTTAAATATAATTTTGTTGAATAAACAGCAACAAATATGGATATAAAAATGTTTACAAATCTGGTTTGAATGTCCATTTGCGGATAATATTCCTTTGGAAAAACAATTTTTTCCTTCTAAAAAATTCACCAATCCTATGACTAATTTTTAGTAATACTAGACATACGATCTTTTAAAATTATATAATTTAAATTATTTTATTCGTCGATGAATTAATACTAATGGGGTCCTATACCATTTTTCTTTTATTTTTTTTTCTGTAAGAACAGGATAAGATAAGAATTTTAGTGTAAACGCGACTTAAAAATTTTACGTAATAAGCGAGGTATGAATTTTTAAAATTTAAGAATTTGTGCGTGACGTAGCAGGTACTACCAAGTGATCGACAAACAATGGGACAAACTGTTAGTTATAGAGGGAACAATTTTTTTCATGTTTGCATAGGTGAAATGTTTGTATATAAAAACTTATACGTTATATTCATGAAGAAATTATTATTAAGTATAAATAACATAAATAATAAGCATTTTTTTCCTAATAAATTATAGAACATTGAAACAGTTATATTATTATTGTTAATATTACTAGATGTTATAATTAAACAAATTCATCAAACACAAAATTGTTAAATGTTTTGTTAGGTTATAGAACAACATGACATTTCATATTCTTTTAAAAGTGACCGCTGCAGACGCGCGAATCTTCTTTTTAAAATCAAATTCTTAGTACCTAACGCGTCATACCCAATTAGTAATCAGCTTCAATCGCGTATAGTTTGTGACCTAGTCAATATTTAAAGAAATTTTTTTCGCTAATACTCATTAATTTATGTATATTTTCGTCTTCTTATTTAAGATAGTTAAAATATGACTATGGTATAGGACCCCATTTCATCAATCCGTTTTTTATTCAGCGCTTAAAAGTAGATGAAATCTTTCGGTGCAACAGAATAAGTGCGTTTATAATTTCAGCACTTTATTCATCAGACTTTCATGGGTTCCAGTGTTCCATCATACTTGATAGCCAATGGATACGAAGGATGGGTGGTGGAAGAAATTATATGTTTTCTTGTCATTGTTATTTAGATTGTTGCCATTTGATATTATTATTATTATTATTATTATTATTATTATTATTATTATTATTATTATTATATTATGATTATGATTATTTTTATTATTATGATTATTATTGTTAACTATTATTAATTATTATTATTATTATTATTATTATTATTATTATTATTATTATTATTATTATTAATGGAATTTAAAAATATAATTGCACAATATGGAATGTACCTACTATTGAAATGGATGATATGTATAACATATTTATATATGAATGATTTTTATGTAATTATTAATATATTTGTACCGGGCCTTTACTAGGAGTCGCATCATGACCACTCATTGCTGGCGTAGAGAGTGCACAATAGGGGCCACTTTCGCACTATTTAAAATTCGAAATAATTGTGGTCTAATTGTAATTTTTTTATATCTTCTTGATATATCATAAAAATATTAATTGTAGTTTATATACGACATTTTATAGGCAATATACATCTATTTTCAAAAACATTTTAGATGTAAAATATATTGGACTTTGCGAAAAGTAATGTGCTGGCCACATAACTTTTTTCTATTGTTGGATGTGATATACAGCTTTAGGCAGATTTCAGTGCGTACTTATTTTTTTATTGCAGAGAAAATTTACGAGACATTACCACACGGGCACTCAATGTTATTAAAATGAGTGTAAAACACAATATTTAATTCACAGGACACGAAAATAATAAACTCACCTGTTCTCCAATGCAGAAAGCCGTTAGGGAAATGTTCCTTTACATGCAGATCTGTAACAAACAAACAACGAAAATTACTTTACGTTTGTAACATTCATATGCATTATTTATTGAATGCGTAACAATAACCAATAAATCTGAAAAAGCGTGGGATTAAAACCGATCAAAAACCAATCCCATTCGCGTAAAACGATCACCATCCCTCAGATCGATGTTTGGGGCGCGTGTAATATTTATAAATCCCTTAAAAAATAACGACTCGCCAGCAATACTATTTAACAATGGTCTGGTCCATCCGTACGACGCATAACACTAAATCATATATGAGCCGGGCGCGTTTTTTCTTTGCGGGGAAAATATATAACAGCATAATCTGGGGTAGAAATGTATCTGCCCGGCTTTGTTTTGTAGAAGAATTAAGCTTGTCTAATACAACAGCGTTGGGAAGAGAAGCGTGCGGCTCGAGCTACGACATCCTCCGTCTTCTGTCTCTTTCTCTTTCTTCGCGTCTACGCCAGCTTCATTTATTTTTTTCTGTTTGATGTAGTTTTTTGTTTTGTGATGTCTAGTGGTGTTGCAGTGAAATTGTTATTTGTTCTTCTGATGATGCTCTTTTTGGAGTTTTTGCGAGATTGTGTTTATAATGAAATGTTATTGTGCTTGTATGTCGAGGCAGACGGAATCATTATGTTTTGAGGAGTTTTTCTAAGGAATTGTAATTGAATTTAAATCTCGCGAAATTGCTTCCAACGATATTTTTCTATATAAGTTTTTAAATATCAACAAAAAGAATTATAAGACAGATATAACAATCTTTGTAAAAGAATGTATGTTTAAAATTTAAAGATAAACTTTTATTTTTCGTTGTTATTCTGTTTACTCTATATATTTTATATAAACATTTAGTCTAATTAAGATTCTGATAATCCAAGTTCGAATTGGTGCTTTATGATGAGTATCCCTGTCAACCTTTATTTATTTACGTTTTAATAAACTGTTAATTACAGTCAGTTTTTAATAAAAAAAAAACCTACACACCCAGATGAGTCCGAGTGGCAGCAGAGGTCACTATAAGCTACTTTGTAACGAGGGTGCCAGCAGAGGGCACTAAAAATGTCTCTGCAAAATAAACTGTATATATATATATATATATATATATATATATATATATATATATATATATATATATATATATATATGCAAACATTGTAACTAGTATGTAAAGACAAATTTGTATAGGTTAAAAGGACCTGATAACAAATAAATACATTAATTAATAATTAATAAAATAAATAAATAAATAAATAAATATATCATCACGGCATATTACCCATTTCTGGGTGTGCCAGTATCTACAACACATGTAGACATCGGTAATGATGACGATATATTTTACCGTGTGGGCGCTTACCAGGCGTCACCTCACGGGCACTCATAGCTTGCGTGGAGAGTGCACCACAGGGGTCACTTTTGTGCCATTTAAAATTGGAAATATTTGGCGTCTGTCGGGATCGAACCCGGTTCCCCCAGGTTCGCGACCAGACACTCAGGCACGCGGCCACGGGACCCCATATAATTAATAAAATAAACTGTTTTATATGAAATCGTCACTAAAGTGCACAAAAATGGTCATTAAAAGCTCAGAAATCGGCACCAGTCATCCATTATACGACAATTTCATGCAATTGCAGTGTTGCCAACCTTATTATAATTGCTGTGCATGTAAGATAATTTGGGCAAGTGTATGTGAATAATAGTAAATTTGTACGTAAAATGACAAAAATATGTATCAGAAGAAAGAACTAAATAATTGCGATGAATTAGTTTGAGATAAAACGCATAATTTTTAGGGTTCTTTACAATAACTTCAATGTCCGAGGTTAGCAACATTGACTGTCAGACTGACAGATTATTTTTAACATAACCTATAAGATAAATATTCCTTATATTTTGACAATTTTTCGATTTCAAATAAAATTTAATATGTACCTCGACACTGTAGATCCTTTTTATCATTCATATGGTGTATTTTTCTCAGCCCTGAGGGCCTCGGAAAATAAATTCCACATTCGTGATAAAAAATGGAACTTCAGTGCCTTGATACATAAATAACTATTATAATTACAATTATTTTACAGTACTTTCCTTAAATTATTCTTTATTATTTATTACTTTATACTTTATTATTCTAAGACATTCTGAGTAAAATAATCACTAAAATTGGTTTATGAAGGTCAGATCTATCTTACGTAAATTTAACCACGTACAAATTTAGTATAAAAGTTCACGATGTATTTGTTCAAAATTGAATACGCATATTATTTTATTACAGCATAGCACCAACTAATGTATATTGACTATGTATGTACTGGTGTTATAAGATACATATATACATATATTTATGCATTATAAATAAATAAGAACAAATAGTATTTACTCTTAAGTCATGACTAAAATAACAAATTCAGTTGCTGTTTTTAGTCATACCAATGTATTTTTAAATGGTAGCTATGGTAATTAGTTAGTGTGACTAAAATTTTGAGTAAATATCATAGAATAAAAGAATGCATTCTACAGTAAAATTTTTGAAAGAAGTTCGATCAAGGTCAATTATGTCCTGAACGAAACAACAAATTGGCATACCTTTATCTGTTTCATTTGCAATGACTAGGATAGATATAACACGTTTGTTTTTCGAAAATTCATATTGTTTCGATTAAGTCTGGACTTTCGCTGTAACGTAAGTTTATTTATTAATTCAGATATATTACCTAGATTCATAGCCATACGAACAGCGTTATTTTCTGTCAGTGTCACTGACACTTATACTGTGCCATTATCTTATTTTTTACTTAGTTTTTAATTTTCAATGCTGTAGAATCTTACGTACTCACATAAAAACTAAGTAAACAATTCGAAGATTACCTTCATCGAACTTTTAAAAAAATTTGCTGCACATAGATTAATTGATGGTATTTCCCGGGTAATGGAAAATATTCATACTTAATGCCCAGTCGTATTTCACTTTAAATGTACTTTGTACATTATCATCTAATACACAGAAATGTACGTCCTTCCACTACTAAAAATCATAGCAAACTACTATATTGCGATTTTTAACTTGTTTTATTAAGAACACGACAGCACTGATCATAGTGGAAAAAGAAATTTCTTGAAAAATTGCTATAAATAATGACTGTAATATTTAACATTGTACATTTCACCACATTTTATTATTTATAATTTACAAAATATTTCGATTTTACACGGGAAAAATTTTGGAGAGTATATATTTACGGCCGTTTTTGGAATGCTTTCAATTTAATTCTGTAAGGTCAAAAAATTGTCGAAGCTGTGTATTTAATTTTTGGTAATTTATAAACCGCCAAAGCTGTCAAATTAATTACTGGGGGACTTAAAAACTGTCAAATTAATGTCAGGTCTGCATAAAAACTTTCGTAACTTAATTTCAAATTACTGATTAAATAAAAATTTTGTTCCCCCGCCTTATCTGATTTTTCTGTTTGTATTAATTCTAGCGTAACCGTCGTATTAATCGAAGACCATAAGCATTAAATAAGTACCAGAAGAAATTATAAAATGCATATGTTTTTCATATTTAATTGGATGTTCCCGTATGTAAAAACTATAAGAATATAACTGATCCCCAAAAATTTACAATTATCAATGGAAAAAATTATTTTTTCATGGCGAAAATTGCTAGGTAATTACATGCGATTTTGTTAAAGTAATATGTAATAATTTCCGTAGGTTTTCCGCAGCAAAATACGGTAAAATACGACCACATTCCCCAAAATTGTCCTGGATATGGAATCCCGGTTTATTTACCTCGTCCTGGTAACGTACGTCTTGTATTAATTCGCACGCCGTAGCAATAATCGAGAGAAATGGCTTGAATTTTGTATGAAAGACGAAAAAAGGTTTTTTTAGCAATTGACCCCCCACCACGGTAATATATAAAACACACGAGTGGGACGAAGAGGGGATTATACTCTCGGTGTATATGTAAGAGAGAGATGGCATCCTGGGTCGTTCCCGCGGTATACGGCGGGCAGACACCCATTTAGTCCTGGCGTTTCTTATAATAATCTCAGGACGAGAGAGAGAGGCTGTAGCTGGGAGAGGAGCGGAGAGGGGTAGTTAGTTCGCCGCGGACGTGTTGGGGACGCTTCCGGGCTGTTTTTTAAGATGGCACACGCGCACTCGCACACGCACGCATGCACGCACAGGATTAACGATTTTCGCGCGCTCGCCTCTACATGCTTCAGGCATGTGTCGCAGAAACAACGAAATAAGGATGGAGAGGAGATGGAGATCATCTCACATACGCAACAATGATTTTTTTTTAACAACTCAAAAGATACTATCCATGAGCAAAAAAGTTTCATTCAACAAATAAACAAATAGTTGAATGCCGATTATTGACTTGACCTACCACAAGTCAATTTTATTTTAATTATCTGTCGATTGTATCTCCTGTGGTGCAATCTCCACTCTACATATGAGAGCCTTATGTACATATGTGACGTTCAGGAAATACGTTTCACGAAAAAAAAAAAAAATTCTTTTTACTGAAATGTACGTAAATGCAAATTGATACATTCAACAACAATGACAGTATGTATTTTATTTATTTTGTTACTTGTCTGTGTGAGTTAGGTTACCGGTTGTAATTCGGGCACCCGAAGTTCGATTCTGACCAACGTCAAACTTGAAACTTGAAAATTATTTCCAATTTTTAAATAGCACAAAAAATTATCTCTATGGTGCTTTTTCTTTTCAGAAATGTATAAGAAAATATAAAAAAGAATTGTCAAGTTAATGAGAGCCTTGGCACAATATTTCTTTCGATAGATTCGCTAGTGAGCAAATTACTTTTGACCTTCAAAAGACTTTGAAACATCAAACGAGCGTCAAACATAACCAATAATTAAAATAAAGACAATAAATTAAAACTTTAAATATTTGTCAAATTGTGCCACAACCATGAAAAATCATACTTATTACAGACAAGAATATCTGCGTACTTCTTCATTCTTACAAAAATATGTACCTTGTAACACGGGCTTATGAGAATAGCTCCGTGCTGCCATCTACGCCAAACTTTGCGTTAAAGCTCTCATTGCACATAGTTAATTTTTAAATAAGTTTCTATTATGTAAGGTCAATTCAATATAATAAATATGCAACCAACAAAACTATAGTACATAACACGTTGCAGTGTCCTTATCTCATTGTATCATGTCCACTGAAATATATACTAACTGGAATGCGCGTACGAACCGTGACTGTGAAGCATATTGAAAGCCTGCTGCTGGAGTAGTCGGCAAACATCGAGACAGTTCGTGAGTAGACGGAAATTATTTCGTGTGGCGCATGTTTAAAGAAATGAAGCATAATATGAAAACGAAGCGATCAGCTATGATACGAGTTATTCGGCTAGGTTCGGTTCGGCACGAACGTGCGCGAACAGGACCAGCCATTATTGTTCAATGAGGCTTCAGTGCAGCGTACGCTGATAGGTAGAGTATGCGAGTTCCAGTTAGTATATATTTCAGTGATCATGTCTCTTATAAGAATTATTGCTCTAATAATTATTAAAATTCAATTACAAAAAATTGTTAAGACTTTAAAATATTTCTTTGTAAAAAATATTCATATATACATATACAGGTAACTTAAAAGTTACGCCTGTCCTTCTAAGATTTACATTTATGAAGATAAAAAAAATAGAAAATTAAGAGTGGAAAATTTTAACATTTAATTTATAAATTTTCGATTTTTAATTAGTTAATTTTGACACACCTTGAAAACACGAATTCATGTAATAATAGATACAGGCTAAATTACCCATGTATATATACATATACCGGGTGCCCTAAACAAAACTTTGACATTTCAAAATAAACAATGGCCCCTATTCTGTAACTCCATCGATAATAGTTATCGATCGATAATAATTTTAGACAAATAGAAACAAATATATCATCTTCCAGTTTCATTTTTTATTCAGTGTCTACTATTATTATTGGCGACGATTTATTATCGATCGATAAAAGTTATCGATTGTGTTACAGAATAGGGGTGAATATTATGATTATTTTTAAATGACTCTATGGAGTCGCGTGGGCGTGTGCGTATAGTGTACGGTTGCCAATCTGGTGACCCGGATTCGATCCCGGCCAGTGCAGACTTTTAATCGCACAAAAGTGATCCCTGTGGTGCACTCTCTACACCAGCTATGAGTGTCCGTGAGGTGACCCCTGATAAGCACCCCCACGGTAAAATATATCGTCATCATTACCGATATCTACATGTGTTGTAGATACTGGCACACCCAGTAATGGGTAATATGCCGTGATAATATATTTATTTAAATTATTGTAAGAGGAAATATAAAGCAGATTTTTAAAAGTTCAACAATTTTTGTGTAAAAAAATAAAATAATTATCCTAATAGAAAATTAAACCCCAATCTGAAATTTCAGAGGCAGTTGTGCCAACAAATGCGCCATGCTGACCTTTGAAAATCTTATCATATTGCATAATAATAAAGTGAAACAATTATTTATTTGATTTTTTTAATAATTTGTTGCAATTTATGCAAATGCGTAAGTAACTCTGTCTGTCTGTCTGTTACGTTTTCACGCCTAAACTGCTGAACCAATTTTGATAAATTATGGTATAGAGATAGATTGGACCTAGAGAAGGACATAGGCTACCTTTTGTCGCGAAAATAAAACTTGAAGGGGTTAAATAGGGGAAAGTTTGTATGAAAAACCCATCATTTCTTCCGCTGAACCAATTTAGATGAATTTTGGTATAGATATAGATTGGATCTTCGAGAAGCACATAGGCTACCTTTTGTCGCTAAAATAGAACTTGAAGGGGGTGAAATAGGGGATGAAAGTTTGTATGGAGAACCCATCTTTTCCCAAGTTAGGGATATAAAAATTCTTATTTATGCTTGTGGTAAGAAATAAAGAGTGAATAGCGTTTTTAAAAAATCATCCCTCAAGGCGGTAGAATATGGGATGATATCAATTATTTTTACCTCCCGCTACCCTAGGTAAGGGAGGTATATGGATTGTGCTGAAATTTTAGAGATTTTAGTGAATAAACACGTTTTGATGTCCCCAGAATCCGATTTTAACATTTTTACAATGATGTCTGTAGGTATGTATGTGTGTGTGTGTGTGTGTGTGTCTGTGTGTATGTGGATATTGTGGACACGATTACTCAAATACTATCAATCAGAAAAATTTGAAATTTTGTATACCTATTCTACATTAATGTGGGAAGAGCTCATTAGTTTTTAGTGTATATCGGATAACCGGAAGTATCATTTATACAAGCTTATAACAGTTTTTCTTGTATTAAATAATGTACAAGATGTAATGTATTATTATCATGTTCATTATCATGGCTTAATTTTCTGACGGACACTTTGTCCAGGTTGGCTTAGGACACCCTGTATATATAATATTAGATTAATAATATACGTTAACAATTTTGATATTACATTATGATTAACTTTTTCCTTCCAGGTATGAAGGTAGAAAAGAGGCAAGCTCCTGCTCCGGTAATGCGATTAGTTAAGGCTGTATGCAGGCACATGTGCCGTTGCTGTGTGCTGTGTGTAGGCTGGGGACGTTTATTTCTTTTAGCGCCGGGACGCAGGCGACGCGACGCGACGCAGGACGCAGCCTACTTGATGTATGGACGCAACGGTATGGCGGTGAAAGCACAGACAAATGTACAATTTATACTGGTGGAAACAACACAACTTTTATAAGATACCTATTATTACAATAGGTAATTTATTCTTAGAGGTTATTGTTGTATTGTATATAAGCAACAGCCCTTGAACGACCTAGGGCCTAGACCTCCAATACCGACCGAAAGTATAGGTACTCTTTTTGCAACCACTTAATACTGATGCAGGATGAAATAATAATGGATTATAGTTTGCATTTCTTTGGGACACATATTTATGCACTTTTCAATGGCAATACCTTCCGTCACCTTTAGATAAGGAAGGTATTGTCTTTGGTCAAAAATTTCGGTGGTTGGCTTTTAATGAATAAGCACGTTTCAGGATGCCTAGAATACGATTTTACTAGTTTTGCGATGATGTCTGTATGTGTGACTGTGTGTTCGTGTATGTGCGAAAAAAAATTCTCCGTCGATAACTCCAATACTAAAATTCTAAATATTATAATTCTTTCATATTTCTCTTCTTTACATCCATATGAAGAGCTGATTAGATTATGGTTACAATGGGTCAACCGGAAGTTCCCTTATTTGATGTTCTTAATAGTTTTTCTTGAAAAACGCAGTTAAATACATTTTTTTGACATTTAAATGTGATTGTCAATATGAAAGAATATCTTATTGTCTATGCGGTTTAATTATAAATTTCCTTCATATTCCATAGATATAGAGTCAGTCATAGAATCAGCCAGCTTTGCTATAATCATATTCAAATAATTTTAATTGACAAATGCCAGTGTCAAGTGCAATTTACATAGTGCATGTTCGTGTTATATTTTTATTGTATTTATAGAATCTTTTCCAAGGAACTTTCAGTATGGAATTTGTAGAAAATACATAGAATTGACGAAAGGTAATGTGCTGGCTACATCAGATTTTTTTTTACTGTTGGAGTTCGAGTTATAATGAAAAAGTTATAATTTGTCTATGGACTTTATAGTAGAAACTAGGAATGACGATGGGTACCCGGGTACTCGGAACCTACCCGATAATAATGTACCCGGGTATAAAATTTCTTAGCAGATTACCCGAAATATACCCGCTGTCCGTTAATTACCCGATACCCTTTAATTACCCGAACAGTTTTCAGCTGCCGGAAAGATTGTATCTAAAAGAAGAGCTTTTTATTACCATACCATAGGTAATTAATATAATTTATGTTAAGTTTTTTATAGATATTTTTTTGTATATTATTTATTTGTATTACTTTTTATTTAATAAATATATATACAATAATTATGAATTTTATTAAAAAGTAAACTGCTAATATAAGGATAACTGGTAATTAACAAATTAACGAATTGTGTATTGTGGATATCTACTTAAAGGATAACGGGTAATTAAAGGGTATCAGGTAATTAACGGGTAAAGGGTACTATCCGGGTAGTTGTTTCGGGTACTCGGGTACCAAAATTATCGAAATTCGTCATTCTTAGTAGAAACTATTGCTACTAGATGTACCTATCACAGCTGATTTGTCTTCCATGTTGAAGCCTACTTTAATAATTTAATATCAAAGTAATGACAGTGGTGTAACAGTATTAACCGTAGAAAGTATCCATCTGTTCCAAATTGTGCAAATCATTAAAAAAATGGTTGTGAGTTTCACAGGTAAATATTTTAATTTGTTTTATTACTTATGCAATACATACTTTTTTACTCTCCTCTTAACAAAACAAAAGAAAAATTGTAAAAGAAAAGATTGATATAACTATGAACTATTTTATAATCGTTAGTCGAGCTCCAGAAAATCCAGTTAAATTTTACAGTTGTCACAATTAAACTAAACTCAAAATTAAGCTTGAATTATATAATCGAGCCTTAGTACAACGTCGCGAATACCGCCTCTAATGTTTGTATTGATATGGAATTATTTTAAATAAATATAATATGACAAAAATATTGATGATTTATTTAATCATGAAAAATAGTTAGGTTAGGTTAAACTTATAAAATAAGTGAGTTCATTTTGGCTCCAGGATGGCGGACGAGTCAGCTAGATATTATTTAATGGCTGTAGTTGAACCAGCATTTTTTTGTAAAAGATTTCAACATTTATTTATAAGAAAAGTTCGTTAACCTTAAAAATCGACAAAAGTTGTAAAACCAATATTAATTATTTAAAATATCAGTTTCTCTGCATTATTAACACTAAAAATTTCTTTAATTACTCTTTTTCAAAATTATGAAATGTTGACATTGAGTGTTTTTAAAGATAGATAAACAAAGAAACAATATAAAATTATTTTGATAACAAAATTACGTGAAAGAACCCCTACACCCCTGCAACTTTCATCTCGTTCGTGTATCCCCCGTTCAATAATCATAGACACATTCATCGTGTACTCCAAGGCTTGTTGACGCACATACCCCTGTCCCTGAGTCAATCCTACCCTCCGTGTTCGGGAACAAAGGTAAAGAATCGAAGGAAAATAAGTAATAAACAGAGTCCGTGACAAAACTCGCCATTTTTATAACGAAACATTGTCAACAATAACCGGAGAAAAGAAAAACTCCTGCTCGAGGTGTCAGGAAACGTGCCCCAGCCCTGTAAAGCAACCCGTGGGGAGGGGGGTCATCAGTGCGCACGCAGACAATGGCACAGAATTGGGGATTTTTACGAAGGGGCCAAATTGACTGCCATAAATATATAAATAAATATATAATCAGATAGTTCTATCTTGATTATAAAAAAAGAAACAGCTTACTATGCAATTTAAATAACTTAAATAACTCCTTTATGGAACATAGTTTCGTCAATAAAATGCCTCCGATGCTTTGCTTATTTTTTGCCTTATTAATAGAATAAAAAATTGGGTAGGCTATGGAAAACAAAATTTTCACAGTCACAAAGAAAGTTTCAGATCTTATTGAACAACAGCCTTTTTACCTATGTCGCTTAGAGAGGTATTGGATTCATGCTAAAAATCGCATAGCCAGATTTTAATGAATAAGCACGTTTTAAGGTCCCTAAAATTCGATAATAACATTTTAACGATGATGTCCGTGGGTGTGTATGTGCGTATGTGGGTGTATGTGTGTGTGTTTATGTATGTGTACATGTGTATGTGTGTGTGTTTCTATGTGTATATGTATGTGTGTGTTTGTGTGTATGTTTGCGAGTGGATGTTGGAACCGCGGTTTCTCAAATAACTAAGATTTAAAACATGTATAACTACATTAATGGAAAGAGCTGATTAGATTTTGGTAACAATTGGACAACCGGAAGAACTAGTTTCTTAAAAAAATTTAAGTATTATTTTTTGAAAATTTATGTTATTACAAATATTAAAGAATATAAAAAACTCTATCCGATGGGGCCCAAAAATTAAAATGTTTGTAATTGACAGATAAATATCAGTGCCAAAAATCCAGAGACATTACTGAAGACTTTCTCTTGAAAACAGGTACATTTAATATTTTTTATTTTATTATTAATTAAATATTTATAATTATAGATACATATATTAAATATACCCTTCAGAAATTCTTCCAATCACATTAATGAATTGGAAGAATCTCGAACATTTAAAACAGTAAGAGGAAACATGTTCAGAATGAATTAAAAAAAAAATATATATAAAAAGATGTAATTACAATTTTTGTGCACACTTAATATGGAAATGGCGAGAAGTCTTGTGCTGGCTACAAAAGATTTCTTGGTTACAATTTACCGCTGATATAAAAAATTTCATCAAAAATTCTGTTCAGTACCAGAAAGGAGTAGCGGTTTTCTTACATCTTTTACTAAAAAAAAATACTGCTCAAATCGAATAAAATAATAGACAAAAGAGCCACTTATTGGCATTGCTGGCGTCGAGAATGCACCACAGGGATCACTTTTGTGCCACTCAAAATTCAAAATAATTATTTTGGCGTCAGTCGGGATAGAACCCGGTTCCCCAGATTCGCGACCAGACCCCATTCATCATCAGTAGTAAAATTTTACAACCGAATTAAGAAAGTAAAGAGAAATTAGGATTTCTCAACATGTTAACCATGCAAGAGGACCTAACAGCCCTTTTCTCAAAGAGTGGTTAAGGTTACACAACATATTAACCATGCCAGAGGTCTTAACCACAGTTTTTATACTCTATTCCAGTCCAGTTATGAATGGACTTAGGAGTCAGATAAACGCGAACCAAGTTTACAATAGCGAAAAATATGCAGCAAAACGTTTTATTCAGTAGTTAAACGTCGTAGGTTGTATAGTTAGTGCTGTGTTTCTATATTATTGTATTATTTTTTTTACTAAATAATTAAAAATGATCAAATTTTGATGTTTCGAGTTGTCAAACACGACTTCCCGAAGCAGAAAACTCGCATAAAACTAATTAATAAGTTTCATTTGATTAAAACGAGCTGGTTCCGAAGCACTACTAAGAAGTCCATTCTTATTTGAAGTAAAGTGCGAGTATAAAAAACTAGGTTTCTCTATGCAAAGATTATTGGCGGCACTAGACTAGCGCCAGTTTAGTTGCATATGGAAACATACTAATTCAACTGGCACCAATGGACTGGCACCACTAAGCAATGCACCAGTAAAAGTATGAATAATTTTTTTTTTTATGCCATAAAGATCGAAATAAAAGATATGATGCAATGAAATAAATTGTTGAGGTTATGTCTGATTCTGTCAAAGATTTTGATGTAAACTCTGCTGAAGCTAAAATATTAAGTATTTTTGGAGTTCAACAGATAAAATTTGCACTACCATATTTATGCTTGCTTGAAGTAACTCAAATGACGCCATTTTTAATCTGGTGCCGGTTGAAAACTGATAAAATTGTGGAAACATAATACTGATGTCCCTAAAATTGGCAACAAATTAGATCTTTGCATGTGGATACCCAGCTTAATGCCCGATTGCAGAAACGTTCATCAATTTCTTAATTAATCAATGGTTCATCAGAAAGAACAAATGCAATGTGATTTTTTGACAGCAATGATTTAAATGTCATAAGAACAAGCTAACTGAACAACGAATTGATGAATTTCTCTGCAACCAGTAGTGGTAGCACGCACTTTAGAATTCTATCAAATGAGGCATTTGTTTTCGCTTTCGCCACGAAGCGAAAATTTGGTAGCATGCGTGTCTCAAAATATTCGCCTGCAAGCGTACGACTTGAGGCGAAAGTGTCAAAGTAACGTTATTATTTTGCTAGTTTTATTCATAGGCATTTTATATATAATTTATACATTTATTAAATACAACTGTCATAATATTTCTTATTTTAATAGTATAATATCCAATAATTTCCGAATCAGTAAATAAATATAGTGGCCTATTCAGAAAACATAGTCATAAAGGTTGTTACGGATATAAAGATTGTTATCATAAAGACATTTGAAACAATCTTTATGAATTTGTCAATTCAGAACCTACGTCGGTATTATTGACAATCTTTACAAAATAATACTTGTGAATGAACCAGATTATTTGACAATAGCTAACTTCATTATGCATATATAAACTTAACCTAACCTTATATGTCAACGCTTTATTCTTCTAATTATGTGTTGCCAATTATATTTAAAATGCAAATATTCTGCCAAAACAACTAAAGAAGAATATGACATTTGTGCCATATTTGAAAACTTCTAAATTATTTAGAACGGGTATGTTAATTCCTACCACTGATCCCAACGTGACTGAAAAGTTATGGAAAGATTTTTTTTTATTTTGATTGAAGAAAAAGCACACATTAGCACTAGAATAAATAACAAGGTTTTCACGAATACCTACCACAGAATATAATATTTTCAAAGAAATATGTATTATTTTTTATCATAATTCAAGTCGAAGCAGGATCCATGGGAATAATCAACTGCATCCTGCTAATATTTAGCAGAAAGGCCATTATTAATAATATTTGATTGATGTAATAATCTGTCACATGTCAAATATTAGAAATAACAACGTGATAACAACCATAAATACATAGTTTTAGCAGTCGTTATGATAAAGACTGTCAAAAGACGTAACAATTGTTGACGGTAACTACCTTCAGTACTGAGAATACCAAATTTGATTTTAACAATCTTTACAGTACATAACAACCATAAAGACCATAACGACAACATAAATATTGAGTTCTGAATAGACCCCATAGAATTTTAAAGTGCGTGCTACCAAGATTCGTAAAAATAAAATCGTATTCGCCTGCTTTCTATGATAGATTTCTAAAGTGCGTGCTACCACTACAGGCATAGTGTATTATTATTGAAGGAAACTAGTTTCAACATATTTAAAATAAAATTCTAACAAATTATCATGTGTTTTCTTCTCATTAATTCTGATATGGCCCATGTACCTATCCACGTAGGGTTAATATTAAAATTCCAATTTGAATCATCTTATCCAAATTCAAATCTATGTAAAACCTTTCCGGAACAATGTAATTTTTGGTGTGTATTTTTTATCCTAGTGTGTGTCCTTACCCCCGCCAATGCGTCTACCTTCCCTGTCCTTGTCTGTTTACGACGAGGGCCCCAGGGAAGAATGAAGGCTCCGTGGCGATGCGGGGTTCGCGTACGAATTGCTCGGACCATTTTTGCTTAGTTTTTTCCGCGTGTTTACCCTACCCTCCCTCTCCTAGAGCAGTGGCAGTGTCCACGTTCACGTAATAAGGGAGGATTTTAATGCGAGAACTAACACGCTGCACAGACAGAGAGCGAGATAACTGCCTACATAAATTATATTTATGGCACGCAAAGGGAGATCTGTATCGTTACGCTGATGGTTGATATTAGTTTTTTGGGAGATCGGTTTTTGGGGATTCTTTAATGTGGAATGCGATATTGTAAAAAATGTATTTGTATGACGTTAGATAGCGCGACGCGGTGACTCAATAACTAGATACTTGAGCAAAATTTATTGCTATTCATCACTATTGTATATTGTATCGATAGAGATTCTGTGGCCCGTATTCATAGACCACCGTTTGTTGAATGTATAGGTTCAGTTAAGGGAGTTAATTTGACTTACATTTAATAGAGTTTCAGTCACGCTAGAATGATAGAAAATAAGAAAATCAGGTAGGCTTAAAAAGAATAGGTTTTATTTTATAAATTAAAACTATAATATTTAAGACAAATACCAATTTACTGGAGTACTTTTTAAAAATTGTAAAAGCCTTGTGTGTATGCGCCTTTGCTTGTAATGGCCTTCATGAACTGGTACACACTCTCTGCCAAATTCATATATATATTTTGAGTTGTAAAAAGTGTCTGTGTAAATACAATGGGTTTAAAAAAATGTTTGTTAATAATAAAAGAATTATTGGAAACGGACGTTTGTATATATATATATATATATATATATATATATATAAACAGCTGCGGTTGTACATATTGGACAGTGACAGGTAACAAACTTGCACTGGACTTGTGTTACATGTTTCATTTAAAGTGCACCACGCATGTGTTGTTAGCATGACGTCATTAGCTGCACTAAAGTGCAAAACTAAATATATAAATGAAAAACGTTATACCTAAGTATATAAAAATATGATGTGGCCAGCACAACACCTCTCGTCATTTAACTTTTATTAAATTTAAATACATACCTACATTTTCATTAATGCTGTAATAGTTATTTATATTCGAGTGCGTGTAAGTAGTATTTTACAGCGCGACAGCTTTGTTTAAGGCACGAGCCCTTAAGGCTGGAGCGCTGTAAAATACTTTACGCACGAGAATTGTATCAAATTTTTTGGCCGACAATAATGAATATCACTTTTTTTTAATGAGATAGGTTGTACTTCTGAAAAGGGTTAGTTTAAAATACTGGGGTTGTCAATTTCCAAATTTGATTTTACTTACCTTCATTAGAGTACTTCTTCTAGCGAAAATTTATTTGTAATAATAGACGTTTCTTATGACTGATAATATATTTATTTGCTCATCTTTTCTTCGTAATAAATAATAGGTTGATGTCGATATTTGACATTTCAGCAATGTTCGCCTCGCGTATTTGACAGGTTTATCGATCGGTGACTATGTCGGTAACGGCGGATTTTTACAATAATGACAGATGTCGCTGCCGTGATTTTGGTTTATATAAATTAATTTTAAATATAGGAAATGTTAAAGTAAAAAAATAACTTAAGTAGGTAGTACTTTTTTACATGAACTTTATTATAGTAAAGATGATTTCTTTTCTAAATGCCCGTAAACGTCCAGTGTATTTTGATTATTTTACCGCATAGTTAAACAAGTTACAACACAGTAAGCGTAAAATGTAGGTTACACTTGCTGTGTATACAATTGTAAAGTTCCCATTACACTTCAGGAGGGCAAAAACTATATTATGTTCCTCTGCATTCGTATAATATAAATATAAATATTATTTTATTTTTTTTATCATCATTAATTTGAAATGTGTTTTTTGAAAGTGACATTTATTTGTCTTTTACATATCTTTGATATCTGAACTATGTAACTAAGAAATTTTTTATCTTTAAAACACAGGCTCCGGGATTTATAAAATTGATTATTTAACAAATTTATCTATAAAGTATATAGAAAAAATATGAATACCCGTAGAAAATTTACTAATCTTTTATTTTTATAATAACATAAATCGTGAAAAATTACATTTAAAGGTATTTTTCGAAGAAAAACTATTTTGAGCTTCAAGTAAAGTGCCCATTTCCGGTTATCCAGTTTACATCAAAATCTAATGGTTTCTTTCCATATTAGACTAGAGGCGAAATACAAGGTTCCAAATTTTGTGACATACACACACACATCAGTCATATCACACACACACACACATACACACGAACATCATCGTGAAAATGTTAAAATTGGATTCTAGGGACCTTAAAACGTGTCATTTACTAAAATCTGGATATACGATTTTTAGCACGATCTCAATATCTCCCTTACCAAGGGTAGCGGAAAGTAAGAATTAGAATCTCTAAAATTTTGAAGATTTTGGAGAAAAAGGATGCGATTAAGTTTTAAGGACTATAACCTGACTGGGACAAAGGTTGATCGTATTTATAATAAATTTATTTTCCACACTATTTATTATTATTTATTCTACGAGTATATTGTAGTTAGAATATTAGGTCATGTACCTTTTAGGTATACACGCAATTCAAATTCTATTTTTGTAAAATTGTTTAGTTCGTAGGCTTCGGTAACGATTTTAATTTTGTAATTCATGTAAATGTATCAATTCATATTGAAAAATACAAATTGAAAAACAGGAAATGTATATTCGTGTTAATGCACTCTTACTAAAAATACATATGTATACATATTACAAAACATGTTTTTATAAGGTCTACGAACTTTTAATTTAATAATTTGGTATTAAAAGTACTCGTAAAAATTAGAATTTGATATTCAAACATGGCATCATAGTGTAAAACAATGGTAAAGTAAAAAAATGTTTAATATGTAAGGAAATTTGTATATGTATGATTACTAAGCAAAAAACAATAATTGACAATGCATCTTGGAGTATTACACTGTCACATTTGCATTGAAATGGGCAGTAAGATTACTGTTTTACTGCCGTCATATTGATTTATTCACATTTTATAAACTGCTGTATTTAATTCAAATTGAACAGTAATTTTTTTAGACTCACTATTATTACGCATCACAAAATATAGCATCCTTTTATGAATAGGCAATTGTTTTGATGTTACTACTTATTCCATACAAAAACACTCTTATTGCATATTAATATTGGATGCATATCTTCAACGGATATTTTTTTGGGGAAGGTCACAATAAATTTCACTAAGAATTTTTTTTGTTTGAATATTATTAAATCTGGTATCTTCTAGTAATTAAATCAACATAAAACGGAATATTAATGTCATGCATAGAGTAAATAATTTACATATTTTATATATGCATAGTAAAATTGTAACACGAACATATACTATTTTTTAAAAATTCCATACCGAAAGTTAATTGAAAAAGATTGTATGAAATTTAATCTATAAATAAATATATTTATTGAATATGAAGGAAAATGTATAATCAAACCGTATAGACAATAAGATGTTCTTTCATATTGATAATCACATAAAATGTCAAAAAAGATATCTAACTGCGTTTTTTCAAGAAAAAACTGTTAAGAACTTCAAATAAGGGAACTTCCAGTTAACCAATTATAACCAAAATCTAATCAGCTTTTTATGAGGATGTAAAGAAGAGGATTAGGAAAGAATTATAATTTTTAGAATTGTAGTATTGGAGTTATCGTCGGAGAAAATTTGTGACACACATGCAAACATCATCGTAAAACTATTAAAATCGTATTCTAGGAATTCTAAAACGTGCTTATTCATAAAAAAATTACCACCGAATTTTTTGACCAAAGAAAATACCTTCCTTATCTAAAGATGACGGAGCTTAGCTAATGGAAAAACATAAAACGTGGCTTAATACCCGAGCCAAACGACAAATATTCAGATCATTAGTATAATTAGTAATTTGCTTTAATTTTTTAATTACTAAAATATCTGACAGACGATGAATGAATATGATTTGTTTCGCATGCTCAGTCTGTTTTTCCAATTTTACAATTTTCCTGTTTTTTTCACTTTATTGTTAATCTATTTCTTGCTGAATTTATATTTAATTGATGTATAGCAAATACAACAAAGTTTCGTTTAATAAAACAATCAAATTCAGAGCATTATTGAGGTTACAATTAGAATTTAAAATCATGACAACATTTTGACAGTATCAGTTTGGCGATTATTGCCGAATACTTACGATTATGTTCTCGAAAGATCATCGTGACTTAATGATCATTTCTATTAAAATTACGTCATTAATCATGACATACCAAATGTTAAATTAAGAATTAGAGATTAAATATCATTAACATTCGTCGTCTGTCTCGGCTATAAGAAGTGTAAATCGAAATTAACGTTGTAAATATTTAGAAGTTATTTTCAAAAACAAAAATCTTCAAAATTTACATTTTCGTCTACATCTGGTGACTATTTTTTCGGATAAACAATACACTACTAAAATGACATCCTAATGGCGCAATGTAAAATAAAATTTAACCATTTCGATAACTGTTTCTAATGAGCCTATTTCACATTTTTTAAAAATTATTTTAAATGAAAGTTTATGGAATCATTTTCTTAGTAATAATTTTTATTTTATTAATTTGTTGTTATTTATGGAAATAATTAAATAAAAAGATTAGCATCATGGAAAACTACCCCCCACTCCTGTAACGTAGAAGTACATACATTACGTTATTAATAGCCAATAGGAAAATAATTTTTCCATCACCTACGTTTATTCATATTATTTATATAAATAAACATAGGCAGTAGTTTGTCAAATGGTAATAAAAAATCTTCTAATTTGACATTTGACGCTGACATTGCTCATTGTAAATGAATAATAAAGTAATAATGGCTAATTCAAATTACGCTCAAGCTAAGTCGGACAATTTACCGAAGCTGGATGGTGGCTGAATTTAAATCAGAACGATTGTTTTACTGCTGCCGAAATAAGGGCTGTTAAAGAGTTAAGGTAAAATAAAATATAAAAACTGAATTTACTATGTAAATTAATAAGCAGTATTTTTGCAAGAAGGCTCAATACAATATCGTAAATTATTTATTTTATTTTGAACTTTTTATTACATACTTATTATACATCTTAACCAATCTTAAAAATTTGGCACTTGTTTGACAACTTTGACAATACACTTGACACCAAACACTTGTCTGACAACTTTGACAATACACTTGACACCAAAGACATTTTTTTTATATTATAAACGGACCAATTTGAACCGCTGAAGATGTATCTACTCTGACGTCACATTCTGTTTCAGATCACGTGACTTATTCAAAATATCCAAATTTCAAAAATTAATTGTAAAATATCTAAAGGATATTTCGTGATATTTTCAAATTTGAGGCTCTTTTAAAATTTAGTACTTAGAAGTCATATAAAAATTCTTGCAACAACCCTATTGTTTGTATACAAGAGCAAAGAGCATTTGAAAAAACGTTGTCCACGTTCACGTTGAGTTTTCTATAGTCCGTTGGTCTCGTATCTTCGGGGATGGCAATGGCCATTTCATTGATGCGATCGGGTGCTGCACGTAGCCATAGCGGGCGGGGGATTAATTTAGATTGATCAGACTCAGGCCGGACACAAGGAATTGATTAGGCAATCTGTTTTAGCGTGTCCACTCGAGTGGCCGCGTGTTCCGTACAACCCCAGGCAAAAGTCCACCAAAGCGACAACGACACAAGGGATCCGAAAAAAGGGTACAATGTTAATTGGATTCCTACTCAAACTGATCGGGGGCTGATTAAAACTAACTACTAAATTCAAATGTACAATAGATGCGCTTTTAATCTTAAAGATCTAAAAACATAGATTTGAATCTTGTTGAATTATTAATTTTAACAAAAATTTCAAAAATAAATCATTACCATTTTTTCAACAAAATTATTTGTAACAGAGATATACATTAAATGGGACATCTGGTGTCCGGTACACTTTTAGGAGGCCATTTTAAAAACGTATATAAAAGTATAAAAATCTGTTGTGGCCAGCACAGTACCTCTAACCATTATTTTTGATGATAGAGCAACTCGCGCAATTGTACAATAAAGTAAAAATATACTTTTTTTGTGAAACTAAACCCAGTGTCATTATTTTTTTCTTCTTCTATTAATTTAAATACATACCTACATATTTATTGATGCTAGAAACTATATTATGCTGCTTAGCATTCGTAGAATATAACTATTGTTTTATTTACTATTAGTATTTTCTTTTTAAAACGTTACCATTAATATTTTGAAATGATAGATTTTTCGACAGTAACATTTATCTGTCAGTTACATACATTTGAAATCTGAACTGTATAACTAAGGAATTGTGTTTATCTTTAAACATAGGCTCCGGAATTTATAAAATGGATTATTTTGTACAGAGCGTCACAAAAACCCAATTTGGACTAGGTTATGAACAAAAAACGTACGTCAATTTGAAAGTATTTAATTAAATGTTAGTTTGACACGAGATATTGTCAAAAATGTTATCTAAAGAAATCAAAGCTTTTCTTCTTGAATCCTTATTTTAGAAATAGAAATAAATTAGAAAACTGTGAATGGTAATATTCTGTATCATTCTTTATTATCTTTTCTCCTTAAAATTACGTTTCACTTTTTGACAACTTGACTTGAATTGAATAACGATCATACATACGTTTGTCTGTTCATAGCCTCCTCCGAATTGGGGTTTTTTTTGAACACGCTGTATATTTATCTATAAAATATATAGAAAAAGTATGAAGATAGAAGGTAGAAAATTTAATAATTTTTAATTCTTAATGTCTTAAATTCTATAGTATTTGAGAAACCGTGATTCCAGCACACACACACACACACACATACACACACACACACACACACACAGTCATCATGGTAAAATATTATAATCGGATTCTAAGACCCTTAAAACGTGCTTATTCACTAAAATCTGGATATGCGATGAATCTAATAACTCTCTTAGCGAGAGGTAAAAAGTGTATAAAAATAAATAAATAAAAAATAAAATAATCTAAATAAATAGTAAAAATTTTAAAATTACTCGTAAGAGTATAATTGTATTATTTCGAATATTGTTTTATTATATACAATACTTATTGTTAAGGTTTGTTATGTCTAATTTTCCAGACATATATAACTGTTCATTAAGAACTTTTAGGTCTTTTGTCTTTAAGTACTGTATTTAAAGGTATTTTCTGTGAATTTAAAATGTTTTTTATTTCATTTAATTATGCACCTATGTATATAAATATGTTTATGTGTATTTGTTTTGACAATGATGTAGTAATTTTTGTATGTAATTAGTGCTGCACAGTTATTGGGACTTGTCCTGTTGTGCGGCCTTTCTTCTTGTAAATAAATAAATAAAAAAACGCGCCAGTTGTGAAGAAATGCCTCCAACATGGCGACGTTCAATAAATCGCAAAATGCTGTACTTGAAATGGACGGTATAGGTACACTATCCAGTTATGTATGTAGATAAGTGAGTTAGACAAAATTACAATTCAAATCCTAGTTTATCTAATATTAACAGTTAATTTATATACCTACAAATTTTATTATTTTTTATATAAATACCGATAACAATCTTTTTAATAATTATCTCGTATGAAGTTTCGAATCGAGTCGTCGTTTCGGGATTGTCTTATGAAGGCTTACACCTCAGTACGTGCATTGGCGTACGTGGTAGAAGAGGCAGGACCGGAATGAAATTAAGTCTCGAATGGAGAACAATTTGCTGGCGGGGCTTGGGTTTGCACTGCAGCCGCTCCAGCAGAATCAATAGGAATTTAACTTCGCGTCAATGACTTAACTGCCGAGTTTCAATCGTTTCCAGAACCCCACATACTGCAGATAACATCCACGACGATAAAGAATGAGATTTTAAAATTTCTAAATATAAAGGCTGCTACATATACAGTTGCGTCAAATATTTTGAGCCATCAAACAGATTTTTAAACTATATCATATAAAGGTGATACAAAAATCAGTTATATTAACAACCATATGCATTTGTGCATAAAATATTTTCATATTATAAACCAAAAACTATGTAAATAAAATTATGTAGTAACAATATAATTTATCATGCTGTGCAAAAATATGCGTATTATAAAATTACTAAAAAATCATTTTTGATTGTGATTTTGTACTCGATATTTAATAGTTTATCATCGTTCCTTTTGATACAATCACTGCAGAATACCGTCGAGGCATTGATTTAATTAAATTTGTAATATTAGGTATTTATGGTACCTATCTAGAATTGTATCGTGTACTTGGTTCAGCATAATTTTCAAAACAATAAAATTTTAATTCATCCGAAAATAGAATTATCACTAGTCGACTACAACTGTGCTAAAGATATTAGACGTGACAATTCTAACATTGACACGTCCAACGTCCAATACTTCCTACTCAAATATACTATCATTCAAAAAATTGTGAAACCTTGTATTTCTACCTTATTCTAATATGGAAAGAAGGTAACCGGAAATGGCACTTGTAGCTCAAAATAGTTTTTCTTCGAAAAATACCTTTAAATATATTTTTTCGCGATTTATGTTACTATAAGAATTAAAGATTATTAAATTTTCTACAGGTATACTTTTTCTATATATTTTATATAAGATACATAAAATAAATATATCATCACGGCACATTACCCATTTCTGAGTGTACCAATCTGCGATGATGATGACATAAGTGATCACTTTTGTGCCAAAATTCGAAATATTTGGTGTCGGTCGGGATCGAACCCAGATTCGCGACCAGACACATGTGACCACGGGACCAGAGAGAAAGAGAGAGAGAGAGAGAAAGAGATAAATATATAAAATAATCTATTTTATATATCCCGGAGCCTATGTTACACAGTTATAAATAAATAAATAAATATATAATCACGGCATATTACCGATTTCTGAGTGTGCCACAATCTGCTTTATCGCAGATTTCGGTAATGATGATGACATTTGTACCGTGCTGGCGCTTACCAGGAATCACCCCACGGGCACTCATTGCTGGCGTGGAGATTGCACCACAGGGATCACTTTTGTGCCATTTAAAATTCGAAATATTTGGCGTCGGTCGGGATCGAACCCAGATTCGCGACCAGACACTGGCATGTGGCCACGGGACCAGAGAGAAAGAGAGAGAGAGAGAGAGAGAGATAAATATATAAAATAATATATTTTATATATCCCGGAGCCTATGTTACACAGTTATAAATAAACAAATAAATATATCATCACGGCATATTATCCATTTCTGAGTGTGTCACAATCTGCTTTATCGCAGATTTCGGTAATGATGACATTTGTACCGTGTGGGCGCTTACCAGGCGTCACCTCACGGGCACTCATTGCTGGCGTGGAGAGTGCACCACAGGGGTCACTTTTGTGCCATTTAAAATTCGAAATATTTGGCGTCGGTCGGGATCGAACCCGGTTCCCCAGGTTCGCGACCTGACACTCTGGTTATAACTAACAGATAAATTTCACTGTCAAAGAACCTATCATTTCAAATTATTAATGGTAACGTTTAAAAAAAAAAAATTGTAATAGTATAGTAATATTATAACGAATGCAAAGGAAAATAATATAGTTTTCAGCATCAATAAACATGTAGGTATGTATTTAAATTAATAAAAGTTAAAAAAAAATAACGCTTGGTTTAGTTTGACAAGAGAAGTATATTTTTATTTTATTGTACAATTTCGACAGTTACGGCATCACCAGAAGAGTGCTGGCCACAACAGATTTTTTACTCAAAATGACTTGAGGAATAAGTTAATTAATTAGTAAAATGACGACGTTCTATTTGTCATTAAAAAACAATGTGAAAAAGTTGATGAAAGAATTTTAATTAAATTCGCTGAGAGTATTTTGTCATAAGCGCATCTACTCCTGCTCGTAGTTGGAGTTCCATTTTGTAATCTGGAGAGGAGTACACAAGTGTCATCATCCAGCTCCATGCAATTGACAGCGCAGAAAGACTGATCTCATATCAGAAGTACTTTACAGCGTAGCGTACAGCACAGCGTCCTCAGGCGTCGCTTAGGTCTGGCGTCGAGCTAGCGTCCAGTAAGGAGAATACCCCCTCCCTCCCGCGGGCCCGGCCCTGGCCAGTCCCAGCGAGGAAGATAAAAGGAGACCATTACGGTAGAATATGTGTAGATATTAATATTTCGCCATCAGCCATGAAATATGGGCGACAGAGCACGCGCGCTAGTTGTGACAGGTGCCGAAAGAGGCGACACAGTCTACTGATAAATTGAAGTGGACCGAACCAACTAAAAAAAAAGACCCAGCTATAGCGGATTCAATCCACGTCTGACGAAAATCTAATCCTGCTCCAAGCACATACCAAGCGCTAAGACAACCCCTATACTGGCTGCTCCCGCAAACTCACTCACCTTCAAAAATATTTTAGTTTTAAATCAATACATATTTAAAAGTTAGATATCGATGGCTTAACTGTAATACCGCGTAAGTGAATAATACCTGATTTTGCAGGAGAGCAAAAAAACTGTTTTATTTTTAATTTGTTTTAATATATAATATGTTAATACATAGATATGATTTAAGCCCGCTCAAATTTTCTTTACATACTAGGTATTGTTCATTCGAAGCACACAATGATTCTACGCACATTGGTGTAAATAACTCAAAAATTCAAAAAATGTCAGATACGTGGTATTGCAGTTAAGCCATCGATATAAAATTCTGGCTCGTATTCACCGACTACCATTTATTAAATGCTAGGTTAAATAATGAAGTTAATTACTTATGAACAGGGGTGTTGTACACACAAATACAGTGTGTTAAAAAAAATAAATGTTAATTTGGCACGAGATATTGTTAAAAATGTTATCTAAAAAAATCAAAGCTTTTCTTCTTGAAATCTTATTTTAGAAATAGAAATAAATTAGAAAACGGTGAATGGCAATACACAAAAAAGTAATGAAATTTTGTCTAATTATAATTAGATATTATTTTATTAGGAAATATATCTAATAATTTAGTATCTATAATTTGCAAATATTGCTTTAGCATTTTAACTAATAGATAGATAGATAATAAATATTTTGGATAAAATCGTTAATTTAATTATGCAAATGGTAACTTTAATTAAATTTACTATATTTTGGCTTCATTATTTTTGTCCTACAATTTTCGGTAATGTATCTAATGAATTAGGTAAATTAAATAGAAAATTTAAATACATATTTAGTTCATTTTTTATTTATATTTAGTTTAATACTTATTACGATATACATATATGTAGTCATTTCATCTAATTGAACGTACATCAAGAAAATAAATAAATAAATATATCATCCCGGCATATTACCCATTTCTGGGTATGCCAGTATCTACAACACATGTAGCCATCGGTAATGATGACGATATATTTTACCGTGTGGGCGCTTACCAGGCGTCACCTCACGGGCACTCATAGCTGGACATCAAGAAATTGTTTATTAATTTTTGTATTAAACATGAAATTTTGTATTCTTTAATGGTAACAAGTTAATTTTTCTTTACAAACTTTGTAAAAGATATGTTACAATAATTAAGGTATCAAGGGTGTTTGGTCAACGTACACACTTGGTGGCCAGAGGCCCTCGGAAAGTACGCTGTTGACCTAAGGCATTATTGTACATTTAACTCACGTGGGGCCTTCAATGTTTTATGCCTAACTATAATTTTTATTCAATTTTGACGTTTTAAACTATCATTATTAACTCCATAGCAACAACTGCAAGTAACACTTTTTTCACATGTGAATTAAAAAATTCTTTAAATCACTCTCACGAAATTTTAACTCACTCTGCAACAAATAACGCATTTAAGATAACATCAGGTACGAAAATAACACTTACCATAATATTTATCAGACATTATAAGCCATTTTCATTATTTTTCACGGCACAAATGACAGACAATAAAGCATTTTAAATACATGACTTGACGTCTATCAGCGACGATTGTTATGCTCAGCCTACTAACTGATAAGTTTTTCGTTTTTATTAGTATTTCGTCAAAATTGAATAAAATACTGTACAAACCACGTGAGCTAAGAATGTTTATTCACTCGAAGAAATTAACTCACTCGCCCTTAAGGGCTCGTGATCTAAACTTTCTTCTCATGAATAAACATTACCTTAGCTCACTTGGTGTGTAAATATCTATTAATATTCTACGGATTTCGGATCAGAATGTTTTAACAAAATTTACTAAGTTGGTTGGTAGACTATGAATGCTTCTGCTTGTTTTTTATGCTTTAACTCAGTATCAATATTAATTTCTTGACAATATTACAGCAACAACTCATAATGCCCTTCGGAATTATATACCTGATATCTGGTATCCATGACATTAATAAAGAATAATGTACTAGTAAGACAGAATCAATAATATTTATGCAACAAGAGTGTAAACACGAACTTTATGACATGAGGTCAAGTATTTCGTGATGTGGCTTGCCGAGTCACGAAAATTATTGACCGAATGTCATAAGCTTGTTTACCCTTGAGTTGCATACAAGATTTTTTATACGACCTTAAATAACATTTGTGAAACAAATTAGAAATTTAGCATACGAGCAGACAACAATTTGAACACATCAGATACCGAGTTCACGTTTGACAGATAACAGATCTGAAGTTGAATACTGCAGTACTCAGTCAATATTACCAACATAAATTTAGGTAAGATAACTTAAATGCCACAAGTGTATTAATGGTGGTAGCTCAGTAAAATATGAAAAAGTTTACATATCGGAGTTTAAAAATTATATTTTTGTTATAAAATTGTTAAAATTAACACAAAACAAACACGTTATAATTGATGTTCTATTAAGGACTTTCATCTCAACTGTCAGTTAAAATTATTGAAAAAGTCCCACAATCCTGTGTCGTTTTTACAACTTAGGCTATAATATCGAAATCGATATTATTATATTTTTTTATGCACGGACGTATCATAATTTGACAATTACACACGAATTACTTTGACATAAACGTCATTTTATAGCCCACGGGACTCATTATAGCCCGCCGGGCTATAATGAAACGTCAAACCAAATTATAACCTACAATTTAAACAGGCAACATGAAAAGTTTTTATTACAAATCGATTTTTTTTATATTCTTTAATGAAAAATAAAAATTAATTTTGTGATATTTATATGGAATGCACAGAGATACACAAAATAAAACTCAAATGACATAACTAATAAACAAACAATAAACTGTTGTTGTCCGCTTTCATAGCAACACTAGATACTGGATGTACGAGGACAAATTCTTTTCGATACAATTTTTCTAACACTCATAATTTGAAAATTTTCGTCCGTGCATAAAGTTTTGTATGTACCACGAGCGTAACTTGCTTTTATGGCCTTTGACGTGTTTTTATCCCTCGGCTTACGCCTCGGGCTCAAAATCCTGCCGCAGGCCATAAAAGCCTCCTTACGCTCTTAATACATAAATAACTATTACGTCTGTCAAAAAAGTCCTTTTTTTCATTAAAATGGATTTATAATGTATGTCTTTTTTCATCACAATAAAAGTGTGAAAAATGTGTATATCACGAAATATAAACTTATCCATGGTTTAATTTCGAATTCATGTAAAATTCAAATTTTGAAAAATACGCAAGTTACATTTAAAATAAGAATGCTTAGGGAAAATAAAAAGTAGTATATATTAATTTAGTTTCAAGAAATAAAAAATCGAATAAAATATTTTTAGGGTGAGCCCGTTTCTTGCGACACTCGGTATGTGCGAATAGCTTTCCCCAATGCCGCTCGATTCCGACAGCGGAGCGAGCTAAGAAAGCCCGAACAAAAAATACAAAAATTAAATTATATTTTCGGTGTGTCAGCCGTGTTATTAAGTGGCGCGGCGGCCATCTTTGTTTTTCTCGGGAGCTTTTGATGTATGATGTAAAACTGTATATGGCGGTATCGCACCGTAAAAAAGGATATGGGCTACAGAAAGTACGGCAAATTAATCAATTTCCTGACTTTTTCTTCTCTGCTTGCGACGCTGACATTTAAAAGCGCTTTATTGATCAAATATGATGGGAAAAAGCCGAACACAGCCCGTTGCCGCGGTCGTTCAATTAACTGCCTCATTAGCCAGCGACTCAAACAAACCACGGCCACGGGGACGAATCTAAATCATTATGCGAGATTAATTATTCTGGAAAACTGCGCATTTTGCCATATTTTATTAGCAAGAAAACTCGCTTACTCACGAATTATAATCATCCTTTCATAAATTACCAGTCGCCATTAATATTTTCCTAATTTTTTCCCTAGATGTTTTAGTAAATAAATAAAAAAATAAAGGTTAAATACATGAAAGGAAATGATATATTGTAGGTTAGGTTATGTTCGGGTTGGTTAGGGAAGGTTAGGATTTAGCGACAAATATTTAACAGCCCGATTCACAAAAAAGTTGAAGCTAATCCTCATTTTTGGAATAGTGAATTCACTGAATTCTATTCTATTGCGGTATTTAAAATTTAATCTTCATAATATTTTAAAAAAAGGTAGTCACTAGGAATAGATTAGACTATATTTTAAGAAATAAACTATTAAAATTAGAGTAGTTCATTTATTTATAACACTATCACCATATCGTTCGGTTCCGATCCGTATTTGCAAATATTTTTATAAGAAATTAAATTTTTCTTTAACAAAATAATAACAGGATGAAAAATATACCTTATTTGTTTTTTAAACATCATTTCCTTCTTCATTTTATTTTCATAATTTTAATCGAGTATATGCAAAATTACTACTTATAAAACCAAAAGAAGCCTATGTCAAGTAAGAAAATAGTGACGGGAAGATAAGTGCAGTTTGATCTTGTTTTTTGATTGGATATTCTCCAATCAAACAACAAGATATAGCGGCGTTAAAATCATTTAAGCCGCATTTAATAACGGAAGTAGAATATTTATTTATGATATAAGTGTTAAAAGAGACATTTCATTTTGTAAGAAGGAAATTTGGAACAAGACGCGAACATGATAAAATCACTTTTAACACGTATATCATATACTATTTTTCTACAAATATTGTTTTTATCTTCCGTGACTTTTAGGTAAGTAAGGTATTGTCTTTGGTCAAAAAATTTTGTGGTGAGTTTTTAATGAATAAGCACGTTTTAAGGTCCCTAAAACTAGAGTACGATTTTACTAGTTTTAGGATGATGTCTCCCTCTCTGTCTTTTTCTCTCTCTCTCTCTGTGTGTGTGTGTGTGTGTGTGTGTGTGTGTGTGTGTGTGTGTGTGTGTGTGTGAGTGTGTGTGTGTGTGTGTGCGTGTGTATGTGCGTGTGTTTGTGTAACAAATTACTCCAATACTAAAATTCTAAAAATTATAATTCTTTCGTATTCCTCTTCTTTACATCATATTGAAGAGATGATTAGATTATTTGGGTTATAACTGGTCAACCGGAAGTTACCTTATTTAAAGTACATAACAGTTTTTCTTATAGTATATGTATGTTTAGGTTACAATTTTACTGGATATATAGAATCTTTTCTAAGGAACTTTTGGTATGGGAGTTACACAAAATACATAGAATTGACGGAAGGTAAGTAATGTGCTGGTTACTTCAGATTTTTTTTTATTTAAATTTATATTTCTAATAATTTCTTGGCATATGTCATTACTATTACTAACGTAATTAATGTATTTTTAACACTCGTAAAACACTTTTAACACTGACAGTAATATCCTAAAATGACATTTTAACCTTAAAAACAAACATGAAAAATTCTACTTTTAATAGAATTGCAGAAAAAATACATAGAATTTAAATACTTAAGTAAATAAAAAATGCCCCATTCTATTTAAAACAAATAAATCATTATAAAACAACAACCATAAATAATTCCTCTATGTTCTTTACAAACGAGTTTAGCTGCATCTATTTATATATTTCTTATTATATACTTCCCAATTAACTTATTCTTACAGTGTCTTTTCCCTCTTTGTAAGACAAAGGGCAAATTCCTTTGATCCCACGCCTTGCGCTATACCCGTACACAGGCGTACACATATCGCATCTAATTTCGCGGGTTTTGCGTCCGGGATCCAGAATGCGGCATGCGGGATCCGGGCACCGGAGTCGCAGCCGGAGAGTACGGGAGCGCAGATCGCGCTGGAGTGCACTCCGGACTCTGCACTCGCACGTGCTTCGTCGTGCGTGGACCACCTGCCACGCCACGAGCGTAGGGGATGCTTTTTCACGGGGAACACAATGAAGTATTTTATTTATTTGATTATATCATTCGTAAGTACAGAGGTTATTATTAAGTAACTATGGTACACGAATATTGGTATATTCGAATATGCAAAGGTCCATATATGCGTTCGCCATGGTGAGAATTGTCAATGTCATTTTGAAATTTATTTACGGAGCCTAGAGTATGATCATGTTCCTTTGAACACAGTATCGAGAGAAAAATAAAGAAAAAATCATACTTTGTGTTATTATGTTATTATGTTATTATGTAGACATCTGAAATGACATTGACATCTCCGATTTCACGGAAACGAATAATTGAAAAAACCTATTATTTGATTAGGCATTATTGAAATGAAAATTTGACAAGTAGACGAATAATTATTTAATCACTACTTCAAAAACTACACTGTTACTAGCGCCAGTTTATTTTGAAATACAAGCATTTCACCAGGCTACGGGTTAACGATAAATTTACTGTTTTCTTTTTATTTTCTTTTTACCTTTCGCTAAGAGAGGTATTGGATTCATGCTAAAATTCGCATATCAAGATTTTATTGAATAAGCACGATTTAAGGTCCCTACAATCCGATTATAACATTTTTAAAATGATGTGTGTGTGTGTGTGTGTATGTATGTATGTATGTATGTATGTATGTATGTATGTATGTATGTATGTATGTATGTATGTATGTATGTATGTATGTATGTATGTATGTATGTATGTATGTATGTATGTATGTATGTATGTATGTATGTATGTATGTATGTATGTATGTATGTATGTATGTATGTATGTATGTATGTATGTATGTATGTATGTATGTATGTATGTATGTATGTATGTATGTATGTATGTATGTATGTATGTATGTATGTATGTATGTATGTATGTATGTATGTATGTATGTATGTATGTATGTATGTATGTATGTATGTATGTATGTATGTATGTATGTATGTATGTATGTATGTATGTATGTATGTATGTATGTATGTATGTATGTATGTATGTATGTATGTATGTATGTATGTATGTATGTATGTATGTATGTATGTATGTATGTATGTATGTATGTATGTATGTATGTATGTATGTATGTATGTATGTATGTATGTATGTATGTATGTATGTATGTATGTATGTATGTATGTATGTATGTATGTATGTATGTATGTATGTATGTATGTATGTATGTATGTATGTATGTATGTATGTATGTATGTATGTATGTATGTATGTATGTATGTATGTATGTATGTATGTATGTATGTATGTATGTATGTATGTATGTATGTATGTATGTATGTATGTATGTATGTATGTAGGTATGTATGTCTGGATGTTGTAGACACGATTCCTCAAAAACTATAAGACTTAAAAAATATTTAACTGCAGTTTCCTCAATCTGACATTCCTGGGAAGAGCTGAAAAGGTTTTGGTAACAATTGAACAACCGAAAGTAGTAGTTTCTTAGAAAAATTCTTCTAAATATAATTTTTTGGGAGTTTTTTTTATTTAATATTGAAGAACATAAAATTCTCCATCTAATACACCATAATGGGGTATTCCAATCATTTTTTTTTATTATTTTAAATAAAACTTCATTCAGTTTTGAAGCAATTCATAGTATTAAAAAATCTTAATTGTTCCTAGTTTAAGAGTATTTTATTTTCGAGAAATCAGTGTAACGTCACATTTCCTCTATACTTGTCTTTCTCACACACACTGCTCTGAGTACGCTGCGAGAGAAAAATAACAATTGTATGACGTCAATTTTCCCTTTTAGCAAATGTGAAATATCTCGTAAAGTAATTATTTAAAAAATGTTTTCATTGTTTTAACTATTATTTATTGAGCCATACTTTATGTTAAATTGAAATTTTCTTAATGTTTTTGTTATGGTGGTATACCCCATTGAATAGCTGAAAAAGAGGATGCCCAGCAAAGCAAGGCCAAAACTGCCGGAGACGAAAAATAATTTTTTTGAAATTTTTATGTAATTTTATTAGCACCAAATATTATAGATATTGGCATAAAAAAATAATACTTAGATAGCCGCAGAGGTAATTTAATAAAAATATTGACTGGTAAAGGGAGTTACATAAAATATTTTGAGCCCCCCCTGAGATAAAATCGTTCCGCGGCCTTTGCAAGATGTATAAAATTACGATAGCCGAGCGACTAGTTAGTCGCTCAGAATACCAGCCATATTTTATAAAAATGACTTATGGCCAACGTTACCATCTCTGGTTAAAATTTTAACTACCAGTTAAATAAACAAAACCGAAACGAAATGAACTGTCAAATGACAAATTTATAATTGCTGTCAATAATCCGATTTAGTATTGTTTATTTAACTGACACACTGAAAAAAATATGTCGTTAAATATACGATAATTATGGTTTACGTAGTACAATAAACATTGTCAATATAGTGACAACTATACCGTATAGTGTGAATTACGATATGAATATAGTTGAAATATTATAGTTAAATTAACTATAAGTTATATAGTATACGCTAATATATAAATATAGTTAGTTTTACTACAGTAACAATAGTAAAACTTACAATATTAGTATTGTATCTTTAACAATATTGTAATGTATAATTCAAAATGTTACTGTAGCTATTATTGCAAAACTTACAATAATAGTATTGTATCTTTAACAATATAATACTGTTTAATTCAAAATGTTACTATATCTATTATTGTGAAATTTACAATATTATTATTATTATTATTATTATTATTATTATTATTATCACCTCTCTAGCAATTGTATAGTTTTTATAACATTTAAAAGGTATACGATAAATAAAAGAACAGTGTATGGTATTAATTATTATTTAATAAATGATAATATAACTAATACAATATAACATTATAACTAATTAAACTAATTACAAGAGAATATTTCGTTTACATGTATAAAAAATTACAAGTTACTGATATAGTTGAAGAGCTGGTAGCGGCACTAGACTAAAACAGAATATTTTTTTTCATTATAGACATCAAAGTTAAATAAATATTAAAGATTTCTGAATATTTTGTGACGTGAAAATTGATAATGTCTAAATTAATAATTCCATAATAATTGAAATAGGTACCAAATTTTTTTCTCATGGATTAAAAAATATAATTCCGCTATGAAGTATTGCTTGATCATTCAGCGACTGTAGCAAATTTCTTTCTTCTATTAGTTTTTTTAGCCAATTTCAAATTTTAGCCGGTCCCCCAATTTAGGTATCAATTCCCTAATATGTTCTTGACTTAACTGTATTAATAAGTCTACAGAATCAATTCCATTTTCTAATATACGTAATTAATAATAAATATACAAAAAAATTGGAAAACTTACCTTGAAATGTTTGGCTCATATGCATTAATTGCCACGTTTCAAGAATAGTAGTTATTTCACTCATGTTTCCGTTTATGCACCTACACCTTATTGAATAGTAAAATTGTCTCACAACAGGCAAAATGCAAAATGATTAAATTGCGTTGTGTATTTGGCTCGGTATTCAACAACTACTAGTAACAACGTCACAACGCGCTTGCTGTGACGCTGTGGCGCGCAATACAAGAGTAGCTATTGTATTAAATACCATAACTATAGTTTATTTTACCATAATGATATTGTTCACATAACCACACTCAAGAAATACTATACGCTATAGTAAATATAACTATAATACCATTAATTTAACAATAATATATAGTTATCATATAAATAATTATTGTAAATTGAATTATAATGATATTACGATAAATTAGGATATATTATAACTATATTTTCGGTAAATAATATTATGTTGCAATGTAATTAGGACGATAGTTATTTTATATTTTAAGATAAACTATTTACAATGCTTATATTTAATTTATTACTATATTATTTTTTTTCCGTGCAGTTAAAATTTTAACGAGAGATGGTAAAATTGGGGCTTAATAAATTGGTTTCAAAGTGTAATCACAACAAGTTCATACCTTTACAATAGTTATAAGTAAAAAAATACTAGTATTACTTTAAAGATATTTTGTCATATCGTCAAAAATGATGCAAAGTAACCCCTGTTTTAAGGTACATATGTATTATAGTATGAATATATTTGCTGCCCCTAAGAGAAATGTATATATCCGCTGTCCCTGTTCCTTTCTAAAGCCCGCCAATTTCGCGCACCTCTGGCCGTGTTTTAACCCAGAGTCGGGTTAATATCCGAAGTGATGGTGCAGGTACCCTGCATTCCTGCCTTAATGCGGCCACATAAACCTGCCCCTTCCTTCCTGCTGCCGCTCCCGCTCCTGCTACGGTGACATCTCCCGCACCTGTGTCGCGGCCCGCTATTTACATACAAATATATATGTAACTCTCCAACGCCAACCTTGATGTCCTCTGACGTATACCCGTCTCTCTTATACACACACAAACACTGTGTCTCCCCTCCTTGTCACACACTCGCAATTTTGTAAATTGAAAAACGTATTACGCGGCTAGATGTTGTTATGTCAAATAAATTTTTTGTGAATGTTTTTTCGAGAGGTTATGTTTAATTTTATGGTTATGAATGCTATGATGAAAATATGGCTTTTCGGAAGCTTTTAGAAATAGGCAAATGCACGCAGATTTTTTTACTATTATAATAATACTTAATAACAATTTCAACTGACGTTAAGTTTAAATAATGTTTCGGTTAATGTTAATTATAATATTGCTGTAATATGTCCGTCCACTATTTTTTATGAAACTTAAATTGAATGCGATCTGTTGCTTTCTTTATGCACCACAATTTTTTTTTTTTCTACAGTCTATATACAAAGTAAGGTATTTGAGCTCGCTTTTGTCAACGCAAAATGTTATTTTGCCGCTCGTGCGCGAGAAAGTAGAAAAAACGATTGATGTACTAATTTTTATCTATGAAATGTTGAGAAATGTCACTTGTCTACATTCTTAAAGGGAACGTTTAGACAGGATCTAATAGCGCCGTAGTTACTTACACATTTACCACCTCCCCAAGACAATCTGACATATAACTGCTCTGTCGGTATATTACATAACCAAACAATGCCGTACTGCTGTGTAAAGGAATACACAAATAAACATTCATATACAAAAACGAAAGTAAAAAATGCTTAGATTAGATTGAATTAAAGCAATAGCTCAAGAAAAATTGTAAATAAGGATAAATTAAAATTTAAAAATTTAGTAGTTATTTATCGAGTAGTAATGTAAGTGGAGGACCCAATTGTGACGACTGTAGAAAAAAACTAGTGTGAGTTTCGAGCGCAAATGGACATTGTCGATTTCAAGAGAATGCCTCTCTGACGACAATATTCGTTTGCGCTCTTAATACACAAATAGCTATTAATTGCACTAAATAGTAAAATGATGAATTTGACCTTGGCTATTTCTCTAACATAAAACCTAGTAACAGTAACCTAACCTAGTGCACAAAACGCCTGTTCCCAAATCTCCAGCTATGATGAACTTAAAAGTAGCAACCGGATTCAGCAACCATTAGTTTTTTCAAGGCAACCGGCGTTCTTTTGAAATATGCAGTATTAACTTTAACAGCATATTATATTTTACTCAACATAAATAAATAAATAAATAAATATATCATCACGGCATATTACCCATTTCTGGGTGTGCCAGTATCTACAACACATGTAGACATCGGTAATGATGACGATATATTTTACCGTGTGGGCGCTTACCAGGCGTCACCTTTCGGGCACTCATAGCTGGCGTGGAGAGTGCACCACAGGGGTCACTTTTGTGCCATTTAAAATTGGAAATATTTGGCGTCTGTCGGGATCGAACCCGGTTCCCCTAGGTTCGCGACCAGACACTCAGGCACGCGTCCACGGGACCCCATTTTACTCAACATAGGTCTGATATTCAACTGTTTCCAAGAAAGAGGCTATTTTGTAATAGAATCGAAGAAAAACTGATAAAGATTGAACAAAATTTTATCTATGCAATACATATAAAATTTTAAATGACAACATTTTTCTCAATTTCTAATAGTTAAGAAGTCATTTGAAAATGAAATATTGATCAAGGTCGCCACAATATTTTACTTTTTTGAGAAACAAAAGCACATCTAAGATGACTAAGCAAAAAGTCAGATTTATTCGTAATCGTAACTCTTATAGTTTTCGAGATAGCTGAGGTATAGCTCGTCCAGCAATCGTTTGAACAAATGACTTTTAAATCCGTCCTATTAATACTAATCGTTTCTACTGTGAAAATTTTAGCGTTTCACGCATAGTTTCTTTGCAATATTGAAAAGTTGAAAATTTCTTGAAACTATTTAAATAAGCAAAAGTTTTATTGGGGTTCCGAAAAACCGTAGTTGCACAGTCAAATTCTTATCCAAGATATTTGCCTTGCTTTAACAATGAATGCTCATTATTTAACTGAACAACTGGTAATGCCAAAATGTATATGTACACGAAACACAGGACTATACTGAATTGTTTTTAAAAAAATTAAGTACCTGTATAAATTTACAAATTATAATATTGTAGTAGATATACAGGGTGTAACAGATATAATTACATTAAATTTAAGCGTGATAGAACTCGGAAAGAGCAACAATATTTATTAGTAACTTGTTTTCGAATTGACAATTTATTTTTTGGAAAATATTTCCATTTTCAAGACATTATACTGGTAAAACAGAAAAAGTGACATTGACAGAACTCGTCGAGAGCAACAATATTTTTATTTATTAGTAATTTTAGGCAAGTAACGAATTTTTTAAAAACTTTGATGATTTTTAACAAAATATCTAGAAGATTTACAAGAACAGTTACTAAGAAATATTGCTGCTTTCAACGAGTTTTATCACTGGTTAATTTAATGTACTTATTACTGTTATGAATAATATTAATTTTTATTTTATGTACCATATATCGTAAAATAACCGTCACTATTTTTAAATGAAGAATGATTATGCAACCAGCAAAACTCTATTACGTAACACGTTGCAGCATCATTATATAACTATTTTATATTTCGAACAAGTTGTTAATAAACGTTTACTTATATTTATATTTATTTAGGTTGTACATATTATCGTATCTTCCATTGGAGCAATTTGAAATTAAAGACGTTATGAAAGAATAAATTGTGTATAATTTATTTCATTTCAGAGAAATATCGAGAGAAAATCAATAAAACCGGTAGTATATTGGCAGTAAATCAAGTATAAAAATGATAGTAATAGAGGAACGATAAAAGGAAATTATTAAAAAATGTAAATATAAAATCGTTTCAATTTTCCTTTGCCCGTTTGTATTAGTAATTCTACCGTGCGTTTGATACTCAAATACATTTTGTGCTTACAAAAAAATGTCAAAAAAGTCCTTCACTTGATTAAACCTCTATATGCGCATTCAAAGAGAGAGCCATGCTCATGTTATTAAAACTAAGATGGTAAGAGTCCAGACTTTGAAGTGCTTTTAATATATTCGGAATTTCCTCCACGCAAATTATGAATTCAGAACGTGGAAGCATTGTAATTTATGGCTATATACTAACTGACTTTATCTTCAAATCTCTGCAAACTGACATGTTTGAATTCTTTCACGGAGATACCGAGAATACAAGGTAGCAAGGACCTCAGCATAGTCATTAAAATTAAAAACTACACACTTAGCAAAACAAATTGGTATTTTTAGCGAATATGAGTACGCACACATTTTAATTATTCATCAATCGACGTAATATAAGCGATAATATTGTTATTTACTTTGCACATATAAGAATATATAAATAGTAAGAAAGCTACTTACCATTTATGATGCTCTTCTCTTCAAATTATCAAATGCAGGTGGCAAAAATTGCATCTGTAACAAAAATAAGAAAAAATATATCATTAAGTATATTAGAAACTGTTTTTATACAGTTATTTTTGTATCATTCAGAACCGTGAACGAATTAAATATTAAATAACAAAGATAAACTTTTGTGAAAATTCATAGATTTCACCATTCGTTACACTTACACAAGATCTTTCTATTTCTTTAGATCCTACTAAACACAGGAAGTTCCGGGTGAAATCTATGATGTTTTCACAAAAATTTTCTTTATTGTTAAATATTTCATTACAGTTTATTTAGAAGAAAGATTGCAAAAGTTTGAAAATCAAGCCAAACCAAAAATTATAAAAGTTTGATGATACAAGCCCAAGCCCAACTTTGCTTTTATTAATCTCAAGCTAAGCCAAGTTTGAAATTTTAAAAACCTAGACACACCCAGAAACGAACAAAAAGAAGTGGTGACACAAAATACTGTGTGTTAAAAAAAAAAAACAACTTGGAGTACGCAATGATCAGAGAAAGGTATCTATGTATCAATTATATCTATTACTAATATATTATTATATTTTCCAATTCATTCTATTATAAGTTTCTTCCTCCTCATTGCCAAATGTTCGAGAATCTTCAAATTCGTTGACGAGATTGGTGGTATTTCTGATGCGTATCTATAATTGTAAATATTTAATTAATACTAAATTACGAAATATTTAATGTACTTCCCCAGAAAAAGCATTACATACATACATACATACATACATAAAATCACGCGTTTCCCACTTAGTGGGTTAGTAAAAACCCGAAAATAATAAGAAAAGGGATGAAAGTAAGCTCCACTGAATCACTTAACTCTTTAAAAACATTCTTCTTTCGCCTTGCCCAAAATCATCATAACATTCATACAAAGAACATATTAATGTGACCGATTTTCGGTAGCGAATAACCGCATCCGGACCACAATAATAGTTACGCAACAATCATCCTTCGCCACACATTCCTATCCAATCAGAAAAAGCCTTCAGTAATGTATATGGATTTTTGACAAGACATTTTTCAGTCAATTACAAACATTTTAATTTTTCAATTGGTTTCCATGGAATGATTTGGGCTGTGAGATTCATGACAACGGATTATTTAATATATTTATAATTTTCTATCTCTAAATCTATAGAAGATATAACAAAAATGTTTAATGTATTGGATAGAGAATTTTATATTCTTTAATATTTGTATGGCGTAACATAAATTTCCAAAAAATACTATTTTAAAGATTTTTTTAATAAAACTTCTACTTCCTGTTGTCCAATTGTTACCAAAACCTTGTCAGCTCTTCCCATTAATGTCAGACACACACACACGCATACACACACAGCCATCCACACACACACACACGCACACGCACACGCACAAGCACACACACACACACACTCACACACACACACACACACACACGCACACACGCACAGACAGAGAGAGAGAGAGAGAGAAATCATTGTAAAAATGTTAAAATCGGATTTTATTGATCTTAAAACGTGTTTATTCACTAAAATCTAGATATGAGATGTTTAGAATGAATCCAATATCAAAAAACGGCGAATGGCAATATTCTTTTGATGGCTGTTATAATGAATTTCAGGAAAATTGCATTTCATGATCTATTTGAGTTTTGAAATGAAAAATGATCAGACATACGTTTCGTATCCTTCTCCGAATTAACTCTGTAATCCCTATTAAATAGCATTTAATTAAAATTTTAATTAACTAATAATTGTAATTATGATAATAAATTTAAGTACGAATCTGGTTAAAGTCAATTATGCGCCCGTGAAGTGAGACAAACGTCATCTACAGAAAATATATATAATTACCAAAACCTACGTAAAGCAAATTAGCGAAATCCGGCATTACGTAAGAATAAAAACACTAAATGTAAAGTAAAACGAGAAAATTGTATTTTAATATGAAAAGTAATTAGCATAAATTTCATCTCGACTTTTATGCGAAACTAATTTAGTTTCCTTCCGTCTGTCACTTGCAAAATATGAATTCATTATCTAGAAAAATACCTCGAGTCTGAAAATCTGAAAAACTAAAAAAACATCTCCAATGTACACCTTAACAACAGAGCCAATTGGTATTCAGAGTACTCAGCCTCTCTAAATTCGATTCCATACACACAAACACACTCACACACACAACACATCACACACTCGAAAATGAGATGCAGAGAAAATCATCAAAGAGGCACAAAGCTTAATACTCCCTGCTCTGGAATCCCAAGAGCGGCAAACAGAAGACTTCAGCGAGTCAAACTACCCTACAGGGTAGAGGCAATGTGCCGCTCGATAGAAATGGCATCAAGGACTAAAATAAACATGCGAAAGATAGAATGGAAGACGATATAGGTAGTGTGTACGATGAAGAAATTTAAAAATCAATTTCAGACATTTTCAATTTACAGTTTCGGAAATTTACAACTAAGAGGAGTTTTCTAAATTCATTCTTTGGCGGATGAGGATATTATACGGAAAGCAAAAAGAAATTTTAAGTTCGTGACAGAAATGTGGAAGTGATTACTGCTTTGAATATTGCGAAAAGTATTTTGAGAATTACTGGATTACTGCCATATATTTCAGAAGCAAATGAATTCATTTTTAATTAAAGAACAGAAAATCCTGTATGTAACCAGCAATAAGATTATACATATTTTAGGTATTCTATTTTCTATTGCATGCATTAGGTATTTGGTGAACGATTGTGATTTGAAAAGCCCGGATTCGATTCCGAACGACGACAAACTTGAAACTTATTCCCAATTTTCAAATGAGACATGTGACACCTGTGATAATGTTCTCTCCACGACATCTGACTTTTGTCAAACAAATGCTTTCAACGATACAGATATATCGTCTTAATTGAAAATTTACGAAGTGAAGCAGATTGGTATAGAAATAGCTAATAAGCAGTGCTGATATACTTATAAATTAATTATTAATTTACTAAAAATTTCAAGTCGGCCAGTGGCAATAAAAATGTGCACTTCAAGACAGAGGCGCCGACTTTTTAGAAACGCAAGGGGGGCAAAAAAAATATAATATAACTAATGCATATTAAAATTTAAATACATTTACAACCCCATATCACATAATTACCTATTAATTAAAATTCTGAGGATTCTGAAGGTGGCCAAGGCCCATATGCTCCGTAGGGTACATCTATAATACAGGGTATGGCCATGGTGAGGCTTTATTTTCGTCCGTCATTACCGAGCCACTGTCATTTATGTTGTTACGCAAATTTTCGAGGCTATTTGTTTTATTTTAATGAAAAACACATTTAGACATAATTTTAATGAGGTAATAAAAATTTCTGGATTGCAGTCACAAAATTTTATTTACTAAATGAGCCTTCCTCAGGAGCTGTACAATATTTACAATAAACATTACAATTTAACAATCAGAAATAACAAAAACATAAATTACTTACATGATAATTATGTTAAAGTTTATGTAAAATGTAAGTAATACTTTTATTTTATTTACTTGTATATTTCGACTTCGATTACTGACATTATTGAAAACAGCAATATTAAGCACAAACATTTAAATTTTTAAAAGGTAAGTGTAGAGTGTATAATTATTATGTCAATAATAATCACAGATAATAAATTAGATGTAATAATGAACTATATGTTAAACTCTATATAACCTCTAAATCTGTCATAATAAAAATAATAATTATGTAGCTCGTAAATAAATTATTTTTTATTTAATATTATTTTATAATACAATATTACATTTCTTACAAATAAATACGGAAATCTATTCTGTTTGTTTGACATTGGCCCGCTAATGGCGGCGATCTTGGCCCATGGCCATACCCTGTGTATGTATAGATGTACCTTATGCTCTGGTGCCCTCCTGTTTATAGTGGGCGCATATGCTTCAAGAACCATGCCCTTAATTTTGCAAATTTCGGAAAAATTCCTTTTGCATCACAATCACTACATCAAATAACATGGACCCTTAATTATTTTGTTTGCAATATTTTTAGAACAGTCTATATTTATTGTTTATGGTCAACTTGGCATTTTTTATAAAGTGTAGATTTCTCTAAAAGTTTTGAAATAATAATTAATGCATCACTAATATGAATCCAAAGCATCATTCCGGTATTTTTTGTGGCAGGAGAAACGAGAAACATGTTCCGGGTTCCGGTTCCGGAACATTTAGTAATATATTTTATTAAATAATATTTTAATGATAAATAGTTCATATTACATTACGCAGAAAATTAGAGATGCATTCGGGTCGGGCCGGGCTGGGCCGGGCTTTGAGGCTTGGATCGACTCGGCCCGAAAATCAACATTACCAGCCCGACTCGAAAATCGACTCGACAAAAAAATTAGCTAGCCCGGCTCGAAAATTGACTCGAAATCGGGCCGGGCTTCGGGTCAGGCCGGGCCAAAGCTCGAAATTCGGTGCAGCCGGCATTCCTAATGTTGATTTTTATGTTAAAGCGAAATGTTTAACTTTTTTCGTGTCAAACTTATAAAAAACCTCTACATTCTTATAACTTTCAACATTAGTTAACAAAGCAGTTAAAAAAGAGACCCTTCTAGTGTAAGTTTGTTATAAAAATTACATACCTACGAGTATTTAACACTTTGCTTACCAAAGACGTTCGAAAATTTAAACAACTTTTTCACACATCTTATATAAAAAATATAATTTACATAAAGATTTTTTATCTAACTTTGTTTTTGTTCAAAAATAGAACAAGAAATCATTATGGTAGGAACAAAAATCACTTTTATTTAAGTATACGAGTAATAACAATAATAATAGCAACATCACAATATAATTATTATGCTTTAATGAATAACCTTGAATTCTTGAAGTAAAATAATACATTTTTATTTATTAATATGTGAAGTATGTTGTTATTAAATCATTTTGATCCTTTTTAACTTCATCCATTTTCATTAAAATATCAAGGAAACTGTGCATTTGATTGGACTATAAAATTTTTCGGGTCGGCCCGAAAAGCTCGAATTTTCGGGCCGGGCCAAAATCAAAAGCCCGACTCGCCTCGATTTTTGAAAATGATTAGCCCGATTCGGCCCGATAAAAAATATCTTCGGCCCGGCTCGATGATCGACTCGAAATCGAGGCGGGCTTCCACTGCAAGTAAAGCAAACATATAGGCCCGTATTCTAACATCTTGAAATAGCGCTACTTCCGAAAAATCGCTACTTCAACAGTCAAATGTCAACTTTAGTATTAAAATTAGGAGAAATAAAAATAAATTAAATTATAAATGCCACTTAATTCAAATATTATGGTTTTAATTTACAAAAATATGAAACCTATTCTTATCTATTCATAAAATAAAATAAAATTTAAAAAATCGAAATAGCACTACTTCGGAAGTAGCGCTACTTCAAGAGGTGAGAATACGGGCCATAGTATTCTTCACGTAATTAAAAGTTTTTTTTTTTGCCACATCCTATACTTCTATTGACCCAGCGGTAAACCGTACGAGCCCTAGTCCATATTAGTTGGCCTATTTGTTAAATTCAGTTATCGTGACGTAAATAGTATTATAATAATAATGGAGAAAGTTCTTATTTTTTATTTAAAGTAAAGATATTTCTACATTATACCGTAACTTTAAATTATATTTTTAACTAAACATAAATATTCAATAATATAAAAATAACTGAAATTTTAGTAAATTTCTATTATTTATCAAGATTGGTTAATTCGCTCATTATTTTAAAAAAATTCCGTAATTTTTTATGGTGTCTTACTTCAAAACTCTGACAAAAAACAAAATATTTCAGAAAATATATACTATGTAGCACAAGAACCACAAAATAAATAAATAAATATATCATCACGGCGTATTACCCATTTCTGAGTGTGCCAGTCTGTGTATTACACAGATTTCGGTAATGATGATGACATATTTGTACTGTGCGGGCGTCTACCAGGCGTCACCTCACAGGCACTCATTGCTGGCGTGGAGACTGCACCACAGGGGTCACTTATGTGCCATTTAAAATTCGAAATATTTGGCGTCTGTCGGGATCGAACCCGATTTCCTAAATTCGCGACCGGACACTCAATCACGCGCCCACAAAATATCTATAATATTAAAAAAAAATACCCATGATCACGATAGTTATTATATGTATTATATATGCGCTAAATAAAATAAAATTTTAGCGACAATGCCAACTAATATGGATTAGGGTTCGTATATTCAAATGAGTAAAACGAACAAACTTAATAGGTACATATGTAAGGAAAGAACGTACTAATAGCAAATAAGATATGCATAAACCAGGATTCGAATCCAACTATTTGTATTTCAATATCTTCTTCTTCTAATCCCAAATGAATACTTTTGTATCTCAAACTTATTCTTTGCATTATTTTAAAGAATTTTTTCCGTCATATGGTATATGCGAATGCAGCCGTAGAAATATGCGAATAGAAACTTTTACAATTTCGCCGTGTTGCCGTTTCTTTTCCCCTGACCCCCCACCACCCCAAGGCGTGTGACCAGCGAGTGACGTCACTGCCGTGTCCGGTAAACGCTCTAAATTACTTTCTCTCTGTTTGTCCGCCAGACTATCTACACAGATATTACAATTCCTTTGTCTATATCATCATATATGCAAGACTTGCTACGAGAGGAGATCTCTCTCCCGCATATAAGGAGCGTATAGCGCTGTCCTTGTCATTCCCGTAGGTATTGTGCCTGTGCGCGTCTCCCTTCTTATGTTCGCTCTTTCTCCCACTTTAGAATTATACATATTTTTTCTTTTTCTTTCTCGTAAAAATTAGTTTTTTTCTGTCGCTCGCCTGCTCTTCGTTCTCATTTCTTACACAGCGCTCTGTCTTTGTTTCTCGAGGGGAGATGATATATGTCTGTCTCTTTTTCACTCGTATAATTTCTTCTCTTTTGTAGGATTATTTGGAATTTTTCTTTGATCGAAATTTTGGGTTCGTTCAATTGATTTTTTAACCACGCTTCATAAATAAACACTATTCATACGTACAACGTTTTTTCTTGTAAAGAGATTTTTCGGAGGACGTAAAAATATTGACTCAAAAAGTGGAGGAATTTCTTATTTCACTTAACGGCAATTATCCAGTTACCTTTTAAACATGTTCTTTTAAGACAATAAATATATATATATATATATATATATATACCTACATTATGCTTATGTATTTTGATTATATGGTTCATGAGAAATACCTAATAACTATTTAAATCACGTCTTATTTTAATTACTTAGGTATACATAGAAATTAATATAAATGTATCATCACGGCATATTACCCATTTCTGGGTGTAACAATTTGCTTTGTAGACAGATATCGGTAGTGACGATGACATATTCGTAAATAGCATTGTATTTGTAGATTCATGAAATTCATTTAAAAATTGTTAATTTTTCATCAAAATATAAAAATATGACATATGATTTAATACCAAAATTTTAAGAAAATATAAAACTTTTCTTCATCTTTTACTAAGAGAGGTATTGGATTCATTCCAAAAATCGCATATCCAGATTTTAGTGAATAAGAACGTGTGTATGTGTGTGTGTGTGTGTGTGTGTGTGTGTGTGTGTGTGTGTGTGTGTCCGGATGTTGGAGGGACGGTTTCTCAAATTCTATAAGACTAAAGACCAATTTAACTACGTATTCTTTATTCTGACATTAATGGGAAGAGCTGAAAAGGTTTTGGTAACAATTGGCCAACCGGAAGTAGTAATTTCTTTAAAAAAATCTTCCAAATATTATTTGGAAATTTATGTTATTATAAATATTAAAGAATATAAAATTCTCAATCCGATACATTTTTATTATACTTTCTATAGATATAAAGAATTATAAATATATAAAATAATCCGTTGTAATGAATCTCACAGACCAAGTAACTCCTTGGAAACCAATTGAAAAATTAAAATGTTTGTAAATGACAGAAAAATATGTGTCAAAAATCCAGATACATTACCGAAGGCTATTTTCTGGGAAGTACCTACAATTAATATTTCTTATTTTATTATTAAATAAATATTTAAAATTATAGATACATATATTACATATACGTATCTAATACACTGCCAATCTCGTCAATGAATTTGAAGAATCTCGAACACTTAGAAGAGTAGGAGGAAAAAAATATATAAATATATTAATAATAGATGTAAATATAATTTTTTTAGACGACCATTGTGATAAGTATGACATATCAACGTAGTATCTTAACACTGAAAGTTGAACTTATCACATTAGTGTTACGATATATTTCATATCGTAATAGTTGACACGGTTGCTAGGTTACTATGTCATTATTTTCTGGCTATATGTATACATTACTATTCATTTGTCAACTGTCCGTACGTTTGAACCTAAATTTCAGTTTTGAAAAAAAAAGTAAAATTTATTTATGCTCGTCTAAAAAATAATGTTCATAACTTGTATGAAATTCAAATATCTTAGCTCGTGTGTATTGACTTGCACTCCGCTACGCGTCGTGCGTCAATTTACACTCGCATGATATTTGGCATATTTCATAACTTGTTACGAAAATAACTATTATGTGTGTACCAGGAATGTTAAATACATTATGTACCTACTTATATAGAATAATATGGAAATGGCGAGAGGTCTTGAGCTAGTCACAACAGATTTTTATTTAAACTATACGCGTATAAATGTATGACGTCACAACTTTAAAGTGATTATAGTTGTAGTACTAGACAACTACGCGAAAAGAATGTAATGTAATATTATTCAAAATGTATGATGTAAACGACTTTAGTTCTGGCTTTATCCACTAGGAGGTGCACATAATAAATGTCTGACGTCACATAATTTGTAATTCAGTGAAATTTTTAAAACATTATATTTCAATAACCATACATATTTAGAAAGTGTAGTGACAAATGTTAAAATTCATCAATTTATTCAATATTTCAAAAAAATATTATCTTTTTAAAAGACGTCATTTCCGGCATTTAGTGATAATTTTAATATACAACAATGTAAATGTAAACGAAAGATATTTAATGAGAATGATCAGTTTTACTCAGCGTTCCATATCATCATAAATAAAACCTGCGCATAAAAGCAATGCACATTAGCACATGCAGAAATAGTGAATAAAATGATTGTTTCTGTCCCACATCCTCGTCTGTATGAATGAATGCAACTGTTCGCCTCGCCAAGTCCGGGCATTCTCGCGTTCGTCCCGTCCCGTCTCTTATTTAAAGTTGCGGGAAAGAAAAGGGAAAAAATGTGCCGTCACTCAGTGCTGCGCTATCTAACAGCCGTGACTCAAAACCAATCAATATTCGATTCTGGAATATCAGGAATGACCAGGCAGTGGCGGTGGCGGTATGACAAGGACAAACTCATTTACGTGAAATATCGGCCAGAGAGAGAACGAGAGGGTATCACTCACACGCACATATTCATACATACATACTGGAAGAACAGAACAGAAGATATTTACCCAGTGCCATCAGATGAGATATACTAACATAACCAAAGACAAAGATCATTCCATTGTTTCAACAACAACGAAAAATTGTAACTGTTTGTTACATATCAACCTAAATATGTGTAGATAAAATATAATAAGTACTTAATAAATATTATATTAAAAAATCTCATGTGACCAGCACAAAACCTCTCGCCATTTCCATTTTATGTGAAAAAAGTATTGTATTGCACTTCGCTGTCGAAAGGTCATTTTATAATAAAAAATTACAGAACTTTACCCAAATATTGTATTTTTAATGTATTTAACAGGTCTTGTGCACACATAAAATTCCAATTATCTATTTTTTCATTTAAGAGGAAGTTCCTCAATGGCAGAGATTCTTCCAATTCATTAACAAGATTGGGGTATTTCTTATTGATATGTGCATTTGGCCTATAATTTTAAATATTTAATTAATAAAACAATAAGGAAAATTAAATGTACTTCCCAGAAAAAGCTTTCAGAATGTTACTAATACTGTTGATTTTTGACACTGATATTTATCTGTCATTATGAACCAGGGATGGCATGATTTAAATCATTTGATTTAAATCACGATTTAAATCATGATTTAAATCAACTGATTTTTTAAATAAAAATCGTTGATTTTTTCGAAAGATTAAAAAAAGATTCAAATTATAATAAAAATGTATTTATTTGCTACAAAAGTATAAATAACAACAAAATTATAGGCTGTTCGAATTCAAACAGATTACTGATTACATGTTTTGACCTGTTTTATTTGGGTAGGTATGGTTTAAAAAGGTGCACGCGCGTGGACGCCTTATATACTACGAATATGCAAAAATTCAAATGCATCCTTTATGCATTCGCTTATTACAGATTTCGTTTTCGTTTATGAAATAAAAAAATTATATTGGTTTTTAAACAATTAAAAAAGTGCAATAACACCAACAGAGATCTTTAAAAATAAAAAAATCATGATTTATTTGATTTTTTTTAAATCAGTGATTTTTGATTTTTTTAAATAAATCATGATTTTTGCCAACCCTGTTATGAACTATGTCACAAACATTTGAATTTGTCAACTTGTTTCCTTGGTGTAGTTTAGTCGGTGCGATTTATTAGATCCGATTATTCTATATATTACAGTGTCTTTATCTCTAAATTTATAGAAGATAAAATAAAAAATTGTCTCAGGTTTAGAATTTTATGTTCAATATCAGCAATAAATCAAATTTTCAAAAATTAATATTTAGAAGATTTTTTTAAAGAAACTACTACTTCCGATTGTCAAATTGTTACCAAAACCTTTTCAGCTTTTCCCATGAATGCCAGATTGAGGAATTCAAAATGAAACTGGTCTTAAGTCTTATAGTTTTTGAGGAATCGTCCTTCCAACATACACACACATACGCAACACACACACACACACACACACTCACAGAGAGAGAGAAAGAGGGAGCGAGATAGAGAGAGCAAGAGCGAGATAGAGAGAGCGGGACAGAGAGAGAGAAAGGGACATCATCGTAAAAATGTTAAAATCGGTCTGTAGGGACCTTAAATCGTGCTTATTCATTAAATTCTGGATTTGCGATTTTTAGCATGAATCCAATACCTCCCTTAGCGAGACGTAAAAAGACTATATATCATCACGTCTTATTGCATGTAAATGATTATTAGTTGAACTATTTTTTTGCAGATTTCGATAATTGCTGATAATAAAACAGTATAATTTTTATGTAGTGCAATCGCTATAACTGCGTGTGGTGCTCAAAGAAAAACCCGTGCGGATAAAAAATATGATTTCGTACACTCAGCACCGGGAGGAAATGTTTGATGATATATTCATATTTACTCGATAATGACTATTTTATTGTAGTTTGTAGTGCACTCTTCACATCAGTATTGCGTGTCCATTAAAATATAAGATCCGTAGCTGTATGGTTGTACCTACATTAGTACCTACTGCTTATTCTTGTAATTTTTACCGATCAAGTTAAAATCTGGTTGTTGTTTAATTATGTAGGTACACATTATGTTATACCGAAAAATAAAAAACCTGTGGTGTATTCTCCAGACCAGTTATAAGTGCCTATAAAGTAACGTCTAGAATATAAATCTAATGCCACCCAGTAATGGGTAATAGATAAGTTGTGATTGCTTTTGGTCACTAATATTTTTTTGTAGAACAAAAGTGATCCATGTGACGTACTCTCCACATCAGTTATAAGTGCTCATAAAGTAATGTTTAGTACTGTGAAATAAATTGCTACACCCAAATGTGGGTGCTTGTATAATAATTATTTACCGGTTGTGATGTGTACGACCCGGGTTTGATTCGGATTAACTTCCTTTGTGGTGTGAGTAGGTACTGATATACATAATATCAGCTTCATTATCAAAATCTGCTAACAGAAACAGATTGGCACACCCAAAAAAGGGTAGTAATCCGTCAAGACATATTTATTTATTTGTCTTGTTTATATTAAAATTTGTATGAAATAGATTGCCATACCCAAAATTAGGTAAAAATAACATAATTTTAATAATATTTATTATTTGTTTATGTTTATATTTATTAATAATAATAATCTCAAACATAATTAATAATAAACCACGCCTTTTGCGCTTCCATCCCTTAATTAACACCCTGAATTAATAATCCTCCAATCTTCCTGCGTTATCCATTAAAATTATTCGCACTGGTATAGTATATTTGATATACATAGCGAGAACAAGACCAACTTATCTCCCTCTCCGTGTGTGCGAGAGAGATGGCTGAATGGGCGTGGCCAGCCGGTGGGGGCGGATACAATATGGCGGATAGCATCCCCCCACCCTATCCCCACTTCTCGAGTATCATGCAGGAGGAATTATAATTGCATATGATATGTAAGACTGTATTGGTACTGCAGGAGCTAGGAGTTCGTAAGATGCTGACGACACGAGCAATTATTTTTTTCTAGCACTTTAAGTAATGGGTTTTAAATTTTATGATACTTCAACTCTGATTAGGTTAATATGATGAAGATTTTATTTCCTGAAAATTGAGGAAGATGAACGGTAGCAGGAATAAATTAGATATTTTACACCAGATGGTTTTTAACAGTTTATTACAGAACTTAATTTTAAATTAGTTTTATTTATTATAATAATCTAAGTCTAATAAAAGTTTATTAAGTGTATTAAAATTGTAAATTAGAAAATTTGTACGTTTCTGTTTTTTACCTTCCGTCACCTTTAGGTAAGGAAGGTATTGTTTTTGGTCAAAAAATACGGTGGTGAGTTTTTAAGGAACAAGCACGTTTTAGGGTCCCTAGAATCATGGGCGTCATTTCAGCTTTTTAACTGGGGTGGCAAGACCTACCGGGGGGTCTGGAAGATGTGGAATACCCCCCAGGCCCCAAGTTAAAGGTGGTCCGGAGATCCTCCCTCGGAAAATTATTAAAAACTGGCTTTAAATTTGTTAGTTTCTGAAGCATTTTCAGACTATTTGTATCTAAGTTTATAATTTACAAGTTTTCAAATCATGTGCTATCTTTCTGAGCTAACCTAAGCGTGATTACGGAGAATCAATAAAGTTAAAAAAAAATCCTTGTTGTATACTTGAATTTTTCAATTAGGTATTCGTAAATTATTGAGTCTTTTATTTAAAAATTCTGGGGTGGCAAAATACTGGGCGCGACAATTCTGGGGTGGCAACTGCCACCCCTTGCCACCCCCGAATTACGCCTATGCCTAGAATACGATTTTACTAGTTTTATGATGTCTGTATGGGTGTCTGTGTGTGTGTGTGTGTGTGTGTGTGTGTGTGTGTGTGTGTGTGTTTGTGTGTGTGTTTGTGTGTGTGTGTGTGTGTGTGTGTGTGTGTGTGTGTGTGTGTGTGTGTGTGTGTGTGTGGTGTGTCTGTTGTGTCTCCGACGACAACTCCAATACTACAATTCTAAAAATTATAATTCTTTCGTATTCCCTTCTTTTCATCCTTATGAAGAGCTGATTAGATTTTGGTTATTATTGGTCAACCGGAAGTTCCCTTATTTGAAGTTCGTAACAGTTTCTCTTGAAAAAACGCAGTTAAATATTAATTTTTGACATTTTATGTGATTATCAATATGAAAGAATATCTTATTGTCTATACGATTTGATTATACATTTTTCTTCATAATAGATTAACTTTCATAAATCAGCCAGCTTTGCCATAATCTTGGAAACAACTGATATATTCAAATAATTCTAATTGAGAGATGTCACTGTCAAGTGCAATTTACATAGTGTATATTCCTGTAAAATTTTATTGGATTTAAATCTTTTCCAAGGAACTTCGATATGAATAGTATATGTTCGTGATAAAATTCTACTGGATATATAGATTCTTTTCCAAGGAAGTTTAGGTATAGGATTTGTACAAAATATATTGACAGAATTAATTTTAAATATTTATTGAGAGTGACTTATTTTATATGTATTTAAAAATTATGATGTCTTCACGTACCTATAGAAATAAATAATCCATTATGCAGAAACTATGAGAGCAACCAGAACCAGATGTATGAATTATATAAAACTGGATTCGAACTCGGATTATCCGAATCGCAGTCCATTGTTATCTACAATCATCTATACACAACTGTAAATATAGGTAACTGTAAAAGTTCAATAGACATGTAATATATCACCTATACAATAGAATGTCCTATTGAAACATTTTAGGGGACGTAAAGAATAGAATGCCACAAAAAATCGAAGAACCACTGTCCTTTTTTAAACACAAAACACAACGATAACGATACTTTTTATAAAGATTGCAAACAATTATAAACAAAATGTAGCATTACATATTTATATATTTATGGAAACAGCTGTTCTATTCTTAAAATATTTTAAATAAATAACAATATTGTATTTTGAAACTATTATTGCATTAAGAATTTTTCCCATTATTAAGTGTCAATTTGCTTTTTACAGATTTTAGTAAAAATTTTAAATTAAAGAAGGCGAAATACCACAGGTTTTAAAATTTATAAATTATTAACATCACCTAGATATGAATTTGGTCCGTTAAAATTTAAATCATAAGCAGATACGGATTCTATTTTTGGTAATTAAAAAATAAATAAAATGTGTTAACCAGCACAATACCTCTCGCCATTTCCGATTTGTTACATAAGTATCGAATTTAACATTTCTTGTATACCTATACAAATAATTCAAATTATATCTTTTCTTTCATTCTGTAAGGAATCTTGTCCTATTTTTCTAAAATGTTCAAAAGTTAGTTCCATTTCATTGACGGGATTGGTGATGTTTTTTTTTTTTTAGATATATATGTACCTACTATTAATATACATACCTACCTACAATTTTAAATATTTAATTAATAATTCAATAAGAAATATTAAATGCAGGTACTTCCCAGAAAAAACCTTCAGTAATGTCAGTAAAACTGTAGATTTTTGACACTGATATTTTTTTGTCAATTACAAACATTTGAATTTGACAACTGGTTTCTTTGTGTAGTCAGATTATTCTATCCCTGTATTATATTTTCTTTATCTTTAAATCTTTACGATATATAATAATTTTTTAAGTGTATTAGGTAGAGAATTTTAAGTTCTTCAATATTTGTAGTAACACAATTTTAAAAAAATAATATTTAGAAGAATTTTTTTAAGAAATAATTACAATACGTAGTTAAACAGGGCTTAAGTACTATAGTTTTTGAGGAATCGTCCTTCCAACATCCAGACACACACACACACACATACTCACCCACACACATACACATGTACATATAGGTACATCAGTAAAATGTTATAATCGGATTCTAGGTACCTTAAAACATGCTTATTCATTAAAGTCTGGATATGCTATGAAGAATTCACTACGTCTCTTAGCAAGAGGTAAAAAATAATAAATATGCAACTATATTATTACCAATAAGCAATATATGTATTTATATTTAAAGAAACAATAAATATGTAGCTGCATTGTTACAAATATTCTTTGAACTATTCTAATGTAAATAAATGTTAAACCATTTTTGACTATTGTTTTGTTATTTGAAAAGGTCGAAATAATAAACAAATAAAAATGTATCAAACAAAATGTCATATACCATTTAAAAATAGACTAGAAACAATAAACATAATAATCAACATCATAAACAAATGCCTCAACAATGCCTACTCCGCTATCTTAAATCTTATCTATCGATTGTCTTCGGCGCTCTCTGCCCACGCTAACAGCGTACGTTAACGCTAACGTTCCTTGCCGCGTTATTAACGCACAATTAGCGCTTAATTAAATTCCGATCGGTTTTTGTTTCACGCAACATAACAAACGACGAGCGGAGCGTGCAACGCCTTCTGCTCAGAATTCACTTTCATCCAACGGATGAGGTTTTAATTAAAAGTTGGCCGCCATTACAAACGGCACAAAATGGCGCTGGATCACGGAGGATGAATTAATGGTGTCTGGAATGTTTAATGTGAGATTAATTGGTTTTTTGTAGGTTATCTGATGAACTTTCAAGAGGAGCAATTGAAAATGGAAGAGAGATTTTAATTAAATCTAGAAAGCTTTGAAATGAGAGCAATTCAAAATGGTATCAAAGTGTAATTTGTAATCTATTTTTAAAACAAGATGTAATTCTAATTAGGGAGGTATATTGTTTTTCAAATTTAATTTATATAAGGTGAAGTGGGGTAAATGCAGACTGGTTTTTGTAAAGTTAAAGTTGGGATATAAACCTGTCGGTATCAACGCTTTGTACAGTCATTACTGAATAATTAGTGATAACGGGATTCTAATATTTCTTGTAAATTTTAATACTGTACACTTTCCCCGAAAATGGGGCAACAACTTTGAGCTCAAAATACTGTGAAATCTTGTTTCATGTGCACCGGGACAAGACCACAATTATTAACAAGTGTACATCTCACGTGGTTGTTTAGCATTAATCGATTTAAGCGTGGGCATCACGTTCAGTCCTGCGCGACATCTATGTCGAATAGCTCATATTAACTTGTAGTACATTACTACATACTAGATAGAAATATTTTGCTCATATTATAATAAAAATAACCGGTATATGCACTTGCCAATTTTGCGAACTTACCCCACTCGCCCACTCCACCTTACGTATAATTCATTACAATAGGATCTAAAAGTATCCTCAAAAAAAGGGAACCAAACTATATTTTTAAAGAAGGAGTAGGTACATAGTTTTACAATTTTGAAATACTAAAGTGACTCCTGGGGTGCTTTCTCCACGGCAGCTTTGGTATATAGATATGTTGTCAATAACGAAATCTGCGAATAAAAATGCAAATGGGGTCATTTACCATATTTTTTTAATTTTTTCTTCAGAAAGTTCAACTTCATATAAAGTATTTGGTCTTTGTACGATTTAAAAATTATTTGTAATAATAGAGAAATTAATTTTTTAAAGTTGTATCTGTTACTCGAATTCCCTTTTCAGCTCTTCCAAGGAATGTCAGATTGAAAAATTCATAGTTAAACATGTCTTATGTTTTATAGTTTTTGAGGAATCGTCCCTCCAACATCCATACATACACACACACATCCTCACACACACACACACACACACACACACACAGATCATTGTAAAAATGTTAAAATCGGATTCTAGTGACCTTGAAACGTGTTTATTCATTAAAATCTGGATATGTGATTTTTAGCATGATTCCGATACCTCTCTTAGCGAGAGGTAAAAATTGGTAATAAATCACGAAAATATATTTTTTCTACTCCCATGCGTGAAGTGAGTACTTCACGTATCAATTTTTATGTGTGAAGTTTGATTTTTTGCACACGGTGCGTGAAGTGTTACTTCACACACAGTGTGCGTGAAGTAACATTTCACGCACCGTTCATTATTTTAAATTTTACAAATTGAATTGTATTTTAAAAAACAAAGCGGTTAAACACTCGTAACGTTGGTAACCATGGTTACACAAATCGATAATACAGAGGCTTTACGTTAAAAGAATGACAATGTGAAGAAAAAATGTATTTTATTGCAAGGTTGTAGAAAAAGTATAGTATGTAACACGTGTGTGAAGCCTTTCAGCTTCACACACTTGCCATATAATATGCTATTTTTATGGTGCCGTGTCGTAATGATAACACTACGTACATCAATTGAAATTCTTAAATAACATACTTGTTTACAAACAAATAAAAAACGATATAGGTATCTGATTGTGTAGATTGTTTTGATAAAATACCAAATAATATTTATTTTTTTATCGATTTACGCCAGCAAATAAAATTTTGTACTATATTTGTCTGCATTTGTTTTCTTTATCTTTCATAGTTTTTGACGAGTAATATGTATTATAAATTATAAGGGCCGGTATTGTAAACGTCCAGTTAAATTTAGTTCCATAGTAAATTTAAAGAACAAATGCAATGCGAATTTTGATGATATAGATATAATAAAAAAGAACATGGATATTGATTATTATTTTATAAAATTTATTGTGGAACTATAATTAACTGGACGTTTATAATACCTGCCCTAAATATAGTATTTATTTGCGAATCTTGAAATTTATACTATTTCAATATAAACATTTGATATATTGACGAGAGACAATGCCGTGACATCAACATTTTCCACTTAGTCGTCCACTAACAACCCATTTCTTCTTTTTCTTTCCGTGGTGTGTCCAGAAGCGAACATTCCTCGAGTGTGGGTGGTTGTGGAAATGTTAATATATTCGCGAGAGTTTAATTTAGCACATAGCTTGTCCACGGCTGGGGAGCATGCGCCCGCGCCCTCGCCCGCCACCGCACTCGCACTCGCACTCGCTCCAATATTCCAGCCTTGTCCCGGACCCCGAGAAGGCATATATTAAAACTCCACTTCCTGACGGGAGACAAAATACCAACCAAGGAACACAGACACAGACGAAAAGATGGAGGGAAGAGTTAAATAAATACTGTATCACAATGTATTTTACTCCTATATGGGTGTGAAAGTATTATAATAAAAGTGATGAATACTGTTCCAGCAGATCCAACAAAACTTATGTGGATAATAATAAAAAAAGTACAATATGATTGCGACACTTGGTGAAAGTGTCCTAATAAGATATTTAAAAATCTGATGTGGCCAACACAAAACCTCCCGTTATTTAACTTTTATTAATTTAAATACATACCTACGTATTAACTAACTGTTTCATTCCATATAACTATTGCTTTATTTACTATTTTCTTTTTAAAGTCAGTTACATTCATTTGAAATATGAACTGTGTAACAAAGAAATTGTGTTTATCTCAGGCTTCGGGATGTATAAAAAAAATGATTTTTAAATTTATCTGTAAATTATGTATATAGAAAAAGTATTAATGTATTCCTATAGAAAATTCAATAATCTTTAATTTTCATAATGACAAAATGCGAAAAAATGGCATTTAATGGTATTTTTTGAAGAAAAACCATTATGAGCTTCAGATAAAGTGCCATTTCCGGTTATCCGATTAACACCAAAATCTAATGGGATCTTTCCATATTAGAATAGGGTAGAAATACAAGGTTTCAGAATTTTCTGAATGATAGTATTTGAGTTAGAGTGCCAACAAAATCTGTACACATACACACACACACACACACACACACACACACACACACACACACACACACACACACAGACATCATCGTGAAAAGGTTAAAATTGGATTCTAGGGACCTTAAAACGTTGTCATTTCCTAAAATCTCGATATGTGATTTTTAGCACGGTCCCTATACCTCCCTTACCAAGGGTAGCGTTACCAAGGGTAGCGGGAGGTAAAAATAACACTTCATATGTTTTACAATATTTCAGTCTCCAAATCAACCTCTCGGTTATTTATCATCAGAGACTGGTTCACTCAACCACGAACCAGGACTGCAGATGCGTTTCATACTCATTAGAGCTCTTCAGTGTGGTGTACTGACGCCTCTAGTTATAGATGATAAACATCCCAAAAAGATAAGATGACTGCAGAAGCATGTAACTAAAGTCACTAGATATATAAAGTACCGCAATACGTATGGACCATATGTTAGAGAGAGAAGTACATTGTGGAATCAAAATGGCGGATGACAGTTTGTTATAATCTGAGTTTTATATATAATTTAATATTCAGAAAACAATCATACATGACATTTCAGTTCTAAACAATAATTATTATTATCGATTTATCTGTGAGCCATTTTACAAAATTAAGAGAATTCAAAGTAGACAATTTGTGTTATGTAAATAAACAACTATTTAATTTTATAACTGAATGTGAACTGAGATACAGGTATTACGAAAAAAAAAAGTACTAATAAATAAAATGACCACTAAAGATATTGTGAACATATTGCAGAAATCAGAAAATTTACCACCAGTGCCAAATTGTCATAACATTATGTATAAGTTATTAAAACTATTTGTTAAAAGTAGAATTTATTTCTCATTAAGAGAATTCAAAACTACAAATTCTGTAACTACAAATAATAAAGACAGTAGAAGAGTTGCAAAGAAATCTGTATTAACGAATAAATAAATATTTCACTTTATAATTTTGGTTTGATTTAACAAATAACCCAGAAACAAGATTGTTGTAATAATTATTTCTGAAGAAATAAACTACAATGTAATTCATTTTAAAACCTGACCCATACTTATTACATAATAGCAATTATTTGTTTTAAATTAATTTTATATAACTTGTCTTCAGATTTTCGTTATAATAATATAAATTATTCAATTTGGTTTTCTTAGTAGGCCAAGAATTATTTTAAAATACGCGGTCAATAAATATGTATATTTTGAATTTCGCGCTTCAATTTGGAATCAAAATAGATGCAATTGCGGTACTTTATGATCTAGTGACTTTACAAGTAACTACATGCAGAGCCATCTATCGAGAACGCCGTGAGCTTAGCCAGCCATAAATAATAATAAAAGTACAATATGATGGCGACACTTGGTAAAACTGTTCTAAGATATTTAAAAATAACACTTTCAGCCCGATTCTCAAAAATAAATAAATATATCATCACGGCATATTACACATTTTTGGGTGTGTCAGTATCTACAGCACATGTAGACATCGGTAATGATGATGATATATTTTACCGTGTGGGCGTCGCCTCACGGGCACTCATAGCTGATGTGGAGAGTGCACCACAGGGGTCACTTTTGTGCCATTTAAAATTGGAAATATTTGGCGTCAGTCGGGATCGAACCGGGTGCGGGCATGCGGCCACGGGAAAAAAGCTAATCTTCATTTTTGGATTAGCGAATTCTACTCTAATTTTGACAGTTTATATCTTAAAATATAGTCTAATCTATTTCTAGTATCTACCTTTTTTTATAATATTTTGAAGATTAAATTTTAAATACCGGAATATAATAGAATTCACTAATCCAAAAATGAGGATTAGCTTAAAGTTTTTTTGTGAATCGGGATGTTTATGTTTAACAAAAGATTTCAATCTCTGAATCAACCTCTTGGTCATTTATCAGAGACTAGCTCACCCAACCAGCATCACAGACGCGTTTCGCTCTTATTGGAGCTCTTCAGTGTGGAGTACGTCGATTGAGCGAGCAGGTGATAAACATCCCAAAAAGATAAGATGACTGCAGAAGCAAGTAACTACATGCAGAGCTATCTATCGAGACATATTTGAGCAAAGCATATAATTCTTTGTCAGAAAAAATATGCCGCGGGAATAGGTTTTTAACAGCCCAGCGATCCTGAACACACTTCAAAATTAGAAAAATAATTTTTAGGTCACCAAAAGTCCGAATTCTTACCTGCTGACAGTATTAAAAATTTAATTAAACCAATGCCTCGACGGTATGCTGCAGTAATTGCATCAAAAGCAATGATGAAACTATAATATGAAGTACACACAAGAAAAAAAATCTGTTGTGGCCAGCACAAGACCTTCCGTCAATTCAATGTATTTTGTACAAATCCCATACCAAAAGGACCTTGGAACGGTGTCTATATAATATCATGTAAAATCGAACCCGAACACATACTATTTTTTACAAATTCCACACCAAAAGTTCATTTGAAAAGGTTCTATAAATCCAATAAAATTATAAAATAAACATACACTAAGTAAAATGCACTTGACACTTCCTTCTTCTGCTTCAGCTTTTCTCTTTTTTATTAGGGGTCGTTATTTCCTCTTCTCTTCCACTCATTCCTGTCCAACGCATCTTCTTCACACAGTCCTTCCTTTCTCAAGTCTTCTGCGATACAGTCCTTCCATCTTCTCTTTGGCCTTCCACTGCATGTCACTTGCGAAGAACACTATGACTTACCAATTTTTGATCCTATACTTTCCATATTTGGTTTTGCACTTGCAACAGACATCTGTCAATTAGAATGTTTTGAATGTATCAGCTGTTTCCATGATAAATAGCAAAGCTGACTAATTTTTGAAAATTAATTTCTTTATAATGCTTTAACTCTACATCTATTGAATATGAAGGAAAATGTATAATCAAACCATATAGAGAAGAGTATTTTCTTTTATATATATATATATATATATATATATATATATATATATATATATATATATAATAACAAAATGTCAAAAAATAATATTTAACTGCGTTTTTTTAAGAAAAACTGTGAAAAACTTCAAATAAGGGTACTTCCGGAGGATCAATTATAACCAAAATCTAATCAACTCTTCATACGGATGTCCAGAAGAGGAATACGAAACAATTATAATTTTTAGAATTGTAGTATTGGAGTTATCGTCGAAGAGAAAAATTTGTCACACACGGATACACATACACACACACACACGGACACACACACACACATACAGACATCATCTTAAAAATAGTAAATTCGTATTGTAGGGACGTGCTTATTCATTAAAAACTCACCACCTAATTTTTTGACCAAAGACAATACCTTCCTTACCTAAAGGTGATGGAAGGTAAAAAAGATTAACCCATTTTTTGTAGTTTTAAAATAAGTAAATCTTTGGCGCAATATTTTTGCACAGCACGAATTATTTTGTGACTACATAAGTTTATTTACATAGTTGTTGGTTTATGGTTTAAAAATCTGTTTGGCTCAAAAATTTGCACGCAACTGTGCATGCAAGAAAGTGTTATGTCAAGCTCAAGCCAAGCCAAGCTATACATTTTGAAAAGCTTGAAATTTCGACCTTCAGAAGTATCCTGATTCATTAATTAATTGGTAATATTTAGTGCTGAAAATTTCCATACATTATGTAAGAGAGTATTACGCAACCAGCATCTGACATCCGCTGTCTTTTCGCCTACGTTCAGGGGCTGTGGCATCCACTCTAGTTCTCCGCTCTTCCATACTCGCCACAATCTGTTGTCCGTCTGTGTTCCCTGCTAATCCGTGCGACTAACCGCCGGTTAGTGTAAACACAGACTGACCAGCGGTCACCAGCCACAAGGGCTCTAAGCTAGTGATTGATCTCGATAATTAATCGACTAAGACACAGATGCTATGGGGACTCTGTCCAGGGATTACAGGGAAAATGGAAGATAAACTTTGTTGATTAATGAAAACAGGTCGAGTTTTTATTATTTTATTCGGGAAATATTAATTAATTTAATTCACGTATTGGCACATAGAGAATAAATATATAAAATGCAAAAACAATCCATGTCAATTTTCGACTAAAATGAGTTCGATTGTTTAATTCATCGATTTTTTTTATATCAGAAGCATAAAATGCTAACTGTAAGGAAACCAGCAGGAATTGACATCAATTGCACCAATGTTTTGTTATAAAACAAAAGATACTTAATACTGGTTTATGTAAGCTGTAAACTTATGCATTTACCTTAGCATTAGGATTATGACTTTGCATTAATAATTCGAACATAGACAAATGCGTGCTACGGTATATACAGTGGCGTGCAGTCCATATGTGCAAGGTGTGCACTGCACACCCTGCGAATAATTTCAAAATTTATTGCAATAAAATGTGAATTATTTAATTGATTTGATCTTAATATATGATATACAAAATACAAAAATATTAATACAATTATGGGACAATAACGAACAGTAGCGTGTTTGGTTTGCCTATCAGCGAATTTGTAAATTGCCGGGCAAGTGCAGATCTCCGCACTGCACTCGGTGCGCAAGTTTTACAGGGGAGGATATAGGAACAGTGTATTTGCGCAGACAAGGATAAAATATTAGAAATACGTATCGCCCTATCGCACTCTCCAGCGTGCAGCATATTTTGTGCACGTATCGCCGTAAAATTACTTTTGATAGTATTCACAAATATAAACAAGTTCAGGCAAACAATTAATTATTATTTTTTTCTACTCCCGTGCGTGAAGTGAGTACTTCACGTATCAATTTTTATGTGTGAAGTTTGTTTTTTTGCACACTGCGCGTGAAGTAGCACTTCATTATTTTAAATATTACAAACTGAATTGTATTTTAATAAAACAAAGCTGTTAAACACCCGTAACGTTGGTAACCATGGTTACACAAGTCGATAATACAGAGGCTTTACGTTACGAAAATGACAATGTGAAGAAAAAATATATTTTATTGCAAGGTCGTAGAAAAAGTATAGTATGTAACATGTGTGTGAAGCCTATTTTACATTCGGGTGGTTTGCGATACGATACCACCCTCATGTAAAAATTTCAGCTTCACACACTTGCCACATAATATACTATTAGGTATTTGGTATACATATAATTTATATATTATTTATTTAACTTATATTTGTATTTATGAAAATTTATAGTATGGAAATTGCAGGTGAATTACTAATTGCGAATTTACTGAAGAAACCATTTTCTAGAAGGGACATAGTATAAAAAATAAGATAATTCTGAATTGTTAACCTAAGATTCTACCAACACAATACTTTAAAAAAAAATTTTCTGCACACCCAACACAGAAACGCACCGCACGCCACTTGGTATATAATATATAGCTATAACCTTAACCTTAGAATTATACTGTAACCCTAGAATATGGCAATTTTTAAATTTTTCAATGCAAAATGATAAGGCCGGCCAATCAGAAGAGTATATGCTCGTGTACGATAGCTTGATTCTGGTGATATTCGCGATTGTCAATTTGACGTTTATTATTTTTGAAGAGTTCTGTCACATTGTTTTGATTAAAAATAATTGATTGAAAAAGGTGACCAACTAATTAATTGAATAATGTAGATATATTTATGAAAAAAGACGTGTTGATTTTACAAAAAGTGATATTACCGGCCTGCTGTTATTGGTTTGCTTTAAGAAGTAAATGAACCCGACAGTATAATGTAAAGTTGAATGCAAAGTTTAATGCCAATGCTATAAGGTAAAGTCTTAAGGTTACAGCTTACATAAACCAGTCTTTATGTAATATTAGGGTCCTGCTAGAACTATTGAGAATAAGAAAATCAAGTAACCCTGGAAAACAAAATTTGCAATATCATTTTAAGCAGTTAGGTAGTTATCTGTCATTTGAAATTATGTTGCGAAAGTTCAGTTAGTTAGAACTTAGTTAATTAATTGCTTAGAACACGAAACGTCCCACAAACTTGCTTGTAGTTTGTGAATGAATTAATATTTAAACTTTTTTTTTGCACGGTCAGTGTACCGATTGGGTTTCCAAGACAGTAGGCTTTATTTACAAATTACAGGAGGCGGCAAGTAAAAAAAAACGATCAAAGCTTACTTTAAAAATGACAACTAATATTTTTTAGTTTGTCAAAATAATTTTCAAATCTTATTTTTTAATTTGTGCATCGATTGGGCAAAAATGTAACAGGCATTGCGGTCAGGTATCGAATGTATTGGAGGTCTCGACTTCGTCTCGATTTCCAAAATCATCCTCAACCGGTACGAAGTACTTGCTGTCCTAATACTTAAATATCTATTTTTCACTAATGCCAGGTTACAGAAACGTTCATCAATTCCTTATTCAGGTAGCGGACCATCAAAATGAACAATTCGAATCAGTTTCTTTGTTCTTATTACATTTAAATCATTGCTGTCAAAAAATCGCGTTGCATTTGTTCGTTTTGATGAACCGTTGATTAATTAAGGAATTGATGAACGTGCCTGGAACCCGGCATAATACTAGTTAAATTTTGTCTAAGATATAGAACCCCATCTTCTATCGTTCTAAGTGAAAATATGGTATTAAACAAAGAGCATTTTCGGGTCAAGATTTATAATTTGACATCTTTTAAGTCATTCTGAAATTTATTTGACAATTTTTAAGTCTCCTTCTAACTTCGGCACTTTTTAAAGTTTTAATATACATTGTACCTAAAAGTAGATTGATTCCCAATCAATTGGAAGCTTTTAAAAAGTGAAAATAAAAATGGTGAAGTGTATTATTTTTGAAGAGAACAACGAATATTTTGAACATATTCACATTTAAAACAAAATTCTAAAAATGATGAACAAAGTGTTATATTTTCAATAATTAGCATGACTTTCGTAATAACTAATATAAATGTCATTAAAATCTTGAAGGAATTTACTATTATAGCGGCCTATTCTGTAACTCAACCGTTATTTTTTAAGGCTGGTTAAATATTTTATCCAATAGATTTAGATTTGACAACAAAAAATCCAAATTTTTGTATATGTCAATCTACTTGATTCGCTAAAATTTTTAACCAACTGTTAAAAATTAACGGACAAGTTACAGAATAGAGCTCATAGACAGCTTAATTTTGACATTTGTAATCAATAATAATACTCGTAGTTGTACAGAAAGGTACCGTGGGTATTAGTAGGTACTGAAAGTACTTTACCTTGTCGGTTTTAATTTAAATTACTCATTTCCAGAATTAAAAAATCTGTTGTGACCAGCACAAGACCTCTCGCCATTTCCATATTAGCCTATAAAGTATTGTATTGCACTTCAAATATTTCATTAACAAAATAATAAGAAAGATTAAATATACTTCCCAGAAAAAAATTATCGGAATGTCACTAAAACTGTTGATTTTTAACACTGACATATATCATTTACAAACTATGTTATAAACATTTGAATTTGTCAAGTAATTTCCTTAGTGCCTTAGCCTCTGCGATTAGAATATTCTATATATTATAGTGTCTTTATTTCTAAATATATAAAAGATATAATAAAAATTTGAAGTGTATTAGATGGAGAATTTTGTTTATCAATATTTGTAATAAAAATTTCCAAAAAATTATATTTAGAAGAATTTTTCTAAGAAACTACTACTTCCGGTTGTCCAATTGTTACCAAAACCTTTTCAGTTCTTCCCAGGAATATCAGATTGAGGAAACTGCAGTTAAATATTTTTTAAGTCTTATAGTTTTTGAGGAATCGTCCCTCCAACATCCAGACACACATACACAACTACACACATACACACACACACACATCCACACACACACACACACATACACACACACACAGACATCATTTTAAAAATGTTATAATCGGATTCTAGGAACCTTAAATCGTGTTTATTCAATAAAATCTGGATATGCAAATTTTAGCATGAATCCAATACCTCTCTTAGCGAGAGGTAAAAATGTTGACATTGGTTCTTCTTGATTTAAGCCCCAAATTAATAAATATATGTGCAATTAAACTCGATTTCATTAATTGCGCCAAGTTGTTCTACCCTTACTGTAGCAACAAAAAATGTATGCATTACACTTGCATTGAGTCATCATTTACGAGTAGAATGTATAGGAGTATGTGTTTTCATTTGAAATGTTTAATATTCGTGGCGATATTTGTTGTGATAGGGAGTAGAGGAATTCTGTTTCCGGGTCCCTATTCTCAAATCAGGCCACAGGACACAGAGGCAGAGGCAAATATTTAGAAAAACGATACCGTGGATACCAACACAACACACATACATACATATCGACATCGCAGCAACATCGAGCATCGGCCAAACATCGAATATATTTTTCCTTTCAGCCCGGCTAAAAATATTTCTTGATATTCGTGAGACACTCGGCGGCAGATACATTTTTCATGTAAATGGTGTCTCATATCACATAAAGCAATCGTTCACAATACATAAATCCGCGGAAATCAGACTGGCCGCTTGGGGGAGGGGGCAGTGGTGGTGGTGGGATGGACGCTCGTTTGGGGCTAAGCCGACGGCGATGCCAACGCCATCTGTCCCCTGATGGCGCGAACGCGAACGACAACCAAACACATCTGCGTTTTCTTATGAGCAAATGCGAGCCGATGCCAGATATCATTCTCATTTCAAATACATTTTACTCATACAAAAGATATTTGTCAACCACCCACTACAAAATGGGCGTTGTCACAATAATCTTTTAATGAGCATGTAACACTTTATGGATGTTATTTTGCAAATTATGTTCCAAGATTGGCGCACTAAAATCTCGGCATACAATTTGCGTTGCTAGGGTAATGAGTTATTAAAATTTGGGAAGTGCTTTGGCTGTTGGCGCCGGTTGCCTTGAATAGTTTACGATACAAGTACGTAAAGCTAGTCTTTAGTCACGAATTGGTCAGATTAAAACACGAGGGCAGCGAGGGTTTTAAGTCCCGTGAGTGATTAAAGATGCTTTACATATGTGTATCGTACATTATTTTATCTACGATAGAATCTAATAATCCAATAAATATAAAAAATACTTTTTTGCCCTCCTGAAGTGTAATGGGAACTTTACAAACAATTGTATACACAGCAAGTGTAACCTATATTTTACGCTTACTGTGTTGTAACTTGTCTAACTATGTGGTAAAATAATCAAAATACACTGGACGTTTATGGGCATTTAGAAAAGAAATCATCTTTACTATAATAATGTTCATGTAAAAAAGTACTACCTACTTAAGTTATTTTTTTACTTTAACATTTCCTATATTTAAAATTAATTTATATAAACCAAAATCACGGCAGCGACATATGTCATTATTGTAAAAATCCGCCGTTACTGACATAGTCACCAATCGATATACCTGTCAAATACGCGAGTCGAACATTGTTGAAATGTCAAATATCGACACCTATCTATTATTTATTACGAAGAAAAGACGAGCAAATAAATATATTATCATCATAAACAACGTCTATTATTACAAATAAATTTTCGCTAGAAGAAGTACTCTAATGAAGGTAAGTAAAATCAAATTTGGAAATTGACTTAACCCCAGTATTTTAAACTAACCCTTTTCAGAAGTACAACCTATCTCATTAAAGAAAGTGATTTTCATTATCGTCGGCCAAAAAATTTGATACAATTCTCGTGCGTGAAGTATTTTACAGCGCTCCAGCTAATAAGACACTCGCCTTAAGGGCTCGTGCCTTAAACAAAGCTGTCGCGCTGTAAAATACAACTTACAAGCACTCGAATGTAAATAACTATTATTTATGAATTAGGATCACAATATTAAGTTTGCCATGATAATAACATTGGTTTTGCAAATTTAGCGTGTTTAAAAATTTTAATCATCCGTTGCTCGGTAACCCCTGACTACTGAAACCTTGTTACTTAACAACCGTTTTACAAACTGACAACTAAACATCAATTTTACACACTATAGTAGATAAAAAAACTAAATGGTAGCCGGTTACATTATTAAGACTTAAAATTTTCTTATTTTTATTAAACTACAAATAAATATATTTTCTGAATTGGATAAGCAATGTTTTATACAGGTGTCTCTTAAATAGGGGGACATGGCTTAACCACAGATTCCTGAGGCTAAAATAAGACGATTTAACTAAACTTGCTTCTACCGGAAAGTGTACCATTTAGCCAGAATTCTGCTTCAAAGTTCTTCGAAAAAAAAATCAATTTTGCTCGTAATAACCGGACGCTTTATTCGATTTGGATGAAATTTGGTATGACACTTTATATGGTTATAAATCATCTTTTGAGATGATACTTGTTATTATTAGTGAACCGCTAGTGTATGAAACTTAGGTGTCCCAACATAGATTAGACCGTAACTTTTTAATGGCCATGTCGAAAACGTAAATTTATTTTTCTTCAGAAAGATACATTCAATAGTAAACATTTCTCTCTCTGTGCAATTTATGATATCTGTTACGGTTCACACAGAAAAAAATAAAATCTGTGTGTCTGCACTGCAAAATTTTTAAAATAAATTTAATCTGGCAGTCTATCCAAATGTCAAACAACTAATTTTTAATGACAGTAACAATTGTTTTATTGGTTTTCGCAATATTCTAAAATTAGTAACATCCGTTTGTTCGGCCTAATAATATTTTACTACCATTATTATAATTAAGACGATTACATATCTCAGCTTACTCCTAAACAAGTTGTGAAGATTGGCAACTCGTTACAGACTGCTAGATAAAATTTATTTCAAAAATTTAGCGGGACAGACACTCAGATTTTATTATTTTATGTGTGAACCGTAACAGATATCACAAATTACATAGAGAGAGAAAAGTTTAGTATTGAATGTATCTTTCTGAAAAAAAAAAAATATATAATAATTGCACGTAATCTGCATGGCCATTAAAAAGTTACGCTCTAATCAATGTTGGGACACCTAAGTTTCATACACTAGTGGTTCACTAATAATAACAAGTATCACCTTAAAAGATGACTTATAACCATATAAAGTGTCATACCAAATTTCATCCAAATCGAATGAAGCGTTCTGTTATTATAAGCAAAATTAATTTTTTTTCGAATAACTTTGAAGCAGAATACTGGCTAAATGGTACACTTTCCGGTAGAAGCAAGTTTAGTTAAATCGTCTTATTTGAGCCTCAGGAATCTGTGGTTAAGCCATGTCCACCCTGTATATTAATTCCAAAGAATAAAAAAATATATGATCCATTACTTCTGTTGTAATTTGTCTTGTCGCGAATAGTATTTTCATATTTTCAATGTATGGGCATAAAGAAAAAATTGTTTAATATGCAATAAATAAAAAATTCTATCAGGCTTCTAAGTATGAATTTAGTTCAAGCACTTGGGTATTAACTGCTTTTAAAATAACTTATACCGTGAAGAACTTAAACTTGTTAAAGAAAACCTTTTAATTCAAGTACTATACTTCCGCTTTAGCGATGGTGAAAAATTACATTACCATCACTGTTAGAAGAATTTTTCATTAAAGTTGACACATTACCTTTCTCAGTTATTAATAATAACTCATAAACATGAACAGTATGAGACAGAAATTTATAATAATTATAATAATAAATAAATATATCATCACCTATTTTCATTAAACTAATAATTTATTTTTATTATTTAGGAAAAATATTGGAGTAAAATAATTTTGTCACAGTTATAAAACTTTAATCACTAGGTACAAAAAATCAATTTCTCAGAACAATAATGTAACTAATGTGTCAACTGTGATATGTTTATAGGCCAACAGTAAAAAAACTTAGTTATAAGTTGATGTCTGCGTACCATATGATTTCAAAATTGGCCAAAGAGAAAAATATGAAATTTCATAATTACTTTCTAAAAATATCTGCATAGATTAAATGACGGTATTGTACTTATTGAGGAATGAAAATTCTTCATACCTGATGTCTTCGTTTAAGAAAACACATTTACACAATTTTTCTTATTTTAATTTAAATATTAATTTGTACATTATCATTTAACACAGGCATACCAGGTGTCTATATGAATTAATTTAATGACACTATTCTGACAGTTTAAACATTATGCATTTATTTGTAATTTTGAGTCATCAGTTCCATCGGTATCACTAAAAATGAGCAAGATTAATAAAACTTCAAATTTGATTTTACAGCTTACAAAATGTGTATAACAAAATCTGATTAGTGATTTAGATGTTATCTTCAACCTTTATTTGAAACATTTTTGTCTAAAATTAATAGATAACTAACTATATCAAAATAAAAAAATAAACATTGTATTCTCTATATAACGGATATCAAATGGACATCCCGTATATGTATGTAAGTCTATCAACTGCTAAAAATCATGACAAACTACTGCTTTGCGATTCTTAACTTGTGTCATTAGGAACATGACAGCACTGAGCGTAGTGCAGAATGAAATTTCTTTAAAAAAGTTAGTATAAATAGTGTAATATTTATATAAGTTATAATATTTTATTCAATTTTGACATTTTAAACTGTCATTATTAAATCCATAGCAACAACTACAAGTAACATTTTATTCACAAGTGAATTAAAAATATTTAAATCACTCTCACAAAATTTTAACTCACTCTGCAACAAAAAATGCATTTAAAAATAGCATCAAGAGCGAAAATAACACTCACCACATTATTTATCAGACATTATCAGCCCTTTTAATTATTTTTTACGACATAACTGACAGACAATAAAGCTTTTTAAATATATGAGTTGACGTCTATCAGCAACGATTGTCATGCTCAGCCTACTAACTGATCAGTTTTTTATTTTGTCAAAATTAAATATTATAATGGTTTTTATTATTTCGTCAAAATTGAATAAAATATTATACAAACCACGTGAGCTAAGAATGTTTATTCACTCGAAGAAATTAACTCACTCGCCCTTACGGGCTCGTGAACTAAACTTTCTTCTCATGGATAAACATTACCTTAGCTCACTTGGTGTGTAAATATCTATAACATTGAACAATTTTTACCAATTTTGAAAATTAGCAAATTTTCAAAATTTAGGGTTGATTTCTTTATAAATATTTCGCTATACTAAATCATTTTAAATTTTTTTAAAGTGTATACTTAATCTCGATTTCATTAGTCAATGCCCGTATTCATAAACACTCGTAAAAATTTTAAACGGTTCGTTATAATTTTTATCCAATAAAAAGAGTCGACATTGAAAGAAAATCGAAATTTTATTTGTCAAGTTTGATTCTATTTGTCAAAAATTATAACGAACTATTTTGAAACTTTACGAGTGTTTATGAATATGGACATAATCTTCTAATCCGATTTTGATTATTTTTTTAAAATGTTTGTTATATTCAATCATGTCAATAAAATCTTAAAATGGTTCAGTGACATTGTTTGTAACTAATTAATATATAATGTATTATTAGGCTATTGAGTACTTTTATAATAAAAGTGCTTTTATGGAGAACATTCCTGATTAAGAATATAAAGTAAAAGCGCTTTTATTGTGAAAATGCGTTCGTAATTGTCACGGGCCATTAACAGAAAATTGCTTGCTGATTCAATCACAAAATTTCAAAATGTTGAAATAGATTATCCTTGCATAAAGCCACAGAATATAGTTCAATCTTTATATTTCTAATATTGTTTTTGTATATTAGGAACTAATTTATTCATTTATTATTGTGGTCCGGATGCGGTTATTCGCTACCGAAAATCGGTCACTTTAATATGTTATTATGTATGAATACGTTTATGAATGTGACTGAGGTGAAAGAAGTGTGCATGGATAGGAATGTGTGGCGAAGGATGATTGTTGCGTAACTATTATTGTGGTCCGGATGCGGTTATTCGCTACAGAAAATCGGTCACATTAATATGTTCTTTGTATGAATGTTATGATGATTTTGGACAAGGCGAAAGAAGAATGTTTTTAAAGAGTTAAGTGATTCAGTGGAGCTCTTACTTTCATCCTTTTTCTTATTGTTTTCGGGTTTTTGCTAACCCACTAAGTGGGAAACGCGTGATTTTATGTATGTATATATGTATGTATTTATTCATTTTATGGTGGTAGGTTATGTGCTGGTCATATATGAATATCTTTTAGTTATTCAGTTTTTATTTATTAATATCGTCAAATAATAATAATTTAATTTGGCAATAAAAAGAAAATAACTTTAATGTAACCTGAAAAACTATCTCGTATCTTGATATTAACCTATAAAATTTATATTCATTCATAAATTAAATTTTATTCAAAACAATAATCTTGAATGGTCAAATAATTTGAATTCCTCAATCATTCATCCATTTATTCTTTATTGTCCTGCTGTAATCGACTTCGAGTGTACGGTCAACATCGTTATTAGTGGTGCCTGGCTGATGCGGTATTGTTTATAGTGCAGGATAGCAGGAATACGCAGCAGGACTGGGATATTTCCGGCGGCTAGTGATGTATGAGCGATGGGCTAGATGACCGCTGTAAAACGCTTTAAAAGTACTTGGCTGCCCAAGCTTTATCGATGTTCGTAAAACGATTCCTTATTAAATATAACATTATGATGGGAGGATAATGTTTATGGATAGTTGTTTTGGTTCGCATTTATTGGTTGCAAGTTGCGACCAATGAATACTGATTTCATTTATGAAGAAACATAGTTTTCTCTAGCGATATTGTAATAAAAATTAATAATAATAATAATAAAATGTAAAACTTACATTAAGATGATATGGGGTACTGGTATTGATGTCTTCATTAAAATTTGAAATCTGTAACAAAAAAATAAATAAATATAAATGTATCATAAATGATTATTACCCAGTTTTGGGTGTATCAATCTACTTTTTCCGACGACCACTACGAAAAGTACATAAATTCACACGCTAAACTATTACTGAAAGTTGGTCATTGCACATCACTACCAAAGCTGTGTGAAATGAAAGCTCGTTAGCCAATCAGATGCGTCCGCAACTGTGTGATATGATTTTATCACACACTGCGATAACTGAGCGAACTAACCTTTGTATGTACAAATTTGACAGTTGCAAATAATTTGCTAAATTTACACGGATTAAGAAGGCTGGACACTGATTTATCAGATTTTAACATAATTTTTGGTGAATTGTGATAGCAATGATGTAAACATAATCTGTTTTAATATTTTTATGAAAATTTTATATTGTTTTATTTTTTGTGGTCGTCGGAAAAATATCGTGTACAACACGTACTGAAAGGGTATTTCACATTCACGTGATTAAACCACTCGCCTTCGGCTCGTGGCTCAAACTTCACGTTCGTGTGAAATATTCAAGTCAGCACTAGTTATATAATATACTATTATTCTAGTTTTCAAAGTTGTTGTGAATGAAACAGGGATCATTTTTGTGCTTTTTGACAATTAAATATAATTTTAAATAAAGTTAAATTTTAATTTTACATTAACAAAGAAATTACAGTTTTCAAGAATTTTTAATTTTAAATGCATAGTAGTAGTAGTGCAAATAAATGTTTTCTTTATAAAACTGGTTTTTACAGATGATGGAAAGTCGACTGACGTAAATATTTCTGCTGTATTCAATAATAAAATAAAAAATGTGGCTATTACATTACCTTGGAAAAGACATATACTATTTTCTACAAATTCTATACCTATTCCTTGGAAAAGAATCTATAAATCCAATAAAATTATAACACGAACATATACTATGTAAATTGCACTTGATACTGACATATGCCAATTAGGATTATTTGAATATATCAGCTGTTTCCATAAGTTTAGCAAAGTTGACTGATTTTTGAAAGTTAATCTCTTTATAATTCATTAACTCTATATCTCTTGAATATGAAAGAAAATGTATAGATAATCAAATCGTATAGACAATAAGATTTAATATTATGGGGTCCCGTGGCCGCGTACCTGAGTGTCTGGCCGCGAACCTGGGGGAACCGGGTTCGATCCCGACAGACGCCAAATATTTCTAATTTTAAATGGCACAAAAGTGACCCCTGTGGTGCACTCTCCACGCCAGCTATAAGTGCCCAGGAGGTGACGCCTGGTAAGCGCCCACACGGTAAAATATATCGTCATCATTACCGATGTCTACATGTGTTGTAGATACTGGCACACCCAGAAATGGGTAATATGCCGTGATGATATATTTATTTATCTATTTAATATTGATAATCATATAAAATGTCAAAAAATGATATTTAATTGCATTTTTTCAAGAAAAACCGATAAGAACTTCAAATAAGAGAACTTGCTGTTGATGAATTTTAATCAAAATCTAATCAGCTTTTCATATGGATGTAAAGAGGAATACGAAAGAATTATAATTTTTAGAAATGTAGTATTGGAGTTATCGTCATAGAAATTTTGTCGCGCACACAGCCACATACACACTTGCACACATACACACACACACACTCATACACACACATTTAGACATAATCGTAAAAGTAGTAAAATCGTATTCTCGGGACCCTAAAACGTGCTTATTCATTAAAAACTCACTAACGAATTTTTTGACCAAAGACAATACCTTCTTTACCTAAAGGTGACGGAAGGCAAAAATTGAAGTTCTAATTAACTTAACTTTCGCACCTTAATTTTAAAGAACTGTTTAACAAGATAAGTCAAATTTTAACTTTGCAAGACATACCCGATTTCCTAATTCTTAATCATTCTAATATGACCTTCGTCTTCGTAATATAAAAGTGTACCTATACATATAAGGTTTATTATTAAAATATCTCGAAGCTGTTACATCCGAAGGCCTTTGTAAGAAATCCAACCACCAATGCTAGCATTGTCTCGTCAATGTTTGATACAATTCATCATACTCGCCATCCCCATGTGTTTAGTAGCGGGGCTATGTGTTTAGGGGTGGCAATGACGCGTGCGGTGTTGTATATATTTGTATGTATAACATATGTAGAGTGACCCTGGTGCTGGACGTTTGCTTAAAGCTCGTGATATATCAGGGGATTTACCGGGTTCCGGGGTCCGGATCGCGCCGGACCCGGATTCCACCAGAGCGGAACACACCTCTTCTATCGCAAGCTTCACCAAATGTAAATAACAAAAACGGATTGCAGATTAGAAATGGACACTTTACATCCAGGATAAATTTGTAGATTTATGTTTAAAAATATATCTGCTTATTTATTATTAATAATATGATTTGATAAATAAAAACAATTAAATGTATAGTAATATTATGCAAGGGTCACGCTAGAATTATTGAGATAAGACATAAATAGTTTATACTTTTTACCTTCCGTCACCTTTAGGTAAGGAAAATATTGTCTTTGGTCAAAAAAATCGGTAGTGAGTTTTTAATGAATAAGCACGTTTTAGGGTCCCTACAATACGAATATACAATTTTTAAGATGATGTCTGTATGTATGTATGTATGTATGTATGTATGTGTGTGTGTGTGTGTCCGTGTGTGTGTGTGTATGTGTGTCCGTGTGTGACAAATTTTTCTCCGACGATAACTCCAATACTACAATTCTAAAAATTATAATTCTTTCGTATTCCTCTTCTGTACATCCATATGAAGAGTTGATTAGATTTTGGTTATAATCGATCCACCGGAAGTACCATTTTTTGAAGTTTTTAACAGTTTTTCTTAAAAAAACGCAGTTAAATATTATTTTTTGACATTTTGTTATTATATATATATATATATATTAATCTATACGGTTTGATTATACATTTTCCTTCATATTCAATAGCTGGAGATTTAAAGCGTTATAAAGAAATTAATTTTCAAAAATTAGTCAGCTTTGCTATTTATCATGGAAACAGCTGATAATTTAAAAAAAAAATAATTGACAGATGTCAGTTGCAAGTGCAAAACCAAATATGGAAAGTATAGGATCTAAAATTGGTATGTCATAGTGTTCCTCACAAGTGACGTGCAGAGAAAGGCCAAAGAGAAGATGGAAGGACTGTATCGCAGAAGACTTGAGAAAGGAAGGAATGTGTGAAGAAGATGCGTTGGGCAGGAATGAGTGGAAGAGAATTTTACTTAGTGTACGTTTATGTTATAATTTTATTGGATTTATAGAACCTTTTCAAATGAATTTTTGGTATGGAATTTGTAAAAAAATAGTATGTGTTCGTGTTCGATTTTACATGATATTATATAGAATAATAAATAGAAATAAAAAAAAAAAAATGTTAATGTGAAATTATGTCAAATACGTGCAATTATATGATTGGGTCTGTTATAATACATATTTTAATTATTAACAAAATATATATAGTGTAACAGGCGTACAAGGAAGTCATGTGGTGTCCACATCAGATATTTTAATTTAATTTACTTTTATAGAGCGTTTTTATTAAAAATAACGTTTTAACCTCATAACAATATAATATAAAAGTGCCCTTCATGATAGTGCTATTATAATAATATTGCGTCCATAATATGGACCATTATTTTTATCGTAAATACGTCGTTTTATGGATATCTAATAATTAACTTTTTCAGAACTAGAACTTCGATGACCAGAATTACAGAGAGTCTACGTTCTTATTCTTAAGTACCAATCATGTGGGTCATACAATTAAGTTCATACTTTTGTCTCTAACAAGGAAAGTTTCTCAACAAACATCTTCAATAAGCACTAGAAAAAATCTTGTGAGCCAAATACGCTTACCGAAATAATTTGGGCGTGTGAGTGGAAAAAACAGTTTGTGTTTTGTGGGTGTTTGTTTCGCGGTTCGTCCACCAGAGCGATAAGGCACGAACTCAACATTACCACCCCTTTTTCCCTCCACAAGAAACGAAATTCTCTCATGTCATATTATAATATTTAGATATAATTTTCATTATAGAGAACTTAATAAATATTACGGAATTGAATAAATGCAACGCCTATTTTGACAGCAATAATAGGTTTGTTCGTACAACAAAATATGCACCTAATTGTCAATTTTTCAGTACGCGTGCGTAGTTTGAAATTGGTTTCAAATTGGAAATTTTTGGGTTCTGCGAACAGAATTATAGGTTTTTGTTATTACTACTCTCTGGAGTGAACACAAAGGTTTTTTTATTTAATCTTGATTGTTGTTGTTGACATTTGTCATTGTCAAATAATGAAATTATAATCTTACTTTATTGTTTAAAATCTGCCTCCTGATGATACATTTGCATGTTTTTTGGGCAAAAGAACACAAAGATTGAGTCCCGGAAGTAAAAATCGGACTTGCTTTTGTTTTTACATTTTATCAATTTGGATTGTTTTATTATGATTCATTTAACCTTACAGAACCCATATTTCAGTTTTTTTTTCATACTTCTCAGGCAAGTGACTAAAGATCGGTCTATCAATAGAGATGCACTCGATTTCGAGCTTTGGCCCGGCTCGGCCCGAAGCCCGCCTCGATTTCGATCATCGAGCCGGGCCCAAAAAGCTCGAATTTTCGGGCCGGCCCGAAAAATCTTATAGTTCAGTCAAATGCACAGTTTTTTTAATATTTTAATGAAAATGGATGAAGTTAAAAAGGATCAAAATGATTTAATAACAACACACATCAAATATTAATAAATAAAAATGTATTATTTTACTTCAAGAATTCAAGGTTATTCATTAAAGCATAATAATTATATTGTGATGTTGCTATTATTATTGTTATTATTCATATACTTAAATAAAAGTGATTTTTGTTACTACTATAATGATTTCTTGTCCTATTTTTGAGCAGAAACAAAGTTAGATAAAAAATCCTTATGTAAATTATATTTTTTTATATAAGATTTGTGAAAAAGTTGTTTAAATTCTTTTGTAAACAAAGTGTTAAATACTCGTAGGTCTGTAATTTTTATAACAAACTTACAGTAGAAGGGTCTCTTTTTTAACTACTTATGTTAACTAATGTTGAAAGTTATAAGAATGTAGAGGTTTTTTATAAGTTTGACACGAAAAAAGTTAAACATTTCGCCTTAACATAAAAATCAACATTAGGAATGCCGGATGCACCCAATTTCGGGCTTTGGCCCGGCCCGACCCGAAGCCCGGCCTGATTTCGAGTGAATTTTCGAGCCGGGCTAGCTAAATTTTTTGTCGAGTCGATCTTCGAGTCGGGCCGGTATTTTTTATTTTCGGGCCGAGTCGATCTAAACCTCAAAGCCCGGCCCGGCCCGGCCGAATGCATCTCTATCTATCAATCACATTTGCACATTTGACAGACAAATCTGGGATAGAAACTCGGCGATCTTCTACAATAAGTGCTCGTAGAGCACCATCATCCCTTTTCTGAATAATGGAGAAGGTCCAGTTTTAACGTAAAAAAATATATATCATCACGGCGTATTACCTATTTCTGGGTATGCCAATCTGCTTTTTCACATATATCGGTAATGATGATGACATATTTGTACGTGGGGGCGTTTACCAGGCGTCACCTCATGAGCACTCATTTCTGGCGTGGAGAGTGCACCACAGGGGTCACTTTTGTGCCATTTAAAATTCGAAATATTTGGCGTCAGTCAGGATCGAACCCGGTTCCCCAAGTTCGCGACCAGACACTTAGGCACGCGTCACGTTTGTCTCAATTCTTACCTCTCGCTAAGAGAGGTATTGGATTCATGCTAAAATTCGCATATCCAGATTTTATTGAATAAACACGATTTAAAGTCCCTAGAATCCGATTTTAACATTTTAAAAATGATTCTCTCTCTCTCTCTCTGTGTGTGTGTGTGTGTGTGTGTGTGTGTGTGTGTGTGTGTGTGTGTATGTGTGTGTGTGTGTATGAATGTCTGGATGTTGTAGACACGATTCCTCAAAACTATTTAACTGCAGTTTCCTCAATCTGACATTCCTGGGAAGAGCTGAAAAGGTTTTGGTAACAATTGAACAACCGGAATTAGTAGTTTCTTAGAAAAATTCTTCTAAATATAATTTTTGGGAGTTTTTTTTATTAAATATTGAAGAACATAAAATTCTCCATCTAATACACTTAAAATTTTTATTATATCTTGTATAGATTTAGAGATAAAGACACTATAATTTATAGAGTAAACTAATCGCAGAGGCCAATACACTAAGGAAACCAGTTGATAAATTCCAATGTTTATAACATAGTTTGTAAATGACACATGTCATTGTCAAATATCAACAGTTTTAGTGACATTCTGATAGCTTTTTCTGGGAAGTATATTTAATCTTTCTTATTGTTTTATTAATTAAATATTTGAAATTATAGGTAAAATTGTGGTAAAATGCATATATCCATCAGAAATACCGCCAATCTAGCTAATGAACTGAAAGAATCTCTGACATTTAGAAACTTCGTCATACAATGAAAAATAGATATAATTAGAATTATGTGTGCAGAAGACATGTTAAATACAATAAAAAACAATATTTGGGTAAAGTTCCTTAATATTTTGTAATGAAACGACGGTTCGAAAGCGAAGTGTAATACAATACTTATATAGCCTAATATGGAAATGGCGAGAGGTCTTGTGCTGGCCACAACAGATTTTTAAGTATTTTTAAACTGTAAAATTATGAATCTCGTCGTACCTTGGCGAATACTAAAGGTTTTTTTTGCATTTTTTTCAGTATTTAAAAAACCATAATTTTCAATTTATTTAGGGGAGGGGGTAATTACCCTCTTTACCCTTGCCATATATCCGCCACTGCGAGAAGCTACATGACACTAGAGCAAATATTTGGTGGTTTGGAAGAATTTATAACAAATGATAATATTCCTTTTCTCTCTCTTTGGCAATGGAGGAACAACAAATTGTGGACTATTCTGACGATCAGATATTGAAATATTTTGCTGAATGAACAAATGATTTTTAATCGTAGGTTTAAAATTTCTGTTGCGCGAACATTTTTAAACTGATGCGCATGCTCAGAATGTTTTATGGCGGTTTCTGACTGTTGTACGAACAAACCTAATATTAATGAAGATAATATAAACATAAACTGAGAATGGGCTTTTTTTTAATTTTATCTTTTATTTCATTTTTTAGAGGTTAAGACTGTTAGCTTGTTTCAATCTTTTCATTCATGAGATAAACAATAAACATTTTTGTAATTCTGCGTAGAATAAAGTTAAAATAATCTCATCAAGTTTGAGCTGGTGTGCTCTTGCTCTAATTCCGGGAATCGTGCATTTACCCGTCCGCGTCTGTGTCCGTTACGTATACGTATTCACATTTACGACTTACCTACAACAGAGATAAGCAACAGCAGCAGCCTAATCCACGGAATGAGCGGAGGATTCCGGGTATTTTTTTACGTTACGGTCCATTAATCCCAAATGGGTTGAATCATACATGAGCGCGGTCGCGGCCAACTCGGGAAATTATAAAAATGGAGGGCTAGGACTGCAGCCATCGCTGGCTTAATGCAAACATCAAAATGGGAATTGTTTACCAAATAAAATACAAATTTATACAAGAATTATTGAATGGATCAAGCTATTCATATTGTAGCATATTTAAGAATTTTTATTATTTATATACATGTCTAAAATATGGGTACACTTTCTGGGGAGAAAGATTAAGCGAAAATACATACAAATTATAAATACAAAAAAATCTGTTCTAGCCAGCACTATACCTCCCGCCAGTACTTCTGATGCCGCAACTGGCGAAATAATACAATAAGTAAAATACACTTTTCTTGTGAAACTAAATCAAGCGTTGATTCAGTTTTTGGAAGCAATTAAAAAATTTTTCTATATGAAGAGGTTTTTGGATGAATGCTTCATTTATTTCAACATAGTCAATAATTTACAATTTTCAACTGCGACGTTTCGGTTCTGTTTAGAACCATTTTCAAGCTAACAAAAAATTGTTTATTTGTAAAATCATTTATAACTAAAATGTAAAACTTTTTAATTATTTAATACTTTTAATTGGTAAGTTTGACAATTGTATATTATAATTTTCATGTAATTAACAATATAATTTTTTTTTTTTAGCTTGAAACTGGTTCAAAACAGAACCGAAACGTCGCAGTTGGAAATTGTAAATTATTGACTATGTTGAAATAACTAAATTGTGTTCCTTTACATTCGTATAATATTGTTTTATTTACTATTACAATTTTTTTTTTAAACGGTATCATTTATAATTTGAAATTTGACAGTGACATTTATATGTCAGTTACATACAATTGAAATCTGAACTGTATAACTAAGAAATTGTGTTTATCTTTAAACAAAGGCTCCGGGAAAAAGTATGAAAAATTTAATAATCTTTAATTCTTATAATAACATGAATCGCAGAAAAATTACATTTAAAGGTATTTTAAATATATATATATTGAGCTTCAAGTAAAGTGTCATTTTTGGTAACCTGATTTACACCAAAATATAATGGCTTCATTCCTCTTTCCATATTAGAAAAAGGTACAGGATAGTATTTGAGTTAGAGCTTTGACAAAATTCATACACATACACAACACACATACATATATTATCGTGAAAATGTTAAAATCGGATTCTAGGGACCTTAAAACGTGGTCATTCATTTACCAAAATTTCGACATGCAATTTTTAGCACAATCCCTATACCTCCCTCATCAAGGGTTTCTTTAAACCATGTTGAATATTTAAGATACGTTGCTGCAACCGGTCATTAAATTTTAAGCGATGATTTAAAAAAAGAAACCCGAAATTTTGACAGCAGTGCTTAATAATTCATTTGACATTTAATTGCGATGCAAAGTTCTTCAACTTCAATAGTTAAAGTTAATAATCTTATAATAACATAGAAATTTCCTTGGCCACGATAGATTTTTACCTTTCGCTAAGAGGTATTGGATTCACGCTAAAAATCGCATATCCAGATTTTACTGAATAAGCATGTTTTAAGGTTACTAGAATGTGTGTATGTGTGTGTGTGTGTGTGTGTGTGTGTGTGTGTGTGTGTGTGTGTGTGTGTGTGTGTGTGTGTGTCTGGATGTTGGAGAGATGGTTTCTCAAATTCCATAAGACTAATTTAACTACGTATTCCTTAATCTGACATCAATGGGAAGAACTGAAAAGATTTTGGTAACAATTGGACAAACGGAAGTAGTAGTTTGTGTTATTACAAATATTAAAGAATATAAAATTCTCTACGTGATACATTGCACATTTTTATTAAGTATATCTTCTATAGATTTAGAGATAAAGAATTATAAATATATAAAATAATCCGTTGTAATGAATCTCACAGCTCAAATAACTCTATGGAAACCATTTGAAAAATTAAAATGTTGATTGACAAAAAAATGTCAGTGTCAAAAATCCAGATACATTACTGATGGCTTTTTCTGGGAAGTACATTTAATATTTCTTATTTTATTATTAATTAAATATTTAAAATTATAGAAACATATATTACATATGCATCAGAAACCGTCAATGTTGTCAATGAATTTAAAGAATTTCGATCATTCTGAGGAAACTTGGTCATAGAATGAAGTAAAAAATATATAAAGAAGAGATGTAATTAGAATTTTTTCTGTGTATCAGAAATTTTAAAAACAATATGTACTTATTATACACATATAGCTTAATATGGAACTGGCGAGATGTCTTGTGCTGACCACAACAGATTTTTTTAAATTACTGTATGTGTAAATAGACAATCATTCCTATATTGTATGTGTATAAATTGCCTGATCTATATCTATTATATTGTTGTAATTAAAGTTAGTTTATTTACTTTAGTATCATGGGAAAATTTTCGTAATAGATTTGAAATCAAACAGTAGCGGCTTTCCTAAAGTAGAATTATTTATATACTTATAAAATTCCTGATACGTATACATATATAAGAAAACAACCTTAAAAAGGAAAATATGGTCATTTTTTCTTCGTTTAACGTTAATGAACAAAACAAGTCAATAAAACAACTTTAAAAAGTTCTAAAAACCGTTCCTCGTCTTTTGTATCAATTATTAATCTTCAATGTTAATCCTTATAGAAAACCCGTCAATCTGGATTCTCCTCCAGGTCTATAAACAATCCTCCATGGCAACGAACAGCCGCTAGCTTAAGAGAATGCTGGGCAGTAATTAAAGCACTGCGACTCCGCCCACTTTCCCGCAGCCAATCACAGGGCTTGATTGGGTAATTAGAACAGCACGTTGTCTTGGGCGAGCCAATCCAGAGCGTTCATTATCGCGACTGGTCGCCGGAGTTTTCCTGGGCATTGGCGGAATTCCTGATTAGGAAGAGAGAAATATACCGGATCGCGACCCAAGTAATCTGAAATTAAGATTGGACGCACAACGAAGATGGGGATAGTGATTTTTCAACATGAGAAATTGGTTTTCCCCCAGATTATACTGAATGAGGGAAATATATAAATAAATAAACCGTATAATAAATACAAATACGTTAACATACTCATACATATGCAACCAATGGCGGATTTAGAAAATTAGGAAAAACAAATTTTAAATATATATTTTTATTTAATGTTTATTGTTCAATATAATAAACAATTTTAAAAATGAATAGAAATTCTGTGTTTTTATTTTATTAGTATTCTTATTATTTTATTTATTTATTTAAACGTGAATAATATATAAATAATAATAAATTTTTAATGACAGAGGGGCACGTGCCCGATCCTCCCCCCAACTAAATCCGCCACTGTATGTAACTATCACTATTTTCAGTTTTGTATTCCTTCTTTTGTTGGTAAATAAATAAAAATATTAAATATTCTGCTTTTGTATTTTGTCTTATAGGTAATAAACAAGAGCGTAAATTCAAAAAATGTTCGGTGTAAAAACTGCAACAAATGAGCCTAAATTTATTGATATAATAGGTTCTTGTCAAAAGATAACCAAAATGAAATATCGATCTGTAAGTTTTTTACAAAGTACTATGCAAGACAAAACATACAACGCAAAGTTTGACTTTAACAGATACATGTTTATTAATTGATATTTAATTGTTAATATTATTCCATTAAGTTTTTTCAGCGATGGTAAATGTATCCATGATTACTGATAAAGAATTTAATGAAATCAATAATTATTAAAATCTTATGATGAATGTCGTTAACATTTTGAATTATTGCTCATAAAATACGTAAAAATTATACAGCCCGATTCACAAAAAAGTTTAAGCTAATTCTCATTTTTAGATTAGCGAATTTTACGCTAATTTTCACAGTTTATATCTTAAAATAAAGTCTAGTCTATTCCTAGTATCTACCTTTCTGATAATATCATGAAAATTAAATTTTAAATACCGGAATAGAATAGAATTCACTAATCCAAAAATGAGGATTAGCTTAATTTTTTTTGTGAATCGGGCTGATAGATTTTATTTTGTCTCTCTTTTGAGTTTCGACTCATGTAGGTAAATAATAATTTATAACTTATTATTATTAACATCCAGACTCACATCCATACATACACACACACACACACACAAACAGAGAGAGAGACATCATCGTGAAAATGTCATAATCGGATTCTAGGGGCCTTAAAACGTTAAAACGTGCTTTTCCACTAAAATCTGGATATGCGATTATTAGCATGAATCCAATACTTCTCTTAGCGAAAGGTAAAAATTGTTACATAGAAATTAAAATAGTTTATAAATAATCGGAATAAAATTGTTTGTATCTACATACTATTAATTATTCCTAATTAACTCCCCCTAATTAAAAGTGTAACACCCTTATCGACTTTCGTTGTGCGCATGTGCAACCCCCACTTTATCTAACGAGAGCGACGCCTTGCGTCCCGATGCTTAGACGTCGCGGACACGGCTCTAATAACGCGCTGTTTGCACTAGCCCTAATGGAAACTACTGCAATCTATCCCAGTAGTGTGAGTTAGACAGAGAAACACATAGATGTGTGTAATGGCGGAAGAATGCGGATGATACAGAACTGTGATGATATATTTGTTGTTGTCATTAAAAATGATGGTGTGAATGAGGGTGAACATTGTTATGTTTCTATGTGCATGTATTTTTTTACTACTAGCTTACGATCGTTACAAAAAATGTGTTTTTATACTTAATTTTCTAATATAAACCAAGATTTATAAAAGTGTCAAAATTATTAAGTCCTATGTTTTTTCAATAATTTTTCTAAAATAATTTTAAAATTAAAAGGCCCGTATTCTCACATCTTGTACTAGCGCAACTTCGGAAGTAGCGCTATTTTAATATTTTAAATTTTATTTTATTTTACGGGTAGACAAAAATAGGTTTGATATTTTTGTAAATGAAGCCTATATAATATTTGAAATAAGTGCTATTTACAATTTAATTTATTTTTATTTCTCTAATTTTTAATATTAAAGTTAACATTTGAAAGTTGAAGTAGCGATTTTTCGGAAGTAGCGCTATATCAAGAGAGAATATGGGCTATAATATTATTATTAAAATCGATTTTAAACTGCAATAAAAATATAAAATTGTAATGCAAAATAGTGGTCAAACACATATTTAAATGTTATTTTGACGTTTCATAGAGTACCAAGGAGGATTATTGTACTATATATTTTATTAACAAATTTTACTAAAGCCCAATTTTGTCATCTCTGGTTAAAATTTTAATTAGCTGTTAAAAAAACAATATTAAATCGGATTATTGACAGCAATTATAAATTTGTCATTATAGATAGCTCATTTCGTTTCTGTTTTTTTTTTTTTATTTAACTGGTAGTTAAAATTTTAACCAGAGATGGTAAGAGTGGCCCTTAGCCAACTATGAAATCATGCGTAAAATGAAAATAATGGGACAAATTTCATAAATAATTATTATAATTACGCATTAAAAGAGAAAGAAAAAATATAAATAATAGTTATTTATGCAACAAGAATAAAAAGTATAATATTATTTTATGAATAGGAAAGTTTGACCGATCGAGCAGCAGGTGAGTTGGTGAAATCCTATGAGTGAAATAAGATAGTTTTACTGCAGTTGCATATTAGTAATTTACGTTATTCGCTAGCGAAAATCGGTCACTTTAATATGTTATTATGTATGAATACGTTTATGAATGTGACTGAGGTCAAAGAAATGTGCATGGATAGGAATGTGTGGCGAAGGATGATTGTTGCGTAACTATTATTGTGGTCCGGATGCGGTTATTCGCTAACGAAAATCGGTCACATTAATATGTTCTTTATATGAATGTTATGATGATTTTGGACAAGGCGAAAAAAGAATGTTTTTAAAGAGTTAAGTGATTCAGTGGAGCTCTTACTTTCATCCCTTTTCTTATTGTTTTCGGGTTTTTGCTAACCCACTAAGTGGGAAACGCGTAATTTTATGTATGTATGTATGTATGTATGTACGTAACAAGACCTGAAAGTGATACTTTACTGTATAGTATAGACACTTTTAGGTCATGTTGGGTACAATACTTTTTTTGCGATTTTGAAAAAAGAATAAAATAGTATTATTTTATTTTTACTGCGAGCAAATAAGATATAAATAAACAACTGATCTCCATGGAAACATTTAGCTTTACCGGTCCCGGGATCGCTAAAGTACTTTCCGATCCCTTATAGACAACTTTCCGAGCTAGCTCAGCAAAGAAGGACTTTCCGGTCTAAATAGTGATCAGAAAAAGTTCATTTTTTGAGCGATCGCGAAAAAAAATTTTTTTTTACGTCTGTTAAAAAAAGTACACTTTTTCATTAAAATAGGTTTATAAAGTAATTTTTTTTAACACAGTAAAAGTGTGAAAAAAGTGCTCGGGTGAAATAATGAAACGTTATGGCCCTTTTTTCACACTTTTATTGCAGACGTAAAAAATTTGTTTCCAACTCGAGTAAAAAGTGTCTCATTTCACTCATAGGGTTTCACGAACTGGTCTACGGCTCGTTCTGTCAAAATTTCCTATTCGTGAAATAAGATTATACTTTTTATTCTTGTCGCATAAATAACTATTTTTTACATTTGCAATAAAAGTATGAAAAAAGTGCCGTAACGTTTCATTATTTCACGCGTTTGCGTTAAAAAAAAATGCACTGTTTTCACACTTCTATTGTGTTAAAAAAGACATATCTTATAACTCCATTTTAATGAAAAAATTGTACTTTTTTAACAAAGGAAAAAAAAAAATTATTATCGCGAATTATATCCCTCAGGATTATAATCTTTTTTGGTCGGCTAGTAATGATATTAATCTTCATGTGTAGTGTGTTATTATTCATTGCGATTAAAGAAATTTTTATTCATCCCTTTTACTAAAATGTTACCTACTTGACTAATAAAAATTGAATAGATACTTTATTAATAGGTACTTATCTTTTTTGTATGAATTTAATTTGAGTTTTATTTTAATGATCTCAAATTTGAAATGTGTTTCATACAACACCTGCTGAAATCAATATAAAATTATACGAGAAAAACTCAACATTCATATAAATTTATCGTTTCATTATCCTTATTACCATATAATAGCTTTTTAACAAAAGCATACATTGTATTATCATCACATATTCCAATCGTCAGTCTATTAAACAGCACTTATAAATACTTGTTCAACATCTTTTACAACCATTTACAAACCAAATTACACCACCACCATATGGGATACGAACCCCGAAAATGCTTACCCAGAAAAATATTCAGAGTAATGTATTCCAAAGTTGAGAAAAACACAGATGGGAGGTTATGTTTACTCAAAGACGACTGAAGGTGCAATAAAATTATACTAATTTTATTAATGTAATATGCGACTGCAACTGCCTAGGGTAGGAAGTAAAGGCATGTGGTTTTCGGGCTGAATTAATTAAACTTTATGTTTCGGTTTCTTGGGTTTTAAGGATTCTACAACACGTGCTATAAACTTGTTTATTTTAGGGTAGTTTTAAGGATATTAATTGGGCAAGTGTTTACAGTAGGGCATATTATTTATTATAATGTGAAGGTTTAAAAGACCAGAAAATTGTATCCGTTTTATTCAAATAGTTTCTACAGGTTGTAAAATGCAATGAATTATATATAATTAATTTGAACAAGAATAGTTTCACATTATCCACATACTGAAAAATAAAAACTATGAGAATAATAGCTTGGCTGAGTAAGTTTCTTTTTTAATATTAACAGTTCCGTAAAATTTTAAGGAATACATATTTTTGGGGTTAAGAAATTAAGTCTAAAGACCAGTAGTGGTAGCACGCACTTTAGAATTCTATCAAATGAGGCATTTGTTTTCGCATTTCGCCACGAAGCGAAAATTTGGTAGCATGCGTGTCACAAAATATTCGCCTGCAAGCGTACGACTTGAAGCGAAAGTGTCAAAGTAAAGTCATTATTTTGCCACAGTTCTATTCAAGGGCATTTTGTATATAATTTATACATTTATTTTATACAACTGTCATAATATTTCTTATTTTAATAGTATAAAATCCAATAATTTCCTAATCAAAAAGTGAATATAGAATTCTAAAGTGCGTGCTACCAAGATTCGTAAAAATAAAATTGTACTCGCCTGCTTTCTATGATAGAATTCTAAAGTGCATGCTACCACTACTGGTAAAATAGATTCAATACGTGTTGTCAGGATCGAATAACTGTCAAATATATACCCATTTTTGTTTTGTTATTTGGTTTGACAGTTAATCCGATGATCATTTTTTAAATAGTAGCATTCTAAATCTATTTCTACAAGTTTTTTACTTTCCGTCACCTTTAGGTAAGGAAGGTATTGTCTTTGGTAAAAAAATTCTGTGATGAGTTTTTATGAATAAGCACGTTTGTGTGTATGTGTGTGTGTGTCTTTGTGCACGCGCGTGTGTGTGTACTTATAATTCTAAAAATTATAATTTTTTCGTATTCTTCTTTTTTACATCCTTATGAAGAGCTGATTAGATTTTAATTATAATTGGTCAATCGAAAGTTCCCTTATTTGAAGTTCTTAATAGTTTTTCTTGAAAAAGCGCAATTAATATTATTTTTTGACATTTTATGTAATTATCAGTATGAAAGAATATCTTACTGTCTATATGGTTTAATTATACATTTTCCTTCATATTCAATAGATTTTCATAAATCAGCCAGCTTTGCTATAATCTTGGAAACAGCTGATATATTTAAATAATTCTAACTGATAGATGTTAGTGTCAAGTGAATTTACATAGTGTATGTTCGTGTTATAATTTTACTAGATACATAGAATCTTTTCCAAGGAACTTTTGGTATGGGGTTTATACAAAATTCATAGAAATGACGGAAGGTATTGCGCTGGCCATATCAGATATTTTTACTTGGTCATCAAAAACCTAAATTCATAAATTTTGGGATCAAAAATGCTTAATTTTATATGATTCTGTTTAAAATGCTGATAATTTTTGTGCTGATATTTTGAATTTAAGTATTTAGTGAAAAAGTAATATTAATTTAAAAACGTAGTAAAAATACATGGATTATATATATTATATAATTTAAAAGATTATATAACTCCAAAAAAATTAATTAAAGAACATATTAGGTATTTGTAATTGAAAACCTTAACTATCTGTTTCCATAATGAAGCAGCATAGTTTGCAAAATTTATGAAATTCAGGCCCGGTATTATAAAACATTTAATCTACGATTAAAATCTAGTTTGTAACTAAATTAATTTTATCGTATATAATAACATCAAAGGAAATTCACTTTAATTAGCAACTAACTTTTAATCGTAGCTTATTTTTTTATAATATCCGGCCTTAAAATTTTAATCTCTAAAAATACATAAGTACATTGAATATGAAGAAGAAAAAAAAATGCAAAAAATCGTATAAAAATAAAACATTTTCTGTATTATTTATAATAATAAAGTTATAATCAAAATCTAATCACTTTTTCACATGAATGTAAAAACGAGGTATACGAAAAAATCATAAATTTGTATTACTGGAGTTATATAGATAAATAGTAAAATCTTATATTATAGCCTATAATTTACAGGGACTTTAAAACGTGTTTATTCATTAAAAATTCAACTAATTTTTTGACCAAAGACAATGGTCCGTATTACGAACTCACTATTATAATAATAGCGCTATTTTAAAATCCGCTTTACATTATATTCTTACGAATATAAACGTCACTTTTAGCAAAACAAAAGGTAAAAAAAAAATATCTGGGTTAATCGCAGGTCCATAATATTCAGGATAAATGTATTTCCTCTTCATATTTGAATAAAGATTTAAAGCAGAAATACGATCTACAACTTCTGTTTTTTCATGTGTACGTCCAGTATTTTATACGGCTTAATATATTTATCCAACAATGAGTTCGTGTATAAATCAGGTATATAATTTAGTGTGTTTAAATAACGTTGTAGTCCGGTCCTGGTGTGTAAGGGGATAAAGCATCTGAGGAGACCACCAAGTCACGCTGCAAGTCTCGTACATCTCGCATTTTTATTTCCTTTCATTAAAAGTGATACATAAATAATTTCAGATCACAATGCAAGCATAACATATTGAACCCTGTACTTTATGCGCCATACACCAGTATGGTTCTCGAAGCATGCGCAGTATGTCGCCCGCTAAGATATGAATATACTGCATCACGACAAAGTAAACATAGAAGCGTAAAAAAGCTCTAACGACAGCTTGAATTCCGCAAAAATTTGATTAAGAATCTATGTGCTCGTCGTCAAAAAGGCGAAAAAGTAATACTGTCTGTAGAGTGTCTATACTCAGCGACGCGAACAAGTTCTAGGGATGTTTTGTGTTATAAAGGTTGGTAGTACTGCGCTGGCGGACTGGCAGAGGTTAGCCATAACTCGCTTGTTGTAACCTGCATAGTATATCTCAACTTATCTCTTCTTTGTTTAAATGTCAACATAATTTTTGTCCTGAATGCATAAACAAAATATTTATATTGTTCCCAGCGATTGGGACTTTTTTATTTCGCGATCTTCGACTGGCATTTTTTCAGTTTCATTCTTGGAATTTTGGTTTTTTTCGTTTTTTGAAACAGTTGCTGCCGAGTAAAACTGGAATCAAGATTGAGTTATTGCCATCACTATTTATGTCAGAGCAGAGTTGAGAATGATTTTGAAATGTACTCCGCAGTTTATTAATAATGTTTTACTGGTTGTTAGCGATGTTTCCTTTGCCTTTTCAGCTTTGCCTTTTTCGGGCAAATCGGCTTGTCAAACTTCTCATATTTGGAACGGCCATCGGTGAAAAAATCATGAAAGGTGATACGTTTTATGTCAGTTTTTATGATTTAATCGATGTATGAAATGTTGTACTACAAAAATAAACGAATTGGTAAATAATCTTTGTACTGATTTTAAAATTACCAGCGGGTTTTGTCATTCGTATAAAGAAGTTTCTTTTTTAAAAGATCTTTACTTGTTCAATATTACCATACAAAGTACGAAGTGTTTAGAACCACGAGACCGTGACGCATCACAAAAATGATCCTTCACGTTAATTACGTCATAATAACTAATATGATGGCAACTTTCGCGTGAGCGGTATGTAAAATATATGTCGATCAGTCGATCACGCGAAATACTGCGACGATGACATTTGCCTTTTACACGTTCTATGAAGTTGCAGTGCGTTTTATTTAATAATGAACTTGGAGATTGGTAGAAAGTTTTGACCGTATGAAGAATTAGCAACTTTTATTGAAACTGTTGATGTAGTACCTCACCTTAAAAATGAAGTTTGATCGTGCAAAAAGGTGTTTTTGTATACAAACAAAGGAAAAAATAGTAATTTCTGGCGCTCTAGCCTCTTTGCCTCAGTTTTCGAAGTATGACTTTTGTGCGTTAAGTTTCATCTAACTTTTCTATCGACATGAAAAACAAGAAAAACAAAAGTTTTATATACGATCTAGTAGAACGTTAAATAATATGAGGTTAGATTAGGTTAAATCATGTTTAAGTTTTACAGATATTCATCTATTACGTGTTTTATAATGTTGTTAGCTAACTAAACAAATACAATTATATACGTATTTTACTTAAAACAGTCACTTCAGTTACGTAGATGGGTGTTACTTGTACCGCTCACAAGAAAGTTGACGTCATATCAGTTATGACGTAATTAATGTGGGGCAAAAATTGATTAGTATTGTAATTGAAAAGATATAAAAATTAACCATATTAAGCACAAATAATTACATTTTGAAAAGGTAAGTTTCAATTATATAATTAATTTGTGAATAATAAAAACAAATATTGAATTAAATCATTTAAGACTAGCCGAAATCCGCTGATCTGGCAACACTGACAACGAGAGTGATACCTAGAGACGAAAGGAAAATATACAGTACAAATTATTGACATGATCAAACAATGCCATTGTTGCAATCAATTTTATGATTGTTGTAATCAAGTTTCTTGGAGCACTTATTTAATATTAAGTTCAGAAAGATGTTCCAATATATTGAAATATAACATTGTAATTTATGCCCCGATGGGGGAGGGGGGGGGGGGCAACTGCCCCTTCTTGGCCCCACCCCTGACGGCGCCCATGATTGCAGATGACCAGATGGTCACCCATCCAAATTCTTACTGTGTTCTGTCAAGCTTAATAAATCATTCAATATTGTCGTACTCGACAATAAAAATTATTATTTTAACAAAAAAATTGTAAACATTATATGAAAACTGTAAACTATAAACTTTGCTGTATTCAAATACTTTAGATTTCAGTTTTTTGTGTTACATTATTGTAATCAAAATGTCTAAAGTATAATAATCAAATACCGTTTTAATACATTTTATTTGTTTAAATCTATAGGTAACAATATTAATGAATATAAAAAAAAATCTGTTGTGGCCAGCACAAGACCTTCCGTCAATTCAATGTATTTTGTACAAATCCCATACCAAAAGGTCCTTGGAACAGATTCTATATAATATCATGTAAAATCGAACACGAACACATACTAATTTTTACAAATTCCATACCAAAAGTTCATTTGAAAATGTTCTATAAATCCAATAAAATTATAACATAAACTACACTAAGTAATGTCCTTCCATCTTCTCTTTGGCCTTTCCCTGCGTGTCACTTACAAGCAACACTATGACATACCAATTTTAAATCCTATACTTTTTTCCATATTTGGTTTTGCACTTGCAACTGACATCTGTCAATTAATTTTTTTTGAATAATTATGTCAGCTGTTTCCATGATAAATGGCAAAGCTGACTAATTTTTCAAAAATTAATTTCTTTATAATGCTTTAACTCTACATCTATTGAATATGAAGGAAAATGAATAATCAAACCATATAGAGAAGAGTATTTTCTTTAATAAATATAATAACAAAATGTCAAAAAATAATATTTAACTGCGTTTTTTTAAGAAAAACTGTTAAAAACTTCAAATAAGGGTACTTCCGGTGGATCAATTATAACCAAAATCTAATCAACTCTTCATATGAATGTACAGAAGAGGAATACGAAAGAATTATAATTTTTAGAATTATAGTATTGGAGTTATCGTCGGAGAAAAATTTGTCACACACGGACACACATACACACACACACACACACGGACACACACACACACACACATACATACAGACATCATCTTAAAAATAGTAAATTCGTATTGTAGGGACCCTAAAACGTGCTTATTCATTAAAAACTCACCACCGAATTTTTTGACCAAAGACAATACCTTCCTTACCTAAAGGTGACGGAAGGTAAAAAACCGTAGGTGTAATACCAAAATACCATTAGTACTATTATCAGATATCTTAACCATTACTCAAAATCCATTACCTACAACAATTGTATAAAAACAAATTATTAGTTATCAATATTAATGAACGCATTAGGGAAAGATGAGCAGATAAATAGAGGGTTAGTGTGACGCTAATGTCTCCTCATCAAAAAGAGAAGAACAATGGTGCTATCATTATCGCCATAAAAAGCAGAAAACAATGAGGAGTTTAATTCTCAGCTGTTTCCCTACATGAACATAAATTAGCAGTTCATTTTTTTCTTTGTTAAGCGCCCTTTTTCTTTAACGAAATCACCCTTTTGTAAATTTAAATTTACACGCCCTGAAAAGAATCACCCAGATGAATACAAAACATAAGAGTATCATCGAAATATAGAGAGTATTTAGCTGACTGGTCGCTTCTTTAATAATTGTATTACTTTCTGTGCGCCAAACAAAAGGCGCTCCGTTTTTATCAAAGGAATATCCCATTCTTTTATTTATATAAAGAGCTTCCTTCTCTCCGTCTCCAATTTATATTCATTACGGTTAATTTTGCTGGGATTGTAGTTTGGTTAAACGTCTACCCGTGTCAATCGATGGATTTCGCATCAATAATGAAACAGTTGACAGCCAATGATACGAGTACGCCATTGCCATTCCAGACATTTTGACCGCAAGTGGCGCTTTCTCTTATTTTGCTGACTAATCAACGATACTTATCATCAAAGGGAAAGAAAACCGGAACGATTATAAAACATTCTGTATAGAACTACAATCCGTCTTTAAACTAAAAGGAGTAAATTTAAAATGAGCTTTACATCATAGAATATTAAAAATATATATTACGGCTTAACAAACGTATTTCGGGTTATAATTGTTAAACGTAACACCTAATTATTGTAGTTTTTTACGGCTACTAGTAGTATGAGTCACAACTAAGAATATATTTGACTGGGATTTGGGATTCTGCTATCCTCAATATCGTTGGAATTTACGATTTATAATTTAGATTTTAAAATATAAATTCAGGTAAAACGCATACGATGGTTTATGAACGATTTACAATTTTAGAAATTTTTCCAAATGTAAATTTCAAATTCGACCAATCACAAGAGAAAACTATTAAACATGTCTGTAAAATATAACTTTGCTTCATCCGTCAGCTGTCTTTTCTGTTGAAGACATTTTGAAGATGGATGAAAATTGATATTTTTTTTTATTAATAAGCAGTATTTGCGAACATCGTAATTTATACGACGAAGCAAATGAATTGTACAGAAATAAAAACGTACGAGTATATTTGAAGAATTGTTCGTGATCTTGTTATTTCACTATCAAAACTATTATACTGCCCGTTTATAAATCATTGTGTTCATAAGCCAGACCATCTACGATTTTTAAGTTTGTGTTTGTTTTATTTCTTTATTACAAATCAACAATAGTGTCTGGTCGCGAACCTGGGGGAACCGGGTTCGATGTTCGACCCCGACCGGTGTCAAATATTTCGAATTTTAAATGGCACAAAAGTGACCCCTGTGGTGCACTCTCCACGCCAGCAAGGAGTCATCATCATTACCCATATCTGCGACAAAGCAGATTGGCACACCAGAAATAGGTAATTTGCCGTGATGATATATTTATTTATTTTTATTATTAAAAAATCATCTTGTTTATTAGCTTCTAACAAATTCATGGGTATGAAAATAAAATTGTAAACTAAAATCTAAACTGATATCTGGTAAAACGTCAAATGATAAGCAGTAACAAGTTACGTGATAGATACTGATTGGTCAGATCCAGAATGGGGTATTCCACCATAAAAAAATTAAAAAAAATTCAATTAACATAAAGTATGGCTCAATAAATAACAGTTAAAACAATGAAAACATTTTTTAAATAATTACTTTACGAGATATTTCACATTTGCTAAAAGGGAAAATTGACGTCATACAATTGTTATCTTTCTCTCGCAGCGTACTCAGAGCAGTGTGTGTGAGAAAGACAAGTATAGGGGAAATGTGACGTTACACTGATTTTTCGAAAATAAAATACTGTTAAACTGAGAACAATTAAGATTTTTTAATACTATGAATTGCTTAAAAACTGAATGGTTTTATTTAAAATAATAAAAAAAATTGAGTGGAATACCCCATTACAAATAACATAAAACAGAGAGAAAATTGTAAATTTTAAATCAAAATTTCTAAATGTAAATTTATAAATTTAATTCATCATAAACCAGCCCTTAGAATATTTGGTTATAAATGAACCCTTGACATTGTTGGTCAGATAGACAATTGTTAGGGATGCAATGCTTCATAATCTAAGAGTCACATCAAAAAAGATTTTATTGTTTTTAAATAAAATGAAATAACACATTAAATTTAGATTGTTAGATTTTCAGTAATAAAGAAATTGTTTTTGAATTTGATTGATTTGTGTATTTATATATTATTCTGTAATTACAATACAGAAAAAGTAGGTCACCTACCTTTGTACCAAATGGAATAACCTCTACTCGGATTTTAGTTCGACACTTCTAGCCTTATCTGTGGTAGAGTTGCACCATTGAAAAGTTCACACCAAGCAGTTTGCGCACTTCACTATCACTACCCTTGTTTTTAAATGATTTAATTTAAGGGATGTATTTTTAATATTTTGTATGATTTTCAAGCATCAAAAATGAATTAAATAGGTTTTTATACACGTGGTTAGCAAGCAAGGTTCGAACAAGCGTTGCGTACAGCACTACGATATTAATAAATTATATTGTTCATGCTTGTCGGTTATTGCAAACCACGTCATCGAATATTATATTTTTTTGGACATCTGGCGGTAAAAGTAAGATACGTGTTCTTTCAAGGGTATAAGGAAATGTCATTTGAAGTAATTTGCAAAAGTGCATAAACAATGGGATATTCCATTCAATTTTTTTTATTATTTTAAATAAAACTTCATTCAGTTTAGAAGCAATTCATAGTATTAAAAAATCTTAATTGTTCCTAGTTTGACAGTATTTTATTTTCGAGAAATTAGTGTACTGTCATATTCCCCCTATACTTCTTTCTCACACACACTGCTCTGAGTACGCTACGAGAGAAAGATAGCAATTGTATGACGTCAATTTTTAGCAAATGTGAAATATCTCGTAAATTAATTATTTAAAAAATGTTTTCATTGTTTTAACTATTATTTATTGAGTCATACTTTAAGTTAAATTGAAATAATTCTTATTGTTTTGTTATGATGGAATACCCCATTATTAATGTAGAAAATTTTAGAAATACGACAACCAGATTTACATTATACAATATAAGCGGTAAAACAAATGAGCAAAAAAAGGTATTCGGAACTGGTGATAATTAAATGTTGCGATTGAGCGTAAGTATAATAATTGTGAATATTATTATTATTATTATTATTATTATTATTATTATTATTATTATTATTAATCGTATTAGTTAACTGTTTTAATGTTATAGTAATGTATATATTAATGTATTATTACCTAGATATTTATACATCAAGTGAGCTAAGATAATATTTATTCATGACAATTGTTCTTGTTTTTATGTTTCTATGTGTATGTATTTTTTTTACTAGCTTACGATTGTTTAAAAAAATGTGTTTTTATACTAATGTCAAAATTATTAAACCCTACTATTCCAATATTTTTTCTAAAATAATATTAAAATTCATAATATTTTAAACATTAAAATTATTCTAAAACTGCAATAAAAATATTAAATTTTGAATGTATAACAGTGGTCAAATACATATTTAAAAGTTATTTTGACATTTCATATTGAACCAAGGAGGATTATTGCATTATATTTTGTTTTATTAAGAAATTTTACTAGCCAACTATGGCATTATTTGTAAAATTAAATTTACAATGGGATACATGTTATTGGCAGGTAGTACAAATGTTTTTTTTAACTAAAACGCTGTTTTAAAAAATGTCAAATTCAAATTTCAATATTTAATTTCATCCTTACCTATGTTTAAAGAATGATTTTTTAAAAATTATTTGATTGAATACGAACTACAGTCATACAAAAAAGTCTCCGTACGACAGTAGTTTTAATGTATTTTAGGAAAAATAGCAGTCTAAAACCCAATATATTTAATTTCCTTTTAATCCAAAATAAAACGCAGTATATTACGTTATTATTAATATAAAATAAACAAATAATTTAATTAATTTATTTATATTATGGGGTAAACATTGAAAGTATTCATAATTTCATGACAAAAAAGTCTCCCTACGATAACCAAAACATTTAAATAAACCATTTATTTATGTTTCATAAAAAATATAATATTTCCAGGGTTTTCATTTGGTTTTTCCACCAGTAACTAAGCGATGAGTCATTGAATCCACCAAATTTTTGGTCACCGATGGCATTATATTCTGCCATTTTACTTGTAATTAATTTTAAATTCCTTTTTGCTTTACATTCTTATTTATTTTAAGAATTTTCCGCACTTTCTCAATCTGATTAAAGTGCGGATACTGTGAGGGATGATTAAGCATATTTTTAATATTATACAGTACACATTCTCTCTCTTATAGAGCGAATTATTTGTCGTATTTTTCTGATGCATGAAATTAAAATTGTCTGTTAAGGTTCTACTTATAAAACACCTAGCCTATAAAATGACTAGTCAGATTGTAAAATAATACTAAGTTAACAAAGGTGTGGCCGTGTTTAATTAAATAGCTAGGCGTTTTGTAAAAAGACGGATTTTACCATCTGGCTACAACATACAGTACTTGAATTTGAAAGAAGTAACAAAGTAATAAATTTACGTTTCTTTTGTTTTGATCTCTCAATTCTTCTATAACAAAAGAGAAAATATTCTACTTGTCATGTTTTACTTGCAGGTTTAATCATCTGTCTACTGCTACTAATTTTCTGAAATATATTTTTGCTATTTGATTCCGAAGTAAAAGTGTTTTTAATTTTTTGTGGCAAGTAGTTGATGATGTCTATTTCGTTATAAATGGATTTGCCAGAAATAAACTAATATTCTGGTGTTGAGGGTTGACATTTACGCCATCTTGGCGACAAGTAGCTGAAACGCACGATACTTTGTTTCGCGTTCCGTCACATGAGCCGATACATCTTATAAACTACAAATATTGATACAAGATAAGCGGTTTATGAAATTTCGGACAAAATGTTTGAGATATTCCTCCACACGAACTGCGAAAGCAATATGGAGTACTTTACCCTGTATTACAAAGTGAGAACGGTGTACAAGACTCTATCAAACCTTACTTCCTCTATATTTATATGCTATAATTTATATTCACCATCTCTTAGAGCTTGGCTCAAAAGATTACAAGTTTTGATGGAATATAAATTCTTTGACAATATTCCAGATATGTTTCGTATTAGCGCATACTCCAGGAGCATTTTAATGAGGTCTCTGAGCGATTCTTACAATTTTAATGATCGAATTAGAAGGACGACAGATATTATCATTCAAATCTCACAATCACAGTGAAACGAAACGAATATGGAAATAAACATAATTTATCCTTTTGCATTGATTTGCAACAAATAAAAGAGAAAGCATAAATTTTCAATAGGTTTTTGAAATTCTCTTTCTTCAAAGATTTCGTTAATCATTAAGGCTATATTTAATGAACTGCGAGGACTGTTTTGAGAATTTTTAATAAAAGAAATCTGTTATGGCCAGCACAAGACCTCTCGCCATTTCCATATTAGGCTATATAAGTACATATTGTATTTAACATTTCTGGCGCACATACAAAAATTCTAATTACATCTATTATTAATATATTTTTATATTTTTAATTATTCTATAAATAAGTTTCCTCCTACTCTTCTAAATGTTTGAGATTCTTCAAATTCATTGGCGAGATCGGAGGTATTTCTGATGCGTATATGTAATATATGTACCTATAATTTTTAATATTTAATATTTATATGTTGGTAAAGTTGAGGGTGTTCGATTGCGTGGCCGTCCAGTGTGTAAGTGGATGGATGTGATTGGTAGTGTTTTGAAGGAGCGTAAGTTTTCGACTGGAAAGAAAAGAAGAGCATGTATGAATACGATTATGAATGTGACTGAGGCGAAAGAAGTGTGCCTGGGTAGGAATATGTGGCGAAGGATGATTGTTTCGTAAATATTGTGATGTGAAGATGTATGGTTAGTAAGAATGTTTTATGAGATTGGAGAGACAGCTGAACTTTTACGTGGACGAGGTGAACGAAGTATGTTTGTACAGGAATGTGTGGCGAAGGATGATTTTTTATTATTGTGATCCGGATGCGGTTATTCTCCACCGAAAATCGGTCATTATAATATGTTCCTCTGCTCTTATGTATGAATACATTTATGAATGTGGCTGAGGTGAAAGAAGTGTGCATGGATAGGAATGTGTGGTGAAGGATGATTGTTGCGTAACTATTATTGTGGTCCAGATATTCGCTACCGAAAATCGGTCATTTTAATATGTTGTTATGTATGAATACTAAGATGATAGTGGACAAGAAGAATGTTGTTTAAGAGTGAAGTGAGTCAGCTGAGCTCTTACTCTTATCCCTTTTCTTATTGTTACTATTGTTTTCGGGTGTTTGCTAACCCACCAAGTGCCAAGTGGGACAAGCGTGATTTTATGTATGTATGTATATGTATCTAATAAAATAACAAAATATTAAGTGTACGTCCCAGAAAAACCTTCAGTAATGTATCTGGATTTTTGACACTGACCTTTTTCTGTCAATTTTAAACATTTTAATTTTTCAACTGGTTTTCATGGAGTTATTTGGGCTGTGAGATTCATTACAATGGATTATTTTATATGTTTATAATTCTCTTGCACCAAGAAGGCTTAAATATTAAGCAACCCTTAAACAAAAAATGCAAATCGAAATATTGACAGCAATGTCAATTCATTTGACATTTCAAATCGATGCAATATTGTCAATTTAAGGAACACTTAAAATTTAGGTTACGTTGGTGCAATCGGCTATCTATATCTCTAAATCTATACAAGATATAAAAAAATGGTCAATATGTTGAATAGAGAATTTTATATTCTATATTTATATTTGTTATAACATAAATTTCCAAAAATTAATATTTAGAAGATTTTTTTAAGATTCTACTAATTCCGGTTGTCCAATTGTTACCAAAATCTTTTAAATTGGTCTTTATAATCCTATAGAATTTGAGAAATTGTCCGTCCAACATCTACACACAAACATACACACACACGCACATATATACACACACACACACACACACACACACACAAAGTTTTATAGTTTCTGATTGGATTCATGTTAAAAATCGCATATCCAGATTTTTGTGAATAAGCACGTGACAAATTTTTCTCTGACGATAACTCCAATACTGCAATTTTAAAAATTATAATTCTTTTGTATTCCTTTTCTTTTCTTCCATATGAAGAGCTGATTAGATTTTGGTTATAAATGGTCAACCGGAAGTTTCCTTATTTGAAGTTCTTACCAGTTATTCTTGAAAAAATGCAGTTAAATATCATTTTATTGTCTATACGGTTTGATTATAAATTTTCCTTCATACTCAATAGATATGGATATTAACTTTCATAAATTAGCCAGCTTTGCTATAATCAGAGAAACAGCTGATATGTTCAAATAATTCTAATTGACAGATGTCAGTATCAACTGCAATTTACATAATGTATGTTCGTCTTATAATTTTACTGGATTTATAGAATCTTTTCCAATGAATTCTCGGTATGGAATTTGTCGAAAATAGTATATGTTCGTCATACAATTTTCCTGGATATATAGAATCTTTTCCAAGAAACTTTTGGTATGGGATTTCTACAAAATACACAGAATTAACGAAAGGGAATGTGCTGGACACATTAGATTTTTTCAACTGTCATTGCTATCCATGGCCTACTACTAAAAACTTTCAGAACAGCCCTTGTACTTATAATAATATTTTTTATATATAAGAAGTACCTGCAGTTGACAATGTTATCCGTCTAGACAAATTTGGCAGTTTGACTCGCCATCTTTGAACATTTTAGTGAAGTTGATGTAACATAAATTCTATGATCACTGGTGACCCATTTCTATAATAAATAAAACACCCATCAAAGCGACTCTGATATTTCTTAACTTTTGCACATATTTAAGTCAATGCACTAAATTCAGTTTTATACTCAACTCTGAGAAAAACATGTATAAATTTTATTCGTCTATATAAAACATTTTATCGCCCACAAATAAGAGATAAATAAAAAATACATCGCCGGGCAAACAGAGAAATCACAAACTTGTGTGATTTAACACCTCGCATTCGATGGAAGAGTACTCACTTTAATTTGCAAACTTTATCCATTAGACAGAAACAAACATCACATCATATAAAACAATAAAATCATCAACTTCTGAAACAACCACATCATTCATAAATTATGCTCTCTAATTTTTTGCCGAATTAAGCTACCATATACATTGCCGGGACAGAACCGTAACGGAAAGAATAGTATACCCAAATCATTCAAGCAGCCAATGCACGTCATTAATAAAAATTGAATAAAGGTAACTAGATGTGTGACATCATGTACTGGTACGTTTGCAGAGGTTTTAGAATCTTTATGAAAAGAGTTATACAGATTGCAATCTGTATTATCGACATGGTCATGAACTGTCACATCTACAAAATAAATACTATATTTTCGTCACTGTCCATTTCTATTTAAATTATTTTATAATACTAACTTTATTTATACTTATGTGTGCCATATAAAGGCAATAAATAAAAGTGAGCCGAATTTCAAAGAAAAATAGCGAATTCTTCTGATTGATTAGAAGTGCGCTACCTTTGGCGTTTATTCACAGATTTTGTGTTTGCGTTAACGGTCACGTTGCGTCGTTGCGTTGCATTTAACATTACTTTATTATAAATAGGCCTTTACAACGCACAAAAATGTTTCAAACACGATACAAATATTTTTGAAATAATAACTTTGACAGTATGAACATACAAATTATCAATGTTGCCAACTATAGCAACAATTAAACGAATAATATGACGTTGATGTACATTATTTATAAATTATTCATGTCATATACGATAAATAATGAACTCTACTATTCATCTTAATAATAATTATATAAGGCTATACACTTTTTGACGGTTAAAAATGATTAAAATTTTATTTCATTTTTCACTATTAGTGATTTTAATGCATTAAGGTTTTTACACTAAGTGATGACGTGCATTGGCTGCTTGAATGATTTGGGTATAGTACTTTTTTGAAGTGAAAACTTCTATAGGCACACCTTGCACACTTTTTCCTGGGCAGTGAACTAGGCTGATCTGTTACGCGTGACGCCTCACAGTCATTCGGGTAAAGTTGGGGAGAGTTAATTCGGATTATAACCTACGTTATTAATAAGGTACAAGGTTTTATGGCAATGGTGCTAGGCAACCTCTACATAAACATTTCCATCCCAAAGAAATGGAAGTGAAATCTGTTATTTCCAATCCAAGAGATTGTCATTAAAGTTAGGGATGACGTATTTTCCAACCTCTAAAAGGTTAGGAATCGATATATTATTATAAAGATTGTGAATAAAAAATATTACGGCTTCACAAATAAAGACTCTGCAACTACAAATCACTTTCATTTTAGATGACGTCGCATAAAAATAGTGGAGGACTCCATTGTTAATACCTCATTTATTTATATTTCTTATGTAAAAACATTGTAATAAACTTGGGAATATTTTTCTTAGTCCTGTCCTGCGGGTGCTGAGTAGAGTCCACCCTCACCCTACCCCTTGAGACAACATTGCGGGGGTTGAAACATAAAACTCGTTCTAGATTGAAACACGTGATATATAGTCACTGACATACGCCATTAGTGTGTCCGAAAATATTAATCTCTCGGAAAAATGATAAAAACGCTACGGGCCGTTCTGGCGACTACTACGTGTTGTTTACAGCCTTAAGGGCGGGCGAGGGCGAGGAGGGGTGTGCGAGTATGCGAGCGACACCACACCTCCGTCAGCTAGAGCTGGAGCTTGAGATGGACGGTCGCGCCTCGCCAACAAACACAAGAACGAGAATATTAACGATATTGCCGCGGGAGGAAATTGCAGATCTGCACCTAAATGTGATTGCTTTCGAACAGGCCGGCTTTTTCGACATCAGACCTATAAAGAGTGAAGATTGCTCATATTATTCCATTACTAATGATAAGATGATAAGGAATCGAATGAAACAGCGAAGGGGTAGCGTTGTTATTTTGTATACCGGGGTTCTAGGATCAAATCTGGGCTAAGGTATAGTTATTGGTATACATCTTTATCATCAGGAATGGGATTATGTAACTGTGAAAACGATATAGTGACTGTCGACAAGTGAAAATGTGATCACGTAAATAGTGAAAACCGAAAACGATATCGTTTTAGACTGAAAAAAATGTGAATTCTAGTCGGCACTCTCAAAGCATGTGAAAACGATAGTCGTATCTTACGTCCCATTTTATTTTCTACATTTGGGTATATGTATATCTTTTTTTAATTACTTTTCCTTTTGTTTGGTACCTTGGATGATGAATATGTGGAGAGGAAATTGATTTCGCCTTCTCAAGGTTCAATGTAAAACGTAGTTTTTATTTGATATTTAGACGTTTCGAGGGACCCAAGGCCCTCATCATCAGCAGAATTAAAAATTTATTTTAAAATAACAGTTTGCTTAAACATTGACTCAAGGGTCAATTTTAGAGATATGTTTGCATACAAGATTCCCAACTGCTATAGCCACTTCACCTCCATACTATTTACTTGAGGGATTAAAACTTGATCGTGTCTCCGACCCGAGGACAAACAGTAAGCGAAACTTTTTGGAGCACCGGGGATAACATTTTCAACCTCCATACTTGTTTTTTGAGGGATTAACACTTAATAAAGAGATACTTTTAATTTTTTTTTGGTTTGGATCTCACAATCCCATGTTTGTCACTTCGAAATCGGAGACGCAATCTTTTTTTTTTTTTTTCTTGTATAATTTTCTGGAGACTTGCGCGATGTCTTGAATTGTTTTCCTTTTGTTTGGTACCTTGGATGATGGATCAATTTCCTCTCCACATATTCATCATCCAAGGTACCAAACAAAAGGAAAACAATTCAAGACATCGCGCAAGTCTCCAGAAAATTATACAAGAAAAAAAAAAAAAAAAAATTAATTTCCTCTCCACATATTCATCATCCAAGGTACCAAACAAAAGGAAAACAATTCAAGACATCGCGCAAGTCTCCAGAAAATTATACAAGAAAAAAAAAAAAAAAAAAGCATTGCGTCTCCGATTTCGAAGTGACAAACATGGGATTGTGAGATCCAAACCAAATTTAAAAGTATCTCTTTATTAAGTGTTAATCCCTCAAAAAACAAGTATGGAGGTTGAAAATGTTATCCCCGGTGCTCCAAAAAGTTTCGCTTACTGTTTGTCCTCGGGTCGGAGACACGATCAAGTTTTAATCCCTCAAGTAAATAGTATGGAGGTGAAGTGGCTATAGCAGTTGGGAATCTTGTATGCAAACATATCTCTAAAATTGACCCTTGAGTCAATGTTTAAGCAAACTGTTATTTTAAAATAAATTTTTAATTCTGCTGATGATGAGGGCCTTGGGTCCCTCGAAACGTCCAAATATCAAATAAAAACTACGTTTTACATTGAACCTTGAGAAGGCGAAATCAATTTCCTCTCCACATTTTTTTAATTACATTTAAGTAAAAGAATGTAGTGAGCAGTGAGTTAAATTTGACGTTTTGGAAAGAAATGTCATTATAAATTATTTAAAAATCAATTAATATATCAAATTTGAAAGGTATTTTTTTAGCAAGGTGAAAATGAAATAATTGCAATAAAATACGATAATTATAAAATGAATATTGATTACAAAAATGAACCTACGAAAAAAGTCATGAATGTTTTAATACTAGCATGTTGCAAAGAACCAAATGCGTATGATTTACTATACCTATATTTTTACTTTTCTGAAAATTATGATAGAAAACTGAAATCTTAGTAGAAAGAACTACCTAAAGGAAATATTTTCTGGCAGAATAATACGTTTTGATATTAGATTAAAATTTTTGATGACATTCATATAAATTTTCTGTCAAAAATACTATTTAATACAAAAACATTAGTCTATAAACGATATCGTTTTCGCAAAACGTAATCACTTTACGGAAATAACCGAAGTTGAAAACGTAGTGAGTGACTAATTTTACGTGATGGCTAAGGAAACGAATATCGTTTTCACTTCTCGATAATCGCAATATCGTTTTCACTTTTACGTGATCCCACTCCTGATCTGTATTAACAAAAATAAGGAACCACCGTTAGGCGGATTGAGCACCCCATTTTTTTACCTCCTGCTACCCTAGGTAAGGGAGGTATAGGGATCGTGCTAAAAATCGCATATAGAGTTTTTAGTGAATAAGCACGTTTTGATGTCCCCAGAAACCGATTTTAACATTTTTACAATGATGTCTCTCTCTCTCTCTCTCTCTCTCTCTCTCTCTCTGTGTGTGTGTGTGTGTATGTGTGTGTATGTGTGTGTGTATGTGTGTGGATCCGATTACTCAAATACTATCAATCAGAAAATTCTATACTAATGTGGGAAGAGCTCATTAGTTTTTAGTGTATATCGGATAACCGGAAGTATCACTTGTACAAGTTTTTAACAGTTTTTTTTTTTTGTAAAAAAATTCATTGAATATAATTTCTCAGCAACTTTTACTAATAAAAATTGAATATAATGATACAATCTGCAATTCTACAATAGCACTTTAGTAAGTAAATATAACATTATAAAAAATCTTTAAATAACTTTAAATATAAAATTATAAAATAATTTATTTTTGTACATCTTGCCTATGCATCAAACAACACAAGTATTCTAATAATAATTTTGGCATATTTAAACAAATGTCACTGTCAGGAAGCAGTTACATTAAAATTAATAATGAAACCGTGTTAAGGAGATTGTATTGATTCTAATGAAATTAAGATTTGTATGAATAATATTTTTCCATCATACATAAATATTAGATCTACAGAATGATTCGATTTAAGTTTGATATGTTTGCAGCACTGTAAATGAAACAGCTGTCAATAAGCACGTGTTATTAAAGTGTCAAATATTAGTTTGCAACTACACATTAACGAAATAGATCATGTAAAGCAATAGATATATGCAAAGGAACTTAATATAATTCGCAGGATTAGTAAATATGTAAGAAAGATTAAATAACGGTAGGTAATGTGTTGACCACATCAGATTTTTCTTTTGCTTTTTTAAATGGGATGAATCTGTATTTATTTAAAATTTAAATTAATTAATGTTTGGTCCAATTAATAATAATAAGGTAGTGTAAATAATATTTGTGAATAAAACTAGTATAAATATAAAGAATAACCGTGTCTATAATATCAATCCATGTAAGTGATTAAAAAAAGTGAAAGGGTATATGTTCCTCCTCAATTAAGTAGTCATCAAATCATCAAGCATCCACCAGTTGGTTAAAATCCATCATCGGTAAACAAGTGAAGTCCACAAGCATCGTCAGTAAGGCCAGTACGAGAAAGTCCACCAGCAAAAGATATGTCAACAACCTCTCCCCCGTTATCCCGTTATCAATAAGAAAAGAGACGTAAATTTTTAATTGTCAAATTATCTTTTTCTCATCTGTATAATTAAGACTATCACAACTTTTGTTTGAAGGGCAGAAAATACATCTTTTACTCGAAAACCTAATTAGGGTAGGTAGGACGAAACGTTACTGCCTCTTACAACAAATCTATACATCTATCAGAAGTATCAGATCTTGGTTATTAAAGTTAATAAATGAATAATATTACAATATTAGTAGTATCAGTATCTAATGTATTAAAAATCAATATCAGTTTTCTTTAGCTCTATTGATTTTGACATTTGAGCCAAATAAGTTTGTTTGTAATAGCAATTTATTCTCTGTTTAAAAAGAATAATATCGCATCTAATTTCACTGAAGAGCACATCACAAAGAAATAGTAATTGAATAGAAGTAACAAATGAGAAATCCTTGTTTTAATTCAATTCTGATGATATTCAATCAAAGCCTTATCAAATTTCAAACGCGTTGTACGTTGTATTCCCGTCTCGCTGAATCTCCATCTCCAAACGCAAAAAATAAATTAATTTAATAAAGAGAACAAAGCATCGAAGAGGCATTCAAAGAACTCATAATAAACAAGACAAAGACGAATAAAAAAAGAATCGCGAGCCATAAACAAAACGAAAACGATCATGAGGGCTAAGAAACAATTTGTAGAACAAAAGCAAAATAAAGCAAAGGAGGACGCAAGACGCAAGAGAAAAAAGATCGAAAACGATTTAAATTAATTACGGCTCACGCTGTTTTTGTTATTTTAGCTCGCGGTCCGCGGTTCGAATCCCAGCGGGGCGCGCGCTCAGACGTCGATATAGAATTAATCACCGCCATCAAACGCACTCATAGGGCCCCTTCTCCTACGCACGCCCCTGCCTTCGCACCTTGGCCACTTTGTACCACTGCTAGAGGTGTTTCATTTATATTTCTGACTCGCCACGGAATTTGCTTAGCGATTTTGGCAGCCACTTTCATTATGCAAAAGTAGGTACCTGTAGCAGTCCCGATTTAATAACCACACATTCTTTCCAATCAGAACACTCTATACCCCAAGTTATTTTAATTTTATTCACTCTTCTATTATTAGTAAAAGTACTTAGTACAGTATGTTAAGAAAAAAATCTGATGTGGACAACACATGACTTCCTTGTACGCCTGTTAAACTATACATGTTTTGTTAATAACTAAAATATATGTTATAACAGACCCAATCATGAAATTCTACGTATTTAACATAATTTGACATTGATATCAATTTTTTTTATTTATTCGTACATAATTTTTAAATTTACATATCTCGCTTATACAACGGGCTAATTTAATAATTCTTGATGTGCTAGAGGCAGAATTTAATTCTCTAACAGCCGAATTCACCATTATTCCGTTGATTAATGGTCAACTGATTAGGGAATCAAGCTGATTCGTAAATCAATGTTTGTTTTAATTCACCAACTTGATTTCTGTACAAAGTAATCATTCACAGTTCTGTTTTGGTTTTTGACAGTTAATGTAACTGTCATATAGTTTTATTCGTGGTAATTGTACTTTCCGGTAAAAAGTATTAATATGTAAGTTTTTAATTAATTTGAAAAATATATTTTATAATTTTTCTATAATAATATTATATTTTTATTTTGATATAGGTAGAAATATACACAGATTCTAATAAAGGAATGTTCTTAAATATAGTGAAAATGAAAGAAATAAAAGTATATTTAAAAATAATGAAAGCTTTGAGGTTTTAAATAAAGATAAAGAAGAAGCATGAGGCAAAGTAATAAATGTGTACAACAGCCAGAATCCTAAAATAGCTATAAATGTGAAAATTTGGATTCAAAGATCTGATCAAAGCTTGATTCATGGAATAGGACGAATAAGTTGATCAATGATTTTGATTAGTAGATTAGCTTGAATTAATGGTGAATTGGATTGATTCAGAATCAGCGTTGATCTGTGGGTCAACTCACGATCAAGAAATGGTGAATTCGACGTAAAACTTTCATTTGAAGAATTTGTTTCTAAAATCAAAATAAAACCATTTTTTTTTTAAAGAAAAACTGTTCACAGCTTCAGGTAATGTATCACTTTCGGTTACTCGATTTTAATTAAAATCTATCAATTTATTTTCATTGATATTAAAGTCTTATATACCAAATTTGAAAAGTTTTGGATTATATTTTAATATAGTTTTTCATTAAAATGTATTATAGGCTTCAAGTAAAGTACCACCTCTGGAAATTCTGTAATGACAAAAAAGGAGGCGTACAACTAGATGTTGTAATACTAGTCTTAAATACAAAATTTCAACTTTCTATGGCTTACCGTTTTTTAATTATGCGAGATACGTACGTACGTACAGAAGTCACGACAAAATTAGTCAAAATGGATTCAGGGATGGTCAAAATAGACGTTTTCGCTGTAATCTGAAAACCGAAATTTTTCGTACAATGAAGTAAAAACCTTATATAGAGTAGCAGTGGCGTAGCCAGATAATTTTCAAAGGGGGCGCACATTTCTCAGCAATAATCTTTTGTAAAACTTTCTTTTAATTGTTGGATGACTAAGTTCAAAAATTGTGAAATTAAGCTTATTCGGAAATAATCTTCCGGTTTCTCTGTATTTAAATTATATCTAAAATTCTGTCTGCCTGTAATTCTAGCTACGGTATTGCAAAAATCATCCCCTATAAATTATTTTAAAATTTCTTTACAATTTTGAAAAATTTCTTTGAAAACCTTTTCCGAATTATTTCGCACATTTTCTAATCCACTAATTGTACATTCTGTAATTTGTATCGCAGTAAATAGATCCAGGGTTTCTTTCTGTAAAACTCTGTTTAACGGCAACGTTCAAGAAAATATTTTTTCTACAGTAAATAAAGATAATAATAAAGGAGCAAGTATACAGAGAATTTAAAGGAGTATGCGCAGTTCAAGAAGTTTCTCTGTCTTTCCAATTTTTATAGTACTACTGTATCTTGTACAAAGCAATTGAATATTTATGTAATTTTAGATCACTTATATGTTTAAAACACAACTTGAAAAGAGACGACGTAGTTGTTTTGCATTTGAATTTAGAGATGCACTCGATCTCGAGCTTTGGCCCGGCCCGGCCCGAAGCCCGGCCCGAAGCCCGCCTCGATTTCGAGTCGATCATCGAGCCGGGCCAAAGATATTTTTTATCGGGCCGAATCGGGCTAATCATTTGCAAAAGTTGAGGCGAGTCGGACTTTTGATATTGGCCCGACCCGAAAATTCGACCTTTTCGGGCCGGCCCGAAAAATCTTATAGTGCACAGTTTCCATAATATTTTAATAAAAATGGATAAAGTTGAAAAGGGTCGTGATTTAATAACAACATACTTCACATCTTAATAATAAAAAAGTTATTTTACTTCAAAAATTCAAGGTTATTCATTAAAGTATAATAATGCTATTGTCATGTTGTTATCATTACTATTGTTACTATTCGTATACTTTAATAAAAGTGATTTTTATTTCTACTATAATGATTTCTTGTCTTATTTTCGAGTAGAAATAAAGTTAGATAAAAAAATCCTTGTGTAAATATTTTGTATAAGATTTGTGAAACAGCTTAAATTTTCGAGCGCCTTTTGGGAAACAAAGTGTTAAATACTCGTAAGTCTGTAATTTTTGTAACAAACTTACACTAGAAGTGTCTCTTTTTTTAAAAACTTATGTTAACTAATGAAAGTTATAAGGATGTAGAGGTTTTTTATAAAATTGGCACGAAAAAAGTTAAACATTTCGCCTCACATCAAAATCAAAATTAGGAATGTCGGATGCACCCAATTTCGAGCTTTGGCCCGACCCGGCCCGATTTCGAGTCAATTTTCGAGCCGGGTCAGCTGATTTTTTGTCGAATCGATCTACGAATCGGGCCGGCAATTTTTATTTTCGGGCCGAGTCGACCCAAACCTCAAAGCCCGGTCCGGCCCGGCCCGAATGCATCTCTATTTGAATTGCATCTGACCCTACATATAGGTAATTAACTTATATCAGTTATATGAAATTGTAGAGTTGTAGGTGAACATTTTTTAATATTTATCAAATAATTAAAAATTCAAATACTAGTCTTCCAAAATTTAGGGGGGTGCACTTGCACCCAAAACTCCTTCCTGTCTACGCCACTGCAGAGTAGACTTATTTCTATTTCTAAAATAAGGATTATAGAATAAAAGCTTTGTTTTCTTTAGATAACATTTTTCACAATATCTCGTGTGAAATTGATATGTAATTAAATACTTTAAAATTGACATACGTTTGTTTGTTCATAGCTTCCTCCGAGTTAGGATTTATTCTTGAACACACTGTACCTACATGATGAAGTTTCCATGATAATCAGGCTTGGCTTGGTTTGCGATTTTAAACTTTTAAAAATGTTAGTCTTTGGTTTGGTTTGAGCTTTATGAAACTAAAGCGCGGCTTGGCATATTACTTATATTAGAATGTCAGAGACGAGCTGGAGAAATAGGTAATCTTGTAGTTATAATGAGAATTCAAGTTCAATGACGAAGTCGTCTGACAATCGTAGATCCTCGCCGCGATATGGTTATGCTAATAAATTTAAAATTATACAATATGAGCTAGCAGTTAGGGGCAGCAATGAATATTAAAACACGTGTTTCCAGACGCATCCATGCAGAGTGAGCAATATTAATAGCGCATTTCAAATCGAACATCAACGACTCGGACTCGAATTACAATACGAATAACGTACCAACACACCACTCGTAAAAACACAAGGCTGATGAAAATTTAAATAATTTCTTTCCACCTACGTCACCGTAAGGCCTATAAATCGTGCCTTCGTGTCGCGGACGAACAACAGATGTCACCAGCATGCGGTCGCCGACTGTCAACTGTTCCTAACAGGTGTAACTATTACGTAAATATCGCCTGCGTAATCGGGAAGCTTCAGACACCATTTTCCTTTGTCCCATTTTATAAAATTATAACGTAAAAATATTCTTATATCATTTTCAGTAATGATTTAGAAATGATGATGTATTCCAGCGGTTAAAATAGAAGCTATAAAAAGAATTTTCACTGTATTAAAGCCGGATTCTGTCGATCCTATAGAGAAGAGGCAATTGCTGCGCTCAAAAATATACAAGATGATTCAACTACAGACCAGAAGATACAGCATGTCGAAATGAAGGTAGGGCGTAGCTGAGACTGTTCTACTGAACTTAACCCAAATTAATAAATTAATAAGTATGTAAATAAATAAATGTATCAACACGGCATATTATCCTTTTCTGGGTGTGCTAATCTGCTTTATCACTGATATTGGTAATGATGATGACATACAGGGAATTTATTTTAATATGCAACATATGGCGAATCACTTCCATGGTTACTCACTATTGTCAAAACATGACAGCAATTTAATATTTCTCCATTTGAAAATGCAACATACAAAATTTGTAGTTTTGTATTATCAAAACTAATATCCTTTAAATTAGCCTACATACGATTGATAAATAATCAAAACATGAATGCTTACAAAAATTCATAACTTTCATGTAATAAATGTTAAAAAAAAAATACCTCCAATCATTCTGGTCGGTCGTAATAAGAATTGACACCATTTGTGATGTGTTTTGCAGGTATCTCCTGTGCTGCAATACTATTTATAATGTTGCATTTTAAAATGGACAATGTTACATTGCTGTCATTTTTTGACAGTAGTGAGTAACCATGGAAGTAATGAACTTTAATGTTGTATTTTAAAATAAATTCTCTGTATTTGTACCGTGTGGGCGCTTACCAGGCGTAACCTCGCGGGTACTCATTGCTGGCGTGGAGAGTGCACCACAAAGATCACTTTTGTGCCATTTATAATTCGAAATATTTGGCGTCGGTCGGGCTCGAACCCGGTTCTCCAGATTCGCGACCAGTCACTCAAGCACGCGGCCACGAGACCTCATAATTAATAAGAATTCTAGAAAATAGTGTTTATCACGCGAAACTTCTCAGTCTTTATTTCTAGGAATTTCAGTATAAATTTTTAATATGTTATTAACATAAAACCAATGAACAATATTTTCCAAACGAAATTTTGAAATTTTGCAAAGTTCTGATGATATCAGCTATTAAAACTGGCTATTTTTCAAGTAGTCATAACTTGGCCCCTAAAATTTTTGATGAAAAAGTGTACAGGTTACAGTTAATTTGCAGATCATACTTTCTTGTATGGTTTGTAATGAATAGTTCAATAGTGCGGGCTGTAACGTTCCGCGCGAATCTCATGTTTTACATCATTTCGAGGACTGCTATACGATCGTCTTAATGTTTAATACTTAGGGTGTGTCCGATGTTGCACTTTTATCACCCTAATATTTTAATGGGGTCCCGTGGCCTCGTGCCTGAGTGTCTGGTCGCGAACCTGGGGGAACCGGGTTCGATCCCGGCTGACGCCAAATATTTCCAATTTTAAACGGCACAAAACTGACCCTTGTGGTGCACTCTCCACGGCAGCTGTGAGTGCCCGTGAGGTGACGCCTGGCAAGCGCCCACACGGTAAAATATATCGTCATCATTACCGATGTCTACATGTGTTATAGATAGTGGCACACCCAGAAATGGGTAATATGCCGTGATGATATATATATATATATATATATATATATATATATATATTTATTTATATTTAAATCCTAAATTTATATGCTCTAAATCTAGTGATTATTTAGGACTTAATTAGATTTTAGGGTTACCGATGTCTACATGTGTTATAGATAGTGGCACACCCAGAAATGGGTAATATGCCGTGATGATATATATATATATATATATTTATTTATATTTAAATCCTAAATTTATATGCTCTAAATCTAGTGATTATTTAGGACTTAATTAGATTTTAGGGTTTTGCAGGAGCACACTATGCCTTCAAGTTGACGCGCACTAATTAATCCAATCTTGTTCGTTGCTACTATAATTTGTGCAAAACGTCAAAGAATAGCTTCTTAGCTTCTATTTTATGAAATATAATATTAACATTTACTTTCAAGTATCAAATTGAATCGAATTGTGTAATTCATTTTTGTTGTTCTGAAGTATTGCCATACAAACCAATGGATATAGTGTACGACCAGTTGGAGTTGTATGAGAAGAAGACTTAAATCTTAAAATCTAAATGTCAAAACGCGACATCGGACACAGCCTTAATGCAAGAACAACCAATGTAGGCTTTTGACCAAAATAAGATTGTGTGATCGGCTTATAAAACACTATGACCGTTAGTATGTTACATTTTTTTTTTTTTTCGTTTAACTGACAGTTTAAGCATAGATAAAAAATGCCGGGTCGTAGTCTTCTATGGGCTGTTTTGTCGTTAACGAAACCAATATCTTTTATGACAGAAACTGTAATAACTGTCAAAATTTAATCAACAATCTTATTAATGATCTGTTGTCATAATAAATTATTAATACTTATCCAGTTGTTATCGTCTCCTTCAATTTTATAATTGCGAATAACTTGAATCCTTTTCCTAGTTGAAATCCCCACTCAATGCTTCCCCCTCCCCCTCCACAGCGGCCGGACGTCGGTCCAGCGTCGTCCAGCAGATCGGTATAAATCCTCAGCCATCTTTCTCGCCTTTCATCAATTCCTTATTTCCATACATATAACAGTATCATACCGCGCACAACTGCTCAGCAAAGTATTGCCATTGCTGCGTCACACACCAATGGATTGCCGAGGAGAAATAGATATCGCGGGTATTGATAAAAAGAGGAGTTAAGAACTAGATAAAGAGGAATCATTATTGGGTTTTGCTGTTTCAGGACCATTTTCACTAAGCTCAGTTAAATAATTTATTCTTAAGTTTACAATAACCAAAGAAATAAATACTACCTAACTACTGATTTTATTTCACTAATCTCAGTTACCTTTAACAAGGGTAGGTATATGTCACACGGTTAAATTAATCCCCTCGATATTGATGCGGATAAATATTTGATAGATGGATTAATTGTGCGTTTGTCAGATTATAATTCTTTGACAATTTGTATATTTTTGTATAAATACTATCAAGTGTGTTAATGAGAGCGATTAATTGTTGAGATCATTAATCGCCAATTAACACATGTGTTAGTTACAATATTTTTTCGTTGACTGCATCTTACTGACCTGGAAAATCTAATTTTATTCCATGATAATTTTTTTTAGGTTAGTAACGTTTGACACATAAGTTTTGACAGTTATTCAGGAATGGTATGTGGTATCTATGGTTACCAACTAAAATTGTTTATTAATAAAAAAAAAACGCATTAATCGGGGTCATTAATGATTGATTTTCTATACATTAACATAACCTAATAATAAACGGTGAACGGAAATAGTATATTTTATAACTAGTGCTGAAAGTTGGATATTTCACACGAAAATGAAATTTGAGTCACGAGCCGAAGGCGAGTGGTTTAATCACTTGAGTGTGAAATACCCTTTTAGCACGTGTTGTACACGATCTTTTTCCGATGACCACAAAAAATAAAACAATATAAAATTTTCCTAAAAATATCGTTGCTATCAGAATTCACCAAAAATTATTTTAAAATTTGATAAATCAGGGCCCGGCCTTCTTAATCCGTGTAAATTCAGCAAATTATTTGCAACTGTCAAATTTTTACATACAAATTTTTAGGCAAGTTCGCTCAGTTATCGCAGCGGATGATAAAATCATATCGCACAGTTGCGGACGCATCTGATTAGCTAACGAGCTTTCATTTCACACAGCTTTGGTAGTGATGTGCAATGACCAACTTTCAGTAATAGTTTAGCGTGTGAATTTATGTACTTTTCTTAGTGGTCGTTGGAAAATATAATTTATCCAACGCCGACTCATAATATACCTACTTGTTACCACATATTATCTATATGCATTTACGAAAATTCTACCGGTGAACTTTTACCGGTATATATTGGTAAACAGTTGTTCATTAGGTTACAGCTACCGGGATAGATATTTTAAGAACGCAAGTGGTAAACAGGGTAGGGTAGATTTATAACCTATGAAAAGCAGTTGAAAGATGAAACAAATTTGAAATTTGACGTAGTTAAACGTTATATCGTCTCGTCTTCTGTATTATCATAACTAATTTCTGGAACCTACTTTCGATTCCAACTTCGCTTGGCATCTCTATCTTTTTTTGAGGTTAGATTCTTCATTTACCGCATTTACCGGCTGAATTACTCGATCCACAAATCATGGATCCGGTAGATGGATCTGGTAGATATGGCACACTTTTGGAACACGGTAAATATTAACCACTTGTGTTTTCGAACGCAGTCGATAAGTGCGGTATCTACCGGTAGAATTTTCATAAATGCCTAATACTACGTTACGTAGTATAAGTAATCTGTGCTTGTTACTATGGTTATTTGAAATAACTAATATGCAACATTACTTACTCCGTCACGGAGGAATGAGGTATTACTGATTTTTTCGTTTTTTTTTTAATATAAATAAAAAGCAAAATACAAATAATTTTATTATAGAAATAATTTAAAATTATGAGACTTATTTATTTAAATTAATATTATCATTTATGTGCTTGCGTTAATCGGGTCCTCCACTCTTATTTCTTTATCATTTTAAAGTTCATTTAATTTTGAAGCAATTCGCTGTATTAGAAAGTCATCACTGTTTTTAGTTCTACAGTAGGCCTTGCGAGAAAGATAGCAATACTATGACGTCACTGTGGCACTGAAAACAAATATCCCGCAAATTACTTATTAAAAAAATCTGTTGTGGCCAGCACAAGACCTCTCGCCATTTCCATATTAGGCTATATAAGTATTGTATTGCACTTCGCTTTTGAACCGTCGTTTTATAACAAAATATTATAGAACTTTACCCAAATATTGTTTTTTTATTGTATTTAACATGTCTTCTGCACACATATTATTCTAATTATATCTATTTTTCATTGTATGAGGAAGTTTCTAAATGTCAGAGATATTTTTCCAATTCATTAACCAGATTGGTGATGGATATATGCATTTTACCACAATTTTACCTATAATTTCAAATATTTAATTAATAAAACAATAAGAAAAATTAAATATACTTCCCAGAAAAATCTATCAGAATGTCACTAAAACTGTTGATATTTGACAATGGCATGTGTCATTTACAAACTATGTTATAAACATTGGAATTTGTCAACTGGTTTCCTTAGTGCCTTAGCCTCTGCGATTAGTTTACTTTATAATTATAAATATTATTATCATCTTTATCTCTAAATCTATACAAGATATATACATGTCGATTCACAATTCCTACAATGCGGTATGTTAAATATATACTTTTTCTTAGATACCGCACTGCGTTAAAAGTAAAATAGTGATTTTACGACCTTTTATGGCCTAACACAATAGAAAAACATTCCGAACCGCACGATTTATGACACTTATGTTCAAGCAGTTCTCTTTGCACATAGGCGTGCATAAATTTTCTTACTGGCAATAAGAAATCTACAAATGATTCAATTTTTTGAATATTTATTTCAGATATTATATATAACATGTTAGTAAAGTAAAAGTATTGACAAATATTTATATTTTGTAGCTAGTAGTAAACTTGTAATGTACATTATAATGTAAGCTAAAATCTGCTCGTAATTATAATCTAAACCTAAAGACTAAGATTTAAACACAACTTACAAGAAAAACCATTATATAAATTATGCAATGTGATTATTATACGAATAATATCAATACATATTATATATTTTATTTTATTTTTTTTATTTGCATTTCGTTGTTGACATTGTTGTATTATTTTTTTTTAATTGTAATAAATAAATTATTATTTTCTGTACTGTTATTTTCAAGTTTGATATCGGTTAATTTCGAACTTCGGCCTCTGAATTATAATTGGTAGTAAAAATAAATATTGTAATCATATTTAAATGTATCACCTATTATAAGTTAGTTTCACGACGGGACGACATGGACGCAATATTTTATGTTTTATGTTCTTTTATTATCAAAAATGATGAAATATTTATTTTTAAGTATTGGCTATAGAATGTTGCTGACCAGAATGTATTATCAATATAATTGTTGTACTTACGAATATGTATAAGATGATTAGATATTCCTGAACATAATGAAGCTCAGTTCTCGTACTCTTCTTCGCATGTGTTGTGAAATTTGTAATTCCCGATCGTAAATGGCATTTACATACAATAGTAGAAAGACATTGTAAAGCTCCTCTTTGAGAAATTGCTGTTATTAAACATCTTAACTCACAATTGCATATCAATTCCTCCATTCAAATTATTCGCGAACTCCATTCATATCACATTGTCCTCAAGTCTAACTGCACAATAATACAACGAAATTACGTATTTTATTGGTAATAACGACTGCAATAAGACTTTCATTTCATATTTCTTCCACTGGTGAGTTTTACATTTCATTTAGCTTACACACTTCGGATCACATTACGGAATCATTTTACCGAAGATTGCATTTTAATTTACGCAATGTTTTACGTACAGTTTAATTTTTACCTTCCGTAAGGAATTGGCTTTGATCAAAAAATTCGGTGGTGAGTTTTTAATGAATAAACACGTTTTAGGGTGCCTAGAATACGATTTTACTAGTTTTACGATGAAGTCTCTCTGTGTGTGTGTGTGTGTGTGTGTGTGTGTGTGTGTGTGTGTGTGTGTGTGTGTGTGTGTGTGTGTGTGTGTGTATGTGTGTGTGTGCGCCTGTGTGTGTGTGTATGTATGTGTGTGTGTGAGTGAGTGTGTGCATCTCTGTGTGTGTGTGACAAAAATTTCTCCGACAATAACTCAGTACAATAATTCTAAAAATTATAATTCTTTAGTATTCCTCTTCTTTGCGTCCATATGTAGAGCTGATTAGATTATGGTTATAATTGGTCAACCGGAAGTTCCCTTATTTGAAGTTCTTAACAGTTTTTCTTAAAAAACCTTGTAAAATAACATTTTTTGACATTTTATGTGATTATCAATATGGAAGAATATTTTATTGCCTATATGGTTTGATTGTACATTTTCCTTCATATTTAATAGATATTGAGTTAAAGAATTATAAAGAGATTAACTTTCATAAATCAGCCAGCTTTGATATAATCATGGAAACAGCTGATATATTCAAATAATTATAATTGATAGATGTCAATGTGAAATGCAATTTATATAGTTATTGAATATGGGGTCCCGTGGCCTCGTGCCTGAGTGTCTGGTCGCGACCTGGGGGTCGACGTCAAATATTTAGAATTTTAAATGGCACAAAAGTGACCCCTTTGGTGCACTTTCCACGCCAGCAATGAGTGCCCGCGAGGTGACGCCTGGTAAGCGCCCGCACGGTACAAATATGTCATCATCATTACCGATATCTGCGATAAAGCAGATTGGCACACCCAGAAATGGGTAATATGCCGTGATGATATATTTATTTTATTTTATTTATTAAATATGTATAGAATTTTTTCCAAAGAACTTTTGGTATGGAATTTGTACAAAATACATAGAATTGATGGAAGGGAATGTGTTGGCCACATCAGATTTTTTAAAGATATTTGATGAAAGTCATCTTTGAATTATAAATTAAGATTTTAGCCTCGTCCATTTCGTCAAATTCGGTCAGTAGTGTCATTTACTTTGTTTTTAGGGGTACATAACATACTACTGTTACGTTATTTTAAAAAATACAGTAAAAGTATTAAAAAATCACAAAAATAATAAATGAACTTACGGTACAGCGACAGTATAGACACAAAATTGCAATTTGCACGAGCGCCTCTAACGGCAAAGGATAGAACTCAAGGTTGCTATGGTTACCACGTCCAAACAAAGACCTGTCATCAGCCGTAGAGTCTACACTCTAGCCATCGTTTTAGTTGAATAATCGAATGATCTTCAATATTATCAAACAAAAAAGTTGTCCCAGACACATCTTCTGGTTGTAAATTCATTTTTATTAAACACAACGTACAAATCACAATAAAGGTTTAAGACTGAATAACAGACGCGAACACAATGACAGATAGAATCAGGGAACGGGACGTAAGACAACGAGGAGAGGTTTGTTTGGATGCATGATCGTCTATCTCTCTCTTGCAGTGACGTCAATTTTGTAAGTGTCTATTGCCAATCAAAGTATATGTGGTAAATTTGTCGAAGCAATATGAATTTTTGAGACAATCATATTATATTAAACCTTATAGCGTGCCCTCCCTTTCAATGCACGTATGAGAGAGATAAATGTATGCCAATTTCCCAGATCTCCACCACAAAAGGGTGCGGGAAATTTAGAAAAAACATTCCTATTTCTAAAGCATTACTTAAAATACTATGTTTATAATAAAAAGTAAAGTTTCTCAATCAACAAATGACAATCTATCCAGAGTTGGAAAAACTGAGCCTAAATGGAAAACGAGTTGGTTGTGCAGTATAAAAAAGTTCGAACTCAATATCGGGCTATTGGCGTTTAACAAGGGAAATCAGTTTTTCCTTGCGCAAAAGTGATCTATTAATTTTAGACAAAAATGCTTCAAATAAATGTTGTAGAGAATTAAATTCTGCATCTACATCAATAATCAAATTTTCTTTCGCATGTTTCGAAGAAATTGAATTTAAAATTGAATAAAATTTACTTCTTTATAGTGTTATAGCCACGGTATTGAAATAAAATCTCAAACAAATTTTATGATATTTTGCCTGTCAGAAATTATAAAATACAGTTTGTATCTTCTTTTCCTAAAGAACGGGTAAATATGTCACAATCTGACAGATACATTTCTGACAGGTAAAATATGTCACAATCTGACAGATACGTTTCTGACAAAGTAAGATGTCAATAATGTCATTATATTTGTTTGTAATTTTACCTATCAGAAACGAGCGCTTTAAGTTATCATTACTGAAAATCGAGAATTATTCACAGGAAGAGAAGATAGTAGTACTATTTCAATGAAAACTGTATTTCAAAATTTCTGATATAAAATTTGTTTGAAATTTTATTTTAATATTATGGCTAACTCTGGAAAAAAATAAGTTTTATAAAATTTTTTTCGCGATCGTTCAGAAAATGAGCTCTTTCTGATCTCTATTTAGACCGGAAAGTCCTTCTTTGCTGAGCTAGCTCGGAAAGTTGTCTATAAGGGATCGCAATAGTTATTTACGTATAGAGGGCCGAAAGAAAGGATTTACGCCTGCGGACGAAATTTTTTATACGTCCAAGGGCGTAAACCTCTTTCGGCCTGAGGTACGTACAACGTTTTACGCACAACTGAAACCAAATGAAACGTAATTTTTAATTGCATGACTAAAAGCTTGTTGCTATGTAAAAAATATTAGATGGCCAGATGGCTATGCCAAGAAACATTTAGGCGATGCGTTGTATTGGCAACCATTTGTTTTGTGTAAACAAATAATTAAAAATGTCAAGCATGGAGCTTCAACCTGAATATGATACTGAAATTTCTGAAAAAAATTTGCTAGAAGCTAATGAAGCTTTAGCGGATTTATGTTCTGGCAAGTCAAAGGACCGATATCAAAACGAATACGATGTGTTGCAAGCCTGGTTGACAGAAAAAAATGTGGCAATTTTGAACGAAACTGTGTTGCTCGCATATTTCAATGGCGATATATCAATATTATTATTATATATTTTTTACCGCCCGGCGGGCTTTTGCTTTACACTTTACCGCCCGCAGGGTGTAATCTTTCATTTTCCGCCATGGTAACTAAAATGTAAACAAACAATTACAATACAGTTGTTGTGCGTAAAGTACTTTACCGATCCCGGGACCGGTAAAGCTAAATGTTTCCATTGAGATCAGTTGTTTATTTATTTCTTATTTGCTCGCAGTAAAAAAATAAAATAATACTTTTTTATTCAACATGACCTGAAAGTGTCTATACTGGGCTCACAAGCTTCCAAAGCTCGCCTATGGCTCGCTCTGGAATATGCTTGCTCACCCAGTAAAGTATCACTTTCAGGTCTTGTTACGTAAATTACCTACTATTAAATTCAATTTTCTCGATTAGTAAAAATGTAAAAGAAAATGTGACTTTTGGTTTAGATGCAGAATTTAATTCTCTACAATATTTATTTGAAATTAAAAAGCCACTTTTGCGCAAGGAAAACCTGCTTTCCCATGTTAAACGCCTATGGCCCGGTTTTCGTGTTACACCCAGTATATAAATGGAAAACGTTATTAATTAGACGATAATTAGTTATTGATTAAAATGAAGTATGTAAAGAATATTAATTATAATATATAATTATAAGTTTGAGAAATAGTGTGAAAATGGTTTGGATGTATGCGCGATGCAAAACCATCTACGGAACGAACACCCTTCCTCAGCATGAGTTATGCCGGGCGAAAACGTTCATGCATGATATCGCTTGTGAAAAATTATTCTGTTGGAAAATTCAAGGAAACTCAACTCCGATGGTCAACTATAGCCCGTATCTATATGCATATAGACTGGACGGTACGGAAAATGGAAAATGGCTTTTCTTTGACACCTTGAAATTAGATTTTTTTTCAGAAAAAAAGAATAAAACGTTAAGACGGCCATATACCCTGGGGCTTTAGCAGTTATATCTACATAACGCGGGTCTCCATCGCTGCAGAGCGTAGGGCAGTAAGTTTCGAGTGAAGCGGTGTATCCGAGAGGGTAATTGCGACAGCATGATAGAAATAGCGGTAGGGACTCCGTGTATTCAGAAGCCGGATGGGGCGCTCTGATAACAACGAGTGTCCACATCCAAAGCCATTATATTTTCCCGTGTTTATTTTTTAGATATTAGAATTTTTTAAGGATAAATGGTTTAGCTTCGGCGGAAGGCAATTTTCTTCACCCCCTTCCCCTTGGGGGAGATAAACCACGGGAGGTTAAGGATCAATTCACGCGGAGCATTATGCAGAACGGCCCAGAAATAAGAAGTGCCAGCGTGCATACATTAAAACGCAACACAAGCTTTTTATGGACACAGGGACGATAAAGTCAAAGAGATACCATTAATAACACAGAAATAATAAAATGAAGTAACTATCTGTTTCAAATTAATAAATGAAATGGCGTATAACATTAAATACAATACAAAATATATATTTTTTGCCGTTTTTAGCACATATTTACAAGAAATTAGTGATTTTAAAACGAATGCATGTTTTCGAAACGAAGGCAGCGAGTTTAAAAATTTGCATGGGGTTTCGGAATCACATTTTCCTCATGTGTGCAAACAATATTTTTCTGTAATAAGCACCAAAATAAACAAAATGACGAAATGTATTCTAAATTTTTGACATATCATCTACTAGTCGGGCGGCTATGCAATACATTTTTAAATGATTAAGACAATGGGGTCATGCCAAATTTTCTGTTTTATTTTTTCCTGGAAGTCTACCGGTCACAGTATATGTAAATAATATTTTCACGCCATTTGTGTACATTGTTTTGTAGATATAATTTTTTAAAAATAGGGGTCAATTTCAAATCTCAATGAGGTCAAGTGAGCGCATACGTCATGTATCTGAACGATTCCAGTTCACCCTGGCGGACAAAATGTAAATTAAGATTGCTTATAAATGGTTTTTTTGGGTTTTATAATAAATTGTTTCCACAAGTTGGAACTGCACAGTTCTTCTTCACCATGTTTTATCATTATTATCATTATAAATATACAATTATTGCACTTTTATGTATTAAATTATATATCAAGCCCACAAACCTGCAATTAAAAATAATATTTCTCTAATGAAATAATTAAATCTTTATGAAACAAAAAAGATTGAATAGAGCGCACTTTTCCTCTGACAGCTTTATAAATATTTGGTTAGTTTATTATGTTCAACTTCGCGTTTGAAGTTTGTGACATTGTGACCTTCATGTACGTGTGACTAGTGTCGTTGTGTGAGTAGCCGATACATGACGTCACAGAAAATTGTAGCGCGAATATCTTTTAAGTAAATTATGAATGAAAAGTATTATATTTTGTGATGTTTTATGTTGCAATATGGATAATAAGTGTCATAGATTCTATTTTTATAAAAACATTAACAACATTTTTTTTTTTTTTGGCATGACCACATTGTTTCCTGACAACAAAATGAAAATCTAATGTTTTAATTTTTCTTGCAGTCATTTTGAGTTTGAGAATCGGCAAAAAATTAATTTTACTAATTAATACGCGGAAATTACTTTTCATCATCAATTGACCAGAAATGAAAATACCGGGCTTTAATTTCTTTCTTTATTTTCACCTAACTCAATTCAATATCTTCTGAGGTTCTTAAGAAATAATAATAACAATAATAATAATAATAATAATAATAATAATAATAAAAATGATAATATCTATAAAAATATTTTGTGAACAATTGAATTTGTATCGCCATAATACAGAATTATGAACATTTTGTGCATATAACTACTTACAATATTGCAGTAACGTCTAACATCTATATCGTTTTATTTGTTTGACATTTCAAGGGGCAGTATAATATTGAAATCTTTGAATCAAAATAAGGTTAATCCTGGGATATTAGATATACGATAACAAGATCTATCTCATTATCATAATAATAATAGTAATTATACCTATCGTATCCAAAGTATGATTTTAATTATGTATATTTTGTTCCTCAACTTATTTACATATTCTTGCAGGTAGTCATTATACTTATTAAATCTCCTTAATCTGATTAAAGATTTACGAAAATTTATAATTTGATCACAGTATTCATCACACAATAATTTATCTTTTTATATAAGATGAATTAATTGCTTTCCAAGAAATGGTTAATTATTCACGTTATAATATTTACGCTACTGTCAAAAAGTATAAAATATTGTGGATTATCATTATGAAGAACCCAACATATTTTGATTTAATCTCTTTTGGTAATTAATATTTCCATGGGTGATAATTAAAATTTATGTCACAAAGTGTGAAGTAGTGTTTTTATCTTTGGTTATGGATAGAATATTAACGCTATAAATTTGAATTTTGGACAATAATTAATTATAATGCTACATCAGCAATTCGTGACTAAAATAGATAAACAATTTCATAAATAAATATTAATACATTGTATACAATTAGCAAATGAATTATTGACGAAGAATCAAAGTAATGTTTATGTTTTTTACCTTCCGTCAAAAGGAAGGTATTGTTTTTGGTCAAAAAATTCGGTGGTGAGTTTTTAATGAATAAGCACGTTTTAGGGTCCCTACAATACGAATGTACTATTTTTAAGATGATGTCTGTATGTGTGTGTGTGTGTGTCCGTGTGTGTGTGTCTGTGTGTGTCCGTGTGTCTGTGTGTGACAAATTTTTCTCCGACGATAACTCCAAAACTACAATTCTAAAAATTATGATTCTTTCATATTCCTCTTCTTTACAACCATATGAAGAGGTGATTAGATTTTGGTTATAATTGGTCAACCGGAAGTACCCTTATTTGAAGTTCTTAACAGTTTTTCTTGAAAAATCGCAGTTAAATATCATTTTCGACATTTTATGTGATTATCAATAGAAAGAATATCTTATTCTCTATACGGTTCGATTATACATTTTCCTTCTTATTCAATAGATATAGAGTTATAGAGAGATTAAGAGAGATTAACTTTCGAAAATCAGTCAGCATTGCAAAAATTATGAAAACAACACATATATTCAAAAAAATCTAATTGACAGATGTCAGTGGCAAGTGCAAAACCAAAGTGGAAAGTATATGATCTGAAAGTGATATAAGTGACAGAGTGTCCCTCGCCAGTGACTTATAATGCCAGAAGTACGAGAAATGCAAAAGAGAAGATGGAAGGACTGTATAGCAGAAGATTTGAGAGAGGAAGAACTGTGTCACGAAGGTGTTTTGGACAGGAATGAGTAGAAGAGAAGAGTAAGAAACAGCGACTTCTAATAAAATAGGGCAAAGTTGAAGCAGGAGGAAGTGTTAAGTGCAATACATAATGTACGCTCGTATTCTTATTAAAATTTTATTAGATTTTGTTCTTCTTACAATTACACAGAATATATAGAATCTTTTTCAATGAATTTTGGTATAGGATATGTACAAAATACATCGAATTGACGGAAGGTTTTGTGCTGGCCACAACAGATTTTCTATATTAATTTCCTCTTTAATAATTAATTAATAACTACCACCCCTTTCTCAACTTTGAAGCGAGTTAACCGTTCCCATCTTCCCGATGTTTCTTAGCCGCTGCCCTCTCATAATAATTACCCCTCCTCCATGTGGTGTTGGTACGTTATGTTACGTTTGGGGGGTGATCTCATATGCATGCGGTGTGTGGGGGCGGTATATCGGCGCACGCACACACACATAGTTTTAAAGATCGATGCAAAGCAACCACGGGCTAGCTCGTTACCATGGTGATGTGATGAGATGTCTTCTTCTCGCACTGAGGCCTACCCCACCCGTGTCAATGTGATATTCACACTAACTACCAAACAATCAACAACACTACATCGTTGCAGAATGGGATAGTGAGGGCAGATTCAAAATGTTGGACGACCATGTATACTAGTAGCTAGTAGGACGGTTCACGGTACTGGCACGAAATTTGAAATTTTGAGAGAAATTCACGCTCCAAATTTTATTACTAAATAAGGTCTAATAAGTTTTCATTGGAAAAAATTAATACATAATACTTATTTTATAATATACATGGTTAAAATTGCAAGAAAAAACTATCCATGGTTATGACACGACATTTGATTGATAGCAATGTATTTGCCTGTCCCATTTAAAAAGAAACATAGGGAACGAATTTGACAGAAGTATTATATTTAAATATTGCAAGAAAATTAACCAAGTCAGAAAACCACTCGAGAGCACTAAACATATTTCGGGCACAAAATTTTTTCTACAACTAAATTTAATTTTTAGAATACAGGTATAAATATTTAAACAAAATTAACCTCTAATGACATCTTGTCAATATGACAGATAACCGCTGAATTTTTCTATAAGTTACGACTTGACGTTTGATTGACAGCAATGTATTTTGCCTGTCTCATTTAAAACATAGGCAACGAATCTGACAAGTATTATGTTTAAATATTGTAAGAAATTTAGCCAAGTCAGAAAATCACTCGGGTACAAGGTACACATAATATTTTTTCTACAACTAAATTTAATTTTTAGAAAACATGTATAAATATTTAAACAAAATTAACCTTTAATGACGTCTTGTCAAATGCCAAATTCGTTCCCTATGTTTCATTTTAAATGGGACAGACAAATACATTGCTGTCAATCAAATGCCAAGTCGTAACCATGGATATAGCAAATCCAATGTTTCACGTTAAAAAATACTCACGGTATAGGTTAGTTCGTTAGTTGGACAAATAGCCGAAACGTGAAATGGAGGGTATTACTTTTGACGTCACACGCAAGAAAGAGAAAGTCGACATATAAGTTGAAATGGAAGATCATAATACAAACAAACCTTCGCCATTTTTAAAGTTCTGTCTTCAGTCACTTGTGTTTTGTTATCTGAGTTCTACATAATTCAATATCTTCGGATGACTGTGGAAACTTAAATAATTTCATATTTGTCATGTATTCTTTATAATTATAGCTAAAGTCACTGTTACAAAGACCTTACATACGCTTTATTTTTCATATTTGGCACCATCTTGTTCCAACTGCCATCATGACAGCGATTTATTTGTATTATAGTAGCTGAGTCACGTGTAGTACAAGAAAAATATCAATAGATGGCAGCACGAAAATATGTCTCTGTATAACACCCTATTGTTAATGTTTTTGGGGACCAAAATATTGGACAGACGACTATACGGGAACTATACAGGCATTTGAAGGTGTAGTTGTGTAGTATATATTAGTTTAAAAAAAATCTGTTGTGGCCAGCACAAGACTTCTCGCCATTTCCATATTACGATATATAAGTATTGTATTGCACTTCGCTTTCGAACCGTCGTTTTATAACAAAATATTACAGAACTTTACTCAAATATTGTTTTTTATTGTATTTAACATGTCTTCTGCACACATATAATTCTAATTATATCTATTTTTCATTGTATGAGGAAGTTTCTAAATGTCAGAGATTCTTCCAATTCATTAACCAGATTGGCGGTATTTCTGATGGATATATGCATTTTACCACAATTTTACCTATAATTTCAAATATTTAATTAATAAAACAATAAGAAAAATTAAATATACTTCCCAGAAAAAGCTATCAGAATGTCACTAAAACTGTTGATATTTGACAATGACATGTGTCATGTTATAAACATTGGAATTTGTCAACTGGTTTCCTTAGAGCCTTGGCCTCTGCGATATGTTTACTCTATAAATTATAGTGTCTTTATCTCTAAATTTATACAAGATATAATAAAAATTTTAAGTGTATTAGTTGGAGAATTTTATGTTCTTCAATATTTAATAAAAAAAAACTCCCAAAAAATTATATTTAGAAGAATTTTTTTAAGAAATTACTACTTCCGGTTGTTCAATTGTTACCAAACCCTTCTCGGCTCTTCCCAGGAATGTCAGATTGAGGAATCCATAGTTAAAGAGTTCTTAAGTCTTATAGTTTTTGAGGAATCGTCCCTCCAACATCCAGACACACATACATACACACATACACACATCCACACACACACACACACACACACACACACACACACACACACACACACACTCACACACACACACACACACACACACACACACACAGAGAGACATCATTTTAAAAATGTTATAATCGGATTCTAGGAACCTTAAATCGTGCTTATTCAATAAAATCTGGATATGCGAATTTTAGCATGAATGCAATACCTCTCTTAGCGAGAGGTAAAAAAATGGGCAACCCGAACTTTTGCTCCCCAAGTCGAATCAGTAGACTCATTGAAAGTACCCAAGGCAAAGGTAGAATGGAACCGTATTGATGTTAGATGTGAAGTGTACGACTGCCTGTATTACAGGGCATACTTCACCACAACGACAACATACATATCTCATTATTGCATTTAAATACACACATTTAAGTTATTCTATTATTCATAATGGCGTCTGTCTTACAAATCAAGATTTTGTTACTTCTACTATTATTGTACAAATTACTAAGTTATTTTTTATAACTAATTGTATTATGTACAATATTTAATTAAATAAACCAACTAAATTAAATAAAATAGTTTTTCAACGGTATGATTATTTAAACGGATAATTAGCAACATAATAATACGTCTTAGATTCTTACGGGTCTTACGGGTTTTTCGGGTATTTTGGGTCTTACGGGTCAAGGGTCTTATGGTCTTATTGGTGAAGAATCGACTCTGACACGAATTCACTGAAATATGGGTGAGCGGGTGGTATTTTGGATCCACCGGTATTCCAAGCATAAAAGGTCAAACTTTTTCTCAAAACTTTTGTTACATACGTTAAACCCGAACCTGAACCGAAAACCCGAATTCACCGGAATTTTTTATGAACCTGAACCTAAACCGAACCTTTATTTGTTGGGGTCAATAAACCTGAACCGAATTTAAACCGTTTTAAATTCAGATCCGGTTCAGATTTGTTAAATATATAATTAAAAACTATAAATTCAAATTAAATATGATTTTAAATATACTAATACCAACATAGTTTTGCTAATCATTTACTGCTCTGAACCGAAAATCGAACCCGAACCCAAAACTGATAAACCGTTATAATTCTCATTTTCTTGAACCGAAACTGAATCTGAACCGATATTTATTTCCTGAACCTGAAACGAACCTGAACCATAAATACATTTTGGTTCCGGTCCCTGGACAACTTCATAATATAAATGTTAATATTGTTTGAACAATAAAATATTTATATTTTTCATTACGCTCTGTAGTTTTTGCCTTTTATAGCAGATATAAATTAAAACTTTAGTTTTCCCGGAATTACAAAATTTTAACTATTTCCCGCCTTTATTTAATACCAACCCACCCACAACAAATATCCCTGTCCGTGTCGGATACCTTTGGCTCCACTAAGCATGAAACTGTCCCTTGATGAATCTGCTGATAGCAATGACGAGTGTTAATAGCCGTTTAGTCTACGACGTTAGCGTTTAGCATTCCTAATGAGCACTACCGGAAGTCCGCCCAGGAAGCGTGAAGAAACCACCAGTTAATTGGAGAAGAAGAATTAAACGGAGACATATATCAGAAAGCTATTGTGGCTATTGTCACTGGTGGTTCTTAAATGAGGTGGTGAAGAATTAAATTTATGGGGTGGTTACATTTTAATTTATAGTTTGAGCCATAAGTTTTAAGAAGTTAAATTTATATACCACATTTTTAGAATACAATTTAATTCTGAATAATAAATAAAAAAGTCACTTACTGATTTTACAGATAACTTATCCTGTAATGTCACCATCTGAAACAAATATGAAAAATTATTGTACGGATTTATTTTGTAAAAAAAAATATCTTTATACATATATGTAGCAATACGGTTGAACACTAGACAATTAAAAGCATATATAAATCCGGTTTAAATTAAAGCCCTCGGAACCCAAATAGGTATACCCCCATTTTCCAAAATTATAAAAATTATCAATATTCCAATTTTTATATACTTAGCTACATCTCAACCAAATATTCAAACTATAGGTCGATATCTCCCTTTATTCTTTCTGGGCAATAACCGAAAAATGGGGGATACAAGTTTGACGACTTCGCCATTCGATTCTACAGACAAAATTACAAATTTTCACAAAAAAAATCCCATTAGTTAAGCTTGCAATAACCATAGAACTGAAATTCCTGAAAATGGTCTAAATCGCAAAAATCGTAAGGGGTACACTTTAGATTTTGTGATTTTTGGCCATTTTTTGTTATTTTGCTCTAGAAATTGTATCAATTTAAAAAAAATAAAAATCGTATACTTATGTAATTTTGCCCATAGAATCGAATGGCAAAGTCGCTAAGTATGTATTTCGATCCACTTTTGGGTTATTGCCCAAAATGGTATCTTTGAGGTCTAATTTTTAACGCAAATATTTCGGGAACTAAAAGAGATATTAATTTGCGGTTTGAAAATTTGGAAGCAGCGATTTTTTTTCAAAAGTATGAAAAGTAGATATTCTAAAATTTTACCCAAATGTTTGTATACAGGTGTCCGGATTTCTAGGGCTACCATTGCTATCTTAGATGTGCTTTTGTTTTATGTGATGTTTCATTCATTTGGCAAAACAACAGCACATCTCAGATGGTCCCCCAAAGGCGCACCAGTAGTGGTAGCACGCCTTTAGAATTCTATCAAATGAGGCATTTGTTTTCGTATTTCGCCACGAAGCGAAAATTTGGTAGCATGCTTGTTTCAAAATATTCGCCTGCAAGTGTACGACTTGAGGCGAAAGTGTCAAAGTAACGTCATTATTTTGCCACAGTTCTATTCAAAGGCATTTTATACATAATTTATACATTTATTATATACAACTGTCATAATATTTCTTATTTTAATAGCATAAAATCTAATAATTTTCAACTCAAAAAGTGAATATAGAGTCGGGAAGTTTAGCATAGTAAAAATTCTACATAACATACTATTTTCTCATAAATATAACACAAATGACAGTTGAAATTGAAATTAAAAATTAAAATTATTGCTCCGTTTATTTATAATTAATATTTTTTGGGTAAACTCTAAGTACGTAACTCAGACAACGGTGAAAGTGAACCACTTGAACGTAGGTCGAACAACACTTCAGTCTCAAGTGACTGGTAACCGCAACCGCGTGCGTCAGTGTATAAGCGACATACGTTGTACCAAGCCTCTACCGACGTCATCACAGCTTAAAATCGGCATTTCCGGAAAATCTGGGCATTTTTGAAAAAAATAAAACATGGTACATCATTTTTCAAGTCATTTCCCATGGAATAAGAGAATAAAAAAAATCGCTAAACTTCCCCATTCTAAAGTGCGTGCTATCAAGATTCATAAAAATAAAATCGTATTCGCCTGCTTTCTATGATAGAATTCTAAAGTGCGTGCTACAACTACAATGTTCCATTTAACTGACCGTATAGGAGATATGGTTTCAGAGATGCCATTGGTGGCCTGCGAATTCCGGACACCTTGTATACAAATTTTGGGGGGTATAATTCAAAAATAGGTAGAGATACCGACAGCAATTTATTTTATGGAAATGAGAGCTCCACTATTAAACTTCACATTTATTACCAATCTTGTTGTAATTGTAGCATGATCATTGGTTATCAGATATTGTTTGGTTCACTACGTCTCGTGATTATCCATGTGTGATGATATGCACGCACGGGGGCGACACTAGCGGAGAGAGACGGAACTAATGGTGTGCGAGCGCCAGAAAGAGATACGGAAGATTCTTTTATTTCAAAGAGCCGCTTATCGCGTTAGAATCTTAGCCAATATATTGCTTTAAAATCGAACCAGTCTGACTAGGGTAGTTCTCTTCGCAGAAAACTGGAACGGGAACGAGAATGAGAACGACCGCACTTTGCATAAATATTTATAAGGGACAATTTTTACATTTTCACCACATGATATATAGAGGTGGATTGTTGAAAGCGTCTAAGCGTATACAATATATAAATTAACACTGTTTTGTACAATTTAAAAGAAAAATATTAGCCGGTTTTCAAAGCAGGATTTGCATATTTGTTTGTCCTTTTGCAGTTGTTTATTTAATATATCTATTAATATAATGTTTTCATGCAATTTATTTTATGGAAGGCTACTGTAAATCCAAATACCTACAATTTTCTTCAAAAACTTCAAAATTTTTGGAATTCTAATTTTTATATATTTAGGCTGTGTCCGATGTTGCACTCTCATCACCTTAATAACATCATTATTAAGGACTTTAGGAATTAGATTTTAGGGTTTTGCGAGAACACATTATGCTTTGAAGTTGACGCGCACTATTAAATAAATCATTTTCGTTGCTTTAATTTAATACAATATTAACATTTAATCTGAAGCATTATATTAAATCGAATTGTACAATTCATTTTTGTTGTTTTGAAGTGTTGCCATACAAACCAATGGATGTCATTAGTGTGCTATTCAGGGTTATATTTATGTGAAGAAGACCTAAATCCTAAATAATAAATGTCAAAATGTGACATATCGGACACAGCATTAGGCACATCTCAACGCGCTAATTTCAATTTTTTAATCCGCAGGTTTATATCTCGTTTCGTTTTCGAGATATTTACATTTAAAACTGTTCTCTTTTCTGCGCTGTGATCCAAAAATGGGTAGATACATAAGACTGGCGATTTCGCCATTAAGTCTACGGAAAAAATTACATAACTTAACCAATTTTCATAGAATTCGTCCTTGTCGGTTAGTTTGTAGAGCCAAAAAACTGAAATACCTGAAAATGGAAAAAATCGCCATTTTGAGTTATTTTGCTTTAAGAATTCCATCTATTGCTCAAAAAAGCCGGTGTAATGGCCGTGCGCATTAAAGCGCTATGTCTCGACATGTTCAGATAGAATCTAAGGTGACTCGGTTCGAATCTACCGACCGGCTAAGTACGTAGTCGTTTCCGATCAGTTGTCCATGTACAACATAGATGGTGCTAACTGTAGACTGAGTATTTCCGCTGCCGCACTGGTTGTCGCACGGATTATGTACTCAAACTGCTCTAGTACTGTTTGTCTCAAAACAAGTAGGATATCATACGAAAAGAAACAAATCTCAAAATTTCCGACATCCTTCTTGGGTATAAGGAAAACGATGAAGAAAGAAAATGCTGAAAATTTGTATACTTATGTAATTTTGTCCGTAAAATCGTATGGCGAAGTCGTTAAGTATATACAAAGGTTGCTGGAAAAGTTTCCGCAAACGATGTAAAAGAAAACCTAAAGAATTTTATAAATGGCTTTATTGTTTGTCAAATTATTCTCCTTTAACATTTATGCACTTTTGAATGCGTTTGAATCAATATGGAAAACATTTCTCCACTCTAGTAGTGGTTTCCGTTTCTGAATTTATCAGATTGTGTGGTACCTGCATAGCTCCCTTATGGTCAGATTATTATGCAAAATGATGTGTATAGCTTTCATGTCAACTATTTTACGTGCAACAACAACTTTACTGGTAACTAGAGAAATGGATGGACGACCTTCACGAAACTGGTCAAAGAGAATGATGCCTCCACGCTGGAATTCGGGAAACTAATTATAAAATATCGTATTGGATAGTGCTTCATCCCCAAAAACCAAATGAAGCTGATCGATACCTTGTTTCGGCATCAGATTACATTTAAAATAATAAAAAATCATGGGGTCGCGTAGCCGTGTGCGTATAGAGCCCGGTTGCTAATCTGGTGACACGGGTTCGATCCCGGTCAGGGCAGACTTTTAATCGCACAAAAGTGATCCCTGTGATGCACTCTCCACACCAGCTGAGTGTCCGTAAGGTGACGCCTGGTAAACGCCCACACGGTAAATTATATCGTCATCATTATCGAAGTCTACATGTGTTGTAGATAATGAGTAATATGCCGTTATGATATATTTATTTATTTAAAAAATCATGGTACGAACATTTTCGCAAACTTTCTATTATTATCGCAAAATGACTTTTTTTAAATGCCGTCTAAGGAAAAGTAATTAATATAAATACGAATTGATAACTGAATCGTAAGTAAACTCGTCACATTTTATGAATATAATAGCACAAAATCATTGCCACTAATAGTACTATTAGATTGTAGAAGTATAAAACATGAAAATAGATTTTTGAAAATTTTTAAATTTTAATCCTACATACACCATCTGAGTTTTGGGAGATATAACTTAAAAATAGGCACATATACAGACTAATGGACACAAAAAATATTTTGTGGGTCCCCTGTTTCAACTACTATAAATGCATTGTTTTTAAATGTAGAAGTAAAAAACTTTACCTTTTTTGAGTTTTATGATAATTTACCACTCTAAGGGCCGGTTTTTCAATCTCTGGTTAAAATTTTAACTTCTAGTTAGTAAATAATATTGCATCGTTTTGTTGACAGCAACGATAAATCTGTCATTTGACAGTTCATTTCGTTTCAATTTTGTTTATTCAACTCATAGTGGCCGGTTTTTCAATATCTGGTTAAAATTTTAACTGAGAGTTAAATAAATAAAATTGAAACGAAATGAAATGTCAAATGACAGAATTATTATTATTGCTGTTAGCAAAACGATGCAATATTGTTTACTTATCTAGAAGTTAAAATTTTAACCAGAGATTGGAAAACCGGCCCTAATCCAAATTTAGTTATAATTGACACTAAAAGATATCGCATTTGTTTATTTTTTGTTATAAATACAGGGTTCTGTAGACTAATAGCTCATAAAAACTTTAACTTTATAATTAATTTTTACATTTTAATTTGAAGTATTTTTGCGTAAAATAATTAGGTGACATTTGCGCAAAGAATAGCTGATTTCCCATGTTAAACGCCTATGTCTCACTTTTCGATTTACACCCTGTACATTCAATGGGTATTAGAAAAAAATAATTTTAGAAGATATAGAATTTTATTAAATTCAATATGACAACGTCGTCTATAAAACATAGAAATAATGTATAAAACTAATTTAGTTGCCACAGCAAGAGATTTTTATCTAAAACGAAAAATTAAAATTTGGCATTGAAAATATTAAATTAAGTAGTTTCTTGATATTAATATACAAAAAAGTCTCACATATTTAATGACGTAGTTATCTTCATTACATAAATCCGGCCCTGGATAGCAATGCCATTTGAATAAAGAACGAAGTTAATTAGGTCATAGTGTATTTCTTTTAACTCATATTTTCGTATTAAGATGTGACATTATTCTTATAACTTGAGAATGATCATTGGTACAAATTATTTTTTCGCGATCACCCTTCCAAACATTGATAACACTCTCCCAAGCTTGATTTCATTGTTCCTGTATGCGCACTTATCCAAATTTCCACAACCAATATTATTATTTGATAAGAATTTGTATAAAACGTGTAGAAGAGTGGTGGATGGTGAATCTGTCTGGCACCGTTTCCGTAGTACGGTAGTCCTCCGGCGTATATGCAGATAGGTGTGGGCAATCCATAGACGATTTCAAAGCGATGAGCCCGTTATCACACGAGCCGGGAGACTCTATAATGTGAGTGTTATCCACTGGTGGATACGCTATAGTGTCACAGTCTCACCTCAAACACATGCAGATTGGAATTGCCGTAGAATGCAAGGTTTTTTTCAATCACTCTCTAGAATAAATAGAATTCTTGGCGTTATTGGTGCGAGACTGTGCCAGGGTGTAAGTTTCTCATTTGTTTCCAGAGAAGCTGTTTTTCTTATTTAACTACTGCTATTCGATATATCTGCCCCGGCTGGGATACTCGACTCTCAATCGATTTGAATTAATGTATGTGATACAATCTTACGGGCTTTTCACATGAAACTAACTTCGCATCGCTCACCTGAACCATTACCGGGAAAACACAGTCCTACTTACATAACGAGACTTCTTGCCATATTTGAGTACAGTCACCTTTTACAATGACAGAACAATTATTTATAATATGAAAATCTAATTTTGCAAACGTTATTTTATTTATAAATATATGTTATTTACTATAAACTCCATATTTATCTCAATTCTACAGTGTGTTAAAAAAATCCTAACTCGGAGTAGGCTATGAACAAAAAAACGTACGTCAATTTGAAAGTATTTAACATAGACAAATAATACTCTTTAGATCGGAAACTTAGGTGTACTTGCACTGAACATTACACCTGGTGGTTGGAATAGAACTAAAATGTAAATTAGGCAACCAGTTTTTGAATTTTATAAAAATATTTTAGTTTTGTTTGTTGATATAAATTTATTTTGATGTTAAAATGCATGTGCACAAATTTAATGTTTAATTATATTCTTTTCATTTATACAGAATAAAATTTTATTTTCAAAATAGATTTATGTCATCTTCATTGAAATAATTGTAACGGTTTAACAAAACCCGAATTGAAATACTTACATGAACTTATCAACACATAAAATTAAACAATGTTACATTAAAAACTTGCCTAATAGAGACACGAATGTTACAATCAATAATCAAAGTGAATTATATAGAACCGTGATAGAATCGAAAACACAATTCAAAATATGTCAAATTCAAAAATTTACGTCAAATTCAAATGTTTCCCACGCATCCTTATTTCCCACCTCAGAAAAAAATACGTGGACCAATAGTTGTTTAGTAATAAAAAATGCAAGTTTTTAAAGCGACGTTCGCGACATCTATTGACTGGAATTGAGTACTAGTGGCAAAGGCCCAACACTCGCCATATAAGTTTCCAAAGGTTGGTATTTAATTAAATGTCAATTTGGCAGGAGATGTTGTCAAAAATGTTATATAAACAAATCAAAGCTTTTCTTCCTGAATCCTTATTTTAGAAAAAGAAATAAATTAGAAAACGGTGAATGGCAATATTCCGTATCTTTCATTACTATCTTTTCTCCTTAAAATTACATTTCACGATCAATTTTGTCAACTTGACTTTTAAAATGAATAATAATTATGCATTTGTTTCTGTGTTCATAGCCTATTCCAAATTAGGTTTTTTTCTGAACACACTGTATAACAAAGTTAATAACTCTTAGTACTATTGCTGTAGTAAATAACAAATAATAATTCCAACACAGAATAAAACATGAAAATAAAAGCCTTTACATTTTTTTGTTTCTATTGTCTGCAATTAAGTATACAGGCTGTTTCCTTTAAAACAACCAGTGTTTTTTTAGACGAACTAATAATTTTAGGAAAATTCTGATGTGGCTAATACAATACCTCCCGCTATTTTATTAATTATTAATTTAAATGCATACTTACATTTGTACTAATCCTGCAAATTATATTAAGTTCCTTTGCATATAACTATTGCTTTATTTACTATTGTCTTTTAAAATGTCACCATTATTAATTTGAAATGATTAGTTTTGTGGCAGTGACATTTATCTGTCAGGTACATACATTTGAAATATGAACTGTGTAAACATAAGGAATTGTGACCTGAACTTCTAAATTAGATTTAATAATCTTTAATTTTTATAATAACATAAATTACGAAAAAATGACATTTAAATGTTTTTCTCGAAGAAAGACAATTTTGAGTGTCAAGTAAAGTGACATTTCCGGTTATCCGATTTACACCAAAATCTAATGGTTTCTTTCAGGGTTCAAAAAAACCCAGCCCACCTAGGTTTTTTAATAAAACCCGGGTTTTATTAAAAATCCGGGTTTTATTAAATAAAAGCGGGTTTAATTGACAAACATCGAAATATAGTATATATCAGTTTTATAAAATATCTTAATACACATACACAAGTCGGCGTTATGGATAATAGATATTAGTATTTTTTTTTTTTAAGACTAATGTAATAAACAATAAATTACAAGTACAAGTTACGAATTAATATTAATAGTTGCAAGTCTGTGCAATGCAAGTGAGTACAACAATAAGATGCAAGTGTCACAACTAATAGCATGTTTAATACACAACTAAAAAAATAATGAAAATGCTGACACCAGGATTGGAATTGTGCAAATATAAAAGAAACACTGTGCAAAGATAGCACAGCAATGAAAAATATATTAAAAATGATCAAACACGAAGTACACAAAATGAAATTGATTGTAAAATGTTGCCGGTGACAAAAATTTATGTATATATGTGTGTACCATATAAGTATGTACCATATTTAATTAATAAAATATGATTTCATAAAAGTGGGTTTTTTAGATATTTTTCTTTGGGTTTTTTTAGATGGGTTTTTAAAAAAAAATCCGGGTGGGTTTTTTTGGGTCGGGCTAAATTACAACAACCCTGGTTTCTTTCCATATTAGAATAGGGTCGAAATAGAAGGTTTCTAATTTTTTCGTTTGATAGTATGAGAGTTAGAGGATTAAGAGGATCCACATATACACAAACACACATACATACACACCCACAAACTTAAAACGTGGTCATTTACTAAAATCTCGATATGCGGTTTTTAGCACGATCCCTATACCTCCCTTACCGAGGGTAGAGGGAGGTATAAATGTTAGATACAAAAAGAATAACAAACCAAAAATGCAACTAATGGTTCTCAAACAGTAGAACAAAATTATTATTTTTAAATGGTACTTTGTACCATATCTGAATCTATTATAAAGAGTTTTTTTTTTTATTTCAACGATATAAATATTATATAGGGTTGTATAACAATTATTTAAAGAAAAATGGTATTAAAAATTAGAAATAATCATTCCGCCGCTAAAAACTCATCCGGGAACCAAGCATTCCCGCACTAGGCATGTAAATAACTATTTAATTATTTGGGTATATGCCGTACTCATTCTGTAGAAAAAAATAAATTTCCGAATTTCATATTCTTCTCCTTCATTGCTTTATTGTTTCACTTTTAGTTCCTCCCTGACCAACCTTACAAAATCCCTTTAAAATCACTCCCATTTGTACTGCATCCCTCTTGTACATTCCGAGTTAGGGTATGCAGATAAGAAGGGCGCTAGTTACTGCTGGCGGAACCGGTAACGAACTAGGGTTGCAATTCCCACTCCCTCTAAGGATAATAAGCGGAATCCTGCGCGCATCGTTAGAGCTATCATACTCGATTCATTACCACAATTAGAGCAATGAGGTTAATTGTAAAGGGTTAGGTTGGTGACCGAATTAAGATGCGAAATAAAAAGAAATAGTTTATATATTACTGGACATTTTTAAAGATGAATGAAGAGCGCACCAAAGAAATAATTTAAGTTTTCAGAAATTAATTTGACAGGTTTGACAGGTTTTGAGTCTCGTCAAATTAGTTTGTAAGCATTCCAAAAGAATAATGGTTGGAAACTTTCAAGAAGTGTGTTAGGTATTGTTGAAGAGAACTGCTTTGAACATATTTAAAATAAAATTCTAAAAAATATGCTCCATGTCTCTTATTCTTAATAACTCTATTGTGACCCATGTATCTATGTATGTTGGTATTACTGTACCTATTATGCGCATTGTGCAAAGGTTTAATATGAAACTTGGATTAAAAATTGTTTCGGAGCTATTTGAAAAAATCTGATGTGACCAGCACATTACCTTTCTTGTATTTTGTACAAATCCCACATTCTATATATCCAGTAAAATTGTAACTCGAACATATACTATTTTTTACAAATTCCATACCGAAAGTGCACTCTCCACACCAGCTATGAGTGCCCGTGAGGTGACGCCTGGTACGCGCCCACACGGTAAAATATATCGTCATCATTACCGATGTCTACATGTGATATATATATATATATATATATATATATATATATATATATATATATTATAACACGAACATAAACTATGTAAATTGCACATGACACTGCACTGACCTCCGTCAATTAGAATTATTTGAATATATCAGCTGTTTCCATGATTATAGCAAAGCTGACTGATTTATCAAAGTTAATCTCTTTATAATTTTTCAACTCTGTACCTATTGAACAATGTATAATCAAACCGTATAGGCAATAAGATATTCTTTCAATTGATATTGATAATGAGATAAAATGACAAAAAATGATATTTTTTTCAAGAAAAACTTCAAATAAGGGAACTTCTGGTTGGCCAATTATAACCAAAATCTAATCAGCTCCTTTATATGGATGTAAAGAGCAATACGAAAGAATTATAATTTTTAGTTATCGTCGCAGATATTTCTCTCTCTCTCTCTCTCTCTCTCTCTCTCTATCTCTCAATCACCACAGAGATCACTTTTGTGCCATTTAAAATTCGAAATATTTGGCGACGGTCGGGATCGAACCCGGTTTCCCAGGTTCACGACCAGACGGAAGGTAAAAAGTTTCCAGTATGAAATAAAATTATCGTCTGAAAATTGTCATTAATACCATTTAAATTTGTAATTTATTTTCTTTTTTAAAAAATAAGTAATAGTATATTACATCCGAGGTGGGAGATGTTTCATTACAGCCGAGGGCTTATAATGCGCGAGGCTGTTATGAAACTCCCACCGAGGTTATGTATACTATTTTATTCACAATCATCCTCATTTTAAATCAATAATTTTCAAAATAAATCAATGAATTATAACCTTTAATTTTATTAATATTTTGACAGCTGTCTTAAAATTTGTTTAGCCTACTTAATTATGAGAATCTACGGCAATGTTGCTAGGCACCCCGTACATAAACATTTCCAACCCAAGAGATGGAAGTGAAATCTATTATTTCCAACCCAAGAGATTGTTATTAAAGTTAGGAATGACGTATTTTTCAACCTACAAAAGGTTAGGAATCTGTATATTACTATAATGATTTTGAATAAAATTATTGTCTGGAAATTGTCATTAATACCATCCGAATTTCTAATTTATTTTATTTTTTAAAAAATAAGTAAAATATATTAATAAATGTACAGATACCTACACATGTTTAAAAGAATGTAATTATCACAAAAAATAAAAAAAAATGGAAACTCAAGTAACAGCCAATTAGAATATGAACCTAATGAGCCAACAAGATACCAGCCCACAACTCTAGTGAAGAAATCCTCTAGTTCATAGTTTCCATTAGCGTGTACATTATCGATTTGGTAATAATTTCCAACTCACGTCTGGAAGAAAAAATAATTTGTATTCAAGTTGCAATTTTGTCCATCGTCGTCGCTCACTTGCATCGCGTTTCACACCAGTCCCTGGCTCCCGCGTTCCACGGGTGCGGTTCCAGCTACAATCAAAGCCTCTGGAAGAAGGGAATGCAAAGTAGAATTTAGATTTTACAATTGGAATAGCTATACGTCTCTATATATATGACAAAATCACACAGATGCACACTCTCCAGTTTTGGCATCGACTTGCGTTGCTTTCTAAAGGAGTATTTTGCTGGAGAACTGCAATCGAAGCGAGATTTGAATAGCTAAGCCGAGCTAAGGTTGTTGTGCGATCGTCCAAGTTGCTTTTCTCCCTCCCACACGGAAAATCTCACAAGGAACGAACTGGTAAACTGGACCACTCATCTATCTGTCCCTCTGGCGACGGAATCGAATTTGAAATTACTTTAATTCGCAAGGGAGACCGTGGATTTTTTCGGCGGCCCTAAGATTGTCAGCTAACGACCGTTGTTAGAAAATGTCGCTATCCAGCAGGCTCTTTACTGTTTAATTGTTTTAATTACACTAATTAAAGGAATTGAAGAGTATCAAAGTTGGATGAAGAGTAATTGTACGGGATTTAGGGATTTGCTTTTTGTTTTGACCGACTGATCCAGATTTGTCACAAAGAAGATTTCAATCTTAAATTCTGGATTTAAAAATTTCAAAAGGATCTGTGTTTTCAAAGAAATTACATATGGTTGAGATATAGGTTTCAAGATTTAATAATTATAAGATATTACGATGCTAAATATATATAGAGTGTTATCGAACTTCGGGTAAAAACTTTAGAGGCATATAGTTCTGACCAAAATGAGTTAAAAAGCTTAATGAAAATGAGTCCGATATGCAATAGTTTCCAAGATATAAGGCAGTGAAAAATAAGTTTTTACGGTGTTTATAATTGCTATCTCGAAAACTATAAGAATTACGACTTCTATTAAATGATTGTACTGAGTTAAATGTTGTGGCGACCTTGGCCAAATAATTTTCAACTAACTTAATTTTCAAATAGCTTCGTAACTATTAGAAATTGAGGAAAATGTTTCACAAACACTTTTATTGTTTTTTACCTCTAGCTAAGAGTGGTACTGGAATCATGCTAAAATTCGTAAATCCAGATTTTAGTGAATAAGCACGTTTTAAGGTCCCTATAATTCGATTTTAACATTTTTACGATGATGTGTGTGTGTGTGTGTGCGCGCGCGCGTTCGTGTGTGTGCGTGGTAGCGCGCGCGTGCGTGTGTGTGTGGGTGTCTGTGTGTATGTGTATATATATATATGTGTGTGTGTGTGTGTGTGTGTGTGTGTGTGTGTGTGTGTGTGTGTGTGTGTGTGGATGTATGTGGATGTGTGTGTGGATGTTGGAACCACGGTTTCTCAAACACTGTAAGACTTAAAAAATATTATTTAACTGCAGTTTCCTCAATCTGACATTCCTGGGAAGAGCTGATTAGATTTTGGTAACAAATGGACAACCGGAAATAATAGTTTCTTTAAAAAAATCTTCTAAATATTATTTTTTGAAAATTTCTGTTTATTGAAGAATTCTATATTTTATACATTTAATTTTTTTTATTATATATTGTGTAGATTTAGAGATAAAGTCACTGTAAAAATAATCTAATTGCAGACGCTAAGGCACTCAGGAAACCAGTTGACAAATTCAAATGTCTGTAACATAGTTTGTATATGACAGATGTCAGTGTCAAAAATCAACAGTTTTAGTGACATTCTGAAAGCTGTTTCTGGGTAGTACATTTAATCTTTCTTATTGTGTTATTAATTAAATATTTAAAATTGTAGGTAAAATGCATATATCCATAAGAAAAACTGCCAATCTTGCTAATGAATTGGAAGAATCTCTGACATTTAGGAACTTCCTCATACAATGAAAAATAGATATAATTAGAATTGTATGTGTGCAGAAAACATGTTAAATACTATACAAAACAACATTTGGGTAAAGTTCTGTAATGCACGACTTTTTTTATAATTTTAATCGATAGAGTAGTGAAAAATAATAGACCCGTATATTTTATTTTTCCTCAAATCGATCTTTAATCATGAAAAAATTGTAATTGAAAATGACATTCTTTAAAATGAGGCTGCTAGACCCCGCTTCGTCCTTTGTCCAATGACATCACAGAGTGACAGGCACGACCATTTTGATTTTCACATTGTCTTAAACGTCAAAGTGACCTTTAAAGATAACCTAAAATTTATGAAAGTAAACTAGTAAACATGTCGATGGAACGTTGTTTCGTGCCAAAATAAAGAATAAAATAATATTCTGCAATATATTCAATGTCTCACATGTGTTTATAACCTTCTACCGTTTAATTCAAAGATTCAAAAGTGAAGGAACATCTGATGTAACGTAGATAATTTCACGCCAAATGAAAATTATATTTATAAAAATAAATAGAACGATATTATATTAAAATATTATAGCATATTCAGATATGTAATCCTCAATTTATAGTTTATATATATTTTTCTTTTAGAAATTATGTATCCATATAAAATGTCTGTTTGAAATGAGTCTGAACTTGGTACGTAACGTTGTGACGACAAAACATGGCTGGTTTTTGCAACTTTTTAAAAAATCAAACTTTAAAACGATTTTATACAACAAAAAATATAAATAAAAATAATTTAATCACACTGATCGATGAATTAGACTATCCTTTTTCGATTTAAACAGAAAAAATGTACAATTTTTTTTTGCATGACCTCATTCTTTTTTGTTACAAAACGACGGTTCGATAGTGAAGTGCAATACAATACTTATATAGCCTAAAATGGAAATGGCGAGAAGTCTTGTGCTGGCCACAATAGATTTTTATAAGAAAATATAAGAAAATAAAGATAAATTATTATTAATTTTAAATTTTATATAATACGTTTTAAAAAATGTGAAACAGGTTCATTTCACACTCACACAGAGAGGGTGACATTTATTAACACATCAAATTGTATTTGTTCTACTTTACTAACTTCCATAATTCACCCTAGGCACATAACCCTTCATAATACAAATCTCCACTGGTCAGTTAACCCTTTTCCTCTTGCGTATATTGTAATACAAATATTCACGCTATTGCCTCAAATCCGAGCATCTAACTCCTGGTGGTAGAAGTTGAAGACAATAATTAGCTGTGTACGTGTGGTAATTTGCATCTAGTTGGCGTCGGTTCAATTATTAGCCCTCTTGACGGGGGCAACTCGGCATCACGAGGGAAATTAACCCGCTAACTAACCTCACAGGCGCCGCTCCGGCATTGGCGGCGGTGTCATTTCGACGCTTGTTCGCCGAGTTGGGCACAGAGGCCTATGAATATGTATGTGCTCTGCCCGGATGATTTCATCACGATATGATGAAGTTATTAACGAGCGGTAGAGTTGAAAATGTGATGTAATCTAGCTTGAAACATACAGGGGAGGAGGAATGGTGCTTCATTAAAGGAAGGGGAGGCAATGGAACTCTAACCATAAAGAAGCAAATCCTATTTTATTATTACTATTGTAACAATAATTACAGACCGAGGTAGCGCAGTGCTCGACGCAGTAGTAGCATTGCCGCTTCGTATACTAAAGGTCTCGGGTTCGAATCTCGACTACACGGTAAAAAATTACATTGTTATTCCGGACAAAATATAGTTAGCTGTATTTTTTTTGTTATTTCAACAATAACTTTTTGCCGTGTATACGAAGAACTTTGTATTTTAAGTTTCCAAAACTAAACAATTTTTGTTGTATATAACAAGTATTATTTGCTGCAAAATATTAGTCATGGTAGCAATTATTATTAGTAGTACTAAGCAGTCATTTTGTTACTTTGTTCCGATTACAAAATCATTTTGCAATTATTAAAAATATTTCATGTGTTACTGGGACAAATTATATTTTTTTTTCCTGTGACATATTATATTTTGTAAAGTATGCAGCATAATTCACTGTTCGTGTTATGTGATCAGGGGTGTTATACACTACGTCGTGTAGCATTTGTTTGCCCAGTTAAGTTTAGCCTGTCGAAAATTGTGTTTTAAAAGTGCTTGTTTCTTGTGCCCGTTAATAAAAATGGATGATTTTGTAAAAGATATTTTAAAACAATGGCAATTAGAGTGTCTTATTGAGAAATTTGAAGGTATGCATCAATTACTGATAAATCTATATAATTTACGCATGTATTTTAATTTTAACCTTACTACTTCATTAATGCATTTGTATATCTAACAAAATTAATTAGTTTCTAAAATAAATGTACAGTAATTATTGGTAACGTATATTATTTGTTCGCATAACAAATTTATATTTCTTAATGGTAACTTAATTTATTTGTTCGCATAACAAATGTCTTTTGTTATATATAACAAAACTGTATTTGTTGCCACAACAATTTTTTACCAGCAAATTTACCTTGGTAACTGTAACAAATATATTTGCTTGTCCTATATTGACAAAAAAAAATTGCTACTGGAACTTATTTTTGGTAATCACAACAAAGTTTTTATTTACCGTGTAGGGGCTAGGGTATAGATGTTAACATCTATACCCTAGCCCCTGTGTGAGTCTTTATCATCTTATCGCCATCAACAAGATTAAGATATACAGTGATTACACTGGTTACAGAAAAAACTGTCACATTTTCATCTATTACTACTTCAGAGTTGAACTGGGTTATCTAAATCTGTACTCAACTGTATATAGCAGTACGATAATGGTGAAATACTATGGCTCTGTCAATCGTTTATAAATTATTTTGGAGAAAAATACTTTTTTAACTGCTACTTGAAGTTTTTTTACCTCCCGCTACTCTTGGTAAAGGAGGTACAGGGATCATGCTAAAAATCGCATGTCAAGATTGTGGTAAATGACCACGGTTTAAGGTCCCTAGAATCTGATTTTAACATTTTCACGATGATGCCTGTATGTGTGTGTGTGTGTGTGTGTGTGTGTGTGTGTATAGATTTTGTCAACGCTCAAACTCAAATACTATCGTTAAGAAAATTCTGAAACCTTGTTGTTCTATACCTTATTCTATTATGGAAAGAAGCCATTATATTTTGGTGTAAATTAGTTAACCGGAAATGGTACTTTACTTGAGCTCAAGATAATTTAGAAAAATACCTTTAAATGTATTTTTTTCGTGATTTATATTATTATAAAAATTAAAGATTATTAAATTTTCTAAAGGTATGTGTTCATACTGATAGGGGACAATTAAAGATTAAAGTTATTAATTTATGAACTAATACAAAATAACACAAAATAAAGTAAACACTATGATATTTATTTAAGAAACAATTATTATCTATTGTAATAGGTATTTACAAATTAAAGATGATCTACATGTAATAAGTAATAAGTTATAAGAAACGAGAAAAACTGCAAACTACAAGGGAACAATTAAAACCATTTAATAATTTGTAATTTTTCTACATGAGACAAATTATCCATGATTTCTTCTCAATAAAACGAAAATAAAAATAATTTAACAAATAATGTGTATGAAACGTTTATTAATGCGCGTCTCAAGTCAACAATTGTTTTGTTTTGTTTCTGTCAGTTTCACGGCTATTGATATTTTTTCTTAGTTGTGCAAATTTTTAAATTTATTTTCTGGCTTTATATGAAACAGAAATGTAATGTGTTTGGTATCAAAAAATTCATAATTTTTTTCTTTATAATATGCACTAATACTTTTTTTCAATAAATTAATATCGAAATTTTGGCATCTAAAAAACTGTTTTTCTATGTTATAGCCCTATGACCCGTTTTAAAATTTACACCCTGTGTATGTATAAAATAATCTATTTTATAGATCCCGTAGCCTATGTTTTAAAGATAAACACAATTCCTTAGTTAGTAGTTCAGACTTATGTCCGGTTGCAGAAACGTCCAGCAATTCCTTGTTCCGTTAACGGTCTATCAAAATGAACAAATTCGAATCAATTTCTTTGTTCTTATGACACTTAAATCATTGCTGTCAAAAAATCGAGTTGCATTTGTTCGTTTTGATGAACCGTTAACTAATGAAGGAATTGATGAACAGGGCATAAATGTATGGAACTGACAGATAAATGTCACTGTCAAAAAATTAATCATTTCAAATTATTAACGGTAACGTTTAGTAGGTAAATAAAATAATAGTTATATTATACGAATGCAAATGAATATAATATAGTTTCCGGCATCAAAAAATATGTAGGTATGTATTTAAATTAATAAAAGTTAAAAAAAATAATAACACTCGGTTTAGTTTCACAAGAAAAGTAAATTTTGACTTTATTGTCGAATTTGCCAGTTGCTGCATCATTAGAAGTACTGGCGGGAGATATAGTGCTAGCCACAACAAATTTTTTCTAAAATTATTTATAAACGGTTGACGGAGAGAAAAAACAATGCTAGTAAACTGCTCGCTAATCACCATTAATCAGTTGTTCATACAAACAATAATAACAATGTTCTTTTGGTGGATTACACAATATATTTTTTGTTCAAAGTTTAACATTGTTTGTTCTTTTATTATTTATTTCCACAAAGATGAGTCGAATCCGAACCTGGGCTGTTAGAATCACAACTGATCACTTAATATAGAAATAGTTACACGAATAAATAATTCAGGTAAAATTCAAAAAATTTGTACCTATATGTTTTAAAAGAGGCAATGTAAGAAATGTATAGAAAATAAGACAAAGGATATATAATTAGTACAGCTGATTCCGATTAACCCTCTTACAAAAATAAAGCCTTGTATAAAGCCTTTTGAGTAAGTGAGTTCCTTCAAAAGACAATGATAACCAAACTAAACGCCATGCAAAGACGAAAACGTAATATATGCATTTCATACATTCATTCTGTATGTCTGTAGGGCTCATCTTATACTGCGAACGCCTTACATTCATGCGATTCTCGCCTTTAAGAGACTACACAAAGGAGCTGAGCACCCACAATGTGCATTTTTTGCCGGTGCAATAGTCCTTTGAAACATAAAGCCTAATTATATATGTAAATACTACCCAACTTTGAACAATTACGGAGGAAATTTCATTGAATTTGTCCGTGACCGCTGGCTCTTTGTTAATTACCGAGAACGAAGTATTGAGCGCATCACATCGCGCATTGAATTTTGATAATTACCGCCGCCTTTTGATGTCGAATCTGCATATGAAATTTCACGTATTGTATCATTTCAGTCATTTAGAAATGAGTATGAGTTATAATTTGCTAAAAGTGAAAATGCAAATGTGCTTCGCTGATGAATACCGAGTGCAATTTTCCTGTAATTTCCATACTCAACTGAATTTCGTTCGTGATGCTATTGAAATTATTATTGGTGTCAAAGGTAATTTGCCAGAGAATTATTAGGCTTATTATAACTACATACATTTAGGTAACAAATATGCATGCATTATTTAAATTCGATATATTGCCAACAATTTTAATATGATTCGCAGCTAACATTATTATAATATTATTATAATTTTAAATTGTAAATTAGATATTTGTAGTATCAATGGCCATGGTATCTAAATTTGTTTGTGTTCTATCAGTGAATAATAGTTAACCGTCAACCGCTTGAAATAGTTATTTGTGTACGTAGAGCGGAAAGTAATACTCTGCCTTGGAGAGAATTTGAATATTTCGAAAGCAACAAAGATACTTTACGCTCGTGACATACGCACTGATTATTTTACGTCTATTCAAAAAAGACCGAAAAGATGATAAAACATTTTATATCTAACCTTACTCTCACTGATTTCATTTTTCAGTTAGCCGTGCTAAACCGTTCTTATGATAATTTTTTGTTGTATTCTATTAGAATTACTTTTTTTCAAGGGGTACACCGCTTTAAAAAAAAAAATGTTACGATTTTTCCTATTTCAATTTAATTTTATTTAAACTAAAAATTATTATTAAAAGAAATCTGATGTGACAAACACAATACCTCCCGCCATTTAATTTTTATTAATTTAAATACATACCTACATATTTACTAACGCTGGGAATTACATAAGTTCTTTATTGTTCTTTCTATTGTTCTATTTACTATTCCTTTTTAAAACGTTACTATTAATAATTTGAAATGATTAGATTTTGACAGTGACATTTATCTGTCAGTTTATCCATAAAATATATAGAAAACGTAGTAATGCAAATCTGCAGAAAATTTAAAAATCTTTAATATTTATAATAAGATAAATTGCAAAAAAATAATTTTTAAAGGTATTTTTTGAAGAAAAACTATTTTGAGCGTCAAGTAAAGTGCCATTTCCGGATATCGGATTTACACGAAAATCTAATGGCTTCTTTCCATACTAGAATAAGTTAGAAATACATGGTTTACATTAGAGTTAGAGCGCCCAGAGGATCCACACACCCACACAGACACACACATACACACAGACACACACATACACACACACATATACACACACACACACATACATACATACACCCACAGACATCATCGTGAAAATTCTAGGGTTCTTAAAACATGGTCATTTATCAAAATCTCGATATGCGATTCTTAGCACGATCCTTATACCTCCCTTACCAAGGGCAGCGGGAAGTGAAAATATTCAAATTTCAAGGCTGGTAACTGGTTTTAATAAACATTTAAATTTATTTTGACATTTAGATAATAATTAAAATGATAGATCTGGGTTTGACACAGGCTGTTACTAGCTTGACAAATAATAAAATCCCTTAAAAAGTTGTGAACGCAAAATAAGAAAATTTTCTTACTACTTTTAAATGGAAAAACTTAAAGCGTCAACTTTCTTTTCTAAACTGATAGCTTGAAAAGTCTACTTTCAAAACGAGCGTATAATAGTAGATTGTTTAACGAGTAAAGAAAAGAGATAGTTTCCTGGCGATTGTAAAAGTTTACTTTAATTTTTTTACATTTTTGGGGTTATGGATGTTTGTAGGGAAAATGAGGACCAAACTTTTAGAGCAAATTTGAGAATGAAAAGAGATATCGAGATATGGTTTTAAAATTTGGAATGTAAAATATAGGAATAAAATTATATAATGTTATGTATTCCTATGTATTGTTGAAAATTAGGCTGTATGCATCATGTAAACCAATTATGGTTATTCGTTCATTGTTTAATATTGTTGAAGGTCTTTTTATTTGTAGAAAGTTATTATGAACAACAATAAACAGGAGAATGAAAAAGCATATCCCTAATTAAATAACAATTATTTCAACACGGTATTCAACAAAAATAAAGCAAAAACCTACGCATAATAATTCCATATCTGAATGAAAATGAACAAAATAATAAAAACCCACAAAAACAACAAACAGTTTCCGCATAACAGCTGTGCTTTGATAAAAATCATACAATAAAACAATAACGACGCGATACAGGACGGTAAACCTCGAAACATTAAAAACACTGGCATTCCTCATTCCTCTTGAATTATCACTGAGATGTAATTTTATATAAAACATGTGCTTATATAACTAACCAAAACTTTAATTTAGTAAGCATGCTAATTTGAAATGACGGTACAATTTTTTAAACTAATGAATAAATATTTAAAGTGACATTTTCTATGATTAATTTCTTAATCTTTTAAGTAACCAACAATTTTAATTATGATTTTTTTTATAAAAAAAATCTGATGTGCCAGCACATTACTTTCCGTTAATTCTATGTATTTTGAACAAATCCCATATCAAGAGTTCCTTGGAAAGATTCTATATATCCAGTACAATTGTAACACGAACAATAACTATTTTCTACAAATTCCATACAGAAAGTTCCTTGGAAATGATTCTATAAATCAAATAAAATTATAACATGAACATGTACTTTGTAAATTGCACTTGACACTGACATTTTTCAATTAGAATTATTTGAATATGTCAGCTGTTTCCCTGATTATAGCAAAGCTGGCTGATTTATGAAAGTTAATCTCTTTATAATTCTATTTATATATCTATTGAATATGAAGGGAAATGTATAATCAAATTCTTTTTTATTGATAATCATATAAAATGTCAAAAAGTAATATTTAGCTGCGTTTTTTCAAAAAAACTGTGAAGAACTTCAAATAACGAAACTTCCGGTTGATCAATTATAACTAAAATCTAATCAGCTCTTGATAAGGATGTAAAGAAGAGAAATGCGAAAGAATTATAATTTTTAGAATTGTAGTATTGGAGCTATCGTTGGAAAAATATTTGTCACACACAGGCACACACACATACGCACACATACACACACACACAACACACACACACACACACACACACACACACACACACACACACACACACACACGGGGAGAGAGAGAGAGAGAGAGAGAGAGAGAGAGGGATAAAAACAAACATCATCGTAAAACTAGTAAAATTATATTCTGGGGACCCTAATACCATTTTACAAATTTTACTATGTGTATGTGTGTGTGTGTGTGTGTATGTATCACAAAAATTTCTCCAACGATAACTCCAACATAAAGATTCTAAAAATTATAATTTTTTCACATTTCTTTTCTTTACATCCATATGAAGAACTAATTAAATTTAGGTTGTAAGTGAACAACCGGAAGTACCTTTATTAAATAAATATAAATATATCATTACGGCATTTTATATATTATATATTTTACCGTGTGGGGGCTTACCAGGCGTCACCTCACGGGCACTCATAGCTGGTGTGGTGAGTGCACCACAGGGATCCCTTTTATGCGATTAAAAGTCTGCCCTGGCCGGTATCGAACCCAGATCAACAGACTGGCATCAACCAGACACTATATATACTTAACAGTTTAAAAAAAAAAACGCAGTTTAATATCATTTTTTGACATTTTAATCAGTCAGCTATGCTATAACCATGGACGCTGGTGATATATTTAAATATTCTAATTGACAGATGTCAGTGTCAGTGTCAAGTGCAATTGATATAGTGTATGATCGCGTTATAATTTTATTGGATTTATAGAATCTTTTCCAAGAAATTTTCGGTAAGGGATTTGTGCAAAATACATAGAAATGACGGAAGGTAATGTGCTGGCCACATCAGATTTTTTCTTTCAATTAATATAACTAAAATTGTAAAATTTGATTTTCGGGAAATACTCTCATTTCAAAATAAATATCAAGAAACTATGATGGAGTATTTATTTATTTGTGAAGAAAAATATAAAAAGTAAAGAACAATTTCCGCCTGAGAGCTGATAAAAATCAGACAATAAAAGGTAAAAATTCCATGGAATTCCTCTTGTTATTATCACTGAGTGACAGAGGAGTAAGGTAGGTACGTATCTGGCTGAATCTCGGCCGTTGGATGCTTTGTTTTGAGGATTGTTTAAGTCATAATAGGAGGAAAGTGGTCGCGGCAGCTTGAAAGCTGACCTCTGCCCTCTGACGTACAACGCGTGCCCGTGCAATTATATTCATAAATTAGGCTCGGTTAACTTGATTTTCTTAAATAAAGAACTGGTTTTTTTACGACTCCAGCGGTGAGTTTAGGCGACTTCAAATGAGATGTGGTATCATTTTAATCTGATAATGGCTTTAATGATGCCTAGGTATTTTAGTTGCTTGTAACTAAATTTTACTGGTGATGAAATTTTACTGTTTTGTTTTTTATTACCGCGGTGCAAAGTTGAGTGTGTAACATTTACGTTTACTCATACTCTCTTACAAAAACAATAAAAACTAAAAATTTATTATAATAGAAAAACTATGTTCAAAATTCTTAATATAAATAACAAAACAGAATAAAATAAATATTATATTTTCTACTTAAATTGTACGAGTATTTTCATAAGTACACACTATTTTCATTTTTAAATAAAAATATATATTAATAATCTTCTTGATGATGTACCTACCACAATATTTAATAATTATATTTATTGTAAAATAAAACACATAAACATATATATCCTCTTATCGAGTTCGGTTATATATGTTTATGTGTTTTATTTTACAATAAATATAATTATTAAATATTGTGGTACATCATCAAGAAGATTATTAGTACATATTTTTATTTAAATAATACAATGTACCATCATGGAAGAAAAACAACATATAATTTAATAAACGAAGTATTTTCATTTTGTTTGTAATCAAAAGACGAAATATGAAATACTAAGTATGAGAATTTTTATCTCAGTATTTGAAAAATTTGATTTTTAACAAGATTATTATTATTATTTTTACCTAAGAGTGGTATTGGATTTATGCTAAAAATCGCATATCCAGATTATAGTGAATAAACATGCTTTAAGGTCACTAGAATCCAATTTTAAAATTGATGATGATGTGTGTGTGTGTGTATGTGTGTATGTGTGTGTGTGTATGTGTGTATGTGTGTATGTATGTGTGTATGTGTGTGTGTGTGTGTGTGTGTGTGTGTATGTGTGTATGTGTATGATGTTGGAGGGACGATTTCTCAAATTTTAAAAGATTAAAGACCAATTTAACTGAATATTCCTTAATCTAACATTAAAGGGAATAGCTGAAAGGTTTTGGTAACAACAAGGTCCTCCACTATATTTTTTTTATATATTTTTACAAAACTTCATCTAAACTGAAAGTGATATGTAATTTTAGAAAGTCTTTATTGTTATTATGGGGTCCCGTGGCTGCGTACCTGAGTGTCTGGTCGCGAACCTAGGGGAACCGGGTTCGATCCCGACAGACACCAAATATTTACAATTTAAAATGGCACAAAAGTGACCCCTGTGGTGCACTCTCCACAGGAGCTATTAGTGCCCGTGAGGTGACGCCTGGTAAGCGCCCACACGGTAAAATATATCGTCATCATTACCGATGTCTACATGTGTTGTAGATTCTGGCACACCCAGAAATGGGTAATATGCCGTGATGATATATTTTATATATGTTATTCGCTAAGCCGTAATAATTTTTTTAATATTCAGTGACGCAGATATAGATATGATTTTGTTCTCAAACAGTGGATTTCGCTAATAATTAAAGTCACATAAATTTATTTTTTTCAGCACTTATATATATATATATATATATATATATATATATATATATATATATATATATATATAAATATGTTAAAATAACCCTTGTGGTCAATAATTGGAAATATGGGTGGATAATAAGTAATTTAATGTCATAATTAATAAAAAATACTACGTATATATTATAGTCCAAGATTTGATTACCACTGTTAGCCTACGTCATTCAACACATCTTTTACTTTCATACCAACGCTTGTAATCTGTCATGGCATCATAAATTTAAACTAGTATTATTTGATTTATTTCTGGTGTTTTATTGTTGTTATTTTCTGCATTTATATATGTACTTGCAAATGGATTCCATATATTTCAAAAAGGCGATAGCAGAAGGTTTGAAAGTAGTAAGAATTTGGAATAGAATAAATGTGTGACGTAGATATAGAGATGAGGAAATGGTAATAAAAACTCGATTATTTTAGAAACTAATAATTATTTTTTAACTTTGATAGTCCTTAATATACAATTTTTTTTAACTGACCCTTGTTCTAATTTGTTGCTCCGCTGGAGGACCCTACTGGACAACCGGAAGTAGTAGTTTCTTTAAAAAATCTTCTAAATATTATTTTTTGGAAATTTATGTTATTCCATGTATTAAAGAATATAAAATTCTCTATCCGATACATTGAATATTTTTATTAGATCTTGGTGCGAGAAAGATAGCAATAGTTTCGCTAAAAACCAAATGCATTTAAAATAAAAACAAATATGCCTTTTGAGTATTACGAATTACTTGAAAATTAAATGAACTTTCATTTAAAATAAGAGTGGAGAGTGGAGGACCCCATTGGATATAAATCTCGCCTAAAAGGTGTTCATTTTAGTTTTGGTTTCAATGCTTTGGAAATTTTAAAAATTATTTCCAATTTTCAAATAGTTAATACAAAAATGACCCCTGTGGTACTTTCTCCTTGAAGTAACGCCTGGTATAACAAAAAATAATAAAATGTTCACTTTATCCGTAAAGTACTACTCAATAAATTAAGACAAAAAAAAAAAACATTTTTTTAATAATTACTTTGGAAGATATTTGAATTTATTTCCAGGCCATAGATGACGTCACACTATTGGTATTTTTCTCGCGCAGCCTACTACAGAAACTAGTGTGTAGTGTGAGAAAGATAGCTATAGGTTTCTTTAAAAATCAAATGCAGTTATACAGAAAACATTTACGACTTTTTGATACCACGAATTGCTTCAAAATTAAACGAAATTTCATTTAAAAATATTTTTAAAAAATGGTTTATGGGCCCATTGTACAGATTCATCATTATTACTAACGTCCGTTAATACATAATAGCAAATTAGCACACTCACAAATTAGTAAGAATAATAAGCAGTGATGATATATATTTATTTATCACACTCACAAGTTCGTATTTCCCCGCATTGTCTTTTCTTATTCGATTCTTATTTCCCACCCTTACTATCACGCTCTCCCTTTCCCCTTCCATCCTTCGTCTATGTCCACAAAGTCCCACCCCCCGCCAACAGATGGCAGTGACCGCTCCGTCGAGCAATACCGGCCAACGGTCGCAGCTCGCGTTAACTCAAGTCTAGGAGGACTACGAGTACACTACCGCTGCGAAATTACAAAATTCCTCCCGGAGTCCGAGGAGGGAAATCAGCTCGGAGACGGAATTTATTAAAAACTCTAATGTTTGCCCACTAGGATAAAGAAGAATGTCGAGAAATTTTAAACGAGTAGGATAAGTTATTGGAATTATTTTTAAATTGATACAATATGCAGTGTATGTTCACAAGAAAAACTAATTCGGAAATTCGGAGTAGGCTATGAAGAGAGAAAGGTAACTATGTATTAATTTAAAAGTATTTAATTAAAAGTCAATATGAGACGAGATGTCGGAAAGCTTTTCTTCTTAAATTTTATTTTAGAAATGGAAATAAATTAGAAAACAGTGAATAGCAATGTTCTGTTGCTGCCTGTTACTAGAGATGCATTCGGGCCGGGCCGGGCCGGGCTTTGAGGTTGGATTGACTCGGCCCGAAAAAAAAAATTACTGGCCCGACTCGAAGATCGACTCGACAAAAAAATTAGCTAGCCCGGCTTGAAAATTGACTCCAAATCGGGCCGGGCTTCGGGCCGGGCCGGGCCAAAGCTCGAAATTCGGTGCATCCGGCATTCCTAATTATGTTTAACTTTTTTCGTGACAAACTTATAAAAAACCTCTACATTCTTACACTTCTTACAACTTTCAACATTAGTTAACATAAGTAGTTAAAAAAGAGACCCTTCTGGTGTAAGTTTGTTATAAAAATTACAGACCTACGTGTATTTAACACTTTGTTTACCAAAGCCGTTCTAAAATTTAAACAACTTTTTCACAATTCATATAAAATAATATAATTTACATAAGGATTTTTTATCTAACTTTGTTTCTGCTCAAAAATCGGACAAGAAATCATTATGATAGGAACAAAAATCACTTTTATTGAAGTATATGAGTAATAACAATAATAATAGCAACATCACAATATAATTATTATGTTTTAATGAATAACCTTGAATTCTACAAGTAAAATAATACATTTTTATTTATTAATATGTGAAGTTTGTTGTTATTAAATCATTTTGATCTTTTTAAGTTCATCCATTTTCATTAAAATATTAAGGAAACTGTGTATTTGATTGAACTATAAGATTTTTCGGGCCGGCCCGAAAAGCTCAAATTTTCGGGCCGGGCCAAAATGAAAAGTTTTTGAAAATGATTAGCCCGATTCGGCCCGATAAAAAATATTTTCAGCCCGGGTCGATGATCGACTCGAAATCGAGGCGGGCTTCGGGCCGGGCCGGGCCAAAGCTCGAAATCGAGTGCATCTCTACCTGTTACAATGAATTTCAGGAAAATTATATTTCATGATCTATTTTGACGATTTGAACTCATATTACATAAGTATCGAATTTAACATTTCTTGTACATACAAATAATTCTAAATACATATATCTATTCTTTCATTCTATAAGGAATCTTGTCCTACTCTTCTAAAATGCTCAAGATGGTTCTAATTCATTGACGGGATTGACGGTATTTCTTAAGGATATATGTACTATTATTATTAATATACATATAACTACCTACAATTTTAAATATTTATTTAATAATTCAATAAGAAATATTAAATGAACTTCCCGGCAAAACTTTCAGTAATGTTAGTAAAACTGTTGATTTTTGACACTGTCATTTATCTATCAATTACAAACATTTGAATTTGACAACTGGTTTCCTCGGTGTGTGATTTATTGTGATTTATTGCAACAGATTATTCTATATATTTTCTTTACCTCTAAATCTATAGAAGATATAATAATTTTTTAAGAGTATTAGAGAATTTTATGTTCTTCAATATATGGGGTCCCGTGGCCGCCTGCCTGAGTGTATGGTCGCGAACCTGGGGGAACCGGGTTCGATCCCGACTGACGCCAAATATTTCCAATTTTAAATGGCATAAAAGTGACCCCTGTGGTGCACTCACCACGCCAGCTATGAGTGCCCGTGAGGTGGCGCTTGGTAAGCGCCCACAAGGTAAAATATATCGTCATTATTACCGATGTCTACATGTGTTGTAGATACTGGCACATGCAGAAATGGGTAATATGCCGTGATGATATATTTATTTATTTATTTATTTCAATATTTGTAATAAGAAAATTTTCCTGAAAATATAATATTTAGAAGATATTTTAAAGAAACTACAACTTTCGTTTGTCTAATTGTTATCAAAACCTTTCTCTTCCCATTAATGTCAGATTGAGGAATACGTAGTTGAACAGGTCTTAATAATTGTAGTTATTTGAGGAATCGCCCTTCCGACATCAAGACACACACTCACACACACTGAGACACACACACAGACACGCACACACACACACACACACACACACACACACACACACACACACACACACACACACAGAGACAGATCATCGTAAAAATTGTTATAATCGGATTCTTGTGACATTAAAACGTGCTTATTCACTAAAATCTGGATATGTGGTTTTTTTGCATGAATCCAATACCTATCTTAGCAAGAAGTAAAAACTGGAAAATTACATTTTTGTTTATATCTTGTGGCGGACGCATTTTTTCAGATACATAAAAAGGCCTCCTCAAGCGACAACTTTTGTCTAATTTAACCGACTTTATATCTCTTATACGAGTAGTTCTGGAGATCCTCATGTTGGGTAAGTTATTCTGTACATTCTGTATGCAAAATGAAAAAAAAAATATATTTGAATATCACGAAAAAAAAATGTATTAGTTTTATTTAGAATTTCGTACCTAAAACATAAATGTTATATGCATTTATGAAAATAAAAAATCATTGAATTTATAATTCTGCTCCCATTTAAAATAACAAAAAGTTATCTCTCATATTTTGAAAACTACCGGTAAAAAAATATTAATATTTTTGTACTAGCCTTGCAAAATAACATATTTTTGTTAATTTAACTAACCTTGTTACTCTCATAGTTCTCAAGATACCATTGGTGGACACTGAAATTGAATACCTTGTATACTTATTTGATAAATTAAAGTGTTATATATTACTCAAAAGTCTAAATCAATAAATAAATTAAGTTGTTGATTTGAATGCTTATGAAATATGTTAAAATAATTGAATGATTTATGTTCGAGCACATGACATTTAGATCGCAGAATAGATATATTTATCTATCTATGATCTCATTTCTGTGAACATACTAAAAATTCAAAATATAATTACATTCAAACGAATTCAAAAATTTTCCTACTCGTCCCATTTTGAAATCTGTCAAGTTGGAGAATAATACCTCTCTTGATAAATTTAATGTCTAATTTATTCAGAACGCAACATCGTTAAAAATTAAGCCATAAAACCGAAAAAAGAACAAAAGAGGAAGAATGAAAAGCACATCTCCATATGTAACTAGAATATTTATTTTTAATTAAGACGCAGTTTACATTCAAAAAGCAAAACTGATGTACTCCGTAATGTTAGAGAGATTCCCAGATAAAAATGGTACCTTCTACGAAACAAACGCAACGCCATCGCCATCTAGTTGGCCATGCTTGTTAGCAGATGCACCTGAATCACGGAAAAAATCTTTGATGTCTTTGAGAGGGACATTGTACGCGACATGCGATGCGTTATACATTTGCATTGAAGAAGAAAATTCAAATTGCATCCACATATAGTGATTTGTTATTTTTCTCATAAAGCCTCTGTGATTTCGAGGATTTTTACTTTATTGAGAAAATAATAAAGGAGACCTGCGCATAGAATACTCAATTATTTTTATAAAAGGAAAGACTTTATTCTGTTTAAAGTGCATTTCAGAATATGGACGAGCTGGACCTTGAGGTAAAATATTAAATTGTGGACAACGTATGCTCATTTGTTTGGAAAAATGAAACGTTTTTGACTTATTTTAAGATATATGCTCATTAGTACCTAATAATAGAGCATTTATACAGGTTTTCGAATAAATAAATTGAGTTCTCCACACTCTCAGTACAGATACAGTTGACTCTCTCTAAATCAAATTCTTTCTTACTTGAATTTTTCTCTAAGGCTGTGTCCGATGTTGCATTTTGGCATTTAGTATTTAGGATTTAGGTCTTCTTCACATAAATACAACTCCGAATGGCACACTAGTTATATTCATTGGTTTGTATGGTAACACTTGAGGACAACAAAAATGAATTATATAATTCTATTTAATTTGATACTTCATATTAAATGTTTGTGATGTCAGAGTACGACTCGCAACTATCTTACCGCCATCTGTGTACAATCATTCCTATTACTAAACTTAACTGTTCACACAATTTATTTTATATTTAATTTTATTTTATCGTTATTTTCCATTCTTCTTGAGTTTTTATTCAATCTAATCTAAGCATTTTATACTTTCGCTTTTGTAAATGAATGCCCTATTTCATTTTCACAGCAGTGTGGCATTTTGTTAGGTTATGTTAAATACCGACAGAACATATGTCAAATTGACTTGTGAACGTGATAAATGTGTAATTACAGTGCCATTAATTCCTAACTAAACATTTTCATTAAGAATGTAGACAAGTGTCATTTCCCAACATTGTATACTTAGAAATTAGGACAGCGAGCGTTTTTTCTACTTTGTCGCGCATGAGCGGCAAAGTGACATTTTGCGTTGACAAAAGAGAGCGCAAATGGCTACTTTCTATAGTGACTGTAGAAAAAATATTATGTGGCCAGGTGGCCATGCCTGCATTGCATTGCTATTTGTTTATATGAAATCTTTTTAAAGTGATAATTTCGCAGGCAATTTCTGAAGAAATTTCTCAAGCAATTCTAATAAAACCTAATAAAGCTTTGGGTGGAACTTATATCATTCTTTAAAAATAAGTGTGCTGATTATATTTACAATTGTATTTTTGACATTTTGTTTTTCAGTCGCCGGGCATTTGTTCTATTTTACGGCCCGCATGTGCTACTTTACCGCTCGCTCTGATATCAATGCGATATTTTCATTATATCTGGAAGTTAAGTTAACTGACACCCTATCCAGAGATGGAAAAACCGGGCCTAAATCTTTATGTATAAAATTCTACGGGATAGATAATATTTGAAGAACAGTTTTCCCATGTTAAACGCCTATGTCACGGATGTTCACTCTGTATATGTAAAATTAAAGAATGAATCATGTGGAACTTTGAGGTGTGGTTAATAAAAATACAAAAAATTATATTCAACCATTATTAATAAAAATAATTATATGCATCTTTTCAACCATCTAAATTATCATACCAGGAAAAACAAACAATAAAATGATAAAAAACAGTTGAAAGAATAAATGACCACCATCTTATCTGCAACAAGAGTGTGAAGTAATTTAAAATGTATCTGGAAATCTCTGCTCGTATTTCAACTGTTTCAACCCATGAATGATAACTTTCATTCATATTTTTTACTAGAAAATCTTAGATCTTCCCTTTCGTAGAAAAGAACAGATTAAAAGGGCAGTAAAGAACATAAAAACGTCACAAGACAACCTACTGTAAGCGAACGACCTAAAGCCTAACTAATTACACACTGAGGTTATGTAAAACACGTATACGTTGTTACGTTTTATGGAGAGGGAATGTTACATTTCGTTGTCGCTCATCTTTGTACAGTATGCCATGATTTGTATAGTTATTTTGTTTTCCTTTGAACGTTTTATTACTTTTACATGTTCTGAATTTTTGTTGGCCAGCAGTAAAGATTTTAATTTATTAACGAGAATGAAGGAATTTATACGGTTTGGTCGGAATTGTTATGATGTTATTATGGGAGATTACAAGAATGGTTAGCATTAACAAAATAAAAATATTAATATTGTGGTTCTGACGATTCAGGATTCGAATGTACCCTAAATTTATTTCTCCAATTTTTAAATAGCAGTATGATGATCCCTGTGGTACTCTCTCCACAATGGATTTGATAGTCTTTACAGTATTGTAATTTACATTTATAGTTTAGGAGACGTCGTTTTGTTGAAAGTGCATGCATTATGTGGTCTAAAGTTCTTAACTCTTTGGATTTAAATTTTTTTCTTGTCAAGGCGTAGATAAATTGTAGCCCCCCCCCTCCCATAAAATAAATTGCTGATATTCACAAGCCTGAATCTTATAGACCCATTTTGGGTAAATTTTTAAATATTCAAAAACCTACTTTTAAACTTACATATTTTGAGATATACATATATATATATGTTGTAGTGCTATAAAGGCTAGCTTATACACGTGTATCATACGCTATTTTTTTTTATTATAAATGCATCATAACCATTTAAAACTGAAAATTATTGCAATCATACGGTTTTGATTTATGATCTAGTGAGTTTGAGCATTTTCAAGGAGACAGTTAGCAATTATTGGTATTGTTTACGTTAAGTCAACAAGTCAATATTTTTTTTTCATTGTTTTAGTTGTTATTCATATTTATTGTCATTTTTCGTTACCTAGGTAACTCAAAAATTTAGCGTGTTTTAATGGTCAATTTATGCACGCTTTTGCGTGTTTTAAAGAGCGAATATGATGCATGTATAATAAAAAATAATATTTTATCCATGTCAATTTATTTTTAAAGAAGTAATTTAAATAATGATGATTATTCGAATAAGGAATATGTCTTTATCATAAGGAAATATTATGGTGGAAATAGTTATATAAAATACGAGATTTATTTGGCATAAGTTAGGTTGAAGTTTGACATTTACAAATAATTCATAACAACCAGAAAAAAAGAAATCAAGCGCCATGGCTACTGCTATTAATTGACGGAACTTTTTAATTTTCTTTTGAAGGAATTAAACACATAATTCATCTTTGAATGCAACTTTTAATACTACAGTTTTTGCCAAAAAATGAACAGGAATTTCCATAAAACTAAAAACACATGTTAAATCCCTATGTTTAACCGTCATTACCATCACCTGGTACAAAAATTAGAATTTCGAAATTGTTGCTCATTTTGGAGAAAATGGACTTTTTTAACAAATTTGTTATTGATAAATTAACATAAAGAGAGCATTCTTATGTTGTTAATATAATAAATAATTATCCTAAAAAGTCAGCTATCTTAATAATTTCTAGTCGTAGAAAAAGTATAGTATATGTCTCGGTTTATAAACTCTTTAGACTAATTCCATTTTGTTAAAAAATAAGCTAAGCCCTTTATATCTGGAGTGAACATTTTTACGGTGGTAAAATATACTATCATTATTATTATACGAGTGCATATACAATACTTTATTTCACGTAAAAAAATAGCAGATGGCACTTGAGAGCCGACCGCTTTTACATGCATTAAATAAATAATTTAAATTCATGAAACTAAACTGCCAATAATAAAATAGCTATTTGTGTATTAAGAGCACAAAATGCGACATTGTCGATTCGTCGCGCGGCATTCTCTCGAAATCGACAATGTCCATTTGCGCTCGAAGCACACATAAGATTTTTTCTACAGTCGCCACAATGGGGTCCTCCACCATAACAAAAAATAATAAAATGTACACTTTATACTTACAGTACTGCTCAATAAATAACGATTGGCTAATACAAAAGATACGGTTTAAACTTAAAAAGGCTTTTAAATGATTATATCGTTACATTAGCCATCTATTCCATAAAAAAAAACAAAATTAGAGCGTGGAAGCAAGGATTTGTGATGATTTGATGAGTTTTTGTAGCAAAATGTATGGTTAGTTGTCATGCTTGTCACACTGAAAAAATTAACAAATATTTCAAGGAATTTGTGATTATATAGACATGTATGTGCATTGACTGACTTCTCGCAATTATTTAAGTAACGAAATAACTAATAACTTTATTGTAATCAAAATAAATAGTTAACTAGAGATCAGATGTCAGTACGACTCGCAACTATACTACCGCCATCTGTGTACAATCATTCCTATTACTAAACATAACTATTCACACAATTTATTTTATATTTAGTTTTATTTTATCGTTATTTTCCATTCTTCTTGAGTTTTTATTCAATCTAATCTAAGCATTTTATACTTTCGTTTTTGTAAATGAATGCCCTATTTCATTTTCACAGCAGTGTGGCATTTTGTTAGGTTATGTTAAATACCGACAGAACATATGTCAAATTGACTTGTGAACGTGATAAATGTGTAATTACAGTGCCATTAATTCCTAACTAAACATTTTCATTAAGAATGTAGACAATTGTCATTTTCCAACATTGTATACTCAGAAATTAGGACAGCGAGCGTTTTTTTCTACTTTGTCGCGCATGAGCGGCAAAGTGACATTTTGCGTTGTCAAAAGAGAGCGCAAATGGCTACTTTCTATAGTGACTGTAGAAAAATATTTTTATCTGTAATATGTACAAGTCCTGAATATTCAAAATTACATCAAAACATGGTTAAATATCACTTGATTCTATCGATTTCATTTGATAATTGACAGCTGTCAAGTGATATTTATTTCGCTTCCTAAACCAACGCTATTTTCTTACGTGAAATGAAGTATAAGTAAATAGTTGTAGGAGAACAAAAGTAATAACAAAACAATATGAAATAATTCATTGTCATATAGATGTGCCCATAACCTGAAAAATTCCTTCACATCTCTTATTCACCGTTCTCGCATTAAACCGTACCGTAACCACTCACTCTACTCAGTCTACGTGTATAATTGTTCATTATTTTAACGATGTCACATCGTCGGCGCAATATCGCACACAAATACCCACACAAAGGCACAATTGTGACCGCCATTTGCATTTAAATTCTGTCCAAGTGTGTGCGGTTGATAAACATCGCTAAAAGACCATGCTCGCTTCGCTTAGGAATTAACAAACCTCTCGAGCCTCTATTTCAAGTGAGCGAAGCAGGAAATGAATGGAGGAGGACACAGGAAAGAAGAATAGGTTATGTAAGATGGTGGTATGAGCTAGTAAACCAGATTTGAATAGATGTTACTTGTTTTATGGATGAACACGTGTCTTCAGGTACAGTTTGAATATTTTTTGATGGGGTTTTGTTTAATTGAATGAAAGAAGAGCCTGCCTATTTAAATATTAACGGATGATCATTGTAATTTAATATAAGACGCAGATGAATAGCATAATAAGAAACATAAAACGACCATAAATGACTGTATAAGTAAAACAATAACTTATTTCGATGAATGAATAGAATAGTTCATATTAAATATGTATGTGTTTACATTTATTGTTATAACATTTTACCTTCTGTCACCTTTAGGTAAGGAAGGTATTGTCTTTGGTCAAAAAAATCAGTGGTGAGTTTTTAATGAATAAGCACGTTTTAGGGTTCCTAGCATACGATTTTACTAGATTTATGATTATGTCTATATGTATGTGTGCTTGAGTATGTGTCCGACGATAACTCCAATAATACAATTCTAAAATTTATAATTTTTCGTATTCCTCTTCTTTACATCCAATATGAGCAGCTGATTAGATTTTGTTTATAAATGGTTAACTGGAAGTTCTTTTATTTAAAGTTCTTAACAGTATTTCTTCAAAAATGCAGTTAAATATCATTTTTGAACATTTTATGTGATTATACCAATATGAAATAGTATCTTATCGTCTATGCGGTTTTTATACATTTTCCTTCATATTCAATATCTAAATATAGAGTTAAAGAATTATAAAGAGATTAACTTTCAAAAATCAGCCAGCTTTACTATAATCATGAAAATTCTAATTGACAGATGTCAGTGTCAAGTGCAATTTACATATTGTATGTTCGTGTTATAATTTTACTGGATTTATAGAATCCTTTCCAAGAAAGAGTAGGTATGGAATTTGTAGAAAATAATGTACAGTATGTCCCCGGATTGAGTTTACAAGACGAAAAAAAATTTTATTTTTGATTTTACGAAAAAATGCCAAAGGAAGAAAAATTTTTGTTTGAATTAAAACGCATGTTTCAGTTATTAAAACTTTTAATTGATGTAAGGTTCTTGTATTATAACGTTTTTTCGTATTTTGTCCTCCTAATAATACAATTATTACATTGAATCTAACATGATTTTAGTTAGCTTTGAAAAATTGACAAATGATTATTAATTCTAATTTCAGAAAAAAAAACGGCGAAAATCAAAATTTTATTTAATTAATTCTTTTTTATCTGAAATTAGAATTAATAATCATTTGTCAATATTTCAAAGCTAACTAAAATCATGTTAGATTCAAGGTAATAACTGTATTATTAGGAGGACAAAACACGAAAAAACGTTATAATAAAAGAACCTTACATTAATTAAAAGTTTTAATAACTGAAACATGCGTTTTAATTCAAGCAAAAATTTTTCTTCCTTTGGCATTTTTTCCTAAAATCAAAAATAAAAAAATTTTTCCTATTGTAAACTCAATCCGGGGACATACTGTATGCTCGTGTTACAATTATACTGGATGAATGTATTCCGAGGAACTTTTGGTATGGGATTTTTAAAAAATATATGGAATTGACGGAAGGTATCCAGATTTAAGTGAATAAGCACGATTTAAGGTCCTACAGTACGATTATAACATTTTTAAAGTGATGTCTGTGTGTGCGCCTGTGTACGTATGTATGTATGTATGTATGTGTGGGTGTGTGTGTGTGTGTGTGTGAATGTGTGTGTGTATGTATGTATGGATGTTGGAGGGACGATTTCTCAAAACTATAAAACTTAAGAACTGTTTAACTATGGATTCCTCAATCTGACATTACTGGGAAGAGCTGAAAAGTTTTGATAACAATTGAACAACCGGAAGTAGTAGTTTCTTAGAATATAATTTTTTGGAAATTTTTGTTATTAAATATTGAAGCACATAAAATTCTCCATCTAATACACTTAAATTTTTTATTATATCTTGTATAGATTTAGAGATAAAGACACTATAATATAAAGAGTAATCTAATCGCAGAGGCTGAGGCACTAAGGAAACCAGTTGACAAATTCCAATAGTTTCCATAGTTTGTAAATGACACATGTCAGTGTCAAAAATCAACAGTTTTAGTGACATTCTGATAGTTTTTTCTGGGAAGTATATTTAATCTTTCTTATTATTTTATTAATGAAATATTTGAAATTATAGGTAAAATGCATATATCCATTAGAAATACCGCCAATCTGGTTAATGAATTGGAAGACATATAGGAACTTCCTCAATCCTCATACAATGAAAAATAGATATAATTAGAATTATATGTGTGCAGACGACATGTTAAAAATAATAAAAAACAATATTTGGTTAAAGTTCTGTAATTTTTTGTTATAAAACGATGGTTCGATAGCGAAGTGCAATAGAATACTTTATAGCCTAATATGGAAATGGCGAGAGGGCTTGTGCTGGCCACAACAGATTTTTTTTTGAATTATAATAAATTTGAATTAATACTTTTTCTCACATCTTAAAATGTCAAACTTTATCTAGCGAAACGTCGTTACTAATGCAAAACATTTATAAGGGTTGATAACGATTTTTTTCTCTTGCTACTAATTAACAGAAATTTTAAAATTTCTTTTTAAAATTTTGAAGAAACTGTGGCAGTCGGAATTCTCTATTCCTTAAGTATTTTAAAGTAGAAATTTCCTCAGGAACTTACGATTTTAAAAGATGCGAAGTTTTTATTTAAAATCTCTTTAAAATATTGCTATTTATTCCTGTATTATTGAATGATCTTTGCACGGTCAAGCCAAGTTAAAAATAAAAACAATAGTATTAGTATACATCTGTGCACATATTGTCCTATTGAAGTATAAATCTGGTAGTTAGTTGCAAAATTTTACAAAAATGTTTATATCATCTTACATTGGAAATAATTTCCTTACTTTCTCTCATTGATACTGTGAGAACCATCGTAAAAGCCTCGTTTGTTTGGCTACAATTCTCGTTCCATCCATTTAGTTTATATTATGTATAAGGACGTCAAATCTAGGAATATTTATATGCCATTTCTGAGGCGATCTCAGTCAATCGTCGTGTAAATCCGCGATAAACCGCCTCAGAAGGAGTCCCATAATGCCACTGGCTACGTTATACAGCCAGTTAATATTCAAATACGAACATATACAGAAGATAATTATGGAGGTTATATGATTATTGCACCACATATGACCTGGGAGAATTGGATAATGCTGCAGGTTTTATTTTGTTGCCAAGGAGGAAAAATAAATTGATGTATTCTTGTTTCAAACATATCTGGCTAGTTGTACCGGTCGTAAGGCGGATTTATGCAGCCATTTTCATTTACATTTACTTCTTAATTTAATTTTCATTTAATTCTCATTTATAATTTTTAAATATGCCTATTCATACAAAAATATACGACAAAAATAAATGAAAATGAACGCATGCGCACATATTAAAATACGCTAACAGATCATGAACGTCATAACCCCACTTTCGTTGGAATAAAATTTATTAATAAAAATGTTCAACAATAGTGACAGCAAAGAAGTTATGAGTTTAGTTTTAAACGTGTTAATTGCAATACAAAACCGTAAAAAGAAACGATAACGGAGATACATAATGACAACCAGCTGATCAACTCAAATTCTCGTCGCTGTCATGCCGTATAGCATATGCCATTTATAATTTTCATTTATTAGATAAAAGTTGGCCATCTTTCAAAATAAATGAGAATGAGAGATAAATGAAAACTTAAATGAAAATGGTGTATGCATGGCTACATTGGTTTACATACATTTATTTTTTAAATTAAATTAAATTAAATGTAAGTAAATGAAAATGGCTGCATAAATCCGCCTGTAGTTAAATTTTAACTTTTGGTTAAATTGACAAAATCGTATCGAAACGAAATGTCAAATTAATTGTTAAATATTATTGTCAAAATTTCTTTACCCAAGTTTTACATCTCGCTAAGAGAGGCATTGGATTCATGCTAAAAATCGCATATCCAGATTTTATAGATTAAGCACGATTTAAGGAGCCTACAAACAGATTTTAACATTTTTACGATGATGTCTGTGTGTGTGTGTGGTGTGTGCGCGTGTGTATGTGTGTGTGTGTGTATGTGGATGTTGAAGGGACGATTCCTGAAAAACTATAAGACTGAAAGAATCTGACATTCATGGGAAAAGCTGAAATAATTTTGGTAACAAATAGATAACCGAAGTAGTAGTTTCTTTAAAAAATTCTTCTAAATAATATTTTTTGAAAATTTGTTTTATTAATAATATTGAGGAACACAAAATACTACATCTGAGATATTTACAGTTTTTGTTATATCTTCTATAGATTGTAAAATATAGAATATAGATGGTATACATATTGGTGAAAGTATTGTGCCTGCGTTAGCGTATGCGGATGATGTAGTTGTTTTAAGTGAAAATGAAGAGCAACTGAGAAGAATGATAGAGAGAATAAACGAAGTTGGAAGAAGTATGAATTTAATGTTGAATGTTGATAAATCTAAGGTGTTAGTATTTGAAAGAAGTGAATTGGTGACTGAGTGCAATGTGTTGGTGAATGGAGTAAAACTGGAGCAGGTGAATGAGTTTGTATATTTGGGTAGCATGATGTCGAGAGATGGACGAATTGACCGAGAAATTGATAGGAGAGTGAGTGCGGGATGTAAGGTAATGGGTGCTCTGGGTACGTTTGCTTGTAACGTAAACGTATCTAGAGAGGCTCGGTTAAGTGTATATAATGGAGTGCTGGTGCCTGCTTTGATGTATGGAAGTGAATGTTGGGCATGGACGAAAAAGCATAAAAGGAGAGTGACTGCCATGGAAATGAGGTATTTGTGGGTATACAAGACGGGATCGCGTGAGGAATAATTTGGTGTATGAAGAATGTATGGTTAGGAAGAATGTTGTTAAGCGAGTTGGAGTGAGTCAGTTGAGATGGTTTGGTCATGTGGAGAGAATGATGAGTGAACGACTTGTAAAACGCATATATGTTGGTAAAGTTGAGGGTGTTCGATTGCGTGGCCGTCCAGTGTGTAAGTGGATGGATGTGATTGGTAGTGTTTTGAAGGAGCGTAAGTTTCCGAGTGGAAAGAGAAGAAGAGCATGCATGAATAGGATTATGAATGTGGCTGAGGCGAAAGAAGTGTGCCTGGATAGGAATGTGTGGCGAAGGATGATTGTTTTGTAAATGTTGTGGTGTGAAGATATATGGTTAGTAAGAATGTTTTATGAGAATGGAGAGACAGCTGAAGTTTTATGTGGACGTTGTGAACGAAGTATGTTTGTACAGGAATGTGTGGCGAAAGATGATTTTTTTTTATCCCTTTCCCTATTGTTAATATTTTTTCGGGTTTTTGCTAACCCACTAAGTGGGATACGCGTGATTTTATGTATGTATGTATGTAATAAATCGCTACAGGCCAAGCTACACTAGGAAACTAGTTGACAAATTGAAATGTTTGGAACATGACAAATAAATGTCACTGTCAAAAATTAGCAGTTTTAGTGACATTCTGAAAGCTTTTTCTGAGAAGTAGGTACATTAATCTTTCTTATTGTTTTTTTTTTAAATTATATATTTTAAACTATGGGTTTAATGAATATATCCATAAGAAATACCACCAATCTTGTTAATGAATTGGAAGAATCTGATATTTAGGAACTTTCTCATACAATGAAAAAATAGATAGAAGTTGAATTGCACAAGATATGTTAAATACAATAAAAAGAAACAATATTTGGGTAAAGTTCTGTAAATTTTTTTAGTATAAAACAACGATTCGATAACGAAGTACAATACAATACTTATATAATATAAAAATGGAAATGGCGACAGGTACTCTCGTTTAATTCATTATTAGGTTTTCTAGCAACGTAAGTTTTATATAGGGATCTGATAACAAGAAAGTTTGGACAAAACCTAATTAATTTAAAAGAATATTTATACGATACAGAAAATGAAAATAGTCAAACTATTGTCGTAAAGAGAATTTTTGTATCGTTGTCGTTGTATATAATTTATTTCTGTGCTATTGTTATTATTTAATATTTTATTTTAATATTTGTTTCATGCTGCATTTCAATTTTAATATTTGAAGTTAAAATACATGTCGTTGACAAAGTATTCTCGTTGGAAAATAAGTATGATTCAGTAAAGTTTGCAATGAGATTGTTATAATATCAGAAAGCATATTAAATGTGAATTTTAAACTGATTTAAAACTGAAAACATACTTTTGCAACAGATCCAATTATAAATTCATATTTCTAGAATATAAAGTTACATTTTTCCATATTGCGTATAATTTTCTTGAATATAATTTAACAAAAAAACTTGTATTGAAATATAATATGCAGTTTTAAACTTTCCTCTATTATTATACCGCAGCGAAAGAAACTTTTCCACCCGGAGAAATTACATTCTCGATCACTTGACTTACATTTTTTTGACGTAAAAATTACAGACATTTAAAAATTGAAATCATACATTTCGAGTTTTATAATCCAATAATTACAGTACGTCTAATCTCATTCCATATACTTTAAACTTTGATGTATTTTTATAACTGCTCTTCTTACAAATTTACATTCATATTTATATAAAAAATTATAGACATACATATTTTATACTAACTAACCATTATTCAAGAAATTCATTCTTCATTTCTAATTTAGTTTAGCAACAGATTTCTTCTTGTACACTATTACTCTTTACTATTTTTAAATACATGTCAAGATGTAAGAAAGAAAATGAATAATTTTAACAATGAGAGTTCTATAATATAGATATTTATGAAAAAGTGTATAAAGTGCAGTCGAATACAAAAGCACGAGATATAAACACTATTATGCACACAATGTGTTTCTCATAATACTTAGTGTAGGTACTGGCATCTTCAAATACTGTTAGATCTCTTTCTTATAATACTGTACTGACTTAACATTCGAAAGAATCTCAGAAACAGGAGGATTAGTTTTTTAGAATCGTACAAATTGTACATTTAATATTAATATTAAAAATTAGGTTAGGTTTGAACTCATTATGTCAAAAAAATTAATGTTCTTAAAAATTGGGTTATTTGCAGTGCTCATTAATATTTCTCAATAATTTTTATTATTTTCATTATTATTTGCTATCTCATTCGCCCCAATGAGGTCATGCACGACTTTTTTTTATAATTTTAATCGATAGAGTAGTGAAAAATAATAAACCCGTATTTTTTATTTTTCCTCAAATCGATCTTTAATCATGAAAAAATTGTAATTGAAAATGACATTATTTAAAATGAGGCTACTAGACTCCCGCTTCGTCCCTTGTCAAATGACTTTACAGATTGACAGGCACGACCATTTTGATTTTCACATTGTCTTAAACGTCAAAGTGACGTTTAAAGATAACCTAAAATTGATGAAAGGAAACATGTCGATGGAACGTTGTTTCGTGCCAAAATAAAGAATAAAATAATATTCTGCAATATATTCAATATCTCACATGCGTTTATAACCTTCTACCGTCTGATTCAAAGATTCAAAAGTGAAAGAAACATATGATGTAACGTAGATAATTTCACGCCAAATGAAAATTATATTTATAAAATAAATAGAACGATATTATATTAATATATTATAGCATATTCAGATATGTAATCCTCAATTTATAGTTTATATATATTTTTCTTTTAGAAATTATGTGTCCATATAAAATGTCTGTTTGAAATGAGCCTGAACTTCGTACGTAACGTTGTGACGACAAAACATGGCTGGTTTTTGCAACTTTTTAAAAATATCATACTTTAAAACGATTTTATACAACAAAAAATATAAATAAAAAATAATTTAATCATACTGATCGATGAATTAGATTATTCTTTTTCGATTTAAACAGAAAAAAGGTGCAATTATTTTTTTTTGCATGACCTCATTCTGTAAGAAAGTTGTTAAGACTTAGCAACTTTGCTAAAGCAAATAATCAATAATAATAGTGAACACTGAATAAAACATGAAAATGACAAGATTTACATTTGTTTTTATTGGTTATAATTTTTAGCAACGTTGTTAAGACTTAACAACTTCCTTACAGAAATTGAGTAATTATCTACTTGCTAGGTAAATTAATCAAATCTGTATGTTGCCTAGCGACGATTATCTACTTTTCACGCATTAGTGCTTGAAAAGTAACTCTTTACACACTCTAAGAGAAGGTACGTAAAGTAACTATGTATTTTATGTACGGTTGAAGGAAAATACACTTATTTGTAGAAATTCAAAATCATATACAATTGATTTCTTTCACTACTATGCTGGGCGAAACATTTGGTGATTAGTGATTATACACCGAATCAACCACAACCCCCCAATAACCCGGAATCCAGCAATTTTGATATATCTAATATTCTCATGAAATTTTTGAAATTGTTTATTTTTACCTTCCGTAACCTTTGGGTAAGGAAGGTATTGTCTTCAGTCAATAAATTCGGTGGTGAGTAAGCACGTTTTAGTGTCCCTAGAATATGATTTTACTAGTTTTACGATGATGTCTGTGTTTATGTGTATGTATGTACTCCAATTCTACAATTCTAAAAATTATAATTCTTTCGCATTCCTCTTTTTACATCCATATGAAGAGCTGATTAGATTTTGATTATAATTGGTCTACTGGAATTTCCCTTATTTGAAGTTCTTAACAGTTTTTCTTGAAAAAAACCTAGTTAAATGTCATTTTTTAACATTTTATGTAATTATCAATATGAAAGAATATCTTATTGTCTATACGGTTTGATTATACATTTTCCTTCATATTCAACAGATATGGAGTTAAAGAATTATAAAGAGATTAACTTTCATTTACTATAATCATGGAAACAGCTGATATATTCAAATAATTCTTATTAACAGATGTCAGTATCAAGTGCAATTTACATAGGATATGTTGGTCTTATAATTTTATTGGATTTGTAGTATCTTTTTGGGGAACTTTCGGTATGGAATTTGCAGAAAATAGCAAATGTTCGTGTTACAATAGGCTCTTCAACCACATTAAAATTTAGCATATTTGGTACTAATTTTCAATAATACGCTTAAAAACAATGTCGAAAAATATAACACTTTATTTTAAAAATATGTATTACGCCTGTAATTAATTATTAAAAGTAGATTTTTTTTACCTCCAATTCGACTGTGACGTCATACCGACTTGTGACAGAGAGAGATTGCGCGCGCATAATATTGGTGTTTGCATTTAGTCATCTGTTCTGTCACTATTTCTTAATATTATATTAGAATATTTAAATACAACATTACACATAAAAACAAATATCAAACAATTCACAACGTAAAACATCAGCTTTCATGTGTCAACTTGTTTAAAAGTTTGACTGAATAGTTCCGCAATTCTACACGGGCGGCATTGCTCTGTCATCAGGCGGTATGACGTCACACCGTAAATTTCAATTTTGTATAGAATCTTTTCCAATTAATTACAGGCTTAATTATATCACAATACAGATGAAAATATGAAAAATATTCATATATTAAAGTCTATTTTCGAAAAATAAATTAAAAAAAAAAAATGGTTGATGAGCCTATTTTACTGGTTATATGCAATCTTTTCAAAGGAATTTTGGATGGAGTTTGTACAAAATAGATAGAATTGACGGAAGGTAATTTGCTGGCCACATCAGATTTTTTATTGCAGACATCTTTAATGGCCGGTTGCACCAACAGAACTTAAATATTAAACTCGGCTTGAATTGACAATATTACATCGAAATGAAATGTCTAATGAAAAATAATATATTGCTGTCAAAATTTCGATTTGCTTTTTTTGTTTCAGTCTAGCTTAAAACTTAAGACTTGTTTGTGCAAATGGGCATAATTTTTATGGTTTCCTTACGAACCTTTAATTTTTATAAAATTATGTAAAGAATCTTATATTTAATTATTCCATTAACAGACCATTTGACAGTGTCACAATAATATACATATATAATGATCTGTTGACAGTGTCTACACCGTTATTGATCATAAGAAATATTTACTCTTGTTTCCTTATAAATATCATAACATTCACTCCCAATAACCGTACAAATAGCCCTCCATTATCCCTTACTTTCATATCCTCAAGTGGAACTGGTTCCCTGGCTATATGGATAACCTCTCCACATCAGCCATCTCTAGTCTGTGAGGTGTAGGAGTGATTAAGCTTTATTTAAATTATTCATATGCAGAGGACAGCCTGGTCTGAATAATTTGATCCTCGGAGGCAGATAGGCCTGGAACGCCGAGCGCTAAACGCGTCAAGTCGCCTGTGGATGGCGTGGTTGTTTTGTTTCGCGACACCGACCACACTACATTGTTCAATAGACAAATAAACTACTAGAAAAGGATAGCAGATAAGAACGGTCTACTCCTGGTGACAAATATTTTTATAAGACATTAAAGTGTATACAGAATTCGGTAATAATATCAGAGTTATTTAATTTTTTTTCTGGATAGCCATGGAGGAAAACAATGGGGTACTTTACCGTAGTCAAATTTTAATTATCTTACATAAGAAAGTATTAGTGGTTTTTACCTTTTGGCCACCTTTAGGTAAGGAAGGTATTGTCTTTAGTCAAAAAATTCGATGGTGAGATTTAATGAATAAGCACGTTTTAGGGTCCCAAAAATACGATTTTACTAGTTTTGTATGCGTGTGTGTGTGTATGTGTGTCTGCGTGTGTATAACAAATTTTTCTCCGACGATAACTCCAATACTACAATTCTAAAAATTATAATTCTTTCGTATTCCTCCTCTTTACATCCATATGAAGAAATACTATAAGACAAAAAATATTTAACTGCAGTTTCTTCAATCTGATATTCAATTGGGCAACCGGAAATAGCACTTTCTTAGAAAAATTCTTCTAAATATGAAAAAAATAAAATTCTCCATCTAATACACTTGAAATTTTTATTATATCTTGTATAGATTTAGAAATAAAGACACTATATAAAATAATCGGATGTAATACATCATAGAGGCTAAAGTACACTAACAGGCCTATTCTACTAAAAAAATGTATAACGATATCGTTACTGAACGACTGTCGCTAAGCATTTGGTTAAACGACTTTAATAACGACAAATACCAAAAACCTATTCTACTAATCATATCGTTATAAATTATCGTTATCAAGGTTATAACGATAATATCTAACTTCATGTATATTTTGGACAGGATAAATTTTCATGTTTTTCAATTTAAATTTGACATATCGATTCATTGTTTGTTTATTTAATTGAATTCGACAATGGATATAAAGAAAAGGGCTTCGAGGACAACTCAAAGACAGTATGAAATATATGTTGAAGAATTGGAAAATAATAGTTCATTGAGTATTAATAAACTGTCCACTGAAGAATTGGATAAAATATAGAGAAGACTTACAAGTCATTTACAACCAGATTCACAAAAAAGTTTAAGCTAATCCTCATTTCTGCATTAGTGAATTCTATTCCATTCCGGTATTTAAAATTAAATTTTCATGATATTATCAATAAATGTAGATTCTAGGAATAGATTTGACTATATTTTGAGATATAAACTGTCAAAATTAGAGTAGAATTCGCTAATCCAAAAATGAGGATTAGCTTAAACTTTTTGTGAATCGCACTGTTAAATTCTGTGGGACAGAATAAAAGGATCTGATGTATCACGCATTATATAATCTCACATCCCTATACAAATATATAATTTTTTAAATACATAGATAGTGCATCTATATTATATTATATATCAATATATTAAATAATATAACCATAACTAAATTTTTAAATATATTTCTGCAATATAAGTAAAATGCCTCATTTTAATATATTGAAATACTCGGTTTTTAGTTTCACAAAATTTTATTGATTGATAACTAGTTTCGCTACTACAATAGCTGAAATAATAAAAGAAATTAATAAAATGTCTAATATTAAAAAGTATAATTAATAAAATTGTACAGAAGTGAATAAATACTCATCTTTGCAGAATCTCTTGGTCAGCTATAATTAACAAAATATCTTCTTCAGCCATTTTTACTTTTGTTCTCAAAATATGTCAAACTTTACGACTTCAACGATGTATGTGAACTTGTCGTTATTAAACCATATGAAATAATGATATGTAACGATTCGTAACGATAAATACATTAACAGAATAGGGTTTTGGCAAAAATCGTTATCATAACGACTTATCGCCTGGTAACAAGTCATAACGATATATATTTTTTTAGTAGAATAGGCCTGTAAGTAAACCAGTTGACAAATTCAAATGTTTATAACATAGTGTGTAAATGACAAATGTCAGTGTCAAAAATCAACAGTTTTAGTGACATTCTGAAAGCTTTTTCTAGGAAGTACATTTAATCTTTCTTATTATTTTATTAATTGAATATTTAAAATTATAGGTAATATGCATATTATCCATCAGAAGTACCGCCAATCTAGTTAATGAATTGGAAGAATCTCTGATATTTTGGTACTTCCTCATACAATGAAAAATAGATATAATTAGAATTATATGCAGAAGACATGTTAAATAGATTAAAAAACAATATTTGGGTAAAGTTCTGTAATTTTTTTGTTATAAAACGACGGTTCGATAGCGAAGTGCAATATAATACTTATATAACATAAAATGGAAATGGCGAGAGGTATTATGCTGGCCACAACAGATTTTTCCTAAATAAATTGAAACTATTATTTTCCGGAGACTTTTTTGTATCACTGCAGATCTTCTTGTATCCTGAATGTGATTTCGACCTAACCAGATTCACAACTTATTTTTCTTTTACAAGAAATATCCCAGCAACCTCCATTTTTTTCAATCCTCTGTTTACAATAACTTGTTCGTATACACTACTTCATATACAGTAAGCTGCGAGTGTACAGTGTTGTTTCATTATATCTAGCTGGTGCTGGGTGCGATATTGTTATCACCTTCGTGGCTGTTATTAATGGCCTCGCGTCGGCATTACAACTATAATCGTAACTCAATGCGCAATTGAATATGGCGGCCGCGCAAGCGCACGTGTTCGCACTGAGATCGTGAGCGCAGATCTACCAGAGTGATCTACTAACAAGCAACAAGGTGATGCTGGGTTAAGGGTTAAATATGCGGACTCGGAATATTAATATTTATATAATACGAGGAAAGGAGAATAGTTATTGTTTGTTTAAATACCATCAAATATTTGAATTGAAAATTGTGTATGCTTAAAACCGTATGTACGTCTGAAGTGAAATCTTAAATGGTTGACATTTGGATCGTATAGTAATACCATCTCTTGACAGCTCCCGGAAGCTTTTTAAACTTAAATGTTTAAGTGTGCTGGGCTTACATTCATATTTTTACCTCCCGCTAGACTGGTAAGGGAGGTATAAGGATCGTGCTAAAAATCAGATATAGAGATTTTAGTGAATAAGCACGTTTTGATGTCCCCAGAATCCAATATTAACATTTTTACAATGATGTTCGTAGGTATGTATGTATGTGTGTGTGTCTGTGTGTGTGTGTGGATCTTGTGGACACGATTACTCAAATACTATCAATCAGAAAAATTTGAAATTTTGTATATCCATTTATACTAATGTGGGAAGAGCTCATTAGTTTTTAGTGTATATCGGATAACCGGAGGTATCATTTATACAAGCTTTTAATAGTTTTTCTTGTAAAAAATTCATTGAATAGAATTTTTTAGCAACTTTTACCAATACAAATTGAAGATAATGGCACAATCTTCAATTCTACGATAATAGCATTTAGTAAATAACTTGAAATAACTTTATATTATATTATAAAATAATTTATTTTTGTACATCACTTTACCTCTGCGTTAAACAAAAACAATACTTTAATAACAAATTTGAGATATTTGAACAAATGTCACTGTCACGAAGCAATTTTCATTAAAATTAGTAATAAAACCGTGGTAAGAAGAATTTAGTAGTTTAAATATGATTCTAATGAAATTAAGGTTTGTAAAAATAATATATTTTCCATCATATATAAATATTAGATATACAGGATAATTCGATTTAAGTTTGATGTTTGCAGCATTATATATCAAACAGCTCTCAATAAGAACGTGATTTCAAAGTGTCAAATAATAGTTTGCAACTACACATTTACGAAATGGATAATGTACGGCGAAGAATTTACACAGATTGCGTTTTAGAGCATAAGGAAGTTGGTGATGATTTTGACAATAATGTGTGTGTGACGATCCAAAAGTTCGCAAAGTTGGTATTTAATACTCTTATATAATTTGAAACAACATATTAGATTTTGACTATATATGATAAACCGGATGTAGCACTTAATTTGAAGCTCTAATAATTTTTTCAGGAAAAACATAATAAAATATAATCCAAAATTTCGTATTAATAACTTTTCTATTTATTGGAACAACAAAGTAGATTTTGTTTACAAACGATCAATCGGAAGTGAAACTTTACTTAAAGCTCATTGCTATTTTAAACATGGAATTGGCGGGAGGTCACGTGCTGGCCGCATCAGATATCAAAATCCTATGAGCATTTTAACCAAATTCTAACAACATTTTCAAGAAAGAATTTTAATTTTCTTGGGAGAAGGCTGGGAAATAGCTCAAATTTTATTTTAAAATCTGACCAAAAACTCCAACAACTCTAGTTTTAAAACCGGTGATGAGGGCGCATTTTATTTCCGTTGTCATTTAAATGTCATTATTTTTAGACTTTCAAAAAATCAATTTAGCGATTGTAATGTAACCACGTTATCACGCTGTTAATACGGATTTTTAAAATTATAAACAAATAAAATCACAAACGTAAGTAATATTTTAATTATACAGGGTTAGTTAAAAGTATGGAGACGGCGATTGATTGCCGTTAATATTCATTTTAGGAAATTATGTTCAATACAAAAGTTTTTTAAGAAATTTTGATCTACATTTGAGAATACTTGATTTTTTTTCTTCAAATGTTTTTGAGTTACGCTTGTCCGCGTAATTTTTTTAAATGGGAACTTATTAATTTTACTCTACCATTCGATAGAGTGTTTTTTTTCTCTTTACAACAGTATGTTTGTTTTTCTGTTTTTCGATTTATTTTAATAACATTTTTACAAGGAAAAACACTGGTACAAGTATTTACGAATAGTATAGGTACATCTAAAATAGACAAAAACGAAGCGATAAACAAACTCGAGGGATGTAATTTACTTAGTTATTAATTTGTTTTTAATGATAAGATTGTAACCGACAACTTTATTGGAAATAATTTTGTCTACCTTAGATGAACCTACTATTCGTAAATACTTGAACCGGTGTTTTTTCTTGTAAAAATGTTATTAAAATAAATTGAAAAACAGAAAAACAAACATACTGTTGTAAAGAGAAAAAAACACTATATCGAATGGTAGAGCAAAATTAATAGGTTCCCATTTAAAAAAATTACGCGGACAAGCGTAACTCAAAAACAATTGAAGAAAAAAAAATTCAAGTATTCTCAAATGTAGATCAAAATATCTTAAAAAACTTTTGTATTGAACATAATTTCCTAAAATGAATATTAACGACAATAAATCGCTGTCTCCATACTTTTAACTAACCCTGTATATAAATAACTAAATAAATATATCACAGCATATTACCCATTACTGGGTGTTCTAATTTGGATGTACCAATCTGTTTTGTACACAGATATCGGTAATGACAGCAGTGACAGCAGGAATAAGACACGCCAAAACGGCGAGTTTGGAATTAGAGTTTCGTTTTTACAGATACTGTGATATTTACCGGTCTTATATTAATAATGTAACGTAGGCTATGACCCGAATTAACGTGACGTCACGTTCGGCTCTCACCGAGTTTACCCGAATATCCGTGACGCGCCACGCCTTACCGATCAGCCTTGTTCACTGCCCAGGAAAAAGTGTTGAAGGTGCGCCCAAAAATGTTTTCACTTCAAAAGTCAAATCAAAAAAATTAACTGCTCATTAATTAATTATTAAGTGTATTTTGAGAATTCAGTATACAGTTGGCACTGCGCGATAAAATATTATGGATATTGATCAATAAAAATCGCAAGTATTACTCAATAAAATACAATTATTTCTTTATAATTTATCCTAATGGTGTTTTACACCATTTTTTTTTCTGATAGAACAGGATGAACTAAGAATTTTTTTATTTATTTTCAAATATCGGTATCCATAATGAACAAAAATCTGATGTGGCCAACACAAGACCTCCCTCTATTTAATTTTCATTAATTTAAATACATACCTACATATTCAATAATGATGCAAACTATATTAAGTTCCTTTGCATATAACTATTGCTTTATTTACTATTTTCTGTTTAAAACGTCGCCATTATTAATTTGAAATGATTAGTTTTTCGACAGTGACATTTTTTATTTGTCAGTTACATATATTTGAAATATGAACTGTGTAACAAAGGAATCTTTAAATCATACGCTCTGAGATTTATATAAATAGATATTTACACACCAAGTGAGCTAAGGTAATGTTTATTCATGAGAAGAAAGTTTAGTTAATTTCTTCGAGTGAATAAACATTCTTAGCTCACGTGGTTTGTACAATATTTTATTCAATTTTGACGAAATAATAATAAAAACCATTAAAATATTTAATTTTGACAAAATAAAAAAATGATCAGTGAGTAGGCTGAGCATGACAATCGTCGCTGATAGACGTCAAGTCATGTATTTAAAATGCTTTATTGTCTGTTATTTGTGCCGTGAAAAATAATGAAAATGGCTGATAATGTCTAATAAATATTATGGTGAGTGTAATTTTCGTACCTGATGTTATTTTAAATGCATTATTTGTTGCAGAGTGAGTTAAAATTTTGTGAGAGTGATTTAAATTTTTTTTTAATTCATATGTGAAAAAAGTGTTACTTATAGTTGTTGCTATGGAGTTAATAATGACAGTTTAAAACGTCAAAATTGAATAAAAAATATTAAAATCTATACAAAAAGTATTAATGTATACCTGTAGAAAATTCAATAATCTTTAATTTTTATAATGACATAACATGCGAAAAAATGACATTTAATAGTATTTTTCAAAGAAAAACCATTATGAGCTTCAAGTAAAGTGCAATTTTCGGTAATCCAATTTACACCAAAATCTAAAGGTTTCTTTCCATATTAGAATAGGGTCGAAATATAATTTTCTGAATGATGGTATTTGAATTAAAGCAGAGACAAAATCTATACACATACACACATCATCGTGAAAATGTTAAAATTGGATTCTAGGGTCCTTAAAAAGTGGTCATTTATTAAAATCTCGATATATGTGATTTTAAGCACGATCCCTATACCTCCCTTACCAAGGGTAGCGGGAGGTAAAAATTGTTACAAAATATACAAATAAATTTTTGTCTTCTCCACCATATAAAAATAGAATATCATATTACTTAATATACAATGCTATAAGTTTTTGGGAGTTTTCATATAATATTGGTAGCGTAAAAGTGTTCGGTTTTAATTTATAAAGTTCAGCTTATTATTTCTAGTATCCGTCCCCAAAAAACAAAGGCAAGCCGCTTGGTTGTAACGGTGTGCTGAGGTCAAATCTAATAACTCCAAGATACAAGTATAACTACTTTGCCAATTTTCTTAACTACCCTATTTTCTTAATACGCGTCTCTTATCTCTCTTCCTCTTATTTACCCTCAATGTGGCTATCCTTGTCTCTCCTACACTAATATTGCAGCGTTCTTAATAAGTTAAGTTTTCCTCATTTCTTTCTAACTCATATTTGTCTTCCAAGGCGCGCTGGGAAGAAGAAGAGATGAACTTATTCTGTCTGGAATTAATTACGTTTCTTGAATAACTTTCGTGTTTTGTCAATGACACAGACAAGACGGCTTTGAATTTTAAGTTTGCAGTGTTCTGCTTTTCCGGAAATGAACAAATTAGTTGGGAGGGGTTACAACATACCAATAAAGATAGGAATTATATGAAAATTGTAAACAAAAATAATATAAATTAATAGAGGCATAGTGGAGTATTACTATGTGAAATTTAAATGTTTTGATAATGTTTTCTAATAATATGTTACATAAGCAGCCTAACAGTGAATATAAAAGTTAAATTTATATTACATTGTAATGAAGACGAACCTATAGCAGTCCTCAAAATGATGTAAAATATGACATTTGCGCGAAACGCTAACAATCCTCACTATTGAACTATTCATTACAAACTATACATATTATGAAAAAAGAAAATATGATCTACGAATTAACCGTACACTTTTTGAAAAAAAAAAAAAATAGGAACCCAGTTTTGACTACCTACTTGAAAAAACAGCTATTTTTATATCATCAGTCCTTCGCAAAATTTCGTTTGAAATATAGTGTTCGTTATATTTTATGTTAATAACATACTGAAAATTTGAACTTAAATTTCTATAAATAGAGGTAGAGGAGTTTCGCGCGATAAACACTTTTTTCTAGAATTCTTATTAATTTGGGCTCATAGTTCAGTAGTATAGCCTTAGCTACGCGCTACTTGGAATCCGTTATATAGCGAATACAATGTTATTTTTTCATTTTCTGTAGTTTCTGACCTATTAAATTTAGAGAAAAGTTGTAAATAAAAAAGTTGTTCAGGATAAAAAAAAATACACAATATGGAACAATAATTAATCACAAGCAAATTAAAATTCGCAATTTTCATCGTATTTCAGAGTACCATTTAACTACTTAACTTTTTACATTAAACTTTTGACACATTATTATTATAAATAATTTTGAATGTTATAATAATATACCATAAATCATTTTGTACTTTCCTTTTATATTTAATTACAATTTTAGTAATTATATAAAATTATTTATTGACAAGAGTAAAATTATGGGATCTGTCAAATAAAAATATTAAATATCAGTAATTCAATGGCACTCTGAAATTTTCTGTAAATTGCCAATTTTAATTTGCGTTTTCTTCGTAAAATAAAAAGAAATTGTTGTTAGTTTTAATATCATATTATGTTGTAGTTTTTAATTCTGAACAACTTTTTTTATTTACAACTTTTCTCTAAATAGGTCAGTAAGTTCAACTAAATAAAAATAAAATTGTAATCCCTTTATAACGGATTCCATGTGAACACCCGGCATAAAATTTTCAAAAATATCTCTCCTATTCATTTTTGTCTACCTATATAATACGTATTTTATTTAGGAAAAACTGTTTATTGCTTGCAGTAAATTATACTACTTTTGGTTGTCCATTTCTTACCAAACTCTAATCAACTTTTTCCATCAATGTTAAAATGAGGTATACAAAATTTCATACGTTTTAGTCGGATATTATTTGAGAAATATTTTTTTCCATAATCGATAGTAATTTTTAGAGTATTAACATTGAAAGAGAACTACACCATTTTGCCAGCAGAGGCAAAATATGGACAGCACTTCCTTCCCTAGAAGAGTTTTTATTATTTTGACAAGTAATGTAATACAATTTTCTAGATGTTGGAAGTACCAAGTTCAAATCTGCCACACCAGCAGCATTAACTATTTTTTTGCGGTTTTCTGGAACTGAAGAGGATCATGAACTAAATTACAATGAGCCTGTTTCACATTTTTCAAAAACTATTTTAAATGAAAGTTTATGCAATGATTTTCTTAGTAATAATTTTTATTTTAATAATTTGTTGTTATTTATGGAAATAATTAAATAAAAATATTGGCGTCCTGAAAAACTACCCCCCACTCCTGTGACGTAGAATCACATACATTATGTCATTAACAGCCAATAGGAAAATAGTTTTTCCATCACCTACGTTTATTCATATTATTTATATAAATAAACGTAGGCTATGGTTTGTCATATGTTAATAAAAAATCTTTTAATTTGACATTTGACGCTGACATTGCTCATTTAAATGAATAATAAAGTAATAATGGCTAATTCAAATTACACTCAAGCTAAGTCGAACAATTTACCGAAGGTCGATAGCTGGATGGTGGCTGAATTTATATCAGAGAACGATTGTTTTACTGTTACCGAAATAAGAGATGTTAAAGAGTTGAGGTGAAATAAAATATAAAAACTGAATTTACTATATAAATTGATAATATATTTTACTTTAAAGTTCTGGTCGTGATTCTTACATTGAATTTGTTATAGGATATGTAGATCTATGTCGAGAAAAAAATATCTGTATAGTCAGTTGTAAAGTTTTCCCTAATCATAAAGTGAAGCAACAAAAATATACTGTTATCTTGAAGGTGGATGAAAGTTGAAATGATCTTCACAAACATGAAGACACGATTTTTCTGACAAATTATCAGCTTTTCGACCTACTGCTTCTAGCTACAGTTTTCTATTCTTGGCAAATTTATAAACTGTATAATAAATAGGTTTGTTCCTAACAGTATTTTTGTAAGAAGGCACAATACAATATCGTAAATTACTCATTTTATTTTGAACTTATTATACAACTTGAGCCAACCTTAAAAATTTGACACTTGTTTGACAACTTTGAAAATACGCTTGACACCAAAAAAAATTTTTTACATTATAAACGGACCAATTAGAACCGCTGAAGATGTATGTACTCTAACGTCACATTCTGTTTCAGATCACGTGACTTATTCAAAATTTTATCCAAATTTCAAAAATTAATTGTAAAATATCTAAAGGATATTTCGTGATATTTTCAAATTTGCGGCTCTTTAAAAAAGAGATGTTAAAGAGTTGAGGTGAAATAAAATATAAAAACTGAATTTACTATATAAATTGATAATATATTTTACTTTAAAGTTCTGGTCGTGATTCTTACATTGAATTTGTTATAGGATATGTAGATCTATGTCGAGAAAAAAATATCTGTATAGTCAGTTGTAAAGTTTTCCCTAATCATAAAGTGAAGCAACAAAAATATACTGTTATCTTGAAGGTGGATGAAAGTTGAAATGATCTTCACAAACATGAAGACACGATTTTTCTGACAAATTATCAGCTTTTCGACCTACTGCTTCTAGCTACAGTTTTCTATTCTTGGCAAATTTATAAACTGTATAATAAATAGGTTTGTTCCTAACAGTATTTTTGTAAGAAGGCACAATACAATATCGTAAATTACTCATTTTATTTTGAACTTATTATACAACTTGAGCCAACCTTAAAAATTTGACACTTGTTTGACAACTTTGAAAATACGCTTGACACCAAAAAAAATTTTTTACATTATAAACGGACCAATTAGAACCGCTGAAGATGTATGTACTCTAACGTCACATTCTGTTTCAGATCACGTGACTTATTCAAAATTTTATCCAAATTTCAAAAATTAATTGTAAAATATCTAAAGGATATTTCGTGATATTTTCAAATTTGCGGCTCTTTAAAAAACAATATCTTTTAAAATTTAATACTTAGAAGTTATTTAAAAATTCCTGCAACAGCCCTATTATCGAAAGCAATTTTCAACGAACTGTCAACTAATTCCTGCTGTCATGTGAAACGCCAACTATTCAACTGTCAACAAATTTGTTTTGTTTTTTCCAAAGATTGAAAGTCTGTTAAATGTGACAATAAAATTTTGAAATTCTTTATTTTTGTAAAAATAACGTTTTCTTGTAATTGTTTTCCGTATTCGACTCAAAAACTTTATCTCAAACAAGGTGAAAATGGTATATATAATATTATTTTCATGTATCAGCTGATACGAGGAATAAAAGATTTGGATGAAAACTAGTAGGTAACCGGAAAAAAGCTTTCTGAAAATTGGTAGGTATCGAATTTAACAAAAAAAAGAGTGTAATATAAAATAAAATTGTGTGATATATTCTCCACAACTGTGATTGAAGAAAACCCATGATGATTTATTTTATCGATTGCATGTTCGTACGCATGCATGTGAACTTTCCTATTCCTATTCAGTTGATCGTAATCCGAGGAAGTTGTGAGAACATAGCTCCGCACTTGTGAACTTTAACCTTGTGTGGAGCAAATGTAATTTAGGTGCAAAACAATACTGTTCCTTATGTGATTGACATCTCACATCTCCGCATGAGGACTTTATCTGGCTGGCATGCGATGCGATGCGATGCGTTGCGTTCTGCCTGCCTCGGGTCGTGTATTAAATTAATATCAAACCCACAATTCATCCAGATAGCATCTCGAGCTAATGTCCTCACACAATGAGGCCCGAGACCAATAAAAAGACTCGGATTTGAATTCAAGGAAGACTATTTAGTACACCTACGACTCGACTTGGTGCGCACCTGTAACTGTCCCTAGCTGTGCTGTGGGTGCGACTATTGTTTCTACCCAGCCGACTTCGATTTTGGTCCTGCTCCTTTTGTATCCAATAATTATTGTTCTCAACATGCAATTAGTGGCCCTGGTGTTGTTAAATAGAGCAACTTTTATGTGTAGGAGGATACTTAATAACTATGCTAATCTAAATCACTTCAATAACTTTTCAATATGCATTCTATAAATATTATACATTTATAATATTCCATATTACTTTCGTAATATTTTATCGTTAGCATCTTTAAAACCTCTGTTCCATAATGCAAGACATGATGAAATGAAAAACTTAAAAATATTTTTATACAAAATTTATTGTAGTAATGTCAAAAGTAAGAATGTAATTTTTCATTACACCAACCACTGTTTTGTAGCGCTTAAAGACCCAAAGAAAAATTTGTTTTGGTGACATGCACAACCACTCATGCACAGTCTAAATCATTTCATTATTAGCATGAAGTAAAATCCACAAAATCTTAATAAATTTTAGCGTACAGCTAGATTAAGTATTGCTCGATATAAATGCAAAATTTCAGTCAACTTGTCCTGTTCCGACCGGAGTTATTGAACCCAAAGTTGGAAGATTCAACATGGCGAGTATAGGGGAAGTCAAGAAATCATCGATATAATTACAAAAATCTGATGTGGCCAGTACATGACCTCCTGCCAATTCCATGTTTAAAATAGCAGTGAGCAGCAAAGTATCACTTCCGGTTGATCGTTTGTAAATAAAATCTAATTTGTTGTCCAATAAATAGAAAAGTCTGTAATCGATTTATCATATATGGTCAAAATCTAATATGTTGTTTCAAATTATATATGAGTTTTAAATACCAAATTTGAGAAGTTTTGGATCATATTTTAATAGATTTTAAGGAAAAATCGTCACACACACATTATTATAAAAATCAGCATCAATTTCTAGGTGCTCTAAAACGCAAACTGTGTAAATTCTTCGTTTTACATGATCCATTTCGTAAATGTGTAGTTGTAAATTAATATTTATAGTGCTGCAATCATAAAAAAATTAAATCAGATCATCATGTACATCTAATATTTATGTATGATGGAAAATATATTATTTTTACAAACCTTAATTTCATTAGAATTAAATATTTTACTATTATATTCTCTTTAAGACAGTTTCATTATAAGTTTTAATGTAATTGCTTCCTGACAGTAACATTTGTTTAAATATGTCAAAATTGTTATTAAAGTATTGTTTTTGTTTGACGCATAGGCAAGATGATATATAAAAATAAATTATTTTATAAATTCATATTTTAAGTTATTTAAGGCTATTTACTAAGTGCTATTATAGTAAAATTGAAGATTGTACCATTATGTTTAATTTTTATAAGTAAAAGTTGCTGAAAAATTATATTTAATGTATTTTTTTCAAGAAAAACTGTTAAAAGCTTGTATAAGTGATACTTCCTGTTATCCGATATACACTAAAAACTAATGAGCTCCTCCCATATTAGCATAGAATTGATATACAAAATTTCTAAATTTTCTGATTGATAGTATTTAAGTAATCGTGTCCGCACGATCCACAAACGCACACACACACACACACAAACACACACATACATACATACCTACAGACATCATTGTAAAAATGTTAAAATAGGATTATGCTGACATCAAAACGTGCTTCACTCAAATCTCTATATGCTATTTTTAGCACCTCCCTTACCTAGGGTAGCGGGAGGTAAAAATATAATATATTCAAATTGGAAATTCATGAGGTATTTTTAATTTTTGAAACATTCACGCTTATAGGTACTAGCACTATCACCCACGTGACGAGCGAGTAGTTTGGTATAATTTAAATAGAATAATAGAATTCTTTCTTTTATTAATTTTTATTATGATAACATATTATACATTTGTTATTTATTTTTACATTTATCAATTATTCATCTTTCATTTTATATCATGAAAGTGTTTTAGAACACCTATTTGGAATGATATTTAATTTCTAAACGCTTTTCTCGAATTTTGCTTACATTACATTGTAAAAATGATTAATAATATTATCTAAAAATGATTTTTTCTTGTTACACGTACAGTTTTTAAACCATCATTTAACTCCGATAAATAAGTGCGTAGGCCATCAGAACCATTGTTTAAATAAATATTTTTTAAATTGTCATAGCTAATATTTGCTAATACCATTTTTTTTTTGCAACTCTAGAGTTAGTCTACATTGTTCGGCAGGGGCCAACAGATGGCATTGATCTCATGATCCAACTACCAACAACGGTTTTTCAATATCTAGTTAAAATTTTAACTAAGGATTAAATAAATAAAACTGAAACGAAATGAACTGTCAAATGACATATTTATAATTACTGTGAACAAAGCGATGCAATAATATTTACTTAATTAGAAGTTAAAATTTTAACCAGAGATTGAAAAACCGGCCCTAAGTAGACCAAAGACAAGATAATCGCTTGGGGTACAAGAAGGATGTGGTAAATACTTCAATTTCCAATCTTGAATGGTTACTACCGTTGAACATGCAGTTTAAAACTGTTTATATAACTCCTCGGGTTTATTTTTGACATATTTTCCCCCTAGAGTCAAAATGTTTTATTTGTGTCATGTTTTTGACTTCAGAGATACAGTGATGGACAACATTAAACAGAATACTTTAGTTTAGGAAACGATTTAATAAATTTATTTAAAAACTACAACTTTTCTAATACTTGATCAATTCATCGCTATTAACTATTTGTAGTAGTTCTTAGTATCTCAATTAATTTTCTATCTTCTTCTTCAAATGATACTCTCTGTCGCCCTAATTCTAGATTCCTTCCTATTCTGCCTTCCTGTCTGCTTTTTAAAATGATATTAATAATTTATCTCTGGGCAATTTGTCTGATCGGCATTCCTTCTTCCGCTTTGACAATTACTGAACACTTCACAATATCGCTAATTCGAGGCATTTTTTTTTACTTCGATTCGACCATTCAATTTTTGACAAATTAAAGCGACAAATGTCATAATTTTAAAGCCAAATTCAAGCAACTAAATCTTATAGAAGAAGGTTTACTTGATTTTTCGACTTATTCTATTTTTTCTGTCCACCACTGTACATATTTCTTCTGCTGGTGGTAAAAAAAAACAGAATTTATTTTTAATTTGAGAAACTTAAATGATTATTTGTGCTCTCTTGATTTTCAGTTGAATAAAAAGAATAACCGCAATTGAAAATCACGTAGGTAGCCAATAGTTGCACAATTGGTTTGCTCACCATAATTGGTTGGAATGCAGTCGGAATTCCTGTGTACCACATCCTTTAATCTTTTATTATGCGTTAAGCAAAAATAAAATTGAACCAAATCGAATTAAGCCACCATCACATCACATACAATTTTTTCTTTTGCTTTCAATATGTAATATCTCCCTCTCCGAGTGGTGGCCGGCGTTTGAAAATTGCAATTTCGTTTCGGATCAAAGTTGCTTCCGGTCGGCTGGACGCTTTGTCCAGCGCAGGGGTGGGGGAGAGCGACGCTCGCATCGCATCCCGACGCCTCGCAGCGTCGCAGGTCACCGCCGCTGGACGGAGGAATTCTTCGCACCCAATACTGTTTGTGTCTGTTGAATTATTCCACGGATAAGTCAGTTTCACCGGTGTGAAACACATCCCAGACGGAAGATTTATTGCACAAAAATAATCTCCTCAAGTATGAGATTTTTAATTTTAAATTTTTAAAAGAAGGACTATTGTATTTATGAGTTATGGGGTACTCGTATTACGGAATATGGAACAGGGTAGGTGAGAGAAATACATCCAATCATTTAAGTTCCAGATCTGAATAAGTCTGGGTTACTTTCTTTTCGTACCATCTATAAGCATATAGAGTTCATTAAAGTTATAAATTTATAGAATTTTCCACTGTAGTCACAAAAATTATGATGATATGGAAAAAGGCAGCTATTAAACAAAGAATAGCTAAATAGGCAGACAGTCTTTAACTTTCGAACTAATAAGTCCAAATTATTATAAATTCACAATGGGCTACTTGCGTACCTTTTTTTTTATTTAATATTTTTGAAGAGCAGGTAAAAACTTGCTACCCATATTTTTCTTTTGACAAAATTTTCATTAATTAGCTAGAAAAGAAATAATGAAATTTGATTATTTGAATTCCCGCCTTGTATGACGTAGAATTACGCCGCACCAATGAATGGTCTTAAAGCCATAGCGTTTGTTTGAACGGGTAATGTAGATCTCATGTTTGACGTTTCAACAATACGAGTAGTTTGGAGGTTAGTATTTTAGCTTGTCTTTTTGGTATCGATATTTTAAATTACATGTAACTACCTATGTGTTTATTTGTGAAGTAATTAATATATTTGAGAGCCCAGGGAAAGAGAAAAATAAACTAATGTCAAATTAAAATTAAAAGTTTCTCGCAGGCAATGCCATCTATACGTTACATTTTTAAACAGTTCCAGTTCAATATAATGACGCCACAGAAAATTTTCTTTCTTAATTTACTAAAAAACAAATAATTTTTTAAAAATTAAATTTACATTTTTATATATATATTTTCAACATAACATTACGTATATAGTAATAGAAATCAGATTTTCAGTACCACGCAAGTAGCCCATTATATAACAACAATTATTTTAAATATATTTATTTTCAATATACAGGTGTATCAGGACTAGTGTAAAAAAAATTAATAGCATATTCCTGAGCTAATTTTGAGCAAAAAATGTGATATGAAGGTATGTCCGGAAACTTTTCGTTACAGAGTTACAGGCCTTTAAATGTGCACCTCATCTGACATATTTTTATTAATAACTCTGATACTAATTGCACTAAAATTTTGAAACTTGATACGAGGATACTACTTATTGAGATGCATATTTAAACTTTCTTTTGTTTATGAGGTTCCGTGGCTATTTCGAATTTTAAATGGCACAAAACTGACCCCTGTGGTGCACTCTCCACGCCAGCAATGAGTGCCCGTGAGGTGAATTTTGAAACTTGATACGAGGATACTACTTATTGAGATGCATATTTAAACTTTCTTTTGTTTCTGTATCTCAACCAGAGGCGTCTCATATGGGGAAGTCAAGAAGGTTTTTATCCTTATTTTTTCATTTTTAAATATAAAGTATTACATACAATTTAAAAATACACAAAAATATACTTTTGATAAAAATTAATAAATGCGGTAGTTTATGAGATATTTTAACTTTTAGAAAATGTCACGTATCCTCGTATCCAAAATAGTTAGCAGTTAAAAATCAAACAATGTACCATAGAAAATAGAACAAAATAGAAAAGCAACACAAAACTGTTTATAACTATTGTTTAGTTACCTTATTTTCAATATTAGTAATTTTTTTCCAAATTAAAAAAAAAGTGTAAAATGTTAGTGTTGGTGAATATGTAGATATGGTGTTTATTTATAGATATTGTAAAAGTAATGGTTGCCTTATTCCAGAGAATATCTACGTGGACATCAAAGACTCAATTTGTGTGAATTTAATTGTTTCTTAATTGTTACCTAAATTTTTTGCATAATTGATTTTTCTAAAAATTAGAATATCTCAAAAACTACTGCGTTTATCAAATTTTATCGAGAGTACTTTTTATGTATTTTTGTATTGTATGTTTTATTTTATAGGTAAAGTTGAAAAAATGTTAATAGATCAAAAAATAACGATAAAAAACCTTCATGACTTCCCCATATGAGACGCCTCTGGTTGAGATACAGAAACAAAAGATAAATAAATAAATATATCATCACGGCATATTACCCATTTCTGAGTGTGTCACAATCTGCTTTATCGCAGATATCGGTAATGATGATGACATATTTGTACCGTGCGGGCGCTTACCAGGCGTCACCTCACGGGCACTCATTGCTGGCGTGGAGAGTGCACTACAGGGGTCACTTATGTGCCATTCAAAATTCGAAATATTTGGCGTCGGTCGGGATCGAACACGGTTCCCCAGGTTCGCGACCAGACACTCTGGCACGCAGCCACGGAACCCCATAAACAAAAGAAAGTTTAAATATGCATCTCAATAAGTAGTATCCTCGTATCAAGTTTCAAAATTTTAGTGCAACTAGTATCAGTGTTATTAATACTTTTAAAGGCCTGTAACTCTGTAACGAGAAGTTTCCGGACATACCTTCACATGACATTTTTGACTCAAAATGATGTCAGGAATATGCTATTATTTTTTTTTTACACTAGTCCTGATACACACTGTATTTATCTTTTCTCTTTTTAAATTTTGCGTAATTTGCGAATTTTATAACATATCACTCCGAATTGATTCGGAATTTTATTGAAATGCTCTATTTATAAATTTAGCTTTTACAGATCATTATGTCTAATACAATTTTAAGATTTTGTAGTAAAATTCGTCAGTATTATTGTGTATTCACCGTCAGCTGAAGAAGGGCTTGCCTTAAGCTCGAAGCGTCCATAATTAAAGAATTTAAGCCCTTTCATTTCACCTTTAAACTACTCAACGGTTGGTCCTTCCAACCTTAAATAATAATTGTTTCTTATTATGGTTGATATTGCATATCATACTCGTATTTGTAATTTGTAGTATCGTAGTAATTTGAGGTTGTGTTGGTAATGGCTATGACAACTACAGTAGTCTCAGGCAATTACTTATTATTTTTTCTAGCGCTCATCAATTCAATTCTGCTGAGCAGATCGGACGTCATTTCAATCTCGACCCATCTACGATAATTTGCCGACGTTGATTTACAAATTGCGTTATTAACGATCCAGTTCACTTGGCAATTATGTCAGGCTGATGATTGTTTGCTATTATTGTTTTAATTCAGCTACGACCAATTCATCACGAAAGAGTTGATACTTTCTGAGGCTTTGGTTAAACTGTCAGGAAAACGGAAAATGTAGGTATGTGTCAATTTTTTGAAGCGACACTTTTCCTTTGAATTAGCAGTTAACAGACAGAAATGGAAATACCGCCCCTTCTAATATCTAATTTCAGTTTGATGGTATTAACTATAGTTTGAATTATCGCTCGTTATAGAGGTAACAAATATAAAGTTAATTTTTTTATTTGCTGTTTTCAATTACTTATTATATTTAGATAAAAATGTTTCAAATAAAGGCTGCAGATATAAAATTCTACACCTAAATCGCTAATCAGATTTTATTTTGCACGTTTTGTAAGTTATACTAGTTTTACGATGATGTATGTGTGTGTTATACACACACACACACATTACAATTCTAAAAATAATAATTCTTTCGTATTTCTTTTCTTTGCATCCATATGAAGAGCTGATTAGATTTTGGTCATAATTGGTGAACCGGAAGTTCCCTTATCTGAAGTTCTTGAAAAATCGCAGTTAAATATAAATTTTTGATATTTTATGTGATTATCAATATACGGTTTCATTATACATTTTTCTTCATAGATATAGAGTTAAAGAATAATAAAGAGATTAACAACGAAAGGTAATGAGCTGGCTACATCAGATTTTTTTTTGACAAATATGCCTTTAATGTAGCACCAAAGTTCATAATTCCATTCTTTTTTCAAATAATATTTTCTTTTCTATAATTCTTTAGTAACATCTTATTAAAATATTAGTTCCTTTGTAATTTCTGGTCTTTTGGTGATGAAGGTGTTGCAGTTCTATTTGGGAAGTGTAGAGCTGAAGTTTAATGACGTCACATATGTAATAAATGAGTGTTGTTAATGTATGTATGTTGATAAGGACCTGGCGAGTGTGACCGACCTCATGTCCACTTGGCACTGATTGCTAGTTAAGACGATTGGATAATGACAATGTTTAAGAATCGTGGTTCGCATGACAGTTCCGTTTTGCGTCTTCATGTGACCAAGCGAAAACTTGATCTTTAGGGACTTAACTATAACACTACTAAAAGTTTAACAAAACTTGGAAATAATACTAAACAATCTGTTGTGGCCCGCACAAGACCTCTCGCCATTTCCATATTAGGCTATATAAGTGTATTGTACATATTTAACATGTCTAGTACACACAAAAACACATATATTCTTTACATATTTTAATATTCTTTAATTCATTCTATGAACAAGTTTCCTCATATTCTTTTAAATGTCCGAAATTCTTCCAATTCAATGATGAGATTGGCGGTATTTCTGAAGCTTATCTGTAATACATGTATATATTACAAATATTTTGTTAATAATAAAATAAGAAATATGAAATGTACATAACCGTAAAAATGTTATAATGCATACTGTTGACTAAAAGTCATTCCAAAATTAGTTAAGCTAAATAAAATTTTTCTACTCCCGTGCGTGAAGTGAGTACTTTACGTATCAATTTTTATGTGTGAAGTTTGAGTTTTTGCACAATGTGCGTGAAGTAGCATTTCACGCACCGTTCATTATTTTAAATATTACAAAGTTAATTTTATTTTAATAAAATAAAGCTGTTAAACACCCGTAACGTTGGTAACCATGGTTACACAAGTCGGTAATACAAAGTCTTTACCTTAAAAGAATGACAATGTGAAGAAAAAATATATTTTATTGCAAGGTCGTAGAAAAAGTAACTATACTTTTTCTACATACTAATGTAACACGTGTGTGAAGCCTATTTTACATGAGGGCGAAGATTGCGACACGAGCCGAAGGCCAGCAAAATTTCATGTTCACACACTTGCCACATAATATACTATTTTACGACCCGCTACTCTTAGAAAGCAAGGTATAGGGATCATGCTAAAAATCGCATGTCGGTTGGTAAATGACCGCGTTTTAAGGTCCCTAGAATCTGTGTGTGTGTGTGTGTGTGTGTGTGTGTGTGTGTGTGTGTGTGTGTGTGTGTGTGTGTGTGTGTGTGTTGGATTTATAGTATATAGTAAAGTTGTTTGTTATGGAAAACAAAATAAACAATTAAATATAATTTGATTGAATATTAAATTGTGTAATACCGTAATATATATGTATAAAATTGTATGGACATTATTTGAGTTGATTATCCTGTATTCCTCGACAGAAACAAAATAAATTGTTTATAGAAATATACGTTTATATTTGTGTATACCTTGAATCCATTACCCTTCCAACAGTATGTGTGTATGTGTGTGCATGTATTTTGTCAACGCTCTAACTCAAATACTATCATTCAGAAAATTCTGAAACCTTGTATTTCGACCTTATTCTAAAATAGAAAGAAACCAGATTTTGGTGTAAATCGGATAACCGGAAATGGCACTTTACTTTGAGCTCATAATGGGTTTTCGCAAAAAATATAATGAAATATAATTTTTTAGACGACCATTGTGATAAGTATGACATATCAACAGAGTATTCTAACACTGAAAGTTGAACTTATGACATTAGTGTTACGATATACTTCATATCGCAATAGTTGACACGGTTGCTAGGTTAATATGTCATTATTTTCTGGCTATATGTGTACATTTTTCATTTGTCAGCTGTCCGTACGTTTGAACCAAAATTTCAGTTTTGTAAAAAAAGTAAAATTTATTTAAGCTCGTCTAAAAAGTAATGTTCATAACTTGTATGAAATACAAATATCTTAGCTCGTGTGTATTGACTTGCACTCCGCTACGAGTCGTGCGTCAATTTACACTCGCATGATATTTGGTACTTTTCATAAGTTGTTACGAAAATAACTATTTCGCAATTTATATCATTATAAAAATTAAGGATTATTGAATTTTCTAAGTACACATTAATACTTTTTCTATATATTTTACAGATAAATTTAAAAAACAATCTTTTCTATAAATCCCGAAACCTGAGATAAACACAATTCCTTTGTTACACAGCTCATATTTCAAATGTAGGTATGTAACTGACAGATAAATGCCTCTATCAAAGAACCTTTCATTTCAAATTAGTAATGGTGACATTTTAAAAAGAAAATAGTAGATAAAACAATAGTTATATGTTATATGCAAGGGAATTATATAGTTTGCAGCATTAGTAAATTATGTAGGTATATATTTAAATTAAGAAAAATTAAATAGCGGGAGGTACTGTATTGGCCACATCAGATTTGTTCCGGTAAAATATCGAAACATTCAAAATCTTTTTCTCCCAATTTGTTCATTATCTACCTTGGTATTCTTATCAAATTTTGTTTCTGTCTTGTGGCATTCTTCCCGATCATTCCTCATCATTCTGTCTTTTTTTCTTTCTTCTTGCTGTGATTGGTGATCTGCATGTGATGTGTCTTGGGATCTGATCCGGGGCTCACGGTGCGTTGCTTTGCGTTGTTGGCATTGTGCGGTCGTCCCGATAAAGAGTAATTGTTGTTGGGATAATTTGACGTGCGAGGCGCGAGTGACAGGCCCGCCAGGTGGGGGGTCCGGGTCCGAGCCCTGGCCACTCCGGCCCTGATAACATCAACACACTCAAAAAAGACCAACGAATTATCAACCGATTCACACTCAGTGAACAGTGTTTATTAAAGAGGTATCTCTTAGTGCACATACAGTACTGTCAAAAAAAGGGGTACACCTGATAATTATGGGAAAAGTTATAAAAAAAACTAAAAGAAATGTAGTAAAAAACATTCGTTGATCTGGTTTTGATGTCTTGTCTATTTCTTTCCACAAAAGTTCAACAGGGCTTAAAGGTAGCAATGGTTTGTAGTTTTACAAGAATCTCTATACATGACAATATTTTTTGGGGTTTGAGATTTTATTTAACAAAATAATAAAAAATTGACCTGACTTTATATAAGAAATTGTGGAATAGGCTAATATAATTAATTATAAAATTAAAAATTACACCTAACACCTAACCTTAAAATGAAAGAAAAAAAATTTGATGTGGCCAACACATGACCTCCCGCCAATTCCATGTTTAAAATAGCAGTGAGCTTTAAGTAAAGTATCATTTCCGGTTAATCGTTTGTAATATGAAATTTTGGATTGTTTTATTGTTTTTCCTCAAAAATTTGTTAGAGCTCCAAATTAAGTACTACTTATATCCGATTTATTATATATGGTTAAAATCTAATATGTTGTTTCAAATTATATATGAGTTTTAAATACCAAATTTGAGAAATTTTGGATCATGTTTTAAAAGGCTTTAAGGAAAAATCGTCACACACGTATATTCTTATAAAAATCAGCATCATCTTCTAGGTGCTCTAAAACGCAATCTTTGTAAATTCTTCGCCGTACATAATCCATTTCGTAAATGTGTAGTTGTAAATTAATATTAATTTATAGTGCTGCAAAAATAGCAATTAGCAAATTTAAATCAGATCATCCTGTACATCTAACATTTATGTATGATGGAAAATATATTATTTTTACAAACCTTAATAAAATATTTTACTATTATATTCTCATTAACACGGTTTCATTATTAATTTTAATATAATTGCTGCCTGTCAGTGACATTTGTTTAAATATGTCAAACCTGTCATTAAAATTATGATTTTGTTTGACGCATAGGCTAGGTGATACATGGTAATAAATTATATTATATATTCATATTTAAAGTTATTTAGAGTTATTTACTAAATGTTATTATCGTAGAATTGAAGATTAAACCATTATATTCAATTTTAATTAGTAAAAGTTGCTAAAAAATTATATTCAATGAATTTTTTACAAGAAAAAATGTTAAAAGCTTGTATAAATGATACTTCCGGTTATCCCATATACACTAAAAACTAATGAGCACTTCCCATATTAGTATAGAATGGGTATACAAAATTTCAAATTTTTCTGATTGATAGTATTTGAGTAATCGTGTCCACAAGATCCACACACACACACACACACACACACACACACACACACACACACACACACACACACACACACACAGACACACAGACACCCACATAGACACACACATACATACCTACAGACATCATTGTAAAAATGTTAAAATCGGATTCTGGGGACATCAAAACGTGCTTATTATATAAAATCTCTATATGCTGTTTTTAGCATGATTCCTATACCTCCCTTACCTAGGGTAGCGGGAGGTAATAAAAACTGTAAAGGCCAATCTTCCTATAGCAATTTGCAAAATGATGAAAAACATGAGATTCGAGCGAAATTCTACAACCCGCACTATTAAATTATTCATTACAAACTATATTTATTATGAAAGAAGAAAGTATGATCTATAAATTAACCGTACACTTTTTGAAAATTTTTTTAGGGGCCAAGTTATGACTACTTGAAAAACAGCTATTTTTGATAGCTGATATCATCAGTCCTGTGCAAAATTTCAAAATTTCGTTTGAAACCTATTGTTCATTGGTTTTATGTTAATAACTTCCTAAAAAAAAAAAAAATGCTCAAAATCCTAGAAATAGAGGCTGAGGAGTTTCGACCAATAAACACTATTTTCTAGAATTCTTATTAATTTGGGTCCATAGTTCAGTGTACAGTCTTAGCTAAGCTATGCGCTGCCTTCATTTCGTTACATTTCTCTACTTCAGATATACAGTAAGGGAGGTATCAATACTGGGTCTTCTGGACTGTAGTTGAATCATCTGTATATTTTTGAGCGCAACAATTGCCTTGTCGGCTTGTCGCTATAGTATCATCAAGAGAGTAAGAAGAAATTAGAATTACTCCACATGTCAACTGTCAACTGTTACAGATCCATACAGTCCTTTTCTCATAGAGTAATTAAGATTATTCAACATGTACACCAATCTGTGAGGAACAGACAGTTAGGACCTCTGGCATGGTTTGCATGTTAAGTAATCCTAATCTTACTTAAAACAATTTCGTGTAAAATTTTAATACTAACATTATCTCGAAATATTTTTTATTTTCATTTAATTTTTAGGTTAAGTGTAGTTTTTAACTCCAGATGTTTTATTTGAATTTCTCAATAAATAATGGATTTAAAAATATAATTTCGAACGGAGCACTTTGTTCTGATGCTTATTACATACTAGGAAAAAAAATCAGATGTGGCCAGCACATTACCTTCCGTCAATTCTATGTATAAGAATTTCAAATAAGGGGACTTCCGGTTGACCAATTATAACCAAAATCTAATGAGGTTGTAAAGAAGAGGAATACGAAAAAATTATAATTTTTAAAAGTGATATTTGTCACACAGACACACACACACACACACACACACACACACACACACACACACACCAGGGGCGGACAGTTTTGCCGCCCGTAGGCACCCAGAAAATTGCCGCCTTTTTTCAGAAATTTGCCGTCTTTTCATCATTTTAAAATATATTTGCAACAGAACAATAATGTAATTTTCAAATATTAACCAAAGATAATATAGATATTTGAATATCAGAAATGTTAAAATATATCTTTTTTAATGTTTAAACTTTTCGCATGTTTTATTTTTGTTAAAATATAAAAGGGGTAAATAGATAATTTTAAGGCTAAAGTCTGGAATACCCAACCCTCAAGAATTTTATTTTAATGGTTATATATAGTATAGTTGCAAAGGCATTATAAACACGAAATTTCACAAAAATTATGCCGCGGAAAGCAATATTTATAGTGATTTTGGCATTTTTTCTGAAAAAAAGTATGGTTAAATTCCTATAAAATGAATATATCCATCTGAGTTACGTCAAAATATGTTCTGTGATTTAGGTTATTGTTACATTGAAGTATTTATTGAAAATTTTCAAGCGAAAAGTCACATTTTTCACAAACACAGCCTAAAAACTAATAATCATTCAACGCGAACATAGATAACATATTTATTTATATTACATTATATACGTCAAATTGATTTTTGTGCGTTAAGTTTCCATTATATTAAAGTATTTTTTGAAAATTTGCAAGCGAAGAAGTCATAATTTTCACAAATATAGCTTTTAGAATAGGTAAAGTCTGACTTTATATTTGCAAAAAACATAAATACATGCTTCCGCGCATTAATTTTGCATTTCTTTATTTATTTTAGCTAAAAGAAGACATAACAAAATGGAATTTCAAGTGGTTATTCTACAATCCAGGCAATTTTAATAAATGTATTATAATTATCGATAGCATAATAATAACGAGGGTCTCAATGTCTGAAACATGAGTTCAATTACTTGGACATTTGTTGAAAATAGAGCGCATATTCCACTATTTAAGTACTATAGAAAAACAGACGATAATTACAAATTGACCCAAGTAACAATAATATACCTATAAAAAAGCTTTACTTTATATGAATTTGTTTCAGAGATCATCGATATAAATGTTTTCGTTGCGTCTTTTGATCGGTAATTTTTTTATAAAATTATACATTTCTGATTTAAAAAAAATTGCCGCTCCCGAAAATTTGCCGCCGTAGGCACGTGTCTACTGTGTCTATGCGTAAATCCGCCACTGACACACACACATGCAGACATCATCGTAAAACTAGTACAATCTCTTGGGACACTAAAACGTGATTGTTCATTAAAAACTCACCACCGATTTTTTTGATGAAAGAAATACCTTCTTTACCTAAAGGTGACGGAAGGTAAAAATTGCCACAGTTATACCATAAACGATTATGAAATGAGATTTTTTTCTGTTTCCTAAATATTTGGTTCTTTTGCTGTTACACGTTTATTAAATATGACATTAAGAATATGTGTAATTTGTTCAGAGAATTGCTGTATTAATTAGTATATATTTCACATTTTCATTTGAGAGTATTTTTATTTGTCTTTTCTGTGAAAGCCATCCACACTTATGATCAAAGTGTCCACTTCCTTCCACGTGCACAATCCTCTTGTAGTTGTATCAGCGCTCATTCTACCCGAGGCACAAAGACCGTCTCAATGGTCTCTTTGATTGGTAATTGGGGCCCAATTAAAAAATACACGTTCCTTCAAACTCACTTCCTTTGATTCGCACTGGCACTGCACACAGATTCCCTCATTCACAGACCAAGACCCGTCTGATAATTAGCCGATCTTGTCAACAAATACTTAAAGAGACAAGGCTAAAGATGATGCAGAAATGACATAATGAAATGACCACAAGGGGAAAAACTTCAAATAGATATCAATTCCTTTTCTTTTATGTCGGCTTCGGTGGCTCAATGGTTAGAGTAACGGCTCTTAATCATGAGTGTGCTCGGGGTTCTGGGTTCGAATCCCACTAAGGCATGGACGTTTGTGTATGTGAACCTACTCAGCAATTGGGATTTAATCCTGTTGAGAGGTTTAAAAAAAAAAACTTGGGGAAGAAATTTTGTTTTTAAAGATTGAAAATATATGCTACTAGCGAATGTAAGTTGATGGAGGTAAGGGGGGTTTTCGGGTTTATTTTGTAATTCAGTGGTTAATTTTTAACAGCTGGTTATAGTTATTAACGTCATTAGGCCGATATGAGGCAAATAAACATAAAATTTAAACACCTAGGAATAATAAAATAATAATAAAATTCGTCTCTTTTATTATACTGAACAACTTTTTTTTTGTTTAATAAATTCTCCTTGACAACGGTCCATCAAGATGAGGTTATTTTTCTGAGAACACTGATTCTATTGTAGGCGACTGTTATAAAAAATAACGGCCGACAGCCCTTATTTTTATCTTTTCACTTTTGTTTTTAGTCCTATTATGTCATAGTAACAGTATGATATTACGAAAAAAAAAATCTGTTGTGGCTAGCACAAGACCTCTCGCCATTTCCATATAAGACTATGTAAGTATTGTATTGCACTTCGCTATCGAACCGCCGATTTATAACAAAAAATTACAGAACTCTACCAAAATATTGTTTTTTATTATATTTAACATGTCTTCTTCACACATATAATTCTAATTATATCTATTTTTCATTGTATGAGGAAGTTCCTATTTGTCAGAGATTGTTCCAATTCATTAACCAGATTGGCGGTATTTCTGATGGATACATGCAGTTTACCTATAATTTCAAATATTTTATTAATAAAATAATAATAATAAACTGTTGATTTTTGACACTGACATATGTCATTTACAAACTATGTTATAAACATTTGAATTTGTCAAGTGGTTTCCTTAGTGCCTTAGCCTCTGCGATTAAAATACTTTATATATTATAGTGTCTTTATCTCTAAATCTATACAAGATATAATAACAGTTTTAAGTGTATTAGATGGAGAATTTTGTTCTTCAATATTTGTAATAACAAAAATTTCCAAAAAATTATATATAGAAACATTTTTTTAAGAAACTACTACTTCCGGTTGTCCAATTGTTACCAAAACCTTTTCAGCTCTTCCCAGGAATATCAGATTGAGGAAACTGCAGTTGATTATTTTTTAAGTCTTATAGTTTTTGAGAAATCGTCCCTCCACCTCCCAGACACACATACATACACACATACACATATCCACACACACACACGCACAGACATCATTTAAAAATGTTATAATCGGATTCTAGGAATCTCAAATCGGGCTTATTCAATAAAATCTGGATATGCGAATTTTAGCATGAATCCAATATCTCTCTTAGCGAGAGGTAAAAAACAAAAAAATCCAAAAATTTATAAATCTAAAGTATCAGTGCAAACTGAATGAAAAAAACTTAATCAACATGGGTCCACAAATTAACCATTTCAGAGAAAGATATTTTGTATTACTAAAATACATATTTATCACACAATTTCTGGAGATAAAGAAACACAAACATAGAGAAATAAAAGTATTCTACATTGGTTTTGATAATAATAAAAAAGATAACATACAGGTAGGCCATTTTCGCGTCAGAATACGTACGCATTACTTTTTTTATTTTTCAACATCACAAATTTGAGAAAACGTTAATAAATTCTAAACAAGTACACTTTCAATTATTGAAGCTAGCTCATATCCCTGAAATGGTTAAATTGGGAAACCATGTTGATTAAAAAAATTTCACTCATTTTGGTTGGTACTGCCCTAACTTTTTCAAACGAATTTCTTTTAACAACCTGTATACATATATGTTCAAAGGATCGCCTGACTGTGTGTTTTAGGTACTCATCTGTGATTCGGACGGGCCGGGTTCCATTCTGACTAACCCATTAAATACTAAACTTGGAAAGTGACTCCTAAACGATAAAGTGGTAAAGATATATCGACATTATCAAAATCCGTAATTTTATGTACTGGTATGTTTTTTAATTATTTAATAAAGTATGTTTTACGATATTAATTGTCGTTAATTATAAAAATTTACTTGAAGCAACCTGTCTCACTTAGAAATGGATACAAACCATTATGATTTATTTATCATTTAATAGAAATACTCGTATTCTTCTATTTGTGTGTCATATTTGGTGTTGTATATAAATGAAATAAATTAATATTCGAAGAAATAATTAATAATGTATTTGACTGATATTTAGTGTGCTTGAAAAGGTGATACCAAACCCAATTTATTAATTTTATGGATGCCATAAATCCCAGAAATCAAATCAGACAAATACCAATCGTCAAAAAACAAATACTACATCACCTATAGGAACGAATACACAACAAAAAATCTCTGACAATTTTTCACTACGATTCATAAGCGAACACACACATTCTCACATTCCACACTTACATAAGCACATTCTCAGCAACATTTCAGCCACTCCTGTTTCATCCGAAAAAATAATAATTAAGCTCAACCATATCGATCTACGGTTTGAAAATTTAGAATCTTCTCATCGACATTTACTTAATGGGAATGATTTTAGAATGTTATAGAACCCGTCTAGTGAGTTCGGAAGTAAAGTTTTTAGACAAAGAAAGTTCGAAGAAAGAGATAATTCAGTATTACCATGATCTCTTAGATCAAATTTAAAACAATATTTAAATGATGTTGGATAATTTTGTTTCGGTATTATTATTATTATTATTATTATTATTATTATTATTATTATTATTATTATTATAATATAGCGTGCGAGCGGCCGACGCCATTAGGCGAAGCGAGTCTAGAGTCTGTCGGTAACAATTACTGCGCGCGCAACTGTCTAAACAAACTGTTTGAGATAAGTTTAAGGGATGTGTGTGTGTGTGAGTGTGTGTGTGTGTGTGTGCATATATTGGAACCACGTTTCTCAAATACTATAGATAACATTTAAGATATGTTTAATTACGGTTTCCTGAATGGGAAGATTAGGTTTTCGTAACAATTAGACAACCGGAAATAGTAGATTCATAAAAAAAATCTTCTAAATATTCTTTTTTAAATTTATGTTATTAAAAATACTAAAGAATATAAAATTCTCTCTCAAACATATTTAACATTTTTACTAGGTATATATTCTATAGATTTAGAGATAGAGAATTATAAATATATAAAATAATCCATTGTAATAAATCTCACAGCCCAAACAACTGCATGGAAACCAGTTTGCTTGTAATTGACATTACTGAAGGCTTTTTCTGGGAAGTACATTTAATATTTCTTATTTTATTATAAATTAAATATTTAAAATTATGGATATATTACGTATACCCTTCAGAAATTCCGCCATTCTTGTCAGTGAATTGGAAGAACTTGGAACATTTAGAGGAGTCGGAGAAAAATTGTTCACAGAATGAATTAAAAAATTTAAAAATGTCTAAAGAATAGACGTAATTAGAATTTCTTGATAGCATAAGATATGTTAAATATAATATGTACCTATGTACTTATATAGCCTAAAATGGAAATGGCGACAAGTGTTGTATTGGCTACAACCACTGAAATATATACTAACTGGAACTCGCATACTCTACCTATCAGCGTACGCTGCACTGAAGCCCCATTGAACAATAATGGCTGGTCCTGTTCGCGCACGTTCGTGTCGAACCGAACCTAGCCGAATAATTCATATCATAGCTGATCGCTTTATTTTCATGTTTATTCTATTCATATACATTTTATTTAAACCTCCGCCACACGAAATAATTTCCGTCTACTCACGAACAGTCCCAATGTTTGCCGACTACTCCAGCAGCCAGCTTTCAATGTGCCTTCACAGTCACGGTACGTACACGCATTCCAGTTAGTATATATTTCAGTGGCTACAACAGATTTTTTTAAGGAGAATGAGAACTAAATTTTAAGGCTCATATCTTGAATATAAAAAAAGATATTCAGTTGATTTGAAACATCTGGTCAAGTGCTAATTAAGCAAGGTCTAAAGTAATTGTGAATGTACCTTAATAATAATATTTTCCAGAGCCATTTCTTGGGAAGAAACGTCACTGGTTGAAACATCCGTGGAGTCAATGATACCTGATCGCAAGGTAGGTATATGTTACAGTATGTGGAGTGTTTAAATATTAATATTTATAAATTGACTTAGCCGGTAAAGGTGATAGGTTAAGTAGGCAAGGTGTGGTTGCCGGACAGCGCGAGTGCGTAGGTGCTAGTGCTAGGACATGCGCACTCGCCTACAAAAATCATATGAGGTTTATTATTACACACGGAGATGGATCACAGATGCTGAATAATAGTGATCGGAAGAGAACTTTGAACTATAGAAATAAATGTTATAGTAATTTAGCTACATTGTAGTTATGGACAATAAGGTGTGCATGGCCGACTGTGCTATTTTTCCTATAACTGGTTCTTTAGTTAGAAATTATTAAATGTGGATAAATATCTCGACTGTGGTGTAGATTCGATATTAAAAATATACTCGAAATTTCTTTCGTACAGCATCATTTGTAAGCCCATCATTAGTTTGACAGTTTTTAAATCCCTCAATAATTAGTTTGAAGGTTTTGACAGTTTTTAAGTCATCAGAAATTAATTTAACAGTTCTTTTGACTTGACTACCACTACTACCAGAAATTAGTTTGAAAGCATTCAAAAAGAAGATTACTTGAGAACTTTTAAGAAGTGGAAGGAAAGAATGGTGACATATATTATTGTTGAAGGGAACTACTTTGAACATAAATTTAAATTCTAAAAAAAAAAAAAAAATTAAAAACTATGAACTATGTTTTTTATCTCTCGCTAAGAGAGGTAATGGGATCATGCTAAACATCGCATATCCAGATTTTAGTGGATATGCACGTTTTAAGGTCCCTAGAATCCTACATAACATTTATGTCCGTTTTCTCAAAGACATGTTTAAGTGCGGTTTCCTCAATCTGACATAACTTGGAAGAGCTGATTAGATTTTGGTAACAATGGGGCTATCCACTAATTTTTACCTCCCGCTACCCTAGGTAAGGGAGGTATAGGGATCGTGCTAAAAATCGTATATAGATATTTTAGTGAATAAGCACGTTTTGATGCCCCCAGAATCCGATTTTAACATTTTTACAATGATGTCTGTGGGTATGTATGTGTGTTTGTATGTGTGTGTGGATCCTGTGGGCACGATTACTCAAATACTATCAATCAGAAAATTTTGAAATTTTGTGTACCCATTCTATACTAATGTGGGAAGAGTTGATTAGTTTTTAGTGTATATCAGATAACAGGAAGTATTACTTATACAAGCTTTTACCAGTTTTTCTTGAAAAAATTGCATTGAATATAATTTTTCAGCAACTTTTACTATTAAAAATATAATATAATGGTACAATCTTCAATTCTACGATAATATAACATTAAAAAAACTTTAAATAACTTTAAATATAAATTTATAAAATAATTAATTTTTGTACATCATCTGACCCATGCGTCAAACAAAAACATAATACTTTAATAAAATTTTGACGTATTTGAACAAATGTCACTGTCACATTTACATTAATAATGAAACCGTGTTAAGAAGAATTAAGTAGAAATATAATTGATTTGTAAATATAAATCTGTCAGTATAAGTACGTGTTTTTAAAATGTCAAATATTGGTTTACAACTACACATTTACGGCATGGATCATGTACGGCATAGAATTTACACAGATTGCGTTTTTAGAGCACTTGGAAGTTGATGATGATTTTTCGCGGATTATCTTGTTCTTTGGTGAGGCACATTTTCTCCTCTCTGGGTATGGCAGAGGAAAATCTTCATGTGATTTACGAGGTACCATTACATGTCAAAATGAGACTGTTTGGTGCGCACTATGGTCAGCTTACTTTTTCGAAAATGATGAAGGTCGAACTGTTATAGTTGATGGTGAGCGCTATAGGCCCATGATAATCGATTATTTTTGGCACGAAATGAATTTCGTATTACAGGCTTCTATTAAAACAACAAATTAGATTTTGTTTATAAACGATCAACCGGAACGGAAAAAGATACTTTACTTAAAGCTCATTACTATTTTAAACATGGAATTTGCGGGAGGTCATGTACTGGCCACATCAGATTTTTTATTTTATATTGTTGCAGTATGGAAGAATTGTAGTATATAAATCATAGTTTCACTCAAAAATAATTTGTAATATATGAGAAATTAATAATTAAAATGTGATACAAAATTCAAATTTCGTTCAACGTCGTTCTCCCTGAGACCGGAAAGAGAGAAAACTATTAGACACCAGCGCCTCCAAGGGAGCAATGATAGAAGCTTATTTGTCTACATCTTGTGAAAACACGTGCATACTTGGAAAATACTGTTTATAATGTCAGGATATTTAATTTATTGGAAAATGGATCTTGTAAGGCTGATTCAGGAAATTTGCTAAATGTTAATATTGCTACGGTAAATAATTATTTCACAAACAATTCAAAATACATATATAGGTGCAGAGGTTAGAAACGTGAAAACAGAGAATAAAATATATTGTAAACTTGAAAATTATTATTACAATACAAACTAACCAAACTTATTAAATGCTGATATTCGTATAATAAAAGTCTACTGTATAATAATTACTAGTAACTATGCCAGATCACAATCACTAAACATAACCTCTAACCAAAAACCAAACGTCAAAAGTGTAGAATGGTGGTATGATTCCACCTGGCTCCATTATTTAAGCGTCATAAAAAGTAATTTATGCCTAAATATTAAAAATCTTTCAGTGGTATATGACTCCATTCGACAACTGAAAATTAATGTTAGTATAAATATTAAAGACTGAAAATCTCAATCCGATACTTTTAAATTTTTTATTTATCTTCTGTAGAGTTAGAGATAGAGAAATATAAATAGTGCCGTGAGTATTTTTTAACGTGAAACATTGGGTTTGTCTTATCCATGGTTACGACTTGACATTTGATTGACAACAATGTACTTGCTCGTTCCATTTAAAATGAAACATAGGGTACGAATTTGACATTTGATAAAACGTCAATAGAGGTTAATTTTGATTAAATAATTACACCTGCATTCTAAATTAAAATTAGTTCCAGAAAAAAAGAGTGCACCTTGTGCCCGAGTGGTTTTCTGATTCGGCTAAATTTCTTACAACATTTAAATATAATACTTCTGTCAAATTCATTCCCCATGTGTCATTTTAAAGGAGACAGACACATATATTGCTGTCAATCAAATGTCAAATCATAAATTATACGAAAATTCAACGGTTATCTGTCATATTGACAAGATGTCATTAGAAATTAATTTTGTTTAAATAATTATAACTGTTTTCTAAAAATTAAATTTAGATGTAGAAAAAATACTGTATACATCTTGTGCCCGAAATATGTTTAGTGCTCTCGAGCGGTTTTCTGACTCCGCTAAATTTCTTACAATATTTAAATATAATACTTCTGTCAGATTCGTTTCCTATGTTTCATTTTAAATGGAACGGGCAAATACATTGCTGTCAATCAAATATCAAGTCGTAACCATGGATATGACAAACTCAATGTTTCACGTTAAAAAATACTCACGGTATATAAAATAATGTTTTAATGAATCTCACAGCCCATGGAAATCAGTTGAAAAATTAAAATGTTTGTAATTGACAGATAAATATCAGTGTCGAAAATCCAGAGACATTACTGAAGACATTTAATATTTCTTATTTTATTATTAATAGCCTTCAGGAATACCGTCTATCTCATCAATGAATTGGAAGAATCTCAAACATTTAGAAGAATAAGAGGAAGCTTGTTCATAGAATGAATTAAAAAATATAAAAATATATAAAGAAAGATATGTGTTTTTGTGTGTACCAGAAACTTTAAATATGCATAATATTTATATACCCTAATATGGAATTGGCGAGAGGTATTGTGCTGGCCACAACATAATTCGAGGGAGTCCCCCATATATATTTATTTTTATAACAAAATTTCATATATGCATGTACTACTTATATTTTACTTGTATTTATAAATAAAAGTACCTATATGAATTGATTGATTTGAATTAAAAATTTGAAAACCCTAATAACTCTTACGTTACTGGCGGCTGGAATCATTTATAAATCTACATAATTTCGATTTATTTTTCAAGATTAACACCAATGCATTTCTTCCAAGAAAAACGTTGTAATTATATCTCAAGGCGGTTTGAAATTATACATCAATTAATACCCCCAAGAATCCTGCAGATAGTATATTATCGCCCAACAGCTGTGGGTACAATATTATTAGTTAGATATAGCAGCGAAGTTACGAGCAATATTTCAAATAAAATATTCCAGTTTTCCGAGATAATTCCAGTGCAAGTAAAGCACGGAGTTATGCCCGCATGCTTCGGTTTGCGATTCGTTATTCGTACCTTAGCTTGCTCTGTCCTGTTCGGCAACGCAGGTTATAAACAACCATTTGGGTATCACAGTTTAATAGGCGTTATTAACTCTAGCTCGAATTACAATGAAATTATCAGATAGCCCCGTAGCGCTAAAGGCAGGAAACACACTACATTTAAGAATGGAAAAAGTTGCTGCTTTATCGCCTGCTTACAATAATAATAGTAAAGTTAACAGTCTACGGTCGATCCTTGTAATTTTCTTGTAATTCGAAATATATATTGTAATAAAGTATTTTTTAAAACTAACCGAATATTTTTACTCTTTGTTAGGTAATAATAGTGTCTGTTTGCGGTAGCTGACGCTTCGAATGGCCCAAGTTCGATTCCAACCAACATCAAAATTAAAACTTAAAAATTAATTCCAATTTTCAAATAGAACAAAACTGACTTCTATGGAGCTTTCTCCACGACAACTTTGAAGTCCCTTAAGGAGACGCCTGATAAACGTTTTTTAACGGTATTGCCTTTACTGAAATCTGGAAATAGAATTCGATTAGCACACCCAGAAATGGGTAGTAAGCCGTAATATATTTATTTATTTATCTACGACAATGCGAAAAATTGACGTTTAGTTGAGTTTGTAAAACGATTGTTTAGTAACATTAAACACTGGTTTCCGAGCAATGAGTGATTAAATTTTTTACACACAACTGCATTAATTTTTACCTCTCGCTAAGAGAGGTATTGGATTCATGCTATAATTCGCATATCCAGATTTTATTGAATAAGCACGATTTAAGGTCCCTAGAATCAGATTATAACATTTTTTAAATGATGTCTCTCTCTCTCTCTCTCTCTCTCTGTGTGTGTGTGTGTGTGTGTGTGTGTGTGTGTGGATGTGTGTGGATGTGTGGATGTGTGTATGTGTGTCTGGATGTTGGAGGGACGATTCCTCAAAAACTGTAAGACTTAAAAAATATTTATCTGCAGTTTCCTCAATCTGATATTCCTGGAAAGAGCTGAAAAGGTTTTGATAACAATTGGACAACCGGAAGTAGTAGTTTCTTAGAATTTTTTTTCTAAATATATTTTTTTGGAAATTTTTGTTATTACAAATATTGAAGAACAAAATTCTTCATCTAATACACTTAAATTTTTTATTATATCTTGTATAGATTAAGAGATGAAGACACTATAATATATAGAATATTCTAATCGCAGAGGCTAAGGCACTAAGGAAACCACTTGACAAATTCAAATGTTTATAACATAGTTTGTAAATTACACATGTCAGTGTCAAAAATCAACAGTTTTAGTGACATTCTGATAATTTTTACTGGGAAGTATATTTAATCTTTCTTATTATTTTATTAATGAAATATTTGAAATTATAGGTAAAATGCATTATATCTATCAGAAATACCGTCAATCTGGTTAATGAATTGGAAGAATCTCTGACAAATAGGAACTTCCTCATACAATGAAAAATAGATATAATTAAAATTATATGTGTGCAGAACACATGTTAAATACAATAAAAAACAATATTTGAGTAAAGTTCTGTAGTTTTTTGTTATAAATCGACGGTTCGATAGCGAAATACAATATAATACTTATATAGCCTTATATGGAAATGGCGAGAGGTCTTGTGCTGGCCACAACAGATTTTTTTGCATCTTAGTTACCATTGTGGAACTTGAAAGATTAAACCGTACGAGCGTTAAAGTACCACATGCGGGCAGTAAAATAGAGCAAAAGCCCGGCGACTGGCAAGGAATAAAAAAAAATTGTAAGCTTTAATCTGAACTAATAACTGGTCAAATGACAAGCAATGACAAGTCACATGATAAATACTAATTGTAATTTTTAAATCAAAATTTCTAAATGCAAATTTATAAATTAAATTTATCATAAATTAGCCCTTAGTCACTCACAGATCTTAAAACCCTCGCTGTTCTCCTACTTTAATTGTCCCATTCGGACTAAAAACTAGTTTTACATACTTGTACCGTAAACAACTATTAAGAGAGGGACACTAGAATTATTAAAAATAAGTAAATTAGGTAGGCTGTAGAATATAAAATTTGCATTTTCATTTTAAACAGTTATGTTCTTTGAAATTAAATTGCAAAAGTTATGTATTAACATTTTTTTAGTTAAAAAGTATTCAAGATTCAAAGGCATTAAGTTAAAAATAAATGTAAAGAACATGACGTACCTACAGATACAAGAAATTAAATTAGTGATCTGTATCTATGTGATACAATTTTTAATAATTTTGATTTTAGTGTGTGTGTACCGGCCTTTAAAGGTAAGTCATACCTGAAGGGCCTGAAAAATAAAATGACCAAGCAACGCTTAACTTGTTATTAAGTTAGTTAAACGCTCAGGCTTTGAACCATACGTGCTATTAAATGTAAACAATTTTTAATACGCGTAAAAAAATTTAGTACTATTTAATGCCTGTAATAAAATAATTATATTATTATAACATAAAAGATATAGGTAAATATAATTCTACACCTGTTTATAAGAAAAGTTACAAGTTATTTAAATCAATATACACCGAACCATATTTGTAAAGGAATTAATCACAATACGGGTACTTATTATGTAACAGAATACGTACATGTGTACACATATCATTAAGATTGATACATATGTGTATATGTAACTACGTAAATGACCGATTACAATTTTAACAGTCATAGTTCGAATCCGATTGGATTGGGAAAAACTTTTCTTGGTCTTCAAATAAGGCCTCTACTCCTTCCATCTATATTATTAACATCTAATGGTATGTATCTGCAGATTATGTGAATGATTTAAGTACAATATAAAAACCTATATATGTATTTCATTAACTATTGAAGAGTAACCAAAGTAAATTTAGTATTAATTTAGAAGAAATAGGGAATAGAAATATATTTCTATTATTGATTTTCTTTTTTCTATAGAGCTATTAACTCTCAGCAAAAAGGACCTTGGAACTATGACAAGTATCTTTACTGGTTACTGTCCTCTGAAATATCATCTGTATAAAATTGATAAAACTGACAACTGTTTCTGTGGATTCTGTGAAGAGGACGAAGAAAATTCGTTCTCAACAAAAATGGTCTTAGAACTATGACAGGTATTCTTACTTATCATTGTCCTCTAACTGAAATACCACCTGTTTAAAATTGGTAAAACTAAAAATAATACTTATATGTTAAATCTACGATGTGGACGAAGAAACTTCGAAACACATCTATACTAGTTAGCAACCTCAACCATCGGTAAACTGACTCCTAGAGCAGTAGCAGTAACTGGCTCCATGAGAATTTTGAAACTGTTTCCAGAAAACTAAATTGCAATGTTACAATGGGACACATAGCTCGTGTAAAATTAAAAATTGATCAGAAAATGCCTACCGGTTTTCTATTAACCTTTTTGATTCAATTGCAATACAATTTTTAAACAATTTTAATTTGCAGTTGACTATAATTTTCTTTAAACTGTAAATTTTAAGTAAATAATGTAATGTGTGTGTGTAATAATGAATAATTTAATTTCTCTTTTGCTTAAAAACTACATTTTTTCAATTTTTTTACTTTCCTCTAAGAGAGGTATTGGTTTCATGCTAAAATTCGCATATCCAGATTTTAGTGGATAAGCACGTTTTAAGGCCCATAGAATTCGATTATAGCATTTTTAAAATGATGTCTTTGTGTGTGTGTAAAACACTGTTTAACTATGAATTCCTCAATCTGACATTCCTGGGAAGAGCTGAAAAGGTTTTAAAAATTCTTCTAAATGTAATTTTTTGGAAATTTTTGTTACTACTAATACTAATATTGAAGAACATAAAATTCTCCATCTAATACATTTAAAATTTGTATTATATCTTGTATAGATTTAGAGATAAAGACACTATAATATGTAGAATAATCTAATCGCAGAGACTAAGGCACTAAGGAAACCACTTGACAAAATCAAATGTCTATGACATAGTTTATAAATGATAGATATCAATGTCAGTGTCAAAAATCAACCATTTTAGTGATATTCTCATATCTTTTTCTGGGAAGTATATTTAATCTTTCTCATTGTTTTATTAATTAAATATTTGAAATTATAGGTAAAATGCATATATCCATCAGAAATACCGCCAATCTGGTTAATGAATTGAAAGAATCTCTGACATTTAGGAACTTCCTCATACAATGAAAAATAGATATAATTAGAATTATACGTGTACAGAAGACATGTTAAATAAAAAAAACAATATTTGGGTAAAGTTCTGTATTTTTTTGTTATAAAACGACGGTTCGATAACGAAGTGCAATACAATACTTATATAGCCTAATATGGAAATGGCGAGAGGTATTGTGCTGGCCACAACAGATTTTTTTTAATTCTACCTACGTGAAAATTTCCATTTACGGATAACCAAAATTTAGTTAAAAATAGATTTTACGCTAACGGTATACGTCATTGCGAGAGGTCTTGTGCTGGCCACAACAGATTTTTTTTTACTACCAACGTGCCCTTTGCTCTACCGTCTTGACTCAGTGCAGAAAAACGACATTCAGTGCGCACTAGGTGCAGTTTGAAACAATCACGTTTTCTCTTGCACGCGTGCGATGCGACAGAGCAATCGAACACATTTGCACTCAGTGCGCACTAGTGCAGTGAATCGAAAGCGCTGTAAGATTGACTATTTCGTACAGTTTGGGCATCACTGTGCCAGTGCCAGTGTAAGGTATAGAATTCATTAATGGCGCACACCCTTGTTTATCAGTGACTGGCTGTCTGAGACTAGTTTTTATAATTAATTGAGTGCTGAGTCACGCGGCTACGAAGCGTCTTACAGAACATCCTGCAATGCAATGCACGCGGTGCACTCCGCAGCGTGGTGCTAAATGATTACTGATTAATAATCCAGAAAGAAAAGACAAGAGAACAGAACCATGTGAAAGTCGAACAACAAATTACAACCAGGTTTAATTTCTACAAGACTATGGGAGCTAGATTAAAATCAAATTCAAATCTGTGTTGTCTAAATGGTAGTCTAGTGTACGTATTTACTCCTTAAAGGTGCAGTGTAAACTGATCCGTGTTAATTGAATCGATGACCGTTTTAGTGTTTTAGATCCGTGCCTAACTGTCTTTTGAATTCTAGGAAGCTTGCTTTATTTAGAGAGTAGAGAGTACAATAATTTTCAAATAGCACGAAAGTGGTACCTGTGGTGCTCTTCCCATAATAGCTTTGAGAACTACGAATAGAAACAGTTCGGCATACTCAGAACTGAATAGTAAGCCGTGTTGATACTATTCTTTTTACCTTCCATCACCTTTAGGTAAGGAAGGTATTGTCTTTAAACGAAGATTTACTACTACAAAAATAGCTAAAATCGTACATTTTCAAATCCAGTGAGCATGGTGGATGTTTATTCCTTTTATATTTACATTTTTCGCCAAAAACTGAAGAAAAGGCTTTATTTTTTTAAAAAATTAAATCCCAATTACTGAGTAGGTTCATATACACAAACATCCATGCCTTAGTGGGATTCGAACCCAGAACCCCGAGCACACTTATGACTAACAGGCGTTGCTCTAACCACTGAGCCACCGGAGCAGATATTAGTAATTCCATTACTCAACTTATAATTTAAAATTTAGATTAATTAAGTTCTAACTACAGCCGGTGACAGGTTTTCTAAGATAAGAAATATTTGACTATGACTTGTTGTACGTAATACATGAACCTCTCCAACCTAGGGTAGTAGATTTCACCAAAGCAATGCTCATAGTGCCATGGTTTACTAGATAAAAGTATGATTATGTGGAATACTCTACCTTACTACGTCGGTTTTCTTTCATGTCATCCACTGTAATTTAATTTTTGCAACCCTGAATGCAATGAAAGTATTAAGCCATTGATATGTTTAGTTTTTCATTTAAATAACTTAGTATGAAGGAAAAATTATATTAGGTTTTATTCGTAAAAAAACCAATTACTAATTTTTCACTACGCGTGCCTAGTTTGAACCTGGTTTCAAACTGATTGGAAATTTTTGGGTTCTGCGAACATAATTAAAGGTTATTGTTATTAATTCCATCTGGAATGAAAGGTTTTTATCTTATGCTGATTGTTGTTATTGGCATTTGTCATTATCACATAATGTAATTGTAGGACAATTATTATGTAGGATGGAGGCAAAGACCCACCCTCTTATCAAATTTACGGGGTTTTGTAAGAGAACACATCTTATCACACAACATTAAATGTAAAACTTAGAACACAATAATGTAAAATGCTGAAGATGGAGGTTTTTTGACCTCCGAAACGTCCAAATAAATGTTAAAATCGAGAGAATTGTGAACATGAATTATCCCTCTTCTCGACACCTTGAGTAGGCGAATTAAGTTCGACATTTAGTGTATTTATTAACGGTTGTCTTAAATTTACACTCGAGAATTTACATGACAATATAGCAAATATTTAGTGATTTGGAAGATTTTATAATAAATGTTAATATTCCTTTTCTTTCGCATTTAGGAACAACAATACTCGCTAATAACCAGAAGTTCCAGTGCGCATGCCACAAACTAAATATTTCTTTAAAATCCGCGGTCTATTCTGATGATTGGAAACTGATCAGGAATTGAAATATTTTGTGAACGAACAAATTATTTTCATTCGTAGATTTAAAATTTCTGTTGTGCGAACATTTTTAAACTGATGAGCATGCTCAGAATGGTTTGTGTCGGTTTCTAACTGTTGTGCAAACAAACCTATTATTTGGATAATTTATTTACTTGCAAAAATTTCGATAATCACCATTACATTGTATAAATTCTTTCAGAAATTCTTGTTATAAGTAAGAGAGGATGAATTCCTCTGTGGGGTTAAGTTCCCTTAACCTCTGTGAACATCCTGTTAAGTGTTAATATCATAATAATTATTGTGTGTTGTGTCGGAAGAAGGAAAAAGTGTCGGCGTGTTGCCGGATGCGTGGCTGCGGCTGGCATGGGGCACTTGCGGAGATTTGTAGCGACCGCTGCTGCTGCGTCTGACAAACACTTGAAATAGAGCCCAAGCCCCAGCACTGGAGACAACTCCAAGACCACGAGGTCGTTACGAGATAGCCCACAGGGGTATTTATCTTACATGCATTTGCAATTGATGCACAAGATTTATAACAATCGCATTATTGATTGTTTTTAAGCGGAACGTAAATAAAGCAAAATATGTTATCAAAGTTTTTACCTTCTGGTTTCTATTACCCTAGATAAGGGAAGGGAAATCGTGTAAAAATCGCATATTACTTTCTGGATTCCAAGATATTTAACTTTAACCCTACAGTGGTGGCGCCCAAAAACTTACGTTATTGGAGGCGCGGAGTCTGACACACTCCGTTAATAGATTCGCCATTAATTTTAATATCTGAATATTTTTTTAAAAATATCGTATTTTATTTAACATTACTTCTTTTATGATACAATATAGTGCAATATAAAATTTGTTTACTTAATAAAAAGTATGAATATGAAGAAACTTACGGCCGATTTCACCACCGATTCCTAAACTGTTGCCTAGCAAGGAATTTCCTAAATTTAAGAACTGCCTAAACTGATACTTATCCATTTTGGATTTCACCAAACAAAGCAATGCCCAGCTAGGAATTACTTAAGTAGGCATCGGATTATTAGTTACTTTAGTGATATTATATTTGCACACTGGAAATAAATGAATAATTTTTATAATTTTTGACATTTGTCTACTGTATTTGTCAACATTGACATTGGAAATTATGTGGAGATATTATTATTACATTGAGGTATACGAAATAATTAATTTTTTAAAGAAATTTCCTTTACAAATATATTTATAAATTTGTATTACAGAAGTAGAAAATATAAATGAAACAAAGATGAAAATGAACAAGAAGAAAAAAATATAAATGACAAAATATAAAATAAATAATACAAAAATAGAAACTGTACCCTACGATTTCAAGAAAAAATAAAATATTTATGATATTTAGCTCTGGCATTTTTGTAGAATTTATGAATTTAATTATATGTGAATACCAAATGTAATTTCCCAAAATATAAAATAAAGAATAAAACTCGTATAAGTATATAAAAATTCGTTTTTCTAATGAAAAGGACATCTTGTCCAAAACCGTTTTTCATCACAGAATTCTTTTCTGTCTTGTGCATGTCTTTCTATTTCTTCGTTATATTCAATATTCAATAAAATTGTACAATTTTCATTTTGAAGTGTGAGCTGTCAAACGTTAAGAAATGCTTAGCGATTTGGGCATCGGAAAACAGATACCTAGCTAAGTAATTCCTAAATCAAGATAGTCAATGCTTAGCGGTTGGTGAAAACGAAATTTTGCTAGGTAATGCCTATGTGGTGCATATCGGGTACATAAGCATTACTTAAATTTTAGGAATCGGTGGTGAAATCGGCCATTAAACTTCAAAGTATATATATGTAAAATAATTAAATTAACTTATAATATTGTTTATTTATTTGAAATCGTCACTGAAGTGCACAAAAATAGGTATTAAAATTTCGGATATCCGCACTAAAGTAATCAATGATTTTAAACTAATGCAGTGTTGCCAATCTTATAATAATTACTGCTCATATAAGATAATTTGGGTTAGGTGTACGATATATAATAGTAAATTTGTACGTAAAATGTGCAAGAAAAACGAACTAAACAATTCTGATGAAGAAAATCGAAATAAAAGATTTTGAGTGTTCATTACGATAACCGCAATGTTCGGAGGTTAGTAACATTGAGTGTCAGACTGACAGTTACAGAAACGTAACCTATAAAAATAAAATATTTCACAAATTTTTGATTTCAAATAAAATTTAATATGCAATTCGGCACTGAAGTTCCGTTTTATTACTTACGGCCTCGGCAACTAAATTCCATATTCGTGATAAAAACTGGAACTTCAGTACATTAATACATAAATAACAATTATTTAAACAACGTTCACAAAATAATAATATTTATTGTTGTTTATATTTTGAAACTAGCCATGATATTTTCTTGTGTGTTCGGAGCTAATTTTCTGAATTTTCTGAACGCTCCAACTACTTTCTATGTCACAGATCATCTCCTGTGTATATATAGTACATGCACAGAACATAAACGTTTAGCTATAACGTACTGGATTAGTAAAATAATCATATAATTTAGATTAAAAAATATAGTATTGTTTCTGGTGGCGGGGAGTCTGACAGACTATTTTATTATTTATCTATAATTAACCATCCACTACTTGTATATAAATTATTCTGCAGATAAAGATTGGAAGGTATAGAAACAAATAAGAAAATATTCGAATTAATTATGGAAACAAAGAATTAGAAACGCTGGAATATTTCAGACTCCACGCCACCACTGCTGGGTTAAAAGTCTGATTATTTATTTTTCATAAAAATTTAGGGCCATATTCTCATCTGTTGAAGTAGCTCTACTTCTGAAAAATGTTTCGTAACAGCACCTTTCAAATTTGTCAACAAATTACAAGATATAAACTATATGAGCTATATTAGATCAATCACAACACCTTGAAGCTTGAAGCTTCATCACTTTTTGTTCATTTTGGAATCTTGTGCTTTAGAAGGGAGAGGACTCCAACACAATAGTATCCCATCGCGTCGTCTAATGAACTAAACAAACACCATGTCTCCCATCAAATGACATTAATATCAATCTGAATTTAACAATGCTATAATTGATTTTAATTCCGAGCGAGTCGTTACAATCAGCCCGACATTATGCCGAGTGATTGTCAGCTGTTTCTCCTCGTCTCAACTCCTGATTAGGCCCCTTACCACACTCTTCTCTCTCTTCAACATCCTTTAATACGAGATCCTATCTCTCTTTCTCTGTTGCTAAGTAACAGCGTGTTGTTGAGATGATTGTTAATTATTTTACGACAATTTGAGTTAATTATTGCGTCTGTTGAGTAAACAAGTGTGTTTTGTTGGATAAAATCAAACTTAATTTCGTTAATTTCGCCTTGATTGATGCGGAGGAATTCATAGTGAGGTTTTTTGATTGTTTTGTTTGAATGCGAGTAAATTTGATGAGATGATGAGGAAAATGACTGGCGCTGTTTAAAAAACAATAAAATTCATTTAGGTAATGGGATAGAAACTAATTTTAATCACATATTTTAGACTCTTGATAATTATTTATGTGCAATTTTACATTTAGATATCATAACTTAAAACATGAACTACTTCTGCTAAATGTTATTGCAGATTACATTAAGAGATTATTGTTTATGGACCTTTCTAATTTAGAATTTCTTTACATTTTAAAGTAATGATATTTATAAATTACTGGATCGTACTAAAAGATACAAAAACCATTCCGTGTGCTCTTTATATGAATACTCGTATAAACCAGGTGCAGCAGATTTTATTAAACGAATAGGATTAAATAAGATAAAATTAGAAATATATTTTTAATTATAACGTTGAATTTACATATTTTCATATTTACTACAAAAACAAAAATAATTTATTTTGCCATTATCAAACGCAGATACAGGTTTGGTTTTATAATAACAAAAAATCTTATGTGGCCAATACACGAGCCAACACATTACCTTCCGTGAATTTTATGTATTTTTTTTTTTAATAATTAAATTTATTTAAAAAAATTACGGTGCAGTCACTCAGGTTTTATTATTTTGTGTATAAACCGTAACAGATATCACAAATTACATAAAGAAAGAAAAGTTTATTATTGAACGTATCTTTCTGAAAAAAAATAATTTCACGTTATCGGCGAGGCTATTAAAAAGTTACGGTCTAATCAAAGTAGGGACATCTAAGTTTCATACACTAGTGGTTCATTACTAACAAGTATCATCTTGAAAGATGACTTTATGAACTGTCATACCAAATTTCACCCAAATCGAATAAAGCGTTTTGTTATTATAAGCAAATTTTTTTTTTTTTTTTTCGAAGAACTTTGAAATAGAATACTGGCTAAATGATACACTTTCCGATAGAAGCAAGTTTGGTTAAATCGTCTTATTTTCGCCTCAGGAATCTGTGGTGAACCATGTCCCCCTATTTTAGAGACACCCTGTATATTACATATACCTACCCTTCAGACATACCGCCAATCTCATCAATGAATTGGAAGAATCCGAACATTAGAACAATAAGAGTGAATAAAATGAATTAAAAAATACAAAAATATATAAAGAAGATATGTGTTTTTGTGTGTATCAGAAATGTCAAATATGTACAATACTTATATAGCCTAATATGAAAATGGCGAGAGATCTTGTGCTGGCCACAACAGATTTTTTAGCAATATCGTATTTATGACTGAATGACGTAAATCGTTAGCCTAAAATCTATTTTTAACTAAATTTTGGTTATACGTATATGGAAAATTTCACGTAGGTAGTAGGTATTAAAAAAATCGTATTGTGAAAATTGTATTTTAGCCATTTTTGGATGTGGAGTGATTATTTCGTAAATGGAGCGAAACATTACAAAAACTTTTTGGTTGATAATTAAAAGTTATAAGTGGTTTACTTGAAAATTCTGTCCGAGTTTTCCAAATGTGAGTTTTGTGCATTAAATTAGAGATTTTAATTTTTTTACGCACATCTGCTTTAAAATTGTTTGTTTACATCGTAGTTACTATGTCGGAAACTGAAAGATTACACCCTTCTGACGGTAAAGTAGCATATGCAGTAGCATAAAACGTCAAAAATACAATTGGAAATATAATCAAGACTCTTATTTTTAAAAAATGATATCAGTTCTGCTAAATTTTCACTAGATTTTTTCAGAATTGCTTAAGGAATTACTTTAGAAATTGTCTCAAATCTCCAAGTTTGACATTTAAAAAAATATTCACATAACCAAATAGTTAGCAATGCAAAGCATCGCGTTATTGTTTTGTGACATGGCCATCTGGCCACGTAATGTTTTTATATAGCAACAAGCTTTAAAACAATTTAAAATAATTTAAAAAACATTTTATTTGATTGCAGTTGTGCGTAAAACGTTGTACATACCTCGGGCCGAAAGAAGTTTACACCCTTGGACGAATAAATTTCGTCCGCAGGCGTAAACTTTTTCTTTCGACCCTCTATATGTAAACAACTATTGCGGTCGCGCGTTCGAACTGTATATACTTTGAAATAAATTGTGAAAATATCATGACATGATCTTTTTTCCATGTTTATCAAATCTACAGACTGTTAACTCATATTTAATATGTATATACTTTCTTTTATTTTCTTAAAAATGATCATAAAACGCGTAATATAATAAGACGTTACATTATTGTTTTTAATTATTAGAATATTATAACATTTTTTCCGCAATATGATATACTGCGTCTATTCTTGTTGTAGTTACAAATCAAGCGTCCATATTTGCAGCGCTGGTTTTCATCCTTAGTGTAAAAACCCGTTGAAATATCTCGTGAATTAGATTTATATAATGGGGTATTCCACTCAATTTTTTTTATTATTTTAAATAAAACTTCATTTAGTCTTGAAGCAATTCATAGTATTAAAAAATCTTAATTGTTCCTAGTTTAACAGTATTTTATTTTCGAGAAATCAGTGTAACGTCACATTTCCCCTATACTTGTCTTTCTCACACACACTGCTCTGAGTACGCTGCGAGAGAAAGATAACAATTGTATGACGTCAATTTTCCCTTTTAGGAAATGTGAAATATCTCGTAAAGTAATTATTTAAAAAATGTTTTCATTGTTTTAACTATTATTTATTGAGCCATACTTTATGTTAAAGTGAAATTTTTTCAATTTTTTTGTTATGGTGGAATACCCCATTGAAACGGTAGGTTGGACAGGTTGGCTAGGAATATATGAGGTTCGGCATCTCGAGCGCGCCGTAAGGCCGGAATCCGGCATGTTGCAGCCTACGCTCCGGACAAATATGCAGGGGGATATGAACAGACCGCGAACAGGACCGATACACTGCGATAACTTACACTCAGATACAAATTCAAAGCGTTCAAGCCTACAACGCTCATTTTCATACCAACAATGAGAGTAAATATGTTTCAGGGGAATAAATATCACGCCCTTTCCATACAAACTTACTACAACTTTATCTATAAACATATCATCACGTCTTCTATTTTATTTTAAAGCGTGATTGTACATTTTAAATTATTGGAATATAGAGTGTGTTATGGAAGTAAGAGTACAACGCTTAATCGATGGTAGAACTAACCCCATATACAGGGTGTTAAAAAATAAGTGTAACAAATTATGAGGGCATATAGTGCTGACCAAAATGAGTAAAAAAAAGCTTAATCAACATGGGTCCGATCTTCAACTGTTTTTGAGAAAGAGGCCATTTTGTATTAGAATCAAAGAAAAACTGACAAAGATAGTGGTCGAATAAAATTTTGCCTATGCCAGTAAATAGACTATAAAAGAACAATAACATTTTACATGAAACACTTTTTTCACTTTCTAATAGTTACGAAGTTATGTTGTAACTCATTTTTCACTGTCTTATATATCGGAAACTATTGAAAATCGGACCCATGTTGATTAAGCTTTTTTTATTCATTTTGGTCAGTACTATATGCACTTATTTTTTAACACCCTGTATAGTATATCGGGGAATAATTTTAGTTTTACATGTTTTCTAAAGTGGAGCCCCTTATATCTGAAAAAATACGCCATGGTTCAAAATTTTGTAAAAAATTAAAATCCATGTGTTCTCTGGAAAAAAATGTTATTGTCAAAACTAACGTGAAACGCTTTTTGCATTGACGTGAAATCAGGGCCGGACTGGGACTAAATTTCGGTTCGGGAGTTTTATCCTGACCGGCCACCAAGAAAGCTAATTCAGCATTTAATGTTTTACTAGAAACAAAGCGACGATTCATGGTTTCAGTAACCATGTCATAAATTACATTGTGATAATTAAAACTTTAAATAAGTATCATAAAACTCAGTCCACCGTCCCATATCCGGACCGGCCCTTCGGGAAATGTCCCGAAGCTCCCTTTGGCCAGTCCGGGCCTGCGTGAAATTTATATTTGGTTTATTGAATATTAAAATTCCACTTATCTTAATGATAAATATGTTTTTATTGTGAAAATCTCAAACACCTATTATCTGCCGCGATGCCAATGACAATTTTGACAATCAATATTTTTTCCAGAGAACACATCGATTTTTTTTTTTTTTTTTTACAAAAATTTAACTATAATAGATGTAGAGTTAAAGAGTTATAAAGAGATTAAATTTCAAAAATCAGTCAGCTTTGCTATTTGTCATGGAAACAGCTGTTATATTCAAGAAATTCTAATTGACAGATGCCAGGGTCAAGTGCAAAACCAAAGATGGAAATTATAGGGTCAGAAAGTGCTATAAGTCATAGTGTACCTCGCAAGTGACATGCAGAGGAAAGCCAAAGAGAAAATGGAACGACTGTATCGCAGAAGACTTGAGAGAGGAAGACCTGTGTAATGAAAATGCGGTGGACAGAAATAAGTGGAAGAGAAGAGTAAGAAACAGCGACCCCTAATAAAATAGGGAAAAACTGAAGAAGAAAGAAGTGTCAAGTGCAATTTACATACTGTATGTTCATGTTATAATTTTATTGAATTATAGAATCTTTTCAATGGAATTTTTGGTTATAATTTTATAGGACATATAGGGCCAGTTTTACAATCTCCGGTTAGAATTTTAACGGCAAGTTAAATAAACAATATTGAATCGGATAATTGACAGCAATGCCCACTTTGTCATTTGACAGTTCATTTCGTTTCAATTTTGTTTATTTAACTGACAGTTAAAATTTTAACCAGAGATTGTAAAACTGGCCCATAGAATCTTTTTCAAAGAAATTTTGGTGTGGGATTTGTACAAAATACATCGAATTGACGGAAGGTCTTGTGCTGGTCACAACAGATTTTTTATATTGAAATATTAGCTCTGTTCCATGAGAAGTGCTTGAAGTGCAGAGCAGAATAGTGCAGTGCAGTGTAGTGTACACTAGTACAATCTAATTCTTGTGGTTTCATAAAACACACTAGTGTATATTTGGGCAAGTTTGCTCAGCTGTGAGTAATCAAGCCAATCGTAACCAAAGGTGTAAATGGTTAGGTTGTTTATAAATACAGTCATATCATAAAGCTGCAAAGAAGTGACTGATGAAATGTCTGTTTTAAAGAGCATAATGTTTGAACTAATAAACGATTCTGACGAAGATCAATCATCACTTGATTCTTCATCAGATTCAGAGACAGATATATTAATTAATTCTTTATATATAAAATAAAGAGAACGTGCATTAAAAATTTTAGGTTAATAAACAGATGTGTAGATAGGATAGAATTAAAATGTGTACCGAACAACATTTAGTTACCCCCACTCCTAGTCTGCACTTTCTACACCACCTCGCGAGTCAGGTCAGAAACGTGAGCACTAGTTCTTAAAATTTTTGTCATCGAATAGCCTGCCAGAAGCTGCCCGTTTCTCATAAAACATGTTAGTGTAAGAAAGTTAACACTAGGGCGGCCTAGTACATGTCATCGAACAAAGCTATTAAGTCATTGACATGTAACAGTCATATAATTAAATTGATATATTAGTGTGTTATTAATATTACTAGAAAGCACTAAAAAATTGTAGGAAAAATAGAACATGCTTTATTTCCAGCTTATTTAGTGGCTTAAAAATCACGCAAAAATTGACAAATGTATTGCAAATGTTTTAAGCTTAATATCCAGAACTTGGCCAAGTTCTTAAAAAGGGGTTATTTTTAATCAAATTCCGTTAAATAATTGGTAGTATCTATAACTCAGTTACTCATTACAGACATCACGTAAAGCATTTCCTTCAGTTTTATCCTCAACACCTGAACATATAATATGCTGTTGAACGAACATTCTCATGCAGTTGATATTGAAATAAAATGAAATGAAATAATTATGGAATAGTAATTTTAATGGAATTGGCCAATAATTGGCTGTGCGGGCACCATGTTTAATTAGCGTAATTCACAGTATTTCCCCATTTTCATTTTGCCGATAATGCTTTTCATCCTTGCATAACTAGCAATAATTACGGCGTATTATCGCTCTGCATGTAACTGTACCGCATGTGATTATTATACATTATGCTAGTTTTCACATTGCTCCTCGTATCACAGAATTTTTATGCGCACAGCTAACCTTGGCTGCCGCAAATTATTCGTAATTATCGGTGGGTAAACGTCGCATGATTTTTAAGTTTTATCATGATGAGTTTTAATTGTACTAATTAAGAAATTAAAACTGTACATGCAATGCATGTAGCAGCCATCTTGCCAATGCTATTAAATATGATTTTATTACATGCTAGTAATGACTGTTATTAAAAAATCGATGCATAATATTGCTGATTTATTATGATTCTCATTTTTTATACATAGCACAATAACTCATTTCTCTCATGTACGGACTTAATCACAAAAGATATAAAAATCAGGTGACACATATTACGAAAAATATTTTTCAAATTTTCATAATTATTAAACTTGACCTAGATATTTTCAAGAATTTTTATTCGTTGTTTTTCTTTATATTAATTAATTTGTATATGATCAACATCTTTCAAGTTCGTATCCATGAAGGAAGAATTAACAATGCCAACATTTCGAAATTTTGGGAATGACTGATTTAAAATACCTTACTTACGCTTATGTACTATGCACAAAGCTGATCTTGAAAACTTTAGAGCTTGTGTATTACGTTTATGCACAAGGAACTACCCTTAAAACCAGCTGGGAATGCTTTTGTGATATACCGCTGCCCAAGCTTTTATCAATATGGTCCAATAGTCAATAGTTTCCGAGATATAAAATAGTGAAAAATGAGTTTTAAAGGAGGTTTCCTCTGCTATCTCGAAAACTATGAGAGTTACGACTTAGGCACTTCTAGTTTATCTTTCAAAGGTTATGTTAGATATGTTTTTTTTTTTAAAAAATCAAATAATTAGATTAAGTTAACTGTTGTGCCAACCTTAGCCAATATTTAATTTTCAAATAATTCTCTAAGAGAGGTATTGGATTCATGCTAAAATTCGCATATCCAAAATTTAATGAATAAGTACGATTTAAGGTCCGTAGAATCCGATTATAAAATTTTTAAATGATGTCTGTGTGTGTGTGTGTGTATATCTGGATGTTGGAGGGACGATTTCTCAAAAACTATAAGACTTAAGACCTGGTTAACTATGAATTCCTCAATCTGACATTCCTGGGAAGAGCTGAAAAGGTTTTGGTAACAATCGGACAACAGGAAGTAGGATTCAAGTAGAGTCCAGAAGACACAGTACTGATATGTCCTCTACTGTATACCTGAGGTAGAGAAGCGTAACGAAATGAAGGTAGCGCGTTGCTAAGATTGTACTATTGAACTATGAGCCCAAATTAATAAGAATTCTAGAAAATAGTGTTTATCGCAAGGAACTCCTCAGCCTCTACTTCTAGGACTTTGAGTATACATTTTTAGTATGTTATTGACATAAAACTAATGAATAATATGTTCCAAACGAAATTTTGCAAAGAACTGGCGATATCAGCTATCACAAAAAGCTGTTTTTCAAGTAGTTATAACTTGGCCGACAATTTTTTACCTCTCGCTAAGAGAGGTATTGGAATCATGCTAAAATTCACTTATCCAGATTTTAGTGGATAAGCACGTTTTAATTTTTAAAATGATGTCTGTGTGTGTGTGTGTGTGTGTGGATGTGTGTATGTGTGTATGTGTGTATGTCTGGATGTTGTAGACACGATTCCTCAAAAACTATAAGACTTAAGAACTATGGATTCCTCAATCTAACATTCCTTGGAAGAGCTGAAAAGGTTTTGGTAACAATTGAACAACCGGAAGTAGTAGTTTCTGAGAAAAATTCTTGTTATTAGATATTGAAGAACATAAATTTCTCCATCTAATACACTTAAAATTTTTATTATATCTTGTATAGATTTAGTGATAAAGACACTATAATATATATAGAGTAATTTAATCGCAGAGGCTAAGGCACTAAGGAAACCAGTTGACAAATTCCAATGTTTATAACATAGTTTGTAAATGACAGACGTCAGTGTCAAAAATCACAGTTTTAGTGACATTCTGATAGCTTTTTTGAGAAGTAAATTTAATCTTTCTTATTGTTTTATTAATTATATATTTGAAATTATAGGTAAAATGCATATATCCATCAGAAATACCGCCAATCTGGTTAATGAATTGGAGGAATCTCTCACATTTAAAAACTTCCTCATACAATGAAAAATAGATATAATTAGAATTATATGTGTGCAGAAGACATGTTAAATACAATAAAAAACAGTATTTGGGTAAAGTTCTGTATTTTTTTGTTATAAAACGACGGTTCAAAAGGGAAGTGCAATATAATACTTATATAGCCTAATATGGAAATGGCGAGAGGTCTTGTGCTGGCCACAACAGATTTTTTTTTTCGAAAATTGTACGGTTAATTTGTATATCGTACTTTCTTCTTTCATAATATTATGTGTAGTTTGTAACGAATAGTTCAATAATGCGGGCTGTAGCGTTTCGCGTGAATCTCATTTTTTACATCATTTTTAAGACTCCTACAGAATCGTCAACCATTTTGGTTAGTACAAAAATTTTTACCCTTTTTTAACACCTTGTATATGAAATCAGTGTTGCCATTTTCCTTTGTTTGTCGTTATATTTTACAGTGAAATTTTGGTGTTACAAAATTGAGCAAGACCTAAAATGCGGAGGTCTATGGAGGGTGAAAATAAAGGAACCTGAAAAAGTTTACCGGATACGGCCTAATGATATAATTTATATACACTGCTCAACATTTGAACTGGTACACTTACAAGAACATATATAAATAACAATTTCCTACTTTTTGAGCAACACCTTGTTTAATTGATAGTATATGGTTCTGGAAACACTTTTAGGGCGACGAATTGAAAGAATAAAACTTAAATAACGAATTGGAGTAACGATGATCGACTGGAGATTGATGTGTGGAGAAGAAAATAAAATAATCGGAAGCTGCAGTCATAGTACGGTTTTATTTGATCAGAACCTACGTTTCGACCATTACAATGGTCTAGAGATGCATTCGGGCCAGGCCAGGCCGGGCTTTGAGGTTTGGATCTACTTGGCCCGAAAATAAAAATTACCGGTCCGACTCGAAGATCGACTCGACAAAAAATTAGCTAGCCCGGCTCGAAAATTGACTCGAAATCGGGCCGGGCTTCAGGCCGGGCAGGCCAAAGCTCGAAATTGGGTGCATCCGGCATTCTTAATGTTGATTTTTATGTTAACGCGAAATGTTTAACTTTTTTCGTGTCAAACTTATAAAAAACCTCTACATTCTTATAACTTTTAACATTAGTTAACATACGTAGTTAAAAAAGAGACCCTTCTAGTGTAAATTTGTTATAAAAATTACAGACCTACGAGTATTTAACACTTTGTTTACCAAAGAATTTAAACAACTTTTTTACAAATCTTATATAAAAAAATAAGGATTTTTTATCTAACTTTGTTTCTGCTCAAAAATAGGACAAGAAATCATTATAGTAGGAACAAAAATCACTTTTATTTAAGTATACGAGTTATAACAATAATAATAGCATATCACAATATAATTATTATGCTTTAATGAATATTCTTGAATTCTTGAAGTAAAATAATACATTTTTATTTATTAATATGTGAAGTGTGTTGTTATTAAATCATTTTGGTCCTTTTTAACTTCATCAATTTTCATTAAAATATTAAGGAAACTGTGCATTTGATTGAACTATTAAGATTTTGCGAGCCGACTCGCCTCGATTTTTGAAAATGATTAGCCCGATTCGGCCCGATAAAAAATATCTTCGGCCCGGCTCGATGATCGACTCGAAATCGAGGCGGGCTTCGGGCCGGGCCGGGCCAAAGCTCGAAATCGAGTGCATCTCTACAATGGTCTTCCTCAGGGTTAAATCAAGTCAAAAACTATGAAGAAGATATTTGTAACTCATGTTAACAAACCGCAAAATGTAAAATGTGAATTACAATGTTATAAAATTGATGAAAAACAACTTTTAAATAAATGTATAATGTAACGAACCAGATAGAATGTAACAATTTTATAAAACTGACGAATTTCAAATGTTTTAATAGAAAAATAAGAAAATCTTCATCTTAGCTTGGCTCATCTCTTCAATACTTAAATGCCTTAATGGCATCTTTAAAATGCAGTCAACCAATATGAATTAAAACTTAGTCGAGAAATTCGCAAAATTTCTCTTAAAACTTGATAAAGTATAAGCGTCCGCGAGCTCATTAACTGCACATATGACAGATAAACAACAATTGAATTGCAAATGTTATTCGATAGGCATTTGTTTGCATTCCGAAACACAGCCCTCTGATCATGTAGAAAGTCATGCCAAACGCCTAAGAAGGGTTGTTTACTTTTACTGCATGTTATATAAGTGTATCAGTTCAAATGTTGAGCAGTGTAGTTTATTTAACATTATTCTACAATTTCAATCTGATATTTGGTACGTATCTTCCTTTGTTTGTTTCCCATCAACAGTTGAAATAAAAACAACCTCCTGCTCACGATCTGTTTGGTAGGAGGCCAGAGGGGACGCGCTAAGCTAATATGGTAGTGTTTAGCAGCCAAGCTGCCAACGTGCTGATGGCCGCAAATTGAAAATCAAAGTCACCATAGTCTCACCAGCCCTGAGAGCTGTGAATACGGAGGTGAGTTCTCATTTGCAACGAACTACTCGTGCCATAACGTCAAGGTGTGAAATACCCGGGAGGGAAGTGGTGTTTAATAACACTAAAGGCTGAGATACAACCAAGAAATCATGCGAAAGGATGGGGCCTGGAATCGATTGAGGATATTTCAAACAGGTATATGAAAGCAACAATTAAAAATCTGATAAATTTTATTAATTTAAATACATATCTGCATATTTACTAATGCTGCAAAGTTCTTTTGCATATAACTATTGCTTTATTTACTATTTTCTTCTTAAAATATCATTACTAATTTGAAATGATTATTTTTTTATAAATAAATAAAATAAATATATCATCACGGCATATTACCCATTTCTGGGTGTGCCAGTATCTACAACACATGTAGACATCGGTAATAATGACGATATATTTTACCGTGTGGGCGCTTACCAAGCGTCACCTCACGGGCACTCATAGCTGGTGTGGAGAGTGCACCACAGGGGTCACTTTTGTGCCATTTAAAATTGGAAATATTTGGCGTTTATCGGGATCAGGTTCGCTACCAGACACTCAGGCACGCGCAGTGACACTTATCTGTCAATTAAATATATTTGAAATATGAAATGTGTAACAAAGGTATTGTGTGTTTATCTTTAAAACAAAGGATCTGGGATCTATAAAAAGAATATTTTTTAAATTGATCTGTAAAATATGTAGAAAAAGTATTAATGTATACCTGTAGAAAATTCAATAATCTTTAATTTTTATAATGACAAAGTGCGACAAAATGACATTTAATGGTATTTTTTGATGAAAAACCATTATGACCTTCAAGTAAAGTGCCATTTCCGGTTATCTGATTTATACCAAAATCTAATAGTTTCTTTCCATATTAGAATAGGGTCGAAATTCAAGGTACCCTTATCAAGGGTAGGGAGGTAAAAAAAACAATACTGTTACAATTCGTAATTTTATATTTATGCTCATAATACTGTCGGATTAATTAAATTTAATAACAGAAATAAAACTAATATTTTACCTAAGTCAATGATCTCTATAAAAAAAATCTGTTGTGGCCAGCACAAGACCTCTCGCCATTTCCATATTAGGCTATATAAGTATTGTATTGCACTTCGCTTTCGAACCGTCGATTTATAACAAAATCTTACAGAACATTACCCAAATATTGTTTTTTATTTTATTTAACATGTCTTCTGCATACATATAATTCTAATTATATCTATTTTTCATTGTATGTTCCAATTTATTAACCAGATTGGCGGTATTTCTGATGGATTTATGCATTTTGCCACAATTTTACCTATAATTTCAAATATTTAATTAATAAAACAATAAGAAAAGTTAAATATACTTCCCAGAAAAAGCTATCAAAATGTCACTAAAAATGTTGATATTTGACAATGACATGTGTCATGTTATAAACATTGGAATTTGTCAACTGGTTTCCTTAGTGCCTTGGCCTCTGCGATTAGTTTACTCTATAAATTATATAGTCTTTATCTCTAAATCTATACAAGATATAATAAAAATTTTAAGTGTATTAGATGGAGAATTGTATGTTCTTCAATATTTAATAAAAAAAACTCCCAAAAAATTATATTTAGAAGATTTTTTCTAAGAAACTACTACTTCCGGTTGTTCAATTGTTACCAAAACCTTTTCAGCTCTTCCCAGGAATGTCAGATTGAGGAAACTGCAGTTAAATATTTTTTAAGTCTTATAGTTTTTGAGGAATCGTGACTACAACATCCAGACATACATACATACATACACACACACATACACACACACACACACACACACACATACACACATCCACACACACACACACACAGACATCATTTTAAAAATGTTATAATTGGATTGTAGGGACCTTAAATCGTGCTTATTCAATAAAATCTGGCTATGCGAATTTTAGCATGAATCCAATACCTCTCTTAGCGAGAGGTAAAAATTAAAAATTGAGATATTTGAAAGACTATATTTTCAAACCACAAATCCATATCTCTTTCGATTCTCGAGATATTTATATTGAAACTTTATCCATTTCTGGATTATTATTACCCAAAAATGTGAGGAAAATTAATCCTGGCGACTTCACCATTTGATTCTTTTGAGAAAGTTACATAAGTTTACCTATTTTCACAAAAAAATCCTATTACTTCAGTTTCCACTATTAAAAAACAGAAATCCCTGAAAATGGTCATAATAATATAAAATCGCCTTAGATTTTTTGAAAATTTTGGCAATTTTCTGTTATTTTGCTCTAGAAATTATGTCCATTGTTAAACAATGATAAAAATTTGAATACTTATATATTTTTTTCAGTAGAATCAAACTAAAAAGTCGTTAGGCATACCTATTTTTGGGTTTTACAAGAGAAATTAATTTGTGGTGTAAATATTTAGAATCACTGAATTGTATCTAAAAGTTTAGAAAGTAGATTTTTGAAAATTTTATCTAAAAGTGTGTAGGATTATTTCCTGTTACAGAACTAAAGTAATCAATATTTTAATTGATTTACACATCATTAGTTTGGCGCATCATTTATACAGGGTGTCCCGCGACTCGACCGACAAACTTATACTTACCTTCACTTTTTGGAAGAAGAATTGTCGAATTACATGGAAGATATTCCTCTGGAAGCTCGTCGTGGCATGTAGTTCCAGCAAGATGGGGCACCACCACATTTTGGGAGACAAGTGCCGATGTTTCTTAATGAAAATTTTTCGGATAGGTGGATAGGACGAGGTGGTCCTGTACATTGGCCAGCTCGGTCACCTGATTTGTCGCCTTTAGATTTTTTCTGTGGGGTTGCCTCAAATCTCGTGTGTATAGTAACCGTAAACCAGATACACGCGAAGAGTTGACGGACCGTATAGTTGGAGCTACTAATTCTCTAAAGAATGAATTGGCAGTACTAGTAATTAACTGGCAACATACTATGACTCGAAGGATGCAAGCTGTATGTTTAGGAAATGGCGGTTTTTATTTTGAACAGTTGCTGTAATTTTGTGTTAATTAGCTATCCATTGATGAATCAATTTTCTTTTGTCATTTTTTTTTTTTTTTTAATTCCTTCGATATCTCTGAAACAAGGAGGAATTCACCTATTTATTTATTTATTTTGTTATTTGGGAAACCAACAGATAAATCCATTTACAGGTTTCCTCGGTATACATATACTATTACAATTTGAAAAATTACAAACACATAAATGTAGCACAAAAGTAAAACAAAGAAAAATATCGCTTGAAATTTTACAAATACAATACAAACAATAAAAACAATAAACATTGAACGTAATTATACATCATTTATATAAGTTTCGTTTAAATTGAAATAAAGATGAGCAAAAAGGATCTAAGTGCTGAAAATTTTCGTTATAGCATTGCATAAATCTTTGCACAGGAGAGTTCTTATAATTATTGGAATTGTAATTTTTTGTATAGAATAAATGCTTGTTGCGCACTACTACATTTGGTATATGAAAATTAAAGTTAACAAGAATGTCAGGACAATTAACATGATTATTTAAAATTTTATATAAGAAAATCATGTCAGCATTAGATCTTCTTTTCTCGAGGGTTAACATATTTAAGGTGCTTAATGAAAGTTCATAATTACTTTCATTTAGACCAAATTTAAACTTAAGCAGTGAAATAAACTTTTTCTGAACAGATTCTAATTTAGTAATATTACTGGCATACGACGGGCTCCAAACTTGAGAAGCATATTCGACAATAGGACGTACTACTAAGGTATTAAATAATAAAATAAATGAATTAATGTTATTGAAACGATTAAGTGACCTGTATATAAATCCTAATGTTTTGTATGCTTTTCTAGCTATGGTATCCGTATGTTCGTTAAATAATAATTTGGGATCAAACAAAACACCCAAATCTTTAATTGTTGTTTTTCTTTTTTTTTCTTCTACAGTACAATTATTCAACTTGTACGAGAAATTGAATATATTTTTATTTCTTGAAAAAGATACCACACAACATTTATCTATGTTTAAATGCAAGTCAATATCAGTACAGAATTGTTGTAAATTAAGCAGTTCGCTTTGTAATCGGATACAGTCTTGTACATCATGAATTTCAGTGAATATTTTCAGATCGTCGGCGTAAAGTGAGAACTTGCAATGTGTAAAACATTTATAAATAGAATTAATATACAAATTGAACAGCAAAGGACCTAAGTGTGACCCTTGAGGAACACCTGATGGTACTGGAAATGATCGAGACTTGTAACCGTTACAAAAAACGAACTGCGAACGATTTCTTATGTAGGAATCAATCCAACGTAATAGTGAGCCATGAATACCATAAGACAACAGAATGGCAATAAGATTATCATGATTGACTCTGTCAAAAGCTTTACTGAAATCAGTATACACCACATCAACTTGAACTCTTTTATCCATGCAACTACTGATGAATTCAGTAAAAGGTATTAAATTACTTAAAACAGACTTCTTCTCAGAGAAACCAGTTTGTTGAGGAATTAGGATGTTGTTATAGTCTGGTTTAATTTTATCAACAACAAGAGACTCAAAAATTTTGCCAAAACATGAGAGAATAGAAATAGGTCTGTAGTTGCATATATTATTTTTGTCACATGATTTAAAAATAGGAGTATATATATAGATCATATAACATTTTTTGATCATAATGACCCTCGAAATATATGGTATAAGTTTGTCGGTCGAGTCGCGGAACACCCTGTATATGAGGATAACTTTACATCCACCAACTTTTGTACAAATTGCATTCTCTTTTAAGATATTATTGAAATTTTTATAAATCTTTCAGCTCCTACGGCTGTAAATTAAAACATTTTTCCTTAAATGAATCATTTAATTATTTGCGTGACTCCATTTCGTTTTTCAATAATTTATTATTGTAGGTAGGTACCTATGCAAATTTAATTCAGGTATTATTCCCGTATGTGTACCGGCCTTAAAATTAACACCGGCCGCCTGGTGCTGGGCGCGTGTTGATCTCCGCTAAATGAAGATTTGTTTGGGGGCTTTCTCACGCTGCTCAGCCTAAATCGATTTATTTTTTGTGTTTTTAATATACTTATTTGTTTAAATCTCTCATAACTCTGTCAAATCATACGTTCAGATGTGTTATTTTTCGAGATTTCCTTCCAAATAACAGGAATTAAAAACAAAGCATTAGTATGAAGCCCTCAAGGATGTGAGAATGTACAATTTAATGAAAGCTGGTAGAAGCGTGAAAAATAATTTAATAGAAAAGATGAATTTAACTAGGATAGTGCCAGAAGCAAAAGATAGAACACTTTGATTCTAGAATAGATAAATGTTATTTATCTACCAAAAATTAAATTATTGTAGAACGTTGAACATCCAATATAAGGCGATTATAGCCATTTTTTAGGGCTGGTTTATAATGAATTTAATTTAGGAACTTACATTTTATAATTTAGATTTTAAAATATAAACTCACTTAAAATGTTAAGTTTAAATGAAAACGTAGTAACTTTGTTTATATCACTTGTATTTAACACAATTTTTGTGACTAGTTTCAACTATAGTGACTGTATATACATAGTGTGGCCAACCGCCGCCATATTTAGGCAAAATGCGCGGGAAATTTGAATTCATATGATGTGATAACTAAACAAAATTCGAAAAACAATTAATGAAATATCATATAAATTGCAAACGCAGTATTATTTATTTCAAAATACACCACTGAATTACAAATAAAGGTATTATATTACATTTTTTGTATAATTCATTTCAAATATTTACATACAAATAATAAATATGTACATACGCCTCCCATAATATTTAATTTGTAAATTAACACACGCTTTAAAATTTAAACTATACTTTTGATTTTTCGAAAAATGCTAGTTTTAAAATATTGATGAAATTTCCTGTGTTAGATTCATTCTTGTAAACAGTATTATTAGGTTATGATCAAAATCCTTTGTTGTAATCAGCAATTTTACAGTTTTAATTTGCAAGATAACAATGCCAGAAAATTATCTGTTTCTTTTACTTTTTTATACTAAATTTTAATAGTAAATCAGCGAAATTAAATATCGGCAGAACAGAAAAATAAAATGATCCTACCTTCACAATTATTATTTCAATATAACGAGACTAAAAGAAATATCCGTTTGTACTTATAACTACTATATGTATATTAACTGTACGTTGTTTAGTACAGAACAACATATTAATATAAATCGTGTTAATAACAACTTTGTATCGAGTTGTATTAACGCACTTAACCTAATAAATCACTTTTGAGTTACAACTACACATAATTTAATTATTTACACTATTGGAATTATAAATATAGTATAATTACTTTAAATTCAGATATAATTCACAAACAATATCTTAAATTTCACTTTTCTGATGTAAACAACATTTAAGCTTGGCATAATATCCGCCATATTTAGACAAATTCGTGCCGACCAATCAAAATCGATCCCCCTATTGGCCACACTATATATATACAGTCACTATAGTTTCAACCATTTCTGTCATCGTTAGACAATAACTTATAACTTATTGTCTGATGATGACCAAAATGGTTGAAGCTAGTCAGTAGTCACAAAAATTGTGTTAAATAAAAGGTATATAGACAAAGTTACTACGTTTACAATCTTTAAAATGTATCACAAAGTGAAGGTTGAAGTAATAAATAATTTTCACTTAAAATGCAAACTATTGTTTATGAACAATTTACAAAGTTAGAAATTTGAAGTTTCGATGTGAAATATAACTATATTTATATTTCCAAATGTAAATTTCAAATTCGAAAAATCACAAGAGAGAACCATTAAACATGGCGGTAAAGTATAACTTTGCTTCATCCGTCAGCTGTCTTTTCTATTTGTGATTTATTGACATTTTGAAGATGTATTGATAGAAACAAATTGACATTTTGTTTTTTGTTAATAAGCAGTATTCACGAACATCGTAATTTGTACGACAAAAGCAAATAAATTGTACAAAAATAATAGTATATTAAAGAACGAATGTCATAATGGTCATTTTATTTTGTGAGAAGGAAGTTAAAAGTAGTCTTTTTAACGGTTGCTTAGCGAGTTAAAAATAACAGTTTATGACACAGTGCATACTTTTAAATCTTTGTCATTGACAACGGATTAAAAGTAAAAAACAAATTTATTTTTAAGACTAGTGTTAAAAAAGAACTAAATCTAGTTACATTTAGTGTTAAAAATATAACTAAATCTAGTTACATTTAGTGTTCATAAGTAAATGTAGTTTCATTTTATATTTATTTTTGTATTGAAATTATTTATATAGGTATTTTATTAGAAGTACACATTATTTTGGAACGTTTATTGTTATAGTACAATTATTACAATTGTTTATAGTAATTCCTTGCAAGGCGCTTGAAGAATTGGAATTTAAAACAGTATTGTTGGAAGTAGAGGTTAGAATTTTGTTGGAAGTAGAGGTTAGAATATCATAACCTGTTATAAATGTCATTCTATAATTTTTAGTTTTTACTATACTTGCCATCAAATAATTATGGACTGGAGATTTCTACACTGATGCCAAATTTTTTAAGTGTCTACCTGTACAAATATCTGTAATCTGTCAATGCCATTTTATATTGACATTTTCGTTAGTACTTGAGTGCGCTTCTTATTCCCAGTCCTATAAATTGCATTATAGTTAGACTTTTGAAAAGAAAATGAATGAAACTCATGAATTAAATAGTCCTGGTTCTTATAAAAAACGTTTAGGAAAACAAGATTTAAATGGGCACCTAATAATCAATTATTCTTAGATTTCATCGGTTATCGTATTTGAACGCAAACGCGACCTTAGCTTGATGTGTGGATACTGTGGTCAAAATATAAATATAAATTTTCCACAGAGACAATTTATATATTTTATATTACGTATTACTGTCTTACCTTACTTATTTGTTATAATGTTTTCTTCATTTAAGATGAATTAAAATTTTTAATTAGTTTTAAATGAATTATATGACATTTTCGTTCATTCCTGGTCATGTCAAGTTACAAGCGGCAACACCGCTGGGCAAGGGACAGGGTGCGGAAAGGGATAAAAGTTGAACATCAGTCCATAATCATTTGACGGCGAGTATAATACATAACTAGAGTCGTAGGAAAAATAGTGTATGATATTCGTGTTAAAAGTGATTTTTTTCCTCTGGCATACAGAGAAGTTGCATCCCCGCCGTCCAAGTCATTGCCCGGGTTTTGCATTTTCACAGAAAACAGTTTGTTTGCTGTTTTCTGTTTTTGTGCCAAAAAATTGCATAATTTTTCTAAGTTACTTATGATTTGTATTATATGTTTTTCCATTAATCATTGTACCTTTGTATTGCTAGTTGTCTTGACTACATGTTTATTTTTATTATAATTTTTAACCTGAAGAAGACAGCACCTAGCTGTCGAAACGTTGTATTTTTTCAATAAATAATACAGAACTTATACCCAAATATTGTGTTATCTGATTTTATTTCGTTCGTGGGGTTTGTTTTACTCGGCTTCGCCTCGTTTCACAAACTTCCCCACTCACTCATAAAATGTCAATTTTAACACATATCATAAATAACTATGTATTTTCTATTTTGCACTTCCTATGTCTTCTTAAATGAAAAATAGTAATGTCAAATTTTAGGGAATTTTGTCAGTTGGCCGTACTAATATGACGTTTGATAATTCACAACTCTAACCTTATTTTTGTAACACCATACGATATTTTCTATTTCATGCTAAATTTACTACTTTATGTCTTCTCTTCTTCTTATTCTTAGTTTTAAATTCAAAATTATATAAAAATAAAATTCCTAACAATCGTTTGTGTTCGTTTATTTAATGAGTTTTGACATTTGATTTTTGAAATTCTTAGCCACCAACCTTATAAAAACAAATTGTACTAGTTTGTTACATCACTCGAATTAGCTATTAACGAATTTCTTTGGGTGCTGTAATAGCTTTGTTACAGACTCAAAATAGAAAAAAGCGTTTACGTAATTTCAATGCAACGAGGGATAGCAAGAAATTAAATACATGCGCACACTCATACGAGTACATTTGAAGAATTATTCATGTTTTTGTTTCACTTTCAGAAACAAACCATGATAGTGCCCATTAACAAACCAATGAGTTCATAGACCTAACAGACCTTTTACGTTTTTAAAGTTTGTATTTGTTTTATATTATACAAATCAACAATAGTAAAAAAACATTCCCGATATTATAAAAAAAAACATCTTGTTCATTAACGTCTAATTCATGGCTATGGAAATAAAATTTTAACCTAAAATCTAAACTGATGAACTAATGAAAAGTCAAAGGAGAAGCAGTGACACGTCACGTTATAGATACTGATTGGTCAGATCCAGAATTTCAAAATCGAACATAAACCAGAGAGAAAATTGTAAATTTTAAATCACAATTTTTAAATGTAAATTTATAAATTAAATTCATCATAAATGTGTAATACACTGTGTCGTACCCACTAAATTTTCGCTTCAACAAAAACAATGGCCCCATTTGGCAACGATGTAACCATAGGGGGTGTTTTTTACCCCGTGATAATTTATGCGATTTTAAGAGAGTGCGTGCAACAATATAATACAACATGCGTGCTGGGTGCAGTGGCGTACGGGCGAGGGGTATAGAGAGGCGAGAGAAGAGAGGTAATTAGCGATCAAGTAGGTGGAAATAGGGCGCGCATCGCTTTTTAATCCGAGACAAAAGCTACATAAAAACCGGCACAATGCAGCGCACATCTGCTTGTTCTACAATGAAGGAAGGTACGGTACCAGTTACTGGTATTCATCAAGATATCATCATCAATAGAGTAAATAAAAATCTGTTACAAAAAAATTAAAATAAATATCATTCCATATTGTGTCGACTATACCTAAATTTATTAAGAAAGTAGATTCAATGCTATTATTATTTTACAATCATTATACTAACAATAAGATATTTTGTTTTAAATATAACCTATAACCTGGGGTCCCGTGGCCGCGTGCCTGAGTGTCTGGTCGCGAACCTGGGGGAACCGGGTTCGATCCCGACTGACGCCAAATATTTCCAATTTTAAATGGCACAAAAGTGACCCCTGTGGTGCACTCTCCACACCAGCTATGAGTGCCCGTGAGGTGACGCCTGGTAAGCGCCCACACGGTAAAATATATCGTCATCATTACCGATGTCTACATGTGTTGTAGATACTGGCACACCCAGAAATGGGTAATATGCCGTGATGATATATTTATATTTATATTTTATATAAAATAAAAAAAAACAGCTATTTTGACAAATTTTATTTAAATAAATTTAAAATAATATTCTTTATTTATACTTAGTTTTGTAACACATTAAAATATATGTCACCACCGAAGGTGGTTATTGCAAAACATTCTCAAACAATGTTCGACACATGGCTTGTACAATAGTTTTTATACAAAATTTGAATATTACTGATAACATATGTTTTTGAGTGTATACAAGCTTTTAGGGGTTCCCTGTGGGCATGTTCATTTTAAACCCGATTTTAAGCCTTTGGATTACAATTTTTTTCTTGTTTCGCCCTCCAAAACTCTTATGGGTACATCCATTTTTTGAAAAAATCTTCAAAATTTTCAAACATCTACTATTTATACTTTTAGATATATCTTATCGCGCAGATTCCAAATTTTCAAATGGCGTAACTCTCTTTTAGTTCCCGATATATTTGCGTTCAATCTTGGGCCCCAAAAATCACACTGAAAATGGCCTAAAATCGAAAAAATCTAAGCTGAGGTGTACCCCTTGCGATTTTTTCTAGTTTCAGTTATTGTACTCTTGTATTCCATGTTTAAATCGAATGACGACAGGTTTGTACCTCCACCCATTTTTGGGTTAATAACAATTGCACTTTCCTGCGATTATATTTCGAGAAAAAGGCCATTTGAATGAGTAATTGAGGTCATAGTCCGGTCCTGCTGACAAACAGCAAAACTGCCCTTTTTTATTGAAGGAGATACTAAAAAATACTCTGATACAATATACTCGTATGTATATATGTATGTATGTATGTATGTATATATGTATTAAACTGTACAAAATCTAAACAGTTCCAGAATATTTTTTCTATTTTTTAATTCATGAATATTGAAAATAATATTTTCTTCCTATATCTAGTGGGATACTCTACCAACTAAGCTATGCGCGGTCTGATTGTTAAAATATCCAACTAGAAAAATAAAAAAATCCTGGATTTAAATTCCGGTGAAGTCTATGAATTTTTCACATAATCTCTCTTCGGTATTTAAAAATTGAATCGTTCACGGTTCTAAATGTTACAAAATAATTGTAGAAAAACAGTTTATAAAGGCTGTTAACTTATGCATTTACCTTAAGATTAGTATTATGACTTTACATTAATAATTTGAGTATAAACAAATGCGTGCTAAGGGGTATACGTAAATATAACCTTAATTTTAGCATTATGCCATAACCCCAGAAAATGGCATTTCCAAATTTTTAATGCAAAATACTAATGCCAACCAATCAGAAGAGTATGTGTTCGTGTATGATAGATTAATTCTGGCGATATTCGCGACTATCAACTTGTTTGTTATTTTGAAGAGTTCTGTCACATTGTCTTCATTAAACATGAGTGATTGAAAAAAGAGTCCAACTACAACAGTTAAATTGAATAATGTAGATATATTTATGATAAAAAAGACGTGTCGCTTGTACAAAAAATGACATTACCTGCTCTTATTGGTTTGCCCAAAGATGTATATGAACCGGACAGCGTAATGTAAAGTTCAGTGCAAACGCTAATGCTAAGATAAAGTCTTAAGGTTATAGCTTACATAAACCAGCCTTAATATAGAATAATGTAAACTAAAATCAAATGTACGATAATCAAAATAAAACGTAACATGCTTGTCCTAATACTAATATTCTAATCCGAAAGAGCGTTGGGCAACACCCAAATCTACGTACCCCTATCCTATATGAAGCAGGCAGCCCAGCACGTCGTAATCAGTTCCCTACGCTTGGACGCACGTCAGGCAGTTGTTTCAGGCTTGCACTAATTGTTCATTCATATGCAGATGAGCTGAGCAGAGTGCGAGTCGCTCACCCGTCCCGGGTTTTAATCCGCGTTCATTATCCCATGCCACTTAACCCCAGCCACCCGACAGATGGAAGAGGAAGGTTCGAGATGGAATGATACATGTGTTCCTATAGCATTGCCCAAATATGGGTGATATTTTGACTGTACCAGATTTATTGCTGTTGAATTTACAGTACTCTTTAAAAATATGAGTATACCTGATAATTATTACTGAGTGAAATATAGAAAACAAAATAGAATACTGTTATAAACATTTATAAAAAAAATAAATAATAAATAAATAAATTAAATCCATCTTAAACAGGCCCTAAGTATTCTTTGTGTTAATTTTTGTAAAATATAATTAGAAAATAAGTTTTTGTAAATTCTCCTACAGTTGATGGTTGATCTGTTTTTGATATTATTTTAAAAAAATCTTTTATTTTATCCCACAGAAGTTCCACAGGGTTGAAAGGAAACAAATGGTAAAACATTATTAGAAGTTGATTTCCAAATATTTTTCAAAATGCCCTACAGCTGATTAACAATGGCTGATCTGTATTTGATCACTTTCTTTTCATTTCACCACAATAACTTCGATAGGGTTCAAAGGAAGCAAATGTAAACACTGGCAAAAATAAGATAAAATATTTACTTTTATTGTATTTTGTAACATTCATTGAGAATTATATGAAAGAGTTTTTTTGGTAGATTGATAATTATTATTTTCAGCAAAACTCGCTACATTTTTATATACAAGAATAACCAAAGTCTGACTGTAAGGGGATCTAATAGACAACCACTAAACCAATGTCATCTCATAAAACAAAAAATCCTTATTGCAATAATAAGTAATCTAGGCATGTCAGTATACTCTTGAAGAGCTTTAGTGGTATTTGAAATCAACATAGAATGTCAAGTTTTACAAAACAGAATTTCCGATATTATTAACAATTATGTTTTGATTGACTTTAAATAATTCGTTCCCAAAATTACAAAATTTAAACGATGATTGATTTTACATTAAGCTATAAAGTTGTCCTTTAACATAAAAATATTTCATCAACATCGAAAATCTTAGTACATATGAAAAATACCTGAAACCAGTAAAAAGCAATGATGATTTTTTTAATTTATTGAATCCTACAATAGGTAAAAGGTCTAAAAAAATTTTTTTTGGAGTCCAAAAAATTCAAACTTCCTATATTTTTTGTCTTTCTAAATGATGCCTACCAATTTTTTACCCTTCAGATTAATTCTTGCACTTAAAAAAATCACACAACAAAAAACCAGGGGTACGTTACCCCATAATTAAAAAAACTAATCTTCTTAATAAAAAACATTGTGTCAACAATAGAACAAAACAAAAGACTCTTTTCACAGCAACCACTGATTTAAAATAAAAAACATTAACAAAAAATAATCGCTTACTGCCACCACACTAACAATTAATTACTAGTGAGAAAATAATTACTAACAAAGGGAAGGATTACCAACGCAAAAAATTTTAAATAAAAAAATCCTAATGATACTTCATGCACATCTGTCTATCAATTACACATAGACTTGTCGGAGATGTCATTGTATTAAATTGTTGGGTGTAATTAGGGCTTTAGTATTCATACGCACGAGCTAAGGGTAGATGGAAAGGGTGAATAGAAAGACAAGAGATTTTAGTCGATTAATGTTAACGGAAATTATTTTTGGAGTTTGCGATGCAGAAAAAGATCATTTTAGAGATAACAAATATTATTTAATAAATATTGTAATTAATGACATATTTTTTCAGGTTCAGATGTCGCTTACATGGTACCTATTACAAATTAAGGTTTGTATATTTGATAGTCCGAAAAATGTTTTATTTTAAATCGTCACTAAAGTACACAAAAATCGTCATTAAAATGCAGAAATCGACACTAAAGTAATTCATTATACGACGATTTCATGCAAATGCAGTATTGTCAACTTATCATAATTATTGTACATATAAGATAATTTGTGTAGGTGTACGATATATTACTTTTGAAGCTAAAATATTATAATTTCTCAGCTAGTGCAGTGTCATGGTGTGACAGCTATCTGATGAACAGATCATATTATATAAATATGACTACTGAGCAAGGATGTATAAATTCGGATCTGTTCCCTCTTGCACGTGGTGTTCCACAAGGGTCAATTTTAGGGCCGTTATTCTTTTTGATATTTGTTGCTGATATGCCATCCATTTTCAAATTTAGCTCAATTCATTCATATGCAGACGATACGCAAGTTATTGCAACACTAGACCAACTGTTCATTTGCGAACAATGCGCTTTAGTTAATAAAGAGCTAAATGAACTTGCTTTATGGGTTAGAAGTAACGGTCTTAAAATTAATACCGATAAATCATCACTTCTTGTTTTTAATGATTGCGGTAACCTTCCAGATATTGTACTTGATGGAACAGTACTTAAACGTACAGATCATACAAAAATTCTGGGGTTACATGTTGATCATAATTTAAATTTCAGTCATCATTTAAATGTTAAACTGTGCGCAGCAAGATTAAAACTGCGACAGTTGTTTCATTTAATTCACGATCTGAGTCCTGCAGTGAAACTGAAACTTATAAATACTTTGATCCTCCCATTTTTTGATTACTGTGCATGCACTTACATTCCAAACCTCACACAAACGGATAAGCATAGAATAACGCTCTTACAGAACTCATGTATAAGATTTGCGTATCGGGTACGAAAGTATGATGACATATCGGCGTATCGCGCTAAATCACACATGCCATCTGTAGATAACCGTCTTAAATATTTATATTTATGTCTTCTACATAAAATTAATTTAACTGGTACTCCTATCTACTTATATAACAAATTCATACCTAAAGTTTACAATTACGAACTGAGAATCAAGGATTTATATATTGTTCCATCCTTCAGAAAATCTAAATCTAAAAATTCATTTTCCTATTTGGCCCCATATTTATACAATAACGTACCCGATCATCTCAAAGTGCTCACTCTAAATTGTTTTAAAAAGCAGATTAAACCCCTCATAGAGTATTAAGTTTGCTTAATGCCTCAATGTATGCCTACAAATGTGATAAAGTTCATTATTATTATTATTATTATTATTATTATTATTATTATTATTATTATTACAATAGTAAATTTGTACGTAAAATGACAAAGAAATATGCGCAAGAATAACAAATTAATAATAATAATAATAATAATAATAATAATAGTTTGAGATAACACACAACATTTTGAGTGTTTATTATCATAACTTCTAAGGACCAGTTTTACAATTTCCAGTTAAAATTTTAACTGTAAATTAAATAAACAAAATTGAAACAAAACGAATTATCGAATGGCAAATTCATCATTGCGGTCAATAATCCGAATCAATATTGTTTATCTAACTTTCAGTTAAAATTCTAACCGAAGATTGCAAAACTGGCCCTAAATTTGTTTATTTGTTTGTCAAAATAACTTTTTTCACAAATTTTCGACATCTAATAAAATTTAATATGCACCTCGGTACTAAGGTTCTTTTCTATCACAAAAAAAAAAAATAAATAAATTGACTTACCAATAAATGATCTCTGCATCCCATGCACCATCTGTAACATAAAAATAATATTAAATATTAGGTATCTCAATAATTAGTAAGAGTCTTTCCTCTTTTGCAAATTGTGTTCTGGTGTTACTGATTTTTAGGTTAATATAATTAATAGTGTAATCTTTGAAAATATTTACACCATCACAAATTGAAGTTCTGCGAAAATGCATTTTCAATCACTACATGTTTCGTTATCAGATCGGCATCTTCAATAAAATAAATTCGCAACCGCAATCCCCCAGCAAATGATTTAATTAATTTCCATTTCCCGGCCATGAGAACTTATTTGGTCGGCTGGAAGTTAAGCTACCATACCAGTAACGCACTTAATGAAATTTATGTTCTAGATTTGAGCGAAAAACAACGAGGTTCGAATAGGCTAATTTATTTATCACCACTTGTGAACAATACCTAATATCAGTTAACACCACACGGGCATTCCGTGGCCATTAAGTCTCAACCCAGGGAACAACTAACGTATGAACAAGGAAAAGAAATATTATCTTACATTGTAAATTTAATTTTTTTAATATAATAGAATATATCGCTAAAATAATATAACAATATGAACAACTGTTTTCCCTATTTTATTCAAATGGTCACGTGGCAGAGTGTGTTATGTGATCTAAGGGCCCATGTTCGAATATTGCCATTTTAGTGATGCTTTTGTTCCAGAAAAATGCATAGATACCTCCCGCTACCCTTGGTAAGGTAAGTAGGGATCGTGCTAAAAAACACATACCGAGTTTTGGGTAAATGACCACGTTTTCAAGATGATGTCTCTCTCTCTCTCTCTTTCTCTCTCTCTCTCTGTATGTGTGTGTGTATGTGTGTGTATGTATGTGTGTGTATGTGTGGGTGTGTATGGATTTTGTCATCGTTCTAACCTAAATACTATCATTCAGAAAATTTTCAAACCTTCTATTTCTACCTTAATCTAATCTGAAAAGAAGTCATTAGATTTTGGAGTAAATCAAGTAACCGGAAATAGCACTTTACGTGAAGCTCAAAATACTTTGTCTTCGAAAAATACCTTTAAAAGTATTTTTTTCGCGATTTATGTTATAATAAGAATTAAAGATTATTAAATTTTCTACAGGTATGCATTTATACTTTTTCTATATATTTTACAGATAAATATATAAAATAATCTATTTTATAAATTCCGAAGCCTGTTGTAAAGATAAAATACAATTCCTTAGTTACACAGTTCAGATTTCAAATGTATGTAACTGACAGATAAATGTCACTGTCGAAAAACCTATCATTTCAAATTATTGATAGTGACGTTTTAAAATAAAAATTGTAATAATAAATAAAACAATAGGTAGTTATATTATATGAATGCAAAGGAACTTAATACAACTTTCAACATCAATAAATATGTAGGTATGTATTTAAATTAATAAAAGTTAAAAAAAAAAATAATGTTCGGTTTAGTTTCACAAAAAAGTATATTTTTACTTTATTGTACAATTTCGCGAGTTGCGGCATCATCAAAAGTACTGGCGGGATATAGTGCTGGCCACAACAGATTTTTTTCTCTGTTTCGGAATTAGAGTCGTATTTTAGAATGAAAAGTGATGCTAGAAGGAGCTACATTCTTAAACAATTTTGGGTGACATTTTGTTATTTGGGTTTATTGCACTAAATAGACAAAATATCTTGGCAACAGACAATAAAAATGCAAATCACTGTTACCAACTAAACAATTTTGTCAAAAATATCGCTTAAAAGAAAATGTCAAATACTTATTTGAAACATTTTTCTTCAAAATTGATAATTTGGAAGTTATTTAAAGAAGAAAAATAACAGAAATCGGCTAATAATTTATTTGTCAAATAACTAAGCGGTAGTTTTTAGAAGATGGAAATCTTGGACCTTAGGATAAATAAGTAAAGCAAATATTTTGAATTTCTGCAACTACGTTGCAATTTGCAGTCGAATTAACATTTGCGTAATAAGATTAAAATTTATATCTGCCAGCCGCCATAAAGCAAAACATAGAAATAGTTAGTAGAGTTGTATCATTAACTACACGTATTTAAACATTCGATTAGACTCATGTTAAAAATAAAATCTCTAGCCGCGTTCATCAAATATTCATAGCGCAATTCCTACTTGTAATGCCATAAACTTTTAATTTATTCCGGTGTTTTTGCCATCCTTGATAATTATTTTTACTTGGCGCATCAGACACGTTTCCCCCCTTGCCCCTTACGGCGGGGAGTGTTGTGCGTATACATAAGTGTCTACCACACAGAATCCGAATGATGAGGGTATAAAATATAATCCCACTCCACTCCATGATACTAAAATTAAAATTCATAAAAACTATCGGTGAATTAGAGTTTTACGATTCTAAATAGAACGTAAATAGATCTTACTGACGATGTAGTTCTGATAGGTAGGTCTTAGGAAACTGACAGTGACCAACAAAATGTTTTTAATTGGAAGTTTTATTGTTTTAAATATAATACAAATATAATTGAGTAACGTTTTTATTTATTCATTGTGAATTTCATTTTTTTTTCTTGTTTAGCACATTTTTACTAGTACCAGGGCCGGATTTATAGTATAGTATAGTCTCAAAACTATAAATCTACAGTCAGAAAAATTCACTCTGTCGGGTCCAGTAATCCATACTTATATAATAAATGTGAAAGTAACTCTGTCTGTCTGTCTGTCTGTTACGTTTTCACGCCTGAACCGCTGAATCAATTTTGATGAATTTTGGTATAGAGATAGATTGGACCTTGGAGAAGGACATAGGTAACTTTTTGTCGCAAAACTAAAACTTGAAGGGGGTGAAATAGGGGATGAAAGTTTGGATGGAAAACCCATCATTTCTCAAGTTAGGGATATAAAAATTCTTATTTATGCTTTTGGTAAGAAATAAAGAGTGTTTTAGCGTTTTTGAAAAATCATCCCTCAAGGCGGTACAATAGGGGATGATTTCAATTATTTTTTTATCTTTGTATCTATAGTAAAGTTTTAACCGTTAGCAGATTTTCGATATTTGTCGGACAGATAGCTTGCATCGTATATGTACATAAAAGTAAAAGTACCTGAGACATGTTTAGAAAAGGGCGCTGTTAGGTGCGGTGCGGGGATTGGGTGGGCAGTGGGCGGAGCCTGTTACATGTACGATGCGAGGCAGGTTCCGGCTCCCTACGCAGCGCATGTCTCCGACGTAAATGTGAAAAATTACTGGTACACGTGTAGCTAATCGTTATTCTAGCTTTACCCGTGCGAAACCGGGGCGGGTCAGCTAGTAGAACTATAAATATCGTAATTATGATACTTATACAAGCTTTTAACAGTTTTTCTTGTAAAAAATTCATTAAATATAATTTTTCAGAAACTTTTACTAATAAAAATTAAGTATAATGGTACAATCTTCAATTCTACGATAATAGCATTTAGTAAGTAACTTTAAATAACTTTAAATAAAAAATTATAAAATAACTTATGTTTGTACATCATCCTGCCTATGCGTCAAACAAACATATTTAAACAAATGACACTGTCAGGAAGCAATTGCATTAAAATTAATAATGAAACCGTGTTAAGGAGATTGTATTGATTCTAATGAGATTAAGGTTTGTAAAAATAATATATTGCCAACATACACAAATATTAGATGTACAGGTTGATCCGATTTAACTCTGCTATGTTTGCAGCACTATAAATCAAACAGCTATCAATAAGCACGTGTCATCAAAGTGTCAAATATTAGTTTACAACTACACATTAACGAAATGGATCATGCAAAGCAATAGATATATGCAAAGGAACTTAATATAGTATGCAGGATTAGTAAATATATAGGTATGTATTTAAATTAATAAAAATTAAACAGCGGAAGGTATTGTGTTGACCACATCAGAGTTTTTATTCTAATTACTACACACATCAGTTGAAATTAGTTAGAAGTAGCTTTTCTTCAGATCTATAAAAACTGAGCTAAACAATAGCAAATAAATTAAAAGAAAGTATTACGAAATCTCGTTTCTTTTAAAAATAAATGACCGTTTGTTGATTTAAAGTTTGAGGAGCACTGTTTGTATGGTACAAGATTATAAAGGCAGCAGTAATGGCAATAATTTCGTTGAGAAGTAGGCGGAGGGGAAGCATAAAAGGTGTCACAAGACTCAGAATTAATTAGTAAATAAAAACGCCAACGCGGGATCGGTGGACCACCAGGATGTGTCGGGCAGGGCTCTGGTACAGCTCTCCAATTCTCTCCAACCGCGTTCCCAACACATGACTCAATCAGCAGCGCCAACGACTCACACGTGCCACCAACCGGACATTCGAAAAGAAATTAGGAACTTGACGGAGAATAAATTTACACATTTATGCTAATATTATAACATTCTTATATCTGTGTATGCTTTTGTATTTATTTAATATACGAATTCATAACAACTAAGTTCCGGTATTTTCATCTCTGATTAAACTGGGTTTTAACTTAATTAGTTATAAGAAAAATGTCGCTTCGGAAAATTAACACATGTCGTCGGCCGACTATTGAAATATACTATGTCCACAAATATTACTTTCGAAACGTTCTTCAAAAATTTAAAATTTTATTGTAAACAATGGATAATTAATGCACATGTTGAATTTTTTTTGTTTGTATAGTTTAATTTTCCTTGTATAAAATTTGTTATTATAATTTTTAAATATTTTCAAAATATATAAGAACCTAATTGGACGTGGTTCAAAATAATATAGTAAATTTATAAAAAAAATCTGATATGGCCAACACGAAACCTCCTGCTATTTATTTTTTATTAATATATTAAATACATACCTACGTATTTACTAACGCTGCAAACTATATTATGTTCCATTGCATATAACTATTGCTTTATTTACTATTTTCTTTTTAAAATATTACTATTATTAGTTTGAAGTGATTAGTTTTTTGACAGTGACATTTACCTGTCAGTTACAAACATTTGAAATATGAACTGCATAACAAATGAATTGTGTTTATCTTAGGCTTCGGTATTTATAATAAAGATTAATTTTTAAATTTATCTGTAAAATATATAGAAAAAATATTAATGTATTCCTGTAGAAAATTCAATAATCTTTAATTTTCATAACATAAAATCCGAAAAAAATGGCATTTAATGATATTTTTGAAGAAAAACCATTACGAACTTCAAGTAAAGTGCCATTTCCGGTTATTCGGTTTACACCAAAATCTAATGGTTTCTTTCTATATTAGAATGGGATCGAAATACAAAGTTTCAGAATTTTCTCAATGATAGTATTTTAGTTAGAGCTGATACAAAATCTGTACACATACACACATCACACACACACACACACACACACACACACACACACACACACACACACACACACACTTACACACATACAGACATCATCGTGAAAATGTTAAAATTGGATTCTAGGGACCTTAAAGTGTGGTCTTTTACTAAAACTTCGATATGTGATTTTTAGCACGATCCCTATCCCTCCCTTACCAAGGGCAGTGGGAGGTAAAAATCAAATAAAGAAATGTTTTGTACCATCTCCACACGGTTTATTATTATTTTTATTGTACTATTCCAGAAGCGCGTGACAGAATTATGAAATCTTATTGGCTCTGGACTTGATTCAAAATAATTCATATAATGTATGTCATTTTAAGGGATATGATACAAAACTATGTCTGTTTAAAGTATAAAGAAGAACTGCACTGAATTTGATGTTCTTTCTACTGGCCATGGTACAAAAAAATACTGAAAAACCGAATATGACTACGCATTTTTTTCAAAAAGTGAACTTTGTGCATTCCAATAGTCAGCCGACGATGTGTAATTTTTGTAACTTATACAATAATATTGACTGTATATTGTTCATATAGCTGTCAATTAAGTTAAGCGAGAGTTTAACCAAAGATGAAAATTAATGTTTTAACTAATTTTGATAAATATTAATAAAATTATTTTTGTAGATTTCTTAAAACCAATGAAATGTTTCATTGCTTGCCACGTGTCTGCGTATTAACCATTAAAGTGAGTTCCAGAAATCATTTTCGGGAATAATCTCTGTAGCTTTTGTTTTCGTTAACAAATGTCAGATAATTATCAACACATACGTAAAATGGGCGAAAAACACCGATTTAATGCCATTTTTGATCATAGGTTAAATAAACCAAAAAAATTATAAAAACCACTTTTGGAAACACCATAATCAATAATCACTCCGTATTGAGAAGATTATTTATATTTATTTTGCCTTCTCAAAGTTGTGTTCTACTGCCCGTCAAATAAATATGGTCTAATGCTCAATTTTTTCCCTTCTCCCCACCCTGGGCCTTACCCCGCTTCTTCTTTCACATCATATGCCTAGGCACATGCGTATTATTTGTGACCAGAATTTACCTGGCGTGAAGCCACTGTTTGTAGGTTAGAATATTACTAATCATGTATAAAAAAGGAAATTGTCTTCATAAATTGGAATAATTATTCATTTACAGGTAACGTAAGAATGATCACGTCCTATTTTGGCTTGGTTTAGCATCGTATCACTTTGCCAGAATCACTCAACAATGGCTAAGGGACGATATGAGAACAAGACAACAAATATTCCATCGCCCAAATGACCAATTGTGGGACTTATTAATGAGGAAAGTATACGATCAAGGATAGGAAGCCACTAGTAGAAAGTCCTTTGGTATTTAGCTAACAGTACATCATTTTGATATTTCAAAAAGGACTTAAAATTAAGATTAAATATGGAGTTATAGACTAATCAGCATAGAAATATGGTTGTGTTATCTTATGAAAGGATACTAAATCTATTCCATTTTTGATCCTTAGCATTATTTCAAGTTTTGAATGCATGCACCAGAGAGATGAAGATTTATATATACTAAACTGTGATGAAATATAAAATATTAAGTTAAAAAATTAAGTAAGAAACGGAAAATCCGCAAAATGACGTAAACAACAAATGATAGTTATTAATCTTCATGTAGAGGATGTTACGTCATATCACACAAAATTATGACACGTCAAAATCAAAATTTGAGATCCTTTTTTCCAGCATATTGTGCAGGTATAATAAAAAATAGTGTATGATATACGTGTAGTAGAGCCTTTAATGGCCGGCTTATTTATTTATTTTTATTTATTTGTTATTCTAATCACTCAACAGGAAGCAAGTTCCCAATTATAGAGGATTAATACACATAAAATTTTACAAACGGTAGCACAATATATAGACTAACAATACAGTTACATCAGAAAATACAAGACAGTCACACAGATATAGTGATTAATAAATTGATATAATATAAAATACGGGAGAGATTCAGCAAGCAACCAGGTAAAGTTTTTTTCCTAAATTTAGACAGCGAATCAGCAAAAATATCGGGTTCAACAATTTTTTTTACAAATATTGTCATATGTATATGCTACACAAATGCTAACAGGAGATTTAAGTTCGTAATTTGTTCTTGGAGTGTTATAAATAAATAATGATGTATCCCTTGAATTGATGCGTGGAACACGAAAATTAATACAATTAAGTAGGTATTGATCATCAATTAAGCCATTAATAACTTTGTATAAAAATAAACAGGATTGGATTTTCCTACGAGAATCCAAGGTAACAACACCAAAGTCTATTAGGCAGTTAGAGTAATTAAAATAATTTGATGAATTTGAACAAAATTTATAGTTGCAATAGCGTATGAACTTTCTATGAATATTTTCAATAGCATTTATATGTTTGTTATATAGAGGGTTCCAAATATGAGAGCAATACTCAAGCTTACTCCTGACATATGAATAGTAGAGAATTTTAAGAATGTGACATTAGTATCAGAATATACTATTTCAATAATTCTAGCATGACCATCGTATTAAGTACCCTTTAGGAATTTGAATATGATGAAAATTTGTATCTGCTGAAATTATGTTCAAAATACGCGGAAGATATTAACATTCCTCATTCCTGAGTATTGGTAGCAGAGCACCGAAGACTATTCTTATTCTGCATTCTCTAATCAGGCGTTTTCTCCTCGAACTAAAGTCGTTGGAATTAACGAGCTTGGATGCTTAGAAAGAAAGATTTCACTCAGCGTTCACGCTAAACGTTACAGGCTGTTAGCACGATCTATGTAAACTACCTATTAGCATGATGAGAAGATGAGTGACGGCTCTAGATATATGACTTCGTGAAACATTCCTGAAATAAAATACCAGTTTTAAAAAGTGAAAACTCGTCAGATTTGACACAAATTAATATACGAGTACATACCTAACATTTTATCCTACAAATACTACTACATAATCATTGCTTTTTTACCTCTTGCTAAGAGAGGTATTGGTTTCATGCTAAAAATCGCATATCCAGATTTTAGTGAATAAGCTCGTTTTAAAGTCCCTACAATCCAATTTTAACATTTTTACGATGTGTTTGAATTTGTGTATATGTGTGTGTGTGTGTGTGTGTGTGTGTGTGTATGTATTCCTCAATCTGATATTAATGGGAACAGCTGAAAAGGTTTTGATAACATTTGGACAACCGAAAGTAGTAGTTTCTTAAAAAAATCTTCTAAATATTATTTTTTGAAATTTTTTATTACAAATAATGAAGAAATTCTCTATTTAATACTTTAAAAACTTGTTATATATTCTAAAGATTTAGAGATAAAGAAAATCCATACTAATATAATAAATGCGAAAGTAACTCTGTCTGTCTGTCTGTTACGTTTTCACGCCTAAACCGCTGAATCAATTTCGATTAATTTTGGTATAGAGATAGATTGGTTCTTGGAGAAGGACATAGGCTACCTTTTGTCGCGAAAATAAAACTTGAACAGGTGAAATAGGGGATGAAAATTTGTATGGAGAACCCATCATTTCTCCCGCTGAACCAATTTTGATGAATTTTGGTATAGAGATAGATTGGACTATGGAGAAGTACATAGGCTACTTTTTGTAGCGAAAATAAAACTTGAAGGTGGTGAAATAGAAGATGAAAGTTTGTATGGAAAACCCATCATTTCTCAATTCTCAAGTTAGGGATATAAAATTCTTTGTTATGCTTTTGGTAAAAAATAAAGTGTTTTAGCGTTTTTGAAAAGACATCCCTCAAGGCGGTACAATAGGGGATGATTTCATTTATTTTTTTATCTTTGTATCTATAGTTAAGTTTTAACAGTTAGCATATTTTCGATATTAGTAGGAGAGATAGCTTGCATCATATGTACATAAGTAAACGTACCCGAGACATGTTTAGAAAAGGGCGCTGTTAGGTGCGGTGCGGGGATCGGGTGGGCGGAGCATGTTACATGTACGATGCGAGGCAGGTGACGGGCTTCCTAAATGTGAAAAATTACTGGTACACGTGTAGCTAATCGTTATTCTAGCTTTACCCGTGCGAAGCCGGGGCGGGTCAGCTAGTAATAAATAAAGTAAGAACAGTTTAATCAGCATGGGTCCGATCTTCAGTTGTTTTCGAGAAAGAGTCTATTTTGTATTGGAATCGAAGAAAAACAGACTAAGATAGTGGTCGAACAAATTTTGGTTTATGCTAGTAAATAGATTATAAAAAACAATAACATACTATATGAAACATTTTTTTCACTTTCTAATAGTTACGAAATTATTTGAAAACTAAATATTGGCCAAGGGCGCCACAACTTTTGCCTTAGTATTTTTTTTGAAAAACAAAAACACATCTAAGATGACCTCTGAAAGGTAAACAAAATGTCTCATTTAATCAAAGTCGTAACATTTACAGTTTTCGAGATAGCAGAGGTAAACACCGAAAAAACTCATTTTTCATTGCCTTTTATCTCGGGAACTATTAAAGATCGGACCTATGTTGATTAAACTTTTTTTACTCATTTTGGTCAGTACTATATGCCCTCACAATTTGTGACACTTATTTTTTAACACCCTGTATTTCCGTCAATGAATTGGAACCATCTTGAACATTTTAGAAGAGTAGGACAAGAATCCTTATAGAATGAAAGAATAGATATAATTAGAATTATTTGTGTGAACAAAAAATATTAAATTCGATACTTATGTTACAAAAGAGAAATGGAGAGAGGTATTTACTGGTTGTAACAAATTTTTAACTTTCCGTCACTTACAGTTAAGGTAGGTACAATAAGTATTAGGTACTTTAAAATCTGTCATTTTATAACACTCTTGTCTCTTATATTTATACGCTCTGTATGAACTTATAATTCAATGCATTCTTCACGGTGTCAATGTCTCTGGTGTGGGTGTGAAGCGCCATACATGATGGATTGCGCTATGTTATTGTACGTCCGTATGAGTGTATACATGTACGTGTTCTGATTCTGGCCATGACCGCTGTATTAGTTGAAACTGATCGCTGTATTACATAGCATTCATGTGCGAATGTGGGAATCGACGATTGTGTTGTAAACAATTCCTAACGTCTCTATTGTCAACCACAAACATGGCGTCAAACGGGACTCAAATCAGACAGAGAAAATGGGAAAATAGATCATGTTCAAATTATTAAAATACTTGGCAGTTAAAGAAAACTATGCATTATTATTTAAAACTAAAACTTCTGAAATTTAATAAAAATTTCTTTTTAAACATATTTACTTCTCGCTGAGAGAAAATTGGATTCATGTCAAAAATCGCATATCCAGATTTTAGTCAACTTTTAAGTTCACTAGAATCCGATTTTAATATTTTTACAATGATGTATGTATGTGTGTAGATGTGTGTCTGTGTGTTTGTGTTTTTGTATGTGTGTGCGTGTGTGTGTGTGTGTGTCTGGATATTGGAGAAACGGTTTCTCAAATTCTACCGCGAGTATTTTTTAACGTGAAACATTGAGTTTGTCATATCCTTGGTTACGACTTCATATTTGATTGACAGCAATCTATTTGCCCGTTCCATTTAAAATGAAACATAGGGAACGAATCTGACAGGAGTATTATATTAAAGTATTGTAAGAAATTTAGCGGTGTCAGAAAACCACTCGAGAGCACTAAACATATTTCGGGCACAAGGTGCACACAGTATTTTTTCTACATCTAAATTTAATTTTTAGAAACAGGTATAATTATTTAAACAATATTAACCTCTAATGACATCTTGTCAATATGACAGATAACCCTTGAATTCCCCTATAAGTTATGATTTGACATTTGATTGACAGCAATGTATTTATACTTAAAATGACACATGGGGAATGAATTTGGCAGAAGTATTATATTTAAATATTGTAAGAAATTTAGCCGAGTCAGAAAACCACTCGGGCACAAGGTGCACACTATATTTTTTCTACAACTAATTTTAATTTAGAATGCAGGTATAATTATTTAAACAAAATTAACCTCTATTGACGTCGTATTAAATGTCAAATTCGTTCCCTATGTTTCATTTTAAATGGAACGGGCAAATACATTGCTGTCAATCAAATGTCAAGTAACCATGGATATGACAAACCCAATGTTTCACTTTAAAAAATACTCACGGTATAAGAGTAATACCTTAAACTGACATTAATGAGAAGAGTTTAAAAGGTTTTGGTAACAAATAGACTACGGGAAGTAGTAGTTTCTTAAAAGAAACTTCCGAATATTATTATTTGGAAATTTGTTATTACAAAGATTAAAGAATATAAAATTCTCCATCCGATACATTTAACATTTTTATAGATTTAGAGAGAGAGAGAGAGAATTATAAATGTATAAAATAATTCGTTGTAATGAATTTCACAGCACCACAGAAACCAGTTGATAAATTAAAATGTTTGTAATTGACAGAAAATTGTCAGTGTTAAGAATCCAGATATATTACTGAAGGCTTTTTCTGGGAAGTACATTTAATATTTCTTATTTTATTATTAATTAAATATTTAAAATTATAGATACATATATTACATATATCCATCAGAAATACCGCCAATCTTATTAATGGATTTGAATAGTCTCGAACATTTAGAAGAGTAGAAGGAAACTTATTTATAGAATTAATTAAAAAATATAAAAATATATGAATAATAGATGTAATTAGATTTTTTTGTTAGTATCAGAAATGTTAAATACAATTCGTACTTATATAGCCTAATATGGAAATGGCGAGAGGTCTTGTGCATGTCACAACAATTTTTTTTTTCGCTGTAACTTTTTAATGCAGCTTTACACCACTAATTACAATTCAAATTCTTCATTCTCAGTTCTACCTCAAATAATCTCCCTTGAAAGAATGTTAGGTGAGGAATTTGTTACATTTTAATTAGCTGGCCGTAGTCGTAGTACTTTGCATCTGCGCCTCATGTAAGTCAAGTAGGCGTTGTCAGTCAGCATCCAGCTATTGTTTCTGTTGATCTTCTCGCCTGTCTCTTTGGTTACGGTGCAAATGAACGAGCAGTGATTAACAGATCCGGCAGTCTGCTAGACGCTTTATGAGAGTTATATGCAAATTGCAACAATGTGTAGAATTGTCCGCTAACTTGGAGATAATGAAGTAATAGAATGTTAAAAGTTAAGAAATGCGGTCGCATAGATGAGTGCAGTAAGGGATCGGTCGTTTTCCTGGGTTCGAATCCGACCAACTACAATCGATAAATAGTATAAAAGCGAGAGATTTGCCAAACGGACAGTTCAGACTGTTTTGCTACCGCTTATTAAAATTAATTATTTTTGTACTCGGTGTTCTTTTAACTAATTCCATTAGCATTCCCATATTTTTTTTTATATTTTTTTCTGAAAATGTAAGTAAAGTTATTAATGTAGGTTTATATTTTACCTTCTAGAAGAACATAATAAATATGAATTTTTGAATTCTTTAATAATATTTAAATTCTCTCGTGCCGTTACTAAACAATGCGACAGTACTACCCCGAGTGGCCACATCTGACTATCTATAAGTTTACATGTTATAGCCAATAAATAACTGAAGAAGAAGAAGAAATAACTGAACTTGGCAATTAAATGTTTGGTTACATTTTGACATACAACTTTTTACAAATACAGGGTGTTATGTAAGTAAGTGTACAACGCTTAACCGATGGTAGAACTAACGTCATAGATAATAAATCTGGCAATAATTTTTGTTTTAAATGCTTTCTATATGAAGCGGAATCCCTTAAAACTGACCAATTACAACAAAAATTATGTAAAAAAAATTAAAATTAATGTGTTATCCAAGAAAAGGTTGATTGTCAAACTAACATGAAACGCTTTTTGTATCAATGTACAATTTATATTCAGTTTCTTGAATAACAAAATCCCAATTACCTTAATGATAAGTATGTAGTTTTTCATTGTGACAGTCTCAAATACCTATTATCTGCCGAAACGTCAATGATCTTATATGCCAGTTTTAACTATCAACATTTTTTTCCAGAGAACACATTGATTTTTAATTTTTCACAAAATTTTGAACCTTGACGTAATTGGTCAGTTTTAAAGGGCCCCAGTTCTTATAGAAAACATATAAAACAAAAACTATTGCCAGATTTATTATCTATAGGGTTAGTTCCACCAATCAAAAAAAAAAAAAAAAAAAAAATGGAAAGATAATGAATACGATATATTTATAATTCGCAAAAAAGCAGTAAGCCTCATTAATTCATTAGTAGATGAGTTTATATGTAAAATTAAATAATTGTTAATGATATTAACAGGAATGGAAAAAAGTAAGTAATATATCAGCTATATTATCGAACTTAGTTGTACTATAGTATTTATCGTTAAGTAACGTCACAAAACACAAATTGATGCCGCGGAACATTATTAACAATATTATGAATGAAAAGTTTAATATTTTTAAGAAATTGAAATTACTAAAGTTACCTTATATTTCTAAAACTTGTTTGTTATTAGAATTTTCATTTCATTTATAGTTTTTCTCTTGTACAGAGTGGGACAGAATGACCTCCCTGATTTGAAGGGTTAATTGTATGATAACGGTGCAAGATACATACAAAAGGTTTTTATTGCTCAAAGGTACATGTAATGCCGTTTTATTTTCACGATGTTTGGAAAATGATTTCGTCCAAGTGGCGGCCTTAACGAGCAATGCACATATTGAGCCTTTCGACGAAGCGCATCTTCATCTTTGTGGCACAGTAAATAAACAAAATTGTCTTTACTGGGCATCTGAGAACCCTCGTGTACTGCATCAAATACCTCTTCACAGCCCCAAAGTAACAGTTTGGTGCGCTGTGTCCTCTATACACATTATTGGGCCTCATTTTTTGAATCCGAAGGATTAACTGTTAACTGAATTCGGCTCGCTATTGTGACATATTGGAGAACTTTTTGCGCCCCAAAATGGAAGAGTATGACAAGGAACACGACACAGAAGCCTTCTGGTTTCAGCCACGGCCCTTACTGCCCGTCGATCACGCGAAATTCTGCAAGAGTTCTTTCCCGGTCGCCTGATCTCTCACCGGGCAGATGTTCCATGGCTCCCTCGCTCCTCCGATTTGAGCCCGTGTGGGGATATGTCAAAGCTGTAGCTTGAAGCTCTGAAGGAGGTGACTGAGGACGTCATCGCTGGAATTTCGCAAGATATACTGGGAGGAGTGGCCGAAAACTTCTTTGAAAGGCTCAATATGCGCATTTCTCGCAAAGACCGTCACTTGGACGATATCATTTTCCAAATATCGTGTAAATAAAACGGCATTATATGTACTTTTGAGCAATAAAAACCTTTTTTATGTATCTTGAACCGTTTTCTTACAATTAACCGTACAAATCAGGGAGGTCATTCTGCCCCACCCTGTACGAGTATTTTATACCTATTAATTGCATGCAAAATTTCAGTTTACGGTTTACATTTCGAAAAAGAGCTGACGGACTCAACAGTGGATGAAGTAATGATAATAAAATATAGATAATAATATTGTTAACATAGCTGTTTAATTTATTGGCCAAAACCAATAAATTTTCTATAGAGATTATGATTGAAAGATTAAAATATCTATTATGTCAATATATAATTCTGAAAATGAAGCTTAAGTGCGAAGCCTTCTTCACTCTTTCAACTTCTAAATCAATTTCAAATCCTATAATTTCCCCTTTACTTTGGTCTTTGTTAATTGTTAGAGAATGCGGAGAAGTATTTTAATCAGCTATCGCTTAGTTTTAGTTGATCATCCGAGCAGCCAGTGTTTGAACATAAAACTACAGTTTCCAAATTAATTAAACGTATTTAGGGTAGAATTACTAGTAGGGTTATGTGAAGATTGGACAAGGAGATTTAAGTTTATCGTTCGGGATAAATCACTGAGATAGATAACATTTGTATAGCTGATTTCGGAATAGTTATAGGATCAAGAATGTCGTTAGATGTGTTACAAATAATTAAAGGGTTGAACACAACTAAACAACAAGATAAATAGCAACTTGTAGTAGTTGCTATCAAACTTTTGTAATTTTATAGTCACACACAGACGAGACACACAACGAATGTTAATGATAATTAAACTCTAATTCTTAATTTAACATTTTGTGTGTTATATTTCAATTATAATATTCAGGCCCTGCTAGTCCTGGATAAAGTGTCAGTTAATTTAACTGGCAGGTAAAAGGAAATATCGCAATAATATTAGAGCGTAAATTGAAAAAATTATATACATATGTTGCGATATATTGCTTGGTGGAAAAACCGAGCCTAATTATCATTATAAAAATAATTTCATTTGTAACTATCATTAAATTACGATGATCTTTTGAGACTGTGATCGTAAGTATACATACATACATACATACATAAAATCACGCGAATCCAACTTAGTGGGTTAGCAAAAACCCGAAAATAAATAAATAATAACAATAGGGAAAGTGCTTAAAATAAAATCATCTTTCGCCACACATTCCTGTACAAACATACTTCGTTCACAACGTCCACATAAAACTTCAGCTGTCTCTCCATTCTCATAAAACATTCTTACTAACCATATATCTTCACACCACAACATTTACAAAACAATCATCCTTCACCACACATTCCTATCCAGGCACACTTCTTTCGCCTCAGCCACATTCATAATCGTATTCATGCATGCTCTTCTTCTCTTTCTACTCGGAAACTTACGCTCCTTCAAAACACTACCAATCACATCCATCCACTTACACACTGGACGGCCACGCAATCGAACACCCTCAACTTTACCAACATATATGCGTTTTACAAGTCGTTCACTCATCATTCTCTCCACATGACCAAACCATCTCAACTGACTCACTCCAACTCTCTTAACAACATTCTTCCTAACCATACATTCTTCATACACCAAATTATTCCTCACGCGATCCCGTCTTGTATACCCACAAACACCACGTAAATACCTCATTTCCACGGCAGTCACTCTCCTTTTATGCTTTTTCGTCCATGCCCAACATTCACTTCCATACATCAAAGCAGGCACCAGCACTCCATTATATACACTTAACCGAGCCTCTCTAGATACGTTTACGTTACGAGCAAACGTACCCAGAGCACCCAGTATTCGGCAATAATTACCACTCTCACTGGCCTATTCTGTAACTCAGTGGTTATTTTTTAACAACTGGATATTTTTTTAACCAATTGTTAAAAATTAACCTCTGAGTTGCAAAGTAGGACAGTAATACTGTTAAAATCTCGTCACGATTTCATGTTTTTCATTGTTTCTGATGGTCCGCTTGATACGAGTTTCCTTGAATAATCCGCTAGATGCGCTACGTGAGAACGACTCTATCACAGCAAACTATTTTTACATAAAATATAAAAAATGAAATGGATACCCTAATGAATTTATTTTTAATATAAATTTATATATTTCATGGAAACCTGAATCAATACATTGTTAGAATTTAAAATTGGAAAAACTAAATAAATTGATAAAACCGTACGCTTCCAGATTTCCATTCGGTAATAATATCTTCTTTCCGAAAATGTTTTCGACAAACATCATTCAATCTTAATTCGCGATCATCTCTACTAATTGCACATTGCCATTTTTTAAAAAGTGATATATCAAGTGGAGCAGTAATCAGAGATTCTTTTTCAGTGGATTTCTTGTAACCGGTTTCACATCCAAGAATGAAACATTTTCTATTTAATTTTCTTTTCATTTTGCATTAATTGCAATATCTTTCAACAAAATATTTATATTACATTACATATAATACGAATATGTACTTCAAAACCTGTTTTATTTACCTTTCTATAAGATATAACATGTAATATTTTCAAAATGACATGTAAATGACAGATGTCAGTTGGGTCGTTGGCACATTGCGCCTCTAGCGGAAAAAACGAGGAAACATGTATCGCTTTGGACCTTCGTTTTGTGCAGAGTGGCACAATCAGTATATTTTAAATCGTGGGCAGCACTAATAACTTTCAAAAGAATTACATTATTGTCAAAACAAATAAACATACAAATATTTAAATACATACAGGGTGTCAATTAAAACGCGGGCCATATGTATTAAACATGGGAATCAGTTTTTCCTTGCGGAAAAGTTCCCATTTAATATTAAACAAAAATGCTCAGTAACTTTTAAAAACCAAATTTTATAAATATTACTCATTCGTATTGAGGCATTAAATTTAAACAAAATAACAAAGAAATGCATATCGTTCGAACTGTCAGAAATTTGATTTTCAAATAACAATTTTAAATAATTATATTTTACACCTAAGTCCCTAAAAATATTTTGTTTTTATAATCTATATTTAAATCACTGCACAAATTTGATTTATTTTTATTTTGTAACGTGCAAAATAGAAATTCTGACATTAGACGATATGCATTTCTTTGTAATTTTATTTAAATTCCATGGCTATCACTACAAATGAGCAATACTTATTACATTTCAAATTGGAATTTAAAGCTTATTAAATTATGTAAAATTAAATCTGATTTGTGACTTGGGTCTAGAATTTAATTCTCAACAACATTTATTTGAATCATTTTTGTCTAAATACAAATGGGAAGTTTTGCGCAAGGAAAATCTGATTTACCATGTTATAAACGCCTATGTCCAGCTTTTCAATTAACACCCTGTAATTTAAATTAAATAAAGGTGTACAAGATTAAATTGAATTAAACGAGTGAAACACAGGAGTTTTAAATTTAATAAAAACTCTTTAAGAACAGTACTTAAAAACAAAAGGTACAGTTAAATATGCCTGGAAAATTTGACATTACTGACACGTTGTTAAATGGTATGGTATGATTATTCTAAGATAATTAACTTATGATCATTAATATTTGTCGTCTGTCTTGTCTGTTACACTGACACTTCAATCTCAATAATTATTTTTTACATTTTCAAAGATATGTGTAAGTATTTTATTAGAGGTTCGAAAAGTGAAGTGAGTAAAATCAGTGGAAAATTCAAAACATCTTAAAGTCGTATAAAATGAAGAGCGAGCGATAAAAAAGCTGTGAATATCCGGTGCATAGCAGCACATAAAGCGAGCCGGGAACGATGCTCCAATCCTCCAAGTGTCCGCCGGTCTCCGAACACGAGCTCCACAACACATAAAAATATTATTAATGCCAACCCAAAGTCGTCTTCTGAATCCTCCTGTCCGGTAATTTGTGGTGTGGTCTCTCCCATTAAAAAAACTGATTAAAACCATGATTATAAAACATTGTAATAAAATTTCACACATTAAAATAAAATTCGAATAAATTACAAATAAACTGGTAGTCATTAAAACTATGTTTACGGCACTAACTGTCCGGCTTGCTCATATTTTTGTTAATAAATTACTAAAACGAAAATAATAATCATAAAGTATAAAATGTGACTACTGGCTTCGAGCTCGATGTCCGATGGAAGACGTTAAATTATAAACGGTTGGGTGCGCGGCTCTTTCTCTTTCACGGGCCCACCAGGGCCGTGCTAAGAAATGGCACCAGCTCTTCAAAAATATTAGAGTTTTTTAAACTCTATATATCTATATATCTGCGCGATAGATTTTACGGTTTCTGACGCTTGATCAAAAACGTGTTCGTTTCCATCTATACGATACTTCCCGTCAAATAAATATGGACTGGAGTTTTCTACACTGATGCCAATTTGATTGGTCAAGCTCGAAGTTAAGTGCATCCGGCATTCCTAATTTTCATTTTGATATAAATATTTAACTTTTTTCGTGTCAAACTTAAAAAAATATACTTCCTTAGAACGTTCAACATTGGTTAACACAAATTGTTAAAAAAACAAAACTTAACAAATCTTGGAATAATACTACCTTTTTTTTAGTTTAAGTTCTGTTTTTATTTATTATTAAAAACCAACGTTTCGGCACCATAAACTGGTGCCTTCTTCAGGGGAAAACATTGACATAAATATGTGAAATAACAAAAACAACAAGTAACCAAGGTAACAAGAAAAGTTCGTAAATGTTACCTTTTTTATGTATACAATTTTCTAGACAATATATGCATGCCCGGCAATAAAATCTCCTTTTGCCAGAGGAAAAACCGTCCCAAAAACTGGCAGAGAAGTGATCTGTATAACTCAGAGACGCTTTATCGGTAGCGAAATACCGCAGCCGTACTCTTTATTAACAGATATTAGAAAAAGTGTAGAAAAAATTGTATACATATTACAAATTACAACATATTTAATATTGGAAGCCATGCGCGACTAAGTTCTAATCCGTCACAATGATTGAGATTGATATTTCTTGTTTTATAAATCTCAATGGCTTCTCTAATCTTGTTCATTTCCGTAAAAGTTTATTTTATCTAACTATATGTTTCTGCTCAAAAATAAGACAAGAAATCATTATAGCAGGAACAATAATCACTTTTGTTTAACTATACAAGTAGTAATAATAAAAACAATCTTGAAGTAAAATATCTTAAAATTGTTTTATTTATTTATTAAGATGTGAAAGATGTTGTTATTAAATCATTTTGATCATTTTCAACTCCATTTATTTTCATTAAAATATTAATGAAACTGTGCATTTGATTCAACTGAATGTTTTTTCTGGCCGTCCGATATGTTCGATTTTTCGGGTCTGGTCAAAATCGAAAGTCCGACTCGTCTAAACTTTTACAAATGATTAGCCCGATTCGACCCGAAAAAAAATATCTGTGATCGACTCGAAATCGAGCCAGGCTTCGGGCTGGGCCAAACGTCGAGTCGAGTGCATCCCTATTGAAAATGCTAAGTTATGAAGAAAGGGCAACACCGCAGGGCAAGGGACAGGATGGGGAGAAGGTAAAAATTGAGCATCAGTCCATATTTATTTGATGGCGAGTATAGCAGTCGTTGAAAATACAACGAAAAAATATTAGGAATAAAGAAATGAGATTCAAAGTAGAAGTTGCTTACTATTAGTAGTGTAAGCAATTAAAATTTCACAACTTTAAACAATAAAGAAGAAGTGAAAATTAATAAAAACCATCTCTTCCGCGCGCATTTATACCGCTCCTTTTTGAACTGCAGTTTATATTTCTTCCAGCGTCACTATTCTTCCTAAGATATCCCACAGATTTTCAATTGGCGACAAATCTGGAGAACGAGCAGGCCATGGAAGCACTGATGTTCTGTGCTAATTAAAGAATGTTAGTAGGTACTCTTCTCGCAATATGTGGTCTTGCGTTGTCTTGCTGCAATACGGCTGTCGGATTGAGTTTCATAAAGATAGCAGCTTCCGCCGTATGACGCACACGAATGTAAGACACATTCCTTCTTCCACCCCGACGTCGTCTAACAAGTATTCAAGAATGATTTTGGTAAAAAAAGCGATTCATCAGAAAAGATAATGTTATGCCATTCATGATTCCATAGTTGTCTTTTTCTGCGCCAGTCCATTTGCAAAGATCTATAGCGCGCGTTCAAAGGAAGTCTTATGGTGCTATTCTGTAACTTTGCTCTATAACACTGTAACTCTATACGCTCTGTAAGCTATAGAGCTCTATAAGATCACACCTTATAGAATAGTAAAATTACCTATTCTGTAACTCTCTCTGTATTAAGTCTGGCTATAGAGTTGTTTTGGTTGTAATTCTTGTCAAACTGTCAAATATTCTATAACCATATTTTTGACAAGACGTTAAGAAATCATGTATAACTCTAATAATATGTAAGTAAATATATATTTAATTATATTATTGAATTAATGTTTATTGTCATATACATTTTGATGATTGTATTTGTAATTCTTGTTGCTGTTGTGATATAAATAAATAAATTAAATATACCATCACGGTGTATTGCTAGGTGGGCCAAACTGCTCTATATGCCGATATCGGTAATGATGATGACATATTTGTACCGTGCGGTCGTTTAAGATTCGAAATAATTTTGGCTTCGGTCGGGATCGATCCCGGTTCCCCAGATTCGCGACCCGACACTCAGGCGCTACGAGACCCTAGTTATTATTAATTATTAAGACACCATTTAATTCTTATTCTAAATAACTTTTTTTTTTAATGAAATGGAAACTATAGTAGAATCGGCCAGACAAACGAGGTACGTCATACCCTTTGAAAAAAACATTATAAAATCAAATTACCTAACGCGAAATTAATATTTGTATAAATTGTCCGTAAAACTAAATAATAATTTTTTAAAATGTGTCAATAAGTTATATTATCATTACAGCAATATAAAATAAATTATAGCAGTACTTAAATTGCCGAATATTAATTCATTAATTTCATATTTTTTTCTTCCATTGGTAGCAATGATATTTTGTACGTTTATCGTGGGCACGAAAGAATCGTGGTTATTGTGACAGTTCTGCAAGTTTTAGGTTATATTTATTAAAAGTCTTTTTCAAGACTACTTCTGTTGATTCTAATTTGACTTTCATTTGTGAAAATGCCGAAAGCATTGTCGAGGCAGTGTCAACAATTGGTGATAAACCTATTGTCGTACTTTGAACGAGAGAAAGACAATAATGGACCCCTAATACATTTCGCAGCTGTACGTGAAGTAAGTAATTATAAACTTTTCATATTTGTAAGCTAAAAATGATTTTTATAACTGAACTTATACATGTTATAGAGAGTTTCCGAAGCTCTTCAACTTTCTATGTCAACTGTTCATTCACTTTCTGCTAAAATGAGAAGAAATGAGACCATTCTTAGCCCAAAGAAGAAAAAACCTCGTAATAAGCCTGTAGTAAATATTGAATCTTTTACTGAGACTGCTATTAGGAATGTGATTTACGAAATGTATGCTAAAAGTAAGTAGTAGTATTTTATTAGTAGTAAAATAACTAAAACAATAAATTTTTAGAAATTCATATTACTCGTGATTCATTATTGTCAATTCTGAAAGAAAGAGCTATTTTTGATGGAGGAATAACAAGTTTAGGCGAAGTATTACACACCATTGGTTTCAAGTGGAAGAAAAATAATAATCGACGTTTATTATATGAAGATCGTCGTATCACAAATCTACGAATTAAATTTTTAAAGGAATATGTCCGGAATTTGAAAAATGAAAAACCACTGCAGTTAGTTTTTCTGGATGAAACTTGGATATACCAAAAAGGGACAGGTGGAAGTTCTTGGCAAGATAATGATTCCCGCAGTGTTAAACGAAGAACCGAAGGTGGCAAGAGATATATAATACTTCACGCAGGCACAGAAAATGGATTTGTAGCTGGCGCATCTTTGCTTTTTGCGTCAAAAACAAATAACCCTGATTACCATGGTGAAATGAATCAGGAAAATTTTACCAAATGGTTTCAACATCAACTACTGCCCAATTTGGAGGAGCCGTCCTTAATCATTATGGACAACGCCCCGTACCATAATGCCACAATAGAAAAAATACCGACTAATGCGTGGAAAAAAGAAGACATAAAAAATTGGCTAGAAAATAAACATATCCCTATTTCGTCCTGTATGTTAAAAAATGAATTGCTGAATTTAGTTGCACAGTAAGTTGATGTTTTTTAAAATTATTGTTAGAACTTTTTAACACTGTACATAATTCAGGAACAAACCAACAAAACGGTATGTGATAGACGAGATGGCATTGGAATTTGGTCACCGTGTTCTAAGATTACCTCCATACCATTGTATCTTCAATGCGATAGAGAATATTTGGGGCATTTCCAAAAACTACTACAACACACATGTTGGCAGGGATGGATGTGGTGATCAACAAACACTACAGCTCTGGGATGAAGCTTTGAAGTATGTTACACCTGAGATGTGGAAAAATTCCATTGACCATGCATCGAAGGAAGTTTTAGAATGGTGGAACCGAGAAGTTTTATTTGATATAGAAAATATTGCTCCATTTATAATCAATTTGGGCGAGGATTCTGACAGTTCCGAATCTGAAGAAGATTCAGATTTGTAAGATTTTGTTTATATTGCTAAATAATAATTGTTTATTTATTTATCAATTCAATAAAAAAAGCATGTCATTACGGCATATTACCCATTGTTCGGTGTGCCAACTGCTTTTTCGCAGATATAGTATTAATAATGATGACATATTTATACCGTGAGGTCACTTTTGTGCGTTTTAAAATTTGAAATATTTGGCGTCGGTCGGGATCTAACCCAGTTCTCCAGGTTCGCGACCAGATACGCAGCCACGAAACCTCATATCAATTCAATTCATAATATTATTCAGGAATTGTATACATTTTAAAAAAAAAATTTAGTTGGAATTTAAAATTATTTTTTAAAATTATAACAGACATCATTATTTAGATTTTACATATTGCATGTTATTATTTATTTAGAGTATTGTTTATTATATTATTTATTAATAGTTCTTTTTTAATAAATCATATAAATAGTTATTTATGGAACAAATTCATTGCTTATATTTTATTGTAATATTTATTTGGAATCAAATGTATTATTTCTAATAAATCTTTTTGACAAATGTTTGAATTTGTATTTACTTTATCATTAAGGATCTTGAAAATTTGGGTATTAAAATTAAATATGTACGCAACCTGCATATCACATTTACCTTACGATTTAAATATGAGATATAAACATGCCCATAGATGACGTCACATAATTTAGTTACTTTTTTGATGACGCACCTCGTCTGACCCGCCGATTCTACTATATGTTTTCCGGAGTGGCACAACAAATTCTTTCATTTTCCATTTCAATATTTCTAACATTTGACAAAATTTTTTGTAATATAAATATTTTTGACGTTTCACTATGCTCTATAAATACTTTACAGTCAAGATTTTGGCGCTGTAAGATTTATAGAAATTTCTATAAGACTATAGCCCTTATAGTACTGTAACCTAGTTACAAAATAGCTATTTTCTTACATACTATAACATCGGTTGTTTATAGAGCCTATAGAGCTTATAGAACGTTACAGAATAGCACCATTAATAAAGACCGGCATGCGTGCAGCCCAAATTTCGCAAAACGGTTACAAATACCTTGTTACCCTCCACCATTAAAGCCAAAGCATTTTGACTGCAATCTTGTAAATATAGAATAAGATTACGGTCCTCCTATGAGCCCCAGATCCTGTCTGTCGCCTCTCTGTACCTGGCTCTACTCACTGTTTCCAAATGCGTGAAATTGTACTAACTGAATTTGAATCATGTTGGAAGAAATATTTAATAAACAAGTTTTTGTGATAATTAGGTTTGAACATGTATATTTCTTCAAAAACTGAACTCAGCGATTCCGAATTTTAATCGTTTACAGTACTAATAATAAGCAACTCATATATTGTATCATTTATTTATTACTATTTTTTTGTATTATATCAAATACAACTGTCGGGTGTAATTTTACTTTATTTTTTTAATTATAAAATTTAGTGAAATAGACATACTCTGAAATTTGGAAGTTGCGTCATCTTACTGGAACCACATATCACTGAGGTCTATACCATCTATTTGATGCCTGAAGAACTCCGTAATCAAGTTCCGGTAACCAACACCATTTACAGTTACAGCAGTTCCATTTCCATTTTCAATACAAGTAAAAATTTCTTCCTTGTTTGAGTCCGGTCCTGTTGTGTGCCCTGCCATCAACGGACACTCATGAGCGCGTGTGTGATGACTTCTCCGAGTTTCATTCATGGTTCAAGTTAAGGCTACGTCATTGACATTGCTACCGAAAATTATTTTCACTAGACAAGCTGTCAGCCAAATACTTTATGCTTATTTTATTCAAGTTTTTGTTGTTACTCGACTCTGGAAATTTGGGCTATTTTCTTTTGAAGAAATGGAATGTATATTTCCTGTTTACAGGAATTCATTTACCCCGAAACAAATGCCATTCTTTTTCCGACAAACTTAACAATGAATTTCACACTGTTTAAAATATTATTTAAGAGCAGAAGTGCAATATTACCAGAATATTAATTTTTCATCACGGTTTATTGTTACTCATTTTTGGGTGTGCTAATTTGCTTTTGCTTACGAGTATATTCGCAGAGGTTGGAAATGACGATACATCCATCCAGTAGACGACACTTACCAGGGATGATTTCAGTCAGATATGAACTCAAGTCGATTGATCGGAGATAATGAAATTAGCCATATCAGAAAATATAACTTTTGTGAAATGTGAAAACTGAACCTTGCCCAAGAGTGTAAAAGCTAGAGGTGTTAGGTGTTGATACTCATAATATGTAAAAATGCTTATATGAGGGGAATGAGGTCTTTAAAAAAAAAGGTTAATTTTTTTGTTTATAAAATAAGTTCAAGTTATTTTCACAATACATCATACAATATTTCTCAAAAATATTAATTCATTCATAAATTTGTTAATAAAGTCACCGAGCGATGAGTCCTATAGTTATTTTAGTCTTCGACAGTATTATTTTCTAAAAATTAAATAAATAAAAAAGTTAGATTACATAGCTGATATTTCATTTTCTTTTCGTTTTCATTGTTGTTGATATGATTAATAATTATTGAATTCCACAGAGATGATAAACTATTATTGAATAAGGTAAGTTACTGCTTTTTTTGTGAATTATAAATAATATCGTATTTATTATGTGTTCTTTTTTTACTTTGTCGCCCTATACATAGAATACATAGGTTAGTGGAACGTCATATGGGGTGATGTATATCATATGTAACCAAACATGTTGTCAAGTTATTTCTTGGTTATCTGAGTCTGTGATAATGGTGTGTTTAAAATATGTATTAAAGATACTTGTAGGTAAAAATGATTGTGACATATTGAATAGTAGTTTCAGATTTGGCCACTGGAAGGCAGTGGTACCGCATCGCTAAGTGACGTCACCCGAGGAAATTGAAATAGCATTTAAAATTTCAAAGTCGTAGTTTAAATATTATGTACTTCTAGAAGGTAAAATACCAACATACATTAATAACTTTGCTTACATTTTCAGAAAAAATTATAATAATAAAAAAATTGTGGAAAGAGAAGTTTTTAGATTAACATAAAAACAAGTATTTTTTCGGTCAAATTCAGTTTTATTGTTCAACATGTGCTCTCTTAAGTCAATACACTCTTTCCATCGATACTCTCTTTTTTAATTTACCCATGGCACGATTTTTACCTCTCGCTAAGAGGGGTAATGGAATCACGATAAAAATCTCATATCCAAATTTTAGTGAATAAGCACGTTTTAAGGTCACTGGAATCCGATTTAACATTTTTACAATGATGTGTGTGTATATATGTGTTGGACAGACGGTTTCTCAAATTCCATAAAACTACAGGCCAATTTAACTCTGTATTCCTTAATCTGACATTAATGGGAAGAGCTGAAAAGGTCTTAACAATTGGAGAACCGGAGGTAGTAGTTTCTTAAAAAAAAACTTTTGAATATTAGTTTTTGGAAATTTATGTTACAACAAATATTAAAGAATATAAAATTCTCTATCCAATAATTGAGCATTTTAATTATATCTTCTAAAGATTTAGAGATAGAGAATAATATATAGAAACCAGTTGCAAAATTAAAATGTTTGTAATTGACAGAAAAACGTCAGTGTCAAAAATCCAAATACATTACTGAAGACTTTTTCTGCGAAGTACATTTAATATTTCTTATTTTACTATTAATTAAATATTTAAAATTATAGATACATATATTACATATAGAAATACCGCCAATCTCGTTAATGAATTTGAAGTATCTCGAACATTTAGAAGAGTAGGAGGAAAACTTATTGAATGAATTAAATAATATATTAATAATAGATGTAATTAGAATTTTTGTGTGTGTACCAGAAATATTAAATACAAAATGTAGGTACTTATATAGCGTAATATGAAAATGGCGAGAGGTCGTGCTGGGCACAACAGATTTATTATTTTTGCCTTTTTTTATTAACACAAGTAACTCAAATGATTCTCAACAATAACTAATTGTCAGAGGCATATTTTGTAGCATAAACAATTGTAGCATCAATAATTTTGATGATTATGGGGTCCCGTGGCCGCGTGCTTGAGTGTCTGGTCGCGAACCTGGGGGAACCGGGTTCGATCCCGACCGACGCCAAATATTTCCAATTTTAAATGGCACAAAAGTGACCCCTGTGGTGCACTCTCCACGCCAGCAATGAGTGCCCGTGAGGTGACGCCTGGTAAACGCCCGCACGGTACAAATATGTCATCATCAATACCGATATCTGCGATAAAGCAGATTGTGGCACACTCAGAAATGGGTAATATGCCGTGATGATATATTTATTTATTTATTTATTTATTTATTTAGGACATCTACATGTTGAGACTAAAAACTTATCAATATCCCTCGTAATAATTCATTATCTCATTTTTACAGAACATTAATTCTCTCTGTTGTTTGATCTGGAATAAATATTCGGTGTAGTTGTGATTATATATTACACCTGCATGGCCGTTGAGTACACAAATTCCTAGGCTCTTTGCGATAGCGGCTACGAACATTAACGGCTATCTTCGCGCGTGTCTGGCATTGTTAAAAATCGCAGTCGCACTCGGCCGCTACAAATGTCTTCTGCTGCACGGCCACTTATCTGCCTCTGCCTGTGCAAAGCCGTGGACTGGACAAATGCAGGAATTAGTCACGAGGAATGCCAGATGGATGAGAAACTGATTGCAAGGTATGGGGATACAAGCCGGGCAATATGGAACTGATGGATGGGGAAGAGTAAATTGCAGATATTGATAATGGTACTGTTTGTATAATATTTAAAATACTTATAACGATTCTTCCTCTACCAAATTGATTTTTTTTTTCGGAGACGATAAAAAAGTGAAGCTTCACACTTCCATGAAATAATTGCTTGATCCTCACGTCACAGGTCTGTATATTTACCTATTTTTTTGTGGTCTCTTGAAACTCATGTACTTGAATGATTCATCGATTATTTTAAACATTATGAAAAAAAATCTGTTGTGGCCAGCACAAGACCTCTCGCCATTTCCATATTAGGCTATATAAGTATTGTAAAGTTTGTAAATCGAAAAGTGAGACATAGGAGTTTAACATGGCGAAATCAATTTTCTTTGCGCAAACGTTACATAATAATATTATGCAAAAATACTTCAAATAAAAGTTATAGAGATTTAAATTTTGCATCTAAATCAGGTGAAACGATTATACTAGCTATTCATATAAACGTAATAATTAATTATAAATTTACAATTTTTATGATCTTTTATAGTCTATAGACAGCCATGGATTTATGACAAAAACTAAACAAATACGTTGTTTTTAACTATCAATTAGAACAAAAACACTTATCTTTCTGCGTTTTGTTAATTTACTACTCTAATCCGTACTTTGTTAAAATTATATTACTATATTTTTTAATTCATTCTATTCACTCTTATTCTTCTAATGTACGAGATTCTTCCAATTCATTGGTGAGATTGGCGGTATTTCTGAAGGGTATATGTTATATATGTATCTATAATTATAAATATTTAATTAATAAGAATTAAGAAATATTACTAAATATACTTCCCAGAAAAAGTAATGTCTCTAGCTTTTTGACACTCACATTTATCTGTCAATTCTAAACATTTTAATTTTTCCACTTGTTTTCCATGGGCTGCGAGATTCATTTACAACTTATTATTTTATATATTTATATGTCTCTATCTTTAACTCCATAGAAGATATAATAAATTTTTTAAATGTATCGGATAGATATTTCTATATTCTTTAATATTATTAATAACAGACATTTTCAAAAAAATAATATTTAGAAGATTTTTTTAAAGAAAATATTACTTCCGGTTGTCCAATTTGTTAATTGTTACCAAAATCTAATCAGCTCTTCCCAGGAATGTCAGATTGAGGAAACTGCAGTTAAATATTTTTTAAGTCTTATTGTATTTGAGAAACCGTGGTTCCAATATTCATACACACATACATGCACACACATTCACGCACATCATCGTAAAAATGTTATAATCGGATTGTAGGTGCCTTAAAACGTACTTATGCTCTAAAATCTGGATATGCGATTTTTAGCATGATTCCAATACCTCCATTAGCGAGAAGTAAAAAAAATCAAATGATGTTTATTTTAAATTAAAATGTCTTTAAATCAGTGGTATACAGTATGTTCAAAAAAATCCTAATTTGGAATAGGCTAATGACCAAAAAAACGTACGTCAATTTGAAAGTATTTAATTAAATGTCAATTTGGCACGAGATATTCTCATGAACGTTATCAAAAGAAATCAAAGCTTTTCTTCCCGAATCCTTATTTTAGTAAAAGAAATAAATTAGAAAACGATGAATGGCAATATTTTGTATTCGTCTTATTATCTTTTCTCTTTAAAATTACATTTCACGATCAATTTTGTCAACTTGACCTTTGAAATGAATAGTAATCAAACATAAGTTTCTGTGTTCATAGCCTACTCCTAATTCGGTTTTTTTCTGAACACAGTGTAGGTTTATCTACAGGACGTTCCATTTTTACGCAATAGTAAATTTATATTTTCAAATAGACACCCTATAAGCATATTTATTAAAAGTTGAAAAGTACAAGAAATTTACTATTCAATAGTATAAAAATCTGATGTGGCCAGTACATTTCCTTACCTTCCGTCATTTCTATGTATTTTGTACAAATCACAGACAAAAACTTCCTTGGAAAAAATTCTCTATATCCAGTACAATTATAACACGAACATATACTAAATATAAAATAAAATAAATATATCATCACGGCATATTACCCATTTCTGGGTGTGCCAGTATCTACAACACATGTAGACATCGGTAATGATGACGATATATTTTACCGTGTGGGCGCTTACCAGGCGTCACCTCACGGGCACTCATAGCTGCTGTGGAGAGTGCACCACAGGGGTCACTTTTGTGCCATTTAAAATTGGAAATATTTGGCGTCTGTCGGGGTCGAACCCGGTTCCCCCAGGTTCGCGACCAGACACTCAGGCACGCGGCCACGGGACCCCATATACTATTTTTTACAAATTCCATACCGAAAGTTCCTTGGAAAAGATCCTATAAATCCACTTGACACTGACATCTGTCAATTAGAATTATTTGAATATGTCAGCTGTTTCCATGATTATTGCAAAGCTGGCTGACTTATGAAAGTTAATCTATTTATAATTGTATAACTCTATATCTATTAAATATGAAGGAATATATATATATATATATATATATATATATATATATATAATCAAACCGTATAGACAATAAGATATTCTTTCATATTGATAATCTCAAAAAATGTCAAAATAATGATATTTAACTGCGTTTTTTCAAAAAAAACTGTTGAAAACTTAAGAATTTGAAAAATTTGTACAGTTATAACCAAAACTTATCAGCTCTTCATTGTAAAGAAGAGGAATACGAAAGAATTATAATTTTTAGAATTATAGTATTGGAGTTATCGTCCGACAAATTTTTGTCACACACATACACACACACACACACACACACAATATACCATTTATTAATCGTAGATAAATAAATATATCATCACGGCATATTATACCCATTGCTGGGTGTACCAATCTGATTTGTTCACAGAATACGATGATGTATTCGTACCGTGCGTGCGTTGACTAGGCGTCACCTTCCGGGTAGATACTGCTGGCGTGGAGAATGCACCTGCACCACAAGGATCCCAAAAAATAATGTTTATAAATTTGTTGGAAGACTCTTAAAAAATTAAATATTGGATCCTCGAATTGGTAAAAGGGCTACCAGAGTTTTTATTGGGTACAGTCAGAATTATTTGGGACTGAAATTTAGACAATTAAATATTTGGATATCAAATCAATGTCTTTGGTGTTTTTTTTTTTTTTTTTAAATACAACCTTATATATTTTAAGACAGTGTTCCAATCGGTCCTCTATGCTATGCTATAAACGAATGCAAAAATAATCTTATCTTTTTTAAATTTGCGTTAGTCAGTGTACAAATATGCTGTCAATTAGCGAAATTAACTCAGCGTTTGACGAAATTTCAAAACTAATAAATTCTAAAATTAATCCATGACCCAAGGTGCACTAAATTAGTAATGAGCGAATTTGAAGTTGTCATATGTGCCTAAACAAAAATAAGTTGTTTACTAAGAGCGCTAATTACGAAATTACTGCACCCGCTCACTTGATCTATATTTAACATTGGCACGCCGATTCGACATTGTTCCTATGATTGCTGCCTGTTATTACATCTTGACAGAAAAAAATCATCGCCGAGAATTAAGAGTGGGAAATTATTTGTAAACATAATTTTAATTTTGAATATGCGAAATCAGAGTTGCCAAGTAACAAATTACGGAATTTGGCGTCAGATAATGGCATTTTTGACAATGTGGATTTAAAAATAATTTTATATATGTAAATATTTAAAGTACTTAAAACGCCCACCAATGCATAAATAATTGTGCATATTATGTTTCAGAAAGTTTACATTTATTTATATACCGAATTCGAAATCTAATAAAATTAATTTCTTATAAAAAAATCTGTTGTGGCCAGCACAAGACCTCTCGCCATTTCCATATTAGGCTATGTAAGTATTTTATTGCACTTCGCTTTCGAACCGTCGTTTTATAACGAAAAATTACAGAACTTTACTCAAATATTATTTTTTATTGTATTTAACATGTCTTATGCACACATATAATTGTATTTATGTCTATTTTCATTGTATGAGGCACTTTATAAATGTAAGAGATTCTTCCAATTCATTAACCAGATTGGCGGTATTTCTGTTGGATATATGCATTTTACCTATAATTGCAAATATTTAATTAATAAATCAATAAGAAAGATTAAATATACATCCCAGAAAAAGCTATCAAAATGTAACTAAAAATGTTCATTTTTGACACTGACATGTGTCATTTACAAACTATGTTATAAACATTGGAATTTGTCAACTGGTTTCCTTAGTGCCTTAGCCTCTGCGATTAGATTACTTTATATATTATAGTGTCTTTATCTCTAAATCTATACAAAATATAATAAAAATTTTAAGTGTAGATGGCCAATTTTATGTTCTTCAATATTTAATAACAAAAATTTCTAAAATATTATATTTAGAAGATTTCTTTCTTAGAAACTACTACTTCCGGTTGTTCTATTGTTACCAAAACCTTTTCAGCTCTTCCCAGGAATGTCAGATTGAGGAATCCATAGTTAAACAGTTCTTAAGTCTTATAGTTTTTGAGGAATCGTGTCTACAACATCCATACATACATGCACACACATACACACATCCACACACACACACACACACATCATTTTAAAAATGTTATAATCGGCTTCTAGGGACCTTAAATCGTGCTTATTCACTAAAATCTGGATTTGCGAATTTTAGCATGAATCCAGTACCTCTCTTAGCGAGAGGTAAAAAAATGTTGTTTAAATATAAAAAATACTGAATTTTACCAGGTGTTCAATAATAAAGAGTACCTAGGTACAAGTTTTTTTAACGAAATATTTGTATAGGCACTGATTGCTTTTATAAATAAATTATTAACTTATGGAATCACTAACTGAATTTTTACTTTTAATAGTGTATGAAAAAAATTGTGTCACTCAAGAGTAAAGATAGTCTTTTATTCACTTGTACTCTAAATAAATATTATTTATTTATCAATGAACAAGAACAACCGATTAAGGGTGATTACCGATTAGTTGACAAGCGCTGTTTTTTTCTGTGAATCATTTATAAATTATTTTGAAGAAAAATAATTTAAATAAAAAATACGTAATTAATTTTTCTACAACTATTATTTGAAGTAATTTTCTTTAAAACAATTCATAAACGATTGACAGAAAACAATGCTAGTCACCTAATCGCTAATCGCCGTTAATTAGTTGCTCTTGTTCATACTAACGGTTTAGGTGTTTAGATATATCATAATTGTTAAATAAATAATATTTATTTAGAATATATGTGAATACAAAACTGTATTTACTCTTGAATGACAAAAAAAAATTCTGACACTATTGTACAATTACCTATAAATAATATTGAAACTACAAAAGACTTTAAAGTTAAAAGTGATAAAGAGAAAAGTACAGGATGATCCCATTAGGATTTCGGAACTTTTTTTTTTAAAAAAAAACATAAATATAAAGAAATCTTTGGATTTTTTTTATTAATCGAATATGTTATGTATTTCAGTAATTATAAAAAATAATATCAATTAAGTGGACACCTCTGGACCTTCTGCAGCACCCGATCCTTTTGAGGTAATTTTCGAAGACTTTTTCGTACATTTCGGGTGGTATCTCGGCTATAATTTGCCGGATGTTGTTTTTAGGTGCTCCAACGTTTTAGGTTTGTTAGCGTAGACACGACTCCTAGCGTAACCCCACAAAAAATCCAACGGCGTTAAGTCGCATGATTTGGCGGCCATTTGACGTCATCAAAACGTGATTTAATGCGACCTGTGAAATTTTCACTCAAAACATCCAACGTTGCACCCGATGTGTGGTAAGTTGCGCCGTCTTGTTGGAACCACATGCGCTTACCATCGACTGTTGCAGTTCGACCATCGTTTTCAAAACAGTAAGGTTCAATGACGCCCCCTGATCATATTGCGCACTAACTTAACTTTTTGGACATGTAATAGTGCCTTGTGAATCATATTTGCATTTTCCTCACCCCATATGCTGCAATTTTGTTTATAAACATATCCAGAAAGGTGGAAATATGCCACATCAGAGATGAAGATTCTCCTTGAAAAATCAGCATCAACTTCCTTGCGCTCTAAAACGCAATCTGTCTTAATTCTTCGCTATACATGATCCATTTCGTAATTGTATAGTTGTAAACTAATATTTAATACTTTGAAAATACGTGCTTATTGATAACTGTTTGATTTACAGTGCTGCAAACATAGGAAACTCAAATTGGATCACCCATTACTTCAAAATAATCCGTAAAGAAAAAAAATACTAGTCAACTTGTCGGTACTCATCCTTAATTAGTGGTTTATACTAACGGTTATGGTTACCATTTTTTTTTTTTTTTAGCATTTAGTTATTTAAATAAGTTCAATAAACGGAAATTTCGGAAAGAATTGGAGTTAAATATGTGAGCGAAATTTACGATAAGAATCCAATTTCCAATCTCGGTTTCGTCTCCAGCCTTCCATAACGCTTTCCATTATCAGCTGGACCGGATATCATCACGCATAGCGCCCACAGATGACGTGGGTGATGAGATTTGACAACGAGAACGATCATGGAAACAGAAATGGAAAAGGGAAAAGTCATTTGAATGGAAATATAATAAATTATATCATTATTACGTATTTTACTCAAAGTTTTGGGAGTAGTAACATAAATATATTTTGTGTTGTTGCCGTTATTATCCCGAGTATTATTTTTATTGCATTTTACAGTTAGATTTACATCGCTATCAGTTATCACTGGAGTTTGTTACAAGTTTAGGTCTAGGCATGAAAAGAAAAGATTAGAACAGCAACAAAAAAATATTTTTCAATATAGGCTTCTTACTTTTGTATACAAGTATTACATCATATCAAAAACATCTTTAATCCGTTATTACAATATTCCATTGGTGTGTCCGTAAAGATTTGGGAACAAAAAATAGGGGGCTAGATTTGGATTATAAGGCGGTTGGTCAATTTCTACGAAGCCACATTCAACAACAGCTACTTTTGAAAGTCTTGACTTGTCGGTCTGGTGCATTGTTGTAGAGCAACAGGACACCTTGCGTCACAAGACAAACTGACAGATATTAGAACTAATATTGCTGCAATTGTTTTGTAAATTGTCACACAATATAATGAAAAATTGTTTTAAAATTAAAAACTGTCTAATTCGGGAATATGAAAACGGCCCCTCGTACAGGTGACTCTGAATAACAGGCCACTCAAAATAACTTTTTTATGTATTATTATTTTTTATTTATATATATATATATATATATATATATATATATATATATATATATTTGTAAACCAGGCTTAGGGGCTCACCAATCATGGTATTTGTCATGATGGTAGCGCTTCCGGTTTAAGTGGAAGTCATTCAAATGGGACATTCTATATATCTTTATATATTTGGAATCTACGAAAAATTAAGAATTCAACGATATGCTTGAAGTGAATTTTTATTGAAGAAATAAATTACAAAACAAAAACGTAAGAAAAAATTATGAATAATTATGAATTAATCAGGCAACATGTAAAATAGAGTAATATTTAAGGTATATATATACTGGGTGTCCCATATAACATTACGTTCTTGGATATCTCGAAAACAATGCATCGTAACAAAAAGTGTGCCGAATCAAAACCTTCATAGTTTTTTGGGGGACATCAGATTCTGACAAAATGGCCTCCCGACCCCCCAGGGGGAGCGGGAAAGGGGGTCGACTTAAAAATCTTAAATGGGACCCCCTATTTTTTATTGCAGATTCGGAAAGAGCGTAAAAAAATATGTTGGTTTTATTCGGAAACTTTTTTTGTACTCTCAACAGGTGACGCTGTAAACGTAAAAATGTAAATTTGCTACAAAAAAATTAACCGATTAATATTTTATTAATAATTTGATAAAAATGACGTTTTTTGTTTCAATAAATAAAAAAAATTGTAGAAATATTACTCCTCGACACTCAGGGGAAATGGGAAATTAAAAGAAAGAAACTTTTTAAAAACTGACTATAGACATAGACAACTCGATTTCATCAAAAATGAATTCTATATTTTTACGATTGCAGCGCCACCTGCTGGGAGTACAAAAAAGTTTCCGAATAATACCAACATATTTTTTTACGCTCTTTGCGAATCTGCAATAAAAAATAGGGGGTTGACTCCCATTACCACCCCCCCCCCCCCCCCCCCCCCCGAAGCTGATGTCCCCCAAAAACTATGAAGGTTTTGATTCGGCACACTTTTTGTTACGATGCATTGTTTCAAGAACGTAGTGTTATATGGTACATCCAGTATATATATTTCTTTTCAAACACCCGGTAGTATGAGTGAACTAATGACTTTAGAGAAAAATATTATATACAAAAACTGATCACGAAAAAGGAGATCAATTTATCAGTAATAACGAACCAAAAATTAAACCAGTGGTAATCAAAAGGCAGAACAAAATTATATTTTTTAAATGGTACCCTATAAATTTTTTTAGTCCATTAAATAGAAAAAAATCTGATATCAGCGATATAAATATTGTATAGGGTTGTATGACAATTATTCCTAGAAATAAGTATTAAAACTTAGATATGTTATAATATTAAAATATAATATGCAATACAACACAGTATTGATACGACTATTACACAGGTTACAATAGTAATAAAGCTATTTTTGTTACATTATTTCCAATTTTTGATACAATTTTTCTCGAAATAATTGTTATATAACCATATATAATATTAATATCGTTGAAATTAGAAAAAAAATCTCTACATAATGGACTAAGAAATTATATATGGTACAATTTCATTTTTTATATATAATATTTTTCTCTAAAGTCATTAGTTCGCCCAAAAAAATTCTGGTTGTTTAAATGGAAACACCATATATCGGCAGATCGAGAAATTTTAGCACCTATTTAAATTAAATGTAGAAGAATATAGTAATAGCACTTAGTTCAGATCTTTCTAGACTTAAATGCTTCATTTGGAATTGGAGGAATGCTATGTTCCGTCCACATCAGATTTTTAGTATGACTATTAATAACTTGAGCACAGTGACTATTAATTTTATTTGTTCACCTTGTGGTAATTATTCCCGCCCACATTCTCCACCACTGTCCTCTTGACAGCGAGAAACGTCACACATTCTTGCTCATAATCAGTTATGCATATTAAGTTAGTTAAGTTCATTATTATACAAGCCGGGGCCTAGTTATTTATATGCCAGCTCTTCGCACACAACTGGAAAAGCACTTTTGTGACTGCAACTCACTAACACATAGGGAACTCACATGAGATTTGCTTTATAGGGAATGTCTGTAGTGGTGTGATTGTACGGCTAGATTAAAAAGAATTTCTCAGAAACTTTAATTGGCCGTCTAATGTGATATTGTTTATTAATCACGAACAAGACAGGCAGTAGATTTCAAGTGACATGGACGTTATATGAATTCATAATTCGATACGCATGTGAAACAATGATAGAAATAATTTACTATGCTCTCTAAAAAAACTAAGAACCAAGAGTTCACACTCAATGCTTATTTCAGATAATACTTCTTCCATTTTATTATTACACTGTTGGCTACAAAATTATTAAAACAATCCTATAGGAATCCTCAAAATGCTACAGCCCACACTATTGAACTATTCATTACAAACTACACGTATTATTAGTGATTCTGTCGAGACGAGATATTTCTCGCTTCTCGTCTCGTCTCGTACTCGAGATTTCTCATATCGACGAAACGAGACAGAAATGTAAAAAATATTTTACGCACATCTACTTTAAAATTGTTTGTTTATATCGTAGTTACCATGGCGGAAACTGAAAGATTACACCCTGCGGGCGGTAAAGTAGCATATACGGGCGGTAAAATACAGAAAGAGCCCGCTTACTGCTAAACAAAACATCAAAAATACAATTGGAAATGTAAACAAGACTCTTATTTTTAAAAAATTATATTAGTTCAGCTAAATTTTCACTAGATTTTATTAGAATTGCTAAAGGAATTACTTCAGATTTTGTCTCAAATCTCCAAGTTTGACATTTAAAAAAATATTCATATAACCAAATAGTTAGCAATGCAACGCATCGCCTTATTGTTTTGTGACATGGCCACCTGGCCACGTAATATTTTTATATAGCAACAAGCTTTAAATGTATTCAAAAAATAATTTGAAATCATTTCATTTGATTGCAGTTGTGTGTAAAACATTGTACATACCTCGGGCCGAAAGAAGTTTACACCCTTGGACGAATAAAGGCCTCCGCTACGCGTCAGGCTTCAAATTTCGTCCGCAGGCGTAAACCTTTTCTTTCGACCCTCTATATGTAAATAACTATTACGAGACGAGATATTTTTGCCGAGATCACGATTCTCGAAAATTGTTTCGAGATTTCTCGGTTATTATTTTCTCATGAGTTATATTTGCAAACGTGTAAAATATATCATATTTTTAGTGATATCTGTCTCTAATTAGTTATGGCATTTTTAAACACAAAGATAATAAAGTATTTGACATTTTATCTGTCAGAATTTTTTAAGCGTGCATTACACGATGAAGTGACTTGAAAAGTTTTCTCTGTCGCACAATGACATGAGTGCAAGAGAGACAAATGAATAGACTTTCAACGAAAGACTTGTAAAGAAAAACTGGAACATGCGCTACTTTTTCTTAAAAGTCCCTACAAATTTTAACTGTCAAGTAACTGTCAAATATCATTCTTGATGTATACAAGTAGTATTATAAGTGATCATTATCAAACTGAAAAACGGCAAAATAGGATAGAGAAATAATTGAAATCTTAATGTAAGTTATAACTTAAATTTTGACACTTTGATATTTTAATTCCGGCAAAATTTGATCGTGTAAATATACTTGTAAGGTTACTTATAAAGATACTTTTTAAGTCACTTGAAAATAAAAACTTCATGATGTAATCCAGGCTTTAGCTAAGTTTTTTGGGGGTATTTTCTTTTTATTGTTTTCTAAGAGATTAGAAAATGCTAGATAAATATTAAATTAATAAAATTATAACATAATAAAATTTGCACAAATTTTAGGTTATATCAAATTTTGATAGATAAAACGACAAATATTTATCTATTTGTTCAAATTACTATTAATACAAAATTGTATAAATTTAATAATTAATTTATAGGACCAAAATATACATATTAAATTTCCATCGAGAAATCTCGGCGAGAATCTCGGCCGAGACGAGACTCTATTAAACGAGACGAGAAAAATTTCGAGACGAGACATAATTTTATGTATTTGAAACGAGACGAGACGAGACAATAAATTTCTCGTCACGTCTCGTCTGGCCCGAATCACTACGAATTATGAAAGAAGAAAGTATGATCTACAAATTAACTGTACACTTTTTGAAAAATTTTTACGTGCAAAGTTGTGACTACTTGAAAAACAGCTATTTTTGATAGCTAATGTCATCAGTCCTTTGCAAATTTTTAAAATTTTGTTTTCATTGGTTTTATATTTATTTATACTGAAATATCTGGAAATAGAATCTGAGGAGTTTCGCGCGATTAACACTATTTAATAGAATTCTTATTAATTTGGGCTCAAAGTTCAGTAGTAAAGTCTTAGCTAAGCGCCACCTTCCTTTCGTTACTCTTCTCTACCTCAGATATACAGTAGGGGACGTATCAGAACTGTGTCTTCTGGACTATAAATGAATCATCTGCATATTTTTGAGTGCAGCAATTGCCTTATCGCTATAAGATAGTCTTAAAGATTCTATTTTTCGGTCCACCAAATTGAGATAATCCACGACAAAATTAGCATTTTTAACGACAAGAAAATATGTCTAATGCACGGCAAATTTTAAATAAAGAGAAAATATATATTATAACGGCGGAAAATATCTGTTGTGGTCAGCATAACTCTTGCCATCACAATTTTATGTTACATAAATATGGTAATTTACATTTCTTGTAAAAAGATTTGCATATTTGTATCTTGGTGCTAAACAGTACAATGTCAAAAATTTTCGAATATGAGTTATGAGTTCTAGGAATAAAACCCATTTAACTAAATTTTACACTTTTAGTATTAGAATTAGTAAATATGATTAAAATAAAATGTACCTACACTATGTTTATACGAGAATTTTAAATACTTAACTTATGTAATTTAAAAAATTAATTTACGGTTTCTCAGAAATTAACATAACAGATATTGGCCCTTTTATCACAAAGATACAGATATAATTCTACGAAAATTATTTTGTAATTTTATTAAATTTTTTATATTTAGCAAAATTATATCCAAAACTTAACATAGGTATCAGCAACTCTGGATATTTGACTCTTAACATATGTAACAATACCAAACCTTCGAATTTCTTATTTAGTTTCTTTGGTATAGTTTGGGCTATAAGATTTGTTAAAATAACCTAATCAAATGCACAAAATTTGCTCCCGCAATTTTTGGGCTGTTATATTTGTTTGTATGCATTTTTTCTAAACATACCTCAATATAACCTATTGCACAAAACTCGCACAGACATATTCTGTCGTCCTACATATAGATACTAGGTTTGTCCATATTTGTCGTTAAATATATCAATTTTGGCATGCCATTATAGAGCCCCCCTTCCCCCCTTTATTTTCAAATAACAGAAAAATGTGTCTTGTGATGCTCTCTTCACAACAGCAAGATAATATAGCAAAAAAAAATTGCGTTAGTCGATGTATATTCATAATTTCATTGATTAAAATTTTGACATTACCGTAAGACACGCAGATTAGATGTCAAAACGTTGGGCTTTGTCATTATATTAAAATAAAATCTGTCATTTTAATAGATGAATTAGAAGTATTTTAAGAGTAAACATGCAAGAAGTATATTGTTCCAGTTGATCTTAAGACAAAGACCATATCATCTTCCATCATCTTCTCTCTACAAGAGAGCAAGAACCAGCGTGGTGTTAGCAGACGGCTGGACGGCTCTACTTCGAACTAAAGCCACGCGGTCAACCTCGCTTCGCGCGACAAAAACCATTAATAAAACACACACAACCAAACAGGACTGTTTTTTATTTCAGGTGCTACAAACCCGGAGATATTCTCTATCATATAACAATGAATATCAACTTTTAAACTAGTTTCACATGAAGATTTGAAATAATTTTGAAAACAGGGTAAAAATCATAATTCAAATGTTTTTAAACATAGAAATGGACTTCAGAAATTAACGCGAATTAAAAAAAAATCTGTTGTGGCCAGTACAATACCTCTCGACGTTTTCGTACTATGCTATATAAGTATTGTACTTAACATTTCTGGTACACACAAAAAATTCTAATTACATCTATTGTTTATCTCTAAATTCATTCTATGAGCAAGTTTCCTCCTACTCTTCTAAATGTTCGAGAATCTTCCAATTCATTGTCGAGATTGGCGGTATTTCGGTATATGATGAATTATATGTAGTAGTAGTAAGCGCGTGTTTAGTTGACACTGATACTGTACATAACAGCATATTATATTACTATTACATTTCGACTTGTCCATGTACGAATTCTATATCTTTCTATAATTTTAAATATTTGATTAGTAATAAAATAAGAAATATTAAATGTACTTCCCAGAAAAAGTATTCAGTAATGTCTAGATTTTTGACACTGAAATTTATGTCAATTAAAAACATTTTAATTTTTCAACTGGTTTCCATAAGCTGATTGATTCATTATACAATGGATTAGTTTATATATTTATAACTCAGTCTATCTCTAAATCTATAGAAGATATAATAAAAATGTTCAATGTATTGAACGGGAGGTAAAAAACATTTTATAAATAATTGCTTTGCGACATATTTGAAATTTGTTTCCAGAGTCACTGTGACGTCACACTATTGCATCTTTCTCTTGCAGTCTATTAACTATAGAGTGTGGTGCAGAGCGAGAGAAAGTAGGAGTGTCACCGTGACTTCATAATGACATTAAAAATCAAATGCAGTTAAACTAAAGAAAATTATTACTTTTTAATACTACGAAATGCTTCAAAATTAAAAGAAATTTCAATTAAAATAATAAAAAAATTCGAGTGAAGGACACCATTGAAAACTATTGTTTCATCTTTAAAAGTTATTGCTTCGGTTCCGGTTATGGTGATTATAAACCAGCGTTTAAAGACATAAGTGTATACCGAAACGGGGATTTTATAAGAATAAGTACTGTATGACTGAGATTTCCAGATTTACCCACAACCCACATCTAATTTATATATTTGATTCCCATTTAATCTTCCAATGATTCCATCCCACTATTCCTTTCTTTCCTTACCTTCTTAAAATCTTTATCTTGCTATTATCTCCACTCTCCCTTCGTCTTCGGTCTTTGTCGCTAATTGCCGTGCAAGTCCGGCGTCGTCATCCGGAAATGAGATAATCGAACGTCGGGACGCGACCTGGGTATCATCTCCAAGGAGCACGAGGCGATGGGAACTCAACTCGGATTTAATCTGATCAACCGACAGGATGCTGTCATTAGACGTAGTTTGTAGTGTTAGATTTGATAATTCAAATTAAGAGGTAATTACCAACAACACACCAACGGCATAGCAATAAGAACAAGACAACTCAGATTGAGATTATTACAGATTTTATTAATTTCCTCATTAATTATAGAAATGAACGTTATATGATGTGTAGTTAACACAATGACTATGAGAAATTTAGTATGCGACTGGGCGACTTTCGTGTTTGTAAAACATCGCCAATTACAATTGAATACTTTTCTGGTGTTTTTATATACGGGCACCTTGTCATAATAGTTCGTCGAAGTTTTAAATTGAAATACGTTTCATTAATGTTTAACATTATGACAAAATTTAATTTTTAACTACACAGTGTTAAAAATAAAGCTAAAATGTTTTAAGGGCATATAGTTCTGATTAAAATTAGTAAAAAAAAAAAAAACTTAATCAACAAGGATCCGATCTTCAATAGTTTCCGAAATATAAGGCAGTGAAAAATTAGTTTTTAGGGGGTTTATCTCTGCTATCTAGAAAGCTATAAGAGTTATGACTTCGATTAACTGGGACTTTTTTTCATCTTTCAGAAGTCATTTTAGATGTGCTTTTGTTTTTCAATAAAAATCAAATTATTGCACTACGTAAATGTTGTGATTTTCGCCAATATTTAATTTTCAAATAACTTCGTAAAATTGATAAAAATGTTTCATACAAAATTTGTAAATAAACCCAAATTTAAATTTTCAAATGTCACTATCAAAAACAGGAAACAAATTTTTGTGTTAGTGTCAGTGTTACCAATATAAAGTATTTTTTTGTTATTGGCAACTAAATCAGTTTTTTTGCTCACTCTGTATTTTCTACAAATTATTCCATATCGAAAATTCCTTGGAAAAGATTCTGTGTATCCAACAAAATTATAACACGACCATATACTAAGTAAATTGCATTTGACTCAGACATTTAGGATATATCACCAGTTTCATTACGGAATATTACCCATTTCTGGGTGTGCCAGTATCTACAACACATGTAGACATCGGTAATGATGACGATATGACGGTAAAATATATATTTTACCGTCTGGGCGCTTACCAGGCGTCACCTCACGGGCACTCATAGCTGGTGTGGAGAGTGCATCACAGGGGTCACTTTTGTGCTAATTAAAATTGGAAATATTTGGCGTCTGTCGGGATCGAACCCGGTTCCCCCAGGTTCACGACCAGACACTCAGGCACGCGACCACGGGACCCCATCCGGATTATAGCATAACTGGCTGATTTATGAAAGTTAATCTCTTTTAAAATTCTTTAACACTAGATCTATTGAATATGAAGAAAATGTGTAATTAAACCAAATATACAATTAAATAAATAAAATAAAATAAATATATCATCACGGCATATTAATAACATGTTATAATTACATAACATACATAAAATATCAAAAATGATTTTTACGTTTTTTCAATAAAAACTCTAAAGAATAAATAAAAGTATTTCCGGTTGTTCGATTATAACCAAAATCTAATTTTAGTGTTGGAGTTATCGAGGAAATTTTTGTCACACACACACACACACACACACACACACACACACACACACACACACACACACACACACACACGCCCACACCCACACCCACACCCTTACACACACACACACACACACGCACGCACGCACGCACGCACTCACACGCACACCCACACACACATATAACAAATATACTCACACAGATATCATCGTAGAATTAGTAAAATCGCATCCTAAGGACCCTAAAACCTGCTTGTTCATTAAAAACTCACCACCGAATTTTTTGACGATTTGATGATAATAAGATAATAACTTCCTTACCTAAATGTGACGGAAAGTAAAAATATGAACAATAACAAAAACATCCGTATAAAAAATTCGTAAATCTGATAATATAATCTTGAATCTATAATAAAATCTGAGATGACTGGCGATATGAACAATTTTAAATATGATTAATTCGTGGCAGGTGTAGCAATATAAAAAGACAAACAGCCGATTCCGTGAACTAGGGTTGCATCCCTTAAAAAATGTCATCATCACTGCGGAGTGCCACAATATACCTCCCACCCACATAAACCAACAGTTCACCAGCCATTGTGGCTCGTTCACAATCTTACACTATTAACAATGAAGCTACGGGGTTCCTATACAAAATACATAAATACATTGAATTCATTATACATATACATACATCTCTTCCACCTAGCCAGTTGAAGAATCAACTTGCTCACCATATATGACAATTATTTCAACGCTGAAGAATATTTGGTCGACTGGAATGAACCTTAACGAGCTAATCAATAGATCACGGTTGGTCTTCGATCATTTATCATGATGCTTAAAGAGATTTGTAATAACGATCTATAGGATTCGGTCGATTTTTTTGTCTCGATTGCAGAGTGCTGTGAAAAGTGTCACAGTAACTATTAATTTTGTGCAGTACAAGAATTAATTTGTTTTATTTAATGTTTTTTATTTTGAAGTTGGGTGATTCCTTGTGATTGGTATTAATGCGTTCGTCTTTCTGACATCGATCAAATGTTTGGTTTGGTTTTTATTTTGTTGCGGTTGTTATTAATGAATTTATTAACGCATTTATCATAAAAATTATCGATTGATCGAATAATTAATCATTCCGATTGGAATCGGACTCAGGAGGAGAAAGTATGCAAGGAATGATCAATTTCAATTATTCTAGGAATTTAGACAACATTCATTAAATAAGAATTATTTTAGTCACTCGTTTACTTGGACAAAAAAAATCTGTTGTGGCACAAGACCTCTCGCCATTTCCATATTAGGCTATATAAGTATTGTATTGCACTTCGCTATCAAACCGTCGTTTTATAACAAAAAATTACAGAACTTTACCCAAATAATGTTTTTTATTGTATTTAACATGTCTTCTGCACACATATAATTCTAATTATATCTATTTTTCATTGTATGAGGAAGTTTCTAAATGTCACAGATTGGCGGTATTTCTGATGGATATATGCATTTTACCACAATTTTATTTATAATTTCAAATATTTAATTTATAAAACAATAAGAAAAGTTAAATATACTTCCCAGAAAAAGCTATCAGAATGTCACTAAAACTGTTGATATTTGACAATGACATGTGTCATGTTATAAACATTGGAATTTGTCAACTGGTTTCATTAATGCTTTGGCCTCTGCGATTAGTTTACTCTATAAATTATAGTGCCTTTATCTCTAAATCTATACAAGATATAATAAAAATTTTAAGTGTATTAGATGGAGAATTTTATGTTCTTCAATATTTAATAAAAAAAAATTCCCAAAAAATTATATTTAGAAGAATTTTTCTAAGAAACTACTACTTCCGGTTGTTCAATTGTTACCAAAACCTTTTCAGCTCTTTCCAGGAATGTCAGATTGAGGAAACTGCATTTCAATATTTTTTAAGTCTTATAGTTTTTGAGGAATCGTATCTACAACAGCCAGACATACACACATACACACATCCACACGCACACACAGACATCATTTTAAAAATGTTATAATCGGATTCTAGGGACCTTAAATCGTGCTTATCCAATAAAATCTGGATATGCGAATTTTAGCATGAATCCAATACCTCTCTTAGCGAGAGGTAAAAAATCTTGGTCTGTTATGTATCTATCCAAAGAACATAAAAAGTGCCCTGAAAAGGTATTAATCAACATCCAGTATTATTTTATACTTGCAAAAACAAAAGCTTCAAAATTTACAATTTTGCTTATATCTAGTGACCTATGCATTTTTTTCCCATATAAAGATGCATGATCACCAAAGCTCGGATTTATATGCAAGAAAATTAGAGCGCATATATATATATATATATATATATATATATATATATATATATATATATATGCAAGATTTTATTGGAAAGTATACAGCAAAGTGTCTAACATATATAAAATATAAACATTACAATTTTTTAAACAATTCAATAGCGTTATATTCACTTTATATGAGCATATACATAAACTTACAATCCATTACTCGAAAATACATATTCATATACATATGGGGTCCCGTGGCCGCTTGCCTGAGTGTCTGGTCGCGAACCTGGGGGAACCGGGTTCGATCCCGACTGACGCCAAATATTTCCAATTTTAAATGGCACAAAAGTGACCCCTGTGGTGCATTCTCCACGCCAGCTATGAGTGCCCGTGGGGTGACGCCTGGTAAGCGCCCACACGGTAAAATATATCGTCATCATTACCGGTGTCTACATGTGTTGTAGATACTGGCACACCCAGAAATGGGTAATATGCCGTGATGATATATTTATTTATTTATATATACATACATTGATAATTAAATGTTTTGTCTAACTTTATATTCTTATTCTTTCGATAAACAATTTACTGATTTCTCTCAGGATTTACAGAAAACACTATCTAAAGAGAGTTCCTTCATATTCAACAGATATAGAGTTAAAGAATTATAAAGAGATTAACTTTCAAAAAAAAAGTCAGCTTTGCTATTTATCATGGAAACAGCTGATGCATATATTCAAAAAGTTCTAATTGACAAATATCAGTGTCAAGTGCAAAACCAAAGATGGAAAGTATAGGATCAGAATGTGATATGCCATAGAGTTTGTCGCAAGTGACATAGAGGTGCAGCCTCGCCTCATGATTGGAACTTTCAATGCGGGGAGTACGAGAATGGCCAAAGAGAAGATGGAAGGACTGTCTCGCAGAAGACTTAAGAGAGGAAGAATTGTGTGAAGAAAATGCGTGCAAGGAAAGAGTAAGAAACAGCGACCCCTAATAAAATAGGGAAAAGCAGAAGAGAAAGAAGGAAGTGTCAAGTGCAATTTACATAGTGTATGTTCATGTAATAATTTTATTGGATTTATAGTTTCAAAGGAACTTTTGGTATGGAATTTGTAAAAAATAGTATGTGTTCGTGTCACAATTTACTTTTGGTATGGGATTTGTACAAAATACATTGAATTGACGGAAGAACTTGTGCTGGCCATAACATATTTTTTTTTTTTGATAAAAATAAATAAGAAAACGTGAATGGCAATATTCTGTAACCTTCTTTATTATATTTTCTCATTAAAATTACATTTCACGATCAATTTTGACATCTTGGCTTTTGAATTGAATAATAATCAGACACTTCGAATTAGATTTTTTTCTGAACACACTGTAGTTTTCGAAATCTTCATGCAGGACATGTTTTTTGGGGGCCTACATTTATATGGACAACGTGTTTCAACAATTTGATAACTTTTTAGTTCAGTATTTATATTTGCAAATTTAGATTAGATTTAAAAATTAGCAAATTAGTTAATGAGTACTTTTTAAACCTCCCACGAATTAAATTAGCATTAATTTAAATGACTGAATTTTAATTTTGTTTCTGATAACTCGGTTTGCATATAATCAGAAACTTTTCCATAAACAATACAATTTCAATGAATGACAGAAAAACTTTTTCTTTTTGTACTCTGCATAAGTTCAGATAATTTGACATAATTGCATTAAGGATGCCACGACAACAATGATATATACTTTGCCCAAAAAAATCTACATAACTTCTCATAAATCATTGCAAAAACTCCAATAAAACCGCAAAAAATGTTATCGCAATTGTAAACCAATTTGCAAGACGCTCTAATAAGAATACGTTTAGTGAGCTCAGTCAAGATCAGATTAAATCAGTAAAAAAAAGACGTAATATAAATACCCTTGACTGTTCAGACACCTCGAGTTTATTTTTTTATTACGAAACGAGAAACACTTTGCATCGGTATGTTAAAAATGCATACTCGCATAACGTTAAAGCTTTGTTTTGGTTTTTTATAAGCGGCAGGGACGGATTAGCCATTAGGGAGGTACACAATAGGAAGTAATGCATTGTGGAACTTCAAAATTATTAAATGTTTCATTTTTATAAATTTATTCGTTTTATGTACCGATGCTGGTATTTTAATCGTTTGGATTCCAATTTTTTTTTCTTGTCTGGAATGATAAGAAAGTGCAGCCCTCCTTACATATTAGTTATTTATGCAACAAGAGTAAAATCCTATGAGTGAAATAACATTCTTTTTACTTGAGTTGCATTCAATTTTTATTTACGTTTGCAATAAAGGTGTAAAAAAAAGTGCCGTATTTTCACGAGTATGCGTTAAAAAAGTGCACGTTTTTCACACTTTTATTCTATTGGTTGCAATGCGCAAGCGCGGTTTACACAAACATAGGTAATTAAAATATTATGTCAATTATGATTTCATACTTTGTAATACGTGCTGTGAGTAATTTGCTGTTTTAATGTCGTTGTTTAAGTTTTACCTGGCTATTTCTCTGTATTTATTGTATTAGGTTTTTGTGCAATTGGCCCTTCTTTTTTAACATGGAAAATGTTTTGGTGTAAAACAGACTCGTAAACCACGCCTCAACTACCTGTCAAAATTCTTTGGTTACTTCAAACAGAGTGAAGTATATTTTTAGTACGTATAATTTCAAGTGAAATACATGGGCGTCATTTCAGCTTTCTAACTGGGGTGGCAAGACCTACCGGGTATTTCATATCCCCCAGACCCCAGATGAAAGTGGAGTCCGAGGATCCTCCCCTGGAAAATTTTTAAAAACTGGCTTTAAATTTGTTAGTTTCTGAATCATTTTGAGACTATTTCTATTTATGTTTATAATTTACAAGTTTTCAAAACATATGCTATCTTTCTGAGCTAACCTAAGCGTGATTAATGGAGAATCGATAAAGTTAAAAAAAATCCCTGTTGTAGACTTATATTTTTCAATTAGGTATTCGATAATTATTGAGACTTTTAATTAAAAATTCTGGGGTGGCAAAATACTAGACTCGACAATTCTAGGGTGGCAACTGCCACCCCTTGCCACCCCCAATTTACGCCTATGGTGAAATACATAACTATTCGCTTGAACATTAATTACTAATAATAATAAAATAGCTATTTGTGTATTAAGAGCGCAAAATGCGACATTGTCGATTGAGAGGTTGTCCATATGCGCTCGAAACACACACAAGATTTTTTCTACAGTAGCCACAATGGGGTCCTCCACCATAACAAAAAATAATAAAATGTACACTTTATACTTACAGTACTGCTCAATAAATAACGATTGGCTAATACAAAAGATACGGTTTAAACTTAAAAAGGCTTTTAAATGATTATATCGTTACATTAGCCATCTATTCCATAAAAAAAAAACTAAAATTAGAGCATGGAAGCAAGGGTTTGTGATGATTTGATGAGTTTTTGTAGCAAAATGTGTGGTTAGTTGTCACGTCTATCACACTGAAAAAATTAACAAATATTTCAAGGAATTTGTGATTATATAGACATGTATGTGCTTTGACTGACTTCTCGCAATTATTTAAGTAACGAAATAACTAACAACTTTATTGTAATCAAAATAAATAGTTCAGATCAGATGTCAGTACGACTAGCAACTATCCTACCGCCATCTGTGTACAATCATTCCTATTACTAAACATAACTGTTCACACAATTTATTTTATATTTAATTTTATTTTATCGTTATTTTGCATTCTTCTTGAGTTTTTATTCAATCTAATCTAAGCATTTTATACTTTCGTTTTTGTAAAATGAATGCCCTATTTCATTTTCACAGCAGTGTGGCATTTTGTTAGGTTACGTTAAATACCGACAGAACATATGTCAAATTGACTTGTGAACGTGATAAATGTGTAATTACAGTGCCATTAGCTCCTAACTAAACATTTTCATTAAGAATGTAGACAAGTGATATTTCTCAACATTGTATACTTAGAAATTTGGACAGCAAGCGTTTTTTCTACTTTGTCGCGCATGAGCGGCAAAGTGACATTTTGCGTTGACAAAAGAGAGCGCAAATGGCTACTTTCTATAGTGACTGTAGAAATAATTAATTTAACTTGACAAATAAACTGTTTAACATTTGTTAATTTTTTGTTTTATTTCCATGGCTATTATTATTTGGATGATTTTCGACATTTTCATATTTAATTTCTGCCGAATCAAAGCACTCAAAATTACTTGTGCTTATTGAATCAAATGTAGAATTTTAAACTATAAACACAACTTTTATTTGAAGCCTTTTTACTTTAAATAATTATTATGGAAACAATAATTAAAAATCTGATTTTACATGTTAAAGTCCTATGTTCGGGTGTTCGAGTCACCACCTTGTATAACATATAAAATAAAATTGTTATCTATCTATCTATTTATTTTATTCTTAGAATTACATGATTTTTTTTATTTCATTTGAAAGTATCTACTAGTAAAAAGTACTCGTAGGGCTGGTATGTGATGATTTAATTTATAAAATTATAATTTAGATTTTAAAATATAAACTCACTTAAATATGCGTTAATGGTGATTTATGAACGGCTTGAAATTTAGATTTGGAATATAACTATATTTTATATTTCCAAATGTCAATTTCAAATTCGACCAATCACAAGAGATAACTATTAAACATGGCGATAATGTATAACTCTGCTTCATCCGTCAGCTGTCTTTTCTGTTTGTGAGTTGTTGACCTTTTGAAGATGGATTCACAGGAACAAATTGATATGTTGTTTTTTGTTAATAAGTAGTATTCCCGAAAATCGTAATTTGTACGACAAAGCAAATGATTTTACAAAAATAAGAACGTTTGCGTAATTTCAATGAATCGAGGGATGACAAGGAATTAAATTAATGTACACTCAAACGAATATATTATGAAGAATTGTTCATGATTTTGTTATTTCACTTTCAGAAACAAACTATGATACCGCCCGTTGACAAATCAATGTGTTCATAAACCTAATCACGGCCTAACAGACCAACTACGTTTTTTTTAAGTTGTGTTTATTTCATTTCTTTATTATACGAATCAACAATAGTAAAAAATATTCCCGATATTATAAAAAAAATCATCTTGTTCATCAGCTTCTAACAAATTCATAGGTATGAAATGTCAAATGACAAGCAATGACAAGTTACATGATAGATAGTGATTGGCCTGATACAGAATTTCAAAATCGAACATAAACCAGAGAGACAATGGGCTACTTGCGTACCTTTTTTTATTTAATATTTTTGAACAGAAGGTAAAAACTTGTTACCCATATTTTTTCTTTTGACAAAAGTTTTATTAATTAGCCAGAAAAAAAATAATGAAATTTGATTATTTGAATTCCCGCCATGTATGACATAGAATTACGCCGCACCAATGAATAGTCGTAAAGCCACAGCGTGGTGCCGTCCCATAGTGATGGTATGTTTGTGCGGGTAATGTAGATCACCTGTTTGACGTTTCTATAATAGTTTGGAGGTTAGTATTTTAGTTTATTTTTTTGGTATGGATATTTTAAATTACAAGTAACTACCTGTGTTTATTTATTAAGTAATTAATGTGTTTGAGAGACCAGAGAGAGAGAAAAATGAACTAATGTCAAATTCAAATTAAAACTTTCTCGCACGCCATGCCATCTATTGATAACATTCTTATACATGCTTCCCCTCCCCCAGTTCAATATAAAGACGTCACAGAAAATTTTCTTTCTTAATTTAGTAAAAAACAAATAATTATTTTAAAATAAAATTTATATTTTTTTATATATGTTTTCAATATAACATTAAGTATATAGTGACAGAAATCGGATTTTCAGTACCACGCAAGTAGCCCATTGTAAATTTTAAATCAAAATTTCTAAATGTAAATTTATAAATTAAATTCATCATAAACCAGCCCTAATTCAAAGTCAATAAAATGTACTCTTTATAAACATATATTTTTTCATTCAACAAAAATAAATCTTGAAAATGAAAAAAATAGTTATCAACCCAAAATACAAATAATTTGGAAGACAACATAAATTTTAAGTCCCAAGCAAGTGTTGTATTCGTGACTGACAACCTCTCCATTTAACACAAGTAAAACTTGTCACTTAACAAAAGCAGAAATGAGCGGTCATGGTCCTATATCTATGGACAGATTGATCATATTCAACGAATAATCTAATGAAGAATTTGTCTGGTAATCCGGTCCTGGATGGGAGGAAAGATCAGTTCTAATAGAATGATTAAACAAAATATAAAAACACAATTAATTATCTTAGCTGATGGTATCGGTGTATGCCCCAGGTGTCCGGGCAGCGTGATCGTCCCCCCGCTGGCTGACGCAGACAATGCCGCCCCCGCGACCCCTCCCCCCTCTGCTATACCATCCATCATACAACACCAATACTCTTCAATTCAATTAACAACCATACATAACTATTTGATATTCAAATACGAAAGATTGGACTAAATTTTCACTTCAGATCTACTGCAAGATTAAATATTATGAATGAAATAAGAAATAAATAAGTTTGGGGAATTTAAATAAATAAATATATCATCACGGCATTTTACCCATTGCTGGGTGTGCCAATCAGCTTTGTACACAGATATGAATAAATGAAGTATTTATACATTTTTATCTTTGGAGCAACAATTGATTCATCTTTTTTAAGGAAGACGGAGTTAGTTTATTTTTTATTGATAAGTACATACATTCATCAGTAACACTTAAATTAAAATAAAAATATTTACTTATTCATTAAACAGAAAGTTCAATTTTCGTTTGCTTTCTTTAGCGAAACCATAGCTTCGTCTTTAAACTGGTTCTGGTTATTTTTAGTGAAGTGCAGCGCATTGATGTGATCAAACAATGTCATTGTTGTAATCAATCTTATTATTGTTGTAATCAATTTTATTATTGTTGTAATCAAGTTTTTTGAAGTACTTATTTATTTGATATTAAGTTTAGAAAGATATTCCAATATATTTAAAATATAATAATGTAATTTATGCAGTTTTAAAATTAATGGTAGAAATGAAACATTAGATATTTTCTTGCATTTGAAATTTGAAATTAGCGCGTTAATAGTTACTTTCGAAACATGAGTAAAAAGTATATATAGTTTTATTTCACAAATAGGAAACTTTGACTGCCCGAGTCGTCGACAACTTTAAATCTTATACATGAACAAGCTGACCCGCCCCAGCTTCGCACGGGTAAAGCTAGAATAACGATTAGCCATACGTGTATCAGTAATTTTTCACATTTACTTCGGAGACATGCGCTGCGTATGGAGCAGACAACCTGCCTCGCATCGTACATGTAACAGGCTCCGCCCACTGCCCACCTGATCCTCGCACCACACCTAACAGTGCGCCTTTTCTAAACATGTCTCGGGTACTTTTACTTATGTACATATGATGCAAGCTATCTCTCCGACAAATATCGAAAATCTGCTAACGGTTAAAACTTAACTATAGATACAAAGATAAAAAAAAAATATTGAAATCATCCCCTATTGTACCGCTTTGAGGGGTGATTTTTCAAAAACACTAAAACACTTTATTTTTTACCAAAAGCATAAATAAGAAATTTTTATATCCCTAAATTGAGAAATGATTAGTTCTCCACAAACTTTTATCCCGTATTTCACCCCTTCAAATTTTATTTTTGCGACTAAACGTAGCCTATGTCCTTCTCCAAGGTCCAATCTATCTTTATATCCAAATTAGTTCAGCGGAAGATTCACCCCCTTCAAGTTTTATTTTCGTGACATAAGGTAGCCTATGTCGGTCTCCAAGGTCCAATCTATCTCTATACCAAAATTCATCAAAATTGGTTCAGCAGTTTAGGCGTGAAAATGTAACAGACAGACAGAGTTACTTTCGCATTTATTATATTAGTATGGATTAAGACACTTTTTGCTCTAGTGCATGTAATTTTTTTACGTCTACAATAAAAGCTTGAAATAAATGCCACATCGTTTCATTTTTTCACCCGTTATAATGAACCTATTTTACTGAAAAACAGTTCACTTTTTAAGGGACGTAAAAAAATGTATTTAGAAATTGAAATTTATAATACACTTATTCGCCATTGGTCACCTTAAACACTTGTCTACAGCTTATACGACCTATTGACAATTGGGACTCATATAGTTAAATGTATCTAATCAAATGTAACCATTCACATTTCCAAATCTAGAATTTATTGATAGTAAGCAAAAAGCTAAACATTGGCATCTCCAAATTTTAGCTTAACGTCATAAACCTAAGAAAAATACCAACTTCCGCTTTTAGTAAATTATGTAGAATAAACAGATTTAGCTAATGGTAGTGAAAAAATTAAATATAGATAATATTTGTAGATATCTATGTGCCATGTTGGGTCATTGTAACCTCATGCTATCTAAATATCTCGAATTCTATACCCGTAGAACATCTATTACAGATACATTATCAATCACGCGTCCATAATGCCTCTATAAAATACCCCAGCAGTGATTTTAATTCCACTGTCGTCCTGAACAGTTATAAACGTCTGTTTGGATATTCACCAACAGTTAATTTGCAGGCGCGTACTGAATTTTTGCAAAACAAAGAAGCATAAAAACAACGATATGGTTATATTATAAACAACTCCATGCATACTTATCTTGCTGAAGTACACATCCATTCGACCAGGTAGGTAGTGGATGACACAGGGCTTGTAGATCATGTTGAAGAATGGAATCGTCCACTGGAAAGAATGTTAAATTAGCGAGTGTATTCAGAGCAAGTGTTGGATTTAACTATAAAACAAAAGCATGGTAGGAAAAAGGTTTTGATGGTTTAAAAATGTTAGCGCGTTCACATTCTAGAAGAGATGATTATCAGTCAGTAATAGCCAATAACAATTATTACAAAAACTATTAACTATCAGTTATAATAATGTGAGAATCGTAAAAAATTATGCAAAAAACGCTGTCAATGATCTTGCCAGCGGTTGTAATGCGAAAAATAAAATCATTTTTGTATGAACTGGATTAAGACTATCTTATAGCGACGAGGCAATTGATGTGCTCAAAGATGGCAGATCCAGAAGACACAGTATTGATACGTCCCCTGCTGTATATCTGAGGTAGAGAAGCGCAACGAATTGAATGTAGCGCATAGCTAAGACTGTACTACTGAATTTAGTGCCCAAATTAATAAGAATTCTAGAAAAAAGCGTTTATTGCGCGAAACTCCTCAGCTTCTATTTCTAGGAATTTGAGTATAAATTTTAATATGTTATTAACATAAAACCAATGAACAATATGTTCCAAACGAATTTTGAAATTTTGCAAACGGGTGATGATATCAGCTTTCAAAAATAACTGGTTTTCAAGTAGTCATAACTTGGTCCCTAAAAATTTTCTTCAAAAAGTGTACGGTTAATTTGTAAATCATACTTTCTTCTTTTTTAATATGTATAGTTTGTAATGAATAGTGCAACAGTGCGGGCTGTAGCATATCGTGCAAATCTTTTGTTTAACATCATTTTGAGAATTGCTATAGGATCGTCTTAAGTACCTATTAGTCAGGTTTTACATTTAAAATAACGAAACATATTTTTCCAATACTTTTATGTGAGACTCGTATATTACAATACTTCAGTGATGAGGCTGGATAACAATTTTTTAAATCACTAGTGAATAAAAGTAAATACTTACATATCCGTAGCAACCAACAAAATTTGTGTTGATAACTACAACATTAATTTTATATCTATTTATAAGTAGTTTAAATAACAAAGTTTGAGGGCGAACTTAAATGCCTCTTTTTGGTACGAAAAGGTACTGAATTTGACTTCCGGTATCACCGGAAGCACTATCATTCTTTATTTTTAAACAGAAAATGGAATGATATAATTTCTGAAAGTAATTTATATCAACTTTACTGCGATGCCAAATACTTGTAATTCAATAAAAAAATAAACCAATTATTATTAATTTTTACCTCCCGCTACCCTTGGTAAGGGAGTTATAGGGATCGTGCTAAAAATCACATATCGAGATTTTAGTAAATGACCACGTTTTAAGGTCCCTAGAATCCAATTTTAACATTTTCACGATGATGTCTGTATGTGTGTGTGTGTGTGTGTGTGTGTGTGTGTGTGTGTGTGTGTATGTATGTATGTATGTATGTATGTGTACAAATTTTGTTTGCACTCTAACTCAAATACTAACATTCAGAAAATTCTGAAACCTTGTATTTCTACCCTATTCTAATAGGAATAGAAGCCATTAGATTTTGGTGTAAATCGGATAAACGGAAATGGTACTTTACTTGAAGCTCATAACGGTTTTTCTTCAAATAATACCATTAAATGCCATTTTTTCGCATTTAACGTCATTGGAAAATTATAGATTATTGAATTTTGTACACAGTTTATTTTTCAAATGAATGTAACTGACAGGTAAACGTCATTGTCAAAAAACTAACCACTTCAAATTGATAATAGTGACATATTAAATAATAAAGAAAATCGTAAATAAAGCAATAGTTATGTGCAATGGAATATAATATACTTTGAAGCATTACTAAATACGTAAGTGTGTATTTAAATTAATAAAAATTAAATAGCGGGAGGTTTTGTGTTGGCCACATCAGATTTTTAAAAATAAAAATATGTAGTATTGACAATGTAAGCTTTTAGGAATTTTAATTATGCATTTATTTAATTTATGTAAAAGCTCAATTTACAAACTTTACCTCTCGCTAAGAGAGCTACTGCATTTTTGCCAAAAATCACATGTCCAGATATTAGTGAATAAGCATGTTTTGTGTGTGTGTGTGTGTGTGTGTGTGTGTGTGTCTGTGTGTGTGTGTGTGTGAATGTGTGTGTGGATACTGGAGGGACGGTTTCTCAATTTCTACAAGACTAAAGTCTTTTAACTACGTATTCCTTAATCTGACATTAATGGGAAGATTTTAGTAACATATGGACAACCGGAAGTAGCAGTTTCTTAAAAAATCTTCTAATTATTATTTTTTGGAAATTTATGTTATTACAAATATTAAAGAATATAAAATTCTCTAGCCGTCACATTACTGAAAGCTTTTTCTGGGAAGTAAATTTAATTTATTATTAATTATATAGTTCAAATTATTAATACATATATTACATATACGCATCGGAAATACCGCCAATCTCGTCAACGAATTTGAAGAATCTCAAAATTTAGAAAAGTAGGAGGAAACATATTTATAGAATGAATTAAAAAGTATGAAAATATATTAACAGTAGATATATTTAGAAATTTTGTGTGTGTACCACAAATGTTAAATACAATATGTATTTATATAGCCTAATATGGAAATGGTGAGAGGTCTAATGCTAGCCACAACAAATTTGTTAAATTTCAAATAATATAATTAAAATATTTCGAAAATATAAATTATTTTGTTATAGTGTGACAATACGAAAATAAATATTTTGATTGGTGACTGAAAGACCGCCTACAAGTCTTCAAGGAATGAAAATAAACAGTTTTAAATAGTGGAACAGCTGGCTTCTGGCATCACTCGCGCCACTGCTATTCTCAAACAGTTTTTATTTGAATATAAATTGGCCTTAGTTTTATTTGCACTATCAGATGAAATTATTAAAAAAGTGGAATAGTTTATTGTTTAAAATAGTTAAAATTTCATAAAACGTTAAAGTGCTAAGTTGTATTAACTTTTAAATTCGACATTAGAAATCTTTTAGTTCTCATAAACAATGTAAGATACAAATGTAATATTGTCAAAATAAACATATCAAAAAGACATTTATGATATTCTTGTTTGTATTTCTGTGTTTGTATTAGACTGAAAGTTATCATCATTGAATAGCCAGCTGTAAACGTAGTGAATACATTTCTGCTAACACGGCGACTTGCACTCTGCTCTGCCAATGGTATAAATAATGACAAGCACTGCAACTAACAAATTAACTTTTATGTTCTTTATAACAGCTGAATGCGAGAAATATGTTCGCTCGTTCAACGCCCACTGCGGAATTAACACGTGATTAAATTATATTTATTCCCTACCCTTCGTTATTTATAGAGAATCACGCAACTTATTCTTCTTTTTTCCACAAGAGGCTTTAATTGTTTCTTCACGCATTGGTGTGGTGCAGCGTCCTTTATTTATTGAACAGTTGCTCCTTTATCAATGTATTTTATGGTGCCATTATTTTATTTGCTTAATCAGTATTATAAATTAAGTGTTATCAATGCAGCTGTATGCAAATTTCAACTGTACCATTAACGAATTTAATAATAACACAATAATGTAGACAAAATAATAATATAATATCGCAATAGACATCAACATAAAAAAGAAACGGTTCTTCTATAGTCTAGACTACATTGAGTGAATATATATAGTGTGGCCAATAGAGGGGCTTGATTTTGTTAGGTTGATTGACAAGTGATATTTTAAGAAAGTGTTTGTGAATTATATGTGAATTTAAAGTAATTATACCATATTTATATTTACATTAGTGTAAATAATTAAATTATATGTGTATTTGTAAATACAAAAGTGTTTGGTTAGGTTAAATGCGTTAATACAAAGTTGTTATTAACATAATTTGTATTAATATATTTCTCTATACTAAACAACGCATAGTTAAAGTAGTAGTTATATGTCCAAACTAATATTATGTTGGTCTCGTTATATTGATATAATACCTGTGAAGGTTTTTTTTTTCAATAAAGAATATTTTTCTTATAGCTTAGGAATATTGCTTACAAAATGGAATCCGACAATATATAAATACTAGCATTTGCAAAGATGCAAAGAATCAAATGCTTATGATTTACAATACTGAAACTTTAATGAGATAATTTTTTTTTTCTGTCGATATTGAATTTTCTTGATATACTATTAAAATTAAATATATAAAATGTAAAAAAATATCCTGCCAAATGTATAATTTTCTGGCATTGTTATCTCGCAAATTATAACTGTAAAATTATTGATTGCAATAAAGGATTTTTATTAAACTAATAATATTGATTACTAGAATGAATCTTACAAATGAAATTTCATTAATATTTTAAAACTAGCATTTTAAAATAAATAAATATATCATCACGGCATATTACCACAGATATCGGTAATGATGATGACATATTTGTACCGTGCGGGCGCTTACCAGGCATCACCTCACTGGCACTCATTGCTGGCGTGGAGAGTGCAGAACAGGGGTCACTTTTGTGCCATTTAAAATTCGTAGCGTCGTCCGGGATCGAACCCGGTTCGTGACCAGGCACGCAGCCACGAGACCCCATAAATGACGGTATACATTCTAGTTGTCATTTTGATGCGATATTTTTCACTTATTCGACAATTTATTTGGTGAAACCGGGCATTAAACATTTAAGTTTACAAGCTTCCGGGCGCAGTCGAAAGATGGCATTGCTGTACGATCCAAATGCCAACTATTTAAGTTTCTGAACCTTTCGAAACATCCAAAAAGCGACAGAAACGTATGCGAAGTGTTGAATCGTGAAAATTATTAGTGAAGAGTGATTGTCATTGTGTTTGTGAATGTACACATGAAATATAAGATAGTTGTTTATAAAATAGAAGTTTTCACTTTGGACGTGTGGTCTTAAGCACACACATTTTTTTCTTCTACTAATCATCAAATATGTTTTACCGCCCTTTACACATATCCTATTTTACTATACATCGTAGTATAAAATGATCAAATGTTGCTCATTATCTTTGATGGCGTTTGGTGTTAACAATATCATCGCTGTGACGATGGTGTCTGTAAGTGCGATGGCAGCACCGTCGTCCATCAATCATGAGGGACATCCCGCGGACTAACCCCTGCTTGTTTGCATAACTAAATCATAATTGTAGCCAACCAAATGGACATATTGACTAATGATCGCTCTCGCTCGGCCTCTACCTGCTTAGCACTAGCGAAGCTTCGCTGTTGTTTTGCTCCAGCTCTGATCCAGGATCACTGATCGAGAGATCATACAGATCGTGGGTTTAGGGTAGGTTGCATTTGATAGCTATGGTAATGTGAGATTGTTTATATTGCAGTTATTTCTAATTTTCTTTTTGCTAATAATGCTGTTGGTGTGAATTGCCATCAAAAATGATCCATATGTAATGAATTCAATTAAAAAAAATCTATTGTGGCCAGCACAAAACCTTCCGTCAATTCAATGTATTTTGTACAAATCTGATACCAAAAGTTCCTTGGAAAAGATTCTATATATCCTGTAAAATTGTAACACGAACACACTATTTTTTACAAATTCCATATTGCAAGTTCCTTTGAAAAGATTCTATAAATCCAGTATAATTATAACACGAATGTACATTCTGTAAATTGCACTTCACACTTCCTCATTCCTATCCAATGCATCTTCTTCACACATTTCTTCCTCTCTCAAATATTCGACATTGAAACTGCAAGTCACTTGCGAGGGACACTCTGTCACTTATGTTACTTTCTGATCCTATACTTTCCACTTTGATTTTGCACTTGACACTGACTGTCAATTAGAATTTTTTGAATATATGGAATATATCTACTGTTTCCATAAGTTTTGCAAAGCTGAATGATTTTTAAAAGTTAGCCTCTCTTAATCTCTCTATAACTCTATACCTATTGAATATAAAGGAAAACGTATAATCAAATCGTATAGAGAATAAGATTTTCTTTCATATTAATGATCATAAAATGTCGAAAAATGATATTTAACTGCGTTTTTTCCAGAAAAACTGTTAAGAACTTCAAATAAGGGTACTTCCAGTTGACTAATTATAACCAAATCTAATCAGCTCTTCATATGGTTGTAAAGAAGAGGAATACGAAAGAATCATAATTTTTAGAATTGTAGTTTTGAAGTTATCGTCGGAGAATAATTTGTCACACACCCACACACGGACACACACAGACACACACACACACGGACATTATAAACTCACCACCGAATTTTTTGACTAAAGACAATATCTTCCTTTTGACGGAAGGTAATTATTCTTGTAGTGAACTCCCTGTAATCGTATTGTAAGTAAAGTATTAATTCGCCTGCATTTTCATACATTTTTTACCTCTCGCGTTAAGAGAAGTATTGGATTCATGCTTAAAATCGCATATCCAGATTTTAGTGAATAAGCACGTTTTAAGGTCACTAGAATCCGATTTTTACAATGATGTTTGTGTATGTGTGCGTATATATGTATGTGGATGTGTGTGTATATGAATGTGTGTGTCCGGGAGTTGAAAAGACGATTCCTTAAAGACTCTAATACTTAAGACCCGTTTAACTACACATTCTTCAATCTGGCATTAAGGGAAGAGCTGAAAAGGTTTTAATATCAACTGGACAAACTAGAAGTAGTAGCTTCTTAAAAAAATCCTCTAAATATTATTTTTTGGAAAATTTTGTTATTACAAATATTGAAGAACATGAAATTCTGTATCTTACACAGTTAAAAATATTCTTCTATAGATTTAGAGATAAAGAATATTATAATATATAGAATAATCTGTTGCAATAAATCGCACAGTCCAGACTACACCAAACACCAAGAAAACCAGTTGTCAAGTTCAAATATTTGTAATTAAGAGGTAAATGTCAGTGTCAAAAATCAACAGTTTTACTGATATTACTGAAAGCTTTTTCTGGAAAGTATATTTAATCTTTCTTATTGATTTACTAATTAAATATTTAAATTTATAGGTCAAATGCATGTATCCATAAAAATACCGCTAAGAATCTCTGACATTTAGGAACTTCTTCATATAATGGAAAGTTCTATATATTTTTTATAAAACGTGTCGACAGCAAAATGCAATACAATACTTACATAACATGAAATAAAAATGACGAGAGGTATTGTGCAGGCTACAACAAATTTTTCTGATCCTATAAAAAATCGTCTACAGTCACTTAAATTTTTGCACTCTTAGCAGGCATAAAATTAGGCGTTTCTTTTTTTAAAAAATAGTTTAAAATGGTGTTTCATTTTTCTAAACATTGGTACTCTAACGCGTAACCTAACTCACAATTTTGTAATTCTACACATTTATTGTTTTGTCGCTCAGTTGCCCGGGGTCTAGTTCATCATCGCCCAGTTGATTATCAGTCAACCGCGCCCTCGCCCAGTTGTCCATGGCCACTTTAAACTCTTGTTCTAGAAGTAATTATGATTATTTTCTCAATAAAACTTTAATTTTTTATTGCATGTAGGATTATTATTACATTTTTTTTACAATCCAAATTTTTCGTTAATTCATTGGGTCCCATTCAACTTGATTACAAATAAAAGTTTGTACTGTAATACCACAGTAATCTATTACAAAACATATTTACATTTTTAAAATTCGCAATCTGCAATCATGCAAAACGAAATATACTGGGTATTGTTATTTTTAATTCTATGTGCAGCAATAAATCATATACATGGAGTACTCGTATATGTGCTTGTGCTTGCGTTGTCAAAATTCATGCAATTGCTTTGACTTCCGCACGCGAGTGGCGCCTCTTTAAACATTCAAACGGAAATTTAATTTTACTCTGAATATGTAATATTTCAATAGGCAGACAAAGCCACTGTGCATGCATGTTATAATTGGTAATTTATATTCAATATGGCACGGCTCGCTCGGCTGGCCGTTCAACTAATGAAGCTATTTGAATATCTCCGCAGCGAGCTAGGTGGCAATGGCATATATGCAATTAAAAGTAGCCGAGTTCAGTTCGAGGCTTGATCGATGCCTCCACGCCGTGGAGCTATTCTGATCCTATCGAAAATTCTACGAAATAATTTTGTTGTCACTCATTTGAATAACACTGGGCGTGCGATGTCAGATTGAATTGTTTAATATTAACACTATCTGGAATTAGTCATTCTGCTCTACCATCATAACTGTTTCGAGGATATAAATAGACAAAAGGATTACTCAAGAAAATTCCTGAATTTCAATTGTTAACTGTATTAAACGGAAAAACACAAACGTTTTTTTAATAATTCAATTACCTCTTCTAAATGTATTATCATCTAAGATTCTACGTTTTTTACTTTTGCCTTTGGCATTGACTCACTATTTTAAGCGTATTATACAAAGTATTCAGTGTTTTTTTTTTTTTTATAGTAGGTATTATAAAAGTGTCATTATTTCTATTTAAATCTCAAAACTAATGGCCAGTTGCATTAATTTTTTTAGTATAAAACTACGTTTCGACACTGAAGTGCAACACAATACTTATATACGAGTAGCATAAAATGGAAATAGCGAGAGGTATTGTGCCACCTTTAAAAGATTTTTTTTAGTGTGATGGAGGACTCCATTATTAATTTAGTAAAAGTGACTTATGGGGCTGTTTAAAGACTAGATTTTAGTTAACATGTTTTAAGGTACCTAGAATCCCATTTTAACATTTTTACGATGATGTGTGTGTGTGTGTGTGGATAAACTATAAGACGTAAGACTTATTTAACTACCTATTCCTCAATCTGACATTAGTGGGAAGAGCTAGTAACAACCGCAAGTAGTAGTTTCTTAAAAAAAATATAAATATAATTTATCTACGATAGTGTGTAAAATTGCGTATTAGTTGTTAGTTTTAAGTTTGTAAAACGGTTGTTTAGTAACAAGGTTTCATTAGTCAACGAGTGATTATAATTTTTAAACGTGCTAAATTTGCAAAAACAGGTGCATATTTTGTTATCATGGCAAATTTTCATTTAATGTTGTTATCCTAATTAAAAGTATTTTTTTTTATATTTATTGGATTTTAGATTCTATCGTAAATAAAATATTGTACGATATACATACGTAAAGCAGTGGCGTATTAACTCTTTGGGGTACATAGGTTCAAAATTTGAACCACTAATATTTCGACTCACGCTGTATACTGGAGCAAGAAGAGTACCACCAATTTATAGAATTTTTTCTGTATAAATCCGTAGGTTTAAACCGTATACCACCAGCGCACGCATAATTTAGAAGTATATTCTACGAAATATAAAAAAATCAAATTATGTAATTTTTGTTTTTTTTTATTGTATTTGACTATGTAATAGCATTTATTTTCTCCTATGCAATAAAAAATATTTCTGTACCGCTCGGCGTGTAATTTTGTTAAATTTTCTGTACCTCAAAGAGTTAAGGTATTTGGGCGCCAGAAGTCCTTGAATATTTTGCGCCCCCAATAATTCAAAAAATGACAATCATACGTGGGTAAATAAGGCTTTTTCTTAAATAAAATTCAGCAAACATCGAAACTAAATTTTTATTTTTAATTAAAATATTATAAGGACAAAAATATAATTAAAATGACATTTTTCTAGCTTGGCCCTGGCAAAAATATCCACATTGTCGTCAAAATTAATTTCATTATAAAAGAGTTTTTTCGATGCACATAATAGCCAAAGCGTTTAATTTTGCGTGGGATTGACTATAGGCGCAAACTCGTACTAGTAGGATACTTTTATATAAATTATTTTGTATTAATCTTTTTACGCTGTAATGTACAACTCGTGCCTGCGCCTGCTAATTTATTTTTTATAAAAAAAAATGATTCTTTTTTCAATTCCCGGCATAATTTTGCGCTCCCTATAATTTTGCGCCAGAAGCCCGGGCTTCTCAGGCTTCTGCTATAATACGCTACTGCGTAAAGTATCTTTAGTCACTCAAGGGTGTTAAATTCTGACCCATTCGTGACTAAAGTCTAGCTTTACGTACTTGTATCGTAAATAACTATTAAAATTGTGTTATTACAAATTTTGAAGAACATAAAATTTTTGAATATTGAAGTATATAGAATAATCTGATGTAATAAATCGCACAGTCCAAACTACACCAAGGCAACAAGTTGACAAATTCAAATGTGTGTAAGATACTTTGTAATGGACAGACAAAAGTTAGTACCAGTTTTAGTGATATTCTGAGAGCTTGTTATGGGGAATACATTTAATCTTTCTTTTATTGTGTTATTAATGAATGATTTAAAATTATAGGTGAAATACACATATCCTTAAAAAATACCGCCAATCATGTTAACGAATTAATTTTTAACTGTTGGTTAAATTGACAATATCTTATCAAAATGAATATATAGGTTCAATATTACTGTCAAAATTTTGATATGCATTTTTTTGTTAACTTAAGAGGTGCAACCATTAAACTTTCAAAGTCACTGGATTAATTTCTAATCTTCCAGCATCTATTTAATTTCTGATTCATATTCATTCACATTAAATCTCTTGTCGCGCAAACAATACTCTATTTCCTCCTCTAACCTATAAATATTAATCACATTAATAATTTCCGTTAACATAGAGCCTGGTGCAAAAAATACTCCAACATTTCTTTTCTTCTACTCGAGATCTTCAAATCATTCTGTATCTGATCTTGTATCATGTTTGATACACAAACAATTCTTTTGATTCGTGACACGTTACCAGTAACGGTGACTAGTGAGTCCAGATCGCTGTACGCGGCGCTGCCGAGCAATGACCCGAGAAGGACCCGAGAAAGACCTGACACTCTCAATGTTAACGGTTTGAGATTGTTTGTTTATTTCAAATTGGGTTGTTGGTGTCAATTGCAATTGTTTACGAAGAAAAAGAAAAAATGTAAAGAGGTATAGATCATTGTTGTGAAATCTATTTTTGAAGAGGCAATAAATATAGATAGTAATGGCTCAAGATCCTAAGGTTATGAAAATAAATACCTCTTATAATCAGCATTTCACTGTTGAGTGTTATTTTATAATATTTTGATATAGGTACGTCAAATTTTGTTCAAAAGTGACACCTTTAGAGCCTTCTTTTAAAAAGGACACGAAAAATAATAATAAAAAAAAAAACATATGACCATACGAGCTTATTAGGCTCATAAGAGTTCGGCCGGTTTATATTTTCAACACAAATGATGAGAAATATCTGCAAATTTCTTTCGACCAGTTTCAAATACAGGTGTCTCACGACGAGCTTACGCTATCTATATTTTCAATACTATTTAATATAATTTAACGAAATTTGGTATTTAGGGGTTATCCAACATGCCCGTTTCAACTAAAATATTTTCAAAGCAGTAGCACTTCCGGTTTGACCGGAAATTGACCTCAACTTTCTTATTTTAAATGGAATATGCTATTTTTTATTTTACCATTGAATGCAGCAGAAAATTTTACATATGAAACATTAAAAACATTTTACTTATGATCAACTACTTCCGGCGTTATTCAACTTTTTTTGATTTTTTGTCTCAAAGCCGGCACATTTTCAAAACCCTGTATCTCGGGAACGAGATCGAATTTTTATAATCTGAAAAAAGACTTTTATAAAGGAGACTTTAAGCTACCATTATCATAAAAGTATCCTCGATTATTTATAAAAATGTGACGAGTACGTTACACCAAAATTACAGTTGACAAACTTCAAAAAAGACAATTTTTTTAAATGGAACCCCCCCTTTTTTATTACATAAATGTATTCTACGACAAAAAATAAGGGTACTTTATATAACATGTCCTATGTTGAAAGTTGATAGAATTTCAGTAATACGGTTTGATTATACATTTTCCTTCATTTTCATTAGATAGTTATACACTTATAAAGAGATTAACTTATTAAATTAAAATCAATCAGCTTTGCTAAAATTATGGAAACAGCTGATATATTCAAAAAATTCTAATTGACAGATGTCAGTGTCACGTACAAAACCAAAGATGGAAAGTATAGACCCAGAAAGTTGTATAAGTGACAGAGTCCCTGGCAAGTGGCTTGCAGTTGCAGCTTCGCCTCAAGATTGGAAATTTCAATGCCGGGACTACGAGGGAGAAGAGAAGATGCAAGGACTGTGTAGCAGAAAATTTGAGAGAGGAAGAACTGTGTGAAGAAATTGCGTTGAACAGGAATGAGTAGAAGAGAAGAGTAAGAAATAGCGACCTCTAATAAAATAGGGAAAACCTGAAGAAGAAAGAAAGAAGTGTCAAGTGCAATTTACATAGTGTATGGTCATGTTATGATTTTATTGGATTTATAGAATATTTTCAAAGGAACTTTTGGTATGGGATTTGTACAAAATACACCGAATTGACGGAAGGTCTTGTGCTTGCCACAACAGATTTTTTTAAGTTGTAATTCTATATAAAGAAGTCGAAAGAATTTTATAGAAATTTCTAACTATTTGTATAGGTTTAATAATATGTTGCAAATGCATGCCAGACAAACTATTACGAGCCTGGCTTTTGTCTAATATAAGATCTTAATAATTGAAATATTCACGATGTGAAGCCTCCTTGACTGGTTCGCTTCTTACTTAACCGGAAGAAGTCAAAGAGTAACGATTAATGGATTTCAGTCGCACGATATATATATATATATATATATATATATATATATATATATATATATATATATTCCGTCTGGTGTTCCTCAAGGTTCCCATTTAGGACCGCTCTTATTCAACATTTTTATCAATGATATCTCCCAATGTTTCAAATTTTGTAATTTTTTGTTATATGCTGATGACCTAAAGATGTATCATTCGGTAAATAACATCAATGACTGTAAATCCATTCAATCTGATCTAAATCGTTTCTATCAGTATACTAAAGATAATCGCCTGCATTTAAATATTAACAAATGTCATTCTATCACATTTTCTAGAAATAGATCTGATGTTTGCTATTATTACACTTTCGCTGGTAAAATAATTAATCCTGTCTCAGAAGTAAGAGATTTAGGAATTCTTTATGATAAAAAACTTATTTTCGATGTACATGTCGACAACGTAACAAAGAAAGCATTTAAAATGCTTGGTTTTCTTATCAGGTCATCAAAGAACTTTAAAAATCCCAAAACCTTAAAAGTTTTATATTTTTCTTTAGTACGAAGTCAATTAGAATTTGCAACTATTTGTTGGTCACCTCAGTATGCTATTCATATTAAAAGAATAGAGCGTATTCAAGAAAAATTTTGTAAATTTATTAGATATAAATTTAATAATTTTGAAATTAATATTTTACCTCTGGAAAAACGGCGAATCGTAATTGACTTGATATTTTTATATAAATTAGTAAATAATAGAGTCGATTGTCCTGATCTATTAAACAGTTTGGGCTTTCGCGTACCAATTTATATGACTAGAGCAACGGATTTATTCTTTTTAGGATTTAATAGAACTAATGCTGCTTTCAATTCTGCACTAAATCGTCTACCATTTTTTTACAATAAATATGTGTCTTATAATGATTCAATTGATATATTTCTTTTTAGTTTATCACAGTTTAAAAAACAAGTGACAAATGTAGTACTGTCCTTTAATTAGTTATTTGTTATTAATTTTTCTATTATGTTTTCATTGTAGTTGGTTATTTGTAATGTAATGCAACTTAATTGCTAATGTATTTTTTATTTTGCATTTATGTTGTATGTGCTTTCCTGTTATTGGGACATGGTCCTGTTGGAAAGCCGAAATTAAATAAAATAAAATAAAAAATATATGTATTTATTTTGAAGTTTATCTAATTGATATTTAAATTCTATGTTTCCTCGTTGACATAACCGCGTTTTCGTGAGTAGATCCTCGTGCCTTGGGGCAATAGCGATAGTGGAACCCTTGCGAAATGATTTTTCTTTATGACATTATTTTAAATGATCTTATCTCGACAATTGTCTTGCCTTGCCGTAATGAGATTCGTACGCTGTTCGTAATAAAACCGTTGTTATTACCGGGGCTACACGCTTGTATAAATTATATTTGGATGATTTGAGAATGCCATTTCTTCCTTAATAGCTCGTTTAAATTAAATGCAACGAATAAATTGCCCAAGATAGTATTTTGAGAAGAAATCAGACGGTAATTTTAATTTCTTGTGCAGTACAATATTAGTTATTCATTTTGGGAAGATTTTCCAGATTACAAAATCGTTTATTTCAGGATCTGACAATGATTAAGTTACTAAATATGTCATGTAAATGACAACAATAATAATATCCCTGTAGTGCACATATTATTTAAAATGAAACTATGACTTGAAAGAACTTTTTAATTATTTGTAAATAAAATAATTTGGTCGATTAAATTTAGTGATAATTTTTAACTTCCGTCACCTTTAGATAAGGAAGGTATTGTCTTTGGTCAAAAAATTCGGTGGTGAGTTTTTAATGAATAAGCATGTCCCCAAAATATGATTTTACTGGTTTTATAATGATGTCTGTAAATATATGTGCGGGTGTGTGACAAACATTTCTCCGATGATAACTCCAATACCATAATTCTAAAAATTATAATTCTTTCATATTCCTCTTCTTTACATTCAAATGAAAAGCTGATTAGATTTTGGTTATGATTGGTTAACCGAAAGTTCCCTTATTTGAAGTTTTTCTTGAAAAAACGCCAGTTAAATATTTTTTGACATTTTATGTGATTATCAGTTGAAAGATTATCAGATTATACATTTTCCTTCATATTCAATAGACCTAGATTTAAAGAATTATAAGGAAACTAACTTTCATAAACCAGTCAGCTTTGCTATAATCATGAAAACAGATGATATATTCAAATAATTCTAATTGACAGATATCAGTGTCAAGTGCAATTTGCATAGTGTATGTTCCTGTTACAGTTTTATTGGATTTACAGAATCTTTTCCAAGAAACTTTTGGTATGGAATTTATAGAAAATAGTATATGTTCGTGTTACAATTTTACTGCATTTATAGAATCTTTTTTTTTTGATGAATTATGGAAAATTTAAATATAATTTTGACATTATTTTGGAACAAAAAATGTCACGTGATCGCTATTTTTGATCATTCTGTATATTTATGTAAACAGTACTAAGTAAATTACTATGTATTTAAAATGACTCAAAATTATGGTAGTAGCAATAATCTTACAAAAAATTATTCAGGATGGTGACTCGAACACCCAAACATCGGACTTTAACATATAAAATTAGGTTTTTACAATTTTCTGCTTCCCTAACTATTTTATTTAAAATTCTTCATCTGAATTAATAAGAACAAATAATTTTTAATGCTTTGTATCTGCAAAAATTAGGTACGAATATGAATAGTCGAAAAAAAATCCGAAAACTAGCGATAGCTATGGAATTAAAACAAAAAATTACTTAATGTTAAACGGTTTAGAGAGAAGGTATTATTATTATTACTATTGTATATTTTTTCAGATTTACCTAGGTCATTTTCGTCACAAATTTCACTTTGTTTTGTATTTCTTTGTAATCGTTTTACTATATCATATTTAGTCTGAATTGTAAAAGATCTACGTTCATTTTTCGAAATTGTACCATTCATGTTTGTTTAAATTAGAGTGCTGGGTAGTTACGTAGCTCAACATCAAGTGAACGGAATGGTCGGATCCAGTATTGCATTTGGGATGACTTATTCGAGAAAGTCCTTAGTTTTCTATTTATGAGTTCGCTATAACCGAAATTTTTCAAATACTATATTCAAAAGAGGTTCGTTTTATCCGAAAGTTCGTTATAAACGGGTTCGTTATTTGCGGAAGAAATACACACATCTTATGGGACTGTAGTTCGTACCTACAGATTGGTTTGTTACAACCGGAGGTTCTTTGTAAACAGGTTCGTTATAAGCGGATATTACTGTACTTAATTTAAGTTTACGGTAAGAATTGCCAAACTTTATTTAATAGAAAGTCATAATTTAAATGAATGATTGTAAATTGTTCATTATGTGCTTGTAGATATAACTTCGTCTTTTCCGTATCGTAATGAATTAATTTAAAATCAGTGGTGATTACTGTACATTGAAGTGAAGGGTTGTAGTATTTATTGTTGTAGAGCAAGTACCCATATCTCCCTCTAACATCTCTAATTTAGATTGAAAATCCGGGTCTAAAATTAGCATTTCCATTCAGTGTTCAGCTATCAACCCCCATCAAACTTTCGTCATTTCGATTCATGACGTTTAACGTTAATTATTACACAATTCAACTGTAGGAAATTCAACTTTCCTTATTAATATACCAAATGTATAGGGGAGATGGATAATTCTCTAATTCCATAATACGGCAATTGACAGAAATTATAATATAGTCATCTCTTTCTGTGAAATAATTGTCATAAGCGCAATAGGACTGTTGCAAAAAAATGTGACTTCTAAGAACTAAATTTTGAAAGATATTGTTCTTTAAAGAACCTCAAATTGATGATATTTTACAATTAAATATTGAAATTTGTGTAATATTTTGAAAGTCGCCAGTAGTGACAGCACGCACTTTAGATTTCTGATAAATGAAGCATTTGTTTTCTCTTTTCGCCACGAGGCGAAAATTTGGTAGCATGCGTGTCTCAAAATATTCGCCTGCAAAAGTACGACTCGAGACGAACGTCTTAAACTAACGTCATTATTTTGTCATAATTCAATTGAAACTCAATTTATATATTTCTTATGCAACTGTCATAATACATATTTTCTATTTTAATACAGTCGACTCTCTATAAATCTAATTCGCAAGGGGAATTTGAATTTGCTCGAAGAGAGAATTCGAACTAGAGAGAAAATGAAAATTAAATGAACATTTGTGTAAATTACAAACAGCATGTATATGCAATGGAAAATAACGTTTATTCAGTTAATATACCAAATAGGGAGGACGCATGGCTTAACCATAGATTCCTGAGGCTAAAATAAGACGATTTAACTAAATTTGCTTTTACCGGAAAGTGTACCATTGACTTATAACCATATGAACTGTCATACCAAATTTCATTCAAATCGAATAAAGCGTTCTGTTATTATAAGCAAAAGTTAATATTTTTTTTTCGAAGAACTTTGAAGCGGAATTCTGGCTAAATGGTACACTTTCCGGTAGAAGCAAGTTTAGTCAAATCGTCTTATTTTAGCATCAGGAATCTGTGGTTAAGCCATGTCCCCCTATTTGAGAGACAGCCTGTATACAAATTGAAACATTATACCGATTTATAAAGAGGCGAATTTCATTGAAAATGATGACAAATTCACAAAATTTTATTCGATTAAAGAAAAATCGAATTAAAAATTTCGATTTAAAGAATATTTTTTTACATATAAAAACATACAGTTGAACGTGTTAAAAAAATAATTTGATTTAGAGAAAAATTCAAATAAGAGAGAGTTTGATTTAGAGAGAGTCGACTATAGTATAAAACCCGAAAATTCCGGAAACAAAAAGCGAGGGTAGAATTCTGAATTGCAGCATAGGGTAACATATCAAGATTTTTAAAAGTAAAATCGCATTCGTCTGTTTTCTATGATGCGTGCGTGCTGCCACTACTGATCTGAAACAGTATCTGACGTCAGGGTATATACAGTGTATCATGTTACAAACTATCACCTACTTTTATTTAAATACATAAGGTAAACTGTTTTCCTATTGGCTATGAATGACGTTATGTATGTGCTCTGTCGTTACAAGAGTGGGGGTTGTTTTTCATGTCTACTTCTGGCGCCAATCTTTTTATTTAATTATTTACGAAAATAATAATAATAATTAATTGCGATCCTACCTACAAGTATAATATAGAAATGGGCTGATTGGATGAAGAAGATTTTAAGTTTTTAAGTAAACGAAGAAAGAATTTGAAAAATACATTGACAATGGGGTCTTTACCATAACAAAAAATAATAAAATGTACAATTTGTATTTAAACTACTATTCAATAAATAACGATTAAGTTAAAAAAAAAACATTTTTTTATTAAATACTTGTGTCGCCGTGACGTCATATTGACTTTAAAAATCAAATGCAGTTAAACTAAAGAAAATTAAGAATTTTTAAAACTACGAATTGCTTCAAAATTAAATGAACTTTCATTTAAAATAATAATAAAAAAATACAGTGGAGGACCCTATTATTTTGGTTCCCCTTTTACTTATTACCTTATGCTTATACAGGGTGTCTCAATAAGCTTGCTCACTATTGGTAACTTTTTTATTTGAAGAGGTACGAGGTTGGTTAAATGAGCAAAATTGTGCTATTTTATATTAGAAAATTGGTCACGTAGACAAAATAAAATTTGTGTCAGCGGTTCTCAAAATTTGGGACAATATATATATTTTTTAAATGGAACCATATATTTTTTATTATCTTATTGGAAAGAGTATTTTTTTCTCTTTCCAATAAGGTAATGTTGTTTATGTACAATTTTTTCAAATAAACGAGTTATTTACGGTTAAAAATTTAAATTTTGTAAACTATTTTATTAGTTTTTTAGTCAAGTAAGCCATGGAAACAATTGATTCTTTGTTTTTTTTGACGTTTAATAATTTCTCCGTAATGTTCTCTGTGTTTAACAATGTTTAATAATTTTACAAATGAAGAAAAGTTAGATATGATTGTGCTATGTGGAAAGTTATATCTAGACACCAGTTACGTAGAACGGTCGGCTCTCTTTCCAAAAGAGTTTAAATGTGCGAAAGAAATAATGGCTTTCAATTTGAATATTTTCTTTGTTTTGTTATTACCGTAAAATAAATTAATAAAATAATAATTTTATAAAAGACAATTGTTTCCATAGCTTACTTGACCTAAACTAATAAAAGATTATTTTTATTTTTAGACGTAAATAACTCGTTTATTTGAAAAAATTGTACATAAACAACATTACCTTATTGGAAAGAGAAAAAAATACTCTTTCCAATAAGATAATAAAAAATATATAGTTCCATTTAAAAAATATATATTCTGTCCCAAATTTTGGGAACCGCTGACACAATTTTCATTTTGTCTACATGATCAATTTTCTAATATAAAATGGTACAATTTTGCTAATTTAACCAACTTTGTATCTTTTCAAATAAAAAAGTTACCAATAGTGAGCAAGCTTATTGAGACACCCTGTATTAGTAAGGTGTGTATTGTATTTATTAATCGTTATCTTGATATTCGCAAGTACAATTAAAAATGTAAACATAAATTATTAATGATGCAGGGTAGAACAATCTGTTTATACAAAAATTAATTTGAAGCTGTCAAACTTTACAAATATATCTGTAAGATCGCACGGAAAATAATTACCCCGATCATGCAATGCAAATAAGCATTGTTTAAAATTGTTCAATCACTCACATCTTAACTCCATCAAGTTTAAGCGCGAACGGGTGAAAAAACATTAATTATAAACTTAAACAAAACTCAATTTAAACTTGCAAATACGTAGTCTGCACCGTGTGCAAGAGAGAGATGGTATTATAGTGTGTACAGTTGGCAGAAAAGAGACAGTATACCGGTATTTATGTAAATCGCGCAACATTGAAAACGTACACTCCATTTAACAATTACAACTCAATTATGTAAAATAGTCGTATCGCTTCGCACGGAAATTAACAGTGGCGAGTTAAAACATCGGAGGAAATTAATCCGAAGCGAGCTGCTAGCGTAGAGGTTATGTACCATGCGGACTTCCCCACCAGCAAAACGGAATCGCCAAAATGGAATACTGTGGTAATTAAATACAAGATATATATGTTTTTCCCGCTAGCACACCGAATAATTCAACCAAACCTAAACCTCGTCTTTCCATTTTAAAATTAAAATATAGAACACTCGTAAAGTTTCAAAACGGCTCGTTATAATTTTTGACAAATAAAATTTTGATTTTTCTTTCAATGTCGACTGTTTTTATTGGATAAATATTATAACTAACTGTTTAAAACTGTTTATGAATACGGGCATTAGTCAAATTCTGCAGAATTAAAATTGCAAGTACACCACTTTGCCTCTATACATAAAGAGAAAGCGAGGCATCTTATTAACTTAACACATGTGACATCATCTGCCCGATTCACAAAAAAGTTTAAGCTAATCCTCATTTTTGGATTAGCGAATTCTATTCTAATTTCGACAGTTTATATCTTAAAATATAGTCTAATCTATTCCTAGTATCTACCTTTATTGATAATATCATAAAAATTAAATACCGAAATAAAATAGAATTCACTAATCCAAAAACGAGGATTAGCTTAAACTTTTTTGTGAATCGGGCTGCATATGTGTAAATGATAAACATATCCCTTCCGGTTTTACATGGAACATTCTGTATATTTTTTACATTTTTTCTATGTTAAATTCTGAATACAATGATGTGCCACAAGTCAAATTTATATAAAAAAAATATATTGTGGCCTGCACAATACCTCTCGCCATTTCCATATTAGGCTATTTAAGTACATCTTGCATATATTTAACATTTATGGAACACACAAAAAATTCTAATTACATCTTTTCTTTATATATTTTTATATTTTTTAATTCATTCTATGAACATGTTCACTCTTTCTCGTCTAAGTGTTCGAAATTCTTTCAATTCTTTGATGTGATTGACAGGATTTCTGAAGGGTATATGCGTATATATATAGATACAGTGTGTTAATTAAAACACTGGCCATAGGCGTTTAACATGGGAAAACAGTTTTTCTTTGCGCAAAAGTCCGCAATTAATTTTAGACAAAATGTTTCAAATAAGTGTTACAGATAATTATATTCTACGCCTAAATCAGTAAACAGTTTTAATTTTGAACGTTTGGTAACTTGTAAAATATAATTTGAAATTGTATAAAAATATTGCTCATTTATAGCGATACCCATGGAACTGAAACAAAATTACAGAGCAAATGCGTACCATTTGAACTGTCAGAAATTCAGTTTTCAATTAAAAGTTGCAGATAATTCAATTTTGCACCTAAATCACTACACAGGTATTATTTTTAAAATCTAACACTTAAATAACTTTTATTATTATTATTATTATTATTTTATCACATTCTATCTATAAAATTAAATTTCTGACAGTTCAAACGAAATGAATTTCATTCTAATTTTATTTCAATTTCATGGGTATCGCTTCAGGTAAGCAATATTTATACAATTTTAAATTAGATTTTACAAGTTACTAAACGTGAAAAATTAAATCTGTTTAGTAATTTAGGCGTAGAATATTAATATCTACAACATTTATCTGAAACATTTTTGTCTAAAATTAATTGGGGACTTTTGCGCAAAGAAAAACTGTTTTCCTATGTTAAACGCCTATATAAATATTTAGTTAATAATAAAATAAGAAATATTAAATGTACTTCTCAGAAAATATCTTCAGCAATGTCTCTGGATTTTTGTCACTTACATTTTTCTGTCAATTACAAACATTTAAATTTTTTTAATGGTTTCCATGGAGTTATTTGGGCTGTGAGATTTATTTCAACGGATTATTTTATGTATTTATAATTCTCTGTTTCTAAATCTATAGAAGATATAATAAAAATATTCAATGTATCGGATAGAGAATTTTATATTCTGTAATCATTGTAATAACATAAATATCCAAAAAAAATATTTAGAAGATTTTTTAAGATCTACTACTCCCGGTTATCCAATTGTTACCAAAACCTTTTCTACTTTCCCCATTAATGTCAGATTGAGGATTAGTAATTAAATTGGTCTTAGTGTTATTGAATTTGAGAAACAGTTGCTCCAACATCCAGACACACACGCAACACACACAGACATCATTGTAAACATGTTAAAATCGAATTCTAGTGACATTAAAACGTGCTTATTCATTAAATCTGGTTATGCGATTTTTAGCATGAATCCAATACCAAAATATAACTTGGAAATTAACAGCTCCTGTATTTGTTGAAATTGTTTATTTAAGCAAAATTTTGATAATTTAGGTACTAAATCTGTTCGATGCAATTCAATGTTTTTACCTCCCGCTACCCTTGGTAAGGGAGGTATAGGGATCGTGCTGAAAATCTAATATCGATATTTTAGTAAATGACCACGTTTTAAGGTCCCTAGAATCCATTTTTAACATTTTCACGATGATGTCTGTATGTCTGTATGTGTGTGTGTGTGTGTGTGTGTGTGTGTGTGTGTGTGTATGTGTGTATGTGTGTATGTGTACAAATTTTGTTTGCACTCTAACTCAAATACTATCATTCAGAAAATTCTGAAACCTTATTTTTACCCTATTCTAATAGGAATAGAAGCCATTAGATTTTGGTGTAAATTGGATAAACGGAAATGGTACTTTACTTGAAGCTCATAATAGTTTTTCTTCAAAAAATACCATTAAATGCCATTTTTTCGAATTTTATGTCTAATGAAAAGTAAAGATTATTGAATTTTCTGCAGGAATACATTAATACTTTTTCTATATATTTTACAGATAAATTTAAAAATAATTTTTTTTTATTAGTCGCGAAGCCTAAGATAAAAACTATTCCTGACAGTAAATGTCACTGTCAGAAAACTTATCACTTCAAATTAATAATAGTGACATTTTAAAAAGAAAATAGTAAATAAAGCAATAGTTTTCTGCAATGGAACAGTTTGCAGCGTTAGTTAATACGTAGGTAGGTATGTATTTAAATTAATAAAAATTAAATAGCGGGAGATTTTGGGTTGGCCACATCAGATTTTTTAAATTAGGTTAGTGTTTTCATTTTCACAAACATTTAAAAAAAACATTGTTCTTTAGTCTTTTTGTTGTAAAATTTTACTTGTGGCACATCACTGTATTCTAAATTTAAGGTAGAATTAAAAATTTAAAAATATACATGAGGTTCCATTTAAAATAAGAAAGTCGTTGCCACTTCCTGTTATTTATACATAAAAATTATGCCATATATGTTAAGTTTACGCTTATGAAATTTCAATTAGATGCAATGTGGTCAATTGGTGGTCTTTTTCTTATTTTGACAAGTAATATCATTAAGGCACGGTTTTTCCGTCTCAGTTAACTTAATTGGCAGACAAATAATATTGCATCATATAATGAGGTCATGCACGACTTTTTTTTTATAATTTTAATCGATAGAGTAGTGAAAAATAATAGACCCGTATTTTTTATTTTCCTCAAATCGATCTTTAATCATGAAAAAATTGTAATTGAAAATGACATTCTTTAAAATGCGGCTGAAGACCCCCGCTTCGTCCCTTGTCCATTGACGTCACAGAGTGAGAAGCACGACCATTTTGATTTTCACATTATTGTCTTAAACGTCAAAGTGACATTTAAAGATAACCTAAAATTTATGAAAGTAAACATGTCGATGGAACGTTGTTTCGTGCCAAAATAAAGAATAAAATAATATTCTGGAATATATTCAATGTCTCATATGCGTTTATAACCTCCTACCGTCTAATTCAAAGATTCAAAAGTGAAAGAAACATCTGATGTAACGTAGATAATTTCACGCCAAATGAAAATTATATTTATAAAAATAAATAGAACGATATTATATTAATATAATATAACATATTTAGATATGTAATTCTCAATTTATAGTTTATATATATTTTTCTTTTAGAAATTATGTGTCCATATAAAATGTCTGTTTGAAATGAGTCTGAACTTCGTTCGTAACGTTGTGACGACAAAACATGGCTGGTTTTTGCAACTTTTTAAAAATACCATACTTTAAAACGATTTTATACAACAAAAAATATAAATAAAAAATAATTTAATCATACTGATCGATGAATTAGACTATCCTTTTTCGATTTAAACACAAAAAAGGTACAATTTTTTTTTTTTGCATGACCTCATTGATATGTGTATAATTGTGTCAATTTACTCTCAAATATTGATGCGGCATTTTCATTATATCTGGCAGTTAAATTAACTGACACTTTATCCAGAGATGGAAAAACCGGGCTAAATGTTTTATTGTACAATTCGCTGGATTTTGGGTATTAGAACATCAAAATTGCCGCGCAGGCAGCATCAACTATTTCTTGTGATTCTTTAGAACTGAACAAGCACGATATAATAACTAAAAGCAATTTTCAACAAACTGTTAATAAATTTTTGATTGTCAACAAATTTCTGTTGTCATTGCAAGGATTCAAATGCATTTAGGGATGAACATTGGGATTTGACATAGGATTTTAGTTTTACGCAATTTTCTGCTCTCCGGTCCATTTTAGGGGAAAAGTGCACAGTGTATAGAATTAAAAGTTGTTTACCATACTGTTTTTACACTTAATGTTTTTGGTTTCTTCACTATTTTAAAATAAATTTGAAAGTTCCGTTAATTTCTCTCCCTTGCTGTATAATATACTATTTCTTAATTTGTCTTTTACTTTTTTGTTTATTTTACTTATTCCTGACAGAGAAATTGCAGCTTTAATTTCATTCGTAAAAACTAGTATCCGGCTTTAACTATTAATTCAAATTATGTATATACTTTTTCATCACGTAATATTTTAACAATATTTTAATAATCATTCATTTATCCAAAACTATTTCCTTCGACATTTACATCGTTCGCACTGTAATCGCAATTGCTATAATTTTCTATTCCTTAAAATTCTGCATTTCCTATTTGTCGACATGCACATAGCATACGAACGTAGGTAAGTCTATACCAGGATTGCCATGGCTAAGTAACCATGACACAGAATTACCACATTTGACATTCGGAAACAAAAAACTCGATGGGAAATTAGTAGCTGTCACATCGGGATAGTCTATTGTTCTAATAAGTATACTAGTGCATTACCATGGCCAGGGAGATAGCATTGTATGTTTACGTAGGTATAGGCCATCCAGCGAATCAAGCGGTTTACGTCATCGTTTAGGGATTTTTGGAATTTTCTTTATTTTTTTAAATATATTTTATTAACGGTATTTTATTGGTTTTTTTATTATTATCATGTATTTGACACCTTTAATAGAAATAATTATATTTGGATATATTATTATTAAGTAAAATTTTGTAAATTTTTGCAAAATGACGTTTGATTATATGTTTTTAATATTGGTAATTCTGAACATGTATATTACTAAATATTATATGTCTATATTATACTTTTCAACGTGTATTGTGATTTCATTTTGTTTTTGGTTTCGTTGTTCATTGTCAAAATGTCAAATGCTCTGTCATGTCAAATTCAAGAGCTTGTAGTTAATTTATTGACTTATTTTGAAAATGAAAAATAGATTGGTGGGTTTTTACTTTCACTGAAATCTAATATTGAGGTAATATTTGGTTCTATTTGTTAGTAATAATTTGAAAATTAAATCTATATGTACAGCGTGTGGCAAACGCTATACGCAATGTATAAAAACAGTGAGAAATTGTATGATATGCAGTATTCTGTATTTTTTTAAGGATCTCACATAATACTAGATAGTTTGCTGTATATACTACAAGAATGAAGTATTTATAACGGTGTAAGCAGTATCGTTCATAATATTTTAAATAAAATTGGATTTCGCTGGAAAAATATTATACCAGATGTGTTTTTAAGAAAAATTTGGGTTTATGAAGGCAACCCACAGATTTTAATCCGTTTTACATGCTCATGTAAACTTTTTAACATATGACGTCATTGTTTCTAGTGATATTGTATTTATGACGTAAACCGCTTGATTCGCTGGATGGCCTATAGAAAGATATTATTACTATCTAGATACCTACTAGATGATTTATTTTTGATTATTTTGAACTTCCGAAGAATTAAGAAAAGATGATTTGTATTTAAATTTAATTTAATTCTAATAATTATTGAATCTTAAAAAAAACTACGTATCAGGCAAACGGCAAAATGTATCAAATAAAGAAGATAAATGTATTAAAATTTTGATAATAGTATATTAAAACATAAGTTACAGAAGGCAACCTATTCTAACACTAGTTAAAATTTCAAATATAGGTGCGTATCGTCGAATAGGCGAACAAACGAGGTTCTTGAATAGCCTTCTGTAAACAGAGTTTTATACAATTTTCTCTGTTCTGGCTTTCATTTATATTATATCTGTATAAAAATATTTGACAATTTCCATTAAGGGAATTTTTTGGTAGAGAAATTAGGTTAGTGAAAATTATTTATCTTCCATCACCTTTAGGTGAGGAAGGTATTGTCTTTGGTCAAAAAAATCGTTGGTAAGTTTTTAATGAATAAACACATTTTCGGGTCGCTAGAATATGACTTTACTGTAGCTTTACATTTATGTCTGTATGTGTGTCTGCCTGTATATGTGTCCGTGTGTGTGTGATAAATATTTCTCTGTCGAAAACTCCAATACTACAATTCTAAAAATTATTATTCATTTGTATTCCTCTTCTTTATATACCAATGAAGAACTGAATAGATTTCGGTTATAATTGGTCAACCGGAAGTTCTCTTATTTGAAGTTCTTAACAGTTTTTCTTTTAAAAAATGCAGTTAAATATCATTTTTTGGCATTTGTTTATGATTATCAATATGAAAGAATCCCTTATTGTCTATGCGGTTTTATTATACATTTTCCTTCATATTCAATAGATATAGAATTAGATAAGTATAAAGAGATTCACTCTCAGAAATCAGCCAGTTTTTCTATAATAATAGAAACAGTTAATATGTTCAAATAATTTTAATTGTCAGATGTCAGTGCCAATTGCAATTTACATAGTATATGTTTGTGTTATAATTAATTGGATTTATAGAATCTTTTAAAAGGAAATTTCGGTATGGAATTTTTAGAAAATAGTACATGTTCGTTTTACAGTTTTACTGGTTATATAGAATCTTTTGCAAGGGACTTTTGGTATGGGATTTGTACAAAATACAAAAAATTGACAGAAGGTAATGTGCTGGCTACATTAGATTTTTTTCTGTCATACCAGTCGCAATTAACAAAATGTTAGTAAAATTGTTTTTAAAAATAAAGCCTATTTTAGCATCAATAAGAGTGGTAAACTGTGATTCTTATCCCGAGACAGAGCAACATATATTATGTACCTACTTATCATTTCCGGCGAAACTATAAGTAGAATTCAGGACCTTTTCACATCAAAAAGTGTCATTTAACTTCACCCACCTACCATCCGCCCCCCAATTATTTAATTTAAAGTATGTTTTTAATACAAATAATAAAGAAAATAGCTATTTGTCCTTATTTTTAAATTACCTTGTTTCTGTGTCAATTACCAGTTGTTAACACGATCAAATCTGTTAAAATCTCATGAAAAATTAGTAGATCAACAAGTTCAATTAGTATAGCATTACCTGCCCCACCTTCCCATTAGAGTAATTGCCGTCAATTAATTACCATGAATTTACATTACATTACACAAGTGCTTTCTGCTTTCCCACCGATTCACGCCGTAATTAAACAATTTGGAATCGTTTTGGTACAATTAGCCGTTAGTATAACGTACATATGTTATCTAGTTGATCTTGATTGCGCATCGTTTAGCTTCTGATTACAGATGTGGGCGAGTGCGTTTAGAAAAAATCATTTCCTGTTGTGTTACAATACATGTTCATGTTCGTTTCGTACATAGATAATTACCCGGAGAAACATAATTGTACTAATGACATGTATTAAGTGTATCACAGCCGAATGCTACAATGGCTTCATTGCTTTCATTTCTTTCTAGAGCAAAGATATGACTATGAAGAAAAATTAAATCAATAATGTTCGGTATTTTCATCTCTGGTTAAACATCTCATTAACTTAAGGTGTTTCTATCATGACAGCCTTGTACAAAAGCTTCCTTAAGTAAAAGAATTTATAAAAATAGATATTCTAAATTTTTAATATAGTCTATTTGAGAATGACTGGCAGTAATAAATCATTCTGTCAAAGACATTCCAGTGGCGCGCCAATAATTGTTTGCACAGGGATACACATGTCATAAAGGAAGAAGACCAAATGTGCAAACTTGACCATCTGATAGACGAAACGATCGAGCCATTTATAATTTCAGTAGGACAAGATTCAGAATCAGACTCTGATTTTTAATAATTTATGTATAAATATATAAGTATATGTAATGTAATATGTATATTTAATAGAAATATGACAGGTACCAATATCTTGACAACACACATGAAATAAGTATAAATTTTAGTATGTAACAAATAAAAACGTAAATATTGAATGTATGTATGTAAATATTAAATGTATGCAATATAATAATAATGACTGAGAAAGTTATATTTAAATATTAAAAAAATTTATTTTTAGTAAATGTATAAACAGATCACTCTACAAATCCTATCTACGTCTATGACACAGTCCGACTGGGATTATCGGACGGCATTTCTATTGTTCGACAAGTAAGTTTCGTTCCAGGTACAAAGCGTGCGGCTTATTTTGACCATCCTAGTGTAGTTACAACTGATTTTTCTGGTAGTTTTATTTGCCGCATTGCTGGCAAAAATCCAATACTACTCTTGCAAATAATGATTTATTACTGCCAGTCATTCTCAAATAGACTATAGTTTAAGTACATTCATGAAAAATATATAACTGTTTTAATAAATGAGAATATACCATCGAAACTCTCATATGATCCAACTTTCGAAGAGAATTAGATACTATAAAAGTAGCTGGTAACTGGACTTTTTTTACACTCACATATAAACTGTCGTTTGAATTGTAGTTATTGTCGGAAAAATTGACTTTGTTGGGTCTAGTAATAAAACTATAAACAACGTAAATATGACAAAGCGGCATATCGCTCACTTCTCTGTTGAAATGAAGACATGCTCTGTATAATAAAATATAGTAAAATCATCATACTTTTCCTTTAACATAAATGCTATTTTTGTCTGAAATAAATTTTTATGAAAATGAAAACTCTAATTCCAAAAATTATTTCAAACAAAAATAGCATTTTTCGTATTTTGTACAGTAATGTACTATTTTAATATACTCAAAATCATATAGTAATGGGTTACTTTACAAATTAGCAACCGTTACTGCATAGCAACGGTTTCGTCATTAAAATACATTTTCACACAAGGAATTGTTTATTTTTATTGTTTATCTTCTAAATCGTTTTACATGTTCTTTTCTTCATCTAGATCCATCGTTTTGCAAATCGATCTCCACAAATTAATTTGATTAGTGGTTGTAAGGTACAAAAAAAAGTAACTGTCAAGTTACTTTTATTACTGAGAATCAGGTTACTATGTTTTTTATGTTTTTAATTTAGAATATTATGCCGCAAAAATACAAATTTTAATACTAATATAAAAGAATAGTTGTACACGCACCGCGCCATAAAAGTGATTTTACTTTACCATTAGATGAAGTAATTGTAATGAACTCCCAAACTGCCCCGATGTTTGCCGATTCCACCAGCAATCAGCATTCAATAGCGCTTCACTTGTAGGCGCATTTTAGTTAGTATATATTTGAGTGTTATGAGCTTACAACCGTAATTATACGACTCAGAAACATGTCTTCTTCTTTATGTATCAAATAGGTTTACACATTTCCCAGCGATTCTGAAAAGTCGACTTAGTTTACTTATATTTTTTTTTTCGAAATTTGACTAATGTCTGGTTGCCCAACTAACACTTAAAATTTAAACTTTATTTTATACAGTTAATCAATTATTCGATTTTGCACTGCAATTAAGAAATTATTCAACAGGAATAACCATCGATTTATTTAGCTAAATGAATGTGTCGGTGGTGCAACTAGGAATTAGTGTGTTTGAAATCTCTTTTGGAATTTGATTTAGTTTGACTTACTTTCAATATTCACCAAGCAGATTTCGATAATTATGTATATATTTCTACAGAAGAGGGCGTTTCTTAGAGCATCACAGAGATTACTTTAATGCGAAAAACAATTTGCAAACAATTAAATTGTGATGTAATCGAACTCGACTTACAAACGGTCATTTAATATAGTCTCATATGTAATGTAATCATATTTTTTAACAAATCATTGATTACTATCAATTTTAACATCGGTTTTAACGTTGTGTGCGTATATATCCATTAAGTGAAATAAGTTACTGTTTTACCATTTTAAAATATCTAATAACATATGTTTTATAGAAACCTGCAAGACAATGAGTAAAAGATGTTAAATATAATGAAGTTTCTTTAAAAAATTAAGTATGTAGTTTTCTCTTGTTTTTCTTATTACTAATTGCTAGGTTTGAACCCTTGTGTCTACGCTTGCCTGCTCCTATGTCTTGTAGCTAACCGAGCGTCTAAATGGAACTAAATGTAAGTTTGCTAAATACGTTATTCACTAAGTACGTACATGTACCGCTTCTTGGCTAAAGGGATATAATCTACCTACCACTGCTTATTAACTTGTGATGTTTAAATTGTTAGTTGACAGGTACATTATATACTGCCCGAGGCAAATGTTTGCTATTACCCCTGTTTTTTAATAAATAATTGTTACCATTTGTGACATTTAGAATAATTAGTCATTAAAGAATTACCATGTCATTCGATTCGCTAAGACGGATTTATTCGTGGAAAATATAGCACTGAGGTATTTTTCAAGCAGAACTACTACTTTTTTTTGATTTTTGTTTATTTTTTGCCATGAAACTGTACACTTTAGACCAGCGGTCGGCAACCGGTGGGCCGCCGACCACTGGTGGTTTGTGACGTAATTTTAATGGCTCACAAAAAATTTAGATGTTATTTAAATTCGCTGAGCTCATTTAACAAAATTTTTAAATAAAAAATAAATTTTGTTTAGGCTGTATTATTATTCAGGATGTAACAGAAGTAAGTACATTTAAATTTAACCAGTGACAGAAATCGGCAATAGCAACAATATTTCTTCGTAACTTTTTTAGGAAAATATTTCCAATTTTGAGACTTATACTGTGAAACAGAAAAAAATAAGTGACATTGATAGAACTCGTCGAGAGCAACAATATTTTTTTGTAACATTTTTTTTTTGTCCTCAATTTTTTTACTATTTTTGGTAATGATTTGTTTTGCAAAACTTTGAAGTTTTCAACACAATATCAGAAGAGATCAATGATTTAGAACTTCGAACCTGAGAATATTTTACAATATAAGAGTATGTTCAAAGTCGCCCAATGCTTTACGAGGGGCGTTTGAGAAATTGTTGGCCTTGCCGACAAATGAAATCACAGTGCCGAAACAATGGTATATTTCGTAAATATCATCAATTGTTACATAACTAGCAAATTTTCAGCCATTTGCATTAATAAGGGTAATTCCGGGAGTGATGGACCACTTTTTTGTAACCACGTATAACTTTTTGAATTTTTGAAATGAAAAGAAAAGTAAAACGCATCTTTGCTAACCTACCTTCATATTTTTATATTTTGTGACAAATAAACACAAAATTCTTTTCTATAATGTGTAATAATTAAAAAAGAAATGACTTCTCTAGTCCAACTCTCCCACAATATATGGGTGAGTTGAACCACTAACAGAAGTAAGGTATGGGACAGATGGACCCGTATTATTTCTTACAAGAAATTTTCTTTTTTGCATATTTTCCACACAAATCACAAATGTTAACATATTTATTCAGCTGAAGTAGATGCTTCCAGGCTTATCAATTAAATTATTTTGCAATAAAATTTCTTCTAATAGATCAAAGTAACTTTTAACACTTTCTTGGTTTAGTCCTTTAGAACGAGCAATTGAGACTTCATCTGTTTTTCTCATAGACAAATCTGGATGTCGTTAACAATAATTTCAACCAATGATATCGTGCCATACCGAGATTTTTGTTGAATTTGTGTGGAATATTTAATTTTTCTGATATTCCTATCAAGAGAAAATCCAAACTTATGTAATTTTTTTATATGATTCACTAATTTCATCTCTACTTTGGAGCCTAGACAAGAAGTTGGTCCAAGACGATCTTCTTTAGTGAAATTTTGCGATTTTAGCCTTCTTTTTAATGTTGACTTCGGAATCCCAAATGTCAATGCTGCTTTATTAATTCCCATTTTTTCTTATCTTACGGGTTCTATAGCTTTCAATAAGGTCTCTTCAATTTCCACTTTTGAAAATTTTAATATTTATAATTTATTTAATATTAATAAACTATCTCTTTATACTAATTATTTGTGGACCAACTAACCCCGAAACATAGTGGTTCATCTCTCCCATTTGTAAGGAATAAATGGACCACCATTCAAATTATGTCATAAACAGAAGAATTAAGTTCTTTAAGGTTATATTGTAAGCAACAGACATGAATAATTATAATTAAACATAAATCAAAAGAAAACACTTATCGTTAAAAAAATACAGCCAACGGAAAATAGGAGTGAATATTTTTGCGCTTCAATTTTAACACAAAAAATATGTATTTGCTAAAACACGCACAGTAAACAGCTAATATTGCACACCGGATTTCAAGCGCATGACAAGGTTTTCTGAAAGAAATAGTAGAGACATCTAACGAGTAGGGACAGAAATATTGCTACTGGACCAACTCACCCATTGGTCCATCTCTCCCGGAATTACCCTAGTTTGTGTGTGACAGTTATCGAAAGCGAGCAGTGATCAAATCCACAAATACTAATATATGAAAAATAAAGCGAACGATGAAATCAATGCCTTAAACACTGTATATGGGGGTCTATACCTTCGATATCAACAATAAAATATTGTAATTTAAAAGAGGTCAAACTAGCATTTTTGATGAGGAACGCCCAGGTGACTCAAAAGTTCATTATTCCGGAAATAGTCGATAAAATTCCTGATCATGATATTTATTTGAACAATTGGCGAGTGAAAGTGCGCAAGATTGTTGAAGCTACGAACATTTCAACCGAACGGGTGCACAATATTTTACCAAATTATTTGGACATGAGAAAGGTATCGGCGAGATGGGACTGGGTTTGTTTATATAGTCGACCAAAAGAGCATATGTATAACCACATTCAAACAGAATTTAACTTTTTTCAAGCGCAATCGAAAAGAATTTCTGCGTCAATTCGTAACCGTTGACGTAACATGGATCCATCACCACACACCAGAGATGAAGGAACAGTCTAAACAACGGATATCTACTAGCGAATGTGCTTCGAAGAAAGCCAAGACAGCTTCATCGTCTGGCAAAGTGAAGGCGATACTCACGATATAATCTTTATGGACTACTTACGTTTAGAATTGATTCCGCATCCACTATATTCACCAGATTTGGCCCCCTGCGACCTGTTGCCAAACCAGAAGAAATGACTCACCAGAAATAACCATGAGTCATCGCCAAGACAAAGTTGGATGAAGTAGATATGTCGAGCTAAATGAAGATTATGCCAAAAACTAAAAATGGTTTTTCTCAAAACGTTGTGTTTTTTCCTCAAGGCCTCTCTGTGTAATCTAAATGAGTCATGATTCAAAATGTCCATTCCATCTTCAAACCATCAAGAATTACATTTCTTCTTTATTATTCCTCTAACCATAAAAACCACATTAATTATTCCGTGTGGTTGGTAAAAACAGTTGATTAAAGCCTTACAGTTATAGTAAGCACTGAAATAATAACAAATGCCTGCTGTGGTCACTTGCTAAATACGCAAATTGAATTAATATCCGAATGAGTGCGACAGAGACCCGTGAGAAATTCCAACGTGACTGACAAGGATGGGAGATGAGTTATTTAATAAGTATGTCGCTCCTTGTTCCACCCACGTAAGGAGAGATCGTTTGTGGTCAGACCAGTGACGTTCGTCAGGAGGGCACAAAGAATCAAATACAATCGTGTTGGTATATGAACTTATGTTTATGAAAGGTCTTACTTACCCTGATAATATACTGAAACTTGAAACGTCGATTTTATAAGAATAAGTAGTGTTGTATAACTGAGATTTCGAGTAATTATTGTTAACACTTTGAAACTTGAAAATTATTTCGAATTTTCTAAAAGCACAATTGTGACTCCTACAGTGCTCTTTACCCAAAAGCTTTGAGAGCCCAAGAGGTGACGCCCATTAAAAGCCCACGACAATAAAGATTCGAGGGTCACACTAGATTTTCATTCGTTTATTCAACAATAATACGAGTGCACTTTATCCTTATTTCATTCCATTTGCTTAAAAGCTCCCAACCAATATTCTAAAATGCTTTCAAATTAATTTCTGAAAGACTTAAAAACTGCCAAAGATATCAAATTATAAATCATGATTTAAAAATTTTCTTTGGTTAAGTTCTTAATTTTACTCATAATGGATACTTTAAAAAATAATTATCTAAGTTCTAACTTAACTTTCGCAACTTAATTTCTAAGATATTTATTTTTATTTTTGAAAAAAAGTACTGATATCTACATTTTTTTACCTTCCGTCACCTTTAGGTAAGGAAGGTATTGTCTTTGGTCAAAAAATTCGGTGGTGAGTTTTTAATGAATAAGCACGTTTTAGGGTCCCTACAATACAAATTTACTATTTTTAAGATGATGTCTGTATGTATGTATGTATGTATGTGTGTGTGTGTGTGTGTGTGTGTGTATGTGTGTCCGTGTGTGTGTGTGTGTATGTGTGTCCGTGTGTGACAAATTTTTCTCCGACGATAACTCCAATACTACAATTCTAAAAATTATAATTCTTTCGTATTCCTCTTCTGTACATCCATATGAAGAGTTGATTAGATTTTGGTTATAATCGATCCACCGGAAGTACCATTTTTTGAAGTTTTTAACAGTTTTTCTTAAAAAAACGCAGTTAAATATTATTTTTTGACATTTTGTTATTATATATATTAAAGAAAATACTCTTCTCTATACGGTTTAATTATACATTTTCCTTCATATTCAATAGATGTAAATTTAAAGCATTATAAAGAAATTAATTTTCAAAAATTAGTCAGCTTTGCAATTTATCGTGGAAACACCTGACATAATTATTCAAAAAAAATTAATTGACAGGTGTCAGTTGCAAGTGCAAAACCAAATATGGAAAGTATAGGATCTAAAATTGGTATGTCATATTGTTACTCGCAAGTGACATGCAGAGAAAGGCCAAAGAGAAGATGGAAGGACATTACTTAGTGTAGTTTATGTTATAATTTTATTGGATTTAAAGAACCTTTTCAAATGAACTTTTAGTATGGAATTTGTAAAAAATAGTATGTGTTCGTGTTCGATTTTACATGATATTATATAGAATCTATTCCAAGGACCTTTTGGTATGGGATTTGTACAAAATACATCGAATTGACGGAAGGTCTTGTGCTGGCCACAACGGATTTTTTTCAAAGATAATGCGACGAAGTATGTGTCAAAGTATTTTGGTACTTGTTCTCTTTTTATTTGCAGTTCGTTTTGAACATAATTTTATTGAGGACAAAGAAAAAAATCAGTGTGCAGAATGAAATATTCTTTAAACTTATGGCCGGTTTTATAAACGACAGACAAATTTACTTCCAAAGTAAATAATAGTATATTAGAATATTACAAGTCGTAGTGCTTTAAAGGCTAGCTTATACACGTGTATCATACGTTATTTTTTTTATTATAAATGCATCATAACCATTTAAAACTGAAAATTATTGAAAATCATACGGTTTTGATTTTTGATCTAGTGAGTATTTGAGCGTTTCCAAGGAGACAGTTAGCAATTATTGGTATTGTTTACGTTAAGTCAACAAGTCAATATATATTTTTTTCCATTGTTTTAGTTGTTATTCATATTTATTGTCATTTTTCGTTACCTAGGTAGGTAACTCTAAAATTTAGCGTTTTAATGGTCGATTTACGCATGATTTTGCGTGTTTTAAAGAGCAATTATGATGCATGTATAATAAAAAATATATTCCTTTAAATGTCAGGCGATTTTTTGACAGTAATGTTGTCTTATAAATGTAGTAAAATTAATAAAATTGATTCGAATTTGTTAGTTTGATTAATTTACTGCGGAAGTAAATTTATTCTGCTCTTTAAAAAACCGGGGGCTAATTTGTTAAAAAATTAAATATAAAAAATATTTCACATATTTATGTCAATGTATCCCCTGAAGAAGGCACCAGTTTATGGTGCCGGAACGTTGGGTTTAAATAATAAATACAGAACTTAAACTAAAAAAAAAGGTAGTATTATTCCAATTAATAAAAAATATTTTTTTGAATATTTGTAAATAGTCAGAAAAATTGACTCTGTCGGGTCTAGCCTAACAATAAAGCTATAAATATCGTAATTAAGACAAAGCGGCATATCGCTCACAACCTGCATTATAACATTAAAAGCCGCCGGGCTGTTATTTGCGCCGCTCTTTTGAAATGAAAACAAGTATAGTAATATATAGTAAAATAACCTTACTATTTCTTTAACTTAAATACTATTTTTCTTTGAGATAATATCTTATGCAAATGAAAACTGTGCTTCCAAAAAATATTTCAAACAAAAATAGCATTCATGTTAAAGGAACAAGATTATATTACTATACAGAGCATTCAGAGCAGGTAGAAATAGATACTATGCAATGCATGTCTTCATTTTAATAATAGGTCTCAAATAATGGCCCGTTGTTGGCCCAAGAAGTAAGCGATCGATATTTGTCATAATTTCGATATTTATAGTTTTACGTTAAAGAAACAGTAAGATTTATTTATTATTTATTTATCGTATGGCAATACAATAAAAATACGTACATAAAACAATATACAATAAACAAAACATAAACATAATTGTAACATAAAAATAATAAAATATAGATACAATACAATGAATTTAAATATTGATTTTCAAAATTTCTAACCAATGGAGACAGTCTTCTAAAGAAAGCATAAGTAAGGTTATTTTAGTATATTTTATTACACAGAGCATGTCTTCATTTCAACAGAGCGGCGCAAATAATATACCCGTTGACACCTAATGTTATAATGCAAGCAGTGAGCGATATGCCGCTTCGTCATAATTTCAATATTTATAAATTTGTTGCTTGACCCAACAGAGTCAATTTTTCTAACTATAGGAAGGAATAAATAATTAGAGACCATAAAAAAATAGTACACAATTTTAAATTTCCTCTAAATAATATTAAACCTTGTTCAATTCATGATGAAGATAACATTTTTTTTATTTAAAGTTATAGTAGCCTGTCATATAGGAACTAGAACAAAACGAAAATAAATCTTATTTTATTGTTAATTTTTCAATAAAATAAGAATAAAATTAGCATAAAACCATACTTAAATGAAAACCACATAAATTTGACCACCTAGTTCCACATCAAATTAAAATAAATAAATTATAAAATATATCACCTCTAATATTACCCGTGCTACTCCGGCTGGTTGGTATCAAGTTACCTTTGGCCATGCCATGGCACACTACGACTCCGTCCAGAAACAAAACAAATATAAATTAACCAGTCAGTGGTGTATTATCTCATGTCCGATTTCAATATCATATTTCACGGCTGAGCGGACACGGGCAGTGACCGACAGAGACGAGCCATGGATCACTAGATGAGGATTAACCCAACCGTTTCCAATCTACCGAACCTGGAATTATTGCATTACTGTGGTCGCCTAGTGTTGATTGGCATATGTAGCCTGGCCAGTAGCGTATCACATATTTTAATTTTTAAATTTTTAGCTCAACACCTTCCATTTTATATATTCTTTTATATAGCAGATTTTAAAGTATTCTTTGTTTCTACTGAAAATAGTGGATCAAGTATCAATTTAACCGGAAGGATAGATAAACATAGAAATGTCCTGGGTGTGAATTCCGGTGAAATCCGTGAAGATTTTAAAAAATCTTACTTCTGTATTTAATAGTTAATCGTTCGCGGTTATGAATGTTACAAAATAACTGTATATGATAGGTAATAATACACGAGTATGAAGTTTATAGTCATTATACTTGAGTCGCATATACTATTTTTTCTACAAATATTCATAATAATTTAAAAAATCTGTTGTGGCCAGCACAAGACCTCTCGCCATTTCCATTTTATGTTATACCGTGAGTATTTTTTAACGTGAAACATTGGGTTTGCCATATCTATGGTTACGACTTGAAATTTGATTGACAGCAATGTATTTGCGAGTTCCATATAAAATGAAACATAGGGAACGAATCTGACAGAAGTATTATATTTAAATATTGTAAGAAATTTAGCGGAGTCAGAAAACCACTCGAGAGCACTAAACATATTTCGGGCACAAGGTGTACACAGTATTTTTTCTACATCTAAATTTAATTTTTAGAATACAGGTATAATTATTTAAACAAAATTAACCTCTAGTGACATCTTGTCAATATGACAGATAACCGTTGAATTTTCCTATAAGTTATGATTTGACATTTGATTGACAGCAATGTATTCGTCTGCCTCATTTAAAATGACACATGGGGAATGAATTTGACAGAAGTATTATATTTAAATATTGTAAGAAATTTAGCCGAATCAGAAAACCACTTGGGCACAAGGTGCACACTACATTTTTTCTACAACTAATTGAAATTTAGAATGCACTTATAATTATTTATACAAAATTAACTTCTATTGACGTCTTATCAAATGTCAAATTCGTTCCCTATGTTTCATTTTAAATGGAACGGGCAAATACATTGCTGTCAATTAAATGTCAAGTCGTAACCATGGATATGACAAACCCAATGTTTCACGTTAAAAAATACTCACGGTATAACTAATGTATTACACTTCGTTATCAAACCGTCGTTTTGTAACAAAAAAATTACAGAACTTTACCCAAATATTGTATTTTATTGTATTTAACATATCTTATGCACACATACAATTCTAATTATATCTATTTTTCATTGTATGAGGAAGTTTCTATATGTCAGAGATTAATCCAATTCATTAACAAGATTGGCGGTATTTCTAATGGATATATCTAGGTTACCTATAATGTTAAATATTTAATTAATAAAACCATAAGAAAGATTAAATGTACTTCCCAGAAAAAGCTTTCAGAATGTAGCTAAACCTTTTGATTTTTGACACTTATATCTGTCATTTACAAATTATGTTATAAACATTTGAATTTGTCAACTGGTTTCCTTAGTGTAGTTTCGCCTACTCGACTTATTATATCCCGATATTCTATATATTATAGTGTCTTTATCTCTAAATTTATAGAAGATATAATAAAAAATGTAAATGTATCAGATGTAGAATTTCGTTCTTCAAAATGCGTAATAAAATACTACTACTTCCGGTTGTTCAATTGTTACCAAAACCTTTTCAGCTCTTCCCAGGAATGTCAGATTGAGGAATTCATAATTAAACAGGTCTTATGTCTTATAGTTTTTGAGTAATCGTCCCTCCAACATCCCAACATACATACACACATACACACATACAGACATCATCGTACAAATGTTAAAATCGGTTCATATGGACCTTAAATCGTGCTTATTCGCTTAAATCTGGAGATGTGATTTTTAGCATGAACCCAATACCTCTCTTACAGAGAGGTAAAAATCAATGTTATCTGTCAATTTTTAAATAAAATCGACAAAATTAAGTGATATAATCATGTTTTATTGTGATTTTTAATTTTCAGGACTCGTACATTTTACAGATAAAAATATTTTTATTATTGACAAAGTTTGGTTTCACTAATTTAAATTGTTTATTTAATGCATGTAAAAACGTTCGGCTCTCAAGCGCCATCTACTATTTTCATACGTGAAATAAAGTGTATAGACTAGGAATGACGAATTCCGATAATTTTGGTACCCGAGTACCCGAAACAAATACACGGATAGTACCCTTTACCCGTTAATTACCCGATACCCTTTAATTACCCGCTATCCTTTAAGTACATATACGCAATTCGTTAATTTGTTACCTTTATATTATCAGTTTACTTTTTACTAAAATTCATAATTATTGTTTACATGTATTTATTAAATAAAAATCTGATGTGGCCAACACAAAACCTCCCGCTATTTAATTTTTACATACATACATAAAATCACGCGTTTCCCACTTAGTGGGTTAGCAAAAACCCAGAACAATAGTAACAATAAGAAAAGGGATAAGAGTAAGAGCTCAGCTAACTCACTTCACTCTTTAACAACATTCTTCTTTCGCCTTGTCCACAATCATCATAGCATACATACATACGAACATATTAAAGTGACTGATTTTCGGTAGCGAATAACCGCATCTGGACCACAATAATAGTTACGCAACAATCATCCTTCCACACATATCCCTATCCATTTTTATTAATTTAAATACATACTTACGTATTTACTAACGCTGCAAACTGTTCCACTGCATAAAACTATTGATTTATTTACTATTTTCTTTTTAAAATGTCACTATTATTAATTTGAAGTGATTAGTTTTTTGACAGTGACATTTACTGTCAGTTACATTCATTTGAAATATGAACTGTATAACAAAGGAATTATTGTGTTTATCTTAGGCTACGCGACTCATAAAAAAAAATATTTTTAAATTTATCTGTAAAATATATAGAAAAAGTATTAATGCATTCCTGTAGAAAATTCAATAATCTTTAACTTTCATAAGACATAAAATGCGAAAAAATGGCATTTAATGGTATTTTTTGAAGAAAAACCATTATGAGCTTCAGGTAAAGTGCTATTTCCGGTTATCCGATTTACACCAAAATCTAATGGCTTCTTTTCATATTAGAATAGGGTATAAATACAAGGTTTCATAATTTTTTGAATGATAGTATTTGAGTTAGAGCGAAGACAAAATCCCTACACATACACACACACATACATACATACATACATACATACACACACACACATACACACACACATACACACATACAGACATCATCGTGAAAATGTTAAATTTGGATTCTAGGGACCTTAAAACGTGGTCATTTACTAAAATCTCGATATGTGATTTTTAGCACGATCCCTATACCTCCCTTACCAAGGGTAGCGGGAGGTAAAAAGTAATACAAATATATAATATACTGTATCTTTATAAAAAAACTTAACATAAATTATAGTAATTACCTATGGTATGATAATAAAAAGCTCTTCTTTTAGATACAATCTTTCCGGCAGCTGGAAACTGTTCGGGTAATTAAAGGGTATTGGGTAATTAACGGGTAGCGGGTATATTTCGGGTAATCGGCTAAGAAATTTTATACTCGGGTACATTATTATCGGGTAGGTTCCGAGTACCCGGGTACCCATCGTCATTCCTAATATAGACATAGGCAGGTCCTGGATTCAAGCCCTGGTGAAGATCAAGAATTTATCAGAATAAAGTTTTGAGAATAAGACACATGGTTTATATTTCTAGAATTTTGATTTAAATATGTTTAATTTTTTTATTGACAGTAGAGAATATATCGTTATCTATTAATTATGATTTTAAAATTCTGTGGTCATTTTAAACTTCTTTGAACAATGGAAATGGGAAATACGTCTGATGATTAAATTGTTTATACCTATATTGGTACGCATAAAACCATCTTATAAATATTAAACACATCCATAAATACAAATTGCCATATTATATCATTAAAATTAGAGAAACCTAATTGAATAACGATCCTAGATATACATTTTATTACACGGAATCCAATCACTCATATATCAAGCCGATATAAATTTAATAATCAGCAATTCCATATTCATACAACAATAAAAATATTGCCATTAATGTCAGAGCCGAGCCTATATTATTTACAATAAAAATTAGTATTCCAGAAGTCAGGGACAATAACAATTAGATAAATATCACACACTCGAGTAAAAATGACATTTCCTTAATATTTAAATGAAACAATTAAAATTCAAAATATACAATCAAGGTACATATGTTATTAGTATGTACACATTGTTGTATACGCACAACTGACCAGTTCAGTTCTCCATTCCCCCGCAAGAGGCGCTGTCCAGGACCGGACTGGCTCGTTGGAAATGCGTTCGGAATATTTAGTGTGTAATAATACTTCTATAGTTGGCCATTTGGCATAATAACGAATAAAAGCGAATCGTTTGAGAAGTTCTCGTTTGTAATATACACAAATATCTCGGTATTTCTACTTAAAAATACAGAAATGTTGAGGATTTTTTATTGTTTTATAGTTTCTGTGGAACGAATGTGACAGGAATGACAATTAATGTCGGTGAGCCTTATTTGTCACTGCAGGGATTTTTGATGAGAATGACGGGATTTTGTTTTTATGTAAGTGGCTATTGTTTTTCATGGGAAAAAGTCAATCCCATGAAAGAGATATTAGAATAGTTAATTAAACAATTTATATTTTAATCACGTCCTTTATCAATTATGTGAACTTACAATGTAATTTTGTCATTATTTTTCTAGTTAAATGCTCAAAAAATACCCAGACGATAATTTCTATTTTTGAATGTGAATACTTTTGAAATGTGTACAATATACAGGGTGTCCAAAAAACCGCGCCCTGCATGGGAATCTTGAGCACTGTAAGAGATACGAAGTCGGTTAACTTAACAATTAATACGCCATTTTATTAGTGTACCATTATTTGAAAAAGGAAATGCACAGATTACTTGATACAGGCGACAATGTAAATTTTGTAAGTGAAATACACTGGACTTTGACTTACACCTCTCTAAGGCATTGTTTTGCATTGAAGAAGCTTCATTTTCTTTTATCACTGTTAGATTTTGTGTTACGATACTAAACTTTTAATTTTTATCTGGACGCCATATTAGAAAGTTTTAACACTTAAAATATTTTTTTTTTAATTTTCCATCGATTTATCCAAGTTTATTTGTTTCAAACAGCAAAAATGCAACAATTAGTTAAATTGTATGTTTAAAACAATATAATATCGATTATATGAAACAAATGAAATCATCTTCAATTTTGTCTTATAAAGTCATGCATATTTCCTTGGATACGACCGAGTTGTTGTTTTATAAATAATTTTATTTCGCTAGCGTTTTAAAGAATTTTATTTAACTAGCGGTTTAAAATATCAACAAAAATTGTTGGAATAAATATAATAAAAATGTTTAACGTATACCACCATTTAGCCAGAATAAGAATGTTACAATTTTGTAATAACGTTGAAGAATTAGGAATATTTCCTCTGCCTTGTTTGTATATTTTACATGCTTGTTGCTTAATACGACAATTTAATTTAAACATCACAACGCAGAGTTATATTCATAATTACAATACTAGACAAAATTCACTGATCCGTACGCCATCACACAGACATGCCAAATTTAAATCTAATCCATACTACGTATCTATCACTTTGTATAACAAGTTACCTGAAAATATAAAAAACGTATTAGATTTTAAATTGTTTAGAAAAAAATTAAAATTATTTTTAATGGAAAATATATTCTATTCCTTAAATGAATATCTTAATATGTGATACAGTTACAATATATTATATTGTTTTTTCTTATTGCACGCATTTCTTGTAATGATTTTTCCTATGCTGTATAGTCCAAAGGAACAATAAATTATTATTATTATTATTATTATGTCTTTGATTTTTGAAATAAAATAATGTATGTCATATTGATATGTTAACCATCTAGAAAAACAGTTTCAGAATAATTTATTTCAAAGTCTATTATAAACAATTCAGCCCATGGCAACCACAGAGTAGTATGACAACGCATAAAAATTACTCACACTCAGCGACTAGATAAACGTAAGCGATTAGCGACATTTCAAGATTATGATTTCATTTATAAAAAAATTACACTCAAATCGGAGAAGTTTATTAGGGCAAAATTGAATAAACAGTTGTATTACACTCGCAGTTAAAATAAATGTTTAACTTGCGGGATTAAGACTCTCGCGCGCTAAAACGTACCACTCGTTAAACATTCATTTAATCCGCATGTATAATAAATAACTATTAACCTATTTGACGTTGAAATAGTTTTTAAATTTCGTTATTTAAATATGCCGTGCTATATATATATATATATATATATATATATATATATATATATATATATATATATATATATATCTTCTTCAGCTTTTCCCACTCGTTAGGGGTCGCTATTCTTTATTTTCTTTCTCCATTCATTTCTATTTTGCGTGTCGTCCTCAGTTAATCCCTTTTCTCTCATGTCTTCCGCAATACAATCCCTCCATTTTCTTTTTGGTCTCCCTCTGTTTCTTCTACCCTCTACTACTAAGTTGCTCATTCTTCTTCCAATATATTCTTCATCTCTCCTCATGACATGCCCATACCAATGCAAACGCCTCTTCTGTATCTTTCTTGAAACTTCTATCACTCGTGCCATTTCCCTTATACTCTCATTCCTTATCCTATCTTTTCTTGTCTTTCCCAACATCCATCTCAACATCCTCATCTCTGCCACATTCATTTTCTTTTCATTTATTTTCTTCACTGGCCAGGTTTCACTGCTATAGATCATAGCCGGTCTCACCACTGTTTTAAAAACTTTCCCTTTGATTGCTCCTCCAAGTTTTCGGTCACACAGTACCCCAGATACTCTTTTCCAATTCATCCATCCTGCCTGAATCCTGTGGTTTATTTCTCTCTCTAGTCCACCATTTTGATGTATATATGATCCGAGGTATTTGAATTCTTCCACTCTAGATATTTTCTCCCCATTGACCTCCATCTCTCCTATCTTGTTATCTCCTCCAAACCACATATACTCAGTCTTCGTCCTGCTAATCTTGAGCCCTGCATCTTCGATAGCCCTCCTCCATCGTTCTAGGTTTTCATTTGCAGTTTCCTTAACTGTGTCCACTAACAATATGTCGTCAGCATAAAGCATAGACCAAGGGGCCGGATCTCTTATTGTTTTCGTCAGTACGTCAACTACGAGATTAAAAAGGTATGGGCTAAGTGCTGAACCTTGATGTAACCCGACTGTTACAGGGAATCTTTCCGTCATAGCCACACTGCTCCTTACTCTGGTATGTACTCCTTCATACATGTAAAAATATGGCGTGCTATGACGTCCAAATAAAACTATTAAAATTAATTGAAATAAACAAAACTTTATAAAATTATGTGAACTAAATTAGGAAATTCGCAATGAAAATTTATCAAATTATTATCTTTAATTGTGTTTTTCATTTTTTTTATGTTTATGTTAATAAAAGTGCTTTCGGAAAACAATTTCAAATACGTTTTTTATGAGTTTAGTGATAGAACCAAAAATTTGACTCAATTCATTAAATTTCTACAAATACCTAAGTACATTTATTTTCTGTTTACGATTACATTTACGGATATAACAAGGATTATGATTTTTTTTTTCAGAAACCTTTACTTATTAAAACAAATCCTGATGAAATAATATTTATATGTGTTTCTTTTGTTCTTAGATGAATTGTACCAACCACGTTGAGCAAACATTCACAGGGGTAGGTCTGTAAAAATATTAGTCGAGTCGTCAAACAGAAGCCTAGAAAAAGGTAAAAATGTAGAACAAAGATGACTGTTCAAACAGCAGCTCATAACAGACACTTAAACATTTGCCTAGCCTTAATTGTCAAGTAACAAGCGTGTTTAAAGAAATGTTTCAAGTGTTCCAATGTCAACAAACCGACCGATGGAAGATGACACCGTGTAGAAAGGCCAAGTCCGATTCCACCTTTACCTTTTAGGAAGATTTGCCATCTTTCTTTTTCCGAATCTGTTATGCATATAGTATTAAATCAATGACATATTTTCATTTAAAATGATAAAAATTAAAATCACACACATTGTCATGTATTTAATATATTACATCTTGTATGTTCATTAATGCGGATATGATACCATTGTATATTGAGTTGTTCTTTTGTATTGTCTATGTATTTTTTCTGTAATTAATTTGAAGGTTAAGTGGAAGAGCAGCTGTAAGCTGAACTTTGCCTATTAAAAGTATTATTATTATTATTATTATTATTATTATTATTATTATTAAAAATGCTAAATAAATATAAATGTAGGGAATCTACGAAAAAAATTATTAGAATTAGAATTTCTTTAGATATTCAATAATTTTGAACATCATTCTAGACATATTCGACATTGGAAAAAATGAGTCAACTAATATGAGACAGAATAGTAGCTTGTTCAACAAGAGCGGATATGATGCCTTAAACCAAATAAAAAAAAATCTGATGTTGCCAACACAATACCTCCCGCAATTTAATTCTTATTAATTTAAAAACATGGCTACATATTCACTAATGGTACAAACTATATTACGTTCCTTTGCATATATAACTATTGCTTTATTTATTATTTTCTTTTTAAAATATCACCATTATTAATTTGAAGTGATTCGTTTTTAACAGTGACATTAACCTGTCATTTACATACATTTGAAATATTATCTGTGTATAACAAAGAAATTGTGTTTATCAAAGGCTTTGGAATTTATAAAAATTGTTCATGATTACCTGTAAATTATATAGAAAAAGTATTAAAATTGACCTGTAGAAAATTAAATAATCTTTATTTTTCATAATCTTATAAATTGCGAAAAAAAGGTATTTAATGTCATTTTTTACACAAAAACCATTACAAACTTCAAGTAAAGTGCCATTTCCGGTTATCCGGTTTACACCAAAATCTAATGGTTTCTTTCCGTATTAGAATAGGATCGAAATACAAAGTTTCAGAATATTCTCCATGATAGTATTTGAGTTAGAGCGTAGACAAAATCCGTTCACACACATACACACATACGAACACACACACACACACACACGCACACACACATACATAGATACACACACACACACACACAGACTTAATCGTGAAAATGTTAAAATTGGATTCTACGGACCTTAAAACATGGTCATTTACTAAAATCTCGATGTGATTTTTAACACGATCCCTATACCTCCCTTAGTCCCTCAGGGACAAGGGTAGCAGGAGGTAAAAATATACAAACATTGCCTTATTATGACTTGAGATTTGGCTGGAATTAAAGTCTGACATGTAGCCTTAGTACACTCACTTATATCTGGTGGGGTACATTTTATGTCTATTTCTTCATTTTCACTATTATGCATTATTGTAATCACTTTACTCACCACTCACACTAGCCTCTGTAGGCGTTTTTATGTTCGTTGCAAACAAAATATGGTTATGACAATAATTTTTGACATAAGATTTGTAACAAGAAGATCAATGTTACCAACATACAAATTGAAAAAATTACCTCTTTCCACTATTGCATTTAAATATTCTTTGAGATTTAATTATAATTAATTACGTTATATGTGCTTTAATTTTAATTATTTGATGAAAAAAAGAAATACAAATTTACGTGCATTCTTGACAGATTTGGCTTTGAATTTCATATCCGCAGATGGTGTGGATAAAATATACCTATCCGCACATGACAATATGTAGGAATGTTGCCAACATACGATAGGGAGTACAAAAATATGTAATCAGTGTCTTGTAGAACTTGAGTATACTTCTTGTCGTCCGTGACGCAATCTGCATATATGTTAATTGTACTAAGTACTTGTGAGTAATTAATGCTAATTAAGGCCTGATTACTATAATTATCACTTGACTTCGTTAACGCATACGATGATTTGAATGTCGCCTAGTTGCTTTTATTTGTCTTCTTATTAAGATTTATTCTTTTCTTACACAGTATTTGCTTTGTAAATTACTTTGAGATGTTTCTAGAAAATTAGTAGTCGTGTATTTAAGCTATACAAACACATAAACATTTTTACGTAATAAATAAATGGGTCATTAAATTTTAATTTATAAATAAATAAAAAAGTATATTACTGCGACTTATTTCCTATTGGTGAGTACGAACCCGTCATCATAAATAATAATTCGCTCTAAAAGAAAAAATAATTTTTCAAATTTAAATTAATTTATAGACAGTTAAAAATAAATTTGTTTCTATGTTGGTAATTTGTAGTAGGCTATGAACAGAGAAACGTTATGTCTGATCATTATTTAATTCAAAATTCAAGTTGTCAAAATTGATTTGATATGTAATTTTCGGCAGAAAAGGAATATTGCCATTCGCCGTTTTCTAATTTATTTTCATTTCTAAAACAAGATTTAAGAAGAAAAGCTTTGATTTCTTTAGATATCATTTTTGGCAATATCTCATGTCAAAATGACATTCAATTATATACTTTTAAATTAAGACATAATACGTTTCTATGTTCATAGCCTACTGCGAGTCAATTTTTTTAAACACACTGTATTACGATACGACAAGGAGGTCGTATACTCATGTGCTAGGAGTGATAAGTCAGATTTTGATACTGAAAATATATTTTCTTTTATACGAGTCGTCTTACCATGGGCACTCCTTTTTTACTTTTTTGTACGTAGTAAAGGAAGTATTGTAATAACTAAAAATTTCTGTTTTCATTTTTCAGCGGAAATATTCATTTTGACCATCGCTGAATCCATTTTGACGAATTTCGTCGTGACGTCTGTGTGTCATTTTTAATATACTTATAATAGATTTTAATGAAAAACTGTATTAAAATATAATCCAAAACTTTTCAAATTTGGTATATACGATGGAAATAACACAATAGATTTTGGTTAAAATGGGCAAACCGGAAGTGATACTTTTCCTGAAGTTGTTAACAGTTTTTCTTTTAAAAAAAACTTGTTGCTCAAAATATGACGCGAACGGAATGAAATAATATGGCACCATTAACTTCAATAAACAAACTTTTATTTTATAAAAATAATTTAGAATTATTTGAGGATTTCTTATTTTTTTCTTGGAGTACCACTTTAATTGTATTAAGACGAACTTCATTTGAATTCGAACTCTCGTCCTCAATTTTGAAACTAATTTCTGCAAGATCACTTAATAAAATTATTTTAGTTACTTTTATAAATTACAAGAAATACTAAAAGAATTAATGTATATTAAAAAAAAATGCTTCATCTTTTGAGTACGCATGTCCGCCTGTAGAATAAGATCCAAGCAACCTTTGCCAATTAATTAGACACTTAACTAAACTACAATCACTGCATGATTATTTGTCACTTAAAATGATGAGGCAGCTGGCCAAACATGTCTTCATCGCCGAATGCAAAGATCATCGTCCTCGATTCCACTGGACCGCTGCGTACCCTTATCAAAACCAATTATACATTATATTTTGTTAAGTGACGCTATGTATATTATTGTTATTATACAGTCAGACAGTGTGCTCTGCTCTTGACATGACATTAATATTATTTATTCGTGAAAATTACTCCCATAATTTAATTAATTGTAAGAGAGGGTCTCGTTTGATTATTCTTTTATTAATTCGTTCCTAGAAGACGGCGTGATTTTAATTTTAATTGAATGATTAGTACTTTTATTAAGGCAGTAATGCCACTATAATTTATTTATTTAACTTCAGGAAGAGGACTGGACTCAAAAGAATTCTTATCTACATTTTTACTGATTAGTTTTTACTAATAAATGAAGCATTTATTATGTGTGTGTTTTAAAGGTTTTATAGTTAGGTATTTGAGATACAAGTAAAGATAAATCGCGACTGGATAAAATGAGTAAACAATAGTTATTTTTTAATACAAGTCGATAATTAAATTTTATCGTCGTTTTGTTTCTATAACAGATTTTAAAAATTAGGAAAAATACGAGCCCCGTCGCACATCAGTATCAGTTGGCTCACTCACTTTAATTTCATTTTATTTAGTTAACATATGATACAAATAATATTTAACATAAATGATCCCAATTTTTATTAATATTACAGATATTTTGTCGTTCTAATGTGACATAGCAAGATATATACAGGGTGTATCAAGATAATGGAACAGTGCATTTTATTCGTGTATGTGAAAAGATACAAAAAAAAGTGATTAAGATATTTTGTAAGGCATAGAGGGGGACAAATTTTAGCATAAACTTCATTATCTTAAATCCAGTGGTACTCAAACTATAGGGCAATATTATATTTCTTTAAATGGCATTATATATATTTTATTACCTCATTAAATAGAAAATTTTGTTCTGAATTCAACGATATAATAATATCATACCCTTACATTGCGAAAAATTTGATAAAAATTAATTCAAAGTTAGTATTTCATTTCTACTGTATCTAAGTAATCTGAGCAACCATTCAATCAATAAAACAAAATAAAATTTATTTTAGTTTTATTACATTCAAGTAAGCTACGATTTTGGCAATAAATTCAACTTTTAAGATAAATTTTTTGTTTTATTGTTTGAATGTTTGCTCAGATTGCTTACAGTAGAAATAAAATACTAACTTTGAATTAATTTTTATCAAATTTTTCGCAATGTAAGGGTATGATATTATTATATCGTTGAATTCAAAACACAAAATTCACTATTTAATGAGTTAATAAAATGTATATAATGCTATTTAAAAAAATATAATATTGCCCTATAGTTTGAGTACCACTGGATTTAAGATAATAAAGTTTACGCTAAAATGTGTCCCCCTCTATCCATTACAAAATATCCTAATCACTTTTTTCTGTATCTTTTCATATACACGAATAAACGGCACTGTTCCATTATCTTGATACACCCTGTATATGTACAGGTATCCACTATGTATGGAACATAGTACAGTAAAATTTTTGAAAGAAGTCCAATCAAGGCCATCTACGAATTGTATCTATGAATTAAGATTTTCTGCTGTCAAATTTAGTAATGTCTTTTACTTAGTTTTTATGAGGGCACATAATATCTTGTGTACCTCACAAAAAAATATGTAAACGACACTACTAAATTTGACAGCATAAAATCTTAATCCATAGATCCAATTCGTAGATGGCCTTGATCGGACTTTTTTCATAGATATTTACAAACCAAGTGAGCTAAGGTAATGTTTATCCATGAGAAGAAAGTTCTTCGAGTGAATAAACATTCTTAGCTCACGTGGTTTGTACAATATTTTATTCAATTTTGACGAAATAATAAAAACCATTATAATTTAATTTTGACAAAATATAAAATTGATCAGTTAGTAGGCTAAGTATGACAATCGTCGCTGATAGACGTTAAGTCACATATTTAAAAAGCTTCATTGTCTGTCATTTATGTCGTAAAAAATAATGAAAAGGGCTGATAATGTCTGATAAATTATGTGGTGTTATTTTCGTTCTTGATGTTATTTGTAAATGCATATTTTGTTGCAGAGTGCCGGAGTGAGTTAAAATTTTGTGAGAGTGATTTAAAAAATTTTTTAATTCACATGTGAAAAAAGTGTTACTTATAGTTGTTGCTATGGAGTTAATAATGACAATTTAAAACGTCAAAATTTAATAAAAATTTTTACTGTATATATCTCGGTAAATAACGACTGTAATTTATTTTTATATATATAAAAGTTGTTTATTATTTTATTTCCCATAATAAGGCAGCATTCAGTTGTTTTTATTTCAGAAAACAAATGAGTAACGAAAAACAATTGAATTTTTTTAAATAGCAATGTATCCTTACATTAGGCTCATTTGATAGAGATTTTTTTCTCTTTTCGATGGAGCAACATTTTAGTACCCTAATACAAAAAAATTTAAAAATTCTTTTGCCCGTATTCACCAACATCAAATAAATCTTTGAATAGCTTATTCATTAAATAAGAGAAAAAATATCGCATCAAAATATGACAGCTAGAATAAATACCTTCATTTGTGTTATGGTATCGATGCGATATTTTTCTCTTATTCAATAAATAAGCTATTCGAAGATTTATTTGATGTTGGTGAATACGGGCATTTATTAAGTTAATTACATCAATAACATTAATCTAGATATCCTACATCAAAATAAAACAAATAAACGTGTACGTTTCTTATTAAACCTTGAAGATAAACCAAAATTTGCAATAAAATGGTTTTCATCACAGTAAGTGTTCAAAATGTTCGCCATTAACTGCAAGGAAGTGCCTAACCTATCACGAAAAGCTTGAAAAGAATTTCTGTGCATTCTAGTAGAAATTGCTGCAGCTTTTTCTTGTATTCGTTATTCTAATTTGTCCTGATTCTGAGGTTGGTTTGTACTATACACTTTTTATTTTATATATCCCCATAAGAAGAAATCACAAGGTGTTAGATCCGGAGATCGGGGAGGCTACTTCACAGACCCTCTTCTGCCTATCCAACGGGCCGGAAATACTGCATCTAAATATCGACGTACATCTACATGAAAGTGGGGCGGTGCCCCATCTTGTTGAAACCAAAGATCGTCAAGATCTTGGCAAGCTGGGATAATTTGCTGTTGCAACAATTGCAAATAACGCTCATATATGTGACCAGAACCTGTCCGAAATGAAATCCTGGATACGGCCCTGTCAGTATATTATATGTGGGTAATATTTTCCTTTTCAAATTACACAATTCCTACATATGTAAATTGTTTAGGACATTGTCTAGTATAGAAAATGATTAAAAATCTTTGATAACTAAAACACTAAAATTAATGAAAACTATAATGAATCATCCTTGGAACACCGTTACCAGAGTATCAAATTACATTATATTACATTAAACATCTTTAAAATTAACAAAACTATACACATAAATGTCACATGCACAATTCAACTATCACCCATCATTAAAATTTGTTTAGACACATTAACCAATAAAACTCCAAACTAAAATCTGCTTTAACAAACCGTCATGTTCGAATTAATTTATTCCAAAACGTCTTATTCAAATCAAACTTGTTTTTCTTCAAATTCCTAACCTTTGTCAAGTACAGGACATAAAATTTTATAAATTATGCAAGGCATCAACATCTTAGAGAATAAATATTTATATACATTTCCGTTCAAATTATCCTCTCATTAATAAGAATTAAGCAAAGTCAAATACACTGATAAACACACTTGTAGAAATTTGTCTACGTGGTATTAGAAATTCGTGAGTAGAATACCAAATATTCTTATCATAATTCAGGTATAGGCGGAAGAAAAGAATATAGTCTTATGGGAAGAGATTATAAGGGTTAGTTTAGCTTGTCTAGCTAGCGCTTAAGTGTGTAAAGCTAAGAGATTCTCATTTTTCAACTGATTCAGTTTTTTCTTTCATAATTTCGATGACACGAAGACATATGTACTGGAAAACGAAACACATTTATTAGTTTAGTTTTTGTGTGGGTTTGTTAACACTGATAAAATGAAATTGTTTTAACACTTAACAACCAGTATTAATAATTTTTTAGAGATGTTCTCCACCTACGTAAAGACAAGATGAATTATATTTCGTTTTCGAATATCATCACCTTTATTTAATAATACAGGATGCGTGTTTCTTCGGACTGTGATTATGATTTTCTAAATAATGATTGTCAATATTAATTCCTTCGAATCATGATTAAATTTAATTCAAAAGAAACAACAAAATTAACTCGATTGACGCGAACCCTACACAACGTCGAAAGAATTAGCGGCAAACATCAAATGATAAATCAGCTGTTTTGATTGAAGTAATACCCAAATCAAAAATAGTTTAGAGATGAATGGTGCTGAAGCACAAATAATATTTTTGGTATGGAATATGAAGTAAAATATGAAAACAAGTTTCTTTAACTTTTGTTGAATCTACTGATTCAAGTTCTAATAGTTTGGATGATTCTAATGTAGATATAAATTTGCACATTCCAATATTTCATTGCTTGTTTTTTCCGCCATTTTCAAATATTTTGTTTTCAATCACAGCGATCATGCTAAAAGTCTGATTCAGAAGGGAAAGGGGAATGGCGTGTTGTGATCACAAAATGAAAGAGTGGGGATAACGAATAACGAACGAAAAAACAATTTTCTTTTTGATCATGTTCTCTTTGTTCAATTTTATCAGGAATCACAGTCTGAAGAAACAAGACTATTTTAGAAATGTATTTGTTAAACTAAATATTTACAGATACTACATATTAAAACAACAATAACACAAAAAACCTGTCATCAAACAATATTTTAAATACTAGGTAATAAAATTATTGTCTTGTCGAGACGAGACCATCATTTGGTCTCGACTAGAAAAGTCGAGACGAGACGAGACTAGCATCAAGTCTTGTCGAGAAAGTCTTGAGTCTCGACAAGACTCTCGACTTCAGATCAAAGGTATTGTTTTAAACATATACCTATTCTAAAAGTCCTTCAAAAACTGAGATTATTGCTGTAAATACTGACTGAAAATTCGAATAAATAAGAGAGATATTAATTTTTCAAATTTTGTATTTCTACTTTCATAATTGTGTCCCAGAAACATTAATTTATGTAAATATGATGTATTCCTTATTCATCTAAATAATCCAAATATAAGTTTTAAATGAATTTAAATTACAATGTAAGTGGGATGAAATGAAAGAAGTATCAATTTAGAATTCTTATGTTATTTTAATGCACCAATATTTTTTTATTAAATTAAGATCAACCTTTATTTTATACTAAACATGTTGATTTTAATTTAATTTTTGTTTAATTCTCAATTAATATATTGGTACAACTGGGTATATGAAATACTGACTACATCTTCAAAAATAGCACACAAAAGTTACATCTGTGGTGCATTCTGCAAGTTAGCAATGTACTTCAGTTTTATTTATTAAATTAATATATTATAACAAAAGTAACGTTCCCTTCAAATATACATTATTTTTCTTTTATTTTTAAAGAATCTATTGCGATTCTTAAAATTTTCCGAAAATGCACACAAAGATTTTACGATCTTAGGGAAATTCCCGTTTTAAAATAACCATATTCTACATTTTCAACGGATGTACTTATTCACCTAAATAATTCTTCCATTGAAACATATGAATAATATCGCATGTAGAAATAGGAATATATTAATTGCAAATAATGTAAACTATTAATACTAACAAATCATTTACATAATTATTTTGTAAAGAAACAGTAAAAATATAAAAAAAACGAAGATTTAATTCTTCTCAAACTTTATATCCATAATTTATGTAAAAATACTTTTCCAACCAATGAAAATAAAACATTTTCTAGTGTTATCATTAAAAACTAACAAAAAAATCATAATGTATCATTTAGTAAAAAAAATTGGAAAATATGTGCTTCAAAAAATAAAAGTTTATGTAACTTTTACATGTATAATGAAAGTAAAACTTTATCTCAACAAAGTGAAATGTAAGGGACATTGTTAAAATATGTAGTTACAGGTATAACAATTTGGGAAAATTGGTATCAGATATTCTAAGAAACTGGTATTAAGCATTTCTCGTAAGAACACATGCAAAATGCAAGTACACGCGCCCGGTGCCCATGGGCGTATACAGGAGGGCCGAGAAAATTAAAATACATTGTATAAATTCATTCATATGAAAAAATTGAAAACAGTAATCAACGTTTACTTAAAGCCTTAAAGAAAATAGAAATATAAAAGTCGTTATGTACAAGCCCTTCTTTAACAATTTTCTTAAAACTTTGTATGCACAAATGTGTAAAACAAACTGTTTTTCCAATTCCCTAATATAATATAATTTTTTAAAAATGGGTAAAAAATAACACAACATTTCTTTTCTTGTAAAAATCCAATAATGGAACAATAAATTTTACAACGGCCTGTGCTGTAAATACTGCATATTACCAGACAATAACAACCACTTTTAGACATCTGCTAGTAATAAAAGTAGGTAGGTTTGCCCAACCCAAATCCAAATATTTCCGAATACAATACTTTAGTCAATCTAACAATTTTGCATCCTAAAAATATAAAACCATGTAATAAAGAAAAGTATAAACGTATGATAAAGAATTAAATGAAACATAACATAGACAATTTTTATGAGGAATCATTATTATGGTTTCATAAGTGGAAAGACGAACTTCTTGAGAAAGAAATACCATATGAAGAATTATTAGATATCTCCAAAAAATTCTATCCATTTTTACTCCATGGCTTGATTTTATTTTTAACTCTACCTTCTACAACATGTAAAAGAAGTTTTAGTAGGTACATAAAAAATCTGTTGTGGCTAGCACAAGACCTTCCGTCAATTTGATGTATTTTGTACCAATCTCACATCAAAAGTTCCCTAGAAAAGATTCTATATATTCAATAAAATTATAACACGAATATATACTATTTTTTACAAATTCCATACCGAACGTTCTTTGGAAAAAATATAAATCCAATACAATTATAACACGAACAATCATTATGTATATTGTACATGACACTGACATCTGTCAATTACAATTTTTTGAATATATCAGCTGTTTCTATGATTATAGTAAAGCTGACTGATTTTGGAAAGTTAATCTATTTATAATTCGTTAAACCGTACAACTGTTATTATTAAAGTTTCTTAGTTACTAATTTTTTTTACTAATTTTATAAATTTAAGCACGTTTATTATAATTTATTTGTTTTTCAAATAAGTGTTTTTTTTTTTGTTAGCGAATTGTGTTTATGTAACTACCTACAGTTTTTATTGAATGAATATACCATTATTATTCTAAAAACGTTTTTGGAAAAAGTGTATTTTTTTGGCAAATAAAAACATAAATATATGACTAACAATATTTTTATTCGTCAAAATTTTGATATAAAGCAGAAGTTCTCAACTTGTGGTACGCGTACTAGGGGATACGCGAAAGGTAAGTTTTAGTTATCTACTTATTTAACATTTATTTAGAAAAATATAAAGAAAATAGCGAAAGAAGTTTTTTTTTTTGGGGATTTTCGTCCATTTACTTACTGCTTCATTTGAACTTATACATACCTATTTAACTATTGCTAATAATAGAAATGCATTGCTGTGATTTATTCTGTAGCTAAGGAATTGAAATTATATATTTTATGTTTATTAATAAGAAGCAACACTCGGTATGTATGTATATTTTCATATTAATTATTTCAAGAGCTCAATTATCAAGTTGATGATATTTACAGAAAAAATAATAAATATCTCAAATATTATTTGGAATTTTTGAATCGCGATTGTACTGCTGTTCTTAGAATTTTATGTACTATTAGATGGGATTATAAAAAAAATGTTAATGGAAGCAAAGTCGAGAGTCTTGTCGAGACTCGAGACGAGACGAGACTGACATCAAGTCTCGTCTCGACAAGACCAAGACGAGACCACTCTAGTCGAGACCAAGTCAAGACCAAGACAAGACCGGCCCCAAGTCTCGTCTCGTCTCGACTTCTGGCAACACTATCATGTTTACGAAGTTGGCATCCGCCAAATGTCTCTGCGAGTAAGGAGAAAAATATTCCTGGCATATTACTTTATTGTACCTTTTTAAGAATATTGGTTAGTCATTTTCAATATTGTAATTAAATTTTCTTTATTGTAATTAAACATTGTTTTTGTTGCAGTCAATAATCTTTATTTTTAATAAAGTAAAGGGAAATACTCAAAAATGTTTGTGACTAATAATAGGTGATATTAAATTATTCTGCTAAATTATAAAAATACCTGGTGATAAAAACGAGCAACTAATTTTACAAAAGAAGAAGAAGAACTTCTAGTTGCCCTAGTCGAGGAATATGAAAACTGAAAATATAATTGAATGTAAAAAAGGTGGAAATATGTACTGGCTACAAAAACAAAAAGCCTAGAAGATCATTGAAAACATATATAATAATATTAAAAAGCTAGCAAAGCCGAAGTGAATAAACAAACATAATACAAACCTGCGGAGGGCCAGGAACAACCTCCACTTCTTCTATCAACCTCGAGATCAACCCTATAACAACAAACAACAATAAAAAAAATTTTCATCCCAAAATTCAAAATGATTTATTCTATGTTTTATACAGGGTACCCATTTCATCTATTCCCGCCTAAAATTTTGGAATGGGCAAAACAGAATTCATTTCATAAGCCACTTGGTAAATATTAGTACTTTAAATCGAATAATCACAGTAGGTATAAGAGCAAAATAAAATTTTAAAAACCAAGTCACTTATGAAATGTAACATGGGTTGCCTATGAATGAATTTTCAGGCGGAAACAGATAAAATGGGCACCCTGTATATATTTTTTCTTAATTCATATCATATTATTTTACAAAAATACATTTGTTTATGGCAAGTCAAAAGAACAACATAAAAAATACTATTTGGTAAACAGTACATAGAAATAATAGTTATTTATGATATGTGTTAAAAGTGACATTTTATGAGTGAGTGGGGAAGTTTGTGAAACGAGGCGAAGCCGAGTAAAACAAACCCCACGAACGAAATAAAATCACTTTTAACACGAATATCATACACTATTTTTCCTACGACCCTAGTTATGTATTAGTAAAAACTAAAAATTATAAAATGACATTATGACAGGTCATGATATTCTAACCTCTACTTCCAACAAAATTCTAACCTCTACTTCAAACAATACTGCTTTAAATTCCAATTCTTCAAGCGCCTTGTAAGGAATTACTATAAACAATTGTAATAATTGTACTATAACAATAAACGTTCCAAAATAATGTGTACTTCTAATAAAATACCTATATAAATAATTTCAGTACAAAAATAAATATAAAATGAAACTACATTTACTTATGCACGCTAAATGTAACTAGATTTAGTTATATTTTTAACACTAAATGTAACTAGATTTAGTTCTTTTTTAACAATAGTGTTAAAAGTAAATTTGTTTTTTACTTTTAATCCTTTGTCAATGACAACGATTTAAAAGTATTCACTGTGTTATAAACTATTATTTTTAACTCGCTAAGCAACCGTTAAAAAGAATACTTTTAACAGTGGTCATAAGAAAAAAATATTTTATACAATTTTAAACAATGCTTGTTTCAACAATGTTAATCAAATAACCTTCAACCGTATAAAAACAATGTTTAAGAAGCTATTTTTTTATTTTCCCTTTAAATAAATTATATGATATTTTTTACGGAAGATGGTAGAGCATTGTATAAATTTATATTTAAGGACTTTTGCTGAGACCTGGCTAACCTGAATCTAGGTACATGAATTAAATTGGTAGATTTTTTATTAAAATTATGGGTATGAGATATCAAAATGAAATTATTTATATTATTGTGGATTTCTTAAAGAGTATGGTAGATAAATACTCGTAAACATGGGAGTAGCATAACTTTTAATTTTTTGAAAAGTGGTTGACAATGCTCCCTTACCCGAACACCTAAGATTCGTATCTCTTCATCATTATATACATTTACATCAAAATCATCCATGACATGAGAATGCAATTCTCACTATGGTAATTTTAGGTTACATTTCTGTTAACTAACATTTGTGTTGGTTGGAAAAACCAGTAGTTAACTAAATGAATGTAATATAACCAAATACCGTAAAAAACAACTATTAGTTAACATTACTTTACGAGTTAACCAGCGGTTGAAATACCGGCCCTTAGTATAATTGTAAACACCTAATTTTATAGAAACAATTCAGAGAAAATGTTTATTATTGCAACAATACATAATTTAATAAAAATAGTCCCAACAATTCAAAGTTTAGCTACATTTATTTAATTAAGTACTACTACAGTTAAACTATTTATTGAACATATTTTCTGTTACTATGGTGACCTAACAATATCTCCTATCTGCCATGTTGAGCAAAAATAAGTTATTAGATTTGGATTTTGCGTCGCTATTTATATTGTAATTTAAAAGTTTAAAATATTTCCCCATTCTAGGCGACAAAAAATAAATAAAGTAAAATAATAATTTTGGACCACCAATGAAGAATCGGAAATCATTAAAATAAAATCACTATATAATTTCTATATGCAAATATCAAAATCAATATTTTAACGAATCTATACTTTAACAAATAATTTATAACCAAATTAGTAAATAAATAGCTGCAATAAATTGCTTGAACCTACAAATTTTTCCTTTGAATAGAATCTTAACGGTACTAGCTATACTAATAAAAACATCACTAAATTACTCCAATAATAAACGTTGCATGTAAATGCAAATTTCCTATCAAATCAAAGACGTTCTCTCTTCGGGAATTCCAAAACTGTTGAGATCGTGGGTGTCAGATTGGGTTGGGCGTCAATTAGACTCATCCAGGCATTCATTTTAGTAATCAAGATGAGTTATTGCCATGGTAACGTGAGGTGTTATTGTTTAAATGGTTTAGAAATGGCCGAAAGCTCAAAAGGATTAAAGTAGTTATTATTAAAATTAGAAATTTATGTTTTATGTAGTAAATCATCAAAAAGTACAGTGGTGTCATATTGTAGTTTCACCTAAAGATTTATGGTCGTGGACAGTAACAAAATGGTAAGAAAGTGATGCTACAATATGTTTTATCTAATTCCGTATTAAAAAGTTGAATTTTACGTAACCTTTTGATGTTATGAAATGTCACTTTTTACATAATTGATACGAAATGAGTTTTGTAAAACTCTGTTCTACTCCCATATCAGTAATATACCTTATCACACTATCTGACAAACAAGTAATTAGTGATTCTGTCGAGACGAGATATTTCTCGAGTCTCGTCTCGTCTCGTACTCGAGATTTCTCGTCTCGACGAGACGAGACAGGAATGTAAAAAATATTTTACGAGACGAGAAATATTTGCCGAGATCTCGATTCTCGGAAAACTGTTCCGAGATTTCTCGGTTGTTATTTTTCTCATGAGTTATATTTGCAAACGTGTGAAATTTAACATATTTTTAGTGATAGCTGTCTCTATTTAGCTATGGCATTTTTGAACAAAAAGATAATAAAGTATTTGACATTTTATCTGTCAGAAATTGTTAAGCGTGTATTACACGATAAAGTTTTTCTTTTCAAGTTTTCTCTCTCGCACATGACGCAATGACATGAGTGCAAGAGAGACAAATGAATAGACTTTTAACGAAAAACTTTTAAAGAAAAATTGGAACATGCGCTACTTTTTTCTTAAAAGTCCCTACATATTTTAACTGTCAAGTAACTGTCAAATGTCATTTGGGTTTATATTTTTGATGTATACAAGTAGTGTTACAAGCGATCGATATTATCTTAATGTAAGTATAACTTGAATTTTGACACTTGGATATTTTAATTCACGCAAAACTTGATCGTGTAAATATACTTGTAAGGTCATTTATGATAAATTTTTCAAGTCACTTGAAAATAAAAACTTCAACGTGTAATACAGTCTAGCTAAGATTTTTAGCGTTATTTTCTTTTTATTGTTTTATAACAGATTAGAAAATATTAAATTAATAAAATTATAACATAAAAAATTGCACAAGTTTTAGGTTTTATCAAATTGACAGATAAAACGACAAATATTTATTTTTTGTTCAAATTACTATTAATACAAAATTGTATAAATTTAATAATTAGTTTATGGGACCAAAATATACATATTAAATTTCCGTCGAGAAATCTCGGCCGAGACGAGAAAAATTTCGACGAGACATAATTTTATAAGTTTGAATCGAGACGAGACGAGACAATGAATTTCTTGTCTCGTCTCGTCTCGATCGAATCACTACAAGTAATTGCTTTAGTTCTTAATTTGAATTCAAATAAAAACAAGGGAATACTAGTCTAGTTCACCCGAATTCATCCGAAATTTTACGATATTAACCGATCAATAGGCTCGGGGCGTCCTCAGGGACTATATCGTTACTTTTACAATAATTAAGCATTTTTATTACACCAAAGTAATATTTCATCATTTTCTTTTTACTATAATTTTTAATTTAAAGAATGCTTTCATATAATTATTGAAGTTTAATATTTCTTTGCAATGATACCCCTTTGAAAACTTAGGTCAAAATAAACTACAAATTAAAAAACAATTTTCGATGTCCGATATAATTACCGCCATGTTTTATTCCTGCAAGTCACTGAATGGGCAGGAATTTGCAGGAAAGCAAATAATCCTCTCTTTACAGCTCATTATGATCTGTTTGCCACCATGGGTGTCCGAACTGTCACGCGGTGTAGCTATATACTCATGTATTCATAATCATGCGTGTAGCAGACACTTCAATGCTTGAACATTTACATAAAACACAAAAAAATCATGTAATATGCAGACACCGTACAAAGCAACAAAAACGAATTTATCTCGAATCTGGAAAGTGTGATTAATAAATAATAACCCTTCAACAGATGGAAGGAGCAACGAGCTTCAGGCTTCAGATTCAGAATAACTAAACAATAAGTAAGTATAGTACATTCAGCTTACGGCGAATCATGAGTATTTCTATAAATATGTCATTCTAATATAAATTAATACATTGACAGCCAAATTCGCCATTAAAAAAGCCAACATTTCAGAAATATCTTTACATTTTTGACACTGACATTTATTCGTCAATTACAAACATTTAAATTTTTCAACTGGTTTCTATGGAATTGTAGTGAGATTCATTAAAACAGAATATTTTTTTATATTTATACTTTTTTATCTGTAAATCTATAGAAGATATAATAAAAAAAATTTCTATAGCAGATTTTAAAGTGTGCTTTGTTCAACTCGAAATAGTTGATTAAGTGACATTTTAACCGCAAGGGTAGATAAAGAACTTTAATTTTTATTTAAATAAAAACACATTATACATTTTGGCGATTCATATTATATATAAAGTTTAATTGTATAAACATGAAAAAAGTGAAATTGTTTTCAAACAAATTCTATAACTACTACGCTACTGAGATTTTCAAATTCTTCTTAAATAATTCAATTTATAATCGGTTTTTCTAATTTTTGCTCATTAAAATCTGATATAGAAAAAAATTGAATTTTACACACAATGATAAAATTAAATTATCGACTCGCGAAAAATAACTATAAATGTATCGAACAGAGAATTTTATAATATTTATTTTTTTTAAAGAATTACTACTTCCGGTTGTCCAATTGTTACTAAAACCTAATCAGCTCTTCCCATTAATGTCAGATTGAGGAATCCGTAGTTAAACAGGTCTTACCTAAGTCTTATAGAATTTGAGAATAGTATATTATGTGGCAAGTGTGTGAAGCTGAAATTTTTACATGAGGGTGGAGACCAACCGAATGTAAAATAGGCTTCACACACGTGTTACATACTATACTTTTTCTACGACCTTGCAATAAAAAATATTTTTTCTTCACATTGTCATTCTTTTAACGTAAAGCCTCTGTATTATCGACTTGTGTAACCATGGTTACCAATGTTACGGGTGTTTAACAGCTTTGTTTTATTAAAATACAATTCAGTTTGTAATATTTAAAATAATGAACGGTGCGTGAAGTGCTATTTCACGTACAGTGTGCAAAAAATCAAACTTCACACATAAAAATTGATACGTGAAGTACTCACTTCACGCATGGGAGTAGAAAAAATGTTTATCAACACAAACAAACACACACACACACAAACACACACACACACACACACACACACACACATCATTCATTGAAATCTGGATATTCGAATTTTAGCATAAATCCAATACCTCTTTTAGCGAGAGGTAAATATGAAAAAAAAATCTGTTGTGGCCAGCACAATACCTCTCGCCATTGTCATAGGTTATATATGTAAGTATAGTATTATTTAACATTTCTGGTACACACAAAAAATTCTAATTACATCTATTCTTTATTTTTCAATGCATTTTATGAACAAATTTCCTCCTAGTCTTTCATTCATTGACGAGATTAGTGGTATTTCTGACGGGAATATGGTGAAATATATGTATAGCAAGCGCGTGTTTAGTTAATACTGATACCGTACCTACTCTTTTCCTCCTTATAACAATAGCATATTATAATTACTATTACATTTTGACTTGTCCAAGCACGAATTTTAGGTTTTCCGCATTCAAAGACAATGTCAACTTAACGTACGGCAGCTATATCTATAATTTTAATTATTTAATTAATGATAAAATAAGAAATACCTCTGGATTTTTGACACTGACATTTATGTCAATTACAAACATTTTAATTTTTCAACTAGTTTCCATGGATTGTTTGATTCATTATTCAATAGATTATTTTATATATTTATAATTCTCTCTCCAAATCTATAGAAGATATAATAAAAATGTTCAATGTATTGGACAGAGAATTTTATGTTCTTTAATATTTGTAATAACATAAATTTCCAAAAAATAATATTTAGATTTAAAAAAAAAACTACTACTTCGGGTTGTCCAATTGTTACTAAAACATAAATAAATAAATATATTATCACGGCATATTACCCATTTCTGGGTGTGCCAGTATCTACAACACATGTAGACATCGGTAATGATAACGATATATTTTACCGTGTGGGCGCTTACCAGGCGTCACCTCACGGGCACTCATAGCTGGTGTGGAGAGTGCAATACAGTGGTCAATTTTGTGTCATTTAAAACTGGAAAAATGTTTGGCATCTGTCGGGATCGAACCCGGTTCCCCCAGGTTCGCGACCAGACACTCAGGCACTCGGCCACGGGACCCCATACAGACATCATTGTAAAAATGTTAAAATTGGATTCTAGTGACCTGAAAACGTGCTTATTCACTAAAATCTGGATATGCGATATTTAGCATTAGTCCAATACTCCTCTTAGCGAGAGGTTAAAAAATGGAAATCCCTATTGGCAACCTTAATAACATTCAATTTCAACCATTTTTCAAAATGTACTATACAAATATGCACCCCCTATACTGTTCTAGGAATTAGACGCACAAGTCATAGTTGATACCTTGGTGAGGTATTCAAGCCATGTAGTGTGATACGCGGTATGATGCATGGGATTGGCTGTCAGGGCAGACCGCGAGTGTTGGGTGGTCCATTGTTGTGCGCTGAGGTACGAGATCGGATGATGAGTGGACACCTCGCACCCAGTACAAATCAAAGCGAGACACTGCCACAATCAGACAAAGAAACACAAAAATACCTACAAGTGGGGGATAACGCACATTCGCTTTTTTAAACAATATACCACTTGTTGTTGGCTAGGCGGCAATTAATAAAGATTTCTGCACACGCGTAAACATGTCATATAAACACGTACGGGGATTCCCAGTTAATACTGTGCTTACATATGCTACATATGTAACAGGTTAACAATAGTAGCGAGCCATAATGGGCGGCAAATACATACTAGCGGTACTGTTAGCTATGATACGAATATGATTTCATTTACAATCGTTACTTCGTTACTAGTTAGCATGTTGCCAATGTTTTAAATTACTTACATGTATGTTTTTAATGTTACCTACACTATTCTTATATCGTGACAGAATTTATTAAAATAGGATAGTGATGTTAATTTATTTAGAGACTTGAGACTATCTAAATGTCTAAATTTTACTAAATATGGGCACATCATTTGTTGAGAATGTTTACTTCCTAACATCTTTGACTATTTCCCATTATAAATCATTCGAATAAGCCCTATTTATTTTGGACGTTTCGGTGGTTCATCAGCATCAAATAATTATTTACAATATTTGATGCGGATTATAATGGAGTTGAACTACCGAAGCGTCCAAAATAAAAAATAAATAAAATAAAAGATCTATACTGCCATGTCGTATGATTTATTTAAACATTAGTGCCCTGAATGTTTATATTATATGGTGTCCTCTAATAAACAAAGATTGACTCATAGAAAAGGGCTATAAATACGATAGATACGTACTTCGCAAGGTCATCCACAAGAATTTTGAAAAGTGAAACATAGCAGGTTTTGGAAGTATCTCAGAGTTTTAAGGTGGATTTATGCAGATTGTTTTTTATTTTACTTTTTCTTTTCTTTTTCGCTTTTACTTTTACTTTAAGTTTGGTACTTTATGCAGCTACTTTAAAGCCTTCGGTACACATGCGCAGATGTGATTTTTCTGGCATATCAGTTGTCAAAAATGTAAAGAGATAATTATAACCTGTAAAAATGGACACAAATGTAATAATTTGTGCATCTGCTATATTACTTATAGCTTTACCCATTTTCTAATTTTTACCATCTTACCTACACAAAAACAAATAAATACAGCACACGCTGATGTTTGTCACGTGAAGTGTTGCACATGCGCAGTTGTGAAATTCTTTTACTTTAACGGTCTTAAGTTGAAAGTTGGTCTACTTTAGTTCTTAAAGTAAAATTAAAATTGTGCACATAAAGTAGTATATTTATTAACACACCTTCAACTTTCGTAAAGTAAAAGAAAAAGAAAAGGTAAAATAAAAAGTAGGCTGCATAAATCCAACTTTACATAAAAAAATTCCAATCGATGCCACAAATGCAACAGCTTTTGTCAGTTTATCAGCATAGATATAGATTACTTGAAATGTCTACAATTTTGTAAAACTATATATTTAATAACTTTAGAATGAGGTATCTACAAATTTCATTGTTTTCTCTATTAAAAAGGTTTGGGGTCTATATTGACCCCACTGGTATTACATGCACCAAAAAAAAAAAAATCCAGTATTATGAGGGTTAAGACGATCCTAAAGCAGTCGTCAAAATGATTATATTTTTTATAAGACATAAGATTTATATACATATTATGAAAGAAGAAAATATGATCTACAAATTAACCCTAAACTTTTTGAACATTTTTTTCAGGGTTCGGAGGATATATATCATGATATTTATAGCTTGATATATATGACGATATATTCATTTATTTTATTCTGAATAAATCTGGATTCTTCCGAAAATACCACACATGAGTAGATCGCTTAATACCTCCCTAAGACTAACGGGAAGAAGACCAACTTCGGATGAACATGAGAATCATCAGATTCAACTGAAGGTCACAGTGATCTCATAAATGATTCTTCAGATGAAGAAATGCCTCTTTCAACTTTGTTATAAATTATTATTCTTTTATAGTATTATTATCCAAGATTATATATTAAGTTTATGTACATATTTAGTTTTTAAATACAAGTTTACGTCTGAAATGTGTGTATTTTTATTTAATAATAAAATATTTCACAGAATGGTATATATCGGATATATATCGCTTGATATGATGTTTATATAAATATCGTGATATTTTCGAACCCTGTTTTTTTTTTTACAGGCCAAGTTACGACTACTTGAAAAACAGTTACTTTTAATAGTTATTTCCAAAATTTCAAAATTTCGTTTGTAACAAATTATTCATTGGTTTTATGTTAATAACAGACCTATTAAAAATTTATACTCAGATTCCTAGAAATAGAGGCAGAGGAGTTTAGCGCGATAAACACCATTTTCTAGAATTTTTATTAAGTTTGAGCTCATTGTTCAGTAGCACAGTTTTAGCTACGAGCTACCTTCATTTCGTTACGCTTCTCTACCTCTGGTATACAGTAGTGGAGGTATCAATATTTTGTCTTCTGGACTGTAATTGAATCGTCTGCATATTTTTATGCGCAGCAATTGCCTCGTTGCTATTGGGCTTCCAAAATTACAATGCGCCACTGGTGGCAGACTTCTGAACTGAGTGAAGTGTACATGTACAAAGGAGGTTGTTTTATTCAGGGTTTGTATTTACTTGTATACGAATTTTTAATAAGCTTTTATCTTCGGCTATTATTGTTTTATTCTTAGTAGGATCTTTATTACTGCTAATATAACAGGTAAGTTTTTGATTTTTAAAAAATTAATGAACAAATTAGGAGATATGCAATTTATAGGTTAAAGTTACGATGGAGTTTTCTCCGAAAATATTTACCACATAATATTATGTGGCCACTATTTATTACTTGCTGGCCTTCCACCATATTTCTAGATGATACACTATAATTCCCAAATCTACAAATAGTATCTAAATCTAAGCAAAGAAAATTGTTCATTATGAAAGAAAAACAATTAAATAAAAGTATAGCTATGTAGATAGAAATTAATATATGTACAACTACAGCAATGAAATACAATCTAAATAAAGGAAATCAAATGTTTCTTTATTTAAAAAAAACTAATATACTGTTAATTAAAATATGACTAAAATACTCTTAACCTACAAATACTTACTAAAATTAACCCTATTAACTAAAATATTATTAAAACTATCACTAAATTGTTACTAAAGGAAAGATCAAACTCAATTCTACCGAAATTAACAAATAAAAACACTATACTAAATCCGAAATTAAGTTAAAAACTACGAAAATTAGTTTCACACCAATTGTACTCTTATGGAAGCCAGCGAAAAATGTACCATTCGTTTGAATTTTGACGTTTGACGTCAGCGCCATCTCTTGATAATTTTGAAGTCCAATAGGATCGTCTTAACTTTCGTAAAATCGGGTGAAACTGCTAACTGTAAATAAATCAAGATTCATTAATTTAGGTAACGTAACGCATTAAACTCGTAGAAGTGTCTTTTGTTATTCCTAGAAGCATAATATTTCAAATCCCGGAACTGAAAAGATATTCCCAAAAAAGTGTCACTGGGGTACAAAAATGCCCCACATAGCAAGGAAAGTTAAGAACGAATGGAAATGAACAAACGATACAAGAACCATATCCTGAAAATACAATTTGATTTTAATTATTTTTTATAGAAGAAAATTTACTAGGTATGCCAAAAAAGCACTTGTTGAAATAGTAAGAACAAAGAAAAGTATAATAACTTTGCTTTAATTTATATATTTTTATTAGAATTATTTTGTGTTATTGGCAACAAAAATGTATTATTTCTCGCATCTTCTTTCTAAAAATAGCGTGCAAATTATGAGTATTAGAACCGCATTCTCATTGTGTGACTTGTTAATTTCTTGGGTCGTAAGGTAACCCCATTCTTAAGTCCAGATACACGCACATAGCGTCAAGGCTATATAAATATATCAAACGAATTAACATTCAGCCTAATGAGCCTAGACACATCTTGAAGTGTTCAATGAGTTCATGACGTCAAACAGTCGACCAGCTCAACACAACACGTTGCTTTCAAGACATTAAGATGATTCGAAAAAGTTTAATAATATACCTATTACATTTTTCTATTGATAAAGTATATTAATTAAATAAGTCAATAGATATTTTCTTTTTCAAATTTATAAATTGGGTTAACTTTAACTTATTTGAATTTAATTTTTTTTTTAAACTTTCTTTAAAATTATTATTATTTCTCGTACTCGAACCATGCTTGTATAATATGGTTATTAAAAATACGGAGTACAAAATATAAAAATTGTCAATTTGGTAATTATATAATTTACTAGGGGGCGAGGACACATCTCTGGAAATTCATCCTTCAGGCCAGTGAAAACCGCCCATAAAACCCTGGCAGAGAAGTGGCATAGAGTCAGAAAAATTGACTCTGTCGGGTCCAGCAATAAAAGTCTAAATAGCGGTAATTATGACAAAGCGGCATATCGCTCACCACTTGCAATATAACATAGGGTGTCAACGGGCTATTATATACGCTATTCTGTTGAAATGAAGACATGCTCTGTATAGTAAAATATAATAAAATAATCTTAATGTTCCTTTAACATAAATGCTAGTTTTGTTTGAAATAATTTCTTATGAAAATGAAAACTGTAGATCCAAAAATCATTTCAAACAAAAATATCATTTATGTTAAAGGAATAGTAAGAATATTTTATTATACAGAACACTCAGAGCAGCGCAGCGCAAATAATGGCCTGTTTTGCCGCTTTGTCATAATTACGATACTTGTAGTTTTATTGCTGGACCTGACAGTTTGAGACTGAGTCAATTTTTCTGATAAATAAATATATCATCACGGCATATTACCCATTTCTGAGTGTGCCAATCTGCTTTATCACAGATATCGATAATGATGATATATTTGTACCGTGCAGGCACTTACCAGGCGTCACCTCACGGGCACTCATTGCTGGCGTGGAGAGTGTACTACAAGGGTCACTTTTGTGCCATTTAAAATTCGAAATATTTGGCGTCGGTCGGGATCGAACCCGGTTCCCCATATTCGAAACCAGACACTCAGGCACGCGGCCACGGGACCCTATAATTTGTCTGACTTTAACTAAATTGTATTCTTCCAGAAAATATCAATGTGTAGAGTTGCTGCTATTAGCAATGAATTGTGAAACTGTAAAAAGACAATGTCAGCCACTGGGATTTGAACCTAGGACCAATACTTTGCCGAAGTACCGTTCTACCAACTAAGCTATGGCCGATTTATCACGATAGCTCACATTATCTTCCACTTTAACCGCTAATGTACCTGTCAGTGGTGAATACTTTCTGTGTCACGTTAGATGATATGGGGTTGGATTCCCACTACTTTTAAACCTCATTGTGTACATGTCATAATTTACTCTTGACCCTATCGGTCCAGTTTTCGAAATTAACATAGAGTTAACAGTCTATATATTCGAAATAAAATATGAAAGTATGAAAAGATAATGTCAGCCACCGGGATTTGAACCTGGAAACTTTAACCAGATCAACCAGATCTTCTCTCGTGCATTCCTCTTCTGAAAGTAGGCGCACTCGAGCAGGTGGGCTATTGTTTGTTTTTCACCATAATGAAATAAAATGGGTTCTACATCGTACCCCCAGTTGTATATTTGCATCTCATTTTCCAACTTGTCTTCGTAGGCGATTTATGCCCGGTTTTTCAGTCACGGTTTAAACCAAAAATTTGGTTCAAGTTCAGGTTCAGGGTTTAAAGTGTTTTTCAATCTGGCTTAAACCTTAAACTCAGCTCAAATTTGACATGAACGTGAACCGCCAACGTTTCTAGCTTAAGTATCGAATTTTTGGTTCAGTGGAATATTTTGACAGTAATTTGGTAATTCATTTATTAATTTTGACATATTTTGTTGACATATTGATATCTTGTCATATGTATTGGCGTTACAATAAGGTAGATACCTATTATAAATAGAATAATAATATGAAGAATTAAAATACTGTTAATTTTATCGAAAACCTGGACCGAGATAGGATACCAAAAATTGTATAACGGGATGATTTTGATTATTTTGTAAGATATCGATTAAAGAAATGAAGTTATGCGAGTACCACAAGGAATTGTACCAAATTCATTCTCGTACTAACTGGCCAATAAAAATATATAAAATACATTAATGAATATTCAGGAATTCAGCGGTGCCACCTGAACACATGCTACTTTTAACATTTGATTTTTTGCTGTAATTGTTGAATATTATCAATTACAATGGTAGGTAAAACTTGAATAAGGAGACTACCACTAGTAGATTAAAAAAAACTTTTCGTTTACAAATTTTTATTTTGAGCCTTTCTTTTAATTTTCATACTTCTTTTTAAATACAATAGAATTTCGACACCTATATTAATTAATTTGATTACTAATTTCTTCCCATCACTTCTCTTTGTCCTTATAAAATATCTTTCCCGTCTTTTTGCATTCCTGAATACCATATCCATCAAAATATTTAGTTCTTCAGGGTAAAATTTTGTAGCTTTCTTATAATTTCCGTCAATATTTTCCATTTTTACTTCAAGAATAATATTTAAATATGTCAGCGTGGAGTGACGGAGTGTCAAAATGACATATTAATGTTCAAAAAATTGAATAAAAGCGTAAATTACACAGCACATCTTCAATATTATGATATTTGTTTGAAGTTCAACTGAACTAGTTCAAATATACACATTATAAACAAAAAATAGTTCAGGTTCAAGTTCAAGGTTCAACTGAGCTGAAGTTCAAACGGCCACTGAAAAACCGGGCATTAGAGTTTTCCAAATTATTTAATTAAAGTAATTGAAACGAAATATACATTGTCCTTCAATATAATTTTACATCATTTTTTGTAAAGATAAGAATTTGTTAGTACGTCTCTGTAGGGGAGGTTTAATTAATAAAAATGCAGGCACATTAGTGGCCATAAGAAGCAGATCACCTCATTAAACTAATGCACCCTGATTGATTTTATACCTTTACATAATCTCGAACACATTTGTTTCGATATAGGAAAATTAGAAATTTTCTGTCACGAAGATACTTACTGATTACATTACCGGAAATTGGCCAAAATTTATCTAAATAAATAATAATTAGTTACAGCCATATATTACCTCACCTGAGTCATGAAAAACTACTATAATAATTGCTTTTTTATTACTCGGCATGAGGAAATTGAATGACTGAAACGAGTGTATTATCCCAACAAAAAGATGGAATTAATCTAACTCAAAATAAAGCTATGTAGGAAACAAAAAAGTAAAGAATGATTGATATATTTTACACCTGAAATTAATATGCGTGATAGGATTCAATTAACTTATTTTAATTAACAAGTCATATTTTGTAAAAAGTGCGTGCACGTATACCAACTGGCAGGAAAACTTGAATGTTTTTTTTTTGTTCAATTTTTTTGAGTAAATATATCATAACCCATTGCTAATCTATAAGTAGGTACTTTAAAAAAAAAGCATATAAAATCACCTCTATCCCCAACTATGTAATTTAAATAATAAGTCTAAAATTATTAATAAAGAAAATATACATATGGTTAGTATTTGGTTAGCATTGTTTTATCTGTTTCAATTGTTTATGGATTATTTTAGAGAAAAATGCTTCAAATAAATGATACGTAGAATAAATTTCTCCATAACTTTTATTTGAAGTATCTTCACTAAATTAATCCATACACGATTGAGAGAGATAAAACAATGCTAATCAAATGCTCGCTAATATACCCTTAATCACGTGTCCATACTAACAGTCAATATGTCTCTACGTTTTAAATCACTCTGTTTATGTACAGTTAAATAACCAGAAGCGAGTTTTGCATTAATAATATTACATTATAAGTAATGCTTTTTTATAGGATATAATTTTCATACACCGGGCAATTTTAACTCGCCAAGAGAGGTATTGGATTCATTTTAGTGAATAAGCACGTTTTAAGTCTCTGGAATTTGATTTTAACTTTTTTACAATGATGTCTGTGTTTGTGGATGTGTGTGTGTGTGTGTGTGTGTGTGTGTGTGTGTGTGTGTGTGTGTGTGCGTGTATGGATGTTGAACGAATGGTTTCTCAAATTCTATGACTTAAGACATGTTTAACTACGATTTCGTCAATCTGACATCAATGGGAAGAGCTGATTAGATTTTGGTAATAACTGGATAACCGGAAGTATTAGTTTTATAAAGAAATTCTAAACATTATTTTTTTTAAATTTATGTTATTTTAAATATTAAAGAATATAAAAATCTGTGTCCGGTACATTTTTATTATATTTTCTATAGATTTAGAAATAGAGAAATATAAATATATAAAATAATATGTTGTAATGAATCACACAGTCCAAACAAATCCATGGAATCCAGTTGAAAAATTAAAATGTTTGTAAATGACAGACAAATGTCAGTGTTAAATATCGGAAAATTTTACCAGGATAAAATTTAACCATTAATAGTTGTCGGATAACTATTTCCAAAATAAAAATAAGTGAACAAAATCCAACTTTCACAGATATATAAACAATGTACAAGTACCATTAAAACGCCAAAAACATTACTTATCAAAACTTACTTACTTGTAAAAAGTACAGATCTTATTAGTTCAAAGCATGCGATATTTTTGGGACGGTGTATTGTCGAAATAAAATTTGATAACTGGGTAGCATCCTGATTTTGGATTGGTTTATAAATTTATGAGCAAAATAGTCAGATAAAAATTAAATACGTCTTACATTTTTCATGACTATACTTATCATTGCTTTATAAAACCTTTCACAATTATTTGCTCTGTATAATTACTTTATTTGTATGTATGGGAGGTATAGAACATATTGTTTCATATGGTATTAAACCGTTCAGCAGTGTTACGCACGCATCGAACACTGTGCTCTGCAGTCTCAAGTCCTTCCTTCCTGTAGCAATTATCTCTAAATCATATAAAATTAAAGTGATTGAAGGTAGTATTATCCACAAACAACCACTATTATCTTCATGCAAATACATTTGGATTCGACGAAAAACGCGACAAAATCAGATCACCGTTAACAAAACCAAAACCAGAATCTTAAGAAAAGAGAAAATACTTATAATTTTATTATGTATATACTAAGTTTTGAAACAGTTTTCAAAACGTTTTTAGTTTTGTAAACGACAAGTTTACAGTGTCAAAACGGTTTTGAATTACCTCAAACCAAAACTGAAATTAATGTGTTTGACTTGAAAACTATAGTTTCAAAATTACTCATGTACAATCTTTTTTAAAATTGCTTGTAAACAGTTTCATGTAATTTTGATTGAAAGTTGAAATCATTTTCAAATCTGCTTGTAAACTTAATAATGAACAGATCAGAATTAACTACATTATGAGCATTTTTTACTTTTCAAACGTTCTAGATTTATATGTTCAGTTTTTATTAAAAAAATCTGATATGGCCAACACAAAACCTCCCGCTATTTAATTTTTATTAATTTAAATACATAGCTACGTATTTACTAACGCTGCAAACTGTTCCATTGCAGAAAACTATTGCTTTATTTATTATTTTCTTTTTAAAATGTCACTATTATTAATTTGAAGTGATTAGTTTTTTTGACAGTGACATTTACTGTCAGTTACACTCATTTGAAATATGAACTGTGTAACAAAGGAATTGTGTTTATCTTAGGCTTCGGGACTAATAAATTTTTTTTTTAAATTTATCTGTAAAATATATAGAAAAAGTATTAATGTATTCCTGTAGAAAATTCAATAATCTTTAATTTTCATAACACATAAAATGCGAAAAAATGGCATTTAATGGTATTTTTTGAAGAAAAACCATTATGAGCTTTAGGTAAAGTGCCATTTCCGGTTATCCGATTTACACCAAAATCTAATCATATTAGAATAGGATAGAAATACAAGGTTTCAGAATTTTCTGAATGATAGTATTTGAGTTAGAGCGAAGACAAAATCCATACACATACACACATACACACATACACACACACATACACCCATACAAACATCATCGTGAAAATGTTAAAATTGGATTCTAGGGACCTTAAAACGTGGTCATTTACTAAAATCTCTCTATGTGATTTTTAGCACGATCCCTATAGGTACCTCCCTTACCAAGGGTAGCGGGAGGTAAAAAGATATGACTAAAATGACATTTATAAATAATTTTACATAGTATACTATTGATATAACTTTTGTGGTCATTAATTGGAAATATACGTGGATTATAAGCAATTAAATAAAACATTTAATAAAAACGCACAGTTTACCTCAAATTTTGATTGCAACTGGCACGATTTTGTTGACTAAGGGCCGAGATACCTACGACATAATAACTTTATTTGGCGAATAATTTGTATGGTAATAATTGTTAATACAAGATAAAGCGCAAGGCTGTGATGAAACCCCACCGAGGTTATGTATACTATTTTATTCACAATCATCCTCATTTTAAATCAATAATTTTCAAAATAAATCATGTATTTTCCGTACAACATAATTTTCTGCATACAATTCATCCATAAAATATGTCCAATTCAATTAGATTTACTCTTTCTTATATGTGTGTGTATGTGTGTGTGTGTGTGTGTGTGTGTGTGTGTGTGTGAGTGAGAGAGAGAGAGAGAGAGAGAGAGAGAGAAAGAAATTTCTCCGACGATAACTCCAATACTACACAATTCTAAATATTACAATTCTTTCGTATTCCTCTTATTTACATCTAAATGAAGAGTTGATTAGATTTTGGTTCCGTTATTTGAAGTTCTTAACAGTTTTTCTTGAAATAACGCGGGTAATTAGCATTATATATGTTAATATGAAAGAATGTCTTGCTTTTGAGTATACTTTTTCCTTCATATTCAATAGATACAGAGTTAAAAAATTATAAAAAGATTAAATTTCATAAATCAGCCAGCTTTGCTATAATCATGAAAACAGCTAATATATTCAAATCATTTTTATTGACAGATGTCAGTGTCAAGTACAATTTACATAGTGTATATTCGTGTTGTAATTTTATTGGATTTATAGAATTTTTTCCAAGGAACTTTCGGTATGGAATTTGTAGAAAATAGTAGGTATAATATGCTCTTATTACAATTTTACTGGATATACAGGGTGGTTGATTTTTCATTGTCCAGCTTATATCTTCTGAAATATTAAAAATACAAGAAAAAGTTAAATAAAAAAGTTATTTGATACAATCTGGTCTATAATGTAGCATAAACAATTTTTTTCCAAGGCCTACCAATTTTTCAGAAAGAAATTTAACTTTGATTTTTTAAACAAGTAAGGGTTTACCTTTAAATTATCTCTAATAATAGTCCAGTGAATGAAGCATTTTACCCTACAAAAGGTCGGGTAGTTCTGAATTTTTGATATGTTGTATAGGATGGTTGGTTAGTGAAAAATCCAAATTTCCACAATCCCCCCTCCACCGCTTCCTCCGCCATCTTGTAAAAACCACCGAAAATCGGCAGTTTTTTCAGTTTATTGCTATAACTTCTTTCTGGTGCATTTAAGCACAACAAAAGTTATTTGCCGATTTGTAGAGGACAAAATTTCCTGCAAAATAGTTATGTGAAGTTATTTTGTACGATTAATAGCAACGGAGTTATGATGCTGACAAAAAGGGTTAAAATTGCGTACTTAGCAAAATTTTGAGTTTCTTTCCACTTTACATCGCAATAGCTCCGTAACACATCATTTTAGCGTAAAAGTCCTCATAGTCAATCTTGTAGAGAATTTAATTACCTTCATAATCCAATTATTCTTTTACGATCAATGCAACGGAGTCTGGTCAATTTACAAAAAACGATAAAAATATTTTTTTCTAGTTTAGTGCAGCAACACTTTTTGGTTTATTATTTCTAATTATAAAAGTATTATTCAAACAAAATAATATGTATAGGTACAAAATGAACGTAATTATGTGTTGGCAAGCGTCAATGAGTCTCATGGAACTATTAGAAAATTATTTTTTTTAAACAGCACTTCCTTCTTTCATTTGTCTGCTACTTCTTTCTGCTGTTCTTCAACTCAGAATGAGTTATTTGCCAAGTATTGTATATATTCTGAGACTCAATTTTCTAAGACTTTGGCGTATTATGTCTTTTGTGAAACCAATAGCGGTGGAGCCAAGCCGCTCCCAACATGGTGAAAGTAGCGATCTTAGAAAAATATTGAGTTTTTTATAACTTTTCCTAGCTATAAATAAATAATTATCAACAAATTTCATTATATTCTTTTTGATGTTGTACCCAGGTCCTACAGATACGAAATGGATAAAATATAGAATACACGGATTACCGCGAAACATCAATTTTTAAAAATTGCTTTATTAACATTTTAACCACCGAAAATCGGCAATTTTTCAATTTTTGCTTATAACTTCTTTCTGTTACATTTTAACGCAAAAAAAGTTACTTGACAACTTGTAGAGGATAAAATTTCCTGTATATTTGGTCCACGAAGTGTTCTGTAGGAATAATGACAACGGAGCTACAAAGCTCCAAAAAAGGACAAAATTGCGTACTTAGTTAAATTTTGAGTTTCTTTCCAATTTACATTTCGCAATAACTCCGTGTCACATCATTTTAGCATAAAAGTACTTATGATAAATCTTGAGAGCTCACTTGCCTGCAAAATACATGTATCAATTTTTTTTATGACCAATGTAACGTAGTGGGGGTAACTTTATAAAAAAATACAAAAAAGTGATTTTTTTCAAGTTTAGTGTAGCACCGTTGTCTCTCCAATTTTTGTCACTATACTTGATTTTATGATACGGAATTAATATAATACAGATTCCACGAACATAATTCTAAGCTGAAGAGCAGTAGAAACAAGTCGCAGACAAATGAAAGAAGGAAGTGCTGTTTAAAAAAAAAAAAAATTCTAATAGTTCCATGAGACTCATTGACGCTTGCCAACACATAATTACGTTTATTTTGTACCTATACATATTATTTTGTTTGAATAATACTTTTATAATTAGAAATAATAAACCAAAAAGTGTTGCTGCACTAAACTAGAAAAAAATATTTTTATCGTTTTTTGTAAATTGACCCCCACTCCGTTGCATTGATCGTAAAAGAATAATTGGATTATGTAGGTAATTAAATTCTCTACAAGATTGACAATGAGAACTTTTACGCTAAAATGATGTGTTACGGAGCTATTGCGATGTAAAGTGGAAAGAAACTCAAAATTTTGCTAAGTATGCAATTTTAACCTTTTTTGTCAGCATCATAACTCCGTTGCTATTAATCGTACAAAATAACTTCACATAACTATTTTGCAGAAAATTTTGTCCTCAAATCGGCAAATAACTTTTGTTGTGCTAAAATGCACCAGAAAGAAGTTATAGGCAATAAACTGAAAAAAGTGCCGATTTTCGGTGGTTTTTACAAGATGGCGGAGGAAGCGGTGGAGGGGGGATTGTGGAAATTTAGATTTTTCACTAACCAACCATCCTATACAATATATCAAAAATTCAGAACTACCCGACCTTTTGTAGGATACCCCCCTTTTTCAACCTCCGTTTACTGGACTATAAAGCAAATAGAAATACGATAAAAGTAGGCTGTGATATTCTATTGTTTATACCAGTAACATCTGTCACAGATTTAATAATACTGATTATAATAGTGAGAAAGGTGTTAAGATTCTTATTTAACTAAGAAAAATGAACGTCGGTTACAGTAATAGCGAAAAAGTTGATATGCTTTGCTGTTTCCACAGATCAAATAATAAAAAACGTCGGGCTGCTATCCTGTATCAAAATTTATAATAATATGTTGTATTAAATTTTTGTAAAGAGAAATTTATTAATAATCTTATTCTGTCAAAATATACAGGGTGTTCCATTTAAAAAATTAAAGTTAAATATTTTTCCAAAAAAGTGGTAGGCCTTGGAAAAAAATTGTTTATGCTAAATTATAGATCAGGTTGTATTAAACAACTTTTGTATTTAACTTTTTTTTGTATTTTTAATATTTCAGAAGATTTAAGCTGGACAATGAAAAATCAACCAGCCTGTATAGAATCTTTTCCAAAGAACTTTTGGTATGGGTTTGTACAAAATACATAGAATTAACGGAAGCTAATGTGCTGGCCACATTAGATTTTTTAAACTTTATTAGTCTCTATCATACAGTTTTAAGGTCTAGTTTTAATATAAATGACCAATTTTCTAATTTGTTACTATAGTTTACATTAGCTAATTCTTGTGTATTTTTAGTCATGGCCAATGAATTCCTAATAACCGTCAAACAACTTTGTACGTTACTTGCATGCAACGCCTATGAATCTTTAACAAGATGTTTTCCTGCACTGCACATTATCAATTTCCTATTGTTGAAGCACAATTTGATCCTGAAGACGTGTAATTTGAGGTGTCTTCTCGCGTGCCAGAAACCATGTCAATATTTTTTTCCGCTGCATGGGAATTGTCGCAGGCATAACTGAACGCGAATTACAGCCTATTTGTAATACCACATTGCAGGTTTCTTAACCGTAACAAACACAGGATTCGAGACCATGTATTACGTTGTATTAAGGATGATTTTGTTTTGTGTCTAAGAAGGTGCATGCTGCTTACAATTAGTTTGCTTGCTTTGATTAAATAATGTCATATATCTGAAGGAAATGCGCAATTTTTTAGTAATTGCTCATTACGGATGGGAATCCATTTGTCGTGATTTGAAAAATGCAGTGCACTGTGAATAATCATTGCTTAGGAGTTGTGCGCTTGCGTGGACGGGCCAATTTCTTACCAGATTTTTTCCAGCTAAGGAAATGACGTATCTAAATACCGCAATTTAATATTCTTTGATGAAATGCATCATCAACTTATGTACATACAGTAAAAATTATTATAATTTTCAATGGATTTGTTAAGTGGATAAATCGACGGAGCCCTAACAACAACATAATTTGGTCTATTAACTTTAAAATCATTTCACAGGTGACAATAATAGTTTTAATTTCAAAATCTGAGGTAGTGATACAAAATAAACTTTTATTCACAATCAGTTAATAATATATGCGTTTTTAACAACCTACCAGACTGTTGGGAAGTGACGTATTGTTTTTTTTAAATATATATGCTTAGTTTTAAAAATAATATTTTATTTAAAAATATTGTACAATGTACATTTCAAGGTATTACCGCATCATCAGGTAGAAAACTAAATGATATAAATATAAATATAAACAAATAACAAAAGAGTGAAACAAATTACAAATTAATAAAGATAACAAAATTGAAAATTTATTAATATAAAATTATTAATATAATATTACTAAAATTTTGAAAAAAATATTAGGATCTAATAGGGGTGAATTGTTTAAATCCAAAATTTCATTCATTAGATTTTCTTTTTTGTGTAAAGAATTTTTTATTTCGAAAGCTTCTAAACAATTTAGTTTTTTACTTTTGTTTTCAATATGGAGTATTTTTAAATTTTGAATTGTACAAAAATGTTCATTGTTAAATAAATGTTTTGCCAAATTTGAATTTTCTATTTTATCGTATTTAAATTGTCTTAAATGTTCATTAAATCTTAACTTGAAATTTCGCCCAGATTGACCAATATATTTATAATTACAATTGTTACAAGAAATTTCGTAAACCCCAGATTTATCTAATTTGTCAAAATTTTCAATTTTATTGTTAACAAAAATAGATTTTAAATTATTTTTTTCATAATATGCTGGATAAATATTATTTAATTTTAATATTTTTCCAATTTTTAAATTCAAATTACCAACAAATAATATTTTTCTGTAGTTTTTATTTATTTTATTTTGAATGCAATATAATTGTTTTGATATTAATTTCCTTTTTTGCTTTTTAAAAATATTATCAATTATTATTTTATCAACACCATTTTTATAAGCCAAATAGTAAATTGTATTTAATTCTTTTTTATAATTTTTGTTAGATAAAGGAATATTCAAAAAAAGAAAATCTAATGAATGAAATTTTGGATTTAAACAATTCGCCCCTATTAGATCCTAATATTTTTTCAAAATTTTAGTAATATTATATTAATAAATTTTCAATTTTGTTATCTTTATTAATTTGTAATTTGTTTCACTCTTTTGTTATTTATTTATATTTATATCATTTATTTTTCTACCTGATGATGCGGTAATACCTCGAAATGTACATTGTACAATATTTTTAAATAAAATATTATTTTTGAAACTAAGTATATATATTTAAAAAATAACAAAATGTTTCAAATGTATCCTACAAATAAAAGTATGACGTATTGTTTATTTCACTTCCCAGCTAGCTAGACTTTTCTCTAACACTATACTATGGCAGTCACACATTCTGTAACTGAAAACTGTTACGGAATAAAAACATTTTGTTATACTGCTACGGAATATTATTAACAGGCAGTCAATGTCCACTAGTTTTCCAATTCACCAATTTAAAATACATGGGGATGCGCAATTGTTTTCAAAATCAAGGTGGCTTTAATTGACGCGTTTTTTCCATTGTTTTTCTGATTTTGTCATCTGGGCTGTCAATTTGTAAAAGATATTTTCACAAAAACTAATTATATGCCTAGTTTTAAGCTTTTTGAAATTATTGCTTTTGTAACACACCAATAAAATTTATAATTTTTGGAAAAAATGTCAAGTGATGGGGAAATAGGATATTACGTCAGAGATGGGAGATGTTTTATTACAGTCGGAGGCTATTACCGAAAGGTACAGCTTCGAGGTGAGATAAAGGGCGAGGCTGTGATAAAACTCCTACCGAGGTTATGTATACTATTTTATTTACAATTATCCTCATTTTAGATCAATAATTTTCAAAATAAATCAATGAGTTATAACCTATAATTTTATTAATATTTTTGAAACCTCTCTTAAAATTTGTTATAGCCTACTTTATTAAAAGGATCAATGACAATGTGCTTAAATTCGTCGGGCCTAGATTTGTGAATTCTGTCTTTAGACAGGCTTCAGTAGAATAGTTGTCTTCACACCAGTCTGTCCTGCGTTTCCCTCTTTGATATCTTCCAAATTCCAAATTTTCTTCTTTTCCTTTTTCCTTCTCCCATTTATTTTCCGTAGAATATAATTTTCTGAATACCATCTCTTCATAAAATTTGTCCAATTTTCCTCTTTCTTATTTTCCATTCTCTCAAAAATGTTTTCTATCCTCCAATCTTCCTAAACACATATAGCACAATACTTCATATTTTTTACAGTTCCATAGTAATGCGTAATTTTACTGTATTCTGTACATATTCATTAGGTATTTCTAAATCTGTTGGATTGATTTGAAGGTATGATGGTAATATATTTATCTAGTCGTAGCTTCTCGTAGTAAACATAATTCCAGGCAGGTAATTTGTAGATCCCGTGCTTGCATCCCTGCAACACTTGCTAAGACGCCGGTAAGCTCCGGGTAAGCTGCCGGAGCTGGCTCCGGTAAGCTCTGGGCTTGTCACTGTCGGTGCGACGCGGTTCATCAAACCCCGGACGCGCAATACTTAAGCCCGGAATATTAACACACGAAATAAGAACATTGCATTTCAAATAATTAATTTATTAATAAATTACAATTGACAAAATAGTTACTTTTATAAAAGCAGAAAAAAATTAAAAGCATTTAAAAGCGCACTTTTTTTCAAACGGTAAATAACTGGTTCTAATTTTAGTAGGTACACATTGAATTTACTTCTTGTAAGATTTAATTTCTTCTTAATTTCTTTTTTCTAGGTTGGCAGTAACCACTAAGGAAAGCGCCGAACCGATACACATTTTAGTTACTGTCTGCGAAAGCTGAAGGTAACAACCTTCTTACAATGCGTTTTTTTACCTTCCGTCACCTTTAGGTAAGGAAGGTATTGTCTTTGGTCAAAAAATTCGGTGGTGAGTTTTTAATGAATAAGCACGTTTTAGGGTCCCTACAATACGAATTTACTATTTTTAAGATGATGTCTGTATGTATGTGTGTGTGTGTGTGTGTCCGTGTGTGTGTGCGTGTGTGTGTATGTGTGTCCGTGTGTGACAAATTTTTCTCCGACGATAACTCCAATACTACAATTCTAAAAATTATAATTCTTTCGTATTCCTCTGCTGTACATCCATATGAAGAGTTGATTAGATTTTGGTTACAATTTATCCACCGGAAGTACCTTTATTTAAAGTTTTTAACAGTATTTCTTAAAAAAACGCAGTTAAATATTATTTTTTGACATTTTTTTATTATATATATTAAAGAAAATACTCTTCTCTATCCGGTTTGATTATACATTTTCCTTCATATTCAATAGATGTAAATTTAAAGCATTATAAAGAAATTAATTTTCAATAATTAGTCAGCTTTGTTATTTATTATGGAAACAGCTGACATAATTATTCAAAAAAATTTAATTGACAGTTGTCAGTTGCAAGTGTAAAACCAAATATGGAAAAAAGTATAGGATCTAAAATTGGTATGTCATAGTGTTGCTCGCAAGTGACACGCAGAAAAAGACCAAAGAGAAAATGGAAGGACATTACTTAGTGTAGTTTATGTTATAATTTTATTGGATTTATAGAACCTTTTCAAATGAACTTTTGGTATGGAATTTGTAAAAAATAGTATGTGTTAGTGTTCGATTTTACATGATATTATATAAAATCTGTTCCAAGGACCTTTTGGTATGGGATTTGTACAAAATACATGGAATTGACGGGAGGTCTTGTGCTGGCCGCAACAGATTTTTTTTAAAGGTAAAATAATTAACACTTGGCTAAGTTTCACAAAATAAAGTTTATCTTTACCGCGATTTCGGCTTTTACGCCATCATCAGAAGACTGAGAAATGTACAAGAGAACTACAGGAATATATATACAAAGACACAGGTATATGATTATAAACTAATTTGTTGGAGTCTTGGGAATACCATCTTAAGGGATCAACAACAATTCCCTTTCGATAATATTTCCAAAATATCCGAGTGGAGAACATCTGTTTGGTCATTCATCAGTTTCTCATTGCGTTTAATGGCTTTGTCTATTTCAAATGTTTCCAAGAAATTTAATTTCGAACCTTTCTTTTCTAAATGTAAAATTTTAAAGTTTTTTATTGAACAGTTGTGATTGTTTTCAAAAAGATGTGTGGCTAGATTAGAATCTGATTTTTATTTTTCCAAGATCTCATATGTTCATTAAACCTAATGAGGAAACTTCTACCCGTTTGACCAATATATTTATATTCACACATGTCACACTGGATTTCATATACACCTGATTTGTCTAGAACATTTTTTGTATAAATTTTGTTGTTGATTAGCTTACTTAGAGTATTGTTATTGTAATAGGCCGGTTTAACATTGGTGTCTCTAAATTTATTTTTAATATCTCTATTGATTTTGCCTACAAAGTTGAACCGAGTGAAATATTTATTGTTAGGACTAGGTTGTACGGCATAAAAGTTTATTAAAACCGAGGTTTTCATTTTGTTTTCTAATAATTGGTCCACAATATTTACGTTATATCCGTTATTTATAGCTATTTGTTTAATTATGTTTAATTCATCTGTAAAATTTTCTTTCGATAAAGGAATCGTAACTAGTCTGTGGATAAGACTGTTAAATGCAGACATTTTAATGTTCTCCGGGTGATTGGAACAATTTGGTATTATATTATCGCTGTATGTGTCCTTTCTATATATTTTATATTGAAATGAATCGTCCTTATGTGTAATTGTAATATCTAAAAAATTTAGTAGGCGATTAATCTCTTTTTTTTTGTTCGTGAATTTTGAAATCTCGTCTTCAAAGCAGACTTTTACCTGTTTCCCCCTAAAAATTCAAATTGAAGGGATACTAGTTTTCAGAAATGTTTTGAACTGTAGTACGAAAGGTTTAACAAGTGCGTCACAGCAGGAGAGGTGTATTTTAAAGAAAATTAATGCAAAAATATTGTGCATTTTTCAATAAAATTTTAATGACCAATTCCGGAAAGATTTTGATGCTACGTCGTAGTACTATTTACTTTTTCTGAAATTGGTATTATTTTTCGTCAATATTAGGTAAGGAAAGGAAGATATTGGGTCGAATTCAGCACTCTTCTTTAACTAAAGAAGCTCATCTAAAAATAACAAAATAAAGAGAGACGTATGCATCGATAAATTAATAAGAGAAAGATGCAAGTTGTTTCAATGGTTACTAGAGACGATCACTACACTAATGAAGACTGCTGAATTCGGCCCAATGATCAAAAAAATCGCTGGCAAGTTTTTAATGAATAAGCAAGTTTCAGTCCCTATAATACGATTTTACTAATTTTACGATGATGTCTGTATGTATGTATATATGTAAGTGTCTGTCTGTATGTGTGTGTGTGTGTGCGCGTGTGTGCGCGTGTGTGTGTGTGTGTGACAATTTTTTTAAGACAATAACTCCAATACTACGATTTTAAAAATTATAATTCTTTCGTATTCCTCTTCTTTACGATATGAGATTAGATTTTGGTTATAATTGGTCAACCAGAAGTTCCTTTATTTGAAGTTCTTAACAGTTTTTCTTGAAATATCATTTTTGACATTCTATATGATTTTCAATATGAAAGAATATCTTATTTTTTTATGGTTTGATTATACATTTTCCTTCATACTCAATAAATATAGAATAATAATGCAGTTAACTTTCCTATTTGCTATAATAATTCTAATTGACAGATATCAGTGTTAAGTGCAATTTACATAGTGTATATTCGTGTTATAATTTTATTGGATTTATAGAATCTTTTCCAATGAACTCTCGGGTATGGAATTTGTAGGAAATAGTATATGTTGTTCGTGTTCGTGTTACAATTTCACTGGATATATAGATTCTTTTGCAAGGAACTTTTGGTATGGGATTTGTACAAAATATATAGGATTGACGGAAGGTATTGTATAGGTCACTTCATATTTTTTGAAATAGAATTAAATTTTCAGAAACTGAATTTACATTTACTGAAAATGAAGTTGAACAGGTCTAGTAGTATGACACTTAGATAAAAAAAAAATGTCAGATCTAGTTTGAAAAAAAGTTTCTATTATAAAATTTAGATGCGTTCTATTTTATTCAAAATTAATATCGACGTTCTTTAATTAATATTTCAATTTCCTATAAAAACGTAGCATTAAATACGTTTCCAATAGAAGAATATAGATCATTGTTCTTATTGCGACAATGGTAAGTGTATTTCTGTTCTCGGCTGCATCTTTGTCGGGTTCGAGTTACTTTAATATGAAGAACAATGGCGTGGCAAGGCTCACAATGGCCAATCGACTTATACGTGATATAATAGGTCCGAGGGACAGCTATAGCTACACATATTGTATCAAGTATGATATTGTTTAATGACAATGAGCGAGGGCTAACGACCGACGCGCATTGTTCATCCCTCAGCCGATGCGATTGCGACTTGCGACGCCGTGTGACGCCACATTGTGACGTCATCATAACACACACTCACTGTGTATTTACTTATTAACACGTATGGGCTCAGATTTCATTATAGACATACTAAACTAGATGCAGACGGATTAGTTTGTAATTCTAGTTCAAGTTCAAATATACGGGGTGTTAAATAAATAGTTAGTAAATTTAGGAGCATAAAGCATAGACGAAAAAGAAATAAAAATAAATAAATATATCATCACGGCATATTACACATTACTGTGTGTGCCAGTATCTACAACACATGTAGACATCGGTAATGATGACGACATATTTTACCGTGTGGGCGCTTACCAGGCGACACCCCACGGGCACTCATAGCTGGTGTGGAGAGTGTACCACAGGGGAAAAAGAAATATGTTTAATTAACATGGGTTAGCAAATTAACCATTTCTGAGAAATGAGCTATGAGAACAATAGTGTCCTTCACTTTTTTTTTTAATATTCATATAAATTAAAAGTTACACTCTAAGACATTTTGTATCGGCTCCGGTGGCTCAATGGTTAGAACAATGCTTCTTAGTCATGAGCACGCTCGGGGTTCTGGGTTCGAATCCCACTAAGGCATGGATATTTGTGTATGTGAACCTACTTAATAATTGGAATTTAAATCCTGTCGAGAAGTTTTAAAAAAAAGCAAAATATAAACACTAAAATTGGTTTATATTGGTCCAGTCGATGTTGTAAATGTGTACATTTAACCACTTAAAAATGTAATATAAAAGTACATGTTGAGTTGGTTAAAAATTGAGTAAGCATATTTTTTAACATAGCATCAATTAATGTCTTTTGACTATGTATTCAATGATGTTACAAAATACACAGTACAGGTTGGTGACTCGAACACTCCCGAACATAAGACTTTAACATGTAAAATCAGATTTTTATAATTTCCTGCTTCCTTATGCCATGGAATTAAAACAAAAATTAACAAATGTTAAACTGATTATCAGTCAATGTTACGAGGAAGTAATGCCGTACTCGTTGATAGATAAAATACAATAACGGATTTCCTGGCGGTGATTATAAGGAATTATATTGTTATTAGTCCATAATGAAATATATAATGAACTATTTTCTCACAAATATAACACAAATGACTGCTGAAATTGATATTAAAAATTAAAATTATTGCTCCATTTATTTGTAATTAATATGTTTTGGATAAACTTTAAGTACGTCACAAGTCAGTTATGCGCAAACTCAGGCAGAACAGTGAAATCTAACCACTTGAACGTAGGTCGTAACAAAGCGTAAAAGCGCTTCACTGGTAACCGCAACTGCGTCCGTCAGTGTATAAATCGACATACGTTGCGCCAGGCCTCTACCGACGTCATCACAGCTTAAAATCGGATTTTCCGGAAAATCAGGGCATTTTTGAAAAAAATTAAACATGTTACATCATTTTTCAAGGGGGTCAACTTAAAAATCGTAAATAAGACCACCTACTTTTTATTGCAGATTCGGAAGGAGCGTAAAAAAATATGTTGGTTTTATTCGGAAACTTTTTTTGTACTCCCAACAGGTGGCAATGTAAATTTGCTAGAAAAAAATTAACCGATTAATATTTTATTAATAATTTGATAAAAAATGACGTTTTTCGTTTCAATAAATACACAAAATTGTAGAAATATTACTTCACAACACTCAGGGGGAATTAAAAGAAACTTTTTAAAAACTGACTATAGACAACTTGATTTCTTCAGAAATTAATTCTACATTTTTACGATTGCAGCGCCACCTGTTGGGAGTACAAAAAAAGTTTCCGAATAAAACCAACATATTTTTTTACGCTCTTTCCAAATCTGTAATAAAAATAGGGGGTCCCATTTAAGATTTTTAAGTTGACCCCTTTTCCCGCCCCCCTGGGGAGGTCGGGGGGCATTTTGTCAGAATCTGATGTCCCCCCAAAAACTATGAAGGTTTTGATTCGGTACACTTTTTGTTACGATGCATTGTTTTCGAGATATTCAAGAACGTAATGTTATATGGGACACTCTGTATAGGCTGGTAGCGGTCAGGGGTGAACATAGGGTATGACACGGGTTTTTAATTTTAAGTAATTTCCTGTTTTCCTGTTAATAATATAAATTGTATAGTGAAAAGTTATAAAGAAGAAAGTTGCATGCAAATACGTGTTTGGTTTCTTCACAATTTTAAAAATAAATTTAAAAAGTTCCATATTAATTAGTAGCAATAACCATGATTTCGTTCTTTTTTCTGGTTGTTATAAATTATTTATAAACGTCACACGTCAACCTAACGTATGGAAAATAAATACGGTATTCTCTTATAACTATTTCCACTATAATATTTCTATAAAATATGATAAAGGCACATGAATAGGAATAATCATAATTATTGAATTTACTTGTTACAGTTTTTTTTGACATGAATAAAATAATATTATTTTTTACGAAAGTAAAGATGTACTCAGGATTTCAGTCAGTGATAATAATTTTATTTTACAGCCAGATGAAGCTCCAAATGGGGGCGCCATTTGGAGCTTCATCAGGGCAACATAGGTAATATTGATGTCTTCTAGGAAGGACATGATGGTAGAGGTGACGTGTTTTTCCCACCGTAGGTATATGAAGAAGTAGTAAACGACTGTGCTAAGGATGAAAGTAAAGATGTACTCAGGATTTCAGTCAGTGATAATAATTTTATTCTACAGCCAACGTTTCGCCCCCATTTGGAGCTTCATCAGGGCAACATAGGTAATATTGATGTCTTCTAGGAAGGACATGATGGTAGAGGTGACATGTTTCTCCCACCGTAGGTAAATGAAGAAGTAGTAAACGACTGTGCTAACGATGAAAGTAAACTACTTCTTCATTATTTTTTACGTCTGATAAAAAAGTAAACTTTTTTCATTAAAATGGATTTGTACATATGTCTTTTTTTGACACAATAAAAGTGTGAAAAAAGTGCACTTTTTAACGCAAACCCGTGAAATAATGAAATGTTGTGCCATTTTTTTTATAATTTTATTGCAAACTTAAAAAAAATATATGCAACTCCAGTAAAAAGTGCATCTTTTCACAAATAGGAAAGTTTGACCGAACGAGCCGTAAATCCTATGAGTACTATACTATACTTTTACTCTTGTATAAATAACTATTTTTATAATATCATATATCATTGCCATTACTACTAATCGATATAACTTTTTAAATGTATTTTTAAAATTGTGAAAAAACCAAACACGTAATAAAAAAATGTAAAAACAGTTTTGTATGCAACTTTTCATTATTTAAAATTTTACAGTTCTTATCGATGAACAGGAGAGCAGGAAATTGTATAAAATTAAAATCCCATGTTAAATCACTTTGTTTACCTCTAACAGTCACCATCCTGTATATATGTACGTCCATTAGCTATTAAATATCACAACAAACTACTACCTTGCGATTTTTAACTTGTTTCATTAAGAACACGATAGTATTCATCATAGTTTTAATGTACAAAATGTCCCATGTTCTAATTTGTTACCATGATGGAGAACCCCATTGTTCCAAGGTCCCATTTGTCTTCTTACTAACTGAATATCGCTCAAAATATAATTACAATGTTAAAAAGTACAATTTCACATGGTTTGTATAAAAGCGTAAATCCCTAATGAAAAATATGTATAATTTTCAAATTTGCATACTTTTGATCTTTTGAATATTCGTATTTAAAATTTAATAACAGCTTTTATTCTTTAACTTCCTTAATTTCTATACAAATTAAATATTTTAAAACATACATTTATCCACTGCACCAGATGTACGTCAAATACGTAATATTTAGCATGTTTTAAAAATATTAATTATTATATTTGCAAACAATGTCTTCGGAAATAACTTCGTACCTTCGTAGCAGTTGTTCGAAGAGTTGTTAATGTGGATTAATTGCGGTTAAAGTAACTTCGGACTTGTGCCAGAGATAATAACAAGGTTTACAGCAGAAGAAAGAATAATACACGAACCTTTTGTTGAAAAATGACAGTTGGTTAATTTTTAATGGGTGTTATTTGGTTTTTTGATGCCCTACAACAAATATTTGTAAGATAAGTATAAATAATTAGGGGTAATTTTTGAACAATGTAAGAAATTGTATAGAAGTAATAATAAATTAAGTAAATAAAAATATTTTATCGCGCCTCTATATAAATTGTAATTATGATGTTTACAACAAATGGAATAAAATATATATAAATTTTAGAATTTTTAGACAATTTTATTTTATTTTACAAAACAATTCAAAATAAAATTACAAAATATTGTGCAATTTGTATTTTATTTTGCCTTTTTTCATAAAATAATATTACGTATTTTTTTTTAATTCCGTACCTACATTTTCTTACAACTAAAATAAGTAGGTAACTACACCAACATAAAAAATCTGTTGTGGCCAACACAATACCTCTCGCCATTTCCGTTTTGTTACATAAGTATCGAATTTAACATTACTTGTACACCCAAATAATTCTAATTACTCTTTTAAAATGTTCAAGATGGTCCCAATTCATTCACGGGATTAGCGGTATTTCTTAAGGATATTTGTATTATTACTATTAATATAAGAATCTACCTACTTATAATTTTAAATATATAACTAATATATTCAATAAGAAATATTAAATATATTTCCCAGAAAAATCTTTCAGTAATGTCAGTAAAATTGTTGATTGTTGATACTGACAATTATCTGTCAATTACAAATATTTGAATTTGACAACTGCGTTCCTTGGTGTAGAACTGTGCTATTTATTGTAACAGAATATTCAATATATTATATTTTCTTTATCTCTAAATTTATAGAAGATATAATAAAAAATTTAAGTGTATTAGAAGGAGAATTTTATGTTCTTCAATATTTGTAATAAAAAAATTTCAAAAAATAATATTTAGAAGATTTCTTTTAAGAAACTACTACTTCCGGTTGTCGAATTGTAATCAAAACTTTTTCAGCTCTTCTCATTAATGTCAGATTGAGGAATACGTAGCTAAACAGGTCTTAAGTATTACAGTTTTTAAGGAATCGTCCTTCCAACATCCGCACACACATCCTCACACACAGACATTATAGTAAAAATTTTATAATCGGATTCTAGCTACCGTAAAATGTGCTTATTCTCTAAAGTCTGGATCGACGATTTTAGCATGAATCCAATTCCTCTCTTTAGCAAGAGGTAAAAATTAACATCAAATAGATTTCAAGTAAACACCCGGTATATGTAAACATATTGTATGTTATATTGGTACATAAAATGAGGAATAGTTCCCTGAGTAATCCTTAAAGAACTTGTATAAGGGTCAGGCTAGAATTATTCAGAATAAGTCTCATGATTAATATTTTTTAGAATTTTATTATCAATACAATAATACACCTCATCATTCTTTCCTTCCATTTCTTAAAAGTTCTCAACCAATATTCTTTTGGTGTGCTTTTAAAATAACTTTTGAGAACCTTAAAAACTGTCAAAACTGTTATTTTATTTTCTTAAAAGCTGTCAAAATGACGGGGGAATTAAGTAACTGTTAAATTAACTTTTGGTTGATTTAAAAACTGTCAAAGCTGTCAAATACTTCTACCCACGACGTTATTTTAAAATTTTTTTTTAACAAAGTTCTAACTTTTTCGCAACATTAATTTCAAATAGCAGATAAAAAAAAATGTTGCAAATAATTATAGTACTAATTTAGTAGTAAATATTATCCGAAACCGTATTAATAGAGTGAAAAGAAATCACGATTACTCAACATGTCAACCATGCCAGATGCCAGATATCTTCACAACTCTCAATTATTAATTTTATTTAATTTTAACGTTTTAAATTGTCATTATTAACTCCATAGCAACAACTACAAGTAATATTTTATTCACAAGTGAATTAAAAATTTTTAAATCACTTTCACAAAATTTAACTCACTCTGCAACAAAGAATACATTTAAAAATAACATCAAAAACGAATATAACACTCACTACATTATTTATTAGGCATTATCAGCCCTTTTCATTATTTTTTAAGACGTAAATGACAGGCAATAAAGGTTTTTAAATAGATGATTTGACGTCTATCAGCGACAATTGTCATGCTCAGCCTACTAACTGATCGGTTTTTTATTTTGTCAAAATTAAATATTATAATGGTTTTTATTATTATTTCATCAAAATTGAATAAAATATTATACAAATCACGTGAGCTAAGAATGTTTATTCACTCGAAGAAATTAAAAAACTTTCTTCTCATGGATAACATTACCTTAGCTCACTTGGTGTGTAAATATCTATTAATTAACTTACATAAAATAAATAAAAAAAAATAGTTTTGTCTGACTACATTTTAAATTTAGTTATTTTATAATACTTATGTAAAATACGAGTACATTGAGTATCTATAATTTGAAAATCGCTATAAAACCACATTTCCATCGAATGTTTTAATGCTTAATGCATAATAATTAGTAGATAAAGCTTAATTCATTATGACAATTTACTAGGATACTACTTCCAGCTACTTTGTTTAGTTACTAATTTAACAGAAATGTCATATTTTTTCCCCTTATTGCTTGTTGACTGTCAGACTGCCATTACAGGAACAATTATTTTTTTTTTAATATATTATATACATAATTTTCTGTATCTATATCTATACCGAAAAATTAAAAATTTAATAATTATAAGATATAGAGACAGTTGACAGTTCAGGTTAGAAGTTTGCAAACTTTAGTTCTTACGCATTGCTCTTAGTTCTTGGGCATTAATCATTATGCAAAGCTGGAAATGGTAGTAAATGTTGCCATATGATAAACATTTTTACGCATTGCTCTCAGTTAGTAATTATAGCTCTTAACTGTTACTTCGCAAACATTTAAATTTAAGAGCGAACATTTTTTTCGTTATAACTTTATAATTTTAAATATAACAACTTATAATCTTTTTTGCGTCTTATGCATATTCTTAAACCGTTCTAAGAACTCCTGCTTAAGGTATTGATTAAGAAAATACATACATGAAAGTTACATACATGCATGCTTATTCCTGCTACTTTAACTCTCCTACCGGCCGCTAGATAGCGTGCAAGTCGTTGACATGCGCACGACACAAATGTAAATGTTTATTTGCAGTCCGGGTAATACGTGCCAAATGTGTGTTTTGGTCTGCCTGACTGAAAACTACATATGCTCGCTCATATGGCGGGGGTGTGCGCATACTAAGAACACTACATTCATGATATCTTTCTCCTGGAAAATTTTACAGTAATTTGGCAATTCAGCCGGTCTTTCCCATGGAAAACAATGGAGAAATGTATGGAAATATTGTTTTGTTGTTCTGAATGTATATATGAACGTGTAATATGATTAAAAGTGAAGGTGTTAGGGAATAAGTTTACATAGGGGAAAAAACATGCGAATCGTGTGGAAAAAACAGAAAAATTTCTAAGTTTAGTGGTTTTCAGTCAGTAGCGATGTAAACATGTGTCTGCTTACTATTTAACCGAAAAGTTCCTGAAAGCGGTTAAAATACCTTAAAAAATACGTAAAATATTCAAAAATGTCTAATACACGCATATAAATTAGCAATTATAGTGTTTAAATAAACAATGTGTCTTATCTTGTCAATTGTTTAATTGTTTTGACATTTGTTTACACTTGTTGATCATCAGATGTCCGTCAAAGTGATTGTTGTACGTCAATTGTTTCAGCGGTAACAATTGGTGAGTAGCACGTGTTTTGAATGAGTAGCCAATCAAAATAGTTTACCAAGTTTAGACATAGATTAGGAATTTTGGAAGGGGCAATGTTGTTTATTTACCAAATATTTGAAAGTTTCTTCAACTATTGGTGAAAAAATTGACTGCATTCGCTTTCAAATGTTATTTTAAGAACGATTATAGTACAGACTAAATGTTTCCGCACATATGTAAATAATAATTTTATGAGAACTTTTACGTAAATTTATAAATACTGGGAAAATTATTTTAATTCATTTATTGAACAGAATAAATTTACGAAGCCGAGTGCACTAAGACCGATTTTGACTTCTCTGAAATTCTTTGATGTCACGATATCAGTACACGTGAAGCAACATTTTGTAAACTTTTTTTTTACTGAAATAAAACCTAATTTAATTTAATTCATTGGATATGTAAGCAAATAAAATTGGATTAATTAAAACTAGGTAGTTGTTTCAGTCAACATATGTATTTCAGTTTTAGTCCCGTGATTTCTATCTTCTAATAAACTACCTAATACATGCATGTACCTATTTGGAAATTAAATTATTTATTAGGTGCACAAATTTTGTATCCAATTTCAACTAGTTAATATAGTGTATAGGTATGGCAAATAAACTTATTTGTAAGTTACCTTATAACAATTAGAAGGTAAAACTACATACGTAAATATTGTTTATTAGCTGAATTAATTTATTAAAAATTTTATTAGAATAGTAAAGAGTTCCGTCTGATCATTATAATCAAGTTCACTTACACAATTTTGGTCCTAAATAGAGTCAAATATGTTATACCGTACGGTTAAAAAATCTGTTGTGGCCAGCACAAGACCTCTCGGCATTTCCATATTAGTTTATATAAATTCATATTGTATTTAACATTCCTGATGCACACATCATATTTCTAATTACACCTATAATTAACATAATATTATATTTTTTAATACATTCTATAAATAAGTTTCCTCATACTCTTCTAAATGTTCGAGATTCTTCAGATTCATTGAAGAGATTGGCGGTATTTTTGATGAGTATATCTAATATACGTATCTATAATTTTAAATATTTAATTAATAATGAAATAAGAAATATTAAATGTACTTCCCAGAAAAAGCCTTCAATAATATATCTGGATTTTTGACACAGACATTTTTCTGTCAATCACAAACATTTTAATTTTTCAACTGGTTTCCATGGAGTTATTTGAGCTGTGAGACTTATTACAACGGATTATTTTGTATATTTACCATTCTCTATCTCTAAATCTATAGAAGATATAATAAAAATGTTCAACGTGTCGGATAAAGAATAAACATATATTCTTTAATATTTGTAATAATATACATTTTCAAGGTAAAAATGGATACGCCTACTGATTTTTAAATACTAATGTAACTTTTCTTAAATTTCCATCATATCGGGTGTAACAAGAAAAGGCTAAATGTTAACATGGACAAACAGTTTTTTCTTGCGCAAAAGTGGTCTACTTATTTTAGATAATAGTACTTCCAAGTAAAAGTAGTAGAGAATAAAATTCTGCATCTAATTCAATAATCACATTTTATTCTGTAGTAAATTGAATTTAAAATTTTGTAAAAGTTACTTCTTTAAAATGTTAGGCATGCTATTAAAACAAGTAACAAACAGATGTAATGCCAATTTTACTTGTCAGAAACATATCTGTCACACTATGACATAATTTACCTGACAAAAACGCTCTGTTTGAGTCATCATTATTGAAAATGGAGAATTATTCACACGAAGAAATTTATTAAGTAGTATTATTTTCATGTAAGTTGTATTTTATAATTTTCGATAGGTAAAATGATATATTTGTTTTATATTTTATTTCAATAACACTATAAAGAAGTCATTTTTACAAAATTATAAATTCAACTTGCTGGGTTACAAAACGTGCAAAATAAATGTGATTTGATTATTGAATTAGATGGAGAATTTAATTCTCTACAACTTATTTAAAGCATTATTCTTTAAAATTAATAGACCACTTTTGTGCAAGGAAAATTGTTTTCCTATGTTTAACGCCTATAGCCCACTTTTTGTGTTACACCCGGTATAATAGGTACTTAATGAAAGTTACATACACATTTTTTTTATTTTTGCCAGTGTTTACGTTTGCTTTCTTTGTACCCTATCGATCTTCTGTGGTTATGAAATGAAGATGTAATAACTATATTTTAAAATCTGGCGTTTTATAAAATGCCAAGTTGTTTTTTAAAACTCAACCAGATTGTCAAACTTTCGTCGACTTATATTCTATTTCATTTAAGCATGGACTTAGGAGTAAGATAGGGCTTACGATTCCAGCTTTTTGATTGGTCTAAACGCGAACCAAATTTACAATACTGAAAAATTTGTAATAAAACCTTTCAGTCACGACTAGTTTATGATGAATTTAATTTACGAATTTATAATTTAGATTTTAAAATATAAACTCACTTAAAACGCATAACGCATACGGTGGTTTATGAACGATTTACAAATTTAGATTTGGAATATAACTATATTTTAAATTTCCAAATGTAAATTTAAATTCGACCAATCACAAGAGAGAACTATTAAACATGGCGGTATGGTATAATTTTGCTTCATCCGTCAGCTGACTTTTCTGTTTGAGAGTTGTAGACATTTTGAAGATGGATTCACAGGAACAAATTGGTATTTTGTTTTTTTGTTAAGAAACAGTATTCGCGAACATCGTAATTTGTACGACAATTCAAATGAATTGTACAAAAATAAAAACCCTGAGGAAGACTATTGTAATGGTCGAAACGTAGGTTCAAATCAAATAAAAGCGTACTGACTGCAGTTTCAGATTACTTTATTTTCTTCTCCACACAACAATCTCAAGTCGATCATCAATTAAATACATGTACACTCATACCAGTATATTTGAAGAATTGTCCATGATCTTGTTATCTCGCATTCAGAATCAAACTATGATACTGTCCGTTGACAAATTAATTTGTTCGCATAACCACGGTCTAACAAACCATCTACGTTTTTTAAAGTTTGTACTTGTTTTATTTCTTTATTATACAAATCAACAATAGTAAAAAAACATTCCCGATATTATTAAAAAATCTGATGTGGCCAACACAAAACCTCCCGCTTTTGAATTTTTATTAATTTAAATACATACTTACGCATTTACTAACGCTGCAAACTGTTCCATTGCAGAAAACTATTGCTTTATTTACTATTTTCTTTTTAAAATGTCACTATTATTAATTTGAAGTGATTAGTTTTTTGACAGTGACATTTACTGTCAGTTACATTCATTTGAAATATGAACTGTGTAACAAAAGAATTATTGTGTTTATCTTAGGCTTCGCGACTAATAAAAAAAATTATTTTTAAATTTATCTGTAAAATATATAGAAAAAGTATTAATGTATTCCAGTAGAAAATTCAATAATCTTTAATTTTCATAAGACATAAAATGCGAAAAAATGGCATTTAATGGTATTTTTTGAAGAAAAACCATTATGAGCTTCAGGTAAAGTGCCATTTCCGGTTATCCGATTTACACCAAAATCTAATGGCTTCTTTTCATATTAGAATGAGATGGAAATACAAGGTTTCAGAATTTTCTGAATGATAGTATCTGAGTTAGAGTGAAGACAAAATCCCTACACATACACACATACATACACACATACACACACACATACACACATACACACATACACACATACAGACATCATCGTGAAAATGTTAAAATTGGATTCTCTAGGGACCTTAAAACGTGGTCATTTACTAAAATCTCGATATGTAGGTAATTTTTAGCACGATCCCTATACCTCCCTTACCAAGGGTAGCGGGAGGTAAAAACCATCTTGTTCATTAATATCTAACAAATTCATGGCTATGAAAATAAAATTGTAACCTAAAATCTGAACTGATAACTGGAGATACGTCAAATGACAAGCAGTTACAAGTCACGTGATACATACTGATTGGTTAGATCCAGAATTTCAAAATCGAACATAAACCAAATGGAAAATTGTAAATTTAAATCAAAATTTCTAAATATTTATAAATTAAATTCATCTTAAACCAACCCTCAGCTGTTGAACGGTGTAAGAGGTAAAGTTGTAGTGTAGTCAGTACAGAAGTCTAAGCTGTGATTCTTTATTATTATATACTATACTATTATACTCCTTTAAGTAGCTGTTTATTTACTAAAAAATTAAAAATTATCAAGTATTACTTTTCTAGCTGTCAAGTATATCTTGCTCGAAACATAAAACTAATTCACAAGTTTTATGTTTGTAAAACAGGCTGACTCCATTCTTAACTAGAATAGAGTTGGTATAATAATATATTATAATCTAGCTAGACGTTTTGCAAAAACAACGAACAGCCTATACATTCACACTGTAATATGAATATTTGGACATTTAACTAACTCATCTAAACTTAGTGTATGTGCACACATATAGCAAATTATTTATACATAGTAAGTACTGAAAGTGAAAATATCAATTTTTATTAATAACATTTCTTGTAATGTATGTGAAACTATAAAAATGCTTAAATTGAAAATTATCCCAAAAACAAATTAGGAAAAATTAAACTAAATTATGCATGGGTGAAATGCTCGGTGTAATGATAATGAAATTAGATTCAAAAGTTGTCACGCATAAACGACAAAAATAATCACGCAGCCGAGCACAGCTGTCATAAGCAAAACAATGCTCGTACAACGTGTAGCATACTGCGCCTGTAATAAATTATTAATCTGAGTTGGTCTTGCTTGCGTCACTGTAATTAAAAAGCGAGCGCGTTAGACAGAAAAATCAGATTTAGAAACAGACTAAAATTAAAATAATCTGTGCTTAGTTACGAGAAGTGTAGGGGTAAGATATAAATAGCAGGCGTGTAACAGTAGTCTTGAAGTGTGTTTAGGATTATTTCATGGTTGGTGCAATCGCGTACGTCCAGTATATCTCGATACACTACTGGATTACACTCTCCGGAAATACCTATAGTAGGCTTTGATAGGACAACCAAATTTTCAAGTACGTTAAGCTAGTCTAGACAAGAATGGGTCAGAATGAATACTTAAAGATGGTTTATGTGAGCTGTAAACTTATACATTTTTTTTTCTATAATCTGTTAATAAAGAGTACGGCTGCGGTATTTCGCTACCGATAAAGCGTCTCTGAGTTATACAGATCACTTCTCTGCCAGTTTTTGGGACGGTTTTTCCTCTGGCAAAAGGAGGATTTTTTCCTGAGAAATGCATGTTCGCCGTCCATGTTATTGCCGGGCAAGCATATACAGGGTGTCCCAGAAGTCGACGATCAAACTAAATGGGGTGATAGGGGAGATCATTTCCAATCAAAATAACTATATATATTGTAATGCAATTGTTGATGGTTCAAAAGTTATTGCAACTTTTGTAGTTTCTCCTAAAAACGGCAAGGCGTCCAATAGAATTATTATTATTTTTACTACGAGACGTTTGTTTCTCTTTTTCTTTTTTATTGTATGCACCTGAAGGGTTCTACTTTCTAATAAAATCATTCTCATGAACATGAGTACCTTCTATTAATAATAAAAATATTGTTTTGTGAAAAAAATTTCTACCGAAAAAAAAGCTACTTGATTTTAAAGTGACGCTGACAGAAAAAAATGTACTAAAAAAAAATTGATCAACTATCTGAAGAAGTTGTGTATTTAATGTAGATTTTAACGCGGTATAACACATGGGGATATTCAGAGCAGATTTTCTTAAATAATTTTTTTTCTGCAAGAAAGTCATTTTACTTGAAAAATACATTTGAAAAAAATTCTTGAATCATAGTTGCTGTGTCAGAAATAAAACAAAAGAAGGTATATGAAGTGACATATCGATAATAACTTAACTGTTTGTGTGTTTTTGATTTATCAGTTCTTCGTTTCTTAAACTTTGTTTTAATTTTTGTGATTTTGCGTATTTTTTGGTTTTTGATACTCCTTTAATTTGAACTTTGTTCTTCTTGGTCTCAAAAATATGTCTTATACCCCTCGAGAATATGCAGAAATGCATTACGTGTACGGGTTTTGTGACGGGAACGCTCGAGCTGCTGCAAGAGAGTATCGGATACGATACCCTAATCGAGAACGCTATCCTGATTATAGGGTATTTCAAAATGTTCATCGGTCTTACTTAGAAGGCGAAATCCCTGGCAATCCGCGAAGAGAAGGAAGACATGCGCTTCAGTGCAATGAAGACGATATAATTGAAATGGTGACAGAGAACCCGTCAACAAGTGTTCGTCGTATATCTAGACATTTGGAAATTCCAAAATCTACGGTTCATCGTGTTTTGCAAAAGGGCCAGTTGTATCCATACCATGTGCGCGCTGCAAGCACTTTTACCTGCGGACTATGACAAAAGAGTGCAATTTTGTCGGGAAATGCTGCGTCGTTATAGAGAAGACTCCGAATTTTTTAACAAGATTTTGTGGAGCGACGAATCAAACTTTGTAGAACCGGGATATTTAATATTCACAATTTACATTTTTGGGACTATGTGAACCCTAGAGTTGTTAGAAATGACAACTTTCAACACAAGTTTGGGGTCAACATATGGGCGGGAATAATTGAAGGAAAATTGATTGGTCCATTTGAGCTCCCAGGAAGGCTTAACAGCGAAAATTATCTGCATTTTTTGCAAAATGAGTTACCTTATCTACTTGAAGACGTGACATTGGAGACACGCCGAGATATGTGGCTGCAACAAGATGGAGCTCCTCCTCACTATTCTGTAGATGTGAGACGATACCTTGACACAGAATTTCGGAATCGGTGGATTGGTAGAGGAGGGTTTATCACTTGGCCACCGCGATCACCTGATCTTAACCCCTTAGATTTTTTTCTATGGGGTTATTTTAAAGAAATAGTCTACATGACAGAAAGTCAGAATGAACAAGAGTTGCGACGAAAAATAAGAGAGGCTACCAACATTATTAAAAATAATCAACGGGCGTTCCGAACAATAAAAAGAAATTTTATTCGGCGATGCGTAATGTGCATTAGAAAACATGGTAGAAATTTTGAACACTTTTTGTAAAATTTGAAAACATCATGAAAAGCTTCATAAACCCTATTTTGTTTTAATGTTGTATAAAAACTATTACAACTATTATTTTGTTTTATTTCTGACACAGCAACTATGATTCAAGAATTTTTTTCAAATGTATTTTTCAAGTAAAATGACTTTCTTGCAGAAAAAAAATTATTTAAGAAAATCTGCTCTGAATATCCCCATGTGTTATACCGCGTTAAAATCTACATTAAATACACAACTTCTTCAGATAGTTGATCAATTTTTTTTTAGTACATTTTTTTCTGTCAGCGTCACTTTAAAATCAAGTAGCTTTTTTTTCGGTAGAAATTTTTTTCACAAAACAATATTTTTATTATTAATAGAAGGTACTCATGTTCATGAGAATGATTTTATTAGAAAGTAGAACCCTTCAGGTGCATACAATAAAAAAGAAAAAGAGAAACAAACGTCTCGTAGTAAAAATAATAATAATTCTATTGGACGCCTTGCCGTTTTTAGGAGAAACTACAAAAGTTGCAATAACTTTTGAACCATCAACAATTGCATTACAATATATATAGTTATTTTGATTGGAAATGATCTCCCCTATCACCCCATTTAGTTTGATCGTCGACTTCTGGGACACCCTGTATTGTCTAGAAAATTGTATACATAAAAAAATGTAACATTTATGAACATTTCTTGTTACCTTGGTTACTTATTGTTTTTGTTATTTCACATATTTATGTCAATGTATCCCCTGAAGAAGGCACCAGTTTATGGTGCCGAAATGTTGGGTTTAAATAATAAATACAGAACTTAAACCAAAAGAAGATAGTATTTTTTCAATTAATAATATGAGTTCTGAAAGATATTTTAATAATTATACATTTACCTTAGCAATTAGCATTAACATTAAACTTTGCATTAAACTTTACTTTATGCTGTCCGGTTCATATAATTCTTAGAGCAAACCAATAACAGCAGGCCGGTAATGTCACTTGTTGAAAAATTCTTGCAATAGCCCTATTCTCTAACTAACTAAATTGGTTAACTTAGGCAAAATGTGTCCCATCAGGAAATCGTTTTAATAAAAGTGCTCTAAAGAAGTACAAATCAAAATCCACTTTTCTCGAGGGGAACAAAAAATTAAAAAGAGTGGGTACACGGTACACGCTCAGCTGTTTAGAGACAAGCAATACTGTAGTTCCCCCACTCTCTGTGTCAAAATACGTAGTAGTGAAGTCAGGAGACATATAAAACAATCTAACATAAATACGGAAATTTACATTCACTACCCCATATCACATAATTAGTAATTAAAATCCTCAGGATCCTGAAGTGGGTATGGCCCATCTTTAAAATTCCCTAGGTGGGCATATACCCCCCTGAAATAGGTGCCAATGTAATACATCACTACACTGCCTCTTATAATTCTCAAGATCCCCACGCAAAGCACATGTTTTGGGATAGCCTGTCGAGATTAGAAATGAGAATCTATTTATTCCTGTTTGGTAGTACCAATATATTTATACTGAAAAGAGTTATTTCATTTACTTAGTGAGTGCTCGAAATACCGGTGGATCCAAAAGATCACTCGCTCACCCGTATTTCAGCGAATACGAGTCGGAGTCGATTCTTCACCCATAAGACCTATAAGACCCGTAATACCAATAAGAACCCATAAACCCATAAGGACCGTATGGTAAGACATGGATTTGACTGCTTTCAACTTCACATTTATTGATTTATTTGATTATACAAAATACAATTAATTTTAAAAGTTAAGTTAGAAATTTGTACAATAACAGGAGTCAAAAAATCTCGATTTGTGAAACAGACACAATTATGAATAATGCAATAATGAGATATGTTCTCGATACGATAACTTCAAGTCTTATGGGTCTTATGGGTGAAGAATTGGCCTCGATCCGTATTCATTTGGTCCGAGTGGATAGGGGTTTCCCTTTTAACTAAATACCCACTTTCAAGTCTTAGCCCTAGTTAAACTGAACGTAGTTATACAAAAAGGAATCATCCCTCAATAAAGCACAAATTAAGTTTGGGTCAAATTTAGATTGCTAAATGTCCATTTTATGTTGTGGAAAATAGAACCAAGCCACAACTGTTACATGTTAATAGAAAATCATACTGAACTAAACCACAAACTTAAAATGAATATATATAGTTTTACAAAACAGAACCAGATAGCTTGGTTCTTTTTTGCAAATTTAGGAATTAATGATATGAGAGATGGTTCCTTTTAGTATCCACTGACACTCCTACGCAAGTAGTTTATTTTATCATGTACCAAGTTGCATGGTTCATTATACATTTTGGTTTTATAATAGTAAACGTGTTATTGTGGTTTTTCTCTGATATTATTATTACAATGTTTGTGTATATTAGAAGTAAAAAAATTGTGCAAATGGCTGAAGAGGAGAATATAAATAATCTCCCCTCTTTTTTAAAGGTATGAAATTTAATGATTAAATTTTGAGTATTTTATTGCTAACATATTGTTTTGATTTTGAGCATACAACGTTTAATAATTATTCTTCAACGATTGAGGATGTAAATCCAAATCTCCGTTCTTGTTCTATAGGTATATGGTTAAAATTAAATGCGTCAATTTTGAGAAATGAATTCAAAAATATTCTGCATTGATTTAGATCAAGCACCCATTATTTCTTCACCGCCTCCTAGTTCGAGTTCTGATCTTTTGAAATTTATTGATGTTCTGTCTGATGACTCCGATGCGTATCCAAATGATTATCAATCAGATGGTTTGAACGAATCTTCAACGGATTCTGATATCCAAACTAAATGATATAAAATCTATTTTATACCTTATACCAAATGATTGGCTTTCGTTTTATAATGAACTGTTTGCTGATAAGGACGAAGTAGATGATATTGACGGATTTTGAGTTATATCGATTTTACAGTAGAAGATGAGTAATATGTTTCAATTACTTAGAGTTTGTAATAATTATACCATATACTATATATTGTATTTCATTTGTTAATGAATATTGTTCATATTTTTATAGACTAAAGTTTATTTTTCAAATAAAGTATATGGAAACCAAATTTACTTTTGTTTTTGAGCTGATAATGTTTTTTGCAAAATGGAACCATGCCACATTTTAATTGTTTTTTTTTTTCGAAATTCACTGATGAAATTCTAAAATTATTTATGTAGACAAAAAGCCGTGATATTTAGACATTCGAATAACATAACTGTATAAACTGCAAAAATACGTGTAATTTTATAATTCAGTCTCAAGCTTTAAACTTAAAACGTAATTTACTCAAAACTCACTTCTTGTGGGTAGGTTCCTGTTTGCATAACTACGTTCAACTGTTAGTTAAATCGAAAAATGTCACATAAGTTAGCAGACAGTTTAAGATGATCCTATAGCGACCAGCTATCTACCTAGCTATGAAAACAACGAGTTAGAGAACAAATAAAATTTTATTTTTCAACTTAAGAACCATTAACACTAACACACTTATTCCAACGTTTTTCTAATAAAGATATGCCTTAAAAAAAAAATCTTTCGGTAATTCTGCAAAATACGACTCTACGGCATTTTCTAAGTCATCATTCGATAAAAAGTGACGCCCTCTCAAATGTTTTTTGAGTTTTGGAAAGAGATAATAGTCGCAGGTGGCGAGGTCAGGACTGTAAGGTGGATGTTGTAATTCCTCAAAGCCGCATTCATTGATTACTGCTTGAACAATCCGTGCTTTATGCACCCTGCAGTTGTGCAGAAGCAGAGTTTTCTGAGCATAATTGTGGGGTCTTTTTTCGCGTATAGCTGCTTTCAAGTTCTTAATTGTGTCTTTGTAGACATTCCCCGTTATTGTACTTCCTTTTGGCATATACTCAATTAAAAGAATACCCTCCGCGTCCCAGAAAACTGTGGCCATCACTTTCCCCGCAGAACATTGTGTCTTCGCCTTCTTGGGTGGTGGAGAGCCCTTATGAATCCATTGCATGGACTCTTATTTCGTGGGAGGTTCAAAATGGTGTACCCAGATCTCATCCCCGGTTATAATTTTGTAGAAAAAGTCTACATCTTGGGATAAAGCAGTTAAATTCTCCTTGCAAATTTGTCGTCTACACAGTTTTTGTTCGGGACTGAGCACTCTTGGAATCCATCGTGCCGACACTTTGCTCATTCTTAAATCTTCGTGTAGAATTTTAAAATCACCCGTTTCTGATATTCCTATTTCTCTAACAATAACTGAAACTTTTACTCAGCGGTCATTCAACACCAAATCTTCAACTTTTTTGATGATTTCTTCAGTTCGTGCTTCCAGAGGTCTTCCACACTTTGGGTCATCATGAATGGATTCCCTGCCCCATTTGAACTGCTTGTACCAATATTTGACTTGGAAATAGGACGGGCTATTTTCTCCATATACTGCTACCATTCTCTCATGGATATTCTTTGGGCAACTGCCTTCTTTCGATAGAAATTTTATTATGCTTCTATGTTCAAGTTTCAAATCACTCATTTTCTTTCTTTAAACTGTTATAAAGTGACAAAAGGTTAAGCAATTGGAGCCAAATTAGGGGATGACACTACAAAATCTTGCAGAAACTTGACATAAGAAAATTGTCGCGATAGCATATTGTTTTCATAGCTAGGTAGATAACATAAAAAACTCCCCTCGTACTTAGATATGACGAAATGAGTTGCAGAAGACAATCGGAAAAGCCATAAAGTTTAAGTTTTTGTAAAAGAATTCCATGGTCTAATTTGTCGAATGCATTTGATATGTATAGTTTGTAATGAATAGTTCATTAGTGTGGGTTGTAGCGTTTCGCGCGAATCTCATGTTTTACATCATTTTGAGGATTGCTATAGGATCGTCTTACCAGAGATGAAAACGCTGAGTCTTAGTGGACTCAGCCAGTTCTCCACTTACCTATATTATTTAAATGTTATAGCACGTATTATTTTCTTTTACTCATTTGTGATATTAGAAAATGTACATGGCAATATTAAATTCTGTAATATGAATATAAAATAAAATATTTTATTATTTTATTTATATAGGTGTATTATAATATTTAATATGAGCGAAAGAATGTAATTTCAAATATAATAACACATATTACGACTTCAGTTATAAAGGGTTATATAGCAAAAACAATTGGTTCAATTCCTGTCATAATTTAATATTTGATTTATTTCTTTGAATATTTTATCATAAATTATTTTATTTTTATAAATCAAATACTAGATTGGCGAAAGTAAATATAATAATAATTATTAATTAATCATTCTTTTCCATAACAACTTCTTTGGTTATTTTATGAAAACAAAACAGAAAATATTAAGAGCAAAATTAAGACGTTAATTCTGTCCGTTGTTAAAACTCTTATGGCGATATAAATTTATTGTTTTGGAAATAGAATAATTTATAGTATGATTTACGAGGAATGCATATAATGTCTGGAATACATAAATGATTTTTTGAGTAGTGAAATGACTTATATTTAACTTTGAGCGGTTTGCCAAGTTATTGTTATAATAACAAGACAGCTGCATTATGAGCATTACAAAATGCTTCGACACACTTCGCCGTCAGAAAATTAGCAGCATCACCACACCAAATATTTCAATTCCTCCAACAAAACTGGAACACAGAAATTATAAATTGCACTGACTCGTAGAAATTTTCCATGCATTGCAATTTAATTAAAATAATAATTAGAGTAGAGCAAGTATATTTCAAAATATCTACCTGAACAGGGTGTCAATATAATAGTCTGAGGGTCAATTCATCATATCAAAAAAGTAAAAATGTTAATGAAAGATAAAAAAACATTTATGAACATTTCTTGTTACCTTGGTTACTTGTTTTTGTTATTTCACATATTTATGTCAATGTATCCCCTGAAGCAGGCACCAGTTTATGGTGCCGAAACGTTGGGTTTAAATAATAAATACAGAACTTAAACTAAAAAAAGGTAGTATTATTCCAATTATTAATTAAAGATATTTGGTCTACAGGTCTACGCAGTATTGTTTTAATTTTATAAAAAATTCGTAATTTTTATAGGTAATTAAATATTATTCATCGGAATATTGTAACAAAACTTAGTACCTACAACATTGCACTTTATTTCTACTCATATAAGGAACTTGATGTTTGCAATAATAAGTTAAATAAATATAAATAAATATATCATCACGGCATATTACCCATTTCGGGGTGTGCCAGTATCTACACCACATAAAGACATCGGTAATGATAACGATATATTTTACCGTGTGGGCGCTTACCAGGCGTCACCTCACGGGCACTCATAGCTGGTGTGGAGAGTGCACCACAGGGGTCACTTTTGTGCCATTTAAAATTGGAAATATTTGGCGTCTGTCGGGATCGAACCCGGTTCTCCCAGGTTAATAAGTTAGGTTAAATAATTTGGAATTTTAGTTTATTAATTTCTTTAACTGTATATTATAATACATTACTCAGAGATATTTATAAATAAATATTAATTATTTTCTACTTACATTAATTAATTAACAACCACAGCGAAGCAGCGTAAACCTAAACTCAGAACCTGTTAAAAACTTTAACGTCCTACTGGTATGTTATATACCAAATAACACCCTAGGGTTGTTATAAAATTGTTGCTATGAAATCGGTATTGTAAACAAATAAAAATATCGCGTTTCCTAGTTACAGCGTTTAAGTAAGTAGATTAATATCTCTAACACAAATCACAATGACAAGACATAAATCGATAAAAATCGTTATTAAAATAATATATCGGTCGGACGTTAAACGTTGAACGCACCACGGGTGTTAAACGGACAATAACCCCTTCGGTCAACGTACCCACCTCGGGCCAGAGGCCCTCGGAGAGTACACTGTTGACCTCAGGCGTTATTGTCCTTATATCACCCTTGATACGTTAATTACTATAAACTACCACTATAAGCTTGTAAAAACACATACAGTAATAAACTTGCATTTGTACATGGGTTTGCAGCTATACTAAAATATTTGTACCCCAAATTCAGAAAATCATATCTCGCTTAAATTAAAAGAAAAACATCTTAAAATATCACATTTGTATTTCAAAACAACAGTACTTTCAGATTTAAAAAAAAATTGCAATGGAATACCCCATTTTGAACAATTTACACTTTTCCACTAAAATTGTAGCAGTGCAAACTTTTAAGAATTTTGTACTACCACTGTGCATAGACCTATTATTAATGTCCTTAATTTAACAAACACTTTATAAATGTTAGTCTGTGGATATGGGCCGAGATATGAGCCTACACCTTACATAAATAACATAAAGATATGTAAGCCAAAATCATATTTGAAAGTTATCTTGTGCTGTCAGAAACTATAAATAAAAGTAGCCGGTTAACCGGGTTTACTAACTGTGCTTAACCGGCTAACTGCGATTTGCCGGTTAACCGTCTAACAACAATAAAAAACACACCTCTTCAACTACAAGTATCGAATTAACCGATTAACCGACTAATAGTAAATATACCTTATTAAAGCAAAGACAAAAACAACAAATGTTATCTTGGTCAATTTAAATATGATTTGTAAAAATCAGTAAATCGACTACTTGCAGCTTACTGAACTATTCATAATAGGTAACTATTCGTTTATTCGCAATAACCGAATAACCGATTAATCTAAATAACCAGATACGCTAAACCAGTTTAACCTATTAACTGTTTAACAGTTCAATCGATTTTCAGCTTTTTGTAAACCACAGTACCCAGTTAAAATACCCGCTTAACCGAGTATTTTTCACAGCACTAGCACTACTATCTAGTCACCTATTCATTTTTCCGGTTAAACAACATACTGCTAAAATGGCCTTCTTCTGTGGATTCTTTTATCTAATTTAAACCATTGCGTATCTCTTATAGGTCTCGAGATCCCAATATTACACACGTTTATTTTAGACAGTATATACAGGGTGTCTCTTAAATAGGGGGACATGGCTTAACCACAGATTCCTGAGGCTAAAATAAGACGATTTAACTAAACTTGCTTCTACCAGAAAGTGTAGGTACCATTTAGCCAAAATTTTGCTTCAAAGTTCTTCGAAAAAAAGTTAATTTTGCTTATAATAACAGAACGCTTTACACGATTTGGATGAAATTTGATATGACAGTTAATATGGTTATAAGTCATATTTTAAGGTGATACTTGATATTATTAGTGAACTACTAGTGTATGAAACTTAGGTGTCCCAACATTGATTAGAGCGTAACTTTTTAATGGCCACGCCGATAACATAAAATTATTTTCTTTCAGCAAGGTACATTCAATATTAAACTTTTTTGTCTGTGTTTAATTTGTAATATCTGTTACGGTTCAGGCAGAAAAAAATAAAACCTGAGTGACTGCATCGTGAATTTTTTTAAAATTAATTTAATCTAGCAGTTTATCCTAATGTCGAACACCTAATTTCTAATGACAGTAAAATTGTTAATGGTTGTCAAAAAATTCCTTCGCAATATTCAAAAACTAATTACTTCCGTTTGATCGGCCTAATAGTATTTTACTACCATTATTATAAATAACAAGAATAAATATGTTAGCATACTCCTAAACAAGTTGAGAAGATTGATAACTCGTTACTGTCATTAAAAATTAGGTGTCTGACATTTGGGTAGACTGCTAGATTAAATTTATTTTAAAAAAATTCACGATGCAGTCACTCAGGTTTTAATTTTTTCTGTCTGAACTGTAACAGATATCACATATTAAACACAGAGAGAAAAGTTTACTATTGAATGTATCTTGCTGAAAAAAAATAATTTTATATTATCGGCTTGGCCATTAAAAAGTTACGGTCTAATCAATGTTGGGACACCTAAGTTTCATACACAAGTGGTTCACTAATAATAACAAGTATCAAATCATATAAAGCGTTCTGTTATTATAAGCAAAATTAATTATTTTTTTTCGAAGAACTTTGAAGCAAAATTCTGGCGAAATGGTACACTTTCCGGTAGAAGCAGTTTAGTTAAATCGTCTTATTTTACTTAATCTCAGGAATCTGTGGTTAAGCCAAGTCCCCCTATTTAAGAGACACCTGTATAGTATTCTTCACATGAGAATGGTATTGCACAATAATAATTCGTTTATAGGTAGTTCAATTCGCCTTATAATCTCTGCTGACACCTACTAGAAAACTATCGCACATGCAGACAAGATCATTATTCTAACTATTTTCGACAGTTTGTTGATAAATCACGTAAATCAACACAAGACATAAAAATGCTAAAATACGCGCCAGTGTATACGAATTAAGCTGACAGTTCCAAATTATTTTCTGAACAGAGTTACGATATACGTCGCCTTATGAACAGATTCTATAACCTGTGTGGCATCAATTACGTATGTTTTCAAGAATCATACACCATATACTTTTTATTGTTATTGTGCAATGTCATTCTTACGTGAAGATGGAGAATACTATACTCGTAGGTAGTTAAATGCAAAGTATTATTTTTTAAAATAAATTAATGTTATAAATTGACAAATTGTTGTCATATGTCAACACCTGGCATTAAAATTCTACTTTTAAAAGTTGCTGACATTTCCTGTTCCAATATTCATTACTATATTAATATCTTTAATGATGACAGAAACATATGATTAATTTTACCTTTTCTTTTAAATATGTAAATAAATATATCATCAAATCTTTAATTAATTTTTTACACGATAATATTTCTTCATCTTTTAACCATTCATGAATTATTTAATTTGCAATAAAAGGTTTATTTTCATTCCAATTGTTAATTAAAAGAAAATTTCTGTGCTTTTTGAGTTAGTGTTCTAAAAAATGCAAGGAATGCTTTGAAAAATGTTTATAATATCCATCCAGTATTTCACTGGCAAGGTAATGCAAAATTTAAAAATAATTCCAACTTACGTTTGTAACAATTCACAAAAAACTGAAATCGTATTTACTTCTGAAATAATTGGCTCGAGAAGAGGCGAGAAAAAATAAAAAAAGATTTAAATAACCAAAGCAATTAATTTTTAAAGTACATTGCGTAAACTTGAAAGAATTTTATTTTTGCTAGTTAAAAATACATCTGCCCAAGGACCTGACAAAGTTACAGCACTTTTAAAACCGTTGAAATACATACGATTAGCGTTTGTTAAATTAGCGGTTGGCTAAAATTAAACAGACGCGCATCTAATCGAAATTACACTTTTATATTTTGGATATTTTGGGCGACGACGAAACACATCAACTCTAAGAGCTAATCGATGGAAGCAACTACAGCGTCGAAAAGTCGAAAACTACAAGCGAAAAGTAAAAGTTTTTTCAAACACAAATTCTTTTCGTCTAAAATGACACTGAAATGAATACTTAACCTTAGATGTGCCGTATATGACCCTAGTCAATATCAAAACACTTATATCCTTGAAAATAATAACAATCTTTCTTCTAATATCCCAGTTATTTAATAGTGCATTTTCAGTAAAAATATACAAGAGTTCTCTTGTATATTTGGAAATATTTTTATTAAATAGTTATTTATGTATCAAGGTACTGAAGTTCTACTTTTTATCATGAATATGGAATTTAGTTGCCGAGGCCGTAAGGCCGAGGAAAATAAACCTATGAGTGATAAAATGGAACTTCATCGCCAAGTTGCATATTACGTTTTATTTGAAACCGGAAATTTGTGAAAATGAAAGGAATATTGTATTTTTTTTTTAGGTTATGTTTATATACCTGTCAGTTTGACACTCAATGATGCTAACCTCTGAACATTGAGATTATCGTAAAGAATACTCAAAATTATGATTTATTTCAATAGTCTTCATCGGGATTATTCAGTTCGTTCTTCTTGCACGTATTTTTTGTCATTTTACGTACAAATTTACTAATATAAATTGTACACCTACCCAAATTATCTTATATATATATATATATATATATTATAAGGTTCATTTGCTTGAAATCGTCGTCAATGGATTACTTTAGTGCCGATTTCTGAACTTTTAATAACGATTATTGTGCACTTTAGTGATGATTTCAAATAAATATTATTTAATTAAAAACACACAATACAAAAATGAATGTATATATAAAGATAATAGATTTTACTATTCGATTTTACAGAGAATATTTAAATTTGAACATTTTGATGAACTATGAACTGGATCAGGGCCGCAATTGCAGTACCTAGTTTCTAAATTAAAATATTAAGCTTGGTTTCGTTTAGGTTTGATGAAACCAAAGCTTGGCTGGCTTTGAATTACAAGTTTTTAACCCTTGCGTGACTAAAATAATTTTATACCTTAGGTGCCCAAAATAGGGTCAACTGTGACCCAAATTTTTTTGAGATATTTTATTATTAATAAGTCAATATTTACTAATATTTTTCTTTTAATATATTTGTTAAACTTCCTTTATTAATAATTATACAAATTTTTCCCCCCTTCTTCCTTCCCCTAGAGATTTGAACCGCATGCTTACGAACGATCACGTGCGTGTCAACTTATGGAAACGGACTTTATACAGGTGTTAAAAAATAAGGGTAGAAAAATTTAAGAGCATATAGTACTGCCCAAAATAAGTAAAAAAAGCTTAGTCAACATAGATCTGATATTCAACTGTTTCCGAGAAAGAGGCCACTTTGTATTAGAATCGAAGAAAATTTTGTCTACGCCAGTAAATAGAATAGACTATATAAAAAAAAACAATAAAATTTTGTATGAAACATTTTTCTCAATTTTTAATTGTTCGAAGTTATTTGAAAATTAAATATTGGCCAAGGTCGCCACAACTTTTAACTTAGTACAATAAACCCAGTAAAAACTGATTTTTCACTGCCTTATATCTCGGAAAGTATTGAAGATCGGACCCATGATGATTAAGCTTTTTTACTAAATTTGGTCAACACTATATGCCCTTAAAATATTTTACCGTTTTTTTTAATATCCTGTATTTATATTATATATTTGTTTTTTCTAAAGCACCAATCCAATAAAAACAAATCAATTTAACAAATCTTGGAAACACCCCGTTGAAAAAGATCCGTCTCTTGCCGAACTAATCTTAATAATAAATACATTTATACAAATTCTCGGAAAGGTCCACTCCCAAAGCTGTCATTTATAAATGCCCTGTAATGTTTCTCCATGGCTTACTACAAAAAACTAACGCTTTTTCATTCTCACAGCATTAATCTAATTCTTAATCATCCCCTACGGTTTTAACACGTCCCTGCTTAATATTTAACCCTTTCCCGAGACAATTAAATATAATATTGTCCGGGCTTAATTAACATATGTCCAGATGGGGTCACTCAAACAGATTTCACAAGCAACCGTCACGAGACATAACACTCTCACCCTTATAACGGGCGCTGTAAGGGAGAAAGTCGTTTGTCAGAGTTGACAGGTCAAGTTGCAAGGGATCGCGCTGGCTAGTGCGAAACAAACGAGAGTCTGGTTTTTATGTGATGCTGTTTTGTTTAACAGGACATGGGAACTTGAAGCCCTATAACGAAGTCTTTAATTTTTTTTCTTAATATGTAATTTTTCTTTTGTGCAAGATGCAACATTTAGATGACAGAGATTAGATCGGGGATTTTGATTTGAAATTTGGTTTCTTACCTGGAGATACTTATGGGTTACTAAACTAAAATTTGAGATCTTATTTAGTTTTTTTGATAGTGTTAAAAACAAAAATAATTCACCCCATTTGTTAATTTATTTATGTGTAGAGTGTACAATGTTTATTACTTTATTACAGTAAAAAAGTATTGTATTGCACTTCGCTATCGAACCGTCGTTTTATAACAAAAATTACAGAACTTTACTCAAATATTATTTTTTATTGTATTTAACATGTCTTCTGCACACATATAAATCTAGGTATATCTATTTTTCATTGTATGAGGAAGTTTCTAAATATCAGAGTTTCTTCCAATTCATTAACCAGATTAGCGGCATTGCTGATGGATATACGAGTATGCATTTTACCTATAATTTGAAATATGTAATAATAAAACAATAAGAAAGATTAAATGTGCTTCCCATAAAAAGCTATCAGAATGTCACTAAAACTGTTGAATTTTAACACTGACATATGTCATTTTAAACTATGTTATAAACATTTGAATTTGTCAAGTGGTTTCCTTAGTGCCTTAGGCTCTGCGATTAGATTATTCTATATATTACAGTGCCTTTATTTCTGAATCTGTACAAAATATAATAAATTTTTTAGGTGTATTAGATGAAGAATTTTATGTTCTTAAATAATAGTAATAACAGAAATTTTAAAAAATAATATTTAGAAGATTTTTTAAAGAAACTACTTCTTCCGGTTGTCCAATTGTTACTAAAACCTTTTCAGCTCTTCCCAGGAATGTCAGATTGAGGAATTCATAGATAAACATAGATAAAACATATCCACACACACACGCACACACACACGCACACACACAGACATCATTTTAAAAATATTATAATCGGATTCTAGGGACCTTAAATCGTGCTTATTCCGTAAAATCTGAATATGCGAATTTTAGCATGAATCCAATACCTTTCTTAGCGAGAAGTAAAAATTAAAAGGTGGTTTGTTTCTTTTTTATAGAAACGTTTACAAATATTGTAATATTGGATAAAAATCATGTGTTTGGATTTAAATACTGGTTAACCGGTATTTTGCTCTGTAAGTATGATATAGCTATCTGTCTATATGAGCATGAGGATCTTGTGTACAATTTATTTTATATTAATAATAATAAAAATACATTAATTGACAATTATACTTTCTACCAACCTAGAAAGAAACCCGGAAATGACACTAAGAAACATACTTTAATTAGTATTTCTTAGAAAATATATACGTTTTTCGCGATTCATGTTACAAAAATTTATAAGTATATTATCTTCTATAAGGAATTTCTTTTTTACCGATTTCATTTATAAATTATCCGTTCTTTTGTCAAATTATTTAGTAATGAATACAGAAATAAAGAAAAGTGTTTAAAATAAATAAAATATTTAAAAATAGTAGTAAAAGTTCACCCGAATTCATCCGAAATCATACGATAACCGATTATTATTATTATTATTATTATTATTATTATTATTATTAATTTTAGAGTTAGTTCTACTTTCCAAATGTATATGGTTTTTGAAATATATATATTTTTTTTAATTTAACTGAATTTTAATTTTTAAATTTGTATGGGACGTCAGATCTTTATTACAACTGTCACCAGTCACCTATTCATGTGTTAACGGTAAGAATTGTCGTTGTAGGAGAGGTTTTGTTTAAAGTGTACTTTTTTTAAATAATTTTGTAATTTATAAAATATGGAAGATGCTTTTGAGCGAGCAAATTCAAATAATATGCTAAAAATTGATGTCGAGGTGTTTAACTGTCACTTTCAGAAAACCAGAGATGTACCTTGTGAAAGACAAAATCTGTTTTAAAGAATTTTAATAAATATGTTTTATTTTAATAACAATTATGTGTTTCATAAATTTCCATGTCATATAGAATTATATCGGGTGTAACACGAAAACCGAGCCATAGGCGTTTAACACAGGAAAACAGCTTTCCCTTACCCAAACGTGGCCTATTAATATTAGACAAAAATACTTTAAATAAATGTTGTAGAGAATTAAATTCGGCATCTAATTCAATAAAATTTTATAAAACTTACTTCTTTTATATCGTGAATATTTTTTAACGTGAAACATTGGGTTTGTCATATCCATGGTTACGACTTGACATTTAATTGACAGCAATGTATTTGCCCGTTCCATTTAAAAATATTTAAATATAATACTTCTGTCAAATTCATTCCCCATGTTTCATTTTAAATGAGACAGACAAATACATTGCTGTCAATCAAATGTCAAATCATAACTTATAGGGAAATTCAATGGTTCTGTCATATTGACAAGATGTCATTAGAGGTTAATTTTGTTTAAATAATTACAACTGTTTTCTAAAAATTAAATTTAGATGTAGAAAAAATACTATGTGCACCTTGTGCCCGAAATATGTTTAGTGCTCTCGAGTGGTTTTCTGACTCCACTAAATTTCTTACAATATTTAAATATAATACTTCTGTCAGATTCGTTCCCTATGTTTCATTTTAAATGGAACGGGCAAATACATTGCTGTCAATCAAATATCAAGTCGTAACCATGGATATGACAAACCCAATGTTCCACGTTAAAAAATACTCACGGTAGTGTTATCCATGATATTGAAATAAAATTTTAAACAAATTTTGATATTTTACTTGTTAGAAACTATAAAATATAATTTTCATCAAAATAATATCTAGTACTATCTTCTCAACTAATTCTACTAACTAATGATAACTCAAAACAGAGCATTTCTGATAGGTAAAATTACATACAAATATATTGACATTATACCTGTCAGAAATGTATCTGTCAGATTATGACAGTTTACCTGTCAGAAATGTATTTATCAGATTTTACCTGTCAGGAAAGCTCTGTTTGAGTTATCATTATTGAAAATGGAGAATTATGCACAGGAAGTGAAGACACAAATCATTGAGTAGTATCATTTTAAGGAAAACTGTATTTTTAAAATTTTGACAGGTAAAATATAAAATTTGTTTGAGATTTTATTTCAATACCATAACACTATAAAGAAGTAATTTTTATAAAAAAATTAACTTAATTTCTTCGGTTACAAAACGTGCAAAAGAAAATGTGATTATTGATTTAAATGCAGAATTTAACTCTCTCCAAAATTTATTTGAAGCATTTTTGTCTAAAATTAATAGGCCACTTTTGCTTAAGAAAAAACTGATTTCCCATATTAAACGCCTATGACCTAGTTTTCGTGTTACACCTATAAATATATGGATTTTATTTTCACAGATTTTGAATAATATAAAATTATAATTCTTTTCGTTTAGTGGTACTATAACTGCATTGAAGTTGTGACGCCATATCGTTATAGCGCCACTAGTTTTTATTAAAATTATGAATGAAAAGTTTTATATTTTAAAAACATTTTGATACAAGATCATTTAAAATTAAACTTTTTTCTAGCACAGGACCCCATTGACGGGAGGTAATGTACTGGCCACATCAAATTTTTCTTAAAGTATTTTAAATATTGGAATGTACATAAATTAATTCTTCTTTCCTGTATTTTAATTTAGTGTTTACTAACTTCATATTTATGTCGTCTTTATAAATATACAATCTTTACTGTCTCCCTAAATTTATTGTGCTTGGAATAGGAGTGTTAAATAATAAATAAATCCTCACAAAAAATTAACTTATCTCATAATTTTGGAGAAATGCCTTCCGAAATTCTATTTCTATGACAATAGCTTGTATACGTATCTACCCACAATTAATCTTGATTAAAACCCTTGATAGCCTGAAAGAAGCAATGTTTCAGACCCTTAAACATTTCTTTCCTTATATCTGTGGTGCAAATCAACAGCAGCTACAAATTAAAATGAGAGAGAGATGACGATTTGCCAAAAAAGAGTCTATTACTACATAAAAAATTATATCAATAATGAGCCAGTTTTAAAAAGTATTTTGAATGAAAATTTATGCAGTATTTTTCATATTAATAATAAAAAAATAATTTATTATTTTCGTAAATAATTAAATAAAAAGATTGGTACCAGAAATAGTAATGAAAAACAACCCCCACTCCCGTAATGTCAGAGTATACAGTGTTCATTTAACTGGTACACTATTGATATCTCGAGAACTATAGGAGCTACAAGGTCGGTTAAATTAGCAAACAATTTCTATTTTATAAGACTACTTTAATGAGCGAAACAAGAATTTTTTTAGACCAGTGGTTCTCAAAATACGGGGTGCAACTTTCTTATTTTAAATGGCAATCTATTTTTTTATTTGCTTATTCGATTCAGTAATTTTTTTTTCTGAATTCAACGATATATTAGTTTCATACCCTTGCATAACAAAAAAATCGAGAAAAATGCAAAATTAAATATTCGTAATTTTTATTTATATTAAGTATGGCTATACAAAGAGTGCTATGTAAGAAAACAAATAAATCAATAAAACAATTGTCAATATTATTAATCAATGCTTTAAATGTACTACTGAATTATAACATCAAAATGAATTAAAATATTAGAACTCTGTATTCATGTTAATGGTGACAATTTTGAACAATTTTTATAGATAAATAAATTATTTGTGTCTTCATATGTTTATTGTTTATTAAATAATTATTCACAACTTAAATAAAAATAAAAGTTATTAAACTTTTTGCAATTATTTCTATATCTGATTTATTTGTTTTCTTCCATAGCACTCTTTGTATAGCCATACTTAAATAAAAATTACGCATATTTAATTTTGCATTTTTCTCGATTTTTTTGTAATGCAAGGGTATGAAACTAAGCAAATAAAAAAAATAGGTTGCCATTTAAAATAAGAAAGTTGCACCCCGTATTTTGAGAACCACTGGTCTAAAAATATTCTTGTTTCGCTCATTAAAGTAGTCTTATAAAATAGAAATTGTTTGCTAATTTAGCCGACCTCGTAGCTCTTATAGTTCGCGAGATAGCAATAGTGTACCAGTTAAAATGAACACCCGTATACATCACGTCATTCATAGCCAATAGGAAAATAATTTACGATATTTATATAAATAAAAGTAGGCGATAGTTTATTACATATTAAATTGTATGTAATCTGACGTCTTTTCAAATAATATTTATAAATCATATTTAAATTCTTGCAACAGCCCTATTGCTGTTTTGTTCTTTATTTTTAAGAATATTCAAGATTTTTGATTTTGAGGACGTATAAAATAAATTTCTTTCCTGCTATAATTTTATTTCCGTCGAAAATTTATTTAATTTCGCCCAAATCACATCAAACTGAAGTGTCTTATGAAAAATAACACGAAGTTGACAGAATTCTCCCACATTTTTTTATTAAATTTGACAAAAATCCCAATATTGAATCAAAGATCTGAACCGTTTCACATGTGATCTGCGGGATAGATGACACACACTAACCTATTTTCGTTAAATTGTAATTATTTATTAAGAATTAATCCAGAACGATCGATTTTTTTAAATTAGTATATTCGTATGTACGTCGGTATGTACTAATAATGTAAGCAGTGTATAAAAGTTCACATGTTATATTTGTATACAAATTTCACGGCATAAATATCGTTGATTAATTTTTACATAAATTAAATAGATCAAAGAACCATTCAGCAAATAATCAGTAGGATATTAAATATTTCTGTACTCGTATTTTGTCCTAGGTAGGTAAGTGTTGAAATAGTTTACCTATTTTACATAAAATTGAACGATGGTCAACTGAGCGGTGCAATAATCGAGTGGGCGCCGTGATAACATAATAGATATGTAGAATTACAAAACTGTTAGTTGCAATATTAAGGTTTGTTTGAGCCTCACTTTCAACTATTTGACCTGCGTGAAAATTATTTTGTGTGTGTCTATTATGCGAGATATCTGTAAGATGACAAAATATTTATTGATTCTGGGCATTTTTATTACAATTTGACTTGTCAAAATGACAATAACATTTTAGGGCCAGTTTTACAATCTCTGGTAAGAATTTTAATTGTAAGTTAAATTAACAATATTGAGGGTGGTTTTCACCAACGACAGTTAAATAATTTATTCTCTTGTTAAATTTAACAAGCTGTTAAACTGTATATTTCATTTTCACCAACTACAGTTAAGCCTATCAACCCAGTAAATCATTTGTTAAACTAACCGACGAATATTCTAGGTTAAATATTTATCGGGCCGTTATCTTAATTATTACCCTGGTTACAGTGACAAACATAGAAAAAAATATAATAATTTAGTTTTTGACATTTTGTAGTATTCAAATTTTAAAAAAGTGTAAAAAATGAGTTCTTCGTCATCTTCTGCATTAAATTCGTCTTCATCATTATCTGTGTCTATAACATCTTGTAATTCTCCTTCTGATTCTGATGACGAATATCTTCCTAAACGTCCATGAATGTTGAGAGAGAGAAATAATCCTTTACTGATCTATGATATTGACTTTAGAATGCGCTTTAGATTTTCTAAAGATCCAGTTAGATATATATCATCGATTTACTTGGATTTGAAATTGAACCTACAGACAGAAGGAATTTTCCAATATCCCAAATTCCATTTTTTTTTTTTTTATTTAATTGACATATTAACTTTTTGTAATTTTCTACGACGCTTATATATGTTTCCACAATTAAAAATACTTCTTTTTCATCTTTTGTGTAATTTTTACACTTTTCCTTCCTTTTGCAGTTTTTTTCCTCATCCATTTTATAATATTTTTTAGTACGAATTGAGAATGTCAATGACAGATGCACTACTTGTAAAAAATAATTAAAACAATAATATATTTTCAATATTTATGGTAAATAGATCTAAGATAAAATACAAAAATGGTCAGTAGATCCATCTATCAATAAGTAGCACATTCAAAATCTAATGTTAAAATATGACATTCGGCTGATAGCTAACTGTTGCCAAAATTATTTGGTGAAATTACAGTTAATTTATTCTACCGTTTTAATTTATTGCTTTGTGAAAACCACCCTGTGAATCGGAATATTGACAGCAATGATCAATTTGTCATTTGACATTTCATTTTGCTTCAATTTTCTGTATTAACTAGCAGTTAAAATTTTAACCAGAGATTGTAAAACTGGCCCTTAGTAGATGGAAAGTGACATTTAGTTAAATAGTCTGATTTTTTTTCTGGAAAAATAATTCCAGCAGCTATCTGAAAAGTGAAGTAAACAATGGTTTAAATGTTGAGTAATCTTCTTCATCACTCTGGGGAAAAATCTGTTGTAACCAGCACAAGACCTCTTTCCATTTCCATATTAGGCTATGTACTCGTAAGTACATATTGTATATAACATTTCTGGTACACACACAAAAAATATCTTTTATTAATATATTTTTATATTTTTTAATTCATGCTATAAATAAGTTTCCTCCTTCTCTTCTAAATGTTCGAGATTCTTCAAATTCATTGACGAGATTAGCGGTATTTCTGATGGGTATGAGTATATGTAATAAATATCTATTATTTACTTAATAATAAAATAAGGAATATAAAATGCACTTCCCAGATAAAAGCCTTCAGTATTGAATCTGAATTTTCTACGCTGACATTTTTCTGTTAATTACAAATATTTTAATTTTTCAACTTGTTTTCAATTATCCATGGAGTTATTTGGGCTGTGATATTCATTACAACAGATTATTTTATATATTTATAATTCTCTATCTATAAATCTATATAAGACATAATAAAAATGTCCTATGTATCGGATAGAGAAATTTATATTCTTTAATATTTATAATAACATATATTTCCAGAAAATAATATTCAGAAGATTTTTTTTTTAAACTTCCGGTAGTCCAATTGTTACCAAAACCTTTTCCCATAAATGTCAGATTAAGGAATACGTAGTTAAATTAGTCCTTGGTTTTATAAAATCCAAACACACACACCCGTACACACAAACTCACACACAGACAGAAATCATTGTAAAAATGTTAAAATCGGATTCTAGTGACCTTAAAACGTGCTTATTCACTAAAATTTGGATATGAGATTTTTAACATGAATCCAATACCTTTCTTAGCGAGAGGTAAAAAACATAAAAAGAGCTGTTAAGACCTCTAACAAGGTTGACTTGATTAGTAGTCTTAATGTCACATTACCCTGTAGATAAGAAAGCAATAGCTTGCAACAAATAGCAAAACAAGGCAATTAATTTTAGATGTACCTATATAAGTGTAAGTTTCCGAGTGGAAAGAGAAGAAGAGCATTAATGAATACGATTATGAATGTGGCTGAGGCGAAAGAAGTGTGCCTGGAAAGGAATGTGTGGCGAAGGATGATTGTTTTGTAAATATTGTGGTGTAAAGATGTATGGTTAGTAAGAATGTTTTATGAGAATGGAGAGATAGCTGAAGTTTTATGTGGACGTTGTGAACGAAGTATGTTTGTACAAGAATGTGTGGCGAAAGATGATTTTTTGTGTAACCATTATTGTGGTCCAGATGCGGTTATTTGCTACCGAAAATCGGTCACTTTAATATGTTCCTCTGCTCTTATGTATGATACGTTTGTGAATGTGGCTGAGGTGAAAGAAGTGTGCATGGATAGGAATGTGTGGCGAAGGATGATTGTTATGTAACTATTATTGTTGTCCGGATGCGGTTATTCGCTACCGAAAATCGGTCACTTTAATATGTTCTTATGTAGGAATGCTATGATCATTGTGGATAAGGCGAAAGAAGATTGCTTAAGAGTGAAGTGAGTCAGCTGAGCTCTTACTCTTATCCCTTTTCCTACTGTTAATATTGTTTTCGGGATTTTGCTAACCCACTAAGTGGGATACGCTTGATTTTATGTATGTATGTATGTATGTACCTATATTTTTTGACAGTAGGCGCTGTAAATTTTCTGTTTTATATATGTAATATTAGTCCAGTGAACGAAGCATTTTACCCTAAAAAAGTCGGCAGTTCTGAATTTTTTATATGTTATATAGGAGGTGGGCTAGTAAAAATCCAAATTTCCACAATCCTCCCTCCACCGCTTCCTCTGCCATTTTGTAAAAACCACTGAAAATCGGCACTTTTTTCAGTTTATTGCTTATAACTCCTTTTTGGTGCATTTTTGCACAAAAAAGTTATTTGCCGACATAGTATATTGTATAACTAGTGCTGAAAGTTGGATATTTCACACGAACGTGAAGTTTGAACCACGAGTCGAAGGCAAATGGTTTAATCACGTGAGTGTGAAATACCCTTTCAGCACGTGTTGTACACGATAATTTTTCCGACGACCACAAAAAATAAAACAATATAAATTTTTTATAAAAATATTAAAACAGATTATATATCATTGCTATCAGAATTCACCAAAAATTATGTTAAAATCTGATAAATCAGGGTCCAGCCTTGTTAATCAGTGTAAATTTAGCAAATTATTTGCAACTGTCAAATTTTTAGGTTAGTTCGCTCAGTTATCGCAGCGTGTGATAAAACCATATCACACAGTTGCTAACGAGCCTTCATTTCACACAGCTTTGGTAGTGATGTGCAATGTCCAACTTTCAGTAATAGTTTAGTGTGTGAATTTATGTACTTTTCGTAGTGGTCGTCGGAAAAAATTATTATACTATTTTTATCGTTTTTTGTAAATTAACTCCCATTCCGTTACATAGATTTAAAAAAAATAATTGGTTTATGTAGGTAATTAAATTCTCTACAAGATTGATTATGAGGACTTTTACGCTAGAATGATGTGTTACGGAGCTATTGCGATGTAAAGTGGAAAGAAACTCAAAATTTTGTTAAGTACGCAATTTTAACCTTTTTTGTCAGCATGATAGCTCCGTTGCTATTATTCGTACAAAAAAAACTTAATATAACTATTTTGCAGGAAATTTTATCCTCTAAAAGTCAGCAAATAACTTTTTTTTGTGCTAAAATGCACCAGAAAGAAGTTATAGGCAATAAACTGAAAAACGTGCCGATTTTCGGTGGTTTTTACAAGATGGCGGAGGAAGCGGTGAAGGGGGGATTGTGGAAATTTAGATTTTTCACTAACCAATCATCCTACACAACATATCAAAAATTCAAAACTACCCGACCTTTTGTAGGATACTCCTTTTCAGCCTCCGTTCACTATATTTCATATTTGAAGTGAAGTAATTACTAATCGCAAGTAAAATCTATTTTGTTCTCTTTCTTTTTCACTGTTTGCTAATTCCCGCATTCTGCCTCATCCCTGGGGAGGCGATAGCGGATGTGGATGTGACGTCACGACCTGACACAATTACGTCACACACAAATACACATAGATATCTATTAGCGCGACAAATATGTGAGACCGCGGAAACTTCTGATTGAGTTAGTGTATGTCCGCACGAGAAGATGTGGATAGTCATCAACGCTTTTCACCCATCATTATTTTACTTCTTTTCTAATGCCAACCCTTTCGGGGAAGAAATATTCACTAACAATAAGTCAATGAAGAAGTGGATATATAATAATTTAGGATATCCGGAGATATTACAAAATATTTGCAAAATTATTAGAAACCATTTTTGTACATTTCTTTGTTATTGCCATTTCCATATTAGGTAATATAAGTACATATTGCACTTAACATTTCTGGTACACACACAAAAAATTTTTTGTCAATTACAAACATTTTCATTTTTCATTGGTTTCCATGGAGTTATTTGGGCTGTGAGATTCATTACAACGGATTATTTATATATTTATAATTCTTTATCTTTAAATCTATAGAAGATATAATAAAAATGTTCAATGTATCGGATAGAGAATTTTATATTTTTTAATATTTGTAATAACATAAATTTCCAAAAAATACCTATGTAGAAAATTTTATTACGAAACTACCACTTCCGGTTGTCCAATTGTTACCAAAACTTTTTCAGCTCTTCCCATCAATGTCAGATTTAGGAATAAGTAGATAAATTGGTGTTTAGTCTTATAGTATTTGAGAAACCGAAACCAACATCCACATATACACACATACATATCCACACACACACACATTCTCACACACACACATCCTCACACACACACACACATGCGCGCTCTCTCTCTCTTTCTCTCTCTCACACACACACACACACACACACACACACATACACACACACAGAGAGAGAGAGAGAGACATCATTGTAAAAATGTTATAATTGGATTCTAGGGACCTTAAATCGTACTTATTCAATAAAATCTGGATATGCGATTTTTAGCATAAATCCAATACTTCAAAATACAAAATAATGAAGCAGCAACATAATGTTGTAGAATAATGTACAAAAAATGAATCAAGTTTATTATTAAAAATTATGTGCAGGGTGTGAATCGAAAAGTAGGATCTAGGCGTTTAACATGAGAAATCAGCCATAGATTTATGACAAAAAATAAACAAATGCGTGGTTTTTAACTGTCAAAATACATTACCTTTTTGTGTTTTGTGTTTTCTACTATAATCCAAATTTGGTTATCATTGACAGGTAAAAACAACGCATTTGTTTATTTTTATCATAAATCCATGCGTGCCTAGACTAAAAGCTCATAAAAACTGTAAATTTATAATTAATTATTACGTTTATATGAAGAACTACAATAATCGTTTCAAATGATTTAGATGCAGAATTTAAGTCTCAATTACACACAACTTTCAATATTCTGTTGTTAAAACAATTTACTTTTCGAACATATCAACTTCACCAAAATAATAACTTTTATTTGAAGTATTTTTGCATAATAGTAATTAAGGTACTAAGGGTTGTTATAAGGACAATAATGCCTGAGGTCAACAGTGTACTGTCGAGGGCCTCTGGCCCGAGGCGAGTACGTTGACCGAAGGCATTATTGTCGTTTAACACCCGTGGTGTCTTCAACGTTTTATGTCTTACTATAAATTCTTAATAAACATTCTGTCTGACTAAAATTTATCAAACAAAAATAATAAATCACAAAATTTTAATACAACTTACAAAGTAGCCTGTGAATGCGGTATCTAGGTAATATTTTGCCTCTGTAAACAAAGCATTTTTTCAAACAAAAAATGTATTTCTTGTGGTATTTTTCTGTCAATATGGACGAGCAATGTTATTGCTAAGAATAAGAAGCATGCTGGTTTGTATTTGTGATGAAACAAATATGATTATAAACGACTACAATTCACAATGCTTCTTAACCTTAACTGCACTTTATGTTAATATCAGTATTATTAACCCCAGTTTGTTGTCAACATTACCATAGCAACTTAATACGCCCTAGGGTATTATTTACTCAATAACGGACCTAATGTTGAGGTTGTTATAAAACAATAACATACTAGTAAGACATAAAATAATTATGTAACGTTTGCGCAAAGAAAAACTGATTTTCCATATTAAATGCCTGTCCCACTTTTCGATTTACACCCTGTACATTATTTTGAACATAAAATTGTATCGTGTCAAACGGCCCTAAAAGTATTTTTTTTTTTTTTTATTAAAAATGGAAAATTTGTTTTTATTCATTTATTTTTTAGGCATTTCGTCGTCATTTTTGTTGCGTTTCCATAAAGTCGATACTATGAATATATATATATATATAAATGATTCAATCGGTACATGCACAACAACACTTGAAATTTAAAAACTCTTGGCTTGGCTTTCGTTTTTAAAACTATTTCTCGTTCGGTTACAAGATACCTAAGCGGACTTGTTCTGTAATATACAATATGAATATTACCTTATTCAATTTTTTTTCGCTTATACATTATTTAACATTGCTAGGTTATCAAATCCCACTTGTGCAGTCAGCAGTAGAAAAAAGAAATTACTGAATTCGGTCTACCTCCAAGGTGATTACAGCAAACTCCTTTTGTACATATAATGACATGTTGTCCTCAATTAATGAAACAAATCTTGTTCTTTGCTTTGTTGTTGATTAGTTGAAGTAAACAAATGTTTTCATTTCATTTGCAATGTTTTAATCTGCGTAGATTGGTTCCCCAAACAAGTTCCATCCCTGTCCATTGGTTCTTCGTTCTTGGTCTTTGCTGGCGAGCCATGTTTTAACGTTTTTACGGGCGTGTAATTAGAACAGATGGTTGTTGACTTTCACACTGTCATTGTCAGGTTTTTGTGCGTGCATTCGAGGAATAAAATTGGAGTTGTTTTTGCCCGGATATTTACCTGGGTTACCGAGCCAGAAGGAGCCGCTGCTGCTGTAGATGATCTACATGTTGATGTAATAGAGAAAGTAAAGATTACCCGCTATGAATAACACTAGCCGTGAAATTGGGCTTTAATAGCTTCTAAATGAGATCAAAAACAGGTAACGAGACACGTGAACAACATCAGATATTTTAGATACTTCAGAAAAAATCGTCTACTCCAAAACCATTAACAGGTTAGAACAAGCTATTCGGAATTTAACTATAAAATATGTACCCCTGATACATATGTTATCTACGAATATAATTTGTGGTGACCAGAGCAATGTATTTTATTTTAAAGGACAAATCTCCATTTTACGCCCGATCCTTGAAATTTATTTCTTTTTCTTAAAAATGCACTTTTGTCCCTAATTTCTGCAATGAGACCTATTAATTTTTAACAACTGGTTAAAAAATTATCCAATAGATATTGATTTCACAACTAAAAAACCAAGGCCCATATTCTTACCTTTTGAAGTAGCGCTATTTAGTTTTTTTTTTTAAATTTTATTTGATTTTATGAGTAGACAAGGATAGGTTTCATATTCTATAAATGAAAACGGGCCCAAGTTTTTGTTATAAATCAACTTCCTTGATTGGTTAGTTTTTTTTTTTAGTATTTGTTAAAAATTAACTGCTAAATTACAAAATAGGCCCGTATAACTATTATTACCTTCCGTCACTTTTAATAAGGAAGGTATTGTCTTTGATCAAATTCGGTGGTGAGTTTTTAATGAATAAACACTTTTTAGGGTCCCTAGAATACGATGTTACGTTTTACGATGATGTCTGTATGTATGTGTGGATGTCTGCATGTATGTGTGTGTGTGTGTGTGTGTGTGTGTGTGTGTGTGTGTGAGTGACAAAAATTTCTTCGATGATAACTCCAATAATACAATTCTAAAAATTATAATTCTTTTGCATTTCTCTTCTTTCCATTCATATGAAGAGTTGATTAGATTTAGGTTATAATTGATCAACCGGAAGTTCTCTTATTTGAAGTTGTAACAGTTTTTCTTGTAAAAACCGAAGTTAAATATCATTTTTTGATATTTTATGTGATTATCAATATGAAAGAATATCTTATTGTCTGTCTATACAGTTTGATTATACATTTTCCGTCATATTCTTTACCTAGATATAAAGAATTTCAAGAGATTAACTTTCATAAATCAGCCAGCTATGCTATAACCATGATATATTCAAATATTCTAATGGACACATGTCATTGTCATCTTATACATGAAGTGCTTCCAAAATTTGTAAAAATGGACATGCATACAATAGGACTGTTGCAAGAATTTTTATATGAGTTCTAAGATATTGTTCCTTAAAGAGCCTCAAATTTGAAAATATCACGAAATATCCATTTGATAGTTTACAATTAAATATTGAAATATGAGTAATATTTTGCAAAAGCACTTGATCTGAAACAGAATGTGACGTCAGAGTATGTACAGTTTAACATGAGACAAAGTATTCCCCACTTTTATTTATATAAATAACGTAAACTGTTTTCTTATTGGCTACGAATGACTTGTTGTATATACTCCGACGCCACAGGAGTTGTTTTTCATGACTATTCCCGACTATTTTTTTTATTTAATTATTTACGAAAATGAATAAATTATTATTTTTGTTATTACTGTGATAAAGAATGTTCGTCGAAATATATGTAAGTACAAGTATATATATCTAATTAGAATAGCGTAATAGTTCACTATCGATAAAAGTTTTGTGGAACGCAACATTGGTCTTTGTATTAATTACTTTGTTTCTCCCAATCTTACAATCTGCCATTAGGTCTGCTATTGGCAGGCTGTCAACCTCTCTGTCAACAATCGGCATTAATTCATTACTGCTCGCATTGTTGTTGGCACTCTCCTTCTCACTTACTCCTATGCACTCCCTATCTCCCTCTCACTCGTACGCACGCGCCAAACTGAGTGATAATGAATCGAGCAGGTTTTAATGGCCGGTGATACGTTCGAAAAGCGTTGAAAGAATGCCCAAGTAACTTAAGACTGATGGTTTAATTTTTTCTCCTTTTAATCTTTTTTTCTTTGCTTGAATAGCGAGGGGATGAGAGCCAGAGATTTGGAATTGGGGTTTTTATTAGAGGAATTTCTTGAGTTTGGCTATAAATTCGCCAGAAATTCTTCCAGTAATGAACATTTGTTTGCGAAATTTTTCCACTTTATCCTTGAAGTGACTTTACCCCCCACAGCGGTTTCATTTAAATGAAAGATGGTTCATTTTATTTATAAAAATAGCGCCATTAGCATATAAAACAGTTATTTATCTATCAATTGAAATTAACTTGCGAAAGTTTAGTTACACAGAACTTACTTTGTTAATCAATTTATGCGTTATTGTTATAAAAGAAAATATATGGAATAAACCAGAAAGTATTTTCTTTGTTTTTGGCTAAATTATAAAAGTAATAGAGCATCCACAGTACCTATTCACCTGATTTGGCAATGTGTGTGATTATTTTATGGGCTTTGTTATAGGAAGTATGCGTCTGAAAAAGTGATTTATGTACAATTCATAATTATTTTGAAAGCATTCTAAATGAAGATTGGTTGAAAGCTCTTAATAAGTGGAAAGTAAGAATGGTGAAGTGTATATGTATATTATTGTTGAAGGACACCAAGAAGAACATATTTATAATAAAATCCCAAAAAATATGAACCATTATATTTTCTATAAAATTGAAGTAGTTTTAGTAGGAATTTTTTATGTCTTGCTAAGAGAGGTATTGGATTCATGCCGAAAGTCGCATACCCAGATTTTAGTAAATAAGCAAGTTTTAAGGTCCCTGGAATCCGATTATAACATTTTACGATGTTGTGTGTGTGTGCGCGCGCGCGTGTGTGTGTGTGTGCGTGTGCGTGCTTGTGTGTGTGTATGTGTGTGAACGTGTGAATGTTGGAAAGATGAATCCTTAAAAACTGTAAGTTTTAAGACCTGCTTACCTACGAATTCCTAAATCTGACATTAATGGAAAGAGCTGAAAAGGTGTTGATAACAATTGGACAACCGGAAGTAATATATAGTTTCCTCTTAATATTATTTTTTGAAAATTTATGTTATTACAAATTATAAAGAACATTAAATTTTCAATCTGATAAATTTAAATGTTTTCTTATATCTTCTATACATTGATTTAGAAATAGAGAAATATAATATATGGAATAATTTGTTTCAATAAATCGCACAGCCCAGACTACACCAAGGAAATCAGTCAAAATTAAATGTTTGTGTCAAAACTCAACAGTTTTAGTGACATTACAGAAAGCTTTTTCTGGGAAGTACATTCAATATTTTTTATTATTTTAAATATTTAAAATTATGGGTAAAATGCAAATAGCTTTAAGAAATACCACCAATCTCGTCAATGAATTGGAAGGATCTCTAACATTTAGAAACTTCCTTACAGAATAAAAGAATATATATAATTAGATTTTTTATTTATTCAAGAAATGACGAGAGGTATTGTGCTACCCGCAACAGATTTTTTTTCTGTAGTAGAATACTTCATTCTCTGTTTTTCTTTGTATGGGAGTAAATATAACAAAATTACATTTCCGGTTGTAAATTCGTCAAATGTAAATGTAACAAGTAAAAAATATGGTATTAGAGTGAAAATGTTAATTTAAGTAGAAGAATAATTCCTTGTTGAAATAACATACCCATTTGTTTTAAGACAATGTAAATTGTCATCTCAAAACAAAACAATAAAGCTGACATTAACTGTGAAATTTCTAATCTAATTGTGAATGTGAATAACTTTTGTTTACATCTTAAGGAGCAACAAAAACTACAAGTTAGTCAACTAACAATGAGATTACAGTTACTTCAAAGTGTAAATGACAGTTTCTAATTTAACTGCAGGAAAAAACAGAAAATATTTCTCAAACAAATCATCATTAAAAAGAATCATCACTACACAACACACTAAATTGTTACAACACTCTTCTATTATTATAGAGCAAGAGTTATTCGGTTTTGCATAAATTTGTAGTTATATGGACATTAGTATGTATTTGAAAAAAAAAAAAATATATCATCACGGCATATTACCCATATCTGGGTGTACCAATCTGCTTTATCACACATATCGGTAATAATGATGACATATTTGTACCGAGCGGGTATTTCATGTTATTATTTAGGTATGAACTAATCAACTAATGAATATTACTAACACATACATTAAATTGAAATTTCAAGCAGAGCCAAGCTTTAGTTTCATCAAACCCAAGCCAATTCCAACATTTTGAAAGCTTGAAATTTCAAGCCAAGTCAAGTCTTTGCCTATCAAGTAGCTTGGCTGAGAACAAACTTTTTCAAACATTTTAAAAAATTTTTGAAAAAGCAGTAATTTCTTCTAAGAAACTGAGGCTTGAAAAGGACCAGCCTTCATTACATGCCAATTTACTTAGCTTCAAAAATAAACGCCGAAACTACAGTCACGAGTGTTAATAAACTTGTAAAACAAAACTTAAACCAAGTGATTTAGTTTTTATTTTAAAAGAAATAAGCTGGAATTTTTTAAAAAAATATAGTTATTTTTAAGTTTAAATGTATCTGATTTTAATGAATATGAGCATGAACATTTATAAAGCTTGAAAAAGCTCGATAAATTTTAGAAATTAAGTCAAGTCTAAAATGTTTAAAAAAGCGGGGGTTTCTAGCCCAAGTCAAAATTTACTTTTATGACGCCTAATCCAAGCAAAGCTTGAAATTTTGAAAAACTTAATTTTGAAGCAAGCCCAGCATCATTTTTATTTCAAGCGAACACGTTTGTTTTGGATTTTGCAGTATAAGAATCGCTCAGCGAGAAACTTTTTGTCCTTACGAGATAGACCTTAATGTACAGTGACAAAGCTGTAGTAAATAAATTAAAGAAATTTCAAAATCTACACCGGTTTCGAGAAAAAAAAAACGAACTTAAAAAGTAAGTACATCGTAATGCGCGCTACTGTCGCTCACCCAGAAGTAGAAATTGACACGTCTGGAGTTACCGCCAAGTCGTGCGCAATACAATGTAATAACTTTTTGAGTATTTTTTTCGCTACAAGTGAATATTTTGGAAAAAAAAATCAAATAAAAAACTACATTAATTCTTTTACTACAACTTTGTCGCTTTGAGTCTATCTCGTAAGGAGAAAAAGTTTTTCGCTAAGTATTTCTTGTACTGCAAAATTCAAAGCAGACGTGTGCGAATGTTAGTTTTTATTTTTCATGTCATTTTAGAAACAAATATGACACATTTTCAAAACATAATTAAATAATAATCTGAAAAAAATCGGAACGATATCGTCATTAACTACAAACATATAAACAGTTAAAGTTAAAAATTGTAAAGACATTTAATGAAAGTGATTTTTTTGAAATGTATGAATTTTAAATTGCGAATACATCTTCAAATTTGTCGGAAATATTCCTGTAAGATAACGTAACTTTTAATTTTGAAGAAGCTAGTAAGGTTTTAATCTCCAACTACAATTGTGCCGAAATGCACCAACATGGCGGCGTTCAATTAGTCACAAAACACTGTATTTAACATGGCTGCCAAACACTATTCAGATATGTATAGAGATCAGTGGTCTCTTCATTTTCGGAATAACATAGATTAGATTAACGAGTTGTAATAAAGAAATAATAACCACCCGACTGTAATACAAAAAAGTTAAGGTTTATGGATGTTCTCATTGACATGTTTCAGTTACAATTTTGATTATCAGTTAATTAAAAATAAATTCAACCTCTTTAAAAGATCTCGAATTTATCTTTTCTTTAAACCATTGGTACATAGATAAATTTTTGGTCCTCTTCCCTATCGCAGGCTTCTTGTGTAATTTCGCGAATGGTTGTGTGAATTGGATCTTTACAATAGTCCCCTCTGTCTTTCTCTCTTTGGAACATCTTAATAAGCGGCGCTAAATTAAATACGTCAGTGGGTGAGGGGGGCGAGAGCGTCTCCTGCTTGCGTCCAGCAGCGTCGGACAGTGTTTAATTAGACGCGTCCTGCGCTCGCGAGACCGAGCGATCGTTCTTCCTCGGTGACTAATGAACTACTTGATTACAAGGACCAAGCGCTCACCGCTGACGTCACACGTATTCTTCTTCTTACATGCGCGAAGCGACGCATACCCATTGTTAACTTAACAATCAGATATATAAAAACTGTTGGGAGATTGAAAATTCGGATTGGGAGTCATTAAAATCTGGGACAATATAGACGTAAGATTGGAGACGGGATTGTATGTGGAACAATAGTCGAGAATTTTAAATGCATTTGGCAAACGTTACTTCTATTTTAGGTACTCTTTAATTATCATAACGTCCAAAAATATAGGTACCCTCTCCGATTTGTAAAAAGCAAAGTAGGTATGTAGGTACTCAATTGTTTAAAAAATACAGAGGCTCGTAGTATGATCACGGTTTTAACTAAAACGCTGTTTTAAGAAATGTCAAATTTCATTATTAAATACCAATATTAAATAATATCAAATTTATCAAAATATGATTTTAAAGCAGAACATAGCTTGTATTCAAACAAATATTTTAAAAAAAATTATTCTTTAAACATACGGGTGAAATTAAATATTTAAATTTGAATTTGACATTTCTAAAAACAGTATTTTAGTTAAAACCGTGATCATACTACGGGCTAGAGAATTTATTTTAAAATGCAACATTATGGTTCAGCACTTCCATGGTTACTCACTATTGTCAAAAAATGACATTATAAATAGTATTGCAGCACAGAAGATACGTCCAGAACACATCACAAATGGTGTCAATTCTTATTACGACCGACTAGAATATTGCCTCAGAGTGAATAGAGGTATTTTTTAACATTTGTTACATGAAAGATGAATTTTTGTAAGCTAAAGTTTGTTAAGATGTGCAGCATTCATATTTTAATTTTTTTGTTAATCGTATGTAGGCTAATTTACTGGAAATTTGTTCTGATAATACAAAACTACAAATTTTGTATATTGCATTTTAAAATGGACAAATATTACATTGCTGTCATTTTTTGACAATAGTGGTTAACCATGGAAGTGATTGACCATATGTTGCATGTTAAAATAAATTCCCTGTATATTAGTTCTTTGAAATATTCGAGTTATTAATGCCTTAACAATAAAAACTACGTCACACAACTACTGTATTACAAATTCGTATTACTTCAAGCCTTCTGCTATCGTTTTTCAAAAATTTTAAGAAACATTAATGATCAGTATTTTGAAAAATAAATGATCGGTAAATGTAAATATTGTGTCCAGGTTAGACTAGGTTAGGTTAAGTTATACTTAGTTTAGCTGAAGTTAGTTAAAATTACAAAAGGTTAATTTAAATGAGGTTAAATGACATTATTTGAAATCGTCACCAAAGTGCACAAAAATCGTCATAAAAACCTCAGAATTCGGCACTAAAGTAATCCATTACACGATGATTTCATGCAATTTCAGTGTTGCCAACTTTATGATAATTGCTGTACATATAAGATAAATTTGGGCAGGTGTACGATGTACAATAGTAGATTTCTACGTAAAATGACAAAAATATTTATCTAGAAGAACGAACTAAATAATTCCGATGTATAAATTTGGGATAAAACACATAATTTTAAGTGTTCTTTACGATAACTTCATTGTCTGAGATTAGCAACATTGGATGTCAGACTGACGGATTATTTTTAAACCTAACCTATAAAATAAATATTCCTTTCATTTTCATAATTGTTCAATTTCAAATAAAATTTATATGTACCTCGGTACTGAAGTTCCTTTTTATCACTCATACTGTTCATTTTATTTTTTTATTTATTTTAAAAAATAAAACTTCAGTGCCTTGATACATAAATAACTATAATATACCAATTTTCATAATTGTAATAGATCAATAATTTTAATCGGAAAGAAGGAGGTTTAAGAATTAACAGGGCTTAGATTCCTGCTTTAAAGAAAACAACAGATAAAGAATCCAAAATTTTTGAAAAATAAAATAAAAAAATCTGTTGTGGCCAGCACAAAACCTTCCGTCAATTCGATGTATTTTGTATATATCCCATACCAAAAGTTCCTTGAAAAAGATTCTGTGTATACTATAAAATTGTAACACGAACACATTATTTTTTACAAATTCTATACCGAAAGTTCCTTTCCCTATTTTATTAGGGGTCGCTGTTTCTTACTCTTCTCTTTTAATCATTCCTGTCCAACGCATCTTCTTCACACAATTCTTCCTCTCTCAAATCTTCTGCTACACAGTCCTTCCATCTTCTTCTCTTTGGAGGGACACATTCACACATAACTTTCTGACCCTATACTTTCAACTTCGGTTTTGCATTTGACACTGACATCTTTCAATTAAATTTTTCTGAATATATCTGTTGTTTCCATAATTTTAACAAAGCTGACTAATAAAGTTAATCTCTCTTAATGTCTCTATAACTCTATATCTATTGAATATGAACGAAACTGTATAATCAAACCGTATAGAGAATAAGATATTGTTTCAAATTGATAATCACAAAATGTCGAAAAATAATATTTAACTGCGTTTTTTGAAGAAAAACTGTTAAAAACTCAAATAAAGGTACTTCCGGTGGATCATTTATAACCAAGATCTAATCAGCTCTTCATATGGATGTAAAGAAGAGGAATACGAAAGAATTATAATTTTTGGAATTGTAGTATTGGAGTTATCGTCGGAGAAAAATTTGTCACACACGGACACACACACGGACACACACATGGACACACATACACACACACACACACACACACACACATACATCATCATCTTAAAAATAGTAAATTCGTATTCTAGGGGCCCTAAAACGTGCTTATTCATTAAAAACTCACCAACGAATTTTTTGACCAAAGACAATACCTTCCTTACCTAAAGGTGACGGAAGGTAAAAATATCGATCATTAAAATTTCCAGTCAAAACAATCTAAGATCAATTTGTTAAAAATATATCAAATATTGACATTAATATGTGTTATTTTTCAAGAAAAAGATTATTTTTGAATGTAAAGATTCAGAAAACCTCTGACGATGCCTAACACATTGTTGGGCGAAACGTTAGGTGTTATACCTAAAAGACCATGGCCCAGAAACCCGAAAAAGTTCCAACATATGATAAATGCCGACCATGAAAGCCTTAGTAATTACAATTTATGTGGCTCCAATTAGTAGAAAACTTCATTGTTTGAGAATAAATTGAGCTTAACATCTAAGTCATACAATATTTTTACGAAATAAAAATATTTATTTCACCTTAATTATTAATAATCTAAATTTTCTAGAACTACAGAGCGCATTCCATTTAAATGAAGTTTCATATAAAAAAAATTATGGAGGACCCATTAACTTTCCTAATTCAATCTACATACAAGAATTTTGCATTAAATTTTCTTAAATTGATTCTGCGGAATTAACTACAAACAATACAATCAATTAATTGTTAATTGATGTAATTTATTGCCCTATTTTTTAAATATACGAATGTAATTAAACTAAATAATATATTGTTCATTATCCATAAATAATCGCAAATTTGGGCGTTTTAATAGCGGCTCATTTGTATGCAAATTGGACATTTAATTTTTTCTTTCTTATAAAAATAATAGCGTAATTATTCCCTAAAATAGTAAATTTGACGGAAATATATATTTCAAAAAATTACTGAAATAAAAACCGTTTAGAAACACGCAAAATAAATTACATCGAAACATGCAGCCACAAAAATTAAAATTAATTACTGCCTTAAATTAAAGATTTCCTTTTAGTCTTCCATAGGTCACAATTGTCATGACATGACAAATTATCGCTGAATACGAAGCTTCTCCGATTCCGGGAACAGATTATATACAAACATCTTTCAATTTCTCACAGTTTCTACGCTTTTAATTTACATTTGTTAATTGAAGGGCGAATCAAATATCAATCAATGTAAATAAATATTAAACTCGAATTCTAAGAAAAAACTATATTAATGGTTAATACACAATTTTACCTTTGTAATAATTTTTAGTAGGTAAGAACTTTTAAACTTACTATATTGATTTTAAGAATTAAGAAAATTTGACACAATATTCTACATTTATTTTGCAATAATAAAATATATTTCAATATAAAAATATTATCACCAAACTATGACATTTGACGTATAGCATGAATACTCAAATCATATGTTAAATTACGTTAAACAGGTTCGTTCGCGGTAGCGATCTCGGACTAATTTAAGCATCACAAGCATGCGCAGTTTCATTTCATATCAAAGACTATTATTTTCTTAATTGACAAAGATGACAGAATTATACTCGTATATGTCGCAGCTAGAATCCATCTTTTCATAAATGTTACGTTACCAGTATCACAGACAAAGCTGGGTTTGTCTGTGCCAGTATATTTAGAGAAATGTGCAAGCTCAGTAAGGTCTTCGTCGTTTTTACTTCCTTGTACTTCGTACAAGGAAGTATTGTAATAGCGAAAAATTTCGGTTTCTAGATTTCAACGGAAATATCCATTTTGACCATCCCTGAATTCATTTTGACTAATTTCGTCGTGACGTCTGTTCGCATAACTTAAAAACGGTAAGCCGTAGAAAGTTTAAATTTTGTATTTAGGACTGTTATAACATCTAGTTGTGGACTACTTATTTTGGTCATTACATAACTTCCGGAAGTGGTACTTTATTTGAAGCCTATAATAGATTTTAATGAAAACCTATATTAAAATATAATGCAAAACTTTTCAAATTTGGTATATAAGACTTTTATACCAATGGGAACCACATAATAGATTTTAGTTAAAGTGGTCTAACCGGAAGTGGTACTTTACTTGAAGCCTATAATAGATTTAAATGAAAAACTATATTAAATATAATCCAAAACTTTTCAAATTTGATATAAAAGCCTTTTATATCAATGGGCATAATGTAATAGATTATGGTTAAAATGGTCTAACCGGAAGTGATACTTTACTAGAAGCTGTTATCAGTTTTTCTTGAAAAAAATGGTATTATTTTGATTTTAGAAATAAATGCTTCAAATAAAAGTTTTCAAGAATTGAATTCTGCGTCTAACAAAATAAGTATGATTAAATTATCTCTTTGTATAAGCAAGATATGTAAATTTAAATATTATGTACTTTTTAGTTTTTGTAATTAAGTTTGCTATGGATTAGCTAACAAAAAATTTAAAAAATTAATGTCAATGTCAAATTATGTCAAATACGTGCAATTTTATGATTGGGTCTGTTATAATACATATTTTAATTATTAACAAAATATGTATAGTTTAACAAGCGTACAAGGAACTCATGTGTTGTCCACATCAGAATTTTTAAAACACATATACTGTATTCCAGTTAATAATGGACTTGGTGGCAATTCGGAGCCAGCCCGTTTTATACACATAAAACTTATGAATTTGTTTTACATATCCTGCAAGATATACTTGATAGCTCGAAACGGCAAAATTTGATTATTTATAATTCTAATGTGTATTTCCCTTCATTTTTTTACCTCCATCAACGCAACGTATAACATTACTAAATTACAAAAGTTGTAAGCAAAGACTGACGCACCCCCCATATATAATCATTGTAATAAGTTATAAGAACGTGAAATACAATAATGAATTATTATTATTATTATTATTATTATTATTATTATTATTATTATAATTCTTTAGTAGATAAACAATTACTTATAGGAATATAATGGTATGGTATATAATAATATAGAATACAGCTTAGACTGATGCACTGGCTACAACTCTAGGTCTCACGCCGTTCAACAGCTGACTGAAACGCATTGTTATATATTTTTCACTATTGTAAACTTGGTTCACGTTTAGACCAATCAAGAAAGCTGGAATTGTAATAATAAATAATACAAGCCCCTTCCCACATCAATTGGCCCACACTACCCGCTTTAATTTAATTTTATTTAGTTAAATTTTTTATTAATATTACTGAAACTTTGTCGTTCTAATGACTCATAGCAAAACGTGTTTTTTAAAATATTTTCTTTTTAATGTAAAGTGAAATAATACTTAGTTTTACCAACAATTGAAGAAAAACTGAAAGAAATTTAAACGAATTTAAGTCGTAAGGTTGTTAGGTTTTGCTAAATAAAATATCTAAAAGAATTACAGTAGTAATTATTTACAATAAAAAGTAATGTTTTTAATATTAATAAATAACATGAAATTAATATATAGATTTGTGTTATTTTATATTGTTAATAAATTTTAATCTTTAAAATTCTATGCATTTTATATAAAGAGTAAAGATGTATTTAATTATTACAAATTCTATTAGTTAAATTATGATAAACGATTTTTTTTAAATTAGGTCAAATGAAGCGGGAAGAGGCTCATATTACTCCTAAGTCCATACATAACTGAAATGAATATAGATGTTTTATAAATCGACTAGCCAAATTGTGAAATAACAAGAAGATTTACCGATATGACCGCAGTTTCAAAAATATCTAAACATTTACAAAAATACGGATTTTACAATTTGGTTACGTTATATACTTACACTTCAAAAGCGAATACTATTTTTCCCGTGATGCTTTAGACCTCGAGAAAAGTTGTACATTTCTCTTCTTTGGTCTATAATATTCTATTATTAACTGTGTTCCGCAGCCATTTTTAACACAAAAAAATACATCATTTTGAAGTCCATAGAAGCAGGTAAAATTTGGCTTTTCTGACAGTTTTTTTACAGATCACTTCCAATTAAGATGATATTACATATTTAAGAATAAAAAAAAAAAAAATTGTGGAAGGCTCTAATCACTAATTTTCCTCAGTTAAATGTTTAGAAAATTGTTGTATATTGCTGAGAAGAAAATATTCGTTTACAATTTCATCATTTTAATGTTTACCTCCCGCTACCCTTGGTAAGGGAGGTATAGGGATCGTGTTAAAAATCACATATCGAGATTTTAGTAAATGAGCACGTTTTAAGGTCCCTAGAATCCAATTTTAACATTTTCACGATGATGTGTGTATGTGTGTAAGTATGTATGTATGTATGTATGTGTGTGTGTGTGTGTTTGTGTGTGTGTATGTGTAAGGATTTTATTGTCGCTCTAACTTAAATACTATCATTCAGAAAATTCTGAAACCTTGTATATCTACCCTATTCTAATATGGAAAGAAACCGTTAGATTTTGGTGTAAATCGAATAGCCGGAAATGGCTCTTTACCTAAAGCTCATAATGGGTTTTCTTCAAAAAATATTATTAAATGCCATTTTTTCGCATTTTATGTCATTATAAAATTTAAACATTAAAGAATTTTCTACAGGGATACATTAATACTTTTTTTTATATATTTTACAGATAAATTTAAAAATATTTTTTTTTATTAATCCCGAAGCCTAAGATAAACACAATTCCTTTGTTACACAGTTCATATTTCAAATGAATGTAACTGACAGGTAATATCACTAGCCACATCAAATTTTTTTATTCAATTTTGACGTTTTAAACTGTCATAGTTGTTGCTATGGAGAGCAACAACTATAAGTAACATTTTATTCACAAGTGAATTAAATTTTTTTAAATCACTCTCACAATTTTTTTTAACTCACTCTGCAATGCATTTAAAATAATATCAGGCACGAAAATAACACTCACCACAGTATTCATTAGATATTATCAGCCATTTTCATTATTTTTCACAACACAAATAACAGGACAATAATGCTTTTTAAATAGATGACTTGACGTCTATCATCGACAATTGTCATGCACAGCCTACTAACTGATCAGTTTTTTTATTTTGTCAAAATTAAATATTAAATTGGTTTTTATTATTATTTTGTCAAAATTGAATAAAATATTGTATAAACCACGTGAGCTAAGAATGTTTATTCACTCGAAGAATTTAACTCACTTGCCCTTACGGGCTCGTAAGCTAAACTTTCTTCTCATGAATAAACATTATTCATTAGCTCACTTGGTGTATAAATATCTAGTATTGCTTTTCTCGGCATAAGGAAAGTATTGATATTGAATAGTTAACAATTTCATTGAAATATATTTTTCGGTAACAATTAAATTAAATTCGTGTAAACCCGTCAAAAATTCGTGCCAAAGACCCTGCAAATTAAAAACCACTGCTCTTTTCCGGACAAAAACCACCAGATCCCACAAAAACAAATCTGTTGTAAGGTAGCTTAGGCATAAGAGCGAAATTAGTATAATTACGCCAGTAGAATGGAGCACTAATTATTAATGGAGACCGACCAATTTTTTCAACTCTTAATTTGTCGTGTATTCACTTAGAACAATCTTAACATGATCTTAATTGTGTGCATGATACGAACCGTGACGCGGACGCAACATACACGAACGCAAGCGTCTCGTACATGTGTTCGCTACATTTAAATCCGAGTACTTACTCGATGAAATTAATGTAAAAATAATTACGTTGAAAACAAGGTAATTACGCTTATTATAACAAATAACGAGACAAAGACAGCATGGCGGCTAGAAGACAGGATTGATATCAAAGGAGAAATAGTCTTACCTTATTACCGAAGAAGATGAGCAGATTTGGAAAAAGAAGGGAGCGGTTGAACCTGAAAAAAAATATATTTAAATTTATGCCGATTGCCATAATATATTTAAATGATAACAATATCAATGATTTTAAATACCTACAATGAGTCAGGTTCACATATTTTAAAAAGTATTTTAAGTGAAAATTTATGCAATATTTTTCATAGTAATAAAAAATTAATCACAATTTATTTTTATTTTTGGAAATAATTAAATAAAAATCTGTTGTGGCCAGCACAAGACCTCTCGCCATTTCCATATTAGGATGTATAAGTATTGTATTGCACTTCGCTTTCGAACGGTCGTTTTATTACAAAAAATTACAGAACTTTACTCAAATATTGTTTTTTATTGTATTTAACATGTCTTCTGCACACATATAATTCTAATTATATCTATTTTTCATTGTATGAGGAAGTTTCTAAATGCCAGAGATTCTTCCAATTCATTAACCAGATTGGCGGTTTTTCTGATGGATATATGAATTTTACCACTATTTTACCTATAATTTCAAATATTTAATTAATAAAACAATAAGAAAAGTTAAATATACTTCCCAGAAAAAGCTATCAGAATGTCACTAAAACTGTTGATATTTGACAATGACATGTGTCATGTTATAAACATTGGAATTTGTCAACTGGTTTCCTTAGTGCCTTGGCCTCTGCGATTAGTTTACTCTATAAATTATAGTGTCTTTATCTCTAAATCTATACAAGATATAAAAAAATACTCCCAAAAAATTATATTTAGAAGAATTTTTCTAAGAAACTACTACTTCCGGTTGTTCATTTGTTACCAAAACCTTTTCAGCTCTTCCCAGGAATGTCAGATTGAGGGAACTGCAGATAAATATTTTTTAAGTCTTATAGTTTTTAAGGAATCGTGTCTACAACATCCAGACATACATACACACACACACACACACACACACACACACACACACACACAAAGAGAGAGAGACATCATTTTAAAAATGTTATAATCGGATTCTAGGGACCTTAAACCGTGCTTATTCAATAAAATCTGGATATGCGAATTTTAGCATGAATCCAATACCTCTCTTAGCGAGAGGTAAAAAATAGGCGATAGATTGTTTCATGTTAAACTGTATGTATTCTAACGTCATATTCTGTTTTAGATTGCGTGACTTTTAAAAATATTGCATTAATTTCAATATTTAATTATCTAATTGATATTTCGTGATATTTTCAAATTTCAGGCTCTTCATACAACAATACCTTTTACAATTTGGTACTTACAAGTCATATAAAAATAAATGCAACAGTTCTATTCTTTAAAATATAAGTATTTTTTAAGATCAAATAATTTTTTTTATTTATTACTTATTTATTTAAAGCACAGCAGGTACTGAATTAAATATTTTCTTTTTTATTTATTAATATTTGATGTCGATCGGAATTGAACCTAGAATAGATGTGAATCTTGTGTCCTAATTACCGAAATATATAAATAGAAAATAGAAGTAAATTGATAAATTCAGGATTTTTTAAAAAAGCTCAGCCTTTTTAGTTTTATTGGTTTTTTATTTTTGGTTATATTGAGTTTTTTTGTTTTATTGAATTTTCAAATAATTTAACGATAGTGTTAATATAATTATGTATTATAGTTTACCAATTTTTTCATAGCAAACAATTTTTTACCTTCCGTCACCTAAAGGTAAGGAAGGTATTGTCTGGTCAAAAAATTCAGTAGTGAATATTTAATGAATAAACACGTTTTGGGGTTCCTAGAATATAATTTTACTATTTTTGCGATGATGTCTGTATGAGTGACTGTGTGTGTGTGTAAGTGTGTGTGTGTGTGTGTGTGTGTGTGTGTGTGTGTGTGTGTGTGTGTGTAGGACCGTGTGTGTGACAATTTTTTCCCGACGATAACTCCAATACTACAATTCTAAAAATTATATTTCTTTTGTATTGCCTTCTTTACATCCATATGAAGAGCTGATTAGATTTTGGTTATAGCTGGTCAACCGGAAGTTCTCTTATTTGAAGTTCTTAACAGTTTTTGTTGAAAGAACGCAGTTAATTATCTTTTTTTGACATTTTATGTGATTATCAATATGAAAGAATATCTTATTGTCTATGCAGTTTGATTATACATTTTCCTTCATAGTCAATACATATAAAGTAAAAAAATTATAAAAAAAATTAACTTTCATAAATCAGCCATCTTTGCTAAAATCATGGGAATAGCTGATATATTCAAATAATTCTAATTGACAGATGTCAATGTGAAGTGCAATTTACATAGTGTATGTTCGTATTATAATTTTATTGAATTTATAAAATCTTTTCCAAGGAACTTTCGGTATGGAATTTGTAGAAAATAGTACGTCTTTTTGTTACAATTTTACTAGATATATAGAATCTTTTCCAAGGAACTTTTGGTATGGGATTTCTGCAAAATACCTAGAATTGACGGAAGGTAATGTGCTGGCCACATCAGATTTTTTTATATAAATACTCGTATTGTGTTAAATGGGGTATTCCGACATTTTTAAAAAATATTTTTACCTCCCGCTACCCTTGGTAAGGGAGGTATAGGGATCGTGCTGAAAATCACTTATCGAGATTTTAGTAAATGACCACGTTTTAAGGTCCCTAGAATCCAAATTTAACATTTTCACGATGATGTCTGTATGTGTGTATGTGTGTGTGTATGTGTGTGTGTATGTGTGTGTGTATGTATGTATGTATGTATGTGTGTGTGTGTGTATGTGTAGGGATTTTGTCTTCACTCTAACTCAAATACTATCATTCAGAAAATTCTGAAAACTTGTATTTCTATCCTATTCTAATAAGAAAAGAAGCCATTAGATTTTGGTGTAAATCGGATAACCGGAAATGGCACTTTACCTGAAGATCATAATGGTTTTTCTTCAAAAAATACCATTAAATGCCATTTTTTCGCATTTTGTCGTTATGAAAATTAAAGATTATTGAATTTTCTACAGAAATACATCAATACTTTTTCTATATATTTTACAGATAAATTTAAAAATAATTTTTTTTACAAGTCCCGAAGCCTAAGAAAAACACAATTCCTTTGTTCCACTGTTCATATTTCAAATGAATGTAACTGACATTAAATGTCACTGTCAAAAAACTAATCACTTCAAATTAATAATAGTGACATTTTAAAAAGAAAATAGTAAATAAAGCAATAGTTTTATGCAATGGAACCGTTTGCAACGTTAGTAAATCCGTAAGTATGTATTTAAATTAATAAAAATTAAATAGCGGGAGGTTTTGCATTAATTCCATATCACCGGAATACCCCATTGTAAGATTGTTGAGTTTGGTATTGAAAACTTCTGTGTATTCAATTATTAGTTCAAATTTATTCGTAATGAAAAATTGTGATTACTTTGTATTAACTGAGTTTATATGGATTTTTTTATGTGAGTATTTTAAAAAAACACAATTGTGTTTTTATAGGTTTGCGTTACAAACGCGTAAAACGTATAAAAATTAAACATATGTTAAAAGATATAGGCTGGCAGTGACAATCAAAATCAGGACCATAATGAAGTCGTTTTAAACACATTTATGTAATAAACGGTGATTTTTTTATCTACGACACAGAAAATTTAAAAACTTATCGAATAACAATGATCGCTTTCAATTTAGGTGAAGTTTCAAACCAGTGGAGAACTCCATTATTAAATCGAAATGATTTAAAAATTCTATAATACTCGAACTAAACTACTGTTTCAAATATTTAATTTCTTCCGTTTGGCAATTATAACAGAACATATTTAATCCATCTAATTGGTCGAACAAATTATTTCCTTCTCCCAAATCACCCAAACGTCAGGTCAGTCTCCTTGTCTCCCACACAAAGAAATTCGCCTAGTACCCGCTCCAATTCGCACGCGTACCAACACAACACAACACACGAGTACACATGCTATGCAATGTTGTACGCATGTCATTAAACGTCATCGAACTCGAGACGTCATCGCTCTAGGCCTAGACTGCCGGCCGGTAGGTTCTAGTGGGTGCCTAGACAACTAGGAACCCATACGAGGAGGGGAAACTCAACCAAGGAGAAACTTTGCGGTTGGATGAGCGAAAAAGATGGCAGAGTGATGTGATATAAAATGGTTAGGTTATGATATGTGAATTAAATAATACAAAGTGGGATTTTAATGAAAAGGATTGTCAGGAAAAATGATACACTAATAATAAATAATAAATTTATTTGCTATTGTTAAAGGCTTGCAACTATATTCGGCAACTATTTGGTATTGTGTCTATTCGACATCATTTTTGCTATTCGGCCGAATACAGAATGCAAAGTCAGAATACATACAGTTTAATATGCGACAAACCATCGCATACTTTTTCCCTCTCGCTAAGAGAGGTATTGGAATCATGTTAAAATTCGCATATCCAGATTTTAGTGGATAAGAACGTTTTAAGGTCCCTAGAATCCGATTATAACATTTTTACGATGATGTCCGTATGCGATTGTGTTTGCGTGTGTGTGTGTGTGCGCGCGCGCGTTTGTGTGTGTGTGTGTATGTGTGTGTTGGAGCCACGGTTTCTCAAGCACTATAAGACCTTAAAAATATTTAAAAGCAGTTTCCTGAATCTGATATTCCTGGGAAGAGCTGATTAGATTTTGGTGACAATTGGACAACCGAAAGTATGAGTTTCTTAAAAAAAATTAAATATTGTTTTTTGAAAATTTATGTTATTACAAATTTTAAAGAATATAAAAATCTCTATCCGATGCATTTAAAAATTTATCGCATAGCCCATGGAATTAAAAAAATTAAAATGTTCGTAACTGACAGATGTCAGTGTCAAAAAACCAGAGACCTTACTGAAGACTTTTTCTAGGAAGTATGTTTCATATTTCTTATTTTATTATTAATTAAATATTTATAATTATAGATTGTATGTATGTATTACATATACCATATACCCTTCATAAATACCGCCAATCTCATCAATGAATTGGAAGAATCTCGAACATTTAGAAGAATAAGAGGAAACTTGTTCATAGAATGAATTAAAAAATATTAAAATATGTAAAGAAGATTTGTGTTTTTGTGTGTACCAGCAATGTTAAATATGTACAATACTTATATAGCCCAATATGGAAAATGGCGAGAGGTGTTGTGCAGGCCACAACAGATTTTTTAATATAAAAACGTAAACTGTTTTCCATTTTCTATAAATGACGTGATGTTTTTTAAGGTACCTCGGGTAATATTAATGATAGAGCAAAATCGTTTGCATATGCCAGGGTTAACTTTTTGAGAAAAGTTTAATTGATGAGAGCCAACAAAGTATCTGACATCTGGTGGCGAAATTAAAAATGCGAGTCGTGGGGAAAACATGGCTGCATGTGAATTGTACTAGCACAGGAACCAAGCAAAAGTGAGAGAAATGTCTAGCAAATGTAAGCGATATTGCTCTGTACCGCAGTGCAATAATTACGTTAGTGCACAAATGTCAATGCACTACTTCCCGAAGGACAAAGATATGCGAAAAAATGGGTAATTGCGTTAAAAATAGGAAAGAAAGTGACACGATATATGAATTGTATTCTGCTTATTTTCTGCCTTCGGGTTATTATCAAGGTAAATCGTATAACAGTTTCAATATATATTTTTTTTAATAATATAAAAAAAATATTTACAGTAAAAAACCCAAATAAACGATCTCTTTTGAAAAAGAATGCCTGTCCTACTAAAAAAAATATTTCTTTTTAAATTAAAAATACACTTAAGGTAATAAGTGTCATTTTTTACTTACCATATTTAACTGCTAGAACATATTTTTGGGAAATGCTAGAAATAATTACAATTTTAAAAACAATTATTTTCATACCTGATAAGAGCACAACACATTTTAAATACCTATTCCGAAATATTTTTTAAAAAATCAGAAATGTTAAGAGTAGTGCTAGAGTGCACTGATATTGATATTCAGAAATCAAACTGTTTGAGTCGCAGGATAAGATCATATTTTAATTATAAAAATGACATACTTTAAAATATCTAATTGGAGTTACACCGGCAGGCGTTATTATGTTTCGTAAGTTCTGCTTTTGGTGGCAGAACCTCTGATAAGGCAATCGTTAGAGAAGATTTTTTTTTTTTTGATCTCCTAGAACCATACATGGATGCAGTTATATAATAAATAATTATTTTAAAACCAATAAATTAAAAGTGTCTTTCCAAATACAACGTACACTTCCACTGTTGTACATTGTTTTCAAGGCAAATGCGGATATTATGTGGAATCCCTTTTAAAATAAATGTTTGTAAACAAAGACCGTGAATTTCCACATTGTTTTCTTTATTAAATTGGAAACCACACATTATTATATGACCAGCTAAAATATTACAAATTTTCAATGTTACCTTATAAACTTTTCTACTAACTACTTTATCTTTAAATGTTGCTTCTCCTTCCACTATTGGCCTTACTGCACCATTTAAATATATGTAGATATCTCCGAGTGAGATAAACATCTTATTTTAATTAATTATTTCACGTAAATAAAGAGAACTAAATAAAAAATTCGAGATTACTCCTATACCATCAATATACAAAATACAATGTTTTCCCCACTACGAAGATGTCAATGCTGCCATCTATTGACGGTGGTTACCGCGGATAGTATCCACAGGAATTTTCGATCTTCGTTTGTTTCTGAGCTACAAGTTAAAACTCGTTTTTCGATCATTTCGAAAATATCTCATATCTTATTTATTATAATAGTTAGAGAAAATTATTTTAACAAATTTTGTACAGTTTTCTTAGCTAGAATAAAATGGCGTAAATATATTTTTTAAAAACTTTATAATTCTCAAGATATAACACAAACTTATGATTTTTTAAATGGGTACCTATATTGAAAATTATCTTATCTTTTTGCTTATTTTATAAGCTTTTCAATGATATATAACAAGTCTACGTTCTTTTGTTTTACACATGAATAAAAAATGAATTATTAATTTTTTGGAGTGAAAATACTGAAAATTATTAATAAACAAATGAAAAATCTATTACAGTTCATCATTTGTTATTTCTAATATTGTTTATTTCAGTTATATTCATATTATAATATAATAATTTAACTAATCTGAAAATAATTGGTTTAGAATAATTTTGCGAACATAATTAATAAATATGGATTCAAAATAAACAAATAATAAACTGTAATAGATTTTTTCATTTGTTCCTTAATAATTTTGAATTTTTCGCCTCAAAAAATTAATAATTCAACCTTTATTCATGAGTAAAACAGAAGAATGTAGACATGTTATGTATCATTGAAAAACTTCAAAAATAAGCAAAAAATTATACTATTTTCAACACAGGTTGCCGTTGCCATTTAAAAAATCATGTTTGTCTTATATCTCGAGAATTATAAAGTTTTTAAAAAATATATTTACCTACGCCATTTTATTTTACTTAAAAAACTTTACAAAATTTTTTAGAAGAATTTTTCTGTAACTACCATAATAAATAAGATATGAGATAGTTTCGAATTGAGCTAAAAACGAGTTTTTTCCTGTAGTTCAGAAACAAAAGATCGAAATTTCCTGTGGAGCTTATTATACTTTTCCCAAAAAGGTGATCCTGGAATGTGCGAACGAATTTGCTCTATAATTAATATTTCCCGAGATATAAGACACTCTGTACTCCGACATCACAGGGGTGGGGGATTGTTTTTCATGACTATTTTTGGCTCCAATATTTGTATTTAATTATCTCCGAAAATAAAAATAAATTATTATTTTTATTTTTATTACTGTAAAAAACATTGCCTAAATTTTCATTTAAAATGTTTTTTTTTAATAATGTGAATCTGGCTCATTGAAGCCCTTCTGGCAAAAATAACCTTAGCCCATTATTTTGAAAAAAAAATCCTTTTTATCCAGTTTTTCTAATCCAATTTAATTCAAGTAAAAGGGATGTTAAGTATCAGCAATTAAACAATAACGAGCAATTAGCTATTTATTAGTGATTTTTAAAGGATATTGATTGTTTTTGTAAGTAACTGATAATTTGCAAACAGGGAAATCTATGAAACCAATGCACCGGGCTTAAGGTTGTTTTTGTAGGAACACTAAAACTTTACAGTGTAATAACTTGCAGCTAAGATACTTTTTGAAAGAAACATTTTTACCAAACTGGCATCCTTGTAAGTAGATGTCGTTGCATGTAATTTAAATTTACAAAATTTGGATTATGGTTGTTTTAACCAAAGAAAATGGATGCTGTTTTCTACAGCTTCCTTCATAGTTTTACAAGCGCTTTTTCAGTCGGTTAAACAAGCATTTATTATTAACATTGGTTGTTATTGTATTGCATTACGTCAGAGAATATGTATGTTACCTGCTAGCAGGATAAAAACATAAAATATGAATAATTCTTTGGTATTATTGAGTATAGACGATTTACTTTGAAAATGGTAATAATTTTTATAACGAAACAATAATTGTTCCGGTGTATAGTTAGCATTGTTAGTAATTGTAGTCTTTGCTAAAAAAAATAATGCAAGAGTAAGATGAGAAGCAATGCGAACAAAACGCACATTCATAATGTGAACAGAATAATTGTATTTGTTTTTTCCTTCTGTGTATTAGGTATCATTAAATGATAATCATGAAATTTAAAAAGACATTAAGCGGTAGCTAAGTAAAATGGCGCGCTTGCCGAATTTTGGACAAAAACCTCCTCTCTTCATGATAATTTTTTTCTCTCGTTTTTGAAGAACGGTGAAATTCGTCGCTTGTGAATTACTCGTTTTTCAGAAAATTAGATATTATAATCTCGTTGAGAAGAAGGAAAGTTTTTTCAAGTGAATGTTATGCGCATATGAATAATCAGACTAATAACAAGGAAAAAGTATGACAGTTATTATTATTTTTGTCTATTAAAACTGTAAATACAAAAAGCGAGAATAATTGAGATTTTCTGTGTTATTAATAAGCTTTTTACTGGCTTCTGTATGAACAAACGCACTCTATTAAATTATCATTTCTTCTCATCATTTCGTTCGGACAAAATAGTAATTGAAACTAATGCAGCGCATTTTTTTACTATATAGTATATTGTATAACTAGTGCTGAAAGTTGGATATTTCACACGAACTTGAAGTTTGAGCCACGAGCCGAAGGCGAGTTGTTTAATCACGTGAAAATAAATAAAACTATAAAATTTTCATAAAAATATTAAAACAGATTATGTTTACATCATTGCTATCAGAATTCACCAAATATTATGTTAAAGTCTGATAAATCAAGGGTCCAGCCTTCTTAATCCGTGTAAATTTAGCAAATTATTTGCGACTGTCAAATTTTTAGGTTAGTTCGCTCAGTTATTGCAGCGTGTGATAAAGTCATATCACACAGTTGCGGACGCATCTGATTGGCTAACGAGCTTTCATTTCACACAGCTTTGGTAGTGATGCAATGACCAATTTTCAGTAATAGTTTAGCGTGTGAATTTATGTACTTTTCGTAGTGGTCGTCTGGAAAACAATTTTACGATGTACTTCAGAACAATCAAAAAGAAATGATGCAGTTGGCAATACAATTCTGGAGACCTTTTTAATCCACAGTTTACCAGGTGAAAGCGGAAATACTATTTGACATGCCATTTTAACAATAAATACAAATAGGTTATGTCAGAGGTGTGTCCTGACAACTAATATAGGATTTTGAGTGATTGGAATGCTTTAGATTATTACTTATGGGTAATGTAAGAAACAAAAATACGTGCCTAAGGGAAACAACAACCATCATAAAAAAATGTAAATATACTCAAATTTAAATTTTCAAATGTCACTGTCAACAACAGGAAATAAATTTTTATATCAGTATAACCAATTTGAAGTAATTTTTTGTTATTGTTAACTAAATCATTTTTTTTTATCACTCATCACTCATACAGAGCATTTTGTTATTGAACAATTTAATGATGTACTAGGACATTATGTGGGAGATTTAGTGCATAAATAAAGATATAGGAATTTTAAAACTACATATTTATCAAATATGGGGTCCCGTGGCCGCGTGCCTGAGTGTCTGCTCGCGGAACTGAGCTCGATCCCGGCCCGCGCCAAATATTTCGAATTTTAAATGGCACAAAAGTGACCCCTGTGGTACACTCTCCACGCCAGCAATGAGTACCCGTGAGGTGACGCCTGGTAAGCGCCCGCACGGTACAAATATGTCATCATCATTACCGATATCTTCGATAAAGCAGATTGTGGCACACAGAAATGAGTAATATGCCGTGATGATATATTTATTTATTTATATTTATCAAATACCTCAAAGGTTTCCCAATAAGAGCGTTTGAATATGTCATTCAAATGAGCACGACGACCCTCATACTCAAACCATTTTAATAAAAATTTCAATGCCTTTTTGGCAGAGATGTGGTTCAATTTCATTAATAGCATGTTGGATTTCTGTCTTGAAATCGAGATTTGTTTGTAGGTTGTTAGCATAGACCTTTGATTTTACAAAATCTTACATAGGTCGCATAACATCAAATAACAAGATTTTGAAAACTGGTCGCGCCATCCTGCTGGCACCACATGCTACTGAGGTCCATAGCTACCATTTGATACCAGAAGAACTCAATAATCATGTTGCGGTAATGATCACCATTTGTAACCGTTGGGCCGATGTAATCCTAAATTCCACTTTGTTAAGTTCTACTTAATGTTAAGGTTTACCTTATATTTAGTTCTTCTGCACATGTACGTATCTAAGAATAGTAAATGGTAAAATATGCAACATTTTTGATTTACGTTTATAACTTCAATTTTTTTTGACTTATTCGATAATACCTGAAGAAACGCGTGATATTATATATAATTATAAGCCAGGGCATTTGAAAAAACCACCACATGTCCACTACATGAGTAACTGGTATCCAAAATTTCCACAAAACGTATAGAAAATGAGGAAATTAGTAGGTTAAACGGCAGAGCCCTAACACTAGTAGTTTTATAAAACGACGAACAGCTTACTTAGCTTGTATATTTCTCTAAATATAACAAACTTAAACGAACAAAACTAGGCCCCGGTTTTCCAATAGTTTTGTGCGTTTGATTAGGTTATGGTGACAAATTGTATGCAAGCAAAAATGTGCAAATATTCATATTACAATAGGGCCGTAAGCTACTCGTCGTTTTACAAAACTTCTAGCCAATTGTAAAACAAAGCTTAGTCAACGAAGGTTTAACAATCTTACAGCGTTTTATAATAAAATATCTAGGTGTTTTATAAAAACAAATTTCACAATCTGGCTACATCATTTTCGTGTATGTACAATGAAATGGAAAAGGTAAGAGATAATATAATGGCCGCAACAGATTTTTTCTTAACCTAGAAAGGAGATAATAAAGAAATCTTAGAGTTAGAGGAAAATATAAAGTAATCCCGTTCTTTCATCACGAACCTAATTCCATCTAGTGTAATATAATTGCAATTATCATTCGCATGTTTGCTTCCCCTCCCCCTCCTTTCTGGGCGAGTATAGTGACGTCACGCAATTAGGGTTTTTTCTCGTCACGTACGGGCGTTATGTGTGGACAAACATCAGATCAAGCCGGCTCGGATCCACGATCCACGATCGTCATCTGTTCATCTGATGTTGCAGAGCACACGTCTTTAATTATCCCTGCGCGATGCGCGTCTGTTTACAGCTGGACGCTGGAACGACGTCGGACGTCGCCAATTAACAGATATGGAGGAATTTGCTGGCTTGTTTCGATACTTGTCTATGATTGGGTGTTAATTGGAAGGCCGCGGTTGTGTTGTTTGTGCTGGCTGGCTTTTGTTTTCGCTGGGCCGGCGCCGCCACCTTGATAACACTGGGGGATGGTTATTGTCCTGTGGGATAATTGCGGTTCGGCAATTAGCCACGAGAACATTATCGATTGCTCCAACAAATTAAAAATAGACAAACCTGTTGGTACCACCACATCGAATTTACTACTTTCGCACAAATAACATCCTACTCCTTGTTTCTTCTAATTTATTTGACAGAGAACTTTAATAGATACATATAATTATAAAGACTCTCTAAATAATAATAATAATAATTTGGCACGAATTAGTTACCTATTCATTCGTAAAAATTACGTCATTTAAGCATTTCTGTAATCTGTACACAGTACTGTGCTTAGACTCCAACATTTCGGTAGTGCTTGCCATATTGCCTGGCGATAACGTGACGTCATTTTTACGTCATGCGCTTGCCCGGCGATACATGACATGTGATAGGTAGGTACTAGTGCTGTGAGGATCCGGCAAAACTTGGATCCGAGTACCCGGATCTCAAAATATCCGGTTCCTCGGATATCCGATGTTCGGATATTAAAGCGGATATCCGTAAATTTAATTCGGATTTGGATCCGGATCCAGATTTGAGCCCGGATCCCTTTTGGATTCGGATCTGGACTTGGATCTTGATCCGGATTCGATGTTTTGTTTACGGATCCGGATCCAAATTTTAATTCTGGATCCAATTCTATTAACTATATCAAACAAAAATTTATTGTGGATTATTTCATAATCAGATTTATTTGGTTTTGAAGCTCCATGATAATACTTATACATTCAAATATTATCATCGGGTTCAATACTGAGAATATTCGAATCCGAGAACCGATGTAGATTCTGAAATTCCATATCTAAAATCCGATACTTATACTCATATTCGGATCCGGATCCAAAATCCAATATTTAGATTTGGATCCAAAATCTGATTCTCAGATCCGGATCCAAAATCCGATACTCAGATCCGGATCCAAAATCCGATACTCAGATCCGGATATTTCAACAATCAATTATCCGGATATCCGGATATTTTTGGATCCGAAACCGAAACTATCCGGATCCGTATCCCACCACTAGTAGGTACAGATCCTTTAAAGTCAAATAAATTGTTATAAACTGATGAAATATGAAATGCATATTTAAAAATCAATGGTTTAGTAAAACCATCTCATATTCTTCGGGAGTCCCGAAACGCGGTCATATTGTTTAAATTACCCTCTTTGAGGAATTTGAAGTTTAGTACGTTTTAGTAAGATCTTAAGATTGAGAGTTGATAACGTAGTTAAGTTCAAATTAAATCGAAACTTGGTAGCTATAGTGTGGAACATGAAAGATGAACTGTGGAAAATATGTTAGCACAAATCACTACGCTTCGTTTAAATCCACACGAAATACAATTAATTTACTTTCTTCATACCTAATATAACATATACCAGTTGCCCAAATAAGTTTTAAAGCTACACAGCCTTTCTTATATTGACAGTTGATCTGTGCAATTTTTGTTCGTATCAGTTCTTGTTTTGTTTACACTCGGATCATAAGCGTACAAAATAAGTTAGAAGCACAAAGTTACTGTAATAATAATTATTATTTGACGGCGTCTATGAAATATCACGATATGAGCTTTTCTTTCCCTTACCCCTCAGGTCAAGATTGGTGTCCCGCCCTATACATTGGCTTGCAAAAAAGATCGCGCACACCTTAAAAATCAATAATAATAATTACCAAATAAATTTATAATTTCTCGTGTCAACAAATTAATTATTTGTGATTAAAAATAGGTTAACGAAGTCAAATAAAAAGTGATTAATTCTTTTGAAACATTTCGCTGGCAACAATGGTAACTATGGCTAACCTTGCAATTATTCGCAATGACAAATCAATTCAGCAATTTAATTTCATTAATTAAATGTTAATTATCATCCACTTTTACAATCACAAACAACAAACAACTTTTACAAACCAACATCAAAGCTTTCATTAAAAATATTTAATTAAGCCATCAATAACTTTGTATTCAACGTTTTGGCCAATTTATTTCGATCGTAGTTTGTTTTATTAATCACTGTCACTCAGCAAAGAAAAAAGAGATTCAACAACAACAAATAAAAAATAAACAAAGAAATTACCCAGTAATAATTAATTACTTCTAAAATTATTATTCTTAATTTGACAGTGTTGTGATGTACAGGTTAATAGCTCGCTCACGACGATGTTCGATTGTTATCTGAGTTGAAGTGAATTAAATGCAGGCATTTGTTTAAGGATTAGTTAAATAGTTGCACAATCGAGTTCTGATCGATCTCTCCAACACTAAGATTGAATGGAGCTAAAGGTCATTATTTTCCACGCCAAGACGTGACAATTGACTGTCGCGCTAGGATTAAGTAGATTGACGAAAGAATTTTAAAAATGAAACATGAGAAATTGAATTTAAATCGGTTTAGTAAACTTTCAAACAATTTGTATTGCAAACAAACTACTAAATAAGAAAGATGATTGAAGTTGGCAAAAAAAAAATTGTCAAGTAGAGATAGATCAGTTCATAGAACAAGAATACAGTAATACAAAAAAGTTTCCCTACAACAATATATTTTTTGTGCAACCGGACGCGAACTAACCAGTTCTCAGCCGCAACACAGGCCGCGAAATCCAATCCAACCACCAGAAGTGGTACTTTACTTGAAGCCAACAATTTTCAATGAAAAACTATATAATCCAAAACTTTTCAAATTTAGTGTTTAATGGCCAGTTGCACCAATATAACTTAAATATTAAACTTGGGTTAAATTGACAATATTGCAACGAAATATGTCAAATGATTTAAAATATATTGCTGTATTTCGATTTGTATTTTTTGTTTAAACCTAGCTTAATATTTAAGTCTTGTTGGTGCAACTGGCCATAAAACTTTTAGGTATATTATTTAGAACGACATTAAATTTTTGCTAAACTTGAGTGGTACTTTTACTTGACTCTCTGAATAAATTTTCTGGAAAAAGTTTATTAATATATAATACAAAACTTCTCAAATTTGGTATTTAAATCTTGTATATGATTGGAAACAAAATATTAGATTTTGACTATTTATGATAAACCGAATGTGGTACTTAACTTAAAGCTCTTAACAGACTTTTGAGGAAAAACAATAAAATATAATCCAAAATTTTATATTACATACTTTTCGATTTATTGGAGCAACAATTTGTTTACAAACGATCAACCGAAAGTTATAATTAAAGTTCATTGCTGTTTTAAACATGCAATTGGCGGGAGGTCATGTGCTGGCCACAACAGATATTTTTTTAATATCTTCCTTTTAATTATTTATTATTTTTTCTCCGAACCTTTTAGCTCCTATTTGGTATTGTATTATATTAAAGTTACTTCCGATACTAGAAAACCGTGAATGGGGTCATTTCACATTTCCTGACTTATTTTTTTTCTTTAAAAAATAGGTCAATTTAAATATGTAGGTGTATGTTTTTCATCTTACAATCTTTAGAATCAGAGATATGATTTTTTTAAAAGTTGCGTTTAATTTTAAATATTTCAACGGCTGACGACACAGTTTCATGGATACGACAGTCGAACTCTACCGGTTTAATTTGGAACTATGGTTGTTTGGTTTCGTATTTATTTAAATAAATATTTTATTTACATATCTTATACTGCCCTAATACTTTTAAAGAAATAGAAAGTAATAATAATCGTCTCTCTTGTATATTTTGCTGTCAGCTGTCACAAATTTAGATTAGATTACTGTTTCATGCTGTGGAGCGTAATAGTTATTTATTTATAGAGGGCCGAAAGAAAAGGTTTACGCCTCCGGACGAAATTTATTGTTTATTTATTCGTCCAAGTGTGCAAACTTCTTTCGGTCTAAGGTATGCACAACTGCAATCAAATGAAATGTTTTTAAATTATTTTTTAAATACATGCAAAGCTTGTTGCTATATAATTTACGTGACCAGGTTAACCTTATTTTGTCGTTATATTATAAATAATTAAATAAATACTTCTAAAATTCATATTAATTAAATAAAGGTTACGACAATTATCGGGCGTTTTGGCTTTTTACAGCCCGGCTGGCAATAAAACTGGCAAAAAGCCCGGCGGGCATAATGTTAAATTTTCCGCCCTGGTAACTAAGATATAAACAAACAATTTTAATGCAGTTGTGGGTCAATATGTATTTATGTATGTGTGGGGGAGAGAAATGCGTTTGTGTGAGTATGAAACACGTAACCTCACATAATTATTTAGTCCGTGTTTACAACCGCGAAAGTTTATTAATAAATTTATGAATGAAAAGTCACGCCTTTCAAATTATTTTATATTATTATATTTCTTAAATGACATGGATTTCATGATTTTATAATAAAAAATAATTTTTTTTATATGACCCCATTCTTTTAATGTAGAAAATTTATTTGTAATCTTTTCTGATTTTGCTTGTATGTATAAGTGTTGTTTATGTTTATGAAACAGATTTATTCGTTCGAAAACTCAAAGAAAATAAATTTCCCCCTTGTTTCCTGTTGAAATCTATTGTAGAATCCTCATAATACAGAATCAAGTGAGATATATAGGGTTGTATTTTTAACATCTGATTTATAAACATAATTAAGTAAAACCATAAAGACAAAAAGCAATTTGTAATAATTCTAGTCCAGTTTTTGTTCCCATATTTCACTTTTCCAAGCAAAACAACAGCGCAATAAACATATAAAGACATCGTAGGAACAAAAGACCAGGAAAATAATCACACACAGAAATATTTGGCTCCAATCCTAATTCTGAATTCCATACAAGATAGGGAGATAGTTCAGTGAGAAAATCGACCAACACAAGGATTAAAATCAAATGTAGAAGATATTTTTATACACAGAAATATTTTGCCATCGTAACAATTTTTTACCTCTCGCTAAGAGAGGTATTCGATTCATGCTAAAATTCGCATGTTCAGATTTTATTGAATAAGCCCGATTTAAGGTTCCTAGAATCCGATTATAACTATAAGACTTAATAAATATTTAACTGCAGTTTCCTCAATCTGATATTCCTAGGAAGAGCTGAAAAGGTTTTGGTAACAATTGAACAACCAGAAGTAGTAGTTTCTTAGAAAATTTCTTCTAAATATAATTTTTTGGAAATTTTTGTTATTACAAATATTGAAGAACAAAATTCTCCATCTAATACACTTAAAAATTTTATTATATCTTGTATAGATTTAGAGATAAAGACACTATATATATATATAGCAGATTCTAATCGCAGAGGCTAAGGCACTAAGGAAACGACTTGACAAATTCAAATGTTTATAACATAGTTTGAAAATGACATATGTCAGTGTTAAAAATCAACAGTTTTAGTGGCTTTCTGATAGCTTTTTCTGAGAAGTATATTTAATCTTTCTTATTATTTTATTAATGAAATATTTGAAATTATAGGTAAAATGCATTTATACATCAGAAATACCGCCAATCTGGTTAATGAATTGGAAGACATATAGGTAGAGATTCACGGGCTTGGCTTGAAGCTTGAAAGCTTGGCTTGGCTTGGTTTGAAAAAGCTTGAAAAATCAAACCAAGCCCGTCTTTCAAAAAAGCTTGATTTTTCAAGCCAAGCCAAGCTTCTGTTTTATCAAGCCCAAGCCAAACCAAGCCTACCATTAAAAAAAGCTTGAATTTTCAAGCCAAGCCAAGCCTTTGACTGTCAAGTAGCTTGGCTTGAAAACAAGCTTTTTCAAGCTTTTCATAAAATTATTGTGGAGTCCGACAAGACCGTAATTTGCAAACTTCTGAGAATTGGGGTTCCTAAAAGAACCAGCTTCACTACCTGTCAGTTTATTTAGTTTACAAAATTTGTAAAGAGGATTATTATTAAGCACTGTCTACTCAAATAATAATAACATTGCAAGTAGTATAAGGTGTAGCAATAAAATAACGAGATTTTTATTTTTCCGGCTTCCCTGCAAATTTTGTAACATTGCAGGCTATGTCATATTAATTTGTCATCTTCCCTCCATTCACTGTTCATGATAATTAGGCAAACTGTTCGGTAGTAGCCTTTGATTGAAATTAACTACTTTCCCGTACTCCGTCGGAATTATGTTAGTGTCAATACGAAATTCTGTGTGAAACTTAAAAAATTCGCTGCAGAAATGTACGAATTGTTGAAGAATGTTTATGGTGATGAGGGTCTACCTAGTTTTCGAACAGTTTAGAAGATTTAAAGAAGGAAGAAAAGAGATCGGAGACGATTAGCGCTTTGGCCGTGCACTGACATTGTTTTTTCGAAATGCGAGTGATTGTTCACATGTATTGGGTGCCTGAGGGGCATTTCGTTAACCAAGCATATTACAAGAAGGTTTTGATAACCCTTCATGCACGGGTGAGAAGAAAAAGGGCTGAAATGTGATGGATTCTCCACGAAGACAACGCGACGGAACAAAACGCCCTGTCGGCAAGACATTTTTGACGAAATACAAAATCACCGTTTTTAAAATTTAATATTTAAAAATATCCCTTGACATGTTTCATAAGATTTCAGTCGCAGAATCAACCTCTCAGTCATTTATCAGAGACTGGGTCACTCAACCAGAACCACAGACGCGTTTCGCTCTAATTGGAGCTCTACAGTGTGGTGTACTGACGCGTCTAGGAGGCAGTAAGGCTAAGCGAACAGATGAGAGGCTGGTTCAGAGACTGAAATCTTGTGAAACATGTCAAGTGATATTTTTAAATATCTTAATTTAACCAAGTATGAACTTTATTGTACTTTTATTATTAATATCACTTAACACCGAAAAGTAATTTGGGTGAAAGACTGCGTATGATGATTATGATAAATATTATAGTTATGTTTTGTTAAATAGTTCACAAATGTTGAGTCATATTTTTGGTAGCAAAGAATTTACAATGCTTTGTTATTCTACTATTTCCAAATCGTAGGAAAGAGAAAGTTTCTGTTTGTAAACATATATTTTAATACTATTCATAGCAAAATCCCTAATCTACCCCTAATAAACTGATTTTGTCTGTGGGTTTAAAATAGACAACAAAAGAAAGAGTGAGTATTTCAAGGAAATTCCCAACTGTATAGGGTTTTATGATTACCAGATGTATTTGAAGTAAAAGAAATAGGTTGACCGTTACATTCCATTATGAAATTCCAAAAATATGGATTTAAACACTGTTCTACCGTAAGTCGTAATTTTCTGTCTCCGGGGTCTAGAGTTTTTTTTTTAATTATGCAAAATGAGTATGAACGAGTTTTAAAAGTTTATTAGAAGGTTATTTCGTCATGTTACCAAAATACAATAAAGTCAAACTAATGTATAAACATAAACCTATAATGAATGAATGGAGTAAATAAAATTTATAAAAGTAACATAACAATTGCAGGGTTAAAATCGAAAATAAAATTCTAAATATCAATAAACATTAAATATTGTAAAATATTTTTATTTGTCGTTATTAGAAAAATATTTATTTATGTATACGATTATACTTTTAATGAAAAATAATAAATTATGTTGATCGTTTACTGTCAAATATAAAATTCAATTAAATGTTCATATCAATATTGTCATATTTTACCGTCTTATTTCATCTTTACACATAGTTATTCTTCAATATTACCAGAATGAATTTATGTAAAACTAAACATGGTACAATGGTATTACAAAACATTTATATATCGATATATCGGTATTAATTTCACATCGAATATCAATATTCAAATCTTAATACCGAACTAATAGTTTAATTTCACATATCAATACCTTTATATTACTTAATATACTGTACAAATCAATGACATGAAATAAAACTATCATATTATGTGCGTGCGTAAATAAGTTTGCGCATGAGCATTTACAAAGCTTGAAAGCTTGAAAAAGCTTGAAAAGGCTTGAAAAAGCTTGAAAAAGCTTGATAAAGCTTGAAAATCAAACCAAGCGTAAAAATTTAAAAGCTTGAAATTTTCAAGCCAAGCCAAGCCTCGTGCCCATCAAGCCCAAGCCAAGCCAAGCCCAACATTAAAAAAAGCTTGAATTTTCAAGCCAAGCCAAGCTTTTTTATTTCAAGCCAAGTAGCTTGGCTTGGTGAATCCCTACATATAGGACCTTCCTCATACAATGAAAAATAGATATAATTAGAAATATATGTGTGCAGAAGACATGTTAAATATAATAAAAAAAACAATATTTGGTTAAAGTTCTGTAATTTTTTTGTTATAAATCGACGGTTCGATAGAGAAATGCAATACAATACTTATATTATAGCCTTATATGGAAATGGCGAGAGGTCTTGTGCTGGCCACAACAGATTTTTTTAAATAAGTTTTCAGTGTTGTTGTAATAGTTATTTACTTATCAAGGCAGCGAAGTTCGTCTTTTCGGGATGAATATGGAAATTGTTATAATAACTATAATGAGTCAAGAAAAGGAACTTAAGATAAGTATTAATTTTTTCTGAAATCATATAATAATTCAAAATTACTGAATGGTCCATATAACCTATTTTCATTTAACAAGTAAATCACCTTGAAAATTTAAGGATCTCTATTTCAAATTGTACAAGAATTTAAAACTACTGTATACTGGACATCATTTATTTTAATTTCATAATTGTATTAAAACACAAAATGTGTTTGTGAAAATAAATATGGCAACGTTGCATTATACTTCCCTGCCTAGACAGGGATATTCAACTGTTGATTTTAATGTCAATTAATCCATTTATTTAGACCTGTACTTTCGACTTCCCAGAAGTATGTATAACTTATTCACAAACGAGGGTTTTGAAGTATAATTTATTTACCGACACCTGAACAAATAATGGATTATAAAAAAAAAAAAAAAAAAAAAACTAAAGATAATCATTCCAATTCTGTAAGAAAGTTGCTAAGTCTTAGAAAGTTTGCTAAAAATTATAACCAATAGAGATAAATGAAAAACCTGTATTGTCATATTTATTCTGTATTTGCAATTATTATTGATTGTTTTTTATAGCAATGTTGCTAAGAGCTAGTAAATTTTGCGCAGATATTTTCTTACCGCTATTATTCAAAAATCAAATGCACCCATTTTCCCTAAAATCTTCAAAATTTTCTAATTTCAATTTTCATATACTTTGATATATCTCAACGTGCTGATTTCGAATTTTTAAACCACAGGTTGATCTCTTTTCTCGTTCATGAGATATTTACATTTCTAATTGTACTCATTTCTGGGTTACAACCCATAAATGGGTGGAAATACAGATCTGGTGACTTTTTTGCGAATTTTGGTCATTTTCAGCTCAGCTATTTTATTCTATTTAGAATATTTGAGAACTTAGGTAATTTTGTCCGTAGAATCGAATAGTAAAGTCACCAAATATGTGTCACGACCCATTTTTTGGTTATTGCCCAAAAAAGTAATTTTTGCGTCACGCAAATATCTGAGAAACTAAAAGAGATATTAATTTGCGGTTTTAAATGTAAGTATAAAAAATAGATCTTTTAAATTTTGAATATTTTACCAAAAGTGAGTGTATATGAACTTTGAGAAGTATAATTAAAAATATGTATACCTCATTTCACTTAAGAAAATAGTAGATTGCGCTTGAGTGCCGACCGTTTTCAGATGTATTAAATAAATAATTTAAATTCGTGAAACCAAACTTTGTCAGTAATAAATATTTTTATTTGTAAAAATCTACAAGACTTGAGTATCAAAAATTGCAACAAAACATGGTTATCACTTATTTCCGAAGATTTTGTTTGATAAGTGGCAACTGACATGTGATATTATTTTCCGGTTTTGTTAACTAGGTTTTCATTCTGACAAATCAAAGGGCAGAATTTATATCCCTATCTAAACCACTGCTATTCTCTTACGTAAAATGAAGTATAGGTAGTAATGCACACTTGTGGGTATAAGAAATTTAAGAAATTTATTTTATGGAAGGGAAACATCATTTTCTCAACACTCCAGAGGAGCCTTCACTACTTTAAATCCAGCCTAACAAACAAGAAAAATCTGATGTAGCCAACACAATACCTCCCGCTATTTAATTTTTATTAATTTAAATACATACCTACCTATTTAGTAATGCTTCAAACTATATTATGTTCCATTGCATATAACTATTGCTTTATTTACGACTTTCTTTATTATTTAATATGTCACTATTATTAATTTGAAGTGATTAGTTTTTTGACAATGACGTTTACCTGTCAGTTACATTCATTTGAAAAATAAACTGTGTAACAAAGGAATTGTGTTTATCTTAGGCTTCGGGATTAAAAAAAGAAGAATGAATTTTAAATTTATCTGTAAAATATATAGAAAAAGTATTATTGTATACCTGTACAAAATTCAATAATCTATAATTTTCATAATGACAAAATGCGAAAAAATGGCATTTAATGGTTATGGTTATTATGAGCTTCAAGTAAAGTGCTATTTCCGTTTATCTGATTTACACCAAAATCTAATGGCTTCTTTCCGTATTAGAATAGGGTAGAAATACAAGGTTTCAGAATTTTCTGAATGATAGTATTTGAGTTAGAGCGAAGTCAAAATTCATGCACATACACACATACACACACACATACACACATACACACACACATACACACATACACTCATGCAGACATCATCGTGAAAATGTTAAAAATGGATTCTAGTGACCTTGAAACGTGGACATTTACTAAAATCTCGATATATGATTTTTAGCACGATCCCTGTACCTATAACAAATTGGATTCTAAAAAGTTAGCTTCACTGTCTAATGGCCAGTTGCCTTAATAATCGTCTTAGTAATATCGTATCGAAACGAAATGACAAATGAATTGTTAAATATCACTGACAAAATTTGGATACTCACTTTTTTGTCAAACTTTTGTTAAGACTTTAACTATAAGCAATGTAACTAGCCATAAGTGTCTGACATTGGATTGATTGTTACTTCTTTATTTAGATAAAAAGTATAAAACAAAGTTTTGTTTGCAGCTTTGAATATTATGTATGTATAATTTCAATATAATTCCTGTCAATTAACTTTATGAGAAATGGCGTGATTTTCGTACGCCCACTTGGTGAAATTATGGGAAAAAATTTGTATGTAATGAAAGCGCGCGAAAATAATCATGCAAAATCAGGTTAATTTCTCCTGCAAAATATTCCATAATGTCGAGAATCCCGGGCGAATCTAACACGAAAATCGGGCAATCATCAAAAACATACATTTAAAAGTACTTGTGAACCTAAGTCCAATGGCGTGTTATCAATTTTTACTTCAGTCTACATTAACACGAATACGAACGTGTTTATTACTGAATCCTACCCTTTCAGATAAATACTCACCCGAGTGTTGCGATTCAGGGTTTGGAATCTAACTGGACGACTATAGTTATGACTTCACTGATATTACATGTAGATTTTTATCGGGGTAATGTATGGAATTTTTAGTTATTATGCATGTAAATTAAGCTTTTATATGTGTGATTGTGTGTATGTGAGACTCTGGCTGGCAGTGTGATTTTGTTTAATAATAAGTGGCATTTTGAACGTGCCCTAAGTGCTGTTTTGCCTAAATAGCATGTAGACATTTTGTATTGCTCCTCTATTCCGATAACACAACTTATTATTATTATTTTAAATTTATATTTGAGAATGGGTTATTAAAGATATTTTAGGCTATTTATGACAAATTTATGCAGGGCTTTTCACGAAGACTTTGTGGACTTTATTATAGTGCAAGACTAAATTTTATATTATATAAATTTATAAACTAATTTTTAAAATATTATATTATAGTAGTTACTAAATTTATTTTCCTAAAAATATCTAAATTATACATTCATAAATTAATTCCTTGCAACAAATTAAAAACTGTTTTTATTAAGTTATTTTTGTAACATAATCGTGAACAGTTCAAGTGTTTAAAAATGTGTAATACCGTGAGTATTTTTTAACGTGAAACATTGGGTTTCTCATATCCATGGTTACGACTTGATTTTTTATTTGATTGACAGCAATGTATTTGCCCGTTTCATTTAAAATGAAACATAGGGAATGAATCTGATAGAAGTATTATATTTAAATATTATAAGGAATTTAGCAGAGTCAAAAAACTACTCGAGAGCACTAAACATATTTCGGGTACAAGATGCACACAGTTTTTTTTTTACATCTAAATTTAATTTTTAGAAAACAGGTATAATTATTTAAACAAAATTAACCTCTAATGACATCTTGTCAATATGACAGATAACCGTTGGATTTTCCTATAAGTTATGATTTGACATTTGGTTGACAGCAATGTATTTGTCTGTCTTATTTAAAATGTCACATGGGGAATGAATTTGACAGAAGTATTGTATTTAAATATTCTAAGAAATTTAGCCGAGTCAGAAAACCACTCGTGCACAAGGTACACACTATATTTTTTCTACAACTAATTTTAATTTGGAATGCAGGTATACTTATTTAAACAAAATTAACCTCCATTGAAGTCTTATCAAATATCAAATTCGTTCCCTATGTTTCATTTTAAACGGAACGGGCAAATACATTGCTGTCAATCAAATGTCAAGTAACCATGGATATAACAAACTCAATGTTTCACATTAAAAAATATTCACGGTATTTTGAAAGTCACGTGATCTGAAACAGAATGTGACGTCAGAGTACATATAGTTTAACATGTGACAAACTGTCGCCTACTTTTATTTATATAAATAACGTAAACTGTTTTCCTGTTGGCTATGAATGACGTGATGTATGTACTCCGTCGTCACATGAGTGGAAGGTTGTTTTTCAGAACTAGTTTCATTGAATTATTCACGAAAATAACAATAAATTATTATGTTTTTATTACTGTGAAAAATATTGCACAAACTTAATTTAAAATAGTTTTTAAAAAATGTGAAACAGGCTCATTCTCATTCCACGAAGCGTATCAGATAGGTATTCAATGCTCTGAATAGAAGGCTGTACCGTTAAAAGACGTAACGTCAACAATAGCAAATTAAATAATTCATTAATATTTTTATTACAAAATTTGTGTCATTCAGTGACAGTAAAAATGTATTATCCAAGAAACGTGCCAAAATTTTGTGAATTTTGAAAAAAATGTATTTGACTGATAATCAGCACATTGAAATGTTTATACCTTCAAAGTTTTGTACCCTTTTTATAATTCTCTTTATAGATTTATAAAATAATCCACTTTTAAAAATCTTGCAGCCTAGGTACGCTTTTAAGATATTAGTAAGTAAATTAGAAAAACAAGTAGGTATCACAAGGCAATCTGTTGTAGGGTATTCAGCCAGTCAAGCGGTTTACGTCATAAATACAATATCAGTAGAAACAATGGCGTCATGTATTTACATGTAAAACAGATTAAAATATGATCTGCGGATTACCTTCATAAATCCAAATCTTTCTTAAAAATGTAACACGAGTATTATCATATTTTTTTACCGAATTCAATTTTATTTAAAATTTTCTGAAGGATACTCCTTCCACCGTTATAAATACTTTATTCACGTAATGCAACAGATTATATAAATAATACAGAATACTGTCTAACTAATACCATTCAATTTCTCACTGTTTCTATACATTCCCTATAGCAACTTCAGTAGAACTGTCAATTTCAATTTCAGTGATTAATTTTGGTTTAATTTTTTTGGGTGATTGAATTGAAATGCAGTTTTTTTTTCTAGTCGAAATTTTAATAACAGTAAGGCGTTTGCCACACGCTGTACAAATAGATTTAATTTTCAAATTATTACTTGAATGTGGCATACAGAGCATTTTACACTTTGACTATGAACAACGAAACAAAAAACACAGAGAAGTCATAACACAGGTTGAAAAATATAATGTAGACATATAATATTTAGTTATATATATATATATATATATATATATATATATATATATATATATATATATATATATAATATATTCAAAATTACCAATAATAAAATAAAAATAATCAAAGGTCATTTTGCAAAAATTAACAAATTTTTACTTAATAATATTTCCAAATATAATTATTTCTGTTAATGGTTTCAAATACATACATAATAATAATAAAAACAATAAAATACCGTTAATAAAATATAGTTAAAAATATATAGAAAATTTCAAAAATCCCTAAACGATGACGTAAATCGCTTGATTGGCTGGATACCCTATAACGTAGGACTTCAAGTTTGGAAAACGAGCCGCGAGGCGAGTTTTACAACGAATGAGTGCGTTAACAGGCCTTATTAATTACCTATTTTTTTATACTATTTTTTCTATTGTGGTAATTTTACAATGATCTGCGACTAGTCAAAAATATAACATGAAGTTTTTTTTTGTCAGTTATGTTGGTAGTGCTTCCCGCTAGTTGACAGTCTGCGTGTTGTGTATTGTGAATTTTGTGTGATTGTATACAATACATTATCAAACAGTGGGCTTATAGATCTTCTTAATGACGTGTTATCAGTGCTTGTATAGACTTATAAGAACACCGAAATAGAAAAATACTTTAATCATGCATTTGATAATAAAGTAAATAATAATAATAATTGAAAAATAAATGTTACGGTCAATTTTTTTTACATGAAATAAAAAGATGGGGAGAGATAATTTTCTGGATACATCTTTATATAACGAGAAGTTTATATTGCTACTGTTAAGTTGTACTATAAAAATATGCTATTCGTATAATATTCTCTTCTGTTTGTACATTCTTGTGAAGAATTAATTTCGTTATAGTTTGGCTTGTAAATTTCCTTAGTTGGGGTAAATGTCACTTGGTAGGTTGATGTTCGGAATAAGACAATGGTCCGTACCTGGCTCGGGGCCATCGATCGCCCACCACTCCGGAGTCCAGAGTCACCGGAGTCACGTGTGAAATTAATAAATGTACACCCCACCGCAATTAAACATCTGATATTAATTTACTGATACAAAACAAATATAGCTATTTGTTATCATTATGAACTAGTATACACTTTTTACCGGGTCATGCTAGAATTATTGAGAGTAAGCAACAAATTTAAATTTTATTTTAAATATTTTCAAAGTAGTTTCCTTCATCAATTATATAGGTACTTCATCATTCTTTCCTTCCACTTCGTACATGCTCCCAACCAATATTCTTTCGGCATTCTTTCAAAATATAATTAATTATAGTGTAGTATTAATCTCTGATTTTATTGAATAAGCACGATTTAAGGTTCCTAGAATCCGATTATAACATTTTTAAAATGATATGTGTGAGTGTGTGTGTGTGTGTGTGTGTGTGTGTGTGTGTGTGTGTATGTATGTCTGGATGTTGGAGGGACGATTTCTCAAAAACTGTAAGACCTGTTTAACTATGAATTCCTCAATCTGACATTCCTAGGATGAGCTGAAAAGGTTTTGGTAACAATGAGGTCATGCACGACTTTTTTTTTATAATTTTAATCGATAGAGTAGTGAAAAATAATAGACCCGTATTTTTTATTTTTCCTCAAATCGATCTTTAATCATGAAAAAATTGTAATTGAAAATGACATTCTTTAAAATGCGGCTGAAGACCCCCGCTTCGTCCCTTGTCCAATGACGTCACAGAGTGAGAAGCACGACCATTTTGATTTTCACATTGTCTTAAACATCAAAGTGACATTTAAAGATAACCTAAAATTTATGAAAGTAAACATGTCGATGGAACGTTGTTTCGTGCCAAAATAAAGAATAAAATAATATTCTGGAATATATTCAATGTCTCATATGCGTTTATAACCTCCTACCGTCTAATTCAAAGATTCAAAAGTGAAAGAAACATCTGATGTAACGTAGATAATTTCACGCCAAATGAAAATTATATTTATAAAAATAAATAGAACGATATTATATTAATATAATATAGCATATTTAGATATGTAATCCTCAATTTATAGTTTATATATATTTTTCTTTTAGAAATGATGTGTCCATATAAAATGTTTGTTTGAAATGAGTCTGAACTTCGTTCGTAACGTTGTGACGACAAAACATGGCTGGTTTTTGCAACTTTTTAAAAATACCGTACTTTAAAACGATTTTATACAACAAAAAATATAAATAAAAAATAATTTAATCATACTGATCGATGAATTAGACTATCCTTTTTCGATTTAAACAGAAAAAAGGTAAAATTATTTTTTTTGCATGACCTCATTGGACAACCGAAAGTAGTAGTTTCTTAGAAAAATTCTTCTAAATATAATTTTTTGGAAATTTTTGTTATTACAAACATTGAAGAATAAAATTCTCCATCTAATATACTTAAAATTTTTATTATATCTTGTATAGATTTAGAGATAAAGACACTAATAATATATAGAATAATCGCAGAGGCTAAGGCACTAAGGAAACCTCTTGACAAATTCAAATGTTTATAACATAGTTTGTAAATGACATATGTCAGTGTCAAAAATCAACAATTTTAGTGATATTCTGATATTTTTTTTTTTTGGGAAGTATATTTAATCTTTCTTATTGTTTTATTAATTAAATATTTGAAATTATAGGTGAAATGCATATATCCATCAGAAATACTGGCAATCTGGTTAATGAATTGGAAAAATCTCTGACATTTAGGAACTTTCTCATACAATGAGAAATAAATATAATTACACTGAAAAAAATTTTGCTTTAATTATGAAAAAAATGCAGGTAAAATCAAAATATTTTGCATTCAACTTTGATCCAACAAAATTTTTACTTGTTTTGAAATTACTTCTGTTTTTGATCTTTCAAACGAAAGTAATTACTGTTAATTTAAATGTATTATATCATTAATTATTTTATATTGATTTGAAATTAAAAATGTTGGCACAAAAGTAAAATGTTTTGACACCAAAAATAATGCTTTTAAATTTAATATTTTTTATTCGTTTCAAATGCCGTAATTTTTAATTCAAAATATTGATTTTTTGAATCAAAAGTAAAATAATTAAAATAAAAATAGCGACGTAAAATATTTTAAAATAATTGTATATGACTTTCAAACTAATGAAAATATTATTTATTTTAAGTACGTGTACAATCAAATTGAAAGTAAACTTTCAGTTTAAAAAAATAAATTTATAAGTGAACATCACTTACATTAGAAATGATTGCAAAAAGATTTTTATTTGAAATTATCCAATTTTTTGAATTAAAATCTTTTTTCAAAAGTATATGTTCCCGAAAGTTTTTAATTTTACCTGCAATTTTTTTAAAACTATAGCTAAACTTTTCATTTTTGCAGATTTTAGAAATGAAAACACACTATTTTGAAAATAAAGTAAAAATTTCTTTCAGTGTATAATTATATGTGTGTAGAAGACATGTTAAATATAATAAAACACAATATTTGGGTAAAGTTCTGTATTTTTTTGTTATGAAACGACGGTTCGATAGCGAAGTGCAATACAATATTTATGTAGCCTAATACGGAATTGGCGAGAGGTCTTTTGCTGGCCACAACAGATTTTTTTTATTATTTTTTTCTGGAAGAAAGGATGAACAAAGAATTTTAGAGTAAACTCGTCTTAAAAATATTAGTAATAAGCCAAATATGTTCTCGACAGTAGTCGACAAACTGTTGATTCTAAAGGGTACAATTTTTTAATGTTCGTATAGCTAAAATATTTTTATATATAAACTTATGCGTTAAATTCATGATAAAATTATTATAAGCATAAATGCATAAATAACATAAATGAAGTGATTTTTTCCCTAATATATTGTAGAACATTGAAACAGTTTAACCATTGTTTGGCAATATTTTGACAGCAGATGGCGCTAGTATTTGTCTATTAATGGTTTCACGGTGGGCGGATGAAAAAGACGCGCGAGTCTCGCTTTTAAAATCGGGCAACTAATAAAATTTCTTAGGACATGATACGTCATATTAATTATTAATAGATTTCAATCGCTTTTGCGAACTAATTAATATTTAAAGAAAATATTTCACCAATACTCCTTATTTATGGGGTCCCGTGGCCGAGTGCCTGAGTGTCTGGTCGCGAACCTGGGGGAACCGGGTTCGATCCCGACCGGCGCCAAATATTTCGAATTTTAAATGGCACAAAAGTGGCTCCTGTGGTGCACTCACCACGCCAGCAATGAGTGCCCGTGAGGTGACGCCTGGTAAGCGCCCACACGGTAAAATATATCGTCATCATTACCGATGTCTACATGTGTTGTAGATACTGACACACCCAGAAATGGGTAATATGCCGTGATGATATATTTATTTATTTATTTTATTTATACTCCTTAATTTACGTATATTTTCGCTGTCCTACCTAAGATAGTTGATAATTTGACTATGTTATAATTCCCAATTATTATTACATTGTCGAAAATGCATTCTGTTTAATTTCATGTTTACATTCTCAATGATAGTTTAAAAAAATATTAACCAAGTTTACCAAACTTGTGATAGGTAAGTCCGAGCAGGCTACACAGCAGCGATATGTTGGATGGGTGAACGCTCAGCAAGAAAAATTTATCACACTGCGGCTCGGTGCGTCCGGCACTCTTACACCGAAAGGTACAAAAAGGGTTATAGATTATATATACAGGGTGTCTCTTAAATAGGGGGACATGGCTTAAACACAGATTCCTGAGGTTAAAATAAGACGATTTGACTAAACTTGCTTCTACCGAAAAGTTTATCATTTAGCCAGAAATCTGCTTCAAAGTTCTTCGAAAAAAAAATAGTTTTGCTTAACAAAACGCTTTATACGATTTGGATGAAATTTGGTATGACAGTTTATATGGTTATAGGTCATCTTTTAAGGTGATACTTGTTATTATTACTGAACCACTAGTGTATGAAACTTAGGTCTCCCAACATTAATTAGACCGTAACTTTTTAATGGCAATGCCGAGAACGTGAAATTATTTTTCTTCAGAAAGATACATTCAATAGTAAACTTTTGTCTCTTATTAAAAATTACTTGTTTGACATTTAGATAGACTGCTAGATTAAATTTATTTTAAAAATTTAGCAGTGCAGACATTCAGATTTTATTTTTTTCTGTGTGAACCGTAACAGATATCACAAATTACACAGAGAGACAAAAGTTTACTATTGAATGTATCTTTCCGAAGAAAAATATTTTCACGTTTTCGGCATTGTCATTAAAAAGTTACGGTCTAATTAATGTTAAGAGACCTAAGTTTCATACACTAGTGGTTTCCTAATAATAACAAGTATCACCTTAAAAGATGACTTATAACCATATAAACCGTCATACCAAATTTCATCCAAATCGAGTAAAACGTCCGATTATTATAAGCAAAATTAATTTTTTTTCGAAGAACTTTGAAGCAGAATTCTGGCTAAATGGTACACTTTCCGGTAGAAGCAAGTTTGGTTAAATCGTCTTATTTTAGCCTCAGGAATCTGTGGTTAAGCCATGTCCCCCTATTTAAGAGACACCCTGTATATAACTTATTAAACTTTATTTCAAATAACTGATAAAATAATAGTGCAAATGGCCTGTCTGATTTTTTTTCTCATTCTCAACAGTTCTACCCTTGTATGTCGTGGTTTTCTGGCGTAAAAGCATTTTTTTTATTTTTATTTTTATGACCGGTTGCACCAACGTAACTTAATTTATATTATAAGCTTTCCTTAAATTGCAGCGAAATGAAATTTCAAATGAATTATTATGCATTACTGGTGTAATATTTCGATTTGCATTATTTTATTCAACTGTTTTTAGACAGCTTTTTTACAACATTTAGAACCGTGAACGATTCATTTATTTAATTGTGGTTTAGGAACCAAACCCTTCTCAGTGTAATCTATGAATTTTTCACAAAATATTTCTTCGTATTTAAGTAATTGAATCGTTCACGGTTCTGAATGTTATAATAAAACTGTATAAAAACAGTTGAATATATAGTTACTAGGGTGTGGTTCCTAAACCTCCAAGTGTGACGCGCTCTCTATTAAACACTCAATGCTCCGAAAGGAGGGTATATTTCGATGTAGACTAACATTAAGACATGTGAAAAATTTATTGACTTCCGAGGGATTTCATAGCTCAGTTGGTAGAACAATACGAAAGTCCTGAGTTCAAACCCCGCTGAAGTCTATGAATTTTTTACAAAATATTTCTTCGTATAATTGCATTATTTTGTTGAATGTGGTATACATTAAGTATTACTCGAAATTTCATTCAAACTGTGAAACAGAATTTATTGAATTTGTAAGAGAATAAATATCGTTTGACTAAAATTTCGAGTAATTGTACCATATACTAGTGTTCTAATAATCTTTTGGTAACAAGTACTTAAAATTGTCAAAACAGTTGGAGCTGAAAAATGATTTTATTTGTTAAATTAAATTATATACCCATTTATAAATCTGGACTGGTAAAGCTTTATTGTACATTAGTTTAGTTTACGTTTAATTTATTTTAATTAAATGTTTGTTGAATACGTGTATTCGTTTGTTCCCTTTGTCCAAATTCTATTCGGTCAGTAATGGCAGTCAGGGTGTCTCCCACGAAACAAAACACTATCCTCTCCCCCCTCCTCGGCCGAAGCGATTCCCGCAGGTGTAATTATTGTTGCGTGACGCGCAAGTGATTAAAACATAAATTACTGGTTTGAGGAAATTATTTTCGACGTGCTGCTTGCCTTACGCCGCCTAATGGCGACCAGCGACCACAGGCCCTCTACACAAGGTCTTATCGCCTGGAATTTATTATTGAGCGAGCAATCAAACCCTGCGATTTGTTCTTGTTTCGTTTTCGCGCGTGTTTGAATAGGGAATTAGTAGGCCGTGATTCACAATCACAAATGAAAAATGAAAACGTTAAAACAAAGGAAACCTATTCTTTGTTTCCAACATTAAAGAAACAGATGATTTCAAAGAAATGTGCTGTTAATATCAGATTTCAAATATGCGGGTATGTTATTATAAAATCATTTCAAATGAAACAAATGGAATATAGTTTATAATTACAGTCAAAACTAGGGCAATAATACCCTCATTCAAAACTGTTCATCTATATAATTAATCAAAGTAAACCCAATGTCCTTGTCATCCTGGACTGATTTATAGAGTCAAGCAAGGCTCAGTACAGTTAATAATAAGATGGGCAACCGTCTAGGAACGTTGTTATAGCGCTTTCTCTTTACCACTTGGAGTTGCTATTATCTACCCCCCGTACTACGGAGTATCCATATGAAATCGGTTAAATTAGACAAAATTTTGTGTCCATTATGAGGCCTTTAAAATATAAATCTTTACTGATTTTTGAATATTGATTGAAAAAGTACTAATTATAACACAATAGCAAATAATTATGAAAAATATATGCAATAATTGTAAAATATATGATATATGTCGTGCATGCATGTGCTCTCTTTAAAAATATCTGATGTGGACACCACATGACTTCCTTGTACGCCTGTTACACTATACATATTTTGTTAATAATTAAAATATGTAGGTATAATAACAGACCCAATCATAAAATTGCACGTATTTGACATAATTTGACATTGACATTAAATTCTTTATTTTTTTGTAATTTCTTGTTCTAATTCATAGCAAACTTAATTACAGAAACCAAAAAGTACATAATGTTTAAATTTACATATCTCGCTTATACAAAGAACTAATTTAATCATACTTGAAGTTTTCGACGCAAAATTCAATTCTTTAAAACTTTTATTTGAAGCATTTATTGTTAAATTCAAGATAACACCATTTTTTTTCAAAAAAAAAAAACTGATAATAGCTTCAAGTAAAGTATCACTTCCGGTTACACTATTTTAACCAAAGTCTATTATGTTATTTCCATTGATATGAAAGTATTATATACCAAATTTGAAAAGTTTCGGATTATATTTTAATATAGTTTTCCATTAAAATCTATTATGGGCTTCAAGTAAAGTACCACTTCTGAAAGTTATGCAATGACCAAAAAGGGAGGTGCACAACTAGATGTTATAGCAGTCCTAAATACAAAATTTTAACTTTCTACGGCTTCCCGTTTTTCAGTTATGCGAGATACGTACGTACGTACGTACATACGTACATACGTACGTACGTACAGACGTCACGACGAAATTAGTCAAAATGGATTCAGGGATGCTCAAAATGGATATTTCCGTTGAAATCTGGAAACCGAATTTTTTCGCGATTACAATACTTCCTTTACTTCGTACAAGGAAGTAAAAATGGTTGAGAATAAATGTTGATAAACTTCTTAGCAGAACGGAAGGAAATACAATAATGAAAAGGTACAAATGCCAGTTCCAATTTTTGTTTCCGTAAAGTGAAATGTGAAATTATATTCCTGGCATGCAAATAATGAAAGTTTCGGGCCGTAATTATAATTAACTCCCAAACGAATTTCACTAATTAGTATAATTTAGCCTCCCTAAAATAACCCGTGGTCCTACCTTCGTTTCTTCCCCAATAGTAGAAATAAACACGTTCATGTAGAAAATTACACAAAAATTAATATCACTTCCTATAAACTGCCCTAAAATAATATGCGCTCTATTTTCTATAAATGGTACCTACTATTCAATATGCATACGTATGTCCAAAATAGAATAACTTTAATACTGTAATTAATTTCGCCCAAAACCGTGATAGGTACCAACAAACATAATTATTAAATAAAATATTTAAGAAAACACTCGCCATGTTTTAATTAAGATTTTTTAATGCTATGAATTGCTGCAAAACTAAATGAAGTTTTATTTAAAATAATAAAAAAAATTGAGTGGAATACCCCATTCTCGTGCGTGAAGTATTTTACAGCGCTCCAGCTAATAAGGCACTCGCCTTAAGGGCTTGTGCTTCAAACAAAGCTGTCGCGCTGTAAAATACAACTTACACGCACTCGAATGTAAATGACTATTTTTTACTTCCCGCTGCCCTTGGTAAGGGAGGTATAGGGATCGTGCTGGAAATCGCATCGAAATATTTGTAAATGACTAGGTTTCTAGAATTCGATTTTAACATTATCATGATGATGTCTGTATGTGTGTGTGTGTGTGTGTGTGTGTGTGTGTGTGTGAGTGTGTCAGGATTTTGTTGCTTTACATTAAAAATTACTTATGATCGGAAATATTAAGCAAATCAAACTTTCAAATTTTTAATTTTTAAAATTTGTAAAATTTCCTCTTTTGAATTTTCGTATTGTGTGTTTCTCATGTGTTCACACTGTGTTGTATGTATGTGTGTGCGTGTGACGTCACATCCGGCAATTAGAGGAATTGTTGATTAGTTGAATGCATCGATAATTAGTTGTGCATGTGATGGCACAAAATATCGTGGTTGGGTGCGTGTAGGCGGCTAAGCCGGGGATTGTAGCGTAACGCTCGGAACTCCAGTCCCGCTAGTTACAAATGTCCCGCAATTACCGCACAATGCCACACGGTTTTCGGTGATGGAGATGGAGACGAGAGACGGCGAGGCGATGGCCCACTCCAAATCACACAACATTCATAAATAAACAACATCTAAATAAATTATTTTTACCCCGTACTTCTACTAATTGTTATTGCTTTTTCTTTAAAACACTCCAAAACGGTAAATAGTAATTATTACCCTCGTTATTACTTGTTCTAATGGATTAGACTTGAGGTGTGATCGGTTTCGAATACCCGAATAATTTAATGTTGACCTATTCGAACCACTGAAATATATACTAACTGGAACTCGCATACTCTACCTATCAGCGTACGCTGCGCTGAAGCTCATTGAACAATAATGGCTGGCCCTGTTCGCGCACGTTCGTGCCGAACCGAACCTAGCCGAATAACTCGTATCATAGCTGATCGCTTTGTTTTCATATTATGCTTCATGTATTTAAACATGCGCCACACGAAATAATTTCCGTCTACTCACGAACTGTCTCGATGTTTGCCAACTACTCCAGCAGCAGGCTTCCGTCTACTCACGAACTGTCTCGATGTTTGCCGACTACTCCAGCAGCAGGCTTTCAATATGCTTCACAGTCACGGTTCGTACGCGCATTCCAGTTAGTATATATTTCAGTGATTCGAACCTTTGATCCTCATTTTCACCTCTCGCTAAGAAAGGTATTGGATTCAAGCTAAAAATCGTATATCCAGATCTTTGCGAATAATAGAAATGAAAAAAAAAAAACAGGCCATAGTTCCAATAATTATGACTATCAGTCATAAGTCATAAATGTCTTTATTTAAAATAGACAGACAACATTTCGGACTCGGACATGTTTTTATACATCTTCGTTTTTTAATGGTGACTATAATATGGTTGCCATAGAATAATCGAATGTTCTGGAGTAATCCTGTTGGTTTCATGTTGTGACGTGTGTAGTAGACAAAACTGTCCAAAATGTTCTTTTTACTAGTCATAATTATTGGAATCTGCGACCTGTTTGTCTTTTATTTAACTTTTTAATAAATAGTTCAATAGTGTGAGCTGTAGCGTTTTGCCCGAATCTCATGTTTTACATCATTTTGAAAATTGTTATAGGATCGTCTTAACTATAGCTTATTTTTACGAATTATTATGACACCGATAGATACTGAAATCATGTCTAATCGACCATAGGTATATGGTTTTTCTTAACGGTTTCCCTTCCAATTCCTAGCTACACTGATCTTGCTTGACTTCAAGCCTACTTATTTATGACATGACAAGTCCAATGGGTATAGAAATTTTAACAGATGGATATCTGTTAAAATTTCTACAATATTCTTACAATCAATTATGCAAATACAAACTATGTAAATACTCTCAATATTCTAATTTTCTAACGTCTTTTCGTGAGAAAGTCCAAACTCCATCAACAATTTGCAACTGTCAAGTAAATCCTATTGTGGACATTGGCCGATGTGGAATTTGTATTTAACGGAAAGTGCAGAATTTCGCACGGCGGGCACACCTGACCCCTGACCTAGAAATCGGTAACGATGCTGCGTGACCTTCGAAACTAGAGCACCTGGGTCTCTAGCCGGATAGCCACGGGATATATTTGCATCACAATAGGAGAAGAGATCGTTAATATACCGACGAATATGGAACACTGTGAGAAGAGCCAATTTCAAAATTGGGAAAATATAAATTAGGGATATTACAATATGAATATGTTGTTAAATTGTTATTTATTATTAAAAAGAATGGTGTCATAGATTGTAAAATCGATTGTTTTATAAAACGCCTAGTGATTTTATAAAACAAGGCCAGATTGTCAAATCTTCGTTGACTTACGGACAGTTGCATAAAACGTTATTAGCTGATCACGTGTTAAATAACTGCAAATTGTAACCATGGATACGTCTCAAATATACATTCAAAGTTCACAATGTTTTATGCAACTGGGCCTCAGGCTAGATATTTCATTTGCAATAATTTCTCTAAATACACCTGAACATAACTTGACCTAACGCACAAAACTCACGCCTTTTTGTATCAGTAATAAAAAATGGGTTTTTGCCGTTTGAAACAAACTATATATTTTTGAAATATAAACAATGTATATTTTTTGTCAAAAAATTCGGTGGTGAGTTTATCATGAATAAGCACATTTTAGGGTCCCTAGAATACGATTTTACTAATTTTACGATGATATCTGTATGTGTGTGCCTGTCTGCCTGTATGTATGTATGTATGTATGTATGTATGTATGTATATATGTGTGTGTGTGTGTGTGTGTGTGTGTGTGTGTGTGTGTGTGTGTGTGTGTGTGTGTGTGTGACAAAAATTTCTTCAACGATAACTCCAGCACTACAGGGTCCTCCACCATCACAGAAAATTAAGTAAAAAGTTAGTTATATTGAAAGTAGATAATATAAAATCACGATAAAAGTTTTTTAAAAATTGTTAGTTTTTGAAATATTAGTGATTTTAAGCATCTATATACAACGATTGCTATCTTTCTTGCGCAGCCTACTAACTGGTGCGACAAAGATAGCTATAGGTTTCTTTAAAAATCAAATGTAGTTGAACTAAAAACAATTATGACTTTTTAATACTACAAATTGCTTCAAAATTAAACAAACGTTCATTTAAAATAATAAAAAAATTAGAGTGGAGGACCCTATTCTAAAAATTATAATTTTTTCACACTTCTCTTCTTTATATTTAACATTTGATTGTCTACACGGTTTGATTACACATTTTCTTTCATATTCAGTAGGTATAGATTTAAAAATAATTAAAGAGATTAACTTTCATATATCAGACAGCTATGCTATAACCATGGAAACTGGTGATATATTCAAATAATATTCGAAATGACAGATGTCAATGTCAAGTGCAATTTACATAGTATATGTTCGTTTTATAATTTTATTGGATATATAGAATCTATTCCAAGAAATTTTCGGCATGGAATTTGTAGAAAATAGTCATGTTCGTGTTACAATTTTACTGGATATGTAGAATCTTTTCCAAGGAACTTTTGGTATCGGATTTGTACAAAGTACATAGAATTGACGGAAGCTAATGTGCTCGGCCACATCAGATTTTTTTATTTGCATATTTGGAATCTTTAGTATTGGTTAGAAATATTTTGCCTTAACCATGTTTTTATACAATATCAATGAAAAAATTATTTTTATAGTGTGCATATGACATAATCAATAAACTAATAAACAAATGAACTTATAAATAGTTCAAATGTAATTTGTCATTAAGATTGTAGATAGCTCTAATTACTTGATAGTAAATTGATTTTGTTTTAATTACTTTGGAACCATAATAATTAATATGTATGCAAGAATATCTATTAAGAATAGCGTAGTTACACACTATATTCTAATTAATAATTAAGTTAAGTGTCATTTCACGTTAAAAAGTTAATAAAAAATGGTATATAAAAAATCTGTACCTTGGAAACAATAATTGTCGGCAACCACACTGCGTAACACAAAACACTGTCTCATAAAACTACCACAAAACAATGTCTATTAAACCTTAAACAAAACAATATTACTATCTTTCAAAACACACACTATTAAAAACATCCGTATTCTCCAACGAAGCACATTATACTAATCTTAAAGCAATATTAATTAAGAATTTTCTTGCAATATCTTGTAAACTCACAACTAACATTAGCGACCGTTGACGCTACTGGTTTTTGTTTCCAATGCACACTTAATTTGAAAGTGCGGGCAGTGCTGTGATATGTTCCCGTTGGGATTATATTTTTAAGTTTTAACCGTGTTTAAATGTTTATTTTAATTTTTTTCGTGAATAACATGAGTGGTGAGTTGTATTATTGTTACATTGTTTTAATATTTATATGAAGTTGTTAAATTTATTATGATTATTTGTATACATGTTTAAATTGTTTTTGAAGTTTCAATTTAAATTTAACTGTTTCCCAAAAGATTTTATTGTTGGAAATAGTTCAACAACGTTTGATGATGAGATGTTATACCGAAATATTAAAAAAATAATGTAAAAGCAAATAAATACAGTATGAAATGAAAATTTTTCCGTTACACATATGCATACATTAGTAGAAGGCTTTGAAACCAGTGAACCTCAAAATGTTTTTCTCATACAAACCTACAGATTTACGTATAAACAGGATGTATACAATAATTCGTAACATATTCGTATATTAAATACTATTTGTCTCATAAAAGTTTATGGAATGACACAAATTTTAGTAAATACAATTCTGAATTTTCTGTTAAAATTTTTAAATTTACGGCTTTAGTGACCAAATTAATTTAATTTAAATATAATAATAGATTTAGTAGGTATGTGTTATTTCAAGAAATGAACGTTTGACAGTTTACTCGACATTCATTTTTTGTTCGCATACCAATGTAGATATGTGCTTGTAAATTAAGTTTACTTCGGCACTAAAAATCAAAAATTAGAATTTTAGAACCTGGCTTTTTATAATACCTCTATTCGTTTTCAAAATAATAGGCGAATTGTAAAATTAAGTTCTGGATACTTTTGCTTGCATAATTTTTCTAAACGTATCGTAACGTAATGCGGGATATAATGTAAATAACTCACGCCTGCCAAACTCGGGTCGAGTTTTGTGCGTAAGGTTAAATTATATTAAAGTATATTTAAAGAAGTATACAAGCTAATTAAGTTCAAAACTTATTTTACAATTCGCCCAGTAATTTTGTAGACAGCTAGGTGTTTTATAAAACCGCGGATTTTACAATCTGCCTACTTTGCACCACTTATATTTAAAGTCTTAACTACAGATTAATAAAAAAAAGTGTATAAGTATAGAAGTTTTAACAGTAATTGGAGTAACGATGATCGACTGGAGTTAAATCAAGTCATAAGAAGAAGAAGACCATTGTTATGGTCGAAACGTAGGTTTCAAATTTAAATAAAAGCGTACTGACTGCAGTTTGATTACTTTACTTTCTTTAACAGTAATATTACGAATATTTGACAACTGATTTGACATTTCATTTCAATAAGATATTGACAATTTAACCAACGGTTAAAATTTAACAAATAAGATGTATCGAAATTTTGACAGTAATATTTAACAACTCATTTCTCATTTAACCAACAGTTAAAATTTCACTATACGCAGTACAACTGTAGTGGTAGCACGCACTTTAGAATTCTATCATAGAAAGCAGGCGAATACGATTTTATTTTTACGAATCTTGGTAGCACGCACTTTAGAATTCTATATTCACTTTTTGATTCGGAAATTATTGGATTTTATACTATTAAAATAAGAAATATTATGACAGTTGTATATAATAAATGTATAAATTATATATAAAATGCCTTTGAATAGAACTGTGGCAAAATAATAACGTTACTTTGACACTTTCGCCTCAAGTCGTACGCTTGCAGGCGAATATTTTGAGACACGCATGCTACCAAATTTTCGCTTCATGGCGAAATGCGAAAACAAATAATAATAATAATAATAATAATTCTTTATTTCCAAAGATCAAAATACATTGATATAGGAAAAGTCAAAATTTACAAACACAAAATATTCGTGCATAGGTTAAAAAAAGAAGAAAGTTATTACCTATTTATCATTCAGAAATTCATTGACATGATAGTAACATTTTTGTACAAGATATTTTTTTAAATTATTTTTAAAACTATTTACGGATTCAATATCTTTGAGATTTTGAGGTAGTTTATTATAAAAAACAAGGCCATAATAATTTGGATTATTTTTTGAGTTGTTTAATTTTATCTTTGGTATTTGTAAATTGGTTTTTCCACGAGTATCGTAATTATGAAGTTCGTATAAAGTAGGCAACTTGTCTTTCTTTGCTTTGATATGTAGGATGGTATTTAAGATATATAGACAAGGTAAAGTTAACAATTCTTCGTTTCTAAACACCAGCTTACAGGATTCTCTCTTGTTTAACAAAAATATATTTCTAACAGCGTGTTTTTGAAGCTTAAAAACACGAATTGCAGAGGGTGAGTTACCCCAAAAAATAATTCCATAACTTAGGATGGAGTAGAACTTGGCAAAATAGAACATTTTAGTTAAAAATATGTCGGACATTAATCTGACATTTTTTATAACGTAGCATAAAGATGAGAGTGTACTACAAATTTTGTTAATGTGAATATCCCATTTTAAGTTTTTTTGTACATGTAATCCTAAAACTTTCGCATTATCTACTTTCGGTAGCAATTGCCCATTACAATTAACTACCAAATTATTTTCTTTCTTGGTATTTGAGAAACTAATGAGTGCGGATTTGTTAACGTTAAGCATAAGATTTAAAGATGCAAACCATGACGACAATTTCGTTACAATATTCGACACTTCATTTATGTCTGAAGATAGAATCGATACATCATCCGCATAAGCAACAAATTTATTAAGATTTAAAATGTTTTTAATACCGTTTATATAGATAATAAAGAGTATGGGTCCAAGAATTGAACCTTGCGGTACCCCAAACTCCACTGTTTTTGCCTCAGATTTCTGATTATCGTAAAATACTACTTGTTTTCTGTTCTGCAAATACGATTGAAACCAATCTGTAGCGATCCCTCTAAAACCGTAAGTGTTTAATATGAATAGTAGGAGAGAATGATTTACGCAATCAAAGGCCTTTGAAAGATCTAAAAAGATGCCAGAAATATTATTACCTCTATCGAGCTCGTTATAAACATGATCAAGATAGTTCACTAAGGCAGAAGTTGTACTTAACCCTTTCCTGAAGCCATGCTGTTCGTCAATCAAAATCTTATTCTTTTCGAGAAATGAGAGAACTCTGGACAACATAATTTTTTCAAAAATCTTATGAAAGGCTGATACTAATGTGATCGGACGGTAGTTGGATACATTATCTTTATCACCTTTTTTGTGTACAGCAATAACTTTTACAAGTTTTAATTTGTCTGGGAATATCCCGTTGGAAAGTGATAGATTTATACAATGAGTCAAAGGTATAATCAGGGGTTCATAACAATTTTTCAAAACATTGTTAGAGATTTCATCATTTCCAGCTGAAAAAGAATTTTTTAAAGATTTAATAACAGATATCAACTCAGCTTCAGTAACTGGCTCTAAAAATATGGAAGATGAATTATAGATTATGTTAATGTTACCTACTTGATTAGCAATTGGTGGTAAGTTCTTTTGAGTATTACTTGGCAGATTTATAAAATAATTGTTAAACATATTCGCAATATCTAAATTCTCATATACTGTTCTTGTAGTGTCGGTTAATTTATTAATTTTTTGTTGCTTATCCGAATTATTGTTGTTTGCATTCTTATTAATAATTTTCCAAATTTGTTTTGTATTATTATTACAATTTTTAATGCGATTATAATTAAAATCAACTTTAGCTTTTTTAATTTGTTTACGATACTCGTTCTTATAAGTATTATATGTTTCTCTATTGATATGGCCTAATCTGTACAGATTGTATAATAATTTCATGTGTAGAGACTGAAGTTTAATATCATTTGTTATCCACGATTTGTTTTTATTCTGGATATTATTCATTTTAATTTTTGGATGAGTTACATCAAAATAATATGATATTGAATCCATAAATTTGTTGAAACATTTGTTTACATCGGTTTCATTTAATACATTACTCCAGTTTTCTTGTGAAAGTGCAAATTTTAAATGTGCTAAATTTACATTTGTAAAAGCTCTTTTTTCATACATGCAATTGCTTTCATTTGGAAGAAGTGATGCGTATTTTATTAAGATATGTTGTGCCGCGTGATCAGATATACTGTTGTGTATAACTTTCGCTTTATATTTATTTTGGGAGATATTTGTGAAAATATTATCTATGCAGGTCTTACTGTTCTTTGAAATTCGAGTGGGTTCATTTATTGTTTGGTGTAAATTATATATGTTCATTATATCTACCACAGCTTTTTTTTCATTGTCATCTTTTAGAAAATTAACATTATAATCTCCCACAACAAATATATTTGCGTTACAATCATTCGTTGATATTCTAGATAAACATACATGCAATTGCTTTAAAAACTGAATTAAATTCGATTTCGGTGTTCTATATAATACTAAAACATAAAATATACTAGTAATAATTTTAAATTTTAAAGCACAACATTCAAAAATTGATTCTATATTGAGATCATTAATAAAATCAACCTTTTGGTAATTTATTTTGTTGTTACAATAAATCATTACTCCACCATGACCGTGACGTCTATTGTAAGAGCATGCTACGTGATAATTTTCAATCTTACATGGTGGTTCGTTTTCTGACAGCCAGTGTTCTGAGAGACAAAGTAGATCACAGGGTTGTGAGTGTAGAAAAATTTCAAGTTCCTCTACTTTGTTTCTCAAACTCTGGATATTATGATGTATGATACTTAATGATTCCGAAGTAACTTTTGAATTGCTAGAATCTAATTGCTGAGGGGTTGTATTTAGTGTCACTGCGAGATCCGATCCTTGGAACGCCGTTGAAAAAACCTAGTCACGTATGTTCCACATGGCCATCTCTCAGGTTTCATTAAATTATCAAAGTTATTTAAATTAATTATAATTTTAAAAGATGAATAGTGCTGCGGGTGTTTGGACTGCAGTTCATTTACTACCACTTCAGGAAAGTCTGGTTTTAGGAAGGTTACTAAATCCGCTGTACTTGTTCCGGGTTTAAAACGCGATGCATAAACAAAAGCCTTTTTGGGAGCAACTTTTATGGTATCTAAATTGCCTCATTTGATAGAATACTAAAGTGCGTGCTACCACTACTGGACATTGAATACATAATGTAACTAGCCAACTTTTTTCTATAAAATGTAGTAGATTCTATTTTTTTCTGTGTGAACCGTAACAGATATCACAAATTACCCAGAAACAGAAAAGTTTACTATTGAATGTATCTTTCTGATAAAAAATAATTTTACATTATCGGCGTGGCCATAAAAAGTTAAGGTCTAATCAATGTTGAGACACCTAAGTTTCATACACTAGTGGTTTACTAATAATAACAAGCATAATCTCAAAAGATTGTCATACCAAATTTCATCCAATCGAATAAAGCGTTCTGTTATTACAAGCAAAATGATTTTTTTTTTTTTTTTTTTGAAGGACTTAGAAGTAGAATATGTACTGGCTAACTGGTACACTTTCCGGTGAAGGTAAATTTAGTTAAATCGTCTTATTTTAGCCTCAGGAATCTGTGGTTAAGCCATATCCCCCTATTTTAGAGACACCTGTATATTATAGTACAGTTGGCAACCCTAGGTACAACTGGACATTAAATACATAATATAAATAACTAACCATAAGTGGTGCAACTTGCCATTAATAATTATAATAACGTCCCTATCATACAGTTTTAAGATTAACTTTTAATATAAATGAGCAATTTTCTAATTAGTTACTACCGTGGAGGACCCCATTTAATATGTATTGACATTTTGTATAAATTTTAATATCGTCTCGTTGAAATTACAAACATAAATTTGACTGCATATTAATAAATGAAAGCAGGTGTGAAAAGCAAAATTTCTTTTGAAAATTCCCAAGTCATTTTAAGGCGTAACTTACACATTATACCTTCAAACCATTAATAAACTCTTTAGAAAGACAACAGCTCGTATCTCTATCTCTGTCTATATTGTTGCGTGTCCATTTCCTTCGTAGTTGGGGTAGGTCGTAGCCGTCCATTTCAGTATTGACTTTCTCCCGGTATGTTTGCTTCGCTAACGCAGCTGGGCGACTGGTGTTTTGGTCAAATGATGGATATTCAGCTACCAAATGTCCAAAAGTAACTAATGTTTGTAAGTTGGCACCATTGACGAAGCCAGGTAGATAGGGAATTGTTTACAGCAGGGAATGTTTGGAATTTTGCGCAGATGTATGGGACAAATTTTGGGATTAATGTTTTGAAAGGAATAATTGTTGGATTTAAGAATTTTTCGAACAATTAAATCTTGACAGGAAGAATTTGTGACAGGCGTAGATTAATAATAATATATGTATACAGGGTGTTTCATTACTTCCGGTACGTACCTTAAGGGTATTTATTATATAATATGCTGGTTGCGGTTTTTTAAAAATAAATCTGTTGTGGCCAGCACAATAACTCTCGCCATTTTAATTTTGTTATATACGTTTTGTATTGCACTTTGCTGTCGAAACATCGTTTTATATTTACGTATTTACTAACGCTGCAAACTGTTCCATTACATAAAACTATTGCTTTATTTACTATTTTCTTTTTAAAATGTCACTATTATTAATTTGAAGTGATTAGTTTTTTGACAGTGACATTTACTGTCAGTTACATTCATTTGAAATATGAACTGTGTAACAAAGGAATTGTGTTTATCTTAGGCTTCAGGACTTATAAAAAAAAATATTTTTAAATTTATCTGTAAAATATTAATGTATTCCTGTAGAAAATTCAATAATCTATATTCTCATAAAATGCGAAAAAGGGCATTTAATGGTATTTTTTGAAGAAAAACAATTATGAGCTTCAGGTAAAGTGCCATTTGCGGTTATCCGATTTACACCAAAATCTAATGGCTTCTTTTCATATTAGAATAGGGTATAAATACAAGGTTTCAGAATTTTCTCAATGATAGTATTTGAGTTAGAGCGAAGACAAAATCCCTACACATACACACACACACACACACACATACATACATACACACATACACACATAGACATCATCGTGAAAATGTTAAAATTGGATTCTAGGGACCTTAAAACGTGGTCATTTACTAAAATCTCGATATGTGATTTTTAGCACGATCCCTATACCTCCATTACCAAGGGTAGCGGGATGTAAAAAAAAATAATTAGAACTTTACTCAAGTATTGTTTTTTTTTGTATTTAACATGTCTTATGCACACATATAATTCTAATTATATCTATTTTTTCATTGTATGAGGATGTTCCTAAATATCAGAGATTCTTACAAATCACTAACAAGATTGGCGGTATTTCTTATGGATATATGGATTTTACCTGCAATTTTAAATATTTAATTAATAAAACTATAAGAGAGATTAAATGTACTTCCCAAAAAAAGCATTCATAATGTTACTAGAGCAGTTGAGTTTTGACACTGACTCTGACATTTATCTGTCATTTACAAACTATGTTACAAACATTTGAATTTGTCAAATGGTTTCGTTGTGTAGTTTGAACTGGGCAATTTATTACATGCGATTATTCTATATATTATAGTGTCTTTATCTATAAATCTATAGAAGATATAATAAAAAATTTATATGTGTCAGATGTAGAATTTTATATGCTAATTATCTTAGTGATAAACATACAGTTTTTCATTGTGAAAGTCCATGATCTTATATGCCATTTTTTACAATCAACATATTTTCCAGAGAACGCATTGATTTTTACTTTTTTATATAATTTTGAACTACTATGGAGTCCCATGGCCGCATGCCTGGGTGTCTGGTCGCGAATTTGGGGAACCGGGTTCGATCCCGATCGATGCCAAATATTTCGAATTTCAAATGGCGCAAAAATGACCCTTGTGGTGCACTCTCCACACCAGCAATGAGTACCCGTGAGATGACGCCTGGTAAGCGCCCGCACGGCACAAATATGTCATCAACATTACTGATATCTTCGGTAAAACAGATTGGCATACCCAGAAATGGGTAATATGCCGTGATGATATATTTATTTAATTATTTATTTATTAACTACTACTTGATAGGTTAGTTTAAAAAAATATATTTTGTTGGATTTACTATCTTACTTATAGTCCGGGACTCGAAAGATGACCTATGGAAAATATGTTAACAAAAATTATTGTCTAATATAGGAATGACGAATTCCGATAATTTTGGTACCCGAATTCCCGAAACAACTACCCGGATAGTATCCTTTACCCGTTAAATACCCGATACCCTTTAATTACCCGTTATCCTTTAAATACATAATATACATAATTCGCTAATTTGTTAATAACCAGTTACCTTATATTAGCAGTTTATTTTTTTATAAAATTTATTATTGTTATTTACATAAATTTATTACATAAAAAGTAATGCAAATAAAAAATATACAATACCTACCGTATTTCTATAAAAAAACTTAACATAAATTGTATTAATTATGGTATGGTAATCAAAAGCTCTTCTTTTAGATACAATTTTTCCGGCAGCTGAAAACTGTTCGGGTAATTAAAGGTATCGGGTAATTAAAGGTATCGCGTAATTAACGGGCAGCGCGTATATTTCGGATAGTCGGGTAAGAAATTTTATACCCGGGTACATTATTATGGGGTAGGTTCTGAGTACCCGGGTACCCATCGTCATTCCTAGTCTAATATAAGCTCTCCGTTCAAATCCACACGAAATACAATTAATTTAATTTCCGCATACTTAATATAACATAATATAACAGTTGCCCAATTAAGTTTTAAAGCTACGCAGCTTTTCTTATATTTGCAGTTGATTAATTTGTGTTCATAATAGGTTTTGTCTTGTTTACACATGGATCATAAGTGTATACAAATGAGTGAGAAGTACAAAGTTACTGTAATAATTATTATTTGACGGCGCCTATGGAATGTTACGATATAAGCATTTTTTTCCCTTACTCCTCAGGTCAGGATTCGTGTCACTACACATAACACCCAATATATTCGAAACGTTGCAAATTAGATTCAGTCTATTATGGGTTCATCTGCAGTTAAATACGTACTTCTCATCTATTTAGTCATTAGTTGATCCAACTTCTCTCCATCTACTCTTAAACTCTTCCATTTTCCTCCCATTTCTGTTTAATCTCCTGCACCTCTTGCTCTTCCCAATGTCTTTGTCCGCTGGAGGTCCAGCAGCAGCACCTCATCCTCGTCCTCATCGGCATCCTCATCCTCTCCCAGGCCGTGGGCTCGCTGCAGCGCGGCGATTGGCTCGACTGGCCACGCCCACAACGGCTTGTCACCTACCGGTATGCAAATCGCGCAGCGCCCGGACCGCGAAAGGAGAGGAGAGCACGGTACAGCGGTACAGATACGTGATGAGAGCGGGAGAATGTGATGGAGAGAGGGGTAGTGAGGGTGGAAGGGAAGGGTGGGTGGCTGGGGAGGTAAGGTGGACTAGGGATTGTGTTGGATGGGTCACTGATCAAGATTGGCAACAAAAGTTGCCGGCAGAAATAATTCTTCCTAATATTTAATTAATATTTACAAAAATATTGGCATATCAAGATATTATGCCGTTGTAAGCTAATGACCTGCCTACCTATTTATGTATTTTTATAATATTAAAATAAGATTACGAGCCCTGCGCCAAAAGAATTCGCCTACATCCCTTCTCTTTACAAGGTAGCTACACATTTATTAATTATGATAGCGTATTTCATGTAAGCAATTAATTAACTCTAATAACATAAAAGTAAGTTTAGGAAAAATAATTGAATAAGTGTAAACAATTTCCTTTTATATGAAAAATTATAATAAATAGATGTGAGCGAAAGAAATGCTCATATTGTGATATTCCATAGACGCCGTCAAATAATAATTATTTCAGTAACTTTGTGCTTCTAACTCATTTGTATACGCTTATGATCGGAGTGTAAACAAGACAGGATCTAGTAAGAACACAAATTGCACATATCAACTGCTAATATAAGAAAGTCTGCGTAGCTTTGGCTTTAGGCAACTGTTGTATATTATTTTAGGTATGCTAAAAGTAAATTAATTGTATTTTGTGTGAATTGAAACGAAAGCACCTATATTAGACAGTGATTTGTGCTAACATATTTTCCATAATTCATCTTTCTTGTCCCGGACTAGTATTTTTGTATTTTTATAATCTTAAAGTAAGATTACCTATACCTACAAACTAAATATATGTAATATTGATACATATATGGGGTCCCGTGGCCGCGTGCCTGAGTGTCTGGTCGCGAACCTGGGGGAACCGGGTTCGATCCCGACAAGCGCCAAATATTTCCAATTTTAAATGGCACAAAAGTGACCCCTGTGGTGCACTCCCCACACCAGCTATGAATGCCCGTGAGGTGACGCCTGGTAAGCGCCCACACGGTAAAATATATCGTCATCATTACCGATGTCTGCATGTGTTGTAGATACTGGCACTGGCAGAAATGGGTAATATGCCGTGATGATATATTTATTTATTTATTTATATTGATATTGATCATGTGGAAATGCGTTTCATTGTCAAAAATGTGTACAGTATAATTTTTGAAAGAAGTCCGATCAAGGCCATCTACGAATTGTATCTATGAATTAAGATTTTGTGCTGTCAAATTTAGTAGTGTCTTTTACTTAATTTTTATGAAGGTACATAATATCTTGTGTACCTCATAAAAACTATGTAAACGACACTACTAAATTTGACAGCATAAAATCGTAATTCATAGATACAATTCGTAGATGGCCTTGATCGGACTTCTTTCAAAAATTGAACTGTATAAAGTATACCATTCTGTAGTTTTGCCTATAGCATTTAACCTAAGTAAACTTTGTATAATAATCGGTTTTTCCATCTCTGGTTGTTAAATTAACTGCAAGATAAAATGAAAATATCACATCGATATTAGAGCATATATTAACAAATTTATACATATGTTTCCTTTTATCTGACAGATAAGTTAACTGGCACTTTTTAAAGAGGTGAAAAAACCGAGCCTAAATATGAAACGATATTCAAGTCCCTAGAATTAGAATCTATTGAAAAAAAAATAAAAATAAATAGGGTGATAATATGAATATGTAATTAAGGGTGATTAGCGAGGAGGTGACTAGCAGTGTTTTAGCGCTACCAATCGTTTAGAGAAAAATACTTCAAATAACAGTTAGGTATAGAAAAATTAAATGTACACAATTTTTATTTAAAGTATGAATGCCGAGTAAACAATAATAAGGAAACAAAATCTCTGCATAGTCTTGTGTTTTTGTTTTAATTAGAATTTAGAATGAATGTTTTGCAAAAAAAAGCTGGTCATTACTACCGCTGCAATGCCAATTTAGAATGCATTCGCTAAAACAAATAACTTGGCTTAAAATAAAGAAGCTTGGTTTGGCTTGAAAATTCAGGCTTTTTAAATATTCGGCTTAGGCTTCATGAAAACATTGCTTGGTTTGGTATTCAAATCTCAAGCTTTAAAATTTTTGTGATTTTTCAAATTTTTCAAGCTTTGTGAATACCCATGCAAGAATTTTTTTTTATAAATAAAAATATAAATAAGTATATCTATATATAAGCTTAAAATGCCTGGGAGATATTCAACGTTATGAATGAAGTTTCAAGCTTGATGCCAAGTCCGTGAATCTCTAATTCGGAACTATCAATGGGAAAGTGTCAGATAGCCACAATATGTTTATTTAAAATACCTAATATTTTTTTAATCCCGAGCTTAAAAACTGTAAATTTGCTAAATGTTTTCGTCATTAATAAATACGTATGAAAATACTGGAACCGCATATTTGAAATAAAATTCTTGGGCTTTGAAAAACAGGTGGTGATGGACTCGAAGCATTAAAAAAGTAGATGAAAACTTTGTAAAAGCTATTTTTCGAAGAGCAGAAATAAAATTAAGTTTATTTAGGAGTACTTGGGAGCCCGTATGATATAATTCACATACAAAACTGTTATGTCATTACTCATTACTTACCTATAAATTGAGTTTCAAATGTTAAAATTAAATCGCAAATAAATTTGGCTCTTTTCTTTTGAGACAGCACTTTTTCTTCTATAAAAATAAAATACTGAAACATTGAAATAAAGGAAATCAGATAAAAATGCGAATATAGTTTATTCCTTAATTCCGTATTCTATAAGGTTATAAAAGAGAATCCATCGCCAACTTATCTATTTCCAATAAACAAACAATCCATTATCCCATTCCAATCTCCCGTTCTGTTAATTTCCTGTAGTAAACAAATTTCCAAAAATATTCCACTCTCTTCTAAATTTATTTTCACCTGTGTTTCACTAAAGTTTGTAAACTATGTTGTTTTCTGAGGTTGAAATTTGCTCCAATTTCTTGTTCGATTGATTTATAGCTCTAATAGAAAGATATATTTTAATCTTGGAGCTACACTGAAATATATACTAACTGGAATGCGCGTACGAACCGTGACTGTGAAGCATATTGAAAGCCTGCTGCTGGAGTAGTCGGCAAACATCGAGGCAGTTCGTCAGTAGACGGAAGCCTGCTGCTGGAGTAGTTGGCAAACATCGAGACAGTTCGTGAGTAGACGGAAATTATTTCGTGTGGCGCATGTTTAAATAAATGAAGCATAACATGAAAACAAAGCGATCAGCTATGATACGAGTTATTCGGCTAGGTTCGGTTCGGCACGAACGTACGCGAACAGGACCAGCCATTAATGTTCAATGAGCTTCAGTGCAGCGTACGCTGATAGGTAGAGTATGCGAGTTCCAGTTAGTATATATTTCAGTGTGGAGCTATTATCAACTAATACTATTCATTTTCAATATTTATATATTCATAATATTCCATTAAACTTATTTTAAAGCACCTTTTGACTTTAGACAAGGATGAGTAGTAAAGCTGATAGACAAAGATAGAAAGAAAAGAAAAGTTTTAATCTTCACTTGCCAAGAAAGCATGCTCAACTGAGTTTAATGTCAATCACTCGAGTCACTATAATAATAATAATTTGCGATAAAAATGGAAACATTTAAAAGTTATTATAAGTTTTCTTTTGGCACTAATTTTTAGTATTTTTAATAATTTTTTATTTCACGTGAAAGATAAAAGTCCATTCTAGGTTTGATTAGTAACATTTTTTCTATTTCCTTCGCGGGCGTGCGCGTTTGTGTATGTGTATGTGTGTGTATGTTGGAACCACGGTTTCTGATATACTATAAGACTTAAGACATGTTTAGCTACGGTTTCCTCCATCTGACATTAATAGAAAGAGCTGATTAGGTTTTGGTAACAATTGGATAACCGGGAGTAGATTCTTCAAAAAAAAAAATCTTTTAAATATTATTTTTTAAAAGTTATGTTACAACTCCGAATGGTACACTAATGACATTTATTGGTTTGTATGGCAACACTTTAGAACAACAAAAATGAATACAGGGAATTTATTTTAACATTCCACATATGGGCAATCATTTCCATGGTTACTCACTATTGTCAAAAAATTACAGCAATGTAATATTTGTCCATTTTAAAATGCAACATACAAAATTTGAAGTTTTGTATTATCAAAACTAATTTCCAATAAATTAGCCTACATGCGATTAACAAAAAATCAAAACATGAGTGTTGCGCATCTCAACATACTTTAGTTTACAAAAATTCATAACTTTCATGTAATAAATGTTAAAAAAAATACCCCCATTCACACTGAGGCAATATTCTAGTCGGTCGTAATAAGAATTGACACCATTTGTGATGTGTTCTGGAGGTATCTCCTGTGCTGCAATGCTGTTCATAATGTTGCATTTTAAAATGGACAAATATTACATTGCTGTCATTTTTTGACAACAGTAAGTAACCATGGAAGTGATGAATCATAATGTTGCATTTTAAAATAAATTCTCTGTAATACAATTCGATTTAATTTGATGCTTCAGATTAAATATTAAAATTATGTTTCATAAAATAGAAGCTAAGAAGCTATTATTTGACAGTAATTTTGACGTTTTGTACAAATTATAGCAACAAACATGATTTGTTTAATTAGTGCGTGTCAATTTCAAGGCATAGTGAGCTCTTGCAAAACCCTAAAATCTAATTCCTAATATTCTAAATAATCACTAGATTTAGGGCATATAAATTTAGGATTTAGATATTAAGGTGATGAAAGTGCAACATCGGACACAGCCTTAGCTTCTATTTTATGAAATATAATATTAATTAACAACAGATTAATTAGAGAAGCCATTGAGATTTATAAAACAAGAAATATCAATCTCAATCATTGTGACGGATTAGAACTTAGTCGCGCATGGCTTCTAATATTAAATATGTTGTGATTTGTAATATGTATACAATTTTTTCTAAACTTTTTCTAACATCTGTTAATAAAGAGTACGGCTGCGGTATTTCGCTACCGATAAAGCGTCTCTGAGTTATACAGATCACTTCTCTACCAGTTTTTGGGACAGTTTTTCCTCTGGCAAAAGGAGATTTTTTCCTGAGAAGATGCATGTTCATCGTCTATGTTATTGCCGGGCATGCATATATTGTCTAGAAAATTGTATACATAGAAAAGGTAACATTTCTTGTTACCTTAATTACTTGTTGTTTTTGTTATTTCACATATTTATGTCAATGTGCCGAAACGTTGGGTTTAAATAATAAATACAGAACTTAAACTAAAAAAAAAGGTAGTATTATTCCAATTAATAATATTAATATTTATACCTCGATTCTGAACAAAACTGCAAGTCTTACAGATCTGTAAATCTGTAAATAATGAACAAAATCGCAACAAAACCCGCCACTCTTATGTATAATTTTATATTAATCAATAAAACTAGATGTGTTTTTGTCAGTTTTTTTTTTTTTTACATATTTACAGATCTGTAAGACTTACAGATTTGTTCAGAATTGGCCTATTAATCTGAAGCATCAAAATTAAATCGAAGTGTATAATTCATTTTTGTTATTCTAAAGTGTTGTCACACAAACCAATGGAAGTCATTAGTGTGCCATTCGATCGGAGTTGTATTTATGTGAAGAAGACCTAAATCCTAAAATCTAAATGTCAAAATAAGACATCGGACACAGTCTATGTATTCCTACTTGATTTAGATTAAACTCAAATTATCATCTATATTAATTTGAATCCGCATTCTACTAATCATCTTTACATGCTTCAATAGGATCACTTCTGATATGAGAATCTTCGCCAAACAATTCCTATTCCAATATTCTTTCTCCCACATCTTATCTGTTGTCTACTTTTCCGCACTTTCCGCACTTACTCACCCCTGCTAATTACCCCTACCCGCCACCCCCGCGTCTGCGCTGGTCAGCGTCCGGCCGGTCGCGATCACATGCCGCCTAGCCACTCGACTGGACGGCCGCGCGGTCACTCAGCACTCTCGCGAATCATCCACGTGTCGACCACCTGTACCTAAACAACCACGAATAGTGATCGCGAAAGGGTACCCCTAGTTCATTGATATTGGATAGTGACTGTGCAGTGACACTGTGTTTGTGATAGGATGATACCCAAAGGAAGAATTGTAAGTGGAGTGATGATACAGTTTATGGTATATACGTATTTGGATATGTACATCACAGTAAAAGGGTTAAAAGTGGTCATGGAGTAATGTTTAGATCTTAGTTTGAAGCTACAAACAAAATAAGATGGTGAAACAATAGATTTGTGTTGACAGATGGACGTAAACAATTGAATCTACTTATTGTTTTGATCAAAAGTTGATGCCATATTGTTTTTATCTAATTTTAAGAAGTTATAACAAATTTAGTCAGAAACAAATGGTGTTTGTTGTAATTTTGATTGGATGATACCCAAAGTTATGATACATAGAAGACTACAAACAAAATAAGACTGAGAAACAATAGATTTGTGTTGACAGATCGACGAAAACAATTCAATCTACTTAGGAACTGTTTTTGTTTAACAGTTGAAAGAGTTGATGCCATATAGTTTACAGTTACAACTAAAATTTAGTCAGAACAAATGGTGTTTGTTGTAATTTTGATAGGATGATACCCAAAGTTATGATACATATTTGTTTAGATACATAGAAGGGTTAAAAATTATCTTTGAGGGATGATTTGATGTTAGTTTGAAGCTACAAACAAATTCTGCTGGTAGAACAATTGAATATTCATTGACAGATGGACCTGAACAACAGAATCTATCAATTGTTTTCGTCAAAACAGTTGAAAGAGTTAATGCCTTATTGTTTTGATGTTTTTAGAGGTTTAGAGCTAAAATTAAACACATTTGCAGTTTGTTGTAATTGGAACATGATGATACCCAAAGGAAGAATAATAAGACGAGTGATGATTTTGTGATGATGCATACATGTTTGGATAGATATATCATAGTAGCAGGGTTAAAAATGGTCTTTGATTGCAGTTTTGATGTACATTTTAAGCTACAATCAAAATGACGGAATGAAACAATAGAGTTGTGTTGACAGATGAACGTAAACAAGTGATTTTACCAATTGATTTCATCAAAATAGTTTGTTGCTATATTGTTATTCTATAATTTAAAGGTTACAACTAAAATTAAGGTCTAAAACAACTATTGTTTGTTATTATTCGTTGTCAGATAAACATGAGTAAGTGAATTATCTGCAAACACTACTTTTTCTTCAAAGCAAATGCCAAAAGAGCTGATTCCAAATTGCGTATAATTACATCTAAATAATTTGGAGGTTAATGCGAAAAATTCAGGTTAAAAACAACTCTAGTTTGTTGTTATGCGTTGACAGATGGACGTAGACGTAAACAAGTCAATTTACTAATAGTTCTAGATAGAATTACCCTATTTTTCATAAAAAATCGTTTGATTAGATTGAATTTATATTGTTTTGATTTAATTTTGAGGTTAAATCAAATTTGCATTAGGAATAATTGCTGTTTGTTGTTGACAGATGGGCGTAAACAAGTCTACAAACTAATTGTTTTTGATCATTTTGATTTGTTTTGAAATGAATATGGTTGCTTCCATATTGGATTTGAATAATTTTGAGGTTAAAATTAAAAGTAAGGTTAAAAGTTTTGTTTGTTACTTTTTGTTAACAGGTGAAATAAACAAGTTGATTTACTAAATGTATTATACACGATAGTATTGTTTTTAATGAGAAAAGTTTAAGAGTTAGTCGAGGGGTTTGTTTTAGAATTAGTTTCCATTAATTTTGAGGTTAAAAATATAATTTAGGTTATGCCTAATGTCTAATGTTTGTAGGTTAACAAATCGATGTAAACAAATGAATTCGTAATGTTTTCTTAGCATTTCCATGATAAAAATTATTGTTCTAGTACCTATATTGATAATAATTTATTTTGTTTTCATATAGTTAGAAGTTTTTTTTTTTCGTATTAAATGCATTCGTTAAATCATTCATGTAAAACTTAACTTCTCTTTTAAAATTTTAGTCGTAAATTGTTAAATTATATTTATTTCCAAAGTTTATGACAACACAAGTATGATATAGATAAAAATAAGTTTAATAATTTATAATTATTTGAGTATACGTGAATATATTTGATTTAATAATTTATATTATAGATAGTAACATTTTTTTTATGTTTTATGCCAAAAAATAATAATACAACATTTAATTAACAAAATATGAATTCTCAAAATTGTCTATATTTGAATCTGTGACAAAGACGAACAATGAATTGTAATATGTATAGATATTTATTTTGTTTATTGAAAATGGAAGAGCTAAATATTTAAAATACAATATATTATTGATAAAATAATAAAAACTTATTATTATCCTTTATTTTACATAAAAATAACATGGTTATATCATTAAGGGTAGAAATCGTTTTGGACACTCATAATTTATTCCTTGAAATTATGTATTTGGTTATGTAAGTTCTGCTATTCTACCTAACCTACGTCCTACACCAACCCCGTCTGTTATTCTGAATTTTCGTGCCGCAGAGCTGCACGCTAGTTGACATAACGTAACCGTAACGTAAGCCGTGAATGACGCACTGTGCATTGGGGGTGGCGAACAGCTGAGACTTTAGGGGTGTTTTTCTGGTCTACTACCACATACAAACATACACAAACGCAAGAATTGTTCCAACGTTTAGAGATTACAGACAATAAATACAATACGAAATAGATTCTGTCAGCAAATTGTTTGTTTATGAAATTATGAAGATAAAATATGATTATAATAACAATAAATAAATCTATCATCAAGGATTATTATCTATTTGTCGGTATGCCAATCTGCTTTTATATGCAGATTTCTGTAATGACGATATATTTGTACCGTACGAAAAAAAAACTTTGATTTAATTATCAAGGCCCAATATTTTCATTTCCGGTTAAACGGCCTGTTAATTTAACTTTCAGTTAATAGAAAAATACAGCATGGATATTAAAGCCTAAATTGTAAAAATTACACATGTGTCAATTTATCGATGCCACATTGATCTTATAACCGACAAAAGACACTTACAGAATGGGCTACTTGAGTGGTATTGAAAATCCGATTTCTATCACTATACATGTAATGTTATGTTGAAAACATATATAAAAATATAAATTTTATTTTAAAAAAATTATTCGTTTTTTAGTAAATTAAGAAAGAAAATTTTCTGTGACGTCATTATATTTAACTGGAGAACCATGTTTAAAAATGTAACGTATAGATGGCATGCGAGAAAGTTTTAATTTGAATTTGACATTAGTTCATTTTTCTCTCTCTCTGGTCTCTCAAATATATTAATTACTTCACAAATAAACACATAGGTAGTTACATGTAATTTAAAATATCGATACCAAAAAGATAAATTAAAATACTAACCTCCAAACTATTGTTGAAACGTCAAACAGGAGATCTACATTACCTGTACAAACCTTGTACAAACAAACGCAATGGCTTTACGACCATTCATTGGTGCGGCGTAATTCTACGTCATACATGGCGGGAATTCAAATTATCAATTTTTTTTTTTCTGGCTAATGAACAAAAATTTTGTCAAAAGAAAAAATATGGGTAGCAAGTTTTTACCTGCTCTTCAAAAATATTAAATAAAAAAGGTACGCAAGTAGCCCATTGACATGACAGGAAAGAGAGAGATAGAAGATCATGCTTCCAAACAAACCTTCCCTCGTTGTCTTACGTCCCGCTTCCTGATTGTATCTGTCATTATATATGCATCTGTCCTTCAGTGTAAACCCAATTCTTTGTGATTTGTTCGTTGCGTTCAATAAAAATGAGTTTAAAACCACAAGATGTGCATGGGGAAATTTTTTTTGTTTGATAATATTGAAGATCATTCGATTATTCAACTAAAATGGAGTGTATAGATCTATGGCTGATGACAGGTCTTTGTTTGGTAGTGGTAACCATAGCAACCTTTAGTTCTATGCTTTGCCGCAAGATGCGCTCTTGCAAATTGCAATTGTGTAAGTGTCTATTAACTTAACCGGCAGTTTAACCAGAGACGAAAATATAGCGTCTTAAACTAGTCAAATATTGACAAAAAATGCGCTGGTTTTAAATTTTAGTAATCACAATAAAGTTATTTTTTTCATTGTTCGTTGAGGACGCTTACAAGGCGTCACCTCAAAAACTTTCAAAGCTGTGGTAGAGGGAGCAGGTACTCCAGACATCAACTTTGTGCATAATTTTTAACGTTTTATGCCCTGTTGCATCAACAAGGTTTAAGATAACCAAAAAAGATGTAAACGAAATTTTTACAACATAATAATTCATTTTTTGGCATTTCATTTCGATACAATATTGTTTACGCTTAAAATTTAAGTTACCCTATTAATTTCTTTAACATTTATAAAAACATAAAACGTCAATAAATGGTATTAACTGCATATTTTTAAGAAAAACTGTTAAGAACTTCAAAGAATGGTAATTCCGGTTGACCAATTATTACCAAAATTTAATCAGCTCTTCATATGGATATAAAAACGAGGAATGCGAAAAATTGTCATTTTTAGAAAATAGTATTGGAGTTATCGGAACCGAAAAATTCGTTACACACACACACACACGTGCACACATAAACATAGATGTCATCACAACAATATTACAATAATAATATAGGTATCCCAAAATGTGCTTATTCAATAAAAACTCTTCGAATTTTTTCACCAAATACAATGGCGCTATTTCGATTTTTTAAATTTTATTTTATTATTAGACAAGAATAGGTATAATATTTTTCTAAATGAAACCTATTCTATTTGAAATAACTGGTATTTACAATTTAATTTATTTTTATTTCTCTAAATTTTGATATTAAAGTTAACATTTAACTGTTGAAGTAGTGATTTTACCTACCTATAAGTGACGGCAGGTAAAACAACAAATTTGATGTTGAAAAGTGGAACATAGGTTATGGTAAATTATTGAAACATATTCTTAGAACCAGGGCAACGAACCCGAACCTGAACCGAACCAAAACCGGAACCTAACTGTAACATTTTACCGAACCCAAACCCAGAACCGACCCACAGATATATTTTTCAATTGAACCCGAGTTGGAACCTAACCGGATATTAAAATTCGGTTTCAGGGTTCAGCTCTGCGTTAGGTTCATTTTCAGTTCCAAACGTAGACGTAATTGTAATACAGCCGATAATAGACGCGTTAGGCGTCTGCGTTAGTGCCTATGTTGACTTTTCTTGAAAATTATATTCGTTTTTCAAAAAAACTTTAATTCAATTTTCATTAAGTCGAACCGAACCTGCTGAACCCCGAACAAAACTGCAAATTTTATTAATGCTTGAACCAAAACTGCACCCGAACCATTTCTCAAAAAACAAATTAACTTGAACCTAAACCGAAACTTAAACCGAACCCAGTTTTTGGCGGGTTCGATGCCCTGCTTGGAACTATGATACATGAAATTTACTACAAAATTGTAAAGATACTACATACAATGTTATTATGTATTATATGTTTTTTTCTTCTATAAAAAAACATTTGTGTTAATTTTTATTGCATGTATGTATGATACATAAGACAATGATAGCATAATATCTGTCCTGATTTTATGTCTGCAAGACTTGTTGTAAATTAATTGCAATTGGCTTAATAATGCAAAGTCATTTATTTGAACAATAACATCATATTACATGCTTTGTTCTAGACGCTGACAAGTAAATTCATAATATTGAGCAATTTTAATTTATCCCATTTCGAATAAAAAAAATCTGTTGTGGCCAGCACAAGACCTCTCTCCATTTCCATATTAGGGTATATAAGTATAGTACCTATTGCACTTCGCTATCGAACCGTCGTTTTATAACAAAAAATTACAGAACTTTACCCAAATATTGTTTTTTATTGTATTTAACATGTCTTCTGCACACATACTTTTCTAATTTTATCTATTTTTCATTGTATGAGGAAGTTCCTAAATGACAGAGATTCTTCCAATTCATTAACCAAATTGGCGGTATTTCTTATGGATATATGCATTTTACCTATAATTTCAAATATTTAATTATTAAAACAATAAGAAAGATTAAATGTACTTCCCAGAAAAGCTTTCAGATTGTCAGTAAAACTGTTGATTTTTCACACTGACATCTGTCATTTACAAACTACTATGCTATAAACATCTGAATTTGTTAACCGGTTTCCTTAGTGCCTTAGCCTCTGCGATGTACTACATTAGATTATTCTATATATTACAGTGCTACAGTGCCTTTATCTCTAAATCTATACAAGATATAATAAAAATTTTAAGTGTATTGGATGGAGAATTTTATGTTCTTCAATATTTGTAATAACAAAAATTTCCAAAAACTTATATATAGAAGATATTTTTAAAGAAACTATTACTTCCCGTTGTCCATTTGTTACCAAAATCTAATCAGCTCTTCCCAGGAATGTCAGATTGAGGAAACTGCAGTTAAATATTATTTAAGTCTTAGTATTTGAGAAACCGTGGTTCCAACATCCACACACACGGATATCATCGTAAAAATGTTATAATCGGATTATAGGGACCTTAAAACGTGCTTATCCACTAAAATTTGAATATGCGAATTTTAGCATGATTCCAATATCTCTCTTAACGAGAGGTAAAAATTAACTGTCATACTTTACCATAGAGTAATTCATACATATTGTACAACTGTACCTATCTATGTAAGCTATAATATAACATTATTACATTGTTTAAAAACTGTAGTGTAATTAAATCTACGGTACTGTTTACTGTTTCATTTAAGATTAGATTTGTCTTACAACAACATTTCACTGCCTTATCGCTTACATTGTCGTTGAGTGTTAACATTTAATATGTTATTATTAATAATTCTAGATAACATGTGTTATTATTATTTCTATTGTTTAAACATAAACATACATATATCTTCACGTCAACCGACAACCCACTTGATAGAAATATTTATGCAGATTTCAGCAATGACATTATGTATTATCATATTGTACTGTTAAAATAGCACTTGTGCAGAAACTATCAGTATTATCAATAGCTAAGACGACAAATATTAATTATCATTAGTATAATTAGTAATTTACTGAATTCATAATTATCAAAATAACTGACAGACGATATAAAAAATTAATTCGGTGCTCGTGTAGGGATGTACATCAAAAGTCATTTGATAAGTTTTGTAATTTTACAATTTCCCTGTTTTCTTTCACTTTATCATTAATACATAACCTTTTTTGTTGAATTTAAATATAATAATTGCTGTAGAAAATATAATAAAATTTGTTTGGTTTAATAAAATCATCAAATTTAGAACATTGTTAAATTGTGACATTTTTGAGGTTACAATAAATTACAATTTAAAATCATGACGAGATTTTTGACAATATTAGTGTGGCAATTATTACAGAATGTTGCCGATCATGTTCTCAAAAGATCACCGTGACTTAATTATAATTACAGTTGAAATTACGTTTATAGTGATCATTAATATAATTTACATATGACATACTAAATAATAAATTAAGAATTAGAGTTTAATTATCATTAACAGTCGTCGTCTGTCTCGGCTATAACATCATTCATTATTAAAATTATAAAATGTTGACATTGGTTGTTCTTGCATTAAACCAGAGATTAATTAAAAAAAAAAACTTTTAAACTTATATCAAGCTAACGAATATTTACATTTACACCTAAAGCGTATTAAGTACATTTCGGTTAAGTTCGGATTACGAATAGGTACTTAAAGAAAGAACTGTAAATTTCAAGCAATAAAATGTATAATGCTTTTAAACTCTTTATTTAAGCTAGTGTATGTCCAAATAGCTATTTATTCGAACATAGTGGATGTATAAATAATCTCATCTCTTTTTTTTTTAGGGTAGAATAATTATTTTTGATAACAATTGCGGGAAGTTGGTAATTTTGAAAAAATACAAGTTTGAAACAAGTGCAGCGAGTGTCTTTATGAGTCTATAAAGGTACTGAAAACACGTCGTTAAGAAGATCTATAAACACACTATTTTTGGCGCTTTTTGTTTTTCAGGGGTGGTATGACTGCTTCAAAACTGACAAATGAATGACATATAACCTTAAATTGATGTTTTGCACTCGTGCGATAGCAAATTGCCTTGAAAAACTTATTTTTTAATATATTTTTCCACATGTATTGCAATAGGGTCCTCCACCATAACAAAATATAACAAAATGTACAATTTGTACTTAAATAAATTTGTACTCAATAAATAACGATTAAGATAAAAAAAAAATAAAATAATTATTTTGCGAGATAGTTGAAATTTGTTGGCAGTGTCACTATGACGTCACACTATTGCTATCTTTCTCTCGCAGCCTACTATAGAGTGTGGTACAGAGCAAGAGAAAGATAGGAGTGTCGCCGTGACGTCATATTGACATTAAAAATCAAATGCAGCTAAACTAAAGACAATTAAGGGCCAGTTTTACAATCTCTGGTTAAAATTTTAACTATCATTTAAATAAACAAAATTAAAACGAAATGAACTGTCAAACGACAAATTAATCATTGCTCTAAGACTTTTTATATAATGAATTGCTTAAAATTAAAAGAAATTTCATTTTAAAATAATAGAAAAATTAGAGTAGAGATCCCCAATGCAATCAATATTTTTCTGCAATCCTCCATAAAAATAAAATAAAAATTGTTACTTTCTGGATTGATTTCTGCAGTCTGCCCCTAAATTAGTGAATCAAATAGTAGACAAAGAAAATTAATATGCGAATTTTGAATGTTTTCGCCAGTTGATATAAAAGTTAAATGTGAATTTGCTCTGAAAACTAGAGTTGGATATTTTAAGAAAGTAAATATGAAATATTTATATGTGAGTAGTGAGAATCCTCGATCAGTTCTTATAGGAATCCTCTTGAAGTGCAGCGGTGCGAATGCTATGCGAATCAATAATTTAAAAGGAAAAATAGAAATTTTAGTTGTTCGCTGTTGCTAGTCGATATCTTTCTGTTTTGTGCTTTTATAATTTATTTTAAATACGGAAAAAGGAATCAATATCAACTGTAACATGCATGCATTACGTTACGTTGCTACTGTAATGCACATCTATATTAAATACTAACATGACCCGGAATTTCTACGTATTACATACACTGCATCTATTGTTTGCCTAAGTTTCAAACAAACTATATGCCATTACACAAATAATACACTACCATTCTCTCCAAATACGTAAAAAATACGTTTGTTTATTTAATACCATAAAGTGAATTATTATTTTTATAAAGCGTTCTTTTCAGAAAAATACATAAATAGAGTGGAGTCTTATAGTAAAGTAATATATTAGAAAATAAATAATGAACCTGTTTCACATTTTTTTAAATATGAATGAAAGTTTATGACATATTTTTCATAGTAATAAAAATAATAATAATTTGTTATTTTCGTAAATAATTCAATAAAAAAAGATTGGTGCCAGAAATAGTCATGATAAACAATCCCCTACTCATGTGACGTCAGAGTAAATACGTCAAGTCATTCATAGCCAATAGAAAGATAGATTACGTTATTTATATAAATGAAAGTAGGCTATAGTTTGTCACAGAGCTGGGCAGTAACTAGTTACTTTAGTAACTTAGTTACTAACTAGTTACTTTTACGTAACTTGTAACGTAACTTAGTTACTTTTTAAAATATGGTAACTGTAACTGTAACTTAACTTGCTGCGGAAAAGTAGTTGGTAACGTTTTTAATATTACTAGTTACTTGAGTAACTTAAGTTACTTAAAGATACTCGGAAATTAGAATGTAACTTAAGTTAGTCAAAGTAAAAATTAATCATTTTCCACTAATAAGTCTAGGAAATAATGTCTGCATGTTTTATACATTATAATGGTCATGTCATGTTAGAAAGAAAGTAGAGTCTTTATATCTTGGTATAAGAAATCAAAATTGAAAAATAAATTAATAATTTTTTTAAAAAATCACAGCAACCGGGCCCTGCAGGCCCCTTGTCAAAGCGGGCCCTAGGCCGTGGCCTCGTGGGCCTAGGCGGTAATAAAGCCCTCTAGGTCCGTTAACATTAACAATAATAATCTTATTGGGTGTTGCCAAGCAATAACGGTAAAATTTAGGTTAACGTAGTTAGTGCAAAAACTCCCTGATATGTATACTACACAATAACTAAGTCAACAGTCTAAGTCTACACTTCACGCCATTAAAAGTAGTTAGAAAGTAACTCAAGGTAACTAAGTTACTTTTAATAGGTAACTAGTAAATAACTTAGTTCTTTCGCCAAAGTAACTGGAACTTAAGTAACTTAGTTACTTTTTTTTGGAAGTAACTGTAGCTGTAACTAGTTACATTTTAAAAGTAACTTGCCCAGCTCTGGTTTGTCACATGTTATACTGTATGTACTCTGACGTCATGTTCTGTTTAACCGCGGGATTTTTTCAAAATATTACTCAAATTTCAATATTTAATTATAAAATATGTAATGGATATTTCGTGATATTTTCAAACTTGAGACTCTTGAAAGAACAATATCTTTCAAAATTTAGTATTTAGAAGTCATATAAAAATTCTTGCAACAGCCCTATTAAAATAAATATATCTTCACGCATATTATCCATTGTTGGGTGTGCCAATGTGCTTCGTACGCAGATTTCGGTAATGATGATGACATATTCGTACCGTGCTGCAGTTTACCAAGCATCACCTTATGGGCACTCATTGCTGGCATTGAGAGTACAACACAGGGAGGGATTACTTTTTTGTCATTTTAAAATTTGAAATAATTTTAGCATCGGTCGTAAATGAACCCAAATTGACGACCAGACACTTACACACACCTGTAAACTATACCTTAAAACTGTATTAGGGACAAAGTTTTAAAGAAAGTTATTGGTTTTTAAAATATTCCTATTTTTAATGCCCTTAAAATCTGCATCATTTTACTGAATAAGGACCAATGGGGTCATGCCACATTTTCTGTTTTATTTTTTCCTGGAAGTCTACCGGTCACAGTACACGTAAATAATATTTTCACGCCATTTGTGTGCATTGTTTTGTAGATATAATTTTTTAAAAATAGGGGTTAATTTCAAATCTCAATGAGGTCAAGTGAGCACATACCTCATGTATCTGAACAATTCCAGTTCACCCTGGCGAACAAAATGTAAATTAAGATTGTTTATAAATAGTTTTTTTGGGTTTTTAATAAATTGTTTTCACAAGTTGGAATTGCACAGTTCTTCTTCACCATGTTTTATCATTATTATCATTATAAATATACAATCACTGCACTTTTATGTATTAAATTATATATCAAGCACACAAACCTGCAATTAAAAATAATATTTCTCTAATGAAATAATTAAATCTTTATAAAACAAAAAAGATTGAATAGAGCGCACTTTCCCTCTGACAGCTTTGTAAATATTTGGTTAGTTTACTCCGTTTACTCTGATCTTACGTATAACTTTGCGTTTGAAGATTGTGACATTGTGACCTTCATATACGTGTGACTAGTGTCGTTGTGTGAGTAGCCGATACATGACGTCACAGAAAATCGTAGCGCGAATATCTTTTAAGTAAATTATGAATGAAAAGTATTATATTTTGGGATGTTTTATGTTGCAATATGGATAATAAGTGTCATAGATTCTATTTTTATAAAAATATTAGCAAACATTTTTTTTGGCATGACCCCATTTTAGATTAGACCGTACAGTTCCTGAATCTAAAGTAAAATTTTCGAGACTAGTCTGGTAAAGTATTAGTTTCTCATTAAAATATTTATTTGTTAGACAAATAATTTTGGCGTCCTTCAGGTGATACCAAATAAGCGTCAGTAACGGTACAAATATATGGGTGGCTCTGTACAACAAGAACAACCAATTCCAATTTTTGACCAAAATTAGATTGGTTGCGTTCTTGGTTAAAGAATGTTATATTTTAATACACCGGAACAACCAAAGTCTATCTACAAAAGAACATTTGGAATCGGCAGTCACTTTATCAGAGTCATTTCTTAAGACTAGAAATAATAACCAACGTCAGTAAAATCTCGAAGAGTCTAGTCGTATAATTTGTATTCAACATTAATAGTGCAGGATATTAAGTGTGATATTATCACTGGACTTTTTTTGTTGGTTTTATATTACTTATTCCCAAAAGTAAGACAGGCTGACATTAGTTGTTTCTATATTAAGCTACAGATATCGTCATTATCGCAATGAACGAATAAAAGCAGACTGGCAAACTGAGAAACCAGAGTACTGCTAGCTATCAGTGGCTTAGAAGAAGAACTCACTATATGAAGTATGCACTACTAAAATGCAAGTTTAAAAATGTTACAAAATTTCTGCCCATATTCCCTACAAAAGAAATGAAAGTACATCATTGTTTCTTTTGTGTACAGTTATACTTCAAGAATATAGTTTTGTTTTTGGCATTCTTTTTTGATCTGTATGTACGTATTACTAGAGCATTGACACCATTTTTCTCTTGTGCCTTGTTGACTTGTTGGTGATGCATGCTGATATATGTTTGTTAGTGTGTATTCGTTGCGGGGGTGGGTTTTGTCGCCGACTGTACTTGTAATCTGCGCTGGCGTTGATGACTACCCCCGCGCCCCTCCGCTCATGCCGCCGCCGCCGCCACTGGCGTCCGCGTCCCTATGCGGCGTCGGCAGCCGAGCGCGCGCTTGCGCTTTATTCTCATTACTTTACCGATTAATTAACTTGCATATCACTCTCTCACTCCCACTACCACTAACCCCGATGTCCCGTCTCTCTCCAGCCCATTGCATACCCGTCACGACGAACCCCGTCTCACTTACACCCACACCAACTCAGTATAAGTCTGTCTTTGTTGCACCAACGGGGTATGTAATTTCATTCCGTCCTCTACCCTTAATGAAAAGTATGCCTGTCTCTGTCTGATGCACGCAAGACGGCATAAGTCGGTCTTTGTCCCGCGCCGGGGTTTGTACATGATAAATTCTGTAAGAATTTCTGTGTTTTGCGCGAATGTTTGCTTGTGGTGTCATTAAAACTGCCGATTCTGCCGCGGCTGTTCTTCTTTTGTTTCTGGAGTTTAAGTTTGTTGGCGGGCTTTAATATGGGATGTTTATCCCCCCAGGCCTTGGAACATATCGATATTCGAATGTTTTTGCTGGAATTTGCACGATTTTTCCCAATATCAAAGTTTGCTAAATACTGCAAAAGTTATGAAATTACTTTCCGAATCGCGAATTTGGATAACGTAGACACCAGGGAGTTCTTTTCATATGCTACAATAAAAGCATACAGGGAGTGTATTTCAATGTTACTTTTGAAATGTTCAAATGCTGTCTCTCCTAATTACTTTTCAGCAAAATGGTTACATAATGTTATATTAATTTATAATTTTCTATTATCCGGAACAGGAAAAATCCAAGAAATGTATAACTGTTAATATTAGCTATTTTGCAAGTAGTCATAACTTCGCCTCTAATAGCTATATGTGTATTAAGAGCGCAAAATGCGATATTGTCAATATGTCGTTTGAGAGGTTGTTCGAAATCGACAATATCCATTTGCGCTCGAAACACACACAAGATTTTTTCTACAGTCGCCGCAACCATAACAAAAAATAATAAAATGTATACTTTGTACTTACAGTTCTACTCAATAAATAACGATTATATTTTTAAATTTTATCTTGTCGTTATTTTCCATTCTTCGTGAGCTATTGCTTTAATCTAATCTAAGCATTTTTTACTTTCGCTTATGTATATGAATGCCCTATTTTATTTCTGTATTCCTTTACACAGAAATACGGCATTTTGTTTGGTTATGTAATATACTGACAGAGCAGTCATATGTCAGATTGACTTGTGAAGGTGGTAAATGTGTAAGCAACTACAGCGCCATTAGGTCCTGAGTAAACGTTCCCATTAAGAATGTAGACAAATGACATTTCTCAACATTTTGTAGTTAGGGATTCGGACAGCGAGCGTTTTTGTACTTTGTCGCGTATAAGCGAAAATATTTAAAAATATAATTTTACAAATTTCATACAAAATCAAGGAAAATAAAATTATACAAACAAAAAAAATTCAACATGTGTATTCTTTATCAAATTATATTTGTGGACATACTACATCCCAATAGTCGGCCGATGATATATTTATTTGTTTTATATTAATCAAATCAGTGGTGCTATGAAATAATAAAGAGGAACTATAATAAAGCACAAACGATTACTTAAAAAAAAAATCTGTTGTGGTCATCACAAGACCTCTCGCCATTTCCATATAAGGCTATATAAGTATTATATTGCACTTCGCTATCGAGCCGTCGATTTATAATAAAAAATTATAGAACTTTAACCAAATATTGTTTTTTATTATATATAACATGTCTTCTGCACACATACGAGTATACTTCTAATTATATCTATTTTTCATTGTATGAGGAAGTTTCTATTTGTCAGACATTCTTCCAATTCATTAATCAGATTGGCGGTATTTCTGATGGATATAAGCATTTTACCTATAATTTCAAATATTTCATTAATAAAATAATAAGAAAGATTAAATATACTTCCCAGAAAAAAACTATCAGAATGTCACTAAAACTGTTGATTTTTGACACTGACATATGTTATTTACAACCTATGTTATAAACATTTGAATTTGTCAAATGGTTTCCTTAGTGCCTTAGCCTCTGCGATTAGAATATTGTATATATTATATTGTTTTTATCTCTAAATCTATACAAGATATAATAAAAATTTTAAGTGTATTAGATGGTGAATTTTGTTTCTCAATATTTGTAATAACAAAAATTTCCAAAAAATTATATTTAGAAAAAATTTTCTAAGAAACTACTACTTCCGGTTGTCCAATTGTTATCAAAACCTTTTCAGCTCTTCCTAGAAATATCAGATTGAGGAAACTGCAGTTAAATATTTTTTAAGTCTTATAGTTTTTGAGGAATCGTCCCTCCAACATCCAGACACACATACATACACACATACATACATACACACATCCACACACACACACACACACACACACACACACACACACACACACACACACACACAGAGAGAGAGAGAGAGAGAGAGACATCATTTTAAAAATGTTATAATCGGATTCTAGGAACCTCAAATCGTGCTTATTCAATAAAATCTGGATATGCGAATTTTAGCATGAATCCAATACCTCTCTTAGCGAGAGGTAAAAAAACCTCTCAACAGGATTAAATCCCAATTACTGAGTAGGTTCACATACACATACATCCTTGCCTTAGTGGGATTCGAACCCAGAACCCCGAGCGCACTCATGACTAAGAGGCGTTACTCTAACCATTGAGCCACCGGAGCTGACTGTAATTTTCAGGTGTCCTATATTTTTAAACGGTCTGTTTATAAAATGAATAAAAATATTATTAAAAGAAGTTGTAAAACACTTTAAATGCTTCAAATATTGAATTGTATTGGGGTTAATAACGACCAAAATGGTACAAAAATATATTTGATAAATATTTACGTGTTACTACTTTATACACAATAGTGTTTTGTGATTGAGTTTATACGAAGTCATTGGAAGTTTTACTTTCCGATGTAGCTGTTGACATCGCTTGGCTTTACGCCGTATTTTCCTGCCTTGCTTCAACGATTCTCAGCTCTACACGTTTTCTAATTCCCTGCTACGTCTTACTCATTCTAATCAATTCTACTAGTAATATCAAATTTATAACTAAACTTTCTTAATAAAATTTTTCGTTAAATCGGTCATACGATAAGGGGATAAAGCAATGAGAAATAAGACTACCGTTGTTAAATAAACATGAAGTTTCAATTTTTACAAACAATATACAGTCGATTAATAAATAAGTAGTTGCTACTTACTTTAAGGATGATTCTACATACTAAAAGCATCGAAGATTGTCGAACGAATTAAGGATTTGATATTTTATTTTTACCTCCCGTTACCTAGATAAGGGATAAGTATAGGATCGTGCTAAAAATTGTATAGATTTTAGTGAATAAGCACGTTTTGATCCGATTTTAACATTTTTACAATGATGTGTGTGTGTGTGTGTGTGTGTGTGTGTGTGTGTGTGTGCGTGGGTGTGGATTCTGTGGACACGATTGCTCAAATAGTTACTAACATTTTAAAAATCTGAAGCTGTGCATTTTGGCTCTACTTAAATGTGGAAAGAACCCTTTAGATTTTGGTGTAAATCAGATAACTGGAACCGGAAGTAGCACTTTTCTTTAAGCCCAAAACAGTTTTTCTGCGAAAAATGCATTTAAGTTGAATTTTTTCGCAATTTATGTTATAAAAATTAAAGATATTAAATTTTCTACAGGTCTGCATTAATACATTTCCTATATATTTTATGTATAAATTTATGGAATAATTTATAAAACAAACCTATGCTTTAAACACAAATCTCCTTGGTTACACCAATTATGACGTTTTAAAAAGAAAATAGTAAAAGGAACCATAATTAAATGGAAATGAAATTAACATTTTCCAGCATTAGTAAATATGAAGATATGTATTTAAATTAATAAAAATTAAATGGCGGAAGGTTTTGTGCTACACATCAGATTTTTATATTATCTAGAGATTTTTAGCATCATAGTAAAGTACATTAATTTTAAATCTAATATTAGTATTACTAATCCATTCTCATTATAAATTGATTGCGAAGATACTAAATAAATACAAAATCCTGCTATATAGCACAATACTTGTTGCCAATTTCATTTTCTGTTATATAAAGGTAAAAATTGTATTAAATTTTTCTTGTTTATTAAAGTGTGTAAAGCACTTTGTATATTGTTGTCATTGTCACACACATGTAAATGAAAACTAAGTCGAATGATATTGAGTAAGGGTCGTACACTGACCAAGTAACATACGAGTACGAACAGGTTTCCTGCCCTTGATTTACTGCTAGGGAGTCGAGGGTAATGAAACCGTACGCACACACTACTACTACCACCACCACCACCAATATCTACTTACAATTAAATTTATCTAGACTAGCGAAAGTCAACACAAATTTCATTAGATTTTCTGGTAGCTAACAAATAATCTCCTTCAATATTAATACAATTTTCATTTATAAGTACTGTGAAATTATATATATAATGAGAGTGCTATTGTCTTTATCCATACTTATTCCATTATTAAAAATAAGAACATTAATTGAAATTAAAACTGACAATATCTGCAACAATAAAGGCCTGTGTCCACGATGCTAGAAATTGTTCCGATTTCTCGATCACATTTTTTGATCATAAACATTGAACTACAGATGTCAGGTTGGTCGAATTTATGAAGTTAGTTTCAATTTTCGAGCATATACTGACTAGAGAAGTAATTCCCTATACCAGTGCATAGGATGTTGTGATCGGAAGACATGTAGGCGGGGGGCCGGAAGTCATGGTGTTGCGGGCAATGTTTTGTTGTTATATGTCACTACTTGTCATTGTACTGTAACCAAACCTTATTTTTTCGTGTAGTTTGTGAGTATATCTCGGAGTATATCAAATTGTAATGAAAAATACAAAGAAAGTAAGGATATTTAATATATTAAACAAAGTGTAACTTTTAGGTTTCCTGTTAATAATGACGTAAGAGTAACGGGATTGAAATTTATTGGAAATAAAGGTGATTTACATATTTCAAAAGCAGCAATTAGTCATTACTTTGTAAAAAAGGTAGTACAAATATTAAGATAATACACAGTTCGCAATACACCACGGCTTCAATACGCAGTCCGCAATACACCACTGCTTCCGCATGTGTTCCGATCACAACAAACATCGTAAGGCGGCCTTCAGTCAGTATATGCTCAAAGGTTTCAATCATTTCTACCAAAACTAAAAACAATGAGAACATAACCAAGAAATTATTCTAACAATAGTAAATTATTATTTTTTTACATGAAATACTAGTAGGTATATTAATTTATTTTATTATTTTATTACAATTATGTAATATTTTATAACCGTATAATTTTGAAGCTTAACAAACTTCAAACGTAAAAATTGTACGTTGTTAACATGCAAATGAAGTTAGCAACTTCATTTTTCTATTCTAGTTTTCTATTCGATTTTTGAGTCCGATTTGGTAGTGTCTACGATTCGAGTTATCGAATTACGGACTATCCAAGAACTCGGATCGATTTCTAACATCGTGGACACAGGCCTTAACAATAGAAATTGTGCATTTAACACGTTCGATACCATTGACTCGCTGAAGCGTCCAATGTACCATTACCAAGTGCATACAATGCACTCCCGCGTTTATGGTTCTTACTAGCAATGTACATAATTCTACAGCATAAATAGGTGTTTAAACTTCTGAATCTTCTGGGCCTGGATCCAACAAAAATTTGTTATTTTCGTATATAAAATTTAATATTTATTTGTATATTTTGCGTTTATAATGAAGTCATTACGAAACTCAATTGCGTATCGAAAGAACCTTAATTTTGGTATTCAATTTTCTTAATTTTTCAAGCGTCGTAAATCAAAATTGACATGAACTTTCCAATAATTGAATAAATATCAATCCAGTATTACTAACTACAATATTACACATACAAATTTCCCTAAATCAACTCGATCTAATATAGCAGTTTTATAAATATATTAATATACGCAAATTTATTAAATTTTGCTTCTTCAAGCTTTACAGACATTATCCTAGTTTTGATACTGATTACAAAGATTTGTTGTGTGAATTTAGTATTGTGTCTCTTGATACTCGAAGAAAAATACAATCATCATTATTCCTTTATAAAGTTTTGCATTGTATCATAAATGATCCCGTAATCCTAGGTAAAATTTCTTTCTTAGTTCCTAGGCATAGTTCCCGATTTAAATATACAATCTACTGTAACACTCCTCGAACGAATTATGAAGTAGTCACCTTTTTCGTACGATTTGTTTTAATTTCGACATTTTCGTCGGCTCGATTGTAAAGTTTAAAAATGCTTTACACAATTATTATATTCGTTAGCTACTACTGTTTCTTACAATACAATGTCTGAAACAGCTATATGTATTATTAAATTCTGTTTTTTTTTTTGTGTCATTCTATTTGTTAACTACATGTGTCATTAAACATGTTAAATTTATGTTTTAGTATAGTCAACCTGTAATTGGGGTCTTGAACTCTGTTGGTCAGACTAGCAATAAATAAATAAATATATATAGAAACGCAAAATATAAAAAAATAGTACAAAGGACTCATTTTATACGACTTTTTTTTCTTTGTTTGCGAAAAAAATATGTCTACAATGAAACTCATAACCAATGAGTATAATGAAACAACGTTTACTTATGCATCTATATCTAGTTTGATCTTTGAGAACATTTTTAAGGAGCTTCTCTGAAATTTTGGTATAAATTTTACTTTTTGTTACATTCATATTGGAAAAAAGTTTATCGAAAATATATACCTAGGTGAAGTGTCGAATATTTTTTGAAATGCGTATACAACTTATAAAAGTATAATAAGACACTTCAATAATTTCTTTTAAGTTGCATATCTGATGACAACTTTATACATTCCATTTACAAGACTGGAGAAGCAAACTCGTATTATATTGAGGTGCATCTTAAATTAATTGATTTTAACTTTAGAGACGCATATCCACTAAAAATGGTAAATCAGTCAACCAATTCTCATTTTTAAGTCAGGTATAGGTTTCCTTTTTGTGTCCCTAATAGTTTATTTAATTTATCAAATCATAGAAACGTTTACGTAATGCGGGCCGCAAAAATTGCCTTTGTGGACCAGAAACGATCAACTAGGCGAGGGCGACTGAGCAATGACCTGCTAAGCGTGCAAAATTTCAGTCGTCCAGATGATCGTTGCGCACTTAACCATCGCCCACTTGACCATCACCTAGTTGCCCGTCTCCCAGTTGTCCGTCAATCAGTTGTCTCGTATCGTTTGTGAATAAACAGCGAGCAGCGGATTTCATATCCCAGTTTTACAAATTTAACAGATCGTACAGCAATTTGTAGGTAGGGTGCTAAGAGATTCATTAGAGATTCATAGTCAAGATTCGTTTAATCTTTTTATGGCGATCCCTCAAGTTTTTTTTTTTAAATAATATATATGTATGTATAACAAGTCTTAGAAATATTTCTCACATCTTACATATTAAAGTGACCGACTTTCGGTAGTGAAATACCACATCCCAACCACCGTAATGAGTTGATCTCTTGTTGTTTTTGTTATTAATTTTTTTTTTTTTTTTAATTGGATTCGGCCTCGTACTTTTCGTACATTGGCCCGGAGCTATTTGATTGGAATATTTTTGGGACATACACAACATCCAAGCCCCTGGTGGGAATCGAACCTACGACCCCAGAGCCGAGCAGAGAAGGTCGCTTGAACGCTGCCTTAACGCGCTCGACCACCGAGGCGGCATTAATTTCTGGTTTATGTTAGTTATGTTATGTAAGTTTACATAATATATACAAAATAAACATATTTTATATATACATTGTTAAATTTGGTAAATTATGCAATTTACTACTCCTGATACATCGTCTGGCATTAACTAGGACGGCGAGAATGCATCTTCTCCGGGTATTCCTTCCTTCATGCTAGAGGGAAAACCGTCCGCAAAAACTAGCTAAATTGTATTCATCCAGAAAATTGCACAGTTTAGAGCAACTGGTGTTACCTTAGCCAGATCTTCTCTCGTGCATTCCTTTTCTAAGTTGGCGCACGTGAGCAAGTGGGCCATTGTTTGTTCGTGACCACAATGACACAAAGTGGGTTCTACTTAGTACCCCCACTTGAACATGTTTACAGTTTACACCACATTTTCCTGTTTAACTTCGTAGATGATTTTAAGTTTTCCAAATGGGTTATTTCTGATCATTAACTGGTGGTAGTTTCTCGTCTTCTGGCTTCAATTTTAGTCGTGACCGAGCTGGTTCTTGACCGAACATTGGGTGCCTAGTAGTGGGATTGAAATCCGATGTCATTTCTTGTTGATTACAGGTCCGTTGTCTGAGTGCGTTCATTTCAGAAAATTTCATCTTTATTATGCATTTTGTTCGATGCAAAGATTCCCCAATTTCTCTGCCTTCGCGTTCGCTTTTATCCTTGTCTTTCTAATGCGATGGTAAATAGTATATTTTTCTTTCTTTGTCCCTCCCACGTTTGCGACTGTAAAAAGTAAAACACGGGGTGCGTGCTCTCCGTCATTCTCGTTGTGAGGGTAGGTGCTGGTGTCTCTGTCTGACGTCGGGGTGGGGTGTGTTTGCGCCATGCAAATGCGGCGGGAGGCGTGCTAACTACTTGCGCACCGTCGCGACGCCAGACTCGCGTCGTCGACGACGTGGAGCGCTACAATCACTCACGGTAATTATCAGCCGGCGCTCCAACGGTTAATTGTTGTCTTTGTCTGTGTGGTGTGCGTGTGCGCGGTGCAGTGTGCCACGTGCTACTTTACTATACTTGGTGACAAATCTAACCTCAACATACTAAACACTAAACACACAACCAACTCCATTCTCAACTCTATTTCTTACTATTCACACTTATACATTTCGTAATAAATGTTTTTATTTCTTCTGTACCTTGTATTATAACTTGGTCAACGTATTTTGAAAAGTGAAAAAGTTTTTATTGTCGTTATTCCAAATACAATTTAAAATGTTTCATCAATTTTTTTATATCACACTCAACAATTGTTCAATTTTTTTGCCTATTTTTATGAATTCTATACAAACTATTTTTATGTGCAAGAGTTCCAAATTTCTTCTAAATTTTGTTTTACACAATTTTCGGACAATTTTTTTGTAATTAGTTTTTCATAACTTCCTTAAATTTTTATACTTGTAAAGTTTGTTTTCCGACTTTTTGGTGTGTGTTAATATTAAAAATAGTGAAACATTTGAACACACATTTCATGTAGCAACCTATTTAAAAATAAACAACATGATTAACACGTAAACCCTTGTTAAATGCTACTAAAACCATTTATTTTTTAATAAAGTGACAGTGATTCCAAAATATATATATTTGCTCAAAGCAGGGTCGTCGTTAAAATATAATTTCGCAGCCGCCATCTAAAATGATAATAAGTGATTAAAAAAGATTCCGTGCAATCCCCAAAAAATTAATAATCTGTTAGTACAAATGTGTTATGATATTTTTTACTTGCTCTGTTATTGTCTAGTCTAGAATATTATAAATTAACATTTCATAGTCCAAAATAATTTAAATTAAAAAAAATAAACATGTGTCTTTATGAAATCCTTAATTTTTATAAATGTATTTTTTTGTCAGTTAAAATTTGAAAAGTAAACATTTTTTATACAGAAAAATAAAAAGGCTTCGAAACTTATTTCAATAGACACCTATTCTTTTTAATATACAGAGGCCAAATTGCACAAATCTTGTTTTTAATAACTGCCATTTTAGGGCACACCTGCGTATTTTTTTAATGACCTTGAGGTACTATATATGCACATTATCTATGTCTTTTATATGACTATCAAAATTATTGAGATTTGTAAAAATATTTTAAATACGAGGGGAGTTTTTTTATGTTATCTACCTAGCTATGAAAACAATGTGCTATCGCGACAATTTTCTTATGTCAAGTTACTATGACATTTTCATGTCTACAAAGACACAATTAAGAACTTGAAACCGGCTATACGCGAAAAAAAGGACCCCACAATTATGCTCAAAAACTGCAGTGTGCATAAAGCACGAATTGTTCAAGCAGTAGTCAATGAATGCGGCTTTGACGAATTACAACATCCATCTTACAGTCCTGGCCACGTCCGACTATTATTTTTTTCCAAAACTCAAAAAACATTTGAGAGAGAGTCGCTTTTTATCGAATGATAACTTGGAAAACGCAGTGGAGTCGTATTTTGCAGAATTACCTAAAGATTTTTTTTGCAGGCATAGCTTTATTAGAGAAACGTTGGAATAAGTGTGTTAGTGTTAACGGCTCTTACGTTAAAAAATAAAATTTTATTTGTTCTCTAACTCGTTTTCATAGCTAGGTAGATAACATAAAAAACTCCCCTCGTATATGGAATTTTTATTATTAGCAAAATTTTCTATCCTTTATTTAAAACAGTATTCGCCAGTTTAAAAAAAGTTAGGCTCTTCAAGTACCTAACGCAATTTTTAATTAAGCATTTGACGGTTCAGGTTCGTTTTGCCTAAATCTACATACAAAACGCAATGTATGGTCATTTCTTATGCCGGCCAATAGACTAACCATTTTCAAGATATGTCAGTGTGGTTCTTGAAATTCTTAGACTCCTCATAAAGTGACATAATTCGCAATGAGAGAACATAATATCATATGCAATTTAGTAAAAAATTATAGTTCTTAATTTGCTGATTTTGCTGTAATACTGTATTTTCTCCTCGTGTTCGCATCTCGCATAAATCTCTCGAAATCAGCTCTTATTTTGACTGCAAACCGGATAAATTATCATCCAGTTGTTATATTTTCAAAACTTAAGCTCATTCTCCGGGCGTTAATACGAAAATACTGTGACAATTGATAGTAATAAATACCTGTTTCCAGTCTATTGTTGTATAAAATTCCTTATAAATCAAATTCAAATACCTTCGTATGCACATCTATATACGTTCCGAAGAACTGTGCAATCCGAAAAAAATCAGGTGTGATAAAAAAATACTGCGGCTAAAATATTCCTCGTTGATTTTAACTGCATTTTACATACATTGGAGTGGAAACCATGTGGTGAAGAACAGCAGTTCAGTAGAGTTTTCTCCGCGATCGTAAACTTGATATGTTGGGAGTTCTACTGGGCGACTGTGTTGACACCTACCGAGAAAGGCTGTAGTGACACGCTATGAAATAGCCTTTATTGCTTTTAGAATCGAAGCACTATGAGTTTGTATTTTAAAACTATATCTTCGGCTTATTTGGTTTTGTAGCGTTTAACAGCTTGAATTCTACATGAGATTTGTCACCAGTTTATTTTTTATTTTAATTTGAGTTAATCAAAAGCTAAATAGCTGAATAATTTTGAGGTTATGGCACACTGACCACTGCGGCGGGAATTTCAAATCCTATAAAAATATTTTGTTGTGCAGGTACATCGAAAGTGGTAGTGATTTAGTTTGATTTATATTTTTATATGCACTGAACTATTGTTGAAAATTTGAAGAAATATTCATGGATTCACAACTATGTTTGCGGAAAATCAAGGTAAAGAAAATATACATAGAAAAAATGCGATTATAAATGTGGACGAAGCGAAAGTATTGTGGTGAAGGATGATTGTAGTGAAGATGATTTATTGTTCTGTGTTCAATACAACAATTAATAATAGACCAATTGAAAATATTTGCATTAAAAAATATTTTTACACATTCTCTATGACAGTTATTGTTTAATACAAATATTATTAAGTATCTATTCATTAATTTACTTTCGAAAATATTATAGATATTTGTATTTTTATTCAATTTTGACGTTTTAAACTGTCATTATTAACTCCACAGCAACAACTACAAGTAACATTTTATTCACAAATGAATTAAAAATTTTTAAATCACTCTCACAAAATTTTAATTCACTCTACAACAAAAAATACATTTAAAAATAACATCGAAAATAACACTCGCCACATTATTTATCAGACATTATCAGCCATTTTCATTATTTTTTGCGACATAAATGACAGACAATATAGCTTTTCAAATAGATGACTTGACGTCTATCATCCACAATTGTCATGCACAGTCTACTAACTGATTAGTTTTTTATTTTGTCAAAATTAAATATTATAATGGTTTTTATTATTATTTCGTCAAAATTGAATAAAATATTGTATAAACCACTTGAGCTAAGAATGTTTATTCATTCGAAGAATTTAACTCACTAAGCTAAACTTTCTTCTCATGAATAAACATTATCTTAGCTCACTTGGTGTATAAATATCTATTACTATACTTCATTTCACGTAAGAAAATAGCAGATGGCGCTTGAGAGCCGGCTGCTTTTAATTGCATTAAATAAATAATTTATATAATTCGTGAAATCAAAATTTGACAATACCAAATACTTTTATCTTTATTAATATACAATACTTGAATATTAAAATAAACAAAGACAAAAATCGAAAACATAGTTAATTATAATTTAATTCTGTCGATTATATTTGATAACTGACAGATGACAGATGTTTTTGTCGCTTTTGTGAAATAGGTGTGCATTCCGATCAATCAGAGGGCAGAATTATTTGTCTATCTAATCTAAACTAACGCTATTTTCTTATTCGAATGCACTATTTCAGAATTAAATGCATAATATTCTATAGGTAATTAAACTTTTTAATTTTCTCCTTAAAAGGTATTTCAACTTCCGAGATTTTTTTTTCTATGAACTCTATTACGTTTTTATGAGTATCTTCTTTCCTTCGTTTTGTATTGTTCTTAGCCCGGACGTGTAGGAAATATTTGTCGGCAAGTGATACGGTCGTTCCCCGGTAAACTGAACACTCGAGAGCGGAGTTATAGGTCGATATAGTTCGTTCGTCGTTCAAGGACATTGCATGTTTAGAATAGGATTGATATTTTGAATTGTATTGTTTAAATTAAGATAGTATTTTTGATCATTCAATTTGAACCGGTTCCTATCAATTTTTTATTACGAAGATATTGAAATGATTTACTTGCCTTTGTTTCATATTTTAAATAGAACTATACAATAAAACTATAAATAAAGAAATAAATAGCACTATTTTTCAAATTAAATAAAAACTGCTATCAAAACAGTAACTGATATTCATGTTAAACTTATTTCGATTATTATTATATTAGTGATAAATATGGTATTCTGAGTTTCCCACTAACCCTGCGACTAGCTAGTCTAGTTAGCAATTACTCGGCTAAAGAATGCGGGGTGTTCGAAAAACATATTTAGTGAAAAAAGTAAAAAAAAAATTCCTAATAAACCCATGTGTGTGAACTAACCGTTTCGAATGTTTCCCAATTTAGGATTTTTCTCTTGTTTTGGTATGGCTGTTACATTCCTCAAAAATTGTCCCCTATTTTTGGAACATCTTGTATATTAGAATATATGTTTACGAGTATACCTACAAAAAAATGTGATGCCGCAACTGGCGAAATTGTACAATAAAGTAAAAATACACTTTTCTTGTGAAACTAAGTCGAGTGATATTTTTTTTTTAACTTTTATAAATTTTAATACATACCTACATATTTATTAATGCGGGAAACTATATTATGTCCTTTTGCTATTGTTTTATTTACTATTACAATTTTCTTTTTTAAAACGTTACCATTAATAATAAAGATTCTCATCGTAAAATCTTAACATGCGATTTTTAGCACGATCGCTATACCTCCTTTACCAAGGATAGCAGGAGGTAAAAATGTAAAATTGTTGTGTTTAATACATAACAAAAATGCGAACGTATGAATTTTAAAATTTCTTTTCTTATTCTTAATTTTACCAGGATTTTCATGTAATGCGCAATACTGTCTGTCCTATTATTTATTTAATGACCATGGCATGCATATTTTTCTTAATTTTATTGTCGAAACACAATGTTTAATATTTAGAAAGTTGCTGTTTTCGCATAATGAATAATTTACCTACTATTTACATACACAAGATGGCCTATTCTGTAACAAACTTGTAGTTTATTTTTAGTGAGTCATTAAAAAATTACACGTATCAAAATTGTGAATGTTAATAAAAGTGGTTACTAAAATTTAATCTAACAGCTTTTGTTATTAGAAAACGGATGTTACGGTTTACACTTGTATCTTCGTCAGGATGTGCAAATATTTAAAAACAAATTATACATATAATATTAACAATAGCATTGTAACACTTACAATGAAGATCATAAGGTATAGGACTATAACTAATTTCCTAATTTCAAATCGAACAAAAGTGAGCCTTGGGGTATACCCTCGGCTTCATATAGTCATTACCATAATTTGCGACTAGAAGAAGATTGGCACACCCAGCTATGGGTAAAGTATTGTATATTTAAAAAAAGGAAATAAATTTAAAAAAAATAGGTTTATATAGGATGTTAGGTAATACTTTGGCCAAAAGTCAGCCCTACAATGAAAAATGCAATAAAATATCTTTAGCCATTTTTCGATTTTCTCAATTCTTTTACCATAGATATTACGATTTTACTATTTTTACGATGATGCCTGTATTATGTGTGTGTGTGTGTGTGTGTGTGTGTGTGTGTGGGCGCGCGCATGCGTGTGTGTGTATATGACTATCGTTCCGGATCGCATAACTTCAATACCACAATTCCAGAAATTATAATTTCTGTATATTCCTCGAGTTTATATCCAAATGAAGAACTGATTAGATTTTGGTTATAATCGTTAAGCTAAAAGTACCCGCAATTCAAGTTTCTAAAAGTTTTTCTTGAAAAAACTCAGTTAAATCTCAATTTTTAACATTTTATGTTCGATGGAGTTAAGATTTATAAAGAAATTAAATTTCATAAATCCCCCAGTTATGTTGTAACCATGGAAACAGCTACTATATTCATATAATTCTGATTAACAGATGTTAGTGTCAAGTGCCATTTTCATTTTATATTTGTTTATAATTTCCTGGAAATATAATTAAATTACGTAAAAGAATAGAGTCCTTTTAATAAAATGTATTTTAAAGCTGGACCCTATTTTAAACTCCGCCCAAATCTTTTCTAAAAAAATTCTGTATCGCATGTGTACAAAATACATAGAACTAACGGAAGGTAATGTGTTGGTCACACCAGATTTTTTATGTCACATGTACCACAAATTTGGAGAACTGCTGAAATAATTTCTTATTTCATCGTAATTGGTTATGTTGCTAAGTAAAGTAAAAAATTAGTAGGCGTACATTTTCTCAAAATCTGAATAGAAGAAAACTGTTAACGGAAGAGAAAATTAGCTCAGAACTTTTTATTTGCAATTTTCATTATAAAGCTGTTTTTAATTTTAATATACGCATTCCTTAACACCCTGTACATGAACAATTAGCTTTTTTTTTTTCGTAGGTACGTAGTCTAATGCCCAAATATTCATAAACACTCGTAAAGTTACAAGACGACTCGTTATAATTTTTGACAAATAGAACCAAACTTGACAAACTAAATTTCGATTTTTCATTTAATGCCGACTGATTTTATTGAATAAAAATTATAACGAAGCATTTAAAAAATTTACGGTTGTTTATGGGGTCCCGTGGCCGCGTGCCTGAGTGTCTGGTCGCGAACCTGGGGGAACCGGGTTCGATCCCGACTGACGCCAAATATTTCCAATTTTAAATGGCACAAAGTGACCCCTGTGGTGCACTCTCCACGCCAGCTGTGAGTGCCCGTGAGGTGACGCCTGGTAAGCGCCCACACGGTACAAATATGTCATCATCATTACCGATATTTGCTAGAGAGCAGTTTGGCACACCCAGAAATGGGTAATATGCCGTGATGATATATTTATTTTATTTATTTACGATTGTTTATAAATATGGGTATAAGTGTAAAACATGCAAATATCGAAAAGCCATACACCTTAAAGTTTAAATTGTACCTATCGACAATAGAAGAATATTATTTTTTAATCGTCTATAAATCATTTTTTATTGAACGCAACATATTGTAATGAAGAATAGAGTTATTGCATTTTTCGTAATCTAACAATCCACATATCGTGAGATATGTTTATTTATTTATAACACAAAGTATTTTTCATTCACAAAACTTGCTGTATCAGTCACATATGCCGTGTTAGTTACCCGTATGAGGAAATAGCGTGAAAGGTATGCCATTCGGCTTACTATAAAAATGCCCAAAGAAAAATAATCATATTGATTATTGCAAAAGCTGCAAACTATGATTTCTTTACGCTCACGTTTCCTGAACAAAAATCATATATTTATATGGTTGTCCCGAGCGACGTAAGACGTGAATTTACTATGACTTAAAATTATTAAACAAGTTCATATGTAAGCTAGATGTTATTTATTCTCGCTTATGAAATATCGTAGCTGGTTTTCACTCTAGAACGCTTTAAGTGTCTAAACATATTATAAATAATTTTCTCTTCTCGCACACGACGATTCTACTCAGGAATTTTTTACCAACACCCAGAAGATATAAAGCGATTTAATTATGAATTAATAGTTACATAAATCATTGGATTTTCTGTACTTATGAACATATTTTAGAACAATGTAAAATAAATACAAACAAATATTTCGCTACTTTCAGATTTATCAAATTTATTAATTTTGATATATTCGATGATATTTTATGGAATTAAAAGACTGAGTATATGTGATTGCTTGTTGTTATAATTTTTCCATAATTTTAAGGTTCCTTAGTTATAGCCAATTACCGCACCAATTTTAAAGTTTTTCTTTTTATAAATGAAAACTGTGATTGCAGATGTGTACAAAAATTTAAAAAGTTGCGATTTTTGTCAATTTTTATCTGCTCTCAAAATTTTCATTGTTTTTGCCTTTTCCGCTGTCTTTATATATATACAGTGTGTCCATTTTATGTGGTACACTACAGTTATCTCAAGAACTATAAGAGTTACGAGATCGGTTAAATTAGCAAACAATTTCTATTTAATGAGCAAAAAATATTTTTTTCTACCAGTGGTTCTTAAAATACCGGATACAACTTTCTTATTTTAAATGGGAAACTATTTTTCTTAGTATACCTTAATATTACAAAATATTTGACAAAATTGCAAATGAATATTATTCCGATTTAATTAGATCTAATTGTAATAAGAGTGCTTTGAAGAAAACACTTGAATATTTTGTTTCATATTCATTGTAGTTTAATGTCAAAACAAAATATTTTTGCAGTGATAATATGAATTTTATTCACGATGAAAAGCTTGAAATGTATGAAGTTTATATTATGTTTTCTTCAGATAAATGATATATAATCTCAAATTGGTGTCAGTCAACGCTATCAACATACATAACTAATAAAAAAAGACCAAGTCATATTTTTGACAAGTCGCATTTAAAAAAAAATATATAAAATTACCTACCCCAATAGAAAAGGTGGTATAAAAAACATGTTGCATAAGGCCTGTTATCGCACTCCAAACTTAGACTCGTACGTTAACAGACTGTCTTATGAAACTTGTTTTTTAATAGACAATATGTCCAGAAAAAAGCCTAATTCAGAGTAGAACACAGAAATGTATGTCTGATTATTATTCAATTCATCGTTTCTAATTTATTTTTATTTCTAAAATAAGGATTCAAGAAAAAAAAAGCTTTGTTTTCTTTAGATAACATTTTTGACAATAATTAAAATTGACATACGTTTTTTGTTTATAGCCTACTCCGAGTTTGGATTTTTTTTAACACTGTATACTATTAAATACAAAGCATTCCTTTTTTATATTTTTCGGATTTTATTTGCTTCTTACTCTTTATCAGTTTGTTTGGCTTATTATTAAAGACAATGGGTGGAATTCATTTGTGCTTTTTTTTCTTACTTCTGTTAATAATATTTTTTTCTTTATTTGATCCTTTGGTCTCTCACTTTTTTCTGACAGGTATTACAAAGTTGCCAAAATATTTTTGACAAAGGACTGTTTTAGATTAAAACACGCTAATGCAACCCACTGAATCTCACCCAATTTAATTCAACATTGTTTATACAGAAAATTTATAATTTAATAACGTTACCTCCATTATTGTTTGTTGCCAATATGATTAATATGAATAATGCGGATGATTAAGATGAACATTAACATCCGAGTCTGAGCGCGATTCGAACTAGCAATCTATGGATTGCGAAGCGATAGTCGGTAATAATAGTTTATTAAAATTACAAGAAACAAAAGTGCAAATTCCACTGGAAAATGTTTTGAAAACACATTGCAGAGGTATGTAACCTAAAATCTTTCTTCGATATTTAATAATTGTCTTCTGAGTGTTCCGAAATAACTAAACAGTTTATATCTTTTAAAATTCAATATTCATGTTTATAAGAAACAGTTTACATAAAACAAAACATGTATTGATAAAATTGGGTACTATTCTTGAAAGAACCAGAAAAAAACAATTCTTTCTACTCTATTCTGAATCCGTAAGAATAGCCCTATCATTTAAATTAGCTTCCCTTAATCCCGAGTTCATTCTAAAGTAATCCATCTTCTCTGTATCCGCTATCATCCGTTCTATTCACTTTAATTTCAACCTTTTTTCCAAACACGTTGTGTAATCACCCATGACCACCGTTAAAATTGTCACCAACATTACCTCCAAGCCTGGAATTAAAAATTCAATCCTAGAAATCATCCATGGTGTCATTCGAGCTCAAGCGGAAGATGAAGTTTAATTTATTCCTTTCTCAAGTTCGTTATAAGCTAGATGGAGTTCGTTATACACCATTGTGAGTTACCTAACCTAAATATATCCACAAAAGGACAATTTCTTATCAAAACTACAACAGCCCAACAAAACAGAACGGTAAAGGATATTTTAGGAGGCGTATACAATGTTTAAAACTTTGTTGGTTGTTTGGATTCGTACCTAAGATGATCCCTGAAACTCTAGCCATTTAAACTACCCCTATTGCCGCTTGTTTTCACCCTTTCGTGTACCTACCTCAACTGATTTGGATCGGAAAACTCTGTATTAATTTTCAAGTGCTGGTTACAAAAAAGCGGAAATTTTAACACAATTTCGGAGTAGAAAATTTTGAAGTAACCGTTGTGGGTTTGATAATGGAATTACTGAGCTGCGTTATGCGTACAAATTTTTTGGTTGTCGTTAAGTGGTTTTAGTGGTAAAGGTTTCTGAAATAACGAATTTGTAAATACGCAATATGGTTTTTAAGAGTAATAAATTTCTAATTTGTTGTAATACACAGTTAGCAGAATTATTGCTTCCGTAAGTTTTTTTGAGAGAATAATATAATTTGTTTAGCAATTTGTGGAAATTTCACAGGATTACAAATTACAATTTAACAATAAGGATGGCTGAACACATAGAAAACAAGATTACGAAATCTCTGATTTTAATTGAATCAGTAATTTGGAAAATGTATCTATTTTTTCACAAATTGACTTTTTGTCGAATTCTCGCCCCACACCTATAAAGATTTTTTTTTATTTTGCATCTTTAACAAAGCTATTATTTATTATTCAAATTATACTCGTATTATACGATTACTATTACATTAATTTTTGTAAAATATCATCACATTCGTTTTATCTTTGAGGTTCTGTTGAATGAATGCAAGCAGAAATTGTATCTTCAAATTTTAACCTATAAAACGTCAATAAATTTTTTCAATAAAACAAATGAATTGTTGATAAAGCCATGTATATCAAAAATGTTACCAAAGTAAAATTTTTATAGTATGCAATTTTGAAGTAATAATAATATTTCTTTAATAAATTAAAAATGTCGTCGGCACAAAAAATCTTGTGTATCACGCACCCAGAAACTGTTTTGCGAGATCTCGTAATATACAAGCCTCGCTTTCAGCTCGGCCTGTCAAAATAAAATCGCTCTCGCAAGTGTTCAGTTTCTGGACTAGTGATACAAATAACTATTTTGTAAGGTTGGTGGTTAAGAATTGCAAAAATATCAAATGTCAAATATTGTTAAATAAACGAACACAAACGATTGTTAAGAATTATATTTTCATATAATTTTGAATTTAAATCTAAAAGTAAGAAGTAGAGAAGAAATATAATAGTAAAGTTAGCATGAAATAGAAAATATCGTATGGTGTTACAAAAATAAGGTTAGGGTTGTCAAATGAATTTTCAAACGCCATCAACTAACAATATTCCCTAAATTCTCACATTACTACTTTTCATTTAAAAAAAGGAAAGAAAAAGTGCAAAATAGAAAAACTAGTATAAAGAACTCATGTCATAATTGTCGATTATTTTGTTCTTCTCACGAAATAAAATGACAATTATGACATTTGTTCTTTAATATAATATTACTCTGTTACGCATGCTCGAAAGTAGATGTTATTGTACACAAATCAAATTTACAAAATATGGCTATGGTTATTTTTCCAGTGTCTCTTCAAGTACTTATAACTTGTAGGTATAAGTGGTTTATAAGTGCGTACTAAAAATGAACACTAAGAAAATAGTACTTAAGTATAAAATAATCTGTTAATTGAGACCTTACTACCTTATTAACGACCATCAGAGTTCGCGCAATAGCGATTTTATTGTAACTACATATTCTCTATTTTTCTTTTAAAGTTGCGTAGACGAGATTTGAAACACCGTATCAACAAACGTTTAACAAAAAAATACAATCATGAAATATAAAAAATGTATGTATAATTCTGTAAGGTACGATAATCAATATGATTGATATGCCACAGCAAAAGAAAAAAAAAACTTTGTTGTGGTTAAATTAGTTAATTATTGACAAAAATATTTTCCTGAGATTACTATATTTCAGTTTTTGTTACCTTCCGTCACCTTAGGTAAGGAAGGTATTGTCTTTGGTCAAAAAATTCGGTGGTCAGTGTTTACTGAATAAGCACGTTTTAGGGTCCCTAGAATACGATTTACTAGTTTTACTAGTGTCCGTGTGTGACAATTTTTTTCCGACGAGAACTCCAATACTACAATTCTAACAATTATAATTCTTCCTTATTCCTCCTCTTTACATCCATATGAAGAGCTGATTAGATTTTGGTTATAATTGATCAACCGAAAATTCCCTTATTTGAAGTTCTTAACAGTTTTTCTTAAAATAGGTATGCAGTGAAATATCTTTTTTTTTAACATTTTATGTAATTATCAATATGAAAGAAAATTTTAATATTTAAAGTACGGTTTAACTATACATTTTCCTTCATATTCAATAGATATAGAGTGAAAGAATTATAAACAGATTAACTTTCATAGATCAGCCAGTTTTGCTATAATCTTGGAAACAGCTGATATATTTAAATAATTATAACTGAAAGATGTGTCAAGTGCAATTTACATATTGTGTGTTCATGTTATAATTTATATATATATCTACCTATAGAATATTTTCCAAGAAACTTTCAATGTGGAGTTTGTAAAAATAGTATATGTTCGTGTTACAATTTTACTGGATATATAGAATCTTTTCCAATGAACTTTGGTATGGGTTTTGTACAAAACACCTACATAGAATCGACGGAAAGTAATGTGCTGGCCACATCACATTCTTTTTGTTTTCCTTTGCGCTATATCCGCGATAGTCATCGTTATAAACGAGATATAAACAAGTAGAAATATACCAAGTTTGAAGTTTGATCTTAACGTCCATTACCTCATTGTAACAGTATTCGTAATAAACGAGTTCCCGAGGAATTTCAAAGTATTATACAAAGCTCAGTTCAAACTATGCATTCTAATAGATTAATTATTTCTTCCCTTTAACGAAATGCAATTCCTTGTTGATAAATGATAAATGTATTAAACTCATTTTAATTACCCAATAAATTACTTTGGACGTAAAGAGAGAGACAGCAGTTGTGGAATTTTAAAAATTTCAAAGAATTGCAATAAACTGTCACCTTCAATTCTGATCTCTTGCCTTTTTGCTGGCGTTTACTCTCACACTTCTCGTGCGTGCCAGGCGTAAACATACATCCGCTATTGCCATGCTATGACCTGCGACAATTCTACGAGCGAATGACAGTCGTCCGCTAATTTCTTCCTTTAGACTGTGGGGGTGTTTGCTGGTTTCTTAGGGGTGTTGTCACCGTCTAAACGGCCACACTCCAAACCCCTATAAGCAAAAATATTCTTTTCTGTGCCGTATTGATTTTTATCCCCATTCGTGTGGCAAGCCAGTCCGTTTTTGTGTGAAATTAAGCATGTGCATCTGCAATCTAAAGCAGGTCTGCTGTTTTATATACTAGACACTGTATAATGAATTTGTGTTTAGTTGAAAACATGGTAGCAAGCGAGCGGACAGCGGAAGTGTACGTAATGGGGTGGAAGGAAGGCATGCATTGCCGACTCGCAGATTTCAAGAAGAAAGATTTTTTATTTCTTCTTACGAAATTAAAATTGTACTGCGGATTTCATTATTTATTTAATTATAACTTTAAAACATAATTTTCTTGCAATTAAGAATATGATCTTAATATGCAAAGTGTGCATTGGAAAAATAAATAAATGATTTTCCATCACCAAATGTAAAACAAATTATATACCTTGTAATATTTAATGTAATTTAAACTGTTTTTGGAACTAAAACCATTCAAAATTTTAATAACATGTTTATTATTAAATCGGTTATTTTGAAAAGGGTTCAACTCTACAAATTTTTGCAAGAGACGATAAAAAGTGCTCTGGGTTTGAAATAATAGTTTTTCATTAACTGTCAATTAAAAAAAGATAAAATGGAACAGGTATTTATTAAAATAGTTATTTATGTAACAAATGTGTAAAGTGTAACATTTTTTACGATAAGTAATTTGCAAATCTTTCGAATAAAGAAGTGCTTTAATAACGAGTTGCATACAAAAATGTTTTCTTCATCTACAATAACAGTGAAGCGTTTCATTTTTCACCCTTTTGATTTAAGACGCCAAATATTTTCGAATTTTAAATGGCACAAAAGTGACCCCTGTAGTGCACTCTCCACGCCAGCAATGAGTGCCCGTGAGGTGACGCGTGGTAAGCGCCCGCACGGGACAAATATGTTATCATCATTACCGATATCTGTGATACAGCAGATTGTGGCACACTCAGAAATGGGTAATATGCCGTGATAATATATTTATTTATTTATTTGATTTAAGAAAGGTTGATAGTATTTTATTAAAAATACACTTTTTAGGCCCAGTTTTACAATCTCTGGTTATTAGTTTAACTCCTAGTTAAATTAACAAAATTAAAACAAAATGAACTGTCAAATAACAAATTAATCATTGCAGTCAATAATCCGATTCAATATTGTTTATTTAACTTAGGGTTAAAATTCTAACCGGAGAATGTAAAACTGGACCTAACAAAAAGAAATCACTGTTAGACATAGAAAAAAAAATCAACGTATAGGCTATCCGCAACATAATTTTCCTAACACGGAACTGTAGTGGTAGCACGCACTTTAGAATTCTATCATAGAAAGCAGGCGAACGCGATTTTACTTTTACGAATCTTGGTAGCATGCACTTTAGAATTCTATATTCGCTTTTTGATTTGGAAATTATTGGATTTTATACTATTAAAATAAAAAATACTATGCCATGTATAAATTATATATAAATTGGCTTTGAATAGAATTGTGGCAAAATAATGACGTTACTTTGACACTTTTGCCTCGAGTCGTACGCTTGCAAGCGAATATTTTGATACACGCATGCTACCAAATTTTCGCTTCGTGGCGAAAAGCGAAAACAAATGCCTTATTTGATAGAATTCTAAAGTGCGTGCTACCACTACTGACCTGTATTCAAAAAAAAATTAGGTTTACAAAAATCAAAAAAAAAAAAAAATATGATGTACTTAGACATCAGACAGATTGTCAAAATCACAACAAACTTCAGGATACCTATTTAGAAATATGTAAACAACTTTATTTTTAACGAATAATAGTTATTTATGTATTAAGGCATTGTAGTTATATTTTTTACGATGTATGTGGAATTTGCCGAGGCCCGTAGGGCCAAAGAATATCACACGAGTGATAAAATTCTGTACCGAGGTGAATATTAAATTTTATTTGAAATCGGACATTCAATGTTGCTAATCTCGGACATTAAAGTTATCGTAAGGAACGCGCAAAATTATTGGTTTTATCTCAACTTCTTTATCGAAATGTTTTAGTTCGTTCTTCTTGTACATATTTTTTTGTCATTTTATGTACAAATTTACTATTATATACCCAAATCATTCAAGCAGCCAATGCACGTCATTAATAAAAATTGAATAAAAGTAACTAGATGTGTGACGTCATGTACTGGTACGTTTGCAGAAGTTTTAGAATCTTTATGAAAAGTTATACAGGTTGCAATCTGTATTATCGACATGGTCATGAACTGTCACATCTACAAAATAAATACTATATTTTCGCCATTGTCAATTTCTATTTAAATTATATATAATACTAACCTTATTTATACTTATGTATGCCATATAAAGGCAATAAATAAAAGTGAGCCGAATTTCAAAGAAATATACCGAATTCTTCTGATTGATTAGAAGTGCTACCTTTTACAGATTCACAGATTTTTGTGTGTGCGTTAACAATCACGTTGCGTCGTTGCGTTGCGTTTAACATTACTTTATTATAAATAGGCCTTTACAACGCACAAAAATGTTTCAAACACGATACAAATATTTTTCAAATAATAACTTTGACAGTGTGAACATACAAATTATCAATGTTGCCAACTATAGCAACAATTAAACGAATAATATGACGTTGATGTACATTATTCATGTAATATACGATAAGTAATGAACTGTACTATTCATCTTAGTAATAATTATGTAAGGCTATACACTTTTTGACGGTGAAAAATGATTAAAATTTTATTTTATTTTTCACTATTAGTGATTTTAATGCATTAAGGTTTTACACGAAGTAATGACGTGCATTGGCTGCTTGAATGATTTGGGTATACATTATACACCTGCTTAAATTATCTTACATGTACAATAATTATCAAAAGGTTGGCAACACTACAATTCTACAGTTGCAGGAAATGTGTGCTTAATAACAATTTCAAATAAACAATTTATGATTTGTATTTGTTTTCTTATTCACATATAGCAAAGTTGGGTCACTTAGATATGCATAAAGGGGCGTTTGTGTGAGGGAAGCCTCCCAAATGAAAAATATATAAATTGCCTGGCGCACATTTTGATCAAATTATGAAAAAATGCAATCTCGTTTTTGGAGCTCGGCGGTCCCACAGGAACCGTATACCTCAGCCTCCGAGTTTGTAATATGAACGGAGCCCCTCGCCAACGAATAGACAAGGGGAAGTGAATAGAGAATTTTATATGGAACTGTACATTTATTTCTAAGTAAATTATTGATTGTAGTCGATACATAATTATCTCCGGGTGAGAGGTGGGGATGATTAGCAAGGCCACCCCTGATTGGTCTGCCGGCTAGGGTTGAAAAAAATGACTCACGCAGGGTGTAAAGTATTGACTAAACAATTAGTGCATGTATTCACTACCCCCTTAACTATATTTTTATATTGGTTAGTACACGACGTGTTGCACCACAGCTTTTACAGCTTTCCGCAGCTTTCCACAGGACTCTCTCTCTTCTCTCCTTTCTCCTCTCTTTCTTACACTCTCTCACACGACAACATATGCATTTATTTCTAGTGTTTGTGTAAATACATCGTCACTGTTTTTTACCCGCTGTAAATATACTCATCTGTTTTTAGACAAATTTTGGTGTTGACACTTTATTTTTGTTATAAAAGTTATTGTTGCATTTATAAATAAGGCGCCAAAATTTGTTTACTTTTTTTAAAAATATATAATGTAGGTATAGTAAAAGATTTGAAAACTAAGTAAGCATTATTGAAATTAAAATGGGGTCCTATACCATTTTTCTTTTATTTTTTTTTCTCTGTAAGAACAGGATAAAATAAGAATTTTAGTGCAAACGCGACTTAAAAATTTTACGTAATAAGCGAGATATGAATTTTTAAAGTTCAAGAATTTGTGCGTGACGTAGCAGGTACTAACAAGTGATCGACAAACAATGGGACAAACTGTAATATAGAGGGAACAATTTTTTTCATATTTGCATAGCTGAAATGGTTGTATATAAAAACTTATACGTCATATTCATGAAGAAATTATTATTAAGTATAAATAACGTAAATAATAAGCATTTTTTTCCTAATAAATTAAAGAACATTGAAACAGTTTGACAATATTATTACACAAAGTATGACGACGGATGGCGCTAGTGTTGGCTGTTTTGAAGTTTCAATATTAATTTAATTAATATTATTATTAATTTAATTAATATTACTAGATGTTATAATTAAATAAATTCATCAAACACAAAATTGTTAAATGTTTTGTTAGGTTATAGAACAACATGACATTTCATATTCTTTTAAAGGTGACTCAAAGGTGACCGTTGCAGAAGCGCGAATCTCCTTTTTAAAATCAGGTGACCAATCAAATTCTTAGTACCTAACGCGTCATACCCAATTAGTAATCAGCTTCAATCGCTTATAGTTTGTGACCTAGTCAATATTTAAAGAAAAATTTTTCACTAATACTTATTAATTTATGTATATTTTCGTCTTCTTATTTAAGATAGTTAAAATATGACTATGGTATAGGACCCCATTGTGCTTTCTTCATCTTTCAAAAAAATATGTTCTCTCATTTCTTCTCTCTCTCTCTCTCTCTCTCTCTCTCTCTCTCTCTTTCTCTTGATAACATATTTTGCATTTGTTCGCTCATTAGAAAGCATTGTAAGTATGGTTTGTTAAATTGTCGCCGTGGTTACCGGTGAAACAAAAGCGAAACTAATGTTGATGTTGTGATTCTCACCATTCACTGTTTGTTGTTCTTTTCGATCAAATCATACGTGTTACATATGGATATTAGTATACAATAGAGAAAACTTCGTTAATATACAGTGAGTTCAGAAAAAAAAAACTTAATTCGGAGAAGGCTGTGAACAAAGAAACGTTTGTCAATTTAAAAGTATTTAATTAAATGCCAGTTTGACAAGAGATATTGTCAATAATCAAAGCTTTTCTTCTTGAATCTTACTTAAGAAAAGGAAATAAATTAGAAAACGACTAATGGCAATATTCTTATGATGCTTGTTACAATGAATTTCAGAAAAATTGCATGTTAAGGTCAATTTTGACAACTTGGCTTTTGATTTGAATAATGATCAGACATACATTTCTCTCTCCTACTCCGAGTTAGGTTTTTTTTTAACATAGTGTATTATGAAGATGCACTTTGTTATTTACAGAAAAAGTATATTTATGTTTTTTCTGGCTGATAAGTATTTTATTTCTTTAACAAATAAATTGTACTAACAATTATTATTATTGTCATATATAAGTTTCAGATAAATAATGAAAATTTGCTTATTGCAAGAACAACCCATGGCAGCATTTCAAAATTTAAGATATGATTGATTTAATTTTATCTAGAAATTACGTGTTAATAATACCAGAGTACCTTTCTGTGACAGTTAACCTCTAATATGATAATTCTTTCTTTTTGTAAATGTTGAATGGATTTAGAAAATATCTTCCCTGGTTTTTTGCTTATGACTCAATTAATTTCTTCGGTAATCTTCAAGTCTAATGCAAAAAGCATTATCATATTGCAACTAAAGAACTAAACACATAATAGATATTATAAAAGATATCTCTGAATCGTTTTTTATAGTAATATATAGATCATCTTAACCTTCCCAAATATATTCTCATTTTTCGCATGCCAGCTCCCAGTATTTCAGACCAACAAAACCGAATTTGTAACACGTTGTAAACATCTAATCCTTTTACCCTTGTATGTAAAAAATTTAAATATCTATGATAAACTCCTTATATGCACGCTCTTCCACGTGTCAGCCATCAACAATCAGCATCAGTGTTGCATTTCACCGAGAAAAATAAGTATTGGGTCCAGTCGTACGCCTAGCACAAGACCAAATCTAACAAACCAACGTAACAATCATTCCTTTTTCGCAATTGCATTCGCAGTCTTCTCTTGGTCAACTGCATGATTTGAATACTGAGTTGGAGTTATTTGCATATTCTAATATATTTTTCCCTTGACAAAATTTGCATAGGTACCCAGTAGGGTACGAAAAAAGGAGACTAGCGTTTTTTAGTTTCTATAATGATGGGTATCGAGAACTTGGTCATTGATATTTTAAATACATGGGACCTTTTGGGCGTTGTAATGGACCATGTAAATACCATGCAAAACTTTCTAATTTGAATATCACCCTTTGAAGTATGTACAGGAATTCAGGGATTGCCTTTGGCAAAGGTTTAAGGATAATAATTGGGACTTTTGATTATGCAGATTTTGTCGCGTGCTTGAATTTGGTTCTTGCAGCTACCTCATACAATTGGTATTTTAAATATTTTGGGGTTATGTGCATTACTTTGCATATTGTGTCATTGTATACTAGGTTTAGGGAAGGTTATGCAGATTTTTGTCACGTGGCTAAATTTAAATTTTTTACCCTTTAGAATTTGATGGTATTTTGGCACATACCTCAACATAAATTTGAATCTGAAGTATGGTCGCAGCACGTGGACATATTTGCATTTTTTTGGCCCTTAGTCTATGCAGATTTTTGTCGTGTGACTAAATTTGAATTTTGTACCTTTTTGGATTTAATTTTGTTTTGATGCTTACCTACCTCAATTCAAATTTGAATTTGAAGGATATCTTAGTCGCACGTGGACATATTTGAATGTTTTATTTTTAACTTTTCGTCTATACAATTTTGGTCGCGTGACCAAATATGAACTATGTACCCCATAGGGTATTTATAAGAATTTACATACCTTAAAGAAATGTATTAAAATAATTCTTTACAGGACACAAAAATCTTTTGAAAAACTCATAGTTGTTAGACTAGGCCAGGGTTTTGTGTCTACGCGTAATCTCAAATGATGTCAAATGTAGAAAATGCGTAAAGAATGTAAACAATGTAAACTTTGTATACATGCATATATTGCGCATGCTCAGTAGATATGTAGCGAAATATATCTGATTTCTTACTTAAAAGCCAACGAAAAGTTCAGCGCATATCAGTTTCTAATTGGTCAGAAATCGACTGGAGTTTGAGCGATTAAAAAAATAATTAATGCACATTATAGTACGACTTAAAATTAAAGTCGTCTATTGACGATTTTGGTGACAATAAAAACTATGAAAATTAAATAATACATTTAAGTTATTATTTAAGTTACGTAAAGTCATTTATCTAAATGACAACAATAGAAACATTTTTATACATTGCGAAGAAAAGTTTTTTTTATTGTTGTTATTTACATAGTAAATTGTTTATTATATCTAAGTTATACATTTTTACCTCCCGCTACCTTGGTAAGGGAGGTATAGGAATCGTGTTAAAAATCACATATCGAGATTTCTGAGATGTGTGTGTGTGTGTGTGTGTGTGTGTGTGTGTGTGTGTGTGTGTGTGTGTGTGTGTGTGTGTGTGTGTGTGTATGTGTATGGATTTTGTTGCCGCTTTAACTCAAATTCCTTATTTCAGAAAATTCTGAAACCTTGTATTTCTACCCTATTCTAATATGGAAAGACACTATTAGATTTTGGTATAAATAGGATAACCGGAAATGGCACTTTACCTGAATCTCATAATGGTTTTTCTTCAAAAAAAAATACCATTAAATGCCATTTTTTCGCAATTTATATCATTATGAAAATTAAAGATTATTGAATTTTCTACAGGAATACATTAATAGGTACTTTTTCTAGATATTTTACAGATAAATTTAAAAATATTTTTTTTATTATCCCGAAGCTTAAGATAAACATAATTCCTTTGTTACACAGTTCATATGTCAAATGAATATAAATATGTATGTAGGTAAATATCGCTGTCAAAAAATAATCACTTCAAATTAATAATAGTGACATTAAAAAAAAAAATAGTAAATAAAGCAATAGTTAAACCTAATATAGTTTGCAGCGTTAGTAAAAACAGAGGTATGTATTTAAATTAATAAAAATTATATAGCGGGAGTTTTTGTGTTGGCCACATCTCATTATTATTATTATTTTATAATAATTTTGTGATAAAACAAATATTTAGTTATAATCTCTTCTAGAAATAATACTTATGATTTTATACTATTTTTGTAATACTCTAGAAAAAGTTAGAATAAATAAATGATTTTATTCATTAATAGGTGTTTCTGTTATAATTTTACGTACTTATGATTGATGTAAGTCACGTCAGAATAGTAGTTCGCAACCCAACAAAACTGGTGGTCTCCAGTTCAACTTGTGTCATTTATTGGTTACAACGTAAAATACTAACTTGCTTCACTAATTCAATAAAATGATATCGTATGCTACTTTCAACGGCTCATTCATATATACCTTGTAAATTAATCAATATTAGTTATATATAAAAATAAAATAATTGTGGTCTACATGCGCGAAGACAAAGTACAAAATTTTAATCACGTAAACAATATTGTCTACGCGTAGACAATGACGTACTTTACGTAACATAGATTACAGGCACAACCCTGGACCAGTCTAACTTTCTATATTTTGCATCAAAATCTAGTGATCCATGATTCCACCTGGATAAACAAAATACCACTAGAATGGCCTACTACTCGTAATGTCTAAAATATTAACCGATATCATTTATTTTATAGTTCTCAAGATATTGGAATCGTTATTCTGAACACTCTGTATGCTGTAGCATAACAATATTATAGCCAAAATAAGTCTAATATTTGATGATATATTTGGCTTAAAATTCCTGTTTAAAAAAGAACAGCTGGGCGCCCTTCTATTACACATTTTACGACGCAATTTTTAATAACGTGTTCTAATTTGAATTTTTAACACTTTAAGACATAATTTATTAGTTGTTTGGACGTATAATGAGCGAACCAACTAGTTTAAATTTAAATTTTGAATATGTGCATAAATTACATGTCATAAAATTCAAATGAATATGTATGGCGATAATTAAAACACGATTTTATACCGTATGTCAAATACTATAGATATAGAATAATAATAACATGCTTGCTACATATTTATACGTGTCATACTGTCATATATGGACAGTGTAGCAATCATTGTAATATTGACTGCAATTTGAATTTGCATACAACAGTCTGCAAAATATCTTCATTATGTTGAGCCAAAGAAGAACTATTTACATTCAAGAAAACTTGCACAAATAAATATATAAATCATGGCTTTTTTACCCATCATTGGGTGTGGCAATAAATTTTATGCTAATTTTGAATAAAGCTTTTTAATTTTAATGATTAGTGTACAAGTGTTACCTAAAATTTGGTTTTGGCATCAACTCTAAATAGTGACAAAAAAACCAATTGTGGCCAACACAATACCTCTTGCCATTTTCATATTAAGCTATATAAGTACTTTATTTAACATTTCTGGTACACGCAAAAATTCTAATTATATCTATTCTTTATTTTACAATTCATTCTATGAACAAGTTTACTCGTATTCTTCTAAAATGTTCGAGATTTATCCAATTCATTGACGAGATTAGCGGTATTCCTGAAGGACATATAATGAAATATATGTATAGCAGGCGCGTGTTTAGTTGATATCAGATTAAGGAATACTTAGTTAAATTGGTCTTTAGTCTTATAGAATTTTAGAAACCGTGTCTACAACATCTACACATACACACCCACACACACCCATCCACACACACACACACACACACACACACATAATTGTAAAAACGTTAAAATCAAATTCTAGTGACCCTAAAATCTGGATATGTGATTTTTAGTATGATTCTAATACCTCTCTTAGCGAGAGATAAAAATAGCATAGCCAAAAGTGCCTTAGAAAAGTGTAAACCAAAATCCAAGATTATTTCATACTTTGTAGTTTTTTGCAATAATAAAAAGCTGTATTTTTGTGGCCCATGTTTTTTTTTTTCGGAAAAGCAATACACTGCCATAATACCGTCCTAATGGGACAAATTTTGTCATTGTAATGTTGAACACATTATCCTAGATTCTCTGTATGTCTTTGGATTGTATTATTTTGTCAATTATTTGAACAACCAGGTACCTATGGTATGGTACTTTACATTCTGTTCAAAATATATTTGAACAATCTCTCATGGTACACCACTATCCTTTCTTGGTCTGTTTACAATTACATCCCTTATGGTTATAGTATTTACTTATCATTCCATCAAGCAACCCTTTGATTTAGTTATGCCAGCACTTGAATCTCTAGCCGCGTTCTCGTACACCATCACATGGTAGTAAGCCGTAAGCGTTTTGCGGTGTCCTGGTGTCTGATGTGCACTAGTCGTCGTAGTGTGTCTGGGATCGATATATCGAACAGAACAGAGGTCCGTGGTCTACTTGTTGAGTCTGGGTCTTCACCCCTGGTTGTACGGGGGACTTCCGGGTGTCCACCGCCAATCTGTTCGGACACGTGGTCGGAAACTTTCTACCGCACAGGCCAAATATCACACAATGCGGTTTGCGTTTGCACACCACCATTATTATATTGAGGGAAGTGGATCACTCTATATTTTATATAACTGAAACATGTACTTAATAAAAATTGTATATCCTGGATTTTGAAATGGTTCTCCACTTTAGTAACAAGTTAAAATATGGGTCATTTATACTAAAACCAGACTTTAAAACTATATGTAACAGTGATATCACTGTCACCTTAGAAACACTATGACATTCGGGCTTATTCACGTGTACCTTGTTATGCGATCTATATTGCTACGTAACGACTTATTGCTATTTTAAAGATAATTGTTAAAATTGGTATTCACGTGTCAACAAGCTGTCGTTATTTTAACAATAATTGTTATCAGTCAGGCAAGAGCTCCTGACCACTTGCCAAGGTGTCAACAATTATTGTTAAGAGTAAATTAAAATGGCAAATGCTCATAAATATTCATCTAAGGTAAATTTAGTGTATTTAAACTAAAATTCGTGCACAAATATATAATTCATATCGTTTCTTTATTTGATATTGGTGCGTAGTCGTGTCTTTAAAGGGCAGACTGACTTGTCGATTAACTTCTGTTTCAAATAAGTGATATACATAATATGTAAATTAGGTAGATAATTTTTAGCTCATTTATTGTCTACCCCATTAGGCATGTATTAAAAATAAATATGCCGCAATTAAAGGATATGGAAGTGAACCGCTTTTTTTATCTGAAAAGAAAATATATTTTTCGGAATATTTCGTATGTCATGACAGAGTGCAATTGCTGAAGTAACACCATTCCTTTAGGATTAAACAACACGCAGATGGTATTTCCTATTAATTTTTTTTTTTTTTATTTCTGACAGGTATTTGCTGTTCTTTTCGCCATATTTACAGTGAATTTGAAGTAAATTAGACGTAAATGATGAAACAACTCTACTTGTCACACTTGTCATTCATAAACAAAGTAAACAAATCTTAAAACACTTCTACCACCCTTACAATACCAATGCGAACATTAATAGTTTTTATAATTAGAGATTTATTAGTTTAAAATGTTTTCGTCAGTTTTAAATATTATACTATAATAAACGTATCTTTAATAACCCAAATGAATTTAAAAAATCATTATTTTAAATAAGAAATGTTTTAATTTTAATATCCTAATGGTTGCAACACTGCAATTTTAAATAATGACAGCTGTACTGAATACAACTTCATGTTAAATGATAACAAGATTGTTACTAAACAATAATTGTTATAGCTCATCTAACAACGAGACACGTGAATACGAAATTTTAACAATATTATCTATTCTTGTTAAGTAACAATTTCTTGTTTAATAACAATGTACACGTGAATAAGCCCAATAGAGTGACAAGACATTAGATTTTGTTGATTAAAATAAAACTTCATAGAAACTAATCGGTCTACAGTGATTTAACCAAAGAAAGGATCTTATAAATCGTTTTTTTTTTTGGTCTGAAAATGGAACCATTACGAATAAAAATTAGAATATAGAGAGATGAATCAACATTGAGAATCAAAACGATCAAACAATTGGATGACGAAGTTATTTATGAATTCCCACCTGAAGACCAAGTAGCTGCCCAACATGAGGATCTGTTTAATATATGTACAGTGAAAAATACATGTAAAAGTCTAACGAAAACAGGTCAATACAGAAATATAAATGTGACACTTAGTAGTGAAATTATACCACAATACTTTGACATTGGACAAAAATTTTGTATTTAATGGAAAATATTTAGAAGAAGTGCAAACAGCTGGGAATACAAGTCAAGTTAAAATTAAGACAGAGGATGACAAAGAAGAATTATGGAAAATAATAAAAGGATTGACAGCACGTTTAGAAATAAAAGAGAGTAAAAGTGTCAATTTATCACAAGTTCAACAACTATTTGTTTTAGAAAAATTTTCGGGTCGACAAAATGCTATAGAATGGATTAAACAGTTTGAAGATGAATGTACACGCCATCAAGTCACATCAGATGAGAACAAAATTCAAATATTAAGAATATTTCTTGAAGAAAATGCAATCGAGTGGTATACAGCTAAATTAGCAAAACTAACAATAAAAGAGAGATGGCAGACATGGAAAACATCATTCAAAGAAACTTATGCTGATAAAAGCTGGCAAACAATACGATACGCTTATACCTTCCGGTATATTAACGGCTCATTATTGGATTATGCTTTAAAGAAAGAACGACTTCTACTAGAAACTGAACCTAACATAACAACGACATCACGTATAAACCATATAGTTATTGGTTTACCGTTTTATATTCAAGATAGATTAGATAAGGAGGAAATTACAACAACTGAAAAACTAATGAATCAATTACGTAGATATAATCAAGTTCCTCAAATAAGATCAAAGAAAGAATCAACTAACAGCACTCAAGGAGGTATCACCAAAACAGATAATCGAAATAAGATCGGTCTACAGTGATTTAACCAAAGAAAGGATCTTATGTGATACGGACTATCAAAGTCTAAAAAAGTTATTGGTTTAAGGCTTGTTGCACCAGCAAGGCTTAAATTATATGTTAGGTTATTGTTGCTCATTTATAGCGATTGCCATGGAATTTAAACAAAATTGCAAAGAAATGCATATCTATTGAACTGTCAGTAATTCAGTTTTCAAATAATAATTCTATATAATTAGAGTCTACTGTCTACTCCTAAGTCCCTAAAAATATTTTGTTTTCAAAATCTACATCTAAATCACTGCACAAATTTTATTCATTTTTATTTTCTAACCTGCAAAATCGAAATTCTGACAGATCAGATAATATGCATTTTTTTGTAATTTTAAATTAAAAATTAAAATTAAATTTTACAGCTTATTAAATATGTAAAATAAAATCAAGATTTATTTGAAACATTTTTGTTTAAAATTAAATGGGAAGTTTTGCGCAAGGAAAAACTGATTTACCTTGTTAAACGCTTTTTAGTTAACACCCTGTATATATATATATATATCGGCTCCGGTGGCTCAATGGTTAGAACAACGCCTTTTATCATGAGTGTGCTCGGTGTTCTGGGTTCGAAACCCACTAAGATATGGATGTTTTTGTATGTGAACCCACTTAGTAATTGGGATTTAATCCTGTTGAGAGTTTTTTTTTTTTTTTTTTTTAATGTTATGACTCTTAAAAAACATGTTTTATAGGCGCTATCAACAGTCCTTTGCAAAGTTTAAAAATTTCGTTTGGAACATAATGTTCATTGATTTTATGTATAATATATTAAAAATTTATACTAAAATTCCTAGAAATAGAGGCTGAGGAGTTTCGCTCGATAAACACTGTTTTCTAGAATTCTTATTAATTTGGGCTCAGAGTTCAGTAGTACAGTCTTAGCTACGCGCTACTTTCATTTCGTTACAATTCTATACCTCAGATATACAGTAAGGGACGTATCAATACTGTGTCTTCTAGACTGTAGTTGAAACATCTGCATATTTATATATATATATATATATATATATATATATATATATATATATATATATATATATACAGGGTGTAAATTTTAAAACGGGTCATAGGGCTATAACATAGAAAAACAGTTTTTTGGACGCCAAAAGTTTCTATATTAATTTATTGAAAAAATAATTAGTGCATATTAAAATTTACGAATTTTTTGATACCAAGCCAGAAAATAAATTTAAAAATTTGCACAATTATGAAAACTATCAATAGCCGTGAAACTGACAGAAACAAAACAAAACAATTGTTGACTTTAAACGCTCATTAGTAAACGTTTCTTACACTTTATTTGTTAAATTATTATTATTTTCGTTTTATTAAGAAGAAATCATGAACAATTTGACTCATGAAGAAAAATTACAAATTATTAATGCTGCGCCTGCGCCACTCGCGCACTTATGACCTATGAAAATGTACGACGATGACAACAAAGTTCCTGCAGAAAAGAGCGACGAAATACTCATTGGACTTATTCAACAAATTGTTTACCTTTATTTTTTTATCTTATATAAATATAATGTATTGCAATTGCACCTATAAAAGTTAGATTATACGAAATGTCAAACATAAAATTCGATATGTAGTATCAAATATAATATGCATTAATAATTATTAAAGAAATGAATGAAACTTAATTCCTTTCTTAAATTCGTATCGTTTTCTGGACGAAAATAGAATCGTTGTGATCTTGAGTAAATAAGGCGTTGAATAATTACTCTTTTATAAGAAACCTCTTAAGGAATGATTAAATTTTCAAATTAGCGTGCTGAGAATTTCCCTGCGTAATTGTTTGTAATGGAAAGCGAGTAAATAATAGCAGAATAATTATTCATCAGAATCAGGGGAGGCCAAATGTCGTAATTAACCGTTGTCACCCAGCTGCTGAAAAATAAATTCATTACTTTTGAATAATTGATTGAATCTGTTCCCACGGCTTGCTATTTGGGGTAAAATTCGTAATCCGAAAGTTCCTATCCCCTGTTATGCCTAGAGCATCACAATGGCTGTGGAGACAATTGAAGCGCGTCCGCTCGCAGCACACCTTGATCTTCTGTTACAGTTCATTATTTCAATACCTCAGTTTTAATTTTTTCTTTTTCTCTCTCCACTTTTTTGGTTCTTGTTAAAACGTTTCGCTAGGGTGCGTTTTCAAGGGATATTTTTTATATTTTGTTACACTTAAGGGTCGTAACTGCTTCTTGAAATAATGAGGTTTTGTGAGAATTTTTATAAAACTATTGATTTTAAAAGTGGAATCTTTAGAATTTACCCCATAAGGACTTGGAGTATAGATTTGATTGATAAGGTTATATACACTACATCTGCCAAAAATAAAAAATGAAAACTTCGTTAATACCCATAGGGGTTTGTATATTTTGCAGTATTATGAAATTTATGGACTAGCGGTCAGATTTACCAGTGTTTCCTAAAATTTTCACCAACGACTAAGATTTACCTATTTTGAATTAGGAATTACCTAGTTATTAGGTATCTGTTTTCCGATGCCCAAATTACTAAATATTTCCTAACATTTGACAGTTGTCAGTTGACACTTTAAAATAAAGATGTACCTGTTTGTTAAATATTCTGATATTATAAATATGATGAAAAAATAGTAAAACACGCACGAGCTAGAAAAGAGAATATTTATTTCGAAATTTGTGATGAAAATTAGTTAATTTTTCTATATATAAATAAATACATATATCGTTACGGCATACTACCCATTGCTGGGTGTGACAATATACCTTGTACGCAGATATATGAATGAGAGTTTTGTTGGAGTAAAAATTTGAAATTAATTAAAAGTAATTTTAAATCATTTTCAAAACTATAATTACAACAAACTTTAATGCCAATGGCCCGTATTACGAGCGTACTTTTATAATAAAAGCGCTTTTATAAGAACCTAATGTAAAAAAAACACTCCATACAAGCGCTTTTATTATAAAAGTGTGCTCGTAGTAAGGGTCAATGTGTTTACTTATGTTTATTTTCAATCAAAAGCATGTTATTTTCCTCAAGAAGGAAAATTACTAGCATATGTTGAGAATAGTGAGCATCCATGTTTGAAAATATTGTGTAATTTCCGTACCCTCTTCGTTAGTAGGGTAAAGAGAGTGTCACTTTGGAGTTAACTCTAACAACCCAATTCACAAAAAAAATTAAGCTAATCCTCATTTTTGGATTAGTTAATTCTATTCTATTCCGGTATTTAAAATTTAATTTTCATGATATTATCAATAAAGGTAGATTCTAGGAATAGATTTGACTATATTTTAAGAAATAAAATTAAAGTAGAATTCGCTAATCCAAAAATGAGGATTAACTTAAACTTTTTTGTGAATCGGGCTGTAATTGTTTTGGAATAGATTAAGAGTTAACTCAGAGAGTAAGGTTATGTTTTGGAAGGACTTTGAGTATATTTCGTACTGTAGAGTAGGTTTTGGAACTCAACCCGGGCACTCACTACTGGCGTAGAAAGTGCACTAGAGGGGTTACTTTTATGCGATTTAAAATTCTAAATAATTTTGGCGTCGGTCTGAATCGAACCCGATCCACCAGATTCGCGACCAGACACTTTGACACTTTGATTGGCCATATATTACGTACCTTAGTAGTTAATTTTTAACAACTGGTTAAATTTTGGATATTTTTTTTACCAGTTAATAAAAATTAACCATTTTGTTATTGAATAGGGCCGTACTTATATGAGAAAACAAAAAGTTATTTTTGTGGTCAAAATAAAAAAAGTGTTTTCTATATTAATAGATATTTATACACCAAGTGAGTTAAGATAATGTTTATTCATGAGGAGAAAGTTAATTTCTTCGAGTGAATAAACATTCTTGGCTCACGTGGTTTATAAATATTTTATTCAATTGTGACGAAATAATAATAAAAACCATTATAATATTTAATTTTGACAAAATAAAAAACTAATCAGTTAGTATAGACTGCATGACAATTGTCGATGATAGACGTCAAGTCATCCATTTACAAAGATTTATTGTCAGTCATTTGTGCCGTGAAAATAATGAAAATGGCTGATAATGCATTATTTGTTGCAGAGTGAGTTAAAATTTTGAGTGATTTAAAAAAAATTAATTCACTTGTGAATAAAATGTTACTTATAGTTGTTTCTACGCAGTTTAAAACGCCAAAATTGAATAAAATAATTTAAATTGAATTTGAAATCAGGTTCTCAAAAACACCTAAGTTTAAATATTTCTTAACGACATTAAAAATAACTTTGTTTCAATTGAAAGAAATAAAAATATTCTCGGGTGTTAATTTGAAATAAGTATAGTGATGTTACATATATATTTAGTATATTTTAATATTAGAAAGAGTGTATTTGGTATGAATAAACTTCCTGTGAAGGTGTTACAGTTGGTAGACTTATTTCCGCTGTTTTGTGTTAATAACGATCTCGATAAGTGTTCGAACAGGAATCATCATACCATTCAGCATATCATTTAGTAACAATAATTTCACCCTTTGTGTAGGGGGCTAAAAATAAATTCGGTCGTTAGCGATGGAAGAAAATGGAAATAATACGAAAAGAATCGACATTTCGTTTGAATTGTTTACATCGGTAACCGTTCGAACATATAGGTAGACGCGATCCTTTGTAGCTCCGATGCATAAATTGGTCCAATTTACCCCGTGATGTTAACAATGTCGTAGGATTCGTTAGTGCACACCCTGAAATAGGTCACAGGCACAATGACAACCCTTAATTTAAAACTTATTCCAATGATATTTTCTCATGGATCACACCTATACCACGAAGAAATCACTCTTCTTTCAACCCTTACTGCAAACACCTATCCCTTACCTACACTGAATTTTCTTCCTGGAAGGGTGGCTTAGTTATGAGATTTTATTTTTAGGGATGTAATTTAATACCCTTTTTATAGTTGTAACTGTCTAAGGGATGAAATAAGGTCAGTTGGAACTAAGTGCGAATGGAGATTCGAACATTTCTTTATTAATTTTTTAAGTTACGACTTTGGAACGGAAGCTGCAAGGCTTTGTCCCTTTGTAGAATCGGATGGGTCGAAGGCATATTTATGTTTTAGTTCTGCCGGACGATCTAAAGTAAGATATGTTTTGTGAACATGGTTTATGAGATTTGGGCAGGGACTTATAAACATTTTTCACACGATAAGGGAAAATTTAATTGTTCAGATGATATGCTACGTTTTAAATGCATGTATGTTTTCTTCCCCTCCCCAATTGGTAAGGAATATTTAACTTTATAATCTTTTTAAAGAACTTTTCATTTTTATACATTCAGTAGGAAATACATAGAGCGACTCTGCAGGTATCAGCGAAAAATACTCCTCCATATTTTAAATATTGAATATATTTTCTAACTTCTTATATAATTTAAAGGTTACATATTGATAATACCTTGTAGACCAATAGGTCTATTGCAAGAATTTTTATGTGTCTTCTAAGTATTCAATTTTTAAAAATAATATTCATTAAATAGCCTAAAATTTGAAAATATCACGAAATATTTATCAGATATTTTACAATTAATTGTTGAAATTTGTGTAATATATATTTTGAAAAAAAAAAACTCGTGATCTGAAACAGAATGTGACGTCAAAGTACATACAGCCTGCTATCATTGTGACAAATTATCGGTTACGTTTATTAATATAAATATTTTCTTATTGGCTATGAATGAACTGCTGTATGTACTGTGATGTCAAAGGAGTGGGTTGTTGTTTTTCATGACTATTTCTGACGCCAATTATTTCATTTAATTATTTACGAAAATAACAACTAATTATATTTTATTAAATACCATGAAAAATATTGCAGAAACTTTAATTTAAAATACTTCTCGAAAAATTTGTTGTGGCCAGCACAATACCTCTCTCCGTTTTCATATTAGGCTGTATAAGTACATATTGTATTTAACATTTCTCTTATACACATAAAATTCTAATTACATCTATTCTTTATTTTTCAATTCATTTTATGAACAAGTTTCCTCCTACTCTTCTAAATGTTCGAGATTTTTCCAATTTATTGACGAGATTGGCGGTATTTTTGAAGGGTATGTGATGAATTATATGTATGTAAGCGCGTGTTTAGTTGACACTGATACTGTACCTACATACTTTGACTTATAAATGAACCCCATTTCTTTTTATACCAATTTTAGATGTTGACGGAGTCTTTTCTTCGTTATAACAACAGTATATTACTATTACATTTCGACTTGTCCATGTCGAATTCTATATCTATCCATAATTTTATATATTTAATTAATGATAAAATAAGAAATATTAAATGTACTTCCCAGAAAAAGTCTTTATTATTGTCTGGATTTTTGACATTAACATTTATGTCCATTACAAACATTTTTAATTTTTCAACTAGTTTCATTAGCTGATTGATTCATTATACAATGGGCTATTTTATATATTTACAATTCAGTCCATCTCTAGTCTATAGAAGATATAATAAAAATGTTCAATGTATTGGATAGAGAATTTTATATTATTTTATTTTTGTAATACACATATTTTCAAAAAATAATATTTAGAAGATTTTTTTAAAGAAACTGTTACTTCCGATTCCGACCAAAATCGAATTAGCTCTTCCCTGGAATGTCAGATTGAGGAAACTGCAGTTAAATATTTTTGATTTAGTTTTAGGAATAGAGAATTTTACATTCTTTAATATTTGTAATAACATAAATTTCCAAAAAATAAAATTTAAGAGTTTTTTTTTAAAGAAACTACTGCTCCCGGTTGTCTATTTGTTATCAAAACCTTTTCAGCTCTTCTCACTAATGTCAGATTAAGGAATACGTAGTTAAATTGGTCTTAAGTCTTATGGAATTTGAGAAACCGTATCTACAACATACACACACACATACACACACACACACACACACACACACACACACACACACACACACTGACATAATCAGATTCTAGTGATCTTAAAACGTGCTTATTTACTAAAATCTGGATATTCGATTTTTAGCATGATTCCAATACCTCTCTTAGCGAGAGGTAAAAATAAGAAACCAGCTCTTTGGTAAGGGGGTGTTCATTAGATTTTGACCACTATTGCTATCTCAATAAGAGCTACTACGTCGGTTAAATTACCAAACAATTTCTATGAATGCCCTATATAACTTTACTTTATAACTTCACAATCTTTTTAAAGAACTTTTCATATTCATACTAGTTAACAGATAAAAAAAAATGTCAGTGTCAAGTGTTGTTTAGACACCATAAATTCATTAATAATAAAAAACAGACTGGAGAGAAATAAACGACAAATTCTTTTTTTTTCTGTTTGCTTATGAAATTATTTTAATACATTATTGCATATTGTTTGTAATGAACGTCACAACCTTGTGTATGAATATAAATTTGATAAAGTGCATAATAATTGCAAAATAATAATTTAACTAATATAGGATTGCATTAAAATATTATAAAAACTAATAACAATACAACATGCATTTTTGCAAGGACAAAAAGAATCACATATAAATGTAAACTATTCAATTCAATAATGATGAAATAGTTCTTGCTAATTTATATATCATTGAGCAATAATGAACCGTAGGTATATCGTTTCATGTTGCAATAAAAGAATTACGCATGAGAGCTATTTTTCAATTTATTTCATACATATTTAAAATAGAAAATTGATTTATACATGTCATATAGTAAGATTCATTTAAAGAAATTTTCTGTAATCTCTCAGGAAACCAAATATACATTTGATTCGCTACTTAAATGTATTCCAATGTTGGACACGTTATCTTGTAAATATTATTAATATGAATTTAAATAATACAACTTTTAGTTTAAGTTCTGTATATATTTTAATTTAAATCAATGTTTCTGCCACAAACACTGCTGCCTTCTTCAGAGAAAACAACATAAATGACATAAATAAATAGTTACAGAACAATAGCCACAAGTAACCAACGTAATACAAAAAATACATTTTTTATGTCTGTTAAAAAAGTACACTTTTTTTTCATTAAAATGAATTTATAAAGTATGTCTTTTTTTTAACACAATGCAAGTGTTAAAAACATGTTGTGGCCAGCACAATACCTCTCGCCATTTCCATATTAGGCTATATAAGTATTGTATTGCACTTTGCTATCTAACCGTCGTTTTATAACAAAAAATACAGAACTTTACCCAAATATTGTTTTTTATTGTATTTAACATGTCTTCTGCACACATATAATTATATCTATTTTTCATTGTATGAGGAAGTTCCTAAATGTCAGAGATTCTTCCAATTTATTAACCAGATTGGCGGTATATCTGATGGATACATGCATTTTATGTACTTCCCAGAAAAAGTTATCAGTGGTTTCCTTAGTGCCTTAGCCTCTGCGATTAGATTATTCTATATATTATAGTATCTTTATCTCTAAATCTATACAAGATATAATAAAAAAATTGAAGTGTATTATATGGAGAATTTTATGTTCTTCAATATTAGTAGTAACAAAAAATTTTAATAAATAATATTTAGAAGAATTTTTTTAAGATACTACTACTTCCGGTTGTTCTAATTTTTGTGCACACTTCATATAGAAATAAATAATTTACAACAAATATAGAAAACTATAGAATTAGAAATAGAGAGAATAATAATAATAATAATAATAATAATAATAATAATAATAATTTATTGTTCCTTTGGACTATACAGCATAGGAAAAGTCATTACAAGAAATGTGTACAAAATAAGAAAAAACAATATAATATATCGTAACTATATCACATATTAAGATATTCATTTACGGAGTAGAATATATTTTCCATTAAAAATATTTTTTTTTTTTTTTCTAAACAATTTAAAATCTAATACGTTTTTTATGTTTTCAGGTAACTTGTTATACAAAGTGATAGATACGTAGTATGGATTAGATTTAAATTTGGCATGTCTGTGTGAATAGGGTCCTCCACTCTAATTTTTTTATTATTTTAAATGAAAGTTTGTTTAATTTTGAAGCAATTTGTAGTTTTAAAAAGTCATAATTTTAGTTCAACTGTATTTGATTTTTAAAGAAACCTATAGCTTTCTTTCTCGCACCAGTTTCTGTAGTAGGCTGCGCGAAAAAGATAGCAATCGTTGTGACATAGATGTATAGATGCTTAAAATCACTAATATTTCAAAAACTAACAATTTTTAAAAAACTTTTATCCTCTCAATCATGATTCTATCTTATCTACTTTCAATATAACTAACTTTTTACTCAATTTTCTATTATGGTGGAGGACCCTACTGTTACCAAAACCCTTTGAGCTCTTCCCAGGAATGTCAGATTGAGGAATTCATATTTAATCAGGTCTGAAGTCTTATAGTTTTTGAGGAATCGTTCCTCCAACATCCAGACATACACACATACACACATCCACACACACACACACACACACACACACACACACACACACACACACACACACACACACACACACACACACACACACACACACACACACACACACATCATCATCATCATGCTTATTCAGTAAAATCTGGATATGCGAATTTTAGCATGAATGAATGAGGTAAAAAAGTGTACTTTTTTAACGCAAACGCGTGAAATAATGAACCGTTACGACACTTTTTTCACACTTTTATTGCAGAAGTAAAAAAAAAAATGTATGCAACTCGAGTAAAACAAAAACGTGTCTTATTTTACTTATAGGATTTGACGAACTCGCCTATTCCTATTCGTGAAATAAGACCTTTTACTCTTGTTCCATAAATATATACATAGTAATAAGTGTTATTTGGTAATTATGCAACATACTAGGCATGATCACAGAAAACAGCAAGCTTGTTTTTTCATGTAGCAACATGCATCTCCCGGCAATAACTAGGACGGCGAGCATGCACCTTCTTCTTTAAATTAAAATATATACAGAACTTAAACTAAAAGGTTGTATTATTCTTATTGTTATTATTGAAAGATTTTTAATATTATTAATATAATATTGTTTTCTTCTTGCCCGTTCTGATTAAAACCATCTTCCAATCTTGTTTTTTCCTTGACGATCATTCTTATTCTGTTTCTTTCGTCGTCATTAGCATGATAATATGCTTTGGTCTCCTACGAGGTTCTGAAGCAGTGATTTTACACCTAAATCTGTGATTTATGCTGCTGGGACATTTTCCCAAGCCCAAGATTTAGTTGTTTTCTACCTGGTGTTTCTATACTCTGACGTGCTAGCTACCTAATACTGCCACCCACATTATGAGGAATGTGTGAGGTTATTGTTACCGCAACACCTGGGAGCATCACATTTTTATGGGGGTGATGGAATTCTTTCACAAATATCGTCCTTAAGAAAAAAGAATAATAAACTGGTAAACTAAATGCTGCCACGATGTTCACAATTATTAATAATTATAACAAATGTAAATAGTAGCAATTCTATCATATACCAATATGAGAATAGATCTGTAGCTTAATGTAAGAACAACTGTCAATATAATATCTTAACATAATAATAATAGGCTTGTTCTCACAACGAAATATGCAACTAATTGCTAATTTTTCAGTACGCCTGCGTAGTTTGAAACTGGTTTCATACTGATTGAAATTTTTGGTTTCTGCGAGCAGAATTAAAGGTTATTGTTGTTACTTCCATCTGGAGTGAACAGAAAGGTATTTTTATGTTGATTGTTGTTATTAACATTTGTCATTGTCAGAGCTGGGCAGTAACTAGTTACTTTAGGAACTTAGTTGGTAACTTTACGGTTTTTAGTTACTAGTTACTTGAGTAACTTAAGTTACTTAAAGTGTAACTTAAGTTAGTCAAAGTAACTTAAAAAGTGGAATGTAACTTAGTCATAAAAAGTAACGGGGGGGATTAAAATTTCTAAGAAATATTTTGTTGAGACTGATGCCTTTTTTAGAAACACTAACGAAAACTGTTTTGTTTTAAATAAATGTCTGTCCAGAGTGGGAGTGTTGAGCGCAGCATCGCGCATACTCTCTGTAATGTGTAACTTTTATTTTAATACATAATTAAATTCAATATTATTGTTGATTGATTTCAAGCCATAATAGATAATAATATAAGTAATTATATTCATTAATAATAGAGTTTTTGTACGGTAAACAGATAAACTAAAAATAACACACCATTTTAACTTTTAATTCTAGAATTAAAAAGTCACTAAATGTTAAATTTGACTTATAAAATATATTATTTTCAAATGTTTTCCTCGCTTACAAATGATACGTTTTAATAAATTATAATTAAACAGCCACTAAATCATCAAAATTACTCATACATACAAAAAATAGTGTATTTTGTTCGTTGTTCCAAGGGTTGCAAGACTTGAATTCGTCTCATTTTTGCAAATTCCCTTCTCACAAGATAAAACGTTACTTTTAATTTTTATATTATATTATAATGTAGGTCCGCAGGGCCTTTTTATCAGATTTTTTTATCACAACAACCAGGCCCTGATGGCCCCTTGTCAACGTTAACGTAGTTAGTGCAAAAACTCCCTGATATGTATACTACACAATAACTAAGTCAACAGTCTAAGTCTACACTTCACGCCATTAAAAGTAGTTAGAAAGTAACTCAAGGTAACTAAGTTACTTTTAATGAGTAACTAGTAAATAACATAGTTCTTTCACTAACTGTAACTTAAGTAACTTAGTTACTTTTTTTTGGAGGTAACTGTAACTGTAACTAGTTACATTTTAAAAGTAACTTGCCCAGCTCTCACATAAAGAAATTATAATCTTCCTTTATTGTTTAAAATTTACTTCCTGCGTTTATTTCTGGTTCTCTTAAATTTACAAACGAGAATCTACATTACAATATAGCAAATATTTAGTGATTTGGAAGATTTTATAATTTTCCTTTTCTCTCGTTTTGGCTAGAACAAGTGCATTTAGAAACAACAATGCTCGCCAATAGCCAAAAGTTCCAGTGCGCATGTCACAAACTAAAAATTTCTTTAGAATCCGCGGAATATTCTAACGGTTGGAAACTGATTAGGGATTGAAATATTTTGCTGAACGAACAAATAATTTTCAAGCGTAGATTTAAAATTTCTGTTGTGCGAACATTTTTAAACTGATGCGCTTGCTCTGAATGGTTTGTGACGGTTTCTTACTGTTGTGCGAACAAAACTATTTTATTTTCACTAGAGATGCATTCGGGCCGGGCCGGGCCGGGCTTTGAGGTTTGGATCGACTCGGCCCGAAAACAAAAATTACTGGCCCGACTCGAAGATCGACTCGACAAAAAAATTAGCTAGCCCGGCTCGAAAATTGACTCGAAATCGGGCCGGGCCGAGCCAAAGCTCGAAATTGGATGCATTCGGCATTCCTAATGTTGATTTTTATGCGAAAAGTTTAACTTTTTTCGTGTCAAACTTATAAAAAACCTCTATATTCTTATAACTTTTAACATTACTTAACATAAGTAGTTAAAAAAGAGACCCTTCTAGTGTAAGTTTGTTATAAAAATTACAGACCTACGAGTATTAACACTTTGTTTACCAAAGCCGTTCGAAAATTTAAACAACTTTTTCACAAATCTTATATAAAAAATATAATTTACATAAAGATTTTTTATCTAACTTTGTTTCTGCTCAAAAATAGGACAAGAAATCATTATGGTAGGAACAAAAATCACTTTTATTTAAGTATACACGAAATAACAATAATAATAGCAACATCACAATATAACTATTAATGAATTTATTTAATGAATAACCTTGAATTCTTGAAGTAAAATAATACATTTTTATTCATTAATACGTGAAGTATGTTGTTATTAAATCATTTTGATCCTTTTTAACTTCATCCATTTTCATTAAAATATTAAGGAAACTGTGCATTTGATTGAATATAAGATTTTTCGGGTCGGCCCGAAAAGCTCGAATTTTCAGGCCGGGCCAAAATTAAAAGTCCGACTCGCCTCGATTTCTGAAAATGATTAGCCCGATTCGGCCCGATAAAAAATATCTTCGGCCCGCCTCGTTGATCGACTCGAAATCGAGGCGGGCTTCGGGCCGGGCCGGGCCAAAGCTCGAAATCGAGTGCATCTCTAATCTTCATAGCATACCCATTGCTGGATGTATCGTGCGGGAAATTATTTCTTGGTCAACATATCTTAATTTTGGGAATAAATGGTATAAAATCAACAAGAAACTTTCATAATATCTACAGACAATACCTTGCATCTTTCTTTGGTACATTCTGCAATATTAATCTTGATTATAAATTACATTAATTATTTGATTTAAATTGCCTCTAGCACCAAAGACCTTCAAGATTTCAGTAAGATATCTACATTGTTATTATTGCAATAAGCATTTCTTTTATTGTACGATCTGGCAGCATCGATTCAATAAAAATGTCGATACCTATGCCATAGGCTTTTCAGAGTTGATAATATGGTGAAATATTGACGTTTGTGTTGACAATTATTACTGACTATTAAAGTAGTAGTCTTATTAATAATTACCTGCGTCACATTGACACAAGTAACACTAAAAATGTATACTTCATGTAAAGTGCAATTATTTTTGCGGATTTTTAAAAAATTCTTTTTGATTCTTCATCTGTTTGTAATGTAGTATCCACTATTTTTTAATAAATTATAATATTTTTGTCTGTACAATCAATATTATACAATAATATTAATAATATTGAAAAAAAAAAATTCACAGGGAACCCGCTCATGGCAGCTGTAGACACGTGTTTCTCTCTTATTAATGTCCATCTGTTAACATGCTATGCTGTACTGATGAGCTGTAATAAGAGCGAAACACGTGTCTACAGCTGCTATGAGCTGTTTTCCAGAGAATTTTTTTTTTTAATTTTGACAGCTTCACGCTAGTTTATAAAAATCTTTCATTAATAATATTCTTATTGTGTACCTATTTAAATATTTTATGTAATTAATGTTACCTTATAAAACTTAACAAGGCTTAAAATTGAAGCAACAGTTAAACAAAACAATGCAAAACGGCATTTTGACAGCAGTACATAAAAACTAATTTGACGAGTATGTAATATTGTCAAATTTTACATTCATTAATGCCACCATCTATTACAAATTTACGGAAATATCTGCAAAATGGAAATTGAGTTAACGAGTATGTCATCTGACAACGATCATCAAAAATCTACAGTTTTTCAACTTCAATTTCAGAAAAAGTAGGTAAATTCGTTATCAGAAAATGTAAATTCAATTTCAGGAAAAGTAATATCAATTTTAGAAAAAGTAAATTCAATTTCAGGAAAAGTACGTTCAAGTTCTGAAAATGTAAAAAACTGATACTGTTTCTGAAATTGAATTAACATTTTCTGACTTTTTAAAATAGAATTTTCTTTTTCTGAAATTGAATTTAACTACTTATTTTGAAATTTATTTTATTTTATCTGAAATTGAACCTAAACAGGTATAGAGAAATTTATAATAATTTAAATAAATTTTACGTTGTAGTAGGAACAAAGTATCTATATTTAAGAATGTTTATTGACTTGAAAGATGAACTTGATTTTACACAATATGAGACCAGTAGTTTAATGTTTTTTTAAAGAACGATTATAATTATGTCTCATACCTCATTATACTACAACAATACTCCGTAATATAAATAATTCCAAGTAACGATTTTACGATTTACTAACTGATATAAATAATAAATGATTCCTGTAGCTATATTAGTTTCATTTCTCCCTGTCTCAGAGGAGGGCATAAAACCATCACCCCATGATTCTGTCATTAGAAAAATGTCACATCAATCCCTTAAAGGGTAGTGCGCAGTGCCCCAGTTAAGTTTTCTCCTTCAGTGAAGAATCAGATAGTGACAAGTTGTTTGGGCAAATACAAACTTTGCAAAATTGCATTGACAACGTATCGAATTCTGTTTTGTATCGATAGGGTTCAGTTTTAATCGGCAGAGCAGGGCGCGATGGGGCATAGGAACATTGGGGTTCAACCCCAAAGGAAAACAAGATGGGTGGTTACCACCCACCGAACGAAAAAGCCGCAGTTAGAGCAAATAACGTTACAAAGATTTTTTTGTATGATTTCTTTGTTTGTTCATATTAACGACATTCATAATAATTGGCAACTCCACTTTTTATTCTCCGTCACGCAAAGAAGGTATTGTCTTTGGTCGAAAAATCAGTCGTGAATTTTTAATGAATAAGCACGTCCCTCCTGCTATTATACGAATTTACTATTTTAAAGATATCTGTAGGTGTGTCTGTATGTGTGTGTGTCCATGTGTGACAAATTTTTCTAAAAAATCTGATGTGGCCAACACAAAACCTCCCGCTATTGAATTTTTATTAATTTAAATACTTACTTACGTATTTACTACCGCTGCAAACTGTTCCATTGCAGAAAACTATTGTTTTATTTACTATTTTCTTTTTAAAATGTCACTATTATTAATTTGAAGTGATTAGTTTTTTGATAGTGACATTAACTGTCAGTTACATTCATTTGAAATATGAACTGTGTAACAAACGAATTATTGTGTTTATCTTAGGCTTCGCGACTAATAAAAAAAATTATTTTTAAATTTATGTGTAAAATATATAGAAAAAGTATTAATGTATTCCAGTAGAAAATTCAATAATCTTAAATTTTCATGAGACATAAAAAGCGAAAAAATGGCATTTGATGGTTTTTTTTGAAGAAAAACCATTATGAGCTTCAGGTAAAGTGTCATTTCCGGTTATCCGATTTACACCAAAATCTAATGGCTTTTATTCATATTAGAATGGGATGGAAATACAAGGTTTCAGAATTTTCTGAATGATAGTATACATACACACATACACACATACAGACATCATCGTGAAAATGTTAAAAATTGATTCTAGGGAACTTAAAACGTGGTCATTTACTAAAATCTCGATATGAGATTTTTAGCACGATCCCTATACCTCCCTTACCAACGGTAGCGGGAGGTATAAATTGTAATTCTTTCATATTTCTCTCCTTTACATCCACTTGAAAAGGTGATTAGATTTTGGTTATAATTGATCCACTGGAAGTACCTTTATTTGAAGTTTTTAACAGTTTTTCTTAAAAAAAGCAGTTAAATATTATTTTTTGACATTTTATGTTATTATAAATATTAAAGAAAATGCTCTTCTCTATACGGTTTGATTATAGAGTACCTAACTATCAAAAATCAGTCAGCTTTGCTATTTATCATAGAAACAGTTAAAATTCTAATTGACAATTATCAGTGTTAAGTGCAAAACCAAACATGGAATGTATAGGATCAGAAAGTGGTATGTCATACTGTTCCTCGCAAGTGACATGCAATTGCAGCCTCGCCTCAGGAGTGGAACTTTCAATGCAGGGAGTACGTGAAAGGCCTAGGAGAAGATGGAAGGACTCTATCGCAGAAGATTAGAGAGAGGAAGAACTGTGTGAAGAAGATGCGTTGGACAGGAATGAGTGGAAGAAAAGAGTAAGAAACAGCGACCTCTAACAAAACAAGGAAAAGCTGAAGAAGAAAGAAGGAATTTTCAAGTGCAATTTACATAGTGTATGTTCATGTTTTAATTTTATTGGGTTATAGAATCTTTTCAAATGAGCTTTTGGTGTGGAATTTGTAAAAAATAGTACATGTTCGTGTTAAAATTTTACTGGATATATGAATCTTTTCCAAGGAACTTTTGGTATGATATTTGTATAAAATACATCGAATTGACGGAAGGTCTTGTGTTGGCCACAACAGATTTTTTTTATGAAACTTCATCCGAATGGGGTCCTATACCATTTTTCTTTTATTTTTTTTCCTATAAGAACAGGATAAAATAAGAACTTCAGTGCAAACGCGACTTAAAAATTTTACGTAATAAGCGAGATATGAATTTTTAAAGTTTAAGAATTTGTGCGTGACGTAGCAGGTACTAACAAGTGATCGACAAACAATGGGACAAACTGTAAGTTATACTGTAAACAATTTTTTTCATGTTTGCATAGCTGAAATGTTTTTATATAAAAACTTATACGTTATATTCACGAAGAAATTATTATTAAGTATAAATAACATAAATAATAAGCATTTAACAAGGATTTCTTCCTAATAAATTACAGAACATTGAAACAGTTTGACAATATTATTACACAAAGTATGACGACGGATGGCGCTAATGTTTGCCTGTTTTGAAGTTTCAATATTAATTTAATTAATATTATTATTAATTTAATTCATATTACAAATTGATTTAATTATAAATACATGATTATTGTTAATATTACTAGATGTTATAATTAAACAAATTCATCAAACACAAAATTGTTAAATGTTTTGTTAGGTTATATAACAACATGACATTTCATATTCTTTCAAAGGTGACCTCTGTAGACGCGCGAATCTTCTTTTTAAAATCAGGCGACCAATCAAATTCTTAGTACCTAACGCGTCATACCCAATTAGTAATCAGCTTCAATCGCTTGTAGTTTGTGACCTAGTTAATATTTAAAGAAAATTTTTTCATTAATACTCATTAATTTATGTATATTTTCGTCTTCTTATTTAAGATAGTTAAAATATGACTATGGTATAGGACCCCATTGAAAGCAATGTGTAATTCTACATAGTCTTAATTGTTAATCTTTATGTAATAATCAAATACTTATTTAAAAAATTCTATACGTAAATATTAAACTAATTCTCAAACAGTGAGAGCCCGTGAGGTGACGTATTTTAAGCGCCTTCAGCACGATCGTCACTGTTTTATACACATTGTGAGAACCTTCCCCTCGGTACTGCTGGTTGGGATCTCGGCCGCCTTTCTGTAAGAGGTGAGGATTACGGATAGCTCGCCAGTAGGTTCAGGGAATAGACTAGTGGTGGGATCCGGATCCGGATAGTTTTGGTTTCGGATCCAAAAATATCCGAATATCCGGATAATTGAATGTTGAACTATCCGGATCTCGGACTTAAATCTCAGTATCGGATTTTGGATCCGAATCTGAGTTTTGGATTTTAGATCCGGATCTGAGTATCGGATTTTGGATCCGAATCTGAGTATTGGATTTTGGATCCGGATCCGAATATGAGTATGAGTATCGGATTTTAGACATGGAAAAACAATCCCTTTTATGTGAAACACGTGCACGATATAAATAAATAGATATTTCGACACTTGCAATGAACTCAAATTTAATCTTAAGCTCGTTTTCTTTGAAGTATTTGTTGTAATGAATGTTAAAATTTTAGAACTACAGAATTCAATATTCTAAGAAATATCCTTTTCGTATTTGCACCAGCTACCTGTCTATTTTAGAGGGGTATTATAAAATTTATTGCTGTTTACAGACCGCTGTAGAGATAAACAGAGCCACTGTAACGGTTTGAATTTGAACTCACTTCCAGATGTTTGCCTTTACATTCAAAATGATGAATCGGATCCATAATTAAAATTCGGATCCGTATCCGTAAACAACACATCGAATCCGGATCCGAATGGGATCCGGACCGAAACCAGGATCCGGATCCAAATCAGGATTCGAATCCAAATCAGGATCCGAATCCAAATCAGGATCCGAATCCAAATCCGAGTTAAATTTATGGATATCCGCTTCAATATCCGAACATCGGATATCCGAGGAACCGGATATTTTGAAATCCGGGACTTCGGATCCATGTTTTGTCGGACCCTCACAGCACTAGTATAGACACAAACAGTGAAATGTGTAATAATATTGTACAGTACTTGTGTAAAATAGGACTGAAAAATACTTTGTTTATTAATTAGGTTAATTTGCAGGTCTTAATTGATTTTCGAAGCATGAAAAATAATTTAAATTAAGTTTCCCTCATCTTTTAATCAAATAATTCAATTAACAATTCTGTGGAAATATTGTGTTACTCAGACTATTAAATTGAATTTTTAATCAATTTTATTTAACTAACAAGCAAATTATTTTAACATTGTTATATACCAAAAATAATACTTTCTTTTAAGAAAAGGTCAACCTATTAGTAATTTCCAATTTTTAACGGTAATTTTAGTAAAATTACTCCTCAATATCCGATTACTTCAGCTACGCCTCAATGCGCCTACTACGACCAAGGCATGGTTCGTTATTCACTTATTCCTACTGTTTTTTCTTTGTTGAAAAAACAGTAGAATATTGGAACAATTCAACTGTTTTACCACACAAAAATCTGATATTCATTTAAAATTTGATATTAAGTATCAAAAAATTTCTTGAATCTTGAATTTCTAGTCTTGAAAACAAGACAAGAAGGTAGTTTTTACTTCAATTAAATTAAATTATTGGCCAGAAATTCAAGATTTCTTGAAATTTAAATTACGTATAAAATATAATGAAATATTTAAAGAAAAAGTAACTTTTTTAAAAAATAATATAAATTTATCATATTATAGTACATTTTTATTTATTGATGGATTTAGACAAAGTAAATTACTCGCTGATTGTAAAACTACTCTCAGCATAAATTTTATATAAAAATCATCACGGTATAATACCCATTTCTAGGTGATGATAACATATTCGTACCGTGCAGGCGTTTACCAGGCGTCATCATACAGGCACTCATTGCTGGCGTGGAGAGTGCACCATAGGGGTCAGTCGGGATTGAACTCAAAAGATTCGTTACCAGACACTACGCAATGGGCATACATTTATACTGTCCTATTTTTTTTTTTTTCGTCAGTAGATTTTATGAAAAAAAATCTACATTTTTGTGTGCTTCTTCTTTAATTATTTGCACACTTTCATCTTTGTTTCCTTGTTGTTCCCTTTTCATGTTGCCTACTATCATCACTGTCTGAAGCTATTTTCTGTCTTTTGTAAAATATTTACAGAAATATTATTCACTGAGACACCGAAGTATGCATCTGGACACAGTCTCCCTGTCCTAACTATCACACAAATTTCATCACGCGCAGGCGCAAAATTTCAAGAAATTTTAAGAACTCTTGATTCAAGATAAGAAATAGGCCGACAAGAAATGAGCAAGACAAGAAGTATATATTTCTTGTCCTGAAATTCAAGACACTAATTTTTACCTCTCGCTAAGAGAGGTATTGGATTCATGCTAAAAATCACATATTCAGATTTTAGTGAATAAGCACGATTTAAGGTCCCTATTAAATGATTTTAACATTTTTACGATGATGTCTGTGTGTGTGTGTGAATGTGTGTATGTATGTGTGTATGTGTGTATGTAAGTGTGGATGTTGGAGGGACGATTACTCAAAAACTATAAGACATAAGACCAGTTTAACTATGAATTCCTCAATCTGACATTCGTGGGAAGAGCTGAAAAGTTTTTGGTAACAATTGGATAACCGGAAGTAGTAGTTTCTTAAAAAAAATCTTCTAAATATTATTTTTTGGAAATTTGTTATTACAAATATTAAAGAATATAAAATTCTCTATCTACTATATTGAACTTTTTTATTATATCTTCTATAGATTTAGAGATAGAGAGTTATAAATATATAAAATATTCTATTGTATCCATCAAATTGCCCATGAAAACCAGTTGAAAAATTAAAAGTGTTTATAAATGTCAGTGTCAAAAATTCAGAGATATGACTGAAGGCTTTTTCCGGGAAGTACATTTAATATTTCTTATTTTATCATTAATTAAATATTTAAAATTATATATATAGCTGCCACACTGTTCTTGAATGCAGAAAATCTGAAATTTGTACTTGGACAAGTCGAGATATAATAGTCAACATCCAAAATTAGTATAAACAGAAACAGGATTCATTTGTAAACCAAAGTATGTACAGTAACAGGACAACTAAACATGCGCTTGCTATACATATATTTCATCATATACCTTTCAGAAATACCGCCAATCTCGTCAATGAATTGGAAGAATCTCGAACATTTAGAAGAGTAGGAGGAAACTTGTTCATAGAATGAAATGAATGAATTTTGTGTGTACCAGAAATGTTAAATACAATATTTATAGCCTTAATATGAAATTGGCGAGAGGTATTGTGCTGGCCACAATAGATTTTTATATTTGGGATAAATAAAAATTAAATATTTGTAGAAAATATTTTAAAATTGTACTTATTTGTAAGTATAATGCGAGGGTCACGTTAGAATTCTTGAGAATAAGATACATGGATAATATTTAATAAGTTTTCACGGCCTACTAGATTTTATTCTCAATGGGTACCCATTACATTAAACTCTTTGGATATTTATTTAATTTTATATCTTCTCAATTAATTTCCTAAGAAATATTTTCTGAATAATAAATATTTGCTTGTCGATAATTTCTGGCTTTGATGAGAAAATAAACAAGCTGTGTTCACCTTAGTGACAAATTATTATAATTATCTGAGTTCATATTTGCATTGTTATATATCTATCATAGTGTCAACAAACAAAATTCTTTTAAAATGCGTTAAAATGTTGTTCCATCACGTAGGCTGTGAAATCCTAAACTAATATTTGATCTTAAATAGACATACGTGCACTCTGACAGCTGTGGATGAGTTATCTGTCTCATTGTGTGTCATTATCGACCGTTTAATAATAACAATATGATTAATTGGATACTTTAAACTCAAATAATACGCATGTTTTTAATCATCTTCTTTGTGACAGAAAGCCGAAAAGAACATACCGAAAGATAAATGAAATATTAAAAAAGAAATTTGTAATTCTAAATATTCCATTTGATTATATAAAATTTTGTTTGTGTATAATGCAGTAACGAATATTATCTTTTCTTGTATTTAATTTTAAGTTATACCTACTGCATTAAGTGTTAACAAATACTCGAAATCTCAGTTAACAGTTATTTATTCTTATAAAACTGACCTTCAGTATACACATAACCATCTTCAGGGTAAGATTCTTTAACATAAAATCATGTACAGTTAAATACGTTCCTTTAATCATTCAGTTTTACAACAAATACAAAAAATTCGAAAACAGAACATGTACATCTGTTCGCTCTCAAAATGAACAACATAATTTTAAGAATAGATCGATAATGAGTGTATTTGGACTCAGGACTAGTGTAAAGATATTAATAGCGTATTCCTGAGATCATTTTGAGTAAAAAATGTCATATGTACATAGGGCTTATTCTTTTTAGTTACGGACTTCAATCGGATCAAAGTTTCATAAATAGGAGCAATTTATAAAAAAATTATCAAAGTACCTATCTTGAAAACAAAATAACAAACAATGAAACAACATTGCAAATCTCAAATATCCAATTTTTATCTGAGTTTCTTAAATTTATTGTGAAATGGTTTAATGTTCGTTCATAATTCTTTGATTAATAAAATAGTATATTATGTGGTAAGTGTGTGAAGCTGAAATTTTTACATGAGGGTGGAGATTGCGACACGAGCCGAAGGCGAGTGTTGCAAACCACCCGAATGTAAAATAGGCTTCACACCATATACCTATTAACTAATATATTGCGGATCCTTTGCTTTTCTTGAAGGAAACACTGTGAAATGGAAATATCATTTCTGCATAAGTCTATCTCACACAAACGCCCAACCGCGAATTATGCGCAAGCTTGGAAACTTGACTACTATTGGCTAACGAGAAAATCATGATCACTTTTTGCGAATCACAGAGTTCTGTTTATTAACGGCTAGTGCGAGAAATTTTAAATTTAATTTTGAGAAATTAAACAATGTACCTACTATATATTTTGTATGTAAATTCTTGAATATAAATATTAGTAATAATAAAAAACATTGACATATTCTAGTGCTAAATTTGAATTAAATAATTTACTTTGTTGTATTGTAAAAATAATAGGAATACAATCTGGTCAGGATTAATTTATTTAGGTGACAATAAATTACTGTATGAAACACAAAGCAAATGCTTTCGAAGTGCAACTACAAACAGAAATGAAATCAAACGTCAAAGTCAAACCATGTGCTCGCTGCATCACCAGGGCTGCGTTCCAAAACCAAGAATACCGAGTTTTGGCGTAGAGTATGATGTGTTGTGTTTTGGAACGAAAGAGAGTTTTGTTGAAGTAAAAAATTGAAGCTAAATTAAAAATAATTTTATAAAACTAACAAAACTACTTATAATTACAACATTAATGTCAAGCCCGTAATAAAAGCGCTTTTGATAATTTCGTACTCTAAGAGTAGGATTTTGGAACGCAGCCCAGTCAGCGACGCTGTCAGCGTTAGCCAATAGTAGTCAAGGTTTCCAAGTTTGCGCATAATTCGAAGTTGGGCGTTTGTGTGAGATAGACTTATGCAGAAATGATATTTCCATTTCACAGTGTTTCCTTCAGCTACTCTTATGGGAAAGATACTAGCATTAGCAATATATTAGTTAATAGGTATATGCTTCACACACGTGTTACATACTATACTTTTTCTACGACATTGCAATAAAATATATTTTTTCTTCACATTGTCATTCCTTTAACGTAAAGCCTCTGTATTATCGACTTATGTAACCATGGTTACCAACGTTACGGGTGTTTAACAGTTTTGTTTTATTAAAATACAATTCAGTTTGTAATATTTAAAATAATGAACAGTGCATGAAATGTTACTTCACGCACGGGAGTAGACAAAAGTATATACTTTCATATTTTGCTCTTTTGCTTTAAAAGTAGGTACGTACCTTGATTATATTTTTTAAAAGATTGCTGCTATTTTTGATACTTCGATTTTACGTAAAGTGTATTGCTAAAAAGTGAAGTACCAGAACGCTAATAAGCCCTCCTATAATTTTTATTTTTTCAATTAGAAATAATATTTTTAACGTTTTATTTTAAATTTGAAGTAATGAAATGTATAGATAATAAAATTAATGTTTTACATATGTAATTATAGTTACAATTAAACTCAAAGATATTATAAAAAAAATCTAATGTGACCATCCCATTACCTTCCGTCAATTCTATGTATTTTGTACAAATCCCATACCAAAAGTTCCTTGGAAAAGATTCTATATATATCCAGCAAAATTGTGACACGAGCATATACTATGTAAATTCCACTTGACACTGACATATGTTAATTTAGATCTATTTCAATATATCAGATGTTTCCATGATTATAGCAAAGCTGTCTGATTTATTAAAGTTAATATTTTTATAATTCTTTATCTCTATATTTATTGAATATGAAATAAAATACATATAAATAATATGTCATCACGGCATATTACCCATTTCTGGGTGTGCCAGTATCTACAACACATCTAGACATCGGTAATGATGACGATATATTTTACCGTGTGGGCGCTTACGAGGCGTCACCTCACGGGCACTTAAAGCTGGTGAGGAGAGTGCACCACAGGGGTCACTTTTGTGCCATTTAAAATTGGAAATATTTGGCGTCTGTCGGGATCGAACCCGGTTCCCCCAGGTTCGCGACCAGACACTCAGGCACGCGGCCACGGGACCTCATAATATAATGTATAATCAAACAAATATTTAATTAAGTTTTTTCCAAGAAAAACTGTTAAGAACTTCAAATAAGGGAACTTCCGGTTGACCAATTATTACATAACCTAACTTAACGCATAATACTCGGCCCGAGTTTTCCAAGAGTGAGTACTATGCGTTAGATTACGTTAAAGTGTATTTAGAGAAAATGACTAAATATTTTTATAACAATGTAGCCGTAAGCTGTTCGTTGGTTTATGAAACGTGTAAGATTATAAAACATCGCTAAGTCTATGAAGATTTGACAATCTATGTTGTATACCTACAAATATAAAACAAAAATGTTTTGTTTCCTTGGCAGAATAAAATTTTGATAGAATTGTTTTTGTTTCAGGTGGTGAGTCATTCTATCATCAAAACTAGTTTCCTTTTTCATAGGTGAGCGAACATTTTTATAATTTTATATAAATGTAACATATAATTATAAGGAAAATAATTACATCGCGATGTGGCAACCATGTAAATTACGATGATGACACCACAAAAACGTAAATAGTTCCCCTGTTGAAATATTTTGAAACATGCCGGTATTGTACTCTGCTCTCGTTTCGTTGTTAGAAAGTTGCCTACGCTACAGCGTGTATATTCTACTCTATGCGACTGCGACTTGAGAATTGTTATTTATAAATTACCTCGAGTGAAATTTGAAACTCTGTAATTTGTGAACATTTAACTAATAGTCTGGTTCATGACTCGCAGAACATGCAAAAATACATGGGAATTATTGTCAGAGAACAATCAGAAAGCCAATATTTATAGACGGTGAAATTTTTGCACGGTACCATTAGCTATGATACAGTAATGTGCCAGTATATTATTATTATTTATTAGAATGAAAAAATGGTAATCGAAAATTAATATTATTAAAATTTTTGGTACCACATCCTGATTGATTTTATTTTAATTAGATAAATCACGAAATGATTTATTAAAACATAAGTTACTGAAGGCAACGTATTCAAACACGAGCTTGAAATTCGCATACGAGCGCGCAGCAACTACAGGGAGTACAGGAACAAACGAGTGCTTGAATAGCCTTCTGAAATGAGTGGTTTATACTATTTTCACTGTTCAGGCTTTCATTTACATTATTTTTAAATATAAATATTTAACATTTTCTATAAGGTATTGTATTGTAATATTTCTATTAGGGAAAATAGTTAAATTGAAAATTTTTGGTTAAAAAGTTTAAGGATTTTTTAAATTTTCTTTATTTTTTGTAAATATATTTTATTAACGGTATTTCATTGTTTTTTTTTTTATTATTAATATGTATTTGACAACTTTAATAGAAATAATTATATTTGGATATATTATTATTAAGTAAAATTTTGTAAATTTTTGCAAAATGACCTTTGATTATATATTTTTAATATTGGTAATTCTGAACATGTATATTACTAAATATTATATGTCTATATTATACTTTTCAACCTGTATTGTGATTTCATTTTGTTTTTGGTTTCGTTGTTCATTGACAAAATGTCAAATGCTCTGTCATGTCAAATTCAAGAGCTTGTAGTTAATTTATTGACTTATTTTGAAAATGAAAAATAGATTGGTGGGCTCTTACTTTCACTGAATTGTAATATTGAGGTAATATTTCGTTCTATTTATTAGTAATAATTTGAAAATTAAATCTATATGTACAGCATGTGGCAAACGCTATACGCAATGTACAGAAACAGTGAGAAATTGTATGGTATGCAGTATTCTGTATTTTTTTAAGGATCTCACATAATACTAGATACTTTGTTGCATATATTACAAGAATGAAGTATTTATAACGGCGGAAGGAGTATCCTTCAGAATATTTTAAATAAAATTGGATTTCGCTGCAAAAAATGATACCACACGTGTTACCTTTTTAAGAAAGATTTGGATTTATGAAGGTAACCCACAGATCATATTTTAATCCGTTTTACATGCTCATGTAAACTTTTTAACACATGACGTCATTGTTTCTAGTGATATTGTATTTATGACATCACGTGTGCGAAAGTAACCAATCTAAACAAACTTACACTGATAATTATCTTAAGACAATTATCACTTATGTCACTAAGTTGCTAAGTATCAATCACTTTTTGACATATTATATAATTAAAGATTAATTGTTTCAATTTGAAAATATCGTTTTCACGGTATGGCAGTGAAAATAACGATTCAATTAATAAAATACACTCACTCATAATAAAACACTCTAGTATAAATTAGAAATTATAAAATATCATTCTATTATTATTAATATTAAACGTTTATATAATAAAACTGAACGTGTTTTGTCTTCTTGTTGTGTTAATGTCATCATTTTATCGTTACACACTTCTCACTGAACATATTCATAGCTACTATATTGGGTGATTTTTTAATTATAAAAATTCTGCTAAATGCAAATTCTTCATAAATTTAATTAAAATTACAAAAAAAGATCTCACCGAATACCCCTCGATCATTGATAAATACTTATAATTTGATCACAACTTCCTCAAGCACGTTGTTTTTAGGTAATACCCCTTCGCCTTCGATCTCGGACGGTTACTAACAATGCACTTTCGGTAATTGTCATAAAATTATTTCGTAAATATCAATGTCCTTGGGATATTATAACTGATAACTTGATTTGCGTTCTTATTCTGTCCATTGCCAACATATTCTGTGTACTGCTAGTGTACTCATGCCAATCCCAAATAACAAAATGTCACCAAAAATCGTTAAAGAATCCAGCATCAATATGCGTGTTAGAATTTGACATTCTAATTCCGAAACAGAGAAAAATTATTATTTATTTATTACCTATTAGAATCAAGAATGTCTGGAACAAAGTAAATTAAAACGGTAATATAAAATATACATTTTTTATATATACACGGTAAATAAAAACTTTGTTGTGATTACCAAAAATGAGTTCCAGCAGAAATTTTTTTGTCAATATAGGACCAGCAAATATATTTGTTACAGTTACCTAGGTAAATTTGCTGATAAAAAATTGTTGTGGCAACAAATAGAGTTTTGTTATATATATAACAAAAGATATTTGTTATGTGAATAAATAAAATAAGTTACCATTAAGAAGTATAAATTTGTTATACGAACAAATAATTTAAGTTACTATTAAGAAATATAAATTTGTTATGCGAACAAATAAAATAAGTTACCATTAATAACTATGAATTTGTTTTGGAAACTAATAAATTTTGATAGATATACAAATGCATTAATGAGGTAGTAAGGTAAAAATTAAATACATGTGTATTATAATAATTTTATTTATTTATAATTATAATCTATATACATGTAACAAATATTATATAAAAAAATAACATATGAAACAATAGTCACTTAAATTATACAGATTTATCAGTAATCGATACATACCTTCAAATTTCTCAATAAGACACTAATTGCCATTGTTTTAAATTCATCATTACAAAATCATCCATTTTTATTGACGGGCACAAGAAACAAGCATTTTTAAAACACAATTTTCGACAGGCTAAAACTTAACAGCGCAAGCAAATGCGACACGACGTAGTATAGTATAACACGAACAGTGAATTATACTGTATACCAGGGAATACCCTGTCTACACAAAAGTTTTAGTTACCTGTACAAAGTATATGACGGAAAGAAGAATTTGTAACCTTTACAAAATATAATGTCACAGGATAAAAAATAAAATAAAATTTGTCCCAGTAACAGATTAAATATTTTTAATTGTTGCAAAATGATTTTGTAATCTGAACAAAGTAACAAAATGACTGCTTAGTACTACTAATAATAATTGCTACCATGACTAATATTTTACAGCAAATAATACTTTTTATACACAACAAAAATTGTTTAGTTTTGGAAACTTAAAATACAAAGTTCTTCGTATACACGGCAAAAACATATTGTTGAAATAACAAAAAAAATACAGTTGACTAAATTTTGTCCGGAATATCAATGTAATTTTTTACACTAGAGGATCATTTTAGTGGTATATTGTTTGTTTAAAAAAAATGCATAGGTCACTAGATAGGTGAAAATATAAATTTTGCAGTTTTAATTTTTGCAAATACCTTCTAAAAATAATACTGGATTTTAGTTTGAACTGCTTTAGGGCACTTTTCTATTAACAAATATTTATGATTGGTTAGAAATTATGGCTGCAACTGGCGTGATATGTAACATTTCTATTAAGGCCCTACGCTTGTTTTTTTTTGTTTTTTTTTTAGTTATCGAGGGGCGCAGACGTGCGATGGTGAGTAGCAAGTAAGCGGGCTTGTATCTGTAGTCTCATTGCTTATGAATGCTTATTATTTTAAAACTTTTACTTCAATGTCACTTACTGTACAATGATTTCTTATAGTCAGTGATGTGAATGACAGAAACAATAATCAATTGACTTTATGAATGAACCGTTAGTGCTACCCTAGTTACACTGAGATATGTGAAACGCATATTTATTGAGTCACACGTAACTACTACCAATTTATATCTAGTGAACATTCAACATCACTCCCCCATGCCATACTCCATACACTATATTACATGCTAGATACCAAAGAGAATAAATATACATATATGTTCTCTTAGATTCTACTCAATAGTATAATATGAAACTAAACTTTATTTAATAGATAGAAATGTAATAATATCAAAAATTATTTACTTAAATGTTTAAAAAGCAACAAATTATTTTCGTAATTAACTCTACAACAGTCAAGAGTGTGAATCTAACATTGTAAGGATATATTTCTCGTATTCTTGAAAAGTATATGAAATAAAATACTCGTAAAAACTATCATATGCACATGTGTAAAGAATTTCTTGCATGAACATTGGCATGTTTCGAAAGGCTTGAAAGCTTGAATTTTCAAGCTATGCCAAGCCTGAATAAATAATAATGAAAAAATATTTTTTTCCTACAATTGTGCGTAAAATATATACTTTATCCACTCTTTACTATGTGTAAAGTATCACTTTTCAAATACTAGTGCGTGAAAAGTAAATACGTTGCTAGGCAGCATGCACATTCGATTAATCTACTTGTCAACTAACATTAACAATATTTGAAGATGCCTGTACACTCACACTTAATATTATGAGAAATAGCACTAACATATCGGTTTTAGGAAAAATATTGTATGCGACTCGTGTGTAAACAGTATCTTTTATCTCGTGCTAATTTCCGCAACGCACTCGGCCAAAAAGTACTACTTTACACACGTTATAAGTAACTATTTTCTATGTCGGTGTTCTTATAAGTCTATAAAAGCACTGCTAATACGTCGTTGAGATGATCCATAAGCACACTATTTGATACAATATTTTACGTATGCAGTCAAACAATTCACAACAAACAATACACAAACTGTCAAAATATGAAATTTCAATTGTTAACAGTAAGCGCTACCAACATAACTGTCAAAAAAGTCATATTTTTGACACGTTGCATTTTTAAAAAATCTCATTGTAAAATTACCTCAATAGAAAAGGTAGTATAAAAAACATGTTTTATAAGGCCTGTTCATGCACTCATCCTTTGTAAAATTCGCCTCGCGGCTTGTTTTCCAGACTTGGACTCGAACGTTAACAGATTGTTTTATGATTTGTTTTTCAATGTGCTATTTTTGAATTTTTGCAATGGAACTTTTTGGAAATTTCTTAAAAATTTATTAAATTATTACAAAAAAAAATCTGTTGTGGCCAGCACAAAACCTTCCGTCAATTCAATGTATTTTGTACAAATCCGATACCAAAAGTTCCTTGGAAAAGATTCTATAAATCCAATATAATTATAACACGAATGTACATTCTGTAAATTGCACTTCACACTTCCTCATTCCTCTCCAACGCATCTTCTTCACACATTTCTTCCTCTCTCAAATATTCTGCTACACAGTCCTTTCATCTTCTCTTTGGCCTTCCTCGTACTCCCGGCATTGAAACTGCAAGTCACTTGCGAGGGACACTCTGTCACTTATGTTACTTTCTGATCCTATACTTTCCACTTTGATTTTGCGCTTGACACTAACAACTGTCAATTAGAATTTTTTGAATATATATTTTTGAAAGTTAACCTCTCTTAATCTTTCTATAACTCTATACCTATTGAATATGAAATCGTATAGAGAATAAGATTTTCTTTCATATTAATGATCATAAAATGTTGAAAAATGATATTTAACTGCGTTTTTTCCAGAAAAACTGTTAAGAACTTCAAATAAGGGTACTTTCGGTTGACCAATTATAACCAAAATCTAATCAGCTCTTCATATGGTTGTAAAGAAGAGGAATACGAAAGAATCATAATTTTTAGAATTGTAGTTTTGGAGTTATCGTCGGAGATAAATTTGTCACACACACACACACACACACTCACACACACAGACACACACACGGGCACACACACACATACAGACATCAATGTAAAATTAGTAAAATTGTATTCTAGGGATCTTAAAACGTGCTTATTCATTAAAAACTCACTACCGAATTTTTTGACCAAAGACAATACCTTCCTTTTGACGGAATCGAGTAGATTTGTAAGGCTCATTTCTGGGGTTAGGAATTACTGAAGAAAACAATTTTAGTACCTATACTAAGAAAATAGCTGATGGTGCTTTGTACATGTATTACGCATTAAATAAAGAATTTAAATTCTTGAAAGCAAACTTTGTTAATACTAAAAATTTTTTTATTTATAAAATGTAAGAACCCTGCATCAAAACAAGGGTAAATATCACTTAATTTTATAGATTTTATTTGATAATTGACTAATCAAAGGGCAGAATTAATATCCCTATCTAAACCAACGCTATTGTCTTACGTGAAATGAAGTATATGTAAATTTTTAAAATCACCAGGTGTTCCCATATTTTTAGACCTTGTTGTATTTGGAGAGAAACCAATAGTTTCAGAATCAAAACATTTCTGTTTGATTGTAGTTTATGGATCTAATTTTGTATTATACTCTTACACTTACTCGTATTCCTGCAATGTGGGGTCATAACAATTAGCAAACATAAATCTCCATTTCCGATTCTAATAATACAGCGCATAAATCACAAAGATTTTTAACGATATTTCAACGCAAAAATCAGTGAGTAAAAATGAGTTTTAGTTCCTCATTTATAGAATTGAAACGTGCTTATGAGAGTGCAGAATGATAACAACTATAAATCTCCTCATGAACGGTTTATTTGGGCGATTGGACCGACATAAATATGAGTATTTCCGGTAGTATTTAATGCGTTTACAGGCATAAAACACTGAAAAAAGACTACGAGCCAACTACAACCGGATACGTGTGGGTAATGGAAGCTCATTGTTTGACCAGCGTAAGCTTACACTAAAGGGAATTTTATACTACGAGTGCAAGGTGCAAGACACATTAAATAGAACACAATTCGGAAACATTTTATATTCATAGGAAGTTTGTACAAACGTGGACGAAGTAAAAATAATGATTTATTTGCCACGAAAAATTCAAAATATATATAAGTGACACGTCAAGTAAAATAAAATCATGCATAAAATTAAATTAAAATTGAAGACAATTAAAATATTAGTAATGTGACATACACACCGATTTTTCACACTTGATCGTTACTTCATAGTTTGATGTTCGTATATTAGATACGTATCGAAGACTGAATGTAGAAAACCATAAGTAAGACAGAGATAAACATATGATACGTATATCTAATATACGAACATCAAACTATGAAGTAACGGTCAAGTGTGAGAAATCGCTGTGTACAAAGATAAATAAATATAATAAAATGTGTGGTGAATGATAATAGTTATTTACATTCGAGTGCGTGTAAGTTGTATTTTACAGCGCGACAGCTTTGTTTAAGGCACGAGCCCTTAAGGCGAGTGCCTTATTAGCTGGAGCGCTGTAAAATACTTCACGCACGAGAATTGTATCAAATTTTTTGGCCGACGATAATGAAAATCACTTTTTTTAATGAGATAGGTTGTACTTCTGAAAAGGGTTAGTTTAAAATATTGGGGTTAAGTCAATTTCCAAATTTGATTTTACTTACCTTCATTAGAGTACTTCTTCTAGCGAAAATTTATTTGTAATAATAGACGTTGTTTATGCCTGATAATATATTTATTTGCTCATCTTTTCTTCGTAATAAATAATAGGTAGGTGTCGATATTTGACATTTCAGCAATGTTCGCCTCGCGTATTTGACAGGTATATCGATCGGTGACTATGTCGGTAACCGCGGATTTTTACAATAATGACAGATGTTGCTGCCGTGATTTTAGTTTATATAAATTAATTTTAAATACAGGAAATGTTAAAGTAAAAAATAACTTAAGTAGGTAGTAATTTTTACATGAATTTCATTATAGTAACGATGATTTATTTTCTAAATGCCCATAAACGTCCAGTGTATTTTGATTATTTTACCGCATAGTTAGACAAGTTACAACACAGTAAGCGTAAAATGTAGGTTACACTTGCTGTGTATACAATTGTAAAGTTCCCATTACACTGCAGGAGGGCAAAAAATAATTTACTTTAGTTGTAGTTGCACGATCTTAAGAGAAAATAAATATTTTATTTTCATCTTGGTAAGTGAGGTCTAGGGATCGTGCTCAAAATCGCATATCGAGATTTTTGGTAAATGACCACATTTTATGGTCCCTAGATTCCAATTTTAACATTTTCACGATCATGTCTGTGGGTGTGCGTATGTGTATGTATGTGTATGTGTGTGTGTGTGTGTGTGTGTGTGTGTGTGTGTGTGCGTGGATTCTCTTACCTCTCTAACTCAAAGTCTATCAATTGGAAAAATTTTAAACGTTATGTTTCGACCCTGTTCTAGTATGCAGATTTTGATGTAAAGCTCAAAATACTTTTTCAAAAAATACGTTTATATGCCATTTTTCGCGATTTATGTTATTATAAAAATTAAAGATTACTAAATTTTATACAGGTATACAATAATATTTTTCTATATATTTATAATCTATTTTATAAATCCCGGAGCCTTTGTTTTAAACATAAACACATTTGATTGTAAACTGACAAATAAATATCACTATCAAAAAACCGATCATTTCAAATTAACATTTTAAACAGAAAATGGTAAGTAAAACAATAGTTACAATCATATTATTCGAATGCAAAGGAACATTAGTTAAATGGCAAGAGGTATGGTGTTGGTGACATCAGAATTTTTTATAATATATGCCTCATTGTCTTCTCCCGAATCTGGGGACTCAGATTCAATACCTACCGATGTCAAAATTATTAACAGCTTTAAATATCACAAAAGTGACCCCTTTGGAGAACTCAAAAGGAAAATACAGATCAAAGTTATAAGATGAACACAATTTTTATGGAATCTTCTTCTTTAATAAATACGATGAATTCTTTCTGATTTTAATTTTAAAAATACTCTTGTCAAAATGATAAAAAATCTGTAAAATCATAATAGACATTTTTTATGTGCAAAATTTCTTATTTGTACTATAAGGTATTATTAAATCACCCATACTATATGTCATTAAAAAATCAGGCTGTCTAAAAAACAAATGCATCCTCTTCATGGTAGTGTTTTGTTTTAATAACCAACTTCCGAGCCGCCTACTAGACTGTACCATACGCGGTTGACAGTCATCTGTCTGTGTATCCATTGTTTCATGGCTGTTTTGAACTTGGTGTAAGTTACGTAGAACCATGTTGGTTAGGCGTATATAGTGTTAGACACTATTGTATGGGTAATTATGAAAATATTAGGTAGCTTGAATTTGAAATTATAATGTGGCTACTTTCATACGCACACGAATTACAACAGATGTTATGCCGTTTAAATGTGGGACACCCTGTATATTAAATTTAGACAAAATCAATGTTACATAATAATAGTAATAGAAAATAAATGTACATTCATAGTTAAATTTGCCAAAATAATAATTATTTAATTTGTAGCTCCATGTTAATTGTACTCATCAAAGAGAAGTTTTTAAATTGACGATTTTCACTCTGTGATATGTTGTTTTTAACTATTTATTTATTTATATTTTAAATGTCCGTTTTTTATGTTTCGTTATCCACATGTGGTTTCTTTTTTCAACTAGACCATTCTAGCCCTGATGAAGACTATTGTATGGTCGTAACGTCGGCATGAATAAATTTTATTAGTTGACTGCAAGTCCGAAGAATTTTTACTTCCTGTAACTATCTTTATCCCAAACACAGTCGAATATTGGTTTTTAACTCTAATTTAATTTTTGTTAATCCTACCCTGACCTGTCCGGTCGGTAAGTAAATCTCCCTCATTTGTATTTTCTTTATATAATCTTCCTGTAATTGGGATATTACTATCCTGTAGGAATGATTTATTATAAATAAATAAATAAATAAATTATCAATGAATCCAAGTTAATGTGACTGTTTCTCATTTTTTAAAAGTATTTTAAATAAAAGTTTATTCAATATTATTCATAGTAGGTATTAAAAAAATATTTAATCATATATTATTATTTTCGTAAATAATCAAAGAAAAAGATTGGCTCTTAAAATAATAAATAAAAAACATCCCACTCCAGTGACGTCGGAGTACATACATCATGTCATTTATAGCCAGTAGGAAAACAGTGTATATAAAAAAAGGTAGGCGATAGTTTGTCACACGTAAAACTATATGTACTCTTAACGTCACATTCTGTTTCATATCACGTGACTCTTTCAAAATATGTCACAAATTTCAATATTTAATTATAAAATATCTAATGGATATTCCGTCATATTTTCAACTTAGAGGGTCCTTAAAGAAGAATATCTTTTAAAATTTAATACTTACAAGTCATATAACAATTCTTGCAACAGCCTTATTTATTCCTATTCGTTATATGTTGTACAGACTATACCTAGATAATTTTTCATTTAAATAACAAATATTATATAAAATATGAACATATTTTAGATATGAAACAGTGAAATGTGTCGCTTTTTATATTAATTTAATGAGCCAATTGCGCAAAATGGCTCATTAACTAGGAAAAATAAACTAGTAATGAAATTGAGTTTGCCAAAATTAAATTTGGTTATAATTTTTATCTGTGCCTCATCTAATGTGCGTACCGTTACAATAATTATCCTGTGGCTTAATGCAAAAACAACTAATGTCAACATTTCGTATATTTGGGAATGTGTGATTTAAAATCTTCTGAAAACTTTCAGTGTTAGTAATACCAAAAGTACCTTTCTGTAAAATTTAACATTTTCTTATATTAATATTGATTACAAATGTCACTAATTCTAAAATTTGTATTGTATATAGCACAAAATCACTTCGAGCTTTTATTGACATATCTACATTGGTTATTATTGCAATAAGTATTTTGACATTGTCTCTGTCGATGTGGATGTCCACCTAGATTTTCTTAGTGTTAGACTTTATTTTTCTAATGCATATAAAAATAAATATTTAATTTTTTAGCCTATTGCAAAATTATTCTAAACATATGATAAGTGATACGGTTTAATAGTTTAATAAACTTATTCGGATTTGAAATAAAACTTGTTTTTAATAATATTGAGATATCAATTATATTACCAATATAATTTGCTATGAAATGTCTAATTTCTGTAATTTGTAAACACTTAATAAATTGAACCATAAAAATATTAACGATCGAATAAAAATTAATTTTATGGGTAATTTATTTTTATATTAGAATAATATCAGAATATGTTTGGGTTTGTATTACGGTCTCTCCAATGGGGTATTCCGGTGATATGGAATTAATGCAAAATAATAACTTTTTTCTATAGTTTCCATCTTCATATAGTAGAAAAATATAATAAAACATGTTTAATAAAAAGTTTTAATTCATAATTTAATGTTACAAAATTGGAATTTTTACAGCTCTAGAAATGTCCTTCAAATTTGTGACGTCAAGTTGATAATCTGTTGCTCATTTCAAAGTAAATATTTTCGTTTAAAAACACAGATGGTGCCAGTAGTTAACACGCGCGGGAATATTTCTTGTTTGACATTTCGTCCACTTTATAATTATTACTCCTATTTTTACCATAAACAAACACAGGACAAACACCGAAATACACGCTGCTACTAAAATCATATGTAAACAGAAAGATTTAGGCGCTGAAGTTCGTTGCAGATGTTACCATCGAGTTGACGTCATAAGCGCGCCATGATAAGAAAATTTGAATTGCGATGAAATTTTTTAAAATTCATATCTCATGTGATGCATACATTTTCTTACTCAAAGTTAGATATTCAGAGATATTAGAAAAATGCACATATAAGTATGCTCTCAATTTCGATTACAGAATAAATCGGATGTTTATAAACTTGGTAATTAATATGTATAGGTAAGTACTATTAAATTGATAGTGGTAAAATATTAGAGGAAAATAATGAATTGGATCAAATTGTAATTTTGAAAATATATTTAATAAATTTTCCAATGTTGTTGAATATGATAATATAAAATTAATTAGAACGAACTATGAAAATCTTATTAGAGATTAATTTTATTTTATCACCAAACAAGAAAAAAATGTAATAATAAATTTCCATATACATATTAAATATTATTAGCTATCCAATTTCGATATGAAAAATTACAGTGTTTTTATTTTTAATTGACCCTTTTTGATTACGATTACAAGTCCAGTATAATTTCCAAGATAGTAATACTCGTACTCATACATTTAATTTGCATACACATACACGATCACTGATTACCTCCCCATATTTAAATGCATTTAATAACCTCATAATGTTCCTAATCATGCTGTAATAGAGCAGATCCTGGAAGAGATAAGAGTAAGGTTAGTTTCTAAATGCTAGGTGCAAACTCGAGTACAGTTAAACGGTCCGACAACATTAAGAATTATATTAAATGAATAACATACCGTGGATAAATGCAAAATTGCTGGATGTCATTACGAGAAATACCAGGAAAAAATGCGAAATGTAGAATTCGTGTGCAGTCGAGAGAAACGACTAACTTGTGTTTATATTTAAATTAACAACAAGGGTACCCACTTGTTAAGGGTGAGCGACAAGACGGGCAATTTATTTTACGAAGAATTAAACTGTCTAACAATGGAAAAAAATGAATAAGTTTCAATTACAGTGGAAACCCGTTAATCTGGACACAGACCATTAAAACCTCCGAATTGTTCGGACCATTATGACCTCTCGCTAAGAGAGGTATTGGATTTAAATCGTATATTCAGATTTTAGTGAATAAGCACGTTTTAAGGTCTCGAAATTCAAATTATAACATTTTTACGATGATGTCTGGGCGCGCGTGTATGTGTGTGTGTGTGTGTGCGTGAAAGAGAGCGAGAGAGTATTTGTGTGTGTATCTGGATGTTGGAAGGACGATTCCTCAAAAACTATAATACTTAACACCCGTTTAACTACGTATTCCTCAATCTGACTCTAATAGGAACATCTGAAAAGGTTTTGATAACAATTGGACAACCGCAAGTAGTAGTTTCTTAAAAAATATCTAAATATTATTGAAAATTATTGTTATTGCAAATATTGGAGAACATAAGATTCTCCATGTAATATACTTAAAAAAATTAATATATCTTCTATAGATTTAAACAAAAATATATAGAATAAACTATTGAAATAAATCGTACAGTCCAGACTACACCAAGGAAACCAGTTGTCAAATTCAAATGTCAGTGTTAAAAATCAACAGTTTTACTAACATTACTTAAAACTGTTTCTGGGGAGTACTTTTAAAATTTCTTATTAAATTGCTAATTAAATATTTGAAATTGTAGATCAATGATTTGGTACATTTTAGAAGAGTAGGACAATATGCCTTATAGAACGATGGAATACATACAATTTAAATTATTTGTGTGTACGAAACATGTTAAATTCGATACTTATGTAACAAAACGGAAATGGCGAGAGGTATTGTGCTGGCCACAACCATTTTTTTTTTAATATCTTCAGAGGTTTCTCGTATATAAATTCAAGGATTTGATTTGAAGCTTAAAAGCCTGATTTGGCTTGTTAAAAAGCTCGTAATCCAAGCCTTGGACTATCAAGTAGCTTGGTTTAAGACAAGCTTTTTCAAGCTTTTATAAGAATTGTTGACTATTCCGATAAAATCGTAATTTTAAGGAGGTAACATACTTTTTCAATGCTTCGGCACGTTTGTGCAAACTTCAAGAAACTGAGATTCCGAAAAGTACTAGCCTTTATTTCCTGCCAGTTTACTTGGCTCCAAAAATTTGTAAATAGGGTAGTATTACAACATCCCTTATAATTTACAATGATGCTGAAACTGCAGTCAAGAGTGGGGTTCTTGTGAAGCCAATATAAATATTTTAAAGTTTTTTTTTTTTATTATTTTAATGAGTTTGTGCATGAGGCATGAGCACCTACAAAACTTGAAGAGCTTAAAAAATCAAACTAATCCTAAAATTGATAACACATCAAATTTGAATACCAAGCCAAGTTTTGCTTTCATCCAAAGATCTAACCCAAACGTAGCCAAACTTAAATTATATTCTTATAGATGAGTATTTAACTTTTCTACAATATGTTTATTTTATTATATTACAGTTGAACTGTACATTTATTATAGAAATTATTAAATCAAGAATATGAATGAGATTGGACTTCAATCACCTAACCACATAACCATTTGTTGTGAAGTCTTGGAAAACTGATCTTCGCCCGGACTTTCCCGTAAGAATTTTTTGGCCATATGTTGATGTTCTTACAAAGTGTAACAACGTGAGGACAATGGTCCACACTCTCTCCCATCTTTTCAAATTTGAGGAATCACTGATCTGCGGACTGGAGACCTTCTCCATCTTTGTCTTCCTCATATCTTGTTAATGAGTGGGAGTGAGAGAACCGTGTAGCAAGGAGCAGGGGAGATTAAGATGGCGTGCATGCCACACTCGCACTTAGCACCGCGACGCTCACTTTTTTCACCGCCAACGCCGATCGATAGGCGACGCTCTCGTGTTTTAAAAACATAAAGCAGTTGCAGCCGGTACAGTCCCGCCAACGTTGCAATTAAAAATTACACCGGCGAGAACAAAGTGGCAACACTGGAGGAATTAATCATATGCACTAGGGGTTGGTAATTACCGGCATGCGAGGGTGTACATCGAAAAAGGAAGTGATGTTTACATTGTTGCATTTTATATATAAACCAGAATAGACCATTACGTCATTTCAAATATTACTGGTCGACTTTTGAGAGTTCCCAACGATTCTGCGAAGGTCAAAGGTCACGCTAGATTATTTAGAATAAGATACGATTCCTATTTTTTAGAATTTCATTTTAAATATCTTCAAAATTTGTCTTCAACAATAATACATGTCACAATTATTTTCTTCCAATTTTTAAAAGCTCCCAACCAAACTTCTTTTGGAATGCTTTCAAAATAGTCATAATTGCAGGCAGCATCGATCTCTTTTTCAGTCGAAAACTTTCTGCCCCGTAATTTTTTTTAACTTCAGAAAATAGTGAAAAGTTGCACATTGCCAAATCAACGGTTGACAGAGAAATCGCCCAAGAGTTTTCAGAAATTAGGTGCCTCCGTAAATCAAAGGCATTGGAATACAAAAAAACTATGAAGGTAATTCATAAAATTGGGGGTCCTTTAGTTTTTCATTGACCCAAGGCCTCCACTACAATAAATTAGGCTCTGGTTACAACCCTAAATACTCAAATATACCCATTTTCTCCAAAATTCTTTTTCATATGTTTAAATATTCAAGATGCTAATCCCAAATTTTCAACCCCCAAGATAATTTCACTTTTCGTTCTCAAGATATTTACGTTAAAAACTCTACCCATTCCTGGTTTATGGCCCAAAAATGGGTAGATATGCGAACCTGGTGACATCGCTATTCGATTCAAACGACAAAACTACGCAAGTTTACCAATATCCGCAAAATTTGAGCCATTGTTTCACTCTGCACAGCAAAAAAAATGAAATCCCTGATAATGGCCAAAATTGCAACGGGACTTCTTTTGATTTTTTACGTTTTTTGACCATTTTAAGTTATTTGGCTCTAGAAATTGTATTCATTGTATAACAAATTTCAAAATTATGCTTATTTAATATTTCCCGTATAGAATCAAAAGGTAAAGTCGGCAGGCGTGTATTTCCACCGATATTTGGGTTATTTACACAAACATCTCAGGGATTAATAGTGATATTAATTTAAGGTTTGAAAATGTAGAATCAGCGCGTTGAATTGTATACAATATTATATTATTATACAAGTGTATAAGCCGGCTATTATAGCACGCGTGGCAAGTTTAAAAGCGCGACGCGAAGCGGAGCTATTTTAAAGGCACGATTGCTTTAATGGCTCTTTCATAATTTTGTGTGATATGACCTATGACGCTCATATACACATGTATCATACGCTATTTTTTATTATACGTGACGTGCACAATATTCTGGAAAAAAGGATCTCAAATTCTGATTTTGACGTTTCATAATTTTGTGTAATATGACGTAATATCGTTTATATGAAGATTGACCAGCATTTGTTGTTTACCTTACTATAATAGTCTAATATGTATAAGCCTCATTTCCACCGAATGTCTTAATGCTTAATACATAAGGCTTAATGAATTATAACAATTTACTAGGATACCATTTCCAGCTATTTTGTTTAGTGACAATTCAACAGAAATGTCATATCTTTTTTCCGAATTACTTGTTGTTTAGTAGACTGCCATTGCAGCAGCAATTCTTCTTTTTTTAATATGTTATACCTATACACAATTTTCTGTATTTATATCGTTACCGAAAAATTAATTAAAAGTTAATAATTATAAAATAGACCGAGAGTTGACAGTTCAGGTTAGAATTTTTCAATCATTTGTTTTCACGCATTGCTCTTAGTTCTTAAGCATTAAGCCTTATGCAAAGCTGGAAATGGTAGTAAACGTTGTCATATGATAAACATTTTTACGCATTGCGCTTAGTTATTAATTATTGCTCTTACGCATTAGGACAATCGGTGGAAATGAGGCTTAAATATTCTATTCTCTGGTGCATGCATTCAAAATTTCAAACATTGCTAAGCATCAAAAATGGATAAGATTTAATATCCTTTCATAACATAACATAACCATATTTCTATGCTGATTAGTGTATAACTCCATATTTAATCTTAATTTATCTTCTTTTTGAAATATTAAAATGATATACTGTTAACTAAATACCAAAGAACTTTCTACTAGTGGCTTCCTATCCTTGATTGTATACTTTCTTCATTAGCAAGTCCCAAAATTGTTCATTTGGGCGATGAAATATTTGTTGTATTGTCTTGTTCTCATATTGTCTCTTAGCCATTGTTGAGTGATTATGACATAGTGATCATTCCTACATTACCTGTAAATGAATGTTTATTCCAATTTATGAAGACAATTTCCTTTGTAGGTTTTATGATGATTAGTAATATTTTAACCTGCAGACAGTAACTTCACGCATGGTCAATTTTGATCACAAATATTGCGTATGTGCCAAGCATATGATGGTGAAATGTGTTATATTTTAATAGTTTACAAATTAGTTAATTTTTAAATAAATAAATAGTTAGGTATAAATGTATCGTAACGGAATATTACTCATTTCTAGGGGTGCCAATCTGCTTAGTCATAGATATCGGTAATGATGACATATTTGTACCGTGCGAGCGTTTACCATTCGTCACCTCACGGGCACTCATTGCTGTGTGGAGAGTGTACCACAGGAATCACTTTTGTACTATTTAAAAATATTTGGCGTCGGTCGGGATCGAACCCGGTTCTCCAGGTTCGCGACCAGACACTCAGGCACGCGGCCACGGGACCCCATTTTTAATTTAGTATTTTTTACAAATCTACCTGTTGTGGATTATCTTGTTTGTTGTTGACAAGAAACTTTTTTTAAAACACGGAGTGCTTTAATCGTTTTTTTTTTACACACGCTTTTTAGTTCGATAACCATGAAATTATGATGCAGGTATAATAAAAAATACAAAAAGTATATTTTTCAAAATTTTACTCAATGGTGGGTGTATATGAGCTTAAGATGGCACATGAATATTAGAAATTTATTTTATGGAAATTGGGCTCCATTTACACAAGACCTCTCGCCATTTCCATATTATTGTACATATTTAACATTTCTGCTGTACACACAAAAACGCATACCTTTCTTTATATATTTCTATATTTTTTAATTCATTCTATTCATCCTTATTCTTCTAATGTTCGAGATTCTTCCAATTCATTGATGAGATTGGCGGTATTCCTGAAGGGCATATGTAATATATGTATATAATTATAAATATTTAATTAATGATAAAATAAGAAATATTAAATGCAGTTCCCAGAAAAAGTCTTCAGTAATGTCTTTGTCAATTACAAACATTTTAATTTTTCCACTTGTTTTCCATGGGCTGCAAGACAAATTTACAAAATAAAAATTTTAGATGTATCGGATAGAGAATTTTATATTCTTTTATATTAGTAATAAAGAAATTATTACTTCCGGTTGTCCAATTGTTACCAAAATCTAATCAACTCTTCCCAGGAATACCAGATTGAGGAAACTGCAGTTAAATATTTTTTAAGTTTATAGTATTTGAGAAACCATGGCTCCAACATCCACACACACACACACACACACACACACACACACACACACACACACACACACACACACACACATACACACATACACACTATACACACACATACACACACACACACACACACACACACACACACACACACACACACACACACACACAGACACACACATACGGATATCATTGTAAAAATGTTAAAATCTGATAGTAGGGCCCTTAAAACGTGCTTATGCACTAAAATCTGGATACACGATATTTAGCATGAATACAATACCTCTCTTAACGAGAGGTATAAAAAAGGAACCCAAAGGGTTACGACTGATTTCGTTTGCAAGAAAAGAAGTTTGTGCATATGATTAAATTTTCAAAGCAAAGATTGAACAATAAGTCATATCTTAATGAGTAAAAATGGCCTTCTTTGCAGGTAAGAAAAATCGATGTTCCTGCAAATTTTCCTTCCAACATTGACAGATGACTTTAGCACATACCGCAGTGCTAATTTCCCCAATTATTCATAATTTACGATCTGCTAGTGAAATTTATCATTGAAATTTCCTCTAGTATTAACAAGTGCATAATTAGTTTTCTTGTAAGTGGCCCATTGCAGATTTCGTGTACTTATATCGTATTGGTTGCATGAATATGAAAACCGAACTCGCGTTGTTATTAAGATAACCAGGGGCAATTAGCGGGTAATATGGTATGTGTGGTACCCGGCCGGTAGTGAGACGGCTTACTGCATCATAAACAACGTTACGGCCCGAATATAAAGCTTGTATTAGCCCAGAGAAATTAGCCACTAAACAAGAGGTAATTGCTTTATTTTCAAGGGTTATCGATAATTTATTCATATTTTCATTAATTCTTACACTTGGCATGTGTTTTTATGGAGCAGTAATTGACGGAAGGAAATTTTCTTTTACAGGTTTTCACGTTTAGATTGCTGGGAATTAAATATTCAACCAGTCGATAGCATAATTACATTACAATTAGATACTGAATGGTATTACTTCACTTTACTGCTGTTGTACTTTTATATGTACAACAGTGTAACAGAAATTTTAAATTATGAATTAGACATTATGACCTACTTATATTGACTTCTACTCTTTTATGGGCAACGTGTTAAAGATTAAACTTTACTTAAATAATTATTAAACGCCTTTAGTATGGGCGCCGTCAGGGGAGGGGCAAGAAGGGACAAGAAAATATCTAATGTTTCATTTCTACCATTAATTTTAAAACTGCATAAGTTATTTGTAATATATTGGAATATCTTTCTGAACTTAATAGTAAATAAATAAGTACCTAGGTTATAAGATTGATGATGCCCAAGTGTAAAAACCTTTCCCAAATAAGTAGGTACTTCAAAAATCTTGTTTACAACAATGATAAAATTGATTGCAACAGTGGGATTGTTTGATCACATCAACTTCTTAGTGTGCAAAAAAAAGAATCGAAAATAACCAGAACCAATTTATTGACGAAGTTATAAATAGTTTCGCTAAAGACAGAAGAAAATTGAAATGTCTGTTTAATGAATAAGTAAATATTTTATAGTATCTATTTTATTTTAATTTAAGTGTTACTGATTAATGTACTTATCAATAAAAAGTAAATAAGTTTAGAAAAAAGGTGTATAAGTTTTTGCCTCCCCTTCCCCCCTTTGGAAAAATTTCTGGCGACCTATAACCTTTAAATAAGGGGGGTATTGTGTTTTCAGTAAATATAAAAGGAGAGTGAGAATAAATTGAAGATAGTTTGATAGATTTTTCGAAAACTTGTTGTCAAGTAATAGCTACTCAAGCCCTTTTGAAAAATCTATCAAATTATTTTTTAATTTATTCTCACTCTCAAATTATATTTAATTAAATAATTTTTTGATCCATAAATTTGTTTCAAACAATACTGTCACTGTCATGCTATTGTAATGTCATCTACTGTCTTAATTAACTAGCTTCATTCATTTACATGGTGCAGTTAGCTAGTCTGAGATGTCTGAGAACACAACTTTGACAAGGCAAAATAAATGTAAATAATCATCTCCATTCTATGTGATTACTAATTATGATGTTTTCAGAAGTGGTTTCTATAATATTTTGGTTCATTTGATGAACAGAAACGGCACTAAGTAGGTATTTTCGTTCATTTTACTTATGTGTTGATAACTACTTGACATTCGTAGACAAAAATAAAGGCTACAGAGATTATTTACTTTTGTTTACTCATTATAATAATGAGAGGATTGATTAAAAAGCAGACACGTGACAAACAATGAATCATTTAATTGGTTTTGAGAAATGTCAAAAAATGTATGTATGCAGAACTGATGTTCAACTTTTCCCTTCGGTGTTGCCGCTTCTTCTTGACTCAGCATTTTCTACATTGCCCCTGAATTGGCAGCACTGTGCAAATCTCCAGTCCATACCCATTTACAAAAGTCTTGGAAGAAGAATAGGGTTCTTTAGTATTTTATTTTTGCTTTCATAAAAACTTCATCCAAATTGGAAACGGGCTGCAGTTCTATGTAGAAATTATTTATTACCTATTATGTATTTCAATTTCATTCAACAGAACTTTCACTTTCATTCAAACCCACGCAATATCTATTTTGGGTGGTATTATAAATTTGGTTTACTTTTGTTTTGTTTAGTTTTAATATAATTTGTTGCTATACAAATATAGTGGTCCCAATGAAGCGATATCAGCATTAGGTGTATTTTTGTTGTAAATATAAGATTAGTTCATTATAAGAAAGCGTATTAGAAATTTAATTTTAATGAGAATGACGTCACCAGCAAATATGTTTCCTATTGGTCATAGCCGAGTGCACCGATTTCGTCTGCTCTACCAAACGAAAACAAAACAATTCCGCAACGCCTACTGCCTAATACTTCCCTGAGCGTATTTTAAATGCAGGCGAAAATAATTTCTCTTTGTTTCCGACAAAAGAAAATTAATAATCAACTTGTCTAGTGGTCGAATTAGTGGGACTTTCACGCGATGAACTGAGTTATTAATTCAGATTCGCTTGCACGGAGGACGGGGGCAAGGGCAGGCTATGGGGGCACTTGCCCCCCAAGCTCCCATGCAGTTATGCCAACAGCAACACGCCAACACGGCACGGATGTTCCAGGAAAAAATATTATTAACTCGTCACGATTTAAAGGTTTTCCTTGATTATTTTTAAATTGCGCCCGGTGTTCTCTTTTCGCTTGCTCTTATTGCACATTAGGGGAATAAATAACCTATAGCTTTTACTTCAAAATTTGTTATGAGCTTAGAAGAAACAAAGTTTATTGTGGTTATACATTACCGAATGTGCAGGATGTTCAAAAGCTGATTCTAAATATAAATGATAATAGTGCAGAGTGATCAAAAAGAAATGAAGTAGTGACAATAAAATTCTGGGGATCTTTTTATTCAATTTGCACAACACCAGGTGAAGACGAAATACACTATGACGTGTTATTTTGACAATAAATACAAGAAGGTTATGTCAGAGCAGGGGCCTGGGAGCTAATAGATTTTAAGTGATTGAAATGTTTCAAATTATTGCTCCATGAATAATGTAAGGAATAACAGTACTTGGGTAAAGGAAACAACAACCATTTACAAAAAAAAATCGTATTTAAATAGGTGCGTTCAATGAGGCTAGCAAAACTAGCGAAACGGAAGTATCTTCTATTGAACGCTCTGCTAGTCTATCGTTTGCTAGATTTACATGTATGGCGGGATTATTTAAATATCAGTTGTAATTTGGTGCGTAAATTAAAATGTTTATATATTGCATAGCTCATATTTCATCATAATAATTAAAGAAAAATATTTTTAAATATAAATCTCTATTTTATTTATTAAATTTCTTGTAGTACATATTAAACAGTAGCACGTGAAAACATGGAAAATTATAATAATATATTTATATTTTTGACGAGTTCTGCATTATTTAATATTTCATTTAAAATATTTTTCTCTCTATATCTGTATACAAGAACCTACAAAATAAAATATATGAATTAATATATGTCGCAATTATATCTATGTACATTTATTCTTAAATTGCTACTAAATTTTTTGTCCATATTCATTTCTTTTCACGTAATTTCACATCAAATAGGTAGGTACTCCCTGCATTCAAACATGAAACCGCCAAGTAAGTTAGCAAACCGTTCAATATGACTGTGATTTGACAGCCTAGCGCAGGTTAGCAAATGCTAGATTTGCTATCTTCATTGAACGCACCTAATATGTCCAAATTTAAATTTTTAAATGTCACTGTCAAAACAGGATCAGGATCTAAATTTATGGTTCAATCTTACCAATTTCAAGTATTTGTCAAGTATTGCCAACTGAATCATTTAATTTTGATCTCTCTGTATAATAAAATATAGGTTACGAAGGGTAATCTATTCAAGGACGAGTTTGATTTTCGCATACGAGCACGCAGCAGGGAGTATGGGAACGAACTCTTAAATATCCTTCTGGAACGAGTGGTTTGTACTATTTTCTCTGTTTAGGCTCTCATTTACCTTATCTTTCAATAAAAATATTTGACAGAATATTAAATTGGTAACATTGATTTGCGTTTCTATTCCGTCCGTTGCTTTTGTTTATTTAGTGCAATCATACCAGTCCTAACAGAATGTCACCAAAAAATCTTTAAAGAATAAAGCTTCTTTCAGCATCAATATGCTTGCTAAAATATGACATTCTAATTCTGAAACAGGGAAATATTTTTTTAAAATTAATTGTCAACAACCTAATTTTTTTTATAAATTTTGAAAATCTACATACTTTGAAATTGCGGATTCGATTAAGAGCCACTATATTTTACTTCTTTTTAAAAGAGGAAGGAATGTACTCGGGACTAGGTATGTGCAGTAAAATATGTCCAATTTATTGAAGCCCTTTTCTAAAGCAAGTTGTTTTATAATTGAAGTTAGTTCGAAATTTGTTTTTAATTCCTACCATTGCCGAAAATCCAACTTCACACTTGTACGAAGTCGTAAAAGAAACAACACTTTCAACACTACGCTAGAAAGAGTGGAATTGATGTTTAGGATTAACGGCCAAAACTGAATCAAGTTTATGCTTTCTACATTTGCAGGGAAGTCTTATATTGCAAATCTAATTTTTATTTTATTTTTTTTCTCAATGCACTAGTTTTTTTACTTTTTCTTTAAAAAAAAATTCATTACACTCACTAAGATTTGAACCCTGGACTTCCATATGTATAATAGAATGATCTTTGAATTCTTCACCTGTCTCCTAATCAGAGTATTAAATTACTCATCTGTTTACGTGACACATTTGGGGGTCTAAGGCAAGGAACCACACCTTATTAATCGTGAACGATTCAAATATTGAATACTGGATTTTTGTGAAAAATTAGTGGACTCTACTAAGATCTGAGACTAGTGTCCCAGTCTTAGTTTCAACTCCCAGTGAAGTCCTTTATTTTTGCACAAAAATCTTTCTTTAGCATTTTTACATTTCTGAATATTATTTAAAAAATCTGTGGCCATCACATTACCTTCCGTCAATTCTATGTATTTTGTACAAATCCCATACCAAAAGTTCCTTGGAAAAGAGTCTGTATATCCAATAAAACTATAACACGAACAAATGCCACTTTCTAAAAATTCCACACCAAAAGTTCCTTGGAAACAGGAACATACACTATGTAAATTGTACCTGACACTGATATCTGTCAGTTACTTTTATTTGAATATATCACTGTTTTCATGATTATAGCAAAGCTGGCTAATTTATGAAAGTTAATATCTTTATAATTCTTTAATTCTATATCTATTGAATATGAAGAAAAATTTTAATCAAACCGTATAAACAATAAAATATTCTTTCATATTGATAACCACATAAAATGTGAAAAAAGTGATATTTAACTGCTTTTTACCTCTCGCTAAGAGAGGTATTGGATTCATGCTAAAATTCGCATATCCAGATTTTATTGAATAAGCACGATTTAAGGTGCCTAGAATCCGATTATAACATTTTTAAAATGATGTCTGTGTGTGTGTGTGCGTGTGTGTGTGTGTGTGTGTGGATGTGTGTATGTTTGTGTGTGTGTATGTATGGATGTTGGAGGGACGATTCCTCAAAAACTATAAGACTTAAAAAATATTTAACTGCAGTTTCTTCAATATGACATTCCTGGGAAGACCTGAAAAGGTTTTGGTAACAATAACAACCGGAAGTAGTAGTTTCTTAAAAAAATTCTTCTTAATATAATTTTTTGGGAGTTTTTTTTATTAAATATTGAAGAACATAAAATTCTCCATCTACTACACTTAAAATTTTTTATTATATCTTGTATAGATTTAGAGATAAAGACACTATAATTTATAGAGTAAACTAATCACAGAGGCCAAGGCACTAAGGAAACCAGTTGACAAATTCCAATGTTTATAACATGACACATGTCATTGTCAAATATTAACAGTTTTAGTGACATTCTGATAGCTTTTTCTGGGAAGTATATTGAACTTTTCTTATTGTTTTATTAATTAAATATTTGAAATTATAGGTAAAATTATGGTAAAATGCATATATTCATCAGAAATACCAACAATCTGGTTAATGAATTGGAAGAATTTCTGACATTTAGAAACTTTCTCATACAATGAAAAATAGATATAATTAGAATTAAATGTGTGTAGAAGACATGTTAAATACAATAAAAAACAATATTTGAGTAAAGTTCTGTATTTTTTTGTTATAAAACGACGGTTCGAAAGCGAAGTGCAATACAATACTTTACTTAGTATACAGGGTGTTTTATTTTTCATATGGAGGTCATATTAAGCTATGGCATTTTTAAATAGAGATTTTTTTTAGCTTTACAATGATATAAAACAATAATAATTTATTTTTATAATTAACAGAAAAATTAATAAAAATTGTTATTTATACTAAGATTAAATTGAAAAAAGTAAATCGAAGGCTGCTATGGAAACAACAAACAACAAAAAAGTGCAACAATTGAATTTCTGAATTTTACTTGACAATAGTAGATTATTACGAGTAATAAAAATGAATTTTTTTCGTTGGGAAAAATATGATATGTTGAGTTGTTACATTCGTTGTCAAAGTTCGTTTATTACTCGTAATAATCTACTATTGTCAAGTAAAATTCAGAAATTCAATTGTTGCACTTTTTTGTTGTTTGTTGTTTCCATAGCAGCCTTCGATTTACTTTTTTCAATTTAATCTTAGTATAAATAACAATTTTTATTAATTTTTCTGTTAATTATAAAAATAAATTATTATTGTTTTATATCATTGTAAAGCTAAAAAAAATCTCTATTTAAAAATGCCATAGCTTAATATGACCTCCATATGAAAAATAAAAGTTGCTATCAGAAACTCGTAAATGGTTAGATATAAAAAAAATTTGAGTACTTCTGCAAATTCACCATACAAAAGTGCCTTAAGAAAGTACAAACCAGAATCTCGTACTATTTCATATAACAAAGTTATAAGCAAAAAAAGAAAATCGCTAAATTTACATTTTCACCTGTATCTAGTGACCTATGCATTTTTTCGCAAATAACAAAACACCATTAAAATAGCCTCCTAATGGGGCAACTTTTGTCTAATTTAACCAACCTCGTAGCTCTTACGCTTCTCGAGATACCAATGCATTCGTACCTTAAATGGGACACCCTGTATAGCCTAATATGGAAATGGCGAGAGGTCTTGTGCTGGCCACAACAGATTTTTTTGACCAATTATAACCAAAATCTAGTCAGCTCTTCATATGGATGTAGAGAAGAGGAATACGAAAGAATTATAACTTTTTAAAATTGTAGTATTGGAGTTATCGCCGGAGAAATTATTGTCTAATACGCACATACAAACATCATCATAAAACTAGTAAAATCGTTTTCTTGGACCCTAAAAGGTGCTTATTCATTAAAAACTCACCACCAAATTATTTGACCAAAGACAATACCTTCCAAACCTAAAGATGAAGGAAGGTAAAAAACTAATGCTGTCTCTACTATAACTGATATGCTTCGAAAGAACTTATATTGTTCGCAATATAAATTTATTTATATTAAAATCAGTGTCTGCTCTCCGAAATTTCTCTCCTCCCACAGCTATGAGCTTGAAGAATTCATAACTCGAACAATCTCCACACCATTAATAACATTTACGCTCTTTGGATATGTCACTAGAAATTGAAAATCCATTAATTTCCAGCACTGATACAGTCTTGGAAAGGTATAAAACATTCTCTGCTGCCAGCGCGCTCCAACGAAAAAACTTCAAATCGATACCTTAATGATTGCTCTACGCTGGCATACGTAATGAGCCGTGACGTCATCCTTAAATTAGTGACCCAGTGGGCTACACGAGCCGGTATGCCACACCACACGGAAACCGCACGCACAGATAGTGAATACTACTAAGCCTAGTGAGCCATGAGGACTTGATTTTCAAGTTTAAATTGAGGGTTTGATGAAAATGCAAAATTTTAGACTTTTAGCGGAATTGGCAAAAATATAAATTTAAAAAATCTGTTGTGGCCAGCACAAGACATTCCGTCAATTTGATGTATTTTTTACAAATCCCATACCAAAAGTTCCTTAGAACAGATTCTATATATCCAGTAAAATTGTAACACGATATATACTAATTTTACAAATTCCATACCGAAAGCTCCTTGGAAAAGATTCTATAAATCCAATAAAAATATATAAGACGAACATACTTATGTAACATCTTTCAATTAGATTTTTACCTTCCGTCACCTTTAGGTAAGGAAGGTATTGTCTTTGGTCAAAAAATTCGGTGGTGAGTTTTTAATGAATAAGCACGTTTTAGGGTCCCTACAATACGAATATACCATTTTTAAGATGATGTCTGTATGTGTGTGTGTGTGTGTGTGTGTGTGTGTGTGTGTGTGTGTGTCCGTGTGTGTGTGCGTGTGTCCGTGTGTGCGTGTGTGTGTCCGTGTGTGTGTGTGTGTCCGTGTGTGACAAATTTTTCTCCGACGATAACTCCAATACTACAATTCTAAAAATTATAATTCTTTCGTATTCCTCTTCTGTACATCCATATGAAGAGTTGATTAGATTTTGGTTATAATTGATCCACCGAAAGTACCCTTATTTCAAGTATTTAACACTTTTTCTTAAAAAAACGCAGTTAAATACTATTTTTTTACATTTTGTTATTATATATATTAAAGAAAATACTCTTCTCTATACAGTTTGATTATACATTTTCCTTCATATTCAATAGATGTAAATTTAAAGCATTATAAAGAAATTAATTTTCAAAAATTAGTCAGCTTTGTTATTTATCATGGAACCAGCTGACATAATTATTCTCAAAAATTTTAATTGACAGATGTCAGTTGCAAGTACAAAACCAAATATGGAAAAAAATATAGGATCTAAAATTGGTATGTCATAGTGTTGCTCGCAAGTGACACTCAGAGAAAGGCCAAAGAGAAGATGGAAGGACATTACTTAGTGTAGTTTATGTTATAATTTTATTGGATTTATAGAACCTTTTTAAATGAACTTTTGGTATGGAATTTGTAAAAAATAGTATGTGTTTTTACATGATATTATATAGAATCTGTTGCAGGGACCTTTTGGTATGGGATTTGTACAAAATACATGGAATTGACGGAAGGTCTTGTGCTGGCCACAACAGATTTTTTTTAATATATTCATGGATTTTATTATTTTGTCTGTCATTTTCTTTATTTTCTCCTTGTTGTCTCTTTTGCCTTTTGTAATTGTTATTTTTTCTCTTCTTACTTTCTGCATATTCATCTTTATTATATTTTCTTTTATTATTTTCAATTTTCTTTTCTCTCTATTCACCATTTTTTGCAAATTTCTCATAATTTTTAATATACGAGATGTAGCAATTACATAACAAAATTGATCTTAGAACATTGACAATGTATAAAATTACACAAAACAAATATTGCCACCTTCAATGTACTCTCCTCCCATTGTTGGAAGAAATGTCTGCAGGCCTTTTTTGTTAGGTTGTTCATAAGCTGTGCCACTTTTCTATAACTACATCTCGGCCTAGAATTTGGTGCCTTTTAACGCAGAATTAAAAGTTGGGAATAAAAGCAAGGCACATGGCACATGGCACTAGGTCAAGTGAGTACGGTTGATGTACCAACACAGTGATTTTGTATTTCGTCAAAAATGTCTTGCCGGACAGGGCGTTTTGTTCCGGCGCGTTGTCTTCATGGGCAATCCATGAGCCGTTTTCTCACATGTCAGCCCTTTTTCTTCTCACCCATGCATGGGTTATCAAAACCTTCTTGTAATATGCTTGGTTAACGAAATACCCCTCAGGCACCCAATCCATGTGAACAAACACTCGCATTTCGAAAAAAAACAATGTCAGTGCACGGCCGAGGCGCTAATAATCTCCGATCTCTTTCTTCCTTTTTCAAATCTTCTAAACTGCTCGAAAACTTGAGTACTAGATAGATGATAGACCCTCATCACCATAAACATTCGTCAACAATTCATACATATCCGTAGCGGATTTTTTAAGTTTCACACAGAATTTCATATTGACACTAACATAATTCCGGCGGAGTACGACAAAGTAGTTAACTTCAATCAAAGGCTACTGCCGAACGGTTTGCCTAATTAACTTGAAATTTTAACAGTGGGTGGAGGGAAGATGACAAATTAATATCACATAGCTTGCAATGTTGCCAAATTTACAGGGAAGCCTGAAAAAATAAATCTCGTTATTTAATTGCCATGCCTTTATTTGTTTTCTGGATTTTTTACCTTCCGTCACCTTTAGGTAAGGAAGGTATTGTCTTTGGTCAAAAAATTCGTTGGTGAGTTTTTAGTGAATAAGCACGTTTTAGGGTCCCTAGAATACGAATTTTCTATTTTTAAGATGATGTCTATATATGTGTGTGTGTGTGTGTGTCTGTGTGTGTGTGTGTGTGTGTGTCCGTGTGTGACAAATTTTTCTCCGACGATAACTCCAATACTACAATTCTAAAAATTATAATTCTTTCGTATTCCTGTTCTTTGCATCCATGTAAAGAGCTGATTAGATTTTGGTTATAATTGATCTACCAGAAGTACCCTTATTTGAGGTTTTTAACAGTTTTTCTTGAAAAAACGCAGTTAAATATCATTTTTCGACGTTTTGTGATTATCAATATGAAAGAGTATCTTATTCTCTATTCGGTTTGATTAGGTATACAATTTCCTTCAGATTCAATACATAGAGTTATAGAGACATTAAGAGAGATTAACTTTCAAAAATTAGTCAGCTTTGCTAAAATTATGGAAACAGCAGATAATTCAAAAATTTTTAATTGACAGATGTCAGTGTCAAATGCAAAACCAAAGTTGAAAGTATAGGGTCAGAAAGTTATATGTGAATGTGATAGAGTGTCCCTCGCAAGTGACTTGCAGTTGCAGACTCGCCTCAAGATTGGAATTTTCAATGCCAGAAGTACAAGAAAGGCCAAAGAGAAATGGAAGGACTGTGTAGATATGAGAGAGGAAGAATTATGTGAAGAAGATGCGTTGGACAGGAATGAGTACAAGTGAAGAGTAAGAAACAGCGACCCTTAATAAAATAGGGAAAGGAACTTTCGGTATGGAATTTGTAAAAAATAGTGTGTTGGTGTTAAAATTTTACAGGATATACAGCATCTTTTTCAAGGAACTTTTGGTATGTGATATGTACAAAATACATCAAATTGACGGAAGGTTTTGTGCTGGCCACAACAGATTTTTTAGTTTTTATCATTAGTAGTCGTTCTATTATTAATGAGAATAATAAAATGGAATAATCATTAAGGAACAGTTGCAATACCTATTCTTAATCGCAAATTATAAATAATTTAGAAATATTTTCTTCCAACAGTGGATAAAGTAAGGTATAAAATGTTAAATTAAGCAAGTGTATTTATATTATTGAAACTCATAAAATTCCAATAAACTTCTGTTTAGCGTGTGTAGTAGGTAACTTTCTTTTTATCTAGTAGATAACCACCCTAATTAATTTATTTCCCAAAATAAGCCCCTGATGATGACCAATCACCAACTTTCAATCAGTGATCCCATCCTACGGATCGATCGATATATCAGAATTACATAACCAGGAATCCATATCTTCGGTGCCCATCCTTATATAAAAATTAATCACATTATCACAGTGCAGCGGTATTCGATGGCGCTGGGCTACCACGCAAGAGCTTCGTTCACTGCCGTTGCTTCGCCACGCCGCTCCATCTAAGAGATTAGCAAGACAGATTCATTAATTAAGGCCCGATCATTCATTAAGCTGATTGCTAGTGCGGACCACAATGCCCAGCAAGCGGCAAGGTGGCCAGGGGTAAAGATTTTCGAACAAGGAGTTCAAGGGGTTTAAACGCTGGACATTGGGTGTGGCGAGGTTCAAAATTGACTAAAGGAACTGTAAAAATTCATTATTTTGATTATGATGTATGTTAAAATATCTATGGGGTCCCGTGGCCGCGTGCATGAGTGTCTGGTCGCGAACCTGGGGGAACCGGGTTCGATCCCGACCGACGCCAAATATTTCGAATTTTAAATGGCACAAAAGTGACCCCTGTGGTGCACTCTCCACGCCAGCAATGAGTGCCCGTGAGGTGATGCCTGGTAAACGCCCGCACGGTACAAATATGTCATCATCATTACCGATATCTGCGATAAAGCAGATTGTGGCACACTCAGAAATGGGTAATATGCCGTGATGATATATTTATTTATTTTTTTTTTTATTTTAAAATATCTTTCAGAACTCATATTAATAATTGGAATACTACATTTTTACCTCCCGCTACCCTTGGTAAGGGAGGTGTATAATTATGTAAAATGCTCGAAGGACCAATAGACTTTAAATAGTAAACAACAAAAACTCGCAAGCTGAGATTGTGGTGATTGTCAAAAACTAAAGAAGCACTGACCTTGACTAGAAAAAACGGGAAGTGACTAGGAGGCAGGATCTTGATGGGACTTGGAAGACTGGATGAATTCTGCAGACGGTAACTGGTCTGGAAGCGGTGACGGCCAGATTCAGTAAGGTAGGAGGTTCAGAAGGAGGAGGCCTCACACGTGGTTGTGAGGCTGGCAGAGTGACGCCACCAAGGGCGCAGGGCTGGATACGGGCAGAAGCTCCTGCAGGAGGAACTCGAGAGGAGGGCAGTGTAGAAGCAGGGGCGTAATTCGCCGGATTAAAACCGCCAAGTGGCGACAGCACGGTTGGTCCAATTCGTAGATTTAAGGTGTGTCCGCTGTTTAGTACAACAGCGGTCTCGGAGCACAACACAAATGCACAACACTTTACACTTTCCTGAAAATATAATTTTGCCCCACTACTAAGTAAAGAAAGAAACGATTTTATGAGAATTATAATTTTGTATTAAGATAAATTGAGGCCCAAAAAAGGAATGAAAGAAAGCGGAGCTAAATTACTTCTGAACCATTACTTGGCTTATTACTGACTTATTATTATTTTTTTATTTATTTATGTTGCTATGAAGCTTTTTCTTTTGTTGCATTCCTTTTTTTTCAGATGCCTGTGATTTTTCAAAAATAAACAATACATGGCTAACTTTTAGCTTTAAATTAAATGTAATAACAAAACATGTTAGTCGCTTGCCAGCTACTCCGATAGTTGTCTTGACAGTCACCACAATACCTGACTTTACAACTTTACATATTCCCGGGCGCCAGAAATTCGCGTCTAACAATGAATTATTTGATCTCGCAACAATGCACTGCAATTGAACGGTTGCTAGGAAGCGAGAAGGAACGAATGATCAACTCGACAGAAAATTCGAGTGACAATGAACAAATGATGTTACGTCTACTTGACAATGTCAAAGTGACGTTGTGTCAGAGTGACAGTAAATAAATTAATAACAATAATGCAAATTGATGACAATTGAGCTGTCTATTGCGCTGGCAGTGGGCACAGTTTATTAACTGGGCGTTTGATGACGCTATTTTCCAACTTAACCAACGCGACGCGAGCTATTTTGTCATTTCCAAAATATAATTTGGTAATAATACCTAGTGGCCAGTCTAAAGGGGGCAGTCTATGTTCTTTAACTATGACTATTTGCCCCAACTTTATTGGACTACTTGACGTTAGCCATTTTTGGCGTGTTTGTAATGTTGTCAAATATTCTAACTGCCATTTTTCCCAGTATGATTTTATTAATGAATCTAATAAGTATTTACGATGGATTAAATTGGGATTAACTTCGGCAATAGGTAAATGCTTTAATGGGGTTTGAAGTAAAAAATGGGCTGGGGTCAACAATTCTGGATTGTGCTCTGAGCCTTGGGCACACAGAGGACGGGAATTTAAGACTGCTTCTATTTGTGTTAATAGTGTTATCAACTCTTCGTAGCTTAACAATTGTTTACCTATGACCCTAAATAGATGTTTCTTACAACTTTTTATTGCGGCCTCCCAAATTCCTCCGAAATTAGCACTGAAGGGAGGGATTGTTTTCCATTCTATTCCCTTCATTGCTAATTCGCTGGATAGTGTTTTGTGGAATATAGTCGACTGCACAAATTTATATAGCTCGTTGAATTTATTTCGAGCTCCTATAAAGGTGGTGCTATTATCTGAGTATAAATGAGAAATGGGCCCCCTTCTTGATGAAAATCTTTTAAATGCGTTAATAAAGGAGATTACTGTTAAATCCGAGACTACTTCAATATGAATGGCCTTTATTGTTAAACAAATAAAAAGACAAATGTATGCCTTTTTTGCGTGCTGACCTTTATGCCTAGATTTTATGAATTTAATTGGGCCTGCATAGTCTACGCCTGTATGAGCGAATGGCTTTACTTCAGTTACGCGATAGTTAGGTAAATCCCCCATTTTTGGTTGTGTATTAACCGGTTTTGTCCTGAAGCATTTGTTGCATCTGTACAATTTTTGCTTGATGGCGCCTCTACCAGCAATGATCCAGTATTTTTGCCGAATTATTGCTAGCAGCAAATCTGTTCCAGCATGACAGTTTGAATTATGATAATAATCTATGATTAGTTCTACTATGTGGTCTGACTTGGGCAGTAAAACTGGATGTTTGACTTCAAACGGTAATATTGCGTTGGATAGTCTTCCTCCTACTCGCAATATTCCGTTTTCGTCTAGGAATGGCGCTAGTTTTAGTATTTGTTTATCCTTTATAAGTTTTCCTCTTTGCAGAGTTCTTATTATTTCGTGGAAATATATACTTTGTAAAGCCCTTAGTACATGTGATTCTGCCATGGCTAAATCCGATGCGGAAATATAAGTTTTAAAAAACAGTTTTTTACCGAATTTTAAAATATAACTTGTTATTCTTAGTAACTTGTGCCAAGAAGATATATTTTGTGCCAAAGTATATAAAACGGAATAATCATTCGTAGATGGGGTAGTAGTAAAAGTTTTTGATCTTAGTTCAGGTAGTTGATCAACTGGCAAAGGATTTAATTGCTTAATAGGCCAATTTTCCTCCTTTGATTGAAGCCAGTTGGGACCATGCCACCATGATTTACAATGAATTAATTGAGTTGGGAGTGCTCCTCTGGATATTAGATCACTTGGATTCTGTTTCCCTGATACATGAAAGAAGTATTTAGGGTCCAAGTTCTCTTGTATTTGAGCTACTCTGTTGCTTACAAATATTGACCATCGATGTGGAGCTGATTTTATCCAGGATAATACAATCATAGAATCCGAAAATGCATATATATTTTCGATTGGATATTTTTTAATTATTTTTTCACTGACATAATTTACCAACCTTGCCATAAGTAACGCCGCGCAAAGTTCAAGTCTAGCCAGGGTAATAATTTTCATGGGCGCTACCTTTGATTTCGAACATAGTAATCTGCTTGTAATATTGTTAACTTCCGTTATTTGTAGGTAGATGGCGCAACCGTATGCAACTTCGCTGGCATCGCAAAAAACCACAAGATTTACTTTACAGTTTTCTGAAATACCGATATGGCGAGGAATTGACATTTCCTCCAAATAAATAAATTCTGACATGAGATTGACAAATTTTGCAGAAATATTGTTGGGAGGGATGTCATCCCATGATATCCCAGCTTGCCATAATTCCTTTATTAGCAGCTTGGCATATAGTATAACGGGTGAGACTAATCCAAGTACATCAAACAATCTTGCAACAGTTGATAATATAATTCGTTTCGTACAGTGTGATGTGTCAAAGTTTGACGTTTGGAAAGTAAATGTGTCAGTTTTCAGAGCCCAGGACATGCCTAGAATTTTTAGCTGTTCTCCATGAGAGAAGTCTAGATTTGTTTTGTGTGAATTTGGTAAGCTTTCAATGAGTGATTCATTATTACTGGCCCATTTTACTAATTCGAATCCGCCAGCTGACATTAAGTTAATTGAATCGCGTATAATATTGCTGGCTAAGTTTGTATTTAATGCCGATAAAACTAAGTCGTCCATGTACATTTCAGAGGTTACTAATTGCGCGACATTTGGATAATTTTGACCTTCATCGTCAGCTAATTGGTGGATAGTTCTCATTGCTAAATAAGGGCTAGATTTTATGCCAAAACAAATACGATTGAATTGAAATACTCTGATTGCTTCAGAGGGATTAAATCTATAAAGAATTTTCTGATATTTTCTGTGATGTTCTGACACCATAACTTGTAAGTACATTTGCTTTATGTCAGCTGTCAAAGCTATCGGAAATAGCCTGAAATTTAATAATAAATTGAACAAGTCTGCTTGTAAATTTGGGCCCGGGTATAATAAATCATTCAGCGATAGCCCCGTATGAGTTTTAGCGCTAGCGTCTAGCACTATTCTAACTTTCGTTGTAGCCTTGTCTTCACGAATGACAGCGTGATGTGGAATGAAGTATCCGTCTTCGTTTGACGTTACTTCTGACAGATAACCCTTTTCTAAATACTCATTTATTATGGCGTTATACTGGCTTTGTAAATTTAATGACTGGGAAAAGCGTTTTTCCAAATGAGATAGCCGGCGTTCGGCCATTAAACGAGAATTCCCCAGCAAATCTGGATCCTTCTGAAATGGTAAGTGTACCATATATCTGCCATTCTCCAAACGTTTGGTCGTTTGTACAAATATTTTCTCACATTCAGCATTTTCAGGACTCATTATTGCATTGTTTGGCATTTCTTCTAGCTCCCAAAACTTATGTAAACAGGATGCTAAGTCATTTTGAGTGAATGCAGAAAAGGACGAAAAAGACTCTTGTTGTAATAATTTATTGTCAAGTTCTCCTAAAAGAACATAACCTAACGTTGTTTCATAAGCTGTAGGAGCTCTTCCTACTCGTTTTGAGAGAAGCAGCGACGGATATATTTGAGCCCCCAATATTACGTCGATTTTTCCCGGGATATTCCAAGTATTATCGGCTAAGAGAATGGATTTGAAAGACGGATATTTGGAAACGGTTAGCTTGCAAGAAGGTAAGTTATCCGTTATATGTTCGACTACCAGAGCCTTTAAATTGTATCTATGGGGCGAAACTCGGGATTCTATTTTAAGATTTACATACCCGAAAGCCGGGCGACTTGTCATCCCGATCCCCGTGACTTTTGAATTTTTAAGGGGGGTAATTTTTAATTTTAATCGTTTGCAACAATCTTTAGTTATAAGGTTATTTTGTGACCCATTATCCAGCAAGCATCTGATAACTTGTTTACCCTTGTTTCTATCTGTAGCGTAAACTTGTGCAGTTGACAATAGAATATAACCTTGGTTGTTTATGGATACATGACATGAAGTGTCATTCTCCGATTCCGCTATTTTTTTGGCGGGAGATTTTGGAGGAGTTGAAAAATGCAAAAGTGTATGGTGTTTCCCGTGACATACCCGACATGTGGTGAGCAAGGCACAGGCTTTACCTGCATGAACATTGGATAAGCAATTATAACATGCATTTTTAGATTTGATAAACCCAAATCTGTCTTGGACTGACATTTTAATGAATTTATCACAATAATACAGTTTGGAATGTTCCGCACTGTTACACAAAATACAAGATTTTGGTTTGAATGGTTTGATTGGGGTTTCATCTGCCGCCAAAAATGTGCGCTGATGCTTCGCCATTTTTGGTGGGCCTTTTACAGATGAAGACCGCTCCAGGATTTTTGCTTGATCCCGGACAAATTCTAAAAAGGTTTGGCAAGAGGGAAATTCCGTTTTACGGAATATCGTATCAAATAGTTGTACGATCTCTGAATCGACCTTTTTAGACGCGCAGTTTAATAAAACAAAATCCAGAACGTCTGGAATTTTGAGTTGTTTAAGAGCTTCGACTGAAGCTGAGAATTTATTAACAAATGTTATTAAATCATTTGGGTTTCTTGAACTAGACTTTATATTTAGAATGTTATCTAAGTATTGCTTAGCCATTGTTCGATTATCCTGGTATTGCTTTACCAAGCCATCCCAAATAATATTGTAATTTTCGGATGTGGGCAATATCCCTCCCGTTACTTCCAAAGCATTACCAGTGAGTTTACCTATAAGATAACTAATCCGTTGCTCGTTTGTGAGCGCCACGTTCTCGTGAACGTTTGATTTAAACGACTGGTAAAATAATGGCCACATTTCTACTTTTCCATTAAATGATGGCAGTTCAATAGGGGGAAGTTTTTTAATTTTATTAATTTCCGTACCTGACTTTGACTGTTGTGCCTTGGGAGACGACAAAGCTAGCTCGCTACGCGTTCGTTTGATTTTCGAAAAATACATTTCAATAGTCATTAGAGTTTCGAAGCTAGGTTCAAAACCAGTGTCATTAGCCAGCTCAAGGTCATTTATACGGATACAGGCGTTTTTAAATTCATCTCTCAACAAATCGACTTCTTGGGATTCGTCCAAGAAGCGTTCATTATTACGCGTGTCAGTTGGAGTGCATTTTTTCGCGAGTTCGTGCAATTTTACTATACGAGATTCATAGCCCTTTGCTAGGGCTTTCAATGACTTTAATTGGATTTCCATAGTATCAAATTTTTACCGTGGAAGATCCGGCTCGAAGGACCAAAAATTATGTATAATTATGTAAAATGCTCGAAGGACCAATAGACTTTAAATAGTAAACAACAAAAACTCGCAAGCTGAGATTGTGGTGATTGTCAAAAACTAAAGAAGCACTGACCTTGACTAGAAAAAACGGGAAGTGACTAGGAGGCAGGATCTTGATGGGACTTGGAAGACTGGATGAATTCTGCAGACGGTAACTGGTCTGGAAGCGGTGACGGCCAGATTCAGTAAGGTAGGAGGTTCAGAAGGAGGAGGCCTCACACGTGGTTGTGAGGCTGGCAGAGTGACGCCACCAAGGGCGCAGGGCTGGATACGGGCAGAAGCTCCTGCAGGAGGAACTCGAGAGGAGGGCAGTGTAGAAGCAGGGGCGTAATTCGCCGGATTAAAACCGCCAAGTGGCGACAGCACGGTTGGTCCAATTCGTAGATTTAAGGTGTGTCCGCTGTTTAGTACAACAGCGGTCTCGGAGCACAACACAAATGCACAACACTTTACACTTTCCTGAAAATATAATTTTGCCCCACTACTAAGTAAAGAAAGAAACGATTTTATGAGAATTATAATTTTGTATTAAGATAAATTGAGGCCCAAAAAAGGAATGAAAGAAAGCGGAGCTAAATTACTTCTGAACCATTACTTGGCTTATTACTGACTTATTATTATTTTTTTATTTATTTATGTTGCTATGAAGCTTTTTCTTTTGTTGCATTCCTTTTTTTTCAGATGCCTGTGATTTTTCAAAAATAAACAATACATGGCTAACTTTTAGCTTTAAATTAAATGTAATAACAAAACATGTTAGTCGCTTGCCAGCTACTCCGATAGTTGTCTTGACAGTCACCACAATACCTGACTTTACAACTTTACAGGAGGTATAGGGATCATGCTAAAAATCACACATCGAGATTTTAGTAAATGACCACGTTTTAAGGTCCCTAGAATCCAATTTTAACATTTTCACGATGATGTCTGTATGTGTGTATGTGTGTGTGTATGTATGTATGTATGTATGTATGTGTGTATGTGTAGGGATTTTGTCTTCGGTCTTAACTCAAATACTATCATTCAGAAAATTCTGAATTTTTGTATTTCTATCCTACTCTAATATGAAAAGAAGCCATTAGATTTTGGTGTAAATCGGATAACTGGAAATGGCACTTTACCTGAAGCTCATAATGGTTTTTCTTCAAAAAATATCATTAAATGCCATTTTTTCGCATTTTATGTCTTATGAAAATTAAAGATTATTGAATTTTCTACAGGAATACATTAATACTTTTTCCCGACCCGAAGCCTAAGATAAACACAATTCCTTTGTTACACAGTTCATATTTCAAATGAATGTAACTGACAGTAAATGTCACTGTCAAAAAACTAATCACTTCAAATTAATAATAGTGATATTTTAAAAAGAAAATAGTAAATAAAGCAATAGTTTTATGCAATGGAACAGTTTGCAGTATTAGTAAATACGTAAGTATGTATTTAAATTAATAAAAATAGGATAGGAATGTGTGGCGAAGGATGATTGTTCCGTAACTATTATTGTGGCCCGGGTGCGGTTATTCGCTACCGAAAATCGGTCACTTTAATATTTTCTTATGTATGAATGCTATGATGATTGTGGACAAGGCGAAAGAAGAATGTTGTTAAATAGTGAAGTGAGTCACTAAGTGGGAAACGCGTGATTTTATGTATGTATGTAAAAATTAAATAGCGGGAGGTTTTGTGTTGGCCACATCAGATTTTTTAGTTTATGTTCTGTATTTTTTATTAAAAACCATTTATTTTTTTAAGTAGAGATATGCATGTTCATTTTATTTTATCCACTATTGCTATCTCGAGAACTATAAGAACTACAAGACTATTATAATGTGCATATTTTTTTTTCAACCAGTGGTAGACCAACTTTGTTATTTTAAATGGAACTTCAAATTTTTTGTTTGTTTATTCGATAGAAAATTTTATTCTGAATTTAGTGATATAATATAGGCATAACCTTAAATATTAGTTTTATTTTAATATGGCTAAAATAAGTGTGCCATGGACAATACAAATAAATGTGAAAAACAATTAATGTGAAACAAGAAACAACAAGCACATAAATTTACAAATGAGTCTGTTTCACATTTTTCAAAAACTATTTTAAATGAAAGTTTATGGAATGATTTTCTTAGTAATAATTTTTATTTTAATAATTTGTTGTTATTTGTGGAAATAATTAAATAAAAAGATTGGCGTCCTGAAAAACTACCCCCTACTCCTGTGACGTAGAAGCACATACATTACATCATTAATATCCAATAGAAAAATAGTTTTTCCATCAGCTACGTTTATTCATATTATTTATATAAATAAACGTAGGCTAAAGTTTGTCACATGTTAATAACAAAATCTTTTAATTTGACATTTGACGCTGACATTGCTCATTGTAAATTTAATAATAAAGTAATAATGGCTAATTCAAATTATACTCAAGCTAAATCGGACAATTAACCGAAGCTCGATACCTGGATGATGGCTGAATTTATATCAGAACTATTGTTTTACTGCTACCGAAATAAGGGGTGTTAAAGAGTTGAGGTAAAATAAAATATAAAAACTGAATTTATTATATAAATTGATAATATATTTTACTTTAAAGTTCTGGTCGTGATTCTTATTTGACACTTGTTTGACAATTTTGACAATACACTTGACACCTTAGAACCGCTGAAGATGTATGTACTATGACGTCACATTCTGTTTCAGATCACGTGACTTATTCAAAATTTTATCCAAATTTCAAAAATTAATTGTAAAATATCTAAAGGATATTTCGTGATATTTTCAAATTTGAGGCTCTTTAAAGAACAATATCTTTTCAAATTTAATACTTAGGAGTCATATAAAAATTCTTGCAACAGCCCTATTCTGCTCATTTGCCCTCCATTTTTGTTTTTTAGTTATAATGAAATAAAACAAATATCTTGCATTTTTCTCAAAAAAAGAAAAATGTTATCTAAGGATATCACTGAATTCAAAATAAAATTATCTATTTAATAATATCGCTCATTTGGTGCAACAATGACATAGGTAATTAAAAAAATAGTTTTCGGAAAAACAAGTTTAAAAGTTTTGAGGTATTATAATTTTTTTATTAATACAATGTAAATATTTATATTGTTATAATTTAGTAAAATTAAATATGATATTCTTCATGAAACTAAAAGCATTATAAAATTTAAAATTGTCAGAGTTGAAACGAAAGTAGACCATTAAATGTGAAAACACACTAGTGACACAACCGTCTTTTTCTCAATGAATTTTAGTAGCTCAGTTGTCGTTCTACAAGCAAAATGTATTAACAGATACATTTAGTTTTGTATGACGGCAATTTTTGAGTTATGTCAGTGTACATCAAATGAGCAATATGATCCAATTTAAAATAATAAAAGTTGGACTTCACTGTTTGGAAACCACTGGTAATTACTTACTTTTAACACTCGCGTTAAAAATAACAAGAGATTTGTAAAAAAAAGTTTTTTTTATGAACATTCCTTGTCTTTGCAAAGCCTGTAAATATAGACTGACCACGTACTACTTTTAATATATGTAAAAATAAATTGATTTTGATAAAAGTCTTGCATCACGTAGGTGAAAAAAAGAACTCATACATATATCACATTAAAATAATCTAGCGGCTATTATAGTAGTAGTATATCTAATCATCTTATTTAGCCGTGTATGATTATTTAATTAAACTTTGGTATTCTTCTTTACAATAACAAATTAGGTCTGATGTGGATGTCCGTGATTGTGATTACACAACGCCATATTGAAATGAAGCTAGTAGCGGGTCCAGTCCAACTGGACGTCTTAATTCAATCCCGCACAGTCGCTCGCTGTCTAATAACTCCTCGCGAGGCTGTAATGAATGTATTTAATTTTCTGCTTGATCGTCTTCAATTTCAGAAGCCCACTGTGTGATTAATAAGCCCTATTTAATTTGCTCCTTTTTTATTGTGCAGAAACAAATATCCCTGCCGAATTCTTGTTCGCTGGTGTTTCTTTTTAGCATTCGTTAGGTCAGCCAATTAACAGAAGAGAAGAGACGGAGGGAGTGTTAATAAATACAAGATAATCAATATGTAATTGGAAATTGTTTGCAAAGTTAATTTCATAGAGAGGACAGTATCTTCTAGAAAATTAGCTAATAAACATTACACTAAGGTCCCAGATTCGAATCCCATTAGGACGCGAATATTTGTGTGTGTTTTTACCACCTCATCTTTATAAGCAATGCATGAAAAACATAAAGAAAACTATCTCGTCGCTCTTCTTTAATCTAGTGATCATCTTTATGGTACTCAAGGGAAAAGTTGCATTTTTTCTTATTTAAGCATTACTATGGTTCAACTAATGGAGACCAAAAAAGACCATTGCCTTAGAAAAGGTGGGGTAGTTATGATTTTAATATAGGTTTGTTGTTTAGGTCGGGATTCTGATAAAAATTCAAGTTTTGGGGAAGTTTTAAAAAAGAGTTTTTTTTTGGTTTTTGGGCATTTTCTCGAAAACAGTGCCTTGTTTCAAAATTTGACAAGAATACAGAATTAAAGATAAATATTACGTATTTAATATGTGTCAAAATTTCAAATAAAGAAGAGAACTAAGCCGATTTGCAGATGTTTGAAATATTAGAGAAATTTCGTGCAAGTTTTAGTTGTTAGTAACTCACAAAACCGCTCATCGAGACAAAAATCGTGTTATACAAGACATGATGGAGAATTTTATGTTGAATTGAAATTTTAAAACCGCGTTATCGTATCTTTAACCGGGTCAGACTGGTGGATGATTTGGTACAAATTATTTAAAAACCATAATTTACTTCTTTCGATGCCACGAAGAATGTAAACTGTTATAAATAATAAAACATATTACACTAAGTATTAATTACGTAATAAGAATTGTTTATTTTTTGAATAATTTGAATTTCTTTCATAAATTGTTGTTCTGGTTAATTATTTTTTAACATAACTTCGAGAATTCATCCTAGGTAAAAAAATGTAACAGAGCTTTTTACCTCTCGCTAAAAGAGGTACTGGATTCATGCTAGAAATCGCATATTCAGATTTTAGTGAATAAGCATGTTTTAAGGTCCCTAGAATCCGATTATAACATTTTTATGATGATGTCTGTCTGTGTATGTATGTGTGTGGGATATGTGTGTATCTGGATGTTGGAAGGACAATTTTTAAAAACTATAATACTTAAGACCTGTGTAACTACATACTCCTCAATCTGATATTAATGGGAAGGGCTGAAAAGGTTTTGATAACAACCGGATGCAGTAGTTTCTTAAAAAAATCTTCTAAATATTATTTTTTGAAAATTTATGTTATTATAAATATTGAAGAACATAAAATTCTCCATAAAAAAATATTTTATCTTCTATGGATTTGCAGATAAAGAAAATAAAATATATAGAATAATGTTGCAAGTTGCAATAAATCGCACAATCTAGACTACACCAAGGAAACCATAGTATTCAAATTCAATTATTTGTAATTGACAGATAAATGTCAATGACAAAAATCAACAGTTTTACTAACATTACTGAATGTTTTTTCTGGTAAGTACATTTAATATTTATTATTGAATTATTAATTAAATATTTAAAATTGTAGGTAGGTACATACATATATTAAAAGTCATAGTACATATATGCATATATCCTTAAGAAATACCGCCAATCCAGTCCATGAATTGGAACTATCTTGAACATTTTAGAAGAGTAGAACAAGATTCCTTATGGAATGAAAGAATAGATAGAATTATTTGTGTGTACAAGAAATGTTAAATTCGATACTTATGTGACAAAACTGAAATGGCGAGAGGTATTGTGCTGGCCACAGCAGATTTTTTTTTTAATTAGAGTTCCAACCTTACAACATATTAAAATCGTAACTACATCACTTTTTGCAAGATAAAAACCTTTTCTCACTGGACTACTACATAAAAGTCTCTCTTTATTATAACATGTTTACTTCAGTTAAAGAAGAATGCTAAGTTTGAGTCAGTGTCAATAACGAAATTTATGAATAAAATACAGATTAGCACACACAATAATAAGTAATAAGCAGGGAATATTTTTTTATTATTTATTTTCTATATTGTGTGTATTTATTGTCATCTATATAGTGTGTGATCTGCATAATGAGAAATATTTTAGAAGCGCATGTTTTAATGATATTTTTGCGCAATTACATGAATAATAACATTATGATTATTATCTCCATATTTAAAATTTATAAAAAATCACAGTATAAAGTCAAGGAAACAGGATGGCAGTAATTATAACCTCTATTATAATATAATTACTAGAGTTAATTACAAACATTTGTATTTATAATTCTGTTCCTGTTACAAATGAACATTTCTAATGTTTGATATCATAGTTCACCTACACAATGCAATGTGCATTAAATGGTGTGACCTGTATAATAAAAACGGCGTAATTTTAATTCATAATTACCTTGAAATCAGCCAAACACATTAAATAAATACAGGATGCGACAAACAATTAAAAAACGTTAATAATATGACAATTCAGATAAAAATTTCTGACACTACAATTTTCTTTTTATATGAATAATAGATTTAAAATTACTAAAATGATGTAACTATGTACAATAGCAATTTATAAATAATGTCGCTGATGAAAAATTCGATTCCCGGGTTAGTGCCAACATATTATTGTTTCCCTTAAAATATAGGCTGTGATTTTTAATGACGTCACATAATAGTATAACTTAGCCAGATTGCTAAATGCCGTCAGATCAAATCTTCGTTGACTTAGAGGTAATTTATAATCTGGTCACCTAACGCACAAAATTCGCCCCGAGTTTTTCAATAGGGGCTTGTCTTCGTTAGGTGAGGTTAGGTTACGTAAATAATAACCATATTACAATGTGGCCCCAATCTATTCGTCCTTTTATAAAAGGTCTGTACTATATAACCCTATTGTGAAACGCGTAGGCGTATTTTACAATCTGGTTAGGACTTAAAAAAAAAAACGGAATTAATACGGATACCGATGCCTGATATAGGTACGCGCAGTCCGTGCAGGAGTAGGGCGGATGACAGTGGGGCCTCCAATTGACAAAATAATTGACTTATTAAAAATTATATGGTGGAATTGCTTATAATATTTGATGATTTGGGACCAGTGCAAACCTAAATTAAGTATTGAAGGAAAGAAAATTACTGGATTTCAGTCAATTATTAAATATATTTTCCGCCTCTACCGGTTTCGACACCTCATGTGTCTTCTTCAGGAGCTACAATAATATTACAGATTTTGAAAAAATATTTTTAAAAAATACAAACATGTGTAACTTACGGGAAAATTTTTAGATTGTAAAACATGGATACATATATAAGACAATAATAAATAATATATAATACATACAATGGTCGTCAGAATTTAAAAAAATAAATATTAAATACATTAAAAAACTCATGTAGTCGTCAATAAAATAAGATATAAACCTTGATTTAACAATGGCACCCTTTAACTGAAATTAAGTTATAACTTGTTCCGAAGGTTGTTTCTCGAATTGCCGCTAGATTTTAAGTCATTTCTGTTCTTAGTATTTTTTTAATAAAAAAATTATAGTTTAAATTTACCTATTATAAATTTAGTTTATATTTATTTTATGTTTGGTTCATATTATATTTTAAAATGTTCGTGTATATTTTACTTATATTTGTAATGTCAGTTTTTAAATTTATGTTGTTTTTGTCATTATTTATGTGTAACATTTCAAGAGTGAGGCGTTTGTGTAAATTTTGTTCGGTATCAATAACCTTGACGGCATCAAAATTAAAATTATGTCCGTGTGATATAGCCTGTCCTACTAGTGCACATTTCCCATTATTATTATTCTTATTTTTGCAGTTTCGTTTATGTTCCGTCATTCTAGTTCGTAATTACCGCCTAGTCTGTCCTGTGTACGTTGAAGTACACTCCATACAAGGGATTTTGTACACTACATGTGACCTGTAATTTTTATCTATGTCCTTTTTTGGTTTACTAAAAAGATTTCCTATTGTTTTGATTTGTTTGAAGCCAATATTAATATTTAAATTATTAGTGAATTAAGTATTGTTTCACAAGCGGAAGTTAACTGCAAAAAATTAAATTAGTGAATTTTGATAATAACTAATTGTTTTAAACGCTGTAGCTCTCTATCCATTGGTTATAGAAAAAAATGTTTTAGGTTAAAGTTATAGGGAATTTTATCTTCTACAAAATTGATAATAAGTATTTTTGCTCTAATATCTACTGGTAAGGAGATACTTAAAAAATAATTATCTGCACAATTTTTCCCTGAAGACGGTACTGCCGGAGCCAAAAATTTGGATTTTTTATTAGCACCTCTAAATATAAAACATCCAAAAATAAAAAATAATCGATCTTTTGTAAGACAAAGTTTTATTTTCACAAGGATACCCCACAACTGGACAAATACAACTTTTTATATTCCGTCACTTTTACACAAGGAAGGTATTGTTTTTCGTCAAAAATTCGTTTTTTAATGAATAAGCACGTTTTAGAGTCCCTACTATACGATTTTACTATTATTACGATAATGTCTGTATGTATGTATGTGTGTATGTATGAGTGCGTTTGCGTATGTGTATCTGTGTGCGTGCGAGAGTATATTTATAATTTCGTCTTCGATAACTCCAATACTACAATTCCAAAAATTATAATTGTTTCGTATTCCTCCTCTTCACATCCAAATCAACATGTGATTACAAGTTGATTACAAATAGTCAACCGAAAGTACCTTAATTTGAAGATTTTAACAGTTTTTCTAGAAAAAACGCAATTAAAAATTGTACTATCTGAAATTCCAATTACTGAGTAGGTTCACATTCACAAACATCCATGCCTTAGTGGGATTCGAACCCAGAACCCCGAGCACACTCATGACTAAGAGGCGTTGCTCTAACCATTGAGCCACCGGAGTCGACATCTTGATCGGTAAAGCATTCAATAACTGGTGTTAAATACTTAATGTATTAAAAGAGGAAAATATCGTCTTTAAACTGTGTAGAAAGCTAATAAATTCCGTCGCTTATAAAGAAAAACTTCATTTAAATGTATCAGAATTCTGAAAGCAATTCTGGCTTTAATTTCCTCCTCGAGTCAATATTGAAATATCATGTTTTAATTATGCATCTTGTCGCGCTCCGTGAAAATTAAATTCAAACTTCGCTGCTTTAGAATTCCATTAAAAAGTCAACAGTAATAACAGTTCAAAAACTCATTAATTACTCCCCTTGGTAATTATCAAAGCTAAAACAAACACCGCGACAAGCTTCTCGCTTCGCACTTCTTTCAAATATCTTCAACGCCTACTTTACCAGCAAGGCTACGCTTGTAGAAAGAGAAAGAGAGAGCTCTCAGTGAGAGAGAGAGCGAGTCATTAAGGGTCCCGCTCTCATTAAGGGATTAATAGGGACATTGTTTGAAGCGGGAATCTCTCCCAACATGCAAATCAAGTGTTTAGCATGCAAACTAGGGAATTACTCCGCAGAACATCTGTGGCTGGGGTTTTAATTGCGCAGTTGGTAGCACTCCGAACCAGGGTTTTTTATACACCAATTTGGGGAATTAATAACTGGCTTGTTTTTTAATGGCTGCTTTAAGTGTTATGGACTAGGGAAATCTGATGAAGTCTTTCATTACGAGGTAATGATGAACATTTATTTCAATGAATTTTCGCCGGAATTACTTGCGTTTTTAATGAAAATTGTATTACATGCACGTAAATTTTGTATTTCAAATTAAAAATAGAAAAGAATTTTGATTTTAGTATTTATATAAAATTTAGAAACATGTTTTCTGTATACCTATTAGTTTAGGATACTTTACAGTATTTTTATTTTTAAAAAATTTACAGACAATTGTTTAAATTTGTGAATTTTGACGCTCAAATACTTATGACACAAATAATATTATTTTTGATAAGAAAATTTAAAAACACCCTACTAGATTCCAGTTCTTTTGGATACCGATTAATAATTCACCAAGACAAGTAGCTTGGTTTGAAATGAAACAGATTACCGTGTATTTAATTTGCCAAAATCAGGGTGGGTAACGTTAATAAACATTTTAAGGCGTTTAGCGTTGAAAATAACGAACGTTTATGAATAAAATCAAAATGAAAAGTTAAATGAATTACATATGTATTATGCATTGTTTTGGAGTCAAGCAAACTGTCAAGTAATAATCCAATTTCCAGATTTTTAGAAATTTGCACAAATGTGCCGAAACATTGAAAAAAGTACGTTACTTGCACAAAATTATGATTTTGTATGACTCGTTGTCAACAATTCTTTAAAAAAACTTAAAAAAAAACAACTTGTTTTCAACTAAGCTACTTGATAGTCCAAGGCTCGACTTCATTTATAATTTTTTAAATGATAGGCTTGGCTTAAAGTTTTTAGGTTTTTGAAATTTTAGGCTTGGCTTGATTTGTCCAGGTTTTTCAAGCAAGTCCTAGGCAAGCTTTCAAGCTTCAAATCAAACTCTTAACTCTTTCTATACTCTCAGCCCTATTTTATAAGTTATGTCTTAGCAATATTGCCATAGCAAATAAGTCCAGACTTTACATTTGTGTACTGGTTAAAATTTTTAGCAACTTCCTTACAAAATAGGGCTAAAAGTATAGTATTGATTATAAATAATTTATATAGGCAATTATTTTTTTGCAACGAGATGCGAACTAAACATTTCGCAGACGCAATACAGGCCGTGATATTGGATTTACTATAGTAACGTCCGTTAAACTAAAAGTCACTTTGACACTTGACACTTGAAATGGTTGACATAAATAATAATATGACAATGACGTTTTTAAAATACACATGACAGCAACAATTCTTGATTTGTTTTTTAAAATAATACAATATACATTGTAAAATAATTATTTTAGAAATTATTTAATCTCTTTTCAACGATTTTAAAAACAATAAAATTTATAATTACATATTTTTTACGATTGCACAAAACATATTTCTACAACTTGCCCGCGAAATCTCTCTAGCGTATCGAGAGATTTCGCGACCTTAAAATACAAAAAACTATTATTTAGTAGGTACTAAATTTTAAAATAATATTAAGTTTGGACTTCACTATTTCTTTAATAATATAACCTACAATAATTTAACCTAATGTACAAAACTCCCGGTTCCCACATTTGCACTGCTGCTGAGGCGAACTTATATTAAAACAAATGGCATCGGCTACCATTTAGTTTTTTCCAAGTAACCGGCACCGACAGCTTAATTGATAGACGAAATTTTGATGTCCAAATATTAGTTTGGCAAATAAAAAATATTTAAAGATCAGATTAATATGACTTTGATATTTGGTTAAATACAGTTCGTTTAAAATATTCTTATTGAGTGAAGTATTGTGATAAACTGTCCTATTTATACTGTCACAACAAAGTGTATATTATTCTTTTTATAATTGTTGTTTACAACATTGAAGAATAATTTCATCCTTCATTTTGTATACATAATTGTTTTACATGTGTAACATATGTAGTTGTAGATGCATATATAATATTATTAAACCATTTTAAATGTCTTTTATATAAATTATAAGAAAACTAAATACAGCTTCTAGTATATAATTAAAATAATAAACATGTACGTTACATTTCTCTTCAGTCTACAAAATAACATCCTCCTACTGCACAACCGTTTATTAAAATACATAGTTATTAATATAAATCCCACGATGACTTAGATCCTTTATCTGTGTTAGTATGGGGACAATTATCGTTGATCGCATTATCAGAGGTCCTTTGTGCGGGAGGATCTGATAGCAGGAAGGCAGGACACAGTGTGACGTCACGTGTTGTGTTAAATGGCGGTTTCTCGCGTCTTTAGAGCTTTTGTTTGCTGACAGATCGCGTAAGTTGCTCACTTCAACACATTGTGTGACACAACGAGAAGAGGGGTTTGTAAAACGGTAGTAGCAAAACAAAGTTAAGGCGTGGAGGGGGAAGCTAGATAGTTTGGATTGTTTTAAAATTTTTTTTAAAAAAAGGAATAAACATTTGGACTACTTATTAAGACGATCCTATAGCGGCGAGGCAATTGCTTCGCTCAAAATATGCAGATGATTCAACTGTAGTCCAGAAAACACATTATTGATACGTCCCCTACTGTATATCTGACTAGAGAAGCGTAACGAAATAAATGTAGCGCGTAGCTAAGACTGTACTACTGAACTATGAGACCAAATTAATAAATTTCTATAAAATAGTGTTTATCGCCCGAAACTTCTCAGGCTGTATTTCTAGGAATTTGAGTATAAATTTTTAGTAGTAACCAAAATTCTGTCTAGTTAATTCCATATTTTCATTCACACTGGTACTTTCTAGTTATTTAAGTTAGAAGGAATGTAATTATTTTATAATATGTATTCTAGTTCATGTTATTGCACGAGAATAGTTGTCGTACCTACTTACATTCCGTGTATCTTATTACCTCCCGCTACCCTTGGTAAGGGAGGTATAGGGATCGTGCTAAAATTCACATATCGAGATTTTAGTAAATGACCACGTTTTAAGGTCCCTAGAATCCAATTTTAACATTCTCACGATGATGTCTGTATGTGTGTATGTGTGTGTGTGTGTGTGTGTGTGTGTGTGTGTGTGTGTGTGTGTGTGTATGTGTACGTATGTATGTGTGTATGTGTATGAATTTTGTCTTCGCTCTAACTCAAATACTATCATTCAGAAAATTCTGAAACCTTGTATTTCTACCCTATTCTAATACGAAAAGAAGCCATTAGATTTTGGTGTAAATCGGATAAACGAAAATGGCACTTTAACTTTACTTGAAGCCCATAAAAGTTTTTCTTCAAAAAATACCATTAAATGCCATTTTTTCGTATTTTATGCCATTGGAAAATTATAGATTATTAAATTTTGTACAGGTAAACATTAATACTTTTTCTATATATTTTACAGATAAATTTAAAAATCATTTTTCTTTTTTTAATCCCAAAGATAAACAAAATTCCTTTGTTACACAGTTTATTTTTCAAATGAATGTAACTGACAGGTAAACGTCATTGTCAAAAAATTAATCACTTCAAATTAATAATAGTGGCATATTAAATAATAAAGAAAATCGTAAATAAAGAAATAGTCATATGCAATGGAACAGTTTGCAGCATTAGTAAATACGGAGGTATGTATTTAAATTAATAAAAAATAAATAGCGGGAAGTTTTGTTTTGGCCACATCCGATTTTTAATTATTATAGAAGGGATGAAAGAACCAACCGTTCAATGGTTTAAAGGTGAAACAAAAGGCATAAATGGTCCACGTGTATTGTGAAATTCGTTATTACGGACGTTTCGGGTTTAAGGCAAGCCCATCTTCAGCTATCGTTGAATATACAAGAATTATTAAATTTATTATTACAAATCTTAAAGTTGTATTAGACACGATAATCTATTTGAACAACGTCGATAACGTTTTAAATACAGTATTTCCGAATCAACCCGGAGTATTTCACCAACTCCAAATAATAAATGTACGATTCATGTTACTATGGAAGTAAGTTGCCTTTGCATTACTGGTGGCGCAAAAAATAATTAATAACTAAGTTCTTACTAACTAAATTTTGCAACTTAATTCTAAATGGCAAATAAAGAATTGTATAAAATTATAGTGTAAATATATCAATGTAGTTTTAAATCATTAAAGTATTTATAATTATTGTCCTAGCTATAACAAAAAAAAAAATAATAATAAAAAGATTCACAGCTATTTTATACAGAGAAATTGTAAGCCAAAAAGTTTCTCGTACTCTGTGATATCGTTCAACATTTTCACAGCGATTATTATTTTAATGAATGTCTGTAGTTATTCAATTGAATTTTCACAGTCTGGTGCATTTAGAAACAATAGCAAACGTTCAGTATTTGTCTGAGCTATAGTATATAATAATAGAGTTGTGAACACTTATATTGCATTGTTTTGTCCATATTTATATTGGGCAAATCGACTGTGTCTAGATATTCATAATATTTTGACTTACATAGAGAGAATATAAATACGTGAATACCTATGTGATATATGGCAATTTATTTATGTGGAAAGTTTTATGATAATAAATTTTGTGTTGTCTTATTGTGATACGTAAAAATTTACATGTTATAGAACTGAATTTATTCCAAACGCATTATTGGTTACTGTAGGTTAGTGCTTCTCGAAAATCTTTAAGTGTGCCGCGAAATTTTACAAAACTTTTTTACACTAATGCAAAAAAGTGACAGCTAACCTTTATATTATAATAATACTTTGAACTAAACGGAATTACAAAAAAAACCTTGTATGAGATTCATTGCAAAATTTTTTACTCAGGACGTGTTGCCAAACTCACTTCGTTCGTTCGACAATCTTAAGGGCGAGTACATACGTAGTTATTAAAATAAATGTTATAACAGTTATTTATGTAACAATTGTGTAAAGTAGTACTTTTTTGGTCGAGTGCGATATTTTACGGAAATTAGCACGATATAAAAAATAATATTTACACACGAGTTGCATACAATATTTTTCCTACAACCGAAATGTTAATGCTATTTCTCATAATACTGAGCATGACTGTACAGGCATCTTTGAAATATTGTAAGTGTTACTTGACAAGTAAATTTACCGTTGCCTAGCAACTTACTTTTCACGCACTGGTGTTTGAAAAGTTACACTTTACATATTGAAAAAAGTGTGTAAAGATGTACTTTACGCACGGTTATAGGAAATAGTATATTATATAACTAGTGCTGAAAGTTGGATATTTCACACGAACGTGAAGTTTGAGCCACGAGCCGAAGGCGAGTGGTTTAATCACGTGAGTGTGAAATACCCTTTCAGCACGTGTTGTACACGATATTTTTCCCACGACCACAAAAAATAAAACAATATAAAATTTTCATAACAATATTAAAACAGATTATGTTTACATCATTGCTATCAGAATTCACCAAAAATTATGTTAAAATCTGATAAATCAGAGTCCAGCCTTCTTAATCCTTGTAAATTTAGTAAATTATTTGCAACTGTCAAATTTTTACATACAAATTTTTAGGTTAGTTCGCTCAGTTATCGCAGTGTGTGATAAAATCATATCACACAGTTGCGGACGCATCTGATTGGCTAACGAGCTTTCCTTTCACACAGCTTTGGTAGTGATGTGCAATGACCAACTTTCAGTAATAGTTTAACGTGTGAATTTATATTTATTACGGTGTGAGTGTCCCGAAAACTGATTTAGGTTTCTTTTTCTTTTTTAAATAATTTCTGAACTTTCAGATATTGCGAAAAATGTTTCAAATGAAAATATTATTAGATTTTATTTTCTTTGCAGTGGGGTACCAAAATATATATTTTTTTTCTCTACAAATTGTACTTTGTATCGTAAAGCACATCAGGTACACAGATCAAAAAACTTTTGTATAATATGCTCTTAAAAATTGAATTATTTTATTACACCCTGAATAGAGTTATCTAAAATCTTGGGAGCTATTTGCCTTGAAATCTGTCACCCTCTATTTGGAACCCACAAAAAAAAATCCCTAAAACAATTAAAAGTCTTGTTGACAAGATAATCTAGCCCTTTCACCCCTTCTTTAAAATTAAAACCACCATCCATTAATCAAGTTTACCCCTTGAAATCTTAAGAAAAACCAGGCTGTAATCTGCGCTATTTAAATCCTCATCGTCGGCTTGAGGCTACAGTCTACCCTTGCCTAATAAACGTCAATTAACCCGAGTAATTAGATATTTAGCACCCGAGATTCTCCCGCGCTGCTCCCTCGCTTTTGCTCGTTTGCATAATGGTCCAGGCAGTAATTAAAGGGGATAGGGCTATTAATTAAGCAACCTGTTGCTGTTGCTGATGCTGTTCCTCTGTTTTAAATTTGTCCCTGCAAGCTTCAAAGCCGACTGGGATATCTCAGCGGTTATGAGGATGCAACATGTGGTCTTTATGACGCCGCGGATATGGCCAAGTGTGATTCAATATCTACTTAAGCTTTATGTTTCAAATGGTGGATTGTTCATGCATACCGTCAATAAATAAATATACATAATTTCAATACATATACTTTTGTTTGTCCCATATATTAGCATTGTCAGCCCAACTGAAATTAATGGAAATATTGGTTTGATCAAAAATTCAATAGTGACTTTTTTATATTTTATAGTGGGGTTCCGTGGCCGCGTGTCTGAATGTCTGGTCGCGAACCTGGGGGAACCGGGTTCGATCCCGACCGGTGCCAAATATTTCGAATTTTAAATGGCACAAAAGTGACCCCTGTGGTGCACTCTCCACGGCAGCAATGAGTGCCTGTGAGGTGACGCCTGGTAAACTCCCGCACGGTACAAATATGTCATCATCATTACCGATATCTGCGACAAAGCAGATTGGCACACCTAGAAATAGGTAATATGCCGTGATGATATATTTATTTATTTATATTTATTTATTTAATGATTGTATTCTAAACACAATCTGTTACATCTAAAGTTTTTGTTACGTATATGTCAATCTACTTAATTAGCTAATTTTTTTTAACGGTCCGCCAAATTTAGTTTATATACTAGGTCCATACGATGTTATGTCATTTAATCACGAATTTGGTATTAAAATACTCGTTACACGTTGAACTGGTTCAAAATTAGGGTTCGCATATTTCGTAACATAGCACCAGCTACTGTATTTTGACTATGTAATAATGTTACAAGATACATAGGTAAAATAAATAAATATAAATATATCATCACGGCATATTATCCATTACTGGGTGTGCCAGTATCTAGAACACATGTAGATAACGGTAATGATGACGATATATTTTTACCGTGTGAGCACTTACCAGGCGACACCTCACAGGCATTCATAGCTGGTGTGGAGAATGCGCCACAGGTATCACTTTTGTGCGATTAAAAGTCTGCACTGACCGGAATCGAACCCGGGTCACCAGATTGGCAACCAGGCACTGTACGCACTATATAAATAAATAAAAACAATATGTTCAAAGTTAAATATAAAGCTAAGACCTTATACTAAGCATTATACGAGTACATTACAATTACACATTCATAAATTAAATAACTGACCGGTTAATGGAAAATCCTCATAACTGATGACTTCATTTAAGAAAACACATTTACACAATTATTTATATTCCACTTTAAATGTTAGTTTGTAGCATTACAATAGATATACGTCCGTTCATCGCTAAAAATCACAACAAACTACTATCTTGCGATTTTTAACTTGTTTCATTTTGAACATGATAGCACTGATGATAGGGTAGAATGAAATTTCTATTACAAAAGTGCTATAAATAGTGTAAGATTTTTTTATAAGTTACATTATTTAACACTGTACAATTTTGAGCACATTTTAATATTTACAATTTGCAAAATTTTACAAAATTTAGTATTGGTTTTTACACTAATATATTTCACCACTTACCAAATTGTTTTACACAACTAAAAGTTTAGCAATAAAACTGAAATATAAATGTCAAATATTATTTTTAATTTTCATCAAAAAAAAAAAATCTTATGCCACGAGAGTTGTTTTATGTTTATTTATTATTTTATTTTGTAATAACTACTATTGGTTCTGTAAATTTTATAGAGAAATGAAGGAAAAAAAATTCAATAATTTTAAAATATTAAGCCTAGGCTTAGTAAAAGCGAAGCATGGTTTAGGCTTCATATATCTGGCTCATATTTTAGACTTGATTTAATTTTCATGCTTTTACAAGCCAAGCTTTCAACCTTTAAGCCAAGTTCATGAAACTCTAACAGCGGTAATAATAAACAAATACCCATTTCCAGATTAGGTAGTCCGAGAATATTCCGGGAATATCGTTTAACCCTGTATTAACATAACATTTAAACAGAGTTTGTTCTGGAGTTCCGTCTTATTCCATGTTTATTATTATACTATCGTGGGTTACATCGTAATAAATTATTACTGTATTGCTCTGAATTTAACCAGTATTTACTATTACCACTCTAAATACATTTTTTTATATTTTCTGAATATTAATTAATTGAAAAAACATAAAATTTTATATACACATACTTATATCTGATAATTTAGTATTAATATTATTACGGTAATTAAATTTCTATAATTAATGTTAATATTTCACAATATTTTATAAATGTTACTATAAAATTTTACGTTTTCTTGGAAACAGTGGTAAAATTTTAATTACTTTATATTTTATTGGTTTTACATATTTTACACTATCGATATCTTATGAAATAATCATAAATTTAGTTATTTATAAGCATTACTTTATTAATATTAATTTCTTTCTTTTGAAGTAACAAGAATAAGACTGAAAATAGTGATTTTCCTTTTCACATTCAATATATTAGGTCAGTTAATGTTGCAGTTCTGCTCATCTCATAATTCGTATCTTTTTTTATTATCAGAAAATTGCAAATAATTAACTAATCATATCATTGTATTGAAATTAGCATTGCTTATATTATCAATATCTAATAATTGTTTACATAATTCCGATGACGGAAATGCATAATATGAAAAATGATTTTGCATTGAAAATCAAATAAGGTATAATAATATGACCAGTTTCCTAATTATCAAAAAGTTCTTTTTCATACAAGATGTCAAACCCTAAAGGGCAGAAAATATTTCTGATGTGGTCAACACAATACCTCCCGCTTTTTTTATTTTTATAAATTTAAATACATATCTACATATTTACTAATCCTATAAACTATATTGCATATATCTATTGCTTTAAATGATCCATTTCGTTAATTTGTAGTTGTAAACTAATATTTGACACTTTGATAACACGTACTTATTCAGTTGTTTAATTTTTAGTACTGCAAATATCAAATTTATATCGTACCATTCTGTACATCTAACATTTACATATGTATGATGGAAAAGTTGCTAAAAAAATATATTCAATGATTTTTTTTACAAGAAAAACTGTTAAAAGTTTGTATAAATGATATTTCCGGTTATCCGATATACACTAAAAACTAATGAGCCCTTTCCACATTAGTATAGAATGGGTATACAAAATTTCAAATTTTTCTGATTAATTATGCTTGTTCACTAAAATCTCCATATGCTAATTTTAGCACGATCCCTATACCTCCCTTACCTAGGGTAGCGGGAGATAAAAATATATACAGTACAAATAAAAGGTTTACATAAAAAAGTTACTAAGAAATAGTGGTTGGTAGCAGACGCCTTTAACTAAAACACTATTTTAAGAAATGTAAAATTCAAATTTCAATATTTAATTTTACCCTTATTTGGAAAGAACGATTTTTTAAAAAATATTTGTTTGAATACAAACTATGTTCTGTTTTTAAAATCATATTTTTATAATTATGATATTATTTATTTTTGTTATTAAATAATGAAATTTGACATTTCTTAAAACAGCGTTTTAGTTGAAACAAGATTTCTGCTACCGGCCATTGTCACTCCCAACGAGTACTATCACTGGTTAAATTTAATGTACTTATTTCTATTACATCCTGTATATTTATTTATAAATATTGATACACATTGATTTTTCACACTTGACCGTTACGTCATAGTTTAATGTTCGTATATTAGATATACGTATCGTATGTTTATCTCTGTCTTACTTATGGTTTCCTACATTTTGTCTTCGATACGTATATCTAATATAAATAAATAAATAAATATATCATCACGGCATATTACCCATTACTGGGTGTGCCAGTATCTACAACACATGTAGACATCGGTAATTATGACAATATATTTTACCGTGTGGGCGCTTACCAGGCGTCACCTAAATTGGAAATATTTGGCGTTGGTCGGGATCGAACCCAGTTCCCCCAGGTTCGCGACCAGACACTTAGGCACGCGGCCACGGGACCCTATATATCTAATATACGAACATCAAACTATGACTTAACGCTCAAGTGTGAAAAATCGGTGTGTAGTTTATTACTTGTTTAATAACATTTTTTTGTTTCTACTTCCCATAAATTTACATTCTATTGCTCAATCACATTTTCCATTAATCCAAAGTGAAACCAATAATGAATAGTCCGAAAAGCGTTGTCTCCGTTCCATTATCACCAAAGATCAAACAAGGCACTCTAGGATCATTAAAAACCAAACAGATAACTCTACAACGCACAACATACTATCCAGATCGGTCTACATTCCGTCCCCCTGCCCCCGCTAGGAACCCACGCACGGACGCCACTGGAGATATATCACGCACGTTTCGTCCGGAGACATTTCGTCCCAGAACATAGGCAGGAGTTGAAATACTCAACAAAGAAATTAAATAGAAGACGAGGGACATTCAGATCTGTAAATCTATTTTTGTTGATTAATACAAGATTATACATGGGAGTTGCAGCTATATTTGCCATTTTGTACATTATTTACAGATTTACAGATTTTTAAGATCTACTTTTTGGACCGTAATATGACCATAATATATCTATGGTCACATACTGGTGCATATAAAACCTCATGGCTCTGTTGCCATACTCGTATATCAAAACAATAAGAAAAGGGATGAAAGTAAAAGCTCAACTGAATCACTTAACTCTTTAATAACATTCTTCTTTCGCCTTAACATTTATACAAGGAACATATTAAAGTGACCGATTTTCGGTAGCAAATAACCGCATCCGGACCACAATAATAGTTACGTATCAATCATCCTTCGCCACACCTTCCTATCCATGCACACTTCTTTCACCCCAGCCACATTTATAAACATATTCATACATAATAACATATTAAAGTCACCGATTTTCGGTAGCGAATAAACGCATCCGGACCACAATAATAGTTACACAAAAATCATTTTTCGCTACACATTCCTGTACAAACATACTTCGTTCTTCTCGTCCACATAAAAGTTCAGCTGTCTCCCATTCTCATAAAACATTCTTACTAACCATACATCTTCACACCACACTAATTACGAAACAATAATCCTTCGCCACGCATTCCTATCCAGGCCAGAATAATTTGATTATTAAAACTTATTACTTTTGCTTTATTAACATTCATAATAATTGCACTTAGATGTAGATACTTATAAGTCCAATAGGACTGTTGCAATTTTTTTTTTTTGACTTCTAAGTACTAAATTTTAAAAGATATTGGGTGGTAGCATGAATGGTGATTAGGAGATGACTTAGAAGGAGATGACTAGCAGTGTTTTAGCGCTGTCAATCGGTAGTGGATTATTTTAGAGAAAAATACTTCAAATAAAAGTTGTGTACAATTAATTTTGACAGCGCTAAAACACTGCTAGTCATCTCCTAGCTAATCACCCTTAATCACTTGTTCATGCTATCACCCATTGTTCTTTAAAGAGCCCCAAAATGACAAAATGTCAGCTCTATTATTTATACAAATAACGTAAACTGTTCCTATTGGCTATGAATGACGTGATGTACGTACTCCGACGTCAGAGGAGTGTGAGGTTGTTTTGCAGGACTATATTGAATTATTCACGAAAATAACAATAAATTATTATTATTTTTTATTACTATGAAAGATATTACACAAACTTTCATTTAAAATACTTTTTAAAAAATGTGAATCAGGCTCATTCTGTGGTGAGGGTAATTTTTTTTATTTTAAATATTTATATATAACGGTATACTAACTCCTATATAACAACGCTGAAACGAAATGAACTGTCAAATGACAGATCTATCCTTGCTGTCAACAGAACGATGCGATATTGTTTACTTAACTAGAAGATAAAATTTTAACCAGAGATTGGAAAACAGCGTTCATAATACATTTCGTACCTGTGTGTGATGTTGCTGAGTTAACAAATTAGAATGTTTATATATTACATAACAATGGCAGAAGCATTTAAACCCTCATTGGAGGAAAGAAATGCTTGTCAAATGACTAATAAAAGTCATGCAAATTTTAAAATTTCATCTTTGATAGAAGCTGAATGGCAAAACAACTAACGAACTCATTAATAATTTCTTTTTCTATAATATATCTATTTCTGTTCTACCCTGTGCTGCGATTGGCTATTTCTGTTAACTATTAACCAGAAAGTTTGGCATTTACAAAGTCTTGCGCTAACTGAACTTAGCGCAGACATGCGTTACGCTAATTTCGTTTTTCACAATGCTACAGTACAACTACGTTTGTCAAGCTTTCTGCGTTAACAATAGAGAGTTATTGCAGCTTCAACGCAAAAATAACGTGCACTTTAAAGTCACGTGACAACCCGAGTGCGCATGCGTACTAATAAGGTTCATTCACGTTATACGAATAAGGAGACACGTTATGTGCAATGGAATAGCGAGCGTTTAACGTCACACGTTCTGTATTTTTTGAGGTTATGTTTCGGTGAAAATTGTGGACGTAACCTCGATTTTGTTGCTTTTGGCGTTAACGTTAGCGTGAATACACTAATTTAATGCGGTAAACATTGAAATTGAAAGTCCTTTATTTCTAAAATAAAGTGTTTTCTACATAAGGTTAACGTTTACGTTCTTTCATCTTAGAAGTTGCAATAACTCCCTAATAACTACTAACACTAACCACAAATTTTGCATTGTAAAAGAGGTTTACCTGTAACCAAATGACTTTGAAAACTCTTACTTTTTATTGATCTTAGAAAAAATCTATTTGGATCCACCTTGGGTTGAAATTCCCCGGTTGAATTATATCCGAGATCAGATACATCAGTTGTACACGTACCAATTAGATAAATTTCCATGAAATGCAAATAAATTCATTTGGAGTCGGAGAAGCGTTTTGTGTTCGGTCCGACGCCTACAAGATCGCGATAACGCACTTAAACAAAGTATAATGCGTTACAAATTAAAGACATACAGCAAAGCCGACTATTTTTTAATTAAAACGTACGTGGAACATGTAATTTGACGTACCGTGGCGTTGTTTGTGTATTTTCAACGCGCTCCACGATCTCAGTTTTATCGCATTATCGTGTTTACGCGGATGTCGAACGATTCTTTTGTTTAATTAATTAATTCTGTTCCGGACGGTAATTACCACTGTCTTTCTCATGCGGACAAATTATTGACTCGAGGATGTTAGTTAGTCTGTGTGTGTATGCTGTGTCTGTGTGCTGTGGATATGTGTTGGGTGGTAACGCCTACAATGCTTATTAAAATTTCATTCTCCTATAGCGGAGTGAAGGAACGCCTTTTTCTGACGGTTATTTCATACGGTATATAATTTTAGGTGTTTAATTAACAAAATAAATAATGACGATGGAGAAAACATATGTTAACACAAGTAATATTTAGCTTTTGAATTATTAAGGACTTGTTCGCCGGAAAATGCTATAGTTCTCGAGATCTTTATTGCACAAGAGCACAAAAGGAAGATGTATTCTATTTATTTTTTTACAATCGTGAGTAGAAATTGATATTTGTGATGACAAAAGTAAAATATTTTGACTCTAGAAAAAAATACGTTAAAAATAACCGTAGGGAATTTATATTATTTTGACAATTAATTGTCTAATATAGGTTATAATATGTGTCACATAATTTTTCGGAAAAGTTGAATGGACGGAACCTGTGGTTTAAGGAAAGTATGTACAGGTGTTTGGAAAAGATGCACCCCCCCTTATCTTTTTTATTATAGGTAATAGAAAAAAACGGCTCATATCAAATTTTATGATTTTAAATATACTATTTAATGGAAGATACAGATTTTTTTTTTATAAAGCTAAGTTTACAAGATACGACCATTAACTTTTAATTGATAACCTATAATTATTTTACTAAAATATAAACTATTTCTATTTTTAACAATGTAACAGTTTGTATATTAAATATATGAAAAAAATCGATAAAAATAAGAAATTGAACAGTATTAGTTATATTCAAATATTCTAGGTGGCTATGTGAAAATTAAATTTAATAGATATTTATACACCAAGAACCAAGTGAGCTAAGATAATGTTTATTCATGAGAAGAAAGTTTAATTTCTTCGAGTGAATAAACATTCTTAGGTCACGTGGTATATACAATATTTTGTTCAATTTTGACGAAATAATAAAAACTATTGTAATATTTAATTTTGACAAAATAAAAAACTAAGTAGGCTGTACGTGACAATCGTCGATGATAGACGCCAAATCATCTATTTAAAAAGCTTTATTGTCTGCCATTTGTGTCGTAAAAAATAATGAAAATGGCTGATAATGTCTGATAAATACTATGGTGAGTGTTATTTTTGTGCCTGATGTTTTTTTTAAATGCATTATTTGTAGCAGAGTAAGTTAAAATTTTGCAAGAGTGATTTAAAATATTTTAATTCACTTGTAACTAAAATGTTACTTATAGTTATTGCTATGGAGTTAATAATGATAGTTTAAAATGTCAAAATTGAATAAAAATAATTTATTAATATAAAAAACACGTTAAATAAGTAACAATTAAATTTCTATTTTATTTCGTTGTTTTTTTATTTTTACATTTTGTACGAGTATTTTTTCACATAGCCTGCTACAATATTTGAATAAGCATAATTTCTAATAGTGTTCAATTATCTTTTTTTCTCGAATTTTTTCATATATTTGATATCCAAACTTTTACATCGCTGAAAAGAGAAAAAAATTGCGGTTTATATTTTACTAAAATAATTATGGGTTACTATTTAAAAAATAAAACCTGGCTTTAAAAAAAATCTATATATGCCATTAAATAGTATATTTCAAATAAAAAAACTTTTATATGAGCCATTTTTTTCTATTGCCTATAATAAAAAATACCCGAAGACTTATACATAGATCCTACATAGACTGAACATATCAATAAGTATTTTTTCCTTAGTACATAAATAATTATACGTACGCCTATTTTGCATGAAATAATACGGTAAATATTTATTTAGTTACCTAACGAAATAAATGTAAAGTTTGATGTTGGTGTTTATTCAAAATTGGCGGGTTTTTGCGTGCACAATCCATCATCCTTCCTGTTTGGTCTTTCCTGTTCCGGTTTGCTAGAGTTGTGAGTTTTTGTTTTGGGCTGGTTGTTGTGAGTTGTAAGAGTCGACGGAACCGAAGCCGATGCCTCGGCCGAACTTGAACTTGTGTGTATTTTTGTGAGTGATCGCTAGAGGCGTCAAGGTCGCTCAAGTCCGAGTCCGGCTGGCCGATAACAAGCGAACACTGACACGGCCACAGCACGCACCGGACTTTCAACGCCAACTGATGACAGCAGCCAAACGCTACGCACCTCGTTCAAATATTAACATGAAAATGAGGAGATTAGCTTTTTAATACCTATCATATAAAAACGCTAAGATATAAGAAACTGTTAGAGTATCGTTTATAAACACGTATATATGTATGACATCACATCGACTACCTATACATATTTTATATTAGCGGAGATTAATCTGTTTTGTCTTTTTAATCTAATTTAAAACAAGAATAATTTTTAAATGAATATTAAACTAATTCTAACATTTTAAATAGGTACTGATTACTAATGTATCAAAATAGTTGTTTGCCTATCAACGATTAAAAATAGCTCATTACAGATAAAGGTAAAGTTTACTAACCGAGAGTAGCAAGGGCTATAACTTGTTCTTATATTCAATGACGTAGATGTTAACAGTGTGGTTCACTAATAATTGGAGTCACCTACAATGATCTATTTCAGCACCTACAAAAATACATAAAAATGTTAAAATAAGTTTTGCGATCAATAATTGAAAATAAAAATAAAACAATTAATACACATATACGGGTACGGGCCTATTCCGTAACACAGGGGTTAAGTTTTAACAACTGGTTAAAAAATTTAACCAATAACCCCCGGTTTTATTAAGGACAGAATAAATTTACTTCGGTAGTAAATTTATTAAAACTAACAAATTCGAATCAATTTTATTTATTTTATGGCATTTATTACATTACTGTCAAAAGTTCGACTGTCATTTGAAGGAGTAAATTTTATTTACCCTGGAAGTAAATTTATCTGTCGTTTATAAAACCGGCCATAAGTATGTTGATATATAACAAAAAATTGGATTTTTAGTTGTCAAAGCAATAGCAATTGGATAATTTTTTTAACCAGTTGTTAAAAATTAACCACCGAGTTACGAAATAGGCCGATATATAGTACAAATTTTAATAGCCACTAGCAGCATGGGGACAAACCACTAATGGTTTCATATAAATCCAAAATGAAAGATTTGGAAGAATGAATGAAATTGCAGAACCCGAAAATCTAAAGGTTAAAAACAAATTTAAATCCTGACATTATTAATTAGTTTTTCTTATGCCCAATTGCACCAACAAGGCTTAAATTTTAAGCTAGGCTTAAACAAAAAATCTGATGTGGCCAATACAAAACCTCCCGCTATTTAATTTTTATTAATTTAAATACTTACCTACGGATTTACTAACGCTGCAAACTGTTCCATTGCATAAAACTACTGCTTTATCTACTATTTTCTTTTTAAAATGTCACTATTACTAATTTGAAGTGATTAGTTTTTTGACAGTGACATTTACTGTCAGTTACATTAATTTGAAATATGAACTGTGTAACAAAGGAATTGTGTTTTTCTTAGGCTTCAGGACTTGTAAAAAAAAATATTTTTAAATTTATCTGTAAAATATATAGAAAAAGTATTAATGTATTCCTGTAGAAAATTCAATAATCTTTAATTTTCATAACGACAAAATGCGAAAAAATGGGCATTTAATGGTATTTTTTGAAGAAAAACCATAAAGTGCTATTTCCGGTTATCCGATTTACACCAAAATCTAATGGCTTCTTTTCATATTAGAATAGGGTATAAATAAAAGGTTTCAAAATTTTCTGAACACACACACATACACACATACACACTTCATTGTGAAAATGTTAAAATTGGATTCTATGGACCTTAAAACGTGGTCATTTACTAAAATCTCGATATGTGATTTTTAACACGATCCCTATACCTCCCTTACCAAGGGTAGCGGGAGGTAAAAAACGCAAATCGAAATTTTGACAGGCATATTAATTCATATTTCATTTCGATGCAATATTGGCAATTTAATATTCAAGTTACATTGGTGTACCCGTCCATTAATAAACAACGTAGTTTCGGGTTCTTTATAATCAGTATTACTTGTGAACTGATGTTTTTTATAAAATTATTTATTTGGAACACATCAAAACAGTTTTTTGCGATTTCTCAATATTTAACCTAAGTGGATTTGTTAGGTTTTGAAATTTGGCAATTCAAATGACCCTTTTGACAGGCATATTAATTCATATTTCATTTCGATGCAATATTGGCAATTTAATATTCAAGTTACATTGGTGTACCCGTCCATTAATAAACAACGTAGTTTCGGGTTCTTTATAATCAGTATTACTTGTGAACTGATGTTTTTTATAAAATTATTTATTTGGAACACATCAAAACAGTTTTTTGCGATTTCTCAATATTTAACCTAAGTGGATTTGTTAGTTTTTGAAATTTGGCAATTCAAATGACCCTTGTTCTATTGAGCTTTTCATACGTAGTTAAAAAAGGAAGTACAACGACCCGAACGTGATCAGTGTTAAGTTAAATTATTTTCAAATATATCACCAAATACAATAGTCCATATTACGAACATATTTTTATAATAAAAGCGCATTTATGATATGCGCCTTTGCAATATATTCTTGTGAGCATTGTGCTTCATAAAAGCGCTTTTATTATAAAAGTGCGCTCGTAACACAGGCCAATTTGTCTAAGAACCCATATTCCTTCATTAAAACTAAGAAAGTTGGAAGAAAGATGAGAACTTGAGTCTTTATTATATGATGTATTTATTGGCATTAAAGTTCCATTTTCATGAATATAAATTTACAAATATAAAAGAAGTGGACGTTTCGGCCCTTACATGTGGCCATCGTCGGCAACTTATTATTTAAATATTAAAAATCTTAAATAATTTTAGATTAACACATTGACTACGGCATTGGTCGCCGCAGACCAATAACTTGTATTTGGCATTATAATTCGTTATTGGTCTCCAGAGACCAGTGGCGCAGATACTGGCACACCCAGAAATGGGTAATATGCCGTGATGATATATTTATTTATTTATTTATTTTTTTTACTTCAGTGCGGCATTGGTCTCCGGTGACCAGTGTATGTTTAACTGCACATCACAAGTAGTTTTGTGTTATTTTAAAATAAAATAGTGAATGAGAGGCACATACTATGGGTAGTCGAGGAAAACAAATATTATCTTTGGTTAGTAATAATCAGGAACAACAAAGTAGGTATTAATATAGATAAAGAAGCAGAAAATGTGAATTTTACGTAAAATAAAACTGTCGTTATAAATATATACCTAATTAATTATATTTCAAACATTTCTTCTTAATTATGTTATTTCGAAATTAAAATTAATTCAGTATATTATAAATATAGAAAATTTGTCAATTTTTATTTATTTATTTATTTGGTGCGGTTCTGGTCTTTGAAGACCATTCCTGACAGACCTAGCTACATACATAAACAAGTAACAGTTTTCTGTATGGACATACTCAGTTTTAATATATAAAAAGTTATAACTAGTAGCCGAAAGATAGTAATTTATGTACCAAACATCGCTGGTCACCGGAGCCCAGTCCCGCATATACAGAAAGTTTGCTCTTGGTCTCCGGGGACCAATACCGCACCGAAATCAAGACAACATTTTTGACATCCGCAGCCAACGTGTTTAATTTAAATGCCATTTTATATATTATAACGATGATCTTCTTTCATGTTTGTAAAATTATATTCATGAAAATGGAACTTTAATGCCCAATAAATTCATCATATAATCGAAACTAAGAAACGAAGCCTAGCGTTGTGTTGATGTATTTATTATATATTCTCTGTCAACTCCCAAACTTCTCCGTGTCCGTTATCACCGGATCAGTGTTATCAGTGGATCGGACGGTAGCAGGACATGAGCCGCGACCCACATGAGCGCTAGTGTCCCGTGTCTTCTGGTGTAGTGTAGTGGTGACACGTCCAGTCTACCGTGCACCCACCCGTCACTTCTATGAATAATTACACCGGACTATGATTGACCGGACCCAGCCTAATCACACGCTCATTAATTCCGGAGAGACTAGGTGTCAACGCAGGCACGCATTCAGGAGAAGATATCTGATAGGAAAATGAGAGGCTTCGACGTATTTAAATGAAACAAGAATTTGGTTGCAGCTTTTATTCGTCGCAAGGTGTTACAGTCTGTTTTATGCATATGTCCACAAATATTACTTTCGAGAAAAACTGATTCAAACATTTAAAATTTTATTGTAAAGAATGAATAATGAATTGAAATTGTCACTTTCCTTAACTTTGTATGAAATTTGTTAAATTATAATTTTTAAATATTTTCGAAATATAAAAGGACCTAGTTGGACATGGTTTAAAATAACAGTAAATTTTTAAAAAATAATCCAATACAGAGACTTTTTCTACCATATTCACAGTTTTTATTATTATTTTTTTTGTTACAGAGTTATGAAATCTGATTGGCTCTGGACATGATTCACAACAATTCTTAGTGTATGTCATTTTAAAGGACATATGGTACAAAACTATAAATCTGTTTAAAGTACAAGAAGCACTGAATTTGATGTTCTTTCTACTGGCCATGGTACAAAAAAATACCGGGACACCGAATTTGACTATTGCAACTACACATTTACGAAATGGCTAATGTACGGCGAAGAATTTACACAGATTGCGTTTTAGAGCATAAGGAAGTTGGTGATGATTTTGACAATAATGTTTGTGTGACGATTTTTCCATAAAATATATTATTGATCCAAAACTTCGCAAAGTTGGTAGGTATTTAATACTCTTATACAATTTGAAACAACATATTAGATTTTGACTATATATATTATAAACCGGATGTAATACTTAATTTGAAGCTCTAACAGATTTTTCAGGAAAAACATAATAAAATATAATCCAAAATTTCGTATTACAAACTTTTCTATTTATTGGAACAACAAAGTAGATTTTGTTTACAAACGATCAATCGGAAGTGAAACTTTACTTAAAGCTCATTGCTATTTTAAACATGGAATTGGCGGGAGGTCATGTGCTGGCCACATCAGATTTTTTTTTCAAAAAGTGAACTTGGTACATTCCAATAAACAGCCGACGATTTCTTAAAAGTGTTTTAGTTAAAACAAGACTTGTGCTATCAGCCAGTGTTATTATGATGACATAATGTATACTTTTACGATTATTTATTATCTATTATTTATCGCATCCAAACTATACATAACAAAGTTATTAAAATACAAAATAATATACTAATTCAAAATCGTCAATTTGATTATAACATAACTAGTTAAAAAATAACTAGAAGACGTAGCTTCTTTGGAACTTCCTCCACACCAGCAGAAAAACATCCGAAAACCCTAACAAAGAATGAGGATGAGGTGTTACGCGATTTATTCTTCTTTGTTTTAATCGAAAGAATAAGAAAATATATTTTACCTGTATTTTTTTTTTCGTATACTTACACGTTATTCTTGAAAAAATTGTCTTTGAAATATAATTTTTAAAATTGCCGCTTCTCCTTTTGTCTGATGACGTACGTAAGTTACTAACCAATAAGGGTGTGGCTTACATTTACCGTCGACAGAATTTAAATAAATGACAGCTGTCAACTATGTACTAGCTACTAGTCTTATCCATATTACTGACTTTTATATTTTGTAAAGAGTCAAATATAGTTGTAGAAAAGTGTTTTGTGCTAGTGTGCCACCCAAAAAGAAGTAATAATATTAAAAAAAGTTTTAACAATACCTCAAAACAACCAAATAAACATAAAACCATTTATCAAATCAAATTTTCCTTCTGTGAAGATCATCTTGATGTAAGCATAAATATTTTTATAATTAAATAACAAATATTAAATATTTTTCAACTCTTGTCTTCCCAGTTCTGTCATTGGCTAGTATTTTTTGGACGTCACAAGCAGAGCAATTTGGTGCCAGTTCAAAAAGTATTATTTAAATTGCTACTGCGTTTCATATATACAGAAATTTGAACAGAAAACCATATATGATAATATATATTATAGAACGTACATATTCGAATTTCAGAAGAAAATATCTGATGTGGCGAGCACATTACCTTTCGCCCAGGGCCCATTCTATGTATTTTGTACAAATTCTATACCAAAAGTTCCTTGAAAAAGATACTATATATCCAGTCAAATTGTAACACGAATATAAGCTATTTTCTACAAATTCCATACCGAAAGTTTCTTGGAAAAGATTCTATATATACAATAAAATTATAACACAAACATATACTACAATTGAATACGTAGGCCATTATTCGTACATGACCGCAATGACTTAAAGTGGATTCTACTTGGTATTAGAACCCTCATTTGTACATATTTACTCCACACTTTCCTATTTGAGTTAGTAGGCAATTTATAGTTTTCCAAATAGGCTAATTTTCATCATTTCCTGATGGAAGAATACTCACTAAAAGTGTTGAAATAAATGTATCCCACTTGAATTTATTGTTAAATAAAAATTTCTTTATAAAAAAAAAATTGAAAAATAAAGATATTTGATACATTATCGTAAACTATCAAGACTATTAAATGTATGATAAGCGTCAAATTATGGTATGTGATACAGGAAATTTGATTCTTAAAACATAGTTTCCTAATGAAATCTACCATGTCTAGGTTATGGTTGTAGTGTGTAGGTGTTGTACGCTGTAGGTAACCCAGAAACCTATCATTAAAATGCAAATAAAAATGTGTAAATAATACGTGGAATGTCTCATATTTCACTTAAGGTAAACTGATAATAGTTAATAAAGCATAACACATAAACCTTGATAGATTCTAATGGTATTGTGATTAAATCTTTATGTTGGTCTAAATTTAAAATGATACCACCTTTAGGTCAGAAATAGCAATTGTCAAAAGCTTTATAGTACTGACCCAAAGTATGAACACAGGCATTTATTACTGACGTGAAGAATGCAACTTCGGAGTCACTATTCTGCCATTTAAGATTAGATATAAATTTGGGGTCGGTCATGATCTAATAATATAATGCTTTTACAAAAAATCTATTGTGGTCAGATCAAGACCTCTCGCCATTTCCATATTAGGTTATATAAGTACATATTGCATTCAACATCTCTGGTACACACACAAAACTTCTAATTACATCCATTATTAATATATTTTTATATTTTTTAATTCATTCTATAAATAAATTTCCCCCTACTCTTCTAAATATTCGAGATTCTTCAAATTCATTGACAAGATTGGCGCTATTTCTGATGCGTATATGTAATATATGTATCTATAATTTTAAATATTTAATTAATAACAAAATAAAAAATCTATTGTGGCCAGCACAAAACCTTCCGCCAATTCGATGTATTTTGTACAAATCCGATACTAAAAGTTCCTTGGAAAAGATTCTATATATCCTGTAAAATTGTAACACGAACACACTATTTTTTACAAATTCCATATTGCAAGTTCCTTTGAAAATATTCTATAAATCCAATATAATTATAATGTACATTCTGTAAAATGCACTTCATACTCCCTCATTCCTATCCAACGCATCTTCTTCACACAGTTCTTCCTCTCTCAAATATTCTGCTACACAGTCCTTCCATCTTCCCTGTCACTTATGTTATTTTCTGATACTATGCTTTCCACTTTGGTTTTGCACTTGACACTGACATCTGTCAATTAGAATATTTTGAATATATCGGCTGTTTCCATAATTTTTGCAAAGCTGACTGATTTTTGAAAGTTAACCTCTCTTAATCTCTCTATAACTCTATATTTATTGAATATGAAGGAAAATGTATAATCAAATCGTATAGGGAATAAGATTTTCTTTTATATTAATGATCATAAAATGTCGAAAATTGATATTTAACTGTGTTTTTTCCAGAAAAACTGTTAAAAACTTCAAATAAGGGTACTTCCGGTTGACCAATTATAACCAAAATCTAATCAGCTCTTCATATGGTTGTAAAGAAGAGGAATATGAAAGAATCATAATTTTTAGAATTGTAGTTTTGGAGTTATCGTCGGAGAAAAATTTGTTACACACACACGGACACACAGAAACACACATGGACACTCACACAGACACACACATACAGACATCAATGTAAAATTAGTAAAATCGTATTCTAGGGATCTTAAAACGTGCTTATTCATTAAAAACTCACTACCGATTTTTTTGACCAAAGACAATACCTTCCCTACCTAAAGGTGACGGAAGGTAAAAATATATGTACTCACCAGAAATAGCTTTCAGTAATGTAACTGGATTTTTGATACTGACATTTTTCTGACAATTACAAATATTTTAATGTTTCATTGGTTTCCATGAAGTTATTTGGGTTATGAGATTCATTGCAACGGATTATTTTATATATTTATAATTCTCTATCTTTAAATCTATAGAAGATATAATAAAAATGTTAAATGTATCGGATAGAGAATTTTATACTTTTTATAATATAAATTTCTAAAAAATTGTATTTAGAAGATTTTTTTGAGAAACTACTACTTCTGGTTGTCCAATTGTTAACAAAACTTTTCAGCTCTTCCCATTAATGCCAAATTAAGAAATACATAATTAAATTGGTCTTTAGTCTTATAGAATTTTAGAAACTGTCCCTCCAACATCTGACACATATAGACATCATTGTAAAAATGTTATACATACTCGGATTCTAGGGACTTTAAAACGTGCTTATTTACTAAAATCTGGATATGCGATTTTTAATTGCTTTAAATAGTTCGACTTTTTCAACAATTAGTGAAAAGCTAAAATGATATATATTCTTATGTGTTTGTAATAAATGTGCGCCACTAAATTGGTCGACTTTTTCAACAATTAGTGCAAGCTAAGATGATATATAGTTATTTATAATGTACTACATTAAAAAAATTGTTGTGTGCGTGTGATAAATGTGTGTGCCGGTCCTGCTACGTAGATCTTAACACTGGGTGCGCTCAGCACATAAGAGCTTTGATCGCGTCACCCGATTTCCAATTCTAAATTAATAAAAACTTCCACTTCTTGTTGCGGTGACACTTGTGATTAATTATTCCCGCGTATCTTTGCTATAATTAGGTGCTAACGAACTTTACGCGAATCACACCAGATAATTTCTCTTGCATCACAACATACTCGACTCGGCCAGCAGCTTTATCTCAGGTGTCTCTAATTGATTAATTGAGAACGATTCGAAATTAATTAAGCGTTCCAGGAATGTTTCATTTAAATGTATAAAATATGATAATGCCAACGCACGCAGTACTCTGCTCACCAAAAGAATTGCGACAAGATACCTACCTACTAAACAGAATCAATATACCAGAAAGAAAATGTCATTTTTTTCTGGATTAAACTATTTAGATTAGTGTAAGAAATACGTAATAACACCGTGAACACGGCCACCGAAAACGGATTCAACTTTATGTTTATGTATTTTCTTACGTACTTGCGTACCTTTTTTTATTTCATATTTTTGAAGAGCAGGTAAAAACTTGCTACCCCTATTTTTTCTTTTGACAAAATTTTTATTTATTAGCTAGAAAAAAAATAAATAATGAAATTTGTTTATTTGAATTACCGCCATGTATGACGTAGAATTAGGCCGCACCAATGAGTGATCGTAAAGCCATAGCGTTTGTTTATACGGGTAATGTAGATTTCCTGTTTGACGTTTCAACAATAGTTTGAAGGTTAGTATTTTAGTTTGTATTCTTCGTATCGATATTTAAATTACATGTAACTACCTATGTGTTTATTTGTGAAGTAATTAATATATTTGAGAGCCCAGAGAGAGCAAAATGTCAAATTCAAATTAAAACTTTCTCGCACACAATGCCATCTATAAGTTACTTTCTTAAACATGATTCTCTTCCTCAGTTCAATATAATGACGTCACAGAAAATTTTCTTTTTTAATTTACTAAAAAACAAGTAACTTTTTTAAAATAAAATTTATATTTTTATATATGTTTTCAACATAACATTACGTATATAGTGATAGAAATCGGATTTTCAGTACCATGTAAGTAGCCCATTGGGACTTAGGCTATAGGTACATATAAGTATTGTACATATTGAACATTTGTGGTACACACAAAAATTTTAATTACATCTTCTTTATATATTTACCTCCCGCTATCCTAGATAAGGGAGGTGTAGGGATCGTGCTAAAAATAGCATATAGAGATTTTAGTGAATAAGCACGTTTTGATGTCCCCAGAATCCGATTTAACATTTTTATAATGATATGTGTAGCTATGTATGTGTATATGTGTGTGTGGATCCTGTGGACACGATTACTCAAAAACTATCAATCAGAAAAATTTGAAATTTTGTATACCCATTCTATACTAACGTGGGAAGAGCTCATTAGTTTTTAGTGTATATCGGATAACCGGAAGTATCATTTATTCGAGCTTTTAACAGTTTTTCTTGTAAAAAATTCATTGAATATAATTTTTTAGCAACTTTTAGTAATAAAAATTGGATATAATGGTACAATCTTCAATTCTACGATAATAGCATTTAGTAAATAACTTGAAATAACTTTAAATATTAAATTATAAAATAACTTATTTTTGTACATCATCTTTTCTATGCGTCAAACAAAAATATAATATTTTAATAACAATTTTGACACTTTTAAACAAATGTCACTGTCAGGATGCACATACATTAAAATTAATAATGAAACCGTGTTAAGAAGACTGTATTGAGTCTAATGAAATTATGGTTAGTAAATATAATATATTTTCCATCATACATAAATATTAGATGAACAGAATAATCCGATATAAATTTGATATGTTTGCAGCAATAAAAATCAAACAACTGTGAATAAGTACGTGTTACCAAAGTGTCAAGTATTAGTTTGCAACTATACATTAACGAAATGGATCATGTAAAGCAATAGATATATGCAAAGGAACTTAATATAGTTTGCAGGATTAGTAATTATGTAGGTATGTATTTAAATTAATAAAAATTAAAAAGCGGGAGGTATTGTGTTGACCACATCAATTTTTTTTATCTATAAATCTATAGAAGATATAATAAAAATTGTAAAAGTATGGGATAGAGTTTTTTATTTCTTTAATATTTGAATAACAAATTTTCGAAAACTAATATTTAGATTTTTTTAAGAAACTAGTACTTCCGGTTGTCCAATTGTTACTAAAATCTAATCAGCTCTTACCATTAATGTCAGATTGAGGAAACTGTAGTTAATCATGTCTTAAATCTTATGGTATATAAGAAACCGTGATTTCAACATCCAAATACACACATAAGGTTTGTTCGCGGTAGCGATCCTGGACTAGTTTGAGCATCACACGCATGCGCAGTTTCGTTTTAATCGTTCGCGGTACGATTCTGACTGATAACTCCGTGTCCGCGGAACACTGTGGAGTGGTACATGATTGGTTACGTACTAATCAGACCAGTCCAAAAACTGAAGCGAGTACTATTAATCAGGGACTAATTGCGAGTATTCAGTGCATACTTTTCTGTGTTTAATTACGTTTATTTTAACAATTTCACAAACTTTAAATTAATAAATATATGAAGGTAAGTTTATAATATTGCCTTCATTTCAGTTCAAAACTGTATAACATTTTCATTCAGGTACATAACATACATAACCTCAAACGTCAAAACGAGCGTTCGCGGTAGAAAAAATCCCAAATCAATCTTGGATCACGTATGCGTATTTCACGATTTATGAATTAGTACGGAAGAAGTACAAAATAAGTTTGGGATCCGTCAGGGATTGTTACCGCGAACAAACCTATATACACACACGGACATTATCGTAAAAATGTTATAATCAGATTCTATGGACCTTAAAACGAAAATCTGGATATGAATACCTCTCTTAGCGAGAGGTAATTATTGACGATAGTAACAATTTTATTTTTGAAATGCCTGTTCTATTAAAATCCACTGTCTGGCTATGAATTTATATAATCTATTCGAATATGTCTGCAGAAATGATTTGCATTTTCTGCTTGGCAAACATTTTCTCGTCCTCTGTCCTCGATGATAAAGATGTGCGATGCCTACTCTACTCCCTATAAGGCAGAACGTGTAATTGAATAATTTCAATTATTTTTGTCTAGTATTTTATTGATTCGTTTGATGAATATGGAATACTTGTCGACTGTGAGAACCTGTAATTATTTTAATCGACCAACATTTTGTTAATTGTATTTTATGTTACTAATCGAGTTAATAGCTGGACAATTTCATACAAAAATATTAAATATTTATACATGTATTATAATTATTTATTAGACGTATTAAATTTGACTCGTGTAAGAAATGTATTAACATTATTAAATTTTATATGTAAATCGTATATTTCTTACACCTACTAATATAAAACATGTACTTATTTTTCTATTGTTATAAATTTATTTATTTCATTATTTTTATTACAAATTATTATAATTAGGTCATTTCTATTCTGTATGAAACATGGAGTATTAATTCTGTAGATACGTTTTTTATGGAGGCATATTAATCCATACATTGGTTATCTGAACATTTAATTATAAACATTCCACTATAGTGTACAGTAAAATTAAAACACTATAGGTTCTATAGAGTGAACAATGTTCATCTTGATTAAGTGAACAGTGTGCTGGGTGGAACAAATTCGAGTTCCTTATATGAAAAACTTTCTTATTATACACCCTACAGAAAATTGATGTAGGTCTTCATGGGCCAATTTTTTGAGGTGACTTTAATAGGCATTGCAGGAATTTACGATCGTCTTTTGTTTTTGAGCTACAGGCTAAAACTTATAATAAAAATATTTATATAGTTTTTTACGTAGAATAACGTGGTGTAATTAGATTTTTTCAAAACTTAATAATTCTCGAGATAATACAAACATCATATTTTTTAAATGGGAACATATATTGAAAATATTATGGGGTCCCGTGGCCGCGTGCCTGAGTGTCTGGTCGCGAACCTGGGGGAACCGGGTTCGATCCCGACCGGCGCCAAATATTTCCAATTTTAAATGGCACAAAAGTGACCCCTGTGGTGCACTCTCCACACCAGCTATGAGTGCCCGTGAGGTGACGCCTGGTAAGCGCCCACACGGTAAAATATATCGTCATCATTACCGATGTCTACATATGTGTAGATAATGGCACACTCAGAAATGGGTAATATGCCGTGATGATATATTTATATTTATTTATTTATATATTGAAAATAGTCTTATGTGTTTATTTTTTAAGCTTATCAACGATGTATAAAAAGTTTACACTCTTTTGTTATATATATTAATAAAATAATTGATTAAGAATATAATTAATAGATATATAATCAAAATAAACAAGTGATGATTTGTAATTGATTTTTTCATTTGTTTCATAACAAATTTCATTTTTTTCACCTCAAAAAATTAATAATTCAAGTTTTATTCATGTTTAAAACAAAAGAATGCAGACTTGTTATACATGATTGAAAAGCTTATAAAATAAGTAAAAAGATGACACTATTTTCAACATACGTTCCCATTTAAAAAATACTATGTTCCGGTTGTTCAATTGTTACCAAAACCTTTTCAGCTCTTCCCAGGAATGTCAGATTGAGGAAACTGCAGTTAAATATTTTTAAGTCTTATAGTTTTTGAGGAATCGTGTCTACAACATCCAGACATACATACATACACACACACACACACACACATACACATACACATATCCACACACACACACACACACACACACACACACACACACACACAGACATTTTAAAAATGTTATAATCGGATTCTAGGAACCTTAAATCGTGCTTATTCAATAAAATCTGGATATGCGAATTTTAGCATGAATCCAATACCTCTCTTTGCGAGAGGTTAAAAAACATTCAAAAACTTTATTAAACACAGAGTTGTCACCCCTTCAGAATATTTTACAAAAATTTGTAAAACCATCAATTCCCACTTTGATATTATCCCAAATTTCAACGATTTTAATACTTATTCTATCAACATTATTAATTAAATTATCATAGTAGGATATAAATTTGTGACTTTGACATATAATATTTGAAATAATTTATTTTGACATATTTATAATAATTATATTTGTACAACTAAAGATATCTGCGTGGCAGTTGAAGTGTACATTTTGTAATTAAAAATATATTGTGAAGAAAAGTTTTTTACTGTTGTTATTTTGATAAACATCTTCACGTGACTCAAATAAATACTTTAGTAGGTATGTATTGATAAATCACTTTAATGTAACTTTCGATTAAATGAACAATTTTATTATATGAATACCTTTGATTTTTCTATTAGTATACATAACTGATCGCCTATTGTAGAATTAAAAATTATTTAAAAAGAAAAATAATTTTTGAGACGCTATTTGCCGTTATTTAAATGCAATAAATTAATGTGAAAAGTATATGTATAGTTATTCTGAAGTATACAATACATTAGAAAAGAATGTTTAATACTCGATCAGAGATCGTTATACATATTATCTCCATCTCTGTCTCACATTGTACGAAGTAGAGACCCATCTCACGTTACGAGTGAGAGCGAGACAGAAATATCCTTCGATCTCTCTCTGACACCATTAGTGAGAAACACTCCTCTCGATTTGAAACTCAAAAATATTGAATCTTAAAAAATCTCGTAACATGTCACCACTCAAGTTGCCATAGCAACGGCTGTTGCGAGCTACGACTTGCGTGTGTGTGCGCCGCGGCGCCTGTGTGAGACAAAGACAGCGATACACCCACACAGAGTAGAATAGAACGGAAAGTGTCACCTAGGACTTGCTAAGTAGAATTCAAAATCAATAAGTATTCCATTTCTTGGGCTAAGTGTGCACACTTCGAGGGAGTTCGAGAGAGATCGGACGTTTTCGGGATGGATTTTTTATTAGGCTACGCCTTGATTTGCATACACATTCTTTATTTGTGGGCGGGTGGACTGTCTTTTGTTGAAGACGGCCGTACTTGAATCTTATTGAATTTTTTTATGAAACATATCGCTGAACGCTCATTGTTCGAGGATTGGTCATTTTCTCTGTGATTGTTGAGTTTTTTGTTCCTCTCAAAGTTCAACACTCCTCCAGTGGCGTCCCCACGGCGGGAAAAGAGGGTGATAACCCTTATCTTACTACCATCTCCATGTATCTGATGATAGAAAGAAAGCCACCAGCGTACTGGTGATAACCCTTATCTTACTACCATCTCCATGTATCTGATGATAGAAAGAAAGCCACCAGCGTACTAACTTAATCATTATTCTCAATTTAATGTGACTTTAACCATCCAGATAAATTTACAATCTTTTACTTGGCATGCCAATACAACTTGCTACAAATTTTTATGAGATATAAGATTATGACTTTATCGTAAAAATTATTATAGGTAGGTATCTCGCGAACTATCCTCAGATAACGTTTAATATTTGATGTTATAGTTTAAATATTTCGTATACATGATATACAACATGAAAGGAAACATTAATTTTTCTATTATAACTTTTGATTTATTTTATTTATGAATACTTCTAAATAAATGTAAAATAAATTCCGCGTAAAAATACAATATAATAAAATAGGGTACTTTACATAAATCAAATTTTACAGTGTTAAATTACAATAATGGGGAAGTTTAGCATGGTAAAAATTCTACATAACATACTATTTTCTCACAAATATAGCACAAATGACTGCTTAAATTGAAATTAAAAATTAAAATTATTGCTCCATTTATTTATAATTAATATTTTTTGGGTAAACTCTAAGTACGTCACAAGTCAATTATGCGCAAACTCAGACAGAACTGTGAAAGCGAACCACTTGAACGTAGGTCGAACAACACCTCAGTCTCAAGTGACTGATACCCGCAACCGCGTGCGTCAGTGTATAAGCGACATACGTTGTACCAAGCCTCTACCGACGTCATCACAGCTTAAAATCGGCTTTTCCGGAAAATCTGGGCATTTTTGAAAAAACAAAACATGTTACATCATTTTTCAAGTCATTTCCCATGGAGTAAAAGAATAAAAAAAAAATCGCTAAACTTCCCCATTAGAGTTTGGCGTCGTTTTGAAACGATGTGTATAATGGCGCCGCAGAGTGACGTCGCCATTTGACATTACTACGATGAAACACCACTAGATGGTGAATGATTATTTGTACAGTCCAAGCAACAAGTTGAATACGACTATACGACCGTTCGGTAACCTCGGCTCCTCTTCTCTCGGATTTATGCTTACGAAAGATATTGGTAGGTACTATACTTCATGCTTAGGACTGTACGTATAATTTCCCTTTCAGTTTTCCACTGCGCATGCAACCTTGAAATGAGTTCCAATGTTGGAACTACTGTATTTCATATGATGGTATCATTATGACGCACTAGATCCGAGGTCAACATAAAAAAATCTGTTGTGGCCAGCACAAAACCTTCCGTCAATTCGACGTATTTTGTACATATCCTATACCAAAAGGTCATTGAAAAATATTCTATATATTCTGTATAATTGTAACAAGAACACACTATTTTTACATATCCATACTGAAAGTTTCTTTGAAAAGATTCTAAAATCTAATAAAATTTTAATACGAATACGAACGTACATTATGTATTGCACTTAACACTTCCTCCTGCTTCAACTTTGCCCTATTTTATTAGAAGTCGCTGTTTCTTACTCTTCTCTTCTACTCATTCCTGTCCAAAGCACCTTCGTGACACAGTTCTTCCTCTCTCAAATCTTCTGCTATACAGTCCTTCCATCTTCTCTTTTGCCTTTTTCGTACTTCTGGCATTATAAGTTCCTATCTTGAGGCGAGGCCGTAAATGAAAGTCACTGGCGAGGGACACTCTGTCACTTATATCACTTTCAGATTATATACTTTCCACTTTGGTTTTGCACTTGCCACTGACATTTGTCAATTAGATTTTTTTGAATACCTATATCTGTTGTTTTCATAATTTTTGCAAAGCTAACTGATTTTCGAAAGTTAATCTCTCTTAATCTCTCTATAACTCTATATCTATTGAATATGAAGGAAAATGTATAATCGAACCGTATAGAGAATAAGATATTCTTTCTATTGATAATCACATAAAATGTCGAAAATGATATTTAACTGCGATTTTTCAAGAAAAACTGTTAAGAACTTCAAATAAGGGTACTTCCGGTTGACCAATTATAACCAAAATCTAATCAGCTCTTCATATGGTTGTAAAGAAGAGGAATATGAAAGAATCATAATTTTTAGAATTGTAGTTTTGGAGTTATCGTCGGAGAAAAATTTGTCACACACACACACACGGACACACAGACACACACACAGACACACACACAGACACACACACAGACGCACACACGGACACACATACACACATACAGACATCATCTTAAAAATAGTACATTCGTATTGTAGGGACCCTAAAACGTGCTAATTCATTAAAAACTCACCACCGAATTTTTTGACCAAAAACAATACCTTCCTTTTGACGGAAGGTAAAAAATGGTGAAATAGGTCATTTTACGAATAAACAAAAGATATGTAAAGAATAACATAAAAAAGTCAAAAATTAGTGAAATACCATGTTACATGACTCGATTTGGCTAGGTTAGATACTGTTTAAATGAGGTTAATTTAATTTTAAATAGCCTTGAGAAATTGATGGTATACAGGTGTCTCTTAAATAGGGGGACATGGCTTAACCACAGGTTCCTGCGGCTAAAATAAGACGATTTAACTAAACTTGCTTCTACCGGAAAGTGTACCATTTAGCCAGAATTCTGCTTCAAAGTTCTTCGAAAAAAAAAATAATATTGCTTATAATAACAGAACGCTTTATACGATTTGGATGAAATTTGGGATGACAGTTCATATGGTTATGTCATCTTTTAAAGTGATACTTGTTATTATTAATGAACCACTAGTGCATGAAACTTAGGTGTCCCAACATTGATTAGATCGTAACTTTTTAATATATGAAATATACATTCAATAGTAATCTTTTCTTTCTCTGTTTAATTTGTGATATCTGTTACGGTTCAGACAGAAAAAAATAAAACCTGAGTGACTGCATCGTGAATTATTTTAAGATAAATTTAATCTAGCAGTCTATCCAAATGTCAAACAACGAAGCAGAATTCTGCCTAAATTGTACACTTTCCGGTAAAAGCAAGTTTGGTTAAATCGTCTTATTTTAGCCTCAGGAATCTGTGGTTAAGCCATGTCCCCCTATTTAAGAGACACCTGTATATCTTAAATAGTAAAATGAATGAATATTTTAAATAATAATTTCCCTATCGTGTAAGTTGCAAGAACTATGAAAACAGTCTGATTTACTAAGCTTAAACCTTCATATATCTACGTTTGTTTCTAATTTTGTGTAAAAATGTGTAGGATAACTATGAAGTTAGTAGCGTTTATAATAATAAGCATTAAATATAAATGCTGAATATTGATTTAATCGACTGGATTTAGAGAGATGAAATTAATAGATGCAGTCCTTATTTTGCTGTTCGTTTCTTGAAACATAAACAATGCCGACGTTTCGGTCTCAATTAAATTATCATCAGGGTTATATTAAAATTTAAATTTTGTTGAAAATTATAAATTGATTTATATAAAGGGGAAACAAGGTTGTAGATTTTGTCAAAATTATAAGAACTAAAAAGACTATCTGCATCCATATCAGAGGTAATTATAAGACTCTATTCCTAACAAAATTTTAATTTTAAACATAACCGAAACGTTGGTATTGTTTATATTTTAATAAGCTAATTGTTAAATACGGAATGTTCAATATTTATCATTCACAAATATCAACTTCCAGAACTAGAAATATATGTGTACAATTTTTTTTAATTGTGTTATACGTTCCGCTTTTTGATAAAAATGTCTTTATTTACTTATACCATGAATAATTATTATTTAAATGGGTAAATTTTAAATATTTAAATCGCAGGTGGAAATGTTTTAATAAGTTCGAGATATTTTTCCTAACTTTTCTTCCCCTATAATTTTTCTTCTCGCACGCCACTGGGCCACCCCCACCCCTAAATATTCCCATTCTGCCGCTACATGTTGGTGACCGAACAAGAACAACAATAACTTGCATTTCATACAATATACGAGTACATTTGAATAACAATTAAGTCTGCTGTAAGATCTGATGTTTTGGAGTGCAACTCCCGCTCCTGACCTGCACTCCCAGGGAGGTATTAAGGGGTGAATGTGCTACTGTTTACTCGAATAAGAATTATTCATCTTGAAAGATGAGAAACACTTTTCTGAAGTTTAATTTTTATTTTGAAGTGAGTCATGAAAGGGTTTCTGAGTCATGATTATTAATTTACTGTTTTAACATTTATCCTTCATATGACCTGTTTAGAGAATAGTGAAATTTAGTAAATAATTTTTTTTATTATTTTGAGAAAACGAGCTATACAACAATTTTGACAACTCGTGAGGTGACTCCTGATAAGTACCCTCAACTATGCAGATATATCGTCATTATCAAAATCCGCAAAAATATAGGCAGTAAGCCGTGATATATTTATTTATTATTTTGAGGGATTTGGTGAAAGCATTAAACCTATAATAAGATATATATGGTTTAAATTGTCGAATTTTTTACCTCTCGCTAAGAGAGGTATTGGTTTCATGCTAAAATTCGCATATCCAGATTTTATTGAATAAGCACGATTTAAGGTCTCTAGAATCTGATTATAACATTTTTAAAATGATGTCTGTGTGTGTGTGTGTGTGTGTATGTGTGTATGTGTGTGTGTGTGTGTGTGTGTGTGTGTGTGTGTCTGTGTGTGTGTTTATGTATGGATGTTGGAGGGACGATTCCTCAAAAACTATAAGACTTAAAAAATATTTAACTGCAGTTTCTTCAATCTGACATTCCTGGGAAGAGCTGAAAAGGTTTGGGTAACAATTGAACAACCGGAAGTAGTAGTTTCTTAGAAAAATTCTTCTAAATATAATTTTTTGGGAGTCTTTTTTATTAAATATTGAAGAACATAAAATTCTCCATCTAATACACTTAAAATTTTTATTATATCTTGTATAGATTTAGAGATAAAGACATTATAATTTATAGAGAAAACTAATCGCAGAGGCTAAGGCACTAAGGAAACCAGTTGACAAATTCCAATGTTTATAACATAGTTTGCAAATGACACATGTCATTGTCAAATATCAACAGTTTTAGTGACATTCTGATAGCTTTTTCTGGGAAGTATATTTAAATAAATAAATATATCATCACGGCATATTACCCATTTCTGGGTGTGCCAGTATCTACAACACATGTAGACATCGGTAATGATGACGATATATTTTATCGTGTGGGCGCTTACCAGGCGTCACCTCACGGGCAGTCATAGCTGGTGTGGAGAGTGCACCACAGGGGTCACTTTTGTACCATTTAAAATTGGAAATATTTGGCGCCTGTCGGGATCGAACCCGGTTCCCCCAGGTTCGCGACCAGACACTCAGGCACGCGGCCACGGGAAGTATATTTAATCTTTCTTATTGTTTTATTAATTAAATATTTGAAATTATAGGTAAAATTGTGGTAAAATGCATATATCCATCAGAAATACCGCCAATCTGGTTAATGAATTGGAAGAATCTCTGACATTTAGAAACTTCCTCATACAATGAAAAATAGATATAATTAGAATTATATGTGTGCAGAAGATATGTTAAATACAATAAAAAACAATATTTGAGTAAAGTTCTTTAATTTTTTTATAAAACGACGGTTCGGAAGCGAAGTGCAATACAATACTTATATAGCCTAATAGGGAAATGGCGAGAGGTCTTGTGCTGACCACAACAGATTTTTTTTAATACAATTCCACCTGAATCAAAATGTTAAATTATATAGATGTCACACCTGGTTCCATGGTTCAGTCAAGTTTAACTCTTCAGCCTGAGCAGGCTGAAATGTATTATTTTTTTCACTATTGCTATATTAATTTATAAATTGTATCACTTCTCTTATAGTTACATTGTTAATTTTCTCAATTATTCTGTAGACTTGAAAATCGTCGTAACCACGACCGAAATGTCGTCTTTTTGATTTAATAAACAATTAGGTACTCATCGTTATTTCATAATAGCTGTTTACTATCACTATATATTTTTGTATAGTAACAGCATCTTTTTCCAAAGGTTTGTATGAAATCTTAAATAAGAGTACGCGACGAGATTTATTTTTGACATCTGTTGAAAGTTAAGTGCAATTGTTGCCAATAATACGTGTGCCAATATCATACAATTTTTTTATGTACAATTTAAATAATTAAACGGTCAAGTAATTCTTTACTGTAATATACTCAAATTCTATCCCTCTTCTTATATAATTCAATGAAAGTTAAAAAACACATTAAAATTTATCCTATTTTTGTCTCTTTTTTTCTTTTTGGAAGAAGTTAGACCAAGGTCATCTGTATCGTGAACGAATTAACAAACCGGCATACATTTATTTCTCTTGTTTGAACTAATCGGGAAGTTTTGTACTGCTACTTACCTTTTTGATGTATTTAAGCTACGCTTACCTAATATAACATACAAAAGTTGCCCAAATAAATTTTAAAGCTATGAACTCTTTCTGAAATTGCTAGTTAATCTGTGCAATTGGTCGGTCTTATCTTGTTTATACTCGGATCATGAGCGTTCTCAAATGATGTACATGGAAAGGATCGTGCCTGTCTGGTGTATAATATAAACAAATAAACGTCGGACTGAATAATTATTTTAATAAATTGACTGAAACCAGTGATTTTATTTGTGTTATGTTCTCAAATAAGATTATTTATTTAAAGTTACTATAATAATTATTATTTGACGACGCCTATGGTATAATCATTTAAATCATTTAAACTGTCATTATTAACTCCATAGCAACAACTACAAGTAACATTTTATTCACAAGTGAATTAAAAAATTTGAAACCACAAAATTTTAACTCACTCTGCAACAAAAAATACATTTAAAAATAACATCAAGAACAAAAATAACACTCACCACATTATTTATCAGACATTATCAGCCCTTTTCATTATTTTTCACGGCACAAATGACGAACAATAAAGCATTTAAATAGAAGACTTAACGTCTATCAGCGACGATTGTCATGCTCAGCCTACTAACTGATCAGTTTTTTATTTTGTCAAAATTAAATATTATAATGGTTTTTATTGTTATTTCGTCAAAATTGAATAAAATATTGTACAAACCACGTGAGCTAAGAATGTTTAATTATTCACTCGTAGAATATAACTAAACTTTCTTCTCATGAATAAACATTACCTTAGTTCACTTGGTGTGTAAATATCTAGTAAATGAAACCTATTATATTTGAAATAATTGCTTTTTACAATTTAATTTATTTTTACATATTTCCCTAATTTTAAAATTTAAAGATGAAATAATGACAGTTGAAGTAGCGATTTTCGGAAGTAGCGCTATTTCAAGAGCTTAAATTTAAAAATATCACGAAATATCCATTAGGTATTTTAAAATTAAATATTGAAATTTGTGTAATATTTTGAAAAAGTCACGTGATCTGAAGCAGATTGTGACGTCAGGGTACATACAGTTTAATATATAAATAACGTATACTGTTTTTCTATTGACTATGAATGACGTGTTGTATGTACTCCAACGTCACAGAAGTAGGGGGTTTCTAGGGCCAATCTTTTTGTTTAATTATTTACGAAAATAACAATAAATTATTATTACTTTTGTTATAACTCTGATAAATATTGCATAAACTTTTATTTAAATTACCCTTTAAAAATTGTGAAACCGGCCCATTAATACACCAATTGAACATGTATATCATACGGATTCAGACATATGTAAATACCTGTAAAAATAATTCAGTGTATTTTGGCAGTAGTCCTATTATTTTAGAAGAGTATAACAATGTAGCAAATAAATAAGCACAGAATAAATTTTCTGAAATTTGGCTAAATGTAAAACATTTCCCCAAGGTTTTGTTGTCAAAGCCAACCCGATGAATCTTATTAATTTGCTCTCCTTGAGACATCTTGTAAAACAAACTACTTCGATTTACTCTACAATTTAAATTTCTATAATTCCGAATCATGGAATATGTAACACTATGTTCAACTCGGCGTATTTTCCATGACATCATGTATCAGTTTATGGAAATATTAGCAGAATTGCGTTAGATTTGTAATTTTAATTCGCTGACAAATGTACGCGCGATGGAAGTGAATGAGCGATTCCTAATATGAAATGAAACTTTTATATTTAGCTGGGAATTGGCTGCACTCCAACAGTAAGAGTTGTATATCTTCCGAACGAACGTATATTTTATAATAAAGGACAGAATGTTCTTAATTATCGCTAGCAAATTTAAAAGAAAACTGTAATCTATTTTATGCGAACCAAATTGCTTCCACGCGTACTCTCGTATGGAGTCGAATGACGCCCAAAATATTTTCAAGGAAATATATTACGTCTCTATTTAAAACAGGACACATTTACTAATCATTTTAATAGTACCAGTCATTAATTATTACACCAAATATTTCTGTATCATTTTGAATTTATGGTAGACATTGGGAATCTTTTTTTGATGTTATTGTATTCAGAAAACAGCAATAAATATGCGTACAATATTTCTCAAAATATGCGCCCTGTGTAGGGATCTTTAGAATATAATAAATACTAAGTTAACTTAGATATAAGTCGGGGCGACTTATATCTAAGAGAAAGAATTATAAAGAGATTAACTTTCATAAATCAGTCAGCTGTACTATAACCACGAAATTTACCTAGTATAATGTTCCTGTTATAATTTTATTGGATATATACAATCTTTTCCAATGAGTTTTTGGTACGGAATTTGTAGAAAATAGTACATGCTTGTGTTACAATTTTACTGGATATTTCTCGGGATGCATAGAATGTACTGGCCACATCAGATTTTTTTATTTTTGTGAAAAACCTCCAAGTGTAAAATAATACTTCGAAATGTTAGATTTCCTGTTATAAAAGTTTTAATTTTGAACGTACTACTATACCCGTATGTTTTTGATAAAAAAAATATATATCAGCACGGCATGTTACCCATTACTCAGTGTGCCAATTTGCTTTGTACACAGATATTGGTAATAATGAATATATTTGTACCGCGTGAGATTTTACTAGGCGTCACCTCACGGGCACTTATTGCTGGCGTGGATACTGCACCACAGGAATCACTAGATTCGGAACCAGACACTCAGCCACACGCCCACAAGATCCCATAAAAAAAATCTGTTGTGGCCAGCACAAGACCTGTCGCCGTTTCCATATTAGGCTATATAAGTATTGTATTGCACTTTGCTATCGAACCGTCGTTTCATAACAAAATATTACAGAACTTTACCCAAATATTGTTTTTTATTGTATTTAACATGTCTTCTGCACACATATATAATTCTAATTATATCCATTTTTCATTGTATGAGGAAGCTTCTAAATGTCACAGATTCTTCCTTTTCATTAACCAGATTAGCGGTATTTCTGATGGATATATGCATATTACCTATAATTTCAAATATTTAATTAATAAAACAATAAGAAAGATTAAATGTACTTCCCAGAAAAAGCTATCAAAATGTCACTAAAACTGTTGATTTTTGACATGACTGAAATCTGTCATTTACAAATTGTTATATACATTTGAATTTGTCAACTGGTTTCCTTAGTGTAGTTTCGTCTACTCGACTTGTTATATCCCGATATTCTATATATTATAGCGTCTTTATCTCTAAATTTATAGAAGATATAATAAAAAAATTAAATGTATCAGGTGTAGAATTTTATTCTTCAAAATTAGTAATATCAAAAATTTTCAAAAATTAATATTTGGAAGAATTTCTTTTAAAAACTACTACTACCGGTTGTTCAATTGTTACCAAAACCTTTCCAGCTCTTCCCAGGAATGTCAGATTGAGGAATTCATAGTTAAACAGGTCTTATGTCTTATAGATTTTGAGGAATCGTCCGTCCAACATCCAGCCATACACACACACATACACACATACACACACACACAGAGACATCATTGTAAAAATGTTAAAATCGGATTCTAGTGACCTTGAAACGTGCATATTCATTAAAATCTGGATATGTGATTTTTAGCATGATTCCAATACCTTCCTTAGCGAGAGGTAATTAATGTTATCTTTAGAATTTTTTAATTAATAAAACTACTTGTTTTTCTTGTATTTAAAATAGGTCCAGAGGTTCAGGCCTCTTATTTACAATCAAATACTAAAAGAAGTTAAGAGTAGGTAACTGTTTTTTTAAAATTTTCGTAAAAGATGGGGTTGGTAAAATCTATGAATCAACGCTTACGGGTAATGGTAATAATTAACATATGACGCAATATTTCTCTGAAAATTCTTATCTCTATTTAGATTTTACGAGTAAAATTATTAACCTGTTTTATTGTGGGTACTGTGAATAATGAGAGGATGAATTTTTTAAATTACAGCTGTAAGTTAATTTTATATTACAGTAAATAATGGGTGGAAGCATGAACATGTGATTAAGGGTGATTAGCAAGGAGTTGATCAGATGTGTTTCAACTCTGTCAATCGATTATGAATTATTTTAGAAAAAAATACTTCAATAACAGTTATAGAAAAAAGTAATTGTACGCAACTTTTGTTTGAAGTATTTAATAATACATAAACGATTAAGAGGGGTAAAACACTGCTAATCACCCTAAATCACAACACTCCGTTTTACTCTACAAATATAGTTACTTACGTAACAAGTGCGATGTTAGACACGATTTGCATACAATATTTCTCCTACAACCGAAATGTTAGTGCTATCTTTCATAATATTCAGTGTGAATGTACAGTCATCTTCAAAAAATATTCGTGTATTAATTATTTTAAGCTAGTATTTCGATATGTTATAGTCATTAAATTTGGTATTGGAATCATGCTAAAAATTGCATATCCAGATTTTAGTGGAAAAGCACGTTTTAAGGTCTCTAGAATCCGATTATAAGGTTTTTATGATGATATCCGTGTGTGTGTGTGTGTGTGTGTGTGTGTGTGTGTGTGTGTGCGTGAGCGTGTCCGTATGTGTATAAGTGTATGTGTGTGTAGGGATATTGGAACCACGGTTTCTCAAATACTATAAGACTTAAGATATGTTAAATTGCGGTTTCCTCAATCTGATATTACTGCGAAGAACTGATTAGATTTTGGTAACAATTGGACAACCGGAAGTATTAATTACTTAACATAAAAATTCTAAATATTATTTTTTGAAAATTTATGTTATTACAAATATTAAAGAATATAAAAATCTCTATCTGATATTCTATAGAGATAAAGAAATATAAATATGTAAAATAATATGATGTAATGAATTTCACACCCCATGGAAAACAAGTAGAAAAATTAAAATGTTTGTAATTGACAAATAAATGCCAGTGTCAAAACATCAGAGATATTACTGGAGATCTTATCTGGGAAGTACCTTTAATATTTCTTATTTTATTATTAATTAAATATTTATAATTATAGATACATATATTACATATATACCCTTCAAAAGTACCACCTCATCAATGAATTGGAAGAATCTCGAACATTCGAAGAATAAGAGGAAACTTATTCACAGAATGAATTAAAAAATATAAAAATATATAAAGATATGTGTTTTTTTATGTACCAAAAATGTTAAATATGTACAAAACTTATACAGCCTAATAGGGAAATGGCGAGAGGTCTTGTGCTGGCCACAACAGATTTTTAATTTTTAAATTAATTAAATTAAATTTAATAAATAATTATCACCAAATGGCTTATTGTAAATATAAGTACAGCATACCATCTACAATTAGCGCAATTTATTATGCATGCATCCTATTTGCACAATTTTATTCATGAATCATGAATATCTTTTATGTACTTATTAGCAAAATTGCCTATTGAAATAAGTATCGGTAAAACGTGGTGCTATTAATTTATTTACATTTAAAAACTGTTCAAATCCATCAATTTTCCTGCTTTCCGTTGTAGTACACAAACCCTGCATTCTAACCCCACTTTTCTTTCTTTCTTACACACGTGTCACCCCACGTGGTTTCACCCCCACCCCACGTTTGTTGGCGCCCCGCCCGCCCCCACTTGCATAGCTCCACTAGTACACACTAGATGTCTTAGCGTCGGCGAGAGCGAAAAAAGTAGAAAACCTTCAAGTAGTTCACAGCGTCGCCAGCTGACAGTAGTGGCGCCACTGGGCAGCGTCTTACATGCCGAACACGTGGTTGAAAAGAGGGGGGGGAGTTGATAGTATAAGGGTTGAATACGGGAGGGAAAAGTTTTGAATACAGTTTTGCTTGTAAAATTTATACAAATAAATATAAATTAATATTTGAGGCTTAATGTAAGATCAACAAATGACAATATTTCGTAAGTTTGGAAATATGTGATTTAAAATCAATAAGAAACTTTTAAAGTGCATTCACATAGGCAATTAGTTTTAAGTTTTGGTTTTACGTATTAGACTATTGCAACATAGCATTTACATAATAAGATTTTAAATAATTTTAGTAACTAGTGCCATCTATATGAAATTTAGCAGATATTCAAACAAATAATTAATATATATACAGAAAAAAATCGTCTAAATTGTAGTTAAATTAACTAAATAAATTATTTTTCAGCCTACTATTATGTTTCATTAAATCTAAGTTGATTTAGCTAAATTTTCTAACTTTATAATAACAAATTGTAGTAAATTTAAATGAAAAATTAAATGAAATGAATATATTTATATCGTAATAAATATTGAACTAAATATAAATAAAGAAATTAACTAAATATGTATGTATTTAAATTTTCTATTTATTTAATTATCTAATTCATTAGATAAATTACCGAAAATTGTAGGACAAAAATAATGAAGCCAAAATATTGTAAAATTAAATAAAATAAGTAATTAAAGTAACCATTTGTATATTTAAATTAATGATTTGTTACAAAATATTTATTATTTATTTGGGATTGTTAATATGCTAAAGTACGATTTGTAAATTATACTAAATTATTAGACATGTTGGCTAATAAAATAATATCTAAATATAATTAGACAAAATTTCAATTCTTTTTTTTCATTACCAAAATCTGCGATAAAACAGATTGTGGCACACTCAGAAATGGGTAATATGCCGTGATGATATATTTATTTATTTTTTTTTTCTTAAATTTTAAAATAACATAAACTGGAGAGTGACACCTGGTAAGTGCGCACACGGTAAAATATATCGTCATCATTACCAATGTCTACATGTGTTGTAGATACTGGCACACTCAGAAATGGGTAATATACCGTGATGATATATTTTTTTACATAAATCGGTAAATAGTATATTACATCCGAGGTGGGAGATGTTTCATTACAGCCGAGGGCTTATGTATATTACCGAGAGGCGACGCCTCGAGGTGAGATAATGCGCGAGGCTGTTATGAAACTCCCACCGAGGTTATATGTATACTATTTTATTCACAATTATCCTCATTTTAAATCAATAATTTTTAAAATAAATCTATGAATTATAACATTTAATTTTATTAATATTTTGACAGCTGTCTTAAAATTTCTTTAGCCTTCTTAATTATGGGGATCTACGGCAATGTTGCTAGGCAACCCCTACATAAACATTTCCAACCCAAGAGATGGAAGTGAAATCTGTTATTTCCAACACAAGAGTTTGTCATTCATTAAAGTTAGGAATGACGTATTTTCCAACCTCCAAAAGGTTAGGAATCTGTATATTACTATAATGATTGTGAATAAAAGACATTTAATGGTATTTTTCTATGAAAAAATATTTTGAGCTTCAAGTAAAGTTATCCAATTTACACCAAAATTTAATGGCTTCTTTCCATTTTAGAATAGTGTCGAAATACAAGATTTCAAAATTTTCCGAGTGATTGTATTTGAGTTAGAGCGTTAAGAGGATCCACGCACACACATATACATACCCATAGACATCATCGTAAAAATGTTAAAATCGGATTTGGCAAAATCTCGATATGCGATTTTTAGCACGATCCCTTCTTCCTCCCTTACTAATGATAGCAGGAGGTAAAAACAGTAAATTTTATGTTTTGCGTTTATTAATGCTGATAATTAAATTCAAATTTTATTGTTTGTTCTTTTGTTGTTTCCCGTTCAATAATAGCATTGTCAATTCTTGCTGTCTTAAACATTATTCATATCTTCATTAAGAATCAAAGATAATTTGTAGTGCAATAAATACGATAATACCTTCCCAATGCGTTTATAATGCATAAATAACATAAGTTTTTATAATTATTGTCTTCAATAAAAACATCAATAAATACAGTAGTGAATATAAATATTTCCGTTCAGTTTTTATTCATTAAAAAATTACAGATATGTGTTTTCATTGAAAAGATTATTGATAAATAGCTATGAAAGCAATACGTTGCAATTAAGTTTTATTTTTTCAAATTTTATCATTCTTTTTTATTTGTTCAAGCGTCAATAAATGTCATTAAAATGACCAGAGCACAGCATAGGTAGGAAGTGATATTAGTATTTTATGCGACTGTTTATTAAAAGTAATATCTATTAAATAATGTAAAGGACAATCAAATTAAAAATAATACAAAGCGCAATACAATTGAAAAGAATTTCCTAATACTATTAATAATACATTCCCATACTGTTAGCACAAAGTTTCATTAAAATTATTGAGTAATATTCATTTCAAAACTACACAAAAGTAAAAAAATAAAAGACTCCGTTTCCCATTTTCATTAAGAAAATGAAATATGAAACATCCAATGAATGGTAAGTTTTCAGAAAAATTAATAATTTAATGCCTAATAATGAATTCACTGCAAAAGGAATCAATAAATGATTATACTGAGTCGTTTTTCATTTTCTTATTTTCATTTAAAACGCGTTCTGGAAAACTGAAAACAACTCGTCTGAAATTTCCCCGAGAAAATTATAATTTTCTTCCTAATAACGCATTCATAACAAAAAGATCAATACGATACGATATTCACTGCTATATACAAATTACAGTTTGCAGTTTTGTACTAAATGAATATATGCACCCTAATATTATTTCGATATCTTTAAGAAACGCATATATCCTTCATGAAATTACATGTTTTCATCGAGAATAATTTATTTTATATAAAACAAGAATTAATACATTAGATGTGTGTAGGAGGTTTTATAAATTTATGTCTACAGTAATCTCTCATATATGGCCCTAATTCAAATTAGACAAAAACATTTTTCGAACCCACGTCGAGAAAAACCTTTATTGTAATCTAAATTCTTTATATAAAAATTCTGAGTGAATCTAATCAGAGAGACTTATATCCACTAATTTTTTTTACAGCCTTTGATATTAATATGCCCGGGTTAAATTAAAAACATACGTTAACAATTATTATAATCAACCATTTGTGAGATTAATAATTTTCTATATTGAAATAAAATTTTCTTTATTGTAATTAAGCATACCTACTTTGTTGTAATGAACATTCTTTTTAAAAACAAACTAAGGAAATCTAATCACTGGGACAGATATATACTAAATTATCTACATCTAGAAATAGAATTATTGTATCCAATTTTTTGTGTCGGATTACTCAGTCATAGTCATTATTGTAATAAAATTTTTACCTCTCGCTAAGAGAGGTATTGGATTCATGCTAAAAATCACATATACAGATTTTAATGAATAAGCACGATTTAAGGTCCCTATAAACCGGTTTTAACATTTTTACGAGGCTGTCTGTGTGTGTTTAGATGTGTATGTATATATGTGTATGTGTGGATTTTGGAGGGACGATTACTCAAAAACTATAAGACATAAGACCAGTTTAACTATTAACTCCTCAATCTGACATTCATGGGAAGAGTAACAATTGGACAACCGGAAGTAGTAGTTTCTTAAAAAAAATCTTCTAAATATAATTTTTTTTTTTTGGAAATTTATGTTACAACAAATATTAAAGAAATGCGAAAATATGGCATTTAATGGTATTTTTTGAAGAAAAATCATTATAAGCTTGCTTCAAGTAAAGTGCCATTTTAGTTTATCCGATTTACACCAAAATCTAATGGCTTCTATTCCTATTAGAATAGGGTAGAAATACAAGGTTTCAGAATTTTCTGAAGGATAGTATTTGAGTTAGAGTGCGAACAAAATTCGTACACATATATACACACACACACACACACACACACACACACACACACACACATACATACAGACATCATCGTGAAAATTTAAAAATTGGATTCTAGAGACCTTAAAACGTGGTTATTTACTACAATCTCGATATGTGATTTTTAGCACGATCCCTATACCTCCCTTACCAAGAGTAGCGGGAGGTAAAAAACTAAAAATTTACATTTTCTTGGATATCTAGTGACCTATGCATGTTTTTGTCAAATTAAAATGGTGTTCTAGTAGCCCAACTTTTTTCTTATTTAACCAACTTTGTGTATCTCTTATATACTTCTCGAGATCCCCATGTTGGACAAGTTTTTTTTTTGACACTTGCATAATATTCACGTACTTGACTAGTGATTTTTTTAATTTGCTAAAAATTAACCACTGAATTACAGAATAGGACCAATTGTCTAGTTAAAAAAGTCAGTTTGTGTTTAGTAAATGCTTTATTAATATAGATCATTAGAACTATATTTCTTAAAACTCTTTACTTGCATTTTAAACGGAGCTAGAAGTTACCCGCCTTTTCCAGAAACTCCGTGTCTTTCCCTAACCTTAATCCGCCTCCGTCATTCCAAATTCTAACCTTAAAACAATGACCAAGACCAAACCTTACGACTTTACAAACGATTTGACAGTGATAGTAGTTCACAATCACAATAGTGTTTGTGCTGGGCGATCCACTCCACATCCACACAGCGTGGAGCACATGTGCACCGCATTCCACGCACGCATGCGCGCACGAAATGCGCGGAATTCTGTACGGAGTAAATAATAGCCGTGTTGAGCGGTGTATGCCGGACGGGTTGTAAACTAGTGATAAAGATGTAAGGGTGTTGCCAGCAGTTTATGGCCACGATGCTCACTACAAATGAAATCTTTATGGGGGGAATTCAATGCGATTTATAATAATAGTTGCAATGATAAACTATTGCAAAACTTACTAATATTGTTGTTGAATAAATAGATTTATCAGTGTGGCGTACATTTCTGAGCACTCTGAGACATCGGTTGTGGTTCTTACTTCTGAACAAAATGAATTATGAAGGGAAGAAAATTACTGGATTTCAGTCAAATATTACATATATTTTCCGCCTCTACCGGTTTCGACACCTCATGTGTCTTCTTCAGGAGGTGAAAATTTTGAATTTGTAAAACATGGATAAATACATAAAACAATAATAAATAACATAATACATACAATGGTCGTCAAAATTTTAAAATATAAATAAATAAATAAATACATTAAAAAACTCATGTAGTCGTCAATAAATTAAGATATACTTTTATAAAACCTTGAAATAACAATGGTACCCTTTTACTGAATTCAGTTCTTGCAGCCAAAATGAATTATTTTTGTGCAAAAGTATCTATTTTACAGTAAAGGATAATTAATGTTAACATTTCAACTCATTATGATTTTTGAGTTTGTTCAGTCAAATCTTTCATTAAGAAACATTAAAGAAAAGCAACAAGTCATAAATAGGGGATTAAATCGAATTAACGTCGGAAACATGGAAATGCAGTATTTTAATAACAGTTTTAAACATGTATTCTCTCCACAATATATAATTAATGTAATATAAAAATAATACCTAGTAAAATTTGTTGAACTATTCTTATTAATTTTATTTCTCAATACAATCAATAATTAAATTAAAATTATTACCATTCTTTGTGAAATACAAAGATCAGGTATATTTATTTATCATGTTCGAGTTTTACAATATATGTATTTTCCGAAATTGTGTTGTACCCGTACTTCCTTTAACTTAGATTTTTTTTATTGTAGGTACATTATGTTCATTTTCTACCGTATAGGTGTTACTGTATTTACAATTAATCTGTACTATTACTATAAATATGGACTGATGCTCAACTTTTCCCTTCTTCGCACCCTGTCCCGTGTCCTGCGGTGTTGCCGCTTATTCATATCTTAGCATTTCCAACATTGCCACTGAATTGACAACAGTGTAGAAATATAAATAAAATAAATAAATCATCACGGCATATTACCCATTTCTGGGTGTGCCAGTATCTACAACACATGTGGACATCGGTAATAATGATGACGATATATTTTACCGTCTGGGCGCTTACCAGGCGTCACCTCAGGGCACTCATAGCTGGTGTGAAGAGTGCACCACAGGGGTCACTTTTTGTGCCATTTAAAATTGGAAATATTTGACGTCTGTGGGGATCGAACCCGGGTCCCCCAGGTTCGCGACCAGACACTCAGGCACGCGGCCACGGGATCCCATAGAAATATCCAATCCATATTTATTTCAGGGCAACTATAACTTGAAAATATGACAGCTAATTTGTTAAGATTTTACAAGTTAGTAACCACATTATAGTAACGTTGTTAACATGTAAAAATCGTGCTTTGTTATTGTTATATATATATATGTATATAAGTGTCAATTGCAACTGACTGGTTTTGGTTATAATTTTAAATTTAATTTACAAGCGAGTAATATGAAGCGAATTAATGCAAAAGCAGATATTTGTCACAAAAAACCAGGGGTGGGATTCCTTAACTCGTAACAACTACAAATAACCATTGCTCTTGTTAAATATCAACAGCAACTGTAGATAACAGTTGCTCACATTATTTTCTAATTGATAAATAACGACTGCAAAATACCAGTCGTTCGGCAGCCATATTGAATTGTCAAATCTGACATTACTCAGTTTGGCAATTTATTTGAAACAAAACAGTAAGTGCAAACAGTTTTATGATAAATTAACAAAACAATTTACTTATTTAAATTGGTCATATTAGATTTACATAATAATAATAATAATAATAATAATAATAATAATAATAATAATAATAATAATAATAATAATCTTGTACATAATATTTAGAATTTTTTTATACATTATAACCTAATTTCTCTTGTAACGTACCAGCAACAAATAACGATTATTGTTATAGAATCGCAAGTTCACTTTGTAGTTGATATTTGCAATTGATATCATAACAAGTTCAAATGATAGCAACCGAAGTTATGGAATCCCGCCCCAGTTTTGAAAAAAACCTTAAATTCTAACCAAAGTCGTCATAGAAATTTTCTGTTTATTATTTTAATAAAATAGGTGTTTCATACGGATATGTCTGATTTATTACTAAAAAGATATTTTGTTTAAAAAATAACATATGTCTGATTTTACTGTTGTGACTTGAAAATATCTGTTTATGTATCTGATAGTAATTTCGCAGTCCATGTTAATACTAATTTGTTTACTATATTATTATCCTCTCAACATGATCACGTAAATGAAGAACCGTAACTTGATTCTTTCAAAGGAAAATGTCTATTTTTGCAGCTACGACGACAAACAGTTTAAAATGTATACTAAAGCTCCTGATGTTAAAAAATAAGAATACATGGCTAACTCATTTTTATTACAAAATGTCATAATGTCTGCTTTTGCATTTATAAGCTTCATATATAAAATACATATTGTACAACACATGCCAGGTAACTATTTTACTGCGTTAAGGAGCTGACATGCTCGCCTACTCGGCTCGCCAGTTATTTCCTCGTTTTAGTAAGAAAAACAGTTTTACTTGGCTTGTAATGTAAAATACTATTTCTGTCAAATGAAACGATAGTTTGCAATTTTTAAACATTTGACAGGACCGACTAGCCGCCATTAATTTAGTTCCCTAGAATTCCGCTGGTACCGCGCTCTACACCTGTAGTGGTAGCACGCACTTTAGAATTCTATTATATAGAAAGCAGGCGAATACGATTTTACTTTTACGAATCTTGGTAGCACGCACTTTAGAATTCTATATTCGTTTTTTGATACGGAAATTATTGGATTTTGTACTATTAAAATAAAAATAAAAAATGTGACAGTTGTATATAATAAATGTATAAATTATATATAAATTGGCTTTGAATAGAATTGTGTCATCATAATGACGTTACTTTGACACTTTCGCCTCGAGTCGTACACTTGCAGGGGAATATTTTGATACACGCATGCTACCAAATTTTCGCTTTTCGCCACGAAGCGAAAATTTGGTAGCATGCGTGTCTCAAAATATTCGCCTGAAAACGTACGACTCAAGACGAAAGTGTCAAGGTAATGTCAATATTTTGCCACAGTTCTATTCAAAGCCAATATATATATATAATTTATACATTTATTATACATATATAATTGTCATAATATTTTTTATTTTAATAGTATAAAATTCAATAATTTCTGCATCAAAAAGCGAATATAGAATTCTAAAGTGCGTGCTACCACTACTGATCCCAATAGTAAGTTTCATATACTTAAAATATTTATAAGTATGTATTTATTTTATCAAGCTAAATTAGTTAATGTTAAAAATCGGCGGGGCCCGCCAGATACCGGTTATTAATCGGGTACCCGGTGCATTTAATTATAAACTAAAAAATTATTAAGAGATTTCAAGCTGGGCTTGGCTTGAAATTTGAAGCTTGGTTTGATTTGACTTAAAAAGCTTGAATATCAAGCCTAATTTGATGTTTTCACAAGCTTGAAATTTCAAACCTAGCAAAGCTTTTTTTATTTCAATTAAGTCAACCTACTTAATTCGGTGATTCATTAATTATTATCTGTATTAATTCTGAACAATACTCGTCCAGTTTAGAGGATAGTTTCGAAAATCAAACGTCGCCTGTGACTTCATAAGTGTCTCTTACTTTAACACCAAGACAGGAATTAAACCTCAACAACGCATTTGTATGACGTCCTGAGAACCATTCCGCTTTTGTTTTGTTAGTTTTGATAAATGTGTACTAATATTAATACATACATGAGAAATTAAAATTGAATCAACGCATAACTTCTTGAAGCATCGTGTCCATTTACTCTTAATTATAATGTAATAAACATGGGAACATTCTGGAACTAAACCATTTCATCATGTAATTTCAATAGCAACCATTATGTTCAAACTAACATCGATTAATTCCCGCAAACAGGAAATCTAAATTCAGATGTCAAATCAAACACATAAATTTGAGGTTATGTGACGTGTGACTGGGAGGGAAATATCAGCGTAGGTATAAAGTTTACGGAGAAGGACTTTTGCATATTTAGTTTTTCACCTGTAGAGTGCGGTTTATCCTGGAGTGCCTTTAAGGTGCTACTGTGGAACATAAAAAAATACTTTGCATACGGAATGCACCAAGGATTGACTTATTCCCCTATACCCTTTTTTTATTCATGAATGTTTACCTTAGACAAGAAGGCACGAGTCGTATTTCTTTGTAATATACATATTATATTCTAACCTCACACTTTTATGTCAATATACATTTGGGTATTATTACCATTTCAAATAAAATATTTAAATAATTATTATAAACAGTTTTTGATGGTTCATTGGGTAGGTAAGGATTTTAATAAAGGCTATTATTATTGTTGGTTTGGTTTACGAATTTACGAAACTATATCATACTGTTAAAGATTTCAACGGCATTTTAAAGTATAAAATAATGCTTTAAACAACTTTGTGGTATTCTACAATACTCTTTCAATCTCGACCAAATAATATAAAAATAATGACTGAATTTAATAATTGTTATATTATTCTGTTTGAAACAAAAATGAACATACATAAAAACTTTAAAAATTCATTTAATCAATAGTGTAACTACCATTATAACGTCCATTTATTATTAATAGTATTTACTTTAAATCTAAGAGCGATCCAAAAAGAATTTAAAAATAAATGCAAACCAGAATTCATAAAAATATATCATCAGGGTATATTACCCATCGTTGGGTGTGCCAATCTGCTTTATACGCAGAAATATAATGATGATAATATAGTCGTACCGTGAGGGCGATTACCAGGCGTGTACCACAGGGTTCACTTTTGCGCCATTCAAAATTCGAAATAATTCATTATTTTATTATACGTGGAAGTTATATTCAAAATTCATTTTTTCCGGGTTTTGTCATTCTTCTATTAGTAATTTTTTATATGTGTGTAAATGTGGATATATTGAAAAATTAGCCCTTTTATAATACGCCTAAGCTTTCTCAAAATAATTAAGCGAATTATAAATTTATGAATTTTGGACTTGGTAAGCTTATATATTTATCTAAATATACCTACCTTAACATAACCTAACCTAACGCACGAATCTCGACCCGAGTATTTTGTGTAGGTTACATTTTAGTTTTGTGCATTAGGCCTAGGTTAAGATACATATGTTTGTTTATAAAAATTACAAGTCAAAATACATTTTAAGATTCGCCTAGTCATTTTGAAAAATCCTAGGCGTATTATAAAAAGACAGATTTTACAATATATGGCCCGTTGCACAAGAAGGCTTAAATATTAATAGCCGAGAGAAACGACGACTGCTTATAATAATTAAACTTTAATTCTTTAGTTAACATTTCGCATGCCATATGTAAATTATATTAATGATCATTATAAAGGTAATTTCAATTGTAATAATGATTATTAAGTCACGATGATCTTTTGAGAACATGATCGTAAGCATTCGGCAATAATCGCCACACTGATACTATCAAAATCTCATGATTTTAAATTGTAACCTCAAAGAGCAGTTATATTTTAATTCAACAAAAAAGGTTATGTTTTAATGATAAAGTGAAAGAAAACAAGGAAATTGTAAAATTGCAAAACTTATCAAATGATATTTGATGTACATCTGCGCATGGGCACCAAATTAATTTTATATATCGTCTGTCAGGCATTTTGATAATTACGAATTAAGGTAAATTACAAATTATACTAATGATCATTGATATTTGTTGTCTGTCTGGGCTATAAGATAGGTTTAAACAAAAAAATGCAAATCGAAATTTTGACGACAATATATTACAATTTATTTGTCATATTTCGATGCAATATTGACAATTTAAGCCAAGTTTAATATATAAGTTACGTTGGTGCAAGCGGCCAATAGAGACCTATTTTTAATGTCTTTGGAAGAATAGTTTTGATTTTATAGCCAATATAGTCCGGCGACTACTTAAGGTTAAACAGAATTTTAGTATTGTGTTTGTTGAAGTCTGAAAGTGAACCAAGACGAATGAGTTTGAATGAACCGAATCCGAATGTTGTGTGCTGTGTCCTGCTCCTGCAGTCCTGTTTCTTTGGGGGGTGTCGCGGATTAATTCCTGCGTCTGCGTTTCCTAATTGCGGTGGTGCGAGCAGAGCCCCCACTCTCCAACTCCAACCAGACTCCTGCTCAGATCTGTAAGACAACAATTAAAATTCTTGCGCGGTGTTTGCGCGGGCCGGCCAGAAGGCGCGGCGATCCCCTCCACCGAGTGGTGGGGGGCCTCCCCTCCACTGCCACTCCACTCATTGGCTGTCAAGTTTATTCAAGGGACAGTTCAGGCCTGAACACCGGGGAAGAATGTTGTGATGCCGCCCGTATTTCGCACTTACGATTAATTTATGAACTTACACCGTATCAGCGCGGCGGCAATTGTTATACATACCTACAGTTCGCATTGTTGTTCCATTGTTTCTTCATCCTCATCCTGCTGCAGTGTTCGCCCCGTTTGTGTGACTTTTTGTTTTGTGTTTGTGTTCGTCTTTCAACTGTTTTGTGCATTTGTTTAGTGGTGTGTCCGGTGTACGGATAAACACAGGAATGCTTGCAGGTAAACTTTTCACCTTTCTACTGTTTAAGTGTTTCGCCCCAATCTCCCGTACTTTCATTGTTACCAAGTGCTTTCGAACCGGTTACATTGTTGCGCAGAACTTTAAAATTGCCGCCGCGGATGTGTGTTCGAAATCGGAACAACTAGGGAAAACATTCCAAAGTATTATATTCCATTATCGCCTAATAATGTGTAGTACAAACGGTACAAAACCGGCGCAAAATTTCTTGTTAGAATCCCAACACTCAACATGTTACCAGACATCAACAAACAATTTGAAATTGTTTACGTGGAGTTACTTTTCTTCAAACACGTCGTTTTGAACAGATATGTACCGGCAAAAACTTGTTCAGACTCACCGGTACTTGAATCAAGGAATGATACAAACGTATCGTTGTTTTCTTCGATGGAAACAATTTTACAATTGTTAAAATTATTTTAACATTTATTTTAAAATGCCAACATATCTCATTGATATTGTTTTTCGGTTGAAAATATTGTCAACCCTTATTAATGATATTTTTCTTTTCTGGTTGGTGAAGCTCGCAAAAATATTTAATTTTGTACCGTTGTACCTTTATTTCAAAGCATCAACATAACTCATTGGTTGTTATAGTTTTTGGATGGAAAATATTGTCATTCCTTTCAACAATTGTATCGCTTTCGGTTGTAGGTACTTCTTGGCATATCTCGCGTATTTAGCGGTGAATGTGAGCCGTAGCCGGTTACGCAGTGATGTACGGCCTGTGACGTAGCCGGGTATAACGCAGATATTTTGGGATAGCGGGAGTTGGAATAGTTTTCAGCGGGAGGCAGTGATGTCATGGTTGCATTATTGCGGCAAATTTAGGCTGGATGGACGCCAAGTGTCAAAACGAGCAGAGTTTCATTCAGGAGAGCACAATGTCAAAAAAGATTGGAATGCGGGAACTTTACAAGTTCGGAAAGAGCTATATTTATATTTTGGAGTTTTCTTAAAAAAGTTTTCTGCATCTTTTAAGATCATATACTATATGTAGCTGATGTATTCATTTTGATGATAAGGGATATAATCAGTAATATCTATATCCGAGCGGGGTGCGATAACAAGACCTTTGGAGTGCGAAGGGACATAGCTGACCCCTATCCGTTATATTTAAATACGATTAAATACTATGCACATTATGGTGCTGATGTACCTAGTTTGATGACTATGAAAAATGCAGATAAAGTTAATAATTAACATCTATACCCCAACGGGATGCGAAAACGGGGCCCACGGAATACGAAGGGACATCCGTTTTTTAAATAAGTGCGGAACTCTTCCAAAACAAAATGTTTATATTTGCTCCCTACTACACTACTACTATAACTAGTACCTGTTTTGTATAACTATAAAATAAATAAAAAGTTACCTAGGCTACATCTTTTGCTACGCCCTCAATATTTTCTTAAAAGAGTTATGTTTTTGTCTTACGTTAAAAACAGTTAATGCTTGTATACGCCTACCTTCGGGTTTACCATACCCGCTACCTCCCGATCGCTAGAAAAGCGAAATTGTTTGTGAAAATGTTTGTTTTCAATAAATGTAGTAGTAAAACCAGTAGAATTTTATAGGTATAGTATATTTTAGCTAGTTAAAGTATAAAAATGCTAGGAACATTATATTTTGTTGCAACTTATACTTACCTACCTATTGGAATGATTGAATCTGAATTGTTCCGAAATAAATTACGCCTAACTATGTGAATTTTCGCGCATTTTATTTATATATCATATAAATTTATAAATAAAAATATATTGGGTATGATGACTTTACCTAAAGTTTATGGGATACTTTAAATTGCGTGTAAGCAAATTTTTAGATTGTGGCGTAAGGTTAGATGTTAACTAATACTCGAAATCACAGTCATACTGCATATATTCTCATGTACGATGTTTGTAAAACGAATATATTTATGTGTAGATGATTTTGTGTTTAAGAATTTGTAAGATCTTATTTACCATGACAGATTTCGGGTATTTGTTAACACTTTGTTTTGAATTACAATTTAAAAAACACACCGAATCTAATTCTACTCATAATTCATTTTCCTTAAAATGGAAGATTAGTCCTAGAAAGTAATGCCAGATTAGATGCGTTATTTGACTTATAACTTGAAAATGTGTAAATTTTTTTTATAAAGGACAATTACAGTATGAAAATTTATTATTAAATAGTCCAAATTGTGAATGTGGAGCAGAAAAAGAAACAATTCAACATATTGTAGAAGAATGTCCTTTATCTAAATTTCAGAAAGGTTTTTCCGGACTCCATCATTTAACAGAAGATGCACTAAATTGGATAGTTAAGATCAAGAATATTTAATTTGTTTTGTTATATTTATGTATTAATTTATAAATTTTACTGTCTTTCATTCGAAATAATAATTAAATAGATTACAAGAAAAGTCGGAATTGATACTTCCAATTGAAAAATACCACAACACTCAAATTTAAATATTATTTTGTAGGTAAAATAAAAGTATCTAAAGTTTTCTTGGTAAAATTACTTTATATTAAAATATGTATGTATTGCATATTTTTATTCAAAATATTTAAGTAGGTAGAGGAAAAAAAAAAATACAAAAACAAGAAAGCACAATTTTCTGGATCGTACGTAAAAACTTTGTCAAAAAGTCTATCTTACTATACGCGAAACAAGAAACAGAGTGATATTTTTTGTGGAAACTATTATAATTAAATATTTTATATCAGTTGTGATTGTGAATTTTCCTTGTAGGTAGTTAGTTTCGAATGGCAACTTTCGTGGCAAAATGTACCTAGAAATAAATAAACCTACCTACGTTTTCATTAAAATTGCTCACATTTAAATATTTGAAGTTTAGAATACTGGAATATAGTTGGATGACGGGAGAATAATAGACAGCACTGCAGTTAAAATTTGTTTGATTAAAATAATTTAATTTTAGCTCGAAGAAGCTCCAAATTGAAGCGAAACGTCGGCGTAAACCAATGAACAAATTCTGACTGCGGTCTTGCGTATTATTTTTCCTTTATTAATTAAAAATGAACTGGAACATAGTTGTGGATCATTCGAAAAACTTTGTCAAAAATTTGTCTTAGTATGCAAACCAAACTGATATTTTTGTGGAAACTGTTACAATTAGTGGTTTTCAATTTTGGTTGTAAATTTTCGTTGTAGTTAGTAGTCGTATGTTGAAGTTGAATGGCATTAGTGAGGCGGAAGATATGAAAATATTTATAAAGCATTTACCGTGTTGGATCAAGTCGAGCGTAAATCCGTGTTAGCTGCGAAGTGACGCGCGACACGAACATGCCGACCCGTGTTAACAACGTACCAACTACTAAATCCACTATCTCCTTACCATAACAACGCTGAGCTTTAGAAAACCCAAAAAAAGTGACAGAAAAGACTAGCATCGTTTGACAGAGGTAGTCTAATCGGTAACTTCCGATAGAATAGCCCAAAACAAGATGGACAAAGATTAAGTGATATTTTACAGTTAATATATTGTACTGTATCAAATACTAAATCCAACATCTCCTTCAGCATTAAGCTCTAGAAAAACAAAAGAGACAGGAAAGACTAGTATTTGACAGAGAGGTGTTTGTGTTTCTAATCAGTAACTACCGATAGAATTAACCCAAAAACAAGATGCGCAAAGATTAAGTAATATTTTATAGTCAATATACTGTAATGTACTAACTAATAAATCCACTATTTACTCATCATAACATCACTGAGCTCTACAAAAATAAAACAAAGATACAGAAAAGACTAACTAACTAACTAACTACCCATAGAATTAGCCCAAAACAAGATGTACAAATCAATATTTTACCGTGTACTACCTTCTACTAAATCTACTCAGCTCAGTGATGTTATGGTAAGAATACCATAACATCACTGAGCTCTATAAAAAACAAAAAAATGACGGAAAAGACTGGCATTTGTCAAAGGTGCTTCTAATCGGTACTACCAATAGAATTAGCCCAAAATTTAAATGCACAAAAATTAAGGACCAATATTATCTCCAGTTAAAATTGTAACTGCCAGTTAAGTAAATAAAACTGAAACAAAACAAATATTCAAATGACAAATTTATTTATCTTGGCGATAAATAATTCGTTTTAATATTGTTTATGTATCTGGAACTTAAAATGTGAACTAGACGTTGTAAGATTCAAGATTGGTCCTAAGTATTATTTTATAGTCAATATACTTGTACTGTCTACATTCTAGAAATATAGACACGTCTGATAATTATTGAGAATTCAATAACAACAACTAAAAAAATTATAAATTGTAGTATTTTTGTTCTTCGAAAAGTATGCCCTTACTTTGATAACGGCTTGATAAATTTGGGCAGTCTTTGTATTATTGGTTGTTGTAAATCATTACTAGAAACAAATTTTCATATGTTTTGCAAATTTTTGCACCACTAATTATTAACATTGGTTAATATGGTTTTGATGACTTGGTCTTCCGTAGAATTTCGACAGGTTTCAAAGAAAACGAAAATATGATAAGATGTTCAGTTTTACAGTGTTTTCTATTTTCTTTTTATTGTTTGAGAATTGTATGAGCTAAACAATTTGAATATAATAATTTTTATAAATTAGATGTACCTATACTGTAACTCTTCAGATGAAATTTGATTAAATACCAGAGCACAGAACCCGAACTGAACCAAAACCGGAATCAAACCGTAACATTTTACCAGAACTGAACATCAGATATATTTTTCAATTGAACCCGAATTGTAACCGAACCGGGCATTAACCTGGCATTAAAATTCCGGTTCATGGTTTAGCTCCGGTTTAGGTTCATTTTCAGTTCGAAACATTAGCGTAATCGTAATACTGCCGATCGTCGACGCCTTCGGCGTCTACATTGCTGCCTGCGTTGACTGTTGTAAAATTATTCTTCTCTTGCGTTCCATCATAAATTCGGACTCGCTTTTTAATTATTTACGTATAAAGATTGTTATTCAAAAAACAATAGTTTTCGTTAGGTCGAACCGAACCTAAATCCAATACCTGAACCGGAACAAAACCGCAAAGTTTATTAATGCTTGAACTAGAACCGCACACGAACCCATCTTTCAAAAAACTAAATAATCTGTACCTAAATCGAACCCAGTTTTTGGCGGGTTCGATGCCCTGCTAGATACATTTTAATTTTTGTAGAATATTCCTACAAAAATACAATATCTGTAGAAAATCTGTAAATAAAAATTGACCAGTCACAATTTCATCGTAACAGAAAAAGAAAGACCAAAAGTGATCCAGGAACTAACAGAGAATTTAATTTGAAAATTATAAATATATTTTTTAAGCGATTAGTCTAAAAAGGGTTTTTAGTAACTTTGAATTACAAAAAAATTATGCATATTCTTTGTGAAAAATCCTGAAATTATTTAAATACTTTTGGTATCAGTAGGTATGAGCATATATTGATATTCTTAATCTACGACGTATTTACATTCAATAATCAAATAAAACTGTACTTGTCTCTACTTATTTAGTAGTTATAGTTCATATTTTAAAATTTTGTGAATAAATGACAACACTCAGTGTTACAATATATAATACGTAAATATTTCAAAATTGTTATTTAATAATTTGTATAAAATCAGTTGTGAGATGTAGGTACTCTTCAAAGTTTTAATTTCTGTTTTTAAACGTAAACTGTCAAAATATCAAAACTAATTTTTGTTCCATTTTCAATGTTGTACTATACTTATTAATTATTAGTTTATAAAAACCATTTTTCATATGCAAAATTCTTGAGCACATATACGTAGTGAAATATTTCACTTCTTTGTATCGTAGAGCGCGTGGCAAACCTTTTGTTTCAATAGTGAATGAATGGCATTTGTTTATTTATTCTAGACTAGATAGGTATTACGATGTGTTTATGTGTACAAGGTGTTTATAAAACAATGTTGTTGATAAAACTATCAAAAATATTTTGAATAGCAGGCGATTAGATTTGAAACATTTATACTGATTTGACTTTAATTAAACATATAGAAAGAAAACTGTAGGTTTTCTAGAATCATAAAAACAGAAATAAAATTGTAAAAAGAAAATTATTGGTTAATTAAAGTTTCTGTTTGTTTTTAAAATCCATTGTTTTTGGCAGAAGTTTAATACTATATTGTTTTGTTTAAATAGTATGTAAAAATTGTATTTTCCCAATTATTTTTGTTAAGTGTTGGTAGAAATATAAAAAAGGCTCATAAATTGATTTCATTATTTTACTTTTACAATAGTAATAATTTATATTAATTTAATTATTTTCATGCATGAAATTGAATCCGACCGACGCAAGAAACTATTATTAATATTATTTTAAATTATATATTTTTAAGGTGCGCTTTTCAAATATAAGTCGAAATACAAGTTAAAATTAATTTAAAATTTGGACTATTTGATGTAGTATTTAAACTACTGGAATACTAGATGACCGTGATTTGAACCTGGACACTTTTCGGTCCTAAAATAAAGTTCATTTCCATGTTGACCCAATCAGGCTTAAAAGCTGTTTTGTTGTAATAAATTTATGGTATTTAAAATTAAATATTTTTCACTATAACTATATTTAGTTTTCATTTTTTATTATCAGTGCCAAATGTTTTTGAATGTAACTGTGATTGTATTATATAAACATATAAACAAGCAAAGTGTCAAATTCAATCAGTGTTGATTTTATTTTTTTCTCTTTAATTATCCGAGATATATTGACAGGTTACGGGCCCAGCACAGTTATACCTACCTACCGATTGTATACTTGAAATCCGTTATATAGAGAATAAAATGTTATTTTGTTATTTTGCTGTAGTCAATTACCTATTAATTTTAGACAAAAATGTCTCAAATAAAGGTTGTAGTTTTACAACCTGTAAAACTGAATTTGAAATTTAGAAATATTGCTTTTCTGAAGTAATACCCTTGGACTAAAAAACACAAATAAATGATGATGTTTGAATTGTCAGAAAAATACTTACTATTCAATTTGCAGATTGTCTTCTTAATAAAATTGCTTGATTTATAAACCGAATCACAATAAATTGTAATATTATAATTACGAAACCACAATTAAAATAAATTAGTGTCTAATTAGTGCCAATTCCATGGCTGTCACTAGAAATGATCAATATGTATGAAATTATAAATTCGTGATACATGATGATACAAAATGTGCAAAATAAGATCTGATTAGTGATGTAGGTGTAGAATTTTATTATCTACAATCTTTATTTTTGTCCAAAATTAATTATTGCAAAATAAAATTTCTGATATGGTTAACACATTATCTTTCGTCAATTCTATATATTTTGTACAAATCCCATACCAAAAGTTCCTTGGAAAAGATTCTATATGTATATCCACTAAAATTTTAACACGAATTAGAATAATACAACTTTTGAATTTAATTATTTTAATTTAAACCAACGTTTCGGCCGCATACACTGCTGCCTTCTTCAGAGAAAACTACATAACACGAGCGTTTATTATTTTTTACAAATTCTATACCGAAAGTTCATTGGAAAAGGATCTATATATCCATTAAAAGTATAACACGAACATAAACTACGTAAACAAACCGTATAGACAACAAGATATTCATTCATTTTTATAATAACATAAAATGTCAAAAAATGATATTTAACTGCGTTTTTTTCTCAAGAAAAACTATTAAAAACAAATAAGGGTACTTTCGGTTGGCCAATTATAACTAAAATTTGATTATCTCCTCATGGATGTAAAGAAAAGGAATAGGAAAGAATTATAATTTTTAGAATTGTAGTGTTGGAGTTATTGTCGGAGTAATTATTATCACACACACATACACATCATCGTAAAACTAGTAAATTCGTATTTTAGGGACCCTAAAACGTGCTTATTCATTAAAACACCCCATCGAATTTTTTGACCAAAGACAATGGGTGAGATTCAGTGGGTTGTATTAGCGTGTTTTAAGCTAAAACAGTCCTTTGTCAAAAATATTTTGGCAACTTTGTAATACCTGTCAGAAAAAAGTGAGAGACAAAAGGAACAAGTAAAGAAAAAAATATTATTAACAGAAGTAAGAAAAAAAGGACAAATGTCAAAACTGATCAAAACGGGGGTTGAGATATTTTAAAATTCATTAACATTCAGGTATGAAATATGTAACACATAAAATTTGACATATTTCTAACCTAATTTTGCAATAATGTATATCTGAATTACTTTTCCCTGTGGTAAAATTTCTAAATCACAATTGAATCTCATTGATACATGTGGAAAATATTACAATGTTGCCTTATACTTAATACAAAATTTAATACAGACCTTAATGCAACCCACTGAATTCCACCCAATGTGTTTCATACCTAAAGATGACGGAAGATAAAAATTAATATTATATTCCCTATATAACGGATTTCAAGTAGACACTCGACATGTAGATAAGAGATGATATATTTTTTCTATAGCCGTTGAATTTATTAATTTTTGTTGATAAAGATAAAATGATTAAGACAGTTGCAAACGCCTTCTATAACCTAGCGATTTACGAACCCAAGTTGCAAGTACAACCGAAAAATCTTCACATGTTGATGAAAACATTAAATGAAAATTAATAAACTTCAACGTTAGTATTAGTACGAGTATAGCGAAGTCTGTTTTGTATATTGCAATAATTAATTTTATAGACGGAAATACTCGTATACAAGTATTAGTAAATTATATAAATTTTATTGTAAAACTGTTATGATTGTATATCTGAAGATATACAGGAAATATAATTATTTTATATACCATAAATCATTTTTTATTTTGTCGTTTGTTAATTTCTAATTTCTTGTATAGAAGATTTAATTGCATTAACTATTTTTTATATATCAATTGTTAATTTCTTATATACCATTTTATTGTTATCATTTACGGGGTCTTGACGCCACATTCCTGAGTGTCTGGTCGCGGATCCGGGGGCCCGGGTTCAATTCCGAAGCCAAAATTATTTACAATTTTAAATAGCAAAAAGTAACCCCTATAGTGCATTTTCACGCCAGCCAAGAGTGCCCTTGAAGTGACGCCTGGTAAATAGTACGAATATGTCATCATCATTACAGATATCTGGGATAAAGCAGATTGTCACACCCAGAAATGGGTAATATGCTGTGATGATATATTTATATATCTATTTATTTTTACCTGTCGCTAAGAGAGGTATTGGAATCATGCTAAAATTCGCATATCCAGATTTTAGTGGATAAGCACGTTTTAAGGCTCCTATAATCCTATTATAATATTTTTACGATGATGTCTGTGTGTGTGTATGTGTGGATATGTGGATGTTGGAACCACGGTTTCTCAAATACCATAATACTTAAAAAATATTTAACTGCAGCTTCCTCAATCTGACATTCCTGGGAAGAGCTGATTAGATTTTGGTAACAATTGGACAACCGGAAGTAATAGTTTCATTAAAAAAATCTTCTAAATATTATTTTTTGAAAATTTCTGTTGCTACTGGAAGAACATAAAATTCTACATCTGATACATTTAAATTTTTTAATATATCGTGTATAGATTTAGAGATAAAGGCACTATAATATATAGACTAATTTAATCGCATAGGCTAAGGCACTAAGGAAACCAGTTGACAAATTCAAATGTCTATAACATAGTTTGTATATGACAGACGTCAGTGTCAAAAATTAACAGTTTTAGTGACATTCTGAAAGCTTTTTCTCGATAGTACATTTAATCTTTCTTATTGTTTTAATAATTAAATATTTAAAATTGTAGGTAAAATGGATATATCTATCAGAAATACCGCCAATCTGGTTAATGAATTAGAAGAATTTCTGACAATTAGTAACTTCCTCATACAATGAAAAATAGATGTAATTAGTATTGTATGTGTGCAGAAGACATGTTAAATACAATAAAAAACCAATATTTGGGTAAAGTAATTTTTTTTTAATGTAATTTTTTGTTATAAAACGACGGTTTGATAGCGAAGTGCAATACAATACTTATATAGCCTAATATGGAAATGACGAGAGGTCTTGTGCTGGCCGCAACAGATTTTTATTATTTTGATTTGTATTTAAAAATACAGCTATCTATCTTTGTATAAAACTGTAAAAGCAAATAAGTATAAATTCCAATTTAGCGTTTTTTCAATTAAAATTAGCAATAAAATAAATAAGTTTTAACGAAGTCAATATCTTCTTACAACTTTTTTCCTCGATGTCAAATAAACAACAATTTCCTTCTAGTCTAAGATTGAATCTTACAAGTCAATAAATTATTCCAAAACTAGTTGCAATATATTTATATATTCATAAATTCTTGAACGGGGCAATAATCAAAATTAATTTCACACTCTCAGCGAGGAACAACTGCTGGCGTAAATTAATGCCGATAATTATATCTAAACCCTCTGCATCATTTATATCGGAGAGGCTAAAAATTCTTGCCACCACACTATTTATATCTCGAGTGTTTTGTTCCTTTTCTGTACGAGGAAAGTGCGACGAAGGAAACTGATCGAAGATAGCGCTGGATGTTTTTTTGGAAATTGTTGTCGGCCTGCTTGATTCTAAAGTTATTTTTTACCGAAAGGGAGGTATGAGAAATGGATGACTTTTGTTTGTTTTACGATAAAAAATTGCGATATATGGATTGTATTACGAATAATTAATAATGCTTTTAGATACATGTTAAAATATTTAAAAGTGAATATCGTGGGTGACCTGGCGATACCCCCTTTGTGATTTTAGCTAAAGTTTACGGGAGACTTTTAATTTACAATTATCTAACGAACAAAACTCACGTTTACAAAATTCGGACAGTTATATTCATACAGCGTTTTCCATTTATATATTTAGTGCGAACTTTTTTGCACTGAGTGCATAACTTTGTTTTCTATTTACTTAATTATTGCGCACTAGATGAGTTCTACCTGTTTCATTTATAATTTTTGTGAACTTTCTTTCTATGGGGTTCCGTGGCCGCGTGCCTGAGTGTCTGGTCGCGAACCTGGAGAACCGGGTTCGATTCCGACCGACGCCAAATATTTCGAATTTTAAATGGCACAAAAGTGACCCCTGTGGTGCATTAACCACGCCAGTAATGAGTGCCCGCGAGGTGACGCCTGGTAAGCGCCCGCACGGTACAAATATGTCATCATCTTTACCGATATCTGTGAAAACAGACTGGCCACCCAGAAATGGGTAATATGCCGCGATGATATATTTCTTGCACTTACTACAATTGTCAGTTCTTGCCAGTGCAGTCCTTCAAATTCAAATATTTTAAATTGTATAAAGTATCTCTGTTAGTACAATGGATGTAAAAAATTAAGTTTTTTGCCTATTGACATTAAAAGTGCGGTTTTTTGACAGCTAACAATCTGTAAAATACCACTTTACTGCGTAGGCAGTAAACATATTTGACATCATTCTACTGTAAATCTGGTATTTTAGTGCCTAGTTAAACAAATAACAATTGTTAATAATAGAAGAATTATTGAAAACATACGTTTGTCAACATAAACAAATAAACAATTGCGGTTGTATAAAGCCTCTCTATTTCACAGTGACAACTAACAAACTTGCACTAGATTTTTGAGAAATATTTAATTGAAAATTCACTATGCATGTGTAGTAACACTACATGCATAACTTCATTAGCTACTTAGTACAAAGCTAAATATATAAATGAAAAACGCTATTAGACTTCTCAAAAATCTTTTTTCGGTTCTGAATATTAATGTGGATCGCATCTTTTCAAAATAAACCCTAAACCTGTGGAACTCAAAACCTCGAAATTAAAGACTTTATACTCTTTTTTTGCTTAATTGATACTATGGTCGCGTCAAATAAGTATGAACTGATGCTTAACTTGTTCCCTTCTCCTCACCCCGTCCCTTGCCCTATGGTGTTACCGCTTCTTCATAACTTCGCATTTTCAACAATACCCATGAATTGGCTCTAGTCCATACATATTTGACGGCAACTGTAGATGGCAATAGTGACCACATTTATTCTTCCTATATAGAGTTTATTTTTTCTTTACAGTATTTTATTAAAGGCAGTTGCACAATAACCCGCACAGGAGAACGATAATGGTAACGTGTAGGATTTGTCAACATACCAAAACAATTATTTGGTGATGATTCTGGTTGAAATTTACAGGAAACGTGTAAAGTTAACTGATAATAATTAATTTATACCCAAAATTTCTCTGAAGCAATAATTTTTATAAAAACGTTACTTTAATAGCTAAAAAAGAGGTTGGAAGTGTGCTCGTTTTCGGGCTATTGTGCAACCGCCTTTATTCTAATTTTTGCTTGTTTTTCGTACATTAGCAATAGATTTTCGCCCTGTTAGTTTGCCAATAGGAGTTTTGAAGACATCCATTTTGTTCTTATGCCCGTATTCATAAACACTCGTAAAATTTTTAAACGGTTCGTTATAATTTTTATCCAATAAAAACAGTCCACATTGAAAGATAAATCGAAATTTTATTTGTCAAGTTTGATTCTATTTATCAAAAATTACAACGAACCGTTTTGAAACTTTACGAGTGTTTATGAATATGGGCATTAATGTGTAACACTTTATATTACAGACATAAGTTCATATTAAAATTTCACTACACATACATACAATTGCATATTTCAATGCGGAGTCATTTATATTCACTATTTGACTACAATTATGCAGATATTCATGTGAAAAATTAATAAATTCAATTGAATTAAAAATATTCGTCCAAATGTCGACAATTTGTGTAATCAGAAATTTTTACACTTGTTATTTGATGTAAAAGATGACGTGCAATATTAAATCATTCATAAATAATTCTGCCTAATTAATACAAGAAAAACCATTGTCAGTTTTTGATCAACAGGAAAGGAAACTTATTTTGTACTTTGCTTAAAAACAATAGCCGTATTACGAGTGCACGTTTATAATAAAAGCGCTAATATGGAGCACAAGCTTCATAAAAATATAATGTAAATACACGCTCCAAAAAAGCGGTTTTATTATAAAAGTGTTCTCTTGATACTGGCCTTTAACTTATGCAAAAACAACTAAAGACTAACTGCAAAAGAATCTATAAGAATCGTCTTCTATCGAAAAAAAAAAAAATAGTTATTGCAGTTATAACCAAAGTCAGTAAAAATCTTGAATACCTTTGAAATTATCGTTGTGATTGAAAATGAAAACATGATATTAACCAGAGATCATTTTTTTATAATTTGACATCTTTGGCAGTTTTTAAATCAAATCTGAAATTAATTTAACAGCTTTTAAGTTCTTCAATAAATTGGTTTGACAGTTTTTAAGTCTCCAAAAGTTAATTTGAAAGCATTCCAAAAGACGATTATTTGGGAACTTTAGGACGATCCTATAGCAATCCTCAAAATGATGTAAAACATGAGGTTCGCGCGAAACTCTTCAGCCCGCACTGTTGCACTATTCATTACAAACTTTACATATCATGAAAGAAGAAAGTATGATCTACAAATTAACAGTACACTTTTTGAAAATTTTTTAGAGGCCAGGTTATGACGACTTGAAAAACAGCTATTTTTGATAGCTGATTACATACTAAAAATTTATACTCAAATTCCTAGAAATAGAGGCTAAGGAGTTTCGCGCGATATACGATATTTTCTAGAATTCTTAGTAACTTGGGCTCATAGTAGACAGTCTTAGCCACGCGCTAAACCTTCATTTCGTTACGCTTCTCTACCTCAGATATACAGTTGGGAACGTAGCAATTATGTGTCTTTTGGAGTGTAGTTGAATCATCTGCATATTTTTGATCGCCGCAATAGACACTTACAAAATTGACGTCACTGCAAGAGAGACATAGAAGATCATGCATCCAAACAAACCTTCCATCGTTGTCTTGCGTCCCGTTCCCTGTTCCTATCTGTCATTGTGTTCGCATCTGTTATTCAGTGTTAAACCTAATTCTTTATTGTGATTTGTACGTTGAGTTTAATAAAAATGAGTTTAAAACCAGAAGAGGTGTCTTTGGTAACTTTTTTGTTTGATAATATTGAAGATCATTCGATTATTCAACTAAAACGATGGCTAGAGTGTAGTCAACGGCTGATGACAGGTCTTTGTTTGGATGGGGTAACCATAGCAACCTTGATTTCTATGCTTAGTCGTTAGAGGCGCTCGTGTAAATTGCAATTTTGTAAGTGTCTATTACATCGTCGCTATAGAATCGTCTTAAGAACTGGAAGCAACGAATGGTAAAGTGTATTACTGTTGAAGGGAATTGCTTTGAACATCTTTGAAATAAAATTCTAAAAAATATGAACCATTCTCAATAATTCTAGCGTGATTCCTGTATTCTAAATTTGTCCGGTATTGTCCTATCGCAATTTATCCGGTCTAAATTAGGTTTCGTCCGTAACATACAAAAAACTCAGGAAGTGAAGTTTTAGTATATTTATAAATATGAGTACCTTTTTGATAGGTGTACTTCAACTAAATCAAAAGTAAACAATTAAAAGTTTGTAACTTAAATCGTACGATTATTTTATCAGTGTACTAACAAGATACCACTTCAAACAGTAACCATATCCACTACTGTTAGTAAACAGCAGATTACTATTCGAGAGTCTCACAAATTCACATCTTTTACGCTGTTATGTTCTCTTGCGCATTTACCTGTCAACTTGGCGTAGATGGCGGCATTTACGCCGTGCTAATATTCGCTTGTCACAGAAACAACGAATGTTATAACAGTTGAAAAGCGTGCAAGTTGTTGCGTGATGCGTAGATGGCACTATGTGTCACATTACCCAAAGGATTTTCATAAAATGAGGAATTTACGAAGAAAGTGTTTGTTGTTTTTACTTACATCATTAGTTTTCTCTCAAATTCAATAACAGCCAGAAATATAGTATGGAAGGTTTTTTGCAGTTATATGTAAATAAATTTGGGTTCATTAAATGTATGTTTTAATTCTGAACCTCTTTTGTATCTACACTTTTGTTCTAAAATTAATAGAGAAGAAATTATCGCCAAATGAAAAATAATTCCATTAGTAACAAATAAAAGTAGACACTCGATATATAATTACAATATGTTAATTGGAAATATGAGTAAATGAATTCCTTCCTTTTAATAAAACACATTGATTAAACCATTATTTATCGCATGAAAAACTAAACAATGTTTAAGGCTACAAGGTTTTTTAATAACTGTTAATAGCTTTAATTACATCAAACAAAGTCAATACAATGAACATTAGCATTCAGTCTAATTACGCGCATCCGCTTTTATGAAATATTCAATGCACTGGGAAATGGAAAACTCGTCATGAAAATCACAGTTGCATTGAATCAATGAACAAGTGAATTGCTGCTCTTTGTTTGAGGCAAATTGATTTGGTAATTGTCATTTCGCATTAGTGAAAATAATATTGCTCTATTTTGTTCTATTTTCGCATATTGTGTAAAATATAATTATAAACATAGAAATGGCGTTAAAGAATCAACTGTTCACTACATTTAAAAAAAAGCGCATTGTTTCGCGCTGAGTATTCATCTATTCGTTTTAGCATAGTGTAGTCACCTACGAAAATTGTAAAAAGAAATTGTGGAAGATTCATTGACTTCAATGGGAAGGGACTCCGTGGCTCAGTTGGTTAGAGCGCCTAAGTAAATTTGAGGTCCAGGGTTCAGATCCCTACGGTGTCATTAAATTTTTTATAATTTCTTTCTTCGTTTATTTAATTTCTCCTTTATCCTTTTAGGGCCGGTATTATAAACGTCCAGTTAAATTTAGTTCCATAGTAAGTTTAATTAAATGAACAAATGCAACGCGAATTTATGACAGCAATGATTTAAATGTCATAAGAACATAGAAATTGATTCGAAGTTGTTCGCTTTAATAAATTTATTTTGGAACTAAATTTAACTGGATGTTTGTAAAATCGGCCCTAAGCCATTTCTATGTTTATAAACTTCAGGTAGGATCACAATTAATTATTATTAAAATATAATTATTTAATGGGTCGCATTGCTCCGTTCGGTGATGTAATTTTAACGGACCAAGTTTTAATCCGAAATCCGATAGAAGTAAAACTTAAAAATTACTTGTAATATTTTGTGTACATGAATTTATGGTTAAGAATCTGTAGAATCTTACTTATAAGTGTAATAACTAGATAGTATATGAACCAACTAAACCTTTTTTTTTATTTTGATGGGATTAACGGATTTTAATAAAACGGGTGAAACGCTATCAGATTGTCAAACCTTCGTAGACTGTTATGTAATCTGCCTAGTATATTTCTCTAAAAATAAAACAACAATAACCTAACGTACAAAAGTCACGCTTAGTAAACTCGGGCCAAGTTACGTGTGCGTTACGTTGTTATTGTTGGTTAATTAATTATTTGAGTAACGTGAAGATATAAATTAAGTCAAATACAATAATTTTTATAAATATTATGTTTCCATTGTAGTACAACTGATGATGATTGCTTTGCAATCGAAATGTATATTTTGTGAATAAAATACTACTATTTGTGAAGAAAGGTGTATTATTGTTTTTGATTTATTTTTGGTTCATATACTATCCAGTTACGTTATAGAGTATGTACTAAATTGTTTTTGAATGTTTGTAGACCCTGAAGAAGTGTACATCGAAATGTCGATTTTGTAAGAATCACTGTTACCAACCTAACTATCCTGTCTAACTAAAATTTCAAGTTATTATTAATACCTTAATAATCTATATCATTGACCTATTAAGATACTAAATTAAGTTTACTCGGAAACCAAAAGTGCAAAAATTAAGAATTTTATTCTCTCTTTATGGGGTCCCGTGGCCGCGTGCCTGAGTGTCTGGTCGCGAACCTGGGGGAACCTGGTTCGATCCCGACAGACGCCAAATATTTCCAATTTTAAATGGCACAAAAGTGCCCCTGTGGTGCACTCTCCATACCAGCTATGAGTGCCCGTGAGGTGACGCCTGGTAAGCGCCCGCACGGTAAAATATATCGTCATCATTACCGATATCTACATGTGTTGTAGATACTGGCACACCCAGAAATGGGTAATATGCCGTGATGATATATTTTTATATTTTTATTTTTATGAATTTTTGCGAGATAATTTGAAAAAAAAACTCGTTTTCGCGTTTTTCTATGTTAAACGCCCTTGTTACGAATTCTCTTGCTCACTCTGTATAATAAAAAATAAAAATGTACCCAATTCATTCTTCGGCTTAATGTAAGAACAACCAATGTTAACATTTCATAATTTTGAGAATGAGTGATTTAAAATCACCAAGAAACTATCAATGTTAGTAACATCGAGAGTATTTTTCTGTAAAACTTGACATTGTATACTATTAATGTTATATAAATTGTCAATACCACTAAAATTCTTCAAGATTTTACTGACATGTTATTGCAATATTGTTTTGATTTATGACATGACATTGATTCAATGGATGTCATTTCCTAAAAGTTCCTTTAGAGTTATTTTGATTTTTTGCACAATCATTCTCAATTTTGTTTAAGAAAGTAGACATTGGTTTTTAATAATTCTTGTTTATCAAAGTGTGCACGGATCGATTTCGTTTCTGTTTTTCGCAGCGTAAAAAATGATTATGCTTGATTGAAATGTTATAAATTATATTTATTTTTTGTTTATATACAGTCATTATCTATAAATAAAAACTATATAAGCTTGTCAATTAAGATTAAATTATACGTGAACTATTATCATAATTCGACATGCTTTCAGTAATTTAGCGAATTAATTACATGTAAAATTAATTTAGAATTGCAGAGTTTAAGGTGGAGCTACGAGAACAATCATTTTACTTACTTCCTTCTGACTTTACTATATTTGGAACAAAAATCATAAATTTATATAATAGATTCGCATTTCAACATTGATATTAGTGAAAGTATGGATTCTTAATTATAATAAATGATTGTTTCATATTTTTAAAAACTGAGGGGGAGTGAAAGCAATGCATTCTCTCATGAGATGTATATGTTACACTCTATATCCGAATTTGGGCATTGTCTGAAAAAATTGCTCAGAACTATACTTTGTTTCAAATAACAAAGGAATTTTGACAGTTAATTGAGGCGTGGTTTAGGAGTAGTTTTGCACCAAAACATTTTCGGTATTTAAAGAAGTGCCAATTGCACAAAACCGTAAAAATATAACCACAGCGAAATAGCCAGATAAAACTTAAAAACGACAATACAACAATAAATAACGCACAGCACTTACGAAGAATAAAATCATAATGGAGGGTTATACTGTTCAAGAAAGAGAGAGCTGATGTAAAAGTTGAGATGGAAGATCATAATACAAACAAACCATTGACATTTTTAAAGTTCTGTCTTCTGACACTTGTGTTGTGTTCCACATAATTCATTGTCTTCGGATGGCTGTGGAAACTTAAAAAAAATCACATTTGTCAAGTATTCTTTATAATTATAGCAGGATTCACTGTTGCAGAAATCTCACACGCATTTCATTTTTCTTATTTGGCACCATCTTGTTTCAACTGTTATCATGAGGCGTGTTTCTTCGCACTGTGATTCGTGATAAAATTGGACAAAGTGAACATGATCAAAAAGAAAATTGTTTCTTCCCCCACTCTTTCATTTTGTGATCACAACACGCAATTCCCCCTTTCCCTTCTGAATCGGTCTTTTCGTATGATCACTGTGATTGAAATAACAAAAGATTTGAAAATGGCTTTAAAAACAAGCAATGAAATATTGGAATGTGCAAATTTATGTCTACATCATCCGAACTACTAGAACTTGAGTCAGTAGATTCAACATTCATTATTGGTTTCGATTTTTCTAATATTATATTCTGCAGATACAACAAAAGTTAAAGAAACTTGTTTTCATATTTTACTTCATATTCCATACCAAAAATATTATTTTTTGCTTCAGCACAATCCATCTTTAAACTATTTTCGATTTCGGTATTACTTCAATCAAAATAGCTGATTTATCATTTGACGTTTGTCGCTAGTTCGTTCGACGTTGTGCAGGTTTCACGTCGATCGAGTTAATTTTGTTGTTTCTTTGGAATTAAATTTAATCATGATTCAAAGGAATCATTATTGAATAAATCATTATTTAGAAAATCATAATCACAGTCACGTCTATGGTAGCGATTTGTTTGTATTATAGCAGCTGAGTCACGCGTAGTTCAAGGAAAATATCAATAGATGGCAGCACGAAAATATGTCTCTATATAACCTTCCATTGACATAATATTTGAATTTTGTTTGTATAAACCGCGCTTGACTACAGCGCACAGTATCCAATAGAATCACAAGAATCTATCTGTCAAAATTCTTTCGTTATTTCAAGCAGAATATAGTCAAGTTAAAAATACTAGTATTTATTTGTTATTTTTTTAAACAAACCGTAACATAACCTAATTATTACTATACTTGCATGACTATGACCGCAAATAGTATTGTTCAATTTTGTATATCAGTTGAAATGGTAAAATTCGGGTTTGCGAATTCTCAAGTGTTCGAAAATTTTTTCGGACAATGCCCGAATTCGGGTATAGAATGTAGCATATACAATATATCGATTATTTTTTCCATGGTAGGGAGATAGAAAATTTTGAATTTATATTTCGTTGTTTATCCATTTTGAACCATTTTTATCAAATCACAAATAAAATCTTTGTAAATCACTATCAAATCCACAGTCCGTCACGCTATATCTGTGAATAAAATATCTACCAGTTCCACTAGATGGTATCACTGTAGCTGGGTGTTGGGAATTATGTCCGAAACATACATTACTGTCTGATAATTACGGTCGAACAGAGGAGACCTGGCCCACTGGCCCCGTATGTGTTTATCCTACACTCGCATCAGATTGCGTGCGTGTAAATATCGTTTTGTCTCGAGATAATTTGCTGGAATTGGTCGGATAAAAGTGATGTTAGATTGTTAGATTTTCATTTCGTTTCAATTGAGAAAATGTTGCATTCATAAATATATTTCGGAATAGAAATAGTAAAATTATTTTTGTCAGTGTAATAGAAAATAGTATATTGAAACACAATTGTTAAAATTGGACATTGTAATACGTGTTTTTCATATTATTTTTCCTATTTCTCATTACTTTTATTTCAAAATTATCATTAAAAGAAATATTAAAATATCAAGTTGTTTTGAAACATATGTTTTGACATTTTGAAAATAGTTATTTAGGAGTTAGGTTGTTAAAAATTTATAAATATTATGTTATGAACCTACAAATAAATACTTTGAAAATTTCTTTAATTGTTTCAGCTCCTACGTGGTGAAACTTATAATTCATTTTTTAAAATATTTGTGGAACTAAAACTAAAAACCCTGTTTCAATACTTAAAAAATAAATACTTTGAAAATTACAGAATCGCACCGATTCTGTAATTTTCTATAGCACTAAGACTAAGAACTGTAACTCTCAACAAAAGCGCTTCATTTTTTATGTCAAACGATAATAAATGTATTAGTAAACAAAAATTGTTGCGATTTTGTTCACTTTTACTTACAATTATCAGAAGCAGTTGTACAAATGTTGAACTTTGTAACACAGGTTTTGACTAAAACAGTGTCACAAAACTGACTTTTTAAGCACGTAACAATATAAGTTACAGAAGGCAACCTACTCTAGCACGAGTTTGAATTTATATTTCCACACGAGCGCGAACTAACGAGTGCTTTAAAAGTCTTCTGTGGCGTTTTTTTTTTATACGATTTTCTTTATAAAAAATCTGATGTGACCAACACAAAATCTCCCGCTATTTAATTTTTATTAATTTAAATACATACCTACGGATTTACCAACTGTTCCATTGCATAAAACTATTGCTTTATTTACTATTTTCTTTGTAATATGTCACTATTATTAATTTGAAGTGATTAGTTTTTTGACAGTGACATTTACTGTCAGTTACATTCATTTGAAATATGAACTGTGTAACAAAGGAATTGTGTTTTCTTAGGCTTCGGGACTTGTAAAAAAAATTATTTTTAAATTTATCTGTAAAAAATATAGAAAAAGTATTAATGTATTCCTGTAGAAAATTCAATAATCTTTAATTTTCATAACGACAAAATGCGAAAAAATGGCATTTAATGGTATTTTTTGAAGAAAAACCATTGTGAGCTTCAGGCAAAGTGCCATTTCCGGTTATCCGATTTACACCAAAATCTAATGGATTCTTTTCATATTAGAATAGGGTATAAATACAAGGTTTCAAAATTTTCTGAATGATAGTAATTGAGTTAGAGCGAAGACAAAATCCCTACACATACACACATACATACACACACACCCATAGATACATACATACACACACGCATACATACACACATACAGACATCATCGTGAAAATGTTAAAATTGGATTCTAGGGACCTTAAAACGTCATTTACTAAAATCTCGATATGTGATTTTTAACACGATCCCTATACCTCCCTTACCAAGGGTAGCGGGAGGTAAAAAACAGACATTTCCATTAAGGGAAATATTTGACAGGATAGTTAGGTTGGTAACAGTGATTTGTGTCATTATTTTATCCGTTCCAAGGTGTATTTAGGGCACTCATATCAATCCCAAATAACAAAATATTACTAAAAATCGTTTAAGAATGAAGCTCCTTTTAGCATCAATATATGTGCTAGGTGCTAGAGAACGAGGTATGGCTGCAAAATAACGAGATTGATCTTAGAACATTGACAATTTATAAAATTATACCAAACAAATATTGCCACCCTCAATGTACTCTCCTCCACGAACCCTACACCGCCCGATGCGAATATTCCATTGTTGGAAGCAATGCCTGCAGGCCTTTTTTGTTAGGTTGTTCATAAGCTCTGGCACTTTTTCTATAACTGCATCTCGGCCTCGAATTTGGTTGCTTTTAACGCAGATTTACAATTTGGGAATAAAAGCAAGTCACATGGCATTAGTTTAGATGAGTACGGTTGATGTACCAACACTTTGATTTTGTGTTTCTCTAAAAAATGTCTTGATAGATAGGGCATTGTGTTCCGGCGCGTTGTCTTCATGGAGAATCCGTGAGTCGTTTTTTCATATTTCAGCCCTTTTTCGTCTCACCCGTGCATGAAGGGTTATCAAAATCTTCTTGTAGTATACCTGGGTAACGAACTGTCCCTCAGGCACCCAATTCATATGAACAGTCACTCGGATTTCGAAAAAAACAATGTCAGTACACGACCGAGACGCTAATCGTCTCCGATCAGTTTTCTTCCTTCTTTAAATCTTCTAAACTGCTCGAAAACTTGAGTATTAGATATACCTTCATCTCCATAAACATTCTTCAACAATTCGGACATTTCTGTAGCGCATTTATCAAGTTTCACACATAATTTCATATTGACAATAACATAATAGTTTTTTTTTTAAACTTTTCATTATCTCCACAAATGATATCATATGAAATCGAAAGAAAACTATTTAATGTAATTAGTCTAAAAGACAGACGAGATATGTTGTCCTGCATTTTCATTTGGGATATACATAACAATTTGCAGTACCTGAGCTACTAGAAAGCTTACCTTTTTACATACCAAAAATTGCTTTAAGACTGAGAAATATAATATTCAAAATAGAAAATAGCTCGTCACCGCTGATAACTTGTTTTACATTAATTAGTAACTTATGCACTTGCAATGCAAACTTTGATTTATTTCATTGTAAAAAACCATTTATTATAGATCTATATTTAAGTAATGTTTAATTATGTATTGATGTACTTACTTATTCTACTGTTTATATGTAATTATGTATATGTATTTTTGTATCTGTTGATATGTAATTGGAATTTTTCTCTGTATATTGACAGTTTAAATAAACCATTATTATTATTATAATTCTGGCGGATTACGAGAAAGCGGTTAATTTCAGTCAAAAGATACTGCCGAACGGTTTGCCTAATTATCTTGAAATTTTAACAGTGGATGGAGGGAAAATGAAAAATGAATATGATACACCCTGCAATGTAACCAAACTTAGAGAGAAGCGGGAAAAATAAATCTCGTTATTTAATAGCTCCACTTCGTATGCCATTTTAATTCTGAAACAGAGAAAAATTATTTTCTTTCGGAAGGGGTATCGTGGTTTTTCTCAGCAAAATATTCTGTGTGGAATTCAAGTTTAATGTATAAACCACCTAGTAATAGAATAAATATGAAACATTTTTCTGTAACCATTAAAATAGCAATGCCCATAAAAGTGGTTTTGTAATAACCATCTTGCATATGCCGTCCATGTGTGCTTTTGCTATAGTTATTATAGTCCTCATACCGTTTCTGAAGAGCGGAACATTTTCATTTCATGATAAAGCGTTTTATGACTTACGTTGTAATAAATAAAACACGTGATTAAAATCATAATAAAAAACACAGCGAAATGTGAATTTCTCTTAATTATTTTGTTTGTGAAATGATTTCAACAGAGACCATAAGCTTTTTGCTGTGGTGATTACATGCCGTTACAATGTGGGCTTTTTGTGCGTAGATTTTTGTTCTAATTGCATCCTGTATTTGCGTGAGTACAATTAATATGAGTTTATTGATAAAGCGATGAACAAGCCTTGAATGGATTCCCTTGGCATTGCTCACTTGATTCAGAGACAAAAAAGATTTTTTGTCTATTGTTTTTTGTCCAGCCATGCTCTGGTGATCTCTACGGGGATTTTTGAACTCATTTGTTGGAATACGGTAATGAATTCAATGATTTTTCTCTTTACGCCAATAACAGTGTATATTTCGATATTTGCTCTTTCATCCATGCTATAAATTTATTACTATGTCTTCCATTTTTATTCATTTCTTATCGAATAGAAATTATTGAATTTAATAATGTTGTTTGGTCTTGATATTTCGTTTTGGAAAAGTATCTCTCGGGGTCATCTTCCCAAAACAAATTTGTGTGTTCGTTATGTGACGTTTTTCAACTACAAACCATTCCACTACCGACTTAATTGAGGCGACAACAATACCCTTACTGTGTGTGAGTGTCGATTCTAATTAATTTGCAGTTTAGAGACTGTTTCAATTATTGTTGTCAAATTTGTTACCGTAGTTACTAATATAGGGATTTAATATTTTAATTTAGTATAAGCCATTTGCACAACTTGAGAGTCAGCACCTCTTATTGGCAACTCAAATTAAGCTTGACACATCTAGCGGTAAAAATAGAACTAGTGAAAGACAGATACTAAGTTTATGATATTTCTAAAATTCTGGTGTATTTCTCAAAAAACTAGGATAGCGGGGGTAAAAAAAAATAGAATTTTGCCATACGAAATAAATTTACTCTTCATTTGTGATAAATGTAACCACAAAACAACATTAGCTGTCATTCAATATCTGTCTTTGGTTAACCATTTTTGTTTGCGATAGCAACGCCGCCATCTTTGATTTGAGTCACCAATAGCGGCTAATTTGTTGGGGAAGTATCATTTTTAACATTTCGAGAAAGTGATTAAATTTACAATAATATTTATATTTTGTTAAGAAAAACTGTGTCTTGCTACTGTTGATTATCAGGTTATTAAAAATTAATCTATATTAAAATGAGGAATACGGAGTTACAATTTTAACAGCAATATTTAATTACTCATTTGATTAACAGGGACGTGTTTTTTAAATGCATGTGCGTGTCAAGATTATGATTCTAAATATCATCCATTGTTATAAAAAAAAAATTTTAAGCAACAGATTCAACAAAAAGAAGTAAGATACTAAAATACATAATGCCAACTGTGTAAATACTAGATATAGTATAAGCAATGTTAAAAACATATTACAGAAGGTATAGGTATGTAAGAATCAATTCAAATGGGTAGTGCATGCGAACCACACGGTACAGACAGATACCGCATAGCCTCTCCTACCTAATTCCTACTCTCACCTCCACGTGGTGAACCCTGGTAACCTGGATAACACAGGGCAAACGAGAGAGGAAGAAATGGTCCTCCGAAAAGGGGGTTGGGCGTTAGGCCAACAACCTAACCCCGTAAAAAACAACACGTTGTGAAGCCTCAAGATAAGCCTCGGCCAGTGACGGATTTACGGCAACGACCCCAGCAAAGAAGAAGGGAACTGAATATTGGAACGTGGAATGTACGCAGCCTGAACAAACCAGGGGCGTACAAAATACTACAATGTATGAATTCGGCTTCCCACATAACGAACGTAAAATGCCAAGTAAAAAAAATGGGCATTGGAAACTGGAGGGAAGCAGCTACAGACCGAGCACGATGGAGACAAGTCATTGAGGAAGCCAAAACCCACCAAGGGTTGTAGCGCTATATAGAAGAAGAAGAAGAAGAATCAATCACGTTTCGTTCATAGGTAGTTTAATTCTCTCTACATTTAATCTGTGTTGACACTGACTAGGAAACTATCTTTTTCGATATAAAAAAAGCACATACAGACAAGACCATTGTTGTAGCCCTTTTCGATAGTTCTCTTTGACATTATTGATAAATCACGTAAATCAACAAGAAACACACAAATGCCAATGTATTTCAAATTATTTCTTGAACCGAGTTACAAGATACGTTGCCTTATGAACAGATTCTATAACTTGTCTGAAAAAAAGAAACCCCTTCAGTTATGATTTATTTCGCAATGTCATTCTTACTTAATAAGATTGCGAACCTGGTGGCGAAATTTGGAACTAAAACAGTTATTCGTATGTTTTAAATAGTCTTGCACAGTTTATAGTGGAAAACAGATAATAGCACTAAAATTTACAATTATTTAATTTATTATAATCTAATATCTATTGTAAAACTGGGCATAAGAAAAAACTAAACTGTGAACATAACCTGACAATTACTAACTAAAATATTTAATATGAAAAATAATAATTAATCTACTGCTACAACTAATAAAACAGGAAACAATGATATATACTCTACCTAAAATAATAATAAACACTGAAAGAAAAGTGAAAATAGAAGAAAAATCAAAGAAAAACTACTGACAGCAATGACACGCATATGGAAGATAACCAAAATTGCTCCCTTGTCGAAGGTTTGACTTTTGGTGCACAGCGCCATCTGTATTTAGTGAAATATCCCAATATTGTATTTTATTTTTAAAACAATTACCAGAATTCTGAGGATAATTTGAAAGCCTGCATCAAAAGTGTTACTATACAAAATAGAATAATTATTTTAGTAAGGCGTGCAACTCCTTCGGTTATAACTCAATTTTTCCTGAAAGTACCAATTACGTTCCGTTCGGTGTTATCATTGTTTGAATTTTAAAATAAGTAATTTTATTTCCACCGAATTCCTTGTACTTTTAATGAAAATGCTCTGCCGATAAGGACGATTAATTTTTAAAGCATTAAAAGGTAATTTTGTTCTTAAAAATTGGAAAATTTTGCGTGTAAGAATATTACAGGTTATGTGTAAACCATAAGTAGTTTCTGTAAATAATTATGGATTATTAAGCCGCATATTACATCTTCAGCAAAATTGATTTCGCTGTTTCAATTTAACTTTGAATTAAACATACATTAGCTTGGAAATTTCAGGTGCAAAATAAAAACTTTTAAAATTAATTAAAAACCATCTCTGCGAAGAATTACAAAGAATCCAATGAGATTCTTGTTGAAAATATGTTAATGCCATTTAGGAATGTATAACTGCACAATAAATTGTGTTTAATGTCAGATAATCTTGAAGATGATTTCGTTTATTTATTGATTGTATAGGAGATTGGAAAGTTCTGCGTCTAGTTTGTCGTTGAAGTTGATAGTTTTTCACTTTGTGCGGCATTTCAGGCATCCTAATAGCGTTTTTAATGATCTGCTAAGTAGGAAACAATGTTATAAATTATTATCTATATAGATATTTTCTAATGTGGGTGGATGAATCGTAGAAATTGTGTTTTCACTATAATACATTCATATGCAAACGACAGAATGCTATAGTTTCTTTTCTGTTGTTGTTTTCTTCTCTTCTCGTCCTTACGAAGCATGTAAGATTGCGTGCGAAGGAATAATTACATAGGTAATCATTTCAAATTGTCATTACCGGCTATCTCTACTCCGGCATGTGTAGCAATACTCGTCTTTATAAGTACTCATATAACACGGATCTCGTACATGGATTTCTTAAACTACAGGGTGATCAAAAAGAACTGATTTCATTGGTAATACAAATCTGGGGATCTTTTTCTATAGTTTATATGTTTATAGGTGAAGGCAAAAGTACTATTTGGCATATTATTTTGACAATAAATACAAAAAGGTTATGTCAGAGCAGAGGCCTGACAGCTAATAGGATTTTGAGCGATAAAAATGCTTTAGATTATTACTCTATGGGTAATGTAAGGAATAAAAGTATATGGGTAAGGGAAACAATAACCATTTATATAAAAAATTGTAAATATACTCAAATTTAATTTTTCAAATGTCACTCTCAACATGTCAAAAACAGGAAATATACACTCCTGGACAAAATTAACGCATCACTTTTAATATTTCGTTTATTTCACAAAGTTAGCTTATTTTTGGCATGTTTTATCGTTTTTTAAATTAGTCCTTTACAGGTAATTAAAAATTTTGGAAAATAACGCAACATAATATACCTTTAAATTAAAAACTACAATATTATTCAAAATGAAGACATTGTGGTTTTTTTAAATAAATTAAAATTAAAAATTTTATGAGAAAAAATTAAATAATACTTGGTATTACCACTTCTTACATTAATTATGGCTTGCTTTCTTCGTCCCATGCTTCGAAATAAATTTCGAATTGCATGGTGAGGTATGTTTCCCATTCTTGTAGCCCAGCATTCTGTAGCTCATCTACAGTGCATGGGACGGGTACAAGACCTCTTTCGCTTCTTTTCAGCATATCCCATACGTGCTCTATTGGATTTAATTCTGGACTGCTAGGAGGCAATTCCATACGGTTAATTTCTACCGTATTTCAATATTCATCTACGCCCCGAGTCCGAAGCGATCTTACATTATCATGAATAAATATGAAAATACCTCCAATTACCGGCAAAAAAGGAGTGACATGGTCTTATATGACATCATGCACGTATTGAATCACAAAAGCAGGGCTCTCGTGGAGCAATTTATCACTGAGTATATCGCTGTCCAGGTCTCCTCCAATCTTACCAATTTCGAGTATTTTTCAAGTATAGCCAACTGAATCAGTTATTTTTGATCATTCTGTATAAGAAGTTCGTGGTTTTATATTATTGCAATGAACGACCGGTTTTTAAATGGTAAATTTCTATAGCGTATTTTCCACTACTGCTAAAGTGTCCGTGAGGTGACGCCATCTGTTGCAAAAATATATTGTTAAAATTTATTTCAATTTTTAGCCCTTCGGATTTAATTTTTTTTTCTTTTTTGCCACGTTCGGGTTTATTCTCGTAGTAGTGGACCTCCCGGGGAGATGAGAAAGTAGAACCTTCCTTCCAAAATAGTTATTTGCTTATTTATATCACTAGTCTAGAAATGAGATGAAATCTTTAAGTACGCGTACTCGTAAAGTAGTTTTTGGACGTGTGATATACAGGATCTCCATTAATTTATTAAATAAATATATCATCACATCATATTACTTATAGCTGGGTGTGCCTATTTGCTTTATACGCAGATACCTGTAATGAAAATGACGTATTCGTACCGTCAGGAGTTTACCAGGCGTCACCACGCTGGCAAAAATTCTAAAGCGTATTTTTTGCGATTTTGGCCATTTCACGGATTTCAGTCTTTTAATTATACAAACTGTAGAGACAAATATTATTAAAATAGGTGAACTTATGTCATTATATTGATTATTTTTTCACATTTCTTGGGGTCCCGTGGCCGCGTGCCTGAGTGTCTGGTCGCGAACCTGGGGGAACCGGGTTCGATCCCGACAGACGCCAAATATTTCCAATTTTAAATGGCACAAAAGTGACCCCTGTGGTGCACTCTCCACGCCAGCTATGAGTGCCCGTGAGGTGACGCCTTGTAAGCGCCCACACGGTAAAATATATCGTCATCATTACCGATGTCTATATGTGTTGTAGATACTGGCACACCCAGAAATGGGTAATATGCCGTGATGATATATTTATTTATTTATTTATATTTCTTGAAACCAATGAAATGTTTCATTTCCTGTCACGTGTCATCGTTTTAGCCAATTCTGCCATTATTATAGTGAGAATAAAGCTCTAGTGGTTATTCCGGGAATAATCTCTGTAACTTTTATTTTGTCAGGTAGTTATCAACACATAAATAAAATGAACGAAAAACACCGATTTAGTGGTATTTCTGATCATGAAATAAATAAAAAAATTATAGAAACCTCTTCTGGAAACACCGTAATTAATATTCACTCGGTATGAAGCCGATTATTTATATTTATTTTGCCCTGTCAAAGTTATGTTCTAGTTGTCAAAACAGACTTGCCAACTGCACCAGGTAAATGGATGAATCTAGTTAATTACGACAGCAGATGGCGACACAATAGCAAACAGTCCGTTGTTTGAAACAAATTTGTAGACCAAAAAATAATCTTATTAAATATAATTCGAGAGTGCGATAAATTAGAAAATAATTATTCTCCAGTTTCTTTTTCAGAAACCTATCAAATTATTTTCAATTATTTCTCTCGTTATATTACTATTGAGAATTTGGCATCAGCGCGTTGAGATGTTTCTTATTACTAAACAAAAATTGGAATTCCGAATATTTTTAGGATTTTAGAAAAATAGGTGTACCCTATTTGAGTTTTGTTGTGGTATAGTTGTGGACGCCCCCATTTCGGTCATTCCTGTAAAATATAAATAAAGCTGCGAAATAATCACGAGATTGTTATTTTATTTGTATTATAAATAAAATGAAAAAGAAGTTTATTTTCATATAAATGATAATTAGCATAAAAATAAAAAATCTATATGTTACTTCTCCTTAATAAGAAAAATATCATTAATTTGTTGTTTTATTGGTCCAATTAAAACTAAAATCGATTAAAACTCTGTTTAATTTAGTTCCGCATCGAAGTTCATAATACGTCGCCAAGAACCTTGATGGCATTATAATAAAGAAGTATAATGATAAATTAAGAATTTAATATTTAAATTTAAAAGCATTGGTGGGATATTAAAAATTCTTGGAACTTAATGAAGAAACTAAAAATTCTTAAGATTCTAAGTTATGCGTTAATATTTTTCAAATGAGATGGAACGAATTTTATTTTCATCCGTATAAGTAATGCATTTTAAATTAACTTATTAATATTTCACAAGGATAAATATAATATTAAATACTAAATATAATTTGTAATCTTTGTCATTGTGGGTCTATATACAATAATAATTAGTTTTAGATATAAAAAATATGTAGATATAAATAAATATTATTTTGTATATAAATAATTACAGAGAAACAATCTCATTGAATTTTTTTTATATTTAATTAAAAAGATCAAGGCTTTTACTCACTGGCTAATAAATTAAAAACACATTTTTGAAATAAATAATTGTACAATTTCCAAATCTGTTCCAGTAATATATAATCAAGAGTTAATTTCTATCACATTTGTTATTATAACACACTATGACATGGTACAAATGAAATAAAAAATTGGTAACAAAGTGACACGAAATAATTTGTACAAAAAATGATTAAAATTTAATTACATGAAATTTGTGCACGCTAAAATCATTAAAAATAAGACAATTTTTTAGAATTTGATTTTAAATATTTTCAATATTTAATAATCTTTAATTCTTATAATAACACAAATCGTATACCTCCCGTACCAAGAGTAGCGGGAGGTAAAAAAACTGTAACAATACCTATCTGACAATTCCTAAATGGTGAACAGTGTTTTTGGGTAATTAATTAGTAATTATATTTTCTGATTGATTTTGTGTGATTGTGCCGGAATGGTTGTGTCAGCTTCAGGTACCTTCAAAGTAGTTCCTTCTAACAATATATACCATTCTTCTTTCCATTTCTTACAAGTTCCCAATTAATTTCTTTTGGAATGTTTTGATACGAATTGCTGGGAAACTTAAAAACTGTCATTGCTGTCATTAATTTCTGGTGTCTTAAAAACTACAAAAGCTGTCAGTCTATTTATTGAGCAACTTAAAAACTGTCATGTTAATTTCTGACTGATTTAAAAACTGTAAAGTTATAAATCATGATTCGAAAACGATACTTGTAAAACTTTATTAATTAAGACAATTCTATAGCAGTCCTCAAAATAATGTAAAAGATGAGATTCGCGAGAAACGGTACAGCCCGCACTATTGAACTGTTCTTAACAAACTATGCATATTCTGAAAGAAGAAAGTATGATCTACAAATTAACCGTACACACGTTCTCGTCACCAAAAATCGAGGGACGATTATAAGCAGCAAATAGATTAACCACCCAACATTTAAGTTCACTAAGAAACCTAAAATATATGCCAGTCATTATATAATAAGACTGAAAACTGTCAATGTTTTGCACCCAAAACTAAAGCAATTAAATAATCTAGTTTTATAGTATAGGTGCCGTTAAGCTGTTTATAACTGTCCCTCGATTTTTGGTGACGAAAACTATGTCATGAAATTATGTAAGTAAATGTGTAAAATCAGTGAAATTCCCCGGTTGGTGACTTGAACGATGGGTGAAGCGACAAAATCCTTACGTCCTGCTGTTCCGTAACTGGGCATTACATCCGTATTCTGTTATCAGATAAGCGGCTCGTGCTGCCCTCCGTGTCCAGCGGCGTGAACTACACAAACAATCACGCATCGGCCGCCACGTGATCTTATCAGCGTTCGTTTTTCTCCGTCCGCGTTCGTCATTTATTCCAACGCCGCCTGTGCTGTGACGAATCTAGCGATGTCAATGCTCAGGTTTCTAATTGCAATGGGAATATTAAATTCGGTAATTTTGATTGTGTTATGTCGCAGGCAGTATCAGATCGCGCACGAAGCTGCGTGATTTGTTCTTTTTTCTAACTCGCCACGGTCGTAGTGTTGATGAATATTTTTGATTAGTGGTTTTGATTGTCGAATGAATTATGTTAATTTTCAGGCGACGCGAACATGCGAGTTTATTTAATGTCTTATTTCATGATTATGATTTATCATTATGAAAGATGGGAGCGTGTAGTGTACCACTGTTCTTTGTTTTGTTATATATTTCCTATAAATTGGTTCGGTTACTTATCATATACTTCTCCAACACTTAACATAAATTTATGCAAATATTACAATCATTACGTGTACACCTTTTTTGTTACACAAATTATATTACATACATCATCACGAATGATACCCATTGCTTCTGCTTTGCAGAATTCTGTAATGACATATTTGTTCCACAGAGGGAGTCATCTTGCGGGCATTCACAACTAGTATGGTGAGTGTACCAAAAAGATTACTAATTAATTTGTAAATATAGAACACAGGTATTTAGAACCACAGCCTCTTACAGATCTGAGAGAATTAAATTTTGGATTAACACAATTTAATAACTTCTTTTTTCAAAATTTTGTTCTTTAAAATTAAGAGTCAGTAACCGGTTGGAATTTAGAAGACCCGGGTTCGAATCCGGGTCTTCTGTGGTGCTCTCCCCCAATTGTTTGGAGTGTCATTACAGAAATCTGGAAAATTAAAAGCAGAAACGGATAATGATTTTTAAAATTTAATTTCAAACATTATTTTCTTGCACTTCTTAAAAACTTCCGTAACCAATTTTTTTGGGAATGTTTTCAAACTAATTTCTGAAAAACCTAAAAACTGTTAAATATGTCAAATTCATTTCTAGGGACTTAAATACGTATATTTCAATTTTATAATGTAATTTTAAATTGAATTATTAAATAAAGATTGAAAATTTGACGGTATATCAATATTACAAATCTATATGATAATTTCATATTATATTTTACAAGCGTAACGTCGTCTTTTATTTTAAATTACTACTGTAAATTCTTTTAAATATTTTATTTACTAAAAGCTGAGAATCTTATGCCGTTATTTCGCTTAAAATTTCCTTTAGTTTTTTTTCTGTTGTTGGTATATACGAGTATAAATAAGTACCCGTTAATGGGCTTTGTGCACTGATATCAGTAAAACAATGTATTATGTTGTTGCACATTAAAATTATAAAATAGTTTAGAAAATATCGTGTTGTGTATCACTAGAACGAAGAAATATCTATAATAATATTAAAGATTTCCAATAATTTAATTAAATGTAAATTATATTGTCGGTATTAGTTTTGTTTAATTCAAAACAATTTTAGATGTCCATTTAGTGGGCTTTTATCGTAGTATATGATACACAAATAATGTGTTAGGATATGTCGAATACGAGTACATGAAACTAGTTCTCGAAATCTCGAGCTTGACCGGCCGCAAGAGTTCCAGTTTGTCCGCTAGTGACGCATCGGTTGCCGCCAAACATTTCACTGTACCGTCGGACTTCTACCTCCGTATTTACGCCTTGTTTAAGACAATGATTTAAACTTTCTTTAAACGCTTTGTAAATTACTAATCAATTTTATTCGACTAGTATTTATTTATTTGCTATAATTAAACACTCACTATCTTTTCCCATTAATTTCTTCTCTGTTATTTTGAACTTTTTTGTAAGTTTATGCTTGTCAGTCGTGCTGAAATTTAATTACACCATAAAATATCTTAATAAAGTAACAGGACGATAGAATTCAGAGCGATTAATTTTAATAGCAAATCTGAAAGTCCTAATCTCTATTTACATTATCTATTAAAATACTGAGCATAAAATAAATTCTTCACTTGAATATTGTCGCATGTATGTAGGCGCTTTTATAGGTATTGATGATAGATAATCAATAGAAATATTCAATAGATAATTTCACAAGAATCTTCAATATATTCTTATTTATTTATATATTATCATTAAGTGCATGACTGCTTGCTTAACAAATTATGAAATCTACACAAATGGTTAAAAATTTCTGCAAAATTCTTTCGGCTGCTTTAAATATAGACTTAAAACTTTAAAAAACTGTGGGGCAAATAAGTGATAATATTTTGACCGACATTTTAAGGGTTATCTTCTAGTCCGGATTTAACTTCTACCGAGACCTTGGGCAGAATGAAAAACATCTTTGCAAAAATCCAGTGTGTGCAGTAAAACTTATCTTGCCAGACACATGGGACATTACAGAAAAAATCTGTTGTGGCCAGCGCTATACCTCCTGCCAGTACTTCTGATGATGCTATAACTAGCGATATTGTACAATAAAGCAAAAATATACATCTAGTGAAACTAAACCTAGTGTTATTTTTTTTTAACTTTTATTAATTTAAATACATACTTAATAAATATTTATTGATGCTGGAAACTATATTATGCTTCTTTGCATTCGTATAATATAATTATTGTTTTATTCAGTATTACTATTTTCTTTTTAAAACGTTACTATTAATAATTTGATATGATAGGTTCTTTGGCAGCGACATTTATCTGTTAGTTACATACATTTAAAATCTGAACTGTGTAATTAAGTAATTGTTTTAAAAATAATAATAAAATTTTGTGGTACAACATCAAGAAGATAATTAATAAATATATTTTTATTTAAATTGTTTTTATCTTTGAAACATAGGCTCCGGAATTTATAAAATGTAGAAACTTTTAATAAATTTAAAGGTATTTTTCGTAGAAAAACTATTTTGAACTTCAAGTAAAGTGTCATTTCCGGTTAACTGATTTACACCAAAATCTAATGGCTTTTTTCCATATTAAAATAAAATAAGGTAGAAATAGGTTTCAGAATTTTTTGATTAATAGTATTTGAGTTAGAACGTTGACAAATTTCATACATCATCGTGAAAATATTAAAATCTGATTCTAGGAACCTTAAAACGTGACATGCGATTTTTAGCACGATCTCTGTGCCTCAAGGGTAGCGGGAGGTAAAAAACTACAAAGGGATATAACGCCTGATAGAATTAATGCTGGTATTACTACTAAAGGCGATGTAACCCAATATTAAATGGCGGAATATTTGAATAACATATTCAGTTCTAGTATGATTAAAATCTATATTTTAAGCTAGTCGAAAGAAATTTGTAGGAATATCTCACCATTTGTTTTATAATTTGTTTGTTGAAAATGTAAACCGGCCAAACTATTATGAGTTTGGGCTCGTAATTGACGTATTTAAACTCAAAAGGATCAAAATATTAAAAATTGTTTAGTCTTAAGACTTTAAGCGTCTTTATACTCATGTAAATGTACAATTGTTTAAAATATACAAAACACTCTAATTGCTTTCCATTTTAACTAAAAATAATCTCGTTAACTGTAGCCTGTCAAAATGTACAGCTCTCGATCGTCAGTTGTCCTCTTCTGGAGTTGATCCGGAGTCCGGAGTGTAAACATGGTTCGGTTAATTGGCGTACAGAACCGAAGGTTTACGATTGTCTTGCACGTTACCATAACGATTGCATGGTACTCTAAAGCAACTTATCACTAATGCACGTTTGTTCTATACATCTGTGCGCACTTTGTCATTCGCTCTAACTGGATGCCAGTGGCTAACAAACAAACAACACGGGGAACTCTAAATAAAGAGATAATTATTACAATAAATAGAAAGAACAAGAGTAAACACTAGTGTCACACTTACAGAAATTGGAAATGGGTTGGAAAACGTGTTCCTTCACGGAATATTCATTACACTTTTTTCAAGTTTAAATAAAATAAATATAAATATATCATCACGGCATATTACCCATTGTTAGATGTGCCAATATGCTTTGTCACAGATAGCGGTAATGATGATGACATATTTGAACCGTGAGGGCGTTTACCAGGCGTCACCTAACGGACATTCATTGCTAACATTGAGAGTGCGCCACAGGGATCACTTTTGTGCCATTAAAGTTCGAAATATTTGTCGTCGGCACACGTGTAGAAGTAAATCACATACCTATTTATTAATATTTAACCCTTATATTAATGTTAATTTAAACAATGTTAACAAATTATATTTGCATGTTTTAGTCATAAAAAAAATACATGAGGTGCAATAATATTTATTGTTGTTCTTATTTTGACACTAGACATATTTTCTTGTGTTTTCGGTGATAATTTCCTGAATTTTGATATATTCTCTTCTTATTTTCCGTAATTTATGTTATATAATATGGAATAAATAGTACATGCACAGAAAAACATAATCATTTAGCTATAGCTTACCGGATTAATGAAATAATCATAAAATTTAGAATAAAAAATAAAAAAAAAATATTGTAACGTGACTGGTGGCGCGGAGTCTGGCAGACTCCTTTGTTATTTTTCTATAATTAAGTAAGAGTAACCATACGCTACTTGTACATACTTAAATTCTACAGAGAAAGTTAGGAAGGTATAAAAAAGAAACAAACACGAAAATATTTGAATTATTTATGGAAATAAACATTTAAAATCGATGGAGTCTCACAGACTTCACGCTACTACTGCAGGGTTAAGTTTAAATTGTTTAAAGAACATGTGGTTTAAGTATTGACATTCTGAAATTAAACAAAAGTTGTCCCATTTTAGTGGTGTTTGTGTAGCCGGGAAAAAATCTTGGGTCTTTAGATAAGGACGAAAATATAAATTTTGCTGTTTCTTTTTTCAAATAACTTACACAAATATGAAATTATACTGTATTTTAGCTTGCGATTCTTTAAGATTTCTTTCGAATGGTGACGCTCAAATAGTTTTTATCACTATATGATTTCGAGTTATGGTGCTTAAGTTTCAATTTTTATTGATATGACATTGTTATAAACATGGTATACTGTGCGACTGTACGAGACTCGAATCATAAGCTAAGGGGTAAGGGAAAGAAATGCATATTCCATAGGCGTCGCCAAAAAATAAATATTATAGTGAAATAAATAAATTTATTTTAGACCGACCAATTGCACAGATGAACTATGAATTTCAGAAAGGCTGCGTAGCTTTAAAACTTATTTGTGCAGTTGTCATATGTTAAATTGGGTAAGCGAAACGTAAATTTACTATATTTTTGGTGGAATTAAATGGAACGCATATATTTGACAGTGGTTTACATCGTGGTACTATATTGTGACCTGACCAAATCTTAACTATATCAAACTTTTAGTTATTGTATGTTTACATCGAATTTTTTTTCAAAGTCAAGTTATATTTGGTTATTTGGTAAGACATATTGCCATTTTTAAAACTTGAATTGTTAAATTAACATAACTTATTTAAAATATATGAAATAATAATTACAAAAATCATTCATACAAATCTTACTCTAACTACGTTATCATTAGGCAATTCACGTAACCTATCTCCTCAACAAACTAGTATTGAAAATACGGGAACTGTCTTATAGTTAGTGATGTGCCGCCAAAAAATTCCCGTCGGAAATTTGTTTTTTCCTTTCACACATTCCTTCAGTTACGATTTGCGGGAAGAAATTTTGTTACGTATTTTCCCTATTTTTTTCTGGGTAAAAATAAGCGAAGGTCTATCTCATTCTGAAATGGACTATACCTATATGTACAGTACTGATTCTTCTGATTCTGATGTCTAATTACATATTTGTTTATATTTTAAATTATTATTTGTTTTTGTATTACCAATGTACACTTTTTCGATATTAATAAATTTCCCCTTGGTAATTCCCTAGGTAATTTCTCGAAAAAAAAATACGAAGAAATTCCTGGGAATTTTCCCGTAATTTTAAATTTCGGGAATTGACCTATCTCTACTTATAGTCGAGTTAACTACTTTGGTTAGGTACTATCTTCGAAACGCACCTGACTATGCTGGTGTGTAACTGTTTACACGAAGCATATTAAACTAAATAGGAGTAATATAGTTATAATTTAGTGTTTGGTCAGTTTAGTAAGATATCGGTGTAAACCGGGCCAGTGATCCTTGCTAACATTCTTCACGGAAGTCATGATTCGTGCCCCTTACTGTACGTCTTTCAGTAGAACAGTAGTCGCGAGTATGACTTTGCAAAGGAATTACGGATGAAACTAGAGCATTTATTGTTTCAGAGAGTAAATAACCCCTCAAATTTGCTTAATAACATGCTGTTAACAATTACACATTATGCTAAATAGTGTCCGTGGCCGTAAACAACTCCCAGGGCGAGAAAAACTGCAGCCCGCGAAGAAATTAGCAAATTGTTCCTCGGTGTAAATTCCTACACTCGAGTACAATTGCCGTTCATAACTCACTCCGGTCTAAATATCCGTGTTTAACTAAATACATCGTGAGTAAAGTCAAGAACTTTCTAAAGCGCGCTTTGGATGGGGAATTCGCGGCTCAAATCGTGACAAATATTTTCTCAGGAAATCTGATAGTGCGGGAGAACATAAATGACTTTATTTTACTTGCACAACTCAACTGCTCGACTTATGGCCGCATGCATCTGTAATTAAAAGTTTCTGATGTATTTCACACGAGATAAACAAACACACTGAAGATTTTCCTAACAAGATAAAACGATGCGATACAGGAAAGTTTGCACAAGAAATGTACACAAACACAACCTAACGAAAATATTTGTATTTAGTTATTTGTGTACTTATTACAACTGCTTAACTGTTACGGTTATATTCCACCAAATTGTAGGACGAAATATTCGCAAGTGTTTCTCCATTGAAGTACTACGACAGCAGGGCGATTCTAATTAATTCATTTGGTGACAGTTTTTCTAGAAATGATCTAAAATTTTAGATAAAATATTTTTGTTGTTTGATGATAGTTCATTTTGTTTCTATTTATTTATATAAAATTAACGGTAAAATATATCGTCATCATTACCGATGTCAACATGTGTTGTAGATACTGGCACACCCAGAAATGGGTAATATGCCGTGATGATATATTTATTTATTTATTTATTTATTTATATAGCTGGTGCAGTTGAAACTGAGGAACTTTTGACAAAAACAACCATAGTCCATATATTGTAAATATGAGTTATATACAGTGACATCTACTTTCAAGGATGCCAAACAGTTTGATAAGACTGTTTCTCGCAAAAATATCTTACACATTGTAAAGTTTGAGCGTTTCAACGAAAACTTCTATAAAAATTTCTAATTAATATGTAATGGGGTATTCCACCATAATAATTTAAAAAAAAATCAATTTAACATAAACTATGGCTCAATAAATAATAGTTAAAACAATGAAAACATATTTTAAATAATTACTTTATGAGATATTTCACATTTGCTAAAAGGGAAAATTGACGTCATACAATTGTTATCTTTCTTTCGCATCGTACTCAAAGCAGTGTGTGTGAGAAAGACAAGTATAGGGGAAATGTGACGTTACACTGATTTCTCGAAAATAATATACTGCTAAACTAGGAACAATTAAGATTTACTAATACTATGAATTGCTTCAAAACTGAATGAAGTTTTATTTAAAATAATAAAAAAATTTGAGTGGAATACCCCATTGCTCATGAATGTTTATTTTTTATATTACTTAACAATTTATTTATTTATTAATAGACGCTTTACAATGTTGGTATATATAAGCGGTGATATTTTATGGGGGTGAGACAATTTTTCATATACATAAACCTATATCACTCTATTTTTCATTCGAAGCTGATGAAATGATGAAAGACACACCATGCCTTATCCAGAATTTGAACCCGGAACCCTTGGAGCAATAACGCTACCGCTACTCCACCTGGGGTCGGCTATTTTTTATATTAGCAATCCAGTAAATATTTTTTTTAAAACCTCTCAAGAGGATTAAATCCCACTTACTGAGTAGGTTCACTTACACAAACATCCATTCCCTAGTGAGATTCGAACCCAGAACCCCGAGATTACTCATGATTAATGCCCAGTTGCACAGTTTATAGTTAAATTGTTAACCGTTGGTTAAATTGGCAATATCGTATCGAATCGAAATGTCAAATGAGTTATAAAATATTACTGTCACAATTTCGATACGCACTTTTTTTTGTTAACCTGTAGTTAAGACATTACTATAACCTGTGCAACTGGCCATAAGAGGCGTTGCTCTAAACATTGAGCCACCGGAACCGACATATTTAAACATTTCTAAAATGGGATATTCCTGCTTTTTTTTCATTAGTTCATACCAGTAAGACTATGAATATCAATTTTTTAAATAAAATGTATATATCAAGTGAGGTATATTTTTTTTTTAATTCATCGGAATTATTTTTTTACCTCTCGCTAAGAGAGGTATTGGATTCATGCTAAAATTCGCATATCCAGATTTTATTGAATAAGCACGATTTAAGGTCCCTACAATCCGATTATAACATTTTTAAAATGATGTCTGTGTGTGTGTGTGTGTGTGGATGTATGTGTGTGTGTGTGTGTGTATGTATGTATGTCTGGATGTTGTAGTCACGATTCCTCAAAAACTATAAGACTTAAAAAATATTTAACTGCAGTTTCCTCAATCTGACATTCCTGGGAAGAGCTGAAAAGGTTTTGGTAACAATTGAACAACCGGAAGTAGTAGTTTCTTAGAAAAAATCTTTTAAATATAATTTTTTGGAAGTTTTTTTTATTAAATATTGAAGAACATAAAATTCTCCATCTAATACACTTAAAAATTTTATTATATCTTGTATAGATTTAGAGATAAAGACTAATTTAATTTATAGAGTAAAGTAATCGCAGAGGCCAAGGCACTAAGGAAACCAGTTGACAAATTCCAATGTTTATAACATGACACATGTCATTGTCAAATATCAACAGTTTTAGTGACATTCTGATAGCTTTTTCTGGGAAGTATATTTAACTTTTCTTATTGTTTTATTAATTAAATATTTGAAATTATAGGTAAAATTGTGGTAAAATGCATATATCTATCAGAAATACCGCCAATCTGGTTAATGAATTGGAACAATATTTGACATTTAGAAACTTCCTCATACAATGAAAAATAGATATAATTTGAATTATATGTGTGCAGAAAACATGCTAAATATAGTAAGGAACAAAATTTGGGTAATGTTCTGTAAGATTTTGTTATAAAACGACGGCTCGAAAGCGAAGTGCAATACAATACTAATATAGCCTAATATGGAAATGGCGAGAGGTCTTGTGCTGGCCACAACAGATTTTTTATTATGGTGTGTTTATGACGAGCAATCGCCTATTGTCGTATGAAGCGTACATCAGCGCCTGAACTCAAGTGTTCATAGATAGCTATTTGCCTGTTTACAACTTTTTTAACAAGACTACATAGGTAAACAAACAAACAAACAAACATCAAAGAAACACGTAATAATTAACGCAAACAAAATGAATAAAATATCAAATATAAAATGCACTCGCGTTCTTACTACTAGCGACATCTGTGTTTCTAATCGCATATATTTAATCTGAAATGAGCAATTACATTATGAATCTACATCACAGTTTTCTAAAGGCGTTTCTAGATTTGTAAAAATTTCAATTTTTTAACATTATGAATAAAAACTTTTTCCAAAACATGTTTGATTGTATTTTCCCATTATACGAAGATGTAAATTTAGAAAAATAGGTACTATTTTACATAAATACCATAACACCGGAGTACCCCATTATATAAGTTATAGACGTCTCTAACAGTAAGGAGCTAGATTTTATTTTATTACTATTTCAAATACAATAATATGGACTAAGATTGTTTTTGTCAAAAACTCCTCAATTTTAACCGAAAATTGTAAGATTGTCTCTTTTTCATTTTTAGTTAAACTTCCAGTTAAAACGGGAAATGTTGCATCGAAAAATTGACACATGTGTAATTTTTATAACATATGCTAGAATAAGGATGCAATATTTAACGTTTTAACTGACGGGCATTTTAACAGACAGTTTAACCAAATATAAGAAAATACCGGGCCTAAAGGCCAACCTTACAATCTGTGGTTAAAATTTTAACTGCCAGTTAATAATAAACAAAACAAACGAAATTAATAATCACATGACAAAATTGTCTTTGCTGTCAATAAAACAATTTAATATTGTTAATTATCTGGAAGTTAAAATTTTAACCGAAGATTGTAAAATTAGCTCCTAGTGAATTTAAATTTTCGATTTATCGAAAAAATGACATAATCTGCTAGACATTCGGGCCTATTCAGTAAATCAATGGTAAAATTTTAACAACGGGTTAAAAATTATAACCAATCAGGTATGTTGATTTATAACAAAAGATTGGAAATCAATATGTATTGGATATTTTTTAACCAGTTGTGAAATATTAACCACTGATTTACAGAATAAGTCCATTTATTTACTTATATTAGTTTGTGTAAAATACGTATTCCTAGAAATGGAATTGCAAATGTTTGTAAAATCTCCGGAGCTGATTAACTTTGATTGCTCTGGTTTTTATAACTTGTCTCTTTATTTCGTTCCATAGAATTTCAGGGTTAAAACGAAGCAAAAGTAACAGTGACAAAAATAAGTTAATATATACCTTGAACCTTCTTCAATAAGATCTTTCGTCGGTTTTGTAAGAATGGATGTTATGTATGACTGAGATTCGCGTATTTGTTAACACCTATAATCTGCACCATACTCGAAAAATGTACACCTTTTAAAAGGTTTAATTTTATTTGGTTTTGTAATATTCATTATTACTTTATTATAGGTAGTTTATTAGTAATACGAGTATACGAATTATGCTTTATATTTTAAAAGTATTGAACTATTGTATAAAGGGCGTGTCATTTTGTTTGTTTTGGATTTGCCCGATGCTTTTTGCGTTTCGATGTCACGGGTCAAACAGATCCCACGTGGGTTGGCATTATAAATTCAGCCTTCGGTAACTCGCATTGAAAACAATGTTAAATATTTTTAAATCATTTACAAAATTCCGAGCAAAAGAAAGCGGATTTAAATCACACCTACGCTGCTTTTTCTCTTTGTGTGGAGCTCAAAAACTGTGATGCTATCTTGTCGAAAGTGGAGGAAAGTATATCACTTGTCCCACTGCCCACTCGATCTGAATTTCCCTGGGATTTGGATTGGACGCTGGTCTTGTAATTGATTTTATCGGGCTATGAAAATATTTTCATTACCCACATTAACGCGGACTCAGAATAAATTATATCCAACACCTGCATCTTCAATTGCTTTGAATTTGTATTACAAAGAGATCCGTAAATATTTTCTTATACTTAAGGCAATAAATATTTGTACGACGCTAATAAGTGTAAGATAAAATTTTATATCCAAGTTTTGAAATCGAAAAATAAATTACCTGTTGCGACTCTTACTTGCAAAATATATTTGTAGCGTAGCTGATCGTAATACGTTACCGATTGTGACTTGAAAAAGATGGGTTTCAATTTGAGTTCCAATGGGTCATATTATGTCCCGGACAAGTGTTGAAAATGCCCAATGGAAAATGTATTATAAAAAGGTTCAACTTTATTCTGTCAAATTATGGTCGTCAAAACCCAAATAGGTACACCCATTTTCTATAAAATAAAAAAAAAAATATTGGTCAATATCTTATTTCATATTTCAAAGTTTACCCATTATGATTCAAAACTGGGAGCTGGCGACTACACCATTCAATCATACGGACAAAATTACATTGGTTGACTTATTTTCACAAAATTTCAGTTATTTTGCTCTAGAAATTGTATACATTGTTCAATTTTTTTGAAAACTTGCATAAAATCGAATGGCATAGTCGCCAGGCATGTATCTCTACCCACTTTTGGGTTATTACCCTATATTGGACATTTTGGGTTCAAATTTGAACGCAAATATGCCAGAAATTAGAAATGACGAATTCCGACAATTTTGGTACCCGAGTACCCGAAACAACTACCCGGATAGTACCCTTTACCTGTTAATTACCCGATACCCGTTAATTACCCGTTATTCTTTAACCCCATACACATAATTCTTTAATTTGTTAGTTACCAGTTACCCTTATATTTGCAGTTTACTTTTTAATAAAATTCATTATTATTGTTTACATTTATTTATTAAATAAAAAGTAATACAAATAAATAATATACCTACTGTATCCCCTATAAAAAACTTAACATAATTTGTATTAATTATGGTATGGTAATAAAAAAAACTCTTCTTTTAGATACGATTTTTCCGGCAGCTGAAAACTGGTCGGGTAATTCAAGGGTATAGGATAATTAACAGGCAGCGGATATATTTCGGGTAATCGGGTAAGAAATTTTATACCCGGGTACATTATTATCGGGTAGGTTCCGAGTACCCGGATACCCATCGTCATTCCTACCAGAAATCATTAATCTGTTTTTTGAAAATTTTGAATCATCGTGTTGAAATGTATCTACAAGTTTAAAAGAAGATTTTTGGAAATTTTATCCAAAAGTAGGTATATTTATATGAGTTTTGGGGGGCATAATTCAAAAATAAGAAGAGATACTGACTTGTGGCAATCAGCAATTTATTTTAAGAATTTGGGACTTCTACTACTATAAATTTGGTCCTGGTCCCGGGGCCAAGTAGTAACTCTGGCAAACAAGAGATAAAATGGTATCCAATGGGTTAAGTTATTTTATTTACATATTTGCTAACAGATAAATCAAAATGGAACACCTCGTCCAGTAATGATTAAAAGAATAATTATATATTTGTTCATTTATAAGTATGTTGTATTAGTGTGACCATCACTGTTGTTCCTAATAAGGTAAAAAACTCCTCTGTCCGCAATTGAAACATTTATGAGTCGGATAATTACTAGTTTCCTTCGCGGTAATGATTGGTTTTCATTTAAGAAAGTACTTTTTCCTCATTTAGCTAGTCAATGAGTATTGAATGTAGAATACATTAAAGATAAACATTTAGCACGTAGTTTAGCGTCTTAATACAAGAGTTCAATGAATAAATCATGACTTGTTATGAGTTTAACTTCAATTATTCATCTAATCACTTTCTATTTTTGATTAGGATCACAGCTCGTCATATTTGCAAGTTAAATGCTTGTGTATGCAGTTCCATTAAAAACGGAGAAATTTTAACATTGTTGTAAGCATATTGACATAAAATAAATGAATATATCATTATGATTTATTATTATTTATTGTTGTTGATATTTTTTAACTGTGAAGGATGTTTATTAGAAGTCGTAAGTATTGATAGCTTTTCCAAGTATGGGCATATGTTCAAAGCGGTAAAAATTTTGCACGTTTATCAGGCTTACAATTTGGTGGATTTTTTTTTTTGGGGAAAACCTCGGGGCAAACAGGTAAAAGCAGTGACCTTTATATACATCTGTTTTTTCTGAACAAACTTTAACATAACCAAAACGAACGCACAATTCTAAGCATCTATTAATTTATCGCTCAGGTCTACGGCCCCCACTTGGCTGTCGCCCAGTTGACCATCGCCCAATCGCACTCGCCCAGTTGACAGTTACTGTATTTAATGTTTAAGGTGGTGCTTACCTCACGACACGACAGCATTTGGATTACGATATATCGTCTTATCGAATTCTAGTTTACGGAAAATTCGTTGCAGAGAATATTCCTCGTAAGAAATAATTTTAAAATTTGTTGCTCCCACAATAAAATGATAGTCGGCTGCACTGTGGCTGTAACACAGAGTCTGTTTGACGAACAAGTACGGCCACAAGACAATACAATGGCCTGGGTTAGTTATTCGGGCCTATTCTGTAATTCAGTGGTTAATTTTTCACAACCGGTTATAAAAATTAACCAATCAAGTATGTTGATATATAATAAAAAAAATCTGTTGTGGCCAGCACAAGACCTTCCGTCAATTCGATGTATTTTGTACAAATCCCATACCAAATGGTCCTTGGAACAGATTCTATATAATATGTAAAATCGAACACGAACACATACTATTTTTTACAAATTCCATACCAAAAGTTCATTTGAAAAGGTTCTATAAATCCAATAAGCATACATTAAGTAAAATGCACTTGACACTTCCTTATATCTTCTTCAGCTTTCCAGAGAAGAGTATTTTCTTTAATATATATAATAAAAAAATGTCAAAAAATAATATTTAACTGCGTTTTTTTTAAGAAAAACTGTTAAAAACTTCAATAAAGGTACTTCCGGAGGATCAATTGTAACCAAAATCTAATCAACTCTTCATATGGATGTACAGAAGAGGAATACGAAAGAATTATAATTTTTAGAATTGTAGTATTGGAGTTATCGTCGGAGAAAAATTTGTCACACACGGACACACATGCACACACACACACACACACACACACACACACATACATACATACATACATACATACATACATACAGACATCATCTTAAAAATAGTAAATTCGTATTGTAGGGACCCTAAAACGTGCTTATTCATTAAAAACTCACCACCGAATTTTTTGACCAAAGACAATACCTTCCTTACCTAAAGGTGACGGAAGGTAAATATTGGATTTTTAGTTGTCAAAACAATATCTATTGGATAAAATATTTAACCAGTCGTTAAAAATTAACCACTAAGTTATAGAATACCTCCGTTTTTTTTTTGCAAGGTCAAGCGTTTATTTGGTTATAATTTGGTAAGTATCGTCATTTTTAAAAGTAGAATTGTTAAATTACCTTAACTAACTTATTCAAATATTTAAATGAAACACAATAATAATTCATATAATTCATATATTTTTTTATGGAAAATGACTTACTTTAACACATCCATAATTAAATGCTCACTCACGGCTGCACTCCATTGCGGTCGTGCTTATTCACTAAACGAGCCTGTAGTGGTAGCACGCATTTTAGAATTCTATCATAGAAAGCAGGCGAATACGATTTTACTTTTACGAATCTTAGTAGCATGCACTTTAGAATTCTATATTCGTTTTTTGGTTCGGATATTATTGGATTTTATACCATTAAAATAAAAAATATTTTGACTGTTGTATATAATAAATGTATAAATTATATATAAATTGGCTTTGAATAGAATTGTGGCAAAATAATGACGTTACGCGCATGCTACCAAATTTTCGCTTCGTGGCGAAAAGCGAAAACAAATGCCTCTTTTGATAGAATTCTAAAGTGCGTGCTACCACTACTGGTGCGAGCGTGTTACTGTCGGGTATGAAAAATTGTCCATTTTTACTCGGTTGAATTCGAATCATAATCAGTAAATCAGTTACATAACGTACGCAGAGTTCCATATGCATTTAAAATTATATTTAAAAGTAATAATATCACGGCATATTACCCATTGCTGGGTGTGCCAATCTGCTTTATACGCAACACAGATATCGTTTATGATGATGACATATTCGTACTGTGCGGGCGTTTATCAGGAGTCACCTCACGGGCACTTATAGCTAGCGTGGAGCGTGCATCTCAGGGGTCACTTTTGTGCCATTTAAAAATCGAAATAATTTTTGGTGTTGGACAAGATCGAACCCTGTTCTCCAGATTCACGACTAGACCTTTAAACACATGACCATGAGACCTCAAAAATTTTCCTAAAGTACATTGAAGTTCAAGTATAAAGTTAAATATAGAGTATAATCTATATCTTGTATACAAAAGCCTGGCCTACATTCAGAAATAAATATAATTCTTGAAGATATATTTATTTGTTATTAAATTTGATTTATCCTTCACAAAATTGCCCTTTTCATAATCAAAACTTCTTCCTCAGTCTGAAAGCTACATGGTCAAGTGGTGTTTGGTCATCCTTGTAACATGTAAGGGCGCGCTGTTATTTTAGGCTCGGTTTGATATCTCTATTCTATCCTTGTCTAACAGAAGGGATGAAGCATCCCCTCCAAATCTGCCCTTGCTGACCGGACTTGCTCCTTTCATTCAACCCGACATTCAACTGTTCAGCTGACCATTCATGGCCTGCTTCACGCCAACGGGAATGTTGGATGTTTGTCTTTTGTTTCGGGGAACCCTTTTGTTTTGTTTCGAAAAAGTAACGTACAAGATTTTCTAATTTAAATATAATTTTGGTAATTTGTATACGCTTAACTTGTATAATGAATGGTTATCGTTATGAACGTTATTAGATGACCGGTTATGACTCGGAAGACCTGAATTCGATTCTGACTCCGATCGACGTTAAACTTGAAAAAATAATACAAATAAATAAATATATCATCACGGCATATTACCCATTTCTGAATGTGCCAATCTGCAGATTACAGATACCGGGAATGATGATGACATATTTGAACCGTGCGGGCGCTTACCAGGCGTCACCTCACGGTATTCATTGCTGGCGTGGAAAGTGCATCACACACTTTTGTGCTATTTAAAATTCGATATATTTGGCATCGGTCGGGATCGAACCCGGTTCCCCAGATTCGCGACCAGACACTTAGGCACGCGGCCACGGAAAAAATAATATTTAGAATTTGATTCTCTAAAGCTGTATGTTATTATAATGGTAGCCATCTTGTGAATTTTGACGTAACGTGGTGAGACATAAACAACAAGTTCGAAGAGAGAGATACTTGGGTATTACCATGACCTCTTAGATCGAATTTAAAAGAGTAGGCGTTTTCGCAAAGTCGATCGGTTTGATTCAATGCAATCTGAAGCATTCGTAAAGCCAATCGGGTTAATCTAACGCGTTCATAAACTGTTTTCGATCAGTTAGACTGAGCGATCCGATCAAAATATTTCAATCCTGATCAATGTGCCGTGTTAATAGTTTGCCGACACTCACGTGACGAAGCGATTTAGCCAATCAAAAACTGGGGAGAAACTGTCTGATTAAAGGACGGGGAGCTGAAGTTTGTTTTGGTTTATAGTATATTATGCGTTTTGTTTTCATAGTTTGGCAAAAAAATATAAAATAACTCAATACGCACTAAAAACTTCAATATGAAAACTGCCAAACTATGAAAACAAAACGCATAACCTGTGAACCACGCTACCAAAACAAACTTCAGGGTTGCGTTCCAAAACCCTACTCCAGAGTACGAAATTACTTAAAATCGTTCCAAAACTAATAACCTTACTCTCAGAGGGGGCTTGACATTAATGTTGTAATTATATAAGTAGTTTTGTTAATTTTTTAAAATTATTTTTAATTTAGTTTAAATTTTTTATTCCAATAAAACTCATTCTTCCAAAACACACTACACTCTTAAATTACGGAACCACAGACAAACATAAATTATGTTTGTCTGTGACGGAACTCTTGAATTTGGAAAGCTGCCCAGCTCTCTGACCTTCGATCTGACAGTTTCTCCCCAGTTTTTGATTGGCTAATTCGTTTCGTCACGTGAGTGTCCTCAAGCCATACAGATTGCGCGCAAATTTAAAATTGTTAGCATTTGTGTTTCAGAAAATGTATTTATTTAAATATCTTTGATTATAAACATTGCAACACTATGGCAGATTCTTAAGAAAATAAGGCAGTTCGCTCTTTGTGAAGTCTTTATGAATTATTTTGAATAAACAAATGACCACATGAGACAATTTCTAATCGAAATAATCTAAACAAATGATTCAATTGGCCTTTTAATCTTACTTGAGTCATCGTATAATTATGTACAACTACAGAAACAAGCGTTATTTTCTTATCCATTGTAACAAGTCAAACTTCTATAACCTCAGATTTAAAAGCCAAAATCATCAAGCTTCGATAAACGGATGGATCGTGCATATCTGTGACGTCATCGAGCAGATCGTCGGATAGCTCCTACTGACTTTACGAAAACGCGTAGTATTTAAATGGTGTTAGAAAATTTTGCCTATCAGTATTAGGTATTATTTTTTTAGAATTTATCAGTTATCTCTCTCTTCGAGTTTGTTGTCTACTAAAGACGTGTAGTTCTGGAGGCGAGGATGTGTGTTGTGTGACGTTAATTTCGTAAATCCCCATTAAAATTACCCCACAAAATTTTATAGGATAGGTAATATTACAACAACAATAATTTAATAAATCATTTATGCAATGATTTTTTTTTTTTCAATTTACATGTCTGAATATAATATGCAGTTGCATTGCCGATCTGTTTTCTACAACTCCTTTTTGGAGCGCAACGTTATGTGTGGGTAATGCATTGAAAAAGGTGTGCTAACTTAACTTTATTTTTATTTATATTAATTGTTTACAGGCATTAAAGATAAAAGCGATATTCGCAAACAATAATTTAATAAATCATTTATGCAATGATTTTTTTTTTTCAATTTACATGTCCGAATATAATATGCAGTTGCATTGCCGATCTGTTTTCTACAACTCCTTTTTGGAGCGCAACGTTATGTGTGGGTAATGCATTGAAAAAGGTGTGCTAACTTAACTTTATTTTTATTTATATTAATTGTTTACAGGCATTAAAGATAAAAGCGATATTCGCAATGTTAAAAGTGTTTAATTTATAGTTCTCGTAATGAGTTGTTTGCAATAAATTGTATTTAAGTGAGCCGTAGAATTAGAATGAGGCAATCTTAATCACGTTGTAATATAAAATTAAGTCCAAGCGAGATCAAGTTAATAAATATTTAAAAATTTAAAAACTGGCCGAGTTTTAAAATTACTCTCGATTAATTTAAGCTATTATGCGGTACTTATAAATCTTGCAGCCCTAGTGGAATTATAATAACATGTAAATGAATGCATAAAATCCACATAAAGCTGCGATTTTATCCATTTCGAGCAATTATGTATAAAGCGTGCTTTACACTACAATGTTTTCAAGAAGGTAACATACAGTAAAAATTAAAAAATAGTATAAATTGTTTAAAACTATAAATACAGGGAATTTATTTTAACGTGCAACATATGGTTAATCACTTCCATGATTACTCACTATTGTCAAAAAATGACAGCAATGTAATATTTGTCCATTTTAAAATGCAACATACAAAATTTGTAGTTTTGTATTCTCAATACTAATTTCCAATAAATTAGCCTGCATACGATTAACAAAAAATCAAAACATGATTGTTGCACAACTTAACAAACTTTAGCTTACAAAAATTCATAACTTTCATGTAATAAATGTTAAAAAATATGTACCCCCATTCACACTGAGGCAATGTTCTAGTTGGTCGTAGATAATAAGAATTGACACCATTTGTTACGTGTTCTGGAAGTATCTCCTGTGCTGCAATACTATTTATAATGTTGCATTTTAAAATGGACAAATATTACACTGCTGTCATTTTTTGACAATAGTGAGTAACCATGGAAGTGATGAACCATAATGCTGCATTTTAAAATAAATTCTCTGTATTATGTGAAAATATATTTAATATTATTAATTAGAACCTTACACATTGACCCATATTAAGAGCGCACTTTTATAGTAAAAGAGCTTTTAAGGAGCGGACTGTGAAAATAATTAAGTGGTAAGCTGTAAGAGTAATATTTTTAAAATATTTTTTGACATATAGGTTATGTTCACACATATAATCAGGCCTATTCTGTAACTCAGTGGTTAATTTTTAACAACCAGTTAAAAAAATTATCCGATAGATATTGTTTTGACAACTAAAAATCCAAATTTTTGTTTTATATCAATATACTTGACTGGTTAATTTTTTTAACCAGTTAAAGATTAACCACTGAGTTACAGAATAGACCCGATTATATTGGTTCACTAACGTAAAAAACTATTTTTGTATTGTATCATTATCATTAGTGATGAAACGAGAATCCGGCTTTGATACCGAATTCGGCCGATCCGGCCTCTTAGCCGGAATTCCGGTTCCAGCCGGATCGTATAGAAAATTCAGCCGGATCATTTTATTAAAAATTATCTATATTTTGAATATTATTTATTCATTTTATTTTATTTTATGTAGGTAACTAAAACATATTTATCATATTAATTGAAATAAAACATAATAAACCACACAAAGTGACATACAACAGTAACAGTTATACAAATTTTAAACAAAAACAAAAAAAAAAAAATATTCAAAATCACATTGTTCTAGTTTATGGTGGATGAATAATAATTTCTACGCATTAGTTGATGTAATTTGAGATCTTCTATCTTCATATACAGAGTGCCCATTTTATAAGTTCCCGCTTTAAAGTTTAAAAATAAGCAAAACAGAATACATTTCATAAGCCACTTGGTAAATATTAGTACTTTAAATCGAATAATCACATTTTCTGTTTATTAATGGCTGCAGCCGCTATGATTTTTACCGACAAATTACGAACGATTCGGCTGCCGGAATTCCGGCGATCCGGCTAAATAAGAGGCCGGAATTCCGGAATCCGGTGATCCGGCCAAAGAGCGATCCGTTCCATCACTAATTATCATTATACAATACAAAACAATTACATCTCTTAAACGTATTTAATACATGTTACATGGCGTCCCTTCTCACATTCACAATCAGTGATGCCAACCTTCCTCCCTTGTAACCACTACTTCTTACTTTTACTCAACTTATAATAAGAGCCTGTAGGGAAAGCATTACAAACCGCTAAATACAAAGGTTTATCTCAGCAATAATTAATAAAAAAAAAAGTACGTATAGGTTTATCATAGTCCAGATTTAATTGTCACTGACAGTCCATGTAAATTCAAACACCAGATTTAAAAAAAAATTAGCAGAAGGCTAGAAAGTAGTTAGTAAAGGGGCAGGGCAGGAACATATTAAAAACTAATAACTTATTTAAGCTTTGATAATCCCTGTCATATAGTTTTAATTTTAATATAAATGGACCCATATAATAATTTATTACTATGGTGCAGGACTCCATTATTTCTGGTTCTCTGACAATTTCCGAATAAAAATTGTCTTGTGTGAAACTAGCTTTAAATACAGCGGGTAAAGACAGCGCATGTGCAGAAGATCTTCAGTTTAGGATGAAGTAGGCAAGGATGTCGTGATTCCTTTTGTTGCGCAGCGGCCTATATTTAAATTCTTTTGAAAACTGCAGTTTTGAAATATTTTCTCACGCGCATAATTACATTTACTAATATAGCTTATTACAGGAGCATGCTAGCACGCCATCTACTGAGGCTCGGGCTCGGATACCTGGATTGGATGCTATGCTTGCCTTGTTATACTATCTTACGATTGTTTCGGTTGCGTTGGGAATCCTAGTCGTCTATGGAATTTTGTTTCTTTAATAATGTCTGTCGATTTCTCGGCATTTTTACCTTACATTCTTTACGTCTATCTGACTTTGAATTTTACCAAATTTACGATCATTTTTCTCATGCCTTTCTGCTTTAATATAAAGAATCATTGACAACAAAACATAAATTTATTGACTACCTTATAACTAAGGAAAGTTATTTCAAACTAAATACAAATATGTTTGTATTTTATTACGATATAACTCGGGATATAATTCATACTAGCACAAACAAGTTTTAGGTTGAAGAATAAATAAAAGAATGTTTAGGTTAAGTTCTGTTTTTTTTTTTTATTATTATAGTACGACGTTTCGAAGAATATAAATAAATAAATAAATATATCTATATCATCACGGCATATTATCCATTACCTACATACATATATACCGGATGTGGCTATATCTCTTTACCTATTAATTTTAGTACAAAAGTGTAATGAAGAAAAATGTTCAGAAAGGAAAATTGCATCCACGAATACCAACCTTGTTGTTCAATTGTTTTTTATGTACGAGTTTCGCCCATATTCATAAACACTCGTAATGTTTCAAAACGGTTCGTTATAATTTTTGACTAATAGAATCAAAATTTCGATTTTTATTTCAATGTTGATTGTTTTTACTGGATAAAAATTATAACGAACCGTTTAAAAATTTTACGAGTTTTTATGAATACGGGCATTAGAATCTAAAGAAAATACATGTTTTAAGGTAATTAGTGCCATGAAAAAAAAAACAATAATTTATATTTCTTGTTTCTGGCATATTGGATAGATTTTACAGTTTTTTTTTTAAATTTTATTATTAGAATTTGTGGCTATTATTTTTTTTCTAGATTACCTCTTCCTATTATTCTAATAATAATAATAATAATAATAATAATAATAATAATAATAAAATAAAAAGAAATGTCAAATCTGTCAGATACAGGAAATATAAATTATTGTTTTTTCCACGGTACTCTGATAATAACTGTCTTAAATCGTTTATTTTGTTTTCCTTCTAACTCATACATAAAAACAATTGAACAACCCAATCGATGCAGTTTTTCATTCTGAACATTTTTCTTCAATCCACTTTTGTTCTAAAATTAATAGGTAAAGAGATATTGCCAAATTAAAAATTTAACATTGAATTTCTTATGTTCGAAAAAAAAAGCATCTTCATATACCTATGTTCGGTCCTTTTTAACTTAATACAGATGACATTTGACAATTGATAAATATATCATCACGGCATATTACCCATTGCTAGGTGTACCAATACGCTTTATACGCAGATATCGGTAATGATGATAACATATTCATGCCGTGCGGGCACTCATTGCTGGTGTTGAGAGTGCAGTTCGCGGGTCACTTCTGTGCCATTTAAAATTCGAAATAATTTTGTTGTCGGTCGGAATCGAACTCGGGTTCCTAAATTCGCTACCAGACACATAGGCGGCCCCATTTGTCATTATAAGTATTCACAGATGAAATACTAAAAATTCCAGTTTATTGTTGTTACTGAAAGAGCAGTTTGTTCTACTCCGGCCAATTTTTGTCCGATCTAGATTTGTTCCATGCGTGGATGTTGTGAACTTTTCACAACAGTATCCATAATACATCTGGGAGACAATGATTTGTCATTGTGATACGATTGAGTTGAGACACTTTGTATCTCCAACTCGACTTGTGTGAAAAGGCACTTTCTATATCTCTATTGTCTCTTTGTTTATAAGTGCTATTTTGTTTCAATTTTTTCAGCATCATTGTCAATGTGTTGTTTATATAATTCATAAGGTGATTTTCTGGGAATACGAATGAATCTGTAAAACACGGATTCATAAAATTGTAATTATGAAATTTCGTGTTTCGTGATGATAAATTATTAGTTTTGTTTATTAAATCAATACATGTTAATTCAAAATCAATACTAGATAAAAATAGAAGCTGAGAAATAATTACAAATTATAGTAATTTTCTAATACCCACGACTTGGAAAAACAACGACGATTTCATCGATCTAAAATTGAAATCGACGTTCCAGATGATAGTCAAATTTTTTACGCCCACTACCTTTGGTATAGCTCGTCCAGCAATCATTTGAATAAATGTCTTTTAAATCCTCTGTATTAATACTCATGGGGTATTCCACTAAATTTTGTATGACGTCAATTTCCCCTTTTAGCAAATGTGAAATATCTCGCAAAGTAATTATTTAAAAAATGTTTTCATTGTTTTATCTACTATTTATTGAGCCATACTTTAAGTTAAATTGAATTCTTTAAAAAAAATTTTATGGTGGAATATCCCATTGTTGCTACTGTAAAAATTGTTGCGTTTCACGCAAAAATAGTTTCTTTTCAGTGTGCATTATGAAAGTTGAAAATTGTTTGAAACTATTTAAATAGGCAAAAGTTTTATTAGGGTTAAGAAGAACCGTAGTTACACAGTAAAATTCTTATCCAAAATGTTACGCTTGCTTTATCAATTTGTATTGAATATATTTTTAAAAATTTTGCCAATAGTTCTTCAAACATTTTGCTTCTGTTCAGCCGTGTACGTATTATAGATTTAAATTTTTCGGACTTTGAAACTCACAGCGAAGATGCTGATAAAAAAATATTGACGTTCGGCCAAGGAAATCTACTAAAATATTATTATAATTTGTAAATATGTATTTCAAATTTTTAAATATATCATTCCATTTAATCCTATATAACTCGCGTACATTTACATTTTGGCATTAACAGGTACTCAGTTCGGTAATGAAAGTTCATTGTGAAAGCAACCATAACATCTTGGATAAGAATTTTACTGTGCAGCTATGGTCCTTCGGAACCTAAATAAAACATTTACCTATTTAAGTAGTTTCAAGCAATTTTTAACTTTCATAGACATGTAATGTACACTGAAAAGAAACTATATTTACGTGAAACTCAACAATTTTTACAGTAGCTAGCAACGAGGTATAGGAATCGTGCTAAAAGTCGTATTTCGGAATTGTGGTAAATAAACACGCTTTAAAGTCCCAAGAAATCGATTTTAATATTTTCACGATGATGTCTGTGGGTGTTTATCAAATAACCGGAAATGATACTTTACTTGATGCCCTAAATATGTAGTTTTCCTTAGAAAAATACTTTATCCCGAAAGCGCCAAAAAAAAAGAATGTTCACAGCTTATTACTTCGCAGGATTTCAGTGCTTACCTGCGGCTCGCACTAGAATATGCCTACTCGTCCTGAAAAAGATCACTTTCCTGACTTAAATTACTATTATTTTGATTTTCTAAGAATTTATATAAATCTTATGGTACGTAATGAAATGGTATGTAATGAAAAATGTGAACAATTATAAGGCACAATACAAAGTTTCGATGTTATGTGGTGTTGGGTAGAAAATTACCCCAACCAAGCATGCAGTAATAAATAAAAAAAGAAGAACAATGTGGCACATTCCTTTGTTCCGAGAAAATGAGCAACATTTAGTATTCCGTTTTTAGTCAAGAATAACGATCTCTATATAATTGATATCTGCAGGCAACGCAATCGAGCCAACCGCGCGGTTAAATATTCAAAACGCTAGTCCGGTACGATCCACGACCACGACCACGACCATGGATACGATACGTGTAGCTTAGCTGGGACTGGGGATATAACAAGCTGCACACCACACATCTAGCAGGCTCTGCTGTCTCTCTCGCGTACCATATCGGCTGCCTTATTAATTCCGACCAAATTATATCTAAATTATACATCGCACGGAATAAATTACGCAGGAATCGGGGAAACCGATAAAAAACAACTGATTTATTTATAACATCCTTCGTTTTTACACCCCCTCCCCTGCAAATTTGTTAATTTCTCTACTCCTTATAATCTAATGCGACTCTCTCGGTGATTCTACTTCAATTATGCCCGGTTTCGCCATCAGATAAATCTTCGAATAGCTTACTCGTCGAATAAGTGAAAAATATCTCATCAAAATATGACAGCTAGAATAAATGCCGGCATTTGTGTTATGGACGAATTAGCTATTCGAAGATTTATTTGATGTTGGTGAAACCAGGCATTAGTAATAAATAATCATTTAGCCATAATTATTAGAAGGCTTTAGAATTTTAGGGATATTTCATATGAATAAAATTTTACAATTTTAATTATATTAATTGAAGAGCTTTTGACAAAAATAAGCATAGTCCAAATATTGTAAATATGAATTACATACAGTTACATATATTTTCAAGGATGCCAAACAATTTAGTAAAACTGTTTTTAGCCACATTTTAGTCACAAGTTATTACATTTTAAAGTTTGAACGTTTTTGCAAAAACGTCCTATTAAAATGACTAATTATTGTCAGTCCTGATAAAGGTTTATTTTTGAAATACTTAACATCCAGTAAATATTTATCTAATATTTAAACATGATCCTGAGTTAAATTAAGTTACAAAAATCCTTAGCAATCAGGAAGTGAGAAGGATATTTCTTTAATTATTTCAAATTTAAAAAAAATGAGCTAAGAATGCTCCTTAATAGAAACTTAGATGTGCTAGTAACAAAAAATTGAATTCCGTATCGAAAATTATGTTTGTGACAAATTTTAATTACAATTAAAATATGAATACATTCGAAGCGAAGCATTACACGAACTTGAATTGTAACGAACGAAATAATATTCTGTACGAGTAGTACTAATTTATAATTTTACATTTAATAATATTTTCGTAATACCATACTGTTATTATGATATAACAGGACTAAAAACAAAAATGAAAAGAGAAATTTATTTTAGAACAGTCGCTTACAATTGAGGATCAAGTGTTCCTAGAAAAATAACAGCATCTTGATGGACCGTTATTAAGGAGAATTTATAAATCAACAAAAAAGTTATTTAGAATGGCAGAAAGAGAAGAATTTTATAATTTTATTATTCCTAAATGTTTAAATTTTATGTTATTACGAAAAATCTTGAACGCCACACGGCCGATATGCAAATAACGAATTCGGCTGATTATAAACCTTAGCCGCGTCCGTTATTTGCCTCATATCGGCCTAATAATGTTAATAACTATTTACTAACTACAAACATAAACAGCTAGAAAAGACTAGAAATGTCAACTTAACATGCATAAATGTTTCGTAGTTTACTATTTGGTTTCCATCTAGTGGTGGTACCGGAACTATTACATATGCCTACTGCCTACATTACTATGACATGCTAGCTAGTCATTCTTTTCAAAATAAAATTCAATGATATAGCTCATTTTATAACAAGTGGAAGAATATCTTTTTGTTATTACTTTTTTTATAAAGAGTAACGTAAAAAATAGAATTGTGGGTTAAATCTAGATCAACCAAAGTCCAAGTTTAAAGGAACATAAAGGATTCGACATCTATTAAATCAATGTCATGTCATAAAATAAAAATACTTATTGCATTAAACTAAACTGTGTAGACATGCCAGTAAAATCCTAAGGGCTTTAGTGATAGAGACATTTTAAATCACGGAATTAGTGACATTTATAATCTAGATCGAAAGTACGTAATATCAAGTTTAACAGACAGGTGCTATTGGTATAATTAACACAGAAAATTACTTGTTTATTTTAAATCAATCTTTCCCAAAAATATGAAATTTTGACATTGTGGTGATCGGAACCTAAGCTACCCGCAAAGGGCGTCGCCTTCCTTATTTACATCTATATTGCTGGTGAAATAACTACAGCCTTACGGGTTAACAAAATTATTTTATTTATTTTCAAAAATATTCCGCAAGAATACAATTTAAAATCTTAGTTGTCCGGTTTTTACAGACATTAAGCCATAATCTTTCATTTTATTTTAAACGCTTTGGCTTTATTTTAGTATCAGCTACAGTAAAAGCCTGGACCACTAAACCCAATATGATGGTTAAATTTGTTGCGGAATTTAAAGTTTTATTGTATCCTAATATAAAAATTATTAAATTGCGTAGGTTTTGTTTTGTTTCCCTTTCTGCGAGGGTAAAAATTAATATCTTCCCTCGTCTAATCAAGAAGTAAAATATTTCAAAGTATATCCACTTAGGGGTGGATTTCGCGCACAAAAAGTAAAAAATTGAAGTTTGCAAAGAAGATATGTTATATCTCATGTGTATTCCAGTCGCCCAGTGAAGTTCCCGCCTTGTCTTCCGCTTTTCCTGAGCAATATTTCATCTGGTCCACCCTCCCCACACATTGTGCCGGGGTATAACTTATGCATAGGATCACATATGGGCCGAAATGAAGTTACGAACACGGTTGGTGTGTGTTATGGCGCTATACGTCACAGAAACACCCTGTACATGCGTATATATGAGAGTTTCTGTTTGTTTTTTATTACGTTATTTTGTTAATATAATATGGAATACGTATACGGTTTTATTAAATTTTTGAATGTTTTAAATTTTGTTCGTATGAGGAATAAACAGTAGATGAAATTTAATTTCAAATGTAGTTTATTTTTATTTGGAGTTCATATGAGATATGAAGATGGAACATGAAATATTCAAAATTAAATTTCACCAAGGTATAACATTTATATCATTAGAATATTGTAATTCTTTCCATTGCAGTAGTACCAACATAAAATATTGCAACTTTGATATTGCATTTAAATAGAAATAGATAGTCCGCAACAATTTTTTTAATTGGTGGATGCTATTATCTGTCGTAGATTTAAACTTTGGTTCTCATCGCTAATAATAATTGGAGTCACACAAATTTATTTTAAGACATAAAAATGTAATAGTACTTGTATATTAAAACGATTAAAGATGGCAACCTACTCTAACACAAGTTAGAAATTCGGACACAAGTGCTTAGCGGAGTTTGGGCGAAAGATCGAGTATTTCATTTTCATTATTTCTTTAAAAAAAATCTGTTGTGGCCAGCACAAGACCTTCCGTCAATTCCATGTATTTTGTACAAATCCCATACCAAAAGGTCCTTGGAACAGATTCTATATAATATCATGTAAAAACACATACTATTTTTTACAAATTCCATACCAAAAGTTCATTTGAAAATGTTCTATAAATCCAATAAAATTAGAACATAAACTACACTAAGTAATGTCCTTCCATCTTCTCTTTGGCCTTTCTCTGCGTGTCACTTGCGAGCAACACTATGACATACCAATTTTAGATCCTATACTTTTTTCCATATTTGGTTTTGCACTTGCAACTGACATCTGTCAATTAAATTTTTTTGAATAATTATGTCAGCTGTTTCCATGATAAATAGCAAAGCTGACTAATTTTTGAAAATTAATTTCTTTATAATGCTTTAACTCTACATCTATTGAATATGAAGGAAAATGAATAATCAAACCATGCGTTTTTTTAAGAAAAACTGTTAAAAACTTCAAATAAGGGTACTTCCGGTGGATCAATTATAACCAAAATCTAATCAACTCTTCATATGGATGTACAGAAGAGGAATACGAAAGAATTATAATTTTTAGAATTGTAGTATTGGAGTTATCGTCGGAGAAAAATTAGTCACACACGGACACACATACATATACACACATACATACACACACATACATACACACACATGCATACACACACATACACACACACACATGCATACACACACATACACACACACACACATACATACATACACACACATACATACATACATACATACACATACATACACACACACACATACATACACACACATACATACACACACATACACGCACACACACACACACACAAACACACACACACACACACACATACAGACATCATCTTAAAAATAGTAAATTCGTATTAGGGACCCTAAAACGTGCTTATTCATTAAAAACTCACCACCGAATTTTTTGACCAAAAACAATACCTTCCTTACCTAAAATTGATTTGCTAATTTCATGAAACATCATAAAAATTGAACAAGTTGTTAATTTTAAAACTTGTTAACTAACACAAGATTTAACAATCGTATATGAAACCGGGCATCAAAAACTCAATTTAGAGGTTATAATCACGTTGTAACGTTGTCAATACGGTTTTTCAAAATTATAAACAAATAAAATCTACAACAAAGACAAATGTAAGTAATATTTTATTTACTTATATGTAAATAATTAATAAATATATCACCCATTGCCGGGTGTGCTAATCTGTTTTGTACAGAAATATCTCTAATGACAGTAGTGACAGCAGGAATAGATCGCGCCAGAACGGCGAATTTAGAACTAGAGTTTCTTTTTGACAGATATTGTGATGTTTCCCGGTCTTGTATTAATAACGAATGCAGGTGGACATCATTTATTTTCTCGGTAGTGTATTTATACTATTTGAAATAGTCAGTGACAGTTTTCTCGATTTATGTATCAGTTTTTGCTGAATTGATTCTGCCAATGCTGAAGAATTTTCCTATTGGTGTTTGGTATGCTGGTTGCCGCCCATGTTGCACGTTTGAGTCGTCGTCCTCGCACAACATTCGTATGTATTTAAAAAGTGCAGAAAAACCAGTCCAGCGATGAGCGGTTTCTTGTAAAGAAGAAATTATTTGAACAGAAACGTGGAAGAAACGTTGATGTTAATATGACTGTAATAGACCCGTATGGTTCACAAGAAACTCTGGCGGAAAAACGCGACTCACTGAATTCGATTTACCAACACTGGCAGCTCTGGATTACTTGGATTTCATTAGAGATCGCTGACTTATTGCCACACGCACACTGCCAGCATAATAGCGGTTTTTACCCGGCTTTTTGATTAGAACAAAATGGTGCTTAACATACCGATCATATATTAATAATTTATTAAATTGTTTGCTTTCAATTCAAACATATAACTGGAAAAGGAAATGCTATACATCAATATATTATACACGTAGGAGGATACACATCACAGCACTCTAACTGTAAATACTTTTTTTAAAATATGAGTTAAACTTATTAAATAAGTTTGCACATTTTTAAAATTTATTTACAATACGACGACAACTCTCTTAATGTTGGTTCTTATTAATAGGTTTTGATTTTTGACATAAATTTTATTGAGAAATTTTAAATTTAACTATATATTTTAAATTTGACAACGAGCATTTTCGAGTTATATATTTTTCTGTCTATAATTTCAAGCTTTGGTTAAGCCCCCAAGAATTTTCATTACGTACCATAAAACGGTGGGATAATTTATTTTATTAAATTTTTACGTTTTAAACTGTCATTATTAACTCCATAGCAACAACTATAAGTAACACTTTTTTCACATGTGAATTAAAAAAAAAATTAAATCACTCTCACAAAATTTTAACTCACTCTGCAACAAATAATGCATTTGAAATAACATCAGGTACGAAAATATCACTCACCATAATATTTAACAGACATTATCAGCCATTTTCATTATTTTTCACTGCACAAATGACAGACAATAAAGCATTTTAAATACATTACTTGACGTCTATCAGCGACGATTGTCATGCTCAGCCTACTAACTGATCAATTTTTTATTTTGTCAAAATTCAATATTATAATAGTTTTTATTATTATTTCGTCAAAATTGAATAAAATATTGTACAAACCACGTGAGCTAAGGTAATGTTTATTCACTCGAAGAAATTAACTCACTCGCCCTTGTGGGCTCGTGAGCTACACTTTCTTCTCATGAATAAACATTACCTTAGCTCACTTGGTGTGTAAATATCTATTATTCACAATCATTATAGTAAAATACCGATTCCTAACCTTTTGGAGGTTAGGAAATATTCATTCCTAGCTTTAATGACAATCTCTTGGGAAGGAAATAACAGACTTCACTTCCATTTCTTGGGTTGGAAATGTTTATGTAGAGGTTGCTTAGCAACATTGTCATAGGTCCTTATAATAAAGTAGGCTAAAACAAATTTTAAGAGAGCTGTCAAAAATATTAATAAAATTAAAGGTTATTACTCATTGATTTATTTTAAAATTATTGATTTAAAATGAGGATGATTGTGAATAAAATAGTATACATAACCTCGGTGGGAGTTTCATCGCCATGTTTCACAAGACTTCAGCTTCTGAATCAGCCTCTTGGTCACGGTCAATAGTTGCCAAAGCATTATTTCATTTTTCAGTAGATGGCTTTGTCCAATAGTGATTGTTTCTGCAAAGAGACCTCAGTGACACTGATGACCTCCTATAAGAGCGAAACACGTCTGTGGTTACTAACTGGGCTCGGTCAGCATCTGAAAAATGATTTTGATTCAGATGCTGAACTCTTGTGAAACATGGCGAGTGTTTTTTTTTTTTTTTGTAAATATTAGACTTTCATATCGAGTTTGCTATTGTACTTCTTAAGACGATCTTATAGCGACGAGGTAATTGCTGCACTCAAAAACTATGCATATGATTTAACTTCAGTCCAGTAGTGGTAGCACGCACTTTAGAATTCTATCATAGAAAGCAGGCAAATACGATTTTACTTTTACGAATCTTGGTAGCATGCACTTTAGAATTCTATATTCGTTTTTGATTCGGAAATTATTGGATTTTATACTATTAAAATAAAAAAAAAAAAATATTGTGACATTTGTATATAATAAATGTATAAATTATATACAAATTGGCTTTGAATAGAATTGTGGCAAAATAATGACGTTACTTTGACACTTTCTCCTCGAGTCGTACGCTTGCAGGCGAATATTTTGATACACGCATTCTACCAACTTTTCGCTTCGTGGCGAAAAGCGAAAACAAATGCCTCTTTTGATAGAATTCTAAAGTGCGCGGTACCACTACTGAAGACACAGTATTGATATTTCCCGTACTGTATATCTGAGGTAGAGGGTTGTAACGAATTGAAGGTAGCGCGTAACTAAGACTGTAATACTGAACTATGAGCGCAAATTAATAATAGTGTTTATCGCGCGAAACTCCTCAGCCTCTATTTCTCGGAATTTGAGTATAAATTTTTAGTGTGTTATTAACATAAAACCAATGAACAATATTTTCCCGACGAAATTTTAAAATTTTACATAGGACTGATGACATGAGCTATCAAAAATAGTTATTTCTCAAGTAGTCATAACTCGGTCTCTAAAGAAAATTTTCAAAAAGTGTACGGTTAATTTATAGATCATACTTTCTTCTTTCATAATATGTATAGTTTGTAATAAATACTTCAATAGTGCGAGTTGTACTATTTCGCGCGAATCTAATATTTTACATCATTTTGAAGATTGTTATAGGATCCTCTTAAAGTGACTTGTTCGTGATCAAAGGCGTAACAAAAAATGCGAAAATACTCGTCTATTGACTGTAAATGGGAATATTTTGAGATAATGTCATATATTAAAACATTCAGAATGAAATACCGTGTGTTAGGTACTGAGTTGTGTATATTATATTCAAAATTAAGAGAACAGTATTCGAAGAAAAGCATAAATCATACGTTTCGTCACAAGTCACAATATATACTATTAAAATATTCTTTAGCAATATGAAAATAATTATTCCCATAAGTAGGTAAAAAAAATCTGTTGTGGCCAGCACAAAACCTTCCGTCAATTCGATGTATCTTGTACAAATCTCATACCAAAAGGTCCTTAGAACAGATTCTATATAATATCATGTAAAATCAAACACGATACACGAACACATACTATTTCTATTCTATAAATCCAATAAAATTATCACATATACATACACTAAGTAAAATGCACTTGACACTTCTTCTTATTCTTGAGCTTCCCCTATTTTATTAGAGGTAGCTGTTTCCTCTTTTCTTCCACTCATCCCTGTCCAACACATCTTCTTGACACAGGCATTTTTTTCAGTCTTCTGCGATACAGTCCTTCCATCTTCTCTTTGGCCTTTCTCTGCGTGTCACTTGCGAGGAGCACTATGACATACCAATTTTGTGATCCTACACTTTCCATATTTGGTTTTGCACTTGCAACTGACATCTGTCAATTACAATTTTTTTAATATATCAGCATCAGCTGTTTCCATGATAAAGAGCAAAGCTGACTAATTTTTGAAAATTAATTTCTTTATAATGCTTTAAATCTACATCTATTGAATATGAAGGAAAATGTATAATCAAACTGTATACAGAAGAATATTTTCTTTAATATATATAATAACAAAATGTCAAAAAACAATATTTAACTGTGCTTTTTTAAGAAAAACTGTTAAAAACTTCAAATAAGGGTACTTCCGGTGGATCAATTATAACCAAAATCTAATCAACTCTTCATATGGATGTACAGAAGAGGAATACGAAAGAATTATAATTTTTAGAATTGTAGTATTGGAGTTATCGTCGGAGAAAAAATTGTCACACACCGACATACATACACACACACGGACACACACACACACACACGGACACACACACACACACACACACACACACATACAGACATCATCTTAAAAATAGTAAATTCGTATTGTAGGGACCCTAAAACGTGCTGATTCATTAAAAACTCACCACCGAATTTTTTGACCAAAGACAATACCTTCCTTACCTAAAGGTGACGGAAGGTAAAAAAACACTATAGTTTGTAGTAGGTGTAGAAGTATCAGAATTAATTGTATTATTATATCAATGTGCGGTATTTTTAAATTTAGGTTAATAATACCGTTTTGAATCAGGGTTCAGAAAGTACCCATTTATTTTTATAATGAAGCATTTTGAATAGCGGATTGTCAGAAAATGTCACAAGCTTCCTTGGAAGAACATCGTACAAAAGAGAGTAATTGAATATTCCTTTGTTGAAATTATCGGGTTGAGGTATACCTACAAATCATATCACGTAGGCCGTATTTTACCGTAAAAAAACGGTTGCATTCACAAAAAGCGTAAACTGCAACTCCCACGGCAATGTGAAAAATGCAATTGATGGCCTGCATCAGCATTGCACTCACAATTACAGAATTCCACAGTTAGCCGTAAATAACCAGCCTCGGTGGGTGTAAAAACAAACAAAACAAAACAAGACCAAATAGTTGATCATGTGTGAGATCATGGGAAAAATAGCCACGAAGCTCAAAAACCAAATTGAACAAAAAGCCTATAATTATTCCCGTGATTAGAGCACAACTTGTATAGTGTGGGAATACTAATTACAAGTACCGCAGTTGGTCAGATGATTCTTCGGTTGGTCTTCTTCGAAAACAGTTGAGTTAGTTGGCTGGTCGACCACGGGCGGCGCCTCCGTACCCTCTTGGTCTTATAATCAAAATTACACATAATTATCAAATTTTTCCCCGACGAAATGTCTTAAATTGATACTTGTAACGATTTGAAAAAGATTTAGCTTGCGTTAACGGTTTGATTTTATAATCGGTGCAGCAGAGTCGGTTCAGGGTTAATTATTCTAAGGGAAATTGTGATGATAGCTAACGCGGCGGTGTTAAAATGAAACAAAACTCCTGTTTTGCTCATTTGCACTCAAACCGTGTTTCCTGCAACTTGTTTACAGATTGCTAGGGATTCCGCGCGTTCTTCTTTTTATTTATTACGGATGCTCTAATTGACCATTTTGTTCTTAATTCGCCTTGCAGTACTTTCTAATTGCGACTGTTATTGCTAATAAACTTGTAATTACTCATTTTTGACACTCAATACCACAAATAATTACAATCACATTAAGATTCTGATTATTACATATTATAACTCCGTTTTAATTTTCTTTAATAACAGTATAAAATTCTTTGTTCTTATTTCTTCTAAATTAAGTCTCTCTTTCAACATCTAATAACCAAATAATAATTAGTTTAAGTGCTTTAAAAAAAAATACAATGAGCTGTTAGGTTTTTTTTGCGGAGTCAGTGTAAATTAAAACAAAAATACAGTACAATTGCGTTAGTGCGAACAGAATAAATACAGGCTTGTTCATATTATCGAACTGTTCACATCACCGAAGGTTATAAAATTTAAGATAATATAAGTAATAAAACACGCACCCTTATTAAATAAATATAAATAAATACATACCTATATTTATTAAGCCAAACTTACTATAATATATGGATACATACAGTAATTTTTAAAAATCGCATTCCATGTCGAACTTTGAAACGACAAAGCCAGTCATCACTAGCATTTAAATAACCCAGATTTTCCATTTAATTGTACATGCAATTCATTCGCTTTTTCTTTTAGTATATCTCCACTAACTGGACAATTTCGTTGTTGCAGAAACCATTTGGCAATTCAGCTATTTTTAAAATGCGTTTTTTATCCGGCTTTACCATCTTACTTATGGTTTTATTTATCGCAAATTTCTTGTTTTTACCTCTCGCTAAGAGAGGTATTGGATTCATGCTAAAATTCGCATGTTCAGATTTTATTGAATAAGCACGATTTAAGGTTCCTAGAATCCGATTATAACATTTTTAAAATGATGTCTGTGTGTGTGTGTGTATGTGTGTATGTGTGTATGTATGTCTGTATGTTGTAGACACGTTTCCTCAAAAACTATAAGACTTAAAAAATATTTAACTGCAGTTTCCTCAATCTGATATTCCTGGGAAGAGCAGAAAAGGTTTTGGTAATAATTGAACAACCGGAAGTAGTAGTTTCTTAGAAAATTTCTTCGAAATATAATTTTTTGGAAATTTTTGTTATTACAAATATTGATGAACAAAATTCTGCATCTAATACACTTAAAATTTTTATTATATCTTGTATAGATTTAGAGATAAAGACGCTATAATATATAGCAGATTCTAATCGCAGAGGCCTTAGCACTAAGGAAACGACTTGACAAATTCAAATGTTTATAACATAGTTTGAAAATGACATATGTCAGTGTTAAAAATCAACAGTTTTAGTGGCTTTCTGATAGCTTTTTCTGGGAAGTATATTTCATCTTTCTTATTATTTTATTAATGAGATATTTGAAATTAAAATGCATATATCCATCAGAAATACCGCCAATCTGGTTAATGAATTGGAAGACATGTAGGAACTTCCTCATACAATGAAAAATAGATATAATTAGAATTATATGTGTGCAGAAGACATTTTAAATATAATAAAAAACAATATTTGGTTAAAGTTCTGTAATTTTTTGTTACAAATCGACGGTTCGATAGAGAAGTACAATACAATACTTATATAGCCTTATATGGAAATGGCGAGAGGTCTTGTGCTGGCCACAACAGATTTTTTAAACTGCAAATAGTGGACTTCGCTATGTCTATATCTTGGATAAAAAGGTTATACTAGTACCACTTTTCAGACAAAAGTTTTGCTTTTTTGCATAGAGATAAAGTTTTTCGTTTAAATTTAGACATATTTTGCAAGAAAATTAAAAATAATATTCGATAAAATAATATTAGTACAACTATTACCCACAGCAACACTATTTCTATCAACTTTTGGGCTGTTTCTATGTTTTGCAAGTAAATAGGGTGAATACAATGTGTTCAAAATAACGAAAGCTAGGTTGTTCACGTTATAAGGTAGTCAATGTTAGAAAATATCTTGTTCAAACTACGGAGTAGTCTATATGATCAAGTGTTCACGTTAACGCGATTGTATTGTATTATCTGCTCTCATTTCCGAATGTTAATCTGCTTGTGTATATAGATCTCAGTAATGAAAATATATCAGCACTGTCAAGGGCGCTTACTAAAGGTTTCCTCATGGACACTCAACTTTAACGTTGAAAGTGCAACTCTTTTCTATGATTTGAAAATTGAACAATTTTGATTTAAGAACCATCACCAGGTACATTAGGTAATATAATGTAATATTATCTGTCCCACATAACTTTATAGTATTGTAAATTCAATTTTAGAGATAAAACTTTGGATTTCTTGGTGCCAAAGTTTTTAAATTTACACTTATTCACCAAGTAATCTTAATTTTTGGCCAACTTCATTCAATTTCGCTACGCTTATTATGGCCGTTTCAAATCGTTGTTTTCCCATATAAAATTTTGTCGCTAGAAAAAATAAAGTTTTGAGTGTTAATAAAATTAAACAATAATTGGGTTTAGTTCTGTAGATTTTTTATTAAAATTAACAGCGTTTCGAGTGTTAGTTTGTGCCAAATAGACGTGTGCCTTGAGATGTGCTCCCCCTTGGCGAAATCCTAAATACGCTACTGTTAACACGTCTTTAAATTAAGTATGCTTGGTTGCCAAAAGCATTCAAATATTTTCACATCAAAAATCTTAGAACATTATGTTCTAAAATTTAATGTACAAAGCATAAAGCATCCCATAAAATATTACAGGACACTTAATATTTGAAAAATCTGTTTCCCATCTTAAACGCCAATTGCGTGGTTTCTCTTAGGCTGTGTCCGATGTTGCACTTTTATCACCCTAAAATCTAAATCCAAAATTTATATGCCCTAAATAACGTCATTATTTAGGACTTTAGGAATTAGATTTTCGGGTTTTGCAGTAGTACGCCTTGAAGTTGACGCGAACTAATTAAACAATCATGTTCGTTGCTATAATTTGTGCAAAATGTTAAATTTACTGTCAAAGAATAACTAATCGATTTATATAATTCACTTTTGTTGTTCTAAAGTGTTGCCATTCAAACCAATGGAAGTCATTAGTGAGCCATACGGAGTTGTACTTATGCAGGGGTCTTAGTTGTCATAAATTCCTAAAAATTCATAAATGTCATAAAAAATCATAAATTCTACTAACAAATTCGAATAACTAATGTAAATCGACATGTACGAATAATTTTGTATATTTTATTCAATTTTGACGTTTTAAACTGTCATTATTAACTCCATAGCAACAACTATAACTAACACTTTTTTCACAACTGAATTAAATATTTTGAAATCACTCTCACATTTTTTTAATTCACTCTGCAACAAATAATGCATTTAAAATAACATCAGGAACGAAATTAATACTTACCATAGTATTTATTAGATATTATCAGTCATTTTCATTATTTTTCACAGCACATATGACAGACAATAAAGCTTTTTAAATAGACGACTTAACATCTATTATCGACGATTGTCATGCACAGTCTACTAACTTTTTGTTTTGTCAAAATTAAATATTGTAATGGTTGTTATTACTATTTCGTCAAAATTGAATAAAATATTGTACAAACCACGTGTGCTAAACTTTCTTCTCATGAATAAACATTACCTTAGCTCACTTGGTGTATAAATATCTATTATGTAACGGTATTTTTTATTTTGTTTAATAAACATAAAAGTCCTAAATTTGTCATAATTTTTGTTGATAAAATGTTCTAAATTTCTAAATAAATTATTAAATTTTTTGCTAAGACCCCTGCTTATGTGAAGAAGACCTAAACCTAAATCCTAAATGCCAAAATGCGACATCGAATAGAGCCTTACTCATCCAGTCAATATATTAATTTTTTTAAAATGTTGAAGAAAAAATGTTGAGTCGTAAACTTTTAATGCCAATTAATGAATAAAATAATAATAAAATATTTGATGAAAACTGTTTATTTAATTACAATTGAAATTGATTATATGTATACATATATGTATGTATGTGTGTACTCTATCGTAAAATTTATTTAGTTCCCATAATGTATTTTATAAATACCAAGATATGTCAGATATTTATGACATATTTTCATTAATAATTAAATTTTGCGTATTTGTGCAAATGTCATGAGTTTATTACGCTTCTTGCATCACTGTCGCCAATTTTCCTCAATCTTTCCAGTTATTTACATAGAATTTTTAATATCCAATAATTTATCTCGCCGACCGTTAAAATAAGCTGGAATTACCTCTATCCTGTATTGATTAAATATTGATTCAGTGATCGCTAACGGAAACGCGTTTAATGAGAACATTGTGAGATTTGTCCCTTATTTAAATTTCACACCAGCCATTATCACATCGCCTGAGCAAATAAATACCTAGTAGATGCCGAGATAGCGATGCATTTGAGAAAAGAGCTGTATTTGTGACTTATCGGAGTTTACGGCAAAGCTGTTCAAACAAATTATAACCAAATACGGAGAAACTGCGTTCTTTCCGACCAGTAAAATGGCGAAGAAAAGTAATCTGAGTAAGAAACTGGAAAATCGCTACGAGTTCTCATGTATACTCCCGCGGATAAAGTGATAGAATGCGGATAACTTACATACGATTTAAATTATACATTTGTTAATCAATAACTATCTCTATCCTCTTACATGCCTTTTTGGATTTCTTTTTATTTAAGTAAATTAATAGATATTTATACACCAAGGGAGCTAAGATAATGTTTATTCATTATAAAAAATCTGTTGTGGCCAGCACAAAACCTTCCGCCAATTCAATGTATTTTGTACAAATCCGATGCCAAAAATTCCTTGGAAAAGATTCTATATATCCTGTAAAACTGTAACACGAACACACTATTTTTTACAAATTCCATATTGCAAGTTCCTTTGAAAAGATTCTATAAATCCAGTATAATTATAACACGAATGTACATTCTGTAAATTGCACTTCACGCTTCCTCATTCTTATCCAACGCATCTTCTTCACACATTTCTTCCTCTCTCAAATATTCTGCTACACAGTCCTTCCATCTTCTCTTTGGCCTTCCTCGTACTCCCGACATTGAAACTGCAAGTCACTTGCGAGGGACACTCTGTCACTTAAGTTACTTTCTGATCCTATACTTTCAACTTTCCACTTTGATTTTACACTTGACACTGACAACTGTCAATTAGAATTTTTTGAATATATGAAATATATATACTGTTTCCATATTTTTTGCAAAGCTGGCTGATTTTTAAAAGTTAACCTCTCTTAATCTCTCTATAACTCTATACCTATTGAATATGAAGGAAAACGTATAATCAAATCGTAGAAGAATTAGATTTTCTTTCATATTAATGATCATAAAATGTCGAAAAATGATATTTAACTGCGTTTTTTCCAGAAAAACTGTTAAGAACTTCAAATAAGGGTACTTCCGGTTGACCAATTATAACCAAAATATAATCAGCTCTTCATATGGTTGTAAAGAAGAGGAGTACGAAAGAATCATAATTTTTACAATTGTAGTTTTGAAGTTATCGTCGGAGAAAAATTTGTCACACACACACACACGGACACACACACAGACACACACACACACAGACACACACACAGACACACACACGGACACACACACACATACGGACACACACACACACACACATACGGACACACACACACACATACATACAGGCATCAATGTAAAATTAGTAAAATCGTATTCTAGGGATCTTAAAACGTGCTTATTTATTAAAAACTCACCACCGAATTTTTTGACCAAAGACAATACCTTCCTTTTGACGGAAGGTAAAAAGATTCTTCGAGTGAATAAACATTCTTAGCTCACGTGGTTTATACAATATTTTATTCAATTTTGACGAAATAGTAATAAAAACCATTATAATACTTAATTTTGACAAAATAAAATCTAATTAGTTAGAAGGCTGTGCATGACAATCGTCGATGATATATAAATGTATTATTTGTTACAGAGTAAGTTAAAACTTTGTGAGAGTGATAAAATTTTTATAATAAGTAAAATGTTACTTATATTTGTTGCTCTGATGGAGCTTCACCTGTAGTCATGGTGAACGCTACGTCGGTTTTTATTTCATCGTTTCTACTATAATTACCATAAAATCATGGATTTAAAATAGTTAACTACTGTATATAAATATGTATAATTGGATTTTGTAAAGGAAAAATCTGTTGTGACCAGCACAAAACCTTCTGTCAATTCGATGTATTTTGTACAAATTCCATACCAAAAGTTCCTTGGAAAAAATTCTATATATCATGTAAAATCGTAACACGAACACATGCTATTTTTTACATATTCCATGCCAAAAGTTCCTTTGAAAAGATTCTATAAATTCAATAAAATTATAACATGAACATAAACTATGTAAATTGCACTTGATACTTCTTTTTTCTTCAGCTTTCTCCAATTTTATTAGGGGTCACTGTTTCTTACTCTTCTCTTCCACTCATTCCTGTCCAACGCATCTTCACACAGTGTTCCTCTCTCAAGTCTTCTGCGATACAGTTCTTCCATCTTCTCTTTCGCCTTCCTCATACTCCCGGCATTCTAATCCTATGCTTTCCATATTTGGTTTGGACTTAACACTGACATTTGTCAATTAGAAATTTTTTAATCTCTGTATAATGCTTTAACTCTATATCTTTTGAATATGAAGGAAAATGTCAAATGGTATAGAGAAGAGCATTTTCTTTAATATTTATAACATAAAATGTCAAAAAATAATATTTAATTGCGTTTTTTTTTAAAAGAAAAACTGTTAAAAACTAATCAGCTCTTCATATGGATGTAAAGAAGAAAAATACGAAAGAATTACACAGTCACACACACACAGTCACACACAACACACACAGTCACACACACACACACACATACAGACATAATCTTAAAAATAGTAAATTCGTATTCTAGGGACCCTAAAACGTGCATATTCATTAAAAACTCACCAATGAATTTTTTAACTAAAGTCAATACCTTCCTTATCTAAAGGTGACGGAAGGTAAAAACATCTAGTCTTATTCCTGATGATGGGCAAATTGTTGTCCGACACGTTCTAACCTGTACGGGTTTTAAATAAACTGTATGGAACATTAAAGCATTCGACTTTAAATTCTGAATATAATGTGCCACAATTCAAAATTTGCTGTAAAATACTCTAATACTAAAATTTTTTATTAACAACAAAAGTTGGCCGTGGCTTCATTTAAAACAATTAATTCATGTAACTTCTAGAGAAATTATGATTACGCATTTAAATTGTTGCATAAAAAAACAATTTCAACAAATACAGAAGCTGTTAGTTTCCCAGTTATACGATTTAATTGTTTTAAATAAAGCCACGGCCAACTTTTGTTGTTTTAATTTGAATATTTTTGTACTATTTTTTTTCTGCAAAATTTGACTTGTGCTACTTCATTGTATTCAAAATTTAATGTAGAATTCAAAAATTTAAAATTATATAGGGTATTCCATCTAAAACAAGAAAGTTGATGCCGCGGAAGTTATATATTTATCATTTATACATAAAAATGATACCACATATTATGTTGTATATGCATATAAATCCTCAATTAAATATAAAAATATATGGGGTCTCGTGGCCGCGTGCCAGAGGGTCTGGTCGCGAACCTGGGGAACCGGGTTCGATCCCGAGCGACGCCAAATATTTCTAATTTTAAATGGCACAAAATTGACTCCTATGGTGCACTCTCCACGCCAGCAATGAGTGCCCGTGAGGTGACGCATGGTTTATTTATTTATTATAAATAAATAAGTTAATAGGGGTGCCCCTGTTTTTGTTGGCACCGATATGTTGCAAAAATTGATTTGACATTTCGAATTTTTTACCACGATTTAATCAAATTTACAAATATAAGGCGTGATGATACATTTCATATTATATAAAAATAGTTGATAAATGTTAAAACAATTTAATAATTATGTAGAACGTGGCAACAAACTTAATTATTTAGAAAGGACTGCAATCTTAATCTTACAATAATTTGTAACAAGGACATTAAAGTGTTAAAGTATCTTCTTCAACAAAGATATTACAAAATATGTTCTGGTATTATTATTTTTACACAAAAGAAGATTATTAAATAATTATACACATACGTATATCATACAAGTTTTCGTTGCTTAGTATTGTTATAATTATTTATTTTTGCAAAAATGTAAGAACAAATAAATATCATCAGAGCTTTTTACACATTTCTGGGTGTGCCAATTTGCTTTATATCCGCAGATATCTGCAATAATATGTACCAGATATCAGTTCACAGGCACTCAAAGCTATCGTGGGGAGTGCTCCATAGGAGATACTTTTGTTGGAAATAATTTAAATAAAATATAAATATATCATCACGGCATATTACCCATTTCTGGGTGTGTCATTATCTACACATATGTAGACATCGGTAATGATGACGATATATTTTACCGTGTGGGCGCTTATCAGGCGGCACCGCACGGGCACTCATAACTGGTGTGGAGAGTGCACCACAGGGGTCACTTTTGTGCCATTTAAAATTAGAAAGATTTGGCGCCGGTCGGGATCGAACCCGGTGCCCCCAGGTTCGCGACCAGACACTCAGGCACGCGGCCACGGGACCCCATGGAAATAATTTTCAAATTTAAATTTGAACCCTACTGAATGTAAGAATAGAATCTTATTCAGTAATACTACAGACACAGGTTTGTCTGTGGTAATACAAAAAAGAAATGAATAGTTTTACTTTATCTACTCTTCTTCTCCTTTTTCTAATGAATATTAATCCTGGTGTTATTTTTATCGATGATGGTAGTAATTAAAATATCAACAAATAGTGTCCGAAGGTAACGAATCAATTTACAAAGTTCATCGCATAAAATTTTCAAAACTATTTTGTCTGTAGGTGGCCGTATGGAATTAAAGAAAAAATGTTAATAGTGAAATCTGATACATGCATAAAATTAAATAAAATATTATAGAAACGAAATTTCTACAATCTTTAAAGTTGTACAAGAATATTTATGTACATACCGACCAATAAATTTCTCTCAATTCAATCTTAATAAACTTAATACAGCGTATCTTTTTGAAACTACAAGTAAACTGTAAATTAAGTATAATAAAATTACCTAATTAATAATCATGAAAGAAACATTTGATAGCTGGAGAGATAAGGTATGCATCTTATTTATTAATCCTTTGATCATAAATTATTAACAATTTTTCTTTAATTAAAAGTTTTATTTGAATTTTCGCGCGAATGGTTTATGTGTCACTACGCAAGTTTCACCGGAAATGGAACATTGTTACGTTAATGAACATACAGTGATGTCTCTGATCCTATTGTAGTATCATTATGATTAAATGCTTTCATTCATACCAAAAATACCTTCCATTTAGTCCTCTCCACTATCTCTAAGTATCTCAACGAGATTGTCTCAATGGCTCATTGTTTGAAGAGCAGTCTGGTCGTCCGAATGGTGAATCCAACTACACACACCTTAAATTATAACAAAGGCACTTATTCATGGAAGGCTTGGCTCAAAAATTTAAATTAAAAATACTATCAGAGTATCAACAATTAAACAGGCATAGGTATTGTCCATTTAACAGCTGTCTCGATTTTTTATTGTTAAATAAACAACGTTTGCTGTAAATGGGGGAATATTTGTCATGGCTCTTTCGAAAGTTCTTCGAAGAATTTTTTCTTCTTCCTTTTATTAAACACAATGAGGATTTTTTGTAAGGGAAGAATAGTTTGAAATATTCTTACGTTTTCAGTAATTCTTAACCAAGTTACGAAAGTTTACCGCAGGTGTGGCACTTTTTTTCATAAAAGGATTGGGACTGAAATACATTTTGTTGTCTTGGGGATACAAGTCAGGCTTTTAATTAAAACGAGGGATGGTGGATTCAAATTTTACATTCAACGATAGGGATTTTCATGACTTTTTTTTATGTTAATGGGGTCCTATACCATTTTTCTTTTATTTTTTTTTTCCTGTAAGAACAGGATAAAATAAGAACTTCAGTGCAAACGCGACTTAAAAATTTTACGTAATAAGCTAGATATGAATTTTTAAAGTTTAAGAATTTGTGCGTGCCGTAGCAGGTACTAACAAGTGATCGACAACAATGGGACAAACTTTTAGCTATACTGGAAACAATTTTTTTCATGTTTGCATAGCTGAAATGTTTTTATATAAAAACTTATACGTTATATTCACGAAGAAATTATTATTAAGTATAAATAACATAAATAATAAGCATATAACAAGGATTTCTTCCTAATAAATTAGAGAACATTGAAACAGTTTGACAATATTATTACACAAAGTATGACGACGGATGGCGCTAATGTTTGACTGTTTTGAAGTTTCAATATTAATTTAATTAATATTATTATTAATTTAATTCATATTACAAATTGATTTAATTATAAATACATGATTATGGTTAATATTACTAGATGTTATAATTAAAAAATTCATCAAACACAAAATTGTTAAATGTTTTGTTAGGTTATAGAACAACATGACATTTCATATTCTTTCAAAGGTGACCTCTGCAGACGCGCGAATCTTTTTTTTAAAATCAGGCGACCAATCAAATTCTTAGTACCTAACGCGTCATACCCAATTAGTAATCAGCTTCAATCGCTTGTAGTTTGTGACCTAGTTAATATTTAAAGAAAATTTTTTCACTAATACTCATTAATTTATGTATATTTTCGTCTTCTTATTTAAGATAGTTAAAATATGACTATGGTATAGGACCCCATTAAAATATTTGGACCCGTTTTATATTTTGCAACAATTTTTGGAAAATAGTGTTTGAAAAACGTTTATGACGTTATTCCGTAGACATCATGCTACTCAATAAATGGGGTATTCAACAATTTGCAAAGAAATAATAAACTTTAACAATTATAAGGACGCATAAATAGACATTTACACAATATCTAGCGGCAAAGCATAATACTAAAGGTTGCTATGGTTACCACTTCTAAACAAAGACCTGTCATCAGTCATTGACAGTACACTCCAGCCATCGTTTTAGTTGAATAATCGAATGATATTCTATATTATCAAACAAAAAAGTTGCCCCAGGCATATCTTCTGGTTTTAAACTCATTTTTAATAAACACAACGAACAAATCACAATAAAGAATTAGGTTAACACTGAACGACAGGTGCAAACATAATGGCAGATAGGATCAGGGAGCGGGACATAAGACAACGAGCGGAGGTTTGTTTGGAACATGATCTGCTATCTCTCTCTTGCATATGACGTAAATTCTGTGTCTATTAAACTAACAATTTTAGGGCCGGTATTATAAACGTCCAGTTAAATTTAGTTCCATAGTAAATTTAATTAAATGAACAAATGCAACTCGAATTTTTGACAGCAATGATTTAAATGTCATAAGAATATGGTAACTGATTCGATTTTGTTCACTTTATTAAATTTACTTTGGAACTAAATTTAACTGAACGTTTATAATACCGGCCCTTAGTAAAATAAAAATGATGAAATATTACTTCGATGTAACAAAAAGGCGTAATTATAATAAACTTAACTTTACAGGCCCTAATCGATTATTATCGTAAAATTTCGGATGAGTTCGGTCGATCTACACCTGTTACTCGTTGTTTTCATTTTAATTGAAATGAAGAACTATAAACAACACTTATGTCATCCTAATGACATTCTCAAAATGTTTCATGAAATGGATTCAAATAATATTTATTTTAAATATTTTATTTATTTTAAATATTTTTCTTTATATCTGTATTCATTCCTATACTTGACGTCAAATAAATATGGACTGGAGAAGGGAAAAAGTTGAGCATCAGTCCATATTTATTTGACGGCAAGTATAATTAATTTGACAAGGGAAAGAAATTTTAATAAAAATTAATGAAAATGCAGACAATGCCCTCCAGAATGAACTATTTGAGAAGACTAACCAACTTCGGATTATGACGTAACAAATAATTTCAGACGTTCAAAAATTAATATGAAGTTTAATAGTTCGAATTTTAACATCGCGTTCCTCAATACATTTATATATTATCAGAAAAAAATCTGTTGTGGCCAGCACAAGACTTCTCGCTATTTCCATATTAGGCTATATAAGTATTGTATTGCAATTCGCTTTCGAACCGTCGTTTTATAACAAAAAATTACAGAACATTACCCAAATATTGTTTTTTATTATATTTAACAAGTCTTCTGCACACATATAATTCTAATTATATCTATATTTCTCATTGTATGAGGAAGTTTCTAAATGTCAAAGATTGTTCCAATTCATTAACCAGATTGGCGGTATTTCTGATGGATTTTTGCATTTTACCACAATTTTACCTATAATTTTAAATATTTAATTAATAAAACAATAAGAAAAGTTAAATATACTTCCCAGAAAAAGCTATCAGAATGTCACTAAAACTGTTGATATTTGACAATGACATGTGTCATGTTATAAACATTGGAATTTGTCAACTGGTTTCCTTAGTGCCTTGGCCTCTGCGATTAGTTTACTCTATAAATTATAGAGTCTTTATCTCTAAATCTATATAAGATATAATAAATTTTTTAAGTATATTAGATGGAGAATTTTATGTTCTTCAATATTTAATAAAAAAACTCCCAAAAAATTATATTTAGAAGATTTTTTCTAAGAAACACACACACACACACACACACACACACACACACACACACACACACACACACACAGAGAGACATCATTTTAAAAATGTTATAATCGGATTGTAGGGACCTTAAATCGTGCATATTCAATAAAATCTGGATATGCGAATTTTAGCATGAATCCAATACCTCTCTTAGCGAGAGGTAAAAATATAGAAAAGAATCGGTGTAATACCCTATTCTACTCTAATAAAACTTAAGGTTATTAGAGATAGAGATATATGTATGTTATGTTTTAATAATTAAAATTGTTCTAATTAGTAGGAATCGAGGTAGGAATTGAAAGTGATGTATATTTGAATTTGTAGTCCTGATCCTTAGTTCATTACCGGGTGATGAATGGCGCAGATGGGAAGGAGCATAGCATAGCTTTTCGAGTTGGGATTTTAATGTTTGCATAATTTTTTATTAAGGGCTCTAGGTGTAGCTTTGGTTGGGATCATGTCACGGATAAATTACGTAGATTTTGGCCATAAATCCAAGTTAATTACTGCGTGAGTGCGAGCAGAGCTGCCGTGGCGGCGAATAAATTCCGAAGATCGTGAAAAGAGCAATAAAAGTCAGTTGCAACAATGGACGCGAGTGTTTGCCGACAGCGCAAAAACGGCGCTGGCGGTTTTTAGGGCAGCCGCGAAACCTGCGGGTTTTAAAAACCATCGCCCAAATCTCCGCCGCCCCCTGCGATATATCTTCATTAGCGCGGTGTCCGTGCGCACGCGCGAGCCTAATGCTGCTTTATGGGAAGCATTGTCACTTCGCAAGCCGAGAATCAAACTCAACCGCCGATGCCGAGCCTTGTTTAGCGAGCTGTTAATTGCGACGCGTATTCATTCCAACTCCAACGGGCTTAGCACAGTTCTTAGGTGTTAAATTCATCAACAGCAGGCATGTTTATGTTGCGATTGTGCCGACACAGCAGCTGTCTTATACAAAATCACGCTCGGTCGCTTCTTAAACTCAACTGGTGCTTTTTATTTATTACTTGGAATCATGTATGTTGCCTTTGCCATGCTAATTTAAATATGTATGTATTTAGTACGAGGGTGGATTGATAAGTTTGCGGCCTAATACAAAGACGGCAGCACTAGCTGCACAATTATTTATTATGTGATTTAAATTAAGTAGTATTAACTCAGTAATTGCATTTTTTTTTAAATTAATAACATTGACTGTTTTGGGAGGTGGTAAAATCCACTGAAATATATACTAACTGGAATGCGCGTACGAACCATGACTGTGAAGCATATTGAAAGCCTGCTGCTGGAGTAGTCGGCAAATATCGAGACAGTTCGTGAGTAGACGAAAATTATTTCGTGTGGCGCATGTTTAAATAAATGAAGCATAATATGAAAACAAAGCGATCAGCTATGATACGAGTTATTCGGCTAGGTTCGGTTCGGCACGAACGTGCGCGAACAGGACCAGCCATTATTGTTCAATGAGGCTTCAGTTCAGCGTACGCTGATAGGTAGAGTATGCGAGTTCCAGTTAGTATATATTTCAGTGGTAAAATCCTATGCTTTCACTATTGCTTTCAAACATAGTGATGAACTCGTATCTCATCGATAGCAACTTGATGCTCTGTAATAAAGCTAATCCAGTATGGGAAGATGAGACATGGGTTCACTACTGTCAGTCCGAAAGCAAAATCGAAACATCGGAGCATAAAACTTCGTAGATACATTAATGACAGTTCACGTAAACTCACAAAAATAATTGTGTCTAGCGCTGCCTTTTATCTCCTTTTCTATCTACCCATTTCTTTGGTTAAATAAAACCTAACCGTTCAAGTACAATGTTCGTTCACGCAATTGAATTTTATTTTATTAGGTAATGTTTGTTCGTTGTATTAATGAGTTGTTTTTGTTTGGTTGTTTCAGGGCGTTCGTTGGGCGAGCATGTGATGCGCCGCGATGCCCACTCTGTCCGCGGCGCCTGAGCTGAGTCCCGGCGGCCGCACAGAGCGGCACAAGCTAGAGCTGTCCGCAGACATGAGCCCCGAGCAGGAGGCTAGCCCACCGCCCGCGGCTCCGGGCGCGTCGCCGCCGCCGCAGCCCACACGCCTACCGCCCTCGCCCGCCGCCTCCCACACCTCGCACGCCTCCCACCACGATACCACCTCCGACGTCGAGCAGTTCTCCGGCAAGATCGTCTACAACCCCGACGGCAGCGCTTACATCATCGAGGACAGCGAGAGCGAAAGCGAGACCACCGGGCCAGTGCTGCCCGAGGTCGTGCCGCCGCTACAAGCCGTCTACGTCTCCAGGCTGCTCAGCAGGCACCAGACCGCCAGGCAACAACAAGAACCCGCGGCCGTGCACAGCTATAGAGTGGTAGCGTTGAGAGATGCACGTCCGCCCCGACCAGCCAGCGTACCCGTTAAACCCATCCTCATGTGTTTTGTGTGTAAGCTGTCGTTCGGGTTCGCGCGGTCGTTTGCGGGACACGCGCAAGCCGAGCACGGTGTCACGCTGGCGGAGGCGGAGCGCGAGGTGCTGGCGGCCGACTGCAGCGCGATCTTGCAATGCGTGGGCGCGGACAAGCGGCCGATGGTGTCGTTGCTTGAACCCCTAGGCCCCGCTGCACCACCTGCCCATCAGGACATGATGCAAAGCCAACAACCGATGGATGCAACGCGGACGGACCGCTCATCGCCCGAGCACCAGCATCATCAGCAGCACCTCGCCATGCAGCAACACCAGCTTCAGCAGCAGCGACTCACCCCAGGCAAGTCTCCTTCCCCGCCCTTCGCCGCGCCGCCCGCCTTCATGACCGGCACCACGATAGGCGTGTGTCCCGAGCACTTACAGGGCCGGCCTTCGGGCGCCGACTGTCCGCGTTGCGAGCTCATCCTCGCGTCCGGTCGCCTCGGACCTGCTGGCCTCGGCAACGTGCACAGTCGCAACTCCTGCAAGACGCTCAAGTGTCCCAAGTGCAACTGGCATTACAAGTACCAAGAGACCCTTGAAATCCATATGAAAGAAAAACATCCGGAAGCCGAGACGAGTTGTATATATTGCATAGCAGGGCAGCCGCATCCTCGCTTAGCAAGAGGGGAAACTTACACGTGCGGCTACAAGCCCTACCGATGCGAAGTTTGTAATTACTCTACGACGACGAAAGGGAACCTGAGCATACACATGCAGTCTGACAAACATCTCAACAACATGCAGGAATTACAAAACGGCGGCGCGCCTTCAGCTGTCGAGAGCCGGCAAGCATCACCAAAAGCCCCACCTATGCACCACTCACCTGTCAGCAGTGGCCATAAACCTAAACCTAGTTTTCGTTGTGACGTGTGCAACTACGAAACAAATGTCGCTCGCAACTTACGCATTCACATGACAAGCGAAAAGCACACGCACAACATGCTTGTGTTACAACAAAACGTCAAACACATGCAGACATTATCCGCATTACATCATCAACAACAACAACACTCTCAGCAACAACACTTGGAGAGCTTATTCGGCGCTGCGGCTGCGGCAGGACACGCAGGTTTATACCCAGGTTTAGGGGATAAACCTGAAGCTGCTTTGGCAGACATGGCCTACAACCAGGCATTGCTTATCCAGATGATGACGGGTGGGCAGTTACCTGGTCATGGTGGCCCAGCAGATTTAGCACCACACGCCGATTTAGGATTGAATCCTGACACTATGGAACCGCCACCTGAACCGGCGGACCCTGATCCTGAAAAGACGTATCAATGTTGCGTGTGTAATGTTTTCAACAGTGATTCTTTGGATGAGTTAGGTCGGCATTTAGCCCAAGATAGAACGAGGTTAAGAGAGCAAGAAATTTTAGCAGTTGTGGCTGGACATTATGTATGCAAACTTTGCACATATAAAACTAACCTAAAAGCAAACTTTCAACTTCATTGCAAGACAGATAAACATCTTCAGAGGTTACAGCATGTTAATCATGTGAAAGAAGGTGGGGTCAGAAATGAATGGAAGCTAAAATATGCCTCGGCCCCTGGTGGAGTGCAAGTGCGATGCAACGCTTGTGATTACTACACCAACTCTGCCCACAAACTGCAGCTTCATGCAGCGGGTGCAAGACACGAAGCCGGTGCAGCGCTGTTGGCACACCTAGCCGAAAGATGTCGGCAACTACGACCGGACCAGCCGAGAGTGTTTCACTGTGCATTGTGTGGTTTTACAGCTCCTGCAAGACTTCCACTGCTTCAGCATGTGAGAAGCTTGAAGCACTTGCACCTGGAGCAATTGCATCAACTGCAGAGACGCGCTGAAGGGAAAGACGCGACGCCTGAAGTTGGGGAGGTTTTCCAAGTGATAAGTCAGCCATTGCCACCGAATACACCGACCGATCAGCATTCGCCAGTCGGTGAGTTGTTAACTTCACAGTTATTTCTTGTAATATGGTGCAAAAGTTTACATACCATTTTTTATCAAATTCATTTTTATCTCGATTTTTACGGAATGATACCAGAAAGAAATTTTTTCTGTATGTTGTTTATTAATTATAAATGATTTATATTCGGAATCTTGTTACATTTATTAATTATATCTGTGAATTAGTGTCATGTTTATAACTATAAATCGTATTTTTTTTATTGAATTTATGATGAGGTAAACCAGTGATGTTTAAACAAAAAATTGCATATCGAAATTTTATCAGCAATATTCAGTACCTTGACATTTCCTTTCAATACATTTAAGGAACTCTTAAATCTACTTTGGATCCTTTGGCCATTAAACATTCTAAAAACATGACAGTGTTTTTTTCATTTTTTAATAATCAATTTTCAAAATTTTGTTTAAATTCTTAAATTAGGTAACATTTTTACTAAAATGATATATAATGTGAACACAAGAACTCGTTACAGGCATATTACTCGGGAAAACCAGTGGCGGCGTTAAATATTATTGTATAAGACTTTTGGCGGTCGATTTTCTCATTTATTTTTAAAGATGGGCAACTTTTATCTAATAAATGAAAATTATAAATGGCGCATGCGTATACGTTTAAAACTAAACTTATTCGCTGTCACTATTGTTGAACATTTTTGTTAATACACTTTATTCCAATGAAAGTGGGGTTATAACGTTCATCATCTGTCAGCGTATTTTTATATGTGCGCATGCGTTCATTTTCATTTATTTTGTCATATATTTTTGTATGAATAGGTACATTTAAAAATTATAAATGAGAATTAAATGAAAATTAAATTAAAAAGTAAATGTAAATGAAAATGGCTGCATAAATCCGCCTTAACTTGTCCGCATACTCAGCGCGCCGGCTATACAGTTTTAGAGAATAAAATTCTGAATTTTTCAGTGTAAAATTTGAATTAACTAAATTTAAAGACTTAGTAAAACAAATTTAGTATGCGTTCTTGAAAGAAATGAACGTTGATTAATTGCCAAATATCTACTTCTTGTTATATTGCTTACGGATAATAAATTCATTTTTACCACGTCTTTAAATTAAGTTTACAAAAGTAAATTTAAAAATTTTGACACCCAAACGTTCAGAATTGAATTCTCGAAATCTGTATGTATAAAGTACCTACCGCATAAAGTTTTACGCCTATTGCACAGATTCTCGTGTTCACCTGTAAATATTTTCAGTAAAATATTTTACAAAACAATTTGTAAACTACGAGTATAGTTACTAAATTTTTTACTCAAAATTGATCTGCCAAATTCTTAATACATTTGAATATCTCAGCTGTTTTTCTTGAAGTATTAAATAATTAATAATTTTAATCTTTATCCGAGTAAAAATGATACTGCACTACGGCCGCACCGAGTTCTTTTAGCGTGTAAGTACGGCCGCCCGCCTTGAGATGTTCACAGTACGACCGCACTGAGTAGATAATACAAGTACGGTGCGGTCGTGTTGCTAACCTAGTCGTAAAACATGTGTTCAAAACCGCACAAAGAAATATTTCAACTGTAGATAATATATTCTTTAGGCGTAAAGTAAAAAAATTGTGTGTTTAAGACCGCACGTCCGAAGTGAAAACTTAAATGGTTGACATTGGGATCGTAGGGCAATGCCATGTTTTAACTGTACCCGAAAGCTTTATAAACTTAACTGTTTAAGTGTGCTGGGTTTACATTCATTTTTTTATTTATTTATAAGATGTGAAAATTCTGTGAGCATTCTATTCTAACAAAATTTTCAAGAAAGGCTTTTAATTTTCGTGGGAGAAGGCTATTATTTATTATTAATATTATTAGAAGGCTGAGAAACAACTAAAATTTTATTTTAAAGTCTGGCCAAAAACCCCAAAAACTCTAGTTTTAAAACCGGTGATCAATGCTCGATTTATTCCCGTTGTCATTTAAATGTCATTTTTAGGTTAAAAAAGAAAATAAATTTAGCAGTTGTAATCACATTGTAACGCTATTAGTATTATAAACAAAAAAAATCTACAACAAATACAAATAAGGAATAAGCTCGGGAATAAGTCACGACAAAACTGCGAGTTTGGAACTAGAGTTATTTTGATAGATATTATGATGTTTCCCGGCCTTGTATTTATAACGTAACATAGGCTATGACACGAATTAACATGACGTCATTTTCGGCTTTCCTCGAATTTATCCGAATGACTGGGACACGTCACGCGAGACGGATCAGCCTTGTTCACTGCTCAGGCAAAAGTGTGCAAGGTTCGCCTAAAAAAGTGTTCACTTAAAAAATAAGAAAATGATTATTAAAAACTGGTATGACGATTTTTGCACCATCATGTATTTTACATATCAGAATTTTTAATATTAACAACAAAGGATAAGAATAGTATTTTGCAGTAACTGTATCTTTTATTTTCCAATATATTGTATTAAAAATTCTGATTTCTCATGTCGTCCCTATGTTCTCACGTTGTCGGTCGGTTTACTACATTTCACCCACCCTCATTACCTCTTGTTCTAAAATTACACGTTCGGCGTTGGTTTCTTTAAATTATAGATATAAAAATCAGGATGAACAATACAATACGAACTTTCACGTAACTGTATCGACGCGTCGGTCGCGACAGACGACACAAAAGTTGGGGAAGTTCTCGCCAGAGGCGCCACATCTGCGTGGCGATGCCACCCTCGAAGGCACCGCGAAGAATACACACGCATTCATTCACTATTGTTGTGTTGGCTCACTGTCATTATCTCTTGAAAAGGCACACGATACACCGGTTGTATTAAACGGTAATTGTAACGTAATTGTTGTATGGTTTTCGGCGCGTTCGAATTTGTGTCATTTGTGGTTTGATCAGGGCTCGCCGCAGGTACAGCGACAGATGGACGCGAAGATGTTTCAGTCAGTATAATTAATATTACAATAAATACAGTGTTTAATAATATGCGATCATTTCACACGTACCAGATGCTCAATTTTTAAATTATAAATAACTTTCGCTTTTAATAATAATGAACAATGTGACTAATATTTGAAGAGCTCTCTTCCAAAGTGGGGCTAAGTCAAAAATTAAAACATTATCTCGCAAACGTAAAAATGGGCTTTGTTGAGTTTTTGGAAAGAGCTCTTCATTTAATTTTTTTTATAAATTAAATATTACAATAAAAAATATCTGATGTCTCCAAAACTATTATTTATACCAGGTGGAGGTGGTTAGGGGTGAACATAGGGATTTAACAGTTGATTTTTTTATTTACAATTTTAAACAGAAATTTTAATATTTTTATTAATTAGTATTAATCAGGGTTGGAAAAAATCAAATAAATCATGATTTTTTGATTTTTTTCTATTTTTAAAGATTAGTGGTGTTATTGTACTTTTTTAATTGTTTTAAAAGCAATATAAACATTTTATTTCATAAACGAAAACGAAATCTGTAATAAACCCTAAAAGATGAATTTGAATTTTTGCATAAATTTAGTATATAACGTACCCACGCGCGCGCGTCTTTTTAAACAATACATATCTAAATAAAATAGGTCAAAACATATAATCAGTAATTTGTTAGAATTCAAAAACAGTCCATATTTTTGTTCTTATTTTTACTTTTGTAGTAAATAAATTCATTTTTATTACAATTTGATTTTTTTTTTCATCTGTAATAAAAATCAGTGATTTTTTTAAAAAATCAATTGATTTAAATCATGATTTAAATCAAATGATTTAAATCAGGCCAACCCTGGTATTAATAATGACACTTATTTTCTTTTTTTCTGGATTTCATTCATTTATAAACACTAGTCGTACTTTATGAACAATAAACTCCATATTCTACTAAAATAAAACTATTTCCACCGTAATAATTCTTTATAATAAAGGCACGTTCTTCATTCAAATATATATTGTAACTTGATAATGACCGTGAGGTATTTTTAAAATTGTTAAGAAACTAAAAACACTATGAAAAAATGTAAAATAGTTATTTATGATTTAACTGATAAAAGTGATATTTTTTGAGAAGGAACTTTGAAACACAAGAAACAAAATGAAATCACTTTTAGCACTTACATTACACCACACACTATTTTTTATACTAACACTACTTCTTCATTTAAATTTGTATATCTAATAATTTTTTGACGTGTCAAAAATATCGATTTGTTGTTTCATTCGTCATTACCAAGTAATAATGATTTGCCCTTTTTAACACTGGTGTCATAAAATGACATTTTAACCCTAAAAATAAACATTAAAAAACTTTTAATAGATTTGTAGAAAAGCGATTGGGTCATTTTCCAATTTATTTATTTTTCCTAAAAAGTACACGTAAAATTACTTACATAAATATATATTTTATGTCATATAAGTTTCTAGTTTTACAGAAATAATTTTTAAAAATTTATATAAAATTTCAAATTACGCCACAATTTTGCGACCTTGTAGTCCCTCTCGTGCTGTGTGTACAAAATTATGACGTCACAAAACAGATTCAATATTTACAAAGAAAATCATGAATGAAAAGTATAATAATATTAAATATTTTGTTGAATATGTGCATAATATTCGGTAAATTTTTCATTTATGAAAAATAAAAATCAATATTTTTTTATGATCCTATTTTGTATGCAATTTTTAATTCTGAACAATTTTGTCGTAAAATAACAGGAGAGCATAAAACTGTCGTATTTTAAAACCCTATATTCACCTCTAACTGCCACCACCCCGTATAAATTTTTATGCATCTTGAAAACACTGCGCGAAGTTGATTTTATATCTCGAAAACAAATAGTGGCAGCCCTGAAATGAAATTGCTCGTGTACGCGTGAAAATTTCCAACGGTCGCCGTTATAAGATGTATTGTTTCTGACGGTTATTTGTCTCTCCCCTTAGACCGTAAAGAACTAGTTCAACCGGACATCAAAATGACCCCCGAGTCCATGAAAGACCAGTTCAAATACGAGCCGCGCGACGACAGCAGCGAGGACGTCGGTGGCGGTGGAACGCCGGGTGGTGAAGCCACCACTCCACAACACGCGTGCCCGTATTGCAACTACACCAGCAACTCGGAAATGCGAATCCAGGCACACGTGCTCGCACAGCATGGTGCGCAGGCCAGCACGCCTGGACCTCAACCAGACACCCCTAGCACCACCCCCACCAACCTCAGCACCCAGGGGCACTGCTTCCAGTGTCCCTTATGCCAGGACTCTTTCAAGGATCGGCCGAGCCTTGAACGCCATGTCATGCAGATCCACTCGGTCAACTCGGAGGGACTTCAAAGACTGCTCATGCTTGTAGACCAAAGCCATTGGCTCAACCAGGTGTCGCGAACGCCCACGCCTAGCCAAACTCCCAACACGCAACATACCCCGCCAAACCAGCTCGTCTCGCCTAGCTCCGTCTCCTCCAAAGACTCAGCTAAGCTGGACAAACAGGATGGCAACAACGTTGATCTCGAACCTGACTTAATGTCGCCAAATAGTGACGAAAATACTGAATATGAAACTGAAAGATGCTCCACGTGCTTCAAAAACTTCCGCAACATCGATGAATTGTGCTTCCACCAAAATGAAACCGGCCACCTGGAGATTAAACAAACACCCAGCGGACCGGGTTACGTGTGCTGGAAAAAAGGCTGTAATCAATATTTTCCTACTGCACAAACGTTGCAGATGCATTTCAAAGACGTGCACGCCAAGAACTCTGTTTCACAAATGTCCGTCTCTGAAAAACATGTGTACAAATACCGATGTAATCAATGCTCATTAGCCTTCAAAACTTTAGAAAAATTACAATTACACTCGCAATATCACCTTATCCGAGACGCAACAAAATGCGTTTTATGTGGACGTAGTTTTCGATCTGTTGTTGCGTTACACAAACACGTGGAAACTGTACATTCAGAACTAACTGACGAAGAGCTTGCAGCTTACAAACAAAGCCTCATGAATAACCCTTTATTGTTAGCCGGTCTGCAAGGCCAAGTACTGGACAGCTCCACCAATGAGCTACTAAAGAAAGAATCGATGCGTGACGACACCATGTTGGACGCTTCACCTGGTGAAGGCGACGACGCGAAAGACGTGAGCGGTGCTACAGATGCTAGTGATGCTAATCAGACCATGGATGGTGATAATTCCGACGATAGCATTGTTTACAAAGACCAACAGTTCCTAGAAGATTACCTGAACAGCCAGGCGATAGCCGAAGACAGTTACAACGATCCGAATAGAAAATACAAGTGCCATCGGTGCAAGGTGGCCTTCACGAGACAAAGCTACCTGACCGCCCACAACAAAACCCTTTTACATAGAAAGGGCGAGAAACTAAGCTATCCTATGGAGAAATACCTGGATCCGAACCGCCCATACAAATGCGATGTGTGCAAAGAAAGTTTCACACAGAAAAACATTCTGCTCGTTCATTACAACTCAGTCTCTCACTTACATAAACTCAAGCGCGCCATGCAAGAACAGCAGCAGCAGAACAACAACAACAACCCAGCCGTGTCACCAGTGCTACAACAGCCCACTGCCGCTGCTGTAGCTCTCGCCACCGGCCAAACACGTGGAGGTGCTGGCTCTCCTGATGAAGACGACAAGAAGAGATACAAATGCAACATCTGTAAAGTGGCTTACACCCAGGGCAGCACACTAGACATCCACATGAGAAGTGTATTACATCAGACAAGAGCGAGTAAACTTCAAGATTTGGCTATGGCGGGACAGATAGATTTGACGAAGCCTCTGATAGAGCAGCCGGAGTCGATGTCCGCCGTGCAGTCTCCGAAGCAGCCAGCGGGAGCACCCCTGCAGCCCAGTCCCAGCCCCGGTCCAGGGCAAGGGGCGGGAGGGGATAAACGTTCCCCCACCCCTGCCAGTCCCGGGCCAGGGCCCGCTACCTGCCAGCCGCAAGGGATGCACGGATGCCCCAAGTGCGGCGCGTTATTCAGCACGCAAGAACAGTTGAGCGCACATCAGCAGCTGTACTGCATGTTCGCCGCTCCGATGGCAATCTTCCAACAAGGCCAGGAGCCCGGACAGGCGAAGAGCCCGCCGCCCAGTGACCAGGACCTCGCCGCGAGACTCAACCTCCCCAGGAAGACTGGTTCTCATATGTACAAACACCTATTAGAAAGTTTTGGTTTCGACCTAGTGATGCAATTTAACGAAAATCACCAACGACGTCAGCGGGAAGAACAACAGCGTGCTGCCACACGGTCACCTACACCACCGGTACCACCTCCAGCACCTCAACCGGTCGAAGAACCAGCACCACCTCCCCAAGAAGTCACGCGTTTGGAAGAAGAACCCGAACCTAACAACCTTCCGGAGGTTAGCAAATCTACATGTCAGCATTGCAACAAAGAATTTTCCAGTGTTTGGGTGTTAAAATCTCATTGTGAAGAAATTCATAAAGACTTAGTGCCGTTAGAGTTTTTAGAAAAATACGCGCAACAATTTAAAAACGAGTATGAAAAGAAATCCGTTGTTGTGACCGCTGCGACTAGTTCAACTTTATCCACAACTCCTCGAGTAAGTACACCTGGTGCTCCTACTACAACCACGCCTTCTGCTGACGTTAGCTCGCCTGAAAAAGAAGACGACAAGGAAGCGCTCCACGCCAAACTTAACCTCACTACTGAGGCTAATTCAACAGCTCCTTCAACGCCTACATCGAGCGGGACTCCTGTCAGTGGTACGGAGTCTGTTCCAGCGAACATCCAGGCTATTTTAGCTCAGAGTATGGCGCAGAATCCCATGGCGTTGGCGCAACAGATGAGCGAGATGCAAGCGGCCTTGAACGTGATGCAACTTCAGCAGCTGAATTTCAACCCCATGATGCAAATGATGGGGATGGGATTGCCTCTGGGGTTGAACGCCCTGGCGGCGATGAATCTGCAGCCGCCTCTGGTGCCGCTGATGATGCCTCCGCCCCCGTACGCTGACCCCATCGGGCAGTTTGGGCCCCAGGATCAACAAGCGATGATGGCCAAACAGCAACAAGCTATTATGCAGCAGCAACAAGCGGTAAGTCGATTTTTTAAATTTTATTTGAGAATTTTGCAGTAGTTTGGTATATGCGAACACTAAATGACAAAATTATATTGAATGCTTCATAACTTTCCTAAATTAAATCAAATTTTATGAATGTGTTTCTAATAATATACACGAATATTTTATTTTTATTATTATTATTAATTGTTTTACATTATGCATTATATTGATTAAGATTCAAGAAAATATACAGTAATTGCTTACAATTTATTGCAAATATAAAATTTACGAAATAATATAGATAACATATTTGTAAGTATTGATATTACATTAATGTATTATTATTTATTATTGTCATTTATTTAAAAATATGTTATATATAACGTAAAACAAGAGTAATACATTAAATAAATCAATATAAAAATAATATGAAGAATAAAACATTTTTAATTTATACAATATAACATATGTATATCAGTTAATATTTGACGAGTACTAATTTGATGATATCAGTAATGATGATAGCTATATTTTGAAAATACAGAAAAAATTGGAATATGCAATATAATTATTTTATTATATTTTTCACTGTAATGATTTATAAATACTTCTTTATATATTTTGCATAATAAATTTGTATCATTTCAAAATTTAATTTTCTTTCAAATGAATCAAAAAACTTTCTAATCGTTCATAAAAAATTAACAAAGAAATATTTCTCTTAGTAATTCTTTTAGCGATTTCAACTATATAACAAATTCTAGTATGTTACCTGCTCTTATAATTTTGGGAGTATTTCAGTATCATCACTTTCGGTTTTTCAATTATTGATAGCAGCTTTTAATTTTCAAATGGCACATCTACATATTTATTAAAAGTACATGAAATTTGTATTTCTTTTGTTTTACAACTTTTCAAATGAGCCGGTTTCACAATTTTCAAAAAAGTTTATGCATTATTTTTCATAATAATGGAAAAAAATTGTTGTCATTTTCGTAAATAATTAAATAATAATATTGGTGCTAGAAACAGTCATGGAAAACAACGCACCGCTTCTATGACGTCAAATTACGTACAGCACATCATTCACAGCCACCTACAAGCAAAACTGTTTGTCCATCACCTACGTTATTTATATAAATAAATGTAGGCGAAAATTTGTCCCATATTAACCTGCATGAACTCTGACGTCTTTCTGTTTCGAGTCACGTGACTTTCAAAATATTACACAAATTTCAATAATTTTAAAATATCTTATGGATATTTTCAAATTTGAGGCTGCTTAAAGCATATGTTTCAAAATTTAATACTTAGAAGGTATATAAAAGTTCTTGTAACAACATTATAACCAGGGCATCGAACCCGAACCTGAACCGAACCAAAACCGGAACCTAACCGTAACATTTTAGGGAACCCAAACCGAGAACTGAACCTCAGATATATTTTTAATTGAACCTGATTCGAAACCGAACCGAGCCTTTAAATTCAGGTACGGGGTTCAACTCCTGTTCAGGTTAATTTTTAGTTCGAAAAGTAAATACAGTCGATAATCGACGTCTTATGTGTCCGCGTTGCTGTCTGCGCTGACTTTTCGTGAAAATTGTGTTCGTTTCTTGTTGCGTTTTGCGTAAATTCCGGCTTTCATTTTACATTATTTCGAAGCTGAACCGTGAACAACACCGCAAATTTTATTAATGCTTGAACCAGAACCGCACTCGAACCCATCTTTCAAAAAACAAATTAACCTGAACCTAAACCGAACCCAGTTTTTGGCGGGTTCGATGCCCTGATTATAACCTGTATATTTTTTTTGGCATTTCGATCCTTTTAAACTTGAAATTCTTTAAATATATAAAATATCTCGTAAAATAATTAAATCGTATTCAATTTCTATTTTAATATGGTTGTCTTGGCATTCATTATAATATATCTAAACCATTTTACAAAACAACAAATGTTAGTACTTTTATTTAATTGTGGTACATCGTACATCCGCAATTTATTTAACGTTCAGTGTTCATCTTCTTATTCATTATAGGTACACTTCATGTACCTTACTTTAGCGCTAGCAGAAAGTTGCCGTATACTGCAGAATCTCTATTATTTCCCATACAATAGATTCCCCAACGATAGTGCATTTCTGGAACATCTGTTCCAGAATTATTTCGGTTGTAGAGACCTGTTGCATGCCATCGTCATCTCGGTTATTGGTTTTACACATTTGTCATGTCCAGGGATTGAATATAATTTTAATTAACAATCGTAGATTCAAGAAGTAGTTATGCTAATCATGTGTCATTATTATTCAAAATTTTAATTCAAAGTACAATGTGTCATTATCATTTCTAATTTATTGTAATGGAAACCTGCGTTATTAGTTAATATTTTGTATGAATTTGTTTTATTTATTTACGCTTGTGTATAAATTTATGCGGAATTAAGCAAGATATGACGCGTTGTAAATTCGTTCGCTTGGACCTCGTACAAGACACGTTTACGTCAGTATGTATTTGTTTTTTATTTGGTGTGTATGTATATTAACCCTTCTTTATACTAGAGCCTATGAAATTTGCATTATATTGCCACAGTAAGTGTTAAAATTTGCATATAGGGTACAAGTTTTTTTTTTATAAAATTCGAGTCAAGGTTAAAAAAATTAAAATATTTTTAAAGCGAATCAAATGCTCTTGTAGTAAATTAAAAGCAATGCAATATAAGAAAATTAAAATTGTGATATGAGAAATTAACAAATGACATTTTAGAAAATGATTAATGTTATATGAAATAATTAAATTTGCTGTATAAAAAATTAACTGCTGTATAAGTCAGACTGTTGAAGATCACTCGTATTAATTTTCATTGACTATTTCGTCAGACATTAGCTCTGTTCGATGAGAAGTGCTTGAAGTGCAGAGCAGAATAGTGCAGTGCAGTGTAGTGTACACTAGTTCAGTATAATTCTTGTGGTTTCATAAAACACACTAGTGTATATTTGGGCAAGTTTGCTCAGTTGTGAGTAATCAAGCCAAGCGTAGCCAAAGGTGTAAAAGGTTAGGTTGTTTATAAACACAGTCATATCATAAAGCTGCAAAAAAGTGACTGCAGAAATGTCTGTTTTAAAGAGCATAATGTTTGAACTAATAAACGATTCTGACGAAGATCAATCATCACTTGATTTTTCATTAGATTCAGAGACAGATATATTAATTAATTCTTTATATAGCAAAACAAAATTTTAGGTTAAATAAACAGATGTGTAGATAGGATAGAATTAAAATGTCTACCGAACAACATTTAGCTACCCCCACTCCTAGTCTGCACTTTCTTACACTACCTCGCGAGTCAGGTCAGAAAAGTGAGCACTAGTTCTTAAAATTTTTGTCATCGAACAGCCTGCCAGAAGCTGCCCGTTTCTCATAAAACATGTTAGTGCAAGAAAGTTAACACTAGGGCGGCCTAGTACATCTCATCGAACAAAGCTATTATGTAGACACTTTTCGGTTGCATTTTTTTTAAACATAATTTAAAATAAAATTACGTAACGCACGGAACTTACATCCACAAAACTCAAGCATTTATTTTTATTTAGGTTAGCAATTTTTCCAAACAAACTCGCCCTGTAGATTCAAATTCATGAAAGTCGAGACTAGGTACATACTCTCATTTTTGGAAATGTCATTAGATTTTTTTTCTAAACAATGTTTATTTTTTACTACAAGGCATTTATGTATTCTATACAGGGTGGTTGATTTTTCATTGTCCAGCTTATATCTTCTGAAATATTAAAGATACAAGAAAAAGATACATAGAAAAGTTATTTGATACAACCTGGTATATAATTTAGAATAAACAATTTTTTTCCAAGGCCTACCAATTTTCCAGAAAAATATTTAACTTTGATTTTTTAAATGGAACACCTGTATATTTTTACGGAATAAAATTCTAAATAAATTTCTCTTTACAATAATGTATAACAAGTACGGGTTTACCTTTAAATTATGTCTAATAAAGCAAATAGAAATTCGATAAAAGTAGGCTGTGATATTCTATTGTTTATACCAGTAACATATGTCACAGATTGCTACTTGATATTTAAATAAAAGTATTAATAATTTTGTAAATCATCAATGCTAGTAATTCTATTACTTGCTTTATTAGACATAATTTTATTCAAAGGAAAACCCCTCCGTAGCCAATGTTCATGTGTGACAGAAGTTACGGGGGTATAAACAATAGAATATCATAGCCTACTTTTATCATATTTCTATTTGCTTTATAGGACATATTTAAAGGTAAATCCTTACTTGTTACATATCATTGTAAAGAGAAATTTATTAAGAATCTTACTCTGTCAATATATACAGGTGTTCCATTTAAAAAATTAAAGTTAAACATTTTTCCAAAAAATTGGTAGGCCTTGGAAAAAATAGGTTTATGCTAAATTATAGATCAAGTTATATATAACTTGTAACCACCTGTATACTCTCTTTTTTTGTAAATGTAATTAGATTTTTTTCTAAACAATGTTTATTTTTTACTACAAGGCATTTATGTATTCTATATAGCACTTATTCATTCTATACAGCACTTATTCATTCTATATTGCATTTATTCATTCCATGTAGCGTTTTTTTTTTTTTTTTCTAAATAAGAAATCGGCGTTTAATATGGGAAAACATTTTTTTTAATACTATGTGCCTCGTAAAAAAATATGCGGTCCTTTATACATAGATTTAGACAATAAAATTCTGAATTTTTGGGAGCCAAATTTTTAAATTTACGCATTTGTTACCCAAGTAAACTTAATTTAAAGACGTACTAAAAATGGATTTAGTATGCGAATATTTAAAAAAATTAACTATAAACTACAGTCATACAAAAAAGTCTCCGTACGACAGTAGTTTTAATGTATTTTAGGAAAAATAGCAGTCTAAAACCCAATATATTTAATTTCCTTTTAATCCAAAATAAAACGCAGTACATTACGTTATTATTAATATAAAATAAACAAATAATTTAATTAATTTATTTATATTATAGGGTAAACATTGAAAGTATTCATAATTTCATGACAAAAAAAGTTTCCGAACGATAACCAAAACATTTAAATAATAAACCATGTATTTATGTTTCATAAAGAAATATAATATTTCGAGGGTTTTCCTTTGGTTTTTCCACCAGTAAATACGGCGGTGACAGCATTACGTCTAGGGACTATAGCTCCTCAGCGGGAGTACGAAAATTAGTAATTATTGCAACAATGGATAGCAAAGGTTCCCTCGACATTTTAAAAGCAAATGTGCCGAAAAATAGGGCCTTAACAGACAATTTTAATTTCGTGCATCAGAAAAATTCGACAAATAATTCGCGTCTATAAGAAAATGCGTACTGTATAATATTAAAAATATGCTTAATCATCCCTCACAGTTTCCGCACTTTAATCAGATTGAGAAAGTGCGGAAAATTCTTAAAATAAAAAAGAATGTAAAGCAAAAAAGAATTTAAAATTAATTACAAGTAAAATGGCAGAATATAATGCCATCGGTGACCAAAAATTTTGTGGATTCAATGACTCATCGCTTAGTTACTGGCGGAAAAACCAAAGGAAAACCGTCGAAATATTATATGTCTTTATGAAACATAGATAAATGGTTTATTATTTAAATGTTTTGGTTATCGTACGGAGACTTTTTTCTCATGAAATTATGAATATTTTCAATGTTTACCCTATAATATAAATAAATAAATAAAATTATTTGTTTATTTTATATTAATAATAACGTAATATACTGCGTTTTATTTTGGATTAAAAGGAAATTAAATATATTGGGTTTTAGACTGCTATTTTTTCTAAAATACATTAAAACTACTGTCGTACGGAGACTTTTTTGTATGACTGTATAAGAACAGTAAATTTTTTAACTAAAATTTCATTCTAATTTAATATCCTGTGTTATTAGTTTCTATAGTTACCTTTGTGTTATATCTAAAACTGATTTATCTGTCTTGTGGGGTCCAAGTTTAGTGAATTTAGTTTTGTAAAACCAACAACTCGGATTTGTTCGGTCGCATGACTGTGAGATAATAATTTTCTCGGTATCTGGGTAAAGCCGGTGTAAACTAAACGATCCTAATTGGCGTTTTTGTGGGCCGCTAATTATGGTAATTTGCGGGGTCTAATTTAAATTTGGGTCTGTTTAGCGGTTGTAATACGCGATATGCACAAGTGCGCTGAAAATGAAAATGATGTTGATCGTGATCACAATGATTGCCGTGCGATTCATGCAATAATTATAAACGGCGGGCGGCTTTCAGACTATAACATTTTGCATAATATATCTTAGTCAGGGATTTCAACGCGGATTCGAAAAGAAAAAATGTTACCCGGCCGTACAATTACCTTGCAATTAAGTATTAACGCGTAATTATATATTCGACCAATTTGTAGTCCGGTCGATCTTCGCTCTTGATACAACTCTCTGATTATTTTAATTATTGTTTATGAGGAGTAACCTTGCCATCTTTAATAATGACCAATTCATTTAATTGATTTATTAAACGTTTCTGAGTTTTCATACCCGGTCACTAAACTTTATCCTTATTATTTTAAATTTTAAAATCGTGCATATCATTTTGCGAATTGAAAGGTTTGTTCCAACATGTGGACAATCAATTGTTCAAACTATTACAGGCCATCCAGCGAATCAAGCGGTTTACGTCATAAATACAATATCACTAGAAACAATGACGTCATATGTTAAAAAGTTTACATGAGCATGTAAAACGGATTAAAATCTGTGGGTTACCTTCATAAACCCAAATTTTTCTTAAAAACACGTCTGGTATAATATTTTTCCAGCGAAATCCAATTTTATTTAAAATATTCTGAACGATACTGCTTACGCCGTTATAAATACTTCATTCTTCATTCTTGTAGTATATGCAACAAACTATCTAGTATTATGTGAGATCCTTTAAAAAATACAGAATACTGCATACCATACAATTTCTCACTGTTTCTATACATTGCGTATAGCGTTTGCCACACGCTGTACATATAGATTTAATTTTCAAATTATTACTAACAAATAGAACCAAATATTACCTCAATATTAGATTTCAGTGAAAGTAAAAACCCACCAATCTATTTTTCATTTTCAAAATAAGTCAATAAATTAACTACAAGCTTTTGAATTTGACATGACAGAGCATTTGACATTTTGACAATGAACAACGAAACCAAAAACAAAATGAAATCACAATACACGTTGAAAAGTATAATATAGACATATAATATTTAGTAATATACATGTTCAGAATTACCAATATTAAAAAAATTTAATCAAACGTCATTTTGCAAAAAAATACAAAATTTTACTTAATAATAATATGTCCAAATATAATTATTTCTATTAAAGGTGTCAAATACATGGTAATAATAAAAAAACCAATAAAATACCGTTAATAAAATATATTTAAAAAAATAAAGAAAATTTCAAAAATCCCTAAACGATGACGTAAACCGCTTGATTCGCTGGATGGCCTATACTTGGAACAGTAAATGGACAACCAAATAAAATAGTTAGTTTCCAATGTTTATACATTTATTTTAGAGTCTTTTATCCTAAAAATAGGGTACAAAATAATACAAAACTCAACATTCCTTACATTATTGAAAAGACAAAGAAACTGTGATTTTTTGTGACTCAAATTAAATATGGGCTTCCATTTAAAATAAAGTTTTTTTTAAGTACCTATATGTCGTAAATTTACGGATATAAAAATTGATGCTGCTGGTTAGGTCATAAATTTATATAACTTTTATTTTCGAAACAATTTTCTTGATTGCGCAAAGTTCAGTGTTTCGTCATTATCTAGTGTAAATGTACTAAATGTACACAAAAAGATCCATTTAACCTGCATCGTATCTCTTACAGTTCGCGAGATTCCAATGGTGGAAGTTCTAAATGGAACACATTGTATATAGGATGTTCCATTTGAAAATTATAAGTTGCTATCAGTGAGCCGGTTTCACATTTTCCAAAATGAAACTTTATGTACAATATTTTTCATTGTAATGAAAAAAATACTAATAATTTGTTATTTTCGTAAATAATTAAATAAACATGTTGATGTCAGAAATAATCGTGAAAAACCACCCGCCACTCCTGTGACGTCAAATTATATACCGCACATCATTCATAACCAATAGGAAAACAGTTTATTTATCACCTTGTTTAGACAAATAAAAGTAGGCGATTCTTTATCACATGTTAAGCTGTATGAATTTTGACGTCACATTCTCATTCAGACCACTTAATTTTCCAAAATATACAAATTTCAATAATTAATTATAGTGGTGATTTTGTAATATTTTTAAATTTGAGGCTATTTAAAGAACAATATTTTTATAATTTGGCTGAAGGATAATTTTTCTGTTACATTTTCTAATAAATTTTGTCAAATCCTATATTTGATAGATCAATCACATGCAATATCTTTAAAAAAAAATATGTTTAGTGATCCATTATAATTTTTCACATATTTTATATTTTAAATTTAATTTAATGATAAAAGTTTACGCAGAATTGATTTGCTTTAGAGAAAGTTGAATAATTATGTAGCATTTAATTTTTGTATAAAATATTAAATTTTTTTTTATGAGTTACTTAACAAATTGTTTTATATACCTTTAGAAATAAAATGCTGATTTGAAATTTCTTGTTGAAACACACATTTTATTTATTTGTGTGACAATACTTAAAGAAAATATTTCATTTAAATTTGTGTCTAAATCGTATTTAAATTTTAAAGACCCACTATTTCAAAATTAGTAGATCTTACTCGCATCTCTAAAAATCATTTTCCTAAATCTATAGGCAGCAAACGCAGCAGCGAATCAGAAACGCGCCCGAACGCGTATTACCGACGACCAGCTGAAGATTCTGCGCGCACATTTCGACATCAACAACAGTCCGAGCGAGGAACAAATTCACGAGATGGCCGGCCAAAGTGGCCTTCCACCCAAGGTCATCAAACACTGGTTTCGCAACACACTTTTCAAAGAGCGACAGCGAAACAAAGACAGTCCTTACAACTTCAACAACCCGCCAAGCACGACTTTAAACTTAGAAGAATATGAAAAAACTGGGGAAGCAAAAGTGATGCAGTTGAACTCTTCTTCAGAAGAAAATAAACCATCCATGATACCTCAGCCGGAGATCAAGCAAGAAATGAAGGAAGAACCTCAAGATGATGTTCCTAATGATGACAAACCTACTCATCATGATAACTTAGTAGATGAGAAACCTAACCTATTTAATCTTCCTTCGCAAAGTCCTGCTCCTTCTCTTTCCGGCTCGGAAAATCACAGTATTCCCCAAACATCTCGGCCAAACACACCCAACAATTTAACTTTAACCTCAATTATTGCCTCACAACTCGGTGATTCGATAACCACGACCAGTACTCCTTGTTCCATGGCTGTAACATCAAGCAACAATCATTCTTTAGTTAGTACGATGTTACCACCACCTAAATTAAATCATCCTCAAAATTTTCCTACACCGAATAACGTTCAAGGAATGATGCCTTTGACACCAAATAGAAGTTTGAGCCCAAACCGGGGGGATTTTCCCACAGGAGCTGGTGGCAATAGTAATGGATCAAATAGTTCTGGAGGGTCTACAGGAAAAAGAGCTAACAGAACTAGATTCACTGACTACCAAATTAAAGTCTTGCAAGAATTCTTCGAGAATAATGCGTATCCTAAAGATGACGATTTAGAATATTTATCAAAACTGTTAAGTTTGAGTCCTAGAGTGATTGTAGTTTGGTTTCAAAATGCAAGACAAAAAGCGCGAAAAGTATATGAAAATCAACCAGCTATAGAACCAGCTCCAGGTATACCCGACGAAGCAGGTGCTAATCGATTTCAAAGGACTCCTGGATTAAATTATCAATGCAAGAAATGTTTGCTGGTTTTCCAGCGTTATTATGAATTAATTCGCCATCAGAAGACTCATTGTTTTAAAGAAGAGGACGCGAAGAGATCTGCGCAAGCGCAAGCAGCTGCCGCTCAAATCGCTGCTGTGCTTAGCTCAGAAGACTCCAATTCAAGCACGACTATTGAACAAGGACAACAACAACCTCCTGTCCCGCAAAGTCCTCAAATTCAAGCACCTAGCCAAAGTCCTGTACAGCAGCCCAACCAACCTACCACACCCACACCATCCGGGTCGAATTTTCCTACGTCCCCTATTTCCACACCAACTCCAACTGGTGACTCCAAGGAAGGGACATTTCAATGCGACAAATGTAATTTAGTATTTCCTAGATTTGACTTATGGAGGGAGCATCAACTTGTACATTTGATGAACCCAAATTTATTTCCTACCTACCCTCCTGATTCCCCGTTTGGGATTCTCCAGCAACACGCCCAGCTGCAACAACTAAATGCGGCGGCAGGTATGGATCTAGCCAACAACAGTGGGTCTCCTATTCAACAACACCCACTTATGGGCATGCTCAACAACGCAGCCGCCGCGGCAGCGGCCGGACAGAAACGCAAGTTTGACGATTACGAAAGCGAGAGTGATATAAGTGATCAACCAAAAGACAAACGTCTACGTACAACTATTCTTCCAGAACAATTAGATTATTTGTATCAAAAGTACCAAATAGAAAGTAATCCGTCGAGAAAAATGTTGGAAAACATTGCCCGAGAAGTCGGATTGAAGAAACGCGTAGTCCAAGTCTGGTTTCAAAACACCCGCGCGCGAGAACGCAAAGGACAATTTCGAGCTCACGCGCAAGTCATCAACAAGCGTTGTCCATTCTGTCCAGCCTTATTCAAAGTAAAATCAGCGCTGGAATCCCACCTGACCACAAAACACGCGGACCAATGCTCCCGAGGAGAAATCAACATCGACGCACTGCCTGACGAGGAATTAAGCATGGAATCCTCGCCGAGTTTCTCTTCCGGACAAGGCGGGGAAAAATTTCCGCAGACGCCGAACATGATGCCGCCCCTATTTCCGCCCTTCCACCCCGATATGGAAAACTCAATTAAGAAATACTACGAGGAAAGCATGAAGCGGTATATAAGCGAGCTCCAAGCGCATGCTGCCGCCACCAACGGCGACAAGAGCGAAATGAAAACGGGGAAAGAAGAAGGAGAGGTTCCTCTCGATCTTTCAAAACCTGTCGATTTATCCCGACCTATGAAAGTCAGCATGGATCATGAAAGGTCTCTTATAGACACTGGTCCATTAACAGACTTGAGTGAACGTTCATTATGTGATGAACGCAGTGATTCCATGTCGGAAACGACTGAATTTTTCGATGATGAAAGCAATCCAACCTCACCGGCGAGCAGCACGCAAAGCAACCAACGACACGGTCAAGCAGGCGGCGGCAGTGGAACGAAGCGTTTTCGCACACAAATGTCCTCCGTTCAAGTAAAAGTAATGAAATCCTTATTCGGCGACTACAAAACTCCAACCATGGCCGAATGTGAGATGCTCGGTCGCGAAATCGGCCTTCCAAAACGCGTGGTGCAAGTGTGGTTCCAGAACGCGCGTGCTAAAGAAAAGAAGAATAAATTAGCCATGCAGAAGATGCTGGGCACCAACGAGACTGATACGCCAAAGCAACCAGACGACTGCAAGTACTGCGCGTTTAAATATTCGCATAAGTATTCGGTGCAGGACCACATCTTCACCAAGAGCCACATCGCGAACGTGAGGCTGGCGATCGAGACGAGTGGGGGTGGGAAGGACGGATCGGTGAGCGACGGCGGTGAGTTCCAAATTCCGCCGGTACCGGTACCAGGGTCATCATCAAGTGTTGCGGACTCCACGACCGTCAACAACAACACGCACCTCGCCCAGATGCAGCTCCTGCAGATGGCCGGCATGCAGATGAAGGACAAGGAGCAGCAGGAGAGCCAGGACGCCCTCTTCCAGCAGCTGTACGCCCTGGGGGGAGGCAACAACCCCAACCCGGCGCAAGGATTCGGCGCCCCAAACCAGTTCCTACACCCCGCCATGTTCGGAGGAGCGAACGGTGAGTGATATTTATTACTCTCTTATTTCATCTCTCTTTCTCTCACTCTTCGCGCTCGCCGCGTTTTTTCCTCATATTGTTTTCCCGAGTTCATCTAAATGCATGGAACATCCCTGCTAGGATTCGCTATTATCTACAAACAATATTTCATCGTGCAATATTAACCGGCGCAATAACATCGGCTAAATTAACGCCACATTCTCCCCTTATTTTGTGATTTTCTCGCGCGTTGTGATAAATGAGGTTATGCATAAAAAATCACCCAAATTCTGGAGCTCTCCCTCAAATTACTTCTTCCTATTTCGGCTTGTTTTGGATTAGGAATGAAGCATTTCACTTTATCATTTTTATGTACAAAATTCATTAAATATACGCGCTTTCTTTAACTTTACACTTAGAACATTAAAGAATTTTTTCAACGTCTGCAAACTAGAGATAAAAAAATAATTTCCTTATTTAGAAACAAAAATTCCATATTTTGAGAGGCGAAATATTTTTAAATTATTTGAAAAACAGGGTGGCCAACAATTTAGCATTGCGTAAAAAATTAGGGAATTTTAGCAATATTCCCGAACGAGGGATCATTTTTAAAAATCTGATAAGGCGTGATTTATCTAATTTTTTCTACAAACACTTCAACATTATCTAACCTAATGCCCAAAATTCATTGGAAAACTTGAGTCGAGTTTTGTGGCTTAAGTTTATTGTTGTTATATGTAGAGATATATTCAAGCTAAGTATGCTGTTCAGCAACGTTCCGCGTTCGGATATAAGTCCCGCACATTTCTAATTCTAAACCACTTCTCATCGGGATTTTAATTTTCTTAAAACGATCTCACGTTCGGGACTGTAGCCATATCTTTTTATTAATTTTAGTTTTTTCTTTAATTAGGCCCGGTTTTTCAATCGCCTAACAAATTTGCTGATAAATATAACTTCCTAACAAATAAAAAATATCGCATCAACGTGAAATTATTGCAATATGAATAATAACTTCGATGCGCTATTTTTAGTTTATTAGATAATTTTACAAGGTACTTTGTTAAGAGATTGAAATACCGGACCTATTTAGATAATTTTCCCTTTTTTTGATAATTACAACAAATTGTTATAAAAAAGAAATTCGTCATGGAAATGTCAGAAATTGCAATGTTTGAAACTGTTAGCCACCCTGAAAAATATTATTATTCGTGTGACATATTGAAGAAATCCGAAGTTTAGCTAAATGAGTGATTATACCTTCGTATGCGTAGTAAATGAAGAAATTATAAAATACGGTTTCGCGCTTGCGAAGTCTCTTTTGTTGGGCGCCGTGCAGGCACCGTCTGCCGTCTATGAATTGTTTTCTACGGAAAAATGAGAAATATAGATTAATATTTCAAGCTCCCCTTGTGTTTCACATATGAATTCGTAATGGGCCGTGTGCCGGCAGCATGGACGGTCGTCATAAGCCGGCCGGGTTTAATAATGTATGACGCACGTCGCGTCTTCCCCCAGCTACCCTGATGGAATATGTGCTCGACTCCTGAGCGTCCTGGCCTGGCCGTCCAACGTGCTCCAGATAACAAACTCGTTTCCACATACAAGGTTTTCTTATTAACCGCGAATTTTCTTTCGGATCGGGACGCGGACTTTCTTTCCTTTTCTATATTTGTATATCTCTTCTTTGGTTCTAATGCAAGAATAATCAATGTCGCTTTTTAATATTTTGATATATGAGGCACTAAATTGTTTCTTACACATTGCCTGCCAAAAATAATAATGTTTTAATGATTAAATTCACAACCTTATGAGCATTTCCGTAGCCTACTTATTTACATTTGCACCAGTAAGGCTTAAATTTTCAGCGACCCCTAAACAAGAAAATGCAAATCGAAATTTTGACAGCAATGCATAATAATTCATTTAACATATCATTTTGTTGCAATATTCTCAATTTAAGGAACCCTTTTAAATTTAAGTTATGTTGATGCAATCAGTCATTGAATTCATAATTTTTAATCTTTTTTCTCTTAAATGAGACCTATTTTTTTTTTCAAAACTGTTAAACAAGATAAATAAATTCATATTTATCAAAATATGACTAATTTTAAATGATTTTACAATAAATTTTATTTAAATATTACTCTTTTTATTCATAACTAAAAAAAAATGGCGCTATAACGGTATGACATCACAAGGTTATTGTGATTAAGTACATAAAAAAATTTATATTATTCAAAATTTCACATTGCTAACAGTGTATTAGATGTAAACAACTTCAGTTCTCACTAGGAAGAACGCATACTCGTATTAAAAATGTGTCGTCACTTAATTTGAAATTCAGTGAAATGTTAAAAAAATATATATCAATAATTATACATTTTCGAAGAAAAATAAAACTATTACAGAGATGGCGCACTCTTTTTCGGAATAAACTATGCAAATTTAGAACAATGGGGTCAAACATCCTACAATCGATTATTTATACATCGATTTATTATTAAATTAATGAAATAATTTTAAATCCTTAATATTTTATATTTCTTCGTACATACTACATCTACAAGTAGACATTTTCTTAATAAATAATATTGTTTTTCAAAGCAGGCGATGAAATAACCTATCAAAAATACAAAATAGAAATTAAAATTTTTATTGTAATTTACAACATAAATGTAATTACATTTGCTCTTCTTTATTATTATTAAAATTATTATTCTTATATTTACGATCAATGTTCATGTTTTTCATTAAGTTTGTAATTAGTTTGAAGTTCATTAAGAGATTATAATTGTTCTTGCAAGTAACAATTTTTGTATTATACATCTTAATATTTATTTCAAACCGTGAAATTTATAACATTCATTGTTCTTGCACTAAAGGAATTGAGTTATTAATTTTCCGAGAAAGTAGTATTAAAAAGTAAATTTTATTAACCGTAAATATCCTTTTGTATTGCGCTGTTAGTTCTGTTTCTTTCTTTTCTTACACTTGTAAGTAAATTTTAACATATTTATTTATTTACATATTTTACTTTGAATTTTACAAAACGTAATGTGCATGCATGAAGAGAATGCTTTCCTGAATAGGAAAGGTTATGTTATTTTTAGTTAGTAAATTTTTTATTTATTTTCTTTTATTTTTTTGTTTTTTAGACGCCAAGAAGTTGGATGGTCTCTTCGCCTTATCGTGAAATATTATTTTAGATATGAAATTTTAAATTATTATATTTTGTTTTTATTTTTATATTATGTTTTGTAAAATATGTAAATAGCAAGTTTTATTTAAATTTTAACCTACTTACATTGTAAGTAAAGAAGTTTCATTAAACTTTTGAAACATGATTTTCTTCTTTTATTATTTTTATCCTCTCCTCCTGCTTGTCACCAATTTAACAATCTTTCCAAGAGCACATATTCCATTTAGGTCCACAATGACACATCCAATCAAGTTACCTTTGATGACTTGACAAAAAAAACGAGGCTTCTTATGAAATCAGGATATCTTTCATGTGATTGTGATTGTTATTGTAGCCATATGGACGCTATATCTTATATCACGATAAATTAAAAATGCCGATCCACAGCGATACAATGGCAATTTTGTCGATAGCAATAAATTTCTTGTACAAAGGACCTATCCATAACTAATATTGCCGATACGTTACATGTGCGTTTTTTATACAGGGGATGCGTCACCCCACACAATTACATAGATTTATTTCTATCGCATAAAAAATAAACGTGCATTGCGCACTTCTTCTGTTCTAAGCCACATGTGTTGTTTCTCGAACCCCTACTAAAGAATATTATTGCTTATTTGCTACGCGTTTCACTGTACTTATATTTCAAATCAATATTATTAGAATCATTACATAAACATTTATATAGTTCATATTAAAATTTCATGTTAATGCATAAGTTCGTTGCATTCATATTAAATTCATTTTTTTAAATGTTATAATAACAAGCTAGCAGTTTTTTAATTCCACGTCTGAAGAAATCTGGTTCACTGCTAATATGAAGGAAAATGAATAGTCAAACCGTAGAGAAAATAAGATATTCTGCCATATTGATAATCACATAAAATGTCAAAAAAGGATATTTAACTGCTTTAAAAACTGTTAAGAACTTCAAATAAGAGAACTTTCGTTTGACCAATTTTAACCAAAAATCTAATCATCTTTTAATATGGACGTAGGTTCATTTTACCGTCAAAGTACCGGTTTGTATTGACAACAGGAAGTAAGTAGCTCCCTTACATTCCTAAGCAGCTCCCTTATATTCCTATTTTGTGAAATACCAACAATTAGATATTTTAAACTTGTGTGAAATATTTGATCATTTATATAATTTATGATTTTATTCTTAAGTTAAATTTCCATTTAAAGTTTACTTTTAACTTATCAAATGTAACAAATGACGTTTTTCGTCTTAGATTTTCTTTAGGAATGGAATACTAAGGTCCTTTGTTTTAATGTATGAATTTTCAACGGTATTCCTTGACATTTCTGCCAGTAAAATGAACAGGTAAAAAAAAATCATCCAGATTGGAAAAAATCTTTTAACCATAACTGCCAAGTAATATACCCAAAATTCAACAGATTTTTATTAATTAATACCATCTTTACTGTTGCTAATTGATTAATATTGACATTTTGATGAAATAATATTATTCGATCGTTATGTCAAATTCAAATCTTACCTACCTTTTTAGAGAGTACAAACAAAATTACTTTTTTCCACATAAAAAGCCAAAGTTCCACTAGTTTTGTTATTTTTATACTTTAATTTTCTTAAATTTAAACTGTAGCTGTATAGCCGTTTTTAAAATTTTTAGCTAAATGTCATATCTTCATAATTTTGTTACAACAAAAGGTTGCTGCAATAGCGATAACTAAATTTGTCTATGTCTACTTATTTTGCAATACAAATATGTCACTAATATGTTATTATTTGACAGTTATGGATAAAGTATAGTATTCTATTCGCATGTAATTGCTATTACTCATTCGAATGATTTACATCACTCGCGTTCCGGCTCGAAATGCAAACTTCATACCTTACATGCTCATTGAATAATATACTATTATGCAACTTGATAGGTAAATATCTTTGACTCTTGCTTCACTCGGAATTAAACATGAATTATTTTGGAGAAAAATACTTCAAATAAAAAATTCATACAATTAATTTGTGTATAACTGTTAATTAGTTGTTCATACAATCGGTCATTACCATTATCATGTAAAACTGTGATAATATATTTAATAGGTACTTTGAAATAAAATAAAAACCGTAAAACTGTCATAATTCTTTTAGAATGCCTTTGTATTCCCATGAATTTGTAGTAAACCACCAGTTGTGTCCTGAGTAAACTAAGCGACCCCGTGGTCAAAATCTCAAAATCTGTGCAAATAAGGGAAGCTACCCCTCTAAATGTAGAATTCGTGTCGAAAATTGCTGAACAACCAAAGGTATACGTGTAAAGCACAGTTTAAACTGTAGCGGTATTCCAAGAACAGTGTAATCTGGAATACGGGTAAGTTCAATTAACTTGGGAATTAAAGCAATTACTTACAGAAACCCCCTAATAAACCATTTAAGTAATTGAAATTACTCGAAATAATAGGAGAGATTTACACAGATTTAACTGTTAAACGGATAATCTTTTCTAGAAATAGGAAATTAGGTTATTGTAATTACGAATACGGTATAATTCTTTATAATTTAAAATGATTAGAAGTCATATTATATTTAATAAAATATGACTAATGTATATCTTAACATAGGTAATCCATTTTGTTAAATAATGTGTATTGAATAAAATATAAGTACGATTTTATTAATATTATAAAGTATTTCGAATTTTTATATGGTACAAAAGTGATCCAAGCCAGCAATGAGTGCCCGTAAGGTAACGCCTGGTAAACGCCCGCACGGTACAAAAATGTCATCATTACCGAATGCGTACAAAGCAGATTGGCACTCCCAGAAATGGGTAATATGATGATATATTTATTTATTTATTTTATAAAATAAATCAGGTAAGTAAAATAAATATATCATCATGGCATATTACCCATTTTGGGTGTGCCAATCTGCTTGTAATCAGATATCGGTAATGATGATGACATATTCGTACTGTGTAGGCGTTTACCAGGCGTCACCCCACGGGCACTCATTGCTGTCGTGGGAAGTCAGGGATCACTTTTTGCTATTTTAAAATTGGAAATACTTTTCAAATTTGAAATTTGACGTTGATATTAAACAAAATCAGTCACGTATCGTACACAGTAAAGCGTTCCCATTATTTTTAAATTAAAAAATCTGATGTGGCCAACACAAAACCTCCTGCTATTTAATTTTTATTAATTTAAATATGTACCTACGTATTTACTAACGCTGCAGACTGTTCCGTTGCAGAAAACTATTGCTTTGTTTACTATTTTCTTTTTAAAATGTCACTATTATTAATTTGAAGTGATTAGTTTTTTGACAGTGACATTTCCTGTCGGTTACATTCATTTGAAATATGAACTGTGTAACAAAGGAATTGTGTTCCTCTTAGGCTTCGCGACTAATAAATTTTTTTTTTTTTAAATTTATCTGTAAAATATATAGAAAAAGTATTAATATATTCCTGTAGAAAATTCAATAATCTTTAATTTTCATAAGACATAAAATGCGAAAAAATGGCATTTAATGGTAATTTTTGAAGAAAAACCATTATGAGCTTCAGGTAAAGTGCCATTTCCGGTTATCCGATTTACATCAAAATCTAATGGCTTGTCATATTAGAATAGGATAGAAATACAAGGTTTCAGAATTTTCTGAATGGTATTTGAGTTAGAGCGAAGACAAAATCCATACACATACACACACACACACACACACACACACACACACACACACACACACACACACACACACACACACACACACACACACACACATACAGACATTATCGTGAAAATGTTAAAATTGGATTCTAGGGACCTTAAAACGTGGTCATTTACTAAAATCTCGATATGTGATTTTTAGCACGATCCCTATACCTCCCTTACTAAGGGTAGCGGGAGGTAAAAATAAATGGTGTTCAGGTTCAGTGTTAAAATGACGTTTAATTTAACTCTAATTACAATTTTAAAACAATGTAATGGTGTATTATATTTTATGTTTCTTTAATTTCTTTCGCGAAAATTAATATAAATAAAAAGTTGGAAGATAATGTTAAGCAAATTATGTGTAGATATAATAACAAAATTCCGTGTACAATTTAATATTAATTACTTTTTACATGTGTCATTGCCAACCTAAAGCCATTAAAAACCACGTATTACCATCACAAGAAATTGAATAACACCACGTAGATTTTTGTCAAAATTAATTAACAATTAACAGTTTGAAAAACAAACAAAAAATTAATTAACGATGATTCATCAACATTCTCATTCCTCATCAGAGTTTCAAAAATTATTATAAACTCGAGCAAAAAGGTGAATCTCAAAGGAAGAAAAAAGCTTCATAATTATAAATAATTACCATCGAATTTAATTACTAACGCAAAAACTACAGAAGGCAGGATTGAGCGGCAAAGGCGTAATAAACAATGCCGAGGTAAAAAAAACTCGGCATAATTACAAATAATTACAGCGAGACTTGCGGACGTGCAATAGACTTCGCAAACACCCGATATCAACTTGTTATTAAACATCTGAATGTAACTGCTGCAGCACGGTTTAGGCGGACTAAGCCTTCTTTTATTTTTTAAATCATCTGTTATTATCCTGGCTCAGTGCAGCTCTACAGGGCAATTCAATCAAATTACTGTCGTCAACGCACATTTACATAAATATTTAACCATGAATTTATTAATTATTCTACCTAATTATGTTCTAAAAGGAATTCAATATTTTTGCAACTACTACTTGCATGATATTACCTACTGAAAACATCATTTAATTTCTTTATTCGAATACTCAAAATACTATAATTTTATTTAAATTTTGTGGAAAATCTCAAAGGTATTACCATAAAATTGTAAGTTGAATTACATTTTTTAGGGATTGTTTATAGTAATTTGTAAAATGAAGCATGCGTACGGGGTGTTAATAAATAAATGACCGCTAATTTATAGCTAGACTCTGTACATAAAAATAAAAATCAGATCATCTAAACATATAGTATGGTCTATAAGTACGAACACACCTAATATTTACGGGAGGAGAAAAGAAGTAACTAAAACAATATAAATTGCAAATGATTATGTTTATTTTAACAAAAGTGATCGTTGTAATAAAGATTTAACAAAGACAAATTATTTCCAGTCGAATTCAGCATTAGTTCGTTATTATTGATCAAATGATTAAAGACAAGCTGATCCGAACATCAACATTTTTTTGTTGATTTGAGATGAACAGATTCACAGTTTTGTTTCGGTATTCGTTTTAAACGTATGTTATTTTTTTTGTAATGAGGTATTTGATGATAGTACAGGTATGGAAGGACCAACCGTTGAATGGTTTAAAGGTGAATCAAAAGGCATAAATGGTCCACATGTATTGTAAAATTCTTTATTAAGGACGTTTCGAGCTTAAGGTAAGCCCATCTTCAGTTTACGATGAATTTATTACAAAATCTTAAAATTGTATTAGACACAATGATCTGTATGAGCTACATTGATAAAATTTTAAAATACAGCATTTCAGTAAACCTCCTGATTGATTCGTAGGTTTTCTGTAATGCCGTATCTTAAAATTTTATCGACGTAGCTCTTACAGATCATTGTATCTTGTGTCTAGTACAATTTTAATATTCTATAATATATGGGTCCATAAACCATTACAAAAAATAATAAAATGTACGCTTTATCCTTAAAGTAGGTACTACTCAATAAATCACGATTAGGATAAAAAAAAACATTTTTTTAATAATTACTTTGTGAGATATTTGAATTTATTTGCAGTGTCACAAATGACGTCACACTCTTGGTATCTTTCTCGCCCAGCGTACAATAGAAACTGGTGTGAGAAAGGTAGCTATAGGTTTCTTTAAAAATCAAATGCAGCTGTACAAAAAACAATTATGACTTGTTGATACCCCGAATTGTTTCAAAATTAAACGAACTTTGATTTAAATTTAAAAAAAAAATGGTTTTATTATTTTGACAAGTAATGACACTTAATGCTTAATCAACAATAAAACGCCTACTCGGTAAAAATATATCATCATTACCGAAATTTGTGTACAATGACGATTGATACAACCAGAGCAATGGATAATATGCCGTGATGATATATTTTTTATCATACAATTTTCTGGAATTCAGGGGTAACGGGTAACAAGTTAAAAACTGCTCTAGCATCTTCAACTATTTCTTATGGTTTTTTAGAACTGAACAAAGAGGTTCCTGAATTAAGTTAAATAAATAAATAGAAATAAATATATCATCACGGCATATTACCCATTTCTGGGTGTGCCAGTATCTACAACACATGTAGACATCGGTAATGATAACGATATATTTTACCGTGTGGTACCAGGCTTACCAGGCGTCACTTCACGGGCGCTCATAGCTGGTGTGGAGAGTGCACCACAGGGGTCACTTTTGTGCCATTTAAAATTGGAAATATTTGGCGTCTGTCCGAACCCGGTTCCCCCAGGTGCGCGACCAGACACTTAGGCACGCGGCCACGGGACCCCATAAGAATTAAGTTATAGTTATGAAATCAATTTTCAAAAGACAGAGGATACATTTTGAATGTATGAACTATGTAATCAATTTACAATATTTTGGGTAACAATGTCATAGATAGAATCTCATTTTTAATAACAAATTTTGCTATTCTTTTGGTATTATGTTACTCCCTAATCAACACCTGAAAATTTCTAATCTTGGGAGGATCTCTTCTGCGTGGTTGCATTCGGAAGGCGCTAATCTTTCAGTCTGCTGGTTCTGTTAACACGAGCCCGATGACACGATGTCAAAATGGATTTCATTTTTTTTTCTTATACCGCGTTTGTTTATCGGTGGCTCGCCCTTTTTTGTTTCGGTCGCAGGTGACTCGAAACCCTTAACGCTTGGATGATCATGAGGTATTTTGTTGTTTAGCTACTGGGCATATTTTTTAGGCGAGAAGATGACACTTTAGGAACAATTATTAAGAAAATTATACCAATATAATAATAGAACTACTGAAGTACCTAGTACCTAATAGTATGTGTTCACCAAGGGAAAGAGATTTTTGCCGAGGTCTTCAAAGCATCGTTACACAAAACGTTATATTTACAAGAATAAAGAATTTCGAAATTTTGCCGAATCACAATTATACTTGTCGTCAAATAATACAGTATTGCCAATTAAGGGGCAATGTTGAAAATGCTAAGATATGAAGAACTGGCAACACCGCAGAGGGACAGGGCGTGGAAAAAAATTAACATCAGTCCATATTCATTTGACGGCGAGTATAGTAGCCTTGAGTCCTTCCAAGGTCAACAGATATTTGTTAATAGTTGAATCGTTTGACAGCAAGAATTTTGTTGATAGTTTTTTGAAAATTGCTTTTATAGCGAAAATGATTAAGTTGACGATGCATGTCATTATCCTGAAAATACCTTATAAAATGAAATATAACTTGTAGAAATTAATTGGTGTTATTTATTTTAATAAAAGAAGAAAGAGAAAAAAATTCTAGTGTTAAGAAACGTATATATTAATGAAATTTACAATTATTTCTAAGTCAATCCCTATTCCTTTTAAGGAACATAATATTATTTGAAATAATTGTAGTTAATTTTCATACCATACGTTGGCATGACCATGTTTCGTTTACATTGAATTTTATATAGATCGAATCGAATATCGATCTTGTCATTATTCTGTTACTTGATTGTCAATTTTCTCTGTGTTGAGTATTTGAGAAGTGCTACAGTATTACTTGTTTGTTTTAAAAAGTAATATACCATAATACACTCATCATCATGCCTAACGCGTTAACAAAGCAATCTCTAAAGCTAACAATGAATGTCGTGAAGTATTTCGAACGGGAACTGATCAACGATGAGCCATTGATTCCGTTGAAAGCCGTGCAATATATAATTTTTCTCAAATATTTCTTCTCATCATACTTTAATTGAATGATCTATTTTTAGAGAACAGCAGATGCCCTGGAAATAAGTAAATCAGTTGTAAACGTAGTAGTATATGACGTCATTTGCATTACACTTGTCAATTTTAAGCCAATTAAGCTACAAATAGAGCATGTACTATTTTTCGTTCAATTTTTTAGAGCTTTCTAATAATTTGAGTAACACACCAATATATCAATTTAATTATATGATTGTTACATGTCAATGACTTTTAATATTTCTATATGAAAAAATTTGTTGTGGACAGCACAAGACCTTCCGTCTATTCTATATATTTTGTACAAATCCTATGCCAAAAGTTCCATAAAAAAGATTCTATATATATATATATATATATATATAAATAAATATATCATCACGGCATATTACCCATTTCTGGGTGTGCCAGTATCTACAATACATGTAGACATCGGTAATGATGATGATATATTTTACCGTGTGGGCGCTTACCAGGCGTCACCTCACGGGCACTCATAGCTGGCGTGGAGAGTGCACCACAGGGGTCACTTTTGTGCCATTTAAAATTTGAAATATTTAGCGTCGGTCGGGATCGAACCCGGTTCCCCCAGGTTCGCGACCAGACACTCAGGCACGCGGCCATGGGACCCATATTTGTGTGGTCAAGCACAATACCTTCTGATGGATGCATTTTTTTTTTTTATATATATATCCAGTAAATTGAAACACGAACGAACACTACGCAACGCACTTGACACTGTCATCTATCAGTTAGAATTATTTGAATATATTAGCTGTTTCCATGATCATAGCAAAGCTGGCTAATTTATGAAAGTTAATCTCTTTATAATTCTTTATCGCATTATCAGTTGAATATGAAGGAAAGTGTATATTCAAACCGCATAGACAATAAGATATTCTTTCATATTGATAATCACATAAAATGTCAAAGAATGATATTTAACTGCGTTCTTTCAAGAACTGAAAAGAACTTCAAATAAGGGAACTTCCGGTTGACCAATTATAACCGAAATCTAAACAGCCCTTCATATGGATGTAAAGAAGAAGAATACGAAAGAATTATAATTTTTAGAATTGTAGTATTGAAGTTATCGTCGGAGAAAAAATTGTCACACACGGACACACAGACACACATACGGACCCATATACATACAGACATAATCCTAAAACTAGTAAAATCGTATTCTAAGGCCCTTAAAACGCGCTTATTCTAAAAAACCGAATTTTTTGACCAAAGACAATATTTGCCTTATCTGAAGGAAAAGGAAAAATTGATGAATGTTTTCTAGAAATTGGTACAATTTTGTATTCAATTTATTGAGCTTGGCCAAGTACTTTAAATTGACAAATGTAAAACAGGCATAAGCCAACGAACATCTGGCTGTTTTCTTGAGAAAATCGTAAAAATATGTGTCGATAGTTACACATATTTCTTTACCAACACTCCATAGATCTTCCACTATCTGTAACACAACAATATCGTTCACTTTACGGATGTTTAAGTCCGCATCTCGTAAGCAGACCATTTAGATAACTTGGTGTGGACAATTAAAAAGTCGTTATCTGCTGTGTTGTATGTGCCGGGTTCGAACCCCGATATGGGGAGTGCGCGGGTGTGCTCACAAATTGAAAAGCCGTGTAGTGCAGCTCTTGCGAGATTTTATCACCCAGCCGTACGTGCTCCAACACCCTGTAATTAGTTATGATCTTAACGGCCAAGGTATTGGTTTTTCTCAACATGCCATTTATTGCACGTAGAAGAGAGAACAGTAATCAAATTCTAAGGAGAGAAATTTAATCAAAGATGGTGCCCGAATATTTTTCACATAGTGTTTTCGTTTTCTTTTTTTCGAGGAAGTGGTTTTTTTTAAAGGTATGTCTAGCATGGCGTTCGCGCAGCAATTTTTTTATATATTGTATTAGTATACCTCGTCCAGATTTCATTTGAACAAATGACTTTTAAATACTCTGTGTTAATCCTAATCTTTGCAACTGTGAATATTCTTACGATTCACGCAAATATAGTTTCTTATCAAATTTATGATAATTATATGTCTATGAAAGTTGAAAATTGCTTGTAACTATTTAAAAGGGGAAAAGTTTTATTGGGATTTCAGAGAACCATAGTTGACCTGTAAAATTCTTATCCAAGATATTATGCTTGCTTTAACAATGAACGCTCATTACTGAATTGAGCAACTGTACCTCGTGCATATTTACATTTTGGCATTACCAGTTGCAGGATTTAAAAGTCATTTGTTCAAATGAAATCTGGACGAGGTATAGTTCTAAATCTTTTCAGCCCGGTTCACTAAAAAGTTTAAGCTAATCCTCATTTTTGGATTAGCGAATTCTACACTAATTTTGACAGTTTATAACTTAAAATATAGTCTAATCTATTCCTAGTATCTGCCTTTATTGATAATATCATGCAAATTAAATTATAAATACCGGGATAGAATAGAATTCACTAATCCAAAATTGAGGATTAGCTTAACCTTTTTTGTGAATCGGGCTGTTTATTTTTAAATTTATGCAGGCTACAACCATAAGCTCTAACTCAAATACTATCATTTAGAAAATTCTGAAATCTTGTATTTCTACGCTATTCTAATATGAAAATAAACCATTAGTTTTGGTGTAAATCGAATAAACGAAAATGGCACTTTACTTGAAGCTCGTAATGGGTTTTCTTCAAAAAATACCATTAATTGCCATTTTTTCGCATTTTATGTAATTATGAAAATTAAAGATTATTGAGTGCCCGTGAGGTGACGCCTGGTAAGCGCCCACACGGTAAAATATATCGCCATCATTACCGATGTCTACAGATGTTGTAGATACTGGCACACTCAGAAATGGGTATACCGTGATGATATATTTATATTTATTTATTTAAAGATTATTGAATTTCCTACAGGTATACATTCATACCTTTTCTTTATATTTTCCAGATAATTTTAAAAATCATTTTTTTATATAAATCTCGAAGCCTAAAATATACATAATTCATTTGTTACACAGTTCATATTTCAAATGAATGTAACTGACAGGTAAACGTCACTATCAAAAAACTAATCACTTAAAATTAGTAATGGTGACATTTTAAAAAGAAAATACTAAATAAAGCAATACTTATATGCAACGAAACATTATACACATAGTTTGCAGCATTAGTAAATACGTAGGTATGTATTTAAATTAATAAAAATTAAATAGCGAGAGGTTTTGTATTGGCCCCATCAGATTTTTTTACATATTGAATAAGCTGCAAAATCTAATTTGAATTTTTTTAAGTATTCTTCATTTGTAATGATAGCCATTGAATTTAAACGAAAATTAAAAATGATTCAAGATTGTTAAGTATATTTTTACAACATACAAAATAACAATAATAATGTGCCAAAAGTTTAATGTCAAATAAAAACAAATAAAACATCAGTAATTCATTGGCGCTCTGAAATGTTCTGTAAATTACGAATTTTAATTTGCGTTTCTTTGTAAAATAAAAGAAATTGTGATTACTTGAGTCTCATATTGTGTAGTTTTTAATTCTGTACAACTTTTTTATTTACAACTTTTCTCTAAAATTAATAGGTCAGTAACTACAACAAAATGAAAAAAATAACATTGTATTCCCTATATTACGGATTCCAAGTAGACACCCGGTGTAAATATATTCATATTGCATCATAGTTTCTGTTGGTTTCTTCCCTAAATTTGCATGCACTTTCCCTGTCTGTCCCTAGTTCTACCCCTAATAAGCTAGTCCTTCAACTAGTTTGTGGAAACGAACAGCTGGTCGTGTGACAAACCCTGACCCTGTGCTTGTGGAGGGACCCTGGAAAACAACGAACGTCCCTATGTAATTACCCCAAGTAAGGGTTGCTGATGATAAATTTTTCAACTTGGGGTAATTCTGCCAAATTGATAGGTGAAATTTTAAATGCAGTTTGTTTCTGATAAAGGCTGGACAGTATGTAATATTATTGCAAAAAGAATTACCTATTTTCTTTTTGAATCAAATTTAGGCTGTCCGATGTCGCACTTTTATCACCCTAATATCGAAATCCTAAATTTATATGCCCTAAATAACGTCATTATTTAGGATTTTAGGAATTAGATTTTAGGGTTTTGCAAGAGTACACTACGCCTTGAAGTTGACGCGCACTAATTAAACAAATATGTTCGTTGCTATAATTTGTGCAAAACGTCAAATTTACTGACAAAGAATAGCTTCGGAGTTTAAAATTAACGGGATGAATAAAAGTCCTGGATTGCAGTCAATAATAATTTATTTCAAAATCGGCCTCTGCCGGTTTCGGCAATTTATTTGCCTTCTTCAGGAGGTGATTTTGTTTTAATAATACAATGTCAATCTGTATTATTAAAACAAAATCACCTCCTGAAAAAGGCAAATGAGTTGCCAAAACCGGTAGAGGCCGATTTTGAAATAAATTATTATTGACTGCAATCCAGGACTTTTATTCATCCCATACATCCAGTCCAGAAGCTCTCCATACACTTTAAAATTAACAATTAATCTGAAGTATCATATTAAACCGAATTGTATTATTCATTTTTGTTGTTCTAAAGTGTTGCCCTATAAACTAATGGATGTCATTAGTGTGCCATTCGGAGTTGTATTTATGTGAAGAAGACCTAAATCCTAAATACTAAATGCCAAAATACAACATCGGACACAGCCCTAATCCCAACTAATAATAAAATTATCAATAACTCAAAATAATCACAAAAGTTCATTGTTGTTATTATTGTTATTCTCGTAAATTATTATATCATTATTGTTATACATTTCTTAACTTTTAACTGTAAGAATTTTATGCAATTCGTGATTATTGAAGATTAAATCAATTGCAACAGATTTGACATTAAAGAAAATTACGAGTTTTGTTCTATCAACACTTTATATAAAATCACGTTATTTTCTTGCACTCAATTGTTGTTAATATTTAGAAAAGTAACTTGATATTTCTATCTTAATAAAACTAAATTACTTTGTAGTGAACTTATGCCACAAAGAAATGATTTCAAATAAAATTATTTTATACTTGGATATTGGAAGTAGGCATGTTCAGATATTTGTTTCTTTGCATTGAGAATATCTTAGTTTATATTTAGTTTTGCACTGAGTGCAGCTAATGTCATCATGCCTGTATTAGTCGTTACAACACATGCGTATTGCATTTCAAATTAAACATGTTACAAAAGTCCAGTGCATGTTTTTTTGCTGTCACTGTCGAGTACTTATTTTTTATATACATTGGGCCGAATTAAGCATTCTTCTTTAACTAATGAAGCTTATCTAAAAATAACAAAATAAAGAGAGACTTATGTAATAATACATTAATAAGAAAAGGATACAAGCTATTTCCATGGTTACTAGAGACCATCACTAAGCTAAAGAAGAGTGCTGAATTCTGCCCATTGTATTTATACAGACACTTTTTACAACTCAAAATATATGAATTTGGGAGAATTTGAATAAGCACGATTTAAGGTCCCTACAATCCGATTATAATATTTTTAAAATGATGTCTGTGTGTGTGTGTGTGTGTGTGTGTGTATGTGTGTGTGTGTGTGTGTGTGTGTGTGTGTGTATGTCTGTCTGGATGTTGTAGACACGATTCCTCAAAAAAAACTATAATTCTTAAAAAATATTTAACTGCAGTTTCCTTAATCTGACATTTCTGGGAAGAGTTGAAAAGGTTTTGGGAACAATTGAACAACGGGAAGTAGTAGTTTCTTAGAAAAATTCTTCTAAATATAATTTTTTGGGAGTTTTTTTTTATTAAATATTGAAGAACATAAAATTTTCCATCTAATACACTTAAAATTTTTATTATATCTTGTATAGATTTAGAGATAAAGACACTATAACTTATAGTGTAAACTAATCGCAGAGGCTAAGGTACTAAGAAAACCAGTTGACAAATTCCAATGTTTATAACATAGTTTGTAAATGACACATGCCATTGTCAAATATCAACACTTTTAGTGACATTCTGATAGCTTTTTCGGGAAAGTATATTTAATTTTTCTTATTGTTTTATTAATTAAATATTTGAAATTATTGGTAAAATTGTAGTAAAATGCATATATCCAACAGAAATACCGCCAATCTGGTTAATGAATTGGAACAATCTCTGACATTTAGAAACTCTCTCATACAATAAAAAACAATATTTGGGTAAAGTTCTGTAATATTTTGTTATAAAACGACGTTTCGAAAGCGAAGTGCAATACAATACTTATATAGCCTAATATGGAAATAGCGGGAGGTCTTGTGCTGGCCACAACGAATTTTTAAATACATAGCCCTAATGGGGTCATTTCACATTTTCTGATTTATTTTTTTCTTGAAAATATAGGTCAAATTAAATATGTATGTGTATGTTTTACATCTTACAAGTCTTTAGAATCAGAATATGATTTTTTAAAAGTTGCGTTTAATTTCAAATATTTCAACGGCTGACGACACATATTCACGGATACGATAGTCGAGCTCTACCGGTTTAATTTAGAACTATGATTATTTAGTTTGGTATTTATTTAAATAAATGGTTTATTTACATACCTTATACTGCACTAGTACTTTTAAAGAAATAGAGAGTAAAAATAATCTTCTCTTCTATATTTTGCTGTCAGCTGTCACACATTTAGGTTAGGTTACTGTTTCATGTTGTGAAGTGTGTGTGTGTGAGAGAGAATTGTCTTTGTGTGAGTATGAATATGTGCCGTCCCAAATTTAGTCCGTGTTTAAAAGCGCGAAAGTTTATTAGCAAATTTATGAATGAAAAGTCGCATATTTCAAATTATTTTCTATTACTACATTTATTAAATGAGATGGATTTTATGATTTTATAAAAAAAATCGACAATTATTTTTTTTGAAATGACCCCATTGTGCCGATGTGTGCATTTTGGATAAAAAAATTGACGTTGGTTGTTCTTGCATTGAGCCACAGAAATACAAAATACATCAGTAATAGCTAAAACTGTCCAGATTTCGTCCAGGTATTTGAAAAACCATCAAATATTTACACCCCAAAAACATTTCACAAATATCTTCTGCGAGTAGAAATGGTTCATTATTTAGTTTAGAAACAAGTTTAAAACTCCTATATGCTTCATCTTTTCTATTGTCCGTCATCTCCAGCTGCCAGGTAGTGTCTCCAAGGTTTTCGGCTACGCCGTGATAAAATCGGTGCGTTACTTAGCCTGTTCTGCTGCCGTCCAGGGCACCTATCTCTAAATCTCGGTTCGGGCAGCTCGTGGCTGCACACCTGGTAGGGCTCTGCCCTCTTCGCCCCCCAGACTCCGCGAAGGGATAGAATGAAGCAGAAGGTGTCAATGGAATAGTAGGATGGGGAAATATGATTTTGGGAAATATTGCAAGGGATTTGAAATCGAATGAGGTTGTTTATTCATAATCTATAGTTATTACCTAATTGCATTTTCCATTTTTACATAGGCGTTTAACTTGGGAAAACAGTTTTTCTTTGCACAAAAGTCCCCAATTATTTTTAAACAAAAATGTTTCAAATAAAAGTTGTTGATCATTATAATTTTACGCCTAAAGCATTAAACAGATTTTGCACATGTAAAAACATGTAAAATCGAATTTAAAATTGTATAGATATTGCTCATTTGTAGCGACAGCCGTGGAACTGAACAAAATTATAAAGAAATTCATATCGTTTGAATTGTCAGAAATTTAATTTTATAGGTCAGAAAATGTGAAAAAAATCTGTTGTGGCCAGCACAAGACCTCTCGCCATTTCCATATTACCGTCGTTTTATAACAAAATATTACAGAACTTTACCCAAATATTGTTTTTTATTGTATTTAACATGTCTTCTGCACACATATAATTCTAATTTTATCTATTTTATATTATTTTCATGTCAAAGATTGTTCCAATTCATTAACCAGATTGGCGGTATTTCTGATGGTTATGTGCATTTTACCACAATTTCAAATATTTAATTAATAAAACAATAAGAAAAATTAAATATACTTCCCAGAAAAAGCTATCAGAATGTCACTAAAAATGTTGATATTTGACAATGACATGTGTCATTTACAAACTATGTAAGTAATGAATTGCACTTCCCTTTCAAACCGTCGTTTTATTACAAAAAAATACAGAACTTTACCCAAATACTGTTTTTTATTGTATTTAACATGTCTTCTGCACACATATAATTCTAATTATATCTATTTTTCATTGTATGAGGAAGTTTCTAAATATCAGAAATTCTTCCAATTCATTAGCCAGATTGGCGGTATTTCTGATGGATATATGCATTTTACCTATAATTTCAAATTCAAATTTCAAATTTGTCAACTGGTTTCCTTAGTGCCTTGGCCTCTGCGATTAGTTTACTCTATAAATTATAGTGTCTTTATCTATAAATCTATACAAGATATAATAAAAATTTTAAGTGTATCAGATGGAGAATTTTATGTTCTTCAATATTTAATAAAAAAACTCCCAAAAAATTATATTTAGAAGAATTTTTCTAAGAAACTACTACTTCCGGTTGTTCAATTGTTACCAAAACCTTTTCAGCTCTTCCCAGGAATGTCAGATTGAGTAAACTGCAGTTAAATATTTTTTAAGTCTTATAGTTTTTGAGGAATCGTGTCTACAACATCCAGACATACATACACACACACACATACACACACACACACACACACACACACACATACACACATCCACACAGACACACATACACACAGACATCATTTTAAAAATGTTATAATCGGATTCTCGTGCTTATTCAATAAAATCTGGATATGCGAATTCTAGCATGAATCCAATACCTCTCTTAGCGAGAGGTAAAAAAATAATAATAATAGTTATCTACGTGCAGAGGGCCGAAAGAAAAGGTTTGCATCTGCGGACTTTTATTCGTCCAAGGGTGTAAACTTTTTTCGGTCTCTGGTATGTACACGTTTTACGCACAACTGCAATTAGACGAAATGTTTTAAATTATTTTTTAAATACAAACAAATTTTGTTGCTATGATCACATTGATTTGTCAACGGGCAGTATCATAGTTCGTTTCTGAAAGTGAAATAATAAGATCATGAACAATTCTTCAAATATATTCGTATGAGTGTGCATGTATTTAATTCCTTGCTATCCTCGTAGCATTGAAATTACGCAAATGTTTTATTTTTGTATAATTCATTTCCTTTGTCATACAAATTACGATGTTTGAGAATACTGTTTATTAACAAAACAACATAATATCAATTTGTTCCTGTGAATCCATCTTCAAAAAGTCAAAAACTCACAAAAAGAAAAGAGCGAAGAAAAGTTATACCTTACCGCCATGTTTAATAGTTGTTTTTGTGATTGGTCGAATTTGAAATTTACATTTGGAAAATTAAAATATACAGTAAAATTTTTGAAAGAAGTCCAATCAAGGCCATCTACGAATTGCATCTATGAATTAAGATTTTATGCTGTCAAATTTAGTAGTGTCGTTTACATAGTTTTTATGAGGTACACAAGATATTATGTACCCTCATAAAAACTAAGTAAAAGATACTACTAAATTTGCCAGCACAAAATCTTAATTCATATATACAATTCGTAGATGTTCTTGATCGGACTTCTTTCAAAAATTTTACTGTAGTTATGTTACAAATCTAAATTTCAAATTTCTGAATTTGTAAATCGTTCATAATCCATCGTATGCGTTTTAAGTGAGTTCATATTTTAAAATCTAAATTTTAAATTGTAGATTCGTAAATTAAATTCATCATAAATCAGCCCTTTAGTGCTACAGACAGCTAATTTAATCACTGAATTAGTGACATATGTATTACTCGGTATTAATAACAATAAAAGTTTTAAACAACAACCAAAATCTGCGAATAAAAGCAGATTGGCACACCCAGAAATGAGTAAAATCCGTGATAAATGTTTATTTGTAATATAATTTTATCGTTATTATGTGTTTCTTTAACTCCTATGTGAAGCGAGACGCGACAGTTGGGCGACAGACAACTGGGATAGTCTCAGTAGGCGCTGGTGAAATGGACGATGGACAACTGGGCGCCGCGGCATCTGGACGATAGTCAACTGGACGACGTAAATGTAAAAAAAATTGCAAGCTTAGCAGGCAAGCAATTTGTTGAATTTTTTTTACAACAGGAAAAATATGTGCACTGATTTTTCTAATTAAACGTTAAGATAACCTAACGCACTATTGTATAATTCTACAAATCTATTATTTTATCGCCCAGCAGTCGCGGCGCTCAATTGACCATCGTCCAGATGTCGCTGTGCTCAGTTGTCCATCTCTCAATCAATAACCATTTTGTTCATGAGCAGCTAGAAGTCCTTAATCTGTGCGATAACCAGTAATTATAATTGGAAAATGTTTTTCAAATTAACTATTTCAATTATTATCTTAAACGGGAAAAGAAAGAACATGCTTCAAAACGCTTGGTTACCCATATCAATGATTTCCATTTATTTATAAGTACGTATAAATATCTTTATATTTTATATGGATTTGATGTAAAAAAAAAATCTGGAGCAAATGATACGTTTCTATTTCTGTCGATTTCTTGTTGCATGTTCCGATTGATTTTTGAGAAAAGATACAGGATCTTACGTTTTGAATAATGCATGATATTAAGTAATAATGCATTCATAATATAGTGTTACTACTCGAAGTTATTACAGTTACATTACTTGACTAATAAATATTAATTGTTTTCCTTATACACATACCTACAAATCTCCTAAGCTCATTAATAATTATTCGCTAAATAGATTATGGAACAAGGATGTATGTTTTCACACAGGCGAACGCTTTGCAATAAAATTAAGACTTTAATCTGTAATATAAATTAATAATTGTTACGTCATTTTACAAGCCTGACATTAAAGTAGTTAACACCCCTTTAGAATATCTTATAACAATCAGAATATGAATTTTTTGCTACAATTTTGACAGTTGGCAAAAGCTGAAATTTATACGGGACGAAATTAGTTTCAGGGCGACTTTTTTAAGAATATTTTTTTGCAAAATAAATTAAAAATGAAATGAAAATATAAGTTTATTGATTCGTTGAGTGTGTAGTTTCATGTGAAGATTACGGGTGTAGAGATCTATGGCTGATGACAGGTCTTTGTTTGGACGTCGTAACCATAGTAACCTTTAGTTCTATGCTTTACTGCTAGGTGCGTTCTTGCAAATTGCAATTGTGTGTCTATTGTAGAATAAAAATTAAATGCTGAAGAAGTAATTGTTATTCAGGAAATCTACTGAAAAAAATCTGATGTGGCCAACACAAAACCTCCCGCTATTTAAGTTTTATTAATTTAAATACATATCTACCTACGTATTTACTAACGCTGCAACTGTTCCATTGCTTTATTTACTATTTTCTTTTTAAAATGTCACTATTATTAATTTGATGTGATAACATGATGATGACATAAAATTCGAAAAAATGGCATTTAATGGTATTTTTTGAAGAAAAACCATTATGAGCTTCAAGTAAAGTACCATTTCCGTTTATCCGATTTACACCAAAATCTAATGGCTTCTATTCCTATTAGAATAAGGTTAAAAATACAAGGTTTCAGAATTTTCTGAATGATAGTATTTGAGTTAGAGTGCTAACAAAATTCGTACACATACACACACACGCACTCACACACACTCTCTCTCTCTCTCACACACACACACACACACACACACACATACACATACATACAGACATCATCGTGAAAATGTTAAAAATGGATTCTAGGGACCTTAAAACGTGGTCATTTACTAAAATCTCGATATTAGATTTTTAGCACGATTCCTATACCTCCCTTACCAAGGGTAGCGCGAGGTAAAAATGCCTCCAACATAAAAAACAGCAACAAAAACTTTTTACGGAATCCTGTACAGAAAAATGAGCTGATCAACAGCTCCTCGCCAACTTAGAAAAGGCGACATATATTGGTTTTTTAGTCTTTTCCTTGAAAATAATGATCCGTCGAAATTTTACAAGAGCGCAAAATTTTATACAAACAAGATTCTTATATGGAATGTAGAAAAATAATCAAAAACGCAGTCAGTTGTATACAATTTATTTCAATGTCTACGTTTCGAATTCACAGAAGTCCACACGTTAAAATAGGTATATCGTCATCATTACCGATGTCTACATGTGTTGTAGATAGTGACATATCCAGAAATGGGTAATATGCCTTGATGATATATTTATATTTGATATATAGAAGTCTTCTTCAGGGTAAGAAGAAGATTTTTTGCCTGAGCCGGCCCTGATAATTAGGTAATGAAAATTAGGTATTTAACGCTGTTACTTTAATTTTTTCTAAGGCCATTACAAAGCATGCACGCAGGTCCAAAGTCCTAAGCATTATAGATTATAGATATATTTGAAATTGTTATCCAACCTGTTACCGTTTCCGAAAGCCTAATGGTGACAGTGATGCACACTTACGAGTACAATAATTATACGAGTATTATAATTCAAACTTTTGACAAGATTTTCGAAAAAGCTGATCTTTTGTTATACGGACGAAACTAGAATCTTTAAGTTCCGTGTACAAGATAAAAGACTGTTTTTATTAAGTCGTCATCTATAAATTCAAAACTTAATATCTATAAGTATGTTCTTCCAAAATTGAAAAGAGATTTAATGGATGATTTATAGACGAATGTGGTTGAGTCCTGTTGCAAAAATTGCTTCTCGATAAGATGGACGGTGTACTAAGACGTGGTGTCAAGTGCAAACAAAGGTATAACGGGAGGCATTACAAAGAGTATCGAATTCAATTTTAATTAATCGTAAAGTAAGTTTGTAATGCAGGTATGTAAATACATGTGTAAGCAATGTGGAAGTATGTAGAAGTTGGTGAATAAAAGGACATTATAGGCGCATAAGGGACTAAAAACTGGCAATAAACAGTTGTTTTATAATCGTGTAAGTGTGTGCACAGCAGCCATGTGGCGTCCAATAGCAACGCGTATTCCAGTAGCTATAGTAACCAGATACTTGTTTGTCTTATTGTAAAAGAAGAATGAATCTGCTGGCCCCGCCCAGAATCGTCACGTCTCTTTTTGCTCCATCCGAACCTGTATACGCGCTCTCTCTCTCGCGCATTGTGTTTGTCTACAATGTTATTCTCTTTTTTCTCTCCGCGCCTGTCTTATTCGCTTTATAAAAAGGTGCAGTTTGTATTGTGTTTTTAAACTTAAATTCCTTCGGTAATAATTTAGAATTGTTTTGGCTTTGTTTTGTATTTTTTCGGGAAGAATAATGTGCTTAGTAAAATCCGTGGCAAAATGAAATTTAATCTTTCATGGGAACTCTTCTTTGACGATCTCTTTAATTAAAATTAATCTCTTGAGGGGTTAAATGTTCGACAGAGCGTTTTAAAACGGCGTCTTCCATCGCCGCAAAAAGTAAATTATCTGTTTTCTGCTCTTTTCAATTAAATACTTTTACTACTTTTTAAATACTTGTTCGCTTTGGCTTTTAATCTCAATTATCCTCTTGTTTCATCCTTTGCTTCAATTATTCCCAGTAATTTCGTTCGTTAAAACATTTCTTTCGCCCGTAAACTTTAGATGACAAAACCAGCACACAGACATTCTTTCCACTTAGATAATATCACCTCTTTATCTTCTATTAACATCAGATCCTATCAAACCAGAACGTTGTCAGCTGTAGTCTTAGTAGTTACAGGCAGTACATGTGGTCGTATGTTCACCTTAAATATAAAAAGACAAATTTAAATTTAAAAGCGATTAAAAAGGGTTAAATAGTCCACGTATTTTGTAAATTTTTTTATTACAGTCGTTTCGGGCTTAAGCTAAGCCCATCTTCAGCTATTGATGCATTATTATTAGCAAAAAACAGTTTTGCAGGATGTAAAGTGTAAAATATTTCTTACCTAACGGTGAATATACAATAATAATACTGATGAATTTTATTACAAAATCTTAAAATTGTATTAGACACAATAATCTTTATTAGCTACGCTGATAAAATTTTAAGATACATCATTTCAACAAACCTCCGAATTAATTCGGAGTTGGTGAAATACTGAAGAGAAAAGCAGGAAGCATATAACACAACCAATGAAGTCTTGTGTGTGGTAGTTAATGACTTTTTAGTTTGTCTATGAAGTTGTGTATATATTTCAAGTTATGTTTAAAGTCTGTTTGATGTCTACATGTGTTGTAGATACTGGCACACCCAGAAATGGGTAATATGCCGTGATGATATATATGATGATATATATATATATATATATATATATATGTTTAAAGTCTGTTTGGAAATTGACATGTTTTTATTTTTGTTAATATGAAATGTCTCTTTAAGTAAAGGAGGATATTTGTTATTAACTTTATTAAATTTTAACAAAATCAAATTTAAATTTTTACTTAAAAAAATTTGATTCCTTTAAAGACTCCACAGTGAAAAATTTTACGTTTAGTTAAATAAATTATCAAATCAGATTATTGACAGTACTTACTGATAAATTTGTCTTTTGACAGGTTATTGCGTTAGTTTTGTTTATTTAACTAGCAGTTAAAATTTTGATCAGAGATTATATTTGGTCCTAAGCTTAAATAAAACAAATACATTGACATTCGACAATGTTCGTAATTGTCACTGAATTTTTTTTTTTTTTTGCTAGTTTATTTGCTATATTAGAATCAAAAGTCTAGAAATCGAATGTTTTGTAAAAAAGAAATTTCATTATTATTGTAATGGCGATTCAGTATGTACCTGTTCATTCCAAATAATTAGAATGTATGACGATACTAGAACCGCAGGTTTTATAAAATTCTTGACTAGAAAAAAAAACAGGTGATCTCGAGTTACAAAAAATGTGACATGACAACTCTGAAAACTCTAACGCGAAGAACCGCAATAATTTTGTATAAATTGTATATATTTTTGTTAGGCACCATTACTTACCTATAAATCAAGTTTCAATGTTCAAAATTGTAAATAAATTTTGTCTTCTAAGATTACCCCTTATTTTTTATGTTTATGATGGATTTAATTTACAAATTTAGATTTATGAATTTACATTTATAAATATAAGTTGTACATATGAGCCTTTACTGGTTCATGATGAATTTAAGAAATTTGTAATTTAAAATTTACCTCAAAATTTACATTTAAAATATCACCATATTTTATATTCTAAATGTAAATTTGAGAATGCGTCCAATCATTTCAAAATATTTCAAACAATGATTTTGGTGACAGTTGAACTGCTCGTAACCTTGCATTTTTAATTTGATTTAAAAAATTTGTTGAAATGGATTCCGAAAACATACCATTTGTGTCAAACCACGTGACCCAATATAATAAATTGTTTGGACACATTTCATATCTTTAAATTCATTATAAACCCACAAGGTAAATTGTAAATTTCAAATCTAAATTTGTAAATTACATCCGTCATAAACCAGCCATTAGTACACAAAAATAATTTTAAAAAGTTGGCTATTGCTACTAATTTACAAATTTGGAAATTTGTTTTTAAAACTGTGTAGCAACCAAGAACATAATAAAAAAATGTAAAAAAATTGAACAACTTTACATTGTACAGTTTTTGTCGCAAAATCAACAAGGCAACAGAAAATTGCATAAAACTATTCCCAAATGTTGGATCCTTAGTATGTTCACACTTATTCACCATCACAAGGTATCAAATTTACAGCCTAATTTAAAGCTAGGACTATGACCGAGATATCGACCTCCTAATAACATTATTTGACGAATAATAACCATGGATACAATTGTATTAACAATTATTACCATAGAAATTATTTGCCAAATAAAGTTAGTCGGAGGTGGATATCTCGGGCCTTAAAAAAAAAATTACAAATCGAAATGTGAACAGCAATATTCAATTACTAATTCGACCTTTCGTTTCGAAACGATATTGTCAATTTCAGGAGCACTTAAAATTTAAGCGTTAACGGTGTAACCATGTAGACATTGGTTCTTCTTGCATTAAGGCACAGAAATGTAGTAAGAAAATAATGAGCATTTATAATTTCATAAATTTGTTAACATCACTAGCAGGTTAAAATATGTATGTGTATTAATAGGCCAATTCTGAACAAAGCTGTCAGTCTTACAGATCTGTAAATATGTAAAAAAAAAGAACTGTCAAAACGCATCTATTTTTGTTGATTAATATAAAATTTTACAAAAGAGAGGAGGCTATCGTTGTGATTTTGTTCATTATTTACAGATCTGCAAGACTTATAGATTTGTTCAGAATAAAGCCATAATTTGTTTTAAATTTTTTTTCTTATTATTTTGAGTGAATATAAAATGAGTATTCAAATATAAATTACGTATTTACAAAAGGGACAATAAATTAACGAAATCTGTTTTATCCGTGAATGACCAATTCTAGTTAGTCATTCTATGTCTGTCCTAATTCCAAATTCAAATTAATGTCCGTATCCCTGAAATTAGAAAACAAAAGTGACCATATGCATCCATTCGCTTTCATTCAAAGATTCTATGTAAAAAATGTGTAAAGAAAAAACCGTAGTCGAACACGGTGACACTGTCCTTAGTCATGAATATATTACCGAACTACCTGGGTAGAGATCAGAGTTAATTTAAAATCTCCTCCAAGACCACTTATTATTCTTAAAGATGCGAGCGCAGTATGAAAGCGCACTTGAAAATACTTTAAAACATATTAAAGTATGTTTAATACTGATTATTTATATTAACATCACCTTTATTCACAAGTAACGCGTTAGCCTAAAGTATTATAACTTTTTCATGGTGGACCATCTCGAGTAAACTGTTTGGGAGTGCGGAGTCATCGGTGAAAACTTCTCTGGTGGACTGTTCACAGAATAGTTCGTAAATAAACGATGTAGTATAATTTATAACCTGGTTTGAGTTTAATTCATGCCGGTTTTCTCTGTCTAACTTATTGCGGAGCTATATAAGGCTATCTCGCTCGAGACTCGAGCCGTAAATATATTAAAGTATTGTAGTCTGCAGTTTGGTTTTTAATATCTCAAGTATTGGCAAGGCAGTAAGGGCGATGGTATGCGTTTATTGGCATCCCAGTCGTGCTACCAAGCATTTTAATTTGGTATTTTAACACTAGACACCCACCCAGGTGATGTTGAGTACGGGCGATATGGATGGTACTGTTATGCTGGAGAAGGCGGACGAACAAGAACAGATGTTGGGATTGACGAGACAATAACGGATTCTTTACGAGATATCTACGAGCTCTTTATACACTCAATTATTATTCCCATATTGAACACACAGAGATTATCTTACGTTTTATATTTTAAATAAAATAACTACAATATGAGCTTAGAAATGCAAGACGTAAAATCGTGGAAATAAATAAATTGAATTCAAGGTACAATAGTTATTTACATAATCATTTATGAAAAGTGTGATATTGTTTGATGAACATAATATTTGCCAAAACGAGCGAAGCGAGTTTTGCAAATTATGTGGGTCAAATATTGTTACAACCGGCCATCAGAACAATGAATGATTCATATATAAATAATGAAGTAAGATTTTTATGAAAAATGCATGGATTTCACAGGAATATGAACCCAGAACACTCCTATGTATAGTAGGATGATCTGCCAACTGAGCTACAATATCCTCTTGAAGTCAGTAAATTCTTCACCTATCAAAGACTAGCAAAAGGTATAAGAAAATTGGTAATTTAAAAAGATTACTAATGGGGTATGTGACCATGATCGAATTCATAATAAAAACTAAACATTAGTTTGTAATAATATTGTTATTAGCAATTTAATGTTTTGGAGAAGGGATCTGTGACGTCAGTAGGGTAGAATGGTAGAAGAAGACAATTAGACTGAGATAGATATGTTGTGATAGGTTATGGAATGGCGAACGTGACAGCTGCTGTCACTTCCGCCTACCACAATATATCTGTCTCAATCTAACTGTCTTCTTGTATCATTCTACCCTACTGACGTCACAGATCCCTTCTCCAAAGTTTTAATAATTATTTTCTCGTAAACTACATATAATAAATCAATTTAAAAAAATACGGGTATTTTATTTTTTGGTCTAGTATCATATATGTAAAAATCAAAATTTAGTCAGATACCCCATTTGTAAGAAATTGAGTTTTTAATATCCTAAAACCTAAACATCTATGTCACACTTCTCTATTCCAAATTGTTACTACTTTCAAGCATTGTACTATCGTCTTTTTGAATTTCTGAATCAATTTTTAAGTAAATGAATGCAGAAAAAAACTAGTTTGAATTTACGATCTATGCCAGACAAAAATCACATGCGTTTGTATTGAAATAAAAAAATTGTTGCAGTGTTGTAATAGATAAATTTATGCGACTTCAATTATTCCTAAACTCAACTATTTGAAAATAAAATGAGATGAACATCTTTATCATGAAATATTTAAAAAATTACATATTGATCAAAAAGAAATGATACAGTTGGCAATACAATTCTGGGGACCTTTTAATTCAACAATTTGCACAACACTAGATGAAGGCGGAAAAACAATTTGACATGTCATTTTGACAATAAATACAAAAAGGTCAGAGCAGGGGCCGGGCAGCTAGTAGGATTTTGAATGATTGCATTGAAAAGCTTTAGATTATTGCTCTATGAGTAATGTAAGAAATAAAAGTACGTGGGTAAGAGAAACAACAATTTTAGTAAATTTAGTATTTGTAAATATACCCAAATTTAAATTTTCAAATGTTACTGTCAATACTTTCAAAACAAGAAATAAATTTATGTATCAATCTTACCAATTTCAAGTATTTTTCGAGTATTGCCAACAAAATCAGTGATTTTTGATCACCACTTATTACGGCTTAATGAATAACAATTAAGACTAACTACGATCGCTTTTATTTTAAATTAAGTTTCATTTAAAAAAAATCTGTTGTGGCCAGCACAAAACCTTCCGTCAATTCGATGTATTTTGTACATATCCTATACCAAAAGTTCCTTGAAAAAGATTCTATATATCCTGTATAATTGTAACAAGAACACACTATTTTTTACAAATCCATACTGAAAGTTCCTTTGAAAAGATTCTGAAATCTAATAAAATTTTAATACGAATACGAACGTACATTATGTATTACACTTAACACTTCCTCCTGCTTCAACTTTTCCCTATTTTATTAGAAGTCGATGTTTCTTACTCTTCTCTTCTACTCATTCCTGACCAAAGCACCTTCGTGACACAGTTCTTCCTCTCTCAAATCTTCTGCTATACAGTCCTTCCATCTTCTCTTTTGCCTTTCTCGTACTTCTGGCATTATAAGTTCCTATCTTGAGGCGAGGCCGCAAATGCAAGTCACTGGCGAGGGACACTCTGTCACTTATATCACTTTCAGATCATATACTTTCCACTTTGGCTTTGCACTTGCCACTGACATCTGTCAATTAGATTTTTTTGAATATATCTGTTGTTTTCATAATTTTTGCAAAGCTGACTGATTTTCGAAAATTAATCTCTCTTAATCTCACTATAACTCTATATCTATTTAACTGCGATTTTTCAAGAAAAACTGTTAAAAACTTCAAATAAGGGTACTTCCGGTTGACCAATTATAACCAAAATCTAATCAGCTCTTCATAGGGTTGTAAGGAAGAGGAATACGAAAGAATCATAATTTTTAGAATTGTAGTTTTGGAGTTATCGTCGGAGAAAAATTTGTCACACACGGACACACACGGACACACACACAGACACACACGGACACACACACGGACACACACACACACACGGACACACACACGGACACACACACACACACACACACACATACAGACATCATCGTAAAACCAGTAAAATCGTATTGTAGGGACCTTAAAACGTGCTTATTCATTAAAAACTCACCACCGAGTTTTTTGACCAAAGACAATACTTCCCTTACCTAAAGGTGACGGAAGGTAAAAATAGTGAAAGTCCACATTGTAACAACGGGTTATCAAAAGAGAAAAAAACGGATCTTAAGACGTGCTTATTTATCGAAAACTTACAATTTTTGATCTACACATCTTATCTAAAGAAGAAAGAGTAAAAAAGGCAGAATTATATATTTTATTGTATTTATTTAGAATATTGTACTAATATGTAATGTACAAATACATTTTATTTAATAGAATACCATAATGAAAGGAAGAAGTACACATATGCAGATTCCAAGAGACAAACTAAACTCAATAGAAAAATTTTCTTTGCTGCTGGCATTATTTTACACTCTTCTTTTTCTTTTTCTTCTTCTTCTTCTTCTGGTTCTTCAAATCGTTCTAATCGTATTTTCCAGGTTGTTTGAAAGAGATGCGATTTTTTGAGTGTCATTTATTGTACTAACTGTTCGTTTTCAATAACAAAATAAGCTATATCGGCTGTCGGACATATGTATAAATAAATAAATAAATAAACAATAATATTTGTCATGGCGCATAAGCTTGCTTGGACGCAAATGTGTGTAAATTAACACGAACTCTTGTAGTATTATGTCAGTCTGCCCACGTGTAGATTATACATTCAGAAATTTACAATTGAATTTTGAAAAGCAGAAATATGAATATTAACGAAATTATAGAAATTTGTTTACGTATATATGTATATACGTCAATATTCATATTTCGTACTTTGTTATTCAAAATAATGTGTATATTTTTTAACATATTTTTGGTTTTACATTCATGATAAGCAGATTTATAAATTTTATGTGTACCTATATGTGTGTTATACAATAGTTCAAAAACTAATGCCTGGTATTTCAGTGTTGGATGTCTACATGTAGACAATTGTTTTATACATGTACCCGTAGATAATAATGTAGACATTAGAAGTTTTCACATAACATCAAAACAGATACCACGAACGTTAAAATTCCAGGTAACGTGAACGTTATTCTGTACATGAAAATATGTTTTCACATACCGTGTACGTTATTTTATGTCATATAGCAAAATGGAAGACAAATTAAAAAAGTTTATTTTGATAGCTTAGTTTGCAAATTTTACTGAAAAAATTTCAACGATGCATTAATAAATGACTATGTCCGATGTTGCACTTTTATCACCCTAATATCTAAATCCTAAATTTATACACCCTAAATCTAGTGATTATTTAGGTTTTAGGAATTATATTTTAGAGTTTTGTAAGACCATACTATAGACCTTGAAGTTGACACGCACTAATTAAACAAATCATTTTCGTTGCTATAATTTGTACAAAACGTCAAATTTACTGTCAAAGAATAGCTTCTTAGCTTGTATTTTATGACATATAATATTAACATTTACTCTCAAGCATCAAATTAAATCGAATTGTACAAATTCATTTTTGTTGTTTTAAATTGTTGCCATACAAACTAATGGATATCACTACTGTGCCACTCAGAGTTGTATATATGAGAAGAAGACTTAAATTCTAAATAGTAAATGCCAAAATGCGACATCGGACACAGCCGTAAAATAGAAATATTACTTATAATCTTGCAACCTCTACATACAATTGCGCAAAATGAAATGTAATTAAAACGTTGCATCTTTCTTTCTCTAAAGCTTTGGTTGTGTCTGTTTTAACATGAAATATAAAGCAGTTTTCGATGGACGCTATTTCTGCACAAATAAGGTTAAACGCAATATACATACCGTAAAAAAATTATGTACGCATGCGCATTGAAGTCAAAATGAGCTATAGCGTTCACGCTGACTAGGACCTCTTACAGACTCCAATGATTTCACCTTTGAAAATTTAATTTGATTTAATTTTTTGTTGTTGAGTAAAATGTTTTTATTTAAATGAAGTGAAATATTCAAATACAGTATGATTGGTGTCAAAATAACGCGCTCGTAATATGTAAGACTTTTAGTTTAATTTTTCTACGATACGAATACAACATGTCACCAGTTAAATGTTAAATATAATTGTCTATGTTGTCTACATAGTCTCCGTAATATCTGATTATTTTCATGATGTATACTACGTAATTATCTACGTGTAAACAATGTCTATTACATGACGTAGATTACATGCCCAACACTGGGTTATTTGATATCTCCTTAAACGGCCTATGTTAACTTACAAATAAGATCTTTAATTATTAATTAAGTACGTATTAACTTTTTTTACTTTCCGTCATTTAATTAGTAATATTATTTATTAAATGCTTGCGTCTAAGTGACATATTCGCTTTTGCGCCACCGAATTATATCTTGTAGAAAAAAATAGTATTAAAATCCAATATAGTATTGAATTACTGTTTCAAAATAATATTAAAATACTTCTATATGTTGAATTTCGTTATGTATTTTCGCAAATCATTACTTTATAATATAACTAGTAGTACATCATCTAATTCCCCCGAAAATGACTATACTGTAATGAGTCATTCACACAGCTATTTAGAAGTCAGTAAACCAGGAATAAAATAATACAAACCGTTAAATATTTATTTGTGTGGGACATTAAAACTATTTGTGAATACTCATACTCGTGCTATTTACGCAGCCACCGCGTCGGCTATAATATATTAATTACAATTATTTCGAAACTTTTCCTCGCTGAAAAAAGAATGCCGTGTTCGTATGATAATAATTATAACAAAAAGCTCACTGGTTACCGTGTGCCGTTTCGCAACGACTGTGACAATATTTCGTTATTAAATACGAGGAATTTCATGTCATTTCGTTTCATTTATTTCAGTGTGTATTATTGTGATTAGGAGAATAATTCGACAGGAACCGAAAATTATGTGTCATTCACCGATAGAACTCATATTCCAGGAAGACTGTAATTAGTATTTGTATGAAATAATTTCATTTTAATGTGAATATCTAAAATCAGAATGGGGTCCTCCACCGTACTAACAAATATGAACATGTGTCATTTACACTAAAACTAGGTCTTAAAACTCTATGTTAAACGATCACAGTTTAAAAAAATCTGATGTGGCCAACACAAAACCTCCCGCTATTTAATTTTTATTAATTTAAATACATACCTACGGTTTTACTAATGCTACAAATTATATTATGTTCTATTGCATATAACTAGTACTTTATATACTATATTCTTTTTAAAATGTCACTGTTATTAATTTGATTTAATTATTTTTTTGACAGTGATATTTACCTGTCAGCTACATTCATTTGAAATATAAACTGTGTAACAAAGGAATTGTGTTTATCTTAGGCATCGGGATTTACAAAAAAAAAATTTTTTAATTTATCTGTAAAATAGATAGAAAAAGTATTAATGTATTAATGTATTCCTGTAGAAAATTCAATAATCATTAATTTTCATAATAACATAAAATGCGAAAAAATTGCATTTAATGGTATTTTTTGAAGAAAAACCATTATGAGCTTCAGGTAAAGTGCCATTTCCGGTTATTCGATTTACACCAAAATCTAATGGTGTCTTTCTATATTAGAATAGGTTAGAAATTCAAGGTTTCAGAATTTTCTGAATGATAGTATTTGAGTTAGAGCGGCAACAAAATCCACACACACACACACACATACACACACACACACACATCATCGTGAAAATGTTAAAATTGGATTCTAGGGACCTTAAAACGTGGTCATTTACTAAAATCTCGATATGTGATTTTTAGCACGATCCCTATCTGCTGTGGCCAGCACAATACCTTCCGTCAATTCTATGTATTTTCTACAAATTCTATATCGAGACTTCCTTAGAACAGATTCTATGAATCCAATAAAATTATAATACGAACATACATTATGTAAATTGCAACAATTAATATTTTTTAATACTATAAATTGCTTCTAAACTGAACGAAGTTTTATTTAAAATAATAAAAAAAAAAATGAGTGGAATACCCCATTGTAGTATTTGAGTTATTATCGGAGAAATTTTGTCGCACACTCAGACACACATACAGACTTCATCGTAAAACTAGTAAAATCGTCTTCTAGGACCCCTAAAACGTGTTTATTCATTAAAAACTCACCACCGAATTTTTGACCAAAGATAATACCTTCCTTACCTAAAGGTGACGGAAGATAAAAAAGTTATTAGTTTTTAAAATAATCGAGATGTTAATACCATTTGCTCGTGTCTACGGGTATATCTACATCATTGCTGGCGTGGAGTATGAAAATAGAATAAATTGTGTTCCAGATTTAACCGGATTTTGGGGTAAAAATGAAATACCACTAAGAAAAAGTAAACATTCCTTAAATTTCTATACTACTATTGGATTTAGAAAAAACATAAAACAGTAAATATGAAATGAGCGGACACATATTTTATTCACTTTCTTAATTAAAATACAAACGTAACGTGTTCTTACATTTACATATATAATAAAATACGTGCGTAAAATAAACTGTAAACTAGTGGAAAATATAAAGGTAAATTGTTTCGAAACATAAATTATTTATTAATTATAAGTTTTTTTAAAATATGCGGTATTTCTGAACTATTTAAAACTAGAACAATAGTAACGATAACAACATGCTGTAGTTGGTAATTTATGATTGAATTATTTATTTTCTTTAAAATTTACTGGGGCAATTTCTTTTTTACCATAATCTCTCATTTTCAGTCTACTCCATAAATTTGTAGGTAAATAAATCAAAAAGTAAATAATTATAAAATAATTTAATATCTTATCAATAAGTTATAACATGTAGGTAATAAATCAATATTGTTTTTATAATTAGTGCAATAATTTGAAATAAACGGAAATTTCATCAGGCTCAGAGCAAAATAATTTGTATGAATTTGTTTACACTAAATAATTTTTATGTACTGTATTATTAAAATAGGAAATGCCAAATTAAAAATCTGCAAATAATTTCGACAGCCACAATAATATAGTAAGTTTCATGTAACAGTACAAGGCTTTGGAGTATGAATTCTACATACTAGCACGAGAAATAAATTCCACTAAATATTGGTGCTATAATGCTTAACATTATTACACATGTGACTGTTGTTCGCCATTTTACATGGTTTTATAAAATTTTGTGTGCTTTTGTAATATGATTTGGCTGACGTGCTACATTTTTATTTGACGATATCTTCTAGATATATTTATGACATTCTTGTACTGTAAAATATTTTTAACTTGTTCTTTGCCCTGATGAAGCTCCAAATGGGGGCGAAACGTTGGCTGTAGAATAAAATTATTATCACTGACTGAAATCCGGAGTACATCTTTACTTTCATCCTTAGCACAGTCGTTTACTACTTCTTCATAATGCTTAACGCTTGTTAACTTAAGCATAGTACTGAAATAGCAAAAAAATAGTACGCTTATATCCTTTTTTATTAAATTAAATATTCCATCCATCATCCATTTTAATCCGATATTTAATTATTACACCTGTTATTTAATATTATTAGAATATTTCTACTTCAAGAAATAGTATTGCAAAGTCTTCTGCATGTAATTAAAATGTAATGTTTTAATCATTCGCCATTGTATTTTTAAATAATGCAGAGTTATTTATTGAACGCAATGGCTTTTATTTTGAATATTTGCTTTAAGATATTTTATAATTAAGTATTCAAGACCAAATAAAAAATAAAAATCTACTATTTCACGTTTTTTGTGAAATCCTCGGTATAGTCAGAAAAATTTGACTCTGTCGGGTCCAGTAATAAAACTATAAATATCGTAATTATGACAAAGCGACATATCGCTCATTGTTTGCATTATAATATTGGATGCTAACACGATATTATTTGCGCCGCTCTATTGGAATGAAGACATGCATTGCACGGAATTTCTACCTGCTCTGAGTGCTCTGTATAGTAAAATAATCTTACTTTATTATTAATTATTTCAAACAAAAAGCATTTATGTTAAAGGAATAGTAATAGTTATTTACATTCGAGTGCGTGTAAGTTGTATTTTACAGCGCGACAGCTTTGTATCAAATTTTTTGGCCGACGATAATGAAAATCACTTTTTTTAATGAGATAGGTTGTACTTCTGAAAAGGGTTAGTTCAAAATACTGGGGTTAAGTCAATTTCCAAATTTGATTTTACTTACCTTTATTAGAGTACTTCTAGCGAAAATTTATTTCTAATAATAGACGTTGTTTATGACTGATAATATATTTATTTGCTCATGTTTTCTTCGTAATAAATAATAGGTAGGTGTCGATATTTGACATTTCAGCAATGTTCGCCTCGCGTATTTGACAGGTATATCGATCGGTGACTATGTCGGTAACAGCGGATTTTTACAATAATGACAGATGTCGCTGCCGTGATTTTGGTGTATATAATTTAATTTTAAATATAGGATATGTTAAAGTAAAAAAATAACTTATGTAGGTAGTACTTTTTACCTTCCGTCACCTTTAGGTAAGGAAGGTATTGTCTTTGGTCAAAAAATTCGGTGGTGAGTTTTTAATGAATAAGCACGTTTTAGGGTCTCTGCAATACGAATATACCATTTTTAAGATGATGTCTGTATGTATGTATGTATGTATGTGTGTGTGTGTGTGTGTGTGTGTGTCCGTGTGTTTGTGTGTGTGTCCGTGTGTGTGCGTGTCCGTGTGTGTGTGTGTGTGTGTCCGTGTGTGACAAATTTTTCTCCGACGATAACTCCAATACTACAATTCTAAAAATTATAATTCTTTCGTATTCCTCTTCGCTACATCCATATGAAGAGTTGATTAGATTTTGGTTATAATTAATCCACCGGAAGTACCCTTATTTGAAGTTTTTAACAGTTTTTCTTAAAAAAACGCAGTTAAATATTATTTTTTGACATTTTGTTATTATATATATATTAAAGAAAATACTCTTCTCTATACAGTTTGATTATACATTTTCCTTCATATTCAATAGATGTAAATTTAAAGCATTATAAAGAAATTAATTTTCAAAAATTAGTCAGCTTTGCCATTTATCATGGAAACAGCTGACATAATTATTCAAGAAAATTTAATTGACAGATGTCAGTTGCAAGTGCAAAACCAAATATGGGAAAAAGTATAGGATCTAAAATTGGTATGTCGTATTGTTGCTCGCAAGTGCCACGCAGAGAAAGGCCAAAGAGAAGATGGAAGGACATTAATTAGTGTAGTTTATGTTATAATTTTATTGGATTTATAGAACCTTTTCAAATGAACTTTTGGTATGGAATTTGTAAGTAATAGTATGTGTTTTTACATGATATTATATAGAATCTGTTCCAAGGACCTTTTGGTATGGGATTTGTACAAAATACATGGAATTGACGGAAGGTCTTGTGCTGGCCACAACAGATTTTTTACTTGAACTTTATTATAGTAAAGATGATTTCTTTTCTAAATGCCCATAAACGTCCAGTGTATTTTGATTATTTTACCGCATAGTTAGACAAGTTACAACACAGTAAGCGTAAAATGTAGGTTACACTTGCTGTGTATACAATTGTAAAGTTCCCATTACACTTCAGGAGGGCAAAAAATTATTTTACTGTATTTTGCTATACAGAGCATGTCTTCATTTCAACAGAGCTGCACAAATAATAGCCCGTTGACATCCAATGTTATAATGCATCAGGAGTGATATGCCGTTTTGCCATAATTACGATATTTATACTTTTATTGCTGGTTAATTTTTCTGATTGTATCTCTGTAGAAGCATCAATGTTTATTAGGATTTTTTTCTCATTTTCGTAACTAGAATTCACTCCGAAGCCTTGTACTCTTACATGAAACTCCCTATATACATAAAAAATTTAAATTGTAATAAATAATAATGATGGTGATCGTGCTGAAAATCTAAAATGAATTTAATTAAATTATTAAAATATCTTTCAGAACTCATATTAATTATTGGAATAATACTATCTTTTTACCTCCCGCTACCCTTGGTAAGGGAGGTATAGGGATCGTGCTAAAAATCTCATATCGAGATTTTAGTAAATGACCACGTTTTGAGGTCCCTAGAATCCATTTTTAACATTTTCACGATGATGTTGTATGTGTGTGTGTATGTCTACGAATTTTGTTTGCACTCTAACTCAAATACTATCATTCAGAAAATTCTGAAACCTTGTATTTTTACCCTATTCTAATAGGAATAGAAGCCATTAGATTTTGGTGTAAATCGGATAAACGGAAATCGAACTTTACTTGAAGCTCATAATGGTTTTTCTTCAAAAAATACCATTAAATGCCATTTTTTCGAATTTTATGTCTTATGAAAATTAAAGATTATTGAATTTTCTACAGGAATACATTAATACTTTTTTAATATATTTTACAGATAAATTTAAAAATAATTTTTTTTTATTAGTCGCGAAGCCTAAGATAAAACTATTCCTTTGTTACACAGTTCATTTTTCAAATGAATGTAACTGACAGTAAATGTCACTGTCAGAAAACTTATCACTTCAAATAAATAATAGTGACATTTTAAAAAGAAAATAGTAAATAAAGCAATAGTTTTCTGCAATGGAATAGTTTGCAGCGTTAGTAAATACGTAGGTAGGTATGTATTTAAATTAATAAAAATTAAATAGCGGGAGGTTTTGTGTTGGCCACATCAGATTTTTTTAGTTTAAGTTCTGTATTTATTTATTTATTTATTTATTTATTTATTTATTTATTATTAAAACCCAACGTTTCGGCACCATAAACTGGTGCCTTCTTCAGGGACAAAAATTGACATAAATATGTGAAATAACATATTTATGTCAATTTTTGTCCGTGAAGAATTCACCAGTTTATGGTGCCGAAACGTTGGGTTTTAATAATAAATAAATACAGAACTTAAACTAAAAAAAAGGTAGTATTATTCCAATGAATTTAATTAGTTTGGTTTTGTAATTCAGACAGCCTTGTGTATTAATTTAAATATTTATAATATATTGTACATCATACTACTTATTAAAATAACGTGTATATTGTGTCGTCAGATTTCATATGACCTAAAGTCAGGATCAGAATATTGACTATTTGTTATAAAAATGCATTGTAACATTTAAAATCTGCATTACAAATTATTCTAACGCACTTTCTTCTTTACGAATACGTCACTGAGTATAAATACGTTGTTATTCTCAGTTCATCACCCACGCATAACATTTTGACATCCGCTTTAATGGTAAAATTAAACATTAATTATCGAATATTGTTATTAACGACTATTTCATCTCGCCTAGCCATGAAAATAATAAATGAATGTTAAATGTCAAATGGGAATGAAATAAATGAACAAGTGTATAACCTACTAATTTAAGCTATGAATAATTTTCCAAAATGGCCGATATCTATTGGCATGCAATTATAGAAGTCCACAGACGAATATTAAATGTAGTAAGTTGTAAAGAGGGAGTTAGTGTATAATTAGAGGTATATACTGCTGAATTAAGTTGTTTCTAAACATGCAAATGTCAATAAATTGAATTTCCCTAATGGAACAATTATAAATGAAACATTAGACGAAGCCAATAATTACCCACAAGTTGTTCTACTTATTAATGCATAAACGATTAATGCTACATCGTATAATTTTACTTTGAAGACAAAGTTAGCAAACAGTTCATTACCTGCATTAAATATGGACAGATTTTTTTTTTAAATGAAACCTATGAATATTAACGCCCAAGTACAAGAAAGTATAATTGCTGATGAATATTTTACTACTTCACATTATTGTACTCAGTTTACACTTCAAAGAATTAATCATTCATTTATGATTGATACAGATAATTACAAATTACACGAATAATTTGAATGTATTTTGTTTGGCTATTTTAAGAAATCATTACATGAAATCTGGTCAAAAAGAATTAAAACTTAAAAAACTTCATGTTCTATTTCCAAAAGTTTTGTTTGGCTATACATTTCATGAAACAGTCACATTGTAAAATGAATATTTGGACGCTTTATAAAAAGACGGATTTTAGTAGTTTTATTAAATTTACCATGGAACTAAATTTAACTGGATGTTTATAATACCGCTTCTTAATCTGATAAATTTAATATTTTTATTATATCTTCTACAGATTCAGACAGGTGAATTGAAATGGTTGTAATTGACAGATAAATGTCACTGTTAAAAATCATCAATTTTAGTGACATTACTGAAAACTTTTTCTGGGAAGTACATTTAATATTTATTCTTATTTTGTTACTTAAGGTGGGTTTATGCTCGCAAAATTTAAGAATAAAAATAAGAATAAGAATAGTGATAAAGTTAAAACAGTTGTAACATACGACTCGGTTTATGCTGCAGAAATAAGAATAAGGAATAAGCCAAAGTTCGTTTACTTTTTACTTTACGCCTTATTCTTATTCCTGTAAGCGAAGAGCGCATGCGTGTCAACTGTCAAATACTTCAAACACAAAAATTGGTCATTCACATTGACGTATTATAACTAACGTTAGTTATAATACGTCAATGGTCATTCATTATTCATTCATAATAATCGGTGTTGGCGAAACATAATTATGTTAAATTTAGTGATGGAATCTCTGCTTTCCCAATTAATTGAATTAGTGCAGACAAAATAATATTTTGATTGTACTCCATTTTAACTAATTAAAAAATAATAATAAAATTATAAATTTTATAAATGTCAAATCAACGCTGCTACCACTATGAGAATAATAAATGTAACTACTTTTCACTAACCTAAAAACTTTAATATCACTACTCTTATTCTTACGCTTATTCTTATAACTGGCAGCATAAACACCACTTATCGTTATGTTTAAAATTATTCTTAACACTATTCTTATTTTTATTCCTATTCTTAAATTTTTCAGCATAAACCCACCATTAGATATTTCAAATTGTATATCCTTAAGAAATACCGCCAATCTCGTCAATAAATTTGAAGAATCGATCATTTAGAAACTTCCTCATAGAATGAAAGAGTAGATATAAGCAGAATTTTTTAAGTGTACACTGTTAAATACAGTATCTATATTCTGTTACATCCTGTATAAAATTTGCTATTTTCCGTGAATGGATAAAATGTCTTTATTCTCGAGTCTCGAGTGGCATACAAAACACCTAGTTTTATAATCTTACCTAGTTAAAATTAAAGATGACATTTGATATTTATATTTCACTTTTGTTGTTGGCAAATTTTGTTAATTGTTATTTACTTTCAACCCAATAGTGATAAAAGAATTTTTATCGATCCTCATCATTAAAGGGTTGGATTAGTAACATAGTAATAATAGATAAATTGTTACATTGAAAATAGGTGGCGGCAAAGTTTGATTTTTAAATTATGAGAATTATTAAAATGAAGAGTGCGTATTATGCACAAAGCTATTCATTTATGTATGGCATTAATATGACACTGCTAATTGACGTGTTGGCAACAAGTTAACAATGTTTGCATGGTTTATCTAAATGCGATCAGTGAATGAAGCCCCGTATCTGAATGTGCTGGTCATTCTTCACCGGAGCCGTCAAAAGTAACGATAACTATTCTTCCCTTTTACGAGCGATTTTAGAATTTCAATCCACGCTTAAAAAACCCGATCAGATAAACCCCTTCAAATAAAAGCGCATCGAAATGTAAGAATGCATTTCTGACCGTTTTTTCCTGGCGAAAAAACGAGAAAATAAGAGAAAAAACCATACCCCATTCTGTGAAAGACAAAGATTTAGAGTCCTCAACGAACACGTCCATCTCGATGCAAACTGTCAGTCATCAATAACGCGAGACCCAAGGAAGATAATCTCGATAGCATCAAGTTGGAGGAGTGCTTCACAGATCGCTCCCTGTTGTTATCAAAATCACCTTCCGATCGGTTTGTATTAACGAGACGATTTTTTCCTTCGCAGTCGTAGCTCCGAATATCAAACAGACATATATTTGAATTTTGCATTCGGTTTAAAATGAAAAATAAATTGTTTTGACAGAAGAACGGCCATCTTGGATCTCTTTCGATAATTAGCAATTCTAAAGTTATTCATTTGTTTATTCGGGGAGACAAAAGAATAGCAGCCGGTGACATATTTAAATATTTAAATTTCCCGCCGCGTTATGTACCAAGGTTATAGTGATTTATCTTACGGTTATGTGCGTCACTAAATCAAACCAACTTCAATGCTATACACAGAAATTATCACTTTTTGTAATATCTTCGACGACTACTTTATTGCAGAGAATTATTTTCCGTTAAGAGAACTTCTTCCAAACTTTAATACTTTGAAATTTTTTATACTTTTTGTTATAAAACACCCAGCACTTATAATTATGTTCTTGGCCGAAGTACGTACATTTCTTTTAGAGATGTTTCAAGATTTCCGAACCAAAAATAAATAATGCATTTAATATTTATTTGAGCTACAAGAAAAAATGTAAGTACGTCTCAACATTCGTGGCCTAGTAGCTTTCGTGGATGTTAAGTGTCGATTTTTCGCGAACATGAACCAGGTTCACTGAAATGACGTAGGAGATCGCGAGAAATTACTTTGGTTAAACATGTTGGATTAATTGGCCGTCAATTTAAATGACGGAGAAGTATATTAGTTTTATTATAGATGAATTTATGAATGTGGTTATGAGTTACTTATTATATGATCTTTTGGATGAAAATGATAATTTAATAAACTTATACCCGGTTTTATAAAAAAAAATTGACTCAATTGCTAAATTTAACATGTTAATTTGTGACATATCAAATTGTGAAAAATTTATAATATTGATTATTATTATTAGTGTGTATAAATCAACCACATTGGCTGGTAGCACAAGCGTGGTTCTAACACCGGTGTTAGCTAGAACCGTGTCGATCACTTGGCACATACAATATACTGAATTAAGGCGAAAATGTACTGACAGCCATATTCTTTAAATTTGACCTCATTATTTAAAACTATTTTTCCTAGAAACAAGTTAAAAAACAAATCATATTAAATAATTTTAAATAGTGTTGGCAGATTTATTGAATATAGCTGTCAGTAAATTTTCAGCTTGATCAATATATTGGCAACACTTATTTTCTTAACAAACCTGAAGTATGCGTCAAGTCGTTGACATGGTTCTAGTTAACACCGGTGTTAGAACCACGCTTGTGCTACCAGCCATTTTGTTTATTTCATGTATACTCAAGAAATATTTAGTTTAAAAATAGTTGCAAGTAGTTTAATTTATACAGGGTGTTAAAAAATAAGTGTTACAAATTATGAGGGCATATAGTACTGACCAAAATGAGTAAAAAAAGCTTAATCAATATGGGCCCGATCTTCAATAGTTTCCAAGTTAAAAGGCAATGAAAAATGAGTTTTTTCGGTCTTTACCTCAGTTATCTCGAAAACTGTAAGAGTTACGACTTTGATTAAATGAGACATTTTGTTTACCTCTCAGAGGTCATCTTAGATGTGTTTTTGTTTTTCAAAAAAAATCGAATAATTGTACTGAGACAAAAGTTGTGGCGACTTTTGCCAATATTTAGTTTTCAAATAACTTCGTAACTATTAGAAAGTGAAAAAAATGTTTCATATAAAATGTTATTGTTTTTTTATAGTTTATTTACTGGCATAGACAAAATTTTTCTCGATCACTATCTCAGTCAGTTTTTTTTTTCGATTCTAATACAAAATGGTCTCTTTCTCAAAAACAGTTGAAGATCGGACCCATGTTGATTAAACTTTTTTACTCATTTTGGTCAGTACTATATGTCCTCATAATTTGTGACACTTATTTTTTAATACCCTGTATACAGTAATTACATCTTTAAATTTCCCAAATGTCAAAATTTAACACTTTGTGCTGTCCGCCCTATATTTTTCATGCATCTTCGTAACATTTCGTGCTAGTTTGGATAATATTTGAAAATACCGCTACGAGGGTGAAACACGTGACAGTCATTTGTTTGTTAAAATGGACGACATCAAACTTATTTGTATAAAATTAATCACAAATCCAAATAATAACGCGTACTCGAAATCAAATCTGATAAAAGTTGTAAAAAATTCGAAGTCAAAGACAAACATTTGTTTTTCTTACTATTATTTGAAAATAACAAGTACTTCTTATTTTCACTACGTTTTGTGTCACATTATAAAACCCCCTGACAAAATTCTGTGTTTTAAATTAATCTGTGCTAAATTATGTTGTATGTTTTGTGCTAGTTATAAATCCACCTTTCCAATCGAACCAGTTAGTTACCTTTATTAATTTTTATTATCCGAAATGGAAAATATATGTTTCTTTCCGAAATCAATATTGTTTATGAAAAGTGTTTGAGATTGAGTTAGTTCGAAATCTTCCCGGATGAAATAGTTTATTTATCAGTTCGCATGTCGCATCTCTTATCCCCAGGCGTCATGAATACTTAACCGCCCTCTGCAATCGCCGGGCGAATGCCCTAGCGGGGCGTAAAACCCACAGGGTGACCCATAACTAACAATCACCAACTCTGGAACTCTACCTGCGAATTCTAATGACCGAACTGGCAATCATGCCGCATGAATGATTGCTCCCCGAGTGTTTTGTTAGTTTGTTTTCTATTCAGATGTTTCCGTTTCGGTTTTGTTATATTTAAATGAATCCAGGATGACGATTTTGGGATTCTGTTGCAGATGCTTTGTGTCTGGACAATGAGCACGGTTGAGTTTCTCAAATTCTGAATGTGATTATGTGATGGATGGAGGATATTGATTGATTTTTGTGACATTTTTAGGATTATGTTTTTCTTTTTTCACATTCCTATGCGAGGATAATAAGCCAGATTTTCTTGGGGTAAATATGAATGAAATAGCCTGTGTCATCTCAAGACTATTTAGATACTTTTCTTATATAGTTTTGATCTAAAAGCGACCACCTTTTGATAATCCCGTCAAATATTGCGAAACACATACAATCACTGTAGCTTCTCATTATAATAATAATAAAATTACGTATTTAGGGCCGGTTTTTCAATCGCTTGTTAAAGTGTTTGTTAACTACCTAACAGATTAAATTTATCCATCAGAAAAATTCCCTGGTAATGAAAATGCGTTTTTCAATACGAATTTATCTGTCCGGTAAGTAACAGACACTTTTGGTTGTCAACTGTAAGGTTGGCAATAATTATAAGCTGATATTTGCTGTGTTCGTAACGATTCATGTGTCATTTTGAATATAATTTCCACACATTTTGTTTCGAATATGATTGACAGTTATAGTTGTTGACAGAACTGAATCTGTGACGTTCAAGCAAATTTAAAGTTTGCTTTAGTTTGTAGCAATATGTGGTAAGAATACATGAACTGAAGATTGGAAAACACTATTTTTCTACTGACTGTCATATAATTATGGATTTTATTTTATTACATGTATGCATCTTTCGGGCTTCAAGCATCAAGCAGTTGTAAATTTGTACTGAGATTTTGCCTACAAATGTACACATACTCGTATGTTCTGTTTCTTAAAAAATATACTGTCTCATTGGTCATTAATTAGAAAAGGTAGCGAATTTCAATATTTTATAAGAGCAGGTTTGGTTCATGTCTTGGCAATTCTCAATTTCGAAGTGATTAGTGGAACATTGCGTTATACATTCTATTTTTAACACTGCACAATATATTTTATATAATTTATTAGGATTAAACAATAACTTTGTTGTATATTAACGCAACATTGTTGTGATTAACGTTTTGCTTGTTATTAATTCTACTCATTCTTGTAATCAAAATAAATTATTATAAAGTGGATTATGTATTATAATTTAATGAAATTTATACATTTTTTAATAAGCCGTGAAAAGTACTCTGCCACATTCATTGGTATACAAGACATTTTTAGAACAAATGTTTATATCATTGGAAATATAAATATTCTCTGAATACAGAGCAGTATTTTTTTGCTAAATTTGAACCTTTCAAAATATTTATCGTCACTAGAAGTCAACGAGATCTGGTCGACGTCTTTCAATATGTGGTTTTCGATTCGCTACCATTATAATAACAAACGAAATCTTCCAATTTTTCCTTGTCCTTGTCTTTAATTATCGAAAAACACATTTACATAAGTCTATTGTATACATATTTCTATAATTTTCTACGAATATTATTTAACTGTCAATGTCAATATGTCAGAACAGCTGAATTTATCCTACTGGTAAAATTTTATCGGTAGGTCAAAGTGTCTGTTACGTTATCCTCTTGTTTAGCTAAGACTTATCCTGTTGGCAACACTAACATGACATTGAAAAACTGAAATAGGTGTTTACCTGAGGATAAATTTTACAGAGACTTAACACTTGCCAGTACATTGAAAAACCGGCCCTTATAATAATAATGTAAGTTTCACAAATTGTTGAAAGTGTACGCCGGTCGAATTATTATGAGCCTAGGCTCGTATATACTTTTGTGCTTTTTGAAAATAAGTTTCAAGATTGTTTTCGGTCTTAATGGAACCCAAACCATCCGATCCATGACCGGTCCTCTATATAGAAAAAAATTATTAAGAAACATTGAATCTAGTTTGCCATCGAGAATTCGTGTCCTGTACACAATCCTTCTCTTTTCCTTTTCTTGTTAATTCCAGTGCCTAATCCTTCCTATCCTTTCCCGTGTATCCTGGCTTATCCCGGCGTATCCGGGCCGGGTTGGGGAGCATGCGCGATGGTGCCTTGTCCGTCCTCCCGCCTTCCCGCCCCCGCCCCGTTTGGCGCCGCGGCGGTAATGAGTGCGCTAACGAACCCGGAGCTGATAGGTGTTGCTGGCGTCTGCAGCCAACACGCCCAAACAACTTGGATCATGCGTACGGGATAAATCGAGAGAAGGTACATGCGTACAAAGGATAACAGGAAGAAAAAGAAAGGGATGAAGTGTGATTAAAAGAAAGGGTAATTAACTATTTATGGGATACAAATCCGCTGAAAACCACTCCAACTATTTTCAATAGAGCATGTATAAAATACCAGCATTTTACTTATTACCTCTCTAAGGGCCAGTTTTTAAATATTTGGTTCAAATTTTAATTAAGAGTTAAAGAAACAAAATTGAAACGAAATGAACTGACAAATGACAGATTTATCATTGCCGTCAACAAAATGATGCAATATTGTTTACTTAACTAGATGTTAAAATTTTAACCAGAGATTGAAAAACCGGCCCTGAGTGGTATTAGATTCATGCTAAAAATCGAATAACTAGATTTTAGTGAATAAGCACGTTTTAAGATCCCCTACAATCCGATTTTAACATTTTTACGATGATGTATGTGTTCATGGGAAGAGCTAAAAAGGTTTTGGTAACAGACAACCGGAAGTAGTAGTTTCTTTAAAAAAATATGCTAAATATTATTTTTTGAAAATTTGTGTTATTACAATATTGAAGAAGAATATATTATATGTTCTATAAATTTAGGGATAAAGAAACTATAATATATAGAATAATCGGATGTAATAAATAACTGGCTAAACTAAACCAAGGAAGCCAGTTCAAATGTTTGTAACATAGTTTGTAAATGACATAAATGTCAGTGTCAAAAACCAACAGTTTTAGTGACATTCTCAAAGCTTTTTCTGGGAAGTACATTTATGCCCATATTCATAAACACTCGTAAAGTTTCAGAACGGTTCGTTATAATTTTTGACAAATAGAATCAAACTTGACAAATAAAATATCGATTTTTCTTTCAATGTCGACTGTTTTTATTGGATAAAAGTTTATGAATACGGACATTAATCTTTCTTTTTACAGTATGTTCAAAAAAATCCTAATTTGGAGTAGCCTTTGGGCAATAAAACGTCTGCCAATTTGAAAGTATTTAATTAAATGTCAATTTGACACGAAATATTGTCAAAATGTTATCTAAAGAAATATTTTTGAATCCTTATTTTAGAAATAGAAATAAATTAGAAAACGGTAAATGACAATATTCTGTATTCTTCTTTATTATCTTTTCTTCTTAAAATTATAATTTTGACAAATTGACTTTGAATGGAATAATGATCAGACATACGTTTTCATGTTCATAATTAGGTTTTATGAACACACTGAACTTGTACGTACACTTTTTACCTCTCGCTAAGAGAGGTATTGGATTCATGCTAAAATTCGCATATCCAGATTTTATTGAATAAGCACGATTTAAGGTCCCTAGAATCCGATTATAACATTTTTAAAATGATGTGTGTGTGTATGTGTGTATGCTTTTTAACTATGAATTCCTCAATCTGACATTCCTGGGAAGAGCTGAAAAGGTTTTGTTAACAATTGGGTGTCCGGAAGTAGTAGTTTCTTAGAAAAATTCTTCTTAATATAATTTTTTGAAAATTTTTGTTATTACTAACATTGAAGAACCAAATTCTCCATCTAATACACTTAAATTTTTTATTATATCTTGTATAGGTTTAGAGATAAATACACTATAATATATAGAATAGTGTCAAAAACGAACAGTTTAGGTGACATTCTGATAGTTTTTTCTGGGAAGTATATTTAATCTTTCTTATTGTTTTATTAATTAAATATTTGAAATTATAGGTAAAATGGATATATCCATCAGAAATACCTCCAATCTGGTTAATGAATTGGATAGAACCTCTGACATTTACAAACTTCCTCATACAATGAAAAATAGATAGAATTATATGTGTGCAGAAGACATGTTAAATATAATAAAAAAAAACAATATTTTGTTATAAAACGACGGTTCGATAACGAAGTGCAATACAATATTTATGTAGCCTAATATGGAAATGGCGAGAGGCTTGTGCTGGCCACAACATATTTTTAAAAGTATAATTTCAATTTTTATTTACACCCTTTCACTTTCCGTTCTAACGAACATACCATATTTTCTATAATAAATTTGAGAAAGGAAATTAATTAAACAAATCTAAAGTGTACCCCTTGAAAAAATCGGGTTTTTGACTATTTGCGTTAATCTTTAATTAAAAATGTGTCCGTAGGATATAATATATAATTTTTGGATATGAGAGGTAGTCGAAATTGGAGGACTCAAAAAGAATAATTTTTTTCCAAAAAAGGAATTTACTATGCAAATTTCGGGGCGTTAATTTCATTTGCAATATAACTCGGTTAATAATTGACAATTATTAAAGCTATGGTTTGAACTATGGATATGTTGCATAGTAAGCGAGGGCGTTACAACTGAGTCACCTCCATTAACATTAAGAAGAAATATCGACATTAGTCAATTCCCAATCGGTAACCTATTACAAAAGTTATTTGAACCCCTCGATAAATTTGAGGAAGGAATAAACTAATAAATACAGCAGGGTGAATTTAAATATTCTCCACCCCTCGTTGTGGGGGCAGCGCGCATAGCGCATAGCGAGGCAACTTCAGCCTTCAGCCCAGAGATAAAACTCGAATTTAAAATATTCCAATTTGAATCGGACGCTGATAAGTTGTCTGCAGCCGCCCAGCTGAGCTCTGGGGGTGCGCAAGTGGAAAGATAACCCCTACATAAGCGAGCCATTTCTCTAAATCGCTTAAATTGTCTCTAAAATAAATGGAATTGACGCGAGAGCGAGAGATACCCTGTCTAGCGATTAAAATCCGCTGGCGATTTCCACACCGTTTCTTTCGCTTTTATTCCCTTTCAAAATGTACGGGGGTGATATGAAAAGTAACAGCAAATTCTACATATTTTCAATATAAGAATGATATGTTATTTTGGGGTCCCGTGACCTCGTGCCTGAGTGTCTGGTCGCGAACCCGGGGGTACCGGGTTCGATTCCGACCGACGCCATATATTTCTAATTTTAAATGGCACAAAAGTGACCCCTGTGGTGCACTCTCCACGCCAGCAATGAGTGCCCGTGAGGTGACGCCTGGTAAGCTCCCGCACGGTACAAATATGTCATCACCAATACCGATATCTGCGATAAAGCAGATTGGCACACCCAGAAATGGTTAATATGCCGTGGTGATATATTTATTTATTTATTTATTTTATGTTATTCTTCTAAATATTCACACCAATTCTATAACAAATTTGCTAACTCTAACAACATTGCTATAGCAATAATCTGTTGTGGCCAGCACAATACCTCCCGCCATTTCCATGTTAGGCTATATAAGTATGATTTTTTAACATTTCTGGTGCACACAAAAAATTCTGATTACATCTATTCGTTAGATATTTTTATATTTTTTAACTCATTCTGTGAAAAAGTTTTCTCCTAGTCTTCTTCTTACAATTCATTGACAAGTTTGGCGCTATTTCGGAAGGGTATCTATAATTTTAAATATTTAATAATAAAATAATAAATATTAAATGCTCTTCCCAGAAAAAGCCTTCAGCAATGTCTCTAGATTTTTGACACTGATATTTTTCTGTCAATTACAAACATTTTAATTTTTCAAAAGGTTTTCATGGAGTTGTTTGGGCTGTTAGATCCATTACAACAGATTATTTTATATATTTATATTTCTCTATTTCTAAATATGTAGAAGATATAATAAATTTTTTAAGTGTATCGGATAGAGAATTTTAGATTCTTTAATATTTGTAAATATAATATTATAAGATTTTTTTAAGAAAGTACTACTTCCGGTTGTCCAGTGTTACCAAAACCTAATCAGTTCGTCCCGTTAATGTCGGATTGAGGATCTGTTTTATAGAATTTGAGAAATCATACCTCCAACATTCACACACACAAACACATCATCGTAAAAATGTTAAAATCGGATTGTAGGGGCATAAATTGGTGCTTATTCACTAAAATCTGGCTATGCGTTTTAGCATGAATCCAATACCTGTCTTAGTGAGAGTTAATATTCTGAATTTTTGACTGCCACATTTGTTTCTATTGGTTACAATTTTTAGCTAAAGCGCCGTACACAACAACATAATTTCTCTTTCCAATTTCAATTTCCAATTCCATCCTTGCAAGATCCAAACTTTTCAGTTCCAATTTGGGGTAACGCATGTGCATAGTATTACTGAACGTCAACTGTTAAGCTCACCTGTCATTATTTGGAGGTTTTTGTAAAACATTACAAATGAATCGCGAAAAGCTCTTCAGCTTCAGTTACCTTCTGTCAAAAGTCTCAATGTATACAAATGTGTGTAAAAATGTGACAAAAAACACAATATACGCACGCAGAATTTGATAGTTTGCGCAGGCGTCAAATTAAAATTACCTGTTGTTTTGAATGTGTTAAATTCAAAGTGAAAATTACAAAGTAAATTCAAATTGGAAAATGAAATTATTTGGTTCTGAATGCAGCTTAAGACTTAGCAACTTTCTTATTGAATTAGGATGATTCTCATTATTTTATTTTTTTAACTCAAAGGATTCACATAAAACAATGAAATGCGAAAGTTTGATTTTTTCCTGAAATACTGTCAGTTTTCTTTTAAAACACCCTCTTAAAATATCCTTACGAGAAAATCGATGCACGAATGGAATTATCTGCAATCATATTTCTACTTAGTGCTAACATGTAAACATATCGCAAGGATTATTTATTTCGCCGCATTTACAACTTCGAGGAATCAAGTGCAATAAATAGTTAGTGCATCGAGTGTTGGAACATGAATTAGATATGGAGTTTCACATATTTGCAATATTTAGATTGCTCACTTCCTATATGGGAATTAAACGAATTACTCATCCAACCTGCAACGTCATTTCTCACAGGATAACATGGAAAATGTTTCCTTACATGTCCCGATATGTATTATCAATTTATAGCCTGTATAAGGTATATCTACAGATTATAATTAGATTTGAACTAAATACTTATTAAATACAACGGAAAAGGGAACTACATAAATATTTTTAACTATATAGAAATAAAATTGGCCGCATGGCTAAGTGCGTTATGTGACTGATTGTGATTTCAATGGTTTAGTTTCGACTCTGTCCGGACTTAACTTTTTGCAACCCAGTGGAAAACCCAAATACACCCATTTTCTTTAAAGTCTTAAATAAGATATGTACATTTCAAAGCGTTGATTCCAAATTTTTAAACCGTAGGTCGATATCTCTTTTATAGTCCTCTAGATTATATACTTTTAACACTTTACCCATTTCTGGGTTATGACCCAAAATGGGTGGTGATACGAACCTGGCGACTTCGCTATTTGACCCTATGGACAATATTTATTTATGTATTAAGGGCAGCAAATACTTCGTAACGATTGAAGATGATTTTGGTTGGAGATCTTGATTTCTCGATTTACCGGTAAAAAGCACCTTACTGACTGCAATGCTTATTATAACGTAAGTTTTTTGCACTATTGACGCAATAAATAAAAATAAAAATTTAGAAATATTTATGTTTAGTGTAATTTTTAAAGTTTTGATTTACTTACCGTCTCCCGAGCGGTAAGAAATCTTTTACCGATCAATAATTTCTAAAGATAATATACTGCTTTAGAAACCTAATTGGTAAACATTAAAATAAATCCGATAGTGTAAAAATTACATAAATTTACCAATTTTAACAAAATTTGTTCCACTAGTTCAGTTTGCTTACCCAAAAAACTAATATCATGAAAATGACAATAGGCGCAAAAAACCAGGAGGTACACCTTAAAATTTTTACGTTTTTTGATCATTTTCAGTTATTTTGCTCTAAAAATTGTATACATTTAAAAAATTGCTGTTTGAAACTTTAGATTAAGCGAATTGATATAAATAAATAAATAAATATATCACTCATTGGAGAGTGGAGAATGCACCACAGGGGACACTTTTGTACCATTTAAAATTAGAAATATTTGGCGTCGGTCGGTATCAAACCCGATTCCCCAGGTTCGCGACCAGACACTCTGGCACGCGGCCACGCAAATTAAAATTGTAATGTATCTATTAAAGTATAAAGCTGTAGATTTATGTAAGTAAATTAGAAAATTTTACCCAGATGTATGTTCACATAATTTATGTTTTCATTTTCGTCTTTGCAAGCGTAATACATTTCTAAATCATTACAAATCTATGTTGTTTCTTCTTGAGAACGACATTTGTGATTCAAAATATTATTGACTTATTTAATATTAAGTTTATTAATTTATTAAGTTCTGTTATTAAATCTGATATTTCCCTCATTAATATTTTAATAATATAAAAGCTATAATTACTTAAATAGAGGATATTGTAATATTGTAATAAAAATTTAATTGTTGATGTATATTGGAAACAACATTAAGTATAGCTAATTTATTTTATCACGTTACTATATTTATCTCTTTCTGAAACCAACGATATCAGACATCTGAATTAAATATTTAACAACTATTGATAAAATCCGTCGTATAAATTTATTTTTTTAATATTTGTGTCATTACTGTTAGATATTTCTAAATATTTGTTCCATGGCTGTATTAATTTTTTTTAATAACTTTTTCTTTTATATTAATTTGTTGAAATTTTAATAAACAAATATAAAAACTAACAGAAAAATAATCACGAACAGTTTTGCTCGAAGCAAACACACTTATTGGCTTGTTAGATTTTACTGTAATTATTCCGTGGCTACGAACTATTCAATTATATTTGGACATATAGTTTGAGAACATAAAATGGTATGTACTTACACATTACTTAAATTAAAGGTAGGCTTGCAGCCTTAAGCATAATGATCAAAATCTCATTTTTGTTTGAGTAGATAGCAATTAGTAATTAGATAGTATCCAACTTTAACATTCTATCAACAGCTCCAGAGAAATTTCAGACATTGCTTTTATACATTATATTAGATACTTATTTTACAAGCTCTTGGTTAGAATCACGCCAAGAGCAACAATATTTGTAAATAACTTTGTTTTCGAAATCTCATCTTTTTAGCATTTTTACTCCTTTCCCCATAAAGTAACAAGCCGTATAGGTATCTTTATATTTTGTGTTCATAATGAAATCATTACGAAACCCAAATGCCTATTGTTAAATTTTCACACGTCGTAAATGAAAATTGACATAAACTTTCAAATAATTGAAAAATTGTCGTTCCAATGTTAACTACTACATTACATATACAAATTTCCCTAAATCAATAAATAATATAACAGTTTTTTTAAAAAAAATATTTTCTTGTATAAAAGATGCAAAATATAAAAAAATCTGAAGTGACCAACACAATTCAATATCTCCCGCCATTCAAATTTTATTAATTTAAAATTTAAATACATACTTATTTACTAATGCAGCCAATAATATAAAGTTTCTTTGCATATAACAAAACTATTGTTCTATTTACAATTTTTATTTTAAAACATCACCAATAATAATTAGACATGATTAATTTTTTGGCAGTGATATTTATATCTCAGTACAATACATTTCAAATATGAATTGTGTAACTATGGAATTGTGTTTAACTTTAAAATATAGGCTCCGAAATATACAAAATAGGTTATTTTTCAAAATTATCTGTAAAATATATTGAAAAAGTATCTATGTATACCTGTAGAAATTTCAGTGATCTTTAATTTTTATAATAGTTTCTTTTTCGAAAATACCTTTACCCTTTTTTCGCAATTTATGTTATTATAATTTCGATCTTCAAGTAAAGTACCATTTCCGGTTACCCGATTTACATGAAAATCTAATGGCTTTTTTACATATTAAAATAGGGCGGAAATACAAGGTTTCGAAATTTTATGAATGATAGTATTTAAATTAAATCGTTAAGAGGATCCACTCTCTCTCTCACACACAAACACACACACACACACACACACACACACACACACACACCTTCCCATATTAAAATAGGGCCGAAATACAAGGTTTAAAATTTTTATGAATGATAGTATTTGAGTTAGAGTTATGAGGATCCTCTCTTTCTCTCTCTCTCTCTCTTTATCCCTCTCTCTCTCACACACACACACACACTCACACACTCACACACACTCACACACACACACACACACACACACACACACACACACACACACACACATACATCATGAAAATGTTAAAATCGGATTTTAGGGTTGTCATTTACCAAAATCTCGATACGCGAGTTTTAGCACAATGGCTTACCAAAAGTAGCGGAAGTAAAAATAGCATAAAGGACTCATTTTAAAAGACTTTTTTCTACTCCCATACGTGAAGTGAGTACTTCATCTATCAGTTTTTATGTGTGAAGTTTGATTTTTTGTACACATTTTTTAAGTATTATAAACTGAATTGTATTTTAATAAAACAAATCTGTTAAACCCTCGTAGCGTTGGTAACCATGGTTACACAATTCAATAATACAGAGGCTTTACGTTAAAAGAATGACAATGTGAAGAAAAAAATATATTTTATTGCAAGGTCGTAGAAAAGGTATAGTATGTAACACGTGTGTGATGCCTATTTTACATTCGGGTGGTTTGTAACAATCGCCTTCGGCTCGTGTCACAATCTCCACCTTCATGTAAAAATTTCAGCTTCACACACTTGTCACATAATATACTATTTTTCGCCCTTGTTTAGAAAACGCGCCAGGGATCATTTTCTAAAGTTTGACGTTTATTTATTATTATTTATTACTACTTACTTTTTGATACAATGGGGACTTATGAAATTGACGTCATACAACACACATAAATACACAAATTACTAATATCCCAATTGTATTTGTTCTACTCGTATTTTGTATTTTATTAGCAAATCCTTCATTGCCATTAAGCTCCGACAACTTATTACCTCTATCTCGTAGTTGGTCCGATCTACATCTCGTCATATTCCTTGCATTCCTTGTTGCGGTCGTAAATCCATCCTGGTACGCTAGCCTGGACGTCCAGGACGTGCTAACGAGCACGCGGTTCGCGCTATGATTGACTGGCCATATCTAGTCTCATAACTCCGTGATGGCGATGCCGAGCATTCCTACTTCATCATACTATGTAGGGGGTCACCAAATACCAATACCATCTCAGGGATACGGAATTGTTTACGGGGGTAATTACGGGATCACCATAATGGGAACTTGATGAAATGTAATGGAAATCTAAGTCCAGGGGTAATGCGAATGGACAGTTATGGCTTATCTAGTGTATACTGAAATAGAGGGTGATTTAAAAAATAGGGACAAATAGCTATTTTCTTTGACCCGTACCACGATCACGGTATTAAATGGCGGTGTGTGGGTGTATTAGTTAAAACCTTGACGACGACTTGACACATACTTCAGAGTTATAAACAAAAATCAGTGATGCCACTATACTGATAAAACCGAAAATGTACTGACAGGCATTTGACTTCAATATTCTAAATAATAAACAAGTAAAGAGACAAATCATATTAAACAATTTAAAATAATGAAGCTAAATGTACTAAATATGCCTGTCAGTACATTTTCGGTTTAATCAGTATAGTGGCATGACTGATTTTCTTTATAACCCTGAAGTATGTGTCAAATCTTTAGTACGGTTCTAGCTAACACAGGTGTTAGAACCGTGGTCGTGGTACGAGCCTTTATTATTAATTTAGCTCTATAGTATAAACTACTTTACACTTTTAGTGTAAAAATATACTGAATTCTATTTCCGGTTTCGCCGGAACCGAAATCGTCGTAAATTTTAAAAAGGGCTTAGTATATATTCATATACCTATACATTTTTCTCTCTCTCTGGTCTCTCAAATACATTAATTACTTTATAAATAAACACATAGGTAGTTACTTGTAATTTAAAATATCGATACCAAAAAGACTAAAATACTAACCTCCAAACTATTATTGAAACGTCAAAAAGGTGATCTACATTACCCGCACAAACATAACATTACTGTGGGATGGCACCACGCTGTGGCTTTACGACTATTCATTGGTGCGGCGTAATCCTACGTCATACATGGCGGGAATTCAAATAATCAAATTTCATTATTTTTTTTCTGGCTTATTAATAAAAATTTTGTCAAAAGAAAAAATATGGGTAGCAAGTTTTTACCTTCTCTTCAAAAATATTAAATAAAAAAAGGTACGCAAGTAGCCCATTCTAACTATCTGATGTCCAAAAATCAGTTAAATTAATCAAATTTAAATAAAAAAATTGGATTCTAGGGACCTTAAAACGTGGTCATTTACTAAAATCTCGATATGTGACTTTTAGCACGATCCCTATACCTCCCTTACCAAGGGTAGCGGGAAGTAAAAATATTTATTTGAATCGTCACTAAAGTGCACAACATTCATCATTAAAAACTGGGAAATTTGCACTTAAGTAATCCATTATACGACGATTTCAAGCAAATGCATTGTTGCCAACCTTATAATATTTATATTTTATAATAAAACATAATTTTGAGTTCTTTTCGGTAATCTCAATGTTCGAAAGTTAGCAACATTGAGTGTCAAACTGACAGGTACATAAACATAACCTTTAAAAGTAAAATATTCGTTTCATTTTCACATATTTTCGATTTCAAATAAAATTTAATATGTAACTCGGCACTGAAGTTCCATTTTATATCACTCATATGGTTTATTTTCCTCGGCTTTACGACTTCGGTAACTAAATTCCATATTCGTGATAAAAAGTAGAACTTCAGTACCTTGATACATGAAAAACTATTTTTTCTACAACTGTCAAAAAAAGTTATTGTTTGTGCTTTGATATCGCTCAGTATGCCAAATATATCATTATTTCATTAATTACGTAACCATAACAACGAGTATTTCATCACTGTACATATTATTTCGTATACTGTACGCTTTATTTCGTGCATTCTTCCAAAATCAGACATAAAACGAATAAAAATTGCCTTTTAAATTGTGAAAATGATTATTAATATTAATGAATGTGTATAATTTAATAAATTTAAACTTGTGTCAAAATTCAAAATTAAATGTGCCAAAAATTATAGGCAAATTCAACAGTTATGTTGTCAACATGTCTATAGAGGTTAATTTTTTTTTTTAATAGTTATACCTGTCCCTATATGCGTATGAAATTTAGTTGTAGCAAAAATATTGTGTGCACATTATGCGCGAAATATTTAGTTAGTAGGCTGTACATGAAAATCGTCGATGATAGACGTCAAGTCATCTATTTAAAACTCATTATGGCTGATAATATCTAATAAATACTGTGGTGAGTGTTATTTTCGTGCCTGTTATTTTAAATGCATTATTTGTTGCAGAGTGAGTTAAAATAATTGTGAGAGTGATTTAAAAAAAATTAATTCACTTGTGAATAAAATGTTACTTATAGTTGTTGCTATGGAGTTAATAAGGACAGTTCAAAATGTCAAAATTGAATAAAAATATTTTAATTTATGAAAAATTGAGTCCAATAAATTATGATTCTGTGTGACACTTAATCTGTAAATCACAGTAGATAGGAGATTATTATTAAACATATTTAGCAACATTTACGTTTGAATGAACAAATCGTTATTTATTTATGATTTATTAATAGACAGCTGTCCATCAGAATTCGCTCTCAGTTAACTGTTATTAATACAAAATTTTCTTGTTACTTTAAGACAAATGAATAACCTGACATGTAGTTTAATATGTCTTGTTAGTTTTTTCCTTTTGCAGCGTATGATATAATTTAATTTTACAACTACAAATAAAAGTGTGTATAAGATTGGAAACGAGTTTAATTCAAGATAGAGAACAGAGAGAATCCTTAATAAAAATCCGTTCTTTGATCTGAGAATGATATTAACGAAAATTCGAGTCAAGAAGTAATTATGAATTCTGTTTGTAGCTTCTGAGCTTCGGTAAAACATTTAAAATGTATGAGGGAACCCATTTAGTTGAAAAATCCTCAGTCAATTATACGCTAGTTTTTTCCTCGAGAAAATACCATTTTTGGATCGTGGTTGCATTGTTTACAAAATAGTCGAATAACGAAAGGTCATCTGCAGCATCGAAAAAACTGTTGGAACATAAATTAACTCGCACGTTTTTGTTATTTTTTAACTAAAGCCGTCTGGATGAAAAAACCCCGTAAAATTTTATTGTAGTCATCATTTTCTACACACCACAAGAATCCAGCCACTGGAATTACCCATGGAGAAAAAAATAAATAAATAAATAGAGCATAGTACGAGACATACTATGATACTACATATTAACACATTTTATACATATACTTAATAGTTTAATAACTATGTTTTAAGTGTGATTAATGAGCAGTATGGGCTAGCATTATATTGACTCTATCATTTTATGGGTAATTTGGAGAAAAATACTTCAAATAAAATTATTTTTTTTATAACTCGCTAGTCACCCTTAAACAGTTGTTCATACTACCATTAACATTGTTTTTCTTTTGTAATATTCGCGACATTTTAATAGTGGAGATAAACCTTTTTACACAAAGTTTTTAAACTAATTGTTAGCAGTAATTTCAGATTTCTATGATTACTTATACTAATATTGTGTATTAATAGAAAATCATTCATTTTCCGGAGTAAATACCTTCCTATTTTCTATACAATAATGATACCCATAAATAGATAATCCTATTTTATATTTCGGAGTATCTAAACGTCCGCCGGCGGTATTATATACACAAACCGAGAATTCCGCCGTACGGTGGAATTATCACGATTATAATAACATATCCGCCGATAAACCCAATATATTCAGCAGGCGCGGCGGAATGCAAAGTTTGAATTGTTATTTTCCGCCTTTCGGCGGATTTTAGCTGCATGACAGATGAAATCCGACAACGCATTCACTTGCCTCTAGTGTGTTAAAGCGCGGTACGTTAACGTGCTTGTAGCTATGGGAAACAATTAGAACTTGGTTATGTTGACGGCGGAATTTATAAGTTATACAGGAACATACTACCGGTCGGCGGAAATTTACAGAAAATAGATGTATTCCGCCGCGCCTGCTGAATATATTAGGTTTATCGGCTGATATGGTGTTATAATCTTCATATGAATTTAAAACTATCTGTAGTTATACAAAGTTTTAAATGTTGTTCGTTAAGCCATAGATATTTTTTTTAATAAGGCGTAGTACGTACATTTTGTTATCAAATAGTGTTCGCTAATAATTGGAGTCATATAAATTGATCTATTTCAACACTCAATGTTTAAATAACTTTCGTGGTCAATAAATGGAAATATGCATGGATAATAAGCAATTTAGAAAATGATTAATAAAAAAAACTGTACCAATATTCACCATATCTTTAATTTTCAGACACGTGGTTTCCATTTAATTTGGCATAAGAAATTATTATTATTAATTTTATTTCGTTTTTTTTTTATTATTTCTTGCATTCGTTTACTTGAAAATGGAATTCAGATTTCAAAAAGTCGATAGCAGAAGGTTTGAGAGTAGTAATAATTTGGACTAGATTAAATGTGTGACCTAGGTGTTAAACATTAAAAACTCGAATATTTTAACAATAACTTTAATACAGTTTTAAGCTCTAATTATAATATAAATGATTCATTTGTTACTATTTTCTAATTTCTATTTGATTGTATTAATAAAAAAGTTCAATTTTCATTTTGGCGTGAATGTTGTCTCTTGTGGGATGTTTTTAATTCAGCATCGAAATTGCTGAAGTCTTCGTAGCTTGTGATCTGATCATTCGGTTAGTTAAACACGGGTGGGAGATAGCTGATTGGTCTTATTGATTGATTAGCGCGAGTTTGCACCCTTTGACCGCGCCAGAGGCGCTCGTTATGGATATTTACACATGAACTGAGTGGTTCAAGCCAAGCGGCAAATACTGCCTTCGGGTACAACAAAGATAAGACACTGTTTGACGTAGCTGTGATCAATGAATTGAAATAGAAATAAAAATTCGCTATTTATATAAGACGCGTAATGATAGAAATGTTTGTTTTCAGTTTTGTTCTTCTGTTATTCGCATTAGAAAATTAGTATAATATACAGGTGTCCAGAAAAACGCATCCTAAATTGGGATTTCGAGATCTCAACGCCCGAATTCACCATTCGTCAATCATGAGTTGATCCACAAATCAACGCTGATTCTGAATCTATCTAATTCACCATTAAATATCAAGCTAATCTACTAATCAAAATCAATGATCAACTGATCCGTCATGTTCCATGAATCAAGCATTGATCACATCTTTTAATTCTAATTTTGACATTTATAGCTAAGTTAGGATTCTGGCTGTTATACTCATTTGTAACTTTACCTCATGCTTCTTCTTTTTCTTTACTTAAAATCCGCACTGGTTTTATTATTTTCAAAAATAAATCTTTCATTTTCACTAAATTGAAAAGCATTCCTTTATTGGAATCAGTGTAATTTCAATTTCTGCCTATAACAAAATAAAAATATAATATTATTATAGGAAAATTATGAAATGTATCTTGTAAATAAATGAAAAATTTACATATTAATACTTTTTTAATGTAAGTACCATGAATAAAATTACATAACAGCCCCATTAATTATTGTTAAATACCATAACAAAACTATGAAAATTTCATTGATGAGTTATTAATGAATATGCTCGTTTTAGGGTCCCTAGAATACAATTTTACTAGTTTTACGATGATGTCTGTATGTGACAAATTTTTCTCCGACGATAACACCAATACCACAATTGTAAAAATTATAATTCATTCGCATTCCTCTTCTTTACATCCATATTACGTGATCATGAGATTTTGGTTATAATTGTCCCTTATTTGAAGTTCTTAACAGTTTTTCTAGAATAAACGCAGTTAAATATCTTTTTTGACTTTTTATGTGATTATCAATATGAAAGAATATCTTATTGTCTATACGGTTTGATTAAACATTATCCTTCATATTTAATAGATATATAGAATTATAAAAATATTAACTTTCATAAATTAGCCAGCTTTCCTATAATCATGGACACACCTGATATATTCAAATAATTCTAATTGACAGATGTCTGTGTCTAGTGCAATTTACAAAGTGTATGCTCGTGTTATAATTTTATTGGATTTATAGAATCTTTTCCAAGGAACTTTTGGTATGGGATTTGTACAAAATACATAGAATTGACGGAAGGTATTGTGCTGGCCACATGAGATTTTTTTTTATTTCTATTGGATTTCGAGTTATGGTGTCAAGGTATTAATTTTTATATAGACGCCATATTGGAAAATTACATCATATCTCTGTTAAAATGTACAAATGACGTATGTTTTAGTTCTTCATGAGCTGTCATGCCACAGTGATGATTATACTGATGATACATTAGCTGAAAGATGATATAGTACAGCTAAATAATTTTTGATACATGCGCTATTGCAAGTTTTGCTTTATAGTTTAAAGAAATAACTTGGAAATTTAATTATAAAATCTTTGTGGTAGAAAAAAGAGTCTGCACCGTGAAGATGTTTCATTAAAATGTCTGTAATTTTACATAAGTTACGTCAATCGCAAATTTTGAACAATTCGTCCCGCAACTTTACGCTTAGTATTTAAAAGAACTAGAAAGAAAGTTAGTATCGGTATTATTAAAGGATTTTTGTTCATTTCCGATAATACAAAATGCAAAATACAAAAATGACATTGAATAGTCATCTTTCGTGAATAATCCTATAACAGATTTCAAATAGACATAACTAAAGAAAAAACACTTAACCTCAACAATAATTATAAAAACTAAGGTTAATGGTTTTTCTTTAGTTATAACTTTATCTTAAGACTCCATTTTAGTTTTTAATTATTGAAATGGACACCCAGTATATCGCCCATTCTGTATTTAAAAAGTATTATTTCGTTTTTCACCGTAAAAAATGGCAAAGAAAATCTTGGTTGGGAACCGTAATGGTCGTAGAAGCCTCATGCACAAATCAAAATCCAAAACCAATATTTACGAGCGTCCTGGTATTACCATAACTCTGAAACCCAGTTCCCGTCGTCGTATTTCACAGATATTGTCTCCAGGTCCCATACATCGAAAAATCGTGAAATATTCTCCTTCATTTACAAATTTATAATCGGTTTTTAGCCATTCATTAGACGGGCAGTGGCTCGGGCCTTTGTGTCTGCGGATTAGGAATGCTGGGAATCTTGAGTTACACTGTAATACATTCGATGTTGTGTCTTGTGTTTGATATGTGAAATATGGCAGCCTCTGCCCGGCAGGATTTGCAGGGATGAACCGGGAAATTGAAAACGTCTTTCCTGCTACGGATGTCAAGGCACGAATAGCAATGTATTGCCGATATAAACATAAACTCCACCAGGAAGATTACACATCAGTAACCCGCACAATATTCACATTACGAAAAATATCTTTCTCTAATAACATATATAAAGTGTTTTCTTCAACTCTATCTCGACGGATTATTTACCGTAGCCCCATTGATGATAAAGTTCGTATTCTATAAGAACTTTTTCAAAAATTTCCAAATATTTTGAAGATAATTAATAACAGGTTCGAATTCAACCGACGTCAAACTTGAATCTCTCTTCATGATAGCATTTAGTACAGCAATAGTAGATGTAAAATAGATATAAAAATTCTGGTTTCACACCCAGAAATGGGTAATAAGTTGTGATGTCATAAATTCTAAACGGTGCTTAAATATTGTTATTTGTAAATTTTAAATAAAATAACAAAATTTAAGCACCGTTTAGAATTTATCAAGAATGAATAAGTAGAAAATTAGTCAATATTTAAATTGTTTGAAAAATAAACTGATGTGACCAGTACATTACTTACCGTCAATTCCATAAATACGTTTTAGATAAATTGGTATGTAAATTGTACTTAACTTTTGACATCTTTCTGTTTCTATCTGTTACATAGGTTTGCAAGGTTAACAATACAACGACACACACTGTTTCGTTATAACTTTTTTTTTGTTTTTGTTTCTGAGAATAATAATCTACTAAATTTATACAACTTTTATCTATGATAATGCTTAAAATTGCAAATTTGTGACCAGACACTCAGGCACACAGCTACGTGCACCCGTGTTTTAATTCTGACCCATTCGTGACTAAACGATCTAGCTTTACGTACTTGTATCGTAAGTAACTATCTTTGTACTCACAACCTCGGAAGTGACATTTGACACACGCTATAAACAATCGGAAACGTCACTTTCCCGAAGGAAATTAAGCAAAATACACTGACATTTGACATTTCTGCGCATTCTTCAACGAAATAATCTTTAAAATAAAAAATTATAGTTTACAAAATGGTACTCACGATTTTCAAGCATCAAAAACCAATAATAAAAAATTATTAATAAATAGTAAATTTGTGTACCATCAGTGCCATTTGTTGGAGAACAACAATCTGTCATCTGTTCAATGTCAAAATAAAACGTAACCTTAAATATAAATTATCAGATGTTACACGTATTACAGTAAAAATTAAACTATCAGTAAAATAGATTCTTGTGCCGGACATTACTCTTTATTTAATTATTTGAAAAGTTGGTAAGTACAACATGCAATATGCTTGAGAACTTCTGCCTAATTTTATTTAGGTACTGACTTACATTGACCGGAACAGTTATTGTAGACATTAATATTTATAGGACAAATATTATTATTATTATTAATAATAATAATAATAATAATAATAATAATAACAATAATAATAATAATAATAATAATATCAGAATCAGACATTTTGACTTTTAATTCTGAAAAAATATGCAAACAATTATGTTTTGGAAGTCAACAATTTACTTAACAACCGTTGCTATGAAATTGCTGCTGTGCTATTTAATTGTATATTTGCGAATTTTGTACAATTATCTTAACATTTATACTCTATTAATAATGATTTTGTTCGTTACAAAGAGTATTGTACAAATTTCTTGCGGGAAGACGTCATCCACGCATTCGCGCAAATGAAGCCCTCGCTCGCAAGCTCACTTGTGCCTCAAATAAGCGCTCATGCGGGAAGAGTGTCTTCCCGCACTAAGTATGTAAATAACTATTTCTATTTTGGTGTTCTTATAAGTTTCTAAAGTCCTTAAAAAAGAGCTATAAACGCACCTTTTGATACAATGTATTAAGGTAAACAATCAGACAAAATTCATAAAACACAAACTGTCACAATATGAAACTTCATTTGTTAGCGGGAAGCACTACCAACATAACAGACAAAAAAACACCAAGTCATATTTTTGACAAGTCGCATTTATTAAATTGTAAAATTAGTGTGTGGTCTTTGAAACAGTGATTCCCGCTATAATTATAAAGAAAAAGAATACATGACATATGAGAATTTTTTTAAGTTTCCACAGCCATCCGAAGACATTGAATTATGTAGAACTCAAATATCAAAATACAAGTGACAGAAGACAGAACTTTAAAAATAGTGATGGTTTGTTTGTATTATGATCTTCCATCTCAACTTTTACATAAACTCTCTCTTTCTCGCGTGTAACGTCAAAAGTATAACCCTCCATTGAGTCTGGTTGACGTCGCAGTTTCCCAAAAAACAATTTCAGTCCTGAAAATAAAAGTCCCGAGGCATGTGATATGGGGAATCTTCGAAAGTTAACCGCGTACACTTAATATCAGGAATATTAAAATTTTAAGTTGCCGGCACGTGAATTTAACATCCAATCCCACCGTCTCATATGTCAAAGCGTGTAGTCGGCGTCGCTGTGCAATTTCACCCAAGCGGCACTCCGCATTAAGGAGAAGCCGAAATTCATTACATGCTTGGCTTCATAGGGAGATTGTATTTTTTCCCTTCTGCCGTGTTCTGCATAGGACTGCGTCTCCTTGCGACGCGTGTGAGATATGATCCCCCACCCACATCCCCCTGCTCTTTCACCCCACCCCCTTCGTGACTCGCGACGAATTTAAAATGAGATACGTGACGGCTTGAATTTTGGATTAAAATCGCTACGGGGAGGAACGGGGCCTGATAAATTATGCGGATGTCTTTATATACGCCGGGCCCCTCACGACAAATATTTGATAAGGTTTCTCATCAAAAAAGATGGGGCGCAGATGAGAGACCAATGGAGAATTAAGGAGATGCTTTTTGTTTACCACGCCAAGGCATAGGGCTTGTCTCAATATCCTTACCCAGATGAATATTTCAAGATTATTACACATTCATAATACCTACTACATTAATATGCGGGGGATAAACACACCTAAAATTATTAAAATTCTACAGAGGATCTCATACCAATATCAACCCTAGTATAAGAGCCCAAGCTCATAATAGATTGGCCGACTTACATTTTTAACAAATTATAATACCTACACAAATTGTTACATTTTCATACACAAAATTCTTTCGACTACTTTAAATATAGACTTAAAACTTACAAAAACTTAATCTTGTTTTATGCAACTTTTTATAAGAATAAAAATAAAACCAATCTCAAAAAATCTGTTGTGGCCAGCACAAAACCTTCCGTCAATTCGATGTATTTTGTACAAATCACATACCAAAGGTCCTTGGTACAGATTCTATATAATATCATGTAAAATCAAACACGAACACATACTATTTCTATTATAAACATACACTAAGTAAAATGCACTTGACACTTCTTCTTATTCTTCAGCTTCCCCTATTTTATTAGAGGTAGCTGTTTCCTCTTTTCTTCCACTCATTCCTGTCCAACACATCTTCTTGACACAGGCATTCCTTTCAGTCTTCTGCGATACAGTCCTTCCATCTTCTCTTTGGCCTTTCTCTGCGTGTCACTTGCGAGGAGCACTATGGCATACCAATTTTTTGCACTTGCAACTGACATCTGTCAATTAGAATTTTTTTAATATAGCAGCATCAGCTGTTTGCATGATAAATAGCAAAGCTGACTAATTTTTGAAAATTAATTTCTTTATAATGCTTTAAATCTACTTCTATTGAATATGAAGGAAAATGTATAATAAAACTGTATAGAGAAGAATATTTTCTTTAATATGTATAATAACAAAATGTCAAGAAACAATATTTAACTGCGTTTTTTTTTAAGAAAAACTGTTAAAAACTTCAAATAAGGGTACTTCCGGTGGATCAATTATAACCAAAATCTAATCAACTCTTCATATGGATGCACAGAAGAGGAATACGAAAGAATTATAATTTTTAAAATTGTAGTATTGGAGTTATCGCCGGAGAAAATTTTGTCACACACGGACATACATACCCACACACACACACACATACATACATACATACATACATACATACAGACATCATCTTAAAAATAGTAAATTCGTATTGTAGGGACCCTAAAACGTGCTTATTCATTAAAGACTCACCACCGAATTTTTTGACCAAAGACAATACCTTCCTTACCTAAAGGTGACGGAAGGTAAAAAGAAATATTTATTTGGCAGATAACATACCGGGTGTCTTTTGAAATCCATTATGGTATAAGAAATACAATGTTAATTTTTTTATGTTGCTGTAGTTAGTAACCTATCAAATAGACAAAAATATTTCAAATAAAAGTAGTAAATAATAAAATTCTACACCTACATCACTAATCAGATCTTATTTTGCACGTTTTTTAATGTGTAAAATTTTAAATTTTATGAATCTTGCTCATTTGTAGTGATACCCATTAAATTGACACACAACTACAAATAAATGCATAATGTTTGAACTGTCTGGAACAGTCAAAAAATAGTTTTATTAAGTTAGATATTATTTTATTTTAATTATGTTAAAACGAGATTTCTTAACGGTTATATTATGTTTTGGTCTAAAAATAGAACGCTTTTATCAAGAATAATTCAATGGAATTATTTTGACAGTTCAAACATCATGCATTTACTTATAATTTTGGGTCAATATCACTACAAATGAGCAAAATTCATAAAATTGGATTTAAAAGGTCATGTTCTAGTATAGCTATATCTTGACTCTTTACTTTTGATGCAATATGAAAAACTTCATAAAAATTCAGTGCGTACAGTAAAAAAAAAAACCACCTTGCAAAACATACTGGAAAATACTCTAGCAGAAAAATGTGCAGGGCTTGTGGAAACAAGGACTAATAGAGTTGTTATTACTAATTAAGGCTATGTAATCCAGTATTACATAAATAGCGGAATACTTAAGTAAAATATGCAATTTTTCTAAGTTTAAAATCCATATTTAAACTAGTTGAAAGAAATTTGTCTGTTGATTGATTGGATGTCTTTCTTTAATTATTTCTTTTGTGTTTGGCTTGGTCCTTAGTCGTGCGTTTCTCTCGTGTGCTTGTGATTGAAATGTAAAATTCCTTTGAATTATAAAGTGCGGCAATTGAGTTGTAGAAATATTTATCGTGCCCTTATGCAAATACACAAATACTTACAACCCTTCTGCATTCTTTAAGACCTGAAGGCGAAGGGTACTTCGATTAAAATTCAAAAGGTTTCGTACTTTGGCACGCGTTTCTTTTTCAACCTGTAAGTACTGCTTGCAAGTCAAAATAAAAATATGCTAAGTAGATGACAGGAGACAGGATAGAACTTGAACAGGTGCCGTACCCGTAAGTTGTATTCGGAAGCGAAAAACCATTTACTCATAAGTACATTACAACCACCAATACAGATACTTTCCAATCAAAATAAAATTATGTTTTTAGAACCATCTAATTATCAAAGATGAACTAATTAATTAAATAAATTCCTTATTTTTCAGCCTACTAATAGGTTTCATTATAATATCTAAGTTGATTTAGGTCCGAGATATCCACCTCCTAATAACTTTATTTGGCAAATAATTTCTATGGTAATAATTGTTGATACAATTGTATCCATAGTAATTATTCGCCAAATAAAGTTATTAGTGCCCGGTTGCACCGTCGTTTCTTAAATTTACACTTAATAAAACTGAACTTACATTAAGTATCACTTAATTTTTATCTACTGTTGCACACATATATTTTTTAATAACCTTAAGTAAGTGTAGTTTATATATTTTTAAGCTTGTTAAATTGTACTTTTAGTAACAAGAAAAATAAAATTTAGGGATTTTTCATAGTTGATTTTGTTTCTGTCACGGAACGTTTCTGTCAGAGTTTGGATGTTATATTGGTAAGTTCGATTCAAATAGAATTATAGCTTTTAAAATTGAAGTACAATTAAATATATTCATTGTTTTTAGCAAAAATGGCATCAGATGAAAAAAGAAGGAGAATACGAAGTGCTAACTACACAAGTAAAACATTGAAAGAAAAATGAATGCAATACTTACATGTCGTTATAAAATTCAATACTATTTTCTATTAAAATCAGCAATTCCAATACTGTACATTTGGTTAATCAAAACCGTTGAAAAAAAGCATGATCAGAAAGAGTATGAAAATGATCAGATCTGTCGTATATTTGTCTTGGTATTCCGTATACAATTAAATCCAACGCTTCTAAATCGTCATCATCATCAATAAAATCAATAACTTCCATGATTCTGATAGAAATTAAAAACGTTTGCAATCAATATAACCTCACTACTTACTTAAGTGGAAGATAAACTGTCAATTTCGGAGGCTTAAATTTATGGAAGCCTTAAGATGTTTATGGAGAGTTTAGAGCACGGTGCAACGAAATAAAACTAAACTTAAGGCTAAACTAAACTTAAATTCGTAAGTGGTATCGGTGCAACTGGGCATAGGAGGTGGATATCTCGGCTCTTAGTTAAATTATCTAAATTTGTAATAATAAATTATAGTAAAATTAAATACAAAATTAGATGAAATGACTACATTTATATCGTATTTAACTAAATATAAATAATTGGAATGGAAAAAATGGTATTTTTCTTTAATAAAAATGCTACGTTTCGGCCAAGATCCTTGCCATTATCAAGCTGAACAAATTATTGTATAAGTTAATTTAAGATTTTATATATTAACTTATACAAAAATTTATTCAGCTTGATAATGGCTAGGATCTTGGCCGAAACGTCGCATTTTTATTAAAGGAAAATACAATATAGCCAGTAATCCAACTAAAGGAAGTTTTACTTTCCATTCCAACCACTCCAATTCGGCTTAATAAACTTTCCAAAAATAAATATAAATAAAGAAATTAACTAAATATGTATTTAAATTTTTATTTAATTTACCTAATTCATTAGATAAATTACCGAAAATTGTAGGACAAAAATAATGAAGCCAAAATATAGTAAAGTTATATAAAATAAGTAATTAAAGTAACCATTTGCATATTTAAATTGACGATTTGTTACAAAATATTTATTATCTATTTCGGATTAGTTAAAATGCTAAAGTAAAATTTGTAAATTATACTATAGACATATTGTCTAATAAAATAATATCTAAATATAATTAGACAAAAATTTATAAGCATCTAGTATGTCGTTTTTTTTTTTTAACTTGATAATGGAAATACAGTGAAACTGTAAATATTACTCCAATAACATTTGCAATTTGTTTGAAAGTGTTCTTTAAAATCTTCATCAGTGTACTGGAGTGCCAGTTTAACATAATTCTCATTTTTGGGTTTTTTCTAATAGCTATTATTTTAAAACTTAAAAGCGTCATCTTCACTTGAAGAATCATTTAAAAAGTCAAATTTTGCATTGAACATGTCCGAATCTGTCATCTATTAATAAGTGCATTTTAATAAGTATCTTTTAGGTTGCAATTTAAAAATATTTATTAAAATAATAAATTTAAATTTATTTTTAATGTATCAAAGAGATAATCGAATTTCTGCATACGAAAACGAACGCGACCATGTGGATACCTATATCAGAACTGAATAATATATAACTGCGGATGTCTCAAACTAAAAATTTCCAGCCGAGTTTGAAATTAATCTGACCGCTGCCAACCAGTCCTCAACTAGTCAGAAAACTTCTGGGGACAGCCATCTAGTAGTCAGAGTTTGAAACTTGTGAGTCTGTGAACGCTTTTATGTAACTGCGCATGTCTGACGGTTGCTGGCGTTTCAAACCGTTCTATGAACAAAACTAATATTTCAATACTACATTTATTATTTATTTTATTATCCAAATATTGTTACTTTTAAATGTAAGATGACCCCAATGTCTTATTAAACGGCAGTGGCTTTTGAACTGGTATTTATTTATTTATTTATGAAAAAGTTGTTAATGTGAAGGGCATGTTAATATATGTAAGTAGGACTAATAGACAACAGAAGGAAAATAATTCTTAGTTTTCCATATTTGCAAGTGTGAAGCAACATTTTATACTATAAATATGGAAACCACGGGTAATAAAGTATTAATTATCAAAATCATAAAATAAGTTTGTATGAATCATGCATTTAAATGCTGCTATAAAGCTGTTGCAATCCGATTGTTATCACACTAATATTTACTATGCAAAGTCGTTGTAAGTAAAAGAAACTACAATTAATTTTAATGTGTTTGTTTAATAATTATAAACAATTCCATTTCATGGGTCAGCCAGTCGTAAACTTTAGCTCATTATACATGTAATTAATAAGGCTAATATTTCATTGTCTCAACCAGACAATCATAATTGTTCGTGGAATTATACTTAATTTTGTCTTGCGACAATATAGCGGAGAAAAAAGTACAAAAGACAATCCCAACCAGACTGCGCATTATGAAATTTACACATTCTTCATGGACTGTATTTATTTCATTTTAATTATCTTCCTCATGAAGACAAATTACTGCTTCTATTCGCAGATTCGGTAATGAGCCTGTTTCATATTTTTTTTTAAAGTATTTTTAATGAAAATGTTTGCAATACTTTTTATAGTAATAAAAAAAAATTATTTTTATTTTCGTAAGTAGTTAAATAAAAAGATTGGCGCCAGAAATAGTTATGAAAAACAACCCCCGCCCCTCATTCCTGTGATGTTGGAGTATATACAGCATGTCATTCACAACCAGTAGGAAAACAGTTTACGTTATTAAATATAAATACGAGCAGGCGAGAGTTTGTCACACTTTAAACTGTATGTACTCTGGCGCCACTTTCTTTTTCAGATCACGTGACTTTTTCAAATATTACGTAAATTTCAATATTTAATTGTAAAATATCTAATGGAAATTTCGTGATAATTAAAATTTGAAAAAAAATTATTAAATAATATCTTTTAATATTTGGTATTAAGAAGTCATATAAAAATTCTTGCAACAGCCCTATTACGATGTACGGGATGTTTTACAACTTATGTACTAAACGCTAACTTTTAAATGTGTGTAAATTTATCGATTGTGGTGTTAATAAATACTCGAAATTTCAGTCACACATTTATTCTTATAATATGTACCGACGTTTGGTATATATTTTTATCTTCTTCAAGGTCTGCAAACATTCAAACTCGATATACAGGCTGGTTGATTTTTCATTGTCCAGCTTATATCTTCTGAAATATTAAAGATACATAAAAAAGTTATATACAAAAGTTGTTTAATACAACTTGATCTATAATTTAGCATAAACAATTTTTTTCCAAGGCCTACCAATTTTTTGGAAAAATGTTTAACTTTAATTTTTTAAATGGAACATTCTGTATATTTTGACAGAATAAGATTCTTAATAAATTTCTCTTTACAATGATGTGTAACAAGTAAGGATTTACCTTTAAATTATGTCCTGTAAAGCAAATAGAAATATGATAAAAGTAGGCTATGATATTCTATTGTTTATAACTGTACCTTCTGTCACACATGAACATTAGCTACGAAGGGATTTTCGTTTGAATAAAATTATGTCTAATAAAGCAAGTAATAGAATTACTAGCATTGATGATTTACAAAATTATTTAAATATCAAGTAGCAATCTGTGACATATGTTACTAGTATAAACAATAGAATCTCACAGCCTACTTTTGTCGTATTTCTATTTGCTTTACTAGACATAATTTAAAGTTAAACCCTTACTTGTTACACATCATTGTAAAGAGAAATTTATTTAAAATTTTATTCCGTAAAAATATACAGGTGTTCCATTTAAAAAATCAAAGTTAAATATTTTTCTGAAAAATTGGTAGGCCTTGAAAATAAAGTGTTTATGCCACATTATAGACCAGGTTGTATCAAATAACTTTTCTATATAACTTTTTCTTGTATCTTTAATATTTCAGAAGATATAAGCTGGACAATGAAAAATCAACCACCCTGTATAGTACATTTAACAATATCATGAGCATTATTACACTTACAGGATAATTCAGATTTTTATATACAATCACGCACACATAAATACCTTCATTTATTTGAAATAGTCACTAAAGTGCACAAAAATCGTCATTAAAAGCTCAGAAATCGGCACTAAAGTAATACGAGGATTTCATGCAATTGTAGTGTTGCCAACCTTATGTTGTTTCACATGTAAGATAATTTGAACAGGTGTGCGATTTACGGCAGTATATTTGTACATAAAATGACAAAAATATGTGCAAGAACTACGAACTAAATAAATCCGATGAATAAGTTTGAAATAAAACATAATTTTGAGTGTTCTTTTCGATAACTTCAATGTCCGACGTTAGCAACATTGAATGTCAGATTGACAGTTTATATTCAAATATAACCTATAAAATAAATAATCCTTTCAATCTCGACAATGTAGATCCATTTTATCACTCATATGGTTTATTTTCCTTGGTGCTAGGGGCCTCGGAATAGTATATTCTATAACTAGTATGGAATAGATAATATATTCCATACGAGTTTTAGACTATATTTTCTCAAACACTATTACTAAATAGTTAATTCTCGAAAATTGAAGCGCGAGCGAGAGCAATAAAGATACTTTACGCTAGAGATGCACACATAATTTTTTCTACGACTTTACTAACCAAAATAGAAAAAAATAATAATACCTATTTAGTAAGTTCAATTCAACCTCAACCAATTTCTGTTTTGTGTTGTGTGTAACCATGACGATGTGAGTATCCAAGTAAATAAATACAAAATTCTGTCAGTAAAAGATAGTGATTTTTCCTGCACGCTTCCAGATATATTTGAAAGAGCGCAAAATACTTCCTTGAATTTATTATCTGCAAAATCAAAAGCATTATACGAAAAGAATTATAACCTCTCCATTGAATGGTGTAAGTTAAAAAAAAATCAAGAATTACAGTGAAAATGTCTTACTAGCTTACTTTTTGTAAAAATCTAATGAAATCGTCTTCTCTTTGGTCCATTTATTCCATGCTAAAATCAACACTAGCAGTTAAGAACTGAAAACTCTAGTGAGTGTCACAGTCACAGAGTCTAATTTATCTTCGTCAGCTGTTTTCAAGTTCTGGAATGAATATACAATACTACCAAAAGTGCACATTCAATTTTAACATTATCTGCCAATAATTAAATCCAATATTTTTTTGCTCGTTCCTTAGTAACCATCAACTTTACGATGACAAAAAAGAGCACAAATGTCAACTTTTCATGGTGGTCGTAGAAAAAAAATAATTATTTATCCGTTTTATTATTTACTAATTTGACAACTAAGGAAGCAAAATCACAGAAACAGCGCACAAAGCAAAGCCAACTTGATTTTGGAAACAATTGCGTTTTCCTATGTATTTTAAATGGGTGAATTAAAAAACTAGTGGGCATTGACTAAAACTGTTACGGAATATTATTCCGTAACAATATGACAAAATTTATACATTCTGTATTAGTTTTCAGTTATAGAATGTGTAAATTCCATAGTAGTGTTAGAGAAAATAAATTCCATATTCGTAATAATAAATAGAACTTTAGTACATTGATTATAAATAACTATTATTTTGTCATAACTGCTTAAAAATATCATGCATAGCTGCCCAAATATTGAGTGATGCGATGACAATTTTTTGATAATTACAGTAAAAAATATTGTTTGCTAGACATACGAAAAATATAATTTATAAATTCCATACAAATTCCCAAACTCGATGAGTTTGTTTCGGAAACTTGTATTCGCCCTTGTTACAAAAATAACTACTCTGCCTTTTGTGAAAAACACTCTTTCCCCAAATAAACATAAAATGCCTTTCTCTTCATTTCCAAAAATTGTAGCTATAGTGTTCCGTTACTTTCCGTATTTATACCCGTACCTTCGCAGATGCAAACCATGGCTAGAACAATAGAGATGGTATCGAGTTAAAGGAGCTTGTAAAACTTTACAATACGCTGTAAAATAACGGGTGATCTCCGAAACAACGTCAAAGGAACCGACGTGGCCTGGCATAATCCTAGATTAGGCGAAAATTTAGCTCAGCCTTCTTGGTATTCCGCAGAACAATGAGATACAATCATTGTTTGAACATGACCCCGGCTAAAAATACTCCCGCAAACATCCTAACGAAGTAGTTTCTATGCAGGTGGAAGATCACCTTTTGTCACAGGATTAAGACTGAATTTGTATAGTTGCTAGAACAAAATTAACAAAGGTGATTATTTTTAGAAAGGCTATTATATTTCTTTTTCTTATTTGAGAGACAATTGGCTCAAGAAGACAAAAGAAATATAGGAACTTATCGCGTTTTCGATCCGAGTAAAAACGAACCAAATAATTTTCGTTTTTAGTCTCTGGTATAAAGTGCCCTCCAGAAATGACAAAATTATTGGTAAACCTTCTGATTTGTACTCAAATTGTTTTCATCATATAATTCGTAGAGAAAATTGCAAAATAAAATAGAACTCAACATTTTACATTATTTTTGTTTGATTTCCCATTAAAAAGAAAAAAAATTATTAGGTTTTCTGCCTTACTAAATAAAAACGTGGGCGTAAATATTGAATACATAGAACAATATAAATATAAAAGCATTTTTCTATTTTATGGGTTCCCGTGGCCGCATGCCTGGTCGAGAACTTGGGGAACCGGGTTCGATCCCGACCGACGCCAAATATTTCGAATTTTAAATGGCAGAAAAGTGACCTCTGTGGTGCTCTCTCCACGCCAGCAATAAGAGCCCGTGAGATGACGCTTGGTAAACGCCCGCACGGTACAAATATGTCATCATCATTACCGATATCTGCAATAAAGCAGATTGTGGCACACTCAGAAATGGGTAATATGCCGTGATGATATACATATATACCCCAAAGGAGTTCGTTAATAGCTCATTCGAGTGATGTAATAGACTAGTACAATTTATTTTTATAAGGTTAGTGGCTAAGAATTTCAAAAATATCACATATCAGATCTCGATAAATAGATGAACACAAACTATTGTTAAGAATTTTATTTTTATATAATTTTGAATTTAAAACTAAGAATAAGAAGAAAAGAAGACATAAAGTAGTAAATTTAGCATGAAATAGAAAATATCGTATAGTGTTACAAAAATAAGGTTAGAGTTGTCAAATGAATTATCAAACGTCATATTAATACCGCCTACTGACAAAATTCCCTAAATTTTGACATTACTATTTTTCATTTAAAAAAGGCATAGGAAGTGCAAAATAGAAAAATAGTATATTGTCGATCATTTTGTTCCAAGTGTTGGATAACTCCGCTGCGCGTCGTGATCCAAACTTCCTTCTCACAAAATAAAATGGCAATTATGATATTCGTTCCTTAATATACATAGTATTATTTGCGAGACAGAATTGCTAAGAAAAATTATTTTCCCATTTTATTGCATTTTAACAAAGCATGCTTTTAAATTGTTATTTAAGCTACAAGGAATATAAGGTCGTCTTAAAACCGAGGCGGGAAGTCGAGGCCCAGTAACTTTCGAGGATGTGTGTACATTCCGTGTTGCTTATTACATTTTGCGCGCGACCGACGAATTAAGATGATCCTATAGCAGTCCTCAAAATGATGTAAAATATGATATTGGCGTGAAACGCTACAGTTCGCACTATTGAACTATTCATTACAAATTATCAGAGCTGGGTAAAATGCTTTACCTAACCCATTTTGTATCAAATGCAAAATGCTTTTGCTACAAAGTATTTTAAATGCAAAATGAAAATGGTTTTAGACAAAACCATTTAAAATAGAAAATGAAAATACATTATTTAAAATGGAAAGGGAAAATGCGACATGGTTAAAAAAATAATAACTAAATTATATACTTTAATTTAGTATTTTTTACATACAGACGTAATTTTCTATTACGTAATAGCTATTTATGTAATAAGTTGCGAAATGATAGTATTTTAAGCACGCGATGTGAAATTTGTACGCACGAGAGTAAGCGAGTGATACAACACGTCAATTGCCTAAAATACTCATTTCGCAATATATTACATACAAGATTTTTTATAATAGCGGTTTAAAAACAAATCATTTATTCTCAAATATCAATATTTTGAATTTTTCAAAATTAAAAAGTAGGCAGACGTCAGGTTCATCTATTTGTTGCATGAAATCAGACTCTTATCATACGCAAAAAGTTGCATGGAATAGATAAAGTTGCAGAAAATCTATGACAAGTTGCGGGTATGTGCTTGCTTGTGTGTGATACCCCCCTTTACATGTTTAGTACAATACAAGTCGCGCGAAAAAAGTTTTTCCAAAAATAATTATGACGTGACGATCTTCCAGGCTACAAGCGACACATAAGTAATTTTCACAGATGTTAGGTTTGCGATTTTTTTATTGAATCCATGTAATAAAACGCAAAAGAATATTAGTTACTGAATACTGAAGTAACTTAATCAACTCTTAAAAAGCAGTAAATAGTCAAAACGTAAAGTAATACAACAATTGACACTTCTCTGAATTTTCATTATTAATATAATGGAAAAATAAATTCGTAATTTTAAAATATAATTATATTTAAAAACAAATAAGTCTATACTTTTGTTTGATGAATGGAGCCAATTACGTCAATTTCTATACAAAATCTCTATCTATTTGATTATTAGCATTTGTGGAAATAATTGATGAACATTTATAGCAATTTTAGTATCTTCTTTTGTTTGATTGATGTCTTCTTCGATTATTACTTTTGCCCAGATTGGACACTACCATATTTCATAATAAATACTAACTTTTGTTATAAGTTATAAATAAGAAACCTATAGCTCAATATATAATATAATATAATTTATATATGTTATTTTTCATAAGTTTTTACATACTTAAGTATGCAAAATTCTAAAATGGTTTACCACCTGTGATCTTAAATTTTTAATGCCAAAATAGAGCAAAACTACGTTGTTATTATATGGTACCACGCGGGTAAGTGTTTTTCTCTATAATTGATACAATAAACAACAGATTTCCTTAAAAAAATACTACCCAACGACAGGACACGTGACAGTTTATGAAAGAGACTAAAAAAATTAGTAGGTAGGCAGATACCAACTACTTTTGTATACTCTGGTATAAGACTGCAGTGTAGCATGGTATATGGATAATATTTCCTTGCTTGTGATTGGTGTAAAGGCAAGTGAATTTCAAACTGTCCTAATATTATGTTCATGAAACTTTTCTTCTGAATTTGTGTATTACAAATTAGGCTGGATAAATTGAATAATAAATAATTTTAATATAAATAAATAATAAATATATCATCACGGCATATTACCCATTTCTAGGTGAGCCAATCTGCTTTGTCACAAATATCGGTAATGTTGCTGACATATTTGTACCGTGCGGGCGTGGAGAGTGCACCACAGGAGTCACTTTTGTGCTAAAATTCCAAAATATTTGGCGTCGGTCGGGATCGAACCCGGTTCCCCAGATTCGGGACCAGACACTCCGACACGGACCCCATTAAAATAAATATAATTGTAAAAAACTAGTAATATAAAGTAAAAAATATATAAGTATTGTATTGCACTTCACTTTCGAACCGTCGTTTTATAAAAAAAATTAAAGAACTTTACTCAAATATTGTTTTTTATTGTATTTAACATATCTTCTGCACACATAATTCTAATTATATCTATTTTTCATTGTATGAGGAAGTTTCTAAATGTCACAGATTCTTCCAATTCATTAACCAGATTGGCGGTATTTCTGATGGATATATGCGTTTTACCACAATTTTACCTATAATTTCAAATATTTAATTAATGAAACAATAAGAAAGATTAAATATACTTCCCAGAAATAGCTATCAGAATGTCACTAAAACTGTTGATATTTGACATTGACATGTCTCATTTACAAATTATGTTATAAACATAAACTTAGTGCCTTAGCCTCTGCGATTAGTTTACTCTATAAATTATAGTGTCTTTATCTCTAAATCAGTACAAGATATAATAAAAATTTCAAGTGTATTAGATGGAGAATTTTATGTTCTTCAATATTTAATAAAAAGAAACTTCCAAAAAATTATATTTAGAAGAATTTTTCTAAGAAACTACTACTTCCGGTTGTTCAATTGTTACCAAAACCTTTTCAGCTCTTCTCAGGAATGTCAGATTGAAGAAACTGCAGTTAAATATTTTTTAAGTCTTATAGTTTTTGAGGAATCGTCCCTCCAACATCCATACGTACACACACACACACACATAGACACATCCACACACACACACAGACATTATTTAAAAAATGTTATAATCGGATTCTAGGGACCTTAAATCGTACTTATTCAATAAAATCTGGATATGCGAATTTTAGCATGAATCCAATACCTCTCTTAGCGAGAGGTAAAAAAGTTAATATAAATATGAAAGATACATCATCTGTCGACTTGTCAATAACTGTCAAAAATACTCGTATTTTATTATTCACGCAATTTCGCATGTCTGATGAAAATAGTCCTCAAATGGATAGATATTGAAGATGTTCTATGTGCAAATAATATGTATGAATATTTCTATTGTAATATAATTATTTTATCGAAATAAAACTTAGATTCGTATTCAACCTTAAAATATTGCTGTGTAAACCGCTCTCGTCAAGCTCCGCCCACCACTGCAATATTAAACTAAAACATTGTAGTACGTAATAATTTTTTTCGAAAATTGGAAATTTGGGATTTTCGATGGAATTTTCGCTTTTATTAAAATTTAATTCTCAATAACCCTCAACCATTTAAAATTGAGAATATAAATTCTTGTAATTTGCAAAAGTTTTGTATAAGATTGTCATGACAATACCACCCTAATAAATAAAATTACTGTTCTATGACTTGCAGGCAAAGTTAATAAACGCAACTGTGAAACTAATCGACAAATTCATTTATGGAGGTTGAACAAGGTGAAAATATTTAAATATTTGACGCGAAATGATTGTTGCATGTTATTTTTTAAATTCTTTTGTCTTTCAAAGCTATTGAAAATCAAAAGCAGTATAATTTAATTTTTGGCCTTTCTAGGAATTGTATTATTTTTAATTTATCCTAATCAAAATCGGCAGGTAGAACTAACATTCAAAATTAAGACCTACCTATTATAATTATATCCCTGAGGGCAATGCATACATCGAACAATATGTTCCACTCACCTTGAAACTGCAAAATTAATTAATCATTAATAAAGGTTACACTAATCAGACTTCGCGTGGATAAAAGAAATAAACAAAAATAAAATAATGAACATAATTAAACATTCATTCCAAAGTGTCACTCCAATAAAACAAAATCTTCTAGAGGTAAAAAAAATCCAGATGTCCAAATGTAAATTGGTTGTCATTCGGAAGCTTGAAACCCTGACGTGATGTTTGCGCCACTGGAATATTACCATGGGCGTCCTCAGAAAAAATTACGGTGGGACAAATCTTAGAAATTAATATATCAAAAAAAATCATAAATATTTTCGTAATATTTACCCTCTACTATGGCACAATTTATTTTCTTAATACGATAGAAAATACTCCATTGCTCCGCCTGGTAATTGTTTATTGGTTTCTTTTTCAATCGTAAATTTAATTGATGGAAAAACTGAATTTAATTTGACTAAAAAGTTATCTAAATCGCAAGTTTCGGTATTAATAATAGCAAAAATATCATCAACATATCGAATCCAAACTCTAGGAAAATCTTTATTATTTTTCTTAAATTCAATTTCAAAGTGACTCATGAATAAGTTAGCCAAAAATGGTGATAAACTATTGCCCATAACTGTACCTACTTTTTGATGATAAAATTTATTGTTATTTGAAAATAATTTTGGTTCATGCAAAGTTCAAATCGTTCTTTTTTAAAAAAATCTTTAACGCAAACTAATAATAAAAATAATAAATATATAACATTACCATTTGATAATGCCACCAAAGGTTTAAACAAAATTTTTAAAAATCAAAATTTAACGGTAACTTATAAATCAAATAACACCATTAAATCATTATTAGGTAACCCTAAAGATATAATAGATAATAATAAAAAATCCGGTGTTTATAAAATTGACTGTAAAGATTGTAATAAATTTTATATCGGGCAAACTAAAAGACAAATTGATACTTGGTTTAAAGAACATTTCTATCATTTAAAAAGCGGTAATCCTGATAAATCTAGCGTAGCACAACATATGTTTATTAATAATCATAAAATTGACAATTCTAATATAAAATTATTGAAACAAGTTGATAATAATAGATATTTAGACGCACATGAGAGTTTGATAATACATAAATTTAAAGATAAATTGATGAACGCGGACCTAGGTCCCATCCCAAATTATAAATTATATGAGTTAATATTAGACAGTTACTCTGTTTAATCTTAGTTACCCAATTAGGTATCCACTCACCTATGTCTCCTTTCCCTATATAACCCGTGTTCTCTCCCTTATTCCTCAGAGCTGTTTTGGCCTCTGGCATGGTTTACATGCTGAGTAATCTTAACTTCTCTGTTTTTACTTTGTAGTTTCTACTGATGATTAGAACTTAGTTCTCGAAATACGTATATAGTTTTTAAATTTATTGTTAAGGGGTTTTTTCTTTAGTTATAACTTTACCTTAAGACTCCATTTTAGTTTTATAATAGATACTGTTAAAAAATCAAAAATCGTTATGTATACAGGGTGTTAATAAAAAAGCGTTTAACATGGGAAATCAGTTTTTCCTTGCACAAACATTTAATTTAAGACAAAAATGTTTGAAATAAATATTGCAGATATTTAAGACAAAAATGTTTCAAATAAATTTAATTCTACACCCTATCTTTTTAAGAAAAAGTATCAATTTTGTGACGTTTAAAAAACGTCCATCCTTTCTGCCCAACCCTGTATTTACATAAATAATTTTAAGCACACTTTAAGGTTAGCTATTTTCTGGTTACATTGTCTGTTAGCTGTCAGTTAAAACGAAAAATATAGCATCGATATTTTATCATAAGTTGTAAAAATTATATGTCTCAATTTTACAGTCTTTTTAACTGACAGTTAAGATAACAGACTGTTTGACGCACAGATGAAAATACTGGACATAAGAAAAAAAAAATTGACAAAACATGTTATTACCAAAATTTGCAAATTGGCACACCCAGAAATAAGTAATAAGCCGTGATATATTAAAACAGTTTTTAGTGCGATTGAAGGGAGCGGGTTCACGAACGCCCATGAATATTCCATAACTGGGCGATCAAAAATAAAAGAATCTTTTGGTCGAGGTGACGGTGATTTTTAATAGTTCCGATTGTGAGCGCGGACAATATTGCTTTCCGTCCAGGTAGATACAAAATCCGTCTTTTGTTGTAGCTATACTGTGTTGTATTGTGGGTGCAGGTAGAGGTAGTGGTAGAGACACGACACCAGATTAAAAGAATGTTCGTTGGGCCTTGCGCGAGGTATGCGATGCTAGATGCGACTCATTGCTCAGAAACAGTTGTTGTCTTTGCGCCGGCTTTTTTATTTATTTTCTGCCAGAGGATTCCAGATTCGACCACCGGTCTTTTGTTGATGGAAAATAAATCTCCACTAATCTTGCCAGATAGATGTTAAGATACTATTACTTTTTTCAAATATTACTCATCCAGGAGATCTTCGCTTCAAATTGAAACCTAGACAGCGGCCAAAATATTTCGCACGAAATTTAATAACAGTCTAGTTTCATAATTATTGTAATATAAATAAATATACGAGTATCATCACGACGTATTACGAATATCTGGGTGTCCCAATCTGCTTCGTAATAAAATTTTATTGGAGTATAAGGTTAAATAGATAATAGCTAATAAATCACTAAACCTGAACTAAAAACGTTAAAACTACATACGTATTTCGGCAACTAAGTTGCCATCATCAGTAAGCTTACGTCTAAGAACAGACCAGTTTTGGATTACTCATCATATCAACCATGCCAGACAAACAATCTGTTCTGTTTTTCAGATTTGTTTCTGGACCTCTGGCATGGTTGACATATTGAGTAATCCAAAACTGATCTATTTTTAGAGTTAAGTTTACTGATGATGGCAACTTAATTGCCGAAATATGTATCTAGTTTTAGCGTTTCTAGTTGAGGTTTAGGAATTTTTAACTATTACAATTTGCTTCGTTTCTCTGATTTCGCTAATGAAAATGACGATTGACGATATATCTCTACCAATGAAAGCAGGTTGACTAATTTAGTATTAAGTTCTACTAATACTGCTAAATAAACATTTACAAACTAAAAAAACTAAAATTATGCCAATTTCACATATTAAGAACAATAACTTAATTCATTTTGAAACATTCTTTGAACCAAACCACGTAAATAGTGAAATACCTATATTAGTCATTAATGGGGTAGGTGACTAAATTTTGATTTTTACATATATGATACTAGACCAAAATATAAAATACTCGTATTTTTTTAAATTGATTAATTATTCGTAGTTTACGAAAAAATAATTATTAAAACTTGGGAGAAGGGATCTGTGACGTCAGTAGGGTAGAATGATAGAAGAAGACAGTTAGACTGAGATAGATATAGACAGATAGTCAGCAGCTATCACTTTCGCCATTCCATAACCTATCACAACATATCTATCTCAGTCTAACTGTCTTCTTCTACCATTCTACCCTACTGACGTCACAGATCCATTCTCCAAAACATTAAATTGCTAATAACAATATTATTACAAACTAATGTTTAGTTTTTATTATTATAATGAGAAGCTATAGAGGTTTGTTTTTATATATTATGACTTATATATTGAAATTCGATTATGGTCACATACCCCATTGCTATTTTGTCATAGACCTCTAAGAATAAGAACAGAATTTAAGATTTCATTAAACACCAAATGCATGTCAATCAGTATATTTCTATATTTGCTACTCCATTTTATTTGACACTTTGTGTGTTAATTTGCAAATGGAATATACAGACTGTTAATGAAAACATGTTACAAATTACTACCTTAATATTAATTGGTTGTGGCTTGCCAATTTGCTTATTAATTTTGTTTATTTTATATTTTAACATTGAATTTTATATGCATTGTGAATGAGCTAACATGGTGCTAATGTACGGACCACAAGAAATTTAAACAAATTCTGTCGTTTTTTTTTTACAATTGTATCAAAATATGCTCAGAAGGTGCAATGCTTGCATTTTGCATTGAAGTTAATGGTCGTCATCAGAAATTATTATATCTTCTTCTTATTTGCTTCAGATATTAGGCAAAATGCCTGTTACGGAGCCCAACGTTTTCTTGGTCGTCCCACGTTTCTTCTTCCTCTGCTTTTACTTTAGTTTTCAAAAGGAGTCTTTCTTCACTCATTCTATTTATATGTTCTTTCCAATCATGTCTATATTATTCAATTTTTTCATTTATGTTATATATGTTTAATTATTCATTTCAAACATTTTCATTTTTAAATCTATCTACTCTGCTGCATCCCTTTACTCTTCTGAGGAATTTAATCTCCTGAGTTTGGATTCTACTCTTTTGTTGTTTTGTGATTATCCATGTTTCGTGTTGGTACTGCAATTGTTTTGTAAAATTTTATCTTTGTATCCTTTCTTGTTTTATTTTTTAGGTTTTGGTTTATAGTTCCGCATATACTGTTGAATCTGTTTAGCTTTTGTTCGACGTCATTGCTTTAGTCGTATGTTACATCGCAACCCAACTATTTGAAGTGCTTAACTTATTCTAAGATTTTATTATTTATTACTATTTTAGTTCTTACTGGATTAGTTCCTATAAAGGCCATGGTTTTAGATTTTTCGATTGATATCTTCATGTCATATTTCTCGGAGGTTTTCTGTGGTAGGTATACGCCTTTTTGAAGTTTATCTTCAGTTTCTACAATTATATCAATTTCCATAATATGTACTAGAAAAATGAATAAATGTATTTAAAAAAAAATTGCTAGAAGTTGAAATAAGCAAAATAATAGGTCACAGCCAACTAAAAGTAAGTTAGATAATTACTCTTTTAAGAGTCTGTAATATTGTAAAACGTTAAGTTTCCGGATATAAGGTTATTACTAAAGTTAATCTATTTCGCATCCCCTACATAACCTATAAATTTGTATTATGTATTCATTTACACCCTGTCTAGTTCATCTTACTCAAAATTAGTACCTGTGCATAGACCTACACTTGTGAACTAATGAAAAAAAATCTGTTGTGGCCAGCACAAGACCTCTCGCCATTTCCATTTTATGTTATAAAAGTATTGTATTGCACTTCGCTATCGAACCGTCGTTTTATAACAAAAAAAATACAGAACTTTACCCAAATACTGTTTTTTGTTGTATTTAACATGTCTTCTGCACACATACAATTCTAATTATATCTATTTTTCATTGTATATTGTATGAGGAAGTTTCTAAATGTCAGCGATTCTTCCAATTCATTAACAAGATTTGGCGGTATTTCTAATGGATATATGCATGTTACCTATAATTTTAAATATTTAATTAATAAAACAAGATCAAATGTACTTCCCAGAAAAAGCTTTCAGAACGAAACTAAAACTTTTGATTTTTGACACTGACATTTGTCATTTACAAATTATGTTATAAACATTTGAATTTGTCAACTGATTTCCTTAGTGTATTTTAGCCTACTCGACTTAATACATCCCGATATTCTATATATTACAGCGTCTTTATCTCTAAATTTATAGAAGATATAATAAAAATTTTAAATGTATCAGATGTAGAATTTTATGTTCTTCAATATTAGTAATAAAACAATTGTCAAAAAATAATATATAGAAGAATTTTTTTAAAAACTACTACTTCCGGTTGTCCAATTGTCCTTTTCAGCTCTTCCCATGAATGTCAGATTGAGGAATTTATAGTTAAACTGGTCTTATGTTCTTGAGTAATCGTCCCTCCAACATTCACACATACATACACACATCCACACACACACAGACATCATCGTAAAAATGTTAAAATCGGTTTGTATGGACCTTAAATCGTGCTTATTCACTTAAATCTCGATATGTGATTTTTAGCATGAATCCAATACCTCTCTTAGCGAGAGGTAAAAATGCCGGAATACGCCATTGTTAACACTTATAAATTATATAATGTATAGTGGCTCTTGAAAAATTTTTGTTGACCGATTCGGCAAAAAAATCCAAAAGTTTCGACATTCACAATATACATTTTCAAGTTAAGTTGTCTTGTCAAAAAATATAGCACCCTAACAATTGGACCGTACCATGTTATAATATAAACGCCGTAGTCATTTTTCTAAAAAGATAATGTCATAGGGTGGTTTAATTTCCTAAAAATTTAAAATACATCTTTCTGATGCATTCGGGCAGTAAGAATTGAATCATCATAATGTAAATGTAATCGAATTGTAGATAGTCGTTATACTAAAGTCCCACATGGAATCCCACGCTGTTCCGTTTATCAGTTTATGAAACATTTGATTCAAACCAAAATAGATGTAGCATAAAAAATATTAAAGTCTTATTGTCACAAATCCACCCTTTTTATATGTAACTGATACCGCACGGGGGGTGTGCTAAATAAATCAAAGTAACGAACAATTCAATCCAACAGATTTGCAATTTTTGATATTAAATAAATATAACCTATTTGAAAAATATTTCTACACCATTAATCACGCTCATACAATACGTAGTTAGGGACTTTTTGCATGAAAAATTACTTTTTTTAACACAATGAGCTGGGCCCAGGTTTGCAGCTTAACAATGGGTTTGCAACAATACACTATCGCTGTCTCTCTTTCTCTCATTCGCCAGGGATGTGTGAGGTGTCTCCTTCCCCTATAATGACCGTACAAATAACACCGCACGAACAGAAATTAGAAATTTTAGTTTTTTCTATCACTGCAGCTGTCTGCTTATTATCCACCAAACATTATTTTTGTTTAATTTTATTTTTACTTTGACGGTTTTCAAGGACAAGGACGAAATAATGAAAATAATAAAAACGCAAATTTGATAATTGTTGTCGTTATGACAAACGATATTTTAATTAGTGTTGATTATAATATAAATGTAATTTTGACATTGTCACTTGAAACTTGAGCGTTACAAAATTACTGCAAAATTCGCACAATATTTCCTTCAACACATTTTCATGGAGAAAAATTAAATGACATGTTATATAATATAAATACAGGGTGTCCTACGACGAGCTGAACTATGTACAAATTTAATATTATTTTTATCTAAAAATTGCCACATTTGTATTACTCTTTACTTTTGAAATGAATCGAATATCCACTATCTGAAACAACAGTTTCATAAAGAAATCTTCTGTTTACATTTATTGCCAAAATGACATGTCAAATAGTATTCCCGCTTTCACCTGATGTGTACTGTGGAATAAAAAGATCCCCAGAATTGCATCATTCCTTTTTGATCACTCTGTATACAGGGTGTCTCAGGACGAGCTTACGCTATCTATATTTTAAATACTATTTAATATAATTTAACGAAATTTGGTATCTAGGGGTTATCCAACATGCCTGTTTTAACTAAAATATTTTCAAGGCTGTAGCACTTCCGGTTTGACCGGAAATTGACCTCAACTTTCTTATTTTAAATGGAATACGCTATATTTTATTTTACCATTGAATGCAGCGGAAAATTTTACGTATGAAGCAATAAAAACATTTTACTCATGATCAACTACTTCCGGCGTTATTCAACTTTTTTTGATTTTTTGTCTGAAATCCGGCACATTTTCAAAACTCTGTATCTCGGGAACGAGATCGAATTTTTATAATCTGAAAAAAGCCCTTTTATAAAGGTGATTTTAAGCTACATTATCCATAGAAGAATCTTTGATTATTTATAAAAATGTGACGGGTACGTTACACCAAAATTACAGTTGACAAACTTCGAGAAAGACATTTTTTTTAAATGGAACCCCCCCCCCTTTTTTATTACATAAATGTGTTCTACAGCAAAAAATAAGGGTACTTTATGTAACATGTCCTTTGTTGAAAGTTGATAGAATTTCAGTAAATTAGAAAAACTTGTAATCTGGGTATAATTATAAAAGTATTTATTCTATGGCTATTGTGGGGTGGAGCGCCATCATGCTGGTACCATATTAAATTCCTTTGATCCAACGGTAAATTATCTAAGAAATCAAGTAGATGAGTTTGTAAAAACATTGTTTTTCCATGGTTTACTTATCCGTATTAATAAAATAATTATACCCAGATTACATTTTTTCTAATTTACTGAAATTCTATCAACTTTCAACATAGGACATGTTACATAAAGTACCCTTATTTTTTGCCGTAGAACATATTTATGTAATAAAAAAGGGGGGGTTCCATTTAAAAAAATTGTCTTTTTCGAAGTTTGTCAACTGTAATTTTGGTGTAACGTACCCGTCACATTTTTATAAATAATCGAGGATTCTTCTATGGATAATGTAGCTTAAAGTCTCCTTTATAAAAGGCTTTTTTCAGATTATAAAAATTCGATCTCGTTCCCGAGATACAGAGTTTTGAAAATGTGCCGGATTTCAGACAAAAAATCAAAACAAGTTGAATAACGCCGGAAGTAGTTGATCATGAGTAAAATGTTTTTATTGCCTCATATGTAAAATTTTCCGCTGCATTCAATGGTAAAATAAAATATAGCGTATTCAATTTAAAATAAGAAAGTTGAGGTCAATTTCCGGTCAAACCGGAAATGCTACTGCTTTGAATATATTTTAGTTAAAACGGGCATGTTGGATAACCCCTAGATACCAAATTTCGTTAAATTATATTAAATAGTATTTAAAATATAGATAGCGTAAGCTCGTCCTGAGACACCCTGTATTGGCAATAAAAAAAATTATTGTACAAACTTCACTGTAGTGCAGTTAGGAATATTTGTCTTTCATTTACTAACATAACATAATTGGCAACAGTTTCCTAGGTAGGTACATTTGGTACTCCTACTAACTTTCTATTTATCACTAGAATCGTGTTGGCAAAATGTGAAATTACACACTCGCTAGACGGATCGTGGTTATGAGCAACTTCTTTCAGTCGTACAAAATAAGTACCTCATAACTCTCGTAATATAATACTTATATGAATATCTAGTGTTAAGCTTTAATATTCGCTCATCCTTATGATTTGATTTTAATTTTAAGTTCTTTAAAATTGCATTTATTTCAAAAATGTTATCTTTGGAAAAGTAATGCACGGTTGCAGAAACTGTCATCAATTCCTTCATCAATCAACGGTTCATCAAAACGAACAAATGCAATGCGATTTTTTGACAGCAATAATTTAAATGTCATAAGAAAGAGTAAACTGATTCGGATTTATTCATTTTGATGGTATGATGGTCCGCTAACTGAACTAGGAATTGATAAACGTTTCTGCAACCGGGCATAACCTTAATATGTGAATTGTGATGTGTCGTTGACGTTATATAGGATTCTACTTCTTCTTCTTAATAATTGTAGTGTCCAAGAAAATTAAAAGTGCAAGAAAGCGTCAGCATTTAAAATTCCTATTATATTGACGAAAAAATGGAGCAATAAATATTGACGCAAATAATTCCTGTGTCATTAATTAATAAAAAGCAATTTGCGTCACCAATATCAATAATTAAACTCAATTTCGTTGATCGAAAAGAGTTAAAATATTCTTGGAAAAATGCCGCCGTCAAACAGAAACTCGTGGTTCGGTTATTGTTGTCATAATTGAATCTCTCGCTAATTGGAGCACTTGTGGTAATTAAGAAACAATTGGCGAGGCGCTAATGAAAGAGATTGGTGCTCAAGGGAAGTGCAGAGCAAGTAGGCGTTGTGTAAACATTGATTGTTTAATTAAAAACTTCCTCGCTTTTTGCGTCACTTCGTCACGAATATTCAAGGAAAAAAGAATTTTGATGCCCGCCTCGCGAATAATTAAGGTTAATACCGCTAATTTGTGAGCTCGTAAAATAAAAACGGACATACTTCTTTTAAATCTTAATTGCAATTGCCACGTTTCACAACACGCACAAGAGAAGACCAAGGAGATGACAGTTTGTAAGATGGCAATTATAATTCATGTGTTTAAAGAACCAAGAAATTACTACAACAAAAATAATTACAAATCATTCCCTGTTTGTTGTTTGTTGTGTGAAGTTTTGTTATTATTTTTCTAATTTACGAAAAAGATTGCAATCGGACAAGCCAATAGACAATACTTATGACCAATAATAACCAATGACAGTAAAACTCAAATTTTTTAAACGGAACTACATTCTTTTTATAATTTTTCGTTTTTACTAAAAATCTATTAACTTTCGCAATACAGGACAACCAATATAAATAAATAAATATATCATGACGGCATATTACCCATTTCTGGGTGTACCAGTATCTACAACACATGTAGACATCGGTAATGATGACGATATATTTTACCGTGTGGGCGCTTACCAGGCGTCACCTCACGGACACTCATTGCTGGCGTGGAGAGTAAGCCACAGGGTCACTTTTGTGCCGTTTAAAATTCGAAATATTTGGCGTCGGTCGGGCTCAAACCCGGTTCCCCAGATTCGCGACAAGACATTCAAGCACGCAGCCACGGGACCCCATAGTATATTATGGATAGTATATTTAAAATATACTTAACCATGTTAATACATATTCCTATAACTATGTAGATAAGTGTTAACAGATGATAAATATTCGTAACTGCATTAAAATTAAGTTCGTACAGTCATTTCAATATTGTCAATATAATGTAGTACTTTGAAAAAGAAACGTGATACTAACTATATTAATAAATATAAATGAAAAAACTAAAGTGTTGCCAAACGTACCATATGTAACTAAATAAAAGGACAAAGTTTCTGCGTTATTTCTGTGTTTGCCGATATAATATAACAAGATAATAAACACACAGTACCGAAATAAATTAGGAAAGAGTGAAAAGATAATGTCAGCCACCGGGATTTGAACCCAGACCCACTATCTTGCCGGGACAACGCTTATCTTCCACAAATGTTAGACTGAAAGATTTTTTTTTTACACAATACCGACTATATCATTTTAATTTAAATAAGTTGTTGTGGAAAGTACATCTCTAATAATTGATTAATTTATTTGCCTTTCGAATTTTTAAGTATGTTTCAACAAAAGAAAAAATTATTTGATAAAAACCTTTTGCAGTTCATGGCATAATTTCGTTTATTTGTATCACAATTAATGTCCTTCGAATAGCTGCTGCAATAACTCACAAATTATTTTAGCACCCAAATTATATGAACAAAAAGCTGGGCAAAAAGCGGAGATTTCTCGTTCCATTCATGGCACTGCGGTCGTCATTTTTCTCCTGTGCCATGGCCCTCTCGGATACCTGGCCGTCGGGTGTTACAAATTAGCCGAGATACGCGAGGTAGGCCGTGCCTAAACAAATAGTGCACATCCGGTGTGCGAGTGTGAGTGCGACTCCGGGGGAGGGGAGGGAAACGAACCCCGTAGGGATGAATGGAGGGATTTGTTACGGGAGATTTTGCCGATTTTGGAGATGGATTGCGCGATTTGTTACCAATTTAAACCCTAAACGAAGATTTTAGAATTTCGTTGTTTGTACAATATTCGAGATCATAGTATGTATAAAGTATCGAGTATTTAGAGATTTAAAGAAAAAAAAAAAAATCTGTTGTGGCCAGCACAATACCTCTCGCCATTTCCATATTAGGCTATATATATTATACATATCTAACATTTCTGGCACACAGAAAATAAATCTAATTACATTTCTTCATATATTTTTATATTTTTTAATTCATTCTATAAACAAGTTTTCTCTTACTCTTCTAAATGTTCGAGATTCTTCCAATTCACTGATGAGATTGGCGGTATCTATAACTTTATATATTTAATTAAGAATAAAATAAGAAATATTAAACGCACTTCCCAGAAAAGTCGTCAGTAATGACATTTATCTGTCAATTACAAACATTTTAATTTTTCAACTGGTTTCCATGGAGTTGTTTGGGCTGTGAGATTCATTACAACACATTATTTTATATATTTATATTTCTCTATCTATAGAAGATGTAATAAAAAATTTAAATGTATAGGATAGAGATTTTTATATTCTTTAATATTTGTAAAAACATAAATTATCAAAAAATAATATTTAGAATTTTTTTCTAGAAACTAACAGCTCTTCCCAATAATGTCAGATTGAGGAAACCGTAGACATGTTTATGTCTTAAATCTTATAGTATTTGAGAAAACGTGTTTCCAACATCCTCACAGACACACACACACAGACACGTACACACACTCACACGTACACACACTCACACGTACACACACTCACACGTACACACACTCACACGTACACACACTCACACACACGTACGCACACACACACGCACGCACACACACACACACACAAACACACACATATACACACACACATATACACACGGACATCATCATAAAAATGTTATAATCGAATTCTAGGAACCTTAAAACGTGCTTAATCATTAAAATCTAGATATGCGATTTTTAGCCTGAATTCAATTCCTTTCTTAGCGAGAGGTAAAAATTCTGAATTTTTGATTTATGCTTTTGATGTTGGAGTATACGTAGGCTGTGTCTTTTGTCAGATTTTGTACTTTTGTCACCCTAATATCTAAATCCTAAATTTACATGGCCTAAATGACGTCATTATTTAGAATATTATGAATTCGATTTTAGGGTTTTTTTATGAGCACACAATGCCTTGAAGTTGACGCGCACCAATTAGACAAATCATATTCGTTGCTGTAATTTGTGCAAAATGTCAAATTCATTGTCAAAAAGAATAACTTTTTAGATTCTATATTATGAAATATAATATTAACATAATCTGAAGCATTAAATTAAATCGAATTGTATTATTCACTTTTGTTGTTCTAAAGTGTTCTCATAAAAACCAATGGATGTCGCTAATGTGCCATTCAAAGTTGTATTTATGTGAAGTAGACTTAAATCCTAAATAATAAATGCCAAAATGCGACATCGAGCACAACCTTAAGTTAAAGATATAATAAAAATAAATTTAGAACACGATTATTTCAAAAAATAAGTCACGTCAGCCGTCAAAGTATTTGGCAGTTAATCAGCAGCAGAAGTGTAAATTAAAAAGTTTAACAATCAAATATTCAAGATTTCATTCTATAAACTAAATGTGCAAATCACCATGTAAAGTTTTACGAGTCGAAAAAAACAACAAACTGTTTTCCCAACTTAAACGCCTATGTCACGCATTCCGTGTTTATCCTGTATATTCATAAAAAAAATATTTAAAATTATTCTTTCTATTCATAATTTCTTTCATAAACATTCACAGGTCTGATTCTATGACGTCATAGTTCCATAATTCCACAGGATTTAAAGTCAAAGCCGTCAGTGTTATTTTAACATGACTTCTATATAACCTACAATTTTGAAAGTGTCGGAAAACTTGTAACAGGTTGTTTCTGATTTAAAAAATATGTGCAAATAATGAAATATTCTAAATTAATAATGTAAGGCAGGAAGAACAAAACAAGTGATAATAAATATAAATTTATGTAAATAGTTTTATAGATGAAAGAATTAGGCCTTAAGGATCACGGAGAATATTAAATATTAAATAAACGACGAAAGAAATTATGAAAAATTCAATGACTGCTGGGATTTGAACCCCGGACCTTCTCATTTCTAGCGAGACGCTCTACCAACTGAGCCACAGAATCCGTGTTCAAGCAGAGACAGAGTTTTAATTACACTTTAAATAATAAATAATTGGCCGGTACATTACTTTCCGTCAATTCTATGTACTTTGTACAAATCCTATACCAAGAGTTCCTTGGAAAAGATTCTATATATTCAATAAAATTGTAGCACGAACATAAACTATTTTCTACAAATGTATTCATAATGTATCATAAAATGTCAAAAATGATATTTAAATACGTTCTTTCAATAAAAACTGTTAAGAACTTCAAATAAAGGAACTTCCGGTTGACCAATTTTAACCAAAATCTAATCACCTTGTTATATGGATGCAAAAAAAGGAATACGACAGAATTATAATTTTTAGAATTGTAGTATTGGATTTATCGTCGGAGAAATTTTTGTGACACACACACACTCTCTCTTTCTCTCTCACACACACACACATACACACACACACACATACACACACACACACACACACACACACACACACACACACACACAGACAGACAGACAGACAGACAGACAGACATCATCGTAAAACTAGTAAAATCGTATTCTAGGGATCCGAATTTTCTGACCAAAGACAATACTCGTACCTTCCTTACTTAAAGGTGACGGAAGGTAAAAAAATGTTAGTAGTCTTTGAGTAAAATCAGGGCCGGATTAAGGTATTTTCGGGCCTGAGGCGCTCTCAATTTTCGGGCCTGAGGCGCTAACAATTTTAGGGCCCCTAGAATAAAACCTGATCCCAAAAATATAATTTATTTTATTAATTAACCAGAAAAATAATTCCAACAGAAATTTACTCATAAAATATATAAAATACAACTCTAAAAAAATAAAAACTCGACAAAATGGTGCCGTAGCCTCATGCACCTCTTGGTTAATCCGGCACTGAGTAAAATGTAAAGTCTATTTACACCAAATTCCAAATCATAACTTATAAAACATAACCAAATTCATTAATTCGATAAAAAAATCGCTTGCAAATTTGTCCTTTGACTGTGTAGTGTTTGTATATTTGGTATGCCTGAAACAAAGCATCCTCTCGTTTGTACCTACGCCAGTGCAAAATTCCTGTGCAGTGTTATCAATCTAGTGGAACAATTGTAGCAGTTGGCTGCAGTGGCAGTGTTAAAACAGCAGAATAACGCGCTCGGAGTAACTAAAGAGACAAGTAACAGAATTCCTATTTAACAAGCGAGAACCAGCCTGGCTTCATTTGAATATAAAGAAATACAGTTCATTCTACTTTACATCTTAAATCTCGCCAGGAAAAAACCTTAACACTGTTGCCTTCCAATTCAAAAGGCTTTAATGTAAAAACTTTAAATTTATTGCTGAAGAACAATGATGTTAGTTTTTTATCGAACTAAATTATTGGGTAAGTTTTGTCATTTCCAACGTGTTTGTTAACTAACTTTGTGCTACTTTATAACCGCTACAATGTATAAGGTAGCTTAACACAGACTGGCAATGTGCTGCATAACAATTGCTAAATACAACTATTTTCTTGCGCTTGTTTTATTGCTGGCATTTTGTTTTATATGCGTCATAACTTCACTTTGGATTTGTTTTTAATTTTAGAGTGAAACCAGATTTTATTTCTAAAATTTCGTCATAAAATGTTGATAGTCATTTTACCTTTTTCAACTACATACAATACATGTCACAACTGTTTTGTATACATACTCTATTTTTCATTAGTCGGAATGACTTCTAAAATACAATTTTTAACATAAAAACACAAAAAAATCACTAAAACATATTTCGTATTAAATTTCAACACTGGTTCTTGAAGCCTTATACATATTACACCCTGTAATTAATGTTCGTAAGTTTTTTTGTTTATAATCTACAAGGTGTTTTACATCTTATGTACCAAATCGTAACGGATAATTTAATTTAATATAATCATACTGATTCTATTGTATTTTCTCGAAATTTGTAAAAATATATGGTGTTTATTTAAAGTAAACATTTTTGTACCATGTTTCCTATACTTCTACTTCCAGTAACTGGGTTAACTTCTGTCCTATTTGCAAATTAGAAATGATTTGTTGTAGGTAGATCGAAACCAAACTTGGGTATTTCGAATTAAAACCGGACACCTAACGTACGCTCTGCAACAACAATAAATATTTTTTTTCCCAAGTCAAATTCTATGATATCATAATTGAAAAAGAGATACACCATTTCACTCTAAAGACAAAATATAGGCATTATTCCCCGAGAGGAGTTTTTATTACTTTGACAAATAATAACGTTTAATGTTTTATCGGACAATTCTCTGGATTTCAAGGATTACAAATTCAAAATTACCACACCGGCAGTATCTACTATTTTGTGGTGTTTTAAAACTCAAAAAATTTGTTGTGGCCAGCACAAGACCTCTCGCCATTTCCATATTAGGCTATATAAGTATTGTACTGCACTTCGTTTTCGAACCGTCGTTTTATAACAAAACATTACAGAACTTTACCCAAATATTGTTTCTTATTGTATTTAACATGTCTTCTGCACACATATAATTCTAATTATATATATTTTTCATTGTATGAGGAAGTTTCTAAATGTCAGAGATTTTTCCAATTCATTAACCAGATTGGCTGTATTTCTGATGGATATATGCATTTTACCACAATTTTACCTATAATTTCAAATATTTAATTAATAAAACAATAAGAAAAATTTAATATACTTTCCAGAAAAAGCTATCAGAATGTCACTAAAACTGTTGATATTTGACAATGACATGTTATAAATATTGGAATTTGTCAACTGGTTTCCTTAGTGCCTTAGCCTCTGCGATTAGTGTACTCTATAAATTATAGTGTCTTTAACTCTAAATCTATGCAAGATATAATCAAATTTTTAAGTGTATTAGATGGAGAATTTTGTGTTCTTCAATATTTAATAAAAAATAACCAAAAAATTATATTTAGAAGAATTTTTCTAAGAAACTACTTCCGGTTGTTCAATTGTTACCAAAACCTTTTCAGCTCTTCCCAGGAATGTCAGATTGAGGAAACTGCAGTTAAATATTTTTTAAGTCTTATAGTTTTTGAGGAATCGTGCCTACAACATCCAGACATACATACATACATACATAAAAACACACACACATACACACACATACATACACACATACACACACACATACACACACATACACACACACACACACACACACAAAATGTTATAATCGGATTCCAGGGACCTTAAATCGTGCTTATTCAATAAAATCTGGATATGCGAATTTTAGCATGAATCCAATACCTCTCTTAGCGAGAGGTAAAAAAAGGATGCTGAACTAAATTATAATTACTTAGAGCAATTTTCAACAAACTGTCAACAAATTATTGCTCTCGTGTGTAAAGATTCAAATACTACTAAATGTGATACAATAAAATTCAAAATTCTTTGTCCTTGTAAAAATAACGTTGTAAAAAACTGCATTTTCCGGATAATTCTCTCTGAACTGAACTAGTTTTGAAGTCCTGAAAATGCCCAAACCATAAAAAGCGCCACTTAGAAAGACTGATATTTATTTGTCATTTTTTTTAACAAACCATAACATTACCTAACCTAACCATTACTAGTAGGTATTGCTCAATTCTAAAGAGATGAAATTCGGGTTCGGAAATATCCATGTGTTCAAAACTAGTTCTGAGCAAATTTTTCAGACAATACCCGAATCCGGGTATAGGGCATACGAGCCCAAACTCATAATAATTCGGCTGGTTAACATTTTCAACAAATTATTAAATCTACACAAATGGTTACAAATTTCTTTCGGTTGCTTTAAATATAGTCTTGAAACTTGAAAAAACTGTAGACCAAATGTCTAGTGATAATAGTTCGACCGGTATTTTTAGAGTTATTTTCTAATCCAAGTTTAGCTTCTACCGAGACCCTTTTCTTTTTGCACAATGAAAAGCAACTTCGTAAAAATCCAGTGCGTACAGTAAAATCTACCTTGCAAGGTATATGAAACTATGGGACAATAATCAAAAGAAAATGTGCAGGGCCTAGAGATACAATGCCTAATAGAATTAAAGCTGGTATTACTAATAAAGGCGATGTAACCCAATATTAAATGGCGGAATATTTGAATAATGTATTAAATTTTTATTTTAAACTAGTCGAAAGAAATTTGTAGCAATTTCTCATCATTTGTATAGGTTATATAATTTGTTTGTTGAAATGTTAACCCGCCGAACTAATATGAGTTTGGGCTCGTATAAAAACCTTGGATAAAATGCTATTTTCTTCTTGAAAACATTTATTTATAAATTTATCAAATATAGATTTCATATAAAAATAAAATTCGATTTCGAGTTACCAAATCTGTAATCTTTCTATAGTACAAATATATTTTGTCATTATTTAAATGGATGTAAAACCAATTGCCATACTTGTTAGTGGGTAAAAAAGTGACGAAATAATCATATGGTTTATGAGGACAAAAGTTTTGTGGTAGATTTTTCTTTTTAATGTGAAACTAATATTCTTTGTCTGAAGTATAGTTTCATGTTAAATTGAAGTAAGTACGAACTGGGTTAATTGCGTTTAAAATTCGTTTTCGTTGTGTTTGAAAATTAATTTTAAAGTTAGTGAAACAAATGTAATTGCTATTTAAATACAAAGCAATTAATTTCCTCCAGTTCAGTAAGTTTTGTCATGCACATTTCCTTGAATTTTCCTTTTGCCCAGTTCAAAGAAATCCACATTTCTAATTACTTTGCAGCCATCAATATCAAGTCGGAACTAAAAAAAGAATAAATTTCTTTCGTAATTTAACTAGCGTTAAACTTACTAATGGCACGAACTCAAGGAATCCTTAGATTTAAATCAGAAACTTCTAAAACAAATGAAGTTGGAGTACTTGTTTGTTTTCCGGATTGATTTTCGATTATCCCCTCCCCCTTTACGTTCGGAGTCTTGCGATTATAATATCATTTGATTTGTCGTTAATTTTTTCATGCGACAAGACAACAGAGAAAAAATAAATTATAACCGAAACCACTAGCTGAGATCAGTGTTACATTTAATATTGGTTAATCATGCAACATTTAAATATAAAACACCCTGTACCGGATGGTACAGCCGCTCAACAAAATACTCCGCTGTTTTTATTATTTGTTGTTGGTGATAACTCAACTGGTCGATTGTAATTTTACCCCAAAAACTCTTAAAAGAATACTGACTAGGTTCATGACATGCTATGGTTGTTTGATGTTAGCTTGTTTCGATGTTTTCTTTTTATTGTCGTTAAGATTCATTCATTTGTTTTGGATTTTTATTATGTACAGCATGCTCAACAGAAAACAATCACAAAAAGAGGAAAATCAATACTATTTATTTATATATCAGTTTTTCTTACAATAATTCGACTTATTTCTTTAAATCAGGTATTATTTTTCAACATATATTTGTACTTACTGCATTCACAATTGAGTATGTGAACAATTTTCTTTTTAATTCATTTAAATCAAAAAGTTAAAAATACTGTACATACTCTTATTTTTTAAAATTTATTAAATATCAATAGAATTCGAAAAAAAAGGTTATAAAATTTTTGTAACGTCACCTTTGCAATTTAACACAAACTATGAGATAGAGACAATATACCTGCACAGCAAATGCTGTTTTTGTCGAATTTTGTTAATATTCAACAAATTTAAAAAAATACTGGTATGAGTGGTATGATATTTTTAATTGTATATTAAAAATAAATCATTATTTTCTTTAATTGATTTATATTTTGAGAGTTAAATTTTTATTTGTTTTATTTTTTATGTAAAAGAAAATATTAATAATAAATAACCTTTCTTCACAAAATATTTTTATTTTAATATATACATTTCAACTGCAAAGCAGTCATCATCAGTTGTACTAAAAATAAAAAATGTAAAATGTTTGTTGTCATAGAAAATGAGGTTAAATTTATCAACTCAAACCATTATTCTGTAACAGACTGTCTCTCAGACCTGGTGCCACCTTCCGTGTCACAGAAAAGGGCGCCACTTTTGAAAGGTTAAATTAACATACCCCATTATTATTGTGAATTACTTTTTTATAAATAATTTGAAATGTGTACTTTATTCATAATAGGGGTACTTAGGGAGTATTAAATGATTTCAAGATTTTTTTTATATATCGTATTACAGCATATGATTATGACGTCACTCTTAAGTTAATTATTAATATCGACAATAACGCCAAATTACTTGTGCCACACTGTTTCATGTAGAAGAATTATGTTTTATCTTTTTCTAAACCATGGCAATTTATGAATTTTCCTTTTGTTCACATGAACGTTGTCAATTGTTTTACAAGATCCACGCTTCATATAAATTTGAAAATAATCGACTTAATCAGAACAAAATATATTAGATATGGTATTTCTGCCATTTTTGTGAATTAAATTCACAAAATCATCGATAATCGTCAATATTTTCATAATAAAAAATTTGTGTTCGCCTGCGCTGTCTTTTGTCGCCAATGGTCTTAATAAAACGTAACCTCAAATTATCACAAACACGATATTGACGAAAAATTTTCTGCGTAGATGTTATCCGCAGTATTCACGTAATTAAAGTCGCTTCTCTCGTGTTTTAAAACAGAGGTCTTGTGGAAAGTATTTCTATTTTTTTTATAAATTAAATTTTTAGGCTTTTTTCTATCCTCGTATTGTATTCTTTTATATTATTTATATTTACACAATTCCTCACAAAATGATTTTGAACAAATCTTTAAACTATTCGTTGATCAATTTCTTCCTTCAACATATTTCTTTTCTTTCCAATCATACAACTTTTGCTTTATCAATATTCATAACAATTTTCATTCAAGTTTATCTTTTATTATATTTTATTTATGTTGGATACTGCCACACAGATATTACAAACTTTATACCTATAGAGATGTTTATAACTACGTTTTCTGGCTAAATCGTAATCCTGTTTCAATCTTATTGAATGGCATGGATGCGCGCCGTTTAAAAGTGCAGTAAAAATGCTTTTAAAATGTTTGTAAATATATAAAGTCCGACCCTAAATAAACTGAAAGTTTTAAGACGATGTAAATTTGTGAAAGAATCCTGTACCTCCGCTATATTGTTTTTGATTGGTTGTTTTAAATATTTCAGTGTTCGATTCTTCCCATTGCGACTTTGGATCGATACTGGCCTCACTTGCTAAGGTCAGTAAACTTTTAAGTAAAACATTACTTAAAAATAAGCATAAGTTAAGAACAAACGGGTCGGAACTTATATATCTACAAATATAAAAGAAAATATTATTAGGTATTAGTAGATTGACACTCAACTTTTTTAGAAAAAAAAGGCCGCTTACATTGTCATTAATTTACTAACAAACAAAATTAACAAATTTGTGAAAGATTTATAAATAAAGGGTCATTATTTTTTTGCCGTAAGTTCATTAATTATTTTTATTTTATTTGTGCGCATTTGCACTAACAAGGCTTAAATTTTAAGATACTCTTAAACAAAAATGCAAATCGAAATTTTGATAATACATAATAATGCATTTAACATTTCATTTCATTACAATTTTGTCAATTTAAGGAACATTTAAAATTTAAGTTATGTTGGCGCAACCGGCCATTTGTCTTTATTTGAATTAAAAATTCTTTGTAGTAACAGAAAATAGTTAATTTTGTAACAAGTTCAGAAAATTAGTTATTCTGTAACGAGTGCGAAAGTGCAGCAAGATTTAGAATTTGCATCGAGTTTTAGAACCACAATTTCCGCATGTATTGGAATAGTTATTTACATTCGAGTGCGTGTAAGTTGTATTTTACAGCGCGACAGCTTTGTTTAAGGCACGAGCCCTTAAGGCGAGTGCCTTATTAGCTGGAGCGCTGTAAAATACTTCACACACGAGAATTGTATCAAACTTTTTGGCCGACGATAATGAAAATCACTTTTTTTAATGAGATAGATTGTACTTCTGAAAAGGGTTAGTTTAAAATACTGGGGTTAAGTCAATTTCCAAATTTGATTTTACTTACCTTTATTGAGTACTTCTTCTAGCGAAAATTTATTTGTAATAATAGACGTTGTTTATGACTGATAATATATTAATTTGCTAATGTTTTCTTCGTAATAAATAATAGGTAGGTGTCGATATTTGACATTTCAGCAATGTTCGCCTCGCGTATTTGACAGGTATGTCGATCGGTGACTATGTCGGTAACGGCGGATTTTTACAATAATGGCCCCTTCGACAAATAATAACACAATAATTGTAAAAGGAGTATAAATAAACTGTAAATTATGTTTTAGTTTGTATAAATTATTAATGCATTCTTCTTAATAGCTTTCTGCATCCTGCATAAATAACCAATTTAGCAGTATTTATAAAAACTAATATATTCTGTATTATTCTAAACCTAAATGAATATTAGATTACCAATTAATCTAATTCTTTCTTTCAAAACATCTCGTATTTGAATAACAAAGAAAATACATTCTTTTTCCACCCTCTGGTAAGCCTACAGTATTTGCAAAAAAAATCAGCGTATTTTTTCTTTTGTTTGGGGCGGTGTTTTGTCACACATGCGTGCGTCTGAAATTCCAACACCCCTAAACTAAGGGATGAAAAAATGAGTCATCCCCTGACGCGGTATTAGATAGCGGTGCAGTGCTGCACTTAAAAAATACCCGCGGGCCTATCGATCCAAAGGGATGAATGATCAAGGGGATGAAAACGCCCTGTGGTTTTTAATTTACTGACGTTACATAAACGAAAATATTTTATACAAAGATGTAGGGATATGCGATATGCCGGACACTTTTTCGTATTGCTAACAAAGGTGTTCGTTCATAAAATTAATTTGTTTTTACAGAGAAGTATAAATTTATAAAATAACAGAACCTAAGACAGGCGCGTAGCTAAGGGCGGCAAAGGGGTGCAAACTAGACGGCTGCAATGAAAAATTGTCAAGTCTTTATTCATAACTCGATACACTTACATTATACCGTGAACTTAAACTAGACTGAGTAATTTAAGTATTATGTCAATCGATAATAAAATAGTTAGAATTTTAGATATTGAAAAAATAATTGATACTTTTGCAAATTACAAAATCAGAAAAGTACAGATATAATACAGGCTGTTGAAAAACAAGGGTAACAAATTTTGAGGACATATATTTAGTACTGACTAAAATGGGTAAAAAAACTTAATTAACATATACAGTGTGTCCCATTTAGAGGTGCCACCATTGGGATCTCGAGAACTATAAGAGATACGATGTCGGTTAAATGGAACTTTTTATGCGCCTTTGGGAGGCCATCTCTTTATATTTGTTTTGCCTTCAAAATTATTATTTTTTCCTTATTTTGTATTAAATTTACAATTATTTTGAAAATATTGGTAGATTTCTATTTGGAAATACTCCTTGTATTTAAATAATTTATTTCGTTAGAAAATTTTGCTCAAAATTCGTATCAAAATAATTTTTATAATATTTTGTATCAGGTCGCCCTTGGCTCATCATAGTGTAATTTGTAATTATGAGTCTAGAATGAAAATATTAAGTAATAAAGGTACAAAACAAATTATTTTGATCAAATACAATATAATTAATAAAAATAATAATGCTTTTTTGGATAATAATAAGAAAATTCAGGAAAATAAGGAGAAAAATTAAATTTTAGGAGCAAAACAAATATAAAACATAATAACCCTTACATCATTGAAAAAAGAAAAAAATATTGATTTTTTTGAGACTAAAATTCATTTTTATTACTCGTAATAATCTACTATTGTCAAGTAAAATTCAGAAATTCAATTGTTGCATTTTTTTGTTGTTCGTTGTTTCCATAACAGCCTTCGATTTACTTTTTTCAATTTAATTTTAGTATAAATAACAATTTTTATTAATTTTTCTGTTAATTATAAAAATAAATTATTATTGTTTTATATCATTGTAAAGCTAAAAAAATCTCTATTTAAAAATGCCATACATAAATATTAGAAGTATTGTTGATATGCTTCATTGTCTTCCAAAGGAAAGAATTTGTGTAAAAATGCGAGTACTATTTTGATTTTTGTTAAATTTTTCTATTAGTTTTGTCAAAATTTGTGAAATTTATTTTGTGTATGATATATATTTGTCAAATGTAAAATAACATGTGTGAATATAAAAATATTTGAATATAATGATTGCTTGCTGCGTGGTTAAATACCCAATGGGAGATTATGGCCTGTCCACATCAGATATTTTCATTTGTACTTTGTTCGCTAAAAATATTCCATTTAAAAAGTTTTGTTTTCAACTTCACCAAACATTTTTACTATAGAACCACACAATTATATTGCACAAAACAAGATTAATTTGATTTAATAAACCTTCAATAAGACCATATTTTCGCTTGAGTAATCAAATTTAATTTAAATTATTCACCCTCCCTAACAAATAATCAAATCAGTTGTCAATTGTCAACCCTTCCAAAAATAATAAAATCCTAAAACAAACAAAATCCACCCTGTGGCACTATCTGTTGTCCGTGGCGAAAACTAACATTCACCCCTCTGTATTCTTCTGTTCTGACAACAATTGGCTATCGGTCGTTATAAACGATGATATGTCACAAAAACTGTCATTGCTTTACAAATCGATTTAGACTTTCTGAAATTTCATTAAGTTAATGAAGGTTTTTCTGTATGAATGCGAGATTTGATTAATATTGATGACTGAAGAAACGTTTAAGTGTTAATTGATTCAGTGTGAGAAAGAAGCTAATGGTTTTAGTTAAACGGTTTCTACGATTGCACCATGATTAATTTATTGCTTGCTAACGATTCTATTCATTTTTATTCATTCACAGTTATTAGCAAAAAACAGAATTTGTTGATATGCCCAACAATTTTCCCGGAAAAAAATGTAAAAGTGTAAAATGTAAGTATGTAAGATTTGTTTTTTCTTATCGATCTCTTCAAATAATAATGGAAACCCCGCAACAATTCCAGAGACAAAAAAGAAAAAATGGTATTAAAATTAAAGACACCGCAACCAAGAACTGACACGGTAATTACTAGCCATTACAAAAACATTGCTCACGTTGACAAGTTAAAGTCGACATGCAATTTAGAATAAATATTTCAATGTAATTACTGGTGTACTTTCATTTAATTCATTAATTACCATCCGCTCCTTTAATTATTTAACCCTGACGGAAACATTCCAAATCGAATGTCAAAATCGAAATTACCTTTTCACGAAGTGTGCTGTGCACCACCCCTATGGGAAGCAGTCAGATGTTTTGGCGGCCATTACGAATTCATATTTAAAAATCAAGCCGCGCAGCAGCGCAGTCTGTTGGCGGATTAAATATTTACACGCTAGTATGTAAGGAGCAGTGGCAGAGTATCCGGTATGTGACATGTTTCAATTTGACGGGCAGGGTTCCTATCTTACACGGCAGTTTTATTTTCTATTTTGCATGTGAATTATTTAAAGTATTTGTGTAATAGCACGACATATGAGAACGATAGCACTTTCTTTAAGATACATTTGTAAATATAAGAAAACGTAATGCAAATGCAAACCTGATTTTCTTAAAAAAGAATCTGTTGTAATACAGGTTTTCCGAAAAATGTTGTTTTGGTTTTAATACTCAATTTTTTTAAGCATAAAACTTTAAACTCTTTTGCATGGTATCGAGTACAGTCAATTTTAGGGATAAGAAATTTTAAATGTTTTTCCCAGAAAAAGTTATTAGAATGACACTAAAACTGTTGATTTATGACACTGACATCTGTCATTTACAAACTATGTTATAAACATTACTATATGTATTATAAACATTTGAATTTATTCCTTAGTGTAGTTTAGGCCCTGCGATATGTATTATATTCGATTATTCTATATATTATAGTGTCTTTATTTCTAAATCTATACAAGATATAGTAAAAAAGTGTATTATATGGAGAATTGTATGTTCTTTAATATTTGTAATAACAAAAATTTCCAAAAAAATATATTTAGATGAATTTTTCTAAGAAACTATTACTTCCGGTTCTCCAATTGTTACAAAAACCTTTTCAGCTCTTCCCAGGAATGTCAGATTGAGGAATTCTTAGTTAAACAGGTCTTAGCTCTTATAGTTTTTGAGGAATCGTCCTTCCAACATCCACATGTACACACACACACATACACACACACATACACACACACATACACACACACATACACACACACATACACACACACACACACACACACACACACACACACACACGGATATCATCGTAAAAATTTGTTGTGGCCAGCACAAGACCTCTCGCCATTTCCATTTTATGTTATATAAGTATTGTATTGCACTTTGCTATCGAACCGTCGTTTTATAACAAAATATTACAGAACTTTACCCAAATATTGTTTTTTATTGTATTTAACATGTCTTCTGCACACATATAATTCTAATTATATCTATTTTTCATTGTATAAGGAAGTTCCTAAATGTCACAGATTCTTCCAATTCATTAACCAGATTGGCGGTATTTCTGATGGATAGGTGTATGCATATTACCTATAATTTCAAATATTTAATTAATAAAACAATAAGAAAGATTAAATGTACTACCCAGAAAAAGCTAACAAAATGTCATTAAAACTGTTGATTTTTGACACTGAAATCTGTCATTTACAAATTATGTTATAAATATTTGATTTTGTCAACTGGTTTCCTTAGTGTAGTTTCGCCTACTCGACTTGTTATATCCCGATATTCTATATATTATAGCATCTTTATCTCTAAATTTATAGAAGATATAATAAAAAATTTAAATGTATAAGATGTAGAATTTTGTTCTTCAAAATTAGTAATATCAAAAATTTTCAAAAAATAATATTTGGAAGAATTTCTTTTAAAAACTACTGCTTTCGGTTGTTCAATTGTTACCAAAACCTTTTCAGCTCTTCCCAGGAATGTCAGATTGAGGAATTCATAGTTACACAGGTCTTACATCTTATAGTTTTTGAGGAATCGTCCGTCCAACATCCAGACATTCACACACATACACACATCCACACACACACATTCTACTGACAATGAAACGTGTTTATTCATTAAAATCTGGATATGTGATTATTAGCATGATTCCAGTACCTCTCTTAGTGAGAGGTAAAAATGTTATAATCGGATTCTAGGGACCTTAAATCATGCTTATTCATTAAAATCTGGATATGCGAATTTTAGCATGAATCCAATACCTGTTTTACCGAGAGTTAAAAATTAGATAATAATACCCGACCCTCCTATTTATTTGAAATAATTTTTGAAATACCTAAGTGGTGTTCTTTGTTGCTGTTCATAAAAGTTGTGAGTTCTACATTTTAAAATTCAGAATATGTTTATAACAATTGGCTAGATGAATCATTTAATAGTCCACCTTAATTAAGTTTATTCACATTCGCCCACTCATGTCCAAATACGAATCAGATAAAAAACCAAATTATTGTTTACTGTTGTGTTGCTATATGAAATCAGTCCAACTCAACTCAACCTACAATTAGGTGCATATACAGTATGTTCGGTTGTGCTCTGCTGGCGTCTTCGTCAATTAAAAATTAAACGCACAATTTGCTCATTTTGTCGCGCGCGCTATTGTAGCCGTACGCCTCCGTACGGCAATTACTCGCATAATTATTTTAACTAGTGTATCCCTATTAGGGTTACACTAATTGCAGTTCATTAAGAGCGTGTTCACACTGTAATTAGCTCGTGACGTCATGTCCGCCTTGCAAGCCATCTTCCGGTTTCGAGACGGTGACAATTTTGTAATTAATGGAGATTTTATTTTACGCGGTTGACGGTCTAATTGCGAATGTAAGTACTAATTACTCACTGCGACGCAGTAGGCTGTGAAGAATGCAACACTGTTTTGTTTTACTCGATGTTCGTTTGGATTTGTGTGTCGTTTGTTATGACTGCACTTAGAAAGAAAGAACTGTACCACAGCATTTTAAAATTTGTTAATAATGAATTTCATATATTAGTAATAGTAATATTAGTATTGAATACATACAAGATTTTAAATTGAAATAGTGTCTTTAATTTATTTTACAGTCATCAACTAAAAAAAAGTTGAACATTCGAAATCCTGGTCTTGTCCAGATTTTACAATTTTTTTGTTTTTGACCAATGTCAGAATGGTTTGTTAAAATATGTCTGTGGATATATTTTTAAAAAATCTGATGTGGCCAACACAATACCTCCCTCTATTTAATTTTTATTAATTTAAATACATACCTACGTATTTCCTGATGCTGCAAAATATATTATAGTCCTTTGTATATAACTATTGCTTTATTTACTATTTTCTTTTTAAAATGTTACATACAATTTAATATGAACTGTGTACAAAGGAATTGTGTTTATCAAAGACTCTGAAATTTATAAAAAAGATTTGTTTTGAAATTTACTTGTAAAATATATAAAAAAGTATTAATGTAGACATGCAGAAAATTCAATAACCTTTAATTTATATAAAATAAATAAATAAATATATCATCCCGGCATATTACCCATTTCTGGGTGTGCCAGTCTGCTTTGTCACAGGCACTCATTGCTTACTTGGAGAGTGCACCACAGGGGTCGGTCGGGATCGAACATGGTTCCCCAGACTCACGACCAGACACTCAGGCACGCGACCACGAGACATAAATGACATAAATTGCGAAAAAATTACATTTAACGGTATTTTTTGGCGAAAAACCATTATGAGCTTCAAGTAAAGTGTCATTTCCGGTTAGCCGATTTACACCAAAATCTAATGGTTTCTTTCCATATTAGAATATGGCGGAAATACAAGGTTTCAGATTTTTCTGAATAATAGTATTTGTGTTAGAGCGTAGACAAAATCCATACACACATACAAGTAGATATCATCTTAAAAAGGTTAAAATTGGATTCTAGGGATCTTAAAACGTGATTATTTACTAAAATCTCGATATGCGATTTTTAGCACGATCCCTATACCTTCCTTGCCAATGGTAGCGGGACGTAAAAAGAAATAAATTCTTAAAATTTCATATCAGCCAGGGTTGAAAAAACCGGGTTTTTTTAAAAAAACCGGTTTTTTTTAAAAAAACCCAGCCCACCTGGGTTTTATTAAAAAAACCCGGGTTTTATTAAATAAAAGCGGGTTTTATTGACAAACATCGATATATAGTACCTACGTATGTATCATTTTTAACTTTAGTTTTATAAAGTATCTTAATACACATACACAAGTCGGCGTAATAGATAATACATATTAATATTTTTTTTTTTAAAGACTGTAATGTAATAAACAATAAATTAACTAGAGAGTGTACGTATTAATAGTTGCAAGTCTGTGCAATGCAAGTGTGTACACGAATAAGATCCAAGTGTCACAGCTAATAGTATGTTTAATACACTACTCAAAAAATAATGAAAATGCTGACACCAGGATTGGCGTTGTTCAAATATAAAAGAAACACTGTGCAAAGTTCGCATAGCAATGAAAAATATATTAAAATGATCAAACACGAAGTACACAAAATGAAATTGATTGTAAAATGTTGCCTGTGACAAAAATTTATGTATATATGTGTGTACCATATAAGTATGTACAATATTTAATTAATAAAATATGATTTCATAGAAGTGGGTTTTTAGATGGGTTTTTTTAGATGGGTTTTTTAAAAAAAAACCCGGGTGGGTTTTTTTGGGTCGGGCAAAATTACGACAACCCTGAATTATCAGCCACCGGGATTTGAACCCAGGACCATTATTTTGCCTTAACTCAGATGGTTAGAGCGTTGCTCCGATCAAATCTCGGTGACTTACATAATCGTTTCACAATTTATTTCTAACATATAGACTGCTATCTCTTAAAATTTTTGTATAGGTACCATGATTTGGGACAACCCGTAATATGTACCATAATTTGGGATAGGGTATATATTTTTGAAAACATTGGTGATATTGATTCGTAAATATTTCCCGTAGTGCGTAAACTCGGTCTGTCTATTTACATACAGGGTCCACTGTATTTATCACTCATCCTGTTTAAGAGTATAAAACATAAAGTTATTAGATAAAAACATATCCGTAATCAATCCCGTATATGAATATTCCATTAAATGTCTTATTAATCGCTCAACTATAATTACAAATTAATCTCGTATGCTTGACTGCTTTAATCAACAAGTTCATCATCTTTAACTTCCACTTTCCTGCCTTTAAAAAGCGAAAAAACTCTTTTTAATTCCTGCTGAAAGGAAATGAAACATTAAGCAAACTTTTCCAGATAAATCTGCATAATGAAGTGCTTTAAAACAGCAGATTTCACGCTCGGTGGCTTACAGTCTCAGCGACAAATTACCCTTAATTAACTCCCTTTACATTAATTACACCCCGCGAACGAAGTAAAGCAAAACCGCCGATAACACCGAGCTGCCATTCACCGCGTAATTGCAGCAAAGGGTTGCTAATTGAAAAATTAACAGCAATGGTATTTAGCCACTTGTTGCGCAAAGGGAAGAGGGAAAGGGTTAAGGTTCAGGCTTTAACCTGTTGACTCCGGCAGTATCCAGCGGGGGATGATGAAGCTTTTAATTAACATAGCTTTGTTTACAAATTAACACCCGGATTACAAGGATTACGGGGCATTAGACTTCTCTCATAGGGAGAGAAATAAAAGTCAAGACTTTAAATTAAAGCATTTCTTTTTAATTAACAGTAGACATACACAGGGCGTCTCTGTCAGTTGTCAATTTTTTACCTTCCGTCACCTTTAGGTAAGGAAGGTATTGTGTTTGGTCAAAAAATTCGGTGGTGAATTTTTAATGAATAAGCACGTTTTAGGGTCCCTACAATACGAATATATATCATTTTTAAGATGATGTCTGTATGTGTGTGTGTGTGTGTGTGTGTGTGTCTGTCCGTGTGTGTGTGTGTCCGTGTGTGTGTGTGTGTGTGTCCGTGTGTGACAAATTTTTCTCCGACGATAACTCAAATACTACAATTGTAAAAATTATAATTCTTTCGTATTCCTCTTCTGCACATCCATATGAAGAGTTGATTAGATTTTGGTTATAAATTTATCCACCGGAAGTACCCTTATTTGAAGTTTTTAACAGTTTTTCTTAAAAAAACGCAATTAAATATTATTTTTTGACATTTTGTTATTATATATATTAGGATGTGGCACTCGCACAGCTACTCCACTGCTAATATCTTAAAATATATATTAAAGAAAATACTCTTCTCTATACAGTTTGATTATACATTTTCCTTCATATTCAATAGATGCTATTTGCTATTTATCATGGAAACAGCTGACATAATTATTCAAAAAAATTTAATTGATAGATGTCAGTTGCAAGTGCAAAACCAAATATGGAAAAAAGTATAGGATCTAAAATTGGTATGTCATAGTGTTGCTCGCAAGTGACACGCAGAGAAAGGCCAAAGAGAAGATAGAAGGACATTACTTAGTGTAGTTTATGTTATAATTTTATTGGATTTATAGAACCTTTTCAAATGAACTTTTGGTATGGAATTTGTAAAAAATAGTATGTGTTTTTACATGATATTATATAGAATCTGTTCAAGGACCTTTTGGTATGGGATTTGTACAAAATACATGGAATAGACGGAAGGTCTTGTGCTGGCCACAACAGATTTTTAAAGTTGGTTAGGGGCAAGTTAACATTACTTAATTTGAATAATGGCAGTAAAATACTACACAGAAAAAAAACCTTCTACATTGTAGTTAAATTAACTAAACAAATATTGTTTTTTATTGTATTTAACATGTCTTGTGCACTTGTGCACACATACAATTCTAATTATATCTACTTTTTCAGTGTATGAGGAAGTTCCTAAATATCAAAGATTCTTCCAATACATTAACAAGATGGGCGGTATTTCTTATAGATACATGAATTTTACCTATAATTTTAAATATTTAATTAATAAAACAACAAGAAAGATTAAATGTACTTCGTAGAAAAAGCTTTGAGAATATCATTAAAACTGTGCCAGAGTGTCTTGTCGCGAACCTGGGGAACCGGGTTCGATCCCAACCGACGCCAAATATTTCGAATTTTAACATTTTTGTTTATATATTAGTGTCTTTATCTCTAAATTCATAAAATATGCAATAATTTTTTTAAATGTATCAGATGTAGAATTTTTTGTTCTTCAATATTAGTAATTACACAAATTTTCAAAAAATAATATTTAGAAGAATTTTTTAAAAAAATTACTACTTCCGGTTTCAGCTCTTCCCTTGAAAGTCAGATTGAGGAATTCATAGTTAAACTGGTCTTAAGTCCTATAGTTTTTGAGTAATCGTCCCTCCAACACACACACACACACATACACACACACACACACACACACACACACACACACACACTCAGACATCATCGTAAAAATGTTAAAATCGGTTTGTAGGGACCTTAAATCGTGCTTATTCACTAAAATCTGGATATGCAATTTTTAGCATGAATCCAATACCTCTCTTAGCGAGAGGTAAAACTCAAATAAAACAGTGTGTGATGATTTGGCAAAATAACTAAATTCTCTTACGAATTCATAAAACAAAACGGTCTGTTATTATAAGCAAAAAAAATTTTAAAGAACTTTGAAGTAGAATACTAGCTAAATAGTGCTCTTTCGATTATAGATAAAAATTTTATTTAAATTATCTTATTTTGAGCACAGGAATTTGTGGTTAAGCCATGTCCCCCTATTTTAGAGACATCCGCGTAAAAAAATATCTAGAAATACAGAACATGAGGGAAGTCATATTTATAGCATAGATTAGGGAAATGTTTACAAGAAATTTAATATGAAAATAAATTTTTATCTGATAACTTTATATTGGTATAATTGCAACACATACTCATAAATTAATTTTATACGGCTATAAATATATTGCAATAAAACTAAATCTGTTTTCACTAATTTAAAAATCTTCGAAGAGTTTTTCCATCCAGAAATTCTTTATCTACCGTTAGACTATTTTATTTTCTATTAATTAACCCCAAATATTTGTGTGTGAACAAATGAGACAATAAACAATGTCGCGAGCAGCAGGACAATTAAGCGCAGTTCGTGTGAGATCGTTGGTGTTCGTTGATGTGTTCGGAAAGTGGACAGTATGAGTGTAAGGCCAGCAAGAGTCAGAGCACATATCTTTCTGCTGAGATAATTCATTCGGCCATTAACTGATCCAGCAAGCTATGAACCTGTTCGGCCATTACGTCCAGCCGTGTTGTGGTTTACCGAACCGCTGTACGCACACCTACGCCATAGGCGACTCGTCGAGAAAGGGGCAGGGATAAAAAGATCATTTTGTAGCCCTTAAAAGTATATAATAAAAATTATTATTAGACTGGGCACTCACGACTATTTTGAAGAGTGCATTCAGGAATCGTTTTTGTTTTTAGAAGTGTAATACCGTTGCTTAAATAATACGTAAACCGGGTGTAACAGCTAAACGAGCTACCTGCAATTATTTCTGTATTATTAAAAATACCATAAGACCATCTTAAAGAAGATCAATATGGACATCCAATGGGAGATGAAAATATTCGTCTCTATTTATGCAAATATTTACATACAAATAATAAATATGTACATACGCCCCCTCCCCCTTTCCATAATATAAATTGGCAAATTAACACACGCTTTAAAGTTTGAACTAAGTATACTTTAAATATTCGAAAAGTTCTAGTTTTTAAATAGTGATGTTAGGTTCATTCTTGTAATCAATATTATTAGGTTATAATCAAAATCCTCTGTAACCAACAATTTTACAGTTATAATTTGCAAGATAATAATGTCAGAAAATTATCCGTTTGACAGGATATTTTTTTTACTTTTTACCTCCCGCTACCCTTGGGAAGGGAGGTATGGGGATTGAACTAAAAATCTCATATCGAGATTTTAGTAAATGACCACATTTTCAGGATGATGTCCGCGTGTGTGTGTATGTGTATGTGTGTGTATGTGTATGGATTTTGTCCACGCTCTAACTAAAATACTATCAATCGCACTTTACTTGAAGCTCATAATGGTTTTTCTTCAAAAAATACCATTAAATGCCATTATTCGCCTTTTTGTCATTCCGAAAATTAAAGATTATTGAATTTTCTACAGGTTTACATTAATACTTTTTCTACATATTTTACAGATAAATTAAAAAATTAATCTTTATTATAAATCCCGAAGCCTAAGATAAACATAATAACTGACAGATAAATGTCTCTGTCAAAGAACTAATCACTTCAATCTAATAATAGTGACATTTTAAAAAGAAAATAGTAAATATAGCAATAGTTATATTCAATGGAACATAATATAGTTTGCAGCTTCAGTAAATACGTAGGTATGTATTTAAATTAATAAAAATTTAATAACGGGAGGTTTTGTGTTGGCCACATCAGATTTTTTATACTAAGTTTTAATTGTAAATCAGGGAAATTCAATATCGGCAGAAAAGAAAAATAAAATTGTCTCACTAAGATTTCAAAATTGTAAATAATAAGCATTTGATTTTTTGCATCTTTGCAAAATGCTAGTACTTAAGTATTGTTGGATTCCTTCCTGTAATCAATATTCTTGAGTTATAAGAAAAATATTCTTTGTTGCAATCAACACCTTCACAGTTATTATTTCGATATAATGAGACCAAAAAATATCCATTTGGATTTATAACTACTATATTTTTTTATTTGAAAATAATGTGCTTCACCGTTAAGTATTAGCACTTACATATCGGTTTTATATCATGTACTTATAGTTATTTACATTTCATTTAAAAGCTTAATTTCTTCAAGTATTTTATTTATTTTAGTGGCATTGTCGTCTTTTAGAGCTTCCTTCAGGTTTTCTGGTATTTGGTATTGGCTTCTGTGGTTTCTGTATTTCTGGCATTCGGTGATTATTATTACTATATTTTAACAGTGTATATTTTAGTATAGAGAAACATATTAATACAAAATGTGTTAATAACAAATTGTATTAACGCATTTAACCTAACCAAACACTTTTGAGTTACAAATTTACAAATACATGTATACACAAATAGCATAACAGCTAAGTATAATAACATCTGCACTAAAATAATTTTGAGAAATTCAAATACGGTTCTAGTTTCCAACCCTTCTATAAGAATATTTAGAAACTGCGTACTGTAAGTATCGGCTAAAGTCTGTTGTTTGGAAAACATAAGAACAAAAACACCATTTGTTTAAATGATAATTGTTTCTTACATTTCTATATTGACGCTTATCATTGCTCAGCTATTATATTATTTATGAAGCTTTTAGTCCTATAGTGATTTAAACAGTGCTAAATCTTCGCTTTAAACTTGTTGGGTGTTCTACGCTTAGTTACCAGATTGAAACTAAGATTCTGTTCTAAGACAGATGAAGTTTTGTTTGAACCATACCATACGGAGTTGGACTGACAATATTTCAGTCTTATTAACCTCGTGTTGCTTTGGGTCGTTAAATCTCACTCATCCCGAATGTCCGTGAGTGTCTGGGTTCACTCCGGCGGTATTATTTATGTGCTCGTAAACACGGCTGTAAATATTGAACGATGGAGTGGCATACACGTTGCAGCAGAGCACTGGAATAATTTAATTGCCTCACTTTACCTCCTGCTTTATTTGCACCCATAACCATACAAGGAAAACTTATAAACATTTAAACATTCAATATCTTCTATTTCTCAAACGACTCCACATACATATTGTTACAGATAGAAATCGTTCATTTGCCTTTCTTCAACGAACAAACTGACTTAATACTAGAAGAACCATTATTAGTTTCAGACCAAAATGAGATTTTATATTATTTGATTTACTCTTGGAAGTCAAAGGATCAGGTCTGGTTTATAATGAATGTAATTTATGAATTTATAATTTAAATCTTAAAATCTAAACTCACTTAAAATGCATACGATCGTTTATGAACGATTTCCAAATTTAGATTTAGAATATAACTATATTTTATATTTCCAAATATAAATTTCAAATTCGACCATTTCGCAAGAGAGAACCATTAAATCCGACAGTAAAGTGGTATAACTTTGCTTCATTCGTCAGCTGTCTTTTCTGTTTGTGAGTTGTTGATATTTTGAAGATGGATTCACAGGAACAAATTGATTTTTTGCTTTTTGTTAATAAGCAGTATTCGCGAACATCGTAATTTGTACGATACAGCAAATAAATTTTACAAAAATAAAAACGTTTGCGTATTTTCATTGTAACGAGAGATAGTAAGGAATCAAATACATGCACACTCATACAGTATATTTAAAGAATTGTTCATGATCTTGTTATTTCACTTTCAGAAACAAACTGTTATACTGCCCGTTGACGTATCAGTGTGTTCATAGGCCTAACCACGGCCTAACAGACCATTTACGTTCTTCAAGTTTGTGTTTGTTTTATTTCTTTATTATACAAATCAACAATAGTAAAAACATTCTCAATATTATAAAAAAATCATTTTGTTCATTAGCATCTAACAAATTCATGGCTATCAAGATAAAATTGTAACCTAAAATCTGAACAGATAACTGGCACTGATACGACACTACCGTGTACGTGTGTATTTGAGTCTGGAGACCTTCAACAGGCTCGCTTTACGCAACCTTTGCGCGCTAGCTACGGCAAACGTAAGATATCTTCCTAGGTGTCTAGGAAGAAAGATTATTTATTTTGATATCAATGTTAATACTATAAAACTTAAACCTTTAAAGCCTTTTCCGCAACAATATATAGCACCCGGCTACCCGGCATTATGTCTTAATAGTCTAGTCTGGTATTTGTAATATTCTTGCGCTGACCTGTCCTACACACGAACGCCGTAACGCCGTCATTGTCTCAGCCGGGCGTACTGGAGTACGCCCATTCTCCTTCCGTTACTCCTCCCTGGTCTAAGTTCACGCACACATAGCCATGAGCACACGGACGGCAATACATACTAGTGCTGTGAAGATCCGACAAAACATGGATCCGAGTACCCGGATTTTAAAATATCCGGTTCCTCGGATATCCGATGTTCGGATATTGAAGCCGATATCCGTAAATTTAATTCGGATTTGGATCCGGATCCTGGTTTGGGTACCATATCCCATTCGGGTCCGGATCCGAATTTTAATTCTGGATCTGTTTCATCATTTTGAATGTAAAGGCAAACATTTGAATGTAGACGGTTGTAGAGACAGCGGTCTGTAATCAGCAATAAATTTTATAATACCCCTCTAAAATAGCCAGGTAGTTGGTGCAAATACAAAAAGGATATTTCTTAGAATATTGAAAATTCTGTAGTTCTAAAATTTCAACATTCAATATAACAAATACTTCAAAGAAAACTAAATTAAGATTAAATTTGAGAAATAATGGTTACAGGTTCATTGCAGGTGTCGAAATACCTATTTATTTATATCGTGCATGTGTTTCACATAAAAGGGATTGTTTTTGTTACCTACTTATAGTTCTGTGGAATCGAAGAATTTCCTTCTTGGCGGATACTAAAGGTTTAGCAGCGAAAATATACCAACTATTAACTACATCAAACAAAAATGTATAGTGGATTATTCCATAATCAAATTTATTTGGTTTTGTGATGATAATATACATTCAAATATTATCATCTGGTTCAGTACTGAGAATAGGTACTCGAATCCGAGAACCGATGCGCATACTGAAATTCCATATCTAAAATCCGATACTAATACTCATATTCGGATCCGAATCAAAAATCCAATACTCAGATTCGGATCCAAAACCCGATACTCAGATCCGGATCCAAAATCCGATACTCAGATCCGAATCCAAATCCGATACTGAGATTTGGATCCGAGATCCGGATAGTTCAACATTCAATTATCTGGATATCCGGATATTTTTGGATCCGAAACCGAAACTATCCGGATCCGGATCTCACCACTAATACATACAACAGTGTCGCTTCTGTTGACGTTAGTCATATATTCTGTGTAACTGGTGAAACGTCAAATGACAAGCAGTGACAAGTCACGTGATAGATACTGATTGGTCAGATCCAGAATTTCAAAATCGAACATCTAGTGAGAAAATTGTAAATTTTAAATCAAAATTTCTAAACCAGCCCTTAGGTAAAAGAGGATCAGTTGACATTAATCGACCGTTGTATCAGTTTCGAACGGTTCACTTCAGTCGGCACCATGTAATGCAAATTGGTACATATCTCCATCATGGTGAAATGCCTATGTATATTTTATTTTCTTTTTTGTCAATAAATTGAAAAGAACATTTTTGGATATTGGTCTTACAAGGATATCTGGAAAAGTTTACATGTTCTCTCTATCTGATGACTTTAAATTAATTGGTATTTTTTCCGGCCGAATTAATTTGTAAACTAGTTTTTTTATTTTATTTCACACAGGTGTGGAAGTAACGGATTGTTTCGTTTCAACAAATGTGGAATAGTGTTATTTCTTCTTCTTAATGATCTTGCACGTCCAACAACGTCTCAAATAATCTTTCTTTGTGTCACAACGACAAATAAACTACCATCTTAATTGAGATAACTAAAATCTGAAACTAATTTGTCCAGGATCCCAATGAAAATTTATAGAACGGGGCGTTTTTTATTGCGGAAATGAGAAGAGATTTATTAGTACATAAGTTTTAATTTTGTTTAGATAAGGTTTGTTAATAATTTCAAATTAACAACATGGGTGTGTCAGTATTAGACATTAGTAATAATTTATTATGTGCTGTCAAAGATAGATAATTTTACACTCGATAATTATTAACTAAATAACAATTTTGTCGCTAATTATTGTTATTAATATTGTAATGGGGTCGCGTGGCAGTGGGCGTAAGGTATTTGACCGCTTGTGACTCGGATGGCCCGTTGGACACTTGAAAATTATTTCCAATTTTAAAATAGACCAAAAGTGACCCCCATGGTTTCTCTCCACAACAGCGCTGGGAGCCCACGAGTTAATATTTAGTAAGCGCTTTTGACGGTATATGTACAGAAATAGGTAATAAGCCGTGTGATATTTTAATTTATTTACTCTTGCACCAAAATCGTATTTTAAATTATTGACTCAAACCCTAAAATTGTGTTATAAATTACCCCATAAAGTTTTACGGGACAGGTAATATTTGAAAAAAAATCTTTTTCCCATATTATATGCCTATCACGAATTTATCTGTATATGTTCTTGTTTATTTAATCGTATCCAGCAATTACAAGTAATATAAACAAGTATACAAGTAATATCAAAAGCGAAAGTGTAAAATACAGCATCCACTGATATTCCTTCTTTTTTGGATGATTGGCCCATTTCAAAGTACATTTTAATCTTGACAGCTGTCAGTTTCATCTCTCAGCACCACTTTTACAATCTCTGGTTAAAATTTTAACTGTCAGTTAAATAAACAAAATTGAAACGAAATGAACTGTCAAATGACAAATTGATCAATGCTGTCATTATTCCAATTCAATATTGTTTATTTAATTTACAGTTAAAATTCTGACCGGACGGAGATTGTAAAACTGGCCTTAAAATTCTTGTAAAAAATTTTATTAACCGATTAATGCCCGTATTCATAAACACTCGTAAAAAATTTAAACGGTTCGTTATAATTTTTATCCAATAAAAATAGTCGACTTTGAAAGAAAAATCGAAATTTAATTTGTCAAGTTTGATTCTATTTGTTAAAAATTATAACGAACCGTTTTGAAACTTTACGAGTGTTTATGAATATGGGCATAAGTAATTATTTTTACAACAAATCTTCAAGATTTTTTTTCTGGAAATATTTAGTCTCCGTTTAATTAGAGATATACTTATAATAATTTAATACTTCTTAAGATCAAAAAATTCAGCCTGTAACTGTAAGTTTACTAGTAAATTAGAAAAAGATCAAATATCTTTCGGAAAATTCTGAAATTTATTTAGATATTTTCAGCAGTACAAATTATTAATTTTAGAAATAGTTAAGAAGCTTTAACAAAAACAACTACGAGTATAGTCCATTTTTTACCTTTCGTCAACTCTAGGTAAGGAAGATATTTTCTATTTTCATTTAACAAGTAAATCACATTAAAAACTTAAGAGACTCTATTTAAAATTGTACAAGAATTCAAAACAACTGGACATCAATTTATTTTAATCTTATAATGGCCCAATAAACCATAACAAAAAATAATAAAATGTACACTTTATCCTTAAAATACTACTCAATAAATAGCGATTAAGATAAAAAAAAACATTTTTTTAATAATTACTTTGCGAGATATTTGAATATATTTCCAGGGCCACAGATGACGTCACACTATTGGTATCTTTCTCTCGCAGCTTACTACAGAAACTGGTGTGAGAAAGATAGCTTTCTTTAAAAATCAAATGCAGTTATACAAAAAACAATTATGACTTTTTGATACCACGAATTACTTCAAAATTAAACGAACTTTCATTTACAAATATTTTTTAATAAATTGGTTTATGTTTGTATTTTATATTGAAACGTAAAATGTGTTTGTAAAAATAAACATGACATCGTTGAATTGAAATTCAATTTCCACGCTGATTTTGCGGCAGAAAAGTAGTAGATTACATGACGATTTCAGGACAACGATATTATTTAACAGTAGACAACTTAAAATCCAATATAAAATTAATCCACACACTATTTTACTATAGGATTATTTTACACCCTTTTGTAAAGATTCATGTATAATTTATTCCAATATGAATCTGCATTATTCATTTTAATTTTTTTTTTTTTTATTCATTTCTTTCGATTGAATTGTTCCCATATTAGCTTGTAATTTTCTACTTTAAATATTTATAATTTTCCATACGATTATCAATTCATGTACTTGAATATCAATCAAAAGTTACAGAAAAATGTATCTTGAAAAATTATTAATGTGATAATTGAAGACCAGTTCTCCATTAATTTATTTTTAATTTTACAATATTTTTTTGTACTCTCTAATTTCAAACCTATAAATGACATCTAGGTTAACATGGAAAGATAGAAATTATTTTTTAATGTGTCTAATACAAGTATTTTTTTAAATTAAAGGACAAAGTTGTTTTTTTAGAAAATTATTCTTCTTTTGTGAAATATCTTGCTGTAACGCCTTGAGGTGTTGACAAAGCCATACAATTGGTGCGACCGACTAGTAATCGATAATAATTAGACTAATTAGCAAGTGCTACGTCTTGTAATTAGTATAATTTAATTATCGGAGGCTCAAATGAACAACACGTGTGGCGTGACCCCGTTTTAAACATAAATATGGTTTCTTTGTATTATGAATAATTGACACTTCCTTACTTGATGCAAAGAAATTTTCTTCCAAGAAATTTGTCCCTGACTTGTTTTTCAATTTTATTTGGACAATATAGATGTATAGTTTTACATAATTGCTGGTCGATAGACGAATTTAAAAGTAAAATGAATTCTAAATGTTAAAATATTCGTGTTTTATTGATAATTAAACAAATTTATTACTACATGGGCGCAGCTTTTAGTTTGAAACATCCAAGAAATTGATTTTAATGCCAAATAAATAAATTTAGTTCGATTTAAATAAAGATTTTTCACTAAATGTCAAACAGTAATCAATTAAATTTTTTTTTTTTGATATATGTAGTTTTTTAGGAATTGACAAATATTTTTATCGGTAAAGATATTCACTGCAGCAGATGTAAATGCAGATGACGTATAAAATGTTAGGTCACAAGCTTTATTTATATTTTATGCATTTAATCATTTAGTGATAATTAAATTAATATGTTGTTGGTGAAGTGTTATATCACTTGAAAAAAATTATTGAGGATTAATGAAAGGAGTTAATTCGTTGTTTAAATTGAATTTTTAAAATATTTTTTAATGAAAGTTCGTTTAATTTTGAAGCATTTCGTGGTATCAAAAAGTCATAATTGTTTTTTGTATAGCTGCATTTGATTTTCAAAAAAAGCTATCTTTCTCACGCCAGTTTCTGTAGTAGGCTGTGCGAGAAAGATACCAATAGTGTGACGTCATCTGTGGCCTGGAAATAAATTCAAATATCTCGCAAAGTAATTATTAAAAAAATGTTTTTTTATCTCAATCGTTATTTATTGAGTAGTATTTTAACGATAAAGTGTTCTTTTTATTATTTTCTGTTATGGTTTATGGGCCTATTATCAACGTCTGTTAAAAAAGTGCACTTTTTTCATTAAAATGGATTTATAAAGTATGTCTTTTTTAATGCAATAAAACTGTTAAAATTTGCTCTTTTTTAATGCAAAAGAATGAAATAATGAAACGTTATGTCACTTTTTTCACATTTTTATTGCAGACGTAAAAAATCATTGTATGCAACATGAGTTAAAAGTATAGCCTTATTTCATGAAAAGAAAAGTTTGACAGAACGAGCCGTCCGGGAGTTCGTCAAATCCTATTTTTGGTGCATCACTGTTTCCCATCCTATTGAAAAATAAATAAATATGTCATTAATTAATGCTGGGTGTGCCAATGTTTTATTTATTTGCAAATTTTGATATTTCAGATCCTGCTTAATTTTCATTTAAAGCGGAAATTATGCCGCTTATAAATTTGAAATAATAAAATCGTTTAGTATAATGAGACGAACCATTAAATTGGATATTATGCCATTCCTCGAATTAAAGAATATTTTTAACAAAATATTCGGAGAGACGAGCCTTTAATCAATTATTGGAAATTATTGAATTTCTAAACTACACTCTCAGCTGAAAATGAAGAAAGTTTACAATATTTTTTAAGAGTATATGTGGAATCGACCCTTAGGGCTAATTAATGATGAATTAAATTTATTAATTTATATTTATAAATTATGATTTAAAATTTACAATTTTCTCTCTGGTTTACGTTCAATTTTGAAATTCTGAATCTGACCAATCAGTATCTAACAGGTGACTTGTCATTGCTTGTCATTTGACGTTTCACCAGTTATCAGTTCAGATTTTAGGTGAAAATTTTATTTTCATAGCCATGACTTTGTTAGACGCTAATGAACAAGATATTTTTTTAATAATATCGGTAACGTTTTTTTTACTATTATTATTATTTATATAATAAAGAAATAAAACAAACACAAACTTAAAAAAAAACCGTAGATAGTCTGTTAGGCCGTGGTTAGGCGTATGAACACATTGATTTGTCAGCGGGCAATATCACAGTTTGTTTCTGAAAGTGAATTAACAAGATAATGAACAACTCTTCAAATATAAGTATCCCTCGTTCCATTGAAATTACGCAAACATTTTTATTTTAGTACAATTCATTTGTTTTGAAATTCAAATAACGATGTTCTCAAAAAACAAAATATCAATTTGTTCCCGTGAATCCATCTTCAAAATGTCAGCAACTCACAAACAGAAAAGACGGCTGACGGATAAGCCATGTTTAATAGTTCTCCCTTGTGATTCCAAATCCAAATTTCTAAATTTGTTAATCGTTCATAAACCATCCTATGCGTTTTAAGTATGTTTATATTTTAAAATTTAAATTTTACAGGGTGTAACAACATGATATGTCACAAATACGTGGACGTGTTTTAGTAACAAAAACAAGAAAAAAAGTCCTTTAAACTTTTGCCCTACCTTGATTCGTTTTCAAGTTACAGAGTGTTAAAATTTTTCGATAAAAGCGGATTGTGTTCTCGCGCGCTACAATACATTTGAATCCGGTAGGCCATGAAAACAAAATCCAAGTTATTAGACAAGTGTCAGTTTGCTTAAGCTTAATACTTAATCCTGTGTTAACTTAAAAAGTTATTTTCCAATAATGGCACCTGTTACATTTACTAATGAAGAGTCGCATACAGCATAGTTGTAGAACAATTTCAGAAACCCCGGGACTTTTCGAACGAGTTCGGAGATCACTATTACGCAGAGCCGAAGCCTGCATTCAAGTGCAAGGACGTCACTTTGAACAATTGTTGTAAATATTAGATGTCAATAAAATAATAATAAAATAATAGATGTTATAAAATAAAGCCTTTTTTATCGAAAAATTTAAACACCCTGTAACTTGAAAACGAATCAAGGTAGGACAAAAGTTTAAAGGACTTTTTTTCTTGTTTTTGTTACTAAAACACGTCCACGTATTTGTGACATATCATGTTGTTACACCTATATATTCGTAAATTAAATTCAACATAAACCAGCCCTTATGGCTCATCTACTTCTTATAAATTTATTTATATTTACTTAATGTATGTACTTCTTAGGGCGTCCAATTAATATACAAATAATTAGCATTAAAACCCGGATCCTTATCCCATAAATTTTGCACACAATACTAATAATATTCCCTGTCGTATATTATGCAAATAGATAAATCTCGATAATTAAATAATCAAGTGACACAACAGCGTCTATATTCATTTATCTCCGGGTAATTTGAATAAACAGAGTCGCAGAAAAACGGATCATAAATCGATGGAACATCGGTTGATTTATCAGTACAAGCACGACTTCCTGGAGAGTGAAGCAAGGAGACTTCGGTTGTGAAGTAGTGAGCGTTCTCACAGTCTCAACACCTAGAGTGTGGAGCTAATTAATGGCTTAATGCACTAACAAAATAGAGAACAGAAGAGAAGAGAGAGATACTCTTCTTGAAAGAGATTGTTTTTAGGTTAGGTAGGTTAGTTTCCTTGTTATAATGTCAACAGCAACAAAGAGATTAAACTTGAAAGAAAAATATCACAGTAATGGTATTTGAACAGAATTTAATAAATGAACTGCGGACATTGACGCCATAATGCAGCTTTTCTCAACTTGTGGTTTAAGACTTACTAAAGCCTTATTTCCACCTATTGTCCTAATGCGTAAGAGCAATAATGGGGGATTACGGCTCAATCGAATTAAAGGAAAATAGTAAAAAAATACGAATGTATATGCAGAGTAACGAATATTAATAAAAAAATGAAATGGTATAATTGAGATATTTCAGAAATAAAGGGTTTTTTGTTATAACGCTTCGACACTAATATGAAAATATTTTGATTGGCGACCGAGAAACCGCCTATACATGCATTACAAATAGCGTGTTAGGAGGTGGGATTACTACCAATGGAAGTTAAGAAATTCAAATTCGAAAGGAGGGGCTAACATTCCTGTACTACAGTTTCCAAACAGTTTTTATTTTAACATAAATTTCTTGCATTAAACTTAATAATTTAAATACACCTGTAATTATAAATATATATATATATACTTATACAGTGTTATAATATTCATTTATTTTTATGTAAATATAACTTAAACTAGCATATATTTCAAGAACATTTAGGTCCATGATGAAAACAGTTTGATATAAAAACACATAAATGTGACGTCACGTCAATCTTTTCAAAATTCGGGAGACCATAACTCGCTTATTAATAGGAATTTTTTCACCGGATTTTCATCAATAGTCTTAGTTTTCCTAATATTTTCAGATGAAATTATAAAAAAAAATGGTGTAATCCCCCATTAATAACTAAATGCAATGCGTAAAAAATTATCATATGGTAACGTTTACTATACCCAAATCGTTCAAGCAGCCAATGCATGTCATCACTTGTGTAAAAACCTTAATGCATTAAAATCACTAATAGTGAAAAATGAAATAAAATTTTAATCATTTTTAACCGTCAAAAAGTGTATGGCCTTATATAATTATTATTAAGATGAATAATAGAGTTCATTTCTTATCGTATATGACATGAATAACATATAAACAATGTACATCTACTTCACATTATTCGTTTATTTGTTACTATAGTTGGCAACATTGATAATTTGTATGTTTATACTGTCAAAGTTATTATTTGACAATTTGAAAAATATTTGCATCGTGTGAAACATTTTTGTGCGATACAAAGGCCTATTTATAATAAAGTAATGTTAAACGCAACGCAACGACGCAACGTGACCGTTAACGCAAACACAAAATCTGTGAATCTGTCAAAGGTAACACTTCTAATCAGTCAGAAGAATTCGGTATATTTCTTTGAAATTCGGCTCACTTTTATTTATTGTCTATTATGGCATACATAAGTATAAATAAGGTTAGTATTATAAAATAATTTAAATAGAAATGTACAGTGACTAAAAATAATATTTATTTTGTAATGTGACACTTCATTAACATGTCGATAATACAGATTGCAATCTGTATAACTCCTTTCATAAAGATTCTAAAATCTCTGTACATGACGTCACACATCTAGATACTTTTATTCAATTTTTATTAATGACGTGCATTGGCTGCTTGAATGATTTGGGTATACCATTTCCAGCTTTGCATAATAACAAAAGTTTGAAAACTTTTAACCTGAACTGTCAATTGCCAGTCTATTTTATAATTAACAAATTTTTAATTTTTCGGTATGAATATAGATACAGAGCAAATTATGTATATAATATATTAAAAGAAGAAGAATTGCTGCAATTGCAATCTGCTAGACAACAAATAATAAGGGAAAACATTGTGACATTTCTGTTGAATTAGTCACTAAACAAAGTAGCTGGATATCAGTCCTAGTAAATTGTCATAATGCATTAAGCCTTATGCACTAATCATTATGCATTAATCATTAAAATATTCGGGGAAAATGTAGCTGAATTATCCGCAAAAATGACATGCGAAATTAACGAAGGTTGTTTGAAAAGTTCGGTTCTGACCCACATCAAAATTGAAATTTGAAAATAATTTGAAATACTTGTGCCTTGTCAGTGCCAAAATCATATTTTCTTAGAATCAATTCAAATTGTAATATGCTCTTGTCAGTACTAAATTATTGTTTCATATAATCATATTTTTAACATGTTTTACTGTTAGGGTTTTCAATCTCTGGTTAAAATTTTAACAATGTTGTATCGTTTTGTTGACAGGAATGATGCATCTGCCATTTGACAATTCATTTCGTTTCAATTTTGTTTATTTAACTCTTAGTTAAATTTTTAATCAGATATTGAAAAACCTGCCTTAAATGGAAATATTTAAAATTTAGACAAAATAACCCTTATCGCAGAATTGGACTCGGTACATTACGATCCAATCGTAAGTAATTTCATTACAGTACAACTCGAAAACAAATCTCAGCAATTGACATGTTAAACATGCTAAAATCTATTTGTATGTTTATGATTTCTGCTCAGATTTTCAAACATGAGTTAAATTGAATTTAATTCTCATTCCAAACTGAAAATACTTTCTGTTTAATCGTGCTGAAAATTAAGCAAAATTTTCTTGTAAAAGAAATAGGTTGTTATAGTTCCTTTAAGATGTATAAAATATCCAATTTTCGTTGTATTACGTAAAAGAAATTCGTTCTTGTAGCTTGATAGATCAAAGCAACTTTACGTTTCCGTGCATAACTTAATAACATCTAGAAATCACTTGTCCCGTTCTAAAAGCCCTTAAAACCGTGCAAACGACAACTTCCAAGTGTAGCGTAAATCCTTGAGCCTGGAGGAAGGAACTAAAAAGATTCTTATTTGCAAATAACATCAATTAAAATCACAAACTCCCCTGAAAATGTGGCTCTTGACAATGAAATCTCCACGAGCGGAAAAATAAAGGAACCACCCTCGAAAAATTACATACCAGTCCGCGTCTTTTTAATTATATCGCGGTTTGATTAAAAAATCCCCAGTCACATAAAAAATAAATTGCCTATTTAATTGCATTCGGCCAGATGAGTTTTCTTCTTCGGAGAATAACTCCCTGTTCGGGGAGTTCTCTGGGCGGTTGTAACGAGCGAGGGTTTCTTAAAATTTACTTTTTCGCTTCGCAAGTTATAATAGCGAGGGGAGGCACCCTCACTGAGATATAGATTTTTACTTTAGGCGCGCAGTTTTTCTCTGAATTATAAAATATTTGGGCGCGTGGACGGATTGAAGGAAGTTGGCTTGGCTACGAGGGTTGGAATGTGAACAAAGCCGGGTTTTTTAAAGCGGAATGGTAATGGTTAGAACGTGGTTTTCATAGTTTTTTACACTGAATATTACTAAAGGAGATGGAATTCTTTTGGCAGTAAATTTTACTGATTTGCATTCCAGGGACGATTGAATTTTTGACGTGCCAGCAAACTTTGCGACTTCGCATATAATTTTACTGCGTTATTTCTAAAGTCAAAGTCCCAGTCATTTGCAATAAGAAAAATACAGACCAATACGAACAATACGACAATGACAATGATATTTTATAAAATATAATGTTGGACCGTAAAACTATACTGGGTGAGTTAGAAGAAATGCGCCAAACTACAATAGGCTATTCCACAGTAATCAAAAATAGTAAAAATTTATTGAAAATGAGAATGATAATAGTTCAAGGATAAGGAAAACCATATTTCTTTTATTATAAATTATTCCTTCTAGAAGACACGGGGAGGTTTGCTTTTGATGATGCAGGACATGTGCACGAGTGTTTGAGCAAATAGGATCCAAGTATGACCTCCGATTTTGAGAAGCCCCGCGCTAACTAAGAATATACTTCTTCGGGTGTGTCGGATCTGTTCGGTTGCTGTTCGGGTGACGTTCTAATTTCTTTATTTTTATAAAATGAGAAAAAAAGTGAAATAAATTAAGCGAAATAATTTATTTTATGTCTCTAATAATGAATTATAATATTACAATTTAAATATACATTATTTTGTAATTTGCTTAACAATTTTTCGTGGTTTGTGAACCACTGTTTGTTTACTTCTGGTATATCCACATTACCTACGTCACAAAGCAGATTTAAAATTCAGACCTTAATATCTCGCTTATGTGGAAGAATTTTTAACTCGGACTTTCACATACCTCATAAAAACTATGAAAACGACACTACTAAATTTGACAGTATAAAATCTTAATTCATAAATGCAATTGCCTTGATCGGACTTCTTTCAAAAATTTTACTGTACATATTTTTGTGTATAGTCCAATCAGTAGATTTTAACATATGTTGTTTAGGTCAAGAAGGATATGAAAAATTCAAATTTGTGACATTTACTAAATGCGCAATACTGTTTATCTTTAATCGTCTCCAAATTTCAGAAGAAAAATTGAAACGAACTAAGCCGATTTGCAAATGTCCAAAATTTTAGAGAAATTTCATGTAAGTTTAATTTGCGAACCGCTCACCGGAGCAAAAATCATGTAATACATAACCTGGTCAGAGTGGTTGATGATTTTGCAGAAAAGTGTTGCCAGAAATTATTTAAAAATTATGGATATTTTACTTCTTTCGATGCCACGAAGAATGTAAACTGTTTATAAATAACAAATCCTATTAGACTAAGTATTAAATACGTAATAATGTTTATATTTTGAGTGATTTAATTTTCTTTCATGAATTGTTATTCTGGTTAACTATTTTTGAACATAACTCTTTGAGAGTTCATTCTATGTAAGAAAAGTTAAAACCCTTTTTGTGCAAAAAATTATGATCTTTAATTTTGTATTCTTGTTAAATTTTGATGCGCGACACTATTTTCGAGAAAATGATCCAAAATGGCGGCTCACGCCGAGCCTCCCCAAGGGCACAAATTTGAATTTTTCATCTCCTAGTAAACATATGTTAAAATCGTTTTTACCACACTTTTTGTAAGGCAAAGGTCTTTTTGGTCTTCATTGACTATAGGAAGTATATTCATAAAATACACACATTCTTCCTGATTCGCCGTATATAAATTATTAAACTCTTAGTTATAATAATACGATATCGAACGAATAAGTTTTTTCTTAAGTATAACGAAGACTGTAAACTAACCAAATAGAGACATAAATAGATCATACTACTTAGGGAAATTTTGAATTTACTCCTCTTAATTTGGAAATAAAAGTTGTAATTTTATATCATATAGTCATTGGTTTGAAGTCAATAACTTATTGATTTAAATATTTCAAATCATCTTGTACTGGTTTTTTAAAGTTGTTGCTAACCAAAGTTCAACGACTTCGACAAATATGAAATATGTTTGTTAATGAATTATATGCTATGTCCTTCCACGTCTGTTTAATTTTATTGATATGTACTTAACACTAATTTTAAAAAAGTAATTAACAATACCCTGCTAAAAATTAATGTAAGTTTCCTATCTGTTTTTTTCTCGCTATTCTTGTTTCGGAAGAAGTTGATCAGAGATCTCGATTTGTTTTTTGCGTTTGAATTTGTGTGCGACATCACTGGCAAATACCAGTGACCTTAACAGTGGTAATGTAGCGTTATAATTGTTTTGTTCTAGAAAAAATCAATTTGTCTTTGATGAAACCGATTACAAGTATAATTTTCCCAATCAGTCGATCGTTGAATGATTCCAGCTAAAATTTTCAATTAACCTCTAATGGAATTCATCTCCAATAGCGACCATTCGAATTTAAATAAATGTTAATTGCAATTCAACTTCGATTAATCATTCGCTTTACCCCTCCTTCTCCGGGCCTGTGTCGTGGGCTGGCAAACTACGTTTTAATCAGACTCAATCTTACACACAGCCGTGATACAAATTTATACAAGACCACGATACGTTGGGCTTGCCCCGTTAACAATCACACATTACGTTCTTGGATGGTTCCATCACAATCTCTTGGGTGTAATTGTCTGGTCCACTGCATAGAATGTTCAATTTAATGTATTGACAAGTGTGTTATCTACTATATTCGATTCTAATGGGTCGGTTTTATTTATTTTGGAACGTGCTGGGCATTTGGAGAAGAACTTATGGATTTCGAGTATATTATTTTATAATCTTTCTCGTACCTTTTTATTGTTATGATCTTAGCGGAGAGATTTGGGTAATTTACATTTAAATGTTTGGTTGTTAATAACATTATCTACACCTCGGAACACAAATCTTGTGGGCTAATTAAACTGGGATTTTTAGTTGTTGGTGACAGATAAACATTGATTGGCACTTAAGCACTCGTTCTTTCGAAAACAAGTGAAATTTATGGCTGAGCTGGCTTGGATCCTCCATTCTGGATGTGGTACGTGGCTGTTCTTTATGATTGTTGAATTGAATGAATATTAAGATAACTGTTTTGCTGGGAAAAATTAAAATCGCTGTAATTTGTATTGACACCCGGCTTATCTGTGATGGACATTCCATTAGCAATGAAACATAAATGAAGGACATTATCATAACTTCTCCACGGCCACCTACGTCGAGTCCTCATTCGAACAAAAACATTGCACTCTTTCATTCTTCACACGTTCTCGCTCAAGAAACAATATGAGCTACAAGTTTTAAAATTGTGCTTAGACAAATGCTTGCAGAACTTCATTTTTGAAAGACTACGGCCAAACTCTGAATATCATCTTTATGGATATATTCTTTCTAAATATTGAAATACGGGGTTTTTAGTTTCACAAGTGTATTAGCATCCTCAGAACTAACACAACTTAAAACATGTATAGATAAAAATAACAAATGTAGATGAGATATGTCAATATGTGAATAAATGCTTTACTAACTTGAATTTTTGTAAAGAAACTAAGTAACCAAAAATATAAATAAATAAATTATTATTAGACAATTTTTTTTAAATATGTTTCTAGAAACTTTATTAAAGGTGAATTATTAAAGCTTGTCTGTTCATTTAGAATAATTTCTTTATTTTTGCAGCTTTTCCAAATTTATTGGCTTCTAAAATATCTAACCTTGGTCCTTTGGTCTCTATAGGCATGTAAAATTTCCGGAATAACATTGCTGGTATGATTTTCTTCTATTAAATGATTAGAAAATGTTGAGTCAGTTTTTTTTTTATATGATTTATTGTGTTCATTTACTCTTATATTGAAATTTCTTCCTGATTGGCCTATGTAGGTACATCATATTTTTCGAAATTTAATTTATATACACTTAATTTTGTTAAAATAATCGGTATTTTAACATTTCTTATATGTTTTAAATGCATTTTTGTAGTTATTACATAGGAGCTGATACAATTAAAGAAATTATTTTATGTAACGAGAAATAAAAATTGCACATAGTAGATCACCTACTATACTTACCTGATTTGCAATCGTGGAAATCATTCTGAAAGTAGATTGGTTTGGAACTTTTAAGTAGAAGGAAGGAATGATGAAGTGTATTAATGTTAAACTTTGAAAATTTTTAAAACAAAATTTAAAAAGTATGTATCATGTGTCTCTTTCTCAATAATTCTAGTGTGACTCTCTTATATTGTAAAAATGCATTTTCGCCGAAAAATTGACATATCTGCTTTTGGTATGTAACTACAAATATAAAACTCTACTTTTGTTAGTCGTGTTAATTATTATTTTAAAACTATAGTAGTTGTGTTCAAAAACAACCTAACTCGGAATTGCTATGAACAGAGAAACTTATGTCTGATCGTTAATCAATTCAAAGTTCAGGTATTAAAATTGATCATTAAATGAAATTTTCCTGAAATTTATTTCAACAGGCAGCAAAAAATATTGTCATTTGTCATTTTCTAATTTATTTCTATTTTTAAAATATAAAATTTAGGAAGAAAAGCTTTGATTTCTTTAGATAACATGTTTGACAATATTTCGTATCAAATTGACATTTAATTATTTTAATTTTTTTCAAATTAAAACATAATTCTCTGATCACCTTACTCCGAGTTAGGTTTTTTTTTAATACACTATTTAATACCCAATCCCGTAGTTCACCAATGTAAAATTATTGAACTGTGATCGAACAATAGCTGTAATTGGAAATGTAAACACGAAAATGGCAGCCATTTGCCGCAAATAATTACCAATACTAAACCCATAAAACTTTAAATACGTTTGCACGATCAAAACCGAAGTTTTCCGCATTTATATAACTCTCAATTTGCACACATCTAAGCGCAACGCAACTCTCTCGACTCGCGAAACATGTAATAAACTTATCTGTTTTAAAGTTTAAAAACCACCGAGAAAATTATGATCGTCTCTGGCTGTATGGTTTGATCCCCAAAGATTTATTACTCCTCGAATCAGTCGTAACACGATTTTTAGCCTCGGTGAACTTTAGCCTGCTTCGTGACCGCACCGCGCCGTATTTTGTTTCTCGCTCGGCTGTTTCTCGCGCCAAAGGTAATGCGATTCAAATGTATTCACGGTGAATGGTTTATACGAATATCCGATCACAAATATCAATTAACATCAACACCGCATTCATTATATCCTGGATATCGGGATATCGCGATCAATTAGTGTCTCTCTTGCCCCGATAGCCTGCAATTACATTTTTAACTCTCTGAGCTTTTTATTTATTTATGATTGTGCGATTGTTTGTGTGAATGCGTTACGAGTTTTTTGTGGAGAATTAACTCAGACTCAGGTGTTGAAATTAAGTTGATTAATGAGCGAAGCAGTTTTTACTAAATTATGCAGCAAGTTGATTTGCATATTTTACTAGGGTTGGAATTTATCATCGATTGTATTCTTTGTCAATGCGCTATAGTGCTTTTATGTATCATCTATTATTTATGGAAATTATTTTATATCGCTGTCTAATATTGGAGAATTTTTTCCAAGAAATCAGAACCCTACTGAGTATTTTTTCATTAGCTCTTTCCGTCTAAAAAGGAAGAGAAATTCTACCTATTTTAGTCAAAATTATACTTTGATACACATATTTAGATATACTTTGTTAGAAAAATTGACTCTGTCGGGTCCATCAATAAAACTATAAATATCGTAATTATGAAAAGGCGGTATATAAGTGCCACTGCTTACTTTTACATTGAATGCCAACGTACCAATATTTGTGCGGTTTTGTTGAAATGAAGACATGCATTGAATGGATTCCCTGCCTACTCTGGTCTGCTATTTCAATCTCCTGAAGGCTCATTCACAGCTCCGAAAATAAAAATAAAATTATACATAAAAATAAAGATATAAACAATAGATTCTTCACAGCTCTCGAAAATAAAATTAAACTTAAGACACAAACACAAGGATTTGCAAATGTTAAATATTTTACACAAAAATAAGCACATACGTAACAACTGTCATTTGAACTGTCAATTTACCTTCTGGCAAAAAGATTTCAATTTAAATGTAATCTTAAAAACCTGTTTTAGGGTGAAAGTTCGCATATATGTTTGCGTACAGTGCTTTAAAAGGTATGAAGTTGTCATTATTGTTTGTTAGTTATGAATATATTAAATGACAGTTGATGTTAATTTACATTTCATTTTCGAAGCTGTGAACGTCAACTGTGAAGTCTTATTTATAATTTTATTTATATTTCTTATTTTCGTAGCTGTGAATGAGCCTTAACAAAATTCCTTGTGAAATTATAATTCTAATAAACAAAAAACTGCGCATCGTTCGGAGATTGAAAAACCGGACATCTGTGTAATAATCTTACTATTCCTTTAACATAAATGCCATTTTTGTTTGAATTAATTTTTGGAACTGCTGTTTTGATTCCCATAAGATTGCAATTAAAGGTTATAACTCTAATGATTTATTTATTTATTTATTTATTTATTTAAAAAGGGGATGATTGTGAATAAAATAGTATGCCAGGCTCGGTGGAAGTTTTATCACAGCCTCTCACTGTATCTGACTTCGACACCTCGAGGTTTTTGCTACTCGGTAAGATACATAAGCCCTCGGATGTAATATGCTATTGTTTCCCTGTTTTTACTTTTTCAATAACAGAGCAACAATCATAGATAACCAATTGCAAGAAAATAATGACATATTCTTTTGGAAGATATTATACAGATCGTATTTTATAAATATTTAATTCGCCGTAGCGTGAAAAATATACACTGACTGGCAAATAAAAACAGCCACTTAAAAATATCCATATATTTTCAAATTTGAGATATTAGGACCGTTTCCATAATCCGGTTCACTTTAAGACTAATTAAAATTATTTTAGGCTTTTATCTTTAATTTAAAATAATATTAAAGTGCTGAAATTATATTATGAAAACGAATACAACTTTAATTTTAACATGAAGTTTATTATGAAAATCCCTTACACCTAAACCTAAGGTGGGATCTCATATATGAAAATACAATTTTTATTTAACTGTATAAATTATTAGAACTAGAAAAAATGAATGTTTCATGTACATAACGCAACCCAAATGATACTACCACATTCTTCTACATAAGACACAGTTTTTTTCTGTAGGTTGTGTCCGCTGTTGCATTTTGGCATTTTGTATTTAGGTTTTAGGTCTTCTACACATAAATACAATTCCGAATGGCACACTAGTGAAATCCATTGTTTGTATGGCAACAATTAATTAATTATACAATTCGATTCAATTTGATGCTTGAGAGTAAATGTTAATATTATATTTCATAAAATAGAAGCTAAGAAGCTATTCTTTGACAGTAAATTTGTCGTTTTGTACAAATTATAGCAACGAACATGATTTGTTTTGTTAGTGCGCGACAACTTCAAGGCATAGTGTGTTCCTGCAAAACCCTAAAATCTAATTCCTAAAATTCTAAATAATCACTAGATTTAAGGCATATAAATTAAGGATTTAGATATTAGGGCGATAAAAGTGTAACATCAGACACAGCCGTGGTCTGTCACTCAAAAACAGAAGACAATTGAATATTTCTATGGCGGCTATCAATTTTTTAACAAAAAAATGACTGAGGACTGTGCAAACAGTTTTTATCTATGGAACAAATTCAACGCATGTACACAAATCTTAATATCCTCGAAAGTTACTATTACAACTTCCTCAAATGTTAAGACGTATGTACTTACATTCCTTGTAGCTTCAATAACTATTTATGTACCTAGTAAGATGATGTATTGCTGTTGTGTAACGCAGAATGTGTTTTCTTGTGTTGCAGGGGGAACCGGAGGACTGCTTCTAGAAGGCGGCACCTTCCTCGCTGTCCCAGGCTCGTTGCTGGAGCAGATGATGTCGGGCCCTGGGTGCTCAGAGCCCGGCGTGACCACCCTTCGCTTGCCGGACACGTGCAGCTCGGAACGCGACTCGCACGCGCGCGACGTGGAGCTCGAGGTAGGCTTCGTGTGCAAGAAGTGTCGGGGCGGCTGGGCCAGCGAAGCCTCGCTGCTCGCCCACCAGCGGCAGTGCTACCCCGCCCAGCAGCAGCCCCAGAGGGGTGCTTTCCGGCTGGTGCAGCCCGCCTTGGAGTGCAAGCTCTGTCAGGAGAGGCTAAGGTCCGCGCCGGAGTACCGCAAACACGTGGAGAGTCATCAGCCTCATCAGCCACCACCCGCGGAAAGTCCTCTGAGTCATGAGATGGAGGACGTGGTGAACCAGATCACTCTGCTGGCGGCTCGCGCAGCCCAAGAAAGGTTTCCAACGGTTCAGCAGCAGGATAACCCACAACCACAGCCGCAACCGCTCACCACAGGACACTAAACAGGTTTCACTATTATTCAATAACAAAGCAATGATAAAAGTACTATATATATTTACAGCTGATCTATATTTTTAAACGTTATTATATATCGTAGATGTGTCTATGTAGTGTCCAGTGTATGTTGTATAGTGGATAGTAGGCTCAGGTGAATCCTATCGCAACATATAGTTACTAAAGTCGGCATGAAGATGACGCGTCGGTCGATCGGTTGGTAGATCAGTAATGTAAATAAACTAAACTAAAAGTAAACTACGTATCGTAGGGTGTAGACGCAAGAGTTCCTCAAAATGATTCCTATAATGTATAGGGAGCGGGGTTTGAAGAAACCCCCGGCATGCAACAATATGTTCCTAATCGAGATGTAGATGTAACTGTGTTTCAAATAGACAGAAGTCGGCACGTCTCGTAACAACACGGCGGCACCCAGTAAAACAAGTTCCTATCGCGTACGTTCGGTTGTTCCTCTCCATCATCACACTACTAATATATAAAAACACATATTATATGAATGAAAGGGTATGTATACCCTTGCAATCACATAACACATAATATATTATACATTATTAAAAAACCGAGGTACTAACTCATGCTCTGTCGAACGTACGCGCTTTTTTATTATTATTAAACGATGATAAATTATTAAACAAAACTTTTATTATTATTGAACACATTATTGAAATATTGAATAAGGCAAATGCTGTACTATTTATCATAATATATGTATATGTATATCAAATGAAGAAGCTGGTGAATGATGTAATGTAATGTAATAGAGTGTAGTGGCATAGGACGGTCTCTCCTTTCCTCGCTAGCTTGTCCGAGTTCCTCGTCCTGTCCTGCACTCCCTCGCTGCCACCACTACTAACTAGAAACTAATTCTGGTACTTTCATACCAGCAAAAATGAAAAATTGGTTCCTACTAATTACTAATAATCGATTACTTATACGGTGTTTAAGTAATTATTAATAACATATAGTTATGTTTTAACGTTGGTTTTCACCGGCAATTGTGCGTATATATTATTAGTAGTAGATAACAAATATATTTAAAATTTTAAATATATTTTAGATTTACGTATCCAAAATAACTCAAATTGGGGAATACCTCGGTATGACCTGCCTCGCATATTAGTGAGTTTATTTGGAACTAAGTGTGATTGTTGAATAGCGTGTATGTGGCGATGGTGGCGCCGTACTACAGGGACATAGCAAACTTAAGAAAACAAACCGCCAAATTCAAACTACTTAAGAGAGATCAAGTTGTAACAATTCATACATTAACGAACATATCCATCGCCCCACTTTGAAAACCCTGTGCGCGCCCATGTGCGGCTGCTACCGCCGCCACTGCACTCCTAGCAATGCTAAGTGAATGTGACACTGTGGCAAGTGCTGCCACCTTCTGACGTATTACACGATTATTATTACTATTCATATACTATATATTTATTATTATTACTATTATTATTGCTATGATACTTATTATACGGATAGGTCAGTCAGTGTGTATTCCTCTGTCGACAGAAGCGACTCGACGATGATGGTCATTTGTTTTTCAGGGCCCTAGCCAATGGGCCTGTACCGTGGTTCCTATTATATTTCATATCGCAAATTGATTGCAACAAATCAGAAATTTAAAGTTGACATTTTTACAAAGTCGCATTTTATAAATTGTGTATTTATTATAGAAAAGTTTTTTCCGCTGTCGATATTTTATTTTAATGTTGATATTTGACTTTGTTTTCTTGCTGCGAAAGTTAAACCATAGGCGTGCCGAGATTTTTCCCCATATGCTCTCTGAGAAAAATAACAGTGACTTCATCAAAAACTGACAAAATCAACAAACCATTTTTCCTCTACTCATAAAGCCTGTTTTACTCAGTCATAAATTTGTATACTAAACTATAGTCAAAATTTAACTATCTTAGACAAGAAAGTGAAAATATATACAAATTAATAAATATTAGTGAGAAAAATATTATTTAAATATTAATTCGTTCTCAAACTACAAGCGATTAAAATTTACGTGACGTATCAAGACCTGAACAATTTGATTGGTTGTCTGACTATAAACATAAGATGCGCACTCGCACATGGTGTGAACTCGCCAAAATCTGAACTTTAAAAATTCATAACTCGCTTATTACTTAAATTTTATAAGTTGCGTTTACACGAAAATTATTAATTCGTCTTGGCCTTAGAGAAGAAAAAATAACACGATTACAAAAAATGATTTGTTGGTTTTCCTAGTTTCTAGTTGCCATCCTGTACAGCTCGAATTCAAAGACCATCTTTTCAGAAATGACCCTTTCTGACCCTGGTCTTTTTGAAAAAGCGGTCTGTGAATTCCAGCCTATTTCTCAGTGACTGTATTTTCTGGCCACAAAATTGCATTTTTAGACTAATATTATTTCTGGGGTTGGTAAAATGCACGCCTATGTCAAAGAATCTCTCATACATACTGACTATCTTTTGTTTTGACAAGGATGCATCCGCTTTGCTTTTATTTAATGCATAACATACTATGATCCTGTCGCTTGCATGTGTTCCTGACTAACACCCGTCTTGTGTCTGTTTATTTGTTTTAAGTGTGTTTTGTTTTACTGTTGTTCCGCCATTTTGTTTTGTCATCACGAGCAGATTTACCGAAGCAGGTGCGTGGAATCCACCTCTCAAATGGCATCATTCATAATGAATGGTGAAATTTGATGAGATATGATTTTTTATGTCGTTTTTCTTCGGTGGATCTGATTGTTATTTTTATTTTTTGCAGTTGATGAGTATTTAATTCACATCTCGATTATTTTATATTTTGTATTATATTTGTTTTTAAATCGGTTGCATCTTTGTACATATTTTGACGCGCGCGTTTAATTTTATTTAGCTATTTAGCTATGTTTTGTATAGTTAGGTTATGTTTAGTGTAAGTTTTAGTTGACATTGCGTCTGATAACGCTTCGAGTGTCGTTATAAAGTGATTTTTAGTTTTTAAGGCCTACGTAAGCACTTTCATTACTTGTAGAAATATTTAATTTATTGTTTCGAATCATTTGACAATGTGATGTACATAATCGTTTAGTTTTAATCCTACGACTGTATGTGTGAGAGATCTGAGGTATACACCAGCAAATCGCAAACTCCGAAGTTCATTTGTTCCTATTGTTGAATATTTTGCTCAGATTTTGTTCGGCAATCTTGCAAAATAAGACGTGAAATTTATCCTCGCATATAAAGTACCTTTACGCAAATTTATATTTACAAATTGTGAATATTTTTACAATTTTACTGTTTTAAAACAAAAGGTTGTAATTTTTTACAAGTGCAACATGGTTAACAAAAACTGAGCCCACCTAACTGTGTTTGTTTAGGCAGTTACTCTTGGTTACATGTTTTGTTTCTCAGTTGTTTCTCTCAAAAGAGAAACAGCCAGCAAAAGTGTTTCAACAATAAACGAATGTTCTGTTTTCGAATAATGAATATTAATAATAATAATTAATAGGTAAATGTTTGTATCCTACGGCTTAAGCCGCCTCTCAATTTGTGAGTGTATATGAAGTCAAATAAACTACATAGTTTATCATAAAAATAAACAACATCTTTCATTTCATTCAAAACATATGTGTATCTTTCAATCATCTTCATTTTCCACAAGATGGGTTCACATGAACCCCATAACCCTTTCATGGCACTTTTCTATCCCATCATTCAATTTTTACATTATTCACATTTATAAAACATATTTTATTTATGTTCAATTTTATTTTTATTTCGTATATAATTTATTTTATTTTTTGTAGCTCAAGAAACAGGCAAATTATTATTCAAGAACATTTCTTTAACAGTAAGGTAAGTCTTATTGTAATTATATATTTAATTCTAAGTTATGGGGTCGCGTGGCTGTGTGCGTATAGTGTCTGGTTGCTAATCCGGTGACTCGAGTGTCCGTGAGGTGACGCCTGGTAAGCGCCCACACGGTAAAAATATATCGTCAGCATTACCGATGTCTACATGTAATGAAGATACTGGTACACCCAGTAATGGGTAATATGCCATGATTTTTTGTAGCTCAAGAAACAGGCATATTATTATTCAAGAAAGTAAGTCTTATGTCTTATTGTAATTATATATTTAATTCTGAGTTAAAAGTCAATTAAATTTAATACGACATTTGGTTATGGAATTTTTTTTCCTTAGATTTATTTCACTAGAAATACAAAATCTTCTCTTTTCATATAAAGGGGTCCTCCACTTTTTTTTTGTGAAACTCCATCTATGTAAACTATCTGTGGTTATAGAAAGTATTAATTATTATTCATTAAGCCGTAATACATTTTTTTCTACAGTCTTTATACAAAGGAGGCATTTGCGCTCGCTTTTGCAATGTAAAATGTCACTTTGTCGCTCATGCGCGACAAAATAGAAAAACGCTCGTTATCCGAATTTCTAACTATAAAATGTTGAGAAATGTCACTTGTCTACATTCTTAATGGGAACGTTTAGTCCATCTGACATATGACTGCTATATCGAGAAAATAACCTCTCAAATAACAATATCCCATTTTGCGCTCTTAATTCACAAATAGTTATTTTAATATTTTATAACGTAGATGTTAAGTCCATTAACTTTCGTGAATAGTAATTGGAAATATGCATTTATAATAAGCGATATAATAATAGTTATATATGTACAATGTACTGAAGTTTTACTTTTTATCACGACTGTGGAATTTAGCTGCCGAGGCAGTAAGGTCATTTTTATTTGAAATCGAAAATTTGTGAAAAGGAAAGGAAAATTCATTTTTATAGGTTATGTTAACAAATCTGTCAGTCAAACAAGAGAACTTATGTTCAGTGTTGCGAATTTCAACTTCCGGGCATTGAAGTTATCGTAATGAATACTCAAAATGATGTGGGTTACCCCGAACTTCTTCATCAGAATTATTTAATTCATTCTTCTTTTTGTCATTTTACGTACAAATTTACTAACGTACCCAAATTATCTTACGTGTACAATAATTATCATAAGTTTGGCAAAACTGCATGTGGATGAAATCGTCGTATAATGGATTACTTTAGTGCCGATTTCTGAACTTTTAATGACGTTTTTTGTGCAGTTTATTGACGATTTCAAATAAAATAATAAACTATGTATATTATAGTTCAAACTTTGATTGTAGCTACCGCACGATAAGTTAGCTTACTAGCCAAGCTGAAAAAATGGTATTTGATAGTCTCTATCATATAATTTTAAGATCTATTTTTAATACAAATAACCCATTTTTAAATTTTTTACTACATTGGAAGACTCCATTATAATCTAAACAATGGCGGCTCGAAAAAAGTAATATAAAATAGAGTAAAAGTTGTGATGAAATATACAACAAAACCATTCTTTTCTTTTTAAAATTGCAAACACAATTATCCAATCTTGGCGAAATAGCGGCAGAATCATAGTTACCATGTGAAACAATATTCTGGTGTAGTAATAAAGCTTTTTTGTAGCTTCTTTTTGTGTGGAAACGTGAGGCTAGCTAACTAATTTACGACGATCTTTTAATAGGCAGTGAAATAACTAGATGTAACGCCTCCAACAAAAATCGATTATTCACACAGATGAGAAGAACACATTCCAGTTTTTATTTCAGAACCAGACGATTTCTAACAGTGTTGGAATTTTTAATAAGACGTTAATAAATTAATAAGACGCATTTCAATATTTTATACTTTTTTTTATTATAATGGAAAGTCAGTATGAAATACGAAATTTGAAATATTTTTAATGGAATACGTTCAGAAATTCGCGCAGGCAATTTTTTATCCTAAATTAATTAAATTATTACATGTTGTTCTTTTTATACAGGGTGGTTCACAACTTCTGGTATATACTGCTGACCAGAATGAGTACAGAAAGATTTATCTTCAACTGTTTCCGATAAAGAGGCCACTTTATATTAGAATCGAAAAAAAAAAAACTGACAAAGATTGTAATCGAACAAAATTTTGTCTATGCCGGTAAATGGACTATAAAAATACAATAGATTTGTTCGCGCAACAAAATATGCAACTTTTGCTCAGTTTGAAATTGGTTTCAAACTGATTGGAAATTTTTGGATTCTGCGAACAGAATTATTGTTGTTTTTATCTTGCTGTTTGTTGTGGGCTTTGTTTACTTCCTGCGTTTATTTTTGGTTCTCTTATTTACACTCGATAATCTACCTGACAATACAGCAAAAATTGGTTTGGAAGAATTTATAATAAATGTTAATATTCGTTTTCTTTCGCTTTGGCTAGTACAGGTGCACGTAGGCCAGATGTTCCAGTGCGCATGCCACAAACTAAAAATTTCTTTAGAATTCGCGGACTATTTCTTATGGTTGGAAACTGATCAGGGATTGAAATATTTTATTGAACAAACAAATGACTTTTACTCGTAGATTTAAAATTTCTGTTGTACGAACATTTTTAAACCGATATGCATGCTCAGAATGCTTTGTGACGGCTTTTGACTTGTGCAAACAAATCTAATATAATTTTATACGAAACAATTTTTTTAATTTCTAATAGTTAAGAAGTTATTATTAAATGTTGGTCAAACTCACAACAATATTTTACTTTGGTTATTATTTTTTTTTTTAAATAAGCACATTCTTATTTAATTGAAGTCATAAGGGTTTATAAATCTGTGAAAAAATGACAGAAACAACTATTTTTGTTGATTAATACAAAAATATACGTATGTTTTGGAACATAATACGGTCATCAACAGTAATAAAAAGAACTGATGAAACAAAAGAATTATTAATAGGTATACTTTTAGTTTCAATTAGTTCTGGCAAAAAAAAGAAAATCTATAAGAACAGAACAAATAAAAATAAATAAATAAATATATCATCACGGCATATTACCCATTACTGGGTGTGCCAGTATCTCCAACACATGTAGTCATCGGTAATGATGACGATATATTTTACCGTGTGGGAGCTTACCAGGCGTCACCTACGATAGTGATTTTCAATTTACTCCATTATTTACATTATTCCGACATTTTTATATTTTAGTATGAGATGTCATTTTTTTTCTTTTCAACATTTATACGGCGTGGGTAAATATCCGCCGTACGGCAGAATTATCACGATTATAATACCATATCCGCCGAAAAACCTATTATATTTAGCAGGCGCGGCGGAATACATCTATTTTCTGCAGATTTCCGCCGGCCGGCGGTATGTTCCTTGATAAATTTCTGCTCAAACGTAACCAAGTTATAATTGTTCGCCGTAGCTACAAACACGCTAACGTGCCTTGCTTTAAAACACTAGCACTAGAGGCACGTGAATGCGATATTACACCCAAGCAACAACATGGGCGTGCAACTTTTATAAAAAAAAAAAAAATAATAAACATAACCTAAATGCACACTCGGATTTAGGTGGACAGTGATTCGTTATCACAACACGTAACCTGCCCACGCAAAGTACCCACTGTATTACTAGTATCTCTAATATTGGCTTGCCCACAAAGAAACAGAAGAGCAGCCAGAGAAGTACATCAACAAAATAAACATTATGGATGGATTTTATCTATCATGCAGCTAAAATCCGCCGAAAGACGGAAAATTACATTTCAATCGTCGCGTTCCGCCGCGCCTGCTGAATATATTAGTTTTATCGGCGGATATGTTATTATAATCGTGATAATTCCATCGTACGGCAGATTTCTCGGTTTATGTATATAATACCGCTGGCGGACATTCAGACACTCCGACATACAGGTGCCTCTTAAATAGGGGGACATGGCTTAACCACGGATTCCTGAGGATAAAATATGACGATTTCACAAAAAAAAAAAATTTGAGTGAACCGTAACAGATATCACAGATTATACAGAGAGAGAAAAATTTACTATTGAATGTATCTTTCCGAAGAAAAATAATTTCACGTTTTCGGCATTGCCATTAGAAAGTTACGGTCTAATTAATGTTGGGACACCTAAGTTTCATACACTAGTGGTTCACTAATAATAACAAGTATCACCTTAAAAGATGACTTATAACCATATAAACTGTCATATCAAATTTCATCCAAATCGAATAAAGCGTCCGATTATTATAAGCAAAATTATTATTTTTTTTTTTTCGAAGAACTTTGAAGCAGAATTCTGGCTAAATGGTACACTTTCCGGTAGAAGCAAGTTTGGTTAAATCGTCTTATTTTAGCCTCAGGAATCTGTGGTTAAGCCATGTCCCCCTATTTAAGAGACACCTGTATATATCATCGCCATTTGTTAATGTATTGTTTAAACAATTATTTCTCGTTGAAATGTATAAAATCGACCAGAAACCGATCCAGTTTTCTCTTTAACTTCACTTAACAATGTTTTAGTGTATTTGTGCGTATATATTCGTATAATCGAACCGTTTCAACCCCAAATAAATACGAAGATCATATATCTAAGTGACCAGATATACAAACATTGTGAAAGGATATATTCGCGAAGTTTTGTTGTTGAATATTCTACAGGGCAACTATGCAGGGTTAAAAATCTTTCTGATGAAAAATAAACACGACTGCAGAAGGAAGATTTCGACCCCTAACTCAAGGTAAGTCTTGCAAGAATTAAATGTTGCTGTCCTTGTTTCACTAATGTAATTTTATATCGAGCTCTCTGTTTATCTTTGATGTATTCTTTTATTCTTTAAGCAAAATAGATTTTATCTGCGATAGGGGAGGAATATAAGGGAAAGAATTGTATGTAGAGGGTAGTGTTTTTGAATAGATAGGAAATATTCGTAGATCAAGTTTATATCATTAAAGGTTAGTTTTACAATTTGAACTTCTATAAAAATAAACAATATTAAATTAAATTATTGACTCCAATATTTAATTTGTCATTTGACAGTTCATTTCGTTTCAGTTTTATTATTTAATTAATACTGAAGGAATTAAAAACTGCGAAATTAATTTCAGTCTGACTGTCAAAGCCGTCAAATTATAAAACATGATACGAAAATGCTTTGTAGTTCATTACATATTTTCACTCACAACGATACTTTAAAAACTTAATCAACTAAAGATCCAACCAATTTAACAGGTAATTTAATGAAAATATGTCCCTCCGATTATATTACCTATTTCAAGTTATTTTAGAAAATTTCTGATTACAAAAATTCTTAAAAAATTTGATTACAATAATGAAAATGACTAGTCACACAAAAATTTGATTGTAATAATTGTAATAGTATAATTAAAAATTCAAATACTTGTCTTCCAAAATTTAGGGGGGGGGTGCACTTGCAAAAACACAACCCCCTTCCCCTCCAAGTACGCCACTGTACATATTATATTGAGATGTATAGTCACAGCTGATAAAACCTATAAGTAGAAGACATTTCATTATCTTTTATTTTATATTTAATCGCCCCTAACTTTGATTTTGACTTGATCGACCCTTCGGGAAATTCTCGTTATCCCGCTGGGCTAGTCCAAGTCTGAAAAGATTGGTTTATCAATAGAAATTGAAACAAAAAATAATTTCATCAACGTAGTAATAAAAAATACATTAAAAACTCAGGGTAACAAATGTAACGATTCGACGTAGGATTTAACTGTAGAAAAGATTATTTTAAATTGTTCATTAGTGCGATATGAGATATTGAAATATTTATTAGAAAGAGTTATGGTATGAACTGAGGTATAAACATACCTTTATGTTTCTATGTAAATATTTTTCAGTTCTATTGTCTATGAAGTCGTAATTAAAATTTTCTAATAAATGAACATTATGGACGGGAACAATTCATATTGCACTATTATAAAATTTTCACAATCGTTAACAAAAAAGTTAGGTATATTGTTCTTTAAGTTGGCATATATGAATCAAGAATTGGAATTATTAGATAGGTACAATACTGTACTTTATGCGTGCTATAAACATAACTAGGTACCTATAAAGTAAAAGTAATTAATTTCCAAGAGTAATAGTTCATTAATAAATCACTGCAAATAAGGTTACTTCATTACTTAGAACTTGTAAGCGTTATTTCATTTCAAATTTAATTACGTTTCTGTAGATGTAAAATTCATTCTCTGTTCATAAGTAGGTGATAACATTTAACGCTAAGAATAGATGTCAACCCACATTATAATTACAACTGCAGGTGATATGAAAATTGGAACAATAATAATTTTATAACAAAATGTAAATTGCCAATGGCCTTATCATACTGGATTCGTTGATTATTTTGTGATCTATAGCGCTACGCGATAACTGGGCGAATCACATTGGGCGATAATCACGATTTAAAATATACTGCTTGTGCCACTCTGCACAAAAGGAGGGTCCAAAGCGATACGTGTTTCCTCGTATTTTCCGCTAGAGGCGCAACGTGAGAACGACCCAACTGACACCTGTCATTTGCATGTCATTTTGGAAATATTATATGTTATATCTTATAGAAAGGTAAATAAAGCAGGTTTTGAAGTAAATATTCGTACTATAATGTAATATAAATATTTTGTTGAAAGATATTGCAATTAATGCAAAATGAAAAGAAAATTAAATAGAAAATGTTTCATTCCTGGATGTGAAACCGGTTACAATAAATCCGCTGAAAAATAATCTCTGTTTGCTGCTCCACTCGATATATCACTTTTTAAAAAATCTGATGTGGCCAACACAAAACCTCCCGCTATTTAATTTTTATTAATTTAAATACGTACCTACGTATTTAGTAATGCTTCAAACTATATTATGTTCCATTGCATATAACTATTGCTTTATTTACAATTTTCTTTATTATTTAATATGTCACTATTATTAATTTGAAGTGATTAGTTTTTTGACAATGACGTTTATCTGTCAGTTACATTCATTTGAAAAATAAACTGTGTAACAAAGGAATTGTGTTTATCTTAGGCTTCGGGATTAAAAAAGAAAAATTATTTTTAAATTTATCTGTAAAATATATAGAAAAATTATTAATGTATACCTGTACAAAATTCAATAATCTATAATTTTCCAATGACATTAAATGCGAAAAAATGGCATTTAATGGTATTTTTTGAAGAAAAACCATTATGAGCTTCAAGTAAAGTACCATTTCCGTTTATCCGATTTACACCAAAATCTAATGGCTTCTATTCCTATTAGAATAGGGTAGAAATACAAGGTTTCAGAATTTTCTGAATGATAGTATTTGAGTTAGAGTGCAAACAAAATTCGTACACATACACACACACACACACACACACACACACACACACATACATACACACATACAGACATCATCGTGAAAATGTTAAAATTGGATTCTAGGGACCTTAAAACGTGCTCATTTACTATAATCTCGATATGTGTTTTTTAGCACGATCCCTATACCTCCCTTACCAAGGGTAGCGGGAGGTAAAAATGGCAATGTGCAATTAGTAGAGATGATCACGAATTAAGATTGAATGATGTTTGTCGAAAATATTTTCGGGAAGAATATATTATCGAATGGAAATCTATAAAAATACTTAACAAAATACATATTACTTTCTTAAAAAAAAAAAAAAAACTAAATTATTTCACAATGTGAATTAAATAATAATTTATTTCTTGCTTCAATAAATAAATATTTCTAAAAAAATATTTTTTAAATTTATATTAAAAATAAATTTATTATGCATTTAATTTTTTATATTTTATGTAAAAATAGTTTGCTGTGGTAGGGTCGTTGTCACGTAGCGCATCTAGCGGATTATTCAAGGAAACACGTATCAAGCGGACCATCAAAAACATGACAAGAGGCATAACCAGTGTATTTTAAATCGTGGCGATAATCAAGTAGATGGTTAAACGAGCGACGCTCATCTGGGTGACAGAAATTTAAAAATTTTGTACGGTTCGCTTATACAAGGGCTGCTGGAAAATATTTCTTCAACCTAGTATTTCTAGTGGTGACAGCGACTTTCTACTGTCATATTCATAAAACATGATATTTTTACTTACGATTCAGTTATTAATTCTTATACTTACATTAATTTGTTTTGTTTAGACGGCAGCATTTTAAAAAATGTCATTTTGCAAAAATACGGAAACTTCGCGTGAAATTCTGAATGACGCCCAAGGGGTTGTGAAATGGTGCTGATGCCATACCCAGAGAAAATGTAAGCCCTTGCCGTGCTTGGGACGGGTTTTATACCCGGAGAACGAAAATTAATGTGAGTTGTGAAAGGGTGCTGTGGCCGTACATACACTGATAACTCAATAGTTACATAAGATATCAAAGATATCAAAAATAATAAATTCACATGAAGATAGTTTAATGCTGCAAGAGGATATAAACAGCATTCTAGAGTGGTCCAAATCTTCAAAATTACATTTCAATATCAAAAAATGTAAAGCTATGTCCTATTCTGTAAAAAACAATGTTGCCTCTTACGCTTATAAAATGGAACAACATTTACTTGATCGAGTTACAGAATTTAAAGATTTGGGAGTCATATTTGATGTTAAGCTCTCTTTCAATGCTCATATAAATTACACTGTAAAATCTGCCTATAAAAATCTAGGCTTCATAATTCGTAATTGTCGTTCTTTTCTTAGGTTAAGAACTTTAAAAATGTTATATTTTTCATTCGTGCGTTCAAAATTGGAATACTGCTTACAAATATGGAATCCTTTATATAATATATACAGGGTGTTAATACTAAGTCGTTACACCCGAAAATGGTAGGTAGAACTCATTAAAACAAACAACTTTTCTTAGTTTCAATTTTTGATTTGGTGCCCCGGTTCGTAGTTAATGGAGTTCTTTTGTTTTTCGAAAAATCGTCATAACTCCCTTATTTTAAAGACTATTGAAAAAAATTTTTCTTCCAAATTTACCTTTAGGCTCTCTAAAACATTTGGCATTTACAATTATTTTTTATTTTTTTAAATGACAAAATGTCGATCGATTAAAAAATTCAGAACATGATTTTTTGATAACCACTCCATCGATTTTTGAAAGTAAAACATTTATAAAATCCTTAAACTATCTACTACAATATTTGCACTAAACATTTTTTTCAATCTATCCAAAAAAAGTCTTTTTTCACTTATTTAACTCACATAAGTGGTGCGCGCAGAAAAAAATCTAATTCGGAGTAGTCTATGAAAAAAAAAACGTGTATCAATTTGAAAGTAATTAATTAAATGTCAATTTGACACACGATATTGTCAAATATGTTATCTGAAGAAATATTCTTGAATCCTTATATTAAAACAGAAATAAATTAGAAAACGGTGAATGGCAATAATCTGTCCTGTCTCCTTCATTATCATTTCTCCTTAAAATTACATTTCACGATCAATTGTGACAACTTGATTATTGAATTGATTAATGATCATACATACGTTTCTGTTTTCATAGCTTACTTCGAATTAGATTTTTTTCTGAACACATTGCACTTATGTAAGTCAAGAAAACGAATAAATACTTTTTTTGGATAGATTAAAAAAAATGTTTATAACAAATATTGTAGTAGATAGTGGAAGGATTTTATAAAAGTTTTACTTTCGAAAATCGATGGAGTGGTTATCAAAAAATCATGTTTTGAAATTTTTAATCGATTGCCATTTTGTCATTTGAAAAAATAAAAAATAATTGTAAATGCCAAATGTTTTATAGAGCCTAAAGGTAAATTTGGAAGAAAAAAAAAATTTCAATAGTCCTTAAAATAAGGGAGTTATGACGATTTTTCGAAAAACAAAAGAACTCCAATAACTACGAACCGGAGCACCAAATCAAAAATTGAAACTAAGAAAAGTTGTTTGTTTTAATGAGTTCTAACTACCATTTTCGGGTGTAACGACTTAGTATTAACACCCTGTATAGCAACAGCATTGAAAGAGTACAAAAAAAATTTGTAAAGTACTGTTATTATAAAACATATGGTGTTTATCCTACTCATGATATGTCATATAATTACTTACTATCCATTTTCAATTTGGTGTCATTAGAAAATAGAAGAAAGTTGCAATCTTCGATTTACATATATAAATTAATCAACAATATTATAGATGATCCTATTTGTTTAGCTCGTATTCCATTTTCTGTTCCGCGCATCTTCTAGAAATAAGTGTACATTTCATTACTCACATATTAGAACATTCGTCGATTATGCTATATTGTTAATAATATTACTGTAGATATTGATATTTATCACTTGTCACTTGGACACTTCAAGCAAGCACTAAATAGCTATAATCTAAGTTGATTTTCTTTATCGCAATTTTGTTTTGTATATAATTTTTTCTCTCTGTTGAAACATTGTAACCTATATGTATTTTTTTGTGTATCCACCCCGTAATTGGGATTTCGATCCTGTGGCATGGATGGGATATATTAAATAAATAAATAAATAAATAAATAAATAAAAGAACATATGTTCCAAGGCTCAATTACCAAAATGCATGTTTCTGTTTTATTGAATTAATTACTGCTTTGGGTTGTGACATAACGATAATAAACAAAAGACTACAATTAGAAGGCAAGTAATTATCACGTATTAATCAGTATTGACTTGAACTCGAAGCAGTGTAGATCAGTGGTGAGTGTTGTGTGCATTGCAGGGCCGTATGGTGACACTATGGTATGTACAACCGGTAAATAATGTTAACTTTATTCTTGTTAAAATCATAACTTAATGTGTTTCATTATTTATCGAGGGAAATAACGTACTCCCTAGGAAAATAAAGTGATTCAAGTGCATTGATATTGATTAACAAATAAGGAATAGTTATTATCAATTATATTTATTTTTCGTTCATAGAAATGTGCTTCATCTTACTAATTTCGCATGCTCTTTTGTTAAATAACGAATTTTTCGTTTGTATATAAAATATTGTATTTAACACTGGAGTAAAGCGTCATTTTTTGCCTCAAGCGATTGCATCCTAATGGGCTAATGACGAAGTTTACTCCCTTGATATACAAACTACTATTTTATTATTTCGCCATAGCTTTGTGCTTACATAAATATAAATATTAATAAATAACTTATATTTGAAATCGTCACTAAAGTGCATAAAATCGTCATTAAAACATTAAAAATTCAGAAATCGTCACTAAAGTTATCCATTATAAGACGATTTCATGCAAATGCAGAGTTGCCAACCTGATGATAATTATTGTACATATAAGATAATTCGGGTGGGTGTACGATATATAATAGTAAATCTGTACGTAAAATGACAAAAAATATGTGAAAGAAGAACGAACTAAACAATTCCGATGAAGAAGATTGAAGTGTGTTCTTTACGAAACCCTCAATGTTTGGAGGTTAGTAACATTGAGTGTTAGACTGACAGTTTCTAAAACATAACCTATAAAAATAAAACAATCCTTTCATTTTCACAAATTTTCGATTTCAAATAAAATTTAATATGCAACTCGACAAAAAAATTAGCTAGTCCGATTCGAAAATTGACTCAAAATCGGGCCGGGCTTCGGGCCGGGCCGAGCCAAAGCTCGAAATTGGGTGCATCCGGCATTCCTAATGTTGATTTTTTGTTAAGGCGAAATGTTTAACTTTTTTCTTGTCAAACTTATAAAAAACCTCTACATTCTTATAACTTTCAACATTAGTTAACATAAGTAGTTAAAAAAGAGACCCTTCTAGTGTTAGTTTGTTATAAAAATTACAGATCTACAAGTATTTAACACTTTGTTTATCAAAGAATTTAGACAACTTTTTCGCAAATCTTATATAAAACTTTTTTTCTGCTCTAAAATAGGACAAGAAATCATTATGATAGGAACAAAAATCACTTTTATTTAAGTATACGAGTAATAACAATAATAATAGCAACAGCACAATGTAATTATTATGCTTTAATGAATAACCTTGAATTCTTGAAGTAAAATAATACATTTTTATTTATTAATATGTGAAGTGTGTTATTAAATCATTTTGATCCTTTTTAACTTCATCCATTTTCATTAAAATGCTGTGCATTTGATTGAACTATAAGATTTTTCGGGCCGGCCCGAAAAGCTCGAATTTTCGGGCCGGGCCAAAATCAAAAGTCCGACTCACCTCGATTTTTGAAAATGATTAGCCCGATTCGGCTCGATAAAAAATATTTTCGGCCCGACTCAATGATCGCCTCGAAATCGAGGGCCAAAGCTCGAGATCGAGTGCATCTCTAAACTCGGCACTGAAGTTCTGTTTTATCACTCATATGGTTTATTTTCCTCGGCCTTACGGCACGTCCTCTGCAATTAAATTCCGTATTCGTGATAAAAAGTAGAACTTCAATAACGTCATATATAAATAATATTATTTGCAATTAATATAAATACATAATCATTTCCCTCTGAAAACTTCTATCTTTGCCTATGTAACTCGTCAAAAGGGATTATCGAAACATTTATTTAGGTTTTTACCTCTCGCTACCCTATGTAAGGGAGGTATAGGGATCGTGCTAAAAATCGCATATAGAGATTTTAGTGAATAAGCACCTTTTGATGTCCCTAGAATCCGATTTTAATATTTTTACAATGATGTCTGTGGGTATGTATGTTTTTGAGTATGTGTGTGTGTATGTGTGTGTGTGTGTGGATGTGTGGATCCTGTGGACACGATTACTCAAATACTATCAATCAGAAAATTTTGAAATTTTGTATACCCATTCTATTACTAATGTGGGAAGAGTTGATTAGTTTTTAGTGTATATCAGATAACCGGAAGTATCACTTATACAAGCTTTTACCAGTTTTTCTTGAAAAAATTGCATTGAATATAATTTTTCCTCAACTTTTACTATTAAAAATATAATATAATGGTACAATCTTCAATTCTACGATAATATAACTTTAAAAAACTTTAAATAACTTTAAATATAAATTTATAAAATAATTTATTTTTGTACATCATCTGACCCATGCGTCAAACAAAAACATAATACTTTAATAAAATTTTGAGGTATTTAAACATATGTCACTGTCACATTTACATTAATAATGAAACCGTGTTAAGAAGAATTAAGTAGAAATATGTTTGATTTGTAAATATAAATCTGTCAGTATAAGTACGTGTTTTCAAAATGTCAAATATTGGTTTACAACTACACATTTACGACATGGATCATGTACGGCAAAAAATGTACACAGATTGCGTTTTTAGAGCACTTGGAAGTTGATGATGATTTTTCGCTGATTATCTTTTTCTTTGGTGAGGCACATTTTCTCCTCTCTGGGTATGTTAATAAGCAAAATTGTCAGGCATGGGCAGAGGAAAATCTTCATGTGATTTACGAGGTACCATTACATGTCCAAATGAGACTATTTGGTGCACACTATGGTCAGGTGGCGTCATTGGAACTTATTTTTTCGAAAATGATGAAGGTCGAACTGTTATAGTTGATGATGAGCGCTATACGCCCATGATAATCGATTATTTTTGGCACGAAATTAATTTCGTATTACAGACTTCTATTTATTAAAACAACAAATTAGATTTTGTTCATAAACTATCAACCGGAACGGAAAAAAGATACTTCCCTTAAAGCTCATTACTATTTTAAACATGGAATTTGCGGGAGGTCATGTGCTGGCCACATCAGATTTTTTGTTATAGATTTCATTTATTAGGTAATTATTTTCAAATATAAAATTTGATTTCCGACATTAAATTTCGTGAGCGAATATGGTACCTCCTTGTCACAAAATAATGAATAGAGTCAGATTTGAAATCTGTCTGTGCTATCAATTCCTTCCTGATAATTTTTCATTTTCACGGTCCAAATATTGAAAAATTGAAACATAACCTGTTCGTTGGTATCGATCTGAGCGCCTCTAGCGTCAGCGTCGGTTGTCGGGGTAGGGAGAGACGCCGCCTTTTCAATTTTCAATATTTCCCTACGAGCTCTTGATGTTTTATTCATTGCAGTGAGAGCGCCATCTTGCCAGACTCAATCAGACAATCTTATTGGAATGCATGCATATAGGTTCGTCGCATCCGTGGCGCTCCGGTTACCGGTTACGGCTGCTGGTTACCGGTAAGAGTAAGGCGAACCGGTAGCGAAACTCGAACCGGAAAACACCACCAGCGTGTTTGTTTCATCATGATTTGTAGAGGGAATTTCACCGGTTTCTCAGCTGATCTTACCGGAATAATTCCAATTCAAGAGAGGAGTACCTACAAATAAATATATCTCCAGTAGGTACTTCTTTCCATAATTTTAGAGTAGGTACATGTTTACTATGGGTTGTAATTCACTAAGCACGAAAGTCATATTGAGTTCACCTCCAAATATTTGTTATTCGCCACCCAAATTAATATTCGGATAACACAATTTTAGCCTCAATTTATTCACAATCGGTACAAAAAATAGAGTCCAGTAAATTGTTTAACAATTTGTGCATCAAATATTGCATACTGTAGTGTGGTTTTATTAGGTGTTAACAATTACTCGAAATATCAGTTATACTTCATATTATAACATTTATTCTTACAAAACCTAGAATATAAAAACTGAACATGTTTTTTTCCTAATAGATTTAGATTTTATAAAAATACGTCTCGTAAAAGAAAACTAAAGGAACTTATGGACCGTTATTACTATTATATTTATTTTCATATTATATATGGTATGTGAGGAATGTAACATTTTAAAATTTTAGAGCCAGTAACTTCAGAAATTGCATTTTTGAAACAAATTTGAATAAATTTTCTATGTATGATGTTACATGATATTCTCTAATCTCTAATAATTATTCTTAGAAAAAAATTGATGCAAAAAATTGTAGAATGTAAAAATAAAAACATGTCATGGGATCATTGGAATTAATACTACAAAATTGGATTGAAATTTACACCTACAAAAAAAAATAAAACCTTGTAATATTTTTTTTTTCTATAGCAGATGTTAAACTGTGCTTTTATCTACTCAAAATAGTAGATAAAGTAGCACTTTAACTGCAAGGGTAGATAATAGTGTATCAAGAGCGTAAAGTGGATCTTTATTGCTCGTGGTTGAAAATTGAAGCGCGAGCGTAGCGAGCGCTACAATCTAGCGAGAGCAATAAAGATACTTTACGCTAGAGATGCACACATAATTTTTTCTACGACTTTTCTAACCAAAATAGAAAAAAATAATAATACCTATTTAGTAAGTTCAATTCAACCTCAACCAATTTCTGTTTTGTGTTGTGTGTAACCATGACGATGTGAGTATCCAAGTAAATAAATACAAAATTCTGTCAGTAAAAGATAGTGATTTTTGCTGCACTCCTCCAAATATATTTGAAACGGCGCAAAATACTTCCTTGAATTTATTATCTGCAAAATCAAAAGCATTATACGAAAAGAATTATAACCTCTCCATTGAATGGTGTAAGTTAAAAAAATCAAGAATTACAGTGAAAATGTCTTACTAGCTTACTTTTTGTAAAAATCTAATGAAATCGTCTTTTCTTTGGTCCATTTATTCCATGCTAAAATCTACACTAGCAGTTAAGAACTGAAAACTCTAGTGAGTGTCACAGTCACAGAGTCTAATTTATCTTCGTCAGCTGTTTTCAAGTTCTGGAATGAATATACAAAACTGCCAAAAGTGCACATTCAATTTTAACATTATCCGCCAATAATTAAATCCAATAAGTTTGTTAATTATGAAATGTGTGTTATTAAATATTTAAAGTTGTAATACAATGTACATTCACCAGTAGAGTTGTTATTATATATAATTAAATACCTAACCTAACTAAATTGGTAATGTAGCTAACTTCAGGTATATTGTTTGTAGCACGTTTCTAGTGTAAACCTAACCTATATTTTAGATTTCGTAAGTATTATTTTAATAAATTAAGATTTCAGCAAAAATATGTATTTATCTAAGCGAGCAAATTGAGCACTTTACCGCGCGTTGCTATGGGAGACGCGCGGTAAAGTATTTTTTTGCTCGTTCCTTAGTAACCATCAACTTTACGATGACAAAATAGAGCACAAATGTCAACTTTTCATGGTGGTCGTAGAAAAAGTAACATTTTAACAGCAAGGGTAGATAAAATACTTTAATTCTTATTTATTTACGTACAAAATCCATGACAACCCACATACATACCGTGATTTTAAAATTGTGTTCAATTATTAATAACATATACAATTGGTATTTTTTATTCTTTTCTTTTACATCTCCTATAGAAAAAAATAGAATTTTATACACGACGGTAAAATTAAATTATCGACTCGCGAAAAATAATTCACAAGCGATTTTTCCTCTCGTCTATAAAATATAATTTTATCGTCTTGTATAAAAAATAACTATAACACTGTGTATCATAATGTGTACTATCTCAGTCTATTATGAATTATACTTCATTTCACGTAAGAAAATAATAAATGGCGCTTGTGAGTCGACCATTTTTACATGCATTAAATAAATAATTTAAAATCGTGATATCAAACTTTGTTAATAATAAAAATATTTTTATCTGTAAATTGTAAGTGCCCTGAATATCAAAAATTACATCAAAACATGGTTAAATATCGTTTAATTCTGTAGATTTTATTTGATAATTTACAGCTGACAAGTGATATTTTTTCACTTATGTGAAATAGGTTAGCATTCTGACCAATCAAAGGGTAGAATTTATATCCCTATCTAAACCAACGCTATTTTCTTATGTGAAATGAAGTACAGTAGTTTAAAAATTTTCTAAAAATAATTTTTTGACAATTCATGTTATTATAAATATTAAAAAAAATGAATTCTTGAGTAAATAAATTGAGAATTTGAAATGTTTGTAATTGACAGATAACTGTCGAAAATCAAGAGTTGTTTATGTATTAAATATTAAGTTCATGGTATAATATTGTTGAAAGCAAAAAGTGAATAACCGCCAGGAAATAATTTTCAACGGAATTTTTTCCTTTCATACTATTAGCTAAATTAAATAGAATCAAATTTATTTATAAATTTCTAAGAAAAATTATATGCGACAAATATTTTTCTAGAACTTAATTACTTACATTTTTCATTTCAAACACATACACTAAATATTTGGCACTAAAAATATGAATAAAAAATACTAATTTATTATTATATTTTTGGCTAACATTACGCTGTAGACGTGACTCACAGAATCTTAATAAATTAGTAAATAAATCTTCGTTCTTTTGAAAATAAAAAAACCAGAAAATATTTACATTTATAAAATAGAAATAATGAAGAAAAAGCACTTCAGCATATTAGTTTACCTTTAGTAATAAAAATAAGAACTATAATAAATCTTTTCGAACAATGGAAAACTTAAAATTTCCATTTTAATTACAGTATAAAAAACCTATTACAATATTCACTCCTAACATTTACCTACATTCTGCTAATTTACATACACACCGTATTGTTAAAAAGTATTGACAATTAAATGGTATCCCTTGTGTTTACATACATTTGAGATTTAAACTGGTGTAAGGAGATACGTGTTTAAATCATAGACTCCGGGATTTAATTTATAAATTATTTTATAAATTTTAAATAAAATATATAGAAAAAGTATTAATGCAGACCTGTGGAAAATTTAATAATCTTTATTTTTTATAATAATTGCGAAAAAATGTAATTTAAATGCATTTTTTACAAAATAACTGTTTTGAGCTTCAAGGAAAGTGCTACTTCCGGTTATCTGATTTACACCAAAATCTAATGGGCTCTTTCCATATTTAAGTAGAGCCAAAGTACACAGTTTCAGATTTTTCAGAATGATAGTATTTGAGTAATCGTGTCCACAGGACACACACACATATACACACAAACGTACACACATATACATATATACTTACATACATCATTGTAAAAATGTTAAAATCGGATTCTGGGGACATCAACACGTGCTTATTGTCTAAAATCTCTATATACAATTTTTATCACGATTCCTATACCTCCCTTACCTATTGTAACGGGAACTCGGAAAATAACAATTTTCAAAAACAAATATCAAATCAGAACAATTGTTTTTCTAATCAATTATGTATTAACTATACATTTGTTAGTATCCATCAGGTACAGTCAAATCAAAATGCAGTTGGTACAAAATATCACGAATATTAATCAATGAAACATAAGTATTTTTTACCTTCCATCACTTTCGGGTAAGGAAAGTATTGTCTTAGATCAAAAAATTCGGTGGTGAGTCTTTTATGAATAAGCACGTTTTAGGGTCCCTACAATACGATTTTACTAGTTTTACGATGATGTCTGTGTGTGTGTGTGCGTGCGCCCGTGTGTGTGTGACAATTTTTTCTCCGACGTTAACTCCAAAACTACGATTCTAAAAATTATGATTCTTTCATATTCCTCTTTTTTACAACCATATGAAGGGCTGATTAGATTTTGATTCTAATTGGTCAACCGGAAATTCTCTTATTTGAAATTCTTAAGAGGTTTTCTTGAAAAAAACGCAGTTATGTGATTATCAATATGAAAGAATATCTTATTCTCTATACGGTTTGATTATACATTTTCCTTCATATTCAATACAAATAGAAATGTAGAGAGATTAAGAGATTAACTTTCAAAAATCAGTCAGCTTTGCTAAAATTATGGAAACAGCAGATATATTCAAAAAATTCTAATTGACAGATGCCAGTGGCAAGTGCAAAACTGAAGTGGAAAGTATAGGATCAGAAAGTAATATAAATGACAGAGTGTCCCTCGCAAGAGACTTGCAGTTTCAATGCCAGAAGTACGAGGAAGGTCAAAGAGAAGATGAAAGGACTGTGTAGCAGAAGATTTGAGAGAGGAAGAACTGTGTGAAGAAGATGCGTTGGATAGGAATGATTAAGTGTCAAGTGCAATTTACATAATGTACGTTCGTGTTATAATTTTATTGGATATATAGAATTTTTTGAAAGGAATATGGAATTTGTAAAAAATAGTGTGTTCGTGTTGACAATTTTACAGTATATATAGAATCTTTTTCAAGGAACTTTTGGTATGGGATTTGTATAAAATTCATCGAATTGACGGAAGGTTTTGTCTGGCCACAACAGATTTTTTACCTTCCGTCACCTTTAGGTAAGGAAGGTATTGTCTTTGGTCAAAAAATTCGGTGGTGAGTTTTTAATGAATAAGCACGTTTTAGGGTCCCTACAATACGAATTTACTATTTTTAAGATGATGTCTGTATGTGTGTGTGTGTGTGTGTGTGTGTGTGTGTCCGTGTGTGTGTATGTATGTCCGTGTGTGACAAATTTTTCTCCGACGATAACTCCAATACTACAATTCTAAAAATTATAATTCTTTCGTATTCCTCTTCTGTACATCCATATGAAGAGTTGATTAGATTTTGGTTATAATTGATCCACCGGAAGTACCCTTATTTGAAGTTTTTAACAGTTTTTCTTAAAAAAAAAAAAACGCAGTTAAATATTGTTTTTTGACATTTTGTTATTATACATATCAAAGAAAATATTCTTTTCTATACAGTTTGATTATACATTTTCCTTCATATTCAATAAATGTAGATTTAAAGCATTATAAAGAAATTAATTTTAAAAAATTAGTCAGCTTTGCTATTTATCATGGAAACAGCTGATGCTGATATATTAAAAAAATTCTAATTGACAGATGTCAGTTGCAAGTGCAAAACCAAATATGGAAAGTGTAGGATCACAAAATTGGTATGTCATAGTGCTCCTCGCAAGTGACACGCAGAGAAAGGCTAAAGAGAAGATGGAAGGACTGTATCGCAGAAGACTGAAAGGAATGCCTGTGTCAAGAAGATGTGTTGGACAGAAATGAGTGGAAGAAAATAGGAAACAGCTACCTCTAATAAAATAGGGGAAGCTGAAGAATAAGAAGAAGTGTCAAGTGCATTTTACTTAGTGTATCTTTATGTTATAATTTTATTGGATTTATACAATAGAAATAGTATGTGTTCGTGTTTGATTTTACATGATATTATATAGAATCTGTTCCAAGGACCTTTTGGTATGGGATTTGTACAAAATTCATCGAATTGACAGAAGGTTTTGTCTGGCCACAACAGATTTTTTTATAATTTATTATCATAAATTTTGAATTTCAATAGTTTTAAAAATTATATCCATTTGGAGAGTTTTGTTATGTGCCATCCATACTAAACATAAAACTCGTAATATATGCCATAATTTGGGACAGAGGGAATATTTACAATTTACAAAAAAATCTTTGGCACTATCGAAAGCTTGATTTTCAAAAAGACATCAGTCACAATCTACACGTATCCTCACATCCACCAACGCCGTCTATGTGTGCGAGCGTGTGACAGCCGACGAAACGTCATTAGCCAAATTGAAAGCTGCATCTTACTGTTGACAACCGCCCAGCGCGGTAGCCAATATCGCAATCGAATGCCCGTGAGCAGAACGCAGCTGGCCGACTGCTTTGTTTGAATAGCACTCCAGTATGTAGATATAAGGAAAAGCCAGTTTCAAGTTGAAAGTGTGTTTGAATCGATAAAGGCGAAAGAGAATTGGAAACATTTTTTGATGGTATTCTGCTGCGGAGTAATTGAAACATCGGAAAAATGATAAGAGATCTCTATCGTTTAAAGAATTTTATTAAAATTTCGAATAGGGTGTATTTTAAAATGAGGAGTGATGAAATTTTATATTGTATGTGCTTTAAATTTGAAAAGTTTTCTACGCTTATATACCAGTACAATTTACTATCATGATAAGCAAGCATCTTTTATAAAATATACCTTTCATAACAGGGTGGTACATCGAAAGAGGCAACGAAGCGATTTCATTGTTAATTTTGAAAAACTGTTAAAAACTTTAAATAAGGGAACGTCCGGTTGACCAATTTACCAATTATTATAACCAAAATCTAATCAGTTCTTCATATGGATGTAAAGAAGGGGAATACGAAAGAATTATAATTTTTAGAATTATTGGAGTTATCGTCGGAGAAAAATTTGTCACACACGGACATAACATACACATGGACATAACATACACACACAGAGACATCGTAAAACTAGTAAAATCGTATTCTAGGGAACCTAAAACGTGCTTATTCATTAAAAACTTACTACCGAATATTTTGTCCAAAGATAATACCTAACTTATCTAAAGATGACGAAAGGCAAAAAATGATGATTTTCCACTTTAAAGGTTAGCTTTATCTTTTTCGTATTATTATGAAATGAGAGATTATTGATTGATTTGGTCACTTTTTCATATATTAGTGCGAACAGACAAACGCGCTAATGCGAAAATAGTATATTATGTAGCAAGTGTGTGAAGATGAAATTTTTACATGAGGGTGGAGATTGCGACACGAGCCGAAACCACTCGAATGTAAAATAGGCTTCACACACGTGTTACATACTATACTGTTTCTACGACCTTGCAATAAAACATATTTTTTCTTCACATTGTCATTCGTTTAACGTAAAGCCTCTGTATTATCGGGTTGTGTAACCATGGTTACCAACGTTACGGGTGTTTAACAGCTTTGTTTTATTAAAATACAATTCAGTTTGTAATATTTAAAATAATGACCGGTGCGTGAAATGCTACTTCTCGTACAGTGTGCAAAAAATCAAACTTCACACATAAAAATTGATACGTAAAGTACTCACTTCACCCATGGGAGTAGAAAAATGTCATTATGGCATTCACTATGAAACGGGATGTTAATATTATTCAAATTAATTCTGGCAAACAGTTTTTGTTTCTGATTATAAGAAATTAAATTAATTTTACAGCTAATAAAAATAAAAGATAATTGAGGGGTACTAGGAAAAAATCGTATAGAAACACTAAGTTTATTATAAACCGCGCAAAAAGAAAAAACAAAAAGCCCAATACAACCACGAAATGCCCAATTAAGCCCATAAATATGCACAGGGCCGGGTTATTTTTCTTAAAAAAAAAACATGTTTTTGACAGCCATGGTACTATGTGTGCCATAACAAAAAAAAAATGAAATGTACGCGTTGTATATAAAGTGCTATTCAATAAATAATGATTAAGATTAAAAAATATTATTTAATAATTATTTTACGAGATATTTTAAATTTGATGTCAGTGTCACACTATTGCTATCTTTTTCTCGCAGCCTACCATAGAGTCTGGTGCAGAGCGAGAGAAAGATAGGAGTGTCGCCCTGACTTCATATTGACATTACAAATCAAATCCAGTTACATTAAAGACAATTAAAACTTTTTAATACTATGAATTGCTTCAAAATTAAATGAACTTCATGTAAAATAATAAAAAAATTAGAGTGGACTTGGGAACAGAAATTACTGTTACAGCTAAATGGTATACTGAAAAATGTTTATCTAAATTGCTCACTAGAATTCCAGAGAGAGACAGAGGAATTATGTTAACGTGATAATGTGTCTTCCCACAGGGCAGCTTTAACACTTAATTTTTTGGTGAAAAAGATAAAAAAAAATCTGTTGTGGCCAGCACAAAACCTTCCGTCAATTCGATGTATTTTGTACATATCCCAAACCAAAAATTCCTTGAAAAAGATGCTGTATATCCTGTAAAATTTTAACACCAGCAGACTATTTTTTACAAATTCCATACCGAAAGTTCCTTTCCCTATTTATCTGCTGTTTCCATAATTTTAGCAAAGCTGACTCGTTTTTGAAAGTTAATCTCTCTATATGTATTGAATCTGAAGGAAAATGTATAATCAAACCGTATATAGAATAAGATATTCTTTCATAATGATAATCACAAAATGTCGAAAAATGATATTTAACTGCGTTTTTCAAGAAAAAATGTTAAAAACTTCAAATAAGGGTACTTCCGGTGGATCAATTATAACCAAAATCTAATCAGCTCTTCACATGGATGCAAAGAACAGGAATACGAAAGAATTATAATATTTAGAATTGTAGTATTGGAGTTATCGTCGGAGAAAAATTTGTGACACACACACACACACACACACACACACACACACACACACACACATACAGACATCATCTTAAAAATAGCAAATTCGTATTCTAGGGACCCTAAAACGTGCTTATTCACTAAAAACTCACCAACGAATTTTTTGACCAAAGACAATACCTTCCTTACCTAAAGGTGACGGAAGGTAAAAAACACTCCCGCGATACTCCCCTGATTTAGAAATGTACCACATTTGACTATATTTTTGCAATAATTACTGAGTAGAAGGTTTTGATTTGAAAAAGAAATTGATGCTGCAATATACAGTTCATGATTATTTTAAAAGCTTTCCAGAAGAAGATTAGTTGGGTGCATTTAAGGAAAGAGTGGTGAATTGTAATATAACCCATTACTGTCAATAGTTGTAGCATGTCCCGTATAATACTGATACATTTTACATTTGTATGTACCACGTTTAAGAATTCTGTTTCCTAAGACAAAGTTAGTACAAGTATGAATTAATTTATAAATGGAAAAATCATGGAAGTCGTAATGAAATTGGTAAAACCGTAGAACGTAATTCATTTGATTTGTTTGCTTGGCAATATTAAGAGCTGTACTCTTTAGGCAGGCCGCGCCGTAATTCTATCAGTGAGAGTACACACCACACATTAGCATGTCGTGTTATTTCGATTTTTAATCTGGTAAATCTGTTTACTTTGGCGAATCCTCGGCTCTTCGCTTGTTAATATCCACCGTTAATTGAAATTCGTGTCGGTTTACATGTTTTAATATCCTAATGGATGCAGTACAGCGCCACTGTCGCCAATCCAACCGGAAAAAATATGCACAGAATATTTTCACCGTGTAACAGAACAGCAACAGAACTGCGATTGATGTTCAGCTTTGAAACAATTTTTATAAAAAAATCAATTCACTAATTAATTCATTTGTACGATGAAATAAAACGCAGTACCTAACGAAAATAGAGAGGTTCCATTTACTAATTACATACAAGCTTTTTCTTTAAATGATGCATATTAATTTTAAAAAAAAAGCTTTAATATGCTTATTAAGTATCTATCATCTGTATTTGAATGACGCTCATTATGACACAGATTTTCATTTCGATACAGATTGTTTTTGATACAGATTTTCTTTTTACTTCTATACAGACTATCATTATCATGCAGATTATGATTTTATAACCAATTTATAGGTTTATAGTTAGTTATGAATAGTCGTAAAAAAATATGCAACTCCTATATAATGACAACACTGAAATATATACTAACTGGAATGCGCGTACGAACCGTGACTGTGAAGGCATATTGAAAGCCTGTTGCTGGAGTAGTCGGCAAACATCGAGACAGTTCGTGAGTAGACGGAAATTATTTCGTGTGGCGCAGGTTTAAATAAATGAAGCATAACATGAAAATAAAGCGATCAGCTATGATACGAGTTATTCGGCTAGGTTCGGTTCGGCACGAACATGCGCGAACAGGACCAGCCATTATTGTTCAATGAGGCTTCAGTGCAGCGTACGCTGATAGAGTATGCGAGTTCCAGTTAGTATATATTTCAGTGAATGACAATGACTATTTTTTAGGTTTGTTAAAACTACACCATTTTCATTAAAATGGGTTTTTAACGGAAACGAGTAAAACAATGAAACGACATAGCACCTTTTTTACCTATCGCTAAATGAGGTATTGGAATCATGCCAAAAATCACTTATCCAGATTTTAGTGAATAAGCACGTTTTAAGGTCCCTATAATCCGATTAAAACATTTTTAAGATGCGCGCGCGCGCGCGCGCGTTTGTGTGTGTGTGTGTGTGTGTGGATGTTGGAACCACGGTTTCTCAAATACTATAAGACTTAAAACATGTTTAACTGCCGTTTCCTCAATCTGACATTATTGGGAAGAGCTGATTAGATTAGAGACAACTGGAAATACTATAGTTTCTTAAAAAAAAAATTAAATATTATTTTTTGAAAATTTATGTTATTACAAATATTAAAGAAAATAAAAATATACAATACATTTAAATTTTTTTATTATATCTTCTATAGAGATAGAAATAAAGAAATATAAATAAATAAAATAATATATTGTAATGGAATCTCACAGCCCATGGAAAACAAGTGGAAAAATTAAAATGTTTGTAATTGACAGAAAATACAAATACCAGTGTCAAAAATCCAGATACATTTCTGAAGGCTTTTTTCTGAGAAGTAGATTTAATATTTCTTATTTTATTATTAATTAATATTTTTAATTACAAATACCCATCAAAAATACCGCCAATCTAGTCAATGAATTTGAAGAATCTCGACTATTTAGAAGAGGAGGAGGATACCTACTTATTTAAAGAATGAATTAAAATATATAAAAATTAATGAATAATAGATGTAATTAGAATTTTTTGTGTGTACCAGAATTGTAAATACAAATGTACTTTTATAGTCCAATATGGAAATGGCGCGAGGTCTTGTGCTGGTCATAACAGATTTTTTCACAATGTATATGACTATCCTTTTTACTCTTGTTGCATAAATGACTATTAATACACTTGCATGAATAGCTATCATTATAAACTCGTTGGATAATATATTATTTATATACCCATTTTTTTACAGTTCATATTTTTAATTATTACTATACTCTGTTTTTTGACTAGGAGGAGTAAATGTGCAGTGTTTTAGTGCTGTCAATCATTTATGGATTATTTTAGAAAAAAAATTTCAAATAACAGTTATAGAAAAATTAATTGTACGAAACGTGTGTGTGAAGTATTTTTCTCTAAAATAATTCATAAACGATTGACAATTAAAACACTGATCCTGGTTAAAACACAAAGTATACCTAGTAGTTGCTGTGGATATTAATATTTCTAGAATTGTTATTTGAAATAATTGTAGGCATCTTTTATTTAAAGTACATTTTCTCTAAAGTAATCCATAAACTATTGACAGAGATAAAGCAATGCTAGTCAACTGCTCGTTAATCACTCTTAATCAGTTGTTCATATTGCCAGTACCAGCCAAATAATCATTTGTACCCCTGTTTTGGGACAGTACGGTATGTATTTGTACGAATCTTTAAAACATTTCTTTCTGATAAACTACGTGATGATAAATGTTCTATTTTATTTTGGTATACTCCTGCGTCACTATACTTATATTTTTAATTTCATTTCATCAGCTGATTAAATCACAACAGCGATTCAACTTAAAATAAAAATGACTTTGAAATGTACTTATAATCTTTTTGTTTGGCTCTTGATCAAGCGAAAATTAAAAATAAAGTTCATATTTTTAACAGTCTGATGTGAACCGTGCAAGATCAAGACTTTTCGTTTGGCGGTCATCGGAAATATTTCTATATTTCGGTGGTGATTATTTCTATATTTCCGTGGCGCTAGCGCATGCGTGCTGACGTCACAATATGGCGTCCGGGTGACAACCAGGCACGTTTTTAATTTTGTGGCCCTTCGTAAGCATGCTTTCATTTCTTACCTCGCGTTTTCTTGACAGCGCAGAGTAGGCTCAGGGGGACCACATTTTTCCTGATTTATATTTCTGTTTTGTTGGACAAGGGGAGGGGAATTTCGTTGCACTAATGAAATAATTTTATATTATAAAATTCTAGATATTTTAATGAATTTTGCATGATAAATAATCAAAAATGCTCACCAAGAAAATATAGACGCAATATTGGAATGCCCTATATTTAAGTAAGTTATGCACGATAAAAATAGTAATTGCTCGGTATTTTAAGATATTATGCAGAGTAAAAAATACTATATATGCCCAATAAAAAAAGCTGTTGTGGCCAGCTCAAGACTTCTCGCCATTACCATATTAGGCTATACAAGTATTGTATTGCACTTCGCTATCGAACCGTCGTTATATAACAAAAAATTACAGAACTTTACCCAAATATTGTTTTCTATTGTATTTAACATGTCTTCTGCACACATATAATTCTAATTATATCTATTTTTCATTGTATGAGGAAGTTCCTAAAGGTTTCAGATTCTTCCAATTCATTAATCAGATTGGCGGTATTTCTGATGGATAAATGTCACTAAAACTGTTGATTTTTGACACTGACATCTGTCGTTTACAAATTATGTTATAAATATTTGAATTTGTCAACTGGTTTCCTTAGTGTAGTTTCGCCTACGCGACTTATCGACTCCCGATATTCTATATATTATAGCGTCTTTATCTCTAAATTAATAGAAGATATAATAAAAAATTTAAATGTATCAGATGCAGAATTTTGTTCTTCAAAATTAGTAATATCAAAAATTTTCAAAAAATAATATTTAGAAGAATTTTTTTTAAAAACTATTATTTCCGGTTGTTCAATTGTTACCAAAACTTTTTCAGCTCTTCCCAGGAATGACAGATTGAGGAATTCATAGTTAAACAGGTCTTATCTATTATAGTTTTTGAGGAATCGTCCCTCCGACATCCAGCCATACACACATACACACATACACAGTGAATTTTGTATCCATAAAATAATGCCGTGCACGTTCAACATGAATTATTTTTACGAACGTTTAATTTGTTCCTATTTTAAAATATTTTGAGTTTATAATAAAGAATAATAAATGTACAAAGTACAATTGCGATACTTGGCGAAACTGTTATAAATTATAAATCATACTTGACACATTTTACAAGATTTCAGGCATTTATCAGATACTGGCCCATTGAACCAAAACCACAAGCGCGTTTCACTCTTATTGGAGCTCTTCAGTGTGGTTTACTAACATCTCTAGAAGGCACTGACCAGTTTGAGTGGACGGATGATAAACTTCCCAAAATGATATAATGCCGGCAGAAGTAACTAACCACACTCAGAGCCAGTACACCACACTGAAGAACTAACTCCAATAACATCAAAACACGTTTGTGGTTCTGGTTGAGTGGACCAGTCTCTGACAAATGACCGAGAGGTTGATTCAAAGACTAGAATCTTGTGAAACGTGTCAAGTATGGTTTTAAACATAGGCGCCGCCAGATTTTTTTCCAAATTTTTTCTAAATTTATTTATTTTTTATTGAGAAGTACATTAATCAGTAAAACACAAATTAAAATAAAAATATTTATTCATTAAATAGAAATTTCAATTTTCGTCTGTTTTTAGCGAAACTATATATAACTTCATCCATAAACTGGTAACCTAATTAAATTTTTAAAAGGTAAGTTTAGAATATATGATTAATTTGTAAATAATAAAAACAAATATTGAATTAAATCATTTGATACTAGCGGGAATTCCGTCGATTTGGCAACACTGACAACAAGAGTGATGGGAATAATATAGTAAAGCGCATTAATGTGATCAAACAATGCCATTGTTGCAATCAATTTTATCATTGTTGTAATTAGGTTTTTTTTTTGAAGTGGTTATTTATTTAATAATAAGTTCAGAAAGATATTCCAATTTATTAAAAATATAATAATGTAATTTATGTAGTTTTAAAATTAATGGTGGAAATAAAATATTAGATACTTTCTCGCAGGGGAGTAACTGCCCGCTCTTGCCCCTCCCCCCTGACGGCACCCATGATTTTAAATATTATATTATAATAAAGAATATAATTTTGAATTTAATACGGGACCCGAATCAGAATATAAGTTTATTTTTAAATTTGTATAATTAGAATAGCCCCACTTAATTTAAATCAAAATCGGCGTAGATTTCTATGTGCAAATAAATGTAAATAGTGTGAACAATTATGGAAATTCAAAAGTTGTATTGTTGCATAATTAAGAGAAAATGAAGCTTATTAAAAATGAATAATATCTGTTTATAATGATGTAAAAATGTTCAAATACGGCCCGCGTGATGTTAACAAGCTCGGGCAGCGCTAGCCGGTCATTACTCATATGACGGAACTATTTAAATTGAAAATAATCTGAGTTCGGCCCTGGGGTACAATACAGCCTCAGCCTCGTTCGCCCGTGATTTATACTCCGGGGTCCTGACCTGACATATCGAAAATTACAACTTATTGCTTTTAAAAAATCTAATTAGCTTGTATCGGATTTCTTTATAATTGATTTAATTGCAATCGCGACAAAAATGTTGTCAACTCAACGGGGAGATTATTATTCGTGTTTATATTCACTTCATATTCGATTTACGAGAGGAACGTTTTTCGATTTGCTTCGATTGATTTTATATTTATTCACCAGTCTAAATACATATTACTATTCAACTTTATTTTTACTCTTTATACGGTTGGTTTGCAGTGATTTAAAACAATATCAATATAATAACAATAATAATGAATAAATTGATTAATATTTCTATGACATGCAAATAAATTAAAAATTCTTATTTACTTTATTCAAAAACTACATTCAAAATTAATAATTTATCTGATTCGCTATTGCTATTATTATTCTAACATAATACTGCTTAAATATTTAAGTTACTTTTTTCACTACTAGCCTAGGAACCCACTATTATTTACCTTTATTTGACATGAGAAATTGTTTTTCACTACCGCTTGCTTGTAACCATGGTAACCTAGGTTAATAATAATTTATTATTAACCTTGGTCTATAATGCAAACTGTCACTTTTCAATCAAACTCAAGCCTCCAAATCCAAATATTATTTAACTCATTAAACTCAAGAAAGGTGTTAAGCATATAATTTAAATTTGCCACTATAATTTTAAATTGACCTAGGCTAGCCTCGCCTGGCCACTGTGCTGTTTTGGTGAAAATGTGAAATATTTGTAGATGTCCTACATCTGAACATTGAACAAATCACTATTTTTTTGTATTTGTAGGTAAGTACATTTCAATTGATTTATTTAAAAATAATAATAATAAACTAATAAAACTGCTGACTGTAACAGCACAAAGTGTTTTTATTAAATAATTAAATCAAATACAAATCAAGGCCCATAAGTGAGGTTATCAAAGCAGCGAAATGAGCAAAACGTCAGATAAAGACAAATGCAGCCTACTTTGTTTTTGTGAATATTAACAAATAAGTAACGCTAGTATTCATGTTAAAATTATTGTTATTATCAATAAAATAAAATTCAAAGAGAATTTTTGTGCTAGTAATGAAAAAAATAGTATATAAACCACGGTTGAGAAGACCATTATTGACCAGGCGCCTTATATCCCTCGGTCTTCGCCCTCGGGTTACAATAGGCGCTGGGTCAATAATGATTATCTTCTCAACCTTGGCGTATAATATACTATTTTTACCTCCCGCTTCCCTTGGTAAGGGAGGTATAGAGATCATGCTAAAAATCACATGTTGAAGTTTCAGTAAATTTAATGTCCCTAGAATCCGATTTTAACATTTTCACTATAATATATATATATATGTGTGTGTGTGTGTGTGTGTGTGTGTGTGTGTTGTGTGTGTGTGTATGGATTTTGTCAACGCTCTAACTCAAATATCATTCAGAAAATTCTGAAACCTTATTTTCGTGTAAATTAGGTAACCGGAAATGACACTTTACTTGAAGCTCAAAACACTTTTTTTCGAAAAATACCTTTAAATGTATTTTTTCGCGATTTATGTTATTATAAGAATTAAAGATTATTAAATTTTATACAGGTATGCATTCATAGATTTTCTGTATATTTGATAGATAAAATAATCCCGGAGCCTATAAAGATAAACACAGTTCTTTAGTTACACAGTTCAGATTTCAAATATATGTAACTGACATAGGTAAATGTCACTGTCAAAGTGAAAACTATTAGTTTCAGGATTTCAAATGAGTAATAGTAACGTTTTAAACCTAGTGCTGAAAGTTGGATATTTCACACGAACGTGAAGTTTGAGGGTTTGAGCCACGAGCCGAAGGTGAGTGGTTTAATCACGTGAGTGTGAAATACCCTTTCAGCACGTGTTGTACAAGATATTTTTCCGACGACCACAAAAAATAAAACAATATAAAATTTTCATAAAAATATTAAAACATTATGTTTACATCATTGCTATCAGAATTCACCAAAAATTATGTTAAAATCTGATAAATCATAGTCCAGCCTTTTTAATCCGTGTAAATTCAGCAAATTATTTGCAACTGTCAAATTTTTACATACAAATTTATAGGTTAGTTCGCTCAGTTATCGCAGCGTGTGATAATATCATATCAGTTGCGGACGCATCTGATTGGCTAACGATCTTTCATTTCACACAGCTTTGGAGTGATGTGCAATGACCAACTTTCAGTAATAGTTTAGCGGGTGAATTTATGTACTTTTCGTAGTGGTCATCGGAAAAGAAAATTGTAAAAGTAAATGAAACAATAGTTATATTATACGAATCCAAAGGAACAAAATATAGATTCCAGCATTAATGGTGGCTGCGTACCAGAGTGTCTGGTTGCGAATCTGGGGAACCGGATTCGATCCCGACCGACGCCAAATATTTCGAATTTTAAATGGCACAAAAGTGACCCCTGTGGTGCACTCTCCACGCCAGCAATAAGTGTCCGTGAGGTGACGCCTGGTAAGCGCCCGCACGGTACAAATATGTCAACATCATTACCGATATCTGCGGTAAAGCAGATTGTGGCAAACTCAGAAATGGCTAATATGCCGTGATGATATATTTATTTATTTATTTATTTATTCATTAATAAATATGTAGTGCTGGCCACAACAGATTTTTAATATTTGAGAAAAAAAATATAACATCGCATTAGTCGCATTTTTTTTCACAAGCGTATATAAAAAACGATGTCCCGGAAAATAAATGTATTACAAATGAATCCCATAGTCAAGTTATAGTTTAATATTCCCTGATGAAGTTATAAAACATGTAGCGAAATATTGGAAATTTAAATAAATTAACTACTTTATGGTATAACAACAATATAATTCCTCATAATGGCCGTCGGTAAATCCGTTACTACATTTTATCCATTGTTCAAAAATGTTGAAATTTTGTCGCCAGGTATGTCTCTACTCATTTTTGGGCTCAGGGGCGAGACGTCACAGGATGCGATGTGTGCGTCGCACAGGGGCCACACTTGGTTATGGGCGATACAAGCAACATTGTATATATTTAATAAGACTTAATTTTATTAATTATTTGATTTAAAGTACTAACTGATTAGGCATACATTCATATTGCATGTGCAGTGTGTAAATTATGTCTATTGGCAACTCCAAATTAAGCATGAGACATCCAGCGGGAATATTAGAATTAGTGAAATACAGATACTAACGCCATTTCAAATTTAAAAAAACACTGACACCAATGAATTTTTAAAATTCTGTAAAGATTTAGCAATTCTGTCAACTGACAATACAAGAAACGAATAAGATATTAATGACATTGTATATGAAGAAATTAATATTTTAAAACATTCACTGAAACCGGATACGATTACATATAAAGTTCTAGAATATAAGCTACAAAGCGACTTATGTTCTGCTTTTCCCAATATTTTAATTGTTATTAGAATTTTTTTAACATTACCGGTATCTGTTGCTTCTGGTGAACGCTCTTTTTCCAAATTAAAAATTGTAAAAATATATCTTAAAGAGTTCAATAGACTATACAGATTTTGAATTTAACTATGATTTCTATAGAGCATGAAATATGTGAACAATTAGAAATACATGAACTAATTTTCTGACCCCCAATAATTTAAATGTATAGGTACAAACGTTTAAAATTTCTACTTGTTATCTTCCGTCACCTTTAGTTCAGGAAAGGTATTGTTTTTGGTCAAAATATTCGGTGATGAGTTTTTAATGAATAAGCACGTTTTAGGGTCCCTAGAATACAAATTTACTGTTTTTAAAATGATGTATGTGTGTGTGTGTGTCTGTCTGTGTGCGTGTGTGTGCGTGTGTCGGTGTATGTGTGTGTATGTGTGTCCGTGTGTGTGTATGTGTGTGTGTGTGTTTGTGTGTGTGTGTGTGTATGACAAATTTTTCTCCGATGATAACTCCAATACTACAATTCTAAAAATTATAATTCTTTCGTGACGCCTGGTAAGCGCCCACGCGGTAAAATATATCGTCATCATTATCGATGTCTACATGTGTTGTAAATACTGGCACATGCAGAAATGGGTAATATGCCGTGATGATATATTTATTTATAATTCTTTCGTATTCCTCTTCTTTACATCCATAAGAAGAGCTGGGATCGCTTGGCCGTGTGCGTATTGTGTCCGGTTGCCAATCTGGTGACCCGAGTTCGATCCCGGCCAGGGCAGAGTTTTAATCGCACAAAAGTGATCCCTGTGGTGCACTCTCCACACCAGCTATGAGTGCCCGTGAGGTGACGCCTGGTAAGAGCCCACACGGTAAAATATATCGTCATCATTACCGATGTCTACATGTGTTGTAGATATTGGCATACCCAGTAATGGGTAATATGCCGTGATGATATATTTTATTTATTTATTTTAAGAAGAGCTGATTAGATTTTGATTATAATTGATCTACCGGAAGCAATCTTATTTGAAGTTTTTAACAGTTTTCCATAAAAAAAACGCAGTTAAAAATTATTTTTTGACATTTTGTTATTATAAATTTTAAGGAAAATGCTCTTGTTTATATGGTTTGATAATACATTTTCCTTTATATTCAATAGATATAGAGTTAAAGCACTTTAAAAAGAGATTAATTTTTAAAAATCAGTCAGCTTTGCTATTTATCATGGAAACAGCTGATATATTAAAAAAATTCTAATTGACAGATGTCAGTGTCAAGTGCAAAACCAAATATGGAAAGTATAGGATCTGAAAGTAGTATAAGTTACAGTGTCTCTCCTCTCGCAAGTGACATGCAGTTGCAGTTTCGCCTCAATGCCGGGAGTACGAGTAAGGCCAAAGAGAAGATGGAAGGATTGTATCACAGAAGACTTGAAAGAGGAAGATCTGTGTGAAGAAGATGCGTTGGACAAGAATGAGTGGAAGAGAAAAGTAAGGAACAGCGACCCCTAATAAAATAGAAAAAAGCCGAAGAAGAAAGAAGGAAGTGTCAAGTGCCATTTACATAGTGTATATTAATATTACAATTTTATTGGATTTATAGAGTATTTTCAAAGGAACTTTTGGTATGGGATTTGTAAAAATAGTATATGTGCGTATTACAGTTTTACATGATAGAATCTTTTCCAAGGAACTTTTGATTTGGGATTTGTACAGAATACATCGAATTGACGAAAGGTTTTGTGCTGGCCATAACAGATTTTTTTTAATTGGGCAAGAACGAAATAAACGCACATCACATAACTGTGTGATTTGCAGGAGAAGCAAGACCCGGGGTTGGTACAATTCAATTTTAATTCCACTAATTCTATGTAATTCCACTAATTTCCAAATTAATTAAGCTAATTCCCAGCTAATTCCGGTAATTCTTGAGTAATTCATCTAATTCCCAGGTAATTCCGGTAATTCCCAGGTAATTCCGATAATTCCCAGGTAATTCCGATAATTCCCAGGTAATTCCGCTAATTCCTAAGTAATTCCGCTAATTCCTAGTTAATTCCGCTAATTCCTAAGTAATTCCAGTAATTCCCAAGTAATTCCGGTAATTCCCAGGTAATTCCGATAATTCCCAAGTAATTCCAGTAATTCCCAAGTAATTCCGGTAATTCCCAGGTAATTCCGATAATTTCCAAGTAATTCCGCTAATTCCCAAGTAATTCCCAAGTAATTCCGCTAATTCCCAAGTAATTCCAGTAATTCCCAAGTAATTCCGGTAATTCTCAAGTAATTCCGTTAATTCCTGAGTAATTCCACTAATTCCCAAGTAATTCCGGTAATTCCCAGGTAATTCCGCTAATTCCCAAGTAATTCCGGTAATTCCGCTAATTCCCGCGTAATTCCGCTAATTCCCAGGTAATTCCGGTAATTCCCAGGTAATTCCGATAATTCCTAGGTAATTCCGGTAATTCCTAGGTAATTCCGCTAATTCTCAGGTAATTCCGGTAATTCCCAGGTTTCCGCTAATTCCCTGGTAATTCCGGTAATTCCGTAATTCCCAGGTAATTCCGCTAATTCTCAGGTAATGCCCATAATTCTCTGATATCGTACCAAAAATCGCATATCGAGATTGTAGTAAATGACCACTTTTAAGGTCCCTAGAATTCTGAATGTGTGCGTATGGATTTTGTTAACTCAAATACTATCATTCAGAAAATTCTGAAACCTTGTATTTCGACCCTATTCTAATATAGAAAGAAACCATTAGATTTTGGTGTTAATCAGATAACTGGAAATGACACTTTACTTGAAGCTCATAATGGTTTTTCTTCAAGAAATATCATTAAATGCTATTTTTTAAATTTTGTCCTTATAAAAATTAGAGATTATTGAGTTTTCTACAGATATACATTCATACTTTTTCTATATATTTTACAGATAAATTTAAAAAAAAAATATCTTTTTTTATAAATCCCAGAGCCTGTTTTAAAGATAAACACAATTTCTTTGTTACACAGTTCATATTTCAAATGAATGGAACTGACAGATAAATGTCACTGTCAAAAAAAATTCACATTAAGAATGGTGACATTTTAAAAAGAAAATAGGAAATAAAGCAATACTTATACGCAAAGGAACTTAATATAGTTTGCAGCATTAGTAAATATATGTATGTATATATTTATGTTAATAAACAAAGTTACCATTGGCACACGGGCGATAAAATGGTACGGCGCGCCCCTGACTGGGCTGTCCTAGAATGTCAATACATATATTTAAATCTGTCATTTATTAATTCAGGTATTGATATTCTGTTAGCAGATCTACGCGTGATGCATAGAATCGCAGTATAAGAGAATATAATAGATTATATTCGTAAAATAATCTTGTGATTTATTCTAAATAAAAATAAAACCACTAGCGTTTGACCTTCCTAAATCAGTAATTATTACGGGGGGATGATCCACCCCCTTTATTCTTCTAAACAACCCCAAAAGCATCTGCTGGATCTTACGCCCTCTAATGGTAATATACTACCCTTGCTTGCTATGGATACATGTGTGTCCAGTGGATCAGTTGAGTAGTGCTTTACCTCTAGCGAGCATGAAAGACATTCCCGCACTGAGCAACTTTATCAGGCCGTTCGCACGTTCAGGGAGGACAATTAGAAATAATGAACATTGCATCGCGGCCTTAAGATGATGGACGGTCGGCCATATTTGTTAATAATGCACAAACAGGTAAAAAATACATGCAAGAAAGTAGACAAAAATTAGACCGGGCTATTTCATCTTCTTTATTAGATACAAAGGAAAATAAAGGACTTATGATGTGTAATTGGAAAGAGGTTATATTTATTTATTAGCGTAGTAAACAGAAATACAGGGTGTCCAGCTGTCCAGTGGAATTCTCAATAATGGGATATTTCACTATTTTTCTGTGTTATTCTTTATTATTTACTGGGTCGCATGGCTGCGTGCGTTAACGTTAGGTGACCGGTTATGAATTTTGACCGAAGTCAAACTTGACGACCTCTGGGGTACTCTCTCCACGATAGCATTGAAACCCTTTGAGGTGACGCCTTATAAAGCGCCTTCAACGGTACAGGTATGTCGTCAATACCGAAATCTGCTGAGGAGCGTATATGTAAAAAAATGAATGAAACACGAGACTCAATCTAAATTCTCCGTTTATATACAAAATTGAATAATTATTGTTTTTTACCTCCCGCTACCCTAGGTAAGGGAGGTATAGGGATCGTGCTAAAAATCGAATATAGAGATTTTAGTGAATAAGCACGTTTTGATGTCCCCAGAATCCGATTTTAACATTTTTACAATGATGTCTGTAGGTATGTATGTGTGTGTGTCTGTGTGCGTGTGTGTGTGTGTGTGTGTGTGTGTGTGGATGTGTGGATCTGGTGGATCTGGTGGACTCGATTACTCAAATACTATCAATCAGAAAATTTTGAAATTTTGTATACAAATTCTACACTAATATGGGAAGAGCTCATTAGTTTTCAGTGTATATCGGATAACCGGAAGTATCACTTATACAAGTTTTTAACAGTTTTTCTTGAAAAAAATACATTGAATATAATTTTTCAGCAACTTTTACTAATAATAATGAAATATAATGGTACAATCTTCAATTCTACGATAATAGCATTTAATAAATAACTCTAAATAACTTTAAATATAAATTTATAATATAATTTATTTTCATGTATCATTTTGCCTATGCCTCAAACAAGAACAATATTTCAATAACAATTTTGACATATTTAAACAAATGTCACTGTCAGGATGAAATTACAAAATTAATAATGAAACCATGTTAAGAAGAATGTAGTAATAATATATGTACTTGAATCTAATAAAATTAAGGTTAGTAAAAATAATATATTTTCAATCGTACATAAATATTAGAATTACTATTGATTTGCTTCATTGTCTTCCAGAATACGGGTTTGAAAAGACTTTGTGTCAAGATGCGAGTACTATTTTGATTTTTGTTCAATGATTCTATTAGTTTTGTCAATATTTGTGAAATTTATTTTGTGTATTATATATTTGTTAAATGTAAATTAAAAATTGTTATGAGTGAATGTAAAAAGAACATAATGATTGCTTTATTTATATTGCATGGTTAAATACCCAGCGAGAGGTTATGGGCTGGCCACATCAGATTTTTTACAAAGTGAACTTATTCTAAAAATATATATTACAAAATTATGAATAGTTAGCCTAGGTGTTTGTAGTTATGATTTGGTGTGCTGTGATTTGTTACAAAAGTGAATTGTGTATCAGAGTATGCTTTATTTTAAATGTGTGTGTGTGTGTGTGTGTGTGTGTGTGTGTGTGTGCGTGTGTGTGTGTGGCATGGGTGTTGGTGACTTTATCGCCACACTGTAAATAAAAATGACGATTGGCGCACCCAAAAATTGGTAAAGCCATGATAATTTAATTATATATTTATTTATATGAAAGATAATAAATATGTATTTTTTGTTTGTTCATATAATGACACATTTTGCTGATTATTTTTTTAAATGAAAAAATTGTCCCACGATCTAGCGCGTCATAATGACGTAAGAATATGAAAGAGTACTAGTATTACCGCTAGATCGTAGGTGGCAACCGAAGTAAAAGAAGGACCACTTATTTTTATTATATTGACATTTCTGGCGTTTTTGTGTTTGGAGGTCATACTAGAATATCACTGTAATTGTAAAGTTTTGAATTGAGTACTCCTAGTACAATATATTGTTATGTACCAGTTTAGGTTCATGTACTACTGCTTCGCCATCTAGCGGCATTTTATTATAGTAATGTCAAATGGTGACGTAATTTTGCAGCGCAATTATATAGATCGTTTCAAAATGATGGAAATTAAATTTTTAAGGCAAAAATTAGTTTAAATTTTTTTTTATACAATATAGCTTTTTTGTACGTTTCAATTTTATTATCAAAATCATTTTTTTGTATTAATAATTTGTTGTATTTTTTTTTACAAAACATCCTAATAATGAACGCAATAAATTTTACCCAAAATTGTTTAGTAAGAGTTAATAATTAGATTATCATAATTTCTTATTATTAAATGGTCTTTGTCTACATAATAATTTTACGAGTACATGCTACAAAAGTCTAACATAATAAATGACAGTTATACTTTACTATTTCGTATGAGTTCCTAATAAAAATTTAAAAAATCTGTTGTGGCCAGCACAAAACCTTCCGTCAATTTGATGTATTTTGTATATATCCCATATCTAAAGTTCCTTGAAAAAGATTCTGTATATCCTGTAAAATTGTAACCCGAACACACTATTTTTACAAATTTTATACCGAAAGTTTCTTTCCCTATTTTATTAGGGGTCGCTGTTTCTTACTCTTCTCTTTAACTCATTCCTGTCCAACACATCTTCTTCACACAATTCCTCCTCTCTCAAATCTTCTGCTACACAGACCTTCCATTTTCTCTTTGGCCTTTCTCGTACTTCCGGGATTGAAAATTCAAATCTTGAGGCGAGGCGCAACTGCAAGTCACTTGCGAGGGACACTCTATCACATTCACATATAACTTTGGTTATGCATTTGACACTGACATCTGTTAATTAAATTTTTTGAATATATCTGCTTTTTCCATAATTTTAGCAAAGCTAACTAATTTTTGAAAGTTAATATCTCGTAATGTCTCTAACTCTATAACTATTGAATATGAAGGAAAATGTATATTGAAACCGTATAGAGATATAGAGAATAAGATATTCTTTCATAATGATAATCACAAAATGTCGAAAAATGATATTTAACTGCGTTTTTTCAAGAAAAACTGTTAAAAACTTTAAATATGGGTACTTCCGGCGGATCAATTATAACCAAAATCTAATCAGCTCTTCATATGGATGTAATGAAGTGGAATATGAAAGAATTATAATTTTTAGAATTGTAGTATTGGAGTTATCGTCGGAGAAAAATTTGTGACACACACACACACACTTACAGATATCATCTTAAAAATAGCAACTTCGTATTCTAGGGACCCTAAAACGTGCTTATTCATTAAAAACACACCAACGAATTTTTTGACCAAAGGCAATACCTTCCTTACCTAAAGGTGACGGAAGGTAAAAATACTAGATTCATACAACATTTTGCAACTTTAGCTACTTTCAAAAGAAAAAAATATTCAAATACATTTAATTCACATATATACAAGGTTTTATCGAATTTCGGGTAAAAACTTTGAGGGCATATAGTATTGACCAAAATGAGTAAAAAGAACTTAATCAACGTAGGTCCGATCTTCAATATTTTTCGAAATATACGCGTAAAGCAGTGAACAATGAGTTTATCGGAGTTTTCCTCTGCTATCTCGAAAACTATAAGATTTACGTCTTCCATTAAATGAGATTCATCTTAGATGTGCTTTTGTTTAAAAAAAAATCAAATAGTTGTACTAAGTTATATGTTGTGGTAGGTAGTGGCTAAAATAAAATTTTACTCGATCACTATTTTTGTCAGTTTTTTATCAAACCAATGATGATCAAGTTTTGCTTACTCATTTTTAACAACAGAAGTTCGATATCATCCTGTAGATTGTAATAAAAAATTCTTGAAATATTTACTGTAATTTAATGTAAAAAAGTTTTTTTTATAATATGTTGGACACATCTGATTGTTTTACCATATGTTATATTGTAACAGTTGTAATTGCGTATAACACATTAGTAGTATTACAGTAAACCCATTTTAACGGAAACAATTTCCAAAATCGCGTAAAAAGTACTCCAAATTGAAACAAACCACATGTTTAAAACTTCCAATACCAACATATTCCCCAGTTTTTTTCTCTGCCCACAACCTGTCTCCTCATCCTCACCCCTGATAATTTCCTGCCCCCTGATTAATTTTTAATTCGCCGCCAATGATCACCGTCTGTTCCAGACAATAATTATCAGTAATTTTGGGTATAATTGGTCGCTTTTCGGCTGAGAAAGACTGAGTTACGGGTAACCAAGGCAACAGTGTTGAAGTTGAGTGTTGCGCTGTGTTTGTGAATGTGAGGTTAGGTCAGGGTAATTAAGCCACGGGCTGAAGGACAACAAGGGCTGAAGGGAGACTGAAGCCTGACCTAGATTTAACCCTTCCAAGGGGGCAGATGGTGATGATTGCTGATAAGATTTCAGTAATTAGGTTCGGAGGGTTAGCGAATGAGACATCTGTTGAGTAGAAAGTGTATTACAGATTACACGGCTTTCGTCAAGATTTTTATTAATTTTGATTCGTCATCCGGTGCGCGGCTAAGTGATCAGTTTTATTTGATTGATTCACATCTATGATGAATAAATTTTTTACCTTCCGTCGCCTTTAGGTAAGGAAGATATTGTCTGATCAAAAAATTCGATGGTGTTTTTTAGGGTCCTTAGAATACGATTTTACTAGTTTTACGATGATGTCTGTGTGGGTGTGTGTCCGTGTGTGTGTGTGTGTGTGACAAATTTTTCTCCGACGATAATTCCAAAACTACAATTCTAAAAATTACAATTATTTCGTATTCCTCTTCTTTATAACCATATGAAGAGCTGATTAGATTTTGGTTATAATTGGTCAACCGGAAGTTCTTATTTGAAGTTCCTAAGAGATTTTCTTGAAAAAAACGCAGTTAAATATCATTTTTCGACATTTTATAATTATCAATATGAAGGAAAATCTTATTCTCTATACGATTTGATTATACATTTTTCTTCATGCTCAATAGATATAGAGAGATAAAGAGAGATTAAGAGAGATTAACTTTCAAAAATCAGTCAGGCGTTGGATAGGAATGAGGTAGTGTCAAGTGCAATTTACATAATGTACGTTCGTGTTATAATTTTATTGAATTTATAGAATCTTTTCAACGGAACTTGCAATATGGAATTTATAAAAAATAATGGCTCGTAGTATGATCACGGTTTTAACTAAAACGCTGTTTTAAGAAATGTCAAATTTCATTATTTAATAACAATAATAAATACTACTAAATTTATAAAAATATGATTTTAAAGCAGAACATAGTTTGTATTCAAAGAAATATTTTTTAAAAAATAGTTCTTTAAACATGCGGGTGATATTAAATATTTAAATTTGAATTTGACATTTCTAAAAACAAAATTTTAGTTAAAACCTTGATCATACTACGAACCAATGTGTTCGTGTTAAAATTTTACAGGATATATAGAATCTTTTTCAAGGAACTTTTGGTATCGGATTTGTACAAAATACATCGAATTGACGGAAGGTTTTGTGCTGACCACAACAGATTTTTTATTCTTTTCTTGCATACATATTTTTCTTTTTTTATCTGATTAGACTTAACCACCCGGATCTTAATACAGTCTTAGTGACCGCTGGAGTTTTTCGCAACTCTCTAGGCCGAATTCACTATTATTCAGTTGATTAATAATCAGCTGATCAACGAATCAAGCTGATCCGTAGATCAACGTATGTTGTAATTCACAAACTTGATTTCTGAATCAAGAAAACACAGTTTTGTTTTAGTTTTTGACAATTAATGTAACTTTTATATTGTAACAAATTACAATTATCCTACAGTAATAATATATTTTTATTTTGATAAAGGTAGAATTTACACTGATTCCAATAAAGGAGTGTTTTTAAATATATTGAAAATGAAAGATACAAAAGTATCTATATTTGAAAATAATAAAACCATACTTTATATCAACGAATGGTGAATTCAGCCGTCTGTGCTTCAAATTGATTAATAAGATTATAAGAATTGTTTTAAATATTAAAATTATATACAACCGATTTATGTTTTTTATTCAAAATACAAAAATAATATTTCGTAAACGTAACATTTAGAAAAATATGCATTACGTTTGGTTATCGTCATATTTCTAAAACTATTTTGAAAACAAAATAAAAATTGCGAATTTCTAAAACAAAAATGTTGCAAATAACTGTAATAGAATTACATATACAAAAATTGTATTTTATTAAAAAATTTCAGCGTCTAAACATATAGGTAGACAAAAAATTTCGAATCAGTGGCGACGAACCTTATTTGTAAACTCTAAGTATAGAAATACTGACTTCTTGCAGTGATGGTACAAATAATTAGTAGGTAAACGTAAAAATAAATGTATTTATTGTAATTTTTTATTTTTAATAATAGATATTTACACACCAAGTGAGCTAAGGCAATGTTTATTCATGAGAAGAAATTTCTTCGAGTGAATAAACATTTTTAGCTCACGTGGTTTGTACAATATTTTATTCAATTTTGACGAAATAATAATAAAAATCATTATAATATTTAATTTTGACAAAATAAAAAACTGATCAGTTAGTAGGCTGAGCATGACAATCGTCGCTGATAGACGTCAAGTCATATATTTAAAATGCTTTATTGTCTGTCATTTGTGCCGTGAAATAGATATTTACACACCAAGTGAGCTAAGGTAATGTTTATTCATGAGAAGAAAGTTTAGCTCACGAGCCCGTAAGGGTGAGTGGATTAATTTCTTCGAGTGAATAAACATTCTTAGCTCACGTGGTTTGTACAATATTTTATTCAATTTTGACGAAATAATAATAAAAACCATTAAAATATTTAATTTTGACAAAACAAAAAACTAATCAGTTAGTAGACTGTGCATGACAATCGTTGATGATAGATGTCAAGTCATCTATTTAAAAAGCTTTATTGTCTGTCATTTGTGCCGTGAAAAATAATGAAAATGATGTCTGATAAATACTATGGTATTTGTTAATTTCGTGCCTGATATTATTTTAAACGCATTATTTGTTGCAGAGTGAATTAAAAAAAAATTAGAGTGATTTAAAAAAAAAATAATTCACTTGTGAAAAAAGTGTTACTTATAATTGTTGCTATGGAGTTAATAATCACAGTTTAAAACGTCAAAATTGAATAAAATAATTAAAATGGCTGATAATATCTTATAAATATTATGGCGAGTGTTATTTTCGTATCTGATGTTATTTTAAATGCATTATTTGTTGCAGAGTGAGTTAAAATTTTGTGAGAATGATTTAAATTTTTTTAATTTACATGTGAAAAAAGTGTTACTTATAATTGTTGCGATGGAGTTAATAATGACAGTTTAAAACGTCAAAATTTAATAAAATAATTAAAATGGCTGATAATGTCTTATAAATATTATGGTGAGTGTTATTTTCCTATCTGATGTTATTTTAAATGCATTATTTGTTGCAGAGTGAGTTAAAATTTTGTGAGAGTGATTTAAAAAATTTTAATTTACATGTGAAAAAAGTGTTACTTATAATTGTTGCTATGGAGTTAATAATGACAGTTTAAAACGTCAAAATTGAATAAAATTTATTATTCTGAGTATGCTTGCTGTCTTCACTAAATAAATAATAGAAAATGAACCATATTCGCTTGCATCATTATCGTGGAAACTTTAATCATCGCTGTCTACATTATCTTCATAGCACCGCATAATACGAGTATATGTTCAAAATATTTTTCGATGAAGCTCACTCTTTGTTTTCTCACTATTTCATAACCACCCGGGTCCGGTCAAAGACTGCTCAAATTTTTTAAATATTTTTCCTGTACCTATATACACTTATACTGTAAACCAGCATGATCTACAAAACAATTACAGATACTCTGAAGGTGATGGTAGTTAACAGTGGATAGATATATTAAATTTGTAAAATCATTGCGATGTGGGCGACCGGGCCCGGGTGGTTAAGGTTAAAAAAATTGTTTGAGCATCCTTGGATTTTAGTCTTCTCTTCTACCTTCGCAATCTTTTCCTATAGCGTTGGTCACCCCTAGTATCAGGATAATTACAAGACGGCAAGGTTAATAATTACTTTGTCACTGTGAACAAAAACATCGAAATGAGAGCCGAGCTACTCTGTGGTCGCTGATGCTCCAACACAACTTTAAATTGACTTTTTATGGCGATCATTTGTTAGACTTTATTCTTCGATGCACTTTTCCCCGACGAATTTTCGAGAGGATGGCACTTAGTAAAAGTAAAGAAGAGGGACAATACAATAATTACTTGTGTTATCATAAACAGTACAAAACAGAACGAAATAATTTATATAAATAATTACTGTTTTTTCCTGAATTCGTTAATTAAACGGTATATTTAACCGGTTAATATAAACGTTTTAATATCCAGTTACGTAACCAATTAATTGCAATATCAGGTTTAATGTTATCAGTTCATCAGATTTTATATTTCTTGCAAACCGCACTAACCGATGAAGCGATTAATCGGATAATTAAAAATGACGTTAAATATATATACAGAGTGTCCCATTTAAGGTACGAATGCATTGGTATCTCGAGAACCGTAAGAGCTACGAGGTTGGTTAAATTAGACAAAAGTTGCCCCATTAGGAGGCTATTTTAATGGTGTTTTGTTAATTGCGAAAAAATGCATAGGTCACTAGATACAGGTGAAAATGTAAATTTCGCGATTTTCTTTTTTTGCTTATAACTTTGTTATATGAAATAATACGAGATTCTGGTTTGCACTTTCTTAAGGCACTTTTGTATGGTGAATTTGCAGAAGTACTCAAATTTTTTTTATATCTAACCATTTACGAGTTACTGATAGCAACTTTTATTTTTCATATGGAGGTCATATTAAGCTATGGCATTTTTAAATAAAGATTTTTTTTAGCTTTACAACGATATAAAACAGTAATAATTTATTTTTGTAATTAACAGAAAAATTATTAAAAATTGTTGTTTATACTAAAATTAAATTGAAAAAAGTAAATCGAAGGCTGCTATGGAAACAAAAAACAACAAAAAAGTGCAACAATTGAATTTCTGAATTTAACTTGACAATAGTAGATTATTACGAGTAATAAAAATGAATTTTTCTCGTTGGGAAAAATATGATATGTTGAGTTGTTACATTCGTTGTCAAAGTTCGTTTATTACTCGTAATAATCTACTATTGTCAAGTTAAATTCAGAAATTCAATTGTTGCACTTTTTTGTTGTTTTTTGTTTCCATAGCAGCCTTCGATTTACTTTTTTCAATTTAATTTTAGTATAAATAACAATTTTTATTAATTTTTCTGTTAATTATAAAAATAAATTATTATTGTTTTATATCATTGTAAAGCTAAGAAAAATCTCTATTTAAAAATGCCATAGCTTAATATGACCTCCATATGAAAAATAAAAGTTGCTATCAGTAACTCGTAAATGGTTAGATATAAAAAAAAATTGAGTACTTCTGCAAATTCACCATACAAAAGTGCCTTAAGAAAGTGCAAACCAGAATCTCGTACTATTTCATATAACAAAGTTATAACCAAAAAAAGAAAATCGCGAAATTTACATTTTCACCTGTATCTAGTGACCTATGCATTTTTTCGCAAATAACAAAACACCATTAAAATAGCCTCCTAATGGGGCAACTTTTGTCTAACTTAACCAACCTCGAAGCTCTTACGGTTCTCGAGATACCAATGCATTCGTACCTTAAATGGGACACCCTGTATATATATATATATATATATATATATATATATATATATATATATATATATATATATATATATATATATATAAGACAGAACTATAATTAAAAGCTTTAGGGCCGGTCTTATAAAACTATTTAATCAACAGTTAAAATTTAGTTAGCTACTAAACTAATTTAACTGAAGATTTGGGTATTATAAAAGTTTAATGACAAGTATATCGACCTATTAAAGTAACAGCGGAATTTCATGATATTAGATTTAAATCAGTTGTTAAAGAAACGTCAAACTGTATTTTTTTTTTTTGGTTATGTTTATTTTAAAACAATTGAAATAGGGAAATATTTACTTTTTAAATATTTTTTCTGTATCATCAGTGACGTCGGATTCAAAAAGAGATAATGATGATGCATTTATATTTGCACGAGGTGGGCTACCAAAATTGTTCCGAAACAGGACAAATCCATATGAAATATATGATGACAATGGCTCGTACCACGATCACGGTTTTAACTAAAACACTGTTTTAAGAAATGTCAAATTTCATTATTTAATGATAATAATAAATACTTTGAAATTTATCAAAATATGATTTTAAAACAGAACATAGTTTGTATTAAATAAATTGTTCTTCTAACATAAGGGTGAAATTACATTTTGAAATTTGAAATTGACATTTCTTAAAACAGCGTTTTTGTTAAAACCATGATCGTGGTACGAGCCATGAGTTTAAAAAGAGATTTCGATTGTCAAAACAATGTGTTACACATATTGGGACAGATTGAAAGAAATATAAGACCACTAACATTAAGAAATATGTCAATTTCCGCAATGAATTAGCTAGTAATAACTTTACGATTTTAAGCAACCGGGTCGTTCCAAATAATCGTCAACAATATCTAATAGGTTATATTTTTCAATATCAATATGATTTTTCCTACAATCACTTTTCTTTTCCAACTGTCAAATCAACTGATTTACGTTTATAACAAATGTGAATATAGAAACTTTTCACAAAACCACAAACACACTACTAAAATTTAATTAAATCCCCCGTTAGATATTTGATAGTGAGATTAGTTTTATAATATCCATTTCTTTTTTAATGGTCTATTTAATTTACTTGTGCAGTAACTAACTAAGGATTAATTTATTTTTTATAAGACCGACCCTTAAGGCCGGTTTTATAAAGAAATTGAATGTTTACTTAAAATTTATTTGTCAAGTAAACTTAACGAACAAATTTGAATCAGTTTTTCTATCCTTATGACATCTGAATCATTGCTATAAAAAAACGCGATGCATTTTTTCTTTTGATTAAATTTACTATGGAAGCAAAATTTAAGTGAAGATTAAATAAAATAAATATATCATCACGGCATAATATCCATTTCTAGGTGTGCCAATCTGCTTTGACACAGTTTAGTGATGCCGCGAGATCTCGCATTTTCGAGATCTCGTCTCGAATTTCTCGATTTTTCGAGACGAGATTAACTTTATTCTCGTCTCGATATTTTGAGACGAGACGAGAGTAATGTCCTCGAGATTGGCTCGAGACGAGAATAGAAATTCGAGATCTCGATTGTAAGATTTTTTTATGTTACGTATATATTTCTAATTAAAATATACAAAATAATAAAATATTTGTCGGTATAAATAAATATTTTAATTGCTTCTTCATTTACATTCATATTTATTTATTAATTTTAGATTTATTGGGTTTTAGTAAAAATAAATTTGACATTTATGGTATACTCTTCACGCCAAGTTCAAGTGCCCGCACTATACGAATATATAATCATAATTACCAATATTGGCGTACAAAGCAGATTGCTACACCCAACAACGGGTAATAAAGCCATAATATTACAGATTGTTTACCTAGCATTCAAACACCAGAGTCAGTCAGAGATTCTCGAGTCGAGATCGAGAGTAAGTAAGGAAAAATATGACGAGACGAGAGTGGATTGTTTCTCGCCATATCTCGTCTCGCGACATCACTTCAGATATCGGTAATGATGATGACATATTTGTACCGTGCGGGAGTTTACCGGGCGTCACCTCACGGGCTTTCATTGCTGGCGTGGAGAGTACACCACAGGGGTCACTTTTGTGCCATTTAAAATTCGCATTTCGCGTCGGTCGGGAGACACTCAGGCACGCGGCCTGATTAAATATCTTTATGAAACCGGCCCTGAGTATTTATTTCATTATGAGAAAGATATTTTAATAGTATTTCTTTATCTTTACTTTTTTTTCAGTTTACACTCCGCCGGGATATAAAACCTTGCACCAGAGCCTATTTGAAATTATTGGCAGTTTGAATATTTTACTACTTGTAAGTGATTTTATATATTTTATTTTCTCGTATATTATAATGTACTTACCTGTACATATACAATGATAACATTTGAAGTAAGCCAACGTTTCTTTACTTTTATGAAAGTACTAATATCTAACTGTAATTACGGATTACTAATTGTTATTATTAATTAGAAATCGTGCAGATAATACTATTTACCTTCAAGGATTGTTATAATTAAACCATTGTTTATATTTTTAATTCTTAAACAATCTTTCCTTATTTCAAGGTTGAGAATAAGAACACTATTTAATTATCAATTTATTTAAACTATATTACAAAAACAACAAAGATATGTTATTAACTCTCAAACTTTGAAAAAGTAAATGCATTTTCATATTGATAAAGTTTTCGATGTAGGTAACGTTTTTCTTTTCCATTGGGAAAATGAAATAAAAAATCTTCTACTTCTGAAATTAGTTCTCTTACGTCGATGAAAATATTACCTCCATCAATAAGTCGCAGAACAAATAAATGTTGTTGACTTAATATCAATTAAGTGTCTTGCAAGATGCCTCCATCTCTCAATGAAGTAATCAATTATTTTTAGTTTATTACGACAAATACAAAAAGCTATACAACACATTATAGTCAACACATTACCAGGTGAGAAGAAACTTTTATAGCTCGTAGATAACTTCTATATGTAAATATAAAACAATAAAATTTTCATAAACATGGAGTATAAATTAACGGAACGATTTCTTGTCGTTTAGGTAAAAGTGAAGTGATTAAAAATTGAAAGTTTATTATAGCACATCGCCATTTAAGTAGTGAATATATGTACAGGGTGGAACAAATTCGAGTTCCTTATATGAAAACTTTCTTATTATGCACGCTACCGAAAATTGATGTAGATATTTACGGGCCAACTTTTTGAGGAAACTTTAATAGGTACTACAGGAATTTTCTATCATCTTTTGTTTTTGAGCTACAGGCTGAAACTTGTTTTCCACTTATTTTGAAAGTCCCTCATATCTCGCTTATTATGAGATATAAAGAAAAAATATGTAGATACTTTCTATATTGTTTTTACGTAGAATAACGTAGTGTAATTAGATTTTTTCAAACCTTATTAATTATCAAGATATTACACAAACATAACCCCAAAAAATTAATATTTCAAGTTTTATCCATGTTTAAAACAAAAGAGTGTAGACTTGTTCAGCCGCGTACAGACCAAGTTCGCGAATAGCTCGCGAACAGCTCGCGAACGACTCGCGAACCTCTGCAGAAGTCGGTGTGTACCAGAGATCGCGAGCAGTTCATGTTCGGGTTCGAGTTCGGCCAAAGTTCGCTACATGAGCGGTAACTTTAAAGAAAGTGTTAGCAAACAGCAGTTCTAGTGTGGACGTTCATGGGTGATGATCGATCTTAAAAGTGTAGTTAGCTCTTTTAACAATGGAGTGGAGTGAAGAGAAAATTATTAATTTAATCGAACAATATAAAGTGCATCCTAATTTATGGAATCAAAAAAATCCCCATCACAAAAAGCGGAATATGAAGAAAGACTTGCTTCAAGAAATTAGTGCGGCTCTAAATATGCCACGGTTTGCAAATAATCTTTTTCTCCACCACCTTCTTTTACGGGTTCTTTCTGCTTTCTTCTTTTTCAATGTTGTTATAATTAAGAGACTTGCACAAGCAACAATATTTTCTTCCTCGCTTGACGATGTGGACATTGTTTCTATATATTTTAAAATAATGAAAATACAGGACGCATAGCTTTATAGCGAACTTCTGACGAACTACCTTCAAACTAAATGACGAACTCGAGTCTCGATTCGAAAACAGTGGTGTGGACGTTGAGCTCTCGAACAGTTCGCGAGCAGCTCGCGAACAGCTCGCGAACTGTTCTTGAAAGCTGATTTTGGTCTGTACGCGGTTTTATCCATCATTGAAAAGCTTGAAAAATATGGAAAAGATGAGATTATTTTCAACATATGTTCCCCTTTAAAAAATATTATGTTTGTGTTATATCTCGAGATTTATTAAGTTTTGAAAAAATTACAGCACGTTATTCTACGTAAAACACATTATCTCTCATAATAAGCGAGATATGAGGTATTTTCAAAATAAGCGAAAAACAAGTTTCAGCCTGTAGCTCAAAACAAAAGACGATGGTAAAGTCCTGTGGTGCCTATTAAAATTATCTCAAAAAGTTTGGCCATAAAAATCTACATCAATTTTCTGTGTATATAATAAGAAAGTTTTTTATATGAGGAACTCTAATTTGTTCCACTCTGTATAAGCATATTGTTTTCCTTTAATACTGTAACTCTATTGAATATTGACTGACACCTTTTTCTCCAAAAATTGTAACAAGTTGCGAAACTTATTCTTTTTTCAACGTATTTATACGCCAAAAGAGTTGTATTTGGATTCGTAAAGATGGAGAGGCACCAACAATAACCAACAATATGTAGATATTGGAGTGGTAAATGCAATTTATTTGGATGGACAGAAGATAGTTACGATTACATCTAAATAGTACACTAAAATATGTACAAATAATATTGTTCATTGGAAATAAAGCAAATATCTATATAATTAATTAATCTTCTACTTTGCTGCAACAATACAAATAATAAAATACTATTGGTATACTTCGATTTATGCAGTATAATAAAAAAAAACTTTTATAACAGATTGTAAATTACAAGTCTTGTAATATTCGTGCATGCTTATATAGACTTTTAACATATAACTAAGAATTATTTTAATTCTATATCATGTCGGTTTTGTAGATTAATTCAATTAATAACATATCACAACATACAATTGTAAATATAAATAAATGATAATTGTATTTTAAGTTCCTCAGTAATAAGAAGAGTCAAGAAAAAATTATTCATAGCAATTACTCGGTTAATTGTTATGTTGTATTCCGTTAAACAACTGTGCTATATCGCTCTAGTACATAATAATTACTACTAGATAGACAATTTAATAATATCGCAGTATAGAAATATTCCACGCCCTAGGTATAAATATATATTTAAATATAAAATAGCATTTCATAGATTTATTTTGCTTCATACCTATACTCAGATTCCATAGATGGTATTACACTTCCCTTATTAAATTCAAACGTTATGTTTTTATATTTAAATAGTCCATTATAGCAAAATACTCGAAATCTCCATCAAATATCATTTATTCTTAAAAATTCTTTCTTCCTAGGGATATCGCTCAATGGGGTCCTATACCATAGTCATATTTTAAATAAGAAGACGAAAATATACATAAATTAATGAGTATTAGTGAAAAAAATTTCTTTAAATATTGACTAGGTCAGAAACTATAAGCGATTGAAGCTGATTACTAATTGGGTATGACGCGTTAGGTACTAAGAATTTGATTGGTCGCCTGATTTTAAAAAGAAAATTCGCGCGTCTGCAGCGGTTACCTTTAAAAGAATATGAAATGTCATGTTGTTCTATAACCTAACAAAACATTTAAAAATTTTGTGTTTTGATGAATTTGTTTAATTATAACATCTAGTAACATTAACAATAATAATATATTTGTAATTAAATCAATTTGTAATATTAATTAAATTTATAATAATATTAATTAAATTAATATTGAAACTTCAAAACAGGCAAGCACTAGCGCCATCCGTCGTCATACTTTGTGTAATAATATTGTCAAACTGTTTCAATGTTCTATAATTTATTAGGAAAACAATGCTTATTATTTATGTTATTTATATTTAATAATAATTTCTTCATGAATATAACGTACAAGTTTTTATATACAAACATTTCAGCTATGCAAACATGAAAAAAGTTTTTCCATTTATAACTAACAATTTGTCCCATATTTGTCGATCACTTGTTAGTACCTGCTACGTCACGCACAAATTCTGAAACTTTAAAAATTCATATCTCGCTAATTACGTAAAATTTTTAAGTCGCGTTTGCACTAAAATTCTTATTGTATCCTGTTCTTACAGAAAAAAAAAAGAAAAATGGTATAGGACTCCATTGCAGCTGTAGACACGTGTCTACAACTGCAATTGAGCGATTTCCCTAGAAAGAAAGAATTGTTTACAAATTTTGCGCTCAAGAAATATTGTTTTCGTATATTTACTTTGGGGTCCAAGTAACGGGTCTGGTGGGTGGTTATAAATCACCGCCGTTGTGACGTTGTATTTATCCACAATGGGTGTGGAAGTACTGACTGACGCAACAAAGGTGTTTTGGCTGCTTACTAGTGCTGTTACACTTTGTCTGTTTTTTTCATTACTACTTCTAGTTAATGTCCACCTATTAACTAGCTATGCTATACTGATGAGCTCTAATAAGAGCGAAACACGTGTCTACAGCTGTAATTGAGCGATATCCATAGGAAGAAAGAATTGTTTACAAATTTTGCGCTCAAGAAATATTATTGTATATATTCTTGTATACATAAATACATTCGTTTAGTATTCAGTTTTACGAACATCGTACAAAAATTCGCAAAAAAAACAAATTGTTGTCCTAAAGTCAAAACCTTGTAGGTATCTATAAAACAATAAGTTTTTCGGAAACACATAAAACTTCTTTAATTCAGAAATGTTTGTTTGTAATATTTGCTCTTTTAGTTGTTAATACTTTTTAGAATGGTAACAAAAAAAAAATCACCCAACCTTTCCAAACATTTTTAGATTCGAATTTAATATTTATTTGGTTCGCTTATTACACTTACTGAGTTTTGCATTCGATGCGAAATTATAGGCCAATTTAGAAAGATGAAAGTCTTACGGATCTGTAAAAAATTGACAAAAACGCAACTATTTTTGTGATTTATATAAAATTTTACATTTTTTACAAGAGTGGCATAGCTTTTGTTACAATTATGTGCATTATGTGCAGATATCCAAATCTGTGAGACTTACAGTTTTGTTTAGAATATTAGAATAGAGTCATAGTTACCAGAACGAAGTTACATGTAACTCAGAAATGTTAAAAATTGGCATACAAGGTTCTGATTTTATAACGATGAAATACAAATCTGTTCACTCTCAAAATCGACAACTTATTTTTTTACTTATCCTAACGAAGGTATAAGCGTATACCGAAACGTCGATTTTTTGTAATAATAAATGTTGTATGACTGAGATGTCAAGTAAGTAATAGGGTATGTGACCATAATCGAAATTCAATATATGTCATAGTATATAAAAACAAACCTCTATAGCTTCTCATTATAATAATAAAAACTAAATATTAGTTTGTAATAATATTGTTATTAGCAATTTAATGTTTTGGAGAAGGGATCTATGACGTCAGTAGGGTAGAATGGTAGAAGAAGACAGTTGACTGAGACAGATATGTTGTGATAGGTTATGGAATGGCGAACATGACAGCTGTTGCCACTTTCGTCTACCACAATAAATCTATCTCAGTCTAACTGTCTTCTTCTATCATTCTACCCTACTGACATCACAGATCCCTTCTCCAAAGTTTTAATAATTATTTTCTCATAAACTACGAATAATTAATCAATTTAAAATAATACGGGTATTTTATTTTTTGGTCTAGTATCATATATGTAAAAATCAAAATTTAGTCACATACCCCATTGGTAACAAGTAATCTATATCACAATCGAGATATTTATCCATATTTACGATAATAATGTGAGTTTACAGCCAAAAACCTGGCAGTTTTAATTGATTTCATATTAAACACCTTATCTTCCAGTCAAATTAATTTGCATACTCTTCAATTTTTTCCTGTCATTAATTGTTTTCTAATTCGTTTTAATAACCAATTAAATCAGCGCCATCTGTTCTAATTTTACGTCTCGATCAAAAACTGGAAATCGATGTTAATTATTTAACGTGATTATATTTGGGTGAGCAATTATCTTCTTCAACCAATAATTTAGTTTCTAGGCCGCCAAACTGTCATAATACGTCATTAAGTAATTAAAATCCGATCGAAATATAATCTTTTCTTTTCCCATCACGAAGAAAAGTTTTTACCAAAGAGAATTAACTTTTTAAAGTATAGGTACTCAAACAATTAACTTGATGAAGTTGACAAAGTAGGTACGAGTAAATTACATAAGTTTTGTAAGCTATGCGCTATACTTACTGACTACAAGAGTGTTATCTATCTAGCCATGAAATAAAAGACAAGCGATTGTAATTTTCTATTGACAAGTTACTGTGACAATAATTGTATACTAACTTACCACCTTTGGTTCAAATTAAAAGTATTTTTCTGTCTACCTATACGAAAAGTGAAATTTTACGTACTTATTTTCGGACGAAAAATGACACTTTTCTGAACCTTATCACTTTTCGTCCGCAAACCTTTTTCGTACGCTAAGCCTACTACGATTTTATGATTATTGCAATTGTGTGTACCACCGGAGTTGTAAATAACAAATATCAAACGAGCAAATAAAAATATTATTTTAATGATAAATTTAATTTAAATATGTGCGCAATTAGTAATGAAATTAACTATACTAAAAATTATTAATTTTGACATGACTAATTGTTAATCTAAGATGCCGCTGGATAGAGTTGTTTTCGAGGTTATTTTGTTGGATTTGTTTATTTTCACCTGTCAAATAGTGTTGATGCGTCTGTGAGTGTAGTGTGTCTTCCTTCAAACTAAAACAGAGCTAAAAATTAAAATTTTGTGAAAATGGCAGAAGATATATATTATCCATTCATTATTCATATAATAAATAATAAGATTTTACGAATTTAAAAAAACGTGTATTTATTTCTAGATCTATTACGTAAAGTAAGGTAGGCAGAAAAATGTAATATGTACCTCGGCAAAAAATGCATATTATAGCCTCGCTTGTTTGCTTTACCTCGGCTTCGCCTCGGAAAGCAAACTCAAGCTCTGCTGTAATATACAATTTTTTGTCCTAGGTACATAAGTAACTATTTCAGTTTCTGCAAAGATTTGAGCATACAAGAAAAAATATCTTATTACCTTCCGTCATCTTTAGGTAAGGAAGGTATTGTCTTTGGTCAAAAAATTCCCTGGTGAGTTTTAAATGAATAAGCACGTTTTAAGGTCCCTACAATACGATTTTACTGGTTTTACGATGATGTCTGTATGTATGTGCGTGTGCGTGTCCGTGTGTATTTGACAAATTTTTCTCCGACGATAACTCCAAAACTACATTTCTAAAAATTACGATTCTTTCGTATTCCTGTTCCTTACAACCCTATGAAGAGCTGATTAGATTTTGGTTATAATTGGTCAACCGAAAGTACCCTTATTGAAGTTCTTAACAGTTTTTCTTGAAAAAACGCAGTTAAATATCATTTTCGACATTTTATGTAATTATCAATAGATAAAATATCTTATTCTCTATACGGTTCGATTATACATTTTCCTTCATATTCAATAGATATAGAGTTATAGAGAGATTAAGAGAGATTAACTTTCAAAAATCAGTCAGCTTTGCAAAAATTATGAAAACATCAGATATATTCAAAAAATTCTAATTGACAGTTGTCAGTGTCAAGTGCAAAACCAAAGTGGAAAGTATATGATCTGAAAGTGATATGTGACAGAGTGTTCTTCGCCAGTGGCTTACATTTGCGGCCTCGCCTCAAGATAGGAACTTATAATGCCAGGAGTACGAGAAAGGCAAAATAGAAGATGGAAGGACTGTATAGCAGAAAAATTTGAGAGAGGAAGAACTGTGTCACGAAGATGCGTTAGACAGGAATGAGTAGAAGGGAAGAGTAAGAAACAGCGACTTCTAATAAAATAGGGAAAAGTTGAAAAAGGAGGAAGTGTTAAGTGCAATACATAATGTACGTTCGTATTCGTATTATAATTTTATTGGATTTTCAAAGGAACTTTCAGTATGGATTTGTAAAAAATAGTGCGTTCTTGTTATAATTTTACGGAATATATATATAGAATCTTTTTCAAGGAACTTTTGGTATAGGTTATGTACAAAATACGTCGAATTGACGGAAGGTTTTGTGCTGGCCACAACTGATTTTTTTTAATCGCTTATTGAGAGTACCATAACAAATAAGTATGAAAAATATTACATTTAAGTTTTGCTTGGGGTTGAATTTCTTATGATGAGCAATGTGAATGATTGGTGTGTGATTCGTTCATAAGCAAAATTTTACACTTGTGAAAGATATACAAAGACAACATTCATGGTGAGTACTTTAATATTAACTGTGAAATACAATAGGAAATTAACATTTATTTTTTCTGTGTTTTCTTCTATTAAATGTGATGTTTAAGATATATTGTATTTTAATATTTTTTAACTAATAATAATAACCGGTAATTACTTTTGTTATTTTGTTGCAGATATTATTTTCCCGTTTATAACAGTAAAATTAAATAAGGAAATAATTTAAGAAATAATTATTTTACAATTGCATATGCTTAAACGATTAAAGTAAAAGTTGTAATTACTTTTTTGAGAGTAACATAAGAAATTTCAATTTCCTCTATAAATTCTAATTCATTAAAAAATCAATCTTGAAGCGTACGTTCTGAATCCGAATCTGAATTCAAATCCGCTGCCGAATGCCGAATCAAATAAGAATCCAATTAGACAGCATCACAATTATATCCGAAAATTTGATTTGAGCGATCGAATAAACTCGTACGTCGTCGGCTATCTATCAGAAGAATGAAGGAAATAATTGAATCCTCCAACGAATAAAGTATTTTGTTTCAGCCAACAGTACCATTACCTCCAAACCAATTTTCTTAAGCTCCGTTTACGACTGCTAATGTTTTTCATTCGGTTTCAAATTGATTTGATTATAGCCGCCCAGAAGAATACAGATAGTGAACTCTACGTGCTTGCGTACGCCCTTAATAATCTTAATGATTCTGGATAAAATCTCTACATAATTTCATATGTATTCGTGAATTCGCTTCAGGCCAGACTTAGTATCACCTCCAATATGGCTGCCCACTTCGATTTAACCTCACTCTTCCCTCACCACAACCTCACTGATCGAGCTGGTTGATTGTAATGTGTACCATTGTGGTTAAACCTAGTCGGTCAGTTTAAAAATTGTATGTGTTTTGGTGTTTTTTAAACCTCGACTGAACTGACGGGCTGTAGATACGAAGTTAAGGCTATAATTATAATCTTGGATCCCGATGTAATAATTATTCTATAGTTCTTGATCTTATATGTAGTTCTGTAGCATAATTTCCTACAATTATGGCGCGGTCGACAGCGGTACTCAAAGATCACCGGTTCAGGGTTTTCGAGATTAAATTTATCAACACCTATAAAAATATTCAAATATTCTTATTTTCATTTTAATCACAATATATTTATTTAAAGAGTTAATTTGAGCCAAGTATTTCTATCCAATGAGACAACTATTATTTCATCTATATTCACAATTATAATTATATTTATAATAGACAGTCCGATACTTATTTTTTAATCTTTTTCACACTTCCCAAAACTACTTATATGAAGTCAAATCCAAAATAATTGTGAGTAAAGCAAAAAATAACCACATATGGCAGTATGAATAATATAATAATAATCCTTTATTGTGTATCAACTTATTAAATTATTGCTATCTTTCTCGTACCAGTTTCTATAGTATGTTGCGCGAAAAAATAGCAATGCTCTGACGTCACTATGATACTGAAAACAAATTCAAATATAATAATAATAATAATAATAATAATAATAATAATAATAATAATAATAAGTTTATTTATACTGATAATAAACAGGGTAACCTCCAATTACATATTAACAGTTAGCATAGTATAAACATTTTACAATAGATGTTTAACTTATTCTATATCAGTAAGGTGTCTTAAAAAATATTTTAAATACATCTATTTTCTTACAATTAAACAAGTCGAAATTTTTATTTCTAAGAATTAAATTATTAGCTATGTTTAAAATTTCATTTAATGCAGAACATGATTTTTTAATTTCAAACACTATAAATCGTGGTCTTTATGACACATTTGGAACGGAGAAATTAATTTCTTGCAATATTTCACTAAGACAAAGTTTTCCACTTACTAAATTTACAATAAATAACATAGATATAAATTCTCTTCTTGTTTGTAACAGAGTAATATTAAACATATTTCTATCTCGTAATTATTTCTTGAGTAGTACTGAAAGTATAAAGTGTATATTTTATTATTTTTTGTTATGGTGGAACACCCCATTCTGGTGATGGTGAAGAGTAAATTTTACATTATATACCGTAAGATTTCAATTTTTCACATAGTTGATGGAGATAAGTTGATAATAAAACACATGCAGACATCCGTACCTTATCCGGGATTGAACCCAGAACCGATGGAACGTGAAGCTACAACGCTAGCACCAATCCACTTCGGTCGGTGTTTTGAATAATATAAAATTACATATATACATTTTGCTATACTATATCACAATTACCTTTACATGCAGTTTTGAAAATAGTTTCAGTTTTCAGTCAAAATTACGTGAAACTGTTTATATGCAGTTTTAGTTTTCCAAATAAGTCTACAGACTGATTTAAAAACAGTTTCGACGCATGTGCATTTGGCTGATGTAACAGATTGTCTTCATTCCAAATATACTTCGTTTTGCAATTATTCCTTTTTTTTACTTCGTAACAGTACGCACTAAACTACACAAACGTACAGCAGAAAAGTTACATTATGTACGCATGCGCAATATCGAAACTGAAAGTTAACTACACGAGCAGTTCTGAAAATAGTTTTCAAGTGAAACCCATAAATTTTAGTTTTGATTTCAGATAATTCAGAACCATTTTGACACTGTATACATGACATTTTCAAAACTAAAATGGTTCTTCAAAACTGCACGTAAACTCAGAATATATAATCACTCTGAAGCTGTGACGTCATATTTTTACAGCGCGAATAGTTTTTATTAAAATAATAATGACAAGTTTTATATTTTAATAAAATTGTGAAATAAAATCATAAAAAAATTGGTCTTCCTTAGGCAAGGCAAAATTAGATCTTAGTACCTATATGTGATTACTTGTTTATGACTTTTTGATGACGTTGATGACAAAATTAAACATTATCCCTAACTTTAAAATTAAATGAAAATAAAAACTAAATACGTATTTCGGAAACAATGTTCTTATCTTCAGTAGTAAATTTTACTTAAAATCGAATTAAGAGGGTAAAGAGAAATTAAGATTAGTCAACATGTCAACCATGTTAGAGATCCTAACAGCCTTTTTCTCGGAGAATGGTTATGTTTACTCAACATGTAAACCATGCCGGACCTCTTAACAACTTAATTTTATTATCAATTATTTATTTGTATTAGCTTTATAGCTTTAGATTCAATAGTGTTCAATTTTCATGAAGTCGCTAATCATAATTTCATCGATAAAATTTTTAAAATAAATATAATGGGCTACTTGCGTACCTTTTTTTTATTTAATATTTTTGAAGGGAAGGTAAAAACTTGCTACCCATATTTTTCCTTTTGGCAAAATTATTATTAATTAGCCAGAAAAAAAATAATGAAATTTGATAATTTGAATTCCCGCCATGTATGACGTAGAATTACGCCGCACCAATGAATGGTCGTAAAGCCACAGCGTGGAGCCTTCCCATAGTAATGGTATGTTTGTGCGGGTAATGTAGATCACCTGTTTGACGTTTCAACAATAGTTTGGAGGTTAGTATTTTAGTTTATCTTTTTGTTATCGATATTTTAAATTACAAGTAACTACCTTTGTGTTTATTTATAAAGTAATTAATGTATTTGAGAGACCAGGAGAGATAAAAATGAACTGTCAAATTCAAATTAAAATTTTCTCGAACGCCATGCCATCTATTGATAACATTCTTAAACAAGCTTCCCCTCCATAGTTCAATATAAAGACGTCACAGAAAATTTTCTTTCTTATTTTAGTAAAAAACAAATAATTATTTTAAAATAAAATTTATATATTTGTATATGTTTTCAATATAACATTACGAATATAGTGACAGAAATCGAATTTTCAGTACCATGCAAGTAGCCCATTATATCTGAAAATTAATATTATTTGAAAAACAACATAAAACTTTGTGTTGAACAGTTTCAAACAATATAAATTTGTTTTCATTGCACGAATAAAAATCAAAGTAGGTACTAACTGTTTTTCGATTTTCTAATTTTTATAACAGAAACAATATAGTAAATATAGGTAATGAGTTACCTACATTGTTATACCTATTCAAAATTAATAACTTGTTATATTATAATTGTTTACGGTTGAGGCCATAAAAAGAAAATTTTATACCTTCTACATACATATATCGGTTGGCGTGGGAAATCTCTTGGTTTACGTAGACAGTTAACACGGGAAAAGTTTTACTTGCGCTTTACTTTCCAAATTATTTTAGAAAAAAACTCGTCAAATAAAAATTGAAGAGAATAAAATTATGTTTATAAATCAGTAAACAAGTTCATTTATATGTATAAATAAATTATTATTCTGCTTATAAAATTTGCATAACAATTTTAATAAAAATAGAGAATAAGTTAATTTTTATATACATAAATAAATAAATAAATATATCATCATGGCATATTACCCATTTCTGGGTGTGCCAGTATCTACAACACATGTTGACATCGGTAATGATGACGATATATTTTACCGTGTGGGCGCTTACCAGGCGTCACCTCACTGGCACTCATAGCTGGTGTGGAGAGTGCACCACAGAGGTCACTTTTGTGCCATTTAAAATTGGAAATATTTGGCGTCGGTCGGGATCGAACCTGGTTCCCCCAGGTTCGCGACCAGACACTCAGGCACGCGGCCATGGGACCCCATATACATAATATTAATTTATGTGCAAAATTTTCTGCTTGTCTTATATCTGACTGTAAAAGTGTACGATGTAATAATGGGGGTCATTAAAAAAAATGTCGATTTTTATTTATAAAATCCTGAAATCCATCTCATATCAATATAGTAATATAAAATAATTTGAAACATGCAATTTTTCATTCGCAAATTTGCTAATAAATACTAACACGGACTAAATTTGTGACGTCGCGGTTTCATACTCACACAAAGACATTTCTCTCCCACATATACATATTTACGCTCCACAACATGAAACAGTAATCTAACCTAAAATTGTAACAGCTAACAGCAAAATATACAAGAGAGAAGATTATTATTACTTTATTTTTTAAAAATACTAATTCAGAATAAGGTATAAAAAATAAAACACTTATTTAAATAAATACCAAACCGAACATTATAGTCCCAAATTAAATCGGCAATGCTCGTCTGTCGTATCCGTGAAACCGTGTCGCCAGCCGTTGAATTATATAAAATTAAACGCAACTTTTAAAAGATCATATTTCTGATTTAAAAAGACTTGTAAGGTATAAACATACACCTACATATTTAATTTCACTTATTCTTTCAAGAAACAATAAATCAGAAAATGTAAAATGACCCCAACGGGTTCGGTACAACTGGGAAACACTTTTATACCAGGGTGGGTTACGCTAGAATTATTAAAAATAAGACTCAAGGTTCATATTTTTTAAAAATTTTATGTTAAATATCTTCTTTAATACACTTCTTAGGAGCTCCCAACTAGACTTCTTTTGGAATCTTTTCAAAATAATCATGAATTGCTGCATCAATCTCTTCTTCAAACGATAACCTTGTGCCCTCGACAATTTTTTTCATAATAATAATAATAATAATAATAATAATAATAATTTATTGCTCAACAGAAATAATCCCTTTACAAAGCAATTACAAATGTATATATACATAAATAAAAATGAACAATTTATGTGGACAAAGAAATTGGTTCAAAGAACGATATTCCAATTTTGCGTTATCACAAATATTACATATTTGATTGTAGCGTTCACAACAAATGAAAATGGGTGACTTAAGCATCAAATTAGTCTTAGCAGTATTATTGGAAAATGTACAAACATTACGGGAAGCGAATGATGGAACATGAAAATTAAGTCCTATATCGCCAAAAACTGATAACTGATTTGCATATGCTCTTTGGTTAACTCCATATTTTCACTAGTTTTATTAAATTTAACTTTCATAACTCAATTTCAAATAACAGGTCAATAACTGTTTAAAATTTTAGTGCAAATTTTGTTATCCATTTGATTTTCTTATTCTCAATAATTCTACAGTAACCCCTCGTATTAATCTAATTTTAATAAGTAGAAGAAATGGTAACCCTGTAGTCTCGAATTTAAATTCCGAAGATGTTTATTTCAAAATTAATTTCCTTAAAGAACTGGTTACTTGTAACAAAATCCAAAATCTTATAAGAACATTACATTTTAAAGATCATTAATAATTCTAGAATATATTAATCTTATCGATATAAATAAGAAATTTGTGTAGGAGTGTATTTATTTAGAATTACTCATGGAATAATTACATCAAATTAAACAGCATTAAACTATGCGTACTTTTACTTCCATAATAAAAATCTAAACAATATACAACACAATTAACCATATAATTTCTGACGTCACATACAAGTGTCAAGTCTGTGAATAAATTATTCCATTAATGTTAATTAATTCAGCACATGGTGTTAATCACGAAAAAATATTCCCTAGGTGTTGGGTTCAAACCCGCTTTGATACCTCTGTACTCGCCTTAGGTCAGAATCGGTCTCACGAACATACACAATTACACCAAGTCGTGGGTGTATAATTCCTCTAACTCCCTGCGGCCAATCTTACTACATCTGTCTCTCTCACTCCTTCGCTTGGCAGAGTGAGATGGAGATATTCTGCGCATGTCTGTTCCGAGTTGAGACCATATAGCACTGTATATAATAGGGGAATTAGCATACACTTTACTGCATTCGCTCAGACAACTTCTCAACATGGAAAGTGAGGTTACAAAATGATAACTTCGTTGGGTGGCTACTATAAGTGCACATTATTTAATAATTATTTTGATAAATCAAAGTAACAAATCGTATTTTAATCCCGAGGTACCTCGTACGTTAAAAATAATTTTCTTAATTATATTATATGCTATATGGAGTAAGGAATGCACGTGCGCAAGCGCAAGCCGCGATGTTCTTTTCGCGCCCCAGGTACTACTTGGACACGGAGCGGTGAATTATACGCACACGGTAAAAATAGTGCTCGACGCGTTACAACCAAGTAGAGCCAGCAGATGAAATACTGGTGACATAAAATAGTGGATTGGGAATTTATTAGTAGGAAAATGGGATTACAATATGCGAAATAGAATTGGAAAAGATACAAATGGGTTTGGTTAAATTATATAACAATATTAATAAAATTTATGGGTAACAGGAAATTTTGTGTACCATCTGTTTCTAAAGTAGTTGGTATATGAAATACGGGAATATACAGGGAATTTATTTTAACATTCAACATATGGTGAATCACTTCCATGGTTACTCACCATTGTCAAAAAATGAAAGCAATGTAATATTTGTCCATTTTAAAATACAACATACAAAATTTGTAGTTTTGTATTATCAAAAATAATTTCCAATAAATTAGGCTACATACAATTAACAAATAATCAAAACATGAATGTTGTACATTTTAACAAACTTAAGCTCACAAAAATTCATTACTTTCATGTAATAAATGTTAAAAAATACCCCCAATCACACTGAGGCAATATTCTAGTCGGTCGTAATAAGAATTGACACCATTTGTAATGTGTTCTGCTGGAGGTATCTCCTGTGCTGCAATACTATTTATAATGTTGCATTTTAAAATGGACAAATTTTACATTGCTGTCATATTTTGACAATAGTGAGTAACCATGGAAGTGATGAACCTTAATGTTGCATTTTAAAATAAATTCTCTGTATAAGATAACAATTATTTTATAAGGCATTCTCTTTCTGGTAGTGTTATGCCGATTGCACTTTAAAAGTATCTTAAATTGGCATTACATCGAAATGGAATATCAAATGAATTATTATGCATTGCTGTCAAATGTTCAATTTGCATTTTTATCTTCCGTCACCTTTAGGTAAGAGTGTCAAAGTCATGATTCGATGTATGAATTTGTGACTCCGGTCTTATGTCCGACTAAAAATCTAGTGTTCAATATTCGTTAAATTTACAGAATATTAAATATTCTGTAAATGTTACTATTTTAAATTATTTTTTTCTATAGCAGATTTTAAAGTGTGCTTTGTTCAACTCGAAATAATTGACTAAGGGCCAGTTTTACAATCTCCGATTAGAATATTAACTGTAAGTTAAATAAACAATATTGAATCGAATTACTGACAGCAATGATCATTTTATCATTTGATATTCATTTCGTTTCAATTTTGTTTATTTAACTGACAGTTAAACTTTTAACCAGAGATGTAAATCTGGCCCTAAGTGACATTTTAACCGCAAGGGTAGATAAAATAATACTGTAACAGCAAGGGTAGATAAAAAAACTTTAATTTTTATTTAAATAAAAACACATTATACATTTTGGCGATTCATATTATATATAACTTCAATTGTATAAACATGAATAAAATGAAATTGTTTTCAAATTCTATAACTACTACGCTACTGAGATTTTTTAATTGTACTTAAATAATTTAATTTATAATCCGTTTTTCTAATTTTTGCTCATTAAAATCTGCTATAGAAAAAAATAGAATTTTACATTCGACGATAAAATTAAATTATCGACTTGCGAAAAATAATTCACGAGCGAAATCGCTCGTGAATTAAACTTTCCGCTCGTCGATAAAATACAATTTTATCGTCTTGCATAAAAAATAACAATTAAAAGTCCCACAACATACAGACATCTTCTTAAAAGAAATCTGTTGTGCTCAGCACAATATCTCTCGCCATTTCTATATTAGGCTATATAAGTATTGATTTGACATTTTTGGTACACGCAAAAAATTCTAATTACATCTATTCTTTAGATATTGTATTTTAATTATTTCTATGATCAAGTTTCCTATTTTCTAAATGTTAGAGTTTCTTCCAATTCATTGACGAGATTGGCGATGTTTCTGAAGAATATATGTATATGTAATATGTACATGTATTTATAATTCTAAATATTGAATTATATTTTAAGAAATATTAAATGTATTTCCCAGAAAAAGCCTACAGCACTGCTTCCGAATTTTTGACACATATTTATCTGTCATTTACAAACATTTCAATTTTTCAACTGGTTTGTATGGAGTTGTTTGGGCAGTGAGATTTATTACAGCAGATAATTTTAATATATCTTTATCTTTTTATCTCTAAATCTATACCAGATACAATAAATTTGTTAAATGTATCGGATAGAGAATTTTATATTCTTTAATATTTGTCGTAATAATTTAAAAAAGAGACAATATTTAGAAGATTTTTTTAAGAAACTACTACTTTTGGTTATCCAATTGTTACCAAAATCTAATCAGCTCTTCCCATTAATGACAGATTGAGGAATACGTAGTTAAACAGGTCATAAGTCTTATAAAATTTGAGAAATCCACACACACACAAACACACAAACACACAAACACACATACACACACACACACAAACACATACACACATCATGGTAAAAATGTTAAAATCGGATTGTAGGGGTCTTAACGTGTTTATTCATTAAAATCTGGAGGTACAAATAATAAATTCAGATTCAATAAATCTTAAAACAGACATAATTTTTAGCAAAATTCTTATGCTTGGTATATATATACACAAATTATAATAATATAATGTATCAGGTTCACACTATTTTTAATGTTAAAAATAACACTACAATTTCATTTTTCTACAGATTCTTAAACATATAATCATGTACACGTAAATATATTTTTGCCCTCCTGAAGTGTAATGAGAACTTTACAATTGTATACACAGCAAGTGTAACCTACATTTTACGCTTACTGTGTTGTAACTTGTCTAACTATGCGGTAAAATAACCAAAATACACTGGACGTTTATGGGCATTTAGAAAAGAAATCATCTTTACTATAATAAAGTTCATGTAAAAAACTACTACCTACATAAGTTATTGGATCCGTCCTTGACTGGGGACTATAAGATTGCTCTTCTCTTTACTTTACTCTTATTAAATGGCAATGGGCACCACTGATCCAGTGCTTCCTGTCTTGAAATAATTTTATCATTATTACCCTTTATATTGTTACTTACTGCGTTAAGCCACAAAAACTACAAAAAGTAATAATTCGTTGAAACCTTTCGAACCATCAAAAAATTCATAATTAATTAATTGGACTTGCACTTCTCCGAATCATTCCCTACCAATTTCTAGGAAATTCTAATTAATCCAAAATTTCTATCTCCCTCAAAATCTCTCGAAATGAAAAATCATTATATTTAATTCTTCCCGAAACGTGCGATTGTGCTAATTCGAACAAAGAGCAGAATAATTACCGGGTGCGGTAATTGCAGCGCGGCGACGGGATGGCGCAGCGCTAGGGCTCCGTGGGGCTCTCATGGGGTCCACTGGGGCACACCACCCGTTATTACCGGCTAATTTTGGTTGCAATTAAATGCCCGTTGCAATTATCTCATCTTCTGGCGTCTAAGAGGACGATTGAGTCTAGACCGCCATACAAAGAAGACACCACTAACACGCGATTAGAAAAAAATATTTTTAAGGGGGTTAATTGTTGCGGATGAATAGATGTTTAGGAAATATTATTGTTTGCTAAATAATATAAAGCATGAAAGGAACTAAGTATCTATTGTCACTGCATTCGGACCTTTCCTATAGCTTCCAGTACATATTTGGTGAATCGGCTATTGTTGAACTAATTCTTGTAGTGAGCGCAACTTCTCGCAGTTGATGTTTAGCATATTTCAATTAATGTTATATATTTTGATGTATCCTGCAACATTTGATTTTCATTTTAAAATTTAATTTGACTGTAAGTAAATAAGTTACCATCATTAAGCTTAATAAAAATCTTAACATGTATTTATATAAATATATTCTCTTGTATCCATTATGAAGAAGTAGCAGTAGGTTACGAAACATCGAACTTCAACAAAAAATAAAAATATCTATATTGACTGCATCCCTGTACATTCCTTTTCTCAATATAAAGCACGTTGAAATTGATATGATGTTCGTATGACAGCTTTCATTTTAAAAACAAAGCTACGAATATCCTTCAAGTGCTCATATTTTACACCAAAAGTAAATTAAAATCAAGATTGTAATACGTCTTGACTAAAAATAATAAAAGGGTTAACAAATAATGGAAATCTGTCATAAAGCATTTATTCTTACAAAATAGTCATTTCAGCATACACTTATACCTTCTTCCGAGTAGGTAGGCACTTACTAACAGAACTCTATTGTCGATTTTGAAAACGAACAGATGTGTGATTTTTTCATTATTTTTACGATTCTGTAAACTGAATGATTAAACAATAGTTATTTACATTCGAGTGCTAGTAAGTTGTATTTTACAGCGCGACAGCTTTATTTATTTATTAGCTGGAGCGCTGTAAAATACTTCACGCACGAGAATTGTATCAAATTTTTTGGCCGACGATAATGAAAATCACTTTTTTTTAATGAGATAGGTTATACTTCTGAAAAGGGTTAGTTTAAAATACTGGGGTTAAGTCAATTTCCAAATTTGATTTTACTTACCTTCATTAGAGTACTTCTTCTAGCGAAAAAATTTATTTGTAATAATAGACGTTGTTTATGACTGATAATATATTTATTTGCTCATGTTTTCTTCGTAATAAATAATAGGCAGGTGTCGATATTTGACATTTCAGCAATTTTCGCCTCGCGTATTTGACAATATTGATCGGTGAATATGTCGGTAACGGCGGATTTTTACAATAATGACAGTTGTCGCTGCCGTGATTTTGGTTTATATAAATTAATTTTAAATATAGGAAATGTTAAAGTAAAAAAATGTGTGCAAGTCCCCCAGTCAAGGACGGATCCAGGGGGAGGGCGATATAGGCAATCGCCCCCTCTAAGGAGTTAAAATTTTTTTTGACGATATTCAATAATTATTTAAAATTTGAATAAAAGTAAATTCCATTTTATTGTTTTGTAAAAGCTTTATTATCGATGTATTATTATTATTATTTTTTTCTTATTATTATTTTATTATTATTATTATTATTATAATTATAATTATTCTTATACTGGCTGTCTACTTCAAATCCGTTATATAAGAAATATAATGTTTTTTTACCTTCCGTCACCTTTAGGTAAGGAAGGTATTGTCTTTGGTCAAAAAATCCGGTGGTAAGTTTTTAATGAATAAGTACGTTTTAAGATTCCTAGAATACGATTTTACTAATTGTCTGTATGTATGTATGTATGTATGTATGTATGTATGTGTGTGTGTGTGTGTGTGTGTGTGTGTGTGTGTGTGTGTGTGTGTGTGTGTGTGTGTGTGTGCGTGTGTGACAAATTTTTCTCCGACGATAACTCCAAAACTACAATTCTAAAAATTATGATTCTTTCGTATTCCTCTTCTTTACAGCCATATGAAAAGCTGATTAGATTTTGGTTATAATTGGTCAATCGGAAGTACCCTTATTTGAAGTTCTTAATAGTTTTTCTTCTTCTTATCTAAACGATTTGATTATACATTTTCCTTTATATTCAATAGATATAGAGTTATAGAGAAATTAAGAGAGGTTAACTTTCAAAAATCAGTCAGCTTTGCTAAAATTATGGAAACAGCAAATATATTCAAAAAACTCTAATTGACAGATGTCAGTCTCAGAAGATGAAAGGACTGTGTAGCAGAATATTTGAGAGAGGAAGAACTGTATGAAGAAGATGCTTTGGATAGGAATGAGGAAGTGTGAAGTGCAATTTACAGAATGTTCATTCGAGGTATAATTATATTGGATTTATAGAATCTTTTCTAAGGAACTTGCAATATGGAATTTGTAAAAAATAGTGTGTTTGTGTTACAATTTTACAGGATATATAGAATCTTTTCCAAGGAACTTTTGGTATGGATTTGTACAAAATACATCAAATTGACGGAAGGTTTTGTGCTGGCCACAACAGATTTTTAATGATAGTCATGGAATTGACATAAAATTAAAATGACAAATAAATGCATAAAGCTTGAATTGTTATAGATATAGAATTTTATTATGTACAATCCTTATTTGAAACATTTTTGTCTAAAATTAATTGGTATAACTACAGCAAAATAAAAAATTGGCACACCCAGATATGGGTAATATGCTGTGATGATATATATATATATACAGGGTGTCTCAGGACGAGCTTACGCTATCTATATTTTAAATACCATTTAATATAATTTAACGAAATTTGGTATCTAGGGGTTATCCAACATGCCCGTTTTAACTAAAATATTTTCAAAGCAGTAGCACTTCCGGTTTGACCGGAAATTGACCTCAATTTTCTTATTGTAAATGGAATATGCTATATTTTATTTTACCATTGAATGCAGCGAAAAATTTTACATATGAAGCAATAAAAACATTTTTCTCATGATCAGCTACTTCCGGCGTTATTCAATTTTTTTGATTTTTTGTCTGAAATCCGACACATTTTCAAAACTCTGTATATCGTGAACGAGATCGAATTTTTATAATCTGAAAAAAGCCTTTTATAAAGGAGACTTTAAGCTACATTATACATAGAAGAATCCTCGATTATTTATAAAAATGTGACGGGTACGTTACACCAAAATTACAGTTGACAAACTTCAAAAAAGACAATTTTTTTAAATGGAACCATCCCTTTTTTATTTCATAAATGTGTTCTACGGCAAAAAATAAGGGTACTTTATGTAACATGTCCTATGTTAAAAGTTGATAGAATTTCAGTAAATTAGAAAAACATGTAATCTGGGTATGATTATAAAAGTATTTATTCTATGGCTATTGTGAGGTGGAGCGCCATCATGCTGGTACCATATTAAATTTTTTTGATCCAACGGTAAATTATCTAAGAAATCAAGTAGATGAGTTTGTAAAAACATTGTTTTTCCATGGCTTACTTATCCGTATTAATAAAATAATTATACCCAGATTATATGTTTTTCTAATTTACTGAAATTCTATCAACTTTCAACATAGGACATGTTACATAAAGTACCCTTATTTTTTGCCGTAGAACACATTTATGTAATAAAAAAGGAGGGGTTCCATTTAAAAAAATTGTCTTTTTTGAAGTTTGTCAACTGTAATTTTGGTGTAACGTACCCGTCACATTTTTATAAATAATCGAGAATTCTTCTATGGATAATGTAGCTTAAAGTCTCCTTTATAAAAGGCTTTTTTCAGATTATAAAAATTCGATCTCGTTCCCGATATACAGAGTTTTGAAAATGTGCCGGATTTCAGACAAAAAATCAAAAAAAGTTGAATAACGCCGGAAGTAGTTGATCATGAGCAAAATGTTTTTATTGCTTCATATGTAAAATTTTCCGCTGCATTCAATGGTAAAATAAAATATAGCATATTCCATTTAAAATAAGAAAGTTGAAGTCAATTTCCGGTCAAACCGGAAGTGCTACTGCTTTGAAAATATTTTAGTTAAAACGGGCATGTTGGATAACCCCTAGATACCAAATTTCGTTAAATTATATTAAATAGTATTTAAAATATAGATAGCGTAAGCTCGTCCTGAGACACCCTGTATATATATATTTGTAAGATTGGTCCATAAACATCCTATATTTTACACAACTAATGTGAAAAGAGCAAATGACTGTCGTTTAAAAACTATCTGACATATCTATATAAAGATTGCTAGATGTTAAAAATATCGAAAATATCATTGTAGTGGTAGTGGTCCGAACTTGTGGCTGCAATGTGGCCGATCGTACTATCGTACACCACACCAGCGCCACGCGTAATCCCCGTGAACTAACAGGTGTTGCCCCAGAACTATTTCCATCTAATCATAATCAATTCTGTATATCACAGACGGCAGACAAGATAATGTCTGAATACGTCAGTCAAATTGTCAGTGGATGTCCGTAGATACAAAACGAGAAATAATTGTTCGTGTATCGGATGATTATCGGAGATTATTATTTATGTTTGTGAGAGTTTGACAACCCCACGGGGTGAGCGATAGCGATTGTTTGTGAGGCGTGCTTGTTTTGTTTTAGTATCTACCTTGTTAGACATGTACAGCTTGGAAGACTAGCGTACACAATGAAACTGTAATAGAAAATATGATATAAAGAACTGTGTAAATATAAATTTGTAAGAAAATTACTCCATTTTGAAAAAAATGTTTTCAGTAAAAAATTTAAATTAATATCGAAAATGGTCTAGAAAATAAGGCGCTGCATTACATTAATTTTTTTTTTTTTTCTTCTATTCAAAATAGTATGTATAGCCCGTTTGACATTATACTGTTTTCTTCTATTTTCATATTATATTTCTGGACAGATTTTTGATCGAGTTCCATTCAATTTCCATGGTATCAAGTCGTGTGTAATCGGTAATCTTCGGAATGTATCGTATTTTAAATCAAAATTAATGAATACCAACCTAACAAATTTATTAACTTATTTTTGAATGGGGGTCCCGTGGTCGCGTGCCTGAGTGTCTGGTCGCGAACCCGGGGGAACCGGGTTCGATCCCGACAGACGCCAAATATTTCCAATTTTAAATGGCACAAAAGTGACCCCAGTGGTACACTCTCCACACCAGCTATGAGTGCCCGTGAGGTGACGCCTGGTAAGCGCCCACACGTTAAAATATATCGTCATCATTACCGATGTCTACATGTGTTGTAGATATTGGCACACCCAGAAATGGATAATATGCCGTGATGATATATTTATTTATTTATAAAATACAAAAAATACGGAATTACAAAAATTCATTTCAAATGTGTCTGTGTCATATTAGATATTTTATATTAATGTTATTGAAATGTTATTTATAACCTCACACTTTGCAAAATAAATGATAAATGACAAAAGTTGTTGATATCACGACTTCGCGCATGCGAATTAACGATCTAGTACGAAACTCGTATAGGAATATACGGCCGGGCGTATATTTCTATACTAGAATCTCGTATGAAAGTCGGATGAAAATTTCTGATTTACATTATGCTAGATTGGTATAGAAATTTCTCGGAAGAATCTCGTACTAGAATCTATACAAAAAAAGTATCATGTAATACAGGCTTTAAATAATGTGTTTTATAAGACCTGCTTTTCTTCAGTGGACGAACATCGTTGTTCTCCCAGGTGTTTTTAGAATTTTGGAAATAAGTGGAAGTCAGATTTTTCCATAAATATGTGAAGATCGGTGTCATAGCGGAGCAGCAAGTCCAGAGGACCTACTTTGCAGAATTTTTATACCATTTCTCGAACCGTGATGTCCGTGAATCAAAATCACTGTTAGGATCATCGTCAATTAATGATGGACAAGAAGCGAGACGAGACGAGTAATAGTAAATATCGATCTCGTTTCGTTTTCTGATTACATCATCTCGATCTTGTTCTCGACTCGCAGGATTTTTTTGTGTCTTGTCCCGATTTCGCGCGAGGGTCTCGCGAGATTCTTGTATAAAGGGCAGTTTTAATTTCAGTTTATTTGTGTGATTTAACCTACAAGTGACAGCGTGTTTTACGCTTGGTTGTGTTGTGAGGGTTGTGAGTTGATACTGTAAAATGTCAACTTGACAGGTCAATCATTTGTTACATTAGTCACTAAGCAAAGTAACTGGAAATGGTGTCCTAACCATTGTATATTAATCCTTATGCACTACGCATTAAGTATCAAGCCTTATGTCATATGAAATATTCCTGTTATGTGTTACGAACAAATAAAATTGATTTTTTGTGAGATTCTAGCGAGAATTAATTAGTCTCGTCTCAAATCTCGCACCTTCATATCGATCTCGCCTCGTTTTCTGAATCGTCTCACAAATTTACTACGAGACTAATTAAGACGATAGAATTTTTCGTCTCGTCATCCATCACTATCTCCAATGTTTTCCTCTTATTCAGCTGCTCACTTTATTAGTATTGTGTATGAGAAAAAAAATCCTAAAGTATTTGCCATGTCTTCATGAATTTATTCTTTTTGTGCAGGTGTTTGATCACCTCAAGATAAATATTTCATCTCAAAAGTAATATTTAGTATTAAATCTAGCTTTTCTTTTCTCTCGTATTCTCTGTCATATGTTCATCTTTCTTATTAATTACCATCCTCTTTTTTTTAACACCTCTTAAAATTGTTTCGCCCTATCCTTGTCTACGTCTGTCCAGAGAGTAACAACTCAGCCCGTTTACAAGTTGGCTGGGACATACACACAACAAACAACGCAGCATCGCCTGCGGCCACCGCCTACTACGGCCCGGCTAGGTGTCAGAGTGTAGTACAAATGTTGTTGTTCGATACACGACGAGGTGTTGATCACTGAGCTACGTTCGTAATTTACTCCTACGTATATGGCACACGTATGGGGAAATGTGTGAGGATAAATAAATAGTAATAGCACGGTTAATTGGAAGAGAAGAGGAGAGAATATTGCTCATAATTATGCAAATGTGCTCTTATTTCTATAATGTAGGTTTAGGGACAGTAATTGAAGAACGTGTTACAACAACGAGGTATCTTTGTTTTTAACCTTTTTCAGGAAAACAAGGAAATGTTTATTTCATTTATTGTAAATACAGAGTGATCAAAAAGAACTGACTCAGTTGGCAATAACAAAAAATTACTTGAAATTGCTAACACTGATACAAAAATTGATTTCCTGTTGCTGACACTAACATTTGAATATTTAATTTTTTTATTAAAATGGTTGTACTTTTATTTCTTACATTACCCATAAGCAATAAACTAAAGCATTTCAGTCATTCAAAATCTTATTAGCTGTCAGGCCCCAGCTCTGACATAACCTATTTGTATTTATTGACAAAGTGACATGTCAAATAGTATTCCCGCTTTCACCTGGTATTGTGTAAACGATGGAATAAAAAGATCCCCAGAAATTTTGGGGATCTTTGCAGAATTGTATTGTCAACTGCATCATTTCTTTTTGATCACTCTGTAGTTGGACTAAAGAGCTATTTTATAAGCAAGATATACTCGAAAGATTTATACATTTCTAAATAAAAAATCTGATGTGGCCAACACAAAACGTCCTGCTATTTAATTTTTATTAATTTAAATACGTACCTACGTATTTAGTAATGCTTCAAACTATATTATGTTCCATTGCATATAACTATTAATTTGAAGTGATTAGTTTTTTGACAATGACGTTTACCTGTCAGTTACATTCATTTAAAAAATAAACTGTGTAACAAAGGAATGGGGGATTACGGCTCAATCGAATTAAAGGAAAATAGTAAAAAAATACGAATGTATATGCTGAGTAACGAATATTAATAAAAAAATGAATTGGTATAATTGAGATATTTCGGAAATAAAGGGTTTTTTGTTATAACGCTTCGACACTAATATGAAAATATTTTGATTGGCGACCGAGAAACCGCCTATACATGCATAACAAATAGCGTGTTAGGAGGTGGGATTACTACCAATGGAAGTTAAGAAATTCAAATTCGAAAGGAGGGGCTAACATTCCTGTACTACAGTTTCCGAACAGTTTTTATTTTAACATAAATTTCTTGCATTAAACTTAATAATTTAAATACACCTGTAATTATAAAGTATGTATACTTATACAGTGTTATAATATTCATTTATTTTTATGTAAATATAACTTAAAATAGCATATATTTCAAGAACATTTAGGTCCATGATGAAAACAGTTTGATATAAAAACACATAAATGTGACGTCACGTCAATCTTTTCAAAATTCGGGAGACCATAACTCGCTTATTAATAGGAATTTTTTCACCGGATTTTCATCAATAGTCTTAGTTTTCCTAATATTTTCAGATGAAATTATAAAAAAAAAATCTGATGTGGCCAACACAAAACCTCCCGCTATTTAATTTTTATTAATTTAAATACATACCTACCTGCGTATTGACTAACGCTGCAAACTGTTCCATTGCAGAAAACTATTGCTTTATTTACTATTTACTATTTAAAATGTCACTATTATTAATGTGAAGTGATAAGTTTTCTGACAGTGACATTTACTGTCAGTTACATTCATTTAAAAAATGAACTGTGTAACAAAGAAATAGTTTTTATCTTAGGCTTCGCGACTAATAAAAAAAATTATTTTTAAATTTATCTGTAAAATATATAGAAAAAGTATTAATGTATTCCTGTAGAAAATTCAATAATCTTTAATTTTAATAGGACATAAAATTCGAAAAAATGACATTTAATGGTATTTTTTGAAGAAAAATCATTATGAGCTTCAAGTAAAGTACGATTTCCGTTTATCCGATTTACACCAAAATCTAATGGCTTCTATTCCTATTAGAATAAGGTAAAAATACAAGGTTTCAGAATTTTCTGAATGATAGTATTTGAATTAGAGTGCAAACAAAATTCGTACACATACACACACACACACACACACACACACACACACACACACATACACACATACAGACATCATCGTGAAAATGTTAAAAATGGATTCTAAGGACCTTAAAACGTGGTCATTTACTAAAATCTCGATATGAGATTTTTAGCACGATCCCTATACCTCCCTTACCAAGGGTAGCGGGAGGTAAAAATGGTGTAATCCCCCATTGTGTTTATCTTAGGCTTCGGGAATAAAAAAAGAGAAATTATTTTTAAATTTATCTGTAAAATATATAGAAAAAGTATTAATACCTGTAGAAAATTCAATAATCTATAATTTTCATAATGACATAAAATGCGAAAAAATAGCATTTAATGGTATTTTTTTTTTTTTTTGAAGAATAACCATTATGAGCTTCAAGTAAAGTGCCATTTCCCTTTATCCGATTTACATCAAAATCTAATGGTTTCTTTTCGTATTAGAGTAGGGTGGAAATACAAGGTTTCAGAATTTTATGAATGTTAGTATTTGAGTTAGAGCGAAGACAAAGTTCATACACATACAAACACATCACACATACAGACACATCACACATCCAGACATCATCGTAAAAATGTTAAAAATGGATTCTACGGACCTTAAAACGTGGTCATTTACTAAAATCTCGATATGTGATTTTTAGCACGATCCCTATACCTCCCTGAGTAAGGGTAGTGGGAGGTAAAAATTATAAAGGTCATAGATCTTTGTCCTGCATCAAACAAAAGAGGGTATATGTGTATTTTGTAGTACGGGTACCTACAAAATATTTATAGAAAACTCGTTGTTGCATCAACCGGACGAGCAATTTTTTTTTTCAAATAACCGCAAATGACTTTTTTTGACCATAAATCACAAATACCTCCTTTGCTTCAAGGTCTTCATTTGAAGTTCATAGGTTCTTGAAATCACAAACCTATAGTGCCTCTCATTTAAGAAAATTGTAAATGGCACTTGAGAGCCGAGCGTTTTTACATGCATTAAGTTAATAATTTAATTTCAAGAAACTAGCTTTGTTAATACTAAATTTTTCATTTTAAATTTAAATAGATTTTAAAATATCGAAAAATAACTTTAAAACCTAAAAAATGGCTTGAGCTATTCGCATATTTCGGTTATGATAATGGTCGGTATTACAAACCTACTTTAGAAGAACACTTTTATTAAAAACGACATATTAGTATCATTGGCCCGAAGTCAGCACTCTTCACTAGTGTAGTGATCGTCTCTAGTAACTATTGCATCTTTCTTGTTTTAATAAGCCTCTCTTTATTTTGTTATTTTTAGAGAAACTTCTTTACTTAAAGAAGACTGCAGAATTCGACCCATTATCGTTTGTTACAGCACACTTTAATTAAAAAACTTTAAAATATAAAAATAGCAATTAACTTTTTTGTAGGACGTTGGATAAACGATAATTTTTAATTTAAGTGCATTACAGTAAATGACTATAAAATGTAAATATATTTTTAATATAAATCTTTTTAAAATTTACGAGTAAATGTTTATAAACTCCATGTGTGTAATTTCATAATACATATATGAGCTATAATAATTTTCTTAATAACTTTCTAGTATTCATTACGTTAATTACAAAGTACATGGAATGAGTTGTTTTTTTAAACATAATTTATAAGCATTTCCTTTTAGAAATAAATCTGATTTGTTAGAGTTATGTTTTTGCAAAGTGGCATTCTTTTTTTGGTAAAGTTATGTTTTTAAAGCATCGGCTATAATTTAATAAAACTTTTAAAATTCCTTGTGGATTTTACAAAGTGAACAATATAAGAAATAAATCACATTAAGTCAATTTAAAATGAGAGCAATTTAAAAATCCTTGTAGTTGTGTATCAGAAAGACAAAAGCCATTAAATCAGCGAGATAAAAGGTATAAAATAAGCGCAAGTTTCGGTTTTTTCCTTCCTCAGTGTTCAGCATTCCACAAAGGTTCTGATAATTAGCAATTATTGCGATATTAAAATAATTTAGCCTTAAGTGTTATGTAAATTATATTGTGTATAATTTAATAACAGTCCAGATTGCAGCGATACGGTCCGTGTTTGAACAATAGATCTGTTGATGCATAAAAATCCTTTAATACATTTCATAATTAGCTCCGATGCTTTTCTGTTTTGCCTATGGCAACCAACGCGGTGACGTCACTCATTAATAACTGTAATTATAAGTCATAAAAATTACCGAAATGAATTAATCTCGTAAAAATAGTTTCCAATCACTGTTGGTTGGCGGATATACGCGATTATAATTACCTGTAGCCGACTGCGACTACGTCGTGGCTGGGAAAATGCAGAAAACACTTTGATTATCTTATTAACGTCTGTAATTATCATATGTAATTAACGCCAGTGTTGAAAGCGACTACGCGGGTAAAGATCAGCTGATTGCGTTGCTCACCAGCACACCTGCCATTATGGTATTTACAACAACTCCTCTTGGCCAAAGTTTAAATTCCACGAATTTATTTTGCACAAAAGAAACGACAAATTGCAGTTTAATAATACATCAAGACATATTTCGATATTTTATTGCAACACTCATTTTCTTTATATTTTTAATGGAAATTTTTACCGGTTTTACTTAAAATTACAGAACACTTTAGAATATAAAAATCTATTGCACCATTTTTTAAGATCGGTTTTTATAAACAATGTGCCTGTGTCACATATTTTAAAAAGTATTTTTCCTACGACCACTGTTAAAAGTAGTCTTTTTAACGGTTGCTTAGCGAGTTAAAAATAACAGTTTATAACACAGTGAATATTTTTAAATACTTTTAACACTAGTGCTAAAAAAGAACTAAATTTAGTTACATTTAGTGTTGAAAATATAACTAAATCTAGTTATATTTAGTGTTCATAAGTAAATGTAGTTTCATTTTATATTTATTTTTGTACTGAAATTATTTATATAGGTATTTTATTAGAAGTACACATTATTTTGGAACGTTTATTGTTATAGTACAATTATTACAATTGTTTATAGTAATTCCTTGCAAGGCGCTTGAAGAATTGGAATTTAAAACAGTATTGTTGGAAGCAGAAGTTAGAATTTTGTTGGAAGTAGAGGTTAGAATATCATGACCTGTCATAAATGTCATTCTTTAATTTTTAGTTTTTACTAAAACATAACTAGGGTCGTAGGTAAAATGGTGTATGATATTCGTGTTAAAAGTGATTTTATTTCGTTCGAGGAAATTGTTTTACTCGGCTTCGCCTCGTTTCACAAACTTCCCCACTCACTCATAAAATGTGACTTTTAACACTTATATCATAAATAACTATTAAATGAAAGTTTATACAATATTTTTCATATTAATATAAAAATAATTGTAATCTATTGTCATGTTCGTAAATAAATAATAATATTGGCGCCAGAAGTAGTCATGAAAAACAAAATCAAGTAGTTTTATTAAAAACAATTCAGTTATGCATACGATTATTTGAAATTATTTAATATAATAATAATAATATATCATCACGGCATATTACCCATTTCTGGGTGTGCCAGTATCTACAACACATGTAGCCATCGGTAATGCTGACTATACATTTTACCGTGTGGGCGCTTGCCAGGCGTCACCTCACGGGCACTCATAGCTGGTGTGGACAGTGCAACACAGGGGTCACTTTCGTGCCATTTAAAATTCGAAATATTTGGCGCCTGTCGAGATCGAACCCGGTTCCCCCAGGTTCGCGACCAGACACTTAGGCACGCGACCACGGGACCCATAAATTATTTAATATATTCATATAAGAAGGCGAGAATTATTCGTAACTTTGAAATGGAGATTTATATTTTTAGTTTCTAAATTAAGATATTTTTTATTCGACCCAATGATTTAAATTAAATAAAGGGGCCCGTGTTCTTCCATATGACGCATCTAGAATATAATTTTCAATGGGTTCATCACACCCAGTATCTCATAAAAAGATATAACTCGTCATGTCACGTTATAAGACGCTTGCGAAATTATGTCAATATAGATTTACTTAAACTGTACTATTCCGTACATGTCTTTAGTATTTTATCTTACTGCATAATTTGCTGGGGTAACTCCACACATTCTATCAATATTTTTAAAGAGCAGAAAAGTATTGCAAGAGCCATGGTTGGATGTACTCCCAATACATCGTGCAGAGATATCTTCCCACATCTTGGATTACGTACCCTTCCTTGCATATATATTTACGAGTGTGCTCTTTTCATAAAAAAAAAAATCCTTCGTCTTTTCTTACAGTCAAACAGGCTACTGGATTATACAATACTCGTAATATTAATAATTTATACATTCCAAAATTTAGAACAAGTAACTTTCATGACAATATTTCTTATATGCCAATTAAAATTTATAAGAATTTGCCACAGGATCTGAAAGCTATTATTAGCATATTTTCTTTCAAATTAAAACTAAAAAAATTTTTGATCGAAAAGTGTTTTTATTCTATAGACGTGTTTTTCAACAATTAAATATCTTCATGCCACATTTATTTTATTTAACTTTTTTATGTACAAATTTATTTGCTTTATGTTTTTATTATGTAAATATTTTCTTTATTAATTACTTGCTATTTATTTACTGTCTTGTGTACCTTTATATTTATATATGTATTTATCCTATTTCATTGACAAGCCAATTATATTACCATGTATTACCATGTGAATCTTATGGCAAATAAATAAATATTATTATTATTGTTATTATTATTATTATTATTATTATTATTATTATTATTATTATTATTATTATCTATCAATGGACACCTATCTTTAAGTTTGTGACGACAGTTACATCGATTTTTCGGACTTTTCTGTACATTCTGCGTCGAAGTTTCTCCTCATTTGGGGTTTCCCATCCTCCATCGTAAACTTTTCGACATAAAAGTGCCCAAAAAACTTTTGTCGAACGAGCCTGGGGAAGGTTAGGGTGTATCAAATGGTACATTTTGGTCTGTTAGTCAATTTTGAATTTGTCTTACATAGTGGGCAGGGTGCAAGGTGTAGCCAGAACATAAAATTGTCCTCAGTTAGTTTTTCATTTCCATAGCAACTTGTCATTTTTCTGTTATTACCCATTTTGTAGCCTCCGGAATTAATATCGAAACTTATGGAACATACGTTATCAGAAATTTTCAAAAGTTCTTCCCGTTATGAGTAACATAGAAAGTCTTTTACTCATTTTTAATTATGGAATGAAGGCATTGGTTGTTCTTGCATGAATCCACCGATATATTTATTGATCGTTTAAAAATATTGAAATTCATAATCCATATTTATATAGCAGATCACCAATTTGCTTGGGGCAGTTACCAATAAACAAGTCTTCTCCTACTCTTTCTATAAACACCATCTTTTCTTGAGTAAAAATGTAAGATTTACATTCCCAAATAACCCTACTTCGCACTAGCATCACTTCGAGACAATGGGCATAATCTCCCTTGCTGCAGGGTGCTAGATATCGCAACTCTGATATGCTATGCCCCATCACTGAGGATCACTCATGTTTGACCTGAAACGGTAATGTAATGTGAATGATCCTTACGTTGCAGGCGTTATCGCGATATCGCAATCCTTACGCCAGCAGGAAACACTCCAACAGTTTTATTTATTCAAGTGCTAATGTTTAATCATAATAATTGAATTAACAATGGTGTTGTCTTTTGACCGGTTGCACCAACATAACTTAAATTTGAAACGTTATGTCAAATGAATTTAAGAATTTATAGAAATTTCAATTTAAGCTTTGTAGTGCAACTGGGCATTAATGGATTCGACGGTTATAGAGTCTAGCAAGGGTACGAGCACTGAGATAAATATAAAACAAAAAAATACTACGGTAAGGGCTGTCATAATAAACTGTATCTTCAGTTTAACACTTAAAATTAAAGTTGATTTCGTTTTCATAATAAACTTTAGCACTTTAAGGAGCTCTGGGATGGGATCCCAATACTACGCTATGATAGTGTATCGGCAAATAACACTTCGTTTCCCTAAAAACCGTGGAAATTGATAGGGAAAGAAAGGTGAAACGTAACGGGTATTTTTCGCTACGCTATCATAGCGTAATTTTCGGATCTCACCGCTGTAACATTACTTTAAAATAAAGATAATCTTAAAGTAATTTAAATTAAAGTCTTAAAGTAAGCCTGACTATGAAAACCTTAAATATGATAAGTCTGGCGAAAACTCAGGATTTTTTAACAGTCCCAGTTGTTGTTTTGGGTTTATTGGCCTTTTTTGTTTTTTTTTTTAACCTTTATTAGATATTTATTATAAACTTAATGTTATTATATGATTTTGTCCCTATTCCTACCTTTCATTTATTTTTATTTTAGTATAGTTTTTCATTTATTACTTGTAAAATTATAAGGAAATTAATTTATTTTACGGTACAATTAGATATAAAAATTTTGTTATATTTCACTTGAATAATTTTCCCATGTATTCCGTTTCATGTTTGTCATTTTGAACGTCATAATGACACTCTTTTTCGTATTAGTAAGTTTATTGTTGCAAATATGCGATAAGAGTCACCTTCTCACACTATTATAAAAAATGAAAGCTAACCCGTGACATGATAACTCATTATTTTTTTCTTGTAAGTGTTGAATCTAAACGGAATTAGATAAAATCTTATATGCGATTCGTTGTAAAATCATATTTTTCGCACATGTTTGCCGAACTCAACGCTAATTTGGGCTTTATTGGGTTTTTAAAGTTTTTTTAAAACCCGGGTAGGGATTTTTAGGTTGGACAAAATAAGGCCAGCTCTCAAATGTGAACCTCCATCGCCATTTTATTTTAGTTCGAAATAAATGGAAAATAAAAAAGTTATGTGACCAAAGAAAGACCCTCAAGTTGACATTTCTTACTTTTATAATATGATTCGTCTAGTTCTATAGCGTCCCGTGGCCGCGTGCCTGAGTGTCTGGTCGCGAACCTGGGGGATCCCGACCGGCGCCAAATATTTCGAATTTTAAATGGCACAAAAGTGACCCCTGTGGTGCACTCTCCACGCCAGCAATGAGTGCCCGTGAGGTGACGCCTGGTAAGCGCCCACACGGTAAAATATATCGTCATCATTACCGATGTCTACATGTGTTGTAGATACTGGCACACCCAGAAATGGGTAATATGCCGTGATGATATATTTATTTATTTATCGTCTAGTTTCAAAACCCGATATTCCAACAAATTCAATTTTGGCCAAAAAATAGTATGATGCTGCAACGGATTCGTCTTATTCTCCATAACTTGGTGTGATGTTTACGTATCAAAACTGAAGAAATCTTTATGATATTTACGTTTAAAATGTCAGATTATTTTCAAAATCAACAAATCCGAATATCCATTTTTAAATTTAAATTCTGCCATTATTAATTAGGTACTTTTTCTTATTAAACAATGTAGTTTTTGGTTCATTATCATCAATATTATATGTATATTGATGATTTTATATAATTATTCATCAGGAACATATCAAATCAATTTTTCTCAAAATTTGACCTAAGTGAATTTATCAGGTTTCTGGGTGATTCATATATCGTTAAAAATCATTTGGTGTGACAAAATTTCATTTTGGCTTAATATACTTTTAATATTTTATACTAACATTCATACCAGCCGTTTTTTTTCCAAGGTGCACAATTGTGTTCATATGAGTTGAACATTTAAAATATTTTTTTTGCAAACTGTTGCCTTTCGTTTTGACTTACAACAGTAGTTGTGGTATCAATAGAAAAATAAATTTTCTGCATAAAATGACACCAAATGTATGTAGATAGATTCATTATTAATTTTATCTAATTTTGTATTATTAGCAATAGCCATGGCATTTAAACAAAAAGATATACAAATGTTTGACATTTTATCTGTCAGAATTCATTATCTTAGATTTTTTGGGTTATTTTCTTTTTAATGTTTTATAACAGATTAGAAAATGCTTGAGAAAAAATAAATTAATAAAATTATAACATAACAATAGTTGTATAGGTTATTTTTATTCCAATTGACTTTATAATTAAAATGAATCTATTTATTTTAAACAGACGCAAGCCTTGACCATATTTCATCTTTATATATCATGCTTAAAATCAGTGTTAAATATTAGATAAACTCTTCGTTCTGTTGTGTTCTTCCTGGTGAATTTCATCGTGCATCCCACACAGGTTGTCGTCACCCCATGCCCTAGGGCCGTAAAACACATTACATCTACACGAAATCCGCGCCGGCTACAAGGCGCGAACGCCAAGGCGCGCAGCAATTAGCTAGTAAACAAATAATAAATGAACCATAAATAAGCAAAACGTTATGCCTTTGTCCAGCGGACCAACTCACTTCTCTGCATCCTCTGATTAATTACTGCGTGTTAATTGCAGCTCAATTTAAGTGGTCGGGTGGGTCTGTGCGTAATAAATACTCGCTTTCCAATTACGGATGACTTTCCAGTGAGTGGGACAAGGATGGGGCGATACTCCAGCCGAGGAAATGTACTGGTGATAATATTTTAAATATTTGTTTGTAGGCAATTGTTTCAGTTTGATGTAACGTGTGGGCTGGCTTGTTAGTGGTGAAAAATTATCTGCTGAAAATTATTATTCTAATTAGCTTGGTGGAGACCATGCGTTTAGCTCCAAGATATAAATTAAATGCTAAACAATCACCTTTACTTTGTCTGTAATAGCGCTATTTTTACAACGATAGTAATTAGTCTGAAAAACTCATTGCCATTTAAAGAATGTTATTTAAATATGTAATTGCTAATCTTGATATATGTAAATATAAATAAATATATCATCACGGCATTTTACCCATTTCTGGGTGTGCCAGTATCTACAACACATGTAGACATCGGTAATGATGACTATATATTTCACCGTGTGGGCGCTTACCAGGCGTCACCTCAAGGGCACTCATAGCTAGTGTGGCGAGTGCACCACAGGGGTCACTTTTGTGCCATTTAAAATTGGAAATATTTGGCGTCTGTCGGGATCGAACCCGGTTCCCCCAGGTTCGCGACCAGACACTCAGGCACGCGGCCACGGGACCCCATATATTTATATATGTATGTTAATTTTACCTCCCGAATGTATTATAAGATTGAGTTAAAAATTGAATAAGTAGCGTAATTTTTACCTCTCGCTAAGAGAGATATTGGATTCATTCATCAATCGTATACCCAGATTTTAGTGAATAAGATAGTTCTGAGGTCACTAGAATCCGATTTTAACATTTTTACAATGATGTCTCTCTCTCTCTCTCTCTCTCGCGTGTGTGAGTGTGTTTGTATGTGTGTGCATCTGGTGTTGGAGGGACGGTTTCTTAAATTCTATAAGACTAAAGACCAATTTAACTACTTATTTCTTAATCTGACATTAATGGAAATAGCAGAAAAGGTTTTGGTGGCAATAGGGTCCTTCGCCATATAACAGAAAATTGAGTAAAAAGTTAGTTATATTGAAAGTAGATAAGATATAATCATGATTGAGACGATAAAAGTTTTTTAAAAATTGTTAGTTTTTGAAATATTAGTGATTTTAAGCATCTATACATCTAAGTCACAACAATTGCTATCTTTTTCGCGCAGCCTACTACAAAAACTGGTGCGAGAAAGATAGCTATAGGTTTCTTAAAAAACCAAATGCAGTTGAACTAAAAACAATTATGAATTTTTAATACTACAAATTGCTTCAAAATTAAACAAACTTTCGTTTAAAATAATAAAAAAAATTAGAGTGGAGGACTCTATTGGACAACCGGAAGTAGTAGTCTCTTAAAAAAAATTTGCTATATCTGTTATAGATTTAGAGATATATAAAATAATCCGTTGTAATGAATCTTACAGCTCAAATAACTCCATGGAAATTAAAATATTTGCAATTGACAGAAAACTGTCAGTGTCAAAAATAGATACATTACCGAAGGCTTTATCTGGTAAGTTCATTTAATATTTCTTATTTTATTATTAATTAAATATTTTAAATTATAGAAACATACAGGGAATTTATTTTAACATGCAACATATGGCGAATCACTTCCATGGTTTCTCACTATTGTCAAAAAATGACAGCAATGTAATTTTTGTTCATTTTAAAATGCAACATACAAAATTTGTAGTTTTGTATTATCAAAACTAAGTTCCAATAAATTAGCCTACATACGATTAACAAATAATCAAAACATGAATGTTGTACATCTTAACAAACTTTAGCTTACAAAAATTCATAATTTTCATGTAATAAATGTTTAAAAAATACCCCTAGTTTCTCTGAGGCAATATACTAGTCGGTCGTAATAAGAATTGACACCATTTGTGATGTGTTTTATAGGTATCTCCTGTGCTGCAATACTATTTATAATGTTGCATTTTAAAATGGACAAATATTACATTGCTGTCATTTTGACAATAGTGAGTAACCATGGAAGTGATGAACTATAATGTTGCATTTTAAAATAAACTCTCTTTATATTACAAATTTGAAGAATCTCGAACATTTAAAAGAGCAAGAGGAAACTTATTTATAGAATGAATTAAAAAATATAAAACTTATTAATAATAGACGTAATTAGAGTTTTTGTGTGTGTACCAGAAATGTTAAATACAATATGTACTTATATAGCCTAATATGGAAATGGCAAGAGGTCTTGTACTGGCCACAACAGATTTTTAAAATAAGAACATTTTCACTTGAACAAACACAGGCAAAAACCTATTGGGAAAATATTCTGCCGGTGTAACATTCTACTTAAAATGTACAATTAAATCCGACTAATTCTTAGCTCATTACATTATTCATTCAACCTCTTGTAAAATTATGAACACCCTAAATCACACCCCCTAATAAATAAACCTCTACAAACAAACAAACAAACAAATCTCCAGGCAGTTCTGACGCTTGAAAACGACCAGCGCCGCACCGGTCGAAAATTAAAAATCACCAAAATTAATTGAGACAGCTTGCATCCCACCAGACGCCCTAACGGAGCGCGAGTGCCCTTAGTGGAGAAAATTCTTCCCTTCCCAAAATGGACTTGAATAAAAAGTATTTTTATTCAATTTTGAAGTTTTAAACAGTCATTATTAACTCCTTAACAACAACTATAAGTAACAGTTTATTCACAAGTGCATTAAAATTTTTTAAATCACTCTCACAAAATTTTAACTCACTCTGCAACAAATAATGCATTTAAAATAACATCAGGTAAGAAAATAACACTCACTATAATATTTATCAGACATTATCAGCCATTTTCATTATTTTTCATTTTTCACGACACAAGTGACAGATAATAAAGCATTTTAAATAGATGACTTGACGTCTATCAGCGACGATTGTCATGCTTAGCCTACTTACTGATCAGTTTTTTATTTTGTCAAAATTAAATACTATAATGGTTTTTTCTATTTATTTCAAAAATCAAAATATCGAAGAAATTAGCTTTCTTCTCATGAATGAACATTACCTTAACTCACTTGGTGTGTAAATACCTATTAATTAATCGGATATACCAATTTAAATTTCTTCCTACTTTAAGCAAGTGCAATAATGAACCGTGGCTAAAATTATCAATGAAATGATTTTGAAAAGCATGTTTTGAAGGACATCACAATCAGATTTTTAGCTTTCTACGATATAGGAACCATTGTCCTCTAATATAAAATTTTGTATTATGTTTTCTACTGAAATTAGAAAAACTATGAAATTAGATTTTTGATGCCTGGGTTCCAATGTGCCAAATCAAGAATGTTATTTTGTTTGAATGATCTTATTAACTTATAAAAAAAAACACTTTAAAATGTATTTTTTGTAACATATGTAGATCATTACATAAATGGAAGAATATTTAATTTTCTTTAGGTTTTTTCAGTGTAACTTATCATATTTATAATTCTTTTTAACTAATCTTGCAGTTTATTATAGTATTATGAAAAATAATAATATATATATCTTGATATATTGATTCAAATTCATATAAAATGACCGGTCGAATTATTACAAAAAAAAATCTGTTGTGATCAGTACAATACCTCTCGCCATTTCCATTTTAGGCTATATAAGTATAATAGGTACTTATTGTACTTAACATATCTTATACTCCCCAGAAATTCCAATTACATCTATTCTTTAAATATTTTTGTATTTTTTAATTCATTTTATGAACAATTTTCCTCCGAGTCTTCTAAATGTTCCAAATATTTTCCAATTCATTGACGAAATTTGCAATAATATATCTATAATTTTATATATTTAATTAATAAAATATATAAAATTATAGATATATTACTGCCAATCTCGTCAATGAATTGGAAGAATCTGGAACATTTAGAAGAATCGGAGGAAAATTGTTCCTAAAATGAATTAAAAAATATAAAATATTTTAATTATAATAATAATAATAATAATAATAATAATAATAATAATAATAATAATAATAAAAGTCTTAAGTCTTCAGTAATGTCTTTGGATTTTTGACATTGACATTTTTCTATTATTTACAAATATTTTTATTTTTCAACTGGTTTCCATGGAGTTATTTGAGCAGTGAGATTTATTACAACGGGTTATTTTTTGTATTTATAATTATCTCTAAATCTATAGAAGATATAGCAAAAATGTTAAATGTGTCGGATAGAGAATTTTATATTCTTTAATTCCTATTTACAATGAAATAAATTTTAAAAGAAAATTAAGAATCTATTACTTCCTGTTGTCTAATTGTTACTAAAATATAATCAGCTCCTGCCATTAATGTCAGATTGAGGAATATGTAGTTAAACATGTCTTAAGTCTTGTAGTATTTGAGAAACCATGGTTCCAACATCTACACACACACACACACACGCACTCACACATACACACACGGACATCATTGTAAAAATGTTAAAATCGGATTGTAGGGATCCTAATGCGTGCTTATTAACTAAAATATGGATATGCGATTTTTGGCAATAGTCTAATACTAATACCTTTCTTAGCTAGAGGTAAAAAAAAACAAAAAAAAAAAAAATTCAGGTGAATTTTTCCTATAAGGAATTCTTTTTAATTTAACCTTTAAGTTTAATATCAAGGATCTTATTTAGAATAGAGAACTGCCTTATAACGAGAAATGATGGTCTCTAGATGAAATTATTTCTTTCATTTCTTCCGGACGAATCATCCCATGCCCAGTTCCAGTAAACATAGTTAGCACCAAGGCAGAGGTCCGAGCATCAGGTATTAAGGTAAGGCATCAGACATGAGGCTGTAGGCCTATATACCTCTCTGCATCGTCCAGCCAAGGTAATGACAGGCCGTACTAATTTGTCAGGATAATTGGTGAGCGGACACGAACACTAGCCCAAGACCAGATCCGGAATCACAAAATTTCGGTTTAAAAGCGAAAGAGATAGATTATAGACTTATCTCTTTCGCTCTCATTGCTGACGTTACAGAAATTTAAATGCCATTTATACAGGGTGTTTCAAAGAAAGCATAATTTTTTTAAGGGCATGTAGTACTGACCAAATGGGCTACTTGCGTGGTACCGAAAATCCAATTTCTATCACTATATACGTAATGTTATGTTGAAAACATATATAAAAATATAAATTTTATTTTTAAAAAATGATTTGTTTTTTAGTAAATTAAGAAAGAAAATTTTCTGTGACGTCATTATATTTAGCTGGAGAAGGAAACCATGTTTAATGTATAGATGGCATGGTGTGCGAGAAAGTTTTAATTTGAATTTGACATTAGTTCATTTTTTTCTCTCTCTGGTCTCTCAAATACATTAATTACTTCACAAATAAACACATAGGTAAGTAATTACATATAATTCAAAATATCGATAACAAACAGACAAACTAAAATACTAACCTCCAAACTATTGTTGAAACGTCAAACAGGAGATCTACATTACCCGTACAAACAAACGCTATGGCTCTAAGACCATTCATTGGTGCGGCGTAATTCTACGTCATATATGGCGGGAATTAAAATAATCAAATTTCATTATTTTTTTTCTGGCTAATTAATAAAAATTTTGTCAAAAGAAAAAATATGGGTAGCAAGCACCTGCTCTTCAAAAATATTAAATAAAAAAAAGGTACGCAAGTAGCCCATTGAGTAAAAAAAACTTAATCAATATGGGTCCGATCTTCAATAGTTTCCGAGATATGTGGCAGTGAAAAATGAGTTTTTACGGGGTTTACCCCTAATATCTTGAAAAATATAAGAGTTACGACTTTCATCAAATAAGACATTTTGTTACCTTTCAGAGGTCATATTAGATGTGCTTTTATTTTTACCTCTCGCTAACAGAGGTATTGGAATCATGTTAAAAATCTCATATCCAGATTTTAGTGGATAAGCACGTTTTAAGGCCCCTAGAATCCATTTATAACATTTTTACGATGATGTCCGTGTGTGTGTGTGTGTGTGTGTGTGTGTGCGTGTGTGTGTGTGTGTGTGTGTATGTTGGAGCCACGATTTCTCAAATACTATAAGACTTAAAAAATATTTAACTGCTGTTTCCTCAATCTGAAATTCCTGGGAAGAGCTGATTAGATTTCGGTAATAATTGGACAACCGGAAGTAATAATTTAAGAAGAAAAATCTTCTAAATATTATTTTTTGAAAATTTATAATATAAAATATTAAAGAATATAAAATTCTCTATCCAATACATTAAACATTTTCATTATGTCTTCTATAGATTTAGAGATAGACTGAATTATAAATATATAAAATAATCCATTCTACATCTAATGAATCAATTAGCCTATGGAAACTATCCAAACATTACTGAAGACTTTTTCTGGGAAGTACTTTTAATATTTCTTATTTTATCATTAATTAAATACCACCAATCTCGTCAATGAATTGGACGAATCTCGAACATTTAGAAGAGTAGGAGGAAACTTGTTCATAGAATGAATTGAAAAATAAAGGATAAATGTAATTAGATTTTTTTGTGTGTACCAGAAATGTTAAATACAATAATTATATAGCCTAATATAAAAATGGCGAGAGGTATTGTGCTGGCCACAACAGATTTTTTTTTTTTTTAAATCAATAATAAGTTAAATGTTGTGGCGAACTTGGCCAACATTTAATTTTCATATAGGTAACTTCGTAACTATTAGAAATTGAGAAAAATGTTTCACATTATTATATTTATGTACTGTACAGATCTCGTTATTGGTTCTATACATAGATAGAAGTCCCTCCGAAAGTTATTTTAATATGATCACCTTCGCTCCTTTTTTCTTTCCGAGGTGAGCATCAATCTGACCATAAACAATTTGATTTTTAATACAGTATCAATTCCAATCATTTCCACAGTCTATGGGAACATTACAGCCTGCGGTAATTTTTTCCCGTTCGAATATAGTATTGAGCGTTTGGCTGCCATCCATCATACTTACGGATGACTTCGACCGCTCGGATCCTTTTTCCTCCACGTAACGTAAGTGCGTGAACGGATCGCGAACGTAACGTAACGTTTGTTGATGTAGTCGCTCGAACGCAAATGAATTTCACGTATAAAAACACTAATAGTGCCGACAGGTATTCTGATTGTGAATTCTAGCCAGTAATTGGACAAATTCCAATATGGCATTGTGGTGTTTTACCGCCGAGGATGATTGTAAGTGAGATGCTTCACATTACTCAGCTTTTTAATAAATCAAGTAAATATAGACTGATTTTTTCTTTTGCCTACTTTGGAGGCGGTGGTACATAGCACCTGGGAAGTATGTCTATTATTTTAATTAAATATTGTAATGACAAACATTTTAACAGCTGAACATAAAAAGATATCCATATTTATTCTACAAACTTTTTCATTCACTTGTACTTATTCTTGAAGCATTATGTACAAAAAACTTAATGATATTTTTATCCTTTAAATTATTTATTTATTACCTTGTAGCGGGATCAGTCGCTACAACTTGTGAAAATATTACGAGTACTTAAATTGTATAAAGGAAAATAAAATTATAACGAAATTTAATCAAATTTAATTGAATTGACCAAAACGATGTTGTCTGTACAAACGTTCAAATTACACTACATATTTATTTTTCCGTAGTTGTTCAGTTGATAATAGACAATTGATTGTCCTTGGCAACCTAGTTGCTTGATTTTAGAAATTTATTTTCTATATAAGCAAATAGGATGCTACAACCTCTCGCTAAGAGAGGTATTGGAATCATACTAAAAATCGTACATCCAGATTTTAGTGAATTAACACGATTTAAGGTCCGTACAATCTGATTAACACTTTTACAATGATGTCCATATATGTGGATGTTGGAACAAAGGTTTCTCAAATACTGTAAGACTGAAGACATCTTTAACTACGGTTTTCTCAATCTGACATTAATGGGAAGAGCTGATTAGGTTTTGGTAACAAATGGACAACCGGAAGTTGTAGATTCTTATAAAAATCTTGTAATATTATTTTTTAAATTTATGTTATTACAAAAATTAAAGTTTGATTCAGTTTTTGGAAGCAAATATAAATGTTTAAAAACGAAGTGGTTTTTGGATGAATGCTTCAATTTATTTTAACATAGTCAAAGATTTACAATTTACAATTGTGACGTTTCGGTTCTGTTTAGAACCATTTTCAAGCAATTATTAAAATTTTAAACAATTAAAAAGTTTTACATTTTAATTATTCTAAACAGAACCGAAACGTCGCAATTTTAAATTGTAAATCTTTGACTATGTTAAAATAAAGTGAAGCATTCATCCAAAAACCACTTCGTTTTTACAAATATTAAAGAATACTTATAAAATTCTCTATCCGATACATTTAACATTTTTATTATATCTTCTATAGATTTAGAGATAATTACAAATATATAAAATATTCCTGTACCTAATTAATTTCACAGCAGCCCCAACAATTCCAAGGAATCCGGTTGAAAAATAAAAATGTTTATAATTGACTGACAAATGTCAGTGTCAAAAATCCAGAAACATTACTATAGGCTTTTTCTGGGAAGCAAATTTAATATTTCTTATTGTATTATTAATGAAATATTTAAAATTATGGATACGTATACGTATACCCTTTAAAAATATCGCCAATCTCGTCAATGAATTGGAAGAATTTGAACGAGTCGGAGAAAACTTGTTCATAGAATGAATTAAAAAATACAGAAATATGTAAAGAATAGATGTAATTGGAATTCCTTGGGAGTATAAAATATGTAAAACACAATACCGTGAGTATTTTTAACATTGGATTTGTCATATCCATGGTTACGACTTGAAATTTGATGGACATCAATCTATATGCCTGTCCCATGTAAAATGAAAAATAAGGAACGAATTTGACATTTGACTAGACATCAATAGAGGTTAATTTTGTTTAAATAATTATACCTGCTTTCTAAATTAATTTAGTTGTATCAAAAATATTTTGTGCATCTTTTGCCCGACTGATTTTCTGACTTGGCTTAAATTTCTTAAATATAAATAAATAAATATATCATCACGGCATATTACCCATTTCTGGGTGTGCCAGTATCTACAACACATTTAGATATCGGTAATGATGACGATATATTTTACCGTGTGGGCGCTTACCAGGCGTCACCTCACGGGCACTCATAGCTGGTGTGGAGAGTGCACCACAGGAGTCACTTTTGTGCCATTTTTAAAATTGGAAATATTTGGCGTCTGTCGAGATCGAACCCGGTTTCCCCGGGTTCGCGACCAGACACTCAGGCACGCGACCACGGGACCCCATAAATTTCTTACAATATTTAAATATAATACTTCTGTCAAATTCATTCTCTATGTTTCATTTTAAATGAGACATACAAATACATTGCTGTCAATCAAATGTCAAGTCCTAATTTATAGGAAAATTCAACGGTTATCTGTCATATTGACAAGATGTCATTAGAGCTTAATTTTGTTTAAATAATTATACCTGTTTTCTAAAAATTAAATTTAGTTGTAGAAAATATATTGTGTGCACCTTGTGCCCCAAATATGTTAGTGCTCTCGAGTGGTTTTCTGACTTGGATAAATTTCTTACAATATATGTATAATACTTCTGTCAAATTCGTTCCCTATGTTTCATTTTAAATGCGACAGGTAGATACATTGCTGTCAATTAAACCATGGCTATGACAAACCCAATGTTTCATGTTAAAAAATACCCACGATAAGTATTTACTTATAAAGCCTAAAATGAAAAGGGCGAGAGGTATTGTGCTGACCACAACAGATTTTTTTTTTAATATTTAAGTACTGTATATTTTTGCAGACAAAAGATATGTAGTATTAACAAAGCTTGGTTTCGCAGTTTTTAATTCTTTATCTAATGTACATAAAACAGGTCAAGAAGAACCACCTACTCCATGCTGGAACAAAGTACACGTTGGATTAGGCTTAGTTTACACTTTTATTGACTTGAAAGAACTGTGGGTTTCAAATAGTAAAAAAAAAGTAATAATGTAAAATTTATGGTCCTACTTCATAACACCTAGTCCAAATTTTAATTTCATAAATGTTATCGGTTCTTTCACAGCTAAAACGATGAATATTATTATTTTATTATTTTATTTAAAGATTCATTAAAGGTTCATAAATCGGCACTAAAATTAATCCATTATACTACGAATTCAAGCAAATACAATGTTGGTAACCTTATCGTAATTATTGTACATATACATATAAGATAATTTGGGTAGGTGTACGATATACAGGGTGTATCAGGACTAGTGTAAAAAAAAAATAATAGCATATTCCTGAGCTAATTTTGAGCAAAAAATGTCATATGAAAATATGTCCGGAAACTTTTCGTTACAGATTTACAGGCCTTTAAAAGTGCACCTCATCTGACATATTTTTATTAAAATAACTCTGATACTAGTTGCACTAAAATTTTGAAACTTGATACGAGGATACTACTTATTGAGATGCATATTTAAACTTACTTTTGTTTCTGTATCTCAACCAGAGGCGTCTAATATGGGGAAGTCATGAAGATTTTTATCCTTATTTTTTTATCTATTAACATTTTTCAATATAAAGTATTACAATTTAAAAATACACAAAAATGTACTTTTGATAAAAATTGATAAACGCGGTAGTTTTTGAGATATTTTAACTTTTAGAAAATGTCATGTATCCAAAATACACTGTAAAAAATAATAGCGATTTTGTAGAAAAGTTTTAGTAATTTTTTACTATAATATGTATGCAATAACAAATTTTACATAAACTGTGTAAACTTACATTTACATAGCAAATAATTATATAAATTTACTAATTTACCCTTACAAATATAAAAAAATTACTAGAACTACAATGTAATATTCATATTACAATAAATATCTGAAATTTTACAGTGATATGTTAATATATCTATATCAATTTTGTCAAATTTTATAATAACTATGTAAAAACTCAATTCCTTTTATTTTAGTTTCTATTTTTACAGGAATTATGGACAAATTCTAAATTTATTATATTAAATTTAAATGATTTATATTTAAATTTAAATTATGTATATTATTAATATGTAAATTTACTTAAGTATGTATCAAAATTTTTATGAAATTTATGTTTATGTAATTTTAAAAATGGTAGACAAAATTACATTTAACTGTAAATTTACTATAATTCACTTAGGCAATTTGGACGCCAATAACAATTATAGTAATTTTACTGAGAAATTTTTTACAGTGTAGTTAACAATTAAAAATCAATAAATTTACCATAGAAAATAGAACAAAATAGAAAAGCGACACAAAATCTGTTTATAACTATTGTTTAATTACCTTATTTTCAATATTAGTAATTTTTTTCAATTTAAAAAAAGTGTAAAATGTTAGTGTTGGTGAATATGTAGATATGGTATTTATTTATAGATATTGTAAAAGTAATGGTTGTCGTAGTCCAGAGAATATCGATGTGGACATCAAAGAATGAATTTGTGTGAATTTCATCGTTTCTTAATGGTTACCTAAATTTTTTGTATAATTGATTTTTTTTTAAAATTAAAATAGCTCAAAAAATTCTGCATTTATCAAATTTTATCGAGAGTATTTTTTGTGTATTTTTGTACTGTATATAATATTTTATAGGTAAAGTTGAAAAAATGTTAATAGATCAAAAAATAACGATAAAAAACCTTCATGACTTCCCCATATGAGACGCCTCTGGTTGAGATACAGAAACAAAAGAAAGGTTAAATAGCTTTTCTAGGAAGTACATTTAATATTTCTTATTGAATTATTAATTAAATATTTAAAATGATATGTAGGTATATCGCCTTACACCCGTGAGGGTAGAAAGGTGGAAGGAGGTATGTATATTAATAGTACAGTACATATCTTATCCTTAAGAAATACCACCAATCCCGTCAATGTATTGAAACCATCTTGAACATTTTAGAAGAGTAGCACAAGATTCCTTATAGAATAAAAGAATAGATATAATTAGAATTATTTGTGTGTACAAGAAGTATTAAATTCGATACTTATTTAACAAAAGGGAAATAGCGAGAGGAATTGTGCTGGCCACAACAGATTTTTTAAAATGGAATACCGAGATTACAGCGAAAATCCTCCGTAGAACCTCAATTGGTGCAGCTTCTGAGTTTTTATTTGTATCATTGTACTCTATTGTATTTTACCTATATTAGACAATTGATCAAAATAATATAAAAACTCTAGTGTTTATGTTTGACATATTTTTTTATATTGATGCAATATAATAAGAGATATCGATTTATATTACCAGAGGTGAAAATATATTTATTTATTCTCTTAATTATAAAAATTAAATACAAACTTGCTTCTTTTTATGTTTTTCATTAATTTAATAAATGTGAGTTGTTAAATTACAATTACAACATTAATTAGATATTAGATTATATTTAGATAAAAAGAGTTTATAATAATAAAATATATAAAATAATTGCATTTCAACCTATTGATTTATTAGTCAATAACGATTAATCTTTACAGTTTTTGCAGTACAAATATTATGCCATTTTAATTGCAAAACTTCTGTGTTGTTTATAATGTAGTTTTAATTCCACGCCATTATTTGTTCTAAGATTTATTTGACAAGCAAATTGACTTAAACTCCATAACAATCACGATTTTCTAATGCAAGAGTTTCTCAGATGACGTATGGAGTAATTATTAAATTAACGCGTTTTTTACACATACTTGTGATTTGGAAATGAGTAATTTGACATTAATTTCATTTATGATGACTGCAATTGCCTAATTTTTGGTAATTAAATCGTAGATAGATGGAATAATTAATGTTATTAAATAATTAAGATAGATGATAGAAAATCTGCTGCAGAACTTTTTGTTTTCTATTTTCTATTGGCCTGTAATTATGTTTTAAATATTACTACATAATTATCGTTTAACGCATATTTAAATGAGCGTTAAAATTATTTATTATTTACAAAATTGAGGAAAGAAAACTGGCTGTAAAATTAAGTTTTTAAATAATAACCATTAATATTAAGTATCTTGTTTTAGCCTCATAAAATTTACATATTTTTAATTATATGGCTGTCATATAATTAAAAAATATGCATCGTTGAACACAATGACAAACCGTTTAATATTATATGCATAAAATTATTCATTTAACTACGTGTACATAAGTAGTTACCTACTTGTATTATACGTTATTATAAGTTCTTTTTTTTTAAATATAATATTAGACCATATTTAATATTTGAATTATGTCAATTATGTGAAAGTGTAAAAAAACGAATATCTACAGGGTTTACTTTTTTTACATACTATACTTTTTTAAGATTGCAAATATAGCAATGAATCATCTGTTTTCATGATAAATAGTAAAGCTGACTGATTTTTAAAAGTTAATCTCTTTATAATTCTTTAACTCTATATCCACTGAATATGAAGGAAAATGTATTATCAAACCGTAACTAATGTTTAGTTTTTATTATTATAATAAGAAGCTATAGTGGTTAGTTTTTATATATTATGACATATATTGAAATTCGATTATGGTCACATACCCCATTGTAGTATTGGAGTTATAGTTCACATATACACACACACACACATACACGCACACACACACACAAACATCATCTTAAAAACAGTATAGTAGCATATACCTCTCGCTTTTTCCGTTTTCTTAAATATAAATTAATAAATATATCATCACGGCATATTACCCATTTCTAGGTGTGCCAATATCTACAACATATGTAGACATCGGTAATGATGACGATATATTTTACCGTGTGGGCGCTTACCAGGCGTCACCTCACGGGCACTCATAGCTGGTGTGGTGAGTGCACCCTGTTTTGGTAAATAAGTATTGAATTTAACATTTCTTGTACACACAAATAATTCTACAAGTAAATTTGTCCTACTCTTCTAAAATGTTCAAGATGGTTCCAATTCATTGGTGGGATTGGTGCTATTTTTTAAGGATATATATATTATTACTATTTATATACATATCTGCCTACAGTTTTAAATATTTAATTAATAATTCAATCAGAAATATTAAATGTACTTCCCAGAAAAAGCTTTTAGTAATTTTAGCAAAACCGTTGATTTTTAACACTGATTTTATCTGTCAATAACAAACATTGGAATTTAACAACTGGTTTCTTTGGTGTAGTCTGGACTATGCGATTTATTGCAACAGATTATTCTATATATTATATTTTCTTTATCTCTAAATCTATAGAAGTTAAAAAAAAATTAATGCCCAGTTTTATAAAAGATAGATAAGTAAATTACTAGCAAAGTAAATTTATTCTCGAAGTAAAATAGTTTATTCCAGAGATTTTCGTTTTATAAAACAAGAATAAAAATACTAGCTAAGTAAATCTATGGAATAAATTACTCCACTAATTTTTGAGGAAGTAAATTTTATTCTGTAGAATAAATTTGACACATGTCAAAATTAATTATTTTATAGAGAACGCAGAAATTTATAGAAACCGAAAAGGATGGTTTTCTGTGAATTGCCAAATGGTATGTTCAGCAAATCTGAAAATAACGAATGTTGTTGCTAGATGGCCTGGTTCCGCACACGACAGCAACATATTTAACAGTTCATTAATAAGAGCAAGGTTTGAAAACGGAGAATTTGGTAATTGCTACTTGTTAAGGGATAGTGAATACCCTTGTAAAAATTACTTATTAACACCTGTACGAAACCCAACTACTCCAAGCCAACATAAATACAATGTGTCATATAACAGTTTCATTTGAACACTACTCCGGGGACCTATTTGTGAAACTGCATTAAATTCTTTACAAATCTCATCCCATGCACTATTTTTGCTTTTGACGCTTGCTACGTCTGTCTGCTTGTTTTCAATATTACTAATATATTTTTTGTTATCTCTAACATGTCCGCTTTATCTATTTCAGTATAATTCTTTCCCCATTCTCTCTTTTTTTCCATTTTTAATGAGAACTGACACTTTATGACACTTTATTTTGACGTTTGAATAATAATAAACGATGTCTCTGTCGGTAAATCACTAGAATAAAATATTCACTCTGCAAGTACTAATTTTAGTCTGCAACTTATTTTATAAAACAGACATTTTTATTTACTCATCGATTAAATTTACTTTCAAAGTAATAACTCAGCAAGTTATTCGATGTTTATAAAACTAGGCATAAGTCTATTAGATGGAGAATTTTAAACTCTTCAATATTTGCAATAACAAATTAAAAAAAAAATTACATTTAGAAGATATTTTAAAGAAGTACTACTTCCGGATTGTCAAATTGTTATCAAAACCTTTTCAGCACTTCCCATTAATGTCAGATTAAGACACACACACACACACACACACACACACACACACACACACAAAACACACACACACTCATACGGCCCTCATCGTAGAAATGTTAAAATCGGATTGTAGGGACCTTAAAACGTGCTTATTCACTAAAATCTGGATAAGCGATGTTTAGCATGAATCCATTACCTCTCCTAGCGGGAGATAAAAACTTAGTTGATCAATTTTCTTTATGGCATTATTCTCCAGCAATTATTTAGCATACAGAAACAACATAGTATACAGTAATTCCATCTCCGATGATGATATATTTGTTTGTCTCACCTAACTCTTTGGAACTGTTGGTGTACCTACTACAATTACCATCAATGTTGGCTATGGTATATTTTTCCGTGGTCCGCTGGAAATAACGAGATCAAAGCGCTTGGCGTGTATTTAGTGCGGGCCCGAAGCCTTGGGCAGGCTGCGGCTGTGGCTGGGTACACTCCACTCCAGCTCAGCTCGGCTCGGTTGAGCTCGATGCCGATGTATAAAATCGTGACGGAGCCCCAAGTAACAAATTAATGAAATTATGAATTATGAAAATGATTGCCGCCGCTAACAACGCGACTGGTGGAGTGCAGGAGTATTGACCGTGCGGCTATGGTATGGATGCACACGATTAATTGTTTCACCCGTACACTGTTCTCAACGCAACACGTCAACAATCATTAAGAATCTCTTTAACATAAATCTTTTCTTCTCTAAACCAACAAATATCTATCCAAACAATTTTAAATACTTACACTGATGTCAGTGTCAGAACCATTATATAAATTGAAAGCTATCAGATTCAGTAATATACTGGTAATTGTTGTCAAAAGTGTATAAGTTCTTCATTATTTTTCTTCATTTATTTATTTCACCGTTCTTTCTTCCATTTCTTAAATGCTCCCAATCAATATTCTTTTGGAATGCTTTCAAAATAATGGGCTACTTGCGTGGTACTGAAAATCCGATTTCTGTCACTATATACGTAAAGTTATATTGGAAACATATATAAAAATATAAATTTTATTTTAAAATAATTACTTATTTTTTATTAAATTAAGAAAGAAAATTTTCTGTGACGTCTTTATATTTAACTAAGGGAGGGGAAGCATGTTTAAGAATGTTATCAATAGATGGCATGGCGCGCGAGAAAGTTTTAATTTGAATTTGACATTAATTCATTTTTCTCTCTCTCTGGTCTCTCAAATACATTAATTACTTTATAAATAAACACATAGGTAGTTACTTGTAATTTAAAATGTCGATACCAAGAAGATAAACTAAAATACTAACCTCCAAACTGTTATTGAAACGTCAAACAGGTGATCTACATTACCCGCACAAACATACCATTACTATGGGACGGCACCACACTGTGGCTTTACGACTATTCATTGGTGCGGCGTAATTCTACGTCATACATGGCGGGAATTCAAATAATCAAATTTCATTATTTTTTTTTCTGGCTAATTAATAAAAATTTTGTCAAAAGAAAAAATATGGGTAGCAAGTTTTTACCTTCTCTTCAAAAATATTAAATAAAAAAAAGGTACGCAAGTAGCCCATTATGAATTACAAAATCAATCAGACGAATACCACCTAATAGCAACTTTCAATTTTCAAATGGAATATCATAATTATCATATCTATATTCAAATTTGAAAAGTACATGAAATTTGCTGTTATATTATTAAAAAAATAAAATGACAATTGATTTAAATATTATATTTTTATTAAATTCAGCAGGCTTTGTATTTCATTTATTTACATTACAACTTTCAAATATAAAGAAAATTTATTAATTAAATATTTAAATTGATGTACCATGTACTTTAATACGATATTTAATTAATAGGCGTTATTTATTATCAAATAACATCAATAGAATATATCTTATTCAAAAAATTGTTTTGCAAAGCCCCCCACATTTAATGAAAACGTAATACTTAAATCATTCGCCATTCTATTTTTTAATTATATAACGTATTATTGTTTTTATTCTGTTGCATAGCAAATATCATGTTTTTTTTTTCAAAAATTTGAAAAAATATATAGGGTGTTCCATTTGAAAATTAAAAATTGCTATCATTTACTTAATAACCGGAAATATCAATATTGAATTACTTCCGAAATTTTATAGAGGAGTCAACATACTATAATTTATATTAAATAGTTGAAATCGCTAAAAGTAATAATTAGCGAGATATTTGCTGGTTAGTTTATAAACGAAAACCTGTATATACAGGGTGTTTCAAAGGAAGTGTAAAAAAAATTAAGGACATATAGTACTGACTAAATTAAATAAAAGAAAGCTTAGTCCGATCTTCAATAGTTTCCGAGATATGAGGCAGTGAAAAATGCTATTTTGAAAATTATAACGGTTAAAACTTTAATCAAATAAGACAGCTTTTGTTTTTTTTTTTTTTAAATCAAATAATTGTATTAAGTTAAATATTGTGGTGACCTTGGCTAATATATAATTTTTATATAACTTCGTAACTATTAGAAATTGAGAAAAATGTTTCATATAAAATTTTATTTTTTATTTATAGTCAATTTATTCTTAGTGAACCTAAGTTTCATACACTAGTGGTTCACTAAGATTAACAAGTATCATCTTAAAAGACGACATAACCATATGAACTGTCATACCAAATTTCATCCAAATCGAATAAAGCGTTCCGTTTTTATAAGCAAAATTATTATTATTATTTTTTTTTTTCTAAGAACTTTGAAGCAGAATACTGGCTAAATGGTACACTTTCCGGTAGAAGCAAATTTAGTAAAATCGTTTTATTTTAGCCTCAGGAATCTATGGTTAAGCCGTGGCCTTCTATTTTAGAGACACCCTGTATGTATGTTTATTTTTACCTCCCGAATGTATTATAAGATTGAGTTATATGTATATACAGATATACACCGACCGAAGTGGATTGGTGGTAGCGTGCTAGCTCCACGTGCCAGCGGTTCTGGGTTCGAATCCCGGGTAAGTTATAGATGGTTGTGGATGTCCTTTTCATCATCTCATCCTCATCTTTGCGATATGTACAACACAAGGATATAAAAATATGCTGCAAAAATTACTCACCCCCATAGATATCAATTGTAATAAGTGTAACACTTTAAATACAATAAAGAATTATTATTATTATATTATTATATATACAGATATACCCCATTGTACGAATATGTGCAGTGGTGATTTGGATCTTTAATATAAATTAAGCTTTTTTTTAAAAAAAGAAAACTTCTCAACAGGATTAAATCCCAATTACTGAGTAGGTTCGCGTACACAAACATCCATGCCTTAGTGGGATTCGAACCCAGAATCCTGAGTACACTCAAGACTAAGAGGCGTTGCCCTAACCATTGAGCCACCGGAGCCGATGTCAATTATTTAATAAATTTTAAGAAAAATGTACATTTTTTGAAAAAGAAATACGTATGATTAGCAGGTTAGATCGTTAGATGACCAGTTATGATTCCGGTGGCCTGCTGACATATTTGAATTTGTGACATCTTTACGTTAACATCAGTATTAATACTAATTAAATCTAGTGTGTTCGTATTCTGATAAGGTCGTGTGTTGTGGGAATCCACTGTAGGGTATAACAGTGTACGGGAGAATGTTAGCTATAGTGTCTAATTGCTATTAATCAATGGTTAAGACCGTCTCATGGCACGACCGATCAAATTATAACTCTGTGGTAACATGGCTGTTGGCTAAATCAGCCTGGCTCGCTGCGCTTCTTCGCTCCCAGCTACATCGGTCATCTTACGATGCACTCTGATGCATAGCCTTCCACCAAACAACAAGAAACCGAGGGGATTTTCATACTAATATAACCAAAGAATATGATATGGTCATTTGGGGTAAAAGTTTGTATAATAAAAACAGAGCTTTTTTGTAATGTAATGCACCGGAACGGTGTTCCGGCACCTTTTTTCGACGGGTTTTCGTTTTTTGAAAATTATTTACTATTTTATTTATTTTGATAATTTTATTAAGTTGTGGATATAAAAATTACGCCAATGAAATATTCACACAACTTAAGCACAGTATAAATATAAACAGTATTGCACTTCTCAGCGGTGTTTTTAATCTAGTAATTCGACACATCGCCCAAGCTTCGACTCATGGTTTATACATATGCGCATAATAATAAATGACAAAAATATTCGCTCTGTTAAATGTTTACACACCAGCTGTGCAGGTGGAAATTATTATGAAATTTTATTAGTGTCATAAATTAATGTCAACATATATTTTTTTTAATAAAAAACATACAAAATTATTTTTTTATTTTTTTGTACATGAAAGGGTAAAAACATTATGCTTCACATCCCTTGAAAAAATTTAACTTTCCATTATAAGGCATTTGACCTTGAATTAAAAAAAAAATTCGTCTGCGACGCCTTTTTTTTATAATACCCTGTACCATCAAAATTTTGGCCACTGATAAAATGCACGTTCCGGCCTCTTTTTTTCTACAAAAAAAAAACACTGATAAAATGTACTATGGGCCATTTTCATAATAAACTTCATGTTCCCTTTATTATATTTATTAAATTAAAATTAAAGTTGTATTCGTTTTTCTAATATAATTTTAGCAGTTTTAGCACTCCAGCATTACTTTCAATTAAAGATAAAGTCCTAAGGGCCATTTTCATAATAAACTTCATGTTCACTTTAATACTTTAAATTAAAATTAAAGATGTATTCGTTTTCACAATATAACTTCATCACTTTAGCTAGCACTCAAGCATTACTTTAAATTAAAACTAAAGTTCTAAAGTAATTTTAATTAAAGTCTTAAAGCGAGCTTGCTTATGAAAACAGCCCCAATTATTAAATATTTAGTGCCATATATCAGAATGTGTCAATATTGTCTTTCAATCGGCAGGGTGTCGAGTATAACATATATAAATAAATAAATATATCATCACGGCATATTACCCATTACTGGGTGTGCCAGTATCTACAACACATGTAGACATCGTTAGTAATGATGACGATATATTTCTACCGCGTGGGCGCTTACTACGCGTCATCTCACGGGCTCTCATAGCTGGTGTGGAGAGTGCACCACAGGGATCACTTTTGTGCAATTAAAAGTCTGCACTGGCCGGGATCGAACCCGGGTCACCAGATTGGCAACCAAATACTATACGCACACGGCTACGCGACCCCATATATAGAATAAATATATTATAATAAATCTCGCTGCCCGAATAACTCCATGGAAACCGTTTGAAATATTTAAAGGTTTATCAAGGAGGATATGTTTTTAAATTGATAAATAAATGCAAAATGTCAGTGTCAAAAATCAACAGTTTTACTGACATTACTGAAAGCTTTTTCTAGGTAGTACTTTTAATATTTCTTATCATATTATTAATTAAATATTTAAAATTATGGGTATATTAATATTTACATAATATCTTTAAGAAAAACTGCTAATACCTTTTATGAATTTGAAGAATCTTGAACATATTAGAAAAGTAGGCAAAATTCCGATTAGAACGAAGGAATCGATACTTATAATTTGAATTATTTATGTATACAAGAAATATTAAATTCGATACATATGTAATATAAAATAGAAATGGCGAGAGGTATTAGGCTGGCAACAACAGATTTTTTGCTTTTAATCCTTTGTATTCTTTTCAATCAGCCAAGTTTAGTGCGTCGTACGAGTGCTCCGCAATTAGTGAATTTTGTGCAAGAATTATGCTTATTTTGCTACTGGCTTTCTGAAGCAATCAGAATAGGCTTCCTCTCCTTTTCGAACCACCAGTCTGCATTGAGACCGACCTATCGCTCCAGTACTCCTGTGTTCCTGAGCTCCGACTGCAATGTTCCAGTGGTCCTGAGCTACTTGAACTTTGAACTACTTTTTGCTTATTCAACTTATAATGCACCTACAAATGTATTCATATAAATAATGGTAAATAATAAAAGAATATCAAATATTACTTTTCATATAAATAGTATAAAAAAAATCTAATTATTCTGTTCCACCTTCTTGATGAATTTACTAAAAGCATTCTTGGTTTATCTGGGCAGCTGTACCAGGTACAAAAGTGACAAATCGATGTCCGGAAACGAAAATAAATATTATTATTTTTATATCACACAAAATTGTGACATCTTTACAGATATCATTTAAATTAGAGCTTCACATGCTACCGCCATAATAACCTCGTATTTCATTATTTACAACCGTCCCGGGCTCATCAAGGCTGGCAAGCGATATTGAATTATAATCACAACCGGGCTTAATGCAAATAAAAATAGCGAACGAAAGTTTATTCGAAGGGGATTATAATTTGTGGGGATAATTTTGTGATTTATTCCATCTGCAAATGGGAATTCTTTCTCTTGAATAGGTTTATAGATGTGTGGGTGTTAGTAAATACTAACTAATAAAATACGTTTTAAGATCTTTATACATATATAAATAAATCCTGGTTAAGTGAAAGGGTTATTTATTTTTAACCTCTTCAACAAAATTATTCATTAAAATCATTTACTTCTACTCTGTAGATTGGTTCCAGTAATAAGTGAAGAATATGAAAAACTAACGTGAAATATAACAGTTTTCAAAATTACAGAATATGAGAGAAATATTATAAATACTGGCACAGTCAAATGAGGCGATGACTAACTGGGCGATGGTCAACTAGACAATTGAGCAATAATCGTTATTAACGTCAATAAACCGGTATGAGGCAAATAACGGACGCGGTTGAGGTTTATAATCAGCCGAGTTCGTTATTTGCATATCGGCGGTGTGGTGTTGGAGATTTTTCGTAATATCAGAAAATGTAAACTTTTAGGAATAATGATGAAAAACCAATATTCGACTGTGTTGGGATGGAGGTAGATACAGGAAAGTAAAAATTCTTCGGACTTGCAGTCAATTAATAAAATTTATTCATGCCGACGTTTCGACTATACAATAGTCTTCATCAGGAATAGAATAGTCTAGTCGAAAAAAGAAACCACATGTGGATAACGGAACATACAAGACGGACATTTAAAAATATAAATTAATAAATATGAATAAATAAATAGTTAAAAACAACATATCACAGAGAGAAAATCGTTAAAAATTAAAAAACTTTTCTTTGATGAGTAGAATTAACATGGAACTCCCTTTTATTATTTAGGAATAATAAAATAATAATAAAATTCTTCTCTTTCTGTCATACTGAACAATTTTTTTGTTGATTTATAAATTCTCCTTGACAACGGTCCATCCAGATACTGTGATTTTTCTAGGAGCACTTGATTCTTAATTGTAGACTTTTGTTATAAAAAAATAACGGCCGGCGGCCGTTATTTTTATCTTTTCACTTTTGTTTTTAGTCCTGTTATATCTTAATAACAGTATGGTATTAGGAAAAATAATATATGTTCGATTCCCGTTAGTTTAGATTATGTTAAGACAAATATTGCTACTTCAAATTCGTGCTCTTAAGCTAGGTTTACACATGCAAAGATTATTGGCACCAATTTGTAGACAGTTTTATGGCTCAAATTTTAAGTGGCACCAGTATATGTTTTCACAATTTCATCAGTTTTCAACTGGCACCAGATTGAAAATGGCGTCAATTGAGTTACTTCAAGCAAGCATTAATATGGTAACCCTATCAGAATTAATATCAAAATCTTTGACTGAGTCATTGAACATTAATTGGACGTTTGCGCAATTTTTTTTCGATTTGTGTTTGCTGTTGTCTGTTTTTTAACCAGTGCTAAAGCTTGCTGTTTTGGCATTAGCATGTATTTCTTTTTATCTGTTATGGTTCTTGATAGAACGTGGACGACAGTTGAAGATTTTAACTGCTTTGTTAGAATTTAGAACAAATGCACTCTATTCACATGTATTGTATTACTTAAATTACTTTTATGCTAAGTCGAAAATGTTTTTATTAACTTTTTATATATTATAACATTTTAATTTTCACCAGCAAATTTATGTTCCGAAACCTCCAACTAATGTTCAATAAAATTATAAAATGACGTTACATCCTTTTCCCATTTTGACCATAATCATAACTTTCCGTTTACTATATTAATTTTTGAAAGTACCTGTTTTAAGTTTCATTTTTGTATTTGATTATAGTATTTTTATGGATTTATTATGGTCGTCCTAACGAAAGAATAATAGTTCCCAAAAAAATATAAATAAAGCTTTTTTACCTCTCGCTAAGAGAGGTATTGGCTTCATGCTAAAAATTGCATATCCAGATTTTAGTGGATAAGCACAGTTTGAGGTCCCTATAGTCCGATTATAACATTTTTACGATGATGTCCGTATGTGTATATGTGTGTGTGTGTGTTGTAACGGCGAAAAGAATGAAGGACGCTGTTGTCCCTATTCGGTCGCCATTTTGTAATGACGTCCCTGCTCGTTCTCCATGCTGTCAAAGGGTTTGCTCGGGCGCCAATAATTCGGAAACACAGCATAAGGAGAGATGGTCGATCCTGTAAAGGACGCTCTCATAGCGTCGCTGAAAAGGATGGCTGGAACGCCAAAAAGTGCTCGGGTAGCTTAGTGGAGACAGAGTTCGACTTTTGACAATGAAATCAATTGTAATCATTTTTAATATTTTATTAAAATAAATTAAAATGAGAAAGTAATAAATATAACAAAGCAAAGTAACAATGAATCAGCGATACTTGCAGGATATTTCTCTACTATGCACGATCAACAATGAACGGGCAACAATGGCACACACCAAGGTTGCGGGAACACGCTATGAACGAGTAACAATGGCACACACCAAAGTTACGGGAACATGGTACGGTTACAGTGTTGTCACTTGGACAAAACTCATCAACAATCGCGATTTCAATCTAACAATGTTGGCACACACCAACACTCATTGACAATCGCGATCACGGCGTACAGCGGCCAACACCACTGCACAAAACAACCGGCTACCCCGGTACGGTCCACCTGCTGCACTCTCTCACGAGCTGCCGGCACACACCAACAGCACTGAGTCAGAGGCAGCCAAGGTCATCCACAACCCGCTCACCTGGCCCTCACCAGGTTCGCAGAAGACGGCACACACCATCTTAGGCTCGTTGGAGAGCTAACGCTCCCTTGAGAGAGCACACACTCTCTCTTGAAACGAACGTCCGAGCTTCTATTTATACCCCGAAAAACCGTTAAAAAATATCAAAAAAGGTTCAAACACGTTTTTAGTCATCCTGCAAATTCTCGCTAAGTTTGAATAAAAATATAAAAAATACAGTTTTATGTAGGATCGAACCGACGATATCTAGCGTGCTGGTCAAGCGCACTAGCCACTCGACCACACAGTAGCTGACAGATAAACAACAATTTTATAAACAGTAGCAGCTATAACCAAAATACAACAATACATTTTACAACAAACGACATACAATATAACCAAACAATTATATTGTATGCGTAAATCAAAACGATACAAACCAATGAAAAATGCAAAACAATATTTTTACTTGTGGGATTTGAACTTTGATTTAAATAATCCAACTTTAGCAAAAAACTGACATGCTAACCACAAGACTATAACGTTAAACACGAAGAATAAATTCAGATCTAGTGACCATCGTCACAGTGTGTGTGTGTGTGTGTGTGTGGATGTTGGAGTCACTGTTTCTCAAATACAATAAGACTTAAAAAATATGCAGTTTCCTCAATCTGACATTCCTGGGAATAGCAGATTAGATTTTGGTAACAATTGGACAACCGGAAGTAAGAATTTCTGTAAAAAATCTTCTAAATATTATTTTTTGAAAATTTCTGTTATTACTAATATTAAAGAATATAAAATCTCTATCCGATTCATTCATTCATTTAAATTTTTTATTATATTTTCTATGGAGTTAAAGATAGACATATAAATATATAAAATAATAAGGTGTAAATTTATCTCGCAGTCCATGGAAAACAAATGGAAAAATTAAAATGTTTGTAATTGACAGATAAATGTGAGTGTCAAAAAGCCAAACATATGACTGAAGACTTTTCCTGGGAAGTACAATTAATATTTCTTATTTTATTATTAATTAAATATTTATAATTATAGATACATATACCCTTCAGAAATACCGCCAATCTTATCAATGAATTGGAAGAATCTCGAACATAGAAGAATAACAGTGAATAGAATGAATTAAAAAATATAAAAATATATAAAGAAGATATGTGTTTTTGTGTGTATCAGAAATGTCAAATATGTACAATACTTATATAGCCTAATATGGAAATGGCGAGAGGTCTTGTGATGGCCACAACAGATATTAAAGAATGAAGTCCTGTTTATTATATTTATTATATAGTTTCTACTGTCGTTTATACAATCTTATTTTATATTAAATATCTTAAGTCCTGTTTATTATATCTATTATATTTAATTTAAAGCTTGATTTATGTTCTGATGCACAGTAGATGAGTGAACATTTATTGGATTTATACGAAACGAATCAAAAATGGTAATGCAATCATATTTTCTATATAAAATATAAATTACTAATATAGTGACTACTTCAAGTCCCGTAGTTTATTTGTCGGTGATTATTACAAATTCCTGATACCGTATTCTTTTCTTTAGCCAGCAATCATCAATTATTAATAACAGATTTATCTTCTCCGGTCTCTGCTCCATTAATATTTATTTACGAAGAAATGCCACACGAATTAATACTAATAAAATACAGCATTTCCGTGTTTCTTATTCTTCTTAAAATATTTACGCGGCGTTCGGCTCCAGACAATAATTAGAGAGATATTTTCAACAGAAGACACGAAATATTCATAAGTAAACAAAAAGTCGCGTGCGACGAATAAAAACCAACCATAGCCATCTATCCAAACTGTCACAGATGCGGAAAAATTTCAGCCATTAAGAAATATATCACCGACAGTCGACGGTTTCTATTTTTCAGGAGTACTCATAACAATTATCCAAAATAATATAAAAAGAATTAATAATGCCCTAACACGAAAAGGTAATAATAAAAGTCGGCCAAGCAACCAACTACAACGGGGAATTTTAAAGGTACAATGTGCGGTAGAATTTATTGCATAATTTAAAAGGGGATCCAATTTATATGTACATTAAACAAGACTAAATTGGCAATAAAATATAACAAAATAATAACAATAAAAAAATATTATGCACATTCGTAAAAAAAAATTGAACGCTAAGTGATTTCTGTAGTTCCAGAAAGTTTTAGGCCGTAGCCGTACTCATTTTTAATATCATATGATGCAAATTTTAAGCTCATTTGGTTCTCAAACAATGGAGTTCACTCATAATTGGAAATTGGAGTCATATAAAATGAGCTATTTCAACATTATCATATATACCGAGACCGAGAGTTTATTTTATCAGTAAACATAGGGTATATCATTGCCATAGTTACGGTATGAATGTTTGACAGCAATGTATTGAAGCGTTTTTTTTATGAGTAAACATAGGCCTTTAACATGGAAAGCAGTTTTTTGTAAATACAAAGTTTCAGTCAAAAAACCAAGCCATACTATTGAACATGACAATAGTACATTACATCTTGTACATTATTTAATATTAATTACTTTAATAATATTACAAAAATTACAATAAATTACAAACATTGTTAAATAAATAATTGTTTCAGTTTTTTATTATGCAATATGAAAATATTTACAAATGTTTCCGTGGCGCAGTGGTCAAAACAGTAGCGTCTGAAATTTTTGGTTGGGGTTCGATTCCCCATTGGGGTAATTATTTTATTTTTTTTTTACATATAAATTGTTGAACTTTTAAAAATCAGTTTATATTTCCATATTACAATCATTTAAAAATAATAATAACATTGTAATAAATAAAGAAAAAATGATTGAGAATAATTGATTACAATAATCGAAATATTGATGCAATAACAATGCATTGTATTTCCTTTGATATTAATAAAAATAACTGAAATATAATAAATTTATGTAGATATTATGTCTTTACTATATTTATCAAATAAAATACAATGCATTGTTATTACATCAATATTTTGATTATTGTAATCAATTATTCTCAATCATTTTCTCTTTATTTATTACAATCTTATTATTATTTTTTAATGATTGTAATATGGAAATATAAACTGATTTTTAAAAGTTCAATAATTTTTATGTAAAAAAAATTAAATAATTACCCCAATGGGGAATCGAAGCCCAACCAAAAAGTTATGACGCTACTTTTATGATCACTGCGCCACGGAGAAATTTGTAAATATTGCATAATAAAAAACTGAAACTATTATTTATTTGAAAATTTTTGTAATTTATTGCAATATTATTAAAGTAATTAATATTAAATAATGTACAAGATGTAATGTACTATTATCATGTTCAATAGTATGGCTAGATTTTTAGCCGGACACTTTGTATTTACAAAAAACTGGTTCTCATGTTAAACGCCTATGTTTACTCATAAAATAAACGCATCAATACATTGCTGTCAAACATTCATACCGTAACTATGGCAATGATATACCCTATGTTTACTGATAAAATAAACTCCCGGTATATGAAGTATAACTTTAATACTCAATAATTGGAAACATGCTTGAATAATACGCAATTTAACAAAATAATTAATAAAAAATCTGATGTGGCCAGCACATTATCTTCCGTCAGTTCTATACATTTTGTACAAATTCTATTATACAGAAGGATTCTTGTAAAAGATTTGGGCGGAATTTAAAATAGGGTCTAGCTTTAAAATGCATTTTTCAACGAAAGTGCGATTTAACAAGTTTTCTGACATAAAAACTGCACACAGAAAAAATTTCCCCAATCACTTTCCAGGCGCGAATGAAAACATTGGAAGAAGTAATTGTTTATCGAAATCTGTCATTTTTATATTTAAATAAAATTTTCATTAATATTAAATAGTTCACTTTCATAGAAAAAATAGTATGGATGATTTTTTCATACATATCTGTCATTCAGAATTATATGAAAAGAGCTGTTTCCATGGTTATAGCGTAGCTGGCTGATTTAAGAAATTTAATTTCATTATAATTCGTTAACTATATCCATTGATTATGAAGTATAAAATGCAATCAAACTGTACAAAAGATAAAATATTCTTTTAGTTTTATATCATCAAATGTCAAAATACTATATTTAACTGTGTTTTTCAAGAAAAACTGTTGAAAGTTGCAAGTGATGGTACTTCTGGTTCACTAGTTATAACCAAAATATAATCAGCTCTTCATATGGATGTAAAGAAGACGAATATGAAAGAATTATAATTTTTAAAATTGTAGTATTGGAGGTATAGTGGGAGAAATTTTTGTCTCTTTCACATACACACACACATATGCAGACACGCGCGCGCGCACACATACAGACACATACACGCACCTACAGGCATCATCGTAAAACTAGTAAAATCGTATTCCAGGGATCCTAAAACGTGTTTATTTGTTAAAAACTCGAATTTTTGACCAAAGACAGTACCTTCCTTATGTAAAGGTAAGTTCAAATCAGAGTCAAATATGATCATTCCGACGACATGTAGTTTACCACTGATTTAACGTTCACAGCTTTCGTATCATGTCGTCACTTACCAATAAAATTAATTTCTTATTATATTTTATGATCGCTTAACTGTAAGATCGTAAGTATCCGATCAGTAACAACTGATGACATAAGTCTATGTACCCATGTTAGCAAAGCCACTGACTGTTATAATTAGGATGTGGCTAGAAACAAAAAAAAAATTATGAAAAAAGACAAATACATTCCAAATATTTCAACCAGTTTAACCCCCGAATTTAAGAAATTTAATGTTATTCCAAGACTATAACAACACATATTCCTAGTTTCATATCCGCTTGTTAAATCTTAACAACTTGTTAAATAATTTAGCAACTGATTAAGTAGGAACTATTGTTTCATCAACAAATGCTAGATTTAAACTATGGTTAAATGGTTTGCTATTTTAACAACAGTCTCGGGTCTTGTTAAATTTCTAACCAGTTGCTATTTATGACATCTATCACATGTGTAATCAGAACAAAATATTTATTTTGCCCTTTCCGTCATAAATTAATTACAAGTCCAAGTACATTAAGTACAAGTTGCATTAGCTGTGTAATTTAAAATAAAAATATATTCATTACATTAATGTCATAGGAAATATTATTCAACTATGTTTTCGGAATCTGATGAGTCTGAAGAAGAATTTTTTGAAATTGATATTCGATTTCTGCGAAGAGAAAGAATATTCAGAGATCGAGGAAATTCTTTTGAATTTTTTGATGATGTTCAATTTATAATGGGATGTCGGCTATCTAAGGACACCGTTCTGTTAATTTTGGATCATATACATATATAAAAAATTGACATCACACACTGAAAGAAATCATCCAATTGATCCAATCAATCAGTTAACATTAAGGTTCTATGCAACTGATACTTTCCAGTCTGTCAATAATGACATCTATTATTAATAACTATGAAATTGGTTTTTATATTACTAAAAAATATAATAATTCCTTAAACAAATTTTAACATGCATGTTGACTAATAACAGTTTTAAATTGATTTGCTAATTTCATGAAACATCATAAAAATTGAACAAATTGTTAATTTTAAAAAGTTGTTAACTAACACAAGATTTAACAATCGTATATGAAACCGGGCAATAGACTTTAAAAAAATGTTTAATTTACAATAAGGTTGTTCGTAGAGACCTCTTTAATAACGCAAACTGCTTGTCAAAACTGTGATTATAAGTACATGGGTCAAAGAAAGAAATATTGACATTACATATAAAGAACGCATGTCTAGTTTCAAAAATCAAAAAAACAAAAATATATGTTAGAAAACAATCATACATTCGGCAAATCTAGTATTGGGCTTCCAAATTATCAAGAGATGGCGCTGACGTCAAACGTCAAAATTCAAACGAATGGTACATTTTTCGCTGGCTTCCATAAAAGTACAATTGGTGTGAGACTAATGACTAATTGTCGTAGTTTTTAATTTAATTTCGGATTTAGTATAGTGTTTTTTTTTGTTAATTTCGGTAGAATTGTGTTTGATCTTTCTTGTAGTAACAATTTAGCGATAGTTTTAATAATATTTTAGTTAATAGGGTTAATTTTAGTAAGTATTTGTAGGTTAAGAGTATTTTAGTCATATTTTAATTAACAGTATATTAGTTTTTTAATAAAGAAACATTTGATTTCCTTATTTAGATTGTATTTCATTGCCGTAGTTGTACATATATTAATTTCTATCTTCATAGCTTTACTTTTATTTAATTGTTTTTCTTTCATAATGAACAATTTTCTTTGCTTAGATTTAGATACTATTTGTAGATTTGGGAATTGTAGTGTATCATCTAGAAATATGGTGGAAGGCCAGCAAGTAATAAATAGTGGCCAAATTATATTATGTGGTAAATATTTTCGGAGAAAATTCCTTCGTAACTTTAACCGATAAATTGCATATCTCCTAATTTGTTCATTAATTTTTTAAAAATCAAAAACTTACCTGTTATATAAGCAGTAATTCAGATCCTACTAAGAATAAAACAATAATAGCCGAAGATAAAAGCGTATTAAAATTCGTATACAAGTAAATACAATCCCTGAATAAAACAAACTCCTTTGTACATGTACTCTTCACTCAGTTCAGAAATCTGCCACCAGTGGCGTATTGTAATATTGGAAGCCCAATACAAATTGTACACCATGAAAGGAAAACCCGAAGATTATTATTCCTAGAAGCTTTTGAAATTAGGAAAGCTCTTAAAGATAAATAACGACCAATTGGATTTAATACAGGCACCGTTTCTAGAAATTTTAATCTTGGATTGTCCAGAAAACACCCCCACCTCTAGAATACATTAGATATATAGGAATAATTGTTTTGTATTTAGTTATACCTTCTGATGATGACCTTGTAAGCCGAAATTGCTATAAAGGTTAATTTAATTTTGTGAAACTTTAGCGAGTATTTATTATTATTATTATTATTTACATTATTATTTAAAACACCAAACCTCGCTTTATCGGGATTTTTTAAATGATCCCGCATTCGGGATTGTATGACCTTCATTAAAATTATTAATTCAAATGTATTCAAGATATAGTTTAAAGAATTCCTAGAATCTTTGTAGTGAGTCTCCCTCGTCTATGAAGTTAGTTTCCCCCTGAGTTTCTGGTTCTTGGAGTTGATAATTTGAGCTGTATCTCCCTGCATGTTTATTCCTCAAGGAGCGAATTTAAAAAAAATCGATGCGTCCCCTTGTCATGTATGCCATTAGTAGCGTGTGCGGGGCGGTTGGGGGTGTGAGGCGGCAGCGCCAGTTGCCTTGGCGACGAGAGAGGCACCATTTTGCAGTTATAATGATGTCATTTACACTTGCGCCCTCACCATCACACACGGTGGGGTAGGAGGGCAGTCTTTTATCTTTCGCTCACTTTTATTTCAAATTAAAGATCGATGGACGAAAGACGATTTCAGAGAAGGGGACTTCGGGTTTGATTTTTTCGTTTTTTATTTTTGAATTGGTATTGGCAATTTGCGACAATATATCAACACATCTTATATTGGATATCCAGCCAGTCAAGCGGTTTACGACTCAATTAGGGATTTTCGAAATTTTCTATAGGTATGTTTAAAATATATTTTTTATTATAACTATTATTATGTATTTGAAATAATTATATCTGGAAATATTATAATTAAGTAAAATTTTGTTAATTTTTGCAAAGAGGTATTGGAATCATGCTAAAATTCGCATATCCAGATTTTAGTGGATAAGCACGTTTTAAGGTCCCTACAATTATAACATTTTTACGATGATGTCCGTGTGTGGGTGCATATGTGTGTGTGTGTGTGTGTGTGTGAATGTGTGGATGTTGGAACTATTTAACCACGGTTTCTCAAATACTACAAGACTTAAAAAATATTTAACTGCAGTTTCCTCAATCTGACACAGCTGAATAGATTTTGGTAACAATTGGACAACTGGAAGTAATAGTTACATCCTTTTCCCATTTTGACCATAATCATAATTTTCCGTTTCCTATAATAATTTTTCTAAGTACATATTTTAAGTTTCATTTTTGTATTTGATTATTGTATTTTTATATATTTATTATAGTTGTCCTAACGAAAGAATAATAGTTTCGGAAAAAATATAAATAAAGCTTTTTTACCTCTCGCTAAGAGATGTATTGGTTTCATGCTTCTAAATATTATTTTTTGCAAATTTCTGTTATCACTATTATTGAAGAACATAAAATTATATATCTGATACATTTAATAATTTTATTATCTATATCTTGTATAGATTTAGAGATAAAAGCGCTGTACATAGTTTGTAAATGACAGATGTCAGTGTCAAAAATCAACAGTTTTAGTGACATTCTGAAAGCTTTTTCTGGGAAGTACATTTAATCTTTCTTATTGTTTTATTAATTAAATACTTAAAATTGTAGGTAAAATGCAGACATCCATGAAATATACCGCCAATCTTGCTAATGAATTGGAATAATCTCTGACATTTAGGAACTTACTCATACAAAGAAAAATAGATTTAATTAGAATTGTATTTGTGCAGAAGACATGTTAAATACAATAAAAACAATATTAGGGTAAAGTTCTGTAATGTTTTTGTTATAAAACGACGGTTCGATAGCGAAGTGCAATACAATACTTATGTAACATAAAATGGAAATGACGAGAGGTATTGTGCTGGCCACAACAGATTTTTATTATTGGTGTATATGTTCAGCATGTATATTACTAAATATTATGTGACTACATTATACTTTTCAACCTGTTTTGTGATTTCATTGTGTTTTATGTTTCGTTGTTCATTGACAAAATGTCAAATGCTCTGTCATGTCAAATTACTTACACTGAATGGGGTATGTGACTAAATTTTGATTTTTACATATATGATACTAGACCAAAAAAATAAAATACCCGTATTTTTTAAATTGATTAATTATTCGTAGTTTACGAGAAAATAATTATTAAAACTTTGGAGAAGGGATCTGTGACGTCAGTAGGGTACAATGATAGAAGAAGACTGTTAGACTGAGATAAATATATTGTGGTAGGTGAAAGTGACAGCAGTTGTTCTTTCGCCATTCCATAACCTATCACAACATATCTATATCAGTCTAACTGTCTTCTTCTACCATTCTACCCTACTGACGTCACAGATCCTTTCTCCAAAACATTAAATTGCTAATAACAATATTATTACAAACTAATGTTTAGTTTTTATTATTATAATGAGAAGCTATAAAGGTTTGTTTTTGTATATTATGACATATATTGAAATTCGATTATGGTCACATACCCCATTTTATTATATTATTTACTAGGAATGACGAATTCCGATAATTTTGGTACCCGAGTACCCGCAACATCTACCCGGATAGTACTCTTTACCCGTTTATTACACGATATCCTTTAATTACCCGTTATCCTTTAAGTACATATACATAATTCTTTAATTTGTTAATTACAAGTTACCCTTATTATATTAGCAGTTTACTTTTTAATAAAATTCGTTATTATTGTTTACATATATTTATTCAATAAACAGTGATACAAATAAATAATATACTGTATCTCTATAAAAAACTTAACATAATTATGGTATGGTAATTAAAAGCTCTTCTTTTATATACAATGTTTCCGGCAGCTGAAAACTATTCTGGTATTTAAAGGATGTCGGATAATTAACGGGCAGCGGGTATATTTCGAGTAATCGGGTAAGAATTTTTATACCCGGGTACATTATTATCGGGTAGGTTCCGAGTACCCAGGTACCTATCGTCATTCCTATTATTTACAGTTAAATAAGTAGTGTTTGCAAAATTTTTAATGCAAAAAAATGTTTTAGATAAAATCTACTTATTTTTTCACGCTCTATCCGATTCTGCTATAAAAATTAGGGGTTACCATTTAAAATTTTAAAACTACCTCCTCCCCAGCCTCTTTTGTGTGTAGGTGGTTGAATTTCTTTACAGGATCGGATGTCCCCCTCCATATCGTTAAACTTTTCTTTACAACATTTTTAATACGGTGCATGATCCTGAAGATATTCCAGGTTATACATAAAAGTGGGACATCCTGTATATTTAAATTAATAAAAATTAAATAGCGGGAGGTAGTGTGTTGGCCACACCAGATTTTTTACGTAACTGAGTGTCCATCACAATTCTTTTGTATTTCTACGATTCCGATTTCTGTTTCTTCAATTCCATTCGCTTTCATTTTGAAGCCTCCCATTCCCCGGGGTATGAATTTTGGCTTCTCTGTTGTAATTCAGTGTTAATGCGATGTGATGTGTGCGCCTGAGCAATCCCACGACGCATAACGCATAATAACAGCGCGAGGCAACCGTACCGTAGCTGAAGCTAACGTAACGTTCACGCAGCCCATGCATTGCAGAGCAACCGCAGGCGGACGGAGAATGATTTGCACGGAATTATATCCAAACCGCGAGATAGATGATTGAGGATTCTATCATTAAATCAATACGCAGGTGTAGGAAACGTGGAAAAAGGCGGGAATCAAAAAAAAAATAATTTTTAACAATTAATGATGGGTTTATGCAGCATGTAAATTATGAAATTAAGTTAAGCCACTACATTAAGAAACTAAATTAAAACAACGTCGTTTATGCAGTAAATTAAAATTAAGAATTATATGTTTGACATTTCGTTTAAACTAACTTTTAAAGATGAAATTGCGGTGAGTTATAGGATAAAAAATCTGTTGTGGCCAGCACAAGACCTTCCGTCAATTCGATGTACACATACTATTTTTTACAAATTCCATACCAAAAGTTCATTTGAAAAGGTTCTATAAATCCAATAAAATTATAACAAACGTACACTAAGTAAAATGCACTTGACACTTCCTTCATTTATTCTTCAGCTTTTCCCTATTTTATTACGGGTCGCTGTTTCCTCTTCTCTTCTACTCATTCCTGTCCAACGCATCTTCTTCACACATTCCTTCCTTTCTCAAGTCTTCTGCAATACAGTTTTTCCATCTTCTCTTTGGCCTTTCTCTGCACGTCATAAATAGCAAAGCTGACTAATTTTTGAAAATTATTTTCTTTATAACGCTTTAAATCTACAGCTATTGAATATGAAGGAAAATGTATAATCAAATCGTATAGAGAAGAATACTTTCTTTAATATGTATTATAACAAAATGTCAAAAAATAATATTTAACTGAGTTTTTTTTAAGAAAAACTGTTAAAAACTTCAAATTAGGGTACTTCCGGTGGATCAATTATAACCAAAATCTAATCAACTCTTCACATGGTTGTACAGAAGAGGAATACGAAAGAATTATAATTTTTAGAATTGTAGTATTGGAGTAATCTTCGGAGAAACATTTGTCACACACGGACACACACAAAATAGTAAATTCGTATTGTAGGGACTCTAAAACGTGCTTATTCATTAAAAACTCACTACCGAATTTGTTGACCAAAGACAATACTTTCCTTACCTAAAAGTGACGGAAGGTAAAAAATATAGATATACAAATTGTTGAATGGGGTCCCGTGGCCGCGTGCCTGGTCGCGAACCTGGGGAACCGGGTTCGATTCCAACCGACTCCAATTTTAAGCGGCACAAAAGTGACCCCTGTGGTGTACTCTCCACGCCAGCAATATGTGCCCGTGAAGTGACGCCTGGTAAACGCCCTCACGGTAGAAATATGTCATCATCATTACCGAAATCTGTGTATAACACAGTTTGGCACACTCAAAAATGGTTAATATTCCGTAATGATATATATTTTTTATTTTTATTTTTTTTTTAAATTGTTGATTAAGTCCAATTAGTATTTCGTCGCTATTCTCTGCAGAAACTTTGATGTCAGCGTACATTTTCATTGATTAAGTTTTTAACATCTGACACAATTGCTCGATTGGCGCAGACGCAAAACTTAGAAATTATGTAATTAAAAATTAAACTAAAAGTTGAAAACAGCCAACTTCTTAATTCAGTTTCATTAGTTTAGTTCCTCATTTTTCTTGCATAAACGTTGTCATTGATAACAATTGTTTCTACTTGTTTAGTTTAGTTTTACAATTTAATTTTTAAATGTCATTGTCATCCTAAAACCACCATAAATGGACTTTATATGCGTAACATTAAATAAATAAATATATCATCACGATATATAACCCATTGCTGGGTGTGCCAATCTGCTTTGTACATAGATTTCGGTAATGATGATGACATATTTGTACCGTATGGGCGTTTACCAGGCGTCACCTCACGGGCACTCATTGTTGGCGTGGAGAGTACACCACTAGAGTCACTTGTGTTACTTTTAAAATTTGATATAATTTTGGCGTTGGTCAGGTTCAAATCCCTGTTCCCAGATACGAGACCAGACATTCAGGCATATGATTTTCTTTTCGAGAGGTGATCCAATTTTAACAACTAAAGAATTTTGTGAAAAATTCATAAGTTGGTAGAGCATCCTAGTATTAGATATAGGGTCCTAAGTCCTGGTTCAAATCCTAGTGAGGTCGTAAATCAATTTTTTAAAGTATGATTGTGTGTGAAAATATGGAATTAACCAGAGGGCATTTACTTCAGTTTTTGGCAAATTTTTTAACTTAAAAAACTACCAGCCTTCATTCAACCATGTAAAACCGTTTGCGGAACAGCCACTCCCAAGATATTTCAAATTATTTTATATTACTGTATTTATTAAAAGAGATGGATTTCACGGTTTTATAAAAAAAATCTACAACTTATTATTTTAAATGACTCATTGCAGTATTGCAGTATCAATTTCTTCTTCAGATGAAAACCGTAAAAATAAAATATCCAAAAGTCACATATTGCCAAAGCAGGTGAGTATGGCAGGTGTTCTATTACTTTTATATTATTTTCTCAAAAAACTAAAGATGTGTGCACTTTTGTTTATTATATAGATTATCTGAAATTTCTCAATTAATTTCAAACAACAAATGAATACCTGTTTAAAATGATAAGGCCTATTTTGTTTGCCTCTTCCCACACGGTAAATAAAAACTTTGTTGTGATTACCAAAAATGAGTTCCAGCAGCAATTTTTTTTTGTCAATATAGGACCAGCAAATATATTTGTTACAGTTGCCTAGGTAAATTTGCTGGTAAAAAAGTGTTGTGGCAACAAATACAATTTTGTTATATATAACAAAAGATATTTGTTATGCGAGCAAATAAAATAAGTTACCATTAAGAAATGTAAATTTGTTATACGAACAAATAAATTAAGTTACCATTAAGAAATATAAATTTGTTATGCGAAGAAATAAAATAAGTTACCATTAATAACTATGAATTTGTTTTGGAAACTAATAAATTTTTGATAGATATACAAATGCATTAATGAGGTAGTAAGGTAAAAATTAAATACATGCGTATTATAATAATTTTATTTATTTATAATTATAAACTATATACATGTAACAAATATTATATAAACAAAATAACGTATGAAACAATAGTCACTTAAATTATAATAGATTTATCAATAATCGATACATACCTTCAAATTTCTTAATAAGACACTCTAATTGCCATTGTTTTAAAATATCTTTTACAAAATCATCCATTTTTATTGACGGGCACAAGAAACAAGCACTTTTAAAACACAATTTTCGACAGGCTAAACTTAACTGCGCAAGCAAATGAGACACGACGTAGTATAGTATTGTATAACACGAACAGTGAATTATGCTGTATACCAGGGAATACCCTGTCTACACAAAAATTTTAGTTACCTGTACAAATAATGGCGGGAAGAAGAATTGGTAATCTTTACAAAATATAATGTCACAGGATACAAAAAAATAAAATTTGTCCCAGTAACAGATTAAATATCTTTAATTGTTGCAAAATGATTTTGTAATCTGAACAAAGTAACAAAATGACTGCTTAGTACTACTAATAATAATTGCTACCATGACTAATATTTTACAGCAAATAATACTTTTTATACACAACAAAAATTGTTTAGTTTTGGAAACTTAAAATACAAAGTTCTTCGTATACACGGCAAAAAAATATTGTTGAAATAACAAAAAAAATACAGCTAACTAAATTTTGTCCGGAATATCAATGTAATTTTTTACCGTGCACCTGATATTCTTTTTCTCAATAATTCTGGCGTGACCTTCGTAACAAATATCTTCGTACATTTTTCGTGTCCCTTCTCAAAATATCGTCCGGACGCCTCTGCCTAGTATGATTGCGTTTGATCGCGGTGTATGATCACTGATCGGTAATACTATTATCACGTTCTAATGATACTATCCACGATTCGCACCGTCTCTGTTGCTCGGAGTGCTCCTCTCTCACTTTGCGCTAATATCCATGTTGCACGATCGCGCCACGGTATAGCCTGCTCAACAAAAATGGGAAATACTTTGTTGCTTGTTGGTTTAAGAGGTGTTGTTTCTAGTAAAAATGAAAATAATTAGGTTTTAACTAATTTATAATCTCTGAACTATTACTGTATTATGACCTCAGTGGCTGCACAACCATAATATTTTATCCTTTGCTTGTTCTATGATTTTACGTTTTTCTAATATGAACAGATGCTCTCTGCTGAATATATACATACATACAAGGATCGCGCTAGGAGGGGCATTTTTTATTTTATAAATATTAATAGAATTTGAGAAAACTTAATTTTTAGATCTTGTATTTTCATCTCTGGTTAAATTGTAAATTAAGAAAAATATCGCATCGAAAAATTAATTCCTTAGGAACAATGACGCAAATGCAATTATTCAATATTTTAATAAAATGTATCAAAAGAGTTAAAAGTATGTGTTCTTTCCAAAAAAAAAAAAAAAAAAAACTGTTGCGGCCAGCACAAAACATTTCGCCATTTCCATATTAGACTATATAAGTATTGTACATATTTGACATTTCTGATACACACAAAAACACATATTTTCTTTATATATTTTTATAGTTTTTAATTCATTCTATTCACTGTTATTCTTTTAATATTCGAGATTCTTTCAATGCATTGATGAGATTGGCGGTATTTCTGAAGGGTATATGTATCTATTATTATAAATAATTAATAATAAAGTAAAAAATATTAAATGTACTTCCCAGAAAAAGTGTTCAGTAATGTCTCTGCCTTTTTGACACTCTCATTTATCTGTCAATTACAAACATTTTAATTTTTTCACTTGTTTTCCATGGGCTGCGAGATACATTTACAAATTATTATTTTGTATATTTATATGTCTCTATCTTTAACTCCATAGAAGATATAATAAAAAATTTTAATGTATCGGATAGAGATTTTTATATTGTTTAATATAAGTAATAAAAGAAATTTTCAAGAAATAATATTTAGAAAATTTTTTTAAAGAAACTATTACTTTCGGTTGTACAATTGTTAGCAAAATCCATTCGGCTCCACACACACATACACACACATACAGATATACATACATACACACACACACACACACACACACACACACACACACACACACACACACACACACACACACGGACAACATCGTAAATATGTTATAATCGGATTATAGGGACCTTAAAACGTGCTTATCCACTAAAATCTGGATATGCGATTTTTAGCATAATTCCAATACCTCTCTTAGATACGTTTTGTTGTTCCATTTGACAGTGTTGTCAATTTCTCTATAGAAGAAGTAAAACGTAACCATCAGTTGTGTTTTGAATCCTGAGTGTTTAGCAGGTCTTTAGTTACTACAACGACACCATTACCAATCCTTCTGTGTTCTAAAAATTTAATCAGTATTAGCTAGGTAAAAAAATTAATTTGAGATTTCTGATAAATTGAAATTTTTGCACTTAAGTCATTGTTCTTCCGAATGTGACATGTGTAATTTTTGCAACTTATGCTGACAGTTAACACACAATTTAACGAAAGATAAAAATAGCGGACCTTAGCTGTACATTTTACTACGGTAGAATACACAACTGAATAATTGTAGCAAAAAATAATTAAACTTTAATGTGTTCAAGGTCATTCAATGTCTACTATGTTACGAACTTATCTTTTTTGTGAAAAAGTTTTATTATATATTACCTATACATGCGTGTCATAAACTGGATTCGAACTTAAATGTCCGAACCGCAATTGGTCACTTTCACTAAGGGCCAATCTTATAATTCCCAATTTTCAACTTCCAAATAAATAAATAATATTAAATTGGTTCATGCAGTTTCAGTTTTGTTTATTTAATTGGAAAATTGTAAGATTTGCCCTTAGTCCTACGAAAATCATTTAACTAACAACAGAATTTAAAATCAATTCTATTTAGATTTAGGTGAATAATCAATCATCACTTTTTCGCGCTGTTTATGTTATAAATATGTAAGGTATCTTAAGTCGGGTATTGTAATGTCCGATTGAAGTATCTGTTAACTTAGCTGTCAATTAAAACGAAAAATGTCACGTCGATATAATAATAGTAATATGTTTATTTGCTGTAAATCAAGATATATAATATATATAGGAAAAGTCAGAAAAAGTGTTGTAAATATATATTACAAAATATAAATTAATTACATAGTCATTCAAGTTACTACATATTATAATATATAGTTTTTCTACTCCTGTGCTTTTAAATGTATTTTTGCCCTCCTGAAGTGTAATGGGAACTTTACAATTGTATACACAGCAAGTGTAACCTACATTTTTTTACGCTTACTGTGTTGTAACTTGTCTAACTATGCGGTAAAATAATCAAAATACACTGGGCGTTTATGGGCATTTAGAAAAGAAATCATCTTTACTATAATAAAGTTCATGTAAAAAAGTACTACCTACATAAGTTATTTTTTTACTTTAACATTTCCTATATTTAAAATTAATTTATATAAACCAAAATCACGGCAGCGACATCTGTCATTTTTGTAAAAATCCGCCGTTACCGACAAAGTCACAGATCGATATACCTGTCAAATACGCGAGGCGAACATTGCTGAAATGTCAAATATCGACACCTACCTATTATTTATTACGAAGAAAACATGAGCAATTAAATATATTATCAGTCATAAACAACGTCTATTATTACAAATAAATTTTCGCTAGAAGAAGTACTCTAATAAAGGTAAGTAAAATCAAATTTGGAAATTGACTTAATCCCAGTATTTTAAACTAACCCTTTTCAGAAGTACAACCTATCTCATTAAAAAAAGTGATTTTCATTATCGTCGGCCAAAAAATTGATACAATTCTCGTGCGTGAAGTATTTTACAGCGCTCTAGCTAATAAGGCACTCGCCTTAAGGGCTCGTGCCTTAAACAAAGCTGTCGCGCTATAAAATACAACTTACACGCACTCGAATGTAAATAACTATTAAATGACACTCATTGTGATTCAGATATTCATTATGATACAGATTATCATTGATTCAGATTTTCTCTTCATTATGATACAGATTAATTTTATAATCCATTTATTAGCTTTTAGTTCTTTTTTTAAATTTTTATAAATAGTCGTAGAAAAAATAGTGTATGCGACTCCTTTATAATAACAATTGATTCAATCATGATTTACAAACTCGTCATGGCTCGTATCGTAAACTTCAGGCTCGTGTATTAATAGCTATCATTATAAACTCGTTGCATAATATACTAATTATTACTTATTATTTTTTAGATTTAAATTTATTTTTAGAGTGTACTTTTTTCGTAACCAAAGGCAAAATTTTTTGTAGCATAAATTGCAAAATTACATATGTGTCAAGTGACATTTTTAGTTTTAACTGACATTTAAGTTAACAAACAGATTAACCAGAAATGAAAATATCAGGCCTTAGATTGTAAGAAAATAATCACAAAGGAATAATTCTTTTGACTTTTTGACAGATGTCAAACAGGTCATTTTTCATAAATATTAAAACTTAATTTGTCAGTAGCACGAAAAATGTAATAAGCATAAGCAACAGGGAATGTACAGACATCTTAACATTATCGTTATTATTAAACCTCGGCATATTATTAATTAAAATCATCTGCACGTTTTTTAATAAATAATTAGAATTAGAAAATGAAATATAAAATTGTGCAATTGTTTGTTACTGTTAGTAAATAATGTAAAATCTGAAGTCCCTGCTTGGTGATATTTCATTCTCTCGTGACATTTCCTAGTGCAGCGCAACGCAGTATAGCTCGTGGACCTATCGGCAACTGAACCATTGTTTCATTACGTACTTTTTACCACCGAGTCGTGGTTGGCGTTGAAAACAAATGAAACAAAACAAAATTGGAATCGAATACGTGTTCTCAAAGGTTACAAATCATAATCGATTTTCATCGCACTTGTTTTCCGAACGAAACAAATGATTAATACTTATTGGAGTAGAGTAGGCAAACGCATTTGGGTTTTTTCTACTCAGAGCTGGGACAGCGCAGCATGGCTGAGCATTTTGCCAATGAACTGGTTATATTATTAATCTGTTAAGGGACAATCTGATTTCGGAGCAAATCTACAGAGAGTAGTAAACTTGCTGGAGGATAATTTTATTGAATTCCCAACCTTTGTTGGTAATTTTTTATTAGAGTATAAATTGAAATCCGTGACATATAAATAACTCAAAATTTTCTTTTCTCTATTGATTGTGGCGGCTTTTCTTAAGAATTAATATTGTTACCGACCAAATGAAGTTTTTTTTACGATGGCTGTGGCTGTATTAGTTTGTTCTTCCCTTCGTGCATATCATCAGCTGATTACTAGAATGTAGCAAGTCCACTTTTTTTAAAAAAAATAGATATAGTCAAATTCGGTTTCTCAGTATTTTTTTGTACCATGGCCAGAAGAAAGAACATCAAATTCAGTGCTTCTTGTACTTTAAACAAATGACATACACTAAGAATTATTTTGAGTCAAGTCCAAAAGATTTCTTGATTCTGTCACGTGCTTTTGGATGTATAGTAAAAATAATAATAAAAAGGTGTGGATATGTTACAAAAAGTCCCTATATTGGAATTTTTTTATAAATTGACTATGTTACTTTAAACCATGTCCAACTAGGTCCTTTTATATTTCGAAAATAGTTAAAAATTATAATTTAACAAATTTCATACAAAGTCAAAGAAAATGAAACTATACAAACAAAAAAATTCTACATATGTATTCATTATCTATTCTTTACAATAAAATTTTAAATGTTTGAAGCAGTTTTTCTCGAAAGTAATATTTGTGGACATAGTAAGTAAATATTGTTTTTTATTGTATTTAACATGTCTTCTGCTCTTCTGCACACATATAATTCTAATTATATCTATTTTTCATTGTATCAGGAAGTTTCTAAATGTCAGATTCTTTCAATTCATTATTCGGATTGGCGGTATTTCTGATAGATATTTGCATTTTTCTGAAGATGGTTGTATAAAACCGAAATCGATAAGAGGATATATATGTTTATGTGTTTTATTTTACAATAACTATAATTATAAAATATTGTGGTACATCATCAAGAAGATTATTAATATATATTTTTATTTAAATATGCATTTTACCTATAATTTCAAATATATAATTAATAAAACAATAAGAAAGATTAAATATACAAAAAAAAAAAAAAAATTCACAGGGAAACCGCTCATAACAGCTGTAGACACGTGTTTCGCTCTTATTAGAGCTCATCAGTACAGCATAGCATGTTAACAGATAGACATTAACTGGAAATAGTGAATAGAAAATGAAAAATTGTAACAGTACCTGTAAGCAGCCAAATACACATTTGTTGCTTTGAAATTATTATTATTATTAAATTATCATCCCTGTGAATTTTTTTTTAAATTTTGACAGCTTCACACTCGTTTATAAAAATCTTTCATTAAATATACTTCCCAGAAAAAGCTATCTGAATGTCACTAAAACTGTTGATTTTTGACACTGACATGTGTCATTTAAAAACTATGTTATAAACATTGGAATTTTTCAACTGGTTTCCTTAGTGCCTCAGTCTCTGCGTTTAGATTACTCTATATATTATAGTGTCTTTATCTCTAAATCTATACAAGATATAATAAAATTAGTGTATTAGATGGAGAATTTTATGTTCTTCAATATTTAATAACACAAATTTCCAAAAAATTATATTTAGAAGAATTTTTCTAAGAAACTACTACTTCCGGTTGTTCAATTGTTACCAAAACCTTTTCAGCTCTTCCCAGGAATGTCAGATTGAGAAATCCATAGTTAAACAGTTCTTAAGTCTTATAGTTTTTGAGAAATCGTCCCTCCAATATCCATACATACACACACACACACACACACACACACACACACACACACATACACACATACACATACACACATCCACACACACACAGACATCATTTTAAAAATGTTCTAATCGGATTCTAGGTACCTTAAATCGTGCTTATTCAATAAAATCTGAAAATGCGAATTGTAGCATAAATCCAATACTTCTCTTAGCGAGAGGTAAAAAGTATTAATGTATACCTGCAGAAAATGCAATAATTTTTAATTTTCATAATGTTATAAAATGCGAAAAAAATGACATTTAATGGTATTGGATGAAAAACCATTATGAACTGCAAGTAAAGTGCCATTGCCGGTTATCCAATTTACACCAAAATCTAATGGTTTCTTTCCAAATTAGATTAGGGTCGAAATACAAGGTTTCAGAATTTTCTGAATGATAGTATTTGAGTTGATAAAATCGCACACATACAGATATCATCGGGAAAATGTTAAAATCGGATTCTAGGGACCTTAAAACCCTACACCTTTCTTACCAAGGGTAGCGGGAGGTAAAAAAATTGATTAAGGTATGACGTCATATTGTGTAGTAGACAAGGAGTCTTCAGGCACCAGGAAGCTAAAGAATATCATACCACACACTCTTCTTCCTTATGCAAGGCAGACGAAATCATGAATTATAATTACAGGATTACAAGAATTTTGTCATTCCCAAACAGCTTGAAATCACAATTGAATAGGTCATTTTACAAAGGGAATTATATATTTTCACGAGGATTCTTTATGAATATGAGTCAAATTTCATGCATTCAATCACCCGTAGACCATCAAACAATTCTGCATACTAAAGGAAAATTTATTTAAATGTTAAGAAAATTGGGGACAAAAGGAATCTTTATCAATACGTCTCCCATACGCCCATGCCAGCAAAGAGATTTTTACCAAGAAAAGAGTGAGTAGCCTACCACGTCCACGAACGAAGCACTTGAAAATCTACAATTTTCTTCACTCTTAGATACGTTCGTTTTCAAAACATTTTCCAGTGCAATGTACATTTGGTATCAATATCAATAAAATAAAGCTATGAATTTAACATTTAATTCGTTAATTTTATTGTTTCATGCATATATACATATATACATACAATGTTAATTTTCTCTTTACGCGGTGAGCTAAAAAATTTTTTTAAAAATCTGATGTTGCCAGCACATTATCTTCCGTCAATTCTATGTCTTTTGTACAAATCCCATACCAAAAGTTCCTTAGAAAAGATTCTATGTACCCAGTAAGATTGTAACACAAACATAGGTATACTATTTTCTACAAATTCCATACCGAAATTTTCTTGGAAAATTTAATAAAATTATAATACGAACATACACTATGTAAACTGCACTTAACACTGACATCTGTCAATTAGAATTATTTGAATATATCAGTTGTTTGGTTGTTTCCATGATTATAGCAAAGCTGACTGATTTATGAATCTATAATTCTTTAACTCTGTATCATTGAAATTAAATAATAATAAATAAATATATCATCACGGCATATTACCCATTTCTGGGTGTGCCAGTATCTACAACACGTGCAGACATCGGTAATGATGACGATATATTTTACCGTGTAGGCGCTTACCAGGCGTCACCTCACGAGCACTCATAGCTGGTGTGGAGAGTGCACCACAGGGGTCACTTTTGTGCCATTTAAAATTGGAAATATTTGGCGTCTGTCGGGATCGAACCCGGTTCCCCCAGGTTCGCGACCAGACACTCTGGCACGCGGCCATGGGAATTAAGGAATAGTATATTACATCCGAGTTTGGAGATGTTTCATTGGAGCCGAGGGCACATATCGTCGGATTTCTGGTAAAAAGACTTAACCGCCTTTTGACTAGTTTTGAGATAAACAGGAAAAACTTGTTTTTATTTACAATATTGATTTATTTAACAAGATATTGTGTTATATCGATGAGATTAATATTTTATACATTTTTCAACATACTTTCGCAACATTTTGAAGTATATATCATGAAATATTTAATAAAAATGTTTTTTTTTTTTGTTCAATATAGCTTAATACCTAAATTTTTAATATTTATATAGTTGTGAACACCAGATTAATAAATAATATCAAAATAAATTAACTTTTGTGGAACACAACTCGTTAACATCTCCCATTACATTAACACAGAATGGCGTTTAAGACATTTCGTATAAAATTTCTGTGCGCATCAAATAGTGTCAGATGGCGTTTACGAAACTTTAGAATGAATTACCTTGTAACATAAATTTTTTGGCGCTCAGATATTGTGTTTAGAGCATGCGTCGTGAAGAGACGTATCCGTTTATGTGCATAACTCATTTTATCATTTTTTGGCGGTTGTCTTTTTACCAGAAATCCGACGATATGTATGTATATATATATATAACCGACAGACGAAGCTTCGAGATGATATAAAGCGCGAGGCTATGATGAAACTCCCACCGAGGTTATGTATACTATTTTATTCACAGTCATTCTCATTTTAAATCATTAATTTTCAAAATAAATCAATGAATTATAACCTTTAATACGCAACCCCTATATAAACATTTCCAACCAAAGAGATGGAAATGAAATTTGTTATTTCCAACCCAAGAGATTGTTATTAAAGTTAGGAATGACATATTTCCCAACCTCCAAAAGGTTAGGAATCGGTATATTACTATAATGATTGTGAATAAAATGTATTATCAAACCGTATAGAGATTAAAATATTCTTTCATATTGATAATCACTTATAATGTCAAAAAATGATATTTAACTGCCTTTTTTCAAGAAAAGAAACTGTTAAGAACTTCAAATAAAGGCAATTCCGGCTCACCAATGGGGTATTCCACCATAACAAAAAAATTTAAAAAATTTCAATTTAAGATAAAGTATGGCTCAATAATTAATAGTTACAACAATGAAAACATTTTTTAAATAATTACTTTACGAGATATTTCACATTTCCTAAAAGGGAAAATTGACGTCATACAATTGCTATCTTTCTCTCGCAGCGTACTCAGAGCAGTGTGTGTGAGAATGACAATTATAGGGGAAATGTGACGTTACAATGATTTCTCGCAAATAAAATACTGCTAAACTAGGAACAATTAAGATTTTTTAATACTATGAATTGCTTCAAGACTGAATCAAGTTTTATTTAAAATAATAAAAAAAAAATTGAGTGGAATACCCCATTATAACCAAAATCTAATCAGCTCTACATATGGATGTAAAGAAGAGGAATTCCAAAGAACTATAATTTTTAGAATGGGGTATTCCACTCAATTTTTTTTATTATTTTAAATAAAACTTCATTTAGTTTTGAAGCAATTCATAGTATTAAAAAATCTTAATTGCTCCTAGTTTCAGAGTATTTTATTTTCGAGAAATCAGTGTAACGTCACATTTCCTCTATGCTTGTCTTTCTCACACACACTGCTCTGAGTACGCTGCGAGAGAAGGATAGCAATTGTATGACGTCAATTTTCCCTTTTAGCAAATGTGAAATATCTCGTAAAATAATTATTTAAAAAATGTTTTCATTGTTTTAACTATTATTTATTGAGCCATACTTTATGTTAAATTGAAATTTTCTTAATTTTGTTGTTATGGTGGAATACCCCATTGTGATATTGAAGTTATCGTCGGAGGAAAATTTGTCATCCACACACAGACATCATCGTAAAACTAGTAAAATAGTATTCTAGGGACTCTAAAACGTTCTTATTAATTAAAAATGACCACCAAATTTTTTGACCAAAGACAATACCTTCCGTATTTAAAGGTGACGGAAGGTAAAAACGGTTCACTCTTAGATATATACGAAAGAAGGGATTATTCTAAATGTAATAACAACTGCACAGTCATGTTAATCTCGTATAGCACTTCTTCTTCACATTTATTACTTTGTATCTGGACTTGTTATAATCCCAATTTCCATCCATATAGTTTTGTTCGTTCGACCACTTAGAGTAATTACAATGCACGTGTTGGATTCCTCTGTAAACGGCGGGGTAATTATGCTGTGTGTTTTTTATTGAATCTCTGATCGATCCGTGATTGATCTATGGGCAGCGAGTTGTGCCGTGGCCGATGCAGACGTCATAGATCACGCTTGCAACGTATACTTAGCCTGAGAAATCAGAGTTTTCTTCATTGCTGGATAGCATACCATACCAAAGGATGATGGGTACATTAGCAAGAATTGTAACACAATGCAAATCATGGACGGAGAACAAAATATTTTTTTAAAATTATTTGGTTCCTTGAGGTGTATTGAAAATAAAGAAATTATACAATTTGAAAATAAATGTAAAGATACTAATTAAGATAATTTAAAAAAATGTTGTATTTTTTATATTTGACACTTCGTACAATCTGACTTTTATAGGTGTAATTGCGGTATAATTATATGTACATATATAGGATAAAAGAATATAGATATACAAACTGTTAAATAAGTCCGATTAGTATTTCGTCGCTCTTCTCTGCAGAAACTTTGCTATTAGGGTTTCCAATCCGGGATCCCGGGATCCCGGAAGATTTTTCGTTCCGAAAATTCCGGGATTAAAAATCGGGATCCCGAAAATCTCGATTTTTTAAATGATTAAATTTCAATCTGCTTTATTCCTTTTTTCTTTATCCGCGTGTTATTTAGCTTTACCCCGGTAATTTACGTATGTAATATGTTACAGACGTGGGAATCACCTACCGCCGGACGGGGATTCCCCTATCGGAACATTTTAAGACAAATATAATCTTTGATTCGGACTCTGATGAAGATATGCCTCTGTCTGAAATACAAAAAAAAGCCGACACAGATTTTAACGCTAAAGCAGAAACTTCAAGAGGCCATAGGGTCTGTTACTACTAAAAGTAAACCTAATTGGCAAAAATTAGAAAATCCAAAAGGTTGCCTTAACACACTTAACGTAATTAAAAAAGAAATGTCACTATATGAAAATGGAAAATTAAGAGGCTTATACTTGCAACAGTGTTACGAATATTTACTGACAGTACCACCTACGAGTGTGGAAGCTAGCTGAAAGAGCCTTTTCTTCATCGGTCTCATTTGCGAACAAACTTAGATCGCAGACGCGTTGGTGTTTCTAAGGGCATATTTTATTTTTACCAAGCAGAACGCAGATTTTTAAAAATTATTTTAATTGCACATTTGAATAAAACTTTCCTCACTGTTTCTGTTTCTAGTTCCTAGTTTTATAACCAAAGATGATTTTTTAAAAATTTTACTTCTTAAACGTAAAAAAATATTTTTTATTTTTGTATTTTTTAATAAAAACGTTCTTTTGTTTGATGTATTTCTGCATTTTTGTTGCTTCTGTTGCTAGTTTTAGATTTAAAAAAATATGTTGGGGTTAATCCCGGGATCTAGGTTTTTTATCCCGGGATATCGAAATGGGATCCCGATCCCGAAAATTGGAAACCCAATTTGTTATTGTCGTACATTTTCACAGGTTAGGATTTAATATTATGTCATAAGTACGTGATTGGCGCAGGCGAAAAACCATCGTTGTTCGAAACAAAATGAAAAGTATTTTACAGAAATGTTAATATTGTTTAATCAAAATGATGTGTTACCTACGTCATATTTGAAAAACTCGAGACAAAAGCATACAACCTATTAACTTTTATCTTATTTAGGTAGTCGAAATTATCTTTTTGATGTAATGCCCCATTTCAGTATGCATGTTGATTAGTAAAGGATATAAGTAAAGCGTGTGATTTATAAATATTTTATCGTAGCGTCATTATATTTTCAGAATATGTCAATAAGCAGGTAAACATTGTTAAAATTGAGAGGAATATATTAATATTTAAAAAATTTAAACGTGTGTATAACTGTGAGAGTCAAAAAAAGAGATGGACTTGAAATTGACTTATTCTTAAAAATATAATGACTCTACGATCTGAAGATGGCCAACGAAAACCGAAATCGATAATTAAAAGAATTTTATAAAAATAAAATATTTATAAATCACTTTACTTATGTCCTTTACTAATTGAAATTATCTATCTCAAATAATAGTCCACGAATTCTCCTTGTAGGCATTTTATCTGTAACTACGAGTAGAACATCCTTATTTTGCATTAGTAAATGTAAACTTTTCGTTGCATTCTTATATCTCTCTTCCTTATTATTAACAAAAACGGGACCAATTTTCTAGTCTTACATTAATACATTACAAAAATAACTGGTTTGTCTGATCTACATTCTACTCGTATCAAATTATCCTGTAGCGTTTGCCATCACCCTCATTGAAGACTTTCTTTCTTCTCCGTCACTGCACGGTGCCAGTACGGCACAGTTTTATGACAAGTCGTGATCGAGTTTAAATATCGGTGAAAGATCTCGGTGTTGTGGCTTATTAGACGATTCGGAGCTATAGCTATGGCAGCGAGAGAACAGAACACTAGCTACACTTACAATAACATCAGATTCGTGCCAGAGAAGCCATTTGCATTGTTCCTACAACTTTCTATGCTAATTGTTTATCATGTTTCGAAGATTTCAGATTGTAGAAGTGCACAGTTTGACGGAATGAGGAAGGGGTGACTCCAGAAAAAGAAAGATGTAATGGACCGAATGTTACTAATACATTATTTATTCCTACTATAATTTAAAATGTTTTCCATTTATATTGCACATGATCTCGTTAACAATATGAGTTGAGCTATTGATATGAGCTGATTGTCATATTCTTAAACATGATTTTTAATTATCTACAATTAAGTAATGAATGTGGTGTGAAGATGTATGGTTAGTAAGAATGTTTTATGAGGATGGAGAGACACCTGAACTTTTATGTGGACGAGGTGAACGAAGTATGTTTGTACAGGAATATGGGGCGAAGGATGATATTTGTGTAACTATTATTGTGGTCCGGATGCTGTTATTCGCTACCGAAAATCGGTCACTTTAATATGTTCTTATGTATGAATACGTTTATGAATGTGGCTGAGGTGAAAGAAGTGTGCATGGATAGGAATATGTGGCGAAGGATGATTGTTGCGTAACTATTATTGTGGTCCGGATGCTGTTATTCGCTACCGAAAATCGGTCACTTTAATATGTTCGTATGTGTGAATGCTATATGATGATTATGGACAAGGCGAAAGAAGAATGTTGTTAAAGAGTGCAGTGAATCAGCTGAGCTCTTACTCTTATCCCTTTTTTTATTGTTACTATTGTTTTCGGGTTTTTGCTAACCCATTAAGTGGGACACGCGTGATTTTATATATGTATGTATGTGTGTATGTACGTAATGAATCCCAAATAAGACGCCATGCATGCAATGCACAATAGGGTGTATAAACTTGATAAAATTTACAGTAAATATTAAATATCAGTATATTATTAACATAATATGAGAAATATTGGCAGCATTTGAAAAAAAAATAAAACATTAAAACTTCTGTTACGTCACATGTGCGAAGTAATACAAGCATTGAGAACAAAAACGATGGATACAGACCCATAGATTTAACTTGCTCTAACAGGTTGTCCAGGATAACTTATCCAACATGGGGATCTCGAGAACTTATAAGAGATAGGAAGTCGGTTAAATTAGACAAAAGTTGCCCCATTTGGAGACAATTTTAATGGTGTTTTGTTATTTGAGAAAAAATACATACATAGGTCACTAGATATAGGGGAAAATGTAAGTTTTGTTGTTTTTATCTCTCGCTAAGAGAGGTATTGAATTCATACTAAAAATCTCATATCCATATTTTAATGAATATGCACGTTTTAAGACCCCTACAATCCAATTTTAACACTTTTAAGAATATGTCTGTGTGTATATGTATGTTTGTTTGTGTGTCTGTGTGTATGTATGTGTGTGTGTGTGTATGTGTGTGTGTGTGTGTGTGTGTGTGGGTGTGTGTGTGTTGTTGTTGGAAGAACTATTTCCCAAATTTGGTAACAACTACACAACCGGAAATAGTAGTTTCTTAAAAAATTCTTCTAAATTATATTTTTTGAAAATTACTACTTGTTATTACTAATATTGAAACATATAAAATTCCACATCTGAGACATTTAAATTTTTTATTATATTTCCTATAGATTTAGAGATAGACACTGTAATATGTAGAATAATCGAACATAATAAATCGTACAGGCTAAACTACACAGGAAACTGGTTGACAAATTGAAGTATTTGTAGCATAGTTTATAATGACAAATAAATGCCAGTGTAAAAAATGAGCAGTTTTGATGACATTCTGAAAGCTTTTTCTGGGAAGTACATTAATCATTCTTATTGTTTTATTAATAAAATATTTAAAATTATAGGTAAGATACATATACAGGGTGTTATGTAAGTAAGTGATCGACGCTTAACCAATGGTAGAACTGACCCCAAAGATAGTAAATCTGGCAACAATTTTTGTTTAACATACTTTCTACAAGAACTAGAGGCCTTTAAAACTGACCAATCACGTCATAGTTCAAAACTTTATAAAAAAGTAAAAATCAATGTGTTCTCTGGAAAAAATGTGATACCTGTCACAAATGACATAAAATCATTGACGTCTTGGAAATAACTCTCTGTACCGTCTTACAACAGCACGACTATTTTGTAATGTCTCGCTATAAACCATATGCATGTCTGCATACTCTTGGTTGGTGAAGGTAAATGGCATTTTGAGAATATCAAAAAAATAGAATATAAATTGTACGTCTATGCAAAAAAACATTTAACGTCAGATTGACAATCAATATTTTTTCCAGAGAACATATTGATTTTTACTTTTCTATAAAATTTTGAACTATGACGTGATTGGTCAGTTCTAAAGGCCCCTAGTTCTTGTAGAAAGTATGTTAAACAAAAATTATTGCCAGATTTACTATCTTTGGGGTCAGTTCTACCATGGGTTAAGCGTTGATCACTTACTTACATAACACCCTGTATATCCATAAGAAATACTTCCAATCTTGATAAGAAATTGGAAGAATCTGTGACATTTTAATGCTTTTTCTGGAAATCTCCTACAATATTATTATAATTTGTAAATTTATACAGGTACTTAAAATTTTTTAAAATATCATTCAATACAATCCTTTAACTTGAGTACACTTAAATTTTGATATTACCAGTTGTTCAGTTGAGTGATGAGCATTTATTGTTAAAGCAAGCATAACATCTTGGATAAGAATTTTATTGTGCAACTACGGTCCTTCGGAACCCCAATAAAACTATTACCTATTTAAATAGTTTTAAGCAATTTTCAACTTTCATAGGCATATAATGTATACTGAAAATAAACTATATTTGCGTGAAATGCAATAATTTTCACAGTAACAACAATTAGTATTAATACGGAGAATTTAAAAGTCATTTGTTCAAATAATTGCTGGACGAGCTATAATACAATGAACAGTTATAAAATAAGATTTTTGATTCCTAACATTTAAATATTACTCAGGTAAAAACAATGATTGTGACAATGAAACAAATGTTCATAATATCACCTATGAGGTTGTAGATTAAACTTTGCCATTTAATATTGTTTGTTATGAGAGTTTTAAATGAATGTAGAAACAGTGGTAAATACCTATCTGTCATTATAATTTATAAAAACCGTGACAAATAATGAAAATTAAAATTTTAAAAAAACTTTCCATCTGTGCTTATGCACATCAAAACAAGTGCATCATACTTCAAACAAAAACGAAAATCTTCTTCGAATTAACATCGCGCTACTGGTTTTTGTTAATGGTCTTCAGCATGCCTCAAAACTTACTTCCCTGTGATTAAGGCGCGTGCACCCCAGAAAGTGGTTTTGATATTTTCTAACACAGGGCACACTTTACTTTTAATTGTAATTACCAGAGCTTGCGTGATCCTTGTTTTGAAATCAGATTTTTGTGTAAAATTCGCTTCTGAGAAGTGATACTATTAGATGGGAGCGTGAGTGATTTAAAGCCCAGATAAAGGGTTTATAATTATTGTTATTATTGCTACTTTTGACCGAGTGCACTGCAATGAATTGTCATTTCGATTCTTGCTTTATTTTATACATTAACTCTATGTAGGTACTCTGAATTCAGAAAATTAAGAAATTTCTGATTGGGCAATTTCAACAATTGTACAATCACAAGCTTTACACAAAATTGGAATTTTGTTTTTTCAAGACTGTGAAACGTAATAATGCTTTGACATTTATATGAGACATAAATACTTTGACATTTCTATTTTGTAAATCAAAGTAAAAGCATTGTAAAGTGTTATTGGTTATTAGTAAATATTTCAGAAAAATATGTTGTGGCCAGCACAGTACCTTTCGGCATTTTTCTTTTGTTACATAAGTATTGAATTTAGCATTTCTTATACACATAAATAATGGGCTACTTGCGTACCTTTTTTTATTTAATATTTTTGAAGAGAAATTAAAAACTTGCTACCCATATTTTTTCTTTTGAAAAAAATTTTTATTAATTAGCCAGAAAAAAAATGAAATTTGATTATTTGAATGCCCGCCATGTATGACGTAGAATTACGCCGCACCAATGAATAGTCGTAAAGCCACACCGTGGTGCCGTCCCATAGTAATGGTATGTTTGTGCGGGTAATGTAGATCACCTGTTTGATGTTTCAATAATAGTTTGGAGGTTACTATTTTAGTTTATCTTTTTGGTATCGATATTTTAAATTACAAATAACTACCTATGTGTTTATTTATAAAGTAATTAATGTATTTGAGAGACCAGAGAGAGAGAGAGAGAAAAATGAACTAATGTCAAATTCAAATTAAACCTTTCTCGCGCGCCATGCCATCTATTGATAACATTCTTAAACATGTTTCCCCTCCCCAGTTAAATATAAAGACGTCACAGAAAATTTTCTTTCTTAATTTAGTAAAAAATAAATAATTATTTTAAAATAAAATTTATATTTTTATATATGTTTTCAATATAACTTTACGTATATAGTGACAGAAATCGGATTTTCAGTACCACGCAAGTAGCCCATTCTAATTATATCATTCTTTTATTCTACAAGGAATCTTGTTCTACTCTTCTGAAATGTTCAAGATGGTTCCAATTTATTGACAGTAATGCCGGTATTTGTACCTACTATTACTATTAATATACATACCTACCTACAATTTTAAATATTTAATTAATAATTCAATAAGAAACATTAAATGTACTTCCCAGAAAAAGCTTTCAGTAATTTCAGTAAAACTGTTAATTTTTTACACTGACATTTGTCTGTCAATTACAAACATTTGAATTTGACAACTGATTTCCTTGGTGTAGTATGAAGTGTGCGATTTATTGCACTAGATTATTCTATATATTACATTTTTTAATATCTAAATCTGAATTAATAAATAAAAATTTGAAATGTATTATATGGAGAATTTTATGTTCTTCAATATTTGTAATAACAAAAGTTTTCAAAAAATAATATTTAGAAGATTTTTTTAAAAGACACTACTACTTCCGGTTGTCCAATTGTTATCAAAACCTTTTCAGCTCTTCCAGTTAACGTCAGATTGAGGAATACGTAATTCAGCAGGTCTTAAGTATTACAGTTTTTGAAGAATCATCCTTTCAACATCCCGACACTGACACACACATCCACCCACACAGAGACATCATCGTAAAAAATGTTATATTCGGATTCTAGGGACCTTAAAACGTGCTTATTTACTAAAATCTGGATACGCAATTTTTTTCATAAATCCAATACCTTTCGTAACGAGAGGTGAAAATAAATTTTATTCACAATCGTTATAGTAATAAACCGATTCCTAACCTTTTGGAAGTTGGGAAATACGTCATTCCTAACTTTAATGACAATCTCTTAGGTTGGAAATAATAGATTTCACTTCCATCTTTTGGGTTGGAAATGTTTATGTAGGGGTTACCTAGCAACATTGCCATAGGTCCCTATGCTTAAGTAGGATAAACAAATTTTAAGAGAATTGTCAAAAATATCAATAAAATTAAAGATTTTAATTCATTAATTATTTTGAAAATTATTGATTTAAAATGAGGATGATTGTGAATAAAATAGAATACATAACCTCAGTGAGAGTTTCATCACAGCCTCGCGCTTTATCTCACCTCGAGGCTTCGCCTCTCAATACTATGCATAAGCCCTTGGCTGTAATGAAACATCTCTCTCTCTCACCTCGGGTGTAATATACTATTTCTTTTCTAAAATCATAGAAAGAATTAATAATTAATACCTAAATACATAGATATATTTATTTTATTTTGTACCTTTTAACAAATAGAAGTCAAACGTCATCATCTGCCATATTCGCCGTGCAATAAATAATACATTATTAATTTTAGTAAACACAATCATCCTGACATTTGACTTTAAAATTCTTCAACAAGAATAAAATTAATATTCCATTCTAACAAAGACGACACAAAATCAAATAAAAAACAATTTAAAACTGAAAGCTGAAAATTTCCACAGAATCTAACAAAAGAAATTTAAATGTATCACTCTTTTGTTCAGAAACTCGTCTACTCGCATTTGAACAAAAGAATGACGCTTGGAACAAGGGGCGAGGGAAATGGATAGATACCAAACAAGTAAGACAGACAAGGATAGATAAAAGAGGCTCAACTATAATGGGACGACAAAGAAGATCGAGCATGGTTTGGAAATAAATTGAAAATATAGTTGGTAGCGGAGTCGTAGCAAGGTGTATCTTTTACAGGTTCCCCGTTTTTTCTTCAGGTCGTTATCGGCCAATTTAAGCATTGACGACGCTAGACAACGCGGAGCCTGAACGCGAGTAGAGCTGTTTATTCAGAGGAAGAACAAACTCAAAGATAGAAGGAAGTAAGGACTTCCCTATCTATTATTACTACACTCTACAGATATGTTCAAAACGTTCCAAGTAATTGTAATAACTTCATTCTTTTTCGAATAAATATGATGGAGGAAAAACATATCTTTTTCACAAATTGTTTCGTATTTCATACATAATATAATAAATTTGATTTGGCCAGCACATTACGAATACTTAACGCCATTTCAATTTTTATTTTATATAAATACAGGGTGTTATGTAAGTAAGTGTACAATAGTACAATGCTTAACCCTTAGCCAACTGAGTGTTTCTACTCGACGTAAACTGCTAAGTGGGGTAACTCAGTGACCCCCTATGGCCCTATGTAATAATTACTTAATACATATGAAGGGTACAGGGGAAAAAGGCGGTTTGTCACTAAAAATTTGAAATTAGGATTTTCATGCCATCTTGTAGGTAAATACCGAATCTTTTACGTGGAATATTCCTTTTGGGCAAAAACACGGTAGGTCAGAAGTTATTACCATTGGAAAATTTGTCGTACAGAGGAAGAAGACGAGTATGTCCATGCGGTACCAACCAAAAAGGTGGATTGTCCACTCTTATGTATCAAGAAAGGTGATGAGTACAGGGTAAAAAAGCGGTTTGTCAAAAAATGTAAAGTTTGGAGGAGACAGTTTTAAGATTTTAAGATCGTGTCATTTTTGGATAATACCTTCAGCTATGCACAATTTTGATGCAAGATTCTTTACTGTTTTCTGAATGAGTGCCACAAATTAGAAAACTTGTCTGGCATCCTATTTTGGTGAAAATTTCGACTTTTTATTTTGGTGTCAAATTAAAAAACCGAAATTTCCCCCGAAATAGGATGCCAGACAAGTATTCTAATTTGACGTACTCATTTACAAAACAGTAATGAATCCTGCATCAAAATTGTACCTAGCTGAAGGCATTATCCAAAAAATGACACGATCTTAAAATCTTAAAAACTGCCGCCTACAAAATTTACATTTTTTGACAAACCACCTTCTTCCCCTATATCCTTCATATATGAACCTAAAATATATTATTAATAGGTAATATGCAAAAATATAAACTCGAAAAGAAAAAGAAAAACTCTGCTAACATTACTCTGCATTGGCGCAGCTTTCAGAAAAAAGTATTTATTTATTTAATTTGTCAGTGTCTTCTGACACTTTGAGCATCTGAGCGTAATTTTTAGTCATTCTGTCGTGTGCAGAGAAAGTACCTGCCCCTTTTTCATTGGCGGTTATCGGTGCGGGTGGTGGAATTGCTGTATTTATTTTTATTTTACTCTGTGCCATTTTTTTTAACAGTTCGTGGGTAAGTTACCAGAAAGTAGGTGACAAAAGAGATGATTACATGAAACTTCAACACAAGAAAAAAAAAAAATTCAAAGAAGTATCAAGTAAAATGTATACCTGGGGTCACTAAGTGACGCCACTTCGTCGGCTAAAGGTTAACCCATGGTAGAACTAACCCCACAGATAGTAAATCTGGCAATAATATTTGTTTAACATCCTTTCTACAAGAACTAGAGGCCTTTAAAACTGACCAATTACATCATAGTTCAAATTTTTGTAAGAAAGTAAAAATCAATGTGTCCTTTGGAAAAAAAAATATTACACTTGTCACAAATCACATATAAGACCATTGACGTCTATTTGGAAATAACTCTTTGTACCGTCTTGCAGCAGCACGACTATTTTGTAATGTCTCGCCATAAACCAAATGCATACTCTTGGACTTGATTGGTAAATGGCATTTTGAGAATATCAAAAAAATAACGATATAAATTGTACGTTTATGCAAAAAACGTTTAACTTCAGTTTTGACAATCAGTAGTTTTTTCAGAGAACACATTTTTTTACTTTTAACTATGACGTGTTGGCCAATTTTAAAGGCCTCCAGTTCTTGTAGGAAGCATGTTAAACAAAAAATATTGACAGATTTACTACCTATGAGGTCAGTTCTACCATAGGTTAAGCGTTGTATACTTACAACACCCTGTATATACAGGGTGTAAATTAACAAACGAGCCATACGCGTTTAACATGGGAAATCAGTTTTTCCTTGCGCAAAACTTCCCATTTAATTTAAGACAAAAATGTTTTGAATAAATGTTGTAGCGAATTAAATTCTACACCTTAATCACTCATCAGATTTTATTTTGCATGTTTAGTAGTAAAAATCCAATTTGAAATTTAATAAATATTGCTCGTTTGTAGTGATAACCTCGTAATTTAAACAAAATTACAAAGAAATGAGTATCGGTCGAACTGTGAGAAACTCGATTTTCAAATAAAAATTAGAGATAATTATACGCTACACCTAAGTCTCTAAAAATATTTTGTGTTTATAATCTACATCTAACTCACTGACAGATTTTATTTATTTTTATTTTGTAACCTGAAAAATCGAAATTCTGCCATTTCAAACCATATACATTTCTTTATAATTTTGTTTAAATTTCATGGATATCACTACGAATGAGCAATATTTATAAAATTTCTAAATAAATTCTACAGCTTATTAAATATGTGAAATAAAATCTGATTAGTGATTTACGAGTAGAATTTAATTCTCATTTATTTGAAACATTTTTGTCTAAAATTAACTGAGATGGAATGTTGCGCAAGGAAATACTGTTTTCCCATGCATCAGAAGACGCACCATAGCGATTTCCATATTAATTTTGAAATGCTCAAATATTGTCTTCCCAAATTATTTTTCAAAAAGAATTAAATATTTTTTTGTACAAAAAATTGCATTTAATAATTATTTTCTATTTTCCGTGACAGGAAAAAATCGAAGAAATTTAGCTATTAAACTGTTAAATCTAAATCAAAGATGGCATGGAATAATAAACTACTGAACCACTCTTTTTATTTAACATTTTGTGCATCGTGGTAGTAATTGAGGAGCTTTTTACAAAAACAACCATCGTGGCATGTACTTACAAGTTATTATTACAGTGTAAAGTTTGAGCGTTTTTGAACATATTTAAAATTAAATTTTAAAAAAGGTGAACTTTGTATATTATTCTCAATAATTCTAGTGTGACCCTTACAAGTTGCGATGAAAGTAAGCTTAGAGCCAATCTTACAGATAGTAAATCTGTCAATAATTTTAGTTTTACATACTTTCTATAAGAACCATAGAGCCCCTTAAAACTGATCAATTACGACGTAGGTCATAATTTTGTAAAAAAATAAAAATCTATGTTATCTCTGGAAAAAAATGTCACACCTGCCACAATTGATATATAAGATCATTGTAATCGCGGCGGATAATAGATGATATTTAAGACTTTCACAATGAAAAACGGAGTTTTAGAAAAATAGGTAAACAATAAACCGAATTTAAATTGTAGGTACACCATTTCAGAAAACATTTAAGTCAGTGTTGACAAATAATTTTTTAAGAGAAGAGGCTCCAATTCTTATAGAAACCAAAATAATTGCCAGATTTACTATCTATAGGGTTAGATCTACCACCGGTTAAGCGTTGTCATTGACATAACACCCTCTATTTAATAATAAAAAAAAATTAGTAGAGATATATGATTAAATGTTATGAGAAATTTACGTCACATTATATATTTATACTCGTATTTTATGAATGGGGTCCCGTGGCCGCGTGCCTGAGTGTCTGGTCGCGAACCTGGGGGAACCGGGTTCGATCCCGACCGGCGCCAAATATTTCCAATTTTAAATGGCACAAAAGTGACCCCTGTGGTGCACTCTCCACACCAGCTATGAGTGCCCGTGAGGTGACGCCTGGTAAGCGCCCACACGGCAAAATATATCGTCATCATTACCGATGTCTACATACGTGTAGATAATGGCACACCCAGAAATGGGTAATATGCCGTGATGATATATTTATTTATTTATTTATGTATTTTATGAATGTTCTTGTTTAAATATACAAATATTTACGTAATTATTACAAATATTTTGAGTTAATCTGCAATTGCGATAATTAAATTGTCTTATATTTCATCGCTCTGAAATATAAATGCCAAATAATCAGTCCTGCCTAAATAAATCCTCTTAAAATAATCTGCAGAGCGATTTCTTACAAGAAATAAAGCAGGTAAACTTCAGAGCCATCCGTAAACTGAAATAATCCTTCGGTTAATTTTACAAGTCACGTGATTAAAGAAAAAGTAAACAGAGAAAAAACCAATTAAATTCGAAATTAAATTCAAGAAACGTTTCAACACGCGAAATCTTTAAATCGCATAAAATTATTCGTGCGCATGATACTTTATTAGTTGAATTAAATCTCAGTGAAAAAGAAGCCTTAAGTGGTGCATCCATAGAGGCGATGTTTGTATGCGGACGCCGCCAAGTTTTTAAATTGCATCATGTAATTTCTGCTCAAGTATAAATGAGGTTTTTTAATTGGAAATCTGAGACGGCTAAGGGTAGGATAGGAGGGTGAGATTTATTTTAATGAGTATTTCCTTTCTTTACGACGATCCTTATTGCAAGTTTTTAAATTACCGGATTTCTTCAGCTTTACTTTTAAGAATGATATTGATTTCATTTTTTGTCTGACAGATTAATTGTTATTTTTGCCCTTTGCAAACTTGGGGTGCTTTCACGAACCTATTACCACTTCCAAGAAGATATTAAACACGAACTTTAAAGTCAAGTTACAGAAAGAGAAACACTCATTTGCAGAATCAATTATATTTCTTTAAGAATTCAAAGTAATGGTATCATTAGCAATTTATTTTTATTTCATTTTTTCGAAAGGTTTGACTTAATTAATATGTAATATTTGTCAGAATTAAAAATTATTTCTATACCTATTGCAATATTTACCGATGACATATGGGGTACTTATTGACGTTTATGATGAAATTAGCCAACCAAACTTTAATGCGGATTGTTTACATGTGTCGTCAGTATTTAAATTTAGTACGATGGTTTAGTTACATTTATAATAGCTAATGACAAAATCATATCGACCGTTATAATGAACAAGTAATTAAAGATGATTAGCGTGTAGTTGACTAGTATTGTTTTTTCTCTATTAATCGTTTATGTATAATTGTAAAGAAAAACACTTCAAATTACTAACAGAAAAATTAATGGGGTATGGTTTTAGTAGTAGCGTGTATTTCGGTGTTTGTCCTGTGTTTGTTTATGGTAAAAATAGGAGTAATAATTATAAAGTGGATGAAATGTCAAACAAGAATTATACCCGCGCGTGTTTACTACTGGCACCATCTGTTTTTTTAAATGAAAATATTTACTTTAAAATGAGCAACAGATTATAAACTTGACGTCACAAATTTCAAGGATGTTTCTAGAGCTGTAAAAATTCCAATTTTGTAACATTAAATTATGAATTTTTTTATTAAACATGTTTTATTATATTTTTCTACTATATGAAGATGGAAACTATAGAAAAAAGTTATTATTTTGCATTAATTCCGTATCACCGGAATACCCCATTGTACGTATTTTTTATTTGAAGTATTTTTCTGTAAAATAATCCATGAACAGTTGACAGAGAAAAACAATGCTCTTTTTTTTATTGAATGTTCCAAAACATTTGAGCTTCGTTGTGCGAAAGAAAATAAAAAAGTGTCCTACAGTGTCCTAAAAAAGTGCAAAACATAATTCCATATTATTTCATATTAAGAAGTTATTTGTAAAAATAAAATTAGCAAAACTTGAATATTTGCATTTATCTATACTCTGTTTTTTAACAAGGAGGAGTAAATATGCAGTGTTTTGGCGCTGTCGTTTGTTTAAGGATTACTTTAGAGAAAAATAACTTCAAGTAACAATTATAGAAAAAATAATTGTACGCAACTTTCATCGGTCGGTTCAATTTTAATAACTCGATTCTTTTAAATATTATGGAAAAAAATTCAAACGTATAGTTTATTTTAAAGTAAAATGTCTATAAATCTGCAGTATATGTTTTTTTCTACAGGATATTACAGTTTTACGTAGTGCCGCAGTGGTATGTTACTCTATATTTTCAAATGGAACACCCTACATATTTATTCAAATTTCAAAAGTATATAAAATTTACTATCCAATAGTATAAGAACAATCATGTAATATTATTAAAAAATACAATGGCTAATGATTTAAATATTACATTTTTATTAAATACAGAAGGCTTTGCATTTCGTTATTTTCACATTACACCTTTCAAATTAAAGAAAATTCATTAATTAAATATTTTATTTATTTCAATACGATGTTTCATTATTACGCCTGTTATTAATATTATTCATAAACACTCATAAAAATTTTAAACGCTTTGCTATAATTTTTCTCCAATAAAACAGTCGACACTTAAAGAAACATCGAAATGTAATTTGTCAAGTTTGATTCTATCTGTCAAAAATTATAACGAGCCGTTTTGAACATTTACGAGTGTTTGTATGGGCATGTCTAATTTAAAAAAATCTGTTGTGGCCAGCACAAAACCTTCCGCCAATTCGACGTATTTTGTACATATCCTATACCAAAAGTTCCTTGAAAAATATTCTATATATTCTGTATAATTGTAACAAGAACACACTATTTTTACATATCCATACTGAAAGTTCCTTTGAAAAGATTCTAAAATCTAATAAAATTTTAATACGAATACGAACGTACATTATGTATTGCACTTAACACTTCCTCCTGCTTCAACTTTGCCCTATTTTATTAGAAGTCGCTGTTTCTTACTCTTCTCTTCTACTCATTCCTGTCCAAAGCACCTTCGTGACACAGTTCTTCCTCTCTCAAATCTTCTGCTATACAGTCCTTCCATCTTCTCTTTTGCCTTTCTCGTACTTCTGGCATTATAAGTTCCTATCTTGAAGCGAGGCCGCAAATGAAAGTCACTGGCGAGGGACACTCTGTCACTTATATCACTTTCAAATCATATACTTTCCACTTTGGTTTTGCACTTGCCACTGACATCTGTCAATTAGATTTTTTTGAATACCTATATCTGTTGTTTTCATAATTTTTGCAAAGCTAACTGATTTTCGAAAGTTAATCTCTCTATAACTCTATATCTATTGAATATGAAGAAAATGTATAATCGAACCGTATAGAGAATAAGATATTCATTCTATTGATAATCACATAAAATGTCGAAAATGATATTCAACTGCGATTTTTCAAGAAAAACTGTTAAGAACTTCAAATAAGGGTACTTCCGGTTGACCAATTGTAACCAAAATTTAATCAGCTCTTCATATGGTTGTAAAGAAGAGGAATATGAAAGAATCATAATTTTTAGAATTGTAGTTTAGGAGTTATCGTCGGAGAAAAATTTGTCACACACACACGGACACACAGGCACACACACAGACACACACACAGACACACACACGGACACACATATACACATACAGTCATCATCTTAAAAATAGTACATTCGTATTGTAGGGACCCTAAAACGTGCTAATTCATTAAAAACTCACCACCGAATTTTTTGACCAAAAACAATACCTTCCTTTTGACGGAAGGTAAAAATCTGATGTGGCCAACACAAAACCTCCCGCTATTTAATTTTTATTAATTTAAATACATACCTACCTACGTATTTATTAACGCTGCAAACTGTTCCATTGCAGAAAACTATTGCTTTATTTACTATTTTCTTTTTAAAATGTCACTATTATTAATCTGACAGTGCCATTTACTGTCAGTTACATTCATTTGAAAAATGAACTGTGTAACAAAGGAATAGTTTTTATCTTAGGCTTCGCGACTAATAAAAAAAAATATTTTTAAATTTATCTGTAAAATATATAGAAAAAGTATTAATGTATTCCTGTAGAAAATTCAATAATCTTTAATTTTCATAAGACATAAAATTCGAAAAAATGGCATTTAATGGTATTTTTTGACGAAAAACCATTATGAGCTTCAAGTAAAGTACAATTTCCGTTTATCCGATTTACAGCAAATTCTAACGGCTTCTATTCCTATTAGAATAGGGTAAAAATATAAGGTTTCAGAATTTTCTGAATGATAGTATTTGAGTTAGAGTGCAAACAAAATTCGTACACATACACACATACACACACACTCACACACACACACACACACACACACACACACACACACAGACACAGACACACACACACACACACACACACACACACACACACACACACACATACAGACATCATCGTGAAAATGTTAAAAATGGATTCTAGGGACCTTAAAACGTGGTCATTTACTAAAATCTCGATATTAAATTTTTAGCACGATCCCTATACCTCTCTTACCAACAGTGTTGTGACTGATCTGGATAATTTGATCTAAATCACTGATCTAGTGCATTTAGTATGGTTTTTGATCTGATCTAGATACTTTTATGTATTCAGATCTTGATCTGGATCTAGATATAAAAACCGTAATCTACGATCTTAAAAAAGATCAAATATACGAGTGTGCCATCCAGTATTACCTAAACTAAGTACAGTGTGATCAAAAAAAAAAAAATCTAACTCGGAATAAGCTATGAATAAAACATATATGTCAATTTGAAAGAATTTAATTAAATGTCAATTTGATACGAAATATTGCCAAAACTGCTATCTATAGAAATCAATGCTTTTCTTTTTGAAACCTTATTTTATATAGAAATAAATTAGAAAACGGTAAATGGCAATATTCTATATCCTTATGTATTATCTTTTTCCTTAAAATCACATTTCACGATCAATTTTGACAACTTGATTGTTTAATTGAAAAATGATCAGACATACTTTTCTGTGTTCATAGCCTACTCTGAATTAGGTTTTTTTTTTCTGAACAAACTATATTTCTAATATTTCTTCCTACGTGTAAGGAATAAGGCTAGGTACATTCTATGAAATTAATTTAATTTTTGTATACGTCCCTACTTAATTACTAAGAAATAAAAAGCATTTTTAAATCGTTACTGATCTTTTATATAATCTAAGAAAATAGATCCTAAATCCCTGATCTGATCTGATCCAATTGCAAAAATTGACCTATGATCTGATCTAGAACATATTAATTGTAAAGATCTTGATCTTGGTCTAGATCCTTTAGAAATTGATCTGTCACAACACTGCTTACCAAGGGTAGCGGGAGGTAAAATATCGTATTGCAAAGCCTTCTGCATTTAATAAAAATATAATTTTTTTTTAATTAAATTTAAAATAAACTTCGTTTGATACTTTTTTCCATAATAGGTATTTAAAACAATCGAGTTATTAATAATAAACAGACTGATGAATAAAAATAAAAATTAAAGTCTATAAGAATCGTCTTTCGATGCACCATCTATATATAAAGCTTATATTATAGACAAACTATAGATTCCGTCAAAATAACTTGCAACATTAAAATTTATAGGTACAAAAAAATATCAAAATATACACGGATTTGATACTTTATGCTAAGAATGAAAAGAAAATTAAATTTTATTTATTTAAAAATATAGTAAATACAAAAATATTAATACTATTGTATTTAAACATTTACAGATGTTAGGATTTATATTAATTAAAAAAATTGAGATACCCCGTGCTAATATTGTTGCTAATATCTCATTTATTTACAATTAAAAATGTTAAAAATCGACAGAAAACTGCAAATTGAAATTTATAATTAATTTACATATATTTTTATTTGTAAAATTTCCACCCTAAACAAATTTCGGACAATTTTATTGTCGGCGCGCTGACATTCGGTGTCAGTACACGTGCCCAATGTAGTGAAGTTGGCACCATGCTGCCGGTCAGCTGTTAAACGAAATGTCAAAATTATAAAACTTTGTATAAATTTTAGTGTTTACAAGCATTTATCGTGATTTATATTCTCATTTAATTAACCCGACAACTCTACTTAAATTATAGTTAATTTACAACCGTGCCAAAGAGTTGATTTATCAGTATATTTACTAGTTTAATTAATTCCTAACCTAAATAGTATTATTTACTTCTCGCATTTATTGTGCATTTATTAACCGTTTATTTATATATAAATTTATTGAGTACTTAAATTCACAACAATGGAGGGGCAGTGTTTACAACAATACTCTGATTGTCAACACCCACAACAACAGTTCAACAGCTACCCGATTGAAGGTGGCGAAAGTGCAGGACAGGGGCTTTCAAGCTCGTGGAACTACAGACCACATGGAGCTTTGGCGAGAGCTTTGTACGAAAAGCAGCTTTCGGATGAGAGGATTGATTCCATGGACAAGAACCAGGTTTGTGTCTAAGCTAAAGTCTAATTTAGTTGTAAGATACTTGAAAGTGAAACTTATCAGTTTTATGGTGATAATAATTGACGTAGATTATAATTGGTAGGCTTAATAAATATAAAAGATGTAAGTTTTGCTAGATGTAAAATGAATAAGTGTATTCTTTATTTGGTATATTTAATATTTCGAGTATCAAGTTAGGAAATTTTAAAAAGAATATATTTAACGAAAATTGTATATTACAATCTTAAAAACATATGTGTAATAAATATTTGTAGAATCAAAATCATATTTATTTTGTTCTTCAAATAATAATTGAATATTTCTACTCTTTCCCTTCATAGCATACGTTTTATAATGTACGCTTTATTTTATTATTTGTTGTACATTTCCATTTACTGAATATGTTGTGAGTTGTGATTATTGTTGTTGTTCGAATATGTTTACTTGTATTTCAAAATTTAAATAAATATTATTTTTAATTTATACTTTTGTTATTTTCAAAATTTAAAGAACTTTATGACGAAAATTAAATTGCAAAATATCAAATCTTCGTACAAAATTATAAATACACTGTTGAATATAGGTACAGTACGTTTCAATACTTCAGGGAAAAAATCTGTTGTGGCGAGACACAATACCTCTCGCTATTTCCAAATTCGGCTATACAAGTATTGTACCTACTTAACATTTCTGGTACATAAAAAATCCTAATTACATCTCTTCGTTATATATTTTTTAATTCATCCTATGAACAAGTTTCCTCTTACTTTTCTAAATGTTCGAGATTCATGCAATTTATTGAAGAGATTGATAGTATTTCTGAAGGGTATATGTAATATATGTATGGATATATAATTTTAAATATTTAATTAATAATAAAATAAGAAATATTAAATGTACTTCCCAGAAAAAGTCTTCAGTAATGTCTCTGGATTTTTGACACTGACATATATCTGTCAATTAAAAAACATTTTATTTTTTCAACTGGTTTCCATGGAGTTGTTAGGGCTGTGAGATGTATTATAACATTATTTTATATATTTATATTCTTCTATCTCTAAATCTATAGAAGACATAATAAAAAATCTGTTGTGGCCAGCACAAGACCTCTCGCCATTTCCATATTAGGCTATATAAGGTTTGTATTGCACTTCGCTTTCGAACCGTCGTTTTATAATAAAATATTACACAACTTTACTCAAATATAGTTTTTGGCGGCATTTCTGATGGATATCTGCATTTTACCACAATTTTACCTATAATTTCAAATATTTAATTAATAAAACAATAATAAAAATTAAATATACTTCCCAGAAAAATCTATCAGAATGTCACTAAAGCTGTTGATATTTGACAATGACATGTGTCATTTATAAACTATGTCATAAACATTGGAATTTGTCAACTGGTTTCCTTAGTGCCTTAGCCTTTGCGATTAGTTTACTCTATAAATTATAGTGTCTTTATCTCTAAATCTATACAAGATATAATAAAAATTTTAAGTGTATTAGATGGAGAATTTTATGTTCTTCAATATTTAATAAAAAAAAACTCCCAAAAAATTATATTTAGAAGAATTTTTCTAAGAAACTACTACTTCCGGTTGTTCAATTGTTACCAAAACCTTTTCAGCTCTTCCCAGGAATGTCAGATTGAGGAAACTGCAGTTAAATATTTTTTAAGTCTTATAGTTTTTGAGGAATCGTGTCTACAACATCCAGACATACATACATACATACATACACACACACACACACACACACATACACATCCACACACACACACACATACACACACACACACACACACACACACACAGAGAGAGAGAGAGACGTCATTTTAAAAATGCTATAATCGGATTCTAGGGACCTTAAATCGTGCTTATTCAATAAAATCTGGATATGCGAATTTTAGCATGAATCCAATACCTCTCTTCGCGAGAGGTAAAAATTTAAATGTATCGGATAGAGATTTTTACATTCTTTAATATTTGTCATAACATAAATTTTCAAAAAATTAAAAAACAAAATAGTTCTTCTGATTGCCCAAGTGCTACCAAATATAATCAGCTCTTTATATGGATGTACAAGAGAGAATTATAATTTTTAGAATTGTAGGAGAAATTTTTGTTACACATAAATACACACGCACAGACAGACATCATCGTAAAATTAGAAAAATCGTATTCAAGGGACCTAAAAACGTGATTGTTCATTAAAAGCCACAGAATTTTTTGATCAGACAATTCCTTACCTAAAGATGACTGAAGAGAAAAAATATTTATATTAATTATGTAACAGTGGAATCAGTGTATTATATTATATGTATAATTCATGTAATTGCAATTCATTTAGCGATTTTTTTTTTTAATTGATTCGTGATCAACTATCATTTAATCCTGAACTATTGAAACAACCTGTATATTATTGTTTTTTAAAATTTTTTTAAAAAAAGCTGTAATGTAAAATCGAGTGTAAAATACTCGGTAAAATATAGGTATATGATGAATGATAATATTTACTTTTTTTTTACTCGTATTATTGCTTAAAAATTTTATAGAAGAAAATTTTACGCATAAAATTGTGTTTGAAATAACTTTTATTCTTTGCATAGAGTACACGCCTTCTTTATGTAAGTTTCTTTAATTAATAAAAAATCTAGTTTCAAATCAAAAATAATTTGTCTGTAATAATTTTTTGTTGGGCTGGCAATTATATATAAATTTTATTAATAGCTTTTAAATAATGGGAAAATGTTTAGTTTTTACCGGAGTATAATCCGAGCAGGCTTTGCTTCAACCCGGAACTGCGCTATCATTATTACGAGAATTAATTACACTATAACGGTGCGGCATAATGTTTGTTTTTCATGGCTGCATCTCGTCCTTATTAACTTTCTTTCTTTTCATTCACATTTTATTCACGTATTATTGCTATTAATATCGACATCTTGCTTTCTCTCGTTTTTTGTTGTCACATGATTGTTTTTCGTGTAATTAGCAGTCATTTGTTCGATCTTCTTTTGATGTTCTCACGACTTACTTGATTTGACGGCCAATTGTTTATTTCATACTATGTTTTTTGTTTGTTATGAATGGGGAACACCGTTAGAAGTTTTTACGTTGATTTTTTAATTAGAGTTAAATTAGATTATTCAAATAGTTTGTTAGTAAAGTTTTGTTCATTTATTGAACACACATCTTTAATTATTTACCTATAATGGAGCAAGGTACAGAAATTCCGTTCGTTTTAAAAACAGTTTTTCTTTACAATACGAATAGTGATCCCAAGAAAACGAAGAAAAAAACATTTAAACAATTTATACAAATATTTGAATAGTAAAATTTTTTTGCAGAGGAGGGACGTCATCAGACCATTACAAAATGGAAAAGAACTATTGTAATGACGAGTGATGTTTTTGTTTAGGTAAACGAAGAAAATAAATATTTTTTTTGTAGAGTATAAGAAAAGTATATTTTAATTAAATAAATATATATATGATCACGGCATATTACCCATTTCTGGGTGTGCCAGTATCTACAACACATGTAGACATCGGTAATGATGACGATATATTTTACCGTGAGGGCGCTTACCAGGCGTCACCTCACAGGCACTCATAGCTGGTGTGGAGAGTGCACCACAGGGGTCACTTTTGTTTCATTTAAAATTGGAAATATTTGGCGTCTGTCGGGATCGATTAAATTTACAAATATTTTAAAGTCGTACATAATATTTTTAGAGCATTTTTAAATTGAGGTAGTTCATCCGTTGATGGTCACAGTTCAAAATGTGACTCAAATAAATATACAGGGTGTTAATTAAATAGCGGGCAAAGGCGTTAAACATGGGAAATCAGTTGTTTTTCCTAGCGCAAAACTTCCCATTTAATTAAATGTTTCAAATAAATGTGTTCGGGCCGGTATTATAAACGTCCAGTTAAATTTAGTTCCATAGTAAATTTAATTAAATGAACAAATGCAAAGCGAATTTTTAATAACAATGATTTAAATGTCATAAGAACACTGGAATTGATTCGAATTTGTTCATTTTAGTAAATTTACTCTGGAACTAAATTTAACTGTACGTTTGTAATACCGCCCCTTAGAGAATTAAATTCTACATCCGAATCACTACTTTTTATTTTGCATGTTTAGTAACTTTTAAAACCCAATTTGAAATTTTATAAATATTGCTCATTGTAGTGATAGCCATGGAATTTAGACAAAACTACAAAAAAATGCATATTGTTTGAAATGTCAGAAATTAGATTTTAAAATAAAAATTACAGATAATTATATTCTATACCCCAGTCCATAAAAATGTTTTGTTTTCATAACCTACGGCTAAATAACTGCACAGATTATATTTATTTTTATTTTGTAACCTGCAAAATCGAAATTATGAAAATTCAAACGATATGCATTTTTTTTGTTTAAATTTCATAGGTATCACTACAAATGAGCAATATTTATAAAATTTCAAACTGGATTTTACAGCTTATTAAACATGTAACATTTGATTAGTGATTTGGGTGTAGAATTTAATTCACAACATTTATCTGAAACATTTTTGTCTAAAATTAAATTGGAAGTTTTACGCAAGGAAAAACTGATTTACCATGTTAAACGTCTATGGCCCGCTTTTTAATTAACACCCTGTATAATATTCATTACATGTCGTAGAATTTGGATGTAAATTAGAAATTATAAATAACCAATGAAATAACGAAGATTTGAATTTGAAGTTGACACTGGAATACATTGCTTGCGTATACGTATATTGAGGTTAGCAGTATATTAACAAATGATAAGAAAATATTAATATGACAACACGTCAACACATGTTTGAAAAACAAATATGTTATTCTTTGATGTTTGAGATATATATTAAAAAAATAAAAACTATGAGACACTGCAATCATTGTTGAGAAATCGCATGTATAAGGGCGCAGTCTCAAGAAAAATTACCTATATTTTTGACTATTACGCAAATACGCAATAAAGTGTTAAGTGAACTGGTAACGTTGAAATGAACTATTCAGTGAGAGATTTAATTCACGCACGATCAGAAAAATAATTACTAATTTATTTCACGCGAAATATGGTAAATTATGTAAGAAAAATATGTGTAACATAAAATCAGAGGAAATTAAACCTTTTTTTTTATATAAAAAACCAATGTTGCCATGTCACTCGGATGGATTTTTCATTTTGATTTTATTGCAGTCATACATAGAACTTATAATAAAAAAATCTGATGTGGCCAACATAAAACCTCCCGCTATTTAATTTTTATTAATTTAAATACATACCTACCTACGTATTTCCTAACGCGGCAAACTGTTCCATTGCAGAAAACTATTGCTTTATTTACTATTTTCTTTTTAAAATGTCACTATTATTAATTTGAAGTGATAAGTTTTCTGACAGTGACATTTACTGTCAGTTACACTCATTTGAAAAATGAACTGTGTAACAAATGAATAGTTTTTATCTTAGACTTCGCGACTAATAAAAAAAATTATTTTTAAATTTATCTGTAAAATATATAGATAAAGTATTAATGTATCCCTGTAGAAAATTCAATAATCTTTAATTTTCATAAGACATAAAATTCGAAAAAATGGCATTTAATGGTATGGTAGAAAAACCATTATGAGCTTCAAGTAAAGTACCATTTCCGTTTATCCGATTTACACCAAAATCTAATGGCTTCTATTTCTATTAGAATAGGGTAAAAATACAAGGTTTCAGAATTTTCTGAATGATAGTATTTGAGTTAGAGTGCAAACAAAATTCGTACAGATACACACATACACACACGCACACACACACACACACACACACACACACACACACACACACATACAGACATCATCGTGAATATGTTAAAAATGGATTCTAGGGACCTTAAAACGTGGTCATTTACTAAAATCTCGATATTAGATTTTTAGCACGATCCCTATACCTCCCTTACCAAGGGTAGCGGGAGGTAAAAATAATTTAAAAAAGGTAAACTAAACATTTGATTTTATTCATTTGAAACTAATAGTTGCAACGAGTTTATAAGGGCTATTAATACATCATTATCGAATCGGATTGTATTGCTAAGCTGAATCAAGCCTCATTCGGCCTTATTCTGGTGACCATTGTATCCGAAGCAATATTGTAATCTATACAATAATGATTTCAATGTTCTATAAGACATCGTATAGGTTTGGTATTCTGGTGTGCACATTGTAATCGTATGAAAGTGGTATTGTAATGAATACAATATTGTATTCACCTGTTTGCAGTGATGTCACTCTAGAGAAAATTGTAATAAAATCTTAATATTATTTTATTTAAATAAATAAATTTTACAATGTTAGTACATTTACATTCGCAGGATTGGTATTTGAAGTAAAATAACTCAAATATTAATTTGTATATTGATAAATTTGATTAAATAAATATGATGAATTTCATGCGACAATTGGTAACACTGACTGACACCTAACCTAGCATTTGCCTACATTTTGAAGTTAAAGAATGGCAAATGTGTTTGTGTCAAGTGAAACATCCACAAAGAGACATTTGTGTGTAATAGTGTAGTCTAATCATGAGTTCATCTCAAAAGAAGGTTTCTAAAAGACAACTTCAAATTTATTTATTTATCGTATCCAACAATTACAAGTAGTATAAACGAGTATAAAAGTAATATCAAAAGCGAAAGAAAGAAATACAAGAAATATATACAAATATGTGAAGATAAAATTTTGGAAAACAATTTGAAGATGAAATTGACAGCTGTCAATATTAAAATGAACTTTGAAATGGGCCATGCAGAAGCGTAATCATCGCGGATCTGTATACGGGTTTTTAATCAGTATCTACAAATTCTGCAACTACCAGCCACGTAGAAATTTATTTATATTATTACGAAAAGAAAAATTTACCCCAGGGATGCCTCAAAACGTACTACAAAACTCAGATGTTCGACAATAATTTGTGTCGCTTCTTTTATGCTGCGACTGACGGACGCTTGACTCATAGAAATTTAAAAATCTTGGCCAATAGGGTCCTATACCATAGTCATATTTTAACTATCTTAAATAAGAAGACGAAAATATACATAAATTAATGAGTATTAGTGAAAAAATTTTCTTTAAATATTGACTAGGTCACGAACTATAAGCGATTGAAGATGATTACTAATTGGGTTGACGCGTTAGGTACTAAGAATTTGATTGGTGGCCTGATTTTAAAAAGGAGAATCGCGCGTCTTTAGCGGTCACCTTTAAAAGAATTTGAAATGTCATGTTGTTCCATAACCTAACAAAACATTTAACAAGTTTGTGTTTGATGAATTTGTTTAATTATAACAGCTAGTAATATTAACAATAATAATATATTTATAATTAAATCAATTTGTAATATTAATTAAATTAATAATAATATTAGTTAAATTAATATTGAAACTTCAAAACAGGCCAACACTGGCGCCATCCGTCGTCATGCTTTGTGTAATAATATTGTCAAACTGTTTCAATGTTCTATAATTTATTAGGAAAAAAAGGTTATTATTTACGTTATTTATACTTAATAATAACTTCTTCATGAATATAACGTATAAGTTTTTATTTACAAACATTTCAGCTATGCAAACATGAAAAAAATTGTTCCCTCTATAACTAACAGTTTGTCCCATTGTTTGTCGATCACTTGTTAGTACCCGCTACGTCACGCACAAATTCTTAAACTTTAAAAATTCATATCTCGCTTATTACGTAAAATTTTTAAGTCGCGTTTGCACTAAAATTGTTATTTTATCCTGTTCTTACAGAAAAAAAAATAAAAGAAAAATGGTATAGGACCCCATTGATGGTAGATTCCTTGACCATAAAATTGTAAAACTATTAGTATCTTTATATTTGTAGGACTCGCAATTTCTTCACGTTCCGGAGTAGGAAAGAATGGATCCAATTCTATAATAAAATCAGAAACTGACGCGATAGCCTGAATATGCTACTGAACACATTCTCTGAAAGAGAGAAATCATGTCTAAATAAAAATATTTTTTATAACAAATTACATTTTTATTAATTAATAACTTTCTTTCATTTCTTTCATTTTCGAGCATGTCAAAAATTAAAATAAAACCATTATTATCCATTTTTACTATTATCATTTCTTTATTACTTACTATTTTTTCACTAAACTTTCCAAAAAAATACTGTTACCGAGTTAATTTCATGAAATAGTAAAACTTTTTTACTATACAATGTTCATAACGCGAACTAAAATTTGACTTTACCAAAACCATGAATCTATACGATAATTGCTTCGTATACAATGACGTTTTAATAATAAATGGTTACCTGAATACTAATTTCATACCATATCGTATAGAATATAATTATTGTATTGGAAACAACATTGTATTGAAACCAATGGTTACCGGAATACCATTTCGGGAAATTATTGTATTGAAAACAATAATGGTATTTTATACAATATTGTATTCAATACCATGGACACCAGAATAAGGCTGAATGTATAAGCAGAAATGAGACAATCGGCCTTATTCTGGTGACCATTGTATCCGAAGCAATATTGTAATCTATACAATAATGATTTCAATGTTCTATAAGACATCGTATAGATTTGGTATTATGGTGACCACATTGTAATCGTATGAAAGTGGTATTGTAATGAATACAATATTGTATTCACCTGTTTGCAGTGATGTCACTCTATAGAAAATTGTAATGAAATCTTAATATTATTTTATTTAAATAAATAAATTTTACAATGTTAGTACATTTACATTCGCAGGATTGATATTTGAAGTAAAATAACGCAAATATTAATTTGTATATTGATAAATTTTATTAAATAAATATGATGAATTTCATGCGACAATTGGTAACAGTGATTGACACCTAACCTAGCATTTGCTTACATTTTGACGTTAGCGAATGACAAAAGTGTTTATGGTGTTTATCAAGTGCAATTAAGTGAAACATCCATAAAGAGAAATTTGTGTGTAATAATCTAATCATGAGTTCATCTAAAAAGAAGGTTTCTAAAAGACAACTTCAAATTTATTTATCGTATCCAACAATTACAAGTAGTATAAACGAGTATAAAAGTAATATCAAAAGCGAAAGAAAGAAATACAAGAAATATATACAAATATGTGAAGATAAAATTTTGGAAAACAATTTGAAGATGAAATTGACAGCTGTCAAGATTAAAATGTACCTTGAAATGGGCCGTGCAGAAGCGTAATCGTCGCGGTCCTGAATACGGGTATTTAATCAGTATCTACAAATTCTGCATCTACCAGCCAAGTAGAAATTTATTTATATTATTACGAAAATAACAGTTAACCCCAGGGATACCTCAAAACGTACTACAAAACTCAGATGTTCGACAATAATTTGTGTCACTTCTTTCATGCTGCGACTGACGGACGCCTGACTCATAGAAATTTAAAAATCTTGACCAACTGATGGTAGATTCCTTGACCATAAAATTGTAAAGCTTTTAGTATCTTTATATTTGTAGGACTCACAATTTCTTCACGCTCCGAAGTAGGAAAGAATGGATCCAATTCTATAATAAAATCAAACTGACGCGATAGCCTGAAGATGCTATTGAACACATTCTCTGAAAGAGTTAAGGAATCACTAGCATCACGCAAAACTTTTCTATTTATATGTAAATCATGTCTAAATAAAAATATTTTTTATAACAAATTACATTTTTATTAATTAATAACTTACCGATTTCTTTCATTTTCGAGCATGTCAAAAATTAAAATAAAACCAATATTATCCATTTTTATTATTATCATTTCTTTATTAGTTACTATTTTTTCACTAAACTTTCCAAAAAAATACTGTTACCGAGTAAATTTCAGGAAATAGTAGAACTTTTCTACTATACAATGTTCATAACGCGAACTGAAATTTGACTTTACCGAAACCATGAATCTATACGATAATTGCTTCGTATACAATGACGTTTTAATAATAAATGGTTACCTGAATACTAATTTCATACCATATCGTATAGAATATAATTATTGTATTGGAAACAACATTGTATTGAAACCAATGGTTACCGGAATACCATTTCGGAAAATTATTGTATTGAAAACAATAATGGTATTTTATACAATATTGTATTCAATACCATGGTCACCAGAATAAGGCTGATTGTCTGAACCAAGCATTATAAATGATTAATTTTGAAACCTGCATTTTGCCGTTATGCTACTGTTCTAAAGAATATATGAATTATATATTTTTTATCTAAATATCTTGTTACTGCCCTATATTAATGTGAAAATAATTTCTATTTGAATTAAAACTGAATTAAAATTCACCATGCATTTTGCTTGTGCACATAATGTTCTTCAATTCTCATAATTAAATAAAGCAAAATAAATATGTATTTTGTGCTAATAACACACTATTCTTTCGCATTTGAATAAAATTCCCATTAAGAACAATAAATCAAAAATTATCTCAAATTAACAATTCTTACCATAATTTAATTATTTTTACCCCTCGTAACGTACGCCTATGTAGACTCGAACTAGTTTACCCCCTCCCTACTTGCACGGCAATGTAAATGTCATTAGTGTCTAGAATAATAATTCATCGAACGAGTTGACACCTTAACATCACTGTGATATAACAGGGGCGTACGTCAAGAGGCATTAATAATTCTTTGCTCCCAATACGAACGTCACTGGAAACAAAGGAGTGTTTACACAGTCACTGCGATTATTATTATAGAAATTGGTTGGTTATAAAATTTTATTTTGTTTCTAAAAAATTTGTTGAAACAAAATTGATCTATATAGGGTATTTAGGATCTCAAGAACTATAAGAGGTACGAAGTCGGTTTATATTAGACAAAAGTTGTCCCATTAGGAGACCATTTCAATAGAGTTCTGTTATTTGCAAAACAATACAAAGGTCACTAGATATAAGGGAAATCTAACTTTTGCAGTTTTTTTATTTTTGCGATTATCTTGTAAGTAAAAATAATGCTGGAATTTGGGTTGCATTAGGGCACTTTTTAAGTCCTTTCAAATGGCCATGCTCAATTTTTTTTAATCACTATTGAATATCGAGTCATATGATGTCCAAATTTCAATTTTTATATTGACGTCATATAAATAAATTAATATTATTAGTTGCAAGTCTGTGCAATGCAAGTGTATACAAGAATAAGATCCAAGTATCACAACTAATAGTATGTTTAATACACAACTCAAAAAATAATGAAAATGCTGACACCAGGATTGGAGTTGTTCAAATATAAAAGAAACACTGTGCAAAGTTCGCACAGCAATGAAAAATATATTAAAAATGATCAAACACGAAGTACACAAAATGAAATTGATTGTAAAATGTTGCCGGTGCCAAAAATTTATGTATATATGTTTACCATATAAGTATGTACCATATTTAATTAATAAAATATGATTTCATAAAAGTGGGTTTTGTAGATGTTTTTTTTTGGGTTTTTTTAGATGATTTTTTTTAAAAGAACCCGGGTGGGTTTTTTTGGGTCGGGCAAAATTACAACAACCCTGCTCGGAATGCCGATGGATCCAAAAGACCACCCGCTCACACGTATTTCAGCGAATACGGGCCGGAGTCGATTTTTCACCCATAAGACCCGTAGGCTTGTTAGACCCATAAGATCCGTATGACTTGTAAGGGCTTGTTTATGGTGGATTTAATTTATAGATTTGATTTATAAATTTAAATTTAGGAATATAAAATGTTCATAAATATATTTGCTGGTTCATTATGTATTTGGATTTGTAATTTAGTTTTACAAATTTTTATATTTGAAATTTTATTTAAATTTTTTTATTCATTCATCATTTTAAACTGTCATTATTAACTCTATAGCAAAAATTATAAGTAACACTTTTTTCACAAGTGAATTAAAACTTTTTAAATCACTCTCAAATAAAATAAATAAATAAATATATCATCACGGCATATTACCCATTTCTGGGTGTGCCAGTATCTACAACACATGTAGACATCGGTAATGATGACGATATATTTTACCGTGTGGGCGCTTACCAGGCGTCACCTCACGGGCACTCATAGCTGGCGTGGAGAGTGCACCACAGGGGTCATTTTTGTGCCATTTAAAATTGGAAATATTTGGCGTCAGTCGGGATCGAACCCGACACATTTTTTTAATTCACTCTGCAACAAATAATGCATTTAAAATAACATCAGGCACGAAATTAACACTGACCATAATATTTATCAGACATTATCAGCCATTTTCAATATTTTTCACGGCACAAATGACAGACAATAAAGCTTTTTAAATAGATGACTTGACATCTATCATCGACGATTGTCATGCACAGTCTACTAACTGATTAGTTTTTTGTTTTGTCAAAATTAAATATTATAATGGTTTTTATTACTATTTCGTCAAAATTGAATAAAATATTGTACAAACCACGTGAGCTAAGAATGTTTATTCACTCGAAGAATTTAACTCACACGCCCTTACGGGCTCGTGAGCTAAACTTTCTTCTCATGAATAAACATTACCTTAGCTCACTTGGTGTGTAAATATCTATTAAATCACATCAATCAGATCAATGTTTTCTTTCAAATTCATAGCACATGGACAGCAATAGCAACATGCTATTATGTCCATGTGCTTCTGTGAGTGTGCAGAGAAATTTTTATCATTGACATAATTATTTTAAATTATGAATGCCTTTTACGGCAATAAATGCAAAACATCTGTAATAGTTAAAAATTAATTTATTTCTTCCTGAGGATGATCCTGGTTGAGTCGAAACGTTGAAGAAATAATAAAATATTTATATGACTACGTCCCAGAATAATTTACTTTCCAACCTGTCTAATTTAATTCAATAAAAATAAAATGTATCAAAGAAACTTTCTTATAGATTTTTTTATAATAAAAGTAACAGCTTGCTTTTTTATTATTATTATGTACATACGAGTATTTTTTTAAATATTTTTTTATCAGCCCAACAAATCTCCAGCAAAGTGCAAACTCAATTACTGTTAATTCATCATCGAAATGATCAAAACCATCTTCCAATCATTAACAATTATTCAATAATAAATCAGTATTTGTTGTGTGAATATTTTATAACGCATACTTAGTGTGGCCGACATTCCATGCACCCAGTTCATTCTTCTTTCACTTTACCCTTTTTTCCATTCATTCCCCAGCTGGCCTACTCGCCCGTCCTAAGATAATGAGCACGGATATTTGTAGTGGTTGTAAGTAAATAGTACTTCGTGAGGATAATTGACTATGTTATTATTATATACTGTGCCATCGATAAAATAGCACCCATGTCACGATTATGAGAGGAGAGAGAGAGAGAGAAAGAAAGAGAGATAGAGAAAGACTGTAAGTTTTCGGAGAAAATGTGGGTTTTTTTTGGCTCTTAGTATTTTCTTGCCTTGCATATTAAATGTAAAATCAATGTAATGACTATAGATTGAACTTGGTGTGAGGGAGGAATAAATTAATGAATAAATGGAAATGAAAGATTTTAGTTTTTAGAAACATTAGGAAAATATGTTTTTAATTTCTTATATTCATATTTATATAGGTATTATATGTTAGTAAAGAATATATTAGTATATCCACCACAATAACAAATTAGAACAAGGGTCGTTCATATTAAATTTGGGGCTTGAAACTGTACAATAGGGGCTATCAAAGTTTTAAAAAAGTTATTAATTTTTAAATTTTTTGTTTGTCATGAGTATTTCTGGCGCCAATCTTTTTATTTAATTATTTACGAAAAATAACAATTAATTATTCTTATTATTTTTATTACTATAATAGTTATTTATGTATTAAGAGTGTAAGGACTTTGACGTGTTTTTATCCCTCGGCTTACGCCTCGGGCTCAAAATCCCGCCGCAGGCCATAAAAGCAAGTTACGCTCGTGATACATACAAAACTTTATACACGGACGAAAATTTACAAATTATGAGTGTTAGAAAAATTGTATCGAAAAGAATTTGTCCTCGTACATCCAGTATCTAGTGTTGCTATGAAAGCGGAGAACAACAGTTTATTGTTTGTTTATTAGTTATGTCATTTGGGTTTTATTTTGTGTATCTTCGTGCTTTTATATAAATATCACAAAATTTATTTTCATTTTTCATTGAAGAATATATAAACTTTCGATTTGTAATAAAAACTTTTCATGTTGCCTGTTTAAATTGTTTATATTGTAGGTTTTAATTTGGTTTGACGTTTCATTATGGCCCGCCGGGCTATAATGAGGTCCGCGGGTTATAAAATGACGTTTATGTCAAAGAAATTCGTGTATAATTGTCAAATTATGATACGTCCGTGCATAAACAGTTATTTATGTACCTAGGACAAAAAATTCCATATTACAGCAGAGCTTGCAAACAAGCGAGGCTATAATATGCATTTTTTGCCGAGGTGCATATTACATTTTTCTGTCTACCTTACTTTACGTAATAGATCTAGAAATAAATACACGTTTTTTTTTTAATTCGTAAAACCTTATTATTTATTATTAGCCCGATTTACCAAAAAGTTAAAGCTAATCCTCATTTTTGGATTAGTGAATTCTATTCTATTCCGGTATTTAAAATTTAATTTTCATAATATTATCAATAAAGGTAGATACTAGGAATAGATTAGATTATATTTTAAGTTATAATCTGTCAAAATTAGAGTAGAATTCGCTAATCAAAAAATGAGGATTAGCTTAAACCTTTTTGTGAATCGGGCTGTATATGAATAATGATAGGATAATATCTTCTGCCATTTTCACAAAATTTTAATTCTTAGCTCTGTTTTACTTTGAAGTAAGACACACTCACAGACACACAACACTATTTGACAGGTGAAAATAAACAAAACCAACAAAATAACCTCGAAAACAACTCTATCCAGCGGCATCTCAGATTAACATTAGTCATGTCAAAATTAATAATTTTTAGTATAGTTGATTTCATTATTAATTGCGCACATATTTAAATTAAATTTATCATTAAAATAATATTTTTATTTGCTCGTTTAATATTTGTTATTTACAATTCCGGTAGTACACACAATTACAATAATCATAAAATCGTAGTAGGCTTAGCGTATGAAAAAGGTTTGCGGACGAAAAGTGATAACGTTCAGAAAAGTGTCATTTTTCGTCCGAAAATAAGTACGTAAAATTTCACTTTTCGTATAGGTGGACAGAAAAAAATATTATATAACCTTTCGTTTAAAATAGTTTTTAAAAAATGTGAAACAGGCTCATTGTTGGTATGTTTTCAAAAGCTTTCGATTTGATTAGCATAGCGGTGGTGACTGTGTGCAGGACTGCAGGGATAGCATGGTTTGGGTTGAGGACAGCAGGAGTTCGGATACAACAGCAGGGCTAAAAGGGAACGTAGGTAGCAGCAGGTTAGCGCACCTTGGGGACCGCTCGTAAAACACAGCCCGTGACAAACTCCTGCCGATGCGGAAGGGATATATACAGGGTGTACCATCACCCAAAATACAATGCAATTGTATTTCAATTTATAAATTATTTATTTGATTATTATTAAAATATTATACTCTTGCCCATATTCATAAACACTCGTAAAGTTTCAAAACGGTTCGTTATAATTTTTGACAAATAGAATCAAACTTGACCACCAAAATTTCTATTAGTCTTTCGATGCCGACTGTTTTTATTGGATAAAAATTATAACAAACTGTTTAAAATTTTTACGAGTGTTTATGAATATGGGCATCTGTCTAGTTTACAGTGGTGAGCGGAGCTTGACGAGCAACATTTTAAGGTTAAATATAAATCTAAGTTTTGTTTCAATAAAATAATAATAATACAATTATCGAAACATTCAAAAACATCATTTGGAGATGGAACATCCATTTGAGGACTATTTTGATCAGATATGCGAAATTGCGTGAATAATAAAATATTTTTTCTTTAAACGTCATAGAAATGGCATCTTTAATAGCCGAATAAGAAGTAACTTGTAAAATAGAAACCTGTCATATCGCCCCAAGTTATCCAAGATAACATACAAATTGAAACAGTTTATATTTAACGAAATAACATATTATAAAATAGTAGACTTACATATTGATAATGACGGTAAGAATAATTAGAATTAAAGTGATATGAAAAGTTCATATTGTTTTTCAGCGATTCCTCAACATATCACATCCTTGAGCAATATTGTTGAACTTCCATTCAATTGAACAACTTCAAGCGCCGTACATAGCAATACTTCAAATTCTGATATAATTGCACATAAGGAGAATATAAAATTGCATAGTTTTTATTTAAACGTCAAAACGTAAAAATTTTCACTTTGTTTGTAACAAAAAGTGAACAAATACGAAAGTATCCATAGCAACAGAGCAATTGAAATCAGCAAACGTCCTTCACGTAAAATATTTATAATTATTGTAACGTCAAGTTGTAATTATTTTATTTAAATACGTATATTTGAAGAAAAAATATGTGTCATTCGGAGTAAAAGTGTCATTGTATGTCCCGCATGTAATTGTCCGGCTCGCTACCGCTCGCCGTGCAAACTTACGTGCACGCCACACAAAGAATCACTTTTACTCCTAATAACACAATATACTATTTTGTACTAGCGTTTTATAACAACAACTTTTTGATTGCCATTTTCGTTGCTAAATGAAATACTTTTAAGCACTAGTGCTTAAAAATGATGATTAATGCGTAAAAGTGACAATTTAATGTGTAAAAATGACAGTTTAATGCGTAAAAGTATTTCATTTAGCAACGAATAGGTGAACCTGACGTCTGCCTACTTTTTAGTTTTGAAAAATTCAAAATGTTGATATTTGAGAATAAATGATCTGTTTTAAAACGGTGTTATAAAAAACTTGTATGTAAATGTAATACATTGCGAATGGGTGTTTAGGCACATTTCGTAACTTATTACATAAATAGCTATTTGACAATTATTGACAGGTTGACAGGTGATTTGTCTTCTGTATTTATATTAACTTTTTTCATTATATTATATTATATTAAAATTATTTATTTCACTTGTATTCAATTTAGCTAGTTTAATTTGTTGTACACAAATGCAGAAAGAAGTTGCAATAATGTAATATTAGGACAGCTTAAAATTGTTTCGAGTTTGCATTAATCACAAGCCGTGTCCTGTTGTCCGTATACCACGCTGCATTGCATTCTTAAATCAGGACAGTATAGTACGATCTATAAAGTCAAGAAATGGTAAACACATATGACTATAGTAATTGCGCAATTGCAATAATTAAAAACAAATAACGTTTAATGATATTCATACATTGCTATAAAGAAATGAGTTATAAAAATACGTGACATTATTATGTTATTTACTACAGAATTTTATAGCTACTCAAGAGTATTAGAAATATTATTATTAGAACCAACATAAGGTGAATATTGTCATAAATTTGCGGATCATATGTCGCAGTTTAATTTGTCTTGATCTGTACTACCGTTGAGGGCGCTTATCAAGCGTCACTTAAGGAGCTTTAAAGCTTGGAAAGATCACCACACGAATTATGTTTTTATTTTGCAAATTGGAGGTAATTTTCAAGTTCGATGTCTATTTGATATCTATTTAAAAAATAACATATATACAATGAGAATTTAACTTACTTAATCCTGCACCTTTCTACCCTCACGGGTGTAAGGCGTTCCCCCGGCTTGCGGGGGAGGGGGGTTGAGATCTGGGTCGTTGGTCTTATCCATATTTCTTTCCACTCTGCTCTATCTTATGTTGCTGTCTTCGTTTCTTCCCAAGTTAGACCTCTTCTTTGCGCTGCATCCTTTACTTCTTCCAGCCACGTTCTTCTTGGTCGTCCTCGTGGTTTCTTTCTTCCAATTTTTGCTTCAAACACTTTTTTAACTATTCTCTCCTCTCCCATCCTTTCTACATGCCCATACCATCTCATCTATCCTTCTGCTATCTTATCTTCTATTGCTTTTACTTTTAAGTTTTGTCTGTAGGTTGTGTTTTCAATTCTGTCCAGTCTTGTTTTCCCCTCTATTTTTCTCAAGAATCTCATTTCGATAGCCGTAATTTTTTCTTTTTGTCTTTGCGTTAATGTCCATGTTTCAGCTCCGTGCATGAGTCCTAAGAAGCTATGTTTGATGCTATTGAATATTTTGCCTCCTGTTGTTCTTCTTTCTTTTATTTCTTCATCAAATCTTCCATTTTCTGAGATCATTGACCCCAGGTATTTAAATTTTTGGACTTGCTGTAGATTTTCATTTTTTAGTTGTATCGTGTGGTGTTGTTCATTTTTTCCTAGTATCATGGTTTTCGTTTTTTCTTTATTGATCTTCATGTTTAATTTTTGTAGCGCTTTATCATATATTTCTATATTCCTTGTTAACGTTTTTTCGTCTTCTGCTATGATGACCATGTCATCTGCATAGCATAAGTTCTGCTATTTCCACTCTTCCAATGTCCCATGTAGTATTTCTTTACTTCTTTCTTTGTCTCTTTTATTCCTTCGTGAAGAATTAGCGTAAACAGAAGCGGGCTCAAAATGCATCCTTGTCTTACTCCGGCTGTAGTTTCAAATGTATTGGAAAATATAACAATAAGGATCGAAAAAAGTTATCGATTGAGTTACAGAATAGGGGTGAATATCCGGGATACTCTACATTAATGATCATTAACGGTTAGTTATAGTATGCGCACGTGAATTTGAGACTGACGACAGATGTCAAAATTGCGTCTATTAACAAACCAGAAAATATTCACTGTAGTAAGCACGTGCTACTTATTGTATTGTACTCGTTACTAAACAACCGTTTTACAAACTTAAAACTGACAACTAAACTTCAATTTTACGCACGATCGTAGATAATAACTAATTTTTTAATTTCTTTAGTTAATAAATACATATTTATATTAATCAGCAAAATTTGTGTTGGTAACTATCAAAAATAAATATAAATGTCAAATCACAAATATCGTCTTCCATCTTTTTGAAAAAGATCTTAAATGTAGGTATTGAGAAAAACTTATATGCCACTCGACAGTAAATATATTTTGTCAATTCGCGAAACTCCACGTACATATTCTAAACTATCCGATTATCAGTAAAATACGTCATTATCGACTTGTGTCATAAATAACTATTATTTAATAATGTGTTATTGAGGAATGTTTCCGGGAAATTATTTCTCGCCCTGTATTGTACTTGGGTGGTGTTTGGACGAGTTTCAGCGTGTTGTATTGCAGACACAGGGGTTGCTGTTGCTGTCACGTATGGGCCATCCACGACGCTACAGCACCACGCATACTGAAACTTTCATTCCATACACACATACACAACAAAGTCCTTCTCCTTTTACAATCTTTCCAAAGCTAAATACTGCCTTGTTTTCTATACCTACAGCAAAAGAAAAGATATCGAAATTATGTTTACGTTATTTAATAAGAAATACATAAATACTTAAGCATGTACAAACTATCATTCAAAAAGTATTGTACACCTCCATTTTCATATTTAATTTTCTACCGAATTTGTTACTAGAAGTAATTTATGCTTAACAATTACTCCAATAATGTAGCAAAGTTATTAATTCTTTGCAACATTGCTATAGCAAATAACGAAAAACAGCAAACACTGAATAAAAACGTAATATAATATATCATCATGTCATATTACCTATTTCTGGGTATGCCAATCTGCTTTATCACAGATATCGATAATGATGATAATATATTTGTACCGTGCGGGCGCAGACTAGGCATCACCTCACGGGCACTCATTGCTGGCGTGGAGAGTGCACCACAGGGGTCACTTTTGTGCCGCTTAAAATACGAAATATTTGGCGTCAGTCGGGATCGAACCCGGTTTCCCAGATTCGCGACCAGACACTCAGGCACGCGGCCACGGGTAGTGTTGCCGCGAGATCTCGCATTGTCGAGAAATTCGAGACGAGATTAACCTTATTCTCGTCTCGAAATTTGGAGACAAGACGAGAGTAATGCCCGCGAGTTTTACTCGAGACGAGAGTAGAAATTCGAAATCTCGATTGTAAAATTTGTTTATATTATATAAATATATCTAATTAAAATATATAAAATATTAATCGGTAAAAATAATAGTAATTAAGGTACCAAGGGTTGTTATAAGGACAATAATGCCTGAGGTCAACAGTGTACTGTCGAGGGCCTCTGGCCCGAGGCGAGTACGTTGACCGAAGGCATTATTGTCGTTTAACACCCGTGGTGCCTTCAACGTTTTATGTCTTACTAGATATTCTTAATAAACATTTTGTCTGACTAGAATTTTTCAAACAAAAATAATAAATCACAAAATTTTAATTCAACTTACAAAGTAGCCTGTGAATGCGGTATCTAGGTAATATTTTGTTTCTATAAACAAAGCATTTTTTCAAACAAAAAATATATTTCTTGTGGTATTTTTCTGTCAATATGGACGAGCAATGGTATTGCCAAGAATAAGAAGTATGCTGGTTTGTATTTGTGATGAAACAAATATGATTATAAACGACTACAATTCACAATGCTTCTTAACCTTAACTGCACTTTATGTTAGTATCAGTATTATTAACCTCTACGCCTATACGAATATATAATCATTATTACCAATATTTGGGAATAAAGCAGATTTTCGCAACGGGTAATAAGCCATGATATTATTAAGTATTTATTTACCTATATGTTGCTTGTAATGTTAGTATATTTATAATTGCTAATTATAAATGCGAGATATTCGAGACTCTCGATTCGAGATCGAGAGAAGTTAAGGAAAAATATGACGAGACGAGATGCAGAGAAATCTTGTCTCGAAAATTCGAGACAAGACGAGAGTGGATTGTTTCACGTCGTTTCTCGTCTCGCGGCATCACTAGCCACGGGTCCTCATAAAACATGAAAATGACATAAGGATTATTTAAAAAAAAGTCGATTTTTTTTATAAAATCATGAAATTTTTCTCTTTCTGTCTCTCTCTCTTTCACACACACACACACATTTACGCTTCACGTGATTTCTCTTTAGCCGATGTAAACACAAAACAGAAATCTAACCTAAAATTGTGACAGATGACAGCAGAGTATACGAGAGAAGATTATTATTATTGTGTATTTCTTTAAATATTCTAGTGCAGTAGAAGGTATGTAAATAAATATTTATTAAAGTAAATACCAAACGAAACAATCATAGTTTCAAACTAAACCGGTGGAGCTCGACTGCAGTATCCGTGAAGTTGTGACGTCAACACTGAAATATTTGAAAATAAAGGCGTAAATCATATCTCTGATTTTAAATACTTGTAATGTGTAAAACATAGACCTACATATTTAATTTGACCTATTCTTTCAAGAAAAAAATAAATCAGAAAATGTGAAATTATAAATTATCTTCGTGAATGACAATCTCATTGGTGGTGCTTTCAAAGTTTAATGTCTTACTATTTTTACCTTCCGTCACCTTTAGGTACGGAAGGTATTGTCTTTGGTCAAAAAATTCGGTGGTGAGTTTTTAATGAATAAGCATGTTTTAGGGTCCCTACAATACGAATTTACTATTTTTAAGATGATGTCTGTATGTATGTATGTATGTATGTATGTATGTATGTATGTATGTGTGTGTGTGTGTGTGTGTGTGTGTGTGTCCCCGTGTGTGTGTGTGTGTGTGTATGTGTATCTATTCTAAAAATTATAATTCTTTCGTATTCCTCTTCTGTACATCCCTATGAAGACTTGATTAGATTTTAGTTATAATTGATCCACCGGAAGTACCCTTATTTGAAGTTTTTAACAGTTTTTCTTAAAAAAACGAAGTTAAATATTATTTTTTGACATTTTGTTATTATATTTATTAAAGAAAATACTCTTCTCTACCTATATGGTTTGATTATACATTTTCCTTCATATTCAATAGATGTAGAGTTAAAGCATTATAAAGAAATTAATTTTCAAAAATTAGTCAGCTTTGCTATTTATCATGGAAACTGCTGATCATTCAAAAAAATCTAATTGACAGATGTTTGTTGCAAGTCCAAAACCAAATATGCAAAGTATGGGATCAAAAATTAGTATGTCATAGTGTTCCTCGCAAGTGACATGCAGTGAAAGGCTAAAGAGAAGATGGAAGGACTGTATCGCAGAAGACTTGAGAAAGGAAGGACTGTGTGAAGAAGATGCGTTGGACAGGAATGAGTGGAAGAGCAGAGGAAACAGCGACCCCTAATAAAATAGGGGAAAGCTGAAGCAGAAAGAAATGTGTCAAGTGCATTTTACGTAGTGTTTGTTTATGTCATAATTTTATTGGATTTATAGAACCTTTTCAAATGAACTTTTGGTATGGAATTTGTAAAAACTAGTATGTGTTTGTGTTCGATTTTACATGATATTATATAGAAACTGTTCCCCGGTAATTTTGGTATGGGATTTGTATAAAATACATCGAATTGACGGAAGGTCTTGTGCTGGCCACAACAGATTTTTTTTAATATTCTACAGATTACGGGTCAGTAAGTTTTAATAAAATTTACGAATGAATGCTTTTGCTTGTTTTTTAGGCTATATCCTAGTTTCAATATCAATTTCTTGACATTACCATAACAACAACTCATAATGCCCTTGGGCATTATTTGTTAATATAATTACCCTGGAAGCAGTGTTATTATGATAAAAATAATATACCGGTTGGACATTAAATTTATTAACGTACCTTTTACAAAACTAACTGCTGAACTAATAGCCAAGCTCATCTACCCTTATCTGTGTATCATTAACAACAGTTTATTTTAAATTTAGTCCTTCTAAAAATATATGCCTTTCTGTATTGCATGACATACTTCCTTTAATCCAATTTCTGTAAAAAAAAAAACTACATAATATTCTCAAACAAAATTAAACACAGTCGAATTCCATCTGGGCTAAATATCAGCTCTGAGAATCTTTCTTTCTGCAATAACTAAATTTGCTTGTGTGGAATCCAGTTAAGTCATTACGCAAGACTAGCTCCTCTTTGCGAATTATCCTTTTAGAGGACTAGAGAGTCTGATTTCGCGAGGGCGGCAAATTAAGCTAATTATACCCGGGGATGATTGCGCGTGCCGCTTGCTAAAGATAAGAGTTGAGGGAGTTGAAACAACCCTGACCCTTCCAAAGCACTCATGCATAGCCAAGGGATAGGCAAAGCACCCTTGATTGGAATTTTCAGTATTGATTGAATTTTTGGAAGCCCTCTTCCAAGTTTGTGTAGCTGTGTGGTTGGAAATTTACTCAAGTACAGTATTGTTTGCGTAAAAATATCATTGAGCAATAAAAAGTGTATAATTCTTGGCGACATACGTAAATATTTTTGCTACAGGTCATAGATTCTGGTCATTTATGAACAGATTTTATAACCTGTGTAGCAAAAGGAGACTACGTTTTTTACGTGTGTCGTCAAGAATCATACAGTTGTTATTGCGCAACGACATTCTTACGCGAAGAATACTATATATTCATATTCAGTATTAATGCGAGAATATAATTCATTAGTCACATTATATGTTTTCCGTCAATCAACATTCAGAATTTCCCTAGTTACATATCACAGCGATGATAAAAAACAAAGAACTTATCACCTTATTTACATTCGTTACTAAGGGATTTGTTTTCTTTATTTACAACATTGATAGTTAATTAACAAAAATTCATTATATTCTCTCATTAAACATAAGCTCGTGATATGATTAATAATCGAAGATATTGCTCGTGAAGACTAAGCAGCACATTTCACTCGTGAAATCTGCAACTCGGTTTCACTCGAAAATATCATCGATGATAATCATATCACTTGTTATATTACATTTGAAAATATTATTACCCCATTTCGCGATTCTAAATTTCAACTAGACATGTTTTTGCGAATTTTTTATTTGTTAAGTTGGTACTGGTACCCTAGTCTAAGTACAAAAATGTAAAGTACGTTTCTGCGAGATGATACGCATGTCATCAATCGTAAGTATATATGGGCCATCCAGCGAATCAAGCGGTTTACGTCATAAATACAATATCACTAGAAACAATGACGTCGTATGTTAAAATGGTATTTTTTGAAGAAAAACCATTATGAGCTTCAGGTAAAGTGCCATTTCCGGTTATCCGATTTACACCAAAATCTAATGGCTTCTTTTCATGTTAGAATAGGGTATAAATACAAGGTTTCAGAATTTTCTGAATGCTAGTATTTGAGTTACATACATACACACACACATACAATACACACATACATACACACACACACACACACATACATACACACACACACACACACACATACACACATACAGACATCATCGTAAAAATGTTAAAATTGGATTCTAGGGACCTTAAAACGTTGTCATTTACTAAAATCTCGATATGTGATTTTTAGCACGATCCCTATACCTTCCTTACCAAGGGTAGCGGGAGGTAAAAAGGACAAATGTCAAAACTGGTCAAAACTGGGGTACAGATATTTTAAAATTCATTAACATTCAGGTATCAAATATATAAATTTGAAAAATAAAATTTGACATATTTCTTTGCAATAATGAGTTTTTTTTTAAACCGTCCATTTACAATAATAATTCCTCATTTAACTAAAGGATATCTGGATTACTTTTCCCTGTGGTAAAATATCTAAATCACAATTGAATCTCATTGATAAATGTGTACAATATTACAATGTTGCCATATACTCAATACAAGTTTTAATACAGACCTTAATACAACCCACTGAATTCCACCCATTGTTTTAATAATCGGAATCGCATTATTTGGGAACATATTTCGTCAAATTGGTTAAAAGGGTCATTTTTTTGCCTGAATAACAATTTCTTCATCGGAAGATGTCAACAATAATAAGGGTAACATTTTAATATTGAAAGAAATATTAACAATTATTACAGATAACCTTATAATACTTCATTTTCTATATTTATCTATTATGTATTTTAAATTGGTACCTACCTATTGTAAATATTCTTTTGATTACCTACTTTACTTAACAATTATAAAGTTAATGGTTGTTTATGATGGATTTAATTTATAAATTAATCGAATCAATAAATGATATAGTACCTGATTTATATTACATATGCATTATGAATTGCATTTATTATATAAATTACTTTGCCGTAATTTTAATACTGTTACATCATTTTGTTTATTCAGTTACTGTTGCTATGAATTTGAAAGAAAATTGTATTTTGATTGACGTGATTTAAAAATTTTAAAATAAATTTCAAATATAAGTGGCAGTAACATACTGTATTTGCAAATTGCCATTTTGTAAAAATATACATAATAATATATGTATCAACAATTCCGATTGGTATGGAAATGAAGAACAGAATAAATTTTTGATCACCCTGTAAGTTGAGTCTTTGTAGTGTTACGTCACCCTTAGGTTTTCATCCCTTACCCGGAGGTGTTTTGAAATACGTAAATTCTCGATATTGTAAAATGGCGAGAAATGCAGAACGGGGGCTGCGCGTGCAAAAACCTCCCCCCTTCGCCCCCCAGCCGCCCCGGACAGGGTGCTCTGCTCTGTTCCGCCCTTAAGTAAAAATATATGTATCGAGCATTGGAATTGAATCTCACAGCCTGACACTCCGATACATTTTAAATTCACATACGTAAAGTAAGGAAAGAAATTCTGAGCGGTTACGGGGGAACGAGAACTCACATGCTTTTTATTATTTACGAGATGATGCAAATGTTACAAACGACACGTTAATATTGCATTAGTTTGTTAAGAAGGCGCTTTGCATAGAAATGCAAAGGGCTGCAAATTCCAAGCTTTACTTAAACAAGAAAATCTTATTAAACATTGAGTAGGTATTACAAAAGAATTCTACAACAAATTATAATGGAAATAATTATCAAGTTTCATTATTTGGCGTCAGTTGGAAGTGAACCAGGTCCATCGGAATCACAATCGATTGAACATGCACAGCCCCACGACCCCATTTGCCGATAGTCATATAATAGTTATTTATTATATGAGAGTGGAATGTAAATATTAGTGACGAAAGAAAAAGTTTAGCCATGAGACCTGCATGGCGAGTGGCTAATTTTCATTAGTGACTAATTCCACAAGAGTGTAATACAACGTTTTAACCAACACTTTTTTAAAACTTCTTAAATCAATTTTTATATTTTCGTTCAACGTTTGCCACTGAAATTATAAAGTATATTTTAACATAAATGTTAATATTAATTTAAATAAATAAGTTTTTTACTGTTAAATTATTTCAATAATAAAATAATTTTGTAAAATTGCTTTTTATTTATATTAAAAAAAAATCTGTTGTGGCCAGCACAAGACCTTCCGTCAATTCGATGTATTTTGCACAAATCCCATACCAAAAGGACCGTGGAACAGTTTCTATATACGTAATATCATGTAAAATCGAACACGAACACATAATATTTTTTACAAATTTCATACCAAAAGTTCATTTGAAAAGGTTGTATAAATCTAATAAAATTATGACATAAACATACACTAAGACAAATGAACTTGACACATTTTACTTTGTGCTTCAGCTTTCCCCTATTTTATTAGGGGTCGCTGTTTCCTCTTCTCTTCCACTTATTCCTATCCAACGCATCTTCTTCACACAGTCCTTTCTCAAGTCTTCTGCGATACAGTCCTTCCATCTTCTTTTTAGCCTTTCACTGCATGCCACTTGAGAGGACCACTATGAAATACTAATTTTTCATCCCATACTTTCCATATTTGGTTTTGCACTTGCAATACACATCTGTCAATTTTGAATGTATCAGCTGTTTCCATGATAAATAGCAAAACTGACTAATTTTTGAAAATTAATTTCTTTATAATGCTTTAACTCTACATCTATTGAATAAGAAGGAAAATGAATAATCAAACCATATAGAGAAGAGTATTTTCTTTAATAAATATAATGTCAAAAAATAATATTTAACTGCGTTTTTTTAAGTAAAACTGTTAAAAACTTCAAATAAGGGTACTTCCGGTGGATCAATTATAACCAACATCTAATAAACTCTTCATATGGATGTACAGAAGAGGAATACGAAAGAATTATAATTTTTAGAATTATAGTATTGGAGTTATCGTCGGAGAAAAATTTGTCACACACGGACACACATACACACACACACACGGACACACACACACATACATACAGACATCATCTTAAAAATAGTAAATTCGTATTGTAGGGACCCTAAAACGTGCTTATTCATTAAAAACTCACCACCGAATTTTTTGACCAAAGACAATACCTTCCTTACCTAAAGGTGACGGAAGGTAAAAAACGCAAAAATCAGTAATAATTCCTCCGTGACTTCCTATATATTTCTCTTACGGAATGAGAAATGTACATTAGTTATTTCAAATAACCATAGTAAGTATATTATGAGTCAGTGTTGGATAAAAGATATACCTTCTTTCTATATTGTGAAAAATAGAATTAACAAATAGTTATTTATATAAATAAATAATAATAGTTTTTTATATATCAAGGCAATGAAGTTCTACTTTTTTATCACGAATGTGTAATTTATTTGCCGAGGCCCTCAGGGCCGAGGAAAATAAACCATATGAGTGATAAAAAGAAACTTCAATGCCGAGGTGCATATTAAATTTTATTTGAAATTGAAAAATTGTGAAAATATAAGGAATATTTATTTTTTAGGTTAGGATAAAAATAATCTGTCAGTCTGCGAGTCAATGTTGCTAACCTTGGACATTGAAATTATCGTAAAGAACACTAAAAATTATGTGTTTTATCTCGAACCTATTCATCGGAATTGTTAAGTTCGTTCTTTCTTGTACATATTTTGGTCATTTTTAAGTACAAATTTACTTTTGTACATCACACACCTGCCCAAATTATCTTACATGTACAGCAATTATTATAAGATTGGCAATACCGTTAATGCATGAAATCGTCGTATAATGAATTACTTTAGTGCCGATTTCTGAGCTTTTGAAAAAAATATGAAATAAAGTGGATTTTAGAAGTTCATGTAATAACTATTTTTTTATAATTAAAAATAACGTCCATACTTATCAAATAATTACAAATACAAACATTGCCGTTTCATTTAATTTTGAATTGAGTTTAATTGTGATAGATGTAAAATTTCTTTCTGATCTTCCCACACTTTCCATCTTTGGTTTTGCACTTGACACTGGCATCTGTCGATTAGAATTTTTTGAATATGACAGCTGTTTTCATGATAAATAGCAAAGCTGACTGATTTTTGAAAGATAATCTCTTTATAACTCTTTAACTCTATATTTCTTGAATATGAAGGATAATGTATAATCAAACCGAATATTTATAATAATATAAAATGTCAAAAAATAATATTTAACTGGGTTTAAAAAAAATGTTAAAAACTTCAAATAAGGGTACTTCTGGTGAATCAAATAAATAAATAAAATAAATATATCATCACGGCATATTACCCATTTCTGAGTGTGCCACAATCTGCTTTATCGCAGATATCGGTAATGATGATGACATGTTTGTACCGTGCGGGCGCTTACCAGGCGTCACCTCACGGACACTCATTGCTGGCGTGGAGAGTGCACCACAGAGGTCACTTTTGTGCCTTTTAAAATTCGTAATATTTGGCGTCGGTCGGGATCGAACCCGGTTCCCCCAGGTTCGCGAACAGACCCTCAGGCACGCGGCCACGGGACCCCATTAATAATAATTAATTAATTAATCAATTATAACCAAAATCTTATCAGCTCTTCATATGGATGTAAAGAGGGACACGAAAGAATTATAATTTTTAGAATTGTAATATTGGAATTATCGTCGGAAAAAAAATTGTCACACACACACACACACACACACACACACACACACACACACACACAGACATTATCTTAATATAGTAAATTCGTGTAGTAGGGACCCTAAAACGAGCTTATTCATTAAAAACTCACCACCGAATTTTTTGACCAAAGACAATACCTTCCTCACCTAAAGGTGACGGAAGGTAAAAATAGTGGAGGACCCTATTCTTCTAGTAAGTACGTTATATTATTTGTCGTACAATTTATTATGAATGTCAATTCAATAGTAATTTATATCCTCAATGGATAATTGCTGAAGTAGGAATAATGTAAGAAGAAGAGAGCCTTTGTCTGTAGTACACATATATCGTACGTGTGGAAGAAAGGCTGGAGCGTTTTCCTCATCCTCTCTCCGGAGCGGCACGACGCGTTTCCTTTTCTGTGTCAGAGCCACAATTTACGAGGGAGTATGGGATTTTATTTGAAATTATTCTACTGCGACATCTCTAGGCGAGAATTATTTTACATTTTTGTTCTTGGAAGGCTGACGGTTTTTTCAAGGGTTTTTCACTGTGAATTGAGCTGAAAATTTTTCAACTTATTTATTTTTCTCTTTGCTTTGCTCTGCTCTGCAGCTCTGCTCCTTTCGCGACCAACTTTCGGGGAAGGAAATTGATTTTACTCTGCTTCGGTGCACTACTTTCATATTAAGGAGGGGAATTATTCTAACGGACAGGGCACATTTGTTCCTTATTTTAAATACGGGTGCGTGGTTAAGTACGTTAAGAGATCACTTTTTTTTCTGAAAACCCAGGGTCGAATCCTTGTTACATGCAAATATGGCAAATTCGCTAGTATTGAGAAAAAAGTCGTAAAATGGCTGAGTAATTTATAAATAGGCTCTTTTACCTATTAACTATTTCGTTAGGGAAAAGGCTTATGTATCAACCAGTGTTGATTTTATAAGTGAGGTTGGTAACAGTGATTATTTTGTCTTTTGCTTAGATATTTTGTGTATTTAATGCAGTCACACCAATTTCAATAAACAATATGTCACCAAAAATCGTTTAAAAATTAAGCATGGTAGAATATGTTTTTCTAAGTCCGAAACAGAGAAAAAGTTTTTAATGTTTTTTATTTTGTCAATTGTCTGATCCACGAGCAGCCACTTCAAGGTGGGTGCACGTGCACCCTTGCACACCGCCCCCCTCCACCCCTGAGTGCGCTACTGAAAAACGTTCATAGCTTCCCCATATGAAATGCCTGTGGTTGAGATACAGAAAATACGAAAAGAAAATTTAAATAAGTAAAACCCTCAAATCAAATTTCAAAATTTTAGTGCAACTAGTACCAGAGTTAATAAAAATGCGTCTGATAAGGTGCACTTTCAAAACTGTGTAACGATTTATTTTCGGAACCGTTCATATTAAGATGTTTTTACTTCATACTCTTTTAATTTTTAAATATAATTTTTAACATTTTATATAATCTGTAGAATGTCAATTTTTAGAGAAAAGTATTATTAACAATGAAAGTTCTTGTTGATTTTAAATTACTCGTTTCCAAAACGATGACTTGTTGACACTGTTTGTTCTTGCATTAAGACACAGGATTATTATTTTTATTAAATTAAGACAAATTATTTATGCACTGAGCTTAGATTTGCGTCTAGTTATTCATTGTGATACATACTGTAAAATAGTTCTATACTGTAAAGTTTTAACGTAGCTGCAGCTACCTTTTTGGGTTGAAACTCTCAACTCCTTTTGTTTAATTATAATTTATAGGCAAGCTTTATTTTCCATCATTTGTGTTGTGAAAAATAGTGAAAATGGATGATCTTCCTGATAAAGACTGTGGTGCAAGGATTATTTTCGATCCTGATATTATTTTAAATGCATTATTTGTTGTGAAGTGAGTTAAAATTCTGTGAGTGTTTTAAATTTTTTCATTCAATTTTGACGTTTTAAACTGTCATTATTAACTCCATAGTAACAACTATAAGTAACATTTTATTCACAAGTGAATTAAAATTTTTTAAATTACTCTCACAAAATTTTAACTCAGTCTGTAACAAACATCATCCATTTTCATTATTTTTCACGACACAAATGACAGACAATAAATTTTTTTAAATAGATGACTTGACATCTGTTGTCACGATTGCCATGATCAGTTTTTTATTTTGTCAAAATTAAATATTATAATGGTTTTTATTATTATTTCGTCAAAATTTAATAAAATATTGTATAAACCACGTGAGCTAAGAATGTTTATTCATTCGAAGAAATTAACGCTAAACTTTCTTCTCATGAATAAACATTATCTTAGCTCACTTTGTGTATAAATATCTATTATACAATTTTGATGTTTTAAACTCTCATTGTTAACTCCATAGCAGGGCTCGTATAAGTAATATTTTATTCTCAAATGAATTAAAAAATTTTAAATCACTCTCTCAAAATTTTAACTCAATCTGCAACAAATAACTCATACCACAGTATTTATCAGACATTATCATCCATTTTCATTATTTTTCACGACACAAATGACAGACAATAAGCCTTTTTAAATAGATGACTTAACGTCTGTCACCGAGGATTGTCATGCACAGCCTACTAACTGATTAGTTTTTTTATTTTGTCAAAAATTAATATTATAATGATATATATACAGTGTGAACACTGAAAACCGTGCCATAGGCGTTTAACATGGGAAAACAGTTTTTTTCAAATATTATCTGTCCCGTAAGTGGGAGTTATTGAAATATTTACGAAAGTTTAATTCTACTTGGCAGTTATTACTTATAATTTACTAAAAACAGTAATCACGGAAACGTATTCGGTAGCTGACTTGGTTAAATCAAGGCTCCATGATAATTTTTCACTGGTTCAAATCCCTCCCGGTTCAAGTTAATATTTTTATTATTTTTATATTTATTTTTGTATTATTAAACACATTCTTTCCTAAAACTTTGTATATCCAATGGATTTTTCATTAGAAGAAAAAATTAGTATAATTAAATTTTACAATCAAGGGATGAATTTACGAGAAATTCGAGACTTTTTTGCTAGGATATATCCTGATAGACAAATTGCATCCCATGAACAAACTAGACGAATCATTTTAAAATTTGAAAAAACCGGTTGCCTTAATGACGATCATAAAACTAAACTTAATTATTTATTTGCCTTAAATTTACATATTTATTTCACTTCTTGTACATTTAGTCAATAAAATACTTGATATACCAAAAAAATTATTTGTTTTAATTTTGTAATTTATTTCATAATACATTGTACAAAATAAATATAAAGATAATAAAAATATTAACTTGAACCGGGAGGGATTTGAACTAGTGTAAAATTATCATGGAGCCTTGATTTAACCAAGTAATAACTGTTAAGTAGCATTATACTTTTGTAAATATTTCAATAATAAAGCATTAAATTGGGAGTATTTAGATACTTTTCGATGCCAAATTAAATAATCTTTCTAACCATATCAAAAACTCCCACTATACTCTTGCGGGACAGATAATATTTGAAAAAAAACTGTTTTCCCATGTTAAACGCCTATGTCACGGTTTTCAGTGTTCACACTGTATATTAATTCAATAGCAAATAGACAATTACTTATAGTTGTTGCTGTGGAGTTAATTATGACAGTTTAAAACGTCAAAATTGAATAAAATAAATTATCCAGTACGGAATTCTTTTAAATGAAGATTATTAAATTCATTTACCTACATATCTATAATTATTATCTTGATCCTTCCAATAGATTGTTTCATTCATCCCCATTTCACCCCCTTCCAATTCGCGTACTATTTCTTCTCCTTCTCTACCTCAATTCCATACATCATTTGCATACCGTCACCGTATCGTAGCACCCCCACCCCCACTACGAGTGGTCGTGTCTCAGCTCTAAGTATGATGGAAAGGAGCATAGCAGGTCCACCGGGCACCATCCATCACTTACCCCAGCCACAAGCACGCGAACCCGACGAACACCTGATGCACACACTACCCAAGTACCCATACACGACGAAAACGGCAGATATGGAGAAAACCAAATTGAAGATATTGATGAGATGGAATTAGGATATTGACAAAATTTTTAGAATGATAGGGTGTGCAAGAGTTTATCATGAATATTTAAATAATTGGTTGCAGTGTCGGCGCGTGGGAAATTTTCTAGATAGGCAGAGTGATTTTGCCGTCCGCCTGTCAACAATCCCCGCCCCCTTGTATCAAAGGGGTTCGCATACTTGCTTGCTCAAACCATTGGAATGTTATAATAACAAATTTGTGAAAATAAAATTTTAAAATTAGAAGAAAACTTATAAGATTGGTTACCTATATTAAAATATGCGAAACAAACTCTGTTAAATTAGTTTAATATTGTCCCATTTTTACCTCCCACTTCCCCAGCCAGGTAAAGGAGATATAGTGCTAAAAATAGCATATATAGATTTTAATGAATAAGCACGTTTTGATGTCTTCAGAATCTGATTTTAACGTTTTTATAATGATGTCTGTGGATATGTATGTATGTATACATGTGTGCATGTGCGTGTGCGTGTGCATGTGTGTGTGTGCGAGCGTGCGTGCGTGCGTGCGTGTGTGCGTGTGTGTGTGTGTATGGAGTATGTGGACACGATTACTCACATACTATCCACCCATATCATCACGGCATATTACCCATTTCTAGGTGTGCCAATATCTACTACACATGTAGACATCGGTAATGATGACGATACATTTTACCGTGTGGGCGCTTACCAGGCGTCACCTCACGGGTACTCATAGCTGGTGTGGAGAGTGCACCACAGGGGTCACTTTTGTGCCATTTAAAATTGGAAATATTTAGCGTCTGTCGGGATCGAACCCGGTTCCCCCAGGTTCGCTACCAGACACTTAGGCACGCGACCACGGGACCCCATATATACTATCAATCAGAAAATTTTGAATTTTTTTATGCGCATTCTATACTAATGTGGGAAGAGCTCCTTAGTTTTTAGTGTGTATCGGATAACCGGAAGTATCACTTATACAAGCTTTTAACAGATTTTCTTGTAAAAAATTCATTGAATATAATTTTTCACTAACATTTACTAATAAAAATTAAATATAACGGTACAATATTCAATTCTACGATAACAGCATCTAATAAATAACTAAATATAAAATTTTAATTGGAGTATCCTTTGGGAACCTTCATGGGATTTGTAGTCGAGTAAATTTGGTCTTAATGTTCCATATATTTATTTCAATATTTAATACAACAGTCATATGTACGTTTCGGGCAAAAATTAGCCCATCTTCAGCAATAATTATATATAAAATTTCACATTTTTTAAATCCAATTATCAATACATTTTTCATTCACCATGGTGATAGCTTGTATCAGTTTATTTTTCATCGTTCCTATTATGATTACCTATAAATCATGGATATGATTTTTTTATATAAACTGTAAAAATGTATTGATAATTGGATTTCAAAAATGTGAAATTTTATATATAATTATTGCTGAAGATGGGCTAATTTTTGCCCGAAACGTACATATGACTGTTGTATTAAATATTGAAATATATATATGGAACATTAAGACTAAATTCACTTGACTATAAATATAAAATTAAAAAATAATTTATTTTGTAATTGTATTAGTAAATAAATAGGTATGTATTTAAATTAATGAAAATTAAATAGCGGGAGGTATTGTGTTGACCATATCAGATTTTTATTTTTATAAATAACGTAAATATGAAATAATAAGAACTTTTGGTTTGCACGTTTTTAAAACATTTAAAAATTTAAAAGATATTAAGTAAAAAAATCTTAATATAAATGGCTCCGAAAATAAATCGTTACACAATTACAGCTTTTTGAAAGAGCACCTCATCAGACACATTTTTAGGTTCTCTCACCTTTAGCTAAAGAAGGTATTGTCTTTGGTCAAAAAATTCGGTGGTTAGTTTTTAATGAATAAGCACGTTTTTTACGATGATGTCTGTATGTGTATTGTATCTGTGTCTATGTGTGTGACAAAAATTTCTCCGACGATAACTCCAATACTACAATGCTAAAAATTATAATTATTTTGTATTCCTCTTCTTTACATCCATATGAAGAGCTGATTAGACCTCAATATATTCATTTTACAATTTGCCTAATCATTTTGAAAAAGCCGAAGCGTATAATAAAAAGACTGACTTTACAATCTGCCTAATAAATGATTCCTTTAAAAAATGATTCGTAAATTTATTATTTTATAGTTCTCAAAAATATGTTTCAGTACACGACATTACAATTTCATTATAAAAACCCTCCAAGCTACACATGTCTGTAACTCTTCCTAAACTTATGGCTTTGCTCCATAATAAAGTGTATCTTCTTGTTTGTCTTGTGTCTAAATGAAACCATCTTGGTATGGAAAGAAAACAGCTCGGAGCAGTGGTGGAGTTTGTGTTGGTTTTTTGAGTAGGCCCGGGCCGAGTTTTTACGGATCTTAGTAGGCCTTGCTTCGCGCCCGAGTGGAGGAATGTGAGGAATGGTCTCAGCCGCCTGCGACCAGTGTGCGCAACGCCATAAAAATGCCACCACTAGGGGTTTTTCATCACTAGGATTTGGCTACACTGTGAAGGTGTATGCAGACAATGACTATATAGATATTATTTGGAAATTAATATATGTAATGCACCGTATTCCACAAAACATTTTGGTATTATTTATTATTAAGTAGTTGAGAAGTTTAAGATGATCCTATAGCCACGAGGCGCTCAAAAATTTGCAGATGATTCAACTACAGTCGCGAAGACTGCTACTGAACTATGAGCCCAAATTAATAAGAATTCTAGAAAATAGTATTTTTCGCGCGAAACTCCTCAGCCTCTATTTCTGGGAATTTGAATATAAATATTATTAGCATTATACCAATGAATAATATAAATTTGAAATTTTGCAAAGGACTGATGATATAAGCTATCAAAAATAGCTGTTTTACAAGTAGACATAACTTGGCCCCTAAAATTAAAAAAAAAAATCTGTTGTGGCCCGCACAAGACCTTCCGTCAATTCCATGTATTTTGTACAAATCCCATACCTAAAAGTCCTTGGAACAGATTCTATATAATATCATGTAAAATCGAACACGAACACATACTATTTTTTACAAATTCTATACCAAAAGTTGATTCGAAAAGGTTCTATAAATCCAATAAAATTATAACATAAATATACACTAGACACTTCCTTCATTTCTTCTTTCCCCTATTTTATTAGGGGTCGCTGTTTCCTCTTCTCTTCCACTCATTCTTGTCCAACGCATCACACAGTCCTTTCTTTCTCAAGTCTTTTGCGATACAGTCCTTCCGTCTTCTCTTTGGCCTTTCTCTGCGTGTCACTTGCGAGGAACACTATGACATATCAATTTTAGATCCTATACGCTCCTTATTTGGTTTTGCACTTCCAACTGACATCTGTCAATTAGAATTTTTTAATATATCATCTGTTTCCATGATAAATAGCAAAGCAGACTAATTTTTCAAAATTAATTTTTTTATAACACTTTAAATCTACATCTATTGATTATGAAGGAAAATGTATAATAAAACCATATAGAGAAGAGTATTTTCTTTAATATCAATAATAACAAAATGTCAAAAAATAATATTTAACTGCGTTTTTTTAGGAAAAACTGTTAAAAACTTCAAATAAGGGTACTTCCGGTGGAGTAATTTTAACCAAAATCTAATCAACTCTTCATATGGTTGTACAGAAGATGAATACGAAAAAATATAATTTTTAGAATTGTAGTATTGGAGTTATCGTCGGAGAAAAATTTGTCACACACGGACACACACACACGGACACACACATACATACGGACACTCACTCACACACACACACACACACACACACACATACAGACATCATTTTAAAAATGGCATATTCGTATTGTAGGGACCCTAAAACGTGCTTATTCATTAAAAATTCACCACCGAATTTTTTGACCAGACAATACCTTCCTTACCTGAAGGTGACGGAAGGTAAAAAAAAGAATCATAATTTTTAGAATTGTAGTTTTGGAGTTATCGCCGGAGAAAAATTTGTCACACACACACACACACACACACACATACACACACACACACACACACACACACATGGACATGCACAAACACACACACATGGACATGCACAAACACACATACTGACATCATCGTAAAACTAGTAAAATCGTATTCTAGGGACCCTAAAACGTGCAAATTCATTAAAAAGTCACCACCGAATTTTTGACCAAAGACAATACCTTCCTTACCTAAATGTGACAGAAGGTAAAAATACTGTAGAATTAATCCTTTAAAAGTAATCATTACATGATCATGAAAAATATACCTTCGGAAATTACATGACTTAAATGAGACTGGGATGACTACGAACCACGACCATCTTTTTATCTTAACTATAATGTCCAGTATTCAATATGGCACCGAGCCAATCTTGTTCTCCATTCCCGCTAACAGTGTAGTGTCTGTAGCGGCATTTACTAATCACCTTTAGTAATTAAAAGAAAGGACAGCGAAGCCAAAGCCGCTATGCCATGATCACGATCGGATCACGGATCTGAGCTGTTTACAATGCAAACACGCCGGACACTCCGACATTTCTCAACAACGCGCCGGAATTCCAACCCGACCATGTGCATAGTGTTGGGAATAGGTGTAATTAACCAAACAGACTAACAAATGAAGCCGGCCTAAAACAAAACAAACACCCGACAAAACAAAGAAAAGAAATGAGACAGTTTGGTGGATCTTCTTTCGGGTTCTTGTCTTAGATGTCAGAAAGAAGGAAGGCGCATTTCTATGAATTTTAAAATTATTGCCATCATGTCTTTTTCCTATATTTTGAAGTACTGGAAATGAATTGTCTGTAGATTACAACTCAGCTTTTATCCCCAAAGCATATTAATTTTCCATTTTGACATATACGGGCCTATTCTGTAACTCAGTGGTTAATGTTTAAGTTAAACAATTTAACAACTGGTTAAATATTTTTTTACCAATCAAGTATGTTGTAAAATCTGTTGTGGCCAGCACAAGACCTCTCGCCATTTCCATATTAGGCTATATAAGTATTGTACATATTTGGCATTTCTGATACACACAAAAACACATATCTTCTTTATATATTTTTTAATTCATTCTATTCACTCTTATTCTTCTAATATTCGAGATTCTTCCAATTCATTGATGAGATTGGCGGTATTTCTAAAGGGTATATGTAATATATGTATTTATAATTAAAAATATGTAATTAATAATAAAAATAAGAAATATTAAATGTACTTCTCAGAAAAAGCTTTCAGTAATGCCTCTGGCTTTTTGACACTCACATTTATGTCAATTACAAACATTTTAATTTTTCCACTTGGTTTCGTGGGCTGCGAGATCATTTATAACTTATTATTTTATATATTTATGTCTCTATCTTTAACTCCATAGAAAATATAATAAAAATTTTAAATGTATCGGATAGAGATTTTTATATCTTTAATATAGTAATAACAGACATTTTCAAAAATAATATTTAGGAGATTTTTTAAAGAAACTATTGCTTCCGGTTGTACAATTGTTACCAAAATCTAATTAGCTCTTCCCAGGAACGTCAGATTAAGGAAACCGCAGTTATATATTCTTTAAGTCTTATAGTATTTGAGAAACCATGGTTCCAACATCCACACATACATCTACGCACACACACACGGACAACAACGTAAAAATGTTATAATCTGATTATAGGGACCTTAAAACGTGCTTATCCACTAAAATCTGGATATGCAATTTTTAGCATGATTCCAATACCTCTCTTAGCGAGAGGTAAAGATTGGATTTTTAGTTGTCAAATCAATAGCTATTGGATAAAAGTTTTAACCAAAATAAATAAATAAATATATCATCACGGCATATTACCCATTTCTGGGTGTGCCAATCTGCTTTATCGCAGATATCGGTAATGATGATGACATATTTGAACCGTGCGGGCGCTTACCAGGCGTCACCTCACGGGCACTCAAGTTTTAACCAGTTGTTAATAATTGACCACTGTGTTACAGAATGTTGTTTTAGAAAGAAAGAATGGAATATGTTATCAAAATAGTATTAAGTACTCGTGTAGATTAAAAATAATTTACCTACCCGTATTTTCTAAAATTTGTTAACAACTAATTGAATACAAGAAAAACGGTAATGAAAATTTTGCTGATGTCACCGTGACGTCATCTGAAAGAGATAAACTGTATCTCTTTCGCTTTCGAAAAAGAAAATCAGGGAGATCTTGAAGACAAAATTTTATTTGAAATTAAGTTGCGAAAGTTAAGTTAGAATCGAGATTAGAATTAAATTTGTAAAGAATCGTTTTGAATAGAAATATGTAATTAAAAACACACCGGTTTTTCACACTTGACCGTTACGTCATAGTTTGATGTTCGTATATTAGATATACGTATCGAAGACAGAATGTAGGAAACCATAAGTAAAACAGAGATAATTTATACGATACGTATATCTAATATACGAACATCAAACTATGACGTAACGGTCAAGTGTAAAAAATCGGTGTATCGAGAGCATTTTCAATTTCGATTCATGATTTATAATTTGTCGGCTTTTACAGTTTTTAAGTCAGCTTGAAATTAATTTGACAGTATTTAAGCATCCCAGTTTTTTATTATTAAGCGATCTTTTGTACTAAGATATATTATTATTGTCAGCTTTGCAGTTTTTAAATCAGCAGGAATTATGTATTTTAATTTCATAGTTTTAACTGTTTTTAAGATTTTGAGAAATTAGTTTGAAAGCATTTTAAAAGAAGATTGGTTGGGAGCTTTTAACAAATGAAAGGAAAGAATAGTGAAGTGTACTCATTGAATATTATTGAAGGGTACTACTTTGAACATATTTAGAATAAAATTCTAAAAAGAATCTTGTATCTTATGGTTAATAATTCTAGCAGGAACCTCATATAGAATAGGGCTGTTGCAAGAATTTTTATATGACTACTAAGTATTAAATTTGAAAAGATATTGTTCTTTAAAGAGCCTCAAATTTGAAAATATCACGAAATATTCTTTAGATATTATACAATTAATTTTTGAAATTTGGATAAAATTTTGAATAAGTCACGTGATCTGAAACAGAATGTGACGTCAGAGTACATACATCTTCAGCGGTTCTAAAGTGTCAAGTGTATTGTCAAAGTTGTCAAACAAGTGTCAAATAAGAATTACGACCAGAACTTTAAAGTAAAGTATATTATCAATTTATATAAATTCAGTTTTTATATTTTATTTTACCTCAACTCTTTAACACCCCTTATTTCGGTAGCAGTAAAACAATCGTTCTGATATAAATTAAGCCATCATCCAGCTATCGACCTTCGGTTAATTGTCCGATTTAGCTTGAGTGTAATTTGAATTAGCCGTTAGTACTTTATTATTCATTTTTCATTTAAAATGAGCAATGTCAGCGTCAAATGTCAAATTAAAAGTTTTTGTTATTAACATGTGACAAACTTTAGCCTACGTTTATTTATATAAATAATATGAATACACGTAGGTGATGGAAAAACTATTTTCCTATTGGCTATTAATGATGTAATGTATGTGCTTCTACGTCACAGGGATGGGGGGTAGTTTTTCAGGACGCCAATCTTTTTATTTAATTATTTCCACAAATAACAATAAATTATTAAAATAAAAATTATTACTAAGAAAATCATTCCATAAACTTTAAAATAGTTTTTGAAAAATGTGAAACAGGCTCATTATGAATGTGGACTACGCGAATAAAGTATCTTCGGACATAAATGTTTGGTGAAGAATTAATGCATTAATTTTGGGTTTTTGCTAACCCACTTTGTTGAACAATCGTGGTTTTATATATGCATGTCATTTTGATATAACATACAACAATGATATGGCAGCTGTGCAAGTACGAGAATACAATAACAATTTGTTTCTGAAATTAACAATGATAGAAAAATAAAGAAACACAGCCGCGCTTCAAATATCTTTACTTATATAGCTCCTCGAAATTAATTCCACTCTTCATTCAAGTTGTTCGGTAAAAAACTCTTCATTAATTAGACAATAATTCTCGAAATGATTCTTATTAGTTTATTTCCCCCCTGACAATAGCGGCCGAAACAAAACTCCGGTCGAATCAGAAAAAGTGACTAAGTTATTTTTAAAACCAGATTCAGTAATCACCTGTAAACATAGCATTGGAAATTACGTCTGACAAACAAGTAAATAACAGATATGTGTAAATAAAAATAAATATGAACAGAGAAAAAACCATTGACTGCCCCAACAATGGCTGAAATGTAATTTGTAGATTTGTAAGAGCAGTAATTTGAAATAAAATTGTCTCGTCATCACGGGACTAATTAAAGCAGCTACAGTCGTCCTTATAATTAATACTAAGATATACAAAGTACGGTTTACACTGCACAATATATTCAACTAGATTTATTATATTTAAATTTTTTTTTTTATGTTTACTTTTCTTTAATGAGCCGATTTCACATTTTTACCTCTCGCTAAGAGAGGTATTGGATTCATGCTAAAATTCGCATATCCAGATTTTATTGAATAAGCACGATTTAAGGTCCCTAGAATCCGATTATAACATTTTTAAAATGATGTGTATGTGTGTGTGGATCTGTGTATGTGTGTGTGTGTGTGTGTGTGTGTGTGTGTGTGTGTGTGTGTGGATGTTGTAGACACGATTCCTCAAAAACTATAAGACTTAAAAAATATTTAACTGCAGTTTCCTCAATCTGACATTCCTGGGAAGAGCTGAAAAGGTTTTGGTAACAATTGAACAAACGGAAGTAGTAATTTCTTAGAAAAATTCTTCTAAATATAATTTTATTTTATCTTGTATAGATTTAGAGATAAAGACACTATAATTTATAGAGTAAACTAATCGCAGAGGGTAAGGCACTATGGAAACCAGTTGACAAATTCCAATGTTTATAACACAGTTTGTAAATGACACATGTCATTGTCAAATATCAACAGTTTTAGTGACATTCTGATAGCTTTTTCTGGGAAGTATATTTAATTTTTCTTATTGTTTTATTAATTAAATATTTGAAATTATAGGTAAAATTGTGGTAAAATGCATATATCCATCAGAAATACCGCCAATCTGGTTAATGAATTGGAACAATCTCTGACATTTAGAAACTTCCTCATACAATAAAAAACAATATTTGGGTAAAGTTCTGTAATATTTTGTTATAAAACGAGGGTTCGAAAGCGAAGTGCAATACAATACTTATATAGCCTAATATGGAAATAGCGAGAGGTCTTGTACTGGCCACAACAGATTTTTTAAAAAGTATTTTAATGAACATTTATGCAATATTTTTCATAGTAAAAAAATAATAGTAATTAAGGTACCAAGGGTTGTTATAAGGACAATAATGCCTATGGTCAACAGTGTACTGTCGAGGGCCTCTGGCCCGGGGCGTGTACGTTGACCGAAGGCATTATTGTCGTTTAACACCCGTGGTGCCTTCAACGTTTTATGTCTTACTAGAAATTCTTAATAAACATTTTGTCTGACTAAAATTTATCAAACAAAAATAATAAATCACAAAACTTTAATACAACTTACAAAGTGGCCTGTGAATGCGGTATCTAGGTAATATTTTGTTTCTGTAAACAAAACATTTTTTTCAAAAAAAAATATATATATATCTTGTGGTATTTTTCTGTCAATATGGACGAGCAATGTTATTGCTAAGAATAAGAAGTATGCTGGTTTGTATTTGTGATGAAACAAATATGATTATAAACGATTAAAATTCACAATGCTTCTTAACCTTAACTGCACTTTATGTTAGTATCAGTATTATTAACCTCAGTTTGTTGTCAACATTACCATAGCAACTTATTACGCCCTAGGGCATTATTTACTCAATAGCGGACCTAATGTTGAGGTTATTATAAAACAATAACATACTAGTAAGATAAAAAATAATTTGTCATTTTCTTAAATAATTATGTAAAAAGTTTGGCGCCAGAAATAGATATGAAAAACAACCCCCCACTCCTCTAACGTCGGAGTATATACATCACGTCATTTATAGCCAATAGGAAAACATTTACGGTATTTAAGTATATAAATAAAAATAGGCGATAGTTTGTCACATGTTAAACTGTATGTACTCAGACGTCACATTCTGCTTCAGGTCACGTGATTTTTTCAAAATGTTACACAAAGTTTAATAATTAATTGTAAAATATGTAATGGATATTTCGTAATATTTTCAAATTTGTGGCTCTTTAAAAAACAATATATTCTAAAGTTTAGTACTTCGAAGCCATATAAAAATTCTTGCAACAGCCCTATGTAGAGACCTATTCCTATTTTCATTTATAAATTTTGTACCCTCATAGATCTAAAATATTGCATATGGTAATATTCTTTTTGCAATACCTGTACTCAGGGGCGACTCGTCCATAAGGGCTGAAGGGCCGCAGATTCTCTAATATAAAATGAAAGTTTTAATTTTGTTATCGCTCATAAACTTATATACATATATCTAAAAACAATTATTTTCAGGTTTTCAATAAAATACTGCTCGATAGTACTTCATTTCTAAACAATAATTGTGTTTTTCAATAGTCGGTGTGTTGTGCAGGCTAGTATATTAGACGTCTGGGCTGGATTTAATGCAGTTCGCAGTATACAGCACATTGGGGGTCATTAATTGTCGTTTTTTTTTTTATAAAATCATGAAATCCATCTCATTTAATAAATAATTTGAAATATGCGACTTTTCATTCATAAATTTGCTAATAAACTTTCACGCTTTTAAACATGAACACAAATTCTTACTCACACATAGACAATTCTCTCTCACACACACACACGCTTCACAACATGAAACAGTAACCTAACCTAAAAGTGTGACAGCTGACAACAAAATATACAAGAGAGAAGATTATTATTACTTTCTATTTCTTTAAAAGTACTAGTGCAGTATAAGGTATGTAAATAAACTATTTATTTAAATAAATACCAAACCAAATAATCATAGTTCTAAATTAAACCGGTAGAGCTCGACTATCGTATCCGTGAAACTGTGTCGTCAGCCGTTGCAATCTTTGGAATTAAACGCAATTTTTAAAAAATCATATCTCCGATTCTAAAGACTTGTAAAATGCAAAACATACACGTACATGTTTAATTTGACCTATTTTTTCAAGAAAAATATAAATTAGAAAATGTGAAATGACCCCATTCAAATATAGCGGACTACCTAGTGGAGATAAAGGCCTAAGCTACGTTTTTAGTACACAAAGTATAATATTAACGTTGTCATAGGTAATTATTGTGCGTCTTATTCTTTTTACTTAATACCGACATTCAATATTAATCATCGTATAAATGAGCAAACAGAAAAACTCTTTTAAATATTTCCAAATATAAAATTTTCACAACTGGAACTGCAGGAAAAATTTGAAATTAAAAATTTATTTCATCTTACACCTGATTTCAATATTCTCAGTGCTCAATAAGTAGAGCACACCCGGTTATACGAAAATTTAACTTCAAAGTATATAACAAACATATTTGACTAACTGCTTGTACAGAGAAAAACGATTTCTTTTACTTTCCATGTCTTTTTGTTTATTATGAATAAAAACAGGAGTAGCAGATTTAAAACATTTAAAAGAAAATTTAAAATACATGAGAAATGTGTTGAACATTTAAAAGTTCATATGGCTTTTCAAGAGTCCACGAAAAATATTATAAAATAGTGTAAGACCTCATTCCAGCAAAAATATTAATAAAATATTTTTTTAAAAATTTTATTAAATTTTTATAAAATTTCTTGATCAATATTCTTTAGTGTAAATCACGCCTGTCATGTCATATACGATTATTCACTTGGTCTACTATACTTGTAATTATATATTGTTATAAAATTGAAAGTACTCGTACTGCATTAGAAAGCAAATCTGTTTATTTTATTTCGTGCTAATTGAGAAAAAGTATTGATATTGCTTTCTTTAAATAATATTCCCATGGCTAACAAGATTAACTGTTTCGCGTTATGTTTTAATTGTAGAATCGTTTTGTTTATTTATTATATTTACACCTTTTTCTACGCTTTCTTCCAAGGTAGCACAAGGTTGAGAAAAGTAATCATAATTACTATAACGTTGTTAATTACAATTAGGTACAGTGTGCATATGGTTTCCACAAGCAGAACAAATTATGATTATGATTAATTTAATGAAAGATGCAGTTGTTAATGGGGAAATATATGTCACACATTCTTAACACAGTGATATCTCGTACTACAAAATATGTTGAAGAGGATATTTTGCAAACTTTAAACTGCACTGTATATCCTCACCAATGGTTAGTGTTTCACCAAGACAATAAATCTTGTCATGACGATCAACTCTCTTGTCTTGTCTTGAATTTCAAGACAAGAAGTAAATAACAAATAACAATAACATAGCGGCCTATTTCTTGTCTTGAATCAAGATTTCTTGAAATTTTGGGCCTGCGCGTTGTAGTTAAGACAGGGAGATTGCATGTCCAGAAGCATGTACGCATGTCTTCGGTGTCTGAATGAATAATGTTAGTTGATGTAAATATTTTACAAAAGACAGAAATTTTTTTCCATAAAATTTACTGATGAAATTATTAGCACATTATAAAATTTATGCCTAGTGTCTGGTAGCGAAGCTGGTGGCCTGAGTTCGATCCCGGCCGACTCTAAAATTATTTCGAATTTTAATTAGCACAAAGTAACCCTTATGGTGCACTCTGCACGCCAGCAAGGACTCCTGGTAAACGCCCGCACGGTACAAATATGTCATCATCATTACCGAAATCTGTGCACAAAGCAAATTGGCACACCGAGCAATGAGTAATATGGCTTGATGATTTTTATATAAAGTTATATAAAATTTAGGCTGAGAGTAGTTTTATAATCAGCGAGAAATTTGCTTTGTCTAAATCCATCAACAAATGAAAATGTGCTAAATAAAGTACCTACAAGACGATAAATTTATATTATTTTAAAAAGTTACTTTTTCTTTAAATTTTTTGTTATATTTATGTACGTAACTTAAATTTCAAGAAATATTTCTTATCGAGAAATATTGATCTTGTCACTAATGCTCTTGTCTTGAAATAAAAACTTACCTTCTTGTCTTGATCTTGACAGAAAAGTTCTTGTCTTGCCTTGAAATAAAAATTTACCTTCTTGTCTTGATATTGTCTTGTTTTCAAGAAAAGAAATTCATTGTTACTTGGTGAAACACTACCAACGATCTTGCGTGCGTCTGGTTTTTAAAACCAGACAACCAATCAAATTACTTGCGACATGAACACAAATTTTCAGTCGCTTGTGTTTGCGAACGAATTTATATTTGAACTATTTTTTCTCTAATAGTCATTAATTTATGTATATTTTTACTTTCTTATCTTAGATAGTTGATTTTTGACTACGGTGTAGTACCCTATTATTATTTTCTTGTCGTTTTCTTTCAGTGGTACGAGTGTGACCTAAACCACATCCCTCTCGAGTTGTCGCAGAAGTTCATCAAACTATCTTGCGATTCCGATACCGACTTCTTCTTGAAACAATCGGTAGAGAAGTCGGATTGGGTGTGGACACAACTTTGGCATAGTTTAGCTAAGTCCTTCCTCAGCTGGTTCATGACACAGACCAACATCAATGGGTAAGTGAAGAATTACTTGTATTTTACATGCAAAAGGCAACAAAAAATAAAATAAAATAAACTTTACTGACGATATTATCGAAAAATGAATAATCTTAGAAGGCGTTTTAGAATCAAATGAATGCTAGCTTAAATTTTTATGCTTAAGGTAAGATTATAAAAATAATTAAATGTTTTACTAAATATTTACATGAAAATTGAAGAAAGATAACTTCACTTAAGGTAAGTACCGAGGTAAGAACCTTAACTAATAAACACTATTAGTGTTAATAAAACATTTGATATATTATAAATTAACTAGTAATACTTTCAAATAAATGTAAAAATATCATCATCATATTTTTAGTAATGATAATACGTCTCAATTTACAATATGACACACAAATTTATAATTTTTTAAACTTATTGAAACAAATAATAGGTAATAGTCAGAAAAATTGACCCTGTCAGGTCTAGTAGTAAAACTATAAATATTGTAAAGGCGACACATAATAGGGTCCTTCACCGTAGTAACAAATTAGAACAAGGTCAGTTATATTAAACCTAGACCTTAAAACATTGGACATTAAACATAAAATAATCGAGTTTGTATTACCATTTCCTCATCTCTATATCTACGTCACACATTTATTCTATTCCAAATTCTTACTACTTTCAAACATTCTGCTATCGCCTTTTTGAAATACGGAATCCATTTGCAAGTATATAAATGCAAAAAATAACAATAAAACAACATAAATAAACCAAATAATACTAGTTTAAATTTATGATGCCATGACAGATTACAAGCGTTTGTATGAAAGTAAAAGATGTGTTGAATGACATAGGCTACCAGTGGTAATCAAATCTTGGACTATAATATATACGTAGTATTTTTATTAATTATGACATTAAATTACTTATTATCCACCCATATTTCCAATTATTAACCACAGGGGTTATTTTAACATATTTATACATTTATAAGTGCTGAAAAAAATAAATTTATGTGACTTCAATTATTAGCGAAATCCATTGTTTGAGAACAAAATCACCTCTATATCTACGTCACAGAATATTAAAAAAATTATTACGGCTTAACGAATTACAATAAAGACTTTCTAAAATTACATAACACTTTTAGTTTAGATGAAGTTTTGTAAAAAAAATATAGTGGAGGACCCTATTGTCAGTGTTTGATTTTACATTGACTGCCAACGTGCCATTATTTAAACTACTCGATTGAAATGAAAACATGAATTGAATGGGTTCCCTGAGGACTCTGTGCTGTAAAATAATCCTACTGTTTAATCTTTAACATATATGCTATTTTTGTTTAAAATAATTTTTGGAACTCAGGACATGGAATCCGCCAGGTTCATTTGTTTTTTGAGAGATGGGTTCGGGTACGATTCTGTTTCAAGAAGTAATACAATTTGCGGTTTTCTTTCGGGTTCAGGTATTGGGTTCAGATTTGTTTCGACCTAATGAAAATTGAATTAACGTTTTTTAAATAATAATCTTCATATAGAAAAAAATTAAAATGTGAGCCAGAATTTATAATGCAACACAAGACAAGAACACGAACACAATTTTCACGAACATTCAACGAAGTTAGGAACGCAGACGCAGAAGGCATTGATGATCGGTTGTAAGTATTACAATAACGTTTACGTTTCAAACTGAAAATGAACCGGAGTTGAACCCTCAACTCGAATTTTAATACCCGGTTCGGTTCCGACTCTGGTTCAATTGAACCGTACTTCATATAGCAAATATTCCTCACTCTTAACATATTAAAGTGACAACTTTTATATATTAATCATATGAATAAACAATCATTTTGGTATTGAAATGAAAAAATAAAAAAAATATTATAATCTTTTCGAGGTTATCCTCTCCATTCATAGCCCGTCTTGAATCCTTTAGCCATGCCTATGTCCATCTCTTTCTCGCTAGTGATTTATGGGCAATATGACAGATGGTGCTACCGCACATGTAATTAAGACCGCGAGATTCAATTTTGACATTTCATTAAGACAGTTCTTCGTTCGCTGCAGAGACCTATACAACTCTTAACGAACGGATGCGGAAAATAATTAGAGATCTAGAGCCTTTGGTAGCTGCAGTGAACGGATAATTATTGTTATTATTCTAAGACATGTTAGAGAATTTAGGAGGAAACATGGCCAACTTGATAGATGAATGATGTAAATTATGTCAGGAGGATGGACATTTTGAAAGATACTAATTGAAGTGTTTAAATTTATTAATTAAGACGATTTGGAAAATGAATATTGAAATAGCTCCATACTAATAGGCATACGTACTTACGACATAAGTGACTAAAGACTTGTAATTAAAGAAATTTTTATTTATCTTTATCAAATGTATAAAGCTTGTTTTAAATTTTTACTTTATACTTTTTTTTTTAGAAAGCATACTAATTTCCATCCAAATTCAAGTTAATATGGCTCGTTTTAACCAGCTGATTTATAAAAACAGCTATATTTACTTTGTTCGACATAATTTTTGCTCATTATTAATACGGTTATATTCGTTTAATAATTCATTAATTTATAAAACGCTGTTAAATCATTTACCGATTTCAGGATATTAAGTCTTTGTTTACATATACAAAAGAACGCTGGTATAGTTTGTGTCAAGATAAATGCACATTGACTTCACCGCCTATCTCAGCATGTATTCACTTAAGCGATGTACAAGGGTAGGAAAACAGAGAGGTATTCACATTTTTTTCGTATTACCAAGTTTAAAACAGTTATACTCGCCATCAAATAATTATGGACTGATGCTCAATTTTTTTTTTCTCCGCACCCTGTCCCTTTTCCTGCGGTATTGCTGCTTCTTCATAACTTAGCATTTTCGACATGACCAATGGAATTGGCAACAGTGGAGAAATCTCCAGTTTATATTTATTTGACGGCAAGTAAAGCACAAATTAGGTATTAAAATTCGTAATAAAATTACTACAAATTATTCAATAATATTTTCATAGTTTTTACTTTTTACAAATATTAGAAACATATAAATACATAAATTAAGAATCAACAATAATGCTTTTGTCACATTTTTTCTTCATCAGAAGAATCACTCCACGGAAGCCACATTTTACTTCAGTTGTTTACAAATGAATACTTGAAACAAGCGAAATTTATATAGACGAAATACATTAAAAGATTTTAACTGTATATTTCCCTGTTTATTAATGCGCTCCTTGCCTCACAGGTACGGAAATATCCTGGGGTGATGGGTTAGCCGAGCTTTAGAAGTCGAAGTCAATGTGCATTTATCTTGACACAAACTATAACTAAGTAATAACTGTATCTGTACGGTAATATTATTACCATACTGACACGTAAACAACAGTTTTCAAAATGCAAATAAGATTAAAGTATAATATACCTCATTATTACATACAGATAACGTTAGTGTTTTGTTTTTGGATTACTTTATTCTAAAATAATAAACATGAGGAATAAAGCATATAATTTGAATATGTAATATATTGACATATGTCAAAATAATTGTTCTGTTTATCATAGCATTCTGAAAGTAGCATTAATAAAAAAATCATTTGAAAAATAATATTTATTAATAATGTCTTCATTTTCTGAAACCAATAACTATTGAACAAACCACGGTAACGGATGTTATGATTCATAACAAGCCTTAGATGTTTTAAAATTCTCGCTCTACCGGCTCGGATTTCAAACCGACATCTGCGGCAGTTATGATACTTATAACAATCCTAGGAATATTAATAGCTGTAGTCAGAAAAATTGACTCTGTCAGGTCCAGTAATAAAACTATAAATATCGTAATTTTGCAAAGCGGCACATCACTCATTGCTTGCTTTATAACATTGGGTATCAACGGGTCTCTATATGCGCCGCTCGGTTGAAATGAAGACATGCTCTCGGAGCAGATAGTAGTACCAGGTGATGCATGTCTTCATGCCAACAGAGCGGCGCAAATATTGGCCTGTTTTATTCAATATTAACAAGCAAATATTAAGTGATATGCCGCTATGTCGTAATTACGATATTTATTGCTGTATTGCTGTCGACTAATTAATTTTTCTGTCTATATAAACACCTTCTAACCTATAAACTATTTCTCGTCTTTTGGTGTGAGAAACATTTGCCTAACCGCCACCCCTGATCCGTGGTAATTCATCCTGAGTGACTCGTCGATTTTCAACTGTTTCGCCCCCATTCCATTGTTTCCGGAGACAAAACAGTCGCCGGTCGGTAGATAATTACTCCCGCTTCGAATTAACGCCCGTGTTAATTACTCGCATTCTACTGTCACTCGGTCCGCAGCCGCCTTAGTTAAAAATTCCAAATTAAATTGTCAGCAACATGACGAGACAGTTTTGTCGCGGGAGAAATTATCGCAATTAGAAGGATAATTGTATCCTGAATTTAGAATTTTAATTCTGTTTTTTCTTATCAAGATACCAAGGGGAGAAATGATGTTTTTAATTGGAAATTTTAATTTGGAGTCAGACATGATGACAATTTAATTTGTTGTTTTAAGTGTTTCTCAAAAATAATTAAAATATATATTTGCAGTAAGACTTTTTAATATATCTACTCTCCTAAAAATTGTAGACCAAACGCTACTAACGTTTATAACCCTTATGCCCGGTTTCCTGAAAGTATATTAAATCCATGATTAACAATTGCCTTGTTAACTAAAATCACTGATTAAAGTACTGACAGTAATCTATTTGTTAAATGGGATCGATTTAATAATCGACCCATTAAATCAAAATCTAGGGATTTTTGTATATTTTTTAGTATAACAAACAAAATAACAATTATCTGTGTTTGACAAAGTCAGAAACGTCAAAAAATTCATTTTACATTAATAATAATTGATTCATTGCAGTAGTCGGTGAACTCCGTTGGGTAGAGGGCTCTAGACAGGGTTGTTGTAATTTTGCCCGACCCAAAAAAACCCATCTAAAAAAACCCAAAAAAAATCCAACTAAAAACCCACTTTTATGAAAATCTTATTTTATTAATTAAATATGGTACATACTTATATGGTACACACATATATACATAAATTTTTGTCACCGGCAACATTTTACAATCAATTTCATTTTGTGTACTTCGTGTTTGATCATTTTTAATATATATTTTTCATTGCTGTGCGAACTGAACACAGTGTTTCTTTTATATTTGAACAACTCCAATCCTGGTGTCAGCATTTTCATTTTTTTGAGTTGTGTATTAAACATACTATTAGTTGTGACTTGTGACACTTAAATCTAATTCTTGTACACATTTGCATTGCACAGACTTCAACTATTAATTTTAATTCGTGTACACATGTACACTCTCTAGTTAATTTATCGTTTATTACATTAGTCATTAAAAAAAAATTAATAATATTAATATCTATTATCTATTACGCCGACTTGTGTATGTGTATTAAGATACTTTATAAAACTAAAAGTTAAAAATGATACATACCTACTAAATTTCGATGTTTGTCAATAAAACCCATTTTTATTTAATAAAACCCGAGTTTTTTTCAACCCTGGCTCTAGAAGAAAAAGAACCTTATCTTTATCGAATCTAAATCGTATTTTGAATTCATCGTTATCGTAGTAATTGAAAGGATTCTTGCGATCTCTAAAAATTCTTCTCTTTGGTAAATTATTTACCATTATATCAATAAAATCGTCAATGCTGTCAGTACTTTTTTCTGATATTGACATTTAAATAACTCTTTATAATGCTTTAATATTTGTACAATAATAATATAACTTACCTTTACGTTAATAAGCTAATTCATTATGTACATACATACATACATACATACATACATACATACATACATACATACATACATACATACATACATACATACATACATACATACATACATACATACATACATACATACATACATACATACATACATACATACATACATACATACATACATACATACATACATACATACATACATACATACATACATACATACATACATACATACATACATACATACATACATACATACATACATACATACATACATACATACATACATACATACATACATACATACATACATACATACATACATACATACATACATACATACATACATACATACATACATACATACATACATACATACATACATACATACATACATACATACATACATACATACATACATACATACATACATACATACATACATACATACATACATACATACATACATACATACATACATACATACATACATACATACATACATACATACATACATACATACATACATACATACATACATACATACATACATACATACATACATACATACATACATACATACATACATACATACATACATACATACATACATACATACATACATACATACATACATACATAAATAAAATCACGCGTTTCCTACTTAGTGGGTTAGCAAAAACCCGAAAACAATAAGAAAAGGGATGAAAGTAAGAGCTCCACTGAATCACTTAACTCTTTAATAACATTCTTCTTTCGCCTTGTCTAAAATCATCATAACATTCATACAAAGAACATATTAAAGTGACCGATTTTCGGTAGCGAATAACCGCATCCGGACTACAATAATAGTTACGCAACAATCATTCTTCGCCACACATTCCTATCCATGCACACTTCTTTCACCTCAGCCACATTCATAAACGTATTCATACATAATATGTTCGTTGCCATAATTTGTACAAAACGTAAAATTTACTGTCAAAGAATAGCTTCTTAGCTTCTATTTTATGAAATATAATATTAACATTTAATCTGAAGTATCAAATGAAATCAAATTGTATAATTAATTTTTGTTGTTCTTAAGTGTTGCAAACCAATAGATGTCATTAGTGTGCCACTCGGAGTTCAATTTATGTGAAGAAGACCTAATTCCTAAATACTAAATGCCAAAATGCGACATCGAATATAGCCTTACTTTTCTGCACTTAATAATATATCAAAACAAATATAGACGTGTCCAGCGTATGTTCATGCAAAATCAGACATGTTTTAATTGTTCTTGCAAAACCAAACATATCCAAAAGTTTTACTTTACACTATTTTTTTTAAGAAACCAGTCAGCCTATTATTATTATGTCATTGAGGTAAACTTTGAATATTTTATTTATAATTTTAAGATGCAGAATGAATGTGTTTCAGTTTTTTAGGATTCCTGAAAAATTAGTTTTGTTGGACATGTCCGTTTTTGAATGAACACTCCTCTTTTGTATTATGAAAAATAACTATTGTGTAAATTTAATATGAACCTTTATAAATAAATCTGATTCGTTTTGAAGCGTTAATAAAAATTATCATTAAAGTAATACTCACACTGAATAAAACCTTCATGAAATTTATAAAGAATTAATGAAGCAACCATGCCAGAACATCTTAATGAAAAACTGAATTAACTATTAAAAAGAATTTATAATGACGTTTTTTGTGGTTAGAAAAAAAGTCTTAAAAACTTTTTCGTAGGAGTAATAATTATTTATCTCCCAAAAAACTAATGAAGCATCTAAATTAGCCAAATTCCACGACAAAGAATCAAAAACCTGACAAGAATGTTCATTTTTCCAGTAGTTAATGACTTCGTAAGCTTAGTGTAGAAAGAGATGCACTATGTGGATTCCGGAGAACAGAAAGAGATAGTTCGTGGTGCAGTGGACATATGCGTATAATTATGACCCACGCTTCTAGTAATGTGCTTATGATTGCAAGGTAAAAACCATACAAAACACATCTTCCTGTTACAAATTGTCATTCTTTAATAATTTTATAATGATGCGCACAGCCCCTGTGGTACGCACATGGCGTAAGGTAAGCGTGCGTTGCTGCCTCATTTCATTTCTAGTTTCTTCTCATGCAATATTACGGGATTGTTTTTAGGAACAAATTTCAATTAATGAAGAACGTAATAGGATTCGTACACATTAAATTATCGACTATAGTTCAGAAATTTAGAATCAGAGTCTAGTAAAAAAATATGATGTGGCCAGCACATGCCCTCCCGCCATTTCCTTGTTTAAAATAGCAATGAGTAAATTTTGGATTATATTTAATCATGTTTTTCCTTGAAAATCTGTTAAGGGCCGTTTTCATAATCATGCTCACTTTAAGACTTTAATTAAAATTACTTTAAGACTTTATCTTTATTTTAAAGTAATGTTACAGTGCTCGCTAAGTGCTAAAGTTATATTATGAAAACGAACAAAACTTTAATTTTAAGTGTTTAAGTGAAGGTAAAATTTATTATGAAAACGGCCCTAAGAACTCCAAATTAAGTGCCACTTCCGGGTTATCGTATCGTCCAAATCTAATACGTTGTTTCAAATTACATACAAGTTTTAAATAAATAAATAAATAAAATAAATATATCATCACGGCATATTACCCATTTCTGGGTGTGCCAGTATCTACAACACATGTAGACATCGGTAATGATGACGATATATTTTACCGTGTGGGCGCTTACCAGGCGTCACCTCACGGGCACTCATAGCTGATGTGGAGAGTGCACCACAGGGGTCACTTGTGTGCCATTTAAAATTGGAAATATTTGGCGTCTGTTGGGATCGAACCCGGTTCCCCTGGGTTCGCGACCAGACACTCACGCACGCGGCCACGGGACCCCATAATAGGTACCAAATTAGATAATTTTTGGATTATATTTTAATAGCAAAAATTAGCATCAACTTCCTGGTGCTCTAAAACGTAATCGGTAACTTTAATATGTTATTATGTATGAATACGTTTATGAATGTGGCTGAGGTGAAAGAAGTGTGTATGGATAGGAATGAGTGACGAAGGATGATTGTTGCGTAACTATTATTGTGGTCCGGATGCGGTTATTCGCTACCGAAAATCGGTCTCATTAATATGTTCTTTGTATGAATGTTATGATGATTTTATGTATGTATGTATGTATGTATGTATGTATGTATGTATGTATGTATGTATGTATGTATGTATGTATGTATGTATGTATGTATGTATGTATGTTTGTAGATTCTTCGGTGTACATGATCCAGTTCGTAAATTTGTAGTTGTAAACTAATATTTGACACTTTGCTTATTGACAGCTGTTTGATTTATAAAGCTACAAACATAGCAAACTTAAATCGGATCACCTATATATAATATTCATGTATGTTGGAAAATATATTATTTTTGCAAACTTTAAATTCATTAGATTCAAATATATTACTACCGCATTCTCCTTAACACGGTTTCATTTTAATGTAATTGCTTTCTGTCAGTGTAATTTGTTTAAATATGTCAAAATTGTTATTAAAATATTGTTTTTACCTTCCGTCAAAAGGAAGGTATTGTTTTTGGTCAAAAAATTCGGTTGTATTTTTCAATGAATAAGCACGTTTTAAGATCCTTAGAATACGATTTTACTAATTTTACATTGATGTCTGTATGTGTGTGTGTGTGTCCGTGTGTGTGCCTGTGTGTGTGTCTGTGTGTGTGTCCGTGTGTGTGTCTGTGTGTGTGTCTGTGTGTGTGTCCGTGTGTGTGTGTGTGTGTGTGTGACAAATTTTTCTCCGACGATAACTCCAAAACTACAATTCTAAAAATTATGATTCTTTCGTATTCCTCTTCTTTACAACCATATGAAGAGCTGGTTAGATTTTGGTTATAATTGGTCAACCGGAAGTACCCTTATTTGAAGATCTTAACAGTTTTTCTGGAGAAAACCCAGTTAAACATCATTTTTCGACATTTTATGGTCATTAATATGAAAGAAAATTTTATTCTCTGTAAGATTTGATTATACATTTTCCTTCATATTCAATAAATATAGAGTTATAGAGAGATTAAGAGAGGTTAACTTTCAAAAACCAGTCTGCTTTGCAAAAATTATGGAAACAACAGATATGTATATTCAAAAAATTATAATTGACAGATGTCAGTGTCAAGTGCAAAACTAAAGTGGAAAGTATAGGATCAGAAAGTAACATAAGTGACAGAGTGTCCTTCGCAAGTGACTTGCAGTTACAATACCGGAGTACGAGGAAGGCCAAAGAGAAAATGGAAGGACTGTGTAGCAGAATATTTGAGAGAGGAAGAACTGTGTTAAAAAGATTCGTTGTATAGGAATGAGGAAGTGTGAAGTACAATTTACAGAATGTACATTTGTGTTCTAATTATATTGGATTAATAGAATCTTTTCAAAGGAACTTGCAATATGGAATTTGTAAAAAATAGTGTGTTCGTGTTACAATTTTACAGGATATATAAAATCTTTTCCAAGGAACTTTTGGTATCTGATTTGTACAAATACATTGAATTGACGGAAGGTTTTGTGCTGGCCACAACAGATTTTTTTTTTGTAAAATGAAAGAATACTTAGTTTTACCAATTCAAGAAATACTGAAAAAAATAAACGAATTTAAATCGTAAGATTGTAGGGTTTTATTAAATAATAATATTAATTAATATTAAAAATATAAAATAAAAAGTAATACAGTAGTAATTTGCAATAAAAATCGATGTTACCTAATATTGATAAATCTGAAATTTATATATCGATTTATGTAACGGTTATACCGTTAAATTTTTAATCTTTAGCTAAAAATTTAATTTATAATTTTGTTATAATGTTTAAAAATCTTCATTTTAAATAAAAAGTAAAGATTAATTTAATTATTAATACAAATTCTATTAGTTAAGTCATGATAAATGAATTTTTAACATCCGTACGTTGAATACTATATGACCATATGCCATTTCACTATTTACCTCATGTTGAGAATTACCGTGTATGTAACCGGAAGAATATTATTTATTATAACATAACTATATAAAGTTATATCAGTGAGTATAATTCGCAATATCGATATTAAATTAAAATTATAATGAAATGAAATTGACGCTTTTGTTTCTTATTTGTATAGCTGATATCATAATTTATTACAGAATATAAAACAGTTTGTTCGCAGTAATTATTTCTTTGTCCAATTTAATTCAGCTATTGAATCCCGTATTACAATGGGCTGAAAACAAGGGCTGTCTTCCCCCTTCCGCCCACCCTGTATCTACCGGCACCTAACCTAGCAGACGGTAGCCTTCCTATTTAATTAATAGCACACCTTGCTGATTTTTTGCAGGTGTCTTCTTGGAATAGATGTTTCATTTAATTAATTACGTTCATTAAATTTGTGCTACTCCGGCCCTGCATTGTGCCGGCAGCATGGAGAATTAGCCGGAATTTTCTAATTAACAGCAGAAGAGGCGCTATTGCCATTGCGATTGCAATTTGGTGTTGCAATATCATTTATTGTTGTGCACCTAACATACATTAATTTCTAATGAATGAGACTTTAATTACCCTAATTTATATTGCTCAATTCGGGGGCTTTAATTAAAACCGTGACCAAATTAGGAAATGAATAATTATGTAATTTTTATTCAAATGGCTGAATGCAATTTATGTAATACATAAATTTGTATCTGAGACTGAATGTGACGTCAAAATTCGTACAGCTTAATATGTGACAAACTATCGCCTACTTTTATTTATACGGGATGTATCAGTATTAGTGTAAAAAAATCTGATGTGGCCAACACAAAACCTCCCGCTATTTAATTTTTACACACATACATACGTACATAATTTCATGCGATTCCCACTTAGGGGGCTAGCAAATACCCGGAAACAATAATAACAATAACAAAAGGAATAAGAGTAAGAGCTCAGCTGACTCACTTCACTCTTTAACAACATTCTTCTTTCGCCTTGGCCACAATCATCATAGCATTCATACATAAGAACATATTAAAATGACCGATTTTTGGTCCGATCCGGACCACAATAATAGTTACGCAACAATCTTCCTTCGCCACACTTTCCTATCCATATTTATTAATTTAAATACATACTTACGTATTTACTAACGCTGCAAACTGTACCATTGCATAAAACTATTGATTTATTTACTATTTTCTTTTTAAAATGTCACTATTATTAATTTGAAGTGATTAGTTTTTTGACAGTGACATTGAATGTCAGTTACATTCTTTGAAATATGAACTGTTTAACAAAGGAATTGTGTTTATCTTAGGCTTCGGGACTAAGAAAAAAAATTATTTATAAATTTATCTTCAAAATATATAGAAAAAGTATTAATGTATTCCTGTAGAAAATTCAATAATCTTTAAGTTTCATAAGACATAAAATGCGAAAAATGGCATTTAATGATATTTTTTGAAGAAAAACCATTATGAGCTTCAGGTAAAGTGCCATTTCCGGTTATCCGATTTATACCAAAATCTAATGGCTTCTTTTCATATTAGAATAGGATAGAAATACAAGATTTCAGAATTTTCTGAATGATAGTATTTGAGTTAGAGCGAAGACAAAATCCCTACACATACACACACACACACACACACACACACACACACACACATACATACATACATACATACATACATACACACACACACACACATACACATGTTAAAATTGGATTCTAGGGACCTTAAAACGTGGTCATTTACTAAAATCTCGATACGTGATTTTTAGCACGATCCCTATACCTCCCTTACCAAGGGTAGCGGGAGGTAAAAATAATAGGGTATACCCAAATCGGTCAAGCAGCCGATGCACGTCATTAATAAAAATTGAATAAAAGTAACTAGTTGTGTGACGTCATGTACTGGTATGTTTACATATGTTTTAGAATCTTTATGAAAAGAGTTATACGGATTCTATTCAATCTTATTTCAAACTATTATGGAACTACAATAACTTAGGGCCTATTTATAATGAAGGAAACGCAAAACATGAGCGCATGGTATTCTTATATGCTGATTTATACTATAAAAATCTGTATTATCGACATGTTCATGAACTGTCACAACTGCAAAATAAATACTATATTTTCGTCACTGTCTATTTCTATTTAAATTATTTTATAATACTAACCTTATTTACACTTATGTATGTCATATAAAGACGATAAATAAAAGTGAGCCGAATTTCAAAGAAATATATCGACTTCTTCTGATTGATTAGAAGTGTTATCTTTGGCGTTTATTATAAATCAAAGATTTTATGTTTGCGTTAACGGTCACGTTTTTCAAGGAAGAATTTTAATTTTCTTTGGAGAAGGCTGGGAAGCTACTCAAATTTTATTTTAAAATCTGACCAAAAACTCAACAAACAATTGTAAAACTATGATGATTACGCGATTTATTCCTGTTGTCATTTTTAGACTTTCAAAATAATTTTTTTGAGATCGCCCAGAACATGAGCTCTTTCTGATCACTATTTAGACCGGAAAGTCCTTCTTTGCTGAGCTAGCTCGGAAAGTTGTCTATAAGGGATCGGAAAGTACTTTACCGATCCCGGGACCGGTAAAGCTAAATGTTTCCATGGAGATCAGTTGTTTATTTATATCTTATTTGTTCGCAGTAAAAAATAAAATAATATTTTTTTATTCTTTTTTCAGGATCGCAAAAAAATATTGTACCCAACATGACCTGAAAGTGTCTATACTGGGCTCACAAGCTTCCAAAGCTCGCCTACGGCTCGCCCTGGTATATGCTTGCTCACCCAGTAAAGTATCACTTTCAGGTCTTGTTACGTAAATTACTATTAATTTTAGCGGTTGTAATCACGTTGTAACGCTGTCAATACAGTTTTTCATAATTATAAGCAAATAAAATCTACAACAAACATAAATGTAATTTTTATTTACTTATATACAAATAAATAAATATATCACGGCATATTACCCATCGCTGGGTATGCTAATCTGGGTGTGCCAATCTGTTTGTACACAGATATCGGTAATGACAGCAGTAACAGCAGGAATAAGACATGCCAAAACGGCGAGTTCGAAACTAGAGTTTCTTTTTGACAGATATTGTGATGTTTCCTGGCCTTGTATTAATAACGTAACGTAGGCTATGATCCGAATTTACGTGACGTCACGTTCGACTTTCCTCCAGTTTACCCGAATGACCGTTATGCGTCACATGTGACGGATCAGTCTTGTTCACTGCCTAGAAAAAAGTGTGCAAGGTGCACCTAAAGAAGTTTTCACTGAACATAGGTCCTATTCCTTTTGGTTTCGAAATTACAAGGGATCAAAGTTTTATAAATAGAAACAATGAAATAACATGGGAAAATTATTCTGTGTATTGGCCGGCCTTTATTTTTGTATATAGCATTCAGTGCTAATATTCATTTATTTTTCTGACGCCAAGTATTGAATTTTATGTATTTATTTAACAGTTTTATCAATGTGTTATAGGGAGCCTACTACTACCGATTAATATTATTAGCGATCCGTCTGAATTTTTGAAGAAATTTCGGTTTTATGGCCAAAAAACCGGATTTTCTTTCCTGCACTAACTTCTTGACCGATTTCGTTTCTTTTAAGATTCTCAAGATTAGGGTAAAAATGAAAACTCTCAATTTTATTGATGCAGAATGTATTATTGTTTATTTTATTTAGGTGGCAATCGATTTTGGACTTTTAAGTCCATCAGGTCGACCCGTCAAAAATATGTTAAAATCCATACTAATATAATAAATGCGAAAGTAACTCTGTCTGTCTGTCTGTCTGTCTGTCTGTCTGTCTGTCTGTCTGTCTGTCTGTTACGTTTTCACGCCTAAACTGCTGAACCAATTTTGATGAATTTTGGTATAGAGATAGATTGGACCTCGTAGAAGGACATAGGCTACCTTTTGTCGCGAAAATAAAACTTGAAAGGGTGAAATAGGGGATGAAAGTATATATGGAGAACCCATCATTTCTTCTGCTGAACCAATTTTGATGAATTTTGGAATAGAGATAGATTTGACCTTGGAGGAGGACATAGGGTACCTTTCGTTGCGAAAACAAAACTTGAAGGGGGTGAAATCGGGGATGAAAGTTTGTATGGAGAATTCATCATTTCTCAAGTTAGGCGTATAAAAATGGTTATTTATGCTTTTGGTAAGAAATAAACAGTGTTTTAGCGTTTTTGAAAAATCATCCCTCAAGGCGGTACAGTAGGTGATGATTTTAATTATTTTTTTTTATCTTTGTATCTATGGTTAAGTTTTAACCGTTAGCAGATTTTCGATATTTGTCAAAGAGATAGCTTGCATTATATGTACACAAGTAAAAGTACCCGAGACATGATTAGAAAAGGGCGCTGGTAGGTGCGGTGCGGGGATCGGGTGGGCAGTGGGCGGAGCCTGTTACATGTACGATGCGAGGCAGTTTGCCGGCTCCCTACGCAGCGCATGTCTCCGAAGTAAATGTGAAAAATTACTGGTACACGTGTAGCTAATCGTTATTCTAGCTTTACCCGTGCGAAGCCGGGGCGGGTGTGAACATATTAATTACCGAGAAGTATATAACAATATTAAATAATTATTGATTATATTGATAAAAGATTTATGAAGAAAAAATAGTTTGACTTCGTCCACAAAAAAAAAAACTACAATGAAAACTTCATTTTCAATATTCCTATGTCCATTACGTCCAACTGTAGATTTCGGAATAAACTATTCAAAAAATGAAATATTTCTTCGTCCCCTTTTTGATAAGTAAAAATGTCGCTGACCGTGTCGAAAATAATTAGTAAGTATTATTAATAATTAGTTCAGCCGACAAATAAATTCCCTTGGGTGTTTAAAAACGTGAATAAAAAGTAATATTTGTAACGGTGTTCCATTCACGCTTGTTCACCCTGGCCATTAATTCTTCCCTACGTCGTCACTTGATGATAATTATCGAATGCTTGGTTTTTTCTATTTTCTGTCTGTGTTGTGCGTTTACCGGGTTCAAAGCTAATGACTGTCGTACCTGCTCGCCACATCACAAAAACATAATTGTATAATTAGTTATGCCCAAAATGACAGCCCAGTAAATGCGGACAACCTCTTATAATAACGCATTTTTTATACAACATAAAAGTGATGGAATGCCCATTGTTTTCCACATGCCTCATACAATTGTAATTATTTATTGCTTCATACATTAATATGCCAGTAATTCATTTATTTTGATGAACTTCAGATGGCAATGGCCAAATTTTCTTCGGTTTCTTATTATTGCCATTGATTAAATAATAGACGTGTTTCTTTGGACTGTGATTATGATTTTCTAAATAATAATTTGTTCAATAATAGATTCCTTCGAATCACATAATAAATTTAATTCCAAAGAAACAACAAAATAACTCGATCAACGTGAAACCTACAGAACGTCGAACGAATTAGCGACAAACGTCAAATGATAAATCAGCTGTTTTGATTGAAGTAATACCCAAATCGAAAATAGTTTAAAGATGGATTGTGCTGAAGCAGAAATAATATTTTTGGTATGGAATGTGAAGTAAAATATGAAAACAAGTTACTTTAATTTTTTTAAATACCTTCAGAATCTGATAGAAAAATCGAAACCAATAATGAATGTTGAATCTACTGACAAAGTTTTAGTAGTTCGGATGATTCTGAAGTCGACATAAATTTGCACATTCCAATATTTCATTGCTTGCTTTTTCCGCCATTTTCAAATCTTTTGTTAATTCAATCGCAGTGATCATGCGAAAAGACTGATTCAGAAGGGAAAGGAGAATGGCGTATTGTGATCACAAAATGAAAGAGTGGGGATAACGAATAACGAACGAAGAAACAATTTTCTTTTTGATCATGTTCACTTTGTTCAATTTGATCACTAATCACAGTCCAACGAAACACACCTAAAATCTGTAAGAAGAACTCAGTACATTTGAGTATACAATTTTATTCCAAAAAGTACACGCCTTATAACAATAAGGTCATTTAGAAAGTCCGTTTCCATGATACCAAATATAACTGAAATAAATAGATTTTTTCTCTAGGGTCAGAAGTGGCCACTTCTGCCCCACGGGATATAATCTAAATTACCCTTACCGGACGAAATATACATATAATTGTCACAATATAATTACTAATATAATTTTATTTACTATATACCGAGTGGTAATTAAAAAGCGGGCCATGGGCGTTTAACATAGGAAATCCGTTTTTCTTTGCGCAAAACATCCCATTTAATTTTAGACAAAAATGTTTGAAATAAATTTTACATCTAAATCACAAGTCACTAATTTATTGTACGTGTTTAATAAGATGTAAAAACCAATTTGAAATTTTATATATTTTGCCATTTGTAGTGATAGCCATGGAATTTAAACAAAATTACAAAGAATGAATATGGTTTGAATTGTCATTATTTCGATTTTGCAGATTACAAAATAAAAATAAATAAAATCTGTGTAGTGAATTAAATGTAGTTTTATAAAAACAAAATATTTTTATGAACTTAATGCCCGTATTCATAAACATTCGTAAAAAATTTAAACCGTTCGTTATAATATGTATCCAATAAAAACAGTCGACATTGAAAGAAAAATTAAAATTCTATTTGACAAGTTTGATTCTATTTGTCAAAAATTATAACGAGCCGTTTTGAAACTTTACGAGTTTATGAATATGGGCATAAGTGTAAAATATAATTATCTGTAATTTTTATTTTAAAATCGTATTTCTGACAGTTCAAATGATATGCATTTCTTTATAATTTTGTTAAATTTCACTACAAATGCGCAATATTTATAAAATTTCAAATTGGATTTATTCTATTTTGCATCTGTAACAAAACTATTACAACACCCATAGGAGTTCGTTAATAGCTCATTCGAGTGATATAATAGACTAGTACAATTTATTTTTATATGGTTGGTGGCTAAGTATTGCAAAAATATCAAATGTCAAATCTCGTTAAATAAACGAACACAAACGATTGATAAGAATTTTATTTTTATATAATTTTGAATTTAAAACTAAGAATAAGAGAAGACATAAAATACCTAGTAAATTTAGCATGAAATTGTAAATATCATATGGTGTTACAAAAATAAGGTTAGAGTTGTCAAATGAATTATCAAACGTCATATTAATACCGCCAACTGACAAAATTTCTTAAATTTTGACATTACTATTTTTCATTTAAAAAAGGCATAGGAAATGCAAAATAGAAAAAATAGTATAAAGAACTCGTCATAATTGTCCATCATTTTGTTCGAAGGGTTGGATACCGCTGCGCATCGTGATGCAAACTTTCTTCCCAGAAAATAAAATGGCAATTATATATTCATTCTTTAATATACTATTACAAGTTAATAAACATGCAAAATAAAATCTGATTAATGATTCTGTACAACATTTACTTGAAACATTTTTGTCTTAAATTAAATGGGAAGTTTTGCTCAGGAAAATACTGATTTCCAGTCTTAAACGCCTATGGCCCACTTTTTAATTAACACCCTGTATATATTCAGAGCACCCGTCCCAGGCTTTTTTTTTTAGAACTCCGACGTCCTAGAAGTTCAGGAAAAAAATTAGCACAACATAATCGTATCTGAAGAATATACTTGTAATAGTCTCGATACCGGAATTTACCGGAAATAGGCGTACTTTCAGATTCAGATTTTCAAATGGAAACCTAGGTCATGTGTGGTATCGTTGGATGTGTATTCTAAAAACAAACAACTTTTATTGGAAACATTTTTTTATATTTGGTATTATTTACGAAATAAATAGTAAATGCTTAAGGTTGTCTAGAGTAAATTGGCGCACCCAGCAACAAAACAAAAGTTAAGATGATATATTTACTTATTTATTTTATTCATTATTTAGTGGCAAAAACAAACCTAATTCTGATTCTTCTCCTACGGCTTTCTTTGCAATTTTTTCTGTTAGAGTCAACGGCTTCTCGATATGTATTTTATTGTTTATTACATGAAGAATGTGAAATTTGTCATACATGTTTTTATTCTCATACATTATTAGCGATCTTAATTTTGTACTACTTATAAATTAATTATTTATGTTAGTTACAGTGTACTTTCAGCATGTCTATTTTTATTCCAAACAAATTAATTATAATGTAACCCAGCAAATATGATTGCTTTTTTATTGCTATTCATTTATACTTTTTAGATTATGAAAAAGGTTAATTCGTTCGACATATTTTGATGTAAAATTTTAATTAAGAATGGTATACGCACAAGCTACGTCACATTCAAATAAAAATGAACCAACATAATTTATTAAAAAATATAATACAAATACAAAATCATTCATACAAATTACTTTTTTTATACAGGGTGTCTCTTAAATAGGGGGACATGGCTTAACCACAGATTCCTGAGGCTAAAATAAGATGATTTAACCAAACTTGCTTCTACCGGAAAGTGTACCATTTAGCCAGAATTCTGCTTCAAAGTTCTTCGAAAAAAAATTAATTTTGCTTGTAATAATCGGACGCTTCATTCGATTTGGATGAAATTTGGTATGACAATTTATATGGTTATGTCATCTTTTAAGGTGATACATGTTATTATTAGTGAACCACTAGTGGATGAAATGTAGGTGTCCCAACGTTGATTAGACCATAACTTTTTAATGGCCACGCCGATAACGTGAAATTATTTTTTTTCGGAAAAATACATTCAATAGTAAACTTTTCTCTCTGTGTATAATTTGTGATATCTGTTACGGTTCAGACAGAAAAAAATAAAACCTGAGTGACTGCATCGTGAATTTTTTTAAAATAAATTTAATCTAGCAGTCTACCCAAATGTCATACAATTAATTTTTAATAACAGTAACGACTTGTCAATCTTCTCAACTTGTTAAGGAGTAAGCTAACATATTTATTCGTGTTATTTATAATAATGGTAGTAAATACTATTAGGCCGAACAAACAGATGTTACTAGTTTCTGAATATTGCGAAGGAATTTTTTGACAACCCATAAACAATTGTTACTGTCATTAGAAATTCGTTGTTTGACATTTGGATAGATTGCTTGATTAAATTTATTTTTAAAAAATTCACGGTGCAGTCACTCAGGTTTTATTTTTTTCTGTCTGAACCGTAACAGATAACACAAATTAAACAGAGAGAGAAAAGTTTACTATTGAATGTATCTTTCTGAAAAATTTCACGTTATTGGCGTGGCCATTAAAAAGTTAAGGTCTAATCAATATTGGGACACCTAAGTTTCATACACTAGTGGTTCACTAATAATAACAAGTATCACCTTAAAAGATGACTTATAACCATATGAAGTGTCATACCAAATTTCATCCAAATCGTATAAAGCTTTCTGTTATTATAAGCAAAATTAATTTTTTTTCAAAGAACTTTGAAGCAGAATTCTGGCTAAATGGTACACTTTCCGGTAGAAGCAAGTTTAGTTAAATCGTGTTATTTTAGCCTCAGGAATCTGTGGTTAAGCCATGTCCCCCTATTTAAGAGACACCTGAATATAAAATAACTTATTTTATGTATGTTAATAACACATCTTCTCAACAAATAAGCATTGAAAACACGGAGAACGTGCATTCGTAAGTTGCTAAATTGGTCTTTATACATTTACAAGGGACAAATGTCTTATAATCAGATTCACTATTATCGTATCGCAACTGACTATGTTGGTCGTATTATAGACATAATTTAGTAATCTCAAACTATCAAAAATAGATACGATTTATCTACAAGAAATGTTATGTTTGTTTATTTACTGTTTTTCAATAAGTATTGAAATATCCCTCGTTTAAATCTCCCGCGTCCCCCTCCACGCGTTAGCGAAAACAAAAGACAAGCGCGTTTCAGATCACGTTTGCGCGGAGACGCGAATTAGAGTGTAAAAGTATTCGACCTTCGTTCTTCTGCCAGGCAATACATCAACTTCACATTGCAAGGACTGCCAGACATCCAGGCTCCTCTCTTGACTCTGCCTCTATCTCTCTCACTCTGAATACACTCTGTGTGTGCTAGACAAAGACAGACACACTGACGCTTGTCGCAGCCCACATCAGGAATATTAAAAAGTAGACGGCGGCATTTGTAGACATTTTAGTCACCCGAATTAAATAATGGCCAAGGGACGCATTATTGTATTGAAATTTTTACGGGTGGAGGCTGTTAATTCTCGGATTGAAATACTGGGCGGCTCTAGCTTTTTTAATGGTGCTTTTTTCTAAGCCTACTATATTTCGTGTGCAAATTTATGTGAATTTTTAAACAACTCTCTGATGTATTTATATATCAAAGATATAAATATATCATCACGGTTTTCTGATACAGAAGATTGTTAGCAGAATTCAGAACTTCTTTTCGATTCTTCTCTTGAATAGTAATTTTCAGGTGCCCCAGATAGACAAAAACTAGGAACTAGACGAGATTATCTGGAACATTTCACCAATTTATGATCTACAAATAGGATAGCACTATAAAAAGAAAGGTTGGATTTTAAACAAACCATATCAACAAATTCTAATCCGCTTAAAATATTTACCTACCTGTATTTTCTTAATAATTGAATATTATTGATCTCGTTCAGTTTCAATTCGTAGATAATTACGGGAATTTTAAATTTTATTATAAATTATATTTGCTTCACCCCGAGTTTTATAAAAAACAGATAAATTTACGTCCAAAGTAAATAAAATTTTTTCGCGATCGCCCAGAAAATGAGCTCTTTCTGATTACTATTTAGACCGGAAAGTCCTTTGCTGAGCTAGCTCGGAAAGTTGTCTATAAGGGATCGGAAAGTACTTTACCGATCCCGGGACCGGTAAAGCTAAATGTTTCCATGGAGATCAGTTGTTTATTTATTTCTTATTTGCTCGCAGTAAAAAATAAAATAATACTTTTTTATTCTTTTGTATTGTACCCAACATAACCTGAAAGTGTCTATACTGGGCTCGCAAGCCTCCAAAGCTCGCCTACGGCTCGCTCTGAAATATGCTTGCTCACCCAGTAAAGTATCACTTTCAGGTCTTGTTACGTAAATTACTATTTCCTGAAATCATGTATTCTACTATGGCCTAGGCATGGAAGTAAAATACAACGTTGCCATATTTATTTTAAGAAACACATTTTACATTTTAATATGAAAGATAAGTATCCGCGAAAAAATTCAAAGTAGCTGACATCTGGTGGCAAAATTTAATAGTTCCCAAGTAAGGAAAACAAGTTGATGTTTACATTGAAAGAGATACGCGTTTCATAAAGAAAATGAGTAAATGTAAAAAATATTACTCAGTTCCACAATGTAACAATTATTCAAGTGAGAATATATTGTTACATTATTTTCCTAAAGATTTAAAGATGCGACAAGCATGGATTCATGTATTAAAAATAGGGGAAAAGGTTACAAAGTATATGAATGTATTTGTATGAACACCATGTACATCTTCATTACAATAATATTCTATCGTACTATATAACATTACTTATAAATTAATACCTGATTTTACATAAATGTTTATTCTCCACTTAAACTTATTTACATAGTAAATTTCCATCAAGTCGTCGAAATTATAATTGAATTTAAAACAGCAATGTTAAAATTAATTAAAACTATTTAAAATAATGCGCATTTATTAAAAGTAAATAAATTTACTGTAGAAATAAATCTCAGAGAAGAATTTGTTTATAAAACCGGACCTAAAACTTCTAACAAATTAAATGGTAATAGTATACATTGTTCTTCCAGGCTGCTTGAATTTTAATTAGCACATTCAATATTAATTGGAGTGAAAAAAATACCTATTATACCACTACTTGTCATCGTATCAAATACTTTATCTTGAATTTCAGATAATTCATCTTTGGATGGAGAATTTGGATTCTTTTTCTTCACTTCGGGATGGCAGTATTCGGAGATTTGCAAATAATTTCTTGCAATTCTTCATGCTTACAAACATATTTATGTCTTTACGAATTATTATCAACAACATTAAACTTTTAAATGCAATGTAAATTAAATAACTACGAATCACTCATGAAATGAATGATATATAGTAAATATTACTGTAATTACATTCTAATTAGTTTACCTATTGGCATAAATTAATGTAGCGACAATTTATGTTTGCATGTACCACTTAGACCAGCTTTGCAAGAACTGGTAGCACGCCATTCGCTAACATTATTTTTTAATTTAGTATTAATATTATGTGGTGCACCCTTTCGATTAGAAGTTTGAAGACACAATCCTAACAATTCCTTCTCGTCGGTATCTTTCTTTAATCCACATAACATAATGTCCCGCTATAAAATATTAATAACATCATATTTACAGGTTATACTTTGTGTACCACATATATTTACCTTTAAATACAGCTTCTCCTTCTACAATCGGCCTTATTTTTCCATTCAAATATGAAAGGATATCTGCTAATGATATTTCCATATCACAAAATTTAAATAATCACAGATATTTATTAAAAAAATACAAAAATAGCTCTTAACAACACGATACGTCCATATACCACAATGGTTATCTGAAGTTTGTTTTCCCAACTACGGTAAGCGATTTTGCTGCCATCTACATTTCGATTTTTTCGCGGATAAAATTAAAATAAATGATGTCCAGTATACATTTGTTTTAAATTCTTGTATGATTAATGAAAATAGGTTATATGTATCATTCAGTAATTTTGAATTCTTATACGATTTCAGAAAAAAATTAATACTTATCTCGTCATTGAAGTTCATTTTCATTTTCATGACCCGTTATTGTTATTAAAACAATTATCCAATAGCTATTGATTTGACAACTAAAAATCCATTTTTTAGTATACAGGGTGTTAAAAAATAAGTGTCACAAATTATGAGGACAAATAGTACTGGCCAAAATGAGTAAAAAAAGTTTAATCAACATGGGTCCGATCTTCAACTGTTTTGAGAAAGAGGCCATTTTGTATTAGAATCGAAGAAAAATTGTTTAAGATATAGGTCGAACAAAATTTTGTTTTTGCCAGTAAATAGACTATAAAAAACAATAACATTTTATAAGAAACATTTTTTCACTTTCTAATAGTTACGAAGTTATTTGAAAACTAAATATTGGCAAAGGTCGCTACAACTTTTGTCTTAGTACAATTATTTGATTTTTTTTGAAAAATAAAAACACATCTAAGGTGACCTCCGAAAGGTAAATGAAATATCTCATTTACTCAAAGTCGTAACTCTTACAGTTTTCGAGATAGCAGAGGTAAACACCGAAAAAACTTATTTTTCATTGCGTTATATCTCGCAAACTATTGAAGATCGGACCCATGTTGATTAAACTTGTTTTACTCATTTTGGTCAGTACCACATGCCCTCATAATTTCGGACATTTATTTTTTAACACCCTGTAGATCAACAAACTTGATTGGTTAATAATATTTAACCAGTTGTTAAAAATTAACCACTGAGTTACATAACGGGCCCGTATATAATTTAAGTATAAAAAATTTCAACCGAAAAAAATTATTTGAAAATGTAAGTGGTATTGTAATTATTATGAGTTGAGTACCTACTGAAATTATTATTTTTATTTAAGTAAATTTTTCTTATTTTTTGTAAGAATTCGTGCTTAACGAATGGTTTAAGAAATCTGAAGATAATTAAAAGCACCTGTGTCTGTCCCATAATATCTCGAGATTAATAAATTCCAAATAAAGAATTTCTTTCATTAAAACCGGTAGTTAAATTAAGCCAAAGCCACACCTAAATTTTAAACGTAACCTAGTCTACATATACACAATCATCTCTGACAAAAAACGCCTTTACCATCTTAATTTAATTAAGAAAATTAATTACCAACATGAAAAAATCAATCAGTTCTAACTTTCATCATTGCTGCCAACCGACAAAATTTAATTATATCATACAATGACAATGTTGCCAAGTTGTTATTAATCGTGTTAATTGAACCCGAACATAAGAAAGAAATATTAATCTAGATGATGATATCAATAAATTTTACATTTATTGTATTTTTTTGTTCATTTTTTGAACAAGATTCTTTTAAATCCTAAATAAGCTGAGATACATACATATATTTATTATTTACAAAAATAGAAATTGTCGAAGAACTATATTTGCACATGCACATAAAACTGTTACGAGCTAATAAAGTACCGCTTGTGTTTAGAATTTATAACCAAAATCAACTCTTCACATATATGCGTGCATAGATGAGAAAATTGGAATTTTTGGAATTATAGATATTTTAGATCTTATAGGAAAATAAAATAGTCTGATATTCAAAATGAGTTGGTGTAATAAGTAAACCCGAATATTTTAAAAACTAATAACTTTTTTTCAAGTTTTGTTTTAATATAAATAAATGATCCATGTTCTAATTTGTTAATATGGTGGACGACCCCATTGTTGTCCAGTCGTGAACGACTAAAAATAATTCTTTATAAAAATATCGTTTCTATGGTGGTCATACGTGCCCTGTTACCAACTATAAAATCTTTTAATATAGTATGTATGTTAATGTAATTATTGTTAATATACAGGGTGTAAATTTTAAAACGGGTCATAGGGCTATAACACTGAAAAACAGTTTTGTACCCGCCAAAAGTTTCTATATTAATTTATTGAAAAAAGAATTAATGCATATTATAAAGAAAAAAATTATGAATTTTATAGAAACTTTTGGCTTCTATAAAACTGTTTTTCTATGTCATAGCCCTATGACCTCTTTTTAAAATTTACACCGTGTATATATTGTTTATAATATTTTATGTTATATAAGTATTGAATTGCATTTCGCTGTCGAAACGTCGTTTTGTAAAAGAAAATTACAGAGCTTTACCCACATATTGTTGTTTATTGTATTTAACATTTCTTGTGCACATAACATTCTAATTATATCTCTTTTTTCACTGTATGAAGAAGTTCCTTTATGTCAGAGATTCTTCCAATTCATTAACAAGATTGGCGGTATCTCTTATGAATATATGCATTTTACCTATAATTTTAAATATTTAATTAATAAAACAATAAGAAAGATTAAATGTACTTCCCAGAAATGCTTTCAAAATGTCACGAAAACTGCTGATCATCTTCGTAAATGTTAAAATCGGGTTGTAAGGACCTTAAAACTTGCTTATTCACTAAATTTAGATATGCGATATGCAATTTTTAGCATGAATCCAATATCTCTCTTTGCGTTATCACGGCATATTATCCACTATTGGGTGTGTCAATCTGCTTTATATACATATTTTGGCAATGATGATATATTCGTACCGTGCGAGTGTTTATTAGGCGTCACTAGAGACTGGGGTCATTTTTGTACCCTTTAAAATTGGAAATAATTTAATATTTCTTTTACCATTTATTATAAAGCGTGCATTACATGATGAAGTTTTTCTTTTCAAGTGACGAAAGATTTCACACAATGATGAGTGCAAGAAAGATAAATGAATAGACTTTTAACGAAAAACTGAAACATGCGCTTTTTTTCTTAAAAGTCTCTAGAAGTTTTGACTGTTAAATAACTGTCAAATGTCATTTGTGTTTATATTTTTGATTTGTACATGTGTGGTGTTACAAGGTATTGAACTGAAAAATGGCAAAATGGGACAGAGAAATAATTGAAATCTTGATGGCTTTATTCGAAAAATTTAATTTAATAAGGTATAACTTAACTTTTGACACTTGGATATTTAAATTCACGCAAAATTTGTTCGTGTGAATATACCTGTAACGTCACTAATAAAGACACGTTTCAAGTGACTTGAAATAAAAAACTTCATCGTGTAATGCACGCTTAAGAAGTGTCTAATGGGGTCATGCAAAAAAAATGTTGCTAATATTTTTATAAAAATAGAATCTATGACACTTTATTATCCATGTTGCAACATAAAACATCCCAAAATATAATACTTTTCATTCATAATTTACTTAAAAGATATTCCCGCTACGATTTTCTGTGACGTCATGTATCGGCTACTCACACGACACTAGTCACACGTACATGAAGGTCACAAACTTCAAACGCGAAGTTAAACCAAATATTTATAAAGCTGTCAGAGGAAAAGTGCGCTCTATTCAATCTTTTTTGTTTCATAAAGATTAATTATTTCATTAGAGAAATAATATTTGTAATTGCAGGTTTGTGTGCTTGATATATAATTTAATATATAAAAGTGCAATAATTGTATATATATTTATATTCAGATAAAACATGGTGAAGAAGAATTGTACAGTTCCAAATTGTGAAAACAATTCATCAAAAAAACTACGTATTTATAAACAATCTTAATTTACATTTTGTCCGCCAGGGTGAACTGGAATCGTTAGGATACATGACGTATGCGCTCACGTGATGTCATTGAGATTTCAAATTGACCCCTATTTTAAAAAAATTATATCTACAAAACAATGCACACAAATGGCATCAAAATATTATTTACATATACTGTGACCGGTAGACTTCCAGGAAAAAAATAAAACAGAAAATGTGGCATGACCCCATTATTAATGTGTGTACCCATTTACGCAGTATATTTTTAATTTTAATAAAGTTAATAATAATTGCTGATTATGTCAAGTACTCGTACTTTATTCGCGTAACAATAACACCATTCTTCATTTTGTGTCACCGTAGCAATTCCACAAAAATTGCATTAAACAATTAAAAAGCAATTTCATCAACATGTAGTCTAATTGCACATAATTCACATTAATTTTCCAGCTGGCTACTTGGGTTTGCTTTGCTTTGCTACATCAAAGCTCTTGCTCTGTCGGCTGAGCCCAAACACATTTAATTATCACCTGATCCATCTCTGGAGTTAATTAAATTTCGTGACGCCTTTTTTCGCCCGGCCACCGAAACCCATTGTTCGTGATTTTTTCCTCGAGAAAACAATGCACATAGCCGCTACTCGGGTACAATCTGTGTTAAAATTTTAATTGTTATTTTCATGATGACGTATCAAGTATGCGTTGAAAATTTGATAATTTCCTAATAAGCGCACATCCTGTCGTTCAGATTGTGTTGGGTAGCACGGGAGGAATTTTTCAAAGCGGCACATATGTGAGTGGAACCACATATAGGGTGTTTCATTATCTATGTGTATACAATAGAAAATTATAACATTCATTTCGGTTCAAGTCCCACGAACGACGATTCCTCAAAAACTATAATACTTAAGACCTGTTTAACTACGTATTCCTCAATCTGACATTAACAGGAAAAGTTGAAAAGGTTTTGATAACAATTGGACAACCGGAAGTGGTAGTTTTTTAAAAAAAAAATCTGTATATTATTTTTTGAATTTTTTTATTACAAATAGTGAAGAAATAATAAAAATAAAATTCTCCATCTAATACACTTAAATTTTTTTATTATATCTTCCATATATTTAGAGATAAACAAAATATAATGTATATATAATAATAAAAATATGTTGCAATAAATCGCACAGTATAGACTACACCAACGAAACAAGTTGTCAAATTCAAATGTTTGTAACAGATAAATGTCAGTGTCAAAAATCAACAGTTTTACTCACATTACTGATAGCTTTTTTCGTGAAGAATATTTAATATTTCTTATTTAATTAAATATTTAAAATTATATATGTAGCTATATATATATTAATAGTACATATTTTATCCTTAAGAAATACCGCCGATCCTGTAAATGTATTGGATCCATGTTGAACATTTTAGAAGAGTAGAACAAGATTCCTTATAGAATGAAGGAATAGATATAATTAGAATTATTTGTGTGTACAAGAAATGTTAAATTCGATACTTGTGTAACAAAAAAGAAATAGCGAGAGTTATTGTGCTGGCCACAACGGATTTTTGTATATGGACGTCATAGTGGAAACCATTAAGATATTTTTGTTTTCCAATGACCTATAGAATATTTGTGTTTATTTGTTTCAAACAGCAAAAATGCAACAATTATTAAATATGAAAAACTCAATGGTTTACTATTTTTCCATAATTTAAAATTATTTGCATAATTAAAAATCAGCAAAATTTATATTTTCGTCTGTATACCGTACCCCATGATTTTTGTTTCGGCTTAAGAAAATACTGCTAAAATGACAACTTTTATCTAATTAAACATATTTTCATAATGTCTTATCCCTATGTTGGACAGCCTGTATTTTACATTTATTTGAGCAGTCAAATTTTTTTCTTTTTCAAAATTTATCAATACATAATTAACTGAAGTGCACTAAGGCCCAATCTTATCATGTCTGGTTAAAGTTTTAACTACCAGTTAAATAAACAATATTAGGGCCCGGTATTTTCATCTCCGGTTAAACAACCTGTTAATTTAACTGTCAGTTAAAAGAAAAACAGCATCGATATTATAGCTCAAATTGTAAAAATTACACGTGTCAATTTTTCGATGCCACATTGTTTGTATAAAGGACAGTTAACTTAACCAGCAGTTTAATCAGAGATGATAATTTCGGGCCAAAATCGGATTATTGACAGCAATTTTGTCATTTGACAGTTCATTTCGTGTCGGTTTTGTTTATTTCACTGGTAGTTAAAATTTTAACCAGAGATGGTAAGACTGGCCTTTACACTTAATTCACATTTTATATGACAAATATAGCTATTATGAAGGAAAGAAAATTACTGGATTTCAGTCAAATATTAAATATATTTTCCGCCTCTACCGGTTTCGACACCTCATGTGTCATCTTCAGGAGGTGAATATATTTAATATTTGACTGAAATCCAGTAATTTTCTTTCCTTCATCACCTTTCCAGTCAAGAAGTTCTTGCAGCCATAGCTATTATGGACCAAAGTTGGACAGTAATTATTAAATCCACACAAATACGTACTTAGATAGATTACATCTTATTATTATAACATATACTATTCAAAATAAATGACAACAATTTACAGTGTTTTTCCAACATTTAAAATGCAAAATAGACTAGAAACTGTTTGAATGTATCTGTTGTTTCTGTTAGCCTGGGGAACTGAGTGTAGCAGCTTTGCTTGCGTGTGATGCTGGTCTGGGTCTGGGCTACTGTGATACGCACATTGTGAGGTCTTATTATTATGTGGGTAATGTATACACGTCGGTTTTTTCCTTTTCGCTCTTATTTGCGCGTGTAACGATGTTTGCCGGCCAGCCTCTTCATGGAAAACAATTTGTTGCTATTTAGTACCATATGACGATTTCAAAAATATTCAGATTCAATAAGTTTTGTATTAATCTTTAATGATAAAAGAACAAATATATATAAATTACACTAAAAATATCTAAATATTTTGTTTATCTTTTGCCTTCCGTCACTTTGAAGTAAGGAAGGTCAAAAAGGTCGGTGTTGAGTTTGTAATGAATAAGCACGTTTTAGGGTCCCTAAATGACGATTTTTCTAGTTTATTGAAACATGTCAGTCTCAAATGCAATTTACATAATCGTGTTATAATATTATTGGATTTATAAAATCTTCTCCAAGGAACTTTTGGTAAGGAATTTTGTAGAAAATAGTTCGTGTTAAAATTTTAGTGGAAATTGTACAAAATACATAGAATTGACAGAAGGTAATGTGCTGCAGACATCAGATTTTTTTAAAAATAAATAAATATATCATCACGGCATATTATCCGTTGTTGGGTGTGCCAATCTGCTTTAGTACTGAAATGATAATGACATATTTGTACCATGCGGGTGTTTACCAGACGTCATCTCACGGGCACCTCATTTCTGGCGTGGAGAGTGCACCACAGGGGTCATATTTGTGCCATTTCAAATTCGAGTTTTTTTTTGACGCTGGTAGAGGTCGAACGCGGCCAAAATAAATTTTGGAATTAGTTTATGACTCTGTCTCTGTTGTGGTGAACTAGAGCTTTAATGCTTTACCTATATGTGGCTTGTAATATATTACTGTATAAATTATGATATTAAAGTTTTAGACTAAGCTAAACAATAAGCTTCTACATTCTTTAGGAACAAGTACTACATAAATTTATACAGGGTGTTTCAAAGCTACAAGATAAAAATTAAATAGCAGATGATACTATGTGATATAGGTACTGATCACGAATCAATTTTTTTTTTACCAAAATTAGCATAATTAAGAGCATATGGTTCTTGAAGTGTTAATTTTTAGTGCTTAACTAATGTTGAACAGAAAAAATTAATTCGTAATTATATTTTGATATAAGTATCTCAATTACTGTGTTTACATGCAGTTTTAAAACCGTTTTCAAAACGTTTTTAGTTTTGAAAACGTCCGTGCCAAACGGTTTAAATTTATCTCAAACCAAAATTAAATTTCACGGTTTTGACTTGAAAACTAGTTTGAAAACTACTCATTTAGGGTTTCCAATTTTCGAGATCGGGATCCCCTTTTCGAGGTCCCGGGATAAAAAATCTAGATCCCGGGATAAACCCTAATATATATTTTTTTAAATCTAACACTAGCAACAGAAGTAACAAAAATGCAGAAATACATCAAACAAAAGAATGTTTTTATTAAAAAATACAAAAATAAAAAATATTTGTTTTACATTTAAGAAGCAAAATTTTAAAAAATCATCTTTGGTTATAAAACTAGGAACTAGAAACAGAAACAGTGAGGAAAGTTTTATTCAAATTTGCTTGGTAAAAATAAAATATGCCCTTAGAAACACCAACGCGTTTAGACTCGAGTCCGAGTCTTTTAAGCGCGATCTAAGTTTGTTCGCAAATGAGATCGCCGATAAAAGGCTCTTTTAGCTTCCACATTCGTAGGTGGTACTATCAGTAAATATTCGTAACACTGTTGTAAATATAAGCCTCTTAATCCTCCATTTTCATATAATGACATTTCTTTTTTAATTACGTTAAGCGTGTTAAGACAACCTTTTGGATTTTCTAATTTTTGCCAATTAGGTTTACTTTTAGTAGTAACAGACCCTATGGCCTCTTGAAGTTTCTGCTTTAGGGTTAAACTCTGTGTCGGCTTTTTTTGTATTTCAGACAGAGGCATATTTTCATCATCAGAGTCCGAATCTAAGATTATATTTGTCTTAAAATGTTCCGATATATTTTTCACAAATTCAGCTATAGCTTCAGTATTTCGTTGTTCAAATAAATCATTGCTTTCCAGATGGGCTCTAAGATTTTGAAGGTAAGAGATGACCCCAGACATTATAGTTCGACGTTTATTTATACGAGTACTAAGCAGATTGAAATTTCATCATTTAAAAAATCGAGATTTTCGGGATCCCGATTTTTAATCCCGGAATTTTCGGGACGAAAAATCTTCCGGGATTTCGGGATCCTGGGATCCCGGATTGGAAACCCTACTCATCATGTAAACATTTAAAATTAATTTTAGATATTGCCTTTAGGTTACTAACCTACAAAAATAAACTGACAGTTGTGTAGTTCTAATGCGTAGTGGGACGCAGTAAAAAACAATTGGAATAATGGTAAAACGAAGCAGACTTGTTTCACATAATTTTGACTGAAAACTAAAACCAATTTTAAAACTGCATGTAAACATAGTGAATGCGATTTTTCCAACCGCAGGTCGATAATGAATAAAATTCGTCAAACTTTTTTTTAAAACTTTTGAATCACTAAAATGATAATCATTATATTTGGCACATGCGTACTTATCATGTGTAGAAATGTATTAATGAATGTATTTCTCCCATAAATGATTTTTAGCTCATCAGAAATAATGAATATGTAAAACAGTTAAATAATTCCATATTATTATAGGTAGTTGATTTAATATTTCCAAGTAAATAATCATTGTTGTCGAGCATTCCTCTTAGTCATTATAAATTACATTAATTATTATTTTAGCTGCAAATTGACACAGTTACATCTGGATTATGTTGAAAGTTGCAATTCACCGTTGGTTGGCTCGGGATAAAAACGTTTTATTTTGGAAACAAAACAGTCTGGTTGTGGGGAATAATTTAAAAATGAAATAGCGTAAATGCCCTTGACAAAGGCAGTGCAGTCGCGGTTGAAAATCCGAGTCCAATTATTCATTCAGCGGAGGACTGCTGACTGCCGACTGCAGCAGGTAGAGTAGAGTAGGGCCAGCGAGAATTCATAACAAACACAGCCACAAAAACCCTGCACCCGAAAACAACACTACACTACCACACAGAGCAGGAGTTAGTTAGCGTTTTATATTCCGATCTGTAAATTTGGAAGGGGAGACCGGGGATTGTTGTCACAATTTTCGCTTTTGATTTTTGAATATATAATAATAATAACTATATTTAGCATAAAAAAGCTATACAATAATAACAAAAAATAAATTTGCATATATACAATAAATATACAATATACAATAATACATAAGTATAACCTATTTACTTAAATAATACTCTCTTAATTTAGCCTTAATTTTTTTTAATTCTAAATTTTTGAACATAACAGGTAAATCATTATAAATTTTTACTCCTTTAAAAAACAATGTATTTTGCCCTTGTATTGTGTTTCTTTGTAATGTGTAATATTTATCATTATTGCGAGTTTTATAGTTATGTACCTGTTCAATTTTAATTAATTTATTTTGAAAGTACTCTGGTTGAAGCCCTAACTTTATTTTATGTATCAATAATATTATCTGCATTTCTACTAAATCTTTAATATTGCACCAATTTAATTGTAAGAGCATATATTGTACACTTGTATACCTATTGCAGTTTAAAATTATTCGCAGGGTTTACAGTTACCCATTTTATCATTAGCCTATCCGTTAGTGTGTACCCTTAGTTCTGTTTTCCTGCAGTTTTGAGACCATAGCTTTAAGGGGTTATTCAATTTTTTTTGCCAATCTGCCCCTACTCCGTGTTGGTTGTCACAGACTTTGGTGTTAATTCTCACTGGTTATTTAAATGAAAAAAAAAAAAAAAAAAATCTGTTGTGGCCAGCACAAAACCTTCCGTCAATTCGATGTATTTTGTACAAATCCGATACCAAAAGTTTCTTGAAAAAGATTTTATATATCCTGTAAAATTATAACACGGACGACCATTATGTAAATTGCACTTGACATTTCCTCATTCCTATCCAACGCATCGCACAATTATTCCTCTCTTAAATCTTCTGCTACAAGGTCCTTCCATTTTCTCTTTGGCCTTCCTCGTACTCCTGGCATTGAAACTGTAAGTCACTTGCGAGGGACACTGTCACTTTTGTTACTTTCTGATCCTATACTTTCCACTTTGGTTTTGCACTTGACACTGACATCTGTCAATTAGAATTTTTTGAATATATCTGCTGTTTCCATAATTTTTACAAAGCTGACTGATTTTTGAAAGTTAACCTTTCTTAATCTCTCTATAACTATATATCTATTGAATATGAAGGAAAATGTATAATCAAATCGTATAGAGAATAAGATTTTCTTTCATATTAACTACGTTTTTGCCAGAAAAACTGTTAAGAACTTCAAATAAGGGTACTTCCGGTTGACCAATTATAACCAAAATCTAATCAGCTCTTCATATGGTTGTAAAGAAGAGGAATACGAAAGAATCATAATTTTTAGAATTGTAGTTTTGGAGTTATCGTCGGAGAAAAATTTGTCTCTCACACACACACACACACACACACACACACACACACACGGTCACACACACACACACACACACACACGGTCACACACACACACACACACATACATACATACATACAGACATCAATGTAAAATTAGTAAAATCGTATTCTAGGGATCTTAAAACGTACTAATTCATTAAAAACTCTACACCTAATTTTTTGACCAAAGACAATACCTCCCTTACCTAAAGGTGACGGAAGGTAAAAATCAAAATTTATCAATAAATTTTATTTAGGACAACTCAAACTAAAAATTTAGGTTGATAAAAAAAACTAACAGGAGCCAGTAATTTAAATTTAAGACACATTTTCTGATTTAAATAAGAATTTAAGTGAATATTTAATGGTCAATAAGTACATTAGTCACTTTCGGCCGCACTTTCACAATTTTGACAACCACAAAAGTTATTCAGTCCGGAGGTACATGATTTGTGAGTCCAGTTATACACACTGAATCCATTTTATCACGCGTGACAACCATCCCCGGGGTTTTTGGACAACCAGTCCTGTACAGGCATTTTAGACAAATCACGATTTGGCGGAAATACCATATAACTTAACCTAAAAGTTGATACAGAGTAACATCATGCAACCTTATATATTCACAAAAAAAATAGTTGAAACATTGACTTCATTGAACAGAAAGTGAATAATCAAAGTTAATTATATTGTTCAACGAATATTTGTTGGTGTAAAAAACATAAAAGAACCATTAAAATCTATAGAATTGTCACAGGGCATATGAAACAGCGTGCATACACTCGCAATGATGTAAACACTTAGTAATTCTAGTCACAACGTCTACGTGGCAGTAGTGACTGAGAATTGAGACGTGGGACAACCTATCCGTGTGACAACCAGTCTCGGTCTCCCTTGCAAAGCTACCACCATCAATATACGTATAGCATTTAGGTTATCTTACCTAAATTTAGTTTTTTTGATACATTCATGTTGGTAAGGTGCGTTCGGCAAATGAGTTCTGTTCACTCTTTTCACTCTGTACACTCCTAGCACCGTTCGGTAATTACATAGAGTGATAAGCGTCTTAAAATGGAGCGTTCGGCAAATGCAGAATAGAGTCAAGTGGAGTGAAAAGTGTTAACTCCATAAGCCCAAGCTCGATATGCAAGCATACATGGAGTTTTTTTTGACATCTGTCAGATCATTTTGTATTTTTATGTTGAAATATTTTATTATACACAATTATTTTATATTTATAATATTGTTTTGTAGGCGCAGTATGTCGGAATGGTAAGAATTTTGTACCTTTTCTAATATATACTTTCTTCAGAATCATTAAAGAATAATACCAAACTGAATAACTTCTGTATGGTTCATTATTTTTTTTTTTAGCAGTGCCGTATATCAGATTGTCAAAAAAGGAGGTTATTACATTCGTGCACTAAAATTTTAACTCTACTCGTTCGGTTAATCACAAATAAAGGAGTGTACCTTGTTCCCTTGATCTACTCCAACTCCAGCTCTACTCCCACTCCACTCCAACACCGCTCCGTAAATACTCCAACTCCGTATGATTTACCGAACGCACCTGTAATACTGAGTATTGCATTATTCAACCTGTCAAATGTGAACTAGATATTTAGTGTATTCAAATTGTCATTTGCTCGCCTGTCAAATTTCTAAATTTAACAAAATTAATTAAATACGGCAGTACATTATATGAGCAAATGTTTTTGATCAAGAGCGTATATGTATGTAATGTCCACTTGTAATTCGCAATTAATTTGTAATCCGGGCCTGACTACTCCATTCCCTCCCATATCTGCTACTGTCTTACACTGAAAATTATGATATCGCTGATAGCAGCATCTTCTCGAGATACTCGCGTTACATGTATCTCTATCCATTATCTACGTCTTTGCTATGCGATGTTGCTGTATTGGACTTCGGAGATGGATGCAATCTGGTGTAGGAATTCGAGTAATTGATTGTGGTTTTGAGGTGATTATTGAGAGGAAATGAAATAATGAAATAAGAATTGAGATGGGAGTTGTTTTTGTATCGAAAGTCAGCTCGAACATAGGTGAGGTGAAGAAGCCAATGACTTGAGGAATTGCTTTATAATTCTTAAAACAATATCAGATAAAAACTGGTTAATTTGGTGGGATAGAGTTGAATCGGTCTATTAACAGCAAATTACATCTTTTTGTGATTTCTTGTTCAATGATATGTATTACATGTAGATTTCTTCTCACTTATGTAGAACAAGAAATGTTTGTAATTTCATCTTTTTCAGTAACAGATTTAAACTCAGTTTCATCGAGATTTTTTTCTTTGTCTTATTTGAACCTTGTATCTTTTTTAAGGTTCTTAAATAGTAACCGACTTTACCATTTTTATCAAGATATATATGTGTATAATATAAGAAGTCACCAGAAGTCGAGGGATCATAATAAACCGTTTATAAACTTGACAAATAAAATTTCGATTTTTCTTTCAATGTCGACTGTTTTTATTGGATAAAAATTATAACGAACCGTTTAAAATTTTTACGAGTGTTTATGAATACGGGCATTATATTGGTTTCTCAAGTTTTTCACAGAGTTGGCCTCTTTCCTAACAAAAATAAGAAATAAAATAGGTATTAAATTAAACAACTTTTTAGTCTATTACAACAATATTTATTTATAGTGTTGCTGTCAATTTTTATTATATTTATATGAATACAATTTTTAAGTATAGATTTTTAACAAGAACAATAATGTTATAGTCAAACATGCATAATATATATATATATATATATATATATATATATATATATATATATATATATACAGGGTGTCCACAATGTATGGAATACAGTGTGTCCCATTTAGAAGTGCCACCATTGGGATCTCGAGAACTATAAGAGATACAATGTCGGTTAAATGGAACTTTTTGTGCGCCTTTGGAAGGCCATTTCAGATGTGCTTTTGCTTTTCCAAAAATTTTCATAGGGCACTAGATAATGACGAAAAACTGAATATTGTAGATTTTTCTTTCTCAAATGACTTCTAAACTATTAGTAATTGAGAAAAATGTTTCACATATAAAAGATATATATTTTTATTAACTAACCAGTGGAGTACGAAATAAATTTTATATATCCGTAAATTTTCGAGATATAACACAAACTTATATTTTTTTAAATGGAACCCATATCTGATTTTAGTCTCAAAAAAATCAATATTTTTTTCTCTTTTCAATGATGTAAGGGTTATTATGTTTTATATTTGTTTTGCTCCTAAAATTTAATTTTTCTCTTTATTTTCATGAATTTTCTTATTATTTCCCAAAAAAACATTAATATTTTTATTAATTATATTGTATTTGATCAAAATAATTTGTTTTATGCCTTTATTACTTGATATTTTTATTCTAGACTCATAATTACAAATTACACTATGATGAGCCAAGGGCGACCTGATATAAAATATTATAAAAATTAATTTGATACGAATTTTGAGCAAAATTTTCTAACGAAATAAATTATTTAAATACAAGGAGTATTTCCAAATAGAAATCTACCAATATTTTCAAAATAATTGTAAATTTAATACAAAATAAGGAAAAAATAATAATTTTGAAGGCAAAACAAATATAAAACATAATAACCCTTACATCGTTGAAAAGAGAAAAAAATATTTACTTTTTTGAGACTAAAATCAGATATGGGTTCCATTTAAAAATATATAAGTTTGTGTTATATCTCAAAAATTTACGGATATAAAAATTTATTCCGTACGCCACTGGTTAGTTAATAAAAATATCTATCTTTTATATTTGAAACCGTTTTCTCAATTATTAATAGTTTAGAAGTTATTTGAAAAAGAAAAAACCAACAATATTCAGTTTTTCGTCATTATCTAGTGCCCTATGAAATTTTTTGGAAAAATAAAAGCACATCTGAGATGGCCTCCCAAAGGCGCATAAAAAGTTCCATTTAACCGACATCGTATCTCTTATAGTTCTCGAGATCCCAATGGTGGCACCTCTAAATGGGACACACTGTATAGTATATATCTCGGTAAATAACGACTGTATAATTTTTTTTATATAAAAGTTGTTTATCATTTTATTTCTCATAATAAGGCAGCATTCAGTTGTTTTTATTTCAGAAAACAAATGAGTAACGAAAAACAATTCAATTTTTTTTAAATAGCAATGTACCCTTTCATTAGGCTTATTTGATAGATATTTTATTAAAAGTCCCTATATATATATTGTCAAGTAACTGTCAAATGTCATTTGTGTTTATATTTTTGATGTGTGGTGTTCTAAGTGATTGTTAGTAAACTGAAAAACGGCACAAAGGAGTAGAGAAGTAATTGAAACCTTAATGGATATACAGGTGTTCGAAAAATAGGGGACCAAATTATACTGACCAAAATGAGTAAAATAAGTTTAATCAACATGGGTCCGTTCTTCAACTGTTTTGAGAAAGAGGCCATTTTGTATTAGAATCGAAGAAAAATTGACTAAGATAGTGGTCGAGCAAAATTTTGTCTTTGCCAGTAAATAGACTATAAAAAAACAATAACGTTTTATAAGAAACATTTTTTTCACTTTCCAATAGTTACGAAGTTATTTAAAAACTAAATATTGGCAAAGGTCGCCACAACTTTTGTCTTAGTACAATTATTTGATTTTTTTGAAAAACAAGAACACATCTAAGATGACCTCTGATAGGTAAAAAAAATGTCTCATTTAATCAAAATCGTAACTCTTACAGTTTTCGAGATAGCAGAGGTAAATACAGAATAAATTCATTTTTCATTGCTTTATATCTCGGAAACTATTGAAGATCGGACCCATGTTGATTAAACTTTTTTTACTTATTTTGGTTAGGACTATATGCCCTCATAATTTGGTCCCCTATTTTTCGAACCAAAGATTCAAGTAAAGTAAATTCGATGATATTTTATGTATGTATAACTTTACTTTTGACACGTAGATATTTTAAAACTTGATCGTGTAAATATACTTTTAAGGTCACTTATAAAGACACTTTTCAAGTCACTTGAAAAGAAAAACTTCATCGTGTGATGCACGCTTATTTTTGACCTTAGTACTAAAATTCTATTTTATAAGCTTTTCAAATATTCAAAGTTATAAAAATCCTTAGTTTTTATGATAATTAAAGAATTTTTATTCAGGAAACTTTTTCAAAATTTCCCATTTATCATTTACAAGAAAATAATTAAATTGTTAATTTCAACGAATTAATTATATATGAATAATTATAAACAGTAATTCATATGAATCATAAACATATGATCGCATATTCTATTATTATTAATTACGTCTTTAAGACGCCTTTGTAATTATCTTTGTTAATTAACATAGTCTTTTTTATGTCTTTTTAATTTATTCCAACAATTACTAATAATTAATTCTGTGGCACACCCACACGGGATTTTTGAATCTAGTGGTCATATGTAAAACAATCGGTCGTGTTGTGTTGTCCCCTAATTGTTTCCATGGTTGCTTGTTTGTCTTGGAATTAAAGAGCGGTCAATTAATCAAGTAGCCGTCGATTTGAATATTTAAGCAGTCAGCAGTCAGGGTTGAACAAACAAACGCATTTGCAATTAAAAATATCTCGCGGCTCAATCAGACCATTTTAATTTCAATTTTCAGTTATCACTCCACGCCCAGCTCATTATTCACAACCAGGGTGGTATGGGACACCTTTTTCGACCTCTCCCAATTCAACCATCGGAGAAAATACAAATTTAAGATGCGATGATAAGTGTTGCATTTAGGTTCGGTATTTTCATTATTGGTTAAAGGGTCTGTTACCTGTTAACCTAAAAATAAATCATCGATATTATGCATAAGTTGTAAAGATTACATGTGTCAATTTTTCGATGCGACATTTTTACCTCTCGCTAAGAGAAGTGTTGGATTCAGTCAGCTTGTTTTAAGGTCCCTAGAATTTTTACGATGATGTCTGTGTGTGTGTGTGTGTATGTATGTGTGTGTGTGTGTGTGTGTGTGTGTGTGTGTGTGTGTGTGTGTGTGTGTATGTGTCTGGGTGTTGGCAGGACGATTCCTCAAAAACTATAATAGATACTTAAAACCTGTGAAACTACGTATTCCTCAATCTGACATTAATGGGAAGAGCTGATAAGATTTTGATAACAAATGGACAACCGGAAGTAGTAGTTTCTCAAAAAAATCTCCAAAAATTTGTGTTACTACAAATAATGAAGAACATAAAATTCTCCATCTAATATCTAAATTTGTATTATGTCTTCTATAGATTTAGAGATAAAGAAAATATAATACATAGAATAATACTACCTTTTTTAGTTTAAGTTCTGTATTTGTTATTTAAACCCAACGTTTACATTGACATAAATATGTATAAATATTTTTATTTTTTTTTGTTAATTCACATTTATGTCAATGTATCCCCTGAAGAATGAACCAGTTTATGGTGCCGAAACGTTGGGTTTAAATAATAAATACAGAACTTAAACTAAAAAAAAGTAGTATTATTCCAATTAATAATATGAGTTCTGAAAGATATTTTAAGGTTTTTTTTTTGTTATTTAACATATTTATGTCAATGTATCCCCTGAAGAATGCACCAGTTTATGGTGCCGAAACGTTGGGTATAAATAATAAATACAGAACTTAAACTAAAAAAAAAGGTAGTAATATTTCAATTAATAATATGAGTTCTAAAAGATATTTTAATAATAATACATGGAGTAATCTGTTGCAATAAATCGCACAGTCCAGAATATACCATGAAAACCAGTTGTCAAATTTAAATATTTATGATTGACAAATAAATGTCTGTCCAAAATCAACAATTATACTGACATTACTGAAACCTTTTTTCTGAGAAGTACATTTAATATTTGTTATTGAATTATTAATTATATAAAATTGTAGGTAGGTATGTATATTAATAGTAATGTACATATATCTTTAAGATATACCGCCAATCTCGTCAATGAATTGGAACCATCTTGAACATTTTAGAAGAGAAGGACAAGATTCCTTATAGAATGAAAGAAAAGATATAATTAGAATTATTTGTGTGTACAAGAAATGTTAAATTCGATTATTATGTAATAAAACGGAAATGGCGAGAGGTATTGTGCTGGCTGCAACAATTTTTTTTTTTATTAAGATAAAGAAAAAAAAATTGTTTAATAATTACTTTGCGAGATATTTGAAATTATTTCCAGGGTCACAGATGACGTCACACTTTCTTGCGCAGCCTACTATAAAAACTGGTGTGAGAAAGATAGCTATAAGTTTCTTTAAAAATCAAATGCAGTTATAAAAAAGACAATAGGGCCCTCCACTCTAATTTTTTTATTATTTTAAATGAAAGTTTGTTTAATTTTGAAGCAATTTGTAGTATTAAAAAGTCATAATTGTTTTTAGTTCAACTGCATTTGATTTTTAAAGAAACTTATAGCTATCTTTCTCGCACCAGTTTCTGTAGTAGGCTGCGCGAGTAAGATAGCAATCGGTGTGACGTAGATGTATAGATGCTTAAAATCACTAATATTTCAAAAATTAACAATTTTTAAAAAACATTTATCGTCTCAATCATTGTTTTATCTTATCTACTTTAAATATAACTAACTTTTTACTCAATTTTCTGTTATGGTGGAGGATTCCATTATGACTATTTGATACCACGAATTGCTTCAAAATTAAACGAACTTTCATTTAAAAAAAATGGTTTACGGGCATTATGTACGGTCTTTTAAAAAATTTTAAAAGGTTTTTTACGTGAACTTAGTACTACGAGGTAGCGTCAAAAAGTACCCGGAATCGTATAGAGCTAAGCAGGTTATCGCTGGAGGATAATTTATTTCGAAAAGTGTACGTTAAATTTGTAGATCATAATATCTTCTTTCGTAATATGTATAGTTTGTGATGTTCAATAGTGCGGGCTGTAGCGTTTCGCGCGAATCTCATGTTTTACATCATTTTGAGGATTGCTATAGGATCATATTAAACTGTTTTTTCCAGTTTTACTTAAGGTTCTAAAAACTGGGCCTCCGAGTGTAAAATTGAATAACAAAAAAAAATTGAATTTAAAGTGACATCTGCTTTTTTTTTTTCTCTATATACTTGATGTAAAATTTAAAGGGAAGCAGAGATTTTACGTCAAATTAGCATAGGTCGAAACGAAGTACTTGTATATAACCTTGTTGGATTTACATATTATCCCCGATCGAGCATCCAGAACCATTTAATTAAAATGACTAATGTTTATTTAACATAACAAAACGTGTAATCATAAAAATGTGAATGCGAGCGGGTCGAGGGACGAGGACTGCCTCCACACCTGAGCTCGAGCTTGGCGCGGTGGTTAACGCGCTGGCTGCTCCACGTCAGCCAGGTGAGGATTAAAGGCGGACTCGGCCCACCTCTTTGTCTGACAGACTTATTGCCTTCTACTGAGAGATGCGTACGAGTAGACTGCAGATGCTACAATGAATAGGAAAGAATGCTCAGGAACTTAGAACTTCTTTCCAGTAATTATCAATGAAACCAGAGGTGCCAGTTAAAACTTGCAAGATATGGATAGAAAAAATTAAAATTTTATAAATAAGCAAATTTGGCATTTGAATAAGGCTTTGCATTTTGCATTCCTTTGAGTTTTTTACGCTCTTTTAAACAGGGTTGAAAAATCCCGAGAGTTTTATAAAAAAAATCAACCCGCCTGGAGTGGGACCCCAAGACTACGCTATGATAGCGTAGCGAAAAATACCCCTTACGTTTCACCTTCCTTTCCTTATCAACATCTGCGGTTGTTAGGGAAACGAAGTATTATTTGTCGCTACGCTATCATAGCGTAGTCTTGGGATCTGACCCCTAGGCTTTATAAAAAATCTGATGTGGACACCACAAGACTTCCTTGTATGCCTATGAACTATACATATTTTTTTAATAAGTATAATATAAAATATTAATTTTAATTTAAAAATAGGAGGATACATCGCCGTGCTAGAAAAAATGTAGGTTTTGAGTTATCAATATATTCTGAAAGCCAATTTCATATACTTTATGGTGCAATACTCTAACTTCTAAAACAAGACTTATAATATGTGTGTGTGTGTGTGTGTCTGTGTGTGTGTGTGTGTGTGTGTGTGTGTGTGTGTGTGTGTGTGTGTGTGTGTGGATATGTGTATTTGTATATGTCTGGATGTTGTAGACACGATTCCTCAAAAATTATAAGACTTAAGAACTGTTTAACTATGGATTCCTCAATCTGACATTCCTGGAAAAAGCTGAAAAGGTTTTGGTGACAATTGAACAACCGGAAGTAGTAGTTTCTTAGAAAAATTCTTCTAAATATAATTTTTTGGGAGTTTTTTTTTATTAAATATTGAAGAACATAAAATTCTCCATCTAACACACTTAAAATTTTTATTATATCTTGTATAGATTTAGAGATAAAGACACTATAATAATATAGAGTAATCTAATCGCAGATGCTAAGGCACTAAGAAAACCAGTTGACAAATTCCAATGTTTATAACGTAGTTTGTAAATGACATATGCCAGTGTCAAAAATCAACAGTTTTATTGACATTCAGATAGCTTTTTCTGGAAAATATATTTAATCTTTCTTATTGTGTAATTAATTAAATATTTGAAATTATAGGTAGAATTGTGGTAAAATGCATATATCCATCAGAATTACCGCCAATCTGGTTAATGAATAGGAAGAATCTCTGACATTTATAAACTTCCTCATACAATGAAAAATACATATAATTAGAATTATATGTGTGCAGAAGACATGTTAAATACAATAAAAAACAATATTTAGGTAAAGTTCTGTAATATTTTGTTATAAAACGACGGTTCGATAGCGAAGTGCAATACAATACTTATATAGCCTCATATGGAAATGGCGAGAGGTCTTGTGCTGGCCACAACAGATTTTTTTAAGTTGTCTTTGTATTGTTCTAGCACGGCGATATAGTAATCATGAAAAGGTGCACATTCATCTTTTTGATATTTTTTGTCCTAGTCCATAGCAAACTTAATTACGAAAACCAAAAAGTATATAATTTTTAAATTTACATATCTCGCTTGTACAAAGGGCTAATTTAATAGTACTTGATGTGTTAGACGCAGAATATAATTTAATTTGAAGCATTTATTTCTAAAAGCAAAATAAAACCTTTTATTTCAAGAAAAACTGTTATCAGCTTCAGGTAATGTATCTCTTCCGATTAGTTCATTTTAACCAAAATCTATTATGTTATTTCATTGATATAAATTGTCCTATATAACAAATTTTAAACGTTTTGGATTATATTTTTATATAATTTTTCATTAAAATCTATTATAGGCTTCAAATAAGGAACAAGGGAGGTGTACAACTAGTTGTAAGAGTCCTAATCCTAAATACAAAATTTCAACTTTCTACGGCTTACCGTTTTTGAGATATGCGAAATACGTACGTGCATACGTGTACCTACAGACGTCACGACGAAATTAGTCAAAATAGATTCAGGGATGGTCAAAATTGATATTTCCGCTGATATCTGCCTGGGCTTTTTAAAAAAATCGGGGTTTCTTTAAGACACCTGGTTTTATTGTGTGCGTAATCAATTTTTTTTTTTCTATATCACAGTTTGGAATTTAGAGATCAATAAAAATATACCATGTAAATGTGTTCCATCCATCAAATAGCTATCTATAAAATATGATTTTATGGAAATGGGTTTTTTAAGTTTGTTTTAAAAAACCCGCACGGGTTTTTTTGGGTCGGGCAAAATTATTACAACCTTGGTTTTAAATGATGTTGCTCAATTTTTTATCACTGTTGGTTTTCGAGTTACAATTTTTCTAAGGGAGTCATCACCATTATATACTAGGTATAAGATCTGTTATCAATTTCTGAGTCTGGTCGATTTTATTTCAATAAATATTATATTTTTGAAAAAGTTATCATCGACTGGAGTCGAACTCGGGTTATAAGATATATAACTCATCTGCGCACCCTATATTTATTTAATTTAATATATTTATTTATTCAATGTGTAAATTCAATTTGAATAAGACAAAACAAGCAACACAACAAATAAGCATCCTGAGTATCTATCTTTGTATCGAGTATCGACCTAACCTACCTATATCCTATGATGCTATATATGAATACAGGGCGTGTCGTAAAAAAGAAATGACACAGGCTTCATCTCGCCGTACGCGTCCGGTAGCTATTAAAGATAAATTGGTGCTCCAACACTGATAGATATTTTTTTGGGCTACCCAGAAATACAGAAGCTGGATTTTTGTTACAGCCATTCTTTATATTTTGTTCTGTCAGGATGGAGATATGATTTGACACGGGGTGATTATGTGTGATGATGAACAAAAAGAAAAAAGAAAAGGAGACACATCATTATTATTTTTATCCAATTTAGCTCCAACAACATTCATACTTATAACAAATAGATCAATTTTTTTACCCATTAATAAGAGTAGGTACCCTCAATAGTTATTTAAGTATTAAGGGCGGTAAGTGCAATTTACCGCTGTGCTAATTATATTTTTAGCATGATCAGATATTTGTAGCATTTTTATATAATGGGGTCATTTCGCAAATTTTAAATGTGTGTGTGTGTGTCCATATGTGTGACAAAAATTTCTCCGACCATAACTCCAATTATAATTCCCTCGTATTCCTCTTCTTTACATCTGTATGAAGAGCTGATTTTATTTCTTGAAAAAAACGCAGCTAAATATCATTTTTGACATTTTATGTGATTATCAATATAAAAGAATATATTATTGCTTGATTATACATTTTGCTTCATATTCAATAGATACAGAGTTAAATAATTTTAAAGAGATTAACTTCCATAATTCAGCCAGCTTTGCTATAACCATGGAAACAGCTGATATATTCAAATAATTCGAATTGACAGGTGTCACTGTCAAGTGCAATTTACTTAGTGTATGTTCGTGTTATAATTTTATCGGATTTCTAGAATCTATTCCAAGGAACTTTCGTAATGGAATTTGTAGAAAATTGTATATGTTCGTATTTTCAATTTTACTGGATATATAGAATCTTTTCCAATGAACTTTTAGTATGGGATTTGTACAAAATATAGGCTATCAAGCCCAATCAAGCAGTTTACGTCATAAATACAATATCACTAGAAACAATGACGTCATGTGTTATAAAGTTTACATGAACATGTGAAACAGATTAAAATATGATCTGTGGGTTGCCTTCATAAATCCAAATATTTCTTAAAAGGGTATGATTTTTTTCCAGCGAAATCCAATTTTATTTAAAATATTCTGCAGGATACCCCTTTCGCCGTTATAAATACTTCATTCTTGTAGTATATGGAACAAACTATCTAGTATTATGTGAGATCCTTAAAAAAAATACATTGTACTGCATACCATATAATTTCTCACTGTTTCTGTACATATAGATTTAATTTTCAAATTATTACAACAAATAGAACAGAATATTACCTCAATAATACAATGGGGTCATGCCACATTTTCTGTTTTATTTTTTTCCTGGAAGTCTACCGGTCACAGTACACGTAAATAACATTTTCACGCCATTTGTGTGCATTGTTTTGTAGATATAATTTTTTAAAAATAGGGGTCAATTTCAAATCTCAATGAGGTCACGTGAGCACATACGTCATGTATCTGAACGATTCCAGTTCACCCTGGCGGACAAAATGTAAATTAAGATTGTTTATAAATAGTTTTTTTGGGTTTTTTAATAAATTGTTTCCACAAGTTAGAACTGCATAGTTCTTCTTCATCATATTTTATCATTATTATCATTATAAATACAATTACTGCACTTTTATGTATTAAATTATATATCAAGCACACAAACCTGCAATTAAAAATAATATTTATCTAATGAAATAATTAAATCTTTTTTTTTTGCATGACCCCATTCAGGGTAAGAAAGGGCCCACCATTCTATTTTTCATTTTCAAAAAAAGTCAATAAATTAACTACAAGCTCTTGAATTTGACATGACAGTGACAGAGCATTTGACATTTTGTCAATGAACAACGAAACCAAAAACAAAATGCAATCACAATATAGGTTGAAAAGTATAATGTAGACATATAATATTTAGTAATATACATGTTCAGAATTACCAATATCAAACTTCATTTTGCAAAAATTAACAAAATTTTACTTAATAATAATGTTTCCAAATATAATTATTTCTATTAAAGGTTTCAAATACATAATAATAATAATAATAATAATAATACCAATAAAATACCGTTAATAAAAGATATTTAAAAATATAAAGAAAATTTCAAAAATCCCTAAATAATGACGTAAACCTCTTGATTCGCTGAATAGCCCATACATAGAATTGACGGAAGGTCACATCAGATTTTTATTTGTTGATATCGTGTAGTATGTGTTTTAAAAATAATATTACATAGTTTAAAATTAATTTTATGAAATGACCCTATTGATAGAATAACGAGTAGATGTTTTAGTAAAGGCAACTATGATTTATATTAAATCTAATAATATTGCTAAGATAATTTACAAATTATTTATTCATTTACCGCCCGTAGGCTTTTTGTACGATTTACTGTCATTGTTATCTTAGCAATCAAACCTTGTTCAGTAAATGAAACCTACTACTACCTTCGAAACCCAATCTGTAAATATTTAAAAAAGCGATCGTGCCAAAAAGTACGAGAAATATTCGACTTCAAAATAATAACGGCGAGAAGTATTTAGTTTCTCTCGCGGCAAAATATCTTGAGGCCGGTCCTGTAGTGGACAGGATCAAGTCTTCTTTGCTTTCCTCATACGGGATGCTCGTATCATCGCGCCTAATTGCTTATTGCCCTGTAAATTTTATCAAGTGTTCATCGTAAATACACGAAAAATTACCTTTAACGTTGTTAGTTTATTAATTTATTTATCTATGGGGTGTGTTCGGTCCATTGGAATTAAAATACGACGTTTCGTGGTTTGTTAGTCGATGAAAAATCGTCCTACTGCTCAGCTTAATCGTTTTTAACAACTCGTTCTTGACGGCTGATTTAATCGCTACCGAACGACCAAATGTTGCTAACACGATGGTTATTAAATAAGAAAATATATAATCGGATCTTATATTCATATTCTTGTCGTGAAAAATAAAAATGCTCCATGAAAATGAGCCGGTTTCACATTTTTTAAAAAGTGTTAAATGAAAGTTTGTGCAATATTTATCACAAGTAATAATAATAATTTATTGTTATCTTCGTAAATAAATGCTCCAAAAATAGTCATAAAAGAAAATATTGCACAAATTTTAATAGTTAATTGTAAACTATCTAATGGATATTTCGTGATATTTTCAAATTTGAGGCTCTTTAAGGAACAATATCTTTTAAAATTTAGTACTTAGAAGTCATATAAATATTCTTGCAATAGCCCTATTATTAATAAATATATCAACACGTCTTCTTATTCTTCGAAATCTGTTTTCAGTTTTCAAAAAGCATGAAAGTGTTCTCTTTGGTGCTCTCTCCATGACAGCTTCGAGGGTAGTAAAGCGAAGCCTGATAAACGTATTCAACAGTCCAGAAATATCATTACCGAAATTTGCGAATAATATTGTATATTGGCACACCCAGTAATGAATATACAGCTGTGATGATATACTTATCTATTTATATTTACAAGCATGTACTTCGATAAATTTCAGTACAATAATCTAAGAATTGGATGGGAAATAGATTCAAAGCTTGTTTGTATAAAGTTAGAAAAAAAATATTCTATTTTGTATTATATATTATGCATACTTTATTTTAAGTAAAATCTACTTTCAATACGTATTAGAATTTGTTTTTAGCCAAAATAGTTATTTTACAAATAAATAAAAAAATGTTTTAATTATTTCTTGCAATAGTACGGAAATTGCCTATTTCCCGCACTAGTTTTGAATTTAAAAACTCTTATTTCCCGCATATTGTATAAAACAAATTATATAAAACAGGCTTAAGAAATGTATTTTTTCATAAACAGTGTAGTAAGGAGAACTTGTAATTACTCTTTTAATTATCGTGAACACGTATGGCATTTGTATTTACTTATTTATGGAGCACAATTATTGGTATAGCAATGATTATAATTTATTGTAATAATTGACGCATTTTCCATGTGGTCAAAGAAACCGCTTTTTTATAAATTTATACTATTAAAGCAAAAAGTTATCTATAAATATAATGTCAAACATGACATTCAAAAAAAAATTACCTTATGATTACTTTTAACCTAAATCAGGACCAGAGGATTCTACTTCTGAATGCTGAAGGCACTACTAGGCCCTACAACACTCTGTAACAAAAAGAAAATAAAGTTACATATTAATAAAATTTTGTTTATATAAATTTCCGCTAAAAAAAAATTGAAAAAATTAAATATACTCGTATTGTTCTATTTATTATAAATACAAAAGTAATTGTAAAATATTTCATTTCAAATAAACAACATTACCAAACCACAATAGCATATATGTATTTCTATAAGAATTAGTTTATTGTACTTACAAATTATTTTAAATGTAATCGATAAACTGTGATAAATAATAAAACGTACAACACTGTAATCAAACTAGAGTTGTTGGTGACAATTGTGGGTGTTAATTTTCACCTTCATACTTTTTTTATGAGGAAGTAAAACTTGATGTAAAAACAGTTTATCAAAATTTTTAAAAAGAAGTCTTAAGTGTGTCAATACACGTGTTTTCAAATAGAAAATCCGATTTTCGATTTGAAAATTTTTAACCGCCAATCGGAAATGTACACATGCTCTACTCCCTCACAGAAATAGTATGGAGGTGAGGTTTTATGTTTTTATAATCAAACGAACAAGTTATCAACTCTAAACATTAAAATTATCAATTTTTAACTGCTGGTGATGAGAGCCATTGTTCTTTCGAAACGTTCGTTCATATATGTAAATAAATAAATAAATAAATAAATAAATAAATAAATAAATATATCATCACGGCATATTACCCATTTCTGGGTGTGCCAGTATCTACAACACATGTAGACATCGGTAATGATGACGATATATTTTACCGTGTGGGCGCTTACCAGGCGTCACCTCACGGGCACTCATAGCTGGTGTGGAGAGTGCACCACAGGAGTCACTTTTGTGCCATTTAAAATTGGAAATATTTGGCGTCTGTCGGGATCGAACCCGGTTCATATATGTAAGAAAAAAAATTATAAACACATCTTGAGGGGGCGGAAAAAATACTTTTTGTCCTCCTGAACTGTGAACGTAACAATCACACATCGTTGACGTCTATGGTAGTTGCCATTGACCGCACCGAATAAAGTAATAAACACACACATTTTTAAGTTGTGAGAGGCCATTAATAAATAAAGCTACTTTGTAATAATAAAGAGTACCTATAAACACGCTATTAACCGCAATTCATCGTTCAATAATAATAATAATAATAATAATAATAATAATAATAATAATAATAATAATAATAATAATAATGCCAACGCCATCTGTTAGCATTAGCAAATAATAATTCTCAGTCGGCAATGTCAATATGTCAAAATTGTTCAACGATAAACTTTGTTGAATGATTCATGAGAATTATTTATTTATTTTATTTCAAATGTATGAAATTCATTTTAATAAAGAATGCCGAAAAGAGTACGTAACATTAGATTCATTCATGTAGTTTGTTTAGAAACTAGAACTAGATATTATGTAGAAACTAATCTACTTATCCTACTTTTCTTCCAGCATAGACATTCTTAAATGAATCAAATAATAAAAGTGTAAATTGTTGATCTATGTCCCAACCTGTCAAAAAAGCATGAATATTTAACTCTGTACATGAATTAAAGACGTTAATTAATTGAACAATGTGAACAGCGTGAATCTTAAAGCAGCTAGCTTGATGACAATGGTTTAAGGTTAGCAAGCAAAATTTATAGAAAATACAAACATTAATTGATATAAAATATTAATAATAAATAACCTTTCTTTACAAAATATTTTTATTTTAATATGTACATTTCAACTGCAAAGATGTCATCAGTTGTACTAAAAATAAAAACATAATATTTAAAAATATCAAAATTATTTAAAATTTTATGTCAATCACAATATTTATATCATACTTGATAATTTAATTATAAATACAAAAAATAAGTAATAAAAATAGTTAACTTTGGGATATTTATATGGGGTATGAATTTAAACAATTGGGTTTACAAATTTTAGTAGTAGATTCTGTAGTGGTGATAAATCAGTATTTAATAAATTTTATGAATTTTTTTTTTTCTGTACATATTGAAATAATAATATTTTGTGAAGAAAGGTTATTTATTATTAATATTTTATATTATATCTTCACGTTACTCATTTACTTAATTTAATGTTCAATAGATATCTCGGGCAAAAAAAATAATACATAATGTGTGCGTTAGGTATTTTTGTTTGAATTAATAAAATTAATCCTACCTACGTGTAAAATAACACCTACCGCACGTATATGTAAATATCTATTACCTATAAAAAAAACTCACGGCTGCGTAACTCGGGCCGAGTTTTGACATTTAATTTAGGTTACGTTTATGTATATTTAGAGAAACGTAAGAGCTAATTAATTACAGATAATGTTATCTTAAATGCGTCTGTCATGGATTCTTGTATTTCACATATATTGTTCTGATAGTTAGTATAATTATGGGTATGAAAATATTAGAAGATATGTAGCAGTAATTATTTTTTTATAGCTAATTTAAATTTTTAATTCAGCCATTTATAATATCAGTATCCATTCCATAATTACATTATCACTATTCTTCCATCCCTATTTAAATATTCCACATAACTTGTAAATCAAAATAATAGCTCGCTATTAAAATCTTCCTTCCCCACCCTGTAATTAATCCCCTACGCCACTGGTGCATTCCCGAATGAGTTGTACATTATTAAAAATAAACCGAACGCTTAAATACCTCGCTATGCTGGCTGAGCTACCGTGGTGAGGTTGCCAGGTTACCACCTATCGTCTTAATAATATCATTTTTTTCTGGAGATTTTAGTCAGGTGCGTAGGGCGTGTCAGGGAAGCGGGGGCAAGGGCGGGCTGCATGGTGAGTTAACATAGGTGTGGCAGAAGATAGAGCATTGTTGGATGCAGATGGCTACTGACTTACGCAGAGAAGAGAAGATGATTAGGTCATAAGCGGAGGACGATGTTGGACACTGGGGCACTGTATTAATACACAATTTGTACTACAGATGCAAGTACAATCAATGTCAACATTTCTTAATTTTGGGGAAAAAAAACTTTCATTCTTAATAATACCAAGAGTACCTTTCTGTGAAACTTGATATTCCGCATTATTAATGTTAATCACAAATATTACTAATTTAAACTGTCTAGAGCACTAAAGCTTATCAATATTTTACTTTTACTGACTGCTTTAGTTATTATTGAAATTATTTGTCTACCGATGTTCCACTTTTATCAGCTTAGTATCTAAATCGTAAATTTATTTGCCCTAAATAACGCCATTATTTAGGATTTTAGGAATTAGATTTTAGGGTTTTGCAGGAGCACACTAAGTCTTCTAGTTGACGCGCACTAATTAAACAAATCATGTTCGTTTCTATAATTTGTACAAAACGTCAAATTTACTGTCAAATAATATCTCTTTAGCTTCTATTTTATGAAATATAATATCAACATTTAATCTAAATCATCAAATTATATCGAATTGTATAATTTATTTTTGTTGTTCTAAAGTGTTTCAATACAAAATGGATGTCATTAGTGTAACATTCGGAGTTGTATTTATATGAAGAAGACCTAAATACTAAATGCCAAAATGCAACATCGGACACAACCTCAATCAAGGAGTTGATTTACAAATCAAGGAGTTGATTTACAAATCAACGCTGATTTCTGAGTCAATCCAATTCCCATTAAACATCATATTAATCTAGAATCAAAATCAAGTCTCTACTGATTCGTCATTTTCTATAAAGCAGAATTAAACACTGCCCACATCTTTGTATCTTAATTTTGACAATTATAGTTATATACTGGGCTACCGTCTGGATTCTAGCTGTTATACTTATTTGTAACTTTAGCTCATGCTTCTTCTTTATCTTTATTTAAAACCGTATTGGTTATCTTATTTTCTAATAGCGAATTCCATTTATATATTTAGTGATAACTTTTTTGCACTGAGTGCATAACATCAGCGCGCACTAGTTGAGTTTTACGTGTATTATTTATATATTTATACTTTTAGAGTGGACTGAACCTTACTGAGTGCATACTTTCTTGCACTTACTACTGTAGCATGCTAAATGCGTTAAACTGGCTAAATATCAAACAGAGAATATATTATTTAACATTAACATGCATTTATAAAATTATAAATATTTTTTTCCCTAGATATTTAAAGCAAAATTACATTTTTAAACATGAATGTGCAAAATATAATTTAAGAAATTTGATTTAGGCTTTAGGCCCGATATTTTCATCTCTGGTTAAACTGCCGGTTAAGTTAACTATAGGTTATAAGAACAATGTGACATTGAAAAATTGAGTGTAATTTTTACAATTTAGGCTCTGCTTTCTTTTAACTGACAGTTAAATTAACAAGCTGTTTAACCACAGATGAAAATACCGGGCCTTAAAAGTAGAAACAATTTACAAAACTAGTACAGAAAATTCATTAGATATCAACAGATTTAAATTGTACAATAGTATTCCAGATACAGCAAAAACTGAGTCTGTTTAATTAAAAAAAAAATGTATTGAATTTATTAAAGATTGTTTTCTTTGAAACGTACTAATTATTATGTAAATAATTTTATGTTAAATAAAATTAGTATTATTATTATTATTATTATTATTATTATTATTATTATTGTTATTATTATTATTTTGACAGAAAGTACAATTCATACGTATCAAGTTATATTACAACTATATTTCCTGTCAAATTTAAAACAAAACTAGGAATTTGTTGATTTTGATTGCTTGTTTCAGAAATCAAGTTGGTGAATTAGAACAAATGTTGATCTACGGATTAGCTTGATCCCTCAATCAGTTGATTATTAATCAACGAACGAACGGTTAATTCGACTATTAGAGTAATATTCTAGATCATTTTCTTTTATGAAGGTAAATTCATCTCCTATAAATTTAGTGCTATCCTTTACTACAAAAATTATTTTGCTGTTTTGAGACTGGAACGATCCGGAAAGTCGTTCCGGTATTTTTTTTTAAGAGCAGAAATCTGAACTCTGCTGCATCGTGCGCCTATGCAGGTGGCGGTAACAAAACACGGTGTTGTCCTCGTGATCGTGATACGTTGCCACGGCAACGCGGCACGTTATAATAATTCTGTCCAGTTTTTATTCACGCGTCCACTTCGCTCTTTGTAAAGAGATAATTTCAGTGTTTTTGTGTAATTTATTGCTTTGTGTTGGCACCACTGCGCGCGCATCTCACAATACGTGCCTTGCTTCACTTTGATTCTCACTTTTCAACTATTTTCACTTACATTTGCAAGATATACACAATTTTATATTTTGTAGTTAAAAAAAATTAACACGGAAGAGTGTTATAAAATAATAGAATAATGCGAAACATTCAAATTTATTTCTTTGCCTAACATAATTTCGCGCCAAAAACTTTGTAACGTACATTATCCTCTACTGACGTGAATGTCGTAGGTACTTAAAAGAACTCTCATTTTTTTAATATATAGTAATAGACTGAAGGGAGTCCTTTACCATAGTAACAAATTAGAAAAGGGATCATTCTATTAAAATAGACCTTAATACCATTTGATAGATTGTCAAATTTTAAGAAAAGATATTAGTTTTTAAAATATTCGTAACATCTACCTCACTGTTATGCAATTTGAAAAGTTTCAATTATTTTCAAATTTCAGAAAAGATATCATCAGAGACATAATATATTCTCAAAATTAACTGTAATTTTGATTCACTTATGTATATAGGGCCAGATTATACATTGACAGCACGATTGACAGATAACTTGTCATTTGTCATGTTAATTTCAGAATGTGTTGTAGAGACGCTGCGTGTAAGGTTAGAATTTCGGCCTACTAATCGCCAACATCAATACGAGGTGTGTTCAAAAACTATCGCGAATTTTGAATTTTCGCGGGTTACGTATATTCGAATTTCGATCTTTTTGTGGCTTTATGTTGGTACTCATGTCTCTCACTTATGTCGACAAGCTCGGCCATTTTGAATGTTCACTTAATTGTTGTCAGCTGCTTTGCTTGCACGTGTTTTGGATCGTCTTCGATTTTTACCTATTCAAAAAAATGGAACAAAGAACCTGTATTCCGAATGTTGACTGTGGCATACGGAGAAGCTACCTTGGACCAAAGCAACGTTTATCGGTGGTACAAAATGTTCTCAGAAGGCCGAGAAGATGTGAACGACGAAAAGCGTGCCGGACGCCCGAGCACTTCAACAACAGACGAAAAAATTAATGAAGTGGAGAAAATGATATTGGCCAATCGTCGAATCACCGTTAGAGAAGTTGCTGAGGACCTAAACATATCGATTGGCTCGTGCCATTCGATTTTTATCAATGATTTGGGCATGAGACGGGTCGCCGCGAAATTTGTACCAAAATTGCTCAATTGCGACCAAAAACAGCATCGCATGAACATTGCTAATGAGATGTTGGACTCTGTCCGCGACGACCCAAATTTGCTCCAGAGGGTCATAACTGGTGACGAATCGTGGGTTTATGGTTATGACGTGGAAACCAAAGTTCAATCATCTCAATGGAAGCTGCCGCACGAACCAAGACCGAAAAAAGCGCGCCAAGTTCGGTCGAATGTGAAAGTTTTGCTGACAGTTTTCTTCGATTGCAGGGGCGTGGTGCATCATGAGTTCTTGCCACAGGGTAGAACGGTCAATAAGGAATATTACCTGCAAGTTATGCGCAATTTGCGCGAAGCAATCCGCCAGAAACGCCCGGATTTGTGGAAGAACAAAAATTGGCTTTTGCACCACGATAACGCCCCTGCTCACACATCGTTGCTTGTGCGCGACTTTTTAGCCAAAAACAACACACTAATGATGCCGCAGCCACCGTATTCCCCAGATCTGGCCCCCTGTGACTTTTTCTTGTTCCCTAAACTGAAGAGGCCCATGAAAGGACGACGTTACGCTACGCTTGACGAGATAAAGACGGCATCGAAGGAGGAGCTGAACAAGATAAAAAAAAATGATTTTTTGAAGTGCTTTGAAGATTGGAAAAACCGTTGGCACAAGTGTATAATATCTCATGGGGATTACTTTGAAGGGGACAAAATAGATATTCAAGAATAAATAAATAATTTTTGAAAAAACACAAAATTCGCACACCTCGTATGTTAACAAATTTTATACGCCGTAACCATAGATACCATATACCATTGCTGAAGAAATGTCAAAACATGTGTCAAACGTTACTGACCTAAACAAAATTGTCATAGAATAATGATAACAACAATTAACGCGTGAGCGCAGCGAGCGCATTAAAATGTCTCAATTATAAATCGCCTTTATTAACACACTTGATAGTTAAATAACTATTAAATATATTTATATATTTTTATTTATTCAAGTAGATCAATAAATGTGTCTCCAATTATTAGCGAACTCCACTGTTTGAGAAGAAAATGATTTTAACATTGACGTCATAAAATATTTAATAAATATATATTACGCCTGAACAAATAGCAAATTTTAGAAATACAGATCGCTTTCAGTTTTATGAATTTTCAAAAAAGATTTACAACATATAGTGGAGGACCTAATGGGGTCATTTCACATTTTCTGATTTTTTTTTTTCTTGAAAAAATAGGTCAAATTAAACATGTATGTGTATGTTTTACATCTTACAAGTCTTTAGAATCACACATATGATTTTTTAAAAGTTGCGTTTAATTTCAAATATTTCAACGGCTGACGACACATATTCACGGATACGACAGTCGAGCTCTATCGGTTTAATTTAAAACTATGATTATTTGGTTTGGTATTTATTTAAATAAATGGTTTATTTACATACCTTATACTGCACTAGTACTTTTAAAGAAATAGAAAGTATTAATAATCTTCTCTCTTGTATATTTTTTTGTCAGCTGTCACACTTTTAGGTTAGGTTACTGTTTCATGTTGTGAAGCGTGTGTGTGGGAGAGAGAATTGTCTTTGTGTGAGTATGAATTTGTGTCGTCACAAATTTAGTCCGTGTTTAATAGCGCGAAAGTTTATTAGCAAATTTATGAATGAAAAGTCGCATATTTCAAATTATTTTCTATTATTATATTTATTAAATGAGATGGATTTCATGATTTTATAAAAAAAATCGACAATTATTTTTTTTGAAATGACCCCATTATAATTTTTTTTTATTATATCAAATAACTTTTGCGATTACCGTTTTCTCGATTATGTCACATTCCTAGTAATAATGAACACAGAAATCATTACTATTTACACAATTCAAATACATAGTGCAATTACAGTTTAATTTGTGTCAATATGGAATACAATATTTTCTCATGAAAATCGTAATAAAAGAATTTACGTCTCATTCAACATAATAATAATTGGGGAGTACAAAAATCGATATGTTTATTTAAGAGAAACATATGTAGTCTAATTATTTTTTAATTTGTATCGTTATTCAATAACAGTAATAGAATATTTTTTGTAATAGGTACAAATCGAAGTGTGTTTTCCATGTCTCATTAGTGATGGGAACTTAGCATATTTTATTAATTTGACAGTGTAATGACCAGGGCAGCGTGTAATTATAAAGATTAAAGTTTGCCCGTACACCACAAACCGCTGTGATAAAAGCCTGTCAAAATAATTATTCAAATTATACGTTTCTATAGTTTGACCCGTTCACAAATTTATGCATTAATATATATTTTATAATACGTCAATTTCTATGGAATTTTCTAATGAATAATTTGAAAATAATTGCCCGAATGCTGTTATTTATTATTTTCGTTTCAGGATTTCATTGTAATTAGTTGACTATTTGGAATTAATCATGTTTGACACGTATACTTAACCATGTGTTTGACATACACCAGATAGAGATGTTTCAAATATACTCGTAATTGTTAATTAATTTTCACTTTGCTATACAATATACAAACTACTTCACTATTCTACAGATTTTTTTCCACATGGTACTATAATAACAATTTTATTTACGTTAATAGTAATATCCTGATAAAATCACTATTTTAACATCTTTATTTAAACATACAGAATAACCACAAGCATCATAATAGTTGTATTGTTATAATTTCAAACTAAATTGTACACATACAGGTTGTCCAAGATAGTGTCCAATATGAGAATTTCGAGTACTAAAACAAATATGAAGTCGGTTAATTTAAAGTTTTTTCATTAAGAGGCTATTTTACTGATGTATTGTTTTTCGGGACACTAGATTAGATGAAATTATAAATTTTTCGGTACTTTATTTTTAGAAATAACGTCCAAGTATTAAATAATGATGGATGTTTTGAACGACGATGCTGATTTTTTATCACTATTGGATTTCGAGTTACCTATGATGTGAAAAGTTATGCCATTGAAAAGAAAGGTTAATTGAGCTTTTCAATAATGTATAAATTATCTATCTTCATTTGTTTCAAATACCAATATTTTACATCGTTGGAAAGCTAAAAAAAAATCTGATGTGGCCAGCACAATATCTCTCGACATTTCCATATTAAGCTATATAAGTATTATACAGGGTGTAAATTGAAAAGTGAAACATAGGCGTTTAACATGGGAATTCCGTTTTTCTTTGGGTAAACGTTACCTAATTATTTTATACAAAAATACTTCAGGTAAAACTTATAGAGATTTAAATTCATATAAACTTATTCATTATAAAGTTATAGTTTTTATGAGTCTTTAGTCTAGGCAAATAACAAATACGTTATTTTTAAATGTCATTTATAACTAAATTAGAAATAGAGCAGTAAATTAACACAAAACAAAAAAGGTAAAATGTTTTAAGTTCTAATTGACAGTTAAAAACAATACATATGTTTATTTTTTGTCATAAATCCATGGCTGCCTGCCTAGACTAAAAGCTCACAAAAACTGTAACTTTATAATGAAATTTTACGCTTATATGAAGAGCTAATCGCTTCACATGATTTAGATGCAAAATTTAAATAACTGTAACTTTACACTTATGTCTCACTTTTTGATGTACACCCCGTACATACCTAACATTTCTGGTACCCAAAAAAATACTAATACATCTCTTCTTTATACAGTTTTGTATTTTTTAATACATGCTATGAACAAGTTTCCTCTTACTCTTCTAAATATTCGAGATTCTTCCAATTCACTGATGAGACTGGCGGTATACCTGAAGGGTATATGTAATATATGTATCTATAATTTTAAATATTTAATTAATAATTAAATAAGAAATATTAAATGTACTTCCCAGAAAAAGTCGTCAGTAATGTCTGATGTCTGGATTTTTGACACTGAGATTTGTCTGGATATTTGTCTGTCATTTACAAACATTTTCATTTTTGGTTGTTTCCATGGTTGTTTGGGCTGTGAGATTCATTACAACATATTATTTTATAAATTTATATTTCACTATCTCTAAATCTATAGAAGATAAAATGGGCACCTGTATTGTTTTGTTAACTACTCGAATCAGTCGCGAGTTGAGTTACATCTATTTTCAAATTAACTGTAGATCTTTATAAATTCACTTCCACATTTAAGGATTATTGGAACACTATATAATGAGTATTGATAACATCAAATTCAAATATATATTATTGGTAAAACATGTTATTGATTCGGTGGATGCTAATTTCTATATAGGTTCGTTTACAGATAGGTTTGCTTTTATTTCTTCATATTTCAACCAATCTCATTTTGGTAAAAACTTGACATTGGTTATTCATGCATTGACCCACAGATACAAACTTCTAATAATTACCCTCCAAAAAAATAACATAAAAACTGTGAACATATTTCCCTTTCCCTTGATTGTAGTGATTTGTATAATTCCCATTAGGCTATGCTATCAGATTTGGTTGGCGCGGAATCATTAAATCTCCATCAGGTGGATCGGGCGAAAGAACAAGGCAGTAATAATTACACCTCATGTAATGTAATATACACCACTGCTTGCTACTGCTACTGACCAGGACCAGGTGTTGACAGGGGAGGCAGGAAATGACGTGCACGCCACTGGAATAATTAGACCAAAAGGAAAAGATTGAGAGATAAAGGAATGTGGATGGAGGGCTAATGAAATTATTGCGTTCCACAAAATTCATCAATAATCAAATAGAAAAATATTGTAGATTCACTAACGCTCATAATTATTAGCCTATTTGTTTTCATTTCTTTCCAATCTGATCCTAGCAGATTTTTTTGCGGAGCGTGCCATGTGATATAATCTTATACAGCTCGATCCTCAAAAAGTTTCAGTTTAATTCTCATTCTTTGATTAGCGAATTCTACTCCAATTTTGATAGTTTATATCTTAAAATATACTTTAAACTATACCTTCCTACTGTCTTTTTTGAATATATTTTGAAGATTAAATTTTAATTACCGGAATAGAATAGAATTCAATTCAATTTGATTTTGAAATTCTGGATCTGGTCAATCAGCACTTACCACGTGACTTCTCACTGCTTGTCATTTGACGTTTCACCAGTTACCAGTTCAGATTTTACTTACAATTAGCTATGAATTTGTTAGACGATAATGAATAAGGTGATTTTTTAATAATATCGGGATTGTTTTTTACTATTGTTGATTCAGATATTAAAGAAATAAAACAAACACAAACTTAAAAAATCTGTTGTGTCCAGCACAATACCTCTCGCAATTTTTATATTAGGCTATAGAAGTATTGTATTTAACATGTCTGGTACACACAAAAAAATGGTAAATTACGTCTATTCTTTATTTTTCAATTCATTCTATGAACAAGTTTCCGCGTACTCTTCTAAATGTTCGAGATTCTTGCAATGCATTAACGAGATTGGCGGTATTTCTGAAGGGTATATGATGAATTATATTTATAGTAAGCGCGTGTTTAGTTGACACTGATACTGTAAATACTTTGACTTATAAATGTATCCCCTTTCTTCTTATACCAATTTTAGATGTTAACGGAGTATTTTCCTCGTTATAGCAAGAACATATTATATTACTATTTCATTTCGACTTGTCCATGTACGAATTCTTTGTCTATCTATAATTTTAAATATTTAATTAATGATAAAATAAGAAATATTAAATGTACTTCCCAGAAAAAGTCTTCAGTAATGTCTGGATTTTTGTCACTTTGAATTACAAACATTTTAATTTTTCATCTGGTTTCCATAGGGTGATTGATTCATTATACCTACAATGGATTATTTTATATACCGTGAATATTTTTTAACGTGAAACATTGGGTTTGTCATGTCCGTGGTTACGATTTGACATTTGATTGACAGCAATGTTTTGCGTGTCCCATTTAAAATGAAACATAGGGAACGAATTTGACAGATGTATTATATTATGTAAGAAATTTAGCTAAGTCAGAAAACCACTCGAGAGCACTAAACATATTTCGGGCACACAATATTTTTTTTTGCAACTATATTTAATTTTTGGGAAACAGGTATAATTATTTAAACAAAATTAACCTCTAATGACGTCTTGTCAATATGACAGATAACCGCTGAATTTTCCTATAAGTTACGACACGACTTGACATTTGATTGACAGTAATATATTTGCCTGTCTCATTGAAAACATAGGGAATGAATTTGACAGAGTATTATATTTAAATATTGTAAGAAATTTGGCCAAGTTAGAAAATCACTCGAGCACAAGGTACACTAAATTTAATTTAGAAAGCAGGTATAATTATTTCAACAAAATTAACCTCTACTGACGTCTTATCAAATGTCAAATTCGTTCCCTATGTTTCATTTTAAATGGGACACGCAAATACATTGCTGTCAATCAAATGTCGATTCGTAACCATGGATATGACAAACCCAATGTTTCACGTTAAAAAATACTCACGGCATTTATAATTCAATCTATCGCTAAATCTACAGAAGATATAATAAAAATGTTCAATATATTGGATAGAGAATTTTATATTCTTTAATATTTGTAATAACATAAATTTCCAAAAAATATTTAAAATTTTTTTTAAGAAACTACTACTTTCGGTTGTCCAATTGTTACCAAAACCTTTCAGCTCTTGTCATTGATATCAGATTAATGAATACGTAGTAAAATTGGTCTTTTGACCTATAGAATTTGAGAAACCGTGTCTATACATCGACACACACATAAACACATCCACACACACACACACACACACACACACACACACACACACACACACACACACACACACACATCATTGTAAAAATGTTAAAATCGGATTCTAGTGACCTTAGAACGTGCTTATTCTCTAAAATCTGGATATGAGATTTTTAGCATGATACCAATACCTCTCTTAACGAGAGGTAAAAACGTAGATGGTTTGTTAGGCCGTGGTTAGGCCTGCGAACACATTGATTTGTCAACAAGTAGTATCATAGTTTATTTCTGAAAATGAAATAAGATCATAAACAATACTTTAAATGTAGTCGTATGAGTGGGCACTTATTTAATTCCTTGCTATCCCTCGTTGCATTGAAATTACGCAAACGTTTTTATTTTTGTACAATTCATTTGCTTTGTCGTACAAATTACGAAGTTCGCGAATACTGCTTATTAACAAAAGAAAAACAAAATATCAATTTGTTCCTATTAATCTATCTTCAAAATGTCAACAACTTACAATCAGAAAAGACAGCTGACGGATGAAGCAAAGTTATACCTTACCGCCATGTTTAATGATTCTTTCTTGTGAGGTCTACATGTGTTGTAGATACTGGCACACCCAGAAATGGGTAATATGCCGTGATGATATTTATTTATTTTTTTTTTCTTGTGACTTGTCGAAATTGAATTTTTCATTTGGAAATATAAAAATCTAAATTTCATTTTTTTGAGTTTATATTCTAAAATCTAAATTATAAATTGTCAATTCCTAAATTAAATTTATCATTCACCACCACTGAGAGATTGAGACCTGTTATTTAGCATCCTGGTAATGCACACAAATACTTCTCATATGGCAGAAATTTACTGCCTCCGAAAATCGTAAATCAGCTTTCAACAAGTACTTAAATTCAAAAATACATATTGATATTAAAATTTCGAAATCTGTTATTTAAGTTTAAATGAAAAGAAGATTTTTAATATATTGTAATTATATCGTGATTACGGTATAATTTATTAAGGCGACAGAAAGTGTCCCAAATGCTGCTTTTGTAAGGACAACAATTTAAATTCGTGGGTGAGGTAATTTCGGTAGCCAAGCCATTTAAGTTTCATCTCCGGTAGCTTCTTAAGAAAGCCGCTTGACAAGATGATATATGCGGCATTATTACAGCTCCGTAATTAATATCAATTATATTAATTAATAACCGACATCTGTGTGTCTCTAGAATAATTATTTCAATTAGTTTTGTTCATTATTCGTGAAGACGTGTTTTTGTGGAACGCGAGTTTAAGTAAATTACGGTTGATGTAATGCAATTTGTTTATTTAGCACACAAAGTTATTAAAATATCTTGAAAGAAACCGAGGCGATGATTACGGGAAAGAAAGAATTCCCGACTGTAATCAAATGGCCTCTGATTTTCTTTTTATAAGCGATTGTGCCTTTATTCCGACTTATTCAGCCGCTTGGCGGGTTTGTTTCAGACGACAAAGGATTCAATCCGGTACCAAATTAAACACATCTTCATTTGCTGAATACGTTTTTTTGATAATAGTAATGAAAATAATGAAATAACTAATTATTGCTTTTCTTTCTATACTTATATTTCTGAATAAGACAACGGCATATTCCACCTAATTATTTCAGAATATAGTCAATAATTTTAGATAAATAAGTACAATTTAAGATTAAACCAAAATTCATACATTCAAAAAACACTTAAAACAAACCCGCATATCGAAAATTAATATAAAAGAATGGAAATTAGCTTATAATTAAAAAATTACAATATGTACCAATACCTATATTTTAATTATTGTTTTTGCCTTTCTAAATATGTGTTTAAATTAATGAAAATTAAATGGCGAGAGATATTAGAGAATTATTGCAGCTTCAACGCAAAAATATCGTGCAATTTAAAGTCACGTCACAATCCGAATGCGCATGCGTACTAATAAGGTTCGCGTTAAATGAATAAAGAGACACGGAGACACGTTGTGTGCGATGGAATAGCGAGTATTTAGCTCCCGGTTAACGTAACACGTCCTGTATGTGTTGAGGTCATTGAAATAGACAGTCCTTTATTTTAAAATAAGGTGTTTTCTACATAACTTTAACGTTTACGTTCTTTCATCTTAGAAGTTGTAATAACTCGCTATTAGAGAGTTTTCACATGTCCAAATAAATAGCGTGAATGCTGCAGTTTATTTTGACATCAGTGCGCATGAGTACGTAATTCTTTACGGTATGTATATAGCGTTTAGCCTTATTTGCTTAGAAATAAGGTCCATCGAAAACTACTTTATATTTGACGTTCAATTAGACATAACCAAACTTTTAGAGAAAGATAGCTGCAACATTTTAGTTACATTTCATTTTATGCAACTGTACATAGTGGTTGCAAGACTGTAAGTAATGTTTCTATGTTAAATGTTGTTTGCGTTGTTTGTATGACAATATATTAATGCATCATTGAAATATTTCTCATTAAAATTTGCATACTAAGCAATCAAAATATGCTTTTTTAATTCGCCTTCCATTTTGCTTATGTGACAGATAAAAGAAAGTGTATGGTATGTGAAAACATATTTTGATGTACAGGATAACGTTCACTTACTTGGAATGTTAACGTTGACGCTTTCTGTTTCGACATTATATGAAAACTGTCCACTGCACTGGCTTGATCAAGTTTTTTTTTTTTATTTAAACAGTAACAACTGTTATTTGAAGCATTTAAAATTATTCATTGTAAATATTAATTACCAGGTTACGTTATTTTTTAAATCTATTTTTATTTGTACTTTAAACTAATTTCAAGTAGGTTAGAAAGAGATAGATAATGGATATTACTTCGATTGTTAAATACTTTGTTTTTACTTTGTAACTTGATCGTAAAAATCTGATTTTACTGCTTCACTTCAAGCTGTAATTATACCTTTTGTAATTATCATCTTCGTGTAATTAACAACAGCATTTGTTTCGTAAAATGTGGTTGTAAAATGAAGAAAACTTGCTTACATTGTAAACTTTATAGTAAGATAAACATACAAGATGAGATATACACATACATAACATTAATTATAGGTAACGAACAAAAATAATATGTCTACAATGTAGATTGACAGTATCTCATAAGTTAAATATTTAATAATGCTAACTTTTACAGAAGAAAATTTCTTAAGAAAGATAGGAGAAAGAACCGTATTAGTATAATTTAATATTTCATTTCGTGCAGGTGATCGTCGGGAAGAGGAAAAAATCAAATGCTATGGGCTATGTTATAGGGCATCCCAACGGTTTTTCTTCTGGCCAAAAAAATTGTGGGCCGGTTCTTTGTTGCGCATTATTCTTTTCTCATGAGTTGTAATGAAATACCAACTTCTTCAAGGAAAATCAGGTTGTACGACCAACACTCCCTCCCCCCTCTTATAAAAAATTATACTAAAAAATATTGGGAATAATTGCGCGCTTAAAAGCCACAATTAGATATTTTTATTTGCGCTTTTGTTTTTTATGTCGTATTCAGATAGAAAAATATTTTTTTATGCACGCCTGCTTTTTTAAACATCTTAATGTAACCTAAACTAACTCACGCCCGCATGTTTTGTACGATTAGGTTAGGTTATGTTAAGGTTTAGCGCAAAAAAATAATAATTGTGGCACATGTAAGCGGATAAAGAGTGCAATGGGATCCTCCACCAGAACAAAAAATAATAAAATGTACACCTTGTACTTAAAGTATTACTCAATAAATAATGATTAAGATAAAAAAAAAACATTTTATTTAATAACTACGAGTTATTTGAAATTTATTGTTATTGTTCCTGTGACGTCACGCTATTGCTGTTTGTCTTGCAGCCTACTATAGACTCTGGTATGAAGCAAGATAAAGATATGAGTGTCACCGTGACGTCAAATTGACGTTAAAACTCAAATACAGTTAAACTAAAGACAATTAAAACTTTTTGATAGTACGAATTGCTTCAAAATTAAATTAATTTTAATATATAAATATAAATATATCATCACGGCATATTACCCATTTCTGAGTGTGCCACAATTTGCTTTATCGCACATATCGGTAATGATGACATATTTGTACCGTGTGGGCGCTTACCAGGCGTCACCACACGGGTACTCATTGCAAATATTTCGAATTTAAATGACACAAAAGTGATCCCTGTGGTACACTCTCCATTAATTTTCATTTAAAATAATAATAAAAAAATTACAGTGTAGCACCCCATTACTGGTATTATATAAAAAAATTTAACGTCGAGGGTACAACTTTCCTCACCCACTTCTTCAGCAACCTCCTTTAAAGTGATTCGGCGATTACTGAGCACGATATCTTCAATTTTTTCTACATTTTCGTCAGTGGTTGATGACATCTTCACTGTCCTTTTAAAACTTTTATTTCATTCATAAACTTGTTTTCGACATAATTTCTTTGTCAGAAGCCTTCTCCAAATTTATACCACTACACTGCACTTTATACCACTTTAACACAAAATATAATGCATGCAAAATAAAAAAAAAAATCGACGAGCATGTCAAAATGCTTCGTCAATATGTAGCTGTGAAACAAGAACAAGCTATGCATCCATTATGAATGAAACCTGACATATACTTGACAGGCCTAGGTACCAACGTGATAATAATAAATAAATACCGTGAGTATTTTTTAATGTGAAACATTGGGTTTGTCATATCCATGGTTACGACTTGATATTTGATTGACAGCAATTTATTTGCCCATTCCATTTAAAATGAAACATAGGGAACGAATCTGACAGAAGTCTATATTTAAATATTGTAAGAAATTTAGCGGAATCAGAAAACCACTCGAGAGCACTAAACATATTTCGGGCACAAGATGCACACAGTATTTTTTCTACAACTAAACTCAAATTTTAGAAAACGGGTATAATTATTTAAACAAAATTAACCCCTAATGACATCTTGTCAATATGACAGATAACCGTTGAATTTTCCTATAAGTTATAATTTGACATTTGATTGACAGCAATGTATTTGCCGGTCTCATTTAAAATTAATTTGACAGAAGTATTATATTTAAATATTGTCAGAAAACTACTCGGGCACAAGGTGCACACTATATTTTTTCCACAACTAATTTTAATTTAGAATGCAGGTATAATTATTTAAACAAAATTAACCTCTATTGACGTCTTATCAAATGTCAAATTCATTCCCTATGTTTCATTTTAAATTGAACAGGCAAATACATTGCTGTCAATCAAATGTCAAGTCGTAACCATGGATATGACAAACCCAATGTTTCACGTTAAAAAATACTCACGGTATATCATCACGGCATATTACCCATTACTGGGTGTGCCAGTATCTACATTACATGTGAACATCGGTAATGATGACGATATATTTTTACCGTGTGGGCACCACAGGGTTTATTTTTGTGCGATTAAAAGTCTGCATCGGCCGAGATCTAACCCGGGTCACCAGATTGGCAACCAGACAATATACACACACGGCCACGCGACCCCATAAAAAATAAAAATTCAAAAATTCTCATTAGCTATTCAAAGCTCGTATATGATTCGGTTGGCATTGATTTCATTATAAATAAATGTCCTACATTTAAAACACTGATAGACAATGTAATGATTATTTATTATTGCAATTATATCTTCTTTGACGTTAAGCTTCATGTTGATAAATGCCCTAATTAAGCATGTTGTTAATTACTGATCGCCTTTTCGCTTTTTCGCCTTTCGCCCACGAGCGAACCCGAGTCGTCAAAATATGCGCGGTATCGGTTTTATTTTATCGGCGATTATAACGCGCGCCTGTACAGCGATAATTAACAGCGTACCTTGCTTCGTTAGTGTAACAAATGTTCCCAGCCAATGATAGAGGTACCGGGTTTTAATTAATTTTTTTCTTACTTTGCCGAACATTTTGTTTACAACGGATACAAACCCAATTCTTGTTGCACAACACAGGGCTGTATTAAGACGAATTTTCGTCTCTGCAATGGGGTCCTCCATCATTAGATCTCAAAACTGGATGATAGGGACTATCAAAGTTTGAAACGTCTACGTCACACATCTGCTGTATTCCAAATTTTTACTACTTTCAAGCCTTTTGCTATTTTTTACCTCCCTCTACCCTTGGTAAGGGAGGTATAGGGATCGTACTAAAAAACACATATCGAGATTTTAGTAAATGGGCACGTTTTAAGGTCCCTAGAATCCAATTTTAACATTTTCACGATGATGTCTGTATGTGTGTATGTGTGTATGTGTGTGTGTGTGTGTGTATGTTTGTGTGTATATTTGTATGTGTACGAATTTTGTTTGCACTCTAACTCAAATACTATCATTCAGAAAATTCTGAAACCTTATATTTCTACCCTATTCTAATAGGAATAGAAGCCATTAGATTTTGGTGTAAATCGGATAAATGGAAATGGTACTTGAAGCTCATAATGGTTTTTCTTCAAAAAATACCATTAATGCCATTTTTCGCATTTAATGTCATTGGAATATTATAGATTATTGAATTTTGTACAGGTATACATTAATACTTTTTCTATATATTTTATAGATAAATTTAAAAATCTTTTTTTTTTTAATCCCGAAGCCTAAGATAAACAAAATTCCTTTGTTACACAGTTTATTTTTCAAATGAATGTAACTGACAGGTAATCGTCATTGTCAAAAAACTAATCACTTCAAATTAATAATAGTGACATATTAAATAATAAAGAAAATCGTAAATAAAGCAATAGTTATATGCAATGGAACATAATATAGTTTGAAGCATTACTAAACACGTAGGTATGTATTTAAATTAATAAAAATTAAATAGCGGGAGGTTTTGTGTTGGCCCCATTAGATTTTTTTTTGTGAATTACAGAATCCATTTCCAAGTAAATGAAATGCAGTAAGTATATAACGAAACAACGAAAGTAAACCATATACATGGTATAACAAATTATGAAGGCATATAGTACTGACCAAAATGAGTAAAAAAAAGCTTAATCAACATGGATCCAATCTTCAATAGTTTCCGAAATATAAGGCAGTGGAAAATGTGTTTTACTACTCCCATGCGTGAAGTGAGTGCTTCATGTATCAATTTTTATGTGTGCGCAAAGTAGCACTTTACGCACCGTTCATTATTTTGAATATTACAAACTGAATTTTATTTTAATAAAATATAGCTGTTAAACACCCGTAACGTTGGTAACCATGGTTACACAAGTCGATAATACAGAGGCTTTACGTTAAAAGAATGACAATGTGTAGAAAAAATATATTTTATTGTAAGGTCGTAGAAAAAGTATAGTATGTAACACGTGTGTGGAGCCTATTTTACATTCGGGTGGTTTGCAACACTCGCCTTCGGCTCGTGTCGTAATCTCCACCCTCATGTAAAAATTTCAGTTCACACATCACACACTTGCCACATAATATACTATTTTGCGGGGTTTATCTCGAAAACTGTCAGAGTTACGACTTTTTTCAAATGAGACATTTTGTTTACCTTTCAGAGATCATCTTAGATGTGTTGTTGTTTTTCAAAAAAAATCGAATAATTGTACTAAGACAAATGTGACGACCTCGGCCAATATTTAATTTTCAAATAACATCGTAACTACGAATAATAGAAAGTGAAAAAAAATGTTTCATATAAAATTTTATTGTATTTTATGGTCTATTTACTGATAGACAAAATTTCGTTCAATCACTATCTTTGTCAATTTTATTCGATTCTAATATAACAAGGCCTCTTTCTGAAAAACAGTTGAAGATCAAACTCAAATTTTTAATTGTATTGTATAGAATATTTTATGTTCTTCAATATTTGTAATAACAAATTTTCAAATAATAATATTTAGAAGATTTTTTTTAAGAAACTACTACTTCCCGTGATTCAATTGTTATTAAAATCTTTTCAGCTCTTCCCATTAATGTCAGATTAAGGAATACGTAGTAAAACAGATCTTAAGTATTATAGTTTTTAAGGAATCGTCCATCCAACATCCAGACTCATACTCGTACGCACATCCATATACAGTAATATCCCCGGATTGAGTTTACAAGAGGAAAAAAATTTTTATTTTTGATTTTACGTAAAAATGCCAAGGGAAGAAAAAAGTTTGCTTGAATTGAAACGCATATTTCAGTTATTAAAACTTTTAATTAATGTAAGATTCTTTTATTATAACGTTTTTTCGTATTTCGTCCTCCTAATAATACAGTTATTACATTGAATCTAACATTATTTTAGTTAGCTTTGAAATATTGACAAATGATTATTAATTCTAATATCAGATAAAAAAGAGTTAATTGAATAAACTACAAGTATTTTGATTTTCGCCGTTTTTACCTTCCGTCACCTTTAGGTAAGGAAGGTATTGTCTTTGGTCAAAAAATTCGGTGGTGAGTTTTTAATGAATAAGCACGTTTTAGGGTTCCTACAATACGAATATACCATTTTTAAGATGATGTCTGTATGTATGTGTGTGTGTGTGTCCGTGTGTGTGTGTGTCCGTGTGTGCGTGTGTGTGTCCGTGTGTGTGTGTGTCCGTGTGTGACAAATTTTTCTCCGACGATAACTCCAATACTACAATTCTAAAAATTATAATTCTTTCGTATTCCTCTTCTGTACATCCATATGAAGAGTTGATTAGATTTTGGTTATAATTGATTCACCGGAAGTACCCTTATTTGAAGTTTTTAACAGTTTTTCTTAAAAAAACGCAGTTAAATATTATTTTTTGACATTTTGTTATTATATATATTAAAGAAAATACTCTTCTCTATACAGTTTGATTATACATTGTCCTTTATATTGAATAGATGTAAATTTAAAGCATTATAAAGAAATTAATTTTCAAAAATTAGTCAGCATTGCTATTTATCATGGAAACAGCTGACATAATTATTCAAAAAAAATTAATTGACAGATGTCAGTTGCAAGTGCAAAACCAAATATGGAAAACAGTATAGGATCTAAAATTGGTATGTCATAGTGTTGCTCGCAAGTGACACGCAGAGAAAGGCCAAAGAGAAGATGGAAGGACATTACTTAGTGTAGTTTATGTTACAATTTTATTGGATTTATAGAACCTTTTCAAATGAACTTTTGGTATGGAATTTGTAATAAATAGTATGTGTTTTTACATGATATTCTATAGAATCTGCTCCAAGGACCTTTTGGCATGGGATTTGTACAAAATACATGGAATTGACGGAAGGTCTTGTGCTGGCCACAACAGATTTTTTTTTTCTGAAATTAGAATTAATAATCATTTGTCAATATTTCAAAGCTAACTAAAATCATGTTAGATTCAATGTAATAACTGTATTATTAGGAGGACAAAATACGAAAAATCGTTATAATAAAAGAACCTTACATTAATTAAAAGTTTTAATAACTAGAACATTCAAGCAAAAATTTTTCTTCCCTTAGCATTTTTTCGTAAAATCAAAAATAAGATTTTTTTCCTCTTGTAAACTTAATCCGGGAACATACTGTATGCACGGACACAGACCTCGTCGTCAAATGTTGTTGTAATCGGGTTCTAGTGACCTTAAAACGTACTTATTCACTAAAATATGGATATGCGAGTTTTAGCATGAATCCCATACCTCTCTTGGCGAAAGGTAAAAATACGGGTATTTTATTTTTTGTCTAGTATCATATTTTGTAAAAATCAAAATATGATTACATACCCCATTGTAATTTAAAATTAATCAGACAATTTTAAATATTTGTTGTTAGTGTATCGAAATATCAATAATGAATATGTCCAAAATTGTAAAATTTTATTTATATGAAATATTCTATTATGAATATGGTATAGTCTTTAAATCGGTATTGTCTTTTTTTTAAATATGTATATGAAATCCAATCCTGTGTTTACCCCAAAATCTGTTACTCACCACCGAGTATAAAGTAAGCAAGAAGGAGCACATTTTTCTCGCTCGCTTCATTAATTGGGCGGCAGCCGATAGAGTAATTAAGTGGAAATGTGTCGGCCGCTAATTAACATCAGATCAGTGGCGTCCAAACGGGTGGAGCAGGGGCAAGGGTGCGGACAATCAGGTAGAAATACGTGTGAGATACAGGGAGGAACATATGTGGAATAATCGGAGTGACAATGCAGAAGAATTAAATAGTAAGTTGAAAAGGTGATGTCTTTCTTTGCTGGATATGTTAATTACGTTTTTGTTTATCACGAAATTAGCATACCTTTTGATTATTGGTTTACAATATGTAAATGGGTGAGATAGACAATTGTTAATCAACAGAGAACACGAATAAAGTTAAATACGGGTAATTTTGATGTAGGTACATAGATACCGGGTATCTACTTATAATCTGTTGTACCTTCGGTCTCTCAATTATACCTATAGGAAATAATTTTATTTTTTTTTACTTAGCTGTGGTTACTTATTAACTTTAGAGGAAAACTGTAAATAAAAAACGAGTCTGTAATAAAAAAATCGCAGTATGAAACTAGATAACTTGTCCAACATGGGGATCTCCAAACCTATAATAGAAATGAAGTGTCATAAAAATATGCAAACCAAAATTCAGTTAATCCACTAGTATTTCACACTTAGGCAAGGTCTTTCCATCTCTGGATAAAGTGACAGTTAACTCCAGATATAATGAAAATATCGCATCGGTATTACAGCGTAAATTGACAAAATTATATCAATTAAATGATGAGATATTTTTTCTGTTATTTGGCGGATAAGTATACTGGCCCTTTATCAAGAGTGGAAAATCCGGGCTTTTGCAATAAAAATGTAATTATTAATTATAATTATTTTAAAGTGTTTTAGGATTATCGAAATTAAAATATTGAAATCTTTAAAGTAGATATGCATTCGGGTCGGGCCGGGCCGGGCTTTGAGGTTTGGATCGACTCGGCCCGAAAATAAAAATTACCGGCCCGACTCGAAGATAGACTCGACAAAAAAATTAGCTAGCTCAGCTCGAAAATTGACTCGAAATCGGGCCGGACCGGGCCAAACCTCAAAATTGGGTGCATCCGATATTCCTAATGTTGATTTTTATGTTAAAGCGAAATGTTTAACTTTTTTCGTTTCAAACTTATAAAAAACCTCTACATTCTTACAACTTTCAACATTAGTTAACATAAGTAGTTAACACTTTGTTTACCAAAGCCGTTCGAAAATTTAAACAACTTTTTCACAAATCTTATATAAAAAATATAATTTACATAAGGACTTTGTAATTCTTATGCTTTAATGAATAACCTTGAATTCTTGAAGTAAAATAATACATTTTTATTTATTAATTTGTGAAGTTTGTTGTTATTAAATCATTTTGATCCTTTTTAACTTCATCCATTTTCATTAAAATATTAAGGATTAAGAAAGCCCGACTCGCCTCGATTTTTAAAAATGATTAGCCCGATTCGGCCCGATAAAAAATATCTTCCGCCCGGCTCGATGATCGACTCGAAATCGCGGCGGGCTTCGGGCCGGGCCGGGCCAAAGCTCGAAATCGAGTGCATCTTTACTTTAAAGTGGATATATCGTAGATGTACTTCAAAACACTGTCGTGAAAATTATAATTATGTGATGAGAATAGAAAAAGCAAGAAAACTAGTTTTCTTTTTAATTTAAATTATGCAAAACGTAGATAGCTCTACTTAATTACGAAATTAAGCTTAAAACACTTCTCAATTTTTGCGTCAATTTTAACTCAATAAGCTGGAAGTAGAGCATTGTACTATTTTTCCTTCAATTTTTTTAGTGATTTCTGGTAATTAACTATTACATGTCAATGACTTTTAATATTTCAATATGAAAAAAATTGATAAACGTGAACAGTTGGCAAGAAATTACTGAATTTATTGTACAATTTCAAGCTCAATTTATTGAGCTTGGCCAAGTCCTTAAAATTGACGGAAAAAATGTAAAACAGGCATAAGATAATTTGAATAAAAATTTTATTTTTGCGCAAAATGTATTACCTATTTTTTAAAATTTACATTTTTTCTCAAATATCGAACCATCATTATTTACTACAATTCTCGAGATTCTTATGTTAGACACATTATTCCGGACAGCCTGTATTAAATATTACGAAATGTTACGACATTAGTTTTGCTTTCATTAATCCACATGCACACCGATTTTTCACGTTTGACCGTTACGTCATAGTTTAATGTTCGTATATTAGATATACGTATCGAAGACAGAATGTATTAAACCATAAGTAAGACAGAGATAAACATACAATACGTATATCTAATATACGAACATCAAACTGTGACGTAACGGCTAAGTGTGAAAAATCGGTGTGTATGTGCATATGTATCATATGTTTTTGTTGTATAATATGTTTATTAAACTTCACTTAATAGGTACATATTCAAACCTAGTCTGAAAAGTAAACCATTGGCGTCAATAATTAATTTAATCAGATTCAAATCCTAGTAGTTAAAAATGACAAAGGAAATTTAAAACGACAAATATTAAATTTTAAAACTATTCATATTCATTAATATCTATCCATAAACTGTCATCCTTTTTCTATTCTTAGAAACCTATAAATTAAAATAATCTCATATTCCTCGAATTCACTAATCCCAACAAACATGACACTGAAATGAAACAATCAAACGTAGCCTTCTCGATCTGATATATACATCAACGTTACAACCAACGCCAACTCTGACAAAAAAACACACCTGATAAAAAATTAATTGTATCATTTGCACATGCGCCGTCGCCTACGTGTTCTTTTTTGCGAAGGCGAAGTTTTAAACGAGCCTTTATAATTAAAATTGTCATATGACGAGGGCAGTAAAAAGTTAATTAATATGAAAACTGATACCTGAGAATAATAAAAAATTCTTGTAGTTTTGTTGTGGATATTTTGGTGTGAGTTATTACTCATTAAAATGCGTTGGGATATTGAATAAATTTTTGTTTCTTACTATATTTCTCAATTTAATTAATGCTGTACTGTTATTTATAAATGAAATTTGAGCATACTTGAAAATGTCATTAAAAACTGCAAATTTATATACGAGTGGTACGGGATTAGTATTTTTTTTGTTGATTTTTTATGACTGTAATTATTTCTTAACTGTAATTGTAAAAATATATGTAGCTTTCTTTAATTATTGCTTATTGATTAAAGTTATACAGCCTGTTTTTTTTTTTTTTTTTTTTTTTTTTAATACGATTGTATTATATGATACTTATACAGGATGTTAGAAAACAAGTGTAGTACATTTGTAGGACATAGAGAAGAAGTCAAAATAAATCGAAAAGTTTGGTATAATATGTTTCCAAAAATCATCAAAAATGAACTGTTTCGGAGATATGACATGTTTTATATAAATTTATTTATAATGTTAATACCGAAAGCCATGAATTTATTTGTAAAATTTTTTGCAAATGATGGGTAGAAACGGACAGCCAAGTGTCAAAGATGATATAATTACGACATCCAAGTGTCAAAGAGAACATATGATGGATGGGTCGTTTTTATATTCCCGGACTAGGACTAGACAGTTTTCAGTTTTAATGTAATTTTTCATTATAATGTTTTTTAATCACATGTGCTTTGGTAACGTCTGTGACAATTTACAAAACAATTGTAGCAATATTAGTTATATCTGTCAGTTTGTGTTGTCATACAAGCAACCTTTGGAAACTTATATGGCGAGTGCCGGGCCTTTGCCACTAGGATTCAATTCCAGTCAATAGATGTCGCGAACGTCTCTTTAAGAACTTGCTTTTTTATTACTAAGCATCTATTGGTCCACGTATTTTTTCTGAGGCGGGAAATAAGAATGCGTGGGAAACATTTGAATTTGACGTTAATTTATGAATTTGATATATTTTGAATTGTGTTTTCGATTCTATCACGGTTCTAAATAATTCACTTTGATTATTCAATGTAACATCTCTGTACCTATTAGGCAAGTTTTTAATGTAACATTGTTTATGTTCTGTGTTGATAAGTTCATATAAGTAATTCAATTCTTGTTTTTTAAAGCGTTACAATAATTTCAATAAAGATGATACAAATCTATTTTGAAAATAAAATTTTATTGTGTACATGAAAAAGTATAATTAAACATTGCTGCCGTTGCTGAATGGGGCTTCGTAGAAATTGACCGTCCACCTTATAGACCAGATCTAGCCCCCTGTGACTATTTTTTGTTTCCAAATCTCCAAAAATATTAATACCTAGTTGTACCCTGACACTTAACTTTAAGCTTGACTTAAATAAGGGAAACAAAATTTAGGGGCGATAAACGAACTTACAACGGCTGTTGAAAGGTATTTTGCGGACAAATCAAAGAAATATTTTTATAATGGATAAAGATGTTATTGAAACGAGGTAATACTTGTATCCAAAAGCAAGGGACCTATATTGAAAAATAAATTTTTGTTGCTGTTCTAATTGTTTCTCTTCATGGCTAGTCCGGGAATATAAAAACAACTCCTCATAATTATGTTATTTTATTATGTCATCCTTGGCACTTTATTTTTTGTTTCCACGCAACAACTATTCGAAATTATTAATAAATTCACGGTGTTTACGTAATAATTAAATTTACACAAAACCTGTTCATATCTCCAAACAGTTCACTTTCGGACGCATATTGCATAAAACTTTTCGAATTATTTTGACTTCTTCTCTATAAATACATATATAAATAAATAAATTAAATAAATATATAAATAAATCATCACGGCATATTACCATTTTCTGAGTGCGCCAATCTGCGTTCTACACAGATTTCGGTAATGTCCTAAAAAAATTGTTACACTTCTGGTCGCGAATTTAGGAAACCGGGTTCGATCCCAACCGACGCCAAATATTTCGAATTTTAAATGGCACTAAAGTGACTCCTGTGGAGCACTCTCCACGCCAGCAATGAGTGCCCGTGAGGTGACGCCTGGTAAGCGCTCGCACGTTACAAATATGTCATAATCAATACCGATATCTGTGATAAAGCAGATTGGCATTCCCAGAAATGGGTAATATGTCTTGTCAGGAAAGTATTTAAATTGCAAACTCAAATTTAAGTACTTTACAGACATGTTATACTAAATTAAAAGACAAAACACCGTTATTAGAACAAAAAAACGTCGTTTACAAATTTAAATGCGGTGCCCTAAATTCTACATTGGTGAAACTTGCCAAAATATACATATAAGAATTTGCCAACATAATTATAATATTAAAAGACAAAATGTAAATCATAGTGGAATTACTAAATATAGTTTAGAAAAAGGACATATCTTTGATTTTAAAAATCCAGAAATAATTAAAACTATAATAATAACACGGTCAACTGCCAAACTAACTATAGAGACATTTTAACTTACGCGGGCTCAATCTTACCTAATTTAAATTTGGATAAACAGCCATTAAACAAAGACAACAATTAATTATTCTTACAATTCCCCCAAACACGCAGTTTACTGCCATACTCTGGATGAACAAATCATTTTTACCTACTACTAGTCAAATTAAAATAGAGATGCACTCGATTTCGAGCTTTGGCCCGCCCCGGCCCGAAGCCCGCCTCGATTTCGAGTCGATCATCGAGACGGGCCAAAGATATTTTTTATTAGGCCGAATCGGGCTAATCATTTTCAAAAAACGAGGCGAGTCGGACTTTTGATTTTGGCCCGATTTTTCGGGCTGGCCCGAAAAGCTCGAATTTTCGGGCCAGCCCGAAAAATCTTATAAGTTCATTCAAATGCACAGTTTCCTTAATATTTTAATGAAAATGGATGAAGTTAAAAAGGATCAAAATGATTTAATAACAACACAGTTCACATATTAATAAATAAAAATGTATTATTTTACTTCAAGAATTCAAGGTTATTCATCAAAGCATAATAATTATATTGTGATAATGCTATTATTATTGTTATTACTCGTATACTTAAATAAAAGTGATTTTTGTTCCTACCATAATGGTTTCTTGTCCTATTTTTGAGCAGAAACAAAGTTAGATAAAAAATCCTTATGTAAATTAAAATTCTATTTTTTTTATATAAGATTTGTGAAAAAGTTGTTTAAATTCTTTGGTAAACAAAGTGTTAAATACTCGTAGGTCAGTAATTTTTATAACAAACTTACACTAGAAGGGTCTCTTTTTTAACTACTTATGTTAACTAATGTTGAAAGTTATAAGAATGTAGAGGTTTTTTATAAGTTTGACACGAAAAAAGTTAAACATTTTGCCTTAACATAAAAATCAACATTAGGAATGCCGGATGCACCCAATTTCGAGCTTTGGCCCGGCCCGGCCCGATTTCGAGTCAATTTTCGAGCCGGGCTAGCTAATTTTTTTGTCGAGTCGATCTTCGAGTCGGGCCGGTAATTTTTATTTTCGGGCCGAGTCGATCCAAACCTCAAAGCCCGGCGCGGCCCGGCCCGAATGCAACTCTATTCTTACAATTCCCCCAAACACGCAGTTTACTGCCATACTCTGGCTGAACAACTCATTTTTACCTACTACTAGTCAAATTAAAATGTAGTCAAAAAAAAAAAACATTATGTATTACAATAATTTGTTTTAATGTTCAATTTTTATAAAAACAAACAAATAAGTATGTAACAATCTCGTATTCTGTTTCATTTTATTATTATTTAATATTGTTTTATACAGCTGATGATGATTGTGGTTTCACAATCGAAACGTCCCAAATGTAAATTAAATTGTATGTTTCAATAAACAAAAGATCCAAAAAGCCTACACAATTTTTTTTAACTATAATATTAAAGGATCTACTTCTACTTGATCATAACTGATTTTTAAAATTTATTATTGGATCTGAATTTAGGAATGGGAGTTCTAATTTTATAGGTCAGTAATGCATTTCTTGCTGATGCATATTGAAACAATCTAAAGAATCGCAAATAATACTCGTATTAGTTGAATGATATCTTCATAAGTTATGAATTCAGCAGTTTATTTTACCGGACAGTTTTATGCTTATCACATTTTTAAAATATCGTATTTCAAGCTATTATAGAACTCTAAGAACCCATAATTCTATCATAAAACAATTTCTATTTTCGCGTAGTTTACAAAACACGTCACAGAGGGATTGAAATCTAAATCTGCCTCATGCTCATAACTTTTAACGATCATTAAGTAAAAAAATCGTATATCAACTTTATTGCTATTGTTCAGATTGACGCATCACATTTTGAAAACCTCTGGTAGAGACTATTAAATGCTAAGGTGTGCAAAATGATTTATTTAACACCCACATTTGCTAATTCCACCGCAGAATGTTCCTATACCGCCATATACATCTTCCGTGTAGTATAGATCTTCTACATGCACTCACATTCTAAGTGCGTTAACCTGTGTTGCACCTAGTAATATAACAATCATAATGTTACGTGCTTAAATTTAAATTATTATTGCCCGAATTTCGCGCTAAGAACAGACAATCTCTAGTATTACTATCTCTTTCTATCTCGTGGGCCTGGTTGGAGGAAACCTGATCCTCGTATGGGATTCGGTTTCGGGCCCGGGATGACATTTACGACTTTTGTGAAATGTTTTTTGTGTTGATTTTTCGATTTTGTTTATTGTAGTTTTTTAGTTTTGGCGATTTGGAGTTGGTTCGGGCGTGACATTTAGGGTCGCGTTAAAACAGCACTTAAATTATAATTTACGGGCAGTAATTAAGCCGGTTTAATTATCGCCGCTTGATTGCTAGGTAAATTATTCTAAGAAATGCGAGATACATACACGACGACTAAGAAGAGTATTATATTGCAACAGAACAGATGTATGATGCTGTACCTACAAAAAAGAGATTCCATGAATGATATAATGAATGCTTCTCTACAAACAAAAAAATAAAATTGTATACTTGTTTTAAAATGTTTAGCAAACAATGAATATGAAATAAATAATAATTGTTGTTTACGGAATTGGTCATTTTAAAAAAGTTTAATTGTCGCACGCTGAATGTGTTTTATTTCTCGAGCGAGCCAAATCTCATGCATAGCACACTCAGATAATAAACACACAGCACAAGACTTCTCGCCATTTATACATATTTAACATTTCTGGTACACACAAAAACACATATCTTCTTTACATATTTTAATATTTTTTAATTCATTCTATGAACAAGTTTCCTCTTATTCCTCCAAATGTTCGAGATTCTTCCAATTCATTAATGGGATTGGCGGTATTTATTATGTATAATTATAATAGTTAATTAATAATAAAATAAGAAATATGAAATGTACATCCCCGAAAAAGTCTTCAATAATGTCTAGTATTTTGACACTGGCATCTATCAGTTACAAACATTTTTATTTTTTCACTGGTTTCCATGGGCTATGAGATTCATTAATGGTTATTTATGATATAAGTGTTAAAAGTGACATTTTATGAGTGAGTGGGGAAGTTTGTGAAACGAGGCGAAGCCGAGTAAAACAAACCCCACGAACGAAGTAAAATCACTTTTAACACGAATATCAGACACTATTTTTCCTACAATCCTAGTTATGTATTAGTAAAAACTAAAAATTATAGAATGACATTTATGACAGGTCATGATGTATTTTGCTATGAACAACTGAAAATTGTTTATTCTAACCTCTACTTCCAACAATACTATTTTAAATTCCAATTCTTCAAGCTCCTTGCAAGGAATTACTATAAACAATTGTAATAATTGTACTATAACAATAAACGTTTCAAAATAATGTGTACTTCTAATAAAATACCTATATAAATAATTTCAGTACAAAAATAAATATAAAATGAAACTACATTTACTTATGAACACTAAATATACCTAGATTTAGTTATATTTTTAACACTGAATATAACTAGATTTAGTTCTTTTTTAACACTACTGTTAAAAGTAAATTTGTTTTTTACTTTTAATCCGTTGTCAATGACAACGATTTAAAAGTATTCTAAACTGTTATTTTTAACTCGCTAAGCAACCGTTAAAAAGACTACTTTTAACAGTGGTCGTAGGAAAAATATATAATTTAGTATATTTATATGTTTTTATGTCTAACTCTATAGAAGATTTAATAAAATTTTTAAATGTGTCGGATAGAGATTTTTATATTCTTTAATATTTGTAACAACATAAATTTTCAAAAAATAATATTTAATTTTTTTAAGAAACTAGTTCTTCTCGTTGTTCAATTGTTACCAAAATCTAATCAGCTTTTCCCAGTAATTTTAGATTGTGGAAACTGCAATTAAACTTTTTTATATCTTATAGTACCTGAAAAACCGTGAATCCAACATACACACACACACACACACACACACACACACACACACACATACACACACACACACACAAATACACACACACGCACACAAACACACAAAGACATCATCGTAGAAGAATTATAATTCACTTCATTTTTAGTAACATTTCTTTACCACTTGTTTTCAAAATATTTTCCTGCGCAATGGGCTACTTGCGTACCTTTTTTTATTTAATATTTTTGAAGAGAAGGTAAAAACTTGCTACCCATATTTTTTCTTTTGGCAAAATTTTTATTAATTAGCCAGAAAAAAAATAATGAAATTTGATTATTTGAATTCCCGCCATGTATGACGTAGAATTACGCCGCACCAATGAATAGTCGTAAAGTCACAGCGTGGTGCCGTCCCATAGTAATGGTATGTTTGTGCGGGTAATGTAGATCACCTGTTTGACGTTTCAATAATAGTTTGGAGGTTAGTATTTTAGTTTATCTTTTTGGTATCGATATTTTAAATTACAAGTAACTACCTATGTGTTTATTTATAAAGTAATTAATGTATTTGAGATACCAGAGAGAGAGAAAAATGAACTAATGTCAAATTCAAATTAAAACTTTCTCGCACGCCATGCCATCTATTGATAACATTCTTAAACATGCTTCCCCTTCCTCAGTTCAATATAAAGACGTCACAGAAAATTTTCTTTCTTAATTTAGTAAAAAACAAATAATTATTTTAAAATAAAATTTATATTTTTATATATGTTTTCAATATAACATTACGTATATAGTGACAGAAATCGGATTTTCGGTACCACACAAGTAGCCCAATCACATTTTAGCCTTCCGTCACCTACTGGTAAAGAAGGTAGCTATTATATTTGATTAAAAAATTCAATTTAATATTTCTTATTGAATTATTAATTAAATATTTAAAATGGTAGGTATGTATATTAATAGTAATAGCACCGCCAATCCGGTCAATGAATTGGAACCATCTTGAACATTTTAGAAGAGTAGGACAAGATTCTTTATAGAATGAAAGAATAGATATAATTATAATTATTTGTGTGTACAAGAAATTTTAAATTCTATACTTATGTAACAAAACGGAATGGCGAGAGGTATTGTGCTGGCCACAACAGATTTTTCTTGTCTTTTCTTCTATCTACCTCAAAAATCATAGAAATTTGTATACGTGTTTATCGTTTCTGCCCTGCATTACGATTGACCTCCATATTTAGAAAAATGTTAACATTTGCAAATATTTTAATGAGAGTACGAACGCTCCCATACATTTACTCTTTTAACTTTAATGTTTATTAGAGAAATGATTCGTTGTAGTTGACTTCTTTGTGGCAGTAGTATTACGGTATTACTATCCATAAACCTCTTTAAGTTCATTTATTTACGAGAGCCAGACAAACAAGTACGCATTATTAATTAGGTGTTGCAAATGTATATTAAGTGCCCACTCATTCGCAGCATTGGAATGTCGTCTTTTAATTGCTTTCCAACTGATTTGCATAATAAATTAATAAATACTTGCTGCCCGCGCAAAACACACCAGCAAATGAACTCTGACACTTCCACCGGCTTATTATAATCATTCTTCTTTCATTAGCCAGAGAAAGAGAAACTGAGAGGAGAGAGAATGCTGATACTGATGCTGATGCTTCGCACCTCGGATAAGTTTCTAGTAGAAATGCTTTAATAGTCAAAGAGGTCATGGGTTCATATTTGTCTACCTAGTAATTATTAAACAAAATTATTACAATGTACATACATATAGTTCAGAATCAGAATATACTGTAAGGTGTAGGTTATGTTTACTGGCAAAAGGTTGACAAGCTGTGCTGTTGAAATACAAGTAAAATTCCTTTAGGTAGTTCATCCGTGACTTCCCTAATCAAGTATGTCATTATATTTAAACTCGTTAAAAAGTTATATTGTTACTTTAAAAATTGATAAAATAGTTAATATTATCATCACAGTATATTACCCATTTCTGAGTGTGCTAATCTGCTTTGTACACAGATTTCGGTAATGATGATGACATATTTGTACCGTGCCATTTAAAATTCGAAATATATGGCGTCAGTCGGGATCGAACCCGGTTCCTCAGATTCGCGACTAAACACTCAGGCACGCGGTTAATAATTAATGAGCTTCAAGCTTTAATTGATGAAATCTAAATGTATAGTTTAACTTTTTTAAAATTATTTTTTACCTTCCGTCACCTTTAGGTAAGGCAGGTATTGTCTTTGGTCAAAAAATTCGGTGGTGAGTTTTTAATGAGAAGGCACGTTTTAGGGTCCCTACAATACGAATTTACTATATATATTCTTCTCTATACAGTTTGATTATACATTTTCATTCATATTCAATAGATGTTGATTTAAAGCAGTATAAAGAAATTAATTTTCAAAAATTAGTCAGCTTTGCTATTTATCATGGATACAGCTGATGCTGATATATTAAAAAAATTCTAATTGACAGATGTCAGTTGCAAGTGCAAAACCAAATATGGAAAGTGTAGGATCACAAAATTGGTATGTCATAGTGCTCCTCGCAAGTGACACGCAGAGAAAGGCCAAAGAGAAGATGGAAGGACTGTATCGCAGAAGACTGAAAGGAATGCTTGTGTCAAGAAGATGTGTTGGACAGGAATGAGTGGAAGAAAAGAGGAAACAGCTACCTCTAATAAAATAGGGGAAGCTGAAGAATAAGAAGTGTCAAGTGCATTTTACTTAGTGTATGTTTATGTTATAATTTTATTGGATTTATAGAATAGAAATAGTATGTGTCCGTGTTTGATTTTACATGATGTTATATAGAATCTGTTCCAAGGACCTTTCGGTATGGGATTTGTACAAACTACATCGAATTGACGGAAGGTTTTGTGCTGGCCACAACAGATTTTTTATCATAAGTTCTATGTTGGTTCCGTAGTATTGAAATGAAAAATCCAGCCGAGAGATATGGCAACATTGGTTTTTATATAAAAAAGTTTTAATTTTCTACGATTTTACGTTACACATTTTTTTCCTTATATAATTTACCATATTTCGAATGAAATAAATTATTAATTATTTTTTGGGTCGTGCGTAAATTAAATCTCACCTTCAATAGTTGATTGCAAAAATGACCAGTTCACTATTGTGCATATGCGTAACAGCGTCAAAAATACATATAATAATTCTTGGAACTGCAACCTTTTACTTGCAATTTCTTAAAAATGAAAAACAACCCCCACTCCTGTCACGTCGGAGTACATACATCACGTCATTTATAGCCAATAGGAAAACAGTATACATTATTTATATTAAGAAAGTAGGCGATGGTTTGTGACATGTTAAACTGTATGTACTCTGACGTCACATTCTATTTCAGAACACGTGACTTTTTCAAAATAATACACAAATTTCACTATTTCTTCGTAAATTATCTAATGGATATTTAGTGATATTTTGAAATTTGAGGCCCTTTAAATAATATCTTTTAAAATTTAGTATAAAAATTCATGCAACAGCTCTATTATCCATACTTATTTGACGGCAACTTACAGGTCTAATGACCGTTTGCATCGCATCTTCTTAAGTATAAGTTAATATTAAGTAGAACGTAAATTTTAAACTTAAGCCTCAGATTTCTGTGGCTTAAATTGTACCTAACCTTTAAGATAAACTTTGAAAATGGATGTGATTGATTTCTAAGATGACGAATTTTAATTTTAATTGGTTTTACTAACTCTAGTTCATTGCAAGCAAGATCATTATAATTTACTTAAAGGAGAATCCAAATATTGAATGATCTGTCACTTTTAATACCAGATTCTCCAAATATGAGTACTTTGCGCTAGCGTACACCTACTAAAGTGCACGAATTTTATTACATACTTCTAGAAAGTACATCCCTATGCCTATGCTGGCGCTTTAGTTACAATATATACAATATATAATATAATATAAATAAATAAAATAAATATAAATAAATCATCACGGCATATTACCCATTTCTGGGTGTGCCAGTATCTACAGCACATGTAGACATCGGTAATGATGACGATATATTTTACCGTGTGGGCGCTTACCAGGCGTAACCTCACGGGCACTCATAGCTGGTGTGGAGAGTGCACCACAGGGGTCACTTTTGTGCCATTTAAAATTCGAAATATTTATAATATAATAATAATAATAATAATAAACTTTACCAGTTTTAAATACTAAACTGTTAAAAAAATTCCAATGAAATGTCAAACTAACTGCCTTCCTGTAATACTTAAATCAACAAAGGTTGACTTTTTAACCAAATCCTATTCTTAGCTAAGTAGAACTTAAAATTTACATGTGCAACAGAATAAAATTTAAGGTGAGCCGTAACTTTAAGCAAAGGAGAACTTAATATTACATCGGTGCAAACGGCCATAATAGAAATTCACCATAATAGAAATTCCAAAGGTTTTAGAATGATAAATGAATGTAGCAATAAAGCAATGTTTAATTAAAAATAAATAAGTGTAAAATAAATAAATAAATGTTAAAAAGGAGAGACTGTGTGTCATATATTCTGAGAATGAGGCAATAACGCTTTGGAATTCCGCAACATCATCTGAAGTGCTAATTTCGTACTTTTCAGAAAGGATAATTACATTCCTTTTTAATTATTTGTGTGTGATTACTGTCACAACTTCCCAGAAAGCAATTCGAGTTTTTGGTCGTGGTCGAAGTCGTGTACGGAACAGATGATTCATTTAAAAGTTTCCGTAATAAACATAACGTTTCGTGCGATTAAGGCAAGCACAAAACAAAAACAATCACAAAGAAATGTAAAAAAGCCTGGTCTGAAATTAGCCAGAAAATACATAAAGTCCAATAAAATTCGTGTCGAGAAGAAAATAAACAAGAAGTCATTATCGAAATGGGCCACAGAACGATGCAACCAAACATTCAGAGCTTGCGAAAAAGATGGCGGTCATTAAAACGAAAATAAAAATTCCAACTACAAAATGTAATGTAACACCACGCTCGTATCGCGAACTGAGCCATCAATAAAAATTTTAATTGCACTTAAATTACAGGTATAAATAAACCAAGATTAAAAGATAAATTTCATTCAGCTTGTTCACAAACTTCACACTGCTCTCATCAATAAATAACAATTACACTCTCTCAGCTTGCTTCGTTTGTTTGTTCCCGGCTTTTTTACTCACGCGATTATGTCATTTGCCGACTATTTTAATTTCTCTTTTGCCAAATATCAAAGAATCCACAAGTAGAAATAGCTAAACACAATCTCGTTTCCAACATAAAATCTTGCTTGCAGTCATTTCACAGTTGGTGTAAATCAAGCTTTATACTTTAAAACAGATTTTTAAGATTGAACTACAATAAATTAGATTGTAGGGAAAAATATAAATGCCATTGACTTGTAACTGATCCCCAAGGAGAATGTACATACTATACAGGGTGTTATGTAAGTAAGCGTACAACGATTAACCGATAGAAGAACTAACCCCGTAGATAGTAAATCTGGCAATAATTTTTGTTTTACACGCTTTCCGTAAGAACTGGAGCCCTTTAAGACTGACCGACCAATTACACCAAGGTTCGAAATTTTGTAAAAAAAATAAAAATCAATGTGTTCTCTGAAAAAAAGTTGATTGTCAAAACTGACGTGAAATGCTTTTTGGTTTATTGCATATCAAAATTCCACTTACCTTAATGTTAAACATGTAGTTTTTCATTGTGAAAGTCTTAAGGTGGATTTATGCAGCCTACTTTTTATTTTACCTTTTCTTTTTATTTTACTTTACAAAAATTAAATTTATGTGCACACTTTTAATTTAACTTTAAAAACTAAAGTTGACCAACTTTCAACTTAAGACTGTTAAAGTAAAAGAATTTCACAACTGCGCATGTCCACCACTTCACGTGACAAACGTCAGCGTGTCCTGTATTTATTTGTTTTTGTGTAGGTAAGATTATAAAAATTAGAAAGCGGGTAAAGCTACAAGTAATATATCAGATGCACAATTTATTACATTTGTGTCCATTTTTACAGGTTATAACAACATTTATGACAACTGATATGCCAGCAAAACCACATCTGCGCATGTATACCGAAGGCTTTAAAGTAGCTGCATAAAGTACCAAACTTAAAGTAAAAGTAAAAGCGAAAAGAATAGAAAAAGTAAAATAAAAAAATAAGCTGCATAAATCCACCTTTAAATATATATTATTTGCCGCTATGCCAATGATCTTTAAGTCAGTTTTGGCAATCAACATTTTTTCCAGAGAACATATTGATTTTTATTTTTTCACAAAATTTTGAACTATATTTCATTTCACGTAAGAAAATAGCAGATGGTGCTTGCGAGCCGACCGCGTTTACATGCATTAAATAAGTAATTTAAATTCGTGAAACCAAACTTTGTCAATAATTATAAATATTTTTATCTGTAAAATGTACGAGTCCTGAATATTAAAAATTACATCATTACATGGTTAAATATTTTATTTATTTATGAGGTCCCGTGGCCGCGTGCCTGAGTGTCTGGTCGCGAACCTGGGGGAACCGGGTTCGATCCCGACAGACGCCAAATATTTCCAATTTTAAATGGCACAAAAGTGACTTCTGTGGTGCACTCTCCACGCCAGCTATGAGTGCCCGTGAGGTGACGCCTGGTAAGCGCCCACACGGTAAAATATATCGTCATCATTACCGATGTCTACATGTGTAGTAGATACTGGCACACCCAGAAATGGGTAAAATGCCGTGATGATATATTTATTTATATTTATATTTATTTATATTTTATTTTAATTCTGTCGATTTTATTTGATAATTGACAGCTAACAAGAGATATTTTTTTCGCTTTTGTTAACTAGGTTAACATTCTGACCAATCAAAGGGTAGAATTTATATCCCTATCTAAACCAACACAATTTTCTTACATGAAATGAAGTATATGATGTAATTGATTAGTTTTAAGAGGCTCCAGTTCTTTTAAAAAGAATGTAAAACAATGACATATTCATAGCGAAATTAAAAAAATGTTTCAATGTCATGTACGTTAAAATGAAGAATATAAACTGAAAATGACACAAATTATAATATCTGACTGATGATTTCATTTATTTCATTGCAACAACCATTTTTTTAACCCATAAATTTACATTTTGCATTTTTGCAATTTGAAACAAATGAACATAGACATGTTATAACATCGTTGGATAGTTAAAAAATTCTCTTTTCAATGATATAACTTTCCAATATGGCGTCCATTTAAAAATTAAAACTTTAACAACATAACTCGAAAATCAACAGTGATAAAAACTGCCATTTGAAAGAACATAAAAAAGTGCCTTAAAGATGTGCAAATTAAAATCTAGTATTATTTCACACTTGGAAGATATTTTCAAAAAAAACTACGAAATTTACTTTTTCCCTTATATATATACCGTGTTTTTAAACTATAGACGAAGTCACATTTGCACTGCTAGAAGTTACCAAAAAAAGTCACTAGATTTATTTGGCGGGGGAATTGAAATGTTAAAATGAAGGTCACGTCATTTATACTTTCCAGGTTATATTTTTATTAACCAAAACTATTATAGATAATCTACTTAATTTATTCATATGAAATCATAAATACATAACTTTTAATTATAAATTAATTAATTGCATTATTTTTTTGTAATTCCTTGATGAAAAATTTATATATTTTTAAAAATAGTAGTAGTAGTAGCTCTGAAAAGAGCTGTTTTTATTCGTGAAATATTACAAAAAGAGAAATGAAACAAAAAACACGTGCAAATTCAACAAGTGATTTGACAACTTCTGAGAGTTTGACGTTTCAATTACTTTTGAAGGTTAACTTGAAATTTCGTCTGGTTAAATGCGATTTCACGAAATAGCGCAGCAGCCAATCACAGGCTTTGATTTTCTCACTAGAATTTCTAGTTACTGTCTATAGTTTAAAAACAGAGTATAGTGACCTATGCATCTTTTCGCAAATAACAAAACACCATTAAAATGGTGTCCAAATGGGGCAACTTTCATCTAATTTAACCGACTTCATATCTCTTATTGTTTTTGAGACAAGTTATTCTGGACATTCTGTATATTCGTAACTTATTCTTCTTTCTTTGTCATACGGAATGCATTGTCTAAAGGAAAAGAAGTGTATCGCTGATATAGAAATAGCTGAAAAGAACTGTACATGTTTCATTTACTTAGCACAACATAAAATGCTTGTCCTGTCCGCAAATAAAAGACTCCCACACTTTCGATAACATAACCTCCAATGTCAGGAATTTATTTATCACGCAGTTATATTTCGGTCCAGAGATCCAAATCAAAGCCACTCCACACTTTATCACTCGCTGCAATTACCATAAAAATTTTAATTACTAAATTTCTGTCAGCCAGTAGTGCGTTTTCTCGTTTTCATTTGTTTTATTGATGAGATGACGTATCGATTGTAAAACAAAAGTACCTTCTGCGACAAAAGCAATTTCTCTTCCCTTCAAAATACAAAGAAAACTATAACAATATTTTTCTTTGTTTATAAAAATTATTTTAAACTAAGGATATAAATTCAACTGAATACAAAAAAAAAATCTGTTGTGGCCAGCACAAGACCTTCCGTCAATTCGATGTATTTTGTACAAATCTCAAACCGCAAAAGTTCCTTGGAAAAGTTCTATATATCATGTAAAATTGTAACACGAACACATACTATTCTTTACAAATTCCATACCAAAAGTTCTTTTGGAAAGATTCTATAAATCCAATAAAATTTTAACATGAACATACACTATGGTAATTGCACTTGACACTTCTTTCTTCTTCAGCTTGTTCCTATTTTGTTAGGGGTCGTTGTTTCTTACTCTTCTCTTCCACTCATTCTTGTCCAACACATCTTCTTCACACAGATCTTCCTCTCTCAAGTTTTCTGCGGTACTGTCCTTCCATCTTCTCTTTGGCCTTCCTCGTACTCCTCGCATTGAAAGATCCAATCATGGTACGAGGCTGCAATTGCATGACACTTGCGAGGAACCCTATGTATTTAACATGTCTTTCTGCACACATTTAATTCTAATTATATTTACTTTTCATTGTATGAGGAAGTTTCTAAACGTCATTTCTGATGGATATATGCATTTTACCACAATTTTACCTATAATTTCAAATATTTAATTAATAAAACAATAAGAAAGATTAAATATACTTCCCAGAAAAAGCCATCAGAATGTCACTAAAACTGTTGATATTTGACAATGACATGTGTCATTTACAAACTGTGTTATAAACATTGGAATTTGTCAACTGGTTTCCTTAGTGCCTTAGCCTCTGCGATTAGTTTACTCTATAAATTATAGTGTCTTTATCTCTAAATCTATACAAGATATAATAAAATTTTTAAGTGTATTACATGAAGAATTTTATGTTCTTCAATATTTAATAAAAAAAAACTACCAAAAAATTATATTTAGAAGAATTTTCTAAGAAACTACTACTTCCTGTTGTTCAATTGTTACCAAAACCTTTTCAGCTCTTCCCAGGAATGTCAGATTGGAGAAACTGCAGTTAAATATTTTTTAAGTCTTATAGTTTTTGAAGAATCGTCCCTCCAACATCCATACATACACACACACACACACACACACAGAGAGAGAGAGAGACATCATTTTCAAAATGTTATAATCGGATTCTAGGGACCTTAAATCGTGCTTATTCAATAAAATCTGGATATGCGAATTTTAGCATGAATCCAATACCTCTCTTAGCGAGAGATATAAAGGTAAATTCATATAGTAGGGGCCCTAAAACGTGTTTATTCATTAAAAACACCACTGATTTTTTTGACCTTTCTTACCTAAAGGGGACGGAAGGTAATTATATATTTACATTTGTATCCAAGTTCCTATATGAATTCAAAAAGTTTCAGAAATATGTTTTTTAATCCAGATAAAAATGTGACTTACTCTTATCCAAATTTTGCTAATTTTCTACTAAGTTCTGCTTCAATACTTTAATGTTTTGTAATTCACTATTTTTTGTTTTCGGCCGTGTTGTTATTAATTATCTTCTTGTCAAAAACAGTTGCTTCTTCTTTTCGAAACAATTAAAATCAATTAGCAGAATAAAGCATATCTGCTATCAGTAAGTGTATTAAAACACTGTCACTTATTGAAACGTCGACAACAAATCAATTCTGACAGAGTATTGATAAGTGACACCGAGATTTCGATGTTGTTTTGTTTAGAATTCAGTTGTTTCATGTCGATTGTTTCGTCTTATTATTGAAGCTGTTTAATTTTATCTTGTTTCCTTTCATGGCATGAATTTCAGGAATTCAGCCAAAATTATTTCGACAGAAAGCAAGATTGGCGTTTCATTATATGTACTTCGAATATCAGGTATAGAAAGGAATTGTATAATGATGTTTTAAAAAACGAAAGTCAAATATTACGAATGGTAAATAATAAAGAGTTGTATACTCATACATATTTGATCTCCAAATATTTATTATTCGCCACCCAAAGTAATGTTCGGGTTCTAAAATTTCAACCCCATTAATAATCGCTCCCAGAATCTGGTAGCCATATATGATTTTTATAATAATAAGAATATATCACACGGCGTATTACCTATAGCTGGGTGTGCCAATCTGCTTTATACGCACATCAAGTGATCAAAAAGAATTGATGCAGTTGGCAATACAATAAGGTCCTCCACTTTATTTTTTAATATTTTTTTTACAAAACTTCATATAAACTGAAAGTGATATGTAATTTTAGAAAGTCTATTGTTATTCGTTAAGCCGTAATATTTTTTTTAATATTCTTTGACGTAGATATAGAGATGATTTTGTTCTCAAACAGTAGATTTCGCTAATAATTGAAGTCACATAAATTTATTTTTTTCGGCACTTATAAAATATATAAATATGTTAAAATAACCCCTGTGGTCAATAATTGGAAATATGGGTGGTTAATAAGTAATTCAATGTCATAATTAATAAAAGTACTACGTATATATTATAGTCCAAGATTTGATTACCAATGGTAGGCTATGTCATTCAACATGTCTTTTACTTTCATACCAACGCTTGTAATCTGTCATAGCATCATAAATTTAAACTAGAATTATTTGGTTTATTTCTGTTGTTTTATTGTTGTTATTTTCTGCATTTATATACTTGCAAATGGATTCCGTATTTTAAAAAGGCGATAGCAGAAGGTTTGAAAATAGTATAAGAATTTGGAATAGAATAAATGTGTGACGTAGATATAGAGATGAAGAAATGGCAATAAAAACTTGATTATTTTAGAAACTAATAACTATACAGTTTTAAGGTCTAGTTTTAATATAACTGACCCTTGTTCTAATTTGTTACTTCGGTGGAGGACCCTATTTTGGGGATCTTTTTATTCCACAGTTTATACAACACCAAGTGAAATCGGAAATATTATTTGACATGTAATTTTGACAATTAATACAAATAGGGTATGTCAGAACACATGCCTGACAGCTAATAAGGTTTTGAGTGATTGAAAATCTTTAGATTATTGCTGTATGGCCAATGTAAAAAATAAAAGTACGTGAGTATGGGAAAAAACAATAATTGTAATAAAAAATTGTAAATATACTCAAATTTAAATTTTCAAGTGTCACTGTCAACAACAGGAAATAAATTGCCTCACTGGCATTCATTGCTGGTGTGGAGAGTGCACCACAGGGTCACTTTGTGCCATTTAAAATTCTAAATCGTTTTAGCAACGGTCGGGATCGAAGCTAGGACAGATGATACTAATTTAATTTAATTCAAAAAAAAAGTTATAGATTTTTTTTAGTTTTCGATGATAAAATTTGAGCGGAAACTAATAGAAACGTATTGGTCATTAAGAATTAAAATTATGATGTAACCAAATCATAGACTAAATATCATAAAAATCCGGTTCCTTTTTTGCAATTTGCCGATACATATGCACTGTTGTACATACCTTTTCTCACACAGTTGACCATCTTAGTTTTCAAAACGAATAATTTCTTAAAATTCACTTTTAAGACATATGTTATTATTTACATATTAATGTGCTTGAAAACCCCAAATTTATATACAGTTGCTGCGCATTATTGTTCCGGTGTTATTGATGCACATGTGTCAATAAATAATAAAACAAGGTTTATGAACTTGTAAAAACTTGAAACGTCTTTATGGCACTCAAATGCAAATATCTCTAAAACGACGCATCTGTGAGTATTAATTATATGAACTTGTCCACCTAATTTTAGGTCCTTTACTTAAATTACCTTTACTTAAATTACCTTTAGTTAAATTTTAAATTTTGTTGTTTAATTTTAAAATACTCTCTAGGTTTAGTTTTTATAGAATAGGGCTCCTGTAAGAATTTTTTTATGGATTCTAAGTACTAAATTTTTAAAAGATATTGTTCCTTAAAGAGCCTCAAATTTGAAAATATCACGAAATATCCATTAGATAGTTTACAATTACATATTGAAATTTGGGTAATATTTTGAAAAAGTCACGTAATTTGAAGCAGAATGTGATGTCAGTTTAACACGTGACAAACTATCGCCTACTTTTATTTATATAAATGATGTAAACTGTTTTCCTATTGGCTACGAATGTTGGATGTACTAGGATTGTTTTTCATGACTATTTCTGGCATCAATCTTTTTATTTTTATTCTTTTTTATTTTTATGGGGTCCCGTGGCCTCGTGCCTGAGTGTCTGGTCGCAAACCTGGGTGAACCGGGTTCGATCCCGACCGGCGCCCAATATTTCCAATTTTAAATGGCACAAAAGTGACCCCTGTGGTGCACTCTCCACACCAGCTATGAGGGCCCGTGCGGTGACGCCTGGTAAGCGCCCACACGGTAAAATATATCGTCATCATTACCGATGTCTACACATGTGTAGATAATGGCACACCCAGAAATGGGTAATATGCCGTGATGATATATTATTATTATTAATCTTTTTATTTAATTATTTACGAAAATAACAATAAATTATTAATATTTTTGTTATTACTGCGATAAATATTGCATAAACTTTCATTTAAAAATGTGAAAACGGCTTATTTATGTACCCATGACTACCTTGGTCAAGTAGATTCAACTTTTGTATTTCTTGATTCTGGTATCTCACCACTGAATATGGTGCGTGGAATGCAGTGGGTCTTGGTTGATCTCACACACGCACACTCGCTACACATGTCGAGAGGTTGTCTGGACGCCTGCAGCAAATCATAAAGCTATCCACTTAGCGAACTAATTTAATGACGGATTTTTTGCGCGTCGTTTTTGTAGCTTTATTTGAAAACAAATTAGCTACGAGCCGAAGTGTGAAGTGGCCTTCAACCCTAGCCGACTTGGATCTCTTGTCTCTTTCACTTCATCAAGTTCAATAACTCGCTCTTAATTAGAAAAAGTAAATACCAATGTTATTTCGTCCTAAAAAGTAATTAAAAACTTAGCATTATTTCACACCATTTTCAAATGATTTTAAAATAATATTCTTAATATTAACACTCACTTTTCAAAAGTATTTTCCCGCCTGGATTTTATACTTTATTTACCCTCTTACTCAAAGTAATTTGTGATTTACCTGTATTAGCATCATTATGCTGCGTGAAAAAAATTAGAGTCAACTGTCAAATGTGAAATATAATTTTTTTTATTTTTTATTGAAACCATGTAGTTTCTCATGCAACTTTAAATTTACGGGGCAAAAGTGAAACACATTGCTTCTCTACAAAACAAACCTAAGAAAAAAATCTATTGTGGTCTATCTAACTATCAAAATGTCATTAAAACTGTTGATTTTTGACACTGAAATCTGTCATTTACAAATTATGTTATAAACATTTGAATTTGTCAACTGGTTTCCTTAGTGTAGTTTCGCCTACTCGACTTGTTATATCCCGATATTCTATATATTATAGCGTCTTTATCTCTAAATTTATAGAAGATATAAGAAAAAATTTAAATGTATCAGGTGTAGAATTTTGTTCTTCAAAATCAGTAAAATCAAAAATTTTCAAAAATTAATATTTGGAAGAATTTCTTTTAAAAACTACTACTTCCGGTTGTTCAATTGTTACCAAAACCTTTTCAGCTCTTCCCAGGAATGTCAGATTGAGGAATTCATAGTTAAACAGGTCTTATATCTTATAGTTTTTGAGGAATCACACACACACACACACACACACACACACACACACACACACACACACACACACACACACAGAGAGAGAGAGAGAGACATCGTAGCGAGAGGTAAAAATGGTACGCAAGTAGCCCTTTACATATTCCACATTTACTTATTTATATCACTCCGAGTACATGGTTGATTCAGATTCGATCCATCGCTATTCTTTAAAATCCTGTTGCAAATAATTACCTCTAACAAATTTACAAAAATTCCTTCACCCACTATCCATTATCGTGTCCTTAACATACAATAAGCAATTTAGAGGTTGTCTTGAGCTAACAAGGTTGAAAATCAGTCTGAGTTCGCTCGTGTAGCTGCGCTTAGCATACAACGGCCCTGCAACGCAACAGCAACGGGCTTGCCTGCGAAAGATATGGGATAACATCTCCTGGCCGCGGCTAAACAAGGTCCGGACTCGCGGTTTTTACACGGGCCGAACGCGTGATTGGCAGTGAGTGACGACAGACAGCTAGCCGTCACCACGTACAAGAGACAAGACGCTGATCATATAAGGACCAGCAACCAAAGCATTTGCGAGATCGAGATATCAAAGGAATTTAGGGAATTTCAGGGTTAATTTGCAAAAAGAGGATATATGTTAATTTTTAAAGAGTTCGTTAACGGAACATAACAAAAAATCTGTTGTGGCCAGCACAAGACCTTCCGTCAATTCGATGTATTTTGTACAAATCCCATACCAAAAAGTCTTTGGAACAGATTCTATATAATATCATGTAAAATCGAACACGAACACATACTATTTTTTACAAATTCTATACCAAAAGTTGATTCGAAAAGGTTCTATAAATCCAATAAAATTATAACATAAATATACACTAAGTAAAATGCACTAGACACTTCCTTCATTTCTTCTTTCCCCTATTTTATTAGATGTCGCTGTTTCCTCTTCTCTTCCACTCATTCTTGTCCAACGCATCACACAGTCCTTTCTTTCTCAAGTCTTTTGCGATACAGTACTTCCGTCTTCTCTTTGGCCTTTCTCTGCGTGTCACTTGCGAGGAACACTATGACATATCAGTTGTAGATCCTATACGCTCCATATTTGGTTTTGCACTTCCAACTGACATCTGTCAATTAGAATTTTTTAATATATCATCTGTTTCCATGATAAATAGCAAAGCAGACTAATTTTTCAAAATTAATTTCTTTATAACACTTTAAATCTACATCTATTGATTATGAAGGAAAATGTATAATAAAACCATATAGAGAAGAGTATTTTCTTTAATATGTATAATAATAAAATGTCAAAAAATAATATTTAACTGCGTTTTTTTAGGAAAAACTGTTAAAAACTTCAAATAAAGGTACTTCCGGTGGAGTAATTATAACCAAATCTAATCAACTCTTCATATGGTTGTACAGAAGAGGAATACGAAAGAATTATAATTTTTAGAATTGTAGTATTGGAGTTATCGTCGGAGGAAAATTTGTCACACACGGACACACACACACACGGACACACACACACATACAGACATCATCTTAAAAATGGTATATTCGTATTGTAGGGACCCTTAAACGTGCTTATTCATTAAAAACTCACCACCGAATTTTTTGACCAAAGACAATACCTTCATTACCTAAAGGTGACGGAAGGTAAAAAAAAATGTGTGCTTAAAAGGCACGGCTGAAGTGAAACTTTTAATGAATCTGAAAGCGGAACTGTTTTGCCCATCACCAGCTTGCTTACTCCCCAACTTGTACTAGATATTAAAAAATTTGTTGTGACCAGCACAAAACCTTCCGTCAATTCGATGTATTTTGTACAAATCCCATACCGAAAGTTCATCTGAAAAAATTTTATAAATCCAGACGTACATTATGTAAATTCCTGCTTCTTCAGCTTTTCCCTCTTTTATTATCTTCTTCACATAGTTCTTCCTCTCTCAAATCTTCTGCTACATAGTCCTTCCATCTTCTTTTTGGCCTTCGTCGTACTCCCAGCACTGAAAATTCCAATCTTGAGGCGACACTCTGCCACTTATATCATTTTCTAATCCTATACTTTCCACTTTCGTTTTACGCTTGACACTGACATCTGTCAATCAGAATTTTTTGAACATATCTGCTGTTTTCATAATTTTATCAAAGCTAACTGATCTCTTTATAACTCCATATCTATTGAATATGAAAGAAAATATATAATCAAACCGTACAGAGAATAGAGAAGATATTCTTTCATATTGATAACATAAAATGTCGAAAAATGATATTTAATTACGTTTTTCCAAGAAAAACTGTTAAAATCTTCAAATAGTGGTACTTCCGGTTGACCAATTATAACCAAAATCTAATCAGCTCTTTGTGTGGTTGTAAAGAAGAGGATTATGAAAGAATAATAATTTTTAGAATTGTTGTTTTGGAGTTATCGTCGGAGAACAATTTGTCACATACACACACACGGACACACATACAGACATCATCGTAAAACTAATGAAATCGTATTGTAGGGACCCTAAAACGTGCTTATTCATTAAAAACTCACCAACGAATTTTTTGACCAAAGACAATACCTTCCTTACCTAAAGGTGACGGAAGGTAAAAAGAAGAGAGAACGGGAGAGAGGAAGTGCGCGCGCACTATAGTACTCTAGTCTTGACGCCAGCGTTGCTGTTCACACTCAGAGTGTTTCAACTTTCGTAACGCGATTTTTTTAATTTTCATTTCAAACATACCAACAAAATATTTGTTTTGTCTGTATTTTAATGTGAAAGATGTCGTCCATTATTTTTTTATGAAGCCTAAATTGAAAGCAATTTGTAGTACTACAAGGTCTTCACTGATATTCGCTAGGTTAAGCGGTTCAGACGTACATCGTTGATTATAACATTTTTCTAAAAATTAAAATAATTCAAATTAAAAACTAGTGCGTTTATCAAGTTTTAGCAACAGTACCATCATCGTGTATGTTTGCATTTTACGTAATATTTATTAGTAAAAATGAAAAAATGTTAATGGATAAAAAATAAATTATGAATAACGTTCAAGTATGAAACATCTCTAGTAGAAATACAGAGCATGAAAATAAGTAGTATCCTGATACCAAATTTGAAAATTTTAGTACACGTAGTACCAGAGTTATCAACAAAACTTTATCTGGTTAGGTGCACTCCCAAAGAGATGTAACTCTATAACGAAACTTTTCAGGACATACCTTCATATAACATTTTTTTCTCAAAATGACTCTCCCAATATATGGTTTAATTTTGGCATCCCTGTTATGAATAATCCTGTATATTCATACTAATTTATTGTTTATTTGTTCTAGGTAAGTTCCAGTGTATTTTCCACCAAACTTGCAGTTTCCAAAGGTGGTAAGTTAGCAAATATTAAATATTACTTACTATTTGCATAAATACATTGCGTAGGTACCGAAATTACAGGAAATAAAAAATATATATCAAGATCATAGAAATAACTATGTACCTAACCTACCTACCTTTATTTTGGAGAAAATATACCATATCTATCTAATTTGGACCTGCTGATTACGGGAAAAATAGAAAAAGCTGGGTTTATATATTTTAAATCGTGGGTTCAGTATAAAAGATATGAATTTTTTAGTTTACAGAAAAAAAAAATGAATGGGCTGTAACACCAAAACAAATATAGACTCGGTCATGTAAAACGCCGCATTTTTATATTCTGGTACTTAACTTAAATGTTAAAATCGGATTGTAGGGATTTTAAATCATGCTTAAGGTTAGTTTATGATGGATTTAATTTACAAATTTAGATTTACGAATTTAGATTTATAAATATAAATTGTACATATCTGCCTTTACTGGTTTATAATGAATTTAAGAAATTTATGATTTAGAATTTACATTTAAAATATCACCATATTTTATATTCTAAATGTAAATTTGTGAATGCATCCAATCATTTCACAGTATTTCAAATAATGATTTTGACGTGAAGAATGAAAATTTCAAGTGACAGTTGACAGTTAAACTGCTCTTAACCTTACATTTTGATTTTGATTCGAGAAATTTATCGAAATGGATTCCCAAAATATGGATATATATATGATAAACATCATATATATAAAATTGTTGTTATGAAGTATGTATGAAGTTTTATTCTTTAAGAGGTTATATAGCTGTCATCCCATTTATGTCAAACCACGTGGCCTAATATAAGAAGTTGATTGGACGCATTTCATATCTTTAAATTCACTATAAACCACCAAGGTAAATCGTAAATCTCAAATCTAAATGTGTAAATCTAAATTTATAAATGAAATCCATCATAAACCAGCCTTTATTCACTAAAATTTGGATATGCGATTCTTAGCATGAATTCAATATTTCTGTCTTAGCGAGAGGTAAAAATTACCAAGGTCAAAAAAATGAGAAGCCTTGAAGCTTTGGACCGAGAACATTTGACCCCCTTTCCACAATATCCAGTCCGACCCTGTTTACATATTGTGTATATTGTTCAAATTTAACGATAATAGAAAATGGGGTTTGTGATTAGTGATTACGAGTAAATTTTGCTTTTTACACGTAACTAGACAAAAAAATTAAATATTCATATTTTTTAAATCGATAAATAATTTATTGTTTACGAGAAATAAATTATTAAAAATTTGGAGAATATGTATGATGACGTCACGATGGCCCCAACGAGGCAGATAAAGACAGACAATATGTCATAGAAATAGAAATACATTGTGTTCAAAAAATCTTATCTCGGAGTAGGCTATGAATAAAAAAAACGAATGTCAATATGAAAGTATTTAATTAAATATCAATTTGATGCGACATATTGTTATCTAAAGAAATCAAAGCTTTTCTTCTTAAATCCTTATTTTAGAAAAAGAAATAAGTTAGAAAACGGTGAATGGCAATGTTCTGTATCCTTCTTTATTATCTTTTCTCCTTAAAATTACATTTCACGATCAATTTTGACAACTTGACTTTTGAATTGAAAAATAATTAGACATGTTTTTGTGTTCATAGCCTACTCCGAATTCGGCTTTTTTCTGAACAGACTGTTTAAACTCAGGTCATATTGACGTCTCCATATCCCTTCTCCAAATATTCAATTGCAAATAACTATATTATTACAAAATAATGTTTAATTTTTACTATTACAATAAGAAGGCTATAGTGGTTAATTTTATATTTTATGACCCATAATTCCTTTATCACGCATAGTCGATCACTATTAATTCTTGTTTCTTTTCCAATTTTTCTATTTTCTTTCATAATTTATTTCACAAATCGAAATTTATTACGCGCATGGCTAAATCTGTGCAATAATATTTATAATTATCTTACGAAATGAATTTTTGTATCTAGGGATTAAATCCAAATGAATATTCACATGAACCAATAAACTACTCTCTTACGAAAGCTACCACCGGTCGGGTAAAAATCCGCAAATTATGACATTTACGTAATTGCGATTTACGTTTGTCGCAAATCACTGCAACTGACAGCTCAGTTACGTAGTATCTATTACACGACATAAAGAAGTCGGGAGCAGATGGAAAAATAAACTGGGCAACTGTGATATACTTCGGGCTAAGCGACAAGGCTTCACGCTTTTGATATTGGCTTAATTATTCACTATATTAGTTATATTCATAGTGAAATATTTATTGTAGGGATTTTTAGTGAAGTTTTACAAGGAAAAATGGAACTTTCGTTCCGGATAGAGTGAAACTATTGTACATATACAAATAAGTCAAAAAAACGTGGTTAAATATATCACCAATTACATCAGTATTATTATTATTGAAGTTAGTCGATTTAAATTTTGAACATATTCGTAGATAAATTATTTGAGTCAACAAAACTCGATCAAATTGTGTCAACAGTTTCTCTACCAGTACATATTATTAAAGTTAGTCGAATTATTTTTGAAACATAGTTAAATTTGATCAAATCGGCTACAATGGGGTCTTCCACTATTTTTCTTGAAAGATTGAGTTATGGTACTCGTATTAATTTGAACTTTTGTTAAATTTCTCAAAACTACTCAGTTTTTTAGATACAGTCATACAAAAAAGTCTCCGTACGACAGTAGTTTTAATGTATTTTAGGAAAAATAGCAGTCTAAAACCCAATATATTTAATTTCCTTTTAATCCAAAATGAAAAGCAGTATATTACGTTATTATAAATATAAAATAAACAAATAATTTACTAATTTATTTATATTATGGGGTAAACATTGAAAGTATTCATGATTTCATGACAAAAAAGTCTCCGTAAGATAATCAAAACATTTAAATAATAAACCATTTATTTATGTTTCATAAAGAAATATAATATTCAGAGGGTTTTCCTTTGGTTTTTCCACGAATAACTAAGCGACGAGTAATTGCATTTACCAAATTTTTGGTCACCGATGGCATTATATTCTGTCATTTTACTTGTAATTAATTTTAAATTCTTTTTTGGTTTATATTCTTATTTATTTTAAGAATTTTCCGCACTTTCACAATCTGATTAAAGTCCGGAGACTGTGAGGGATGATTAAGCATATTTTTAATATTATACAGTACTCATTCTCTTATAGACGCGAATGATTTGTCGAATTTTTCTGATGAATGTAATTTAAATTTTCTGTTAAGGCCCTATTTTTCGGAACTTTGTTTTAAATTTGCTTTTAAAATATCGAAGTAACCTTTGCTATCCATTGTTGCAATAATTACAAATTTTCGTACACCCGCTGAGAAAATATAGCCCCAAACATAATGATATCACCGGCGTAATGTATTTAAAATGTTAATTAGTTTAAATGTATTATATGACATTTGCGTTCCTTCCTGGTCATGTTAAGTTACAAGCGGCAACACCGCTGGGCAAGGGACAGGGTGCGGAAAGGCATAAATGTTGAACATCAGTCCATAATCATTTGACGGCGAATAGCTGGGCACGGTCGGCGTCTGATTATGGACGAAAAGTTGATTCAGACTCTGAAATCTTGTGAAGTTTTCTTAATACTTTATTTTACATTGCTTCACCTATAGTTCGCTATTGTACCATTATTATTTAGTAATATTATTTGATCACGTAACTCTTCTCTCTAATCATCTTCCATAGTGCTATAACTATATTATAGATGTGACGTCATATCGTTATAGCGCCCATAGTTTTTTTTAATTATTAATGAAAAGTTTTATATTTAAAAAATATTTTTTCTACAGTCACTATAGAAAGTAGCTATTTGCGCTCTCTTTTGTCAACGCAAAACGTCACTTTGCCGCTCATGCGCGACAAAGTAGAAAAAACGCTCGCTGTCCAAATTTCTAAATATACAATGTTGAGAAATGTCACTTGTCTACATTCTTAATAAAAACGTTTAGTTAGGAACTAATGGCACTGTAGTTACACATTTACCACTTTCACAAGTCAATTTGACATATACTCTGTCGGTATTTAACATAACCAAACAAAATGCCACACTGCTGTGAAAATGAAATAGGGCATTCATTTACAAAAACAAAAGTGTAAAATGCTTAGATTAGATTGAATAAAAACTCAAGAAGAATGGAAAATAACAATAAAATAAAATTAAATATAAAATAAATTGTGTGAACAGTTATGTTTAGTAATAGGAATGATTGTACACAGATGGCGGTAGGATAGTTGCGAGTCGTACTCTGACATCTGATCTCGAGTTTACTATTTATTTTGATTACAATAAAGTTATTAGTTATTTCGTTAATAAATAATTGCGAGAAGTCAGTCAATGCACATACATCTATATAATCACAAATTCCTTGAAAAATTTGTTAATTTTTTCAGTGTGACAGGCGTGGCAACTAACCTCACATTTTGATACAAAAACTCATCAAATCATCACAAATCCTTGCTTCCATGCTCTAATTTTGGTTTTTTTATGGAATAGATGGCTAATGTAACGATATAATCATTTAAAAGCCTTTTTAAGTTTAAACCGCATCTTTTGTATTAGCCAATCGTTATTTATTGAGCAGTACTGTAAGTATAAAGTGTACATTTTATTATTTTTTGTTATGGTGGAGGACCCCATTGTGGTGACTGTAGAAAAAATCTTGTCTGTGTTTCAAGCGCAAATGGACATTTGTCAATTTCGAGAGAATGCCGCGCTCCTTCGTCGCTCGGCAACAACCTCTCAATCGACAATATCGCATTTTGCGCTCTTAATACACAAGTAGCTATTGTTACAAAATAATTTAAAATTAGTCATATACAACTTTTTTTTAGTACCGGACCCCATAACATACATAACTATATAATCATAATTACCCCTTCATGAATATTCAGTACCCATTTAACTTCCTATTCTTTGTTCTCTTGTTTTAATTACCCCCTCTATGATTGTTTCCAAGGCGTGTTATCGTTTACCCTTTAATTAAACCCTAGATCTAGATTGGTGTGTGTGACGCTTGCGCTGGCTGGACCAACCCTTGCAGCGTCTCACCCTCGCCCTTGCCTTCGTTAATTAACAGCGCTCATTAGCCGAGAGTGGCGCGCGCTCATTGGCTGGCACCCGGACGCGCTGGACGCCCGGCGAATCAATGAAACTGTTTGGATTTCCGGACGATGACGCCCCGTGAAAACACCCCGGCTCATTAATACCCGCCAAGGGCGACAAACAGGAAGGGTTGCAGGGGGAGATTCGCGGGATACAGGGAAACAATGTAGAAAAGATGTGAGGGTCATCAAGTAAGCTGATTGGCACACCTAGAATTGGATAAACTCGAGATAATATATTTTATTTTTTTATTTATTTATCATAATTCATATAAAACTCTGACCATTGTATTGAAGATATGCGTTAAGGCCTATTTATAATGAAGTAACGCAAGCAGTAACGTAGTTGCAGTAAAAGGCCTATTTATATCAACGTAACGAAATACGCGACGCAAGCACGCAAAGCAGTAGGTAACGCAGTCGCAAAGTGTGTAATTTATAACCACGCTAAATTTGCTGCTGCTAACCAATCAGAATACATAGTGCAAATCGGAACTCACTACACAACTGTATGACTCAACTAAATATGACATTTCGAGATTTCAAGATGCGCCCGCTTCTTGTGAAAATACTGACAAGTGATTGGTTACACGCTAGAGGCAACGCACGACATCACACAGAAAGTTAAAAGTTGGCCATCTCTTGCGTATTGTTCATTGCGTTACCTACTGCATTGCGGTGATATAAATGGGCCGTGATACAAGCATGTGTTTTAACTCCTCACGTTACCTATTGCGTTTGCGTTACGTCTTGCGTTGCGTTGTTATAAATAGGCCTTAATGTTACGCGAAACAGCGCAAGGTATTAGTTGATTTATAATGAAAAGTAACGCAGCGCCACAATCAGCATCGCAAGAAATGCAACGCAGAAGTTAACCTCATCTTTCTACCCTACCGCTGTACCTTTAGCTAATCAGAGTTCAGTGTTTCAGTTTTACTATAAAAATCTGTATTATCGACATGTTCGTGAACTATCACAACTACAAAATAAATACTATATTAAAGGTAGTGCTCGACCAAGATTTTGTCTATGCCAGTAAATAGACTATAAAAAAACAATAACATTTTATATGAAACATTTTTTATTCACAATCATTATAGTAATATACAGATTCCTAACCTTTTGGAGGTTGGAAAATACGTCATTCCTAACTTTAATGACAATTTCTTGGGTTGGAAATAAGAGATTTCACTTTCATCTCTTGGGTTGGAAATGTTTATGTAGGGGTTGCCTAGCAACATTGCCGTAGATCCCATAATTAAGTAGGCTAAACAAATTTTAAGACAGCTGTCAAAATATTAATAAAATTAAAGGTTATAATTCATTGATTTATTTTGTAAATTATTGATTTAAAATGAGGATGAAATAGTATACGGTGGGAGTTTCATAACAGCCTCGCGCATTATCTCACCTCGAGGCTTCGCCTCTCGGTATATACATAAACCTTCGACTGTAATGAAACATCTCCCACCTCGGATGTAATATACTATTTCACTTCCTATTAGTTACCTACGAAGTTATTTGAAAACAAGATATTAGCCGTCTCTACAACATTTGTCTTAGTACAATTATTCGATTTTTTTTTTTTTTTTTTGAAAAACAAAAACACGTCTAAGACGACCTCTGAAAGGTAAACAAAAAGTCTCATTTAATCAAAATCGTAACTCTTATAGTTTTCGAGATAGCAGAGGTAAATACCGAAAAAAACTCATTTTTCACTGCCTTATATCACGGAAACTATTGAAGATCGGACCCATGTTGATTCAGCTTTTTTTTACTCATTTTGGTCAGTACTATATGCCCTCATAGTACACTTATTTTTTAACACCCTGTATGTATTTTTAATATTTAATTAATAATAAAATAAAAAATATTCAGCCTTCAGAAGTATCTTTGGATTTTTGTCAATAATATATCACTCAATTACATTTTAATTTTTCAACTGGTTTTCATGGGCTGTGAGATTCATTACAATACAACAGATTATTTTATATATTTATATTTCTCTATCTATAAATCTATACTAGTTCTAAGTCCTAGGGCTAATTTATGGTATAAAAACCATGACAAAACAATACTTCCTCCTTCTAAGAAATTACTATTGTGACAAGAAAAATGTAATAAGAATCCAATTCATATCTCCCTGACAAATTTGTGTAGAACAGGTCGCAAAGGAATATTTATAAACTCGACAATGACAACATAAACATCGCGTCATTACCAGGTGGAGCTACACCACACTACACACCTTGTACGATAAACAAACGAACCCAATCCTCAACAAATGTATTATGACACCGGCAATATATCTCATAGAGGGCCTCACGCAACGCTTCCAGTCGGCAGCCGTTATCAGATTATCGTGATACGAACACTCTATTGGTATGTGGGTGTATTCTTTTAAGAATAACAGATCAGTAATAACTGATACCGTGGATAAAAATTGTCTCCAATTTGTTTTGTCACGTTTCCAACGCCTACGTTGTGAAGGAGGGAAATTGTTTTTAACTGTCGCGTGAAGATGATGCGGCCCAAGGATATAAAATAATAAAAGAAATTGATGTAATAGGTACAAACAACATTTACAATAAATGTGAAGATATTAATTTCTTGTGACATATGGGGAATAAACACATACTATTTTTTGAATAAGACATATTCTATTGATATTATTTAACGTTAAATATCATGCATAATTATTAAATATCGCATTGAAATATCCATATGAATATGTATTTGAAATCGTCACTAAAATGCACAAAAATCATTACTAAAATGCACAAAAATCGTCACTAAAATTCACAAAAATTGTCACTAAAATGCACAAAAATCGTTATCGGAATTTTATCAGTATAATAATGTCGCCATTGGTTGAATTTTCAAATGTTTTGCATCATAATTGGTTAAAAACTATTGGTTGGAATTTGTCATTGTTATGTTTCTAATTGTATTGAAATATCTTCCTCAACTTATGAAATATTAAAAAAAAATACGACTAGGTTCCTAATATTTTTAACGCACACATAAAAAAGAAACCATCAATTGTAGTTAAATTAACTAAACAAATCTTTAATTTTCAGCCTACTAATATGTTTTCATTAATTATTATTAAGTTGATTTAGTTAAATTTTCTAAATTTATAGTAACAAATGGGCTACTTGCGCACCTTTTTTTTATTTCATATTTTTGAAGAGCAGGGAAAAACTTGCTACCCCTATTTTTTCTTTTGACAAAATTTTTATTAATTAGCCAGAAAATAAATGATAAAATTTGATTATTTGAATTGCCGCCATGTATGACGTAGAATTACGCCGCACCAATGAGTGATCGTAAAGCCATAGCGTTTGTTTGTACGGGTAATGTAGATTTCCTGTTTGACGTTTCAACAATAGTTTGAAGGTTAGTATTTTAGTTTGTTTTTTTCGTATCGATATTTTAAATTACATGTAACTACCTATGTGTTTATTTGTGAAGTAATTAATATATTTGAGAGCCCAGAGAGAGCAAAATGTCAAATTCAAATTAAAACATTCTCGCACGCAATGCCATCTATAAGTTACATTCTTAAACATGGTTCTCTTCCTCGGTTCAATATAATGACGTCACAGAAAATTTTCTTTCTTAATTTACTAAAAAACAAATAACTATTTTAAAATAAAATTTATATTTTTATATATGTTTTCAACATAACATTACGTATATAGTGATAGAAATCGGATTTTCAGTACCATGCAAGTAGCCCATTATAGTAAAATTAAATAAAAAATTATAATATTTGGAAAGAAACCATTAGATTTTGCTGTAAATTGGATAACCGGAAATGGCACTTTACTTGAAGCTCATAATGGTTTTTCATCAAAAAATACCATTAAATGTTATTTTTTCGCATTTTATATCTTTAAAATTAAAGATTATAGAGTTTTCTATAGGTATACATTAACACTTTTTCTATATATTTTATAGATAAATTTAAAAAATAATCTTTTTATAAATCCCGGGGCCTATGTGTTTATGGGGTCCCGTGGCCGCGTGCCTGATTGTCTAATCTGGGGAACCGGGTTCGATCCAGACCGACGCCAAATATTTCGGATTTTAAATGGCACAAAAGTGACCCCTGTGATGCACTCTCCACGCCAGCAGTGAGTGGTCGTGAGGTAACACCTGATTAGCGCCTGCACGGTACAAATATGTCATCAGCATTACCGATATCTGTGATAAAGCAAGTTGGCCTACCCAGAAATGGATAATGTGCCGTGATATATTTATTTATTTTTTTTATGTTTCAAAGATAAACACAATTCCTTTGTTACATAGTTCATATTTCAAGTGTATGTAACTGACAGATAAATGTCACTGCAAAAAACTAATCATTTCAAATTAGTAATGGTGACATTTCAAAAAGAAAATGGTAAATAAAGCAATAGTTATATGCAAAGGAACTTAATATAGTCTTGCAACATTAGTAAATATGTAGGTATGTATTTAAATTAATAAAAATAGTGGGATGTATTGGTGTTGACCACATCAGATTTTTCTTTGTCAATCATTTATGGATTATTACTTCAAATAACAGTTATAAAAAAAATTATTGTACTCATCTTTTACAAAAATAATGTCCATATCTTCGACGATATTGCAAGCTTTTGCAACAATATTGTAACACCTCCAAAATCCATTCCCAAATACCAATTACAATCTCATCCTTATGCCAATTGCTTCCATCCTACCTATAATAAAAAATGTCAAAACTGCAACAAATTTAACCTGACAATAAAATAACACCGAGCTCCTCAACTAGCCATGTAAGTTATGACAAACCGAACACGCGATTCTGGCCTCTGTATCCCTTTTCATACGGATCGGAACGTCGCGAGAGGGTCGTAAAATTAACCTCTACACAAAGCAATGCTTCAAAGAGCATAAAAGTCTACATAAATAGTCTAGCCGACCCAGGTGGACTCAGGATTGTGGACGAGGATGCTCAGTTCACTGGCTTGGCTTCTGTCATTCACGCAACGTGCTAATGCGAGATTTCGATAATGATTTAAGGTTAGAAACACATTGTTGTATGATTTATGAAAATTAAACAAGTTTACTATAGGTTTCCTACTGAAAGTTTTGCTTGAATAGCGATGCCGCACTCAAAATATTGATAAGAGGATGCTGTAATCATATTGAATTAATTATTTATGCTTCATATGTTTATGAAATCTAATGGAGATACTAATAATTAGATTCCGACCATCTGTCAGATGAGTAACCTGCGGCTTTCAAAGATGTTTTATTGTTAAATATTCCATTTTTCCTCATTTTAAGCTAAGGTAATAAACCAAATAATCCAAACGACTTATTTGCATAATCTTTGAAAGTTGAAAATTATTTTCAAATAGCACAAAAGTGAACCCTGTGATGCTCTCTCCACGACAAATTTGATAGTACATGAGGTGACGCATGGAGAACATCCTCTGGGTTACAAATATGTCGTTAGTACCGAAATCTGTGAATAGAAGCAGATTAACACTTAGAAATGAGTAATACAGCGTGATTTTATAGTTACCGAGAATATTTGTTTATTATTAGGTACTTTTTACCTCTCGCTACCCTTGGTAAGGGACGTATGCTGAGATGTCGAGATTTTGGTAAATGATAACGTTTTAAGATCCCTAGAATCGGATTTTAACATTTTCACGATGATGAAGCTATTATATTTTGGAGTAAATCAGATAACCGGAAATGGCATTTCACTTGAAGCTCAAAATAGTTTTTCTTCGGAAAATACCTTTAAATATATATATAATTTTTCGCGATTTATGTTAATATGAAAATTAAAGATTATTAAATTTCTTGCAGGTACGCATTCATACTTTTTCTACGGAGAATTTATTTTAAAATGCAACATTATGGTTCATCACTTCCATGGTTACTCACTATTGTCAAAAAATGACAGCAATGTAATATTTGTCCATTTTAAAATGCAGCATTATAAATAGTATTGCGGCACAGGAGATACCTCCAAAACACATCACAAATGGTTTCAATTCTTATTACGACCGACTAGAATATTGACAGAGTGTAAATGGGGATATTTTTTTTATCATTTATTACATGAAAGTTATGAATTTTTGTAAGCTGAAGTTTGTTAAAATGTACAACATTCATGTTTTGATTTTTTCTTAAAAGTATGTAGGCTAATTTATTAGAAATTAGTTTCTATAATACAAAACTACAAATTTTGTATGTTGCATTTTAAAATGGACAAATATTACATTGCTGTCATTTTTTGACAAAAGTGAGTAACCATGGAAGTGATTGACCATATGATGCATGTTAAAATAAATTCCCTGTATATATTTTATAAAGCAATATATAAAATAATCTATTTTATAAATCCCGGAGCCTCTATTTTAAAGATAAACACAATTTCGTAGCTGCACAGACAAAATTCTGATTTCAAACGTATGTAATTGATAGATGAATGTCACTGTCAAAAAAACCTATCATTTCAAATTAATAATGGTAACGTTTCAAGAACAAAATAGTAATAATAAATAAAACAATATCTATAATTGTATTATAAGAATGCAAAGGAACATAATATAGTGTATTTCAATTAATAAAAATTAAATGGCGGGACGCGGGATGTATTGTTGGCCACATCAATTTTTACTTCTCGCTAAGAGAGGTATTGGATTCATGCTAAAAATCACATTTCCAGATTTAAGTGAATAAGCACGATTTAAAGTCCATATAAACCGGTTTTTTTGCTTTGTTGTCTTGTAGGAAAATTTCAAGGAATTTTAATCTTTGAAATTATTCGCCAGCCTGAATAATAACCAAAGTAGACATGTCAGTAGAATTTGAAAGACTTTAATGCTATGCACATTTTAAATCACATAATATTAAGACAGAAGGTTCCTAGTTGATTTTAAGTTATTCATAATTAATTACGAATAGGGCTATGGCAAGAATTTTTATAACTTCTAAGTACTAAATTTTAAAAGATATTTGTTCTTTGAAGAGCCTCAAATTTGAAAATTTCTCGAAATATCCTTTAGATATTTTACAATTAAATATTGAAGTTTGTGTAATATTTTTAAAAAGTTACCTGATCTGAAACAGAATGTGACATACCTACAGTTTACATGTGACAAACTATAGCCTATTTTTAACCTCCCGCTACCCTTGGTGAGGGAGGTATAGGGATCGTGCTAAAAATCACATATCGAGATTTTAGTATGACCACGTTTTAAGGTCCCTAGAATCCAATTTTAACATTTTCACGATGATGTCTGTATGTGTGTATGTGTGTGTGTATGTATATTATGTATGTAGGTATATGTGTGTGTGCGTGTGTGTATGTGTAGGGATTTTGTCTTCGCTCTAACTCAAATACTATCATTCAGAAAATTCTGAAACCTTGTATTTCTATCCTATTCTAATAAGAAAAGAAGCCATTAGATTTTGGTATGGAAATGGCACTTTACTTGAAGCTCATAATGGTTTTTCTTCAAAAAATATCATTAAATGCCATTTTTTCGCATTTTATGTCTTATGAAAATTAAAGATTATTAAATTTTCTACAGGAATACATTAATACTTTTTCTATTTTTTTTGCAGATAAATTTAAAAATAATTTTTTTATTAGTCCCGAAGCCTAAGCTAAACACAATTCCTTTGTTACACAGTTCATATTTCAAATGAATGTAACTGACAGTAAATGTCACTGCCAAAAAAACTAATCACTTCAAATTAATAATAGTGACATTTTAAAAAGAAAATAGTAAATAAATCAATAGTTTTATGCAGTGGAACAGTTTGCAGCGTTAGTAAATACGTAAGGATATATACCGTAATGGATAGGAATGTGTGTCGAAGGATGATTGTTGCGTAACTATTATTGTGGTCCAGATGCTGTTATTCGCTACCAAAAATTAGTCACTTTAATAAGTTCTTATGTATGAATGCTATGATGATTGTGGACAAGGCGAAAGAAGAATGTTGTTAAAGAGTGAAGTGAGTCAGCTGAGCTCATACTCTTATCCCTTTTCTTATTGATACTATTGTTTCCGGGTTTTTGCTAACCCATTAAGTGGGAAACGCGTGATTTTATGTCTATATGTATGTAAAAAGTAAATAGCGGGAGGTTTTGTGTTGGCCACATCAGATTTTTTTTAAATATAAATAACGTAAATTGTTTTCCTATTGGCTATGAATAACGTGATGTATTATGTACTACAACGTCACAGAAGTGGAAGGTTGTTTTTATGACTATTTCTGGGGCCAATTTTTTTATTTAATTATTTCCGAAAACAAAAGTAAATTGTGATTATTTTTTTCTGCATAAATTTTCATTTAAATACTTTTTAAAAATTGTGAAACTGGCTCATTGTTTGTAGTTTGTACTATTGAAATAAAGAGATGTGAGAGAGAATTTGAAAGATTTCCGTTGTTTTGTTATTGTCGTCTCTTTCTGAATGCGTCCATGCATCACATCTCACAAAATTCACTCTCGTTGTAAGTGCCAACGTGAGATCCAAAACAGCTTCGAAACTCCAGCCGTTACAATACCCCTAAAACTTTCTCCCATAAAATCCTTCAATTTTACTATCACTCCTCCACAGCAATGCCAACCTAACAGCCTTAAATCCCCATCCACTCGCTCTCTCACTCGCCCTACGTCTGTCTCTCTCTAGCTAATAGCAACCCTTCCACGACACAACCGCGACGAAAAAATTAATCGCAAATAAAACAATCTCGCAATGAGAGGCCCCGCCCATCGCAATTTCTCCACCAATGAGAGTGGAGTACGCATGCCCGGACCACGTGCTGTCCCCCCGGGCTACGACGCACGTCCCGCCCCCCTCAACGAGAGGGAGAGAGATCCAGATAGAGCACGTATGTCGAGGATAATCGATAGTGTCTCATTTGTGGATATGACGATCTAAGTGACCGGTGGAAGCAGGGAATTTTCAGGGGTCACGGACATCGATGGATAAACAAATAAATATACAATATTTATAATTGTATCACAAATTAATATAAATAAAATTATCATGAATGTACTCGTACTAGTACCTATTTGCTTAATGCAAATTTTAGTAATTTACCAGGCATCACATCCCTAAAATTTAAAGCTCTTGAGCTTTTTAATGGCCCCGGTAGAAGGGGTAATTACCACCCCATTGATTTAGTCGACAAAGAAACTAAAGCAAATATTTTGATTTGCGTGTACATTTAATTATAAAATTATTAATTAAGAACAAAAAATTATCAGAAGTAATATCATAAAACCTCCCGATTCTATCGATAAATTATAGTTTTGCACGAATATTTTTTGCTTAGCAACAAACACGACAGCAAACTACATGGTAAATCCCTACTTCGAAGGAGGAAGGGTTGTACCTGATGTCAGTTTGCTTGAGTGATTTTGCTCAAAAACAAAAAGTGAGTGCTTAAAAATAAAAGATAATCTGAGAAAAATAAGAGAGGTCATGTTGTATTTGATGACATAAATTCCAAAGACAACGCAAAATGAAACAATTTAATATTAAAAATTATTTTTAAACTTCAAATATTAATTGTTACACTGACAATTTACAATAATTTAAAAAACAATGATCAATGAAAATCGTTTATCAGAACTTCGTCTTCTAAGCGTAAGAAAAATGGATTTAAAATAACCATCTTCCTAAAAAAGGTAACAAATTGTTTTGCTGAAATTAAAAAGAAGTTAAAATTTTGTTTGGAAAATATGTAAGTTTAAGTTTCTTATTATTGATAATTCAGCAGGCCATAATACTCACCTTACATGCAGCGCTACCACAATGTTCTCTACCACATTACATTTTGAAACTAACATGCCTCATGTATGACAATTAGATAAATGTCATGTGTATGGGTGTATTCTAAACACAATCCGTTACATGAAAAACGGACCGTTAAAAAATTTAGCGATTCAAATAGATTCACATAAAACAAAAACTTGGATTTTGTTATATGTCAATCTACTTCATTCGCTAAATTCTTTAACGGTTCGTTTACATGTAACGGATTGTATTCAGAATACACCCAATAGAGTGTTCATTAAAAAGCGGGCTAGGCGTTTAACATGGGAAATCAATATTTCCTTGCGCAAAAGTTCCCAATTAATTTAAGACAAATGTTATTAAAAGTGGTAGATAATTTAATTCTACGCCTATGTTTTTACTCTATATGCATATAAATATATTAAGGGCCGGTATTTAAATTTATTTCCATAGTATATTTAATTAAATGAACAAATGCAAAACGAATTTTTGTCAGCAATGATTTAAATGTCATAAGTACATAGAAATTGATTCGAATTTGTTCATTTTATTAAATTTACTATGAAACTAAATTTAGCTGGACGTTTATAATACTGGCCCTAAGACTACAAATAATTTAATAAATATACCGGAAAGTTCTGTACTAATTATATCCCTTCGGTTATTAAAAAAAAAAAAGATTCTATATATCATGTAAAATCGAACAGGAACACATACTATTTTTTACAAATTCCATACCAAAGGTTCTATAAATCCAATAAAATTATAACATAAACTACACTATAAGTAATGTCCTTCCATCTTCTCTTTGGCCTTTCTCTGCATGTCACTTGCGAGTAACACTATGACATACAATTTTAGATCCTATACTTTCCATATTTGGTTTTGCACTTGCAACTGACATCTGTCAATTAAATTTTTTTGAATAATTATGTCAGCTGTTTCCATGATAAATAGCAAAGCTGACTAATTTTTGAAAATTAATTTCTTTATAATGCTTTAAATTTACATCTATTGAATATGAAGGCAAATGTATAATCAAACTGTATAGAGAAGAGTATTTTCTTTAATATAATTAATAACAAAATGTCAAGAAATAATATTTAACTGGGTTTTTTAAGAAAAACTGTTAAAAACTTCAAAATAGGGGTACTTCCGGTGGATCAATTATAACCAAAATCTAATCAGCTCTTCATATGGATGTAAAGAAGAGGAATACGAAAAAATTATAATTTTTAGAATTGTAGTATTGGAGTTATCGTCGGAGAAAAATTTGTCACACACGGACACACACACAGACATCATCTTAAAAATAGCAAATTCGTATTGTAGGGACCCTAAAACGTGCTTATTCATTAAAAACTCACCAACGAATTTTTTGACCAAAGACAATACCTTCCTTACCTAAAGCTGACGGAAGGTAAAAAAGGAAACTTAATTACAGTAATGAATATGCCTAACCAATACTCTTAATATAAGCAAAAATACATAATTGAACAATCCAATCGATCGCCCTCTTTGGATCTACCAGTTATTTTATCTTGTTTAAAATGTTTCATTGCATTTACAGTTTTATTCCATACATTTGTTCAAATTTACAACAGGAAATAGCTGTACAGTTCATAAACATCTTAATATTATTGAAATATAATTCCTATGAAATGCACCTGATTAAATAATGGGTTAAATATAACATTTTATTATAGCTAATGCTATATTTAAACTGAAATAAAACATACGTGTAATGATATATTTACTGATTGACCAGCTTGAATACAAAAATAACTTATAATTCAAAATGTTTCTTCATATCGACAAATATCAAAAAATATAAGTATTGTATTCGTTGATTCTAGTTGCACAATAAAGAACTATTTCTTTCATATTTTGCCATTTTAATTTGCAATTTACAATCTAACTATTTACGGTCTTGTCTGTCTGTTTTTAATTAACGCTCTGATTTTGATTTATGTTATTTACCATTTAATTGCAAACAATAATAATTCACAGTTATGTTTTCTAACAATTGGTCCCGCTGAGTTAAGTTACGACGTACTGTACAACAAAATGATTAACCGTGAGAAAAGGATAAAATGATATAGTATTGTTGAGCATGTTTATGAATAGCAGTATTTATGAGCTAATGTTGTTTAATGTTGTAATTATGATTGCAAGATTGTTGCGCAGTGTCAATGTTTCGAATAAAATCGATAGCCAAAGGCAGTGCTTTCCAACAGGTTTTACATTAGTAAATTGTGCTTTTTTACTAAGTTTTTTTATTAATATAACATGAAGTATTTATTATAACAGCATGATTCATAAGAAAACATATGTTTTCAAGATAAATGATAGTATTTAAAATTTAATATGTCATGTTAAACATTTGCACTGCACGCTAAAATTTCCATAAAACATATTTTTTTATATGTAACTTTTCCTGGAATCGAGAGCATAAGTCAATGTCGGTAGTATGAAAACGAAAAGAAAGTGCACTATTTTGCTTCTAGAGACAAATGTGGATATTCTTACCGTATGGGAGGTTCTAATGAGATTTAATGCGTAATATACAGGGTGTCTCTTAAATAGGGGGCTTAATCACAAATTCCTGACGCTAAAATAAGACGATTTAACCAAACTTGCTTCTACCGGAAAGTGTACCATTTAGCCAGAATTCTGCTTCAAAGTTCTTTGAAAAAAAATTAATTTTGCTTATAATAATCAGACGCTTTATTCGATTTAGATTAAATTTGGTATGACAGTTTATATGGTTATAAGTCATCTTTTAAGGTGATACTTGTTATTATTAGTGAACCACTAGTGTATGAAACTTAGGTCTCCCAACATTAATTAGTCCGTAACTTTTTAATGGCAATGCTGAAAACGTGAAATTATTTTTCTTCAGAAAGAAACATTCAATAGTAAACTTTTGTCTCTCTGTGTAATTTGTGATATCTGTTACGGTTCACACAGAAAAAAATAAAATCTGAGTGTCTGCACTGCTAAATTTTTAAAATAAATTTAATCTAGCAGTCTATCCAAATGTCAAACAAGTAATTTCTAATGACAGTAACAATTGTTTTACGGGTTGTCAAAAATTTTCTTCGCAATATTCTAAAATTAGTAACATCCGTTTGTTCGGCCTAATAGTATTTTACTACCATTATTATAAATAAGACGATTACATATCTCAGCTTACTCCTAAACAAGATGTGAAGATTGACAACTCGTTACTGTCATTAGAAATTACTTGTTTGACATTTGGATAGACTGCTAGATTAAATTTATTTTAAAAATTTAGCAGTGCAGACACTCAAATTTTATTTTTTTCTGTGTGAACCGTAACAGATGTCACAAATTACACAGAGAGACAAAAGTTTACTACTGAATGTTTCTTTCTGAAGAAAAATAAACTCACGTTTTCAGCATTGCCATTAAAAAGTTACGGACTAATTAATGTTGGGAGACCTAAGTTTCATACACTAGTGGTTCACTAATAATAACAAGTATCACCTTAAAAGATAACTTATAACCATATAAACTGTCATACCAAATTTAATCTAAATCGAATAAAGCATCCGTTTATTATAAGCAAAATGAATTTTTTTTTCGAAGAACTTTGAAGCAGAATTCTGGCTAAATGGTACACTTTCCGGTAGAAGCAAGTTTGGTTAAATCGTCTTATTTTAGACTCAGGAATCTGTGGTTAAGCCATGTCCCCCTATTTAAGAGACACCCTGTATAATAGACTTTGGTTATAAGCTATCATGTCAGACAAACGAAATACGTCTAGGGAAATTTTAAATTTTCTATATATTTTATTAACTGTGTTACATTGGTTCTTATTATTTTTATTATTATGCATTTGAAACCTTTAATAGAAATATTTATATTTAAAATTTTTATTACAAATTTTTGTAAAATGACGTTTGATTATTTTTTCTGCTATTGACAACGCTGAACATATATGTTACTAAATATTATATGACTATACTGTCCTTCCAACTTATATTGTGATTTAGTGCATTTGTAACGCCATTTTTAATAATTTTAATGTTATTGTATCTTCTATCATCAATCATTTTTTAAAAGATTTTTGTGGTTTTCTTTGTATTTTAATTTAGTAATAATTGGCAAATCATTTTTTAATCCGTTTAAACATAGTGACACATGACGTCATTATTTTTAGTGATGTTATATTTATGACATAAATCGTATGATTGACTGGACAGCCTATATTCCACCGTAACCAAAAATGGTAAAAAGTTTATTAAAAATATGACAACAGTTAAAGGATATGAAAAATTCCATTTTCATTTTTATTATAAATTACTCCCTCTAAAAAATAAGGGTTGTTTTGCTTTTGAAGACGCAGAATATGTATAGTACAATTAACCAGAACTCGAGGGATCGTAATAAAACGATAAAATAGCACACGATTAAAGTCACAAAGAATCCTTAAATTCTATCTGCCATAAATAAACATGTCACCACTGTCACTGGTTTCTCAAGTTTTGCACAGGGTTGGACTCCGGTCTGTCCTAACAAAAATAAAAAATAAAATACGTATTAGGTAAACAACTTTTTTAACCAGTTACAACAATATTTATTTACAGTTTTGATGTCATTTAACATTAATAATAATGTTATATAGGTCAATTCTGAACAAATCTGTAAGCCTTAGAGATCTGTAAATCTGTAAAAACCTGACAAAAACGCATCTATTTTTGTTGATTAATATAAAATTATACATTAGGGTGACAACTTTCGTTGCGATTTTGTTCGTTTATTTACAGATTTGCAGATCTATAAGACTTACAGATTTGTTCAGAATAGACCCAATAGTCATACATATATAAATTACATACATCATCGTTGGAAACTCACGACTGCCACATTTTTTGTTAACATATTAAATACTAATCTAATTCTTGAACATTAACATTTTTTGACATAATGATTTTAACCTAACCTAATTTTTAATATGAAATGTACAATTTGTATTTGTACAATTCGAAAACTAATCCACCCACCTGTGTCTGAGATTCCTTTAAATGTTTAAGTTACATTTTGTTGATAAGAAAGAGCAGGAACAATATTTGAAGATACATGTACCAGTCACACTCAGTATTATGAATAATAGCACTATTTCGGTTGTAGGAAAAATATTGTATTATTGTATATGCAACTTGTATGTAAATAGTATTTTTTATCTCGTGCTAATTTCCGCACTCGACCAAAAATGTACTACTTTATACATTTGTTAAATAACTATTTTAGTTGTTTTTTATTGTTTTTCCTGTAATTATCAGGCGTATTCATATTTTCAGTCGGTTATATTAAACTTATTTTATTTTCCCCTTCTTCATTTCCAAGTATGAAGTTAATTCCATATTTCACTTGTTATATTCTCTGTTCCCGTACGATGTTGGCTTGTTTGTAGCGTGAAGGAATCTGTTTTGCCCGCAACAAGATTACCCTAATCACACTAATCGAACAATCGAAGATTTGTAGCGTCTCAAGATGAAGTACGGACTGCTTACAAGCCAGCGAATGGGAACTTGAGTCGTATGCAAATACAACAATTTGATTTATGCAGTAAGGATGAATGAAATGAAATGGATGCGCTTATGCTAAATCATTTACTGAACCACTCGATATTTTACATACAGAATAAAGTATGCTAATACTGGAGTGGACAACAGATAAGTGATTGATTTTGTTTTAAACAAATAATAAAATTCATTTAACTTAGGCTTATATGGAAAATATTTTACATAAATGAATACATCAAGTCATTTTTGCCGTTATCAGATATGTTAATAAGTTTTTAATTAAAACAAAACAACGTTAATATTTGCCATGGATCATATTTGTAAGGAATGATAGTGATGAAATTACAGTTAATATTATAAAAGTATACAGAGTGTCCTAAAATATTCGTACCGTTAGTCAGGGTTGGCAAAAACCCAGCGATGTTTAGAAAAACCCGACCCACTGGGTTTTTGATGGGTTTTTGGGCGGGTCAGTGGGTTTTATGAAAATTAAAATGATGTTTTACGAACAGGAACTAACGAAACCGAACAAAGTTTTTACGCATAGTGAATGAAGTAGTAGTGTACGCGTTAAATAAAAATGAGTTTTTCCGAATATAAGGGTAATCGCGAATGCTCAACAGGAGAAAACAGGAAGTGGCAGGAAGCAAGGAACTGAATGAAAATAACTTTATTATATTGAAGGAGTCACTCACTGTAAACATTGCAAATTAAAAATTAGTTCTAAAATTGAAAGAATTCGAAATCATTTAAGCAACTGTTTATTATATAAAAAAATATAACAAAAACCTGGTTAAAATGCCAAATGGTGTTGTATCCGATACCGATACTGACACAGAAGAATCCAATTTTCCTAATACGAATACATCGGTATTATATACTTATATTTATGTTGATTTCAATTAATTTTTTATATTCTCAAATCTCTAGGTTTGTTATCTATATGGGATATATTAGGCTGGGTTTTTGCTTGGGTTTTTGTAAATTTTTGTAAATGGGTTTTTTCTGGGTTTTACCCATGGGTATAACTGGGTCGCGGGTTTTTGTGCCAACCCTGCCGTTAGTAGACCATTTTGGTGGTGTATCGTTAATTGAGAAAAGCATAGATCACTAGAGGTATCTGCGAAAATGTAAATGTTGCGTACTTTTACCTCTCGCTAAAAATCGCATATCCAGATTTTAATGAATAAGCACGTTTTAAGGTCCCTAGAATCCGATTATAATAATTTTACAATGATGTTTGTGTGTGAGGGTATGTGTGAATGTGTCTGGATGTTGGAAGGACGACTCCTCAAAAACTATAATACTTAAGAACTTTTTAGCTACGTATTTCTCAAACTAACATTAATATAGGAAGAGCTGAAAAGTGTTTGAGTGGACAACTGGAAGTAGTTGTTTCTTAAAAACATCTTCTAAATATTAGATATCTTTTGAAATTTTTTATTACATATATTCAAGATCATAGAATTATCCATCTAATACATTTAAAAATATTATATCTTCTACACAATTAGAGATAAAAAAAATATAATATATAGAAAAATCTGTCGCAATACATCACACAGTCCAGTCTACACACCAAGGAAATCCGTTGTTAAATTCAAATGTTTGTAACTGACAATGTCAGTGTCAAAAATCAACAGTTTTACTGACATAACTGAAAGCTTTTTTTGAGAAGTACATTTGTTATTTCTTATTGAATTATTAGTTAAATATTAAAATTGCAGATAGGTATGTAATAGTACATAATACATATAAGCTTAACACGTTCACTGCTTATGACACATACGTTGTGTCATCTGGTATTTTGTGTGCTATGCCGATGACACAACGTCTGTGCCATCATTATATACATTCTTCTATGCTTCAGTATCTCACAGGCATTAGGAACTTAAAGTTGCGCTCTTATAAGCACCTCAGGTACACTTTATACAGGTACATAGTTGGTTTTGGGTTTTGGGAACTCTGAGTTCAACAATGGACAATCAATTGCCGGGACCATCGGTGCAAAAGAAAGTACGTTCTTGTTGTGACAAAAATTTGGAGAAGTATTAGAAAACCAAAAGCGATAATATAATATAATCAGTATATATCGGGAGTAAATTGCCAGGACTAAATGCTGACATGCCAGTGAAAGGAAAACCATGAGCTGGTATAAAAAACTCATAATACATCTCACATCACTAATTTTTAGAGTCCCATTACCAAAAATGTAATAACACAAGTGTTCTGTCATATGGCATTGTAAAAATAATTGTGATATTCCACAACTAAGACCCGGCATAGCAGGCAATAACAGGGCAGATGATCGGCAGTGAACGTGTTAAGAAATAGCCGTCAATGAATTGGAACCTTCTTGAATATTTTAAAAGAGTAGGACAAGATTCCTTATAGAATGGAAGAGTAGATATATATAATTAGCATTATTTGTGTGTACAATAAATGTTAAATTCGATACTTATGTAACAAAACGGAAATGGCGAGAGGTATTGTGCTGGCTATAACAGAGTTTTATTTTCAGGAATTACTGCCAAATGTGAAATAATACTATATTGTGGTTTGCACTTTTTATGGTCTTTCGAATAGCTATGTTAAAAAAAATTATCTCTGTTAGCTTTTGTTGCCAAAGTTTTAATTTTTATATGGATGTCATGTTGTGTTAGATTACTGCTTTAGTGACCAAGTAAACTTAATTTAAAGACGCGGTAAAATGTCAATTAACTGTCTATTCTTTACGTCCGATAAAAAAGTGCCTTTTTTCATTAAAATGGGTTCATAAAGTTTATAAACTATTGACATATTATTAGGTGTGAGAGTTATACGACGTTCATTTTTTAAAATTACACATACTAAATCAACTTTTACCACGTCTTTAAATTAAGTGTACTGTACCAGAAGCATAAATTTAAAAATTTTGGCATCCAAATTTCAGATATTCTTCTTCAGATACTATTTCCGAAAAACAGTTTTCGACTGCTAAACGACTTTCTCATGGCTGAAGGTACTAGGTACATAAACACCACCGTAAAAATATTAAAATTGGTTATAGGAACCTTAATACATGGGGTCCCGTGGCCGCATGCCTAAGTGTCTGGTCGCGAACCTAGGGAACCGGGTTCGATCCCGACAGACGCCAAATATTTCCAATTTTAAATGGTACAAAAATGGCCCCTGAGTGCCCGTGAGGTGACGCCTGGTAAACGCCCACACGGTAAAATATATCGTCATCATTACCGATGTCTACATGTGTTGATACTGGCACACCCAATAATGGATAATATGCCGTGATGATATATTTATTTATTTAAGTTAAATACATACTTTAGATACATAGCTCTTTTACCTATGGTGGCGAGTAGTAAAAAATTGAAATAATATATTTATTACTTTCGCTACTTTCTATTTGATCTATTTTTAATTTAAATTTCCATGTAAAACTTAATTTACAATATTGAAAATAGTAACAAGAAATGTTACACAATTAATTGTGCTGGTATTGTCTACCTAAATTGGGTAAAATCTAAAAGTCACAATGACAATAGCTGGTAAATTAATATCTGCTATCAGTTCTCGAATCTGTATGTTGCAGTGAGAGAATGATATGAATTTGTGTTGAATAGAAAAGCAATTTAACAAGCTCGCTAGTGCTAGTGAATGAAACAATGCTATGCTCCTTCTGCTTCCCTGATATGTCAGCACTTTTCAATTTACTAACTACGGCATATGCGCGTTGTTCTTTAATTATAAGTAAAATATGTCAGCTCCGCGGCATTACTGCGCTGCAGTTGTTAAACAATAGCATGGTGTTGGGTTGGAAAAACAAAAGTAAAATAATTGAATCCGAGCCAATTGTGTATGCAATGAAATTGGCATTTGTTTGCGGGAAAAAGTTTTATTGAGTAATAGATTGTTATGGTGAGATTGAATCGGAATAAAATAGTTTCCCGTTTTTGAGTGTTTAAATTGAAAGTGTGGGAGGTAGGGAAGAATGAGACTGAGAGTGAGTGTCTGTTCTGTGCTGTGCTGTGGTACTGATAGCCATAAAATAGCTTTGAATATGGGAATCGTTCAGCTAACGATAATGCAACCGAGCTTCAATAGCTACAAAGGTGTTAGCGCACGTGAGACCATCCCAGCGATTCTAAAACTTTAACCAAATGCACTTTTTACGTAACACCTTTCAACTAGTTTTACACATTACACGTCAGTGAATCTATGTCATCATCATACATACTCATATTTATTTAGTTTATCTTAATATAGTGCAAAGTAAAGATTTCTCATGTTTTTTGCTTCTTTCCTCTTTTCCGAGTCCTTTGAAATCAATTTTTCTCCGTTCCCTTTTCATATAGTAATGTTTTCTCAATTCTTTCTTCTCTTTTTAGCTTTCTCTCATATGTTCCAGGGTTTTTTTTTCCTTTATTCCACATAAACTGGACATTATGTTTTTCCAGATTAAACCAGTATTTATTTGCATTTCCTTCATTTCCACAACGAAATATTGCTTTCTATTATTTTTTTATGTTGTTGTTTTTTTTGTAAGATATACTCATATTGTAGTATTCCTATTGATTTTATATCTTTATAACTTGAATTATATTTGTATGACGATTCATTAATTTTGCTTTCTCGGAGTTTCATTTGGTTTTCCCAGGTTCTTTACTGTAACGATTTCCATACACTCTCTTCTTTTTGTCGTCTTCTTTCTATTTTCTTTTACTCCTATTTTTTTATTTTGTAGATTAACCGTTTCTTTCGTAGTATTTTTCTTAATTTTCTCTAGTTTGTTAGTTTGTTGTTGTCGTCTTCCCCGATTTTGATGTTTTTCTCCCTGCAGAATGAATTTTCTATTTTTCCTACCTTTTCTTAAAATTCGACAGCTCTTTTTCCAGTCTCTGTCTTCATTTTTGCTATATTTTTCTTATTCTATACCAATAGCTCGACATACATCTGAGTACGACCTAAAATCTAATTTGTATCACCTTGTAATGGGGTCATTTCACATTTTCTGATTTATTTTTTTCTTGAAAAAATAGGTCAAATTAAACATGTATGTGTATGTTTTACATCTTACAAGTCTTTAGAATCAGAGATATGATTTTTTAAAAGTTGCGTTCAATTTCAAATATTTCAACGGCTGACGACACATATTCACGGATACGACAGTCGAGCTCTACCGGTTTAATTTAGAACTATGATTATTTGGTTCGGTATTTATTTAAATAAATGGTTTATTTACATACCTTATACTGCACCAGTACTTTTAAAGAAATAGAAAGTAATAATAATCTTCTCTCTTGTATATTTTGCTATCAGCTGTCACACTTTTAGGTTAGGTTACTGTTTCATGTTGTGAAGCATGTGTGTGTGAGAGAGAATTGTCTTTGTGTGAGTATGAATTTGTGTCGTCACAAATTTAGTCTGTATTTAAAAGCGCGAAAGTTTATTAGCAAATTTATGAATGAAAAGTCGCATATTTGAAATTATTTTCTATTACTTTATTTATTAAATGAGATGGATTTCATGATTTTATAAAAAAAATCGACAATTATTTTTTTTGAAATGACCCCATTTGTATTCTTCTATAATTTACTTTTCCTCGTAACGTCTAAGGCTCATATGAAGCCGATGGGTTTTGATGATTTCGAATTAATGAAAATGATAACACCAACATCCATGCTCGAGCGGAATTCTAACTCAAATCTTTGGATTGCAAAACGAATACATTACCCCTACACTGTCCTGCTCGGCAACAAATTTTATAATTCTAGGCCCAGCGGACCTAAGCACATAAGTTAAAAAATCTGTTGTGGCCAGCACAAGACCTTCTGTCAATTCGATGTATTTTGTGCAAATCCCATACCAAAAATTCCTTGGAAAAGATTCTATATATCCTGTAAAATTGTAACACGAACACATATTATTTTTATAAATTTCATGCAGGAAGTTTCTTTAAAAAGATTCTATAAATCCAGTAAAATTATAACACGAACTTGACACTTTCTTCTTCTTCAGCTTTTCCCTATTTTATTAGGGGTCGCTGTTTCTTACACTTCTTCTGCGACATAGTCCTTCTATCTTCTCTTTGGCCTTCCTCGTACTCCCGGCTTTGAAAGTTGCAATCCTGAGGCGAGGCTGCAACTGCATGTCACTTACGAGGAACACTCTATCACATACCACTTTCTGATCCTATACTATCCATCTTTGGTTTTGCACTTGACACTTACATCTGTCAATTAGAATTTTTTGAATGTATCAGTTGGTTCCATGATTATACCAAAGCTGACTGATTTTTGAAACTTAATATTTTTATAATTCTTTAACTCTATCTATTGAATGAAAATGTATAATCAAACCGTGTAGAGAATAAGATATTCTTTAGTCAAAAAATGATATTTCACTACATTTTTTCAAGAAAAACTGTTAAGAACTTCCGGTTCACCAATTGTAACCAAAATCTAATCAGCTCTTCATATTGATGTAAAGAAGTGGAATACGAAAGAATCATAATTTTTAGAATTTTAGTATTGGAGTTATCGTCGGAGAAATATTTGTCACACACGGACAAACAGACATACATACAGACATCATCTTAAAATAAAGCACTCAACTTCGCATGTTGACCAACGAAAAAAACGCTTTTTCTTTTTCAACCTCAACTAATGTTACATTCTTTAGACACACATATATAATTTGACTTATGTGAAAAAGAATACTAGTTTTTTTTTTTTTTTTGAATATATTCCAATTGAATATGTACTAATAAAAATGAAAAATAAATTATTATAAATTACTCTGTGTTTTACTATGCTTTTTGTGCGCCCTGTGAAACGTACATTGGCGTATGGCTTAGATTCGCCAGGCCTAAAAGTATTATTCGATTTAAATGAAAAAATCAGCTCTCATTCGGTATTTGAATTTAGAACTTGTAGATTGCTAGTCAATTTTCGTGCCACTGTACCACCTGAGCCATGGACAAATCGCAGATGACGTCTGAATTCTTTCATGTTTTTATTACATCTGTCATATTTTGACGGCTGACCAGACTACTAAACATACGTCCACAAATCAATTGCAGATGACATTTTCAGATGCTTCGTTGATAACAAGCTATTTTCTATTTGGAAACATATTTTTATTACTAGGAAGGAATATTTTGCGAAATTATGTAGAACAAATTTAACTATAAAGACGCTACTACTTCGTATATAATACAGGATTAACATAAATACGTACATTAAATTTAAGCAGTCACAGAACTCGTCAAGAGCGACAAAATTTCTTAGTAACTTTTTTTGAAATTGCAATTTATTATCAAAAAATTCTTCCAATTTCGAGACATATACAGAAAAAAATTAGACTAAATTTAACCAGTAACAACTCGCCGAGGGCAACAATATTTCTTAATGACTTTTTTTTGAAATCTCAATTTTTTAGTATTTAGGCATGCAGGCAATGAAATTTGTGACAAAACTTTAACACAATATCTACCGTGAGTATTTTTTAACGTGAAACATTGGGTTTTTCATATCCATAGTTATGACTTAACATTTTGATTGACAGCAATGTATTTGCCCGTTTCATTTAAAATGAAACATAGGGAACGAATTTGACATTTAATAAGACGTCAATAGAGGTTAATTTCGTTTAAATAATTATACCTACATTCTAAATTAAAATTAGTTGTAGAAAAAATATAGTGTGTACCTTGTGCCCGAGTGGTTTTTTGACTCGGCTAAATTTCTTACAATATTTAAATATAATACTTCTGTCAAATTCATTCCGCATGTGTCATTTTAAATGAGACAGACGAATACATTGCTGTCAATCAAATGTCAAATCATAACTTATAGGAAAATTCAATGGTTATGTGTCATATTGACAAGATGTCATTAGAGGTTAATTTTGTTTAAATAATTATACCTGTTTTCTAAAAATTAAATTTTGATGTAGAAAAAATACTGTTGCACCTTGTGCCCGAAATATGTTTAGAGTGCTCTCGAGTGGTTTTCTAACTCCGCTAAATTTCTTACAATATTTAAATATAATACTTCTGTCAGATTCGTTCCCTATGTTTCATTTTAAACGGAACGGGCAAATACATTGCTGTCAATCAAATATCAAGTCGTAACCATGGATATGGCAAACCCAATGTTTCACGTTAAAAAATACTCACGGTATATACATAGACGGTTTGCAAAAAAAGTTATTTCTTTCTTTCTTTCTTCATCTTTATACCTACGATGGGTGTCGGATTTTTAAGATTTGTTTAGTTTCCTTCGAAATACTACAGGTACTCGTTTCGAGACCGATAGTAGGTACTATAGAGCAGTTGTACTTGACCCGTGCATTACGGCAGCGGAAATACTCCTTCTACAGCTAGCACCATCTATGCTTAATATGGACAACTGGTCGGGTGATCGCATGCGAATGCTATTAATGTCTGGGATGATGACCGAGAAACTTCAGATTCGATCTGAAAATGTAGATACATAGCTCCTTAGTGCGCCCGGCCATTACACGGGCAAAGTTGCTAAGAAATATTGTTGCTTTCGACGACGTATGTTACTAGTTAAATTTAATGTACTTATTTCTGTTTCACCCTATACCTATTACTAATTCATGAATTTATTATAATAAGTGTGATATACAATTATTAAGAGACGCTCATTTGTTAAGGACAATCAGAAAATTTTCACTCATTATTTTCTATTTGGTTTATTCTCCTGAATCAATCCTCAAATAACGGACGTCAATTTTGAGATACCATGTATGCCTCTAATCCCTAAATAACGGGCGTCACTTTTGAGATATTCTGTGTGCCTTTATTTTGTTAAAATAAATATTTTAATTTGAAATCGTCACTAAAGTGCACTGTCATTAAAAGTTCAGAAATCGGCATTAAATTAATCGATTATACAAGCAAATGCAGTGTTGCCAACCTTATAAAAATTATTGTGCAATAAGATCATTTGAGTAGGTGTATGATTATATAATAGCAAATTTGTACTTAAATGACAAAACATATGTGCAAGAAGAATAAATTAAACAATTCCGATTAAGAACATAATTATGAGTGTTTTTTGCGATAATCTCAATGTTCGAAGGTTAGAAACATTGAGTGTCAGATTGACTAAGAATAAAATGTCCCTTTCATATTCACAAATTTTCAATTTAAAATAAAATTTGTGTCCAATAGACACTTACAAAATTGACGTCACTGCAAGAGAAAGATAGAAGGTCATGCATACAAACAAACCTCCCCTCGTTGTCTTGCGTCCCGTTCCCTGTTCCTATCTGTCATTGTATTCGCATCTGTTATTCAGTGTTAAACCTAATTTTTTATTATGATGTGTACGTTGTGTTTAATAAAAATGAGTTTAAAACCAGAAGATGTGTCTGAGGCAACTTTTTTGTTTGATAATATTGAAGATCATTCGATTATTCAACTAAAACGATGGCTAGAGTGGAAAGTCTACGACTGATGACAGGTCTTTGTTTGTACGGGGTAACCATAGCAACCTTGATTTCTATGCTTTGCCGTTAGAGGAGCTCGTGAAAATTGCAATTTTGTGTCTATTGCACAAACATGAAATTAATTTTAATCACGTATAATCCACGTTTAAACAAAAAAATACAAATCGAAATTTTGACTGCAACGTATTATAATTCATTTGACATTTCACTTCGATGCAATATTGTCAATTTAAACCATGAGTAATATTTAAGATACGTTGGGTGCAATCGGCCATTAATGTGCAACTCGGCAGCGAAGTTCCATTTTATCACTCATATGGTTCATTTTCCGGTCTCGGCAACTAAATTCCATATTCCTGATAAAAAGTAGAACTTCAGTACCTTGATTCATAAATAACTATCAATTTAACTTTTTAGCTGTTTTTTATTACTACTTTTTTCCGCAATTATCAGGTTACCCAATTTTTTTGTCTGTCTATACAGTATATTAACCAAAAATAAAAAAAAGATTTTAAAACCATTCAGGATTTTACTATTTTATATCTGCATCATCATCATTATCATTACCGGTATCAAGCAACAGTAACTTACCTAACTGAATATGCAAGTGGCGATTTTCTTGAACAATTTTATAGTGTAAAACTAATTGAATCTTTTTGAAAAATTCGTTTGGTGCCCACTGTTGGTGCGGTGCGGTGCGTAAATGATTGGGCGGCTTCGAAAAGCTGCAAAAAAGTGTGATCTCGCCTCCCAGCTAGTGGTTTACTCTACCGCTTTCGCTTTGCTACGTATCTCTTACTTACATCTTCATACTAAACACTCCATCATGTCTTCCATTGTCCATCTTCTCAGAATGAGGAGAATTAATTTCTTTGCAGCATAAAATCGCTGCTCATTATTCAGGCACGGAACGATTTTTTACCGCTTAGCTCGGTAGCTTTGTACCAGCCAATGTTGCTGAATAATAGAGCAGCGTCCAGCTCGATTTGAGACAATAATTACCGCGTTAGGCTTTCTTGAAATAGGTTTTTAATTGGTTACGGTGTAAAGTGGTTTGGATCTGATCTGATGGGGAGTGAGTGGATGGCTACTGCACCGCTACTGCTACTGCTTTATAAGCCGCTTGGTTTCAAAATGGTGGCTATTCAGGAATTTCTACCACCTGTTTTACAACAATCAACAAATTCATTCTACTCATATGTATAAATGTAATATATTGCAGTTCAAGAGTTGTACGATGCTCATTGCTATTATATGGAAAGCAAAAATACAATATTTTCTTTCCAGTGGAATAACTTTATGTCTATATACGTACAACTTATAACTTTGATTCTTTGACATCTTCATTTAATCATTGTTAAATTTAACAGCGCGTGAAATTTTATCATATTTTTATTAACTATATTATTAAATTGCTTATTATCCACCCATATTTCCAATAGGGCTGTTACAAGAAATTTTATATGCCTTCTAAGGGTGTGTTTGATGTCGCATTTTGGCATTTAGTATTTAAGATTTGGGTCTTCTTCACATAAATATAAATACAACTCCGAATGACACACTAATGACATCCATTGGTTTGTATGGCAACACTTTAGAATAACAAAAATGAATTATACAATTCGATTTAATTTGATGCTTGAAATAAAAATTTTATATTTTATTTCATAAAATAGAAGCTAAGAAGTTATTCTTTGACAGAAAATTTTGACTTTTGTACAAATTATAGCAACGAACATGCTTTGTTTAATTAGTGCGCGTCACAAAATTCCAATATCTAATTCCTAAAATCCTAAATAATCACTATATTATCATCAGGCACATCCTAAGTATTAAATTTTAAAAGATATTGTTCTTTAAAGAGCCTCAAATTTGAAAATATCACGAAATATCCATTTATTTTACAATTAAATATTAAAATTTTTGTAATATTTTGAAAAAGTTATGTCATTTATTTATATAAATAACGTAAACTGTTTTCCTATTGGCTGTGAATGACGTGTTGTATTTACTCCGACATCACAGAAGAGGAGTGTTATTTCTTATGGTTATGACTTTCTGGCGCCAATGTTTTTATTTAATTATTTATGAAAATAACAATAAATTATTATTATTTTTGTTATTACTGTGATAAATATTATATAAACTTTCATTTAAATTATTCTTTAAAAGTTGTGAAACCGGCTTATTATTGGCCATAAGTGTTATTTTAACATATTTATATATATTTATTAGTGCTAAAAAAGATAAATTTATGTGGCTTCAATTATTAGCTGTGTTGATAGGTACTCTTATATTTTTATTATATCCCAATACATTTTTCTGTAATCTTGTTGTAAGTATGGCCGGTCCGGTTTCTTGCATTTCCTTTCGTCGTACGTGTATAATTTTAAACTCTGTCCATCCACCACCCGTTCTGCTTGTCCCCTCGCCCCACCCCTCCAGCGGGGGTGGTGTTCGTGTACGCGAGCTAGGACGCGGAATCTTATTAAATTGCCCGGGCGTCATATCAGGCCGAGCGAAGAGCGAAGGCTATGGAAGGCCCAGTTACCAAGGCAACGGCCGGGACACTTTGAAAGTCTAATGCATACATCTCACACTTCTATTTCTCTTCCGCGCTTCCGTTCCTTCCTGTACAGGGGAGGGGCCAGGGGGGAAAGATCCTGCAGGAGTGCCGAGCATTTTGTTTTTCGCAACAGTGGCGGCGCAAAAGAATTTTTCACCTTATTGTCATCAATTGTATTTAATAAACAAATAAATATCAATTTGAAAATTTAGTTGATAATGGAGTATTCTACTATTGCAAAGAAATGGTACACTTCGATAATTATTAGGTAGCATACGTTAAATTAAGAGTTTTAGTAAAAATGCTTAATTATAATAAACGTGACGTGATAGTCTCTGGGGCCTACTATACTTGCCGTCACATACATATGGTCTTATTGAAAATGCTAAGTTATTAAGATGTGGCAACACCGCAGGGCAAGGGACAGGGTGGGGAAAAGGGGAAAAATGAGCATCAGTCCTTATTTATTTGACGGCGAGTATAATTGATTATTATCGTATTTTTTCTGTTTGAATTCAAATTAAGAACTTTAGCAAAACTACTGTCATCCTATAATGACATTGTCAAAATGTTTCATTAAATAGATTGATATAATATTTATTCACAATCATTATAGTAATATACCGATTCGTAATCTTTTGGAGGTTGGGAAATATATCATTCCTAACTGTAATGACAATCTCTTGGATTGGAAATAACAGATTTCTCTTCCATCTCTCGGGTTGGAAATGTTTATTTAAATATTATCTAGCAACATTGTCATAGATCCTTCTAATAAAGTAGAATAAAACGAATTTTAAGAGAGGTGTCATAGATATTTACACACCAAGTGAGCTAAGGTAATGTTTATCCATGTGAAGAAAGTTTAGCTAGTTAATTTCTTCGAGTGAATAAACATTCTTAGCTCACGTGGTTTGTACAATATTTTATTCAATTTTGACGAAATAATAATAAAAACCATTAAAATATTTAATTTTGACAAAACAAAAAATTAATCAGTTAGTAGACTGTGCATGACAATCGTTGATGATAAATGTCAAGTCATCTATTTAAAAAGCTTTATTATCTGTCATTTGTGCCGTGAAAAATAATGAAAATGGCTGATAATGTCTGATAAATACTATGGTAAGTGTTAATTTCGTGCCTGATATTATTTTAAATGCATTATTTGTTGCAGAGCGAATTAAAAAATTGTGAGAGTGATTTAAAAAAATTTAATTCACTTGTGAAAAAAGTGTTACTTATAATTGTTGCCATGAAGTTAATAATGACAGTTTAAAACGTCAAAATTTAATAAAAAATATTAATAAAATTAAAGGTTATAAATTGAATTATTTAGAAAATTTAAATTGAGGATGATTGTGAATAAAATAGTAAAATAACCTCGGTGGGAGTTTCATAACAGCCTCGCGCTTTATCTCACCTTGAGGCTTCGCCTCTCGGTAATATACATAAGCCCTCGGCTGTAATGAAACATCTTCCACCTCGGATGTAATGTATTATTTTAAATATTTCATTTATTTTAAACAAGCCTCTCGGTAATATACATAAGCCCTCGGATGTAATATACTATTATTTTAAATATTTCATTTATTTTAAACATTTTTCTTTATTTCTGTATTAATTACTAATTAATTTGACAAGGGAAAGAAGATTTATTAAAAATAAATGAAAATGTATGCGTAATATCGATAATGCCGATACCCCTAGAATTAACTGTTTGAAATACATAACCAGCTCGCGATTATGACGTCACAAATAATTTCAGACATTCAAAAATCCATATCTCGCTTACTAATTCGAATTTTCTCGTTTTTACCAATATTCCTAGATTTTTTTATTTTGTCAGAAAAAAATATTTAAAAATCGGTAGAATACCTCATTGCAATCATCGCAGGCCAGCATAAAACAATACAGCGAGCAAATGTGATGTGAATGAGCATTTCTTCGATCTGGAAAATTTGAAGTTTATGGAAGATGAACAAAATTAGTGTCTGGTCGCGAATCTGAGGACCCGGATTCCATCCCGACCGACGAAATTTATTTAGAATTTAAATAGCACAAAATTGACCCGTGTGGTACACTCTCCATGCCGACGATGAGTGCCTATGAGGTGGCGCCTGGTAAGCGCCCGCACGGTACAAACATATTCAACATTACCGACATCTGAGTGCAAAGCAGATTGGCACACTCAGCAATGGGTAATATGCCGTGATGATATATTTATTTATTTATTTATTTATTGCAACATTAACGCACGAACTCATATAATTACTAGACTTCCGTAATGTGATTTATTGGAAAAATTCAAAAAGGAATTTTATTTAAATTACTAAAGCAATACTATGAACATAATCATTAATTTATCGACAATCAATAGGACTTCGTATCGATAATATCATCGAAGAAAACTTGTCCACAAAGTATTTCCGATTGCTTTACGAATTATTCTATTGTCGATTTTCAGAGCAAACAAATTTTTGTATGATTCTAAAACTGAATATTTAATCGAATGTATTCATGTGCATATGATTTTGTGTTTAAGAATCTGCAAGATCTAACCCTGAGTCTGAAACATAAAACGTAGGTAGGTTTTGTAAGAATAAATGCTGTATGACTGATACGTCAAGTATAATTGTTAACACCTAATTGTGTTTCGATATAAACAAGATTGAGCCGGCTCACGAGCTGAGGCAAACGGGGCATTTGTCTATAAGTCAATTCGTTTGTCAGGAGCACTTGTGTTATTATCAATTGAAAACAATTAATCGAAAACCGATATTTTTCTGACATCATAGAAAAAAAGAATACAATAAAGTTTTAATCTTCTTATCAAAATTGAAATGATTTAATTCGCTGCTTTTTGTGTTTCTTTTTTATTTCTTCTTTCTAAATTGTAATACGATCTTATTTGCAACACATATTTTTATAGAAAAAAATATTTAATCAGCTTCACAGTTTTATTTTGCCCTGTCCCTCAACTTATGAGTAGTATATTAAAGTACTAGAACAATATAAAAAAGCGAGACCTGTAGGAAAGGAAAAACACAAAATTCTCTACAATAATTTAATAGATATTTATACACCAAGTGAACTAAAGTAATGTTCATTCAAGAGCAGAATGTTTAGTGAGTTAATGAGTTAATTTTTTCGAGTGAATAAAAATTCTTAGCTCACGTGGTTTATACAATATTTTATTCAATTTTGACGAAATAATAATAAAAATCACTATAATATTTAATTTTGACAAAATAAAAAACTAATCAGTTATAGTAGGCTGTGTATGACAATTATTACGTCAAGTCATCAATTTAAAAAGCTTTGTTGTTTGTCATTTGTGTCGTGAAGAATAGTGAAAATGGCTGATAATGTCTGATAAATACTGTGGTGAGTATTATTTTCGTGCCTGATGTTATTTTAAATGCATTATTTGTTGCGTGAGTTAATTTTTTTTCAGAGTGCTTTAAATTTTTTTAATTCACGTGAATAAAATGATACTTGCAGTTGTTGCTATAGACTTAATAATGACAGTTTAAAACGTCAAAATTGAATAAAAAAAATTAAATACTATTTTGGTTTTATTGTTTTCCTTTTTATAATAATTAATAATATATAAACTAGGTCAATATTGAACACGATAGTACTTCAACATACTCTTAAATTATTAAATCGTTTTGAAATAAAAATTGATATATCATAACAGTAATTTTATACGTCTACTCCTTTCTTTAGACATGCAAATGTTACCGTAATAAATGAATAAATATAAATTAAAATAGTTTAATTTCATTATCGATCTGACTGTCATTTATTATTGATATTGAAATATTATTTAGTCATGTTTGACGTGCATACATATCTACCTGTATCGTTCTTTTTTGTAAAATGAATTGATTTTGAACATCAAACAAAAAAAAACATGAAACAAGAAATTTTTGTTGTTTTAAATTATATATTTTCAAAATTATTTATTGTTTTATATCCCAACGTTTTCATTTTTTTCAATTATTTATTATTCATTGTATGTTCACTGTTCCCTTTTTTATACTTAAGTACGAAAGTTTGCATTGTAAAATTTTTGTTTTTATATAAATAATTAAATATATCATCACGGCATATTACCCATGACTGGGTGTGCCGGTATCTACAACACATGTAGACAACCGTAATGATGACGATATATTTTACCGTGTGGGCGTTTACCAGGCGTCACCTCACGGGCACTCATAGCTGGTGTGGAGAATGCAGCACAGGGATCACTTTTGTGCTATTAAAAGTCTGCACTGGCCGGGATCGAACCCAGGTCACCAGATTGGCAACTAGACACTATAGGCACACAGATTCTATAATCTGTGTTTCAAAAAGGAACTACTTCAATTACTTCGTAAAGAATATAGAGTTATCATAGCTTCAACACAAAATAACGTGCACTTTAAAGTCACGTGACAGCCCGAATACATGCGTACTAATAAAGTTCACGTTAAATGAATAGTGACCTGTTATGTACGATGGAGTAGCGAGCGTTTGTCACATGTTCTGTATCTGTTAAGGTTATGTTTCGGTAAATAGTGCGAATGTAAATTAGTTTGTGTTACTTTTAGCATTAACGTTAGCGTGAATACACTAATTAAATGCGATAAACGTTGAAATTGAAACTCCTTTACTTCTAAAATAAGGTGTTTTCTACATAACGTTAAGTTTTACATTTCTTTTAACTTAGAAGTTGCAATAACTCCCTAAAGCCTAAATCATGCACTTTTTATTGCGCAATGTCATTCTTAGTGAAGAATGCTATAAAAATAGATAAATAAACTGTGACTGAAATCCATAAATTGTTTTGCATTAACCTTTTTGTTTCAAGTGGTTTCACTATAAAACCACATTTTACAAAATTTATTTCATGCGTTCTAGTGGTTAACACCGTAAACCATCCACACATATGATAGCAACTAGTATACCATCTCTTGACGCGTAGTATAAGTTGAAGCTCAAATGTATCGGTATGCTATAATTTAAGTAAAAATTCTGTGATACGAGTTTTGACAGGTTTCACTGCTTATATTGTTAAAATTTGATAAGTTAGTGGAAAAGAATGGCTATGTACATTCATTGTATATTCATTACTAGATTGTCATATGTGACAAATTGTTTCGTGAATTTTATCATTTATTATTATTATTATTATTATTATTATTATTATTATTATTATTATTATTTGAAAATTGAATGTGGTTTCGCGGCAAAACCACCAGGACAATGTAGTACTAAAATATGCTGTTCCATTTTGTTTTAGAATTTAAAATTTAAATTTAAAATTACTACACGGTAAATAAAAACTTTGTTGTGATTACCAAAAATAAGTTCCAGTAGCAATTTTTTTTTTGTCAATATAGGACCAGCAAATATATTTGTTACAGTTACCAAGGTAAATTTGCTGGTAAAAAATTGTTGTGGAAACAAATACAGTTTTGTTATATATAACAAAAGATATTTGTTATGCGAACATATAAAATAAGTTACCATTAAGAAGTATAAATTTCTTATGCGAACAAATAAATTAAGTTACCATTAAGAAATATAAATTTGTTATGCGAACAAATAAAATACGTTACCATTAATAACTATAAATTTGTTTTAGAAACTAATTAATTTTGTTAGATATACTAATGCATTAATGAGGTAGTAAGGTTAAAATTAAATGTATGCGTATTATATTAATTTTATTTATTTATAATTATAATCTATATACATGTAACAAATATATCGTCATCATTACCGATGTCTACATGTGTTGTAGATACTGGCACACCCAGAAATGGGTAATATGCCGTGATGATATATTTATTTATATTTATTTATGTAACAAATATTATATAAAAAAATAACATATGAAACAATAGTCATTTAAATTATATTGATTTATCAGTAATCGATGCATACCTTCAAATTTCTCCATCATCCATTTTTATTGACGGGCACAAGAAACAAGCACTTTTAAAACACAATTTTCGACAAGCTAAACTTAACTGCGCAAGCAAATGCGACACGACGTAGTGTATTGTATAAACGAACAGTGAATTATGCTGTATATCAGGGAATACCCTGTCTACACAAAAGTTTTAGTTACCTTTACAAAGTATATGGCGAGAAAAGAAATAATTTGTAATCTTTACAAAATATAATGTCACAGGAAAAAAAATAAAATTTGTCCCAGTAACAGATGAAATATTTTTAATTGTTGCAAAATGATTTAATAATCGGAACAAAGTAACAAAATGACTGCTTAGTACTACTAATAATAATTGCTGCCATGACTAATATTTTGCAGCAAATAATACTTTTTATATACAACAAAAATTGTTTAGTTTTCGAAACTTAAAATACAAAGTTCTTCGTATACACGGCAAAAACTTATATCAATGTAATTTTTTACCGTGTGTTATGTGCGATGGAATAGCGAGCGTCTAACGTCACACGTTCTGTATCTGCTGAGCTTATGTGTATTTTATTAATAGAATTATTATTTGGGGTTGAAAGAGTTAATTTATTTTTCCCCCCGCCTTGGAAAAGTAGTTGTTGCTGTCTATGTGCGCACCTCCCAGCGAATCTCGCATTTTGTTCGTTGTCTTCTTCTGTTTCGCTCTCCGCTCCGTTGTCGTTTTTCATGGGTAGCCGGGATGTGTGAGGAAGCGTTATAAGTTTTTTCAACTCCTTTGCCACTCGGTCAAGTTGAAATGTAAATTTCCAGATGCAAATTGCGCTGAGATGTGATGTGCCTAGGAGAGGACCATGCTCAAGATGGCCCACCGCGCTTCATGGACAGTTCACGCATGGAGGACTCCATACAATTATGGATAGCTAAGCGAACGGGTATCATTATGGAAAGGAGTTACAGGATGGAAGGAAATTGTGGATAAAAGGTTTTGTTTGAAAGATAGGAAAATTGTAAAAACTGTATGATTATGGATTAATTAGAAATTTATTCCTATACTCTACAGTGTGATTCATAACGATTATAAAGCTTTAACATTTTGTTGGGACGGTTATTCAAATACGTAGCCAAGGGGGTGGGGGATCCAGGGGTCCGGACCTCTTCCGAAATTAATTGATAATTATTATAATTATTATTTTAAATTTGTGAGCGACATCGAAACCATAGGAGCTAAGCCTATTTGACCCTAAAATTTTGAACTCCCGCGGAAGATTTCAACATTCTGTATATTTAGGGGAAGGGGGGAAGGGTGCAGCTGGTTTATTTCATCGAGAATTAACACTCTACATATCGCTTGGACATGAGAGACTAACACAGACTCTGTCTTTCCAGTATTAATCTCTAAACTAGACTAACTAAAAACGAACGGATATCATCTTTAGTAGAGCATATCTGAGAGGTGCGGGGTGAAAGGCTATTATACGGAATTCATAGCCAAATATCAACCATACACATCAGCTTACAACATATACTTAATTATCAACCCAGTAAATATCCAAGCGGCTAACATCCAGACTAAACAGAGACAGTTATGGCAGAAATAATAATTTCTAAACAGAATTTTGACTTACAAAGATAACAAAGTTGAAATATTGATATTGTAACTATAATTTAGAAGAGTTTATAATATAGTTATTTATGTATTAAGAGCGTAAGGATGCTTTTATGGCCTGCGGCGGGATTTTGAACCCGAGGCATAAGCCGAGGTATAAAAACACGTCAAAGGCCATAAAAGCAAGTTACACTCATGGTGCATACAAAACTTAATGCACGGATGAAAATTTTCAAATTATGAGTGTTAGAAAAATTGTATCGAAAAGAATTTGTCCTCGTACATCCAGTATCTAGTGTTGCTATGAAAGCGGAGAACAACAGTTTATTGTTTGTTTATTAGTTATGTCATTTGAGTTTTATTTTGTGTATCTCCGTGCTTTCCATATAAATATCACAAAATTAATTTTCATTTTTCATTAAAGAATATAAAAATTTTCGATTCGTAATAAAAACTTTTCATGTTGCCTGTTTCAATTGTTTATATTGTAGGTTATAATTTGGTTTGACGTTTCATTATAGCCCAGCGGACTATAATGAGGCCCGCGGGCTATAAAATGACGTTTATGTCAAAGAAATTCGTGTATAATTGTCAAATTATATGATACGTCCGTGCATAAAAGTCATTTATTCAAAGGAATACTGGACGAGCCTACTTTTTGACGCTACCTCGTTTAATGTTAAAATATATAATAGTGTTTTAGGCATGCAACATGAAATTTGTACGCACGAATGTAAGCGAGTGATACAACACGTCAAGTGCCTAAAACGCTCATTTCACAATGTATTACATACAAGATTTTTTTATAACAATAAATGAAATACTTTTAAGTCCTTAAAAGTAACATTTTACGCATTAAACTGTCATTTTGAAGCACTTGTGCTCAAAACTATTTCATTAGCATCGAAAATGACTATCAAAAAGTTGTTATAAAACGCTAGTATAAAAAATAAATTTTAAAACTTGTGTTGTGCAGCAATATTTCTATCTTGTAATTTTATTGCGCAAACTGAATCTGATTTATGAGTTTATGATTTCGCGCTAAACAGTCATAGAGTCTTATTTTTGTATTCCAATAAGCTGACTCACTATTGGGAACTTTTTACCTCTCGCTAAGAGATGTATTGGATACATGCTAAAGTCGAATAACCAGATTTTAGTGAATAAGCACGTTCTAAGGACACTAGAATGCGAATTTAACATTTTTACAATGATATCTGTGCGCGTGTGCGTGTGTGTGTGTGTGTGTGTGTGTGTGTGTGTGTGTGTCTGGATGTTGGAGAAACGGTTTCTCAAATTCTATAAGACTAAAGACCAATTAAACTACTTATTTCTTAATCTGACATAATGGGAAGAGCTAAAAAGGTTTTGGTAACAATTAGACAACCGAAAGGAGTAGTTTATTTAGAAAAATCTTCTAAATATTATATTATGGAAATTTATGTTATTACAAATATTAAAGAATATGAAATTCTCTATCCGGTACATTGAACATTTTTATTATATCATCTATAGATTTAGAAAAAGAGAATTATAAATATATAAAATAATCCGTTGTAATGAATCTCACAGCTTAAATTACTCCATGAAAACCAGTTGAAAAATTTAAATGTTTACTGAAGGCTTTTTCTGGGAAGTACATTTAATATTTATTATTTTATTATTAATCAAATATTTAAAATTATAGATACATATACGCATCAGAAATACCGCCAATCTCGTCATTTGAAAATTCTCGTTACATATAAAAGAGTAGGAGAAAATTTATAGTATGAATCAAAAAATATAAAAATATATTAATAATAGATGTAATTAGAATTTTTGTGTGTGTACCAGAAATGTTATATACAATATATACTTATGTAGCCTAATATGGAAATGGCTAAAGGTCTTGTGTTGGCCACAACAGATTTTTGATGGATAGTTACAACGTTACAAGTTATAAATTTCAAGAAATTTACTTATATCTGATATCATGTTTTTTTTCACATTCTAAATATTTACAATATGTAAGTATTCTATATGTGGAAAGAAAAAAAATGTAATTCATTCATTTTTAATTGTAAACTAAAAATATTAAATATTTCCAAGCAGAAGAAAAAATCGCTTTGTAATCTCTCCGAAATATAAATAAGGTTCGTAAGCTTATCATATTATTAATTTAAATTTCAAATTTATTCTTCATTATAAGAAAATAAATTATAATTTTTGCATAAATTTTTTCTTCGCCATGTCAGACTCCCTCTTCAAATTCGCAACTTGTTTCGAAATTTTAAAATATGACTTGATTATTTTCATTTAATTTCCATGTTGTTCTCCGAAGCATTTAATGTAGCATATTTGCTTATTATTTATTCAATATACACGCCCTAAGCTATAGATATAAATTCAGATTTTATTACATATTAATGTTACATAAATGGAAATTAATATTAATGCTGAATTAGAATTTTTCATAAAATTTTCTTTAAACTTTTTGTATATCTTGTTTCAATATTATTAATGTATAAATTCTGATCTCATTAAATCATTATCTATAATATAAAATTCTCTTCGTGTTTTATTAAAAATATTGAAAATCAATCATTGTATTAAATTAAATAATCAATAAAATATAAATTAGCTTTAAAACATATTAGTGGTCTAGTTTTTCTTAAAATATATAATGGAAAAGGAATTGTTTTACCTACATTTGATTTATATTTCAATTATTTATAGTGGTAATGGTAATATTTAATGTAATACTGAAACATCAAAATGCATTTGTCTATTATACCCACTACACACAATATAGTTATTAACATACAGGGTGAACACGAGACGATAATGCGTGACAAATGCGTTTCTATTTACTAATAATTTAATTAATATAAGGCAAGTTTTTAATATGTTCACAAACGTAAAAGAATCATCTCATCCTTCATTTTTCTAGAAAATATTTAAAATATTACTTTCATCCCGTCCCGAAACTTCGAGAAATTTGAGACAAGTTTTTGGCTGTGTCCGATGTCGCATTTTGGTATTTAGGCTTCAGATCTACTACATATAAACATAAATGCCACACTATTGAAATCCATTGATTTGTATGGAAACACTAGACTTTTGAACACGAAGTGAATTACACAATTCGATTTAATTTAATGCATCAGATTAAATATTAGGAGCTAAGATATTCTTTGACAGTAAATTTGACATTTTTCACAAATTATAGCAACGAACATTATTTGTTTAATTAGTGCGCGTCAACTTCAAGGCATAGTGTGCTCCTACAAAACCCTAAAATCTAATTCCTAAATAATGACGTCATTTAAGGCATATAAATTTAGGATTTAGATATTAGGATGATAAATTCCGATCACTAGTTTTTAACGAATCATGATGCAAAACACTTGAAAATTAAATCAATGGAAACAGTAACATATACTGATAAAATTTCACTACCCCGAAAATTTTGTTAAAAAAATATCCAATTGAATTGAATCTCTGTATTTCTGATCACGTGTGCGAAAGTAACCAATCAAAACAAACTTAAACTGATAATTATCCTATGACAATTATCACTTATGTAATTAAGTTGCTAAGTAAAACACTCTTTCTGACAGATAATTAAAGATTAATGCCCGATTGCAACAACGTATCTTAAATATTAAACACGGTTTAAAATTGACAATATCGCATCGAAATGAAATGTCAAATGAATTATAATATATTACTGTTAAAATTTCGATTTGCATTTTTTTTTTGTTTTAACGTAGATTAAACGAGATTAAAATTAATTTCACGTTGATGCAATTGGGCATTATTGTTTTAATTTGAAAATGACGTTTTGACGGTATGATAGTGATAACGCTACAGTTAATAAAATACACACTCACAATAAAACACTATTATAAATCAAAAATTAGAAAATATCATTCTATTATTATTACTATTAAACGTTTGTATAATAAAACTGAAATGTATCTCGGCATCTCGTAGTGTCAATCTCAATCTTATTATCGTTATACACTTCACGCTGAACTATACAGTGTGTCCCATTTAGAAGTGCCACCAAAAACAAAAGCACATCTGAGATGGCCTCTCAAACGCGCACAAAAAGTTCCATTTAACCGTCATCGTATCTCTTATAGTTCTCGAGATCCCAATGGTGGCACTTCTAAATGGGACACACTGTATTTCATAGCTACTACTGACTTCTATTGGATGATTTTATAATTATAAAAATTCTGCTAAATACAAATTCTTCATAAATTTAATTAAAATTGCAATAAAAAATTCTCACCGAATACCCCTCGATCATTGATAAATACTTATAATTTTATCACAGCTTCCTCAAGCACGTTGCTTTAGGTAACTGTCATAAAATTATTTCGTAATTATCAATGTCCTCGGGTTATTATAGCTGATAAAATTCCGCTACCTAAACTGTGGTTATTGTTTAAAACTGTCAGTGTGACAATTAATATTTGAAGTTTAAAAATAATTTCTAATATTAAAAAGTTTCACTTTACGTTGTCTTTCGAATTTATCTCACCAAATACCATACGATCTCTCTGATTTTTCTCAGATAAACTTTTAATTTAAAGCACTCATTTTTTTGCTTTGAAGCAATATCAAAAAGCTTTCGTGTTTGTTACTAATAAAAAAAAATTCGTGCAAAATAAATATTTATCGATAAAATCAGGAAGTCTTGTGATATTACTTCTTATAAAAGTGCAACATCTGACACAGCCTTTATAACATCAGTGTGCAGTTATGTATTTATCAATTTTTTAAAATCATCAATATACATTATCATCCTTTCTAAATCTAATTCTTCCCCCTCAAAAGTTAAAATTCTCCCTGTAATCTATCTTACTATTCGCGTCCCTTATCGAGTGCCGTAGTTACTCATATGGCCGCAGATGTCTCTGGCGTCAAGGATAGTGGGAAGGAGCAGGACTCAGGTGCAAGGAAGAAAGAAATGCCACTTACTGTGCCTTATTACTTAATGGTCCTCGCAGGATAAACAAATTAGAGAGGACTAACAGGAGACGAAATTGGGGGAGGATAATATTACATATACATTTCATATGCGTTCTTAGAATAAACTATTACACCATTGTCAAGGCACAGACAAATTTTATAAAAATGAGACAGTAATTGATTCAAAAAGTTTTACGGGAAAATCTGATGTGGCCAGCACATTACCTTTCGTCAATTCTATGTATTTTGTACAAATCCCATATCAAAAGTGCCTTGGAAAAGATTCTATATATCCTGTAAAATTGTAAAACGAACATATACTATTTTCAACAAATTCCATACCGAAAATTCCTTGGAAAAGATTCTATACGAGCCCCGTCGCACTTCAGTCCGCCCACCCGCTTTAATTTCACTTTATGTAGTTAATGTATCATGCAAATAATAACTAACAGAAATTTTCGTCGATTTTTATTAATATTATAGACATTTTGTCGTTCTAATGACACAAAGCAAGATTTGTTTTCTTAAATATTTTATTGTTTTTTTTTTTTAATTAAAATAGTACTTAGTTTTACCAATACAAGAAATACTGTAACAAAATTTAACGAATTTAAATCGTAGGATTGTGAGGTTTTATTAAATAAAATGTCTAAAAATATTAACTAGTAATTTTTAATTTACAATGAAAAACGATGTTACCAAATGTTGATATATATATAATATGAAATTAATATATCGATTTCTTGTACAGTTATACCGTTAAATTTTTAATCCTTAGCTAAAAATTTAATTTACGTTATAATGAATAATCTTCATTTTAAATTAAAAGTAAAAATTTATTTAAATATTATTACAACTTCCATTTGTTAACTCAAGATAAAGAATTTTTAACAAGTGCGCGAACTGATAAGCGACGGGGCTCGTAAATCCAATAAAATTATAACAAAAACATATACTATGTAATTGCACTTGACGCTGTCATCTCTCAATTAGAATTATTTGAATATATCAGCTGTTTCCATGATTATAGCAAAGCTGGCTGATTTATGAAAGTTATGCCCATATGCGCCAACAAGGCTTAAATTTAAGCTAGACAAACAAGAAAAAGCAAATTGAAATTTTGACAGCAATATATTATATTTCATTTCGATGTAATATTGTTAATTTAAGCCGAGTGTAATATTTAAGTTACGTTGGTGCAACCGGCCATTAATCTCTTTATAATTCTTTAACTCTATATCTACTGAATATGAAGGAAAATGTATAATGAATCCGTATAGACAATAATATATTCTTGCAAATTGATAGTCACAAAAAATGTCAAAAAATGATATTTAACTGTGTTTCTTCAAGAAAAACTGTTAAGAACTTCAAATAAGGGAACTTCCGAATCAAACCAAAATCATATCAGCTCTTCATATGGATGTAAAGAAGAGGAATAAGAAAGAAATAGACATCAGCCTAAAACGTGCTTATTCATTAAAAACTCACCACCTATTTTTTTTTTACCAAAGACAATATGTACCTTCCTTACCCCTAAAGGTGACGGAAGGTAAAAATATGTCGTCAATCTCAAATGGGTAAAAAGCAATATGACGAACAGGATACATATACAATTATTGTAAATTAATTAAAAAACAGTTTTCCAAACAAAAAACGAACAATAACTGTCAATCTTCAACTGTTTCGTTGCAAAAAACTCTCCTCATCATTTAATAAAATATATTAATTAAAGATTGTAGAAAAAGCGTATAATTTGATGATTACAATCGAGAGGAAATGGCTGGTGTTGAACTGGTGTTATTGTTTAATAACGTCCGAGTATGAGGCAGTGTGCGTGTGTGTGTATGATGACTGACAGACGGACAGATTTTGAGTAAACAGCGGTAGGTTGGCCCACGCGGCTCAAACAATTACTAAGGATGCCACCAGTGCCGTACGTCAACGGGGATGTGGTTTAATCAGAATTATCTGATAAGACTTTTATGATTTGTTATATAATTGATTTATTTTTATATTCTAAGTAATAAGGAACTTGAACTTAGTAAATAAATATACTTCACCATGAGGTCCTCCACCATAGTAACAAATTAGAATATGGGTCATTTATATTAAAACTAGATCGAAAAAATCTGTTGTAGTCAACACTATACCTCCCGACAGTACTTCTGATGATACCGCAACTGGCGAAATTGTACAATAAAGTAAAACTTGTGAAACTACACCGAGTATTACTTTTCTTTAATTTTTATTAATTTAAATACGTACCTACATATTTATTGATGCTGGAAACTATATTATGTTCCTTTGTATTCATATAATATAACTATTGTTTTATTTACTGTTTTTGAAACGATACCTACCATTAATAATTTGAAATGATAGATTCTTTGACAGTGAGATTTATCTGTCAGTTACATACATTTGAAATCTGAACTGTGTAACAAGGGAATTGTGTTTATCTTTAAAACATAAATAAATAAATAAATATATCATCACGGAATATTACCCATTTCTGAGTGTGCCACTATCTGCTTTATCGCAAATATCGGTAATGATGATGACATATTAGTACTGTGCGGGCGCTTACGAGGCGTCACCTCACGGGCACTTATTGCTGGCGTGGAGAGTGCACCACAGGGGTCATTTTGGGCCATTTAAAATTCGAAATATTTGGGCGTCGGTCAGGATCGAACCCGGTTGCCCAGGTTCGCGACCGGACACTCTGGCACACGGCCACGGGACCTCATATCTTTAAAACATAGGCTCCGGAAATTATAAAATAGATTATTTTATATATTTATTTATAATTTATATATAGAAAAAGTATGAATACATACCTGTAGAAAAATTAATAATCTTTAATTCTTATAAAGTAAATCGCGATAAAATTACATTTAACGCTATTTTTCGAAGAAAAATTATTTTGAGCTTCAAGTAAAGTGCCATTTCCAGTTACCTGATTCACACCAAAATATAAAGGCTTCTTTCTGTATTAAAATAAGTTAGAAATACAAGGTTTCACAATTTTCTGAATGATAGTATTTGAGTTAGGACGTTGACAAAATCCATACACATGCACACATATTGACACACATTCTAGGGACCTTAAAGCGTCGTCATTTACTAAAATCTCTACATGCGATTTTTTTGCTCCTCCCTTACCAAGAGTAGCGGGGGGTAAAATATATGATAGGGACTACCAAAGTTTAAAACAAGTTATTAATTTATACCATATTAAATTTTTTAATGCCATATATCTATGTCACACATCTACTGTATACAAATTCTTATAGAATCGAAGCAAGGATGTTTATAGTTAATTTATAGATGGATAATCGTCTAAGAATACTGTGTATCTTTGTCCAGTCGAAAAAAGTGCACTCTCTCAGCAAAAAGGACCTTATAATTATGACAGGTATCGATCGGTACTGGTATGGAGTCTCGTGATCTTGTGCCTGAGTGTCCGGTCGCGAATCTGGGCTCTGGGCAAGTGGTTCGATTTCGATCCAAATTTTAAATAGCACAAAAGTTACCCCTGAGGTGCACTCTCCACGACAGCAATGAGTGCCCGTAAGGTGACGCCTAGTAAACGCTCGCACGGTACAAATATGTTATCATCATTACCAAAATTTGCGTATAAAGCAGATTGACACCCAGCAATGGTTATTGCCGTAAAAAATTATATTATTTTAAAAAAGTAACTTTTTCTTTAAATTTTTCGTTATATTTATATACGTAATTTAACTTTCAAGAAATCTTGAATGTCCTGCCAAGAAATCTTGATCTTGACACTAATGTTCTTGTCTTTGTTTTCAAGAAATTCAAGATTCAAGAAATTTCTTAATACTTGATGGAACACTAACTAAGACTACTGGTGCTAAAGCCTTCAATTAATTATTTAATATTAATATTTTGAACTTAAATTCTTGAATATTTAGATTGTGCCCCCTCTTAGTAAAATTCGGTTTGGGACGTCTCTGGGTAGCAGTGAGTCGTTAGTGCCTGCTATGCACACAGTCCCACAGACACCATGAATATATTATGAAGTGTGACGCAGCACAATTTTAATTCGATTTGATTGCTCATATATAATTTGATAATAATCGAAGTTCGATATGGACAGATGAGGAATTGTTTTCTATAATCGATTGTCATTTTTTGCCTGGCTGGCCAATGCATAGCAAAGCTAAGCTAACAGCTAACAAGTCTTAGGTTAAGTCGCTGAAAGTGTGGGATCTTTTATGATTTACAGGCGCAGTAAAATTGATGTTTATTTTGATATAAGTGATAAAACAGCCAGATATGTGGAGTTGAGCACTTCCCTGGTGTGATAGTTGTAGTAAATTTCCAAGATGGCCGTCGTAAAAATCTCTACAAATAGTTGAATAACTTCAAACGGAAACTGAAACAGTATTATGAGATCACTGCTAAATCACGACTCATAAAATCATTTTGTTTACAATTTCATCTTTTCACGAACTTTATACACCCGTTTATTTATTAAACAACAACAAAAACTATTTTTTTTCTTTAATGAAAACATGTAAAATCAGACTTTCGTAATTTCCTGCTTCTTTAATTATTTGCAGAACAAAATAGTGATAGTCTTGCATGGAATTGAAACAAATAAATTAAATTTTGAATTAATTCAGCCGTTACTTTGAGATTTCTTGATCAAATAAATTAACTAATGTGCATCGTTTTATCTGTCAAGTTATATTAATTTATTTTTCTTTTGTATTATTATGTATTTGTAATTTCTGTTCAGGTCAGCAATTGTTTATTAATTTATATAAATAATAGTTCAGCTGAACAAAAATTACAATTAATAATAATAAAAATAAACTAATCTATCTTGACAAATAAATCGCTAACATTTGTTAAGTTTTATTTTTAGTTTCAATTGACTATCGCTATTTTTTGGGAAATTTTCAACATTTTCAAACCTAATTCTGTGACGTCATAGTTTCGTACTACCTCGGAGTATTAAAAGTCAGAGCTATCACTGTACAATAACATCTAACTATACTTACCGTCAAACGATTATGGACTGATGTTCAACTTTTATCCTTTTCCGCACCCTGTCTCTTATCCAGCGGTGTTGCCGCTTGTAACTTGACATGACCAGGATTTAACGCAAATGTCATATAATACATTTAAAGTAATTAAAAATTTTAATACATCGTAAATGAAGAAAATATAACAAATAAGTAAGGTAAGTACGAAATACGTAATATAAAAATTGTCTCTGTGGAAAACTTATATTTATATTTCCACACATCAAGCTAAGGTCGCGTTTGCGTTAAAATGCGATAACCGGTGAAATATAAATAAAAGGTAAGAATAATTGATTATTAGATGAACAGTAGATCTGCCAACACAACAAGCTTCTGCAGTCAAATCCAAAGTTTTCTTGTTATTTAATAAATTATAATTTTTTTCAGGTTGTAATGCCAATTTTTTGAAAAAATTGCTATCCATTTAAATCTTGTTTTCCTAAATGTTTTTAGAAGAACCAGGACTATTTAATTCATGAGTTTCACTCATTTTCTTTTCAAAAATCTAAATATAATGCAATTTATAGGATTGGGAATAAAAAGCGCACGCAAGTACTAACGAAAATGTCAGAATATCAAATAACAATGAGATTACGGATATTTATACAGGTAGACACTTAAAAAATTTGGCATTAGTGTAGAAATCTCCAGTCCATAATTATTTGACGGCAAGCATAATTTGATCAAAAAGAAATATCACTTGGCAATACAATTCTTGGGTTTTTTTATTCCACAGTTTACACAACACCAAGTGAAAGCGGAAATAATATTTGGCGTGTCATTTTGACCATAAATACAAATAGGTTACATCAGACCTAGGGCTTGACAGCTAATACGATTTTGAGTGATTGAAATGCTTTAGATTATTGCTCTATGGGTAATGTAAGAAATAACAACCATTTTAATAAAAAAAATGTGAGTATACCCAAATTTAAATTTTCAAATGTCAACAGTGTCAAAAACAGGAATTAAATTTATATATCAATCTTACCAATTTCAAGTATTTTTCAAGTATTGCCAACTGAATCACTTATTTTTGATCACTCTATAGTTAATTAGTATAATCTACAATTATTTTGAAAGTGACGTTAAGTTTCCAACAGATGGTTTCTGAATTAAAAAGTTTGCATAGATCTTATTCTAAATTAACAATGTTAAGCAGGAAGATAATAAACAAACATCCCGACCGACACCAAATATTTTTTCGAATTTTAAATGGCACAAAAGTGACCCCTGTGGTGCACTCTCCACGCCTGCAATGAGTGCCCGTGAGGTGACGTCTGGTAAACGCCTGCACGGTAAAATATATCGTCATTATTACAGTAATGGGTAATATGCCGTGATGATATATTTTATATTTATTTATTTATTTATCAAATGTAGCTCCAATTTTATACAACAGGGAGAGAAATTCGTGCTTCTTTTGGTACCTCTTTTTTGTTAAAGAATTTAGTTGATGTATTTATTTATTATAAACATCTTGTTCAAGTCGTAACCTTTCCCAATCAAATTATTTATTGCTTTCCGAGATTTGTCTTTGAACAGATCTGCCACATGCAATTAAAGTAAAAGGCGTGATGGTATATTATTGTAATTGTATTAACACGCATAGTGAAACAAATTCTAAATTCTGATTGCAACAATATACGATGTTCCAGCTATCAAGCAATCAAACAACAATGAAATCAAAACACTGCCCTTTACAACACAGACATGCGGTTATCACATACATTAACACACACGCACACAAGCGAGACGGCGATATATCGAAGCTGACAGAAAACCTCCGCAGATAATTATTTGAGATAAATATAATATGACGGCTGTTTCTATATAACATTTGTCATGCCAGCCTGCAAATGGACATATGTTCAAATTATAAGTTAAGAAAAACATGTCCGCGCATTGAATACAAAACCTGAAATATGTTGGCGACCAAGACTGTGTGAGTAAGCATCGCATTAAGCATCATCACCGTCGCAAGATGAGGAGGCTATCAATAAACGAATTTCAAAAAATGTCCGTTTTTTGAGGCTCACCATTGGATTCTCAGAAACTATAAGAGATACAAAGTCGGTTAAATTAGGGAAAAGTTGCTTCATTAATAGACCATTTTAAATGTATTTGTTTTCCCCGAAAATTTCATAGGTCGCTAGATAAATGCAAAATTTCGAATTTTGGTGATTTGAAGCTTTTTTACCTAAAACAGTTATGGCCGATGTGCACCACATAGGCATTACCTAGCAAAAATGCGTTTTCACCAACCGCTAAGCATTGCCTATCTTGATTTAGGTATTACTTAGCTATACCCAAATCATTTAAGCAGCCAATGCACGTCATCACTTAATGTAAAAACCTTAATGCATTAACATCGCTAATAGTGAAAAATGAAATAAAATTTCAATCTTTTTTAACCGTCAAAAAGCGTATGGCCTTATATAATTATTATTAAGTTGAACAGTAGAGTTCATTATTTATCGTATATCACATGAATAATATATAAATAATGTACATCAACGTCATATTATTCGTTTAATTGTTGCTATAGTTGGCAACATTGATAATTTGTATGTTCATACTGTCAAAGTCATTATTTGAAAAATATTTGTATCGTGTTTGAAACATTTTTGTGCGTTGTAAAGGCCTATTTATAATAAAGTAATGTTAAACGCAACGCTACGACGCAACGTGACCGTTCACGCAAATACAAAATCTGTGAATCTGCCAAAGGTAACACTTCTAATCAATCAGAAGAATTCGGTATATTTCTTTGAAATTCGGCTCACTTTTATTTATTACCTTTATATGGCATACATAAGTATAAATAAGGTTAGTATTATAAAATAATTTAAATAGAAATGGACAGTGACGAAAATATAGTATTAATTTTGTAGATGTGACAGTTCATGACCACGTCGATAATACAGATTGCAATCTGTATAAGTATAATGTTTTGGTATTCGAGTCACCACTCTATGGCTCGTAGTATGGTCACGGTTTTAACTAAAACACTGTTTTAAGAAATGTCAAATTCAAATTTCAATATTTAATTTCATCCTTATGTTTAAAGAACGATTTTTTTAAAAATATTTGTTTGAATACAAACTATGTTCTGCTTTAAAATCATATTTTGATAAATTTGATATTATTTATTATTGTTATTAAATAATGAAATTTGACATTTCTTAAAACAGCGTTTTAGTTAAAACCATGATCATACTACGAGCCTATATGATTATTTTTAAGTAAGATTATTGTTACTACCATAATTATTATGTATCACATTTCTTATGTGGTATGTATCCAGGGTGTCCCATATAACATTAGGTTCTTGAATATCTCGAAAACAATGCATCGTAACAAAAAGTGTGCCGAATCAAAACCTTCATAGTTTTTGGAGGGACATCAGATTCAGACAAAATGACTCCCAACAGGTGGCGCTGCAATCGTAAAAATGTAGAATTAATATCTGATGAAATCGAGTTGTCCATAGTCAGTTTTTAAAAAGTTTCTTTTAATTCCCCCTGAGTGTTGAGGAGTAATATTTCTACAATTTTGTGTATTTATTGAAACAAAAAACGTCATTTTTTATCAAATTATTAATAAAATATTAATCGGTTAATTTTTTTCTAGCAAATTTACATTGCCAGCTGTTGGGAGTACAAAATAAGTTTCCGAATAATACCAACATATTTTTTTACGCTCTGTCTGAATCTGCAATAAAAAATAGGGGGTCCTATTTAAGATTTTTAAGTTGATCCCCTTTCCCGCCCCCCCCCCTGGAGGGTCGGGCGGCCATTTTGTCAGAATCTGATGTCCCCCCCCCCCCAAAAAACTATTAAGGTTTTGATTCGGCACACTTTTTGTTACGATGCATTGTTTTCGAGATATTCAAGAACGTAATGTTATATGGGTCACCCGGTATACATTTTTATGTGTTCAATGAAATAAATCCATACAGTTTATTCATATACATAGTAATTTTGTAATTCACCACTTACAACGGTTAATTTTTGTCGGTCCCTTGAGGTTTGTTACAAGTGAACATTACTGTATTTGATTAATATCCTTCCTTTATAATTTACGAGAATAATGTCTATTATGAATTTATATACGAAAATAACCATTAAAAAGTAAAACGAAAGTTACTAGTTGTGTGTAAACACATCACACGCTAATTTCTAATTGCTTACTGTGATTAACAAACAGTTAATCACGTAAACAATAAATCAACAGACATCTCGCTAATGGGCAAAGTGAAAATTCAGTACGTTCTCGTTAGCTGTGCGTTGCGGCCCGTAATTTGTGTGTAACCAGGATCTGTCACTTAGAATCATTTATACGTTGTCCACATCAGCGAAATATGGCTAGAGAAGCATTGATGGAACGCTGCGATAAATACCGTAAAGGCAAATCCGCAATCTCGGGATCTTCCTTACTTTACATAGCCTGCCGCACGGCTACGGCAACGGCAACAATGGGCGATCGCAATCAGACTCGAACCTGGACCTCCGACTCCCCATTTGTAATTTTAAATCGGGACAGGGAACACAGGTGTGCGCAAAAACCAAGGAAACAAAATAAAATACGAACAGTCAAACGATACTTTTGTTACTCGCTCTATATAGGTAAATACAGTCGCCCAAAAAAGGAGACGAAATAAATTATTGAAGGACTGTATTTTGAAATAATTATCATGAAACTTGGACGCGTGGCTGTGTGCATTACATGACTGGGTATTATTCGGACGGTTCGAGTTTTATGCTGGATTTATATAGCGTAAGTCGTAACGTAACGTGTAGTGCCGTGGCGTATTGTAACTTTTTACCTCTCGCCAACAGAGGTATCGGATTCATGCTAAAAATCACATCCAGATTTTAATAAGCACATTTTAAGATCCTTAGAATCCGATTATAACATTTTTATAATGATAACTGTGTGTGTGTGTGTGTTGGAGGGACGGTTTCTCAAATTCTAAGACTGAAAACCAATTTAACTACAAATTTCTTAAACTGACATTAATGGGAAGAGCTGAAAAGGTTTTGGTAACAATTGGACAACCGGAAGTAATAGTTTCTTAAAAAAATCTTCGAAAAAATTTTTTTTTGGAAATTTATGGGTATAACAAATATTAAAGAATATAAAATTTTCTATCCGATTCATTGAGCATTTTTATTATATCTTCAATAGATTTAGAGAGAGAGAGAGAGAGAGAGAGAATTATAAATAAAATAAATAAATAAATATATCATCACGGTATATTACCCATTTCTGGGTGTGCCAGTATACACATGTAGACATCGGTAATGATGACGATATATTTTACCGTGTGGGCGCTTACCAGGCGTCACCTCACGGGCACTCATAGCTGTTGACACTCAGGCACGCGGCCACGGGACCCCATAAATATATAAAATAATCCGTTGAAATGAATCTCACAGCTTAAATAACTCCGTGGGAACCAAATGAAAAATTAAAATGTTTATAATTGACAAAAAATGTCAGTGTCAAAAATTCAGATACATTACTGAAGGTTTTTTTCTGGGAAGTATATTTAATATTTATTATTAATAATTAAATATTTAAAATTATAGAAACATATATGTATTATATATATGCATCAGAAATACCGCCAATCTCGTCTATGAATCTGAGGAATCTCGAACATTTAGAAGAGTAGGAGAAAACTTATTTATAGAATAAATTAAAAAATATAAATATATATATATATATATTAATAATATATGTAATTAGAATTTTCTTGAGTGTACCAGAAATGTTAAATACAATATGTACTTATATAGCGTAATATGGAAATGGGGAGAGGTTTTGTGCTGGCCACAACTGATTTTTTCTGGAGATATTTACAATTAACACTTTACTGGGTTTGTATGGGGAAATTCCGAAAGAAATGCCAGCATTTCGCAATTTTTTTATATTTTTACCTTCCGTCACCTTTAGGTAAGGAAAGGTATTGTTTTTGGTCAAAAAATTCGGTAGTGAGTTTTTGATGAATAAGCACGTTTTAGGGTCCCTACAATACGAATATACAATTTTTAAGATGATGTCTGTATGTATGTGTCTGTGTGTGTGTGTGTGTGTGTGTGTGTGTGCCCGTGTGTGACAAATTTTTCTCCGACGATAACTCCAATACTACAATTCTAAAAATTATAATTCTTTCGTATTCCTCTGCTGTACAACCATATGAAGAGTTGATTAGATTTTGGTTATAATTGATCCACCGGTAGTACCCTAATTTGAAGTTTTTAACAGTTTTTCTTAAAAAAAATGCAGTTAAATATTATTTTTTGACATTTTTTTATTATATATATTAAAGAAAATACTCTTCTCTATACGGTTTGATTATACATTTTCCTTCACAGTCAATAGATGTAGAGTTAAAGCATTATAAAGAAATTAATTTTCAAAAATTAGTCAGCTTTGCTATTTATCATGGAAACAGCTGATACATTCAAAATTCTAATTGACAGATGTGTGTTGCAAGAGCAAAACCAAATATGGAAAGTATGGGATGAAAAATTAGTATTTCATAGTGGTGGAAACAGCGACCCCTAATAAAATAGGGGAAAGCTGAAGCAGAAAGTAAAATGTGTCAAGTGCATTTTTCTTAGTGTATGTTTATGTCATAATTTTATTGGATTTATAGAACCTTTTCAAATGAACAACTGGTATGAAATTTGTAAAAAATAATATGTGTTCGTGTTCGATTTTACATGATATTATATAGCAATTGTTCCACGGTCCTTTTGTTATAGGATTTGTGCAAAATACATCGAATTGACGGAAGGTCTTGTGCTGGCCACAACAGATTTTTTTATTTTTGTTAAGAGTTTTTAAAACTGAGTAGTTTACGATACGATAGCCAATTATAATCTACAAACACCACTGCAAGTTATTAGACTTTTAAAAAAGCTTTGGCATCTCTTCCGAGCTTACCCTACTTACATAATTCTTCCCGTAGAATTAAATTGTGGGTTATTTGTACTCCCAGTGCAACCACCTTACTCATAATAAGTAATAAGGAAGAAATGCATAGCCTCTTCAGAATTACATTTACGTCAATTTCTCCCCAGCGGTTACTTCTTGCAGATCCTCCACATCTGCGAAGTGCGAATGCAAGTAGAAGGTGTAATCCTTTACACTTCTTTCTCTCTTCTTCATGTTTTTGTATCACCTCGGTTAGACTTAGCTGGTTGACTGTTGCGGCAAGCGCAAGCGGCAACGCATTCATTTGCCTAATGGCCACGCTATTGTTTCTGGACAGCACGAGCCAGGCACCGAGCAACGCTTCCAGACCTCAAGATATATGTCCCGTGTCCACGCTGTCCAATCAGCACACAAACACGCCAGAGCGGCACACACTACTTGGTGATGCAAGTGCGAAGAAGATGAAATGGGGATCGCACTCACACAAGCGTTTCTCAATGGGAGGAGATTCGTTGATATACATTTAATGCAAGGGTCATGCTAGAATGGGGTCCTCCACAATAATAACAAATTAGAACCGGTCATTCATATTAAAACGACCTAAAATTGTATTTTAAGGATTATCAAAGTTTTAAAAAAGTTATTAGTTTTTAAATAATCGAGTTTATAATACCATTTGAGTGAAAATGGCATACTGTCCTTTGGAGCGATGAAAGCAAGTTCAAGATGTCTAACATATTGACTCCCGTCGAAACTAAATACTTTGAACTTGCTTTCATCGCTCCAAAGGACAGTATACCATTTTTCACTCGTCCACGATGAGTGTTTCTCAGCAAATGCAATTTTGGCCGTCTTGTTTTTATTTGATAGTAGAAGTTTCTAAACGGCTATTTTTCCTAGTAATCCTATATCACATAGCCATCGTATCACAGTGTGATCACTCAATCTACATAATATTGTTCCCGAATTTAGCAGAACGTTCACTTGATGATAAAGTAGGATCTCTTACGGATAAACGCCGAATGATTTTTGTCAATTCTAGCACAAGTTTTCTTGGACCACCTACTTTTATATTAATTTTAACACTTCTATACTGCGAATTTTCTTTTTACTGAATTTAAAAAAAATTAAATATTGTGCTGTTTCACACCATCTTTATGAAGTTGTACTACCCTTTTTCGTAAGTCGTCGGAAAAATATTTATTTTTACCCATCTTAACATCAACTTACTAAATAAATGACAAAATACAATTGAAAGTAATACAATTAAAATCATATATTCAATATGTTTCCATTCTTTTGTCCACCGAAAAAAACGAGTATATGTTATTATTAAATTATTATTATTATTATTACTTTAATGGTACAGTCAATATCAAAAGATTTCTTGTGAATATATTCTTCGATATATTGACTTTAGAAAATACTATTCAAATTTGCGCGAACTCTAAACATATTTAAAAAAAATGAAACATTCAAAAGTTTCCATACTTTTGTATATATATATCATAGTTTTACTTTAACCATGGCGCCCATTTATTTTTAAAATATTTTATTTCTATTTTATAAAGATCTGACATATCAAAATATCGTTGTGAATGAAAATATGGAATTAATTAGAAAGCATCATCCTCAGTTTTTGACAAAAAGAAAACATGAAATTAATTCGGATAACACTAATCATAAACATGATGCATTTGTCTAGAACCACGCTACCGTGAGGAATCACGAAGATAGTGTTTTCACGTTAATTATGTCATTACTGATATGACGTCAATTTTCGCGGTACAAATAGCACACCATCCACGTAACTGATGTGACTGTTTCTTTTAAATAAATAGACTATTATTGCAACAACAAAGTTGTTTCTCATATGTCGGCAAAAATTTAGCTAAATATAACAACAATAACCTAACGCACAAAAGTCATACTTCGAAAACCCGGACAAATAAGTTAGAGCGCCCGAAATTACTGCATATTCCTTTGTTTGTATAAAAAGAAAACCTTTTTGTACGATAAAACTTCATTTTTGAGGTGAGATACTACATCAATAGTTTCACCATGATTCTTCGTACGTTGAAAGCTTTCTAGCAAATTCATTTTTAATGAGGTCCTCCACACATATTTTTTATTATTTTAAATAAAAGTTCATTTAATTTTGAAAATATTCGTAGTATTAAAATGTCATAATTATTTTTAGTTTAACTGCATTTGATTTTTAGCGAAACCATTCAGGGTTGTTGTAATTTTGCCCGACCCAAAAAAACCCAACTTAAAAAACCCAAAAAAACCCATCTAAAAACCCATTTTTATGAAGTCATATTTTATTAATTAAATATGGTACAGACTTATATGGTGCACACATATATACATAAATTTTTGTCACCGGCAACATTTTACAATCAATTTCATATTGTGTACTTCGTGTTTGATCATTTTTAATATACTTTTCATTGCTATGCGAACTTTGCACAGTGTTTCTTTTATATTTGAACAACTCCAATCCTGGTGTCAGCATTTTCATTATTTTTTGTATTAAACATACTATTAGTTGTGTTGTGACACTTGCATCTTATTGTTGTACACACTTGCATTGCACAGACTTACAACTATTAATATTAATTCGTAACTTGTACGCATGTACATTCTCTAGTTAATTTATTGTTTATTACATTACAGTCTTAAAAATAATATTAATATCTATTATCTATAACGCCGACTTGAGTATGTGTATTAATATACTTTATAAAACTAAAGTTAAAAATGATACATACTATATTTCGATGTATGTCAATAAAACCCGCTTTTATTTAATAAAACCCGGGTTTTTTTCAACCCTGAAACCATTGCTATCTTTCTCGCACCAGTTTCTATTGGATAGGCTGCGCGAGAAAGATAGCAATATTGTGACGTCACTGTAACACTTGTGGCACTGAAAACAAATTGAAATATATCGCAAAGTATTTTTTTTTAATCCTTATTTATTGAGTAGTACTTTAAGTATAAAGTGTACATTTTACTATTTTTTGTTACGGTGGAGGACCCCATTGAAAATACAGACGTGTTTTACCAGAAAATCAAAACGCACATCAACACAACAACTACATAGAACGAAGAGACAACTGCAACGTTTCGCGTGAGCATCATATTTTACATATCGCTCACGCGAAAGTTGACGTCATCATACTCGTATATCAGTTATGACGTACTTAAAGTGGAGGAATTATTTTCGTTATGCGTCATGGTAGCGTGGTTCTAGAAACGTCGAAACGTGAAGTCCAATTTATATTAAGTTTACGAGAGACACAAAGTAGGTACTTACACAGATTTTTACAAAACTGCAGGTGTAAAATAATGAAATTGCTATAAAAAATTGTTTAATAAATAATAATACGTATAGAAATAACATAGTTTGTAAAGTTTATTACCATACAATTATCTATCACTGAACATTATTTATAATCCACTACATATATGATTACCATTCAAAATTAATTATTCATAATGGCAAGTAAACACACACATCCTCAATTCTGATAACAATTCTTAATTGCTCGGAAGAATTAAAAACCATCACCGGGAAAATTAATTACCGCATTAAGGAGTGAAATTATAGCTGTGTCATATTCCTATCTCTCATCACCGGTCTCCGTGTTTACGTTAACACTTTGATAGCATGGCAAGGAGCTCAACACTACACAAGATATGAATCTACATCACCGGGTTTTAATTGCTATCTTAATAACGCATATAATTACTTAATTATTACAATTATTTTGTAGTTATAATTTTTGTTGAATTATTTTCAAGGAGATGTTTTTTCTGTCAAGGCATTATAAAATATTTTGTAAATTAAGTTGGGTTGTTATATGATTCATGGGAAATATTTTTCTGGGATTTATAAGATCCACATTAAAATTAATCCATATTAGTGGTACTCACATTAGGGAACTTAAGAAATGGGGAAAAGTTCACGACCTAAGAATCTTTCAAAATGATCTTCGTGAACTTCAATGCACTAGTTCCACCGATATTTCATTGCTTTTATCCGTACTTTAGAGCTTTTCAAAATAGCAGTTTATAGTAGCTTTCAATTCTTCATCCGAAGTAATTTACTTCAATCACACAGTTATATGGGAAGAAATAATTATGTATACAGTGTGTCCCATTTAGAGGTGCCACCATTGGGATCTCGAGAACTATAACAGATACGATGTCGGTTAAATGGAACTTTTTGTGCGCCTTTAGGAAGCCATCTCGGATGTGCTTTTATTTTTCTAAAAATAAAGAGAAAAAATAAATTTTAAGAGCAAAACAAATATAAAACATAATAACCCTTACATCATTGAAAAGAGACTAAAATCAGATATGGGTTCTATTTAAAAAAATATATGTTTGTGTTATATCTCAAGAACTTAGGGATATAAAAATTTATTTCGTACGCCACTGGTTACTTAATAAAAATATCTATCTTTTATACTTCAAACGTTTTTCTCAATTACTAACAGTTTAGAAGTTATTTGAAATAGAAAAAATCAACAATATTCAGCTTTTCGTCATTATCTAGTGCTCTATGAGAATTTTTGGAAAAACAAAAGCACATCTGAGATGGCCTCCCAAAGGCGCACAAAAAGTTCTATTTAACAGATATCGCATCTCTTATAGTTCTCGAGATCCCAATGGTGGCACCTCTAAATGGGACACACTGTATAATTTATATAAAAATTCGATATTTGTGGAATCCCCTATTCCTGAAGTGATACACCCCTGTCATGACCACCGCACCAGCGTAATATCTTATAAATCTTAAAAATTCTTTTGTCACAAAATACCAACATTCGATTGGGAATCTAATCCTTTTAACCATTTTTCTGCAATGTTGCTAACAATTTATGTTGTGTGAACCCCACACAAGTTCTCCACGTGCCGCTTTGTAGAACTGGTAGACAGCATGTGTCGATACGATACAATTCCGCGAGTGATCAGTCGTTAGCGCATCTCCACTCGAGCGGCGTAAGGCGTAAGGTGTTCTGGGGCAGAGCACCAAGCCAAGCCGCCGCCCTTATCAAACACCGGCATCATTAACAGCACACATATACCACATGTCAAATTAAATGCGACACTGTGGTCGCTTATGATAATTGTACTTATGGAGATTTTCAGACTTTTTGTATTGTACGTTTTCAATTATCTTAAAAAATAAAATCTTTGACGTAGGCTGTGTCCAATGTTGCACTTTTATCGCTCTAATACAGAGAATTTATTTTAAAATGCAACATTATAGTTAATCACTTCCATGGTTACTAACTATTGTCAAAAAATGATAGCAATGTAATATTTGTCCATTTTAAAATGCAACTTTATAAATAGTATTGCAGCACAGGAGATACCTCCAAAACACATCACAAATGGTGTCAATTCTTATTACGACCGACTAGAATATTGCCTCAGAGTGATTGAGGGTATTTTTTTTTAACATTTATTACATGAAAGTTATGAATTTTTGTAAGCTAAAGTTTGTTAAGATATACAACATTCATGTTTTGATTATTTGTTAATCGTATGTAGGCTAATTTATTGGAAATAAGTTTTAATAATACAAAACTACAAATTTTGTATGTTGCATTTTAAAATGGACAAATATTACATTGCTGTCATTTTTTGACAGTAGTGAGTAACCATGGAAGTGATTCGCCATATGTTGCATGTTAAAATAAATTCCCTGTATCTAAATCCTAAATTTATATGCTCTAAATAACGTCATTATTTAGGATTTTAGGAATTAGATTTTAGGGTTTTTCACGAGCACACTATGCTTTGAAGTTGACGCGCACTAATTAAACAAATCATGTTCGTTGCTATAATTTGTACAAAATAGCAAAGTGGTTGTTAAAGAAGTGCTTTTTAGCTTCTATTTTATGAAATATAATATTATTCAATCTGAAGTATCAAATTAAATCGAATTGTATAATTCATTTTTGTTATTCTAAAGTGTTGCCATACAAACCAATGGATGTCATTAGTGTGCCATTCGGAGTTGTATTTATGTGAAGAAGACCTAAATCCTAAATACTAAATGCCAAAATGTGACATCTGACATAGCCTTAGGCCCGGTATTTTCATCTCCGGTTAAACAGCCTGTTAATTTAACTGTTAGTTAAAAGAAAAACACAGCAGCGATATTATAGCCTAAATTGTAAAAATTACACATGTGTCGATTTTTCGACAGTTAACTTAACCGGCAGTTTAACTACAGATGAAAATATTGGGCCTTACTATTATTATTGATCGAAAGCCACTCTGAACTGAAGGGCCGAGGAAAATAAACCATATGAGTGATAAAAATAATCTTCAGTGCCGAGGTACACATTAAATTTTATTTGAAATCGAAAATTTGTGAAAAAGAAAGGAATATTTATTTGTTGTAGTTGCTGTCAGTCAAACAAACGAACTTATACTCAGTGTTGCGAACTTTCGGATATTAGAGTTTTTGTAATGAACCCGCAGAATTATTAAAAGGAATTATTTAATTAGTTCTTCTTGCACATATTTTTTGTCATTTTACGTACAAATTTACTATTGTACTTAACATAAGGTTGACAATACTGCATTTGCAAGAAATCGTCGTATAATGGATTACTTTAGTACTAAAAATAATTAATAACAAATATTCCTAAACCCTGGCCCTATATAGCGAGGAATTTTTTTCTAAAATCGAAAATTTTACGCAAGGGAAAACTAAATTCCCATATTAAACGGCTGTGCCCCGTTCTTTAATTTCCATACCGTATATAAAATAATGATAAAAATTAGCGAAAAGAAAAATTATAAATAACAAAATAAAATATACAATACAAAAAGCAAAAACCTGAAAATTCAATCAGAACGCACTTATTGACACTTTTTACAAATCAGCTGGTACACCCATATTTTTGGATGGTTTTGTAATTCATATACCGTGAGTATTTTTTAACGTGAAACATTGGGTTTGTCATATCTATGGTTACGATTCGACATTTGATTGACAGCAATGTATTTGTGTGTCCCATTTAAAATGAAACATAGGGAACGAATTTGACATTTGATAAGACGTCAACAGAGGTTAATTTTGTTTAAATAATTATACCTGCTTTCTAAATTAAATTTAGTGTAACTTGTGCTCGAGTGATTTTCTAACTTGGCCAAATTTCTTACAATATTTAAATATAATACTCTGTCAAATTCATTCCCTATGTTTTCAATGAGACAGGCAAATATATTACTGTCAATTAAATGTCAAGTCGTAACTTATAGGAAAATTCAGCGGTTATCTGTCATATTGACAAGACTTCATTAGAGGTTAATATTGTTTAAATAATAATACCTGTTTTCTAAAAATTAAATTTAGTTGCAAAAAAAATATTGTGTGCCCGAAATATGTTTAGTGCTCTCGAGTGGTTTTCTGACTTAGCTAAATTTCTTACATAATATAATACATCTGTCAAATTCGTTCCCTATGTTTCATTTTAAATGGGACACGCAAATACATTGCTGTCAATCAAATGTCAAATCGTAACCATGGACATGACAAACCCAATGTTTCACGTTAAAAAATACTCACGATATGTATATATATACCGTATTTTTTAACATAAAACATTGGGTTTGTCATATCCATGGTTACAACTTGATATTTGATTGACAGCAATGAATTTGCCCGTTCCATTTAAAATGAAACATAGGGAACGAATCTGACAGAAGTATTCGAGAGCACTGAACATATTTTGGGAACAAGGTGCACACAGTATTTTTCTACATCTAAATTTAATTTTTGGAAAACAGGTATAATTATTTAAACAAAATTAACCTCTAATGGCATCTTGTCAATATGACAGATAACCGTTGAATTTTCCTATAAGTTATGATTTGACATTTGAATAATAGCAATGTATTTGTCTGTTTCATTTAAAATGACACATGGGGAATGAATTTGACAGAAGTATCTATTATATTTAAATATTGTAAGAAATTTAGCCGAGTCAGAAAACCAGTCGGGCACAAGGTTCTCACTATATTTTTTCTACAACTAATTTTAATCTTTAGAATGCAGGTATAATTATTTAAACAAAATTAACCTCTATTGACGTCTTATCAATTGTCAAATTCGTTCCCTATGTTTCATTTTAAATGGAACGCGCAAATACATTGCTGTCAATCAAATGTCAAGTCGTAACCATGGATATGACACACCCAATGTTTCACGTTAAAAAATAATCACGGTATATATTTACACACAAGTATAAAAAAAATACAAAATCTTTTTCTGGGAAAAGGGATTCGAGAAAGTCAAAAATAAAAACAACTGAATCTGTATTTTATTTAATTTTCAACAATGAATGAATCATTTCTTAGATATGAGAATATTAAAAAAAATAAAATAAAATTATGCGTAATTTTAAGTATGTAGTTAGTATTAATTAATAGTTTTTCTGCATGCAAAGTGTGACGCACAATGTTTCTTGTTCTTCTTCCCAGACCATAAATTATTATCAATCCCAATTATACATATGCATAATTTAAAATTTACGACGTGGCCAACTGAGATATATAAAGTGTTATTAAGTTGTTCAATTAGAAGTGAATTAGGCCAGTGCATTAATTGCATAAATCCCCGCGACAATTACACGCATACCACGCACAATCAAATCTCTGACGTCATTCGTTAATTGCTCTAATGAATGACATTAATCAGCCTGCCCTGATTGAGGCTCATTAGTGTTGAAAACTAACAGAATTACTAATTAATTAGTGCGTTTATTGCGGGTATGTTGGTAGCGAGTGAACACAACGTGTCACGCAATGTTTTTACATAACCTCACAAAGAACAACATAGAGGTTAGGTGTTAGAATCATGTTTGATAAATGAGGAAAATTAGACGGGTTTTTGTTTTATTTCCTGTGTTTAAAACTAATTAGTGTGTACCATACAAAGTATCGTTTTATTTGTTACTTTGTTTTTAATTATAATTCGAAAATTGCAGTTTTTATATGGGAGAGTAATTAGAAAACATAGGTCTTTCATTCACAAATAGAAAATGATAGGACAATTAGAATAGAAGAAAAAGTTGTTACAAGAAAAAATTAATAATCATTATTATATGATGTGAAATACATATTTAGCAAAAAAAGAAAAATATAAGTTCAGGTGGTGTGCAGTGAATATAAGTACGTCACTTCCTGTAGAGAAATTCAAATATTCCCGGATTTTGATAGATATTCTGATTTAAAAATTCATATACTTCTCAGAAAAAGCTTGCAGTAATGTCAGTAAAACTGTTGATTTTTTGACACTGACCAATTACAAACATTTGATTTTGACAACTGGACTGTGCGATTTATTGCAACAGATTGTTCTATATATTATATTTTCTTATGGGGTCCCGTGGCCGCGTGTCTGAGTGTTTGGTCGCGAACCTGGAAGAACCGGGTTCGATCCCGACCGGCGCCAAATATTTAGAATTTTATATGGCACAAATGTGACCCCTGTGATGCACTCTCCACGCCAGCAATGAGTGCCCGTGTGGTGACGTCTGGTAAACATTCGCAAACAAATATGTCATCATCATTACTGATATCTGCGACAAAGCAGATTGGCGCACCTAGAAATAGGTAATATGCCGTGATGATATATATATTTTTTTTAATATTTTCTTTAGCTCTAAATCTACAGAAGATATAATAAAAAAGTAGGTATATTATGGAGAAATTTATGTTCTTCAATATTTGTCATAACAAAAATTTTCAAAAAAATAATATTTAGAATTTTTAAGAAACTACGGTTGTCCAATTGTTATCAAAACCTTTTCAGTCATTCCCATTAATGTCGGATTGAGGAATACGTAATTAAACAGGTCTTAAGTATTATATTTTTTAAGGAATCTTCCTTCCAACATCCAGAAGCACACAAAAACACACACACACACACATACACACACAAACACAAGCACACACACACACACACACACACACACACACACACACACACACACACACACACACACACACACACGTCATCATAAAAATGTTAAAATTCGATTCTACGGATCTTAAAACGTGCATATTCACTAAAATATAGACATGCGATTTTTAGCATGAATCCAATACATCTTAGCAAGAGGTAAAACGCCATAGATAGTGCAAAATAGAATAAATAAATAAATAAATATATCATCACGGCATATTACCCATTTCTGGGTGTGCCAGTATCTACAACACATGTAGACATCGGTAATGATGACGTTATATTTTACCGTGTGGGCGCTTACGATGCGTCACCTCACGGGCACTCATAGCTGGCGTGGAGAGTGCACCACAGGGGTCCATTTAAAATTGGAAATATTTGGCGTCAGTCGGGATCGAACCCGATTCCCCCAGGTTCGCGACCTGACACTCAGGCACTATACTATTATGAAACAGGGTATATGCGAGTATAATTTTTCTCGAATAACTATTTGCAACAATGTTCTATTGTTTTAAAATGAACATATTCATTTCGATATTATAATGTTTTTTTCATTTCCCGCAGTCCCGCTACTCTTGGTAAAAAGCGCATACCGAGATTTTGATGAATAGTGAATAAGCACTTTTTAAGGTCCTCAGACTCTGATTTTAACATTTTCACTATGATCTCTATTTTTCCTGATTATTACGTAAAAATATGTGCCATTAAGGGCCAGTTTTATAATCTCCCGTTAAAATTTTGACACCCAATTAAATAAACAAAATTGAAACGAAATAAACTATCGGATGACAAATTTATCATAAATAAATTGTCATCACGGCATATTACCCATTTCTGAGTGTGCCAGTATTTACAACACATGTAGACATCGGTAATGATGACGATATATTTTACCGTGTGGGCGCTTACCATGCATCACCTCACGGGCACTCATAGCTGGCGTGGAGAGTGCACCACAGGGGTCACTTTTGTGCCATTTAAAATTGGAAATATTTGGCGTCTGTCGGGATCGAACCCGGTTCCCCCAGGTTCGCGACCAGACACTCAGGCACTATACTATTATGAAACAGGGTATATGCGAGTATAATTTTTCTCGAATAACTATTTGCAACAATGTTCTATTGTTTTAAAATGAACATATTCATTTCTATATTATAATGTTTTTTTCATTTCCCGCAGTCCCGCTACTCTTGGTAAAAATCGCATACCGAGATTTTGATGAATAGTGAATAAGCACTTTTTAAGGTCCTCAGACTCTGATTTTAACATTTTCACTATGATGTCTATTTTTCCTGATTATTACGTAAAAATATGTGCCATTAATGCCCGGTTTCATATTCGATTGTTAAATCTTGTGTTAGTTAACAATTTTTCAAAATTAACAACTTGTTCAATTTTTATGATGTTTCATGAAATTAGCAAATCAATTTTAAACTGTTGTTAGTCAACATGCATGTTAAAATTTGTTTAGGGAATTATTGTATTTTTTAGTAATATAAAAACCAATTTCATAGTTATTAATAAATGTCATTATTGACAAACTGGAAAGTACCAGTTGCATAGAACTTTAATGTTAATAATAACTGATTGGAACAATTGGATGATTTCTTTCAGTGTATGATATCAAATTTTCATATATATGATCCAAAATTAACAGAACGGTGTCCTTAGATAGTCGATATCTCATTTTAAATTGTACATCATCAAAAAATTAAAAAGGATTTCCAGAATCTCTGAATACTCTTTCTCTTCGCAGAAATCGAATATCAATTTCAAAAAATTCTTCTTCAGACTCATCAAAATCCGAAAACATAGTTGAATAATATTTCCTATGACATTAATGTAATGAATATATTTTTATTACAAATTGCACAGCCAATGTAACTTGTACTTACTAATTTTCTTGTTGCAAATTAATTTATGACGGAAAGGACAAAATAAATATTTTGTTCTGATTACACAAATGTGACAGATGTCATAAATAGCAACTGGTTAGAAATTTAACAAGACCCGAGACTGATGTTAAAATAGCAAACCATTTAACCATAGTTTAAATCTAGCATTTGTTGATGAAACAATAGTTCCTACTTAATCAGTTGCTAAATTATTTAACAAATTGTTAAGGTTTAACAAGCGGATATGAAACTGGGCATAAGGGCCAGTTTTATAATCTCCCGTTAAAATTTTGACTCCCAATTAAATAAACAAAATTGAAACGAAATAAACTATCAGATGACAAATTTATCGTTACTGTCAATAATCCGATTTAAAATTTTAACTGGAGATTGTAATATTGGCCCTAAAACGCAAGAAAAGCGTTAAAAATAAATAAAATTTCTATCTAATGCTCCACATCGAATCCATTATTTAATCATTAAAAATTCTATCAGCAATCCTCTTTCCTTCTTCTAAACTAATACATCATAAAAACATTTAAAATTTATGTGGCAATATATCACAATTTTTTCCTCCATTATCATTAAACCACAGAATTAATTCACTCTTCTCTTGTGAGTTGGTGTTTCTGTTGCTGTTGCTCTCCTTTCGCGTTTCGCGATATATTTCCTCACAGACGTCTTCAGTTTCCAGTGCCGTGTGGGGGAAAGAGAGGGAAAACACACTAGCGAAATAGTGTCCATCGCAGGCGTCATAAAATTCTCTTACAGTTCACAAGAAACATATTAAAAATAGAGCAAAACGCGCGCGAGAGAAAGAATGCCGGACGATGCACAGAGGCTGGCCTGTGCGCTCAGGAGAGCCGCGACAGGTGACAGTGGCGGGGAAGAGGGACATTCGGTAGGGGCACATGGCCCAATCGGGGAGGAAGGGATTCTGCAATGGGCAGAATTTCAAAATAAGAAATATATTATGGATGCGAATAAAATGATATATAGGATAATAACAAATGTTATAAAAAAAATAGTTAATGTTATGAGAAAATTTTAGCAAATAAATTAAATAAATATATCATCACGGCATATTACCCAATTCTGGGTTTGATAATCTGCTTTATTACAGTCATTGGTAATGATGACATATTTGTACCGTGACCGTGCGGGCACTCATTGCTGGCGTGGAGAGTGCACCACAGGGGTAACTTTTGTGCTAGTTAAAATTTGAAATATTTGGCGTCGGTTGGGATCGAACCCGGTTCACCAGATAACAAATCAGAAAATAAATTATGCTATAAGAAATAATTAAATTTGGTATACAATCGGAGCGGTTTTGCAATTTATTTAAATTGGTATACTCTTATATTTCTCTGTTTAAGTCTAATGCATTTTTGTTTTAATAGCTATTTGTGTATTAAGAGCGCAAAATGGAATATTGTGGAGTGAGACGTCGTGCGTCATTCTCTCTAAATCGACACACACACAAAAAAAAATTCTACAATCACAATGGGGGTCCTCCACCATAACAACAAATAATAAAATATACACTTTGTACTTACAGTAGTATTCAATAATTAATGATTAATATAAAGAAAAAAAAAAACGTCTTTTAATAATTACTTTCAATTTTCCATTCTTCTTGAGTTATTGCTTCAATCTAATCTAAGCATTTTCTTACTTTCGTTGTAAATGAATGCCTTATTTTATTTCTGTATTCCTTTATACAGCAGTACTGCATTTTGTTTGGTTATGTAATATACCTACAGAGCAGTCATATGTCAGATTGACTTGTGGTGGTAGTAAATGTGTAAGTTACCACAGCGCCATTAGTTCCTGACTAAAAGTTCCCATTAACAATGTACATATTTCTCAACGTTTATAATTAGAAATTCGGACAGCGGGCGTTTTTTCTACGTTGTCGCTCATGAGCGGCAAAGGGACATTTTACGTTGACAAAAGCGACCGCAAATGCATACTATGTATATAGAGACTGTAGAAAAAAAAAATAGGGTTTTGATTTAGTGAGTGTCTACTTGCAATCTGTTATAATGGGAAATACAGTGTTTATTTTTTGATTTTGTAGTAGTTACTTACCTATTTATTAATTTATTTTTGGAAAAAGTTTTAAATTAAAAAGTCAACATTTTTTATTTTAAGAAAAAACGCAAAATTTGCCGTTTACAGCATATTTTAGTGTCATTAAAGTGCCTATAAAGATCGGTATAGAAAATTTACTTTGCTATACATTTGTCATTATATGGACATTTTTCGGTTGTATCTTTTCGAACACAATTTGTAATGCTCAAAACTCTATCAGTTATACTATTTTTTTAATTATTCACGATACTCCAGACGTGAAAATCTCTTTTTTGCATAACACCATTAGAAAATCACTTTCATCTCAGAGACGGCCCTGTCTGTCATCGTTAAAACTCATATAAAAAATTTATATAAAACTGAATCTACTGTTGTACTATTGCACTTATTCTTGAGGTAGGTATCTGATAGTCATTCCGACTTCTTAAATTCAATGTCAAGTTATTTCGTTAATGCATTCTTTGAATTAGTTTTTGAAATACGTTACTAGAAATTTTCAAATGTTGTATAAATTCTACCACAGGTAATAAATATTTGTAGATCTGATTTTGATGACTTATCTCTTCATTTCACTCCACAGAAGTTCAACAGGATATAAAGAAAGCAAACTAAATAAAATTATTAAGAAAGATATGAGGGAAATAATTTTGTTTTGACAAATCAGCAGGTGAACCATTATTTTGGAATCCAGTAACGTTTTCAAAAAAAGTACCTAGTAAATATATCGTCACAGTTTGTTATATAGTATCTACTTCTTCACGTGAGAATGGAATTGCACAATAAAAAGTATATGATGGTTGAAGACATATGTAATTAAAGTACATATGTTACGCTCAAACACCGAAATAGCTCAATGAGCAAAAAAAAAAACAGCCACAACGCGTTACTGAACGAGCAAATACCGAAATTCGCGTTGTGGTCGTGGTTTTTAGGAGTTACCAGTTACGTTAGGTTGCAGTATACAAAATAGAACGTAACCTAACTAACAACTCATAATTGGTAGACAATGGTTCTTAGGAATAGAATAACGGTCTTTTTACATGTGCGTTTCTTGATACCAGAAAAACATAGTTTCCTAGTAGGTGTCAGCACAGATTATAAAGCGAATTGAATTACCTATAAACAAATTATTATTACGCTATTCTTACGTGAAGAATACTATACATACCGTCAATCCACAGTTACTAACGCACTGACCCCCGCAATCCCATATTGGCGAAATTTGGAACTAAAACAAGGAAGCAATTTTATTTTATTCGTATACGTATTATTATAATATATATATCTAATATTTATTATAAAACTGGCCCTAAGAAAAAAGTAAACTGTGAAGATAACCTTAAAAACTACGAACTAAAGTATTTAAAATTAAAAATAATAATTAATCTACTGCTACAACTAATAAAACAGAAAACAAGGAAATAAACTCTACCTAAAATAATAATAAACACTGAAAGAAAAGTCAAAATGCAAGAAGAATCAAAGAAGAACCATTGATAGCAATGATATACTTACACGGTAAATAAAAACTTTGTTGTGATTACCAAAAATAAGTTCCAGTAGCAATTTTTTTTTTTGTCAATATAGGACCAGCAAATATATTTGTTACAGTTACCAAGGTAAATTTGCTGGTAAAAAATTGTGGCAACATATACAGTTTTGTTATATATAACAAAAGACATTTGTTATGCGAACAAATAAATTAAGTTACCATTAAGAAATATAAATTTGTTATGCGAACAAATAAAACACGTTACCAATAATTACTGTAAATTTATTTTAGAAACTAATTAATTTTGTTAGATATACAAATGCATTAATGAAGTAGTAAGGTTAAAATTAAATACATGCGTATTATATTAATTTTATTTATTTATAATTATAATCTATATACATGTAACAAATATTATATAAATAATAACAATGACACAATAGTAACTTAAATTATATAGATTTATCAGTAATTGATGCATACATTCAAATTTCTCAATAAGACACTCTAATTGCCATTGTTTTAAAATGTCTTTTACAAAATCATCCATTTTTATTGACGGGCACAAGAAAGAAGCACTTTTAAAACACAATTTTCGACAGGCTAAACTTAACTGGGCAAACAAATGCGACACGACGTAGTGTATAACACCCCTGATCACATAACTAACTAGTTAGTTAGTTATGTGATCAGGGATATCACGAACAGTGAATTATGCTGTATACTAGGGAATACCTTGTCTACACAAAAGTTTTAGTTACCTTTATAAAGTATATGGCGGGAAAAGAAATAATTTGTAATCTTTACAAAATATAATATGTCACAGGAAAAAAAATATAATTTGTCCCAGTAACAGATGAAATATTTTTAATAATTGCAAAATGATTTTGTAATCGGAACAAAGTAACAAAATGACTGCTTAGTACTACTAATAATAATTGCTACCATGACTAATATTTTGCAGCAAATAATACTTTTTATATACAACAAAAATTGTTTACTTTTGGAAACTTAAAATACAAAGTTCTTCGTATACACGGCAAAAAGTTATTGTTGAAATAACAAAAAAATACAGCTAACTATATTTTGTCCGGAATAACAATGTAATTTTTTACCGTGTATGGAAGTTAAACAAATTTCTCCCTTGTCGAAGGTTTGACGTTGGTGCTCAACGTCATCTCTACGTAGTGAAATATCCTAATATTTATATTTTTGTGTAAATAACTGTTTAGATGTATTTCAACAGTGAATTTCTGTAACTTAGTTACTATGAACATGTGTTAAATATTGAAATTAAGTTGTATAAATACTATAACTAACGAAGACAGATTTAAACGTCGATTTGATGTCGCGGTGTTGTGCGGGTGACGATAACGATACCCCAAGTGGGAGACGTTCTTGTCTACAATGTTTGCAACGTGTGAAAAATTCAAGAATTTCAAGGGAGTCTCATAGCTCAGTTAGTAGAGTGTCCGACTAGATATCGGAAGGCCCTGGGTTCAAACCCCAGTGAGATTCATGAATTTTTCACAAATCTGTCTTCGTTCTTTATAACATTTATATTTATATTCTTGTTTTGGTATGTTATGTATTGTTCTTGTTTATAATTTCGCTCCCCCTATAAATATTCAAACTTCCCGCCGCCCGTTGCAGAATCCCTTCCATCCCCGCTGTTCGTCCAAGCGCTGCTAAAAAACCCCGATCAATACATAAAAATTTCATATTGAAAATGATTGAGGGCGGTGGCTGCAGACTGAGACTGCTGCGAGGCGGCCACGTACCCCAGGCAGGACCTACCCCGAGCACGGGGTAGCTGCACCTTCTCACCGCACATGGGGTAGATTGTACTCTGAAAATTCCGGAGTCAGTGTAAACCTAATGAATTTGTGGAAGAAAGAGTAAATTTATATTATGGTTTATTAGATAGGGGTTGTTTTAATTAAAGGGTAGTAAATGTCGATTTAATAATTTACTTAATATACTTCCGGTTTTTTAAGGCCTTATAGGTTAATTAATTAATGCAGCCGTTAAAGAAAAAGTTATTTATGGTTTCAAATAAGTAAGGACATTTTTTATCCAGTTTGCTAATTTCAACAGAACAAGTTATTAAAGTTCAATTTGTTTGAGTTGTTCAATTCCTCAACTCATATTCTGAAAAATATAAATAATATTTTTTTGGATACTTGATTTTATATTTCTGTATTGTATGTAATATTTCATAAGTAAAAAAATCTGTTGTGGCCAGCATAAGACCTCTCGCCGTTTCCATATTAGGATATATAAGTATTGTATTGCACTTCGCTTTCGAACCGTCGTTTTATAACAAAAAATTACAGAACTTTACTCAAATATTGTTTTTCATTGTATTTAACATGTCTTCTGCACACATATAATTCTAATTATATCTATTTTTCATTGTATGAGGAAGTTTCTAAATGTCAGAGATTCTTCCAATTCATTAACCAGATTGGCGGTATTTCTGATGGATATATGCATTTTACCACAATTTTACCTATAATTTCAAATATTTAATTATAAAACAATAAGAAAAGTTAAATATACTTCCCAGAAGAAACTATCAGAATGTCACTAAAACTGTTGATATTTGACAATGACATGTGTCATGTTATAAACATTGGAATTTGTCAACTGGTTTCCTTAGTGCCTTGGCCTCTGCGATTAGTTTACTCTATAAATTATAGTGACTTTATTTCTAAATCTGTACAAGATATAATAAAAATTAGGAGTGTATTAGATGGAGAATTTTATGTTCTTCAATATTTAATAAAAAAAAACCCAAAAATTTATATATAGAAGAATTTTTTTAAGAAACTACTACTTCCGGTTGGTTGTTCAATTGTTACCAAAACCTTTTTAGCTCTTCCCAGGAATGTCAGATTGAGGAAACTGCAGTTAAATATTTTTTAAGTCTTATAGTTTTTGAGGAATCGTGTCTACAACATCCAGACACACATACATACACACTTACACACAGCCACACACACTTACACACATCCGCACACACACACACACACAGACATCAATAAAATCTGGATATGCGAATTTTAGCATGAATGCAATACCTCAAACCTGGATATGCGAATTTTAGCATAAATGCAATACCTCTCTTAGTGAGAGGTAAAAATGTTGATAGGTAAAAAAATAACAATGGAAAACGTTCATGATTTTCCTATATGAGACGCCTCTGGCTGAGATACAGAAATGCATCTAAATAAATACCTAGTATTCTTTTATTAGTAGCGTTTTACATTTATATATTTAGTTTTGCACTCAGTGTAGTTATTGACGTTATGTCCGGCAGTAGTTGTTACAACACATGTGTAGTGCATTTTAAATGACACATGTTATAAAAGTCCAGTGCAATTTTGTTAGCTGTCATTCTCAAATAGAGGTTATATACAACCGCAACTGTTTATTTTCCAATAATTAATATATTTTTAACAAACTTGATTTTTTTACAACCATTGTACTTTCACAGGCACTTTTTACAACTCAAAATATATTAATTTGATAGACTATACTGGCAAGAGCTGACGTTCGTAGTAAGTGCAAGAAAGTGCGCTTTCAATAAGATTCAGTTCACTCGAAAATTATAAATGAAACACGAAAACTCAGCTATAGTCTGTTCCCCGAAACGAGAGAATTTGGTATTAACCCAGGATCCGAACCAAGTCATTCTTATTGGTTGATGATGACAAACTTGAAGTGAATGCATACAATATATACATCATCATCGACCAATAAGACTTGTTTTGGTAATTTTCAAAATATTAGTGCAACTAGTACCAAAGTTAATAATAAAAATCTGTTGTGGCCAGCACAAGACCTTCCGTCAATTCGATGTATTTTGTACAAATCCCATACCAAAAGGTCCTTGGAACAGATTCTATATAATATCATGTAAAATCGAACACGAACACATACTATTTTTTACAAATTCCATACCAAAAGTTCATTTGAAAAGGTTCTATAAATCCAATAAACATACACTAAGTAAAATGCACTTGATACTTCCTTATTTCTTCTTCATCTTTCCCCTATTTTATTAGGGGTCGCTGTTTCCTCTTCTCTTCCACTCATTCCTGTCCAACGCATCTTCTTCACACAGTCCTTCCTTTCTCAAGTCCTCTACGATACAGTCCTTCCATTTTCTCTTTGGCCTTTCTCTGCATGTCACTTGTGAGAAACACTATGACATACCAATTTTTGATCCTATACTATCCATATTTGGTTTTGCACTTACAACTGACATCTATCAATTAGAATTTTTTAATTATATCAGCTGTTTCCATGATCAATAGCAAAGCTGACTAATTTTTGAAAATTAATTTTTTTAAAATGCTTTAAATTTACATCTATTGAATATGAAGGAAAATGTATAATCAAACCGGATAGAGAAGAGTATTTTCTTTAATATATATATATAATAAAAAAATGTCAAAAAATAATATTTAACTGCGTTTTTTTAAGAAAAACTGTTAAAAACTTCAAATAAAGGTACTTCCGGTGGATCAATTGTAACCAAAATCTAATCAACTCTTCATATGGATGTACAAAAGAGGAATACGAAAGAATTGTAGTATTGGAGTATCGTCGGAGAAAAATTTGTCACACACACACACACACACACACACACACACACACACACACACACACACATACATAATACATACATACATACATACATACATAAAGACATCATCTTAAAAATAGTAAATTCGTATTGTAGGGACCCTAAAACGTGCTTATTCATTAAAAACTCACCACCGATTTTTTTAACCAAAGACAAAACCTTCCTTACCTAAAGGTGACGGAAGGTAAAAATGTGTCTGATGAGGTACTTTCAAATGGCTTAACTCCATAACGTAATGTTTCCGGACATATCGTCGTCCTTCATCTAACGTTTTTTACTCAAAATGATTCCCCCTTTTGTTTCGCCCGTTATAAGAATCGTCCTGTATTAGTGTATACCGTTATAATGGCATCATAATGGAGCAACTTTTATCTAATCTAACCGACTTCGTATCTCTTAGTTTTAGTTCTCGAGATACCTACGAGCCCCTCGTCATAATAGTTCCCCCTAAATGCGTTTTGATATCGAAGTTTTATATTAAATTGCAATGCATTAACGTTTAATATACGACAAAATCTGTATTGAATATAATAAAGTGATTATTCCTTATCATATGTATTTATCAACATTGAAACAAAATTTAATTTTTAACTACGTATAAATTAATGTATATATGAAAATATATTTTTTCTTTTAGGACGAACTAATAATACGAGGGGCTTGGATGTTGTTTGGACAACCTGTATATTCAATTAGTCCTTAAAACAAATGCTAGTCATAATATGCTCTTATCACCATAAACTTGTTGTTTCGTATTTGTATATACATATTTTGTTTTCCTTTCAAATCTGCCCTTACAGTAAATGAGTAAACGTAGGAAAAATTTTTGCTTTTAGCAGAAGCGTAAAATATAAAAACTGTGTTAAAACATTATTCCTTGTAAGCGGAATAGGACCTAAAGACTCTCGACATCGCTAAAGTTAGATCAGACATGTAAAATAGAAATTATTTAAAAAATAACACTTCACGTGTTTCACTAGATTTCAGTCTCTGAATCAACCTCTCGGTCATTTATTAGAGACTGGCGCACTCAACCAGAACCACAGACGTGTTTCGCTCTTATTGGAGCTCTTTATTCTGGTGTACTAACGCCTTTAGGTGGCACTGGATAAGATTGGCGTTGGACGGACGAATGATAAATATCCCAAAAAGATATGATGACTGTAGTAATAAATAACTACATGCAGAGCCATCTATCGAGAACGCCGTGAACTTAGCCAGCAATTAATAATAATAAAAGTATAATATAATTGCGACACTTGTTGAAACTGTTCTAATGAGTTATTTAAAAAATAACTCTTGACATGTTTCACAATATTTCAATCTCTGAATCAACTTCTCGGGCAGTAATCAGAGACAATATCATTATAATGTACCTACTATACGAGTACTTACATACCTTTAGACGATAGATGAAAACATTCAAAATAAACATTTAGGGACAAAATAACCTACACCGCAGAATTGCACCTAGTACATTAAAATTTCTCCGCAGTGAATACGATATTGAATCAGCAGTTAGTGGTTGCTAGCTTCACGCCGTATCCAATACGTTCGAAACCACAGCTTGTCAAGTTGTAATTAAGATATTGTTTGACGCCATGGAAACCAGTATCTACGTTAAGTCACATTTTAATAACTGTAGTAGAAAAATCTGATGTGGCCAACACAAAACCTCCCGCTATTTACTTTTTATTAATTTAAATACATACCTACCTACGTATTTACTAACGCTGCAAACTGTTCCATTGCAGAAAACTATTGCTTTATTTACTATTTTCTTTTTAAAATGTCACTATTATTAATTTGAAGTGATAAGTTTTCTGACAGTGACATTTACTGTCAGTTACATTCATTTGAAAAATAAACTGTGTAACAAAGGAATAGTTTTTATCTTAGGCTTCGCGACTAATAAAAAAAATTATTTTTAAATTTATCTGTACAATATATAGAAAAAGTATTAATGTATTCCTGTAGAAAATTCAATAATCTTTAATTTTCATAAGACATAAAATTCGAAAAAATGGCATTTAATGGTATATTTTGAAGAAAAACCACTATAAGCTTCAGGTAAAGTGCCATTTCCGGTTATCCGATTTACACCAAAATCGAATGGCTTCCTTTCATATTAGAATAGGATAGAAATACAAGGTTTCAGAATTTTCTGAATGATAGTATTTAAGTTAGAGCGAAGACAAAATCCATACACATACACACATAGACATCATCGTGAAAATGTTAAAAATGGATTCTAGGGACCTTAAAACGTGGTCATTTACTAAAATCTCGATATGAGATTTTTAGCATGATCCCTATACCTCCCTTACCAAGGGTAGCGGGAGGTAAAAATGTTATTAATAATTTCAGTGGCGTATTAGGGTATCATAATTCATGCATGTGCCTGTTAATTTATATTTTATATATATATATATATATATATATATATATATATATATATATATATATATATATATATATATATATATATATTTCAAATCCCGGCATAATTTTGCGCCAGAAGCCCAGGCTTCTGCGATAATACGTCACTGAATAATTTTGTTGCCCTACAGTTACACAAAGTGGATAGAATGGAAACTAGTAACAACGAGAGTAGAAAAAAATTAATAATTACGAGTCCATACTATACCTATACAAATGAATAAAGAAAAAGTGTTGAGGTTGTAACAAAGTGGAATGCGTTTTTAAGGGAATAAAAGTCGTACGTCTAATCTGAGGGTCATAATGATTGAAAGAAGCAAGAAAATCATTAAGCCCATCCACATACCACACACGCATGAAAAATAAAACACACATCCTGTTATTATTGCTGCGAGTGCGAGTGTTGTACGCTGTGACATTAATTACCAATTAAAATCTAATTAGTAATTACAAGATTTAGCGCTTCTAAAATGTTCAATTTCCGGTGCTCTGTGCGCTAACTCACTCACAATTAACCTAAGAGAAACATCAAATATTTTATCATTCCACTGACACTTCACTTTCAGCGTGGCGACATTAAAATTCTTCTTATGTAGAAAGTCATTTATACCGGCGCTGTGATCAGCGCAAATTTTTTGATTGTTTATTACAGGAGACAAATTGCGCGATTAATATATGAGTTGTGATTACCATTGGCGTACTATGGTATGAATTGTAGATACGAGATCTAACACTTTCGCAACATAGCAATAATAAAGGAATTTCATTTAATTCATAATATTGCTTTTATTTTAATAAACTATCTTATATTTTGAATAATTACATATTTCATTCATAAAAGCTTAAAATTAGTGTTGCTTTAATATATTTGGAGGTCTGAAACTCTGGCCGTGTAGTCATTTTAAAGTCCCATCAATTAATTCCAGTTAAATCAAATTTTACAATTTTGGTTATATTAATTGAAACTTAGATGCACCAGTAACAAACTGTTAAATTCTGTGATGAAAATTGTGGTTCTCATAAATTTTATATCACAATTAACATTACTATGATGAACCGCCGCTAGATGGCGAAGCAGTAGTATATGAAATCGAATTACTACAAAACTATATCTGCTTAGCATTTTTCACTAGATACAAAGATATTTGACCAACAATTTTGAACTTACTAGATGCAGTTTTTACTTCTGAACAACTTTTGTGGATCATTACTGTCTATGACCAGTATCGGTCTATGTCTTTACTGCTTGCTGCCTATTTCATTTCTCTACCATTTTGCTTACTGCCTATTGCTGATGTGGCCCATTTTCGATACTGTCTACTTTCGGGACTATTCCATTGTCAGTCATTTTCTTTTTTGTCTCTTTACTCCTGATTTCCGTGGCTGTCTATTTCCGGCGTCTGCTATTGTCCTTATCATATTTACCTATTTCGCAATTAACTATCCCTGTGGCACCCTTTTTCCTTACTGCCGGAGTCAGCCATTTTTATTTTTCTATTTTCCTTATCCGGTGCTGTTTATTTTTATTTTATTTAATTTGTTGCATACTTCGTTGTATCTGTTTTATCGTATTTTATTTGACCTTTTTATATTTTTTCCTATTGTTTTAGCGGTTATCCATCCAATTTCCCTTTGTACTCCACATTGCTTGACTCGTTTGATCATCTTGGCTCTTAGTATAATCACGGTTTTAACTAAAACGCTGTTTTAAGAAATGTCAATTTAATTATTTAATAACAATAATAAATAATATCAAATTTATAAAAATATGAGAACATAGTTTGTATTCAAACAAATATTTATAAAAAAATCGTTCTTTAAACGTACGGGTGAAATAAAATATTTAAATTTGAATTTGACATTTCTAAAAATAGTGTTTTGTTAAAACCGTGATCATCCTATGGGGTCCCGTGGCCGCGTGCATGAGTGTCTGGTCGCGAACCTGGGGGAACCGGGTTCGATCCCGATTGACGCCAAATATTTCCAATTTTAAATGGCACAAAAGTGACCCCTGTGGTGCACTCTCCACGCCAGCTATGAGTGCCCGTGAGGTGACGCCTGGTAAGCGCCCACACGGTAAAATATATCGTCAACATTACCGATGTCTACATGTGTTGTAGATACTGGCACACCCATAAATGGGTAATATGCCGTGATGATATATTTATTTATTTTATTTGTGATCATCCTACGAGCCCTTGAGATTCATCCCTCAAACTACACCATCAGCATTGGCTCTTCTTGCAATTACTTTTTTAATTTGTAATTTAATTTATTCTTTGAATTTTTACCTCTCGCTAATTAAATATTTAAAATTATAGGTAAAATTCATATATCCATAAGAAATATAGCCAATCTTCTTAATAATTTGAAAGAATCTATGACATTCAAGAACATCCTCATACTATGAAAATAGATATAATTAGAATTTGGCGCATGACATGTTAAAGACAATAAAAAACAATACTTGGGTTCTGATTTTTTTATTATAAAACGATATTACAGAGAAGTGTAATACAATACTTATATAACATAAAATGAAAATGGCAAGATGTATTGTGCTGGCAACAATTGAATTTTGTGTAATAATTATAAAGAGTTTTCTTGAAAAATTTTCTGATATTTATCACTTTCGAGATATTTAAATTATTGTTTTTTTTTTTGCAGATAACAGATATTATTGTAACAATGAAAAATTGATTACAACAATGAAAACTTGTATTTTCTCGCATTAATTTTACGTGTGTACGCCACTGTGTCCCATCTTCTTCCTGATGTGCACTGTGCAGTCACCATTTGATCGGCGGTTTCTCAGAAGTCTTGAAGCTATGCGATGCTATTCCGTATTAGTAATTAAAAGCACGTAACTGGTGTTCGGACATCGGTCATCATGTTAACGAGCGATCGCGTGGAGAGTGAGCGTGAAACAGGAGTGTTAACCCCACACAAATGCCCAGTGTCAACACGGCGGGTGGTTACATTAATTGTTCTTGTTTATGATACAACTGCTCAAACGTTGTTTCTCAGAAATACATGATTTACAAGAGATTTAAATCGAGGAAGGGTAATTACACATATAAACGGTTTTCGTAAAATATACGATAAATGAATATGACTATGAGTTTCCGTATATCTTATATTTGAAGAGTGAACGCCCGCACGATACAAATATCGTCGCTAAGAACACGAATTATTGTGCTAGTTTTGCAGGAGAGCGGTTTAAAGTTTTTCACAAAATTTGAATAAACGTAGTTACAAAATTAACAAATTATGCCGAATGGTTCTTTCACTATTGAGAGATACAAATATATACTTTTAAACAATGTGGATATTTTTACAAAAATTTCATTAGATTGTTATTAATTTTGTGCAAAAATAAAGATACGTCACTTTGTAAAATTGGTAAATGTACAGTATACAAAAAAGTCTCCGTACGACAATAGTTTTAATGTATTTTAGGAAAAATAGCAGTCTAAAACCTAATATATTTAATTTTCTTTTAATACAAAATGAAACGTAGTATATTACTTTATTATAAATATAAAATAAACAAATAATATAATTAATTTATTTATATTATTGGGTAAACATTGAAAGTATTCATAATTTCATGACAAAAAAGTCTACGTACGATAACCAAAACATTTCAATAATAAACACATTGGGTGGAATTCAGTGGGTTGTATTAAGGTCTGTATTAAAACTTGTATTAAGTAAATGGCAACATTGTAATATTTTCCACATCTATCCATGAGATTCAATTGTGATTTAGAAATTTTATCACAGGGAAAAGTAATACAGGTATCCTTTAGTCAAATAAGGAAGTATTATTCTAAATGGAAGGTGTAAAAGGAAACTCTTTATTGCAAAATTGGGTTAGATATATGTCAAATTTTATGTGTCAAATATTTCATATCTGAACGTTAATGAATTTTAAAATATCTCAACTCCCGTTTTGATTAGTTTTAACATTTGTCCTTTTTTTCTTACTTCTGTTAATAATATTTTTTTCTTTATTTGATCATTTGGTCTCTTATTTTTTTCTGACAGTTATTACAAAGTTGCCAAAATATTTTTGACAAAGGACTGTTTTAGCTTAAAACACGCTAATACAACCCACTGAATCTCACCCATTATGTTTCATAAAGAAATATATTATTTGGGTGGTTCTACTTTGGTTTTTCCACCAGTAACTAATCGATTAGTCATTGATTCTACCAAATTTTTGATCACCAATGGCATTATATTCTGCCATTTTTCTTGTAATTTATTTTAAGTTCATTTTTACCTCTCGCTAAGAGAGGTATTGGATTCATGCTAAAAATCACATCTCCAGATTTAAGTGAATAAGCACGATTTAAGGTCCATATAAACCGATTTTAACATTTTTATGATGATGTCAGTGTGTGTGTATATGTGTGTGTGTGTGTGTGTGTGTGTGTGTGTGTGTGTGTGTGTGTGGATGTGTGAATATGTGTGGATGTTGGAGGGACGATTACTCAAAAACTATAAGATATAAGACCTGTTTAACTATGAATTCCTCAATCTGACATTCCTGGGAAGAGCTGAAAAGGTTTTGGTAACAATTGAACAACCGGAAGTAGTAGTTTTTTAAAAAAATTCTTCTAAATATTATTTTTTGAAAATTTTAGATATCATGCCTTTTGAAGAACAAAATTCTACATCTGATACATTTAATTTTTTTATTATATCTTCTATAAATTTAGAGATAAAGACGTTATAATATATAGAATATTGGGATATAATAAGTCGAGTAGGCGAAACTACAGTAAGGAAACCAGTTGACAAATTCAAATGTTTATAACATAATTTGTAAATGACAGATATTAGTGTCAAAAATCAAAAGTTTAGTTACATTCTGAAAGCTTTTTCTGGGAAGTAAATTTAATCTTTCTTATGGCTTTATTAATTAAATATTTAAAATTATAGGTAACCTGCATGTATCCATTACAAATACCACCAATCTTGTTCATGAATTGGAAGAATCTCTGACATAGGAACTTCCTCATACAATGGAAAATAGATATAATTAGAATTGTATGTGTGCAGAAGACATGTTAAATACAATAAAATACAATATTTGGGTAAAGTTCTGGAATTTTTTTTTGTTACAAAACGACGGTTCGATAGCGAAGTGCAATACATTACTTATATAACATAAAATGGAAATGGCGAGAGGTCTTGTGCTTGCCACAACAGATTTTTTGGTTTATATTCTTATTTTTTTAAGAATTTTCCGCATCATACCATAACATAAAATGGAAATGGCGAGAGGTCTTGTGCTTGCCACAACAGATTTTTTGGTTTATATTCTTATTTTTTTAAGAATTTTCCGCATCATACAGTACGCATTCTCTTATAAGACGCGAATTATTTGTCGAATTTTTCTGATACATGAAATCACTGCTGTCAAAAAATCGCCTTTCATTTGTTCGTTTTGATGAAGCGTTGAATGATGAACATTTGTGCAACTGGGCATTGTTTTATCAAAAAAAAAAACCTATTGTACCTACCACGACAATAAGTATTTCTTAAATTAAGCAGTGATAGAATTATTTTTGAAAAGAACAAGGAGTAAGCAGCCTAAAGTAATCTAAATAAATTAGGAAAGAGTGAAAAAGTAAAGAATTATTTTTGTTTAAAAATAAATAATCACCCTGCTTGCACATTAAAATCTTGTTTGTTAGTTGTTTTTGTGACTGGAATAAGACCGTGTTATGTCGAAGTTGTAGCAGGTTCCGATACACCTTGTATTATTAAACACTCATTACATGTGATGCCCGTGGAAATGGCCACGAAACACGAAAGCCTTGCCAGCATACCCTTCTTCCTTCCTATCCTATACCTACAACCTAAATGCAACGACGAAGAATCCATGTCGTCTTAGTGCCAACCACTTTAAATTCACTTCGTTCCGATGAGATACAATACAGGAAACAATCAGTGATTATTGATCAAACGGAGATAAAGATTTCTCACTTGAAGGAAAAGTACTAGATTGGAATTTAATTTCAGCTTTTTCAGGTAATGTAGAACTTTGTATTGTATTGACAATTTTGCACTAATAACAAAAAAATGTTTGTCATAAATTTTTAATTAAATCATGATCTCAGTTTGAAAATTTATGTTTTTCATTACATCAAAAACAAAATCTGTTGTGGCCAACACAATACCTCTCGCCCCTTTTCAGAGGCTATATAAGTATTGTATTTAACATTTCTGGTACACATAAAAAATTCTAATGACATCTATTGTTTATTTTTCAATTCATTCTATGAACAAGTTTCCACCTACTCTTCTAAATGTTCGAGATTCTTCCAATTCATTGACGAGATTGGTGGTATTTCTGAGGGGTATATGATGAAATATATGTATAGCAAGCGCGTGTTTAGTTAACACTGACATTGGTTTGTTCGATTCATTATATAATGGATAATTTTATATATTTATAATTCTCTACCTCTAAATCTATAGAAGATATAATAAAAATGTTCAATGTATTGGACAGAGAATTTTATATTGTTTAATATTTGTAATAACATAAACTTCCAAAAAATAATATAAAAAATTTTTTTTTAAGAAACTTGTACTTCTGGTTATCCAATTGTTACCAAAACCTTTTCAGCTCTTCCTATTAATGTCAAATAAGGGATTCCATCATTTTTTTTTTATATAATTTCATCTGAAAATATTGGGAAAACTAAGACTATTGATGAAAATCCGGCGAAAAATTCCTATTAATAAGCGAGTTATGGTCTCCCGAATTTTGAAAAGATTGACGTGACGTCACGCTTATGTTTTTTTATCAAACTGTTTTCATCATGGACCTAAATGTTCTTGAAATATATGCTATTTGAAGTTATATGTACGTAAAATAAATGAATATTATAACACTGTATAAGTCTACATACTTTATAATTACAGGTGTATTTAAATTATTAAGTTTAATGCAAGAAATTTATGTTAAAATAAAAACTGTTTGAAAACTGCAATACAGGAATGTTAGCCCCTCCTTTCAAATTCAAATTTCTTAACTTCCATTGGTAGTAACCCCCACCTCCTAACACTCTGTTTGTTATGCATGTATAGGCGGTCTTTCGGTCGCCAATCAAAATATTATATACGGATTTCATATTAGTGTCAAAGCGCTATAACAAAAAACCCCTTATTTCCGAAATATCTCAATTATACTATTTCATTTTTTTATTAATATTCGTTATTCAGCATATACATTCGTATTTTTTTACTATTTTCCTTTAATTCGATTGAGCTGGAATCCCCTATTAAGGAATATCTACTTAAATTGATCTTCAGTCTTATAGAATTTGAGAAACCGTCCCTCCAACATCCAGACATACACATATCCACACACACACACAGAAATCATTGTAAAAATGTTAAAATCGGATTCTAATGACCCTGAAACGTGCTTATTCACTAAAATCTGAATATGCGATTTTTAGCATGAATCCAATACTCCTCTTTGCGAGAAATAAAAAAATCTTTAATTACAATTAAAATAAAGAATATTTGATTACAACAATGAAAATTATCCGCCTCGATGGTCGAGCGTATTGAGGCAGCGCTCAAGCAACCTTCACCGCTCGGCCCTGGGAATAAAAAATAATGAAAATGAAAAATATAAAATAGTTATTTATGTAACAAGTTTCAATATAAGAGTGTTTTTTTGCATAATTTTATTTTTTTCTTGTAGATTGTTGGGACGAGGTTCAATGTTCGTCCTCTCCTTCAGCCAATTCCTCCAGTTGTTGAAGGTGCCTCAAGGACAGACATGGGGTCGGTTTGCTCTTTTAGACCTGGGGGCCGGTGACGGAGAAGTCACGGCGAAGATTGCTCCAGGTTTTGAAACGGTTTTTGTCACTGAAATGTCGCATACCATGAGGGGGATATTGCAACGAAGAGGATACCAGTAAGTTGAAGGAAATTATAACGTGAATCATGAATATAAGTTTTAAATTTAAATACAAAAATACAAATTATAAAACTAATTAATAATATTGGAGGTGTGATGTGCAGAAATAAAAACAATAAAAAATCTAAAATCAAAAATAATTATTAAAAAAAAAGGTCCATGAATAATTATTATACATTTTCCTCTTTGGGACACTTTTTATTTTAACACAGCACTGTATTTTTATCATGAAAAACTTTATATATTTTTCAATCTTACTATTCAATACTCTTAAAAGGGCAAAATAAATAAATATTTGAATTAAGATGACAGGTATGTGCCGGGAGATATCTGGCGGATGTCAACTTCGTAAATATGATTATGAGTTGGCACACCTATAGGCCATCCAGCGAATCAAGCGGTTTACGTCATCGTTTAGGGATTTTTGAAATTTTCTTTATTTTTTTAAATATATTTTATTAACGGTATTTTATTGGTTTTTTATTATTACCATGTATTTGACACCTTTAATAGAAATAATTGTATTTGGATATATTATTATTAAGTAAAATTTCGTAAATTTTTGCAAAATGACGTTTGATTATATTTTTTTAATATTGGTAATTCTGAACATGTATATTACTAAATATTATATGTCTATATTATACTTTTCAACGTGTATTGTGATTTCATTTTGTTTTTAGTTTCGTTGTTCATTGTCAGAATGTCAAATGCTCTGTCATGTCAAATTCAAGAGCTTGTAGTTAATTTATTGACTTATTTTGAAAATGAAAAATAGATTGGTGGGTTTTTACTTTCACTGAAATCTAATATTGAGGTAATATTTGGTTCTATTTGTTAGTAATAATTTGAAAATTAAATCTATATGTACAGCGTGTGGCAAACGCTGTACGCAATGTATAGAAACAGTGCGAAATTGTATGGTATGCAGTATTCTGTATTTTTTTAAGGATCTCACATAATACTAGATAGTTTGTTGCATATACTACAAGAATGAAGTACCTATTTATAACAGTGTAAGCAGTATCGTTCAGAATATTTTAAATAAAATTGTATTTCGCTGGAAAAATATTATACCAGACGTGTTTTTAAGAAAAATTTGGGTTTATGAAGGCAACCCACAGATTTTAATCTGTTTTATATGCTCATGTAAACTTTTTAACATATGACGTCATTGTTTCTAGTGATATTGTATTTATGACGTAAACCGCTTGATTCGCTGGATGGCCTGTATTGGTATACTTACCCATCGTCGTAGATAAAAACCATGGCCAACTTCATTGAATTGCTCTACGCTTATTATAGCTGTGTCAAATGTCGCTAAAATTACTCAAACGCCATATACCTATTAACTAATATATTGCTAATGCTCGTATCTTTCCCATAAGAGTAGGTGAAGGAAACACTGTGAAATGGAAATATATTTTCTGCATAAGTCTATCTCTCACAAACACCCAACAGGCAATTATACGCATGCTCGAAAATCTTGACTACTATTGGCTAACGCTGACAGCGTCGCTGGCTGGGCTGCGTTCCAAAATCCTACTCTTAAGAGTACGAAATTATTCAGTCGTTTCAAAACTAATAACCTTACTCTCCGAGTTCACCTGTTTCAAAACAGCCAGAGTTTACTCCAAAGTTATGTTCTACTTACTCTACTAACGAGGAGGGTATATAAATGATTCCACAATATTTTCAAACGTAGATGCTCACGATTCTCAACATATGAAAGTAATTTGCCTTCTTGAGGAAGAAAACATGCTTTTGGTTGAAAATAAACATAAGTAAATACGTTGGCGTGTATTACGAGCATACTTTTATAATAAAAGCGCTTTTATGGAGCGTACTTTCATATTATATTGAGGAGAGTGCTCCATAAAAGCGCTTTTATTACGGGCTTGACATTAATGTTGTAATTATAAGTAGTTTTATTAGTTTTATAAAATTATTTTTAATTTAGTTTCAATTTTGTACTTCAACAAAACTCATTCGTTCCATAACACAACACATTATACTCTACGCCAAAATTCGGTATTCTTGGTTTTGGAACACTGCCCTGGTGATGCAGCGAGCACATGGTTTGACTTGACTTTTGATTTCATTTCTGTTTGTAGTTGCACTTCGAAAGTATTTGCTTTGTGTTTCATACAGTAATTTATTGTCACCTAAATAAATTAATCCTGACCAGATTGTATTCCTATTATTTTTACAGTACAACGAAGTAAATTATTTAATTCAAATTTAGCACTAGAATATGTCAATGTTTTTTATTATTACTAATATTTATATTCAAAAATTTACATACAAAATAAATAGTAGGTACATTGTTTAATTTCTCAAATTTAAATTAAAAATTTCTCGCGCTAGTCGTTAATAAACAGAACTCTGTGATTCGCAAAAAGGGATCATGATTTCCTCGTTAGCCAATAGTAGTTAAGGTTTCCAAGCATGCGCATAATTCGCGGTTGGGTGTTTGTGTGAGATAGATTTATGCAGAAATGATATTTCCATTTCACAGTGTTTCCTTCAAGAAAAGCAAAGGATCCGCAATATACCTATTAGTTAATAGGTATATGTCAAACGCAAACTAGAAATCCATTACGTCAAGTGGCGCCATGGCACGGAGTAATATTGTACTATTTAGAAAAATAATCTGTTAAAATAAATATTGAAATTTAATATTTAAATTTTGAAGTATTATATTTACTTTTAATAAACTGACAATACATTTTGCACATCTAAACTGAAATTGACGGGGACCAAGGAGGATCAGGGATACCGACACTATCCTCCTAATTAAAATAAAAATAACTAGATGTCGCCACTATTCGTACCAAATCTGTAAAAAACTCTCGACAAAATTTTATATGGGAAAACAGTGGGCGCGTTCAGCACCCCGGCAGCGATGAGCACCACTGCGTTCCGATGATTGCCGAATGCAATTGCTGACCAATTACATTCGTCCATTCATTGTGTTCGTCAAACTTCGGAGGTCAGCGATGCCAGCGATGAGAGGTGCTGAACGCGACCAATGATTTGAAACGGCCATAATAAGCGTAGAGCAATAGTCACTTACAAAATTGCAATTTGCACGAGCGCCTCTAATGGCGAAGCATAGAAATCAAAGTTGCTATGGTTACCCCGTACAAACAAAGACCTGTCATCAGCCGTAGACTTTACACTCTAGCCATCGTTTTAGTCGAATAATCGAATGATCTTCAATATTATCAAATAAAAAAGTTGCCCCAGACATCTTCTGGTTTTAAACTCATTTTTATTAAACACAACGTACACATCACAATAAAGAATTAGGTTTAACACTGAATAACAGATGCGAATACAATGACAGATAGGAACAGGGAACGGGACGCAAGACAACGAGGGGAGGTTTGTTTGTATGCATGACCTTCTATATCTCTCTTGCAGTGACGTCAATTTTGTAAGTGTCTATTGAAGGAAGTTGGCCCTGCTAAAAAAAAATGGTTAGAGTTAGGGCAAAAATTAAAGTAAAATACACAAAATACATATCTTGAGCACAAATGTAATTTTCATCAAACAGAAAATTATAAATTACGAACTTACGTTTAACTTTTAAATATAAATTAACAATTAGATATTTATGTATTAATGAAGGTATTTATTTTAATATACTTACAGTACTGCCATCTAAAAAACACTAAATAAAATTATATTTTATACAAACATATTTTGGCAGCACTGCATGTACATATATTGTATATATCAGTTTGAATATCACTTTAAATTGAAATGGTACTTTTTCTAGTGTCTAGATTCTAGAACTATAAGATAACATCATAAATTAAATATTTTAAATAGGTACATTTTACTTACATTATTTTCTAAACTAATAAATACAACATAGTTCGTTTTATTTACATTTTTGTTGTAGGAGTCGTCTTTATAGATACCAATAAATGTTCCATTTTATTTTTTATTTATACTATTAGCATAATATCAAACTAAGTATTTAGATAATAATTTCTTTTTAAAAATCTTTGAAATCTTGTTCCATAATCTTAAAGTTTTACTATCTTGCTCTTCACTTTAAGTAAAATATGTTGTAGTAAATATTTTAAATATTTCGCAATAAAGTTGCCGTAAACATGCGTCCGTTCAGTTTCTCGTCTTGTAGAGTATAAAGTTTATGCCTTAATCACTTTGATAGCATGTGTGGATTATCAGAAATAATTAAGGACGAGTTTCGTCTTGATTAGACCTCGTAAAGTTGAATCGTCCATCTGAGAGTCGTGAAGACGCCGAGCAATTAGCTAAGTAGCGTCTCAATTAACAGTTTCACTCAACTTTTATGGCTGTTGTTTCAAATTAGTTTCGGAATTTCTTACAAGGGAGGGAGGAGAAACGATTAGCGAATCATCTTAAACGGATGCTAAGTTTTTATGATGTGTAATTTGCAAATGGTGATGGGTTTTAAACCGTTTTTATTTTCTTTTTTAAGTAATTTAAATGAGGTTATTTGAATTTAGTTATTGACCAAGGTGTTCTGCTGCCATCAAGCGGAGCAGTCAACAACTAAAATGGAATTGTATGGCGTCATAAATATTTAGTTTGTTTTCTGCTCTTTTTTAACAAAGTTTTTATTTAATGTAAATGCTATATATACAAATGTTTATCGAAAACCCAATAAAAGAAATTAACATTTAAATTTTAGAGGATTTTTACAGCATAAAATATTTAGATGCCCAAATTTTTTCATTTACGCTTTTGATAATTGAGTAAATTTATTTAAAAAATAATTCTATTTATAGTGCGATTCACGTAAGAAAATAGCGTTGGTATAGATAAGAACAGAAATTCTGCTTTCTCAAAATATATACCTAGTTCCTAGCGAAAAAATTATTAGCTGTCTTGTAAGCTGTCAGTTATCAAGTAAAATCGACCAAAATATTTGATATTTGACCATGTTCCTGATTTCGATTTTGTTAATTTTCATATTCATATATTGTAGATAAAAATATTTAGCACATATTGACAAATTTGGCTTCGCTAATTTAAATTATGTATTTAATATGTAAAAATGGTCGGCTCTCAAGCGCCATCTGCTATTTATTACGTAAAACACTGTAAAATATTACACGTTTGTAAATTTATAATTCATTTCACGAAAGAAATAGCAGATGGCGCTTGAGAGCCAACCGTTTTTACATGCATTAAATTAATAATTTAAATTCGTGAAACAAAACTTTGTCAATTCTAAATATTTTTATCTGTAAAAAGATACAATACTTGAATATTAAAAATTACAACGTCGAAATGATTCAATATAATTTAATTTTGTCAATTTTATTTCATAACTGACGACCGGGTGATATTTTTTTCGTTTTTGTAAACTTGGTATGTATTTTGACCAATCAGTTGACAGAATTTATATCCCTGTCTAAACCAACGTTATTTTCTTACGTGAAATGAAGTATAAAGTTGAACAAGGTAAAAAAGTAACACATTCACTGCTTCGCATAGGCAGTGGAATCTGCACTTTTGCTATGTTGAACACGGATTTTGTTCACAGATTGTTCAGAATTAATATTAATTTTAAAGGTTATTTCCATCATCGATGTTATCATTTTGCACAGGGCTCCAATATAAAAACAAATTTGAATAATTTTATTTACTGTTATTAAACATTAAACTTTCACACCTATTTTCTATTATTTAATAAGTATATTTTATTGCCTTGTAACTTGTAACTGTTAATAAAATCATTCAAATTTGTTTTTACATAGCAGCCCTAACCCTGATGAAAATGACAATGGAAACAACCTTTGATATATTGAAAATAATCAAAATTAATATGAAATCTAAATAGTCGGAGAAAAAAGTATAGCTGGTAGTGTGAACAACTGATTAAGGGTGATTAACAAGCAGTTGACTAGCAATGTTTCTTGTCAACAATTTAAAGATTACATATTTTGGAAAAAATACATCTAATAAAAGATGCTTATAATGGGGTATTCCACTCAATTTTTTTTATTATTTTAAATAAAACTTCATTCAGTTTTGAAGCAATTCATAGTATTAAAAAATCTTAATTGTTCCTAGTTTCAGAGTATTTTATTTTCGATAAATCAGTGTAACGTCACATTTCCTCTATACTTGTCTCTCTCACACACACTGCTCTGAGTACGCTGCGAGAGAAGGATAACAATTGTATGACGTCAATTTTCCCTTTTAGCAAATGTGAAATATCTCCTAAAGTAATTATTTAAAAAATGTTTTCATTGTTTTAACTATTATTTATTGAGCCATACTTTATGTTAAATTGAAATTTTCTTAATTTTGTTGTTATGGTGGAATACCCCACTGTTATTTGGGATATTTTTTCTCAAATAATTCATAAACGACTAAGAGAAAAAAATAATGCTAGCTAACATCTTGTTAAATACCCGTAATCATACTAACGGCCTGCGAGTTTAACACAATGCTACTCTTTTGTCTTGATAAAAAAATAACTATCGTCTTTTTAGGGCCAGTTTTACAATCTCCGGTCAGAATTTTAACTGTAAGTTAAATGAACACTATTGAATCGAATTATTAACAGCAATGATTAATTTGTCATTTGACAGTTAAAATTTGAACTTGAGATTGTAAAACTGGCCCAAGGCTGATTTATGATGGATTTAATTTATAAATTTAGATTTACAAATTTACATTTATAAATATAAATTGTACATATCTGCCTTTACTGGTTCATAATGAATTTAAGAAATTTATGATTTAGAATTTACATTTAAAATATCACCATATTTTATATTCTAAATGCGCTGAGGACCGCTGAGCGCCGATGTTTGCCGAATACAACTGCTGAACCAATAGCAATCGTCCATTTATTGTGTTCAGCAAACTTCGGCGCTCAGCGATACCAACGATGAAAGGTGCTGAACGCGGCCAGTGATTTTGGCGGGAAGAATGAAAATTTTAACTGCTCGTAACCTTACATTTTGATTTAAGAAATTTGTCGAAATGGATTCCAAAATATACACTATGTATATTATTATCATCTGTAGAACAATACAGATTGATATATGAAAAAAGTGATAAACATCATAAAGATAAAATTGTTATATTCTTTGAGTTTTATTCTTTAAGAGGTTATATAACTGTCAAACCACGTGACCCAACAGAAGTTGATTGGACGCATTTCATATCTTTAAATTCACTATAAACAAGGTAAATCATAAATTTCAAATCTAAATTTATAAATTAAATCCATCATAAACTAGCCATTAGTTGTTAACGTTGTTAACTCAACGTTATTGTTTTGAAATAATCCCATACTAGATCCATTTTTATCGCGAATTATCTTACCAAAAGAGTAAATTTAAAAATTTTGTCAATAAATGCAGTTTTATGCTTTAAAATTATATTAAATTCCTGTATTCGATTTTTTGATAAACATTTGTTTGTATATAACAATAATAATCTATAATTTGGTAACAGTTTAGGCCCAGTTGCATAAAACATTATTAAATTTAATCACGTTAACTTTGACAAAGATTATTTTGCAATGTATCTTTAATACGTATCCATGGTTAACGTATATGTATCAAAAATACACTATAAAAGAAGCTTTGTCAAAGTTAACAGCGTGTTTAAAGTTAACAATGTTTTATGCAACTGGACCTTAGTATTACAAATGATAACTTCTGTTACACATCTGTGTTTTCTGCTTCATTTTCGGAAAAGTCTGACATACTCGACGCACTTCCAGAACTAGCACCTTCTTCTTTTTCTTGGACATCTTTTTCTTTTTCTTGGACATCTTTTTCTTGAAGGGCTTCTTCTGTAGCAAATGCCCGAATATATTCCGAAACTTTCTGCTTAAACTTTTCTTTGTCAAACAAGCACATATGAGCCGCATCTTCATTCAGGGGGTCAATAGGGTTAGGATACATCATCAATTGTGGTAAAAATGACTCAAATATATTAGACAAATCATATAAGGCTGTCCAAGCTTGGTTGATTACATCGATGCATACAGTTCCAGAAGTCAAATCAATGTTTGGATGAAATATTTTGTTCATAAATCCGACACAAGGTGATTTGAATGGATATTGGTCAAGCAACTTTACTCGCACGTTCCATACACCACCTTCATATAAGGTGTCACGAGGGCCATAAAATTTAACACAAAATTCGTGCAGACCCCCTAAAATTGTTACTTCATGTTTGCTTTCTATTAATTTCATGACATCTTTGTCTATGCGTCGCTTTCCCATACTTGGTGAAGACATGTTAAGACGAGTATTGAAGAAATCAACGTTCAATTGTCACTGTTTAGTTAACAAAACACAACTCACACAACTTTGGCTTGTTTTCACTACAAAATGCAACTTCTCTTCTCATGCGAAAACGAATAATGGCTGCTGTTGGGACGTATTAATGCCGATACTACATACCAGGTGGCGAAATATTTGGAGGGAATTTCAAATAGTTTGAGAATCTAGACACATTAATAGTAAAATGAAAAAGTCAGGAATGAAATAATGTCACTCAAACAAAAAATTTAGAAGCTTAAAACAAAACATAAGAAACAGAAAACTATGATTGGTAGTATTTACTCTTAATCAGGTTGATTAAGCTATGTCTAAAATAACAATTTCATGTCAATGAATTTTTAAATGGTAGCCATACTATTTAGTTAGTTGGGTCACAAAAATTTTGAGTAAATTACTAACATTCTATGTATTTAATATATTTTTTTAATTTATTTATAACTGTAATTGTGCTGTATAAATATATTACTATAAATTTGTATTGTTTGTTTTAATAAATATTTCTTACTTTTTCAGAGTCCTGGATATAAATAATTGGGCGAATAAAACGTATGACGTTATATCCTGTCTGAATTTATTAGACAGATGTGATACTCCTATTTCTTTATTGCAACAAATTAAAGGAGCTCTAAAACCCGATGGAATTCTTATTGTTGCTCTTGTGTTACCGTTTTCACAGTACGTCGAAACAGGTATGATTTTTAATAATTTTCATTACTATTATTGTTCTAAAAAAGTGTGATTATTTCCTAGTTATTTGAAATTAATTAAAAAGTATAATAATAAAGAATTATTTAACAAGGTGCCCGTTTTTTTTTGTTTCGGTTATTTTAAGAGATACGAAGTCGGTTAAATTAGAACAAAATTGCCCTATTAATAGACCATTTTGAAAGTATATTTGTTTTTCTCTAAACATGCATAGGTCTTTAGATAAATATAAAAATTCAGGTTTTGCCTCTTGCGTCATGTTTATTTTTACAAAGAACTTGTAAGTATGAAATAATACGGAATCCAGTATTATATCACATTTGGAAGTTATTTGAAATAATAAGGTCCGGTATTTCAATCTCCTAACAAAGTTCTTTACAAAATTATCTGCCTAATAAACTAAAAAGTGCGCATTGAAATTATTTTTCAAAATGAAATAATATCCACTATCGATGCTATATTTTTTATTTGTTAGGAAATATTTATTAGCCACTTTGTTAGGAGACTGAAAAACCGGGCCACTTCAAAATTTAAATTTTTATCTTTATTTAATGACCTATTAATTTTTTTTTTTTTTAATAATGATTCATTATTGAAATTATGTCTTAATGTAACAACTTTACTTTAATTTAACTGATTTTGTTTCTATTTTTATAACTTATAACCGAGATATGGTAAGAATCTAAAAACGGGCATCCCGTACTTTCAAATAATAAAATAATTCTAATATATTTATTTATATATTTGAGTAATTATTTAATTTTACTGGCCATTAAAATATTATATGTATTAAAATTGTACAAATTTCTAGATTATATTTTGCGAAAAGTTAAGTATAAAAATAAAAATTACTATAAGAGATTGAGATTTCATAGATGTGCTTTTGTTTTTTTAAAAAATGAAATAATTATATTAAATAAAATGTTGTGGCTACCTTGACCAATATTTAATTTTCAAATAACTCTTAGAAATGTAGACAAAATTATGTTCGATCACTTATCTGTGTCAGTTTTTCTTCTATTCTAATACAAAATGACCTCTTTCTCGGAAACAATTGAAGTTCAGACTTATGTTGATTAAGCTTTTATTACTCATTTTTGTTCAGCACTATATGCCCTTAAAGTTTTTACCTGAGTTGAAAAACTTCCTGTAATACCTAAGATTTAATAAGAAAATATGTACTATAACTAGCGATAATAATAACACAAAAGGTTCTTATTGTAAATTTGAACAAGTTGGAACTTGTTTTAAATATTTTACTTAATATTTCTTTCAAAAATAGTCTAGATTAGGTTGCAAATAATAAATAATATTAAGTTTTATAGAAACGCAAAGTCGCTGTTTGAATTTATATTTCCCGGGCTTATGTGTTCACTTCCTCCATCTGTTGCAGGACGCTCAGATCACAAACCAGCAGAAGCGCTACCAATATCGGGCAAGACTTTTGAACAACAGGTGGCGAGCGTTGTTCGAAATGTATTTCAACCTGCAGGATATGAAGTTTACTCTTGGACACGCGTTCCGTATTTATGTGAAGGTGATTTGAAACAATGTTACTACTGGTTAGATGATTCAGTATTTGTACTTAAACCTGTCGGAGATATTGATGTAGAGTCCATATAAATGTGAGAAATAAATTAAAATCCTTCGTACCCCTTTCCTAATAAAATTTCATTAAATTTTTGTTCCCAATACCATAAAAATAAATCTTTAATGCTTGTTTAAAAGTTAATTGAAAAAGAAAATTAAGATAAAATCAATTATTTCTTCATTATCTAGTTTGCCATGAAAATTTCGTATTACGTAAGATGGTACGAGATGGCAGCACTGGTACTACACAAAATGGTAAAAAACCAAAGCAAATAATTTTATTAGTAACAAGTAAATTTATGGAGAATTTTTATTTTTGACTAATATATTATAACAATGTTTCGCGATCGCTACATAATTTTAAACATTTAATGACCGGCATGAGGGTCAGTTCCATATAATGGATGTCCCTTATCTCTGAAGTCTTTCTGCTCTTCTTCATCATGGGGCCAGAAGGTCGGGTTCTTGATCGGATCCAAAGCCATGTCTGGGTAGGAATCCTTGAAATCTTCCATGGTCATCTGGTCGAATGGCAGCAGGCTGTTCAAATGGTTTAGCTGCTGTTGGTACCTAAAAAGTTCAATTTGAAAATTTGGCCAACAAGTATTATCCAAAGATGATAAAAATGTCTATTTACTCTTGGATTCTGACTTGTGAGTTCTTTTTGAAATCTGCGATTTCAGCCTTAATTTGACCCTCTTGTTGTTCGATAATCTTGGTGACATTGTCAGCCGGGAAAGGAATACTCAAGCTTTCGTAAGATTTCTGGAAAGTATCCACCATTCCAGGAATAGGTACCTTGCTTTTGTAGACGGCCCAGTCGATCTTTGGGGGCTCTTTAGGCAAGGAGACAACTCTGAAATAGTTACGTGATTGATATATTTCAGGGTAAATTACGTCAATAATTACCTCTTCAAATATCCATCGCTTCTTGATTTAAACGCCAAAAAGTTGGTCTTTTGACTTGGTGGCACTCTTTCGGCGATTTTAGCCCAATCTATAGCGGTATGCGAAATTCTTTTCGATGCCATGATCGACCGATACTTCTCTCTTTCAGAAAAATGGAAGTACAATTTTTGGTTATGTAAGAATTATCTTCTTACTCTTTTCAAGATGGCAGATCGGCCGCCATTTTCAAAGACATATAATTTGTTTAAAAAAAACCCTAAAATTATAGTTTATTTCTTGTATATGAATAATATTTAATAATTTATACAATTACATTTACTTATTTGTTATATATTGTCAAATAACAAAAAAAAGTTTGTTGTCTGATATTTTGTCTAGTTTCATCGCAAAAACTGATTGTAAATTTGTTTAAACTTTAAAACAATAACTATGTATTAATTATATAAATAAGGAATTTAATTTTGTAAATTATATATTTCTTTTGGATGCACGTGCAACCAACGTCAACAATGGATTCCCAATGAGCCAAAGAAGTAAGAAGAGAAGTTGTATGAAAATGGCTGACAGTATAGTGTGTTGATGAGTCTTGTGTAGTTCGCATAAATAACTTATCTTTTGTATGATCGTGTCTGTGTAAATACTGCTAACTTGATATATTTTTCTATCTGTACCGATGTGTTAGTGCCTTTAGAACATTCGAGCCTTCGAACAATTGTAATCTCCAAGTGAGTCGCTTTTATTTTGGATTTTTAACATAAAGTTTGACATGTCATTTACCTCATGTACACTCCGGATAAAAAAATGTTATTGTGGAACAATAACAATTAGTTTTAATCAGTTGTTTTAGTGATATTTTTATTGTTGTGAATGAAATAGTTTGTAATTTATAAAAAAACAGCTATAAACAAAGTTTGTTGGTGTTTATAACAGCTTTATCTTGATCGGTTTATGTTTTTCGCTTATCTGGAGACATAAATTACGACATCCTGCATAGGGTGACAATAACAATGTCACAAAGTCTGCTAGCTTGTTGAGTATGCATCTATCGACGCGGTATTGTTTTATTATTAAAGCCGATGTATAGTTTTGTGAGTCACAGGTATTCTATAAGCCAGCTTTATGCATACATAATTAGCGTCCACCCCCTCAGTGGACGGAACTTTCCCCTGCCCCCCCCAGTCTAGTGGTAAATTCGCTTGATGTTCAAATAATTTTAACACATGGTACGCAAGCTGTTGCATCCACGTTAGACATAAAACATGGCATTTGCGTAAATATCACGTAATTATTTAGCAGTGCCACACAATTTAAAGGGGTGAAAACGTGCATCATTTCTCTCTGTTTCTGAATGAATTGCTTCCCTTGCAAGTAGGGGTTGTGGTGTAATTTCCGCGCAGAGCTATTTTATGTTTTCATTTTATTATTGTTCTTTTAACTGCTGTGGCCTTTGACATCTCGAAACATTAAGCATAATTTAATTTTTAAGCGTTTTATTATTCTACTAATACGTTGCACAAGTTACAGAACATACAAAGAAATTGTAACTAATTCTTGGGCAATTTACTGAGTAAAATCTTGTTCACTGTTAATAGCAAGGCATTGAAGTTCTACTTTTTATCACGAATGTGGAATTTATTTGCCGAGGCCCGTAAGGCTGAGGAAAATAATCCATATGAGTGATAAAAAGGAACCTCAATAACGAAGTGCATAATAAATTTTATTTGAAATCCGAAAATTGCGAAAATGAAAGGAATATGTATTTTTATAGGTTGTGTTTACATATCTGTCAGTTTGACACTCAATGTTGCTAATCTCAGACATTGAAGTTATCGTAAAAAACAGTCAAAACGGGATTCAAAATTATGTTTTATCTAAAACTTCTTCATCAGAATTATTTGATTCGTTTTTCTTGCACATATTTTTTGTCATATTACGTATAAATTCACTATTGTACATCGTACACTTGCTCAAATTATCTTACATACCTATACAGTAATTATGATAAAGTTGGCAACACTAACACTGCATATAATTATAATGGATTACTTTAGTGCCGATTTCTGAATTTTTAATGACGATTTTTGTGCACTTTACTGACGATTTATGCTGATATTTTTGTTATTGAAAATATTATTATTTATAGTTCATAAATGTTTAAATGGTTAAACAAGGATTTATGCATGCGAGTAACACACAAATTACAAATTCGATTATCTGTTTTACACAATTATTAATTTATTATCATATTAATATTATCAACTAACTATTGTTTATGTGACCATGACATCTCTGATAGTGTCTTTTTGAGATACAGTCTACAAACAAATAATTATATCAAACATAATTGCTGAAATTAAATGTAAAGTCATATTTGGCATGCAAATGAATCTTATTCATAAATTTATTAACTTCAAATGTATATAAATTGTGAATTTTTATATTATGAGTGTGTAAAATAAATTTTTACATATTATAAATATAATTATATAAAATTATTAAGTATTTAGTCATTTATATTATCATCAGTTGTTAAGAACAAAACATAGCGAATAAACCCGTTTTAAAGGTCCTAAGAATGAAACATTTCTAAAGATAAGTTAAATACGATAATTATGTAACAAAAATTAAATTGGCGAAGGGTATTGTGCTCACCACAACAGATTTTTTTTTAATGTAGTACTATATGAATTTTTCGTTTTGGTAAAATAATTTTTTAATCAAACAAATATTTAAAAACAATCGTTCTTTAAACATAAGGGTGAAATTAAATATTGAAATTTGAATTTGACATTTCTTAAAACAGTGTTTTAGTTAAAACAAGACTTGTGCTACCAGCCATTGTTTTTTATTATAAGTTTTGTTTTCAGTATAATTTCTTTTCACGCCACAATCCTCGTATTCTATTGTCATCTTTATTTCTTCCTTTGTTTTTCTCGAGGATATAAATCTCATGGCCTGCTGTTATCGCGATCGTATTTTTCATCTTGACGTATTTTATTTCAATTTTTCTGCCATGATTACAATACTAATGATTTTATTTTGTTCGAAATACAGTACAATGGGGTCTTTCAAATTCGTATATAATTCTAAAAATAACTTAACTACAATAATTTAATTTCATGGTATTAAATACAATAGAACCGATACTATTTAGAAAAAAATCAATACGTATTATATTCTATTTCTTTTAATTATGTAAATGTTGTTCTTCCTCTCTCCGAATTGTGAGAAATTCTGGCAGTGGGACCAGTTTTCGATCATTTAAACCTACTGCAATTAATCTAATCTACCCACACATATTGGTTGATGTTGAAACTAAGAAGCTTGCATGAACACGTTTGAATTCTTTATATACCGGGTGTATCGCGAAAGGCGGGTCGTAGGCATTTAACATGGGAAAACAGTTTTTACGTGTACAAAATGACCTAGCAATTTTGCACAATAATACTTCATATAATAGAGAATTAAATTCTGCATCTTATATTTCAATAATCACATTTTGCACGCTTTGTAACCGAACAAATCGAATTTAAAACTTTATAAAAGTTATCTTATGATAAATATATATTTTGATACAATTCATTCATAAAATGAAACCATAAATTATGTATGAAATTTATTTCTGACAGCTACCCCTCACGAAATTCATTTGTTCTGGATTAATTTATGTTGCTAACCTTCGAACATTGAGGTTATCGTAAAGAAAACTCAAAATTATATTTTATTTCAATATTCTTCACCAAAATTATTTAGTTCGTTCTTCTTGCACATATTTTTTTTTTTTTCATTTTACATATAAATTTACTATTATACCGAGAGTTTTTTTTATCAGTGAACATGGGCGTATGTCATTACCATAGTTACATTTAAAATGATTGACAGCAATGCATTATCGCGTTTTTTTTTAAAACTGGACATAGGACGTGACATTTAGTATATCTGTCAATGCCATCAAATTGTCATAGTTCAAAATGTATACAGTTAAAGAAAAGTTCAAATTGTAAATTGGAGTAATTATAACGAGTCTACAAGTTTCTGACTTATGTGCATTAACTTTTAATAAGCGACCCAGTCCAACAACTATAAGAAAAATTTACAATGACTACAGAACTAAAAGATGCGTCAATAAACAGCACAAGAAGAAAATCAGACCAAGCACTGTAGTTAATATTAAGAAACAAGAAATTATGCAATTAATTGAAAATGACAACACCCTGCCAACAATTTTTTTTCTGAAATTAAGAATACTAGTATATAAGGTTTTAAGACAAGAACATTTTAAGAGTTTTAAATATCAAAATCACCAAGAGTTATTACACAACGATATAGAACGAAGAAATATCTTTTGCGAAGATATGATGAACAAAATTAATAGTGGGGAGATATTACTGGATCGAATTTTATTTACGGATGAAGCGACATTTTATATTAATCGGGAAGTAAATTCACAAAATTGCAGGTATTGGAGTCGTCAAAATGTTCACTTATATCTGCACCAGGTATTCCCCCAACGCTGGATAGGACGTGGTGGAGAAGTGGAGTGGCCTGCAATGCCACCAGATCTTGCACCAAACGATTTTTTTTTCTTTGGGGCTATTTAAAAAATTGTATTTACAATGGTGACAAAATAAATATTGATCAAATAAAAAATAGGTATAAAATATAATTTATATTATTTCTTGCCTTAGGCTTATGTCAGAGTATAGAATTATACCATACAATTTGAACTTTTTCTTCAACTGTATATATTTTGAAATATGACAGTTTGATGACATTGACAGATATACTAAGGGCCGGTTTTTCAATCTCTGGTTAAAATTTTAACTTGTAGTTAAGTAAACAATATTGTATCATTTTGTTGACAGCAATGATAAATCTGTCATTTGACAGTTCATTTCGTTTTAGTTTTGTTTATTTAACTCTTAGTTAAAATTTTAACCAGATATTGAAAAACCGACCCTAAATGTCACGTCCTATGTCCAGTTTTAAAAAAAACGCGATAATACATTGCTGTCAATCATTTTAAATGTAACTATGGTAATGATATACGCCCATGTTCACTGATAAAAAAAACTCTCGGTATATCGTACACTTACCCAAATTATCTTACTTATACTATAATTATTATAAGTTTGGCAACATTGCATTTGCTTGAAATCGTCGTATAATGTATTACTTTAGTGCCGATTTCTGAACTTTTACTGACTATTTTTGTGCACTTTAAAAACGATTTAAAATAAAATCTTTTACCTGTCAGTATCGTTCTGTTTCACTTATAATTATTGAATTATTGAAAACGGAGAATGAGGTGTTCCGCCATTTTTTATTTTTTTAAACTTCATTAGTACAGATCAGTAGGACTATGAATATCTAATTTTGAGTAAGAAAATGTGTATATCAAGTGAGATATTAATTTTTAAAAATTTCATCGAAATTCGAAAATTTTCTATCATGGCGCGCTTGTGACGTGGTCTCGATATAGACATCAGCAACGAACTTCAGCGCCTAAATTCACGTGTTCATGACAGTTATTTGTTTGTTTACATATGGTTTATGGTGAAGATATGAGTATTATAAATAAATAAATATATCATCACGGCATATTACCCATTTCTGGGTGTGCCAGTATCTACAACACATGTAAACATAGGTAATGTATTATCTACTAATTATATTGTCTAAAATTAATAGGCTACTTTTGTGCAGGAAAAATCTTTTGTAATATTAAACGCTTATGGCACGTTTTTCTTGTTACACCCGGTATGTACTCTCGTGACCATATTTAAGTTTTTTTATATAACGGAGCTATTTTTCTAATAAAATATGTTTTATAACTTAAAAACAATTTTAATGTTCCACAAACAAGAACAACTGCAAATAATTAATAGTTTAGTCATATTGTTTGTTGAATTAGTTGCAAAAATAGTTATAGTTATTGCGAAAAAGTTTGTAAATAATTTTGTTTCTTTTCGTGGATGTCTTAGCGATAAAATTGAAAATAAACTAAGAATTGTTTTTGGAAACAAAATGAAATGTAAATATTTATATTCAGTGCTTTATTGTTTACATTAAATTTAACTTGTCAAACCAATTAAGAGTAAATATACACAATATGATTTACTTTTCTCATAATACTCTCTAGAGCTAAGATATATGAGCTTAAATTAGACAAAAGTTACCGCTTAGTAGACCATTCTAGTTATATTTGCAAAAAAGTATAAATATTAATATTTATGTTATTATTAAGAATAAATTCTCTGCCTGTTATATTTGCATTCTTTATTTTATATTCTATAGATTTAGGAATGAAAAGTATGCGGTTTATTTTAATAGCAGAATATGGAACCCTTTTTATTATTAATCTGACAGATAATTTTACTCTTTCTAAAAAATGTTGGTTGTCCTCAAGCTATTAAAAATGTGCAGATATAATTTTTATAATCAGTAGTTTAAGAACATTCAAAATTTTTATGAATAGGTAAAATTAAGCACTGTTATATAATAATCAAAAATAACAATGTCAAATATTAAGAATAGTTTCTATTCCTATTAAGTTCTTGAAATATAATTTTGTTTTTTTGTTGGAAATAAAAATTGTCATACGTTCAGAAAATAATTTTAATGGAAAAACAAAAGTATAATTGCGAACTCCACGTGAAACAATGTCTAATAAAGAATTAGAAAAACACTCGCCTTGTTTTACAAGATTTCAGCATCTGAATCAATCTCTCGGTCATTTATCAGATGCGAGTGCTTCACGGCGTTCTTCGATAGATGGCTTTACATGTGGTTAGTTACCTCTTAAGACATCTATCTTGTATGAGAAGTATATCTCACGCCGTGCCCATTTGATGAATTGTCTCTGCAAAGAGGCGTCAGTTACACCACACTGATGAGCTCCAACAAGAGCGAAACGCGTCTGTGGTTATTAGCTGGGCACGGCCGGCATCTCAAATGACCGAGAGGTAGATTCAGATAGTGCAATCTTGTCAAACATGGCGGGTGTTTTTCTACTTCTTCAGTTTTAATGGAATTATATACAAACAATACGATACTTACGTAAAATAAATTAGAATTAACGGGAAGTATGTATTATGATTGTCAGAAAGAACAGAATTTTTTGTTTCGAATGATGATGCTCAAATTTTTTACCACTATTAAATTTCGAGTTATGATGTCAATGTTTTAATGTTATACTTTTTATACTATCATTATGACACCATTGAAAAGATATTTAGTATTTATTTAGTCATTTTCTTTTCAACGATGTATAATTTATCTATGTTCGTTTTAAGCAGCATCAATATATCTTTTATTAAAAATAAAAAATAATATGGAAAAAACAACTATGACAAAACAAGAAAACTGTACAATTTAATGCTGAAATTCGTACTAATCCCTCTACAATTTTATGAGTTTTAATAAAGATTATAATTGACTTTGACATTGCCTTTGACATAATTATTCATAAGTATAATAGAAATAAATTAATATTCGGTTGTCACAGAAGATTTAATATACTCAATTAAGAATTCTTTTTAAAGTTAAAAATGGAATTAATTTTACAAAAAAAAGTTCTTAGTTTAACGATTAATGGATTAATCAGTTTGGCGTTACCAATTATTTCTATTTGCTGGATAATCTGACAACCGATTGACTCTATATAGCCAGGCAAATTGACTGTCGGGTCTAGCAATAAACCTATAAATATCGTAATTATTACAAAGCGGTATATCGCTCACTGCTTGCATTATAATATTGGGTGCCAACGGGCTATTATTTGCATCGCTCTGTTGAAATGAAGACATGTTCTGTATAGTAAAATGTAAAATAATCTTACTGCTCCTTTAACATAAATGCTAGTTTTGTTTGAAATAATTTCTTATGAGAATAAAAACTGTAGTTCCAAAAAATATTTCAATCAAAAATAGCATTTATGTTAAAAGAAGAGTAAAATTATCTTACTATACAGAACATTCAGGGCAGATAGAAGTACCAGGTGATGCATGCCTTCATTCCAAAAGAGCGGCGCAAATAATGGCCCGTTTTATCCAATATTATAAAGGAAACAGTAAGCGATATGCCGCTTTGTCATAATTACAATATTTATAGTTGAAAAATCAATATTCGACTGTGTTAGGATGGAGGTAGATACAGGAAAGTAAGAAATCTTCGGACTTTCAGTCAATTAATAAAATTTATTCACGCCGACGTTTCGACTATACTATAGTCTTCTTCAGGGCTAGAATGGTCAGTTGAAAAAAGGAAACCACATGTGGATAATATAACATACAGCACGGACAATTAAAAAAATAAATAAATAAATATGAATAAATAAATAAATAGTTAAAACCAACATATCACAGAGAGAAATTCGTCTAAAATTAAAAAACTTGTCTTTGTAACGTGTAAAAAAATTTTTTTTTACACGTTACTAGTTATTTGTAGTTCCATAAATATTGCACTCATCAAAGACAAGTTTTTTAATTTTAGACGAATTTCTCTCTGTGATATGTTGGTTTTAACTATTTATTTATTTATTCATATTTATTTATTTATTTTTTTAATTGTCCGTGCTGTATGTTATTTTATCCACATGTGGCTTCCTTTTTTCAACTGACCATTCTAGCCCTGAAGAAGACTATAGTATAGTCGAAACGTCGGCGTGAATAAATTTTATTAATTGACTGAAAGTCCGAAGATTTCTTACTTTCCTGTATCTACCTCCACAATATTTATAGTTTTATTGCTGTGCCCGACAGAGTCACTATAGTAGCTAGTTTTCACGGTTAAATCGTGGTTAACCACGGTTAGTATTCGGTTAATCACAGATATCCGGCTACTATTTTGTTTTTGACAGCACTATACTTTAAACCTCTCAACAGAATTAAATCCCAACTACTAAGTAGGCTCACTTACACAAACATCCATGTCTTAGTGGGATTCGAACCCAGAACCCCGAGCACACTCAAGTCTAAGAGGTGTTGCTCTAACCATTGAGCCACTGGAGCCGACAATTTTTAGTGTGTTGTAGCGGCGTTAAAACTACAGCGTTCTGCAGAAAAAAAATCTGATGTGGCCAGACCATAACCTCCCGCTGGGTATTTAACCATGCAGTATAAGTAAAGCAATCATTATGTTCAAATATTTTTACATTCACTCATAACACTTTTTATTTTACATTTAACAAATATATCATACACAAAATAAATTTCACAAATATTGACAAAAATAATAGAAACATAACAAAAATCAAAATAGTACTTGCATCTTGACACAAAGTTTTTTCAAACCCGTATTCTGGAAGCCAATGAAGCAAATCAATAGTAATTCTAATATTTATGTACGATTGAAAATATATTATTTTTACTAACCTTAATTTTATTAGATTCAAATACATATATTATTACTACATTCTCCTTAACACGGTTTCACTATTAATTTTAATGTAATTACAACCTGACAGTGACATTTGTTTAAATATGTCAAAATTGTTATTAAAATATTGTTTTTGTTTGAGGCATAGGCAAAATGATATATGAAAATAAATTATATTATTAATTTGTATTTAAAGTTATTTAGAGTTATTTACTAGGTAAATGATATTATCGTAGAATTGAAGATTGTACCATTATATTTCATTATTATTAGTAAAAGTTGCTGAAAAATTATATTCAATGATTTTTTTTTAAGAAAAACTGTTAAAAACTTGTACAAGTGATACTTCTGGTTATCCGATATACACTGAAAACTAATCAGCTCTTCCCACATTAGTGTAGAATGAATATACAAAATTTCAAAATTTTCTGATTGATAGTATTTGAGTAATCGTGTCCACCAGATCCACACACACATACCCACAGACATCATTGTAAAAATGTTAAAATCGGTTTCTGTGGACACCAAAACGTGCTTATTGACTAAAATCTATATATGTGATTTTTAGCACGATCCCTATACCTCCCTTACCTAGGGTAGCGGGAGGTAAAAAAATAGTAAAAGGAACAAACCTAATATTTGTGCTGTGTAAAGCACGCTTTAAATACGAGTACAAACTTTTAATATTTTGAAACACGATTCTATCTGAAAATCTCCCCCATATATAAATAATAACTAAACTAGGGTGAAACTAAGACACCCGAATCTCTAATTTAATTAAATGATCAAAGCAGGCTAGCGTGCATCGGGGTAGGCATAGACACAACCCGTGTGGCTATGCAAATTAAACGTTCCTCTCTTTATGATTAGCAAATTGTTAGCATAACTTCAAGTCGGCCTGCTAGATGCTTCCCGACTTTTCCTGCAGAAAATGAGAAAACTCAGTTTTTCTCATCCATTCACAATACACAAACAAATGGTGAAAAGTTAAATTTGATTGTTTCTGTTATAGAGGAATAATGGAGGAACAAAAACGTACAGGCGAGCGGAATATTTATGTCGTATTTTTAAATGACTATTTAACTCATAAATTTATAAACCAATCCAAACTCATGATTCTGCCTAGTTAACCAAGCTTTATTTCGACAAACGACAAATCGCATCCTTTGAGCAAATAAGATGCTGTATTTTTGCAAGTAAATTTTGATAAGAGAAATTCTTTTCACATTTTAAGAGTACCTAGGAACATAGTTGGTTTTTGTTCACTTATTTTTATTTTGGAAATAGTCATCCCTATCTGAAGACCATTCGTGGTAAAATTTTTTCCTCGCAATATTTGCCGATCACTTTACTCGAGCCTGTTGCTAATTTATCTCGTGACATTAATAAAAAAATTCGTACAATGTGTAAAGTGTCACTTTTCAAACACTAGTACGTGAAATAGTTATTTACATTCGAGTGCGTGTAAGTTGTATTTTACAGCGCGACAGCTTTGTTTATTTGTTTATTAGCTGGAGTGCTGTAAAATACTTCACGCACGAGAATTGTATCAAATTTTTTGGCCGACGATAATGAAATTCACTTTTTTTAATGAGATGGGTTGTACTTCTGACAAGGGTTAGTTTAAAATACTGGGGTTAAGTCAATTTCCAAATTTGATTTTACTTACCTTCATTAGAGTACTTCTTCTAGCGAAAATTTATTTGTAATAATAGACGTTGTTTATGACTAATAATATATTTATTTGCTCATGTTTTCGTCGTAATAAATAATAGGTAGGTGTCGATATTTGACATTTCAGCAATTTTCGCCTCGCGTATTTGACAGGTATATCGATCGGTGACTATGTCGGTAACGGCGGATTTTTACAATAATGACAGATGTCGCTGCCGTGATTTGGGTTTAGGTATATAAATTAATTTTATATATAGGAAAAGTTAAAATAAAAAAATAACTTATCGTCGTTAGTTCTGAAAAACCTGCTATGTGCATTATTAGCGATTTTTAGGTTTTTATATTGTTATGTTCATTATTTTTTTCTGATATTGTCTTTATAAGTATATAACGAAAAACATACTTAAGGAGCAGCGGTCAAAAACGGACACCTAATTTTTTAAATAGTTTTTTGACATTCCTGTAAAAGTACCTTTTTTCACATTGCAGGTTTTTCAGAATCATCGACGTTATGTAGGTAGTACTTTTTTACATGAACTTTATTATAGTAAAGATGATTTCTTTTCTAAATGCCCATAAACGTCCAGTGTATTTTGATTATTTTACCGCATAGTTAGACAAGTTACAATACAGTAAGCGTAAAATGTAGGTTACACTTGCTGTGTATACAATTGTAAAGTTTCCATTACACTTCAGGAGGGCAATGGTATTTTTTATCTCCTGCTAATTTCCGCACACGCGTTACATAAATTACTATTTACAGCAAGTTTATTTTTAAATGTAACAGTTTCCTTACACAATACACTCTATTTTAGGTAAAAAAAATCTTCACGCGAAGTTGTAGAACATAAAATCTACATCTGAATCAATAAGCAAAATTAATTTTGCATGCTTTGTAACGGCAGAAATAAGGTATGAAAATGTCGAAAACCACCCCAAAAATAGCGATAGCCTCGGAATATAACAAAAAATTTAACGATTTATCTCTCACATTAGATTAATTTATTTTTATTTGCAATTTGATTAAATAATTATGTATTTAAATTAATAGATAATTACTTGAACAGAATGTAGAATTTTATATTTTACAATTTTATTTAAAAAGCTTTTATACCTAAAATAATTAGGGAAGCAGGAAATTACTAAAGCATAATTTTACATTTTAAACTCCTATGTTCGGCTGTGCTGGTCACCATCCTGTATAGGTACTTATATGAATAAGTTCATATACATACAAGTATTTATGATTATAATCGTCACAAATTACAATAAATAAGACTAAGAGATTAAATATGAAACAAAAATATGATTTTATACAACTCGATCATTTCCTGCACGCTTAACATAATGGACGTATAAATGTAATTTAATACTCTGATCAATAAAACACGTTATATTTTTTTTGTAGGTACATTATTGAACAAGAATAACAGTACTTAATATTAATAGTAGATGTAATATGCATCTTGTTCATAAACTAAAAATTTTTTGTGTTGTAATTTTATTGTATAACTATAATATATAAATAAAATATCATAGATTTGTAAGGGTTACCAACCTAAATCACAATAATATACATTTATTTAGATATGAAAATAAATCATAATATAGACATTATAGAATTATACGTTTAACATTCTTTTAAATAATAAATATAAAGAAATTTGTATTTATTTGGAACATCGATTATCTACACGAAAGCTACCACAGAACATGTATAATTTTGTTTTCTCCTTATAATCGCCGAATCATAAAATTTTCACGACCAAAATGTAATCAGGGCTACGTAATCAATTATTTTTATATTTATGTTTGTTATTCTTGTTGTATATTAATCACGATAAGCCGTTGAAAATTCAAATAAAAACTCTAAACAAATTGTTTTAATTTTATTACATTGAAAAATTAAATTACATTTATGTTGATAGAGGAAAATATTTCATTTTTAATTGGGAGTAAAAATGTTTTTAACATTTTCATTCCGTGTAATGAATTAAGGTAAATTGATATATGTAGCTTTTGCAAATTATAAAACAATTTTACTAAAACAATATTGGTGGTCCACTACAAGAGAACAAAATCATCTCTATATACTCTGTCTCATGGAAACCCAAAGCATCGCAATAAACAGCTAAACACCCATATACTATAAAAATACAAAGGAGCAGTTTAATGCGGTGTACCGCAAATTGCCTTAGGTTTGTCATAGTACTTGCAATTCCCAGGGTTGGATTAAAGGAAAAATTTAAATATCTTATTGGAAATACAGTTATGTAATCCATAATCCTACCCAAAGGCGCAAAGATACTTATTAAAAAAAATCTGTTGTGGCCAGCAGAGAATACATTATATCTACGGCACACAATATTAAAAAAAAGTATATTCCATAACTAGTATGGAATAGATAATTTCCGCGCTAGCGATAGACGAGGTGTACGGTTTCGCGAGTGGCGGAAATATTATTCCATACGAGTTTTAGACTATACTTTCTCTAATACTATTAATAAAAAATAATTATTTATCCGTTTTATTATTTACTAATTTGACAACTGAAGAAACAAAATCACAGAAACAACGCACAAAGCAAAGCCAACTTAATTTTGGAAACAATTGCGTTTTCCCATGTACCTATTTTAAATGGGTTAATTAAAAAACTAGTGGGCATTGACTAAAACTGTTACGGAATATTATTCCGTAACAGTTTTCAGTTACAGAATGTGTAAATTCTATAGTAGTGTTAGAGAAAATATATTACGGCTTACAGAATAGTAATAAAGTTTTTCTAAAACTACAAATCGTGTTCACTTTAGATGAAGTTTCATAAATAAATATTTAAAAAATCTGATGTGGCCAACACAAAATCTCCCGCTATTTAATTTTTATTAATTTAAATACATACCTACCTACGTATTTACTAACGCTGCAAACTGTTTCATTGCAGAAAACTATTGCTTTATTTACTATTTTCTTTTTAAAATGTCACTATTATTAATTTGAAGTGATAAGTTTTCTGACAGTGACATTTACTGTCAGTTACATTCATTTGAAAAATGAACTGTGTAACAAAGGAATAGTTTTTATCTTAGGCTTCGCGACTAATAAAAAAAATTATTTTTAAATTTATCTGTAAAATATATAGAAAAAGTATTAATGTATTCCTGTAGAAAATTCAATAATCTTTAATTTTCATAAGACATAAAATTCGAAAAAATGGCATTTTATTTTTTGAAGAAAAACTATTATGAGCTTCAAGTAAAGTACCATTTCCGTTTATCCGATTTACACCAAAATCTAATGGCTTCTATTCTTATTAGAATAGGGTAAAAATACAAGGTTTCCGAATTTTCTGAATGATAGTATTTGAGTTAGAGTGCAAACAAAATTCGTACACACACACACACACACACACACACACACACACACACACACACACACACACGCACACACATACAGACATCATCGTGAAAATGTTAAAAATGGATTCTAGAGACCTTAAAACGTGGTCATTTACTAAAATCTCGATATTAGATTTTTAGCACCATCTCTATACCTCCCTTACCAAGGGTAGCGGGAGGTAAAAATAGTGGAGAACCCCTTTGTATTAAATTATTTAGCTTTGAGTATATGATGATATACCATCTGAGAATGTTACAATTTGTTATAATAAATATATGAGTCTAAATTTGGGTTTACATTCCATAATTCCAATAGTTATATTGTACCATGAACATTACGAAGTTCATAAATAATTTTGAATTTTAAGTATAAACTTTAAAATAAACAGATTAGTAACAAATATCGACAAAATTAATCACTCAATTTTACAAACACAACTAGAATATTCGGTGTAATTTAATAAAACAATCTGATTTATACCTGTCGTATTTGCTCAATTTGAAATGACATATTTGCAAAGTAAATAGTCAGAAATCAAAGTGAATACCATTAGCCTCAAACCGGGCGTTTATATTGGCAATTAATGTAAAATGATCATGATTAATTACAAGTGACAAAATGTGAATCGTCAATGGAAATGTCATGTAAACGATCATATAAATTCTACTCTTGATTGTACTTCATAAAAATCGGCAATTATTTTTTTAAATCCATTTTACGATCACATCAAGCATTTTCAATAACTTTTTCATGACCGTAATAATCAGAAATGACAAATAAACGCATTATACTCAAGTATTTCTGACTTTTATAATAAATAAATCATAACAAATGATAACTTTTGATGGTAACGAAAACACATACAGCCTGATTTACAAAAAAGTTTAAGCTAATCCTCATTTTTGGATTAGTGAATTCTATTCTATTCCGGTATTTAAAATTTAATTTTCATGATATTATCAATAAAGGTAGATACTAGGAATAGATTAGACTATATTTTAAGTTATAAACTGTCAAAATTAGAGTAGAATTCTCTAATCCAAAAATGATGATTGCTTAAACTTTTTTGTAAATCGGGCTGATAATAAATAGTCACAAAAGATTAAAAAAAATAGTTATTTATACATCGAAAGCGAAACTTGAAGTTCTATGTTTTATCACGAATGTGGAATTTATTTGTCGAGGCCCTTAGGGCTGAAGAAAATGAACCATATGAAAGATAAAAGAGACCTTCATTGCTGAGGTGCATATTCAATTTTATTTAAAATCGAAAAATTGTGAAAATGTAAGGAATATTTATTTTATAGGTTAGGTTAAAAATAATCTGTCAGTCTGATAGTCAATGTTGCTAACCTCGGACATTGAAGTTATTGTTAAAAACATTCAAAATTATGTATTTTATCTCAAACTTATTCATCGCAATTATTTAGTTCGTTCTTCTTTTGCACATTTTTGTCATTTTACGTACAATTTTACTATTGTACATCGTACACCTGCCTAAATTATCTTACATGTACAGGAATTATCATAACGTTTGCAACACTGCTATAGCATGAAACCGTCGTATAATGGTTTACTGCCGATTTCAGACCGTTTAATGACGATTTCAGAGCGTTTAATGACGATTTTTGAATACTTTAGTGACGATTTGAAAAAACAGGTTTTATATTATGCAACTTTAAATAACTCTAGGAATAAATATTTAGAATTTACTTTTTTTAAATTCTGAAATCGTGAAGTTATTTTTGCGTTGCGGCATCTATAATTTGAACTTTTAAAAAGAGATTTTTTGAAACGAATTTGAAACAGCAAAATATAGTGGAAGGTATAGTGATGTCAAATATTCACACCAATAATATTATAAATAAAATGATATAATTAAAATACTTCAGAAATAAGGTTTTTGTTTTTTGTTATAGAATGATGACACGAATATGAATTATTTTGATTGGTGACTGAAAGACCGCCTAAAACTGCCACCAAGTCTTCAACGAATGAAAGTAGAGTTTCAAATAGCTGAACATCTGGCATCATTCACGTCACTGCCATTCTTAAACAGTGTTTATATGAATATAAATTTCTTGTATTAAACTTAATCTTCTAAATACTCTTGCAATTATAAAGTATGTAGATTTATGCTGGGTTTATGCAGCTGTAAATTATAAAATTAAATTTAGCCACTTAATTATGAAATTAAATTAAAATAACGTCGATTATGCAGTAAATTAAAATTGAGATTTTATATTTGATATTTCGTATAAAGTAACTTTTATCAGTGACATTGAAATAAAAAAAAAAGAAAAAAAAGAACGGATAAAAAAGTTAATCTAGTTTTTAATATGTCGTCGTTTTTCTCTGCAGAACGTACATTTTTGTAGGTTAAGTGTCATAAGTGCGCTATTGGCTCAAGCCCTAAACAGTACAAAAATAAAGAATTATAAAATTAAACTAGAAAGTTGAAAATAGCTAACTTCTTACTTTAGTTTCATTAGTTTAGTTTTTAAATTTAGTTGCATACTTGTTTAATTTCATAATTTAATTTCTTGATTTACAGCCGAGACAGACGACGACTGCTAATAATAATTAAACACTAATTTCTAATTTAACATTTCATGTTTCAATTATATTAATGATCACTATAAACGTAATTTCATTTGTAATCATAAGTTTCGGTGATCTTTTGAGAACATGATCGTAAGTATTCGGCAATAATCGCACCACTGATACTATCAAAATCTTGTCATGATTTTAAATTGTAATTGTAGCCTCAATAATGTCACAAATTAACAATGTTCTAACTTTGATGGTTTTATTGAACCAAACAAATTTGTTACATTTACTTTAACTGTTAAATTTTGATTCAACAACAATGGTTATGTAATAATGATAAAGTGAAAGAAAACAAGAAAATTGTAAAATTTGCTAAACTTATCAAATGACTTTTGATGTCTACCTACGTATGCGTACCAAATTAATTAATTACTATATCGTCTGTAAGGTATTTTTATAATTAAGAATTAAGATAAATTACTAATTATACTAATGACTCGGCTAATGTTTATTAATATTTGTTGCCTGTCTCAGCTATTAGTTGTCTGCATAATATAATTTATTTTTTATAAATATTATGATAAGTAATTTGTTATTTTCATGGTTATTTTGTATATAGTGTATCTGTGTATCTTTTAAAATAAAACAAATAAAAATAAAGATCGTAAATTATCTATTCCACATGTAGATTAGAGATGCATTCGGGCCGGGCCGGACCGGGCTTTGAGGTTTGGATCGACTCGGCCCGAAAATAAAAATTACCGGCCCGACTCGAAGATCGACTCGACAAAAAAATTAGCTAGCCCGGCTCGAAAATTCCCTCGAAATCGGGCCGGGCCGGGCCGGGCCAAAGCCCGAAATTGGGTGCATCCGGCATTCCTAATGTTGATTTTTATGTTAAGGCAAAATGTTTAACTTTTTTCGTGTCAAACTTATAAAAAACCTCCACATTCTTATAACTTTCAACATTAGTTACCATAAGTAGTTAAAAAAGAGACCCTTCTAGTGTAAGTTTGTTATAAAAATTACAAAATTACAGATCTACGAATATTTAACACTTTGTTTACCAAAGAATTTAAACAACTTTTTCACAAATCTTATATAAAAAAATATAATTTTAATTTACATAAGGATTTTTTATCTAACTTTTGTTTCTGCCTAAAAATAGCACAAGAAATAATTATGGTAGGAACAAAAATCACTTTTATTTAAGTATGCGAGTAATAACAATAATAATAGCAACATCACAATATAATTCTTATGCTTTAATGAATAACCTTGAATTCTTGAAGTAAAATAATACATTTTTATTTATTAATATGTGAAGTGTATTGTTATTAAATCATTTTGATTCTTTTTAACTTCATCCATTTTCATAAAATATTAAGGGAACTGTGCATTTGATTGAACCATAAGATTTTTCGGGCCGGCCCGAAAATCTCGAATTTTTGGGCCGGGTCAAAATCAAAAGTCCGACTCGTCTCAATTTTTGAAAATGATTAGGCCGATTCGGCCCGATAAAAAATATCTTCGGCCCGGCTCGATGATCGACTCGAAATCGAGGCGGGCTTCGGGCCGGGCCGGGCCAAAGCTCGAAATCGAGTGCATCTCTAATATAGATGTTTCGTACTATACGAATACAGTGCAGTGTTTTAATTTTGTTATCTCATTATTTATTTGCCTCGCTGTACCAGCTTCTGCAAACAACACAGTAATGATATATAACTTTATTTTCATTAAATGTGTTTTCATGTATAATAACGATAATAGTGGCATCCTGTTGGCAAAGAAGTAGAACTTTATTATACGCAATCTTCCTGAATTTGAATATCGTTTATTAGTAACCAGGAAGAGAGGCATTACCAAAACAAATAATGAAACATCATACAATTATAGTTTGCCGCCCAGTGTTTCATATCAATTTTCAATTTCACTCCGGCATTGCACGACTCTGGGGGAACCAGCTCTATCATTAACTCTTGCCAACTTTACCGGACACTGGTACGAAACTTCGATAACGTACTTTCAGAGATAGACGAAAATTACACCCTAAGAAATTCTACATACAATGTACACTAAAATTAGTTTATATAGATGCACACGATGCAGTGTAAATTTGACCACTTATAAATTTGAAATTTTTTTTTCTTATATACTTATGCCCGGTTTCACCGTTGTCGAATAAATTTACAAATTGATATCTGGCGAATAAATTTTATTCACCAGTTAGTCAAAGTTTCGTTTCACCAACCAAAATCGTAGAATAAATAGTTATTCATGGAATATTATTTTTCTTTCCATTATTTTGCGTTGAGTATACAGCTAACAAGTTCATCTCCCTGACAATACTGTTATGTCCGCTGCCAACGAAAATAATTTTTTTATTTGTGTCACTGAAATCAAATGAAAATGATTGAAAATATAAATAAGAAGAGGGAAAGAAGCAAAAATTACCTTGAGGAAGAAAAAAAATGTTTAAAAATTATAGTGGAAGAATATTTGTATATTATAGAAAATAAGAAAATCATCGATGTGTTGTCAAAGAAAAAATTAAAGAATGCAATATTTTTGCACAAAAATATTATCCTTCATAAAAAGAACTGGCATATTTCTTTTATTTATTGACTCCAGATGATGCTGAATCATATTTAGAATTTCTTAAACGCATTTTGATAATCAAAATCGCATGCGAAAATCTACTCGTCAAATTGATTATAAATTATGGTCATGTGATTATAGGGAACATTTCTTTGTCGCTTGAGTAACAATTTCTTCATCGGAAGATGTCAACAATGATGGAGGATGAGTTTCTAATATTGACGGAAACATAAATAACAATAAAGCTAACTTCATTTTCTATATTTATCTATTATCAGTATTAGATTGCTACCTTTTGTAATAGTTATTTACATTCGAGTGCGTGTAAGTTATATTTTACAGCGCGACAGCTTTGTTTAACGCACGAGTCCTTAAGGCGAGTGCCTTATTAGCTGGAGCGCTGTAAAATACTTCACGCACGAGAATTGTATCAAATTTTTTGGCCGACGATAATGAAAATCACTTTTTTTAATGAGATAGGCTGTACTTCTGAAAAGGGTTAGTTTGAAATACTGGGGTTAAGTCAATTTCCAAATTTGATTTTACTTACCTTCATTAGAGTACTTCTAGCGAAAATTTATTTGTAATAATAGACGTTGTTTATGACTCATAATATATTTATTTGCTCATGTTTTCTTCGTAATAAATAATAGGTAGGTGTCGATATTTGACATTTCAGCAATGTTTTCCTCGCGTATTTGACAGGTATATCGATCGGTGACTATGTCGGTAACGGAGGATTTTTACAATAATGACAGATGTCGCTGCCATGATTTTGGTTTATATAAATTAATTTTAAATATAGGAAATATTAAAGTAAAAAAATAACTTATGTAGGTAGTACTTTTTTACATGAACTTTATTATAGTAAAGATGATTTCTTTTCTAAATGCCCATAAACGTACAGTGTATTTTGATTATTTTACCGCATAGTTAGACAAGTTACAACACAGTAAGCGTAAAATGTAGGTTACACTTGCTGTGTATACAATTGTAAAGTTCCCATTACACTTCAGGAGGGCAAAAATATATTTCTGATAGCCTTACTGAACAATTATAATATAACATGCACAATAAAAATGTCAAATGTCAAACTATTCTTTGAATAAATATTTAACTGGGCAAAAATCTCCAGATAATGTAACTGACGATTTATTCGTCGAATAGTTGCTAACTGACGTTGGTGGAACAAAAATATGCTATTTTATTCGACGAATAGTTTAACTGACGAATAAAATGTTTATTCGTCAATGGTGAAACCGGGCATTAATAAATTAAGTCAACTTTTGTTTTGTATCGTAGTATACCTACCTTGTACAATGTAGGAAATAAAAAGTGAATGTCGCTGATAGCATAGTAAATTAACTAAACAATTTCCTTATTTTTCAGTGTACTCTTTGTTTTTGGTTAAAAAACAAAAAATAGTACACAAAACTTCAAATACAGATTAATTAATTTTTATATAACTATTATTTGAAGTTAATCCCTAAACGATTGACAGTGCTAAAACACTGCACATTTACTCCTCCAGGTTAAAGAACAAAGTATAGTATGATTCATTAAATGAACTAAGTTGATTTAGTTAAATTTTCTAAATTTGTAGTCTCATTAGATAAATTACAAAAAATTGTAGTGAAACTAAAATATAGTAAAATAATAGTTATTTACGATATTACGATACAAGTACGTAAAGCTAGACTTTAGTCACGAATGACTATGTCTGCAGATGCTTTACATATGTGTATCGTACAATATTTTATCTACGGTATAATCTAAAAATATCACTCATTGCTCGGCAACTAATGATATCTTGTTACTAAACAACCGTTTTACAATCTTAAAACTAACAACTAATCCTCAATTTTACGCACTATCGTATATAAAATAAATAACTAAAGTAACTACATATTTGCAAAATTACATTAACATTTTTTTAACAAAAATCTATTTCTGATTGTTAAAATGCCTAAAAAATAATATCTAGATTATTTATTCATAATAATTATTTTCCCCTATTACATTTTCCATTACTTTTATTCTATTTCACATTCATTATTCCCAGAATTCCCTGGTGAAATACGTTTTATCTTCCCTACCTAAATATCCCCATACCCTTTGACCCTTGGGATATTACCCCAAAACTACTCCGAAATTAAAATACATTTTATTATTGGAATCTTTCTCCAGGATGATGCTTCGGTGCATGGTTGATGAAAATCTTATACCTTCCCCGTAGTTTGGGGACCCCTGTACTAGATACGAACTGTACTACCACCATCGAAATGACATTTACAAAAATAGTTTCTGTCATTGTCATACCTTTATATCCCCAGTAAACTTTCATGCCTCCTACCTATGCCGGTAACATTACAAACAGTTGAACATCGCTGCGATGCAGTACGGTAGATTGGTGTTCGCAGTAGGCTGTGAAACAAGGATGCGCGCTACACAGTAAAACAGTTGAAATACGAAACACTAGCGGCCGGAACAGTTGAATGCGTGGGTGTCAGTGACAGCGGCAGCGAGGGCTGTAAAATTTAGTGATGTTTTGTGTTCTGGCGACTTTGACACACTTTACGTGAAGATTTTACACATTGTGATTTGTGAAATTTGAATTACAGATAGTTTTATTGCTTTATATTCTATGTAAGTAATTTTTTTAAATATATCATGCACGAATAATTGACTATGCTGTCTCATCGAAACCTAAAGGATCGTAATAATAGCTTAAACAACCGTACACTGTAAAAATACAAAGGAATAGTTTAATACAGTGCACCGCAAAATTGCCTTAGATTTGACACAATACTTGCAATTCCCAGGGTTGATTTAAGTAAAAATGTAAGTATCTTGCGTAATCCAAAATCATACCCAAAGACGCAAAGATACTTAATAAGAAATTGTTATTGGTGTATTACTATTATTCGAAGTTAAGTAAATTAGCCTGGATTAACGTAGCCCGTTTTGAGTATCAATTATACATATATGCTAACGAGATATTATAATCTCGATATATTTGAAATCGGTAAAGTTTCCAAAACAAATTAGCAAAACCCGGATTAAATTTTCCCCTAGTATTTCATACTTATCCCATTTAAAATACATTTAAGAAAAGTTTTGATACAACTTCTCTACTAGTGTAGTTCACATCATTTTTACCTCCCGCCACCCTTGGTAAGGGAGGTATAGGGATCGTGCTAAAAATCACATATCGAGATTTTAGTAAATGACCACGTTTTAAGGTCCCTAGAATCCAATTTTAATATTTTCACGATGATGTCTGTATGTGTATTCTAATATGAAAAGAAGCCATTAGATTTTGGTGTAAATCGGATAACCGGAAATGGCACTTTACCTGTAGCTCATAATGGTTTTTCTTCAAAATATACAATTAAATGCCATTTTTTCGCATTTTATGTCTTATGAAAATTAAAGATTATTGAATTTTTTACAGGAATACATTAATACTTTTTTATATATTTTACAGATAAATTTAAAAATATTTTTTTTTTATTAGTCCCGAAGCCGAGTTTAAATAAAATAAATAAATATATCATCACGGCATATTGCCCATTTCTGGGTGTGCCAGTATCTACAACACATGACGATATATTTTACCGTGTGGGCGCTTACCAGGCGTCACCTCACGATCACTCATAGCTGGCGTGGAGAGTGCACCACAGGGGTTACTTTTGTGCCATTTAAAATTGGAAATATTTAGCGTCAGTCGGGATCGAACCCGGTTCACCCAGGTTCGCGACCAGACACTCAGGCACGCGGCCACGGGACCCCATAAGGTATTTTTATTTTTGTAAGAAATGTATAGACTGGCGGGATTTGAACCCAGGACCTCCTATGTCTAGTAGGTTGCACTACCAACTGAGCTACGAACACCCCTGAAGTCACTTTTTAAAATTTGCACTTGTCTTTAGTTAGTAGAACTTCATACTGAACATAGAGTGTATTCACGATGAAATCTGTTGTAGTAGGCTTGAAAAACAAGATATGTATATAATTTTTTCAAAAAAAAAAAATCTTCATTATTTATAGTTCATTTCACGTAATATTGGTAGGTAAAATAAATACATCATCACAGCATATTACCTATTGCTAGGTGTGCCAATCTGCTTTATACGTAGATTACGTAGATATTGGTAATGATGAAGACATATTCGTACCGTGAGGCTGTTTACCAATTGGGCACTCATTGCTGACGTGGAGAGTGCACCATAGGAGTCATTTTGCGCCATTTAATATTCGAAATAATTTTGTCGTCGGTCTGGATTTAACCTTGATCATCAAATTCGCAACCAGACACACGGTTTATATAAGGATATAAATTTTGCCTTCTTATTGGTTAAGTTAGAATGCACACCTAGTTTGCAAAAGCGAAACATTTGTTAACAAATAAGATCGACAGAATCATGTGATAATTAAAACCATGTTTTTCATTTAAATTTTGCATTTATTTAGCTATGGTAAATTTTTGCAGATAAAAATATTTAGTATTGACAAAATTTGGTTTCGCGAATATAAATAATTTATTTATGCCTGTAAAAACGGTCTGCTCTCAAGCGCAATCTGTTTTACGTAAAAGGAAATATAAATATGTACTTGAATATTTCACAGTTCTGAATGTCATAATAATTAATATACAGGAAAGGATGTTAATAAATACGTATTACAAACATATAGTTTGGTTATGTAGGTAGGGGATGCAAAATAGACCAAATATTCGGAAAGACACTATTTTCGAGTTACGTGCTCTGAAAATAGTAAGAATATACCTTAATTTTAGTTGACTGTGATATATGACCAGTTATTAATTTTGTTTATATTAATTTTTTTAAATAATATAAAACCTTTTTTGTAATACATATTATAATAATTGCTCAAAATGACTATCACCATCTTCAATACTGTATTGCACCTTTGGAGCATATTTTGATAAATTTGTTCAAAAACCCCAGGATTTGTTTAAATTTCTTGTGCTGCCGTATGCAATTCATTGATAAAAGTTGAAATAAACAAAATAATAACTGAAGTGTCAGGCCATAGCCAACTGCAATTAAAGTAGATAATTATTCCTATAAGAGTTTATTAGTAAAAGTTAGTCTATTTTGCATACCCTATAAATTTGTAACACGTATTCATTAACACCCTATATAAAACAGTTTATAATATCGTACTTGTATTGTTTCATATTCTCTGTAAGTGATTGTGGAAAGTTTTCTTTCATAAACGAGTACAATATGTTCGAATAATTGGTTATTTGAACTTAATAACCAGCGGCAATAATCTAAACGAGAACCATAGTCTCCGGTTATAGTGCTTATTGTCGTATTACCATTACAAAATACTTAAATAAAACTATACCTGCATATTCAGCAGCACTAAGACCATTCATGTGAAATAAGAATAAACGTTTTGTTTTTCAAAGTATCATGATTAAAAATAATTGAATTATTGTATTTTAATAATAACTAAAAGCAGTAGGATCTTTGTTTATATGATATTTTTCATTCGACATAATCTCCCCAACAAACTGTTAAATTGTTACAGCCGTTATAATTTATGAATCTCCCTGAGCATATAGCGGCGAATTTCAGTACATTGCGAACTATTTTTCCCAATGGATTTTCTACGACGAATTGTCAGTTAACCTTTTAAATTATTAGTTAACTTTTCTTTTGAACTTCTTAATCCAATAAATAGTAGGAATTTTCCCTGCTTCAATATAAATTTATGTGCATTTTTTAAATTCTTAATGAATTTTTTCTAAAAATGTTAAAAAGAAAACTACGTGAAACAATTTTCTGAATCCAATTAAAAGCACTTTTAAAGAGTAAAGCAAATGTGTTTATCAGAAATTATTTTTCTGTAAAGCATTATAGTATATTGTATATAGTAAATACACCAGGCATAATAGAATATAAAATTGGATCGTTATTTTCAGCAATGAAATAGAAAAATAGAGCACTCAAATTAGCTTGTAATTTTTTTTATTTCAATTTTATACTCAATGTACAGTTTTAAACTACACAATTTTTATTGAAAAATGTATGTATGTAAAATTATGTTGCACGAATACTTATTTTTTTATACACAAATTATTATTAATATTATTATTATTAGTATTATTATTATTATTATTATTATTATTATTATTATTATTATTATTATTATTATTATTATTATTATTATTATTATTATTATCCATCGCGGGCTCACACGTGGTCCATGTTCTGTGACCAATCCCAGTTTGGGCATTACTATCACTTTGCTTTGGCGGCAGTTTGAATGTTAGCGAACTGTGGATGTAACTATTAAACTGACGTTTATAAACTTAGGTTGTTGTTTATTTCTATTCGCTGAAGTTTTATTATGTTTTACTGCATTTTTACCTTCCGCTACCTTTGGTAAGGGAGGTATAGGGATCGTGCCAAAAATCACATGTCGAGATTTTGCTAAGTGACCACACTATTTTATGGTCCCTAGAATCCGATTTAAACAATTTCACGGTGGTGTCTGTATGTGTATGGATTCTGTCAACGCTCTAACTCAAATACATTTAACAAATTCTGAAACCTTGTATTTCTACTTTATTTTAATATCCAAAAAAGACATTAGATTTTGGTGTTAATCGGGTTACCGGAAATGACACTTTAAACTAAATTTGTAAATGAGTTTATATTTTAAAATATTAGTTGTAAATGCGTAAATTAAATAAACTGGCCCTAAGTACTAAAGCAAAATTGTATTCAAGTTACAAGCCTTCCGCATTTAATAAAAATTTAAAATTTCAGTTACCAATTTTATTCTTAACAATTAGAGCATATGACTTTTTAATTTTAAATTACGTACGTTTTTAAATTGAAGAAATATATAGCCCGTTCTATGTATTTGTCTAAATCGTTATTTATATAGCATCGCTAAAGTTTTACGGGATAGTTAATGTATGAAAAAAAAAAAAACTGTTTTCCTATGTAAAAGGCCACTACGTCACGGTTCACTGATTGTCGTGTACACTACGTATACATATATTCGTAAAATAGGACATATGAAATGTTTTTAACTGGTTTTTAAGTTGTAGCAGATAAGAGTAGATTATTTTTAAAGTTGTGTTCTATGAATGAGTAAAGTAGTTTGTAGCCATTAATTTAAGTGCCCATTGATTCACACTAACGCTTATCTCTTTTCTAGTATCGCTTTTTACATTAGTGAACGCCTAGATAACCTAGCAATGTGTCGCTGTTTACTGTGTATACATATACAAAAACACTCTCAATTGTGGAAAAAAAAATAAAGTTTTTCTGCGTCTGCAATGTAATATTTAGTTATCTATTTAACTTTTTCTTCTTCTAGTTGCACAGGAGAAAATATATACGGATATTTTTTGTGGAATGGAAAAAAAGTTGGCGATGAAATTGAATGTAATTTATTTAAGGATATAAAATACACACCGTATGGAATTTTACACCCACTGATAAATTTTAAATACAGTTTCGACAGTTAAATAAAGATTGATGTATTATGCGTATTTACGAGTATGTTGTAGTAAAAACATGGACAGAAAATTAAACATTCTCTAACTAAAGCTGAATTTACACTACATAATTTATTAAAATGAATGTAGAATAATACAAAACAATTTATACTAAATGAAAAAATACTAAGCGACTGGTAGAATTGATGAGAAAAGGAATATACAGGAATGCAGTCAATCTAGATGGAATTTTTATTTTTTGACGAACATCGACGTTTCGTACCCTATTGCTACTTCTTCAGTATGTTGTTAAATTAATTTTTAAAATGATTGAAATATACTAAACATCTGGGGTCCCGTGGCCGCGTGCTTGAGTGTCTGATCGCGAACCCGGGGGAACCGGGTTCGATCCCGACAGACGCCAAATATTTTCCAATTTTAAATGGCACAAAAGTGACCCCTGTGGTGCACTCTCCGCACCAGCTATGAGTGCCCGTGAGGTGACACCTGGTAACCGCCCACACGGTAAAATATATCGTCATCATTACCGATGTCTACAAATGTTGTAGATACTGGCACACCCAGAAATGGGTAATATGCCGTGATGATATATTTATTTATTTTATTTCTAAACATCTGCGCTCAACACAAAAATTAGTTGAACTATTTGGCGAATAATAACCATGGATACAATGGGGTATTCCGGTGATATGGAATTAATGCAAAATAATAACTTTTTTCTATAGTTTCCATCTTCATATAGTAGAAAAATATAATAAAACATGTTTAATAAAAAGTTTTAATTCATAATTTAATGTTACAAAATTGGAATTTTTACAGCTCTAGAAACGTCCTTGAAATTTGTGACGTCAAGTTGATAATCTGTTGCTCATTTCAAAGTAAATATTTTCGTTTAAAAATACAGATGGAGCCAGTAGTTAACACGCGCGGGTATATTTCTTGTTTGACATTTCGTCCACTTTATAATTATTACTCCTATTTTTACCATAAACAAACACAGGACAAACCCCGAAATACACACTACTACTAAATTCATATGTAAACAAGCAAATGGTTGTCATGAACATGTGGATTTAGGCGCTGAAGTTCGTTCCAGATGTCACTATCGAGTTGACGTCATAAGCGCGCCACGATAAGAAAATTTGAATTGCGATGAAATTTTTAAAAATTCATATCTCATGTGATACATACATTTTCGTACTCAAAGTTAGATATTCAGAGTCCTACTGGTCTGTACTAATGTAAAAAAATATTTTTAAAAAATGTCGGAATACCCCATTGTATTAACTATTACCATGGATATTATTTGCCAAATAGTTATTACTTGCCATCAAATAAATATGAATTGGAAATTTGTACAGTGTTGCCAGTTGCATTGGTCATGTTGATAAAGTTAAGTTACGAAGAAGGGACATGGTGTGGTGAAGGGAAAAAATGAGCATCAATCCATATTTATTTGACAGTGAGTATAGGAGGTGAATATTTGGGGCCTATGTTTATTATAAACTGCAAAAAAAAAACTATAAAACCCAAAACGCCCTCATAAGCCCGAAAAATTCACTGGGTTGGGTTTTTTTTAAAAAAAACTGATTTTTGCCATCTTTGCTTGGACGTTTTATAAAATATCTATCCATATTGTTTAACTTCGTTAAGCCATGAAAGAAAAAAAAAAAGATTTTATTAGGCAATATGTGAAATAATTTAGTATAATTTACAAATCTTACTTTAACATTTTAACTAGCCCGAAATAGATAATAAATATTTTGTTAAAAATTGTTAATTATATATGCAAATGGTTACTTTAATTAGTACTTATTTTATTTTATTTAACCAAATTTGGGTTCATTATATTTGTCCTACAATTTTCAGTAATTTATCTAATGAATTAGGTAAATTCAGTAGAAAATTTAAATACATATTTAGTTAATTTCTTTATTTATATTTAGTTCAATACTTATTACGATATAAATGTAGTCATTCCTTCTAATTTTGTATTTAATTTTACTATAATCTGTTATTACAAATTTAAGAAATTTGAATCAACTTAGATATTTTATTGAAACATATTAAGTATTAGTAGCCTGAAAAATAAGGAATTTATTTAGTTAATTTAACTACAATTTAGATTGTTTTTGTTTTCTTTGATGGATAATTTACAAATCTTACTTTAGCATTTTAACTAGCCCGAAATAGATAATAAATATTTTGTTAAAAATTGTTAATTTAAATATGCAAATGGTTACTTTAATTAGTACTTATTTTATTTAATTTTACCATATTTTGGCTTCATTATATTTGTCCTAAAATTTTCAGTAATTTATCTAATGAATTAGGTAAATTCAGTAGAAAATTTAAATACATATTTAGTTAATTTCTTTATTTATATTTAGTTCAATACTTATTACTAAATGTAGTCAATCCTTCTAATTTTGTATTTAATTTTACTATAATTTGTTATTACAAATTTAGGAAATTTGAATCAACTTAGATATTTTAATGAAACATATTAGTAGGCTGAAAAATAAGGAATTTATTTAGTTAATTTAACTACAATTTAGATTGTTTTTGTTTTCTGTGATGGAAGGTTTGATAATCTGACTACGACATTGTGTAGGTGTAGATGCATTGGTCTCGAAAAATAACATTAAAAATGTTAGGTTTGTAAACATTGTTTTATTATACTCATTGTTAATATGGGTTAAAATGTTGTCATAAATAAATATGAATTTCTACATGAGACCGTTGACAAATTTTTGGTGATGTGTAGAAAATCCAAAAGATTGGACATCCATGACTTAAATAGTTCTTTTGAAAATGAGAATAATTATCCAAGCATATCTGCAACACTAATACAACAAAATATTGAAGTATTTTCACGTGATTAAAGCATAATTCTTAGAAGCACTTAATTTCACGAAGTATAGTTATTAAAACACTACTTTGTGGTACGACATCGTAGGAAATGACGTTCCGGTATTTGACAGTGACCTTGAAAGAAAGTTTGCATATATGAATAATAAACACTGTTTAACATAACTATGTAACAACTTCTGGAATATTTTACGTGTAATTAGTTTTTATTTATTATGGAAAGAAAAATGGTGGCAGCGAATTTCGCAATATTTTATATCTTCCAGTTCCTCGGACATTATTGCTTATATTTAAAATTGACTTGGCAACCTGTGAACTAATTTCTACAAAATTTAGCTTGTGTATATAGGTCAAAAATTGATTTTTAATTTTCCACTGATGTATGGTGGATAATTTTGTTTATAATTAAATTAACTAGATTAACGCGGCAATAATTTTATATCTGGAAAATTATTGTTCGCTATAAATACAATTAAAAATAAAATTCATATGAAAAATCTAAATAAATTGCTCTATAAAAGCATTAGTAAATGTCAAACTAACAATAATGAATTATTGAAAAATGATGTGATATTTTAACGATGAAATATTAGGCTCCATTAAATAGGAAAGAAAATTAAATGGAAGAAAAATTTATTTAGTTTTCTTAGATAATTTATTAGAAATGATATCCTTTTATTACTTTTATATTTATAATTCTAAGGTAAAAACCATTTATCATTCTGTAATTCAATATTAAATACCTATGAGAAATGATACACAATTTTTAATTAATTTCTATACTTGGATATAAATTGAAAAGTAGGCCATAGACGTTTAACACGGGAAATTAGTTTTACTTTGTGCAAACATTATCAAATAATTTTATGCAAAAATACTTCAAATAAAAGTTATAGAGATTGAAATTCTGCATTTAAATCACGTGAAATGATTATTCTAGCTCCACATGTAAACGAAAAAAATCAATTATTAAGTTACTGTATTTATTAGCTTTTAGTCTAGGCAGTCATGGAAAGACAAAGGAATAAACAATGGTGTTGTTTCTAATTGTCAGATTAAAAATAAAACAATTTACTTATTGTGTTTTATGTTACTTTACTACTTGAATCTAAATTTATTTTTTAACTGGCAGTTAAAATCATCGTAATTGTTTATCTTTTGTCATAGTCAATGTTTGTCTACACTAAAATCTCATAAATACACTAACTTAATAATTGATTTTCTCGCTTACATGAAAAGCTAGAATAATCGTTTCACATCATTTAGATGCATAATTTAAATCTACATAACTATTATTTGAAGTATTTTTACATAAAAAAATAATTAGGTAACGTTTGTGCAAAGAATACTTGTTTTCCCATATTAAACGCATATGGCTCACTTTTCAATTTACCCAAAAGATGTAAATACAGATAGATATATATATATATATATATATATATATATATATATATATATATATATATATATATATATATATATACATAAAAAGTCTATTAAAATTACTGATGTATTATAATTTGATCACTTACCAGACACATAATTTTCCTATTAGGGTGTGACCTAGATGTCTCTAAACATAAATTAAAACTACTGTGAAAAATACCAATTTCTTAATGATTTATAATTTAAATTTAACGACAGACGCCAAATATTTCCAATTTTAAATGGCACAAAAGTGACCCCTGTGAAGCACTCTCCACGCCAGCTATGAGTGCCCGTGAGGTGACGCCTGGTAAGCGCCCGCACGGTACAAATATGTCATCATTACCGATGTCTACATTTGTTGTAGATACTGGCACACCCAGAAATGGGTAATATGCCGCGATGATATATTTATTTATTTAATTTAACGAAATTACCTCCGGAGTTCCTCAGGGCTCAAATCTTGATCCACTTCTTTTCAATATGTGAATTTATTAATGATATTTTTCATTGCTTTAAATATTGTAATTTTTTACCTCCCGTCATAGCGTAGTTAAGGGAGGTAATATTTTCGGTCCAAAAATTCGATAGTTTTCAATGAATAAGCACGGATTAGAGTTTTTACTATTTTTACAATGCTCTCTCTTTCTCTTTCCCCCTTCTCTCTCTCTCTCTCTCTCTCTCTCTCTCTGTGTGTGTGTGTGTGTGTGTGTGTGTGTGTGTGTGTCGATTTTTTCTTCCACGGTAACTCATATCAAACTTCCAAAAATTTCTATTTTCCGCATTTAAGCTTTCTGCATTAATATGAAAACTTTCGTAACTTATCTATGTATTGTATGGGATCCCGTGGCCGCGTGCCTAAGTGTCTGGTCGCGAACCTTGGGGTACCAGGTTCGATCCCGACAGGCGCCAAATATTTCCAATTTTAAATGGCACAAAAGTGACCCCTGTGGTGCACTCTCCACACCAGCTATGAGTGCCCGTGAGGTGACGCCTGGTAAGCGTCCACACGGTAAAATATATAGTCATCATTACCGATGTCTACATGTGTTGTGGGCACACCCAGAAATGGGTAATATGCCGTGATGATATATTTATTTATTTATTTCTATGTATTGGAAAAACAAATAGATTTTGAGTACAAACGATAAACCGGAAGTGATACTTTACTTAAAGGTCATTGCTATTTTAAACATGGAATTGACGGGAGAACATGTGCCGGCCACATCAGATTTTTTCTTGCAAGCAAATGATTTATTATACTATCACATGCTTTAAGAATTGCATAGCTATCCAGTCTGTTTTAACGATTTTTTTCAATATTAAAAATGTCCGCCCTTACTGTTAACACTTTTATCAACCATATTTTTGTGTTAATCTATGATTGCCAGTAATGACAGTAGACAGCGCTAGTGTATGCGTCGACATGACGACGTATTATCATGTTTAATGCGCCGAAACAATGCAATTTCTTATCTTAGTTCCGGTTTGGAATTCCCCGGAGATCCTTTAACAATTGCATAGCGATTTTTTGTTGAAAAAAATGACTTATCACTATCGTAAAGTGGTGTGAAATGTGTGGGAAAACGTAATGGACAGAGGAAATTTTATTTATTTTTTACAAGTGGATTTTTTGAGCAAAATGAGAATGATTGTGTAAATTATCATAAAACAAAAAAAATACGTATTTTTTTTTATCTGTTTTGAAGGGAAGCACAATATTTTCATTAATAACTTTCAGCAAGATTGAATTTTTATATTTATTTTTAATTTCATTTATGTCGGAAACTAACAGGATATTACACATTTAGGGGAAAAAGTTTTCTGTAGTCTCTCTCGTTTGTAAACTCGCAAATCTTGTAAATTGAGATATAGGGGTCTATTCAGAACTCAATATTTGTGTTGTCGTTATGGTCTTTATGGTTGTTATGTACTGTAAAGATTGTTAAAATCAAATTTGGTATTCTCAGTACTGAAGGTGGTTACCGTCAACAATTGTTACGTGTTTTAACAATCTTTATCATAACGACTGCTAAAACTATGTATTTATGGCTGTTATCACGTTGTTGTTTCTAATATTTGACATATGACAGATTATTACATCAATCAAATATTATTAATAATGGCCTTTCTGTTAAATATTAGCATGATGCAGTTGATTATTCGCATGGATTCTGCTTCGACTTAAATAATAATAATAAGAACGATAAAAACTGTCGTGGACGAAAGTTACTTTTGACGTAAATACATATTTCTTTGAAAATATTATATTCTGTGGTAGGTATTCATAAAAACCTTGTTATTTATTCTGGTGCTAATGTGTGCTTTTTCTTCAATCAAAATAAAAAAAAAAAATCTTTCCATAACTTTTCAGTCACATTGGGATCAGTGGTAGGAATTAACATACCCGTTATAAATAATTTAGAAGTTTTCAAATATGACACAAATGTCATATTCTTCTTTAGTTGTTTTGGCAGAATGTTTGCATTTTAAATATAATTGGCAACACATTATTAAAGAATAAAACGTTGACATTTAAGATTAGGTTAAGTTCATATATGCATAATGAAGTTAGCTATTGTCAAATAATCTGGTTCATTCACAAGTATTATTTTGTAAAGATTGTCAATAATACCGACGTAGGTTCTGAATTGACAAATTCATAAAGATTGTTACAAATGTCTTTATGATAACAATCTTTATATTCGTAACAACCTATATGACTGTGTTTCTCTGAATAGGCCACATAGTTTAGGCAGGATATTCCAGGATTTTATGTGAAGATTTTTAGAATTTTATGACACATTCTTCCAATAGGGATAATTTAATCTGCAACTTACTATACATTTTCCATTTTACAACTTCTTAGCAACTACCAGTATATTATTATCCTTATTCCTTCTCATAAATTCTTAATCGCGTATAAACGATCAATACTACATTGACTACTGCCTACCCTAAGCTAGAATTCTGCTTGGGGCACCCTCATAGGACCATGAGGGTAGGGGCAGGGGCGCAGTCCTGCAGTCACCCGAGATAGGGGGTGCAATGCGTTGCTATTCTTAAACAACGCCGACTATGAGGGTGAAGGTTTTGCTTGTTGTCTGCCGATTTGCCACTCAAGGGTAGTTGCGCTTTTAGTGAGAAAAACTCGTTAAAAATGGTTAATGAACGAAAAAATGATAAAGGGTGATTACTTTATTGTGGAGAAATATTTGTGGTTGGTTATGAATTTATGTAATTGCTCGTTGTAAATATTGGACGCCCTATACAAGTACCTACTATAGGTGACTATTGCGACCCGCAGAATCCATTGGCGGCGCTGTAAACACGTCTGTTTACATTCTGAATGAGGGTTTTCTGTTTTGCGGTATATTTAAATTTCTTTTCCATACGTTCAGTCGATCAACTTTATCTTCTCTGTAGGATGCACTCGATTTCGAGCTTTGGCCCGGCGTGAAGCCCGCCTCGATTTCGAGTTGATCATCGAGCCGGGCCGAAGATATTTTTTATCGGGCCGAATCGGACTAATCATTTTCAAAAATCGGGGCGAGTCGGACTTTTGATTTTGGCCCGGCCTGAAAATTCGAGCTTTTCGGGCCGGCCCGAAAAATCTTATAGTTCAATCAAATGCACAGTTTCCTTAATATTTTAATGAAAATGGATGAAGTTAAAAAGGATCAAAATGATTTAATAACAACACACTTCACATTTTAATAAATAAAAATGTATTATTTTACTTCAAGAATACAAGGTTATTCATTAAAGCATAATAATTATATTGTGATGTTGCTATTATTATTGTTATTACTCGTATACTTAAATAAAAGTGATTTTTGTTCCTACCATAATGATTTCTTGTCCTATTTTTGAGCAGAAACAAAGTTAGATAAAAAATCCTTATGTAAATTAAAATTATATTTTTTTATATAAGATTTGTGAAAAAGTTGTTTAAATTCTTTGCTAAACAAAGTGTTAAATACTCGTAGGTCTGTAATTTTTATAACAAACTTACACTAGAAGGGTCTCTTTTGTAACTACTTATGTTAATTAATGTTGAAAGTTATAAGAATGTAAAGGTTTTTTATAAGTTTGACACGAAAAAAGTTAAACATTTCGCCTTAACATAAAAATCAACATTAGGAATGCCGGATGCACCCAAATTCGAGCTTTGGCCCGGCCCGGCCCGGCCCGGCCCGATTTCGAGTCAATTTTCGAGCCGGGCTAGCTAATTTTTTTGTCGAGTCGATCTTCGAATCGGGCCGGTAATTTTTATTTTCGGGCCGAGTCGATCCAAACATCAAAGCCCGACCGGCCCGGCTCGAATGCATCTCTACTTGACATATAAATAACCATTACCTTATTAAGTTTTCATAATGTTTTTATAATGCAAATTAATAAACGATTAGCACAAATAATAATTGAGCTGTTTTTCCTTACATAAAAATTATATGATATTAAATTTTTCGAATGAGTTTTTTATCATCCTACATAATCAATAGAAAATTCATGAGTCCGGACTTGAATCTGTGTTAGGTAGAAAGTATAATAATAAATAAATACATCATCACTTTTTCTATGTATACCTGTTTTAGGAGTGGCATTTCTATTCGTAGATATAACTAGCTAATATATTTTGGTCTTGAAGCGTCTACTAACAGATCTGTCGTAATAGATATCCTCCTACGTGTAGAAATGGGAGAGATTATTACGAGAAAATTTTGGAGATGCCAATTATTTCTTATCAAAATTTAAATATCTAAATTGACAAATTGAGACTTTAAATTAATCTCCTATTGTATTATAATATATCATCAGATGAATTTAACTGAATATGCTAATTTCAAAATAAACTTAAATGTAAAACAAAAGCATTAGTGCATACATTATGCAAATGTTGCTATTATTTTATCTGAAACTAGTGAAGTATTAATAAAATTTTGTTAAAATATTCAACACGTGGATTCTAAATTGGTGAAGCGTTGTAAATTTATTAATGACTACGTCCTTGCAAAAATCATTGAGCTGTTACATGATTTTTTTAAAATCCTTTATAATTATATAGCCAAGCTCATAAAAATACCATATTTCAAAAAATGATTTCTGTTATCTTGACCACAAGTGCACCAATTAACCAGAAAGTAAATTACACAGATTGCAAATAAATAATATACACTCTGTTTCCCCGAGTCGATACTTGCGTCATCAAATTTTGTTGCAAAAATTACTAAAGTTTTATCTAGCATATTTCTCGTATACACATGGCATACATATCAGACTTTAATTCGCTATCTCATTATCGTACATGTTACAGAGGAGTATACACTATCTCCGTCGAACCAACGGCGAAAAATTAAATAGAAACGGTGGTATAACCGCGGTAACAATGTCATTTTCTATTATTTAAATATTCATGTTATTCATGTGGTTTGACGTTTCTATAATTGCCAAACATTATTGCAAATATTGCTTTTCGATAATAAAAATCTGTTGTGGCCAGCACAGTACCTCTCGCCATATCCATATTAGGCTATGTAAGTATTGTACATATTTAACATTTCTGATACACACAGAAATTCTAATTATATCTCTTCTTTATATATTTTTATATATTTCAATTCATTCTATGAACAAGTTTCCTCTTACTGTTCTAAATTTTCGAGATTCTTCCAATTCATTGATGAGATTGGCGGTAGTTCTGAAGGTTATATGTGTCTATAATTTTAAATATTTAATTAATAATAAAATAAGAAATATTTAATGTACTTCCCAGAAAAGGGTTTCAGTAATGTCTTTGGATTTTTGACACTGACATTTATCTGCCAATTACAAACATTTTAATTTTTCAACTGGTTTCCATGGAGTTGTTTAGCCCAAACACAACCTGTGAGGTTCATTACAACATATTATTTTATATATTTATATTTCATTATCTCTGAATCTATAGAAAATATAATAAAAAAATTAGTTGTATCGAATAGAGATTTTCATATTCTTTAATATTTGTAGTAAGATTTTTTAAAGAAACTAGTACTTCCGGTTGTCCAATAGGGCTGTTGCAAGAATTTTTATATGACTTCTAAGTATTAAATTTGAAAAGATATTGTTCTTTAAAGAGCCACAAATTTGAAAATATCACGAAATATCCTTTAGACATTTTACAATTAATTTTTGAAATTTGGATAAAGTTTTGAATAAGTCACGTGATCTGAAACAGAATGTGACGTCAGAGTACATACATCTTCAGCGGTTCTAAGATGTCAAGTGTATTGTCAAAGTTGTCAAACAAGTGTCAAATAAGAATCACGACCAGAACTGTAAAGTAAAATATATTATCAATTTATATAATAAATTCAATTTTTATATTTTATTTTACCTCAACTCTTTAACACCCCTTATTTCCGTAGCAGTAAAACAATCGTTCTGATATAAATTCAGCCATCATCCAGCTATCGACCTTCGGTTAATTGTCCGACTTAGCTTGAGTGTAATTTGAATTAGCCATTATTACTTTATTATTCATTTACAATGAGCAATGTCAGCGTCAAATGTCAAATTAAAAGATTTTGTTATTAACATGTGACAAACTTTAGCCTACGTTTATTTATATAAATAATATGAATACACGTAGGTGATGGAAAAACTATTTTCCTATTGGCTATTAATGATGTAATGTATGTGCTTCTACGTCACAGGAGTGGGGGGGGGGTAGTTTTTCAGGACGCCAATCTTTTTATTTAATTATTTCCACAAATAACAACAAATTATTAAAATAAAAATTATTACTAAGAAAATCATTCCATAAACTTTCATTTAAAATAGTTTTTGAAAAATGTGAAACAGGCTCACCAAAATCTAATCAGCTCTTCCCATTAATATCAGATTGAGGAAACCGTAGTTAAACAAACAAATACACACACGGAAATCGGATTGTAGGGACCTTAAAACGTACTTATTCACTAAAATCTGGATATGTGATTTTAAGCATGAATCCATTAACCTCTTTTATCGAGAGATAAAAAGAGGTATTATTTATCAATTTGCTTATATAATAATTATTCTTTTGGTTTATTTTGCTAAATAAATGTTCATACATCCTTTGAATTATGATGAATAACAAAATTAGCACAATATAGGTTATATTATAACAGTTATAGAAAAATTAATTGTTGAGTTATAAATAAAACAGTGCTAGTTAACTGCTCGCTTAATCAGTTATTCATGATACCAACCTTTGAGTTTTCAGTTGCTTTTTCTCCTAAAATAGATTGAAACTATTGTGGCACGGAAACTTTTTTGTCACTGTTATCTTCAAAACAAGTGCACCAATTAGCCAGAAAGTAAATTACCGTCATATAAATAATATGTAAATGAGTATTTACATGTTGACAATAAAAACATCAAACAATGTTACGGCGTGGAGTGTGACTGTTAACGATAATTAACTTCATACAAGGCTTTAAAAATGTTCCGCTTTGAATGGATGTTACTTGGGACTGGGAGAATGTCAAGAGGACATTCATTCGTAATTCAGCGCACTTGAGCTCGTTTCTGGCTTTAAATTCATCCGGAAACAATTAAGATAATGCGCAAGGCATTTTAATTTCATAAACGTAATGTTTCAATGAACATAGTACTCCACATTTTGATATTATTAAGATTTCATTTTCACATCTAGAACAATGAATAAGATTGTTTTATTAAAGGCGATTAGAAAATAGTGGAGTAATCAGTTTTCATTACAAGATATTTGATATTACGATTTAATAAAAAGGAGACTATAGTTAAATTATAATAGAATACATTTTTCTACTCCCATATCTTAGCAGTGTGTTTAGAGTGTCAGCTTTGTGATACACAGCAGCGATATGTTGGATGGGTGAACGCTCAGCAACAAAAATTTATTTATTTATCTATCTTTTGTGGCTAGCACAAGACCTCTCGCCATTTCCATATTAGGCTATATAAATATTGTACTGCATTTCGCTATCAAACCGTCGTTTTATAACAAAATAATACAGAACTTTACCCAAATATTGTTTTTTATTGTATTTAACATCATGTCCTTTGCACACATACAATTCTAATTACATCTATTTTTCATTGTATGAGGAAGTTCATAATTGTCAGAGATTCTTCTAATTCATTAACCAGATTGGGGGTATTTAAATAAATATATAATCACGGCATATTACCTATTTCTAGGTGTGCCAATCTATGCTTTGTCGCAGATATCGGTAATGATGCTGGCGTGGAGAGTGCACCACAGGGTTCACTTTTGGGGGTATTTCTGAGGAATATATCCATTTTACCTAAAATTTCAAATATTTAATTAATAAAATAGTAAGAAAGATTAAATGTATTATCCAGAAAAAGCTTTCATAATGTCACTAAAACTGTTGATTTTATATGTTATAGACATTTGAATTTGTCAACTGGTTTCCTTAGTGCCTTAGCCTCTGCGATTTATCTCTAAATCTATACAAGATATAATAAAAAATTTAAATGTATCAGATGTAGAATCTTATGTTCTTCAATAATAGTAGTAACAGAAATTTTCAAAAAAGTAATATTTAGAAGATTTTTTTAAAGAAACTATTACTTCCAGTTGTCCAATTGTTTTTTGTTACCAAAATCTAATCAGCTCTTCCCAGGAATGTCAGATTGAGGAAACTGCAATTAAATATTTATTATTTATAGTATTTGAGAAACCGTGGTTCCAATATCCACACACACACAAACGCGCGCGCACGCACGCACACAGACACACACACACACAAACACACACACACAAACACACACAACAAACACACACAACAAACACACACACACACAAACACACACACACACACAACAAACACACACACACACAACAAACACACACACACACACACAACACACACACACAACAAACACACACAACACACACACACAACAAACACACAACAAACACACACACAACAAACACACACACACACAACAAACACACACGGATATCATCGTAAAAATGTTATAATCGGGTTATAGACCTTAAAACGTGCTTATTCCACTAAAATCTGGATACAATAAATTGGGACGGATCACCAATATTTGCAAGCTGTAATAAAAACATTTACTTGACCGCAATTTTATTGACGTATTTTATTTCCCAATAATAAATAAACAACATTCCCTATTTTCTTTTTTTCTTCTTTTTTTTTTCTTCCTGAAATTGTTTCTCTCGGCAGACCATCAATCAAAGCACACTTACTGTTGTGTAACTTGGAAACTTTTAAATCCTAGACAAAATATGTAACTCTACACCACTCAGTCCTCAGTTTCAGTTGGCAGTTCACACCACTCGTGTAAACAGACCTTCACCCAAAACAAAACATAAAAGTCTCCCACATTGTATATGGCACCTACCCGTATAGAAACCGCGACGAGATTGTGATAGCGTGTTTGGTCTTTGTTTTATTACAGGGCTACTGAAATAGAGGGGTTAGATATAGATATCGACGTCGACTGTATTGTCACAGTCCTATATTTACTATCAATATTTCAAATAGATGTGTGCAATATGGCCGAATAGATATAATGATGAAGCTAAATGGTAGATTGAAAATCGTAAACAAATTAAATAAATTTTTTAACAACTACTTTTAAAGTGAAAATATCTTTTGAACTGTCGGTAGGAAAATAACATTTTAATTATAGTTATTTAACTATTAAGTATGTTAATAAGGGCTATTATTAATTAAGATATTTTTAATAATTGAAGATAAACACACAAATTAGTTACAATGTTTTTCCGTTGATCGTATCTTATTAAATTAGAAAAAATCTAATTTTATTTCATGACAATTTTTTTTAGTTTAGACATTGTTTAGCAGTGGTATTTATGTTCACTTATAATTATTTATTACTATCATAATTTTGTAGCTTGTGACGTAGTGGAGTTCGTTAATGATTGGTGTCACATATTGATCTTTTTCAGCACTTATAATACAAAAACAAGTTTCATAAGACAATCTGTTAAATTATTAAAATATCTTTCAGAACTCATATTATTAATTGGAATAATACTACCTTTTTTTAGTTTAAGTTCTGTATTTATTATTTAAACCCAACGTTTCGGCACCATAAACTGGTGCCTTCTTCAGGGGATACATTGACATAAATATGTGAAATAACAAAAACAACAAGTAACCAAGGTAACAAGAAATGTTCAGATATTCTTTCATATTGATAGTAACAAAATGTCGAAAAATAATATTTAACTGCGTTTTTTCAAGAAAAACTGTTAAAAACTTCAAATAAGGGTACTTCCGGTGGATCAATTATAACCAAAATCTAATCAACTCTTCATATGGATGTACAGAGGAGGAATACGAAAAAATTATAATTTTTAGAATTGTAGTATTGGAGTTATCGTCGGAGAAAAATTTGTCACACACGGACACACATACACAGACACACACACACACATACATACAGACATCATCTTAAAAATAGTAAATTCGTATTGTAGGGACCTTAAAACGTGCTTATTCATTAAAAACTCACCACCGAATTTTTTGACCAAAGACAATACCTTCCTTACCTAAAGGTGACGGAAGGTAAAAATGGTAGTATTAACAATCTGTTAACGTATTCGTACGTAATGCACCTCGTTTTCCAAAGGAGGAGTGCATTAACAGGCCTTATAAAACATGTTTTTATACTATTTTTTCTGTTGAGGTAATTTTATAATTCTATTATATTTTTAATAAATGCAACTTGTAGAAAAAATAAATATATGATGTTTTTTATCAGTTAAGCTGGTAGCGCTTCCCGGTACCGCCATAATTTTAACTTCACAGTAAATGTGTAAATTCGTTGAAGACTGCCAGAAATTTGAGGTTCCTTGTCAGTTTTAAAAGCAGTCATACCACCTCCAGAAAAGGAAAGCACCAAAAACGTTGCGTTTATAGATTTTCTTAACGACGGATTATCAGTGCGTTTATAGACTCATAAAGACACTAAAATAGAAAAATATATTTATAAATACTGTTAAAATAACTTTTGTGGTTAATTAATGTGGAGTCCCGTGGTCGCATGCTTAAGTGTCTGGTCGCGAACATGGGGAACCGAGTTCGATCTCGACCGACGCCAAATATTTCGAATTTTAAATGGCACAAAAGCGATCCCTGTGGTGCACTGTCCTCGCCAGCAATGAATGTCCGTGAGGTGACGACTAGTAAACGCCCGCACGGTACAAATATATCATTATTACCGATATCTCTGACAAAGCAGATTGGCACACCTAGAAATAGCGGACCCATGTTGATTAAACTTGATTTTACTCATTTTGGTCATTACTATATGCCCCCATAATTTGAGACACTTATTTTTTAACACCCTGTATACCGTATGTCCACGGATCGAGTTCCAAAGAGGAAAAACTTTTTTATTTTTTATTTTACAAATATGATAAAAGTTTTTGGATGTCCCGAAACGGCCATTAACATTTTCAATTTTTCAAATTTTCTTTTAGTTTCAGATAAAAAATCGAAAATTGGTCGTTTTAGTTGAAAATTATTCTAAGTCCCAAAAAATAAGTATGCGTTGTCATGGTAATTGCCGTTATTTATTTATTTTCATTAACCGTCAGTTATAAAAATCAACCATAATCGTTGTTAAATTCTTTGAAAACTCGACGGATCTTTGCCATAGCATTGAATTAGGTAAATTCGTTCGTCTTTTGACAACATTTTCAACGATTATGGTTGATTTTTATAACTGACAGTTAATGAAAATAAATAAATAACGGCAATTACCATGACAACGCAAACTTATTTTTTGGAACTTTCAACTAAAACGACCAATTTTCGATTTTTATCTGAAACTAAACGAAAATTTGAAAATCTTAAAACTGAATTGGCTGTTTCGGGACATCCAAAAACTTTTATCAAGAATACATTTTTTTGTAAAATAAAAAATAAAAAAGTTTTTCCTCTTTGGAACTCGATCCGTGGACATACGGTAGAAAACGTATGAGTGCATACCTGTAGAAAATTAAATCTTTAATTTTTATAATAACGTAAATCGCGAAAAAGAAACATTTGAAGGTATTTTCCAAAGAAAAGCTATTTTAAGATGCAAGTAAAGTGCCATTTCCGGTTATCCGATTTACACCAAAAACTAATATCTTCTTTCCATACTAGAATAGGGTAGTAATACAAGATTTCAAATTTTTGCGATTGATAGTGTGTATTAAGAAGATCAAGACACACACACACACACACTCACACGAATACACACACACTCACATGGACATATCTTGAAAATGTTAAAATTGGATTGTAGGGACTTCGAAACGTGGTCATTTACTAAAACTTTGATATGCGATTTTTAGCACAGGGCAGCGGGAGGTAAAGATATTGTTTAAAAAATTATACATTTGTAATCATAACTAACATAATATTTGTACATATTTATTTATGTAAACAAGTACCATATACAAATGTTTAATGCATAAATTGCTACGTTAAAACAATATTATTCCAGTATTCAATACAATGTTTTCTTTTTTCTGTGCCCCACTAAAAACATTCGTTGCATTCACAGATTAAAACCAATGTTTGCGTACGCAAATTCTCTTATTATTCTTCTAATTGCAATCGATATTTAATCCGTGGTTGTAAATAAAAGGATTATAGAGCAAACATATCATACATAACTGAATTATTATCTTGACTTACTACACGTTCACCCTATGGACAAAGGGTTGGTCGTTACCACCGTGTTAACTGATTTTCATTCTGTTTTTTAACCCCACGCATTTTGACATCGTGTAATTGAGTTACTCAATTTGAGGATGAAATTTTAAACGAGAAGTAATTTTGTGGATTTTACGGCTATTAAATAATGAAGAGAAACGTTTTCTTTGAACAGGACTGGGAAATGAGAGAACAATTACATAATTCAACAATGAAATGAAAGAATATGTTTTTTTTTACAAATAAAACGAAACACATTTATTAATTGTTCATCGTATTTTGTTTTGTGGATCAACCATATACAGTAGAACCCCGATTATCCGAGTCGCAATTATCCGAGTTCCGGATTAACCGGGCCGATCTAAAGACCCAATATGCGAGGTACGTGCGTCTATGATCCGGATTAACCGAACCAATCTAAAGACCCAATATCCGTATTACACGAGCTTCTAAAATATTTCCATTTAAAATCGTCAGGGCCGACGTGGAATCCCCTTGATCCGTGTGAGTGGTTCCCCTATTTATGTTTTTAGACTATTTTTAGCATGCAAATTTGCGTGAATGCAGTTCGTTATTGCGTTCGCTATTGGGCTTCCAAATTAGCAAGAGATGGCGCTGACGTCAAAATTCATACGAATGGTACATATTTCGCTGGCTTCCATAAGAGTACAATTGGCGTGAGACTAATTTTCCTAGTTTTTAATTTAATTTCGAATTTAGTATAGTGTTTTTTTTTGTTAATTTCGGTAGAATTGAGTTTGATCTTTCTTGTAGTAATAATTTAGTGATAGTTTTAATAATATTTTAGTTAATAGGGTTAATTTTAGTAAGTATTTGTAGGTTATGAGTATTTTAGTCATATTTTAATTAACAGTATATTGGTTTTTTTAATAAAAAAAAACATTTGATTTCCTTTATTTAGATTGTATTTCATTTTTATTTAATTGTTTTTCTTTCATAATGAACAATTTTATTTGCTTAGATCTAGATACTTTTTGTAGATTTGGGAATTGTAGTGTATCATCTAGAAATATGGTGGAAGGCCAGCAAGTAATAAATAGTGGCCACATAATATTATGAGGTAAACATTTTCGGAGAAAACTCCATCGTAACTTTAACCTATAAATTGCATATCTCCTAATTCGTTCATTAATTTATTAAAAAACAAAAACTTACCTGTTATATTAGCAGTAATTCAGATCCTTCTAAGAATAAAACAATAATAGCCGAAGATAAAAGCGTATTAAAATTCGTATACAAGTAAATACAATCCCTGAACAAAACAACCAGCTTTGTACATGTACACTTCACTCAGTTCAGAAATCTGCCACCAGTGGCGCATTTTAATTTTGGAAGCCCATAGAGAAGTATACGTACTCGCATAATTTATTTGGTTGGAGTTCTAGTTAAGTGTATACGAAAAATAAATCCGGATTATCCGAGTTTTCATGTATCCGAGGAGAGTGTCCCCCACGTTACCTCGGATAACCGGGGTACTACTGTAATAATTTTTAAATATCTTATTTAAATTGTTTCACCAAGTATTGCCATCTTATTGTACTTTATTGTACTTTTATTAATACTTATTTATTTATACATTCTCAAATAACATATCTTAAATTATTAACTAATTCCTCTTGGGATCTTAGGAATATTCTCGGGAATATTATTCAACAATCTATTTTTAATTTTATTTATTATATATTTTTTTTACATGTTATAAGTTATAACAATTAATAGGAAATGTCGTTTGATAAATATTCATATAATTATCTACAGGAAAACATATTTACTTATCTTTCAGTTCTCCGCATGAACGGATTTTCTGTTATTAAATTTGATAACAATGTCATATTCAAAGTGTAATTTGCTATAATTTATATGAGATTAAAAAACTAATTAGATTTTTATTTATACATACCTATACCGAGTGTCCACAGAGAGTGGATCATACTTATTAACTTATTTATTTATAAAGATATCTAATTGGAAATTTGTATACGTAAACTTAACATACTTATATATGGTAGAAATGAAATGGCAGAAGACTTACGTTATCAAAAATATTTCTAAAGTAATGACGTCATATACTACTAAGTTTACATGGGATACTAATTTATAAGGCGCGAGCAGTCATGTGACTTTGTTGGTCTTTCTTGACAAGCAGATATGGGAACCCGTGACTGAATGACAGCTCGTAGTATATATGAATGACAAACGTCATCATTTTTCATTCCAAATTTCATTATTTTCCACTTTCAGGTGGTTTATCTTCTGAATAATGATTCGAGTTTGCGCAGTTACACCATTTTGGTCAGCTGTTTTGTTAAAAAGTAACCTTGTAACTTGGAAGTGAAAGTGTCATTTTCTGTTATATTGACGAACTTTCATTTGAAGAGTCGTATGAATCGGGGGAATTTTCTTCTAGTGATGTAGACAATCTGGAAATGTTTGGCGAAAATCCGAGATCAAAGAGTAAAAATGTATTTAGAAAAAACAGTAACAGTAATCATGCACATACATAGATGTCAAATGTCATTATTTTTCATTCCAAATTTCATGTGATTTATTTAACTCGCCAAGTAAAATCAACACACCTGGTGACAAAGAAACCACGTGAACTTACAAAATATTGAAATTTTGAATTAAAATTTATGACATTTGTAAGTTATGTACATCATTCTGACACGGGTGCCAATATTTGCTTATTTGCAGGGCATCTGTTCCTGTCTGAAAATACAAAATATAAAGATTGATAACAAAAAAATATTTGAAAAAAAATACCTTTTGAACGGCTGTCAACGGAATTAATGGCCCACAATTCCCCTTCGAAATAATTCATGGATAGTTTTTGAAATTGCTTTTTCAAGCTTTATGCATTATTATGGATGTAAACTGACAACCAAGTGACAATAGTGACAGGATGTATATTCGATCGATATAAAATTTAATGTAATCATTGTCATGCCAACGTTTAGAATAAAAATAAACTACAATTATTTCAAATAATTTCAAATTCGGTAAAAGGTATAGAGATTGACTTATAAATACTTGTAAATTTCATTAATATATACTTTTCTTAATATTAGTATTTTTCTTTTTTCTGTATTTAAAAATAAATAATTTGTACAAGTTATATTTCGTTTTATAAAGTTTTTTTCAGGTCTATGACGCGTCTTCTGGCATTTCATTTTCACTATAGCATCATTTTTATGTTTAAATATTATATACAAGGTTGAGCAGAAAGGACGGACGTTTTTTTAAAACGTTACAAAATTGATACTTTTTGCGTAAGAAAAATATTATTGACAGATTTGAGTTCGAAGAGATGGAAGAACCGGGCCTTCTATGAAATAAGATTATTTTTCTTAACGTCAACTTTCATTCGCTAGCCGTATACTATAACTAATTTCCAATATCTATATTCAAACAATTCCTGCAGTTGGAAACAAGAAAGAAAATGTAATGTTTCACCCCTAGCTTAAAGTACGTCATCCACCCTAACACCCACTTTCCAGTCATCCACGCGAACCCTCGTCCACATTGCTAACCTAGTGCACGGCCGTGGGCGTTGAATATTTAACAGGGCATTCCTAACCAGCCCCAACTGACTAATACTAGATAGTGTAGGGATAGGGTAAAGATACTATTGCAGAGGGGAAACCTTTGCAGAGACAAGCCGTGGCTAAGCGCTAAGGGACAGATGGTAGACAGAAGCTTGCAAAACGGGAAATAGGAAAGTAAGATATTTGTCAAGAATGGAATAAATAGAAATATACTAGGAAAAGGGTTTAAAAGGACGGAACTGTTACAAAGAAGTTCATGGATTTTTTTTTTTTTTTTGTAGCAAATATAATACCAGTAGTGATTGTATTATCACGTATTTGGGCTATATTCAATGATGCATTTTTAACGCCCTAATATCTATATCCTAAATTTATATGCCCTAAATAAAGTCGTTATTTAGGATTTAAGGAAGTAGATTTTAGGGCTTTGCAGGAGCTTACTTATGCCTTTCTAGTTGACGCGAATAATTAAACAAATCATGTTCGTTGCTATAATATGTGCAAAATATCAAATTTACTGTCAAAGAATAGCTTATTAGCTTCTATTTTATAAAATACAATATTACCATTTAATCTGAAACATCGAATAAATCGAACTGTACATGGTAAAACAAATTCGAGTTCCTTGTATGAAAAACTTTCTTATTATGCACGCTACAGAAAATTGATGTAGGTCTTTATGGACTAACTTTTTGAGACTACTTTAATTTCGCTTATTTTGAAAAATGCCTCATCTCGCTTATTATGAGAGATAAAGAAAAAATGTTTACATCTTTGTATACTGTTTTTTACGTAAAATATAACAACAGATTTTGTGTTTGACAAGGTACAACTACAGTTTTCTGAAATTAACAATTAAAAGCATCTTCTATGTTTTATAAATAATAAAATTATTTAACTGTAGGCTCTTGACAACTCACACTGCTAATACATAAATGGATGACAGCGACAGATGGAATTAAAGATTTAAAATTTAGTAAAAATAGTTACTTATGCAACAAGTGTAAAAAGTATAGTCTTATTACACGAATAGGAAAGTTTGACCGAACGAGCCGTAGGCGAATTCGTCAAATCTTATGAGTGAAGTAAGATACTTTTTACTCGAGTTGCATACAAATTTATTGGTATATTTTGAAGAAAAACCATTATGAGCTTCAGGTAAAGTGCTATTTCCGGTTATCTGATTTACACCAAAATCTAATGGTGTCTTTCCATATTAGAATAGAGTAGAAATACAAGGTTTCAGAATTTTCTGAATAATATTATGTGAGTTAGAGCGACAACAAAATCCATACACACACACACACACACACACACACACACACACACACACACACACATACATACAGACATCATCGTGAAAATGTTAAAATTGGATTCTAGGGACCTTAAAACGTGGTCTTTTACTAAAATCTCGATATGTGATTTTTAGCACGATCCCTATACCTCCCTTACCAAGGGTAGCGGGAGGTAAAAAGTGTACTTTTTTAAAATACATATACACTTTTGGAATGTATACCAAATGCTAAAAATTCATCATTTTATTCAATCTTTCAGAAAAAAATTAATTGAAAAATTGGTAAAAAATGTGTAACTTTCTGACATGATAATCATATAAAAATTTTAAACGGCTCTAAGGGCCGGTTTACAATATCTAGTTAAAATTTTAAATACGAGTTTAATAAACAAAATTGAAATGAACTGTCAAATGACAGATTTATCATTCCTGTCAACAAAATATTGCAGTATGGTTTACTTAACTAGAAGTTAAAATTTTAACCAGAGATTGAAAAACTGGCCCTAAGACTGATAAAAAAATTAATATCGCGATTTAATAGAGCATACAAAAAGTATCCCAAAGAAATGCAAACGAAATTCATTATTATTTCAAGCTGAGGAATAATCAACTAATACAGCCCGATTCACAAAAAGGTTTAACTAATCCTCATTTTTGGATTAGCGAATTCTACTCTAATTTTGACAGTTTATAACTTAAAATATAGTCTAATCTATTCCTAGTACCTATCTTTATTGATAATATCATGAAAATTAAATTTTAAATACCGGAATAGAATAGAATTCACTAATCCAAACATGAGGATTAGTTTAAACTTTTTTGAGAATCGGGCTGTTAGAGTTTATTACACTCGTTATAAATTAGCCTGTATAATACTTTCAAATATTATAAAAATTTTATCAGAATTTTAATAATATTAATCCTGCACCCTATATTTATATAAAATTAAAACGTGCCCTAATTCAAGTCCAGCGTACTGGTAACCGCGATAAAAATTTCAACTCTATTAAAATTCAAACCTAATTACAGTGTTAAATAGGGCAATAATTCTTCCTGATAAGCTGCACACGCACACGTTCACGATCGTTGTTCAGTTGTTCTCGTCGCTATTGAGCCATCAGAGATGCTTCCCACATCATTGTGGCCTTGGCCTACGGGCTACGCCAACTCGGAAAAACTCTCCTGCAATTAAACTATTGTTTGCAGGAAAATCTCTCGTGAAGTCCGCTGATATTTAAATTTTATTTTCAATTGAATGAAGAAAATTAGATTCTATTTACATACAGAATGTAATTGGAAACGCAATAGTTTTAATAGTTAGTAGTTATTATATTTTTATTATTATTTTATGTTATGCATATTTGTCTATGAATGCTGTTAATGCATTACATGCATTAGCGACAATAATTTTTCCTATGCACGACATTTTATTTTTATAAAAATAATTCTATGAAAAGTGTAAATAATAAAAAAAATACATTAAAAACTCATTATACAAATAAAATATTTTTTCTATTTTAATATATTTCAAATAACATTTCATAATAATAAATATTATAAAGCCTGTATTACATTTGTCAATGTTTGCGTCATTTTAAGAACTTGGCCAAGTTGTAGAAATTGAGCTTAAAACAATTGCATTACACTTATCAATTTTAAGCCGCTGATTAAGCTGGAAATAGAGCATTCCTTCAGTTTTTTAGTGTTTTCTACTAATTTTAATAACAATATATCAGTTTAATTATATGATTGTTATATGTGACTTTTAATATTTCAATATGAAAAAATTAATAAATGTATACAGTTGTCTAGAAATTGGTGAATTTATTGTACAATTTTAAGTTCAATTTATCTTGTCCAAGTTTATAAAATTGATAAATGTAAAACAGGCTAATATAAACTCGTATTTTTATTATTACTGCTAACGTAATGTTATTTTTGCATGCATTAATATTTCTTTACTTATTTAAGATTTCTTCTAAAAATAAATACTTTGAATTTTTTTTTCGTTTTATATAATTATTTTTTTCAGAACGAAAGTTATTTCTTAGCAACGTTGCTATAGCAAATAGCCAATAATAATTGCATTCACTGAATAAAAATCTGATGTGGCTAGCACATTACCTTCAGTCAATTCTATGTATTTTGTACAAATCCCAAACCAAAAGTTCCTTGGAAAAGATTCTATAAATCCAAAAAAAATTATAACACGAACATTCACCATTCAAATTGCACTTGACACTGCCATCTGTCAATTAGAATTATTTTTTATTATATCAGCTGTTTTCATGATTAAAACAAAGTTGGCTGATTTATGTAAGTTACTCCCTCTATAATTCTGTAACTTATTAAATATGAAAGAAAATGTATATTCAAACCGTATAGACAATAAGATTACTCACTCACACACACACACACACACACACACACATATATATATATATATGTATATATATATATATATATATATATATATATATATATATCAGACATTATCGTAAAACTAGTAAAATCGTATTCTAGAGACTCCATAACGTGCTTACTCATTTAAAACTCATCTAATTTTTTGACCAAAGACAATACCTTTCTTACCTAAAGGTGACGGAAGGTAAAAAATGAAAATGACAGGCTTTACATTTGTTTCTATTGGTTAAAATTTAAAGCAACTTTGCTAAGACTTAACAACTTTCTTACAAAAAAAAGGCTGAATAAGTGTTTGAGACTATACCAACTTCACAAATAAAAAATCTCTAAAACTGAATCAAAAATTGATTTTGTAAAAACGAAATAGGAAATAGTTTTTGTTTCCCGACCGACGCCAAATATTTCAAATTTTAAATGGCACAAAAGTGACCCCTGTGGTGCACTCTCCACGCCAGCAATGAGTGCACGTGAGGTGACGCCTGGTAAGCGCCCGCACGGTACAAATATGTCATCATCATTACCGATATCTGCGATAAAGCAGATTGGCACACCCAGAAATGGATAATATGCCGTGATGATATATTTATTTATTTATTTTTGTTTCACAAAAAAAGTGCTCATTTTTCAACGAGTGTATAAGTTTAATTTTTCTTAAACTTTTCATTGTTGCTAAATAACAACTTTTCTTTACTGTTTATTATACGAGTAGAACGAAAACGCTGTTAAAATATTTAAATAAAAATTACTACACGCTACCACGATTTTATCTGCTCAGTTTTATCCACGTTTTAAAGGGTTCCAATTTTATTTTACATCGTAAAATATCTCGTATTACTTTTACTTCCCCTTGTTAAACATAACCTAAAATTCTCTCCCTAACAATATCATTAAGGTGTGTATTTATCATGAAAAAATTCTTCCTCTTCCTGTATAATTATCGTGAAATATTTGGAGCGTACAAATTATCTCCAATCACAATATTTTTATTGTGTTGTCATTTCTAGCTCAGTATTACCCGGTATTCACAAAAACTAAAAATAAGTGACGTCATTCGACACGAGGATTTTTTCAGTTTTTATCAAGTGACATTTTCTTATCTGTGAATTTTCTTCCGTCTTTCCCCATCTCTTGTCAACTGTCACAGTTGTTAAATTGTTTTAATTTTAGTCTGACATTTAAACTGATTCGTTTCTTTTCTGAGTGACGTAAATAGTGAAACAGTTGAATTGTCATCATACTTGTTCACTGCTTTTGTTTTAGATTGCTGGGTGAGTAATTTTTAGTATCTGTGACGTCATACAGGGACAGATTGAAGTTATTTTTAAAAGGCTATTTGGGGAGGATTTTTAACTGGCAATGGAGGAGTGAACGTCATAGGATTTTTTTTGAAATTTGAGTAAGACCATGAAAGATTTAGAGGAAAGTTAAATTTTAAATAACTTGTACAGACTTATTAATAAAAAGGCAGTTCTTACTACACCGGCCAACAGAGCCGCAAAAAAAATTAGCGAACTGTGACATGCGCAGAAATGGACCAGGCGGAATCTGACGGCCATTTCTCGAATAGAACCTAAAAACCATTATCTAGAAATGGGGTATTCCACTCAATTTTTTTATTATTTTAAATAAAACTTCATTCAGTTTTGAAGCAATTCATAGTATTAAAAAATCTTAATTGTTCCTAGTTTAACAGTATTTCATTTTCGAGAAATCAGTGTAACGTCACATTTCCCCTATACTTGTCTTTCTTACACACACTGCACTGAATACGCTACGAGAGAAAGATAACAATTGTATGACGTCAATTTTCCCTTTTAGCAAATATCTCGTAAAGTAATTATTTAAAAAAAGTTTTCATTGTTTTAACTATTATTTATGGAGCCATACTTTAAGTTAAATTGAAATTTTTCTTATTTTTTTGTTATGGTGGTATACCCAATTATGAATTGTCATATAGGTATTGTTATAATTTGTGTAGATAAAGCAAAAAACACTCGTTCGAATTTATCATGCCACGCCAGATAGAAACCACTTGCGGTTCTATGTTACTAAATATTTTACACCGATTTTTCATTCTTGACCGTTACGTCATAGTTTGATGTTCGTATATTAGATATACGTATCGTATGTTTATCTCTGTCTTACTTATGGTTTCCTACATTCTGTCTTCGATACGTATATCTAATATAGGAACATTAAACTATGACGTAACGGTCAAGTGTGAAAATTCGGTGTGTAATATTTAGTAACATTGGCTACCAGTGGCAATCTAAACATGGAAAAAATACGTAGTTTTGTTTATTAAATATTTTATTAAATTGATTATTGTTCAAGAATCCGAGCATATTTTCATTACAATAGAAGTTATTTTAAACATATTTATTTAATATTTTGTGGTGAAAAAGATCAATTTATTTAACATTCTACAACTATATCGCTTTAAAAAACAATAAAAATAGTGGACGATCCCATTATACTTATTTATTTTTCTTGTAATCTACTATATTAATGTATTCTTTCTTAAATTCCAATTTTGTAGAATTTTCTTTCCATATTTTTAAATGTACATAACGATAAGAAATTTGTAACAGAAAATGTCTGCACTCTGTTTCTGCGAGTTGATACGTTATCAAATCTGTTTCTGCTTCAAGAATTACTGAACTTTTATATAAAATCTTTGTCCCATACACATGGTATAGATGACTTTTATTCGCTATTTCATTTTCATACGTGTTACAGAGGGGTATACGGTATCTCTGTCGAACCAACGACGAAAAATGTAACAGGAATATTCAAAAGTGAGGTTAAAATCACTCCTGTGGAGGGCAGGTGACGTCATTCTGGAATGGTGTATACTGTCAATTTTGACATTGCATCATTAATCCCCCTACCCCCTGGCGATTTGAAGCATATCCTTTCGACTTGTGTACCACCTAGTGGAAACAGACTTTATTTATTTTGTATAATGACTTTTTGAGTTGAGACTTTAAAATATGTTTTATTCCTTACCTTTGTTTTATAATCATGAGACAATGAAATCAAATCATTCATTTGAGGTAGATGTAAATTGCAAATCAAGCAAGCCAGGTTTCCATCCGGGGTAAATTATGCATTTCCTAATACTGTTCCTGAAATTTCCGGCCAGAATGTTCCCTATTTTCCTATGAAATTATCCTTGAAGTATTGACTATTGATAGCATACATGGAGAATTAATTATAAAATAAATAAAGTTACCACCTACTATAATGTAATTCGAGCATAAAATTGAACATTTCACTAATTTTTAAAACAAAAAAGCAACAAATATCTTATTGACTTTAGTAATTAAAAAAAAGTTGAAATGACTAATAAAAATATAATAATAACAATAATAATTAATAATTATTATAATAATTTATAATAATAATGCACTTTTTGTTTATTGCCACTTTCTGTAAGAAGCCGTACGTTTTCTTTTTTTTTTTGACTGGCTCGTCTTGTGTTAAAATATGCGAAAAAGGTAAGAACCTCTAATGTACACAAAAGTTTTTAACTTCTAACTTTAACGTATTTCGGTTCTCTGTTCTTATGGTGGAGTGACGTTGACGTCACAAAATTCGCTATACTTGGGTTTGTTTTCTAGTATTTATACATCCTGTTACATTAAAATATGAAATTAGATAATACAGAATAGATCGTCTAATCTGCTTATTTTTATTTCCGTAAATAATCTATATTTATGTAACTAAAAAAATTCCAGAATTATAAACAAATTATCTATACTGAGAAGATTACAGTACTCGAAATCTAATTTTTGTGGTGGTACAACATTGAACTTGTTATCTGGCCTAGATAAGCTCACAAAGGACACGGAACATAAGCTTTAAAGCTCTTGAAGCTTAGCGTCACATTTTCTTGTAGTTTTATTCGTCCTAGAGGTGAAAATGCTAATAATTTATATCCTAATCTACGTAAGTGCTGGGAAATTGATCCTAGAAATGATATAAAGCGTATTTATGTGTTCAGAGGGCGGATTATACTTTCTTTATGCGAAATGTGATATATTTCATATGCTGCATAATTATATGATTTTATTTTATTTAAAAATGTATAACAAAGAAATCTATATTTCAACGTCAATTTTTTAATATTCACAATTCCCGTTATGCACAAAACGAAGGCATAACACGCTTTGTTTGGTATCGGTTTTGTACCGGAGTAACACATAGTGTCCGCACCAACTCAAGACAGTTATCAACACATAAATAAAATAAGCTAAAAATACCTATTTAGTGCCGTTTCTGATCATGAAATAAATCGAAAATTATACAAAACCACTTCTAGAAACACAATACTTAGTAATCTCTTGGTATGGAGACGATTATTTATATTTATTTTGTCTTGTCAAAGTTGTGTTCTAGTTGTCAAAGCAGACTTGCCAATTGCGCCATGTAAATGAATGAAGCTAGTTAATTACGATAGTAGATAGCGTTACAATAGCATGACAATGACAGTGTTGTTTGAAACAAATTTCTGAATCAAAAAATTATCTAATTAAATATAATTCGGGAGTGAGAATAAATTAGAAAATAATTCTCCAGATTCTTTCTCAAACTAGTTGCCAGGCAATAGTCACGAAAGCCCGTATTATTTTTATTACTGTTTATTATAATTTATATATGAAGGTAGGCCTTAATGATCCCAGAAAAAAATTTGTTAATGCAAAATTTTCTTTATTTCGGACGTTTCGAGCCCAAGTGGGTCATCATCAGCTTCAAATAGTTAAGTAAAACATTTTTGTAATAATGTCATCAATGTAAAATAGTTTAAAAAAACATTTTGAAAAAAATAACAAAAATTATGAAGTAATAGTTATACATAATATTCGAGTGCGTGTAAGTTGTATTTTACAGCGCGAAAATTTATTTGTAATAATAGACGTTGTTTATGAGTGATAATATATTTATTTGCTCATGTTTTCTTCGTAATAAATAATAGGTAGATGTCGATATTTGACATTTCAGCATTTTTCGCCTCTTGTATTTGACAGATATATCGATCGGTGACTATGTCGGTAACTGCGGATTTTTACAATAATGACAGATGTCGCTGCCGTGATTTTGGTTTATATAAATTAATTTTAAATATAGGAAATGTTAAAGTAAAAAAATAACTTATGTAAAGTTCCCATTACACTTCAGGAGGGCAAAAATTTTTTTTGCAATTAACTTGTAAGTTTGTCAGTGTAATGAAGAAACATAATTTATTTAAAAAGATTTAAAAATTTTCTCAAGTCTTTTAAATAAATTATGTTTCTTCATGACAAACTTACAACAAGTTAATTGTAATAGTTATTTACATTCGAGTGTGTGTAAGTTGTATTTTACAGCGCGATAGCTAAGGCACGAGCCTTTAAGGCAAGTGCCTTATTAGCTGGAGCACTGTAAAATACTTCACGCACGAGAATTGTATCAAATTTTTTGGCCGACGATAATGAAAATCACTTTTTTTAATGAGATAGGTTGTACTTCTGAAAAGGGTTAGTTTAAAATACTGGGGTTAAGTCAATTTCCAAATTTGATTTTACTTACCTACATTAGAGTATTTCTTCTAGCAAAAATTTATTTGTAGTAATAGACGTTGTTTATGACTCATAATATATTTATTTGCTCATGTTTTCTTCGTAATAAATAATAGGTAGGTGTCGATATTTGACATTTCAGCAATTTTCGCCTCGCGTATTTGACAGGTATATTGATCGGTGACTATGTCGATAACGGCGGATTTTTACAATAATGATAGATGTCGCTGCCGTGATTTTGGTTTATATAAATAATTTTAAATATAGGAAATGTTAAAGTTAAAAAATAACTTATGTAGGTAGTACTTTTTTACATGAACTTCATTATAGTAAAGATGATTTCTTTTCTAAATGCCCATAAACGTCCAGTGTATTTTGATTATTTTACCGTATAGTTAGACAAGTTACAACAGTGTTTATTATAATCTTACATCACCTTTTTGCGTTCCGTCACCTCTATAGGTAAGAAAGGTACTGTCTTTGGTCAAAAAAGTCGGTGGTGAGTTTTTAATGAATAAGCACGTTGTAAGGTCACTGGAATACGATTTTACTAATTTTACGATGGTCTCTCTCTCTCTCTCTCTGTGTGTGTGTGTGTGTGTGTGTCTGTGTGTGTGTGTCCGTGTGTGACATATTGTTCTCTGACGATAACTCCAATACTACACTTCTAAAAATTATGATTCTTTCGTATTGCGCTTCTTTATATATGAAGAGCTGATTAGATTTTGGCGAGGATTTTCGTTATAATTGTTCAACCGGAAGTTCCCTTATTTGAAGTTCTTAACAGTTTTTCTTGAAAAAACGCATTTAAATATCAATGTTTGACATTTTATGTGATTATCAATAAGAAAGAATATCATATTCTCTATACGGATTATACAATTTCTTTTATATTCAATAGGTAAAGAGTTAAAGAATTATAAAGAGATTAACGTTCGTAAAACAGCTAGCTTTGCTATAATCATAGAAACAGCCGATATATTCAAATAATTCTAAATGACAGATGTGAGTGTCAAATGTAATTTACATAGTATATGTTCGTGTTATAATTTTATTGGATTTATAGAATCTATTTCAAGGAACTTTTGGCATGGGATTTGTACAAAATAGATAGAATTGATGGAAGGCAATGTTCTGGCTACATCACACATTTTGTAAAATTGTCCCATGGGTCCATTTTTCTATGTAACATTCTTCGTTTGAACAAACAGTTAAAGACAATTTAAGTTTAAATTTAAACACAGATAAATAATAAAAAGTTTTCCGTTTCTTATCAGATTTATGTTGTTTTGTGTATTATCATAATACAAAAACACAATGTTAAGCACTTATGTATGTACCTTATATTTAATTTAATTACAAAGCAACGTCATTTACATTATAATATGAGTATCCTTTTGTACGAGTAATATATTCAGTGTAAAGTTCTTTGTAATAATGCTTGCCTTGTTCTGGGAATAAATAAAATAAACAAATCTGAAACACGGTAATTACGTCAACGAAGCAGCTGATACACTTATTCAAATTACCGCGCGTTTACAGGAGAACAAAAGCCGCAAACAAAATCCCTTTCAAGAGGTTCTGTACACTGTAATTTCCCGATTAATCCAAGAATTTCAATTAGAACCATCACCACATATAAAAACGTCGTTTTCACATGGTTACAGTGACTGCTTCCGCCGCAATGTTCACATATAAACATACAAAACCAGACACCAGAAAATCGTTCATTTCCTCTCCTATAAACGAAACATTTTTCACAATAATCCAAATTACATGTCTACTGCTAAATTATCCTCCTATCGGAACTACTTACAATGTGATGTTTAATTAAAATTTGTTTTTTTATTACAGTTGCGAAATGCAGCTTTTAATTTTATGTCAATTGGTTTTACGACTGCGATAAGTTTAATTTAATTTTAATTTTGATAAACAAACAATTTAATTGTAAAATATAAAATTGTGCTCTCGAATTTTTTCATACAATACGATGCAATGTATTTTAATTTATCTTTGTAACAATTATTATTAATCATATCTTAATAAGATATGACTGAATATACTTTTTGTAAAATTTGAAATTATAAAGCCACATTCGTAGCTACTTCACTAATGCATAATTTATAGTACTTAGTAGGGAGTTTTTAGACCATTCCCAGCAAATGTTTCAATTCGTAAATCGACAGTAGCGACATCTGACTGATATCAATTGCAATGCCAAAAAAATCCTAGAATATTCGATGTAATTTGTTCGTGAATTTAGTGGCACGTGTAATAAGTGGGACGAAATGAACTATTTTTTTTAAATTCTGTTTTCGGTAGTTTTATCATTCATTCTCATTTCACGAAGAAAATTATTCCAATCGCCTTGCAACAAACGTTTTCTATTTATTGGGTGAACCCATCATTGGTATTTACAACGCTTTTTACTTTTGTTTATTACCTTTGCAGAACCCGCAATAAATTTTAAAACTATTAAAACAACTGCTTTTCTTTTTACCTTCCGTCACCCTTAGGTAAGGAAGGTATTGTCTTTGGCCAAAAAATTCGGTCGTGAGTTTTAAATGAATAAGCACGTTTTAAGATCCCTAGAATACGATATTACTAATTTTACATTGATGTCTGTATGTGTGTGTGTCCGTGTGTGTGTGTGATAAATTTTTCTCCGACGATAACTCGCAAACTAAAATTCTAAAAATTATGATTTTTTCGTATTCCTCTTCTTTACAACCATATGAAGAGCTGATTAGATTTTGGTTATAATTGTTCAACCGGAAGTACCCTTATTTGAAGTTTTTAACAGTTTTTCTGGGAAAAACGCAGTTAAATATAATTTTTTGACATTTTGTGATCATTAATATGAAAGAAAATCTTATTCTCTATACAATTTGATCATACATTTTCCTTCATATTCAATAGATATAGAGTTATAGAGAAATTAAGAGAGGTTAACTTTAAAAAATCAGTTAGCTTTGCTAAAATTATGGACACAGCACATATATTCAAAAAAATTCTAATTGACAGATGTTAGTGTCAAGTGCAAAACCAAAGTGGAAAGTATAGGATCCGAAAGTAACATAAGTGACAGAGTGTCCCTCGCATAAGTGACTTGCAGTTTCAATGCGAGTACGAGGAAGGCCAAAGAGAATATGGAAGGACTGTGTAGCAGAATATTAATTTGAGAGAGGAAGAACTGTGTGAAGAAGATGCGTTGAATAGGAATGAGGAAGTGTGAAGTGCAATTTACAGAATGTACATTCGTATTATAATAATATTGGATTTATAGAATCTTCCCAAAGGAACTTGCAATATGGAATTTGTAAAAAATAGTGTGTTTGTGTTACAATTTTACAGGATATATAGAATCTTTTCCAAGGAACTTTTGGTATCGGATTTGTACAAATACATTGAATTGACGGAAGGTTTTGTGTTGGCCACAACAGATTTTTTGAACTTTGTTTTCATATACTATCAGATTTTCAATATCCATTTCATATACACCTGTTCATGGAAAGTATAACGAAATATAATTAAAATGTATCCATAAATATTTAATGATGCACGCCTATGCATACGAAGTGCAGTGAAGTTATCTGCAAGTAATATTATGGCTGTGTCCGATGTTGCATTTTGGTACTTAGCTTTAGGATTTAGGTCTTCTTCACATAAATAGAACTTCGAATGAGACACTAAGGACATCTATTGGTTTACTTTAGAACAACAAAAATGACATAATCCGATTTAATTTGTTGCTTCAGATTAAATGTTAATATTAAATTTTATAAAATTAAGAAGCTATTCTTTCATAGTAAATTTGACGTTTTGTACAAATTATAAGAACAAATATGATTTGTGTAATTAGTGCGCGTCAACTTCAAGGCATAGTGTGCTCCTACCCTAAAATCTAATTCCTAAAATTCTAAATAATGACGTTATTTAGGGCTTATAAATTTGGAATTTAGATATAGGGTGATAAAAGTGCAACATCGGACACAGCCTAAATTAGACTGCTTATAAACAACCTTGATTAGTCAATTTTGGTGAACCAAACTATACCTAGATATACTAAAACAAAGAGATACATAAAAAGTTCTTGTTGCGGCAATATTGCGCTCCGCTATGAAGTAATATCTCTGTGTAGAAGCTTTTTAATGGAGTTGTAAAGAGAAAATGGATTCATTTATTATGTCTTAATCTAGCTATAAATTATCCAGAAGTAGATTTAATAAAGCTGTAATGCTGGAGCAACAAGTTTCTTATTTAATATCACAAGGAACAAAGATGTACTTTGGACAATCTTCTTATTCTTATGTAATTTATTACCTAAATCTGCAATCCTACAAATATTATTTGTAGCTGTGTACTTTATCTTAAACACTTATTCATACAAATTTATATTTATGAATCATACAAAAAATATATATATATATAAATTTGTAATGTTTTATGTACCTACTATTTCGTTTGTAGTTAGTTCGTTTATACAGGGTGTTAAAAAAATTTCACAAGTTATCAGGGCATATAGTAGGTACTGACCAAAATGGGTAAAAAATGCTTAATCAATATGGGTACGATCTTCAATAGTTTTCGAGATATAAGGCAATGAAAAATGAATTTTTTCGGTGTTTACCTCTGCTATCTCGAAAACTGTAAGAGTTACTCAAATCTGTCAATAAAATTTTTCTTAAGACAAAGTATCAATTTTGTGACGTTTTAAAAAAAAATGACCTTCCTTTCTGCCTAACCTGTAGGTATCTACTACTTAATACAAGAACAACCAATGCCACAATATCGTAATTTTGAAAATGAATGATTTAAAGGGACCGACAAACCTTTTATTAAATTTTACGAATTTAACATAGTTTTTTGTAAAATGTTTTTCCTAACTTAAACAAATTGGCCAGCCCTGAACTATACTGTCTGTAACATCATTAGATCGCCTTCCAAGTTCTAAAATAGTGCGTCAAAATTACCTGCGTAAAATTACTCTTCAAAATACAACTAATAAAACAATAGGTCATTTCTTAAATAAAATGAATATGAATAGCGCCAGAAGAGATATTTTAGGAAGTTTGCTCACACTTGTATCTTAATCTATGTATTTGTTCTGTTATGATTTTGGCAAACATCGTAATCCTCACGACATCCCTAATCAAAATTCAGTCCTTGTACAATCCTATATTAATATCTAAACAAAGTGACATCGGTGACAGAATACTGTTGTGGGAAACTAACTTACCAAGTTAGACAGCATATACAAGAGATTAAATAGATCAAAATTTGTCCTAAACTAACTTTGAGTGCAAATATAAATCAGTATTTCTTTGCACAGAAAAAGAAGAATTGAAATTTTGTCTAATTATAATTAGATATTATTTTATTAGGCAATATGTCTAATAATTTAGTATAATTTGCATATCTTAATTTAGCATTTTAACCAATCCGAAGTAGATATTAAATATTTTATAAAAAATCGTTAATTTAAATATGCAAATAGTTATTTTAATTACTTATTTTATTTAATTTTATTTCAATTTGTTACTACAAATTTAGAAAATTTAACTAAATCAACTTAGACAATTTAATGAAAACATATTATTAGGCTGAAAATTAAAGATTTGTTTAGTTAATTTAACTACAATTTAGATTTTTTTTCTGTGTGTACACACATCTCATTAATGATATATTTGTAGCGTGTGGCCGTTTACTCATTGCTGGCATGGAGAATGCACCACATGAGTAACTTTTGTGACATTTAGAATTCGAAATAATTTTGTCATCGATCAGGATTAAACCCGGGTTCCCAGATTCGCGACCAGGCACACGGCCACTTGATCCTATTACTTTGAATGCAAATGAAACAAAAATGAAAAAAATAAATGTCGACCCGCGTTTTTGAAATTTGTAACCTATACATCGAAAAATATATGCCTACTTTTTGAAAAAGAAAATGGATTCTTTATTTTCGGCCATCTCTTATACCCCAAAATTGGTATGAGTTACGGCTTCACTAGAAATTCACGGGCTTGGCTTGAAAACTTAGCTTGGCTTGAAGCTTGAAAACTTGGCTTGGCTCGAAATAATATCTAGCCAAGCCTGCCGTTCAGAAAAGCTTGTTATTTCAAGCCAAGCCAAGTTTCTGTTTCATCAAGCCCACGCCAAACCAAGCCGTTATTAAAAAAAGCTTGAATTGTCAAGCTAAGCGAGGCCTTTGACTGTCTAGCAGCTTGGTTGAAAACAAGCTTTTTCAAGCTTTTCATAAAAATTGTTCACGAAGCCGAGCCAAGCCTGCCGTTCAGAAAAGCTTGTTATTTCAAGCCAAGCCAAGTTTCTGTTTCATCAAGCTTACGCCAAACCAAGCCGTTATTAAAAAAAGCTTGAATTGTCAAGTTAAGCGAGGCCTTTGACTGTCTAGCAGCTTGGTTGAAAACAAGCTTTTTCAAGCTTTTCATAAAAATTGTTCACGAAGCCGACAAAACCGTATGGAGGTAATGGACTTTTTCATTACTTACTGCACAATTTTGCAAATTTCTAAGAATTGGGTTCCCAGCAGTTTTGTCTGCTTCGAACATTTATAAATGGAAAGATATGATTTTCATCATCCCTATTATGAACAAATATATATATATACGTATAGATCAATTTACGTGATTATAATTATTAGCGAATTTCACTGTTTGAGAATAAAATAAGCTGAACATCTACGTCATAGAATATTGAAAAAGTACTATTTACGGTTTAACGAATAACAATTAAGACTTTATAGAACTACGGATTGCTTTATTAAAGAGAAACTAGAATATTTTATACAAAAATTTATGCAATTTCAAAACTGTAGTCATTTCATCAATCAGTTCATTTGGCAAAGAAATCTTATCTCCATTTTATGTTTAATTTGTGCTTTACAAAACAAACAAGAAACAAATGGAAAGCTCCTTTGCTCCTTGATGTAAAAAGTGAGGAATATCGAGCTTGCGGCTTGGAGGGAGCGAGGAAAACCTGAAAACCTGATTGACTTCTACAAGTTCGCAATACATCAAAGGAAAACTTTTTCCCAAGACAACTCACGATTCATTTGTATCGTATTAAACATGTCAAACTTTTATTCCTGTTCTTGACTGCAGATCAATCGAGGCAGGAAATATTACAGACTAGTTGGAAATTCACTAAACATGCAATAGAATTCAGCTCGGTGCACTATCATACGAATACGAATTCTTGTCATTTTTTTGTATGAGACAAGAATTTTAACTATTTGAGTAACAAATTTTATCTATGGAAGGTATTTTGTTTTTGGACAGCTTGAAATGTCCGTGAAGAATGATAGTTTTCTTTAGGGTTGAATAGTTTCGTAAGTAGGTCGTCCTATAATATTCCAGTCATGTAAATCTTTTAGTTCACATTGTGATACAGACTTATAGTATTGTCCAAATATACGGGAACAACTGTTGAATTAATGTATAGCCCGTTTAAAGTTAGGTATAGTAAATTGATAATGACTATGACTTGCAGTAATGTTGCGGAAGATCGGTCGGAGTAGAATTAGCAAAAAATTAATAATTATTATTAACTTGCTTTTTATCTAAGAATGTTATATTTATAATCACTTTATTTATTTTAGACAAATTTAATCTCAAATAGAAGTAGAACCATAATTAGAGTGACCATAATTTTTTTTTAGAAAAAAAAGTACAAAAATACCGAGGCAGAATTGAAAATAAAAATGAGAAATTTATTTAGTTTTAGTTTAATTTTGATACAAAAAGTAATTAATAATAAGCACATATAAGTCAAGTAAAACATAATGTTTCATAAAATATAATAAAATAATATAAAAATTGATTGGTACAAAAAATTCTATTACGTTCCGCATCTTGTTTGTACCAATCTTTTGATACCAGTACTTTTGGGAATTTAAAATCTCCTTTAAAATTTGAGGACTGCTCTGGAGCAAATAGAACATTTCAGTATTTGTGCATTTGATGCGCTTGTCCCAGGTAAACAAAAAATGAACTCTAGATTAAAATAAAATTTTCGTCGAGACACTGACATGTTAAAACATTTTTTTTGTTGCTTTAAACTTTTAAACAAGTTAGAAATGAATAAAATACTTAAATAATTAATGTTAGAACTAATATTTGGTGATAAGGGGAAGAACGAAAATACTTGCACGATTGACGCCGAATCTGACCAGTGTAAGACGCAACATATATGTATATTTACAAATATATAGCTAATTACGTTAAGTTTGACTCGATCAAACTATTGTTCTAAAAAAAAGTACATTTACGTGTACTTAATGAACCTTTTAAGTACAGTAGGACATCATTCAAAAAGAAAGTACTGTCCTATTAAAATAAGTATATATGGTCAGCCTAACCATAATAATAAAACCTGCGCTACCTATACAGTGTGTCCCATTTAAAACTGCCACCATTGGGATCTCGAGAACTATAAGAGATACGATGTCGGTTAAATGGAACTTTTTGTGCGCCTTTGGGAGGCCATTTCAGATGTGTTTTTGTTTTTCCAAAAATTCTCAGGGCACTAGATAATGACGAAAAACTGAATATTGTTGATTTTTTCTTTTTCAAATAACTTCTAAACTATTAGTAATTGAGAAAAACGTTTCAAATATAAATGATAGATATTTTTATTGACTAACCAGTGGCGTACGAAATAAATTTTTATAGTCTTAAATTTTTGTGATATAACACAAATTTATATTTTTTTAAATGGAACCCATATCTGATTTTAGTCTCAAAAAATAATTCTTTTTTTTTTCTTTTCAATGATATAAGGGTTATTATGTTTTATATTTTTTTTTTCTCAATTACTAATAGTTTAGAAGTTATTTGAAAAAGAAAAATCAACAATATTCAGTTTTTCGTCATTATCTAGTGCCCTATGAGAATTTTTGGAAAAACAAAAACACATCTGAGATGGCCTCCAAAGGAGCAGAAAAAGTTCCATTTAACCGACATCGTATCTCTTATAGTTCTCGAGATCCCAATGGTGACAGTTCTAAATGGGACACACTGTATAAATTAGTAGCGGCTGGTAGGAATTTATAACGTTCGGGTTCCAGCGATAAAAAATACTGATTAGAACTATTATTCTTACCTTAATGAAATTTACTTATAATTGCCTTTTAATATTAACTGTCCTTAATATGCCAAGATTGCACTTTTTAAATATTAGTACATTTATCAAGTTTTTATTTTTTATTTTTTCATTCAAATTTTTAAGTCTGCTAGTCCTGTTTTTGTCCATAATGAATAACCACTGAACAAAAGTCATGGAAAGCAAGTTAGCCAAATATTTTTGTTATATGTATATCTACATTAGAGTTAAATTTTTATTCATAACTCATAAAACAGCTATAAGACTACTTAAATTTTTAATTTCAAGTTTTTCCTGTAGTTCCATTTTTGAAAATTAGTGTATCCCACTGTAATTTTTTTTACCAATTTTTATGTGTTGCATAACTTATGAAAGAGAATGGGGAAGTTTAGCGAATTTTTTTTATTTTTTATTCCATGGGAAATTACTTGAAAAATGATGTAACATGTCTTATTTTTTTAAAAAATGCCCAGATTTTCCGGAAAAGTCGATTTTAAGCTGTGATGACGTCGGTAGAGGCTTGGCGCAACGTATGTCGGCTTATACATTGACGCACGCAATTGCGGTTACCAGTGAAACGCTTTTACGCTTTGTTACGACCTACGTTTAAGTGGTTCGATTTCACCGTTCTGTCTGAGTTTGCGCATAACTGACTTGTGACGTACTTAAAGTTCACCCAAAAAATATTAATTATAATTAATTATAATAAAGCTATAATTTTAATTTTTAATTTCAATATCAGCAGTCATTTGTGTTTCATTTGTGAGAAAATAGTATGTTATGTAAAATTTTTACCATGCTAAACTTCCCCATTGGCGCCGAAAAGATGGTTAAACTTAATTTTAAGGCCGTTTCTCTGCAGGGGTAGTTTCATTACAAAAAACGTTAATTCAAATGAAAAAATATTAGATGCAGTGTTTGTAGGATTAATGGGTTATGGTTATACAGTTATATAAAAAATTATAGAAAATAATTTTGCTCATGTTTCAAGCACCTGCAATTCGCATTACCGCATCAACATGCAACCAGAACGCATCTTTCATCAAAATAAATACAGACGGCTGAATTGATTTAACGTCACATAAAATAATTTACGTGACGTCACGTAAATACAGTTTTTATAAAAATTTCTGTCCAAACGGTTTTATAAAAATATTTACGTAAAATTTTATGAATGGGATACCGGCTCTTGAAAATCTTTTCATTGATTTCTTGTGACTAATTTAACATTATTATTTTTGTATTTGTTTAGATCCCCCGGTGGTGGAGTAGAGGCGAGGGCGGCGCCGTGATGGCGGATGGCGCGACGTGACCTGGTGCACGGCTGACACCGGCGCCCACCCACACAGTTATGGGGAACCGGTGCTGCAGCAAGAGCCAGGAGGCCGACCTGCCCAGAGTTTATCCGGGCTTGAAGACACCTGGCTCCGATGGTGAGTCCAATATAAATTATCATTAAATAAATAGTTACTTAAAAGCGCGGTGTATAAATACAGAGTGTTGAAAACCATTCGAAAGGTATTTTCTTCAAATATTTCTTTTGTTATCAATCTTTAATTGAATTATGTATTTTTAGAGAGCAAAAGATACCATGCAAATAAGAAAATCTTGAAAAGAAGATATGGGGCCAAAATGACAGCTAGTAATTATGTACATAACCTAAAAATGTAAAATATTAATTCAAAATTTCAAGATTTTCTAAGTTCACCTGGTTTTAGTTTCATAAATTTTGGAAAAATTCCACTACTTTTGTACTGTTTTACGAAAATACCTGTTTTTTTTTGTCACTAGGAATGTGGATTTTACTTGTCGAGTTAAATAAATCACATGAAATTGAAAACTCAGTAAATTTGGAATGAAAAATAAGGACATTTGACATCTATGTACATGATTACTAGCTGTCATTCTGTCACGGGTCCCCTATATCTGCTTGTCAAGAAAGACCAACAAAGTCACATGACTGCTCGCGCCTTATACATTAGTATCCCATGTAAATGTTGTAGTATATGACGTCATTATTTTAGGGATTTTTTGATGACGTAAGTCTTCTGGCTTTACATTTCTACCATAGCAAAATTTCCACTAGAAAAAATAAAAATAAATATATCTTCACGGCATATTACCCATTTCTGGGTGTGCCAATCTGCTTTATCACAGATATCGGTAATGATGATGACATATTTGTACCGTGCGGGCACTCAAAAAAACTGAATTTCAATTTTTCAATACAAGCTCCGAAAAAAATGAAGCCGAAATTAAGCCCTGTGATTGAAATTGACAATTTCACTGAAGTTGTTATAAGGAATAGACAGAAACAATGAGAAATTGTATGGTATTAATTATTTAGTACCTATTCCGTATTTTTTTAAGGATCTCACGTAATACTAGATAGTCTGTTGCATCATATACTACGAGAATGAAGATCATATTTTAATCCGTTTTACATACTCATGTAAACTTTTTAACACATGACGTCATTGTTTCTAGTGATATTGTATTTATGACGCAAACCGCTTGATTCGCTGGATAGCCTATAGTTTTAAGAGTGGTGCTATTCTATCTTTATCAAAAAAAAAATGTTTTTCCTAATATTATCAATTTGTGAGTATATAACACCATTGAATTATTATAAAATTCCATTAGGATTTTAACTTTTTTTTAATTATTTTGTTTCTAGAGTTATCAGATGTCTGTAAATATATTTTCCAATTTTTATATTTTAAATTACGATGTCATATTAAACTTTTTTATTTTTCGTTTTATAATATTACCGTCTACATTTAAGTTTTCACATTCAAATATGAGAAAACTTTTGCTTTTCATGCCTTAGTAGCTTTTTTCTTTTCCAACAATGCGTGAAATCAAGAATCTAATATTATCTTCAGCGTCAAAGGAAAAAGAAAGAATGGAGTAAACAAGTTGTCTCATCCTCTTTCCCTTGACTTCATTCGCGATATTTGATTTCATATTAAATGTCATTGTTTAAAAGGTGGATAATTTTGCGAAAAATATAAATTAATTGTTTACATGTATAATTGTGTTTTCCCAGAGCAACTAAAAATAGTATAATCAATACGGTAAATATTTATAGCGCAGTGCATCTCTCTGTTGTTAAATATAGTTATAGAACAGCTTTTTAATTAGTTTTATTAATTAATTAGCTAATTTTGTAGTAGGAGGGATATATTTAATTTGGATAAATGTACGACTTTACGACAAAGTAATAAACGATTTTTTAAAATAAGAATAAAATTTACTTGAAATTTAATTTCCTTAATTAATATTCTATATATCCTACAACTTAATAAATAAGGTATTTTAATAGAAATTATAAAAATCTATTTTGGCCAGCACAAGACCTCTCGCCATTTCCACAATATGCTATATAAGTACACACAAAAACAAACATATTTACAAATTTTTAATTCATAATTTCCTCTTATTCTTCTAATGTTCGAGATTCTTCCAATTCATTGATGAGATTGGCGCTATATCTGAATGGTAATTATAAATATTTAATTAATATCAAAATAAGAAATATTATTTGTACTTCCCAGAGAAGGTCTTCAGTCATGTCTCTGGAGTTTTGACATTGACATTTATTTGTCAATTACAAACATTTTTATTTTTCCACTTGTTTTCCATGGGGTGCAAATTTCATTACACCATATTATTTTACATATTTATATTTCTCTATCTCTAACTCTAAAGAAGATATAATAAAAATATTAAATGTATCGGATAGAGATTTTTATATTCTTTAATATTTGTAATAACATGAATTTTCAAAAATTAATATTTAGAATATTTTTTTAAGTAACTAATACTTCCGGCTGTCCAATTGTTACCAAAATCTAATCAACTCTTCCCAGTAATGTCAGATTGAGGCAGTTAAACATGTCTTAAGTCTTATAGTATTTGAGAAACCGTGGTTCCAACATCCTTACACAGATATCATCGTAACAATATTATAATCGGATTCTAGGGACCTTAAAACGTGCTTATCCACTAAAATCTGGATATGAGATTTTTGGCATGATTCCAATGCCTCTCTTAGCGAGAGGTAAAAATTATATATTCGTCAGGTAAAATACTAATTGTAGTGTATGCAGAAATGGTCAATTTTCTTTATATTTTGATCTATTTTGATTTTCTTAATATTTTATATACTAGTTGTATCCGTTGCAAATATTTGCAACAAAAAATATTATGGGGTAATGTTATTAAATTATAAATTTTCTGTATATTCAATGTTTGGTACTTTTCTACATGGCTTTTTCTTTAACCACCGCTGCTTTATCGGACGCATAGGGAGAACTCTGGTGAATTATTCAACACAACACTTTGTTAATAATAAATAAATTACTTAAGGCCGGTTTAAAAGTGAAGTAATGGTATATTGAGTATTGAAACTGTCTTGACAGATAAAAATTCAGACCCTGTTTTTTTTATTGCTAATTATTTGATGAGGAACTTTGGATTTTATTGTACAATTTTTTTAGTAAACAGATAAATATATTAAAAATATGCAATTTATATAGAAAAAACGATAATAAAATGCGTTCAAATATTATGTTCGATTTTAAAATAATTGTAAATTTAATTAAAATTTTTACCTTTAAGGTATTTAGATTTTGTCCGTTAGGGTGAATTGAATCGTTAAAATGAATGATGTATTCTCTGATATTCGCCTCTTGAAATATGAATTTGAAGCGTACTTTTTACCTCTCGCTAAGAGAGGTATTGGAATCATACTAAAATTCGCATATCCAAATTTTAGTAGATAAGCACGTTTTAAGGTCCCTATAATCCGATTATAACATTTTTACAATGATGTCCGTGTGACTTAAAAAATATTTAACTGCAGTTTCCTCAATCTGACATTTCTGGGAAGAGCTTATTAAAAATTGGATAACCGGAAGTAATAGTTTCTTTTAAAACAAAATCTTCTAAATATAATATTTAGGAAATTTTTGTTATTACTAATATTGAAAAACATAAAATTCTCCATCTAATACACTTAAAATTTTTATTATATCTTGTATAGATTTAGAGATAAAGACACTGTAATATATAGAATAATTTAATGTTATACATCACAGAGGTTAAGGCACTAAGAAAACTAGTTGACAAATTCAAATGTTTATAACATAGTTTGTAAATGACAGAAGTCAGTGTCAAAAATCAACAGTTTTAATGACATTCTGAAAACTTTTTCTGGGAAGTACATTTAATCTTTCTTATTATTTTATTCATCAAATATTTAAAATTGTAAGTGAAATGCATACATCCATCAGAAATATCACCAATCTTGTGAATCTCTGATATTTAGGAACTGCCTCATACAATGAAAAATAGATATAATTAGAATTGTATGTGTGCAGAAGACATATTAAATACAATAAAAAACAATATTTGGGTAAAGTTCTGTAATTTTTTTGTTATAAAACGACGATTCGATAGCGAAGTGCAATACAATACTTATATAGCCTAATATGGAAATGGCGAGAGGTCTTGTGCTGACCACAACAGATTTTTTAAAATTTTATCTATACAAAACAATAAACATAAATGACGTGAAAACATTGTTTACAAATACAGCAACCGACAATTTTCAGTAAAAAACAAACAAAACATACAAGTGTGATGACCCCATTTTGTAGCCTTTAAATGCAATAAACTTTTGTACTAGTTTTTATTATGTTATATAATATACCGGGTGTAACACGAAAATCGGGCCATAGGCGTTTAACATGGGAAAACAGTTTTTCCTTGCGAAAAGTGGCCTATTAATTTTAGACACAAATGCCTTAAACAAATGTTGTACAGAATTAAATTCTGCATCCAATTCTATAGTCACATTTTCTTTTGTAAGTTTAGAAACCGTTCAAACGCCTAAAATTTTATAAAAGTTACTTCATTTTCTTTATAGTACTATTGAAATAAAATCTCAAACAAATTTTATGACATTTTATCTGTCAGCAGTTATAAAATATAGTTTTCATACTCAATAATTTGTATCTTTACTTTCTCTGTATAATTCTCCATATTCAATTATGATGACTCAAACAGAATGTTTCTGACAGGTAAAATTACAAACAAATATAATGACATTTCACTTGTCAGAAACGTATCTGTCAGATTGTGACATATTTTACCTGTCCAAAATGAGTTATCATTATTAAAAATCTGTTGTAGCCAGCACAAGACCTCTCGCCATTTCCATATTAGGCTATATAAGTATAAGTACTGAATTGCACTTCCCTTCCGAACCGTCGTTTTATAACAAAAAAATACAGAACTTCACCCAAATACTGTTTTTTATTGTGTTTAACATGTCTTCTGCATACATATAATTCTAATTATATATATTTTTTATTGTATGAGGAAGTTTCTAAATGTAAGAGATTCTTCCAATTCATTAACCAGATTGGCGGTATTTCTGATGGATATAAGCATTTTACCTATAATTTCAAATATTTCATTAATAAAATAATAAGAAAGATTAAATATACTTCCCAGAAAAAGCTATCAGAATGTCACTAAAACTGTTGATTTTTGACACTGACATGTCATTTACAAACTATGTTATAAACATTTGAATTTGTCAAGTGGTTCCCTAGTGCCTTAGCCTCTGCGATTAGAATATTCTATATATTATAGTGTCTTTATCTCTAAATCTATACACGATATAATAAAATTTTTAAGTGTATTAGATGGAGAATTTTGTTGTTCAATATTTGTAATAACAAAAATTTCCAAAAAAATATATTTAGAAAATTTCTAAGTAACTACTATTCCCGGTTGTCCAATTGTTACCAAAACCTTTTCAGCTCTTCCCAGGAATATCAGATTGAGGAAACTGCAGTTAAATATTTTTTAAGTCTTATAGTTTTTGAGGAATCGTCCCTCTAACATCCAGACACACATACATACACACACACAAAGACATAATTTTAAAAATGTTATAATCGGAGTCTAGGAACCTTAAATCGTGCTTATTCATTAAAATCTGGATATGCGAATTTTAGCATGAATCCAATACCTCTCTTAGCGAGAGGTAAAAATGGGGAATTAGTCACAGGAAGACAATATACAAATCATTTATACTCTTTTGATCAATCAATACTATATTTTATAATTTCTGATATGTAAACTGTCATAAAATTTGTTTGAGATTTTATTTCAATACCATGGCTAACACTGTAAAGATGTAACTTCTATATAATTTTAAATTGTAATATCCCGGTTACGAAATATGAAAAAGAAAATGTGATTGTGGATTTAGATGGAAAATTTAATTCTCTGCAACATTTTTTGAAGCATCTTTGTCTAAATTTAACAGGCCTCTTTTGCGTAAGCAAAAACTGTTTTCCCATGTTGAACGCCTATGGCTCGTTTTCGTGTTACACCCGGTATCATGTAGAGAACGTAGATGATTATAATAATATTTATATACATTTGGTATTTATAAATCCACAATTTATCTCATATCATATTGTCAGTATCCGCTTTTAGAGGAAACATTTAAAAATATATACAAATCATTGGATTAGTTAAATCACTCTTCATTTTGAATTTGTGGCTACAAGTGCAATGTATACTAACCAACTAATCTCACATTCGTTATTTACTGACATACCTTTGCTTTCCTTTTGCGATATGTAAGAGATAGTATTATCAATCACACACTAAACAAATGCAATATCATTCATTTCTATTTTAGTGACGGACTTGTTCACAACCAAGTTTAGTGTCGGTGGAAACATGGATTATAATTTGAAGTGATGTGAAGTGAAGTGAAAATAAAATTATTTAAAATGGGTATAGTTTTTGTGAATAATTAGTTGCAATTTTCTTAAATATTAATTATTGCACAGATTTAAAAATTAATCGTTGTGAAAAATTATTTTAAATTTTTGACAAATTATATTGAAATTTATTTAAAATATTAGTGAAACATTTAGGTTTTGTATAGTTTATAAATTTGTTTGTTATGATTATAAACAGATAGTTTTGTCTTTGATTTGGCATTCAAAATGGCGGCTATGATATTATAACAAGGAAAATATGTTTAATATTTTGTCTTTTCGTATTATTAAATTATAATTTTTAATATAATATTTACTTTTAATCTGTATTAATTATGAAATACAAAAATTGTTTCACATAAAATTATTTATAAAATTAAAATAAAAAAAAATATTAAACAAGTCATATTTATATCTTTATCATGTACTTTGTATTTGATAAAATACATTTAACATTAAACAAATATGTACATGAATTATTTATTCTTGATAACTACTTATATCTTAAAATTATTAATTTAAATATTTATATATTTCATTTTTATATTTCTATACTCTGTTCACGATAGAAATTTAGCAATGTACAAATATCATATACGCGAGTCACTAGTTTTATTGAGAATAAGAAAATCAGGTAGGCCGTAGAAAACAATAGTTATTTATGTATCAAGGCACTGAACTTATATTTTTTATCACGAATGTGGAATTTATTTGCCGAGGCCTTTTAAGGCTGAGGAATATAAACCATGTGAGTGATAAAAAGGAACTTTAGTGCCGAGGTGAATATTAAATTTTATTTGAAATCGAAAAATTGTGAAAATGAAAGGAATATTTATTTTTATAGGTTTTGTTTAAACAACTGTCAATCTGACATTCAATTTTGCTAATCTCGTACATTGTAATTATCGTAAAGAACTCTCAAAAGTATTTGTTTTATCTCAAATTTTTTTCATCGGAATTATTTATTTTGTTCTTGTACATATTTTTGTTAATTTACATGCAAATTTACTATTCTACATCATACACCTGCCCAAATTATCTTACATGCACAATAATTACCTATCATAAGAATGGCAACACTGCAATTGCATGAAATCATCGTATAATGGATTACTTTAGTGCCGATATCTAAGTTTTTAATGACGATTTTGGTATACTTTAGTTACGATTTAAATTAAAATCATTTTAAACACGTATACCGAGTCTCTACTTTTTATGAATCATAGGAAATACAAAAAGTTTAAATACGTAAAAGTTCGGAATTAAAAACTGCTTTTAACAGAGTGCTATGCAGAAAAAGTTTATTAATTGATATTCGATTGTTAATATTGTTACACTGGGTCTTTTCTGCGATTGTAAATATTTTCATGAATACTTTAGACCTTAGACGAATAAATGGATCATAATTTTGGTACCTAATCATGAACACAGTACAAAAATAAGTTCTACAACAAAAATTCCAAAATTAAGGACCTGATTGACTAAATTTAGTTTCATTTTGTGAAAAATTTTATCTAGGTTAGGCTAACCTTATAAAGATAAAGATATAAATTTCCTTGTACAGTTGTGTAATATAAATCGCGTAAATTTAGTTTTACTTTAAAATCAAAGTGATTTTGTATCTTAGGAAACAAAGCCGGAAAAAAGTTGAACGACGCTTTGGACGGGAAGAGAAACAAAAAGGCACATAATTCGAGTACCTTACAAGTGGATGAAAAGAACATAAACATTGAAAGAGAGAGAGCTTATACTTCTAGAGCAGGTTGATATATATATATTGTTTTTAATAAACATTGGAAATTAGAACGGGTGCCGTAGCACACCTGTCATGGCGTCTGGTAGGACCTGTCAGATTTGTCTACATTTTGTATGAGTGCAAAAAAAAATGTTAACAATTTAACTCAACACGATTTTTGCGTTTGTTTCGTCGAATCCTTCATCAAAAAGCATGCATAGTTGAAGAGCAACAAATCATAAATTAGGGATTCAATCCTACATTTGGTGTAACTCGACTTACAAAGACAGGTCCTACTAGGCGCTATTTCTAAAATTTTAAAATTTCGCTGTTGCAGAATGCTGGTCTGCTGGTCCCAATGATTGGTAGCACTAGTACCATATCAACGACTTGGCATATACTTCAGGGTTGTTAACAAAATCAGTGTTGTCAATATTCTGATTAAACCAAAAATGTACTCATATAGCCATGTTCAATAAATTTGGCTTCACTAATTTATATTGTTTGTACTACAAACAATTCACGGAACAAATCATATTAATAGTAATTTACGTAACAAGACCTGAAAGTGATACTTTACTGGGTGAGCAAGCATATTCCAGAGCGAGCCGTAGGCGAGCTTTGGAAGCTTGTGAGCCCTGTACAATATTTTTTTTGCGATCCTGAAAAAAGAATAAAAAAGTATCATTTTATTTTTTACTGCGAGCAAATAATAAATAAATAAACAACTGATCTCCATGGAAACATTTAGCTTTACCGGTCCCGGGATCGGTAAAGTACTTTCCGATCCCTTATAGACAACTTTCCGAGCTAGCTCAGCAAAGAAGGACTTTCCGGTCTAAATAGTGATCAGAAAGAGCTCATTTTCTGGGCGATCGCTAAAAAACAATTTTAAATAATGCCGCCGAATTTATTGAATATGGCTGTCAGTACATTTTCGGCTTATCAGTATATTTTAACATTGTAACATTGATTTTGTTAACAACATTGAAGTATGTCCCAAGTCGTTCACATGGTTCTAGTTGAGACCGATGTTAGGACTTGGAACCACGCTCATGTTACCAACCTACAAGCTTTGAATTTTAAAATAATCACCCCATTTCTGTAGAAAACGGTGCCAAGCCTTAGCAACATTGCTAAAATTTGTAACCAATAGAAACAAATCTAATTTTCATGTTTTATTCAGCAATTATTATTGGTTGTTTGCTATAGCAAGGTTGCTAAGTTTCTAAGAAAAATATTATTTTTAGAAATATTTTATATTAAAATATAATGCGTCAATAGTGTTATCTATTTTATATGATTCATTTTAAACAAATGATACATTTGATGACTAAATTTTCGGATATCAGAAAATTTTGCTTTAATATTTATGCATTTTATTTCTATTTTACCCAAAATTCTGTTGTAATTTCTTTTAACTTTATTGGAAAGATTTTCATAATTTTATTGCGAAGAAGATAATCATGTAGACTTAGGCAGTGTCCGATGTCGCATTTTGGCATTTAATCTTTAGATTTAAGTCTTCTTCACTTAAATACAACTCCGAATGGCACACTAATGATATCCCTTGGTTTATATACAACACATTTAGAACAACAGAAATGAATTATACAATTCGATTTAATTTGATGCTTCAGATTAAATGTTAATATTGTTTTTCGTAAAATAGTAGCTAAGAATCTATTCTTTGGCAGTAACGAACATGATTGGTTCAATTAGTGCGCGTCAACTTCAAGGTATAGTGTACTCCTGCAAAACCCTAAAATCTAATTCCTGAAATCCTAAATAAGAACGAAGTAATTTAGCACATATTAATTTAGGATTTAGATATTAGGATGGTAAATTTTTTTTTAAGATATCGTTCTAAATGAAAATGTGAAAACCGAAAAACATTTTCGTACCATTATTTATAATTGGAAGTTATTATAATATTTAAGTCTTCTTGAAATTAATTAAACAATATTAAGTCCCCCTCAGTAATTTGTTTCACTGCTTTGGCAGTTTCCAAATCAGCAAAAATTAATTTGTCAGTTTAGCCAGTTTTTAAGTTTCACAGAAATTAATTCTAAAACACTCCTAAAGAAGATTGGTTGGGAGCTTTTAACAACTGGAAGGAAAAAATGATGGAGTGTATTACGAGGTAGCGTCAAAATATTCCTAAAATTAGTCAGAAAATTTTATTTAAAAAAAGGTACATTTTTACATTAATTTCCTTTAAAGTACAGCCCTCCCACATTTACTCACTTGTTTCACCTTTTGTATAACTGTTCTAAACACTCCTGGAAACCATATTCTGAAAGTATCTTTAGCTGTCTCATCGGATTTTCCCTCACCTTCCTTCATTTTCATTTTTAGCTGTAAATACAAGTAAAAATCAGCTGCATTGCAAGGTTGGGAGAATAAGACGGGTGTTACAAAGTGGTAAAATTGTTTTTAGCAAGATAATTTTTCTCCATCAGATAGAAATATACCGGAACGTTGTCATGGAGCAAAACCCAATCTTTTCCTATCTAATTTTCAAAACTTTTCATCTGATTTCGTCTCATAGGCGTCGAAGGATCTCCACTGAAGTTCTTTGTTTACAATTTGACCTTAAGGAATGAATTCGTGGTGAATCACTTTCCCCTTGCTTTTGTCAAGCGAAATTTTTGCTTGTGACGCTCGTACACATTTGATTTTTACATTGCCTCATTTTCGTGTTCTTTTTTTTACATCTGAAGTGTCTCAAATGGTGGTTTCTCTAGCTTCTAGCACAGCGCAGAGTTTGATGTTTGCACGTTGTTTTGAAGACATTTCAAAATCCGACGAATAAAAAAAATTGTAAGAACCAATCTGCATCTTTTGCAGATAGTAACTAAAATGGGTGCCGGGCGGCACGACGCCTTCCCTAGTGATGGCTGCCAACCCAAGAAAAAGAAATTTACCTCCAGCGATCACTTGCTTGGCTCTAGTCAACGATTCCGGTTTCTTTTTGATGATCCTTCGTATTATTAAAGGGAATTATTTTGAACATATTTTAATACCCTCGTATTTCCTCGAAATGTAGCTTTCATCTGTACCTTTTAAATTTCGGTAGTACAGTATGGATGGATGGTAATTTTTTAAGTCTAAAATTATCATCAATCAAGATCCGTTTAAAACAGACCTGTCACTTTTAAAAAAATATGAATACAAGGGTTGGTTATATATTTTTCTTTATATTAAATCATAAATGCGATAAAATTTTATCTTTAATTCATTGTAACAATGGATTCATAAATACAACGTAGAATTGTAATCTTTCTTTTCCAATAATTTGATATACATACTGTATTTATACACAATTATCAAGAAACTCTTAAAAATTATAAACAAGATAATGAACTTTTGCTATCATCAAGTAATAATTCTTAATCAATAATTAAAACTTTTTTACACTTATTAAAATTGTTTTTAATTTCCATACTTTCTTTTAAAAAAACTTTCATTTAATAATTGGTGATATTAGAACTGTACAATGAATGCATTTGATTTTGAAAAGTCGTTATTAGAATTGTTAATCAGTATTAAGATATGAAATGACTGTTAAAATTATTTGTAGAAATATTTTATAATTATTAAGAAGGAAATCTGTTGTACTTGGTATTTAGATCGTGTAATTGGGATCAAAAAAGATAATAACTATTTTCTATATAACAATAAATTGTTTACTAAATACATTTTAATAACACTGCATCTTAAATGTCAATATTGTTTTTACCCGGTGTATGTGTAACTTAATAATGACCATAATTATTTTTCTAAACAAACATTAAAAAAAGAAGACATCTTTATTTGTTGCAATTTTATGTAAAGTAAATATTATAAAATTTATAATTAAATAATGTTGATTCACACATTCAATACCTACGTACAGTAGTACGGGTAGTAGACAATATAAAGAGATTATAAAGGTTTGTGAATTACATAAAATACGTGTGAAGAAATAAGAGAAAAAAAATATTTACAATAATATATATAGACATTTAATATAAGAATTCGGTTTTTCCTTGCCAATTAATTTTAGACAAAAATATTTGAAATGAAAGTTAGAGATAAGTCACTAAACAGATTTTATTTTCTTCGTTTAGTGACCTGCAAAATCGAATTTAAATTGTTATAAATATTGCTCATTTGTAGTGATGTTAAAAATTGGATTTTCAAATAAAAATTATTGATAATTAAATTCTATATCTAAATAACTAAACAGATTTTATTTTTAAGTTTTATTTTACAAGTTACTGAACGTGCAAGATGAATTTGTTTGATGATTTACATGCAGAATTTAATTATCTACTTTTATTTGATTCATTTATTTAAATTTAATTGGGAAGTTTTGCGCAAGGACAATTTTAAACGTCTATAACCCGCTTTTTAGTTAACACACTTTATACATATTTATTATGAATATATCTCAAAAACAAATAAATAAACATAATATTAAACAAAATAAAAATATTAAATTGAACATAAAGCCCGGTCATAAACCTTAAAATATGCTCATATGTTGATATAAATATCACAAAACGTAAAAAAATTAAGGTATCATACGAAATTTGAAAGTCAAAGTTGGTAGTGAGATTACAGGTTTAAATTCCGAAAAGATGTTGAATTCTTCAAATAATTGTTATTAATTACAAAAAACAAACAGTTATCTTTAAAATAATTTTACTTAAAATTCGCTTTGCTTACATTTTTTATAGCAAATTCATTAATTAAATTGATGAATGAGGGATCTAAATTTGCAGCAATTTTGTTTTTTTAAGGCTCATTCACAGCTACGAAAATAAGAAATATAAATAAAATTATAAATAAGACTTCATGGTTGACGTTCGAAAATAAAACGTAAATTAACATCAACTGTCATTTAATACATTCATAATTAACAAGCAATAATGACAACTTCATACCTTTTAAAGCACTGTACGGAATCATATATGCGAACCTACGCCCTAAAACAGCTTTTTAAGATTACATTTAAATTGAAATCTTTTTGCCAGAAGGTAAATTGACAGCTCAAATGACAGTTACTACCTTTTTTTTAGTTTAAGTTCTGTATTTATTTAATATTAAAACCCAACGTTTCGGCACCATAAACTGGTGCCTTCTTCAGGGGAAAACATTGACATAAATATGTGAAATAACAAAAACAACAAGTAACCAAGGTAACAAGAAAAGTTCGTAAATGTTACCTTTTTTAGCGTCTCTGAGTTATACAGATCACTTCTCTGCCAGTTTTTGGGACGGTTTTTCCTCTGGCAAAAGGAGATTTTTTCCTGAGAAGATGCATGTTCGCCGTCCAAGTTATCGCCGGGCATGCATATATTGTCTAAAAAATTGTATACATAAAAAAGGTAACATTTACGAACTTTTCTTGTTACCTTGGTTACTTGTTGTTTTTGTTATTTCACATATTTATGTCAATGTTTTCCCCTGAAGAAGGCACCAGTTTATGGTGCCGAAACGTTGGGTTTTAATAATAAATAAATAAATAAATAAATAAATAAATAAATAAATAAATAAATACAGAACTTAAACTAAAAAAAGGTAGTATTATTACAGATGTTATGTATGTGCTTATTTTTGTGTAAAATATTACTTGCAAATCCTTGTGTTTATGTCTTATGTTTAATTTTATTTTCGAGAGCTGTATGGTTAGGAAGAATGTTGTTAAGAGAGTTGGAGTGAGTCAGTTGAGATGGTTTGGTCATGTGGAGAGAATGATGAGTGAACGACTTGTAAAACGCATATATGTTGGTAAAGTTGAGGGTGTTCGATTGCGTGGCCGTCCAGTGTGTAAGTGGATGGATGTGATTGGTAGTGTTTTGAAGGAGCGTAAGATTCCGAGTGGAAAGAGAAGAAGAGCATGCATGAATACGATTATGAATGTGGCTGAGGCGAAAGAAGTGTGCCTGGATAGGAATGTGTGGCGAAGGATGATTGTTTTGTAAATGTTGTGGTGTGAAGATATATGGTTAGTAAGAATGTTTTATGAGAATGGAGAGACAGCTGAAGTTTTATGTGGACGTTGTGAACGAAGTATGTTTGTACAGGAATGTGTGGCGAAAGATGATTTTTTTTCCCTTTCCCTATTGTTAATATTATTTTTTTTCGGGTTTTTGCTAACCCACTAAGTGGGATACGCGTGATTTTATGTATGTATGTATATATGTATGTATGTATGTATGTATGTATGTATGTATGTATGTATGTATGTATGTATGTATGTATGTATGTATGTATGTATGTATGTATGTATGTATGTATGTATGTATGTATGTATGTATGTATGTATGTATGTATGTATGTATGTATGTATGTATGTATGTATGTATGTATGTATGTATGTATGTATGTATGTATGTATGTATGTATGTATGTATGTATGTATGTATGTATGTATGTATGTATGTATGTATGTATGTATGTATGTATGTATGTATGTATGTATGTATGTATGTATGTATGTATGTATGTATGTATGTATGTATGTATGTATGTATGTATGTATGTATGTATGTATGTATGTATGTATGTATGTATGTATGTATGTATGTATGTATGTATGTATGTATGTATGTATGTATGTATGTATGTATGTATGTATGTATGTATGTATGTATGTATGTATGTATGTATGTATGTATGTATGTATGTATGTATGTATGTATGTATGTATGTATGTATGTATGTATGTATGTATGTATGTATGTATGTATGTATGTATGTATGTATGTATGTATGTATGTATGTATGTATGTATGTATGTATGTATGTATGTATGTATGTATGTATGTATGTATGTATGTATGTATGTATGTATGTATGTATGTATGTATGTATGTATGTATGTATGTATGTATGTATGTATGTATGTATGTATGTATGTATGTATGTATGTATGTATGTATGTATGTATGTATGTATGTATGTATGTATGTATGTATGTATGTATGTATGTATGTATGTATGTATGTATGTATGTATGTATGTATGTATGTATGTATGTATGTATGTATGTATGTATGTATGTATGTATGTATGTATGTATGTATGTATGTATGTATGTATGTATGTATGTATGTATGTATGTATGTATGTATGTATGTATGTATGTATGTATGTATGTATGTATGTATGTATGTATGTATGTATGTATGTATGTATGTATGTATGTATGTATGTATGTATGTATGTATGTATGTATGTATGTATGTATGTATGTATGTATGTATGTATGTATGTATGTATGTATGTATGTATGTATGTATGTATGTATGTATGTATGTATGTATGTATGTATGTATGTATGTATGTATGTATGTATGTATGTATGTATGTATGTATGTATGTATGTATGTATGTATGTATGTATGTATGTATGTATGTATGTATGTATGTATGTATGTATGTATGTATGTATGTATGTATGTATGTATGTATGTATGTATGTATGTATGTATGTATGTATGTATGTATGTATGTATGTATGTATGTATGTATGTATGTATGTATGTATGTATGTATGTATGTATGTATGTATGTATGTATGTATGTATGTATGTATGTATGTATGTATGTATGTATGTATGTATGTATGTATGTATGTATGTATGTATGTATGTATGTATGTATGTATGTATGTATGTATGTATGTATGTATGTATGTATGTATGTATGTATGTATGTATGTATGTATGTATGTATGTATGTATGTATGTATGTATGTATGTATGTATGTATGTATGTATGTATGTATGTATGTATGTATGTATGTATGTATGTATGTATGTATGTATGTATGTATGTATGTATGTATGTATGTATGTATGTATGTATGTATGTATGTATGTATGTATGTATGTATGTATGTATGTATGTATGTATGTATGTATGTATGTATGTATGTATGTATGTATGTATGTATGTATGTATGTATGTATGTATGTATGTATGTATGTATGTATGTATGTATGTATGTATGTATGTATGTATGTATGTATGTATGTATGTATGTATGAGAGCTGTGAACACTTTCATAAGAATCTATTGTTTATATCGTTATTTTTATTTTTATGTATAATTTTATTTTTATTTTCGGAGCTGTGAATAAGCCTTTATGCTAATTAAAATGAAACTTGGTACACTTATCGGTGACATACTAGATCTCAAATTTTAGATGCTTGTCAAAAATAGTGGAGGACCCCAAATTATGTAGGTACTTCTACTACTTCTCCAGTTATAATTAATATAACCAACATCGCAAAAAAAAAAAAATACTAACGTCTACTTTTAAGGAAGGCCTGATTGATTACTTTGTAGTTAATCTATATTTATTTCTGCCATTGTCATGTGAAGTAGCGATAACACTTTTATCTGGCGAATGACTTCTCGGAAAATAATTGTGATTTAGTTGTGTTCAGCCTTGAGTTGATTCCTATTCATGATGAGATGAGATTTTATTCGCGATTTATTATAGCCTTCGTCTCACACTGTGCACACTGCTCATCTCTGGAAAGAAAGGCGAAAATCAGATCCTTTTGAGGTTAAACAACTTAAAGATGAAATTACCTACTTCAAATGAAAAAATCTGTTGTGTGACCTTCCGTCATTCGATGTATTTTGTACAAATCCTATACCAAAAGTTCCTTGGAAAAGATTCGATATGTCCAATAAAAATATAACACGGACACATATTATTTTTAACAAATTCCATACCAAAAGTTTCTTTGAAAAGATTTTATAAATCCAATAAAATTGTAGCATGAACAGACACTATGTAAATTGCACTTGACAGTTCTTTCTGCTTCAGCTTTTCCCTATTTTAGTAAGAGTCGCTGTTTCTTACTCTTTTCTTCCACTCATTTCTGTCCAACGCATTTTCTTCACACAGTTATTCCTCTTTCAAGTCTTCTGCGATACAGTCCTTCCATCTTCTCTTTGGCCTTCTTCGTATTCCCAGCATTGAGAGTTCCAATCCTGAGGCGAGGATGCAAATGCATGTCACTTGCGAGGAACACTATGACATACCACTTTTTGACCCTATACTTTCCATCTTTGGTTTTGCACTTGAAATAGACATCTGACAATTAGAATTTTTTGAATATATCAGCTGTTTCCATGATAAATAGCAAAGCTAACTGATTTTTGAAAGTTAATCTTTTTATAACTCTTTAAATCTATATCTGTTGAATATGAAGGAAAATGTATAATCAAACCGTATAGAGAAGAGCATTTTTTTAATATTTATAATAACATAAAATGTTAAAAATATTAACTGCGCTTTTTTAAGAAAAATTGTTAAAAACTTCAAATAAGGGTACTTCCTGTGAATCAATTATAACTAAAATCTAATCAGCTCTTCATATGAATGTAAAGAAGAGGAATACGAAAGAATTATAATTTTTAGAAAGTGTTAGAGTTATTGTCGGAGAAAAAATTGTCACACACGGACACACATATCTTATAAATTTTGCTCAAATATTATACTATATAGAACACTGAAAACCGTGACATAGGCGTTTAACATGAGAAAATAGTTTTCCTGAAACATCATCTGCCTCGTAAGACACTGGTCATAGTGCGAGTTCATATGGTTAGAAAGAATATTTCAGCTGCTAGGGCTTTACGGCGTTCTTTGGTAGATGGCTCTACATGTGATTAGTTTCCTCTTAAACCATCTATCTTGTATGAGATGTATATCTTACGCCATGCCCATAGGTGGTAAATTGTCTCTGCAAAGAGGCGTCGGTTACACCACACTGATGAGTTCCAACAAGAGCGAAACGCGTCTATAGTTACTAGCTGGGCACGGCCGGCATCTGAAAAATGACCGAGAGGTTGATTTAGATGCTGAAATCTTGTGGAACATACCGAGTGTTTCTTCTAATTCTTTATTATAAAGAATTATATTTTTCAATATTAAATTAAATAACTTTTCTAACCAACCATATATAAAAAAAAAAATGTTCCACTATAGTCTGTCCCAGATGATATTTGAAAAAACTGTTTTCTCATGTTAAACGCCTATGTCGTGTTTTCCAGTGTTCAACTTTTATGTAATGTAAGAATGATTGAACTTCATCTTGTTATCAATTCAATGATATTCTTTAAATTATAGGATTAAAATATTACAATTACTTTCTTTTTGGACTTTTTACTCTTTCGAGTGCTGGTGCGCAATATTTTTATTACTATTGGATGTCTAGATATGATGCTAAATAAAGTTACAATTTGTCACGAGACCTTGAATATAATTTTTTCCTGAAATCGCCATGTAATCTACTACTTCCCTGCCGCAAAATCGGCAGGGAAGTAAAATGCAGCGTTGCCATATTTATTTTCACAAACACATTTTACGTTTTAATATGAAATACAATTATAAAATTAAAATAAATGATGTCCAGTATACAGTTGTTTTAAATTCTTGTACAATTTTAAATAGAGTTCATCAAGTTTCCAATGTGATTTACATGTTAAATGAAGATAGGTTATATGTACCACGGGGTATTCCGGTGATATGGAATTAATGGAAAATAATAACTTTTTTCTATAGTTTCCATCTTCATATAGTAGTAAAATATAATGAAACATGTTTAATAAAAAGTTTCAATAGACACTTACAAAATTGACGTCACTGCAAGAGAGATATAGAAGGTCATGCATACAAACAAACCTCCCCTCGTTGTCTTGCGTCCCGTTCCCTGTTCCTATCTGTCATTGTATTCGCATCTGTTATTCAGTGTTAAACCTAATTCTTTATTGTGATGTGTACGTTGTGTTTAATAAAAATGAGTTTAAAACCAGAAGATGTGTCTGGGGCAACTTTTTTGTTTGATAATATTGAAGATCATTCGATTATTCAACTAAAACGATGGCTAGAGTGTAAAGTCTACGGCTGATGACAGGTCTTTGTTTGTACGGGGTAACCATAGCAACCTTGATTTCTATGCTTCGCCGTTAGAGGCGCTCGTGCAAATTGCAATTTTGTAAGTGTCTATTCATAATTTAATGTTACAAAATTGGAATTTTTACAGCTCTAGAAACGTCCTTGAAATTTGTGACGTCAAGTTGATAATCTCTTGCTCATTTCAAAGTAAATATTTTCGTTTAAAAACACAGATGGTGCCAGTACTTAACACGCGCGGGTATATTTCTTGTTTGACATTTCGTCCACTTTATAATTATTACTCCTACTTTTACCATAAACAAACACAGGACAAACACCGAAATACACGCTGCTACTAAAATCATATGTAAACAAGCAAATGGCTGTCATGAACATGTGGATTTAGGCGCTGAAGTTCGTTGCAGATGTCACCATCGAATTGACGTCATAAGCGCGCCATGATAAGAAAATTTGAATTGCGATGAAATTTTTTAAAATTCATATCTCATGTGATGCATTCATTTTCTTACTCAAAGTTAGATATTCCCTGCCTTGGTAAATAAGTAACTATTACCAATAGGGCACGGATGATCACGTGAGCTATCATACGTTTTGTCCCTTCCTCACTTCAGACTCGATCATAAGCTCTGCCCCATGCTAACTTCAGACTGTATTGTATAACGCAGCACGCATGCGTCAGTTTGAATAGCTGTCACATTTCGTATTTTCCGCTAGAAATATGACAGCTATTCAAACTGACGCATGCGTACGGCATTATAAAATACAGTCTGAAGTTAGCATGGGACAAAGTCAAGATCGAATCTGAAGTGAGAAAGGGACAAAACATATGATAGGTCTCGTGATCTTCCGTCCCCTATAGATATTTTTTTTACCTTCCGTCACCTTTAGGTAAGGAAGGTATTGTCTTTGGTCAAAAAATTCGGTGGTGAGTTTTTAATGAATAAGCACGTTTTAGGGTCCCTACAATACGAATTTACTACTTATAAGATGATGTCTGTATGTATGTATGTATGTATGTGTGTGTGTGTGTGTGTGTGTGTGTGTGTGTGTGTGTGACAAATTTTTCTCCGACGATAACTCCAATACTATAATTCTAAAAATTATAATTCTTTCGTATTCCTCTTCTGTACATCCATATGAAGAGTTGATTAGATTTTGGTTATAATTGATCCGCCGGAAGTACCCTTATTTGAAGTTTTTAACAGTTTTTCTTAAAAAAAACGCAGTTAAATATTATTTTTTGACATTTTGTTATTATAGTTATTAAAGAAAATACTCTTCTCTATATGGTTTGATTATTTATTTTCCTTCATATTCAATAGATGTAGAGTTAAAGCATTATAAAGAAATTAATTTTCAAAAATTAGTCAGCTTTGCTATTTGGAAACAGCTCTCAACTGACATGCAGTGAAAGGCTAAAAAGAAGATGGAAGGACTGTATCGCAGAAGACTTGAGAAAGGAAGGACTATGTGAAGAAGATTTGTTGGACAGGAATGAGTGGAAGAGAAGAGGAAACAGCGACCCCTAATAAAATAGGGGAAAGCTGAAGCAGAAAGTAAAATGTGTCAAGTTCATTTTTCTTAGTGTATGTTTATGTCATAATTTTATTGGATTTATATAACCTTTTCAAATGAACTTTTGGTATGAAATTTGTAAAAAATAGTATGTGTTCGTGTTCGATTTTAAATGATATTATATAGAAACTGTTCCACGGTCCTTTTGGTATGGGATTTGTGCAAAATACATCGAATTGACGGAAGGTCTTGTGCTGGCCACAACAGATTTTTTATTTCTTGCTTTGTATAGAAAATAGTGTCATGATTTTACATGCTTATTTATTTGTAACCAAAAACTTGTTCTTGTTTCAGGGGTCCCTCCCCCACGATACACCCACACCCCCGGGCCGCCCGTGCCAAACGGCGGCATCGACATCATCCGCATCAACACCAAGTCCTTGCCGGAGCTCTCCACCCCCACTCGGCCCACGGCACCCAAGCGCCGCATCGTGGTGGCTCTCTACAACTACAAAGCGCGCGAACACACAGATGTCTCATTCCGGAAAGGAGACCGCATGGAGGTCCTGGCTGACAACGAGACCGACTGGTGGAGGGTTATTCATCTGGGGACGAAACAGGAAGGGATGATTCCATGGAATTTCGTAGCCGAGGAGCAGAGTGTCTTCATTGAAGAGTGAGGAGATATTTTTGTTATTTCTTTATTTACTTTACAGGGTTGGGTTGTGAATAATCCACTTGGGTTTTATTGGTTTTTTCCGGGTTTTTGTGTGTATTTCTGGGTTTTTCTGTATTTTGTTTTATTTACTAATGTCCCGTAAAACTTTATTGAGTTTTTTATACATAAAGATTTAGAGAATAAAATTCTAAATTTTTGTGTGCTAAAATTATTAAATTTGCTCTTCTCATATTGGACTAAACTTAAATTTAAGTTGTGACAAAAAGGATTTTTTCTACTCCCATGCGTGAAGTGAGTACTTCACGTATCAATTTTTATGTGTGAAGTTTGATTTTTTGCACACTGTGCGTGAAGTAACATTTCACGCACCGTTCATTATTTTAAATATTACAAACTGAATTGTATTTTAATAAAACACACATATTAAACACCCGTAACGTTGGTAACCATGGTTACACAAGTCTGTAATACAGAGGTTACAAAAATATAGTATGTAACACGTGTGTGATGCTTATTTTACATTCGGGTGGTTTGCAATACTCGCCTGCGGCTCGTGTCGCAATCTCCACCCTCATGTAAAAATTTCTACTTCACACACTTGCCACATAATATACTATAGTATACGATTATTTCAAAAAATGAAATTCAAGTATACTGTCAAATATAAATATTTGACAGTTAATCTACATTCATTTCTTGAATTAACGTATACTAAATGTACTTTATCTCATCTTTAAATTTCGGGCACCATAAGCGTAAATTTAAAATTATAACACTGAAAAATTCAGGATTTTATTCTCTAAAATTGTATGTAGATAATTTATGAAAAAAAACTGTTTGTTATAGGCCTATAATTTTGTATTTCTTTATTTTACGCTATTTTAGTAGGTATACGAATTTCATTTAATTGAGTGGGGATTTAAACCACAAGAACCCACATTGTTTTTTGCAAGGTGGTTTTTTTCCAATACAACCCTGTTTACTTACTAATTTAAAGTTAATGAGACGAACATCAGGGGCGTAGGAAGGGGGGCGGGGGGAGACGATATACTAGATTTGACCTTATTTAGCAATAAAATTTGGAACGTAAACTTTTGTTACATATGTTATGATCAGAAAAAAAATCCGTTGTGGCCAGTGCAAGCCCTCTTGCCATTTCGATATTAGGCTATGGAAGTACATACTCTATTTAACATTTCTAGTACACACACAAAAACTCTAATTACATCAGTTATTAATATATTTTTATACTTTTTAATTCATTCTATAAATAAGTTTCCTCCTACTCTTTTAAATGTTCGAGATTCTTCAAATTCATTGACGAGATTGGCGGTATTTCAGAAAAAGCCTTCGGTAATATATCTGGATTATTTGGGCTGTGAGATTCATTACAACGATATAATAAAAATGTTCAATATATCAGAGAGAGAATTTTATATTCTTCAATATTTGTAATAACATAAATTTCCAAAAAATAATATTTAGATTTTTTTAAGAAACTGCTATTTCCGATTGTCCAGTTGTTACCAAAACCTTTTCAGCTCTTCCCATTAATGTCTGATTAAGGAATACGTAGTTAAGTTGGTCTTTATTCTTATAGAATTTGACAAACATCCACACGTACATACATACATACATACATACATATATACATACACACATGCATACATACATACACACACACACACGCACACACAGACACACACACACAAACACACACACACACACACACACACACACACACACACACACACACACAGCATTGTAAAAATGTAAAAATCGGATTTTAAAGATCTTAAACGTGCTTATTCACTTTGTACAAGAAATGTTATAACTACGATATTTATGTAAAATAAATGAGATTGGCGAGAATTGCTAGCCACAACAGATTTTTTTTGTAAAAAGTAATGTTAATTTTCAGTTTCCTATTAGAACTGAAAAAAATCGTTACTCGTATGTGAATGACTCTCGACCTAATTTTTGAAGTATTATTCACGTGAAAAACTAGTGACCTATCCACATCTACATTATGTAGCTCTATTCTTGATATTAATCAATGTCACAGACCGAAATTAATGCTACAAAAACTATCTGTAGAACAGTGTGTTGACAGAGTGGTTCCATTTAGGTTAACCGATCGAGATCGGATACATGCATAATATATACGCTTATAATACACTCACTCAACTCAAACAAAACTTGCTAGCAAATTAGACATTTATGGCAATTTGGAATTGGGTTGCAAATTAAATTATGTTTGATAATTTATAACAATGGAATACCGTAAAAGTTACTGTTATTTGCTATGAATTTGATTCATTTTGCCAATTAATTTCGGAGGCAGACTATTAGGAATGAAAATTATGTTTAATGTAGAATATTTAACCATTCAATTTGGCATCGCATACCTATTAAATATACGGAATTATTACACAATTTGATTGGAAAGGTCTTGCCTCGATTCCTTTATTTCCCTAATAGTAACGTAAGTAAGAACAAATATTTATTTCCTTAAATCGTCATTTAAACTACTTCTTCGTTGCCGCAAAATCGGCAAGGAAATTGAATTTCCCTGCCTGGGCATGAAAGTCAAATGCAGCGTTGCCATACTTATTTTCACAAACACATATTACATTTTAATATGAAATATAATTATAAAATTAAAATAATTTATGTTCAGTGTACAGTAGTTTTAAATTTTTGTACAATTTTAAATAGAGTTCCTTAAGTTTTGAATATGATTTAATTGTTAAATGAAAATAGATTACATGTACCATTCAGTAATTTTGAATTCTTATACGAAACATTCAAAAGTTACATCAAACCTATCTGATTTTTTTAAACTCCTATAGCTTACACATGCAACCGGATGTAACTTTTTGCCTACATTACCGATTGAATATTTAGATAACTAAAATAAATATATCATCACGGCATATTACCCATTTCTGGGTGTGCCAGTATCTACAACACATGTAGACATCGGTAATGATGACGATATATTTTACCGTGTGGGCGCTTACCAGGCGTCACCTCACGGGCCTTCATAGCTGACGTGGAGAGTGCACCACAGGGGTCACTTTTGTGCCATTTAAAATTGGAAATATTTGGCGTCAGTCGGGAATATTTAGTTCATATTTTTTTCACTAGATACCACTAATAGTACGCATTAGGCAACTCTCCCCTTTCTAAATATTATAAAATATCTAATAGTTTGTTTTTTTTTTACTTTTTCTTACATCTTGATAAATGAATATTAGACTCTCGGGTCTATTCAGTAACTTAGTGGTTAATTTTTAACAACTGGTTAAACATTTTACCAATAACAATAATTAAAAATTCAATTTTTTGTTCAACATACTTGATTGGTTAAATTTTTAAACCAGTTGTTAAAAATTAATCTCTGAGTTACAGAATGGGCCCGAATATCTAGTTTTATGAATGATTTGATAATTTAAGCGTTTCTCTTTAAAAAATATACAATACTTGTTTTATTGCTTACAGCGTCAATTACAATGGAAATGTAGGAGTGTAAAACAATACATTGGGTGGGAGCGTTAAAATTAATTGAAGTGATTTGAAAAGAATTGGAGCAATTATTGTCCTCAATTCCGTATTTATAGCGAAACACTTATTTCAGAACTCAACCTATGTTATTTAATTAAAACATACTCAAATTTAAAACTTATTAATGGTTGCTCTTTTATTTGAAGTATTTTTCTCCAAAATGTGGTCCGCCACCATAACAAAAATGATAAAATGTACACTCTGTACTAAAAGTACTATTCTATAATTAACGATTAAGAAAAAAAATACATTTTTTTAATAACTTCTTTACGAGATATTTGAGATTTGTTGTCTGTGTCTTTCTTTCGCAGCCTACTATAGAGTCTGTTGCGGAGCGAGAGAGAGATAGGAGTGTCGCCCTGACGCCATATTGACATTAAAAATCAAATGCAACTGAACTAAAGACAATTAAGACTTTTTAGTACTACGAATGCTTCAAAATTAAACGAACTCTCATTTAAAATAATAAAAAAATTAGAGTGGAGGACCCCATTATCGTTAAACAATTGTTAGAAATAAAACATTGCTAGTCATCTGCTCGCTAATCACCCTTATTCTATTGTTCGTGCTACCAGTCAATATGTTTGAGCATTATTCGAATGCACTTTCTTTAATGATAATTGAAGTTACATTGCTTTAGTAAAAGCTGGGAGAGTTAATTTGAATATTGCAACAATGATTATACATTGAATACATGTAAAAATATAATATAATCTCTTGCATAAGATCTTTTGGTTTGAGGGCCCCTCAATTAATTTTTCTCCAGAGCCCAAGATTTCTTAATCCTTCAACTTCTTGCCTTTAAATGCAAATTAAAACATTTTTAAATCAGTATTTACGAATTACATACAGGGGGTATCAGAGCTCGTGTAACAAGGAAGAATAGCGTATTCCTGAGTACATTTTGATGGTATGTCCGGAAACTTTTTGTTACAGAGTTACAGGACTTTAAAAGTGTACCTCATGAAGCACATTTTTGTTAATAACTCTGATACTAGTTGCATTAAAATTTTGAAGCTTGGTATGAGAATACTACTTATTTAAGTGCATATTTATACTTTCTTTTGTTTCTGTATCTCAACCAGAGGCGTCTCATATGGGGAAGACATGAAATTTTTTTATTGCTATTTTTTGACCTATTAACATTTTTTTTTATTTTTACCTATAAAATATTGCATGTAATACAAAAATACAAAAAAGGTAATCTTGATAAAACTTGATATACACAGTAGTTTTTGAGATTTTAATTTTTAGAAAAAAAATAATTATCGAAAATTTTTAGTTAACAGTTAAAAATTAATCTACTAAGCATAGGAAACAAAGCAAAATATAAGAACGAAACAAAACTGTTTATAACTATTGTTATTTACGTTATTTTTGATATTGGTATTTGTTTTTTACCTTCCGTAAAAGGAAGGTATTGTCTTTGGTCAAAAAATTCGTTGGTGAGTTTTTAATGAATAAGCACGTTTTAGGGCCCCTAGAATACGAATTTACTATTTTTAAGATGATGTCTGTATGTGTGTGTGTGTGTGTGTGTGTGTGTGTGTGTGTGTGTGTGTGTGTGTCCGTGTGTGACAAATTTTTCTCCGACGATAACTCCAATACTACAATTCTAAAAATTATAATTCTTTCGTATTCCTCTTCTTTACATCCATATGAAGAGCTGATTAGATTTTGGTTATAATTGATCCACCGGAAGTACCCTTATTTGAAGTTTTTAACAGTTTTTCTTAAAAAAACGCAGTTAAATATTATTTTTCGACATTTTGTGATTATCAATATGAAAGAATATCTTATTCTCTATACGGTTTGATTATACAGTTTCGTTCATATTCAATAGATATAGAGTTATAGAGACATTAAGAGAGATTAACTTTCAAAAATTAGTCAGCTTTGTTAAAATTATGGAAACAACAGAAAAATTTAATTGACAGATGTCAGTTGTAAATGCAAAACCAAAGTTGAAAGTAGGGTCAGAAAGTTATGTGTGAATGTGATAGAGTGTCTCTCCAAAGAGAAGAAGATGGAAGGACTGTGTAGCAGAAGATTTGAGAGAGGAAGAATTGTGTGAAGAAGATGCGTTGGACAGGAATGATTAAAAGAGAAGAGTAAGTAACAGCGACCCCTAATAAAATAGGGAAAGGAACTTTCGGTATAGAATTTGTAAAAAATAGTGTGTTCGTGTTACAATTTTATAGGATATACAGAATCTTTTTCAAGGAACTTTTGGTATGGGATATATACAAAATACATTGAATTGACGGAAGGTTTTGTGCTGGCCACAACAGATTTTTTTTTTTTTGAAATTATAAAACTGGAAAATGTTAGGGCTGGTGAATATGCAGATATAGTGTTTATTTATGGATATTGTAACGGTAATGGTTGCCATACCTCCAAAGAATATCAACGTAGTATCCAAGAATGAATTTATATAAATTTCATTGTTTCGTAATTATTACTTAAATTTTTTGGATACTTATTTTTTTCTAATATTTAAAATATCTCAAAAACTACTGCGTTTATCAAGTTTTAACAAAAGTACTTTTTGTGTATTTTTGTATTGTATGTAATATTTTATAGATAAAAATAAAAAAATGTTAATAGGTCAAAAATAAAGTGCACTTTTAAAAGCCTATAACTCTGACGAAAAGTTTCATATAACATTAGCTCAGGAATACGCTATTCTTTTTTGTTATACGAGCTCTGATCTGATACACTCTTGCCCGGTTGCAGAAACGTTCATCAATTCCCTGATCAGTCAACGGTTCGTCAAAATAAACAAATGCAACGCGATTTTTTGACAGCAATGATTTTAATATCATAAGAACAAGGAAACTGATTCGAATTTGTTAATTTTGATGGACCGTTAACTGAATAAGGAAGTGATGAACGTTTTTGCAACCGGCCATCTGTATAACAATATATATTTTGGCTTTAACGTACCTATTAAATATAAATATTATAATGTATTTCTTATCCTTATCACTATATTGAATTATTGATTAATAATACCAAATTTTAATGGTATGAGTCATTTAAGATTTGTATTAAACATATTGCTGTTTTTTATCAACAATGAAATAAACTTAAAATGTTCTAAATTAAGAAACCCAAGTAATAAACATAAGGCTGTGTTTAGTCTCCCGGTCCCGGTACCCGTATTAATCCCAGTTTTGTAATGACGACACATAATATTCTTGTTAATGTTAAAATTCACAAAATAAAAATGACAAAATTCTTTTTCTTTCCAGTTGGTTTTTCGAACAAGTTTCCCGCAAAGAAGCCGACAAGCTGTTACTTGCAGAAGAAAATCCCAGAGGGACATTTTTAGTGAGACCTTCTGAACACAACCCTCACGGGTACTCACTTTCAGTTAAAGACTGGGAGAAGAATAGAGGTTACCATGTGAAACATTATAAAATTAAACCGCTCGATAACGGCGGTTATTACATTTCCACTAACCAAACTTTTGGCTCGTTATCCGAGCTGGTTAAGGCGTATCAGAGTAAGTAATTAAACTAAACAGCTTAAGCTTTTCCCGCCATTTTTTTTGAAATTCATTGTTCACAAAGTAGACTACCTTGGATCTACAGTGTGTCCCATTTAGAGGTGCCACCATTGGGATCTCGAGAACTATAAGAGATACGATGTCGGTTAAATGGAACTTTTTGTGCGCCTTTAGGAGGCCATCTCAGATGTGCTTTTGTTTTTCCAAAAATTCTCATAGGGCACTAGATAAAGACGAAAAACTGAATATTGTTGATTTTTTCTTTTTCAAATAACTTCTAAACTATTAGTAATTGAAAAAAAACATTTCAAATATAAAAGATAGATATTTTTATTAGCTAACCAGTGACGTACGAAATAAATTTTTATATCCGTAATTTTTCGAGATATAACACAAACTTATATTTTTTTAAATGGTACCCATATCTGATTACAGTCTCAAAAAAATCATTATCTTTTCAATGATGTAAGGGTTATTATGTTTTATATTTGTTTTGCTCCTAAAATTTAATTTTTCTCTTTATTTTCCTGAACTTTCGTATTATTTCCCAAAAAAAAACATTATTATTTTTATTAATTATATTGTATTTCATCGAAATAATTTGTTTTATGCCTTTATTACTTAATATTTTTATTCTAGACTCATAATTACAAATTACACTATAATGTGCCAACGGCGACCTGATACAAAATATTATAAAAATTAATTTGATGCGAGTTTTCAGCAATTTTTTTTAACGAAATAACTTATTTAAATACAAGAATTATTTCTAAATAGAAATCTACCAATATTTTCAAAATAATTGTGAATTTAATACAAAATAAGGAAAAAATAATAATTTTTAAGGCAAAACAAATATAAAACATAATAACCCTTACAACATTGAAAAGAGAAAAAAATATAAGTTTGTGTTATATCTCAAAAATTTACGGATATAAAAATTTATTTCGTCCGCCACTTTTCTCAATTATTGATAGTTTAGAAGTTATTTGAAAAAGAAAAAATCAACAATTTTCAGTTTTTCGTCATTATCTAGTGCCCTATGAGAATTTTTGGAAAAATAAAAGCACATCTGAGATGGCCTCCTAAAGGTGCACAAAAAGTTCCATTTAACCGACATCGTATCTGTTATAGTTCTCGAGATCCCAATGGTGGCACCTCTAAATGGGACACACTGTATACACAGTTCTATATTTTTTTTATTTATTTATATATATATATATTTATTAATTTATACCGTGTTTATTTATTTAATTTATTTTAACACATTTATAGTTTACACTTCTATAATATTCAAACAGTAAACAAATAAAATTTATATAAATAAACGTTTCAGTAATAACATTAATTATACTGGCACTGAATATTTGCACCATGTAACAATTCTATCTGAATACTTCCCTGGCATGTTTCTTCCACTGTTTATACTTATAATGGTCGCTGGATTTCTAGAGGAAAATTTAACGCCGGTAAATGTCTCGCATAGAGATTTTATCGTCAATAAATTAATAGCGAAGAAAAATAATCGCAGGAAAATTAGGTCGTAAGAAAATTGATCTCAGGATAATTTGTTGCCGAGAAAAATTAACACAAGATTAAAATATTTATATTTTACATGTTATGAAGAAAATGATTTTTTGATTAATTGTTCAATACAGAAAACAACAACCAAAAATTTAACATTTTCAAATAATTTTTAGTATTTTTGATGTTTTTTTTTATCAATAATAACTTTTAGAAAAACGCTGTAAATATGCAAATAAGAATAACACGAACAGAAATTATAAAATAATATATATATTTTTATAGTGTCTAACATAAAATAGGCATATTAATATAAATATAAATAAATGAAAACAATAAAAATTCTCATATATTTTTTTAAATTTTTATACGTACAGCTCCTGGCCATATTATTAGACACTTTAATTTTTTATATTTATTTTTATTTTCAAGAACAATCTTTCAAGTATATCTACCATTATTGTAATCAATTAAATTATATGAATCCTATTGAGAATGCGTGGGAGCTGCTGAAAGGAGAAGTGGCAAAAGAGGTAATCACCACAAAAGTTCAACTGATTGAGAAGATAGTACATGTTTGGAATAATCTTCCACAGATGGACGAAACGCTACAAGCATGTATTAATAGTATGTCAAGAAGAATAGAAGCCTTATTAGCTGCTAAAGTTGATTTGACAAAATACAAAAAAAAGTTTTATAATTTGGCATATACAATTACTTAATTATATGATTATTTTTCTCAAAACTGTGTATTTTATTGAAGTAGAATGTTTAGGCATGGAATATTAAAAATAATATCCTGTTTTAGTCATTTTGGACGTAATATATTAAAATATCTATGTGTGTCTAATAAATATGGCCCGGGACTGTATATAGAATTAAAATTTGTGACGCTAATGTCACTACAGTTCATATAAAGACGCGACTGACGTGAGATATTTAAACACCAACGTGTTTCGGTTCTTTCATCATATGCCGCAGTCACGCTGACATCACAACTTTCGCGCCAAAACTTTAATGATTATTTTACTCGCTATTAGCATAATTTTAATAAATATTCTACTATTAAATTTGTAATATTAAGTATGTAACACATCAAAATAAACTTGGATAGACGAAATAATTCAGTACACGAGTAGTTTTGTCTGTTATGTTGTACGATTCAGTAACGATCAATTAAGGACAATAATTTATCCATTAGCAATTTTCTGGCGACCAATTTTCGTATGGTTAATGTTTCTGCAATTAAATTGTCGTTTTAAAGTTAACGGAAAAATCTTGTTTTCCTTTTCAGAGGACGCGCTAGGGCTGTGCCACGTTTTGAGCAAACCATGCCCAAACAAACCTCAACCCCAAATGTGGGACCTTTGCCCCGAATTCCGCGACAAGTGGGAAATCAGTCGAAACGAGATCCAACTTTTGCGCCGGTTGGGCCGCGGAAACTTCGGCGAAGTGTGGTACGGCAAATGGCGCAACCATATCGAGGTGGCTGTGAAAACTCTACGAGAAGGGACTATGTCCACACAAGCATTCCTCCAAGAAGCTGCCATCATGAAGAAATTTCGCCATAAACGATTAGTTGCTTTATATGCAGTTTGTAGCAAAGAGGAACCTATTTATATTGTGCAAGAGTATATGAGCAAAGGATCTTTATTGGATTTTTTGAGAAATGAAGAAGGAAAGGATTTAATATTTGAAGATTTGATATACATAGCATCACAAGTTGCGTCAGGGATGGAATACCTAGAATCTAAACTTTTAATCCACAGAGATTTAGCGGCAAGAAATGTTTTAATCGGTGAAAATAATATAGCAAAAATATGTGATTTCGGTCTAGCTAGAGTAATAGAAGATAACGAATATTGCCCTAAACAAGGGTCCAGATTCCCCGTGAAATGGACAGCACCCGAAGCCATAATCTACGGTCGGTTTTCCATTAAATCCGATGTTTGGTCTTATGGAATCCTCCTCATGGAACTGTTCACGTACGGACAAGTTCCCTATCCAGGAATGTCAAGTAGAGAGGTTATAGAAAAAGTAGAAAATGGCTACCGAATGCCCAAGCCAGTAAACAGCCACCTACCGGAAGACATCTATCGGCTGATGCTGCAATGTTGGGATCAGAATCCTGAAAAGCGCCCCACGTTTGAGTTTTTGACTCATTATTTTGAGTCGTTTAATGTCACCTCGGAGATACCTTACAGAGAAGTGCCAGACTAGATAGCAGGTAAAGACAATTTGCACGTTTTGGTTAATGTATACCTGATGGTATGCTGTACTACTTATTTATATAACGAGAATATTTTTACAGTTTCTATCGTAAAACTGCCTGGTATCAGTGTATTATTTCATTAGCTTAGGATAAGTACTTGTATGACTGCGATCTCATATTTAAGTCAGTACTTAATTACTGTTTCGTATTTATACTAAAGCTGGTTTCACACTTCGCAACTTTAACCGAAATTTTAAATGGGAACGAAGGTTTCCTGCAATGGTAAATCAGAATCAAAAGATTTTATAATTTTTTGAAAACATTCTACAGACTGTTCAATTTAAGTTTGACACCAATTGTAAGAGATATATAAGGTTGGTTAAATTAGCAAAGACAAAAAAAATAAAAAATGTTTCTACCAATGGTTTTCAAAATACGGGCCCTATCTATTTATTTTAAATAAGAACATATGTTTTATTTACTTATTCGTTATTTAAATCTTAAAGGCAGTAATGCACTTTACCAGTACAGGTTGTCCAGTGATGCTTATTATATTTTTTGCACGATTGGGCATTTTATAACATTTTTATATAATTTATGAAATAAAATTAAATAATGTCAGATTTGACCCTACGAGTAATTCTAAATGCAACTATAATTTGTATTTATTTTAATGCTTTAGCTAAGGTGACTTACAAATTATTTATTCACTTACCGCTCGTGGGCTTTTTGTACGATTTACTGCCTTTTGTGATCTTTAGCAACCAAATCTTGATCAATAAATAAAACATACTGCCTTGGAAACCCTATTGGTAAACATTAAAAAGACAATCGATCGTGCAAAAATAATATAATTTTGTATTCAAAGATATAATATTTTTATACCCTCGCAGAACGATTTTGAATATGCATATAAAGTTATATATGTATTTTTAGAACCATTGTTCAAGGTTGTAAAGAGTGTAATTATTGACCAAGTAATAAGATTATAATCCCGAGGGATATCTTTCGCCTTTAAAAACGATTTTAATGTTTTAATATTATGAATTTTAATATTTTAAGCTTGCTTCAGCATTTCATTACGACAGTTCTCTTTTATGTATTAATATTTAGGATAAACATTAATTATTGATCACTAGGTATATCCAGCCAAAGAAATCTGACCATGGAGTCAATAATGATATGTTTATCTTTATAAGCTAGTATGAAATATTTTGTAATATTCGTGTAAAATAGTATTTCTTTGCTAATTTAACTAACCAAAAAATAATTCAAAAACTGTTTTTATTCTGTATGTAATAAATTTTAAAAAATGTTTATCCTACAAATATCAAAAATTAGGAAACATTATCCTCATTGTTTAAAGTAAATAATATTGCTAAAAAAATTAAATATTATTTACTTGTAACTTGTAACATTTAAAAGTGTATCAAAATATATAAAAAGATATTTATGACAATAACTTATTGTACAACAAAATTAACTTTTAGTTACTAATTCGTAATAAATATAACAAATATATATACACATTTATTAACTAATATAAACATATTTTACAGTTAAAATGTATATAAAGTAATAGTTACAACTTGTAATGTAAAATACATATAACGGTTTTTCTCGGTGAAAATTGCTCAGTGTGGACCAGCTTTACCTATTCCACCTTCGTTTATTTCATATTCTAGTGTCTAGTACTTGGGTTAACTTCTTTTGTATACTGTTCTTTATACGGTGCGTAATACCAAAGCTTATGATTCAACTAAGTAACGAACAAATCGAGTAATTAGTACAATGTAATCGCGATTAAGAAAACGAATTTAGAAGTCTCTAAAACACGTTGAAGGTAAGAGGTTATCGGACCAAAATTACAATTCTTTCAGCTTGTTTCATCTTCTTTCGGTGAGGAACGTTTTCTTATGTGGTTCCTATCTTATGTGTGTAGTGTTTTTTTGTATATTGATGTATGTCATTGTGTATGTGGAATTTACACTGAATGGGTGTAAAATTTTATTCTCTCTATTTTGGTTATTTTTTGTTTTGTGCAATATTTTAATTTATGAAAACTTAAAAATTTATGCTAGAAATTTACAAATTTATTCGATTTTCACTTTTTGTTTAAAAGTAGAAACAATATTTGTGTTTAAGAACAAAATACCTCACATTTTTTGAATATGAATGTAGTATGCTCAGATTTCATTTCGGCGAAAGAATAAGATTATAGTTTGTTCATAAAAAGGGTGTAGAAGTTGTTATAAACCGCTTTTTACACTATATTGTATATTGAACAAGTATTTGTGCAAGAATTGTACGTAATTTTGTTCAGTATCCAGAAATATTTAAATTAATAAAATAAAAATGAAACATATCTCTATTATACATAAAAATTTACAATATATGAATTTCTACATCATATTTGACCCCAAATTTTTATTTTAAATACATATTTCTATCTTATTGAACAAAGGAATGTGTTTTAAATACAGTTTTTGCTGCTAAAACTAAACCTTTTTTGTACATTTACTCATATCGTATAAAGGTGGATTTGAATTGACCACACATGAAATAATAAATTATGATAAGAGCATGTTACGAATTGAGTTGCCATTGTTACGTAAAGAATACTATATGTTTTTATAATATGCCTGAAACAAATTAATTTCTTCCTTTCATGAGCTTTAAAATGCTGTTTGTTACTATTAATTCCTAAATAAATGGCTGAAATTACAGTTTTTTTTGCTAAATCGTAAATAAGCTAAAATTCAGTGAACGTGTTAATATATTTTGTACATTTAAACTGGCTTTAATTTTCTATGTAATACCTACTTTAATGAACTAATATTTCACAATACCAGATATTTTTCTTAGGTACATTTTATGAAATATTTATGTAATAATTTATATCCGTATCATGAATCAGGAATGGGAATTTTTGGAATTCAATGAATGAAAACTGAAAAAATTATTATACTGTATTTGAAATCTGAGCATAATATAGTGTTTACAAACAATTATAAAATATGTACTAAACTCTCTTCTCGTATTGCAACTTTAAGCACAAAGTGAAAATGTTTCTTCTAAAATCTAAATCGAATATTTCCGTCTGAAGCCCTGACTTCCGACTAGCATGTAATATTCTCGTAACGTGTGCGTAAATGATGTAAAATTATTTTAATATCAAATAACCGTGAAAGACTGGAGTTTCACCACACTTGAACCCAATAAGAACATACGTCCATTGTTATAAAGGGTGAATAACAGGTGTAATTTTTTAAAATAAAATCAGTATTGATTTATTATTGCGTATGAATCATAAATGCCATGATATGTAAGGAACATTAGTATTAATGGCTATGACACAATTTTACATATGTACATAAGCATTGTATCTATACAATAAAAATACATTTCCAGTACGATATGTATTATTCACCTAATTGTTTCAACCTCATTTTATAGTTTTTATTGTCTTTAAATATATTAGAATCTATTATTCTACACTTGCTGAATAATAATGCCTTAAACCACTAGTACATAATAATTAGGTTACATATTAAATTCATGTCTTTTGATACATTTCAAATATTTTATGTTCATTTTTTGAAAATAGCCATTTATCAAATTATGTACGAATATTTTGTATCACAAAGAGCTATTGCAAGAATTTTTATGACTTCTAAGTACTTAATTTTAAGAGATATTGTTCATTAAAGAGCCTGAAAGTTGAAAATATCACGAAATTTAATCTATTATTCTACACAAGCTGGATAATAATGCCTTAATCCACTAGTACATAATAATTAGGGTACATATTAAATTCATTTATTTTCCTAAAATTAGGAGCTTCTTCTAACTATAATGTAAACAACTACTTTATACATTAAATAGGATTAAATAAAACATACTTTTTATAACGAAAAAAAAAGTTTAAAAAATAGTTTTTTTTTTTTCGTATTCTGTCCCAATTCTGTAAGGAAGTTGTCTTCACAACGTTGCTAAAAATTATAACCAATAGAAACAAATGTAAACTCTGTCATTTTCATGTTTTATTCAGCGTTCGCAATTTGCTATAGCAATGTTACTAAAGTCTTAACTTTCTTACAGAATTAGAGAGATTATTTCTAAGTTAAATTAAGGCATTGTCATTTTAAGCAGGCATTTGTATTTACGTCAAAATGAGGTTTTCTTAAAAATATTTCCTATCCTATACATCTATTTGAAAATATTTTTTACTTCTATTTAAATGCACGTTAACACTAATATAATGAAATAAATAATTTATTTTTTTTGTGTATCGGACAAGGTAACTGGATTTTTCTTGTTATAAATATTTACATAAATTCCTAGCACGACTAGAAGTCCGGATCATAAATACCGGAAATTACAATAAGATTTTAATGATTTTATTGCTTTAAATTTGCATCATTTATACGTCAAAAATAATTGTTTAAATTGCAATTTATCGATCAATCAAAAATAATTATGATGGACAAATATGCATATGCGAGACAAAGTAATTAATATTGTAGATTACACTAAAAATAACATTATTTCAAAATTATGTTATACAACAAATTATTTTGTTTAGTATAGTTAATATGGAATTTAGGTTTGCATTTCTTTAGAACAGTTTTTAATTTTTTTCTGAACGACAATGCTCAACATTTTATCACTGTTAGGGCTGGTTTTTCAATATCTGAGTAAAATTTTAACTAAATAAAAATAAATAAAAATGAAAGAAAATAAACTGTCAAATGACAGATTTATTATTGCTATCAACAAAATTTTTCAATATTGTTTACTAAACTAGAAGTTAAATTTTAACCAGATTGAAAAACCGGCCTTTAAAGGTCAAAATTATAATTTTTATATGGAAGCTATATTGGAAATTTACACCATTGAAAACAATAGTGTTAAGGGCAGTAAGTGCTTCCTTCCGGTTGAGGATGATTTTGGATATCGATACGAAATCGACCGCAGTGCTCATTACGTTTTTTTTTTTTGCACGATCGACTCACAAAATTTAAAAAAAATAAGATTAGAAAATTATTTTGACATTTAAAATTTTTTGGTTATCATTTTTAAAGTAGGTTCATACACAAATTATAAAATAATGTGTTGTTCTAATTTTAAATATTAAACCTAAATTCAGCAGAATATTACATTTGGCAATTAATTCATAGCTCTTACTCTGGAATTATAGTTCGTTTCACGTGAGAAAATAGCGTTTTTAAGGAAATAAATTCTGCCCTCTAATTGGTCAGAGTACACACGTAATTCACAAGAAGGAAAAACTTTCACCAGTGGTCACTTTTTTTTGTTCGACTTTGTAATTTTTAATATTCAGGTATAGTATATTTTTACAGATAAAAATATTTAGTATTGACAAAGTTTGGTTTCAAGAATTTAAAATATTTATTTAACCCTCGAGGGGGGCGCTGGCGCACTGAGTGCGCCAAGTTCAACAAAATTCTCATAAAAATGTTATTGGGTGAAGGGATGCTTTGTCACTCACGCTTATTATTCTTTGGACCTTTGGTCACAATATGTTATCGTTGTTTTTAGTTTCATTACAGTTGAAGTGATACAAACGACAATTTATTCATTGCAGTTGGAGACAGACACATTGGCTGGTAGCACAAGCCCTGTTTTAACTAAAACGCTGTTTTAAGAAATGTCAGATTTCATTATTTAATAACAAAAATAAATAGTATCAAATTTATCAAAATATGATTTTAAAGCAGAACATAGTTTGTATTCAAACAAATATTTTTAAAAAAATCGTTCTTTAAACATAAAGGTGAAATTAAATATTGAAATTTAAATTTGACATTTCTTAAAACAGTGTTTTAGTTAAAACAGGGCTTGTGCTACCAGCCATTGTATTTTGGAAATACATATACTCGTATGTATATTTTTATTTCAATCTAAACTTTTACTTATTCATCTTTGTAATATTTTGTTTGCAAATCACACAGAATCAGCAACATTTTATGTCAAAATCGCGAAATAGTGCAATCAGAGGACGAATAAAATAATTGATCAGTCATATTTGTGTTTTTTTTCTGTTATTTTTAATTTTGTACGCTACTTCGGCAGTACATAATTTACTAATGTCTACTACTTTAATTGCCGATGTGTAAAGAAATATTATGTTGTTCTGAAAAGTCTTAAAATTAATTTCTTTTGTCTGACGCACTCTGTGCGCCGCGCTCCTCATGTAAGAATATTGGCGCGCCTGCACTAGTGCAAGTAGAAATTCAAGCGTCATCTGCTACTTTCTTACTTTTGGAACGAAGTATGTCTACTCTGTTCCATCTTACCCATTCAGAATAGTAGCGAACAGGCCATAGTTTTAAACTCTCTGGCTGATTGGACATAGCAGTTGAATGCCGCCTTTCAGACGAAATAACCGGACGCCACTGCTTGGAAGATAGCGCTATCTATATTTCGAAAAGTAAACATACAGTAATGGCTGACGCGATCCGTCTGTGTGTGTTATGGAGTTGTTAGCATCATGTATAACAAACAAATATAAAGTAATGTTTATTTTAATCGGTGAGAGTGAACTATATCCGAGTGCAATAGTGTGTGATTATGTATTGTACAGTTGACAAGAGCAACACAAGCAGAGGAGCCGCCATGCATCCTAAGAGCGTAATGGTAAGTCTGCATTCCTAACTTCTCAATTATTATTAACTTACAAATCTGCAAGATTTAAATGTTTAGCCATAAAATAATCTATAAAGAAGAGATATTGTACAATAAAAATGTTGCATCATTTATAGAGCTTGCGAGAACATTAAAAATTCAATTATAACATTGTGGGAGACAAAACTTCTCTAGCGGGTAGTTTATTTTTGTCGGTAATGCTTCAGCATTATACAATAACTACCTTTACGATGTAGAACCCATATTCTACATTCTAGAGTCTAGAATTTTCTAGTAAATAAATTGTTTTGTCAACTTTTAACTACTGACAACATTTATCCTGATTTTCACAGAATTGACATCACATCACATGCAAGAGAGAGGAGAGCGATAGTAGATAATGTTTTCAAACAAACCTTCACTCGTTGTCTTACGTCCCGCTCCCTGATTCTATTTGTCATTATGCATACATCTGTCATTTATAGTGTTATTGTATTATTGAAAATACACAAAATTTCGATGAATAATCATATAACTTCAAACGTCTGTAACTCAAGATCCGATGAAGTAAAAAAATCAGGCCTGGCATGAAAAGAAAAAGAATTTCATGCTGAATATAGACTTTCATCGTCCGTTATTCTATCTTTAACCGTGCATGAGCGGTGCTTAAAAAAATGAAAAATTAACTAAATTCGAGACTAAATTATTTAGTTCATATTTTATATTATCATGCACCATTCAGACATGGTTAAAGATAGAATAACGGACGATGAAAGGCATGATTTTTTTAACTCGTCGGATCTCGAGTTACAGACTTTTGAAGTTACATGATTTTTTTAATTCATCGAATCTCGAGTTACAGACGTTTGAAGTTACATGATTTTTCATTGAAATTTTGTAACAAGGTTCAATGGGGAAGTTTATTATGGTAAAAATTCTACATAATATACTATTTTCTCACAAATATAACACAAATGACTGCTGAAATTGATATTAAAAATTAAAATTATTGCTCCATTTCTTTATAATGGGGTATTCCACCATAACAACAAAATTAAGAAAATTTCAATTTAACATAAAGTATGGCTCAATAAATAATAGTTAAAACAATGAAAACATTTTTTAAATAATTACTTTACGAGATATTTCACATTTGCTAAAAGGGAAAATTGACGTCATACAATTGTTATCCTTCTCTCGCAGCGTACTCAGAGCAGTGTGTGTGAGAAAGACAAGTATAGAGGAAATGTGACGTTACACTGATTTCTCGAAAATAAAATACTCTGAAACTAGGAACAATTAAGATTTTTTTATACTATGAATTGCTTCAAAACTGAATGAAGTTTTATTTAAAATAATAAAAAAAATTGAGTGGAATACCCCAAAGTACGTCACAAGTCAGTTATGCGCAAACTCAGACAGAACTGTGAAATCGAACCACTTTTGAACGTAGGTCGTAACAAAGCGTAAAAGCGCTTCACTGGTAACCGCAATCGCGTCCGTCAGTGTATAAGTCGACATACGTTGCGCCAAGCCTCTACCGACGTCATCACAGCTTAAAATCGGCTTCTACGGAAAATCTGGGTATTTTTGAAAAAAACAAAACATGTTACATCATTTTTCAAGTCGTTTCCCATGGAATAAAAAAATAAAAAAAAATCGCTAAACTTCCCCATTACAAACATTTTAATTTTTCCACTTGTTTTCCATGGGCTGAATAGCTGACACAATTATTATTATACTCGTTATTTTATATATTTATATGTCTCTTATCTTTAACTCCATAGAAGATATAATAAAAATTTTAAATGTATCAGATAGAGATTTTTATATTCTTTAATATTTAGTAATAACAAATTTTCAAAAAAAAACAATATTTAGATTTTTTTAAAGAAACTATTACTTCCGGTTGTCCCATTATTACCAAAATATAATCAGCTCTTCCCAGGAATGTCAGATTGAGGAAACTGGAGTTAAATATTTTTTAAGTCTTATAGTATTTGAGAATATAATCGGATTATAGGGTCCTTAAAACTTGCTTGTCCACTAGAATCTGGATATGCGATTTTTAGCATGATTCCAATACGTCTCTTAGCGAGAGGTAAAAAAGAAGACTAACGTTAAATTATAATATAATACATTTACGTACTTAGAAATCAACCATTTCGCAGTTTCGAATTTAATTATCTTTTTTTGAAACTATACCTCAGATTAAAATAAAACTTATGCTGTGAAAGACCATTTATTTAACATAAGCCTAAATTTATCAAGAGTGCTTTTTTTTGTCAAGTGCAGAAACTGAAACTGATATCAAAAACAGCCAGGATTGTGTGGTGTTTTCCATTATGGTTTTAACCACTAGTTTAAACCGGTTTAAACCGTCCTGGTCCGTTACGTCATTGTTTGATGTTCGTATATTAGATATACGTATCGAAGACAGAATATAGGAAACCATAAGTAAGACAGAGATAAACATACGATGCGTATCAAAGACAGAATATAGGAAACCATAAGTAAGACAGAGATAAACGTACGATACGTATATATAATATACGAACAGCAAACAATGACGTAACGATCAAGTGTGAAAAATCGGTGTGTATATTATTACATACAATGTAATGAAACCTCTTATAAATACGTACTTTTAAGAATAAAAAAAAGATTATTTATATTTAAATACGTATTTATTATTTTATATATACATACATACATATGTGGATGCCCAAACTTATTAGATGCAGATAAATATAGAAAAATGTGAAAAAAATAAATATTCATTTTTCAAGTACAGTCATACAAAAAAGTCTCCGTACGACAGTAGTTTTAATGTATTTTAGGAAAAATAGTAGTCTAAAACCCAATATATTTAATTTTCTTTTAATTCAAAATGAAACGCAGTATATTACGTTATTATAAATATAAAATAAAGAAATAATTTATTTAATTTATTTATATTAAGGGGTAAACATTGAAAGTATTCATAATTCCATGACAAAAAAGTCTCCGTACGATAACCAAAACATTTAAATAACAAACCATTTATTTATGTTTCATAAAGAAATATAATATTTGGAGGGTTTTCCTTTGGTTCTTCCACCAGTAACTAAGCGATAAGTCATTGAATATACCAAATTTTTGGTTACCTATGGCATTATATTCTGCCATTTTACTTGTAATTAAAAAAAAAATTTTGCTTTATATTCTTAGTTATTTTAAGAATTTTCCGCACTTTCTCAATCTGGTTAAAGTCCGGAGACTGCGAGAGATGATTAAGCATTTTTTTAATATTATATAGTACTCATTCTTTTATAGACGCGAATTATTTGTCGAATTTTTCTGATGCATGAAATTAAAATTGTCTCTTAAAGCCCTATCTTTCGGCACTTTGTTTTAAATTTGCTTTTAAAATATCGAGGTAACCTTTGCTATCCATTGTTGCAATAATTACTAATTTTCGTACACCCGCTGAGAAAATATAGCCCCAAACATAATGCTATCACCGGCGTATTTAACTGTTAGTATTAAATGCCTCAAATTTAAGGTTTTCTCCAAATTTTTTTGCCTTCTTTCGTTCTTTCCAATCTTTATGTATAATACTTACTTACTTACGTTACCAGTAAACTTAATAAAGAATTAAAACTTTTAATTGAAAAGTAGAAAATCTAAAACATTTAAATGTAAGATAAAAAAGAGTTAATTGAAAACTACAAGTATTATGATTTTCGCCGTTTTCTTTTTTCTGGAATTAGAATTAATAATATTTTGTCAATATTTCAAAACTAACTAAAATCATGTTAGATTCAATGTAATAACTGTATTTTTAGGAGGACAAAATACGAAAAAACGTTATAATAAAAGAACCTTAGATTAATTAAAAGTTTTAATAACTGAAACATGCGTTTTAATTCAAGCAAAAATTTTTCTTCCCTTGGCATTTTTTCGTAAAATCAAAAATAATTTTTTTTTTCCTCTTGTAAACTCAATCCGGGGACATACTGTATATATGCAAAGGAACTTAATATAGTTTGCAGGAGTAGTAATTATGTAAGTATGTATTTAAATTAATAAAAATTAAAAAGCGGGAGGTATTGTGTTGACCACATCAGATTTTTTTCTTTTTTTTTTTTTCGACTGGCTCGTCATTTGTGAAAATATGCGAAAAAGATTAGGAACCTCTAATGTATACAAAATCTTTTAACTTCGAACTAGCTATAACATATTTCGGTTCTTTATTCTTATGACCGAGTGACGTTGACGTCACAAAATTTTCGCTATGCTTGGGTCTGTTTTAGCTTATACAATTTGTTACATTAAAAAATGGGAAATTAGATAATAATACAGAATAGATTTTCTAATCTGTTTTTATGTAACTAAAAAATTTCCAAATTATATACAAATTAATCAAATTATCTATACTGATAAAATTACAGTAGCCGAAATTAAATTTTTGTGGTGACAACATTGAACTTGTTATCTGGCCTAGATAAGCTCACAAAGGACACGGAACCGCACGGAACATAAGCTTTAAAGCTCTTGAAGCTTAGCGTCACATTTTCTTGTAGTTTCATTTGTCCTAGAGGTGAAAATGCTAATAATTTATATCCTAATCTACGTAAGTGCTGGGAAATTGATCCTAGAAATGATATAAAGCTTATTTATTTTTACAGAGGGCGGATTATAACTTATTTATGCGAAATGTAATCTAGTTCATATGCTGCATAATTATATGATTTTATTTTATTTAAAAATATATAACAAAAATCTATATTTCAATGTCATCGTGTTAAAAATCACATATCGAGATTTTAGTAAATGACCACGTTTTAAGGTCCCTAGAATCCAATTTTAACATTTTCACTATGATGTCTGTATGTGTGTATGTGTGTGTGTGTGTATGTGTAAGAATTTTGTTTGCACTCTAACTCAAATACTATCATTCAGAAAATTCTGAAACCTTGTATTTCTACCCTATTCTAATAGGAATAGAAGCCATTAGATTTTGGTGTAAATCGGATAAACAGAAATGGTACTTTACTTGAAGCTCATAATGGTTTTTCTTCAAAAAATACCATTAAATGCCATTTTTTCGCATTTTATCATTATGAATAATATAGATCATTGAATTTTGTACAGGTATACATTAATACTTTTTCTATATATTTTACAGATAAATTTAAAAATCATTTTTCTTTTTTTAATCCCGAAGCCTAAGATAAACACAATTCCTTTGTTAGACAGTATTTTTTTTTCAAATGAATGTAAATGACAGGTAAACGTCATTGTCAAAAGACTAATCACTTCAAATTAATAATAGTGACATATTAAATAATAAAGAAAATCGTAAATAAAGCAATAGTTATATGCAATGGAACATAATATAGTTTGAAGCTTTAATAAATACGTAGGTATGTATTTAAATTAATAAAAATTAAATAGCGGGAGGTTTTGTGTTGGCCACATCAGATTTTTAAATATTTTCTTCAACACTCAATTCCCGTTACGCACAAAATGATGGCATAACACGCTTCGTTTGGTATCTGTTTTTTACCGGAGTAACACATCGTGTCCGCTCCAACTCAATATAGTTATCAACACATAAGAAAAATAAGCTAAAAATACCTATTTAGTGCCGTTTTTGGTTATGAAATAAAAAAAAATTATAGAAACCACTTCTGAAAATACCACTATTAGTAATGGAGACGATTATTTATATTTATTTTGTCTTGTCAAAGTTGTGTTCTAATTGTCAAAGCAGACTTGCCAATTGCGCCATGTAAATGAATGAAGCTAGTTAACTACGATAGTAGATGACGTTACAATAGCATGACAATGACAGTGTTGTTTGAAACAAATTTCTGAATCAAAAAATAATCTAATTAAATATAATTCGAGAGTGAGAATAAATTAGAAAATAATTCTCCAGATTCTTTCTCAAACTTGTTGCCAGGCAATAGTCACGAAAGTCCGTATTATTTTAATTACCGATTATTATAATCTTACATTTCATCTTTTTACCGTCACCTCTAGGTAAGGAAGGTATTGTCTTTGGTCAAAAAAGTTGGTGATGAGTTTTTAATGAACAAACACATTTTAGGGTCCGTAGAATACGATTTTACTAGTTTTACAATGGTCTATGTGTGTGACAAATTGTTTTTAATGAATAAGCACGTTTTAAGGTCCCTTGAATACGATTTTACTAGTTTTACGATGATATGTGTGTGTATCCGTATGTGACAAATTGTTCTCTGACAACTCCCATACTACAATTCTAGAAATTATGATTCTTACCTATTGCTCATCTTTTTATATGAAGAGCTGATTAGATTTTGGCTAGGATTTTCGTTATAATTGTTCAACCGGAAGTTCCCTTATTTGGAGTTCTTAACACTTTTTCTTGTAAAAACGCAATTAAATATCATTTTTTGACATTTTATGTGATTATCATTATGAAAGAATATCTTATTCTCTATACTGTTTGGTTCAACAATTTCTTTCATATTCAATAGGTAAGTACAGAGTTAAAGAATTATAAAGAGATTAACTTTCGTAAAACAGATAGCTTTGCTATAATCATGGAAACAGCTGATATATTCAAATAATTCTAATTGACAGATGTCAGTGTCAAGTGTAATTTACATAGTGTATGTTTGTGTTATAATTTTATTGGATTTATAGAATATTTTCCAAGGAACTTGTGGTATGGGTATGGGCTTTGTATAAAATACATAGAATTGACTGAAGGTAATGTGCTGGCCACATCACACATTTTGTAAAATTGTCACATGTTTGGTAACCGTCCAAACTCAACCTAAAATTTTATAAAAGTTACTTCTTTATAGTACTATTGAAATAAAATCTCAAACAAATTTTTGACATTTTATCTGTCAGCAATTATAAAATATAGTTTTCATCAAAATAATAACTACTCAATAACTTGTACTTTATATTTCTTTGAATAATTCTCCATATTCAATTATGATAACTGAAACAGAACATTTCTCGCAGGTAAAATTACAAACAAATATAATGACATTTTATTTGTCAGAAACGAATCTGTTAGATTGTGACATATTTTACCTATCCGAAATGCTCTGTTTAAGTTATCATTATTAAAAATGGAGAATTATTATATATATTCATAAATTAAAACAGTCGTTTAAAAAAATATATAAAAAAATATATACAATATACAAGTTATTTAGTATTATTTTGATCAAAACTATATTTTATAATTTCTGATAGGTAAAATGTCATAAAATTTGTTTGAGATTTCACTTCAATACCATGGCTAACACAACACTGTAAAGATGTTCCTTTTATGAAATTTTAAATTCAAATATCCCGGTTACGAAATATGAAAATGAAAATGTGAATATGGATTTAAATGGAAAATTTAATTCTCTACAACATTTTTTTTGAAGCATTTTTGTCTAAAATTAACAGGCCACTTTTGTGTAAGGAAAAACTGTTTTCCCATGTTATAAAATTTTAAGTTCAATTTCTTTGGTTACGAAACGTGCAAAAGAAAATATGATTATTGATTTAAATGCAGAAATTAATTTTCTACCACATTTATTCGGTATAATGTAGAGAACGTGTGATGATTATAATATAAAATAATTTCCAAATCTTACACTCTTCGCAGAAAAATTCTCTTTTAAGTCTGTGCGAAGCATTCGAAATAGATAAGGCCATAAACTCAAGAAAACCCATCACCAATGATCAAATAGACCTAAATAACTCCCCATAGTCAAATCTTTATTAGATGTTACCGCTGGCTTGTACCCACCCCCACTCATTTTAGCACGTATATACCGTGAGTATTTTTTAACGTGAAACATTGGGTTTGTCATATCCATAGTTACGATTCGACATTTGATTGACAGCAATGTACTTGCATGTCCCATTTAAAATGAAACATAGGGAACGAATTTGACATTTGATAAGACGTCAGTAGAGGTTAATTTTGTTTAAATAATTATACCTGCTTTCCAAATTAAATTTAGTGTACCTTGTGCTCGAGTGATTTTCTAACTTTGCCAAATTTCTTACAATATTTAAATATAATACTCTGTAAAATTCATTCCCTATGTTTTCAATGAGACAGGCAAATATATTACTGTCAATCAAATGTCAAGTGGTAACTTATAGGAAAATTCAGCGGTTATCTGTCATATTGACAAGACGTTATTAGAGGTTAATTTTGTTTAAATAATTATACATTTTTTCTAAAAATTAAATTTAGTTGCAAAAATTGTGTGCCTGAAATTTGTTTAGTGCTCTCGAGTGGTTTTCTGACTAGATAAATTTCTGACTTAGCTAACATTTGTCAAATTCGTTCCCTATGTTTCATTTTAAATGGGACACGCAAATACATTGCTGTCAATCAAATGTCAAATCGTAACCATGGACATGACAAATCCAATGTTTCACGTTAAAAAATACTCACGGTATACATAAACAAGATACAATTTTGTAATATTTTGTTAACTTGATAATGACCTAGAGGTCGAAACGATCGTCGTTTAATTTATATTACAATTTTTTATTTAAAATATTTGGTATTTACAAATCCGCAATTTATCTCATATCACAGTGTCAGTATCCGCTTTTAGAGGAAACATTTAAACTTATATACAAATCATTGGATTGGTTAAAACACTCTTCATTTTGAATTCGTGGCTTCAAGTGCAAAGTATACTAACCAACTAATATCACATTCGTTATTTACTATCATACCTTTGATTTCCTTTTGCGATATGTAAGAGATAGTATTATCAATCACACACTACACTAAACAAATAGAATATAATTCATTTGTATTTTAGTGTCGGGCTTGTTCACAACCAAGTTTAGTGTCGGTGGAAACATGGATTATAATTTGAAGTGATGTGAAGTGAAGTGAAAATAAAATTATTTAAAATGGGTATAGTTTTGTGAATAATTAATTGAAATTTTCTTAAATATTAATTATACACAGATTTAAAAATTAATCGTTTTGAAAATTTTTTTTGAATAAATTTGTTCGTTATGGTTATAAACAGATAGTTTTGTCTTTGATTTAACATTCAAAATGACGGCTAAGATATTATAACAAGGAAAATATTTTTAATTTTTGTCGTTTCATGTTATTAGATTATAATTTTTTTTTATATAATATTTATATTTAATCTGTATTAATTATGAAATACAAAAATTGTTTCACTTAAAATTATTTATAAAATTAAAGTGAAAAAATATTAAACAAGTTATATTTATATCTTTATCATGTACCTACTTTGTTTTGGATTTGATAAAATACATTTAATATTAAAGAAATATGTACATGAATTATTTATTTTTGAGAACTACTTATATCTTAAAATTATTATTATTATATTTCTGTACTCTGTTCACGATAGAAATTTAGCAATGTACAAATATCATATACGCGAGTCACTCAAGATTTATTGAGAATAAGAATAATCAGGTAGGCCGTAGAAAACAATAGTTATTTATGTGTCAAGGCACTGAACTTATATTTTTTTATCCCGAATGTGGAATTTATTTGCCGAGGCCCTTTAAGACTGGGGAATATAAACCATATGAGTGATAAAAAGGAACTTCAGTGTCGAGGTGCATATTAAATTTTATTTGAAATCGAAAAATTGTGAAAATGAAAGGAATACTTATTTTTATAGGTTATGTTTAAATAACTGTCAATCTGACATTCATTGTTGCTAATCTACATTGAAATTATCGTAAAGAACACTCAAAATTATTTGTTTTATCTCAAATTTATATCTCGGAATTATTTATTTTGTTCTTCTTGTACATATTTTTGTTAATTTACATGCAAATTTACTATTCTACATCATACACCTGCCCAAATTATCTTACATGCACAATAATTACCTATCATAAGAATGGCAACACTGCAATTGCATGAAATCATCGTATAATGGATTATTTTAAACACGTATACCAAGTCTCTGCTTTTTATAGATCATAAGAAATACTTACAAAAGTTTAAATACGTAAAAGTTCAGAATTAAAAACTGCTTTTTACAGAGTGCTATGCATTCAATTCAAATAGTCGTATTGTTTAACTGACAGATAAAAGTTTATTAATTGATATTTAATTGTTAATATTGTTCTGCTGGGCCTTTTCTGCGATTGTAAATATATTCATGATTACTTTAGACCTTAAACGAAGAAATAGATCATAATTTTAGTACCCAATCATGAACAGAGTACAAAAATAAATTCTACCACAAAAAACTTTAATAAAATTCCAAAATTAAGGACCTAATTGACTAAATTTAGTTTAATTTTGTGAAAATTTTATCAAGACTAGCCTTATAAAGATAAAGATATAAATTTCCTTGTACAGTTGTGTAATATAAATCGCGTAAAATTAGTTTTACCTTAAAATCAAAGTGTTTCTGTATCTTAGGGAACAAAGCCGGAAAAAAGTTAAACGACCCTTTGGACGGGAAGAGAAACAAAAAGGCACATAATTCGAGGACCTTGCAAGTGGATAAAAAAAATATAAACATTCAGAGAGAGATAGATTATACTTCTAGACCAGGTTGATATTTAATTTTTTTAATAAAAAGTTGAAAATTAGAACCGGCGCTGTAGTACATCTGTCATGGCGTCTGGTAGGACCTGTCAGATTTGTTTATATTTTGAATGAATGGTTTCTCAAAAAAAAAAAAAAAAAATGAACAATTTAACTCAACACGATATTTGAGTTTGTTTAATCGAATCCTTCATCAAGGAGCATACATAGTTGAAGAAAAGCTACAAATCATAAATTAGGGATTCAATCCTACATGTGATGTAACTCGACTTATACGACAGGTCCGAGGACAGGTCCTACTAGGTGCTATTCAGGGTTGTTGTAATTTTGCCCGACCCAAAAAAACCCATCTAAAAAACCCACTTTTATGAAATCATATTTTATTAATTAAATATGGTATATACTTATATGGTATGGTACACACATATATACATAAATTTTTGTCACCGGCAACATTTTACAATCATTTTCATTTTGTGTACTTCGTGTCTGATCATTTTTAATATATTTTTCATTGCTGTGCTTTGCACAGTGTTTCTTTTATATTTGAACAACTTCAATCATGGTGTCAGCATTTTAATTATTTTTTTAAGTTGTGTATTGAACATACTATTAGTTGTGACACTTGGATCTTATTCTTGTACACACTTGCATTGCACAGACTTGCAACTATATTAATATTAATTCGTAACTTGTACGCATGTACACTCTCTAGTTAATTTACTGTTTATTACATTACAGTCTTAAAAAAAGATATTAATATTAGCTTTGTTCGATGACATGTACTAGGCCGCCCTAGTGTTAACTTTCTTGCACTAACATGTTTTATGAGAAACGGGCAACTTCTGGCAGGCTGTTCGATGACAAAAATTTTAAGAACTAGTGCTCACTTTTCTGACCTGACTCGCCAGGTAGTGTAGAAAGTGCAGACTAGGAGTGGGGATAGCTAAATGTTGTTCGGTAGACATTTTAGCTCTGGTCGATGAGAAGTGCTTGAAGTGTAGAACAGAATAGTGCAGTGCAGTGTAGTGTACACTAGTACAGTCTAATTCTTGTGGTTTCATAAAACACACTAGTGTATATTTGGGCAAGTTTGCTCAGCTGTGAGTAATCAAGCCAAGCATAGCCAAAAGTGTAAAAGGTTAGGTTGTTTATAAACACAGTCATATCATAAAGCTGCAAAAAAGTGACTGCAGAAATGTCTGTTTTAAAGAGCATAGTGAACTAATAAACGATTCTGACGAAGATCAATCATCACTTGATTCTTCATCAGATTCAGAGACAGATATATTAATTAATTCTTTATATAGCAAAACAAAATTTTAGGTTAAATAAACAGATGTGTAGATAGGATAGAATTAAAATGTCTACCGAACAACATTTAGCTACCCCCACTCCTAGTCTGCACTTTCTACACTACCTGGCGAGTCAGGTCAGAAACGTGAGCACTAGTTCTTAAAATTGTTGTCATCGAACAGCCTGCCAGAAGCTGCTCGTTTCTCATAAAACATGTTAGTGCAAGAAAGTTAACACTAGGGCGGCCTAGTACATGTCATCGAACAAAGCTTTTAATTCTATCCTATCTACACATCTGTTTATTTAACCTAAAATTTTGTTTTGCTATATAAAGAATTAATTAATATATCTGTCTCTGAATTCTGAATCTGATGAAGAATCAAGTGATGATTGATCTTCGTCAGAATCGTTTATTAGTTCACTATGCTCTTTAAAACAGACATTTCTGCAGTCACTTTTTTGCAGCTTTATGATATGACTGTGTTTATAAACAACCTAACCTTTTACACCTTTGGCTACGCTTGGCTTAATTACTCACAACTGAGCAAACTTGCCCAAATATACACTAGTGTGTTTTATGAAACCACAAGAATTAGACTGAACTAGTGTACACTACACTGCACTGCACTATTCTGCTCTGCACTTCAAGCACTTCTCATCGAACAGAGCTAATATTAATATCTATTATCTATTACGCCGACCTGTGTATGTGTATTAAGATACTTTATAAAACTAAAGTTAAGAATGATACATACTATATTTCGATGTTTGTCAATAAAACCCGCTTTTATTCAATAAAAGCCGGGTTTTATTAAAAAAAACCCAGGTGGGCTGGTTTTTTTTATAAAAAAACCCGGTTTTTTTCAACCCTGGTGCTATTACTATTAATCCAGTTTTCTAACATTTCGATGTTGTCGAATGCTATTCTGCGGGTCCCAATGGCTGGTAGCACTAAAACCATATCAACGATTTGGCATATACTTCAGGGTTGTTAACAAAATCAGTGTTGCCAATATTGTGTGTACATGTGTGTATGTCTGGATGTTGGGAGGGACGATTCCTCAAAAACTATAAACTTAAGACCTGTTTAACTATGAATTCCTCAATCTGACATTCCTGGGAGGAGCTGAAAAGGTTTTGGTAAAAATTGGACAACCGGAAGTAGTAGTTCCTTAAAAAAATTCTTCTAAATATAATTTTTTGGGAATTTTTGTTATTACAAATATTGAAGAACATAAAATTCTCCATCTAATACATTTAAAAAATTTATTATTGTATAGATTTAGAGATAAAGACACTATAATATATAGAATAATCTAATCGCAGAGGCTAAGGCACTAAGGAAACCACTTGACAAATTCAAATGTTTATAACATAGTTTATAAATCACAGATGTCAGTGTCAAAAATCAACAGTTTTTGTGACATTCTGATAGCTTTTTCTGGGAAGTATATTTAATCTTTTTTATTGTTTTATTAATTAAATATTTGAAATTATGGGTAAAATACATATATCCATCAGAAATACCCCCAATCTGGTTAATTAATTGGAAGAATCTCTGACATTTAGGAACTTCCTCATACAATGAAAAATAGATTATATGTGTGCAGAAGACTTGTTAAATATAATAAAAAACAATATTTGGGTAAAGTTCTGTAATTTTTTGTTATAAAACGACGGTTCGATAGTGAAGTGCAATAAAATACTTATAATAGCCTAATATGGAAATGGGGAGAGGTCTTGTGATGGCCACAACAGATTTTTTGGTTACTAAGTTTCTAAGAAAAATATTATTTTTAGAAATATTTTGTATTAAAATATAATGCGTCAATAGTGTTATCTATTTTATATGATTCATTTTAAAGAAGTGATACATTTGATAACTAAATTTTCAGATATCAGAAAATTTTACTTTAATGTTATGTTATTTCTATTTTACCCAAAATTCTGTTGTAATTTCTTTTAATTTTATTGTAAAGATTTTCATAATTTTATTGAGATTAAGAAAATCATGTAGACTTTGGCTGTGTCCGATGTCGCATTTTGACATTTCATCTTTAGGATTTAAGTCTTCTTCACATAAATACAACTCCGGATGGCACACTAATCACATCCATTATATTTGATGCTTCAGATTAAATGTTAATAAATACTGTATTTCATAAAATAGAAGCTAAGCCTAAATGTTCACAGTTAGGCCATAACAATGCATTGTATTTCCTTTGATATTAATAAAAATAACTGAAATATAATAAATTTGTGCAAATATTATGTCTTTACTGTATTTATCAAATAAAATACAATGCATTGTTATTACATCAATATTTTGATTATTGTAATCAATTATTCTCAATCATTTTCTCTTTATTTATTACAATGTTATTATTATTCTCAAATGATTGTAATATGGAAATATAAACTGATTTTGAAAAGTTCAACAATTTTTATGTAAAAAAAAAATAATTACCCCAATGGGGAATTGAACCCCAACCAAAAATTTCAGACGCTAGTGTTATGACCACTGCGTCACGGAGACATTCGGAAATCTTTTCATTTTGCATAATAATAAACTGTAACAATTATTTATTTGACAATTTTTGTAATTTATTGCAATTTTTGCAATATTATTAAAGTAATTAATATTAAATAATGTACAAGATGTAATATACTATTATCATGTTCAATAGCATGGCTTGATTTTTAGCCGGACACTTTGTATTTACAAAAAACTGCTTCCCATGTTAAACGCCTATGTTTACTCATAAAATAAACGCTTCAATACATTGCTGTCAAACATTCATACCGTAACTATGGCAATGATATACCCTATGTTTACTGATAAAATAAACTCCCGGTATATTAATTTCTATCTACATAGCCTTACTTTTATTTAATTGTTTTTGTTTACATGTACACTTCAGTCAGTTCAGAAATCTGCCACCAGTGGCGCATTTTAATTTTGGAAGACCAATAGATAATAGTTTCATGATTTTATATGCTTATTTTTTCTAACAAAAAACTTATTCTCTTTCAGGGATCCCTCTCCCACGATTCCCCGACACCCCCAGATCGCTCGGGCGAAACGGCGGCATCGACATCATCCGCAACAACACCAACTCCTTGTCGGGACTCTCCACCCCCACGCGGCCGACGACACCCAAGCGCCGCATCGTGGTGGCTCTCTACAACTACACAGCGCAGATGTCTACAGATGTCTCATTCCAGAAAGGAGACCACATGGAGGTCCTGGCTGACAACGAGACCGACTGGTGGAGGGTTATTCATCTGGGGACGAAACAGGAAGGGATGATTCCGTGGAATTTCGCAGCCGAGGAGAAGAGTGTTAACATTGAAGAGTGAGGAGATATTTTTGTTATTTCTTTATTTATTTATTAATTTAAAGTTAATGGGACGAACACCAGGGGCGTAGGAACAATAAAATATCAAACATCAAACATTAGAATTACAATTATCAACCTGATTATCAATATAAACATTGGCGACCAGCGCCAAGTACAAAATACAAAATATATTGTATAACATACGACTAGATGCTGTGATAACAGGATAACACACATCTATTATTATAGTTATTTTCGTAGGGAACAAGTTATAAAAAATAACCAAATATCATGCGAGTGAAAATTGACGCACGACGCGTAGCGGAGTGCAAGTCAATACACACGAGCTAAGATATTTGAATTTCATACAAGTTATGAACATTATTTTTTAGACGAGCATAAATAAATTTTACTTTTTTTTCAAAACTGAAATTTAGGTTCAAACGTACGGACAGCTGACAAATGAATAATGTATACATATAGCCAGAAAATAATGACATAGTAATATAGCAACCGTGTTAACTATTACGATAATATGAAATATATCGTAACACTAATGTCATAAGTTCAACTTTCAGTGTTGGGATACTACGTTGATATGTCATACTTATCACATTGGTCGTCTAAAATAGATATTTTCGTAACAAGTTATGAAATATACCAAATATCATGCGAGTGCAAGTCAATACACACGAGCTAAGATATTTGAATTTCATACAAGTTATGAACATTATTTTTTAGACGAGCATAAATAAATTTTACTTTTTTTTCAAAACTGAAATTTAGGTTCAAACGTACGGACAGTTGACAAATGAATAATGTATACATATAGCCAGAAAATAATGACATAGTAACCTAGCAACCGTGTCAACTATTACGATATGAAATGTATCGTAACACTAATGTCATAAGTTCAACTTTCAGTGTTGGGATACTACGTTGATATGTCATACTTATCACAATGGTCGTCTAAAAATATATTTTTATATTTTTTATTCAATTTTGACGTTTTAAACTGTCATTATTAACTCCATAGCAACAACTATAAGTAACGCTTTTTTCACATGTGAATTAAAAAAATTTTAAATCACTCTCACAAAATTTTAACTCAGAGTGAGTTAAAACAAATAATGCATTTAAAATAACATCAGGTACAAAAATAACACTCACCATAATATTTATCAGACATTATCAACCATTTTCATTATTTTTTCACGGCACAAATGACACACAATAAAGCATTTTAAATACATGACTTGACGTCTATCAGCGACGATTGGCATGCTCAGCCTACTCACTTATCAGTTTTTTATTTTGTCAAAATTAAATATTATAATGGTTTTTATTAGTATTTCGTCAAAATTGAATAAAATATTGTACAAACCACGTGAGTTAAGAATGTTTATTCACTCGAAGAAATTAACTCACTCGCCCTTAAATATTACCTTAGCTCACTTGGTCTGTAAATATCTATTAATTCATTCTATAAACAAGTCTTCTCCTACTCTTCTAAATGTTCGAGATTCTTCAAATTCATTGATGAGATTGGCGGTATTTCTGGATTATTTTGCTGTGAGATTTATTAGATTATTTATAACTCTCTATCTCGAAATCTATAAAAGTTATAATAAAAATGTTCAATATATCGGAGAGAGAATTTTATATTATTTAATATTTGTAATAACATAAATTTCCAAAAAATAATATTTAGAAGTTTTTTTTTTAAGAAACTTCTATTTCCGATTTTCCAGTGGGGTATTCCACTCATTTTTTTTATAATTTTAAATAAAACTTCATTCAGTTTTGAAGCAATTCAAAGTATTAAAAAATCTTAATTGTTTCTAGTTTAACAGTATTTTATTTTCGAGAAATTAGTGTAACGTCACATTCCCCCTATACTTGTCTTTCTCACACACACGGCTCTGAATACGCTATGAGAGAAAGATAACAATTGTATGACGTCAATTTCCCCTTTTAGCAAATGTGAAATATCTCGTAAAGTAATTATTTAAAAAATGTTTTCATTGTTTTGAGCCATACTTTAAGTTAAATTGATTTTTTTAATTTTTTTGTTATGCTGAATATCCCATTGTTACCAAAACCTTTTCAACTCTTCCCATTAATGTCAGATTAAGGAATACGTAGTTAAATTGGTCTTTAGTCTTATAGAATTTGAAGAACATCCACACTTACTCACACACACACACACACACACACACACACACACACACACACACACACACACACACACACGCACGCACAACGACATTGTAAAAATTGGTTTTTAATGACCTTAAAACGTGCATATTCACTAAAATCTGGATATGCGATTTTTAGAATGAATAATGAATAATCAAATCTTTGTACAAGAAATGTTATATCTATGGCGATATTTATGTAAAATAAAATGAGATTGGCGGGAAGTGCTGGCCACAACAGATTAATTTAAAAAAAGATAAAAAAGATAATGTTCATTTTCAGTTTCGTATGAAATCATTACTGATATGTGAGTGACTCTCGACTTAATTTTTGAAGTATTATTCACGGGAAAAACTATTGACGTATCCATCTATATTATGTAGCTCTATTCTTGATATTAATCAATGTCACAGACCGAAATTAATGCTACAAAAACTATCTGTAGAACAGTGTGTTGACAGAGTGGTTCCATTTAGGTTAACCGATCGAGATCGGATACATGCATAATAGATACGCTTATAATACACTCACTCAACTCAAACAAAACTTGCTAGCAAATTAGACATTTATGGCAATTTGGAATTGGGTTGAAAATTAAATTATGTTTGATAATTTATAACAATGGAATACCGCAAAAGTTACTGTTATTTGCTATGAATTTGATTCATTTTGCCAATTAATTTCGGAGGCAGACTATTAGGAATGAAAATTATGTTTAATGCAGAATATTTAACCATTCAATTTGGGATCGCGTACCTAATAAATATACGGAATAATTACACAATTTGATTGGAAGTTAAATAAGGTCTTGCCTGGATTCCTTTATTTCCCTAATAGTAACGTAACTAAGAGCAATATTTATTAATTTCATTTATTTATAGGGGGAATTTGCCAAAATCGTACTACTTAAGGCATTTTTTGTTTTATTTGTCAGCATGAATTGGTATGAAAATTTATATTTCTGCCTATATGATATTTTGTGACGTTTTCTCTTTACAAGTTTAGCCTTTTCTTTAAATAACATATATGTTTTAAACCTCTTTATAAAACTATGTAAAAGGTACCTTTTAGGAAACCTATCTCCTAAATCGTACTGCTCTATTTCCAAAATAATATGAATGAAAATAATATGAAATTCGTTTTTAGAAGGTAAATTGACAAGTTCACAAAATAAGAAAATCTGATGTGGCCAACACAAAACCTCCCACTATTTATTTTTTATTAATTTAAATAAATACCTACGTATTTACTAATGCTGCAAACTATTTTATGTTCCATTGCATATAACTATTGCTTTATTTACTATTTTCTTTTTTAAATGGCACTATTATTAATTTGAAGTGATTAGTTTTTTGACAGTGACGTTTACCTGTCAGTTACATTCATTTGAAATATGAACTGTGTAACAAAGGAATTGTGTTTATCTTAGGCTTCAGGATTTATATAAAAAAATGATTTTTAAATTTATCTGTAACATATATAGAAAAATCTGATGTGGCCAACACAAAACCTCCCGCTATTTAATTTTTACATACGTACATAAAATCACGCGATTCCCACTTAGGGGGTTAGCAAATACCCGGAAACAATAGTAACAATAAGAAAAGGGATAAGAGTAAGAGCACAGCTGACTCACTTCACTCTTTAACAACATTCTTCTTTCGCCTTGTCCACAATACCACAATCATCATAGCATTCATACATAAGAACATATTAAAGTGACGGATTTTCGGTAGCGAATAACCCCATCCGGACCACAATAATAGTTACGCAACAGTCTTCCTTCGCCTCAGTTTCCTATCCATTTTTATTAATTTAAATACATACTTACGTATTTACTAACGCTGCAAACTGTACCATTGCATAAAACTATTGATTTATTTACTATTTTCTTTTTAAAATGTCACTATTATTAATTTGAAGTGATTAATTTTTTGACAGTGACATTTACTGTAAGTTACATTCATTTGAAATATGAACTATGTAACAAAGGAATTGTGTTTTTCTTAGGCTTCGGGACTAATAAAAAAAATTATTTTAAAATTTATCTGAAAAATATATATAATAATACAAGTCTACAAGTTAACAAGTTACAAGTTACTAGTAAATTTTTCACAAGGACATGTAAATTCTGTTTCAGAAAGAAATTTACAAGTCTAGTAACTTTTTTACACGTGTAGTTTATCTTCACAAGTGATCACAGCTGATTTAATTTGTGTGTTTATTATAAAGGAAACATTCTGGCCAAACATAAAACGAGCAACATTGCTAAGTTTTCTTATATCATTATATCATGATCTATTTCTATGCAGGGTCGCGTTAAACAATTTTCTAACCCTAGACACAAGAATAAATTCGGGCCCCCAATTTCATACATTCGTACATACATAAACTCGTTATACAAACAGAAATCTGATTAATTACAATCATTGTTATAACCAAGTTTATTGTTGTAATCAAGTATAATCATTATATTAAATAATTCGTGATATTGTTGTTTAAAATCGGCCGGTGGGCCCATCCAAATTATAGACCCTGGGTGTAAGTCGACATTAAATTAAATTCATATGACATCTCCATGTGGCCATAATTAATCCTCCTCCTAAATATTTCTATCTTCGTACCACAACAACTTCGTTTTCATCACTAGAGTCACTTGACCACATTGCTCCCGAATATTAATCTATAATAATTATTCTAATTTGTTATTTAAAAATAATAATAAAATAAATCAAGGTAATAAACAAACTCACTTTCAATTCCGAACCTTACTAGACAACTTGTACACTTTTTCAATTGAAAATAAATATTTTTTACACTATTAGAATTGTATGATAGGGTTGCTTGAGACTGCTAAAAATTTCCATGTATTTCACAAGACATTATTTGTAAAATATATTTTGAGAAACAGAACGATAATTACACTTGTATAAAATAGACTTGCACTTGTGACTTGTGTCTTACAAGTGTAGTTTTGAGAAACAAATACTTGTGAAAATTAAAATTCTACAAGTGTACACACTTGTATTACAAGACTTGTATTTTTTGAGAAACAGGGCCCTGATGTAAGTAAAAAGATTTTTGCCTATATTACCGAACTACAACGCTCTCATTAATTTTTCTCCAGAACCCAAGATTTCTTAATCCTTCTTCAACTTGCTTGCCATTAAATGCAAATTAAAACATTTTTAAATCAGTATTTACGAATTACATACATCAATATATATTTTGGCTTTAACGTATTAAATATAAATATTATAATGTATTTCTTATCCTTATCACTATATTGAATTATTTATTAATAATACCAAATTTTAATGATAGGAGTCATTTGAGATTTGTATTAAACATATTGCTGTTTTTTTTTTATCAATAATGAAAGGAACTTAAAATGTTCTAAATTAAGGAACCCAATAAAGTAATAAACATAAGGCTGTGTTTAGCCTCCCGGTATCCGTATTAATCCCAGTGTTGTAATGAAATGACGGCACATAATAATCTTGTTAATATTAAAATTCACAAAATAAAAAATAGCAAAATTCTTTTTCTTTCCAGTTGGTTCTTCGATCAAGTTTCCCGCAGAGAAGCCGAGAAGCTGTTACTTGCAGAAAGAAATCCCGGAGGAACATTTTTAGTGAGACCTTCTGAACACAACCCTAACGGGTACTCACTTTCAGTTAAAGACTGGGAGGCGAATATAGGTTACTATGTGAAACATTATAAAATTTATCCGCTCGATACCGGCGGTTATTATATTTCCAGTACACGGAGTTTTGGCTCGTTATCCGAGCTGGTTAAGGCGTATCAGAGTAAGTACTTAACCTAAACAGCTTAAGCTTTCCCCGCCATTTTTCTTTTCAAATTCATTGTTTACAAAGTAGATTGCCTTGGATCTATATGCAGTTCTATATACAGTGTGTCCCATTTAGAAGTGCCACCATTGGGATCTCGAGTACTATAAGAGATACGATGACGGTTAAATGGAATTTTTTGTGCGCCTATGGGAGGTCATCTCAGATGTGCTTTTGTTTTTCCAAAAATTCTCATAGGGCACTAGATAATGACGAAAAACTGAATATTGTTGATTTTTTCTTTTTCAAATAACTTCTAAACTATTGGTAATTGAGAAAAACGTTTCAAATATAAAAGATAGATATTTTTATTATCTAACCAGTGGCGTACGAAATAAATTTATATATCCGAAACTTTTCGAGATATAACACAAACTTATATTTTTTTAAATGGAGCCCATATCTGATTTTAGTCTCAAAAAATTCATTATTTTTTTCTCTTTTCAATGATGTAAAGATTATTATGTTTTATATTTGTTTTGCCTTCAAAATTATTATTTTTTCCTTATTTTGTATTAAATTTACAATTATTTTGAAAATATTGGTAGAATTCTATTTAGAAAAACTCCTTGTATTTAAATAATTTATTTCGTTAGAAAAAATTACTCAAAACTCGTATCAAATAAATTTTTATAATATTTTGTATCAGGTCGCCCTTGGCACATTGTAGTGTAATTTGCAATTATGAGTCTAGAATAAAAATATTAAGTAATAAACAAATATAAAACATAATAACCCTTACATCATTGAAAAGAGAAAGAAATATTTATTTTTTTGAGACTAAAATAAAATATGGGTTCCATTTAAAAAAATATAAGTTTGTGTTATATCTCGAAAATTTACGGATATAAAAATTGATTTCGTACGCCACTGGTTAGTTAATAAAAATATCTATCTTTTATATTTGAAATATTTTTCTCAATTACTAATAGTTTAGAAGTTATTTGAAAGAGAAAAAATCAACAATATTTAGTTTTTCGGCATTATCTAGTGTCCTATGAGAATTTTTGGAAAAAACAAAAGCACATCTGTGATGGCCTCCCAAACGCGCACAAAAAGTTCCATTTAACCGTCATCGTATCTCTTATAGTTCTCGAGATCCCAATGGTGGCACTTCTAAATGGGACACACTGTATATTTTTTTTATTTATTTGAGGTATATTAATTTATACCAAGTGTTTATTTACTTAATTTATTTTAACACATTTATAGTTTACACTTATTGCCCATTTGCACTAACAAGGCTAAAATTTTAAGCTAGACTTAAACAAAAAAATCCAAATCGAAATTTTGACAGCAATATATTATATTTCATTTGACATTTCATTTCGATGCAATATTGTCAATTTAAGCCGAGTTTAATATTTAAGTTACGTTGGTGCAAACGGCCATATATATTCAAAAAGTAAACAAATAGGAGTACAATTTACATAAATAAACGTTTCAGTAATAACATTAAAATTATACTCACACTGAACGTTCGCACCGTGTAATTAATCTAACTGAATACTTCCCTGGCATGTTCCGCTGCTTATACTTATAATGGTCGCTGGATTTCTAGAGGAAAATTTGACGCCGGTAAATGTCTCGCATAAAGATTTTATCGTCAATAAATTAATAGCGAATAGAATTGATCGCAGAAAAAATAGGTCGTAAGAAAATTGATCTTAGGTAAATTTGTTGCCGTGAATAATTAACACAAGATTAAAATATTTTTGTTTTAGATGTTTATTACAATATGTAGAAAATGATTTTTTGGTGAATTGTTCAATACAGAAAATACGGCAAATATAACATTTTAAGTTAATTTTTAGTTTTTATTAAAAACTTTTATGAAAACGCTGTAAAGATGCAAATAAGAATAACGCGAATAGAAATTATATATATATATATATATATATATATATATATATATATATATATATATATATATATATATCTTTTTTTACGTCTGTTAAAAAAAGTACACTTTTTTCATTAAAATGGATTCATAAAGTATGTCTTTTAACACAATAAAAGTGTGAAAAAAGTGCACTTTTTTTAACGCTACGGAGTGAAATAATGAAACGATACGGCACTTTTATTGCAGACGTAAAAAAAAATTTGTATGCAACTCGAGTAAAAAGTGTCTTATGAGACTATACTTTTTTACACTTGTTGCATAAATATTATAGTGTCCTTAACAAAATTCGGCTTTTTATAAATTACATATTAATGCATATTATTATGAGTATGAATAAAAATTCTCATATATTTTTTATAATTTTATACTTACAGTCCCTGGTTATATTATGAGACATACTTTAATTTTTTTTATTTTCGGGGACAATCTTTCAAGCATATTTATTTCATTATTGTAATCAATTAAATTATATGAATCCTTTTGAGAATGCGTGGAGGCTAATGAAGGAAGAAGTCGCAAAAGAGGTGATTACCACAAAAGTTCAACTGATTGGGGGTACAAAAAAAAAATTTATAATTTGACATATACAATTACTTAAATGTATGATTATTTTTTCAAAACTGTGTATTTTATTGTTGTACAGTGTTTAGGCATGCAATATTAACAATAATAACCTATTTTAGACATTTTGGACGTAATATATCTATGTGTGTCTATTAAATATGGTCAGAGGCTGTATACACAATTAAAATTTTTCATGTAAAGCAGTGGCGGGTGGCGCTAATGTCACTACCAGTTTGTATAAAGACGCGAGTGACGTGAGATATTTAATACTAACGTATTTCGGTTCTCTCTTCATATGTCACAGTGACGCTGTGTTACAACTTTCGCGCCAAAAATTTAATGATTATTTTGTTCGCTAAAGCATAATTTTAAGAAATAAAAGTAATGGAATTTCTGTTTTTAAATTTTTAATATTAAGGAGGTTCGAGCGATTCTTGTATAAAAATTAATTTTCAACTTTATGGTTTCAAATTTTGTAATTATCATGAATAATATCTTATCCAACTATTCTAAAAAATAAAATACATTCCACCGTCTAGTTTCTTATAAGTACGCTTATAAAGTTGACGTTTTCAATGTTCTAATACATAAGTTCTTACGGCAGACACATTTCCGTAGATACTTTTTTTATTTGTTTTATATTGATCTTTCCAATTTTGATGAACAAAAAACAAGTATAATAAATCTGAAGACTTGTAGTATATCATGAGAAGTTTATAATGCCTTTTTACCGTTCAAATTAATTTGAAAATTAATGTTGAACATTATGTTTTCATTTTACATCGATAGTTGCAGAACAGATGAAGAATGACATGGCAACGTTGCACGTCCCAGCTGATTTAAAGGAAAAAGATTGAAGTATAACTTGTATCTATATTATGGATAACTTTTTTTCGAATATAATAAAGCTATTTAGTTTTGTGCTTTTTAAAATTTGTGATTACTGAAATTGATAGATAAATTTAATATAATAATTTTACAAGACGCGCTGTTGCCACAACTTTCGTCCATCACATCTGTTCAAAATACTGATGTCATTTCAGTACTTTTTTTGTTAAATACAAATTAATTATGTACTTATAGGCTCAATACACGTTTATTAATTGAAATTATAAATTTTTACAACTATTTTAGCAATTAAAAGAACAAAAAAATATAAATATTATTTTGACTCGATTAGTTTCGCTCGAACCTCCTTAAGTAAAACATCAAAATAAACTTGGATATATGATAGCCATACGATTCAGTAACGATCAATTGAGGTCAATAATTTATCCATTTAGCAATTTTCTGGCGACCAATTTTCGTATGGTTCATGTTTTCGCAATTAAATTTCCTAGTGATAAACTTTCTTGACACGGTTTAAACAAAAAAATGTTCTCCTTTTCAGAGGAGGCGCTATGGCAGTGTCACATTTTGACCAAACCATGCCCAAACAAACCTCAACCCCAAATGTGGGACCTTTGCCCCGAATTCCGCGACAAGTGGGAAATCAGTCGAAACGAGATCCAACTTTTGCGCCTATTGGGCCGCGGGAACTTCGGTGAAGTGTGGTACGGCAAATGGCGCAACCATATCGAGGTGGCTGTGAAAACTCTACGAGAAGGGACTATGTCCACAGAAGCTTTCCACGAAGAAGCTGCCATCATGAAGAAATTTCGTCATAAACGATTAGTTGCTTTATATGCAGTTTGTAGCACAGAGGAACCTATTTATATTGTGCAAGAGTATATGAATAAAGGATCTTTATTGGATTTTTTGAGAAATGAAGAAGGAAAGGATTTAAAATTTGAAGATTTGATATACATAGCAACACAAGTTGCGTCAGGGATGGAATATTTAGAAGCTAAACTTTTAATACACAGAGATTTAGCGGCAAGAAATGTTTTAATCGGTGAAAATAATATAGCAAAAATATGTGATTTTGGTTTAGCTAGAGTAATAGTAAATGACGAATATTGCGCTAAACAAGGTTCCAGATTCCCCATAAAATGGACAGCCCCAGAAGCCATACTCTACTGTCGGTTTTCCATGAAATCTGATGTTTGGTCTTATGGAATCCTCCTCATGGAACTTTTCACGTACGGACAAGTTCCATATCCAGGAATGTCAAGTAGAGAGGTTATAGAAAAAGTAGAAAATGGCTACCGAATGCCCAAGCCAGTAAACAGCCACCTACCGGAAGACATCTATCAGCTGATGCTGCAATGTTGGAATCAGACTCCTGAAAGGCGCCCCTCGTTCGAGTTTTTGACTCATTATTTTGAGTCGTTTAATGTCTCCTCGGAGAGACCTTACAGAGAAGTGCCAGACTAGATAGCAGGTAAAGACAATTTGCACGTTTTGGTTAATGTATACCTGATGGTATGCTGTACTACTTATTTATATAACGAGAATATTTTTACAGTTTCTATCGTAAAACTGCCTGGTATCAGTGTATTATTTCATTAGCTTAGGATAAGTGACTGCGATCTCATATTTAAGTCAGTACTTAATTACTGTTTCGTATTTATACTAAAGCTGGTTTCACACTTCGCAACTTTAGCCGAAATTTCAAATGAGTACGAAGGTTTCCTGCAATGGTAAATCAAAATCAAAAGATTTTATAATTTTTTGAAAACATTCTACAGAGTGTTAAATTAAGTTTGCCACCATTGCTATCATGACAACTATACTAGATACAAGGTTGGTTAAATTAGCAAAGATGGAAGACTATTATAAAAATAATAATAAAAAATTGTTTCGACCAATGGTTCTCAAATTACGGCCCCTAACATTTTGTTATTTTAAATAAGAACATATATTTTTTATTTAATTATTAGTTATTTAAATATTAAGGACGGTAAATGCAGTTTACCGCTAGAGAACGTAGTCGAGGTATCCAAAGCGGTATAAATGCATTTAACGTCCTGTGATGCTTATTATATTTTTTGCACAATGGGGTCCTATGCCATAGTCATATTTTAACTATCTTCAATAAGAAGACGAAAATATACATAAATTAATGAGTATTAGTGACAGGGTTGTTGTAATTTTGCCCGACCCAAAAAAACCCACCCGGGTTTCTTTAAAAAAAACCCATCTAAATAAACCCATCTAAAAAACCCACTTTTATGGAATCATATTTTATTAATTAAATATAGTACATACTTTATGGTACACACATGTATACATAAATTTTTGTCACAGGCAACATTTTACAATCAATTTCATTTTGGGTACTTCGTGTCTGATCATTTTTAATATATTTTTCATTGCTGTGCAAACTTTGCACAGTGTTTCTTTTATATTTGAACAACGCCAATCCTTGTGTCAGCATTTTCATTATTTTTTAAGTTGTGTATTAACTTGCAATTATTAATATTAATTCGTAACTTGTACGCATGTACACTCTCTAGTTAATTTATTTTTTATTACATTACAGTCTTAAAAAAAGTATTAATAATATTAATAACTATTATCTATTATTCCGACTTGTGTATGTGTATTAAGATACTTCATAAAACTAAAGTTAAAAATGATACATAGGTACTATAATTCGATGGTTGTTAATAAAACCCGCTTTTATTTAATAAAACCCGGGTTTTTAAAATAAAACCCAGGTGGACTGGGTTTTTTATAAAAAACCCGGGTTTTTTTCAACCCTGATTAATGAAAAATTTTTCTTTAAATATTGACTATGTCACAAACTAGAAGCGATTGAAGTTGATTACTAATTGGGTATGACGCGTTAGGTACTAAGAATATGATTGGTCGCGTGATTTTAAAAAGGAGATTCGCGCGTCTGCAGCGGTCACCTTTAAACGAATATGAAATGTCATGTTGTTCTAACAAAACATTTAACAATTTTGTGTTTGATGAATTTGTTTAATTATAACATCTAGCAATATTAACAATAATAATATATTTATAATTAAATCAATTCTAAATTAATAATAATATTAATTAAATTAATATTGAAACTTCAAATCAGGCAAACACTAGCGCCATCCGTCGTCATACTTTGTGTAATAATATTGTCAAACTGTTTCAATGTTCTATAATTTATTAGGAAAGAAATGCTTATTATTTGTTATTTATACTTAATAATAATTTCTTCATGAATATAACATATAAGTTTTTATATAAAAACATTTCAGCTATGCAAACATGAAAAAAATTGTTCCCTTTATAACTAACAGTTTGTCCCATTGTTTGTCGATCACTTGTTAGTACCTGCTACGTCACGCACCAAATTCTTAAACTTTAAAAATTCATATCTCTCTTATTACGTAAATTTTTTAAGTCGCGTTTGCATTAAAATTCTTATTTTATCCTGTGCTTACAGAAAAAAAAAAAAAAGAAAAATGGTATAGGACCCCATTGGGCATTTTGTAGCAATTTTATATAAGTTATCAAATAAAATTAAATAACGTCAGAATTGACCCTATGAGTAGTTCTAAATGCAACTATGATTTGTATTTATTTTAATGCTTTTGCTAAAGTTACTTATAAATTATTTACTCACTTACCGCCCATGGGTTTTTGTACGATTTACTTCCTTTATCGTAGCTACTAAATCTTGATCAATAAATAAAACGTACTGCTTTGGAAACCCTATCGGTAAACATTAAAAAAACAACCGATCGTGCAAAATGTATTTTGAGAACCACTGTTCTAGGTTATAGTGTGTCATTATTGACAAAGTAAAAAGATTATAATTCCGAAGGAACCGAGGTATGTAATTCGTGTTTAAAAACGATTTTCATGTTAAAAATATTATTAATTTTAATATTTTAAGCATGCTTTAGCATTTCATTACAAAATGATTTATTTTTGATCACTAGGTATAAACAAAAAAAATTCTGACCATGGAGTCAATAATGATATATTTATAAGCTAATAGTATAAAATATAATTATATTATTATAGTCTTGTAAAACAGTATTTCTTTGCTAATTTAACTAATGAAAAAGTAATTTAAAAACTGTTTTTATTCTGTACCAAATAATTTTCAAAAAATATGTGTATTCTACTAATATCAAAAATTAGAAAACTTTATTCCCATTGGTAGAAGTAAATAATATTTCTAAAAAAGTAAATATTGTTTACTTTTAACATTTAAAAGTGTATCAAAATAAAAAGTTATTTAAGACAATAACTTATTGTACAACAAAATTAACTTTTAGTTACTAATTCGTAATAAATATAACAAATATATATACACATTTATTAGCTAATGTAATCATATTTTACAGATAAAATGTATATAAAGTAATAGTTACAACTTCTAATGTAAAATACATGTAACAGTTTTTCGCGGTAAAAATTGCGCAGTGTGGACTCAGCTTTACCTATTCCACCTTCGTTTATTTCATATTCTAGTGTCTAGTACTTGGGTTAACTACTTTTGTATACTGTTCTTTATACGGTGCGTAATACCAAAGCTTATGATTCAACCAAGTAACGAACAAATCGAATAATTAGTATAATGTAATCGTGATTAAGAAAACTAATTTAGAAGTCTCTAAAACAGGTTGAAGGTAAGAGGTTATCAGACCAAAATTACAACTCTTTCAGCTTGTTTCATCTTCTTTCGGTGAGGAACGTTTTCTTATGTGATTCCTATCTTATGTGTGTAGTGTTTTTTTGTATATTTATGTGTCATTATATATGTGGAATTTACTATTTACACTGAATGGGTGTAAAGTTTTATTTTCTATATTTTGGTTATGTTTTATTTTGTGCAATATTTTTATTTATGTAAAACTTAAAAATTTAACTAGAAATTTACAAATTTATTCGATTTTCACTTTTTGTTGAAAAGTAGAAATAATATTTGTGTTTAAAAACAAAATACCTCACACTTTTTGAATATGAATATATTATGCTCAGATTTCATTTCGACGAAAGAATAAGAATATAGTTTGTTCATGAAAAGGGTGTAGAAGTTGTTATAAACCGCTTTTTACACTATATTGAATATTGAACAAGTATTTGTGCAAGAATTGTACGTAATTTTGTTCAGTATCCAGAAATATTTCAATGGGAGCAGGCGGGCAAAGCTCATTGCAGATGGCAGCATCCTAGCTATGAACTGTTGCCGCTGGTAATTTTGAATGACTTCACTGACAGTTACAATTTTTTTATTGTGTTTTTGACGTAAAAGTACAATTATAAAATCCAGGGCATCGAACCCGCCAAAAACTGGTTTCGGTTTAGGTTAATTTGTTTTTTAAAAGATGTGTTCGGATGCGGTTCTGGTTCAAGCATTAATAAAATTTGCGGTTTTGTTCGCGGTTCAGGTTCGTAATAATGTAAAATGAGAGCCGGAATTTACGCAAAACGCAACAAGAAACGAACACAATTTTCACGAAAAGTCAGCCCAGACAGCAACGCAGACGCCTAAGACGTCGATTATCGGCTGTAGTTACTTTTCGAACTAAAAATTAACCTGAACCGGAGTTGAACCCCGAACCTAAATTTTAATACTCGGTTCGGTTTCGACACAGGTTCAATTAAAAATGTATCTGAGGTTCGGTTCTCGGTTTGGGTTCCCTAAAATGTTACGGTTTGGTTCCGGTTTGGGTTCGGTTCAGGTTCAGATTCGATGCCCTCATAAAATCAAATCCACATGAAACAATTATTATAATTTTTACTAGTTGTATAACTAAAAATATTTTTTCTCAAAATGATTTGCGCAAACAAATACTTTTAGAAATAATAAAATTCTTCTCTTTCTGTCATACTGGACAACTTTTTTGTTGATTTATAAATTCTCCTTGACAACGGTCCAATTTTTTTACTTTTGTTTTAATCCTGTTATAGTAACAGTATGGTATTACGAAATAGTTATTTATGTATTAAGAGCGTAAGGAGGCTTTTATGGCCTGCGGCGGGATTTTGAGCCCGAGGCGTAAGCCGAGGGATAAAAACACGTCAAATGCCATAAAAGCAAGTTACGCTCGTGGTACATACAAAACTTTATGCACGGACGAAAATTTTCAAATTATGAGTGTTAGAAAAATTGTATCAAAAAAAAATTGTCATCGTACATCCAGTATCTAGTGTTGCTATGAAAGCGGAGAACAAGTTTATTGTTTGTTTATTAGTTATGTCATTTGAGTTTTATTTTGTGTATCTCCGTGCTTTTCATATAAATATCACAAAATTAATTTTCATTTTTCATTAAAGAATATAAAATTTTTCGATTTGTAATAAAAACTTTTCATGTTGCCTGTTAAAATTGTTTATATTGAAGGTTATAATTTGGTTTGACGTGTCATTATTATAAAATAACGTTTATGTCAAAGAAATTCGTGTATAATTGTCAAATTATGATACGTCCGTGCATAAAAAATTATAATAAGTCGTTTTGAAACTTTACGAGTGTTTATGAATATGGGCATAAGTTCAAAAAACAACTGATTATATTACTCGTAGAATGATAATAATAAATCGGAAAACAATACATGCTTGTAGGCTCAATCAGCTATTGTAGAAATCATGGCGTCTGTCCTTCTAAATTTTCTGCGAATAATAACAATTTATTGGTAGCCAATCACAATATTTTTTTTAGGCGCGTAATTTTTTAATCACTCCTCCGAATTTAAAAAAAGAAAAGTATAGGAAACTATCTGCCAATGCATACGAACTATGTTGACAATTCCAAATTATTTCTTGAACAAAGTTACTACATACGTCGCCTCATGAACATTCTATAACATAGGTGTCAAAAAAAAAACTACGTCAATTACGGGTGTCGTCAAGAATCATACACTTTTTATTACGCATTGCCATTCTTACGTAAAGAATACTATGTTTTTATAATAAGCCTGAAACAAATTTAATTTTAAAAACGTGTTCTCCCCTTACATATACTTCAAAATGCTATCTGTTGCTACTAATTTCTAAATAATTAACTGAAAATATAGTTTTTTTGCTAAATAGTAAATATGCTAAAATTTAGTGAACGTGTTATATATTTTGTACTTGCTTTAATTTTCTATGTAATACCTACTTTAATCAACTAATATTTCACAATACCAGATATTTTTCTTAGGTACATTTTATGAAATATTTATGTAATTATATCCATATCATGAATCAGGAATGGACATTTTTGGAATCCTATGAATGAAAATTAAATAAATTGTTATACTGTATTTGAAATCTGAGCATAATATACTGTTTACAAACAATTATGAAATTTGTACTAAACTCTCTTCTCGTATTGCAACTTTAAGCACAAAGTGAAAATGTTTCTTCTAAAATCTAAATCGAATATTTCCGTCTGAAGCCCTGACTTCCGACTAGCATGTAATATTCTCGTAACGTGTGCGTAAATGATGTAAAATTATTTTAATATCAAATAACCGTGAAAGACTGGAGTTTCACCACACTTGAACCCAATAAGAACATACGTCCATTGTTATAAAGGGTGAATAACAGGTGTAATTTTTTAAAATAAAATCAGTATTGATTTATTATTGCGTATGAATCATAAATGCCATGATATGTAAGGAACATTAGTATTAATGGCTATGACACAATTTTACATATGTACATAAGCATTGTATCTATACAATAAAAATACATTTCCAGTACGACATGTATTATTCACCTAATTGTTTCAACCTCATTTTATCGTTTTTATTGTCTTTAAATATATTAGAATCTATTATTCTACACATGCTGAATAATAATGCCTTAAACCACTAGTACATAATAATTAGGTTACATATTAAATTCATGTCTTTTGATACATTTCAAATATTTTATGTTCATTTTTTGAAAATAGCCATTTATCAAATTATTTTCGAATATTTTGTATCACAAAGAGCTATTGCAAGAATTTTTATGACTTCTAAGTACTTAATTTTAAACTATCGCCTGCTTTTATTTATATAAATAACAAACTGTTTTTCTATTGGCTATTATGACGTCACAGAATCAGGGCCAATCTTTTTATTTAATTATAAATATTACATAAACTTTCATTTAAAATGCTTTTTAAAAATGTGAAACAAGCTCATTATAGTTTTTTATTTAGTCTTAACTTTTTCAAAATAGGAAAAATATTTTGTACGAAAATTAATGTTAAATATGTATTTTACAATAAAGTGTGTTAATAAGAGCGATTAATAATCGAGACATTTTAACAACTGTTCATTTATCGACGATTAACACACGCGTCAGTTACAGTATTTTTCTGTTGATCGTATCTTATTCTAGGATACCATACCATAGTGGAAGTTTAACATTCTTAGATAAAAATGTGAAAATATACATAAACTAATAAGTATTAGTGAAAAAAAATGTTTAAAAATTAATTTGTTCGCAAACTACAAGCGATTGAATGTTTGTGTTCATTTGATAAACAATTTGATTGAGTATTTGACTTTAAAAATGTGGCCTGCCTTCGACCACTGATGAGAACAACTTTAATAATTAATGACATGTTTAAACTAGAATTTCTATTTAATTATGTTCTTGCAGAAAAAAAAATGTATAGAACCCTATTAGCAGATTCTTCTAACTATAATGTAAACAACTACTTTGTACACTAAATAGGATTACATAAAACATACTTTTTATAACGGAAAAAAAGTTTATAATATAGTTTTTTTTCGTATTATGTCCCAATTCTGCAAGGAAGTTATTAAGTCTTAGCAACGTTGCTAAAAATTATAACCAATAGAAACAAATGTAAAGTCTGTCATTTACATGTTTTATTCAGCGTTCGCAATTTTATATAGCAATGTTACTAAAGTCTTAACAACTTTCTTACAGAATTAGAGCGATTATTTCTAAGTGAACTTAAGGCATTGTCATTTTAAGCATGCATTTGTATTTACGTTAAAATGAGGTTACTTAAAAATATTTCCTATCCTATACATCCATTTGAAAATATTTTTTACTTCTATTTAAATGCACGTTACCACTAATATAATGAATTAAATAATTTATTTTATGTTGTATATCGGACAAAGTAACTGGATTTTTCTTGTTATAAATATTTACATAAATTCCTAGCACGACTAGAAGTCCGGACCATAAATACCTGAAATTACAATAAGATTTTAATGATTTTATTGCTTTAAATTTGCGTCATTTATACGTCAAAAATAATTGTTTCAATTATATTTATTATGCAATTTATCGATCAATCAAAAATAATTATGATGGACAAATATGTATTTGCGAGATCTGTAATTAATATTGTAGATTACACTAAGATGTGTGAATTTGAATTTTTGCATTTATCTAGTGACCTATGAATTTTTCTGGAAAACGAATATCATTAAAATGGTCTAATCTACACTCTACTAATTTAAAACGGACATCTGTATTGTTAAAAAATAAAAAAAACATTTAATAATTTAATATCAATGAGGCAAGCAAAAGATAGTTTCATAAAAAAAGCAGTAGTGGAACTAATTATTGATAAAAAAAAGTATAATGTATAGTGCGACCAAACAAAAATGAAATGGATAATAGAAATCTTTACTTACTGCATGGTAAAAGGTTTGCTAAAAAATAAAAATGAAATAACAATCGTCACAGCCTTTCTACAGGTGGTTACAGTTGCGGCAGCAAAAGCCCCACAAGTCTTAACCAGAGTTAAAACAACTTGTATACCTAAATAACCGGACAGCGAAAACAAAAGCGCATATCCGTATGTTTTCTTTGGGTGCTGAAACAAAAAATAAACAATACATTGAAAACAAACACAAAAACATGAACATACTTGTGCACAAAACATCATTCCTTTGTAAAAGTCACCAGTTAATAACATTGTTACGAAAATATATAAAAATCCAATCGAGTAAGAATATAAAACAACTTCTGTATTGGAAGCGTTATATTGTTTCATTGATTTTTCTTGTACGTTACCAATTGCAGCATCGCATAATAAAGCCATGGAAATCATTATAATGCCAGTTGTGTTAAAGTTTGGTGATATTTGGGAATCAGCTAGAATTATTAATGTTTAAAAAGCTGTAAAGCTTGGTCTACAATACACAATACATTGAACAAGGCGATACACAAAAAATTGATATAAATTATCTTTTAGATCACATACACAATTTATAAAATAATGTATCGTTCTAATTTCCAATCTAAATTGAGCAGAATATTACATTTGACAATTAATTTGTCGGTTCCGGTGGCTCAAAAGTTAGAGCAACGCCTCTTAGTCATAAGTGCGCTCGCGGTTCTGGGTTCGAATCTCACTAAGGCATATATTTGTGTATGTGAACCTACTCAGTAATTGGGATTTAATCTTGTTGAGATTTAAAAAAAAAATAGTAATAATTGTGGCACGAATTAAATAACATACACAAAGAATACAAAAATTGCAGTTTTTTAAATTTCTCAAGGTTTTTCAAATATTAGCTGTCCCATAAAATTTTATACATGTGAATAGAGTATAAATACTGATTATTTTAATGCCAAAACATTTCATTTTCCTTATTTACTAACTGTGTAAACAAATTTTAAAGTTATGGAAAAAAATAAATAAATCTCGATTGCATTTCAATAAATGAACGTCGCTTATCTCGATGTTCATTTTTTAAATAACACATTACTTTTAACACATGTTTAAATTAAGTTTAGTTGATGTATAATGGGACAGCTATTAAAAAAAAAACAAATTGTTTTTTCATATTAAATGTCTATGTCAACGGATGTTTAGTCTGAATAACAAAAAAGTAGCTATATTGAAATTCGTAAACCGGAATTAGTTTGAAAAGCTATACATGTAGTTTCGGAGCAAAATGTCCTTCGATTTTTAAATTAAAACACTGTACAAATCTCAATATTTTTGTTCTGTTTTACGATACTAATCTTGTTCAAATTATGTTGTGCATTCTAAAACACTAATATAATATAAGCGTTTAACATACCTAAAGTAAAAAGTGTTAATCCAACACACATACAAACAGCAGCCGCAAAATCCAATGGCCCATACCTTTTTCCTTGTATTAATATACTGCCAGCTAATACTGGTAGCAGTTTACAGCATTTGAATATTACTTGTGTTGGGTAGTTTAAGTAGCCTAAAGATGCATTGGACATACCCATTGTACCCAAAGTGAGCAGTGCTAATAGGCAGTATGTTCGCAGTGGTATTCTAATAAATTGCAGTTAATATTATTAATACTATGTACAAAATTAATAGTATGTATTGTGGAAAACTTTTATTAAAATCTAATTTGTCAAATTCTATTTATCGTGCAAAAGTGGCATCTTTCGTGTAGTCTTCATAAAAATATAGTCATTATATACAAAATATATCAAGAATTATCAAATTTTCCAGTAAAACGTAATCGGGTATAGATATACAGGTGAGTCTGGGAAGACGCCCTCCCCCACTTTAACTTTTTTATTATAATAGAAAAAAATGGCTCATATAAAAGTTTTATTATTTTAAATATACTGTTTAATGGCAGATATAGATATTTTTTATAAAGCCATTTTTTAAATAGCAACCTATAATTATTTTACTAAAATATAAACCACCAGTTTTTTCTTTTAACGATATAAAAGTTTGTATATCAATTGAAAAAATTCGAGAAAAATATTACAAATCATTTTTATTCAGACAATCTTGGAAAATTAAATTGAAAAATTAATTTATTTTAAAAATACTCGTTAAACAAGTAACAATTAAATGTCTATTTTATTTTGTTGCCAACTATAATATTTGAATAAAAATTATTTTTTTTCTTCTTGGTAAAAAGAAATCGGCTATTTATGTCAAATTATCTATTAATTCATATTTCCTAAGGCCGGTATTTTCATCTCTGGTTAATAAACTGTCTGTTAAATATCATTAAACGAAAATTATCGCATCGAGAAATTAACACATGTGTAATTTTTACAACTTATGTTCAAATATCATTACTTTATTTTTCGTTTTAACTGATAGAAATGGTAAAATATCAGGCTTATGGAACTAAAGATTTAAATGGACGTTTAATACTGACTCTAATTTAATTTTGACAAGTAAATTTATGTAGGTATACAATATTATGTCCACATTGTGTTATTGAACGTTTACTGAAAATGTTATATACATTACATTATATACACTTATAATTTTTGTTAAAGGACATTAATAAGTGTAAATATTATTGAAAAATATAGAAAACATCTCATACTAACTTTCTGGCGGAAATTTTACTAGCGTATTTTTCAACTAGTCCAAAAATGGTATAATATCCAAACTGCACAAGTGTTAAGTACCATCCATAGGGTTGAAACCCCTCAAGAGTAAAAATCAGTTCTTGCATATACCCATAGAGTAAAAAAAATATAAACACCACACAACAACATATTAAAAATTGGGCGGTTTGACTGAAATTTGTTATATTAAACCACAAAACTTTAATTTGATATTTCTCTGATTTGGCCGCATCGTTCATTTCGATGCTGACCTTCATTTTGAACTAAAAATTTGATGATTTATTTTTTAATCTGACATTTCGGATACTGACACGTGGCCATGGTAACATGGATGTCAGTTGTTCTGGTTGCACGCTGTGAAATTATAAACAAGGGCATCGGTTGCACGATTAAAATGGAGGTTAGGAAATTTCATTGTTGAAATTGTTTAGTTCGGTTATTACAGAAAATTGTCGATAAAAACGAAAGACTAATATAATTTTAGGCATTTCGTATATTTTTATATATTTTACAAAATAAAATATGTGTAATTGAATAGTAAATTAGTAGTGGGGATTCCATAGACGGTCGCCAGAAACTTTTAGAAGTATTGTTACGTTACAAAATATAATATTAAATAAATTTGTTTTACTGTGAAATATAAACAAATTTTTTTTTTTTAACTATGTATTAAGAATTAATTTTGTATTTACTGCGTTAGTTACAACTTAATTTAAAATAAATATCGTTTACTTAGAATTATATAGTTATATTGTTATACATAATATTATCATTCATTCATCCAATTGTGTAAGAATGTTGCTAAGTTTTAGTAAGACAACAACTACAACTACATAAAACGTTAAGGGCATCAGTACTAAAATATGACACGAGAATTCAAATAACTGGTTTTAGTATTAGGACTATTAACAATTTAAAATTTGACATTGAACTAAGCTACTTTTGATATTAACCTGTATTTTAAATAATAAGTTATTAAAATCTATTAATATTTAACTTTGATTTTAATGGGACAACGAAAAATGCTATCGATTTTTTGTTGTCTCTTTGAAATCTGTGTCAAATATTAGAGTCCGCGCGTTTAGAGAATAAAAAACAGAAAACAGCGCATTGGAAGTTGTACTACCCAACCTACAATGTTGACTGTACAATATCAATGGCAATAATAAACAACAAATATCGAAATCATTAAAATTAAAAGCCAAAATTATAATTATAAAAATTACATTTAAAAAATACCTGTACAACTGCTATTTGTTAAGTTAAAACGTCGTAATATCCCTACTTTTACAAGTTGGACTCGCTCGAACGAATTTTGCTCTCGGCGCCTGTTTTTTCTCTGGACGCGTGGACTACAATAGATTTTTTTTACGTCTGTTAAAAAACTTTTTTTCATTAAAATGAATTTATAAAGTATGTCTTTTTTTAACACAATAAAAGTGTAAAAAAGTTACTTTTTTAACGCTACAGAGTGAAATAATGAAACGTTACGGCACTTTTTTTCACACTTTTATTGCAGACGTAAAAAAAAAATTGTATGCAACTCGAGTAAAAAGTGTCTTATTTCACTCATAGGATTTGACGAACTCGCCTACGGCTCGTTCGGTCAAATTTTCCTATTCGTGAACAAATAAGACTATACTTTTTACACTTGTTGCATAAATAAATTTTTTAATAATTACTTTTTTAAAATGCAGGTTAATATCAAAAGTAGGCATGTCCAATATTGACTTTTTAAAATGTTAATAGCTCTATTACTAGAACAAGTTATTTGAATTCTCGCGTCATATTTTAGTACAGGTGAACTCAATGATCAACAGGCAACAATAATCGTTGATTGTCGCAGAATTTCGCGTGATCGATATATTTTTTACTTACCGCTCACGCGAAAGTTGACTTAATGAAAGTGGAGGAATTATTTTCGTGATGTTTCAAGGTTTATTTAACATATTTAACAATGACTATAGATAGTGTTTCGAAAATCCAACAATTTCAAATTGTTATATTGTTGCAACATAATAATAATACTATTATTTATTATTTTATGAGTATTGTTTGTTTGTTATTGTTACTAAAGCAACGCCTTCCTTTTCTTGCGAAGGAAATAACCGGACGCCACTGCTTGGAAGATAGCGCTATCTATATTTCGAAAAGTAAACATACAGTAATGGCCGACGCGTTCCGTCTGAGTGTGTTACGGAGTTGTCAGCCTCGTGTATAACAAACAAATACAAAGTAATGTTTATTTTAATTCGGTGAGAGTGAACTATACCCGAGTGCAATAGTGTGTGATTATGTATTGTACAGTTGACAAGAGCCACACAAGCGGAGGAGCCGCCACGCATACTAAGAGCGTAAGAGATGGTAAGTCTGCATTCCTAACTTCTCAATTATTATTAACATACAATTCAGCAAGATTTAAATGTTTAAAGCCATAAAATAATCTATAAAGAAGAGATATGTACAATAAAAATGTTGCACCAGGTATAGAACTTGCGAGAACATTAAAAATTCAAATATAACATTGTGGGAGACAAAACTTCTCTAGCAGGTAGTTTATTTTTGTCGGAAATGCTTCAGCATTATACAATAACTACCTCCACGATCTAGAACCTATATTCTACATTCTAGAGTCTAGAACTTTCTAGTAAACAAATATTCAAGTTCTGAACGTATGCCGTGTGCTTGCCACATGTTGTTTATGGCTTCTTGCATCTTGTACATTAGTAACAAAAGAAACAAATATGAAGAAAAGTTTCCCGGCACTCTGGGATCGTATTTTGTCGCACAGTACCCCGCATTCGCGTCGTAAACAATAACGAAATGCGACGCTCAAGTTCCGCAAGGCAATAAATTGTTTTGTCAACTTTTAACAACTGACAACATTCATCCTCATTTTCAATTGTTTCTTTGAGCTTTGAGGCGTCCGGGTCTGTTACATGGCCTACAAATCATTGTTATTACAATTAATCATGCTTGTTTCTGTGAAGGTTGTATCACTTTTTAATTTTTATTTTTCTTAAACACGAAAGATTGGCCTGTGAAGCGTTGATATATCTATATAAATATTTAATTTTGTGTGAACTGCATTTTGTTAGCATTTTACTGTTTGAGAAACTAATTTAATTTAAAAAGTGTAATGCAATTATGAGAAAATGCAAAACTAAAACATATTTCATTTTACTTCAATTAAATTAACACATTCAGTTCTCATTCCCTTCTCTATAAAGTTTATTAACATTTAGAAAACTTAAAGAAATAAAGAACAAATGGTATTATGTTGATATTTTATTTTTATGACAGAGATACAAATAGTAATAAAATAAAACTTTTATTTGTTTTACAATATACAAAACAATAATTTAAATAATAAATGACAATTATGTGTTATACTCTGATTAAAGTTTACAGTAACATAGTATAAAAAACAGTATACTTTCATAGTAGGTAGGTAGTAAAACATACGTAGATATAATAATAAAAATAAACATAAACAGTTAATTTTGTTTGTATATTTTCATGCATGCAAATGGTAACATATTTACATTGTTTTTTTATGGTATTTTAATGTGTTGATTCTGTCAAAAAGATTTTTTCCAAAATTTGCATGAGTTGTAGATCAACAAAGCGAATCGATAAAATAAGCTAAACTCTTTAGCAGATCCAAGAAAACTACTGTGGATATTTCGAAAGAAATTCGAATAGAAAACATTGCCAACGTCAGCCGAAGTAATATGTCTCGACGTTTTAGAGAAGTTAGATGTTTTGACATGTCATTGTTAAACTTTTAGTTAGTAGAAGAAATATAAGGGCAAGACTAAATATTGCAAAATATATCAACACTGGAATGTAGCCAACTAGAGAAAAGTGCATATCCAGATTTTACTGAACAAGTACGATTTAAGGTCCCTAGAATCCGATTATAACATTTTTAAAATGATTTCTGTGTGTGTGTGTGTATGTGTGTACGTCTGGATGTTGGAGGGACAATTCCTCAAAAACTATAAGACTTAAGACCTGTTTAACTATGAATATCCGACATTCTTGAGAAGAGCTGAAAAGGTTTTGGTAACAATTGGACAACCGGAAGTAGTAGAATCTTTAAAAAATCTTGTAATTTTATTTTTTGAAAATTTTTGTCACTACTAATATTGAAGAATATAAAATTCTCCATCTAATACACTTAAATTTTTTATAATATCTTGCATAGATTTAGAGATAAAGACACTATAAAGAAACCACTTGACAAATTCAAATGTCTATAACATGGTTTGTAAATGACAGATATCAATGTAAGTGTCAAAAAATCAACAGTTTTAGTGACATTCTGATAGCTTTTTGTAGGTAATACATTTAATCTTTCTTATTGTTTTATTAATTAAATATTTGAAATTATAGGTAAAATGCATATGCATCAGAAATACCGCCAATCTGGTTAATGAATTGGAAGAATCTCCGACTCTTTTTTTTTTAATGATGGTACGAAGTATTTTCGGCAATCAACAAGTGCAAGATACAATCCCAGATAGTTACCAAATACGTACTGTTAGGCTGAAGAAATTTGATGTTATGTTGTGCATGTTCTCATGACGGTCTAAGTCCATTAGTCGACATAAATAGTACCATGGATTTACTAATGTATAGACATATTTTAGCAGAGCATATATTTCCTTATGCCAGAAAAAATATGCCGCGGGGATAGGTTTTTTTTTAACAGGGCAACGATCCTGAACATACTACTAAAATAATAATAATAATAATAATAATAATAATAATAATAATAAAAATAATAATAATAGTAATAATTCTTTATTGTATTTTAAGTTTTACAACTTCTTATAATTGATAGATGGGGGTGAGTTAATTTTCACATATATTATTATAACTTTTCCATTTTATTCATTGGGTTAATGGAGATGAGATGATACACACAAACAACCATACCTTATCCGGAATTCGAACCCAGAAGCTCAGGCACGTGAAGCTAAAACGCTACCACCAATCCATTTCGGCAGTTACTTCGAAAGTAGAAAAATAATTTTTAGGTCCACAAAAGTCCGAATTCTAGACCACCCCAATCTCCCGATTTAAATACAATAAAATATTTATGGCAGAAGTTAAAAATACGCGTCGGAAAAGAAAAACAAGCATGTATTATGGAACCATTTGGAAAATGAATGGCAAAGTATATCACAAAACAGTATTACCAATTTAATTAATGCCTCGACGGTGATTGTATCAAAAGGAATGATGATAAACTATTAAATATGGAGTACAAAATCACAAATCAAAAAAGATTGAAATGTTTTTTTAGTAGTTTTGAAATAAGTATATATTTGGCGCAATATTTTTGCACAGCACGATAAATTTATTACTACATAATTTTATTTAGATAGCTTCTGGCGTAGTTTCTGGTTTATAATATGAAAATATTTTATTCACAAATGCATTATGTTTATTAATATAACTGTTAAATTTTTGTCATATCTTCATAATATATGATGTTTCAGAAATCTGTTTGGCTCAAAACTTTTGCACGCTACTGTATGTTGGTAGCGTTTCCCGTTGCCGTCTCACATGAAAATTCATTGCTGACAGCAATTTGAGATTATGTGTCATTCATCTCTCAGTTTTGAAAGCAGTTATATTATCTCTAAAGCATGAAAAGCGCCAAAACAGGTTTATAGATCTTCTGAACAATGTGTTTTCAGTGAGTTTTTATAGACTCATAAAGACACCGAAATAGAAAAAATCAATTCAAGTCATTGCTAAACTTGTTTCATACACCTATGTATATTTTGTTGTCAATTCTGTAAACGTACGAAATAAATCGTGCTCTTTATGAAACAGAATATGTAGTAAATGTATATTAATAAGTGAAATAGAATTTGTAGTTGGCACGTGGTGGAACAAACTGAATAACTTAATAAAACAACATCAACACTTTGTTTTATTGAGAATCCAAAATCCAAGCTTATTGGTAGCAGTGCTTTAATCGTATTTTTGAAATATATGTATTTGAAATAGATCAAGTATTTTGAGTAATTATTTGAAATACTTAAAATTAAAAGTATTTTTTATTTTTAGTTCAAATACTTATGACAGGTATTTTATATTTTAATACATTAAAATACTATTATTTATATGAAATACTAATTTTTGATATTTGAAATACTTTTTTTTTTAAATATATATTTGCACTCTCCACGCCAACAATGAGTGCCCGTGAAGTGACGCCTGGTAAACGCCCGCACTGTACAAATATGTCATTATCATTACCGATATCTATGAAATAGGCAGTATGCCGTGATGATATATTTATTTATCTATTTAAGTATTTGAAATATATTCATCTGTGTGGTATGTTAGTATTACCTATAACATGAAATAATTCTCTAATTTTTCTTGAAATAATGAAATAAACAGTTGCTTTTGTTAGTCTAGGAGTTATTTTAACATCTTATCAATTTTTAAACATTTAAAAGTAAAAGTATTTGTAATATGTATTGTTATATTTCAAATACTGAAAAAATAATTAAATTTTATCAAATATTTGAAATACATTCTTATATTTAGTATTTTATATTATATATTTGCAATACAATTTTTCAAGTATTTTATACAACACTGATTGTTAGGAAATATTAAAAAAAAATAGATGTACGAGTGTACAGGGTGTTAAAGAAGGTACAACATGAGAGGGTATACACATTTTGATTTGCATGGTTCTTGAAGACTGCGTTTTTACTTGCACTTGCCGAGTCGAAATTTTTAATAAAAATAATTACGAATTAATTTAATCACTTATCAACATCAGTTACATGATTAAATAATACATTATTTTTTTTAACCCTACACGCACCCGGTCTCAGGGACCAGTGATTGTTAAAATTTGTTATTTCTGTAATCACAAGTGAGAATTAAAAAAATATATTAATACATATTTATAAAAATCGAGATAAAAACTAAAACATAATTTACAGTTTATTTAGTCCTTTAACAATTGAAGACCTTTGTGCATAAAGGGGACAATTTACTTTTTTAAAGTTTTGTTCTAGGTCAAAAAACAAAACTAGTATACTGTTTTTTTTTTTTCATTATGCCTTAATTTGAAACTATGGCTGGTAGCACAAGCCCTGTTTTAACTAAAACGCTGTTTTAAGAAATGTCAGATTTCATTATTTAATAACAAAAATAAATAGTATCAAATTTATCAAAATATGATTTTAAAGCAGAACATAGTTTGTATTCAAATAAATATTTTCCAAAAAATCGTTCTCTAAACATAAAGGTGAAATTATATATTGAAATTTGAATTTGACATTTCTTAAAACAGTGTTTTAGTTAAAACAGGGCTTGTGCTACCAGCCTATATTTCGCGATTTTAATATTTCGGATGAAGGAGATTTGTGAAGTATATTTATTAATTTTCAGCACAGATCTCTATTTTTTTAAAAATGTACTTATCCCCTTTTTGCACCAGTCTTCAATTACTGGACCTTATTTTGTCGATAAGGCCATATACCTCCTTTTTAGCTGAATGGTCCCTCACACCAGTGCGTGCGCTTGTGTGTCAAAGTTTAGTGCGTGTTTTGGATGTTTAATGTTATGTTTCCATTTTCATGCGACTTTTTGCAAATCAGTGTACAAATCAACAGGTGTACCCATATTTTCTTTTATATGTATACAGTGTGTCCCATTTAGAGGTGCCACCATTGGGATCTCGAGAACTATAAGAGATACGATGTCGGTTAAATGGAACATTTTGTGCGCCTTTGGGAGGCCATCTCAGATATGCTTTTGTTTTTCCAAAAATTCTCATAAGGCACTAGATAATGACGAAAAACTGAATATTGTTGAATTTTTCTTTTTCAAATAACGTCTAAACTATTAATAATTAAGAAAAACGTTTCAAATATAAAAGATAGATATTTTTATTAGCTAACCAGTGGCGTATGAAATAAATTTTTATATCCGTAAATTTTCGAGATATAACACAAACTTATATTTTTTTAAATGGAACCCATATCTGATTTCAGTCTCAAAAATTATTTTTTTCTCTTTTCAATGATGTAAGGGTTATTATATTTTATATTTGTTTTGCTCCTAAAATTTAATTTTTCTCTTTATTTTCCTGAACTTTCTTATTATTTCCCAAAAAAACATTATTATTTTTATTAATTATATTGTATTTGATCGAAATAATTTGTATTATGCCTTTATTACTTAATATTTTCATTCTAGACTCATAATTACAAATTACACTAATGTGCCAAGGGCTACCAGATACAAAATATGACAAAAATTAGTTTGATACGAGTTTTGAGCAAAATTTTCTAACGAAATAAATTATTTAAATACAAGGAGTATTTCTAAATAGAAATCTACCAATATTTTCAAAATAATTATAAATTTAATACAAAATAAGGAAAAAATAATAAATTTGAGGGCAAAACAAATATAAAACATAATAACACTTACATCGTTGAAAAGAGAAAAAAATAATGATTTTTTTGAGACTAAAATCAGATATGGGTTCTATTTAAAAAAATATAAGTTTGTGTTATATCTCGAAAATTTACTGATATAAAAATTTATTTCGTACGCCACTGGTAAGTTAATAAAAATATCTATCTTTTGTATTTGAAACGTTTTTCTCAATTACTAATAGTTTAGAAGTTATTTGAAAAAGAAAAAATCAACAATATTCAGTTTTTCGTCATTATCTAGTGCCCTATGAGAATTTTTGGAAAAACAAAAGCACATCTGAGATTCCCAAAGGCGCACAAAAAGTTCCATTTAACCGACATCGTATCTCTTATAGTTCTCGAGATCCCAAAGGTGGCACCTCTAAATGGGACATAATGTATATTAAATTTAAATAATAAAATATGCGATCCTTCCTCGTATCGATGCAATCCATATTTGATCTGCATCATAATCCATTCCATTCTCCAATCCGTTGGTTGGTATATTCCTGTTGTGTGTATAAATACCAGGTTGCTAAATAGTTGTGCCCCTCTCGTCCCGCGATCGTGTCCGCGTGCACGTCCACGTCCCTGTTCGTAGCCGGTCAAGCACCCGTCCTCCGACTGTGACTGGCTCTGTGCTCTGTGCTGCATGAGATTGCGGATTGTGGAGCAACGGTCAGTGGGCGACCTCGTCAAGGACTCGACTACAATACGGAGAAAGATCACCGAGGTCTGCATTCTGCATGGAGCTTTGTTAGCAAATAGAATGGAATTGTCTCGGTGAATGTTGTGGTATGATGCTAGATGCTAGGTTGTCGTTGTGGGTTGAATCATTTTGTTAGAATTTGTATTAAGATTTACAGTCATACAAAAAATACTCGTACGACAATAATTTCAATCTATTTTAGATAAAATTGTTGTCTAAAGTCTAATGGATGCGATTCAGTGGGTTATATTAAAGTCTGTACTAAGACTTGTATTAGCTAAAACACTGTATTAGCTTAAAACACATTTTAAAACAAAGGTCTGTAGTAGGTTTTAGTTAAAACACTACTGTTCCAAAATTACACATAACACTTTAATAACGTCAATATTTTGTGTTAGTGTTGATTTATTGCTATTATTATATTTATTTGAATTAGGCAAGTTTATATTTATAGGTTATGTTACACTACTTTAGGAACTACATTTTAAATTTTAGTACCTATACGAAAATGTTAGGAATGGGGTATTCCACCATAACAAAAAAATAAGAAAAATTTCAATTTAATTTGAAGTATGACTCAATAAATAATTGTTAAAAAAATGAAAACATTTTTTAAATAATTACTTTACGAGATATTTCACATTTGCTAAAAGGGAAAATTGACGTCATACTATTGTTATCTTTCTCTCGTAGCGTACTCAGTGATCGAACTGCAATTCAAAGAGTGAAATTGCACATTATTCAAAAGAAAATATCTGATGTGGACACCACATGACTTCCTTGTACGCCTGTTACACTATACATATTTTGTTAATAATTAAAATATGTATTATAACAGACCCAATCATAAAATTGCACGTACGAGTATTTGACATAATTTGACATTGACATTAAATTCTTTATTTTTTTTTGTTATTTTTTGTCTTAATTCATAGCAAACTTAATTACAGACACCAAAAAATACATAATTTTCAAATTTACATATCTCGCTTATACAAAGAGCTAATTTAATCATACTTGACGTTTCCGACGCAGTATTCAATTCTCTAAAACTTTTATTTGAAGCATTTGTTATTAAAATCAAAATAACACCATTTTTTTCAAGAAAAACTGATAACAGCTTCAAGTAAAGTATTACTTCCGGTTATACTATTTTACCAAAATCTATTATGTTATTCCCATTGATATAAAAGTATTATATACCAAATTTGAAAAGTTTTGGATTATATTTTAATATAGTTTTTCATTAAAATCTATTATAGGCTTCAAATAAAGTACTACTTCCGAAAGGTATGTAATGACCAAAAAGGGAGGTGCACAACTAGATGTTATAGCAGTCCTAAATACAAAATTTTAACTTTCTACGGCTTCCCGTTTTTCAGTTATGCGAGATACGTATATACGTACGTACAGACGTCACAACGAAATTAGTCAAAATGGATTCAGGGATGGTCAAAATGGATACTTCCGTTGAAATCTGGTAACCGAAATTTTTCGCGATTACAATACTTCCTTTACTTCGCACAAGGAAGTAAAAACTAAAACTGGAGGAGGTACACCACCGACAATCGACAAACCCAGATAATATTTACTGGGCTGTTAAAGATATTTTCCACAATAATTATATTACTTCTCTAGTCAGTATATGCTCGAAGTATGACAGTGGCAACAAGATTTGCTTATGTAAATATTCTAGGAATTTATACAGCTAAGTAAATCGCAGGGAGAGAACTGTCAAAAACAAAAAAATAACTTCACTATTTATATTTTCTAGTGTCAGTCACAGCACAAAGAGTTTATTAAATTCTAATATGAAATGTGTCTAGGATCTAGCCATCCATGAAACTCATGTAACAACGGCAGCATAACATCTACATTTCTCCTTGACGGCTCCTACGAGGAATTATTCAAGATTGATTTTATTTTTAGATAGTGCACTGCTTTCAATAGCTATAAATAAATTCATTTACATACATGAATTTCCACAATGACATTACTTACAAAACGAGTTTTATTTTTCTTTAAACTTTGTTAAAATCGAAGCAGGCATGGAAAGTTTCTGAAACAAAAGCATAGGGAATTTGCATTTAAAATAGAAACGTACTAAACAATGAAAATTGTTGCATTAATCGTGAAAATATTCGATTAATAAATGTGGCGTTATCTAGGATTACATCGGTTGTGATGTGCATAACAAATCCATTGTTTATCGATACCTTGTTTACATAATGAAATATTATTTTATAATGAAATAAAGTTGAAAGATATAAATCAGAATTCAAAATTCAATGTATACGAATAATTTATTCATCAGTATTATTTTTGTGCCATTAAAAGTATTCCCAAGAAAATTATGTAAATTATTTATTTATTATTTAAGATAATCTGATAATATTTGGAACATCTTACGAGTAGCTAAAATTTAAAATAAATTATTTTTTACTGGACACATTATCCGTAAATTTATGTACAAGTTGTAAATATTAATTAGCACTAAATGCAACATAAATTAGCAATTTTATGTTTCATGTAGCTCAAAATTACATGTTATTATTATAAATTTAAATCTTAATTACTTATTTAAAAATTATAAAATTTTTACTTCGAAGTGTTCAAGTTCCACAGGACGGTTTGACGTGTTAAAAAAAATACGACGGATTTTATCCATTACTTTGTAACTACAGATGAGATTTGGATTTATTATTGTATTTTGGAGTCAAAACAATGGAAATAATGATTCGCCACCACCAAAAAAAGCAAAAAAAAGTTATGGTATTGGATTCATGCCAAAAATAGCAAATTCGGATTTTAGTGAATAAGCACGTTTTAAGGTCACTAGAACCTGATTTTAACATTATTACAATGATGTCTGTCTCTGCCTGGATGTTGGAAGAACGATTCCTCAAAAAAAACTGTAATACTTAAGACTTGTTTAACTACGTATTCCTCAATCTGCAGGGTTGAAAAAAACCCGGGTTTTATTAAATAAAAGCGGGTTTTATTGACAAACATCGAAATATAGTATGTATCATTTTTAACTTTAGTTTTATAAAGTATCTTAATACACATACACAAGTCGGCGTAATAGATATTAATATTATTAACTTTTTTTTTTAAGAGTGTAATGTAATAAACAGTAAATTAACTAGAGAGTGTACATGTGTATAAGTTACGAATTAATATTAATAGTTGCAAGTCTGTGCAATGTAAGTGTGTACAAGAATAAGATCCAAGTGCCACAAAATAATGAAAATGCTGACACCAGGATTGGAGTTGTTCAAATATAAAAGAAACACTGCGCAAAGTTCGCACAGCAATGAAAAATATATTAAAAATGGTCAAATACGAAGTACACAAAATGAAATTGATTGTAAAATGTTGCCGGTGACAAAATTTTATGTATATACGTGTGTACCATATAAGTATGTACCATATTTTATTAATAAAATATGATTTCATAAAACTGGGTTTTTAGATGGGTTTTTTAAAAAAACCCGGGTGGGTTTTTTGGGTCGGGCAAAATTACAACAACCCTGTCAATCTGACATTAATGGGAAGAGCTGAAAAGGTTTTGACAACAATTGGACAACCGGAAGTAGTAGTTTCTCAAAAATATTCTTCTAAATATTACTTTTTGAAAACTTTTGTTATTACAAATGTTGAAAAATATAAAATTCTGCATCTAAAAATTTTAATATATCTTTATAATTTAGAGAGTGCAGACTACATCAAGGAAACCAGTTGTCAAATTCAAATGTTTGTAATTGACAGATAAATGTCAATGTCAAAAATCAATAGTTTTACTGTCATTACTGAAAGCTTTTTCTGGGAAGTACATATAATATTTCTTATTGAAATATTAATTAAATATTTAAAATTGTAGGTAGGTATGTATATTAGTATTAATAGTATGTAATATCTTTAAGAAATACTGCCTATCCCGTCAATGAATTTGAACAATCTTGAACATTTTAGAAGAGTATAGGACACGATTCCTTATAGAATGAAAGAATAAATAAATATATCATCACTGCATATTATCCATTTCTGGGTGTGCCAATTTGCTTTGTCACAAATATTGGTAATGTTGATCACATATTTGTACCGTGCGGGTGTTTACCAGGCGTCGCCTCACGGGTACTCATTCATATAGTTAGAATTATTTGTGTGTATAAGAAATGTTAAATTCGATACTTGTGTAACAAAACGGAAATGGTAAAAGGTATTGTGCTGGCCACAGCAGATTGTTTGGGATGCTAAAGGGATATTATTGATTGACTATCTTCCAAGCAATCAAACAATTGCTGGGGAATATTCTAAATTTCTCAATTGGACCAAGAAATACACAAAAAGAGACCAGCAGCTCATCTTTCATCAAAATTTCTTGCGCTTTATTCAGGGTTTTGGTATTCATGTGTTTAGTAATAATGCTCCACAAGTAATATACTGGATCCCTGTGAATCTCGTATGCACAGCGTGGAATTTATTCTCACTATTAGCAACGTCCCTTTTATGTAATTTATCTCGCGGAATGAATCTGTTGCTGTTCCAAAGCGTAAACTTGCCTACCTGCCTCTGGATATTAACTAGGTACAGAGTAGGCCTGGGGGAACTTAGTTACCTACTGTTTTACTTAACGATGACAGAGATAGCGGAAAGTTAGAATGTAAATAAATATGCTATCAGGAGATAGATAACGGTTAGACGTATTTGCATATTGATATTGATTGTATAGCTCGTCGTATATAGGTTTTAGGTAGTGTGTTTTAATAAGGAGAATTATTAATTTATATTTCAAGGGTTATATTCAATAAAATATTAATTCATTGTCTTTAAATTCTGTAATTTGAATACCAATAAATTAGTGGTCAAAGTCAAAGATTTTATTAGCAATTTTGGAATGCCTAATGTAATACAACAATAAAATTTTGCATAAGATATCCAAAAAAAATAATGGTTTTACTGCATTTATGTCATATATGGTTATAAATAAAAAAGGTTACAGTATTTATTCTTGCATAACCGACGTTTTGGTATGCACTTATTACTTCATTCGAGTTCAAAACACTAGTACATATACCAGCATGAGCATACGGACTTCTTCTGTGGTTAATATTTAACAACTGGTTAAAAATGTTAACCAATCAAGTATGTTATATACCGTATGTCCACGGATCGAGTTCCAAAGAGGAAAAACTTTTTTATTTTTTATTTTACAAAAAATGTATTCTTGATAAAAGTTTTTGGATGCCCCGAAACGGCCAATTCAGTTTTAACATTTTCAAATTTTCTTTTAGTTTCAGATAAAAATGGAAAATTGGTCGTTTTAGTAAGTGTAAATGTACTGTAACCATTATTTTTTATTAGTTTCTACTTTTGTAATTATTTCATATAAATCAAAACCTGTACCTATTTCAAATTTGTTTATAATGCCAAGCTCAATAAATTGTTCAAAATATTGTACCAATTTCTAGCCAACTGTTTATATTTAAACAATTTTTACCTTCCGCTACCCTTGGTAAGGGAGGTACATTAAAATTTTTGAAAGAAGTCCGATCAAAGCCATCTACGAATTGTATCTATGAATTAAGATTTTGTGCTGTCAAATTTAGTAGTGTCTTTTACTTAGTTTTTATAAGGGTACATATTATCTTGTGTACCTTATAAAAACTATGTAAACGACACTACTAAATTTGACAGCATAAAATCTTAATTCATAGATGCAATTTGTAGATGGCCTTGATCGGACTTCTTTCAAAAATTTTACTGTATGGGGATCGTGCTAAAAATCGCATGTCGAGATTTTGGTAAATGACCACGTTTTAAGGTCCCTAGAATCCGAATTTAACATTTTCACAATTTCTGTATCAATGTGTGTATGTATATGGATTTTGTCAACGCTCTAACTCAAATACTATCATTCAGAAAATCCTGAAACCTTGTATTTCTACCTTATTCTAATATGGAAAGAAGCCCTTAGATTTTGATGTAAATCAGGTAACCGGAAATGGCACTTCACTTGAAGCTCAAAATAGTTTTTCTTCGAAAAATACCGTTAATTGTATGTTATTATAAAAATTAAAGATTATTAATTTTTTACAGGTATGCATTCATACTTTTACTATATATTTTATAGAGAAATATATAAAATAATCTATTTTATAAATCTCGGAGTCCATGTTTTAAAGAATTACTTTGTTACACAGTTCAGAATTTAAATGCATGTAACTGACATATAAATGCCACTGTCAAAGAGCCTGTCATTTCAAATTATTAGTGGTAACATTTTAAAACGAAAATTGATATAAGTAGTAAATAAAGCAATATAGTTATATTATACGAATGCAAAGGAACATTATAGTTTCCAGCATCAATAACTACATGTATGTAGGTATGGATTTAAATTAACAAAAGTTAAAAAAAAAAAAATAATAACACACTGTTAGCTCACGTGGTTTGTACAATATTTTATTCAATTTTGACGAAATAGTAATAAAAACCATTATAATATTTAATTTTGACAAAACAAAAAACTAATCAGTTAGTAGACTCTGCATGACAATCGTTGATGATAAATGTCAAGTCATCCATTTAAAAAGCTTTATTGTCTATCATTTGTGCCGTGAAAAATAATGAAAATGGCTGATAATGTCTAATAAATACTATGGTAAGTGTTAATTTCGTGCCTGATGTTATTTTAAATGCATTATTTGTTGCAGAGTGAATTTAAAAAAATGTGAGAGTGATTTGAAAATTTTTAAATCACTTGTGAAAAAAGTGTTACTTATAGTTGCTGCTATGGAGTTAATAATGACAGTTTAAAACATCAAAATTGAATAAAAGTCATTGACATGTTCGTTGACATGTAACAGTCATATAATTAAATTGATATATTGGTGTGTTATTAAAAGTAGTAGAAAGCACTAAAATATTCAATGAAAAAAATTTCATGCTGTATTGCCAGCTTAATTGGCGTGAAATTGACTCAAAATTTGACAAGTGTAATGCAAATGTTTTTTAAGCTCAATTTCTACAACTTGGCCAAGTTCTTACAACTGACAAATGCAAACAGGCTTTAGTGTATAAATTTTAACTGTGCCCATAACTCTGTTCAAGTACAGTTACTGACACCAGTAAATTTTCTATCATTCCATTTATCACCAGTTCTACACCTGTAGTACACTACTATAAATCCAAGAACATTATAACTCCGCTTCGAAATGTTCAATAAATACAAGCCCACGTTGCAGAATCTCTACGCCTGCTCGGATAAATCTTTTTCGTTTTATTTGTTGGTGCCAACTGCAACAATCTTAATTCGCTACTAATCAAACTCGAATACCTATAACTTTCCGTCTGCATCCGACTCTATTGTAAATCTGACGATTGTGATGGAAAGGAGAAAAGAAGAAATCAAGTGCAGAAAGCTTTTTACCCAACGACCTTCGTAATGTGTCAACGAGAGAGTGATTGATTGGTGATTGTACGCTATAGTGCAGAAATGCATTATAGAAATAGAGGAAGTTGTTTATTTTTGCACTTATAAGATGAAAACAAAAATAAAGGATCTTTTGTCATTATAGAAACTGCCAATTCTAAATATTTATGCCGCATTGTGGAGCTACGTTGGCACGAATATTATCAAATCAATTTAAGATTTTTTTGTTTTGTGTCATTAATTTTGTCCACCTACTTTTGTCTAAACTTATGTAAGTGTCGTGTTAATGTTGATTATATATTTACCTGCAAGTACAGTCCTGTCCAAAAATGTGGATGTAGCTCGTTTCAACATATAGGGAATGGGGGATTACGGCTCAATCGAATTAAAGGAAAATAGTAAAAAAAATACGAATGTATATGCTGAGTAACGAATATTAATAAAAAGAAATGGTATAATTGAGATATTTCGGAAATAAAGGGTTTTTTGTTATAACGCTTCGACACTAATATGAAAATATTTTGATTGGCGACCGAGAAACCGCCTATACATGCATTACAAATAGCGTGTTAGGAGGTGGGATTACTATAGTCTATTTGAGAATGACTGGCAGTAATAAATCATTATTTGCAAGAGTAGTATTGGATTTTTGCCAGCAATGCGGCAAATAAAACTACCAGAAAAATCAGTTGTAACTACGCTAGGATGGTCAAAATAAGCCGCACGCTTTGTACCTGGAACGAAACTTACTTGTCGAACAATAGAAATGCCGTCCGATAATCCCCGTCGGACTGTGTCATAGACGTAGATAGGATTTGTAGAGTGATCTGTTTATACATTTACTAAAAATAAAAGTTTTTAATATTTAAGTATAACTTTCTCAGTCATTATTATTATATTGCATACATTTAATATTTACATACATACATTCAATATTTACATTTTTATTTGTTACATACTAAAATTTATACTTATTTCATGTGTGTTGTCAAGATATTGGTACCTGTCATATTTCTATTAAATATACATATTACATTACATATACTTATATATTTATACATAAATTATTAAAAATCAGAATCTGATTCTGAATCTTGTCCTACTGAAATTATAAATGGCTCGATCGTTTCGTTTATCAGATGGTCAAGTTTGCACATTTGGTCTTCTTCCTTTATGACATGTTGAATACAGTTTCATCTTAATTATTTAAATGACTTTACCTGACCCTGAAAAACAACTTAGACCTAAAACTATAGTTCTCTACCGAATTTAGTCATTTCGACTATCCCTGTGCAAACAATTATTGGCGCGCCACTGGAATGTCTTTGACAGAATGATTTATTACTGCCAGTCATTCTCAAATAGACTATACCAATGGAAATTAAGAAATTCAAATTCGAAAGGAGGGGCTAACATTCCTGTACTACAGTTTCCAAACAATTTTTATTTTAACTTAAATTTCTTGCATTAAACTTAATAATTTAAATACACCTGTAATTATAAAGTATGTATACTTATACAGTGTTATAATATTTATATTATTTATTTTTATGTAAATATAACTTAAAATAGCATATATTTCAAGAACATTTAGGTCCATGGTGAAAACAGTTTGATATAAAAACACATAAATGTGACGTCACGTCAATCTTTTCGAAATTCGAGAGACCATAACTCGCTTATTAATAGGAATTTTTCACCGGATTTTCATCAATAGTCTTAGTTTTCATAATATTTTCAGATGAAATTATATAAAAAAAAAAAAATGGTGTAATCCCCCATTGGCATTTGCTGACACTCACAGCAGGCAATAGACCTGTTTCAATTTAGCAGTTATCTCTTTCTATCTCTGCACATATTAAGAAAAACTATTCGTTTCGATACGAAATTGTCAATTTAACCAACGGTTAACAATTTAACTACAAGCTGTGCAACTGGCCATTAATTGAAACTTTAAATTTTTAATCTTGCATTCGTAAACCGGGCCCTAACTAACTGTAAATATTCTAGTAACATTTAATTTATTCCCTTCTCTTCAACTATGTTCTATGTTGTTCAGAGCTGCCATCTCTCGCTTGACGTACGATACTTTTTTTAAGGCCTTATAAAAAATAGGCGGAATTAGAAATCGGAACATTTTAGATTTTTGTGCACATCTACACATAGTCGCAGCATTCATTTAAAAAAAGAATCATCCAAATCGGTTCACTAGAAGACCATAACTAAGGCCCTAAAGAAATACCTTATTTTTTATACCGTTAGTATTTTTTAACGTGAAACATTGGGTTTGTCATATCCATGGGTACGACTCGACATTTGATTGACAGCAATGTATTTGTCTGTCCCTTTTAAAATGAAACATGGGGAACGAATCTGACAGAAGTATTATATTTAAATATTGTAAGAAATTTAGCCGAGTCAGAAAACCACTCGAGAGCACTAAACATATTTCGGGCACAAGGTGCATACAATATTTTTTATACATCTAAATTTAATTTTTAGAAAACAGGTATAATTATTTAAACAAAATTAACTTCTAATGGCATCTTGTCAATATGACAGATAACCGTTGAATTTTCCTATAAGTTATGACGACATTTGATTGACAGCAATGTCTCATGAAACATGTGGAATGAATTTGACAGAAGTATTATATGTAAATATTGTAAAAAATTTAGCCGAGTCAGAAAATCACTCACGCACAAGGTGCACACAATATTTTTCCTACAATTAAATTTAATTTAGAAAACAGGTATAATTATTTAAACAAAATTAACCTCTATTGACGTCTTGTTAAATGTCAAATTCGTTCCCTATATTTCATTTTAAATGGCACAGGCAAATACATTGGCCGCGTTCAGCACGGCACATCGCTGGAAGCGCTGATTGCCAAAGTTTGCCGAACGTAATGAATAGACGAATACGATTGGTCCCACAACTTTATTCGGCAAACTTCGGTGCTCAGCGCTGCCAGCGATGTGCCGTGCTGAACGCGGCCATTGCTGTCAATCAAATGTCAAGTCGTAACAATGGATATGACAAACCAAATGTTTTACGTTAAAAATACTCACGGTATATGTAGATTGGCTATGAATAACGGGCTGTTACAAGAAGATCGAAGAAAGATTCGTGAAAAATTGATGGACCTCACTGGGATTTGAACCCAGGACTTTCCTATATCTAGTAAAATGCTCTCCCAATTACAAAGTCTTAAAGAGTTAAGAACACATACAAAAAATAACATTATTTGTAACTATATTTGAATTAAGTTAATTTGTGTCCCTTATTAAAACATTCTAGTTCATAAGATGCCATTAACTTCAAAACTGTTTACATTTCATCTCCAGACTAACATCTTCCTGTAATGACTCACTCACATAACTTTACATAACAAAACAAGCCACAAAAAAACTTCATTCCAGTTTCCAAAAATACTTTACACCTTGTATAAACAGTTGAGCATCTTAATAACCCAGAAATGCACTCGCACCTTTGACAAAAACAAAAGCAACGAGAGAAACAAGAGTGAATCGGGGGAAAAACAAAAGAACGGGGCGCTATTTTCGCTTACGATGACAGATCACCGCTGCTGCACGATAAATGTGGCAACGCCGCGCTCTAGATTATGCTACGAAACTAATGGCACGCATGGAAATGTGACAAGGATGTATTTGTTGAAAAGAAATGCAAATTGCATTGTCTGTCGTGGAAATTTGATTTTGAGATGAGACTGAAAATAAAATCAAGATTTGTGAAGGAATTTTGCATCATAAACAAGATTTTTGTGCAGGGTGTTTCAGGACTAGTATAACAAACATTAACAGTTTGTCGGAAAGGTCATTTTGAGTAAAAAATGTTGTATTAACAACAATAAAAGTACAAACCTCTGGAAAGATGTAAATGTAAATATATAGAGCAGTGGTTCTCAATCGGTTTTTCATGGAACACTGGTGTTCTGTAAACACTTCGAAAGTGTTCCGCGAAAATTTTTGCCAATTTTAATTTAACTAAATTAATAAGAATGAACCAAGTGAGAATTGCAACTAGAAATGCACTCAATCTCGAGCTTTGGCTTGGCCCGGCCCGGCCCGAAGCCCGCCTCGATTTCGAGTCGATCATCGAGCCGAGTCGAAGACATTTTTATCGGGCCGAATCGGGCTAATCATTTGCAAAAGTTGAGGCGAGTCGACTTTTGATTTTGGCCCGGCCCGGTTCAATCAAATGCACAGTTTCCTTAATATTTTAATGAAAGTGGATGAAGTTGAAAAAGGTCAAAATGATTTAATAACAACATACTTCACATCTTAATAATAAAAATGTTATTTCACTTCAAAAATTCAAGATTATTCATTATTAAAGCATAATAATGATATTGTCATGTTGTTATTATTACTATTGTTACTATTCGTATACTTAAATAAAAGGGATTTTTATTTCTACTATAATAATTTCTTGTCTTATTTTTGAGTAGAAATAAAGTTAGATAAAAAAAAAACCTTTTTGTAAATGATATCTTTTTGTATAAGATTTGTGAAACAGTTTAAATTTTCGAGAGCCTTTGAGAAACAAAGTGTTAAATACTCGTAAGTCTGTAATTTTTAAACAAACTTACACTAGAAGTGTCTCTTTTTTTTAACAACTTATGTTAACTAATGTCGAAAGTTATAAGTATGTAGAGTTTTTTTTTTTATAAATTTGGCACGAAAAAGTTACACATTTCGCCTAACATAAAAATCCGGCCCGATTTCGGGGCAATTTTCGAACCGGGCCAGCTAATTTTTTGTCGAGTCGATCTTCGAATCGGGCCGGCAATTTTTATTTTCGGGTTGAGTCGATCCAAACCTCAAAGCCCGGTCCGGCCCGGCCCGAATGCATCTCTAATTGCAACAAAATTATTTTTTTGTATCATATGAAAATATGTTCCAATTTGTACTTAGTGATGCACGCGAGACAAGACGAGATATATAAAATATCGATCTCGTCTCATTTCCAGATTTGTAATCTTGATCTCGTTCTTTCAAATTTTTTATGTGCCGTGTCGTTTTCGCTTGAAAATCTCGCGAGAGTCTCGCTATAAAAATAAGCGCTTGCGCACTGCGTATACGTCACAGATCTTTATTATATTGTTATCTGCCTAATAGATTAAAAAATCTGATGTGGCCAGCACATGACCTCTCGCCAATTTCATATTTAATGATGAGCTTTAAGTAAAGTATCACTTCCGTTTAGTGATGCCGCTAGATCTCGCATTTTCGAGATCTCGTCTCGAATTTCACGAATTTTCGAGACGAGATTAACCTTATTCTTGTCTCGATATTTCGAGACGAGACGAGAGTAGCGCCTTCAAGATTTACTCGAGACGAGAGTAGAAATTAGAGATCTTGATTGCACGAGTTTTTATATTACGTAAATATTTCTAATAAAAACCTCGAGCCCGACTCGAAGATCGACTCGACAAAAAAATTAGCTAGCCCGGCTCGAAAATTGACTCGAAATTGGGCCGGGCTTCGGGCCGGGCCGGGCCAAAGCTCGAAATTGGGTGCATCCGGCATTCCTAATGTTGATTTTTATGTTAAGGCGAAATGGTTACCTTTTTTCGTGTCAAACTTATAAAAAACCTCTACATTCTTATAACTTTCAACATTAGTTAACATAAGTAGTTAAAAAAGAGACCCTTTTAGTGTAAGTTTGTTGTAAAAATTACAAACCTACGAGCATTTAACACTTTGTTTACCAAAGAATTTAAACAACTTTTTCACAAATCTTATATAAAAAAAAAATTTTAATTTAATAAGGATTTTTTATCTAACTTTGTTTCTGCTCAAAAATAGGACAAGAAATCATTATGGTATAGGAACAAAAATCACTTTTATTTAAGTATAGGAGTAATAACAATAATAATAGCAACGTCACAATATAATTATTATGCTTTAATGAATAACCTTGAATTCTTGAAGTAAAATAATACATTTTTATTTATTAACACTATGTGAAGTTTGTTGTTATTAAATCATTTAGATCCTTTTTAACTTCATCCATTTTCATTAAAATATTAAGGAAACTGTGCATTTGATTGAACTATAAGATTTTTCGGGCCGGCCCGAATAGCTCGAATTTTCGGGCCGACTCGCCTCGATTTTTGACAATGATTAGCTCGATTCGGCCCAATAAAAAATATCTTCGGCCCGGCTCGATGATCGACTCGAAATCGAGGCGGGCTTCGGGCCGGGCCGGGCCAAAGCTCGCAATTGAGTGCATCTCTAAATTTATTGTTCCAATAAATAGAAAAGTCTGTAATACGAAATTTAGATTATATTTTATTGTTTTTCCTCGAAAATCTGTGAAGAGCTCCAAATTAAGACCACTTCCGGTTTATTGTAAATAGTCCAAAATCTAATATTTTGTTTATACGAGTTCCGCGATATTGAAAAAGTTGAGAATCACTGATATAGAGAAAGAAAGGAAATATCGACCTGCGGTTTGAAAATATGGAATCAACGCGTTGAGATCTAAGTACTTATATAAATATTGGGCTTTAAAAATTATGGAGAAATGGTTGTATTTGAGTTTAAAAGGCTTTAACCTAAATGGGACATACGCTGAACGTATTTATAATTAATTTATTTTTCACTCGGGGCTCGGGAACATGTATGTGTCTCCCAGTAACCCGTCGCCTAATTTTCGCGTACCGTTCTTTGTATATCCTATTACGAAGTGCAGGTGAAGTATACCGTTTGCAATTAGTTTCAAACAAAACAGCCATTTGTACAAATAGAAAATTAATAAGTGTCATAGAAACAAATATGTCTGGTATGTAAGCTATGTAGTTACTAGTATACTATCACTAACAACCCAATATATCATTCAGTGTTGGAACAAAACTATTTATCATTCATTGGAACAAAACCTCTGTGACATTTCACTATCATGTAGCACCTGCACCGGGCGAACCTCCCTGCTCTACAGGTAGACAAGTGTTCGAAGTTCGATCGTGTGTCTGGAATTCTCCAGGAAGTGTTTCTGTGTTTTATAGTCGGCTACATCCCCCGCAAGAAGGAACAAAGAGAAGATACACCGGCAAATAGCACAAATATTTTATAAACGAACACTCGAGGAAGAACAGTCTTTTTGTAGAAGAATTTAATTAATTTGGTAATTACAGCATTTAAGATGGGAAATTTATAAAATGGAATGTAAGAGTTTATTTTGCTGTAGAAATAAATGTAAGAGATATTTTTCTTTATGAAATATTTATAGCCAGAATATCTTTTGAACTCTCCGATTCGTGTACAAAATTTTACCTCTCGTTACCATAGGTAAAAATTTCATATCGAAATTCTAGTGACTAAAGACGTTTTAAGAATTCTAAAATCCGATTTTAACATTTTTGCGATGATGTCTATATGCCGGATGTAGTGAGTACGATTTTACAAGTATTGTAAGACTAAAATGTGAATTTCTCATTTTAACATTACTGCAAGATCCTTATATCTTGTTACCTCTCGCTAAGAGAGGTATTGGATTCACGCTAAAAATCGCATTTCCAGACTTTAGTGAATAAGCACGTTTTAAGGTCCCTATAATCCGATTTTAATATTTTTACAATGTTTGTGAGTTGATGTGTGTGTGTGTGTGTTTGTGTGTGTGTGTGTGTGTGTGTGTGTGTGTGTGTGTGTGTGTCTGGATGTTGGAGGGACGGTTTCTCAAAATCTATAAGACTAAAGAGTAAAGACCAATTTAACTACGTATTCCTTAATCTGATATTAACGAGAAGAGCTGAAAAGGTTGTGGTAACAATTGGACAACCGGAAGTTGTAGTTTCTTAAAAAAATCTTCTAAATATTGTTTTTTGGAAATTTATGTTATTACAAAGATTAAAGAAATAAAATTCTCTATCCGATACATTGAACATTTTTATTATATCTTATATAGATTTAGAGATAGAGAATTATAAATATATGAAATAATTCATTGTAGTGAATCTCACAGCCCAAATATCTCCATGGAAGCCAGATGACAAATTAAAATGTTTGTAATTGACCGGAAAATATCAGTGTCGAAAATCCAGATACATTACTGAAGGCTTTTTGTGGGATGTGCATTTAATATTTCTGATTTTACTGTTAATTAAATATTTAAAATTATAGATACATATATTACATATTCCCATCAGAAATACCGCTAATCTCGTCAATGAATTTGAAGAATCTCGAACATTTAGAAGAGTAGGAGGAAACTTATTTGTATAATGAATTAATAGATATTTACACACCAAGTGAGCTAAGTTAATATTTATTCATGAGAAGAAAGTTTAGCGTTAATTTCGTCGAGTGAATAAACATTCTTAGCTCACGTGGTTTGTACAATATTTTATTCAATTTTGCGGAAATAATAATAAAAACCATTATAATATTTAATTTTGACAAAATAAAAAACTGATCAGTTAGTAGGCTGAGCATGACAATCGTTGCTGATAGACGTCAACTCATATATTTAAAATGCTTTATTGTCTGTCATTTGTGCCGTGAAAAATAATGAAAATGGCTGATAATGTCTGATAAATATGATGGTGAGTGTCATTTTCGTACCTGATGTTATTTTAAATGCATTATTTGTTGCAGAGTGAGTAAAAATTTTGTGAGAGTGATTTAAAAATATATAATTCACATGTGAAAAAAGTGTTACTTATAGTTATTGCTATGGAGTTAATAATGACAGTTTAAAACGTCAAAATAGAATTAAAAATATATGAGTAATAGATGTAATTAGAATTGTTTGTGTGTACCAGAAATGTTAAATACAATATGTACTTATATAACCTAATATGGAAATGGCGAGAGGTCTTGTGCTGGCCACAACAGATTTTTTGCAGCATAAAAGCATAGTTCATGTAAAAAAGCGCAAGCCTATATCCAGCATTTTCTGCAGTATATATTTGAAGTGAAAATGCCACAACAAACCACTACATTTTCATTTATATCCCTCTATCCTCTAACAGCTAGCTTCTTATTCCCAATCCCTCAATCCTTACTTTCCCTCAATTTTTCCACTCGACTTGGCCTCTCCTGTGACAAGTGCCACCCTCTCTTCTCTAACTCGGAGTGACATCACAGTGACGTCACAACCGGCACACGCACCAGCGTCTCCAGAGACCCTGGTGACGTACTGACGTTTATTAAATACGACACAGGGTGGAACTAAAGGAAATTGTGGGAGGTTGAAGAAGGATGATGTCTGATAAGATAAATCTCTGGTAAACCTATCGGAATGGATAAATCGGTTTGAAAACGTCAAGAGAAATATCGAAAAGATTTTTTTACAGATTTGACGTACCAGTGTTATTGCTGATATACAGGTTGTCTCACGACGAGCTTACGCTATCTATATTTTAAATACTATTTAATATAATTTAACGAAATTTGGTATCTAGGAGTTATCCAACATGCCCGTTTTAACTAAAATATTTTCAAAGCAGTAGCACTTCCGGTTTAACCGGAAATTGACCTCAACTTTCTTATTTTAAATGGAATACGCTATATTTTATTTTACCATTGAATGCAGCGGGAAATTTTACATATGAAGCAATAAAAACATTTTACTCATGATCAACTACTTCCGGCGTTATTCAACTTTTTTTGATTTTTTGTCTGAAATCCGGCACATTTTCAAAACTCTGTATATCGGGAACGAGATCGAATTTTTATAATCTGAAAAAAGCATTTTATAAAGGAGATTTTAAGCTACATTATCCATAGAAGAATCCTCAATTATTTATAAAAATGTGGCGGGTACGTTACACCAAAATTACAGTTGACAAATTTCAAAAAGGACAATTTTTTTAAATGGAACCCGCCCTTTTTTATTACATAAATGTGTTCTACGGCAAAAAATAAGGGTACTTTATGTAACATGTCCTATGTTGAAAGTTGATAGAATTTCAGTAAATTAGAAAAACATGTAATCTGGGTATAATTATTTTATTAATACAGATAAGTAAGCCATGGAAAAACAATGTTTGTTTTTACAAACTCATCTACTTGATTCCTTAGATAATTCACCGTTGGATCAAAGGAATTTAATATGGTACCAGCATGATGGCGCTCCACCCCACAATAGCCATAGAATAAATACTTTTTTGAAAACAGTTTTTGAAGGTAGGTGGCTGGCAACTAATGGATCACATAGGTGGCCTCCTCGTTCACCCGATATAACTCCACTTGATTTTTTTGTTTGGGGTTACATTAAAAACGTCGTCTATCGTCTATTAATAAAATAATTATACCCAGATTACATGTTTTTCTAATTTACTGAAATTCTATCAACTTTCAACATAGGACATGTTACATAAAGTACCCTTATTTTTTGTCATAGTACATATTTATGTAATAAAAAAGGGGGGGTTCCATTTAAAAAAAAATGTCTTTTTTGAAGTTTGTCAACTGTAATTTTGGTGTAACGTACCCGTCACATTTTTATAAATAATTGAGGATTCTTCTATGGATAATGTAGTTTAAAGTCTCCTTTATAAAAGGCTTTTTTCAGATTATAAAAATTCGATCTCGTTCCCGATATATAGAGTTTTGAAAATGTGCCGGATTTCAGACAAAAAATCAAAAAAAGTTGAATAACGCCGGAAGTAGTTGATCATGAGTAAAATGTTTTTATTGATTCATATGTAAAATTTCCCGCTGCATTCAATGGTAAAATAAAATATAGCGTATTCCATTTAAAATAAAGTTAAACCGGAAGTGCTACTGCTTTGAAAATATTTTAGTTAAAACGGGCATGTTGGATAACTCCTAGATACCAAATTTCGTTAAATTATATTCAATAGTATTTAAAATATAGATAGCGTAAGCTCGTCCTGAGACACCCTGTATAGGCGAGTTTCTTTATTCACCGATGAGTAGTGCGCATTAATGCGCATGAATCGTAAATTCATCACACCGTTTCTTTATTCACTGCTGAATTGCAGATGAAATTCATCATATCGTTTCTAATTACCTCGCACTATCCATCGTAAATTCATCGCATTCATCGGCTTTGACTACCGATGGATTTTACGATTTCCGATGGATTGGTAGTGGGGGGGTCTAACGAAATGTCATTTTTGACATTTGCGTTTATTTCATGGTTGCAAGTGTAAGAATATGGAAAGAAAAAATGCATAATTCAAATAATAATAAAAAAAAAATCCATATCTCGTTCACAACAGAAAGTAGATGGTTATAAATGTAGATAATTTTTATTATAATTATGAATTCCATATCATTGTTGCTATTGCTGTCATCAGATTCTTCATTGTTCGATGAATCTGATTATTGCAATACAGCGACGGTCCTTTTAACCACACTTTTAACTATAAAACTTTCCATATCTGGCGTGGTGGTTAACTGTCAGTTGATATTTAAAGTTAGGAGATTCATCGCAATTTTCAGCAACCCGTTTCTTTATTCGGTCGCAGCGGCTATCCATCGGCTCCATGCTCCGTCACCTATTCATCGTGACGTCATTTTCAATTGCTGATGGAATTCAGCGCATTAATTGCTGCTGAATAAAGAAACTCGCCCTATGTTAACAGATCGTATATGCAATATGAGGATATGGATTTTTATTCACAATCACCATAGTAATACAGAGAATTTATTTGAAAATGCAACATTATGGTTCATCACTTCTATGGTTACTCACTATTGTCAAAAAATGACAGCTATGTAATATTTGTCCATTTTAAAATGCAACATTATAAATAGTATTGCAGCACAGGAAATACTTCCAAAACATATCACAAATGGTGTCAATTCTTATTACGACCGACTAGAGTATTGCCTCAGTGCGCATGTGGGTATTTTTTAACATTTATTACATGAAAGTTATGAATTTTTGTAAGCTAAAGTTTGTTAAGATGTGCAACATTCATGTTTTGATTTTTTGTTAATCGTATGTAGGCTAATTTATTGGAAATTAGTTTTATGGGGTCCCGTGGCCGCGTGCCTGAGTGTCTGGTCGCGAACTTAGGGAACCGGGTTGGATCCCGACCGACGCCAAATATTTCGAATTTTAAATAGCACAAAAGTGACCCCTGTGGTGCACTCTCCACGCCAGCAATGAGTGCCCGTGAGGTGACGCTTGGTAAGCGCCCGCACGGTACAAATATGTTATCATTACCGATATCAGCGATAAAGCAGATTGTGGCACACTCAGAAATGGGTAATATGCCGTGATGATTATTTATTTATTTATCCCGATAATAAAGTAGGCTAAGCAAATTTTAGTAGGCCTGTCAAAAAATAAAAATTACAGGTTATATATATATGATTTATTTTGATAATTATTGATTTATACAGAGGATGCATAGAATAAACTGTCTAATTATAGTTAAATTAATATAATTATCTGATATAACTACATTTACATCGTGATAAATATTGAACTAAATAGTAGTGATAGGTGATAGGTGCAGAGAGATGACAGACAGAATCTGGGGCCCGTATAGGAGCACATCAGAGAGAGAGGACCGTCATCTTATTCTTCTAACTTTATAAGATTGCACTCAAATTGCTCCGACTGCAATTGTGGGAAATAAAATACCGCAAAATGTTATTCGCCATTTGACAACTGACACGACCGTTGGTGGCAATACCGTCGCCAAATACACGTGCGTTTCATTTAGTACTCTTTAACTGTTATTGGTATTACTTTTGCAGGCATGTTGTGAAATTTTGCAAATATAACAAATTTGCGTGAAATTATTATACAAAAAAAACAACTGGTTAATCATTTGTAGAAGTTGTTTTAATAAATTCAGCACTGACAAAAAAATAAATCGTTAAATTTAAGCGAAAATGAGACAACTACTGCCAAGTTTAGATTTCTACATGCAAATTCGATCTCAATATGTTTTATAGAAAGTACGTTAATAAATTGAACATTACTAAATATGTGTCTTTGTATACTTTTTAATTAATTTAATTAATAAACACACAGCACATATTAACTGTGTGATTTATGGGAGAAGCAAGATTTTTTCTTTTATATCTTTACTCTTTCCTCTGTTTACAAACTGGTGCACTAAAATCGACTTTCGATGAAATTTAGATTATGATCCACGAAGATTTTCCAATAAATTTTATTTTATATATTTTATTGACATTTTAATTTGAAATACAAACCCGTTGTTGTGTCCGTCAAGGTTTAGTTTTGTACTGAGGTTACTAGCGATAACTACAAATAATAAGTTTTGCTTTTACCTTTCTTTCCATTCATTTTTACTATACCGTGTTTTTAAACTATAGACAGCACAAGACGAAGTCACATTTACACCGCTAGAAGTTACCAAAAAAACTCACTAGATTTATTTGGCTGGGGAATTGAAATGTTAAAATGAAGGTCACGTCAGCATTTATACTTTCCAGGTTATATTTTCATTAACCAAAACTATTATAGATAATCTACTTAATTTATTCATATAGAATCATAAATACATAACTTTTAATTAAAAATTAATTAATTGCATTATTTTTTTGTAATTCCTTGATGAAAAATTTATATATTATAACTGTTTTTATTCGTGAAATATCACAAAAGGAGAAATGAAACAAAAAACACGTGCAAATTCAACAAGTGATTTGACAACTACTGAGAGTTTGACGTTTCAATTACGTTTGAAGGCTAACTTGAAATTTCGTCTGGTTAAATGCAGCTTCACGAAATAGCGCAGCAGACAATTTCATTTTCTCACTAGAATTTCTAGTTACTTTAAAAACAGAGTATATAGGAGTTCTAATATTGTCAGCAAGAGTACTGAACCAAACAGTTACAAACTATGCCGCCAGATGTCATGGGGCCTGGTGTCATTTGTCAATGGGGTCCTATACCATTTTTCTTTTATTTTATTTTTTCTGTAAGAACAGGATAAAATAAGAATTTTAGTGCAAACGCGACTTAAAAATTTTACGTAATAAGCGAGATATGAATTTTTAAAGTTTAAGAATTTGTGCGTGACGTAGCAGGTACTAACAAGTGATCGACAAACAATGGGACAAACTGTTAGTTATAGAGGGAACAATTTTTTTCATGTTTGCATAGCTGAAATGTTTGGATATAAAAACTTATACGTTATATTCACGAAGAAATTATTATTAAGTACAAATAACGTAAATAATAAGCATTTTTTCCTAATAAATTATAGAACATTGAAACAGTTTGACAATATTATTACACAAAGTATGACGACGGATGGCGCTAGTGTTGGCTGTTTGAAGTTTCAATATTAATTTAATTAATATTATTATTAATTTAATTAATATTATTATTAATTTAATTAATGTTACAAATTGATTTAATTATAAATATATTATTATTGTTAATATTACTAGATGTTATAATTAAACAAATTCATCAAACACAAAATTGTTAAATGCACCTTACGCGTCATACCCAATTAGTAATCAGCTTCAATCGCTTATAGTTTGTGACCTAGTCAATATTTAAAGAAATTTTTTTCACTAATACTAATTAATTTATGTATATTTTCGTCTTCTTATTTAAGATAGTTAAAATATGACTATGGTATAGGACCCCATTGTCCATGCCTCGGCGTATGGTAACAGTAATTAATGCGCGCGGAGGACATAGTTCTTATTAATTTTCTCTTTTTGTTTATTGTTGAGTTGTGAAATTTTAATCGTTTACATTAGTAATAAAGTAACTTCTACGCTGAATCTCATTTATTCCTAATATATTTTTGGTGTTTCATTTTGAACAACTGCTAAATATATTTTGCTCATGGAAAATATAATATACGTACTTATTTCTTATGGAAATGATTGCTTTATAGAACCATTTCTCTAATGATTGTAGTTTTATATGAACTCGAGATAATAAAATGAGAAAAATTCTAGAATAATCAGAAGGCAGGATAAAAATAAATACTCCCACAGTCTTGTCTTGCTTTAATTATCATTGTTTGCAGAGCAATGCAAATAAAGAGCTTCTCGAATAAATGTTTAACCTAATTCATATTTCACTTTTCGTTTTTGTCTTTTTTGATAAACATCATTCTCTCTTCCAATTCATTGAATAATTCAAATCATTCAACGTGAAAATTATTATTCCGTGCAATTATCTTCTAAATATTAATAACCGGAGATAAAAATAAACTGCTTTGCATTATTTTCAAATAAAGATGTATTTTTAGGAGAGCGTTGTTATGCAGAAATGTATTTCACGAAAATTTAATTAAGCCTAAAGTATTAGTCACGCTTACTTTCTTCCCTGATTTGGAATTATAAAGTGCTTTACATAATTAGGAATACAAACAATGTTTTAAATGTAAAAAGAGCACAGAATAAAATAATCATTCTTCTTTTTAATTAATTTTCATGTTGAAATTTGCAATCTAAAATTTTAAATTACAGTATTTACGTCATCAATGTTATATTTATAACTTTTGCAAGTAATCTGCAGTCTACGCAGCATGTGGTAGAATTTATTAGAATTATGTTTAGAAAGACGAAAGAAAACATTTTTTGAGAAAAAAAAGCTTCATTATTTGTACACACAGTATTGTATATAGCCTAAATGAATTTAAAGTCAAGCATTCCTCTTAGTTGTAGTTTATATATATATATATATATATATATATATATATATATATATATATATATATATATATAGGGTATCTCGATCCTCTTTTGTTTCTGAGCTACAGGCAGAAACTTGTTTTTCGCTCATTTCGAAAATATCTCAAAAATAAAATGGCGTAATTACATTTTTTGAAAATCTCATAATTCTCGAGATATAACACAAACTTATGATTTTTTAAATGGCAACCTATGTTGAAAATAGTCTCATCTTTTAGCTTATTTTATAAGCTTTTCAATGATATATCACACGTCTACATTCTTTTGTTTTACACATGAATAAAAGATGAATTATTAATTTTTTGGGCTGAAAAAATTGAAAATCATTGTGAAACAAATGAAAAAACTATAATAGTTCATCATTTGTTTGTCTTGATACCATATCTATTAATTATGTCCTCAAAATTATTCTAAACCAATTATTTTCGGATTAGTTAAATTATTTTTTATCAACGTCACAGTTGGCTTTGACACAATTCGAAAGAATATGCCTTTAAAGTAAATAAATTAAAAATATGTGTAAAACTGAAGCAAATAATATTAGAAATGAACAAATGACGAACTATAATAGTTTTTTTCATTTGTTTCACAATGAATTTCAATTTTTGCACAAAAAAAAATATATCTTTTATTCAAGTGTAAAACAAAAGAATGTAGACGTATGATATATCATTGTAAAGCTTATAAAATAAGCAAAAAGATGAGACTATTTTCAACATCGGTTGCCATTTAAAAAATCATAAGTTTGTGTTATATCTCGAGAATTATCAAGTTTTCAAAAAATCTAATCACACCATTTTATTTTACCTAAAAAACGGTACAAAATTTGTTTGAACAAATTTTTCTCTAAGTACCTTAATAAATAAGTTATGAGATATTTTCGAAATTAGTGAAAAACAAGTTTTTGCCTGTAGCTCAGAAACAAAGGAAGATCGAAAATTCCTGTGGTGACTATTAAATTTTTCTCAAAAAGTTGGACCCTGGAATGCGCAAACTATTTTGCTCTATCATTAATATTTCCCGAGACACCCTAAAAAAACATCGAAAATGAGACATTCTGTACAGTAAAAATTTTTTTTTATTTAGTAATTAGGAATTTTTGTCTTTTAGAGGGCTGATGACGGACATTACTCCGAAGCCGGTTTCCAATTACTAAATAAAGAAAAAAAATTACTGTATTTCATTTCTTCAATCCCATATACAGGGTTGGGCAGAAAGGAAAAGGACGGATGTTTTTTCAGGTCATGTTGGGTGCAAACTTTTTTCCGCGGTCCTGAAAAAAGAATAAATAAAAATATATGGGTTATGTATTACTTTATTTTTTTTACTACAAATATGTAAGAAATAAAATAATAAACAACTGGTCGCCATGGAAACATCCAGATATACTATTCATAAAACCAGCATCTACAAATGTGCGCCATAGAATTCATTCAGGATTATATTCCTGTTTTGATGTTTTTCTTTATTTCTAACGTTTCTTTTCTCGTAGAAGTAACATTTATTTTTCTTTTGTGATTTGTCCTATAAAAATAAAAAATAGCTTTAGATCTGTAAAGAAAACTTGAGTTGATATAAAATAAACTTGGTTTTTCTTTATCTGGGATCACTCAGATCAATAGACAGCGAGACAGCACTAGCACAGCACATTCGGAGCCAAATCGAAAACTGTAATTCTAAGAGCACGAGTAGTGTGAGGAAATGAAGTACACATCAGAAATATTGAATCTGGACATAAATCAAGCAAAATTCATCATTTCCTAGCTATAAATTTAGGTAAAAGAAGAGTTGCAAATAAACAACATTTTCGTAATAATATGGAAGATATAAATTTTGGAGGTTGACATTCGAAAGTAATAAATACACGTAAAAAGAATTGCAAAAGACGTTATTCAAAATTGTTAGAACTCGTTTACAATTTCCCGCTAATTTTAAATGCGCACTAGCGCTTTTCATTATTTCCGGAACTGTGTTTAGTTCCAACACCAAAGGTAACTGTTCTTTTTTTGTTTTACCGCCAATCAGGGAATACTCCCGCCAATTATTATACATAACGTCATCGTGTATGAGTCTTTGTCTTCAATATATTATTTATTTATCAGAAAGTGTGTTGTGTTTTATTGTGTGTTGCACCCTAAATCCCCAACAGGTTATGAGCCCAGACTCGTGAAAAGCAACACACAAAATTAGTGCAAGTGCAGTCGCGAATACCTGATTTAAGACAAGTGTCGTAACCTACAAAAATCTGTGTCGAACGCGAAAAACAACACGATAAATAAATAACGCGAAAGTAAATAACTGTAACCCGAACAATTCGCTAAAAAGTGCATAGTTCCTGGTTTGAAGACATTGAACAGTGACGAAGTGTTTTGTAAACGTGTAGTGACGAGTCGTTCGCATCAAAAACTACGAAAAGTTAGAAACACGGTATCGTCACATATTTCGTATTTCACAACAATGGCCCAACAAACCGCGATGAGTTCAGTGAGATTAGAAATGCTAAACAAAGAAAATTTCGACTCATGGAAAATTCACGCTCAAGCCATGCTTATCAGAAATGATATGTGGGAATATGTCTCTGGTACATTGGAAAAACCAGTCTTACCTGCAGAACCGACAGCAGCACAAACTGCAGCATTCAACCAGTGGATCAAGCAAGATCTCAAAGCAAGGTCAGACATTATATTAGCGATTAGTGCTTCCGAATTAAGACATATTCGTGGGTGTGAAACGTCCAAAGAAGTTTGGGACAAGATCGATGAAATTTACGCGCCAAAAGGACCTGCCCAAATGGCGACACTTCTCAAACAATTGCTTCAGAAGAAGATGCCGGAAGGAAGTGAGGTGCGCGAGCATATGGCGCATTTTTTTGAAACCGTAGACAAGCTCGCAGCTATGGAGGTAGACATCAACGAGAAGTTACTCACCCTCATGCTTTTACAGAGTCTCCCCAGTAGCTACGATGTCTTCAGGCGGGCTATTGAATCGAGAGATAAACTTCCAGACATTGAAACTCTTAAAAATAAAATAATTGAAGCTAGCCAATCAATAAATGAGGAGTCCGATCAAAACAAACAAGGAGCCTTGTATGTGAAACAACAAAATTTTAAACACAAACAAGGTTATTCAAAATCCCAAGATAGTGACAAAAACGGAAATCACGACAGAAATAAGTCGCGAGCGAAGTACAAATGTAACTTCTGCAAGAAACCGGGTCACAAGGCGGCTGACTGCTACCTCAAAAAGAAAAGGGACAAGGAACAAGCAAACAACACTGAAGAAGCATTTTTAGTGAGCGAAGTAGACCTCCAGCTGTGCGATCAGGCAAATCTCGCAAAAGCAAGTTCAAGCAAGTGGTGCTTAGATAGTGGTTGCACCTCCCACTTGTGTAACGACAAGAAGCTTTTCACTGCTTTGACGGACGTCTCAAGCGGCTTGAAGCTCGCTGATGGGACAGACACCGAGGTTGTGGCTAAGGGTGACGTGAAGATCATCGCAACGGTCAACGAAGACAACAAAGTCATCAAACTTGAAAACACGCTCTTCGTGCCAGAGTTGAAGACCAACTTGATTTCCGTCGCCAAAATCGTCAACACAGGACATGAGGTTGTTTTCACGAAAGACCGGGCAGTCGTAAAAGACCAACAGGGTAAAACCAAAATCATCGCAGATCGTGATGGTGACCTCTTCTATATGAGAACACAACAGTCTCACGCATTGTCGACAACTGTTAACGAACTCTCCGACTTAGACGTCTGGCATGAACGACTGGGGCATGTCAACAAGAAGGATCTTCTTACCATGAGCAAGAACAACATGGCAATTGGCCTGAAAATCAATCCTAAATCTATAAACACTCCCTGTGAAATTTGTACTGCTGGTAAATTATCGTCTTTTCCTTTTCAGGCACGTGAAAGCAGATCGTCGGACATCTTGGACTTGGTACACTCAGATGTATGCGGTCGCATGCGTACCGAATCGCTAGGCGGTGCCGGCTATTTCGTCTCTTTTATAGACGACTTCAGCGGCTGGTGCGAGGTTTACTTCATAAACCACAAAAGTGAAGTACTGGACAAGTTCAAAGAATTCAAGACGATGGCCGAAAACCAAACCGGCCGTAAAATCAAAGCCTTCCAATCGGATAACGGGAGAGAATATTGTAACTCGTCCTTTGACAAGGTGTTAGCGGACGCTGGCATACGTAGGCGATTAACTGTGGCGTATACCCCACAGCAAAACGGGGTTGCTGAGCGTCGTAATCGTACGTTGGTGGAGGCTGCCAGATGTATGCTGCTGCAGTCGGGGCTACCCCCAACTTTCTGGGCAGAGAGCATCGCAACAGCCAATTACATTCGAAATAGGTGTATTTCCAGCAGCTTAGGCAATAAAACACCGTTCGAGTTATGGACAGGCTCGAAACCGATAGTCAGCCACCTCCAAACCTTTGGGTGTAAAGCCTATCTACTAGATAAATCACCAAACCGTGGAAAATTCGACCCCAAAGCCAAGGAAGGAACAATGGTTGGCTATTCCAGCGTTTCGAAGGCTTATAGGATCTGGGTGCCAGCGGACAGAAAAATTTACGTTTCAAGGGACGTAAAATTCTTCAACAAATTCGAAGATGTTAGTCATGAAGACTTCTTCGGCGAGACAACGAAAACAGGTCGTTTTCCCTTAATAGATACTTCGGAACAATTCCAAATATACAACGATCTTCCCGCCAAGATTACAGACTTCGCAGAATCTGAGGTGGAAGAATCTTGCATGAACGATTCTGAGACAGAAGATGAAGATCTAGCCAACGGTTTCAGAGGATTCCCAAGAGTACAACAAGCTCCAAACGGTAATCAATCACCAGAAACCGTACCCGACGTTCAAATTAAGAGAGGCCCTGGACGTCCACGTAAGGTGAGAACCGGGAAAAGAGGACGCCCTCAAAAATCGCATAACGTTCAAGTTGTCATTCAATCTGACGTCAACAAAGATCCAAAACTCAAACCGGACGACAAGTCTCGTGAGAACGCGGAACAGCACGATACTGAAGCATCTTTGTTGGTTTCGGAGATCCCCTTTGATCGTGCCGTGAACGGACCGAACAGCTGCGAATGGAAGGATGCAATTTATTCGGAGATTAAAAGTCTTATTTCGAATGACACATGGGATCTAGTTCCTAGACCAGATGATAAGGTAATTAATTGTCGAACAGTCCTTCGAAACAAATACAATGCCGACGGATCCTTGGAGCGACGAAAGGCCCGAGTCGTTGCTCAAGGTTTCTCTCAACGCCCCGGCATTGACTATAAAGAAACTTTCGCTCCAGTTGCGAGATTAAATTCGTTGAGAATCTTGACCGCACTTTCTGCCGAGACTTCGATGAGTATTGTACAATTCGATATCACCACCGCTTACCTAAACGGGATCATGGATACAACGGTTTACATGGAGAAGCCTAAACTTATCGAAAACATGCTTGACAGAATGATTGTCGAGGAAGGTTGCAACGAGCTAGGACGAAAGGCCCGTGACATGCTATGTCTTATTTGTAGAGGTGATTATGTCTGTAAATTGAAGAAGGCCCTTTATGGCCTAAAACAATCGGGCAGACAGTGGCATACGAAACTTGATAACACACTACGAAACATGGGATTTTTTCCTGCAAACGCAGACCCATGCGTTTATCACGACAAAGAGAAAGACATCATCATTCTCGTTTACGTAGACGACCTACTGGTTGCCTACAAAGACCCTCAAAAGCTCAAGTCATTTAAGTTGAAACTATGCAGGGAATTCTCTGTTCGAGACCTAGGAGAAGCTAAATTCTGCTTAGGAATAGAGATTACCCAACTAGAAGGTGAAAACGGGAAGGAAATTCGTTTATCCCAAACCGGATATATTCGAGACATCCTCGAGAGGTTTAATATGTCGGACTGTAAGCCCGTCAGTACACCTCTAACCCCGGGAAATAAATTCACCGACGACGCGATCCAAGATGACATCGATGAAGAGGTCCAGTACCCTTATCGAGACCTGATAGGCGCCTTAATGTACCTGGCTATTGGGACCCGTCCTGATATAGTACATTCAGTGAGTTACCTTAGTCAGTTCAACACCAAGTTCAACAAATCCCACTGGACAGCTGCTAAAAGGGTGCTCAGGTACCTTATGGGCACATCAAACTTTGCATTGACCTACAAGAAAACAGGAGAATCATTAAAGGGCTTCGTCGACTCTGACTGGGGCGGATGCATAATCGATCGTCGATCCTACACCGGATACATGTACGTATTGGCCGGTGGCTCCATCTCCTGGGAGAGCCGCAAGCAGAGGACGGTGGCATTGTCCTCGACTGAGGCCGAGTACATGGCCCTTTCGGATGCTGTAAAAGAGTCTATATACCTCGTCAAGTTTTTGTCTGAACTGGGTTTTCAGAATCTAAGTTCCGTCCAGCTGCACAGCGATAATCAAGGAGCAGAGAAACTCGCCAAAAATCCAGTATTCCACAGCAAATCCAAACACATTGACATCCGGTACCACTTTATCCGGACGTCATTGAACGAGCAGCCCATAAATCTTCAGTATCTCAACAGCGAAAAGATGCCTGCCGATGCCTTAACCAAGGCATTACCTACTCCAAAGCTACAGTTTTGCGTCGAAGCCATGGGACTTCATTAAACATTCCCAATTAGAACAAAAATTAGCTATTCAATTGAGGGGGGGTGTTAGAACTCGTTTACAATTTCCCGCTAATTTTAAATGCGCACTAGCGCTTTTCATTATTTCCGGAACTGTGTTTAGTTCCAACACCAAAGGTAACTGTTCTTTTTTTGTTTTACCGCCAATCAGGGAATACTCCCGCCAATTATTATACATAACGTCATCGTGTATGAGTCTTTGTCTTCAATATATTATTTATTTATCAGAAAGTGTGTTGTGTTTTATTGTGTGTTGCACCCTAAATCCCCAACAAAAATTTATTTATAGTTTTTTAAATTTAATACATAATAAGAGGGTTACGCTAGAAATATTGAGAATAACACACATGGTTCATTCATACGTTGTATAATTTTATGTTAAATATGACCAAATTAGTTCCTTTCAACAGTAATACATTTCACCATTCTTTCGTTTCTCTTAAAACCTTTTTACAGCTTGCTAAGAGAGGTATTGAATTCATGCTAAAAATCGCATATCAGATTTCAATGAATAAGCACGTTTTAAGGTCCCTAGAATCCGATTTTGACATTTGTACAATGATCTCTCTCTCTCTCTCTCTCCAGACCAATTTTTACCTCTCGCTACCCTTGGTAAGGGAGGTATAGGGATCTTGCTAAAAATCACATATCGAGATTTTAGTAAATGACCACGTTTTAAGGTTACTATAATCCAATTTTAACATTTTCACGATGATGTCTGTATGTGCGTGTGTATGTTACGGATTTTGTTAACGCTCTAACTCAAATACTATCATTCAGAAAATTCTGAAACGTTGTATTTCCATCCTATTCTAATATGGAAAGACACCATTAGATTTTGGTGTAAATCGGATAACCAGAAATGGCACTTTACCTGAAGCTCATAATGGTTTTTCTTCGCATTTTTTGTCATTATGAAAATTAAAGATCATTGAATTTTCTGCAGGAATACATTAATACTTTTTCTATATATTTTACAGATAAATTTAAAAATCATTTTTTAAAAAAATCCCCAAACCTAAGATAAACACAATTCCTTTGTTACACAGTTCATATTTCAAATGAATGTAACTGCAGGACAATGTCACTGTCAAAAAACTAATCACTGGGTTCGGTTTAGGTTCAGGTTGATTTGTTTTTTGAAAGATGGGTTCAGGTGCGGTTCTGGTTCAAGCATTAATAAAATTTGCTGTTTTGTTCGCGGTTAAGGTTCGAAATAATGTAAAATGAGAGCCGGAATTTACGCAAAACGCAACAAGAAACGAACACAATTTTCACGAAAAGTCAGCCCAGACAGCAACGTAAACGCCTAAGACGTCGATTATCGGCTGTATTAATTTTTCGAACTAAAAATTAACCTGAATCGGAGTTGAACCCCGAACCTGAATTTTAATACTCGGTTCGGTTTCGACTCAGGTTCAATTAAAAATATATCTAAGGTTCGGTTCTCGGTTTGGATTCCCTAAAATGTTACGGTTTGGTTCCGGTTTTGGTTCAGGTTCGATGCCCTGCTTCAAATTAATAATAGTGACATTTTAAAGAGAAACTAGTAAATAAAGCAATAGTTATATGCAATGGAACAGTTTGCAGCATTAGTAAATACGGAGGTATGAATTTAAATTAATAAAAATTAAATAGCGGGAGGTTTTGTGTTGGCCACATCAGATTTTTTTTTTTAGATAATTAAATCTTTAATTGCTGACGTCCGTGATAGACATTAAACCTTAACATTTGTTTTAAGTTCTGTGAAACGACAGTAATCATGATGGCTCGTAGTATGATCACGGTTTTAACTAAAACTCTGTTTTAAGAAATGTCAAATTTCATTATTTAATAACAAAAATAAATAATAACAAATGTATCAAAATATGAATTTAAAGCAGGACATAGTTTGTATTCAAACAAATATTTTTAAAAAAATCGTTTTTTAAACATACGGGTGAAATTAAATATTTAAATTTGAATTTGACATTTCTAAAAACAGTGTTTTAGTTAAAACCGTGATCATACTACGAGCCGATATGAAAATGTTTTCTGGTTAATTTCATATTTTCATTCACAACAATATTGTTCACCATTGCTGTTGCGGCACAGTAAGAAGCAATGAACGATAAAAATATATTCCTCATATCTTTACATTTTGTTTGTTCCTTTGTGGTTTTCAATAAAAAATATCTTAAGAATTTAGAGATTCAAATCAAAGTCGTACTTCCGATTACGAGGGGTATAAAATCAGTGTAGGAAAAGAACATATGTGCTTCTAACGCAGGGTATATTCCATCAAAGTCAATTTGTAGATCCGCAAATGCTACAGCGACAAGAGTTTACAATCGCGGTCCCGACAGTCGGATTACGGCATACAGGAGACAGATCCCCTTAGGCCAGCCCTGACGAGTGCACTCAATGGTGAAAATGGGATACGGGGAGGAAATTGTAAAGACGTGAAAATCGAAAGATTCGTGAAAATCAAACAATTAAATAGAACATTGTTATAAACATTTAACAGAAAAAAAAAATACTTATAGCCGTTTATACTGCTTCTACTTGAGTATAAAAGTGGAACTTAAATTTAAAAAAAATTTATTGCACTTATCGTAATTTATACTTAAGGTCCTCTGAAGTTAAACCTCAAATTTCTGCGGCTTAAGGTGTACAGGATGAAACATATTCGAGTTCTTTATGGTCTTTATAGACCAAATTTCTGAGACAACTTTAATAGACACCACAGGAATTATCGATTGTCTTTTGAATTTTGATCTACAGGCTAAAACTTGTTTTTGTAGTTGACTTTGACACGATTCCAAAAATGTGGACAATATGCTCTCCAAAGTATAGAAATTAGGAAAACGAGTAAAAATAATAAAAATAAAATTGAAAATACAAATTATGCTCTGTAATTGATTTTATAATAAATTACTTTTTTTTTCACCTAAAAAAATAATATTTCAAGTTTTATTCATGTTTAAAACAAAAGAATGTAGACTTGTTATACATCATTGAAAAGCTTACAAAATAAGTAAAAAGGTGAGACTATTTTCAACATATCGTCGGTCGACTATTGGAATGTACTATGTCCACAAATATTACTTTCGAGAAAAACTGGCTTCAAACATTTAAAATATTATTGTAAAGAATGGATAATGAATACACATGTTGATTTTTTTTTTTGTTTGTATAGTTTCATTTTCCTTAACTTTGTGTTAAATTTGTTAAATTATAATTTGTAAATATTTTCGAAATATAAAAGGACCTAGTTGGACATGGTTCAAAATAACATAGTAAATTTATTTAAAAAAATCCAATAAAGAGTCTTTTTGTACCATGTCCACACTTTTTATTATTATTTTCATTGTACTATGTTCAGAAGCACTTGACAGAATTATGAAATCTGATTGGCTCTGGACTTGATTCAAAACAATTCTTAGTGTATGTCATTTTAAGGGTCATAGTACAAAACTATAAGTCTGTTTAAACTTTAAAGTACAAGAAGTACTGAATTTGATGTTCTTTCTACTGGCCATGGTACAAAAAAATACCGGAAAACCTAATTTGACTATATCTATTTTTTTTCAAAAATTGGACTTTGTGCATTCCAATAATCAGCCGGCGATATGTTCCCATTTAAAAAATTTGATGTTTGTATTATATCCTTAGAATTATTAAGTTTTGAAAAAATCTAATTACACCACGTTATTCTACGTAAAAAACTGTATAAAAATTATCTAAACATTTTTTCTTTATCTCTCATAATAAGTGAGATATAAGGTATTTTCAAAAAATGGAAAAACAAGTTTTAGCCTGTATCTCAATAACAAAAGACGATCGAAAATTCCTGTGGTGCCTATTAAAGTTATCTCAAAAAGTTGGTCCATAAAGTCCTACGTCAATTTTCAGCAGCGTGCATAATGATAGTTTTTCATATAAGGAACTCGAATTTGTTCGACCCTGTTCTTAATCAATGACTACGTTTATCTGGACTTTTGAAACCGCTTGAAAATGTCAAGTCAACAGGCTCGGACCCTTGGACCTACGAAGCGTTTATCATTTGTTAGTTTGCATGTTTTACCTCATATTATAAAAGAGAGGTATCTGAAACTGGCACAACCATTCCGGCACAAACACACAAAATCAATCAGAAAATTTAGTTGTCATTAATTACTAATTAATTACCAAAAAAAACCACTGCTTACCAATTAGGAATTGTCAGTTAGGTATTGTTATAGTTTTTTTTTAATCATACAAAATCAATCTGAAAATTTAGTTCTCATTAATTACTAATTAATTACCCCAAAAAACACTTCATCAAGAAAGAAAACTATAACAATACCTATTAGTTAAGTATTGTTATAGATTTTGTTAAAGACAAACTTACAATTTCTATTTGGTAAACAGTAGTCAAAATCAAAATTTGAGATAATTTTTTTCGAGCATATTATGCAGCTATAATAAAAAAAAAATAGCGTATGATACACTTGTATCCATTAATGCACTCGTGTCTTTCTCACGCGTGCCTTAATGGCCCGTTTTATACACTTGTATCATAATATACTATTAAATATTTTCAATGACGTGAAACATTTATAATGGAATTATGTTTCTGATTTACCAATAATACAAATTATTTGCCAATAATTTACAAATTATCTCTTTTGAAAGAAATGTTGCGTGGAAATTGTTGGAACAAAAGCACGTAAATATTAATGACATCTAATTGGTACGGAAATTTAATATTTCATTGTACAAACAACTATATTTAGATTGTTGATTTAATTAGTCAAATAGCGGATCGAATAATCAATCAACTTATTAAAATTCATTGCACACTTCATATACAATTCAATTATATTAGAATTGATACGTTATTATTAATATCCTATAAAAGATACAATTACTATTGATAAAACAAATTCTATTATTAATGTATTGATTAAAAGTTTTGAATACTTTGATTAGAACTGTCAGATATGTCACTGGTTGACATGATGATTATTTATTGAATTTTTTATCAGTATACTATAAACTTTTTATATCACTCTACATACATAGGTAAATTTTATTTCTTGCCCTACATACGAGAAAAGCAAACTTAACTCGTAAGTCCCGTTTCTAATTAATCTTGGATAAATGGTTTGGGGTTCGCGTCAACCCTATGTGAGATATGGCGCGATTATGAATGTTTGTTTGTCAGTTTATCGCTTTCGTTTGAAGCTTAACACGAATCTAATAACAGTTTGGTTTAAGATTTTCAACTTATGTGTACGACAAAGTTAATGGGATGTAAGTTTCTCAAGTTTTGATTAATTGAGAAAATTTGCACGACACAACTTGGAGCTAATTATAGAAGTTGGTGCATGCAAATAAACCAAACAGTCATATGACTACATAGTAGAAAATAAAGAAAATATATAATACAAATTTTATTTGATTCTTAAATACTCAAATTTGTATTGTATTGTGTAAATATATTACACAGAAAAAAAATATCTGATGTGGACACCACATGACTTCCTTGTACGCCTGTTACACTATACATATTTTGTTAATAATTAAAATATGTATAATAACACACACAATCATAAAATTGCACGTATTTGACATAATTTGACATTGACATTATATTTTCTATTTTTTTTTTATTTCTTGTCCTAATTCATAGCAAACTTAGTTACAGAAACCAAAAAGTACATAATGTAAAAATTTACCTATCTCGCTTATACAAAGAACTAATTTAATCATACTTAAAATTTTCGACGCAAAATTCAATTCTCTAAAACTTTTATTTGGAGCATTTATTGTTAATTTCAAAATAACACCATTTTTTTCAAGAAAAACTGATAATAGCTTCAAGTAAAGTATCACTTCCGGTTAGACTATTTTAACCAAAGTCTATTATGTTATTTCCATTGATATAAAAGTATTATATGCCAAATTTGAAAAGTTTTGGATTATATTTTAATATTGTTTTTTATTAAAATCTATTATAGGTTTCAAGTAAAGTACCACATCCGAGTATACCATTTTAACTAAAATCTATTATGTTATTTCCTTTGATATAAAAGTATTATATACCAAATTTGAAAAGTTTTGGATTATATTTTAATATAGTTTTTCATTAAAATCTACAATAGGCTTCAAGTAAAGTACCACTTCCGGGTAGACCATTTTTACTAAAATCTATTATGTTATTCCCATTGATATAAAAGTCTTATATACCAAATTTGAAAAGTTTTGGATTATATTATAATATAGTTTTCCATTACAATCTATTATGGGCTTCAAGTAAAGTACCACTTCTGAAAGTTATGCAATGACCAAAAAGGGAGGTGCACAACTAGATGTTATAACAGTCCTAAATACAAAATTTTAACTTTCTACGGCTTCCCGTTTTTCAGTTATGCGAGATACGTACGTACAGACGTCACGACGAAATTAGTCAAAATGGATTCAGAGATGGTCAAAATGGATATTTCCGTTGAAATCTGGAAACCGAATTTTTTCGCGATTACAATACTTCCTTTACTTCGTACAAGGAAGTAAAAACATCTAAATTGTAGTTGAATTAACTAAACAAATCTTTGATTTTCAGCCTACTAATATGTTTTCATTAAATTGTCTAAGTTGTTTTAGTTAAATTTTCTAAATTTGTAGTAACAAATTATAGTAAAATTAAATAAAAAATTAGATTAAATGACTACATTTAGTATTGAACTAAACATAAATAAAGAAATTAGCTAAATGTATATTTAAATTTTCCATTTACTTTTTACTGATCTAATTTATTAGATAAATCACCGAAAATTGTAGGACAAAAATAATGAAGCCAAAATATAGTAAAATTAAATAAAATACGTAATTAAAATAACTATTTGCATACCTATTTAAATTAACGATTTTTTACAAAATATTTATTATCTATTTCGGATTAGTTAAAATGCTAAATTAAGATTTGTAAATTATACTAAATTATTAGACATATTGCCTAATAAAATAATATCTAATTATAATTAGATAAAATTTCAAATATTTTTTTCTGTGTATAAAAATATAAAATATTCATGTTGCCTATTTAATAAACTTTTATTTATAAAAAACATAAATAATAGAGTATTTAACAAATTTTGGTAGTATTTAAAATTGTATATATACAATATGCAAAATTATTTTTATTATTATTATAAATAAATAAATATAAGTATATTATCACGGTATATTACCCATTACTGGGTGTGCTGGAATCTACAACATATTATTATTATTATTATTATTATTATTAATTATTATTATTATTAATTATTATTATATACTTATATTTTTTAATCGTTAATAAGTTCTTTTAAAATAGAGTTTTTCAACTTTTTCTTTCAAATTTTCCGCTAAAACGCCAATATCGCTCATGTCGTCGCAATATAGTGTAGTATATAAATACTTTGTAAACATAAAAAGTTCTTTAGTGTTCATCTGTATGTATCTTTTAAAAAATGGATTCTAAAATGTATAAGTAGAGTTTAGAAAAGAAGAAGGAAGTATAGATAAACACTAAACTGTCATATGTATACAAAGTATTTACTAAACTGTAATATACCATGAGCGACATGAGCGTTTTAGTGGGAAATAAAAAAAAATATATTTCAGCTCTTCAGGCCTTGTAGACCCATGGCTAAATCTATGGTACAACAGCCCTTGTAGGGCCACGTCCTCAATTATCGTAGGCACTCGTTTTTCGAGACGGATAATATTAGAGCAGTTGTTGTACTTAAACCGTGATTGCTATGCAATTAATGCGACATCGGAAATACACCTCCTACAGCTAGCACCATCTATGTAAAACACTTTCCCAAAATTTGACAAATACCTTATTGCTTCAGTACATTTCAGTCTTTAATAATTATCTATTACATCTTTGCACAAAAAATAATCGTCGTGAATAAATATAAGTTTATGCACGGACATATCATAATTTGAGAATTATACACGTATTTCTTTATCACAAACGTCATTTTATAGCCCGCGGGCCTCATTATAGCCCGGCGGGCTCAAACCGAATTATAACCTACAATATAAACAATTTAAACAGGCAACATGAAAAGTTTTTATTACAAATCGAAAATTTTTATGTTCTTCAATGAAAAATGAAAATTATTTTTTTGTTATTTATATGGAAAGCACGGAGATACACAAAATAAAACTCAAATGACATAACTAATAAACAAACATTAAATTGTTGTTCTCCGCTTTCATAGCCACACTAGATACTGGATGTACGAGGACAAATTCTTTTCGATACAATTTTTCTAACACTCATAATTTGAAAATTTTCGTCCGTGCATAAAGTTTTGTATGTACCACGAGCGTAACTTGCTTTTATGGCCTTTGACGTGTTTTTATCCCTCGGCTTACGCCTCGGGCTCAAAATCCCGCCGCAGGCCATAAAAGCCTCCTTACGCTCTTAATACATAAATAACTATTATCAGCACGAAACTTACACAAGAAACTAGTACTGATATAAATTTTTAAATATTGCACGGAAGACAGTTATTTATTATCTAAAAAAAATTTGTTGTGGCCAGCACAAGACCTTCCGTCAATTCCATGTATTTTGTACAAATCCCATACCAAAAGGTCCTTGGAACAGATTCTATATACTATCATGTAAAATCGAACACGAACACATACTATTTTTTACAAATTTCATACAAAAAGTTCATTTGAAAAGGTTCTATAAATCCAATAAAATTATAACATAAACTACACTAAGTAATGTCCTTCCATCTTCTCTTTGGCCTTTCTCTGCGTGTCACTTGCGAGCAACACTATGACATACCAATTTTAGATCCCATACTTTTTTCCATATTTGGTTTTGCACTTGCAACTGACATCTGTCAATTAAATTCTTTTGAATAATTATGTCAGCTGTTTCCATGATAAATAACAAAGCTGACTAATTTTTGAAAATTAATTTCTTTGTAATGCTTTAACTCTACATCTATTGAATATGAAGGAAAATGAATAATCAAACCATATAGAGAAGAGTATTTTCTTTAATAAATATAATAAGAAAATGTCAAAAAATAATATTTAACTGCATTTTTTTAAGAAAAACTGTTAAAAACTTCAAATAAGGGTACTTCCGGTTGACCAGTTATAACCAAAATCTAATCAGCTCTTCATATGGTTGTAAAGAAGAGGAATATGAAAGAATCATAATTTTTAGAATTGTAGTTTTGGAGTTATCGTCGGAGAAAAATTTGTCACACACACACACACAGACACACACACACAGACACACACACAGACACACACACAGACACACACACAGACACACACACATACACACATACAGACATCATCTTAAAAATAGTACATTCGTATTGTAGGGACCCTAAAACGTGCTTATACATTAAAAACTCACCACCGAATTTTTTGACCAAAAACAATACCTTCCTTTTGACGGAAGGTAAAAAATCACGCCGGTCACGCCGATGAAGGAGTTCGCCTCCGGCTGTGGCGACGGCGCGCTGTGATAATTATTATTCTTAAATATTAACAATAACATGCAATAAATCTTTTTTTATCCATTACTGAGTATGCCAATTATGTCCACGAGAATAAATTGATAGGTTCGCGCGTCCGCGGCCCAAAACAAAAAATCTGTTGTGGCCAGCACAAAACCTTCCGTCAATTCAATGTATTTTGTACATATCCTATACCAAAAGTTCCTTGAAAAAGATTCTGTATATCCTGTATAATTGTAACAAGAACACACTATTTTTACATATCCATACTGAAAGTTCCTTTGAAAAGATTCTAAAATCTAATAAAATTTTAATACGAATACGAACGTACTTATGTATTGCACTTAACACTTCCTCCTGCTTCAACTTTGCCCTATTTTATTAGAAGTCGCTGTTTCTTACTCTTCTCTTCTACTCATTCCTGTCGAAAGTACCTTCGTGACACAGTTCTTCCTCTCTCAAATCTTCTGCTATACAGTCCTTCCATTTTCTCTTTTGCATTTCTCGTACTTCTGGCATTATAAGTTCCTATCTTGAGGCGAGGCCGCAAATGCAAGTCACTGGCGAGGGACACTCTGTCACTTATATCACTTTCAGATCATATACTTTCCACTTTGGTTTTGCACTTGCCACTGACATCTGTCAATTAGATTTTTTTGAATATATGTGTTGTTTTCATAATTTTTGCAAAGCTGACTGATTTTCGAAAGTTAATCCCTCTATAACTCTATATCTATTGAATATGAAGGAAAATGTATAATCGAACCGTATAGAGAATAAGATATTCTTTCTATTGATAAACACATAAAATGGCGAAAATGATATTTAACTGCGATTTTTCAAGAAAAACTGTTAAGAACTTCAAATAAGGGTACTTCCGGTTGACCAATTATAACCAAAATCTAATCAGCTCTTCATATGGTTGTAAAGAAGAGGAATATGAAAGACTCATAATTTTTAGAATTGTAGTTTTGGAGTTATCGTCGGAGAAAAATTTGTCACACACACACACGCGCACACACACACACAGACACACACACACAGTCACACACACACACACACACACACACACACACACACACACACACACACACATACAGACATCATCTTAAAAATAGTACATTCATATTGTAGGAATCCTAAAACGTGCTTATTCATTAAAAACTCACCACCGATTTTTTTGACCAAAAACAATACATTCCTTTTGACGGAAGGTAAAAAGGACAGCGAGTATACTATTTTTTGTGAGGTTATGAGAACTATCCTCAATAGGTTTGTTTGCATAACAGATATTTTAAATCTACGATTAAAAATAATTTGTTCGTTCAGTAAAATATTTCAATCCCTGATCAGTTTCCAACCGTCAGAATAGTCCGCGGATTCTAAAGAAATTTTTAGTTTGTGGCATGAGGAATGGAACTTCTGGTTATTATCGAGCATTGTTGTTCCTACATGCACTTGTACTAGCCAAAGCGAGAGAAAAGGAATATTAACATTTATTATAAATTATTCCAAAATATTAAATATTTGCTGTATTGTCATGGAGGATAAATTTAAGAGAACCAGAATTAAACACAGGAGGTAAATTTTAAACAATAAAGTAAGATTATAATTTCATTATGTGACAACGACAATGCTAACAACAACAATATATATATAGTCGATTCCTCGGAATACCCTCGGGGTGTTGAGGATTGATCTTTAGGTATTTAACTCTCTGTAAAGTCTTTCCACTCTTTTCTATTTTGTGCAAGTTCTATAGCTCTTTGTTTGGTTATATTTCTCTCCTTAATTATTTCATTTATCGTGCCATCCCAGGTTTTCGCTGGTCTACCTCTATATCGTTTCCCTGTGGCTCGTGTTTTCCATATACTTTTGACTGGTCTGTCTTCTGGTAGTCTTGCAAGGTGTCCAAACCATTTTAATTGTTTTTCTTTGATTTTTCCTTTTGCTGATTTTACTTGTAGTCTTTCTCGTATTGTATCGTTTCTAATTCTGTCCATCTTGGTTATTCCTTCGATTCTTCTAAGTACTTTCATTTCAGACGCTTGTATTTTACTTTCTTGCCTCTTGTTTATCACCCACGTTTCACTTCCCTGTAGTAAAATCGCTTGATGTATTGTTTTGTAAATTATTAATTTTGTTGTTTTCGATAGGCTTTTATTGCTATATATTAATGGGTTGAGTGTGTAAAAGGATTTTGCAGCTGCTTGGATTCTGGCGTTGATTTCTTCCTCATATCCTCCTGTACTTTCGACTAGTCCTCCTAAATATTTAAAACTATTAACTTGTTGCAGGGGTAATGAGTTAATGTTAACTGTCATCATCTTCTGTTTTTTGCTGATGCACATTACTTTCGTTTTGTCTACATTTATTTCCATGTTTGCCAATTTGAGTTCTTCATTCCATTTAATTAAATTTGCTTGAAGTTCTTGCTCTGTACTTCCGAAAATAGCCATGTCGTCCGCAAACGCACACTCCGTAATTTTAATTCGTTGTAAGTTTAAATGTCCAATCATTGTTTCCTTTAGCTTAGGTTTTACTTTTTTCATTATTTCATCTAGATATATTACGAAAAGTAGTGGGCTTAGGTTTCCTCCTTGTCTTAATCCGTTCTGTGTTAACAACAACAAACATAAGATAAAAACCTGTTCACTCTAGATGATAGTAATAATAACCATTAATTCTGTTCGCAGAACCCAAAAATTTCCAATCAGCTTGAAACCAGTTTCAAATTAAGCACGCGTACTGAAAAATTAGCAATTAGTTGCATATTTTGCTATGTGAATGTGTCTGCGAAGTTTTACGTTTGTCCGCTAATTTGACTTAATTGATTTTTTTTAAAAATTAACGTCTGCATTGACTCACTAGTGACAATATTTTCAACCCGTTCTTAGGAAGTAAATAATCATTTCTGTACGTAGCGTAGCTTAGTAGACAGACATATTAATTTTCTATCTAAATCTAGCTAGATTATCAAATATTACTCGAATCTAATCAATCGAAGTTCCTGGCATATTATTTGCAGCTTACTACGTCAGTGTGTCGTCATTAGACTCTGACGGCGGCTCGTAATATCTGCAAGGCAATTATCCGGAAACTAAGTAATTAATCCGGGTGAAACTCAGTCCGGTGCACCCGGAAACGAGCCATGTAACCGGAGCGTGCAAAAATTCTATTCTCATAATTGGTTGTGGGCAGCTTTTAGTTATATTGGGATATTATCTTTTTAATCGTGCTCCCAATAGCAGTTGGCACGCATGAGTGAAGAAAGCATCCAGGAATATTGTCTGGTGTATGAGTATAGTTTATTATTTTTTAGAAGGGTGGTGGAACATGTGGAATAACAGATTGCTTTCAATCTTGATGATTTTTCATAAAAAATAAAAATAGTGGAGGATCCAATTATATTTTCTACAAGATTTTCTCATATGTAATAGTATATTATTCAATGAGAATAGATATTATATGCGAATAATAATATTATACTTTATCCCAAACTGTCAAATAAGGACATATTAGGCTGTGTCCGATGTCGCATTTTGGCATTTAGTATTTAGGTCTTCTTCACATAAATACAACTCCGAATGGCACACTAGTGATATCCATTGGTTTGTATGGCAACACTTTAGAACAACAAAAATGAATTATACAATTCGATTCAATTTGATGCTTGAGAGTAAATGTTAATATTATATTTCATAAAATAGAAGATAAGAAGCTATTATTTGACAGTAAATTTGACGATTTGTACAAATTATAACAACGAACATGATTTGTTTAATTAGTGCGCTTCAACTTCAAGGCATAGTATGCTCCTGCAAAATTCCTAAAATCCTAAATAACCACTAGATTTAGGGCATATAAATTTAGGATTTAGATATTAGGGTGATAAAAGTGACATAGTTGTATTGAAAAATATGTAGACATCATAGACAAATAATCTAGATACCGTTGTTGCAGCAACCATTTGTTGTAACAAAATTATGAAGTTATTTAACATTTAAAATGAAAAAACTTGTGTAAATTTGACTTTTATGTAGAAAATAGCTACTTATGTAACAAGTGTGTAAAGTAGTACTTTTTTGATCGAATTAAAAAATACTATTTTACACTCTGAGTGTGAGTGTACAGGCATCTTCAAATATTGTTACTGCTATTTCTCATAATAATCTACAAAATTTAATTTACACATTCGAAAGAATCTCAGATTCAGGTGGAATAGTCTTCTAGAATTGTAAAAATTGTACATTTAATAGGAATTGCGTTAGGTTAGAACTCATAAATAAAAAAAAAATAATATATCATCACGGTATATTACCCATTTCTGAGTGTGCCACAATCTGCTTTATCGCAGATATCGGTAATGATGATGACATATTTGTACCGTACGGGCGCTTACCAGGCGTCACCACACGGAGACTCATTGGTGGCTTGGAGACTGCACCACAGTGATCCCTTTTGTGCCATTTAAAATTCGAAATATTTGGCGTCGGTCGGGATCGAACCCGGTTCCCCAGGTTAGCGACCAGACACTCTGGCACGCGGCCACGTGACCCCAAGTTAGAACTCATTATGCCAAAAAAATATTACTGTTCTTAAGAATTAGGTTAGTACTTAATCGGTTGATAAAAATGATTGCTCTTGTTTTAAATGCATTGTACAATAAATAATATTGTTTAATAAATTTTGTTGTTTTCATAATTGTTTAGTATCTAATTATTTACTTGACAGATAAATTAATCGAATGCATACGTTGCCTAACAACGCCTATTTACTTTTCACGCATTTGTGCTTGAAAAGTGACACTTTACATACGCTAAAGAGTGCGTAAAGTAGGTACTATACGTTATGTTGTAGAAAAAAGTAATTTTGTTTGTACTCTTTGAAAGGTATGTAAGATTTGAATTTGACATAATGATTGAGTAAAATTATTCCATCGAACTGTCAATATTATTAATTTAACAACAATATTGAAGGTCTTTATGATAAATATCGGTTGAATTATGGATATATTATTTGACAGTTGTGGATAAACGTTTATTATATTACATCAGTGAAATCTTAAAGTTTAAATATGAGAACTAGTTTATTATAGTGAGGGCGTGCAAATTTAACAATTAGTTCTCGTATCATCTACATGAAAGTGGTGCTGCTGGCGCATCGTGCATATTAAAGCCGTCAGAGATGGATAACAACAAGCCTCGGATTATTCAGTGGCCTACTTACTAATTACAAGTGCCATCTATTTAAATTACGCCACTTAATGAACTGTCTGATTTGATTGGACATCTCTCCCGGAAAACGCCCTGGGATTTCATTACGCGGAGCAACGAACGAAAATTAAATACACAGCTCGAGATTACAGTTTGTGTAAGTAAATAAATAAATATGTCATCAACGTTTCTAGTTCCTACCTTATATTATTAGACATATGAAATATAATCATCTCGTTTCATATTTATTATATTCAATATAACAAATTTGTTTGCAAACTGTTTGTGTTCAGTTTGAATATCAATTAGTAATCACTATGTTTTAAACATTATTTTTATTAATATTTTTTGACAGTTTTAATATAATTTGTTTAGCATGTAAATAAGACAGTAGTTGAGTTTAGAACACGACGTTTCGACAGCGAAGTGCTTCCCTTATTAAGTATGTGACAACAATAATATAAATAAATATGTTGTCAAGACTACATGTATAAAAATCTGTTGTGGCCAGCACAAGACCTCTCGCCATTTACATATTAGGCTATATATTATATATTATATATTATGTATTGCACTTCGCTTTTGAACCGTCGTTTTATAACAAAATATTACAGAACTTTACCCAAATATTGTTTTTTATTGTATTTAACATGTCTTCTGCACACATATAATTCTAATTATATCTATTTTATATCATTTTCATGTCAGAGATTGTTCCAATTCATTAACCAGATTGGTGGTATTTCTGATGGATATATGCATTTTACCACAATTTTACCTATAATTTCAAATATTTAATTAATAAAACAATAAGAAAAATTAAATATACTTCCCAGAAAAAGCTATCAGAATGTCACTAAAAATGTTGATATTTGACAATGACATGTGTCATGTTATAAACATTGGAATTTGTCAACTGGTTTCCTTAGTGTCTTGGCCTGTGCGATTAGTTTACTCTATAAATTATAGTGTCTTTATCTCTAAATCTATACAAGATATAATAAAAATAAAAAACTCCCAAAAAATTATATTTAGAAGAATTTTTCTAAGAAACTACTACTTCCGGTTGTTCAATTGTTACCAAAACCTTTTCAGCTCTTCCCAGGAATGTCAGATTGAGGAAACTGCAGTTAAATATTTTTTAAGTCTTATAGTTTTTGAGGAATCGTGTCTACAACATCCAGACATACACACACACACATACACATCATTTTAAAAATGTTATAATCGGATTCTAGGGACCTTAAATCGTGCTTATTCAATAAAATCTGGATATGCGAATTTTAGCATAAATCCAATACCTCTCTTAGCGAGAGGTAAAAAAAAATATATGGTAACGCAGCATTGATCAAAGGTTTTTGAAAAAACACAAGTGATACCTACATATAAAAACAAGAGCTCAGCTGAGTAACTCCAGTCTTCTAACAACATTCTTACTAACCGTAACCGTGCATCTTATACAATAAATCAGGGCTTCTTAACCATTTTCATTCATTATATTAACATTTTCAATTTGTTAATGTATTTCTTGTATAAGCTAATGAGCCGGTAATGCAGTTTACTTCCATTTACTTGATATCTCACGAAATTGATCTAAATAAAAAAGTAGCGCGGCAGAGTTTTCTCCAACATGTTTTAATCGAAAGTTGAGTAAAAGCGACGTACATTTAATTTTGATTTAGAAAATAAAGTGATCTCATAAATCATCTCTCTCACTTTCATGTGTTCATAGTGTACTTATAAGTAAGGTCATTGAATTTGCAACAATGATGTACATTATATATTTTTCTTATCATTTGAAATACCGCTACTTTTAGTTCTGTAAATATTTGATCTTGTTGATATAGAACAACCCTATATTTTGCTTCAGTAATCAGTCTTGTATTATCCACAGTATGTCTTCAGTTGTCGAGAGTTGTTATAACATTTAATATATCTTTACTAGTGAAATATGTTTTCTAAAATCTGCAAAGTGTTATTCATTCTTGCCTATTTTATAATAAATAGTGTATTAATGTGTATTTATTGCACTTTGGGTGAATATCTGTTAAAATGTTTATTGTTTTTTCCATCTTTTGTGAGTGGTAAGTTTATATTTATTAAATAAATGAATAAAAATATTGTATTTTCATGGGAATTACTTATGTTTGTAAAGTTTTAATTAATGTCACTCATCTAAAATGACTTTACACAAATAAAGTTATCGTAACACTTCGTTAATTTTCTGTTAAATCTACCATGTTTCACCCTGTTCAAGATATATTTCTAATCTTACAAAGTTTAAGCAAAAACTCCATAATTTCATTATAATAAGTTGCCCCAAGGGGGTAAGTATTCTCCACCACATAATTTCTATTCAAAACAAAAGTGAGAACAGAACAAACGAGTTGAGTTGCATTTGTTGACGGGTGTAATGAGATCAAGGAAACAAAAGAAGTTAGTGCGGATTGTGTCATCACCTACTGCGTCGAGACGACGTCGCTAATGCACTGATTGCTGAGATGTAGACGCCTCGCGTCCTTCTCGCCCCTATTGTACAGTGGAAACCTAACCCGATTAACCAACTCTTGATTTGTTCGCAGAAAGAAAAAGAGAATTTGTCGGAATTTATTTGAGGTAGTTTTATACTTTCGCACTAGGAGAAAACATGCAGTTGTTATCTTACAAAGGTTTTGAATTTTTTCATGTTGTTTATCTTAAAATATATTTTAATTAGTGGTGGGATCCGGATCCGGATAGTTTTGGTTTGGGATATCCGGATAATTGAATGTTGAACTATCCGGATCTCGGATCCAAATCTCAGTATCGGATTTTGGATACGGATCTGAGTATTGGATTTTGGATCCGGATCGGAGTATTGGATTTTGGATCCGGATCCGAATATGAGTATGAGTATCGGATTTTAGACATGGAAAAACAATCCCTTTTATGTGAAACACGTGCACGATATAAATAAATAGGTATTTCGACACTTGCAATGAATCTGTAACCATTATTTCTCAAATTTAATCTTAATCTCGTTTTCTTTGAAGTATTTGTTGTATACCTCGTCCAGAATTCATTTGAACAAATGACTTTTAAATCCTCTGTGTTAATCCTAATCTTTGCTACTGTGAATATTTTTACGTTTCACGCAAATATAGTTTCTTCTCAAAGTTCCTGAGAATCATAGGTGACCTGTAAAATTCTTATCCAAGATGTTATGCTTGCTTTAACAATGAACGCTCATTACTGAATTGAGCAACTGGTAGTGCCAAAATGTAAATATGCACGAGGTACATTTATACCCCAATACCCCAATAAAACTTTTCCCCTTTTAAATAGTTACAAGCAATTTTCAACTTTCATAGACATATAATGTATTTTGAGAAGAAACTATATTTGCGTGAAACGTAAAAATATTCACAGTAGCAAAGATTAGGATTAACACAGAGGATTTAAAAGTCATTTGTTCAAATGAAATCTGGACGAGGTATAATGAATGTTAAAATTTTAGAACTACAGAATTCAATATTCTAAGAAATATCCTTCTCGTATTTGCACCAGCTACCTGTCTATTTTAGAGGGGTATTATAAAATTTATTGCTGTTTACTGACCGCTGTAGAGATAAACAGACCCACTGTAACGGTTTGAATTTGAACTCACTTCCAGATGTTTGCTTTTACATTCAAAATGATGAATCGGACCCAGAATTAAAATTCGGATATACGGATCCGGATCCGTAAACAACACATCGAATCCGGATCCGGACCCAAACCAGGATCCGGATCCAAATCAGGGTCCGAATCCAAATCCAAGTTAAATTTACGGATATCCGCTTCAATATCCGAACATCGGATATCCGAGGAACCGGATATTTTGAAATTCGGGACCTCGGATCCATGTTTTGTCGGATCCTCACAGCACTAATTTTAATGAAGAAAAAATTCGATTATATCTTTCGAGGGTGGATTGAAAAGTGCGCGATCTAATGCCCGTATCACACTAGTGAGTTTTGAAGCGGTTGGCGGGTGCGGATGACTCCTCGACCAATAGGAGCGCGGCGGTTAGCGGCTGCGGGTGAAGGAATAGCAGACGGACCGCACCCCCAACCAATCACAGAGCCCGATACTGTCCCGTGGCTGCCTTGGTTTGACATATGCTATAGTTTTCGTCTGTGCTGGAGCAGCATTTTTTTGTCATTTTGGATAATGTTGACTTGAGGCAACAATGGCTGATTACAAAAAAAGACAAGAATCTGCTTTCTTTGGAAAAGGAATTTTTAATCCTAGATTTAACAGAGAGGTGGCTTCGTAAAATTCTTAACTTATCCATTGTTTTTTCACGAGTTCACTGCCGTCTAAAACTGTTCTCGCCTGCGATAGAACATAAAGATGAATAAATAGTGGAGGTGTGGCGGAGCGGGAGCGGCAATCGCACCGCACAGTATGATTGCAAGAACTGCCACCCGTATGCGCACCCGCCAACCGCTTCGTGACCCGCTAGTGTGATACGGAGAGAACAGTACAAGACGCACTGTTATTTTTTGTAAGGTTATGTAAACATTAGTGTCTCTACTAAGTGTTACGTTCATCCGCTAATTTGTGACTTAACGGGATTGTTTAAAATTAACTTACGAATTGATTTTGGTGCTTCCACAGTTTCGAGGGATGCCTTGTTTAATGTGGCAAAAGTTCCAAATTTTATTACTAAATAAGGTCTATTGTACTTGTCACTGGACATAATAAATACATAATATTTAATTGTTAAATGTTAAAAGTTCCAGAAAAAGTTTCCAAAGATACAAACTTGTAATACGCAAATCTATCTATATATATAGGTTAGTTTGTTGGATAGATAGACAAGACGTAAAATTGTTAATGATTTTGGGGATCAAAATATTGTACAGGCGACCTAAATATACGGGAATGTGAAGAAAGTGTAGTATGTATTAAACACATACAATGTTTTTTTTTTTTCATTTTGCTGTAGTTTTTGACCATTAATTTTAAAGAAAAGTTGTAATTAAAAAAGCTGTTCAGAATTAAAAACTACACAATATGGGACTAAAATTAATAACTATTTCTTTTTATATTACGCAAAAAACACAAATTAAAATTCGCAATTTACAACATATTTCAGAGTGCCATGCAATTACTGATGTTTTATTTGTTTTTATGTGACATTTAACTTTTGACATATTATTATAATTAATTTTGAATGTTATAAAAATATACCATTCATGAATCATTTTGTATTTTCTTTTTCTGTTTAATTATACTTTTAATAATTATATAGAATTATTTATTGACAAGAGTAGAATTGTGAGATCTGCCAAATAAAAAAATTAAGCATCAGTAATTCAATGGCACTCTGAAATTTGCTGTAAATTGCGAATTTTAATTTGCGATTTTTTCGTAAAATGAAATGAAATTGTGATAAATTTTAGTGTGATATTGTGTAGTTTTTAATTCTGAACAACTTTTTTACCTCCCGCTACCCTAGGTAAGGGAGGTATAGGGATCGTGCTAAAAATCACATATAGAGATTTTAGTGAATGAGCACGTTTTGATGTCCCCAGAATTCGATTTCAACATTTTTACAATGATGTCTGTAGGTATGTATGTGTGTGTGGATCATGTGGACACGATTACTCAAATACTATCAATCAGAAAAATTTGAAATTGTGTATACCCATTCTATACTAATGTGAGAAGAGCTCATTAGTTTTTAGTGTATATCAGATAACCGGAAGTATCATTTATACAAGCTTTTAACAGTTTTTCTTCTAAAAAAATTCATTGAATATAATTTTTAGCAACTTTTACCAATACAAATTAAATATAATGGCACAATCTTCAATTCTACGATAAGCTTTTAGTAAATAACTTGAAATAACTTTAAATATTGAATTATAAAATAATTTATTTTTGTACATCACTTTGCCTCTGCGTCAAACAAAAACAATACTTTAATAACAAATTTGACATATTTAAACAAATGTCACTGTCACGAAGAAATAACATTAAAATTAGTAATGAAACCGAATGATGAATGAATGAAAATAATATAATTTCCAACATACATAAATATTAGATATACAGGATAATTCGATTTTAGTTTGATGTTTGCAGCATTATATATCAAACAGCTCTCAAATAAGAACGTGATTTCAAAGTGTCAAATAATAGTTTGCAAATACACATTTACGAAATGGATAATGTACGGCGAAGAAGTTACACAGATTGCGTTTTAGAGCATAAGGAAGTTAGGTATTTGGTAATGATTTTGACAATAATGTATGTGTAACGATTTTTTCTTAAAATATATTAATGATCCAAAACTTCGCAAAGTTGGTATTTGCTCACAGATTTTTCAGGAAAAACATAACAAAATATAATCCAAAATTTCGTATTACAAACTTTTCTATTTATTGGAACAACAAAGTAGATTTTGTTTACAAACGATCAATGGAAGTGATACTTTACTTAAAGCTCATTACTATTTTAAACATGGAATTGGCGGGAGGTCATGTGCTGGCCACAACAGATTTTTTACTTTGCAGCCTCGGTGGCTGAGCGCGTTAAGGCAGCGTTCAAGCGACTTTCATCGCTCGGCTCTGGGGTCGTGAGTTCGATTCCCACCAGGTGCTTGGATGTTGTGTGTGTCCCACAAATATTCCATTAAATAGCTCCGGGCCAATGTACGAGGCCGAACCCAATTAAAAAAAAAAAAAATTTTCAACTTTTCACTAAATTTAATAAGTCAGTAACTATAGCAAATTGAAAAAATAACAGTGTATTATTATGTCCAAAGTAAGGATTCCATACCGAGCGACAAATACTACTAAACAATTATTTGTTATTTGCCATTTCAATGTGTACATATTGTTGATAGAATGAGTTTACCTTTGGTTTTAGGGTCCGTATTAACTAACTTAATTGAAAATTAATAATCTAGTAATCAGTTTAGTGTACACGACTTCAAACAAAGTACCATCTTAATCCAATCACAAACAAATTTTCACTCCAATACAGTAACACTTTTTTCACCAATATAATCACCAAAAGCTCTCATCAAAATTCACTGTCAATATTCTCGAAGCTTTCAATGCCGCTTTCCAGCTATAATTTTGTTACTGTGTGTTCATTAGCTAGGCTCAAAGCTGTGTGTGTCGCCCGAGTTCCGGTGAAAGCTCAACTTGGGACGCGAAAGCTCGGTGACAATCGTTGCGGTGCTGGATAACTAAACTACGATGTGATGGTACACTGGATGATAAATTGCGCGCTTTGTTTAACTATTGCTCTTTTTAGTTTCGTACAGAGTTTTGTGGGGTAGGAGATTTATTGTTAATGTTGTGGTAACTTGCAATGCTATTTTTGACTATGAACAGTTGGACAATTATTCTCAACGTTACTAGAACTGCAAACACTACCTCGGAGATTGTGAATTAAAAACTCCATCTGTATTGGTTGCAGTATTGCGAGGAAAAAAAGGGAATTTTTATTTTTTTTTATTTGGTAATGGATGGAGGGTTATAATTTTGACGTCACACGCAAGAAAGATAGAGTTGAAGTAGAAGTTAAGCTAGATCATAATACAAACAAACCATCGCCATATTTAAAGTTCTGTCTTCAGACACTTAATATTTATAATAATAGTTAATAATAATTCTTTGTTGTATATTAGTATATTATACGTCAAGGTTGAGAAGATAATCATTATTGACCCAGCGCCTATTGTAACCCGAGGACGAAGACCGAGGGATATAAGGCGCCTGGTCAATAATGATCTTCTCAACCGTGGTTTATATACTATTTTTTTCACTACTAGCACATAAATTCTCTTTGAATTTTTTTTTTATTCATAATAACAATAATTTTGACATGAATAATAACGTTACTTATTTGTTAATATTTGCTAAAACAAAGTAGGCTGCATTTATTTTTATCTGACATTTTGCTCATTTCGCTGGTTTGATAACCTCACTTATGGGCCTTGATTTGTATTTGATTTAATTATTTAATAAAAACACTTTGTGCTGTTACAGTCAGCAGCCTTATTAGTTTATTATTATTATTTTTAAATAAATCTATTGAAATGTACTTAAAAATACAAAAAAATAGGGATTTGTTGAATCCTACATCTACAAATATTTCACATTTTCACCAAAACAGCACAGTGGCCAGGCGAGGCGGCAGCGTAGGTCAATTTAAAATTATAGTGGCAAATTTAAATTATATACTTAACACCTTTCTTGAGTTTAATTAGTTAAATAATATATGGATTTGGAGGCTTGAGTTTGATTGAAAAGTGACAGTTTGCATTATAGACCAAGGTTAATAATAAATTATTATTGACCTAGGTTACCATGGTTACAAGCAAGCGATAGTGAAAAACAATTTGTCATGTCAAATAAAGGTAAATAATAGTGGGTTCCTAGGCTAGTAGTGAAAAAAAAAAAAATTACATGTTATTACAATTGATAATAAGGGTGAATTAATATTTCATTTTTATAACCTTTCTGTTGTATACGTTGCATTAATGAATATGAGATGATGAAAGGGACCCACACAAACTTCCATTTCTAACCCGGGATTCGAACCCAGAACCGCTGGCACGCAAAGCTAGTATGCAACCACCAAGCCACCTCGGTCGGTGTCTCCTGTCACTTGTTTTAATATTTAATTTCTACATAATTCATTGTCTGCGGATGGTTATAGAAACGTAAAGAATGTGTCATGTGTTCTTTGTAATTATAGCGGGAGTCACTTTTGCAAAAACTTTACACTCACTTCTTTTTTCATATTTGGACCCTTCTTGTTGCAACTGTCATCATGACAGTGATTTGTTTGTATTACAACAGCTGAGTCATGTGTAGTTCAAGGGAAATGTCAATAGATGGCAGCACGAAAATATGTCTGTATAACCCTCCATTGGCAGCACTAAATATGCCATTCTTAATTGCAAGTGATGGTAGAGAGCATTGAAAGATCTGATATTTATTTAAATTTTACTCTTGCAAGTTACAATTGTACGTCAGTAGTTAGTTGTTTTAATAAATGAGTGCAATTTTTTTTTGAATAAAAAAGCTAGCATTAATTTACAAAATGAGTTATCTCTTTCATTTGCTTCCCATTAAAACTGATTGTTATAAAACTTTTACCCATGTTTGTGAATACCTTTTGCATCATTTTAATAATTAATTGTTCAAAATTAATGATATAATTAAAGAAAATTAAAAACTGTGTGCGAATTTAAAGTAACAATTATTATAATCCAAAAAGAAAGTTTGACAAAAGAGCGCTCCTAGCACGATAGTAACGCTTTTTCTTCTTATCTGAAGGGTGGTGGGTTCGAATCAACCGATGCTCTTTTTCATATATTTAAATATAAGACCGGTTTTATAAAGAAATTTAGTAATCGCTTAAAATTTACTTCCAAAGTAAATTTAAAGAAAAGCAAAAATGAAACTCGTTTTTTCTGACAGCAATAATTTAAATGTCATAAGAACCAAGAAACTGAATCAAATTTGCTCATTTCATTAAATTTACTTGGCAACAAAATTTTAAGTGAAGATTAAATTTCTTTAAGTACCTACTAAGGATTCTTAAATAATGAAAGCTACTAGTAATTGTTTATTGAATCATAAAAGACGACGTTTCGGTCATGGTTACGACCATTTTAAAGTCTACAGAACATTATAAAAAAGTAAACAATGTAACTATATGAAAACTAATTGTACCACTTTTCGTATAGTCACATTGTTAACTTTTTTATAATGTTTTGTAGACTTGAAAATGATCGTAACCACGACTGAAACGTCTTTTTTATGATTTTATGAACAATTCATCGTTCAAAAGCTTTCATTATCAAAAAATCGTTAGTGCTTCATTACCAACCACAGCTTCTGAAAATTTCCTCCATTAAATTTCTTTTAAAATTGGCCTATAAGCAGATGAAATTGGTTGTTTTAAAATCATAGACAAGGAAAGATATATACTAGACCGAGTTTACAATGTTAGGAGTTTGTGCCAAATAGAATTGATGGTCGCCACAATGAGACGCTAATAGAAAGGCGGTAAATTTAAAAATAGTAAAAATATGTTTTCTGAAACTAACAAAATATAGACATATGTATATCGTAAAGGCTGAAAACAATCATATTCAATAATAAAATATATTTGTACATGAAACAAGTAGCGAAACAAGCTTTGTAAACAAATACTAACCAAAGAAATAATCTTGAAAACTCTCACTAACAGAAATGACAGATTGCTGGGCTGCCAACATAAATAAATAAAATTCACTACAATTGAAGAAAATATTTATTATAATTATTGTAAAAATATTGTGAATAAATATTGTACGCATTTTTTATTAAGCGACTGAGGTTTATTATTTTGAAATGAAGAAATGATGTAAAATACGTATTTCAAGTTACTGAATAGTTACTTTTTTTTCATTATGTTGTATTATTCAACACAAAACTGGACATTGCCGCCATGATGGAAGCTCGGTCTAGTATATATCTTTCTTTGTCTATGATTAAAATTGAAATGTATTTAAAATCGCAACAAAAAAATAAAGAAGTAATAAACAAGCAATGTACAGGTATAAAAATAGGGATGTATTAAGTTTTATATCACTTTATTGACAGAAAACTCAAATAAGATGAAGTTCAAATTTAATTTCAAATAATTTATTATTAACTGAAATACCTATCAAGATTAGTGATAAATACGGACCAGTAGGCTAGGTAAGAAGACCTCTTGTAGATCTGGACATAACTGCTATTAGTACCTTCCACGCTAGTGATGCCGCGAGACGAGATATGGCGAGAAACAATCCACTCTCGTCTCGTCTCGAAAATTCGAGATTTCTCTGCATGTCGTCTCGTAATATTTTTTCTTATTTCCTATCGATCTCGACTCGAGAGTCTCGAATTTCTCGAATTTATAATTAGAAATAGTAAATAAATTAAAATTACAACATGAATTTTATACACGGACACCACTGATTAAAACATTATTTTACTAATGGTAGGTAAAAAAAATAGGTACTCTATATTACCCGTTGTTGGGTATAGCAATCTGTTTAGTACGTTAATATTGGTAATTATGATTATAAATTCGTATAGTGCCGCTAGGGTTGCCAACTGTCCTTTTTTGAGCATATTTTGACCTTGTCCTTTTTTAAACCAGGAAAGGACGCGATTTGTCCTTTTATAGTAAATTTTGTTATTAACACATAATATTTTTCTTATTATAAATATGAACATGAAATAATTATTTCACATTTTATGTAATATAATGAAATAACGATAGAATTTTTAAATTATTGGTGTATTTATCTACTAACATTTAGTTTACACTTTTCTATAAAAAAGGTAGCGGTAGCAGAGATATATGCTTTGGTGTTTGGTGATAACTTCAGATATTCAGAGTTAAAAGAATGTCTGTGGTTAACTAGTGTTCACTTTTCAAATTTGTTTCTCATGCTCATGCTCGCATACTCATCGAAAGACTATCCGGATCAGGCATTAATCGTTAATATTTTATTATAGTTTATTAACGCTAAATAACTGCTATGTCAGTTCAAAAAGTTAAAATGTAAAATTAGATATTAACAGCAAACATTAGATATCTTATTGTGTTTTACTTGTTTTTGTCATAAAATATTGATTTTCATTTTTTAAGAATTTGTTAACTTCATTTTGCATTAAAACACATTTGACCTTGAAAATTTTCAAAAAATCGCCTGTGGTACATTTTTTTCTCATACGTTTTAAATCTTATACACATAATTCAGAAAAAGATTGCAGGAAAAATGTCCTTTTTTTGTAATTTTGTAAAGTTGGCAACCCTAAATGCCGCACTTGAGGCTAGCGCGAAGAGTATACCATAGATGTCACTTTTGAGCATTTTCTTTTTACGCAATAAATTTAAAATTAATAAATAAATATAAATGTAAATGAAGAGGCAATTAAAATATTTATTTTACCGACAAATATTTTGCTATTTTGTATATTTTAATTAGAAATATTTACGTAATATGAAAAAATAGTACAATCGAGATCTCGATTTTCTACTCTCGTCTCGAGCAAATCTCGGGGGCATTACTCTCGTCTTGTCTCGAAGTATCGAGACGACAATAAGGTTAATCTCGTCTCGAAAATTTGAGAAATTCGAGACGAGATCTCGAAAATGCGAGATCTCGCGGCTTCACTATTGCGCCCACTTTACCTGTCCCTGACAATAACATTTATTGCTCTATAATTTATATTGAAAATCCTCCTCCAATTTCTTTCATCGCTATTTTCCACTTCAATATTCCTTTACCCTAAAATCTTTCAACCTGAGTTAAAATATCTGATATCTAGTAGGCAGGGTAGACTTGTTTCGTGCTGGAGAAAAATTAACCCCGCGCCTGGAATCATTTTCCCTTTCGAGATTAATTCTGTCACGTACAACGCTTGAAATGTGCGGAAATAAGAAAGAAACGCACGGGAGTATTTGCAGAGAACTGGAATTTGCATTTTTAATTATGTTCAAAGAGAAAGATATTTTTATTTATCTGCTTATTTTATCTTTGAGAAATAGGTTAACCATTTATATATGGCGTCTTAAATTTAATTTAATGGTGGTACTTCATGCAACCCTATAATCTATAATGTCTGCAATTTATCTTTGACCTCTGACAGTTATAAGGAGTTATTGTGTAATTCTGTTAATATGCGGTAGACAGATTGTAAAATGAGTATATGGACATTTTGCTTGCAATTTTTCAAAACAATCTAATTTTTACCTATTGTTAAGAGAGGTATTGGCTTCATGCTAAGAATAGTATATCCAGATCTTAGTGAATAAACAGGTTTTAAGGTCCCTAGAATCCGATTTTAACAGTTTTACAATAATGTAAGTGTGTGTGTGTGTGTGTGTGTGTGTGTGTGTGTGTGTGTGTGTGTGTGTGTGTGTGTGTCTGGATGTTGGAAGGACGATTTCTCAAATTCTATAAGATTAAAGACCACGTACTACGTATTCCTTAGTGATGCCGCGTCTCGAATTTCTCGAATTTTCGAGACGAGATCAATCTTATACTCGTCTCGATATTTCGAGACGAGGCGAGAGTAATGCCTTGAGGTTTGCGCGAGACGAGAGTAGAAATTCGAGATCTCGATAATTAAAATAAACAAAATAACAAAATATTTGTCGATAAGGGCCGAGATATCCACCTCCTAATAACTTTATTTAGCGAATAATAACTATGGATACAATTGTATCAAAAACTAGTACCATAGAAATTAATCGCTAAATAGAGTTATTAGGAGGTGGAAATCTCGAGCCTTGGTAAAATAATGTTTTAACCAATGGTACCTGTTTATTAAATTCATGTCGCTTTTAATGTTAATTTATTTACTATTTCTAATTATAAATTCGAGAAATTCGAGACTCTCGAGTCGAGATCGAGAGAAAGTAAGAAAAAATATGATGAGATTGGAAATTTTAAAGAATATAAAATTCTCTATCCGATACATTGAACATTTTTATTATATCTTCTATAGATTTAGAGATAGAGAGTTATAAATATAAAAATAATTCGTTGTAATGAATCTCACAGCCCAACTAACTCCATGGGAACCAGTTGAAAAATTAAAATGTTTGTAATTGACAATGTGAAAAATTCAGATACATTATTACTGAAGCCTTTTTTTGGGAAGTACATTTAATATTTCTTATTTTATTATTAATTAAATATTTAAAATTATAGATACATATATTACTTATACCTATCAGAAATACCGCCAATCTTGTCAATGAATTAGAAGAATATAAATCTCGAACATTTAGAATAGTAGGAGGAAACATATTTGTAAAATGAATTAAAAAATGTAAAAATATATTATTAATGGATGTAATTAGAATTTTTGTGTGTGTGTACCCGAAATATTAAATACAATATGAATATAGCGTAATATGGAAATAGCGAGAGGTCCTGTGCTGGCCACATCAGTTTTTTTCCATTTCCTATTATCTTTTAGTGTGATCTACAACTACAATATTAATTAGTTATTTGTCTTGAATCCCATTATCATTATAATAAAATATCTCATTTCTTACTTGTATTTATATACATTGTAAAAATTTGCCACTCTGTCAATGTGTTTTTTATTTGCAGATTTCGGTAAGGACATTTTATCTGTACCGTTGAGAACTCTTACTAGATGTCGTCTCACGGGCACTCAGAGTTGTCGTGGGAAGTGCACTGCAGTTTGACACATCTAGATATGGGTAACAATTTATATTTATTTATTTATAAAAATTTGATATAGATAAAAGTTTAATCTGCAGCTGTCCAGTTTTTATAGATAATATGCATGTGTTATTTAACAAAAGAAGAAATTTATTATTTTTATAGTTCATTTAACTTTTAAGAGATAAAAATGAAATAAAATTTATTTGAAAAATTGGATAATTGCTATGTATTAAAATTATCTATGATGGTTTTGCAATAACTTTTTTGCTTTTTCAACTACAAGTAAACTGACATTTTTACTAAACTGTCAACAATAAACATAGTAAATAAATGTATAAAGTTATCTCGTTTTCCAATTTTATCTCAAAAGTATATTAGTATACAGGATGGTTGATTTTTCATTGTCCAGCTTATATCTTCTGAAATATTAAAGATACAAAAAAAAGTTATATACAAAAGTTGTTTAATACAACTTGATCTATAATTTATCATAAACAATTTTTTTTCCAAGGCCTACCAATTTTTTGGAAAAAGTAAGGATTTACCTTTAAATTATGTCCTATAAAGCAAATAGAAATACGATAAAAGTAGTCTATGATATTCTATTATTTATACCTGTAACTTCTCTCACACATGAACATTGGCTACGTAGGGGTTTTCCTTTGAATAAAATTATGTCTAATAAAGCAAGTAATAGAATGAGCCTGTTTCACATTTTTCAAAAACTATTTTAAATGAAGGTTTATGGAATAATTTTCTTAGTAATAATTTTTATTTTAATAATTTGTTGGTTTTTGTGGAAATAATTAAATAAAAAGATTGGCGTCCTGAAAAACTACCCCCCACTCCTGTGACGTAGAAGCACATACATTACATCATTAATAGCCAATAGGAAAATAGTTTTTCCATCACCTACGTTTATTCATATATTTATATAAATAAACGTAGGCTAAAGTTTGTCACATGTTAATAACAAAATCTTTTAATTTGACATTTGACGTTGACATTGCTCATTGTAAATGAATAATAAAGTAATAATGGCTAATTCAAATTACACTCAAGCTAAGTCGGACAATTTACCGAAGGTCAATAGCTGGATGATGGTTGAATTTATATCAGAACGATGTTTTACTGCTACCGAAATAAGGTAAAATAAAATATAAAAACTGAATTTACTATATAAATTGATAATATATTTTACTTTAAAGTTCTGGTCGTGATTCTTACATTGAATCTGCTATAGGGCATGTAGATCTATGTCGAGAAAAAAATATCTGTATGGTCAGATGTAAAGATTGCCCTGAACATAAAGTGAAGCTACAAAAATACACTGTTATCGTGAAGGTGGATGAAAGTTGAAATGATCTTCACAAACATGAAGACACGATTTTTCTGACAAATTATCAGCTCTTCGACCTATTACTTCTAGCCACAATTTTCTTTTCTTCGCATCTTTTGTAAAATTTATAAACTCTATAGTAGATTTGTTCCTAACAGTATTTTTGTAAGAAGGCATAATACAATATCGTAAATTACTCATTTCATTTTGAATTTTTTATTACTTACATATTATACAACTTGAACCAATCTAAAAATTTGACACTTGTTTGACAACTTTGACAATACACTTGACACCTTAGAACCGCTGAAGATGTATGTACTCTGACGTCACATTCTGTTTCAGATCACGTGACTTATTCCAAATTTTATCCAAATTTCAAAAATTAATTGTAAAATATCTAAAGGATATTTCGTGATATTTTCAAATTTGAGGCTCTTTAAAGAACAATATCTTTTAAAATTTAATACTTAGAAGTCATATAAAAATTCTTGCAACAGCCCTATTACTAGCATTGATGATTTACAAAATTATTAATACTTTTATTTAAATATCAAGTAGCAGTCTGTGACATGTGTTACTGGTATAAACAATAGAATATCACAGCCTACTTTTATCGTATTTCTATTTTAGACAATTTAAAGGTAAACCCTTACTTGTTACACATCATTGTAAAGAGAAATTTATTTAGAATTTTATTCCGTAAAAATATACAGGGTGTTCCATTTAAAAAATCAAAGTTAAATATTTTTCTGGAAAATTGGTACGCCTTGCAAAAAAATTGTTTATGCTAAATTATAGACCAGGTTGTATCAAATAACTTTTCTATATAACTTTTTCTTGTATCTTTAATATTTCAGTAGATATAAGCTGGACAATGAAAAATCAACCATCTTGTATATATTTCAAAAATAATTTCAAAGTTGTACATATGTAGCTTCAAGATAAGCTTTATTTATATTACAAAGTAAATTTAGATATTTTAGGAAATAAAAACAGAAATTCCAAACAAATATTCAATGTATAAATAAATACAGATTTCGTAGAATTTTGAAAAATATCGCTTTATTTTATACGGCAAGTAAATACAAGAATAATCTTAGTTAAACAATTCACGAAAACTTAATTTAGGACCTTGGGGTGTTTATTTAGGCTTGGAGGGTTGGTAGTAAAATTTAGGTTATTGCCAACATGACCTAAACATAAATAAATTTTACGCATGTTGACGTAGAGTTTGATATATTTACCCATTAACTCATTAATGTTTGTTAATGTATCATATATGACGAACGAAAATGATGGACTTTTAGTAAGCTGACATCATAATGCTGATAATTTTTTTAATTTGTTGCCGCTATCAGTTGGTATCTTGATGATAGAGATAACAAAATTTGCCGCATAATAGTTTGATTAAAATAAAAATGCAGCATGGAAACATATTTATAATATTACTTAGTTTGCCCATACAATTGTTAACGCGAACCCCATTTTTACCTCCCGCTACCCTTGGTAAGGGAGGTATAGGGATCGTGCTAAAAATCTCATATCGAGATTTTAGTAAATGACCACGTTATAAGGTCCCTAGAATCCATTTTTAACATTTTCACGATGATGTCTGTATGTGTGTATGTGTGTATGTGTGTGTGTGTGTGTGTGTGTGTGTGTGTGTGTGTGTGTGTGTGTATGTGTACGAATTTTGTTTGCACTCTAACTCAAATACTATCATTCAGAAAATTCGCATTTTATGTCTTATGAAAATTAAAGATTATTGAATTTTCTACAGAAATAAATTAATACTTTTTCTATATATTTTACAGATAAATTTAAAAATAATTTTTTTTATTAGTCGCGAAGCCTAAGATAAACACAATAATTCTTTTGTTGCACAGTTCATATTTCAAATGAATGTAACTGACAGTAAATGTCACTATCAAAAAACTAATCACTTCAAATTAATAACATTTTAAAAAGAAAATAGTAAATAAATCAATAGTTTTATGCAGTGGAACAGTTTGCAGCGTTAGTAAATACGTAAGTATGTATTTAAATTAATAAAAATGGATAGGGATGTGTGTGGAAGGATGATTGTTGCGTAACTATTATTGTGGTCCAGATGCGGTTATTCGCTACCGAAAATCAGTCACTTTAATATGTTCTTATGTATGAATGCTATGATGATTGTGGACAAGGCGAAAGAAGAAGGTTGTTAACGAGTGAAGTGAGTTAGCTGAGCTCTTACTCTTATCTCTTTTCTTATTGTTACTATTGTCTCCGGGTGTTTGCTAACCCACTAAGTGGGAAACGCGTGATTTTATGTATGTATGTAAAAATTAAATAGCGGGAGGTTTTGTGTTGGCCACATCAGATTTTTTAACTTGAAATACCATTTATTTTCCCCTTATTAAATTGAATTGAAAACCTTAAAAACATGCACCAGTATGCAAGTGAAAACACGCTAATTATCCCCACAAAGCAAACAAAAATTAAAAGCTCGTAAGCTTTGAAGTCCCTGAAAGATTTCCCGCCCTTCGAGTTCTAGAGTTGAGCTTTTGCTATGCACGATAGGGCTTTCCGAGCTTTGGCTTGAGACCTGCTTAGAGAGTAAGGACGCTGAACTTCGAGCGTGCGTCATACTTAGCCTCTAAACGGGTGCTTATACTGCTTTGATTGTGATTGGGCAGGGGTTCCCAAACAAAAAGAAGAGTTTGCTATGGAATTTTGGGCTATATACCCAACTACCTATTTAAGACATGTAAACAATATGTAACTTATCTTAATTATTTTGGCGATTATCTATCAATTATAATTTACTAAATGTATGTCACTTTTTTAATGATTATTGTGTAACAATTATATAAGAAGCAAAAAAAAATAATTTGGCATTAATGAACATGGAATTGAACTACTTTAATTTGACGTAATTTTGTTGAGTCTACTTTCATTAGTAAATGTTAAACTAATTATAAATTGAAAGTATTGTTGCCGAATTTTTTAAAACAAATAATACACACAAAAAGTAAAATGTTTGATACTAATTTGTACTGTGTTTTATAAAATTATGTTTTCGTAATTCTTATATAAATTAGAATTTGAACGTTAGTTTAAATAATGTTTGAATATCTAGAAACAAGATTAGTTTCTTTTTTATGTTTTACATAAAATTAATAAGATTATGTTGTATATGTACCTAGGGGTTAAAAAAAGACAGCACTCCGTATCCCTTAATTAATATAGACGAAGAACATTTTATTTTTGTCTATAACCACTTTCTAATTTTTTTTTTTATTATTCAATTTTGACGTCTTAAACTGTCATTATTAACTCCATAGCAACAACTACAAGTAACATTTTATTCAAAATTTTTAAATCACTCTCACAAAATTTTAACTCACTCTGCAACAAAAAATGCATTTAAAATAACATCAGGCACGAAAATAACACTCACCATAGTATTTGTCAGATATTATCAGCTATTTTCATTATTTTTCACGGCACAAATGACGGACAATAAAGCATTTTAAATAGATGATTTGAAGTCTATCAGCGACGATTGTCATGCTCAGCCAACTAACCGATCAGTTTTTTATTTTGTCAAAATTAAATATTATAATGGTTTTTATTATTATTTCGTCAAAATTGAATAAAATATTGTACAAACCACGTGAGCTAAGAATATTTATTCACTCGAAGAAATTAACTCACTCGCCCTTACGGGGTCGTGAGCTAAACTTTCTTCACATGAATAAACATTACCTTAGCTCACTTGGTGTGTAAATCTCTATTTTACAATGTATAATTATTATACTTTTTACCTCTCGCTAAGAGAGGTATTGGATTCATGCTAAAATTCGCATATCCAGATTTTATTGAATAAGCACGATTTAAGGTCCCTACAATCCGATTATAACATTTTTAAAATGATGTCTGTGTGTGTGTGTGTGTGTGGATGTGTGTATGTGTGTGTGTGTGTGTGTGTGTGTGTGTATGTATGTCTGGATGTTGTAGTCACGATTCCTCAAAAACTATAAGACTTAAAAAATATTTAACTGCAGTTTCCTCAATCTGACATTCCTGGGAAGAGCTGAAAAGGTTTTGGTAACAATTGAACAACCGGAAGTAGTAGTTTCTTAGAAAAAGTCTTTTAAATATAATTTTTTGGGAGTTTTTTTTATTAAATATTGAAGAACATAAAATTCTCCATCTAATACACTTAAAATTTTTATTATATCTTGTATAGATTTAGAGATAAAGACTCTATAATTTATAGAGTATACTAATCGCAGAGGCCAAGGCACTAAGGAAACCAGTTGACAAATTCCAATGTTTATAACATGACACATGTCATTGTCAAATATCAACAGTTTTAGTGACATTCTGATAGCTTTTTCTGGGAAGTATATTTAACTTTTCTTATTGTTTTATTAATTAAATATTTGAAATTATAGGTAAAATTGTGGTAAAATGAATATATATCTATCATAAATACCGCCAATCTGGTTAATGAATTGAAACAATATTTGACATTTAAAAACTTCCTCATACAATGAAAAATAGATATAATTTGAATTATATGTGTGCAAAAGACATGCTAAATATAGTAAGAAACAATATTTGGGTAATGTTCTGTAAGATTTTGTTATAAAACGACGGTTCGAAAGCGAAGTGCAATACAATACTTATATAGCCTAATATGGAAATGGCGAGAGGTCTTGTGCTGGCCACAACAGATTTTCTTAATCTAATTCTTGAATTTTATAGTGAAATAAGTGAAATATATTTCCTATAAAGTTTGTTAATTTTTTATCTCGGGTATAATTAGTTTAAAATGGAATGTAATATATTTTACTTATCAACACAGGGAAGTTCATCTTTTCATGACGAAAGACCATAATGAGTTATGAAAAACAACTTCAATGACGAGATAAGTATTAATTTTTTTCTGAAATCGTATAAGAATTCAAAATTTCTGAATTTAAACTATTTTCATTTAACAAGTGAATCACATTAAAAACTTAAGGAACTATTTTTAAAATTTTACAAGAATTTAAAACAAATGTGTACTGGACATCATTTATTTTTATTTTATAATTGTGTTTCATATTAAAACGTAAAGTGTGTTTGTGAAAATACATATGCCAACGTTGCATTTTACTCTCTTGCCTAGGCAGGGAAATTCAATTTCCCTACCGATTTTGCGGCAGGGAAGTAGTAGATTACACATGACGATTTCAGGAAAATAACAATTGTCGTAAGTCAAAAATTCTTGGAAATTCGTATTTATTGCCATATCAAGTATAAATCTTGTAATTTATAATTCGAAACATAAACATTTATGGGAATAACATTGAATATTAATGAAAATTAATCAAATAACCTTATCTTTTTTATGAGAAGATATCAATCATATTGGTTGGTAGACAAATAACAAGATTAAACATTTTTCACGACAGCACTTATTTTATCAATTATCATTTAATAGCCTATTTCATGGTTATGACGAAAATAAAATAAATTATTCACGTTCTCAAACGCTTATCATTAAAAGTCGAGGTAAAAGTAATACATGTGAATAATCCATGATTTGACAATTTTGGCCGAGTTTGATCCCAGATCTATAATGTACTTATTCAGTAAATAAAAGTCTATTCTATACTATGTCTGTAAAAGGAATAAAGCGACATTTATTAAACTTGTTACATAATACAAGTATATACGTAATATTTAACTCATTGGGTGGTAGTATGAACAAGTGATTAAGGGTGATTAGCTAGGAGATGACTAGCAGTGTTTTAGCGCTGTCAATCGTTTACGGATTATTTTAGACAAAAATACTTCAAAGAGCAGTTATAGAAAAATTAATTGTACACAACTTTTATTTGAAGTATTTTTCTCTAAAATAGTCCATAAACGATTGACAGCGCTAAAACACTGTTAGTCATCTCCTAGCTAAACACCCTTAATCACTTGTTCATACTACTACCCATTGAGATCATGGACAAGAGTTGAATATACCCAATGGAATACATGTATTACATACATTCATTTTGTCTAATAATTTCAAAATTTAGTATTCTCATTTTTATATATTTAGATGGGGTCCCATGGCCGCGTGCCTGAGTGTCTGGTCGCGAACCTGGGGGAACCGGGTTCGATCCCGACAGACGCCAAATATTTCCAATTTTAAATGGCACAAAAGTGACCCCTGTGGTGCACTCTCCACACCAGCTATGAGTGTCCGTGAGGTGACGCCTGGTAAGCGCCCACACAGTAAAATATATCGTCATCATTACCGATGTCTACATGTGTTATAGATACTGGCACACCCAGAAATGGGTAATATGCCGTGATGATATATTTATTTATTTATTTTTTATTTATGTATTTAGATGAAGTAGTGAAGTGTTAAGTAAAATAGTCATACAGTGGTTATTCTTAAGCCTGTATCCCACGATACAACGTATCGGCAATTTATTGCAGTTAACTGCAACAGTTGCTCGTACGTGTGACAAAACGCTGTGTGCTAGGCAACTTTTTAGCTGCAATTAGTTTAGATGTACGCAGCTAAACTTTTTCGATAACGGCAACTTTCTAGAAGCAACTCGTTTAAGCGCATGCGCTAGATCACAGATGCAGCATGCAGCAACCAAAAATAACTTATGTTTGAAGCATCGTATGATCACGCAGGCGTCATTCTTGTCAAAATCATACTTTTATTGTCAACAATACGTGTGCTCGCATATTAAGTACATACAATTGAAGACTGATACTTTAAATAATAAACATGTGGAAGAGGAACTGATCAACCTTTTGAAAAGTTTCCCAGTTTTATCGGATGTTAAAGATCAAATATCAAAATTTCCCTATATCTGGTAGAAACTTTAAGCAACGTATTTCCCTAGATTTTAAGGGAACATACATTCCGTGGGATAGAATAATCGTCATGTTGCCGATATCGGCAACTCAAGTTGCTCGTATTTTTCATCGTGGGATACGGCCTTTACAAAACCGACGTTACAATACACTCATGTACCTACCTTCATTTGGGTCTACATACATTAAATTTTCTCATGTCCTCACTCGAGACACTAAAGTAAGGGTCTGGACACGACCTATATGTATATATCCGCCATGTTTATTCATTTCACCGCAACAAGGGTAGAAAATATAGCTAATTTCACGTACTTCATGATCAACTAACTTCAATTCAATCTAGGTTTTGTTGCTGTTTGAGAAAATGAAATATACGAGTATTTTCCGACATTATGAATATTGACATATTCCAATGAGTTAAAATATTTACTAACCCTCTCATGTGGTATAATAGAATAACAAGTTTTTGATTTTATTATTTTTACCTCTCGCTAAGAGGAGGTATTATATTCATGCAAACAATCGCATATCAAGATTTTAGTGAATAAGCACATGTTTAAGATGATGTGTGTGGACGTATGCGTGTGTTCGTGAAGATGTTGGAAGAACGATTCCTCAAAAACTATAATCCTTATTCCTCTATCTGACATTCATGGTAAGAACTGAAAAAGTTTTGGAAACAATTAGACAACCGGAAGAAGTAGATTCTTAAAAAAAATCTTCTAAATATTATTTTTTTGAAAATTTGTGTTCTTGCTAATTATTGAAGATGATAAAATCCTATATCTGATACATTTAAAAAATTATATCTTCTATAAATTTAGAGATAAAGACACTATAATATATAGAATAATCGGATATAATAAATCGCACAGGTTAAACTACACCAAGGAAACCAGACGACAAATTCAAATGTTTGTCCATAGGTTGTAAATAACAGATAAATGTCAATGTCAAAAATCAACACATTTTCTTCTCAAAGCTTTATCTGGAAAGTGCGTTTAATCTTTCTTATTGTTTATCAATTAAATATTTAAAATTTATAGGTAAAATGCATATATCCATAAGAAATACCGCCAATCTTGCTAATGAAATGGAAAAATCTCTGACATTATATCTATTGAATATGAACGAAACTGTATAATCAAACCGTATAGAGAATAAGATATTCTTTCATATTGATAATCACAAAATGTCGAAAAATAATATTTAACTGCGTTTTTTTAAGAAAAACTGTTAAAAACTTCAAATATGGGTACTTCCGGTGGATCAATTATAACCAAAATCTAATCAACTCTTCATATGGATGTACAGAAGAGAAATACGAAAGAATTATAATTTTTTTCTACTCCCATGCGTGAAAAGAGTACTTCACGTATCAATTTTTATGTGTGAAGTTTGAGTTTTTACACACGGTGCGTGAAGTGCTACTTCACGCACAGTGTGCGTGAAGTAACATTTCACGCACCGTTCATTATTTTAAATATTACAAACTGAATTGTATTTTAATAAAACAAAGCTGTTAAACACCCGTAACGTTGGTAACCATGGTTACACAAGTCGATAATACAGAAGCTTTACGTTTAAAGAATGACAATGTGAAGAAAAAATATATTTTATTGCAAGGTCGTAGAAAAAGTATAGCATGTAACACGTGTGTGAAGCCTATTTTACATTCGGGTGGTTTGCAACACTCGCCTTCGGCTCGTGTCGCAATCTCCACTCTCATGTAAAAATGTCAGCTTCACACACTTGCCACATAATATACTAAGAATTGTAGTATTGGAGTTATCGTCGGAGAAAAATTTGTCACACACGGACACACATACACACACACACACACACAAACACACATACATACATACACACATACAGACATCATCTTAAAAATAGTAAATTCGTATTGTAGGGACCCTAAAACGTGCTTATTCATTAAAAACTCACCACCGAATTTTCTGACCAAAGACAATACCTTCCTTACCTAAAGGTGACGGAAGGTATTTTTTTTATTATAGTTTTCGGCAGCGAAGTGCAATACGATACTTATATAACATAAAATGGAAATGGCGAGAGGTATTGTGCTAGCCACAACAGATTTTTTTTTTTTTTTAGAAGGCCTCATTAGGTGTTACCTAATCTACATCACAGTCGAGAAATTTACCCACATTTACACTACATTGAAGAAATATCAATGTCTCTACCAAATTCATCCCCACAACAGTTTTGGGGCACATGTTCTATAAATCTTTATCACCTCTCTTCTTTTTCGCTATCAATCACTTCAAGTCCAATCAGAACATTTTGACAATCGCTGGCAGCCGTTAGCATTACCGCGCTCACAATCGCTCAGTCTGCTTTCGCACTGTGAGTGGCGTGGTTGTTGTTCTGTTAGCTACTCGTGGCTCTCTTGTTCTGTTCCGCTTACACCTGGTGACTCAGCGTCCAAGGACACAAGCATACCTGGCCAGTGACAGTGTCTGTAGGTTCTGCTCTGTAGAAGCAGTGAGTCAGTGTCATATTTTGAAGAAAACAAAGATTTATTGAGAATAAGTGGGGTTATGTGCTAGTAGTAAGTGACATTTGGTGGAAGGGAAGATTTTTGAAGTGTTTACAAGTGGTATGTTTTTGTTTTTTGTTTGTGTGGGTGTAAAATGTTATATAGGCGACGTAAAAGTTGGCATGACTCCCACGAGTATTTATCGTGCTCCAGCAGTTATGCTTTTTCGTTTGCGAATGTTTTCTTAGCCAATAGTTGAAAGTTTTCTAACAAAATATGATTTATTTACAATACAGGGGGTGAAGACGCACCGCTGTTAATTTTAAAATGTTCAAATATTGTCTCCCCTAATTATTTTTCAGAAAAGAATTAAATAGTTTTTATAGACAAATAATTCGCCATCTAATGATATTCTAATGTATTGTTTTCTTTTATCTGGCACAAGAAATAATTGTACATATACGGAATATTAATCAAATCAGTGGTGCCATGCAATAATAACCAAATGCGCACATTAACAGCTACTCTTTTTATTACACATTTTCTTTTGACGTTAGTAATTATAATCAGAATTTGTTTTAATAATGTCAATATTAGTTATTCTTTTGTTCTTCATCGTCCGGAACACGAAAGATGAACTGTGGAAAATATGTTAGCACAAATCACTGTCTAATATATGCGCTCAGTTTAAATCCACACGAAATTCATTTAATTTACTTTCCGCAAACCTAATATAACATATAACAGTTGCCCAAATAAATTTTAAAGCTACGCAGCCTCTCTTATATTGACAGTTGATCTGTGCAATTGCTTTTCGTTTCACTTCCTTTCTTGTTTACACTCCGATCATAAGCATACACAAATTAGTTAGAAGCACAAAGTTACTGTAATATTTATTATTTGACGGCGTCTATGGAATATCACGATATGAGCATTTCTTTCCCTTACCCCTCAGGTCAAGATTAGTGTCCTGTACTATACTTTGGTTGTTGTTTATTATTGCAACACCACTGATTTGATTCATTAAATTTGATTATATTTTTTTGATTCTTTGGTTTTTCCTGTTTTTTTTTTTTTATGAAAGGAATAGGTACCATCTATATGTAAGTGATGAAAGAAAATCTTCTACAAGCTAACTTCGGTATATAAAATAAGTCACATGCTATACTTTTTCTACGACTACAAATTAAGACAATAGAAATACAGAAGCACACTTTTTTGGATTATTTATTTCTGTAAAATGACTGCTGTTATCTATGGATGATAAACGAAAACTAGAGGAAGATAACTTTAGCCCGTTCGTTGAGTTAGCTGTTAGTTTGCTTCATGCCGTGTCTTCTACGTTGGAAAATGGAAACCAGAACTTCTCAAGTTATCGTTAAGATTTTGAGGAGTAGAAAAAAATTGTAAAATTGTATTTTTAAGTCCCCACCCTCAAGACAATACTTCCTTTACTTACAGAAGTGATGGAAGGTGAAAATGTAATTTTTATAATCCATATTCTTGAAGCACTTTTAAGTTAGAGACAGTGTTTACGTTACTTTGGTACCCATCTTTGTTTCACAAATATAAATTTGTATACAGTTTAGCTTCAAAACATAGTTTAGTAGTTCTGTAGAAAACCGGTGTTTCTATTTACATGCATTGTACATTGTACTACAAAATATTTTTATGTATTTGTATATATTTATATTCAAATTACAATAACAAATATAAAAATAGATGTGTTTTTATAAACTATAATTATATCTCAACAAAAATAGAATATTTTAAAAATATTTTCCTTATATTTTTTAATACTTCTTGCAAATAGAATTCCTTGTATTTATTTGGGTATTTCCTTACTAGAATCTCAATGTTATAGTTCTTTGTTATTTCACTTAAGTTTATTGACTCAAGTCGGTTTGTTTATTTTAATTTTATGGTTAACTGTAAGGATACATACTGTAAATAGAAATGTTATTTTGTGTCATTGGTACCATAAATATTTGTAAACAGTTACTGATAGATTGAAAATTATCATTAAAATGTAAATGTTTATTGAAAAGTATGTCATATAGAAACTAATTTTAAAAATATGTATTATTTTACAATCCATAAAAGCAATATCAATTTGTATCATTCTGCACAAGTGTCTCATTTTCGATGATTTTTAATGGTATTTCGGAAAATATTACTGATAAAGCAAAATCGTTTGCATATTCCAGGGTCAACTTTTTGAGAAAAGTTTAATGGTGGCTACAGGAATTTTCGATCTTCTTTTGTTTCTGAGCTAGAGACAAAAACTTGTTTTTCGCTCATTTCGAAAATATCTCAACTTATTTATCATGATAGTTAGAGAAAAATTGTTTAAACAAATTTTGTACCGTTTTTTAGGTAAAATAAAATGAATTAGATTTTTTGAAAACTTCATAATTCTCGAGATATAACACATCTTTTATTCATGTGTAAAACAAAAGAATATAGACTTGTTATATATCATTGAAAAGCTTATAAAATAAGCAAAAGATGAGACTATTTTCAACATAGGTTGCCATTTAAAAAATATAAGTTTATATTAGGTATATCTCAAGAATTATGAAGTTTTCCAAAAAATCTAATTACGCCATTTCATTTTCCCTAAAACGGTACTAAATTTGTTTAAACAATTTTTCTCGAACTACCATGATAAATAAGTTATGAGATATTTTCAAAATGAGCAAGTTTTTGCTTGTAGCTCAGAAACAAAAGAAGATCGAAAATTCCTGTAGTCACCATTAAACCTTTCTCAAAAAGTTGTACCTGGAATATACAAACGATTTTGCTCTATCAGTATTATTTCCTGAGATGCCCTAACAAAAAAAACATCGAAAATAATAACTTTGTCAATAGGTATTTCATTAGAAATATAAGTATAAATTATTAATCGCCATTATAGCAAAACAATATTTATCTAAGATATGACAAACAAATGTCGTAATGTCATCTATGATTCACGATGAAATGAGATATGTACTTATTTTTTTTTCTGCGTAAAAATTTTTCATGCATGAAATCTACTCTCATGAGGACTAATAAAAATTCTTTTCCACTTACTGTTGCCACAACAAAGATAACAATTAATACACGGAAACTTGCAATTGTTTATAAGTTCATAAGCTTTAATTACATTTGCGTCAGTCCATTGTTTATAATAATTAAATATTAGTACGTAACATCACGAACGTAAAGTCGTGTGACTAAATAGAACATTTTAATTCTGCCCATAGCAAAGAAAGTATCTCATTTATAGAGTTATTAAGCACTTTGATGAGTCATCGTATTGATATAACTTAAAAAATGATAACAAAAACTTATCGTTACACAACTGGCGTAGTCTGTTTAATGTGAACAATGGAAACATTGATTAGAAAATAGAAATATTAGGAATTAGAAAACATCGAGATATTACACAATGTTACAGTTTGTTAAACAAATGCAATAACACTTTTATAATGATCTTTACTATTAACTTTATAAACAGCAATGCAAATGGGTCTCTGAACGATAATAATTTCAATATATTTGTCTAAACAAATATGTACCTATATTTTAATTCAAAATGACAAGCTTTATGTTTTCGTATTACAAAAATGCTGGATGCGTCCCGAAAAAAGGACTTATCATATAAATTCATTCATTCAAGCATTTCTGGAGGCGTTCTACGAAGTTTGCAAACACTATTTGCAACATCACTCTGTTAATTTGAGCGACTTCTACGCGAATAGCTTCTTTCAGTTCTTCCAATGTGCTGCATCTACGCACGTCGGATAGAAACATGGTTTCTTCGTAATTAAGGCAAAAAGAAGAGCTCCGAGTTCACGGTAACAGCAGTCCCATTATCGACATGCATTAATGATAACGGACACCACATGTAAGATGTTGTTTTCCACACTTGATTTTGTCAAATAATGTGTCATTACAAACTCAAATCTGTCAATAATTTTTTGTTAGGCAAAAAGTATCCATTTTGTGACGTTTTACAAAACGTCCTTCCTTTCTTCGTAACCCTGTAGTATAATCCCGAGAAACAGAGTTTTAATTAAGACATTATAACTAATAATGTAGTTACTTGTAACTTACAGTTAGCGGAATTATAACACTTTTAAGTTATTTTGCCTTCTACAATTTTATTCTAGTCTTTTATACTACAATGCGAAGTTAGGATGTGTGGTACTTATTATTTGGTCACATAATAATTATTAAAACGTTTTATAATTCAGTTTCAAGTAAATTAGTTGAATAGATGCCCCACCCGCCTGACATAAACGTCGTATAAAGGACAGAATCAATAAATTATCGTTACATAACAGGTATAATACAAGTTAAAAGGTTTTAAGAAAAGTTTTTTTAAAGTACCTAAATAGAACTAATAATAAACTGATTTGTGCTCCTTGGGATCTATAGTAATATAGAATTATAGCTTAGATTTGCGCACTGACTAAAACCCCCAGCTCGTACGACGTCCAACAACTATAGTCTATTTGAGAATGACTGGCAGTAATAAATCATTATTTGCAAGAGTAGTATTGGATTTTTGCCAGCAATGCGGCAAATAAAACTACCAGAAAAATCAGTTGTAACTACACTAGGATGGTCAAAATAAGCCGCACGCTTTGTACCTGGGACGAAACTTACTTGTCGAACAATAGAAATGCCGTCCGATAATCCCCGTCGGACTGTGTCATAGACGTAGATAGGATTTGTAGAGTGATCTGTTTATACATTTACTAAAAATAAAAGTTTTTAATATTTAAATATAACTTTCTCAGTCATTATTATTATATTGCATACATTTAATATTTACATACATACATTCAATATTTACATTTTTATTTGTTACATACTAAAATTTATACTTATTTATTGTGTGTTGTCAAGATATTGGTACCTGTCATATTTCTATTAAATATACATATTACATTACATATACTTATATATTTATACATAAATTATTAAAAATCAGAATCTGATTCTGAATCTTGTCCTACTGAAATTATAAATGGCTCGATCGTTTCGTCTATGAGATGGTCAAGTTTGCACATTTGGTCTTCTTCCTTTATGACATGTTGAATACAGTTTTTCCAATTATTATTATTTTATTATGTCTTAAGCGGCTTAGGAAAACCATATTTTACATTATATTCAGGTAGGTTCATCTTAATTATTTAAATGACTTTACCTGACCCTGAAAAACAACTTAGACTTTAAAACTATAGTTCTCTACCGAATTTAGTCATTTCGACTATTCCTGTTCAAACAATTATTGGCGCGCCACTGGAATGTCTTTGACAGAATGATTTATTACTGCCAGTCATTCTTAAATAGACTATAAAATATTTTGTTACATATTTTTCGCTATTGTAAACTTGGTTCGCGTTTAAACCAATCAAAAAGCTGGAATCGTAAGCCCTATCCACCCCTAAGAAGCCCATTCTTAACTGTAATACACTTGGATATTATTTGTAATTTTTGTTGAAGTGAACATTTATCTATTAATTTAAATAAATAATTGTTCACTAGAATAGAAATTGCTAATACATAATAATGTAAATAAACTAACCTATAGTCTCGCTTTCGAAAATAGATAAGTTTAGTTAAATCTAGTGCTGTGAGGATCCCACAAAACTTTGATCCGAGTACCCGGATTTCAAAATATCCGGTTCCTCGGATATCCGATGTTCGGATATTGAAGCGGATATCCCATTTGGATCCGGATCTAGACTCGGATCCGGATTCGATGTTTTGTTTACGGATCCAGATCCGAATTTTAATTCAGGATCCAACTCTTCACTTTGTAAAGGCAAACATCTGGGATTTGAGTTCAAATGAATGAACATGAAATTATAAATAGGTCGTACTTAGCAGGTAAAGAAAAGAAGGAGGATATTTCTTAGAATATTGAAAATTCTGTAGTTCTAAAATTTTAACATTCATTACAACAAATATTTCAAAGAAAAAGGGAGGAAGATAAAATTTGAGAAAAAATGGTCATAGGTTCATTGCAGGTGGCGAAATACCTATTTATTTATGTCGTGCACGTGTTTCACATAAAAGGGATTGCTTTTGTTACCTACTTGTAGTTCTGTGGAATCGAGGAATTTCCATCTTAGCGAATGCTAAAAGTTGTCCAACAGAAATTTAAACATCAGAAATATGCCGACTATTAACTACATCAAACAAAAATTTATTGTATAATCAGATTTATTTGGTTTTGAGACTATGATAATATACATTCAAATATTATCATCGGATTCAATACTGAGAATATTCGAATACGACAACTGATGCGGATACTGAAATTGCATATCTAAAATCCGATACTCATATTCGGATCAGGATCCAAAATCCAATACTCAGATTCGGATCCAAAATTCGATATTCAGATCCGGATCCAAAATCCGATACTCAGATCCCGATCCAAAATCCGATACTGAGATTTGGATTCGAGATCCGGATAGCTCAACATTCAATTATCCGGATATTTTTGGATCCGGATCCCACCATTATAGTTAAATCGTCTTATTTTAGGCCATGAAATTTGTGATTAAGCTTTGTCCACCTATAGAGATAGCCTGTGTATGTTTTTACTCATTTTATATTTAAGTATAAATCTTTTTGTCCAATATTTTTTCATTTTTATTGCTGTTATTTTTTTTTCCACGTCATCATCTTCTCTCCCTTGATCAATAGCGTGGAAAGGAAAACACGAATATAAATTTAATTTCTCTAATGGGGGCTTTTATAATTTAAAATACAGTTGTTTTGAAGTCTCGAGCAAAAAATTCTAAGCTGCTCTTGCGGTTTTGATGAGGCTGAAATAGAATGCGGGCCCGGGAAAAATGTTGATTAACTACTTGTTATCTTCTCCTCTTGTAAGTCAAGAACTCTGCACTTTTAATACAGAAATTCTTCGCATTTTTCGGTGATAATTTCATGAGGTTCCTTTGGAATTCATACTGCATCATTTTATTAGAAAGAAGAAAGCTGTTGTGGCCAGCACGAAACCTCTCGCTATATCCATATTAGGTTATCTAAGTATTGTACATATTTGACATTTCTGGTACACACAAAAACATATATTTATATATTTTTTATTCAATTTTGACGTTTTAAACTGTCATTATTAACTCCATAGCAACAACTATAAGTAACACTTTATTCATTAAATTAAAATTTTAATTACTCTCACAAAATTTTGACTCACTCTGCAACAAATAATGCATTTAAAATATCAGGTACAAAAATAACTTACCATAATATTTATCAGACATTATCAGCCATTTTCATTATTTTTCACGGCACAAATGACAGACAATAAAGCATTTTAAATAGTTGATTTGACGTCTATCAGCGACCATTGTCATGCTCAGCCTATTAACTGATCAGTGGTGGAACTCTGCTCTATTGCGATGCGATAGTATGACGTCAAGCTAGCAGCGTATGTTTTGGTACTCTACTCAACGGTCGCAATCCGCTTCGGGTGTTTTCGATATAATGCGATAATTTCAGTCTCACTGAATCACTTTTAGGGATTTTTCCCGTTAGTTTGAAGTTATCGCTGGTATTTTTAGTGAGAAAAGTGTCATCTATCAACAAATAATTATTTAGGTTATATTTATTTCAAGGAAATTGAGTAATTATACTTTTTAATCCATTACATGACTAATTTTTACCTCTCGTTAAGAGAGGTATTGGAATCATGCTAAAATTCGCCTCTTCCGATTTTAGTGAATAAGCTCGTTTGAAGGTCCCTTGAACCCGATTATAACATTTTTACGATCATGTCCGTATGTATATATGTATGTATGTATGTTGAAGCCACGGTTTTTCAAATACTGCAAGGCTTAAAAAATATTTAACTGCGGTTTCCTCAATCTGACATTCCTGGGAAGAGCTGATTAAATTTTGGTAACAATTGGACAACCGGAAGTGCTAGTTTCTTAAAAAAAATTCTAAATATTATTTTTGGCATTAATAAATATTAAAGAATATAAAAATCTCTATCCGATATATTTAAAAAAAAAAATATATCTTCTATAAAGTTAAAGATAGAGAGATAGAGATAGAGAGAAATATATAAAATAATAAGTTGTAAATTAGTCCGCAACCCATGGAAAACAAGTGGAAAAATTAAAATGTTTGTAATTGACGTATGACAGATAAATGTGCGTGTCAAAAAGCCAGAGACATTACTGAAGACTTTTTCTGGCAAATACATTTAATATTTCTTATCTTATTATTAACTAAATATTTATAATTATAGATACATATATTACATAGGTATATCCTTCAGAAATACCGCCAATCTCATCAATAAATTGGAAATGGCGAGAGGTCTTGTGCTGGCTAAACATTTTTTTTATATCGTTTTACAATGTAATAGTTGTTTTATTTGTAAAAATACATAACCGTTCATACTTAGAGCCAAATTTTTTATTTAAATAAATATAACCTATATTTCTCTAGCTTGTAATATAGGAAAAACAATTTACAAAATTATCAATATAACATATACATAATTATTTTTGTTTTAGTGCCTTATATTTTTTATTAATTTATTTACTATATATATACAATAGATTCTTGTTAAATAAATACAGTATTTGTAATAGTTATTTATTATTTAAAAGTACTCTCAAGTCTTAACAATTCCAAATTTTATTTTTATCATGAAACACTCACCTTCTCTCTCTGACTAATGCATATTCGCATTGCTTTGTAAAGGATAGAGCACATTGCGATCGCTTCGAAACTGTCGCCTTCGCAGGGGTAAGGGGAACGAACAGCAGCGATGGAAAAGATATAGCAGAGTACCAAAATCGCAATTCTACGTCACTTTTACGTCATACTATCGCTACGCTAGAGAGCAGAGTTCCACCACAGGGGTGGGATTCTATAACTCGCCCGTTATCAAAATGTACCGTTATCACTATAGAAACGTATTTTTTATAAGATGATTGGTATGTTTACGTCATACTTGTCAAATGAAATGTAATCTTCTATGTAACCATAGTGATAACGGTACCGTTTGATAACGGTCGAGTTAAAGAATCACACCCCAGTTTTTTATTTTGTCAAAATTAAATATAATCGTTTTTATTATTATTTCGTCAAAATTGAATAAAATATTGTACAAACCACGTGAGCTAAGAATATTTATTCACTCGAAGAAATTAACTCACTCGCTCTTTCTCATGAATAAACATTACCTTAGCTCACTTAGTGTATAAATATCTATTGATTCATTCTATGAACAAGTATCCTCTTATTCTTCTAATGTTCGAGATTCTTTCAATTCATTGTGAGATTGGCGGTATTTCTAAAGGGTATATGTGTAATATACAGGGTGTAAATTTTAAAACGGGTCATAGGGCTATAACATAGAAAAACAGTTTTTTAGACGCCAAAAGTTTCTATATTAATTTATTGAAAAAATAATTGGTGCCTGTTATAAAGAAAAAAATTACGAATTTTTTAATACCAAACACTTTACATTTTAGTTTCATATAAAGCCAGAAAATAAATTAAGAAAAAATATCATTAGCCGTGAAACTGACAGAAACAAAACAAAACAATTGTTGACTTAAGACGCTCATTAATAAAGTTTTTTTTTTGCATATTATTTGTTAAATTATTATTATTTTCGTTTTATTAAGAAGAAAAAAAATTATTAAATGGTTTTATTTGTTGCCTTATAGTTTGCAGTATTTGTCGTATCTTGTAACTTATTTCGTGTTACATGTGGATCATCTTTAATTTGTAAATACCTATTACAATAAATAATAATTGTTTCCTAAATAAATATCCTAATGTTTTCTTTATTTTGTGTTATTTTGTATCTATTAGTTCATAAATTAATATCTTTAATCTTTAATTGTTCCCTATCATGTTAGTAAAAAATGACAATGTTTTGTTACTGTCAGTTTCATGGCTACTGAAATTTTTTCGCAATTGTACAAATTTTTTAATTTATTTTCTGGCTATATATGAAACAGAAATGTAATGTGTTTGCTATTCGTAATTTTTTTTCTTTGTAATGGGCACCAATTATTTTTTCAATAAATTAATATAGAAACTTTTGGCGTCTAAAAAACTATTTTTCCCTGTTATAGCCCTATGACCCATTTTAATATTTACACCATGTATGTATCTATTATTATAAATACTTAAATAATAATAAAATAAGAAATATTAAATGTACGTCCCAGAAAAGGTCTTCAGTAATGTCTCTGGTGTGACACTGACATTTATTTGCCAATTACCAACATTTTAATTTTTCCATTTGCTTTCCATGGGGTGCGAGATTCATTACAACGTATTATTTTACATATTTATACTTCTCTATCTCTAACTCTATAGAAGATATAATAAATTGTTTTAAATTTATCGGAAAAAGATTTTTATATTCTTTAATATTTGTAATAACATAAATTTTGATAAAATAATATTTAGAATTTTTAACTAATATTTCCGGTTGTCCAATTGTTACCAAAATCTAATCAGCTCTTCCCAGTAATGTCAGATAGAGGAAACCGCAGTTAAACATGTCTTTAGTCTTATAGTATTTGAGAAACCGTTTCAACATCTACACACACACGGACATAATTGTAAAAATGTTATAATCGGATTATAGAGACCTTAAAACGTGCTTACCAATAAAATATGGATATGCGATTTTAGCGAGAGGTAAAAAAATAATCTGAATGACGTTGGTGCAGTTTTAATCTAATCATTTCAAGCGAGCTGTTCTATAATTATTCTTCATATATTTTCCTTATTTGGAATAACTTTATTGTAATTGTGGTTCCAGTAATATCTACCGCAAAAACGTTACAAAAGTGGTGATTAAATGCGTACATGTTTAGAACATTAAATCCAAGAAATGACTTTATTATTTTAATATATTGTTGTTGTGTGAGCTATAAATCATTTTTCCAATGCAAACAGAATACGAAGTATCTTAAAAGTAACTAAGTATGGACTTTTTTACGACAAATAAACTTAATTACGCTGTATAAGGTGGTACTCGTATTAATTATATCGATCGTTACTGCGTTATTCCAAAGGAAATTTTTAATATCATCACTCACATAAAATTTTATTATTATTCTCTTTTCCTACAGGAAAGGTGCTCTAATTTCAAGAGAAATCTGAATTTATAATATAATTTTCATGAGAATTTTTCAAAGCTATGAAAGATCTTTTAAAACTGTTTCATCGTACGATATCTCTCAACTATTATTTAAGTAAACTATGTGGAAGGTATATTATTTTATTTACATATATGTTTGACAAAATTATCTAATCTAAGTAGTTCGATTGAAGTTTATCCGATTTATCTACAAGAAAAATAAGTTTTAAAAATAGCTATCAAAAAAATCTGTTGAGGCCAGGCACTATACCTCTCGCCGTTTCCATATTAGGCTATATAAGTATTGTATTGTATTGCACTTCGCTATCGAACCGTCGTTTTATGACAAAATATTACAGAACTTTACCCAAATATTGTTTTTTAATGTATTTAACATGTCTTCTGCACACATATAATTCTAATTGTATCTATTTTTTATTGTATGAGGAAGTTTCTAAATGTCACAGATTCTTCCAATTCATTAACCAGATTGGCGGAATTTTTGATTGATGCATATTACCTATAATTTCAAATATTTAATTAATAAAACAATAAGAAATATTAATGTACTTCCCAGAAAAAGCAATAAAAATGTCACTAAAACTGTTGATTTTTTGACACTGAAATCTGTCATTTACAAATTATGTTATAAACATTTGAATTTGTCAACTGGTTTCATTAGTATAGTTTCGCCTACGCGACTTGTTATATCTCGATATTCTATATATTATACCGTCTTTATCTCTAAATTTATAGAAGATATAATAAAAAATTTAAATGTATCAGGTGTAGAATTTTGTTTTTCAAAATTAGTAATATCAAAAATTTTCAAAAATTAATATTTGGAAGAATTTCTTTTAAAAACTACTACTTCCGGTTGTTCAATTGTTACCAAAACCTTTTCAGCTCAGGTAGTATTTGAGTTAGAGTGCAAACAAAATTCATACACACACACACACACACACACACACACACACACACACACACACAGATATCATTTTAAAAATGTTATAATCGGATTCTAGGGACCTTGAATCGTGCTTATTCAATAAAATCTGGATATGCGAATTTCAGCATGAATCCAATACCTCTCTTAGCGAGAGGTAAAAACAGATAAAAATAATGTAAACTCTAATAGAGACCTCATAGGCCTTAGTACAATCTGTAACAACTTGATAAAAGACAAAATAAAATATATGCAAAAATTAAATTTATTCTTATATTAGAAATAAAAAATAAATATATATTTGTTCATTAAAACTCGTCATTGGCACAAGTAACTTCCTCTACAAGGTTAAGTAAGTTTCATCCTGCTTTAATAAATGGTTTTTACTATGTCCACGTGCTTATGTGAGTATGCAGAGAAATTTTATCATTGACCTATAATTATTTTAAATTACGAATGTCTTTTACGGCAATAAATGCAAAGCAACTGTAATAGTTAAAAATTAATTTATTTCGTGAGTATTGTCCATTTATTTAAAATTCAATATTTTCAAAAATTTTATACTTCACATTCTGTAGTTCCTGAGGATGATGACTTTCCTAAATGATTATGTTGCAATAATTAATTTAGTTGTGTGATTGGTGCATGATACATAATTAAAAATAAGTATAATTTTGGTTCAACACTTCCTATTTCGCAAATATAAATTAGCAAAGCCTTCATTACCCGAGAAACCTAACCATTTTTGCTCGTAATCTAAACAATGCTCGGAACACACAATTTACTTCACGTGTTATTATGTATGTTAATTACAGAGTGTAATTATGTAGCTTACTGTAAAGTATAACCGTTCCGTTATTCGTGATAAATTTATCACTACAAGGGAAAAGGCTTCCCTGTTGTCATTCATTCCTTCGTCATTTCCTTATTCGTCATTCGTTTGTTTGGAGAGATAATTTTTATCGTGCAACATGCAAACAATAATTGAGTTATCGTACGAATGGAATTTCTGAATAGTAGGAAATTCCAAATTGAAAAAGAAAGTAGATTGTTCTCAAAAGAAAAGTGTAGTTATAAATAATTTAACACTACATTAAGGAATACTCGTATTTTAATTTTGGCCTAGTTTTTTTTATTTTCTAATAAATTTTTATTTCAATAAGTCTTTGCTGTCAAACAATAGGTGCGTTTAATTATTCGTTTCGGTGCATTCGGAGCTGTCAGTGCCATTTCAGATGTCTACTAAAAGTAGATAATGTGTTTAAAAAAAAGATCGTACTCTAAACGATGTGTAAATAGAATTCAAAATGACATTGACAACTTTGAGTACATAGAACAAACTAACCAAACGCACCTGTAAGTGAATATACAAAGGTAGGTATATTCGAATATACAAATGTTCGTATATTCGTTCACCAGTATGTATATTTAATATTAGAAACCCCTGCAATAGGTGGTAACTAAGAAAAATCACGCATTCTTATTGGTTTATAATTTAATGAATGATATAGTCAAAATAATTGCTGGGGGGACTCAAAATCAGTCAAATTAATTGTTGCCAGACATAGAAACTGTCAAAGCTGTCAAATTATAAATCATGACTCGAAAATGTTCTCTAGTTAATTCTTACTTTCGCAATTTAATTTCAATAGGGAAATAACTGTTTAAAACAAATTTTGTTTTCCACGGCCTACCTGAATCTCCTGTTTCAATAATATTAGCGTAAAATCTCATTTCTACCGATTGTCCTAATGCGTAAGAGCTATAATTAATAACTAAGCGCAATGCGTAAAAATGTTCATCATATGGCAACTTTTACTACCATTTCCAGCTTTGCATGGATTAATGCTTAAGAATTACGAGCAATACGTAAGTATAAAATTTGCAAACTCCTAAAATCCGGGTTGTCAACTGTCAGTCTGTTTTAAATTTATTAAATTTTTATTTTTCGATGTGGATTTATATACAGAAAATTATGTATATAACATATTAAAAAATCTGATGTGGCCAACACAAAACCTCCCGCTATTTAATTTTTATTAATTTAAATACATACCTACGTATTTGGTAATGCTTCAAACTATATTATGTTCCATTGCATATAACTATTGCTTTATTTACTATTTTCTTTATTATTTAATATGTCACTATTATTAATTTGCAGTGATTAGTTTTTTGACAATGACTTGTACCTGTCAGTTACATTCATTTGAAAACTGTGTAACAAAGGAATTGTGTTTATCTTAGGCTTCGGGATTAAAAAAAGAAAAATGATTTTTAAATTTATCTGTAAAATATATAGAAAAAGTATTAATATATACCTGTACAAAATTCAATAATCTATAATTTTACAATGACATTAAATGCGAAAAAATGGCATTTAATGGTATTTTTTGAAGAAAAACCATTATGAGCTTCAAGTAAAGTGCCATTTCCGGTTATCCGATTTACACCAAAATTTAATGGCATCTATTCCTATTAGAATAGGGCAGAAATACAAGGTTTGAGAATGTTATGAATGGTAGTATTTGAGTTAGAGTGCAAACAAAATTCGTACACACACACACACACACACACACACACACACACACACACACATACATACATCATCGTGAAAATGTTAAAATTGGATTCTAGGGACCTTAAAACGTGGTCATTTACTAAAATCTCGATATGTGATTTTTAGCACGATCCCTATACCTCCCTTACCAAGGGTAGCGGGCGGTAAAAAAGAATTGTTGCTGCAATGGCAGTCTGCTAGACAAGTAATAACGGAAAAAAATTGACCTTTCTGTTGAATTAGTTACTAAACAAATTAGGTGGAAATGGTATCTTTGTAAATTGTTGTAATGCATTAAGCCTTATGCATTAAGGATTAAAACATTCGGTCGAAATGAGGCTTAATCCTCATATAAATAAAAAATATCTTCGTTGCTTAGAACCCAATTATTGATGTGTCATTTAGGTTATGTTCGCAAATTTTCGTATTCATTCATAAGATCTTTTGACTCCTGTTATTGCTGCTGCATTCTGTGAAATTTTCTAAAATGTAATTACACACTTTTCTAATATTAATACTAATTAAAGTGAAAATTATTATTTATAGCTAGATTTTAATGGGGTATATGACCTTGATGCAATTTAGAGAAAATATTAATGTAGAATTACTCTGCGTTTTTTAAAATTTGTTAAATATTTATAGAATTCGAAAAAATGGCATTAACAATACTATGACGGCACTTAAAGTGAAGTAATGCAAGCAACGAGAATAAAAATGATATTATTTTCGCTTCGTTATAGCTTATTTTTTATGGATATCTAGATATAATGTATACATATTTAGTTATTTATTTCTGTTAAGTTGTTGAGTATTTCCATAAATAATGTATTCCATTCTAATGTAATTTAAAGTATATTAGAGAGCATTATTAATATATGTAAATGCATATGATATGCAATGGAGCCACAGGGGTACCATATTCATAATACGAAGTCTGCAATTACAATGAACCTTAAGGGATGTACGTAGCCTGTAGTCTGGCCTAACAATGTACTCGCAATATACGTAATGCATTATGCAAGCATACACGTGTCGTTCATAATAAAATACTTCAGAGAAATGCGACATAAATAGAAAATACTTAAACTTTGATTTATGCACACTTCATATAGAAATAAATAATTTACAATAAATATAGAAAACTATAGAATTAGAAATAGAGAGAATTATGATAACATATTTGAGATACTGTTTTCTATTAACAACGTTATATTACTGTAAATTCTTTACACATCTATCTGTGGCGGAGAGATAATAAAAAACATTTTTCTAATAATTACTTTACGACATATTTGAATTTATTTCCAGGGATACAGATGACGTCACACTATTGGTATCTTTCTTGCATACCGTACTACAGAAACTGGTGTGAGAAAGATAGCTATAGGTTTCTTTAAAAATAAAAATGTAGCTATACAAAAGACAATTACGACTTTTTGATACCACGAATTGCTTCAAAATTAAACGAACTTTCATTTAAAAATATTTTTGAAAAATTGGTTTATGGGCCTTTTGTTGTAGTAGGAATAATACCTAACCTAACGCACAAAACCCAGCCCGATTTTCCAAGCGAGCCGTTTGTGCGTTAGGTTATGTTATTGTTGTTATAGAGAAAAAATCTGTTGTGGCCCAGCACAAGACCTCTCGCCATTTCCATATTAAGCTATATAAGTATTGAATTGCACTTCCTTTTCAAACCGTCGTTTTATAACAAAAAAATACAGAACTTTACCCAAATACTGTTTTTTATTGTATTTAAAATGTCTTCTGCACACATATAAATCTAATTATATCTATTTTTCATTGTATAAGGAAGTTTCTAAATGTCAGATATTCTTCCAATTCATTAACCATATTGGTGGTATTTCTGATGGATATATGCATTTTACCTATAATTTCAAATATTTAATTAATAAAACAATAAGATATAAATATATAATAAATATACTTCCCAGAAAAAGCTGTCAGACTGTCACTAAAACTGTTGATTTTTGACACTGACATGTGTCATTTAAAAATTATGTTAAAAACATTGGAATTTGTCAACTGGTTTCCTTGGTGCCTTGGCCTCTGCGATTAAATTACTCTATATATTATAGTGTATTTATCTCTAAATCTATACAAGATATAATAAAAAATTTAAGTGTATTAGATGGACAATTTTATGTTCTTCAATATTTAATAACAAAAATTTCCAAAAAATTGTATTTAGAAGAATTTTTCTCAGAAACTACTACTTCCGGTTGTTCAATTGTTACCAAAACCTTTTCAGCTCTTCCCAGGAATGTCAGATTGAGGAATCCATAGTTATACAATTCTTAAGTCATATGGTTTTTGAAGAATCGTGTATACAATATCCAGACATACACACATCCACACACACACAGACATCATTTTAAAAATATTATAATCGGATTCAAGGGACCTTAAATCGTGCTTATTCACTGAAATCTGGATATGCGAATTTTAGCATGAATCCAATACCTCTCTTAGCGATAGGTAATATACAAGCTAAGTAAGCTAGATGACCAACCATATTTTAAAACTGACCAAATAGTTTGATATAAATGAGCGCAACGTATTGTAAAAATATTGGTCTTTAGTAGTTCTATAAATCTGGGACACTATATATGTATCTAGCTTTCATATTTAAGACACAATAACGGTTTTTATGTTATAAGTAAAAGAAAAATAATGTGATGTTTGGGTGTATTTATTAGGCAACATATCAATCCATTTAAAAATAAATAACTTTATCTCAAAAATTTAATGAAGATAAAATTTGCTCTTTACAGCATGTGATTTGGTCGTATAGTTCAGGATAAAATGAAGAAAATACGTCAGATACATAAATAAATTCACGGCCGGCGCAGCGCTTTTAGATGCTGTGCGGGGATCGGGAGGGCAGTTGGAGGAGCCTTTTACATCTACGATACGAGACAGGTTACTTCGTGGCTCAATCTTACGAAGCGCACGTCTCCGAAGTAAATGTAAAAAATTACTGGTAGACATGTAGCTAATCGTTATTCTAGCTTTACTCGTGCGAAACCGGAGCGGGTCGCATATAAAATGATGCCGCGAATATATCTGAGCATAATAAATGCGGCAATCAATCAGTGTTAACGTTATCAGTGGTGGCTATTTCGGTGCGACATTATCTGGTTTCTAACAACTCCATTATTGTAAACATTTTTAGGTCAGAGATAACGATGGAGCTCGTATCCGTCGATTCTTTCGTCTATACTCAATAAATATCTACGCTAGTGCTAGTTTGTTAGTTTCCTATTTTATCACGGCTGCTGAATCATCACTGAGCTATTTATATATTTGCAATTCAAATCACTGTCAATAAGGTGTTGATTGAGGAACGCGTGGACTTCATTCGACGCTTTTTGCGCTATACACTCTATAAATATTTTTCTTGGTTATTTTTAGGCGAGCCTCGAGCCATAAACATAAACTATCGATTTAGGAGTTTGTATTACTTTTTTATTGACACGTAATTATTTGAATAAATAATCATATAGGTACTTTTACAAAACTAGACGTGTTTTTTATTCAGCTAACCAGGTTACATTATGATAAACCGCGCAGTAAACTCGGCAACCTCATGTGAATAAAATATACCCGGTTACTGTAGACGTTCTGCCAAACTAATTATTTACATTGATTGTAGTATGATATATTCGATTTAAAGCGTATGGGTTTAATACAAAATATGTTTATAAAAAATGTGTTCTGGCCAGCACAATACCTCTCTATTTCTATATTAGGCTATATAATTACATATTGCATTTAACATTTATGGAACACACACAATAATTCTAATTACATTTATTATTAATTTATATTTTTTAATTCATTCTATAAATAAATTTCCTCCTACTCTTTTAAATGTTCGAGATTCCTCAAATTCATTGACGAGATTGGCGGCATTTCTAATGCGTACGTGTGATATATGTATCTATAATTTTAAATATGTAATTAATAATAAAATAAGAAATATTAAATGTACTTCCCAGAAAAAGCCTTTACTAACGTAGGTATCTGGATTTTTGACACTCACATTTTTCTGTCAGTTACAAAACATTTTAATTTTTCAACTGGTTTCCATGGAGTTATTTGGGCTGTGAGATTCATTACAAAGGATTATTTTATATATTTATAATTCCAGGGTTGCATTTAAGCAGAGCCGCATGAGGCGCTAGCTGGGGGCCTCATCTTTCGGGGGGCATCAGAAAAAAGTTCTTTTCGTACATTTTTATTTTGTTCATAAACTACGAAAAATAATCTTAAAACACTTGCTATTATAAGCTTTGATTTTGAATCTATTCATAATTGTTATTGTTACTGTTACTGCCACTGTCATCTAGTTAGTGATAAAGTGACTATGTATGTATCTCATTCCAAATTCTTGATATTGTATACCTCATTCGTATACATTTGACAACTTTAGTGCGATTGTACCTATATTCACGATTTACTCGCGTAGTTGCTGTTGATTTTTATTCAGGAGGAAACCAGTGTTTCAGGTAATAATATATTAAAATAAAAACAACGCTTTTACTCAACAGCCATTCCGTGCATTTATATAATATTTTATTTTTTGTTTATGTGATACTAATGTAATAAAATTATTTACTATTATTAATACTCCATGATTTATTTTGATTTAAAAACCATTAACAAATTATCCTTTAATTTAAAATAGACAGGTGTTCATCACCGGATATATTTTAAAGTATATAAAAATAGGGGCCTCAACAGGTCACTGCGCCTCGGGCCTCTGAAGATATAAATGCGGCCCTGTATAATTCTCTATGTCTAAATCTATGGAAGATATAATAAAAATGTTCAATGTGTCGGATAGAGAATTTTATATTCTTTAATATTTGTAATAACTTAATATTTCCAAAAAATTATGTTTAGAATATTTTTTTAAGAAACTGATACTTTCGGTTACCAAAATCTTTTTAGCTCTTCCCATTACTGTCAGATTAAGGAAGTTAAATTAGTCTTTAATATTACAGATTTTGAGAAACCGTCCCTCCAACATCCAGATACATATATACACATACACGTATATACACACACATACACACACACTCGCGCACATACACATACACGAACACTCGCGCACACACACACACACACACACACACACACTCGCACACACACACACACTCGCACACACACACACACACACACTCGCACACACACACTCGCACACGCACCCACGCACATTGTAAAAATCGGAAAATCTGTTTCTAGTGATCTTAAAATGAGCTTATTCACTGAAATCTGGAATGCGATTTTTAGCATGAATCCAATACCTCTCTTAGCGAGAGGTAAAAATGTTTCAAATTCAATTTTTACTGTCACTGAAAACACCAGAAAAATAAGATATCTCTACTAGGGTGTTCATAGAATGACGCCCGCTCTCTCTATACCCGTAATAAATCTTTTCACTAACAATAGAAAGACGTTAATAAATGCGAGTATCTTTGACGGCCTGATATATTACTCCAGCTCATTTTGAAGCGAGGTTTTTTCTAATGCTCAACCCTAACTTTTAACTGAATAATATAAATTAATTAAAAGAGCCATAATGTAAATTTGTTGAAATATTATTTGACATATGCATGTAGGTACTCGTATTTTGTGATTTAATCCTATTTAAAACGGAGCTATATTTTATGAATATTTTTATCTATCAAATTTATGTAGCATTAAACTTGAATTATTACATATTCCTTGAAATTTTAAGTTGTGCTTTATTGATTCAAGCTCTGCAAAGTTTTAAAATTCAAACATGCATTATTCACACCAGCATTTCAAGATTTTATATAAAAATAGTCCTCTTACATTAGTCATTCGTCCTTGGAAGGTTACTCCGTTTTCTATTAAATACAGTAATTACATTATTAGGGTAATATATTGTCTGGATCGTGTAGTAAATGGTTGACTCATAGGTCGATAATTAACCTTTGAACTTTGCGTAAACCAACCACTTTATGGAAAAATACTAGGAAAATATAAGTAAGTGGTATTTATTTTGCATCGAACTTGTATCATTAAATTCATTTGACAAAAATCATATTATGGCCGTTTGCACCTTTGCACCGATGTAATCTTAAGTTCTCCTTTGCTAAGTTTTACTTAAAGTCACGGTTCACCTTAAATTTTATTCTGTTGCAAATTTAAATTTTAAGTTCTACTTAACTAAGAATAGGATTCGGTTAAAAAGTCAACGTTTTTGATTTAGATATTACAGGAAGGCAGTTAGTTTGACATTTCATTGGATATTTTTTTTAACAGTTTAGTATTTAAAACTTGCAAAGTTTATTATTATTAATTTTAATGCTTGTTTTATTAATGAATAATTTAAATAATAAAAATTACAATAATTTTAATTAATCTAACTTTTATAAGGAAAGAGATATTATATATAGCTGTATTTTCAGTAAATTCCGGAATAATAACGTTCAGGATTTGAGCGATTTAAAAAAAATACGACGATAAATTTTCGTTTGTGTCGAGTTGTGTCAAGAGCAGTCAAATTTGTCACTCTGGAGCATTTTTAAATAAGTTACTTGAACCTACAATACAAATGATAACATTACGTTTTGTCAACCGTCATTCAAGACTATTTTTAGTTGACCGATAGTTCAAGGTAACATTTACTATAGTAAGAATATCTGATGTGGACACCACATGACTTCCTTGTACGCCTGTTACACTATACATATTTTGTTAATAATTAAAATATGTATTATAACAGACCCAATCATAAAATTGCAAGTATTTTTTGTCCTAATTCATAGCAAACTTAATTACAGAAACAAAAAATCTGTTGTGGCCAGCACAAGACCTCTCGCCATTTCCATATTAGGCTATATAAGTATTGTATTGCACTTCGCTTTCGAGCTTTATAACAAAATATTATAGAACATTACCCAAATATTGTTTTTTATTATATTTAACATGTTTTCTGTACACATATAATTCTATTTCTCATTGTATGAGGAAGTTTCTAAATATCAGAGATTGCTTCAATTCATTAACCAGATTGGCGGTATTTCTGATGGATATATGCATTTTACCACAATTTTACCTATAATTTCAAATATTTAATTAATAAAACAATAAGAAAAATTAAATATACTTCCCAGTGAAAGCTATTAGAATGTCACTAAAACTGTTGATATTTGACACTGACATGTGCCATTTACAAATTATGTTATAAACATTGGAATTTGTCAACTGGTTTCCTTAGTGCCGTAGCCTCTGCGATTAGTTCACTCTATAAATTATAGTGTCTTTATCTCTAAATCTATACAAGATATAGGTAATAAAAATTTTAAGTGTATTAGATGGAGAATTTTATGTTCTTCAATATTTAATAAAAAACCTCCCAAAAATTTATATTTAGAAGAATTTTTCTAAGAAACTACTACTTCCGGTTGTTCAATTGTTACCAAAACCTTTTCAGCTCTTCCCAGGAATGTCAGATTGAGGAAACTGCAGTTAAATATTTTTTAAGTCTTATAGTTTTTGAAGAATCGTGACTACAACATCCAGACATACATACATACACACACACACACACACACATACACACACACACATACACACATCCACACACACACACACAGACATCATTTTAAAAATGTTATAATCGGATTCTAGGGACCTTAAATCGTGCTTATTCAATAAAATCTGGATATGCGAATTTTAGCATGAATCCAATACCTCTCTTAGTGAGAGGTAAAAAATGCATCATTTTTAAATTTACATATCTCGCTTACTAAAGAGCTAATTTAATCATACTTGATGTTTTCGACGCAGAATTCAATTCTCTAAAACTTTTATTTGAAGCATTTATTATTAAAATCAAAATAACACTATTTTTTCAAGAAAAACTGATAACAGCTTCAAGTAAAGTATCACTTCCGGTTAGACTATTTTAACCAAAATCTATTATGTTATTCCCATTGATATAAAAGTATTATATACCAAATTTGAAAAGTTTTGGATTATATTTTAATATAGTTTTTCATTAAAATCTATTATAGGTTTCAAGTAAAGTACCACTTCCGGGCAGACCATTGTAACTAAAATCTACTATGTTATTCCCATTGACATAAAAGTATTATATACCAAATTTGAAAAGTTTTGGATTATATTTTAATATAGTTTTTCATTAAAATCTGTTATAGGCTTCAAGTAAAGCACCACTTCCGGGTAGACCATTTTAACTAAAATCTATTATGTTATTCCCATTGATATAAAAGTCTTATATACTAAATTTGAAAAGTTTTGGATTATATTTTAATATAGTTTTGCATTAAAATCTACTATAGGCTTCAAGTAAAGTACCACTTCCAAAAGTTAGGTAATGACCAAAAAGGGAGGTGCACAACTAGATGTTATAACAGTCATAAATACAAAATTTTAACTTTCTACGGCTTGCCGTTTTTCAGTTATGCGAGATACGTACGTACGTACGTACAGACGTCACGACGAAAGTAGTCAAAATGGATTCAGGGATGGTCAAAATGTATATTTCCGTTGAAATCTGGAAACCGAAATTTTTCGCGATTAAAATATTTCCTTTACTTCGTACAATGAAGTAAAAAATCTTATCAGAATGAAAATTGTAGTTCTAAAAATTATTTTAAAGAAAAATAGCATTTATGTTATACAGAGCACTCAGACCAGGTAGAAGTACAATGTAATGCATGTCTTCATTCCAATAGAGCGGTGCAAATAATGGCCCGCTTAGCATCCATTGTTATAATGCAAACAGTTAGCGATATGCCGCTTTGTCATAATTACTATATTTATAGTTTTATTGCTGGACACGACAGAGTCAATAAACGTTTTCAACTGTTACACATATTTTAAAACTCATTTGAAATGATAACTTAATTTGGAACAGTAGGTGCTTTGACTAAATTCCAAGTCGTAAAAATTCGCTTTTAATTACCTGGCAGTGCTTTGCTATAAATTTTAACACTCCGCGTTAAACGGTGTAAAAAGCAAAAAAGATTTCAACGAGGGAAATTAATGCAACTAAATGAGATAAAAAAATGTCCATATTTTATTAGGTAGCTGTGTTTTTGTATGAACAATGATATAATAATAATAATCGTCTTTTAAATGATGATTCGTGATTTTAAAGTCTACACCTTAGAGGAGCATTTACAAAATAAAAATTATGTTTAACGTTATGTTTTACTGCTTTAGTTCCCTTGACATTGGACTAATCAAATGAAACAATGAGGTCATGCACGACTTTTTTTTTATAATTTTAATCGCTAGAGTAGTGAAAAATAATAGACCCGTATTTTTTATTTTTCCTCAAATCGATCTTTAATCATGAAAAAATTGTAATTGAAAATGACATTCTTTAAAATGCGGCTGAAGACCCCCGCTTCGTCCCTTGTCCAATGACGTCACAGAGTGAGAAGCACGACCATTTTGATTTTCACATTGTATTAAACGTCAAAGTGACATTTAAAGATAACCTAAAATTTATGAAAGTAAACATGTCGATGGAACGTTGTTTCGTGCCAAAATAAAGAATAAAATAATATTCTGGAATATATTCAATGTCTCATATGCGTTTATAACTTCCTACCGTCTAATTCATAGATTCAAAAGTGAAAGAAACATCTGATGTAACGTAGATAATTTCACGCCAAATGAAAATTATATTTATAAAAATAAATAGAACGATATTATATTAATATAAAATAGCATATTTAGATATGTAATCCTCAATTTATAGTTTATATATATTTTTCTTTTAGAAATTATGTATCCATATAAAATATCTGTTTGAAATGAGTCTGAACTTCGTTCGTAACGTTGTGACGACAAAACATGGCTGGTTTTTGCAACTTTTTAAAAATACCATACTTTAAAACGATTTTATACAACAAAAAATATAAATAAAAAATAATTTAATCATACTGATCGATGAATTAGACTATCCTTTTTCGATTTAAACAGAAAAAAGGTACAATTATTTTTTTTTGCATGACCTCATTTACACTTCCAGATTTAGAATTAATTGACAGTTGTAAACAAAAAACACGCCTAACTTCAAAGTATAACCATAACACATCAACAAATCAAATTATGATAGTGTGACATAAAGGTAATAGTTATTGACATTCGAGTGCGTGTAAGTTGTATTTTACAGCGCGATACATTTGTTTAAGGCACGAACCCTTAAGGCGAGTGCCTTATTAGCTGGAGCGCTGTAAAATACTTCACGCACGAGAATGGGTTACTTGCGTACATTTTTTTTGTTTAATATATTTGAAGAGCAGGTACAAACTTGCTACCCATATTTTTTCTTTTGGCAAAATATTTATTAATTAGCCAGAAAAAAAATAATGAAAGTTGATTATTTGAATTCCCGCCATGTATGACGTAGAATTACGCCGCACCAATGAATGGTCGTAAAGCCATAGCGTTTGTTTGTACGGGTAATGTAGATCTCTTGTTTGACGTTTCAACAATAGTTTGGAGGTTAGTATTTTAATTTGTCTTTTTGGTATCGATATTTTAAATTACATGTAACTACCTATGTGTTTATTTGTGAAGTAATTAATATATTTGAGAGTCCAAAGAGAGAAAAAAATGAACTAATGTCAAATTCAAATTAAAATTTTCTCGCACGCATGCCATCTATAAGTTACATTTTTAAACACGGTTTCCGTTTCCATTTTAATATAATGACGTCGCAGAAAATTTTCTTTCTTAATTTACTAAAAAGAAATAATTTTTTAAAAATAAAATTTATATTTTTATATATGTTTTCAACATAACTTTAATATAGTGATACAAATCGGATTTTCAGTACCACGCAAGTAGCCCATTGTATCAAACTTTTTGTCCGACGATAATAAAAATCACTTTTTTAATGAGTTAGGTTGTACTTCTGAAAAGGGATACCTAGTTTAAAATACTGGGGTTGTCAATTTCCAAATTTGATTTTACTTACCTTCATTAGAGTACTTCTTCTAGCGAAAATTTATTTGTAATAATAGACTTTGTTTATGACTGATAATATATTTATTTGCTCATGTTTTCTTCGTAATAAATAATAGGTAGGTGTCGATTTTTGATATTTGAGCAGTGTTTGACTCGCGTATTTGGCAGGTATATAGAGCGATGACTATGTCGGTAACGGCGGATTTTTACAATAATGACATGTCGCTGCTGTGATTTTGGTTTATATAAATTAGTTTTAAATATAGGAAATGTTAAAGTAAAAAAATAACTTATGTAGGTAGTACTTTTTTACGGAACTTTATTATAGTAAAGATGATTTCTTTTTTAAATGCCTATAAACGTCCAATGTATTTTGATTATTTTACCGCATAGTTAGACAAGTTACAACACAGTAAGCGTAAAACGTAGGTTACACTTGCTGTGTATACAATTGTAAAGTTCGCATTACACTTCAGGAGAACAGAAATAAAATTTACATTTGTGAACACTATTAAATTAAACTAAACTTAAAGTAAAAACCTAAACATAATTTTTATTTATGAATGTTGTCAAAAAACATATACAGAATATCATAGCTTCAAATCGCGATTATTTAATGTTACTTCAGGGGTACACCAAGGCTCATATCGCGGACCCGACTTGTTCCAAAAATAGACCGTTATTTTATAGCGCAAATATTTGCGAGCTTTAAAGATTCTTGCGTTTTGTTTTACTCTCATTTCTTATTAACATCTTTTCCGCATTAAGTCCTAAGTTAGGGACTGATAGTGCATCTGACACAGTTACGAAACCGCGGGTATCTCTGGAGTCGTTCACTTGTAGTTTATGTTTATAGTTTCCACACTTCGAGTAGTTCCTGGCTACACCGACTCTGCATGGTGCACTCGCTAAATACTAGATGTTGTTTCTCAAACACACAACTTACATTCATTGTTTATAGACTGTGGAATAATGAAATGCAGATGCTAGTTTAATATCAACAGGAATTTACTCAACAGAGAAAATAATTACCAAACCAAAACAAATTGTGTGGAATTTTATTTTTTCTTTACAATAAATATTATTGGTATATCTTACACCGGACCTTGATGTTTATAACGTATTTGATTAGCAATTAAAACGAAAATGATAATAAATTAAGTTAAACGACTTTATCTGCTCTATCCTTTTAACCTTTCGTCACCTTTAAGGTAAGGAAGGAATTGTCTTTGGTCAAAAAAAAAAAAAAATCGGTGGTGAATTTTTAATAAGTTCCTTTTAGGGTCCCTAGTTAAATACCATTTTTTAACATTTTATGTTATTATGAATATGAATGATTAACGTTGATAAATCAGCCAGCTATGCTATAACCATGGAAACTGCTACTATATTCATATAATTGTGAATGACAAATGTCGGTGTCAAGTGCAATTCACGTAGTATATGTTCGTGTTATAATTTTTTTGGATATATATAATCTTTTCCAAGGAACCTTCGGTATAGAATTTGTAGAAACTGGTATATGTTCGTGTTACAATTTTCCTGAATATATAGAATCTTTTCCAAGGAATTTTCGGTATGGAATTTCTACAAAATATATAGAATTGACGAAAGGTAATGTGCTGGCCACCTCAGATTTTCATAGGCGCATTCCTATAAGGACTATAAGGATATATTAATAATAAAAAATAAGTAAACAAAATATAAATAAAAATAACAGATCTGGGTTATCTGTGACCCGGTCTTGGTGATACGATGCTCATATTATTTTATGGTGTAGTAAATTGTTTTTTTCCACAATCGTTAGAAAAATTCATTATTATTCAACTTAAAATAGTGAGCAAAGTAGCATGTAGAATCACAAGTGAGCAAAATACACAAGCCTATAATAATCTACGTCAGGAGTCATTAATTTTGATGCAGTTACAAATTGTACAATAAGTATCTACCATTCTACATGAAGGAACAATATTTTTTTGTAGTTAATTTTACAGTTATAAACATTATGTACTATTGAGTTTTTCATTAATAAAAAAAGTACTGTTTCGTTTTTAGAAAAATTATATTTATATATATGTTTAGCACACGTGAGCATGTCTTTTTCTCACTTGTCCAGTTGTCGCTACCGCTCGCGCGGCCAATTTTCGGACGCGTGGGAAAAAGGCATACTTTGCTCACTTGTACTAAAAATAGCTATTGTAGACCCTAATGAAGGTATAAGCGTATACCAAAACGTCGGTTTTGCATGAATAAATGCTGTATGACTGAGATTTCGATTATTTTTTAACGCCTAATAAAAATAAGATTACTCTTACTAAGAGGGCTCTTTTATTATAAAATTAGCTTCCGCCTGGGATGTTTCCCCAATTTTTCGTCCCATTCATTCACCCACATCTCTTCCCAAACAATTAAAACATCCGTATGTAGAATGATGTCATCAATTAAACATACTTCACCATACACATGCGTTCTGAACCAGCTGCGATGAATCACTTATTCGATTCCCCTGACCCCTTCGACGCGGGCGCCTATGAACGCGGGAATAACCGAGCTCTGACGGCAGCAGCCGAGATCAATGAATGTGCGTGTGGAACTTGACACTGTGATGATGTTTTTGTTTTGTTTTCTTTATGTTTTTGTGGTAATTGATTACTGGATTATGTATCAAGAAAGTTTAGGGAAATTTTGACCTATATTACCAAACAATAGAAGAAGAAAGAAAGGAGGTAAGCAACGAATAACAAATATATGAACATGGTTTGTCACTTGGTGTGACGTCATTTATATGCTGCAGCTTAAAGTATTTATCCATAATAATTTCGTAATTTACTAGCCTAGGAACCCACTATTATTTACCTTTATTTGACATGAGAAATTCTTTTTCACTACCGCTTGCTTGTAACCATGGTAACCTAGGTCAATAATAATTTATTATTAACCTAGGTCTATAATGCAAAATATCACTTTTCAATCAATCTCAAGCCTTCAAATTCAAATATTATTTATCTCATTAAACTCAAGAAAGGTGTTAAGTATATAATTTAAATACGCCGCTTAATTTTAAATTGACCTACGCTGCCGCCTCGCCTGTCCACTGTGCTGTTTTGGTGAAAATGTGAAACATGTGTAGAAATGAATAAATCACTATTTTTTTGTATTTGTAGGTAAATACATTTCAATAGATTCATTTAAAAATAATAATAAACTAATATGGCTGCTGACTGTAATAGCACAAAGTGTTTTTAAATAATAATGAAATCAAATACAAATCAAGGCCCATAACTGAGGTTATCAACTTTAGTCGAAGATCCAAATCCTCATAGCGTTCACTTACAGGGGACTTTTGGTTATAAAGTTGAAACATACATATTCTTACAGGAAATTTTCTGACGGATTTAATGGTGGTAGTCTCGATTATAGATCTGGGTGCAAACAGCCAAAAATCCATATTTTACATAAAAAACTGGACTCTTATGCTCGCACTCTTTTTTAAACTTTAACTCGTTGTATCTTTTTAGTTTCTGAAGATATAATAATAATTCTTTCACATTTCAAATTCTACATGTATTCTGAATGTAACAATATTTAAATTAATTATATATTTTATTTATAAATATTGAAAATTAATTAAAAACAATAAAATGAAGACGCAATTTTTACATTTTGTAGAGAAATTTTCAGTCAGCGACAAACTTTTTGTTCTTAAGAGATAGACCCCAACATGGAGCGACACATTTGCTGTACACATATCAAAGATGTTTTTTTCAAGAGACATTTTTTTTCTGAAAATGCACCAGATTAGAGTAAATCGAAGGTAAAGTTAAAGAATGTTTTACGTCGCCGCGCGCGCGTTATGTATTGGCAAGCTAGCTTACAACTAGATGCGGAAATAGTAATGAATAATAATATTTATTTATATTTTTCACGTACTTCCCCCAGAAAGACTGCGAGAAAAAGTGTTCCCTAATTCTGCTATATATACGTAATATTTTTTGGAATAAATGCATGTGATTTCTTTAAATATCTCGCAAGTTTTATCTAAATATGTACTTCATATGGAAGTAAAACATTAAATAAAAATATCAATTATTTACACATTTACCCATATACAAACATAATATGGTATAATTAACATAATTTTTAAAACATTTTCATTTAGCAGTACACTGTAATTTACATTTACAATACAAATTTTTTCTACTAAGTGGCACCTTGTCCATTGTAATTGGCAATAAAATATTTATTAATTCCCATTCAGAATTTAGTGCATCTCGTGTTACAAAATTGAAATTAAATGCATTTTTAAATATTTGAATTTGGTGGAGTGATCTTAATATATATTTAAATGCATTTTCTGTGGGGTAAATGCCTAAAAATTTTAATCAAATTATTATGTAGAATTTTTATATAAATATATTTTACCTTATGTCTTGTTTACAATCTGCAAAAAGATGGGCGCGAAGATTATTCAGATTTCCCTCAAAATTTGGTCTGTTGTATAACATTTTAAAAAATAATCTGGTATTTTCTACACTTATATTTGGGAACATTGCAATTGGTGTTAACTCATTACAATATTTCATACATATTTTATATGTTAATTTCTTTCCCTTATTGAATGGATAACTAACAGTATGGCATATTCGCATCCAGTAAGTACGTAAGTAGAAACTAGTAATTACCAATGTCACAATTAATCACAGATATGTGATATTTTTGATAAATATAGTTAAATAGTTTTTTTAATCCATTCCTGAGTGAATTCAATTTTGTCATTAATTACATTTTTTCTTATGTTATGTATGTCAGAGGCAATAGATTTACCAAGATGATGTAGTTTGTTGATAGATTTTACTGGAGAAAACTGTTTGCTAGAACATTCATCCTCTGAAGCTAAGTCACTTTTGTCGGTTATTGATTGTTCTATGCAGGGATTTGTTAACTACTGGATGGAGCAAGTGTATATCGATATATGTATTTCTTGTGTACCCGGCTAGATTAAGAGAGAACACAGGAAGTGTGAGTGAGAAAACTATAGATAATTCCACTTTAGACAAGTGAATTTCATATTCATATCTGTCATATTCACATCTGTCAAATTTACGTCAAAAATTAATTGTGTTTAAGTATATTTGATCATGAAACGTGAAATAAGTACAAATACATCTAATGCAACGCTAAATTAGAACACCTATAAGAATATAAGTGTTTTATTTATCAAATTATTTTTTTAAAGAAATCATAATTTTAATCATAACTTACTAATGGAACGACACAGCACCGTTCATCACATATTTTGATACACAATTTTCAACACAACACCTTCGAACCATTCTCATATATTAAAATAATTATATTTCAATAATGATATCAAGAATAACCTAAAATCTGTCAAACCTGTCAAACAAAAGATTTGACAAGTAACGGAAACAAAGACAACAAATCGGAATTATGTATGACTATCTCTGTCGATCTGGCCGGGTACATGGTAAAGATTCACTCGCTCCATCCAGTAGTTAACAAATCCCTGGTTCTATGCATTTTATAATTTTTCAGTACTTACAGACAAGTGTATATTTTCCAGGTAAATTAATTAAATTTATTTTTTCTTTAAATGTACTCATTAAAGTATTCTTAATAAGGGAAAATTGAGGGCAAATGTCACTCCAAGATTTTTTTTATCTTTAGCTTTATCACACAATAATTTTTTGTTAGTTAAAGATAGAAGTGATTCATTTACAAATAAATGCTTACTTGGCAATATTTCATCAAATATATATTTAAAAGTTATTTTTGGAGAATCTGATACTGTAATTATTTTATTGATATAATTATCCATATACATTTTTTATCGTTCTGAAATCATTTGCAATCATATCAATGCTGAGCCAAAACCCTTAATTGTTTGCAGCATTTTTATATCATAAAGATTTTTAGCTTTCTGCCAAATTATATTTTCCCTTTCTTTTGTTGTAATTAAATATAATTTTCTATCACGTTTGAAACGTTCTTTTTCGTAAATGAAACAGACCTTTTTAAATTTTATTTTATGTTTTTTATGTCGTAATTTTCTTGATACAAAAATATGTAAAATTTTAAATCAATTTACAATTATAAAATAAAACATACCTTCCATAATTCAGAATAAAAGGCAATAATTTCTTTGTATATTTCTCACAAAACACTGTTGTCTGTTGAAAACGTTCTTCTGTATACAGTAACCAAATGAAGACTAACAAGGGTAGATTTGATAAATACTGTGAAGGGTAAATTTTAAAAGTGTCATTCTGTTTTTAAGATTGTTTATACGTAAATGTATCAACTGATAATTGATGAGAAACGTGTGCTATACCAACCGCGCTGCAGATGTAACGCGCGCGCGCGACGACGTAACACATTCTTTAACTTTACCTTCGATTTACTCTAATCTGGTGCATTTTCAGAAAAAAAATGTCTCTTGAAAAAAACATCTTTGATATGTGTACAACAAATGTGTCGCAGCATGTTGGGGTCTATCTCTTAAGAACAAAAAGTTTGTCGCTGACTGAAAATTTCTCTACAAAATGTAAAAATTGCGTTTTCATTTTATTGTTTTTAATTAATTTTCAATATTTATAAATAAAATATATAATTAATTAAAAAATTGTTACATTCAAAATACATGTAGAATTCGAAATGTGAAAGAATTATTATAATATCTTTAGAAACTAAAAAGATACAACGAGTTAAAGTTTAAAAAAGAGTGCGAGCATATGAGTCCCGTTTTTTATGTAAAATAAGGATTTTTGACTGTTTGCACCCAGATCTATAATCGAGACTACCACCATTAAATCCGTCGGAAAATTTCCTATAAGAATATGTAGGTTTCAACTTTATAACCAAAAGTCCTATGTACCTCGAAAAATAAGCGTGTTAGAGAGCTCTAGATCTCGGACTACTTAGCGAAATGAGCGAAACGTCAGATAAAAACAAATACAGCCTACTTTGTTTTTGTGAATATTAACAAGCAAGTAACGTAATTATCCATATCAAAATGATTGTTATTATCAATAAAAAAAAATCAAATAGGATTTATGTGCTGGTAGTGAAATAAATAGTATACAGGGTGTCTCAGGACGAGCTTACGCTATCTATATTTTAAATACTATTTAATATAATTTAACGAAATTTAGTATCTAGGGGTTATCCAACATGCCTGTTTTAACTAAAATATTTTCAAAGCAGTAGCACTTCCGGTTTGACCGGAAATTGACCTCAACTTTCTTATTTTAAATAGAATACGCTATATTTTATTTTACCATTGAATGCAGCGGAAAATTTTACATATGAAGCAGTAAAAACATTTTACTCATGATCAACTACTTCCGGCGTTATTCAACTTTTTTTGATTTTTTGTCTCAAATCCGGCACATTTTCAAAACTCTGTATATCGGGAGCGAGATCGAATTTTTATAATCTGAAAAAAGCCTTTTATAAAGGAGACTTTAAGCTACATTATGCATACAAGAATCCTCGATTATTTATAAAAATGTGACGGGTACGTTACACCAAAATTATAGTTGACAAACTTCAAAAAAGACAATTTTTTTAAATGGAACCCCTTCTTTTTTGTGCCTTCGATCATATTGGACAGGGCGTCATTTATTAGCCTATAAGTACACGATAAACAAAAACTTAAAACTTTAATGTAGCACATCTTACATTTTAAAGTAATAAATGTTTAAAAATACCACCATTTACACTGGAGAAATATCCTAGTCCTACATTGTAACAGAATAAACTTTGTAAACTGCAGTGAATGTGATTAAGAATAGATTTGATTTATAATGTTACATTTTAAAATGGTGATATATTACATTGCTGTCATTTTTAACAGAGTGTGTAGCCATGGAAGTGTTGGACCATACGTTGCATTTTAAAATAAATTCCCTGTAGTTGTTTTCACATCTAATTCATTTTCCTGCTTACTCATCCAAAACAAATCCCCAACTATCTTTCCTATCCCAAAAATCCAGTATTTCCTGTAGCATTCCTCCGAAAATACCTCCGTAATCCGTTGTTGCGCGTTACAAGCAGCTGATTAATCAACGTTTTAAACTCGTGGTCGCTGCTGCCAAGAGCACGAAGTAGACGTAAGTTTGGCAAGGCTGCCTCCTGGTGTTTACAACTGCTATCTGCTACACTCACCGTCTATGAATGTGGGATAGTTACAATAGTAATTATAGATCGCATGTAACAGGTTCAATACCCTTACATCATGAAGAAAGAAATAAGGAAGTGAAATAGTACAAAATGTGTAATTTGCATGAGATTAATATGAAAATTTTGTGCATGATAACGGAACTATGAAAAAGTGACGGGTATGAGTGATTTGTAATAGGGCTGTGCGATCTTAGAAATTTGAAATCGATTTTTGATTTTGGGATAAAATTAATTTGTCGCGATTAATCGATTTGATCGATCAATCGCAAAAGATCGATTTTTCCTAATAGAAATTGTAATATTGTATCAAAAAATCGATTTTAATAAAGAATCAAAAAACAGATTTTAATGAAAGATTAAAAAATCGATCTTTATTTATAAGAATTTTCTACTATACATACTATTACATACGCACATCAAATCACGAAGCAATGGGGAAGTTTAGCATGGTAAAAATTCTACATAACATACTATTTTCTCACAAATATAACACAAATGACTGCTGAAGTTGAAATTAAAAATTAAAATTATTGTTCCATTTATTTATAATTAATATTCTTTAGGTAAACTCTAACTACGTCACAAGTCAGTTATGCGCAAACTCAGACAGAACGGTGATATCGAACCACTTGAACGTAGGTCGTAACAAAGCGTAAAAGCGCTTCACTGGTAACCGTAACCGCGTGCGTCAGTGTATAAATCGACATACGTTGCGCCAAGCCTCTACCGATGTCATCACAGCTTAAAATCGGCTTTTCTGGAAAATCTGGGAATTTTTGAAAAAAATTAAACATGTTACATCATATTTCAAGTCATTTCCCATGGAATAAAAAAATAAAAAAAAAATCGCTAAACTTCCCCATTCATAAATTAAGATCTAAGGCGCTTCCTCGGGCGCTTCAAATGCCAAATACTGCTGAAATTAAGATATTTTTCTATCGATCTTATTTTTTTTTTTTTTTTTAGAAAAACCGATCTTTCAGAATCTAAATATAATCGTTTACATATATGATTTTATGCTCACGCTACAGTCGAAATGTGCAGTGTTACCAACATAGTAGATTTCTAAATTTATTTATACTGAAAAATAATTGAAAACCGTTTATTTTGCTGATTTCTGATTTATTTTGAAAAATAGCATAATATTATTTGATCGTTACAGTTTTTTTGAGATTTGTTTGATAAATATATACTATTTGTCACCACCACATATCTTTACACAGTTTGCAAACCTGCTTACTTATCAGTTTTGTGTATCCTCTTTGACCCAACGACACGCGACAATTACATACCACAGAATTTTCATAGGAACCAGTTACGAGAAAGTTAAGTGTAGCTAGCATCAAAATATATCCTTGTATAATTTTTCAATGCATTCAATCAAAAATACTCGTATGTCACCTACACGGTAAATAAAAACTTTGTTGTGATTACCAAAAATAAGTTCCAGTAGCAGTTTTTTTTTTTTGTCAATATAGGACCAGCAAATATATTTGTTACAGTTACCAAGGTAAATTTGCTGGTAAAAAATTGTTGTGGCAACATGTACAGTTTTGTTATATATAACAAAAGACATTTGTTATACGAACAAATAAAATAAGTTACCATTAAGAAATATAAATTTGTTATGCGAACAAATAAAATACGTTACCATTAATAACTGTAAATTTATTTTAGAAACTAATTAATTTTGTTAGATATACAAATGCATTAATGAAGTAGTAAGGTTAAAATTACATACATGCGTATTATATTAATTTTATTTATTTATAATTATAATCTATATACATGTAACAAATATTATATAAATAATAACATATGACACAATAGTAACTTAAATTATATAGATTTATCAGTATTTGATGCATACCTTCAAATTTCTCAATAAGACACTCTAATTGCCATTGTTTTAAAATATCTTTTACAAAATCATCAATTTTTATTGACGGGCACAAGAAACAAGCACTTTTAAAATACAATTTTCGACGGGCTAAACTTAACTGGGCAAACAAATGCGACACGACGTAGTGTATAACACCCCTGATCACCTAACTAACTAGTTAGTTATGTGATCAGGGATAACACGAACAGTAAATTATGCTGTATACCAGGGAATACCTTGTCTACACAAAAGTTTTAGTTACCTTTATAAAGTATATGGCGGGAAAAGAAATAATTTGTAATCTTTACAAAATATGTCACAAAAAAAAAAAAAAAATGTTCCAGTAACAGATGAAATATTTTTAATAATTTTGTAATCAGAACAAAATAACAAAATGACTGCTTAGTACTACTAATAATAATTGCTACCATGACTAATATTTTGCAGCAAATAATACTTGTTATATACAACAAAAATTGTTTAGTTTTGGAAACTTAAAATACATAATTCTTCGTATACACGGCAAAAAGTTATTGTTGAAATAACAAAAAAAAAAAATACAGCTAACTATATTTTGTCTGAAATAACAATGTAATTTTTTACCGTGTACTTGAATGGTTGAAGTTGGTAAATAATCTTGTATATCTGTAATTAGATTTTGTACGTTTTGCTTTTCAAGCCGAAATATTTGTATGAAATGCTTATTGGGCATTTCAAACGGATTCATTGCATCTGTCATACTCCTCCTCTGAATTCTAATATAATTTCTACATAAAATAAATTGTGAATATAACAAATTATACCTACTTTAAGTATTTTACACTTACCAATTATGATCTTCTTTTAATAACATTCCAATTAGCAAAACTAATCGATTGTTATTAATGTTACTCATTTTTCCACTGTTAGCAATACAAATAACCTCTGTTCCCGACAACACACTGACGTCCGTAACTTTTACATGAAATCTATAAGTAATTACAGATATTTGTAAATATGTAGCTACTTGTAATTCCAAATTTTCTGTAGCACTTACATATCCTATAAATTTATGCTACAGATGTGCACAGAATCCCACTATTAAAATACATGCATATTTGTCTGATAAGAGACAAATACGCACAGCAGATAACACCTGTTCCTAAGTTTACCACAGATTTAGTTATATTTGACTGAATCAGGAAAATATTATTAATAAAGTTATGTAATATGTATGTTTACATGTATACGCATACGCATTTACTCGTATTTATATTGTCCTGTAATAAATTTATATTAAAAATTAAATCAGAAAATATTTATTCACAACTTATGAATAATTTATGAAGTTTATATTATTTTATTCACGCATATGATACTTTTATTAAATTTATTCAAATTAAAATCCAATATGAAAGAATCTGATGTGCCCGCACATTAACTTCCGCCAATTCTATTTATTTTTGTACAAATCTCATTTCTTGGGCAAGATTCTATATATCCAGTAAAATTGTAACACAAACATGTACTATTTTCTACAAATTCCATACCGAGAGTTCCTTTGAAAAGATTATATAAATCCAATAAAATTATACAACGAACATACACTATGTAAATTGCACTTAACACTGACAATATATCAGCTGTTTTTATGATTACAGCAAACCTGGCTGATTTATGAAAGTTAATCTCTTCATAATGGGGTTATTCCACCATAACAAAAAAATTTAAAAATTTTCAATGTAACATAAAATATGGCTCAATAAATAATAGTTAAAACAATGAAAACATTTTTTAAATAATTACTTTACGAGATATTTCACATTTGCTAAAAGGGAAAATTGACGTCATACAATTGTTATCTTTCTCTCGCAGCGTACTCAGAGCAGTGTGTGTGAGAAAGACAAGTATAGAGGAAATGTGACTTACACTGATTTCTCGAAAATAAAATACTCTTAAACTAGGAATAATTAAGATTTTTTAATACTATGAATTGCTTTAAAACTGAATGAAGTTTTATTTAAAATAATAAAAAAAATTGAGTGGAATACCCCATTCTTTAAGTTTGTAGGTATCTATTGAGTATGCAGGAAAATAGTATAGACTATAAGGTATTCTTTCATATTGATAATCACATAAAATGTCAAAAAATGATATTAACTGCGTTTTTTCAATAAAAACTGTTAACTTCAAATAAGGGAACTTCCGGTTGACAAATATAACTAAAATCTAATCAGCTCTTCATATGGATATAAAGAAGAGGATTACGAAAGAATAATAATTTTTAGAATTATAGTATTGGTGTTATCGACGGAGAAATTTTTGTCACACACACACACACACACACACACACACGCGGACACACACACACACACACACAGAATCATCGTAAAACTAATAATATCGTATTCTAGGGACTTTGCCACGTGCTTATTCATTAAAAACTCACCACCGATTTTTTTGACGAAAGACAATACACACCTTTCGTTACCTTTAGGTAATCTATCTTGGCAAGTACAGTATATCTGTCTACCGATGATGCCGATAGGCAGAAACCTGACTTGAATATATTTATATGACATATTAGCTGATATTTCATAAATATTACTTTCTAGTTTAGTATATTTTACAGATTAGCGTTCAACCTACACTATATTATTTTATCTACTTCATCCTACATATCTGCCCACTTGATATTTGCAAAACTTTCACGAAACTTGTTTAATAATAAAGAATTTATCGTATTCATGTGCAAGATGTTTGAAAACACTGGATGAAGTGGAATGACATTCACTATACAATGTGATAATGACAAGAATTATAAACACATACAACATAGTTATACTTGGAATGAAGAAAGAAAGTAAAATGAGGAATTTACGAAGAATTTTCTTCTATTAGTGATTGAAATGTTGAAAAATATAAACGGAAGGGTTGTCACAGATGGAGAGCAGCTATTTTTTTAAAACAATGTTTATTATTGTGTTTTCTTAGTTCAGTGAGCCGGTTTTGCATTTTTACCTCCCGCTACCCTAGGTAAGGGAGGTATAGGTGCTAAAAATCGGATATAGAGATTTTAGTGAATAAGCACGTTTTGATGTCCCCGGAATCTGATTTTAACATTTTTACAATGATGTCTGTAGGTATGTATGTGTGTGTGTCTGTGTGTGTGTGTGGATCTTGTGGACACGATTACTCAAATACTATCAATCAGAAAAATTTGAAATTTTGTATATCCATTCTATACTAATGTGTTACGAAGAATTTAGTAGTTTAAATATGATTCTAATGAAATTAATGTTTGTAAAAATAATATATCTTCCATCATACATAAATATTAGATATACAGGATAATTCGATTTAAGTTTGATGTTTACAGCATTATGTATCAAACAGCTCTCAATAAGAATGTGATTTCAAAGTGTCAAATAATAGTTTGCAACTACAAATTTACGAAATGGGTAATGTAGGGCGAAGAATTTACACAGATTGCGTTTAAGAGCATAAGGAATTTGGTGATGATTTTGACAATAATGAGTGTGTGACGATTTTTCCTTAAAATATATTAATGATCCAAAACTTCGCAAAGTTGGTATTTAATACTCTTTTATAATTTGAAACAACATATTACGTTTTGGCTATATGTGATAAACCGGATGTAGTACTTAATTTGAAGCGTTAACAGATTTTTCAGGAAAAATATAATAAAATATAATCCAAAATTTCGTATTACAAACTTTTCTATTTATTGGAACAACAAAGTAGATTTTGTTCACAAACGATCAATCGCAAGTGAAACTTTACTTAAAGCTCATTGCTGTTTTAAACATAGAATTTGCGGGAGGTCATGTGCTGGCCACATCAGATTTTTTAAAAAGTATTTTACATGAAAGTTGATGCAATATTTTTCATGGTAATAAAAATTAATAATAATTTATTGTTATTTTCATAAATAATTAAATAAAAAGATTTGTATTAAGAAACAACCCTCCACTTCTGTGACGTCGGAATACATACAGTCATTCATGGTCAGTAGTAAAACAGTACACGTTATTTATATAATGGATAAAGCGAAAAGGGCTTGTACGTTTATAATACAAAAAGTTTTTTTTAAAATTGATAAATTTATAAATACCTATTCTAAAAATAATTGTAATCATTCACCATTTACAATTTTTTTTAATATTATATAAATATAATAAATATTAGATGTGAATAACATCTTGTCAAGAACTTTAGTCATTAAGTAAAATAAAAGTAAATTGCAATGCCACTTGTTTCATACCCATAATTAAATATGGACGTTCTTATCGAACTGACTTAAGTAACAAACAGGATAAAATAGATTTGAATTCAGATTTAAAAAGAAGTTGTACATGCGCATGACATAGTTGACGAAAAATGTTTTTAACAATGGGAAGAAGAACTATTTGAAATTCCCTAGGAAGTGTTTTGCATCACCAAGGCTTTTTTTGCTTTATCCACGATATTCCAGTTGATCCTTATTGACTCAACAAAGTTATTTGTATAAATAAAATTAGGCGAAATTTTGTCACGTTATTTTTCCAAAATAATACACAAATATCAGTATTTAATTGTAAAATATCAAATATATTTCGTGATATTTTTAAATTTGAGGCCCTTTAAGATCAGTAGGTATCTTTAAAAAGTTATTTCTTTCAATCATGTAAAAATTCTTGCAACAGCCCTATTTCTCTGAATTTCTTTTAGTTACAGACTGTACTGTTTCATGCTTCACTTACTGTTAATTTAGGGTAATTGAACATTAAATCATTGTGACCTCTGAATGAGCTCATAATCCGCAATTACAATGACTTCTTTGTGTTCTGACTTACTTGGAAATATATGAAAATAGATTGCACTCATAAATAAATTAGTGCAGACTTACATATATCCGTTTATTTTTAGACGCGTAAGGCGTAAATAAACTAAGAACTATTTTATTGATTCCAATTTCCATTTCAGTCTAAATAATGTAAGTGTACATTTCAATTTTCAATATTTAATACAGGGGGAGAAAATATTTGAAAACTGGGAAGCATATTTGAAATTAATTTTTAATTGTAGATTGAGGGGGTGCATTTATATAGGTATAAATCTGATGTGACCAGCACATTACTTTCCGTCAATTCTATGTATTTTGTACAAATCCCATAGCAAAAGTTCCTTGGAAAAAATTCTGACACGAACACATACTATTTTTTACAAGTTCCTTGGAAAAGATTTTATAAATCCAATAAAATTATAACACGTATATGCACTATGTAAATTACACTTGACACTAACATAAAATTGGTATTTAACTGCGTATTTTTAATAAAAATTGTTAAGTTCAAATAAGGGAACTTCCGAAAGACCAATTATAACCAAAATCTAATCAACTCTTCATATAGATGTAAAGAAGAGGAATACGAAAGAATTGTAAAGTATTGCTCTTCTTTACATCCATATGAAGAGCTAATTAGATTTTGGTTATAATTAAACAACCGGAAGTAGGTACCCTTATTTGAAGTTTTTCTTGAAAAAACGCAGTTAAATATTATTTTTTGATAATCAGTATGAAAGAATATATTATTGTCTATACTGTGTTATTTTACATTTTCCTTCATATTAAATAAATATAGAGTTAAAGAATTATAAAGAGATTAAATTTCATAAATCAGCCAGCTTTGCTATAATAATGGAGAGGCTGATATATTCAAACAATTCCAATTGACAGCTGTCAGTGTCAATGTAAGGTCGTGTTACAATTTTATTATTTTTAGAATTTTTTCCAAGGAACTTTTGGTATGGGATTTGTACAAAATACATAGAACTGAAGGAAGGTAATGTGGTGGCCATATCAGATTTTTTTCTGTTATTAATAGCTTTATTGCTATATCCATATACTTGGCCAATGCTAGTGCCATTATTGTAGCTCTTAACTAATATTGTTAGTTCTTTTCGCACACCATAAATCGAATTTGACTGTACAACTTTCATTAATGATTAACCAAATAACATATTAAGAGCAGGTGTCAAGTTATACAATTTCTTATACAATTTTTTATCGAACTTTCCATTAAGCAATATCAAGTAGGCAGTGATATACAAAAACTTGATACTAATATTCTAGTTTGCATTCGATAGATTGGATATCTTTCTAGTGGCAACTGATGATCTAGTAAGATGTTGAACTCTAGTTGATTGATTAGATGTTGTTTATGAATTGTTGAGTTGATTTTTTTAACCTTTTGATTATGCGTTAGTGAATTGTTATTGTTTCGTTTTTTTATGAAGATATCCTGATTCATTTGTTGAATTTATAATAATAGTAATTAGAGTGTGATTGAATTGTTTTGTAGTTATTGCAAGGATTTTTTTTTTTTAGAATTTTATGTTATTGATATTGTTTTTTTTTTGTTACAGGAGTGGGTTTACCAACAGGAGTCGCGATGCGTGAAAAAAAGAGTGGGGCGTTGTCAAAAGTACAGAAGCTCAAGAAAAGACTGTCTCACTCCTTCGGCCGACTCTGTAAGTATTTTTTTTTTTACTATCTGTCTAGTTAGGGCTTGTATACAGCTATCGCCGCTTATCCATTCTAACCGGACTCACCGAGCCGTAGGTTTCATTGCCAGTTAGTCGGATAGATTTCAGTCAGCGCTACATTTATTTAAGATGTATAAGGGGCTAGGTTTTAGCATCCGACCGTGATAAATACAAGTAACTGAATATATGTTTTACGACAAATCACTCATTGTTGGTCGATGGGCTTCAAACGCACGGAACATGTTCGGGTGACGTCACAGGGAGCTGGGAGATGTGAACTAACTTGCTCAGCCACCGTGCTGAATTTTTTTTTTTATTATTATTAATATAGTGAAAAGTCTGGATAATCCGGAATATTGTGAGGCGATGACTTATAAGACAAACAAATGAACATAAGTCAATGTACTCTTATATTTTAAGTATAAAATTATTTTTATAAGCAAAACAAACTGAGCGACTTCTAAACATGAAGGTAGGATGAAAAAGCAAATGGAAGGGAACTCCGAGAAAAGCAGAGAAAGCTCCTTTTCCCTGAAAGCAAGTGCAATTAAGTGAAATACATGTCGTTAATACCGTACATCAATATTTACTTTTCTTAGAATTTTCATCAGTCATTACATCATCCATTCTGCGAAAGATAAATAATGAGACGAAATTAAAAAGATATATATGTTGGGATAATTACATCTGGGATAATTACATCTTCGTATAATATAAGAAAAATATAATAAAACATATTTAGTTAAAAGTTTTCATTTATAATGTGATGTTAGAAAATTGAAATTCTTTATAAATCTAGATGTAGATTCGTTATGTTGTTGCTCATTTCAGGTTAAATATATACAATTAGAAACACAGATGGCGTTACTAGCAAGTAAGCATGTGTATTTTGTATATAATATTTTATTAATTTTGTTTGCTGTCTTAAATATTACGTGTTTCCATTATACGAGTATTAATAGGAGATTCCAGCTCAATCGAATTAAAGGAAAATAGTAAAAAAATACGAATATATATATATATATATATATATATATATATATATATATATATATATAATATTTTGATTGGCGACCGAAAGACCGCCTATACATGCATAACAAATAGCGTGTTAGGAGGTGGGGGTTACTACCAATGAAAATTTAGAAATTCAAATTTGAAAGGAGGGGCTAACATTCCTGTATTGCAGTTTCCAAACAGTTTTTATTTTAACATAAATTTCTTGCATTAAACTTAATAATTTAAATACACCTGTAATTATAAAGTATGTAGACTTATACAGTGTTATAATATTCATTTATTTTATGTGAAAATAACTTAAAATAGCATATATTTCAAGAACATGTAGGTCCATGATAAAAACAGTTTGATAAAAAAATACATAAGCGTGACGTCACGTTAGTCTTTTCAAAATTTGGGAGACCATAACTCACTTATTAATAGGAATTTTTTCGCCGGATTTTCATCAATAGTCTTAGTTTTCCTAATATTGTCAGATGAAATTACAAAAAAAAATATGGTGGAATCCCCCATTTTTTATCTACGTTTTCTTGTTTAAAAGTTTTAAACATGCAAATGGGTGTCTATGGCTGTGTCCGACGTTTCACATTTATACCCTAATATTTTTAAGGCCATACTCTCGGTAAGAAAGGCTGTAGTACTAAATAAATTAAATAAAGTATAAACTGGACAATGGACTAAAGGATTAAAGAATATTTTAAGCATACAAAGCAGTTAAATGGATAAATTAATTGATTATTTAAAAAAAGTTAATTATGTACCACTTATGATAAGATATCCCATTTTTTTACAGTTTTCCTTGATAAATTGTGAAATATTTTTTTGTCGCATACTTTAAACTAGTTTTCATATAACAAACATATTATTAAAACCAGCTCCAGGTCATAGTTATATTGGGAAAATGTTTTCTATTTACTGAAGAAATGTAAATAAAAATCTGCTGTTAATATTTATTAATATTTGCTTTTAAGTCTAGCTTATCTAAAATTTCACTATTTTGAATATTAATTTGTATCTACAAAATAAATACACTCGAAATATACGTTGACATGATATCGTAGACATATACATATGTTAAAGTAAAGGATATGTTTGTTTAGTATGATTTACTTCTTTACCTTAATTAATTTTATAAATTACTGAAATATTATTTACGTTTTTATAAAATATGGCAAAAATAAATTTAAATGACATTTTTGAATCAAATATTCTTTGGCACTAGGACACAGGATTAGAACTTGCAGGAAGTAAAACTTGCAGAAAGTAATGTGAAGGACATACATGGTGTATCAGGAATAAGGGGGCTAATATATTAGTTATGACAACCGAGAATTTAACTTAAAATGGTAACCTACAATCTATCTATAATATTATACAGGTGGCATAACAATTATTTCGAGAAATTGTATTAAAAATTAGATATAATTTTGTAATATACTAGCGTAATCTAGGCAACAATGGTAGCAATAGTGGGTGTCTCAATAAGCTTGCTCACTATTAGTAACTATTTTGAAAAGATACGAGGTTGGTTAAATGAGCAAAAAAATTGTGCCATTTTATATTAGAAAATTGGTCATGTAGACAAAATAAAAATTGTGTCGGCGGTTCTCAAAATTTGGGACAAAATATATATTTTTTAAATGGAGCCATATATTTTATATTATCTTATTGGAAAGAGTATTTTTTTCTCTTTCCAATAAGGTAATGTTGTTTATGTATAATTTTTTCAAATAAACGAGTTATTTACGGTTAAAAATTATAATTTTGTAATCTGTTTTATTAGTTTATTTAGTCAAGTAAGCCATGGAAACAATTGATTCTTTGGTTGTTTGACGTTTAATAATTTCTCCCGTAAAGTTCTCTGTTTTTAATAATCCTTAATAACTGTACAAATGAAGAAAAGTTAGATATGATCTTGCTATATGGAAAGTTATATGTAGACACCAGTTAAGTAGAACGGTCGGCTCTCTTTCCAAAAGCTGAAATGTGCGAAAAGGCTTCCAATTTGAATATTTTCTTTAATTGTTTTGTTATTACTGTAAAATAAGTTAATAAAATAAAAAAATTATAAAAGACAATTGTTTCCATGGTTTGCTTGACTAAATAAACTAATAAAAGATAATTTTTAACTTTAAACGTAAATAACTCGTTTATTTGAAAAAATTGTACATAAACAACAATACCTTATTGGAAAGAGAAAAAAATACTCTTTCTAATAAGATAATAAAAAATATATAGTTCTATTTAAAAAATATATATTCTGTCCCAAATTTTGGGATCCGCTGACACAATTTTTATTTTGTCTACATGACCCATTTTCTAATATAAAATGGCATAATTTTGCTAATTTAACCAACCTCGTATCTCTTCAAATAAAAAAGTTACCAATAGTGAGCAAGCTTATTGAGACACTCTGTATATTATAATATTATTTCTAATTCTGAATATCATTTTTCGCGAAATAATTGTGTTATAGCCATACTCAAAATTTATAACGTTGAAATCAGGAAAAAATCTCTATCTAATAAAAGAACTACAGATTACCATTTAAAAAAATCTGCATGCTAATTTAATTTTCGATTTGCTATTACTGATAAATTAGCCCAATACCTACTCCTAATCATTTTTGTATATAACAATTTTCTCTAATCGATGGTACGCCCAAAAAACCACTGGTTGTTTTAAGGGAAACATCCTGTATATATAAATATAAGAGGCGAATGAATTTCACTTCGAAGTTCTCAGTCGTAAAAGCCTTATATGGAACAAACACGCCGTTAATATCAAAATATTTATAACCAGGAAATAAATAAATATCAAAAGTAGGTGAAACTCTTGGCCCATATTCCACATAGGAAACTATAAAAATGAGTAAATGTGTACTTACCTTAAAATTGAAAATCATTATTATTGTTTACAGTTCCATTTTAACATAAATATTCTTAACCTACTTTAATTCAAGAAGCAAATATCTTGCTATAAACTTCTCCTGCCTTGAAAGATTATCGAAATCGTTGCCAACCTTGAAGACAAAGGTCAGGAACCAGAAGCTAGCGGTGCGGGAAGTGTGAGTTCATATTTGATAATGAGTCTATATAAAATCCGGTTGCTAACAAATCGATATTTCCTGGAAATTGAGCACTCTATCGACCTTACCACAATTTCTCAACGACTTCATCAACAATCAGCGAATGAGTTCGTGATTAATGTGTTTCAAAATTAAGGAAGTGAGGTGACCTTACACGTCATAGCCCTGACCCGGTATATTTAAATCAAGGCATAATTTTCTGATGTCGGTAGCGGATCAAAGTATAAGGCATTATAATATTGATATTATCCGAGGCATTATCAATATAATTATTTTAATTTTTACTTCCAAGTAATTTCTGTGCCATGTAATTTTGTATTTAAATACTTATTTAAATTGATGTAATACATATAGTATTATAGAATAAGGAAGAGTAAGTACCACTCCCCATCATTGGTAAGAAAAGCATAGGATTGGAATCGTGTTAAAAATCGCATATCGAGATTTTTATACATTCTCAGACTATGGCAAAAAATTAATGCCTGTTTACGATTTTGCAGAATATATAATTTCAGTAATTTATGTGAGAATTATTAATAGGAAAAGGTAGCATTTTAAAGCTTATTACAGGGGGAGAACGTTTTTAAAGCTTACTTTCTTTGTTTGACGCTCTTAGCCCCTCAGTGACCCTCTTACGGGGTCCCGTGGCCACGTGCCTCAGTGTCTGGTCGCAAACCTAGGGAACCGGGTTCTATCCCAACCGAAGCCAAATATTTCCAATTTTAAATGGCAGAAAAGTGACCCCTGTGGTGCACTCTGCACGCCAGCAATGAGTGCCCCTGAGGTGACGCCTGGTAAACGCCCGCACGGTACAAATATGTCATCATCATTACCGAAATCTGTGTACAATACAGATTGGCACACTCAGAAATGGGTAATATGCCGTGATGATATATTTATTTTATTTATTTATAGCCCCTCAGTGCATATGAAAAATATGCAAATCATACAAAAATAAAAATATATAAATATATCATCACGGCATATTACCCATTTCTGGGTGTGCCAGTATCTACAACACATGTAGACATCGGTAATGATGACGATATATTTTTTGCCCTCCTGAAGTGTAATGGGAACTTTACAATTGTATACACAGCAAGTGTAACCTACATTTTACGGTTACTGTGTTGTAACTTGTTTAACTATGCGGTAAAATAATCAAAATACACTGGACGTTTATGGGCATTTAGAAAAGAAATCATCTTTACTATAATAAAGTTCATGTAAAAAAGTAGGTACTACCTACATAAGTTATTTTTTTACGTTAACATTTACTATATTTAAAACTAATTTATATAAACCAAAATCACGGCAGCGACATATGTCATTATTGTAAAAATCCGCCGTTACCGATATAGTCACCGATCAATATACCTGTCAAATACGCGAGGCGAACATTGCTGAAATGTCAAATATCGACACCTACCTATTATTTATTACGAAGAAAACATGAGCAAATAAATATATTATCAGTCATAAACAACGTCTATTATTACAAATAAATTTTCGCTAAAAGAAGTACTCTAATGAAGGTAAGTAAAATCAAATTTGGAAATTGACTTAACCCCAGTATTTCAAACTAACCCTTTCCAGAAGTACAACCTATCTCATTAAAAAAAGTGATTTTCATTATCGTCGGCCAAAAAATTTGATACAATTCTCGTGCGTGAAATATTTTACAGCGCTCCAGCTAATAAGGCACTCGCCTTAAGGGCTCGTGCCTTAAACAAAGCTGTCACGCTGTAAAATACAACTTACACGCACTCGAATGTAAATAACTATTACCGTATAATCATACAAATTATTGAGAATAAGACATTTGCTTCATATTTTTTAGAATTTTATTTATAAATATATTCAAAGTAGTTGCCTTCGACAATAATGCCCTTTACTATTTTTTTCTTCCTCTTCGTAAAAGCTGCCAACCAAGCTTGGAATGCTTGCAAAATAATCGTAAATTGAACAATTTTAGCACTTTATGAGTGTGACAGTTATACCACGTTGATAAGTTCCAATAAGAGAGAAACGCGTCTGTGGTTACTATTTAGGCTCGGCCTGCCTGTGAAAAATGACCACGAGGTTATTCAGATGCTGAAATCTTGTGAAACATGGCGATTGTTTTTGTAAAAATTTAGTGGATAAACACTTTTAGCTAAGCATTGATAAATCGGCCCTTAGTCAACCAGATTACCCACTAAACAAGTATTTAATTTTTTGAATCATCTCTCATTTTTTCGTCTGCAGCTTCTAGATTTTCAATCCTGCTTTAAATCTTCCTACATTCTACCCTTGGATTTTTACCCTTTACCCTCCTCTGCATTGTCGCCGAGGCCATTTGCACCCCATGCCAGAAACTCTTGTCCTATATTGCATTGCGGTTGAGTTCTTTGTCTACCCCTTACGCAATCTTGCAGCCTCGACGACAAGGGAGGAACGAAAGAAAGGAGCTGATGAGACCGTTCGTCATTTTTATGAATTATGTATGATTCCCAAACAGGGGCACTTCAAATGTTCAGGGGTAGGTGGCAAACAGAGGGAAAGATTTGATATTCGATATCAGATTGATGTAATGTATTTATGAGTGAGGATGCCCCATTCATAATAAGAGGGAAGTTGTAACAAGATATGAAATAAATGTGACCAATATTTAACCACCCGCTATTTCGCAATACAGTAGCTTAATGGCTAATAAAAAATACAGGGTGTAACAAAAATCGTGAGCTAATATAAACAGGCGGCTTCTACGATTTAAAATAAGGAAAAAAGTTTATATAAATGTATGTTCTGAAATGGCTAGTTGAGAATAATCTGTCATTTTTGTACAATTAATTAGAAAACAATAGGTACTAATAACTTAAATGACTTTATTAACTGTTACGACTGCGAACAATAAGTACGGGTTATCTAGTTGATAATAAATAAAATAAATAAATAAATATATCATCACGGCATATTACCCATTTCTGGGTGTGCCAATCTGCTTTATCGCAGATATCGGTAATGATGATGACATATTTGTACCGTGCGGGCGCTTACCAGGCGTCACCTCACGGACACTCATTGCTGGCGTGGAGAGTGCACCACAGGGGTCACTTTTGTGCCATTTAAAATTGGAAATATTTGGCGTCGGTCGGGATCGAACCCGGAACCCCCAGGTTCGCGACCAGACACTCAGGCACGAGGCCACGGGACCCCATAGTTGATAATAAATTTCAATTAAACATTTCCGTTTTCTATTATCTTTTTGAATAAAAATCTGATGTGGGCCAACACAATACCTCTAGCTACTTAATTTTTATTAATATAAATACATACCTACATATTCCTACTAATCCTGCAAACTATATTAAGTTCCTTTGCAAATAACTATTGCTTTGTTACTATTTTTGTTACTGTATTTTGGATCGGGTTTGTTTTTATTTACATTTTACTGTTACAAATTATAAGTAATTGTATAGAATGAGTACTTACAAAAATAGCAAACTTTTGTTTATTATTTCAGTAGATGTGGTCAACACAATACCTCCTGCTACATAATTTTTATTAATTTAATGTATATTACGTTCCTTTGTATATATCTATTGTTGCTTTATACAAACTTAAATCGGATCATCCTGTACATCTAATATTTATGATTGAAAATATATTATTTTAACATTCCTTAATTTCAGTAGAATCAATACAATCTCCTTAACACGGCTTCATTATTAATTTTAATGTAATTGCTTCCTGACAGTGGCATTTGTTTAAATATGTCAAAATTGTTATTAAAATATTTTGGTTGTCGCATAGGCAAGATGATGTAGAAAAATTAATTAATTTTATATTTAAAGTTATTTTAAATTCTTTTATCGTAGAATTGAAGACTGCACCATTATATTCAATTTTATTAGTAAAAGTTGCTGAAAAATTATATTCAATGAATTTTTTATAAGAAAAACTGTTAAATGCTTGTATAAGTGATACTTCCGGTTATCCGATATACACTAAAAACTAATGAACTTATCCCACATTAGAAGAGAATGGATATACAATATTTCAAAATTTTCTGTTTGATACACGGACACGCAGACACACACACACATACATACATACATACATACATACATACACACATACATACATACATACATACAGACCCACAGACATTGTAAAAATGTTAAAATCGGATTCTGGGAACTATTAAACTATTGTCTAATAAAATGGTAAAACACACCCACCTTTAGTTACGAAAATCCGTAATAAACCTTTCTCAACAAGGAAAGGGTTCTCGCGAGATAGCTGGCTTGCTAAAGATTTATAAGAGCACAGTAAATAGAATTATTACCAAATAAGTAGCCAAAATCATTAGCTGACAAGCAAAGATGCGATAGACTCCGTAACAAACAAAGCGAACAAATAAATTAACTAAAATTTATAGCAGATTCAAGAAAACTACTTTGGATATTTCGAAAGAAATTCGAATAGAAATCATGCCAGTATCAGCCGAAGTATTTTGTTGCGAAGTCCTGAAGACGAAGAAAGTATTGGACAATCATTCTTTAAAAAACTTTTAGTTAGTAGAAGAAATAAAAAGGTGAGACTAAATGTTGCAAAACATATCAACATTGGATGAAATCATCTACTGAAAGTGGTATTTTCAAATGAATTAAAATTAGATTTTTTTGGAAAAGATGGTACGAAATATTTTTTTACAAGATTAGATACCAAATCCCTACAGTTACGCTTGGCAAATATATTATGTTCATTGAACAATATCACTCTTTTCAAAATTGATTATGTAAATAACTATTGCGTTATTTACAAAACTGCGTCTCCTTATTTGATTCTTATTCACTATCTGAAGTATTTTTTTCTTGTTTCATTTTTTATGCTGAACGTTTCTAAGCTGTTTTCTACGTTGTTTTTCGGTTTGTGTTTTCGCACACAAAAGGCATTTTTCATAGACTTGGTTTTGGGGGGAGTATAGGGTCACACTTCAGACTCAATTTGTTTTGTTCTCGAGTCCTTCAGCTGTAAATGGAAATGGATCGGCTTAATTCAGAGTTGATGTTACTATAGGAGGACACTGAGAAGAAGAATCACTCCAAAGCGGGAATTAATTAAACAATTTTATATAAATTTATTTTACAAATAACACAGCGGTTGTTGCACATACTTTGTAAATTCGCAACTTCAAAAGTACTTGTATTTACAGGCCTGCATTTTTGTATTTTATTTACCTCTGGTGAATCTGTTGGTAAATGTGTTGAATTTTTAAATTATTCACTCTAGTTTCACCAAAACATCCCTGCACTTTATGGAATTGAACAAATCTGGAGATTTAAGTTTCATGCATTTTTTTTTTATTGTGCTGTAATTAGTAGTTACCTATCCATTAATTTTAGACAAAAATGTTTTAAATAAAAGTTGTAGCTAATTAAATTCTACACCCGGATTTTATTTTGTAAATTTAAACCCGTAAATTCGAATTTGAAGTTTTATTAATATTGCTCATTAATATGTACGTATGTAGTGATAGCCATGGAATTGAAATAAAATTACAACTAAATGCATAATGCAGAAAAATTGCGTTTTATCACGAAGGAAAGCTGCAAATAAAAGTGGTTCTTTTCTGACAATTTAAACTTTATGCATATATTTGTAATTTTTTGGTAGAAACAACACAGTTTTGTTTTAAGTACTTTTTCATTGCTTTAGAAGAAAAATTAGAATTTTTTATATTTATATTTTGTTGTTTCTTCATTTTTTATGAAATAATTAATTTTTATTGAAAGGATAATTTTTTTTAAGTTTTAAAGGTAATTAAAACATATTTTTATTTGTTTTTGTATCATTAATGATACAAAATAAAGTTATTCTCAGAAAAATAAAAAAATAAAATAACGTGTTCCCTATATAAACTAGTATACTTCAAGTAGAAAGCCGATATAACGTAGCTGCTCTTTTTTAAGTACTTGTGAATTTAATAATTACATTAAATCCTCTAATGCCCAGTTGCACCGCTAACACTTAAAATTTAAACTTGGTTTTATTCAGTTAGCCAATTCAATTTTATAGTATAATTAAAAAATTATTCGACAGGAATTAACATTAATCTATTTGGTTAACTGAATAAAGCCAAGCTTAAATTTTAAGTGTTAGTGGTGCAACTGGGCATAAATGTATTACGTTACGTATGTTGTATTGCGTATAAGTTTCGCGAATAGTGATGCAGCGGTTTTGTTGAATGCATTTTGAAACAAATTAACGCAATTTAAATTGTAAAATATGCCTGACCACAAAATAAAACCACAGTTTATTTAAATTAATTGAAACGTTCATAAATTTTCTTAAATACGTTTTAATCAAAGTACAAAATAACTCTTTTAATTTTGAAAGCGTCTAATTAATTTCCAATCAATTATTATTCCCGTTTCCATATTACACGAGCAAAAAATCGAGCAAAAAATTTCTCTTTTAAATTTTTAAAAGATAAAGCAAATGATTTATTAAACAGTCCCTTTTCAAATTCATTAATTTCTGCAAAAAACTTCAACATTTTAAAATCTCAATCAGTAGTTCATTCAATTGTCTAAACATCGTCCCCCACCCCAACTTGCCAACCAATCAGAGCCTACAAAAGTCCCTGTGGAAGAGCATTCCTGCAATACTAATGATCTATTAAAATGTTCGTGTTAGGCAACGCCTGGAGACGAAACAAAAGACGCCCGAGTAATCAAGGGCGGCGGTGGAAATTTAGGAAAAAAAGACAATGAACGAACGATGTGAGATGAGTTAAGATGAAGAGGAGCACTCAAACTTTTAATGAAGGGACGGAAAGATGTTGAATTTTTTATTTTGATTAGCCTAATTTATATTGGATGACATTAGAGCATTTAAATTCAAAAGAATCTAAGTGCCTTTTTTAAGTTCTAAAGTTCAATAAAAAGTGTTTTTTTCAAATATGGCGGTCACGCTGAAATTATTGAGAATAAGGATCGGGTAGGCCGTTGAAAACTAAATTTACACCTCGATTTACACTTTTTTATGTCATTTGAAATTAATTTGCAAAAGTTAGCTAAAATCAATTTTTTAAAGTATAGTTATGAGTGAAAATAAGGAATTAAGTAGAGCTTATTTATTTCAGTAAATAAAAGTACCTAATAGAACTTAAAAAACTCATAAAAACGTCAATAAAACATAGATTAGCAATTTATATGTTTAGTTGCAAAAATATGGATGATGGTGTTTTTCGCACTAGACTTGAAGATGCTAGGTGGTAATTTGTAATATGTAAATGTATAACTAATACAAAAATATAAGAACATTAAATTAATCTTGTAAAGCCCGAACAAGCCTAATTATACCCAAAAAAAGTCCACTAAAACCCAAAAGACAACTGGGTCGGAGTTTAAAAAAAAATCTAGATTTTTGCCAGCTGTGTTTTTGGACTTAAGTGACCTTGGTTTTTCAAACTCTCGAGAAAGTGTCAGTTAACTTAACTGCCAGTTATAATAAAAATATCGCAACGATATTAGAGCGTAATTTGACAAAACACGACATTTAAATAATGCGTTATTTTTCTTTTATCTAGCGTCTACCGGATTAGTTAACTAGCACTTTAGGTGGAAAACCGGGCCTTAAAAAAATACGGGGTGCATGGTTTTCGTCTGAAAAGCATTGTCGGTCGCTCCGCGAAATCAGTTTTGTAGCTAGTATGACACTAGTGCAGACAAACTTCTTACGTTCCCCCACTACTTTTAAGATTGCTAAGTTTATTTCTCTCTGTCTGCTTTTATATGTGTTTGTCCTTGTTTAAAGCATTAGGGGAAAACTCAGCCCGTGTTGTGAAGCAAATTGTTGGAGTGAGAGAGGAGATGTGTGTAGTAGAGGGGGAACATATTCTCCTAACGTTTTCTCCTCCATAGTCTATCGTTCCGATTTCTGAAATAAGCGGCAAAAAGGGGTTTAGTAGAAATCAAATCACAGCTAAACTAAAAGAGATAATTTAGATTTTTTTTTCACACTTACTACTAAAGGTGGGCGCTATGGAGGTGACCCAAACATTTTTTGTATAAAGTACAGTTTCCGTGTTAAAAATAAATTTTAAAATAGCCATTTTTATGATGTTTTTTGAACTTAATTTAAATGCAATAGAAATTAATAATTATGCAAAATAATTGGTCAGCCCCATGCATTGATCTATCTACTATACAATGGTATCAAGTTTGAAGTTATAACTTAATATTTGCGAGTGTAGTTTGATTTCTACTAAAGTGCTGTTTAGCGTAGCACCGGCAATCGCCTGAAGAAGAGATTCATTATGCAATAGTGCAATTCATGATTATTTTGAAGCCATTCTAAAAGATGGTTGATTGTACTTATTATTGTTAAAAGGAACTACTTTGAACCTAAATTTGGACTTTCCAATAATAATTTTTTCAATTAAATTGATTTGAACATAAACACAACCGTTTGTTAAATTGTATACACGTAAAAAAACAACGAGTACAAACCACCTGACCACTGTAATCCGGTTAATAAATCAAGTTCGCTGAAAAACGAAAGGTTATTAAACAGTAATTAACCCTTCCCATAAAACAAAAGGCAATTAGTCGTTATTTATTGAGCGTGAGCGACAAATGAACATTGCAGCAAGGTGTAGGCGACACCAGCGCCATAAAGCTCAGCGACGGAAAACCGAACAACTGTCAAAGCGTTTGTCTTTGTAGAATTCTTTCATGGTAGAACGCTCAAAGGCCAAGTTACAGATTTGTTCGCTGAAGAGCAAAAGTGTTGTTTGACGTTTAGAAATAGAAAACGAGACGAGAAAAGTTTTGTGTTTTGTTGAAGCGAAAATGGAAACGAACTTTACAGAATAATTTTCAATATGAAAACAACAAATCAAAAATAAACACTACATCTAAGAATTGATATTAGATAAATAATTGAATACAAGAATATCGTAAAATTCATATACAACATACATTATTAATATATTTTATAGCCAGTATTTATCTTTTTCTTTTGGATTTTAGAATGTTATGTAGATAATTTTGAGGCATAATAAAATTCTGCATTTTTAAAATTTTTTTCTTTGATAACCTAACAAACTTAGCACCCGTTTTCAATATCAGGTTCAAATTTTAACTAAGAGCTAAATAAATAAAATTGAAACGAAATGAACTATTAAATGACAGATTTATTATTCATGTCAAGAAACTATGCAATATTGTTTATTTAACTAGAAGTTAAAATGTTTACCACTGAAAAACCGGCCCTTAGAAGTTATATTTCTGATCAAATATTCTGAAAAATTATGATTTTTTTAACACTTCGGTCCGTTTTTTCAATCTCGTAGGAAAGTAAAAAAAAGAAAAAATTTATCATCACGGCATATTACCCATTTCTGGGTGTGCCAGTATCTACAACACATGTAGACATCGGTAATGATGACGATATATTTTACCGTGCGCGCGCTTACCAGGCGTCACCTCACGGGCACTAATAGCTGGTGTGGATAGTGCACCACAGGGGTCACTTTTGTACCATTTAAAATTGGAAATATTTGGCGTCTGTCGTAGGAAAGTAGCTGATATATATATATAACTTTCTAACAAATTAAAAATATCGCATTGAAAAATGATATGTATTGTGAAATTATTGTCATTTGGATAATAATTTCGACGTGCATTTTTTTGTTTATGAGACAAATTTTGTAAGGAGATTGAAATACCGGTCCTTAATATATATTTAAAAAAAAAAAAAACGAATAATGTAGTATTTGGTTTGTTTTTATTTCTAGTAACTAAAATGTAGAATCAAATTTGAACGATCCATTAACTCCGTTCATATCATTTTAACGACTTACAACTAGTCAAGGCAGCGGTGTTTGTGGTATAATAGTTTTTAGATAAGAATTTTCAAGCTACATTAGGAAATATGTAATGGTTTACACTTCTCCTAAACATCGAAAAAATATCAAAGCATTGTTTTTAACAAAAAAAATAATAACGTTAATGTCCAACCGGTATATTATTATTATTATTATTATTATTATTATTTTATCACAATAACCCTGCTTCCAGGGTAATTATATAACAAATAAGGCACAAGGGCATTATTGTTACTATGGTAATGTTGTCAAGAAATTGATATTTGACACTAGAATGAAGCCCAAAAAATAAAGAAGCATTCATAGCCTACCTACTTCGTAAATATAATTAAAACTTTCTAATCTGTAATCCGTAGAATATTGAAAAAAAGTGAGACATTAAACGTTGAAGGCACCACGGGAGTTAAACGGACAATAATGCCTGAGTTCAACAGTATACTTTCCGAGTACTTTAATTGGGTACTATAATGACACATTTTCAGAAAAAAAAAATAGAAGTTACTAACTTGTTATCAGCATATAAATATCCTATTTTTGTTATTAATAATATTATTGAAAGATTCTTTAGTTCGGTTGGAAATCAATATGTTAATAGAGAATAAGTAAGTTTTATTTAACATATTGATTCAAATTTTTCCAAAGGCTTTTCAGATATATTAACGAAAATTTATATAAATAATTTTATATCAAAGTAGTTTTTATTCGATATGATAGATAAGAATATGACTGGTTCATTATCTAAATAAAGACACAAATAAAACACATGTCATCATGTCAAACATGTTATCTTTTTGATTATCACAAAACTTATCACTGTTACTAAAATTTTATCTTTATGTTATTTCTCGAAATTATAATATGTCCATCAATAAATTTACGAACGTCATATCCATTTCAAACTTCTGGCAACAATAAAACAAACTTTTCACTAAAACATAGCACCATCGCTTCCTACCCGTCAAATAAAACGTCAAACTTTCTCCGACATTCATTTTTTCGAACATCTACGCATCGGTAACAAACGACGGTGTCGGAGCAATTCTCTTTGCCTCCTTCAGCGTTTTACAGAAGTTGAAGGGTGATTTCTCTAGTCAGGACCAATTACAGTAGAAATGACGTGCGTCCGATGCACTTAAAGAGGGAATCGACGTGCGTACAGGGTGTCAGCATGATTAGTGGCTTGGCAATGGACCAAGACATCGTTTTTTAAACGTCAGATTAAACTAAAGGGGATTTTATTTGGTCCGTGAGCTGAAAAATTGGACTAGTTACAGTGATGAAAATACTCCGACTGGAATATGATCTTTATTAATTCGACAGATATCGTATATTATCACTAAAAATCTGTTGTGGCCAGCACAAGACCTCTCGCTATTTCCATATTAGGCTATATAAGTATTGTATTTAACATTTCTGGAACACACAAAAAATTCTAATTACATACAGGGTGGTTGATTTTTCATTGTCCAGCTTATATCTTCTGAAATATTAAAGATATAAGAAAAAGTTATATAGAAAAGTTAATTTGATACAACCTGGTCTATAATTTAGCATAATTTTTTTCCAAGGCCTACCAATTTTCCAGAAAAATATTTAACTTTAATTTTTTAAATGGAACACCTGTATATTTTTACGGAATAAAATTCTAAATAAATTTCTCTTTACAATGATGTGTAACAAGTAAGGGTTTACCTTTAAATTATGTCTAATAAAGCAAATAGAAATACGACAAAAGTAGGCTGTGATATTCTATTGTTTATACCAGTAACATATGTCACAGATTGCCACTTGATATTTAAATAAAAGTATTAATAATTTTGTAAATCATCAATGCTGGTAATTCTATTACTTGCTTTATTAGACATAATTTTATTCAAAGGAAAACCCCTACTTAGCCAATGTTCGTGTGTGACAGAAGTTACAGGTATAAACAATAGAATATCATAGCTTACTTTAATCATATTTCTAATTGCTTTATAGGACATAATTTAAAGGGTAAATCCTTACTTGTTACACATCATTGTAAAGAGAAATTTATTAAGAATCTTATTCTGTCAAAATATACAGTGTGTTCCATTTAAAAAATTAAAGTTAAACTTTTTTCCAAAAAATTGGTAGGCCTTGGAAAAAAAATTGTTTATGCTAAATTATAGATCAAGTTGTATTAAACAACTTTTGTATATAACTTTTTTTTGTATCTTTAATATTTCAGAAGATATAAGCTGGACAATGAAAAATCAACCATCTTGTACATTCTTTATATTTCAATTCATTCTTTGAACAAGTTTCCTCAAACTCTTCTAAATGTTCGAGATTCTTCCAATTCATTGACGATATTGGCGGTATTTCTGAAGGATATATGATGAATTATATGTATAGTAAGCGCATGTTTAGTTGACACTGATACTGTACATACTTCGCCTTATAAATAAATCCCCTTTCTTTTTATACCAATTTTAGATGCTGACGGAGTCTTTTCCTCATTATAACAACAGCATATTATATTACTAATTACTATTACATTTGGACTTCTTCATGTACCTACGCGTTCTATATCTATCTATAATTTTAAATATTTAATTAAAGATAAAATAAGAAATACTAAATATACTTGGAGTAACGATGATCGACTGGAGATTGATGTGTGTAGAAGAAAATATACTTCCCAGAAAAAGTCGCCAGTATTGTCTGGATTTTTGACACTGACATTTATGTCAACTACAAACATTTTAATTTTTCAACAAGTTCCATAGGCTGATTGATTAATTATACAATGGGCTATTTTATATATTTGCAATTCAGTCGATCTCTAGTCTACAGAAGATATAATAAAAATGTTCAATGTATTGGATAGAGAATTTTATATTCTTTTATTTTTATAATATACATATTTTCAAAAAATAATATATAGAAGATTTTTTTAAAGAAACTATTACTTCCGACCAAAATCTAATCAGCTCTTCCCAGGAATGTCAGATTGAGGAAACTGCAGTTAAATATTTTTTAAGTCTTATAATATTTGAGAAACCGCGGTTCCAACATCTACAAATACATCCACACCTGGACATTATCGTAAAAATATTATAATCGGATTATAGGGACCTAAAAACGTGTTTTTCTACTAAAATCTGGATATGCGATTTTTAGCATGATTCTAATACCTCTCTTAGCAAGAGGTAAAAAGGGAACTTATCTATTTAATTATTTAGATATTTACTATGTCACCAGAAGTCGGGGGATCATAATAAACCGTTTATACATTCCTCAATTACGTTCACAAAAAAACCTTAATTTCTATCTGTCATTAAATAAAAATGTAGACATTATCATTGGTTTCTCAACTTTTTAACCTGTTACGACAATATTTATTTATAGTGTTGGTGACATTTTTTATTATCTTTATATACATAAATTTTTAAATACGGATATTTAACATTAAATGATATAGTCATACATACATACATACATACATACATACATAATATACATCATAGCAGCATTCAGAAATATGAGTTTTATGAATGTACATCAATATAATGTACACACAGAATACAAATAATTTACATGGATACATTATTTTATGTATATAAAATGAACATAATTTTAATGAATCCCTGCTTCATCACGTAGAGTGCTGTGCCTGTTATCCTTGTGACGTCACCATCGGCCAAGTTCCTCGCAAGGACACTGCGCTAGTGACGTCACTGGCGTGAAAAGGCTCATAGCAAGCTATGGAAAAGGAAAGCTAAGCATCAGCATCAGATATTCAGTCGCGCGAGCTGCGAGCACCACATTCCGTTGTTTTTATCCGCTATTCGCTTGTTTTCTTCCAGTTCCAAGGACCACTTGATATGTAGGGTAAACGATCAACTTATGCGTAGGATGATGTAGTGCTTTATGGATTAAATTGACGATGACGTAGACGATGTTCAGTTTTTCTGCATCTGGATTAGTGGAGTAATAAGATGATAAGATGTATCTATGTTGATTCATTTAATGGTTTAATGAATGCAGCTGCTCTTATTAACGATAATTGGAAGGCAACAAATATGGGCGAATATATAAATCATCTTTTCTTATACTTACATTAGACAGATTAAAAGAGTGGCGGAGTGCGTCATATGACTAGTTGTGGTTCTGACATCCCATTTTTACCTTTCGCCAAGAGAGATATTGGATTCATGCTAAAAATCGCATATTTAGTTTTTAGTGAATAAGCACGTTTTAAGGTCCCTATAATCCAATTATAACATGTGTGTGCGGTGACTTTATCTAACTGGTGGACACTTCACCGAACGACTACTGCTTTATTGAGGAGGAACACGCCCTTACGCTCACTATCACTAAACACTTACACTTGATGATAGATGATGAACATATTTTGGATGGATGGCACACTCAATATTTTATACTCCTAATTTTATTTACACATATTTACATTAATACTAACTTATAATTATTGATTATCTGAACACAAACTAAACTGTTACATAATTATATTGTAACCCTAATTGCGCGTACTTGCGTACGCGCACCAAACTAAACCGCCGACTACATATCTGTCCCGTCTGAGTATTTAATCTCGACTGCCTTAAGACAAAGGGTTATCTCTTCAACAGGCATATCTGATGAAGGGTGCGAGGGTGTAGCATCCATAGCTAAATAACAAGACTGCACGTATCATAGGCAATAACTTATATGGTTAATTGTCAAAACAATAAATGTCTACGCGGTTGACATCTAGACTAAACAGATATATGAGAGGAGAATGATTATTATTTCTAAACAGAATTTTGACTTACAAAGATAACAGAGTTAAAATGTAGTTATTGAAACTGTAATTTAGAAGTTTATAATAAAGTTCATTACTTGTTATTTCACCATGCTCACCTTGCTAGAATATAAATTGTACGCTTATGCAAAAAACGTATAACGTCAGTTTTAACAATCAGCTTTTTTTCCAGAGAACACATTGATATTTTTTTTTTACTTTGGTCAATTTTAAGGGTCTCTAGTTCTTATAGAAAGCATGTAAAACAAAAATTATTGCCCGATTAACTAAAGGCATTTGCGAAAATTCTACCGGTCAACTGTTACCGGTATATATATCGGTAAACAGCTGTTCATCAGGTTACAGCTACCGGGGTAGATATTTTAAGAACGCAAATGGTAAACAGGGTAGATTTATAACCTATGAAAAGCAGTTGAAAGATGAAACAGATTTGAAATTTGACGTAGTTAACCGTTATCTCGTCTCATCTTCTGTATTGTCATAATTAACTTCTGTAGCTTAATTCCGATTTCAATTTTGCTTGGCATCTCTACCTTTTTTGAGGTTAGATTCTTCATTTACCGCATTTACCGGCTGAATTACTCAATCTACAAATCATGGATCTGGTAGATATGGTACAATTTTCGAACACGGTAACTATTAACTACTTGTGTTTTAGAACGCAGTCGGTAGGTGCGCTATCTACCGGTATAATTTTCGTAAATGCCTTAACGGGCCTATTCTGTAACTCAGTAGTTAATTTTTAACAACTGGTTAAAAAATTTAACCAGTCAAGTATGTTGATATATAACAAAAAATTGGATTTTTAGTTGTCAAATCAGTAGCTATTGGATAAATTTTTTAACCAGTTGTTAAAAATTAACCACCGAGTTACAAAATAGGCCCATTATGCGATTAGTTCTATCATCGGTTACATAACACCCTGAAATGATAAATTTTCTTATTTGTTATTGTTATTATGGTGTACGACCACTGTTGAGAAATGCTACATAATATTGACAAAGCTATTTAATTATGATTTCAGTCTCTTTCGTTTTTCTGTTTTACTTTCATAGTAATACTCCCATTCATTTCAATTACTGCTAGCAATTGTGTTATAACTAGTAGTAATAGTACGTGATTAGCAGTAATGGTAGAGCATTAATTATCGCCTTACTGTAATGCTTTTTGCCTGTTTTTACTACATAAAAGTAAAAACAATTTGATATAGTTCATGGTAATATCTTACATCATTCGAGAAATCTAGAAATTAAAATTCTATATGTTGCACAATCGCTTGTATTTATCTATGAAGTGAAAATCAGTTATGGGTATGAATCATTTTTGAACTATTCAAGATCGTCTGGATGACGTTATAATATTTACATATGTTAATTAGAAGTTAATTTGTTTTACTAATAATAATATATCCTCTGTACTTCTAGATGTTTCTCAATTCCGCGTTTCCTTTTCCTGTTCTACATATGGACGAAAAATATTAATATTAATAATGTTTGTTAAAAATGTATTTATACATCGTGAAAAAAATGGGGACAAATAGCTATTTTCTTTATTTTTTAATTTTAGACCTAGTTTAAATTACAAAGATGGGGACGAAGTTCAGTGCTATTTTTACTTCCTTGTACGAAGTAAAGGAAGTATTGTAATCGCGAAAAATTTCGGTTTCCAGATTTCAACGGAAATATCCATTTTGAGCATCCCTGAATCCATTTTGACTAATTTCGGCGTGACGTCTGTACGTATGTACGTATGTACGTATGTACGTACGTACGTACGTACGTACGTATCTCGCATAACTGAAAAACGGGAAGCCGTAGAAAGTTAAAATTTTGTATTTAGGACTGTTATAACATCTAGTTGTGCACCTCCCTTTTTGGTCAGTACATAACTTTCGGAAGTGGTACTTTACTTGAAGCCTATAATAGATTTTAATGAAAAACTATATTAAAATATAATCCAAAACTTTTCAAATTTGGTATCTAAGACTCTGATATCAATGGGAATAATATATTAGATTTTAGTTAAAATGGTCTAACCGGAAGTGGTACTTTACTTGAAGCCTATAATAGATTTTAATGAAAAACTATGTTAAAATATAAACCAAAACTTCTCAAATTTGGTATTTTATACTTTTATATTAATGGAAATAACATAATAGATTTTGGTTAAAATAGTCTAACCGGAAGTGATACTTTACTTGAAGCTGTTATCAGTTTTTCTTAAAAAAAAATGGTGTTATTTTGAATTTAACAATAAATGCTTTTAGAAAATTGAATTCTCCGGCGAAAATATCAAGTATGATTAAATTAGCTCTTTGTATAAGCGAGATATGTAAATTTAAAAATTATGTACTTTTTGGTTTCTGTAATTAAGTTTGCTGTGAATAATAAAAATAATAAAAAAATAAAGAATTTAATGTCAATGTCAAATTATGTCCAATACGTGCAATTTAATGATTGTTATAATACATATTTTAATTATTAACAAAATATGTATAGTGTAACAGGCGTACAAGGAAGTCATGTGCTGTCCACATCAGATATTTTTTTTGTGAAAAGTCCTAAATTCTTCTTCCGGTTTCGCCGACTCCACTTTTTAAGAACAAAAACAAAGAACAAAAAACGAAATATTTTTCTTTATGTGTCCGCATTTCCCAAGATAATGTAGTCGACCCATCCAAATACTAACTCTTCTCACTCTTGCTTTATTTTATGGTTATCATACGAGTTTATGTATGTATGCATGCACGAAGGAAAGGCATATGCATACACGTGTTGTATGTTTTAAAATTCTTTTTATTTGCATAAGTTAAATAAAGGTTTCTTCGAAAAGTAATATTGTTTAAATTTATAACAACTTTAAATATACATATCGTAATTTTAATAAAATTTATGACTAGTAACCCAGTAAATATTTATTATACTTCTCATTGCAGTGACACATATAATAATAAATCAAAAATATTTTATTAAAAATAATCGGAAATAGCCTATAAAATGCGAACATAATTCTTCTTCCAATATGTACTACATATAAATCAAATTATGAACTAGATTTTGGCATAGTACCGGTTATAAATTTAAAGAAATGAGACAAGGAGTTCGAGTTATTAATTCTAATTATCATATTCATCTCGGAAAACTTCTGAATATTTGTAAATTTCCACCTAATTATACATTTTGTTTATATTAGTTCTAGCATATTTCCCCAGTAAATGTTCTAGATATTTGTGAACTAGAGCTTATAGACCTAAAATTTAAATATATTAAACATTTTAATGAGGGATATTTGAAAGTTTAGCATTTAATATTTAAATGTTATTCTTCAAATTATTCAGTTATTCGCAGATTTATGTATCGTCCAAATATGTAGGTACACCTGCAGATTAATAACTGTACAAAACGGGCACACATCTTGTCCTTCATACACAATGATAAAAAATCTGATGTGGCCAACACAAAACCTCCCGATATTTAATTTTTATTAATTTAAATACATACTTACGTATTTAGTAATGCTTCATACTATATTATGTTCTAATGCATATAACTATTGCTTTATTTACGATTTTTTTTATTATTTAATATGTCACTGTTATTAATTTGAAGTGATTAGTTTTTTGACAATGACGGTTACCTGTCAGTTACATTCATTTGAAAAATAATCTGTGTAACAAAGGAATTGTGTTTATCTTAGGCTTCGGGATTAAAAAAAGAAAAATGATTTTTAAATTAATCTGTAAAATATATAGAAAAAGTATTAATGTATATCTGTACAAAATTCAATAATCTATAATTTTCAAATGACGTTAAATGCGAAAAAATGGCATTTAATGGTATTTTTTGAAGAAAAACCATTATGAGCTTCAAGTAAAGTACCATTTCCGTTTATCCGATTTACACCAAAATTTAGTGGCTTCTATTCCTATTAGAATAGGGTAGAAATACAAGGTTTCAGAATTTTCTGAATGATAGTATTTGAGTTAGAGTGCAAACAAAATTTGTACACATATGTATCTGGATTTTTGACAACGGATTATTTTATATATTTATAATTCTCTGACTCTAATTCTAAAGAAATATAATAAAAATGTTCATTCTGTTATACAGAGAATTTTATATTATTATATTTCCAAAAAATAATATTTAGAAGGTTTTTTTTTAAAAATCTACTCAGGGTTGAAGAAAACCCGGTTTTTTTTATAAAAAAAAACCCAGCCCACCTGGGTTTTTTTAATAAAATCCGGGTTTTATTAAAAAAAAACCGGGTTTTATTGACAAACATCGAAATATAGTGTGTATTATTTTTAACTTTAGTTTTATAAAGTTTTTTTAACTGTAATGTAATAAATAATAAATTAGACAGAGAGTGTACATGCGTACACGAATTAATATTAATAGTTACAAGTCTGTGCAATGCAAATGTGTACAAGAATTAGATCCAAGTGTCAAAACTAATAGTATGTTTAATACACAACTCAAAAAATAATGAAAGTGCTGACACCAGGATTGGAGTTGTTCAAATATAAAATAAACACTGTGGTCAGTTCGCACAGCAATGAAAGATATATTAAAAATGATCAAACACGAAGTACACAAAATGAAATTGATTGTAAAATGTTGCCGGTGACAAAAATTTGTGTATATATGTGTGTACCATATATGTATGTACTATATTTAATTAATAAAATATGATTTCATAAAAGTGGGTTTTTTAGATGTTTTTTTTTTTTTGGGTTTTTTTAGATGGTTTTTTTTAAAAAAAAACCCGGGTGGGTTTTTTTGGTTCGGGCAAAATTACAACAACCCTGAATCTACTACTTCCGGTTGTCCAATTGTTACCTAAACCTTTCCAGCTCTTCCCCTTAATGTCAGATTAAGGAATACGTAGTTAAATTAATCTTTAGTCGTACAGACTTTGAGAAACCGTCCTCCAACATCCAGACACACAACACATACACACACACACACCATTGTAAAAATGTTAAAATCGGATTGTAGTGACCTTAAAACCTGCTTATTCACTAAAATCTGGATATGCGAGTTTTAGCATAAATCCAATACCTTTTTAGCAAGAGGTAAAAAACTTAAGAGTGTAAACAAAATTTAGCTTTTGCATTAAACGTTAATAGCAATGTTCTATTCATTTAGAAATTATAATTTTTTCAGTTGCTACTTATTACTTTTCTGTAATTATCACATGTATCCAACTGTACTTTATATATTATCTCCTGCTTCACTATTTTTTGTCTAGCGAAAAAACTATGCTTGTGTAATATAAATAGCAATGATGCTTGTGATAAACTGTATTGATTGCCTTTGCCTCCTTTGGTTGCTGATTCAGGCTCCGTTTGAAGTGGTGTAGTCACTCGTGATTGTACTTTGAAAATATTTTCCAAGAGGGAGCCGAATATCAATTGACTTCCGTATATGATCGCGCTCCATTACGATGGAAATTTATTGAAAAGAGCAAAACGTTAACTTCACTTCTTTCAACGAATAAATTTACCTACTATTTTTGGATAAGGAATTATGGGATATATTTGCAAGAATATAGAAAATATGTAGCAGTTTGTAATTTAGTGAAAGCTATAAATACTTTGTGTGAGTAATAAATTTCATATTCTAGAACATACATTTGCATGTCTATAAATATCTATGCAAAATTATATATCGCCGGCAAAATAATCAAAAAGGTTTAAATTTCTATTTCACGCCAATGTTCATACAGTGGCATGTTGAATAACTTTTTTAAAACTGAATTTTAAAAGGTTACTGTGAAATCGTTCACAAACCATTCTACGCTCAATTTAATTCAAAACATCTGTTGTGGCCAGCACAAGACCTCTCGCCATTTCCATTTTATGTTATATAAGTAGTGTATTGCACTTCGCTATCGAACCGTCGTTTTGTAACAAAAAAATTACAGAACTTTACCCAAATATTGTATTTTATTGTATTTAATATGTCTTCTGCACACACAATTCTAATTATATCTATTTTCCATTGTATGAGGAAGTTCCTATACCTCTGTCCGAAATTCTTCCAATTCATTAACATATATGCAGGTTACCTATAATTTTAAATATTTAATTAATAAAACCATAATAAAGATTAAATGTACTTCCCAGAAAAAGCTTTCAGAATATAACTAAAACCTTTGATTTTTGATACTGATATCTGTCATTTACAAATTTTGTTAATCATTTGAATTTGTCAACTGGTTTCCTTAGTGTAGTTTCGCCTACTCGACTTATTACATCCCGATATTCTATATATTATAGCGTCTTTATCTCTAAATTTATAGAAGATATAATAAAAAATTTAAATGTTGAGATGTAGAATTTTGTTGTTAATCTATATATGTATACAAGAAAATATTTCTACGGACGAATTAAAATAAGAAATAAGAATGAGACGTCACCGCAAGTTCAAATTTCATATGAGGTCATTTATTATGTATGCTATAGCTGCATACATATGCGTGTTTTGAAAGTGAAAACAGTTCTTAGAATAGAAAATTGAGAATTTCCGTTCTTTACAAAAATACAATGCTTTCTTTGTATTTTAAATACACACATGAAAAATAAATCATAGTAATCTCACTTTACATCAAAACAAAAATTTAACGAAAAGGACATACGCCTTTTTAACATCGTTCTAGATGGTTATAAAATTATTTACAAGAAGATAACAAATATATGAATGAAGAACGGGGTCTTATGGCCCAGTGCTTGAGTGTTTGGTCGCGAATTTGAGGACTCGGGTTCGATCCCGACTGACGCCAAAATTATTTCGAATTTTAAATGACACAAAAGTGACCTCTGGTGCACTTTCCACGGCAGCAATGAGTTCCCTTTAGATGACTCCTGGTAAACGCCCACAGAGCACAAATAATATCATCAATTTCGAAATCTGTGTACAAAGCAGACTGGCACACCCAGCAATGGGTAATATGCCCTGATGATAATTTTATTATTTTATTTACTTATAACTTAAGTAAAAAGGCAATAACTTGCCAGACACAAAGAATACGTAGGTACTGATTCTGCTGTATAATAAGCAATGTAATGGTGTAATATCAGAGTAGGACAAAATTGAGAAATCATGCACGGTTTTTTTTTGTGATTTTTAAATAGTTTCCAAAAATATGCTTTAAAAAATTCAAATAAAAGTGCATATTTTATCAAAACATTGTCATGCGTTTTTTTGAATCCCTAAAATAAATGTAAGTGTACTAATTAAATAAATAAATAAATATATCATCACGGCATATTACCCATTTCTGGGTGTGCCAGTATCTACAACACATGTAGACATCGGTAATGATGACGATATATTTTACCGTGTGGGCGCTTACCAGGCGTCACCTCACGGGCACTCATAGCTGGTGTGGAGAGTGCACCACAGGGGTCACTTTTGTACCATTTAAAATTGGAAATATTTGGCGTCAGTCGGGATCGAACACGGTTCCCCCAGGTTCGCGACCAGACACTCAGGCACGCGGCCACGGGACCCCATAATAATAAATAATAAATATAAATAATAATAAATAAATAATAATATAAAATAATAATAATATAATAATAATAATATAATTATATATATAATATAATATATTTAATAATATTAAATAATTAATATTCATAATTTGTTGCAAATTATGTATTAATCTGATTTTATTGGTGTTTGGAGTTCAAAAGTAAACAAACTATACAATAATGTATTTATCTCTCCGAAAACTTCTTTAACTGCCTATTTGGCAAATTAATTGCCTACAAATATTTACGACCGTTTGAAGATAAAAACATTTCCTACACTGGCCGATATCTGCCACGTTTGCAGATTTCCATTAAGGAAGATTTAGCGTCGTGACAAAACAACTTTTGCCGTAAAAGGAACCAACTCTATCTTCCGGTTACTTATGCACCAGCGGAAAGGATTCTCAAGAAGCTCAACCGTTTCCGACAGGGATTTAGAAAGTAAGGAGCTGGAATCAGTGGAGAAAGAACTTTAAGAATCGTGAAAGAGTCTGGAAATGTGTGTTTCAATGTGAACGGGTTTGAATAATTGGTTTATTGTAACAATGACCCAGAACGGAGCAGGAAGACATATCTTTGTGTGGTATGATTATAAAATCGAGGTTTATCTTCATATTTTTAAATATGGCAGATCTTTTCACATTCAAATTATAGATTGCGATACATTTATAATCAGTATATTACTGTACTGTAATAGGGTCCTACACCATGATCAAAATTTGACTCTTAGATACGAAAGTGAAAATATTCATAAATTAATGAGTATTAGAAGAAAAAATCTGATGTGGCCAACACAAAACCTCCCGCTATTTAATTTTTATTAATTTAAATACATACCTACCTACGTATTTGCTAACGCTGCAAACTGTTCCATTGCAGAAAACTATTGCTTTATTTACTATTTTCTTTTTAAAATGTCACTATTATTAATTTGAAGTGATTAGTTTTTTGACAGTGGCATTTACTGTCAGTTACATTCATTTAAAAAATGAACTGTGTAACAAAGAAATAGTTTTTATCTTATGCTTCGCGACTAATAAAAAAATATATTTTTAAATTTATCTGTAAAATATATAGAAAACGTATTAATGTATTCCTATAGAAAATTCAATAATCTTTAATTTTCATAAGACATAAAATGACATTTAATGGTATTTTTTGAAGAAAAACCATTATGTAAGTAAAGTACGATTTCCGTTTATCCGATTTACACCTAAATCTAATGGCTTCTTTTCCTATTAGAGTAGGGTAAAAATACAAGGTATCAGAATTTTCTGAATGATAGTATTTGAGTTAGAGTGCAAACAAAATTCGTACACATACACACACACATACACACATGCAGACATCATCGTGAAAATGTTAAAAATGGATTCTAAGGACCTTAAAACGTGGTCATTTACTAAAATCTCGATATGAGATTTTTAGCACGATCCCTATACCTCCCTTACCAAGGGTAGCGGGAGGTAAAAAGTGAGAATTAGAAAATCAAGAACGCCTTGGAAAACAAAATTTTAAACAATAATTATTTATCTATAAATTGTTAACAAATTTTGTAGTAATACATTAGTTTCGAAATATTATGCCAAATATCTGTTTCATCACAAATTTCATTGTTAAGGTAGAACTTAGTTAATCAATTTTTTCAAAATATTGTATTTTGTAAAATTGTTGAATTAACCAGAAAGCGTGGCCGAATCATTCATTTATACAGAAAAATAAGTTCCCCTCATAATAATAAAAAAAGAAAAAATTGTAAAATAGGTACATATTTTTATCTATGAGTGACTTTTTAAACGCGGTAAATTTACAAAATCATGGCAAACTTCTCATTTAATATTGTGATCCTAATTTATAAATAAAAATGTATTTTTTAAAATATTTATTGAGTTTTTATATTCTATCGTAGATAAAATATTGTACGATACACATAATGTAAAGCATCTTTAGTCACTCTCGCATTCGTGACTAAAGAGTAGCTTTAAGTACTTGTATCATAAATAACTATTATGAATGCCTACATTTTCGCTTGCTATTGTTCTAAACATACCTTAATGTAACCTAACCTAATATGTAATACATAAACCTTACGTCCGCAAGTTTTATCAGGTTAGGTTATATTAAGGTTTAGCCCATAAAATAAAGAACGTAATTACTGGTATTATTTGTTTTTAAAATAAATTTAAAGTGGGGGATGCAACTTTTTTTTACCCAATTTATTCTCGGAATTTCATAGCTTTGAGTTTTTAAGTCAGTTGAATTTAATTTACCCCCAGTGTAATTAGTTTGATAGTTTTGGCAGTTTTTAAGCCACGAAAAATTAATTTGACACCACTGACAGTTACTAAGTCTACCAGAAATGAATTTGGAAGCATTCCAAACTTCTTTTGAAGTTTTATTTACGAAAAAAACAAGAACTCTTAAAGTAGTCAATTTTAATATTGGTTTTACATTTCTTCGATTGCTAACCTTACTCCGATCATATTTCTTTATAAAACATTCTGCCGGTGGAATAAATATTACGTACGTCAGTTGGTTGATTTCATATCTTGGCGTATATTTGTAAATAATGTCTGGCTAGCCATCAAGCCAGCGAAGGTCAGGCAAGAACTCCGGTCTCAGAGCAACAGCAGCAAGAAGCCAAGGCAAAGCTTTTAACTGATTAAATTTTTTGTGAGGCGTGTTTATGAAGTTGTAAGTAAAATGACCTGATAATAACGTCAGCTCAACGTGGTTCGTGTTTGCCTTGTTTTAAGGCTTACATTGAAAGCGACATTATGTGAGAGGACGTACTTTTTATTGTGTAAAGAGTGTTTTTATGTTAAATATATGTAAATTTCATATTCACAGTCTGTTGGTAATATATTCGTTACTAACCTTCAAAACATTTGGGAAGTCAGTCATTGTTCTCTCTGTTTTGGAATTAGAATGACAAATTCTAACACGCTTATTGCTGGTAGAAGGAGCTTCATTCCTAAACGATATTTGGTGATATTTTGTTTTATTTGAGATTGATATGACTGCACTTAATACACAAAATATCTTGATAACAGACAGAATAAAAACACAAAACACTATTAGCAAACTAACAATTACGTCAAAAAAAATTATTAAAAAGTACAGTAAAGCTTCACTAATCTGGATCAGTTGAAATCGGTTCAATCCCGATTAATGAAACTGGAGTAATATTTTAACGTAATTAAGGAAAAGCATAATAAATGTTAAAACATTGAAATTTGAAGTATAAGTCTGGACGATATTACTTGGCGAGCTGAAGTAATAAAGGATTTCTCTGTGGTTAAAAAAAATAATTATTTATTTATTACATTTAAAAAAAATAATACAACAATGTCAAGTAGAGATGCATTCGGGCCGGGCCGGGCCGGGCTTTGAGGTTTGGATCGACTCGGCCCGAAAATAAAAATTATCGGCCCGACTCGACAAAAAAATTAACTAGCCCGGCTCGAAAATTGACTCGAAATCGGGCCGGGCCGGGCCAAAGTTCGAAATTGGGTGCATCCGGCATTCCTAATGTTGATTTTTATGTTAAGGCGAAATGTTTAACTTTTTTCGTGTCAAACTTATAAAAAACCTCTACATTCTTATAACTTTCAACATTAGTTAACATAAGTAGTTAAAAAAGAGACCCGTCTAGTGTAAGTTTGTTATAAAAATTACAGACCTACAAGTATTTAACACTTTGTTTACCAAAGAATTTAAACAACTTTTTCACAAATCTTATATAAAAAAAATATAATTTACTTTACATAAGGATTTTTTATCTAACTTTGTTTCTGCTCAAAAATAGGACAAGAAATCATTATGGTAGGAACAAAAATCACTTTTATTTAAGTATACGAGTAATAACAATAATAATAGCAACATCACAATATAATTTTATTATTATGCTTTAATGAATAACCTTGAATTCTTGAAGTAAAATATTACATTTTTATTTATTAATATGTGAACTGTGTTGTTATTAAATCATTTTGATCCTTTTTAATTTCATCCATTTTCATTAAAATATTAAGGAAACTGTGCATTTGATTGAAATATAAGATTTTTCGGGCCGGCCCGAAAAGCTCGAATTTTCGGGCCGGGACAAAATCAAAAGTCCGACTCGCCTCGATTTTTGAAAATGATTAGCCCGATTCGGCCCGATAAAAATTATCTTCGGCCCGGCTCGGTGATCGACTCGAAATCGAGGCGGGCTTCGGGCCGGGCCAGGCCAAAGCTCGAAATCGAGTGCATCTCTAATGTCATTGATATTATTCGATTGCATAATTTATATAAGGGTTTTTCTTGTAATTTGTGTTTAAATCTTAGTCTTTAAGTTTAGATTATAATTACGAGCAGATTGTAGCTTATATTATAATGCACATTACAAGTTTACTACTATCTACAAAATATATATATTTGTCAGTACGTTTACTTTACTAACATGTTATATGTAATATCTGAAATAAATATTCAAAAAATTGTATATATGTGTTATAAATCGTGCGGTTCAGAATGTTTTTCTATTGTGTTAGGCCATAAAAGGTCGTAAAATCACTATTTTACTTTTAACGCATTGCGGTATCTAAGAAAAAGTATATATTTAACATACCGCATCATAGGAATTGTGAATCGACCTGCATTCCTAAGGCTTGCCAAGATAAATCGTCCAGACTATATATATATACCCTGTCTCATCGAAATCCAAAAGATTTCTATGAACCTTTGGAACGCCTCTCGCTTACGCCTTACCCAAATATCCACTCCTTATAAATAAGATTTCGATTGCTGTCGCTGCTATACACAGAGTTGAACTCTCATAACAAAAATATGAAACTACGCACTTATTATAAATATTTAACACTATCTGCTGGGCATGTCCGTGTAAATAATTTTTATTCAAAATAATTTCATCGACATGTCTCATTTCTGTCGTATCTTCTTTTGGTAAAGTTTTAAACATTGAATTTCTCACAGAAAAAATAATGTACACTTTACTAGTAAGACGTTGTATCAAAAAAAACTAAATAAATATATCATCACTGCATATTACCCATCTCTGAGTGTGCCACAATCTGCTTTATCGCAAATATCGGTAATGATGATGACATATTTGTACCGTGCGGGCGCTTACCAGGCGTCACCTCATTGGCAATCATTGCTGGCGTGGAGAGTGCACCACAGGGGTCACTTTTGTGCCATTTAAAATTCGAAATATATGGCGTCGGTCGTTATCGAACCCGGTTCCCCAGGTTCGCGTCGAATTTGAATCTCGTGCTTGAATTCTTGAATAATTGTGCGCCCTGTGCTGCCCTCTCTACTTTAGGTCGCAAACTTTTCAATCCATCGTCTTATGATAAAATTTCAATTCTCTCTATTTCAGTGTTGAAATGTGCAAAGGAATATTTTCAACTTTAATTAGATTTCTGTTTGTTTTGAAAAGTTTGAGAACTTGTTCTATAATCAAACAACTCCTCCACATTCACCCACTATATAACAAAATAACATAAACATAAATATCATTACGCCTTCTCGATTCCCGGTTCCTTATTTAATCTCTTTGCGTTATACGCTTCGAAACATCTGAATATCTGGCATTGTTTACATTATCCAAGGTTCGGGTATAAATAGGCAACTGAGCAACGTACATATCTACACTTACAATAAATTAATTGTAGGAATGGTTGGTTATTTTCGATATCAGTGTAGTGGCAACATTGCTTTTCAGGTATTCGGGTGGGACTTGTTGACTAAATTTATACGGAGAAATATGAATGGTGTGAATTGTTTATGGTAGAGAAAAAATGTGGGTGTTAAAATCATTAGTAATATTTAAGTATGAATTAGTGAGTCATTGGAAATAAAACTATGTTATCCGTGTTTTATTTACGGCTTTTACGACCTACAATTTTTACTTGTTTCAATGGAAAGTTATCAAGAAAAATAATAATATAACCAATAATAGTTATACTATAGCATTATCAATTTATAGAGTAATATATCACCTTTATGTTTTTTCAGCATAACTTTTATTAAAATAAATCAATTACGTTTAAAATTTAACAGTATACAGTCTGTCCAGGATAACATGTCCTACATGGAGATCTCAAGTACTAGAAGAGATATGAAGTCGGTTAAGTTAGGCAAAAGCTATTTAAGGATAGGAGGTCATTTTAGCGATGCTTCATTTAACCGACAAAAAAAAATCATAGGTCACTAGATATAAGGGAAATTTAAATTTTGTGGGGTCCCGTGGCTGCGTGCCTGAGTGTCTGCTCGAGAACCCGGGGAACCGGATTCGATCTCGACAGGCGCCAAATATTTCCAATTTTAAATGGCACAAAAGTGACCCCTGTGGTGCACTCTCCACACTAGCTATGCCCGTGAGGTGACATATGGTAAGCGCCCACACGGTAAAATATATCGTCATCATTATAGATGTCTACATGTGTTGTAGATACTGGCACACTCAGAAATGGGTAATATGCCGTGAGGATATATTTATTTATAAATTTTGTAGTTTTTTTATATAGACAGAATACAGATAACTTTTAAGACTGTGTCCGATGTCGTATTTTAGCGTTTAGTATTTAGGTCTTCTTTATATAAATACAACTCCGAATGGCACACTAGTGACATCCATTGGTTTGTATGGCAACAAAAATGAATTATACAATTCGATTTAATTTGTTAATATTATATTTCATAAATAGAACCTAAAGAATTATATCAACGAACATGATTTGTTTAATTATTGTACGTCATCTTCAAGGCATAGTGTGCTTCTGCAAAACCCGAAAATATAATTCCTAAAATCCTAAAAAATGACGTTATTTAGGGCATATAAATTTAGGATTTAGATATTAGGATGATAAAAATGCAACATCGCCTAAAAATTACTGACTTTTGTTTGCACTTCTTTATGGTACTTTTTAACTCTTTCAAATGGCTCAACTTTAGCATCATAACTAAGAATTCATTAATAATAAAAAAAATGAGCATCGCCCTTGGAAAGAACTTGACAAGTACCCTAAATATGTGCAAACCAAAACCCATTATGATTTCATATATAGTTATTTGCAAAAATAGAAAACTGCAAAATTAATATTTTCACCTATATCTAGTGACATATTTTTTTCTGAATATTCGCTAAAGCGGCCTCCTAGTGAGTGGGGCCACTTTTATTTAAGGTATCCTACTTCGTACCTCTTATGGTTTTCAAGATCCTCGTGTTAAATACTTTATCGTGGACAACCTGTATATAGCTGATAATAGGCGTAACTTTAAAAGATGCCCCAATAAAAGCACCAGATTTAATATGTAAATGATACAAATCAATTTTTAATTAATCAGTGTGATTTTAATTTAACATTGCCGGGACTGTACACGCAAAATCATTAACATCTCAATCAAGAAAACGAATTACTTTATATAATTTTAAATACTTCACTTTCTGCAGGATTTCCTGCTACGCCACTGTCAGCCACCACCGCCATGTTAAAACAGTCATAACCCGTCAGGCAGTCATTTGTTTTCATCGTGAGGCAAATGTTCCGTTCACAAAAGACGCGCTGTCAAAATATTTCACACAAAGCTCATAAAATGCTATCAGCTTGACCTAGCTGAGAAATGCTTTGTGGTCACTGGTTTCGTGAGTGATGATAGGTTAGGGATGCAAACTGGGTTAATTACTCTGATTGTGACGTCACCAGCGCGAATATCAAACGCTAATTGCGGGGTTTCCAGTCTCCATAAAAAAAAAGAATTTAATATGTGGGTCATAAATGCAAGGACGAAATTAATTTTATCCCGTCGCTAACATAATCAAAAGATTTATAAATTAAGTCTTAAAATCTAGTTTGTTGAATTATCGTGTGCATTGACTTTTTTAGGGAGGGGGGAGACCCCAATGCTTCCACTGTTTCTACTGTTGCTTTCATTTAAAATTATAGTGGTGAACCAATGAGTATCCCTATTTTGCTTGTTGTGTACGCCACTGATACGTTATAACCTCGACAAGAATCTGGCAATCTTTCGAGTAACGCTAACAAAATGCCAGGATTATTCTGCGCTATTTAACACTTTCAGTATTCTCTGCTCGCCAAATGTAATCTTGTTTATTGTTTCAACTTCACCGTATACTCCTACTCCTATATTAAGAGTAGACGACTAATAGTTCATTTGGAATACAAATATATAAACCCCCGATTTCATTTTAGATAAGGGTGTTAGTTTCTATGTTTTATTTCCTAAGGAAATTGAAAACTAGCGTATTTACATAGATAAAACATGAGAGGTATATAAGTCTAATATGAAATTAATTAAGGTTAAAGAAACTGCATAATTTACAAAATGAGTTGACGATAGGTACAATCTAATTAAAATGTACTTTTAATTTCCAAGAAAAACCTAATTAACTTTTTGTTCATAATTACATTTATATATTTTTTCTATTAATAAACACAAATAAATATGGTTTCAGTAAAAAAGGAAATTAATTATTAATCACAACTTTCGTCATTGAAGGTTTTAAAATTTTGAAATGTAATACATATCATAATTTGTTCAGATTAATAAATTGATAAAGCTGTGTTCACCCCTCCCCCCTTTGTTAGGTTAGGTTATGTCTCGAGTTATGCTAACGTTCGTTTTGAAAAATCAGAGCGTCACGTTTAACTATTTATTTTGTTAAAGCTAAATGTGCAAATGTGCCGACACCAGTGGCTTAAATCTGGTGTGGTGGGTTCGAATCCTACTTAGTGCATGGATGTTTGTGTGTGCGTACTTTCATAATTTTATCTCTATCTCCGCGCTGTGGTAAAAGTCAAAGAAATAGTTACGGAAAAAAATCAAAGAAAATTTCATCCCCATACATATCAATACATTTGTATAAAGAAGTGTGTAATAATAAATAACAATAAAATAATAAAAATGTGCAAATGTGTTGTAGGTGTTATTTAAACCGTGAGGTTATATATTGAAGCACGACGCGCAGCAGAGTGCTGCAGTAAAACCGAGCGTTGTATAAATACCTAACCCACACATGTATTAAAATTTTTGGCCGAGATATCTATTAAAATGTGTATTTTCTTTAAACTTTGCTTGTTAACCCTAAACTATTGTTGTCATCAAGCTATAGCTGCATTAAGATTCCCATTGTTAAATACAGAATTTGCACTTTGATTATTTGATTTATTTAAGAATGTCTATGCTGGAAGAAAATTAAGGTTATGTATATTAGTTTGTACATATATTTAGTTCTAGTTTCTAAACAGACTACATGAATCATTCTAATGTTACATACGTTTTTCGGCATTTTTTATTAAAATGAATTTCATGCTTTTGAAATAATATAAATAAACAATTCTCATCAATCATTCAATAAAGTTTATCATTTGAAAATTTTGACACATTGACATTGCCGATTGAGAATTATTGTTTGCTAATGCTAATAGATGGCGTTGGCAGATTTAACTAAAAGAAATTCAGTTTTGTTTATTTATTTATTTATTATGATTACTATTATTATTACTATTATTATTATTGAACGATGAATTGCGGTAACTAGCGTTTTTGTAGGTACTCATTATTATTAGAAAGTAGCTTTATTTATTAATGGCCTCTTAAAACTTAAAAATGTGGGTGTTTATTACTTCATTCGGTGCAGTAAAGTCAGTGCAAGTGTAAAATCACATCTACCATAGATTTCAACGATGTGTGATTATTATGATTACAGTTCAGGAGGACAAAATAGTTATTTATGTATTAAGAGCGTAAGGACGCTTTTATGGCCTGCGGCGGGATTTTGAGCCCGAGGCGTAAGCCGAGGGATAAAAACACGTCAAAGGCCATAAAAGCAAGTTACGCTCGTGGTACATACAAAACTTTATGCACGGACGAAAATTTTCAAATTATGAGTGTTAGAAAAATTGTATCGAAAAGAATTTGTCCTCGTACATCAAGTATCTAGTGTTGCTATGAAAGCGGAGAACAGTTTATTGTTTGTTTATTAGTTATGTCATTTGAGTTTTATTTTGTGTATCTCCGTGCTTTCCATATAAATACCACAAAATTAATTTTTTCATTAAAGAATATAAAAAAAATCGATTTGTAATAAAAACTTTTCATGTTGCCTGTTTAAATTGTTTATATTGTAGGTTATAATTTGGTTTGACGTTTCATTATAACCCGGCGGGCTATAATGAGTCCCGTGGGCTATAAAATGACGTTTATGTCAAAGAAATTCGTGTATAATTGTCAAATTACGATACGTCCGTGCATAAAATATATTATTACTTTTTTGTAATCTTTCGACAGTGGAAATCAGTTGAATTATTAAATAATTTATCAAATTATAATCCCCTTTCAATCTATCAGAAAATAATCTGAAACTCCTAACCAAAATTAGCTATTCATCATTCAAGATGGCGTCGCATTACAGGAATAAAGGCCTAAGTGTCTGTTTTTATGCCTTCCTACTCGTAAAGCACTTGAATATGAGCGGAGCCAAACAGCCATGTAACTGTTTTTGACGGGACGGGGACTCCTGAAGATGTTTCTTCTTAGCGTCTCTTTCAAAGGGTAGTTACAACGAGAAAATATTTGAAGAGTCCTAGTAGGTTGGGGACGTCCCATTGGTCGTAGAGACGACATAATCGTAAAATATCCATTTCACTTTATTAGAACAACGGCGAGTAAATAAAGAACTTCTGCTGGTTGTAAATGTGAGATTTATAACAATTCTTTACTTACATCAGTTTCGTATCATGTCCACCTAATATGTTTGTATTGTACTTATTCGAAGTTTATGGAAGTCGTAAGATTTTTAATTAGATTTTATGGTTTCTGGTTGATGAAATATTCTATAAAGAATTTCCGCTCTGTTAAGTTTATGTTAGGTTATTTTTACTTGAACATAATACAACATAATGAAAGTCTAAATATGCTTATATTTAAAGATAATCTTTTCTAAATAAACATTAATGAAGGTGTTACCCCTTAAATTTTCTTACAAAAGATTACTTTTATAATCGACTGGAAATTGACATTTTACTGAAAATTTTGTAATTACTTAATGACAAATCCCGAAAGTTCAACCATTCAGAATTCTCTGTTTTAAAATTAGGCGAAATAAATTCAAAAATCAGGTTTACACCGTTAAAAAATTCAGAAGAAATATTTAAATTCGAAATGATCAACGCCCTCTTGATAGCTTCTTTCATTGTCAAAATATTCACCTCTAAATTTAAATTTTAATTCTTATTTTCTAAAAATACTCATTACCCAAAAATAGGTTGAAATAAAAAAATCTTGTAACTTCGCCATTCAAATTTACGGATTTTTTTTTTTATATATAAATATACTACTTAAGTTTCAAAATTTTTGCTCAATTGGCCGTTGTCTTTTTTTAAAAAAAGTATTTTAAATGAAAGTTTATGCAATGTATATCACAGTAATAACAAAAATAATAATTTATTATTTTCGTAAATAATTTATAATAAAAAGATTGACGCCAGAAATAGTCTCGAAAAACAACCACCCACTTTTGTGACGTCGGAGTACATACACATGTCATTCGTAGCCAATAGGAAAGCAGTTGTTTATATAAATAAAAGTAGGGGATAGTTTGTCGCATGTTAAACTGTATGTACTCTGACGTCACATTCTGTTTCAAATCACGTGACTTTTTAAATATTACACATTTCAAAATTTAATTGTAAACTATCTAATGGATATAACGTAATATTTTCAAATTTGAGGCTCTTTAAAGAACAATATCTTTTAAAATTTAGTACTTAGATTAGAAGTCATATAAACATTCTTGCAACAGCCCTATTAATTAATACCAAATATCTGAAAACCTCTGAAAATGAGTTCGAGTTTTTAATATTTCAGATATTTTATTTCGAGGAACATTTTATGCAAATTGATAAATATACCTAAGTGTTTCATCATAAATAATCAGTGAAGTTGTTGAAGCCGTATCTCATACAATATACAATTTTTAGGCATGGTCAAATTTGTAGAACCTAAAAATGAATTGATTTTTTTTCTTCTAAAAATGGAGTAGATAATATTCGATATGTAAATTTCAAAATTTTAAACAGCATGTGGATATTTGCATTCAAATTTATACAAACATTGTGCAGTTACAGTTTGAATTGATTTCTTAAAAATAGACCATTTTTAGATGCATACAAATATCTAAAAATAACATTCATGGAACTTATTTAATTATAGAAATATAGTTTGGTTTATTTGCTGTATTTACCTTGGAATCAATTTCAAAACCAGTGCAATCATTTAATAAATTGTCCGAATCTATTAAATGGGAAGACTTGATTTTCAAAGAAATCGTGTATCAAATTATTAAAATAAAAAAAAAATCGTGTATCCTTTAAAGACATTCTATATATTCTGCAGAAGCTTAATCAATTTGAAATTTATCTCATTTATAATGTATTGTTTGTAGCGTTTTACATTATTAATAGTAATTTACGTAACAAGACCTGAAAGTGATACTTCACTGGGTGAGCAAGCATATTTCAGAGCGAACCGTAGACGAGCTTTGGAAGCTTGTAAGCTCAATAAAGACGCTTTCAGGTCATGTTAGATACAATATTTTTTTCGCGGTCCTGAAAAAAGAATAAATAAAAATATATAGGTTACGAAATAAATAAATGAACAACTAATTGCCATGGAAACATTCACCTTTACGGGTTCCGGGATCGAAAGTTTCTTTCTGATGCCTTATAGGCAATTTTCCGAGGTAGCTCAGTACAAAATAATCTCCGTTCTCAAAAGTGATCAGAAACAGCTTATTTTTTGGTCGATTGTGAAAAAAGTAATATTTATTTATTCATCAAAAATATCAGAAGAAACTGCTAGTTTATTCATGGTTAAATAATGGATGTAATTAAAAGAATATATATAGTTTAAAATTTAATCGATTCCGAACTTTTGTTGTTAGTTCCAAACTTTAAAATAGTGTTCTCTCATGTATACGTTTTAGTTTTAGTCTCATCCTCTTAAATTTAAAAACTAATTTAATTAAAATGTTACTTCTTTTAAAATTAAAGTTCAGTAAGTACTTTATGTCAAATAAAACTACAACTGAACTTAATAAAGTAGGAATACTCCGAAGTAAATAAAATATCTCCTAATGAAGAAGCATTTGTGTTAAATTTAGAAATAGCACTAGAAATTAAAACTTTCAAGTAACAAATTCCCTTCCTGTCAAAGTTTTTTGCAAGATCGATGTAAGCCTTGGAGAAAAAGAACAAGAGGCGATCAAAACTTGTATTGTTATCAAATTTCATAGCGCTGGGCCTTTCACAATTCAATAATGCCGAGATTTCTTTCATTTCGCAACGACTGCGATCCCGTAAGTAAATGCAATTCTCTCAATGGATTTCCTCCTGGTTCAGTATAAACTTTTTTCTCTCCCTTTTATTATATTTCCCAAAATGAAACAAATAGCTCTTTGAGTGCGCCTTGACAACGGCAGGGATTAGTATCTCACAAAAAAATGAATTTCGCTGTTATTCAAATGGTGGACATTCTTCTCGAATTACGTCGAGGGAAGAGTAAATAGTGAGTACTTTGTACATTTTGTTCTGCTTTCATTCAAATTCATATGTTTTAAAAAATTATCTAGGTATATAAACCTATACAATGTATTCTTAGTTTATAATAATTATGTAGGTACGTATCTATGTCATGAAAAACCAATAAAGAAAATTTTATAAATTAATTTAAAAGTATTATATTATTATTTGAATTGCAAAATAAATCCGAAAGCAGACGGAAATATCTTGTGGAATGGTTTTCTTCGGTGTCATCGATACGAACTCCTATCATAATGATCGTCAATGATTATGTAGTACTGTTTCAGGGATTTATATATCTAAATTGTAAAATTAAGTTGTCCTAAAACTTGCTATTTTCTTTCTGAATTTTTCCAATACAATACACTAATAGTTATTTGTATATCAAGGACAAGGGGCACACAATATTTTTTGCAACTAAAAAAAAATATGTGATTATAAATTTTATGGTTTTAAACAATTTAATTCATTGGAATAAAAATGCGGCTTTCATGGGATTGAGATTTGATAAAAAACAATTAGTTTTGTAAAAAATCGTTGAAAAAAATTATACAATTTTTAAAATAATTATTTTATATTTATTTTATTCAATTTTGACGTTTTAAACTGTCATTATTAACTCCATAGCAACAACTATAAGTAACACTTATTCACAAGTGAATTCAAATTTTTTAAATCACTCTCACAAAATTTTAACTCACTCTTCAACAAATAATGCATTTAAAATAACATCAGGCACGAAAATAACACTCACCGCAGTATTTATTAGATATTATCAGCCATTTTCAATATATTTCACGGTACAAATGACAGACAATAAAGCATTTTAAATACATGACTTGACGTCTATCAGCGACGATTGTCATGCTCAGCCTACTAACTGATCAGTTTTTTATTTTGTCAAAATTAAATATAGTGGAGTGCCGTAAGACAAAAAAATGTAAAAATCTCGGAACCCGGTTCCACTGAATGGATTTTTGTGAAACCTTTTCTATTACATTGTTAAAAGTTTAAATAAAAAAGTTTACCTATCAAAATTTGCCGATCTCAATTACAACAATTTTAACAACAATTAATTGAAAAATGAGAAAAATTAGAATAAAAAAATTTTATAGTAAAGATTTGTATTTTATATACAATAAATTTTTTTTTATAGTAACTTCAAATTGTATTTATAATATTTATAAATAAATGTAAATATATCATCACGGCATATTACCCATTTCTGGGTGTGCCAGTATCTACAACACGGCCACGGGACCCCGTGCAAAAAAAAATTACATAAAAAAAATTATACTAAGGCGAGTTGTTTAAAATTGTATACATATCGGACCGAAGATATAAAAAAAAGGTAAAATATACTGCATTAATAAAAGAAGACGAGATATTTAGAAAAAAATAACATTGAAAAATTTTCAGTCAATTATCTACATTACTCGTATCGTCGTCATCAACCTCATCAATTTGGATGATAGGTGATGGATTAGTGCAACTGTTGCCATTGCATTCTAAGCAAGCTACACTGCAATTCAATCCACTTTTCATGCACCCACAAGATGCTTCACAACCTGTTTTGCATGAGCAAAAAATCATTTTCAGTAAGGTCTGTGGAGCTGGAAGTTGCATCATCCGGATTCTACCTTCTTCGTTTGTTCCATTTTATTAGAAACTAACACCACTTCTAAAATTAACAAACATTTCACAAAGTGACATGTCAAAAGTGAGAAGACATGTTTGGTTTACTTGAATTAGCCATAACCCTAAAATACATAGGCGTGACAAGCCGAGACAACAGCTCCTTCAGAATATACGAAATATAATGACTGTCTTTATGATAACGATTTTTCTTATCGTTTGTTGAAAAAATAACATATTTGTTCTTATTAGAAATCAATTTGTGTTCCTCAATATACTTTTATTATTGACCCCTAACAGAAGATGTTCTCGTCGAGCTAATGAAAAGAACAACGAATCATAAAATACGGAGATATGTCGAAACAATCCGATGTTATCCGATTAGCCTTGTAAATTTGTTGGCATACTCTTTCTCTCTCTAATTTTCGTTTCTCTCTCGGACTGTCGTTTCTGTATAAATGTTTATTCTGTGGTGTAGTGTTAATAAATATCTATGTAGTATATACAGGGTGTCTCTTAAATAGGGGGACAAGGCTTAACCACAGATTCCTGAGGCTAAAATAAGACGATTTAACCAAACTTGCTTCTACCGGAAAGTATACCATTTTGTCAGAATTCTGCTTCAAAGTTCTTCGAAAAAAAATAAAATTAATTTTGCTTATAATAATCGGACGCTTTATTCGATTTGGATGAAATTTGGTATGACAGTTTATATGGTTATAAGTTATCTTTTAAGGTGATACTTTTTATTATTAGTGAACCACTAGTGTACGAAACTTAGGTCTCCCAACATTAATTAGACAGTAACTTTTTAAAGGCAATGCCGAAAACGTGAAATTATTTTTCTTCAGAAAGATACATTCATTAAAAACTACTTGTTTGACATTTGGATAGACTGCTAGATTAAATTTATTTTAAAAATTTAGCAGTGCTGTCACTCAGATTTTATTTTTTTCTGTGTGAACCGTAACAGATATCACAAATTACACAGAGAGACAAAAGTTTACTAATGAATGTATCTTTCTGAAGAAAAATAATTTCAATTTTTCGGCATTGCCATTAAAAAGTTACGGTCTAATTAATGTTAGGAGACCTAAGTTTCATACAATAGTGGTTCACTAATAATAACAAGTATCACCTTAAAAGATGACCTATAACCATATAAACTGTCATACCAAATTTCATCTAAATCGAATAAAGCGTCCGATTATTATTATAAGCAAAATTTTTTTTTCGAAGAACTTTGAAGCAGATTTCTGTCTAAATGGTACACTTTCCGGTAGAAGCAAGTTTGATTAAATTGTCTTATTTTAGCCTCAGGAATCTGTGGTTAAGCCATGTCCCCCTATTTAGGAGACACCCTGTACTTATTTGTTGCAATGATGGAGGATTGAAACAATAATTTTCGCGATCCAAAGAAAGTTTTTCTCTCCGCTTATGATGAGCACTAGGTGGGTTGTCGACCCACAGTGTATATAAACGTGGGTGTCGATGTTGAGTGACGTAACGCAGTGATGTGATGGGTGTCTTGTCGCTGTTAATATAGGAAATAAACGCTTTTGACACCATTGATGGATTGCTTTGTTGGTGAACGACTACATTGTTGTTGTAAATTTCAATCCTGTAATGGCTGCATACAATAAAGCGAATGGTTGATTAGCGAGATGGATACTAAATCAAAATCTATCTACTGAACACACACGCAAAATGATTAGGCATGAACGAGTTGATTTAAGTGAACATAATGTAGAGCTCAAATAATGAATACGCATAAAAAATGTTGTTTCATCAAATATACTAAGTGCTGTCAGCAAACAAAAAGCTCCATTTACTGATATATCAATGTTTTATTGGGATAAATAATATCTTGTTTTATGAAACGACGTTGGTTTAGTGGATACTGATTCCTGTAGGTTCTTACAATAAGATTTTGGTTGTTCTTGCACGTAATACTTGACTCCCAAAAAACAAAAAAAAAAAAAAAAAAAAAAAAAAACAAAGAAAAAACGTGTCTTATATGGGAATTTCATCAAATACATAGTCGATTAAATTGGACAAAATTGTCCCATTAGGGCATTCCCATGTTGATTTTTTTTAATCAATATCTACCAATCTCATCAATAAAAAAAGAAATTGCATTCCTTGTTCTTGCATTAAGCCACATACAGGGTGTAACAGAAATAAGTAATTATATATTTAACCAGTGGCAGAACTCGGCGAGAGCAACAATATTTCTAAATAACATTTTTTTGAATTCTCATTTTTTTTTTAAGTAATTTAGAAGCAGGTATTGAATTTTTCTTACAAATCTTTGAAGATTTTTAACACTAAGTTTACAAAAAAAGTTTCTAAAAAATGTTGTTTTTCTCGGCTTCTATCACTGGCTCGATCACTGGTTAAATTTAATGTACTTCTTTCTGTTATACCCTATATTTATGTTATCTGATATATTATACTAATTTGTTTTACTTTTGTTCTAGGTAAGTACCAATACTTTTTATAACGTTCTTGAACTTCAGTAAAGTGGTAAGTCATTTTTCATGATGTGACAGTTATTATTCTGTTCTGATCGTATTACGAGTACACGTCTATGTCCTATATTAAAAAATTTTATGAAACAACTCTTGTTTACTATTTCAATTAACCAGAAGCCCACTTTCTATTATCTGTTCCATATTTTCAACCTTCTTTTTGTGTTATCATCCTTGAGAAATCATTTAAAACTAATTTTCGTTTATGATCCAAAATTAGTTAGTCATTATATTACATAATCATTACTAAAATCTGCGAATATTTAAAATATTTAGATCACCACAATCTGCAAAATTTATGGCATTTGCGTTGCGTCGTTTAATTTTATTTTATCTTAACATTGGTGGTGACGCGACTATTCTGTTAATCACTGATTATAAGTGTGGAGTTTATAAACTTCTGTGTTAACCGCCGTAGTACAAACGAGTATGTCAAATTGTCTGCACTACCCGTAACTACTAAAACTAACTACAAGTTTCGTATTGCTAATGAGCTTTTATATATTCAATTAAAGATAAGATGCTAGGCAGACTGATGGTGATATTGTGGTTTTGATAACTCTTGCGAATAATAAGTTGCGAAAGAATTCATATCATTTAAATTCCCTTCAGTTAAATATATCTTCGTTTTTATTTAAAAAATGTACCTACATTTAGTGATGCTGCGAGACGAGATATGGCGAGAAACAATCCACTCTCTCTGCATCTCGTCTCGTCATATTTATTCTTACTTTCTTTCGAGAGTCTCGAATTTCTTGAATTTATAATTAGAAATAGTATATAAATTAAAATTACAAGCAACATGAATTTAATAAACTGATTAAAACATTATTTTACTAAGTCTGGTGTTTGAATGGTAGCTAAAAAATAGGTAGGTACTCTATATTACTCGTTGTTGGGTATAGCAATCTGTTTTGTACGCTAATATTGGTAATTATGATTTTTGCACTTGAGGCTAGCGTAAAGAGTTTGCCATAGATGTCACTTTTGAGCATTTTATTTTTACTAAAACGCAATAAATCTAAAATTAATAAATAAATATGAATGTAAATGAAGAGGCAATTAAAATATTTATTTATACCGACAAATATTTTGCTATTTTGCATATTTTAATTAGAAATATTTACGTAATATAAAAAAAAATAGTACAATCGAGATCTCGAATTTATACTCTCGTCTCGAGCAAATCTCGAGGGCATTACTCTGGTCTCGTCTCAATAATCTCGTCTCGAAAATTCGAGAAATTCGAGACGAGATCTCGCGGCATCACTATCTGCATTATATAAGGTGTGTAAATCTAAAAGTAAGACATAGGCGTTTAACATGGGAATTCAGCTTTCCTTTGCGCAAACGTTACCTAATTATTTTATACAAAAATACTTCAAATAAAAGTTATAAGTAGATATTTAAATTTTGCATCTAAATTATGTGACACAATTGTTCTAGCTCTTTCATATAAACGTAAAAAATAATTATAAAGTTACGGTTTTTATGAGCTTTTAGTCTAGACAGCCAATGTTTTATGACAAAAAATAAACAAATGCATTGATTTTAACTATCAATTGGAACTAAAACATCTATCTTTTTGTGTTTTGTGTTAATTTACTGCTCTACTCAAAATTTAGTTATAAATAACAGTTAGAAATAGCGCATTTGTTTATTTTTTTGTCATAAATCCATGGCTGCCTAGACTAAAAGCTCATAAAAACTGTAACGTTATAATTAAGCCTCCGTTCACTGGATTATTGGATTCAATTGGAAAATATATCTGAGGTTTGGTTCTGAGTTTGGGGTCGGTAAATGTTACGGTTTGGTTCCGGTTTTGGTTCGGGATCAATACCCTGTTCATTTTTTAAAAGAAGTCAGTGTATACCGTGTTCACGTTAAATCAAAAATTCCAATTAAGTCACAAATTAGCCTACTGACGTAAAACTTCGCAGAGTCATTAATGACAATTCAGATAATTACAAAAAAATAATACGGAGTGTTCAATAACAAAAAAAAAAAAAATTGAAATTGGTAAAATTTATTCAAAAATGTAAAAAATGATATAAAAATGTAATCCTGTTGTTGAAAGTGATGTAGGAATATTTAAATTTGGGTATATTTACAATTTTTTATTAAAATGGTTGTTGTTTCCCTTACCCACTTTCTTTTATTTTTTACATTACCCATAAGCAATAATCTAAAACATTTCAATCACTCAAAATCCTATTAGCTGCCAGGCCCTCTGACATAACCTATTTGTATTTATTGTGAAAATGACATGTCAAATAGTATTTCCGCTTTTACTTGGTGTTGTGTAAATTGTGGAATAAAAAATCCCCAGAGTTATATTGCCAACTGAATTATTTCTTTTTGATCTCTCTGTAGTACTCTATAGCAAACTCAAACTATGAACGAAGAGGCAATGTTACGTTTGTCAGTAAATTGAATAATATAAATGAACAAAAATATCATATCCATATGTTGCAATGCATGATTAAAACCCTGAATTTTGTTTTTATTTCTCCGTCACTGGTCCACTCCAGTCCAATCCAATCAACCTGCAAACATTCCGCATATCATCTCGACGCACGTTTAACAAGCTGTAATTCTGTCCTCTCATACATACAACACTGTCCCTTGCTCACTGCATCCGGTTGGAGACCTGCACGGCCGATCGGCTTTGATTTATTATACGGAGACAATACGCGTATCCGACTGCCCGTACGTGCTCAGCTTCGAATATGTGATTCCGACAAACCAAAAAGAAGAATTTGACTTTGTAAACGGGGCAGTTGTAGTTGTCATCATAACGACATTATTGAATGATGTGGAAGTGAATCGGATATAACATACTATATTTGAATAAAGCTGCATGCTGATATATTCATAGAATATCTCGATAGAAGGAACTGATCATCTATGAACGGGTTGAAAACATTCCGGCCACTGAGTTAGGTATGACAAAATTTTGTGCTAGGTGAGTTACTACTAAGACGACATGGGTTCACTACTTTCATCCTGATTTAAAGAAACAGTCAACAGGTAAACATTTTACTACCTCCCAAAAAAATCAATCACGTTAATTCAAACAATTCCAATTATACTCTGTTTCATATTACTAATTCTGTATTGTAGAGAACAGGGCCTAGATTTGAACTCTCTGAATTGGAGCCAAATATACAAAATGTAATTTCAGACTAATGTTATTGTACAGGGTGGAAAAAATTCGAGTTCCTTATATGAAAAATTCTTATTATGCGCGCTACCGAAAATTGATTAGGTCTTTATGGGCCAACTTATTGATACAACTTTAATAGGCACCACAGGAATTTTCTATCGTCTTTTGTTTTTGAGCTACAGGCTAAAACTTGTTTTTCTCTTATTTTAAAAAATATTTTATATCTCGCTTATTATAAGAGATAAAGAAAAATGTTTAGATACTTTTTTTTTCGTAGAATAACGTGTTATTAAACCTTAAGAATTCTCGAGATATAACATAAACTTAACCCCCAAAAAATAATAATTCAAATTTTATCCATGTTTAAAACAAAAGAATGTAGTTTTGTTATGCATCATTGAAAAGCTTATAAAATAAGGAAAAAGATGAAACCTTTTTAACATAAATAAATAAATATATCATCACATAGTACCCATTTCTGGGTGTGTCAGCATCTACAACACATGTAGACATCGGTAATGATGACGATATATTTTACCGTTTGGGCGCTTACCAGGCGTCACCTCACGGGCACTCATAGCTGGCGTGGAGAGTGCACCACAGGGGTCACTTTTGTGCCATTTAAAATTGGAAATATTTGGCGTCTGTCGGGATCGAACCCGGTTCCCTCAGGTTCGCGACCAGACACTCATAACATATGTGCCTATTTAAAAATATTGGGTGGTAGTATCAACAAGTGATTAAGGGTGATTAACTAGAAGATGACTAGCAATGTTTTAGCGCTGTCAATCGTTTATGGATTATTTTAGAGAAAAATATTTCAAATAAAAGTTGCGTACAATTAATTTTTCTATAACTGCTATTTGAATCAATTTTCTCTAAAATTATCCATAAACGATTGACAGCACTAAAACACTGCTAGTCATCTCCTAGCTAAACACCCTTAATCACTTGTTCATACTACCACCCATTGTGTTATATCTCGAAATTTATTAAGTTTTGAAAAAATCTAATTTCAACACGTTGTTCTACGTAAAAAGTATCTAAACAGTTTTTCTTTATATCTCATGATAAGCGAGATATGTGCTATTTTCTAAATAAGCGAAAAACAAAAGACAATAGAAAATTCTTGTGGTGCTTATTAAAGTTGTCTCAAAAAGTTGGCCCATGAAGACCTACATCAATTTTCTGTAGCGTGCACAATAAGTAAGTTTTTCATACAAGGATTTTGTTCTACACTGTTTACATAACCTCACAGAAAATAATTGTGTGTCTCAGTGTTAGACCGTGACATTTTCAAAACACCCGTGTAATGTAAACTTCGATTACTATTTTAAGTTGGGGGAGGCATTTTTGATTCCCGAAAAATTCTTCGTTGAAAAAGTAAACATTCACTAGTTTCAGTGGATAGTGAGTACACATTACCACCCCTGTGTCCTGTATATACAGGGGTCGTAAGCACCCTTCACATATATAAACATCGTACAATCGATATTAGTAAGCACCAAATTTTCCTAGTAAGACATGTACACAACTTAAATTTCGTTTGCCAAACAATCTTATTGCTTATACTTATACCCTTTGCCAATAAGATGTTCAAAATAAGATCCACAATATAGTAAAGGGATGCCATATTAGAAAATATAAAGAAACCGTAGTGCTTCTCCGTGCGTAATAATTTGCACAATGACAAATGATACACATGATTTATTACTCTTTAGCAGTAAACCCGCAACACACACGGGCAAGATTAGAAATAAACATACCTTCAAATGACAATAAAGGCGGAAGTATAAAAACACAAATAGAAAAATCTGTTGTGGCCAGCACAAAACCTCTCGCCATTTCTATATTACAACATCCATACATACACACAAACACACAAACACACACACACACACACACATACACACATACACACATCCACACATCCACACACACACACACACACACACACACACACACACACACACACACAGACATCATTTTAAAAATGTTATTATCGGATTCTAGGGACTTTAAATCGTGCTTATTCAATAAAATCTGGATATGCGAATTTTAGCATGAATCCAATACCTCTCTTAGCGAGAGGTAAAAACCAACGTTTTGGCCCTATTTTCACATTTTATATGTCAATTTCCCCTGAAGAAGGCACCAGTTTATGGTGCCAAAACGTTGGTTTGTTAATAAAAAATACAGAACATTAACTAAAAAGGTAGTATTATTCCAATTATAAAAATTCATGTACATTTACCAATAAATGCAAAACATGTCCAAAAATATATATTTACGTAAAACCATCAAGAGGAAGGATTTGTCGTAAGAAGAGAGGATAGAAGTAGAACATGAAAGTTCCTTCATTATAACTTGAAATGGCAGTTATATAAGGAAGAAATTAGAAGCACAATTATCCTGAGAAAGGCAGCATATTGTAAAATAGAAGAACTATTAATAGTAAGGCGCCTTCATAAGGAAATACGAAAAAGCTTTGCAAAACTTTATGTAGATTCTTGTTCTGTATGGATGCGAAACACGAACTTTGAGGAAGAAGAAAAAGTACTTGAAAAGTTTTGAGATGTCAGGAATGAGAAAGTGTTGAGACAGATTAAAGAAGACGGAAGAATGTTGAGAAAATTAAGAAAGAAGAAGGCGAAATGCATTGGACATTTATAGAGGGATTGTATTCAATAAATTATAATTGAAGAGAAAATACATGAAAGAAGTACTTCTTCCTTATGAACATTATATTTTCGTCAAATATAAAAATTAATATTATGTTCTGACGATGCGAAACGAATGTCATGCCTGCCACGTGATCGAAGAAGTGAACTGCAAAGACGTATTTGCAATCGACTATCATCAAATTACAGTTATTTGATCACCCTGAGCCTAGATCGAATTCATAGGCGTCAGGAATATAATACCCACGCTCCCAAGCACGGTAGATTTGTTTGATGTCACTGGAATGTTCTATTTAATTAGGTTAATGAAAGGAATTTTAATTAATATGAGATATAAATTGTAGTATGACATGTATCATTTATTTTATCTAAATTAGATCACTCTTTATTTTTTCTAGGGCGCGTTAGTCATATATTGAGTTAGTCGTAATAAATATATTTCATACATGCGGCGTGCAGTATTGCAAATTAACATTAAGATTGACGTCATCAGCGTAATATTCATAGAGCATGGGAATTAAATATTTTGGATCTTCTGCGCCGCATGGTATAAAACAACATTTACCTTTCAAACAAAAACATCTGATGTGGCCAACACAATACCTCCTGTTATTTATTGTTTATTAATTTATAGGCCAATTCTGAACAAATCTGTAAGTCTTACAGATCTGTAAATCTGTAAAAAACTGGCAAAAACGCATCTGTTTTTGTTGATTAATATAAAATTATATATTAAGGTATGACTTACAGATTTGTTCAGAATGGAGCCATTAAATACATACCTACATACAGAGTGTTAAAAACAAAAACCAATTCGGTGTAGGCTATGAACAGAGAAACGTATATCTGATCGTTATTCAATTCAAAAGTCAAGTTCACAGACCATATACACTATTTTAGATAAGAAACGTACATGTTATGCATTGATACCGTATCAATGGCGCCATCTAGTGTATGGAAGCAAAATTAAATGTAAAAACTCGGTCGGTAGAATCATTACCTACAATTAATGTTGCTATATTCGGGTTTTGTAATTAACCATAATTAGTACAATTTGAAGTTGAAGCAATTTTTCACAAAATACTATCATTGCGTAGTATTTTATGAAAAATCTACTTCAACTACAAATTAGTCTTACAAAGATTATATAAAATGAGTAAAAAATAATGCATTTTTGAAAACATTGTAATTTCATTTAGGAAAGGTACAATACTAATAGCAGTTTTTCCATGTTTAAAACTTCCAACCACTTGACAAATAAATCCAGTTGAGTTCAAGGATGTCGAAATCTATAGTTTGTTATTCCTAGAATACGATTTTATAATATCTTTAGCAGTATAATTTGGTACACAATACTTTATTCGTGTCATCTTAAATACTAACAAGTTTTTGCACACAAAGTAACTACTTATATAAATAAAATAAATATATCATCACGGCATATTACCCATTTCTGGGTGTGCCAGTATCTACAACACATGTAGACATCGGTAATGATGACGATATATTTTACCGTGTGGGCGCTTACCAGGCGTCACCTCACGGGCACTCATAGTTGGTGTGGAGAGTGCACCACAGGGGTCACTAACTACTTACTTCTTTAGTAACTACTTATAAGACACAAAAAATATAATCACAGTGATAGTCAAAATTGTTTCAAATGAAAATGACAAATGTCAAAATTCGCGCAAAAAATGAAAAAAAAAAATTGACACACTAATGATACTGGTGTCGCCATCTAGTGTATGGAAGCAAAACTAAAAATGTTATCCCGGTGTCCCCCATTTGCGTTTCCCGGGCCTGGTCAAGTTGTCAAAATTGACTGTGAAATGTAATTTTATGGAGAAAAGAGAATACAGAAGGATGCAGAAAATTGCCATTCACCGTTCTCTAATTTATTTGATTTTAAAAATAAAGATTCAAGAAGAGAAGCCTTTATTTTTTTAGATAACCTTTTCGACAATATCTCCTGTCGAAGTGACATTTTATTAAATAGTTCCAAATTAACATACGTTTCTTTGTTCATAGCCTCCTCCGAATAGGTTTTTTTTTAACACTTTATTTACTCATTCTGCAAACTATATTAAGTTCCTTTGCATATAACTATTGTTTTTTACTATTTTCTTTTTAAAATGTCACCGTTATTAATTTGAAGTGATTAGTTTTTTGGACAGTGACATTTATCCGTTAGTTACATACATTTGAAATATGAACTATGTAAATTTCTGCAACATATAAAGAAAAAGGATTAATATATACATGTAGAAAATTCAATAAGCTTTAATTTTTATTTTTATAATGACAAAATACGAAAAATGACTTTTAATGGTATTTTTTGAAGAAAACCCATTATGACCTTCAAGTAAACTGCCATTTCCGGTTATCTGATTTACACCAAAATTTAATGGTTTCTTTCCATATTAGAATAGATTCACAATGTCAAACTGTGGCTTACGACGTTTTACATATCAAACAGCGCATTCTGTTGGTACTACATTTTGTTTTAGCGCGTAAAATTAATTTTTAAGGCGGCTGTGGCTTACGATGATTGACCAGAATGTCAGGTGTTAACCCAATGCTTCAATTGGCGCCAAAATCGATTTTATTAATATTTCGTGCGTTACGACGTTTGCACTTAAGCCATCGATATGCGAGTTTTAGCACGATCCCTTACCAAGGGTAGTGGAAGGTAAAAATACGAACATAACATATTTAATATGAACACTGAGCATTTGTTTCCGATACCAATGCATCTATATTTATAGTATTCTCCAAGTAAGAACGGCTATTCCATCTCTTAATTTAAAGTGGTTTCGCGATAATAACTTTTCACTTCCCACATTACCTCGGCAGATTTATATTTATGAATGTTGATTACATTAGGGAAGGGGCTGTTCCGTATAACATTAACGAATCATGACGTCAGAGGTATAGAATGACGCCCGTATGATTACTCAAAGGATGACTCATTTGATTAAAGGGTTATAATGAAAAGGGCTAGACGTTTGCACAGAGCATTATTTGTTTGTCCACAGAGAGAACTATATTTATTTGACAAGCCTGGGAATTGCAATAAGAAAAAGTTTCTCGGTTAAATTTACGAGTATAACTCAATGGAAGGGCAGCAAACATGAATCATAAGCACAACGTCTTTTACTCACTGTTCAACACAGCACTCCGTTTTCCAAAAAATATCAACATTGAGATTTTTTTAATTAGGCGACAAAAAAAACCACCTTACATTAAAATGTTTTATGCACAACTGATTTCTATTCTATTTTCTAGTGTAATACCGAACCCGGACATCCTCTTTATTGTCAAATTTTAAAATTGGTATTTTGTTATTTAATTCTTTAGACCGAGATACCGCTTTAATACCGGCACTTTTACCTCCCGCTACCCTTGGTAAGGGAGGTATAGGAATCGTGCTAAAAGTAGCATATCGAGATTTTAGTAAATGACCACGTTTTAAAGTCCCTAGAATACAATTTTATTATTTTCACGATGATGTCCGTATATATGTGTGGATCCTCTTATCCTCAAATATATCAATCGGAAAATTTAGAGAAGTTATATTTCGACTCTATTCTAATATGGGAAGAAGCCATTAGATTTTTGTGTAAATCGGATAACCGTAAATGGAACTTTACTTGAAACACAAAATTGTTTTTTTTTTTTTTTAAAAAAAAAACATTAAATGCCATTTTTCGAGATTAATGTTTTAAAAATTAAAGATTTTTAAATTTTGTACCAGTATGCATTCATACCTTTTTCTATTTAATGGTAAATTTATAACAGAATCTAATTTATAAATCCAGATAAACACAATTCCTTAGTTACATGTATGTAGCTGACAGATAAATTTCAGTGTCAGTAAACCTATCATTTCAAATTAATAATGGTAACGCTTTAAAAGAAAATAATAAATAAAACAATAGTTGTATTGCACGAATGCAAAGGAACATAATATAGTTTCCATCAATAAATATGAAGGTATGATTCTAAATTAATAAAAGTTAAGTGACGGGAGGTATGGTGCTGGCCACATAAGATTTTTACCTCTCGCTAAGAGACATTGGAATCATGCTAAAATTCGCATATCCAGTTTTTAGTGGATTAGCACGTTTTAAGGTCCCTATAATCCGATTATAACATTTTTACGATGATATCCGTGTGTGTGTGTGTGCATGTTGAAACCACGGTTTCTCAAATACTATAGACTATAAGACTTAAAAAATATTTAACTGCAGTTTCCTCAATCTGACAATCCTGGGAAGAGCTGATTAGATTTTGGTAACAATTGGACAACCGGAAGTAATAGTTTCTTTAAAAAAATCTTCTAAATATAATTTTTTAAAAATTTCTGTTACTATTATAGAAGAACATAAAATTCTACATCTGTTTCATTTAAAATTTTTATTATATCTTGCATGATTTATAGATAAAGGCACTGTAATATGTAGAATAACCTAATCGCAGAGGCCAATGCATTAAGGAAACCAGTTGACAAATTCAAATGTTTATAACATAGTTTGTAAATGATAAATGTCGGCGTAAAAAATCAACAGTTTTAGTGACATTCTGAAAGCTTTTTCTGGGAAGTACATTTAATCTTTCTTATTGTTTTATTAATTAAATATTTCAAATTGTAGGTAAAATGCATATATCCATAAGAAATACCGCCATACAATGAAAAATAGATGTAATTAGAATTGTGTGCAGAAGACATGTTAAATACAATAAAAATCAATATTTGGGTAAAGTTCTGTAATTTTTTGTTATAAAACGACGGTTCGATAGCGAAGTGGAATACAATACTTATATAATATAAAATGGAAATGGCGGGAGGTATTGTGCTGGCCACAACAGATTTTTCTTTTCGCGAAAAAATAATATCACTCTGAACTAACGCCACACTGTGTTTCCTCAAAAATATATTTATCTAGTTTACAGTATTCTTTGTCTGTGAACGACGTAAACTAATAGGAATAAAGAAAAATAGAATGCAATATAATATACTTGTGAACAATGAGCCATAAAAATATTGTAAAGTGCATGGAACACGTGAAAACAAATGTTTAAATGATTTGAGATTGAGAAAGCAAGGATCGCTCAAACTAGGCAGGCAGTACGGCAAACAGAAAAGTTACAGATATCGAAGAAAAAGACAAGTAATAGTATAAAAATTTCTTCCGGTATCCCGGTATTAGGAAAACCGGTATTGCAAACCTTAATCCTCTTATTATATGAAATGTACATCATATCGGCTATCAACCGAACAGTCCACAATCGGAAGCACGGCTTACTGTGATTGATTAGTTTTGTAATAATGGTTGTAGCATCACAGGTGGTTATCATCAGCTGTGATGTCGCCACTGTCGCTAGTCCAGCCGTGCAAGTTCCGGTATTGTTGTTGCTAATTTCCGGACTTTACCACTAACGTTGGTCGCTGCTGTTGATACAGGACAGTTTGTAATGTTCGCAGTTCAAGTTATTTGCTAATGGAAGCGTATGACTACAAGCATATGGCTGCAAAATTAATACAAGGGTTATAGAGACAATGATAAAGCACAACGAAGGCAGATAGTGCTAGATTGAGCAGCCATTTACTCCGATTCGTATTCTATTAATGCCCAGTTGCACTGTTGTCACTAAAATGTGAAGCTAGACATAAACAAAAAAATACAAATAGAGATTTTGACAGCAATATTCAATTAATCGTTTCACGATTCGTTTCGATACGCTATGGGGTATTCCGGTGATATGAAATTAATGCAAAATAATAACTTTTTTCTATAGTTTCCATCTTCATATAGTAGAAAAATATAATAAAACAAGTTTAATAAAAAGTTTTAATTCATAATTTAATGTTACAAAATTGGAATTGTTACATCTCTACAAACGTCCTTGAAATTTGTGACGTCAAGTTGATAATCTATTGCTCATTTCAAAGTAAATATTTTCGTTTAAAAACACAGGTGGAGACAGTAGTTAACACGCGCGAGTATATTTCTTATTTGACATTTCGTCCACTTTATAATTATTACTCCTATTTTTACCATAAACAAACACAGGACAAACACTGAAATACACGCTGCTACTAAAATCATATGTAAACAAGCAAATGGCTGTCATGAACATGTGGATTTAGGCGCTGAAGTTCGTTGCAGATGTCACCATCGAGTTGACGTCATAAGCGCGCCATGATAAGAAAATTTGAATTGCGATGAAATTTTTTAAAATTCATATCTCCTGTGATGCATACATTTTCTTACTCAAAGTTAGATATTCAGAGTCCTACTGGTCTGTACTAAAGTAAAAAATTTTTTTTAAAAAATGTCGGAATACCCCATTGTCAATATAAGGAACACTTAAAATTTAATGCCAGCAGTGAGCAGTGCAACTGGGCGTAGATGTTTCCAATGGTTGCTAGTTGAGTTAACGTGAAGATTTCTTATTTAATGAAAATTTAAAACAAATTGTACCTTTTCTTCACAAGTAAATTTTATTGCAAAATGTACATTTCTGTTACTCTGTAACCATCAACAATACAAACTGATGATGGCTACAGAAGAGTAACCGAAATTTCCTTTTTTTTAATAAAATTCATTTGTGAAAAAAAGGTACAATTTGTTTTAAATTTTCGTAGTCTATACAGTGATATTAGTCTATGTTCATGTTCATACTCAGATATCGGTAATGATAATGACGAATTTGTACCGTGTGGACGTTTACCAGGCGCACCTCACGGGCACTCATTGCTAGCATGAAGAATGTACCGCACGGGTCACTTTCGTGCTAATTAAAATTCAAAATAATTTCTGGCATCGGTCGGGATCGAACCCGGGTCACTAGGTTGGTGACCAGACACTCAGGAACATGGCCATCATGAGATCTCATAAAAGTAAAAGAATTTATAATACCTATTTGCAGGGTGTCCACTGAGGTCACTTAAAGTGATATTGGTAACTTTTTTCGTTGAATGTAACTAAAGATCACTTTTAATACAAAAAAGTCACTATTGGTCACTTTTTACAAATATTTTGGCTAGAATGCGGTACGGTACTCGCTATGAACTATGTATATACCTCATTCTGAATTCTTAACTGTATATTTTTCAAATAAATATCTTAATTCAAAGTCAAGTCGACATTGATAAAACGAGTAGTAGTTTGGTAACCTATTTTGAATGAACAACGCAAATTAATTTTTTGGGACAATTTTCGTTTTTTTTATCTGCAACTAAAAGAAAATTTGGAAATGTTATAACTGAAATGGCCGTTTCGGGACATGCAAAAACTTTTATCAAGAATACATTTTTTTGTAGAATAAAAAAGTTTTTCCTCTTTGGAACTTGATCCGTGGACAAACTGTATAACAAAATTGATAAAAACAAGACTGCTCTGCTAACTACATTTTTCCCAAAGATGCCAAGACTTGAATAAATAATATATGTTAAATGAAATGTATTTATTATTTTTTTATTATACCTACATTTAAATGTACTTAGGTAGTGTACTTATTATGTGATCGTTTTTCTTTTTTAGAATACATATATTTGTTTTATTTGAGAATTTATTATTTATATTCATTAATGATTTGAAAATGTATTAAATTTTATGTTTCTAAACGAGTCACTTTTGATCACTTTTTTTAAAGCTATGAAGTCATTCAACTTTATATTTCACCAAATTCAGTGGACACCCTGTAATTGAAATTTTAAGTTTTTAGCAGTTTAGGGTTATTAAAAAAATTGTTGTAAAAATATGTATGGGGTGCCATCTACTATACAAAACTGTTACTATCGTTTGAGTGACCAAATTTGTGTTAAAGTGTAACCAAGTGAAGTTATTATATTGTTTTTTAGAATGAAAAATAATATATTTAAATTCCATTTTAATTCTTTCGAAAAAACTTGCATGAGAGTACTTAAGTTACCTGCCTGTTAGTAATTTCCAAATGTTACAACTGCTTTGAAATAGGAGTAGTATTTTTATTTGTAACGATAAAAATAGATCCTCTACTAAAGCAATCAATGATTTGAATCTTTTTATCAGTTTTTTGTTCATGTGATCGTGAAAATATGACCGCTATGCTGAACAATTCTCCGTGATTTGTGTTTTTTGCCGAAGTAAATCAATTCACTTGATAACAATTCGAAATCAGAGTTATGATGCGTAAGTAATGGAATCTGTCAGTTATCGTCCAATAGCAATCACATATTGGAATTATTGTTTTTTATTTTATTTTGTATTACATTTACAATTCAAATAAAATCGTTGCAATGATGTTAAATTTAATTCATTTTCCATGAAGCATGAATGCACATATTTGTAACAAGTATAAAATTTAATATACAAATATATTTGCGACGTATTTAATAATATTTAAATTTAATTTGCATAAACTACATTTATTATAAACTTTATAATATAACTTGTGTCTGGTCGCGAACCTGGGGAACCGGGTTCGATCCCGACCGACGCACAAATATTTCGAATTTTAAATGACACAAAAGTGACCCCTGTAGTGCACTCTCCATGCTAGCAATGAGTGCCCGTGAGGTGACGCCTGGTAAGCGCACGCACTATACAAATATGTCATCATCATTACCGATAAAGCAGATTGTCGTACACTCAGAAATGGGCAATATGCCGTGATGATATATTTTAATGATAAATTCCAACGAATAGTTTTTAACCAATCATGATGCAAAACACTTGAAAATTCAACCAATGGGAACAGTATTATACTGATAGAACCTCGTTACCCCGATAATTTCTCGCTACCAAGAAAATAAACAGTTGTTATTGTTTATAACTGTCAGTGTGACAATTAATGTGTCAAGTTTCATTTTGCGTTGTCTTTGGAATTTATCTCACCAAATACCACATGACCTCTCAGATTTTCTCAGATAAACTTTTATTTTTAAGCACTTATTTTTTTTTTTTCTTTTAAGCAAAATCACTCAAGCAAACTGACATTAGGTAAAACCCCTCCTCCTACGGAGTCGGGATTTACTATGCAGTTTGCTTTCGAGTTTGTTGCTAAGCAAAAAAATTCGTGCAAAATAAAAATTTATCGATAAAATCAGGTCTTGTGATATTACTCGAAGTCTGTTGTTATAGAACATTTATTCATACGAAATCAACGTTTTGGGGTTTTGATATACATTTCAGGTATATATTTTCGTTTTCGTTCACATTAGATAAGTACCGGTTAATACCGGGTATAACTATTTATAATTAACAATTCATAAGAATGTAGAAATATAATAGTTTTTTTTTTATTATTATTTTTAAATACGAAATAAAGCATACAAAAGAAAGATAATAAATTGTTTGGGTTGTTGTGGTAGAAATTAAAAATTGGTCGTCGATAAACCAATAATTTTATGAATTTAAATAAAATATATGGAATTTTAAAAGATTTCAAATGTTATGTAATAAATTTTGTCACTCCCCTTAAAGATAACTTTTTCTCGAAATAACTAAAATATCTTTTCCATGTTCAGCAAAAAAGTTTCGCAAACAAATATTTATTTACATGTAGCTGCTTTCTTAAACACATTTTGAAAAAACGTGTGTAGACTAAAGAAAAAAGCAATAACTACATTCATAATAAACTTAAAAGGGATCCTTTCTAATCCTGTGTACGTACAATAATCCAGAAAAAAGCAATTTAAAATTTAATAGAAGTCTGGTAATACATTTGTAAACTGTTGCGGGAAATAAGAAGCCGGTTCTTCTTGTTATCCCCGGGATAAATTCCCATGTCACAATGCCTTGGAAAGAACAAGGATACTCCCCTGTATTTATAACTGAATGTTTCGCTTTCTGAGGGCCAAACTTTTAAGAGAAAAGTTTCCCCACATCGCCTAATGCTCCGAAACTTTTTTACATTTTTCCATATAGACACGTTTTGATTTATTACCTGTTATATTAAGATTTTTTTGATGTATAGGGGAATTAATAAAAGGTCTTTTTTAGATTGATAAATGATCAAATGTTTAAAAAGTAATTATGTGTATAAATGAAGAGCAATCTTAATATATTACGATTCCTTGAAGGACGAAATGTTGACGTTTTAATAACTTCGTTTTGGATTTGATTTTCAAGGAAATATGTTTTCTATTCTGTAGTCAGGGGATTTGAAATGTCTATAAAGAAAATTACATTTCTACCTTCTGTATACAAATGCAAAAGTCTCGTCTGTAATTTAAAATTACTTTTCATATACAATATCGCAAAATTATATACAGTCGAACATGTTTACTTCCAGGAACATAAATTGAGCTAATTTAACAACTCACTTCCAATGGAATATTTTTCTACATGCATTATTTATGAGGTAGATTCCAAAATTTTCATTCCTAACAATTTTTTCAAAACTGAAGAAAGGATTTAGAGGAATTATTTAAATAATTTTAGGTTATCGTAATACCATACTGTTATTATGACATAACAGGACTAAAAACAAAAATAAAAAGACAGAAATAACAGTCGCCTATATTAATTAAGGATCAGTTGTACCTAGAAAAATAACAGCATATTGATGGACTGTTGTCTAGGAGAATTTATGAATTAACCAAAAAAGTTGTTCAGTATGACAAATATAGAAGAATTTTATTATTCCTAAATGTTTAAATTTTATGTTATTACGAAATATCTTGGACGCCACACGGCCGATATGCAAATAACGATCTCGGCTGATTATAAACCTCAGTCGCGTACGTTATTTGACTCTTATCGGCCTGATAACGTTAATAACTATTTTGTATTACCATACTGTCGTTATTTTTTATAACAGTCGCCTAGAATTAAGGATCAGGTGTTCTTAGAAAATTAACAACATTTTGATAGACCATTGTCACGGAGAATTTATAAATCAACAAAGACGTTGTGCAGTATGAGAGAAAGAGAATAATTTTATTATTATTCCTAAATGTTTAAATTTTATGTTATTACGAAAAATCTTGAACGCCACACGGCCGATATTATTTGCCTCATATCGGCCTAATGACTTTAAAACTACGGTTGCTTTTGAATATGTGCTGGTATAGTTTGTACCAAGATCATTTATTTGACTTTTAAATCAGTATCTTTAGGTTAACAGTATCGAAAACCGTAAATGTAAACTCATATCAAAAGAAAATTTTGCTTACTTACAAACTGTTTGGATTATAATCGCTTAAGCGGTGAACAAATTTATAAGAAATCAACAGAAACAGGGCTGGCAAAAACCCAGATTTTTTTTTAAACGAACCAGTAGTTTTTTTTTTTTGCTTAATTGGTCTTTTTTTGTTTTTTCTTTCTTATGCTCTTTAATTATATTTTATTTTATTATAGTTTTTTATTAGTTGGAAAATTAATTTCTTATAAGTAATTAGAAAAAAAATCTGTTCGTTAGAATTAATTTGAATAATATTCCCAACCTGTTTCATGTTTAATATCATAATGACATTCTTTTTCGCATTAGTGCTTTTAGCTATTACTTTTGCATTAGTTCGTTTATTTGTTCCCACTAATGCAAAAAAGTGACCAAATAGTCTGTCACTTTATAATAAAGCTAACATCTGATATGGTAATTCATTTTTTTTTTTTTTTTTTTGTAAATCTTGAACAAACTCTATTAGAATTTTTTTTATGTGATTCGTTGCAAAATCGTGTTTGAAACTAGTGCGAAAAATACCACCATTTTGTTATTAACATATACAGCCCGATGTTCAAAAAAGTTAATCTTCGTAATAATATCAAAAAAGGTAGATACTAGGAATAGATTAGACTATAATTCAAGATATAAACTGTCAAAATTCGAGTAGAATTCGCTAATCAAAAAATGAGGATTAGCTTAAACCTTTTCGGGAATCGAGCCCATAAATTGCTAATTTGCGTTTTTTTTAAGTGAGTCTTTAATTATCATTTATGTTTATTATAAATTACTACATATTAGAGTACAATTATTGCTTCTATAGGATCACCGAATTTATAAATTACCGTCTTTTGCTTCCTTAAGTGGCATCCTTCCGACTACGTCCTTCTTATAAATTGTCCGGTCGCAATCCAATTGCTGTGATCCTATGGTAATGAGAGCAGAGGCCATCTATCATTGCGTGGGTAGAGAATTAGAATGGACCGTAGTCTAATTGTTTCGCAAGGCTCGAGATAATGAAGAAATGACCTAACTAACCGTGCAGGGACCAAGCTGTCTTGGATCAGGAAATCACAAGGGCAACGATAATCACAAATGGGATTCTGTGTGGGTTTCAGCCAATTTAGGATCGATTTTTCAGGAGATGTTTCCTAAAGAGTAGGCAGATTAATAATAGTCATTATACATATTCATGTGTATAATTGAAATTGTTGCTTTAGTAACTACGGTTTTACTAAATAAAATGCAACTTTTTATGTAGGTTTTGAAAAAAAAAAAATTAGATATGCAGGATGACTTGTCCAACATGGCGATCCTCGATATGAGAGAGTATACGAGATACTATACCAGATAGGAAGTCGGTTACATTCAACCAGTAGTGACAGCACGCACTTTAGAATTCTATCAAATGAGGCATTTGTTTTCGCTTTACGCCACGAATCGAAAATTAGGTAGCATGCGTGTCTCAAAATATTCGCTTGCAACCTGCAAGCATACGATTCGAGGCGAAAGTGTCAAAGTAACGTCATTATTTTGGCACAATTCTATTCAAAGCCAATTTATACATAATTTATACATTTATTATATACAACTGTCATAATATTTTAGATTTTAATGGTATAAAATCCAAAAATTTCCGAAGCAAAAAGAGAATATACAATTCTAAAGTGCATGCTACCAAGATTTGTAAAAGCAAAATCACATTCGCCTGCTTTCTATGATAGAATCCTAAAGTGCGTGCTACCACTACTGGAATGGAAAAAACGTAACATTTACAAAATAACGTTATGTAACCGTAACATAACAAATAACGATTCACTTTAACGTTATTGCTGCTTACAAAATTTTTGCCGTTGAAAGTATAATATCCTAATTTTCAAATAGGTATATTGGAAGAATGGAAAATAATCGGACACGCAGTCAAACAAAATTTACTTCTTTCCTGTAGTGACAGCACGCACTTTAGAATTCTATCAAATGAGGGATTTGTTTTCACTTTTCGCCACGAAGCGAAAATTTGGTAGCATATAATTTATATATTTATTATATACAGCTGTCACAATATTTTGTATTTTAATGGCATAAAACCCGAAAATTCTGGAAACAAAAAGCAAATATAGTATTTTAAAGTGCATGATACCAAGATTCGTAAAAGTAAAATCGCATTTGTCTGGTTTCTGTGATAAAATTCTAAAATGCGTGCTACCACTACTGGTCGTTTTTTACATAGAAAAAATTTTTATTTATCGTGTCAGAAGCATATATAATATAATAAAAGGTATAAATTCAAATTATTTTAGTCCAGTATTTGGCCACGTCCAAAGTATTTTGTGTTACATCTACTAGCTCTTTCATATTGCACGTTGCTGGACACTTCATACATTTCAATAGAGGGTCGTAGGTCTGTTCGTCACATCTATTAAGGGTTTTCCATGTTGTCCAGTCTTTCTCCTTTCCCAGTGGGAGGTTTTCGCATGGGGTTATCGAGTTTTGGCTGTGATTTTCCGCTCTTGTTTGCCACATGCGTGTTCTCATCTGTTAGGAGGTTCTGTTAGATCTTTTGTTTTGTGGAGGAAACTTTTCCTAGATTTAAGTCATTTCCGATCTGGTTCGTGGCCGAATAGCGGATGTGCGTCAGATGTAGAGATTTTTGATTTTTATAGAAAAAATATTATCGGGGTATTTTTGTTACAAAATAATGGAATGAATAGGCTACTTGCGTGGTACTGAAAATCCGATTTCTTTTACTATATACGAAATGTTATACCTATTTAAAACATATATAAATAAAATAAATAAATAAATATATTATCACGGCATATTACCCATTTCTGGGTGTGCCACTATCTACAACACATGTAGACATCGGTAATGATGACGATATATTTTACGGTGTGGGCGCTTACCAGGCCTCATCTCACGGGCACTCATAGCTGATGTGGAGAGTGCATATATATATATATATATATATATATATATATATATAAATTTTATTTAAAAAAAAAAATATTTGTTTTTTGGTAAATTAAGAAAGAAAATTTTCTGTGTCATTATATTGAACTATGTTTAAGAATATAACCTGTAGATGGCATGGAGTGCGAGAAAGTTTTAATTTGAATTTGACATTAGTTCATTTTTCTCTCTGTCTCTGATCTCTCATATATATTAATTACTTTACAAATAAACACATAGGTAGTTACATGTAATTTAAAATATCTATACCAAAAAGACAAACTAAAATACTAACCTCCAAACTATTGTTGAAACGTCAAACAGGAGATCTACATTACCCGCACAAACACACCAGTGCTAATCAAACTTCATTATTTTTTTTTTTTTGGCTAATTAATAAAAATTTTGTCAAAAGAAAAAATATGGGTAGCAAGTTTTTACCTTCCCTTAAAAAATATTAAATAAAAAAATTGATGAACAATGAACTTTTTACATATAAAATAATATAAATATATAAGAATTTAGCTCTCAAAATATAATTCAACAAAAAAATTCTCAGTATGCTATAAAATCGGTCGGATCTGTCAGACTAGGCGCCACCTCCGAAGGGTTAACACCTAATCTGCAACACAGTTGAGAAAATTACCTATACCTAAATGACTGTTAGTTAACTGTTGACGTAACACAAATTGGTGAAAAAGGCCTTTACTAACTTAATATTTCGCAGAAGATTTTATTGCACCAGCGTTAAATCTGCGACGATTTGCAGTCAAAAATAAATCAGTAAAGAGAACAAATCTAATATTTCTATGAAACTTCTCATAATTTGTCAATATTTTTTTCTCATCGATAGCCTCTTATTGTCCAGTGTCCATCCCTTGTCAAGTCATCGAAGTGTAGAGTTTAGAGTATAAGTGAATTACCCGCGTAATTACCGTTCGCTTTGTACCGCATGTGCTGCAGGATTCTCGCTAATTCAATTTGAACCGAGGCACGCAAGTTCTCATATACAACGTCCGTAGTACACGGTGCCCAACCCACTGTAGTATAGTGTTACCCTGCAGTGGTAGTGCTTGTTTCAGAGCATCGATGCAATGTAATTGATGGAATAAATGTGAGAGTTTACAATTAATTACAAGTGCAATATGGTGGCAATGTTTTTAATGGGTATGTATATGAAATGGATACGCATCGGACAGTAGTGAACGTGTTTGGTATATTCGACAGCTTGTTATGGAAATAATTAAATTAAAAATTCAATATCCCCTTAAATTTGATAATGATTTGTTTAATCCTCCTATTGAAATATGTTGTTTGTTACTTGTATGCAGTACTTTTGGTTTTATATATAAATTTAATATATTGTCAGTTTATAAAAATAGTTATTTATGTATCAAGTACTGAAGTTGTAATTTTTATCAGAAAAATAAACCTTATGAGTGATAAGAAGGAACTTCAGTGCCGAGGTGCATATAAAATTTTATTTGACAAAAATGAGCCGGTTTCAATGTTTTAAAAAGTATTTTAAATGAAAGTTTACCCCAAATATTGTTTTTATTGTATTTAACATGTCTTCTGCACACATACAATTCTAATTATATCTATTTTTCATTGTATGAGGAAGTTCCTAAATGTCAGATATTTTTCCAATTCATTAGCAAGATTGGCGCTATTTCTTATGGATATATGCATTTTTTCTACAATTTTAAATATTTAATTAATAAAACAATAAGAAAGATTAAATGTAGTTCCCAGAAAAAGCTTTCAGAATGTCATTAAAACTGTTGATTTTTGACACTGACATTTATCATTTACAAGCTATGTTATAAACATTTGAATTTGTCAACTGGTTTCCTTAGTGCCTTGGCCTGTGCGATTAAATTATTCTACATATTACAGTGCCTTTATCTCTAAATCTATACAAGATATAATAAGAATAGTAACAGAAATTTTCAAGAAAATAATATTTAGAAGATTCTTTTTAAAGAAACTATTACTTACGGTTGACCAATTGTTATCAAAATCTAATCAGCTCTTCCCAGGATTGTCAGATTGAGGAAACTGCAGTTAATTTTTTTTTTGTCTTATAGTAATTGAGAAACCGTGGTTCCAACAACCACACATACACACACACACACACACACACACACACACACACGGACATCATCGTAAAAATGTTATAATCAGATTATAGGGACCTTAAAACGTGCTTATCCACTAAAATCTGGATATGCGAATTTTAGCCTGATTCCAATACCTCTCTTAACGAGAGGTAAAAATTATAATAATTTATTGATATTTTAGTTAATAATTAAATAAAAAGATTGACGCCAAAAGTAGACACGAAGAACAACCCCCCACTCCTGTGACGTTGGAGTACAATACGTCATTCATAACCAATAGGAAAACAGTTTACGTTATTTATATAAATTAAAATAGGGGATATATTGTGTTTTGTTAAGAATTATATGAGGGAAATAATTTAAGTACACGTATTTTTACATTTTTATAAATCAGCAAGTGTACCCATGTTATTAAATTTTAAACGGGCTGTATGTTATTACGAGTAAATGTATTGTTTATCAGTTACAATAATATATGGACGCTTCATGATCATCGGTAACATATATCTGATTGTATTTACTGAATTATAATTGCTATCTGCCACATTATTGCTAGTTAATACGCTTATCGTAGTCTCCCTTGAGATATGGTTATACAATGATCAATATTAATAGTATTAATATCTCATACTCAGTCACAAGCATATGATAACGGGTAATTTTTGATGGTTGTCACCCTTTATGGCATGTGCATCCTACTACGGGGATTAGGGACATGAAATTCAATCCTCTGAGGATAATAAATTTCAGACAGGATCACAGGCGAGACCACAACATTAATAATCTATATCCTACATCAAATATTACATCATGTGGAAAATCATAATGATGTGATATGCGTTCATATTATTAGGATAATAGTAATAAAATAATATAGGAAGATGTGATATTATCTTTTTTAGATACATCAAAAAAGTTACGAAGCACTGTAATTTTCCTTTACGTGAATTGTAAAATACGAAATTTTTCGTATATTTTATAACCTGATACATATTTATTAACAAAAATAAATAATTTTCTGTTCAAGCTTAAATTATAGTGGGATCTTTCCAAAAAAAATTTTTTGTTCATAATGTCTGGTAGCACAAGCCTTGTTTTAACAAAAACGCTGTTTTAAGAAACATCGAATTTCATTATTTGATAGATAAATATCAAATGTATCAAAATATAATTTTAAAGCAGAACATAGTTTGTATTTTAACAAATATTTTTTTTTTAAATCGTTCTTTAAACTTAACGGTGAAATTAAATATTGAAATTTGAATTTGCATTTCTTAAAACAGTGTTTTAGTCAAAACAAGGCTTGTGGTACCAGCCAATTTAACTTTTAGTTATTTCAATCGTATATCACACAATATTTCGAAAAAATATTAAAATTTTCATTTATAATTTTTTTAATAAAGTTTCGCGGCATTAAACTGTGACATGTAGGTGATAAATCATTCAATTTTCGTTTCCATTGTTGTTAATATGATTAATAATTATTTAATTAAATTAATTAAATAAAAGTAGTGTACAATTAATTTTTTTATAACTGCTCTTTGAAGTATTTTTCTCTGAAATAATCTATAAACGATTGACAGCGCTAAAACACTGCTATTCATCTCCTAGCTAATAACCCTTAATCGCTTGTTCATACTACCACCCATTGTGTTCTTTGGAAAAAAATGTTGAATGTCAAAACTAACATATAAGATCATTGGTATTACGGTAGATAATAGATATTTGAAACTTTCACAATGAAAAAAATACATGTTTATTATTGAGGTAAGTGGAATTTTAATATTAAATAACCCTATTATAAATTGTACATCAGTGCAAAAAGCGTTTCACAACAGTTTTGACAACATTTTTTCCAGAGATCACATTGATTTTTATACTTTTACAAAACTTTGAACCATGTCGTAATTGGTTAGTTTTAAGGGGGCTCCAGTTCTTATAGAAAACATGTAAAACAAAAGTTATTGCCAAAATTACTATCTGTGGGGTTAGTTCTATCGGTTAAGCATTATACGTTGTACTTGACACCGTGTACCTATAAGTTCTGAAAGCTTTTTTCCAAAGCTTTTTTCTAATTTTTTAGGTGACTTATTTGTATATTGTGCAACTAGGGACGAAAGAGGCATTTTGCGACGAGTGTGGGTTGGCAGCCCGAGCGAAGCGAGGATAGGTTATTCCACAGTAATCAAAAATAGTAAAAGTTTACTGAAAATATGAACGATAATAGTTAAAAGGATAAGGAAAACCATATTTCTTTTATTATAAATTATTTCTTCTAGAAGACACGGGGAGTTTTGCTTTTGATGATGCAGGACATGTGCACGAGTGTTTGAATAAATAGGATCCAAGTATGACTTCCGGTTTTGAGAAGCCCCGCCCTAACTAAGAATATACTTCGTCGGCTGTGTCGGATCTGTTCGGTTGCTGTTCGGGTGATTTTTTTCTTTGTTTTTATAAAATGAGACAAAAAGGTGAAATAAATTAATTATAATATATATAATAACTATGAAGTTATTTGTAGTTCCATATGTATTGCACTCATCCAAGACAAGTTTTTCATTTTTAGACGATTTTCTCTCTGTGATATGTTGGTTTTAACTATTTATTTATTTATTCATATTTATTTATTTATTTATTTATTTATTTTTTTAATTGTCCGTGCTGTATGTTCTGTTATCCACATGTGGTTTCCTTTTTTCAACTGATCATTCTAGCCCTGAAGAAGACTATTGTATAGTCGAAACGTCGGCGTGAATAAATTTTATTAATTGACTGAAAGTCCGAAGAATTCTTACTTTCCTGTATCTACCTCCATCCTAACACAGTCGAATATTGATTTTTCAATTTATTTTATTTCTCTAACAATGAAGTATAATATTACAATTTAAATATACATTACTTTGTAATTTGTTTAACATTTTTTCGTGGCTTGTGAACCACTGTTTGTTTACTTCTGATATATCCACATTACCTACGTCACAAAGGTAATTTAAAATTCGGACCTTAATATCTCGCTTATTTGGAGGAATTTTTAACTTGGACTTTCACATGTGGTCTTATATTTTTATGTACTTCAAGAAAAAATTTTTAAAAAAATATCGTGGAAAAGCCTATTGCCACCATACGAGTCGCGAAATGCTTTCGTCCCGTAGCTCACACGTTTTTTTTTTTCAAAACCTGTGCTGAAAATGCCACCTTGAGTGTCATACATCCTATTGCATCCCGCTACGTCATTACTTTGAGTCACTAGGGAAACAAAGACTCGTTCAGCTGAAAGGTGGGACTGTCGGCGCAAGTATTGAAAAAAATAATATTAATATCGGCAAAACTTGTTATTGGTGATGAGTTACATTTTAGTCATAAATAAATATTAAATTTTATGTACAGCTCTAGGCAAATTTTTGTTGAGCAATATTGCCCAGAAATCCAAAATATAGATTACCCATGCTCCGTAGTATAGTCTATATTTTATTGAATTTAAAATGTTATTGAAGTAAATGAAATGCATGCACCACGTTCCTTCAAGGAACAACTGATATTCTCACATTCGATAATAAAAATTCATCATCCCTTAAAATGATATCTTTTCCTGGTCACCTACATCCTTCGTACGGATAAAATTTGAACTTCTCTGTAACTTTTCTCCCAGTTTCCTCGACATGCATTATTTATTAGTTGGCGCTTATAAATTTTACACGTGATGAATGCGACGAATAAGAATTTAAGATGTTGGGCGGATAGGGAATTTATTGTGCGAGCTATTAAGTTTGGCAACAGTGCACTTCCGGTTGGCATGGCTGGCTAAGCGAGCGTGTGAATCCTGCGATTAGAGCACGGCATCAGATGAGATCTGATGTATTTTTGACTTAATCTCTGTCATTCCAAACGACAAGAATATATAGAGACAATTTGTCCTGGTAATGCGAATGTGGTGCTGGCTCGTGTTTTTGAGGTGTGTAATACGAGGATGTAATGGGTAGGGGATATAGGAAACTGAATTACCCCATTAATGTAAAATGGATACAGTAAAGATCAGATAGTATTATGTAACAAATCTTGCTAACATTGCTTTATGTCTCCATCCTGTACAAATGCTCTGTAACACTGTATCTTTACAGGCTTTGTAAGTTAAAGAACTCTTCAGCTCTTCTTTATTAGCTTCTATAATGTTTAACTATGTAAATGTTTGTTTAATTTGACGTTTTAAGTTCTGAAGTGGTGGTGTAACTCATTTTAAGTCTTAAAAAAGCATAAAGGTACATAATGCAGAGTACATCGAAAATGTAAGTATAATTTTATATTATGTTTAGTAAATATGTTAAATTTGACTTATGTGGATAATTTATGTAATTTTTGTTTGTTTGCAGTAAAGAACATGTAAAGAATAAAAGGTACCAGTCTTATAATACTACGAAGGATCAGTATAAAGAATATTTAATTTATTTTTAATGATATTCTCCAACTGTTTGTTCATATGAACTATTACTGAATAAATATAGAGCTACTAACATCTGAAATTATGGTTATATATAATTTTATTAGTTATTGTAAAATTAATCTTTGTTATTCTTGAATGAAATGGAATTTCTGTTAGTCTAGTTTCTAGTTGGTTTAGTTCTAGTAGCATGAACTTTGAAATTATCAATTAATTCGAGAATCAAGTTTTTGTTTAGTCGGAAACATTTGGTAAATATTCGTCGTTCACGGCGCATTATTATTTTTACATATAACAACCCCTAAGTATGTATAGGTTTATTACATGAAAAATAGTTTCTTAAAACTACCTTTCATGTTTTTCTTCCAATATTAAATAAATAAATATTATTATTATTATTATTATTATTATTTATATTATTATTATTATTTATATTATAATAATGCGTTACAATATGAAACTGACAACAAAATTAACACGCGTAATGAAACTGTTGGATGTTATAGTGATATTTTTTACCTTCCCCTACCCTTGGTAAGGGAGGTATAGGGGCCGTGTTAAAAATTACATATGATTTTAGTAAGTGACCAAGTTTTAAGGTCCTTAGAATCCAATTTTAACATTTTCACGATGATGTCTGTATGGGTGTGTGTGTGTATGTATGTATGTATGTATGTATATGTGTGTGTGTCTGTGTGTGTGTGTGTGTGTGTGTGTATAGATTTTGTCTTCGCTCTAACTCAAATACTATCATTCAGAAAATTCTGAAACCTTGTATTTCTACCCTATTCTAATATGAAAAGAAGCCATTAGATTTTGGTGTAAACTGATAGTAAATGTCACTGTCAAAAAACTAATCACTGACATTTTAAAAAGAAAATAGTAAATAAAGCAATAGTTTTATGCAATATGGAACAGTTTGCAGCGTTAGTAAATACGTAAGTATGTATTTAAATTAATAAAAATTAAATAGCGGGAAGTATTGTGTTGGCCACATTTTTTTCACTGTAAAGTTACAGCAATTTCTTACAGTACTGTTGCAACTACAGCGAATTTAAAAATGAATAGAATAGCATTTTTACTACAGTCTTACATTTAGCCAGGTTACAGTGTTTACAAAGCTTATATAAAACACAATTATTTAGAGATTATAACTACTCATATGTTATACTTTTTCTAAGGTTTAGGGTTATGTAGGAGCACACTATGTCTTGAAGTTGACGCGCACTAATTAAACAAATCATGTTCGTTGCTATAATTTGTATAAAACGTCAAATTTACTGTCAGAGAATTGATTCTTAGCTTCTATAATATGAAATACAATATTAATAAACCTGAAGCATCAAGTTAAATCGAACTGTAAAATTCATTTTTCTTGTTTTAAAGTTTTGTCATACAAACCAATGGATGTCATTAGTGTGCTATTTGGAGTTGTATTTATGTGAAGGAGACCTAAATACTAAATTCCAAAATGTGACATCGGACACAGTCTAAAACTGTAAATTAAAACAGCAAAAAAAAGAAAAAAAAAAAACTCACCTTTAGGCTACTTTGAGATTCGCTAATGTTTATCATTAATTTTATTTGTCCGAGTATATGAGACAAAATTCTAAATCATTCCGATCGTATGTGGCATTTCTTCCTGCATTGCTATGTCTATCGCATGTCTGTGCATAAAACAACGTGATTACCAATCCCGTCTCCGGGTTGAAGAGCTCTTGTTCCTTGCAGTTCCTTTGCTGATGAATACTAATGAACTGGTCTCTGTTCGGCTGAATTTAAATGAAGTGCAGCGTCTTCCTGACGTCATTGATGTTCACTAATAGAATACAAGCATAATTACACTTCAACGACCTACTCCAACTGCACTTACCAAATTTTCAATTTCGAGGAGAAATTGCGGGAATGAAAACGATTTCAAGAGCACTACAGGGAATAGTTAGAATGGAAGTTCAAGTGTGTATTTCTGCTTTGAATTTTGCAGCATACGAAAACCATACGTTTGTAGTTTGCAAGTAAACGGTGGCTAGACGGTATAAAAGTTTTGTGGAGTGATACAGAAAAAGAAATAAATGTTTTGGTGAATATTTCCAGAGGACTTCTTACGAAATAAGATGTACCAACAAACTATTTACAACTACTTCACATGTAGAGGAAGGAAAACGAACAAATAGAAAAATGAATATGATCAGACCAATTCCTCAAAGTTTACTCTCTACTTTTTTGGAAGCTCGTTCGCTGGTGGAATCCTAAATCATAATCGCAGAATATTATAGGCTATATATTTTTTTTATTATTTATTTTATTTTCTTTTCAAGGAGAACCAACAGCCAGTTGACAAAAGAAAAGGTTTTGACAAACAATACAAATAATTTTACAAATAAATATCAATTACACCGTAATACAACATAAAACATAAAAGTCACGAAAAAAAAAAGAAATATTGTGCTTATACATGTGATATGTAGCTATAAGATTTCTTTTTAATGGCAATTTTAAATGAGCGGTTTCAAATTTTTAAAAAAAGTATTTTAAATGAAATTTTATGCAATATTTTTCATAGTAATAAAAAAATATTAACAATTTATTGTTATTCGTAAATAATTAAATATAAAGATTGGCGCCAGAAATAGTCATAAAATATCTGATGTGGACACCACATGACTTCCTTGTACGCCTGTTACACTACACATATTTTGTTAATAATTAAAATATGTATTATAACAGACCCAATAATAAAATTGCACGTATTTTTGTCCTAATTCATAGCAAACTTAATTACAGAAACAAAAAAATACATCATTTTTAAATTTATATATCTCGCTTATACAAAGAAATAATTTAATCATACTTGATGTTTTCGACGCAGAATTCAATTCTCTAAAACTCTTATTTGAAGCATTTATTATTAAAATCAAAATAACACTATTTTTTTCAAGAAAAACTGATAACAGCTTCAAGTAAAGTATCACTTCCGGTTAGACTATTTTAACCAAAATCTATTATGTTATTCTCATTGAAATAAAATTATTATATACCAAATTTGAAAAGTTTTGGATTATATTTTAATATAGTTTTTCATTAAAATCTATTATAGGCTTCAAGTAAAGCACCACTTCCGGGTAGACCATTTTAACTAAAATCTATTATGCTATTCCCATTGATATAAAAGTCTTATATACCAAATTTGAAAAGTTTTGGATTATATTTTAATATAGTTTTGCATTAAAATCTACTATAGGCTTCAAGTAAAGTACCACTTCTAAAAGTTAGGTAATGACCAAAAAGGGAGGTGCACAACTAGATGTTATAACAATCATAAATACAAAATCTTAACTTTCTACGGCTTCCCGTTTTTCAGTTATGCGAGATACGTAAGTACGTACGTACAGACATCACGACGAAATTAGTTAAAATGGATTCAGGGATGGCCAAAATGTATATTTCCGTTGAAATCTGGAAACCGAAATTTTTCGCGATTACAATACTTCCTTTACTTCGTACAAGGAAGTAAAAACGATGTCTCACTCTTGTAACTACGGAGTACGTTCAGCAAGTCATTAATAATCAAACTAACCTGTATTACCTTAACCAAATCCTATTCTTAGAATAAGTAGAACTTAAAATTTATATTTGTAGCACATTAAAATTAAAGGTGAACCGTAACTTTAAGTAAAACATAGTAAAGGAGAACTTAAGATTACATCGGTGCAAACGGTCATAAGTTCTCTTGAAATTTCATAATCTTCAATATTTCTTATAGATTTATGAATTTTTAAATCATTTGCATTCAAAAGAAAAAGACAATACTTGAAACATTTGTATAAATCATTAATGAATAAAGAAATTTTAAATTTGTTCTCCTTCATTTCCTCTGCCCCAATACCATTTGGGGATGTAATTCTCGGGAATAAATATCAATTACGTGGCAAATTGTTGGAGCATCTGTTTAAGTCTGGTCCGATGCACTGCAAGCAGCAAAGACCAGAGAGCAAAAGTCACAAATCTGCCTCGAAAGCGGAAAACGAATTAAGATCAATGGCGGTGAATTACTCGCCCAGCGTGGAATTGAAGAAGACAAAAGACTGAAAAGTAAACAATTACGGAGTTGGTCCGCAGAGAACAATCCAAATTAATTACGATTTAATTTGTGGACAGCTAGGAAACAGGAGGCAAATACTGGCAAAGCCTGTAACGTGACCAGTGAACAATAAAGGAAAGAACTAAGATCGGAGACTTATTGGAAAACGAAGACCATAATGCCATATTGGTGGTAATGATATTTAACAAGTTTCACACAAATAAATTAGTTTTTCTACTTACGTTCTTAAAATTAATGAACTGGTTTTCATGGCGCTAAACTTCTTGAATACAACGGCTGGTATTGGGATATGTGAATAATGCGAACCTGGTGGTGAAATTTGAAGCTAATACAAGTGAGTAATTTTATTTTATTTTTATGCTTTTATATAGACGCGTACAGTTTGTAGTCAAAAACAGATAATAGAACTAATATTTACAATTAATAAAACTACTGTTATCTATTTATTGTAAAACTGTCCCTAAGATAAAACTAAGCTGTGAAGATAACCTAAAAACTACTAACTAAATAAATAAAATAAATAAATATATCATCACGACATATTACCCATTTCTGGGTGTGCCATTATCTACAACACATGTAGACATCGGTAATGATGACGATATATTTTACCGTGTGGGCGCTTACCATGCGTCACCACACGGGCACTCATTGCTGGCGTGGAGAGTGCACCACAGGGGTCACTTTTGTGCCATTTAAAATTGGAAATATTTGGCGTCTGTCGGGATCGAACCCGGTTCCACCAGGTTTGCGACCAGACACTCAGGCACGCGGCCACGGGACCCCATAACTACTAACTAAACTATTTAAAATGAAAAATAATAATTAATGTACTGCTACAACGAATAAAACAGGAAACAAGGAAATATTAAGTATACTCTACCTAAAATAATAATAAACACTGAAAGAAAAGTAAAATACAAGAAGAATCAAAGAAAAACTATTGGCAGCAATGCTACGCTTAGAGAAGTTAAACGAAAGTGCTCCCATCTCTACGTAGTGTAATATCCCAATAGTTTGGTTCGCCAAAGATGGCTTTAAGGTCATGCCGTCTGATGTATTACTTGCAGATAACTTCACTGCATTTCGTACCCATAGGCGTACAAACATGAAATATTCGTAGATATATTTTAAGTGAATAATTAAATGTAATTTCTTCGAAATGTTCTTTTTTTATAAATAATGCTTTTCTCAAAGTCACGGGCCAAATATTAGCATAGAGGACAGTGTAGTAGTTAATTACATATTTGTAAATCTACGGCATACTTCACTATTATTGTTAGTGTGTTAGAAAGTAATGTTACCATTTACATATATCTGTCATACAACATTAATTAAGTAGACATACGTCAAATAGTCTTTCTCTTTCTAATGCAACTACAGCTATTTAAAGTGCTGTGTATTCTTTCTTTGATCAAGTGACCTTGAATAGTCACACTTCAGGGTTGTTAACAAAATCAGTGTTGCTAATAAAATTGTTTCATTTGATTTGAATCTTGACGTGTTTAAAGGATAAAATATTTAAAATAATGAAGCCAAATTTATTGAATATAGCTGTCAGTACATTTTCGGATTAATCGGTAGGTATATTGACAACACGGATTTTGTTAACAACTCTGAAGGCCTAAAGTATGTGCCAAGTCGTTACACAGTTCTAGTTGACACCGGTGTTAGAATCACGCTCGTCATGGCCGGTCATTGTGTAAAAATAAGTAACCTAAAAATTGTATTTCTCTATTTCTGCTGTTTGAGTTTGTAGTCGTAGAAAAAGTATAGTATGCATGAGCCTCGTTTTATAAACTCTTTATGCCAAAACCTCCTAACTGAAAAGATGTTTACAGAACTTGTTAAATACTACACCAATACTAACAAACTATTAATATTTATAACATTGTGCATTGCTAAAAAATTTGGTGGCAGCAGACTTAGTCGTTATTTTGCTTCTCTGACTTTATTTTTTTGGTTTTTTGTTTACTTTGTTCACTTACTATGTGACATCACGTACATGTGCAATAGTGTAGCAAGTTTCATTACCGAGAATCAATCAGCCAATCAGAGTGCCGGACAATTGTACAGTAGCCAACCATGAAGTAGCAATAGTACGCAGTTTTCTGTTGACATACGTGATACGTGGGCACTCGAGTAAATATAAAAGGGAAGGATATGAAGCTAGCCGGAAAATATAGAGACACTGTTTCAATAATAGTAAAAACAATTAATTTGTAGAGGAAAATTCAGATGTTGACTTAATTGACTTAATTAAAATATATGAATGAAATTATTTAATTAAAGTACATTTCTGAAATTTGTTGTATTACTTTTTGCGGGAAACAATTTTACCAAGCTGTATGGTATCCTTAACAGTACATGTCGCTGTATGTAACTCATGTATCAGTGGGATTCTCTAATTCGTCTGATATTAAAGGGAAACGTTATCACTAGAGCTACGTATATTTTTATAAGATAATTGGTATATTTACGTCATAATTTTCGAATAAAATATAATTTTCCGTGTAACCATAGAGTTACAGAATTTTGATTTTTATTACCCTTATATCAAAATGAAACTTTACTGCATTTAACTCCTGGTTTTATAAAGTGCAGAATAAATTTACTTTCATAGTAAATTTATTTAAGCTAACAAATTCGAATCAATTTTATTCATTTTATGAAATCTATAACATTACTGTCAAAAATTCGGGAAGGAATAAATTTTATTTACTTTGGAAGTAATTTTATCTGCTGTTTATGAAACCGGCCATAAATCGAACGCCACGTTTGTGAATTGCTGGAAAAAAAATCTGATGTGGCCAATACAAACCTCCCGCTATGTAATTTTTATTAATTTAAATATATACCTACCTACGTATTTACTAACGCTGCAAACTGTTCCATTGCAGAAAACTATTGCTTTATTTACTATTTTCTTTTTAAAATGTCACTATTATTAATTTGAAATGATAAGTTTTCTGACAGTGACATTTAGTGTCAGTTACATTCATTTGAAAAATGAACTGTGTAACAAAGGAATAGTTTTTATCTTAGGCTTCGCGACTAATAAAAAAAAATATTTTTAAATTTATCTGTAAAATATATAGAAAAAGTATTAATGTATTCCTGTAGAAAATTCAATAATCTTTAATTTTCATAAGACATAAAATTCGAAAAAATGGCATTTAATGGTATTTTTTGAAGAAAAACCACTATGAGGTAAAGTGCCATTTCCGGGTATCCGATTTACACCAAAATCTAATGGCTTCTTTTCATATTAGAATAGGATAGAAATACAAGGTTTCAGAATTTTCTGAATGATAGTATTTAAGTTAGAGCGAAGACAAAATCCATACACATATACACATACAGACATCATTGTGAAAATGTTAAAAATGGATTCTAGGGACCTTAAAACGTGGTCATTTACTAAAATCTCGATATGAGATTTTTAGCACGATCCCATACCCCTATAAAAAAAAATTAGCATACAGAATGATCCAAAATGACAGAAGGTTCCGCCTCGTTCTAATTTTTCGTTTGCTGCATCATTGTGATAGTGAAGCACAGTTGACAGATTAAATTGACGAGCAGTGAATTTTTGAAAGAAGATGAAAATAACTGTATTCAGGATATTTAGAGTAGAATAAATTTATTGAAGAAAATATGCTTCCAAAATTCACTTGTGATGTTCTTCCATAAACACCATTCTAATGTAACGATTTGAATATAAAACAGTTTAATTTTAAAATTTAAAAAGAAGTAAATGTCAAAAAATTCAAAATACGCAACGCCGCTGCCTTCTAAAATGTCGGTAATATAGGTAGCATAATTTGATATTGATTGTTTCATGCAAAAATTTTTTCGGGGAATATAATTTTGATCATAATCAACACTTTTTAAGTCACGTGACTTTCAATCATTCTGGATCACTCTGTTTTTAAAAATGAAACCTCTATTATTTATCATTCCATTTCACTTTCGAAAAAAGATGAAATTGAAAAATAAATATTGATGAAGTTATAGTTATTTAAAACACCACAAGAAAGAAATCGTTTGTCCGTACAACCCAATATTACTCCACATGAATTTTTACAAAGTCTGTGCCCGTGATTTCATACATTTGTATGTAAAGCGAAAATGCACCACCTGGGATTTTGCATCCCAGTTGCAACAAACTCAAAGAGTCTGCTACAAGCTACAAGTACACAACATTTTATCAATTTTCTGTCTGGTGTCTATGTGTACAGTAAACATTACATTAACATCTTGTAAACATCCTCTTAGCATCGAGTAATGTCCAATTTCTTCGCCAACCGCAAGCTCTTACACATTTACTGATTCTGTTGGAAGCAAGAAGTCTCAATTGTGTGTCATTTGTTTACTTCAGCGCCGGGTTGCAGCACTTGGCGTCTTTACGCTTCAGTGGATTCACAATGGACGTAGTGAAGTCGATTTTCAATCGGAGATATTGCCCAGGCTCTAGCTGTACGTATAAAAGTAGAAATACGGGCTTGGAATACGATAAAGGAATGGGATATTACGATGTAGAAGTTTAGGAAATAGTAGGTTAATGGCGGAAAATTTGACAGGATTAATGTATTTTATTGATGTAAGTGGCTCGTAATTTTACTGACTTTCTAACTTTTCTAATAAGGGTACCAATATAGTTATTTTCGTAACAAGTTATGAAAAATACTAAATATCATGCGAGTGTAAATTGACGCACGACGCGTAGCGGAGTGCAAGTCAATACACACGAGCTAAGATATTTGTATTTCATACAAGGTATAAACATTATTTTCTAGACGAGCTTAAATAAATTTTACTTTTTTTACAAAACTGAAATTTTGGTTCAAATGTACGGACAGCAGACAAATGAATAATGTATACATATAGCCAGAAAATAATGACATAGTAACCTAGCAACCGTGTCAACTATTACGATATGAAATATATCGTAACACTAATGTAATAAGTTCAACTTTCAGTGTTAGGATACTACGTTGATATGTCATACTTATCACAATGGTCGTCTAAAAACTATATTTGGCAATGTCTGCTTATTTCTCAATGCCAATACGCCACTAATATGTTTTTATTTGACAGTTGTGAATAAAATATAGTATTCTATTCGCTTGTAATGGCTATTACTCATTCGAATGATTTACTTTACTCGCTTCCCGGTTCGTGATGCAAACTCCATTATCGTGAGTAATATCATATATTATATGATCATTGAATAATGTACTATTACATTACAAGCCAGGAAAAACAGTTTTTACTCCGGAAAGGAGAAAATGACTGCCGAGCCTGTCACCTTCTTGAGGCAGTAACATAGTTACCTGGTGTGTATTGTACCATATTTTATTAGTTACTGCGTTAATAACGTCGACATGTGAAAATTGTGTTTTGTTATTGTCATACGTATTAGAAATAAGTGACACTTACAACTGACATGTTTAGGTTATAATTTTAAATTTGATTTAAAAGTGAGTAAAAAATAAAATATTGTACAATTCACGCCAGGATAACTGTTTTACTGCCTGCTCGGCTCGCCAATCATTTCCTGCGTTAACAGTAAAAACAGTTTTATTTGGATAGTAATGTAAAATACAATACATATTACTACTGCAAGTATGAACTTTCGAGACTCAAGGCAGACAATTTTTTGACGGTTTCAGGAAAATAAATTTTCTGTTAGAGCACAAGATAATAATCCTAAAAATTCAACAAAATTTTTAACAGTGTGTATACTTAGTTGTTTTAATTCAATATGAATAATGTATTTATTTAATAATATTCATAATACTATAACTTTATTATGTTTGTCATATTCTATTATGTATGTATGTACTTATCATAGGTACATACATATACTGGCTTTCTGCATTAATCCATATACATAATTTATTAACAATAACTGCAAACAAGAATTAATATACAATATTGTGCATTATCCGCTATAATTAATGATTTCAGGAACAATGCAAATCCAATCAATTTATCACACTAATCAATACAAAATAAAACTAAATGAGTTTTCCAGCAAATTCATCGCAACAAAGAACAATGCTACAAATTCTACAATTAATCCAGTGAGCTTAGCATAATCCACCAGACTGGCTCGAACCCCGCTCATAAAAATGAGTAATTACTCTCAATATGTGCAAAGAGAAGGGGAAAATTCTCGAATTTTATGAATTTTTGTGATTTATTTACTGAGGGTAGCATTGAATTAAAGTTTTGGTTATATATTTTGCGAATATTTGTGGTTATGTACTGTATTCAACCGCAACATTTATTATTTTAGTTATCATTCATTAATTTCGCGTTATTAATTTTGATTACAAATTAAAATAAATACATGATAATTTATTGGAATTAAAAGGGCGTTGTATGGAATAAATTAAATGAAAATTATTACATTTTAAATAAAATAAACAAAGTTTTACGGTATATTTGAATAATTTAACGTTTGTTAAAACCTTTAAAATACATCATTCATGAATATTAATTAAATTTAAAGTTAAACTTTCGAATAAGTATACAAATTTTCGACTGGACTGTTGACACAAGTTTAAAATCATGATGTGATGACATAGTTTATTCTGATTAATAGCAGAGGATAGTCGAATATTTATGTGTATTAGGCTAGGCGCGCATATGCGATTTTCTTGTATATACGTCATAAAATATAAAAAAACTAACCACTATAGCTTTTTCATGGGGTCCCGTGGCCGCGTGCCTGAGTGTCTGGTCGCGAACCTGGGGGAACTGTGGTGCACTCTCCACGCCAGCTATGAGTGCCCGTGAGGTGACGCCTGGTAAGCGCCCACACGGTAAAATATATCGTCATCATTACCGATGTCTACATGTGTTGTAGATACTGGCACACCCAGAAATGGGTAATATGCCGTGATGATATATTTATTTATATTTATACTATAGCTTTTCATTATAATAATAAAAATCAACATAAGTTTATAATAATATTGCTGTTCGTGAAAGAAGACAGACAGACAAACTGGGAGAGAAAGAGATAGTTATAGATCAGCGTCGCGATTATGTTGTGGTAGGTTATGGTATGGCGACATCTGGCTATAACTACCTCTTTTCCTCCCAATTTATCCGTCTTCTTCCACGATCCTACCATGCTCCACGACACATATTCCTTCCCCAAATTTTTAATAATTATTTTCTCGTAAAGTATTAATAATTAATCGACTTAAAAAATACGGGCATTTTATTTTTGTCTAGTGTCAAATTATGTAAAAAATAAAAATTTGTTTTTTTTTGCCTAATATATTATGTAAAAATAAAATTTGGTCACATTTCATGCCAATTCGTATGACTCATTTCAAGTTAAGACAATCGCGTCACTTCACAAATGGAACGTGTTGCTATATGTCTTATTTTTGCGACTGAACCATATCGCAAGAGAAAATTGAATAAGGACGCCTGGCCTTAGTGTATTAAAAACTAACATTTAAGTGAAATACAAAGATTAGTGTGAATGCGTTTTCTTATTCGAAGACGTTAGGTATGAAGATGGATTTTCCATTAATTGGTAACTACACACCGATTTTTCACACTTTACGTCATAGTTTGATGTTCGTATTAGACATATCGAAGACAGAATGTAGGAAACTATAAGTAAGACAGAGATAAACATGCGATACGTATATCTACTATACGAACATCAAACTATTACGTAACGGTCAAGTGTGAAAAACCGGTGTGTAGTATAGTTTACTTCAAGATCATTTCTTTGCTTCTATAATCCTTGTAATTTCGACTACAATAGCGAAAACCGCTTATGGTGAATCCTATTTAATTAGGACTAAGTAATCTTGTAGCATTAACAATACCGTTCAATAATTTCTCTGAACAAGGCTCTTCTTGCTCTTATGTATTGTGATATAGATATTGCTATATTAACAAGTATGGCTCTTGTAAGTATATCTAGAAAAATCGGAGCGAATTATAAATTTTCCAGTTCAATTCTCTATATAGTCGTCGTGTAAAGCCGCGTACAGACCAAAATCAGCTTTCACGAACAGTTCGCGAACTGCTCGCGAACTGTTCGAAAGCTCAACGTCCACACCACTGTTTCCGAATCGAGACTCGAGTTCGTCATTTAGTTTGAAGGCAGTTCGTCAGAAGTTCGCTATAAAGCTACGCGTCCTGCATTTTCATTATTTTAAAATATATAGAAACAATACCCACATCGTCAAGTGAGGAAGAAAATATTATTGCAAGTTTCTTAATTATAACAGCATTGGAAAAGAAGAAAGCAGAAAGAACCCGTAAAAGAAGGTGGTGGAGAAAAAAATTATTTACAAACTGTGGCATATTTAGAGCCGCACTAATTTCTTGAAGCGAGTCTTTCTTCATATTCTGCTTTTTGTGATGGGGATTTTTTGGATTCCATAAAATAGGATGCACTTCATATTGTTCTATTAAATTAATAATTTTCTCTTCATTCCACTCCATTGTTAAAAGAGCTAACTACACTTGGTCTGTACGCGGCTTAAGCGATTGTGAATCGAAAGAGCTTCTAAGTAAAACATATTTTCTATTGCTATAAATTCATCATATGCGGTTTTCGCTATTGTAGTCGAAATTGCAGGGATTATAGAAGTCAAAGAAATGATCTTGAAGTTGAACTATACAATCATTAACTATTTACTGTATGGACAGTTCTTTATACCTCTCGCCACCGTGCGTTTTACACATTATTTTTACAATCTGATTATCTCCGCTAACGTATGCATACAAAATGAAATTCTTTCTTCAATTTAATATTCAATCATGAATATAAAAATGCTGTAAGCTCCCTATAAAAAATATCCTTCCCGACTTGAGTGTTGCAATTTGGGGACTTTTCAATATCAGTAGGATTTATTGGGGCCACATTTCCGATGTTTTTTATTAAGTGCAATAAAAAAGTAATAATTTTTTTACAAGTCAGTGAGTTCGAGAGTCTCGAGTATTCAAATGATAACTCAGACCACAGATGCGATGAGATATGACTTGCACTTCGACAATCGATACCCCAAGGAAGAATTGCAACCCCAGGACCGTATTCATTGATTTCTTTATGTATTATGCACAAGGCTCGCATTTGGGACTCTTATTATTTAATCTCTACAGGGTGTCTATCTATAAATAAACCAGCAAATATCACGCTTATTATTAAATGTAACGTTTTCAACTACATAACATATGTAAATCTATAGTACCCTCTATATAATTTCGGAAGTAGCTCAATAATATTACCTCTGATTTTCAAGTATGTGATAGAATTTATTAATTTTCAAATAGAACACCCTATATATATTTATCTAGCTAAATTTGAAAAGTAAATGAAATTTGCTACCTAATAATATAAAAATAATATATATATATATATATATATATATATATATATATATATATATATAAAAACAGAAAATGGAATGATTAAAATATTACAATTTTATTACATGCAGAAGGCTTTGCAATACAATTTTTGATTAAAACATGTTTTAATTATATTATTTGTCATTAAATAATAGGTGTAATTTTTAAACTGGCGAAAATGGATATCAATTTGAATGTTTAACTAATTGTATATAAAATTTGACAGATGTGTGAAAAATAATAATTCATTTATGTTATAAAAAAATGAGCATCACCAGTCGAAATAAAATAAAAAAGTGCCCTAAAGATGTGCAAACCAAATTCCAGTATTTCACTTTTTTAAAATATTCGCAAAAATAAAAAATAAAAACTTTATAATTTACATTTTCACCTATATCTAGTGTTCTATACATTTTTGTCTGAATTGACGGTACACCACTAAATTGGTTTTTAATGGAGCATCTTTTGTCTAAGTGGTTACTTGACTTCGTATGCCTCATAGTTCTCGAGATAAAGTGTTTTTTGGGTCACCGTTTATATGGAACACACCTAAAACATAAAATATGGAAATCAATCAATAGAGGGTTGTAACTTTTGACGTCACACGCAAGAAAGAGAAAGTTGATATAAATGTTGAGATGGAAGATCATAATATAAACAAGCCATCGCCATTTTTAAAGTTCTGTATTCTGTGGCTGTGGGAACTTAAAGAATTTCGCATTTGTCATATCATCATGATAGCGATTTGTATGTATTATAGCAGCTGAATCACGTGTAGTTCAAGGAAAATAGCAATAGATGACAGCACGAAAATATGTCTCTGTATAACCCTCCATTTAAGAAAGATTTTTAAACGATTAACATGTAATAGACACTTAACAAAATTGCAACTTGCACGAGCGCCTCTAACGGCAAAGCATAGAACTCAAGGTTGCTATGGTTACCACGTCCAGCCGTAGACTCTACACTCTAGCCATCGTTTTAGTTGAATAATCGAATGATCTGCAATATTATCAAACAAAAAAGTTGCCCCAGACACATCTTTTAGTTTTAAACTCATTTTTATTAAACACAACGTACAAATCACAATAAAGAATTAGGTTTAACACTGAATAACAGATGCGAACACAATGACAGGGAACGGGGTAAGACAACGAGGGGAGGTTTGTTTGGATACATGATCTTCTACCTCTCTCTCTTGCAGTGTATATATAATGTATCTTTTTAATAACTGAGAAAACTTTTCAATCATTTATTTCTGTGTCCAACAGAAATTAATATTAATCTATGTAAATCATCATGTTTTAAATTTAAACTTTTGACACATATTCCAGATGTAAATTTATTTAAATCCCACCCTGGCGATGTAGACAACGAAAGAGAAGTCCAAGCAAAGAGAGAAGGGCATAGAGATTATTTCCGGATTCTGTTTCCGGTCGTCTGGAATTTCAACCGGAGTGAAGAGTAAAGTTGGCCTTTCACTAGACTACGTTACAAAAGATCTAGGTTTGAGTCGCTAAATTGAGAACGAATTCTGATAAACCTTAGAGGAAGAAATAAATCATTTCATTGGGAGGCGACAGAATTCATTATATAGTTTATAATGGGGAAATAGTAATCTTTTTACCTTCCGTCAAAAGGAAGGTATTGTTTTTGGTCAAAAATTCTGTGGTGAGTTTTTAATGTATAAGCACGTTTTAGGGTCCCTACAATACGAATGTACTATTTTTAAGATGATGTCTGTATGTGTGTATGTGTGTCCGTGTGTGTGTCTGTGTGTGTGTCTGTGTGTGTGTCCGTGTGTGTGTGTTTGTCTGTGTGTCCGTGTGTGTGTGACAAATTTTTCTCCGACGATAACTCCAAAACTACAATTCTAAAAAATATGATTCTTTCATATTCCTCTTCTTTACAACCATATGAAGAGCTGATTAGATTTTGGTTATAATTGGTCAACCGGAAGTACCCTTATTTGAAGTTTTTAACAGTTTTTCTTAAAAAAATGCAGTTAAATATTATTTTTGACATTTTCTTATTATATTTATTAAAGAAAATACTCTTCTCTATATGGTTTGATTATACATTTTCCTTCATATTCAATAGATGTAGAGTTAAAGCATTACAAAGAAATTAATTTTCAAAAATTAGTCAGCTTTGTTATTTATCATGGAAACAGCTGACATAATTATTCAAAAAAAATTAATTGACAGATGTCAGTTGCAAGTGCAAAACCAAATATGGAAGAAAGTATAGGATCTAAAATTGGTATGTCATATTGTTGCTCGCAAGTGACACGCAGAGAAACGCCAAAGAGAAGATGGAAGGACATTACTTAGTGTAGTTTATGTTATAATTTTATTGGATTTATAGAACCAATTCAAATGAACTTTTGGTATGGAATTTGTAAAAAATAGTATGTGTTCGTGTTCGATTTTACATGATAGTATATAGAATCTGTTCCAAGGACCTTTTGGTATGGGATTTGTACAAAATACATCGAATTGACGGAAGGTCTTGTGCTGGCCACAACAGATTTTTTCAATATGTGGTCAGAAAATAATTTTCAACATAGTTATAGGGTTGCATTTAATTATCAAATTTACATTGATTTGATCGCCACCCAAATTAATATTTGGACACCAAAATTTAAGTTAGTCGAAAGAGCCTGGGTCCGTATGTATCATACTTCGGCAAAATAAAATTAAATTGGCGGTAGATATTATGCTGGCCGCGATAGATTTTTTGGTGAAGTATCTCTGTTCATGAACAAACAGAATACTTCTACGTGAAGTGAAGAAGTATCTACCAAAAATGAAGTACATCTCTTGACTTGGTTGTTATAGAGCGACCTCTCGTCTTCACGTTTTATTCAATCCTTTCCCTCCTTTTAAATTGACTATGCAAATTCTTGTTTGAGGAAGCTGAGCTTTTGTGCTTTACAACTTAGATTACAGATTACGGGTTAAGATATAACTTGTGCTGGTGTCAAACGTCACGTCCTCGACTATTTGTAAAACGTGCAGTTTCCATTCGCATGAATAACAGATTAATTTTACAAAGTATAGAAGGGTTGCACTACAAACTGTCAGTTGCAATAAAGGTGTTACTGACAGAAGGGAAAGTGTGAGGGTGGTTAGTATTGATTTATAAAATGGAAAATTGCTCAAATAAGGTAATGAGTCTGTAGTTTTGATGTTTTGTATATACTGTGAGGGTTAACACATTCATAACCTATTGTTGGTTCTGTATTATCCTCGGTATTAGATATCCCTAAACTACAAGCAAATGGGGGATTCCACCATTTTTTTTTTATATAATTTCATCTGAATATATTATGAAAACTGGACTATTGAAGAAAATCCGGTGAAAAAATTCCTATTAATAAGCGAGTTATGGTCTCTCGAATTTTGAAAAGATTGACGTGACGTCACATTTATGTGTTTTTATATCAAACTGTTTTCATCATGGACCTAAATGTTCTTGAAATATATGCTATTTTAAATTATATTTACATAAAAATAAATGAATATTATAACGCTGTATAAGTCTACATACTTTATAATTACAGGTGTATTTAAATTATTAAGTTTAATGCAAGAAATTTATGTTAAAATAAAAACTGTTTGGAAACTGCAGTACAGGAATGTTAGCCCCTCCTTTCGAATTTGAATTTCTTAACTTCCATTGGTAGTAATCCCCACCTCCTAACACGCTATTTGTAATGCATGTATAGGCGGTTTTTCGGTCGCCAATCAAAATATTATATATATATAGATTTTATATTAGTGTCGAAGCGCTATAACAAAAAACCCCTTATTTCCGAAATATCTCAATTATACCATTTCATTTTTTTTTATTAATATTCGTTATTCAGCATATACATTCGTATTTTATTACTATTTTCCTTTAATTCGATTGAGCTGGAATCCCGCATTTTATATTGTAATAATTTCTAGTTTTATCAACCAAGAAATGCAATTCACGTAACAGATGGAGTTGTAGAGGTTAAAAACTAGTGTACATTGGATGCGACGTAATATTTTTGATATCTAAAGTTTATTTAAAATGAAACATAGTATTTAATTTTCTACGTGGACGAGAGGATGAAGTAGTTAGCCTAATAGTAAGTTGTTATATGTTTTCAAAATTAAATTTATTTTTCAATACAGTGTAATGCATTAAGGGCCAATTTTGCCATCTCTGGTTAAAATTTCAACTACCAGTTAAATAAACAAAACAATTATACACGAATTTCTTTGACATAAACGTCATTTTATAGCTTACGGGTCTCATTATAGCCCACGGGTCTCATTATAGCCCGCCGGGGTCAAATGTTAAACCAAATTATAACCTGCAATATAAACAATTTAAACAGGCAACATGAAAAGTTTTTATTACAAATCAAATTTTTATATTCTTTAATGAAAAATGAAAATTAATTTTATTATATTTATATGGAAAGCACGGAAATACACAAAATAAAACTCAAATGACGTAACTAATAAACAAACAATAAACTGTTGTTCTCCGCTTTCATAGCAACACTAGATACTGGATGTACGAGGACAAATTCTTTTCGATACAATTTTTCTAACACTCATAATTAGAAAATTTTCGTCCGTGCATAAAGTTTTGTATGTACCACGAGCGTAACAGGCCATAAAAGCCTCTTACTCTCTTAATACATAAATAACTATTATTTAACTGGCAGTTAAAATTTTAACTAGAGATGGTAAGATTGGGCCTTAGTCTAATGATTTAGTCCAATGCACTAATCCCATCACGTAAGGTTTGACTACCAATCAATGCCAAATGCCAACTTCATAAATTCTACAGCCTACTTCGCTAATGGATAATGCATAGTGGGTTATACACAACGCAAGCGTAATTCATAGTGCTTAGTAGCAAGTTTCTAGACCATTCCTAGCAAATGTTTCAATTTGTAAATCGACAGTAGCGATATCTTACAGATATCAATTGTAATGTCAAAAATTTCCTAGAATATTGATTGTAATTTGTTTGTGAATTTAGCGACACTTGGAACAGTGGGACGAAATGAACTATTCTTTTTAATTCTGTTTTCGATTGAGAATGGAAGTTCAAGTTCATCCAATTGTTTGACGTTCATTCTTGTGTATTAATTGAAAAATAAGATTTTATCATTCATTCTCATTCCCCGAAGCAATTTATCCTAATCGCTTTGCAACAAACGTTTTCTATTTATTGGGTGAACCTATCACCGGTGTTTGCGAGGCTTTTTTGCTTTTATTTATTACATTTCCAGAAGACGCAATAAAATTTGAAACTATTAAAACAATTGCTTTTCTTCTTTGAACTATGGCTTCATATACTATTTAATTTTTAGTATCCATTTCAAATACACAAGTTCACGGCAAATATATCGAAATATTTTAATAGGTTATTAAAGAAGTGACATTTCTAACAAAAACACAAGAACAACTATATATTTCTATCTCTCAAGTACGTTTACTATGCACAAAGCTTGGACCTTGCAAACTTTAGTGTTTGTGCATTACGTTTATACACTACGCAATGTCCTTAAAACAAGCTGGGAATGCTTCTGTGATGTACCGTTGCACAAGCTTTTAAGGATCACGCACTAGCTACTACACTCTTTTCACTATACGTTAAGGCGATTGCCGGTGCTACGCTAAACAGCACTTTAGTAGAAATCAAACTACACTCGTAAATATTAAGTTATAACTTCAAACTTGATACCATTGTATAGTAGATAGATCAATGCATGGGGCTGACCAATTATTTTGCATAATTATTACTTTCTATTGCATTTAAATTTATTTCAAAAACCTCATAAAAATGGCTATTTTAAAATTTATATTTAACACGATAACTGTACTTTATACAAAAAATGTTTGGGACACCCTTATAGCGCCCATCTTAAGTAGTAAGTCTGTGAAAAAAAATCTAAATTATCTCTTTTAGTTTAGCTGTGATTTGATTTCTACTAAACCCCTTTTTGCCGCTTATTTCAGAAATCGGAACGATAGGCTATGGAGGAGAAAGTGTTAGGAGAATATGTTCCCCCTCTACTACACACATCTCCTCTCTCACTCCAACAATTTGCTTCACAACACGGGCTGAGTTTTCCCCTTATGCTTTAAACAAGGACAAACACATATAAAAGCAGATAGAGAGAAATAAACTTAGCAATCTTAAAAGTAGTGGGGGAACGTAAGAAGTTTGTCTGCACTAGTGTCATACTAGCTACAAAACTTATTTCGCTGAGCGACCGGCAATGCTCTTAAAACAGCTGGAAATGATTCTTAACTATTTATCATCCCGCGCTCGTATACTATGTACCAAATTTGTCTTTTATTATTGTTTAAATATACTAATTTACATTTCTTTTGTTGCAGGTAAGTGACATCTACCTCCACTTTATATTTTAAGTATATCATCTTATGGTGAGTCACTGCATAACATTTTACATATAAATTGAGTTTAAAATAACCCTAAAACAATTCAAATAACGACCATTTTGCGCCAAATATTTCGCAAGCGTTCAATATTAATATCCAAATACTCGTACGTTGCTTTCTATAAAGATCAAATAACTCACCTATATCGGAAGGTAATTGCCAGATGTCACGTTTGTAAGGATTCGAACCCGGATCGAGTTTCCGACTACGAACTTATTTATTAGCATATATATTGCTTCGGAATTGAACTTTTTAAGTGATATTTAAACTAGGTTAGCTATATTTACCTACAAAATATAAATTTACTTCAGGCTTAGGTAATTTACGCTCCTGCAAAATGATTCTATAAATTAGGGTATATGTTTGTGTTATAAATTAATCAAACAATTAATATTAATGACAAGGAGGCCATAATTTCTCGTTTAACTTCATATTTAAACACCAGAACATTATAATTTAAAATACTCAGGGGTATGTACTGTATTTCAAAATGATGTGTACCATATTCCAATAACTAGAATTTCTCATAGTTCTATCTGCGCTCCTAATTGGCTGGAATTCAGCCATGTTTGGTGCAAATAAAATAGTAAAATACAAGGTGCAGACGACTACTTATTAAAGCACGAGTTTGTAATTCGGACACGAGTGCGTAGCAGCAAGTGCGCGAACAAATGAGTGCTGGAATGGCCTTCTGTAACTTGTGTTTTATACTATTTTTTCTGTTTCTGCTTTCATTTACATTATTTGATAACATATTTCCGAATTGAAAACATAAATCTATTTAAAAAAAAAATCTGATGTGGCCAACTCAAAAAATCCCGCTATTTAATTTATATTAATTTAAATACATACCTACGTATTTACTAACGCTGCAAACTGTTCCATTGCAGAAAACTATTGCTTTATTTACTATTTTCTTTTTAAATGTCTCTGTTATTAATTTGAAGTGATTAGTTTTTTGACAGTGACATTTACTGTCAGTTACATTCATTTGAAATATGAACTGCGTAACAAAGGAATTGTGTTTATCTTAGGCTTCGCGACTAATAAAAAAAAATATTTTTAAATTTATCTGTAAAATATATAGAAAAAGTATTAATGTATTCCTGTAGAAAATTCAATAATCTTTAATTTTCATAAGACATAAAATGCGAAAAAATGGCATTTAATGGTATTTGTTGAAGAAAAATCATTATGAGCTTCAGGTAATGTGCCATTTCCAGTTATCCGATTTACACCAAAATCCAATGGCTTCTTTTCATATTAGAATAGGATAGAAATACAAGGTTTCAGAATTTTCTGAATGATAGTATTTGAGTTAGAGCGAAGACAAAATCCCTGCACATACACACACACACACATACACACCCACACACACACACACGTACACACATACAGACATTATCGTGAAAATGTTAAAATTGGATTCTAGGGACCTTAAAACGTAGTCATTTACTAAAATCTCGATATGTGATTTTTAGCACGATCCCTATACCTCCCTTACCAAGGGTACCGGGAGGTAATAATTTAAATGCTTCTCTATAAAATATTAATTTTGTGACTTAATACACTGTTAAAATGAAGGAAACTAGACGACAAAGATTTTATTATGTATTTTTTATTTCATTAAGTTTCTACTAGGCATAAAAACAAAATTCTTAAGCTGTTTGCTCTAGTTTTATGTTCGTCGTTAAATAGTTTTAAATTCTAGTTTGAGTTAAAGCTTCGCGTTAATTTGTTCCTCAAAGTGAAATGTCAAAGTTCAAATAGGGGTAATTATTTTCAATTATAAATATCTCAACTAAAATTAGTTGATATTAAATTGGAGACATAAAAGGAAAACGTTGCACGCTGCACTACCTTTTACCTTTCATAATAATAATTGCATTTCTTTTTGAAACAAATTTAAAATTAGAAATAAATTAAATATCACTGCTATTACGCAAGTATCGATACTTCAGCAAGTACCAAATTACTAAACGAAAACTGCAGTTTCAAATATAATTTCAAACAATAATAGCATTTATTTTAAAGGAACAGTCAGATTATTTTACTATACAATACAGAGTTAGTTTATGTCTTCATTTCCATAAAGCGGCACAAATAAAAGCACGTTGGTAGCCAATGTAGAAACAAACAGTTACAGTTATGTGCCGCCTTGTCATAATTACAATATTTATAGTTTTATTATTTATTATCAATATTTGTAGCGTCATCTTCGTATGTTGTGTATGGATAGATTTTAAGGTGAGAAGTTTTTTATGTCCTCATTTATGATGTTTTTGAATTGCGGACAAAATATGTTGAGAAATTTTTTTTTTACCTCCCGCTACCGTTGGTAAGGGAGGTATAGGGATCGTGCTAAAAATGGCACTTTACTTGATGCTCAAAATTGTTTTTCTTTGAAACATATCTGTAAATGTTATTTTTTCGCAATTTATGTTATTATAAAAAATTAAAGATTATTATATTTTCTGCCAATATGCATTCATACATTTTCTATACAGAGAATTTATTTTAAAATGCAACATTATAGTTCATCACTTCCATGGTTACTCAGTATTGTCAAAAAATGACAGCAATGTAATATTTGTCCATTTTAAAATGCAACATTATAAATAGTATTGCACCACAGGAGATACCTCCAAAACCAAAACACGTCACATGGTGTCAATTCTTACCAACTAGAATATTGCCTCAGAGTGATTGGGGGTATTTTTTTTAACATTTATTACATGAAAGATGAATTTTTGTAAGCTAAAGTTTGTTAAGATGTACAACATTCATGTTTTGATTATTTGGTAATCGTATGTAGGCTAATTTTTTAGGAAATTAGTTTTAATAATACAAAACTACAAATTTTGTATGTTGCATTTTAAAATGGACAAATATTACATTGCTGTCATTTTTTGACAATAGTGAGTAGCCATGGAAGTGATTCGCCATATGTTGCATGTTAAAATAAATTCCCTGTATATGTATTTTATATATAAATTATAAAATAATTTAATTTATAAGTCCAGGATCCTATGTATCAAAGATAAACACAATTCCTTTGTTACATAGTTGAAGAAAATAGTAAATAAAGCAATAGTTATATGCAAAGGAACTTTATTAAGTTTAATATAGCTTGCAGCATTAGTAATTATGTAGGTATGTATTTAAATTAATAAAAATTAAATAGCGGGAGGTATTGTATTGGCCACATCAGATTTTTTAATGTAAAACATAAATTCCTTGATCCATAAAACCTAGTTATTGTCATTATTGTAGCAATTTTTTGCGCGATTCCTACATATCCCTTATCAAGAAAAGTCTGAAGGTATAAAAAAAACATTGGTTATTATTATGTTTTATAAGATATATTCAGTCTAATCTTTACGAGGTATAAGAAACTCTATTCTTTATAAAAATGACTGGCCATTTTATAAAAAAATCACCGGTCATTTCCTCTATATGAAAACAAAGCCAAACAATTAATCTTCGAAAAAAGCTGTAGTCATACAACTATCTAAGAGACTCTAAACAGGCCATTTTTCGTAGGCCATTATCACCTTAGAAAAAGTGCTAGGCGGTCGGGCATTTTGTCACCCTCATATGACGTCACAGTGCAGGGTTTTTACCGCTAATGCCCCTAGCACATGTTACCATCCACAGTCGCGGCGAGGCGCCACTGTCTCCAGACAAGTGTTGATAAATGCACATCGCAAGAGGGGCAACTGCAGCCAATATGTCTTGGGGGGAGTATTAATCTATTAAGTGAATATTTTACCCGGAGAAAGACAAGATTTTTTGTGGGGAGGTGATTAATGTAACGGGATATTACAAAGGATTGATTTATTTGTTTGTATTGTTTTACAGTCTAACACCCCATGCCTGACTCAAGGTAAGGGTGAGGTGCAATTTGCTGTAAATTTTTCACAAAGATCTTTCTCGGTATAAATTACTGTAAAAGCAGACATACTAAGGGTGTATTCCAAAAATAACAAATTTTAACCGTGGTTAACCAAAAGTGTTCCAATAATATCAAATGATAAAAATTGTACCTATATTTATGAAACATGGTACTGGTTAAAATGGTTGTAACCGAAGCGCACCAACGCAACCGTGATTTTTCCTTGGTTTTGTCGGTAACATCTATCCTTTTTCATAAGATGTCAGAATTTATAGGTTATTGTGGTTAGATACTATTTATTGAGTCTTTGATGTTTGCATCTATTTTCTACGATTTGCATTGTACGTATTTCAATTTTCCACTACATAATTTAGGATTGTGAAAGACGATAGACGTAATATTTTGAATGAAAATTTTAGGGTTACCGCGTTAACCAAACTGTTTCAATAATAATAGTCACGTGACTAGAACCAGTCGGTAACCGAAACCATGGTTTTGATTATTATATTTTATTTTTGGAATATACCTTAAGTCCCGTTACTTCAATACAAGGTTGAACACAAAAAAAAAATAGTTAACCATTTTTTTTATTGGTTAGACGTATTTCAGTTTCCAGTTAAGTGTTTAATGTAACCGAAAACTTAAACCGTTATGTGAAGGTAGGTTAACCCAGAATTTTATGGTTGTCATGCGTAAAAATTTGTTTTGAAGGTTTGTTAATGTGAAATACATAATTTTGACTTTTGTTGGTAGCACGAACAATTATTATAAATTATAACGTCTGTGCTCCTGTTGACTTCATAAATAATATTATTAACATATGATACGAAATTGAATTTATTTTACTTTAGCAATTACTAGAATATTTAATAGTTTCAATAATATTCTCCAACAATTCGATCACACACTCCTTGGATAGCTGAAAACGGCAATAAAATTTATCAAAGTTCCAATAATGAAAATGATCTTTTTTAATTTGTAGTTTCAGGATCTTTCAACAAAATTAATAATTTGTTCATCGTCGTTTAACAGCTGACTTTAAAGAAATCGCTTCTGCTCATGCTCATTATGAATGTCACTTCAAAATCTAGTACCAACACAACAAAATTTTTGGTTAGCAAATCTCGGTTAAGTTAACCTGAATTTAGATACTGAAATACGAATGCCGGGTTAAAATGTCTGTTACAAGTTAAAAGTCTTTTAAATCTTGGTTACCTGATGTCTTTTAATAAAAGACATCAGGTAACCAAGATTTTAATCCCGTACTGACACACCGGACCTAAGGCGAGGTTTCTTAACCACCAAGTGTGTCGCTCTGTCAGATGAATATTCAATGTTCTGAATATGAGGGTGTACTCGATTAAAAGCTGGACTAACACCACTTGCCATGTGTACATGTACAAGCCTACAAGTATTGAAGGACATGCATGAATTTAGCGTCCGAGCTGCCAACATTTTGCAAACAGTCATTTAATTTTCCGCCAGCTTTAAATTTGTCAGTATCATGATGGATAGCCGAAAGGGACGATGTAGTTCTGGTTAGTGCACCATACGTTTTTTAAGTGGTGAATTTATTTTATTAAATAACAAAACAGGGGTGCAAAGAAGATGGTGGATGTGTACCATAAATAAAAGTAGAATCAGCCGATAAGTATACAACAGAACAACAAAAAAAAAAAACCTTACCAATTCTAATATGAGATTCCACTGTTGCACTCGCTTTTCATCTTTTCCAGTTAACCATTGTTATAGTTTTAGGGATTCGATATGTAACAAATAAATCGACATGCATCTTTTATAATATTTTTCTTTCCTCACACAAATAATAATATAGATATTTATTTTTAACTACGACGGTTCAACATACAATGCTAAGTAAAAAATGTCGGAGAACGAGAGAGCCGGTACATTGATGTTTAGTTAAATTAGTTTATAAATGGTCAGTTTATACAAAAGAAAATAACTAATAATTTGCAACAATATAACATATTCATGATTACGGTTCTCGAATATTCCTATTGTCCCGTCCGGTAATTTCCGCCTCGCTTCGTTAGGATTCGGGTCCGTCCACTTTCTGCGCATATGCTATACCTTTACTTTACCGGAGTGTTACTTGTCTTGGGTATAAATTCCAATGCTGACATGATCTTTCCACAATTCATTTCATTTGGTACATAAGGTACTTCTTCATTTCTTTTGATATACAACAAAAACCGTTATAACAACGTATATTAAATGTCATTACCGAAATTTAAGATTAGCTGATTGGCACACAAAAGTAATAATTTTCAACATGATATCTTTGTCACAACTTATGATATTTACTCCCTGTTGTTACCCCTTTTAACTGCACTTTCAAATATGACATAGTAGGGTGTTTAGCGCCAACAGTAAAATTCCCGAACAGTGAAAACAATACTCAAAGCATAGCGTGAAACCTAGGCCTGCGGCTAGGGGAAGAATGACAAGTGCATGTCGCCCTAGGAAGTCTAAGGGGATAGGGCAATGCAATGCCTGCTGCCTTTGTAAAAGATAGGGAAGGGACACAGGATTGTTATGATGATCGGGCGTTTAAGGGCTAAAACAGGGGATGGAGAAATCTGAATTGGGTGAATGATCAATAAATAGTCGTAAATAGAAGCATCATATTATTTGCTCCATTTAATTAAGAAAGCAATATGCGATTAAATTCAAGCATATTGAAGTAATAAAGAAAATAGGGGTGTTTTAAAAATAACTTCGTCAATATACAGGATTTTTCACAATTTCGTGCACAAACTAAGGGTTTATGTGGAGAGGAATTATTTGTTTTCGCCTTCTCAAGGTTCAATAAAAAACACTGTTTTTCTTAAAAATTTGGACGTTTCGAGGGACCCTAGGCCCTCATCATCAGCATATTTAAATTTTTTTTTTTAAATTACAAATGTTTGCTACAATAAATTACATATAAGTTTGACAATTACATACCTTTCAGAGAAATTTTTTTTTCCCTTACCTTAAGTATTGTCTAAACATTGACCCGAAAGTCATCTTTTTAGGATATGTTTGCATATATGATTCCAAACCGCTAGAGCCGGCTTCACCTCCAAACTGGAAACCGAAAAGGGGGGCGGAAAGTTTAAATGTGGAATATGTTTTTATTTTTAAATTGATAGTACCTAATCATATGAGGGATTAAAGCTTGATCACGTCTCTGACTCGAGGACAACCAGTAAACGAAACTTATGGATATACAGTTGAGGGCATCGTGAATAAAATTTTCAACCTCCATACTGGAAAAAACATGCCTGTTTTGAGTTTTGATGTTTATTTGAAATTTTTTTTATTGTACTATTTAATTGAATATGAACTGTGCCAAAACTATAAAATTGGCATTGTTGAATATTTACCTTGTTTTTTGAGGGATTAACACTTAATAGATTAATAATTTTAAATTTTCTTTTTTATGGACTTTACATGTTTACTACCTTGGAATCGGAAACGCAATGGAGCGGGCAGCCAACCTTATTCGTGTATTACCGTATCAATTGTCTGGGGGAATTTTGTCTCTCGAACGTTCTCAGCAACGGAGCCGCGAATTTTAAATTGTTGTCGAAATCGGTGTGGTTATTGACACATTGGTTTTTGTTTAAATTAATCATTAAGCTCTCCTGCAATAGTCTTTTATATTTATTTTGTTCTGTGGCTAGTATCTTTGACTCTGAAAAATTGAAATTATGGCCGGTGTCACAATGGTGCTTAACTAAGGCGCTATAATTAAAAAAAAAAAAATTTAAATTCATTAACAAGATTGGCGATATTTCTAATTGATATATACATGTTTGACATTTGTCATTTACAAATTTTATTATAAACATTTGAATTTGTCAACTGATTTCCTTAGTGTATTTTAGCCTACTCGACTTACTACATCCCGATATTCTATATATTATAGCGTCTTTATCTCTAAATTTATAGAAGATATAATAAAATTTTTAAATGTATCAGATGTAGAATTTTATGTTCTTCAATATTAGTATATCAAAAATTTTCAAAAAACAATATTTAGAAGAATTTTTTTAGAAACTACTACTTCTGGTTGTCCAATTGTTACCAAAACCTATTCAGCTCTTCCCATGAATGTCAGATTGAGGAATTCATAGTTAAACTGGTCTTATGCCTTATAGTTTTTGAGTAATCGTTCCTCCAACATCCACGCATACATACACATATGCATACACACATACATCATCGTAAAAATGTTAAAATCGGTTTATATGGACCTTAAATCGTGGTTATTCACTTAAATCTCGATATGTGATTTTTAGCATGAATCAAATATCTCTTTTAGCGAGAGGTAAAAATTAGAGAAATATAAATAAATTAAATTGTAAATAGCACGTATTTCAAATATTATAGGCTTCATTTATAAAAATATCAAACCTATCTTGTCTTCTCGTAAAATAAAATAAATATAAATAAATATATCATCACGGCATATTACCCATTTCTGAGTGTGCCAGTATCTACAACACATGTAGACATCGGTAATGATGACGATATATTTTACCGTGTGGGCGCTTACCAGGCGTCACCTCACGGGCACTCATAGCTGGTGTGGAGAGTGCACCACAGGGGTCACTTTTGTACCATTTAAAATTGGAAATATTTGGCGTCAGTCGGGATCGAACCCGGTTCCCCCAGGTTCGCGACCAGACACTCAGGCACGCGGCCACGGGACCCCATAAAAAAAAAATAAAATTTAAAAATCGAAATAGCGCTACTTCCGAAGTAGCACTACTACAAGATGTGAGAATACGGGCCCAAGTTGCTTCAAGCAAGGTTGTCAGTTTCCGTCAGCCAAAGTTGACTAATGTAACATTGGCTAATGTTCCATGACTGATAATTATTTGTCAACTTATACCGACTCCACCATAAATCATTAAACTATGTGTAAGGTACTTACAAAAACCTCGGGACGGAAATAAAACAACTAGTTTATCTTGGTCAACGAGTTTGTGGGCATTTCTGATTATTATGATCCCCTCTTTAACATTTTGCAAACATATTTTTGTGGCGGTTAATTTTTGGCGCGTGCTCGAGATTTGATTTGTGAGATGAGTCGGAGATACTGGAGCGTTTTCACCCTTGTAGACACATCGTACCGTAACCGTACCGAGATCGACTCCCAAGATTCAATGGAATAAATAACGCTGATAGGCGATTGTTTGCCAAGACATATTGGGGAATTGGAATTCCGATTTCGCTCCAGATATTTGATTTCGGATGGCTTTATTGCACGGACATATTGATGAAGATTACGGGTATAAAATGTAGTAAACAAGCGTACGTAATATAATGAAATAAATATTATCTTCAAAGGGCGCAAGTTTATTAATTATTAGATCATTTCTTAAATGAAATAGAAGTTCTTACTATTTATTTGTGAATCATGGTACATCTTATACGAAGAAGTACTTTTTAAGGTCCTTATACTTGGATAAAACTTGAAAGAAGCTTTCAGAATTGATATAAATAAAGCAATATTTGGGTTTAGTTCTGTTGTTCTGTATATACAGTGTGTTAATTAAAAAACTGGCCACAGGCGTTTAATATGGGAAAACAGTTTTTCTTTGCGCAAAAATCCTCAATTAATTTTAGACAAAATGTTTCAAATAAGTGTTACAGATAATTATATTCTACCCCTAAATCAGTAAACACTTTTAATTTTGCACGTTTGGTAACTTGTAAAATCTAATTTGAAATTGTATAAAAATATTGCTCATTTCTAGCGATACCCATGGAATTGAAACAAAATTACAGAGAAATGCGTATCGTTTGAACTATCAGAAATTCAGTTTTCAATTAAAAGTTGCAGATAATTCAATGGGGTCATTTAAAAAAAAATAATTGTCGATTTTTTTTGTAAAATCATGAAATCCATCTCATTTAATAAATATAGTAATAGAAAATAATTTGAAATATGCGACTTTTCATTCATAAATTTGCTAATAAACTTTCGCGCTTTTAAAAACGGACTAAATTTGTGACGACACTTATTCATACTCACACAAAGACAATTCTCTCTCACACACACACACGCTTCACAACATGAAACAGTAACCTAACCTAAAAGTGTGACAGCTGACAGCAAAATATACAAGAGAGAAGATTATTATTACTTTCTATTTCTTTAAAAGTACTAGTGTAGTATAAGGTATGTAAATAAACCATTTATTTAAATAAATACGAAACCAAATAATCATAGTTCTAAATTAAACCGGTAGAGCTCGACTGTCGCATCCGTGAATATGTGTCGTCAGCCGTTGAAATATTTGAAATTAAACGCAACTTTTAAAAAAATCATATCTCTGATTCTAAAGACTTGTAAGATGTAAAACATACACATACATGTTTAATTTGACCTATTTTTTCAAGAAAAAAATAAATCAGAAAATGTGAAATGACCCCATTCTGTACCTAAATCACTACACAGGTATTATTTTTAAAATCTAACACTTAAATAACTTTTATCATTATTATTTTTTCACATTCTATCTATAAAATTAAATTTCTGACAGTTCATACGAAATGTATTTCTTTCTAATTTTGTTTCAATTTCATGGGTATCGCTACAAGTGAACAATATTTATACAATTTCAAATTAGATTTTACAAGTTACTAAACGTGAAAAATTAAATCTGTTTAGTAATTTAGGCGTAGAATATTAATATCTACAACATTTATTTGAAACATTTTTGTCTAAAATTAATTGGGGACTTTTGCGCAAAGAAAAATTGTTTTCTCATGTTAAACGCCTATGGCCAGGTTCTTAATTAACACACTGTATATTACCTCTCGCTAAGAGAGGTATTGGATTTATGCTAAACGTCGTATATCCAGATTTTAGTGAATAAGCACGTTTTAAGTTCGGTACAATTCGATTTTAACGTTTTTACGATGATGTTTGTGTGTGTGTGTGTGTGTGTATGTATGTTGGAAGGGCGATTTTTTTTTTTCTAGGAAGTACATTTAATCCTTCTTATTGTTTTATTAATTAAATATTTAATATTATAGGTAAAATGCATATACCGCAGAAGAAATACCGTCAATCTTCCAATGAATTCGAAGAATCTTTGATATTTAGGAACTTCCTCATACAATGAAAAAATAGATATACCTAATTAAAATTTTATGTATGCACGAGACACGGTTAAAACAATAGAAAACAATATGTAGTTCTGTAAAAAAAATATTATAAAATGTCATTTCGACAGCGAAGTATAATACAAGACATAACAAAATGCATATGGCGAGAGGTATTGTGCTGGCCACTGCAGATTTTTATTTGTAAAACGAAATTTGGACGGCATACAATAAAATAAATATGTTTTCGAGTTTTTATTTTGTGTCCTATTGCTTCTCTAATTAGTTTTCTCGTCCAGTGATTTTCTTCTTCGTGTTTTCCAATTCAATTTAATTTTTGAATGTCATGTTTAATTTAATATACAATTTAATGTTTGTGTTACTGCGTTCCTTTAATCTTGTTGCTACATTTCTACCAGTGTGGCCAATGTATACTTCACCACACTGTCACGGAACCTTACAAATGCCAGAACAGTAGAGGAACTATATATCATTATTCATTAACATTGCCAAAAAGATCACGGAGTTTTAAACTTTTTCTGTATTCTGTGATTGTGTGATTACATTAGCCCTGCTTTAAACAGTTGACTAAGAGTCTTGAGAACATTTCATTGTTATCAACAATATTCACACAGTGCAACGCAAGGGTTATTCAACCCTCATCAGTCGTCACACAGCTCAGGGCAAATTACGAATTTACAAGTTTACCCTTATCAAATTAGCAACCCGACTACTTCCCTTAACGAAACGAAAAGGGTAGATGTTAAGTAGTGAAAAACAGACAACTTTCAGATATTCCCTCTCTTAATAAATAATCAGAATTCCTGTCATGTTCTATAAAATATTTCTAGATTTATTTCTCTTCGAGTGCTGTAAAATATGATAAAACATACATCAAAATTTTCTTACTCTCATATATCTTGGATCTGGAAAGAGAAATGAAATATGAAATGGAGCGCAAAAGACAGAGAAGGCAAATAGGAAATTGCGAGATAAGGAATAAATTCAAATTCAAAACAGACAAAATATTGAGATGTGCTCTCAAAATATTTCAATGAAATTATGTTCTCCAAATGCTTTAAAACGAAAAATGTTTCCTTACGAGAATTAAATAATCATTGGAAATATGAAGACGACTAATGAATTTCTTACAAAATTATAATTTTCCAAGCTTTTCAGTTCAAAGGTTAATAGGCTATTCCAAGATATTTTTAATTTTTTTTTTCTGAAATACATAAAAATATAACACCGCATGTGAAAGTCGAAGTTATAAACTCCTCCAACTATAAGCGAGATATTAATGTCCGAACTTCAAATTTGTTTTTCGTACCTCCGTCCAATTTGACTAGTATTACAGAACTCAAAATAGTCCAGAAATGCGATGTTAGTGGCCTAGGCCAGTAAAAGGAGTTGGCATTACTGTTCTGGTGATATGTCAATTTAAGATTATTTTCAACACAAGAAATAGCAAAATGTTTACAAATTTTAGGGCTAAATCTTTAATTATTGTAACTTAAGTAACTAAATTTTGTCATAAAAATTATAATATCTGTCATCTCGTATAGATTAATTATAAGTTTTGAATTTAGGACTAGTTTGTTTTGTAACTACAAACTGCAACTAACTTCACGTGAGTATCCGCCATCCGTCATTGAAAATATGCCAAAGTATATAAATTATATATAGATAACGTTTGTATGATATATTTTCAATAAATATAAAATAATTACGCATTTTAAGCTCAAATACTAGTAACTATAATTAAGCTTGCAATGCAAAACCGATAATAATATATGTTCATTTTTTTAGGTTATGAAAAATAGAATAGTGAATATAAGAAGCATTTATGGAGAAGTCGGCACAAAAAATCTTGTGTATCACACACCCAGAAACTGTTTTGCGAGATCTCGTAATTTGTCAAAATAAACTCGCTCTCGAATGTTCAGTTTCTGGCCTAATGATACAAATAACTATTGTGACTTAGATATTGTGAGTTTACCAGAAATAAACAAACAGTGGTTTACAGAACACGAAAAAATGTTGAGCATGATACAATTACAATAGCTATTTGTGTATTAAGAGCGCAAAATGGGATATTGTCGATTGAAAGGTTGTTCTCCCGAAATCAACAATGTCCATTTGCGGTCGAAACACACAGAATATTTTTTCTGCACTCGCTCCAATGGGGTCCTCCACCATAACAAGAAATAATAAAATGAACACTTTGTATTTACATTATATTTTTTAATTTTTCATTGTTCTTGGGTTATTGCTTGAATTTAATTAAAAATGTAGACAAGTGACATTTCTCCACATTTTAAAAATTCGGGTAGCGAGTGTTTTTTCTACTTTGTCGCGCATGAGCGGCAAAGAGACATTTTGCTTTGACAAAAGAGAGCGCAAATGCCTACTTTGTATATAGACTATAGAAAAAAATAATGAATTTTTAAATTGTGATAATATATTTCATTATTAGAAAGATAAAATAAATTATTATGCTTAATTTATGTCACTGATTTTTTCATTTTAGACAAACAAAGAAAAAATAAAGTCACCTGCTCAGCAATAGTGTGACATCACAGTGACACTGACAATAAATTCCAAAAAAAATCTCGTAAAGTAATTAATAAAACATGTTTTTGTTTTATTTTAATCGTTATTTATTGAGTAGTACTTTGTTATGACGAAGGACCCTATTGAATCTATTATTTTTTCGGAATTATTGTTCGTCTCAGGTCCTGAATTGTTTTTATTAAAAGCAAACATTGAACTAAATGTTTGTTTGCGGAAGTAATAACTGAATAATTTTTACAGGCGGGTTGTATTTACTTTGTAATTGGCTCTATTGATATTTGCATGTGTAACTACGTTTGGAGTTGTTTGCTGAAATGTAATTTATTACCTATTACATTTGTAAATAATTTCATTATACGTACTGGCAAATATTGAGTAATACGCCATTACTAACTAAAATAATTTCCTTTGAAAAGATAATGATTCTATGAAAACATAATTTTACTAGGGTAAAAACTATTTCTTTGACAGCAAATGCAGGATGTAACAGCTAAACGAGTTACCTCAAATAATTTCTATATTATTAGAGATACAATAAACTGCTATAAGAGAATTTTATAGAAGACCAAGTGGAATGTCCGATTAGAAAGGAAAATATATTTTTTTAAACTAGTGGTTCTCAAGTTATATAAATATAACTTAGTGTTGTACTAAATTTTGGGAGGGATAGTATACTTTTTTATGCTCATTCGATAGAGCATTTTTTTCTAAATTCAACTATGTTTTCATTTTATTAACATTACAAAAATATTAAAAAAGCACAATACCTCTCGCCATTTTCTTATTAGGCTGTATATGTGATTGGCGGTATTTCTGAAGGGTATATGATGAATTATATGTACAGTAAGGGCGTGTTTAGTTGACACTGATACTGTACATACTTTGCCTTATAAATGAATCCCCTTTCTTTTTATACCAATTTTAAATGTTGACTGAGTCTTTTCTTCATTATAACAACAGCATATTATATTACTTTTACATTTCGAATTGTTCATGTATGAATTCTATATCTGTCTATAATTTTAAAAATTTAATTAATGTTAAAATAAGAAATGTAAATAAAATGTACTTCCCAGAAAAAGTTTTCAGTAGGTAGGTAATGTCTGGATTTTTGACACTGACGTTTATGTCAATTACAAACATTTTAATTTTTCAACTGGTTCCATAGGCTGATTGATTCATTATACAATGGGTTATTTTATATATTTATAATTTAGTTTATCTCTAAATCTATAGAAGATATAATACAAATGTTCAATGTATTGGATAGAGAATTTTATATTCTTTAATTGTTGTCAAAATCTAATCAGCTCTTCCGAGGAATGTCAGATTGAGGAAATTGTAGTTAAATATTTTTAAGTCTTATAGTATTTGAGAAACCGTGGTTCCAACACACACACTTATATACATACATACATACAAGGACACACAGACACACACACTCATACAGACATCATCGTAAAACTAGTAAAATCGTAGTCTATGGACCCTAAAACGTGCTTATTCATTAAATACCATCGAATTTTTTGACCAAAGTCAATACCTCACCTAAAGGTGACGGAAGGTGAAAATTGGTTGGGAGCTTTTAAGTGGAAGAAAAGAATTCTCAAAATAAAATACGTAAATATACATGGTTTAATACTTTTGAAGATTATTGCATAGTTCGTCAATTAATATGTATTGAAGTAGAATTAATATAAAATGTATGTATGACTAGGTAATACGATATGAAACTAAAGATCTATCCATTCCAATATATGGCAGTATGATTCAGTTCTATAATAACCGTTTCTATTTTCAATACCAAAATTTAATATCGTCGTATAATTGCTAGAAATTAAACACCATCGCCGCTTAATAACATCTTGTCAGTCAGTTTCACATACCGCCACAATAATTCATCTAACTCTAACACATGTTGTAATAATTACTAATCTTCATCTGTAACGTAAAGTCTGGCATAACCACAGATTAAATTCAGTTTCTAAAACGCGAGTTATAATTCAATATGCAAGCGGTATAAATTCATGCAAATATACTCTACTTCCTTGCTGTGTGTAGGAATATTCTAATGCCCTGTGCCAACTTTATATCGGATTTAGCGTCAGAACTACCGCGTTGTGGAATTTATACCCGGGTACATCTGTTGACTCGGCACCCAGCCTTGTTCGACAAAATCAATTTTACCGAAAATGGAAAATGGTTTTAGGGTGATATATGTGTTGTAAGTTTGACACACTCATACAAAAATACCATTTGTTAAGCGAAAGAATCAACGAGTTGTTTGAAAGAGAAAAATTTACTAAGTTGGATCAGATATTCGATGAGGGTCACTCTAGAATTATTGATAATAAGAAAATCAGTGTTGGCTATGGAAATCAAAATCTAAACTATCGTCACAGAATACATTTATACAGAAGCGACACTCCTTGCCGGCACCATTGTTGTTGCGATTTTACGTTTATGACCTTGAACTTTAAATTTGTTGGCAAATTTACGCGCGAAATTTAAATTGTTTTAAATGGTAAAAGAAAAATTAGAACATAAAAGTACTAAAATTTTAATTTTATTAACGAATTAAAAAGAAATCAGATAAAATAATCACATAATTATACTTTTATTACCTGAATTTTACAAATGTATTACAATGCAGAATTTTCTATATCTTTGATGTGGGAAAACAAACGTCAGACTCGATTAATATGTCCCATATATCCTTCTCCAGCAAATCTTCTCTTACACAGGCCTTGAGCCACATTTTACACCTATATTTATTAAATGAATATACATTTTAAATGATACGGTAGTCGTATTACATAACTTACATTTCTGGATCTTTCAGAAACGAAAGAAACTTACATTTCCCTTTCTTCATTTTTTAAATATATTTATACAGTCTTTATATGAACAAAAAAAGTCCTCCCGATTCTACTTTCTTCATTTTATCCATTTAATTGGAAACTAACACCACTTCTAAAATTCACAAACCGTTCGCAAAATGACATATGTCAAAAGCGAGAAGACGTGTTTGGTTTGCTTGAATTAGCCATAACCCTAAAATACATGGGCGTGAAAGCTGAGACAACAGCTCTTTCAGAATACTTCAAATATAATGTTTTTCCTTATGATAAAGATTTTTCCTATCGTTTGTTGAAAAAATAACACATTTGTTTTTATTAGAAATCAATTTGTGTTTCTCAATATACTTTTATTATTGACCCCTAACGGAAAATGTTCACGTCGAGATAATGAAAAGAACGAGTATTCCCTGAAAAGAACAAAGAATCGTAAGATACGAAGATATGCCGAAACAATCCGATTTTATCCGATTAGCCCTTTAAATTTGTTGGCATACTCTATCTCTCTCTAATTTTCGTTTCTCTCTCTGACTGTCGCTTCTGTATAGATGTTTATTCTGTGCTATCGTTTTAAATAGTTATTTTTCTGGTATTTAAAATAACTAATAAAGGCGATGTAACCCAATATTAAATGGCGCGATACTTGAATATAACATATTCATTTTTTGTAAATGAAATTTGAAGAAATTTTTCACCATTTTTTACCTCTCGCTAAGAGAGGTATTGGATTCATGCTAAAAATCGCATATCCAGATTTTAGTGAACAAGCACGATTTAAGGTCCATATAATCCAATTTTAACATTTTTACGATAATCTCTCTCTCTCTCTCTGTGTGTGTGTGTGTGTGTGTGTGTGTGTTTGTGTGTGTGTGTGTGTGTGCGCGTGCTCGTAAGTGTGGATGTTGGAAGGACAATTCCTCAAAAACTTTCAAACTTAAGACCTGTTTAACTATGAATTCCTCAATCTGACATTCATGGGAAGAGCTGAAAAGGTTTTGGTAACAATTGCACAACCGGAAGTAATAGTTTCTTAAAGAAATTCTTCTAAATATTATTTTTTGAAAATTTGTGTTATTACTAATATTGAGGAACATAAAATTCGACATCTGATACATTTCAATTTTTTTTATCTTTTATAAATTTAGAGATAAAGACAAAATAATATATAGAATTATTAGATGTAATAAGTCGTGCAGACTAAACTAAAAAAAGGAAACAAGTTGAAAATTGAAATGTTTGTTACATACTCGTAGTTTGTAAATGACAGATAAATGTCAGTGTCAAAAATCAGCAGTTTTAGTGACATTCTCAAATCGTTTCCTGGGAAGTACATTTAATCTTATTGTTTTATTAATTAAATATTTAAAATTATAGGTAACATGCATATATTCATTAGAAATACCGTCAATCTTGTTAATGAATTGGAAGAATCTTTGACATTTAGAAACTTGCTCTTACAATGAAAAATAGATATAATTAGAATTGTATGTGTGCACAAAACATGTTAACAATGAAAAACAATATTTGGGAGTTTTGACAGAGAAATGCAATACAATACTTATTTAACGTAAAATGGAAATGACGAGAGGTATTGTGCTGACCACAACAGATTTTTATAATTTATTTGTTGAAAATGTAAACCGGCCGAACTATTATGTGTTTAGGCTCGTAGCTACATGTTATTCTCAATAATTCTAGTGGGACCCCCCCCCCCCCCCCATTCAATGTAAGGGTTTGGCGTGTAGATTATTTTCTCCGATTGTATAATACATGAAGCAACGAAGTAATCCTCCATCATTTTTCTTCCTCGTAAAGATTATTTCGCTTTAACCCGAACTCACACGAGAAGCCAAAGGATAAAAGGATTTAAAATGGCTGTAATTTTTCTTCAGTTATAGTACATACAAATCTGTACTTTGGCAGTATCATGCTGTGCTTTCTCAGCAACGCAACAAACACGATAAGAATAAGAACTGATCCCTCTAAGGAAGCTTGGTGCATTTTTCAACCTTCACGAACTCAATCGACTGTGAAGATATTTTCATGTTCAAAGAATACAGATATCACAATAGACAAATCGTAATAGATAGGTGGTTTTGTTTATATAGCACTTGTTCACGAAAAGATGAACAATAAATTCCTATTGATATGTATTGTGACATTATCTATAGGTAGTTGAATGCACTGAGAAAACGGTATCAATAACGTTTATACTAGTTTTCAAGAATTTACTGACATTTGGAGATACCAAATAAAGCAAATATTCATATAAAATTAATTACGAAGTACTAGAGTAGTCCAAATAAGACAAGATATTGAATTTAAAAAAGTTAATCGCAAAAATGAAAAACTAATTTAAAAATATTTCAAAACTCATAATACAGCCTTTAGTTTATATAACGAAGAAGAATTTGTGAAAAATTCATGGATCTCATTAGGATTTGAACTTTGAACCCAGGACCTTTCTTTATCTAGTAGGACGCTCTAACCAACTGAGCCACAAGATCCCATTGCTTTCAATGAATTTTTCACATATGACATGTTAGTAGTGAAAGAGTACAGTACTACTATACTTAGCGTCAAATAAATATGGACTGATGCTCAATTTTTTTCCTTCGCCCCACCCTGTCTTTTGCCCTGCGGTGTTGTCGCTTCTTCATTGGCATTTTTAACATGACCAATAGAATTGGCAACAGTGTAGAAATCTACAGTCCAGATTTATTTGACCGCATGTGACATACGGATCTTATGACTCAGTTGGTTAGAGCGTCCTACTAAATATAGGAAAGTCCTGGGTTCAAATCCCAGTGAGGTCTCTCTATTTTTCACAAATATTTCTTCGTTATTTATTTTAGTCTTCATGGTAACAGAGTTACAGAAATTCACTGTTGAAACGCAGTCTTTAATATTTTTTAGTTCGTGTCCTGTATATTTTATTTAAATCCGACGTTTCGGCAGCATACACAGATGCTTTCTTCAGGGCAATATTTACATTTTCGCTTATATCAGTTATATTTTCAACAATACACTATCTACTAAAATGGTCTCAGTTCTCAGACTTATTTTCTGACCGTATTAAGATTTTATTATATTAATAAATTAGTTTTCAACTGGTTTCTATTTCTAAATCTACAGAAGATATATGTAACTATAAATGTAAATGTAACAGATAATGCATTTTATGTACTTTAATGTTTGTATTGACAAATTTTTAAAAAAATAGTTATTTATCAAGGTATTAAAGTTCTACTTTTTATTATGAATATGGAATTTAAATCATATGAGTGGTAAAACGGAACTTTAGTACCGAGTTGCATATAAAATTTTATTTGAAATCAAAAATTTATGAAAATGAAAGGAATATTTTATTTTTATAGGTTATGTTTTTGAAACTGTCAGTCTGACTCTCATGCCCATATTCATAAACACTCGTAATGTTTCAAAACGGTTCGTTATAATTTTTGACAAATAGAATCAAACTTGACAAATAAAATTTCGATTTTTCTTTCAATGTCGACTGTTTTTATTAGATAAAAATTATAACTAACCGTTTAAAATTTTTACGGGCATCAATGTTACTATCCTCCGAACATTGAGGATATAGTAACGGACACTCAAAATCATGTTTTATATCAATCTACTTTATCGGAATTGTTTAGTTTCTTCTTCTTGCACATATTTTTTTTGTCATTTTACGAACAAATTTACTATTATATATTGTACACCTACCCAAATTATCTTATATGTACATAATTATTATAAGATTGGCAACACTGCATTTGCTTGAAATCTTCGTATAATGGATTATTTCATTGCTAGTTTCTGACGATTTTTGTGCACTTTAGTGAGTATTTCAAGTAAATATATTTATTTAAAATGTGCAGCTTGCAAATGCATACAACATTTATCGAAAACTATTTATCTAGCTTTTGTGTGAATCCATATGTGATGTTTTCGACTTTTCTATTTAGTTTCCGTCGTAGAAAAATCCCAAAACATGTGAAAAAGAATAAAGAAAACCGTTCCATCTTCAGCAGTGACAGATATTAATGTAAAAAAGATTTCCGTAGAAGTTTTTCTTTAGCGTTGTATGTTTTCTGCGCCCGGGAAATTAATTTATTTTGGCAAGCTTGGTTGGCACACCTTCCCCTAATTCCAATGAAATCTTGATTGGTTCATTCGGTAACGCACAGTTGGCAATGTTGGACATTGTTCGTGTTCTCTCAATTTCCCAGCAGTGGCGGCTCGTACTATAGGGCACAAGGGCGCAGCCCTACCAAATAAAAAGACAAGAAAAAAATAAATAAGCGAGTACATATACATTTTAAAAGTACATTAATTATTATTTATTTAATTTCATTATTATGCAATTCTTACTACACCGCCGATAGCTAGATAGCCTATATACTGACGTGTGCACGTACCGATATGCTGCTAGAAGCTAGGGCACAAATGTTTCTGCCCCGGTCTCCCACCACTTTTACTCGAATTTTGACCAATAGCAGCGAAGCGCGCGAAGCTGCATATGACTGCATTAAGCCTGTTCCGGGCAGAGCCCTATTTAAACGAAGATTTCCGAGTATGTCCGACATTTTCCGAGGTAATCTGTTATTGTTGAATTGTAATCGTCTAGTACCCACTTAATTACGAAGATGGCGTCTGTATCTTAAAGATTAAATAATTTAATATACTCTATTTACTTTTTTAAATTTTTGTGCCCTACCATACAAAGATATCACCAGCCGCCACTGTTTCCCAGCACAATGGAATATAACGGCAGGCAGGTTGCCAAATTGATACGGGATGATGAGGATTCACTAAATTTCAACAAAACTTTTGATATTATATATAAAAAGACGTTAGTTATTGTTGTTACATTTCAGTGACATTTAAAATCTGGGAGAAATAGAAATTATACAGGATGTTAAAAAACAAGGGTAACAAATTTTGAGAGTGTCCGATCGTCAATAGTTTCCAAGTGAAAAATGAGTTTTTACGGTGTTTACCTTTGCTATCTTGAAAACTATAACTTCGATTAAATATGATATTTTCTTTACCTTTCAGAGTTCATCTTGGATGTGCTTTTGTTAAAAAAAAAAATACTAATTGTATTAAGACAAATGTATTAGAAATTGTAAAAAATGTTTCATATAAAATTTTGTTGTATATTTGTGTAGTATATTTACTGATATAGAGAAAATTTTGTTCAATCACTATCTTTGTCAGTTTTTCATCGATTCTAATATAAAATGGCCTCTTTCTCGGAAACAGTTGAAGATCAGACCCAAGCGGATTAAGCTTTTTACCTCCCGCTCCCCTAGGTAAGGGAGGTATAGGAATCGTGCTAAAAATCACAAATAGAGATTTTATTGAATGAGCACGTTTTGATGTCCCCGGAATCCGATTTTAATATTTTTACAATGATGTCTGTAGGTATGTATGTGTGTGTGGATCATGTGGACACGATTACTCAAATACTATCAATCAGAAAATTTTTAAATTTTGTATACCTATTCTATACTAATATGGGAAGAGCTCATTAGTTTTTAGTTTATATCGGATAACTGGAAGTATCATTTATACAAGCTTTTAACAGTTTTTCTTGTAAAAAATTCATTGAATATAATTTTTTATATTTGACATATTTAAACAAATGTCACTGTCACGAAGCAATTACATTAAAATTAATAATGAAACCGTGTTAAGAAGAATTAAATAGTTTAAATATGATTCTAATGAAATTAAGGTTTGTAAAAATAATATATTTTCCATCATACATAAATATTAGATATACAGGATAATTCGATTTAAGTTTGATGTTTGCAACATTATATATCAAACAGCTCTCAATAAGAATGTGATTTCAAAGTGTCAAATAATAGTTTGCAACTACATATTTACGAAATGCATCATGTACGGCGAAGAATTTACACAGAATGCATTTTAGAGTATAAGGAAGTTGGTGCTGATTTTGACAATAATGTGTATGTGACGATTTTTCCTTAAAATATATTAATGATCCAAAAGTTCGCAAAGTTGGTATTTGCTATTTTTAAACATGGAATTGGCTGGAGGTCATGTGCTGACCACATCAGATTTTTTTTTAACTCAGTTTGGTAAGTACTATATATCCTAAAAATTGTTACTCTTATTTTTCAACACCCAGTATTTAGAAAATCGTAATTGTAGCCAATTGTTCCAAAAATTTTTCAATTTGTGCATATTCTGTTTTGCATAATTAGATTTGCCAAGATACATCTGTCTAATTTGAAATATTAATATGTACTCTGTTTCTATTACAATCTTAATTTGAGTGTAAATTCAAATTGAGAATTAATTATACATTCTAGATATTAAAAATTACAAAACCCATTCCGAGTAAATATGTAGATAGGAATCTGCATCAATTTAAAACAACTGCAATGTTGGAGCATATTTCCCTTGTAATAACCTGCTCTTCCTAAAACAAGCGCTAGTTAGGCGTAGGCGACTAGATTTTAAATTTAAATTTCTTCCCCCAGGCTATAAAGCTTATAAATTAAGAATTAATTAATAAAGATTATTAAACCTCCATCAATTTGTAGCAGCATTAAACTGCGTTTGGTCGATTTCAGCCACGGACATGACTCAGATTAACTATTTTCCTAATTATATTTACATGAGAATCACGAGAACTTTTAATTACTTCAGACTCGGATTTTAATGAATAATTACAATCTATTTTATTCGTAATTAGTCGCGGAATAACATAGAATTAATTAATTACATTATGTATTTAGAGCATTTCACCTTAAACAAAAAATAGCGTTCATGTTGAAAGGAAATTTAAATATTCTACTCTCATAAGAAATATTAAACATTGAATACAGACGTACCATAAAAATTTATTGTCCGCCTGTTGTACGAGTAGCATACGTGATATTATCCCTAATTTTTTTGTGTATGTTGTTATTTTTTATTATTTTAAATGAAAGTTCATTTACTTTTGAAACAATTCGTAGTATCAAAAAAGTCATAATTACTTTTAGATTAACTACATTTGATTTTTAGCGAAACCATTGCTATCTTTCTCGCATAAGTTTCTATTAGTGCTGTGAGGATCCGGCAAAACTTGGATCCGAGTACCCGGATTTCAAAATATCCGGTTCCTCGGATATCCGATGTTCGGATATTGAAGCGGATATCCGTAAATTTAATTCGGATTTGGATCCGGATCCCTTTTGGATTCGGATCTGGACTCGATGTTTTGTTAACGGATCCGGATCCGAATTTTAATTCTGGATCCAATTCTATTAACTAAATCAAACAAAAATTTATTGTGAATTATTTCATAATCAGATTTATTTGGTTTTGAAACTCCATGATAATACTTATACATTCAAATATTATCATCGGCTTCAATATAATATTCGAATCCCAGAACCGATGTGGATTCTGAAATTCCATATCTAAAATCTGATACTCATACTCATATTCGGATCCGGATCCAAAATCCAATACTCAGATTTGGATCCATATCCGATTCTCAGATCCGGATCTAAAATCCGATACTCAGATCTTGATCCAAAATCCGATACGTAGATCCGGATAGTTCAACAATCAATTATCCGGATATCCGGATATTTTTTGATCCGAAACCGAAACTATTCGGATCCGGATCCCACCACTAGTTTCTATAGTAGGCTGCGCGAGAGAAATAGCAATACTGTGACGACGCTGTGGCGCTGAAAACAAATTCAAATAAGTATGTTGTAAAGTATTTATTAAAACAATGTTTTTATCTTAATCGTTATTTATTAAGTAGTACTTTAAGTACAACGTTTACAATTTATTATATTTTTGTTATAATGGAGGGACCCATTGTAACAATTTATAATAGAATTTGTACAAAATACTCTTCCTTACTGAAAATGTTTGGTACATATTTGCTTCCGTCAAAAAAAATGTCAGAATTATGACAGGCATCCTCACTGCAAATTCTCAATTTGGAGTAACTGGAGTAGCTGTTTGTCATTTGACAAATGAAGACCTACATATTCCTCGTCGTAAAAGTTGAATATTGTATTATGTATTTATTGGTTCTCTTATATTAGGGAAGTCAAGTCAAATAAGTGAAGTGAAATGCACTTATAAATGGTTCGTCCGTCCTTTGAAACTGGAAAGATACCGGTTAATGTAAACCGAAATTCAGGACAAATTTTAAAATGGATCATATTGGATACCGGTTTTCATTTATTAAACCGGTTTTTAGTGTCTGGTTGCGAATCTGGGGACCCGAGTACGATCTCTATACCAGCGACAAAATTATTTTGAATTTTAAATGTGCCAAAAGTAATCCTTTTGGTGCACTGTCCACACTAGCAGTCAGGCTGGCCAAAGGGAGCTTCGGGACATTTCCCGAAGGGCCGGTCCGGGTATGGGCCGGTGGACTGAGTTTTATGATACTTATTTAAAGTTTTAATTATCACAATGTAATTTATGACATGGTTACTGAAAGCATAAATCGTCGCTTTCTTTCTAGTAAAACATTATATTATGCTGAATTAGCTTCTTTGGGGGCCGGTCAGGATAAAACTCCCGAACCGAAATTTAGTTCCAGTCCGGGCCTGCTAGCATTGAGTTCACGTGAGGTGACGCCTGGTAAACAGCCACACGGTACGAATGGATATGATATATTCATCATCATTATCGATATCTTCATATAAAGCATATTGGCGCACCCTGCAATGGGTAATATACCGTGATGATGTTTGTATGATTATTCAGGAATACTATCTATATATATAAAAAAATAAGGTTTTTCTTTGGGGCCTTAGTTATGGACTTCTACTGAACAGATTTTGATGATTCTTTTTTTAAATGAAAGCTATTATCATGTAGATATGCACAAAAATCTAAATTGTTAAGATTTTCAATTCCCTCTATTTTTATAAGGCCTTAAAGATTTTTTATTAAGTACCGCTATCAAGCGATAGATGGCAGCACTGAACATAAAGATGAGAATGATGAAAAATACATACAATTTGTGAAAATTGCTACAAGAATAATATTTTGTGTTATTTACGGCTGGTTTATCAATGCAAGTTTAAATAATGTAACAGGTAAATAACATGCATAGCTTTTATCATACAAAAGTCAAAAGTTAACCTTAACAGATAAATGTGTCAACTTATAGTGAAACCATAATAAGGAATTTTTGCCCTCAAAAATTAATAAATATAATATAATAGTTAATTCATTAATTATAATATGGTAAGTAATTTAATAATATTGAGTAAAATTAATAAAGATATATATTTTGTATTATATTATAATAATTTTTTTAACCTAAAGTTTAAAAATTTATTGAATTATATATCCCGTATCTAAAATACATCATTATTACCTATTTAAAAATGAACAAGAGACAGGTGTAGATTTACAGATTTTTAAATAACGAAATCATTAAATACAAAAGAGTATATTATAATCAACCACTTGGATGCCCCTATTTTCCCATTCTTAAACGCTATCCCTTAATGCTACCTTTTGCAATATGTTTTCAAACTTTTGAAACATTATTTTACATTAACCAAATATGAATTCACATTAACGAAAACTGATTTCACACAAATTAGCAGTGAATTCTCAGTAACGAAATACGATTTCACATTAGCGAAAACTGATTTCATGTAAAAGAAAACTGAATTCACACCAATGAAAACTAAACTAACGAAAGTATTAAATACAACTGAGTTGGATGTCTCTATTTTCCCGCTCTTTAACGCCCCTTAATTTTACATTTTACAATATGGTTTCACACTTTTGAAAAATGATTTCACATTAGCGAAACCTGATTTCACGTAAAAGAAAACTGAATTCACACCAATAAAAACTAATTTCAACTAAACGAAAACAGATTTCAAACCCTCGGGTTACTTATTCTCACTTCTAGCGTAGCGAACATTGTTGTAATCAAATTTTATCATTGTTGTAATCAAGTTACATCATTGTTTTAATCAAGCTTTTTTATTGTTGTAATCAAATTTAATCTTTAGTTGTGTCTTAGAAATACTATTCGCTATTTATTTAATATTTTATAAGTTCAGAAAAATATTTTAATATATTTTAGGGACAATACATTTGCCTTATTTTTTTGCCTCTCCAAAGGTGACTATTGCCCCTTCTTGCCTTTCCTTGGCGGCGCCTATTTAAGATTCCTATGTAAAATCTGTTTTCATTTAGTTGAAACTGGTTTTTAAAATTGTGAATTCTGTTTTCATTATTACAAAATCGGTATTCAGGACTGATAAATTAGTTTTCGTTACTGTGAATTCAGGTTTCCTTTGTGTGACATCAAGTTTCGTTAATGTGAAATTATACTGTAAAAAAAATATATATTATATATTTATATTATATTATACTGTAGAAGGTATAGATATGCACTGATTATGCATATTGTTTTAAACCGAATAAAGATGGTAATTTGAAAAATAGATATACGTTGATTCCTCATAGATTACAATAATGTATAATTTTTTTGTGTACAATAAATTATTACTACAATAATTGAACTTGAAATCATAAATGAAACACATTGATTACGACAATAACAATATTTGTTGGTGACAATAAATTTTATATATTATACAATGGAATTAAATGAAGTAAGAATAATTACAACATTGATTCATAATTATAATTTATAATAATAAAATATAACATTGAAAGACATTGAATATGCGGATAATCTCTATTAGATGTTTTACCTTTTTTTTCATTTAAATTTATAACAGTAAAAAAAAAACATAAACTGGTCAATTAAATGAATACCTACTGTAGTTTCTATAGAATTTCTATTATTATTTTTTTGTATAAATTGCATATTTTTAATAGGTATGTTTATCTGTTACAAAATTTAACATTGCTGCAGTTGTAAAATTTGTATATCCAAAGTTCCTCATCAAATAATTACGTATAGCTATAAAATCCATCCTGGTCCTGTGTTACAAGACCTATATTATTTATGTATCAAAACAGTTTCAGTTCCCAATTTATAGTTTTTATTTATAAACAGTCAATCAAACATTTAATTTAACTAACTAACAGTTACCATTACTTCACTTTTAACTTTGCATTAACAAACCAACCCTAAATAATTTACTTATTATTACCAGTGTTGTGTCAAATAATCTCCCTATTCCTATGTGCTCAACTAAGCAGCGGTAATTACAAAAGTGTAGAAAAGTACCAAACATTAAATGCAAGTACAGAAAATTTATAATTTAATAATGTTACCCCATACTGTTTGTTGCAAATATTTGCAACGGGTACAGCTAGTTATTTATATAAATTGTATTTGCATTCCTGTCAAAAATAGTTTGTCATATATTTTAGTATTAAAAGTACTTACTTTTATTAGAGTTAACAAAAGCTAAAGAGAGTGAAGAAGCGCACTTTCTCTTCTTTTTAGTATCGGTTTAGAAAACCGAGGTCCATTTGTTTCTATAAACGGGTTCAGAACTCAGTTTCAGTTAAAAATAATGTATTTAAACTTAAAATAGTGGTTAATTTGTTTTTAAAACAAGTTAGTTGTAAGTATACCTATTGATGAGGAAAGAAGCTTTATAAAATTTAATTTTGTAAGTTGATTAATATAACTGGACGACAAAATCATAAGAAGTTATTTTAAATTGACATTTCCAAATTATAATCTAATAATAAATCTTCAAACTTTACATTCAGAATCTTCCTACGAAACCCTACAAATAATTCAATCAAAACTGTAAAAAATCCCTCTAAACCTCTACCTTTTTTATCCTGCTGAATCTCTCCGTACCCTTTTCACTCAATAAATATACAATCAGGACTTTCTTTCCGGGTTGAAATTTCAGACAAAGGACTCTGAGTTTGGAAAAAATCAATCTTGCATCCATCAATCTGTCCATTACCCAGTTGTCAAGTGTCGAACGATCGATAGACACGAAGCGCTTGTATAAGAGACATTTACTCTGATTAGTGGGATATTACTAGGCGATAAATTAATTACGGACTAAATGCCACAGAACAACTTAATGAAGATATTGTTGGTAATAGTTTATTATGTGGGGAACTTAAGATTTATGAGCGGAATTTGAAAATTGAAGCATTTCAGTTTCAAAGGGATCTACGAGTCAAAATATGTCAGCCGAATAGTCGCATGGTGACTGCGTTAATGTCAAACTCGAAAATTATATCCAATTGCGAGGTGGGTTCCCAAAGTTTTGAAGCTTGCACATAGATGGCGACATCTGTCATGTTAAAGTTAGTGATGAAACGAAGATACTGAATCCGGCCACACAACCGGAATGGGGGATTACACCATTTTTTTTTTATAATTTTATCTGAAAATATTAGGAAAACTAAGACTATTGATGAAAATCCGGTGAAAAAATTCCTATTAATAACCGAGTTATGGTCTCCCGAATTTTGAAAAGATTGACGTGACGTCACATTTATGTGTTTTTATATCAAACTGTTTTCATCATGGACCTAAATGTTCTTAAAATATATGCTATTTTAAGTTATATTTACATAAAAATAATTGAATATTATAACACTGTATAAGTATACATACTTTATAATTACAGGTGTATTTAAATTATTAAGTTTAATGCAAGAAATTTATGTTAAAATAAAAACTGTTTGGAAACTGTAGTACAGGAATGTTAGCCCCTCCTTTCGAATTTGAATTTCTTAACTTCCATTGGTAGTAATCCCACCTCCTAACACGCTATTTGTAATACATGTATAGGCGGTTTCTCGGTCGCCAATCAAAATATTTTCATATTAGTGTCGAAGCGGTATAACAAAAAACCATTTATTTCCGAAATATCTCAATTATACCATTTCATTTTTTTATTAATATTCGTTACTCAGCATATACATTCGTATTTTTTTACTATTTTCCTTTAATTCGATTGAGCCGTAATCCCCCATTTTATCAAAAAATCGTCCGGTTTAATAAATTAGACAAAATTTTTGTAGTTTCAGCCAAAATGTGTTAAGTTCACTGGAAAATATTGATAAAATTGTTAAATAAAAAATGCAACAATTATCATCAGAAAAATGATTTGATGAAGAGATTAAACGAGATCAAGTTATTCATTCATTAATGGGCTACATGCGTGGTACTGAAAATCCGATTTCTGTCACTATATACGTAATGTTACATTGAAAACATATACAAAAATATAAATTTTATTTTAAAATAATTATTTGTTTTTTACTAAATTAAGAAAGAAAATTTTCTGTGACGTCTTTATATTGAACTGGGGGAGGGGAAGCATGTTTAAGAATGTTATCAATAGATGGCATAGCGCGCGAGAAAGTTTTAATTTGAATTTGACATTAGTTCATTTTTCTCCCTCTGGTCTCTTAAATACATTAATTACTTAATAAATAAACATATAGGTAGTTACTTGTAATTTAAAATATCGATATCAAAAAGATAAACTAAAATACTAACTTCCGAACTATTATTGAAACGTCAAACAAGTGATCTACATTACCCGCACAAACATACCATTACTATGGGACGGCACCACGCTGTGACTTTACGACTATTCATTGGTGCGGCGTAATTCTACGTCATACATGGTGGGAATTCAAATAATCAAATTTCATTATTTTTTTACTGGCTAATTAATAAAAATTTTGTCAGAAAAAATATGGGTAGCAAGTTTTTACCTTCTCTTCAAAAATATTAAATAAAAAAGGTACGCAAGTAGCCCATTCTATTCGTTCTTCGTACAACCCAGAAATTTGAGTTGGGAAAGCTAGGTTTTGTTTCGTCATTTTTATCTATTAAAACCAAACTTTGTTATTTTTCGCACTAAACTAAAACTCTTTATAGCTGAACTAACCTATAAACACGTTGTATTTTGTAGTTACAAAATATGCCGGGTGTCCCAAGTAAACCTTGACATTTTACATGGGAAAACAGTTTTTTGTAAATAAAAATTGCCCAGCTGACATAATATTAGTACATTATATCTTGTACGTTATTTAATATTAATTACTATCTGTCATATTTCCAAATGTACCAATGTATTTATTGTATAAAATCTTCTTTTTTCTGAAAATTTAGCCCCTGAAGAAGACACATGTAGTGTCGAAACTAGTGTATGACTAGTAATTAAATATTAAATGACTTAGTTTAAAAAAAAAGGGCACTAGGACAAGGTTGCCATTCAATCGTTGGTTATTTCATCAAATATATCTTCATGTCTTATTGAGTTGACTCGTATTATGTTGTCAATTGGGTTTGTCATATCCATGGTTACTTGACATTTGAATTTGATTGACAGCAATGTATTTGCCCGTTTCATTTAAAATGAAACATATAGGGAACGAATTTGACATTTGATAAGACGTCAATAGAGGTTAATTTTGTTTAAATAATTATACCTGCATTCTAATTTAAAATTAGTTGTAGAAAAAATATATGTGCACCTTGTGCCCGAGTGGTTTTCTGACTCGGCTAAATTTCTTACAATATTGAAATATAATACTCCTGTCAAATTCATTCCCCATGTGTCATTTTAAATGAGACAGACAAATACATTGCTGTCAATCAAATGTCAAATCATAACTTATAGGGAAATTCAAAGGTTATCTGTCATATTGACAAGATGTCATTGGAGGTTAATATTGTTTAAATAATTATACCTGTTTTCTAAAAATTAAATTTAGATCTTGTGCCCGAAATATGTTTAGTGCTTTCGAGTGGTTTTCTGACTCCGCTAAATTTCTTACAATATTTAAATATGATACTTCTGTCTCGACTTCTGTCAGATTCGTTCCCTATGTTTCATTTTAAATGGAGCGGGCAAATACATTGCTGTCAATCAAATATGAAGTCGTAACAATGGATATGACAAACTCATTGTTTCACATTAAAAAATACGGTATAAGAATACTATGTATCTTACCCTAATAAGATTAATGTCCGTATTCATAAAAAATTTAAACGGTTCGTTATAATTTTTATCCAATAAAAACAGTCGACATTGAAAGAAAAATCGAATTTTTATTTGTCATGTTTGATTCTATTTGTCAAAAATTATAACGAACAGTTTTGAAACTTTACAAGTGTTTATGAATATGGGCATAAGTGTATACCGAAACGACAATTTTTGAATAAATGTTGAACGACTGAGATTTTGAGTATTTGTTAATATCATAACAAGCTGTTAAAGTTTGTTACCCTACATAAATTTAGTTACATTCTATAAAAGTGAGGTTTGTAATCATTTAGAAATTTATCCTCGTAAACGGTTACTGCAGAATACCCCTGCTTAACCTACAATTACACCACGTAATTGTGCTGCTTTCAATTGTACCTTTAGAGAGTACATTATAGCGTACTTCTGGAGTTGTTTAGCATTTAGTAATAACATTTAGGCCCTCCCACACCTACATCCTGTTATAAACGCAATTTCCGCCATGATGACTTCCTTTCAGTTTGGCTGGTCCTCTAGTGAGTGACAATGGCCGTGATCGAGTAACGCGAATGGCTGGTGTCAGCGACTGCCACAGAACAATGGACACATTTGATTAAGTTCGTCCAACGTCCATAGCTCACAGGGACGGGTTGTACATGTTAATTCAAACCGTCACATTCAATGCAACACAGAGGAAAGTAAAAAGAATTTATTCAAAGCGGTAGTTTCACTTTTCATTCGGTTTGTAAAGGCGACAGATGGAAAAGGGGATAAAATCCAAGATTTCATCAAACTGCTCAAATGTAGTTTTCAAATTATAATGAATTCTCTTGAAATGGCTGTTGAACACTAAAATATTCAACTATGTGAATTAAACGAAATGAACTGTCAAATAATGACAAAGTTATTATTGCTGCCAATAATTTGGTTCATACATACATACATACATACATACCTACATAAAATAACGCGTATCCCACTTAGTGGGTTAGCAAAAACCCGAAAAAAAAATATATTAACAATAGAGAAAGGGATAAAAAAAATCATCTTTCGCCACACATTCCTGTACAAACATACTTCGTTCACAACGTCCACATAAAACTTCAGCTGTCTCTCCATTCTCATAAAACATTCTTACTAACCATATATCTTCACACCACAACATTTACAAAACAATCATCCTTCGCCACACATTCCTATCCAGGCACACTTCTTTCGCCTCAGCCACATTCATAATCGTATTCATGCATGCTCTTCTTCTCTTTCCACTCGGAAACTTACGCTCCTTCAAAACACTACCAATCACATCCATCCACTTACACACTGGACGGCCACGCAATCGAACACCCTCAAGTTTACCAACATATATGCGATTTACAAGTCGTTCACACATCATTCTCTCCACATGACCAAACCATCTCAACTGACTCACTCCAACTCTCTTAACAACATTCTTCCTAACCATACGTTCTTCATACACCAAATTATTCCTCACGCGATCCTGTCTTGTATACCCACAAACACCTCATTTCCACGGCAGTCACTCTCCTTTTATGCTTTTTCGTCCATGCCCAACATTCACTTCCATACATCAAAGCAGGCACCAGCACTCCATTATATACACTTAACCAAGCCTCTCTAGATACGTTTACGTTACGAGCAAACGTACCCAGAGCACCCATTACCTTACATCCCGCACTCACCCTCCTATCAATTTCTCGGTCAATTCGTCCATCTCTCGACATCATGCTACCCAAATATACAAACTCATTCACCTGCTCCAGTTTTACTCCATTCACCAACACATTGCACTCAGTCACCAATTCACTTCTTTCAAATACTAACACCTTAGATTTATCAACATTCAACAATAAATTCATAATTTGGTTCAATATTGTTTATTTATCTGGATATTTTTAACTAGGGATTGCTAGATTTTGGCCACCGGATCATAGGTTATTTTCATTACAGTCGTTTAATTTCGGGTCGCGTCTGTGTTTATATACCAGATGTCCCAAGCAAACCTTGACATAAGCCTTTAACATGGGAAAATAGTTATTTGTTAATAAAAGTGTCCGGCAGAAAATTAAACCATTACATGACATCTTGTTCGTTATTTAATATTAATTACTTTATTATTATTATTATTATTATTATTATTATTATTATTATTATTATTATTATTATTGCATAAATTGGAATAAATTATAAAACTTTTCAAATAAATAATTGTTTCAATTTATTATTATACGAATATGAAAAGATTTTCAAATGCAGGTTCATTGGTTAGCGTAGCTAACTTTGAAACTGTAGTTTGAGGTTAGATTCCCCACTGGGATAATTACATTATATTTTTATACAAAAATTGTTTAAAAATCTGTTTCCTACTACAGTCATTTAAAAATAAAAATAATATTGCACTAATTAAGAGAAAATTATTAAAAATAACTGATTACAATAATCAAAATATTAATATAATGCCATTGCATTATAATGCAGTCACCTAGACAAAAAGTAATTATGGAAAAAATTGTGACATTTCTGTTGAATTAGTCACGAAACAAAGTAGCTGGAAATGATATCCTAGTAAATTTTCATAATGCATTAAGCCTTGTGCACTAATAATTATGCATTAAGCATTAAAACATTCCGTGGAAATGAGGCTTTAAATGAATTTAACAAATTTTTTAAGGTTGCAAACAAAAAACCTTTTTACATAAATATTTTTATTTATGTTTATTTTCAACATTTCTGATTTAAAGTGGCTGAATCTTAATTTTTACAAAAAAAAAAAATGACCATACAACCTTTCTGCTTCAAGCTGCAAGCCATCGATATTATTTGTATAAAATGTGATACGTTTCTTGCTGAGGAAAAATATGTGTGAATACCTATCAATACATTATAGATTCCTCTTCCTGTCGTATTGCTATTCCGTTAGACTTCCAGTATTGGCATATGAATTCCAGATTCAGATCAGAATCACTTCAATGTAAAAGTACTGGTGGTAGTGAAAGAGACGACTTTAATGCAAATCTTTCATGACCTGGAAGATTCCATTCCAAATAAACCATCACGACGTAACGAATACAATTCAGACTAGATACATTTATTTTACTTTCGTGGTTTCATGAAATATAAAAATACACTTACTACGTCTCTTCAGCTTCACACAATTTATTTCTTTGAACTCTTTTTCCACGTTGTCTCCTTTCAACCTTTCATATTTCTTTGACAATCAAAAACTACAAAGACGTGACAAATGTTTGGAGAAGAAGCTACAAACAGTATTATTTACGAGTATTTTGAATTAGGCAATTCTATTTATTCCAAAACTAAGATGTACCTACTCGTATATGCTACTTATTTAAAGAACGATCAATTTTAGCATTTCGTTTGCCCATAATTCTTTTTGCATGCTCTGTCTAAAATATCAACTTTCTTCAGCAAATTCTCTTAAAGTATGAAATATGGATGAAAGCTGACATACGAATACGTAATTCGTTTTCGATTAAGCTCAAATTTTTATCACTTTAATTCCACGGTCTTTAGTGTATGTCAGATTTTATTTATTCAGTTTATGTTTAACTGATACATATTGACGAAACATTTTGACACGTTCGAGTAATTTTTATATTTAAATATTACTGAACAACGGATCTGTATTAAATTAAAATCTATTGTGGCCAGTACAATTCTCTCGTTATTTCCGTTTTCTTACAAAGTATCGAATTTAACATTTCTGCTACACACAAATAATTCTAATTATATCTAATTATAAAATGTTCAAGATCTTAAAGATATACGTACTATTACTACTAATATACCTGCATATCTATCTACCTACAATTTCAAATATTTAATTAATAATTCAATAAGAATTATTACATGAACTTCCCAGAAAAAGTTTTCACTAATGTCAGTAAAACTGTTGATTTTTAACACTAATATTTAAAGATTAAATGTACTTCCTAGAAAAAAACTTTCAGAGTGTCACTAAAAACTAAAACTGGTGATTTTTGACTCATACATTTATTTGAGTGGAAATAGCAGAACTATGCTATGCGGATGACATGGTCATCATAGCAGAAGACGAAAAAACCTTAACAAGGAATATAGAAATATATGATAAAGCGCTACAAAAATTAAACATGAAGATCAATAAAGAATAAACGAAAACCACGATACTAGGAAAAAATTAACAACACCACACGATACAACTAAAAAATGAAAATCTACAGCAAGTCCAAAAATTTAAATACCTGGGGTCAATAATCTCAGAAAATGGAAGATTTGATGAAGAAATAAAAGAAAGAAGAACAACAGGAGGCAAAATATTCAATAGCATCAAATACAGCTTCTTAGGAAAGAAAGAAATACCGAAAGAAACTAAAGTACAAATATTTAAGAAAGTAGTGACAGCTGAAACATGGACATTAACGCAAAGACAAAAAGAAAAAATTACGGCCATCGAAATGAGATTCTTGAGAAAAATAGAGGGGAAAACAAGACTGGACAGAATTGAAAACACAACCTACAGACAAAACTTAAAAGTAAAATCAATAGAAGATAAGATAGCAGAAGGACAGCTGAGATGGTATTGCCATATAGAAAGGATGGGAGAGGAGAGAATAGTTAAAAAGATGTTTGAAGCAAAAATTGGAATAAAGAAACCACGAGGACGACCAAGAAGAACGTGGCTGGAAGAAGTAAAGGATGCATTGCAAAGAAGAGGTCTAACTTGGGAAGAAACGAAGACAGCAACACAAGATAGAGTAGAGTGGAAAGAAATATGGAGAAGACCAACGAACCAGAACTCACCCCCTCCCCCGCAAGCCGGTGGAACGCCTTACACCCGTGAGGGTAGAAAGGTGCAGGATTAAGTAAGTAAACATTTATCTGTCATTATAAGTTACAAATATTTGAAATTGTCAACTGGTTTCCTTGGTGTAGTGTGGACTGTGCGATTTTTTTAACCAGATTATTCTGTATATTATATTTTCTTCATCTCTAAATGTATAGAAGATATAATAAAATTTCTAAGTATGTCAGATGGAGAATTTTATGTTCTTCAATATTTGTACTAACCGAAATTTTCAAAAAATAATATATGTTTTTTAAGAAACTACTACTTCCGGTTTTCCAATTGTTATCAAAACTTTTCAGCTCTTCTCATTAACGTCGGTTTGAGGAATACTTATTTAAACAGGTTTTAAGTATTACAGTTTTTGAGGAAATGTCCGTCCAACATTCAGGCACACAAACACACACACACACATACACACACAGCCACACACACACACACACATACACACACAGCCACACACACACACACACAGCCACAAACACACACACACACACACACAACCGCAAACACACACACACACACCCACAAACACACACACACACACCCACAAACACACACACACACACCCACAAACACACACACACACCCACAAACACACACACACACACACAAACACACACACACACATATACACACACACACATACAAATACACACAAACGCACACAGAGAGAGACATCGTAAAAATGCTATAATTGTATTCTAGGTTCCTTAAAACGTGCTTATTCGCTAAAATCTGGATATGCGATTTTTGACATGAGTCCAATACCTCTCTTAGCGAGAGGTAATAAAATTCTCGTTACTTTTTTAACAAACTTCGTATGTTTACTAATATTTTACATATGTTTACCCTTCTATTAAGTATCCCTATAAAAAGATGATCGTCAAACAAATGGGCCCCTAAAAATACGGAGCAAATAAACTTTACAGATTGCTTTCGTTGGAAGCACTTAAATCTTTTCATTTCTCAACCTCTATCAGTTTAAAAGCATTCATAACCACTCAAATCAATCCTGGAGTAAATCCATTAATCTCGTGCTACCAAATAATATCCCTCCGCATTATCGCTCACGGATCTAATTGCGATTTTAATGCATCCCAAATTGTAAATATTATTCGAGGTGAAATAATTTCGCTATAATTGGGGATTAGGGTTTCCCTCCCTAGAAATGAGTGTTTACCCCTTAGTGAGGGTACGTGCTGATATGCCATTGGACAGGGAGACGACGTTGATTGAATGCTAGTTTTAAATTATACCATCCTCAAACGCTCTAAGCATTTTAATTTCTTCGCGAATTAAATGAGCAATTAGGAGGATAGAATTAATGGAATTGAATTTTTCAGACGCCCTGGAAATATGAAAAGAAAAAATTTGAAGTACAAGTAATTATGTCATCGCGATACTGTTTTTATAAATTGTAGATGTAAATTATATTCGCAACACTTCATTTTTATAATTAATGACTATTCTGAACATGTCTGTAAAGCCTCCTTCAGAGTTTACATAACTTAACGTAACATAACATAGCATAACATAACATAGCATAACATAGCATAACATAGCATAACATAACATAGCATAACATAACATAACACACTGCTTCAGAGTTTACGTAACATAACATAACACAACGTAACGTAAGGAATCTGTGAAGATTTCATCCAAGTATTTATACGTACCTGCTAATTTCATGTTAAACATTTTGCTCATATAATCAGTTAGATGTTGACATTATTTGTTGGTTAAAAATCAAGAAATCTATTATGGATACGGACGATGTTGTTGCTATTATTACATTAGTAATATGCTTCAACCATTTTGATTAGAAATTAATTGTCAAACACAAACTGGAATTGACAATTGACAGCGATTCTGCTGTTTTTTTTTTTTTTTTTTTTTTAATGTAGAACATGACGACTCACGAACACGTTCGAACGTAACCGATTGACATAACGTAACGTAAGTTATGTTATGTTATGTTTCTTACGAAAACTATGAAATACTATACCGGTTTACATACATCCATATTTTCTTTATGTTATGCTATGTTATGTTACGTTATGTGCACTGTCCACACCAGCTATGAGTGCCCGTGAGGTGACGCCTGGTAAGCGCCCACACGGTAAAATATATCGTCATCATTACCGATGTCTGCATGTGTTGTAGATACTGGCACACCCAGAAATGGGTAATATGCCGTGATGATATATTTATTTATTTTATTTTACGTTATGTAAACTCTGTAAATCTGAAAATAATGAACAAAATCGCAACGAAAACTGCTACTCTTGCGTATAATTTGATATTAATCAACAAAAATAGTTTGTAAGGTCCAAGCTTTGTGCATACATAGTTCATAAGCGTAATTAAGAGATAGATATATATAGTTGCCCTGGTTTTTTGTTCGCAATATCACTTGTCTAATATATTAAAAATATTTCACTATACTTCCTGTTAACTGGTGTTTTCAAAATGGATATTGAAAATCAGATAGCATATAAACCCATATTTCAAAGAAGAAAAGCAGTTGTTTTAATAGTTCCAAAATTTATTGCGGATTCTGCAAATGTGCTAAACAAAAGGAAAAAGCGTCGCAAACTCTGGTGGTGGGTTCATCTAATAAATAGAAAACATACACTGCAAAATGATTGGGATAATTTGCTTCGTGGAATGTGCATGAAACAATTTGATGAACTTAAACTTCTATCCCTAATCGAAAACAGAATTAAAGCAAATAGTTCATTTTGTCCAACTGTTTCTCCACGTGTCGCTAAATTCACAAACAAATTACAGTAGATTTTCTAGGAATTTTTATACAATTGATATGTCACACAGAAAAAAGAAATTGAAATTTTGTCAAATTATAATAAGATATTATTTATTAAGCCGGATTTATAGTTTACATAACATAACAACGCATAGCATAACATAGTGAAAATATGAAAACACATAAGTCCGTATGGCATTTTATAGTTTTATAACATAGCATAACATAACATAGCATAACATAAGAAATGACCATATTTTATTTCGTTATGTTATGTTATGGTGTTGGGGAATATTCGGCTCAATTCTGCTCTATTGGAAGAGCAGTGAAGTCTTGGAGCGTTGGAGTGCTCGCATCTGCTTGTTGTTTACAAACAAATTGTGAGGTTAGTTTTTGTTTCTGATGAGATATTTACGTTAAATAAATTGTTAAATTATTGTGCAGAGTTAATCATAATAATAATAATAATAATAATAAATCCGGCTTTAGGCAATGTGTCTAATAATTTAGTATAATTTACAAATAGCATTTTAACTCATCTGAAATAGATAATAAATATTTTGTAAAAATCGTTAATTTAAATATGCAAATGGTTACTTTAATTAGGTAGGTACTTATTTTATTTAATTTTACTATATTTTGGCTTCAATATTTTTATCCTAAATTTTTTGTTAAATTATCTAATGAATTAGGTAATTAAATAGAAAATTTAAATTTAGGTAATTTCATTATTTATATTTAATTCAATCCATATTACGATATAAATGTAATCATTTCATATAATTTTGTATTTAATTTTACTATAATATGTTATTACAAATTTAGAAAATTTAATTAAACCAACTTAAATAATTTAATGAATTAGTAGGCTGAAAAATAAGGAATTTATTTAGTCAATTTCACTACAATTTAGATGTTTTTTTTCTGTACAGATGTCGCTACTGTCGATTTGCGAATTGAAACATTTGCTAGAAATGGTCTAAAAACTTCCTACTAAGCACTATGAATTACGCTTCCGTTTGTATATAACCCAATATGCATTAGTCAATTATCTGGAAATGAGGCTTTACAGATTTGTTCAGAATTGGCCAATATCTCACAAATCTTTTGTTATTCAATAAATGTCGTGTAAAATATGTGTCAATAAAACTAATAACATTCTTACTTTATTCATTACCAAAAAATAAATCTCATGAAACTGTCGCTTTATCAATTGAAAAATCATATGTGGGTGACATTCATATAAAACTGATGTCCCCGAAAAGTAAAGCGGAGCGGAAACAAAACTGCCGACTTTAGAACATTTCTACAGACTAAGAGGAAAAGTTGCTGTTGGTGCGGAAAATAGCGAAAGCAAATCTCGAAAATTACTCTATGAAATGCTAATGTGAGTCGCAGCACTTTGTCGAGAATCGTGACGTCTTCGTGAAGTAAGACTTTTTGGGTGAGTTAGCGGCAAATAAGAGAGAACACTTTATATCTGACGGAAGTCTACGACGTGATTAAATTTTGAATAAAAATACAGAGGACAAATTGAAAAAAAAAAATGTTTTCCAGTATTTACTTATAAAATTTTACTTTATGTACCGAAATTTCGCTTTTAAAACCATCGAAAAAGTGCACTTTTTATTTACAAACTGTTGTTTTGATTAATAGTTACCAGATATCATTTTAGGTGAAAAAAGTCTGTATCCTGCATTTTTTTGATAGAAGAATGAATCATAATTTAATAATTATATACTTTTTTTCTGTGAAACATTAATTCTATTCATTAACAAAATTTATATTTAATACCCAATTGAGTAATTAATCATATTAATCCCACATACATACATTACATACATATATTACTGTCACGGAGACAATAGACGACACATTAATTAAATGAAACGTCAAAATTTTCTTTTTATATTTTTGCTAATTTTGTGACATAGTGTTTTATTATTCTCGGGGGTAAAGATAATTAACCAAGGCGCGAAGCCCCGAGGTTCGCTAAGCTAGAGACATAATGAAACTTTTCACCGAGGTTTGTACTAGTATATTATGTTCCGAGTTAAGAAAAGTGAAAGTTTACCAGATGAGTATGACAAGCATATAAGTACTTGCTATCTCTCGTACTTAAATATCATACTAGTACAATAAAATCACTTTTCTGACACGGTGCGTACACTATTTTTTCGTATTTTATATTAGTATTAAAATTAGTAACATAGTAGTCTGATTCTCAGTAACAAGGAATCTTGGCAGTTGTTGTTTTTTGTACCTTACAACTTCCAAACAAATTTATTTTTGGAGATCGATGTGCAAAACGATGGATCTAGATCTAAATGAAAACAATTTAGAAAATAAACAATAAAAAATAAAAATAAACAATTCCTTGTGTAAAATAGTATATTGTGTTATTAGGAGTCAAAGTGATTCTTTGTGTGGCGACGTGGCGAGCATGTAAGTTTGCACGACTAGTGGTAGCGAGTCGGACAATTACATGCGATGCACACAATGACACTTTTACTCCGAATGACACATTATATATTTTTTTTACATACGTATTTAAATAAAATAATTACAACTTGACGTTAAATTATTATTATTATTATTATTATTATTATTAATTATATTATTAAATTATAAATATTTTACGTGAAGGACGTTTGCTGACTTCAATTGCTCTGTTGCTATGGATACTTTCGTATTTGTTCACTTTTTGTTATAAACATTCAAGTGAAAATTTTCACGTTTTGATGTTTAAATAAAAATTATGTAATTTTATATTCTCCTTATGTGTAATTACCTGTATCAGAATTTGAAGTATTGCCATGTACGGCCTTTGAAGTTGTTCAATCGGTTGGAAATGCAACAATATGGCTGAAAGATTTGATATGTCGAGGAATCGCTGAAAAACAATATGAACTTTTTTTATCACTTTAATTCTAAGTATTCTTACCGTCATTATCAATATGTAAGACTGCTATTTTATAATATGTTATTTAGTTAGGTAAATATAAACTTTTTATATTTCAATTTCTAGATTATCAATTTAAATTTAACAGAGCTGTTGGAGGTTTTTAGTAACTTTATTCTTAAGTTATCTAGTGTATAGTGCAATTTGAGCCGACATGGAAGGTTTCTATTTTACATATTGTGAATCAAGTCACAAAAGATGCCATTTTTACGACGTTTGAAGAAAAATGTATTTTAATAACGAAATCATTGCTATGCAGTAACGGTTGCTATGTTGTAAAGTAACCTATTACTGTACAAAATACGAAAAACTATATTACAATAGGAAATTAATAATAAGTAAATGAGAAATAATAATAACCTAACATAAATAAGCGAATGGTTTGAGCTTGTCACATTAGCGTCAGTTTAATTTCTAATCTTAAATTTTGATTTCTTATTTACATTTTTATTCGTTTCTGTACATAAATATAAAATGTAAAGAAGTTTTGTTTACGTGGCTCTTTCCGCCGATGAATAGTTTATTTTAGACTTATTGTAGATAGAAATAGCATTTTTTTTTTTTTGTTGTAAACTTTTTATAATTTTATTACATAATACATCTTTTAGTCTGTAATATATTTTTGTCTTTGTCTATTGACCAAAGATTTTTCTGTAATGTCATGAAATACGAGGTAATTTTTCACAGAATTAATGCAGATCTATAAACAACTCAAAAAATAATCCTCCTGACTCAACCCTATTCCAATTTAAAACAAAGACGATCTAAACCTGCAATAACTCAACAGATACAAACGTACTTTAGAAAAACCCCAGAAACAGAAACCACATAAAATAAGAAGTAGAAAAATAAACTGTGGGATTAAATGAAATAACCTCAGTCGCTCTTTCGCTTACCCATCACAATAAAATATCACCTACCGTTATCATCGAGTAGAAATATACCCTGCTATCAATCAACAACCCCGGTACAATTCAACATGGCGCCCATCAATTATCGCCTGCTCCATGGCGAATTTTACAAAACAAAAGCTATCGCCTCCGGCAGACATGACACCAGCCCACTGTGATGTAATTGCCCACGAGGAGAAAAAAGAGCATCGGCGGGAGAGTGTTTTGTTCCTGCCTTTAGCGAGAGGGGAAATGTTGCGAATGACAAAAAAAGAGAATGGTGGACCGGATTAAGTGAATATTTTTCAGGGGAGCCGTTTGAATATTTTAAAGATTTTTATACGTTCGTTATTTTTTTGGGATTTGGACATGAATGTGAATGAAGGTATGAATTGGTTAACTGGGGCGGAGATAAATTTCTACATTTTTCATGTTTTAATTTCGGGGAGCGCTAATCCTATATTCATACTATAATCTCACATGAATTAATTTATCGATTTTTATGAGTTATAGAACATAAATAATTACTAAGCCAGTTTTACACTGTCCCTTATGTGACAGAACAAATCCGTCACAAGGGTAAAATATAAAAATAATATTTATTTTAGTAGGACCTACCACCAGCTTATTTATGGATAAATAACTGAAACCTAATTTGCAATTTAGCCAATTAATCCAAAAGGATAGCAATAGTATGTTACGTTCCAAGTCAAGAAAAGTGAAAGTTTACCCGACGTGTATGCCATACAGTAAAGTCACTTTTCTGACATGGTGCGTATACTATTTTTATCTTATTTTATATTAGTATTAAAATTTGAATTTTTGTGGGGCATAATATTCTGAATTAAAAACATCTAAAAAAATCTATTGTGGCCAGCACAAGATCTTCCGTTAATTTGATGTATTTTGTACAAATTCCACACCAAAAGTTCATTGGAAAAGATTCTATATATCCAGTAAAATTGTAACACGAACAATATACAACTTCCATACGGAAAGTTCCTTGGAAAATATTCTATAAATCCAATAAAATTATCACATGAATTTACATTAAATATACTCATATTTAAATACTCTAAAAATGCGTACACTTACGTAACATTCTCTTTACAATCATTTTACTGCCAAGTTTATATCTCTACCCATTTTTGAATTATTGCCCCAAAAGTCAATATACCCCACATTTAGATAAAATCTTCAAAATTTTCAAAAATCTAATTTTTATTACAAATTTTAAAACCGCAAGTCAATATCTCTTTTCGTTCTCGAGATATTTAGATTCAAAGTTTTGCTCAAAACTGCCCATTTTTGGGTAATAACCCAAAAATGGGTCGAGATATGAATTTGGCGACAAAACTTATATTATATAAGTACACCAATTTTCAGAATTTTTGAACACCGCATACAATCTCTAAAGCAAAATAACTGAAAAAAATCGCAAAAATCTAAGGTGTACCCCTTACGATTTTTGGCCATTTTCTGGGGTTTTCAACATTTTATTCATAAAAAATGAACCGGTTGAACAAATATTATGAAAATTGCTATACTTATGTATTTTTGTCCGTAGAATCGAATGGTGATGGTGCCAAATTTATATCTCGACCCATTTTTGGGTTAATACCCAAAAACGGGCAGTTTTAAGCAAAATTTGGAATCAGCGCATTATCACAGTAACTTCGTGAACGTTGAAGAGAGTGTTCGGCTATCTCTTTGAGTATGGTTTTTCAGGTTTCAACTGTGTACATTTTCAGAGAGTAATGTTTGTGAGATGGTGCCGATGCCATACTCAAAGTGATTGTGACGCCCAAGTGGTTGTGAAATGGTGCTTATACCATACCCATAGAAGGTGTAAGGTCTTAATGTTTACGAGCTGGTGGAATGCATGTTTGGGACGAGTTTACCATTTTATGTACTCCAAATTGGGTGTAATAGTTCCTTTATACTAAATCTCGTAAAATATATTCAATGTAGAACAATCTTAGCACATTTAATATCGTAATGAAATCTACATTGCTATCAAGAGTTGAATGAGAATTCCAGATGGCATGTTATTAAAATTTGAAGTGTCTTTGTTCTTATTATTTAAATACCTCAGGGAAGTATTTAATATTCGTCAGTCATACAACATAAAATTTTAATATCTACGACAATGTGTTCATTCCTTTTATACACGCTCATCACGTACTATCAAATTGTCAATCATTTTCATAGCAATGCTGCATTAATAACTAAGTATAAGGCGTTTAGCAGACGTTGATCTTTGAAGTTTGTATGACGAAACTTAGCAAAACAATTTCATTTTAATTACACCAATAAAATAGAACGTGCCGACATTGTTTTCATTCAAATTATAAAAGCTATTAACTTACATCCCTACAAAATTCCTACAGTTTACGAAAGACCTAATAATATGTACAGTCATACAAAAAAGTCTGGGTACGACAATGATTTCAACCTATTTTAGGAAAAACAGGTGTCTAAAATCCAATATATTTAAAAAAAAATAATCCAAAATGAAAAGCATTATTTTACGTTATTATATATAAAAAATAAAAAAATAATATATTTATTTTATGACAATAAAGTCTCCGTACGATAACCAAAACATTTAAATGATAAACCAGTTATTTATGTTTTACAAAGAAATATATTTCGATGGGTTTCCTTTCGTTTTTGCCACGAGTAACTATGAGTCATTGAACCTGCCAAATTTTTTATCACCGATGGCGTTATATTCTGCCATTCTTATTGTTAAATTCTTTTTTACCTCCCGCTACCCTTGGCAAGGGAGGTATAGGGATCGTGCTAAAAATCACATATCGAGATTTTAGTAAATGACCACGTTTTAATATCCCTAGAATCCAATTTTAACATTTTCACGATAATGCCTGTAGTCTGTATGTGTGTATGTGTGTGTGTATGTGTATGTTTGTATGTGTATGGATTTTGTTGTCGCTCTAACTCAAATACTATCATTCAGAAAATTCTGAAACCTTGTATTTCTACCCTATACTAATATGAAAAGATACCATTAGATTTTGGTGTAAATCGGATAACCGGAAATGGCACTTTACCTAAAGCTCATAATGGCTTTTCTTCAAAAAAATACCATTATATGCCATATTTTCGCATTTTATGTCATTATGAAAATTAAAGATTATTGAATTTTCTACAGGAATACATTAATTCTTTTTCTATATATTTTCCAGATAAATTTAAAAATCTTTTTTTTATAAATCCGGAAGCCTAAGATAAACATAATTTTTGTTACACAGTTCATGTTCATATTTGAAATGAATGTAACTGACAGATAAATATCATTGCCAAAAAATAATCACTTCAAATTAATAATAGTGACATTTTAAAAAGAAAATAGTAAATAAAGCATTAGTTATATGCAATGGAACATAATATAGTTTTGCAGCATTAGTAAAAACGTAGGTATGTATTTAAATTAATAAAAATTAAATAGCGTGAGGTTTTGTGTTGGCCACATCAAATTTTTAGTTTATATTTTTGTTTCTTTCAAGGATTTTCATTACTTTCTCAGTCTGGTTAAAGTCCGGAGACTGTGGGGGATGATTAATCTTATTTTCGGTATTATACCACAGTCATTCTATAGAACTAATGGTAGCTTTCAACTGGAATGAATGTCCTTCATTTTTTTTTTTTTTTTTAATTATTACACTGCTGATAGTTAGGTGGGTAGAAATTCTGCACACTTAGAAAGTCTTTAATTTAGATATATATTTTTGACCAGTTGACCGTGTCCGGTGCGTACAGCTCTTTTCTCAGAGTGATTAAGATTACTCAACATGTGAACTGTGCCAGAGGTCTCAACGATTCTGTACAGTTACAATTCCTTATTCAAAATTAACTAGCAATATCAAAGAACGAATAAAAAGCAAACAATTCAGACAACCAATCAACTACTTCTCTATTCAAATAGTTACCCTTCAATTCTCTAAGGCAAACAGCGAACATCATGGCAACATTCAAAGCCTTGATGATCAAACAGCCGAGTTCTATGCTTAGGTTACAGGGAACATTTTTACCGCCCTTCACTAATGGAACTCTGATAGTTCCATTGGCGGAGACAATGACTGGGCGGAAGGGTTACACCGCAAATCGCATAACGAGCTGTCGGCCCTAAGATGTAAGCTGATCCAGAAAGGGTAGATACAGACGTAATGGAAACACAAAGGAAAGATGATAATTAGAAGGGATGATATATGGATGATGTATTAAGGTAAAATATCAATAGTTCAACTTTCCTGCGTTGTAATTTCCTTTCTTATCAAAGGAATTTACTGAAATTTTGAGGGCATTTTGCCAAGCTTATTTAGAAATGATATTTAAAATATCTGATGTGGATACCACATGACTTCCTTGTACGCTTGTTACACTATACATATTTTATTAATAATTAAAATATGTATTAAAACAGACCCAATCATAAAATTGCACGTATTTGACATAATTTGACAATGACATTAAATTCTTTATTTTTTTATTTTTTGTCCTAATTCATAGCAAAATTAATTACAAAAACCATAAAGTACATAATTTTAAATTTACATATCTCGCTTATACAAAGAGCTAATTTAATCATACTTGATGTTTTCGACACAGAATTTAATTTTCTAAAATTTATTTGAAGCATTTATTATTAAAATTTTATTTTAAAATCAAGATAACACCATTTTTTTCAAGAAAAACTGATAACGGCTTCAAGTAAAGTATTACTTCCGGTTAAACTATTTTAACCATAATCTATTATATTATTCCCATTGATATAAAAGTATTATATACCAAATTTGAAAAGTTTTGGATTATATTTTAATATAGTTTTTCATTAAAATCTATTATAGGCTTCAAGTAAAGTACCACTTCCGGGTAGACCATTTTAATTAAAATCTAATATGTTATTCCCTTTGATATAAAAGTATTATATACCAAATTTGAAAAGTTTTGGATTGTATTTTAATATAGTTTTTCATTAACATCTATTATAGGCTTCAAGTAAAATACCACTTCCGGGTAGACCATTTTAATTAAAATCTAATATGTTATTCCCATTGATATAAAAGTATTATATACCAAATTTGAAAAGTTTTGGATTATATTTTAATATAGTTTTTCATTAACATCTATTATAGGCTTCAAGTAAAGTACCACTTCCGCGTAGACCATTTTAACTAAAATCTATTATGTTATTCTTATTGATATAAAAGTATTATATACCAAATTTGAAAAATTTTGGAATATATTTTAATAGTTTTTCATTAAAATCTATTATAGGCTTCAAGTAGGTAAAGTACCTACCACTTCCGAAAGTTATGTAATGACCAAAAAGGGAGGTGCACAACTAGATGTTATAACAGTCCTAAATACAAAATTTTAACTTCCTACGGCTTCCCGTTTTTTAGTTATGCGTGATACGTACGTACAGACGTCACGACGAAATTTTAGCACAATAACCATTTTCTTAGTACAACAATTATATTGTTGTCATTTTGACGTCACGAAAATACCTGCTATGTTTATTTTACAATTAATTGTGAAAATATCCAAAATAAATCGTTATGATGAATGTTCCTGTAGAATTTTCGTGAAATAGACAATGCGTAATCACTGTAGCAACACAATAAAAAACAGTATCATTATCTTCTGATTTCCGAGACCGTAGTTAAATCCTGTATTCGGCAGTATTATTGAAGCTCTTCTATTGATGTAATAGCTAAAAAATTTCTTACTTTCCCGAAACCTCCCCTCCCTTTTATTGATTCGCCTGTGGCACCCGGAAGTGGCCGACGACCGGATGTTTTTACATAGCTAAGCCCGGCGATGTGAATATGATCTCTTCGCTTCTGGCTATACTCTGTATGTATGGGAGAGGGTATGTAGATTATGTATGTACGACATGTTGACCGACTGAATATTATGCAAGGTTTGGAAAACATGGATTTTTCAGGGTAAATATTCGGTTTATGGAAGATTGGGGATTCATAAAATTTGTAGGGAAATTGGTGTTTTATATTGTTCACCAAAACCTAAAACGTGAGTTTAATGTTTGTAATATAATTCTGATGCGATTGAAACGTGAATATATTGTCATTTAATCACAATTGTGAGGCAAAATGCCAATAAACTAATTATGATATTGCTGTCCGTGACAAATGGATTCCCTATTTTGTACGATATTGTTTTAGTTTGAAATAATTGACAGTTCAGTAGCTTCATTACAAATAAACGTACAAAAATATATATACAATATTTTTAATTACAAGTTACAGGTACAAACTACAAAGGATGCAATTTTGTTCTAAAGTTAATTATTTCTTCAATATTTTTTGCGATTTTCAGTTATTTTGCTGTAGAAATTGTGTCCATTGTTCAAAAATTGTAAAAATTTGTATACAGTTTAATTTTTTAAAGATGTTTGATCAAGGTCATCTTCAAATTGTACAAGATTTTAGGATTCAAGGAAATATACCGAATTGTTTTGATTGGTTAGAAGTGCTGTCTTTGAGGTTTATTATAAATAACAGATTTTGGTTTTTGCGTTACCGGTCACGTTGCGGCAATGCATTGCGTTTAATGTTACTTCATTATAAATAGGCCTTTAAGCATTAATCCTTATGCAAAACTGGAAATGGTAGTAAACGTTGCCATATGATAAACATTTTTACGCATTGCGCTTAGTTATTATTTATAGCTCTTACGCTTTAGATCAATCGGTGGAAGTGAAGTTTAATACTGCTACAACCTTCTGGATAATTATTTTAATAATTTAATAACTTAAAAACCAGTATGACATAATAGTTATTTTTCTACGACCACCATGAAAAGTTGACATTTGTGCTCTATTTTGTCATCGTAAAGTTGATGGTTACTAAGGAACGAGCAAAAAAATACTTTACCGCGCGTCTCCCATAGCAACGCGCGGTAAAGTGCTCAATTTGCTCGCTTAGATAAATACATATTTTTGCTGAATTCTTTATTTATTAAAATAATACTTACGAAATCTAAAATATAGGTTAGGTTCATTTTTACACTAGAAACGTGCTACAAACAATATATCTGAAGTTAGCTACATTACCAATTTAGTTAGGTTAGGTAATTAATTATATATAATAACAACTCTACTGGTGAATGTACATTGTATTACAACTTTAAATATTTAATAACACACATTTCATAATTAACAAACTTATTGGATTTAATTATTGGCGGATAATGTTAAAATTGAATGTGCACTTTTGGCAGTTTTGTATATTCATTCCAGAACTTGAAAACAGCTGACGAAGATAAATTAGATTCTGTGACTGTGACACTCACTAGAGATTTCAGTTCTTAACTGCTAGTGTTGATTTTAACATGGAATAAATGGACCAAAGAGAAGACGATTTCATTATATTTTTACAAAAAGTAAGCTAGTAAGACATTTTCACTGTAATTTTTGATTTTTTTAAATTACACCATTCAATGGAGAGGTTATAATTCTTTTCGTATAATGCTTTTGATTTTGCAGATAATAAATTCAAGGAAGTATTTTGCGCCGTTTCAAATATATCTGGAGGAGTGCAGGAAAAATCACTATCTTTTACTGACAGAATTTTGTATTTATTTATTTGGATACTCACATCGTCATGGTTACACACAACACAAAACAGAAATTGGTTGAGGTTGAATTGAACTTACTAAATAGGTATTATTATTTTTTTCTATTTTGGTTAGTAAAGTCGTAGAAAAAATTATGTGTGCATCTCTAGCGTAAAGTATCTTCTCGCGCTTCAATTTTCGAGCACGAGTAATAAAGATCCACTTTACGCTCTTGATACACAAATAACTCTTATGTATTAAGAGCGTATGGAGGTTTTATGGCCTGCTGCGGGATTTTGAGCCCGAGGCGTAAGCCGAGGGATAAAAACACGTTAAAGGCTATAAAAGCAAGTTACGCTCGTGGTACATACAAAACTTTATGCACGGACGAAAATTTTTTAATTATGAGTGTTAGAAAAATTGTATCGAAAAGAATTTGTCCTCGTACAACCATAGTATTTAGTGTTGCTATGAAAGCGGAGAACAACAGTTTATTGTTTGTTTATTAGTTATGTCATTTGAGTTTTATTTTTTGTATCCCCGTGCTTTCCATATAAATATCATAAAATTAATTTTCATTTTTTATTAAAGAATATAAAAATTTTCGATTTGTGATAAAAACTTTTCATGTTGCCTGTTTAAATTGTTTATATTGTAGGTTATAATTTGGTTTGACGTTTCATAGCCCGCGGGCCTTAAAATGACGTTTATGTCAAAGAAATTTGTATATAATTGTCAAATTATGATACGTCCGTGCATAAAATTATTTATGTACCTCAGACGAAAAGTGCCTTTAAAGTACTCGCAAATAATACTTATAAATTCACTTTTCGCCCTACATACGTAAAATACCATACGTCTGACACAACAATAATTGATGAAGAACCCTCTTACATTACTATCCTCATGTGAACACTATGAATGTATTATGTGTCTGCATCATTTGAAATGCAATATAACAATTCACTTGATTGTGCAACCCTTGCCCTACGCATTCAGAACAATCGTCTGAGAGGAAACCGGAACCAATTACTGAAATCAGACAGTCTAGGCAACTTGCTAACAACTTAATGTTGGAGTGCTGTGGCGACCGACAGCCCTACCAACATTCCGGGGCGAAATTCCACCAAGGGATTGCGGGAGCAGTTTTTACATCAGAGAGTGAAATGAAATTTTCAAATTCATAATTTTAGAAATGGAATTTATTTACAGTGAGGGACAGTAAAGTTCAGCAGTAAAGAATACAAGTTTGGAAGATCTGGAATATTTTGGCAAGGAACTGCAAATAACTGGATGGTTTTTTACTTTGTAGACACTTTGGAAATTATTTTACGAATGCTGCCAAATGTATTTCGCAATGCAGCAGGAATATATCAAAAATTTAAGCGTTCCTATTCGGAATACAAAGTGATATAGTAGAAACAAGAAAAACACATTCCTTGCAATATGTAAACAATTGCGTTTATACCTTCCGTGAAGTTTACGGAAGGTATTGTCTTGGTCAAAAAATTCGGTGGTTAGTTTTTAATGAATGAACACGTTTTAGGGTCCCTAGAGTACTATTTTACTAGTTTTATGATGATGTATGTATGTATGTATGTATTTACGTATATATATACGGGGTGTCTACTTTTATTTCCGAACATAGGAAATTCAATGTTAAAATTTTGATTAGGCGATATCTCTTTACCTATTAATTTTAGAACAAAAGTGTAATGAAGATAAATGTTCAGAATAAAAAACTTCATTGATTAAGTATCAAGTTTGTTGTTCAATTATTTTTATGTATAAGTTAGAAGCAAAAGAAAATACACGATTTAATGCAATTATCAGAGTGCCATGAAAAAGAAAACAATAATTTATATTTCTTGTCTCTGGCATATCTGACAGATTTGTCATTTCTCTTTATTTTATTATTATTAGAATATGGGAAGAGTTAATATAGAAGAAAAAAAAAAATAATAATCACAAATTCTAATAAGAATAAAAAAAAGAAATGTCAAATCTGTCAGATATGCCAGAAACAAGAAATATAAATTATTGTTTTTTACTTCCTTGTACGAAGTAAAGGAAGTATTGTAATCGCGAAAAAATTCGGTTTCCAGATTTCAACGGAAATATCCATTTTGACCATCTCTGAATCCATTTTGACTAATTTCGTCGTGACGTCTGTACGTACGTACGTATGTACGTACGTATGTACGTACGTACGTATCTCGCATAACTGAAAAACGGGAAGCCGTAGAAAGTTAAAATTTTGTATTTAGGACCGTTATAACATCTAGTTGTGCACCTCCCTTTTTGGTCATTGCATAACTTTCAGAAGTGGTACTTTACTTGAAGCCCATAATAGATTGTAATGGAAAACTATATTATAATATAATCCAAAACTTTTCAAATTTGGTATATAAGACTTTTATATCAATGGGAATAACATAATAGATTTTAGTAAAAATGGTCTACCCGGAAGTGGTACTTTACTTGCAGCCTATTGTAGATTTTAATGAAAAACTATATTAAAATATAATCCAAAACTTTTCAAATTTGGTATATAATACTTTTATATCAATGGAAATAACATAATAGATTTTAGTTAAAATGGTATACTCGGAAGTGGTACTTTACTTGAAACCTATAATAGATTTTAATAAAAAACAATATTAAAATATAATCCAAAACTTTTCAAATTTGGCATATAATACTTTTATATCAATGGAAATAACATAATAGACTTTGGTTAAAATAGTCTAACCGGAAGTGATACTTTACTTGAAGCTATTATCAGTTTTTCTTGAAAAAAATGGTGTTATTTTGAAATTAACAATAAATGCTCCAAATAAAAGTTTTAGAGAATTGAATTTTGCGTCGAAAACTTTAAGTATGATTAAATTAGTTCTTTGTATAAGCGAGATATGTAAATTTTTACATTATGTACTTTTTGGTTTCTGTAATTAAGTTTGCTATGAATTAGGACAAGAAATAACAAAAAAATAGAAAATATAATGTCAATGTCAAATTATGTCAAATACGTGCAATTTTATGATTGTGTGTGTTATTATACATATTTTAATTATTAACAAAATATGTATAGTGTAACAGGCGTACAAGGAAGTCATGTGGTGTCCACATCAGATATTTTTTTCATGGCACTCTGATAATTGCCTTAAATGACGTATTTTCCTTTGCTTCTAACAATTGAACAATGATGTTGGATCTTGTTGATGCAGTTTTTTATTCTGAACATTTTCTTTCCTTACACTTTTGTTCTAAAATTAATAGGTAAGGAGATATCGCCAGATCAAAATTTTAACATTGAATTTCCTATATTCGGAAATAAAAGTAGACACCCGGTATATATATATATATATATATATATATATATATATGTGTGTGTGTGTGTGTGTGTGTGTGTGTGTGTGTGTGTGAGTGTGTTTGTGTATCCTTCGATAACTCCAATACTACAGTTCTAAAAATTATAATTCTTTCGTATTCCTCTTCTTTACATCCATATGAAGAGCTGATTAGATTTTGGTTATAATTGGTCAACCTGAAGTTCCCTTATTTGAAGTTCTTAACAGTTTTTCTTGAAAAAAACGGAGTTAAATATAATTTTTTGGCATTTTATGTGATTATCAATATGAAAAAATATTTATATATTCGGTTTGATTATATATTTTCCTTCATATTCATTAGATTTAGAGTTCAAGAATTATACAGAGGTTAACTTTCATAAATCAGGCAGCTTTGCTATAGTAATGGAAACATCTGATATATTCAGATATTGACAGATGTCAGTGTCAAGTGTAATTTACAAAGTATGTTCGTGTTATAATTTTATAGGATATATAGAATCTTTTCCAAGGAACTTTCGGTGCTGAATTTGTAGAAAATAGTATATATACATACGTGTTACAGTTTTACTGGATTTATAGAATCTTTTCCAAGAAACTTTTGGTATGGGATTTTTACAAAATACATAGAATTGACGGAAAGTAATGTGCTGACCACATCAGATTTTTTCTAGAAATGTTGTTAAAACTTGAAGTTGTTGACCATTTATAACCAAAAAAGTACTTTAACAAAATAGTACAATATTAACTATGTTGTACCATGTTCGCCAAGAAGCATAAATATTGAATCACAAAAATGTAGAAATGTACAAAATAAATCTTCCACTTTATACATTTTAAAATCAACAACAAAAGACATTAAAATTCACTCGTCATTGAAAGTAATAAAATCTACATAAATTTGAAATCTGATTTCTTCCCATCTGATATAACACTGTCACAATCGTTTTCATTCGGGATTCCAATCTCGCTATAATTATTCATCTTCGACAAAGAATAATTAAAAAACAAAAAATTCTAATCAATTTGAATATTATTAATTCCTTGATAGGCGTCCGAATTTTGGATGAATAATGATTAAAATTTTGTTAAAAATTTAGTCACTTGTAAGCAAGTTATAAAACGGAGATGGAAAGAGGAAATCTCGGGAGATTAATGTGTCATCTTGTCAAGGGAGACCCGGGCCTTATCTTAACTTAATCCTGACCTGGGCGGTGGTGATTATTTTTATACTTCCGCGTTCATTCATAAATTAAAAAGTTTATAATAATTTACATTATTACATGAAGTAATTGGGTATTCCAGTTCAGTAAGACAAATGAATATTTGTCGCTATTATTAATTTTAAATCCATAGTTTAAATTTGAAAGTTGAAGGCTAATTTAAATTTCATTTAACTAATTAATTATGTTTTTCTGACATGGTAAATGTATCAGTGATTATTAATAAATAATGACAAATCTCTATTTACTTTTTTTATTAATTTTAGACCTATAATTTAAATTACAAAGTTTATTAATTAAATCAGGGCATCGAACCCGCCAAATACTGGGTTCGGTTTAGGTTCAGGTTAATTTGTTTTTTGAAAGATGGGTTCGGGTACGGTTCTGATTCAAGCATTAATAAAATTTGCGGTTTTGTTCGCGGTTCAGGTTCGAAATAATGTAAAATGAGAGCCGGAATTTACGCAAAACGCAACAAGAAACGAACACAATTTTCACGAAAAGTCAGCCCAGACAGCAACGCAGACGCCTAAGATCGCAATTATCGACTGTATTTACTTTTCGAACTAAAAATTAACCTGAACCGGAGTTGAACCGAACCTGAATTTTAATACTCGGTTCGGTTTCGACTCAGGTTCAATTAAAAATATATCTGAGGTTCGGTTCTCGGTTTGGATTCCCTAAAATGTTACGGTTTGGTTCCGGTTTTGGTTCGGTTCAGGATCGGGTTCGATGCCCTGAATTAAATAATTATATTTTTCTGAAATGATAAATGTATTCATGATTATTGAACTGATAAATAATTTTATAATTTCTATCATTATTTTTACTTTGTCAGTTGTCTTCTGTCAAACTCGAACAATATAACTGTTTAACAGTTTTATTCTATTTCTCATGGACTCGTAGTATAATCACGGTTTTCACTAAAATGCTGTTTTAAGAAATGTCAAATTTCATTATTTAATATCAATAATAAATAATATCAAATTTATCAAAATATGATTTTAAAACAGAACATAGTTTGTATTCACACAAATATTTTTTAAAAAATCGTTCTTTACACATAAAGGCGAAATTAAATATTGAAATTTGAAATTGACATTTCTTAATTTTTTTAGTTTTAGTTAAAACCGGGATCATACAACGAGTCATAGTGTCTGTAAGTAGCTAAAAATTAACATTTTTATTTTGCCACTCTTTCGCGGACACGCACGTGAAAACTAATTTCTCACTTTTAAAATGTACATAGTTTTTAATTCTGAACATCTCTTGTATTTTACACTTTTATTCCAAAATTAATAGGCTGATATTACAGCTATATGAAAATTTTACCATTGATTAGGTAATATATTTTCATTTTATATTCTAAATATATCAAAAATTTTAATAAAGACCGTTTGACTCAGTTGTAATTTTTGAAACAAATTTGTTAAAAAAAAATGTGATCCTGTTAAACAAATACATAATTTATCGTAATTTATTATGAAATTTGTAATGAATTACTCACATCATATTTGTCAAAACTTTCGTTTTCATTTGTCCAATGAAACAATTTATTACCAAATTATGACCGTGTCAACCTAGTTAAGAGAAAATTGTTCTTATAATTATCATTTTGTGCGATAACTAATGTTTATTTTTCTTTTGTTGCAGGTAAGTTACCAGTTGTGCAACTTTTATTTTAAGTATGTCAGCATTTGGTGAGTCAGTATTTTAAGAATATAACATAATGATAATGATTAATCAACATTAATGATTTACCTACATCTATATTTACAGCAATTTATTTGCTGTTTATTAATGGTTACTATTATACGTTAGTAAGCTACAAAACTATATCTTTCTCCAAATTTTTAAGATACGAACAACGGAAAAATATTTTAACTATCGCGTATCTTAATTGTTTATTAATAAACCCAATAAACCCACTGGGGTTGTTCTTCTTTGTCCCTGAGTTCATTTTAATTTCAGACAAAATAAATTCTATTTCAGGGAAAGTAACATCAATTTCGAAAATAGTAATATCATTTTCGAAAAATTAAAAGTAAATTCAATTTTTATTTTTAATTTTATTTGGGGTTGGGGCTGGTTTATAATGCATTTAATTTACGAATTTACAATTTATAATTTAGATTTTTAAATATAAACTCACGTAAAACGTATACGATGGTTTATGAACGATTTACAAATTTAGAAATTTGAAATTTAGATTTGGAATATAACTATATTTTATATTTTCAAATGTAAATTTCAAATTCGACCAATCACAAGAAAGAACTATTAAACATGGCGGTAAGGTATAACTTTGCTTCGTCTGTCAACTGTCTTTTCTGTTTGTGAATTGTTGAAATTTTGAACAGGGAATCACATGAACAAATTGATATTTTGTTTTTTGTTGAAAATCAGTATTCGCGAACATCGTAATTTGTACGACAAAACAAATAAATTGTACAAAAATAAAACGTTTGCGTAGATTCAATGCAACGAGGGATGGAAAGGAATTAAATATATGTACACTCATACAAGTATATTTCAAGAATTGTTCATGATCTTGTTATTTCACTTTCAGAAACAAAATATGATACTGTCCGTTAACAAATCAATGTGTTCATAGGCCTAATAATAACAACCACTTCCTATCAGACCGACCATTTGCGATTTTTAAGTTTGTGTTTGTTTTATTTCTTTACTACACAAATCAACAATAGTAATATATCTGATGTGGACAACACATGACTTCCTTGTACGCCTGACGTTACACTATACATATTTTGTTAATAATTAAAATATGTATTATAACAGACCCAATCATTAAATTGCACGTATTGGACATAATTTGACATTGAAATTAAATTCTTTATATTTTTATTATTTTTTGTCCTAATTCATAGCAAACTTAATTACAGAAACCAAAAAGTACATCATTTTTAAATTTACATATCTCGCTTATACAAAGAGCTATTTTAATCATACTTGATATTTTCGACGGAGAATTCAATTTTCTAAAAGCATTTATTGTTAAATTCAAAATAACACCATTTTTTTTAAGAAAAACTGATAACAGCTTCAAGTAAAGTATCACTTCCGGTTAGACTATTTTAACCAAAATCTATTATGTTATTTCCATTAATATAAAAGTATAAAATACCAAATTTGAGAAGTTTTGGTTTATATTTTAAAATAGTTTTTCATTAAAATCTATTATAGGCTTCAAGTAAAGTACCACTTCCGGTTAGACCATTTTAACTAAAATCTCATATATTATTCCCATTGATATAAGAGTCTTATATACCAAATTTGAAAAGTTTTGGATTATATTTTAATATAGTTTTTCATTAAAATCTATTATAGACTTCAAGTAAAGTACCACTTCCAAAAGTTATGTAATGACCAAAAAGGGAGGTGCACAACTAGATGTTATAACAGTCCTAAATACAAAATTTTAACTTTCTACGGCTTCCCGTTTTTTACGGACGTACGTATATACATACGTACGTACAGACGTCACGCCGAAATTAGTCAAAATGGATTCAGGGATGCTCGAAATGGATATTTCCGTTGAAATCTGGAAACCGAAATTTTTCGCGATTACAATACTTCCTTTACTTCGTACAAGGAAGTAAAAAAGAAACAAATTCATGGCTAAAATATATTTGTAACCTAAAATCTGAAATGATAACTGGTGAAACGTCAAATAACAAGCAGTGACAAGTCACGTGACAGATACTGATTGGTCAGATTCAGAATTACAAAATCGAACATAAACCAGAGAGAAAATTGTAAATTTTAAATCAAAATTTCTATATGTAAATTTATAAATTAAATTCATCATCTCATAAACCAGCCCTTAATGTCAAATATTTAAAGTGTCGCTGTCGCTTTCTGAAATAGAATTGAATTTATCTTTTTTGAAACTGATTTTACTTTTCTGAAATAGAATTTACATTTTCTGAAAATTAATTTACTCTTTCTGAAATTGAAATTGAATAGTTGTGGCATAATAAAAGTCTAATGTAAAATAATCTTGAAAAACTAAATAAAAACTCAGAATATACGAATATGCAAATGCCATGGTCAACCCATTAGAGTACCACCCGTGCTCGTTCATTCTTGACTCTATTAATCACAAAATTTATTTATTCAGTGAAGTTCATTGGTACAAAGTTTCGTTTATTTTCATCCACATTTACACGTAAATTATTCTCTGAAATTTCAGATAAATCTACTCTGATATTAACTGACATTCATTCAACAAATAAACCGAGCAAAAGCATCATTGAAAAGACTTCAAAAATCATTTCCCATTTCATCGTGAATTTCTCTCCAATCAGCTTGGCTATGCGCTAGTAAAAATAGCGTCCGTGTGCTGTTCGCTCCACAAAACATGAATTCATATTGACGGATATTTTTTACTCTTCACCGCCTGCTAGATTCAGCGTTGGTGCTGGTTTCATGTCGGAATAAAAATCGAGTTTTATTTTTAATTTATTGCTTGAGTGATTTATACAACAAATAATGGAATTAATGGAGATCATATAAGCTTATCAAGCTTTATATGGTTTGATTTTATTTGGATTTTATTTTTATCGTGCGAAATTGGAATACGAAAAATAATAAAAAATGAGCAAATAAATATTTGATATTTGGGTCATCTCACATTTTACAATTGTTTTTTTTTTTCTTAAAGTATGTGCGGGGGTCATGCTAGAATGGGGTATTCCACCATAACAAAAAAGTTTAAAAAAATTCAATTTAACATAAACTATGGCGTAATAAATAATAGTTAAAACAATGAAAACATTTTTTAAATAATTACTTTACGAGATATTTCACATTTGCTAAAAGGGAAAATCGACGTCATACAATTGTTATCTTTCTCTCGCAGCGTACTCAGAGCAGTGTGTGTGAGAGAGACAAGTATAGAGGAAATGTGACGTTATACTGATTTTTCGAAAATAAAATACTGTTAAACTAGGAACAATTAAAATTTTTTTATACTATGAATTGCTTCAAAACTGAATAAAGTTTTATTTAAAATAATAAAAGAAATTGAGTGGAATACCCCATTATTGAGAATAAGACGCGTGATTCTTATTTTATTTTAAATACACCAGACTGATTTAAAAACTCTGAAAGCTGTCAAATTATAATTCATGATTCGAAAATGCTCTCTGGTTATTCCATATTTTCGCTCACAAGGATATTTTTAAAATATCTGATGTTGCCAGCACATTACTCTGCGTCAGTTCTATGTATTTTGTACAAATTCCTTACCAAATGTTCCTTTGAAAAGATTCTATACTTATATCCAATAAAACTGTAACACGAACTTATACTATTTTCTACAAATTCCATACCGAAAGTTCTTTGGAAAAGATTCTAAATCCAGTGGATTTATAATTTGAACATTCACTATGTAAATTACACTAGACACTGATATCTGTCAATTAGAATCATTTGAATATATCAGCTGTTTCCGTGATTAAGCTGGCTAATTTATGAAAATTAATCAATTTATAATATTTTAACTATTTGGTTATATATATATATATATATATATATATATATATATATATATATATATATATATATACCGGGAGTTTATTTTATCAGTAAACATAGGGTATATCATTGCCATAGTTACGGTATGAATGTTTGACAGCAATGTATTGAAGCGTTTATTTTATGAGTAAACATAGGCGTTTAACATGAGAACCAGTTTTTTGTAAATACAAAGTGTATGGCCAAAAATCAAGCCATGCTATTGAACATGATAATAGTACATTACATCTTGTATATTATTTAATATTAATTACTTTAATGATATTGCAAAAATTGCAATAAATTACAAAAATTGTCAAATAAATAATTGTTTCAGTTTTTTATAATGCAATATGAAATGATTTCCAAATGTCTCCGTGGCGCAGTGGTCATAACACTAGCGTCTGAAATTTTTGGTTGGGTTTCGATTCCCATTGGGGTAATTATTTTTTTTTTTTTTTTACATAAAAATTGTTGAACTTTTAAAAATCAGTTTATATTTCTATATTACAATCATTTAAAAATAATAATAATAACATTGTAATAAATAAAGAGAAAATAATTGAAAATAATTGATTACAATAATCAAAATATTGATGCAATAACAATGCATTGTATTTCCTTTGATATTAATAAAAATAACTGAAATATAATAAATTTGTGCAAATATTATATCTTTACTGTATTTATCAAATAAAATACAATGCATTGTTATTACATCAATATTTTGATTATTGTAATCAATTATTCTCAATCATTTTCTCTTTATTTATTACAATGTTATTATTATTTTCAAATGATTGTAATATGGAAATATAAACTGATTTTTAAAAGTTCAACAATTTTTATGTAAAAAAAAATAAAATAATTACCCCAATGGGGAATCGAACCCCAACCAAAAATTTCAGATGCTAGTGTTATGACCACTGCGCCACGGGGACATTCAGAAACTTTTTCATATTGCATAATAAAAAATTGAAACAATTATTTATTTGACAATTTTTGTAATTTATTGCAATTTTTGCAATATTATTAAAGTAATTAATATTAAATAATGTACAAGATGTAATGTACTATTGTCATGTTCAATAGCATGGCTTGATTTATTGCTAGCCCTTTGTTTTTACAAAAAACTGCTTCCCATGTTAAACGCCTATGTTTACTCATAAAATAAACGCTTCAATACATTGCTGTCAAACATTCATACCGTAACTATGGCAATGATATACCCTATGTTTACTGATAAAATACACTCCCGGTATATATATATATATACCGGGTGTCCAATATAACATTACGTTCTTGAATATCTCGAAAACAATGCATCGTAACAAAAAGTGTGCCGAATCAAAACTTTCATGGTTTTTGGGGGACATCAGATTCTGACAAAATGGCCCCCCGACCCCCAGGGGGGCGGGAAAGGGGGTCAACTTAAAAATCTTAAATGGGACCCTCTATTTTTTATTGCAGATTCGGAAAGAGCGTAAAAAAATATGTTGGTTTTATTCGGAAATTTTTTTTTGTACTCCCAACAGGTGGCAATGTAAATTTGCTAGAAAAAAATTAACCGATTAATATTTTATTAATAATTTGATAAAAAATGACGTTTTTAGTTTCAATAAATACACAAAATTGTAGAAATATTACTCCTCAACATTCAGGGGGAATTAAAAGAAACTTTTTAAAAACTGACTATGGACAACACGATTTCATCAGAAATTTATTCTACATTTTTACGATTGCAGCGCCAGCTGTTGGGAGTACAAAAAAAGTTTCCGAATAAAACCAACATATTTTTTTACGCTCTTTCCGAATCTTCAATAAAAAATAGGGGGTCCCATTTAAGATTTTTAAGTTGATCCCTTTTCCCGCCCCCCCTGGGGGGTCAGGGGGCCATTTTTTCAGAATCTGATGTCCTCCCAAAAACTATGAAGGTTTTGATTCTGCACACTTTTTGTTACGATGCATTGTTTTCGAGATAATCAAGAACGTAATGTTATATGGGACACCCTGTATAGAATATAAAAGAAAATGTACAATCAAACGCAAACCGTATAGACAATAAGATATTCTTTCATATTGATCATCAAAAAATGTTCAAAAAAAAATATCTTTAACAGCGTATTTTTCAAGAAAAACTGTTGAGAACTTCAAATAAGAGAACTTCCGGTTGACTAATTATAACCAAAATCTAATCAGCTCTTCATATGGATGTAAAGAGAGTAATAAAAGAATTATTCTTTTTTAGAATTGTAGTATTAGTATTGTAGTTATCGTTGGAGAAAAATTTGTCACACATACACACACACTAACACACACAGACACACACATACATACAAACATAAAACTAGTAAAATCGTATTCTACAGACCCTAAAAGTGCTTATTCATTAAAAACTGACTACCGATTTTTTTTACCAAAGGCAATGCCTTTCTTACCTAACGGTGGCTGAAGGTAAAAAGTTTTAACTAATTTAACTTGCATATCGTAATTTCAAATGACAGCTTAATAACTGTTTAAAATGATAGTGCAAATTTTGTTTTCCACGGCCTACCTGATTTTCTTATTCGCCCTATTTAGTCTAGCAAATGTTCAATTCTACATTAGTTTCCATGTCACGTACCAACCTTCCTAACATCAAATCCCTAGACTACTACAGGTAGACAATAAAACATGCCACAAATGCACCAAGTTCAATACCCGATTGAATTTCGATATGAATCTTTGTTATCTCAACAAAGGTTTATCAAATAGGGTAGGAATGGTTATTCAAACATAGACGTACGTGAGTGGAAGGGGTTAATTGAAATTTTGAATTTACCGAACGTGAAAACGTGTTTTGTCTTCATATGATTAGATTTTGTTTTTCAATGGAATTGGAAAAGGAATTAAAATTTTCAAACATAAAAAATTCTGGTGTGATCAGTACACATCACATTACCTCTCGCCATTACATTTTTATTTTGAAAAGTACATTAACGAGGTAAATATGTAAATAATAATTTTTTTGCCACGACATTTATTTGACCTCATACATACATGATTGTGTACATTTTAGGAGTTGTTTTTATTTAAAAAGCGGGATATAATAATATGTTAAAAAATAAATTTCATAAGGCAATGCGTTAACGCACGAGTTCTTATTTTATAAAGACAAATGTGACAACAGGCCTTATAAAACATGTTTTTTATACTATTATTTCTTTGTAGGTAATTTCATAATTCTATTAGATATTAAAAAATCTGTTGTGGCCAGCACAAGACCTCTCGCAATTTCCATATTAGGCTATATAAGTATATATTGTATTTAATATTTGTGTTACACACACAAAAAATTCGAATAATATATATCTATTATTCATTTTATAAATAAGTTTTCTCCTACTCTTCTAAATGTTCGAGATTTTTCAAATTCATTGACGAGATTTCCGGTATATCTGATGTGTATATATCATATATGTATCAATAATTTTAAATAATTAATGAATAATAAAATAAGAAATATTAAATATACTTCCCAGAAACAACCTTCAGTAATGTATATGGATTTTTGACATTTTTCTTTCAAATTTTAAATGGCACAAAAGTGACCCCTGTGGTGCACTCTCCACGCCAGCTATGAGTGCCCGTGAGGTGACGCCTGATAAACTCCCACACGGTAAAATATATCGTCATCATTACCGATGTCTACATGTGTTGTAGATACTGGCACACTCAGAAATGGGTAATATGCCGTGATGATATATTTATTTATTTATTTCAAATACTAACAATTTTGATTTTTCAACTGGTTTCCATGGAGTTATTTGGGCAGTGATATTCATTACAACGGATTATTTTATATATTTAAAATTCTCTAAATCTATAGAAGATATAATAAAAATGTTCATTGTATTGGATAGACAATTTTATATTATTTAATATTTCTAATAACATACAACATTACAAAAAATAATATTTAGAAGTTTTTTTTTTTAATCAGATTAAGGAATACGTCCTTAAATTGGTTTTTGGTCTTACATAATTTGAGATACCGTCCTTCCAACATTCACACATTCACATATCCATACACACGTTTGTCACACACACACACACACACACACACACACACACACACACACACATACACACACACGCACACACATCATTGTAAAAATGTTAAAATTGGATTCTAGTGACCTTAAGACGTGCTTATTCAATAAAATCTGGATATGCAATTTTTAGCATGAATCCAATACTTCTCTCTTACCGAGAGTTAAAAAATGCGAATTGTCAAAACTAAGACTTGGTGTTTTTTTAATTATGTTTGTAACACTTCCCACTAAAAAAATTAATTTCACAGATGAAAATTCATTGCTGATTGACAGCAATTGGATGTTATGTGTTATTTATCCATCATTTTTAGAAACATTCATAGCACTTCTAGAAAACGAATAGCGCCAAAAGCAGTGCGTTTGTAAATCTTCTCAACGACGTGTTTTCATTGCTTTTATAGACTCATAAAGGCAACGAAATAGAAAAAAATTGTAAAAGGATATCAGATTATAAATTTATCCATAAAATAACAATTTTGTAATTTATCTATAGAACTAAAATTAATAATAAAGGAAATATCCATTTGTCTTAATCAGATTTTTTAAACAGAGTGCATAAGTTACCTTTTTATGTATACAATTTTCTAGACAATATATGCATGCCCGGCAATAACATGGACGGCGAACATGCATCTTCTCAGGAAAATATCTCCTTTTGCCAGAGGAAAAACCGTCCCAGAAACTGGCAATGTATCCCCTGAAGAAGGCACCAGTTTATGGTGCCGAAACGTTGGGTTTAAATAATAAATACAGAACTTAAACTAAAAAAAAGGTAGTATTATTCCAATTAATAATATGAGTTCTGAAAGATATTTTAATAATTATTATTGTTTGTTATAGTATGCCTATAGAAAACCCACGGCTTTTGTGCAAAATCATAAAAATGTTATGATTGTATATTAAAACCCTTAAAAACCTGTGTTTTTACTAAAATCTCGATATGCGATTTTTAATTTGATATCTGTACTTCACTTACCTGGGGAGCAAGGGGTAACAATAATGCAGTTTTAATATGGTGAAAGTAGTTAAAACTTTTAACGGAAAACCATATTCATATTATGGTTTTTAGTTGAAAGTTAATTGGCTGTATTATCCCGAAGTTTGTGATTGTGTTAGTTGAAACTTATTTCATTAAAATTGTAAAATAAGTTGGGTACGCTTATGCTGAAAACTTGCTAACTTCATACGAATGTGCAGATTTGCGGCGCTCGTTATAAGTAACATGTGGAATTTCAAGAACATGATTAAAGAGTTAAGTTCTTGTCGAGGGTATTCAAGTAATTAATGAATTAAATGGCTTGTTACACTAGCAATTTTATTCACTGCAGTTTGTGTTCTGTTCTGCAACGCAAATGAGAAAAATTGCTACAAATTATGAAATTACCTATTAAGAAGGAAATTACAAGAGCAAATAAAATTTTTATTATGAAAGTAAGTGCCATGATAGTTTTTTTGTAGAAAATTTCACGAACTTGGCTTGAAGTTTGAATAAACGCAAAGGAAATGAAATTCCTCAGCAATAAAAAAATGGCGCTGGGAAAGAAATGAAAACATAAAGGTGATGACAAATCCAGAACTAGATATGGGAACCAGGATAGAACAGAAGCAACTGAGCTAGTACTGACACATAATGGGGATGGATAGAACAACTTAGTAAGAAAAGTACTGGAAACTGGAACTATGAACAAAAAATCTGTTGTGGCCAGCACAAGACCTTCCGTCAATTCCATGTATTTTGTACAAATCCTATACTAAAAAATCCTTGGAACAGATTCTATATAATATAATGTAAAATCGAACACGAACACATACTATTTTCTTACAAATTCCATACCAAAAGTTCATTTGAAAAGGTTCTATAAATCCAATAAAATTATAACATAAACTACACTAAGTAATGTCCTTCCATCTTCTCTTTGGCCATTCTCTGCGTGTCACTTGCGAGCAACACTATGACATACCAATTTTAGATCCTATACTTTTTTCCATATTTGGTTTTGCACTTGCAACTGACATCTGTCAATTAATTTTTTTTTGAATAATTATGTCACCTGTTTCCATGATAAATAGCAAAGCTGACTAATTTTTGAAAATTAGTTTCTTTATAATGCTTTAACTCTACATCTATTGAATATGAAGGAAAATGAATAATCAAACCATATAGTGAAGAGTATTTTCTTTAATAAATATAATAACAAAATGTCAAAAAATGATATTTAACTGCGTTTTTTTTAAGAAAAACTGTTAAAAACTTCAAATAAGGGTACTTCCGGTGGATCATTTATAACCAAAATCTAATCAACTCTTCATATGGATGTACAGAAGAGGAATACGAAAGAATTATAATTTTTAGAATTATAGTATTGGAGTTATCGTCGGAGAAAAATTTGTCACACACGGACACACATACACACACACGGACACACATACACACACACGGACACACACACACGGACACACATACACACACACACACACACGGACACACACACAAACACATGCACACACACATACATACATACATACATACATACATACAGACATCATCTTAAAAATAGTAAATTCGTATTGTAGGGACCCTAAAACGTGCTTATTCATTAAAAAATCACCACCGATTTTTTTTACCAAAGACAATACCTTCCTTACCTAAAGGTGAGGGAAAGTAAAAAGGGAAATGGAAAGGCAGAGGAAAACATGGGAAGGAAGAGTAGCAGAACTGTAGATCTCGGAAAAAGAAGGAAAAAATCTGATATGGCCAGTACATTACCTTACGCCAATTCTATGTATTTTGTACAAATCCCATACCAAAAGTTCCTTGGAAAACATTTGAGGAGCAACATTTCAAAAGGAATAATATCCACTTTAAAAAAAATTGAGAAAAATAACATTTTTTATTACATAAAAACAGATAAAAGAACAGATGGTTGGGATAAGTTTTCTTCAACAGTAACTTTAGGTAATAGAATATTCAAAATGTTCTTTATCTGTTTTTATGTAATAAAAAATGTTATTTTTCTCAAATTTTTTTAAAATGGATATTATTCCTTTTGAAATGTTGTCCTCATTTATATCCAGTAAAATTGTAACACGAACATTTGCTATTTTCTACAAATTCCATACCGAAAGTTCCTTCCATACATTATGTAAATTGCACTTGACACTGACATCTGTCAATTAAAATTATTTGAATATGTCAGCTTTTTTCATGACTATAGCAAAGCTGGCTGATTTATGAAAGTTATTCTCTTAACTTAATTCTTTAACTCTACTTTTATATCTATTGTATATGACGGAAAATGTATAATCAAACCGTATAGACAATAAGATATTCTTATTGATAATCACATAAAATGTCCAAAATATGATATTTAACTGTGTTTTTTGCAAGGAAAACTGTTAAGAACTTCAAATAAAGGAAGTTTCAGTTGACTAATTATAACCAAAATCTAATCAGCTCTTCATATGGACGTAAAGAGGAATACAAAAGAATAATTTTTAGAATTGTCGGAGAAATTTTTGTCAAAGACACACACACACACCCACACACTCACACACGCACACACACATACACACACACACACACACACACACACACACACACACACACACATGCAACTAATAAAATCGTATTTAAAAGTCCCTAAAACGTGTTTATTCATTAAAAACTCACCACCGTTTTTGTTCAACAAAGACGATACCTTACCTAATGGAAGTAAAAACTGGAAGAAATGAAAAATATGGCAAAGAACAGAAAGAAGTGGAAGAAATGGATTAAAAATAACCTTATGGAAAGAAAATCCTAAAACCCTCTATGGGTACCAGGGATATATAGAAGAAGAAGAAATTTAATAGTCTTTACTGTTGATAGTACTTCAGTAGTGACAGCTCGCACTTTAGAATACAATAAAATTTCTATGAAATGAGTCATTTGTTTTCGCTTTTCGCCGCAGCGAAACTTTGATAGCATGCGTGTCTCAAAATATTTACCTGCAAACGTACGACTCAGAGCGAAAATTTTAAACTAATGTCATTATTTTGTCACAATTCAATTCAAAGCCAATTTATATATAATTTTATAAGTATATTTATTGTATACAGCTGTCACAATATTTTCTATTTCAATAGTACGAAACTCGAAAATTCCCGAAACAGAAACCGAATATATAATTCTGAAGTGCATGCTACCAATAGTGCCAATAGGGTAGTTGCGCATTTTCCAATTTATTTTTTTCTGAAAGAATTGTTCAAGTTATTCACTTTAATAGATATTTTATGTCTGGCAACTGTATATTTTTCAAAATATAATTTTTTTTAAAATAAATTCTTATTTCAAATTTTCCCGTGATGACGAGTTTTATTAATACCAATCACAATCTTTCTTGCCCTAGCGGTACACTCTCGGTTGTACCCTCTGTACACAATACTACCATTTTTATTTGAAACGATTTATATGTTTGAGAGAAGCACTATTTCAAAAGAAATTATTCATTTTCACACAAATTCATTAGTTTCATTACCTTATTTTAAATCTGCTGATATAGAAAAGAAAAGAAAAATATGATTTTAACACGTAAAACATAGGTTATGTCACTAAAAATGACATGTACATTCCCTGGAGTGTGCAGCCACCTGGTGGCAAAATTATGAAGTTGTCTATATAAGAATTAAATATCTTGAAAATATCTGGTATTCAAGTAAATAATTATAAAATATACTTACTATTAAATAATACTTTTGTATCTGTTATTTTTCTTTTAGAATTATACTGTAAATATGTGTATGATACAATTAAATATAATTCAACATCTTCGCTTTGTCGTGGGTATTCTAACAAGCTTGTATGAGTCTTACAGACTTGGTCGAACTATATAATTATTAAAAGTCTACGTCACAAGAATTCCACCGCGAATTTTATTTATGGAAATTATGAATGAAAAGTTTTATATTTTCTAATAATTTTTACATTAATATGTTTAGAATTAGTTTATATTTCATAATTAATAGGAAAAAATAACATTTATTTTTTTCGCAACTATCCTATTAATCAACTCGTAAAAGTAAAATCGCATTCGCCTATTTTCTATGACAGAATTCTAAAGTGCATGCTGTCACTATTGAAAATGAAATATGATTGTATATTTTTCTTTTTAATTTATTAACACCAGAATTTGAAACTCACTTGGCAAATAAAAAAAAATCTTCTGTTGATTTGGCTACTGGAGACTTCAATTGCCGGTGCGGTAGTCGGCTCCAATTTACAATTTGTCGGCGATATTCATATCCAATTAAAATTCATGGCTCGGTCTCGGTCAATTTGAGCCGTGGACATCGGATTATCGCGTGGCGTCGGGCGTCGGTGTAGAGAACGACGCTATTATCTGGCAGCGTCGCTAGAATGGCCCTTACGAGGGATGATTACCCGACAATGTCCCACGACACTCGACCCCATCGCTGGCCGTGCTACTGGCAGCGAAAGATGGACACGCTTATTTATGATTATTTTGGTGTAAGAGGAGATATACTGATCGAGAGTTTATATTTCAACTGACAAATATTGAACATAAACAAGATTTACGTTTATTTTTTATATTTTTCATCCAACTACCATCAAAATTATAACACTGGGCTTTAAATAAAGTCCCCCACTATTTTTTTCCTTTTTTTATGAAACTTCATCTAAGTTGAAACCGAAGTGTAGTTCTAGAAAGTTTTAATTATTATTGTTATCTGGTAAGCCGCAATAATTATTTGATATATTGGAGTTTGCTATCAATTGGAGTCATATAAATTGATCTATTTAAACACATAAAAATATATAATAGACAGTCATATAAAATAGTCTCCGTACGACAATAGTTTCAATCTATTTTTAAAAAATCTGTTGTGCCCAGCACAATAGCTCTCGCCATTTTCATATTAGGCTATATAAGTATTTAACATTTCTGGTACACACAAAAAATTATAATTACATCTATTCTCAATTTTTCAATTCATTCTATGAACAAGTTTCCTCCTACTCTTCTAAATGTTGAGATTCTTCCAATTCATTGACGAGATTGGTGGTATTTCAGAAGGGTATATGATGAATTATATGTATTGTAAGCGCGTATTTAGTTGACACTGATAGTACATACTTTGGCTTATAAATGAATCCCCTTTCCTTTTATACCAATTTTAGATGTTGACGGAGTCTTTTCCTCGTTATAACAGCATATTATATTTCTATTACATTTCCACTTGTCCATGTACTAATTTTATATCTAACTATAATTTTAAATATTTAATTAACGATAAAATAAGGAATAATAAAAGTACTTCCCAGAAAAAGGATTTTTGACATTGACATTTATATTAATTATAAACATTTTAATTTTTGAACTATTTTCCATAGGCTAATTGATTCATTATATGTAGAATGGATTATTTTATATATTTATAATTCTGTCTATCTCTAAATCTATAGACGACATAGGTAATGAAAATGTTTAATGTATTGAATAGAGAATTTGATATTCTTTAATATTTTATATTATAAATTTTCAGAAAATAATATTTAGAAGATTTTTCTTTTTAAACTATTACTTCTGGTTGTCCAATTATTAACAAAATCTAATCAGCTCTTCCCAGGAATGTCAGATTGAGGAAGCAGCAGTTAAATAATTTTTAAGTCTTATAGTATTTGAGCGCCTTACACCCGTGAGGGTAGAAAGGTGCAGGATTAAGTAAAGTTATAGTATTTGAGAAATCGTAGCTTCAACATACACACACACGCGCGCTACATCGTAAAAATGTTATAATTGGATTCTAGGGACCTTAAAACGTGCTTATCCACTAAAATCTGGATATGCGATTATTAGCATGATTCCAATACCTCTCTTAGCGAGAGGTAAAAAATAGTCACTAAAACCCAAAATATTTTATTTTTATCCAAAATGAAAAGCATTATGTTACGCTGTTATATATAAAAATATAAACAAATAATGTAGATTTTTATATAGTTTATGGCGTAAACAATGAAAGTATTCATAATTTCATGACAAAAGTCTTCGTACGATAACTAAAATATTTAAATAATAAACCTTTTATTTATGTTTCATAAAGAAATATATTATTTTGATAGGTTTTCTTTGATTTTTCCACCAGTAACTAACCGACAAGCCATATTTGGTCACCGATGGCATTTTATTCTGCCATTCTTCTTGAAATTAATTTTAAATTCTTTTTTTGTTTACATTCTTGTTTCTATCACGATTTTTCCGCACTTTCTCAATCTGTGCTGCCATCATCAGGTAAATGACAACAATAATATTATGTACTTGAAAATTAAATGCGTATTCTAAAAAGAAAAGAAAATATAATAATTCTTCAAAGTGCATTGCTCAGGTAATTAAAACTTAAATATTTTAAAAACTAATATCACTTTGATAATATCATACAGTTTGACGGTCTAGTTTTAGTATGGAAGACCCTATTATTTCCTTACATGGCTTCATGGCTAGTAATGTAACAAAAATCTCATAATGTGTGTAAATTATTTTGAAGATACTATAGATGATTTATTTTTCCAAATCCTTAAATTTTTCTCATAATGCCAATCTCTTGGCAAATTTTTTTCCTGTTACACCGATCTCTTTCTAATTTCTAACCACGAAATAACTGTTCATTTCCTACATCTTTTCTCCATTCTATTCTCGAAGTTTCGGAATCTTTGTTCATCTAAATCTTTTCATCTTGTAGATATCCGGATATCCTTCATTTCTTGTATAGTTTGCTACTGTTCTGTTATCGTTTCCTTCTTGTAACTTTGTGTTCTTAGTTAGGGAAAGTTTCTCGTTTGGTTGAAAGATTGTATTGGATGATGTTTTCGTGCCTTGTAACGAGATAATTACATGCTAATTCCAAAGTTTGTTTTTGACAGGAAACAGACGATTTGTTAGGACGAACGAGTAAATCAGACTGTTTTTATAAAATAGACAGCGTGGTGCAATAGTTACGAACTGCATACATATAACCGGAACTGTAAATATATGCACAAACATATATATTGAACATTGATAAAGTACATTCGAATTGCATTAGCTACATTCAAAATTGTCACATGGTCGCTCCAACTTCATGCATTTTCAACAATTCGAATTGAATTACTGATTTAATACAGGCATACAAAAACGTTTTCGTACGATAATAATTTCCATCTATTTTAGAAAAACTAGCTGTATAAACCCCAATATATTTAATATTTTTTTAACTCAAAATGAAAAGCATTATGTTACGTTATTATACAGGCTTGTTCAAAAAGATGTTACTACATAATTTTAAATTTTCTTATGTTGCAAAATAGATATGGCCACCCGACATAATTTGGAAGAGCAAAGGAAGGTAGCAGCTTGGATGGAAGTGTTTGGGTCACCCTCAATAGTAAGAAAAAAGTGCCACAAATTTCTCATGCAGTCGAAGGATAGTTAAATGGCTTTGAGGATCCTTATGAAACCATTGCTGAATTTTTTTTCTTACTATTGAGGGTGACCCAAAGACATCCGTACAAGCTTACCTACCTTCTCTCTTCCAAATTAAGTCGGGTTGCCATATCTAGTCTGCAACAAAAGAAGATTTAAATTATGTAGACCATATAAGTGGTAACATCTTTTTGGACAACCCTGTATATAATAAATAAACAAATAATATAGTTATTTTATTTATTTTATGGGGTAATCATTGAAAGTATTCATAATTTCATAACAAAAAGTCTCCGTTCAATAACCAAAATATTTCAATAATAAACCATTTATGGGGTCCCGTGGCCGCGTGCCTGAGTGTCTGATCGCGAACCTGGGGGAACCGGGTTCGATCCCGACTGACGCCAAATATTTCCAATTTTAAATAGCACAAAAGTGACCCCTGTGGTGCACTCTCCACGCCAGCTATGAGTGCCCGTGAGGTGACGCCTGGTAAGAGCCCACACGGTAAAATATATCGTCATCATTACCGATGTCTACATGTGTTTAATAAGTAATAAGTTATAAGAAACGAGAAAAACTGCAAACTACAAGGGAACAATTAAAACCATTTAATAATTATACAAATTATCCATGTTTTCTTCTTAATAGAAGGAAAATAATAATAATTTAACAAATAATATGCAAAAAAGTTTATTAATGTCTTGCGTCAACAATTGTTTTTTTTTTTTTTACTGTCAGTTTCACGGCTAATGATATTTTTTCTTAATTGTGCAAATTTTGAAATTTATTTACTGGTTTTATATGAAACAGAAATGTAATATGTTTGGTCATTGGTAATTTTTTTACCTTCCGTAAAAGGAAGGTATTGTCTTTGGTCAAAAAATTCGTTGGTGAGTTTTTAATGAATAAGCACGTTTTAGGGCCCCTAGAATACGAATTTACTATTTTTAAGATGATGTATGTATGTGTGTGTGTGTGTGTGTGTGTGTGTGTGTGTCCGTGTGTGTGTCCGTGTGTGACAAATTTTTCTCCGACGATAACTCCAATACTACAATTCTAAAAATTATAATTCTTTCGTATTCCTCTTCTTTACATCCATATGAAGAGCTGATTAGATTTTGGTTATAATTGATCCACCGGAAGTACCCTTATTTGAAGATTTTAACAGTTTTTCTTAAAAAAACGCAGTTAAATATTATTTTTTGACATTTTGTTATTATATATATTAAAGAAAATACTCTTCTCTATACAGTTTGATTCTACATTTTCCTTCATATTCAATAGATGTAAATTTAAAGCATTATAAAGAAATTAATTTTCAAAAATTAGTCAGCTTTGTTATTTATCATGGAAACAGCTGACACAATTATTCAAAAAAATTTAATTGACAGATGTCAGTAGCAAGTGCAAAACCAAATATGGAAAAAAGTATAGGATCTAAAATTGGTATGTCTTAGTGTTGCTCGCAAGTGACACGCAGAGAAAGGCCAAAGAGAAGATGGAAGGACATTACTTAGTGTAGTTTATGTTTTATTGGATTTATAGAACATTTTCAAATGAACTTTTGGTATGGAATTTGTAAAAAATAGTATGTGTTTTTACATGATATTGTATAGGATCTGTTCCAAGGACCTTTTGCTATGGGATTTGTACAAAATACATGGAATTGACGGAAGGTCTTGTGCTGGCCACAACAGATTTTTCTTTATAATATTCATTAATTCTTTTTTCAATAAATTAATACAGAAACTTTTGGCGTCTAAAAAACTGTTTTTCTATGTTATAACCCTATGACCCGTTTTAAAATTTACACCCTGTATATATATATATATAAGAAAATATACATATATCGTGAGCGTAAAGTTATAAAAACTAGAAAAATATTGTTCGTAGGGTAATCGCTCAATAGCAGCTGTAGACACGTGTTTCGCTCAGTACAGCATAGCTAGTTAATAGATGGACATTAACTAGAGATAGTAATTAGAAAACCGACAAATTGTAACAGCACTAGTAAGCAGCATATATATATATATATATATATATATATATATATATATATATATATATATATATATATATATATATATATATATACAGCTATTATTCCTAAAATAGAGTGAAATTATTGTTATACGGAGACTTTTATGTATGACTCTGTTGTTTCACAAGGTACCTACATACATATTTTGTTGTTATAGAGGATAAACTTAGCCGGTAGGCAATGTTCCAATCCTGATATATGTATGTACCTATCTCTGTATGCAAAGATTACCACAGTTGTCGGTTTATGTTAATTGTTATATCCGTGTTCTGGTTGTCGCAGTTAACAGAATTACACGGTGCGGATATTACATACTGGCATACGGATAGGATACTGCAATAACATACTCGTATCATTATTGCCACTTGACACACATGCCTTTTATCTGCGTTCATACATAATAAATAACACATGCACAAACAATGTTAATGATTATATTTACATACCTACGTACGGATTACATGTTACATTTATATGTAACAATTAATTAATACATTTGTTTAATTAAGAAATATCGTAACATCTCTTTCAGGGAATCGAACCCGCCTAAAATTGGGTTCGGTTCAGGTTTTTACGAGAGATGGGTTCATGTGAGGTTCTGATAGAAGCATTTATAAAATTTGCGGTTTTGTTCCGGGTTCAGGTATTTGGTTTAGGTTTTAAGTGACGCTTAAATTTTATATATTCAATTATTTATTTGACTTATCGTTTCGATACTATATTGTCAATTAAAGGAACATTTAAAATTTAGGCACCAGCAGTACAATCGGGCATTAATGTTTTTTGAATATCAATATTTATAAAAAAAAAATTAAAATGCGAAGTGGAATTTATAATGTAACGTAAGACAAGAATATGACCACAATTTTCATGAACAGTCAACAAATTCAGCAACGGAGACGCAGAAGACGTCGGTGATAGAATATACGGATTACGATTACGGAGCTGAACCCTGAACTGGAATTTTAATACCCGGTTCGGTTCCGACTCGGGTTTAATGGGGTATGTGACTAAATTTTGATTTTTACATATATGATACTAGACCAAAAAATAAAATACCCGTATTTTTTTAAATTGATTAATTATTCGTAGTTTACGAGAAAATAATTATTAAAACTTTGGAGAAGGGATCTGTGACGTCAGTAGGGTAGAATGATAGAAGAAGACAGTTAGACTGAGATAGATGTATTGTGGTAGGTGAAAGTGACAGCAGCTGTCACTTTCGCCATTCCATAACCCATCACAACATAGCTATCTCAGTCTAACTGTCTTCTTCTACCATTCTACCCTACTGACGTCACAGATCCCTTCTCCAAAACATTAAATTGCTAATAACAATATTTTTACAAACTAATGTTTAGTTTTTATTATTTTAATGAGAAGCTATGGAGGTTTGTTTTTATATATTATGACATATATTGAAATTCGATTATGGTCACATACCCCATTGAAATATATATCTGAGGATTGATTTTGGGTTTGGGTTCGCTAAAATGTTACGGTTTTGTGCCGGTTTTGGTTCGGTTCAAGTTCGGATTTGATGCCCGGATTCTCTTCACATGCATAACATTTTGAATGCAAATTGTTGTCCTCTGGAGAAAAAAAGATAAAGGTAATTTTACTAATTTTATAACCAAATAATTATATACCAAATATATATCAAATATAGTATTTGGCATCTCTCCTTTTTGTGCTTAATTTACCCTCACCCGTAGGGTGGCTATTTAAGATGTTGTTTAGTCCTAGGACAGAGCAATTATCTATGAGCAGTTATCAATTCTAATTCTATATATGTTGTTTGTTTGATTACCATCAATACGTTATTAGGAAATAAACTATACATTACCTTGTATAAAGTTCTTTATTTTTTATACCTGAGCTATCGAACAGTACCTATTACAGTAGTATTTTGATTATTTATAGAGCCATTCAGATGAAAATGTACTTTATCTCCCATAATCAGATTGTCGATAAAGTTGTTTTTAAATGCATATATTGTAGGTATAATACGTATAGCGAGTAGCGACTTATTAGTCACCATGTATGTATGCATGGGGTCCCGTGGCCGCGTGTCTGAGTGTCTGGTCGCGAACCTGGAGGAACCGGGTTCAATCCCGACTGACGCCAAATATTTCCAATTTTAAATGGCACAAAAGTGACCCCTGTGGTGCACTCTCCACGCCAGCTATGAGTGCCCGTGAGGTGACGCCTGGTAAGCGCCCACACGGTAAAATATATTATCATCATTACCGATGTCTACATGTACCCAGAAATGGGTAATATGCCGTGATGATATATATATTTACTTTATTTATGTATGTAAATAAATTTTTATTATAATAAAATACAAAAAAAAGAGATAGTATTTGTAACTAAAAGTTGAAAAGAATGTGAATTGGAAAGGTATATAGAGACGGAAATTTGTTGCGTACAAAAAAAAATGTTTGGCATGCATTAAGGTGTTTCATGTTAATATAAATACTTTGAGATAGGACCTGATTTTCATGAATATAAAATAGAAGTGACTCAATGGATAACACGCTTACTTACTGAGTAAATATTATTCGTGCGAGCACTACAAATACTAATCGAAAATAACATCTATGTAAATTAAACGAAAAGTTTAAAAAGAGTGACTGTAATGATAAATCAGAAATCTTAATACTTCTATTTAATCATACATATTAATTATTTTCGAACAATAGAATAAAATTACTTATGGAAATGTATTCATAAATATAAAAATATATTATAATGACTTTTTTTACCCAAACTAATGCCTAGTTGCGCCAAGGCTTAAATATTAAGCTAGACTTGAAACAAAAGAAATTATTAAAGGTACAAAGTACAATTGCAATATTTGGTGAAACTGTTTTAATTCAAAATTTAAAAAATCATGCTTGACACGTTTCTCAAGATTTAAGTCTCTAAATCAACCTCTCGGTCTTTTATCAAGGACTGGCCCACTCAACCAGAACCACAGACGCGTTTTGCTCTTATTGGAGCTTTTCATTGTAGTGTACTGACACATCTAGGAGAGACTGAGTAAGTTGGGCGAACGGTTGATAAACTTCCCAAAAAGATATGATGACTGCACCAGTAACTAACCACATGCAGAGCCATCTATTGAGTATGCCGCGAACTTTGGCCAGCCTGTAGGTGACGCTTGGTAAATTTCCTCAGCGCTACTATAGCTGCATTCTTTTTACCAATATCTCACCTCACTTGTTTTCAAAATGAGATGATATTGAAGTGAGGTGAGCTGAGATAGTTGCTTAACAAATAGAACACAATTTAGAGAAATAACGCAAGACCTATTATCTTTCTTTGTTTATCATATGTTTTATTTATCAGCATGTTGACATTTTCATTTTGTTTTCGAATTTATTTTAAATATCTGACAAGGTGGACCCGCTAAGACAATGAAATGACAAAGAATAAATCTACATCATACGAATTTTCATTGCAAATAACATCATAAAACAATTCAATTTATTTATTAAATTTAGAATTAAAAAAATACAATTTCACTTATCAATATTAAATCATCATCATTAGCACTTTCTTAAATATTCATTTTTAAATAAAAAATAACATTGAAAAAAGACCCCCACTCCTCAACTGAGGTGAGACACTCAACAACCATCACCCCGCTAGGTAGCTCAGTATCGGCAAGGGGGGAGGAATCCGCCTCACTTCATCTCATCTCAGTTGGGACAAATAGAACTGTCAAAATTACTGAGACAACTGAGGTGAGCTGAGATGAACTGAGATTGTGTGTAAAAAGAATGCACCTAATGTCTCGTCACTGCCGAAATCTGTGAATAAAAATGCAGATTGGCACTCCCAGAAATGTATACAGACCTATAATAAATAATATATTTAATTTTTATTTATATTTGTTAGTATGTAATTTGCGTTCTATAATTCTGAAATATGAAATTACAAATGGGGGACAATTTCCCTTATCGACATAACTAAATTACCCCTTCTGATAACTATCTCCATATTAATTTACGGGCCTCTCCATCCAGAACTTTGAAAAGGGAAATTAGGTTATTAAGACAAGGATATGATGCTGACACAGTTTTCTTTTTTCGTTCGGTTTTTCAGCTTGGATCCGGGACTGAATAATGAGCAGCCCAGAGAATGGAACAGAGAAACCGGAAGAAGACGAATAATAAATCTTTCCTTTATACATTCACACAGAATAAAATTTGTAGAGAGGACATTAAATTTGAATTGTACGAATATGACTGTTGTTTACCAAAACATTTTAAGTATTAATTCCCGCAAAGTAATGCTGTTAAGCACATCCAAAAAAAAAAGACGGAGAATTTAGAAGAGCCTTTTATTTAATTATAAATCATATTTTCCTTTTCTTGTTTTTATGATAAGTTAAAATGTGTTTCATGGCTAGTGAGACCAGGAATGTGAAGGTTCATGAAAATTCTAAAACTGTTTCAAGAAAACCATGTTTCTAACAAAAGTGACTAGCGCTTGAAGCCATCATTTTCTTAAGGATGCTAATAAAATGCTACACTTATGAAAAATAGTTGTTATACGAAGGTAACGAACCTTTGTGAATGAAAATATGGAATTAACCAAAGGTCATAATAGAAACCCCGCCATACTTACTTGATTTGGCAATATTAAAGAATATAAAATTCTCTATCCAATACATTGAACATTTTTATTATATCCTATAGATTTAGAGGTAGAGATTTCTAAATATATAAAATAATCCGTTGTTATGAATCTCACAGTCCCAAATACTCCATGGAAACAGTTGAAGAATTAAAATATTTGTGATAGTGTCAAAAATCCAAATACATTAATGAAGGCTTTTTCTGGCAAGTAATATTTCTTATTTTATTATTAATTAAATATTTAAAATTATAGATACATATATTACTTCAGAATACCGTCAATCTCGTCAATGAATTTGAAGAATCTGGAACATTTAGAAGAGTAGGAGGAAACTTATTTAAAGAATGAATTTAAAAAATATGATAATACAAGTATATTAATAATATATTTAATTAGAATTTTTGTGTGGGTACCAGAAATATTATAGATATTTATGTATTAAGAGCGTAAGGAGGCTTTTATGTCCTGTGGCGGGATTTTGAGCCCGAGGCGTAAGCCGAGGGATAAAAACACTTCAAAGGCCATAAAAGCAAGTTACGCTCGTGGTACATACAAAACTTTATGCACGGACGAAAATTGTCAAATTATGTGTTGGAAAAATTGTATCGAAAAGAATTTGTCCTCGTACATCCAGTAGTGTTGCTATGAAAGCAGAAAACAACAGTTTATTGTTTGTTTATTAGTTCCGTCATTTGAGTTTTATTTTGTGTATCTCCCAGCCCGATTCACAAAAAAGTTTAAGCTAATCCTCATTTTTGGATTAGTGAATTCTATTCTATTTCGGTATTTAAAATATAATCTTCATAATAATATTAAAAAAGGTAGATTCTAGGAATAGATTAGACTATATTTTAAGATATAAACTGTCAAAATTAGAGTAGAATTCGCTAATCCAAAAATGAGGATTAGCTTAAACCTTTTCGTGAATCGCGCCCTCCGTGCTTTCCAAATAAATATCACAAAATTAATTTTTATTTTTCATTAAAGAAAATAAAAAAATTCGATTTGTAATAAAAACTTTTCATGTTGCCTGTTTAAATTGTTTATATTATTGTAGGTTATAATTTGGTCTGACGTTTCATTATAGCCCGGCGGACTATAATGAGGCCCGCGGGCTATAAAATGACATGTCAAAGAAATTCGGGTATAATTGTCAAATTATGATACGTCCGTGCATAAAATACAATATGTACTTTTATAGCCTGATGGAAATGGCGAGAGGTCTTGTGCTGGCCACAACAGATTTATAATATATAACCTCAAATTCGTGCGAATTTGTGTTAATTACTGGTTACCAATACAACTAAGGCAATAATTCTCCTACGTACAAATCGAGCAACAAATTAAATCGGTACGCCCAGATGTGACCACAATAGCCGATTGATAGGTTCTAAGCGAACACGCAATATTCCACCACTTTAACGCTCTTCTAGGCCGCCTATTTGTCCCTATCCTTCATCTCTCTTTCATTGTCCTTCCATCCACTCACATTACCTTCTGCCTATCCTAGACATTCTCTTCCTATTCTACACTATTTATCCTCTCCTATCCTTCCTCTATTCCTGCACCTACTCCTTCCTGATCCTGCGTCCTGTAGTGGGTTTGGCGGGAACCCGTCCTGCCGTGTGGGCGGCGGCGGATCGATAACGGGGTCAGCAACTCCTGCCACAGGACCCGGCAGGACTCCGCAAAGGATAACGGGAGGGGATAGCGGCGATGAGTCATACACCGGGGGGCGGGGTGGGGGACTTGTTATGTATGTATGGACAAGGTGAACTCACGTACGAACGTACGGCGGTTTATTTATAGCTATACATATTTTAAAAACAGAGTGACAAATTTATTTATTTGTGGATGGTTTATTATGGGTTTTTTATTTATTCGTATATAGTTTATTATGGTAAAAAAAAAAATACAGAGCAAGTTTTACATTATTCAATAGGAGTACGAAAAACGCGCTAGTAACATTGAGAATAAGAAAATAAGGTAGGCTTTGGAAAACAAAATTTGCACTATCATTTTTACCTCTCGCTAAGAGAGGTATTGGGTTCATGGTAAAATTCGCATATCCAGATTTTAGTGAATAAGCACGATGTAAGGTCCCTAGAATCCGATTATAATAGTTTTAAAATTATGTCTCTCTCTCTCTCTCTCTCTCTCTCTCTCTGTGTGTGTGTGTGTGTGTGTGTGTGTGTGTGTGTGTGTGTGTGTGTGTGTGTGTGTGTGGGTGGGTGGATGTGTGTATGTGTGTATGTATGGATGTTGGAGGGACGATTCCTCAAAAACTATAAGACTTAAGAACTGTTTAACTATGGATACCTCAATCTGACATTCCTCGGAAGAACTGAAAAGGTTTTGGTAACAATTGAACAACCAAAAGTAGTAGTTTCTTAGAAAAATTCTAAATATAATTTTGTGGAAATTTTTGTTATTTAATATTGAAGAACATAAAATTCTCTATCTATTACACTTGAATTTTTTATTATATCTTGGATAGATTTAGAGATAAAGACCTTATTGTTTTATTAATTAAATATTTGAAATTATAAGTAAAATGCATATATCCATCAGAAATACCGCCAATCTGGTTAATGAATTGGAAGAATCACATTTAGGAACTTCCTCATACGTCATACAATGAGAAATAGATATAATTAGAATTATAGGTGTGCAGAAGACATATTAAATACAATAAAAAACAATATTTGGATAAAGTTCTGTAATTTTTTGTTATAAAACGACGGTTCGAAAGCGAAGTGCAATACAATACTTATATAGCCTAATATGGAAATGGCGAGTGGTCTTGTGCTAGCCACAACAGATTTTTTTTACAGTTACAGTGTGAGTGAAAAATGCCCAAGGAACACAGAGTTTTTATTAAGACATCATAACTAATAATATAGTTACTGTAACTTACAGTTAGCGGATTTATAACAGTTTTAAGTTATTTTGCCTTGTACAACTTTATTCTAGATTCTAGTCCTTTAAACTACAATGCGAATTTATGATGTGTGGTACTTATTATTTGGTCACATAATAGTTATTAAAACGTTTTATAATTCAGTTTCATGTAAATTAGTTGAATAGATGCCCCACCCGCCTGATATAAACGTCGCATAAACGTCAGAATCAATAAATTATCGTTTCATAACAGGTATAATGCAAGTTAAAAAGTTTTAAGAAAAGTTTTTTAAAGTAAATAGAACTAATAACAAACTGATTTGTGATTAGAGTTTTTGGCGAAAATAAAATGTAAAAGTAATAGAGCACCAGTAATAGATATTGTCCAATAAAACAATAATTGAACTATAATTATATATTTATCAAGGCAGGGATCGTCTTTACATGATGACGAATATGGAGATTGTTAGCCGAGGCAAATAACCATAATCAGTTATGAAAAGAAACTTAAATGACGACATATGTAAGTACATATTAAATTTGTTCTGAAATCGTACAAAAATTCAAACTACTGAATGGCACTCTAATTAAAATTGTACAAGAATTTAAAACGAATGTATTGTGGACATCATTTTTTTAAAATTTTATAATTGTATTTCGTATTAAAACTTAAAATGTGTTTGTGTAAATAAATATGACAACATTGCATTTTACTTCCATGCCTAGGCAGTGAAATTCAATTTCCCTGCCAATTTTGCGGCAGGTAAGTAGTAGATTACATGACGATATCAGGAAATAGCTACTTACCTAGCATTCTTATTAGAATAGACTTTTTGTTTATTAAAGATTTTCGTGTTGCTGTCGATATCTCTAAGAGGGAGAAGAATTGACCCATAGTTTATATGAACTTTTTTTTACTTAGAATGACTCATAGAATACACGGTGAACGTTTGTCGGTTTCATCACGGAACACCCTGTATAATTATTGAAAATTATTTTTAAAAAATAAGAAATCACAATTGATCTTGCAGTATGTACCTATCTATAGATGTGTAGGTACGAGTAGCCACATAAAAATTTGTTATAAAAAGAAATTTCAATTTAATGTAAATAATTTACAAGCATTTGAAAATATTGAATGATATATTATACTGATCAATGATATATTTATAGATAAGTTAACATTATTCATAAAATATGCATAAAATTATTTGCTATTATTATTATAACAAACCCGCATTGATAATATTGTTAATATTAAAATTATATATTAAAAGCCATTATGGAAATTAATGTTATACATTAATCATTAATTATAATAATTTAATTATTTTAACTTTTATCGGTAGGCAAATTAGTGGTCAATTTATTAAATATGTTTCACATTAGCCTAATGAAATGATGAACTACACATTACAATAAGTACTCTACAATTGTGCAGGCTCATATATGTTATTACATAGATTAAATTCATTCCTCGTGTTTATACAGTAAACAAGTAGGTAATCTACATAGATTACATATCTGCTATATGCATAGAATCTTTCATTCATATTAAAATTATTGAACACGTGCCTGTGTGCGTTGAAACTTAAAATTATGTCTTTCCCCATTACAGCTTTGAGAGCCCGTGAGGTGACGCCTGGTAAATGCCCTCAACGGGTACAGATATATAGTCTTTACTAAAATCTGCTAATAGAAACCGCGGTCATGTCAATAATTTTATTCATAAATATTGTTTCATCAAGACAAGAAATAAATAACTTGTCTTGCTCATTTCTTGACGGCCTATTTCTTGTTTTCAATCAAGATTTCTTGAAATTTCTTGAAAATTTGTGCCTGCGCGTGCTGCTTCCTATGTTTGCAGCGCTATAAATCAAACAGATGTGAATAAGCACGTGTTTTCAAAGTGTCAAATATTAGTTTACAACTACACATTTACGAAATGGACCATGTACAGCGAAGAATTTACACTGATTGTGTTTTAGAGGTTCTGGAATTTGAGGGTGATTTTTCAAAGAAAATTTTCTTCTCTGATGGCACATTTCCACCGATCTGGATATGTTAATAAGCAAATTTGCAGGATGCGGGGTGAGGAAAATCCAAATGTGATTCACGAGGCACTATTACATGCCCAAAAAGTTACTGTTTGATGCGCAATGTGGTCAGGCGAAGTTATTGGACCTTACTTTTTTGAAAACGATGATGGTCGAACAGTCAACGGTGAGCGCTATTCGCTAGTGAAATAGAGCAATATGATGTCTAGCGGCGAAAATATGAACTAGTGCATGGTAGTAAGTCCTAGCCGAGGTAGCGACGAACGCATCGTTTCTGTCACTTATTTAACAAATAAATCACGAGTGGTATGAAATTTGTAGGCTATACTTCATTTTACGTAAGAAAATAGTAGATTACTCTTAAGAGCCGACCGTTTTTACTTGCATTGAATAAATAATTTAAATTTATGAAACCAAGCTTTGTCAATAATAAATATATTTATCTGTAAAAATGTCAAAATCTAAAATTGCAGCAAAATATGGCTAAACATCACTTAATTCTGTAGATTTTATTTGACAACTAACAGGCGATATTTGTTTCGTTTCTGTGAAATAGGTTTATATTTTGACCAATCAAAGGGTAGAATTTATATATCCCTAACTAAACCAACGCTATTCTTACGTGAAATGAAGTATAATAACAAAATCTAAAACTTCAACACGTTTTAGTTGCGTTTAACTATGTACGTCATTAGCACGCAGATATCCAGAAATAATTAATTTCCATAATTTCCCGAAAACAAGAACCTAAATTCTATAGAAAAATTTATTAGAGAAATTTGCCAATTTGAAATAGTTGGTAGACGAAAGTTACGCATTCATCTTTTAAAAATGGGAAAGGAACCGAGTAAAAATAATGCTTGCTCCTTGCATTTTGTTAAGCAAGATTATATTTTGCCGGGTATAACTACAAGATAATAATTACTTAGTGCCTTTATTAAAATACTTCGTAATGAAATCTAAACTTGTAGACCCTGTCTGCACAAAGATGACAATAAAATAATAATACTTATCTCTCCATTAATCTACCAAAGATTGTAATAATGCAGTACTATGTAAATTCAAGAAAACAAAGACTCATGTAAATTCAAAATTCGAGAGAACACTGAACATAATTTTTATATGAAACGGATTATTTCGCAAAATGTAAAATGTTATTCATACTAGAAACATTATTTTTATTTTATATTAACTATAATATTAATATTACTTTGTATTTCAAACGCCGCAGTGTATAAGAATAGTTGCGGGAAACGAAGCATCTACCTTAGACCGGCCATATTGTTGCGTCACGCGCTAAGCTCCTCTTCTTCATTCGCGAATAGGCGCCTGATGACTGATGACCGATTATTTTTGGTACAAAATCGGAAGTATTTATGTGGAAGACACGTGGTTCCAACAAGACGGCGCAACTTGCCAAACATTGAGTGCAACGTTGGATGTTATGCGTGTAAAGTTCCCAGGTCGCATTATTTCACGTTTTGGTGACATTAACTGGCTGTCTAGACTAGGTCATGCGACTTAATGCCTTTGGATTTTTATCTCCCGCTACCTGGTAAGGGAGGTATAGGGATCGTCCTAAAAATCACATATCAAGATTTTAGCAAGTGACCACGTTTCAAGGTCCCTAGAATTCATTTTTAACATTTTCATGATGATGTCTGTATGTGTGAATGTGTGTATAATGTGTGTGTGTATGTATGTATGTGTGTTGTGTAAAGATTTTGTTGGCGCTCTAACTCCCTACACCACACATTTTTTTTCTTTCCAACCAGTTCCATTTGTAACTCTCTCAATCGCCGCTTCCTAGCCGTTACTGAATCCGCGCACCATTTGGCGGTATATGGGTCACCCGGTGAGCAGGCTTGCCGCGGTGTCTTCGCCCCCACGACAACACAGGTGCATCGCCCTCGTCGGCACCGTGACGCCCAAGGTGTTTACACGGGGGACACTGGCTCTGCGGAGTAAATCGACTTGTAGATGCTAGAAGCTATGTTCTATATGTGTATGAGATAGGGATGAAGGTATAGGGATGTGGGAGGAGAGAGCAGTACGTGGAATGCAGATAGCTGATATTGATTGCTTATCAAGAATGCGGGGTTGTTTTAGGGAGGGTAAATGGAATGTGTAAGTATGTAAATTAAGTGGGGTATTGTTTTTAAATAAGTAAATATCAGAAAAATATTAAAGGGTATTACTGAAGGAAACTACTTTGAACATACATATTTGAAATAAAATTCTAAACAATCTTTTGTGGCCAGCACAATACCTCTCGCCATTTTCTTTTTGTTACATTATACTTCATTTCACACCTCTCGCCATTTCCATATTAGGATAAGTATTGTATTGCACTTCGCTTTCGAACCGTCGTTTTATAACAAAAAATTACAGAACTTTACTCAAATATTGTTTTTTATTGTATTTAACATGTCTTCTGCACATAAATAATTCTAATTATATCTATTTTTCATTGTATGAGGAAGTTTCTAAATGTCAGAAATTCTTCCAATTCATTAACCGGATTGGCGGTATTTCTGAAGGATATATGCATTTTACCACAATTTTACTTATAATTTCAAATATTTAATTAATAAAACAATAAGAAAAGTTAAATATACTTCCCAGAAAAAGCTATCAGAATGTCACTAAAACTGTTGATATTTGACAATGACATGTGTCATGTTATAAACCTTGGAATTTGTCAACTAGTTTGCTTAGTGCCTTGGCCTCTGCGATTAGTTTACTCTGTAAATTATAGTGTCTTTATCTCTAAATCTATACAAGATATAATAAAATTTTTATGTATATTAGATGGAGAATTTTATGTTCTTCAATATTTAATAAAAAAAAAACTCCCAAAAAATTATATTTAGAAGATTTTTTTTAAGAAACTGCTACTTCCGGTTGTTCAGTTGGTACCAAAACCTTTTCAGCTCTTCCCAGGAATGTCAGATTGAAGACACTGTGGTTAAATATTTTTTAAGTTTTATAGTTTTTGAGGAATCGTCCCTCCAACATCCATACATACATACACACACATACACACACACACATACACACATCCACACACACACACACACACACACACACACACACACACACATCATTTTAAAAATGTTATAATCGGATTCTAGGAACCTTAAATCGTGCTTATTCAATAAAATCTGGATATGCGAATTTTAGCATGAATCCAATACCTCTCTTAGCGAGAGGTAAAAGTAGGGCTGTAAATTTTCGTCTTCGACTGGTCAGGATGCTAACGTAGTTCACAAAAACACTTGTTAGCTGTTAATTATCAAATAAAATCAAAAAGTGATATTTAACATTTAACCATGTTTTATTGTAATTTTTAATATTCAGAACTCGTACATTTTACAGATAAATATATTTGTTTAATGCATGTAAAAACGGTCGGCTGTCAAGCGTCATCTACTATTTTCTTAGGTGAAATGAAGTATATTATCGGTTTTATCATTTCTTGTACACACAAATAATTCTAATTATATATCTATTCTTTCATTCTATAAGAAATCTTGGCCTACTCTTCTAAAGTATCTAAGATGGTTCATGGTTTTTATTCATTGACGAGATTGGCGTGATATCTTATGGAAATATTAAATATACTTCCCAGAAAAAGCTTTCAGTAATGTCAGTAAAACCGTTGAATTTTGACACTGATATTTATCTATCAATTACATACATTTGAATTTGATAACTAGTTCCTTGGTGTAGTCTAGAGTTATATTTTCTGAGATATTTTCTTTATCTCTAAATATATAGAAGTATCTACAACATATGTATGTAGACATCGGTAATGATGACGATATATTTTTACCGTGTGGACGCTTACCAGGCGTCACGTCACGGTCACTCATAGCTGGTGTGGAGAGTGCACCACAGGGATCACGTTTGTGCGTTTAAAAGTCTGCACTGGCCGGGATCGAACACGGATCACCAGCATGGCAACCAGACACTATACGCACACGGCCACGCGATCCCATAAGAAGATATAATAAACATAAATTTTTGAAGTGTATTAGATGTTCTTCATTATTTGTAATAACTAAAATTATCAAAAATAATACGTCGAAGATTTTTTTTAAAACTACTACTTCCGGTTCTCCATTTGTTTTCAACACCTTTTCAGCTCGTCCCATTAATGTCAGATTGAAGACACACACACACACACACACACACACACACACACACACACAAAGAGAGAGAGATGTCATCGTAAAAATTATAACCGGACTCTAGAGACCTTGTAACATGTTTATTCTCTAAAGCTGGATATTTATTTATTTATTTATTGATTTATATGCGATTTTTATCACGAATCCAATGCCTCTCGTAGCGCCAAGTAAAAATATGGACAATGTGTCTTTTTCTCAATAGTATTTCTAAAGTGATCCTCTTATAATCGTAATAAGATATTTATACTCTGAAAGCCTTTACGGTACATCAGTACCGACATCTTCCAATGACAGAAATTGATAATAAACCGTAATGATGTATTTATTTAATTATTTATTGTAAACATATTTTTTGCAAAGAACATCCAACAGGCCAATGAACGTTTATCTGCAACATTTGTAGTATAATTCCACTGATTTCCTCGATCTACAATTTGCTCTCTCGCAAAAACATTTCGTGTAGGAATCGCTAACGGAACCCGGTATTAGCCCCGGAATGCCCCCAATATTTCCGGTCTTTTTTTGTTAATTTAAGCGGCAATTTGTGTGCTACCTTGCGATGTAGTTTTTTTCTCTTGCACGTCTAATAAGATTAAGCAGGGAAAATGCGCTACTTTAAATTCTCTGAATCCTATCTCCAGCTAATTAACGAAAAGGATGCTACGATGTTTTTTTTTGTGAAATGTTTATCTACGTTACATACAACGAATTAAATTTTGTATGAGCGGAGTATCCGCTGTATATAAGTTTTTTGCGGACAACGGATTTTAATATAAATTAGTTTCATTTGATGCACTGTTATTTTTGCCATGATAACAATTATTATTTCAAAATGTTGATGATGACATGGTAGATTAATGGACGTTTACAGGTTTTAATTGAAAACTATATTGATCATGTCCATGTCAAATTGAAAAGAAATTGATTTGTGTACTTAATAAATTTTTATAAACTTTTGGTTCTAAATAGTGTTAACTATATCCTGCTTAATGTAGGATAAGTAAATTAAAAAATCTGATGTGGCCAACACACTACTTCCCGCTATTTAATTTTTATTAATTTAAATACACACCTACCTATTTTCTATTGCTGCAAACTGTATTAAGTTCCTTTGCATATGATTATTGCTTTATTTACTATTTTCTTTTTAAAATGTCACCACTATAAATTTGAAGTGATTAGTTTTTTGACTGTGACATTTATCTGTGAGTTACATATATTTGAAATATGAACTATGTAACAAAGGAATTGTATTTATCTTTGAATCATAGACTCTGGGATTTATAAAAAAAAATATTTTTTTAAATTTATTTGTTAAAATACCTATATAGAAAAATATTAATGTACACCTGTAGAAGATTCAATAATTTTTAATTTTTATAATGACATAAAATGTGGAAAAATCACATACAACGTATTTTTTGAAGAAAAACCATTACGAGCTTCAAGTAAAGTACCATTTCCGGTTATTCGATGTGTGAAGTGTGGCTATTATTTCACTTGCATTTTCACTAAATATAATGACAGTAACCAGGGTTGTTGTAATTTTGCCCGACCTAAAAAAGCCATCTAAAAAAAACCCAAAAAAAAATACATCTAAAAAACCCACTTTTAAGAAATCATATTTTATTAATTAAATATAGTACATACTTATATGGTACACACATATATACATAAATTTTTGTCACCGGCAACATTTTACAATCAATTTTATTTTGTGTACTTCGTGTTTGATCATTTTTAATATATTTTTCATTGCTGTGCGAACTTTGCAGTGTTTCTTTTATATTTGAACAACTCCAATCCTGGTGTCAGCATTTTCATTATTTTTTGACTTGTGTATTAAACATACTAGCTCTGTTCGATGAGAAGTGCTTGAAGTGTAGAGCAGAATAGTGCAGTGCAGTGTAGTGTACACTAGTACAGTCTAATTCTTGTGGTTTCATAAAACACACTAGTATATATTTGGGCAAGTTTGCTCAGCTGTGAGTAATCAAGCCAAGCATAGCCAAAGGTGTAAAAGGTTAGGTTGTTTATAAACACAGTCATATCATAAAGCTGCAAAAAAAGTGACTGCAGAAATGTCTGTTTTAAAGAGCATAGTGAACTAATAAACGATTCTGACGAAGATCAATCATCACTTGATTCTTCATCAGATTCAGAGACAGATATATTAATTAATTCTTTATATAGCAAAACAAAATTTTAGGTTAAATAAACAGATGTGTAGATAGGATAGAATTAAAATGTCTACCGAACAACATTTAGCTACCCCCACTCCTAGTCTGCACTTTCTACACTACCTGGCGAGTCAGGTCAGAAAAGTGAGCACTAGTTCTTAAAATTTTTGTCATCGAACAGCCTGCCAGAAGCTGCCCGTTTCTCATAAAACATGTTAGTGCAAGAAAGTTAACACTAGGGCGGCCTAGTACATGTCATCGAACAAAGCTACTATTAGTTGTGACACTTGAATCTTATTCTTGTACTCACTTGCATTGCACAGACTTGCAAGTGTGTACAAGAATAAGATTCAAGTGTCACAACTAATAGTATGTTTAATACACAAGTCAAAAAATAATGAAAATGCTGACACCAGGATTGGAGTTGTTCAAATATAAAACTGTACTCTCTAGTTAATTTATTGTTTATTACATTACAGTCTTAAAAAAAAAATATTAATAATATTAATATCTATTATCTATTACGCCGACTTGTGTATCTGTATTAAGATACTTTATAAAACTAAAGTTAAAAATGATACATACTATATTTCGATGTTTATCAATAAAACTCGCTTTATTTAATAAAACCCGGGTTTTTTTCAACCCTGACAGTAACCTCACCTAATTCACAAAAATCACTCTTGGAAAACGCAACGAGTTTTGTGCGTTAGGTGTGGTTATTGTTGTTATGGCTATTTTTTTTTCTAAATTTAACATCAGTCTCACCTAACGCACAAAAATCACTCATGCAAAACTCGGGAAAGTTTGTTATATTCATTCATTTCGCCCATTATTTTCACATTATCCAAAGCAGTGAAGTTATGGTGTTGGTACATTTTCCGGATAATTTGAATATAGTTTATATTTCATTATTTACATTCTACATATACTTCAAGTTTAGGTAAATCTATATATTTACTGGGCAAGGTGCATATCATCCCACTATGCACTTTGACTGTAACACATACCTATTTAATCAAACATGGAATAAAGTAAATATATATATGTTTAGAAATATCCTATTCTTAGAATAAATTGAAACTTTAAATCGAAATGGGATAAATAAATAATGCAAGAATCCCGCTTCTTGACATAACTTTATCCGGAAATCCAATTACATTTTACATTACAAAGAACACCTTCTTTGATCAACGAAGGCACTAAACCGTTTTTCTTCCACCAAAATCAATTCTACTAAACTCAGCAGGAAAATCCTTTTCCGGTTTCCGAGATTCTCTGAAAACAATTGCCGCTCACACACACACGCATCAATTGTTTGCGGACTAGAACATAAACATTGCTGCCAATCTCCTATCGATAAATATCCCCAAAATGTCTTCACTTGCATCCGTGCCTAAGAAGAAAACATCTATTTCAAGAGCGATAAAATGCATTCGCGGTTGAATCATAACCATTCGTGCACGTGCAACCGATTCGAGGATTTTTCACAAGAGTTATGATCATTATTAATACGAACTCTTGCTTGTTGTGTAAAATTGGAAACGTAAACGTAGGCATTGTTTCATTTTCCCTTTGAAGGACGATGACCCTCCATAAAGGATATTTTGGTCGGGAAATTGAAAATGGGCATTTTTGAGGTGTCCTTTGTGTAGTAACGTTGAATGATCGTGTTTCCTGATTCCTGAATGCTTGGTGGGCTGACAGAAAATTCGTTACATCGCAAGGCTTCAGTTCCAGTAATTTAATTTGCTGTTGCTGTAGTAAGCGGAAAATGCACTCAATTGGAAAATTAGAATTGTTTTATTTCGCGAACAAAGAATTATTACGTTTGGGATTGACATGATTTTTTACTTTATTCCACAAATATGGGGTCCCGTGGCTGCGTGCCTGATTGTTTGGTGGCGAACCTGTGGAACCGGGTTCGATCCCGACCTACGCCACATATTTCGAATTTTAAAATGGCACAAAAGTGACCCCCGTGGTGCACTCTCTCCACTGCAGCAATGAGTGCTCGTGGGTGACGCCCGCATGTGACAAAGCAGATTGGCACAAACAGATATTAAAAAGTATAATTAGTATAATTACAATATTTAACTAAGTGTAAGTTTAATTCAAAATAACTTTAATTTAGTAAATAAATATATCATCTCGGCTTACATCCCATTTCTGAGTGTACTAATTTGCGAGTGCATAGCGCATGTCCCAAATCCTACGACACACAATGTGGTCCTCCACTCTGTTTTTATTATTATTATTATTATTATTATTATTATTATTATTTTAAATTATAGTTCGTTTAATTTTGAAGCAATTCGTAGTATTAAAAAGTCTTAATTGTCTTTAGTTTAATTGCATTTCATTTTTAAAGTCAATATGATGTCACGGCCACACTCCATCATTCTCTTGTTCCGCACAGACTCTATAGTAGGCTGTGAGAGAAAGATAGCTATACTGTGACGTCATCGTGACACTGACATTAAATTTCAAATATCTCGTATTAATAAAATAATGTTTTTACCTCTCGCTAAGAGAGGTATTGGAATCATGCTAAAAATCACATATCCAGATTTTAATGAATAAGTACGTTTCAAGGTCACTAGAATCCGATTTTAACATTTTTACAATGATGTGTGTGTGTGTGTGTGTGTGTGTGTGTGTGTGTGGATGTGTGTATGTGTGTATATGTGTGTGTGTATGGCTGGATGTTGGACGGACGATTCCTCAAAAACTATAAGACATAAGACCTGTTTAACTATGAATTACTCAATCTGACATTCCTGGGAAGAGCTGAAAAGGTTTTGGTAACAATTGAACAACCGGAAGTAGTAGTTTTGAAAAGAAATTCTTCCAAATATTATTTTTTGAAATTTTTTGATATTACTAATTTTGAAGAACAAAATTCTACACCTGATACATTTAAATTTTTTATTATATCTTCTATAAATTTAGAGATAAAGACGGTATAATATATAGAATATCGGGATATAACAAGTTGAGTAGGCGAAACTACACTAAGGAAACCAGTTGTCAAATTCAAATGTTTATAACATAATTTGTGTAAATGACAGATTTCAGTGTCAAAAATCAACAGTTTTAGTGACATTTTGATAGCTTTTTCTGGGAAGTACATTTAACCTTTCTTATTTTTTTATTAATTAAATATTTGAAATTATAGGTAATATGCATATATCCATCAGAAATACCGCCAATCTGGTTAAGGAATTGGAAGAATTTGTGTCATTTAGGAACTTCCTCATACTATGAAAAATAGATATAATTAGAATTATATGTGTGCAGGAGACATGTTAAATACAATAAAAAACAATATTTGGGTAAAGTTCTGTAATATTTTGTTATGAAACGACGGTTCGATAGCAAAGTGCAAAACAATACTTATATAGCCTAATGTGGAAATGGCGAGAGGTCTTGTGCTGGCCACAACAGATTTTTTTTATCTTAATTGTTCCCGTTGGACACAATACGTAGACAGCCGAACACGCTTCGTTTTATATTGGCGCCACATGTGAAGCCCACATTACCCGGCTAAAATTTATACGCCAATGGCAATGGGGGATTACACCATTTTTTTTTTATAATTTCATCTGAAAATATTAGGAAAACTAAGACTATTGATGAAAATCCGGTGAAAAAATTCCTATTAATAAGCGATTTATGGTCTCCCGAATTTTGAAAAGATTGACGTGACGTCACATTTATGTGTTTTTATATCAAACTGTTTTCATCATGGATCTAAATGTTCTTGAAATATATGCTATTTTAAGTTATATTTACATAAAAATAAATGAATATTATAACACTGTATAAGTCTACATACTTTATAATTACAGGTGTATTTAAATTATTAAGTTTAATGCAAGAAATTTATGTTAAAATAAAAACTGTTTGAAATCTGCTGTACAGGAATGTTAGCCCCTCCTTTCGAATTTGAATTTCTTAACTTCCATTGGTAGTAATCCCCTCCTCCTAACACGCTATTTGTAATGCATGTATAGGTGGTCTCTCGGTTGCCAATCAAAATATTTTCATATTAGTGTCGAAGCGCTATAACAAAAAACCTTTTATTTCCGAAATATCTCAATTATACCATTTCATTTTTTTATTATTATTCGTTATTCAGCATATACATTCGTATTTTTTTACTATTTTCCTTTAATTCGATTGAGCCGTAATCCCCCATTGTTGAATTCAAAATTAAAATTAGAACTAATGTGAGGATTATTAATATTCTAAATAGAATTACAATAACCGAGCCTTAAGCCGCAAACACGCCATGTTCGCGAGCAATTCGCGCACTGTTAGCGAACAAGTGTCGAGCTCGGTGTGTACTAGAGATCGCGAACAGAACAGAAGACATTGATTTTTACTTTTTTACAAAATTCTGAACTATGTTGTGATTGGTCAGTTTTAAAGGCATCCAGTTCTTGTAGAAAGCATGTTAAACAAAAATTATTGCCTGATTTACTATCTATGGGGCAGTTCTACCATGCGTTAAGCGATTTACACTTACCTACATAACAGCCTGTATTTAATATAGAGTGATACATATCTTCGTAAGTCGAATAATTTGTAAAATGTAGAAATTTAATAATACCTATATTTTGTTTTATTATCATACTAATGATAATATTTATTTGTTGCAGCAGTGTCAAAAGAAGAACACGAAGAGCCCGGAAGAGGAAAACTACCTTATAATGGCTATAGTGACGAATTCCTTGATCGCTTGGAACCTAACGGCAATATCCCAGCCGGTAAAGCAGATCTCAACAGATATGGTGAGTCACAAAACTATTACATTTTACATTCGCCACCTGGACATAAAAAAATCGGTGTCATCTGTAATTTGAAAACACGCTTCGGGGCAGTAACTATAACTCCATCAAACACTTCCCCCTGCTATTTAGCGCTTTCATTTCACGGCTTGCCCCGCCGCAGGCCCGCGGTTGTAAATACGCCTCCGGGGCGTGACAGCATTCCGAAATACGCCTGCGGGACAATCAGCGAACAAATTGAATCATGTCCGTGTAAATGATTTTTCGCCATTTCGCTCAATAGGGGTTAGGGTGCAACGGTGCACACTGAAAGCGAGTTTCACGCAGACATTCACTTTTCGCGCCGTTATTGCGTTTATTTGTTTGGAAGCATGAATATTGTGATAGCCGTCATACGCCATTGATTTTAATGCTGAAATGGGTTTTTTATTCACGCAAAACTCTGATTCAAATGGAGACATTATAGTAATAACTGTCAAAATGCTGTAGTCTGCAACATGTATTAACCGAAAAATACCGACGTGGTAAAAGGCTGGATTTTACGATAAAATTAATAACGTTCTATACAAAAGGCTTAATCAGTACAGCATGATATTTTTTAGCTGTAAATATGAAGTATAACTGAAAAAAAAAAACTAGTAATTATCAGAATTATTCTTTGATAATTTATTGAAAAACATTAAATCTTTACATTTACTTTCTTTATTCTATCTTCTTCTACAGATTTAAAAATAAAATTATATTATCTTGTAACTTAAAAAATTAACAAAAAAAGAAACAGGGATTTGAAGGATACACTGATACATCAATTTATTATAAATTAAACATTTATGACCGAAACGCCTAAGCGCCTAACAGAACAGAACATAAACAAAAACAGAATTTAAATTAAGTAAATGAGTAACGTGAAGATATTATCTAAATATTAATAATATCATCAGTTGTACTAAAAAATAAAAAAAAAATTAGTACAACTGATGATGACTGCTTTGCATTTGAAATTTACATATTAAAATAAAAATATTTTGTGAAGAAAGGTTATTTATTATTAATATTTTAGAAACAGAATTTATTTACAGGTTTCAAATACTGCATTAAGAGATTGTAATGACTTTTTATTTACAATGATTATTACTTTAGTAATAGAAACATCAGAAATGTAATTAAAATAATTATAATTAGATACATTTGATTGACATGACATTAGTAATTAATTAATTAAAAATTCTAAGAAACATGAGAGTTATTAACAGCAAATTAAACCGCGATACAAACATACTTATTAATAAGTGATAAACAAACCATGGATATTGTTAAACGATTTTCAGAAAAATTAATTGTATACGGTAACTGACTCATATTTATTATCGGCTAGTATTATATATATATATATATCAATATTAACAGAAATCTGAGGCTTAAAGTAAGTGCACCGTAAGTATAACTTGGTAAACGATCTAATACATTTTTAAAATTTAAGTTCTACTTAATGTTAAGTTATACTTAAGTAGATGTGGTGTAAACGGCCATAAGTAATATAGCTAGACAGTTATATAAGGCCATGTCAACAGTGTCTATTCCGAATGATAATTATCAGAAAACGGTAATATCTATGTTGAAAATTAGACTAGATCAACATCAAACAATGCAGAATAGCTGTTCATTATAAATAATAATCATAAGCTAAGTTCGACCGGAACGGTAGTTACAGTTTTTAAGCCGGATCAGCCGGATTTAGTGCTACTCCGGATATCCGTCCCATTCCTAGTTTTGATTTTCAGGCAAGACTTTTTTCCTTACTTCTTTTCATAAAAACATTCACAGGATCTGTATTACTTGCCAAAATCGATAGCGTATTACGTGTAGAGATATTGGAAGTTTGGTTGATTTAAATTTGTAATCAATCTTAGTTTAGCGTTGGTTTTTACATACACTAACTTTGTCAGTTCATTTTCTCTTGCTATGCTCTAATTAAAGTTTTGTTTTATAATCTATCTTCATTAATGTAATGCTTTTACATTTGCCTCGTAAAAGACGTACATAAATTCGCGCCTTGCCCACATTCTAAGCTAATACAACCCTAAAAACTATTCATTCAACATGAACATTTATTATTCCTCGCCATATAGGTAAATTCCAGTGTAAAAGCACGGAAATTCGCTTTGTTTAACTTTATAATAACATTCATATTCATACATATTCTCGGAGTAAACTTTTTCTTTTTTCACTGTATTATTAATTACATCTAGTAACTTGCAGAATGTCTACACAAATGTACAACCAAATGCTCAAAAGAACATTCATTTAAACATGTTTTTGGTTGCATATTTTGTTTTGGATATTAAATTTCATTTTATAACAGAAGCTCTGTTTTGTAATAATTTCATGTCATTTCATTATGAATTCTCCGTTAACATACTGCACAACAAAGAAATGAAAACGATGATGATTTCTTTAATCTTATTTATTATATTTTTTTACACAAAAATTGTTGAACTTTTAAAAATTTGTTTTATATTTCCTATTAATCATTTAAAAATAATAGTAACATTGTAAAAAATAATAGAAAATAATTGATTACAATAATCAAAATATTGATATATTAACAATGTATTGTATTTTCTTTTCATGTTACTAAAAATAACTGAAATATAATTAATTTGTGTATTGTTTATTAATATCAAAATACATTGCATTGTTATTATATTGATATAATTTTGATTATTTTAATCAATTATTATCAATTATTTTCTCTTTATTACAATGTTACAATTATTTTTAAATTACTCTAATAGGAAATATAGGTAAAACAATTTTTTTCAGAGTTTAACAATTTTTGTGTAAAAATATTAAATAATTATCCTAATGGAGAATCGAACCCTAATCTAAAATTTCAAAGGCAGTGATGCTAACCAATATGTCACGTTGACATTTGAAAATCTTTTCATATTCATATTGCATAATAAAAAGTGAAACAATTATTTATTTGAATTTTTTTATTGCATTTTATACAATAATATTAAAGTAATTAATATTAAATAATGTACAAGATGTGTTGTACTATTATCATGTCCAATATAGTCTGGACGATATTACTTGGCGAGCTGAAGTAATAAAAGATTTCTCTATGGTTACGGTAAAGGTATAAAAACCATAGGCGCGCCGAAAAAAAAATCAATTTAATAAATGTACAAACAGTACAGAAAATAATAATTTAATTAATTACATTTAAAAAAAAATAATACAACAATGTCAAGTAACGAAATGCTAATAAAAAAATAAAATAAAATACATAATATGTATTGATATTATTCGTATAATAATCACATTGCCTAATTTATATAAGGGTTTTTCTTGTAATTTGTGTTTAAATCTTAGTCTTTATGTTTTTTATAATGTACATTACAAGTTTACTACTAGCTACAAAATATAAATATTTGTCAATACGTTTACTTTACTAACATGTTATACGTAATATCTGAAATAAATATTAAAAAAATTGAATCATTTGTAAATTTCATATTGCCAGTAAGAAAATTTATGCACGCCTATGTGCAAAGAGAACTGCTTGAATATAAGTGTCATAAATCGTGCGGTTCGGAATGTTCTTCTATTGTGTTAGGCCGTAAAAGGTCGTAAAATCACTATTTTACTTTTAACGCAGTGCGGTATCTAAGAAAAAGTATATATTTAACATACCGCATCGTAGGAATTGTGAATCGACCTGCATTCCTAAGGCTTGCCAAGATAAATCGTCCAGACTATATCATGGTTTAATTTTCTGTTGGACTCTCCTTATTTACAAATATCTTTTTCCATATTAAACGCTTATGTCAAGGTTTGCTTGGGATACATTTTTGTGTTCAGTGAAATAAATACGTACATTTTATTCAAATACATAATAATTTTGTAATTCACCACTTATAACGAACTTCGCTTACAACAAACCATTTTTGTCGGTCCCTTGAGGTGAACATTACTGTACATTCTTATGAGAATTGTGCTACATAAAAGCGCTTTTATTATAAAAGTGCAATCGAAATACGGGCCTAAGACTTTCTAGAACTACAAAACACTTTCAGGGTAGATAAAGCTTCACAGAAAAAAGAAATAAATAAGGTGGAAGTGTAACAGAAAACAGAACAGGTCCATTGGACGAAATTATTAAATTATATTTATATATTTACTTCTTCTGTACGCGCATCTAAACAAAACTACAATTACCCAACAATGGTAACGGTTCCCCGGGATGTAAGAAAGTAAACTGTAACAAGTTATTATCTGCGGTATTAATTTCACGCGAACTCATCTCAAGTTGGTGAACTTTGCACCGTCTTGAAGATGATATCTCACGCCTAGCACGAAGGCAAATTGCCTACCGCCGAACCAGCTAGGTTGCCTAGCAGATTCATTGATCGCCGGCTAATTACAACCTGCCATTTACTGATTGGAATTTGATGCTGTTAGCTTGAACGACAGAGTAGGATGGAGGATTTGAACCCGGTTTAGAGTATTATAAAGACGAAGAAGTCTAGCAAATTATGCAGATTTTAATCGTAGTTAACTCTGTTAGTTGTAGTTCTCTTAATTTGAGTTTAAATCTGACCCATGTTGCTCAAATATAATTACTATGATGATATTGAAGTCCTCAAAAAGATAAAAAGTCGCGATAGAATTATTGGGTGAGATTCAGTGGGCTATATTAGCGTGTTTTAAGCTAAACAGTCCTTTGTCAAAAATATTTTAGCAACTTTGTAATATTTGTCAGAAAAATAAAGAAAAAAATATTATTAACAGAAGTAAGAAAGCCACACAATTACGATAAAAAAGACAAATTCAAAACTGATCAAAAAACGGGGGTTGAGATATTTTAAAATTCATTAACATTCAGGTATGAAATATATAAATTTAACATATTTCTAACCTAATTTTACAATAATGAGTTTCCTTTTAATCCTTCCATTTACAATAATACTTGTTCATTTGACTAAAGACTAAAGGATATCTGTATTACTTTTCCCTATGGTAAAATTTCTAAATCACAATTGATCTCATTGATAGATGTGGAAAATATTACAATGTTGCCATATACTCAATACAAGTTTTAATACAAACCTTAATAAAACCCACTGAATTCCACCCATTGAGATTAAGGAAATGAGCCACTCAGAGAAAAACAAAAGTTGCACTATTTTCAACAGATATTAATTTGACATTTGAAATTAAGCTGCGAAATTTAAGTTAGAACTTAGTTAAGCAATTCTTTAAAATGTCGTTGTGAATGAAAATCTGGAATTAATCAAAGAGCATTTTCGAATCATGTTTGATAATTTGGGCACTTTTTAAGTGAGGCTGAAATTAGTTTAACAATAATTAATTGGAGTTGGACGGCTTGGCAGTTTTTAAATCACCAGAAATTAATTTGACTGTTTTGACAATTTTTAAGTACTTTTTATAGAAATTATTTTGAATGGATTCCAAAAGAAGATTGATTGGGAGCTTTTAAGAAATGAAACGAAAGAATAGAATATTTTTTTTTTTTTAGAACAGAATAAACTTTATTTAGCTTTAAGCTAATTTATACAATTTTAACATAAAAATATAATTAAGTGTTTGTACTTAGCAGCTAAATATAATATTATTTTAACAAAGAACGCCTTAATTCTACTTTAAATTTTTTAACATTCAATATTTTCAAATTATTATCTAAATTATTGTAATCTACTACTTCTTGCACTAGGACTGTTGTCCTTAATCTTTCATGAATGGTGAATTATATTAATGTTGAAGGTAACAATTAATTTAGAGCATATTTAAAATAAAATTCTAAAAATCGGAAACATTATTATTTCGCTTCGTTCACACTCATCATCGCATTCATACATAAGAACCCAGCAGAGTTACTGCATTCTCTCAAGAACATTCTTACTAATCTTACATCTTCATACCACAATAGTTCCAAAACAATCATCCTTCGTCACGCATTCCTATCCAGGCACACTTCTTTCTCCTCAGCCACATTCATAATCGTATTTGTACATAAGAACTCAGCAGAGTTACTGCATTCTCTCAAGAACATTCTTATTAATCTTACATCTTCATACCACAATAGTTACGAAACAATCATCCTTCGTCACGCATTTCTATCCAGGCACACTTCTTTCGCTTCAGCCACATTCATAATCGTATTCATACATGCTCTTTTTCTCTTTCCATTCGGAAACCTACTCTCCTTTAGAACACTACCAATCACAGCCATCCACTTACACACTGGACGGCCTCCACTTTACCAACATAATGCGTTTTACATGCCGTTCATACGTCATTCTCTCCTCATGACCAAACCATCTCAATTGACTCACTCCAACTCTCTTAATATTTAACTGCAGTTACCTCAATCTGACATTCCTGGGAAGAGCTGAAAAAGTTTTGGTAACAATTGGACAACCGGAAGTAGTAGTTTCTTTAAAAAAATCTTCTAAATATTAATTTTTGAAAATTTGTTACTACATATATTAAAGAATATAAAATTCTCTATCAATACATTGAACATTTTTATTATATCTTCTATAGATTTAGAGATAGACTGAATTATAAATACCTATATAAAATAATCCATTATATAATGAATCAATCAGCCTATGGAAACCAGTTGAAAAATTAAAATGTTTGTGATTGACATAAATGTCAGTGTCAAAAATCCATTACTGAAGGCTTATTCTGGGAAGTACATTTAATATTTCTTATTTTATCTTTAATTTAATATTTAAAATCATAGAAAGATATAGAATTCGTACATGGACAAATCGAAATGGAATAGTAATATAAGAAGCTGTCGTTATAACGAAGAAGTATGTACAGTATCAGTGTCAACTACACACGCGCTTATTATACATATAATTCATCATATACCCTTCAGAAATACCGCTAATCTCGTCAATGAATTGGAAATTGGAAATCTTGATCATTTAGAAGAGTAGGAGGAAACTTGTTCATAGAATGAATTGAAAAATAAAGAATAGATGTAATTAAATATTTTGTGTGTACCAAAAATGTTAAATACAATACAGTAAAATTTTTGGAAGAAGTCCGATCAAGGCCATCTACGAATTGCATCTATGAATTAAGATTTTATGCTGTCAAATTTAGTAGTGTCGTTTACATAGTTTTTATGAGGTACACAAGATATTATGTACCCTCATAAAAACTAAGTAAAAGACACTACTAAATTTGACAGCATAATATCTTAATTCATAGATGCAATTCGTAGATGGCCTTGATCGGACTTCTTTCAAAAATTTTACTGTATTTTTATAGCCTAATATGGAAATGGCGAGAGGTATTGTGCTGGCCGCAACAGATTTTTATAATTTTGCATTGTGCATACTTGTGTAAAAACTCGTGAAAGAAAACATATTTATATTTCATTGCCGTAAATGCTTCCACGAAAGTTGATAGTACCACCTTAAACTGTTACTATAATTTCACGTCCTATTATTGTTAAACTAACCAAAACAAACCCACAAAATACTATCTTCGACTCATTTCTCGTGTAGCACATCAGGCCAACGAACTATACGTGATATGTTGATGATCCATAAACTTTTTAAACGAATGAGACACGACATCATACTTTCTAATCTTTTAGTTTGATTCCTATGGTGAATTTACTAAATGTTTTCCTGGAAAAATCGTTAAAATAGCAAATAATTACAACCTAGCATGTTTTGCGTAAATGGAAAATGTTTTATTCTAATGAAATACTGTGATGTTATTTAAAAACTTGCATGTATTAACCACATTTTTACATTTCAAAATATGCGAAGCAAAAATTTGTATTTCCTGGAAAATTCTATATCCTGCACATCTGTTTGTTATCGTAAACAACGAAACAAAATCTTGGCAAAAATTGCATGTCAGACATCTATAGTTCACGTCTCAGCAGAATATTACGTTTCCCAGACACCTCGAAGCACCAACTCATAGTTACAAGTTTCAATATTACACCTCCAACACGAAGTGTGGTGTACTACCACTACAATAACTCAAAACCCTGACGTGTAAAATGGCCGCGAAAATTGATAACACACTACGTCTTTGTACAAACTTTAGTTATAAGCACGCCATTACTTCAAATGAAGACCTTACTGCAAAAAGATTGCAATCCATAAAAATAGAACCGTTAATAGATCATTTTCCAACATGCTACGAGAGATTTTGTTGGAAGATACGGGCCGTATGCTTAACGTTCTTTTTATTAAATTTTTTACACACCATAATAAAATTATAGGTCTGTTCAATGACGTTCACTATACTGTTTTCCAGATAAGAATGGAATAGACACTTACTGAATTGACGTCACATGCAAGAGAGAGATAGAAGATCATGAATCCAAACAAACCTCCCCTCGTTGTCTTTCGTCCCGCTTCATGATTCTATCGGTCATTATGTTTACATCTGTCATTCAGTCATAGTTGTATTTTTTAATCAGTCAAGACTGAGATTATTAAAGTGGTTTATTTTTTATGAAATGTTAGTTATTAGTCCGTGGTTTCATGCAATAAACCATTATCATTTATTTTTTATTTTTTACCTAAAAGGGGTCCTATACCATTTTTCTTTTATTTTTTTGTCTGTAAGAACAGGATAAAATAAGAATTTTAGTGCAAACGCGACTTAAAAATTTTACGTAATAAGCGAGGTATGAATTTTTAAAGTTTAAGAATTTGTGCGTGACGTAGCAGGTACTAACAAGTGATCGACAAACAATGGGACAAACTGTTAGTTATAGAAGGAACAATTTTTTTCATGTTTGCATAGCTGAAATATTTGTATATAAAAACTTATACGTTATATTCATGAAGAAATTATTATTAAGTATAAATAACGTAAACAATAAGCATTTTTTTCCTAATAAATTATAGAACATTGAAACAGTTTGACAATATTATTACACAAAGTATGACGACGGATGGCGCTAGTGTTGGCCTGTTTTGAAGTTTCAATATTAATTTCATTAATATTATTATTAATTTAATTAATATTACAAATTGATTTAATTATAAATATATTATTATTGTTAATATTACTAGATGTTATAATTAAACAAATTCATCAAACACAAACTTGTTAAATGTTTTGTTAGGTTATAGAACAACATGACATATCATATTCCTTTAAAGGTGACCGCTAAAGACGCGCGAATCTCCTTTTTAAAATCAGGCAACCAATCAAATTCTTAGTACCTAACGCGTCATACCCAATTAGTAATCAGCTTCAATCGCTTATAGTTTGTGACCTAGTCAATATGTAAAGAAAATTTTTTCAATAATACTCATTAATTTATGTATATTTTCGTCTTCTTATTTAAGATAGTTAAAATATGACTATGGTATAGGACCCTATTGTGTAATCGGTTAAAAAAACGCTATATTTTTATACACAAGAACAACAAAAATCTTACTGTGAGGAAGCTATAAGAATCGACATCCATATCCATCGTACCAATGTCATGTCATTAAACATTTACAGTCCGATTCACAAAAAAGTTTAAGCTAATCCTCATTTTTGAATTAGCGAATTCTACTCTAATTTTAACAGTTTATTTCGTAAAATATAGTCTAATCTATTCCTAATATCTACCTTTTTTGATATTATGAAGATTAAATTTTAAATACGGGAATAGAATAAAATTCACTAATCCAAAAACGAGGATTAGCTTAAACTATTTTGTGAATCGGGCTATTAAATACTTGCAATAATAATCAATAATTCAATATAGACAAGCCAATAAATTGTTGACCGGCTTTAGAACTAAAGAAAGTTTAAATTATAAAATTAGTGAAATTTGTAATCAAATTTAAATGAGCATAATATCAAGTTTCACATAGAAAGGTTCTCTCAATATTATGTATTAACATTGAAAGTTTCTTGTTGATTTTAAATGAAATTGAGCATTGAAGTATAAACCAAAATCTACTGTTTTATATTTTATTTTTTATATTTTATTTCAAGAAAAAAATATTAATATTTTCGTTTTTATTTATTATGGTAACGATACCACTAAAATCGTCTCTTCTTCTTATAGTCCTCGGGATCTCCATGTTTTCCTGAACAACCTGTAGGTTCTTTCATAAAACGATGACTTATGCCCATTTGCACCAACAAGGCTTAAATTTTAAGCTAGGCTGTGCTTAAACAAAAAAATGCAAATCGAAATTTTGACAGCAATATATTATATTTCATTTCGATGTAATATTGTCAATTTAAGCCGAGTTTAATATTTAAGTTACGTTGCAAACGGCCATTAGTTTGACAAATCAAATATATGTGTTTGTTTTCTTGAATGATGACTTCAAAATCTTATCCGGAATCCATGCTGTGTAACCTCTGTGGAAAGCATCCCGGTTTTTACGGATGAGAACGATCCAGGTGTTGGAGTTTTTTGTTCGTGATGTGTGTGCGGTTAGTGGAAGATCTCGAGAATATTACAAAAGTGATAAATCAAATTTAGTTTTTTCAACGTGAAATAGAGCGAGTGTTTTAATTCCCTCGCGATGAGGATTATCTCCAGGAAAATGACTCTGGAGTTCGTTGTTTTTCATCGCTTTTGCACCTTCGATAAACAACATTTTCTAGAATAACTTTCCACGTAACATTAACTACAGATTGTTGCACAATAAAGCCTCATTCCCAGCTAATGTTTTAACGCTTAGAGAATTGCCTTAGTAGCTAGTGCGTAATGCATAAAAGTATGTGCAACGGTACAGCACAGAAGCATTCTTAGCTGTAGAGATGCACTCGATTTCGAGCTTAGGCCCGGCCCGGCCCGAAGCCCGCCTCGATTTCGAGTCGATCATCAAGCCGGGCCGAAGATATTTTTTATCGGGCCGAATCGGGCTAATTATTTTCAAAAATCGAGGCGAGTCGGCCCGAAAATTCGAGCTTTTCGGGCCGGCCCAAAAAATCTTATAGTTCAATCAAATGCACAGTTTCCTTAATATTTTAATGAAAATGGATTAAGTTAAAAAGGATCAAAATGATTTAATAACAACACACTTTTGAGCAGAAACAAAGTTAGATAAAAAAATCCTTATGTAAATTATTATATTTTTTTATATAAGATTTGTGAAAAAGTTGTTTAAATTCTTTGGTAAACAAAGTGTTAAATACTCGTAGGTATGTAATTTTTATAACAAACTTACACTAGAAGGGTCCCTTTTTTAACTACTTATGTTAACTAATGTTGAAAGTTATAAGAATGTAGAGGTTTTTTATAAGTTTGACACGATAAAAGATTTCGCATTAACATAAAAATCAACATTAGGAATGCCGGATACACCCAATTTCGAGCTTTGGCCCGGCCCGGCCCGAAGCCCGGCCCGATTTCGAGTCAATTTTCGAGCCGGGCTAGCTAATTTTTTGTCGAGTCGATCTTCGAGTCGGGCCGGTAATTTTGATTTTCGAGCCGAGTCGATCCAAACCTCAAAGCCCGGCCCGGCCCGGTCCGAATGCATCTCTACTTAGCTGGTTTTCATTGTAGTGCGTAGAGCATAAACATAATACATAAGCGTAGTTAAGAGATAGGGATATATAGTTGTCCTTGTTTTTTGTTCGAATAGTCACTTGTTTAACCTATTAAAAATATTTTGTTATATTTACCATGAACTGGTGTATTTGAAATGGTGACTGAAAATCAGATAGCATATGAAGCCATAGTTCAAAGAAGAAAAGCAGTTGCTTTAATAGTTTCAAAATTTATTGCAGATTTTGCAAGTAAAATAAACAAAAGTAAAAAGCATCGCAAACACCGGTGGTGGGATCACCCAATAAATTGAAAACGATTGCTGCAAGGCGATTGGGATAATTTACTTCGTGGAATGAGAATGAATGATAAAATATTATTTTTCAATTATTACGAAAGTATGAACAATTTGATAAACTTAAACTTCTATCCTTAATCGAAAGCACAAACTGTTCCACGTGTCGCTAAATTGATATTGTCAGATGTCGCTACTGTCGATTTACAAATGGGGAAGTTTAGCATGGTAAAAATTCTACATAACATACTATTTTCTCACAAATATAACACAAATGACTGCTGAAATTGAAATTAAAAATTAAAATTATTGCTCCATTTATTTATAGTTAATATTTTAATAATAATATGTAAGTACGTCGCAAGTCAGTTATGCGCAACCGGTGAAATTGAACCACTTGAACGTAGGTCGTAACAACAGCTCAGTCTCAAGTGACTGGTAACCGCAACCGCGTGCGTCAGTGTATAAGTCGACATACGTTGCGCGAAGCCTCTACCGACGTCATCACAGCTTAAAATCAGCTTTTCCGGATAATCTGGGCATTTGAAAAAAATAAAACATGTTACATCATTTTTTCAAATCATTTTCCATGGAATAAAAAAATAAAAAAAAATCGCTAAACTTCCCCATTGAAACATTTCCTAGGAATGATCTAAAAACGTCCTACTAAGCACTATGAATTACGCTTTCGTTTGTGTATAACCCACTATCCATTATGCATTAGTGAAGTAGCTGAGAATGAAGCTTTAGACTTTAACAGTGGCTGTTCCTATATATATATACAGTGTGTCCCATTTAGAGGTGCCACCATTGGGATCTCGAGAACTATAAGAGATACGATGTCGGTTAAATGGAACTTTTTGTGCACCTTTGGGAGGTCATCTCCGATGTGCTTTTGTTTTTCCAAAAATTCTCATAGGACACTAGATAATGACGAAAAACTAAATATTGTTGATTTTTTCTTTCTCAAATAACTTCTAAACTATTAGTAATTGAGAAAAACGTTTCAAATATAAAAGATAGATATTTTTATTAACTAACCAGTGGCGTACGAAATAAATTTTCATATCCGTAAATTTTCGAGATATTACACAAACTTATAATTTTTTAAATGGAACCCATATCTGATTTTAGTCTCAAAAAAATCAATATTTTTTTCTCTTTTCAATGATGTAAGGGTTATTATGTTTTATATTTATTTTGCTCCTAAAATTTAATTTTTCTCTTTATTTTCCTGAATTTTCTAATTATTTCCCAGAAAAACATTATTATTTTTATTAATTATATTGTATTTGATCAAAATAATTTGTTTTATGCCTTTATTACTTAATATTTTCATTCTAGACTCATAATTACAAATTACACTATGATGTGCCAAGGGCGACCTGATACAAAATATAAAAATTAATTTGATACGAATTTTGAGCAAATATTTTTAAGGAAATAAATTATTTAAATACAAGGAGTATTTCCAAATAGAAATCTACCAATATTTTCAAAATAATTGTAAATTTAATACAAAATAAGGAAAAAATAATAATTTTTGAAGGCAAAACAAATATAAAACATAATAACCCTTACATCGTTGAAAACAGAAAAAAATATTTATTTTTTTGAGACTAAAATCAGATATGGGTTCCATTTAAAAAAATATAAGTTTGTGTTATATCTCAAAAATTTACAGATATAAAAATTTATTTCGTACGCCGCTGGTTAGTTAATAAAAATATCTATCTTTTATATTTGAAACTTTTTTCTCAATTATTAATAGTTTAGAAGTTATTTGAAAAAGAAAAAATTAACAATATTCAGTTTTTCGTCATTATCTAGTGCCCTATGAGAAATTTTGGAAAAATAAAAGCACATCTGAGATGGCCTCCCAAAGGCGCATAAAAAGTTCCATTTAACCGACATCGTATCTCTTACAGTTCTCGAGATCCCAATGGTGGCACCTCTAAATGGGACACACTGTATATATATATATATATATATATATATATATATATATATATATATATAAGTTTATAAAGTCTATAAAGTCGTTGATAAAAATCATATAAAAATAAATAATTCCTGTTTTATGCTTTATGTACACCTACTCATAAACGATTTACTGGAGCTAATATTTGTAAATCCATAATAGCGAATTTCAAATCATTAAGTGAAACAAATGATAGCTGTAAAATTTTATCTTTACCCATTTTACTATAAATGTATTCCCTCTTACGAGAAGCGATTATTCTCGAACGACGTTTAAAAACTACGCCCTAAGCTGAGGCCCGAACAGCAGTTTCGGCTGGAAATGCCGCCATCTATCATCTCATAATCCATAACGCGCATACGGGACCCCAAATCCAAGCACTTATCTGAGCCTCAAGCCTCATCATCTAAAGCCTTCACATATAAGGAAAGAGGTTTTTAAACTGTTTTTTGTCTTGGGGAGTTACAATCAAATTTTCATTAAAATAGGGTTAAGAAAAAATAGGAAAGCAAACTCCGGTTCAGATATCAAAACTAAGAGCGTAATTCGAACAGTTTTGAACCTACAGTCTGTTTTTAAACTATAGACAGCATTACAAAAGTTTGGCGCAGAAAACAACTCAAATAGTTTAAATGGTTCAACGAAGGTTAAAATTGAAATTTCGTTAAGTGTAAAACCGTCCGTGGAACAGCTATAACAGAAAAACAAATAATTTTCGGCTAAATTCGTTTATCAACCAAATTGTTACGACCACATTTAAATTCAGCTGCAAACGTAAATTGCAAAGGCCATTAAAAAAAGCTAATGACTCACAAATAATAATCGACCGTCCAAGATATCTTTCAAGACATGTACAATAGGTCGACTCACAACGCCATCTGCTATTTTTTACGTAAAATGAAGTATAGTATGGAAGTTATTTGAATTCCCGCGTCATATTTTAGAATAGGTGTACTCAATACTCTTAAAATGTGGGGAGAATATTTCACAATTTTAAAGAAACTTCGCAATGGAAAATACACAAACTTTTTTTGAAACTAAAATGTCAAACGATGCAATAATTTCGACGTTTCGTTTGACAACCCAGCAGACAGTTATAGGCAGTGGCGTACCCAGAAGGGGGGCGAATTTTGTCTATGTTAGTAAATAGACCATAAAAAAAGTCGTAACAACTCTTACATTTTTCGAGATAGCAGGGTAAACCCCGAAAAAACTCTTTTTTCACTGCCTATTGAAGATCGAACCCATGTTGATTAAGCTTTTTATACTCATTTTGGTCAGTACTATATTCCGTCATAATTTGTTATACATATTTTTAATGTTAACCTTCCTACCTTAATATCTTAAAATATCTTTATATTATAAAATATAAATATGAGAAAATAAGTACTTGAAATTATTTAGTCGCCCCCCCCCCCCCCCCCCCCTAGACCAAAATCCTGGGAACGCCACTGGTTATAGGCACCATTTTTCTTAATATGTGGCAAGTGCAAAGATAAAGACTTATAAATTGGAAAGGTCTACTGTACTACCGTAATAATAATTTTGACGAGAACATCTACATGTTTATACCCAAAACTTTTCAGTCAGCCTTCATACTGTTGCGATTGCAGTCACAGTCATCTACAATCTCATGGTCTGAAGTCTGAATCTAGGTAGTATCCAGAGTAATCCAGGGTTATCTACCCGGACGACAGGTCGACAAATCATCCCTGGACATAATGCTTCTCGTGCTAGCAGTCACGTGACCTCCGACCCTTAATCCGTCACGAGGGTACAGTGGTACATTACATTACACACCGCGTACAATGTCTATCTGATCCTACGGTATTAATTAAACAGATGGAGGTGTTGAAGTTTCAACTGGAAGGTGCGGACGGTAATTTAAGGGCGTCGTATGTACTGTAATAAGACTGTGAAGTTTAAACTTACCAAATACAGTACCGTCCAGAAATATGGGTTCACCTGCTGATTTGTAAAAATCAATTACTCAAATTGTTTTGGAAATGGAATGAAAGAGTCATCAAAACAAATTTTTATATTACTTCTAAGTACTTAATTGTAAAAGATATTGTTCTTTAATGATCCTTAAATTTGAAAATATCACGAAATATCCTTTAGATATTTTACAGTTAAATATTGAAATTTGTATGTTTTGAAAAAGTCACGTGCTTTGAGACTGACGTAAGAATATATACAGTTTAACATGTAACGAACTATCGCCTATTTTTTATTTATATAAATAACGTAAACTGTTTTCCTGTTGGTTATGACTGATGTGCTGGTACTCCGACGTCACAGGAATGGGGGGTTGTTTTTCATGATTATTCATGGTGCCAATCTTTTTGTTCAATTATTTACGAAATTAACAATAAGTTATTGTTACTGTTTTTATTACTATGAAAAATAATGCATAAACTTTCATTTAAAATACTTTTTTTGTAAAACTGTCAAAAAAACATTACATTTATTCAACGTTATGGATACGCGAAGTTAGTGTTCTTTTACATGTGAAAAAATATATAAGTATTCTCACATTGACGTCTCGATTTGACTGATAATAAGTTCGAAATTAAAGCATGTGCAGTTTCGTTTACCTCAGAAGGTGTATCGCTATCACTGATCTCGTCATAATCCATCGTTTTAAAGCAAAAATTGTTACCGTTACCGTTATCACTATGGTTACATGAAAGATTTCAATTTATTTGACAAATATGACGTAAATCTACCAATCATCTTATAAAAAATATGTTTCTATAGTCATAACAATACCGTTTGATAACGGACGAGTTACAGAATCCCACCCCAGGTTACTTCGTATTGGTAGCAAATTAATATTATTTTGAATATTTTCATATAATTTACTTAAATAAATCAAAAATTATTTAATTTTTTTTTTGACGGTTGTCGAAAAAATATTGTTTGTTATTTCGTGAGCGAAATTTGTTTTCTTTGCGTATTCGAATGACTTTTTTGTCTCGACCTAACAGTCTCGGCTAAAAGTGACATCCTCACGCGCAACAAAAAGGAGTCATTTCGCACATTTAATACAAAAATAACTATTTAAAAGATGTGAAACTGGCTATGGTTTGTTTATGTTATTGTCACTTCCATTTAAACCATCTTATCACTTTACAATCTTCTTTATCTTCCGTACAGAAATTTTCTCTGATTAATCTTTGATGTTAAACGTTGAATTTAAACTCACAGTCTTTGTTTATTACTTTAACGTGCTAACCAACTAGTTACTCTAGTTAGCAAATGGGTATCTAACATAACATAGCTTGGGAGAGTATCTGGTTCGTAAGACAATCCTCCTTCGCGAATGTAAATCAGGCGATGTCTGACTTCGTTGCGTGTGCATAATTGAATGACCGCACGTGCAAGTTATCGCATTCAGACTAATTACAGCAAGGAGCTACGCCTTAACCGCCCTGCTACTTGCGAACAACCACTTATCTTTTATCTATATTTTTGATGCAGAGACTTTGTTCCAGACGTTCATATATCATTAGAAGTAGAATAATTTTTCATATGCATTTTCTAGGTAGACATCTTTGTGCTTCTAAACTCCTGGTCAAAATAAGCCTGTTTCACATTAAAAAAAAAAATTAAATGAAAGTTTATGCAATGTTTTTCATAGTAATAAAATAATAATTTATTGTTATTGTCGTAAATAATTAAATAAAATAGTTGGAGCCTGATATAGTCATTAAAAACACCCCCCACTCCTGTGGCTTCGGAGTACATACAGCACGTCATTCCTACCCAGTAATTACTTATTTGTCATTTATATTCTTTTCCTCTGAAGAAGGCAAGGTTGAAAAAACCCGGGTATTTTTATAAAAAACCCAGCCCCCTGGATTTTTTAATAAAACCCGGGTTTTATTAAAAAAACCGGGTTTTATTAAATAACAGCGTGTTTTATTGACAAACATCAAAATATAGTATGCATCATTTTTAATTTTAGTTTTATAAAATATCTTAATATACATACACAAGTCGGCGTAATAGATAATAGATATTAATATTATTAATATTTTTTTAAGAATGTAATGTAATAAACAATAAATTAACTAGAGAGTGTACATGCGTACAAGTTACGAATTAATATTACAAGAATAAGATCCAAGTGTCACAACTAATAGTACCTATGTTTAATACACAACTCAAAAAATAATGAAAATGCTGACACCAGGATTGGAGTTGTTCAAATATAAAAGAAACACTGTGCACAGTTCACACAGCAATGAAAAATATATTAAAAATTATCAAACACGAAATACCTAAATATATTAAAAATTATCAAACACGAAGTACCTACACAAAATGAAATTGATTGTAAAATGTTGCCGGTGACAAAAATTTATGTATATATGTGTGTACCATATAAATATGTACCATATTTAATTAATAAAATATGATTTCATAAAAGTGGGTTTTTTAGATGGGGTTTTTTGGGTTTTTTTAGATGGGTTTTTTTAAAAAACCCGGGTGTGTTCTTTTGGGTCGGGCCAAAAATACAACAACCCTGGAGGAAGGCCGCAGTGTATGCGGCCAAAACGTTGGTATTAAATAAAAATACAGAACGTAAACTAAAAAGGTAGTATTATTCTAATTATAGTTTTCATTCTCATACAAAAATAGCTTTTATGTTAAAGGAACAGGAAGATTAAATTACTATACAGAGCATGTCATCATTTTAACAGAGCGGCGCAAATAATAGCCCATTGTCGCCCAATGTTATAACGCAAGCAGTGAGCAATATGCCGCTTTGTCATAATTACGTTATTTATAGATTTATTGCTGGACCCGACAGTCAATTTTTCTGACTAAGCACAGCTTCCTTGATCATCTAGAGTGCATTGGGCGGGTATACGAGACGTCTTACTCTTCTTTTCCGCATATCCTATATGTGATCTATTGGATTTGTCTGGCCCGGTGAGATCTTGCATTATCATGAATAAAAATGAAATCTCTGGGCCTTTATTGATCTCCCACGAAATTAAATTTAAATTATACGTAAAAACACTTTCAAACTTCTCTCTACTTTTTCGTTGACAAGAAAACAATAAAATATTTGTATAAACAAGAATTATTTCTTCATTGTTATTATTTTCATATGTACAGACCTATAAATTAACAAATACATCCTAAGAAAATTTCATATATCAGTAGTGCGATAATTTTGAACAGTTTAGATGTTCTTGATAGACTTATTAAATATTATTGTAATTATTCTTTAAAAAACTTAATTGTTAACAATAAAATTGAGCATAGTGACAGGAAACATAATTGCAGCATATATGAAATTAAATGTAATGACTGCGATCATTGTTATATAGGTCAAATCGGAAGAACTTTAGCATTAGATTTGAAGATCATATGCGATCATATAAATCAAATAAAATGGATTCAAATCTTGCGAAACACCTTATTGAATCAAATCACAATTGCAGCATAAATAACCTATAAATATTTGAAAGCATATGAAATACAGAAAGCCATAAAAACTAAATTATCAATTTTAAATGGTCAATCTGAGTATTTTGAATGTATATTAGGAAAACCACCAGTTACCCCCACACCTTAAGTTCTTTGTAACTACAGCAACTAATCTCAACATTTTGTACTTTTGAAATGAGTAATTTAAATGCCGTAGAAATATTATTGTCAAAAAATTTAATATTAACGTGAAACATTCATGGTTTATAATACAGACATTACATTTCTGTGAAACGACATTCAGAGTTATTAATGTTGATTACAAACATCACTAATTCTGTGATATCCGCGAAAATTCACCAGCAAATTGTAAATTGCAACTCACTTTTCTGATTCACATATTCGCGTGAGTGGAGCAACCAACATAATAAAAAACACATTAAACTACCCCGTCGTATCTTTCATCAAAACAAATTTCACGCTTGTTGCCGCAGCCTACTAGGACCCGAGGAAAATGAACAGAGGAAAAAGAAACAAGAGTTAGCAACAAAGCAATTCCACACGCAATGGAAAAATTAATTCCTCCTGTCTGCCTAGTTTTAATTATTTTTACCCTCTGCCGCTGCTGCTACCTACGTTTGAAATCAATTTGGAGCAGAGATGCAGTTCTCGTCACCAAAAATCGAGGGACGGTCATAAACAGCTTAACCGCCCATCACAAAAAAACCTAAAACTCCTGGCCATCATAAATAATATGAGTGAAAATACTGTTACTGTTTTGCACACAAAACTAAAGCAATTTGCGGTGTACCGTGCTAAACTATTCCATTCTAGTTTTATAATATAGGGGTGGTTAAGCGGTTTATGACTTTCCCTCGATTTTTGTTGGGGAGGACTATACCTCATGAGGTCATGAGGTATTGTGCATATTTTTTTTTCTGCGAGTGCTATGAAAATAGACATTCACGCTCTCATTTGTATTCGTCAAGTTGCTGTTTTTTTAGCGTTTCCGTAGATAACGCGCGGTAAAGAACTTTTTCGCTCACCATTATTTACTATACTACGTTTACTGCTACTTATTTATGGGGGTCCCGTGGCGGCGTGCCAGAGTGTCTGGTCGCCAACCTGGGGAACCGGGTTCGATCCCGACCGACGCCAAATATTTCGAATTTGAAATGGCACAAAAGTGATCCGTGTGGTGCACTCTCCACGCCAGCAATGTGTGCCCGTGAGGTGACGCCTCGTAAGCGCCCGCACGGTACAAATATGTCATCACCATCTGCGATAAAGCAGATTGTGACACATTCAGAAATGGGTAATATGCCGTGATGATATATTTATTTCTTTCTTTATTCTACTTATTTATACAATATCCCGGGGCCATTTCTACTGTCCTCCTACTGTGTGTATTATTATTTTTTGTTACTATGAAAAATATTGCGTTCATATGATAATTAGTTAGAAAGTAGTATTTTTTTGACTCGAAAGCCGAATTCGGAAATTAGTACGAGATAAAAAATACTATTTTACACACATGTTGCATACGATATTTTTTCTAAAACCGAAAGGTTAGTGCTATTTTTCATAATACTGAGTGTGAGTGCACATACAACTTCAAATGTTGTTAGTGCTGTTTCTCATAAAGCTCTACAAAATTCAACTTAAACATTCGAAAAAATCTCAGAGACAGGTGGATTAGTCTTCTAGAATTGTACATTAAATAGGAATATTAAAAATTAGGGTAGAACTAGTGGTGGGATCCGGATCCGGATAGTTTCGGTTTCGGATCCAAAAATATCCGGATATCCAGATAATTGAATGTTGAACTATCCGGATCTCGGATCCAAATCTCAGTATCGGATTTTGGATCCGGATCTGAGTATCGGATTTTGGATCCGGATCTGAGTACCGGGTTTTGGATCAGAATCTGAGTATTGGATTTTGGATTCGGATCCGAATATGAGTATGAGTATCGGATTTTAGATATGGAATTTCAGTATGCGCATCGGTTCTCGGATTCGAGTACCTATTCTCAGTATTGAACGAGATGATAATATTTGAATGTATATTATCATGGAGTCACAAAACCAAATAAATTTGATTATGAAATAATCCACTATACATTTTTGTTTGATTTAGTTAATAGTCGGTATATTTTCGATGGTAAACTTTTAGCATCCGCTAAGAAGGAAATTCCTCGATTCCACAGAACTATAAGTAGGTAACAAAAACAATCCCTTTTATGTGAAACACATGCACGATATAAATAAATAGGTATTTCGACACCTGCAATGAATCTGTAACCATTATTTGTCAAATTTAATCTTAATTTCGTTTTCTTTGAAGTATTTGTTATATTGAATGTTATAATTTTAGAACTACAAAATTTTCAATATTCTAAGAAAAATTTGCACCAACTACCTGTCTATTTTAGAGGGGTATTATAAAATTTATTGCTGATTACAGACCGCTGTCTCTACAACCGTCTACATTCATATGAAACGGATCCGTGAACAACACGTCGAATCCGGATCCGAATGGGATATGGTACCCAAACCAATATCCGAACATCGGATATCCGAGGAACCGAATATTTTAAAATCCGGGTACTCGGATCCATGTTTTGTCGGATCTTCACAGCACTAGTTAGAACCCATTATGTCAATAAAATATTACCCTTCTTAAGAATTAGGTTACTACTCAATCTTAATAAAAATTATTACACTTGTTTCATTTGCAATGTTAATATTTCTTAATAAATTTCATTACTTCCATAATTATTTAGTACCTAATTGTGTTGACAGAAAAACGGAATGTGTACGTTGCCTAGAGCAACGTCTATTTAATTTTCGCGAACTAGTGCTTGAAAAGTACTTTTCACACACTTGAAAAGTGACACTTTGCACACTGTAAAGACTTCGTAAAGTAAGTACTTTACGCACGGTTGTAGGAAAATATTTTTTTAAAACGTGAAACCGGCTCATTAAAGAAAGATTGCCGATGTTAACATATTGCTCAATGTCACACATTACATCAGTCAGTACATCAGAATAAGACATCCTTTCTGCCTATCCTATCTATCCCTTTTGGAGGGGTAAGAGAATGAATAAAGGTTAAGGGCTAAGGGTGAATGAGGAATCTGGACCTCGGATACCTGAGAGGGTTGGATGAGGTTTCTTCAGCGTGATGTATTGCGAAAGGGAGGCATATGCTTGCATTTAGATTTTGCTGAGGGTGGGATTAAGTGCTTTTAGTTTTAGTTTTGATGCACACTTAGATTAGGGGATGAAACGATATTAGATTTGTTAATTTATAGACCACTGGTACTGGTATTCATTACAGTAGAGTAGAGGAATAACGTTTTCATTAAATTCGACACCTCAAAACCAGACAAGGCAAAATGAAAATTATTTAATTAATATTCTTTATCCTTTGTGTCGTCTTTAATATTAAGCTAGGGTAAGTCCGGGAGAGATGCCGCACTTTGTTTAAAACTAAATAACAGTAAAAAATCTGTTGTGACCAGCACAAAACCTTTCGTCAATTCAATGTATTTTGTACAAATCCGATACCAAAAGTTCCTTGGAAAAGATTCTATATATCCTGTAAAATTGTAACACGAACACACTATTTTTACAAATTCCATATTGCAAGTTCCTTTGAAAAGATTCTATAAATCCAATATAATTATAACACGAATGTACATTCTGTAAATTGCAATTGCAATTGCTACACAGTCCTTCCATCTTCTCTTTGGCCTTCCTCGTACTCCCGGCATTGAAACTGCAAGTCACTTGCGAGGGACACTCTGTCACTTTTGTTACTTTCTGATCCTATACTTTCCACTTTGATTTTGCACTTGACACTGACATCTGTCAATTAGAATTTTTTGAATATATCTGCTGTTTCCATAATTTTTGCAAAGCTGACTGATTTTTGAAAGTTAACCTCTCTTAATCTCTAACTCTATATTTATTGAATATGAAGGAAAACGTATAATCAAATTGTATAGAGAATTAGATTTTCTTTCATATTAATGATCATAAAATGTCGAAAAATGATATTTAACTGCGTTCTTTCCAGAAAAACTGTTAAGAACTTCAAATAAGGTACTTCTGGTTGACCAATTATAACTAAAATCTAATCAGCTCTTTATATGGTTGTAAAGATGAGTAATACGAAAGAATCATAATTTTTAGAATTGTAGTTTTGAAGTTATCGTCGGAGAAAAATTTGTCTCACACACACACACACACACACACACACACACACACACACACATACAGACATCAATGTAAAATTAGTAAAATCGTATTCTTGGGATCTTAAGACGTGCTTATTCATTAAAAACTCACCACCGAATTTTTTGACCAAAGACAATATCTTCCTTTTGACGGAAGGTAAAAATTATTGCAATGTTATATAGATGCAGTAGTGTTTATAGATTATAATTGGTTATCGTAAAGTACTCAATTTTCAAAAGCGTTAAGGCTAGTTTATGTAAGCTGTAAACTTAAGAATTTACCTTAGCATTAACATTATGACTTTGCATTAATAATTCAAATATAGACAAATGCGTGCTGCAGTACATGTAGCTATAACCTTAACCTTAGCATTATGCCATGCCGTAACCATAGAATATTACAATTACTAAATTTTAAGTCATAATAATGCTAATGCCGACCAATCAGATGAGTACATGTTCGTGGACGACAGCTAGATTCTGGAGACATTTACGACTGTCAATTTGACATTTGTTATTATTTTGTTATTTTCGAATATTTCTCACATTGTCGTGACTAAAAATGATTGTTATTGAAAAAGATGTCCAAGTAATACAGTTAATTGAACAATATTTATGATAAAAAGAATGTGTCGATTTTACAAAAAGTGACATTACCGGCCTGCTCTTATTGGTTTGCCCTAAGAAGTACATGAACCGAACAGCGTAATGGAAAGTTTACTGCAAAGTTTAATTGCTAATGCTAGGGTAAATGCATAAGTTTACAGGTAACCTAACAGAGAATAACTTTATTTTGTAGTAGGTATTAATGATATAAAAACACAAAAATAATATTTCTTAATTATATTTGAAAACTTTAAAACTTTAATTATTCTTTCAATAAAAATAAATCATTTTACAAGAAATGAAGAAACAACAAATAATTATCCTTTCAATAAAAATAAATCATTTTACAAGAAATGAAGAAACAAAAATACAAATACAAAAAATACAATTTTTTCTTCTAAAACAGTGATAAAGTATTCACTTGATAACGATTGAAGATTTTATCAATCGAAACGTTGTGTAACTCAAAAAATAAAGACAATGAAAGTTCGAAGTACTTCTATTATTCAGTGAGAAAGGACTTAAAACAAAACTGTGTTGTTTGTACCGAAAAATTTCTTGTCCGGGTCATCTCTCCCGATTTTGTGGGTGAGATGACACGCCTTCAAATTTCGCAGCGATGCAAGCAGCGTGAAAAACAACTGATAATCCACAAATATAACCCTTATTCATATAACAAAATAAGAATCTTGTTATAAAAACTAGGTAAACTTAAGTTAAAGATACGACATACCCAAAAAAACTTTCGCACCATTCAAATAAAACAAATTACGATAACTTTCCTACGAGAAACTTTATTGACAAAATTTCAAAAGTACGATTAAATGACACTTTTGCACTGTCATATACTACAACCACAGTACCATCTAACAATTATTTTTAGGAAAACTAGCTCTGTGTCATCTCTCCCCGAATTACCCTACAATTGTTATGGTGAAGCTTCATCCTATTGTCTCTCAGTTCTTCGAATCTTCGTGTTGAAATAAATGTTTGCCTTACTTTACATTTAAATGATTCTAGTTGCAATATACTGTATTTGTTGTTGTACTTTGCAATGGTAATCAAAGGCTGCAGCAGGATAAATCGCTCCAGGAACGAATAGATTGATACTTGAGACAAAAACTTTGCATTGAGTGCAAAGTGCTGTTTCAGAGAGATAGATAAAAATACAAATAAACATGTCATCGAAACGATGAAATTGCTACCGTATATGTATGTCTCAGGGCTGTTTTATGATGAATTTATAAATTTACATTTAGAAATTTTGATTTGAAATTTACGATTTTCTCTCTGGTGACATGCCACTGCTTGTCATTTGACGTTTCACCAGTTATCAGTTCGGATTTTAGTTGACAATTTTATTTTCATAGACATAAATTTGTTAGACGCTAATGAATAAGATGATTTTTTATAATACCGGGAATGTTTTTTTACTATTATTGATTAAAAAAAAAAAAAAATAGACTTAAAAACGTAGGTCATTTGTTAGGCCGTGGTTAGGCCTATGGACACATTGATTTGTCAACGGGCAGTATCATAGTTTGCTTCTGAAAGTGAAATAACAAAATCATGAACAATTCTTCAAATATACTCGTGCGAGTGTGCATATATTTAATTCATTGCTAACCTTCGTTGTATTGAAATTACGCAAACATCCAGACACACACACACACACATCATCATCATCATCATAAAAATGTTATAATTAGATTCTAGGGACCTTAAAACGTGTATATTCACTAAAACCTTTTAAATACTCGCACCATCTATTCCTTACATATGATCCATTCCACAATAACTCTCCATTCGCACTTCTTCCTCACATCTTTTACAACTTGATCACTTCCACCCCGCAGTCTTTTGCTTTGTCGTACAATTTACGATGATCGCGAATACTTCTTATTAACAAAAAACAAAATATAAATTTGTTTCACCATCCATCTTCAAAATGTCAACAAATCATAAAGAGAAAAGACAGCTGACGGATGAAGCAAAGTTATACCTTACCGCCTTGTTTAATAATTATCTGTTGTGATTGGTCGAATTTGAAATTAACATTTGGTAATATAAAATATAGTCCTAATCTAAATTTCAAATTTCTGAATTTGTAAATCGTTAGTAAACCATCGTTTGCAATTTAAATAAGTTTATATTTTATTTATTTGACCTCAATTGACCTATTGAACTTCCCAAAACCCGTACACATCTCCAGTCAGATGATATATTTTCGCTTTGAGCCCAGGGACATCTCTGGGGTAAATGCTTATGGAATGTTAAATTCTCCACATGGGAATTATAGGAGCGGGTAATAAAACTTTACTGGGTCGAAATTGAACTTGAATTATCCATTCCACAGGGTTACATTCATTGGAATAAAATTCCGTACTTACGTTCTATATCTTCTACTTCTATTAGCGATAAATTTAATGCCGGTTGCGAATTGTTTTCTATTTCTGCAATGCAAATATAAAAATAGAATTAAGTGCAGTTTTATAGCCTTCGGCGACCTAGTAAATTATTTATAAACAAATTTCTAAGCACTTCAGTAATAAATTCTAATTTTAGTAGACGTTTATTTGGTCGTAGTTCTCTAATACCGTGGAAGACAATTACAATTTATTTCATGACTCAATTTATCGCTACTAACTTCAAAGCTCTTCATCATAATTATCCACGACAATTAATACTGTACTAGCAACTAAATCTAATTTCTGTCTACATTTCATCATTATTACGACAGACTCAATAGAGTCAAGGTCGCAAGAATAGTAAATCACAAATAGTCATTTCATGATTGATTAGAATTTGGAAGACACAGACATTATATGATTTTTATTTGATGCAAATAGCATCATATAAGTACAGTAAAACACCGCTAATCCGGATCAATTAAAACTAGCTCAATCCGGATTATGAGAAATACCGGATTACTTGAGTAATATTAATGTAATTAAGTAAAGGCGTAATAAATGTTAAAACATTTAAATTTGATCTAAAAGTTCAGAGTGTATTTGCATTTTGAATTAAATGTAAAATGATATTAATCGAAGCGCATTGTGTTTTTGATAAAATTTATTTATAAATCTTTGTGATAATCGATTTCGACTAAGGGTGTGAATATGTTGGAGCTGCGATAAAAGCTATAAGAGCGACGATAAGAGCAGCGATAAAAGCTATAAGAGCGACGATAAGAGCAGCGATAAAAGCGAAGCAAATCTATCTTTCTTTGATGTGTTTATATTGGAGCTGCGATAAAAGCTATAAGAGCGACGATAAGAGCAGCGATAGAAACTGATATAAATGTTGCTAACAATACTGTTAAAGCTATTTGTGTCCTACATAACACAATCATTGACATGGAAAGTATTGAACATCATTTAGAAGATACATTAAATATTCCAAAACAATCAAATACCACAACTAATAATGGTAAACCAACCCTGGTTGCACAAAATATTCGTGATTTATTCAAAACTTACTTGTGTAACAATCCTATTGTAAATGACATACAATTTTTGACAAAATGTACTGTAACCTACAATTAATATAAATAAACATATCCACTTACTTGTTGAGTTTAAACTACTCTCCACTTCATCCCATAATTTATCCAGCACGTATCTGTTGTGATGGTTTATCTTTGTTTGATCCCATAATGGAGATCTAACAAATACTTCGCTAATTAATTTGCCCACCTTCATCTCTAGCGTAGCGTCTTGCCTAATGTTGCCGCAAAACGAGATATGGCGAGAAACAATCTACTCGAGGCCAAGATTTCTCTGCATCTTGTCTCGTCATATTTTTCATTACTTTCTTTCGATCTCGACTCGAGAGTCTCGATGTCTCGTCATATTTTTCATTACTTTCTTTCGATCTCGACTCGAGAGTCTCGAATTTATAATTAGAAATAGTAACTAAATTAACATTACAAGCAACATGAATATAATAAACGGGTACCACTGATTAAAACATTATTTTACTGTCTGGTGTTTGAATGGTATAGCATTTTCTTCTTACTAAAACCCAATAAATCAAAAATTAATAAATAAATATGAATGTAAATGAAGAGGCAATTAAAATATTTATTTATACCGACAAATATTTTATTTTTATAATATTTATGTAATATAAAAAAAAAATCGAGATATCGCTGCATCACTTGTCTTGCCTCGATGAGATCGTAGAAATACATTCAATTCGTTCTCGACGCTCTTATCCCTGCTCAGCTCCTAAGCGTAGCTTTGCGCGCTGCTTCATTGTAAACACCTACATTTAAATCTATGCATTCATTCGCACTGCTTCGCTAGTATCGCCGCTCTTATCGTTTTTCGCAGCTCCAACATAAACACAGCCTTAGACCTGTTCTACAATGTGTCGTTTGTCTCTATCGGATGTCGTACGTGTGTGCGCTACGCTGAAATTAGGCAAAAAACAAAAAATTGCGTATGAGGGCTCTTTCGATGCGCAATTGTGTTTCCTAATGTCTTCATTATGAATGCAAACTATAAAAAGCTATTTTTTCGAATTTTGTACAGTTTTAATATACTCAAAATCGTACAGTAATGGGTTACTTTACAATATAGCAACCGTTACTGCATAGCTACGGTTTTTTCATTAAAATACATTTTCAAACAAGGAATTGTTTATTTTTATTTTGTATTGTTTATCTTCTAAATCGGTTTCCATGTTCTTTTCATTATCTATATCCATCGTTTTGCAAATCAATTTTCAAAAATTAATTTGTTTGGCGGTTGAAAGGTACAAAAAATAATAACTGTCAAGTTACTTTGTTACTGAGAATCAGACTACTATGTTTTATTTAAATGTTTTTAATTCAGTATATTATGCCACAAAAAATCAGATTTAAATACTAATAAAATACGAAATAGTGTACGTACCGCGTCAGAAAAGTGATTTTACTGTACTCGCTTACTTGCCATATAGGTCTGGTAAACTTTCACTTTTCGTAACTTGGAACGTAATATACTATTAATTTGTTGGTTTTTGTTAAAATAATAAAATTATATGATAGGACATCTTCTTGAAATAGGACTTTTTTGTGCAAAAAAAAAGAAAAATTACGGTTCGATTAGACTAGACGTCATTTCACAGACATTCAGAGCTACTTTAAGTGCGATAAATAAAATCTTTTATATTTCGAAAAATATATTCTCTAACAAATGAAAATATTTCTCATATAAAACTTCCCCATTTGCATTTTGGTCAACCGCAATTTATATTACAACATAAAAATTCCTCCTACAATTCTGCGCTAAGAGATCGGATAATTTACAACCCCATAAAAACATAAATAGCGAGCACCCGCAAGAGTGGAATATAAAAGTCAGTAACTCGAACTAGGTTGTCCACAAAACGAGAAAACAGAGACGCCAAACTCACTGAAATGCAAAATATGGTGGCAGCGCACAGTTTGTGACAACATTTCCCGAGTTTAAATTACTAAATGAAATTAGATTATATGTGAAGTATTCACTCGAAATAGAAATAAAGAGATTAATTACAAATTTAATTAAATAACGCTAGTTACCCTTTACAATTTTCTATTAATATACTCATCCAATACATAACATTATTATACATATTCCCAGATTTTTAGATTTTTAAGAAATTTCATTTAGTATGCTTTTAAGAATAATTTATTCTTTATTATTATTATTATTATTATTATTATTATTATTATTATTATTATATATATATATATATATATATATATATATATATATATATATATATAGAGAGAGAGAGAGAGAGAGAGAGAGAGAGAGAGAGAGATAAAGAGAGACAAAGAGAAAGAGAAAGAGGCCTACAGATGTTGGGGGGCATTTCAAGAGAAGAAAAAAATTTTAATTAAAAAATGCTGTATAAAACTATTCAACAATGCGGAATTTTAAAAAAATCTTATATTTTTCCTTTATTCTAAAACTATTAATGAACATGCGAAAGACGAATGCAATGGGGTATTCCACCATAACAAAAAAAAAAAAAAAATTCAATTTAACATTAAGTATGGCTCAATAAATACTAATTAAAACAATGAAAACATTTTTTAAATAATTACTTTACGAGATATTTCACATTTGCTAAAAGGTAAAATTGACGTCATACAATTGTTATCTTTCTCTCGCAGCGTACTCAGAGCAGTGTGTGTGAGAAAGACAAGTATAGAGGAAATGTGACGTTACACTGATTTCTCGAAAATAAAATACTGTTAAACTAGGAACAATTAAGATTTTTTAATACTATGAATTGCTTCGAAACTGAATGAAGTTTTATTTAAAATAATAAAAAAAATTGAGTGGAATACCCCATTGGCTAAATATCACGTGGGATATTACATATGCTGTTACCATTGATACCTACTGACATAGTTCAAATAGATCAAAGATTTAAAAGTATGTTTGCAATTATTTCACATTACAAATTTATCACCCTTACAAAGTGAAATAGAAAAGCATGCCATGGAATTTATAAAAATGATTTAAATTTAGAGCTTATTGATGAAATTTATGTATTAAAAAAATTAATTTCAATGAGATTTTTTTCGTTAACTGTGTGAAGACTTTTTTAACATTACCAGTTACTGTAGCAAGTGCTGAACGATCCTTCAGCAAATTAAAAATCAGATCTTTAATGTGTAATGATTGGTTATTGCCAAAGAATGTGATTTTTGTAACATTATTGACGAAATGGCTTTAAAAACAATCACATATTTCAATATTTATTTACTATCTCATTAATTATCCATAGATAATAATAATTTAATATCAACCATTTCATCAATTAGATGCATGAATTTATTTGGTTGTTTGTGAATAAATAAATAAATGTAAATATATTATTACAACATATTACTCATTGCTGGATGCAATTTGCTTTGAACACTAATATCGGTAATGATGATATGCATAATTATCTAGTTTTAATAAAATATACAGGGTGTTTTACAACTTATGCAAATGAGACCTGGTTGTCTGAATCAGAACCGATCACCTTACACATACAGCCACGCGACTCCACTAAAATTAAAAATCATTTAAAAATAAATTGGAAAATTCTCCGAATGTCACCCTAAGCTTTCTTTTCTCTCTAAATATAGATCGCTGATACGTAATACGATAGCAATAGCTATCCACTTTCATCCCTGTATAGAACCGAGAACAATACCAACATCCACCTGATCAAAACTACAAAAACTTCTTTGAAAATAAAGTCCTATTTCGCTCGACATGGTGAAAAAGTATATTAACCCAAACTATCCTAATCCGGGATTTAGTGCAGAAAGAAAAGCAGCAGGCCTTAAATCCGCATCAACCCCTATGGCCATAGTCGTAATACAAGTGCATCAAATGAGAAACACACGCAGAAGAAGTTCTCCTCCTTCGGGAATCGAACCTGGGATGTCACGCGGCTCCCCTGGGAAACAGCACGTGCGTTTCACACGGAAAAGAACTCCTTGAATTAAATATCACACGGGAAGGAAATATTTCTTCTGGAAAGTTTTCTCCCGCGATGATGGCCGACCAGACAATTCAATTAAAAGTAGGCACTGCCTACTGAAGGGAGTGTTTTGAGGAATTTAATGGCGCGAGATGAATTGGGTACTATGTAGGTGTTATAAATAATTCCGATCCAACAAGGGTGTTGACTTGAAATTTATTGGGATTGAAATTGTTTGCAAGATGAAGAATGTTTCATGTTAACCTTTATCGATATTGAAATATCGGCAGGAAAGGAAAGTAAATATTGGTGGGGAAAGTGATGCGGCAAAAAAGCAAAATAAATAAATAAATCGCAATGTTATTCGTCAGTGGCAGCTCGTTTCAAGAAGAATAAAATTGAGTGATATATTTTAAGTATGTTTTTTATTTATTAAGTACTTTTTCTCAGTGAAACTTAGAGATGCACTCGATTTCGAGCTTTGGCCCGGCCCGGCCCGAAGCCCGCCTCGATTTCGAGTCGATCATCGAGCCGGGCTAAAGATATTTTTTATCGGGTCGAATCGGGCTAATCATTTTCAAAAATCGAGGCGAGTCGGACTTTTGATTTTGGCCCAGCCCGAAAAATCTTATAGTTCATTCCAATGCACAGTTTCCTTAATATTTTAATGAAAACAGAGTTCACATATTAATAAATAAAAATGTAATATTTTACTTCAAGAATTCAAGGTTATTCATTAAAGCATAATAATTATATTGTGATGATGCTATTATTATTGTTATTACTCGTATACTTAAATAAAAGTGATTTTTGTTGATAATGGATTCTTGTCCTATTCTTGAGCAGAAACAAAGTTAGATAAAAAATCCTTATATAAATTAAAATTCTATTTTTTTATATAATATTTGTGAAAAAGTTGTTTAAATTCTTTGGTAAAGTGTTAAATACTCGTAGGTCTGTAATTTTTATAACAAACTTACACTAGAAGGGTCTCTTTTTTAACTACTTATGTTAACTAATGTTGAAAGTTATAAGAATGTAGAGGTTTTTATAAGTTTGACACGAAAAAAGTTAAACATTTCGCCTTAACATAAAAATCAACATTAAAAAAAAAATTTCGAGTTTTGGCCCGGCCCGGCCCGATTTCGAGTCAATTTTGGAGTCGGGCCGGTAATTTTTATTTTCGGGCCGAGTCGATCCAAACCTCAAAGCCCGGCCCGGCCCGCCCGAATGCATCTCTAGTGAAACTGAATTGAAACTACAGTGCGTTTTATGTAAGAAAATAGCGTTGGTTTAAATAAACAAATAAATGAAGCCTGTAGATGCAAAAGCAGACATTTGCGAAGGCATGCAAGTGCAAAAGCAGACATTTGCCTTTGGACGAATCAAGTTAGAGTTCTTCATTCATGTTGGGAGGATAATAATTATAGTAAACAATTTAGTATTAACATCGATAGCGAAATTACTATCAGATGTATAAGCACACATTTTCAAGTGTCAGCAGCAATACCTGATATAGTCATTTTTACCTCCCGCTACCCTTGATAAGAGATATATAGGGATTTTGTTAAATGACCATGTTTTTAGGTCCCTAGAATCCAATTTTAATATTTTCACGATGATGTGTGTATGTGTATGGATTTTGTGAACGCTCTAACCCAGGTCTTTTTAAACTATGGGTCGCGACCCCATTTGGGATCGCGTAGCAAAATTCTGGGGTCGCGAGAGATTTAATCTCAAATATTCAAATAGACGATTTTATAACATCTATGTGAATTTGTGCAGAGTCACACTCACACACCTGCACACAAACAAATTTTTAATTTTAGATTTTTGTGTGTTTCAAAACGAATTCTAAATCTATATATTTTCATATGTATATGTATATTGCTACTTAATAAATAAATGATCAAAAAATATTAATTTATCTTTCTTTTATATTTATATGGGGTCGCCAAGAAACTCGCGATCATAAATGGGGTCGTGAATGAAAAAAGTTTAAGAAGCCCTGCTCTAACCCAAATACTATCATTCAGAAAATTCTGAAACCCTGTGTTTCTACCTTATACTAATATGAAAAGGAGCCATTAGATTTTGTTGTAAATCAGGTATTCAAAAGTGGTACTTGAAGCACAAAATAATTTTTCTTCGAAAAATTCTTTTAAATGTATTTTTTTCACGATTTACGTTATTATAAGAGTTAAAGATTATTAAATTTTCTACAGGTATGCATTCATACTTTTTCTACCTATATATTTATAGATAAAAAAATATATAAAATAATCTTAATTTATAAAGCCCAACCTATGTTTTAAAGATAAACATAATTTCTTAGTTACGCAGTTCATATTTCAATTGTGTGTAACTGACGAAAAACCTATCATTTCAAATTATTAATGGTAACGTTTTAAAAAAAATCATTTTAATAGTAAATAAAATTATACAACAATTATATAAATGCAAAGGAACACAATATAGTTTCCAGCATCTATAAATATGTAGGTATACGTATTTAAATTTCAAATATATGTAACTGACAGATAAATGACACTGTCAAAAAACCTATCATCTCAAATTACTAATCGGAACTTTTTAAAAAGAAAATTATAATAGTAAATAAAAAAAAATATATTATACGAATGCAGAGGAACATAATATAGTTTCCAGTATCAATAAATATGTAGGTAATAAAAGTTAAAAAAAAAATATAACACTATTAGTGTCGCAAGAAAAGTATATTTTACTTTATTGTAAAATTTCGCCAGTTGCTGCATCATCAGAAATATTGGCGAGAGGTTCAGTCCTGGCCGCAACAGATTTTTTAAACAAAATATTTTTTTAAGTAATAAATCAGACATTTCTGTAAAAAAAAAACACCTTTTTTATTGAAATAATAAACAAAAAATTTCTATGAAAACTGCAAGTTGATTGGTCAGCTTTTAAGGACTAGGTAGAGTTTTTATATTTTACTATTTATGTCTGTCAAATGTCTGCTTCTACATCTATACGCTTCAAATACTTTCCTCTGATTAATCAGGATGCATTTCTAGTTAAACAAAAGCTAAAAAAAATATCACCTGTCAGTTGTCACTTGGCAAATAAATTAATTTCAAATAATAGATAAATTCAAAAGCTAGGAAATGGTTTTAAAATTCTGTTGAAACACATTTGTAATTTGTCCCAGGACAAATTACTTCCTTGGATCGAAGTATGCGTGCCTTTGCCCTTCGCCTTCTAAACTTTCCTTGGCTCTCTTCCAATTACACATTCATCTCATCAACTCTTAATGTCATTCGTCTGCAGTTTGCTTTTCCGCTTAAATCAGAGCACAATGGTTGACGAGTTTATGCTTCAGATGCTTTACTACCTCCTCCCGATTTTAATCCACGGTTTATACCAGTGCCGTACGTCTAACAGGGATGTGTGTATACGAAACTTTGTTGAAATTGCCGTCAGGGGATACCTCGGTAAGAAATTGTGTGAAAAGTTCAAGTATCGTACATACTGACCTAATTTTACAGCGTAATTTTAAGTTTCGATGAAAATTGTATGTAGTGGAGAACTTTGTTTAAAACTGGACTTGGTCCAAATTGCTATTGCAGTATAAATTATTGATCATTAAGGTATTTCCTACTATCCTACTACATTTGCTTAATAAACACAATTCATGGTATGAAAACTCCCAACCCCCCCACCGAAATTAAACGTATACAAAACGTACAAATATTAACACAACTACATGCTACGTGATCTGAATCTGAATTTTAGGAATTAAATAATAGTTATTATGTTAGAATAACGCCAATGATAATAGGCATTTACGAAAATTCTACCGGTGAACTGTTACCGGTATATATCGGTAAACAGTTGGTCATTAGGTTACAGCTACCGGGATAGATATTTTAAGAACGCAAGTGGTAAACAGGGTAGATATACAGGGTGTATCAAGATAATGGAACAGTGCATTTTATTCGTGTATGTGAAAAGATACAGAAAAAAGTGATTAAGCTATTTTGTAAGGCACAGAGCGGGACACATTTTAGCATAAAGTTTATTATCTTAAATCCAGTGGTACTCAAACTATAGGGCAATATTATATTTTTTTTAAATGACATTATATGTATTTTATTAACTCATTAAATAGAGAATTTTGTTCTGAATTCAACGATATAATAATATCATACCCTTACATTGCGAAAAATTTGATAAAAATTAATTCAAAATTAATATTTCATTTCTACTTTATCTAAGTAATCTGAGCAAACATTCAATCAATAAAACAAAATAAAATTTATTTTAGTTTTATTACATTCAAGTAAGCTACGATTTTGGCAATAAATTCAACTTTTAAAATAAATTTTTTGTTTCATTGATTGAATGTTTGCTCAGATTACTTAGATACAGTAGAAATGAAATACTAACTTTGAATTAATTTTTATAAATTTTTTCGCAATGTAAGGGTATGATATTATAATATCCTTGAATTCAGAACAAAATTCTCTATTTAATGAGTTAATAAAATATATATAATGCCATTTAAAAAAATATAATATTGCTCTATAGTTTGAGTACCACTGGATTTAAGATAATAAACTTTATGCTCAAATGTGTCCCCCTCTATGCCTTACAAAATATCTTAATCACTTTTTTCTGTATCTTTTCACATACACGAACAAAATGCACTGTTCCATTATCTTAATACACCCTGTATAACCTATGAAAAGCAGTTGAAAGATGAAACAAATTTGAAATTTGACTTAGTTAAACGTTATTTCGTCTCGTCTTCTGTATTATAATTAACTTCTGAAACCTACTTCCGATTTCAACTTTGCTTGGCATCTCTACCTTTTTTGAGGTTAGATTCTTCATTTACCACATTTACCGGCTGAATTACTCAATCCACAAATCATGTATCCGGTAGATGGATCTGGTCGATATGGTACAATTTTCGAACACGATAACCATTAACCACTTGTGTTTTTGAACTCGGTCGATAGGTGCGGTATCTAATGGTACTATTCGTGAAGATTATCACAAGAAGCGAAGCCGAGTTTGACAACACGACGTTCACCGTATTGATTTTATGTTGCGATACATATTACATACATTTTATTTGCTGCCATAAATCAGTGAAAAAATAAAATATCTTATTTGGTGTAATAGAACAAAATTTAAATCTAAAATATCAGGTATACTAAGGGCTGGTTTATAATAAATTTAATTTATAAATTTACATTTAAAAATTTTGATTTAAAATTTACAATTTTCTCTGGTTTATGTTTGATTTAGAAATTTTGGATCTGACCAATCAGTATCTATCACGTGACTTGTCACTGCTTGTCATTTGACGTTTCACCAGCTTTCAGTTCTGATTTTAGGTTATAATTTTATTCTCATAGTCATAAATTTTTAGGCAATAATGAACAAGATAATTTTTTAATAATATCGGGAATGTTTTTTATTATTGTTGATTTGTATAATAAACAAATAAAACAAACACAAACTTAAAAAAACATAAATGGTCTGTTCGGCCGTGGTTAGGCCTGTGAACTTATTGGTTCGTCAACGGGCTGTATCATACTTTGTTTCTGTAAGTGAAATAACAAGATCATGAACAATTCTTTAAATATAGTCGTATGAGTGTGCATGTATCTAATTCCTTGCTATCCCTCGTTGCATTGAAATTACGTAAATTTTTTATTTTTGTACAATTCATTTGCTTTGTCGTACAAATTACGATGTTCGCGAATACTGCTTATTAACAAAAACAAAATATGAAGTTGTTCCTATAAATCCGAATAAATCTATCTTCAAAATGTCAACAACTCACAAACAGAAAAGACAGCTGACAGAAGCAAAGTTTTACCTTACCATCATGTTTAATAGTTCTAGTTCTCTCTTATGATTGGTTGAATTTGAAATTTCCATTTGGAAATGTAAACTATAATTATATTCCAAATATAAATTTGAAATTTCTAAATTTGTAAATCGTTCATAAACCATTGTATGCGTTTTAAGTGAGTTTATATTTTAAAATCTAAATTGTAAATTCGTTAATTAAAATCATCATAAACCAGCCGTAACTCGTTACCATAAATATTATTAGTCATTTTGGTACTGAGTACTCTAATGGTTTTAAATCGAAGATTATATTATTATTATGACACGATAGCATAAAATCAACTAGCAAAAGATATGATTCAAATAGTTAGGAATTCTGAAATTAAACTAAATTGAGGCAGTCTCTTATTAAGAACAATAACTTAATTCATTCATTATAATCGATAAAAATAGATAAAAGTAACATAGACGAATATTTTGCATAAAAAAGAGTTAATCTAAAAATATTATACAGTACACAAATTTATAGTATATAAATATCTATTTAAATATGCGTTGCAATTTTAAGTACAAGGTCGTGCTAGAATTATAGTAAATAAGAAAATCAAGTAAACCATGGAAAACAACATTTACATTATTTATGACCAGTTGCACCAACAAGGCTTAAATTTTAAGCGACCCTTAAACAAAAAAATGCATATCGAAATTTTGACAAAATGCATAATAATTATTTTGACATTTGATTTCGATGCATTTCTCATTTGAAATTAAGTATGATATAAAGTATAGAGCTTATTGATTCTGAAAAACTGGGTGTGCCAGTATCTACAACACATGTAGACATCGGTAATGAAGACGATATATTTTACCCTGTGGGCGCTTTTGAGGCGTCACCTCACGGGCAGTCATAGCTGATGTGGAGAGTGCAGCACATGGATCACTTTTGTGCTATTAAAAGTCTGCACTGGCCGGGATCGCACCCGGGTCACCAGATTGGCAACCAGACACTATACACAGAAAAAACAAACCTAAATTGTAGTTAAATTAACTAAATAAACCTGTGATTTTCAGCCTTCTAATATATTTTCATTAAATTATCTAAGTTGATTTAGTTAATTGTAATTTGTAATAACAAATTATAGTAAAATTAAATACAAAATTAGATTAAATGACTACATTTAGTATTGAACTAAACATATATAAAGAAATTAACTAAATATAGATTTAATTTTTCTATTTATTTACCTAATTCATTAGATAAATCACCGAAAATTGAAGACAAAAATAATGAAGCCAAAATATAGTAAAATTAAATAAAATAAGTAATTAAAATAACTATTTACATATTTAAATTAACGATTTTTTACAAAATATTTATTATCTATTTCGGGTTAGTTAAAATGCTAAATTAAGAATTGTAAATTATACTAAATTATTAGACATATTGCCTAATAAAATAATTCTAATTATTATTATTATTATTATTATTATTATTATTGTTATTATTATTTTTCTAATTCAATTTTTTTTTTCTGTGTACGCATGCGGCCACGCGGCTCCCTAATATGGGATTTTTTTTAGTTATAAACTCGTAAAGTAGCAATAGCTGCCTAGGAATATAATAAAATATAATATAAAGTTCTCGACAAACGATAGGCTACACTAGTACGACTGTACACATCATAGAGAAGTTAAGGAAATCCATAGAGGATAGCTAGAGGTAGGAGGTCAAGCAGAATGTTCAATCTGGCGACATAAGCCCACTATAGCCGCAAGAATTCCTTCCAATTTACCGGCAGCAGGATCACGGAACACGTGTTCGCAGGAGACTTAATCCTGCTGAAATCACCACGTTTTAGCTGGGGAGTAATGAAGAAAGCCTACCTCAAAAATGGAATTCCTTAGATGTAAAATTAGAGAGACTCTAGTAATTGTAAGGTACCCGTTACAATCAAAATTTATTTTTTAGTATGAGTCCATTAGTTGATATAAAGAGTTGATATTCGGAATTTGGACAAGGAATTTGAATTAAACCACAAGTTTTCAATTCCTCAACGTTTCGCTCTAATTTAGAACATTTTCCAGAGCTATATATTAACATTTTCAAAATACAATTAATATTTTAGTTTACTATATGAAACATTTTGTTTTTACATACCGTTGGGTTGAAATTAAGTTACATTCAGATAACTTTGTTACAAGTAAATGTACTTGTTGCAAAAAAATTTTTCATAATGTGAACGAAACTTTAAAATTAATAGAATGCAGAGCCACATACTATGATTAATGCAAAATGTACACCTCCAGTAGGTCTATGCATGTGCAAAAAACCACTTCTTAAAAGTTAGAGTTCACAGTTCATAGTTCAAGGAACAAAACATGACTAGCAAAAATAATGTTTGGTGTAACTGGTTGTTACTAAAAAGTTAAAAATCACTGAAATATGAAAAAACCCTATACCCAAAAGCTGTAATGCAAAGAGGAAAGTAATATGAAGTAAAATTGTATTTTACTGTTGGAAATTTCGTCAGAATGACAAAAAATGGTCATTAATTTGTTTCTAAAATATATCAACAATGAACTCAAGCAAAACACATTCCAAAATTTGATTCTAATATAGAGGGTGTTAAAAATAAGTGTCCCAAACTATGAGGGCATATAGTTATGCCCAAAATGAGTAAAAAAGTTTAATAAACATGGGTCATGGGTCCGATCTTCAACTGTTTTTGAGAAAGAGACCATTTTGTATTAGAATCGAACAAAAAGTGGTAAAGGTAGTGCTCGAACAAGATTTTATCTATGCCAGTAAATAGACTATGAAAAAACAATAACATTTGACATGAAACATATTTTTCACTTTCTAATAGTTTAATAGTTACGATGTTATTTGGCCACCTCCACATTTGTCTTAGTACAATTATTCGATTTTTTTTGAAAAACTAAAACACATCTAAGATGACCTCTGAAAGGTAAACAAAAGTCTCATTTAATCAAAATCGTAACTCTTATAGTTTTCGAGATAGCAGAGGTAAACACCGAAAAAACTCATTTTTCACTGCCTTATATCACGCAAACTATTGAAGATTGGACCCATGTTGATTAAGCTTTTTTTACTCATTTTGATCATTACTATATGCTCTCATAGTTGGGACACTAATTTTTTTAACGCCCTGTATGAAAAAAGCTTTTGAAAATGCTCTAAATTAGAGCGAAACGTTGAGGAACTGAAAACTTGTGGTTTAATTCAAATTCCCTGTCCAAATTCCGACTATCAACCCTTCATATTGTTTATACTCGCCGTCAAATAATTATGGACTGATGTTCAACTTTTATCCCTTTCCGCACCCTGTCCCTTGCCCAGCGGTGTTGCCGCTTGCAACTTGACATGAGCAGGAATGAACGTAATTGTCATATAATACATTTAAAACTAATTAAAAATTTTAATACATCGTAAATGAATAAATTGTTATAACAAATAAGTAAGGTAAGACAGTAATACGTAATATAAAATATAAAAATTGTCTCTGTGGAAAATTTATATTTTGACCAAAGTTTCCACACATCAAGCTAATGTCGCTTTTCCGTTAAAATACGATAACCGGTAAAATATAAATAAAATGTAAGAATAATTAATTATTAGTAGAACTGCCAACCCTACATGCTTCTACAGTCAAATCCAAAGTTTTCTTGTTATTTAATAAATTATAATTTTTTTCAGGATGTAACTCCAATTTTTTAAAAAATTGTGTACATTGGCAATAATTGTTTTTGCCTGCCCATTTAAATCATATTTTCCGAAACGTTTTTTATATGAACCAGGACTATTTAATTCATGAGTTTCACTCATTTTCTTGTCAAAAGTCTAAATATGTATAATGCAATTTATAGGATTGGTACTAACGAAAATGTCAGAATATAAAATGACATTGACAGATTACAGATATTTGTACAGGTAGGCACTTAAAAAATTTGGCAATAGTGTAGAAATTTCCAGTCCATAATTATTTGACGGCAAGTATAGTATGTTTGTTCTGAAGATGTGATTTATTCATTTTTCCATTTTCATTTACTATTCTGGTTGTATACAAGCTTTACTATTGTGCTTGTTTATCTTCGTAAAACAAACAATAGATCAATAACAACGTTAAAGTCTAGACGTAAATCAAATTATATCTGATTTAATTATTTCATCGTACGATACGAACGCAAGCGGAAATAGATTCTACATTTATGAATAAATAATATTATAATCTATATTCTTCTTTTTCTCAGTTTCATCTCCCTAGAAATTTAATTTTCTTCCATAAACTGTGATGCAGGAGATGGAATGGATTAATGAAATATTTTATAGACACGGCGGTATCCATATTTATGATAGAGTGCAGTCTATTTTATAGTGAGGTGAAAATTGTTAATATCCTGTTTGAAAAGAGAAAAACAGTGGGTGTCTGGGACTGGGAATTGATCCCGGGATCACGGATGAAGAACACATGCGGTTGTTGGCTGTTGTCTCACGCTGCATGAGATATCGACAATCTCACACGTGACTTCCTTACCATGCATTCCTCATACTCCAGTGGCGTAGGAGAAGAAAAATAATATAACAAGGGGTTGTTCTCACTTGAACATTATAATTCCTTAAGAATTATTTTGAATAAAACGATCGAGTAGGTCAAGAAAAATTAAATTTCCACCGCCATTTTAATATATTTGGAATTGAGTTTGAACTTAGGTCACTCAATTATTAATTGAACCAGTAAATGACAAGTTTTAAACAGTGGCGGCTTTTGAAATTAAACCATAATCTTGTTCTAGATTAAAGACAATTAATTAATTTCGAAGCTCTCTCTGAACCCAGTCACATAAGACATAAATAGTGAATTATATACGGCATTAATTGCTGTTTTGTTACAGGACTTCGAGAATAGATTTTAAGATTTCAAAAAAAAAAACATCTGCCTGTGAAGATTGAAGTGGGAATGTATAAATGTACGAATTTACAATTTATAATTTATAGGATTTTGAAATTTTGATTTGGAATTTGATTGATTGAATCCGTCGCTGGCACTAGGTGAAACATTTTAATAAGGTAAAATAATTAACACTTAGATAGAGATATTAAAAATAAATTTAGAGACACCAATATTAAACCGACTTATTACAATAACAATACTCTAAGTAAGCTAATCAACAACAAAATTTGTACAAAAAATGTTCTAGACAAATCAGGTGTATATCCAGTGTGACATGTGTGAATATAAATATATTGGTCAAACGGGTAGAAGTTTCCTCATTAGGTTTAATGAACATATGAGATCTTGGAAAAATAGAAAATCAGATTCTAATCTAGCCACACATCTTTTTGAAAACAATCACAACTGTTCAATAAAAAACTTACATTTAGAAAAGAAAGGTTCGAAATTAAATTTCTTGGAAACATTTGATAAATGACCAAACAGATGTTCTCCACTCGGATATTTTGGAAATATTATCGAAAGGGAATTTTTGTTGATCCCTTAAGATTGTATTCCCAAGACTCCAACAAATTAGTTTATATTCTTATACCTGTGTCTTTATATATATATATGTAATTCTCTTGTACATTTCTCAGTCTTCTGAAGATGGCGTAAAAGCCGAAATCGCGGTAAAGATAATGGGTGAGATTCAGTGGGTTGTATTAGCGTGTTTTAAGCTAAAACAGTTCTTTGTCAAAAATATTTTGGCAACTTTGTAATACCTGTCAGAAAAAAGTGAAAGACCAAAGGATCAAATAAAGAAAAATATATTATTAATAGAAGTAAGAAAGCCATACAATTACGATAAAAAAAGGACAAATATCAAAACTGATCAAAACGGGGATTGAGATATTTTAAAATTCATTAATTCAGGTATGAAAATTTGACACATAAAATTTGACATATTTCTAACCTATTGTTGCTATTTTTTTGCAAGTTTCCTTTTACACCTTCCATTTACAATTATACTTCTTCATTTGAATAAAGGATATCTGTATTACTTTTCCCTGCGGTAAAATTTCTATATCACAATTGAATCTCATTGATAGATTTGGGAAATATTACAATGTTGCCATATACTTAATACAAGCTTTAATACAGACTTTAATACAACCCACTGAATTCCACCCATTAAACTTTATTTTGTGAAACTTAGCCAAGTGTTAATTATTTTACCTTTCATTTGGAATATAACTATATTTTATATATCCAGATATAAATTTCAAATTCGACCAATCACAAGAAAGAACTATTAAATATGGCGGTAAGATATAACTTTGCTTCATCCGTCAACTGTTTTTTTCTCTTTGTGATTTGTTGACATTTTGAAAATGGATTTACAGAAACAAATCGATATTTTGTTTTTTGTTAATAAACACTATTCGCAAACATCATAATTTCAGAAACAAACTATGATACTGCCCGTTGACAAATCAATGTTTTTTAAATTTGTGTTGTTTTATTTCTTTATTATACAAATCAACAATAGTAAAAAACATTTCCGATATTATTAACAATCATTTTGTTCATTAGCTTCTAACAAATTTATGGATATGAAAATAAAATTGTAACCTGAAATCTAAACTGATAACTGGTGAAACGTCAAATGACAAGCAATAAAAAGTCACGTGATAGATACTGATTGGTCAGATCCAGAATTTCAAAATAGACACTTACTGCAAGAGAGAGATAGAAGATCATGCATCCAAACAAACCTCCCCTCGTTGTCTTACGGCCCGGTCCCTGTTCCTATCTGTTATTCAGTGTTAAACGTAAACCTAATTCTTTATTGTGATTTGTTCGTTGTGTTTAATAAAAATGAGTTTAAAACCAGAAGATGTATCTGGGGCAACTTTTTTGTTTGATGATATTAAAGATCATTCGATTATTCAACTAAAACGATGACTAGAGTGTAGAACCTAAGGCTGATGACAGGTTTTTGTTTGGACGTGGTAACCATAGCAACCTTGATTTCTACGCTTTGCCGTTAGAGGCGTTCGTGCAAATTGCAATTTTGTAAGTGTCTATTGTACATAAACCAGAGAGAAAATTGTAAATTATGAACCTAAATTTCTAATTGTAAATTTATGAATTAAATTCATCATAAATCATTCTATATGTTCTATCATTTGTTTCCAATGAACAATTTATGATCGTGTCAACTGGCGAGTTCAAAATCTGTCAATATATTGCTCAAATATATTGATAGAAAATTTAATTATATTGCTTAGGTTAAGAGTTGAAATAGATATTGGTAGAAAATGGAAAGAAAGGGGATAAAATATCAAGTAACTATTCTTCTCTGTGGATGGGGAAATTAAATAGCTTCCAGTAGAAGAGTTTCCCTTGGTAAATTTCTCCAATTTCACATTGGAAAAGTTAATTAAAATGCGAACTTGGACGTATTGATTCCCTTCTAATTATAAAAGGTTAAGACAACGATGCTAATTAATTGTTTTTGTTTTACTTTGTTTCGACTTGCGATTCTTGAGTTTATAATTAAATAGAAATATTGTCTTTGTAGAAGTGAAATTGCGTTTTCAATTTTTCGTTGCTGATTCATTTTATTAAAGTTACTTTTGTTCTTTTGTTGAATATAAGACCGTAATAAATTGTTTCCTCTTGTGTTAGAATTTTATTCCCGAGAAGAGAAATACGAGTACTCATAAATGCTGAATGTTGGTTCAACTTTTTCCGGAAACAAAGACGAAAAGACATTGTTAATGTAGTAGTTTTTGAAATGTTTATGTAGCTTTGCAAATAATTCTAATGAATTACAGCCATTAATGCAATTTTTTCTTGTATTTTTACGAAGAACAAAATCGTTAAGAGAAAAACGATTCTTTTTCTAATATTATTCTAGTAACCTAATACTTTTGCCAACAAGGGAAGAACCTTTTTCGTTTCCTGCGTTCCAATATACCGGAAGTGAAATTGCTATGCCAGAGGCGTGCAATTTTTTCTCCTGATCAAACAAAAATATCGGATTGTTCAAATATTGTCGCATGGACTTCGTATGTTATTAACCGACTTATATAAAGAACTTCTACGCCCTGTTTTTATTTTGGGAGAAATAAACAGGGCTGTTGCAAGAATTTTTAAATGACTTCTAAGTATTAAATTTTAAAAGATATTGTTAATTAAAGAACCTCAAATTTGAAAATATCACGAAATATCCTTTAGATATTTTACAATTAATTTTTTTAATTTGGATAAAATTTTGAATAAGTCACGTGATCTGAAACAGAATGTGACGTCAGAGTACATACATACATCTTCAGTGGTTGTAATTGTAATTTTTTTTTATTTGCTGTCAAGTATATTGTCAAAGTTGTCAAACAAATGCCAAAATTTTTAAGATTGGTTCAAATTGTATAATATGTAGGTAAAAAAAGTTCAAAATAAAATTAGTAATTTACGATATTGTACTGTGCCTTCTTACAAAAATACTGTTAGGAACAAACCTACTATAGAGTTTATAAATTTGTCAAAAGATGCGACGAAAAGAAAATTGTGGCTAGAAGCAGTAGGTCGAAGAGCTGATAATGTCAGAAAAATCGTGTTTTCATGTTTGTGAAGATCATTTCAACTTTCATCCACCTTCAAGATAACAGTATATTTTTGTTGATTCACTTTATGTTCAGGGCAAACTTTACATCTACTATACAGATATTTTTTCTTGACATAAATCTACATATCCTATAGCAGATTCAATGTAAGAATCATGACCAGAACCTTAAAATAAAATATATTATCAATTTATATAGCAAATTCAGTTTTTATATTTTATTTTACCTCAAATCTTTAACACCCCTTATTTCGGTAGCAGTAAAACAATCGTTCTCTGATATAAATTCAGCCACCATCCAGCTATCGACCTTCTGTAAATTGTCCGACTTAGCTCGAGTGTAAATATTATACATTTACAATGAGAAATGTCAGCGTCAAATGTCAAATTAAAAGATTTTTTATTAACATGTGACAAACTATAAGCCTACCTTTATTTATATATATATAAATAATATGAAGAAACGTAGGTGATGGAAAAACTATTTTCCTATTGGCTATTAATGACGTAATGTATGTACTTCTACGTCACAGGAGTGGGGGGTAGTTTTTCAGGACGCCAATCTTTTTATTCAATTATTTCCACAAATAACAAATTATTAAAATAAAAATTATTACTAAGAAAATCATTGCATAAACTTTCATTTAAAATAGTTTTTGAAAAATGTGAAACAGGCTCATTCAGTCATATTTACACGGTATAAAATGTGTACTATTTATTGTGTACTACGTGCTTATTTACTTAATTTGCAACCTAAAATACCAACAGATGTCCATTTTCAAAAAATGACAAGAATTATATTTTTTTTATGTAAAAATAGAAACTAAATAATTATAACTACTTCAATTTATACTAAGAATAGTATATTAAAACATAAGTTACAGAATGCAACGTATTCTAGCACTAGTTACAAATACGCTCACCTACAGAAAATGTTCCCCATTCTACGACGCTGTCTAGAATGGTGCGCAATCTCGTATCTCCGCTATCTAAAAAGGTATGGGGTGTAATGAGAATGAATTTAGTTTTATTAGGCTTGTGTGAGTAGGTGGCAAGTGGCAAGCACTTAGCACCCCGTAACACGGGCTAATTGGAAAGAAGCAGGAAGCGATGGAGTAGGAGATGGAGACACTTCATGTAAATTGCCTCATAGTCGTCGGAACGCGCCCGCGTCGCATAGTGCCACGACGTGACGATGACTTCACTAGGTGTAAGATACTAAAAGACGAACGGTGTCGTCACACGTAAACGGAGGAAAAGACAGAAAGAAGAATAGAGAAAAGTTTTAAATTCAAAAGACCAGTGTTAACATTTCGGAATGAGTGATATAAAAGTAACAAAAAAAATCTGACATCTGTCAATTAGAATTATGTGAATGTATTAGCTGTTTCCATGATTTCATCTCTTTATAATTCTTTAACTCTATATCTATTGAATATGAAGAAAAATGTATAATCAAACCGTATAGACAATAAAATATTCTTTCATATTGATTATTATATAAAATGTCAAAAAATTATCTATATTTAATGGAGAAGTTTAGCGATTTTTTTTTTATTTTTTTATTCCATAGGAAATGACTTGAAAAATGATGTAACATGTTTTATTTTTTTCAAGAAGAAGAAAGCCGATTTTAAGCTGTGATGACGTCGTAGAGGCTTGGCGCAACGTATGTCGACTTATACACTGGCGCACGCGCTTGCGGTTACCAGTCACTTGAGACTGAGGTGTTGTTACGACCTACGTTCAAGTGGTTCGATTTCACCGTTCTGTCTGAGTTTGCGCATAACTGACTTGTGACGTACTTACAGTTTACCAAAAAAATATTAATTATAAATAAATGGAGCAATAATTTTAATTTTTAATTTCAATTTCAGCAGTCATTTGTGTTATATTTGTGAGAAAATAGTATGTTATGTAGAATTTTTAACATGCTAAACTTCCCCATTGCGTTTTTTCAAGAAAAACTGTTAAGAACTTCAAATAAGGAAAGCTCTTCATATGGATGTAAAGAAAAGAAATACGAAAGAATTATAATTTATAGATTTGTAGTATTGGAATTATCGTCGGAGAATTTTTTTCAAATACACACATACACAGACATCGTAAAATCGTATTCTAGGGACCCTAAAACGTACTTATTCATTAAAAACCCATCATCGATTTTTTGACCAAAGACAATACCTTCCTTACCTAAAGGTAACGGAAGGTAAAAATTCAGTGCTATACTTGCCGTCAGATAAGTATGGACTGGATATTTCTACACAATTGCAAATTTATGGGCAATGTTCAAAATGATGAGTTATGAAGAAGCGGCAACACCGCTTGGCAAGGAAGTTGTGCATCAGTCCATACTAATTTGTCGGCGAGTATAATACCGAGAGAACTTTTCTGTGACACTTGTCATCTAATTCTATTAATATTGATTACAAATGTCACTAATTCTGTAATTTAAGCAGCACTGAAATCCTTCAACAATTTACTAATGTGTATAGTGTATACAATGGTCAAGGTTTTTATTGCAATAAGTATTTTAATCAGGGCATCGTACCCGCCAAAAACTGGGTTCGGCATTTTGAGAATCACTGGTCGAATTTTTTTTTCTGTTTTCTAAATTTGTTTTGTATATTAGACACTAAGCACAATAACGCACCTACCGACTGCGTTCGGAAACACAAGTGGTTAATAGTTACCGTGTTCGAAAATTGTACCATATCTACCAGATCCACCTACCGGATTTATAATTTGTGGATGGAGTAATTCAGCCGGTAAATGAAGTATCTAACCCCAAAAAAGGTAGAGATGCCAAGAGAAGTTGGAATCGGAAGTAGGTTTCAGAAGTTAATTATAATAATACAGAAGATGAGATGAGATAACGTTTAACTACGTCAAATTTCAAATCTGTTTCATCTTTCAACTGCTTTTCATAGGTTATAATAGGGTCCTCCACCTTAGTAACAAATTAAAACAAGGGTCTGTTATATTAAAACTAGACCTTAAAACTGTATATTAAGGTCTATTAAAGTTTAAAAATAGTTATTAGTTTCTAAAATAATCGAGTTTTTATTACCATTTCCTCATCTCTATATCTACGTCATACATTTATTCTATTCCAAATTCTTACTACTTTCAAACTTTCTGCTATCGCCTTTTTGAAATACGGAATTCATTTGCAAGTATATAAATGCAGAAATTAACAACAATGAAACAACAAAAATAAATCAAATAATACTAGTTTAAATTTATGATGCCATGACATTACCAGCGTTGGTATGAAAGTAAAAGATATGTTGAATGACAGGCTACCAGTGGTAATCAAATATTGGACTATAATATATACGTAGTATTTCTATTAATTATGACACTAAATTACTTATTATTCACCCATATTTCCAATTATTGACCACAGGGGTTATTTTAACATATTTATACATTTTATAAGCGCTAAAAAAAATAAATTTATGTGACTTCAATTATTAGCGAAATCCACAGTTTGAGAACAAAATCATCTTTATATCTACGTCACAGAATAATAAAAAAAAAATATTACGGCTTAACAAATAACAATAAAGACTTTCTAAAATTACATATCACTTTAGATGAAGTTTTGTAATAAAATATAAAAAAAATATAGTGGAGGACCCTATTATAAATCTACCCTGTTTACCACTTGCGTTCTTAAAATATCTATCCCGGTGGCTGTAACCTGATGAACAGCTGTTTACCAGTTTATACCGGTAACAGTTCACCGGTAGAATTTTCGTAAATGCCTATTGTTTGCTCATTTAACCGTTTTTGTAGCTCTTACAGTTGTCGAGATAGCAATGATGGCCCATTTAAAATTAACATCCTGGATACATTCATTGCCCAAATACCATTTACAAAGAAAAAATTACATACAGTATATGATGTTATGATAAATATTGAATTGAAACAATTTAGTAACAAAATAAATAACGAGTAGGTAATTGAAAATATCTAAACATACAAGATTGGCAGTGTTACGACAAACAAATACTGGAGAATGTTTTAAAATATTCATGCATAACTTCATACATTTATTTATGAATCTATTAATATAAATTAAAACAATTTCAGTCGTTGCATTCCTTCTCCCACATATCAATTTCCCTCCCTTTCCAGTATCTCCTTCGATCCATTTGCGTGAATTCCAGCCGCGTCTGCGATGGCAATCTCTAGGTCGTGCATTCCTTCGCAGTTATGTGCTTAATTCCCACCCCAACACACTACGTCTACGTCCCCATATGTAACGAGATAGCTTCTCCCATTAACATCACGAGAATGTCTCCATTACAACTGTGGGCGCTTATGACAGAAAAATTTAGGTTGGAGTAGATGTTTAGGTGTTGTGTTACGTTGTTGTTACAGGATCTAAACTGGTAATTTTGAACTGTGGGGTTTGGTGATGAATATTTATAGGCTCTGAGAGTAGTAATTGATTTTATGTATTCAAATTTTGGTGATTATGGTTTGGAATATTACATATGTACACTATGGTTTAATATGATTATAATTGGTGAAATTAATATACAGTTATTTTAATTTTCAATGGCCAATGGAGTACACAAATAACTTTTGTGTATTAAGGCAGTAAAAGTGATATTCTTTGGCCGAATATGAAGTTTGCTGCCAAAGCGAAAGCCGATGCCAGCAAGTCGGATGAGGAAAAAAAATGTTCACTTTTAAGCCGATTTGAATACAACATTTTTTAGGTGACTATAACAAAAAGGAAATTCATGAAGTTGCACGTAGTGCAACACTACATTTAATTGCTATTTAAACAAATAAAGGTGGATTTATGCAGCTTACATTTTATTTTACTTTTTCTTTTTTTTTCTCTTTTACTTTAAGTTTGGTACTTTATGCAGCTATTTTAAAGCCTTCGGTACACATGCGCAGATGTGATTTTTCTGGCATATCAGTTGTCATAAATATAAAGAGATAATTATAACCTGTAAAAATGGACACAAATGTAATAATTTGTGCATCTGCTATATTACTTGTAGCTTTACCCATTTTCTAATTTTTGAAATCTTACCTACACAAAAACAAATAAATACAGCACACACTGACTTTTGTCACGTGAAGTGCTGCACATGCGCAGTTGTGAAATTCTTTTACTTTCAACTTTAGTAAAATTAAAAATGTGCACATAAGGTAGTACATTTATTAAAACACTTTTAACTTTTATAAAGTAAAAGAAAAAGAAAAGGTAAAATAAAAAGTAGGCTGCATAAATCCACCTTAAGTGGGAGTGGATATACCGGCCATAAAATAAATGCGGCTGTAAAGTAAAAGCGGCCATGATGTAAAAGCAGCCGTAAAGTAGTCTTTGGCAGATGTCAAAAAAGTAACAATTTACGGTTAATATTATTATTTATGCAATAGCCGTCAAAAAAAGTTATGGGTTTTTATAATATTCCAATTTTTCCCTTAACATCTACTTCACACATTTGCTCCATTTCATATTCTTATTATTTTCAAGCATTCTGTTATCGCCTTTTAAAAATCTTACTTTTGACATCATATTCGATTTGATTTGATGAAAACCGATAGTTTCTTGTCGAAATAAGAAAGCGTCAAAAATAACAGATTAGCTGCAAAAGTTATATTTGATTGATATTGATGAAACGAAATGTGGCCTAAATGAATTATTATGATTGATGATTGATTCCCAAAAAAGAAATAAAGATTCCGAGAAAAGAAAAACAATACCTGCTAATATAGATAAAAATGGACTTGGCACCACAAAAGTTTTTATTATGGAAAAAGTGTTGTTTACCACTTTTATATTTACTCGTATATATCACATTTAATTTCATTGACTGTTTATATAGCTAACTAATGTAAATAAGGACCAGAACCAGGTTCTGGAAATAAATATATTAGATACAATTTCGGTTCAAGAAAATAAGAATTATAACGGTTTTAGGTTCGAGTTTGATTTTCGGTTCAGAGGTGTAAATGATTAATGAAAATATGGTGATATTACTAGATTTAGGGCCGAGATATCCACCTCATAATAACTTTATTTGGCGAATAATAACTATAGATACAATTGTATCAACAATTATTACCATAGAAATTATTCACCAAATAAAGTTATTAGGAGGTGGATATCTCGGGCCTTAAAATCATATATAATTTGAATTTAAAGTTTTTAGTTATATATTTAATTGATATGAACCAAATTTGATTTAAAAACGGTTTAAATTAGGTTCAGGTTTATTGACCTTGACAAATAAAGGTTCGGTTTAGATTCAGGTTCATCAAAAATTCCGGTTAATTCGGGATTTTGGTTAAGGTTCAGGTTCAGTTTCAGGTATAGATAATTACCAAGTGAGCTAAGGTAGGTAAATGTTTATTCATGAGAAGAAAGTTTAGTTAATTTATTCGATGAATAAACATTCTTAGCTCACGTGGTTTGTACAATATTTTATTCAATTTTGACGAAATAATAATAAAAAACCATTATAATATTTAATTTTGACAAAATAAAAAACTGATCAGTTAGTAGGCTGAGCATAACAATCGTCGCTGATATGCATCAAGTCATATATTTAAAATGCTTTATTGGCTGTTATTTGTGCCGTGAAAAATAATGAAAAGGGCTGATAATGCCTGATAAATAATGTGGTGAATGTTATTTTCGTTCTTGATGTTATTTTTAAATGTATTTTTTGTTGCAGAGAGAGTTAAATTTTTGTGTGAGTGATTTAAAAAAATTTAATTCACTTGTGAATAAAATGTTACTTGTAGTTAATAATGCAATAATGACAGTTTAAAACGTCAAAATTGAATAAAAAATATTAAACTGTGAAGAATGTGCATAGATAAATATTAAATTCAGTGTTTAACCGAATGTTTTAAATCTTAATGCACAATGATTAATGCATAAGGTTTAATGCATTATGACAATTTACTAGGATGCCATTTCCAACTACTTTGTTTAGTGGCTAATTTAAAGAAATGTCAAAAAAATTTCCTTATTTCTTGTCTAGCCGACTGCTATGCAGCAGCAATTCTTTTGTTTTTAATATGTTATATACATAATTTTCTGTATCTATATCCATACCGAAAAATAAAAAAAATAATAATTATAAAATAGACTGACAGTTGACAGTTCACATTAGAAAATTGCATACTTTTGTTCTTACACATTGTTCTTAGTTTTTAAACATTAATACTAGTGCAAGGCTGGAAAAGGTAGTAAACGTTGCCATATGATAAACATTTTTACGCATTGCGCTTAGTTATTAATTAAAGCTCTTGCGCATTAAGATAATCGGTGGAAATGAGACTTTCTGAATAAACAATTGTTACAAATGAATTGTTGACACAACGTTTGTAAATCATTTTCTCGTTTTGTGCAAAGTGTAACTTACCCTCTGTCTTGTAACTGAGTATTTATCACTCTTTCAAGTTATTCTTTATTACAAAAGTTGTTAAACAAAGAAGAAGAGCCCTCATAAAACTTGCATCTGTGCAAACATATAAATTCTCATCGCACAACAACCCCTTACAATTCACACCCTACACTAAAGTTTCTTCGCAGCTTATTTAACATTTCTTGAAATTATGTATTACAATACATTTCAAGAGGTGTAGAATTGCAGATGAAAATGATTACCGAAAGCGGACACATTAGTTCTTAGGGGGAAGAGAATTGATCTCTTGGGAAAAGACCTTAAAATGGGGTGGGAGCAGGAACAAATAAAGCACTTAGAGCAAAACAATTAAGATGTTGTAGATTGCTTGTTGTCGTATTAGGCCATCTAAATCTAATCTAAATGCAAAATGCTAATACAATCCCAAACTCAATCAAAATACTGGAAATACTTAATCTGAATAAAATTCACAAATAATCGTAAGATATAGTTACGAAGGTATCGCAAGATTAATTGAAAATAAGAAAATTGGATAGACCGTACAAAACAAAATATACACTGTCATTTTAAATATGTAGTTAACTAGTTATTTATTTTTCATTTGAAATTAAGTTAGAATTTAGATAACCATTATTTTAATGTTGGTGGTAATGTGAATGAAAATATGGAATTAACCAGAAAGTATTTTCAATTCATGAATTATAATTTCACAGCAGAAATTAGTTTAAAAACATTCCAAATGTACGACGGCTTGGGTTGGAAGGATCAGGGTAATTTTTTTTTCAACATCACTTGTGAAAGTGACATTTTCCTCACTTAATTTAGTTGTGATAGTAACCACTTCCCTCACAAGTGAGGAAAGTAATTATTTTCCTCCCTAAGTGACGAAAGTTTTTTATTAGATGTTTCCACATTTATTCGTTGAAATAACAGGTATACGAACTTCAATACATATGAAAAATGTAATTTTCACATGTAATGTCGAAAAAAATAATATGTAATACACGTGGAAATGTAATTTTCACATGTTATGTTGAAAAAATAGTATGTAATACACGCGGAAAAGGGCCATTGCAAAACTCGTACGATTTCCAAATTTCGTACTCATTTTACGATGATACCCTTTTCTCACTTGTATTACTATTTCTCTAAAATCCCAACTATTTAAAGTCAGTGACCCGTCTCGGGTTTCCGACTGTATAAGCCGGAAACCTTAACCTAACATAACAACCATTGCCTTCCAAGTATGAGTTGCCAATTAACCGGCAATTTATAAAAAAAAAACACGATCACAACGCGAACTTCGGTATTTGGTCGTTCTGCACTGTCCACAACGCGTTCCCGAGTTTAAAAAGTCGGGATCCCGGGTTTAAAAGTCGGGATCCCAAGTTTAACAGTCGGGATACTGAGTAAAAAATCGGGAAATGTATCCCTGAAAATAAATTCAAATATCTCGCAAAGTAATTATTAATTATTATTTTTTATCTTAATCGTTATTTATTGAGTAGTACTCTAAGGATAAAGTGCACATTTTATTATTTTTTGTTAAAGAAAAAAATATTTTACCCTGACCCTTCCAAGCCGTGGTAGAAATGGCAAGAATAAATTGTGAAGTGTGTTATTAAGGAACGAAACTAATATGAACTTTGTGTATTATTCTCAATAATTCTAGCGTAACCCTCTTATTTGTACACCAAAGTGCTGCTTTTCGGCCGAAATCATATGTGACATTTAAACCGAGGTATGCATAATATGTATTTTTAAAATTTATTTAAAATAAATTACATACTTGATTGATTTATGTAACTTGCAAAGTCCTTTGCCACCTAGATAATTAAAAAAAATAGATGTCAAAATTTGTTGTTATAATCTAAAAGGGAAAATAGAGAACTACATTAATTAATATGTTGAGCAAGAAAATGAGCGGCTTGGAATTTATGAAGCTCCAAGTAGTTCAACAATAAATTTATTTGTTATCTAAAAAAAAGAATGTGTATAACGACGTTGAAGTAAAAGCGGCCATAGCAAATATAATTACACTTTACGGTTGTCAAAGGATATGTTAAACAATAGGCCGACAAACCATTTTTTAAAAATATTTTTAAATAAAAGTTCGTTTCATTTTGCAGCAATTCGTGGTATCAAAAAGTCATAATTGTTTTTTGTATAGCTGCATTTGATTTTTAAAGAAACCTATAGCTGTCTTTCTCACACCAGTTTCTGTAGTAGGCTGTACGAGAAAGATATCAATAGTGTGACGTCATATGTATCCCTGGAAATAAATTCAAATATCTCGGAAAGTAATTATTAAAAAATCTGATGTGGCCAACACAAAACCTCCCTCTATTTAATTTTTATTAATTTAAATACATACCTACCTACGTATTGGCTAACACTGCAAACTGTTCCATTGCAGAAAACTATTGCTTTATTTACTATTTTCTTTTTAAAATGTCACTATTATTAATTTGAAGTGATAAGTTTTCTGACAGTGACATTTACTGTCAGTTACATTCATTTGAAAAATGAACTGTGTAGCAAAGGAATAGTTTTTATCTTAGGCTTCGCGACTAATAAAAAAAAATATTTTTAAATTTATCTGTAAAATATATAGAAAAAGTATTAATGTATTCCTCTAGAAAATTCAATAATCTTTAATTTTCATAAGACATAAAATTCGAAAAAATGGCATTTAATGGTATTTTTTGAAGAAAAACCACTATGAGCTTCAGGTAAAGTGCCATTTCCGGTTATCCGATTTACACCAAAATCTAATGGCTTCTTTTCATATTAGAATAGGATAGAAATACAAGGTTTTAGAATTTTCTGAATGATAGTATTTGAGTTAGAGCGAAGACAAAATCCATACACATACACACACACACACATACACACACACATACACACACACACACATACACACATATACACATACATACACACACGTATTTCTATCCTATTCTACTATGAAAAGAAGCCATTAGATTTTGGTGTAAATCAGATAACCGGAAATGGCACTTTACCTGAAACTCATAGTGGTTTTTCTTCAAAAAATACCATTAAATGCCATTTTTTCGAATTTTATGTCTTATGAAAATTAAAGATTATTGAATTTTCTACAGGAATACATTAATCCTTTTTCTATATATTTTACAGATAAATTTAAAAATAATTTTTTTTATTAGTCGCGAAGCCTAAGATAAAAACTATTCCTTTGTTACACAGTTCATTTATCAAATGAATGTAACTGACAGTAAATGTCACTGTCAAAAAACTAACCACTTCAAATTAATAATAGTGAAATAGTAAATAGTAAATAAAGCAATAGTTTTCTGCAATGGAACAGTTAGCATCGTTAGTAAATACGTAGGTAGGTATGTATTTAAATTAATAAAAATTAAATAGCGGGAGGTTTTTTGTTGACCACATCAGATTTTTTTTATCTTAATCGTTATTTATTGAGTAGTATTCTAAGGATAAAGTGCACATTTTATTATTTTTTGTTATAGTTTATGGGCCTATTAACAAATAACGACACTGGTAAATAATTCTTCGCAAATTTATGAAAATACTATCGACATTTTGATTACTATTACCGTGCAATTATTGTGAATTGACTGTCACAACTATTTAATAGTTATTTGACTATTAAGTATGTTAACACGGGCAATTAAATCGCTATATTTTAACTAGTTTTAAGTTTCGGCGTATTTCGGAATTAGTTTAAACGTCAGAAACAGTTGTTCACAAAAGAGTTCCTAAACTAATTCCTCTGAAATGTTTGTTAGTGATTAAAATGCTGTTTGTTTCCAGAGTGGAGCGGTGTGGCAGGCCACGACCGCGTCCACCGACAGCTGTCAGTCAGCTCGGACAGCAAGCTGCTGGACGAGGACATCCGGGAGGAGGCGCGCGTCATCATGAGGCCGCGCAAACCGCCCAGGCCCAAGTCAGAGGTGCTGCTGCACCAGCCCCACCCCCCGCCCGCCGAACATCGACGCACCAAGCGCTTCTCTGCCTTTGGGGTAAGTAGGTGATTGTGGGAAGCAAATGAATCATTAGTTGGCGCCTATTCGCTATTCTATAATTGACAAGAACTATTAACCAGTAATTGCAGTGTGATTCATAAGTAATAATTAGAAGTGGGTTGTAGCGTTGTAGGTTCGCATCTGATTCGCAAGAAATAATTTTATTCACAATGGGTTAGTAAAATGTCATTGCCCGTTAAAAACTTTTGCGAAGTTAGTTTATTGTTAAAACAGTTTGTTGTAAATAAAAGTTTCCGGCAAAAAATTAAGCTATGATATTGATCATGCTATTAGTACATTACAACCTGTACTATTAGTACATTACAATCTGTACGTTATTTAATATTAATTACTTTATTATTATTACATAAATTGGAATAAATTACAAAAAAAAATTATTATGCAATATGAAAAGATTTTCAAATGTCACCGTAGTTTGTTAGCGTAGCTGCCTTTGAAAATAGATTGGGGTTCGATTCTCCACTGGAATAATTATTTCCTATTATAGTCATTAAAAAAAATATATATATATAACATTGTAATATATAAAGAGTTATCTTTTGATACTAACAAAAGCTATTTTTATAAATTCAGTAAAAACTTAACACGTACACAATTTTTTTATATTTCAATTATTTGTATTAATATCACAAAAAAATATCATTTATCAATGTTTTGATTATTGTACAATAAATTCGCCAATTTCTAGCCAACTGTTTACATTTATCAGTTTTTTCATATTGAAATATTAAATTATACATACATACATAAAATCACGCGTTTCCCACTTAGAGGGTTAGCAAAAACCCGAAAACAATAAAAAAAGGGATGAAAGTAAGAGCTCCACTGAATCACTTAACTCTTTAATAACATTCTTCTTTCGCCTTGTCTAAAATCATTATAACATTCATACAAAGAACATATTAAAGTGACCGATTTTCGGTAGCGAATAACCGCATCCGGACCACAACAATAGTTACTCAACAATCATCCTTCGCCACACATTCCTATCCATGCACACTTCTTTCACCTCAGCCACATTCATAAACGTATTCATACATAACAACATATTAAAGTGACCGATTTTCGGTAGGAAATAACCGCATCCGGACCACAATAATAGTTACACAAAAATCATCTTTCGCTACACTTTCCTGTACAAACATACTTCGTTCTTCTCTTCCACATAAAAGTTCAGCTGTCTCTCCATTCTCATAAAACATTCTTACTAACTATACATCTTCACACCATAATAATTACGAAACAATCATCCTTCGCCACACATTTCTATCCAGGCAAACTTCTTTCGCCTCAGCCACATTCATAATCGTATTCATACATGCTCTTCTTCTCTTTCCACTCGGAAACCTACGCTCCTTCAAAACTACCAATCACATCCATCCACTTACACACTGGACGGCCACGCAATTAAACACCCTCAACTTTACCAACATACATGTGTTTTACAAGTCGTTCACTCATCATTCTCTCCACATGACCAAACCATCTCAACTGACTCACTCCAACTCTCTTAACAACATTCTTCCTAACCATACATCCCTCATACACCAAATTATTCCTCACGCGATCCCGTCTTGTATACCCACAAACACCACGTAAATACCTCATTTCCACGGCAGTCACTCTCCTTTTATGCTTTCTCGTCCATGCCCAACATTCACTTCCATACATCAAAGCAGGCACCAGCACTCCATTAAATTATTATTATTAAATTATGTATAAAAAAAATTAAGGAAAAATAGTACATGGTATACTTCTGACTTTTTCAGCGTCTTAAAATTGACGCAAAAATTGACGAGTTTAATACAAATATTTTAAGCTCAATAATTTCTAGAACTTGGTCAAGTTTTTGTGCAATTTGAATTTGTATCTGATTCTAAGCCTGTGTCCGATGTCGTTTTTTGACATTTAGTATTTAGGATTTAGGTCTTTTTCACCTAAATACAACTCCGAATGGCACACTAGTGATGTCCATTGGTTTGTATGGCAACACTTTAGAACAACAAAAATGAATTATTCAACCTCAAGGCATAGTACGCTCATGCAAAATCCTAATCTAATTCCTAAAATCCTAAATAATCACTAGATTTAGGGTATATACATTTAGGATTTACGAGTAGATATTAGGGTGATAAAAGTGCAACATCGCACACAGCCTAAGTTAAATTACATTATAATTTTTTTAAATTCTTTCTATTTGTATACACAGTGTGTAATATATGCCCTTTTAATCTATCTGAGCCATAAAAATAATTAAAGCATCCCGATGCATACAAAGCTCCAAATTAATAGTAAAAAAAAAAACCTAGCACGTAACCACATTAAAAGTAAAACAAAAGGCATTCCCTATAGCTATACACAAATATACATCTCGCGTGCCATGGATGCTTTAGACTTTGGACCCTTGTGTAATTGGCTGTGACTGCAGTGGGGGCTTTTTACTAAATTGCTAATTAGCAATACAAATGTCGATACTGGAAGCTTTTGCTGTGCTCCCTATCGTCACGCGGTGCACTATCAACGCATTACGCAATTTGACATTTGACGCGTAAGCTTGATTAATGTGCATATTGAATTAGGATAGTGTTAGTTAGTGTTCATTGTTGTGATCGGGTCGGGTAAATAATTGTTGGTCGAGTGTGACTGTGATAGAATGGGGTGTTTTGTTTCCAATGAAAGACAGGCTAAATTAACTCAAATTTTAATATTTGATAATAAATGTCCTTTGGAATTGTACAGGTGTCTTAGTTTCGATGTTGTATTTTTCAAGGCATATTTATTTATTTATTTAATTAACCAAGACCAACATGATACTAAGATCTCAATTACAGGTCGGTTTTAAATACACACAATTATAACAAAAATTGTCACAAGCACGAAAGAACACTTAATGTAAACATACAAATAATACAAATAATAAAGAAGTATATTGTTTCAAATTACAAATACATAATAATTGCTTAAATGAAACAGTATTTAAACAGAAGACACCATTTATTGCATTAATAATAATTGCTGAATTAAGCCACTTTTAAATTTAACCATGCAGTCACCAAAGATGTCAAGAGTACTAGAGACAGTATTGAAAGTAGAACACATAGTTTTTATAGGAGATTTTTGTTCATAATTTGTACGTGATGTACTACAGTAAAATGTACGGGTGTTCCTAGAAGTTATTCTAGGTACAAATATAGAAATTCAAGCGAGAGTGACTGGGTCATTGATGCTGTTGTGCAGTAGTTTGTACAGATAAATACAGGAATGAGTTTTTCTACGAGTAACTAAAGGTAAAAGACGCTGTTCACGAAGTAAGACGTTGTGATCAAAATCAAAAGTAGGATACTGTTTATTAAGTTTCAAATATAAAAATCTTGCAAATTTACGTTGGATAGATTCAATTAAATCAACATATTTGTTATACATTGGATTCCAAACTTGAATACAATATTCTAATTTCGATCGTACATAAGTAAAATACAACTTTTTTATTGTACGTATTTTAATAAACGACTGCGAACAACGCATTATGAATCCCAAGTTTTTATATGCAGATCTTACTACAGTACATATGTGCTCGTTAAACTTCAGTTTTGTATGGAATAGAACCCCTAAGTCTTTAAACTGGTCGACTCTTTCAAGAACATAATCTCCAATTTTATACTGAGCAGTGTAAACAAATTTTCTAACAAAATAACTCATTAATTTACACTTACTGAAGTTAAAAAATAATTTAGAGGATAAAGACCAAGCGTAGATATTATCGATATCTTTCTGTAATAATAATGTATCTTCAAATGACGTAATGGACTTGAAGAATTTCAGATCATCTGCATAAAGTAATACCTTAGAGTTCTGCACTGAGTTAACTATGTCGTTAATGAAGAGAATAAACAATAGTGGACCAAGGTTAGAACCTTGAGGAACTCCGGAGGTAGCAATATACGGTTTAGATTTGAAATTGTTGTAAAATACAGACATGTCCCGATTAGAAAGATAGGAAGAAAGGAATACAAAAACAATAACTGTCAAGTTACTTTGTTACTGAGAATCAGACTACTATATTTTTTTAGATGTTTTTAATTCAGTATACTATGTCGCAAAAAATTCAAATTTTAACCGTCAGAAAAGTGATGTTACTGTACTCGTATGGCATTTAAGCACTCGCTAGACTCGTCTGGTAAACTTTCACTTTTCTATATACTAATATTCACAATCATTATAGTAATATACCGATTCCTAACCTTTTTGGAGGTTCGAAAATACGTCATTCTTTATTTTTATAACAATATTTTGTGATGGAAATAAGAAATAGCAGATTTCACTTCCATCTCTTTGGTTGGAAATGTTTATATACTTAGAGGTTGCCTAGCAACTTTGTCATAGATCCTTATAATAAAGTAGGCTAAAACAAATTTTAAGAGACCTGTCAAAAGTATTAATAAAATTAAAGGTTATATAATTCATTGATTTATTTTGAAAATTATTGATTTAAAATGAGAATGATTATAAATAAATTAGTATACATAACTTCGGTGGGAGTTCCATCACAGTCTCGCGCTTTATCCCACCTTGTGGCTACCCCTGTCAGCAATATATATAAGTCCTCGGCTGTAATAAAACATCTCCCACCTCAGATGTAATATACTATTATTTTACGGTAACACTTAGGTAAATTGATTTTTAGATTCGTACAGTCTTACAAAAAAGTCTCCGTACGACAATAGTTTTAATCTATTTTATGAAAAATAGCAATCTAAAATCCGATATATTTAATTTTCTTTTAATCCAAAATGAAGCGCATTATATTACATTATTAATAAAAAATATAGTTATTTTACTTACATTATGGGGTAAACATTGAAATTATTCATAATTTGATGACTAATAAGTCTCCGTACGATAACCAAATCATTTAAATAATAAACCATTAATATGCATAAACCCTCGACTGTAATGAAACATCTTCCACCTCGGATGTAATATACTATTTTTGCTTTAAAATTTAAATTTATTTATAATTTAACGAAAACCGTGTAGTATACCGTGTCATATGAGATGAATCTCTTCTTTGTTGAAGATAGATTTCCTCGTCTTCATCATGCACGAGTGACTCTCTTGGCACTAGAATACACCGAGCTGCTCAGTAATCTCCTCCTGACCTTGTTTTAATTGCTGTAATTAAGCCACCGGAATTAACTGCCGGTTTTTCTACCTTTAACATTTGAACTAAATGACGACCATTGCGGACTTTTTATGCGGAGAGGAGTGCCCTTTAATGAAGTTAGGATTAAGTCTGTTTCCAGCTTTATTTACAACAGTTGATGTTGAGCTAAATGAAATGCTTAGTAATGGAAAAATAATTATTAAATGGGAGAGACTTACAAGATTACTTTTAATTTTTAGAGAACTTTGCCCATATTTTAATAATTTTGCTTTTAATTAAGTAGAGTGTAGGTAGGTACTGTCAAGAAAAATAAACATAATGAAAGAAATCTGTTTAAGGATATATCCTTAAGAAGTTGTTAAGTACATAACAAACGTATTTTGTTTTTTTACAGTTAATATACAAAGTAGGCATTTGCGCTCGCTTTTTTCGCTCATGTGCGACAAAGTAGAAAAAACGCTCGATGTCCAAATTTCTAACTATAACATGTTCAGAAATGTCACTTGTCTACATTCTTAAAGGGAACGTTTAGTGAGGAACTAATGACGCTGTAGTTACTTACACATTTACCACCTCCAGAAGTCAATCTGACTGCTCTATCGATATAATACATAACCAAACAAAATGTCGTACCGCTGTGTAAAAGAATAAAGAAATAAAATAGGGCTTTCATTTACAAAAACGAAGTAAAAAATGCTTAGATTAGATTGAAGCAATAGCTCAAGAAGAATGGAAAATAACGATAAATTAAAATTAATAAATATAGTCGTTATTTATTGAGTAGTACTGTAAGTACAAAGTGTACATTTTATTATTTTTTGTTATGGTAGAGGACCCTATTGTGGTGTTTCGAGAGCAAATGGCCATTGTCGATTTCGAGAGAATGCCGCACGACGTAGGAGCGCGGCAACAACCTCTTAATTGGCAATATCTCATTTGCGTTCTTATAATTATTGTGTATGAAGGACGAAAAGCGTAACTTTAAGGTACAAACAAGTTAAAGCCGTATTTACATACATAATTCAATTCATACTGGTTTCTTAACTTGTTTACCCTTCGGAGGTGGCGTTCAGTCTGACGACCGATTTTATAACATAATATGAATTTATTGTCGGATTATATTTTGAGAGTTAAATTCCTATTTGTTTTATTTTTTATGTAAAATGTTCGTTAGAAAAAAAAGTTTAATTCATCAACTCTTACCATTATTTTGTAACAAAAATGTCCAGATAGTATTTTTTTACATGGATCTCTCCGGGTCTCTCAGACCTCTTGTGTGATCTTCCGAAGGGTTAAATTATGAAATATAATAATAGTCATAAAGTTTTTTCACTGAACAAAATCTTATTTTTCTTGTTTGATAAAGCGTAATAAAAATATGTCGAAGAATAGATTTGTCAACAAAGATAAAACTATTTTATTGTTATTAGCTTTGACTTGCAATAAATATTTTGAAAATTGTTTTCCGATATTTTGATTAATATTTTTATTTGTGCTAAAATACATAAATAAAAATTGAATTCATATCTTTTATGTTGTTGACCAAAGCACCAAAGTAATACGGATTTTCATATCATTGATTGCAATGACTATAATAGTCCTTAAAAATGAAAAAGAAAAATTGGAAACAGGTATGCATAAGAGCAATAAATTTAAGAAAGCATGAATAGGTACATCTAAAATCTGCCTGGGTGACAAAAAAAAATAAACTGTAGGCTTTTAATGACATAAGTATCCATTACATATTTAATATTTATATTAGGAAGATTTATATTCCAACCATTGAAGAAGCCTAATGTTTTTAAATGAGCTCCGTAAAGACTATATAATTTCATTAGTCAATAAGTAAACTGATATGACGTGAAAAGTGCTATAAATATATCAAGAAGATATTAAGGGCCTTGCACTGGAAAGGAATATTAGAAGAAAATTCTGGCAAATAAACATTAGGCAGGATAGGATGAAATATAATAACATTTTACTTTAACATGAGAGAATCGAGTTGATCGACATTAAATTACCAAAAAATTGTTCAGAATGGCAGACATAAAAGAATTTTATTATTCCTAAATATTTAAATTTTATGTGTTACGAAAAATCTTGAACGCCACACGGCCGATATGCAAATAATGAACTCGACTGATTATAAACCTCAGTCGCGTCCGTTATTTGCCTCATATCGGCCTAATGACGTAAATAACTATAATAATATACGATTGATTTATACCGGGTGTCTACTTCAAATCCGTTATAGGGAAGACATTTTTTTTTTTATTTTGCTATAGTTATCTATTATTTTTAGGGAAAAATGTTTCAATTAAAGGTTGCAGATAATAAAATTTTACCTAAATCACTAATTATCCGCCTCGGTGGCCGAGCGCGTTAAGGCAGCGTTCAAGCGACTTTCACCGCTTGGCTCTGGGGTCGTGGGTTCGATTTCCACCAGGGGCTGGGATGATGTATGTGTCCCAAAAATATTCCATTAAATAGCTCCGGGCCAATGTACGCAAGTACGAGGCCAATCCAATTAAAAAAAAAAATACTAGTTAAATTTTATTTTACACGATTTACCTGTAAAATCGAATTTGAAATTTTATAAATCTTGCTCAATTGTAGTGATACCCATGGAATTAACACAAGATTTCAAATAGGTATGCATAATGTTTGAACTGTTTAGAGAAATTAGTTTGTTTGGTTGGAAAAAAAAAATCTACTCCCGTGCGTGAAGTGAGTACTTCACGTATCAATTTTTATGTGTGAAGTTTGATTTTTTGCACACAGTGCGTAACTAACATTTCACGCACGGTTCATTATTTTAAATATTACAAACTGAATTGTATTTTAAACAAAGCTGTTAAACACCCGTAACGTTGGCAGCCATGGTTCCACAAATCGATAATACAGAGGCTTTATGTTAAAAGAATGAAAATGTGAAAAAAAAATATATTTTATTGCAAGGTCGTAGAAAAAGTATAGTATGTAACACGTGTGTGAAGCCTATTTTACATTCGGGTGGTTTGCAACACTTGCCTTCAGCTCGTGTCGCAATATCCACCCTCATGTAAAAATTTCAGCTTCACACACTTGCCACATAATATACTATATTTTTATTTATGTGAAAAAACAAGATTTCTTAATGATTATAATACTATTTCTTGTTATGGTTTATAAATAGAACGATATTATCGACAATAAAAGCTGCAAATAATTCAGTGCTATTATTCTGACGTAGCTGCAAATAATTCAATGGCATAATTCTGACAATTCGAACATTATGCATTTATTTGCAGTTTTGTTTCACAGGTTATAAAATGTGCAAAATAAAATTTAATTGGTGATTTAGGTCTATAATTTTATTACCTGCAACCTTTATTTGAAACGTTTTTGTCTAAAATTAATAGGTAACTAACTACAGCCAAATAAAATAAATTAACATTGTATTCCCTATAACGGATTTGAAGTAGACACCCGGTATCGTCCATTTTTAAGGACTTTTTAGCTTTTAAATATTAATATTCTTTTCATGTTTATTTAATTTAATTCAATTCAGCATGATTCAGGCATATACAATGAAATCGTATTATTTTAATTTTTATAAATGACCTTGTTTTTTTTTAATAATGAGTATAATGACATCACAATCTATTAAAAATCTAACAATTAGTGTATGCATCACGCTTAAATTCCAAATATAACCTATTTCTGGTATTATTCATCCTTTTTTCTCGTCAATTCAATGCTGTTATTCGCCACATCCAACAGTCATTTTCCTAATCACTTCCACGGCACTCCCCGATCCAAACGCGTTTAGTAAATCGCGTGTCCGGCATAGCGTTCATTTGTTTCGTATGAAATAACAATGGTGCTTGGCATGGCCAGCTTACATCGCATGTTATTATGAAAAAACGCGCGAATTACTGGGTGAGGCAAAGGGCAACCCAGCCGTCCGATTGCATGTTAGTTGAAACAAGTGAATAATGATTGTGTTTTGTTTCAGGGTGACTCCCCGTTCGGCAAATCAGAGGCGTATATCAAATTAGAACAATTAGGAGAAGGCTCTTATGCTACTGTATACAAAGGCTATAGCAAGTAAGTAAAAACTTTACTCATCCAAAAGTCAAAACCACATGCAGTTGCAATTTTATTTAAGTAAGCCTGAAATTAATGTGACAGTTTTTAAGTCCTCCAGAAATTAGTTGGACAGCTTTGGGAATTTTTAGGACACCAGAAATTAATTTGACAGCTTTGGCAGTTTTTAAGTCTTCCAAAAATAGTTTAAAACATTCTAAAAAAGATTGGTTGGTAGCTTTTAAGAAGTGGATGGAAAAAGTAGTGAAGCATATTATTATTAAAGTGAACTACTTTGAACATTTTTAATAGTTATTTATGTAACAAATGTGTAAAGAACTACTTTTTTAGCCGAGTGCGGAAATTAGCACGGAGTTAAAAAATACCATTTATTTGTTACTCACTTGTAAGCTTTATAAATTGATATCGCCTACTACTTTTCAAAATTTGTCTTTACTAGTTACTAACCTGTAAAATTGACAGCTAACATGTAAAATTTTTACACGTTAGTAACGTTGTTGACGTATAAAAATTGTGTTTTGTTACTGTCATACATATTAAAAATAAGTGTCAAATTGATAATTATGATTTATAGTTATAATTTTTATTTGTTTCTGGAGTTTTGTTTTATTTTAAAAATACATATATTAATTTAAAAATATTTTGCTATTGATTACTAGCGACACCTATAACACAGTTGGTAATATAGTAATATTATGTATGAAAGAAATAAAATGACGATGATGAATACATTTTCTTATAGTATATTATTGAAACTAAAGTAAATAAATACGAGTAAAAGTGTTTTATTTTAACAATAAATACAACAGTAAAACCCGCCAAAGGCTTCTGGGAAATCATTTAAGCCAGTTTTTGACACAGCAATTGCAAGTAACAGATTTTGGTTATAATTTTAAATTTGATTTACAAGTTAGTAACAAATAAAATATTATACAATACACGCGAAGTAAATGTTTTACTGCCTCAAGGAGATGACAGGCTAGCTTAATCGGCTCGCCAGTCATTTCCTCCTTTCAAGAGTAAAAACAGTTTTACCTGGCTTGTAAAGTAAAATACTATTACGCACGAGTTGCATACAGTATTTTTCCTACAATCGAAATGTTAATGCTATATCTAATAATACTGAGTGTGAGTTGGCTAGCAACGTATTTACTTTTTACGCACTAGTGTTTAAAAAGTAACACTTTACACATTTTAAAGAGTGCGTAAAGTATATACTTTACGCACGGTTGTAGGAATTTTTTTTTTTTAATATGAACCATGTGTCCTAATTTTAACAATTCTAACTTGACATATTTTAGTAACAAAGTTTTGTTCGACTGAGTTACAAAATTCCATTTGAAAAAAAATTATTGTCCCAATGAATTTCACATCAATTCCTATCGAAAAAAAATCTCAGCGGAATTAAATTCTCAGTGAAAAAAACAATCCTAAAGTTTTATAAGTTTCCAGTTGCATTTTTTAATAATCAGTTCAAATCTTTCTTTTCCTTTTGTTTTGACAAAGTTTTAGTTCGAACCGCTTCCATAATGTGAATTTCTTTCTCGTAACTTTGTTCTGCTTTCCGGAGAAATTACAATGTCTCTGAAATGGAAGAATGAATACCAAGATTATCAATAAAATTTATTCTTTTAACAACATACTCGTACAGTAAGAATTTTAAATTGAAAAATTAAATAAGTACCTACTTTGGTTTTAATATTCTTTTCAAATATTTGACGATGATGTCATGTTTATTTTGAGTAATATTGATGTGCGTGGATACAGTTAACCGGAAATTATAACCGGAAGCAGTAATTATTCTTCGGTAATTGCTCTAATGCTAAATGTACATCATCACGTCACTAATAATAAGCACTTTACATAACTTCCTGCTATTTGCAGTTTGAAAAATTTGACGTAATTTTCAAATTGAAAAATTAAATAAATATGATTGAAATTATGTATTTTGCACAAAATTATGTATGAATAATTGATAATTTGAAATCTACCGTACATTCAATAATAGTCATCTATATCTTTTTTCATCCTATTTCCTCATCGATGATTAGCTAGTTTGTCATGGCAAACGCACTTTGAAAAATTTATTTGCAAACCCTATAGTTTGAAAAGTTGAATTCAACATTTTCATTTTTAAGAATTTTATGGCCGATTTTATAAAGAAATTTAATCTTCACTTAAAATTTATTTCTATAGTAAATTTATGGCCGGTTACACCAACGTAACTTAAATTTTAAACTTAGTTTAAATTGACAATGTTGCATCGAAATGAAATGTCAAATGAATTACAACACATTGCTGCCAAAATTTTGATTTGCATTTTTTTTTTTTTTTGTTTAAGCCTAGCTTAAAATTTAAGCCTTATTGGTGCAACTGGGCATTATTGAAATGAAAAATACAACGCTTTTTTTGATAGCAATGATTTAAATGTCAGTGGAACAGAGAAACTAATTCGAATTTGTTCATTTCATTAATGCCCTTTTTCACAGCAAAATTTTTAAGGAAAATTAAATTTCTTTTTAAAACCGACCTTTATCAATTTTTATTAGGAAAGATGTTAAGAAACCATGTCACCTTCCAAAGTAACTTTTTAAAATTTTGTTCTTGACTTGTTGTACCACTCGCTTACGCTCGTCATTTATTCTCAAATATCAACATTTTGAATTTTTCAAAATTAAAAAGTAGGCAGACGTCAGGTTCATTTATTCGTTGCTAAATGAAATACTTTTAAGCACTAGTGCTTAAAAGTAATATTTTACACATTAAACTGTCACTTTTCGCATTAAACTGTCACTTTTACGCATTAAATTGTCATTTTTAAACACTAGTGCTTAAAAGTATTTCATTTAGCAACGAAGATGACAATCAAAAAGTTGTTGTTATAAAACGCTAGTATAAAAAAATATTATGTACGAGGGCCACGCTAGGTTATTTCTAATATGGTAAAATTTAAGGTAAACAATTTTTATAACATTATGGATTATTCTAAACAATAATCGAATAATGTAAAAAAAAGACAAAATTTATATTTTCAAATATCGATTTTTCTTATAATTTATTTTAGGCTTAAATGATATCACGTTTTTGTGACATTGTGACGTACGAATTAGTGATGACATTTCCAACAAATATTATGCATATAGATATCCAGTTAACAGGAATCAGTTTTTCTGCCATTGACACGATATCAATTGTCATGTTCGTGTTAGTTTTATTATATTTTGTGAATTGAAAAGTTTTCTATTTCTTAAATGGCATCAGCTCCTTCTACGTCACACCCGGTAAATTTCAAAAAATTCATATCACGCTCAAATTAAATAAAAGAGTTCTCCAAATTTTTTATTTATAGTACAAAATAAAATTTAAAAAATGTATGCTATAAATATATCACTTCGATCTCTGGATAGTAATTAATAACCTGTTACACACTTCACAAATATATTAAAATAATATTATAATCGAATATCTTTTGTAGTTTAACGAACCAAGTAGTGGCACTGAAAGAAATCCGGCTCCAAGAAGAAGAGGGGGCCCCATTCACCGCCATCAGAGAGGCATCTCTGCTGAAGGAATTGAAGCACGCAAACATCGTCACATTACACGACATCGTACATACAAGAGAGACGCTTACCTTTGTCTTCGAATATGTAGTAAGTTAAAGTACAAAATACATTGGAATTTACCATTGTATACATACAAATACGAGTACGTAGGAGGTAGTGTACAAATCCGTAATCCATTCAATAAGTTTACGCCACCTGCGAGAGCTGAGTTAGTTAATATGAGTTCGAATAGCATTTGTCCAACAATTATTCAACAAATTTTCCCGTTCCATCGAAGTGCAAAACTTTCCTATATTGTATTTTTGTATTCATATAAATTTGTATATCAGCATGTGCACAAACTTTTCTTTAAAACCATTTATGTTCTACCTCTACATGCACAACCTGAAACTCGCTCAAATATTTTTTAAATATGATTTAACAAGAAAAATGAAAGTTTTTTTTTTCATTGTAATAATGTAATAACAAAAATAATAATTTGTTGTTATTTTCGTAAATAATTAAAAAGATTGGCACTCCTGTGACGTTAAAGTACAGCAAGCACGTCATTCATAACCAATAAGAAGACAGTTTGTCCACCATCTAATTTATATGTAGAAATAAACGTAGGTGATAGTTTGTCACTTCTTAAGCTATATGAATTTTGACGTCACATTCTATTTCGGATCACGTGATTTTTTCAAAATATTACCCAAATTTCAAAAATTAATAGTAAAATATCTGATGGATATTTCGTGATATAACTTAAATATTAAACTTGAATTAAATTGACAATATTGCATCGAAATGAAAAATAATATATTGCTGATAAAATTTCGATTCGTATTTTTTTTTACCTTGCTTAAAAATTAAGCCTTGTTAGCGTAACTGGCCATTAAGAACATTATTTTTTACCTCTCGCTAAGAGAGGTATTGGATTCATGCTAAAATTCGCATATCCAGATTTCAGTGTATAAGCACGATTTAAGGTCCCTAGAATCCGATTATAACATTTTTAAAATGATGTCTGTGTGTGTGTGTGGATGTGTGTATGTGTGTGTGTGTGTATGTATGGATGTTGGAGGGACGATTCCTCAAAAACTATAAGCCTTAAAAAATATATAACTGCAGTTTCTTCAATCTGACATTCCTGGGAAGAGCTGAAAAGGTTTTGGTAACAATTGAACAACCGGAAGTAGTAGTTTCTTAAAAAAAATCTTCTAAATATAATTTTTTGGGAGTTTTTTTTATTAAATATTGAAGAACATAAAATTCTCCATCTAATACACTTAAAATTTTTATTATATCTTGAATAGATTTAGAGATAAAAGACACTATAATTTATAGAGTACACTAATCGCAGAGGCTAAGGCACTAAGGAAACCAGTTGACAAATTCCAATGTTTATAACATGACACATGTCATTGTCAAATATCAACATTTTTAGTGACATTCTGATAGCTTTATCGGGGAAGTATATTTAACTTTTCTTATTGTTTTATTAATTAAATATTTGAAATGATAGGTAAAATTGTGGTAAAATGCATATATCCATCAGAAATACCGCCAATCTGGTTAACGAATTGGAAGAATCTATGACATTTAGAAACTTCCTCATACAATGAAAAATAGATATAATTAGAATTATATGTGTGCAGAAGACATGTTAAATACAATAAAAAACAATATTTGAGTAAAGTTCTGTCATTTTTTGTTATAAAACGACGGTTCGAAAGTAAAGTGTAATACAATACTTATATAGCCTAATATGGAAATGGCGAGAGGTCTTGTGCTGGCCACAACAGATTTTTTTAATTAAGTACTTCGACTTATGCCCAGTTGCACCAACAAAACTTAAATTTTAAGCTAGACTCGCTAGTTTAAATAAATAAATGCAAATCGAAATTTTAACAGCAATACAGTATGTCCCATTTAGAAGTGCCACCATTGGGATCTCGAGAACTATAAGAGATACGATGTCGGTTAAATGGAACTTTTTGTGCGCCTTTGGGAGGCCGTCTCAGATGTGCTTTTGTTTTTCCAAAAATTCTCATAGGGCACTAGATAATGACGAAAAACTGAATATTGTTGATTTTTTCTTTTTCAAATAACTTCTCAACTATTGATAATTGAGAAAAACGTTTCAAATATAAAAGATAGATATTTTTATTAACTAACCAGTGGCGTACGAAACAAATTTTTATATCCGTAAAATTTCGAGATATAATACAAACTTATATTTTTTTAAATGGAACCCATATCTGATTTTAGTCTCAAAAAAATAACTATTTTTTTCTCTTTTCAATGTTGTAAGGGTTATTATGTTTTATATTTATTTTGCCTTCAAAATTATTATTTTTTCCTTTTTTATTATTTTATTAGTATTAAATTTACAATTATTTTGAAAATATTGGTAGATTTCTATTTAGAAATACTCCTTGTATTAAAATAATTTATTTCGTTAGAAAAATTTACTCAAAACTCGTAGCAAATAAATTTTTATAATATTTTGTATCAGGTCGCCGTTGGCACATTATAGTGTAATTTGTAATTATGAGTCTAGAATAAAAATATTAAGTAATAAAGGCATAAAATAAATTATATCGATCAATTACAATATAATTAATAAAAATAATAATTTTTTTTTGAGAAATAATAAGAAAATTCACAAAAATAAAGAAAAAAAATAAATTTTAGGGGCAAAACAAATATAAAAAATATTAACCCTTACATCATTGAAAAGAGAAAAAAATAATTATTTTTTTGAGACTAAAATAAGATATGGGTTCTATTTAAAAAAATATAAGTTTGTGTTATATCTCGAAAATTTACGGATATAAAAATTTATTTCGTACGCCACTGATTAGCTAATAAAAATGTATATCTTTTATATTTGAAACGTTTTTATCAATTAGTAATAGTTTAGAAGTTATTTGAAAAAGAAAAAATCAACAATAATCAGTTTTTCGTCATTATCTAGTGCCCTATGAGAAATTTTGGAAAAACAAAAGCACATCTGAGATGGCCTCCCAAAGGCGTACAAAAAGTTCCATTTAACCGACATCGTATCTCTTATAGTTTTCGAGATCCCAATGGTGGCACCTCTAAATGGGACACACTGTATATTATAATTCATTTCCATGCAATATTGTCAATTTAAGCCGAGTTTAATATTTAAGTTACGTTGGTGCAACCGGCCATTAGATGCTATATAAAAATTCGTTCAACAGCCCTTTTACTAGAACTAACGTTCTCATTTTTAGTAGCAATTTTTCGTCATCAACCTGAAAAAAATTGTATAAAATGAAATATAACTTGTAGAAATTATTGGGTGTTATTTATTTTTAAAAAGAAAGAAGAAAAAAATAATAGCAATAACAAACGTATATATTAATGAAATTTACAAGTATTTCTAAGTCAATCCCTATTCTATTTACGGAATATAAAATTATTTAAAATAATTGTAGTTTATTTTCATACCATACGTCGGCAGGACCATGTTTACATTGAATTTTATATCAATCGAATATCGATTTTGTCACTATTCTTTCACTTGGTTGTCAGTTTGAGAATGAAAAATTATGACATTTGACATCTATGTACATAATTATTAGATGTCACGGGCCCGTATATCAGCTTGTCAAGAAAGACCAACAAAGTCACATAACTGCTCGCGCCTTATAAATTAGTATCCCATGTAAACTTAGTAGTATATGACGGCATTACTTTAGTAATATTATTTGATGACGTGAGTCTTCTGCCTAATCATTATTACGATATTAAAACTATGTTCATTTCCAGCACACCGACCTTTCCCAGTACCTAGAAAACCACTCCGGTGGTTTGGAACAACGCAACGTAAAACTCTTCCTCTTTCAACTTCTCCGAGGCCTGTCCTACTGTCACAAACGACGAGTTCTCCACCGGGACGTAAAGCCGCAAAACCTGCTTATCAGCGAAACCGGTGAACTGAAGTTAGCAGACTTTGGCTTAGCGCGCGCCAAGTCAGTTCCCAGCCACACATACAGCCACGAGGTTGTTACATTGTGGTACCGGCCGCCAGATGTCCTCTTAGGCAGCACGGAGTATTCAACGAGTTTGGATATGTGGGGCGTGGGGTGTATATTTGTGGAGATGATCACAGGGATGGCCATCTTCCCGGGGATGAGGGATACGTATGATCAGCTCGATAAAATATTCAGGGTGAGTGAACATTATTTGTTAATGAAATATAGTCAAAAGCATTCTATTACAAAGAGCCAGTTTTACAATCTCTGGTTAAAATTTTAACTGTCATTTGAATTGGTGAAGCTGTCGGTTCTTGGTGAAACATTTTGTTAAAATAGTGAAATAATTAAAACACACTTGCTTAAGTTTCACAAATATATTTATTTGTATGCTTGATCGATTTCGGCGATTAGGCCATCATCAGAAGCGTAAGAAAAACTTAATAATATATAAATAAATAAATATATTTGTGAAACTTAAGATAGTGTGTTTTATTTACTTCACTATTTTAAGTGTCAGTTAAATAGACAAAATTGAAACTAAATGACAAATTGATCATTACCGTCTATAATACAATTCAATATTCAATTTAAACTGTATGTTAAATAAACATACAGTTTAAATTCTAATTCATTTTAATGCATGAGTTTAAAGTACCTTTCACATTATATTTGAACATAGCACAATAAGCTATTCGACCGTAATCAAAAATAATAAAAGTGTATTGAAAAAATGAAATCTGTTAAAGGAAACGGAATATTCCATTTTCTTTTTTTTAATTATAAATTACTCCCTTTAAAAATTCGGGGTGATTTGCAACAAATAATGCATTTAAAATAATATCAGGCACGAAAATAACACTTACCACAGTATTTATTAGATATTATCAGCCATTTTCTTTATTTTTCACAACACAAATGACAAACAATATTGCTTTTTAAATAGATGACTTGACGTCTATCATCGACGATTGTCATGCACAGCCTACTAACTTATTAGTTTTTTTAATTTGTTAAAATTTAATATTATAATGGTTTTTATTATTTTTTCTCAAAATTGAATAAAATATTGTATAAACTCGAAGAATTTAACTCACTCGCCCGTACGGGCTTGTGAGCTAAACTTTCTTCTCATGAATAAACATTATCTTAGCTCACCTGGTCTATAAATATCTAGTATGCAACTTACGTGTAAACAAGCTTTATGACATTCGTTCAGTAATTTCTATTATATCTCTAATATTTTTATGTACTTCAAGAAAAAATAAAACAACAAAATTTCGCCTATTGAATGAAACCAATCTAACAAATTTCAAAAACAAGAATATTGTTCATATAGTACGATTATATTTAAAGTACCTTTCTTCAACAAGATTTAATTCAAAATTATAATAAACATTATCTGTTTGTTTGTAGGCGTTGGGCACCCCGTCAGAAGAAGACTGGTCTGGCGTGAGCCGACTTCCAGGATACAAGACACACCTGTTGGAATTCTATCCAGCGCGGAAGTTAGGAATGAGTTGGCCACGATTACATGATGTGGTGCAAGGCGAAGCCATGGCTACAGCGTTGTTACAGCTGGATCCCACGCGTCGTCTCGGTGCTGAAGACGCCCTCCGGCACCAATATTTTAAGGGTTTGCCGCCCAAGTTACTCGAGTTGCCTGACGGTAATATTAATTACATTTTTTTTTAATATATCATTGTGTTTATTATTATTTAAAACCACAGCAGTTAATATAAAATTATAATTCTTTCTAAAAATAATCATTTAATATTAAACATTCAGTCCTCACACTAAGATCGGGATCTCTCATTTATCTAATCCAGCGTTTCTTAACCTTTTTTTACCGCGAACCATTTTGTATTAAACTTTTGAGATAGCGGACTCCTTAGAAATTAAACCTTTACAGCTTGATTCTCGGAAAAATTTAAGCTAACAAAATTTGCACTATAATTTTAAACAGTTATTTATCTGTCATTTGTAATCAAGTTGCCGAAGTTAAAGTAGTAAGGGCCGTTTACATAATCAGGCTCACTTTAAGAATTTAATTCAATTTACTCTAAGACTTTATCTTCATTTTAATGTAATGCTACACTGCTCGCTAAAGTGTTAAAGTTATATATGAAAACGAAAATGACGAATTTAAAGTGAGGATTAAGTTTATTATGAAAACGGCCCTTAGAACAACTTATTTAATATTTTTTTTAAGTATCGTTGTGAATAAAAATATGGATTAACCAGGGAGAATTTCCTTTAGTTTTTGGCAAAAATAATAATAAGGATAATAGAACACCCGCCGTTCTCACTTTATTTGGCAATTTGCGACTTTTGGCTATTTTTTGGACTTAAAATAATACGGAATAGATGATATTCATCTGAAGAAAAAAACTGATGTAATTCATTATTATTTTCAAAGCATTGCAAAAGAAGATTAATTGAGAACTTTTAAGAAAGTTGCAAAAGTTAGTTTGAACTTAGTTCAAAAATTCTATTAAGTATTTTTGTGAGTGAAAATACATTATATACAGTGTGTCCCATTTAGAGAGATATAATGTCGGTTAAATGGAACTTTTTGTGCTCCTTTGGGAGGCCATCTCAGATGTGCTTTTGTTTTTACAAAAATTCTCATAGGGCACTAGATAATGACGAAAAACTGAATATTGTTGATTTTTTTCTTTTTCAAATAACTTCTAAACTATTAGTAATTGAGAAAAACGTTTCAAATATAAAAGATAGATATTTTTATTAACTAGTGGCGTACGAAATAAATTTTTATATCCGTAAATTTTCGAGATATAACACAAACTTTTTAAATGGAACCCATATTTTATTTTAATCTCAAAAAAATAACTATTTTTTTCTCTTTTCAATGTTGTAAGAGTTATTATGTTTTATATTTATTTTGATCCTAAAATTTAATTTTTCTCTTTATTTTCCTGAATTTTCTTATTATTTCCCAAAAAAACATTATCATTTTTATTAATTATATTGTATTTGATCGATATAATTTATTTTATGCCTTTATTACTTAATATTTTCATTCTAGACTCATAATTACAAATTACACTATAATGTGCCAAGGGCGACCTGATACAAAATATTATAAAAATTAATTTGATACGAGTTTTGAGCAAAATTTTCTAACGAAACAAATTATTTAAATACAAGGAGTATTTCTAAATAGAAATCTACCAATATTTTCAAAATAATTATAAATTTAATACAAAATAAGAAAAGAAAAATAATTTTGAAGGCAAAACATATAAAATAATAATTTTTTTGAGACTAAAATAAAATATGGGTTCCATTTAAAAAAATATAAGTTTGTGTTATATCTCAAAACATTACGGATATAAAAATTTATTTTGTACGCCACTGGTTAGTTAAAAAAAATATCTATCTTTTATATTTGAAACGTTTTTCTCAATTACTAATAGTTTAGAAGTTATTTGAAAAAGAAAAAATCAACAATAATCAGTTTTTCGTCATTATTTAGTGCCCTATGAGAATTTTTGGAAAAACAAAAGCACATCTGAGATGGCCTCCCAAAGGCGCACAAAAAGTTCCATTTAACCGACATCGTATCTCTTATAGTTCTCGGGATCCCAATGGTGGCACTTCTAAATGGGACACACTGTATACAGCAATGATTATTTTGATAGCATTTCAAAATAAGATTGGTTATTGTTTGGGAACTTTTAAGAAATGAAAAAAAAATAGTCAAATATTGTAGGTTGTAGAAAACTACTTCGCACATATTTAAAATAAAATTCTAAAAAAAATATTAATCATGTTAATAAATATTTTATTAAAATTTAAAAGTATACTGAAATAATATTTATTGTTCTATTAACATAATATAAATAAACAAATATAGTACGTTTTATTATCGATTTCTGGATGTGTCATTCTGCTTCTATTTACAAATTTTGATAAATAATTACAATATATCGGTACCGTTAGGGCGTTTATGAGGCTTCACCTCCCGGGCTCTCAAAGTTGGCTTGGAGGGAGCATTATAATCATTATGTATATGTGACGTCACTGTATATAACCTTGAAATTCACCAATAAGAAGTGATCGTAGTACTACGCATCGGGTGAAAATCGTGAAAATACGTTTTATCTGGTTTGACAGTGCGACCGTTTTAGGTTTACGTTGCAAAATTTTGTTTTTTATGTTGTGTTTAAAAGTGCGTGAAATTTAAAGTGCAAATATTTTTTAGATGTGTCGATATTCAGCGTAGAAGGCGTCCGCCTATACCCAGAACGCAACTACGCTGGAATCAAGTGAACTCCAAGTATCCTCTTCCTCTCAGGTATTCCTCAACAGCGTTGAACGAACATGTCAAACTACTAGAAGATTATCGGACTCCTTAGAGCAAATTGTACAAAGAAAAGCTCCAGATCAGCACTGAGAGGCTTTCGGATTCATTTAGGGATAATTACGTTCTGTTGTTCGCAGTTGTTATTCACTGTGATTTGATCAATCCGTAAGTTATTTTTAGTTTGATTTTGTTTTATATTCCAAACACTTTTGAGACTGAGAAACACTAAACTTTTCAAAACACTCAAGGCTAGTGCATTTTGTTCATTTTCTGTTCAGAAGTCCGATACAATGGTTACGTGTTAAGATTTCATATTTAGAAAATTTAAGACCAGTTAGCGAAATCTTTAAGATAAAATGTTACGTTGCACACTGTTAAAGGTATTTGCACATGATTATTTTATTGAATCCCGATTTATCAATCAGAATACGTATGGACTTGGTCATTATTCGACTGCACGGCAAAATAATTATTCGTATTCATTTTCTTTTATTATTCTGCAAACAAACGTTTGAAAACATCTCCATAAGATAGATAATTGTTATGTAAATATATAATATGGTAAAATGTAATGGAATAATTTTTTTGTATCGAGTAATGATTAAGGTTTGCAGGGTGTTCCAACTGGGAACAACAGTTCACATCCACCACTTACTTATGAGTTGTTTTAGACGCGTTAACATTCGACATGCACATTCATTCCTTCCATGGTGCTCAATTACTTATAAGAGGACTCTTAACTCAATCCAACCCTGTTAGCTGATTGATCAAACTTATATATAATATACGATGCTGTGTTTGGTGATGTACAGAAACGACAAACTAAATGACATTTACCTGAACTGATTTCTTTGGTTAGCTCTTAATGGGGACGTTTCCCCCTTTTTTTATTTTTTGATAGTGTTTTGTAACACGATAAAATGTGTATTTCTCTTTTTGTATGTTATTACTGGGGGAAATTTTTTTCTCCTGAGTGACGTCACGGTGGCTTAAAATGATAACGAAGCCATGGATGCGGTGTGAAGGCTTGTTTATGGTGGATTTAATATATAAATTTAGATTTATAATTTAGATTTTTAGTGTATTGGTTCATGATGAATTTAGATTTACAAATGAATGCAATCAAATAGGTAATACTTATTTACATATTAAGGCAGGGAAGTTCATCTTTTCATGACGAATATAAGCGCAAATAACCATAATGAGTCATGAAAAGGAACTTCAATGACGAGATAAGTATTAATTTCTTCTGAAATCGTATAAGAATTCAAAATTACTGAATGGTACATCGAAATAGTAATTTATTGGTCGTAAAGTTTACACTTTTTACCAAGAATTGGCAATTCACTTCATTTCAGTCAGATTTGAAAATTAATATTAATAAATATGTTCCTAAACAAATTATTACAAATGGTACTAAAAATATATAAATAAATTAGCAAATAAATAAAGAACCTAAATCTGTAATCTGTATAATGTTTAAAACAATGGTACATATAACCTATTTTCATTTAACAAGTAAATGATATTGAAAACTTAATGAACTCTATTTAAAATTGTACAAGAATTTAAAACAAATGTATACTAGACTTCATTTATTTTTATTTTATAATTGTATTTCATATTAAAACGTAAAATGTGTTTGTAAAAATAAATTTGCCTAGGCAGGGAAGTAGTAGATTACATGACGATTTGAGGAAAATTATATTCTTCAATGATTTGGTTTTCTTGTCATAGAAATTACGGAGCAATTCTATATCAAAAACCAGTTCCATACCTAATTTACATTGGATATCCAATATGAATTATATTCATTATATAAATTACATAAATTTTTTTAAGTATTTTTTATATTGTCAACAAGTGTCACATCATTTTGTTTATTTCAATTTGAAAGAAAACTGTATTCTGATTGGTGAGATTTAAAAAAATTAAAATAAAATTTCAAATATAAAAATTTGTAAATCTAAATACATCATAAACAACAAATGTATTTATGAACATTTTATATTTATTTATTTATCACCCAACAGGAAATGACTCCCAATTACAGAGTAATATTAAATTAGAATATTCAGAAACAAAAGTGTTGTACAATTATACAAATAATAATAGCAAGTTAATGGCATACAAAAATATAAGAAAAATATATAAGAACATGAAATATATGTGTAATTCAACTAATTAGCCGAATGATTTCTCAAGCACATTTTTAAATTTATAAATTAAATCCATCATAAACAAGCCCTTAAAGCGCAAGTTGAATGTTCCCGCTCAGAATCCACCGTGACGTCACTTATTTAAAAACAAAAATGTTTTGAATTTAAGGAAAACGTCCCCATTATCAACTGTAGCCAATTCGCAGTGACGCCTTTGTTTTTGTAATTATTAATTATAATTAGTCAAGTTCAGAATAATTGGTTTCAAAGTTGATTATGATGATTTCCTTTTTTGTATTTGTATATGTTTTTTTATAACTTATATGTAATTTTGTAGTATATAAGGATTTGTTGCTTTCTTTTATGAATTTATTTGCAAAAATAAAGGCATAGGTATTTATAAGTGTTTTAAATAATCTGATAGACTTTTTACAGATTTTTATTATCGTTCAATAAATACTAGCGAATCAGTAACGAATAGTTGTAAATATGGGTGATTTATGTCTATTTTAATTGTACTGTTCTGTTGTACTTTTTCTCACATACAGTGGCCTAACTTTATTGCCGATTGAAGCAACACTTTTTCAGTCAACATTTTTTATTCGGTGCTTCTTTAGTATTCAAACATATTTTACAAAATTGTAATATTTCCTTAATATAAAAAGCAATAAATTTTACTAAGAACTGATTTATAAAAAAACAATGCAAAACCAATAAATAGTAGATTAACTTTTAATATAGAATAGTTTTTATTCGCGTAGCATTGTAAAACAATTTTTATAAATAAATTTCTTGTTAAATTTATAGAATATTTAGCAAAAATTCAGTATTATAAATGTTGAAAATCTGTTTGAATATTAAAGAAGTATTTTTTATCATTGGTTAAGAAACGTAGAACACCATATCGGTGAGCAAATCTTCTCACCGGCTAATATTCTACATAATGTGGGTAGAGTAGCTTTAATCATGGCACTAAAGGTAATTCGCAATGCACCCATCCTCACGTTCGTCCAGTAACTAGCAACTATATAGTGTGTAGTCGATTACGATTATTATAAGAGACTCTGTACTGTATGAGTATTTACAAACCTTTGTTCAGCATTCACAAACGATCCAGCTGAGTGCACGCTTAGACAACAATTCAAATTCTTACATCTTTTCATTTCAATTCGTCATTAATAATTAAGTAATAATCAAGTCGAATATTGTACATTTGATAATAAGTATAGAACGAGAATCGTGGGTTTATTTCATCAATTTACCATGTTACATTGTAAATAGTTTAATAGTTGTTTATATTGCTATAATAATTATAAGAAATATCAAAATATTATCGAGTAATAAATGTCTTTGTAATACTTGCTTATTTTTATCAATGTAAGTATTTAAACAACTACTAATTTCTTATTTACTATTGTTTCCTTTTTTTATAATAATGGCTATTCTACCAATTTTTTAATCTTTTTTTTTTCTGATAATATATAAAAATCTAGGAGTATTGGTGAAAACGTGATGTTATTAGTAAACGAGATATGAATTTTTAAATATCTGAAATTATTTGTGACGTCACAGATCCGAGTTGATTATGTTTCTCAAACAGTTAATTCTAGGGGTATCTGCATTGGGCACATATTTTCATTTATTTTTTTTAAAACTTCATTCCCTTGTCAAATTAATTATTAACGAACACAGTAATAAAGAAAAATGTTTAAAATAAATACAATTGGCCGGAAACACAAGACTTGTTTTAACTAAACCGCTGTTCTTAAAATTTCAATTTTAATTATTTAATAATAAAAATAATATCAAATTTATCAAATTAGGAAATTTCTATTCAAACAATTATTTTGCAAAGAATCGTTTTTTAAACATAAGGGTGAAATTAGATATTGCAATTTGAATTTGACATTTCTTAGAACAGCGTTTTAGTTAAAACAAGGGCAATATGTTCAAAAAAATAAATAAATAAATAACACTGAATAGAGAAACGTATGTTTGATCATTATTCAATTCAAAAGTCAATTTTCAAAATTGATCTTGAAATGTAATTTTAAGGAGAAAATATAATAAAGAATAAACACATTAACAATCTAAAATATCCGTAACTCCCCATAGACAAAATAAAAGGATCAAAATGAGATGCTTGTCTTTCAACGAATAATATTGACAAACTATTTTTATTTTTTCTATTTCGGTGTTCTTATAAACCTATAAAAGCACTATTAACACGTCGTAAAAAAATGTGTAAACGCACTATTTAATACAATGTAATAACGTATACAATCAAACATTTTTTAAAAATCTCATTGTAAAATTAGGTACCTCATTAGAAAAAATAGTATAAAAAACCGTTTCATAAGACTTGTGAATGCACTCGTCCTTTGTAAAACACGCCTCGCGGCTCGTTTTCCGAACTTGGACTATTAGTACGTTAACAGATTTCCTTATGATACTTGTTTTTTAATGTACTATTATGACGTGTTTTACGTTTATGAAGTTTGTAACAACACCAAAGTAGATAAGAAATAAAAAACCGCTAATTTCACGAAACGTCAAAACCAAATAACATAAACAATAACGTATAAAAATGTGCAGGCGTGATGAATTCACCCGAAAATTTTCGGGGTGCGTTGCGGGGACAGGGACGAGGTAAGCGGGTAGGTAAGGGTAGTAATTTAACAACGATTGGGGCGATAAGTGCTGCACCTATATGTAAAAGCAAAGCGCCTTTTCTATGTATTTCATGAAATATTTTAAGAATGTCTTTAGGATGACAGTAGTAATTCAAACAAAAACAACGAATAGTAGGTCTAAATCGACCTAATTCATCCGGAATTTTACGATAATCGATTAGGACCAGTGACGTTGCATTTACAATAATTAAGCATTTTTAGTACAACGAAGTAGAAGTAATATTTCATCATTTTCATTTTACTAAAATTTTTAGTTTAAAGCATGCTACCTTATAATTATTGAAGTTTATTATTACTTTGCAATGGTTGAATACCCCGTTTTTATTTTGAAATAGAATTTTAATAATACTCAATAATAATCTGACAAGTGCCAATAAATTTTATAAATATACTTATGTTATTTACTCCATAAGTACGTGAATTTTCCACGTAATAATTAAACAGCAGCTTTAGATAACCGGTTACTATTTAATTTCATTGGAGTGCTTAACATATTTGCATTGTCATATTATCTCAAGGACCTTTTTATTGATAACTTTATGTATTGTATTTAAAATAGCAACGGTAAATTCAGTAACGAGAAGTGAAAGTAAAATTTACAGGTATAGTACACAATCCATCAAGTAGCCTTTTTTTATTTATAGTTACTTCACTTGTCGCAAGGTAATAATCATAAATTTATTTTAATTTGACAGCGTTGTATTTTAATGGGAGAAAGAGAATATTCGAGATATGTATCCAAAATTGTCAGTAGATTTGCTTTTTCTGTTATAATTCTGTGAGTGCAATAAACATTTCATATTTCCCGCCTGCGCTGACGTTTGCGCTAAGCACGATGTTCTTTTGTCGTGTTCATGCATAAAATTTATTCCACTTGTCAGTAACTGAATTTTATAAAATATTTTCTTTATAGTATATTAGTAAAATTAATCTAACAATATCGTTGCATGTAATCCTTCAACAGGCATCTTTATTTAAAAAAGTAAGAAAAGTTTGGTTATCTTATCATAAAGAGCTACATCATTCACATATTTTATCAATAAGTATTTCATTCGAATGCATACAGTTTGTTTAAGTTTAACTGGGGTACGAGCAGTTACCGTTAAACTGAAACTGTTCCAAAATATCGGTACTGGCACCATCCGCAATATAACTAACTGTTATTGGCGCAGGCAACTTAGTATACCGTTATTTCTCTCAACGAACTCCGCCTCCACTCACGGATACAATAGAGACCACTCGGTTGTTAAGTCAGTGGATCATCACGTGAGACCCTCTTGTTTGTACACAACACACGGATCCTGCAACTCGAAAAGATCTTCTTCTACTCTTGTGCACAAAAAAGTGAAAATGAGTGACGCAAAACCTTTTCAACGATTGCCGAAGAATGTCGTTCCGAAACACTACGGACTCACGCTGATTCCAAATTTAAAGACATTTTCGTTCGATGGAGAAGTCTACATCAATCTTGAGGTAAGATACACATTTCTATTTTTATTTTCAAAACCATATTGTCACGCTTTTCTCAAAATTTGCGCTGTCATTAGTTATTTTTAGCTTTAAATACGAAGAAATATTTTGTGAAAAATTGATGGACTTTACCGAGATTTAAACCCGGGACCTTCGTATTGCCGGTACGATGCCCTGAGCTTAGTAAATTTTTCACGTGTTTTACTGCTTTATTCTGTTTTTTGACTTCAAATAAAAGTTGTCTACAATTAATTTTTCTATCACTGTTATTTGAAGTTATTTTCTCTAAAATAATCCATAAACGATTGACAGCGCTAAAACACTGTACATTTACTCCTAGTTAAAAAAAAAAAAAACATACCCTCCTTTCGGAGCATTGAGTACTTAGTAGACAGCGCGACACACTTTTAACTATATTCAACTGTCTTTGTACAGTTTTTATTATAATTTTCAGGTAAAAGAAGCCACCAAAAACATCGTACTTAACGCCTTAGATTTATGTTTTAAATCTGTGAATTTAAACAAAGAACATGGTACAAGTATATCGCCAGAATCTACTAATATATCTGGAGAAAATGAGACTGTAGAATTTGTTTTCCCTCAGGAAGTAACTGTGGGAAAATACTCCTTACATATTGTTTTTACGGGTGAAATAAACGACAAAATGAAAGGTTTGTACCGCAGTAAATACACGAGCCCTTCAGGCGAAGAGCGCTTCGCCGCCGTGACTCAATTCGAGGCCACCGACGCCCGAAGATGTTTCCCTTGTTGGGACGAACCCGCAATCAAATCAACCTTCGATATCACCCTTATTGTACCCCCAAAAGTAGAAGCTTTATCCAATATGCCAGTGAAGAAAAGTTCCCCAGTTAACGACTTAGTGCGGTATGATTTCCAAACCACTCCTGTGATGTCCACGTACTTAGTAGCCGCTGTGGTAGGTGAATATGACTACGTTGAAAACACTTCTTCAGATGGTGTTCTTGTACGGGTTTACACTCCTCGCGGCAAAAAAGAACAGGGTTTATTTGCTCTTGAAGTAGCGACTAAAGTTTTGCCATACTACAAAGATTATTTCGATATTGCTTATCCGCTCCCTAAAATCGATTTGATTGCTATAGCGGATTTCAGTGCCGGAGCTATGGAAAACTGGGGGCTGGTTACTTATCGGGAAACTTGTCTTTTGGTGGATCCGGAAAATACTTCCGCGGCGCGAAAACAATGGATCGCGTTGGTTGTCGGTCACGAGTTAGCCCACCAGTGGTTCGGGAATCTTGTCACCATGGAATGGTGGACCCATTTGTGGTTGAACGAAGGCTACGCATCGTTTGTTGAATTTTTATGCGTGAATCATCTGTTCCCCGAATACGATATTTGGACTCAATTCGTTACAGATATGTACATTCGCGCTTTAGAATTGGACTGTTTGAAAAACTCCCACCCCATTGAAGTACCTGTTGGGCATCCCAGTGAAATTGACGAAATTTTCGACGATATCAGTTATGATAAAGGTGCTTCAGTGATTAGAATGTTGCACAATTACATCGGGGATGCAGATTTTAGAAAGGGAATGCATTTATACCTCACTAGACATCAGTACAAAAATACTTTCACAGAAGACTTATGGGCGGCTTTGGAAGAAGCTAGCTCAAAACCAGTTGGAACCGTCATGTCTACATGGATTAAAAAAATGGGCTTCCCGGTTATTACCGTGAGCCGAAAGGATAATGACCAAGGAGCGGTTCTCTCCGTCGCTCAGAGTAAATTCTGCGCCGATGGTGCCACTCCTGAGGAAGAACACGTCTGGATGGTTCCAATTTCGGTATCTACCTCCCGCGATCCAGACGGAATCGCGTCTAGCATAGTACTTAACGCCAAGTGCGGTACGATTGAAGTCCCCAAAGTTCAACCGGATGATTGGATCAAGATCAATCCTGGAACGGTGGGTTTCTACCGCACGAAGTATCCCAGCGAAATGCTTGCCAGCCTGGTGCCTGCGGTCCAAGACAAGTCCCTACCTCCTTTAGATAGATTGGGGCTCTTGGATGATTTGTTCGCTCTTGTGCAGGCGGGGCATACCAACACCGTAGAGGTGCTGAAGATAATGCAAGCGTTTAAAGAAGAAGATAATTATACAGTATGGAGCTCAATTAGTAATTGTTTAGGAAAATTAAGGGTGCTGCTTTCCCATACTGACTGTGAAGAAGCATTTAAAGCGGTAAGATGATTCATTTATCATAATTTTCTTTTTTGTTAAACACTTGCGTAATAATTTATAATCATTATGGTGCAATAATAATGGAAATTTTATTCGCATTCAAGAATATAAATTACTCTTTTCCGCGATAAACATAACACAAATTATGCCATTTTTTACAAAAGGTGTTAGCATAAACTCTTAATCCATTGATTTAGCAATCATTTTTTCTTCCATTTTTTTGCCAATCATTTTATTCTTTCCATCTAGAAACCGTCAATCTTTTAACTCTAACTTTTTAAATATGGTATTCCAATATAGTAAAATTTAAGGTAAAAAATGTAATTTTGTGGAATATTTCACTCGAAAAAATTTTAACCAACCAAGTTATAGTATTTTTTGAATTTCGACCAATACAATCAGAATATTTTCGGTATTTACCGTGCACTTGGGATATAAATTTTTTTCTGACATGAGTTTTCTTGAAATTTATTTTGGCGCTAAAAAGGTTCGCATGGTTTGTGACGTAGGAGTGACTGATGACATTTCTAACAAATTTTGAACATTTAACTGTTCTGTTAATGGGAAACAGCTTTGCTGCCATTGACGCAATGTAAATGGGGGTACTATACTAATTTAATTTTTTTTTTAAAAGAACACGGTGAATTAAAAATTTTAGTGCAGACGCGACTTAAAAATTTTATGTAATAAGCGAGATATGAGTTCTTAAAGTTCAGAATTTGGCATGTGAAGTATATTTTTATATATGAATTTGTACGTTATATTCGTGAAGAAATTATTGTGAAGCATAAATAAATAAATTGCATTATTTTCCTAATAAATTATAGAACATTGAAACAGATCGATCATCTCGCTTTTATTCAGGCAACCAATCAAATTACTTAGAACATGCTACGTCAAACCAATTATTAATAGACTTGAATCGCTTGTAGTTTGCGTACTAATTATTATTTAAACAAAAAAAAATCATTTTTTCTATAGCAGATGTTAAACTGTGCTTTTATCTATTCAAAATAGTAGATAAAGTAGCACTTTAACGGCAAGGATAGATAAAGTAACATTTTAACAGGAAAGGTAGATAAAATACTTTAATTCTTATTTATTTATGTACAAAATCCATAACAACCCACATACATACTGTGATTTTAAAATTGTGTTCAATTAGTAATAACATATAATTGGTATTTTTTATTTTGTAACATCTGCTATAGAAAAAAATAGAATTTTATACACGACGATAAAATTAAATTATCGACTCTCGTTGATAAAATATAATTTTATCGTCTTGTATAAAAATTACTAAATACTCATTAATTTACCTATGTATTTTTACTTTCTTATCTAAGATAGTTAAAATTTGATTATGGTATAGTACCCTATTGTCTTGTTCGTGTTAGTTGTATTACATTTTGAGTGTTTACAAGTTTTCTATTTCTATATATTTCTTAAATGTCATCGGCTTCTACATCACATCTGGTAAAATTCAAATTTTTAGTGAATATTTAAAAATTTGTATTTCGCTTAAATTAAATAAAAAAGAACCCAAAATTTCGTATTTATGATACAAATAAGTAAAAGTTCAGAAAGTTTTTATAAGAATAACCCATTAGCATTTATTCTTATATTTTTAACGTTCATCAGGGTACCTTCCAGGTTCTTAAACATAAATTCATGTAAAGAAATATTTATTTTTTATACAACACAATAAAATTTTATTTTATCGATTAAGCACAGGTTTAAAATTTAATACAAATTTCGGTTGTATTGCAAGAAGATATCTCTCTGGTAACGTTACATTTACAATTGAAGTTGTTATCCCAAACCGTCATTGTTTATATAGGGTATCCCAAATCGAACGCCGAATTTAATATTGAAATAATTTTTTTTTTTGCATTTATATCAAATAAATACTACGTCTGCAGGATTTGGTTCTTTTGACAAAATTCTCAATGATGTATTTATAGATAGTCTGATCAACTTGATGGACGACGACCGGGTTTCATTTTTCAGTTAGCAGTTGTATTCGGTTTGTTGACATAGAGCTTAAATTTAAGATATCCCTACAAAAAGATTAAATGCCGAACGGAAGACTTATTCGGGAAAACTTCGCCAACCAAAAATTAAACCGAATTTGCGAACTGTCTCAGCAAAGCTTTCAATATTTTTGTAATAAGTTTCAACTATAATAATGCATTGTTTTTTGTGCAGCGTTCCATTTTGGCTAATTGCAACTATCATATATATGACATCTGTAATAAAAAAAACAACTGCCAACCGCAAAACAAAAAAATGACGCGAAATTTAAATACGGTGTTCGATTTGGAACACTGTAATATATTTAATTTAAATAAAAATTGATATTTTATCTACTCTTGCTGTTAAAGTATTATTTTAAATAAAAAAAACACTAAAATCTAGAAAAAAAACATTAGTTTAAATATTCATTTTGACGTACTAAAATGCTCAAAAAAAAAAATCGACAACAGATTTCGTATAACTGTTAACATCTAATCTACACCATAGTCGAGAAATTTACCCATATTTATTCCAATCCAATTATATTTCGAATATCTACATAAAAATACATCCTTTTCATCCATACATATTTACTCAGCTAAATAATCGAACCATCTTTAGCAATTTTCTCAGCTCTTTTTTTGAAATTGCACATTCTTTCGACAATGATTTACGATCATATAACATTTCCACGTGTATCTCGTAATCGCATATACATCATTTCCACAACAGTTAGTCTCCTTTTACGCTTCTTCATCCACGCCCAACATTCAATACCATATATTATTGTAGATACTTACATTCCATTAAAACCATACGATTATCTGTAGATGCATTTACATTTATGGTAAAGTTATCCAGAGTCTTTTCTTTACATTTACCGCGTTTATTTGTCAATTTTCCGATTAGTACGCCTCTTTTCTAAATAAGGTTTTCTTGTCTTGCAACAAATTATTATTTATATGTTATGACACGTGAATTTTTTTCTTACTGTGTAGGTTGGCACAAACCTCGTGCTCATATTATGCAACATGAATTTATCTTTATGAATATTTAAAGAAGGATAAGTGTATACCGAAACGCCGGTTTTGAAAGAATAAATGCTGTATGACAAATTTAAAGTAACGGGATACTATACCATAGTCAAATTTTAACTGTGTATTTTCACTCTCCACACCAGCTATGAGTTCCCGTGAGGTGACGCCTGGTAAGCGCCCACACGGTACAATATATCGTCATCATTACCGATGTCTACATGTGTTGTAGATACTGGCACACCCAGAAATGGGTAATATGCCGTAATGATATATTTATTTATTTTAATAATTTTAGTGCATTAGAAACTTTTCGGCGAAAATACAATATACTGGTCCAATATTTTTATGTACAGATTAGCATATTAAAAAATCTGTTGTGGCCAGCCCAATACCTCTCGCCATTTCCATTTTATGTTATATAAGTATTGTATTACACTTCGCTATCGAACCGTCGTTTTATAACAAAAACATTACAGAACTTTACCCAAATATTGTTTTTATTGTATTTAACATGTCTTCTGCACACATACAATTCTAATTATATCTATTTTTCATTATATGAGGAAGTTCCTTAATGTCAGAGATTCTTCCAATTCATTAGCAAGATTGGCGGTATTTCTTATGGATATATGCAGTTTACCTGCAATTTTAAATATTTAATTAATAAAACAATAAGAACGATTAAATGTACTTCCCAGAAAAAGCTTTCAGAATGTCACTAAAACTGTTTTTTTTGACACTGATATCTGTCATTTGCAAACTATGTTATAAACATTTGAATTTGTCAACTGATTTCCTTAGTGCCTTTGCCTTTGCGATTAGATTATTCTATATGTTACAGTACCTTTATCTATACAAGATATAATAAAATTTTTGAATGTATCAGATGTAGAATTTTATGTTCTTCAATAACAGAAATTTTCAATAAATAATATTTAGAAGATTTTTTTAAAGAAACTATTACTTCCGGTTGTCCATTTGTTACCAAAATCTAATGAGCTCTTCCCGGGATTGTCATATTGAGGAAACTGCAGTTAAATATTTTTTAAGTCTTATAGTATTCGCGAAACCGTGGTTCCAACATCCACACACACAGACATCATCGTAAAAATGTTATAATCGGATTATAGGGACCTTAAAACGTGCTTATCCACTAAAATTTGGATATGCGAATTTTAGCATGATTCTAGTACCACTCTTAGCGAGAGGTAAAAATGAAAAAATCTGATGTGGCCAACACAATACCTCCCGCTATTTAATTTTTATTATTTTAAATACATAATTATGTATTTACTAACGCTGCAAACTTTTCCATTGCAGAAAACTATTGCTTTATTTACTTTTTAAAATGTCACTATTATCTTTTGACATTGACATTTAGTGTCAGTTACATTCATTTGAAATATGAACTGTGTAACAAAGGAATTGTGTTTATCTTACGCTTCGGGACTAATAAAAAAAAAAAAAATTTTAAATTTATCTGAAAAATATATAGAAAAAGTATTAATGTATGTAGACATAAAATGCGAAAAATGGCATTTAATGGTATTTTTTGAAGAAAAACCTTTATGAGCTTCAGGTAAAGTGTCATTTCCGGTTATCCGATTTACACCAAAATCTAATGGCTTCTTTTCATATTAGAACAGGGTAGAAATACAAGGTTTCAGAATTTTTTGAATGATAGTATTTGAGTTAGAGCGAAGACAAAATCCATACACATACACACATATATATACACACACACACAAACACACATACACATACAGACATCATCGTGAAAATGTTAAAATTGGATTCTAGGGACCTTAAAACGTGGTCATTTACTAAAATCTCGATATGTGATTTTTAGCACGATCCCTATACCTCCCTTACCAAGGGTAGCGGGAGGTAAAAAACTTGGAAACCCCTTTGTTACGACATATTTCGAGAAATTGTTTCAGGTGACAAATAGTTGAATGTATGCTATACTTTCAGTACGAACGCGATCTCCTCAGCACAATCGCCAAACGCCTTGGCTGGGACCAGTCTCCTACCGAGACACACTTAACCACGTTACTCCGTGGCCTGGTGCTTGGTCGTCTAGTTTGGCTGGACGACGCAGACACCGTAGCTGAAGCAAAGAGTCGCTTCCAGCAACATATCTCAGGGGGTCCCACCATACCTGCTGATCTCCGCAATGCTTGCTACAAAGCAGTTCTGCGTTCTGGAAACAAGGAAACGTACGATACGATGTTGAAGCTGTACAGGTCGGCCGATCTTCACGAAGAGAAGAATAGGATTAGTCAAGCTTTGGGTGCCATTAGGGACAAGGAGATTTTGCACAAAGTCCTCAAGTTTGCCATGTCGGTAAGTCAGAAATATATTACAAGATTTACAGCCGTCCAGTCTTACCTGACAGTCGATATAAAGTTATTTTTTTCATTTTGTTATAGTTACTGACCTATTAAATTTTGAGAAAAGTTGTAAAAAAAAGTTGTTCAGAATTAAAAACTACACAATATGAGACTAAAATTAATCACAATTTTATTTTATTTTACGAAAAAACGCAAATTAAACTTCGCAAATTACAGCAAATTTTAGAGTGCCATTGAATTACTGATGTTTAATTTTTTTATTTGACAGCAGATCTCATTCAACTATTGTCAATAAATAATTTTATATAATTATTATATGAATAATTAAACACAAAAAGAAAGTATAAAATGATTCATGAATGGTATATTATTATAGCATTCAAAATTAATTATAATAATTAACAGTCCGATTCACAAAAAAGTTTAAGCTAATCCTCATTTTTGGATTAGCGAATTCTACTCTAATTTTGACAGTTTATATCTTAAAATATAGTCTAATCTATTCCTACTATTCCTAGTATCTACTTTTATTGATAATATCATGAAAATTAAATTTTAAATACCAGAATAGAATAGAATTCACTAATCCAAAAATGAGGATTAGCTTAAACTTTTTTGTGAATCGGGCTGTATATGTCAAAAGTTAAATGTCAAACAAAAACAATTATAACATCAGTAATTTAATGGCACTCTGAAATATGCTGTAAATTGCGAATTTTAATTTGCGTTTTCTTTTTTCGTAAAATAAAAAGAAATTGTGATTAATTTTAGTCCCATATTGTGTAGTTTTTAATTCTGAACAACTTTATTATTTACTTTACAGCTTTTCTCTAAATTTAGTAGGGCAGAAACTACAGCAAAATGAAAAAATAACATTGTACTCCTATATTACGGATTTCAAGTAGACACCTGGTATTTTCTCCTGTATTATTTTAAAAATAAAAAAAAGACATCGTATTTAAATACAAGAGATAGGCTGTAGAAAGATGACATTATTTATGACTATAATGATGAATGATATTTCTATTCTGAAATTAACTGTAATAATATGCTCGTAAACAAAAATATTAACCTATTGAATAAGTCCTATTGTATGTCTCATAAATAATATGTAATTACTTGTCTATCATCTGTCACATTGAGCTCATGAACAAAAATGCACTTGTGATATTGCAAATAATAAAATATAATTGCATTTACTAATTCGCATACTGAGCGCAAGTTCGAGGTTCAATTCCCACAGTCGACAATAATTATTAACAAAATCCAAGTAAAAATTTAAATAAAACAGATTGCGGTCCAGATCTACACTCCACAAAGGAGAAACGAAATTATTATGAATATATATCAGGGGTCATTACCCATTTCTGAGAGTATCAATGTGCTTTTAATCGCATATTTCTTTAATGTTATTTCTGTATTCTGTACCGTTGAAAATTTCAAATTTGTCATGGAGAAAGCATAACAAGAGTTATTTTCAAAGTAATTTTCAAATTTGATGTCGGTCAGAATTATTTTTATGTAAATTATAATTTGCAATTGATAGTAGAGTATAGTAGACTCTCCCCGAAATAATATGGGGTGAATCGTCTCCGTGCACGCACAATTTCGCATACTACACCTCTTCAACTTCAATTTCAGAAAAATTTACTGCAATTTCAGAAAAAGTAAATTCAATATCGGAATAGGTAAATTGATATTATTTTTCTGAAATTGAAGTTACTTTTTCTGAAATTTAATTTACTTTTTCTGAAATTGAAGTTGAAAAGATATATACCTACTTACTCGTTTATTTATAAATGGTAGATAGGGTTTTTGTAATAAAAATGCATTTTTATTAAGTAATAATAATTCACTTTATTCTTTTTTATAAAATTAATGTGCCAGAAGAAAACCTAAACGTTTACAATATTTATAAAGTAATCTGCGAATAAAAAAGATATGATGATTTATTTTATTTTGAAATCATTTCAAATAAATGTTATAGAAAATTAAATTCTACAGCTAAATCACTAATCAGATTTTATTTTCATTGACTACTAACCTGTAAAATCCAATTTGAAATTTTATAAATAATGCTCATTTGTAGCGATAGTCTTGGAATTTAAACAAAATTGTAAAGAAATGCATATCGTTTGAACTGTCAGAAATTAGATTTTCAAATAAAAATTACAATTATTATTCTACATCCAAGTATTTATTTTTATTTTGTAAGCTGTAAAATCGAAATTCTGGCAATTCAAACGATATGTATTTCTTTGTAATTTTGTTTAAATTCTATGGCTATCACTACAAATGAGCAATATTTCTAAAATTTCAAATTAGGTTTTACAGCTTATTAAATATGTAAAATAAAATCTGATTAGTGATTTGAGTGTAGAATTAATTCTCAATAACACTTATTTGAAACATTTTTGTCTAAAATGAAACAGGAAATTTTGGGCAAGGCAAAATTAATTTCCCGTGTTAGTCGCATACAGTTCGCTTTTTAATTATCATCTGTATATGTTGAACATGAAGTAGAGATTTTTTAATATTCAATAATTTATTTATGAGGTTTTTAACACAAACGTTTTTGAGCCACTGGTTGAATATGTGATTTTGTTTTATATTATTTTTAACGCTCTAAGTAATTAATAACTACTGTTGAATAATACATTAATTTAAGTAAAACACTGACAATAACGCATCTATTTTTGTTGATAAATATAAAGTTATACATAAGAGTTGCAGCTTTCGTTGCGATTTTGTTCATTTTTTACAGATTTACAAATCTGTAAGACTTACAGATTTGTTCAGAATTGCGGCATAAGTTTCATGCAGCTACTCGTAGCTCTCTTTTGTTTTTAATACAGTCGTAGTGAGATATTTGTTTTATTATTTTGAGTAAGTAATTTGAAATACCTAATAATTTTTCAAATTACTGCATATTCATAGAGTTCAAATCATTAATATTGGTATTACGTTACGTAATCACAATTATTTTTTATATTATAAAGAAAAATGCAAATATGGTGTTAGTAAATTCCCTTAATTTTATGAATTTTGAAAATAATAGCATTTTGTTTTTCTGAAAGGTATGAAAATATATCACTGAGTTCATAATTTAATTCTTTAATGCAACCTCTAACGAATAAGTGAATAAAAAATATGTTTCCATTTACAATAAAAAAGTTAGATCCCTTATTTTAACCCTTCGGAGGTTGCGGCTTGAATTATTCGTTTTCATAGAAAAAAGGTTTAATTCATCAACTCATACCATTATTTTGTAACAAAAATACCCCGGTAGTTTTTTTTTACATGAATCTTTCCGGATCTCTCAAAGCCGGCGCTACCTCCCGTGTTGTAGAAAAAGGCATCACTTCCGAAGGGTTAAGAACCTTTGGTCAAAAAAAAAAAAAATGTTCATGTGTCTTGTAAAACAGGAATTGTTTGCCAATTTTACTTTCTTCGTAAGTCTTATAGTTCTCGAGATAACAATGGTATCTATTTAAATTGAACATCTGTATAGTTGTAACAATTTTCTGTAAAAAAAATTAACGAAAATTTATCCTCGCAGGACGAAGTGCGCTCACAAGACACTGTCTTCGTCATCCTGTCCGTCGCCATGACCCGAGTGGGTCGCGAGATGGCATGGGAATTCTTCAAAGACAACTGGTCTGAGTTGATGAACCGCTATCAAGGCGGATTCCTCATCGCTCGCCTCGTCAAATGTACAACAGAAAACTTCGCCAGTGAAGAAAAAGCCCAAGAAGTGGAAGCGTTCTTCAAAGAGCACAAGTCTCCCGGCACAGAGCGCACTGTACAGCAATCTCTTGAATCCATTCGTAGGAACGCGGCGTGGTTGAGGAGAGACCTTCAAGCTATTCAACAATTTCTTGCGCAAAATTAATTATTTCATCAGCTGGGTACGTTATTTTAGGATACTTATGCCCGTGTTTGTACCTATTGTAACTAAAGATTTTGTCACACTGAATAATTGTTCTATAATTTTATCATATATTTATTTAAAATAAAGAAGGTTTCCTTTTTTGCTATTATGAAATTTGTAACAGTGGTTAATTGAATGGTAGGTAGTAATCTAAGAATCTTGAAGCGTAAATACTTTTTCAGTTAATGATTTGTGTTTAGCAGAGGAACGATCTACAGGTAATATGATTTACTTGTGCAAATAATGAACCATATATTGCTATTACCCTTCAGGGTGTTTTACAACTTCAGATGTGTAAAAAAAGCTTAATCAACATAGGTCTAATTTTCAACTTTTTTTGAGAAAGATGCCATTTTATATTACAATCAAAGACAACCTGATAAAAATAGTGACCGGACAAACTTTTGTCTATGCTACAAAAATACAAAAAAAAATTTATATGAAACATTTTTCTCAATTTCTAATAGTTGTTATTTGGAAATTAAATATTGGTTAAGGTCGCATCAACATTTTACTTGTACAAAATTTTGTCTGTGTCAATGTCAATAAATAGGCTATAAAAATCTCATAAAATTTCTAATAGCTAAGAAGTTATTTGAAAATTAAATTTTAGTTCAGGTCATCACATTTTTTTTTTTTTTAAAACAAGTATGTGCTTCAAAGATGACCTCTGAAAGGTAAACAAAAAGTTTCAATTAATCGAAGCGCAACTTTATAGTTTTCGAGAGAGAGGTAAACCCTGTAAAAACTTATTTTTCACTGTCTTATTCTCGGAAACTATTGAATATCGGCCCCTGTTGATTAATCTTTTTTTACTCATTTTGGTTTTGTACCCGAAATTGTAAAGTCCCTATAAATATTTTTCAGTATCAAATTAATACACATTTGCTTGCTAAACAAAATCTTATCACATAATAAACTTTATTTTTATTTCTCAATAAGAAACAAAATTCAAAAAGCTACAGTTTTTTGACACTATTTATTTAGCCGTTGTATACACAAAACAAAATCACAAACAAATTTAGCTCTCCTCTAGGGCTCGTATTACCAACAAATATTTAATGCGCATTTTATAAAATATAAATGCAATTTAAATTTTAGCAGCAATATTAGAAAACTTAAGAGTTAAAATTACACCAAATTTCACTCACACAGATTTTATTCTCACAAAAAGGTTTTGTAATATATTTCTTGACTTTAGTAAAGATCGAAATCTGTACTACAGGCTCTGAAAACATTCAAAATTTTTATTTCGGTATATTTTTGCGTTACCTATGCACTGATATCTAGTAGATAATATACCATGGATACGTATAGATAATAATATTTATATTGATATTAAAATAAAATTTGTGCATAAATTTTAGCGATGGCTACAAATCCTAAATGATTATTGTTAATAGCATGTGGTTAATTTTTAGCAAGTTGTTAAAATTTACCTCAAAATCTGTAAGTATTTATTTACTATTTATGTTACAAATACATAATACATAACTTTATTGGAGATGTCTTGGCGTACGACCAAGCGAAGCTAAGGAGAATGGTGAATTCCACTTTTTTTTATTATTTCATCTGAAGGTAAAGGTAAATTAAGATGAAAACTTGGTGAAAAAATTTTAATGAATAAACGAAAGTTTGAAAAAAATAGATGTGACGTCACGAATGTGTTTTCATATAAAACTGCTTTCGTGAACCTACATATGTTCTTGAAATATGTGCTATTTCTAAATTATATTTATAAAGTGAATATTATAACACTATAAGTCTACATAATTTATAATTTAAATTATTATTATAATTGCAGTACTTCAGAACTTTCAATCGCCAGTCAAAATAATTTCATGTGACGAGTCCCTGTAACAAAAACCTTATTTCCAATGAAGTATTTCAATTCATAATATTTCTTTATTAATATTCATTATCACAACTTTTTTACTAATTTCTATAAATCGATTGAACTATTCTGTAATCCTCATTACTTTCATGAGCATGACATAGGACTGAGCACCCTAAATAATGTATCATAAGGACTAATAATGAGCTACGTAGAGGAGTACAACATCAAATAATGCGTTTTTATTTTTTATGTACTTATTGGAAACCAGCTATTTTAATACGTACAACGCAGTAAGGTAATGTGCGATGTACTTTTGAAAACCAACTACTTTAATAAGTACAACGCAGTAAGGTAATATGCGACTACTCGTTATCATCGGAACTGCATGTATTAAAACTAAAACTTTGGTTACATAAAAATGATTCGTATTTATGATTTCACAAACGATTGATCAATTTCATATATCTATTTGTTAACATTTTCCATTATGTACATAAAAAATAGCCTGTTTTGTGCGTAAGAAAAACAATCTATTATTTTTATTGATTTACGCCAAATATAATTTTGTATGTGGGTAATACGGATCGTAACCAATCATTAATGTTCCAACAAAATAAAATTATGGTTTAGTTGCTAAAAATAAGCCACGTTACAAAATAATTTTGTTACTTTGCAATACTATATATTTTCGACTCAGTATTTACAAAATCAGTTAAGTTAAATATCTATCTTCTCTTTGAACATAAGATACGATTATACACGTATAAAAAAAAAAACTGGAGTATTGGATTTTTATTAATGAACTAAACAAAATCGAATATTTTTTTAACTCATTTATTATTCAGAAGACAAAATTAAAATACATTAGGTACATAAATATTTGACATTACTATATTTAAGATTTACGCTTTATAGCCTCGGCAACATCATCCTGAAGACTTGTTAACAATTTCCACTGTTCAATAGTAAGACTGATTCCCTTTTTGCCAGGTTTCAATTCACCATCAGCATCGTAATATTCACGAATGTCTACATATAATTTGCCTTTGAATTCGCGTACTTTTGCAAACTTATTTTTGCCCAATGACCAGGAATCTTCGTCCTCATTAGACTTAGATGATGAATTTGACTGTTTCGATTTTTTGGATGGAGGATTTGGATTACGCTGAAAATAACATTGCAGGTCAATACAGTAAAGTATAGGTTAGTTAATGAACTTACATCCTCTGGACCAGAATCTGAATCATCTGAGCTGTTTTTCTTGTTTTTCGGCATTTTGATGTTTAAATGCTATTAATACGTACAAATATCACTGACTACGATTTTAATAATGGCTGATCAACGTTATTCGACAAGCACTTACTAATAAACTTCGTTGCAGTTTGGTGGATACACCGTTACAGCGGGAAAAATTACAAGATGCGCATGCGCAGTTATTTACGACGCAGGTAAAATACTCCCTATCTTGTTCCAAGCTGCTCTGTTTAAAAGGGGAAGTGAAAATGCGGCAGTAGATTTTAAAGGGCTGGATGAATCATGAAACTCTTGAATACTTTTATATTGTTTTATTCATATCGCGATCTATGCATTCTGGCCATTCTGGCTTGGAGACTCACGCATCGCTCGACAAAATTTAAAATTGTTTGTTCACCTATTTTATTTTAATATTGTTTAGCAACTCTTTTGTTGTGAATTCATAAAAATTTTGGTCAAAAGGAGTTCTAAATGTTTATTAACAATATTCACAGTATATAAATTTTTAATTACGGTTCTGTTTTCGATGTATCAAATTATTATTATTATTATTATTATTATTATTATTATTATTATTATGTATTAATTATAATTATAGTATTAAATGCGCATTATACACGACAATAAAATTTAATTATCGATTCGTCAAAAAAAATTTGATTGCGATTTTCTCGTTCATGAATTAATGCTTCCCCTGCTCGATAAAATAGAATTTTATCATCTTCTATAACAAATAACAATTATTTATTCAAAATACTTATACATTTTTTTTATTACAGAAAAAATTGAGATTCCAAGTAACTGAGTACAAGTTTGTAGAAATGCCGAGTAGTTGAGATCGTGTTTGTAGAGATGTCGAGTAACAGAGATACCCAATAGAAGTTGCCGAGGAGCTGAGATAAACCATTGTAAGTTATGCTAAATATATTCATTTTTCTCTCCTGATAATGCTAGCCAACCTACATCCAGCTCCACCTATTTTCAGGTGATAAATATATACCCATTTTTGGGTAAGAGATATGGGTTTAATTTTAACCAAAATCGATTAATGTTTTTCATGCTTTTGTTAAAGCATATTAAAAGATCTTTCAAACAGCATAAATTTTATTTAATCTGAGGTCTAGTTTCTAAAAATATATATAACTAAATTTAAAACTGCGAAGTGGACGGTAGACGATTTCTATACTCTACTACATTTAAATTTAATAGAAATAAATAAAAAATAATATACAAGCCGCATGCAAACATAAAAAATTATTAATACCCAATATACATGCTGTTAATAAATAAATATACACACAATTTAAATTTAATCTACTGCGCATGACCAATTTTATTGATTTTTCGATCGTAGAATATCAAACTGATTCTTTACCATACCTGTCGGTACAAATTTTTTGCTATGGGAATATTGTTTATATGAGCATTTAAATGCATATTAAATTAAAGCCCCTTAAAAAAAACGCCTACACTGAAAAAAATAAACAATTTTAAGTGCTGCTATCTGTTTTAAAAAATTCAAATTTGTAGACAGGTGTTTTACTGTACATGTATTTAAATTTCTATTACTGTTTATATTTGAACGATATTGTTTTACTAATTCATTCATAGCTATTAGACTAGTGAAGGAAATATTTTGAAAAATTGGGATATGTATATAAGAAAGTGCGTAGAATCCAATGGCGCTATCCACAAATTAGTATCTCAACCCATTTTTGGGTAGCAAAAGTCTACCCATTAATTGGCGGGAGGTACAGTATAATTTTATAAAAAATCTATTCTATGGGTCAAAATACATATGTATCTAAATTTCATTAAAATATTTAAACTAATGTCTATTAAATTTGGGGTCGTTGACCCCAAAAAATACGACTTTCATCATTTTAAATCGTTTTCTACTAAGCTTAAACCACTTATACAATAATTTTGAAAATTATATAAATAAATTCGTAGAATTTAATGGTGAAGTCGACAAGTAGTTTTGGGTAGCATATACCCATCTAAGGATTTATATGTTTTTAATTTTATCAAAAATTGTTTCGTCGTATCAAAATACATAGGTGTACCAATTTGTGTTAATTATCTGCAAAGGATATACTAAATATTTAAACTTGTATTTGTCCTAAATTTACGGAATTTTGTCGGCGACTGCACACAAAAAATTCGTAGATTTTCGGTAAATTCAAAGTGTGTTTATTTGGAATTCCTTTAATAAAAAAAATTAAATTCGGTACATTTATGTAAGAATATACGTAGAATCTGATAGTGAAGTCGAAAATTGTTTATCTCTACCCATTTAAGGGTTGAGGGTACGACTTTATTTCTACGAAAAATCGATTCTTTTGGGTCATAATACATATGTTTACTATTTTTTTGTTAAAATATTACAACAGATAATTTAATTATATGAAAACAAAATTTTCAGAGGTCGTTGACCCTAAATGTGTAGCATTTAGAATCTTGTGTTACTGTTATTATACCAATAGAACAATAATTTTGAAAATTGGTATACGTGTACAAAAAAAGTATGTAATTCGAATGGCGAAGTCGACGTGTTTGTATCTCTACCCAGTTTCGGGTAGCATGTATCTAACCATTTAAGGGTTGAAGATAGGGATTTAATTTTATCAAAAATCGATTCCTTGATTCAATATACATATGAACAACAATTTTTTAATATATTTTGAATGTTACAGTTTTAATTGTAACATTTATCAACAATCGCTACTCAAAAATAGTTTTACTAATTTATTTATAGTACTTGATCCAATTATGCAAAATTTTTGAAAACTCCACCCATTTTATTTTTAATTACAAATATATTTTCTTATAACTTAGTCGAAATATTATTAGTTTAGCCAAAAAATGGATTTTCTCAAAATTATTAACACCAAAACAATACTGCTGCTGCACTCTATGATGAAACTTATGAACTATATTTTTATGTTGTGTTGTATGTCATTGGATGAAAATGGAAAAGATGGAAAACTTGTTAAATTTATCATTTTAAATAAATTAATAATTAAAATATAGTTTCATTCACGATTTGAAGTTTATTATAACTAAAATAATTTGACGTTTGTTATATCTGTAATAAGATGTCTCTACCTGTATTACGGCAAATCTGACCTTCATGAAATCCAGGACTGTAATTAAAAATTATTGTCTACAGAAAATGTTTAACAGTTTTTTGTGCCAAAATTTATATGTATTTCAACAAGGATAAGACAGTAGTTTGTAAAAAATATAAAATAAATGATCAAACTTGTTTATTTAAGAATATATACTGAATTATTGGCTAGCAGAAAAATTCCTGAATACGTCTTGTGTCATAGCAACAACTTATTTATGGAATGTGAAATATGACAGACGCTGGCGCCTAAATACCAAATAATAAATATAGGTATTTTTTCAAAATTTGCTTACGTATAATAATTTTTCAATTATATATTGTTATTATATGTAAATTAGATGTTAAATAAATATTATTGTACATATTATTCATTTTTTATAAGTACCATATTTCGTTACATACTTTATAGAGCGTACAGAATAAAAGTATTTCATTGTTTATTAATATTATATACAATAATTGTTAAGTATAACTTATTATAAACATTATGCTAATAATACAGTTTACAGAAATAAACATATAATACAAAATTATTATGTATAACTGACATGGCACCTACATTTTTTTGTTTTAATTTTTCTTCACTAAATTTTCATAAAAAGTTAATGTGTTATACATCAAAAGATTCAGCCAAAAATTCTGAGTATAAAAATATAAAATTCATAAATTATAATAATAATGTATTGCTAATACCTTATACATTTCATCTAACATTCTTGGATTTTTTTCAGTTACAATTTTCAATACAAAATTTTCATTAAAAGTTAATAAATTATACATCAGCAGATTCAGCGTGGAGCACTGAGTAAAATGATACTAAATACTTTTACTAAAATATTAAAGTAACACTAAAATTATTCATCTAGTCTTATTCAAGGTTATTCATCATTTTGTTGTTTGATGTCATCTGTTTGTGTTTTGTCTTCTTTGATTCGTCCCACATTTTTCGTCTATATAAAAACAACCCCTGGAGTTTAGTTCTGTAATATTTAATCCCTTAAACAACAATATTCTTTGCTAAACAACTCCAAACAATTGTGATGTTTCCATTCAGTACGGCCTTGTATTGTAATCATCTCATTTGGAATTTTGCAAAAAAAAAGTATAGGTACAATGATAAAAATAATGCTATGTATTGATTATTATACTCAAATATACATACCGTAACATAATACATAGCAATCTATGTCCATTTGGTTTAAGACACATTAAAAGCTGTAGCATCTTTACAAAAACCTATAAAATGAACCAATAGTGTTGTTACTAAATTTATAAGAATTATTGCCTGAAGCTCTACGTAAGAGCTAATAAATCTTGTTGTCTATGTTTAAAAACCGATGTTTTAAACCAGTTTCTTCCCAAACTAAGTTCAATACTCGCTCAACATCTGAATGAACGATGATTAAACATAAGATTCTGGAATCATTTTATCAGATTTTGTACATATGTTAAACTGTATTTTGCGTACATGTTTTTATTTATATATCAATAAAAGTTAATGTACAACAATTTACAAGTCCTGAGACTATTTAACAACAATATAGTTACAAATATTTTATATTTTTAAAGATACTTTAGAGAGAGACTAAAGAGACTTTAAAACAGTAATATCTTGGAATCAGCTGTTTTTGCAATAACATTTAGAATGAAATTATTACATTTTTGTAACAATTAGGGCAATATAGTAATTGGAAATATGTGAAACAATGTTTAAATATTGATTTTTACTAATAAATTATAGAAATGTTTAATGAAATAGTTCAATATGTGCCCCTATTCCCAGAGCCAAATCTACAATGAAAACACAGACAATTTATGAATAAATAATAAAAAATTGTTTATAGAATATTATAATATGAATAACAAGCATAATTTTTTGATAAAAATATATTGCAAAATTATTTAAACAAATACATAAATAATTGGTAAATATACCACGTAATCCTGACATATTATTACAACAATTTATTATTAATTACAGTAAAAGCAAGCGTGGAATATTAAAATAGGATTAATAAGGATCATTTTTATTCAAAATCATATTACAATAATTTTTAAACAATGCCAATAACAATAATCATCAATTTGCAATTTTCTGTGTTAACAGCTGATAGTTCCAACTTCAAGTCGTTGTCATTTCGCGGATTTCTCGGAAATATGAAAATCTACAAATGTTTTAAGTACTTTTTCATGAATGGCATATAAAATGGCATGTTTTTATAAAGATTATTTATCATTTAATGATAATTGATAATTCCACATCATCAGTCATCAATCTGAAGTTGGGTATCTTCTATCTCTCTCAAACACACGCTCACTTATGAAAGTTATGCCAGTCGACGCCATGATTCAGTCTAGATTCACCTCTCATTGAATCCACGTCGCTCTGCTCTGGGAAAGCGCCATCTTAGTTTTACTTTGTGGGAATTTTGCACAAGATTTCAAGTTTTTTCGTGTTGATTAACCGGAACTGGGAATTTAACAACAACAATAATTATTATTTAAACACTGTTTACGAAATTTTAATGCCATTTCATGATGAAATTGAGAAAGTGAACGTTTGTTTTAAATAAGTGATCAAATTTATGAACATTTATCGATGTTTACGAACAATGTTGAGCCGATAATAGTTGCTGAGAATATCGATGCAATTTTAAAAAGCTGTTTGCTGCCATTTTGATTTGCTGTTCTTGTTATTGGTCCTAGATTAACATCAAAGGTAAGACAAAATATATTTTTTTTTTAGTTTGGTTATGCTTAAATAGAAGCCCCGTCGCACATCAATTGGCCCACCAGTTTTAATTTAATTTTATTTAGTTAATATAATGATATAATAACTATCATAAATTATCGCCAATTTTTATTAATATTACAGACATTTTGTTGTTCTAATGACACCTACTAAGATATATTTTCTAAAATATTTAATTGTTATGTAGAATGGAATTAATAGTTACTTTTACCAACGAATTTAACCGTTCAGTGGTGGCCGATGTCGTGTTTTTATTGATTTAATAATGAAATATTGTTATGTATTGTTGCAAATTAATAACAATCGTAAGTTTAAACACCGTTTCAACTATAAAAATAGTTTTACTACTGTACTAAGTACTTGAATCGTAGTTCGTAGGTGGAATTTTATTCGTGATGTTTACATTTAATTGGGATTTCATATTGTAACAAATTAATAACAATTAATAAGTTTAAACAATATTCAAACTATATTAATAGTTATTTATGTTGATAATTTCGGAAGGTCAAGCTGTGAGTACAATTATTGCATATATATTTTGCCTGATACATATAAATATAGTTCAGAATAATAATTTTACTGTTTATTCAATGCATTTTTGTTCGTATATTATGCTGTTTGCAAATATTATTAATAATAATTACTGATTTGATATCCTACATTTTTTGTTAGCGATATTTTGTTAAGTGCTTTTGGTGACACTGCATTCCTTAATCCAAATCATTGCACAAAATGCTGGACATGTGCAATTGCATTTGGTGTGCTTCATCGTTTATTTTCCTTGAAAAAAATGCGCCAAATAAAGAAAATATATAAGAAAATGTGAGATCAAGTGTTAGTCAAACGTTTGAGATAATAATTGTTACCGCGGTTGATCTTATTACAACAATATAAGTGAAACATTTAGACGCTATTGTCGAACATTCTTGAGTCGTGAGTTGAATATTATTTAATCTACAATTAAATCATTCGATATCTACTTCAAAGAATTATTTTCCATGATTTTATGTATTTCAACGTGTTTGCATTTTTATCTATCAATATTTTATCTCATACAGACAAATATCTTTTAGAATAATATGTAATTTTATTCTGTATTACAATTAATTATTTTCTTTTCAGTGTGTTAGAGCTAGAAATCTATAGGAGCAGAGAACAAAAATCCCACCGGTTTCGAGCAGCTAGATATAATCAAATGTGAGTAGATATTTATCTTTTTCTATTTCTATAACATACTAGAGTAGTATTGGTCGTATTTATTACCCTTACAGCACGTAATATAAATTTCAATAAAACTATATTCACATATTCTGAACTTTATGTATTTGTAATATAAATTTTAAAAAAATCATAGGTATTTCGATAACTAAATTTGGTATCATTTTTATTGGTATAAAATTTTACGTTCGAATATTTATGAATAATTGCATTTTAAATCTCATCCCTTATTTTGTTTTACTTTTTAAATAAATTATTTACCTGCATTGAATTCACAAAATAAAGCATAATTACTGTGATAGCATTACGTATTACGTATAGACAGCCGGCCGGCGTTCCTAATTAAACTCGTTTACATCGGTCTGCAAGGTTCGCTCTTACTCGTCTAGCAGCCTTCTTTAAACAGACATGCATTTGATTTTGCTGTGAAAAATGCAATTATTGTTAATACATTATTGTTTTAATAGTGGAATATGGTTAACTATTGGTGCAATTCAATAACTATCGTAAGTTTAAATAACATCCCAACTCTATTAATGGTTATATAAGTTGATAATGTGTTTGTATTCTATTAAAAATCGATTCAGATGCATTTATTAGCAGACAATAATTTAATTTTTATATTTTTACCAATTTGCAGGCGAATGAAAATTGCTCATTTCCCGAGTAATTGAGTACGAGTTTGCAGAGATGTGCAGCAGTTGAGTACGATATTGCAAAGATGCCGCATAGCTGAGATCTTCTATTGTGAGTCATATATTTTTATCTGTTGATATTATCAAGGGCAATGATATCGCAAAGGCGCAAGTGCCATTTTGATATTAACAGTTGAGGAGCTCATGGCAAAAACAAAAAGAGTTTGATAAAACTATTTTTTTTTTCTGCAAAAAGTATCTTAGTCACAAATTATTACATTTTAAATTTTGGGTGGTTCTAAAAAAGTCTAGAAAAATGTATAATTATTATGTAATGCTCATCAATGTTCATAGTTTCAATTCTTTACATCTATTAAATAATTTTCTACTATTTAAACATGATCCTGAATGAAATTAAGATGGACTACGGTTATTTTTGCTAAGAGTTCTTCAAATATGCCCATTATATATTTTATGATCAGTTGCACATTTTATTATAAAGGCGTATATTTTAGATTATGTTTAACGGTAAATCAAACCAAAATTCTATTATTGATTATTAACTACAGTTTACTACCCCCCCGAGTTGCGTAAACAATGCGTTTCGTAAACTTTTACGTATCATGAAATTTACGTAATTCGAATTAGTAAATTTCTTAACGATAATTTCGTATACTCAAATCGGATAAGTAGCCGATGTACGTCATCGTTCTATTAACGATTTAATTAAATTAAATAATGAGAATTAACGTCCTTTGGTTTCTCATTGAACGATGACGTGCATTTCCTGCTTATCCGATTTGAGTATAAGAAACTGAAGTATTGTTTTACAAAGAAGCCTCTTGCTGCAGTATTTAATTATTGTAAATGAAAAATATAGGTATGGTGACTATTATTGTTCATTAAAATAAAACACGTATACACATTAACTACTTGAACAACGAATATTTACTAATATATGGACACATGTTACAATGATTACAATTAGAAAACAGTGGTATGTTGTTTATTTCGTCGTCTTCACGTTTTGTTCACGTCTTCCTTCTACGTCTACGTTTGTGTTGCTGTTTTTCGCGCGCACACTTCTAATCATGCGTGATCACCTGCAGTGCAGTATTTGTTCAGCTGTTATATTATAGTATAAAAGAATATAAAAAAAATCTGTTTTGGTCAGCTCAAGACCTTCCGTTAATTTGATGTATTTTGTACAAATCCCATACCAAAAGTTCATTGGAAAAGATTCTATATATCCAGTAAAATTGTAACACGAACATAATACAATTTTTTACAAATTCCATACAGAAAGTTCCTTGGCAAATATTCTATAAATCCAATAAAATTATCACATGAATATACATAATGTATATTCATAAATACTCTAAAAATGCTTATACTTACGTAACATTCTCTTTACTATCAAATAATATTACTACCAAGTTTATATCTCCACTCATTTTTTAATTATTGCCCCAAAAGTCAATATACCCCACATTCAGATAAAAACTTCAAAATTCTATGGGCAAAATTACATAATTACACCAATTTTCAGAATTTTTGAACACCGTATATAATCTCTATAGCAAAATAACTGAAAATGGCAAAAAATCGCAAAAATCTAAGGTATACCCCTTACGATTTTTTCAGATTTTGGCCATTTTCAGGGGTTTTCAACCTTTTATTCATAAAAAATGAACCGGTTGGACAAAAATTATGAAAATTGCTATACTTATGTATTTTTGTCCGTAGAATCGAATGGTGATGTCGCCAAATTCATATCCACCCATTTTTGGGTTAATATCAAGAAATGGGCAATTTTGAGCAAAACTTTAAATCTAAACATCTCGTGAACGAGAAGTATCTAGATACATAATTAGATTTTTGAAAATTTTGAAGTTTTTATCTAAATGTGGGGTATATTGACTTTTGGAGCAATAATTCATAAATGGGTGGATATATAAACTTGGTAGTAATATTATTTGATTTTAAAAATAATGTTACGTAAGTGTACGCATTTTTAGAGTATTTGAACAACTGTGTTAATTTGTAGAAATAAAAGTATTGAAATAAAAATGGATAAATGCTATAAAAAAGTTTTCTATATATCCAATAAAATTATAATACTAATAAATGCTATTTTTAAAAAAATTCCATACCAAAAGTTCCTTTGAAAAGATTCTATAAATCCAATAAAATTATAACATGAACATACACTATGTAAATGGCACTTGCCAATACCTTCTTTCTTCAGATTTCTCCAATTTTATTAGGGATCACTGTTTCTTACTCTTCTCTTTCACTCATTCCTGTCCAACACAATTTTTTCACACAGTTCTTCCTCTCAAGTTTTCTGCGGTACAGTCCTTCCATCTTCTCGTACTCCCGACATTCTGATCCTATACTTGCCATATTTGATTTTGCACTTGCATGATAAATAGCAAAGCTAACTGATATTTGAAAAATAATCTCTTTATAATGCTTTTTGACTATATCTATTGAATATGAAGGCAAATGTATAATCAAACCGTATAGAGAAGAGCATTTTCTTTAATATTTATAAAACATAAAATCTATATCCTCTACAACATTGTTTCAATATATACTCTCTTTTCTGTGTGTTTCAGTCAGTGAGTCTACGTCGCTCAAGATTCCAAGTTATTTCGTGTTGATTGAATGCAATTGGGAATTTATCAGCAACAATGATTATTATTTAAACAGTGTTTACGATATTTTAATGCCATTTTATGATGAAATTGAGGAAATCTACGTTTGTTTTGAAAAAAAACATTGGCCCGTATTCTGACATCTTGAAGTAGCGCTATTTCCGAAAAATCGCTACTTCAACTGTCAACTTTAATATTAAAAATAAAAGAAATAAAAATAAATTAAATTATAAATGCCACTTAAATCAAACATAGGTTTCATATACCAAAGTATGAAACCTATTCTTTTCTGTTCATAAAATAAAATAAAATTAAAAAAAATCGAAATAGCACTACTTCGGAAGTAGCGCTACTTCAAGAGGTGAAAATAAGGGCCATTGTGATATTTAATAACATTTGGCGAAATAAGTGATCAAATTTAAGAACGTTTGTTGATGTTTACAAACATTGCCGAGGCAATAATAATTGCTGAGAACATTGATGCAATTTTACAAGCTGTTTGCTGCCATATTTGATTTGCTCATCCTGTTACACTGGTCCTGGATAAACATCAAAGGCAAAGGTATGTGAAATTATAATGTTTTCATATTTATTTTTCGTTTGTTTATACATAAATACGAGCCCCGGCGCACATCAGTGGGCCCATCCGTTTTAATTTAATTTTATTTAGTTAATATATGATATAAGTAATAATTAACATAAATTATCAATTTTTATTATTTTGTCGTTCGAATGACGCATAGCAAGATATGTGTTCTAGTGGTTCTAGTTATGTAAAATTTAATTAATTTTATCAACGAATTTAACACTGCAGTGGTGGCCGATATCGCGTTTTTCAATATAAAAATAGTTCGTTTTGCTACTGTACTGAGTACTTGAATCGTAGTTCGTAGGTGGAATTTTATTCGTGATGTTTACATTTATTTCGGGTTTCATATTGTAACAAATTAATAACAATAGTACGTTTAAACAATATTCAAACTATATTAATAGTTATTTATGTTGATAATGAGTTTATAAACGCTGTGACTACAATTTTTCTATATTTATTTTGTCATACAGACAAATAGAATTCAGAATAACAATTTTATTGTTTATTTGTTCATATATTATGCTGTTTGCTAATATTATTAATAATAATTACCGATATCATAACCTACATTTTTGGTCAGCGATATTTTGTTAAGTACTTTTGGTAACACTGCATTCCTTCCAATTCATCACACAGAATGGAGGACATGTTGTGCTATTGCATTTGGTGTGATTTACCGTTTATTTTTCTTGGAAAAATTACGGTAAATTAAGAAAATTTATAAGAAAACGTGAGATAAAGTTTTAGTCCAACGTTTGAGATACTAATTGTTACCGTGGTTGATCTTATTACAACAATATAAGTGAAGCATTTAGACGCTGTTGTCGAACTCTTACATTCTTGAGTCGTGAGTTGAATTTTATTTAATCTACAATTAAATCATGCGATATCTACTCCAAAGAATTATTTTCCATGATTTTATGTATTTTAACTTGTTTGCAATTTTATCTATCAATATTTTGTCTCATACAGACAAATATCATTTTGAATAATATGTAATTTTATTGTGTATTACAATTAATTATTTTCTTTTCAGTGTGTTGGAGAGCTAGAAATCTATAGAAGCAGAGAACAAAAATTCCAGTGGTTTCGGGCAGCTAGGTATAATCAAAATGTGAGTAGATATTTATCTTTTTCTATTTCTATGACATACTAGTGTAGCATTGGTCGTATTTATTACCCTTACAGCACGTAATATAAATTTCAATAAAACTATATTCACATATTCTGAACTTTGTGTATTTGTAATATAAATTAAAAACTCATAAGTATTTCGATAACTAAATTTGGTATCATTTTTGTGGGTATAAAATTTTACGTTCGAATATTTATGAATAATTGCATTTTAAATCTCACCCCTTATTTTGTTTTATTTTTTTAAATAAATTATTTACTTGCATTGAATTCACAAAACATAATTACGGTAATAGCATTACGTATAAGCAGCCGGCCGGCGTTCCAAATTAAACTATAATTAAAGAATTTTATTTAATGTACATGATTTTATGTATTGCAAGGCATTTGCAATTTTATCCACCAATATTTTGTCTTACAGACAAATATCATTCACAATAGATGTAATTTTATTGTGTATTACAATTAATTATTTTCTTTTCAGTGTGTTGGAGCTAGAAATATATAGGAAAGGAACAGAGAATAAAAATCCCAGTGGTTTCGGGCAGCAAGAAATAATCAAAATGTGAGTAGATATTTGCCATTTCTCTATATTTCTGTATAGCACGTAATATAAATTGCAATAAAACTATATTCACATATTCTCAACTTTGTGTATTTATAATATAAATTAAAAACTCATAGGTATTTCGGTAACCAAATTTGGTATCATTTTTATTGGTATAAAATTTTACGTTCGAATATTTATGAATAATTGCATTTTAAAGCGCATCCCTTATTTTGAATACATTTGATTTTGCTATGAAAAATGCAATTATTGTTAATACATTATTATTTTAATAGTGGAATATGGTTAACTATTGGTGCAATTCAATAACTATCGTAAGTTTAAATAACACCTCAACTCTATGAATGGTTATATAAGTTGATAATGTGTTTGTATTCTATTAGAAATCGATTCAGATGCATTTATTAGCAAACAATAATTTAATATTTATATTTTTGTCAATTTGCAGGCTAATGGAAATTGCTGAGTGTTGGAGTAATTGAGTACGAATTTGCAAAAATGACAACCAGTTGAATACGAGATTGCAAAGGTGCCGAGTAGCTGAGATCTTTTAATGTGAGTCTTGTATTTTTCTGTATTGATATTATCGAGGGCAATGATATCGCAAAGGCGCACGTGCCATTTTAACATTGACAATTGAGGAGCTATTGGCAAAAACTAAAAGAGTTTGATAAAATTGCTTTTTGCAAAAAGTATCCTAGTCTCAAATTATTATTTTGAAGTTTGAGCGTTTCTACAAAAAAGTCTTAAAAAATGTCTAATTATTATCTAAGACTCAACATAGGCGCCGACTTGTAGGGTGCATGGGGCCAAGTGCACCCGACAAAATAATTTGTCTGGTGCAAAAGTATAGATTTGCATCCGACAAAAATTTTAACCATTAAAACAATTTATATCATATTTATATTGTTGTTATACATCTCAAGTTTCATTTGTTACTAATTATTGATTAATATAATTACGTGTTATACATTATTAATATTATTTTTATTTTCGCGCTGAACAAGTAACGCCATTTTATACAGCACAGTCGAATATAGGACTTTAACATGTAAAAACAGACTTTCGTAATTTCTTGCTTCCTTATTTTAGGTAAAAATGCTTCAAAGAAAAGTTTTAAATCATAAAATTCTACATTTGAAGCAATAGCAATGGAATTGAAACTAAAATTAGACATTTGTTAATTATTTTATTTCAATTTCATGGCTCCATCTCTATCGATATTTATTATTTATGAGATGATTTTCTACATTTTCATACCTAATTTCTGCCGTTATAAAGCATACATTTAATTTTGCTTATTGATTCAAATGAAGAATTTTATGCCCAACAATTTAAATTTGAAGATTTTTTTCTAAAATAATAAAATATTTTTTCCGACGACCACTACGAAAAGTACATAAATTCACACGATAAACTATTACTGAAAGTTGGTCATTGATATCAGAGAAATCTATTAGTAAAATAGTCAGTAGTGTTCATATTTTTGACTATATAGGGCAAAGTTTGAAGGTTGCAAAAGATGTACTTGATTTGTAAGTGTAATACATACATACAATGTTTCAACTATATTAATAGTTATTTTTGTTCGAAATATGTTGTATCTCATACATACAAATATTATTCGAAATAATTTTATTGTATATTACAATGAATTAATTTCTTTTCAGTTGAAATCAGTAAATCAGCAATGTTCAAACCACTGAAATTATATTCAGAGTTGAGATAAAAATCTAATGAAGCAGAGAACAGAATTCTAGCGGTTCAGATAGCAAGAAATCATCAAATGTAAGTGGATATATTTATCTTTGTCTGTTATATTTAACAATAGCAAGTTTAAACAATGTTTCAACTATATTAATAAATATTTGCGTGGATAAAGTGTTTATTTCTAAAAAAATCTTGCGATAATTTTATTCCAATGTCTTGCGTTCATTATATAATGCTCATAAATTAAAATACATATCGTCGGCTGATTATTGGAATGTGCCAAGTCCACTTTTGAAAAAAAAAAAAAAAATTGGATACAGTCAAATTCAGTGTCCCGGTATTTTTTTGTACCATGGCCAGTAGAAAGAACATCAAATTCAGTGCTTCCTGTACTTTAAACAGATTTATAGTTTTGTACCATGTCCCTTAAAATGACATACTCTAAAGCTTGATTCACAACCGCTTTGAAAAATTTGAATTTAGGAAATTTGAATTTAAAAAATTTATCATCATTCGCAATACATAATTTTTAATAGCATTCACAACCACTTTCATAACAAAAAAAATAAATAAAGAATAATAGTAAGAAGTTTGTTTACATGTCAGCCATAGAATGTCAAATACCCAGCTAATATAGATATGGACGAGCAGTTAATGTACAAATTTAATATTATAAACAACTATCACCTAATCACTAACTACATAAACAAAATAATGACAAGTACCATGGTTGCGAGATGAACTAATAATGTAGAACCATGACCAACTAGCTTAAACAAGGACAGAAGATAGTAATTTCAATTTCAAGTTTGGAGCTTGCAAATTTTAATTTCAATTTCAAGTTTGGAGCTTGCAAATTTTTGAATGTGAAATTGGTTGTGAATGATACTTAAGAATTCTTTTGACTCAAGTCCAGAGCCCAATCAGATTTCAAAATTCTGACATGTGCTTCTGGACATAGTACAGTAAAAATAATAATTTTTTTTATAAATTTACTATGTTATTTTGAACCATGTCCAGTTAGGTCCTTTTATATTTAAAAATTATAACTTAATAAATTTCATACAAAGTTAAGGAAAATGAAACTATGCAAACAAAAAAAATGTGTATTCGTTATTCATTCTTTACAATAAAATTTTAAATGTTTGAAGCAGTTTTTCTCGAAAGTAACATTCCAATAGTCGGCCGACGATATATTTGGTGTTTAATATTATTGCAAATTAATAATAATAGTGGGTGAGATTCAGTGGGTTGTATTAGCGTGTTTTAAGCTAAAACAGTCCTTTGTCAAAAATATTTTGGCAACTTTGTAATATCTGTCAGAATAAAGTGAGAGACCAAAGGATCAAATGAAGAAAAAAAAAAATTATTAACAGAAGTAAGAAAAAAAGGACAAATGTCAAAACTGATCAAAACGAGGATTGAGATATTTTAAAATTCATTAACATTCAGGTATGAAATATTTGACACAAAAAAATTTGACATATTTCTAACCTTATTTTGTAATAATGAGTTTCCTTTTACACCTTCCATTTACAATAATACTTCTTCATTTGACTAAAGGATATCTGTATTACTTTCCCTTTTGGTAAAATTTCTAAATCACAATTGAATCTCATTGATACATGTGGAAAATATTACAATGTTGCCATATACTTAATACAAGATTTAATACAGACCTTAATACAACCCACTGAATTCCACCCAGTAAGTTTATAGCTTTGTTCCAACGTACAGTTTGCGGACCGTTCATGTTACTACGCATCGGGTAATAAAGTACTGGTTTTGGACTGAACCAGAACAGCATTGTGTTGGAACGCACAATCATAAGTTGTGTCCGTGGCTTAAAACTGACATCTCTCATTGAAAAATTGAGAAAATTTTAATTTAATATTTTAGTTATCAATTTTGATATCACATCCGTCGATAGCACCAACTACCCCTGGAAATTCATTTTCTCTAAAATATTGTTCAATAGTAATTTTCTCATCATAATGTTTCATCTAAAAATATAATAATTTCAGTTATTTTCATAACAAATAGACATTTCAACATTAGTACCTAAATAGATTTCCTTTTTGGCATTACTAACTCTTCTATATCTAAATCTTCATCATCTAAGCAATCAGAATTAAAAATATCTGAAAATCCCTTTACGTCACTCATTGTATCAAAATAAATGACTAAAGCAACAGGTAGCAATCAAAATATTCTAAATAAATTAAGTTAGTATTTGTTTTTAGGCAATGCGCATGTCCCTGACTAACAGTGCAACTTAAAATTCACTGACTAATTTGACCGTTCACGAACCAGTTCATGTACGGTCAATTTTTTGTTGGAACATTCAACGCGTAGTACATGGTTCAGTCAAACTTTATGTTGGAACGCTAAATGCACACTGCGCATGTACCCAACAGTTCGCAAACTGGGTTGGTGGTGTGTTGGAACAAACCTTATGTTGCTGAGTGTTTATTTTTGCAAAAAAATTGCTAATGTACTAAATAAATTATTTGTTTCTATTTACGAGTCCAAACTCATAATAATTTAAAATTTGCACAAATGATTAAATTTCCAAATTCTTTCGGATACTTTAAATATGTACTTATGTAAAACTTTAAAAAACTGTGAGCGAAATGACTAGTTCGACCGGTATTTTTAGGGTCATCTTCTAGTCCAAAAAAAAAAAAAAAACAATACGTAAAAATCAGTAAAATTTACCGTACAAGACATATGGGATAATACTCACTGGAAAATGTGCAGGGCTTCGGAAAGCAATGCCTAATAGAATTAAAGCTGGTATTACTAATAAAGGCGATGTAACCCAATATTAAATGGCAGAATACTTGAATAACATATCGACGGTTAAGAAACAATACCTCGTATCTCCAATTTTAGCGTTTTTGAGTTTCTTATGGGATTCTGTCATACAGGTCATTTTCTATCGTTTAGAAATACCTTGTAAGTGCTATACCAACTATTAATAAAGCACTTTTTCTTGTTTTTCTCAAAATGAGTTTTTGTGACATACGAGCTATTGTTCCTTAACCGTCGATATTCAGTTTTTTAAAGTTTAAAATGTTTCTTTAATGCTCAATTTTACCATCTCTGATTAAAAGTTTAACTGCCAGTTAAGTAAACAATATTAAATCGGATTATTGACAGCAATTATAAATGCCATTTGACAGTTATTTCGTTTTGGTTTTGTTTATTTACCTGGTAGTTAAATTTTTAGCCAGAGCTGGTAAGATTGGCTCTAAACTAGTCAGAAATTTTTTGTAGAAATTTGGATAGGTTTTATAATTTTTTTGTTGAAAATGTTGGCCGGTCGAACGAATTTTAAATAGCTGAGAAGTCTTTAAGATAGTGTCCGGCAGTTCTGAATAAATTTTAGACAGTTGAGAAAAATTTAAAATAGTTTCCGCAAAAGATACGGCCAAAATTCATTCAAATTTGAACTCAGCCATGTTTCTTTGAGACATAAACTAAATTTTATTAAGGGTGCGGTCCGAATCATGCTATCAAAGCTTACAGTGCTCAGACTGCTCACAGCTGGTCCAATTTGATTGAGCGCGTTGACACACAGCGTGTATATAACCTCTGCCCAATTATTAAATTATGAAAAAATAGTTTTGATGGAAACAGTTTCCCTCATTTTCGAGAGATGATGAATGGATTCGTTTCCATTAAAAAACCTTTACTTCGCTTACAACTTCCATCTTAACAAAAACACTTCGACCTGTATTTTCACCTATCGATTTTTACTTCCCGTCACCTTTAGGTAAGGTAATGTTTTTGTTTTTGGTCAAAAAAATCGGTGGTGAGTTTTTAATGAATAGGTACATTTTAGAATCCCTACTAAACGATTTTACTATTTTTAAGATGATGTCTGTCCGTGTTTGTGTGTGACAATGTTTCTTCAACGTAAACTACAATTCTAAAAATCTGTTGTGGCCAGCACAAGACCTCTCGCCATTTCCATATTAGGCTATATAAGTATTGTATTGCACTTCGCTATCGAACCGTCGTTTTATAACAAAATATTACAGAACTGTACTCAAATATTGTTGTTACCTCTCGCTAAGAGAGGTATTGGATTCATGCTAAAATTCGCATATCCAGATTTTATTGGATAAGCACGATTTAAGGTCCCCAGAATCCGATTATAATATTTTTAAAATGATGTCTGTGTGGATGTCTGTGTGTATGTGTGTATGTGTGTATGTCTGGATGTTGTAGACACGATTCCTCAAAAACTGTAAGACTTAAAAAATATTTAACTGCAGTTTCCTCAATCTGACATTCCTGGGAAGAGTTTCTTAGAAAAATTCTTCTAAATATAATTTTTTGGGAGTTTTTTTTTATTAACTATTGAAGAACATAAAATTCTCCATCTAATACACTTAAAATTTTTATTATATCTTGTATAGATTTAGAGATAAAGACACTATAGTTTATAGAGTAAACTAATCGCAGAGGCCAAGGCACTAAGGAAACCAGTTGACAAATTCCAATGTTTATAACATGACACATGTCATTGTCAAATATCAACAGTTTTAGTGACATTCTGATAGCTTTTTCTGGGAAGTATATTTAACTATTCTTATTGTTTTATTAATTAAATATTTGAAATTATAGGTAAAATTGTGGTAAAATGCATATATCCATCAGAAATACCGCCAATCTGGTTAATGAATTGGAAGAATATCTGTCATTTAGAAACTTCCTCATGCAATGAAAAATAGATATAATTAGAATTATATGTGTGCAGAAGACATGTTAAATACAATAAAAAACAATATTTGAGTAAAGTTCTGTAATTTTTTTTGTTATAAAACGACGGTTCGAAAGCGAAGTGCAATACAATACTTATACAGGGTGGGGCAGAATGACCTCCCTGATTTGAAGGGTTAATTGTAAGAAAACGGTTCAAGATAAATAAAAAAGGTTTTTATTCCTCAAAAGTACATATAATGCCGTTTTATTTTCACGATGTTTGGAAAATGATATCGTCCAAGTGGCGGCCTTTGCGAGCAATGCACATATTGAGCCTTTCAAAGAAGTTTTCGGCTACTCTTCCCAGTATATCTTGCGAAATTCCAGCGATGACGTCCTCAATCGCCGCCTTCAGAGCTTCAAGCTACAGCTTTGACATATCCCCACAGAAAAAAGTCGCACGGGCTCAAATCGGAGGAGCGAGGGGGCCATGGAACATCCTCCCGATGAGAGATCAGGCGACCGGGAAAGAGCTCTTGCAGAATTTCGCGAGATCGACGGGCAGTATGGGCCGTGGCTGAAACCAGAAGGCTTCTATGTCGTATTCCTCGCCATACTCTTCCATTTTGGGGGCAAAAAGTTCTCCATGTCACAATAGCGAACCGAATTGACGGTAACAGAACAGTTAATCTTTCGGATTCAAAAAATACTTCCCAGAAAAAGCTAAAAATAAAACTGTTGATTTTTGACACTGACATTGATATCTGTCATTTACAAACTATGTTATAGACATTTGAATTTGTCAAGTGGTTTACTTAGTGCCTTAGCCTCTCCGATTAGATTATTTCCTCTAATTCGGACATACTGATTACGCGAAAAATATTCAAAAAATTCTCATGGCTTTAGTTTCCAAAATAGAAATTGTTATTTTGATTATTAATCTCTTACGTTTTTATCACTTTGCCGGTCTGTAACTAATGAAAGGCAAAAGATATATTAACGGGGTTTGCGCCATTCGATTCTATTGACTTTTGTACTCATGCGTATGAATTTTCAATTGTCGGTCTCAGCTAGTACAGTCAGACGAAGCAAGAAACCAAAAAATGGACACAAAATAGTCAGTTGTACAGTAAAAATCTGATCACCTTGGATTTAAATGAAAAGTATGATTTTCCCCTAATTCGGACATACTTATTACGGGAAAAATATTCAAAAAATTCTCATAGCTTTAGTTTCCAAAATAGAAATTGTTATTTTGATTAGAAATCTGTCACGTTTTTTCACTTTGTTGATAACAGATATATTAACGGGGTTTGCGACATTCGATGCTATTGACTTTTGTACATATGTGTATGAATTTTCAATTGTCGGTCCCAGCTGGTACAGTCCGACGAAGCAAAAAACAAAAAAATGGAAACTTCAAATAGTCAGTTGTACAGACTGTACAGAGAGTTATTTCCAGATTTACTATCTTTGGGGTCAGTTCTACCATGGGTTAAGCGTTGAACACTTACATAACATCCTGTATACGAAACAATATTGTTTTTTAAACAATTGTCACAAGAACCAGGCTGTTAGACTGCTATTTTTTACCTCTCGCTACCCTAGGTAAGGGAGGTATAGGGATCGTGCTAAAAATCGGATATAGAGATTTTAGTGAATAAGCACGTTTTGATGACCCCAGAATCCGAATGTTTACTATATAAACACAATAGAATAAAATGTTTCATAATAATAGTCAAGCTTTGAGTACAATTTTATAATTTATTAAACATTAGCAAAAATATTGGTATCAAAGGAAAATTTAAACAATAATAAATGTTTTTAAGTAATTTACTTATTAGAAATCTATTAAAATGCATTTCAGTAGCAAACATTAATTTATTTTTATGTTTTTGTCAATTTGCAGGTGAATGGAAATTTCCGAGTTCCCGAGTAATGGAGAACGAGTTCGCAGAGATGCCGAACAATTGAGTTCGAGTTTGCAGAGATGCCGAATAGCTGAGATCTAATGTAAGTCATGCTAAATAAATTCATTTTTCTCTTTTTATAGTAAATAATTGCCATCACGGTATATTACGTATTTGTGGCTGTGTCACTATATTTAGTACACAGATATCAGTAATGATGATAATATCAAGGACAATGATAGCATAAAGGCATAAGCGTCAGTTTAACAATGGGGTATTTTTAATGCAGAAAATTTTAAGGTAAAAAATGTTATAACATTGTATGTTAAAAAATAACTGAACTAATATGCGTTTTCTTGTAATTTATTTTGGCGCTAAAATATCACGAATCTATGAAAAAGATTATTAAATGATTGATGATTAATATGTATTGCATAAGTAATAAAACAAATTAAAATATTTATGTACTTGTAAAATTTATAACCGAAATGGCGGACTAGTCAGCTGTGATTTATCTTGTAGCTATATATTCTATTCCACGAGACCTTTCATTTTTTACACTGTTATTAACAAAGGAATAAATACAATGCTTGCTTTTTCACTTCCTAATATTCATTAATAAATAATAAACTAGAAAAACACTATATGCAGAAGCAACAAGATTATAATACATTTCAGAATAGTAAGTAAAAATTACAGTAGCAAATTATGAACTTAAAATAGTAAATAAGAATACTGTGATATTAATTTTAACAACGCGGAATTTACATAACATTAAAATTAAACTCATGTTCGACAACTAATCCGTACACACGAAACCACGTGGATTTGTTTCCCTTTATTGGAAGGTCTCGTAGAATAGACTATAGGGCAAACAATGACGTACACGAACCTTATACAAATTGTTTTGAATCATATTTTACAGTTGGTCCAAAACGTAAACAGCTAAAGTTTTAATATTAACATTATAAAAACTATTTTGATTGACATATTTACGGTCTGATATGATTGCCCTTGGTATAATTTATGTTTTAATAATTTTGTCGCGCGCTGTTAATTATATAATAAAAATATGAAATGTACATAAAAATCTATACCCGAGTTATAGAGAAATAGAATCATGTGTCTTACACTTTTTACGATAAGGGATTCCCAGGTTACGACCGTTTAAATCATATGTTTTCATTTGTCATTTAAACGCGGTTGTTAATACAGTAACGAGCATGGAAAATTTGAACGCGAAAAACAAATACGGACGAAATAGTTTGTGAATTCGAGCTCGTTGTTTGTGGATTTTATAATATTCTGCGTCATAAAAAGTGCGGAAAATGATTTCGAGTGCGATAGAACGAAATGAGGAGAATATCGCAGCTGCAGCGGCTAGTGTTGCCGATGAGCCAAATTTGTCGATTTCAAGACAATCTCAACATTTGGGGCTTTCTCAGACGTCAACTTGGAGAATTTTGCGTAAGGATTTGGGCCTACATCCTTACAAAGTCGTATTGACTCAAGAACTGGAGCCAAACCATCACAGATTGCGTCGGGAGTTTGCTGATTGGGCCCTTGAGCACTTGAAAGATAATCATGATTTTGGACAAAAAAATCATCAAAGACGAGGCGCATTTTTTGATGAATGGCTTTGTTAATAAACAAAATTGCCGTTATTGGTGTGAGAACAACCCATAAGTGTTACATGAAATGCCGTTGCATCCCGAAAAACTCACTGTGTGGTGCGGTTTATGGCATGGCGGCGTCATCGGACCTTATTTCTTCCAAAAATTGGAGCGATTGTTTGCGTCAGTGTAAACAAAGCTGTGGTGGATATTTGAACGACATATTGTTCCATACATAATTGCATTGTCCAAGCTTCAAAATAAAGCAAAAACTAAATTGATACGTCACACCGTTTTTGTTTTATTTAAAATTAAAATCCTATCACTCATAATAAAAGATCCTTTACAGGGGAGAAAGGGAGAAGACGAAAAAATTTGAAAATTAACTGAAATTAAGGACGGACAAAATTACGAGGCCGAAGCGGGAGGTACAGGACAGATTAGTTTAAAGAAAAATAAAGGATGGCGTTCAAGTTCTGTTGCTGAAAACCTACGTTGAAATTTTTGAAGAATTTTAGGAGAAAAAGAAACAGCAATTATAGAAATAAGAATTGTGGACAAAAAATCACAAACCAACAGTATGTTTAATTCAGTTTCTACCTGCAATGAAGTTGTTCAAGAAAAAGAACTAAAAACGACATCAAATGTTCAACTTAGTAATTTAAGTAATTGCGTTGTAAATATTTATAATGAATAAAGAATTTCATAACTTTATTATTTTTATTTAATTCTTGAAAGTTACTTTTTTAACCATTAGTGCGTAAAAGTATGTCATTAAGCAACGAGAATGACAAATTTTTTTATAAGGGTGTTAACAAAAAATCCGCACAAAGTTTAATTTATTAATACTATTTAAAACGTAATATTATGTGAAGCAACAAGCATTTTGTATTGATTAGTGTGATACCTAGTGATGCCGCGAGACGAGATATGGCGAGAAACAATCTACTCTCATCTCGTCTCGAATTTTGGAGACGAGATTTCTGTGCGTCTCGTCATATTTTTTCTTACTTTCGATCTCGACTCAAGAATCTCGAATTTCTCGAATTTATAATTAGAAATAGTAAATAAATTAACATTACAAGTAACATGAATATAAAAAACGAGTACCACGGATTAGAACATTATTTTACTAAGTCTGGTGTTTGAATGGTAGGTAAAAAATAGGTACTCTATAATATCATGGCTTTATTACCCGTTGTACCCTAATATTGGTAATTATGATCATATATTCGTAGTGTGGGCACTTGAAGCTGGCATGAAGAATATACCATAGATGTCACTTTTGTGCATTTTATTTTTACTAAAATTCAATAAATTTAAAATTAATAAATTAATACGAATGTAAATGAAGAGGCAATTAAAATATTTATTTATACCGACAAATATTTTGTTATGAGTATTTAGTATATTTTAATTAGAAATATCTTAATATCACAATCAAGATATTGAATTTCTACTCCCGTCTCGAGCAAATATCGAGGGCATTACTCTCGTCTCGTCTCGCAATATTGAGACGAGAATAAGGTTAATTTCGTCTCGAAAATGGGAGAAATTCGAGACGAGATCTCGAAAATGCGAGATCTCGCGGCATCACTACTGATACCACACATAATATAATTTTTCTTTCAGCTTTTATAAAGACTAAAATAAATCGAAATTAAATGATCGACGGCGAGTTATTAGCGATGTTTATTTCAAACAAAGGTTATAGGAAAAATTGTTCACCGACAATAATTTTGTAAACATGTACATTATAAGAAAGAAATATAATAATAAGAAACAGAAAATCTGTACAAAGTATAGCAAAGTGCAAGCGCTAATAAATCACAAAACTTGATGAGTGAACTGCATTTCAAACCTTGGAATAAGAATGTTGTAATTATCGATGCCGAATTCTATTTCACGCAATTTGGATTGTGAAGGAAATATGTTATTTTTATAAACAAGGCATTCATGCTCCTATAGTATTTAAATTTAATCGACATACGAAATTTCATAAGAATTAAGAATAAACTTCGCCACTTCAAAAATGAGAGTGTTAGCTGGACCTTCGAAAATAAATGAGATTAGAGGCGAATTTTTATGCAGGTATGTTATTTAGCTGTAGTAAAGTTGTTTTAAATGTTGCTTGTTGTAACTTAAATAATACAGTTATAAAGTTTGTGCAGATTTTTTGTTAACACACCCTTAATACGTTATTTTTCATTTTCTTAAGAAAATAGCGTTGGTTTAAATAGGGATATAAATTCTGCTATCTCATTGATCAGAATATACATAAAGTCACTAAAGCGACAAAATATCACCTGTTATCTATCAGTTATTAAATAAAATTGACTAAATTAATAGTTATTTATTTATCAAGTGTGTTAATGAGGGCGATTAATGATTGAGACATTTTGACGCATTTAAACTTTCCGGTATATATTTTGAAACCCGCCAAAAATGATGAAACAAAACCTAACCATCAGTCATGTATTACAGCCTCGATTCATGACAGATAAACAGTAGCAATAGTTTGTAGGTACACATTATGACGCTAAAGCGACAATAGCTATTTATGTAATAAGTTGCGAAATGATAGTGTTTTAGGCACGCAACGTGAAATTTGTACGCCCGAGCGTAAGCAAGTGGTACAACACGTCAAGTGCCTAAAACACTCATTTCGCAATGTATTACATACAAGATTTTTTATATTGGCGTTTTAAAACAGATCATTTATTCTCAAATAGGTAATAACATTTTGAATTTTTCAAAACTAAAAAGTAGGCAGACGTCAGGTTCATCTATTCGTTGCTAAATAAAATACTTTTATTCATTTTTGACGTTTTAAACTGTCATTATTAACGCCATAGCAACAACTATAAGTAACACTTTATTCACAACTGAATTAATTTTTTTTAAATCACTCGCAAAATTTTAACTCACTCTGCAACAAATAATGCATATAAAATAACATCAGGCACGAAAATAACACTCACCATAGTATTTATCAGACATCAGCCATTTTCATTATTTTTCACGGCACAAATGACAAGACAATAAAGCTTTTCAAATAGATGACTTGACGTCTGTCATCAACGATTGTCATGCACAGCCTACTAACTGAATAGTTTTTTGTTTTGTCAAAATTAAATATAATGGTTTTTATTATTTCATCAAAATTTAATAAAATATTGTATAAATCACGTGAGCTAAGAATGTTTATTCACTCGAAGAAATTAACTTACTCACCCTTACGGGCTCGTGAGCTAAACTTTCTTCTCATGAATAAACATTCTTAGCTCACTTGGTGTATAAATATCCATAAAGCACTAAGTAACCTTGTACGCATTAAACTGTCATTTTTAAGCAATAGTGCTTAAAAGTATTTCATTTAGCAACGAAAATGACAATCAAAAAGATGTTATAAAACACTAGTATAATAAATAAATTGAACATTATGGAAGTGGATTTGGCACTTCGGCTTTTATTGGTTGAACAATTTCGTCATACCAATCATATATTGGCAGGTGCTGAAATATATACCGGAATGTTAAAATGCTTTCCGGGCCAAGGCCGTTTTGGCTATCGAGAACACCGCGGAAAGTAAGAGATTTTTTTTTCGGATTCCCTGTAAATTTGATAACATTGCAGTGTCAATTAAATCATCTTCCTTCCATCCAATCATGTTAGCGTTATTATGAATTTCTGGGTAAAACTTGACAAATACACTACAGAAATCTACGATTCGAAAATGATGAGTGTGTATCTATAGTATTCAAGTTTGCGAGAAGATTAGAAGATTTAAAGAAAGATGAAAAAACGCCTCGGCCGTGCACGGACATCGTTTTTTGTCACAATCCTAGTGATTGTTCGAGTGGATTGGGTGCCTGGCATACTACAAGGATGAGAAGAAAAAGGACTGAAATGTGAAAAAAATGATTCATGGATTCTTCTTGAAGACAACGCGCCGGAACACGTCACATTTTTGACGAAGCACAATCACCGTGTTGGTACATCAACCGTACTCACTTGACCTAGTGCCATTTGACTTATTTTATTCTCACAATTTAAATCTGCGTTAAAAAGAATTAAATTTGAGTCCGAGATACAGTTATAGAAAAACGAGCACAGATTATGGACAACCTAATAAAAAGGCCTGCATGGAATATTCACATGGGGCGGTGTAGGGGATCGTAAACAAGACAGAAGAGATGATCGAAGGAATGACAGAAGAGGTGATCGAAAAACTGAGAGAAGAAACCCCAATATTATTTTTTTCGAGAGAGATATGCCCCCACAAGTTCTTACAAAGGGATTACCAAAGAACAAATATTGAAACTACTTGACGACATTAAATTACATGAATGAAAAAAATTAAAAATAACTTCGCAGTACAGTCTGAGGAGCTGCGTGTTGAGAAAATCTACACTAAAATTGGATACTCAAAGCCTTCTAGTTATCACAAAAAGTGATAACTGGTAATCTAAGATGCATGGAAAACAATTGTAACATTCTGTTATATTTATTATTATTATGTATTTTGTTAACTTTGTAATTCTCTTACAAAATAAACGTTGGTATTCGTAATAAATAGTGTTGTTTTATGTTTGATCTACTTCCGAAAACTTAATAGTTTTCGTAACCAAATTTTAGGTATATACCCAACTAAATCCGTAGATTCCAAAAATTGCGGTGTTGACTTTATATCTGTACCCGATATTGGGTACGGTACACTGAAATTATACATTTAATAATATGTAGTTGTCTAGTTATTTAAAAATATTTAAATTTCATTTTAAATATGTGAAACTATTTAATGTACTTCTTAATTGTATTGAACTACTATTTTAAGCTACTCATTCAGAGTAGCATAATAGCTATTTATGTAATAAGTTGTACGCACGAGAGTAAGCGAGTGATACAGCGCGTCAAGTGCCTAAAACACTCATTTCGCAATGTATTACATACAAGATTTTTTATAATAGCGTTTTAAAACAGATCATTTATTCTCAAATATCAACATTTTGTATTTTTCAAAATTAAAAAGTAGGCAGACGTCAGGTTCATCTATTCGTTGCTAAATGAAATACTTTTAAACAGTAGTGCTTAAACATTTTACGCATTAAACTGTCACTTGTACGCATTAAACTGCCATTTTAAGCACTAGTGCTTAATAGTATTTCATTTGGCAGCGAAAATGAAAATCAAAAAATAATATAACGCTAGTATAAAAAATTATTTAAATGTTCTTAAATTTATTCAGAAACCATTTAAATAAATCTATTGCATATAACCGCGTATTTCTCACCACTCTGTCCGTCGGATATTTATACAAGTAATTCAGTATCAAATTTGACCCCACCACGATTTCAGGCTTAAAATTGTAAGCTAAGCAGAGGCGTATTCATGTAGACATTTACATCGAAAATTTTGACCCGGAGAAATGCATGTTGATTTAAATCTTTCATGGTCCAAGCTTTCGCTTCAAATCAAGAGTGAATTGACCTTTGTTTTCGTGGGGTTGTATTCATTTATGATTGTTTAATATACCAGTTTAGTTAGTCATGTTTTGAATAAAATTTTATTGTGTATTTAAGTACTTACAATGAATTATATTCTCAGTGTTGAAACAAAAGTATTACTATCAAGTACTGTACTAGAAAATGTCCAAACAAATTAAAATGACATTTTAAATAGGAAAGTATTATATTATTTCTTAATTAGTTTGTACCTCAATGTTGCTAATTCTTTAGTTTAGATTAATATGAAAGACCTCTCCGCAAAAGTGGTGTTACTGGGGATCAAAGATAGTAAATAGGGATAGTGTGGTTCAACTTTTATTCTTTTTATCATTATTAAATGTATTTATTTATTTGGTTGGAACGGTTGGAACCACTAATATAATACAACAATACTTTACAATCTGCGAGTCGAATCGTAGAACAAAAATTAACTAGTTGAAATCTAGTTACTAACCAATATTATTAAAGTTGAAGGACTTTCTGAAACAATTCTATCTGTATAGTGCTGTGAAACATTTTCACTCGAGTAACTAAGCAATTGAGTAATGGTCCACTTTTCAATAGACACTTACAAAATTGACGTCACAGCAAGAGAGAGATAGAAGATCATGCATCCAAACAAACCTCCCCTCGTTGTCTTACGTCCCGTTCCCGTTCCCTGTTCCTATCTGTCATTGTGTTCGCATCTGTTATTCAGTGTTAAACCTAATTCTTTATTGTGATTTGTACGTTGAGTTTAATAAATATGAGTTTAAAACCAGATGTGTTTGGGGCAACTTTTTGTTTGATAATATTGAAGATCATTCGATTATTCAACTAAAACGATGGCTAGAGTGTAGAGTCTACGGCTGATGACAGGTCTTTGTTTCGACGGGGTAACCATAGCAACCTTGATTTCTATGCTTTGCCGTTAGAGGCGCTAGTGCAAATTGCAATTTTGTAAGTGTCTATTGAATTTTTATATAACCAGGTGACGGACAAGAGTGATGCAAAATAAGCGATTAATTTTATATAAATGGTTTAAAATATATATTTGTTTTAATTTGATATTCTAAAAGTACATTTGATAAAAGAGTAAGTCATGCACAGATTCTATAATGTTAATATATGAATGTTTCTCTGACATTTCTTGAGATAAACATTTATTTATTTCATAGCAACTGGCTGGTTCTTCTCTGAACTATTTTTTTTTTTTTATCAAATATCAAATTAAAGCAAATTTCGAATAATTATGAAACCATTTAAAAACTGTTGGACAAAATATCGCATAGTACATTTCTGTTCATTATTGAAATCACGTGAGAAAAGCTGTACGGATTCTCAAGTGTTTTGTGTAACTAATACATGTTTGCCATACAAAATTTTATCCAACAGTTTCTTAATTGGTTCAAAGAGTACCACAAACTAACAATTATTATTTAATAGGCGGACCTTTGGTTGGTCTGATGCATCAAGAAACTTGGAGAATTTGGGTGTAGTTTTCGACCCTTGAGTTTCAACACTGCACCAGACAAATCTTCTACGTCATAGGCGGTCATCGATGGATGAACTGGTAGGAAACTTTTTTTTTTTTTCATAATTGTAACTTTTATAAAATATTATCTTGTTCTCATACTCAACCATGAGAATTTATAGTCACAGGAATATGACTATATGCCTAAATATTATCTTGAACTCAAATTCAGTTTTGAGTACTATAGAAAACTAAATATAACTTTCATAAATATCCATATGCAATGTCAAACCCTTATATCACTGAATGTACATATGACGTCATATAAGACGCACGTTCGAACCACTGTCTCCCGAGCGCATGGAGATATAAACTGCATTTTGTGTGATATCCTGTTTTTGAGTACTACATTGAGAGAAATGTAACTTTAATAAATGCCCTTATAATATCTAAACAATTTGAAATTGAAATATCGACTATTTATCAATAAAATCAATATCTGGGAACAAATGATTAGCATATTTCTTTCAGGAATCGGACATCTAGAAGACTAAAATAATAGTAGCTTTATAAGTTCTAGTATTATTTACGTAAGAATGGCATTGCGCGCAATAAAGTGTATGCTTGTTAAAGATACGTACTTGAAGTAGTTTTTTTTTTGTCACACAGTTTATAAAATCTGTTCATAAGGCATTATATGTTTGTAACTCTATTTAGGAAATAATTTGAAACTGTCAACATAGTTCGTAACCACTGACGTGTGTTTTAACATTTTTGTGTCTCGGATTAATTTACGTGATGTATCAATGTTGGTTGCTTGTGCGACTCTTGATGCAGGAAAAGAGTTTCATTTCAGCACAAATTATAAAGCGACTTGATCTTGTGCAATGCCATTCGTACGTGAGGAATACTATAGTTTTAAGTTCTTGGAAATGTATTTTCAGGTTTTAATTAAACTTTGGCTCATCGCGCCGTCGAGCAAACACGCGTTTTCTTTAAAAATTAAAAATAAATTGATTAATTTGAAGTGCATTCCGTGGCGATCATCGTAAAATCGTGCGTCTACGGTTGCAGCGGTAACCGTACACGCGGCTTATCCAGACGATAGCTAGGGAGAGTGCTTGGGAAAAGAAAATACGGACGTATCGGGGGATGCTTGCAGGTGGATGGATGAGTGAGTCAGGAAGGAGGTAACAGATTCGAAACTTTGATGTGGGTGTTCGGGTTCCTTATTCAATTAACTTCACACGGTCAGAGGGGCTGGGTAGGTAGGGTTCGTGCGCGATAGCCATAATTGAGTGGACTGATATGTACAACGCACCGTCATGTGAATCCTGTTGTTATGGTGGATCGCTTCACACTTGTGTGAATGTTTCTAGGGACATTAATCCATAGTTGACACAGAAAGCTTTCTTATGGCCTTATGTGCTCTCCTCATCCGGAGGCAACGTAATCATCATTTAATGGTAATGGCAACGAATAGGTAAAGTTTTTGTTTGAATTAACTTTGTTGAGCACACGGGTTAATAACCGCGTTCGGTGTAGGGTATCCGCGAGAGGCGCGGGCGAATGTCTCCGGGAGTAGCTAGGTAGGTTGGCGTGCACCCTAGGTAGTTACATGTGACTGCTGCCGTGCTCTCTACCTAGTTCGGTTTGTAGGCCGTAAATGCTCTGCATCGCGTGGGGTCGGCTTAACCCCCTCGTAAACTTCCGTGAGAACCAACAACGGCGTTCGACGCCACGGCGTTCTCACCATTTGTTTAGCTCGTTCTCTTTGTCTCTCACACGCCTTTAGCTTAGTTTAATCTAGATATAAGATAGTTCGCGTAGACATAAGATAGCTTAGAAATAAGTAGGAAGGGTTGTTTTTGCTTTTCGAGAGAGAGAGAGAAAAATTAACGTAACTTGACATTTTTAGCCTTGCTTTGAAATCGTTATTAACGTAAAATAGGTTTTTTTAGATTTGTTTTTCTTTGAAATAGATCTTTAACGTAAGATAGGGTTTTTTGCGCACTTCACTAATTTAATTTGGGGGGGGAACTACAATAATTTAAGTTAGATTATAAGTATTATTGTACACGGAACTGTATTTAATAAATGGTATATATATATAAGGGAACGTGGGTTTGGCATTGAAGGGCGGTGTTTCCCTTATATATACTATTTATTAAATGAAGGGTTTCGTTTTTAGTTCTAAGATAGTTTTAAAGTTAAAAAAAAAAACTCTTCACCGCCACTATCTTCAAGATTGCAGTGCCGATTGGAGACGCAGACCATGGCTTCTTCTTCATTTGTTTAAAATGTATGTACAATAAAACAAACTTTTATTGCGTTTATTTTAAATTAATACCCATGTTCCTTTAGTTGTAAAGTAGGTAGTTTTAGTAAAAAATTGTAATTATTATTAAGTATTTAGACGCGGTCAGGGCAAAGTTAGATTTTAAGTATTGTAAACGAAGCTTTGTATTAATAAATATTATATATTTTGGTAAGTGGGAGGTTTGGGTGGTAACAAAATATATAATGTAATATAAAGTTTCGGAAACGGTCTTCATCTGAATAAGAAATCTTTGTACCTTTAAAAATGGGAACAAAGAATCTTATTTGGGGACCACCAAGATTTAATTTGTTAAATTAGTATTGTAAACGAAACTCTACTTGATATAGTATTATTTTACCTTAAAACTTAAATAATATAAATGTGGAGTTTCGTATTAGTTATAAAACTGAAATTTTTGTTACCAAATAAAATTATGGTGATATTATTTGTGTTTAATTCTACTGCGTCTTTATTCAGTCACAGAATAAAGATGCAAAATAATTAACAACAAATAATACAAATATTAAAATGTTACTTTTATTCGGTAACAAACGTTTTAGTTTTATAACTGAACCATGTTTGACACTGTCATAAATTGTTATTAGATTTGTTGACAAATTTAGTAACAATTGTGAACAGAATTATAACACAAATGAAACGTAAAAGATATTTGTGTTTAAAAATTCTGTTCATAATTATTTCTTACTAAGTTTGTTAACAAATTTGGTGACAATCTTTTAACGTTGCTAAACAGGCTTTAGTTGTAAAAGTGAAATGTTAAGTAAAATAATCCTTATTTTGATTGTAAATATTATTAATTTTGCATCTTTATTTTGTAATGGAAGTTACTTTTATTACAAAACAAAGATGCAAACAAGTTTATAATATTTACAATCAAAATAATGATAATTTTACTTGGTAACAATCATTTCAATTTTACAATTAAGCCTGTTTGGAAACGTTAAAAGATTGTCACCAAATTTGTTAACAAACTTTGTGAGAAATAATTATGAACAGAATTTTTAAACACAAATGTTTTTTACGTTTCTTTTGTGTTATAATTCTGTTCACAATTGTTACTAAATTTGTCAACAAATCTAATAAAAATTTATTATAATTTGTTAAATTAGTATTGTAAACGAAACACTACTTAATATAGTATTATTTTACCTTAAAACTTAAATAATATAAATGTGGAGTTTCGTATTAGTTATAAAACTGAAATGTTTGTTACCAAATAAAATTATGGTGATATTATTTGTGTTCAATTCTACTGCGTCTTTATTCAGTAAAGATGCAAAATAATTAACAACAAATAATACAACTATTAAAATGTTAATTTTATTCGGTAACAAACGTTCTAGTTTTATAACAACCATGTTTGACACTGTCATAAATTGTTATTAGATTTGTTGACAAATTTAGTAACAATTGTGAACAGAATTATAACAAAAATGAAACGTAAAAGATATTTGTGTTTAAAAATTCTGTTCATAATTATTTCTAACTAAGTTTGTTAACAAATTTGGTGACAATCTTTTAACGTTGCCAAACAGACTTTAGTTGTAAAAGTGAAATGTTAAGTAAAATAATCCTTATTTTGATTGTGAATATTATTAATTTTGCATCTTTATTTTGTAATGGAAGTTACTTTTATTACAAAACAAAGATGCAAACTAGTTTATAATATTTACAATCAAAATAATGATAATTTTACTTGGTAACAATCATTTCAATTTTACAATTAAGCCTGTTTGGCAACGTTAAAAGATTGTCACCAAATTTGTTAACAAACTTTGTGAGAAATAATTGTGAACAGAATTTTTAAACACAAATGTTTTTTACGTTTCTTTTGTGTTATAATTCTGTTCACAATTGTTACTAAATTTGTCAACAAATCTAATAAAAATTTATTATATTGTTAAATAGTCTTTTGTAATAGCAATAAATTTTAATTTTTAAGAAAGTCTTGTGTAATTTCTAATAATATAAAATATATTTGTATAGTTAAAAATTGATTTTTTTTCTAAGTCCCTACACGTATGTAGTTTTTAAAACGGCCACCAGGGGGCAGTGCCTGTCGAAAACGTGCCCACTTAGAGTAAATTTAAACCAAAAAAGTTTCATTCGTGAACATACGTACGTACATACATCATTTTGGCAATACCTAATGGCAAATTTAACACCCTAAATATGAAACGTACATCAATTTTGAATTAAATGTCTTAAAATGAGACGTATAGCTAATGGGAATTTAAACCAAGTATTTAAACATCTTTTTTATAGAACCTTTTCGTCCCATTTTAAAAAACTCAAATTCCCATAGTAAACGTCCCAAATTTACTAGGTTACATTCCCATTGGATATAACACTAAAATGATGTATGTACGTATGTTTGTTCAAAGTGCAGTAGTATTTCCGGTTGCCTATATTTTAGGCGCAAACCTCTTTCTAATAGGTGCTGCTTTCTGGCGGCCATTTTAAGAACTATATACGTGTAGGGGTAAAAAAATAAACAATTTACATCTAAATTTATATTTTATTGTGTAATATATTGTACATTAAGGGTAGTTTCGTGAAATACAACAATGTAAAGTACAAATAAACAATAAATAAAAGTATAATGTATACAAACTATTATTTAAACATCCCTATTTCTAATTTTTCAAGACAAGGGTAAGTATATTATTTATTTATAAAATACCTGAAGGGTAGTTACGTGAAATACAACAATGTAAAGTACAAATAAACAATAAATACAAGTAAAATGTATACAAACTATTCTTTAAACATCCCTATTTCTAATTTTTCAGGACAAGGGTAAGTATATTATTTATTTACAAAGTACATTAAGGGTAGTTACGTGAAATACAACAATGTAAAGTACAAATAAACAATAAAAACAAGTAAAATGTATACAAACTATTATTTAAACGTTCCTATTTCTAATTTTTCAGGACAAGAGTAAGTATATTATTTATTTACAAAGTACATTAAGGGTAGTTACATGAAATACAACAATGTAAAGTGCAAATAAACAATAAATACAAGTGAAATTTATACAAACTATTATTTAAACATCCGTATTTCAAATTTTTCAGGGCAAAGGTAGGTATACTTATTTATAAAGTAAATTAAGGGTAGTTACGATGTGAATTACAAATACAAGTAAAATTTATACAGACTATTATTTATACATCCCTAAGCATATTTGTTTATAAAATACAAATAAGAATACATACAATTTAAGCTATGAAAATAATAAACAATAAATATTTCTTAAACCAATACAATTTTTATTTAACAACCCGTCATTTATTTCAGGGGGATGTACCACAACAAAAAAACAGGGAAGTATGTAGTTATGTAACATTTATAAGGGAAATAAGACATGGGAAATTTTTTTGTTCATTCATGGTCTACGGATTGCAATTAGTCTAATTGATCTAGTCCGGCCCTTCTAGTTTTTATAGTTTTGGAGCTATAACACTTTCTTCCTAATCTAACTTTACCCAGATTTTGAGTCGAAAATTTTTAATGGTATCAGGATAACAGGAATGAAAAGAGTTCTCATATTTTAAATGTAAGACCGGATTCGTGTTCTACGGATCGTAATTAGTCTAAAAAACCCTGTCCGGCCTTTCTAGCTTTTATAGTTTTGAAGCTATAACACTTTTTTTAAACCCAATTTTACTCAGTTTTTGAGTCGAAAATTTCTGATGGTATCAGGATAACAGGAATGAAAAGAGTTCTCATATTTTAAATGTAAGACAGGATTCATGTTCTACGGGTCGTAATTAGTCTAAAAAAACCCTGTCCGGCCCTTCTAACTTCTGTAGTTTACGAGCTACAACACTTTTCTTAACCAAATATTTGGGGTCAATGACCTGAATTTACTCAGTTTTTGAATCGAAAATTTTTAATGGTATCAGGATAACAGGAATGAAAAGAGTTCTCATATTTTAAATGTAAGACCGGATTCCTGTTCTACGGGTCGTAATTAGTCTAAAAAACCCTGTCCGGCCCTTCTAACTTCTGTAGTTTACGAGCTACAACACTTTTCTTAACCCAATTTTTGGGATCAATGACCTGAATTTACTCAGTTTTTGAATCGAAAATTTTCGATGGTATCAGGATAACAGGAATGAAAAGAGTTCTCATATTTTAAATGTGAGACCGGATTCGTGTTCTACGGGTCGTAATTAGTCTAAAAAACCTTGTCCGGCCCTTCAACCTTTTGTAGTTTAGGAGATATGAAGCATTCCTTAATTAAAAAGTGTCGCATTTTGAGTCGAAAATTTTCCATAGTATCCGGGGAACAGGAATGAGATAGAGTTATACGGATGGTTATTTTATTGCTTATAGTGCTTAAAAAATAAATAATAAAATTTTGGTATAAACAAAAAAAATCAAAAAATGTTCAAAAATTTTCAAAAACCCTTATTAGAAAAAACTTTGCCCTACGCCCTTCAAACTTTGGTATGATGTAATTTGACCCTATATTACTCATTCGAATTCCCCTAAGGAACAGAGTTTTAAGGAAAACGCTGAAAACCCAGCCGTTTCCGAGATATGAGCCCTTAAAGATTTTTAAAGGGACTAACACTTAAATTCGTTAATTTATAGGGCTAAAGGGCCGGAAAATCGCTATCGGGGGGATTCGTACCCGCGCTTTCCATTGGCTTGCACAGAATTAGTGAAAACCCTTTGGTTTACAATATATTTGCCCTTCAAGTTTGTGGCGAAGGGCCTGCGCTAATTCCTGAACTAAAAGAGCTAGAAAATCCGGACAAGTGTTGTTAAATCTACTTGGATCTGCATAAATGAAATCTATGGTCAAATTTTCCCTAAGGGCTCAAATAAGCCCTTAGCCCTTTATAAAAGGGCGGACTCCTATCGAATGGTTATTTTTGTACCTAGAGAACTTAATACTAAAAGATAGCATAGGAAAATTCAGAAAAATCCTTAAACATTAGATATTTCTCTGTCCCTTTTCTTATAACATAGGAAAGGTAAGAAAACTATTATTTATTTATTCTTATAAAAAGTCATATATTATCATCATCCAGTGTTGTAGTTACCGAATCCTATTGCTGGGTGCACTAGGCCCTTCGCAGAACTTGTAAACAAACATAAACATTGTTTATTTGCGCGGCAAAGTACAAAAGATATAATAAATAAACACTTAATTAGAGTGGGGACATTACGTGATAATATTAATATTATGTTTTTAGAATAAAGACTTCAGTTCCTTTCAGTCTTTGGTGAAGTGAACAACGTGTGCTTGTGAATAATCGTGTAGTGCATATAGCAACGAAAAAGTTTGAAATTTTTATTGAAATCGTTCTCTATTTACATCGTATAGTTCGCTATATATTTTAAAAATGTTAGATTTACTCTATAAATTTTTTAAAAATTATTTAAATAACTTTAAATAATTTTTAATTTTGTTTATACTTTTTTAAAAAATCTAAATTTAATAAGTTAATAGTACACTAAATTTAAATGTTCATATGTACATTATTATTTACAATAAAATCTAAATATTCAAAATTCATTTTAACTTATACAACGTATTTCTGCTTCTTATAATTTTAGATATTATTTAAAATGTTGCACTTCCGTTAGTGTTCATTGTTTAATCCTTATTCAAAATTATATTGTGTCGTGAGTTAGTTTACTATACAGTTCCTGTATATTTAAAAGAAAAACGTCTTTCCTATTATTAAATTGTGTATAATTGTCCGTCAAATTGTGGTGTATTGTTTTACTAATACCAAGTGTTATACAAGTTATTCTAATTGGTGTGAGTGTTACGTAATATTTACTACAAAGTGTATTCTGATCTGAGAAAATCGCCGATGATGATACAACAGCGGATGATATATTATGAAAATTCACCATAGGTACGTAAGAACCTTTGATATTACATTTACATTTCTTCTAAGTTGTTGAACACGAAACGAATGTGTCTGCCAATAACGAATTTTATGTAAAATATAAATTTTTACTTCCCTATTTACTATCTTTATTCTTGTAGTAGTGATAAATGAAAATATGAAACAAGTGTACAGAGAAAATTTGACGAAAATACATGTATTTTAACGCCCCGTAACTCCTAAACTAATCGAAGTTAAAAATTATAATCAGACGTATCTTACAGAGAATTTTATGTAGATTCCAAATTTTCATTACGCAAGTTGCTATCTTTAACCATGTAGGAGTAATAAATAAGAATGTGAAATAACGCATGGCAAAGTTTAGTGGAATATACAGTTTAACTCTCACATTTATATTTCATAGAATTTCAAGTATGAAGATCAGACGAACCGGTTCACGACTTTACGATACCGCAGGGGATGGTTTCCTGATCCAGACAACAAAATCATGTCCACCAATTCCGGAGAGAAGCCCCAGGATACTGTAGTCACACGAAAGGGTTCTCCAAGTCGCGATGTCTGCGTCTCTTACCACTGGAACGTCGAAAACTTGATGATCTGCAAAAAGAAATGATTTATTAATAAAATTATAAATGTAATAACTTATTTATTGTATCTGCAATTTGTGTTTGTATTAATAATACCACTTTTCTATTCATATTAATATGTAAAGTTGAAATATTCTATAGAAAAGTATTTGTCAACATTTCAACAATTTTAAAACGTTGCTTATGTATTCATGTGCAAATCAAATTTGAAACGTAGAAGTCCCTATCTCACTTAGTTTCAGAAATTTTGAGCCCTAAAGTTGGAATTTCCAATTCAAATTCCTGAATTCAAATTTGAAAACTGCAAATCGCTATCTCACTTAGTTTAATATTTTACTTTAATCATGGTATACACAAAAGACATTTCCCTATCTGGAAAAAAACATAACTGAATTATTTTTTTCAGTAATTCGAATTCCTGAAACTTAGCTTACATGCAGAAAACACCCCCTGAATTCAAATTTGAAAAGTGCAAGTCGCTATCTCACTTAGTTTTTAAAATATTTTACTTTTATCATAGTATACACAAAAGACATTTTCCTATCTTGAAACAAACATGACAGATTTTTTTTTTCAGTAATTCAAATTCCTGAATCTTAGTGTACATATCGAAAAACACCTCCTGAATTCAAATTTGAAAACTGCAAGTCGCTATCTCACTTAGTTTTTAAAATATTTTGGTTTTATCATGGTATACACAAAAGACATTTTCCTATCTTGAAACAAACATGACAGAATTTTTTTTTCAGTAATCAAATTCCTGAAACTTGGTGTTTATATCGAAAAACATCTCCTGAATTCAAATTTGAAAACTGCAAATCGATATCTCACTTAGTTTAATATTTTACTTTAATCATAGTATACACAAAAGACATTTCCCTATCTGGAAAAAAACATAACTGAATTATTTTTTTCAGTAATTCGAATTCCTGAAACTTAGCTTACATATAGAAAAACACCCCCTGAATTCAAATTTGAAAAGTGCAAGTCGCTGTCTCAATTAGTTTTTAAAATATTTTACTTTTATCAAAGTATACACAAAAGACATTTTCTTACCTTGAAACAAACATGACAGAATTTTTTTTTTCAGTAATTCGAATTGCTGAAATTTAGTGTATATATCGGAAAACACCTCCTGAATTCAAATTTGAAAACTGCAAGTCGCTATCTCATTTAGTTTTTAAAATATTTTACTTTTATCATGGTATGCACAGAAGACATTTTCCTGTCTTGAAACAAACATGACAGAATTTCTTTTTCAATAATTCGAATTCCTGAAACGTAGTGTACATATCGAAAAGCACCACCTGAATTCAAAATTGAAAAGTGCAAGTCGCTATCTCACTTAGTTTTTAAAATATTTTACTTTTATCATGGTATACATAAAAGACATTTTCCTATCTTGAAACAAACATGACAGAATTTCTTTTTCAGTAATTCGAATTCCTGAAACTTAGTGTACATATTGAAAAACACCTCCTGAATTCAAATTTGAAAACTGCAAGTCGCTATCTCAATTAGTTTTTAAAATATTTTGGTTTTATCATGGTATACACAAAAGACATTTTCCTATCTTGAAACAAACATGACAGAATTTCTTTTTCAGTAATCAAATTCCTGAAACTTGGTGTTCATATCGAAAAACATCTCCTGAATTCAAATTTGAAAACTGCAATCGCTATCTCACTTAGTTTAATATTTTACTTTAATCATGGTATACACAAAAGACATTTTCCTATCTGGAAAAAACCATAACTGAATTATTTTTTTCAGTAATTCGAATTCCTGAAACTTAGCTTACATATAGAAAAACACCCCCTGAATTCAAATTTGAAAAGTGCAAGTCGCTGTCTCAATTAGTTTTTAAAATATTTTACTTTTATCAAAGTATACACAAAAGACATTTTCTTACCTTGAAACAAACATGACAGAATTTTTTTTTTCAGTAATTCGAATTGCTGAAATTTAGTGTATATATCGGAAAACACCTCCTGAATTCAAATTTGAAAACTGCAAGTCGCTATCTCATTTAGTTTTTAAAATATTTTACTTTTATCATGGTATGCACAGAAGACATTTTCCTGTTTTGAAACAAACATGACAGAATTTCTTTTTCAGTAATTCGAATTCCTGAAACTTAGTGTACATATCGAAAAACACCACCTGAATTCAAAATTGAAAAGTGCAGGTCGCTATCTCACTTAGTTTTTAAAATATTTTACTTTTTTCATGGTATACATAAAAGACATTTTCCTATCTTGAAACAAACATGACAGAATTTTTTTTCAGTAATTCGAATTCATGAAACTTAGCGTACATATCGGAAAACACCCCCTGAATTTAAATTTGAAAACTGCAAGTCGGTATCACACTTAGTTTTTAAAATATTTTACTTTTATCATGGTACACATAAAAGACATTTTCCTATCTTGAAATAAACATGACAGAATTTTTTTTCAGTAATTCGAATTCATGAAACTTAGCGTACATATCGGAAAACACCCCCTGAATTTAAATTTGAAAACTGCAAGTCGGTATCACACTTAGTTTTTAAAATATTTTACTTTTATCATGGTACACATAAAAGACATTTTCCTATCTTGAAATAAACATGACAGAATTTTTTTTCGGTAATTCGAATTCCTGAAGCGTACATATAGAAAACACCGCCTGAATTCAAATTTGAAAACTGCAAGTCGCTCTAATTTTTTTTTCAGGATTCAGTAGCACCCTTTCTATCATCAACCCTAAAGCTCATAAATTCTATTTCGCGTGTAATCCATAGACCTTGCTTAAAAATACTAATTTAAAAAAAAATCTTACGAGCTACTACAAAATTGTGTAATACATAGACATCAACCATAATTTATACTCATTATTTTGATTGTTGACTACCATTTTTACCTCCCGCTACCCTAGGTAAGGGAGGTATAGGGATCGTGCTAAAAATCGGATATAGAGATTTTGCTGAATAAGCACGTTTCGATGTCCCCAGAATCCGATTTTATCATTTTTACAATGATGTCTGTAGGTATGTATGTGTGTGTGTTTGTGTGTGTGGATCTTGTGGACACGATTACTCAAATACTACCAATCAGAAAAATTTGATATTTTGTATACTCATTCTATACTAATGTGGGAAGAGCTCATTAGTTTTTAGTGTATATCGGATAACCGGAAGTATCATTTATACAAGCTTTTAACAGTTTTTCTTGTAAAATATTCCTTGAATATAATTATTTAGTAACTTTTACTAATTAAATTTGTATATAATTGTATAATCTTCAATTCTACGATAATAACATTTAGTAAATAACTCTAAATAACTTTAAATATGAATTTATAATATAATTTATTTTCATATATCGTCTTGCCTATGCGTCAAACAAAAACATAATTTTAATAACAATTTTGACATATTTAAACAAATGTCACTGTCAGTCACTGTTAGGAAGAAATTGTATTAAAATTAATAATGAAACCGTGTTAAGGGGAATATAATGGTAAAATATTTAATTCTAAAGAAATTAAGGTTTGTAAAAATTATATATTTTCCATCATACATAAATATTAGATGTACAGGAAGAATTTTTTCTATTTTTGCAGCACTATAAATTAATATTAATTTACAACTACACATTTACGAAATGGATCATGTACGACGAAGAATTTACAAAGATTGCGTTTCAGAGCACCTAGAAGTTGATGCTGATTTTTATAAGAATGTGTGTGTGACGATTTTTCCTTAAAGTCTATTAAAATATGATTCAAAACTTCTCAAATTTGGTATTTAAAACTTATATAATTTGAAACAACATATCAGATTTTAACCATTTATGATAAATAGGATGTGGTACTTAATTTGGAGCTCTAACAGTTTTTTGAGGTAAAACAATAAAACATAATCCAAAATTTCGTATTACAGACTTTTCTATTTATTGGACAACAAATTAGATTTTATTTACAACCGATCAACCGGAAGTGATACTTTACGTAAAGCTTACTGCTATTTTAAACATGGAATTGGCGGGAGGTCATGTGCTGGCCACATCAAATTTTTTTTTTTATTATTGTTATCTAATGCCTAACTGTTACATAGATCAATTTTGTCAGTTTCATTGTTACAGTGTTAGTGAACAGACGTGTGGTGTGCTCGTGTACTGTGCCTTCGAGGACGACTTCCTAGTGCCTGGAGAGGACTTTTGGACATCTTCAAGTCTTGGACTTATACTTAGGGAAATAATTTATTCATCGTAAGTTTTTTTCATTTTTAAACTACTTTAGTAACCATTATTGGGTATATCAGCCATTATTTCTACGGACTATTTCGGGTGTATATAAATATACTTTTTACGTGAGTTATAATTGTTGATGTTGTGTGGAAAAGAATTTGAATTAGTTTAGAATTATTTATAGTGTTACTACCATACACAAATATCATAATTATATTATTGGACATGCTATATATTTTACTACAAATATTTTATATTCAAATAATTAAAAAATTAAATATTCTTTTCAATATTGAATTTCTCACGGAAATGTAAGTTTTCATATTAGGTATTTTATTTTTAATAATTACGAACGATTGAAACAGTTCTAAGTCTATCCATATTAATATATGTAGCCACTAATCCAAATATTATTTCGATTATACTTTTATTGTTACAGAAACATGTAACAGAGATGAATTACAATCCTTGCCAAGCCGTAGAAGGATGTGACTGAGTTGCAGAAGGATATCTATCCTGATTTCAGCGTTGGAGATTATCGTATTGTTGCGGAGCATAACACTGAAGACACCCCAACATGTATTGGTGCCCCTCGAGACTTATTTATAAGATTTATGTAAATAAATAAATAAATAAAAGTTATCCTCTTAAACATTATGTACTCGTATAACTAATATAAGGCAAGAAAAATTGGCACATAATTAATTCAAGGCATTATGCAACATATATATCTTCACTGTCATATATTTTACAGTTTATTATATAAGAAATTCACATACCATACAATCCATGCATACATACTATTTAAAAAGTACAGAAAAACAAAAAGCCAAGTTCAAATCTTTCCTACTAAAATTTAACTCTGTATCCGGCGATTCAAATTTGTGAAACTATGTGTACATATTTGAAACAACCCCTGGATTCCAAATTTGAAAACTAAAAATCGCTATCTCACTTAATTTTTAATTTATTTTATTTTTATCATGGTATACACAATAGACATTTAGCTATCTTGAAACAAACATGACTGATTTTTTTTTTTACATTACGTAGCTGTGAAAACAACTATTTCACTTAGTTTTTCAATCATTTCATTTTAAACTTAATATATACAACAGACATTCATTTAGCTATGACTAAAAAAAATTTGTGCAAATATATAGTTTTATTTTTGCTTACTCTTATTCTAGATACGATTTTTCAAAATTGGTAAACATATGTAGAAGAGTCCATATAATCAAATGGCGTAACGCCCGCCAATTCATTAGTTATAGGCCGCCAAAGTCAAAAAATATTGTCAATTTCAACTAAAAATTTCTATTTTAAAAACTAAGGGCCTAGAGAATTTTTTCAATATTTTTCCCGAAATCAGCGTGTCTGAGTTAAAAGGAAATGATACTTTTCATTGCAATACAGGATGGTCGGATTTTTAGTGGACTACTGCGTTGTTTAAAGTTACCATTTTTTCATTTTTGCTTACTCTTACTATACTAGCTACACACAATTATTCAAAATTGTCAATGTAGCTTTTACCATTCATTAGTTATAGACCGTCAAAATAAAAAAATATTGTCAATTTTCATTAAAAATAAAAATTTCTATTTTGGAAACTAAGGCCTACAGAATTTTTTCAATATTTTTCCCATAATCAGCATGTCTGAATTAAGGGAAAATTATACTTTTCATTTAAATACAGGGTCGTCGGATTTTTAATGGGCAACTGAATATTTAAAGTTACCATTTTTACCTCCCGCTACCCTTGGTAAGGGAGGTATAGGGATCGTGCTAAAAATCTCATATCGAGATTTTAGTAAATGACCACGTTTTAAGTTCCCTAGAATCCATTTTTAACATTTTCACGATGATGTCTGTATGTGTGTATGTGTGTGTGTGTATGTGTGTGTGTATGTGTGTATGTATGTGTGTATGTATGTGTGTATGTGTAGGGATTTTGTCTTCACTCTAACTCAAATACTATCATTCAGAAAATTCTGAAACCTTGTATTTCCATCCCATTCTAATATGAATAGAAGCCATTAGATTTTGGTGTAAATCGGATAACCGGAAATGACACTTTACCTGAAGCTCATAATGGTTTTTCTTCAAAAAATGCCAATTTTTCGCATTTTATGTCTTATGAAAATTAAAGATTATTGAATTTTCTACTGGAATACATTAATACTTTTTCTATATAATTTACACATAAATTTAAAAATAATTTTTTTTATTAGTCGCGAAGCCTAAGACACAATAATTCGTTTGTTACACAGTTTATATTTCAAATGAATGTAACTGACAGTTAATGTCACTGTCAAAAAACTAATCACTTCAAATTAATAATTGTGACATTTTAAAAAGAAAATAGTAAATAAAGCAATAGTTTTCTGCAATGGAACAGTTTGCAGCGGTAGTAAATACGTAAGTATGTATTTAAATTAATAAAAATTCAATAGCGGGAGGTTTTGTGTTGGCCACATCAGATTTTTTTTTTTTAGTTTTGCTTACTCTTACTATGCTCTAGCTGGACGCGACTATTCAAAATTGGTAAGCATAAAATATTGTCAATTTCCAATAAAAATAAAAAAAATTATTTTGTAAACTAAAGCCTAGAGAATTTTTTCATCCCTTCATCAGCGTGTACGAATTTAATGAAAATAGTTGGACTTTTAGTGAACTACATATAGTATTACATTGTTTAATTTAATTTTACAGGGATAGTCTTCATGAAAACGAAGATTTAACAGCTAATCCCTTTGGAAAGAAATATCTACGAAAATGTAACTCACCATTGAGTGCTTCAGGTTACAATGTCGGGACTCCAAGTCGCTAAGTCTGCAACACCGGGATGTCGGCTTTTCACACGACTGCATCTGAAAAGAACACACATATTTAATAAAATGTTTTAATAAAAAAAGGTAATTTTGTATTTTGTGTACTCAAATTTTTTCGCGCTACTTCTACATTCATAAAATTCAAAACACCGTGAACGAATTACATAATACATAAAAAGCAATTATTATTTATGACTCATTATTATTAAATTGTTGACTTGTATTTCTACGGGGTAAATTATTTAATACCCTAACTATTATATGGATTAATTCTTTCAGTTTGTTTGTTACAGTGCTAGTGTAAAGACGTATGTGTAGTGTGCTGGTGTACTGTGACCACAAGGACGACTTCCTGGTGCTTGGAGAGGACGATAGGATACCTGCAGGACTTGAAGTTACATCCATAGATTTCATTTATTCAAAGTGAGTTTTTTGCTTTTATAATACTTTATAGTTGTAATTTTTATTTGATAAATTAACCATTAATTTGAAGGGATTATTCTAGTATAGGTACAAGATATAAGCTACATATATTTAAATAATTGTTTATATTATATCGAAAATAGTTTGCATTAATTGGTAATTATTTAATATTTCTACCATATACAATCTTCTAATATTTTATTCTGTAAATACCATATATAAAGCAACCCATATAGTTCTACGGCACAGATATTTGAAAAAAAAAAATGTTTTCTAATGTTAAACATCTATATCACGAATTGTGTTCACCCTGTATATAATTTAATATATCATATCATTGTATGTCCTATATATTTTACCACATATATTTTGTTCTGCATATGTAATTATGAATGTATACGATAATTCGACAAATGGTGACGTCATTTTTTTTTTATGGTGAAATTACGTACCTAACTTATACCTCATTATTAAAATACTTTAATATCGTATACATTATGCATTAAGATGATCGATTGAAATATTTATTCATTCTTTTGTAATATTGAATATTTCGCACTTTCTTTAACATTAATATATTTTTTTAAAATAATTATATATAATTGGAACAATTCTTAATAATCTACAAATAAAATAATATTATTTTCTATGGCCATTAACCATTAATTCATATTTGTTGCTTTCGAGTATATTTTCTATTGTTGCAGAAAGATAAGCTGTGCACTTAAACAGACGATACCGCAAAAGTACCCGAGAGAGTTGCAGTTCATGAATCCTGATTTCCGCATTGGAGATGGTCACCCTGTTGCAGAGCATCGCACCCCAAAACAACCCCAACATAGATTTTGTATACCCTAGTCATATTTATCAAATTTATGTAAATAAATAAAACCACCTCACACCTATACAGTACTTATGTTATATAACCATTTAACATAATATTCTATTAATAAAAACTTTATAAACAAATGTCGAAAACACTCATGCATATAAGCATATTTAAATGACAGAGAATAAAATCATGTCATTATACAATTCACATTTTCATTTTCATAATTATTTTTCAACATCTCAAAGCGTATTACGATAGGTTCACATACATCACAAACACATATTACTAGTGATGGAACGGATCGCTCTTTGGCCGGATTACCGGATCCCGGAATTCCGGCCTCTTATTTAGCCGGATCACCGGAATTCCGGCAGCCGAATCGTTCGTAATTTGTCGGTAAAAATCGTAACGGCTTCGGTCCCTTTGCACCCATTAATAAACAGAAAATCGGATCTAATTTTATGGTGGAAGGATCATGCCCCGCTTTATCCGAAATTAAGTTTAATTGTTCAACAATATTTATCTAGTCCTGCAAGTTCTGTGTATAGCGAGAGAACTTTTTCGGATATAGGCCAAATACAGGGTACCCATTTTATAAGTTCCCGCCTTAAAGTTTAAAAATAGGCAACCCATGTTACATTTCATAAGTGACGTATTTTAAAATTTTGTTTTGCTCTTATACCTACTGGCTGGTAGTGCGAGCTCGGTTTTAACTAAAATGCTGTTTTAAGAAATGTCAAATTTCATTATTTAATAATAAAAATAAATAATATCAAATTTATCAAAATATGATTTTTAAGTAGAACATAGTTTGTATTCAAACAAATATTTTTTAAAAAATCGTTCTTTAAGCATAAGGGAGAAATTAAATATTGAAATTTGAATTTGACATTTCTTAAAACAGCGTTTTAGTTAAAACCGAGCTCGCACTACCAGCCAGTGATTATTCGATTTAAAGTACTAATATTTACCAAGTGGCTTATGAAATGTATTCTGTTTTACTTATGTTTAAACTTTAAAGCTGGAACTTATAAAATGGGCACTCTGTATATGAAAATAAAATAAATAAATAATATTCCAATATAGATAATATTTAATAAAATGATCCGGCTGAATGTTCTATACGATCCGGCCGGAACCGGAATTCAGGCCAAGAGGCCGAATCGGCCGAATTCGGTATCAAAGCCGGATTCTCGTTTCATCACTACATATTACATACATATTATTTGAAAGGTACAAAAAAGGAAAGAGCTAAGTCTAAACATTGCTGATTTTTTTCAGCGATTCACACATTTGGAAATAATTACAAATATACAAAATAATATCCTACATCCAAATTTAAAAAGTGCAAATGGCTATTTCTCTTAGTTTACGAGATATTAATTTTTAAACTTGCTATTTTCAATAGAGATGTAGTCGTCTTGAAACTAGCATTACTGAAAACTTTTTCAGCGATTCATATATTCTAAAATGAAGTTTACCATATAGTAAATAAATTCCTTAATATCACTTTCAAAAGTACAAGTTGCTATATCTCTTAATTTTAGTGATATTCATTATTACAGTTGCTTTTTTCAATAAACATATACACGTCTTAAAATAAATATTACTGATTTTTTTTTCAGCAATTTAAACCTTTGTAATGAAGTATACATTTAGAAAATTACTGCCAATATATAATCAGCGATTTAAACCTATTGAAATTAAGTATACATATAGAAAGTTACTCCCTATATTTAAATTTGGAAATACAGGTACCTATTTCTCTTATTTTTCTTTATATTCATTGTCAAATTTGCCGTTTTCAATAAACATATAGACGACGTATAATATATAAACATTACTGATTTTCTTTTCCAGTGTTTAAAACCTTTTAAAATTATACATATATAAAATTACTTTCTATAAATAAATTTAAAAAGTACGAAAAGCTATTTTTCTTAGTTTTCGTGATGTTCAATTTCAAAGTTGCTATTTTTAATAAACATGTACACGTTTTGAAATAAACATTACTGAAAAAATTTTCAGCGATTTAAAACTTTTTAAATTTTGTATAAAGATACGAAATAACCATCTACAACTAAATTTGGAAAATGCAAGTAGTTTTTTCTTTTAGTTTTTCATATACTCATTTTTTAAAATTGCTATTGTCAATAGATATACCTGTCGTGAAATAAACATTACTGAAAATGTTTTCAGTGATTCCAAAGTGCTGAAATTACGTTTACATATAGAAAAAAATCTTACAAATACAAATAAGATTAGGATAATTCGCTATCGCTCTTAGTTCTTGAAGTATTTAATTTTAAAATTACTATACATAATATATGAATCACATGGTACATATTTCAAACTCTAAAAATTCAATATCTCGAAACTATATAAGTAATTGGGACTTAGCTCTATTTTTCTGTACCATCATTTGCATCCCCTACATACATACGAGTATACATGTAATCTAATACTCTGATCCTTTTAAATAAAACATAGTAAGTAAAAACCTAATTTGTATTATTATATTTAAAATACACTTAATAACATATTCGCACATTGAGAAATAGTTATTTGTGTATCTAGAGCGGAAAATGATACTTTACATACATACTTTTTCTACGTCCGTTGAAAAAGATAATAAAAACATTTTGCATTCAAATCATCTATGTACCAAGTCTTCTAATTTAAAACTATCACAAAATAATTGTCTCTCCTGTAAGAATGACGTAATAAAAGTTTCGACGTAATTAAAAACATTACATTTTAAACTTCGAAATGCATTAATTAAGATATGAAACTGATAAATTGATACATTAATCCCTATTTATGCAGATCACAAAATTTTGGGCCTCATATTTCGATTCCACAGAGTTAATCAATATATTAACATTTACATGTTTGATACAATTTAAAACAAATACAGTTCAAATATATTTTATATACTGTTTGCATCATTTGAAAATTTTTTAAACTTCATTTTCATATTCAACAATTGAATTAAAAAAAAAAAACATCAAAATATTCTTTTCATTTTGTTTAAACTATAGTTTACATATGTTAAATATATCTTTTAGCTATGTGCGAATTCGAATTTGAATCCCAAAAGTTTATAGCAAGAGAGATACTAATTTTAAAGTTGTAAAATATATTATTAAACTTAGCATATATTTTCAATATCCAAAAAATGTTAGGGAAAAACTTTGTAAGGATTTTCTGTTATAAATAAATATATGATCATCTTATTCATAATTATTGTCTTCTATTATTTCTATTTGTTAAAACAAATGATCCTTATAAAAGTTCTTTCAACAATTAATCGATCGATTGTTGTCAATAATGTATGTTAGCCCACTTGTATATTTGAACGAATCAAAATAAAGAATTTATATCATATATTCTCACATATATAATTAAAACAAACCTATATTTCAAATATCATATTTCAGAGTGTTACAGATCAAGATACATTTATTTATGTATATAATTGTCATTCACATATGTCTCTGTATTAAGATAATATCTTTGCAAAATATAGCAATGCATTATGTACACCATTATGTAATATATTTATGACCAATAAATACCGATAATAATATATAATATTTCATTCTAATACCCTATTTCCAAAACAAAAAAATTGCAATCCAAACATCTAAGTTCATATCCAGCCTAGAAACCAGTTCACAGCCTATAGATCCACAACCAGAACGACGACCAACAAAAATCTCCCATCCTAAAGATCCAGGTTCGAATCCCGCGTACTAGCCACCAGGAACCAGCCGAGCATCCCATCCTAGCTACCAGCAACCCACCCTAGCCATCCACGAGCACGCCTAGGCCACGAGCCGAAGGCGAGCACGTGGGTGCTAGGCGGGTTGCTGGGAGCTAGGATCGGATCGCTCCGCTGGTTCCCGGTGGGCTAGCCAGCAAAAAATTTCTAGAAACCTGTATATAGCTTGGAATAGACGTTATTACGTAATATCACGACAAAGAGTGACCGGTAGGAAGCCAACGCTCATGCTGCACGAATGGCTGTAAATTCAACAGACAGCCAGTATTATACACAGCTAGAAATCTGTGGTGGGAGACCTGAGATTCATGTTTTGCTCACCAGGCCTTACTTCAGCCTACCGCATTATCAGAAATTTGAATTTTTGTGGGTGAATACATTTCGATCGGCTAGAGAGCTCACAAATTCTCGTTTTCGTGACTAGTAGCCTTGCTACACGCTGTACATCGCCGATTCTACACGATTTTTAAAATTTTGTCAACCAGAAGCCTAGCAACAGCATTTCGGTCTATGGATTTCTGAATTTTGGTGGGTAAATGCCTTGCGATCGGCTGAAAAACCGCCCGAGAGCTCAAAAATGCTCGTAGCGGCAGTAAAGTGCTACTTTTCGGCCGCTATGGCTCTAAAACGTTGATTTTACACGATTTTTTGAATTTTGTCGACCAGAAGCCTTGCTGGTGCTCGCGGCTCGGATTTTGCTGGCTACAAATTTTGCCGTGTAGGCTACTTGCTTATGTATCTGATGTGCACTAGGTTGAAATTTAGGCGCTAAAATTATTCATGCAGGTTGCAGATCGGCGATCGCTTTGCGGTGCTCTCGAATCGAATTTTGCCGGTTGTTTACCTATAGGCTGTAAATCGTTCATATCATGCTTATCTCATGATCTAGTTCGTATTTTGGTGAATTGCTGGTTTCTGGAATGCAATTTTTGAGGATAGGAAAATAGGTTTTTGAATTGAGAAACTCTATTCATTTTACTGTTTTTTATTGGTCATTTATATAATACATTTTATTTGTGTTACATATTGTAATGATATTATTCTATGAGGGCTTGTAAATAAATAATGGAATATATATTGCCAAATATATATTTAATTGTATCGTACAAGTTATTACATAATATTACAGATTTTTGCGAGTATAATGTATAACATTTTTTTTTCTAAGACTTATCGAGTTATTGATTACTTTAATATACCTATGTAAATACTTTCAAATAAATAATACTTATGCAAAGATTTATATGCAGAGATGTAATTAAAAATAGATCAATAATTTAGCACAAAGTTATTTAAACAAATATATGTTTAATTTGAATATACTAACTGCTATATTGTGATTATGTCTTAGAAAAAAACTGTATCAATAGGAAATAAAGTAGAGCAATTATAATATAATACTGATATATTCACTATCACATATTCACTATCACAATATTAAGTTATATTTTTCACCTAATTACACACAAATGTAGTTATATAGGTTACTATAATCCAAACTCTAATATAATGTAAATACTTACAAATAAATAATACACAATTCAATATTAACTTGTTATAAATTGGTGAAATACACCCATTTTCAGGTACGAGAATCCGCAATAAACCTTTCTCGACAAGGAGAGGATTCTCGTGAGATAGCAGACTTCCTAATGATCGATAAAAAGCACAGCAAATGGAATTATCACCAAATACACATTGCCAAAATCATTAGCTGACAAGCTAAGATGCAACAGACCCCGTAAACCAACGAAGCGAACAGATAAAATAAATAAACTAAAATCTAAAGTAATAAACTAATTTTTAGGTCAACAAAAGTCCAAATTCTTGTTTGACCACCCTAATCTCTGAATTTAAATTCAATAAAACATTTATTCCAGAAGTTAAAAATACGCATTGGAAAAGAAAAACAAGCCTGAATTATGGAACTATTTAGAAAATGAATGACAAGATGTACACCACAAGACAGTATTACAAATTTCATTAAATCAATGTCTCGACAGTATTCTGCAGTGATTGTATCAAAAGGAATGTTGATAAACTATTAAATATGGAGAACAAAATAAGATTGAACAGATTTATTAGTTGTTTTGAAATACGTATATTTTTGGCGCAATATTTTTGCAGAGCATGATAAATGATTTTGTTACTACATAATTTTATTTACCTACGTAGTTTCTGGTTTATAATAGTAAAATATTTCGTGCACTGTTTGATTGTTGTATCACCCTTACAATATCGTCAATGAAACCAGAAAACCGTGTAACTTCACTTTTGGTTAAAATGGAGATATTAGTGTATCTATATTCTAGAAATTTTGCACACTTTAAAAAGCCGAGAAAGAAATTTCCACCATGTAATTATAATCCTTTCAAAGTTATACTATTTTATGCCTCTCCTGCAAAACTGACTGAGACGGAGTTACACGGTTTTCTGGTTTCATCGACGATATATGATAATGGTTTAAAAATCTATTTGGCCCAAAATTTTTACACACCACTATGGATAAACGTTACATTAGATAACATTAGAAAGATATTTCGATAAAGTTATATACGATATTGAAAAATCAAGATTAAAAATACTCGAATGTAAAATTGTTGGTATTAGCTGCTGTCGAGGGTGAATCACTCCTTCAATTTTGTACAAAAGATTGTACAATCATTGGATTGTAAGACGATTGTAATGATTGTACGCAAGAATGTACAATCTCGAGAACTGAGATACGAAGCCGGTCAAAAATAAGTCAATTCTGTAAAAAGTGAACAAAATCGCAATCCCACTCTTATGTTTTTTTTTTTTACAATTTTGATGATAATACGGGCCATTATGGGAGAAAAAATGCATAAGGGAAAATGTATATTTTACAATTTTTATTTTTGCGAAATTATTATCTTTAATTGTTTTTCAGTTGATCAATTATTACAACAACCATTGGCCAACCATTGACTTTACCCTATGAATTTAATAATAAATACATCTTTGGCACAGACAACGCAAGATGCGTTTGTCTTCGTCGTTGGATAGTTAAAAAAATTCCTTTTCAAGGGTGGAACCATATAACAATTACATCATATCTCAAAATCCACCACCGCCATTGAAATGAATATAAAAAAGAGCCATAAAGATGTGCTAATTGAAATCTAATATTATTCACAATTCGAAACTATTTGCAAAAATAAAAACTTGCAAAATTTACATTTTCTCCTATTTCTAGTGACCTATGCATTTTTGATTAAATAAAATTGCCTCATAATAGGGCAACTTTTGTATAATTTAATCTACTTCGTATCTCTTACAATAGGCCCATAAACCATAACAAAAAATAATAATATGTACACTTTATCCTTAAAGTACTACTCAATAAATAACGATTAAGATAAAAAAAAACATTTTTTTAATAATTACTTTGCGAGATATTTGAATTTATTTCCAGGGGTACACAATATTGGTATCTTTCTCGCGCAGCCTACTACAGAAACTGGTGTGTGAAAGATAGCTATAAGTTTTTTTTTAAAATCAAATGCAGCTATACAAAAAACAATTATGAGTTTTTGATACCACGAATTGCTTCAAAATTAAACGAACTTCCATTTAAAAATATTTTTAAAAAATTGGTTTATGGACCTATTCTCGACATCCCCGTGTTGGACAAGTTATGCTAGACATTCTGCATATAGTATTTAAAATTATATTAACAGTGACCTGATCTTCAACGAAGTAATTTAATATTGCACTTATAAAACATACGGTGTAAAATAGTAATTTCTTACCTTTTGTACACTTAAACCTGAGTTAAAACAAAAATACTAGGGAAAATAGTGAATATGTTCACCTCAATAAGACAAACATTATCCTAAGATGTATACTATTGTACATGATTGTAATGATGACTGTAGCTGATTGTAACGTGATTATAAGGATTGTAAATGACTGTAGTGAATGTAGACTGCGATTGTAAAGAATGTATCTTTGATTGTAAGCGATTTGTATGATTGTAGGAGTGATTCACCCCTTGGCTGCTGTTTAATGATGAATTTGATACCTATACAAATATACATTTATAACTCGAAGATGTACGTAGTGTCATTAGATATTTCAATATGATTTTTGTCCTTAAATAATTTACCATTCAAACTGTAGCTAGAAATCTACACTACACGATTTTACGTTCAAATTCTTAAATCTATGCTACCGAAAGATGCAAATCATGTATAACCTTCAAAATGCAAGATTAGACGTTCTGCGTCGTATAAGAATGTATTAATACTTTACTAATATAAAAGAATGTTAAATGAAACAATATATTATATGTGTTATGTGTTAAGGCTGGGTTATGGTGAATTCAACATACAAATACATATTTATGTAGAACTTGAAGATGTAGGTGAGGTTACTTCATGATTTGTCCTTAAAGTTATTACAAAATCAAGTAATTTACCTTTTAAATTACAGCTAAGCATTCGAATTCCACTGTCCCAGGTCCATTTCACAAATATAACACATAAGTAAGTCATTTTAACCATAAAATATATCACAAAAACATAAAACTACTTCTTACATCAACCTGCAAGCAAAACACGTGACGCAACGCACTGACGCTTACGGCGTGGTCTCGTGTGATTCGATACCTATGACGTAAATAACGATTGTGATTGGAGGAAATAACGAAGCTTGTGATTGGTGGAAATACAGCGCCAACTCGAATACGATGAAATCCTATCAATTTTGAACGGATGAAGAGTATTTATTTGAAAATAATTATTAATTTAGATTCTTAAATAATAATATGTAATTTAAATTCATCATACAACAGCATACATCAATTTTTACCAAAAATTATACATAAATACTAACACAATGCAAGAAATATTATGAACTAATTTGGTTTTATTGATAAGTAGATGGTAATACGCATAAATACCTTCAAAACAGGGTTTATGGGGAGGGCATAAGGGTACATTCTTTTCGGGAAATTCTTCTCCACGTCTCGGGATTCATTCTCCAACGATGATATTGGAAGAAATCAGGTTTCATGTAGGAACATTCGAAAGTTTTGTCGGCCATACTACACAGAACCCTGTAACATTCAAAATAAATAAAAATTAGAATATTTTAAAAATAAAATATATTTTAATATTTAAATTTAAAGTGTCCAACTATTTTTTGTGTTATAATCAAAGACTTTCAAAAATCCTCAAGAAGATTCTAATATTTTATTTCAAATTACACAAATTAAATTTATTGTTAAATAACTTAGTATAATTTTATTTTTACTTTATTTTCAAAGGATGATAAACTACCACCAGATAATGACCAGAAATGGCCCATTTGGGAAATTTTAAATCGCCTATGAAGTCAAATAGAAAAATGTGAAATACATAGGTACAACTGGGGGTACCAAGTAGAACCCACTTTATGTCATTGTAGTCAAGAACAAATAATGACCCACCTGCTTACATGCACCATCTTAGAAGAGGAATGCACGAGAGAAGATATGACTAAAGGACCATCAGCTGCTCTAAATTGGGCTATTTTCTGGAAAAATTACTAAATTGACAATTTTTGTATTAGTTTATTTAGTGTATATTATGTATTTTACCTCCCGCCATACCATAGGTAAGGGAGGTAACGTTTTCGATCCAAAAATTCAGTTTTAAGTGAATAAGCACGAATTAAGGTACCTACAACACGTTTTTACTATTTTTACAATAATGCGTGTGTGACGATTTTTCCTTAAAATCTATTAAAATATGATCCAAAATTTTGACATTTAAAATTTGTATATAATGGGGTATTCCACTCAATTTTTTTTATTATTTTAAATAAAACTTCATTCAGTTTTGAAGCAATTCATAGTATGAAAAAATCTTAATTGTTCCTAGTTTCAGAGTATTTTATTTTCAAGAAATCAGTGTAACGTCACATTTCCTCTATACTTGTCTTTCTCACACACACTGCTCTGAGTACGCTGCGAGAGAAGGATAACAATTGTATGACGTCAATTTTCCCTTTTAGCAAATGTGAAATATCTTGCAAAGTAATTATTTAAAAAATGTTTTCATTGTTTTAACTATTATTTATTGAGCCATACTTTATGTTAAATTGAAATTTTCTTAATTTTGTTGTTATGGTGGAATACCCCATTTGAAACATATTAGATTTTGACTTTGATAAACCGGAAGTGGTACTGTGGTTGAAGTTCTTAACAGATTTACAAGGAAAAACATAATAAAATATAATCCAAAATTTCGTATTACAGACTTTTCTATTTATTAGAATAACAAATTAGAACAACCGGAAGTGATACTTTATTTAAAGTTCATTGCTATTTTAAACATGGAATTGGCTGAAGGTCATCAGATTTTTTTTATAACTATATTCCAAGAGAAATAATAATACTTTATTTGTTCATTTATTAAAATAATTGCATTTAAATAAAAATTATCGAATTAATATGTGCCAAAAGAATTATTTTGTTAATATATTAACCAGAAACAGATATTAATTCGTTAATTTGTGGAGACGTTGGTCCCACCCCAATTTGGGTGTGGCTAAGCCCTGCCACCACGACAAGGTCTCACCACTTGGGCAGGAAACCTTGTCCAAACCCCCTGCGATTCAAAGGAGTTGAGGACAGAGCCACCCCGGTCTAAATCACGACTGGGTGCAGGGTTGCCAGATATCCTCAATAATTTGTCGCACAAATTTCCGCCAGATGTCGCCCAAAATCGCAAAATTTTAAAATCCACTTGCGAATGTAAATAAGATAGGTATTTTCAGGATTAATTCTCTTTATTATTAAAAGAAAGAAAAGGAGTTTATTTTTAAAACTCCAGTACAGAGCAATACATAATAATTAGTAATTAGATAATCACAAAAGAGAACCAATCATCTCAATGAACTGTTCGGTATTGGTATTACTTTCCTGGTCTACATCATAAATGTTTTTACTTTTAAATTTTTGAAACATTTTTTCACTTGGTTCGAAAGTTTGACAACAAGTGCCTTTAGAATAAAAATCTATTTTAATCCTCATTAATGAATCTAGCATTTTATGATGCATTTTATTTCTGGGTTTTGTTTTAATAGCATTCATTATTGAAAAAGCCCGCTCAACTGTAGCATTACTTGTTGGTAGTGTTAAGCAAGTTATCACATAAGTTGCGAGTTCAGGGAAGGCATAATTGCATCCAGCATCTGTATATTTTAAAACACTGGGCCAAAATGTGTAACTATTTTCGGTAATATTCTCGCCAAATATTTGTGTCCAATTGACAGCAAGAAGTTTGTCCCATTGTATTTCACATTTTGAAATATCATCTTTTTTTATAAAAATATTTGTAAATGGTAAATCTTTGAATTTAGCCTTTCTTTGGTTTAAACATAATTGTGGACTTAAATTTTGCAATGATTTAAATAAATTTAAAGTATCAGGTAATCTTTTAAGTAATTCAGTTAATAAAGCTTTTAAATATTTGAAAGCCCTGTCTTCTACAACTTGTTTTTGCTCAGTCGCTAGAATCACAGAAGAAAAATAATCATGTCCATAGTCACACTTATTTGGTAACAAGAAAGCCAAATCATTTTCAATGTTACTGAAAATAGTATTTACGTCATTGTTCAGTAAAAAGATTGGTTTCATAATTTTTTTTGCGATTACTATAATAATGTTACATAAATCAACATATGCTTGGCCAATTTCCAAATCATTTTTCTGGAAAATAAGATTTAATTTGTTTACTTCATACAAAATTGGTTTTATAATCAACAGAAAAGCGTAATTCGTGTTGTCATTTAGCATTTCACTTAAAATTCTTGCAGTGTAGCATTTCTCTTTGTCGAGTATACCAGAAAAATGAGTTTTTAATTCTAGCCAGTGTTCTAATAGGACTCGAATAACATTATACCTGTAACAAGATTGGTTGATAAAAAAAATTAAAATCATGAAAATATCTATTTAACTTGCCTTGATAGCCATCGTGTTTTAGTTAATTGTACAAATTGATGAAAAGTCCTGTCTTCATTAATATTAATTAAGTCCCATGTTTCTTGATATTGTACTTTCCGATTTGGACTGTTTTGGAACCAATTGAAAATTTCGCGACAAAGAAATTCGACACTTGCAGGTAAACATTCGGCAGCGTTACTACTGGCATTATTTAACGAATGGCAAACACAACGCACCAGTATTAATTGCTGATTCTGAGTATTTTCTTTTAAAAGAGTAAAAAGGGAATGATTTTTTCCGCACAAACTATTTGCTCCGTCCGTACCAATCCCTATTAAATTACTGAGATTGATTTTATTACTATTGCAGTAATTCTTTATACAGTTGTATAAATGATCAGCTGTTCCATTCTCCATGTAAAGCATACATAAAAAATTTGATATAATCTTATTAGCAATATTGCTAAAATACTTTATACACAAACATAAATATTTTTGTGTTGATTTGTCAGTTGATTCGTCCACTATTAAAGAAAAGGGCATATTACCCAAGTCTTCCAAAAGTTCCTCGAATAATGTAGGCGATATAACATTTTTAATAACTCCAGAGCACTTTGTCCGATGCATCTGGCAATCAATTTTACAGGTATCAATCAATACTTGATTTAAATGGTCAATACTCCTAATAGCACTATGACATGCTATATACGCAGCAAACTTCATATCACGTTTTTTCTCATCATTAGATATATTAGCAACGACAAATTTATTCAAGTTTCCCTGAGTACTGCTAGGTGCAATTTTCTCAAAATTAACCTTGTGCTTTCTGGTACCTTTGTGTTTCAACAGATCCGTGCGATGTGCTCGCAAAGAAACTTTGCACACCGTGCAATACGCCTCATTTAAATAAGAATTTTGTTGTTGATCACTTGCTTCTTTTAACCAACCTAAATATGATTGAAAACATTAACAAGTAATCATCAGCCCTAATTTGTAAAAAAGTTGTTATACCTTAGCAACATTGCTATAGCAATTAACCAATAATAATTACGAGCACTAAATAAAACTTGAATATGACAAGACAAGTTTTACATTTGATATTATAAGTTAAAATTCTTAAGCAACGTTGCTAAGACAACTTCCTTACAAAAACAATCTAGCATATTCAGTTGTTATTTACCTCGAGCCCAGCCTTCCTGCTCCCAACATGTTTTATATTTTTTCTTATACCTCCCGTATTTACCCATTATTTATGAAATAACACTGGTAGTTGTAAGCATACGTCGTCATATAAACATGAACCTGTGTTGTCCCGTCGTTGTCAACGTGTGTCGTGTGTGAAATGTGATTGTACTATGTGATATACTGATACTGTTTCCTTTTCCTGTTTCGGTTGCGCTTGCGCAAGCGTAGCTAGTCAGTTTCTTTAAACTGAAATCTGAATAAAAGGCGGCAAATTTGAACAAACAATGGCTACGTGAATCACTTCAATCTATAACAGGAACAATGTTCATACATTCTTACTAAAGAATATACGCAAACGTAAAATAGCCTAAAATCGCATTATTATATTTTAGATAGCCTAAAGTGTAGCTTGTCGCAAAATGTAAAAAGATGTCGCAAATCTATGAAAAAGATAGCCCATTTGGCGATAAATCGCCTACTCTGGCAACCCTGACTGGGTGTCCTACAAAACCCTACCGATCTCATACCAACTATAAATAGAATCGCCCGCGCCTGAAACCCTAACAAAAATGATAATGAGATGAAATGAACCTATTTGTGGATTGTTCACGGACGCGGCCTGCTGTGGCCAAGCGCGTTCCAACCAATGATATGCATACGCCGATAAACTATTGCTCATCGTCATATTCCATAGAGTTTTTGGATCTACGACCGTGCCCTCCGCATTCCGCGAAAACCGACCCCGTGCAATCCATATAGGAGGATAAGTTTTTTTGGACGAGGGTTGCTCACCTCACGATAAAAAACAACTTTATTGTGATTACAAAATTAGCTGCTGGTACTAATTTTAGCAATCTGCAACAAAGTTTTTTTTTACCATGTGTAAAGTCCACCGAACATTTTCATGCCCGCGAGAGACTTTCGGCGGAATTTGATGAGTATTCATTGCACAGTATTAAATACTGGCACGCCGAATACCCAGTGCGCTAGAAAAAATCATAACATACAAAATAAATATATTATATCATATTTATATTATATACGAGCATATATAATATAAGATAATATAATATAAACAATCCCAAAACCAAACCCCAAACTACAGTTAATAAAAAAATATTCCCGACAAAACAAAAAATAAAACCAATATTATCAAAATCTGTTCAAAATTTCCCGTACCCGTATCGCAACAAATTTCGAATACTTATATTCGCGTCTTTAATTCGCCTTGAAGACTTGCTCCTTTCTCGATCCCTCGTTGTCCCCCGTTGTCCAGGTCCTGGGTTCCTGGCATAATCGATCCGGACCTGATACTGGATTACACGAGCTAATAATAATTAAAAAGACTAAAACAATCCGGACCTCATGCCGGCATGAAATCTACCAATTAAAAGTTAAAGTTAGGATGATGATTATATTCCACGGTGTCCAGAAGGATGACGATGTCCAGCAAATTCACCCGGGACGAAAGTTAAAATTTAAGTTAGATTTACAAGTTAAAGTTAGGATGACGACGCGCCCCCTTAAACTAAACTTAACTAGGCTGTACTGCAATGAATGTATTTATTTGACTTATAAGACATTTCATTTTAATTTTAAGATTTGTATAAATGCAAAATATCTATATATTATAATGTTCTTTACCTCTAGTTGGGTGTGACATCTTTTCTCTAAAGACCCAGGAAATCTCATTTCAATTGTATGAAAAAGATTCAAAATTTTCTTTCAAAGATTTATAAATATTGCAAAATATTATTTTCTGAATAAAAATGTTGAAGTACTGTGTCTTTTATCAAATATTTATCAATACTAAATAAACCTCAATCACACAAAACATTCAGGGGATCATTCATAAATAAAAATTGGTTTTCATTTTCATATTATTCTTATATATCGTCATCATTACCGATGTCTGCATGTGTTGTAGATAATGGCACACCCAGAAATGGGTAATATGCCGTGATGATATATATATATATATATATATTTTATTTATTATTCTTATTTTTTTTTTATGTTTTACCCATATATACGATCCACTCTCACTCACACCTTTCATTCTTAATTATTTTTGTATTCTCATTTATTAATAATTGAACATTCATTGCAATGTACAGCAACTTCCCAGCAAAATTGTTATAGGTAACACTTTCAAAAGGAAATTTTCAAAAGCATAAAATATAGTAAAATATATATTTGATAATAGATATTTATACACCAAGTGAGCTAAGATAATGTTTATTCATGAGAAGAAAGTTTAACTCACGAGCACGTAAGGGCGAGTTGGTTAATTTCTTCGACTGAATAAACATTCTTAACTCACGTAGTTTATGTAATATTTTCTTCAATTTTGACAAAATAGTAATAACAACCATTACGAATTTAATTTTGACAAAATAAAAATGCAATACGTTATTCTGAATTTGTAAAAATTAAAAATTATGTAGGTATCAGAAAATTGGGTCAAATACATAAACATTTCCTCTGTCACAATTGTTGAGTGCGGGATTTGAGCCCAAAACTAATTGGCATGCAATAATAGTAAAAAATATAGAAAAAATAATTAAAAGAATGAAATAAAATTATTGAAAATGAAACAATTTTTAATGAATTTTGCAGACAGGATTTTCCCAAGTTATTATTATAGAAATATATTCAAATGATTGTATTTGGGTAGCATGATGTCGAAGGAAGGACGAATTGACCGTGAAATTGATAGGAGGGTTAGTGCGGGATGTAAGGCAATGGGTGCTCTGGGCACGTTTGCTCGTAACGTATCTAGAGAAGCTCGGTTAAGTGTATATAATGGAGTGCTGGTGCCTGCTTTGATGTATGGAAGTGAATGTTGGGCATGGACGAGAAAGCATAAAAGGAAAGTGACTGCTGTGGAAATGAGGTATTTACGTGGTGTTTGTGGGTATACAAGACGGGATCGCGTGAGGAATAATTTGGTGTATGAAGAATGTATGGTTAGGAAGAATGTAGTTAAGAGAGTTGGAGTGAGTCAGTTGAGATGGTTTGGTCATATGGAGAGAATGATGAGTGAACGTCTTGTAAAACGCATATATGTTGGTAAAGTTGAGGGTGTTCGATTGCGTGGCCGTCCAGTGTGTAAGTGGATGGATGTGATTGGTAGTGTTTTGAAGGAGCGTAAGTTTCCGAGTGGAAAGAGAGAAGAAGAGCATGTATGAATACGATTATGAATGTGGCTGAGGCGAAAGAAGTTTTCCTGGATAGGAATGTGTGGCGAAGGAGGATTGTTTCGTAATTATTGTGGTCCGGATGCGGTTATTCGCTACCGAAAATCGGTCACTTTAATATGTTATTATGTATGAATACCTTTATGAATGTGGCTGAGGTGAAAGAAGTGTGCATGGATAGGAATGTGTGGCAAAGGATGATTGTTGCGTAACTATTATTGTGGTCCGGATGCGGTTATTCGCTACCGAAAATCGGTCACATTAATATGTTCTTGTATGAATGTTATGATGATTTTGGACAAGACGAAAGAAAAATGTTTTTAAAGAGTTAAGTGATTCAGTGGAGTTCTTACTTTCATCCCTTTTCTTATTGTTTTCGGGTTTTTGCTAACCCACTAAGTGGGAAACGCGTGATTTTATGTATGTATGTTTAATATGAAAGAAAAAACTGAGTACAAGTATGGCGCCCTATCTTATAACTAACTTATCCTAAGCTAACTTATGTCTACCTTAATTAAAGCTAGTCTTACACTACAAAATTTCCCGGGCAATTTTATAGAGGAAGATTTTGCTTACCCAATCACTCACACACTGTCATTTCTTTATATACCATATTGTACTCAGTTTTAAATTTATTTAAAGTTGAAATCAAAATTTATTTTATACAAGCCTGTTTAATAGTAAATAATTATATCATTACTGCTTATTGGTTATTGCCCATTGCTGGGTGTATCATTTACCTTTTTTTTATTTGATAGTTCGCATGTTTAAATAAATAAATAAAAAATACCTGTAAACAATCTATGAGACATATAATAATGTTTATTACGCAAATAAATTTTGCAATTATAAGTTTCAAATAGTTTGAAAAATACGTAGGTAAGTATAAGATTTTAGCTATTTTATGTATTATGTAACACTAGTATAAGTACTGTATTTTAAAATGCCGTATACCCAAATTGCGGGTACAGCAACAATTATTAGGTTGAGGAAAATGCCAAGTTGTTGACCTTAAAATATTTTAAAAATTGATAAAAAAATTAGTTTTTTAAATACAAATTGTTATAAATTATTTAAATTATGGCAGAAATTTGAAATATTAAAATTAAAGTAACAAAAATGTATTATTCATTATGATTCATAATAGTGAATTTGAATTGTATATTTCATATTTTAATTGTTATGTAGCAAATATGATTTTATTACCAAATATAAAAAAATCTAATTTTAATGTAAAAATTGATAAACTTTAAATTTTCTGGGAAGTTTATTTTCACATACCTTGTCTCAGGATAAACCTGGATATTTTACAAAACGACCATTATACAAATATGAGTATCCCCACGATGTCCTTCTGGGCCCTGGGTTGGTCTAGGCGCACTTAAATTAAATGAATTTAATTCTAAAAATTAGTAATTTATTTTAAGGGTAGAGGTAACTACCACAGATTTAAATACTATGAAATACAAGTACAAAAAATAATAAAGAAATGGTCGAGCACGGTCCAGCAAACCAGGAGAGTACAACCATCCTTTCACTATGAAAGACAAATTGTAAATGGCTGTTTACTACTTTAGGAGATATATTTTTTAAAATAATTAGTTATCTAATACTTTGTTAATGACGTAGCAACCGGCAAAATGCTTGTGCTGCAGATAGAAATAAACAATTAAATCGTAATTTTTCATCGGAGATAAATTTACGTAATTTTAATAATAATAAAATATGTATTTTTCAAATAATAAGATATCACTTTTTGATTTTTCTTGGTAATATTGTAAAAAAATATCTGATGTGGACATCACATGACTTCCTTGTACGCCTGTTACACTATACATATTTTGTTAATAATTAAAATATGTATTATAACAGACCCAATCATAAAATTGCACGTATTTGACATAATTTGACATCAACATTTTATTTTTTTTGTTATTTTTTGTCCTAATCCATAGCAAACTTAATTAGAGAATAAAAGAGCTAATTTAATCATAATTAATGTTTTCGAAGCAGAATTCAATTCTCTAAAACTTTTATTTGAAGTATTTATTACTAAAATCAAAATAACACCATTTTTCAAGAAAAACTGATAACATCTTCAGGTAAAGTATCACTTCCGGTTAGACTATTTTAACCAAAATCTATTATGTTATTCCCATTGATATAGAAGTCTTATATATCAAATTTGAAAAGTTTTGGATTATATTTTAATATAGTTTTTCATTAAAATCTATTATAGGCTTCAAGTAAAGTACCACTTCCGGGTAAACCATTTTAACTAAAATTTATTATGTTATTCCCATTGATATAAAAGTCTTATATACCAAATTTGAAAAGTTTTGGATTATATTTTAATATAGTTTTTCATTAAAATCTATTACAGGCTTCAAGTAAAGTACCACTTCCGCAAGTTATGTAATGACCAAAAAGGGAGGTGCACAACTAGATGTTATAACAGTTCTAAATACAAAATTTTAACTTTCTACGGCTTCCCGTTTTTCAGTTATGCGAGATACGTACATACGTACGTACAGACGTCACGACGAAATTAGTCAAAATGGATTCAGGGATGCTCAAAATGGATATTTCCGTTGAAATCTGGAAACCGAAATTTTTCGCGATTACAATACTTCCTTTACTTCGTACAAGGAAGTAAAAAGACACGGAAATTAAAAATTGGTAAACATATGTAGAAAAGTCCATAGAATCGAATGGCGCAACGCCCAACAATGTATCTTTTACCATTCATTAGTTATCGTCCGCCAAAATAAAAAAAATATTGTCAATTTCCATTAAAAATAAAAATTTCTATTTTGGAAACTAAGGTCTAGAGATCTTTTTCATTATTTTTCCCGTAATCAACGTGTTCGAATTAAGAGAAAATGATACTTTCCATTTATATACAGTATGGTCGTATTTTAAGTGGGATACTGAACCTTTTTGAACCGTCGTTTTATAACAAAAATATTACAGAACTTTAATCAAATATTGTTTTCATTGTATTTAACATGCACACATACAATTTTAATTATATCTATTTTTCATTTATGAGCAGGTTCCTAAATGTCAGAAATTCTTCCAATTCATTGGCGGTATTTCTTATGGATATATGTATTTTACCTACAATTTTAAATTTTTAATTAATAAAACAATAAAAAGTAAATGTACTTCCCAGAAAAAGCTTTCAGAAATGTCACTAAAATTGTTAATTTTTTGCCACTGGCATTTGTCATTTACAAACTATCTTATAAACATTTGAATTTGTCAACTGGTTTCCTTAGGCCTTAGCCTCTGCGATTAGATTATTCTATATATTACAGTGCCTTTATCTCTAAATCTATAAAAGATATAATAATTTTTTTAAATGTATCAGATGTAGCATTTTATGTTCTTCAATAATAGTAATAACAGAAATTATCAAAAAATAATATTTAGAAGATTTTTTTAAAGAAACTTCCGGTTGTCCATTTGTTACCAAAATCTAATCAGCTCTTCCCACGAATGTCAGATTGCAGTTAAATATTTTTTAAGTCTTAATAGTATTTGAGAAACCGTGGTTCCAATATGCACACACACACTCACACACACACACATACACACACATACCCACACGGACATCATCGTAAAAATGTTATAATCGGATTACAGGGACCTTAAAACTTGCTTATCCACTAAAATCTGGATATGCGAATTTTAGCATGATTCCAAAACCTCTCTTTGCGAGAGGAAAAAATCTGTTGTGGCCAGCACAAGACCTTCCGTCAATTCGATGTATTTTGCACAAATCCTATACCAAAAGGACCGTGGAGCAGTTTCTATATAATATCATGTAAAATCGAACACGAACACATACTATTTTTTACAAATTTCATACTAAAAGTTCATTTGAAAAGGTTCTATAAATCCAGTAAAATTATGACATAAACATACACTAAGTAAAATGCACTTGACACATTTTACTTTCTGCTTCAGCTTTCCCCTATTTTATTAGGGCTCGCTGTTTCCTCTTCTCTTCCACTCATTCCTGTCCAACGCATCTTCTTCACACAATCCTTCCTTTCTCAAGTCTTCTGCGATACAGTCCTTCCATATTCTCTTTAGCCTTTCACTGCATGTCACTTGAGAGGACCACTATGAAATACTAATTTCTGATCCCATACTTTCCATATTTAGTTTTGCACTTGCAACACACATCTGTCAATTAGAATTTTTCGAATGTATCAGTTGTTTCCATGATAAATAGCAAAGCTGACTAATTTTTGAAAATAATTTCTTTATAATGCTTTAACTCTACATCTATTGAATATGAAGGAAAATGAATAATCAAACCATATAGAGAAGAGTATTGTCTTTAATAAATATAATAACAAAATGTCAAAAAATAATATTTAACTGCGTTATAAAACTGTTAAAAACTTCAAATAAGGGTACTTCCGGTGGATCAATTATAACCAAAATTTAATCAACTCTTCATATGGATGTACAGAAGACGAATACGAAAGAATTATAATTTTTAGAATTGTAGTATTGGAGTTATCGTACATACATACATACATACATACATACATACATACATACATACATACATACATACATACAGACATCACCTTAAAAATTGTATATTCGTGTTGTAGGGACCCTAAAACATGCTTATTCATTAAAAACTCACCACCGAATTTTTTGACCAAAGACAATACCTTCCTTACCTAAAGGTGACGGAAGGTAAAAAGGCTATATACAAGTAGAAAGAATAAACGCTATCATCATTTTGGTGCTCCCCGCATTATCAGCTAAGATAAATTCCTTATAAGTTGAGACAGGAGGCAAGCTTGTCGTAATGATAGGTGCAAGATTTAAATGCATGAGCATGACTTTTCACCACTAAACAAATATACTAACCACTGAGCCCAGCAGGCGTTATGTATAAGGCTTCTTTTCCTGGACTACCATCTAACCACCCATGGTTTTGACTGGGCACTGGGGCTATATCTTCCATCCAGTAGTTCGGGACAACATTCGGCTGCTAGTCTTTGGCGAAGCAGTATCGGTTACTCCCAAAAAAGATCAGTGCGTGTAATTGTGACATGTGAAAGATGTGGTCACTTGTGGCAGTTTTCTTATTGGGTATGTTGTGTTTTATTTATTTAATTATTTATAAATTTTAATGTACAATGACTTATATGCGCTCTAAATTACAATAATTTAAAAAATTTTTAGAATTTAATATTTATTAACAAATCAGTTTTCTGGTTTAGTTCTATACATAAATGTTTTATTCAATTTTGACGTTTTAAACTGTCATTATTAACTCCATAGCAACAACTATAAGTAACACTTTATTCACAAGTGAATTAAAAAATTTTAAATCACTCTCACAAAATTTTAACTCACTCTGCAACAAATAATGATTTTAAAATAACATCAGGTACGAAAATAACACTCACCATAGCATTTATCATCCATTATCAGCCATTTTCATTATTTTTCACGGCACAAATGACAACAATAAAGCATTTTAAATAGATGACTTGACGTCTATCAGCGACGATTGTCATGCTCAGCCTACTAACTGATCAGTTTTTTATTTCGTTAAAATTAAATATTATAATGGTTTTTATTATTATTTCGTCAAAATTGAATAAAATATTATACAAACCACGTGAGCTAAGAATGTTTATTCACTCGAAGAATTTAACATTACCTTAGCTCAATTGGTGTGTAAATATCTATTATTTAATTGTTTAATAATAATCTATAATGTTAAAGAATGATTGGAAATTCAGTAAAAAATATTATAACAAATTTTCGATTTCGATATTTTTGACCATGGCACCATGGGTTTTATGTAAAACTTGCCAGAATCACGCAAAATTCAACATTATTTAAGTGTCATTTTTATTGCCTCCCGCTACCCTTGGTACTAAAGAGGTATAGGGATCGTATTAAAAATCGCATATAGAGATTTTAGTAAATGACCACATTTTAAGGTCCCTAGTATCAAATTTTAACATTTTTAAAATGATGTCTATGCTATTAACGCTCTAACTCAAATATTATCATTCAGAAAATTATGAAATTTTGAATTTCGGCCCTATTCTAATATGGTAAAAACCATTAGATTTTTATATAAATCGGATAATCGGAAATGGCATTTTACTTGAAGTTTATAATGGTTTTTCTTCAAATAATACCAATAAATGACATTTTTTCGCATTTTATGTCATTATACAATTTAAAGTTTATTGAATTTTCTATAGGTGTACATTAATACTTTTTCTATATATGTTACAGATAAATTTAAATATTCTTTTTTATAAATTTCACAACCTATGTTTTAAAAATAAGCACAAATCCTTTGTTACACAGTTCATATTTCAAATGTATGTCACTGACAGATAAATATCACTGTGAAAAAACTAATCATTTCAAATTAATAAAGGTTATATTTTAAAAAGAAAATAGTAAATATGTATTTAAATTAATAAAAATGAAATACCAGGAGGTATTGTGTTGGCCACATCAGATTTTTTAAAAAGTGTTCTGCAGGAAATGTCAATTCTTATCAATTTGTTACATGCTTGACATGATAGGTACGCCATTGCATGAGTCAAAATATTTTAGGAGTAGTATTTATTTGAAAATAAAGTATTATAATATTTCTACAAACTCTGGAATTTTATGACAATAATATCAAGTTTACATCTTCTAAGAACATCCGTTTTTCAGATTCTTGTTCAAAAATTGAAATAGAGCAACACTTATTTAAAAATAACAGGTTAGGGTTTTGTTTTTAATAATTATTTTTATTAAGCTAGTATCTAGTCTTTATATTGAAGTAAAAAATAAAGATACACTTTAATTTGAATGTATCCTGCATATTGATATTGTGCAAGAAAAACAAAAGAAATTTAATAAATTTTGTATAATGGTTGTTCGAAATGTCGAATGAACCTCTAATATTTGTTCCAAACAATTAGGAAACATCCTATATAATTTTTTTTGTGACAATTAAAATCCCTTTTAGTTTAAATGCTTTAATTATTATAGGTACTTATTGAATTTTTATTCAATAAGTAGATAATGAAAAACCAAATCTAATCTCAATTAATTTTAGTAATAAATAATTTATAAATTTTCTTTAAAATATTAACAGTACATTACAAGTTGCTCTATTCAAATGGATCTAATACATTTTTTGTTCAATTTTCTGTGACACAAATGTTTTAGAATTTATTACAATTTAGATTAATAACCAAAATATCTGTTAGTTATTTCGATTCCGACTAGCATTTTAATAAACTGTTTCAATAATTTTAAAAATTAATCATATCGAAACTTAGCAGTTAATTAAATTTCGAACTAGGCAAAAAAATTATTATTTAAAATTTTAATTCTGTAAAGCGGAAATATCTCATACATCACTCTAACTGAGGCAAAAACCACTCGACTTGAAGCACATGAGTCAGAATTCCTCGAGCAGGAATCCACGTGTCAAGTTACTGTTACAGATATTCTCTGGATGAAAGTAACTTGTGGGGTTGCAAACAAGATACGTCCGGCCAGAAACAAGGTAGTGGGTTTAAAATGATTTAGGGGAGGAATATGTGAAAAGAACAGAAATTTCAAAAATGTTGCACTATAATTATTCGATATTCGAAATTCATATTTGAAATTATTTCGGTAGCAATACGAACGGAGTTTCATGTTCAAAGTTAGATAAATAACAAGATGATAAAAAGAATAAATATGTTGTTTTTCCAAATATTTTAGATGAAATTTAAGTTAAAATAAAAGAAAAATAACTTCATAAAAATCCAGTGCGTACAGTTAAACCTACCTTGCAAGACACATGGAACAATGCTCACAGTAAAATATGCTGGGCTTACGGATACACTGCCTAATAGAATTAAATCTGGTATTTCTAATAAAGGTTATGTAACCCTATATTAAATGGCGAAATTCTTGAACAACATATTCAGGTTTTGTAAGTTTAAAATACGCATATATATTTTAAACTATTCGAAAGAAATTTTTAAGAATTTCTCACCATTTCCGTAGGTCTTATTTGTTGGTTGAAAACTAGAAAATATAAAAAAAAAATACTAAGGCCGTGCCCGTTGTTGTACTTTTATCACCCTAATATCTAAATCTAAATTTAGATTCCCTAAATAACATCATTAGTTAGGATTTTAGGATTTAGATTTTAGGGTTTTGCAGGAGCACACTATTTAAAGTTGACGCGCACTAATTAAACAAATCATATGTTCGTTGCTAATTTGTGCAAAATTTCAAATTTACTGTCAAGAATAACTTCTTAGCTTCTATTTTATGAAATATAATATTAACATTTAATCTGAAACATCAAATTAAATCGAATTATATAATTCATTTTTGTGCCATACATGTCATTAGTGTGCCATTCGGAGTTGTATTTATGCGAAGAAGACCTAAATCCTAAACACTAATTGTCAAAATGCGATATCGGATACAGCCTAAGCATAATATACGTAGTTTTAAAAAAATATTTAGAATAAAAATGACACCTGTGGTGCACTCTCCACGGTAACATTGAGTGCCCGTGTAAAAATGTATACAAAGCAGATTGGAATGGGTAATATGTCGTGATGATATATTTATTTATTTAAGTTAAAATTTTACTTACGAAGTTTTCTCGGATACATTTTGGTAGCCGCTGCTTTTCACGGGTGTGCGGGGGTTGAAACCTCATCACATCCATCAGTGGCATTCAGGTCAGCCCCCAAGTCACCTAAACATAAAACCGCTATTAACTACCAAACCAAACACTATAAACTATAACAGGCACTTAAATGGTCCCTAATGTTTCAATTTCCTTACGTATTTTCAAGAGTTAAAAATGGGTAGGATAAGTAATTCTATGCATTTTCGCAACTAACAAAACATATACAGGGTGTACTACAACTTCAGGTACAAACGTTACGGGCATAAGTACAGAGTAAATGGAGAAAAAAAAAAAAACTTAATCAACATAGGTCTGATCTTCAAATGTTTCCGAGAATCGAGAAGAGGCTATTTTGTATTAGAATCAAAGAAAAACTGATAAAGATAGCGACCAAACAAAGTTGTTAGACTATAAAAAAAAAAAACAATAAAACATTTTTCTCATTTTCTAGTAGTTATTCAAAAAAATAGACTCTTTCGGGTCCACCAATAAAACTATCAATATCATAATTATAACAAAGCGACATATCGCTCACTGCTGGCCTGGCATTATAAAATTGGGTGTCAACGGGCTATTATTTGCGCCGCTCTGTTGAAATGAAGACATGCTCTGTTTAGTAAAATATAGTAAAATAATCTTACTGTTCCTTTAACATAAATGCTAATTTTGTTTGAAATAATTTCTTATGACAATAAAAACTGTAGTTCCAAAAATTATTTCAAACAAAAATAGTATATATGTTAAAGGAATATAGGAAGATTATTTTACTATACAGAGCACTCAAAGCAGGTAGGAGTACCAGGCGATGCATGTCTTTATTCCAAAAGAACGGCGCAAATAATTACTTGTTTTGTATTCAACATTATAAAACAAACAGTAAGTGATATGCCGCTTTGTCAAAATTACGATATTTATAGTTTTATTGCTGGACCCGACAGTCAATTTTTCTGACTTATACGAAGTTATTAGAAAATTAAATATTGGCCAAGGTCGCCACAATAATTAACTCAGTACAATTATTAAAAAAAAAGACAAATGCACATCTATGATGGCCTTTAAACAAAAAGTCTTATTTAATCGAAGTCGTAACTCCTATACTTTTCGAGATTTTAATATCTAATGAAAAATTTAAAATCAATAACATACTTGTGTTAATAATACCATGAGTAGGTACCTTTCTGTGAAAGTTGACACTGTACTATTAATGATAATTATAAACGACATAAATTTTATGATTTAAACTGTCTAATGCTAAATCCCTTTAAGAATTTACGGATATGTCTACATTGGTTATTACTGCAATAAGTATTTTGTATTTACTTGTTTCATGACTTGTCATTGGTTCGGTGGATGCCTATTTCTACAGGTTCCTTTACAAACAATAAAACATTTTTCTCAATTTCTAATAGTTACGAAGTTATTTCAAAAGTAAATATTAGTCAAGATCAATATTAACATGTCTTTTACACATTACTGAGACTTTGGTTGTTCTTGTACAAAAAAATAATGCTTTTTGGCCGATTTCACAACCATCATGTTTGGGGAAAAATGACATTGTTTGCTCTTGTATGAAGCCACAAATACATTTGAACTGAACCCTTTTATATAATTACAAGTAGTAATTATTAGTAATTAGTATTTTATATTTCTAATTCTTTTCTTTTTTATTTAATATTCCTTATAAAACAACTAATATTAATTCATTCTGTATTATCCTACGACCTTTAGTTTTTAATCACCTACATTCTTAAACAAACATTTACCCCCTGTCTATTTCATCTGTTTCACAGTATGGTGCCTACTAACCTATCCTAGATGAAGAAAGATAACTATCAGAGTTTCTGTGTTCAGTGAATTAATATATCATTTTTTGTTTACAGTGACGTACGTCAACGGGGAGCAGAGCCAGTGCGAGAGGGTGGCTTCAGAGACGGCTCGTGCGGATAGGGGCACAATAATTGTTAGAGGGGTGGACAGGATGATTGGAACTTGGGTATCGCAAGGGTGAGAATATTTTTTTAGTATTATAAAAAATAACAGGTCTTTTACACATTACTAAGCATAGAATTTTTTTTCGCATAAGTACATTATTACATATCAAAATAATATACCCGTATTTTTAAAAATTATTAACAAAATTCGATAAATAAGGCATTAAAATTTCTGTGACGTCACCTATCTATCTTTCGGTCTCATGTTATTTTTAACTCTATATTAAAAATTTGTTGTGGCCAGCAAAATACCTCTCGCCAAACAAATCTTTTTAAATCGTCCCATTAATGTCAAAGTCACGTAGTTACACAGGTCTTAAGTCTTACAGTTTTTGAAAAATCGTCGTTCAAACATACCTTATTGTTCAAAATATGAAAATTTAAATTTAACTAAAGTACAAAGATAACTAAAACAATACATTTTTTTTTATTTCACAACATTAAATTATTGTTTCTACTACGTTCAACAAATTTAAATTAACAGATTGCCTGAAACTTTCATTAGCTTTGTTCGATGACATGTACTAGGCCGCCCTAGTGTTAACTTTCTTACACTAGCATGTTTTATGAGAAACGGGCAGCTTCTGGCAGGCTGTTCGATGACAAAAATTTTAAGAACTAGTGCTCACGTTTCTGACCTGACTCGAGAGGTAGTGTAGACAGTGCAGAGTAGGAGTGGGGGTAACTAAATGTTGTTCGGTAGACATTTTAATTCTATCCTATCTACACATCTGTTTATTAACCTAAAATTTTACACATTGAGAAAATAAAATAATGGATTCAGATATAGTATATTGTCTTTGTTTTGTTATATAAAGAATTAATTAATATATCTTTCTCTGAATCTGATGAAGAATCAAGTGATGATTGATCTTCGTCAGAATCGTTTATTAGTTCAAACATTATGCTCTTTAAAACAGACATTTATGCAGTTACTTCTTTGCAGCTTTATGATATGACTGTGTTTATAAACAACCTAACCTTTTACACCTTTGGCTACGCTTGGCTTGATTACTCACAACTGAGCAAACTTGCCCAAATATACACTAGTGTGTTTTATGAAACCACAAGAATTAGACTGAACTAGTGTACACTACACTGCACTGCACTATTTTGCTCTGCACTTCAAGCACTTCTCATCGAACAGAGCTATTGTGTTTCGAATTATTATCGAGTAATTAACAATTAATCACAATAATATAATTATGTAACTGTAACCATTCATCATACGTTACGACGCAAAATATAAAAATCTGCTGTGGCCAGTACAATACCTCTCGCCATTTCCGCTTTGTTGCATAAGTATTGAATTTAACATTTATTCTTATACACAAATAATTCTAATTATATCAATGAGTGCCCGTGAGGTGACGCTCACACGGTACAAATATGTTATTATCATTACCGATACCTGTGACAAAGCAAATTGGCACACCCAGATATGGGTAATATGCCGTGATGATATATTTATTTATTCTTTCATTCTATAAGGAATCGTCCAACTATTCTAAAATGTTCAAGATGGTTTTAATTCATTGACGGGACTGGCAGTATTTATTAAGGATGTTTCTGTACTATAACTATTAATATACTTACCTACATACAATTTTAAATATTTAATTAATAATTCAATAAGAAATATTAAATATACTTCTCAGAAAAAGTTGAATTTGACAACTGGTTTCCTTGGTGTAGTTTGGACTGTGCAATTTATTGCAATAGATTATTCTATATATTATATTTTCTTTATCTCTAAATTTATAGAAAAAGTAATAAAATTTTTAAGTGTATTAGATGGAGAATTTTATGTTCTTCAATATTTGTAATTACAAAAATTTTGAAAAAATAATATTTAGAGGATTTTTTTTTTTAAGAAACTACTACTTCGGGTTGTCCAATTGTTATAAAAACATTTTCATCTCTTCCTATTAATGTCAGATTGAGGAATACGTAGTTAAACAGTTCTTTAAGTATTATAGTTTTTGAGGAATCGTCCTTCCAACATCCAGACACACACAGACATGGTAAAAATGTTATAATTGGATTCTAGGGAACTTAAAACGTGCTTATTCACTAAAATCTGGATATGCGATGTATTATATTGCAATAATTTTGTTATTTGCAATTATGTTTGGGAACAAATTGAATGTTCTGATTGTACTTCGTTAAGATGTTATAAACATTTAAATTTTATTAAAAGACTATTTTAAAAATATATTATGAAGTGTTTTATACAGTTATTTTTGTAACATTAGAAACGTGAACGATTCAAGTATGAAATACCGAAGAAATAGTGAACAAGTAACAAATACGACAAGAATTTACAATCTATTTACTTTCCTGTGACCATATTTTAAAGAGCTGTCACTTGACAAAGACATGCCAATTTTTCAAAACCTTCCACATCTAAAAGTTAATTTCTTGTTAGCATTTTCTGGGAACCATCGAGGTCTTTTAACACAACTTAAGGATACCCCCTGTTGTTTAGTTTTCATTTCTAAATCAGGTGTGCCTTGGACAGGTAGACAAATACCGAGCGGCTTGCGGGAGGTATCCCAACCAACCTACTTCGATCGAAAAGATTAGTTTTGACAACGGACGGTCAGGAATTACAATAATGCAGGGAAGTTATTGTTTGAGGATTTATTTGTACAAGAAAAGATAAAGAAAATATACAAAAAAAGGTGGAAAATTCCTTCGCTGTTTGATTTAGAGATTTGTATTGGTATAGGATTTTAAGTTATCTACAAAAGGTATAGAATTTTGCAAAGATAAACAGATTATATTTCTTACATATTTTTCAAATCTTTTTCTTATTATAATATTTTTGCAAATCTTTTACAGTCCGATTCACGAAAAAGTTTAAGCTAATCCTCATTTTTGGATTAGCGAATTCTACTTTAATTTTAACAGTTTATTTCGTAAAATATAATTTTATCTATTCCTAGTATCCACCTTTTTTACCTCTCGCTAAGAGAGGTATTGGATTCATGCTAAAATTCGCATATCCAGATTTTATTGAATAAGCACGATTTAAGGTCCCTAGAATCCTATTATAACATTTTTAAAATGATGTCTGTGTGGATGTGTGTATGTATGTATGTATGTGTGTGTGCGTGTGCGTGTGTGTGCGTGTGTGTGTGTGTGTGTGTGTATGTATGGTTGGAGGGACGATTCCTCAAAAACTATAAGACTTAAAAAATATTTAACTGCAGTTTCTTCAATCTGACATTCCTGGAAAGAGCTGAAAAGGTTTTGGTAAGAATTGAACAACCGGAAGTAGTAGTTTCTTAAAAAAATTCTTCTAAATATAATTTTTGGGAGTTTTTTTTTTTATTAAATATTGAAGAACATAAAATTCTCTATCTAATACACTTAAAAATTTTATTATATCTTGTATAGATTTAGAGATAAAGACACTATAATTTATAGAGTAAACTAATCGCAGAGGCCAAGGCACTAGGAAACCAGCTGACAAATTCCAATGTTTATAACATGACACATGTCATTGTCAGATATCAACAGTTTTAGTGACATTCTGATAGCTTTTTCTGGGAAGTATATTTAACTTTTCTTATTGTTTAATTAATTAAATATTTCAAATTATAGGTAAAATTGTGGCAAAATGCATATATCCATCAGAAATACCGCCAATCTGGTTAACAAATTGGAAGAAACTCTGACATTTAGAAACTTCCTCATACAATGAAAAATAGATATAATTGGAATTATTTGTGTGCAGAAGACATGTTAAATACAATAAAAAACAATATTTGAGTAAAGTTCTGTAATTTTTTGTTATAAAACAACGGTTCGAAAGCGAAGTGCAATACAATACTTATATAGCCTAATATGGAAATGGCGAGTATTTGGCGAGAGGTCTTGTGCTGGCCACAACAGATTTTTTGATAATATTACAAAGATTAAATTTTAAATACCGGAATAGAATAGAATTCACTAATCCAAAAACGAGGATTACCTTAAACTGTTTTGTGTATCGGCCTGTTATTGTTTTTAACAAAAGAAAAGATTAAATTTCAGAATTTTTACCTCCCGCTACCCATGGTAAAAAAATTACAGTTACATAATTGTATTCTACATCTGTCTCTAAAAATATTTTGCTTTTATAATCTACATCTAAATCACTGCACAGATTTTATTTATTTTTATTTCGTAACCTGCAAAATCGAAATAATTTTGACAATTCAAACGATATGCATTTCTTTGTAATTTTGTTTAAATTCCATGGCTATCGCTAGAAATGAGCAATATTTATAAAAAATTAAATTGGATTGTACAGCTTATTAAATATCTAAAATTAAAATAGAATCTGATTAATGATTTCGGTATAGTATTTAATTCTCTACAACATTTATTTAAAACTCTAGTCCAAAATTAAATAGGAAGTTTTGCGCAAGGGAAAACTGATTTCCCATGTTCAACGCCTATGGCCCGCTTTAATTTACACATGGAACACAAATAACTATTTGATAATCCCAGCAGAAAACGAGCTCTATAATAATTGAGTATGTACTATCTGTAATTTATACGTTCCCCTGATTTATTCCTGCTGATGTGGCATTTTTGCATGGCTGATTTTTCTGAAAAGCAATAAATATTGTTAAAAGGTCCGAGGCCTGAAGTCGAGCATGTATGTTGTACCAAATAAGGCATCCGATTGTCATAGCCAGCTTGCCGACGTGGCCTGAATGGACAATTTGTTACTTAGCATTTCAAATTTATTTTGGCGATTGGTTTTTGTATCATCAGTTGACGAAACGTCGAACCCGAATCGCGAGATTTACATAAGAATGTCCTCTGTCCCGTGGATTTATAACGACGAAACATGAGGCTTTGTGTGCTAAACTCCTCGCAGAACAATGGATTTCGTAATGATATGGTTTTCAAATTAAAACTGGATTTTTAAAAAGAAAAGAATTAAGGGACTTATAACGAGGGTAACAAACGCTAACTTTGCCGAAGCGAACATTTATAACTCATTGCCAATATTCTAAAATAAATACTTCCCTTCATCCTCACAATAGTCAGTAACTAGAATTCTGCCATTTCCGCAACCTTCAGGTATTGTAGTTTCCTTCCTGGACTAAGTCAAACTATTTTTCTTCGTAAATCTTTTATCGATGTAATCAATAATTATTTATTGTGTACACACAGCCGAGTGTAAGGATCAACGACAGTTGTTATTTCTGTAATTACATGGGTGAATTAATAAGATGAATGTATTAATAATTTATAAAAACTAAATTGTAATTTACGTAACAAAATCTGAAAGTGGTACTTTACTGGGTGAGCAAGCTTATGAACCCAATAATGACATTTTTAGGTTATGTTTGGTACAGTACTTTTTTTCGCGGTCCTGAAAACAGAATAAATAAAAATATATAGGTTATGTATTATTTTATTTTTTTTACTGCGAGGAAATAAGATAAATAAATAACTGATCGCCATGGAAACGTTCAGATTTACCGGTCCAGGGATCGGTAACGTTACGTTCAAATAAATAAATAAATAAATACCTCTTTTTAAGCCGAATGGTCCCTGAGACCAGTGCGTGCGCTTGTGTGTCAAAATTTAGTACGTGTTCCGGATGATTAATATTCAAATTAACATTCACCACAGTAATAAATTAGAACATGGGTCATTTATATTAAAACTTTCAAGCTTTTTGCTATCGCCATTTTCACATCTACAATATTTCAATACAAATAATTTCTGGTATTTTTCAATTATCATATTTTTCTCGATTTTTTTCATATTTTTACCTCCCGCTACCCTTGGTAAGGGAGGTATAGGGATCGTGTTAAAAATCACATATCGAGATTTTAGTAAATGACCACGTTTTCAGGTCCCTAGAATCCAATTTTAACATTTTCACGATGATGTGTGTATGTGTGTGTGTATGTATGTATGTGTGTATGTATGTATGTATGTGTGTGTGTGTGTGTGTGTGTGTAGGGATTTTGTCTTCGCTCTAACACAAATACTATCATTCAGAAAATTCTGAAACCTTGTATTTATACCCTATTCTAATATGAAAAGAAGCCATTAGATTTTGGTGTAAATCGGATAACCGGAAATGGCACTTTACCTGAAGCTTATAATGGTTTTTCTTCAAAAATACCATTAAATGCCATTTTTTCGCATTTTGTCGTTATGAAAATTAAAGATTATTGAATTTTCTACAGGAATACATTAATACTTTTTCTATATATTTTACACATAAATTTAAAAATAATTTTTTATTACAAGTCCCGAAGCCTAAGAAAAACACTATTCCTTTGTTACATAGTTCATATTTCAAATGAATGTAACTGACAGTAAATGTCACTGTCAAAAAACTAATCACTTCAAATTAATAATAGTGACATATTATAAAGAAAATAGTAAATAAAGCAATAGTTTTATGCAATGGAACAGTTTGCAGCGTTAGTAAATCCGTAGGTATGTATTTAACTTAACAAAAATTAAATAGCGGGAGGTTTTGTGTTGGCCACATCAGATTTTTGATATACAAACTTTTACAACGTTGAAAACAGAAAAAAATATTTTTGTAAAATAATTATAGGTTGCTATTTAAGGAATATAAGTTGACAGGAGGATCTTGTAAACCTGATTTTATAAAAAATATATAGAACTGCCATTAAATAGTATATTCAAAATAATAAAACATATATGAGTCATTTTTTTCTATTATAATAAAAAAGTTAAGGGGTGGAGGGCGTCTTTCCAGACTCACCTGTATATCAGGCAAGAAATTTAAATATCATTTTCCAAATAGCTGAACAAAACATAACAATGGGAAGAATCTTTTTTCGACACTGTCCAACAAAACAATCTCTATCTAAATCGAGATCGTCTGACATTCTTGTCGTCCTCGAATAGACCGATCAGTCACATCTGATCTGTTTCCAATGGGCCTTTAGTAGAAGCGCGATATTTTCACTTCACCCGATGAGACATTTGGTCTGAAGGAATGTCCTGCTTCTAAATTTGCATGCGTGTCGTGTTGAAGAACAGAAAGAACTAGGATGGAATCTATCTAGCGATATAAATCCTCGCGTATGTCAAAATGGTATGGTGGGAATCTTTAATTGGAATTTGTGAAAGATGCAGGGTTGTTTTTCAAAAGTTTTTTCGAAGTGTGAGACATATGTGAACAGGCATTTGTGTGGTATAATATATTGTATGTTTTTTGGTTGAATTTTGTTACATTATACAATAAAAAATCTGTTGTGGCCAGCACAAAACCTTCCGTCAATTCAATGTATTTCGTACAAATCCGATACCAAAAGTTCCTTGGAAAATATTCTATATATCCTGTAAAATTGTAACACGAACACACTATTTTTTACAAATTCCATATTGCAAGTTCCTTTGGGAAGATTCTATAAATCCAATATTATTATAACACGAATGTACATTCTGTAAATTGCACTTCACACTTCTCATTCCTATCCAACGCATCTTCTTCAGACGGTTCTTCCTCTCTCAAATATTCTGCTACACAGTCCTTCCATCTTCTCTTTGGCCTTCCTCGTACTCCCGGCATTGAAACACCAAGTCACTTATGCGAGGGACACTTTGTCACTTATGTTACTTTCTGATCCTATACTTTCCACTTTGGTTTTGCACTTGACACTGACATCTGTCAATTAGAATTTTTTTGAATATATGTGTTGTTTCCATAATTTTAGCAAAGCTAACTGATTTTTGAAAGTTAACCTCTCTTAATCTCTCCATAACTCTATATCTATTGAATATGAAGAAAAACATATAATCAAATCGTATAGAGAATAAGATTTTCTTTCATATTAATGATCATAAAATGTCGAAAAATGATATTTAACTGCGTTTTTTCCTGAAAAACTGTTAAGAACTTCAAATAAGGGTACTTCCGGTTGACCAATTATAACCAAAATCTAATCAGCTCTTTATATGGTTGTAAAGAAGAGGAATACGAAAGAATCATAATTTTTAGAATTGTAGTTTTGAAGTTATCGTCGGAGAAAAATTTGTCACACACACACCCACACACACACACACATACAGACATCAATGTAAAATTAGTAAAATCGTATTCTAGGGATCTTAAAACGTGCTTATTCTTTAAAAACTCACCATCGATTTTTTTGACCAAAGACAATACCTTCTTTTAACGGAAGGTAAAAAACAATTTTAACGTGACCCTCATATTTTATCAAAATAGATAATAGCAGTAACGAAATAAGGTAAAGCAGATATACAGTATCGGACATAAATAGAAACAAATAAAAAATACTCCTCCATATTTTAAATAAGTATTCAACATATTTTCAAACTTCTTATACAGTGTGTCCCATTTAGAAGTGCCGCCATTGGGATCTCGAGAACTATAAGAGATACGATGTCGGTTAAATGGAACTTTTTGTGCGTCTTTGGGAGGCCATCTCAGATGTGCTTTTGTTTTTCCAAAAATTCTCATAAGGCACTAGATAATGACGAAAAACTGATTGTTGATTTTTTCTTTTTCAAATAACTTCTAAACTATTGGTAATTGAGAAAAACGTTTCAAATATATAGATAGATATTTTTATTAACTAACCAGTGGCGTACGAAACAAATTTTTGTATCCGTTAATTTTCGAGATATAACACAAACATATTTTTACCTTCCGTCACCTTTAGGTAAGGAAGGTATTGTCTTTGGTCAAAAAATTCGGTGGTGAGTTTTTAATGAATAAGCACGTTTTAGGGTCCCTACAATACGAATATACCATTTTTAAGATGATGTCTGTATGTGTGTGTGTGTGTCCGTGTGTGTGTGTGTCCGTGTGTGTGTGTGTCCGTGTGTGACAAATTTTTCTCCGACGATAACTCCAATACTACAATTCTAAAAATTATAATTCTTTCGTATTCCTCTTCTGTACAACCATATGAAGAGTTGATTAGATTTTGGTTATAATTACTCCACCGGAAGTACCCTTATTTGAAGTTTTTAACAGTTTTTCCTAAAAAAACGCAGTTAAATATTATTTTTTGACATTTTGTTATTATACATATTAAAGAAAATACTCTTCTCTATATGGTTTTATTATACATTTTCCTTCATAATCAATAGATGTAGATTTAAAGCGTTATAAAGAAATTAATTTTGAAAAATTAGTCTGCTTTGGTATTTATCATGCAAACAGATGATATATTAAAAAATTCTAATTGACAGATGTCATTTGGAAGTGCAAATCCAAATATGGAGCGTATAGGATCTAAAATTGATATGGCATAGTGTTCCTCGCAAGTGACACGCAGAGAAAGGCCAAAGAGAAGACGGAAGGACTGTATCGCAAAAGACTTGAGAAAGAAAGGACTGTGTGATGCGTTGGACAAGAATGAGTGGAAGAGAAGAGGAAACAGCGACCCCTAATAAAATAGGGGAAAGAAGAAATGAAGGAAGTGTCTAGTGCATTTTACTTAGTGTATATTTATGTTATAATTTTATTGGATTTATAGAACCTTTTCGAATCAACTTTTGGTATAGAATTTGTAAAAAATAGTATGTGTTCGTGTTCGATTTTACATGATATTATATAGAATCTGTTCCAAGGACTTTTCGGTATGGGAATTGTACAAAATACATCGAATTGACGGAAGGTCTTGTGCTGGCCACAACAGATTTTTTTAAATGGAACCCATATCTAATTTTAGTCTCAAAAATAACTATTTTTTTCTCTTTTCAATGTTGTAAGGGTTATTATGTTTTATATTTGTTTTAAAATTATTATTTTTTCCTTATTTTGTATTAAATTTACAATTATTTTGAAAATATTGATGGATATCTATTTAGAAATACTCCTTGTATTTAAATAATTTATTTCGTTAGAAAAATTTGCTCAAAACTCGTATCAAATAAATTTTTATAATATTTTGTATCAGGTCGCCCTTGGCATATTATAGTGTAATTTGTAATTATAAGTGTAACATAAAAATATTAAGTAATAAAGGCATAAAATAAATTAAATCGATCAAATATAATATAATTAATAAATATAATAATAAAAAAATAAAGAAAAAAATTAAATTTTAGGAGCGAAACAAATATAAAACATATTAACCCTTACATCATTGAAAAGAGAAAAAAATAATTATTTTTTTGAGACTAAAATAAGATATGGGTTCCATTTAAAAAAATATAAGTTTGTGTTATATCTCGAAAATTTACGGATATAAAAATTTGTTTCGTACGCCACTGGTTAGTTAATAAAAATATCTATCTTTTATATTTGAAACGTTTTTCTCAATTACTAATAGTTTAGAAGTTATTTGAAAAAGAAAAAATCAACAATATTCACTTTTTCGTTATTATGTAGTGCCCTATGAGAATTTTTGGAAAAACAAAAGCGCATCTGAGATGGCCTCCCAAACGCGCATAAAAAGTTCCATTTAACCGTCATCGTATCTCTTATAGTTCTCGAGATCCCAAAGGTGGCACTTCTAAATGGGACGCACTGTATAATGTAAAGGGGACATATTCATTAAACCTGATGGACGTCAAATGAGTACCTTATTAAAAAGTAGATATACTATATTTCATTAGTAGATACTTATGTATTTGAATACGGATGTGAGATGCGACGAAAATAGAGCGACTGTATAAAAATCTCTGTCTTTTCGTAGGTGTGAAACTCGTCCAGGTCCCGTCTACCTTCTCCGCGTGTATCTCTTCACACCAGAAGGAACCTACCACCTCGTGCAGCACCACTATTGGGACGAGTCGTGCACGTCCCCCAGATACTCGATAAGTGCTAAAGGAAGGCTGAGACTTGGTCCAGAGGCGTTCGTGACAGCAGGGGCTACTACGGCGGAGTATAGACATCTTCAAGTTAATTTGACGGTGTATGATGCGAGGGCAGTGCGGGAGATTGAAGAGCAATGTGGAGGTGAGGCTAAAAAAAAAGCGGGAACACTTTCCATGGATCGTTGGATTATTGGAAACAAGATTTAAATGTGAAATTTCAGCCTGAAAACCAATTAGGAATGGGGTCCTATACCATTTTTCTTTTATTTTTTTTTTCTGTAAGAACAGGATAAATTAAGAATTTTAGTGCAAACGCGACTTAAAAATTTTACGGATTAAGCGAGATATGAATTTTTAAAGTTCAAGAATTTGTGCGTGACGTAGCAGGTACTAACAAGTGATCGACAAACAATGGGACAAACTCTTAGTTATAGAGGGAACAATTTTTTTCATATTTGCATATCTGAAATGTTTGTATATAAAAACTTATACTTTATATTCATGAAGAAATTATTATTAAGTATAAATAACGTAAATAATAAGCATTTTTTCCTAATAAATTATAGAACATTGAAACAGTTTGACAATATTATTACACAAAGTATGACGACGGATGGCGCTAGTGTTGGCTGTTTTGAAGTTTCAATATTAATTTAATTAATATTATTATTAATTTAATTATTGTTGCAAATTGATTTAATTATAAATATATTATTATTGTTAATATTACTAATGTTATAATTAAATAAATTCATCAAACACAAAATTGTTAAATGTTTTGTTAGGTTATAGAACAACATGTGACTCAAAGGTGACCATTGCAGGCGCACGAATCTCCTTTTTAAAATCAGGCGACCAATCAAATTCTTAGTACCTAACGCGTCATACCCAATTAGTAATCAGCTTCAATCGCTTATAGTTTGTGACCTAGTCAATATTTAAAGAAAATTTTTTCACTAATTCTCATTAATTTATGTATATTTTCGTCTTCTTATTTAAGATAGTTAAAATATGACTATGGTATAGGACCCCATTGTCAGTTGCGTATTCTAATAGTTTTTTTATCTCTCGCTCAGAGAGGTATTGGATCCATGGTAAAACTACGTATTCCGCAATCTGAAAGAGCTGAAAAGGTTTTGGTATCAATTGAACAACCAGACGTAGTAGTTTCTTTAAAAAATTCTTCTGAATATTATCTTTTGAAAATTTGTTTTATTACTAAAACTAAACAACATAGAATTCCACATCTATGACATTTAATTTTTTTATTATATCTTGTATAGATTTGGAGATAAAGACACTGTAATATATAGAATAATCGGATTTAATAAATTGCATGGATTTCACTAATCCAAAAATGAGGATTACCATTTTATTTTACCTAAAAAATCTGTTGTGACCAGCACAAGACCTCTCGCCATTTCCATATTAGGCTATATAAGTATTGTATTGCACTTTGCTTTCGAACCGTCGTTTTATAACGAAAATTTACAGAACTTTACCCAAATATTGTGTTTAACATGTCTTCTGCTCACATATAATTCTAATTATATCTATTTTTCATTGTATGAGGAAGTTCCTAAATGTGAGAGATTCTTCCAATTCATTAACCACATTGGCGGTATATCTGATGGATATATGCATTTTACCTATAATTTCAAATATTTAATTAATAAAATAGAAAGATTAACCCAAAAAAAGCTGTCAGAATGTCACTAAAACTGTTGATTTTTGACACTGACATGTGTCATTTACAAACTATGTTATAAACATTGGTATTTGTCAACTGGTTTCCTTAGTGCCCTAGCCTCTGCGATTAGATTATTCTGTATATTATAGTGTCTGTATCTCTAAATCTATACAAGATATAATAAAAAATTTAAGTGTATTAGATGGAGAATTTTATGTTCTTCAATATTTAATAACAAAAATTTCTAAAATATTATATTTAGAAGAATTTTTCTAAGAAACAACTACTTCAGGTTATTCAATTGTTACCAAAACCTTTTCAGCTCTTCCCAGGAAAGTCAGATTGAGGAATCCATAGTTAAACAGTTCTTAAGTCTTATAGTTTTTGAAGAATCGTCGCTACAACATCCAGACATACACACAAACATACACACACCCACACAGACATCATTTTAAAAATGTTATAATCGGATTCTAGAGACCTTAAATCATGCTTATTCACAAAAATCTGGATATGCGAATTTTAGCATGAATCCAATACCTCTCTTAGCGAAAGGTAAAAAAATATTTTAACATTTTAAATTTTGATAATCTCTATCGAAATGTTGTTGTAAGAATCTTCCATCATTTTAACTTCAGCTTCTAATAACATTTTAGGTCGTCGAATTTGGCGCCCTTACGAAGAACAAACCATCTTCGACATCACCAACCATGGTCACAAACCCTCCAACTACCGTCCTCGACTACAGCGCCACGTCAACCGCATAAACTACAACACTTACATCACACAGCGCCACTTGTACGACATTCCCAGCGAGTTTTGCCTGGGAGATTTACGGTGGGCATTTAACGAACTAAAATTGCTAAAAGTTCAGCTCAGACCGGAGTTCAACACGCCATTCACAGATGGCAGCAGGATGAACTTGGAGTTACTATTAGGAGATATACATTCGAGGAATGAATATAGAGATGGTTATATGCCTACAGCGTTTCAGACAGTTTTAGTAAAATACGTTAAAGATGTTGATAATTATGTTATAGGAAAACGGAAGTACAATTTGACTTCGTGTCAGTTGTGTTCAATAATAGCGGGAAAAAGTTTCAAAAACCCGCCACATTTGATGAAAAAACCTCATCTACCGCCTTATATATTGGGGGAATGGACTTCAATGAAATGTGAAATAAGACCTATGGGTTTATACCTAACGAGAAGATTTAGGTTTTATTCTGGAGACCTAACATGGATCGGAGAACATAAATTTTATGTAGATCCGTTTTGTGTAATGCCTAAATTTATAGTAACAGCCGCTGGTCATTTTAAGTCGTCAGGACCTAGCACTGTTGTTAAAGGCAGTACCAACTTTGATTTTCAAATAGAAAGAGCTAGTTTAACTATTTTAGAAAAAGATATGTTGACAGAAATGAAAAACAATCACAACTGCGGATCTGGTAGTTGGGAAATAGGTATACCTAGGGAATTAAGTTCAACAAATGGTTGTTTACAATTAGGAATTTTGATTCCTTCTATCCAGTATGAAATAGTTCGAATTGATGTTGATTATAAAGGATCAACTTTGTTGTTACTGGGTCAGGCTGATACAGACAATCAACCTAGGACTAGATTTCAAAGGCCTACTGCTTTTCAAGATCCTTTAGTACATTGTTCAAATTTGCCGCTCTATTCGGAAAATTTGCGGGAAATTTTAAATACTCCTATTTATGTAGGGCAGGGGTATTACACAACTTTTGATTATTTACAATCATCTGGTTATTGTTCCAAAAATATATTTTTATTTACGCTATGTCTAGTGTTAATTTTATTGAGTTGATTATTAAATGTAAATATATTTTGTACATATGTACGTGTTCTGTCCATATCAGTTGGCCCACTATATAAGTATGTATATTATTTATCACCATTGGGTAACTTCGCCTTTTTTTGTTAATAACTATCATGACTGACAAACGTAACGATGTACCCTGACAACATACATACTGGGTGATTCTTCATCGATCTGTTCTTTTTTAATAAGTTGATTATTTTAAATATGGAAAAAATTCAAACGAATTTAATTTTATATTAAAATGTCTATAAATCTGCAAGTTTTACGCAATGGTATGTAACTTTATATTTTCATATGGAACACTCTATATATTTATTCAAATTTGAAAAGTACATGAAATTTGCTCTCCAATAGTATAAAAATAATTATATGTTAGATTATTACAAAATACAATGGCGAATGATTAAAATGTTACATTTCTGTTAAATACGGAAGGCTTTGCCGTACTATTTTTTGTCTTAGGTACCTACCTGATAATATTAAATAACAGGTGCAAAAATGAAATATTTTATAAATTGATTTTCATTAAATTTGAAAGGTGAAATATAAAAATAATAGGTTTGTTTGCACAACAGTCAATTTTTTTATACAGAAATTTTAAATCTACGATTAAAAATCATTTGTTCGTTCAGTAAAATATAGTTTTATAGATTCTCGAGTGTAAATTTAAGAGAACCAGAAATAAACGCAGAAAGTAAATTTTAAATAATTAAATAAGATTATAATTTCATTATATGATAATGACAGATGCCAACAACAACAATCAACATAAGTAAAAACTTTTCTGATCACTCTAAATGGTAATAATAACAATAACCTTTAATTCCGTTCGCAGAACGCAAAAATTTCCAATCAGTTTCAAACCAGTTTCAAACTACGCACACGCACTGATAAATTGGCAATTAGTTAAATATTTTGTCGTGCGAACAATCTTAATGTGAAGTAAACCTTCTGTATTTAATATAAATGCAATATATAATTCATTTGCCATTGTATTTTTTATAATATAACATGATTGTTTTTATAATACTGGATAGTAAATTTCATGTACTCATCAAATTTGAATAAATATATAGAATGTTCCATTTGAAAATATATAACTACATACACTGTGTAAAAATGAAACACCCGTAGAAAAATCTATACCATAATATTTAAAATAATCGGGTAAGAACCTGTTAATTGCTAAGTAGCACTAGAACAAGAAAATATCTATATTATTGATAAAAATTGTCAATAATAAAAGTCAGTTAATATTTTTATCATATATTAACTACAAAAAATACAATTAACATGGCCGATCCAACTGATTTGGGACAGGGCTCATGTATAATATTTATCATAATGAGTTTAAAAACTTCCTCTTGTCTAATATTTTTCAGTAACTGTTTACAATGTGTACATAGTAATGATTATTGTTTAGTTTTAAGGAATATTGGAAACTTCCAATACAAGGGACATAAGACCCCAGTGATATTAAATGTAAATTCAAACTATAGTTAATTACTTAGTGATAATTGAATGAATGTGTATTAATTTTAACTTAGAATGGTTGTGATAGTTTAATTTGTTTATTGTAAATATTAAGATATTGTATCAATTAAGTGAAATTTTTATTGGGTTTAATTGTAAAAAAATATTCAATTTTGTATTTAAGTGATTATAATAAAATTTATTTTAAAAGTCATTTTGTCGTTACAAATATAAAGAAATACATTTTTATTTATGAAAAATAAAATATTGCAGTCAGCTGTGGTCTAGTGGCTAGTAAATCTGTTTAATAATACATAATACAAGCAGTACTCCCGCACAAGTCTAAATAGTTGCCAAAAATATAGAAAATAGAAAGTGAGTGATTCGGAGGTCACTATAAACCGCAGGTCCTTGTAGGCTGTAGGTTAACCACACACCATTAAATGTAAGTAAAACCAAAGAAAAGAAAGTGGTGAAATTCTGGCCCTATATGCATCACAAAGGAGCAGACTCACAAGAATCAGGAAATTTATATAAAAAATAGTATATTACTGTGAAAATTAACTGTGTTATTGACGGTAAGTATTGAGACAACAAATCTAATGTGACTAATTATTATTGAATGGGGTCCTCCCCATTTTTTTTTTGTATTTTTTTTTACGATACTTCTCTAAACTGCAAGCGATTTGTATACAGTGTTCAAAAATAGAGGTCACGGATTTAAGGGTAGATAATACATCTCAGAACAATAAAAAAAGATCATTTGATTCAGTTTTTGGAAGCAATTAAAAAAAATTTCTATACAAAGAGGTTTTTGGATGAATGCTTCATTTATTTCAACATAGTCAAAATTTACAAATTTCACAATTGCGACGTTTTCAAGCAATAAATAAATTATTAAAACATTTGAAAATATTACATTTTAATTATAAAAGATTTTGTAAAAACCAATGAGTTTGAAGACTAAATGGTTCTAAACAGAACCGAAACGTCGCAGTTGTGAAATTTGTAAATTTTGACTATGTTGAAATAAATGAAGCATTCATCCAAAAACCTCTTCGTATAGAAAAAATGTTCATATAAACATATATCCGGAAATGCCTAGTTTTAGAGCTATAGCGATTTTAATATTTTATTTCTGTCATATACTATACAACTCATACTTTTAACATTACAATAATATCATATTGACCGTTTACAATAGAAAACAATTGAAGATAGTCTTTTGTTTCTTTATTTGTCATAATTATTGTTATTGTTTGTTACAAACAATTTTATCATGAATAATTTCACTTTTTCCGAATTAGCATAAATGTATTTAAAGTTCGGCCATGCTCACGGTGATTCGGTAGAAGCTAGAGGTTTGTACAAGGAGAATTTTCCAAATCGGAGGATACCAGATAGAAGATTTTTCTTTTATAATTGACTGTTTTCCATTGTAAACGACCACTATGATTTTATTGTAATGTTAAAAGTATGAGTTGTATATGACAGAAATAAAATATTAAAATCGCTATAGCTCTGAAACTAGACATTTCCTAATATATGTTTATATGAACTTTTTTATTATTTTGAGATGTATTATCCACCCTTAAATCCGTGACCTCTATTTTTTGAACAGCATGTATTTATTATATTATATATTCTGTGACGTATTGAGATTTTGTTCTCAAACAGTGGACTTCGCAAATTGATCTTTTTCAGCACAAATATATAAATATAGGCATGTTTTTTTATTCATCGATGTATAATGCGCTTAATGCGCATATCCATCAGCGAGTTCTTAAATTATTTGATGAATTTTAGATTGAATATGTATCAAGTTTTTAAATTCAGCAATGAAACATTCGCTTACTCATCATATCCATCGAACTGAAGAGTCGATGGATTTTCAAATTTTCACTGAATTCGTGGTGGGGGTAAATGTCATTTATGTTTTTAAGGTTAAGTTTTATTGCGGATTATAAATAATTGCAGTACAAGAGTGTTTAATTCGCGAAACATACATACATTGTAATGGAAATGTTACAGTTATATCACAATGGATTGCATTTTCATGTCGAAGAAAATAGCGTTGGAATCAAGTTCACAAAAACGAAAAAAAATATCACCTGCCAGTTGTCAGTTATTAAATTAAATCTACAGAGTTAAGTAATGTTTAACCATGATTTGTTGTAATTTTTAATATTCACGTTTCCTACATTTTTACATATAAAAATATTTGTTATTAACAAATTTTAGTTTCACGAATTTAAATTATTTTTTAATGCATGTAAAAACGATCGGCTCTCAAGCGCCATCTACTATTTTCTTACGTGAAATGAAGTATAATAAAGTTAAATGTATTTTTTCTTTTATAATTGTATTGTACTAAATTTTGAAACAAATTTCTGACAAAAATAATTCTGCCATTTTTAAATTTCAAGCGCATTTTCAATAGAGAGTTCGTAAAATGACCCTTTGCGCTGTTTCATCGGTTACATCTGAAATCCATCGAAGACGTCATTTTAAAATTTGATGGAATTCAGCGCTTAATTTTTTGTTGAATAAAAAAACGTGCCTTATGTTAAATTAACTTTTGTGTGCAATAATTGAAATGGGAATGTGCATGGATAACAAGCAAAATTAACATAATAATTAATAAAAAATTAGATATATTATAGTCCAAGTTTTGATTACCTTTGTCAATCAACAATCTTTCAGTTTCATACCAACGCATAGGGCATGGCGTGAAATTATAACTTTAAACAAGTGTTAACTGGATTACTTTCGTTGTTTTTAATTCTAAAGTGCATGTTGCCACTACAGGCCTATTCTGTAACAAAGTGGTTAATTTTTATCAACTGGTTAAAAAAAATATCCAATAGAGATTGATTTGACATCTAAAAATCCAATTTTTTGTTACATCAACATACTTCACTGGTGAAATATTTTAACGTTGTTAAAAATTAACCTTTGAGATTTGAGATACAGAATAGACCAGAAAGATTATTGGCATTTAAATAATTTTAAAATGGGAAAGACGCCGGCAGGCAAGGCATTGTCTAGTCTCTAGTTAAACCATTATATCATATTAGGAACACAACTTAAAATTCTCTTTCTTTCAAGAAGTCAGCCATGTCATTGTCTACGACAGACCAACCTCTGACGATGTCGACGTTGGCTGAAGGTCCCCCAGTTGTCGATAAACTCCTATTCTCTTGGTTCGATCATTCTCTATTTGCTATGATGCTGGCTGTCAGCGCTATCATAGGAATCTACTTCGGATTCTTCGGAAAGAAACAAGACAATGTAGAAGAATATATACTGGGAGGAAAGACTATGAAGACGTTTCCCATTGCCATGTCTCTTGTAGCCAGGTAGGTGGAATTATAACTAAATATATTTTATATGCTGCGGTGTTAACTTAAACTTGAGTACATTAATCCCCCGACTTACCTAACTGCGAATTTATATTCATAATTATTACAGACCGCGATTATTCTTATTGTAGGGTAAGTCCGAGAGAGATGTCACACCTTTTTTAAAAGTCTAATACCTCTTACCTAAATAACAGTAAAAATTTATTGTAACACCTATTAATATATCGTCATCATTACCGATGTCTACATGTAGATACTGGCACACCTAGAAATGGGTAATATGCCGTGATGATATATTTATTTATTTATTTATACAGGGTTAGTTAAAAGTATGGAGACGGCGATTTATTGTCGTTAATATTCATTTTAGGAAATTATGTTCAATACAAAAGATTTTAAGAAATTTTGATCTACATTTGAGAATACTTGAATTTTTTTTTTCTTCAATTGTTTTTGAGTTACGCTTCGATAAAGTGTTTTTTTCTCTTTACAACAGTATATTTTTACAAGGAAAAATACCGGTTCAAGTATTTACGAATAGTAGGTACATCTAAGTTAGACAAAAGCGAAGCGATAAACAAACTCGAGCGATGTAATTTACTTAGTTATTAATTTGTTTTTAATGATAAGATTGTGACCGACAACTTTATTGGAAATAATTTTGTCTGTCTTAGATGAACCTACTATTCGTAAATACTTAAACCGGTGTTTTTCCTTGTAAAAATGTTATTAAAATAAATTGAAAAATAAAAAAACAAACATACTGTTGTAAAGAGAAAAAATACTCTATCGAATGGTAGAGTAAAATTAATAGTTCCCATTTAAAAACATTACGCGGACAAGCGTAACTCAAAAACAATTGAAGAAAAAAAAAATTCAAGTATTCTCAAATGTAGATCAAAATTTCTTAAAAAACTTTTGTAATGAGCATAACATTATTTTGTAGTATTAATGATGTAAAATCACAAATGAAAATAATATTTCTTATTATTAAATGAAAACTTAAAAACATTAATTATCCTTGTAATAAATAGATATTTACACACCAAGTGAGCTAAGATAATGTTTATTCGCGAGAAGAAGTTTAGCTCACGAGCCCGTAAGGGTGAGTTAATTTCTTCGAGTGAATACACATTCTTAGCTCACGTGGTTTGTACAACATTTTATTCAATTTTGACGAAATAATAATAAAAACCATTATAATATTTAATTTTGACAAAATAAAAAACTGATCAGTTAGTAGGCTGAGCATGACAATTGTCGCTGATAGACGTCAAGTCATCTATTTAAAATGCTTTATTGTCTGTCATTTGTGCCGTGAAAAATAATGAAAATGGCTGATAATGTATGATAAATTCTATGGTGAGTGTTATTTTCGTACCTGATGTAATTTTAAATGCATTATTTGTTGCAGAGTGAGTTAAAATTTTGTGAACGTGATTTAAAAATTTTTAATTCACTTGTGAATAAAGTGTTACTTATAGTTGTTGCTATGCAGTTAATAATGACAGTTTAAAACGTCAAAATTGAATAAAATAAACTATTCTATATTATTTAAATTTCGCTTATTTTGTAACTTGTAAAATCGCATTTGAATTTTTATAAATATTGCTCATTTGTAGTGGTAGCCATGGAACTGAAATAAAATTATAAATAAATGCATCATGTTTGAGGGTACGTTCACAATGCACGCACGGTAAGATATGTTCCCTAATTTGACTCGGGAAGTTGTCGTGATTTTGGTCTCGTTTGCACCGTGATCCCACATTTTATTTGTAATCGGGTCTGTCGGACTGTCTCGCCGAAATTGGGACGTCTGGTAACCCTAGTCTCATATGATAATCTATTAATAATAATAATCCTTATTACATTAACAACAACTATTACTTTAGCATGTATTAGTATTTCTGAATGATTTATAATTAATCCTATTTCAGCCACATATCAGGAGTTACTGTTTTGGCAGTACCAGCTGATGTCTACCGCTATGGTGCGTCCTATTGGTTGTGTACTATTGCTGTCTCCATAACAGCTGTGGTGACTATCTATGTCTATGTGCCCGTATTCTACAAACTTCAACTTACCAGTAGCTACAAATACTTTAAGCTAAGATTTGATAACAGAGTTAGATTGCTGGCATCGTTTCTTTACATTTTTAATATGCTGCTCTATTTGCCCGCTGTAATCTATATTCCTGCGTTGGCCTTTAATCAAGGTAGGAAAGATAATGACGATGGATGATGGTGAAAATTATTTTAATAAATGATGACATAGTACAACGGTGGATTGAAAAATTCGGGACTCAGTATAGAAAGAGTTTATTAATATATATTTTTACCTCTCGCTAAAAGAGATATTGGATTCATGCTAAAAATCGCATATCCATAATACAGATTTTAGTGAATAAGCAAGTTTTAAAATCCCTTGAATCCAAATTAATCATTTTTACGATGATGTCCGTGTATTTATGTGTGTGTTGGAAGGACGATTACAAGATATGCTTAACTTCCTTAATACCTCTATCTGACATTAATGGGAAGAGCTGAAAAGGTTTTGGTAACAATTGGACAACAGGAAGTAGTAGTTTTAAAAAAAAATCTTCATCTGGTACATTTAAATTTTTTATTATATCTTCTATACATTTATACAAGAAAATGAAAATATATAAGTTTGTTCGAACCTACAGTTCTAAGCAGTTCACGAACTAGTGAGCATGCGCATTTCACTTAAAAGCGTTCGAACTCTGTAGTTCTGAAATTCGAAATTCTGAGAACTATCAGTTCGGCGTTCGAACAGGCTAGAACTTTGAATTCAAATTCTCGTGGAACGGTTCTACCAGTTCGAGCAACGGAGCAAGTATTTCAAATTCTAACCATGCGCAGCGAAGTTTTAAGATTCTATTTGACGTTTAGAAGGCTATATAGAAATAATAGATTAATATACGTACCAATTTTATTAATTTTTTTTATTAATAATTATTTTGGTTAAGGAAAATTTCATAAGTATGTATTGTCTGATATTGTTAAGGTTAAATATTTTTAATATACACGAAAAGCTACAGGATTGTAAGACGTTCATTCATATCATTAAAATATTAAAAATTCTTTTCACAATCAGCGACACTGTAATAATATTTATTTCGTTTAAAATATACATTTTCATTCTTCATATTCTATTTGTTTCTACTTTTAACTTTTACTTTATATATATATTCACTTCGATTTTGTTGTCCATGCTTTATACTCCTTTTGAGGAGTGTATAATTATGTAAAATGCTCGAAGGACCAATAGACTTTAAATAGTAAACAACAAAAACTCGCAAGCTGAGATTGTGGTGATTGTCAAAAACTAAAGAAGCACTGACCTTGACTAGAAAAAACGGGATGTGACTAGGAGGCAGGATCTTGACGGGACTTGGAAGACTGGATGAATTCTGCAGACGGTAACTGGTCTGGAAGCGGTGACGGTCAGATTCAATAAGGTAGGAGGTTCAGAAGGAGGAGGCCTCACACGTGGTTGTGAGGCTGGCAAAGTGACGCCACCAAGGGCGCAGGGCTGGATACGGGCAGAAGCTCCTGCAGGAGGAACTCGAGAGGAGGGCAGTGTAGAAGCAGGGGCGTAATTCGCCGGATTAAAACCGCCAAGTGGCGACAGCACGGTTGGTCCAATTCGTAGATTAAGGGGTGTCCGCTGTTTAGTACAACAGCGGTCTCGGAGCACAACACAAATGCACAACACTTTACACTTTCCTGAAAATATAATTTTGCCCCACTACTAAGTAAAGAAAGAAACGATTTTATGAGAATTATAATTTTGTATTAAGATAAATTGAGGCCCAAAAAAAGGAATGAAAGAAAGAGGAGCTAAATTACTTCTGAACCATTACTTGGTTCATTACTGACTTATTATTATTTTTTATTTATGTTGCTATGAAGCTTTTTTTTTTTGTTGCATTCCTTTTTTTCAGATGCCTGTGATTTTTCAAAAAATAAACAATACATGGCTAACTTTTAGCTTTAAATTAAATGTAATAACAAAACATGTTAGTCGCTTGCCAGCTACTCCGATAGTTGTCTTGACAGTCACCACAATACCTGACTTTACAACTTTACATATTCCCGGGCGCCAGAAATTCGCGTCTAACAATGAATTATTTGATCTCGCAACAATGCACTGCAATTGAACGGTTGCTAGGAAGCGAGAAGGAACGAATGATCAACTCGACAGAAAAATCGAGTGACAATGAACAAATGATGTTACGTCTACTTGACAATGTGTCAAAGTGACGTTGTGTCAGAGTGACAGTAAATAAATTAATAACAATAATGCAAATTGATGACAATTGAGCTGTCTATTGCGCTGGCAGTGGGCACAGTTTATTAACTGGGCGTTTGATGACGCTATTTTCCAACTTAACCAACGCGACGCGAGCTATTTTGTCATTTCCAAAATATAATTTGGTAAATACCTAGTGGCCAGTCTAAAGGGGGCAGTCTATGTTCTTTAACTATGACTATTTGCCCCAACTTTATTGGACTACTTGACGTTAGCCATTTTTGGCGTGTTTGTAATGTTGTCAAATATTCTAACTGCCATTTTTCCCAGTATGATTTTATTAATGAATCTAATAAGTATTTACGATGGATTAAATTGGGATTAACTTCGGCAATAGGTAAATGCTTTAATGGGGTTTGAAGTAAAAAATGGGCTGGGGTCAACAATTCTGGATTGTGCTCTGAGCCTTGGGCACACAGAGGACGGGAATTTAAGACTGCTTCTATTTGTGTTAATAGTGTTATCAACTCTTCGTAGCTTAACAATTGTTTACCTATGACCCTAAATAGATGTTTCTTACAACTTTTTATTGCGGCCTCCCAAATTCCTCCGAAATTAGCACTGAAGGGAGGGATTGTTTTCCATTCTATTCCCTTCATTGCTAATTCGCTGGATAGTGTTTTGTGGAATATAGTCGACTGCACAAATTTATATAGCTCGTTGAATTTATTTCGAGCTCCTATAAAGGTGGTGCTATTATCTGAGTATAAATGAGAAATGGGCCCCCTTCTTGATGAAAATCTTTTAAATGCGTCAATAAAGGAGATTACTGTTAAATCCGAGACTACTTCAATATGAATGGCCTTTATTGTTAAACAAATAAAAAGACAAATGTATGCCTTTTTTGCGTGCTGACCTTTATGCCTAGATTTTATGAATTTAATTGGGCCTGCATAGTCTACGCCTGTATGAGCGAATGGCTTTACTTCAGTTACGCGATAGTTAGGTAAATCCCCCATTTTTGGTTGTGTATTAACCGGTTTTGTCCTGAAGCATTTGTTGCATCTGTACAATTTTTGCTTGATGGCGCCTCTACCAGCAATGATCCAGTATTTTTGCCGAATTATTGCTAGCAGCAAATCTGTTCCAGCATGACAGTTTGAATTATGATAATAATCTATGATTAGTTCTACTATGTGGTCTGACTTGGGCAGTAAAACTGGATGTTTGACTTCAAACGGTAATATTGCGTTGGATAGTCTTCCTCCTACTCGCAATATTCCGTTTTCGTCTAAGAATGGCGCTAGTTTTAGTATTTGTTTATCCTTTATAAGTTTTCCTCTTTGCAGAGTTCTTATTATTTCGTGGAAATATATACTTTGTAAAGCCCTTAGTACATGTGATTCTGCCATGGCTAAATCCGATGCGGAAATATAAGTTTTAAAAAACAGTTTTTTACCGAATTTTAAAATATAACTTGTTATTCTTAGTAACTTGTGCCAAGAAGATATATTTTGTGCCAAAGTATATAAAACGGAATAATCATTCGTAGATGAGGTAGTAGTAAAAGTTTTTGATCTTAGTTCAGGTAGTTGATCAACTGGCAAAGGATTTAATTGCTTAATAGTCCAATTTTCCTCCTTTGATTGAAGCCAGTTGGGACCATGCCACCATGATTTACAATGAATTAATTGAGTTGGGAGTGCTCCTCTGGATATTAGATCACTTGGATTCTGTTTCCCTGATACATGAAAGAAGTATTTAGGGTCCAAGTTCTCTTGTATTTGAGCTACTCTGTTGCTTACAAATGTTGACCATCTATGTGGAGCTGATTTTATCCAGGATAATACAATCATAGAATCCGAAAATGCATATATATTTTCGATTGGATATTTTTTAATTATTTTTTCACTGACATAATTTACCAACCTTGCCATAAGTAACGCCGCGCAAAGTTCAAGTCTAGCCAGGGTAATAATTTTCATGGGCGCTACCTTTGATTTCGAACATAGTAATCTGCTTGTAATATTGTTAACTTCCGTTATTTGTAGGTAGATGGCGCAACCGTATGCAACTTCGCTGGCATCGCAAAAAGCCACAAGATTTACTTTACAGTTTTCTGAAATACCGATATGGCGAGGAATTGACATTTCCTCCAAATAAATAAATTCTGACATGAGATTGACAAATTTTGCAGAAATATTGTTGGGAGGGATGTCATCCCATGATATCCCAGCTTGCCATAATTCCTTTATTAGCAGCTTGGCATATAGTATAACGGGTGAGACTAATCCAAGTACATCAAACAATCTTGCAACAGTTGATAATATAATTCGTTTCGTACAGTGTGATGTGTCAAAGTTTGACGTTTGGAAAGTAAATGTGTCAGTTTTCAGAGCCCAGGACATGCCTAGAATTTTTAGCTGTTCTCCATGAGAGAAGTCTAGATTTGTTTTGTGTGAATTTGGTAAGCTTTCAATGAGTGATTCATTATTACTGGCCCATTTTACTAATTCGAATCCGCCAGCTGACATTAAGTTAATTGAATCGCGTATAATATTGCTGGCTAAGTTTGTATTTAATGCCGATAAAACTAAGTCGTCCATGTACATTTCAGAGGTTACTAATTGCGCGACATTTGGATAATTTTGACCTTCATCGTCAGCTAATTGGTGGATAGTTCTCATTGCTAAATAAGGGCTAGATTTTATGCCAAAACAAATACGATTGAATTGAAATACTCTGATTGCTTCAGAGGGATTAAATCTATAAAGAATTTTCTGATATTTTCTGTGATGTTCTGACACCATAACTTGTAAGTACATTTGCTTTATGTCAGCTGTCAAAGCTATCGGAAATAGCCTGAAATTTAATAATAAATTGAACAAGTCTGCTTGTAAATTTGGGCCCGGGTATAATAAATCATTCAGAGATAGCCCCGTATGAGTTTTAGCGCTAGCGTCTAGCACTATTCTAACTTTCGTTGTAGCCTTGTCTTCACGAATGACAGCGTGATGTGGAATGAAGTATCCGTCTTCGTTTGACGTTACTTCTGACAGATAACCCTTTTCTAAATACTCATTTATTATGGCGTTATACTGGCTTTGTAAATTTAATGACTGGGAAAAGCGTTTTTCCAAATGAGATAGCCGGCGTTCGGCCATTAAACGAGAATTCCCCAGCAAATCTGGATCCTTCTGAAATGGTAAGTGTACCATATATCTGCCATTCTCCAAACGTTTGGTCGTTTGTACAAATATTTTCTCACATTCAGCATTTTCAGGACTCATTATTGCATTGTTTGGCATTTCTTCTAGCTCCCAAAACTTATGTAAACAGGATGCTAAGTTATTTTGAGTGAATGCAGAAAAGGACGAAAAAGACTCTTGTTGTAATAATTTATTGTCAAGTTCTCCTAAAAGAACATAACCTAACGTTGTTTCATAAGCTGTAGGAGCTCTTCCTACTCGTTTTGAGAGAAGCAGCGACGGATATATTTGAGCCCCCAATATTACGTCGATTTTTCCCGGGATATTCCAAGTATTATCGGCTAAGAGAATGGATTTGAAAGACGGATATTTGGAAACGGTTAGCTTGCAAGAAGGTAAGTTATCCGTTATATGTTCGACTACCAGAGCCTTTAAATTGTATCTATGGGGCGAAACTCGGGATTCTATTTTAAGATTTACATACCCGAAAGCCGGGCGACTTGTCATCCCGATCCCCGTGACTTTTGAATTTTTAAGGGGGGTAATTTTTAATTTTAATCGTTTGCAACAATCTTTAGTTATAAGGTTATTTTGTGACCCATTATCCAGCAAGCATCTGATAACTTGTTTACCCTTGTTTATATCTGTAGCGTAAACTTGTGCAGTTGACAATAGAATATAACCTTGGTTGTTTATGGATACATGACATGAAGTGTCATTCTCCGATTCCGCTATTTTTTTGGCGGGAGATTTTGGAGGAGTTGAAAAATGCAAAAGTGTATGGTGTTTCCCGTGACATACCCGACATGTGGTGAGCAAGGCACAGGCTTTACCTGCATGAACATTGGATAAGCAATTATAACATGCATTTTTAGATTTGATAAACCCAAATCTGTCTTGGACTGACATTTTAATGAATTTATCACAATAATACAGTTTGGAATGTTCCGCACTGTTACACAAAATACAAGATTTTGGTTTGAATGGTTTGATTGGGGTTTCATCTGCCGCCAAAAATGTGCGCTGATGCTTCGCCATTTTTGGTGGGCCTTTTACAGATGAAGACCGCTCCAGGATTTTTGCTTGATCCCGGACAAATTCTAAAAAGGTTTGGCAAGAGGGAAATTCCGTTTTACGGAATATCGTATCAAATAGTTGTACGATCTCTGAATCGACCTTTTTAGACGCGCAGTTTAATAAAACAAAATCCAGAACGTCTGGAATTTTGAGTTGTTTAAGAGCTTCGACTGAAGCTGAGAATTTATTAACAAATGTTATTAAATCATTTGGGTTTCTTGAACTAGACTTTATATTTAGAATGTTATCTAAGTATTGCTTAGCCATTGTTCGATTATCCTGGTATTGCTTTACCAAGCCATCCCAAATAATATTGTAATTTTCGGGTGTGGGCAATATCCCTCCCGTTACTTCCAAAGCATTACCAGTGAGTTTACCTATAAGATAACTAATCCGTTGCTCGTTTGTGAGCGCCACGTTCTCGTGAACGTTTGATTTAAACGACTGGTAAAATAATGGCCACATTTCTACTTTTCCATTAAATGATGGCAGTTCAATAGGGGGAAGTTTTTTAATTTTATTAATTTCCGTACCTGACTTTGACTGTTGTGCCTTGGGAGACGACAAAGCTAGCTCGCTACGCGTTCGTTTGATTTTCGAAAAATACATTTCAATAGTCATTAGAGTTTCGAAGCTAGGTTCAAAACCAGTGTCATTAGCCAGCTCAAGGTCATTTATACGGATACAGGCGTTTTTAAATTCATCTCTCAACAAATCGACTTCTTGGGATTCGTCCAAGAAGCGTTCATTATTACGCGTGTCAGTTGGAGTGCATTTTTTCGCGAGTTCGTGCAATTTTACTATACGAGATTCATAGCCCTTTGCTAGGGCTTTCAATGACTTTAATTGGATTTCCATAGTATCAAATTTTTACCGTGGAAGATCCGGCTCGAAGGACCAAAAATTATGTATAATTATGTAAAATGCTCGAAGGACCAATAGACTTTAAATAGTAAACAACAAAAACTCGCAAGCTGAGATTGTGGTGATTGTCAAAAACTAAAGAAGCACTGACCTTGACTAGAAAAAACGGGATGTGACTAGGAGGCAGGATCTTGACGGGACTTGGAAGACTGGATGAATTCTGCAGACGGTAACTGGTCTGGAAGCGGTGACGGTCAGATTCAATAAGGTAGGAGGTTCAGAAGGAGGAGGCCTCACACGTGGTTGTGAGGCTGGCAAAGTGACGCCACCAAGGGCGCAGGGCTGGATACGGGCAGAAGCTCCTGCAGGAGGAACTCGAGAGGAGGGCAGTGTAGAAGCAGGGGCGTAATTCGCCGGATTAAAACCGCCAAGTGGCGACAGCACGGTTGGTCCAATTCGTAGATTAAGGGGTGTCCGCTGTTTAGTACAACAGCGGTCTCGGAGCACAACACAAATGCACAACACTTTACACTTTCCTGAAAATATAATTTTGCCCCACTACTAAGTAAAGAAAGAAACGATTTTATGAGAATTATAATTTTGTATTAAGATAAATTGAGGCCCAAAAAAAGGAATGAAAGAAAGAGGAGCTAAATTACTTCTGAACCATTACTTGGTTCATTACTGACTTATTATTATTTTTTATTTATGTTGCTATGAAGCTTTTTTTTTTTGTTGCATTCCTTTTTTTCAGATGCCTGTGATTTTTCAAAAAATAAACAATACATGGCTAACTTTTAGCTTTAAATTAAATGTAATAACAAAACATGTTAGTCGCTTGCCAGCTACTCCGATAGTTGTCTTGACAGTCACCACAATACCTGACTTTACAACTTTACAAGGAGTATGCACGTCCATTTATTATTAGGTACAATTGAAAATTTAAAATATGATATTTACAATTATGTATACCTCATTTATTTAATTATATGTATATTTTCTCCTTGATCGCACATTTTAAAACAATTTTCGTTTATTAAAACAAATGTATGTGACAAATTATAACCAATATGAGCGTTCGAACCTGTCCATGAGAGAACAGTTCTGAATTCACTTTCTTATATGCCATGCGCAGAACTCCTAATTCTGGAACAGTTCCGAATTGATGGTTCGAACAAACCTTTATAAAATAATATCTAGTGCTGCCCTCTTTGTGTTACGCCGCGAACTTTTCAACCACCTTTGTAAATTATATCTATTAGACTTTTTCTGATTCGAATATACCGACAAATATCTTTCTTTTTAGTGACTGATGTAAACATTCACTTTGTAACTCCTATCGTATGCATTGTCTGTATTTTCTACACAACTTTGGGAGGTCTAAAGGCTGTGGTATGGACAGACACTCTCCAGTTTATTATAATGATCCTAGCTATGGTTGTTGTACTAATTCTAGGATTCTTGGGTACTGGCGGTATAGGAAATGTTTTCCAAAAGTCATATGAAGGTGGACGATTATTTCTGTGGGAGTAAGTAAAATACGATTTTTAAAGAAATCAGTATAACCGAATGAAATATTTAGTTTCAATCCAGATCGAACACATAGGACATCGTTTTGGAGTGTAGTTATAGGTTTGGCAACATCTTGGACATCTTATATTTCAGTCAGTCAGAGTTGTATCCAGAAATTATTGGCTCTACCAACCATCAGCAAAGCCAAAACGTAAGAATTAATTTATTACTTAAATTTAAATTTTACGGGATGTTAACATATCTATGAGGATTGTTCAATAGAAACACGTCTGGAATGCGCAGTCGCGACTTTATTAACATGACAACGCAATGGGAACTTATGAAATGACGTCACACAACATATATCCTCCCTTCCAGTACAACATGTCTTTAGAAGAAGAAAAACAGCTCGAAAAGAGAGATAGTTTTGTATTACCAAGGCCTCTCTTCTTCTTCCCTTCTCAACGTATTGTCCTACTCCGATTTGACATTTGCTCTGTTTTATTTTGCCGTGATGTTTGACCTACGTATGAGTGATCAGTTTTATTATAACAATGATTTTTGTTATTTGATGATAAATTCTAAAAAAAAAAAAAAAAAAAATAATACAGGAACACAAGATTATCCAGAAATTGAAATACTGTTTTAAAAGGTAAGAGGTCATGGTAATAGTTGACTATCTTTCTCTTCCAACTTTTAGTCTTTGTCTAAAGAGGTTACATCAGAACTCATATGGCAAAAATAAAATTTTAAAATCCCTATTATATTCCCTATTATTATTAGGCTGTCAAAAATATTTGCGACTTGTTTCTTTTTAAATGTATGAAGTTGGAAAAATGGCATTTATGGTAGAAAATGCGACCATATACAATCTGCCCACAGATATTCAATTTTTGGTCAAAGGTCGTCAGCCAATAGAAATTTATACTAGAATGAGAGCTGTTATGGTGATTATAGTGTTATTCTCATACAGCAGTGGTTGAATCTTTGAGTGGACCAATAAATTTTGGCAAGGAAGAGAATCTACTAAAGATATGGGTAGTCCAAGACATGCTCGTGTTACAAACATCAGATGAAAATGTATCACAGTTGGAAATTGCGCTACACGCTAGTGAGCGAATAGTCAGAAAACTTTCTCAAAAGTTGAGCATCTGTGGGAACTATTCATTCAATTATTTATTTTTTTGTCCATTGAAATAATCGCTGAAAGAGCAGACGTTCAATTTTTGTTGTACAATTCTCGTACTTTAGAAAAATAAGATAAGTTCTCATAAATATACCGGTGTCTATTTTTTTTTCGAACATGCTAAAATTTTGTTTTGGCAATATTTCTTTACTTATTAATTTTAGAACGAAAGTGTAAGGAAGGAAAATGTTCAGAATGAAAAACTGCAATTAGTACTTAATTCGTTGTTCGATTATTTTTTTATACGAATTAGAAGCAAAAGAAAAGGCACGATTTAAGGCAATTATCAGAGTGCTATGGTAAAAAGAATTTATGTTTGTTGTTTCTGCCATGTCTGACAGATTTGATATTTCGTTTGATTTTATTGTTCTAAATTATATCTTCTTAATATTCTAAAATAAAAAAAAAATGGCAAATCTGTCAGTTATATTAGAAACAACAAAAATAGATTGTTTTTTTTTGTTTTCATGGCACTCTGATAATTGCTTCAAATTTCAAATCGTGTATTTTCTTTTGCTTCTAACTCATACATAAGAAACAATTGAACAACATGCTTGGTACTTGTGGATGTAATTTTTCATTCTAATCATAATTCTTCTTTACACTTTTATACTAAAATCAATATCAAAAGAGATATCGCCAAATCAAAATTTTAACATTGAATTTTCTATGTTCGGAAAAAAATATACACCCATTATGTTACTCCTTTAGGTCTGTAGTGATTTTCATCATCGGTATATTCGTAGTAAAGTCTCTGACTTGTATCACAGGATTGATAATCTTTGCCAAGTACTCGGATTGTGATCCGATTGCAACAAATAATGTGAAAAGGGTGGATCAACTTCTGCCGTACTTTATCATGGATGTCGCTGGAAAAATTCCTGGACTGCCCGGATTATTTATTGCTGGTGTATTCTCCGCAGCTTTAAGGTAGAGGCAATAAAAGTTTACACCTTACAGTTTAGTCAAGAAATCAATACAATACAATTTAGTATATTGTTTGTTTGAAATTACAGTGCGATCGTTGTTCTTTGTTCCATTTGAAAGAATGCATTAACAGGGTTTTCTTTTTGCACTTTTATGAATTTTAAAAATATAGAGAAGTTCAAAACTTTAATATTATTTATGATAGAAGGTAGAACAGATTTGTATACGTAAAGCTAATTACAAAAAAAAAAGAAAACGAAGCCTTTGTAAAATACGGATGAGGTATACTAAACTTAAATTACCTCATAATATCACACATAATGGATCGGCGTCTTGAATAACAAAAATGTATCCACCAAAAATTAAACCCGCCCGACTGGTTGGCTCTCTGTGTCTCTCTAACTTTTGTGAATAGCTGGACTAAGACGACAGGCAGACCAGGGCCCGGGGCATAACATTTTTTGGGGCCCCTTCCATTGTTTAGATTATAATATAAAGTAATAAATGATACGAAAAATAAAATTAAAAAAATCTGATGTGGCCAGCACAAGACCTTCCGTCAATTCCATGTATTTCGTACAAATCCTATACCAAAAGGTCCTTGGAACAGATTCTATATAATATCATGTAAAAACACATACTATTTTTTACAAATTCCATACCAAAAGTTCATTTGAAAAGGTTCTAAAAATCCAATAAAATTATAACATAAACTACACTCAGAAATGTCCTTCCATCTTCTCTTTGGCCTTTCTCTGCGTGTCACTTGCGAGCAACACTATGACATACCAATTTTAGATCCTATACTTTTTTCCATATTTGGTTTTGCACTTACAACTGACATCTGTTAATTAAATTTTTTTGAATAATTATGTCAGCTGTTTCCATGATAAATAGCAAAGCTGACTAATTTTTGAAAATTAATTTCTTTATAATGCTTTAAATTTACATCTATTGAATATGAAGGAAAATGTATAATCAAACTGTACAGAGAAGAGTATTTTCTTTAATATATATAATAACAAAATGTCAAAAAATAATATTTAACTGCGTTTTTTTAAGAAAAACTGTTAAAAACTTCAAATAAGGGTACTTCCGATGGATCAATTATAACCAAAATCTAATCAACTCTTCATATGGATGTACAGAAGAGGAATACGAAAGAATTATAATTTTTAGAATTGTAGTATTGAAGTTATCGTCGGAGAAAAATTTGTCACACACAGACACACACACACACGGACACACACACACACACATACACATACAGACATCATCTTAAAAATGGTATATTCGTATTGTAGGGACCCTAAAACGTGCTTATTCGTTAAAAACTCACCACCGAATTTTTTGACCAAAGACAATACCTTCCTTACCTAAAGGTGACGGAAGGTAAAAAATGATGTGGACAGCACACAAGGTAATGACCTTCCGTCAATCCTACGTATTTTGTACAAATCCCATACCAAAAGTTCCTTGGAAAAGCTTCTATATATCCAGTAAAAATGTAACGAGAACATACACTATTTTCTACAAAAACCATACCGAAAGTTTCTTGGAAAAGATTCTATAAATCCAATAAAAGTATAACACGTACATACACTATGTAAATTGCACTTGACACTGACATCTGTCAATTAGAATTATTTGAATATATCAGCTGTTTTCATGATTATAACAAAGCGGGCTGATGTATGAAAGTTAAATGGTTTCGGGGTCCCTTGATATTACGGGGTCTGGGAATTTTGTCCCCTCTCTCTGCCACCTCTTCTCATTGAACTTGCATGTATCTAATGCGAAAATGTATTTAAGCATAAATCGCATGTGAGTAAAATTGAATCACAAATGGAAATGACAAATAATGCCAAGCGAAGATGACGCAAAGCTTAAAAGGATGTAATTTCTTCTTCATCTTCATCGTCAATTTGTCGAAGTAGAATTAGCTGACGCAAGCGCACTTGCAGACCTTGGCATACATACAGGCTGGTAGCACAAGCGTGGTACTAACACCGGTACTAACTAGAACTGTGTCAATGACTTGGCACGTACTTCAGGGTTGTTAACAAAATAAGAGTTGCCAATATACTGAATTAAGTCGAAAATGTACTGACAGCCATATTCAATAAATTTGACCTCATTATTTAAAACTGTTTTCCTAGAAACAAGTTAAAAAATCTGTTGTGGCCAGCACAAGACCTCTCGCCATTTCCATATTAGGCTATATATGTATTGTATTGCACTTCGTATTCGAACCGTCGTTTTATAACAAAATATTACAGTACTTTACTCAAATATTGTTTTTTATTGTATTTAACATGTCTTCTGCACACATATAATTCTAATTATATCTATTTTACATCATTTTCATATCAGAGATTGTTCCAATTCATTAACCAGATTTACGGTATTTCTGATGGATATATGCATTTTACCACAATTTTACCTATAATTTCAAATATTTAATTAATAAAACAATAAGAAAAATTAAATATACTTCCCAGGAAAAGCTATCAGAATGTCACTAAAAATGTTGATATTTGACAATGACATGTGTCATGTTATAAACATTGGAATTTGTCAACTGGTTTCCTTAGTGCCTTGGCCTCTGCGATTAGTGTACTCTATAAATTATAGTGTCTTTATCTCTAAATCTATACAAGATATAATAAAAAATTAAAGTGTATTAGATGGAGAATTTTTTGTTCTTCAATATTTAATAAAAAAAACTCCCAAAAAATTATATTTAGAAATTTTTTTTTAAGAAAGTACTACTTCCGGTTGTTCGATTGTTACCAAAACCTTTTCAGCTCTTCCCAGGAATGTCAGATTGAAGAAACTGCAGTTAAATATTTTTTATGTCTTATAGTTTTTGAGGAATCGTCCCTCCAACATCCATACATACACACACACACACACACACACATACACACATCCACACACACACACAGACATCATCGTAAAAAAGTTAAAATCGGGTTCTAGGGACCTTAAATCGTGCTTATTCACAAAAATCTGGATATGCGAATTTTAGCATGATTCCAATACCTCTCTTAGCGAGAGGTAAAAACAAATCATATTAAATAATTTTAAATAGTGTTGGCAGATTTATTGAATATGGCTGTCCGTAAATTGTCAACTTGATCAATATATTGGCAACACTTGTTTTCTTAACAAACCTGAAGTATGTGTCAAGTCGTTGACATGGTTCTAGTTAACACCGGTGTTAGAACCACGCTTGTGCTACCAGCCATAGAGGTCACTGGTACTACCGAAAGTGGAACAGTTGGCACTTGGCAATCCTTAAAACTGGCATACCAATCTCTGGTTATTAGTAACTTTATATTTACTCGTAGTAACTTTATTTTTCAGTACCATGTCGGCAGATTTAAACATCCTTGCTGGAATCCTATACGAAGATTTTATAAAGTTCTTCATCCCCAAGAACACGACAGAAAAACGTGCCAGTGATATTATGAAGCTAATAGTTATTGTAGTAGGAATCATTACCACAAGTATGGTATTTGTCGTAGAACATCTAGGAAGCATTCTACCTCTAAATATATCTTTCGGGGCAATAGCTACTGGACCCCTATTAGGCATGTTCACTTTGGGAATGTTGGTTCCTTTCTCAAATGCTAAGGTAGGTAACAATGGTTTTCACATCATACGATGAAATATATTCGCACAATTAATTGTTTGGAATCAATTTACATTAAAAAAAAAAAAAAAACTTAGTAGATAATATATCGCACCCCGGCGAGAAAATGACACAAGTCTAAAAAATAGTTTTGCGTAAAACTTAAATTAAAGAAGACAGCTCTCGAATGTAAAGTTACTTACATTAGCTCGAAACGAAACGACATTAGCTCCATCTCTCGAAAAATATAATTTTGATTTATGTCACTATTCCTGATTATTAGGAGCATATTTTTGACCAATTTTATCTGATGAACTTAGAATTTCTAAATTTCGACTTGTGTCACTATTCTCGCCGGGGTGCGATATGTATGTTATTTACATGTACAAATTTCACTGATCACTTTGCTGTGTACTGTTCATTAAATTTATCCAAACCTCATGTTTCCCAAAAATTAATTTTGTATAGAGACTATAAAAATTTTGATACTGAAATATTCCTTTCAGACTGCAACAAAATAGATTGGCACAATGTTTTACATATGAAGGATATTAACGATAAAGTAAATTATTTAAATTATAAAATAACTGTTTTATTTGATAAACATGCACCAATTCGATCTGTAAGAGTTTCCAAAAAAAATTGCCCGTGGATTACACCTGTCATAAAAATTATGCAGAGGAAAAGGGACAGAGCTCTTTATGATTACAAAAAACGTAAATCGTACTCTAAACTAGTGTATTACAGACAGCTCCGTAATTTGACCACAGACGCTATTCGTAGAGAAAAACAAGCTTTTCTTCAATATGAAATTAATAATAATATTAGAAATAGTAAAATTGTATGGAAGAACCTAAATCGAATTGGTGTAAGAAATGAATCAGAAGGGGATATTCCAGATCATCTATGTAATCCAGATGAATATGGCAAATACTTATGTGATAGGGTTGATGATACGCGAGTGAGTCCAGAATTATTAAATGTTTATCTTTCTAGTAAATCTATGGAGACAACCAAAGAACAATTTGAATTTAAATGTGTTGACAGTGATACAATAATCAATATTTTAAGGAAACAAAAATCTAATGCTATTGGTGTTGATGGTATTTCTTTAAAAATGATATTAATTGCTTTGCCTGTTATAGCGGATTATATCACCCATATAGTAAATTCATGCATTTTAGAAAGTGTGGTGCCTGATATTTGGAAAATTGCGATAATAAAACCAATAGCAAAGAAGGATAATTGCAGTACACACGATGATTTGAGACCAATAAGCATTTTACCAGCTATGGCTAAAGTACTTGAAAAAGTATGCCATAACCAAATTATTAGTTATGTTATTGAAAACAATATTTTGCCACTTTATCAGTCTGGATTTAGAGCTGGACACAGTACGAACACGTGTCTTCTGAATATTGTTGATATTTTATTAAATAATTTTGACAAATCAAATATCTCTTTGTTGGTCCAGATAGATTTCTCGAAAGCGTTCGATATGATTAATCATAATATGCTGTTAGCTAAACTCAAATTCTATAATTTTTCAAATAAAGCTCTTGAGTTGTGTAAAAATTATTTAAATAATAGACAGTTTCAGGTGTCCATGTTACAAAATACTTCATCAAATTTTAATCTCCAATGTGGTGTCCCGCAGGGTTCAATTTTGGGACCATTATTATTTCTTTTATACGTTGCAGATATGCAATCTGTTTTAAATTTTTCTTCTGCTCATTCATATGCAGACGACACAACACTTCTTGCAACTTTAAACCCTTCAAATCTAAATGAACAACTATCCATGTTAAATAGTGATTTAGAAATACTATCTCTTTGGATAAAAAATAATGGTCTCAAATTAAATGCTACAAAATCTTCTTTTCTTGTTGTTGGTAATACTGACTTACAACCAAATGTAATTTTAGACGGCTCTGTACTTCAACGATGCACTTGCATTAATATTTTAGGTCTCTTGTTGGAGGAAAATTTATCTTTTAAAAACCATTTGAATAGAAAACTTACTGCAGCAAGACTCAGACTACGTCATCTATATCAATTTAGACATGATCTTAGTACATTTTTAAAATTACAACTTGTTAATTCACTTATCTTACCACTTTTTGACTACTGTGCTTGCACTTACATTCCTAATTTAACGGATTCGGATAAGAATAGAATTACTCTAGTACAGAACTCCTGTTTGCGTTTTGCATATGGTGTCCGCAAACACGAACATATAACTAAATACCGTCAACTTGCGAATATGCCCACTATAACAAATCGTGTTAAGACCATGTATCTTTGTTTAGTGCATAAAATTATAAGTACTAGTACTCCATATTATTTGCTTGACAAACTAGTACAGAAGCAGTACAATTATACCCTTAGAATCACAGACTTATACATCGTCCCAGCTTATAGAAAATCAAAATTCAAGGCCTCATTCTCGTATCTGGCGCCAACTTTATATAACAGTATACCTGGTAATTTAAAATCATTGTGTATAAGTTCTTTTAAAACCCGTATTAAAACTATTATTGTCTAGTTAATATTACCTAAATGTACATTTCTGTTTGCTGCTTGAATTTTGTGACCTGTGTGTTATTTTTTTCTCAATTTTTTTTGGATGTTGTTAATAATTTTTTGGTATGTTTTTTGTTCATTTTGGCATATTTTCTGTATGATTAGGTTAGGTGGAAGAACAGCCTTTGGCTGAACCTCGCCTTTGGTTATTGCAATCAATAAAGTATATTATTATTATTATTATTATTATTATTTTCTATTTAAACAGTTTGTATTTTGTCTAAATTTCATTTCGATTAAATTATGAGAGTAGAAATAGAAAATTTTGCCTCTTCAGAGTGCATCTCCATAAACGACCGTCAATGTACTGCTTAAGACCTTTGAAGATACTCTTGACAGATAATGTAAAACACAATACATAATTATCATGTCATTTGCTTATTTAAATTACTCGTTTCCGTAAAACAGAGATTTGAAAAGATATACGGTAGCATTTACACATGACTTTGCTTGTTCAATCTTCATGGTTCGTTTAAAACATGACATGCAAAATTGGAAAAAGGATTATATCAAGTTTCAAGATTAATTGAGTTACATTACCTTTCGAAACTTCAAAATTTCTTTTTTGTGAACTAATATTTTATATGAAATGATAGTTTGACGTTAAAACGTATTGGCGGTTGAAATTTACATATAGAATGTTTTAAAATGCCGTATTGCTGTATTAAAAATTGTAATAATAAAACAGTAGTTTTGGACTGGAACATTACTGCCATCTACAATAGTTTTGTACAAAAGCTCCCATTACAATAGACCGTGCAATAGACACAATTGACATTACATGCAAGAGAGAGATAGAAGATCATGCGTCCGGTCCAAACCGTCCAAACAAACCTCCTCGGTGTCTTACGTCCCGCTCCATGATTCTATCTGTCATTTTGTTTGCATTTGTCATTCAGTGTTTAACTAATTCTTTGTGATTTGTTCGTTGTGTTCAATAAAAATGAGTTTAAAACCACAAGATGTGCGTGGGGCAACTTTTTTTGTTTGATAATATTGAAGATCATTCGATTGTTCAACTAAAACGATGGCTGGATTGTAGAGATCTTTGTTTGGTAGTGGTAACCATAGCAGCAACCTTTAGTTCTATCCTTTGCCGCAAGATGCGCTCTTGCAAACTGCAATGGGGAAGTTAAGCGATTTTTTTTATTTTTTTATTCCATGGGAAATGACTTGAGAAATGATGTAACATGTTTTATTTTTTTAAAAAATGCCCAGATTTTCCGGAAAAGCCGATTTTAAGCTGTGATAAAGTTGGTAGAGGCTTGGCGCAACATATGTCGACGTATACACTGACGCACGCGGTTGCGGTTACCAGTGAAGCGCTTTTACGCTTTGTTACGACCTACGTTCCAGTGGTTCGATTTCACCGGTCTGTATTTCAAGTTTTCAATTTCACCTATAAATATATGTAAACAAAACCATATTTCGATGAATATTTTTAATATTCAATATGCCAAATATTGCAATGCCCAAATTATTTAACAAAAATGGTCTTGTTTTTAGGGCACTTTGACTGGCGCTATAACTGGCTTGTTCCTCATTGGTTGGATCGTTTTTGGGGCGCAGTACCACATCGCCCAGGGTGCATCTTGGACTGAACCCCTACCTGTATCTACAGAGGGTTGTGATTTCGTAGTTACGGCAGTCAATGCTACGTAAGTATTTGAAAGGTATTTTAAAATAAGTTATCTTAACTGAGTCTCATAATTCACTGTAAATCTAAATTAAACTAGTCTGGTGTTTGCATTGTTATCTTGTTTGCTAAAGAAAAAGTGCAATGTAATAAATATAGCATGTTGAATTAGAAATTTTTATAATTTGGGTTAAAAATAGACCTTAAAGTTCCTTAGCTTTTATTGCAACTCGTGTAACAGAATTTTTTTATTACATTGGACGTACATCATCAGCAAATAGAATATTAATAAATGTACAAAGTACAATTGCAATACTTGGTGAAACTGTTTTAATAAAATTTCATAAGATTACACTCTCTGAATTAACCTCTTGGATTTATCAGAGATTGGCCCACTCAACCAGCACCACAGACGCGTTTCGCTCTTATTGGAGCTCTTCAGTGTGATGTACTGATGCCTCTAGGAGGCACTGAGTAAGGTTGGGCGGACGGATTATAAACATCCCAAAAAGATGTGATGACTGCAGTAGGAAGTATAGTCCGGGACACGAAAGATGAACTGTGGAAAATATGTTAGCTCAAATCACTGTATAATATATGAGCTCCATTTAAATCTACACGAAATACAATTAATTTACTTTCCGCATTCCTAATATAACATATAACAGTTGCCCAAATACGTTTTAAAGCTACGCAACCTTATATTGGCAGTTGATCTGTGCAATTGCTGTTAGTTTCAGTTCCTGTCTTGTTTACACTCTAATCATAAGCATATGAGCATTTCTTTCCCTTACCCCTCAGTTCAAGATTGGTGTCCCCCATTATAATATGGGCAACTTCATTAGATTACGCTACACATATTATGACCGTCTCAAATATCACTAAAATTACTCAAACTAAAATTACAGATCGAATACGTCAAGTATCGTCAAGGTAAGGAGTAACAACGTACTACTTAGAAAAGTAATCTATTAAAATAAATATTGGATTTTAATATTTAAATTTTGAAGTATTATATTTACTTTTAATAAACTGACACACATTTTGCACATATAAATTTCATTGTCAGGGAGTAAGGAGGATCAGGGATACCGACACTACCCTCCAAATTGAAATAAAAATAACTAGATGTCGCCACTATCCATCTCCTCCAAATCTGTAAAAAACTCGCGATAAAATGTTATAGGGGAAAACGACGATTTGAAACGGCCATAATAAGAGTAGGGAAATGGGGTATTCCGACATTTTTTTTAAAAAAAATTTACATTAGTACAGACTGAATATACTCTGAATATCTAACTTTGCAACATCGCAATTCAAATTTTCTTATCATGGCGCGCTTATGACGTCAACTCGATAGTGACATCTGTAACGAACTTCAGCGCCTAAATTCACATGTTTATGACAGCCATTTGCTTGTTTACATATGATTTTAGTAGCAGCGTGTATTTCGGTGTTTGTCCTGTGTTTGTTTATGGTAAAAATAGGAGTAATAATTATAAAGTGGACGAAATGTCAAACAAGAAATAGACCCGCGCGTGTTAACTACTGGCACCATCTGTGTTTTTAAACGAAAATATTTACTTTGAAATGAGCAACAGATTATCAACTTGACGTCACAAATTTCAAGGACGTTTCTAGAGCTGTAAAAATTCCAATTTTGTAACATTAAATTATGAATTAAAACTTTTTATTGAACATGTTTTATTATATTTTTCTATTATATGAAGATGGAAACTATAGAAAAAAGTTATTATTTTGCATTAATTCCATATCACCGGAATACCCCATTGAATGAAGTTGGTCATTTTGAGTAACCACTTGCAGAGCCATCTACCTAGAATGCCGCGAGCTTTGGCCTGCAATAAATATAAATAAATGTAAACAATATTCAATTGCAATACTTGGTGAAACTTCAGGGATGTTTATCATTCGTCCGTCCAACCTTACTCAGTGCCTCCTAGAGGTCAGTACACCACACTGAATACCTCCAATAAGAGCGAAACGCGCCTGTGGTTCTGGTTGAGTGGGTCAGTCTTTGATAAATTACCGAGAGGTTGATTCAGTGACTGACATCTTGTGAAACGTGTCAAGTATAAATTTTAATTTTTTTTAAGAATAGTCTTGAAGTTCACATACTAATATATCAAGTAAAATTACAGTGTCTGTCTATTACACTAATGGGAACTATTTCATATTAATGTTGGTCTGTTTTAAGAACGTAATAAATAATAGACACTGTGATTCTTTTTACTTTTTGATGACGATGTGTGGATATCGTTTGAAACGTCTAATGTAATAAAAATTTTAGGCAATATGAGTTGCAGTAAAATCTAAGTAACTTTAAGGCCTCCTTTATTTATCCCAAATTAAAACAGAAAGTTCCTACAAAATTTCAATTTCAAGTTTTTTATAATAATTATAACACATCTTCATTTAAAAAAATATCCGAAAAATGATAATTTTATTATTTTTTCATTCTATCAGGATTTCAACAACAAGAAACTACCATGTTCCTTACATATACCGAATTTCGTTTTACTACTATGGTTTGATTGGAGTAATCATTACTGTAGTTACTGGTTCAATAGTCAGTTTGTTAACTGGAGGACTGAATCAAAAAGTTGATCGCGATCTTCTAAGCCCAGTTATACATTTCTTGTTACCCAAAGAAGAGAAGTATGAATACGAGGCTGTTGAATACGCCATGGAAAACTTTGCTAAGAACAACATCAGAGAAAAAGAAGAAGACGTAAACAGATAAAGAAGAAGATAGGGTTACATTTTGTTGAATGTTTTGGTTCCAAATTTTATTTATAATTTATAACTAAATGTATTGATCTACTCAGATTAAGAAAGATATTTATGTATTGTACAAATTTAAGTTGTATAGTAGATTACTTTCAAATATTGTACAGTGTGTGTAAATTTTATAATAAAATTAAATTAATTTCATTTCCTTTTTATATCTTTTTAAACGCCCTGTACGTTATTATCGAAATCTAATTAAAAAAGATCTATTTATTTCTACATTTCTATTCTGGCTAAGCTGTTTGATCGACCGGCCAATGTGGACTTAAGAAATTGACGTCACACAACACACATCCTTATTTCCAGTACTACATGTCTTTAGAAGAAGATAACAAGCTCGAAAAGAGAGATAGTTGAGTTATCAAGGCCTCTCAACGTTTTGGCAAAGTGATCATCGAAGGACGAATGGCGCTACGGTTGTCCCGTCTTCTGAAATATTAAAACTGTTACATGTATTTTTTTTTCTACTCCTATGCTTTAATATACTTATTAGGTATGTGTCATCTGTACTTCATTATGATTCAGATTATCATTATGATACAGATTCATTTTATAACCAATTTATTGGTTTATAGTTTTATTTTCAATTATTATGAATAGGCGTAGACAAAACAGTGTATGCAATTAATGTATAATGAGTATTAATACTTTGACATGATTTACGATACGAGCCATGGCTCGTATCGTAAACTTCAAGGTCGTGTATTAATAGCTATCATTATAAATTCGTTGCATAATATACTATCTTATTCGTGCCACTCGTACACGTTACTTTCTACTAAGTTTAATGTTGTTGCGACTTCGCAACTATTAGAAATTGAGAAAAATGTTTAATACAAAATTTTCCTGATCTATTATAGTCTATTTACTGATGTAGACAAAAAATTTTTCGACCGCTATCTTTGTCAGTTTTTCTTGGATTCTAATACAAAATGGCCTCTTTCTCGGAAACAGTAGAAGATCAGACCTATGTTGATTAGGCTTCTTTTACTCATTTGGTCAGTACTATATACTGTTAAACTTCATACCTGAAGTTGTGGGACATCTGAATATGAACAAGAAATGTTGAACAAGATAAATAGTTTTCTTATAATGTATAAATTTGATACTTAAATTTTGAAGTACCTACTGCACATTTAATTAAAATGACGTAAAAAAAGAATTTACTAAAAAATTGTTGCAACAATCAGTATATAAATTAGAATTTACTAGTGAAACTATTGGACTCTTAAGTAAATAATTTTTAAGATATCAAATTAAAATACGAGTGCACTGTTGTCACCAAAATAAATATTGATACTTTATTTATGTACACGAAAACAAGAATCGAAATCCCAGTTTTAAAATATGATCGCATAAAAAAGATCTCTGGAGTGAATTAACTTAACGTTTTACGTATTAATGGAATAAATTACGACAAATGTCAAAAGATTTTTGCAAAGTCATGGAAAGTGATCCCCCAGCATACAAGATAACGATAAATAAGAAATAAGAACAGCGTTTAGTTCGGGTTTGGCAATTAAATAGAGTGCCGAAAAGTGCAAAAGAGGCGAAAACATTTTCAAAATTTAAGGTAATAAAACATATAGGGTCGTTTATCGTTTATGGATTCTTTTGGAGAAAAATACTTCAAATAAAAGTTGCGTATAATTAATTTTTCTGTAAACGTTTTTTCTCTAAAATAATTCATAATCGTTTGACAGGATTAAAATACTGAAAGTCAACTCCTCGCTAATCACCTTAATCACTTGTTCATTCTACTACCCATCTGAAAATAGAACTTTGAATTGCATAAGTCTGCTACACTCTAATATAAACGCGCGCTGAAAAATATACAACATGAATTTACTGATATATATTTTTGTTGATTTTATTTATACTGAGTATGCAGGATAACTTGTCCAAAGTGAGGATCTCGAGAATTATAAGAGATACGAAGTCAGTTAAATTAGACAAAACCTATAAATTTAGTAATTGTTGCATTTTTGATGTTAGAATCAAATGAACATACACACAGTATACTTCGTTGGAAAGCTAAAAATATTCTCTATTGAATTGTGTAACTTCGCAATATAAAATTTATGGTGCCGAAACGTTGGAACTAATAAAATATTACAGAACGAAAACTAAAAAGGTTGTATTATTCCTAGTGTATTATGTGTTTTGAAAGATTTTTTAATAATTTAAAAATTAAAACTTGGACAACATAACTCGAAATCCAATAGTGATAATAAAAATTGAGCATCGCCATTTGAAAGAACATAAAAAGTGCCCTTAAGATGTGCAAACCAAAATCCAGCATTATTTCACACTTGAAACATATTCGCAAAAATAAGAATCTGTTCTGGCCAGCACAAGATCTCTCGCCATTTTCATATTAGGCTATATAAATATTGTACATATTTAACATTTCTGGTACACACAAAAAAATATAATTACATCTCTTCTTCATATATTTATAATTCATTCTATGAACAAGCTTCTTCTTTCTCTTCTAAATGTTCGAGATTCTTCCAATTCACTGATGAGATTGGAGGTAGGTATAAATTGAAGGGTATATGTAATATATAATTAATAATAATATAAGAAATATTAAATGTACTACCCAGAAAAACTATTCATTAATGTCTCTGGATTTTGACACAGACATTTATATGTCAATTACAAACATTTCTGTGAGATTCATTCCAACTTATTTTTTTTATATATTTATAATTATCTGTAAATCTATAGAACAAATAATAAAAATGTTCAATGTATCGGATAGAGTAATTTTGTAATTTGTAATATTTGTAATAACATTAATTTCCGAAAAATAATATTTAGAAGATTTTTTTTAAGAAACTACTACCTACTTCCGATTGTCCAATTGTTACCAAAACCTTTTTAGCTCTTTCCATTAATGCCAGATTAAGGAATACGTAGTTAAATTGGTTTTTAGTCTTATAGAATTTGAAAAACCGTCCCTCCATCATCCAAATACACACAAGATCTAAATTATCTATTTCAAATACAAATGTTTTGTTTGTTCTATAAATAAAGATAACTGATTTTTGTATTTTCACTTTTATTGACATTAATATTAAATGAAATCATTGTAAAAAAAATAATAACTTTATTGTTTTATTTAAGTACAACTTAGGATTTATTACCCTTATAAACTCTACAAGTTACGAGGTGTGAGTCAGCGCTATACTAAAATATATCTGTTATAAGTTACTAAAACTTTTGTAATACTCAGTGTTTAGGAAATAGTCAATAATATTATATTTTCCGTTCTCTTAACTAATGCTAATACCCTTCACGAATGACAATAGATCTTAAAATTTCCGCAAAACATATTTCAAACAATTTATGTATATAATTCTTTCAATTCAAATAGTACCATGTACTCGTACTTATGTTTCAGTAACTTTTCTATAGGTCTAAGTGATATTTTCCAGGGGCGGATTGTCCTATCGGAGATCGGGCAAATCCCGAAGGGCCGAGTGGTCCAAAGGGCCGGTTGGCCACCTTCAATTAAATAATGTAGTCAGAATATATTTTTTTATAATTTAAAAATATAAATTTTGGACAATTACTCTAATATTTGGAAAACATGTTATTTTTGCGTGGAACTTCGATAACTCGAAACTGAATACGAGTATGCCAAAAAAAATGGATATCTGTTGGAATAAAAAAAAATTTCTTCCTGCACATACATATAAATTTTTCGTCCAGTTTCAAAACTTACAAATCAAACCAAATAAAAAGAACTAGAAGTTTCCCCAAAATATTAGACTTAACGAAGTTCTGTTTCTGATGGATTCCAGTTTTCGGTTAAAGTTACCAAGAATTTCGAGTAATTTTAAGGTCGAGTTATCAAATAAAAATTATATGCATTTTTTACCCCAGGCAATATTGCCAATGTATTTCGTTCCAAATGTTAAATACTAGGTTTTTTTTATGTTGGTATCATCGGAAAATTTGATTTTCAAAGCCAATCCTATTAGCCTATAGGCCTAGGCCGGTAACATGTTTCTGGACAATTTTGAAATACATTATATACAATGACGTCACCTAGCGATGAGTCCTATAGTTCAACCAAGTTAAATGATATAGCTGATAAATCATTTACTTTTCGTTTCCGTTGTTGTTAATATGATTAATAATTATTTAATTTTATACAGATGTCCAACTATTAATAAATTAATGTAAGTTACTGTTTTTTTGTGAATTATAAATAATATTGTATTCATTATATATATATTTTTTTATTTTGTCGCTCTATACATAGGTTTGTGAAATGTCACATGGAGGTCATATATGCCACATGTAACCAAACTTGTTGTAAAGTCAAATTCCTTCTTGGTTATTTGAGTGTATGATCATAGTTAATAGGTAAACTTATAAATTTATTATAATGATGTGTTTAAATTTATTAAAGACACTGATAGGCAAAAATGATTGTGACATATTGAATAGTAGTTTCAGAATGGGGGATTACGGCTCAATCGAATTAAAGGAAAATAGTAAAAAAATACGAATGTATATGCTGAATAACGAATATTAATAAAAAAATGAAATGGTATAATTGAGATATTTCGGAAATAAAGGGTTTTTTTGTTATAACGCTTCGACACTAATATGAAAATATTTTGATTGGCGACCGAGAAACCGCCTATACATGCATTACAAATAGCGTGTGGGATTACTACCATTGGAAGTTAAGAAATTCAAATTCGAAAGGAGGGGCTAACATTCCTGTACTACAGTTTCCAAACAGTTTTTATTTTAACATAAATTTCTTGCATTAAACTTAATAATTTAAATACACCTGTAATTATAAAGTATGTATACTTATACAGTGTTATAATATTCATTTATTTTTATGTAAATATAACTTAAAATAGCATATATTTCAAAAACATTTAGGTCCATGATGAAAACAGTTTGATATAAAAACACATAAATGTGACGTCACGTCAATCTTTTCAAAATTCGGGAGACCATACCTCGCTTATTAATAGGAATTTTTTCACCAGATTTTCATCAATAGTCTTAGTTTTCCTAATATTTTCAGATGAAATTATAAAAAAAAATAGTGTAATCCCCCATTGGCCACTGGAGGGTAGTGTTGCCTCATTGTTAAGTGACGCCACACGAGAAAATTTAAATATTATTAAAATTTTTAAAAATTCATAGTTTAAATATTATGTACTTTTGGAAGGTAAAATATGAACCTACAGTAATAACTTTGAAAAATACAAAGCGGCTTGTTAGAATTTATTCTTGCAAAATCGACGTTTCGGTATACCGTATACAGTACACAACACAGTTATACTTTCTTTAGGGCCACCAAGCATTCCGATTGGAACTACAATCTCTTGTTAAATAATTCAACATGTAACATGACACAGATAAAAGACGCAAAAAATGATGTAAAAAATTACTCACCTTGATGTAGTCTTCAGTTGTTTATGCATGGTCACTGTAACAATGAGAAAATGTTTGTTAATCGCTAAGAACAACACTACACTACGATAAAAGTACACGAAGACTGAGTTGAACTAATTACGAATTTCGGTTTCAAATCCGACTGCTTTCTGAATCATTCTATTGTCAATTTTGAGGACGAATAGATGTTTTTTTTTTTTAATTTGAATGAACACAGAAACGTATGTCTGTTCATTATTTAATTCAAAAGTCAAGTTGTCAAAATTGATCGTGAAATGTAATTTTAAATAAATAAATAAATATAAATATATCATCACGGCATATTACCCATTTCTGGGTGTGCCAGTATCTACAACACATGTAGACATCGGTAATGATGACGATATATTTTACCGTGTGGGCGCTTACCTGGCGTCACCTCACGGGCACTCATAGCTGGTGTGGAGAGTGCACCACAGGGGTCACTTTTGTGCCATTTAAAATTGGAAATATTTGGCGCCTGTCGGAACCGAACCCGGTTCCCCCGGGTTCGCGACCAGACACTTAGGCACGCGGCCACGGGACCCCATAAAAAAAACATGTAATTTTAAGGAGAAAGATAATACTGAAAGATACAGAATATTGCCATTTCGCCGTTTTCTATTTTTTTTTTTTAATAAGGATTCAAAAAGAGAAGCTTCGATTTCTTTAGATAACATTTTTGACAATATCTAGTGTCAAATTGACATTTAATTAAATATTTTCAAATACGTTTTTTTGTTCATAGCCAACTCCGATTTAGGACTTTTTTTTGAACACACTCTATGTGTGCAGTAAAATTTTTGAAAGAAGTCCGATCAAGGCCATCTACGAATTGCATCTATGAATTAAGATTTTATGCTGTCAAATTTAGTAGTGTCGTTTACATAGTTTTTATGAGGTACACAAGATATTATGTACCCTTATAAAAACTAAGTAAAAGACTCTACTAAATTTGACAGCACAAAATCTTAATTCATAGATACAATTCGTAGATGGCCTTGATCGGACTTCTTTCAAAAATTTTACTGTACATGAATTTATGTAAGATCCGAGGTAACATCTTGTTGTGTGATGATACTCATGTTAATGTTACATGTCTAAAATATTTTTAAAAGCTTGTAGACTATGAAGAAGGTTAAGTGTAAACTGAAACGTCGGTTTACGTTAATAACATTAGAAACAATATTAAAAGTCTCCTTCTTTCTAGATGTCTGTAATATCGTCGTCTACGACAGACCAAACCCTGTCGATGTCGACATTAGTAGAAGGTACCCCAGTTGACGATAAACTGCTGTTCTCCTGGTTCGATCATTCTATATTCGCTATGATGTTGGCTGTCAGTGCTCTCATAGGAATCTATTTCGGATTCTGCGGGAAGAAGCAAGACAACGTAGCCGAGTATATACTTGGGGGAAAGTCTATGAAGACGTTTCCAATTGCCATGTCTCTCGTAGCCAGGTAAGAGAGCATTTATTTTTGTACTCTGAAGAAGGCGCAAATATATGTTGCCGAAACGTTGATTTGTTAATTTTTATATAATGTAACGGTATAATAACGAGTCAAAAGTATCATTATTAGGGACTTATTGAAGCTTCAACGCAAAAATAATGTGCACTTTAAAGTCACCTGACAGCCCGAATGCGAATGCCTACTAATAAGGTTTACGTTAAATGAATAAGAAGATGCGTTATGTGCGATGAAATAGCGAGCGTTTAACGTCACACGTTCTGTATGTGTTGAGGTTATGTTTCCATAAAATTGCGGCTGTAACTTCGTTTGTGTTGCTTTTAAACGTTTATTTTAACGTAAAAGACTAATTAAATGCGATAAGCATTGAAATTTAAAGTCCCTTATTTTTAAAATAAGGTGTTTCTTACATAATGTTAACGTTTACGTTCTTTCATCTTAGAAGTTGCAATAACTGTCTATTATGTTATGAAATAACGAAATGTTTTGTTAGCGTTATCCCATCCTTGGTTCGTACAGAACTTTTACTAAAAAGTTGTTTTATTTTAAATATAGAAACAATTGTATACTCATAGTCAAAGTTAATAGGGCACCTGCACCTACGTCACAACATGGAGGATGATCAGCTGATTTCGGGCAACCAAGCTTCAGTTTAACATTGCGTCTTATGCAGCGAATGTGTTTTCTGTACAAGAAATTGAGTTTTTCCTAAATTTATACATGCTATTTTAAAATGTAATTAGCCATAATTAAAGATAAGTGTATGAATTATTTACTAGTAAAACAAAGCAGTCCTATTTATAAATATATTTTTAAAAATATTATATTGAAATAAGTAGCATGTAGCATCAGGTTGTATTATATTCATTTGAGTTTGTGTAAGTTTTTTTTATGTGTATTGTTGAATAAAAACATGAATATTGAAATTAAAATAAATTGAATTATTAGATTTTTTTAATTTATAAAGAAAATTAAATTTGAAATATATATATATTTATCTTCGAGTTCATTTTTCTTATTGTCATATTGTGTATTTTTATTGTATATAAATGAGTTTATTGAGTTTATACGTCAAAAATTAATCTTTGGAAGCCAAAGTACGTTAAATCGATAAATTTAAGTGGATACATAATGTGGATCCTTATACATTGACATTTTTTTGACGAGGATTATAAATGCCTTTTAAAAATCAATATGAAATCAATAATTGATTACCTATCTAATTTATAAACCTTTGTGAGAAACAGACACAAATATATATATATATATATATATATATATATATATATATATATATATATATATTCTGTTACTAAAAAAAACTTCATTAAAAATTTGTAATTCTGTCATTTAAAAAATATTTTTTCATGTTTTTTATATATATATTATTAAAGAAAATTACATATATTTAAACATTCATACAATATGTTCCTATCCGATTATGTTTAAATTATTTTATATGCAATAAAAGTATACACAAAAAAATAGGATTGGGTTAGTTTTAATTTAATAACCTGGAACTCATTAAATAGTAAGAATGTCCTAACTTATTTTTTACGGAAACACTCCTCATATACTCACTTTTACACACTCTAATCAGTTTTTCCCAAATAAAACAATAAGTGCCATAAAAAAAAACAATAAAAGCTTACGGCACGATATTTCTCCGTAAGACACAATGCAAACTGAAGGTTTGGTTGACCAAGATCAGCTGGTGGCCGCCATGTTGAAACGTCACGTGCAGGTGCCCTATACGCAGACATGTAGAAAAGGTGGAAGAAAATTGGACTATTGATTGTAGGGGAAATTTATCGTCGGTAGATTAATCGCGGAAAAATTAGTCGCCAGAAAATTGATATTCGATAAATGTATCTCAAGAAAAAATGATCGTTAAGTATTAGATAGTATATAGATCGAACAACAAAGCAGATAAACTATTATTGAATTATTTAATAAAAATAGTTCTATGTTAAATACATATACGTTCTACGCTCAAGTGACCATCACCTCTCGGCTCCAGGGTCGTGGGTTCGATTCCCACCATGGGCTTGGATGTTTGTGTATGTCCTACTTATAACTCAAAAACTATGTTGTCTCTGGCCAATCGGCACCGCACCGAAGGCCATAATTAAAATTAAAAAAAAAACATATTGCATTATTGTTTCTGTATTTATTATTTGCATTTTTACTTTCTATAAATAATTTTAAAAAAAAATCAGAAAAATTAAAAATTTACTCAATACCTTTGTCATATTTGCCATACTTTCTGTATTGAACAATTAAAAACAAAAACATTTTGCCCCCAGGGACAAAATGTGATAAACCTAAGAAGTTCTGCTAAATATTTTAATATTTATTCTTGGTATTTCATTTTAGACAAAAAAATGTTTCGTTTTAATGGACAGTTAAAGTTAACAGACAGTTTAACCAGATATACAAAGGGCAATATTGAGTTGTTGCTATGGTAATGTCAAGAAAATGATATTGACACTGAAATAAAAACTAAAAAAACAAGCCGAAGCATTCACAGCCTACCTACTTCGAAAATTTTATTAAAACTTTCTGATTCGTACTCCACAGAATATAATAATACATAATAATTTTAACATGGGGGAGACAACTTTATTTAGCTTGTACTGGCTGCTTATATGAGGTCTCACTGTTCTAGAATTATTAATAAAATTTATAATTCTCTTCCAGTCATGTGTCGGGGATTACTGTACTAGGAGTACCAGCAGATGTTTACCGCTACGGTGCTTCCTACTGGCTCTGTATCATTGCCATTAGTATCACGGCTGTAGTGACCATCTACGTCTATCTGCCCGTTTTCTACAAGCTGCAGCTTACCAGCAGTTACAAATACTTGAAGCTCAGGTTCGACAACAGAGTTAGACTGCTGGCGTCGTTCCTTTATGTTTTCTCTATGGCACTCTACATGCCCATTGTCATCTACATTCCTGCGTTGGCGTTCAGTCAAGGTAAGGAAAGATGAAGATAATTTAAAATCATCATAAAATACAGGAAGTCTCCTGAGGAAACCGACAAAATTTTACCATGTATTCTAGGGGACATTCTAAGTAAAAAAGTTCATAAATTACAGGTCAACTCTTCTTCTTCTTCTTCTTCTTCTTCGTCTTCTTCTACTTCTAATAATGAAAATACTAGGCAGGGCCGTATTTATGAACAGACTATCTAGGTTGCAGCCTATGGGCCCTCACCACAAAGGGGTCCGCACCACAAAACAGTTATTTTAAAAAAAATTTGAATACACTAAAATAAAAAAAATCTGTTGTGGCCAGCACAAAAGGTCCTTGGAACAGATTCTAACACGAACACATACTATTTTTTACAAATTCCATACCAAAAGTTCATTTGAAAAGGTTCTAAAAATCCAATAAAATTATAATATAAACTACACTAAGTAATGTCCTTCCATCTTCTCTTTGACCTTTCTCTGCATGTCACTTGCGAGTAACATACCAATTTTAGAACCTGTACTTCCCATATTTGATTTTGCACTTGCAACTGACATCTGTCAATTATTTTTTTTTGAATAATTATGTCAGCTGTTTCCATGATAAATAGCAAAGCTGACTAATTTTTGAAAATTAATTTCTTTATAATGCTTTAAATTTACATCTATTGAATATGAAGGAAAATGTATAATCAAACCGTATAGAGAAGAGTATTTTCTTTAATATATATAATAACAAAATGTCAAAAAATAATATTTAACTGCGTTTTTTTTTAAGAAAAACTGTTAAAAACTTCAAATAAGGGTACTTCCGGTGGATCAATTATAACCAAAATCTAATCAACTCTTCATATGGATGTACAGAAGAGGAATACGAAAGAATTATAACTTTTAGAATTGTAGTATTGGAGTTATCGTCGGAGAAAAATTTGTCACACACGGACACACATACACACACATGCACACACGGACACACACACACTCACACACATACATACATACATACATACAGACATCATCTTAAAAATAGTAAATTTGTATTGTAGGGACCCTAAAACGTGCTTATTCATTAAAAACTCACCACCGAATTTTTTGACCAAAGACAATCCCTTCCTTACCTTAAGGTGACTGAAGGTAAAAATGTCTGTTTTAATATTTAATGTGGTGTGGGCCCTCCATAAAAGACGTCGACGAGTGGACAGGACAGCTGATGGCTAGTAAGCTCTCTTTCACATGACACTGACGACCAGCACGCCGATCATTAGCATGCAGACAATTCAGTATTATTTTATATGCTACCTTTCATATACTCGCTCAGCGAGCGTACGAGTCATTGCTGTTAGTGTTATGTATACTTACACATGAGCGGTGCATTGTTGGCAAATGCAAGTTCAAACTATTAGTAAGTATATAGGGTGTGTAATAACGAAATTTTAATAAGCGAGGTAGAGAATCGTCCAAAAAGCGCCTTTTAATGATCTTTGACTATTGAAAGGATGCATCCAAAATCGTTTTTTATTCGCACGTTTTTTTGAAATTATTATGTAAGTTGCACATGAGGCAACAGTGTTTAATATTTTTCCATCGAAGTTCATTTTGATGCTGCATATCAGCGACTATGTGGACCTTTCAATATACATATCTACTAACGTAGATGGAAGTAGCGTACACTAAATGTTCCTTAAGACTTTGTTGGCTCAAAGTAGATTGAGAAGGATAGAATTATGTATAAGCATTAGTTGGACAAAGATATCCTGCTAATTGATACTCCCGTTTCTAACGAGGCGGAACGGAAAACCACGAGCACCACACGAGCGCGCCTGGAAAAGTGTGCAAAGGTTATTTTTCTAAGGGAAAAATGGATTGGTCTCAATTGTATCTCCATCCTTGTCAATCTTCTTTGGTACACGATTTTTGTTGGTAGCTACTTCCAGATGTATATATTCAAAGATGGACAGAGACTCAAACGTTGTCCACCAGCGCGCTGATCGGTATGCTGATCGTCAGCGTTCATGTGTATAGACACTTACAAAATTGCAATTTGCACGAGCGCCTCTAACGGCAAAGCATAGAAATCAAGGTTGCTATGGTTACCCCGTCCAAACAAAGACCTGTCATCAGCCGTAGACTCTACACTCTAGCCATCGTTTTAGTTGAATAATCGAATGATCTTCAATATTATCAAACAAAAAAGTTGCCCCAGACACATCTTCTGGTTTTAAACTCATTTTTATTAAACACAACGTACAAATCACAATAAAGAATTAGGTTTAACACTGAATAACAGATGCGAACACAATGACAGATAGGAACTAGGAACGGGACGCAAGACAACGAGGGGAGGTTTATTTGGATGCATGATCTTCTATCTCTCTCTTGCAGTGATGACAATTTTGTAAGTGTCTATTGTGAAAGGGGCCTACAGTTGAATCAGCATTCAAAAATCTCGCATCGATCGCTAGGCGTGGCGTATAAACTGGAGGGGGGTTAGAGCAAGATAAGCAAAGGATAGTCTGAAGCTGAGCGTCGAGTGCTGCGCGCTGTCTTAAAATAGATCAGTTGCTGTCTTCCTGATGAGATGTGTGCATGGTGCATCATTCAGCGTGTTTGAATAATTATTTGTATTGTGCTTTTAACCTTTTTTATTACCTGTTTCGGTGATCGTAATCATCATTTAACATTTGTTCAGCCTAGAGGCCACAGATCCTAAATACGGCCCTGATACTAGGTAAGTAGTTATTGTTTACCTATTGTTTTATTTAACGTATCAGTAGCATGAACTGTCAAAATTTTCCAAACTTGGCTTCGACGAATACCGATCCTGTATAATGTGGAACTACGTAAAATGGATATCGACGACGATGTTTTTATAATGCAGCTCGATCGCTTCCATTACAAAAAGCATATTCCACATTAGTGAAAGTTCTAGGCATAGTTGTTAAATGATAAAATGATTAGGTACTTTGACAGTTCGTGCTAATGATACGTCAAATAAAACATTAGGCGAACAATAGCTACTTACCTAGCACTTTTTGATTGTTAAAAATTTTGCGTATTTCTGTCGATATCTCTAAAACGGTGAAGAATTGACCCTTTGTTTATGGGAACTTTTTATCGTCCGTCACCTTTAAGTAAGGTATTGTCTTTGCTCAAAAAATTCGGTGGTGAGTTTTTAATGAATAAGCACGTTTTTAGGGTCCCTACAATATGATTTTACTAATTTTATGATGTCGGTATGTATGTGTCAGTGTGTGTGTGTGTGTGTGTGTGTGTGTGTGTGTGTGTGTGTGTGTGTGTGTGAGAGCAGTGGCGGCTGGTGATATCTTTGTATGGTAGGGCACAAAAATTTAAAAAAGTAAAAAGAGTATATTAAATTATTTAATCTTTAAGATACAGAAGCCATCTTCGTAATTAAATGAGTACTAGACGATTACAATTCAACAATAACAGATTACCTCGGAAAATGCCGGACATACTCGGACATCTTCGTTTATTTTGGGCTGTGCCCGGAACAGGCTTAATGCAGTCATATGCAGCTTCGCGCGCTTCGCTGCTATTGGTCAAAATTCGAGTAAAAATAGTGGGAGACCGGGGCAGAAACATTTGTGCCCTAGCTTCTAGCAACATATCGGTACGTGCACACGTCAGTATATAGGCTATCTAGCTATCGGCGGTGTAGTAAGAATTGCATAATAATGAAAGTAAATAAATAATAATTAATGTATTTTTAAAATGTATATGTACTCGCTTATTTCTTTTTTTCTTGTCTTTTTATTTGGTAGGGCTGCGCCCTTGTGCCCTATAGCACGAGCCGCCACTGGTGAGAGAGAGAGAGAGACAGAGGCCTACCACTGGGATCTTGAAAACTATAAGAGATATACGAAGTCGGTTAAATTGGAGCAAAGTTGCTCCATTAGTAGACCATTTTAAGGATGTATTTGTTTATACTATTAAACATAGAATAAATTTGAAACATTAACATATATTAAATAAATATGTATTTGTTTATCTCGAAAAATTTACACGTTATTAGATAAATGCAAAAATTTAAATTTTGCTGATTTTTACCTCCCGCTACCCTAGGTAAGGGAAAGGGAGGTATAGGGATCGTGCTAAAAATAGCACATAGAGATTTTATATAATAAGCACGTTTTGATGTCCCCAGAATTCGATTTTAACATTTTTACAATGATGTTTGTAGGTATGTATGTGTGTGTGTCTGTGTGTGTGGATCATGTGGACACGATTACTCAAATACTATCAATCAGAAAAATTTGAAATTTTGTATACCCATTCTATACTAATATGGGAAGAGCTCATTAGTTTTTAGTGTATATCGGATAACCGGAAGTATCATTTATACAAGCTTTTAACAGTTTTTCTTGTAAAAAATTCATTGAATATAATTTTTTAGCAACTTTTACTAATTAAAATGGAATATAATGGTATAATCTTCAATTCTACGATAATAACATTTAGTAAATAACTCTAAATAAATTTAAATATGAATATATAATATAATTTATTTCCATGTATCACCTAGCCTATGCGTCAAACAAAATCATAATTTTAATGACAGGTTTGACATATTTAAACAAATGTCACTGACAGGCAGCAATTATATTAAAATTAATAATGAAACCGTGTTAATGAGAATATAATAGTATATTATTTTATTAAGGTTTGTAAAAATAATATATTTTCCATCATACATAAATGTTAGATGAACAGGATGATCTGATTTAAATTTGCTAATTGCTATTTTTGCAGCATTATAAATTAATATTAATTTACAACTACACATTTACGAAATGAATTATGTACGGCGAAGAATTTACAAAGATTGCGTTTTAGAGCACCTAGAAGATGATGCTGATTTTTATAAGAATGTACGTGTGTGACGATTTTTCCTTAAAGCCTATTAAAATATGATCCAAAACTTCTCAAATTTGGTATTTAAAACTCATATATAATTTGAAACAACATATTAGATTTTAACCATATATGATAAATCGGTTGTAGTACTTAATTTGGAGCTCTAACAAATTTTTGAGGAAAAACAATAAAACAATCCAAAATTTCGTATTACAGACTTTTCTATTTATTGGACAACAAATTAGATTTTATTTACAAACGATTAACCGGTAATGATACTTTACTTAAAGCTCACTGCTATTTTAAACATGGATTGGCGGGAGGTCATGTGTTGGCCACATTAGATTTTTATTTTTACAAATAACTTCTAAATTAGGACATAATATGGAATTTGGTTTGCACTTCGTTATTACACTATTTTATTTTCTTTCCAACGACTATGCTCAAATTTTTGTATCGCTGTTAGAGCCTCGAAAAACGGACACCTGTTAGTAAGATTTATAAGGTATAATAAAATAAGATTTATATTTTCTATATTTAGTGACTGATGTGAACATCCACTTAATAACTCCTCTCGTATGCATCATCTGCATTTTCTACACAACTTTGGGAGGTCTAAAGGCTGTGGTATGGACAGACACTCTCCAGTTTACAATCATGATCCTCGCTATGTTCATCGTACTAATTCTTGGATTCCTGGGCACTGGTAGTGTTGGATATGTATTCCAAAAATCATATGAAGGTGGACGAGTATTTCTTTGGGAGTAAGTAAAAATAGAATGATTTTTAAAGAAATAGGTATAAATGAATGAATTTTTTAGTTTTGATCTAGATCCAACAAACAGAACATCGTTTTGGACTGTAGTCATAGGATTGGCGACTTCCTGGACATCTTTTATTGCAGTCAATCAGAGTTGCATTCAGAAGTTTTTGTCTCTACCGTCCGTCAGCAATGTCAAAACGTAAGAAAGGATTTTAGTTTTGTATAAAAATTACTATACAAAATGAATAACAACAATACAAAACTTTTCTTCACAATTTATTTTTAACAAAATGTACATTTCAACTGCCATGCTGTCATCATCATATAAATGATTAGGTAATTATGTATTTGTACAACTGATGACTGCATGGCAGTTGAAATGTATATTTTGATTAAAAATAAATTGTGAAGAATAGTTTTCTGTTGTTGTTATTAAGATAAATATGGTGAGAAAACGGATTTATTAACTCTAAGTATAGATTAAATTATATTATAAGAACATAGAAGAAAACTTAGAATGATATATGCTTAGTTATCGAAAAAATATTACGAAAATAGTCAGAACTATCACTATCACATCTGTCGGCATGTCTGAACACATGCATTTTGACTACATTTTGCGCCGTGAACGACAAATTGCCGTGCCGCATTGAATTGTACGCTGTTGGGCGTCGTTCGCATAGTGTGAACACAGCCATAAAGAACAATGGTAATTTCTATGCACGGCGCCGTGCCGAACAGGGCACACGGCGAAAAGTCGTGAGTAGCCTGTCTCAACTTAATGCGCGGCTGCTAGTGCAAATTTTGTTTTCCACAACCTACCTGACTTTCCTATTCTCAATAATTCTAGTGCGATTCTTGTATGTCAAAATTTAAGTTTTTGACAATTAATTTGAAGCCCATTGTTGAAATAACACAATCTAAATCTGCAGTATAAATATGTCGTCACTAGCGAAATCTGTGAATGACAAATGGATTGGCACACTCAACAATGGGAAATAAGCCATGAAAAACTTTAGAAAATATATTTATACTTGTAATTTTTTACAATATTTTTGAACTTTAGAAAGATTGTCCCTTTAGAAGCAATGAACTAATGACGTTCACTGAATCAAATTCATAATTAAAACTATTTCTTCTTTAGGTCAATCGTGATGTTCATCTTCGGTATCTTCATAGTAAAGTCTCTGAGTTGTGTCACAGGATTGATAATCTTTGTCAAGTACTCGGATTGCGATCCAATTACAACGAATAATGTGAAAAGGGCGGATCAACTCTTGCCGTACTTTATCATGGACGTCGCCGGAAAAATTCCTGGACTGCCCGGGTTATTCATTGCTGGTGTATTCAGCGCAGCTTTAAGGTAGGGGAAATAGTAGTTTACTGTTTACAGTTTAGTCAAGAAACCGATATAAAACAATTTATTATATTGTTTGCTATTGTAGTGGGATCGTTTCATTTGAGAGTTTTTTTTTTTTCAATACAATACATTTATGCCCGATAGTATAAACATAGTTCAGTTTTTTAAATTAGTTTAATTAATATTGAACTAGGTTCAAATAAAATTTCTGTAGTATAAAGCAAAATCAGCTTTTGACTTGAGTTTAAACTACGCTTAACTTGAGCGGCCGATTTCATCCGTTCAAATTGAGTTTAAATAATAATTGACGTTTTTATATTCTAAATAACATTCAGAATTATAAGTGTCTACGTTGTAAATAAGTATGTACGAAAGTTTATTGATTGTAATTAATATTTTCGTAAGTTTAGTGCTTTAGCAAATATTTTATAATTCATTTAAATTATATGCTGTTTTAAATTCAAGATTAAAAATTATGTTGTTCGATTCAAATTCTTATAGTGACGACGAGAATATAATGATATGCATATATAATGAATAGACGCCATCGAATATTTCGGGAAAGGAGAAATCCTTTCGAAACAATATTGAATTTAAATTGCGGTTTCGTTTCGAAAAACGAATGGTTTTAGAATTTCTATATATTTTGGGACCTCTGCTAGAACCTGCCACAAATAGGAACAAATCAAATTTTAATAAACTTAAGAATTGTAGGAACTGTTTTTTTTTTTTTTCATATTTAGCTGGTGATCTAGAAAAATGACGAATGACTGTTTTCTTTCTTCATCGAAATTCTTAGATCTCTGCTTTTTGTTCATTTTATATTCGTAGGTCAACAAGTCCGAGAACATTCATTCAAAAAATTGACAAATACAATGACATGAAGTGAGTTGTATGAAATATTACCGACTGAGTAAGCGATAAACTACGTTCAGTTGATCCCAGTTCATTTTAATGTTATACCATTCAAATATAATTAACTTAAGTTCACTAAATAAAATCCGTTTGCTTAACTGCAGTTCAACACATTTTTAACTGACCTTTATACTATCGGCCATTAGAAAACTTTGCACCTTTATAAATTTTACAAAGATAGTCCACAGAGCATAATGACTTTTGTTATATGAGATACGTAGTTCGACCGGGTGTATTTTCATTCGAAATATAACAAGTGATATGATTATCATCGATGATTTTTTCGAGTGGAACCGAGTTGCAGATTTCACGAGTTTGAAGGGCGAGTGTAACATGCTGCTTCGGTTTCACGAGCAATATCTTTGATTATTAATCATATCACGAGCTTATATTTAATGAGAGAATATAATGAATTTTTGTTAAAATCCCTTAGTAACGAGTAGAAGGTGATAATTTCTTTGTTTTTTATCATCGCTGAGATAGACGTAACTAGGGAGATTCTGAATGCTGATTGGCGGAAAACATGTCATGTGACTAATGAATTATATTCTCAAGTATATGCCTTAATAAATTATAAAATCTACACAAATGGTGAGAAATTTCTACGAAATTCTTTTGACTAGCGAACGCTGAATAAAAACTTAAATTTATTTTCATTGGATATAAATATAAATTTTAACAGGCTCTTAAAGTTAACATGGTAGGATACAGAATACACCTCTATGTACTTTAAAATTAGGGTTGGTTTTATTTCACCCAACCCAAAAAAACCCACTCGATTAAAAAAAAACACTTAAAAACCCAATAAAACCAAACTAGTTTAGCAACACGTCATATGCTAAAAACACGATTTTGCACCGAAGTACAATGGGCTACTTGCGTACCTTTTTTTTATTTCATATTTTTGAAGAGCAGGTAAAAACTTGCTACCCCTATTTTTTCTTTTGACAAAATTTTTATTAATTAGCCAGAAAATAAATAATGAAATTTGATTATTTGAATTATCGCCATGTATGACGTAGAATTACGCCGTACAAATGAGTGATCGTAAACCATAGCGTTTGTTTGTACGGGTAATGTAGATTTCCTGTTTGACGTTTCAGCAATAGTTTGAAGGTTAGTATTTTAGTTTGTTTTTTTCGTATCGATATTTTAAATTACATATAACTACCTATGTGTTTATTTGTGAAGTAATTAATACATTTGAGAGCCCAGAGAGAGAAAAATGTCAAATTCAAATTAAAACTTTCTCGCACGCAATGCCATCTATAAGTTACATTCTTAAACATAGTTCTCTTCCTCGGTTCAATATAATGACGTCACAGAAAATTTTCTTTCTTAATTTACTAAAAAACAAATAACTTTTTTAAAATAAAATTTATATTTTTATATATGTTTTCAACATAACATTACGTATATAGTGATAGAAATCGAATTTTCAGTACCATGCAAGTAGCCCATTGCGGCCCATATGTTTTCGATGGGGTTTAAATCTGGACTTTTATCGGGGCATTTTAGTGCTTTCAAATTAATTTCATTTAATGTGACATTGACATTTATGTAAATAATTACAGAAAATTTACGACGCCTATGTTTGAATATCCTGGCAAAGACTGCATTACAAAAATAAAAAATAGGTGTTTCCATTTTTACCTCTCGCTAAGAGAGGTATTGGATTCATGCTAAAATTCGCATATCCAGATTTTATTGAATAAGCACGATTTAAGGTCCCTACAATCCGATTATAACATTTTTAAAATGATGTCTGTGTGTGTGTGTGTGTGGATGTGTGTATGTGTGTGTGTGTGTGTGTGTGTGTGTGTATGTATGTATGTATGTCTGGATGTTGTAGTCCTCTAAAACTATAAGACTTAAAAAATATTTAACTTCAGTTTCCTCAATCTGACATTCCTGGGAAGAGCTGAAAAGGTTTTGGTAACAATTGAACAACCGGAAGTAGTAGTTTCTTAGAAAAAATCTTCTAAATATAATTTTTTGGGAGTTTTTTTTATTAAATATTGAAGAACATACAATTCTCCATCTAATACACTTAAAAATTTTATTATATCTTGTATAGATTTAGAGATAAAGACTCTATAATTTATAGAGTAAACTTATCGCAGAGGCCAAGGCACTAAGGAAACCAGTTGACAAATTCCAATGTTTATAACATGACACATGTCATTGTCAAATATCAACAGTTTTAGTGATATTCTGATAGCTTTTTCTGGGAAGTATATTTAACTTTTCTTATTGTTTTATTAATTAAATATTTGAAATTATAGGTAAAAATGTGGTAAAATGCATATATCCATCTGAAATACCGCCAATCTGGTTAATGAATTGGAACAATCTTTGGCATGCTTTGACATTTAGAAACTTCCTCATACAATGAAAAATAGATATAATTAGAATTATATGTGCAGAAGACAAGTTAAATATAATAAAAAAACAATATTTGGGTAATGTTCTGTAAGATTTTGTTATAAAACGACGGTTCGAAAGCGAAGTTCAATACAATACTTATATAGCCTAATATGGAAATGGCGAGAGGTCTTGTGCTGGCCACAACAGATTTTTTTTGGTCGCAATTGTACATTCGAGGTTTTTTCTAATACCGATTAGATTTAATGTTTACAAGATAAATATAATTAATTACAAACAGAATATTTATCCAAGTTAGTTAATAAGCAAAATAACAAATACTATGGTCCAACTAGTCAACGGGTATCAGTAACTTTGGCTGGTATTCTGAGCGCTGGACTAAGAAGACAACTAGCTATACTTTAGTTGTGTGACTAGTTAGTTAGATTTCTAATACCAGCTTTTATGTTTATTAATTTTACTTTTTTCTTTTTAGTACAATGTCGGCAGGTCTAAACACCCTTGCTGGAGTCCTCTACGAAGATTTTATCAAGCCATTTATGCCAAAGAACACGACAGAAAAACGTGCCAGTGATATTATGAAGCTAATAGTAATTATAGCAGGTACCATTTCCACAAGTATGGTATTCATTGTAGAACACCTGGGAAGCATTCTACCCCTGAGCCTTTCATTTGGAGGGATGGTTTCTGGACCACTATTAGGGATGTTCACTTTGGGAATGCTGATTCCTTTCTCCAATGCCAAGGTAAGGGTGGATTTCACGTCATACAACAATATATTCATACAATTAATTAAAGAAATGTAATGATTCCAATCGATTGCCATTTATAATGGGTGATATTAATAAAAATAAGTAAATATTATCAGTATCAGCAAGAATTACAAGTAGGCAGTGTTGTGACAGATTTAGATAATTTGATCTAAATCACTGATCTAGTTCATTTAGTATGATTTTTGATCTGATCTACATCCTTTTTTGTATTCAGATCTTGATCTGGATCTAGATATAAAAACTGTAATCTACGATCTAAAAAAAAGATCAAATATACGAGTGTGCCATCCAATATTACCTAAACTAAAAATAATGTGTGTTCAAAAAAATTCTAACACGGAGTAGGCTATGAATAAAAAAATGTATGTCAATTTGAAAGTATTTAATTAAATGTCAATTTGATAAGATATATTGTCAAAAATGTTATCTAAAGAAATCAATGCTTTTCTTCTTAAATCCTTATTTTAGAAAAAGAAATAAATTAGAAAACGGTACATGGCAATATTCTGTATCCTTATGTATTATATTTTTTCCTTAAAATCAGATTTAACGATCAATTTTGACAACTTAATTGTTGGAATTGAAAAATGATCAGACATACGTTTCTGTGTTCATAGCCTACTTCGAATTAGGTTTTTTTTTTTCTGTATAATTAATTTACTTTATTTCTACTTAATTAATAAGAAATAAAAAGCATTTTTAAATCGTTACTGATCTTTTATATGATCTAAGAAAAACAGATCCCAAATCCCTGATCCGATCTGATCCAATCGCAGAAATTGACCTAAGATCTGATCTAGAACATATTAATTGTAAAGATCTTGATCATGGTCTACATACTTTATAAATTGATCTGTCACAACACTGCAAGTAGGTAAATACTTATTTTCGTATTAATATACTTACTTATAAGAATGTACTTAAGTATGAAATAATACAGTAAGCAGTTTTAAGTAATTACTTATTTTGATTATAAGTGCATACTTTTGCCAAATAAGAATTTTCTTTTAGCATCAGCTTTTACTGAAACTTTATTAATACGGACAAAAGTATTTACGTATAAAACTGTTAGTATATGTATATACTTATTTTTATTAATGCTACCCAATGTAACGCCATAGTAGTAGTAAAATAACCTATACAGTAGTGCACACTAATAAAATTAGATATATATATATATATATATATATATTTCAAGCTTGTTTTAGCATTTCATTACGATAGTTTTCCTTTATTTATTATTATTTATAATTTTGACACTATTATAAACCTGGGTTTATAATTGATCAATAGTTACAGAAAAACAATTTCTAAGAACAATAATGTCAATAATGATATGTATATTCTTTTTCCTTTTTAGGGTACATTGACTGGCGCAATAACGGGCTTGTTCTTCATTGGTTGGATCGTTTTTGGCGCGCAGTACCACACTGCCCAGGGAGCATTTTGGACAGAACCCCTTCCCGTATCTACAGAGGGTTGTGATTTTGTAGTCAATGCTACGTAAGTATTTCAATAGCATTTCAAGATGAGTTATCGTAACCGAGTGTTATATATAATTCATTATAAATCTAAACTAATTTAGTCTGATCTTTATATTGTTATCTTGTTTGCTAAAGAAAAAGTGCCATGTAATGTACAGCAGCATGTGGAATTAGAAGTTCTTTTTTTAACGTTGTTATAACATATTTACGGAAAAAATAATGAGTATAATATACAAATAATTTTCGCATAACTGTAAAATGGAATTAATTAACCGTAACCTATAAAATAAAATATTGCTTTCATTGTTACAAATTTTCGATTACAAATAAAATTTAATATTCACTCATATGGTTTATTTTCCTTGGCCTTACGGCGTCGGCAACTAGATTTCATATTTGGGATAAAAAGTAGAACTTCAGTACCTTGATACATAAATTTTCTGTTTTTCAGGGTATCAGCATCAACAAACTACCATGTTCCCTACATGTACAGAATTTCCTTCTACTACTACGGTTTAATTGGAGTAACCATAACCGTAGTTATCGGCTCTATCGTCAGTTTGTTAACTGGAGGACTGAATCAGAAAGTTGATCGAGATCTTTTAAGCCCAGTTATACATTTCTTATTACCGAAAGAAGAGAAGTTCGATTATAAGACTGTTGAACACGCAATGGAAATCATGGCGAAGAACTACGCCAACGAGAAAGAAGAAGATGTAAAGAGATAAAATAGGTGCTAGGTTTAGATTTTGTTATAAAATTTTTGTTCCAAATTTTATTTATAATTTGAACAGGATTTTTTTGATAATACATTTTGAAAATGTGGTGGTCTGTTCAAATTATGAACGATGTTCAAGTATTGTAACGTACAGTTTTAAGTTTTGTGGTAGAATATTTTTACCTCTAATAATTGTACAGTATATATGATTTTTTAATAAAATCGAGTATAATACAAATAATAGAACACATATTAAATATTGGAAGTCATGCTCTACTTGTCTACATAATTCTAAACCGTTACTATGATTGAGAGATTATTACTTATAGATTTAACAATGGCTTTTCTAATTAATCTAACTTTACGAGATCTTTAAATAACGCTAGTATCTTAAAATTTTATTGTGAAATTCATGACGATTTCCCAGACTGGTTCAGTCTGATCGATCGTTGATGTTCAATTAATCTTATAGAAATAGCTGCCGCAACGTTGTTTTTTAAATAAGTATCCGAAATCAAATTAAATGGTTGTATTGTTAGTGTTAGTAGTATGAACAAAATAAGTACCTACCCCGTATCTCAGAAATTTAAATAATTAATTAAATTTACTATCAGTCCAGAATAAATGATAACATATCTCAGAAACGTTTAATTTTCGAACTTAAAACTAAAGAAAAAACCCCTTATCCTTAACAATAAATTTAAAAACTAAATACGTATTTCGAGAACTAAGTTCTCATCATCAGTAGAAACTACAAAGTGAAAACAGAGAAGTTAAGATTACTCGAACTTAAGTTTATTAATTAATAATAAAATTAAAAATTACTTCTAACCTTAAAATTAAATGAAAAATTAAGCTAGATACGTATTTCGAGAACAAAGTTCTCTGCTTCAGTAAAACATGTAAACCATGCCAGTGGTCCTAAGAACCCTTTTATTTGAGAGTAGGTTAGGATTACTCAACATGTGAACCATGCCAGAGGTCCTAAGAACTCTCGTATCTAGCTTATTTTGTCATTTAATTTTAAGGTTAGGGGTAATTTTTAATTTTATTATTAATTATATTAGCCTTAGACTCCATAACACTATATTGTTATAAAATTAAACAATATTTGGGTTTAGTTCTGTAGATATTTTATTAAATTAACAACGTTTCGACAGCAAGGTAGTCTTCTTCAGGTTTTAATAACAATAACATAAATAAATAAATATGTAGTCAAGACTACAAGTATATAAAATCAAAGGTACATTGATAAATGGTTAATATAAAACATACAAATGAAAAAGAAAATTATAAACGAATAACAGGGTACCATGATTTATTTAGTTCATAGCCTGTGTTAAGATTGATATTATTAGGAGACTTCTGAATTTCAATTGCTTCTCTTATCAATCTTCTATTCCAGTGATTTTCCTTTGCTATAATTTTCGTATTTTCAAAATCAACTCCGTGAAGTTCTTTTATGGCATGTTCAGCTACCGCTGATTTATCAGGCTGATTAAGTCTTATATGGCGTTGGTGTTCCTTTATTCTAGTAGCTATTGTTCGGCCAGTTTGTCCAATGTACACTTTTCCACAAAGGTAAGGAATCTTATATATACCAGAACATTGTAAAGGAACTTTATCTTTAACACTTCCAAGAAGATCTCGGATTTTTATACTAGATTTAAAAGATGTTTGAATATTATATTTCTTTAAAATCCTGCCAATTTTGTCTGTAACATTGGCAACAAATGGTAAGGTGGCATATAATTTCCTTTCTGTAATAACTTGTGGTGGTTTATTCTTCGTCTTTAATGCTCTTTTAATTTGAGCTTTACTGTAACCATTTTTTTTTCTATATTGTTATGTTTATTAAGACTTCGAGTTTTTCTTCTTTTTTTTAGTATGTATTATATGTTCATCAAATCTTATATTGTTTCTACAATACAGTTATGGTATATTTATTAATTATTAAATATTATCATTAGTTAATCTAAATCAATTTTTTAAGTGTTGTGAATGAAAATATGGAATTAACGAACGAGCATTTTCGAAACATGAATAATTATAATTTGCAATTTTTAAGCCAGCCTGAAATTATGATAGTTTTGACAGTTTTTACATCTCCCAGAAAGTAGTTTGAAAGCATTCCAAAAGAAAATTGATTGGGAGCTTTTGAAAAGTGGAAGGAAAGAATGCTGAAATGTTTTATTATTAAAAGGAACATATTTAAATTTAATTATAAAAAATATAAATCATGCCACTTATTCTCATTAATTCTAGTGCGACCCCATGTAATAACTAATATGACTTACGTTTTAGTAGGGAGAAAACATTTTATATAAATACATCAATGTTTGCACAAGCGACAGTAATAATTATGTTCAATACTGAGATGATATGATACAATATCGAATTATAAAATTGATTTATAGTTCCATACGATCTAGTGTAAAGTTTACCACTTAAAAACTTCGTACAAAAATACACGTTGATCAAGATTTGATACGCATTTTTTCATATCATGATCATGACACCAAATTGAATATTTGAGATTTTGACTATATAATGATGTTTCAAGATACATATATGTACCTACATATGTATGTATTATAAATAAAGAACATTGTGTTCGAGGATGAATTTGAAAGCAAGACCTTATAAGTAGTTCATCTACACATAGAATAAATGAAATTATGGTACCTACTTACAGGTTAGGAGATACAAAATCGTCTTCCCTTGATGCCTTGGTCTAAAAACACCCACTTAAAATGTTTGTTTTTCACTTTAAATATTAGATCGGTCAGTAAAACTTGAAACTCTTAATACACAGAATTATACGTTCATCCACTGCTATTTACCACAAGCTACTACGTCTAGTTTACTCTACGAGTCTGCCGCCTGACAACTTTGAACATGTTTCAGTTGGCGTTGGCACAAACACGCTCACTTTCTTTCAATAATATTTTATTTAAAAATAATTTGTTTAAATATTTATTGTAACTGTAAAATTTCAATATCTTAAAAAATAACCCAAATAGTGTAAAATTATATTATAAACTGAATTTTATTATTTAACACTGTAATTTTTTTACCAGTTTATTTTAAAATTGCGAAATTTTAGTTTGAATTACTGTATTAATCTCTAGCTTAAGGCAAGAGTAACCAATCTCTGTCTCTCGTTTTTACCATAATGAGATTGTTTAACCCTTGTCATCCCAAAATAGGGACAAAACTGACCCGATATTCAGTTTTTATGTTAATAACTCCCACAATAAAAACTTTAATAATAATTCCTCTTGAGAATTCTCCTAAAATAGCTTAATACTTTGTTATGACAGCTGATACATGTATTCTTTTTTTCTACTTTATACTTTAATATACTTATGTAGGTATGTGTCATCTGTATTTGAATGACACATTATGATATAGTGATACATATTAATTTTATAACCAATTGATTGGTTTATAGTTTATTTCTTTAATTAGTATGAATAGGTGTAGTGTATGCAATTCTTGTACAATGACACGTAATACACTCGCATGCTCATGTGTTAATAATTATCATTATAAACTCGTTGCATAATATACTATTTCATTCCTGGCACTCGTATTGTAGATATACATATTTAAATAAAATGAATATTAAACTTTATATGCGTTTTATTTTTTTTAGAATAGAATAGAAATTGTTTGTACATATATTTAACCTGCTTTACCTGGTTAAAATTTTAACTACGAGTTAAATAAACAAGATCGAAACGAAATAAACTGTCAAATGACAGATTTAGCATTGTTGTCAACTAAACGATGCAATATTGTTTACTTAACTAGAAGTTAAAATTTTAACCAAATAAATAAATAAATAAAATAAATATATCATCACAGCATATTACCCATTTCTGGGTGTGCCAGTATCTACAACACATGTAGACATCGGTAATGATGACGATATATTTTACCGTGTGGGCGCTTACCAGGCGTCACCTCACAGGCACTCATAGCTGGAGTGGAGAGTGCATCACAGGGCTCACTTTTGTGCCATTTAAAATTGGAAATATTTGGCAATATTTTAACCAAGGATTGAAATATCGGCCCTTACAGTTCTTGAGCTAGCAATGATGGGAGACACACACAATAAGTAAATAAAAATATGAAATAAAGGCAACAGGGTGTAAATTTTAAAACGGGTAATACGGCTATAACATAGAAAAACAGTTTTTTAAACGCCAAAAGTTTCTATATTAATTTATTGAAAAAATAATTAGTGCCTATTATAATACCAAACACATTACATTTCTGTTTCATATAAAGCTAGAAAATAAATTTAAAAAATTGTTCAATTAAGAAAAAATATCATTCATATACAGAGAATTTATTTTAAAATGCAACATTATGGTTCATCACTTCCATGGTTACTCACTATTATCAAAAAATGACAGCAATGTAATATTTGTCCATTTTAAAATGCAACATTATAAATAGTATTGCAGCACAGAAGATACCTCCAAAACACATCATAAATGGTGTCAATTCTTATTACGACCGACTAGAATATTGCCAGAGTGTGAATGGGGATATTTTTTAACATTTATTACATGAGAGTTATGAATTTTTGTAAGCTGAAGTTTGTTAAAATGTGCAACATCCATGTTTTGATTTTTTGTTAATCGTATGTAGGCTAATTTATTGGAAATTAGTTTCGATAATATAAAACTACAAATTTTGTATGTTGCATTTTAAAATGGACAAATATTACATTGCTGTCATTTTTTGACAATAATGAGTAACCATGGAAGTGACTGATCATATGTTGCATGTTAAAATAAATTCCCTGTTGTATGTATATATATATATATATATATATATATACAGTGAAAGTTCCCTTTGCGGACACCTCCCATAAGCGGACATCTCTCATAACAGGACAGTTTTTCTGGAACCATTTTTTTGGGTATCAATTCCTATATAAAACACGCTCTCATAAGCGCACTCTCTACCGGACGGAGACGGACAACACAGTTTTTCCCGACAGGCCCGAAACGCTCTCATGAGCGGATGCGAAACTCCGAAACCGACATAAACAGCCTTCGGTATTTCCTCGGAAGGTAACATTAACATAGGGGGTTCCCCTATTTTACAGAAATGCAATGTTTTACGTGTCTCCGAGATTCATAGTTTGAAACTTGTGTGATAATGGCATCCAGGAAATCGTTTTTTACATTAAGGCAGAAAATGGAGGTGAAAGGTATGTCTATTATAGCATTTTTATTTTTTTTATTGACCTTGAAGGTCGTTGGAAAAAGTTTTCAAAAGAAGATTTTATTGCGTTTGAACATCTAAAAAATATTGAGTCGCATTATTAACATTATTTTTTACAAGAAAAATGTAGAAAGTTGAAGCAGTTAAATTTTTATCAGATTTTTTTAAAAAATAATCTTTTTCGATATGTTCAAATATGTTGTTTTGTTTTGTGTTCAATCTTAAGTTTCATGTACGTACATATTATCATTATTATTATTTTTAGATATATTTTAACTATTTTAAAGTATGTACATATACATACTCTACAAGTGCATATTTTTCAATAAAAAAGTTCATAGTAAATTTGTACTTTATTTATTAATATTTTCATATCTTTAAATAGAGCTTTCTTGTAAGCGGACACCTCCCATAAGGGGACAAAAAAGTTGGAACCATCGGTGTCCGCTTATGAGAGCTTTCACTGTATATATATATATATATATATATATATATATATATATATATATATATATATAAACATAAAATGTTGAACAACATAAATAGTTTTCTTTTAATGTATAAATTTGATACCTACTGCACATTTAATTAAAATGACGTAAAAAAAAAATATACCAAAAAATTGTAGGAACAATCAGTATAAACTAGAATTTACTAGTAAAACTATTGGTCTCTAAGTAAATAATTTTTAAGATAATATCAAATTAAAATACGAGTGCACTGTTGTCACCAAAATAAATATTGATACTTTATTTTTGTACACGAAAACAAGAATCGAAATCCTAGTTTTAAAATATGAGCGCATAAAAAAGACCTCTCGAGTGAATTACCTTTACGTTTTACGTATTAATGGAATAAATTACGACAAATGTCAAAAGATTCTTGCAAAATCATGGAAAGTGATCCCCGAGCATACAAGATAACAACGAATAAGAAATAGAATTTTTGAACAGCGTTTAGTTCGGGTTTTGCACTCAAACAGAGTGCCAAAAGGTGCAAGAGAGGTGAAAACATTTTCAAAATTTAAGGTAATAAAACATGTACGGGGTAGCATGAACAAGTTGCGAACAATTAATTTTTCTGTAACTGTTATTTGAAGTTTTTTTTTTTTTTCTAAAATAATCCAAAATCGACTGATAGTGTTAAGATACTGCTGGTCAACTTCTCGCTAATCACCTTAATGGGCTACTTGAGTACATTTTTTTTATTTAATATTTTTGAAGAGCAGGTAAAAACTTGCTACCCATATTTTTTCTTTTGACAAAATTTTTAAAATTAGCCAGAAAAAAAATAATGAAATTTGATTATTTGAATTGCCGTCATGTATGACGTAGAATTACGCCGCACCAATGAATGGTCGTAAAGCCATAGCGTTTGTTTGTTTTGTATGGGTAATGGGTAATGTAGATTTCCTGTTTGACGTTTCAACAATAATTTGGTGGTTAGTATTTTAGTTTGTCTTTTTGGTATCGATATTTTAAATTACATGTATCTACCTATGTGTTTATTTGCGAAGTAATTAATATATTTGAGAGCTCAGAGAGAGAGAAAAATGAACTAATGTCAAATTCAAATTAAAATTTTCTCGCACGCCATGCCATCTGTACGTTACATTTTTAAACATGGTTTTCTTCTCCTGCTCAATATAATGACGCCATAGAAAATTTTCTTTCTTAATTTACTAAAAAACAAATAATTTTTTTAAAATAAAATTTATATTTTTATATGTTTTCAACATAACATTACGTATATAGTGATAGAAATCGGATTTTCAGTACCACGCAAGTAGCCCATTACTTGTTCATGCTACCACCCATTCTGAAAATAGAACTTTGGTTCACACAATTCTACTATACGCTGAAAATCATACATCACATTGATTTTATTTATACATCCTGTCCAGGATAACTTAAATTAGACAAAACCTTAAATTTAGGATAATAGCCAAAAATATTATATTTTTATTTATGCTAAATATCTTATCGTAACATAAATGCATCCTAGATAAGACGAAGTTTATTCTCTTCTAAACTAATGCTAATACCCTTTACGAACGACAATATATCTTAAAATTTCCGCAAACATATTTCAGATAGCATATGTATAAATATAAATATATATACAGGGTGTATCAAGATAATGGAACAGTGCATTATTTTAAGATATTTTGTAAGGCATAGAGGGGGACACATTTTAGCATAAAAATAAAATTTATTTTAGTGTTATTACATTGAAGTAAGCTACGATTTTGGCAATAAATTCAACTTTTAAAATATATTTTTTTGTTTTATTGATTGAATATTTGCTCAGATTACTTAGATACAGTAGAAATGAAATACTAACTTTGAATTAATTTTTATAAAATTTTTCGCAATGTAAGGGTATGATATTATTATATCGTTGAATTCAGAACAAAATTCTCTATTTAATAAGGTAATAAAATATATATAATGCTATTTAAAAAAATTTAATATCGCCCTATAGTTTGAGTACCACTGGATTTATGATAATAAAGTTTATGCTAAAATGTGTCCCCCTCTATCCCTTACAAAATATCCTAATCACTTTTTTCTGTATCTCTTCACATACACGAATAAACGGCACTGTTCCATTATCTTGATACACCCTGTATGTATATATATATATATACATGTATACTTGGGTGTAGACAAATTCTTTAATTTAAAATTTATATAGTACCATATTACGAGTATTATGTGTCAGTAACTCTTCTAACACTCATTACAATTTGATCCTAAGGTTCTAGGTCTTTCTATTTTAATGTTATATAACAATAAACCATAAAACTTACGTAAGTATTACAAATAGATGTGGGTAAATAAATTTTTCATCTACTGTGTAGATTAGGTGTTAACAGTGGGGTTCAATTTTTTTTTTTATCATAATATAACTTTAAGTTATTTCACTCATACATTTCTCAAAAATATCAAACTTATCATTCATAATTTTAAAATGTGACGTCACCTAGCGATGAGTCCTGTAGTTCAACCAAGTTAGATGATATAGCTGATATATCATTTACTTTTCGTTTCCATTGTTGTTAATATGATTAATAATTATTTAATTTCATAGAGATGTTCAACTAGTAATGCAAGTTACAGTTTTTCTTTTTTTTTGTTGTCAAGTTCCTTCTTGGTTATTTAAGTGTGTGATCATTGTTTACAAGTAAACTTATAAATTTATAAAATGTTATATTTAAATATGTATTAAAAACATATAGGCAAAATAATTGTGACATATTGAATATAGCAGTTTCAGATCTGGCCACTGCAGGGTAGTGCTGCCTCATTGCTAAGTGACGTCACACGAGAAATTTAAATATTATTAAGAATTTAAAAAATTCGTTGCTTAAACATTATGTATTTCTGGAAGGTAAAATATGTACCTGCATTAATAACTTTTTCTTATATTTACAGAAAAAATAAATAAATAAAAGGAAAGGTCCCATTACTATTACTCCAAATAATACAGCATTTATTCTTACAAAACCGACGTTTCGGTATACCGTATACAGTAGACAACACAGTTATACTTTCTTAACCCGACAGCGGGCAGGTGGGGTGTGGTACACCCCAGTCACTTTATAATTGCCGCCATTTTTGTAATAACGGCCGTACACAATCATCTAGCCATCTACCTTTCGCAAATATATTGGTCTGTCAATACGCAACAGGATTCAGTCTCAACTAAATTGCGGAAAGAGTATCATCAAATCAAAGTGACGTGGGGTGTATTAAACCCCACCTGTCCATAAACGTAACATAAATTCTCTGAAGTGTACAGATACGAATATACTTATTTTGAAATTTCAAGGTACATTTTATATATCTTTTATATATTACTGAATTTTATTTAGTTTTTCTAAGTGTAATATATATCATATTTTGAAAAAGATCAGGCGCATTTGTTGCCCACGTGAAAAGAAATAGATACTGAAGAGAAAGTCAATAAATAAAATTTGTGATGATAACAATGAATAACCACCGCAGAAAAAATTAAATTCATAGCAAGGTCGCTGCATAGAATCTCTTAGGGCGAGAGACAAAAAAAGAAAATACGTCTGCAAGTCATGTCAAACATATTTATATATGTAGAGCAGGCGATAATTTACTGTGAAAAGTGCAGCACATTTGAATCTTCATAACTTCTCTGTAGCTAAAAGCAACTTAGTAAATGTTTTTTTAGATCATAGATTCACTTTTCAAGATTAAGAATATTATTTATTTTTGTTTGCAATATTTATATATTTCTTTGTTTTTATAATATAATGCCAAAGAATATTTTCAGTGAGTGTTTATAAGTTCTATTTTTTTTTTTACATAAATAATGAAATAATTTTATTGTTTCTTATTTCCATTGCACCAGCAACTTCTAAAACACCAACAAATATAAAAATATCTAAAAAAAAATTACCGGATGTTTCATAAAATTTGTATTTTTTTTTTTCACCTGCCCGATGCCGGGTTAAGGATTCCCAGGCATTCCGGCTGCTTTCTGAATTATTCTGATGTCGATTTTGAGAATGAACAGATGTGTATGTGTTTTTTGCAAATTTTTTTACGATGCTTGTAAAATGAATGTATGTATGTACACACCGATTTTTCACACTTGACCGTTAAGTTACAGTTTGATGTTCGTGTATTACATATATGTATCGAAGACAGAATGTAGGAAACCATAAGTAAGACAAGAGATAAACATACGATACGTATATCTAATATACGAACAACAAACTATGACGTAACGGTCAAGTGTGAAAAATCGGTGTGTATTATGTATTTATGTGTACATGAATTTATGTAAGATCCGAGGCAACATCTTCTTGTGTGATGGTGCTCATGTTAATGTTATATGTACTACTATATTTTTGAATTATTGTAGACCATGAAGAAGTTTAAGTATATACTGAAACGTCGGTATACGTTAACAACATTAGAAACAAAATTAAAAGTCTCCTTCATTCTAGATGTCTGTAATATCGTCGTCTACGACAGACCATACCCTGTCGATGTCGACATTAGCAGAAGGTCCCCCAGTTATCGATAAATTGCTGTTCTCCTGGTTCGATCATTCTATATTCGCTATGATGCTGGCTGTTAGTGCTCTCATAGGAATCTATTTTGGATTCTGCAGCAAGAAGCAAGACAACGTAGCCGAGTATATTCTTGGGGGAAAGTCTATGAAGACGTTTCCAATTGCCATGTCTCTCGTAGCCAGGTAAGAGAGCATTTATTTTTGTACTCTGAAGAAGGAAGCAAATATAAGCTGCCGAAACGTTGGACTGTTACTTTTACTATTAATTTAAGAAAAATACGGTTATTGTAAAGTTATAATAACGAAAATCTCATAAACCGAAGGAGTTTATACTAAATATTTTGATATTTCAGTTTTCACCGCATCAATAATTTCTTCGAGTTCTTCGCTGTATTTTTGGTATTTCATTTTAGATAAAAACAAGATTTGAAATTTGAGAAAATTCAATTTTGTTTAAACAAAAGTTTGTGTTTGCCACATTGTGTATCTGAAGGACTACTATTTTTTTTAAATAATTGAATTGTTAAAGAAAGTTTTGACAAAGTTTGGTTTCATGAATTTAAATTATTTATTTAATTCATGTAAAAACCAGAGTTGTTGTAATTTTGCCGACCCAAAAAAACCCACCCGGGTTTTTTTTTAAACCCATCTAAAAAACCCCAAAAAACCCATCTAAAAACCCACTTTTATGAAATCATATTTTATTAATTAAATATGGTACACATATATACATCAATTTTTGACACCGGCTGCATTTTACAATCAATTTCATTTTGTGTATTTCGTGTTTGATCATTTTAAAAATATTTTTCATTGCTGTGCGAACTTTGCACGGTGTTTCTTTTATATTTGAACAACTCCAACCCTTGTGTCAGCATTTTCATTATTTTTTGAATTGTGTAGTAATTATACTATTTGTTTAACGTGGCTATAATAACTACTGAAATAAGTTGGATCTAATTCTTGTACACACTTGCATTGCACAGACTTGCAATTATTAATATTAATTCGTAACTTATACACATGCACACTCTCTAGTTAATTTATTGTTTATTTCATTAAAGTCTTAAAAAAAAGAAATAATTAATAATATTAATATCTATTATCTATTACTCCGACTTGTGTATGTGTATTAGGACACTTAATAAAACTAAAGTTAAAAGCGATACATACTATAATTCGATGTTTGTCAATAAAACCGGGTTTTATTAAAAAACCCAGGTGGGCTGGGTTTTTTATAAAAAAAACCGGGTTTTTTTCAACCCTGGTAAAAACGGCCGGCTCTCAAGCGCCATCTGCTATTTTCTTACGTGAAATGATGTATAGCATATTTTGCAAAGATAAAATAATCTTACAAACTTACAGTAGCAAAAAAGATAATATAAATTTATGGTTTTATTACTTGTTATCTCGTTAAATAATCTCTATTTACTCATAAAAAAATTTATACCTACGTAATGTCAAATAATATACACATACATATGAAGTAATAATAATTGTACACAGTTTGTGCATACAAATGTGCAGTATAAATATTTTTTTTTTATATTATCTTCTTTGTTTATTATTAATAAAATGCATTACATATATTTATAATACCTAATCTGCATATAAAAAAGGTCATACATTTATTTAAAAACATTGATTTTTTATCTTTGACATTGTATGCACAAGTGCGTATTTATTATTTGAATTGAAGTTATCATATGAATTATAAATATATACTGTTTTCTTTTTTTACAAAAATCAGTCCAGACAAAATCAATGAAAAGAAAATATTTACAGTAGATATAATTACATTATTCAATACTATTTACTGTCAAAAATTCCCTAACTTTATTCTCGTACAAATCATGTGGTACCTAATTAAATTTAATCTAAAATCTGGTTCATCGTTAAATTATCTGATAACTGTATGTTAAAACGAAAAATATAGTACAGAGAAGTATATTTGTTTTCTTTTTTAAATAGTTAAATACCAGATACATTATTTAATGCATAATGCCCAAGGGCATTATTGACTTGTTGCTATGGTAATGCCAAGAAATTGATATTTCCACTGGGATAAAAACTAAAAAATCTGTTGTGGCCAGCACAAAACCTTCCGTCAATTCGATGTATTTTGTACATATCCTATACCAAAAGTTCCTTGAAAAAGATTCTATATCCTGTATAATTGTAACAAGAACACACTATTTTTTACATATCCATACTGAAAGATCCTTTGAAAAGATTCTAAAATCTAATAAAATTTTAATACGAATACGAACGTACATTGTGTATTGCACTAAACACTTCCTCCTGCTTCAACTTTTCCCTATTTTATTAGAAGTCGCTGTTTCTTACTCTTCTCTTCTACTCATTCCTGTCCAAAGCACCTTCGTGACACAGTTCTTCCTCTCTCAAATCTTCTGCTATACAGTCCTTCCATCTTCTCTTTTGCCTTTCTCGTATTTCTGGCATTATAAGTTCCTATCTTGAGGCGAGGCCGCAAATGCAAGTCACTGGCGAGGGACACTCTGTCACTTATATCACTTTCAGATCATATACTTTACACTTTGGCTTTGCACTTGCCACTGACATCTGTCAATTAGAATTTTTTGAATATATCTGATGTTTTCATAATTTTTGCAAAGCTGACTGATTTTCGAAAGTTAATCTCTCTTAATCTCTCTATAACTCTATTGCCCGTATTCACCAACATCAAATAAATCTTTGAATAGCTTATTCATTGAATAAGAGAAAAATATCGCATCAACATATGACAGCTAGAACAAATACCTTCATTTGTGTTATGGTATCGATGCGATATTTTTCTCTTATTTAATGAATAAGCTATTCAAAGATTTATTTGATGTTGGTGCATACGGGCATAAATCTATTGAATATGAAGGAAAATGTATAATCGAACCGTATAGAGAATAAGATATTCTTTCTATTGATAATCACATAAAATGTCGAAAATGATATTTAACTGCGATTTTTCAAGAAAAACTGTTAAGAACTTCAAATAAGGGTACTTCCGGTTGACCAATTATAACCAAAATCTAATCAGCTCTTCATAGGGTTGTAAGGAAGAGGAATACGAAAGAATCATAATTTTTAGAATTGTAGTTTTGGAGTTATCGTCGGAGAAAAATTTGTCACACACACACACACACACACACACACACACACACACACACACACACACACACGGACACACACACAGAAACACACACGGACACACACACACACATACAGACATCATCGTAAAACCAGTAAAATCGTATTGTAGGGACCTTAAAACGTGCTTATTCATTAAAAACTCACCACCGAATTTTTTGACCAAAGACAATACCTTCCTTACCTAAAGGTGACGGAAGGTAAAAAGCCGATGCATTCACAGCCTACCTACTTCGTAAATTTTATTAAAACTTTCTGATCCGTAATCCACATAATATTAAAGAGTTATAGTAAGACATAATAATTTTAACATGAGGGAGATAACTTTATTTAGCTGGCACTGGCAGCTTATATGGGATCTCACTGCCCTAGTATTATTAATAAAATTTATAATTCTCTTCCAGTCATGTGTCGGGGGTTACTGTGCTGGCAGTACCAGCAGACATTTACCGCTACGGTGCTTCCTACTGGCTCTGTACCGTTGCCATATCCATCACAGCTCTAGTGACCATCTATGTCTATCTGCCCGTTTTCTACAAGCTGCAGCTTACCAGCAGTTACAAATACTTGAAGCTCAGGTTCGACAACAGAGTTAGATTGCTGGCGTCGTTTCTTTACGTTTTCTCTATGACACTCTACATGCCTATTGTCATCTACATTCCTGCGTTGGCGTTCAGTCAAGGTAAGGAAAGTTGATGATATTTTAAAAACATCTTAAAATAAAGGGAGTCCCCTGAGGCAACCGATAAATTTTCACCATTTATTCTAGGTGTTATTCTAAGTAAAAATCTGATGTGGTCAACACAATACCTCCCGCTATTTAATTTTATTAATTTAAATGCATACCTACATATTTACTAATGGGGAAGTTTAGCATGGTAAAAATTCTACATAACATACTATTTTCTCACAAATATAACACAAATGACTGCTGAAATTGAAATTAAAAATTAAAATTATTGCTCCATTTATTTATAATTAATATTTTTTGGGTAAACTTTAAGTACGTCACAAGTCAGTTATACGCAAACTCAGACAGAACGGTGAAATCGAACCACTTGAACGTAGGTCGTAACAAAGCGTAAAAGCGCTTCACTGGTAACCGCAACCGCGTGCGTCAGTGTATAAGTCGACATACGTTACGACAAGCCTCTACCGACGTCATCAAAGCTTAAAATCGGCTTTTCCGGAAAATCTGGGCATTTTTGAAAAAAATAATCATTTTTCAAGTCATTTCCCATGGAATAAAAAAATTTAAAAAAATCGCTTAACTTCCCCATTCTGTAAATTAATAAGTTCCTTTGCATATATTTATTGCTTTACATGAACCCATTTCGTTAATGTGTAATTATAAACTAATATTTGCCACTATGATAACACGTGCATATTGACAGCGGTTTGATTCATAGTGCTGCAAACAAGGCAAACTTAAACCGGATCATCCTATACATCTAATATTTATGTATAATTGAAAATATATTATTTTTACAAACCTTATTTCATTAGAATTAGTACAATCTCCTTAACACGGTTTCATTATTAATTTTAATGTAATTGCTTCCTGACAGAGACATTTGCTTAGATATGTCAAAATTGTTATTAAAATATGTTTTTGTTTAACGCATAGGCAAGGTGATGTACAAAAATAAATTATTTTTTTCACTACTAGCCTAGGAACCCACTATTATTTACCTTTATTTGACATGAGAAATTGTTTTTCACTACCGCTTGCTTGTAACCATGGTAACCTAGGTCAATAATAATTTATTATTAACCTAGGTCTATAATGCAAAATGTCACTTTTCAATCAATCTCAAGCCTTCAAATCCAAATATTATTTAACTCATTAAACTCAAGAAAGGTGTTAAGTATATAATTTAAATATGCCGCTTAATTTTAAATTGACCTACGCTGCCGCCTCGCCTGGCCACTGTGCTGTTTTCGTGAAAATGTGAAACATGTGTAGAAATGAATAAATCACTATTTTTTTGTATTTGTAGGTAAATACATTTCAATAGATTTATTTAAAAATAATAATAAACTAATATGGCTGCTGACTGTAATAGCACAAAGTGTTTTTATTAAATCAAATACAAATCAAGGCCCATAAGTGAGGTTATCAAACTAGCGAAATGAGCGAAACGTCAGATAAAAACAAATACAGCCTACTTTGTTTTTGTGAATATTAACAAGCAAGTAACGTAATTATCCATATCAAAATGATTGTTATTATCAATAAAAAATTTCAAATAGGATTTATGTGCTAGTAGTGAAAAAAATAGTATATAAACCACGGTTGAGAAGATCATTATTGACCAGGCGCCTTGTATCCCTCGGGCTACGCCCTCGGGTTACAATATTGACGCTGGGTCAATAATGATTATTTTTTCAACCTTGGCGTATAATATACTATTATAATTTTATATTTATAGTTATTTACTAAATGCTATTATCGTAAAATTGAATATTTTACCATTATATTCAGTTTTTATTAGTAAAAGGTGCTGAAAAATTATATTCAACGATTTTTTTACAAGAAAAACTGTTAAAAGCTTGTATAAGTGATACTTTCGGTTATCCGATATACACTAAAAACTAATGAGCTCTTCCCGCATTTGTATAGAATGGGTATACAAAATCTCAAAATTTTCTGAGTGATAGTATTGATTAACGGTTGCAACGGTCCATAACAAAATTAGAGTTATATGATATTTTCTATATTTAGTGACTGATGTGAACATCCACTTAATAACTCCTCTCGTATGTATCATCTGCATTTTCTACACAACTTTGGGAGGTCTAAAGGCTGTGGTATGGACAGACACTCTCCAGTTTACAATCATGATCCTCGCTATGGTTGTCGTACTATTTCTTGGATTCTTGGGTACTGGTAGTGTTGGATATGTCTTCCAAAAGTCATATGAGGGTGGACGAGTATTTCTTTGGGAGTAAGTAAAAATAGAATGATTTTTAGAGAAACAGGTATAAGGAATGAAATTTTTAGTTTTGATCCAGATCCAACAAAGAGAACATCGTTTTGGACCGTGGTCATAGGATTGGCCACTGCGTGGACATCTCATGTTGCAGTCAGTCAGAGTTGTATTCAGAAGTTTTTGTCTCTACCGTCCATTAGCAATGTCAAAACGTAAGAAAGAATTTTAGTATTATATAAAAATCACGATACAGAATGAATAACAACAATACAAAACTTTTCTTCACAATTTATTTTTAACCAAAATGTACATATTAATTATGTATTTATACAACTGATGACTGGATAGCAGTTGAAATGTACACTTTGATTGAATAATTGTTACCTATTTACCAGTAAGTTCTATATGCTATTATTACAACGAGAAAAACACTCCATCAACATTTAAAATTGGTATAAAGGTGAAGAAGATTCATTCATAAGCCGAAGAAATTGTTGTTGAAGTTTTCTGCTAATAACAAACGGATTGGTACACTAAACAATGGGTGAAAAACTTTAGAAAATATATTCATACTTGTAATTTTTTTAAAATATTTTTGAACTTTAGAAAGACTATCCTTTAGAAGCAATGAACTAATGACATTCGCTGTGAATCAAATTAATAATTAAAACTATTTTTTCTTTAGGTCAATCGTGATATTCATCTTCGGTATCTTCGTAGTAAAGTCTCTGAGTTGTATCACAGGATTGATAATCTTTGCCAAGTACTCGGACTGCGATCCAATCACAACCAATAATGTGAAAAGGGCGGATCAACTCTTGCCGTACTTTATCATGGATGTCGCCGGAAAAATTCCTGGACTGCCCGGATTATTCATTGCTGGTGTATTCTGCGCAGCTTTAAGGTAGGGGAAATAGTAGTTTAATGTTTAGAACTTAGTCAAGAAACCGATAGAAAACAATTTATTACTTCTTACATTGTTCGCTATTGTAGTGGGATCGTTTCATTTGAGAGTTCTCTTTTTCAATACAATACATTTAGAAAACTTTGCACTTTTATAAATGTTAATAAGACAGTCCACAGAGGATAATGATTTTTTTTTATATGAGTTAAGTGCTAGGTTAATAATATGTAGTTCGACCGGCTGTATTTTCAAGTAAATGCTTTAGTAAATTATAAAACTTACACAAATGATGAGAAATTTCTAAGAAATTCTTCGGCTACCTATTTAAATTTTTCACCAATAACAGTTAGCATTACCGATATCTGCGACAAAGCAGATTGGCACACCTAGAAATAGGTAATATGCCGTGATGATATATTTATTTTATTTATTTACCAATAAGGCTGTTCAAATTAACATGGTAGGATACAGAATACACCCCTATGTACTTTAAAGTCAAGGGTGATCTTATTTTTCCCCAAGCCAAAAAACCTCACCCGGGTTTAAAAAAACACTTAATTTTAAGTTTAAAGATTAGCTATTTATATGTTTAGTTGTAAAATAATTGTATTTTCCACACTAGTTTGGCAACACATCATATGCTAAAAACACTATTTTGCATGAATCACATTCAAGGTTTTTTCTACCGCGAGATTCATACAAGAAAAATGTAATGAATTACCATACAAGAGATTAGATGTCACTTTTCGCATTATTATAAAGTGACAGACTACAGCTGATTGATATTGATTTGGTTACTTTTCCACATTAATGCGTTTATTTGTTCGCACTAATGCGAAAAAGAATGTCATTATGACATGCGTAAAGTACAACATATTTGAAACAATACTGCATAATTGAAATGTTATAAAATTATAAACAAAATTTGACGCTCTTTAACCATTGTTCAGCTTCTGAAGTTAATGTGTGTTTATCTTCGAGCGGACCGTCATAACGCGTTACAGGACATTCAAACACTAAATGATATACGGTCTGCTCAGCTGCTCCACAATGGTTACACTTGGGATCAACACTAAAATTCCATCGGAACATATTCTTATTGCATCTACCATGACTAGTTCTAATTCTATTTAGCGTGTACCACTCTTTTCGTTTCAAATGAAAACCACGTACTTCTATGCAGGGATTCTCTATCAAAAAGCTTTTTTGAACTTCTTTTTCTTTCCAGCGTGCAGTCCATTGAATATCAGTATTAAAATTATCGGGGAAAAGCATTGCAGTATTGTAAGCAGGTCGTTTAGATTTGAGACGTTTTACCTGATTATTTAATGGACTGACAATTTTATGTATCGGGAGGTCTTCATTAAAACAACATTTTTGATAGAGTGATCTTAGAGCTACAGTTCTTCTTATATCAGGGGGAAGGATGTTGGATAAAACAAGCAACCAATGCTGTTGGGTTGACTTGAGTGTACCAGTTATTATCCTCATAGTGTGATGCAATTTGGTGTCAACTAAATGAGTGTGTTTACTATTTATCCAGAGTGGGGAGTAATATTCGGCTGTGGAGTATACTAATGCTAGTGAAGAAGTTCTTTAGTTCTTAATGTTTTTGTATCTGCACCACTAATTAATTATAATTGTCCACCATAGCAGTCAACGGGTATCAGTAGCTTTATGTTTATTAATTTTACTTTTTCTTTTTAGTACAATGTCGGCAGGTCTAAACACCCTTGCTGGAATCCTCTACGAAGATTTTATCAAGCCATTTATGCCAAAGAACACGACAGAAAAACGTGCCAGTGATATTATGAAGCTAATAGTAATCATAGCAGGTACCATTTCCACAAGTATGGTATTCATAGTAGAACACCTGGGAAGCATTCTACCTCTGAGTGTTTCATTTGGAGGGATGGTTTCTGGACCACTATTAGGGATGTTCACTTTGGGAATGCTGATTCCTTTCTCCAATGCCAAGGTATTAATTAAAATTTAATATTTCAAGCTTGTTTTTAATTAAAGAAATGTGATGATTCCAACCAGCTACCATTTATAATGTAACGCCATAGTAGTAGTAAAATAACATATACAGTACAACACACTAATAAATTTAGATATACAGGGTGTATCAAGATAATGGAACAGTGCCGTTTATTCGTGTATATGAAAAGATACAGAAAAAAGTGATTAGGATATTTTGTAATGGATAGAGGGGGACACATTTTAGCGTAAACTTTATTATCTTAAATCCAATGGTACTCAAACTATAGGGCAATATTATATTTCTTTAAATGGCATTATATACATTTTATTAACTCATTAAATAGAGAATTTTGTTCTGAATTCAACGATATAATAATATCATACCCTTACATTGCGAAAAAATTGATAAAAATTAATTCAAAGTTAGTATTTTATTTCTACTGTATCTAAGTAATCTGAGCAAACATTCAAACAATAAAACAAAAAAATTATTTTAAAAGTTGAATTTATTGCCAAAATCTTAGGTTACTTGCATGTAATAAAACTAAAATAAATTTTATTTTGTTTTATTGATTGAATGTTTGCTCAGATTACTTAGATAAAGTAGAAATGAAATATTAAATTTGAATTAATTTTTATCAAATTTTTCGCAATGTAAGGGTATGATATTATTATATCGTTGAATTCAGAACAAAATTTTCTATTTAATGAGGTAATAAAATATATATAATGCCATTTAAAAAAATATAATATTGCCCTATAGTTTGAGTACCACTGGATCTAAGATAATGAAGTTTATGCTAAAATGTGTCCCCCTCTATGCCTTACAAAATATCTTAATCACTTTTTTCTGTATCTTTTCACATACACGAATAAAATGCACTGTTCCATTATCTTGATACACCCTGTATGTCTGATTACTCTTACCCTCTTTATTTATTATTATTATTATTATTTATAATTTTTACACTAAACCTGAGTTTATAATGGGCTACTTGCGTGGTACTGAAAATCCGATTTCTGTCACTATATACGTAATGTTATATTGAAAACATATATAAAAATATAAATTTTATTTTGAAATAATCTTTATATTGAACTGGGGAGGGGAAGCATGTTTAAGAATGTTATCAATAGATGGCATGGCGTGCGAGAAAGTTTTAATTTGAATTTGACATTAGTTCATTTTTCTCTCACTCTGGTCTCTCAAATACATTAATTACTTTATAAATAAACACATAGGTAATTACTTGTAATTTAAAATATCGATACCAAAAAGATAAACTAAAATACTAACCTCCAAACTATTGTTGAAACGTCAAACAGGTGATCTACATTACCCGCACAAACATACCATTATTATGGGACGGCACCACGCTGTGGCTTTACGACTATTCATTGGTGCGGCGTAATTCTACGTCATACATGGCGGGAATTCAAATAATCAAATTTCATTATTAATTAATAAAAATTTTGTCAAAAGAAAAAATATGGGTAGCAAGTTTTTACCTTCTCTTCAAAAATATTAAATAAAAAAAAGGTATGCAAGTAGCCCATTGATCACTAGGTATTAGCTTTGTTCATAGAACGGTTTGATATCGTCAGCAACAGTCGGAGGCATGCGCAGTTACATAAAAGCGTTCACAAATTTCAAACTCTTGACTACTAGTTGGCTGTTCATGTTCATAAAGTTTTCTGATTATTTGAGGATATTAATTATTGGCAACGGTCAGAATAATTTTCATCTCGGCTGGAAATTATAGACATGCGCATTCATATTTTTCAAAAGTTTTAATATTTCCACATGTTCGGGTTTATTTCGTTTACAGAAAATTAAGTTATATGTGAAATTGCTGTTTAATACATTAAAAATAAACTTATATTTATTATTTTAGTGTGAGTATACCATTGCAAAATAATAAGAACAAGATACATATAATATCAAATTTCACTTAATAATAGATGACGGATTCGGATAAAGGCATGTGCAGTGGAAATTTTGATTTTTTAAAAGATTCTTCAAGTGAAGGTAGCGATTTTAAAATAATGACTATTAGACAAAAAAATCACACATATGATAATTATTTTTAAAGGCAATATCCTAGTATTTTGAAGATTTTGTTGAACACTTCATGTCAGCAAACAATTTGCAAATAATGATATTGTAGTAACATTTATAGTTTCATAGTATTTTCATCATCAAGTTGGAGAAAACTGCAAACTAGATGCTTATAAAAGCATAATACTTTTTATTATATGTTTGATTTGCAACTAGTTTAAAACCGGGCATGCGCATTGGATCTCAAACTCCAACCGTTTGCAAATCGTTCTATGAACAAAGCTATAGAAAAACAATTTCTACGAAAAATAATGCATAATTCTTTTTTCTTTTTCCTTTTTAGGGAGCACTAACTGGGGCAATAACGGGCTTATTCCTCGTTGGTTGGATCGTTTTTGGCGCGCAATACCACACTGCCCAGGGTGCATTTTGGACAGAACCCCTACCCGTATCTACAGAGGGTTGTGATTTTGTAGTCAATGCTACGTAAGTATTTATATAGCATTTTAAGATGAGTTATCTTAACCGAGTGTTATAATTCATTTAAATCTAAACTAGTTTAGTCTGATCTTTACATTGTTATCTTGTTTGCTAAAGAAAAAGTGCTATGTAATGCACAGCAGCATGTGGAATTAGAAGGTTTTTTTTTTATCGTTATAATAACACATATACGGAAAGAATAATGAGTATACATAGAATTATCATGTAACTCTCCTTTCAGTTATGTTGCAATATTTACTATTCTGTCATTTAATGTAGTACAATAGGTGCGTTCGGCAAATGAGTTCTGTTCACTCTTTTCACTTTGTACACTCCTAGCACTGTTCGGTAATTACATGGAGTGATAAGCGTCTTAAAATGGAGCGTTCGGCAAATGTAGAATGGAGTGAAAAATGTTAACTCCATAAGCCCAACCTCGATATACAAGCATACATGGAGTTTTTTTTTTTTTTTTTTTTTTTTTTTTTTTGTTTTATTTGACATCTGTCAGATAGTATAGTATAGTTCATTATATTTTTTTTTTAGCAGTGCAGTATATCAGATTGTCAAAAAAGGAGATTATTATATTCGTGCACCAAAATTTTAACTCTACTCGTTCGGTTAATCACAAATAAAGGAGTATACCTTGTTCCCTCGATCTACTCCAACTCCAGCTCTACTCCCACTCCACTCCAACACCGCTCCGTAAATACTCCAACTCCGTATGATTTACCGAACGCACCTTATGTATACTAATTATACATACTTCACCGTTCCAGATAAAATGCAACATAGGTAGTCAAAGTTGTCAATGTCAAATGAGCATGACATTTCGCTTTAAAGATATTTACTAAAGAAGAAAGAAACGAATGGTTACTTGTTACAATGCTGGTTATAGTTTGAGAAATGTTTGTGATATGTTTGCTAATTTATCTCCGGAACGTCCTAGACCTAGACCAAATCCTTCTACAGTTTCGAGAATATTATCAAAATTTAAAGTGATGGATGTTTAGATAAGAATCATACGAATAGGGCGCGAACTGAAAAAAATATAATTTCCAACGAGCAGTAGAAGAAAAAATTAGCTGTCTACACAAATTTTGACAAATTAATTAAATATTAGAAAAACTTCTGTATTTAAATAATGAAAAGACGACAAATTTCATTCTTGTCATTTTCAAAATTTTCCGATGAATCAATTATAACTAGGTGACCATAATTTTTTTAGAAAAAAAAGTACAAAAAATACTAGAGGCAGAATTGAAAATAAAAATGAGAAATTTAGTTCAATTTTGATGTAAAAAGTAATTAATGATAAGCACATATAAGTCAAGTAAAACATAATGTTTTATAAAATATAACAAAATAATACAAAAATTGATTGTTACAAAAAAAAAAATTCTATTACGTTCCGCATCATGTTTGTACCAGTCTTTTGATACCAGTACTTTTGGGAATTTAAAATCGCCTTTAAAATTTGAGGACTGCTCTGAAGTAAATAGAACATTTCAGTACTTCAGCATTTGATGCGGTTGTCCCAAACAAAACATGAACTCTAGATTTAAATAAAACTTTTGTCGAGACACTGACATGTTAAAACAATTTTTTTTTGTTACTTTAAAATTTTATACAAGTCAAAAATGAATAAAATACTTAAATAATTAATATTAGAACTAATATTTAGTGATAAGGGGGAAGAACGAAAAATACTTTACTCGATCGACGCCAAATCTGACCAGTGTAAGACGCAACATAATATGTATATATTTACAAATACATAGCTAATTACGTTAAGTTTGACTCGATCAAACTATTGTTCTAAAAAAAGTACATTTACGTGTACTTAATGAACCTTTTAAGTACAGTAGGACATCAATCAAAAAGAAAGTACTGTCCTATTAAAATAAGTACATATGGTCAGCCTAAATAATAAAATTTGAAAAGTTTTGAATTATATTTTAATATAGTTTTTCATTAAAATGTATTATAGGCTTCAAGTAAAGTACCAATTCCGGAAGTTATGTAATAACGAAAAAGGGTAGTGCACAACTAGATATTATAACAGTCCTAAATACAAAATTTCAACTTTCTACGGCTTGCCGTTTTTCAGTTATGCGAGATACGTACATACTTACGTACAGACGGCACAACGAAATTAGTCAAAATGGATTCAGGAATAATTAAAATACATATTTCCGTTGAAATCTGGAAACCAAAATTTTTCGCGATTACAATACTTCTTTTACATCGCACAAGGAAGTAAAAAACAATTTTGTTACAACTTTCTTCAAATAATATAATATCAATATCGCAAGTCCCAAGCAACTTTAAAAATCTTTTTTTGTTTTTCAGTGTGTCAGCATCAACAAACTACCATGTCCCGTACATATATAGAATTTCCTTCTACTACTACGCTTTAATTGGAGTAACCTTAACCGTAGTTATCGGCTCTATCGTCAGTTTGTTAACTGGAGGATTGAACCAGAAAGTTGATCGCGATCTTTTAAGCCCAGTTATACATTTCTTGTTACCGAAAGAAGAGAAGTTCGATTATAAGACAGTTGAACATGCAATGGAAATCATCGCGAAGAACTACGCCAACGAAAAAGAAGAAGATGTAAAAAGATAAAATAAGCAATTGGTTTAGATTTTGTTGTAAAATTTATGTTCGAAATTTTATTTATAATTTGAACAGGATTTTTTCGATGATACATTTTGAAAATGTGGTGATCTGTTCAGATTATGAACGATGTTCAAATAATGTAACGTACAGTTTTAAGTTTTGTAGTGGAATGTTTTTACCTCCAAATATTGTACAGTATATATGTTTTTTTAATAAAATATTAAATTTATTTATCTTTTTTCTTTGTAATAATGTAATATCATAGATTTTTTTTATGAACAACCTTTTAGTTTCAATAAATACAAATTATGGGACACATTAAATATTGGAAGTCATGCTCTACTTGTCTACTTTATTCTAAGGCCTGTTCTACAATAAGACCTTTGTCGCTGTCGGATGTCGTACGCATGCGCAATCAGGCATTTTCACACTAGCCGACACGGCATCAGCACGACACCGACGACGATGCCGGTGGACGCAAAATCCCATGTAAATAAATGGAGTGCTTTCTCCTTTCTCACTTACCGATATAACATGAACGGGTCGTTGCAGGCCCCGACATGTCGGCGAGGAGCAAGCACTCCACTCGTGTCGTCCCGATTTTCATTAATTTTGTTGTTGAGTTTAACAAGAATTGTATTCTTCTTATATATAAGTAAGAAAACAAATAGCGGGAATGCAGTCTAGGAGTATATTGGGCTCTAGTAAATAATTGTCACTCTTTACAATTAACCAAGCTTTCGGTTATTTATTTTAACCATCCTCAGGGTTCTAAAATATGTTTAAATTGTTACAAATAAATTAAAATTTGTGATTTAACATATTTGTTTACTTACATTGTGTGAGATTAAATATTAAAATTATATCTACGTCGTACATCGTTTTCTGGAGAAAGAATTTTGGAAAATTTTAGTTTTGTTCTTGTAACATTTTAACAGAATGTAATGAATTGTCGAAATATCACAGTAAATTATGACTAATTTATTTATATAATTTATATATTATTTATATTTCAACAATTCATTACATTCTGTTATTAAAAATGTTACAAGAACAAAACTAAAATTTTCCAAAATTCTTTCTCCAGAAAACGATGTACGACTTAGATATAATTTTAATACTTAATCTCACACAATGTAAGTAAACAAATATGTTAAATCACAAATTGTAATTTATTTGTAACAATTTAAACATATTTTAGGATGGTTAAAATAAATAACCGAAAGCTTGGTTAATTGTAGAGTGACAATTATTTACTAGAGCCCAATATACTCCTAGACTGCATTCCCGCTATTTGTTTTTTTAATTATTCGACACAGTCGCGAGTACTTTCCACATATATATATTTACTCATCAGAAAATAATTAAAAAAATTGTTTTCATCATTAACCAACTTTTAAAAAAAGTGTAAAATGTAGCGTACTTTTATATTCAGATGAACCCAAAATTGTGTTTGTTTTGTTTTATCGTCTTAGATGCAATAAATTTTTAGCGCCATTTGTACTGTCACAGTTCGCAGTCGACTCCCGCCAGGCAAAATGTAATGTGAAGATAAATTGCCGGTGTCGTACTGGTATCGGTGTCGTGTCGTATTTGTGCAGGTGCTGGTGTCGGTAGATGTGAAAACGCCTATACGCTGAAATTTGACTGTAGGAGTAGTCGGTTGTCGGTATCGGATCATAAATTAGTCAATTCCCATTTTTCTATAAGAACGACACTGACACAAGACAGTAACGTAAAAATGGATGAAATGACTCTAGACAAAATAATTATATATTATGGCCCGCGGTCGCGTGCCTGAGTATCTGGTCGCGAACCTGGGGGAACCGGGTTCGATCCCGACAGCCGCCAAATATTTCCAATTTTAAATAGCACAAAAGTGACCCCTGTGGTGCACTCTCCACACCAGCTATGAGTGCCCGTGAGGTGACACCTGGTAAGTGGCCACACGGTAAAATATATCGTCATCATTACCGATGTCTACATATGTTGTAGATACTGGCACACCCAGAAATGAGTAATATGCCGTGATGACATATTTATTTATTTTATTTAGTACAACAAAATAGTAGTTTATGATGAAAGATACAAAAAATACAAAAAGCGAAAAAGATATTTGGAGACAAATTTCCAATAATATACAAAATGTATGTAAGGTGAGTTAAGAAATAATGCTGTCTCCATGAGCAAGAAAACTAAAAAATATTTAAAACTGGTGTACAGACATTCTTGTAAATTTGAAAAATTCTTCGTAAGCACTTGAAATATGAAAATAATTTTCTGTGAGCATCAAAATTTTGCCTAACATCAACGGTTATCGTTATATGAGGCTTTTGTGTTCTTTTTTGCATCAGCCGTCTTCGTTTATTCTACGTAAACTATTTTCCTATTTGAAAAATCAATATTCGACTATGTTAGGATGGAGGTAGATACAGGAAAGTAAGAATTCTTCGGACTTTCAGTCAATTAATAAAATTTATTCACGCCGACGTTTCGACTAAACAATAGTCTTCTTCAGGGCTCTAAAATATGATATAAAGGCGAAATAATAACATATGAACACAAAATAAATATAAATTACAAAAAATATAAAATATAGACTTACAGAATGGTCAGTTGAAAAAAGGAAACCACATGTGGATAATAGAACATACAGCACGGACAATTAAAAAAATAAATAAATAAATATGAATAAATAAATAAATAAATAGTTAAAACCAACATATCACAGAGAGAAAATCGTCTAAAAATGAAAAATTTGTCTTTGATGAGTGCAATACTTATGGAACTACAAATAACTATAGTAACGTGTAAAAATTTTTTTTTTAAGAATAATCAAAGTTGAGGACTAATGTGGATAATTTTAGATTAATGACTGCAGGACCAATAGATGAGTGGGTGTGAGAACTCAGATGTGGGACCGTGAACTCCTTGATGGCAGATGATGTGGTGTGCATCCGTGTAAATTTTAATATTGTGTTGTTTTTAATTTTATATTTTTAGTTTGTTTTTAATATTAATTAAATTATTGTATATTAGGCTAAGATGTTCAATATCTGTTTGTGAATTAATGTTGTTTTTATCTTGTTTTATGAATAACATCTCTAACGTTAACCGTTTTTGTAGATTTGATTCCAATGCTAAAATTTTAGTGTTATCAAAATCAAATTCATGTTTATTGCTTTTACCGTGTTCCACTAGCGCACATTTTATATTTCTATTATTATTGTTGGAGTTTCTTTTATGTTCATCAAGGCGTATTTTTAAATATCTTTTAGTTTGACCTGTATAAACTTTATTACAATTTTTACAAGGAATTTTATATATTAGATTGGATTGTATCTCTTTCCTATTAGCTACGAATGACGTGATGTATGTACTGGGAAGTCACAAGAGTGGGGGGTTGTTTTTCATGACTGTCTCGCCAATCTCTTTATTTAGTTATTTACGAAAATAACAAATTATTTTTATTTTTGTTATTACTGTGATAAATATTACAAAAACTTTCATATAAAAATACTTTTTTAAAAAATGTGAAACCGGCTCATGGTTAACACTTAATTTTTATTAATGATAAAATCCAAAAAATATATTTATATTCTTTAAATCGAGATAAACAAATGTCCATATAAAATAATAAACCTCTTTCAAAATACAAAAGTCCGGTTTTCTAATTAATGAAATGGTTTAATAACATTTCTGTAACTTGTGGTTTAAGGCTATTGCACTCTATCGCGTAAAAATCTGTACAAAGTGTAATTTATGATAAATTTAAGTGTTGAAAATTATCTTTTAATGTTAATCAATTTATGCAACAGATGGCTTAAATTTATATCTAGAGGACTATTTATAACAATATACAGTTTATCTAAAATTTATGATAATACTGTAAACATGACCACAAAGATTTTTGTAGATTGCAGCATACAGTTTATTAAAAAAGATTCGAAGAAAACTTCCTAGAATCTCTTATCTCAGTTTATAAAAGTAAATAATTATTTTTAATTACATTATTATTTGCAGTACTGGAGCGAAGTGATATCGAAAAATAATTTTGTTTCGAAAATGAATTACACTACAACAAGTACATTTGAATTTATTGACTATGCTGTGTTTTCAAGTTTTTTAATATTGAGTGCGTTGATTGGTTTATATTTTGGGTTTTGTGGTAAGAAACAAGATAGCCCTGAAGAATATCTACATGGCGGAAAACAAATGAAAATTCTACCTATTGCTGCGTCTTTAATTGCTAGGTAAGTATATGATTAACAAAACAATAACGGATAATCAACTGTTATTTTTTCCAGTGACGTATCAGCTATACTTATTTTAGGGGCACCATCAGATACTTATTTTTATGGGACGTTTTTCGGGTGGAGTATTTTAGCGCTTTTTCTTTCAAATATTGGGATTATTTATTTATTTTTACCAGTGTTTTATAATCTACAATTAATGAGTTGTTTTGAATATTTAAAAATGAGATTTAGCAGCAGAATTAGAACTATTGCTTCAGGGATATATACATTAAACCAGCTTATGTATATGCCTATTGTTATGTATACTTCTGTACTTGCTTTTGGACAAGGTAAAATATGAATCAAATATAAAAATACCATTTAGGTGGTGCAGTTTTTAAAATAATCTATTGGCGAATCCTAAAATCCTTCGAATGGGGTATGTGACCATTATCAAATCTTTATATATAGGTCATAAAAAATTAAATAATAATAATTTTAAGTTCGAAATAAAATGGAATTTTGGTTTGCACTTGGCACACTTTTTCATGCTCTTTGGGTAGGAGCATTTTTTAAAATAATATTTGGGCCATTTTTATAAAAGTAAGGATAAATATCAGGTTAGCTAACCAAGGAATAAATTTGTACTGAGAAAGAAATGAACTCCCCATTTCACCATCCAAAGTTTGAACTAAGTTAACTAACCGAAGTATATCTGTGATAAAATAGTATATTGTACAACAAGTGCGAAAAGGCACCTATTACCCACGAAGTGTGAGTTTCAGCACGAGACGAAGTCGAGGGTTGGAATCACATAAGTTGGCAATAAGAGCTAGTGGCACACTATACTTTTTCTACGATCACACTCTTTCTCAAGGTATAAATAATTCATTTTTAATAAAGAACATAAAATTTTCTCGATAATTAATTGAACTTTAAAATAATTGCAATAGTTACGTATATTTATAAATCAAAAAATAAATATTTAAATATTAACATTATATTACAGTTGGCAACTTGTGTGAGAGATAATTTCTCACACTTTAACCCTTGACTGTTGGAAATGAATCACTTTTGGGCTTTGTAAAGCATGGGAAAAGTACAATTTCCTGTAGTGGTCGCAGAAAAAAATATTTTTAGGTATAAAAATTATACAATTAGATACAAATTTTATTAGAAATATACATACCTGTTTCAATTATAACAAAGAAAATTACATTATTTATACAAAAATATACGAACTGGTAATGTATTGTAATCTGTCAAACGCACAATTAATCCATCTGTCAAATATTTATTCGCATCAAAATCGAGGGGATTAATCGGATTAATTTAACCATGTCATTTATACCGCTGTTAACTGTAACTGAGATTGGTCAAAGAAAAATCTGTAGTTATGTAGTATTTATTTCTTTGGCTATTTCAAATTATTTAACTGAGCTTGGTGAAAATGGCCCTTAAAGTTTAAGTTAACATAATTTTTAAAAAATGAACATCGTTTTTACCATTCAAAAAAGCATAAAAATGCCCTACTTAATAAACTCCGAACCAGTTGAATTACTATGGCATCTTAAAATTAAAATAATTCTAAATATTTTATACTCAATTACTTCATATGAACTTTTTATTTTCAGTTAGTAAAGTGAACATGAATTTTTTAATAATAATCGTTTGCATAATATGTATTGTATATACAACAATAGGAGGCATAAAGGCAGTAGTATGGACAGACACCTTACAAATGGGTGCAATGGTTGGATCATTAATTGTTGTGCTAGGCCTAGGAATAATTGTACAAGATGGCGGTCTTAAAGAAATATTTGGAACTAGCATGGCAACAGGACGAATTGATACTAGGTAATAGTTATTTTCCAAATTCAGCTCGGAAATGTTCTATATTTAAAACGATTTAAATATTCATATAAATTAGGAAAAGTGCTTTTTTCGCACTCAGTATAGAAAATTATTTCAGAGTGGAAAAGTATTACACTAGCTTGAAAAAAAATAGCGTACATCTATTTTTTGCTGTATTGAGTCGGTCTTGATTGTCAGTGTCATTAGTGTCAATTAAAATGTCAAAATTAATAGAAACGTGAAAGTTTTAATACGGTCTAAGAAGAGGAGTGGTTACTTTTTCTGGAATATATTTGTAAATTATTACTAAAATGACCACAAAGAAGAACTTGCTACACAATAGAAAAAAACAGTGACATGATAGTGACAATAATGACAACTGTCAGTTGACAGATAACAGATAACCTATTTTAAAAAGTTCATACTTACACACGTAATAGTTATTTATGTATTAAGAGCGTAAGGAGGCTTTTATGGCCTGCGGCGGGATTTTGAGCCCGAGGCGTAAGCCGAGGGATAAAAACACATCAAAGGCCATAAAAGCAAGTTACGCTCGTGGTACATACAATACTTTATGCACGGACGAAAATTTTCAAATTATGAGTGTTAGAAAAGAATTTGTCCTCGTACTTCCAGTATCTAGTGTTGCTATGAAAGCGGAGAACAACAGTTTATTGTTTGTTTATTAGTTATGTCATTTGAATTTTATTTTGTGTATCTCCGTGCTTTCCATATAAATATCACAAAATTTTCATTTTTCATTAAAGAATATAAAAATTTTCGATTTGTAATAAAAACTTTTCATGTTGCCTGTTTAAATTGTAGGTTATAATTTGGTTTGACATTTCATTATAGCCTGGCGGGCTATAATAAGGCCCGCGGGCTATAAAATGACGTTTATGTCAAAGAAATTCGTGTATAATTGTCAAATTATGATACGTCCGTGCATAAAAAATCATAAAAACTTGGTTACTTGATTGTTAAGGTGTACCCGATTTTTTTGCAAGCCAGTGTACATGTCGCTTAAGATTATGTTATGTTAGATAAAGCGGCGCGCCGATCTTTTAAATCGTCAAAGTCACTTTTACTTGTAAAATAATCACTATTTTTTCAACATTCAATAAAATGATCAAAAAATATAAAATATATTTGTAGAAATATAATAAAGAGAATTAATTTTGAAATATTTACAGTATAATGATTTTTAATATTTTTCTTATATTTTCAGATTTAGTTTTGACCCAACAGACAGAACAGCAGCAGGCACTGTTCTCATAGGCCTAACAATCTACCAAATGTCTTATGGTTGCAACCCCATGTACGTCCAAAGATTTCTCGCTCTACCGTCCGAAAGGAAAACTAGAATGTAATAATTACAATACTTCATATTCTGTGCCTTTAATTGTTTTTCTTCTAGATCAGTGCACCTGCTATGGGTAGGAATACTTGTCTTTCGAGTATTAACAATAACTCTAGGTCTAGTAATATACACCAGATACGCCAACTGTGATCCAATTTCATCTGGAAGTATCCAGAAAATGGACCAGATTGTGCCATATTATATAATGGATGTGGCAAGTACTTTACCGGGGCTTCCAGGAATTTTTATCGCGGGTGTCTTTTGCGCAGCGCTGAGGTAAATATTTAAATAAGAATAAGTTTTGAAAAATTTCTTTTCTTACGAAATATTTATTAGCAGTAAGTGTACGATTAGATGACAGGACTAAGAAAAACAGAAAGTTTATACCTGTATCAAAAATAACAAATATAGGAAAAATGCTTGAAGAATGGTTTCTCCTAAATTTGCTAAACAAGTTAAATATATTCGTGAGTGATCAAAAATAGCTGATAAAGTTGGCAATACTTGAAAAAAACTTGAAATGGATGCATTGCACAAAGTGAGAGAGATAGTAAAAAGTGAGATGTTTTCAATGCGCAGTTGATTTTCTGCGCATAGAGATGATGAAATGAAATAGTTGTCAGTTTTAAATTCAAAAAGCTTGGTATGAATTCAGATTCCTTAAAATGTTTACAACAGACAAATGCGAATTGCTTTTCTTTTTTATTAATTTTTAATGAAATTAACCACTTTTTTCTCATTTCTGGGTTCCTCGGAAATCTATGATACGATAATAATTGCGATGACGCATTGCAAGAAGCTACGGAACAATATTTTCGATATAATTTGTGTTTCTTAACACATTTTACTTCTATTTGATCCATATTTTTGAGATATATTTTGAAATTATAACATTTCAACAATGCTTCACAAACTAAGCACATTCATTACATGACAGATAATCCATTGTTGCCAGTTGCGTTTATTATTAAATTTTACTATTGTTTAAAACTTAATTTTGACACAAAATTCATTTTTCTTTATTGGATATATCATTTTTAATTTCAAAATTGCAATAATTTATTTGTTTTGGCATTATTAGAATAATTTTTAATTAATACAATCCGATTTAATTATATCTCAATTATGTGGCAACAGAGCATCATCTCTACAAAGCTTTACAAAAATACCGCTAGATGATAGAATTAATATGACGTCATCGGGCTATTACTATGCAATGCATCCATTGGTAAGATTGATACATAATCAATTTCCTGTTTTTGACAGTATTGACAGTGACATTCAAAAATTTAAATTTGTGTATATTTACAATTTTTTATTAAAATGGTTGATATTTCCCTTACCCTTGTAATTTTATTTCTTACATTACCCACAGTGTTGCCAACCGTTTATTAAGGATTTTCCCTTTTCCGTCTGAAAAAAATCCCTTTTTCTGACAAAAATTCCCTCCAATTTTTTTTTTCATGTTACTACTCAAAAGTGAATAGGGTTATTAGAAAAAGTGTTTTTTTATGATAGCGAACCATAACTTATGTTTATTTTTATTAATATTTACACGAAGAAATATTCTTAATATAATATGCGTTTTAGTTCAGCGGTTGCGTTGGCTTTGTGTATGTGAAAAAGTCAGAAAAGTGATAATTCACATACGTGTTCACAGTTAAATTTGTGCATTTGGATTAGATCTAATTGAATCCAAATATTATTTAAACATAAATTCATATAATTATAAATTGTTACAAAATTGTAAAAATTCCTTCATTTTTAATTTTATTCCCTTTTTTCCCTTTTTCATTATTTTTGGTAAAAATTCCCACGAAAAGGGAAATTTCTCATAAGTTGGCAACACTGATTACGCATAGAGCAATCATCAATAGCATTTCAATCACTCAAAATCCTAGCAGCTGTTAGGCCGCTGCTGTGACAATCTTTTTGTATTTACTGTCAAAAAGACATGTCAAATAGTATTTCCGCCTTCACCTGGTGTGCAAACTGTGGAATAAAATGATCCCCCGAATTGTATTGCCATTGCATCATTTCTTTTTAATCACTTTGTAGTTATACACATTTAAATTGGTTGAATTTCTGTACCAAACATAAAAATGAAATTCTATTTGTTTCAATACAAAAATTGGTATGAGATAGGGCTTGAACGATTATATTTTTAATTAAAGACTATCGGAAATAACCAAAAACTCGAATTTTGCCTAGGGACTTATCTCAATTTTTTGCGATTTTGAGTCATTTTTTGAGGTTCATATAATAATAATAATAATAATAATAATAATAATAATAATAAATTTTATTTATTTTAGCAATAGATAATAAATTACATAAAAAACAAAATATATACAAACAAATATATATATTCATATTATGATATAACAAACATGTGAATATGATTGTAAGTTAAATGCTTAATTCTAAGAGATACATTTTTAAATTTTTCTTGAAAGTTTTGATATTAGTATTAGTTTTTAACTTTGGATACAAGTTATTATAGTTAAAGCACATTTATCAAACAATGATTCTTTTCTTATAGTATTTATGTATATATTATTTCTTATTCTAGTATTATGACTATGTATATCTTTGTTGTAGGTTATAATTTCACTTAAGTAATCAGGTACAGCATTATTTACTATTTTATGGATAAAGATTAGTGAATTGTACAATATTTGTTTACTAATAGTTGACCACTATAAAGAATTCAACATATCTTTTATATGGGTATATCGGTTACAATTCAGTATGCATCTCATGGCTTTATATAATTGCTTATAAAAACAAAATATCTGAGAAAAAAAATTAAAACTAACAATAAAATTCGTTAATTTAAAATCGAACATTTCTGAGATAAAGCATAATGATAATTGAAAGTACATGCATAGTATAATTTTTTTTAAATTTAAAATGTAATAGGTAACTGTTTTTATCAATTATGTTTTATTTGTATTAGAATAACTGAGCCGTAAAAACTGTACTGTAGTAAAAAAAATCTCGGTCCTCAATACGAAACGTTTGGGAAACGCTGGGGTAGCGTAGAAAAATGACTTACGCACTCACTGCTTACGCTTTAGTAGTGGGAAAATATTTTATATAAATTGCCAATGATCGGGATCTGCGACAATAATTATATTCAATACTGAGATATAAGATATAAAATCGAGTTATTTATTGTTATCGTCTTGATTGTTTATGAACTGTACACTATAAAAAAATTGTTTTAAATAAATACTAAAATTGGTTTATAGGCCCATACGATCTAGTGTAAAGTTTACCACTTAAAAATTTCGTATAAAAATACACGTTGCACGTTGATGAAGATTTCGTACAATTTTTTTCATATCATGACACCAAATTGTGTGTTTTAGATTTTGACTATATAATGATGTTTCAATACACATTATGTACCTACATTTGTGTGTATTATAATTATAAATAAAGAATATTGTGTTTGAAGATGAATTTGAAAGCAATACCTTGTAAGTAGTTCATCTATAGAACACACGCATAAATACATAAGATACCTAAGTGAAATGGTGGTATCTACTTACAGGTTAGGTGATACAAAATCGTCATCCCTTAATGCCTTGGTCTAAAAACACCCACTAAAAATGTTTGTAATTCACTTTAAATATTAGTTCAGTCAACTTTAAATTCTTAATACACATAATTATACGTTCATCCACTGATATTTATCACAAGCTACTAACTACGTCTAGTTTAGTCTGCGACTCTGCCACTGCCATCTCGCCACTGTGAACAAGTTTTAGTTGGCACAAAACAAAACACGCTCAGTTTCTTCCAATAATATTTGTATTGTATTGATATTGTTGAAATATTTATTATAACCGTATACAATTTCTTTAAAATATATACCAAATAGTGTAAAACTATATTTATAAATTGAATTGAATTATTTAACACTATAAAATTTTTACGATGACCCGATTTTGAAATTCGATGTTTTGATTTAATAACCATAGTAAAATAAAGAAGTGAAAGAAATAAGTTTTACATATTGCTCAAAGATAAAGATGGAAAGTAAAATTTTGAAATATAATGTTTACTTATAGATTGCATTATAATTATATAAGATAGTGTATATTTAGATTAGAAAGAATTCTATGTTTTGTTTTATAATTAGCTATATTAATACTAAGATTAATTATTAAACTAATACAATTTTTCCTAATTATTAATAGAGGACACAAAACAATTTCGAGTCACAGTTAATCCTATTTTGGGCACCTAAGATATAAAATTATTATGCTCAGCCAAAGCTACAATAACCGCTATATTTTATATATGTACACCTACAACACAGTGCATCGCAGGATCCATATCAATTTCATTGTTAATTTGAAATATTTAATTATTGTCTCCCCTAATTGTTTGTCAGCAAAAGTTATATTTTTTTGTAGAGAAAAAAATCTGAAATTTTGAGAACTAAAATTTTGGAATTTACGATTTTCGGCCTGAGTAATTTAATATAGAGAGGCAAAAAATGGATTTAGTATACGATTATATCATAAAATTAATGTCGAGCAAACTGTCAAACCAAATATTTTGTTAAAAAAATAGGTATCTGACAGTTAATACACATTTATATTTTAACTTAAAATGACGCATGCTCAAATTATTACGTTATATGTTTATGTATATAGCTCAGACAGTAATTTTATAGTTCTATTTTTTCTGTTCTAGTACTATGTCTTCTTTCTTAAACACTTTATCTGGTACCATTTACGACGATTTTATTAAAGATCACATGCCAGCTAATACAACGAAAAAACGTGCCAGTGACATAATGAAAGTCATAGTATCAGTTTTGGGTGTAATTTCAATGTGCCTGGTATTCATTGTGCAACATTTAGGTGGTATCTTAGAGCTCACTTTTATGCTACGAGGAGTAGTAACGGGACCTGTTATGGCTCAGTTTGCTATTGGAATGCTTTTTCCCAACGTCAACGAAAAGGTGAGAGAAAATCAGAAAATAAATACATCATCATATTTCCTATTTCTATTTTTGGAGTTGAAAATTATTTCCAATATTCAAAAAATACAAAAAACTTTGAGAGCCGGGAGGTGACGTCTGGTAAATGCAGTAAACCGTATAAATATATTGTCATTACAAAACAAAAGTAAATTGGCATCCCCAGAAATGGGTGATAAGCAGTGATGATATATTTACTTTTGGAATTGCATTTGTATTCAAGTTTAATTATGAATGGATGATATGTTTATATACTAAAAATTGTTGTCCTTTGATATTTTAGAAGAAATTAAGTAAAAATATAAAATAGTCTGTATTGGGTCACTATTATTTTGGGTTATTTGGTTCAATTATAAATGAAAATTTTATTCACTTACCCATATTAGAAGAATTTCAAATTTCTTTCTGTTGGTTTTGGTTTATGTCTTCCAAATGATAAATTTTCTATTATCTGTAACAGAAATGATAAATTATAGAAAGTAATTTACATAGCTATCAGTGGCGGCTCGTGGTACTTTTGACCGGGGGGGCATATTAATCTGTGGTCATGGAACTTTATTTAGAAATCCGATTTGCTTACTAACAATTTTAATATTAATTATCAACAAGAATATAAATACAATAGAAAAAACTAGAAGAAGACCTCCAAAAACAAGAGATAACGATACAAAAATATATTACAATAGAAGGAAGTAGAAGTAACAAGATAAGAATAAGTAGTAAAATTGGAATATTACAGTACTACACATTCAAGCTTTGAGTAACGCAAGTTATATGCGACTGCGACTGAGACCTGAGACTGAGGTGCTTTGTGAGACTTGCTCTTGCTACGCGAAACGCGAGGTACGAAGTGCTCCGAGTACGAGCGATTCTTTCCGAGTCACAACGTGGGCTAGCCACCTCTGCGGCTCTCTCACTCAGATATTGGGATTATTTTTATGAATTTACAAGCTTGAAAAATAAGCAAAACATTCATTTGGAAATTAAAATATCAATTTTGTTAAAAAAACTCTTCAAAGATTTTTTTAAAATACATGCATATTTATTTATTAAAATTCGTTAATAATTTTTTTTGAAAATACTTTATGTATGTTGTTATATCAGTTTTACAGAATGTTTACTTTAAATTATTATTTTGTTTTATACAAATTAATTCTATATAACTCCATTTTAATCATTAATATCATAGAATTTATTATAAATATAATATATACATATTTATTATTTAAATAATAAATCCAATGTTTAAATGCGAACAAACCGGTAAATAGATTTCATATTTTCATAAAAATACAAAGAATACTGAAAATATAGTGTACCCATTAGCACGGGTAATTTGCTGTAGTACATAAGTAAAGAAATCAGTATTATAGATTGGCAGGGGGGGCTTGCCGCCTCTGTGTGCTGCGTGATCCGACGTACGTCTCACTTGTGCATCACTGGTGAGCGCTGCACTAGTTACTGCACAAGTTTGGAACGTATCGCGGAGTATAATGCTATAATTCTTCTCTGAAGGGGGCATGCCCCCTCAAACAGAATTCGATGCATATTGCGCTTCTGAGCGGCACAGCGCTAATTTAAATTTAAACAGTACATTGTTTAATGCTAACTATAGGATCAAATTGATACTTTTATAATAATCTATAATATATTGATGTAAAATAATCTGAGGGGGCACTGCCCCCTCTGCCACCCTGGACGAGCCGCCACTGATAGCTATTTAATAATATTAAAGAAAGTAATACGTTCATTATATCTGTGTAGTACTCGTGTACTCGCACAATGTAATATGTATTGTTAAAAACGTTAATATGTTTATTAATGAATGGTCTTAATTTACCTTATAATTATGTTAAAAATATGCACTTTCACTTCACATGACATTCACCGTACCAAACATAACATGTCAACAATGTACTCGCAAAAATTTAGCTAATTCTTTACAGAAAATCGGACAAATGACAAGTGCATGCCGATATGCGCACGCAACACAAGCAGGACCGTATTAACTGCACTTAAGGCTTGCGATTTAGGCATTTTGGTAAAAAGAAAAAATAATAAATGAATTATTTTAAGTATAATCATTTCGTAGTATATTTTAAAATACTGGATGAAGTTTAGAATCACTAAATTAGTGATTAGATATATTAAATATGTTATAGCAGTTGCGCTATAAGTTGAGACTGACTATTGGCTCACATTGAGAATATTATTTAACATGAAAACATAAACTACAATTTCTTTGGCTGGTGAATGAATCCCCTACCCCTTTATACTAATTTTAAATGTTGATGGAGTGTTTTTCTCTTTGTAATAATATCATATAACACTTACTAGTAAATATGTAACAATTATTGCAAACATTCGGCTAAATGTTAATTAGATCAGCCTCAAGTTAACCCGAGCGAGCTATAACAAGTCACATTGATCTAGGTATAATGTTGTTATTTGTATTGTATTGTAAACAATATTTGAGTTTAATTTAATTTTAGGTAGTTACTCTTATTCAATTATTATTCCCAAACTTACTTTTATGTTATCAGATTTAATTTATTGCTTAAATAAAATGTGTTGTTGTTAATAAATGTATAGTTGCCTTGTAAAGAAAAAAGATGTAGGACAATTATTTTAATCGTATACCTTAAAAGTATAGGAGAAAAAATTATTTTAAAGTTTATCTATTTATATATTTAATATTTTTAGCGAAGGTATTACTATACAGTGTGTCCCATTTAGAAGTGCCACCATTGGGATCTCGAGAACTATAAGAGATACGATGTCGGTTAAATGGAACTTTTTGTGCCCCTTTGGGAGGCCATCTCAGATGTGCTTTTGTTTTTCCAAAAATTCTCATAGGGCACTAGATAATGACGAAAAACTAAATATTGTTGATTTTTTCTTTTTCAAATAACTTCTGAACTATTAGTAATTGAGAAAAACGTTTCAAATACAAAAGATAGATATTTTTATTAACTACCCAGTGGCGTACGAAATAAATTTTTATATCCGTTAATTTTCGAGATATAACACAAACTTATATTTTTTTAAACGAAACCCATATCTGATTTTAGTCTCAAAAAATCAATATTTTTTTCTCTTTTCAATGATGTAAGGGTTATAATGTTTTATATTTGTTTTACTCCTAAAATTTAATTTTTCTCTTTATTTTCCTGAATTTTCTTATTATTTCCCAAAAAAAAACATTATTTTTATTAATTATATTGTATTTGATCGACATAATTTGTTTTATGCCTTTATTACTTAATATTTTCATTCTAGACTCATAATTACAAGTTACACTATGATGAGCAAAGGGAGACCTGATACAAAATATTATAAAAATTAATTTGACACGAATTTTGAGCAAAATTTTTTAACGAAATAAATTATTTAAATACAAGGAGTATTTCCAAATAGAAATCTACCAATATTTTCAAAATAATTGTAAATTTTATACAAAATAAGGAAAAAATAATAATTTTGAAGGCAAAATAAATATAAAACATAATAACCCTTACATCGTTGAAAAGAGAAAAAAATATTTAATTTTTTGAGACTAAAATCAGATATGGGTTCCATTTAAAAAAATATAAGTTTGTGTTATATCTCAAAAATTTACGGATATAAAAATTTATTCCGTACGCCACTGGTTAGTTAATAAAAATATCTATCTTTTATATTTGAAACTTCTTTCTCAATTATTAATAGTTTAGAAGTTAATTGAAAAAGAAAAAATCAACAATATTCAGTTTTTCGTCATTATCTAGTTCCCTATGAGAATTTTTGGAAAAATGAAAGCACATCTGAGATGGCCTCCCAAAGGCGCATAAAAAGTTCCATTTAACCGACATCGTATCTCTTATAGTTCCCGAGATCCCAATGGTGGCACCTCTAAATGGGATACACTGTATATTTATGTAATTTCTAGGGTATATTGTATGGGAGTATAGGAAGCACCGTATTCATGTCTTGGATAGCAATTGGTGCTAAATACTACTCCTTGACTGGTAAAATATCTACTCCGAAACTACCATTATCAACAGCGGGATGTTTAATTTTATCAAACTTTACTACCATTACAAACTCAACAAAATCGTAAGTCCTCGTAAATACAAAAATTAATTTTTCATTTTTTAAAAATAATGACATTATTTTCAGATTTGAAGAAGATATCAGTGAACCATTTTATTTGTATCGAATAGCAATTTTCTATTATTGTTTTCTTGGCGTCTTGGTAACACTTCTTATCGCGTTACCTATTAGTTGGCTAACAACGAAAAAGAAAGAAATTATTGACACCAATTTATTTAGTCCAATTGTTTATAAGTTTATCTTGAAACATAATCACGAAATCAGACTTGGTGCCCTGAAAAATGATAAAGAATTGGAGCTCCTCAATAAAAAAATTGTAGTAAATTCATAAGGTTATCTCATAATGATTTTTGTCCTATAAATAATTAGTAAGTTTTGTGATATAGTTCTTGTAATTATTGCCCCTAAAATTAAGAGGTAAGTAATTGCTATTGATAAGTGTAAACAATTTTTTAATAAAATCTGTTTAAAAATTGAACCGAAATATAATTTCCTATTGTGAATACCCAATGACATTGTTATATAATTATTATGAGAAAAAAATGTATTCATACATCGTACTAGGCCTTGAAAATGAAAACTATTTCCTATTTCAATATACGTGTTTATATATGTTATTAAGTTTTATAAAAAAATCTGTTGTGGCCAGCACAAGACCTTCCGTCAATTCGATGTATTTTGCAAAAATCCCATACCAAAAGGACCGTGGAACAGTTTCTATATAATATCATGTAAAATCGAACACGAACACATACTATTTTTTACAAATTTTATACCAAAAGTTCATTTGAAAAGGTTGTATAAATCCAATAAAATTATGACATAAACATACACTAAGAAAAATGCACTTGACACATTTTACTTTCTGCTTCAGCTTTCCCCTATTTTATTAGGGGTCGCTGTTTCCTCTTCTCTTTCACTCATTCCTGTCCAACGCATCTTCTTCACACAGTCTTTCCTTTCTCAAATCTTCTGCGATACAGTCCTTCCATCTTCTTTTTAGCCTTTCACTGCATGTCACTTGAAAGGACCACTATGAAATACTAATTTTTCATCCCATACTTTCCATATTTGGTTTTGCACTTGCAACACACATCTGTTAATTTTGAATGTATCAGCTGTTTCCATGATAAATAGCAAAGCAGGACTAATTTTTGAATATTAATTTCTTTATAATGCTTTAACTCTACATCTGTTGAATATGAAGGAAAATGAATAATCAAACCATATAGAGAAGAGTATTTTCTTTAATAAATATAATAACAAAATGTCAAAAAATAATATTTAACTGCGTTTTTTTAAGAAAAAATTTTAAAAACTTCAAATAAGGGTACTTCCGGTGGATCAATTATAACCAAAATCTAATCAACTCTTCATATGGATGTACAGAAGAGGAATACGAATGAATTATAATTTTTAGAATTATAGTATTGGAGTTATCGTCGGAGAAAAATTTGTCACACATGGACACACATACACACACGGACACACACACATACATACAGACATCATCTTAAAAATAGTAAATTCGTATTGTAGGGCCCTAAAACGTGCTTATTCATTAAAAACTCACCACCGATTTTTTTGCCCAAAGACAATACCTTCCTTACCTAAAGGTGACGGAAGGTAAAAAATAAATATATATTTTCATGTTAATATAAGATTCTTTTTCCATAATAAATTGATTTTCGTTAAAATAGAAACAATTTTTGATTCTTTTATGGCTTGTTAGTGATAAATTAATGTCTACTTACATTACAAGCTATGAAAGTAATTTATTTTTCACCGGGATAAAAAAGGCTTACACAGGGTTTTTGTGTCGCGTAACTTTTCTTGGCAAGTAAAGTCATTAGGTATTGTACACTAAGTCAAAGTGTCAATGTACAGGACAGTCGATGACACGAAAGAAAATCAATGCGGTAAGGGATTGCAAAAAATATTGTATTGCATCACCTATTATATAACCGACCTTGACTAGTCATCGTTCGTCAACCAAACTATATATTTGTTCTTCTTTTGTAAGTTCATAATTTCAAATGTTTGTTTGTTAGTTTATTTCCATGTTTTTCATACAATGCTATTTGTTAATGTTACGAGCACGTTATGATGCATCTGACACGATTAAATAAATCGTGAAATACGGCCTTCAGAATACTGTTTTGGGAAGAAAGCAATATTATTTTATAAAATTACATTCTGGGGAGTAATATATTCCCGCAGTAATAAGCTGTGGAATGTATTTATCTCAGCAATATTGTACTGTTTAAAAAATATTACTGACATTTTAGAATTAATTACTGATGGGATATATTTGTCCTAAATATTCTTTCATATAATTACTGTAGGGACTTATAACCGGTTGCACCAACATAAGTTAAATTTTAAGAGTTCTTAAATTGATAATATTCCATCGAAATGTCAAATGAATGGGGTCATCCACCACTATAAGATTTTTACTATTTGATGATTAATTATAGTACACCACCTTGGACTATTACTAAAAAACTAAAAAAATAATTGTGAATTATTTTCAAGTCAAACCAAAATAAACGTATTAATTTTGTTCCCTACTTTCATAAAAATAAAAAAATAAGGTGGATGGCCCATTATAACACGGTGTATATAAATACAGCTGTGCTAACTTATTTATCTAGCCTACGAAATTCTCCAAAAGTTTCAGCATATAAGGATAATAATGTTAATTTTCTTGATACATAATAGGGTCCTCCACTCTAATTTTTTTATTATTTTAAATGAAAGTTTGTTTAATTTTGAAGCAATTTGTAGTTTTACAAAGTCATAATTGTTTTTAGTTCAACTGCATTTGATTTTTAAAGAAACCTATAGCTATCTTTCTCGCACCAGTTTCTGTAGTAGGCTGCGCGAGAAAGATAGCAATCGTTGTGACGTAGATGTATAGATGCTTAAAATCACTAATATTTCAAAAACTAAAAATTTTTAAAAACTTTTATCGTCTTAATCATATATATATATGATATAACTAACTTTTTACTCAATTTTCTGTTATGGTGGAGGACCCTATTGATATATAAAATAAAATAAATAAATATATCATCACGGCATATTACTCATTTCTGGGTGTGCCAGTATCTACAACACATGTAGACATCGGTAATGATGACGATATATTTTACCGTGTGGGCGCTTACCAGGCGTCACCTCACGGGCACTCATAGCTTGTGTGGAGAGTGCACCACAGGGGTCACTTTTGTGCCATTTAAAATTGGAAATATTTGGCGTCTGTCGGGATCGAACCCGGTTCCCCCAGGTTCGCGACCAGACACTCAGGCACGCGGCCACGGGACCCCATTGATATTATATTCATTAGTAATTTCATTATTTTAATCAAATTTTCTTTAATACAACTAAGCAATGTACTTATATGGGCAACCGAATCGAACCCGAACGATAACCGTTCCGAACCCACCGTTTTTGTGAACCTAAACCCTAACCCGAACCGCTGTTAATTTGGTCGACTTGAAGCCAAACTTGATCAAAACCCACAAAAAAATGGGCTCAATGAACCAACGTTTTTCAATACTTCTGTGTCACATAATTAAAATAAGATTAGCTTTATATTGAAATAATTATTTTAACAAAATCTATATTTTAATATCCTATTTCATTACATGAAGATGAGAATGATTTACCTTAGAAACATAATTGAAAGATAAAAGCCCAATCAGAGATTTTAAAATTGAAATAAATCTAATTTACAACTAGTTTTTATAAATTATGAAAACGTCCAAAGACTTCGAAAAACTGCTAATATATAAAAATTTTGGTAGGAACAAAAATTGTTATACTCTGTACTGTATGATGTTGCGCAAACTTTTTCTGAAATTGAAGTTACTCTTTCTAAAATTGAATTTCCTTTTTCTGAAATTGAATTTAATTTTACTGAAATTGAAGTAACTTTTTTCTGAAATTGAATGTACTTTTTCCGAAAATAAAGTTGATTTGACTTTCGGACTTCCACGTTCAGAGGTACTTTTACTACACTTCTTTTCTTCACTGACCTAGTATTTACTACTAGATTCACCTCTCTAGGTGCTTGCTGAGCCCCCGTGAAGAAGCCATGAGCGGAGTGCCCAATGTCCAGTTGCGTCCTTGAAACATGATCGAGTGTGCTTGTGTTGGAAAGTTGGATAAAACTCCAAGCGGCAATACACTTACCGTAGATGCTTGTCATCTACGCTGACAGCCACTAGTTTATACTCTTTTGTTAGTGTTGCTTAGTGACTCGTGATTCTACATGTGATTGTTGCGCTGCGGACACGAATACTTAATTGTTGTGATATGGATATTATACAGGAAAAGAGACTGTGACAGTAAGTATAACAATAACTATATAATTTAATTTGGAAAATATATTAAAAAGACAATGTATAATGTAATTATTATAAAATTTAATTTAAAATAATATTTTCGAGTAGGGGGAGGGGTACCCTCGTTACCCTGATTTACAAAATTGTTTTATTTAATTTTATAATAGGTATAGTAATAAATTATTAAAACAATTATTCTCGCGTGGCTAAGTGCGTTGTTAAGAGATCGGTGTTATACTTGAAAATTATTTTCGATTTTCAGATACCACAGGAGTAACCATCACGGTATACAGGGTGATTAAAAAAATAGGGACAAATGGCTTTTTTATTATTTTCTATTTTAGACTTAGTTTAAATTAAAAAAATAGAGGCGAATTTAAATGCCTATTGTGTGAAAAGGTCCTCAGTTGATTTTTTATATGGAATGATACAGACGTATACGAGTAGTTTTATATTTTCTGAAACTAATGTAAATTAGCTGTGATGCCAAATACTTATATCAAAAATCAACCGGCGTCACCGGAAATAAAATTCAGGAACTTAATTTTTAAATTACAAATTATATGTATATACCTATATATACAGGGCGTATCAGACCTCGTGTAACAAAAAAGAATAGCGTATTCCTGAGTCAATTGATTTTTTTCTAAAAATTAAAATATCTCAAAAACTACTGCGTGTATTAAATTGCTGTATTTGAGCGATAACCCTAGGAAATAAGAATTGTTTACAAATTTTGCGCTCAGGAAAAATTTTTGTTTTCGTATATTTACGTTTGGGGGTCCAAGTAACGGGTCTGGTGTGTGGTTATAAATCACCGCCGCTGTGACGTTGTATTTATCCACAATGTGTGTGGAAATGCTGACCGAGACAACATGGGTGTATTTGGCTGCTTACTAGTTCTGTTACACTGTGTCAGTTTTTTTTTTTATTACTACCTCTAGTTTATGTCCACCTATTAATTAGCTATGCTGTACTGATGAGCTCTAATAAGAGCGAAACACATGTCTACAGCTGCATTTGAGCGATAACCCTAGGAAATAAGAATTGTTTACAAATTTTGCGCTCAAGAAAAAATATTGTTTTCGTTGTATGTAATATTTTATAGGTAAAGTTGAAAAAATGTTAATAGGTCAAAAAATTACGATAAAAAACCTACATGACTTCCCCATATGAGACGCCTCTGGTTGAGATACAGAAACAAAAAAAAAATTACACATGCATCTCAATAAGTAGTATCCTCGTATCAAGTTTCAAAATTTTAAGTCAAATAAAAATGTGCCTGATGAGGTGAACTTTTAAAGGCCTGTAACTCTGTAACGAGAAGTTTCCGGGCATACTTTGACATATGACATTTTTTGCTCAAAATTCGCTCATGAATACGCTGGTCTTTTTTGTTACACGAGGTCTGAGGTCTGATACATCCTGTATATACTTATTTAGACAAAATTATTTCCTTTTCATAAAGCATTGATCTCACTGCTTGTTTTATGTTTGTTTTTATATGCATTATCAATTAATCAACTTCGTAATTATCTCTGATAATTCCTATTTTAATATGCAATGCTGTGTATGAAAGATATTTAATTTAATTATGAACTGATCTAAATAATCATAGGTCATATTAAAACTCGTTTTACTAATAGCAAAAATAAATTAAGAGAAATAAAAAAATGACATAAAAGAAAGTAATTCAACACAGTAGTAGTCGAGTAAAATTTGATATACTGAACAACCAACGTATAATACATTATGATTTATGAATATACAATTACGGAAAATATTTACAATTTTTCCGTTGACCGTTTATTAATATATTATATTAATGTATAGAAAATCATTCGTTAATGGCCCCTATTAATACATGATTTTTTATTAAGAAACGATTTTAGTGGGTAAACATAGATACCACATACCATTGCTGAACAAGTGTCAAAACTTACGTGTCAAACATTACTAACTTTTTTTTTTGTCTTGGATTAAAATTAGATTTACCAATTCGGTAAGATATGGTCAATGGAAAAATATTTTAACTAGCACGTGTGTTAATTGGCGATTACTGCGGTATCAAAAATGTTTCTATCACTAATCGTCGTCATTAACATACTTGATAGTTAAATAACTATTAATTAGTAATGGCAAACTGAAAATGTCAATTAAAAAGAGTATCTGTTAGGGTGCTAATTTGTGTATTATTCCATGGCACTATTATTAAATTTCTTCTATATTTTTCTTGTCTCAACCTCAAACAATAGAAAACCAATTAACATATCTTTGTAGATAAAGGGAAATTTATTCTTTGTCTCTAACTTTTCAAATAATGTATGTACATATTTACTTATTAAATGCTCATCTTCTGTGAAAAAGTAATTAGTATATGTTTTTGTTTTATTTGCTAATCATACTTTTTGGGTAAGGTTATTCCCAATTTTATTTACTCTTCCGTACGATGTCTTACATCAAATGAATATGGGATTTCCTCAATTTCATGTAGTATGTACTTAGAAGTGCTAACTTTCTACTTCAAAGTTTCAATCAGAGAAATTCGTTTTATAACAAGTACAATGTACCCGTCTTAATAATACGTTTTCCTTGCAGTATGCAGTTTTCTGAATGTGATGTTGAAAATAAAACAGTGACATAATATTTGTATTTCTCTATAGATAATAACATATTTCGAAACCTAGTGTGTATAAGTGTGTACAAACTTTTATTTAGCAACCAATTAATTCTTATTGTTTTATTTCTAAGAAATAATGTATTTGGAATTTTTAATTCGATAATAATTATGCTTAAAATTGTATGAGTACACAAACATTTTAATTTGATTATCAAGGTTATTTGCGATTATACTAGTCTAAAAAGTTTAGTTTATTACAGGGCACGTAAAACATAAAACTAAGTTAAACAAAGTTTAATTGTTGTTTTAATGAGCTAATTTTATTTTTGTTATACTGTTCTTTGAACTATGGGGTCCCATGGCCGCGTGCCTGAGTGTCTGGTCGCGAACCTGGGGGAACCGGGTTCTATCCCGACAGACACCAAATATTTCCAATTTTAAATGGCACAAAAGTGACCCCTGTGGTGCACTCTCCACACCAGCTATGAGTGCCCGTGAGGTGATGCCTGGTAAGCGCCCACACGGTAAAATATATCGTCATCATTACCGACGTCTACATGTGTTGTAGATACTGGCACACCCAGAAATGGGTAATATGCCGTGATGATATATTTATTTATTTATTCTTTGAACTATAATAATTTGAGTTCGTAATGACATAGCATTTGACAAATCAAGTGTGGAAAACAACATTTTGCATGTGGTGTGTGGTGTCCGTTGTCATTAATGCATTTGTTACCGTGAACTCGGAGCGCTATATCGAGATGATACACAACTTCTTTTTGCCTGAATTGCGAAGAAACCGTGTTCCAGAGCATCAATAGAAGTTATTCGCTCTCTTTTTCCCGATCGCCTCATTTCCAGGTTTGGTGACATTCATTGGACTCCTCGGTCCCCTGATTTGTCGTATATACGAACACAAACCCCGTATATTGAAAGAACTGAAGGAAGCTATTCACGTAGAAGTCGCCCAAATTAACAGAGCGATGTTGGAAAGTGTGTTTGCAAACTTCGTAGAACGCCAACAAAAATGCATTAATGATAACGGATATAGTCTGTTCGCTCCTAGCTGAAACAAGCCGATATTTTATTACCCCAATAGATATTAGCACAAACAAATAGAAAATCCTCAGGTAGTGTGGAACAGGGACGTATTCGAAATCTGCATAAGTAAGGGAAAATGTCATTATTACAAGTATACAGTTATACTCGTCATAAAATAATCAAATAATGGCAACTTTTTACAGGCTTAGGACTGTCAGGGAAATATATACAAATTTTTTTTTGCTATAAATTTCGCTGGCGTGTTTAAAAGTTGCAGGTGAGCAGTTGTTGTCATTATTTACAAATAGCGAACTGTCCCTTTGTCATAATTTATATTTTCTTAAGAACTGTCATCTTCATCCAAAATGGAGTCGTCACTATCAGAATTAACGTTGATTATGATAGTCTGTGGCTGGGTATTATTTATTCTCTGTTTCAATTACATGTTTTTCACTTCGTCACTAACACTGGCAGAAGCATTGTCGACATCCCAGGTCCTCCACATTTCCATATTTAAAATTTCACTTACAACCGCTGCTAACTAATGTTACATGTAAACTGAGTTAAGACGAAAGAAAACCGTGATTATAAAGGAACGAAATTCAATCAAGGGTGACTTAAAGAATAGTAGATTAAATAATTCCTAGAAATTATGATGATGGCCAAACCCGAAAACAATGTCATTAGCCGAAAACGTCTTTGCAGGTAATTCTTAATTATACATATTCAATGATAATACCTAGCTGTAAATACATTTCAAAATAATTTCAAAAAATTCTCTTAAAAATTTACAAACGCATATATCAAAACGAACTGAATACAATCCTTGTTCAACACTCCATTTACAACTGACCGCCGTTTGATGAACAAAGGCTCAAGAAAGTGGTTTATGGTTTGTGGTAATAACTATTGGGGTAATAAATTATCGGCTTGTTTCAGCTAGGAGCGAACAGACTTTACCACATGCAAGATCACCCCTATTCTGTAATTCAATCGATAACATTTATCGATCGATAATAAATTGTAGCCAATAATTTTAGTAGACACTGAATAAAAAATGAAACTGACAGATGATACATTTATTTCTATTTGTCAAAAATTATTATCGATCGATACTTGATTTTGTCAAATGCTATGTCATTACTAACTCAAATCTGTCAATAATTTTTTCTTAAGCAAAATATATCAATTCTGTGACTTTTTAAAAAACGCCTGTCCCTCCTGTCCAAGCCTGTATATTATTACGATTTATTACCCTTTATGCTAATCTGCTTCTATTCGCAAATTTCGGTTATGACGACATATTTGTACCGTGTAGATGGTGTTTGCCAGGTGGTACCGTACGAGCTCTCAAAGCTGTCGGGGAGAAATCACCACAAGGATCTCTTTTTGAGCTATATGAAAATTGGAAATATTTTTTAAGTTTCTAGTTAGACATCTTTCGGAATAGAACCCAGACCGTCCGAATCACAATCAATCACACAATGCTCACTGTCATGAAACTCTATATATATTTCTTAAATTTGAAGGATCATTAGAAAATGATAAAACCCTTTTTAAATACGTTTATAAAAAGAAACTCAAAATATTACCTCCAATACTTAAAAATGTATACACGGTTACTGGTTTCACAAGGTTCTCGCAGGGTTGTATGTTCGTATTCGCCATTCGCCTCTACGCGGTGTATTTGATTTTAGTCGCACAAAATAACAATGATAATAAATTAAATACAAATCATTATCTGGATAAAGTGTAGTAACATAACACAATATTTGTATGTAAACAAGTATACTTAACTTAAACTGAAAACTGGATTATGTTGTCAACAAGAGAACAAATTTTACAGATAAAGCATTTTATGGTAAGAGGGTTGATATTTTATATATAAATAACAATGATAATAAATTAAATACAAATCATTATCAGCATAAAGTGAAGTAACATCACACAATATTTGTATGTAAACAAGTATAATTAAATTGAAAACTGGATTATGTTGTCAACAAGAGAACAAATTTTACAGATAAAGCATTTTATGGTAAGAGTGTTGATATTTTTTTGGTAGTTACATCATAGCATCATAGGCCATGGGAGTTTAATTGTTTTACCCCGATTCCTCTAATTAAAAAAAAGACTGTACTTACGACGTACAATTTTGGTTAAATTCGCTTTTGGGGCTACATTAGATGTGTATTTGTTTTGCTAAAAATACTGATAGGCTACTAGATAATACCTAACAAAAACTAATTTCATTCGAATTTTTATATAGCTTCGAAACTATCAGCAATAATAAAAATTTTATTGCTCGGTTTCATGAAAGTTGATTAAGATCTTAATCAATGATTAAATTTTAATCGCCTTATTAATTACGATATATTGTTTCATGACAGATGATTCCATTATATAGTCATATATTTTTGTACTGTATCGGGTTAGGTGGAAGAACAGCCCTGGACTGAACCTCGCATTTTACTTAAATGGTAATAAAGATGATGCTTATTATTATTATTATTATTATTATTATTATTAATCGGAGTGTTAAAATTTAATCATTTAAATTTGAATGGTTAAATTTTGACAAGTCAATTAATTGTACATACAATACATTGAAGTACCTACAAAATGCTATTTATTTTATTGTTAATTTCAATATTAATTACTATGTACCTACTGTTACATTTAATTAATTTATTAATATATTTATATAATGGTAAATAATATCACCAAAACAATTCAAGTTAATAAATGGATTAATTTCATGAAATGCTCAAGTACTTTAATCATTGATTACAATTAACAAGGCAATTAGTTATCATTGGTTTGAAATGCTTTCATGAAATCGCGCATCAGTATTATACATACTTCAAATCAGTACTGGCATTCATAAATATATGATATATTTATTTGAAGTAACGATGTAAGAATTAGATATTTTTGAGAAAGATTTGGAAATTTGGATAATGTCAAACATATAAATTACTGATAAATTCATTATGACCAAAGATTTTTTAAGCTACAACCAATTAAAAAAATACAAATAAGTGATTCAAAAATATAATAGATAGCAAAGTACGTATCTTTATAATGAGAGCAATTATTGGAATATCATTTATAAACACAACAATAACTATATTTTTTTTTATTTATGACAACAAATACAAAGATTAATTTATTTTTCCTTGGAAAAGAACAAATAATCAATGTTATTACTCTTTTCTTTTAATTGGAATAGAGTCATTAATGTTTATATAAATAATTCATAGAACAAGATAGGCATATAGAATAGAATCTGCATAGGTTGCGATCCTACGAATCACGAAACTTCTTTTGCTTATCTAATGCTATCCTACATTTAAAACATAGAAGAGGCTTATAAAGTCAGCCTTAATTTGCAATTATAAATATAAATAATAACAGTGAATCATTTAAGTTAAAAGGGATCTAAGTAGGTATATAAAATAAATATAAATATGACTTAAAGTTGTTTTAGGACCTCCACCAGGAACGTTTTTACAATAGGACTGTTGCAAGAATTTTTATATGACTTCTGAGTACTAAATTTTAAAAGATATTGTTGTTTAATGTGTCTCAATTCTGAAAAGATCACGAAATATCCATTAGATAATTTACAATTAAAGATTGAAATTTGTGTAATATTTTGAAACCGTCACGCGATCTGAAAAAGAGTTCATACTGGCAAACTGTCGCCTAATTTATTTATATAAATAACAAACTGTATTTCTGTTGGCTGTGAGTGACGTGCTGTATATGTATACTCTGACATTACAGGAGTGGGGGATTGTTTTCTTGACTATTTCTGGCGCCAATCTTTTCATTGAATTATTTACCAAAATATCAATATTTTTTTTTTACTTTCATTTAAAATACGATAAAAAAATGTGATACAGGCTCATTGTTCAAAGTTGCCACCATGGTTAAAAATAGTGAACTGACTTTTAGGCGGCGTTTCTTATAGCACGCATGTTATTAGCACAAGATTATCCCTAATTTAAAACGGTAGCATAGCAAAATTATTTAATTAATTAAATATCAAGATACCTGGCTTGAAATAAAAAAGCTTGGCTACGTTTAAAAATTCAAGATTTTTTAATGTTAGGCTTGGCTTGAAAAAAAAAGTTTCTGTTTCAAGCTTTCAAGCTTCAAGCTAAGCCCATGAATCTCTATTTATAAGTTGCCCTGTCATAATGACGACATTACAAACCTCAATTTGAGTACTCTAATGTTATTTATTCAGCCCCATTATCAAATATGTAACTATGGTAACAAGATATTTATTTACAAACAAATCGAAAACACCATACTTGATTTTTCAGATTTAAATTTTTTTGTGCAATGCCAAATAACATTTTTTTTTTATTTACAATCCAGTAGATAATATTGGTATGGTATGCATAGTCATAACAAGTATAAAGTTTCGTTCACGTACACCTCAGAATAACTTGCTGGTCCAAGGCGTTCTTTATGCAGCTCAGCAGTTGATTTTTTATGTACTTCCCCATACATTAGCATCATGTTAATTAGTTCAATATTAGACTGATGGGCCATCTCGGTTTTTCCATTTCTACAAAAATATCAAACTTTTAGCAAATTTCAATGTCAACTGATAACAAACTACTTGTATATCAATAGTTATTTAACTATCAAGTGCCTTAATATGGACAATTAGTGATTGAGACATTAATAGCCAATTAACACACGTATTAGTTGACCGTATTTTGGAATTGGAAAATCTCATTTTATTCCATGACAAAAATGTTTAGGTTAGTTTGACACATAAATTTTGACAATGGGCCCATAAACCAAATTTTAAAAATATTTTTAAATGAAAGAGCGTCTAATTTTGAAGCAATTCGTGGTATCAAAAAGTCATAATTGTTTTTTGTATAGCTGCATTTGATTTTTAAAGAAACCTATAGCTATCTTTCTCACACTAGTTTCTGTAGTAGGCTGTGCGAGAAAGATACCAATAGTGTGACGTCATCTGTAGCCTGGAAATAAAGTCAATTATCTCGCAAAGTAAACATTAAAAAAATGTTTTTTTTTATCTTAATCGCTATTTATTGAATAGTACTTTAAGGATAAAGTGTACATTTTATTATTTTTTGTTATGGTTTATGGGCCTATTGTTCAGCAATGGCATGTGGTATCTTACCTGTTAAAATCGTTTATTGATAAAAAAATCATGCATTAATTAGGGGTCATTAATGAATGATTTTTTATACATTAACAGAACCTATTAATAAATGGTCAATAGAAAAAATAATAAATTTAATTCTCACTAGCGAGTTATTTATAACATTTTTATCATATTCTTATAATCTGTAGTATCACCCATTAAATTAAAAACGGAAGTCCATAAACAGTCTGTATTTAAGAGTATCATATCTCAAAACTAATTACTTATATCACTAGTCTTTAATTTAATAATTTTGATACTCAATATGATAACAATTCATTTATCAGATTAATCTAAAAATTTATGTCTGTAACCTTAATACGTTACTTAGTTTATTTTGTGTGTTCATAGGTGCTGAATCTACTAGCACGAACAAAAAACTGTGATTTGTACTACCATTTTGAAAAATGGAGGACGAAGTACTCAATACATTTACGTGGTTAGACTATTCCTTATTTTTTGCGATGCTGGCCCTAAGTGCCATAATAGGAGCGTATTTTGGATTTTTTGGAAATAAACAGGACAGTCCTAAGGAGTATCTACATGGAGGGAAGAATATGAATATTTTACCAGTTGCAGCATCCTTAGTAGCCAGGTATGTTTATATTTTAACTAGATTATTATTATTATTATTATTATTATTATTATTATTATTATTATTTTTAACCAGTATTAATTCTGCAACTACGAGCTAAAGTATACTCCCAAACAAGTATATAGTCAAATGGAGGATATTGAAGTACGAGTGAATGACTTTTGTTACTATTATTACTTGTGTATACTACATAGCTCAACACGATTAAATAAATAAATAAATAAATAAATAACGAGATTATTAAATGAACGAGAGATATGTGTTCAAATCCTTATAGTCTACAAAAGCAGAACGAAAAACTAAAAGTAGTATCGAAAAGATTCGGAATATATTATGAGGGTCACGACAGAATTATAAAATCAGGTACGCCGGGGAAACAAAATTTGCATTTTACACCGTTATTCATATGGGTGCTGAGTTCCAATCCCGGGTGATGTATGGATGTGTGTGTGTGTGTGTGTGTGTGTGTGTGTATGTGTGTGTTTTTCCTTGCGCAAAACTTCCCATTTAATTTTAGACAAAAATGTTTCAAATAAATGTTGCACATATTTAAATTCTACACCTAAATCGCTAATCAGATTTTATTTTACATATTTAATAAGCTGTAAAATTCAATTTGAAATTTTATAAATATTGCTCATTTTTAGTAACAAGCATGCAATTTAAACAAAATTGCATGTAATTCAAGATTATTTTGAAAGCATTCCAAAAGAAGACTGGTGGAGGGTTTTTAGGAAGTGGAAGGAAAGAAGTGAAGTTTATTATTGTAGAAGTTAACTGCTTTGAATATGATAAAAATAAAATTTAAAAAACATGTACGAGGTATCTTATCCGAGGTATAAGTCGGTTTTGTAAGAACAAATGCTGTATTACTAATATTTCGAGTAATGATTGATAAACTTATAATAATAAATTTTACGTAAATAATACTAATAATAATTACAGTGTGTTAGTTTTTAATGCTGAACAATTTTTTTATTTACAACTTTTCTCTAAATTTAATAGGTCAGTACCTACAGCAAAATGAAAAAATAACTTGTAATAATAAATTTTAAGTAAATAATACTAATACAAATACAGTGTGCAAGTTACAAATTTATAAATTTATATATTCGTTTGGTTTTTAGTACCATTACCGTATTTCTACTTTTGGAACTGGTTTCTTTTTATTTATATAATTATTAATGATTTATTTGGCACTTTCAATGTTTAAAATACTTTAAAATTTCCAAACAGTAATTTGAAACATAAATTTGTTTAATGTTTTAAATTCTTTGGAATGTAATCAAACCATGCCTTATCGAATATATCATACATACAACAAAAACGAGTGACTGTACCCTTGAAAAATTTGACTGCTTTCTACGAAATTATAATTAACTATGCAGAGTGATTCATCGGTCTATTTTTTCAATAAGTCAATTATTTTAAATATTATTGAAAAAAATTCGAACGAATTTATTTTAAATTACAATGTCTATAAACCTGCAGTAAAGGTTTTTCTACAGGTGTTCCATTTTACGCAATGATAAGTAACTTTATATTTTCAAATGTATATATGGTTTATTATTAAAAAATATAATAATTTCGAATTGTGTAAATATTAGATTTTTATTAAATATAGAAGACTTTGCTTTTCATAATTTTTATATTACAGCTCAACACATTCGCTGCTGAAAACAATTGGCTTAGCGTACCTGGGATAATTGCTCAATTGGAACATTAAATATGAATTTTATTGAAAGATAACGATATTTCTGAATTTCAGTAAACTTTATTATCATACCTAACTTAGTTTCCACATCACATGTGTAGCTCAGTGAAAGCTATACATTAAAGGTGCGACATAATAGATTTTTATATTTTTTATGACTATGTATAAATGTACATTTTTATTTTAATGTCGACTTTATTTTTGTTCTTTTATGTACTGTAAGTAATTCTACATCACACAACGTTTTCACTCTTTTCAACATTATTTACAAACTTTAAGGAAAATTATCAACACGTGTGGTGTCGAAACTAGTTAGGTATGATAATAAATTTTACTGAAATCCAGAAATATCGTGATCTTCTATCATCTATCCAAGTCATTTTATTAGCACATTTGCTGCTGAAAAAAAGTTTGTTAACGCACATAGGAGCTGAAAGATTTTTTACTTCCTTGTACGAAGTAAAGGAAGTATTGTAATCGCGAAAAATTTCGGTTTCCAGATTTCAACGGAAATATCCATTTTGACCATAACTGAATCCATTTTGACTAATTTCGGCGTGACGTCTATACGTACGTATCTCGCATAACTAAAAAAACAGGAAACCGTAGAAAGTTAAAATTTTGTATTTAGGACTGTTATAACATCTAGTTGTGCACCTCCCTTTTTGGTCATTACATAACTTTCGGAAGTGGTACTTTACTTGAAGCCTATAATAGATTTTAATGAAAAACTATATTAAAATATAATCCAAAACTTTTCAAATTTGGTATATAATATTTTTATATCAATGGGAATAACATAATAGATTTTAGTTAAAATAGTCTACCCGGAAGTGGTACTTTACTTGAAGCCTATAATAGATTTTAATGAAAAACTATATTAAAATATAATTCAAAACTTTTCAAATTTGGTATATAATATTTTTATATCAATGGGAATAACGTAATAGATTTTAGTTAAAATTGTCTACCCGGAAGTGATACTTTACTTGAAGCCTATAATAGATTTTAATGAAAACTGTATTAAAGTATAATCCAAATCTTTTCAAATTTGGTACATAATACTTTTATATCAATGGGAATAACATAATAGATTTTGGTTAAAATAGTCTAACCGGAAGTGATACTTTACTTGAAGCTGTTATCAGTTTTTCTTGAAAAAATAGTGTTATTTTGATTTTAATAATAAATGCTTCAAATAAAAGTTTTAGAGAATTAAATTCTGTGTCGAAAACATCTAGTATGATTAAATTAGCTCTTTGTATATGCGAGATATGTAAATTTAAAAATTATGTACCTATTGGTTTCTGTAATTAAGTTTGCTATGAATTAGGAAAAAAAATAACAAAAAAATAAATAATTTAATGTCAATGTCAAAGTAACAGGTGCACAAGGAAGTCATGTGGTGTCCACATCAGATATTTTTTTTTTAGTAAGAAGTAATTTTTTGTGCACTGATATCTGTGACTAAGCAGATTGGCACATATAGAAATGGGTAATATGCCATGATGATATATGTATTAATTTATTTTATTATTAGGTAAGTCTAATTCAAAAAATAATACCTATTACAAAGTTTTCCGTACACGGAAAAAAATTGTACTGAAAATTTTACTACAACGTTGTATTAACTTTTTTGTTAAATTTATTACCACAATTTTACAGAAAAAATAATTTTTTATATTAAATTTAACTATGTATTTTACTTTTTATATATTACCAAAAAATTGTAGCACCAACAATGTAGTAAAATTTAATAAAAAGGTATTATTAATTACATTTATTTTAGTTAAATTTAAAACAATTGAAACTAAAATTTTCAATTACAAAAATGGTTAAAATTAATCACATTTTTTGTAAAATCTTCTAAAATAAAATTAATAAATTAAATTACCGTACTACAAATTGCTACAAGTGAAGAACATTTTATTCTACTAAATACTAAATTTTACTACAACTTGTAGAACTTTTTACTATAACCATAAGTTACGTTTTGCCGCCTTGCGCACTGCGCAGTGACAACACGCGTCATGTATATCGTAGGTACTCATGTTTGTCGAATCTCGAATGTCGAATGGCGTATTTGTATCTTCTACTGTTCATGTTGCAACAATTTCGTGAAGGTTTTTTTTTTATAGTCAGTGTAATAATTGTAATAAATGTAAAGTACAGTAAAATGGATCCACTAGTGAGATATATTATTGAAGAATAAGAAATTTCGTGAAGGTTTTTTTTTTTCATAGTCAGTGTAATAATTGTATAAATGTACAGTAAAAAAAAAGACTAGTGAGAAATATGATTGACGAATAAGATATATAAGATAAGATTTACAATAATTTGTATTTATCTTTTGTATTAATAAAATTTATTATATAAATGTAGAACATTTTTACTTAAATATTACTGCAAATAATATTAAATACTGAAAGAAAAGTATAAAAATTGCTGCAGCAGAATAAAATTATCTACTACATACAGGGTGTATCAAGATAATGGAACAGTGCCGTTTATTCGTGTATGTGAAAAGATACAGAAAAAAGTGATTAGGATATTTTGTAAGGGATAGAGGGGGACACATTTCAACATAAACTTTATTATCATAAATCCAGTGGTACTCAAACTATAGGGCAATATTGTATTTTTTTTTAATGGTATTATATATATTTTATTAACTCATTAAATAGAGGATTTTGTTCTGAATTCAACGATATAATAATATGATACCTTTACATTGCGAAAAATTTGATAAAAATTAATTCAAAGTTAGTATTTCATTTCTACTGTATCTAAGTAATCTGAGCAAACATTCAAGCAAATGAAACAAAAAAATTATTTTAAAAGTAGAATTTATTGCCAAAATCGTAGCTTACTTGCATGAAATAAAACTAAAATAAATTTTATTTTGTTTTATTGATTGAATGTTTGCTCAGATTACTTAGATAAAGTAGAAATGAAATATTAACTTTGAATTAATTTTTATCAAATTTTTCGCAATGTAAGGGTATGATATTATTATATCGTTGAATTCAGAACAAAATTCTCTATTTAATGAATTAATAAAATATATATAATGCCATTTAAAAAAATATAATATTGTCCTATAGTTTGAGTACCACTGGATTTAAGATAATAAAGTTTATGCTAAAATATGTCCCCCTCTATACCTTACAAAATATCTTAATCACTTTTTTCTGTATCTTTTCACATACACGAATAAAATGCACTGTTCCATTATATTGATACACCCTGTATATATGGAAATTATAAAATTTTTGTATTAGTTATATTTACAAAAATATTAAATTTTAATATCAGATATAAAAATTTATAAAATATAATGTATCATTACTTACTACAATATTTTAGAACTTAATACTACAATAATAATTACATTTTAATTTGAATGCAATATTAACTACCACAAAAAAATTAATACAATAATTTTCAAATTTTTACTACAATAAATAGCTATCCCTATTTGTACTACAAATTGTAGTTAAAGATTTTACAATTGTTATAAAAATACCTACATTTTTTTTCTGTGTATTTAACAAAAATCTAATATTTTAAAAATTCGCTATTGTATTTTTTTAATAATATAACAAGATTATATTTTATACTAATGGATATAGTAAATTTCATGTACTTTTCAAATTGAATAAATATAAGGCGTATTCCCGAGGGTATTCCATTTGAAAATATGTTAAATACCATTATACAGAAACCTATATTACAGATTTATAGACATAATAATTTAAAATAAACGTCGTTTGAATTTGTTTCCTATAATATTAAAAGTAAATGAGTTATTAAAAAAGAATAGGCCGATGAATCACCTGGTATATGATAATAATATTATTAAACAATATTTTTCCAATTATATCACAATGTTATGAAAAGTAAATCCTGTTTAAACTTTTTAAACTTACACCTATATTTTTTTCTACTCCTATGCTTTAATGCACTTATTAAGTATGTGCAATCTGAACTTGATTAATACTCATTATGTAACAGATTTTCTTTGCGATTATAGATTATCATTACGATACCGATTATCTTTTCATTAGGATACACATTATCATTATTACACATATTTTCTTTTCAGTGTAATACAGTGTTCGTTATTGTTCGTAGCAGGGTTTATAATTTATTTTTTAATTATTATGAATAGTCACAGAAAAAATAATATATGCAACTAATGTATAATGACTATTAATATAAAATCATTGCATAATATACTATTAGGATGTTAAAATATGCAATTTTTATTTAACCACTTTTAAATCTTCTGTTTTGACATATGTATCTCTTTTCTAGCTTTCTTTGTTTACTCTACAGGATGTTCCATTTAAGTGTGCCACCAGTGCTATCTGGAGAACTATAAGAGCTACCAAGTTGGTTAAATTAGCAAAGAACCACCATTTTACAAGACTATTACAATGAGCAAAAAAAATCAAACAATGGTGTATTATTATTATTATTATTATTATTATTATTATTATTATTATTATTATTATTATTATTATTATTATTATTGTCGGGAGGTGGTTCATTCTTGCCCCTGTACTGCGACCTTTCTGGTCTATTGTACCCTCGTGTTTCCTCCTATTCTAGGAGCCCTGTATGTTTAGTAAACTCCAGTATTTTCTTTAGACTAATGTCCTTTAGTGTCTCAGTGTGCAATTTCTTTGCTGCTAAAAGGCTATGTCTGCTTGCCATAAATGCTTCGCAGTGACATATTAAGTGTTCAGGGGTTTCATCCTCTTCTCCACATCCTCTGCATGTTGGTTCTTGTTTGAGGCCCAACCTATGCAAATGTTTGCTTGCTCATTACAAGTAAGTTGTCTGTTCTTTTCTTAGATGGCTCATTCAGGAAGAGCTTGGAATGTCTTTGGCCTGATGTGGCTGTCCAACGCCGTTTGTGCCATTGCCAAAGCAAAGTATTAAGTTCTTGCTTAACTGTTTGCGCAGTTATTCCGCAAGCAGGTTCTGGTCCTATAAAAGGTATATTTGTCCCATCTTTTGCAAGATGGTCGGCTGCCTGGTTTCCTTCAATTTCTGAATGCCCGGGTACCCATATCAATCTTAATTTATTCGTCGCTCCTAAGCACCTAAACAATGGTGTAACTACAATAATATTAAAATTAATAAATATTAAATTATGAAAATTGTTCAAAATTTCTCCCATTCTGATTAATTTTTTTTTTTTGCTCATTGTAATAGTCTTGTAAAATGGTGGTTCTTTGCTAATTTAACCAATCTCGTAGCTCTTATAGTTCTCGAGATAGCAATGGTGGCAGACTTAAGTGGAACACCCTGTATATAATCATCTTGATTGGTATTATCTACCGGTCTACCGTAATCTTTCCACGAGTTCTACTCATTTTATTCTCCACATTCCTATCTATGTTTTAACATTTATGTCATCAAAAATTTATAATATCGAAAAAACAAGATAAGAAATGACGCAGATTATAGATGTTTAAGTAATTAAAAAAGGATTAGAAAATAATGAAAATAAATGCTAGATAAATATTTCATTTTTAATATAAACCAATAAATTGGGTGACTGACATATACCACAGGGTGTTACAAACCAAGTGTAACAAATTGTTATGACATGAGTTTTTACGGGGTTTACTTTTACAGTCTCGAAAATTATAAAAGTTACGACTTCGATTAAATGAGATTTTTGTTTATCAAAGTTGTCGTTTTTGAGAGAAAATTGATGTGAATACGCTTTTTATGAATTCTTTGTACAATATGTTGTATATAACGAATGTATTTTATGTACATAATTATGTAATATTTTTTAAGATATTACTACCATGAAGAAGGTGTAAGTGTGCATCGAAACGTTGGTGTTGTAAGAATAAATGATGTTTGATTGAGATTTCGAGTAGGTAATTATTAATACCTATCCATAATACCGTCGTGAAATTTACCTACATTTTTGTTTCATCTTAGATGTGCTTTTGTTTTACAAAAAAATTAAATAATTGTACTAAGACAAATATTGTGGCGACTTTGGTCAATTTGTAATTTTCAAATAACTTGGTAACTACCTATCAGAAATTGAAAAAATGTTTCATATAAAATTTTATTGTAGTTTTATAGCCTATTTACTGGCATAAATAAAATTTTGTTCAATCACTTTTTTTCGATTCTAATACAAAATGGCTTCTTTTTCGGAAACAGTTGATTATCAAACCCATATTGATTAAGCTTTTTTTTTACTCATTTTGGTCAGAACTATCTGTCCTCAAAATTGGTTACATTTGTTTTTTAACACCTTGTATGTTTAAATATGTTTTAAATCAAAAAATAATTATAACAGGACATTTATTATCTTTGATTATGGATCTCGTGGCATATTTTTATATTACTTTATTAGCAAAAATAATAAAACCTTATCGCACAATTGGCTTTGAATCGAGTATTAAGTACCTACATGAGGCAAAATAAAAATAAAAGATTACTACTGATAGTTAAGTAATTAATAATTTTTCTTAAATAACAAATAAACAATTACAGTTATTTTTATTCTAGATTGCATTTGACAATGAAAATATTCTATAAATAACAAATTTACAACTTGTCCTGTTCTTACAAACCTTGGCTATAACGAACGATTTTTGATGGCAGGTAGTAGTTTCATTATAAGCGAACACTACTGTATTAGTAATTCTAAACATTTTTAAAAAGTTAATTATTTTAAAATAATTATAAAATAATTTTAAAAATAGTTATTTATGTATCAAGGTATTGAAATTCTACTTTTTATCAGGAATATAGAATTTGTTTAACAAGGCCGTAGGGCCGAGGAATATAAACCATATGAATGATAAAAAAGGAAATTTAGGAAATAGGTGCATATTAAATTTTGTTAGAAATCGAAAATTTGTGAAAATGAAAGGAATATTTATTTTTATAGGTTATGTTGACTGGTTGACATTATCTGTTAGTTGCTGTCAGTTAAACATACGAACTTATGTTCAGTGTTGCGAACCTCCGAACAGTGAAGTTATCACAAAGAACACTCAAAATTACGTGTTATCAAACTTTTTCATCGGAATTATTTATTTCGTTCTTTTTGCACATATTTTTTGTCATTTTACGTACAAATTTACTACTGTACATCGTACCCTACTCAAATTATCTTATATGTACAATAATTATCGTAACGTAGGCAAGACTGCATTTGCATGAAATTGTCGTATAGGTATAATGGATTACTTTAGTGCCAATTTCTAACCTTTTAATGACGATTTATGTGCACTGTAGTGACGATTTCAAATAAAATATTGTACCTATAAAATAATTTGAGTAGGTTCGATATATAAATTTCTATATAAATTGACAAAAAATATGTGAAAGAAAACATGATTTTGAGTGTTCTTTCGAAAATCTCAATGTTCGGAGGTTAGTAACATTGTCAGACTGACAGCTACAAAAACATAACCTATAAAAATAAAATATTCCTTTTATTTTCGCAAATTTTCGATTTCAACTAAAATTTAGTATACAATTCATAACTGAAGTTCCTTTTTATCACTCATATGGTTTATTTTCATCGGCCTAATGGCCTCAGCAAATAAATTTTATATTCGTAATAAAAAAATAGAACTTAAATATATATAAGTAAATATATCATCACGGCATATTACCCATTACTGGGTGTGCCAGTATCTACAACACTACAACACATGTAGACATTGGTAATGAGGACGATATATTTTATCGTGTGAGCGCTTACCGGGCATCACCTCACGGGCAATCATAGATGGTGTGGACAGTGCACGGATCGCTTTTGTGCGATTAATAGTGTGCACTGACCGGGATCGAATCCGGGTCACCAGATTGGCAACCAGACACTATACGTACACAGACACGCGACCCAACAAGTAATATTTATAAATTTTTAAATTCGATTTTCTGGGTTACAAAAGGGTCAAATAATATATGATCATTGAATTGGATGCAGAATTTAGTTATCTATGGGCCGATTTATAAACAAATTTAATCTTCATTTAAAATTTACTCCCATAAAAAAATTGAACTTTAGCGCTTTGATTCATAAATAACTATTAAGCCGCGGGATCTACATTACTGATCTAAATAGTTTATCTTTTTGTTTCCAGTGATATATCAGGGATAACTCTCCTAGCTTCACCAGCCGATGTCTATATCAACGGTTCGGCGTACTCCATGAGTATCTTCACCACCATCATCATGACCGTGGTCATCATCTACGTGTTCCTACCGGTCTTTTACACACTCCAGGTCACCAGCTGCTTTGAGTACCTTCAGCTGAGATACAGCAAAAGAGTCTGTATTATGACGTCTTTCATATTTGCGTTTATATCCATCATGTTCTTACCGGTGGTGATTTATATACCTGCTCTGGCATTCACCCAAGGTGAGATTTCTAAGCCCGTATCAAGCGTTATATTTCTACAATTTGAACTATTTGGTCGTAAAGGCCTATGTATAATGAAGTATCGTAAGCGGTAACGTATTTGCGATAAGGTAATGTGAAACATAAGGGCATGGTATTGCTATCTGCTGATTTATAAGGAAAGTAACGCAGCGACACCATCAGCAATGCAATTAACGCAACGCAGAAGATGACCAGGTCTCATTTTTCTACCTTATTGCTGTATGCTGTACCGCTAGCCAATCAAAGTTTAGTGCTTAAATTTTACTAAATGCTATATTTTCGTCACAGTTCATTTCTATTTAAATTATTTTATATTTATACTTGCCTTATTTATACCTACATACATGTATAGATAATAAATAATATAATAATATCAACGAAATCTATCGAATTCTTCTGATTGGTTAGTAGTGCTATCTTTGGCGTTTATTATAAATCACAGATGTGTCGATGTTTTACGTTTAACGTTACTTCATTATGAATAAGCATTTAAGTTTTTAAGACCTATATATAGAAATAAAATAAATAAATATATCATCACGACATATTACCCATTTCTGGGTGTGCCAGTATCTACAACACATGTAGACATCGGTAATGATGACGATATATTTTACCGTGTGGGCGCTTACCAGGCGTCACCTCACGGGCACTCATAGCTGGTGTGGAGAGTGCACCACAGGGGTCACATACCTATATATAGGTGGTCAAAAAATAGAGTGTCAAAAATTTAAAGGTAATACGTCTTAAAACAATAAAAACAAATATTCAGAAATGCGTATTTTCAGAGCTATTGCGCTTTTAATATTTTATTTTTTTCATATACAACAAACTAAGGGCCGGTTTTATAAAGAAATTTAATCTTCACTTAAAATTTACTTCCATAGTAAATTTAATGAAGTGAAAAACTGCAACGTGTTTTTTGACATCAATGATTAAATGTCATACGAACAGAAAAACTGATTTTTATTTATTTATTTCATTAAATTTACTTGACAACTAAATTTAAGATTCAATTTCTTTATAAAACCTGCCCTAATCCTTTTATCCTTAAAACTTAAAATAAAATCACAGTGGCTGCTGTAACAATAATAAACAGCCGACGACTGTCCTTTGTTTTTCATTGGTTGTTTTTACTTTGGGGGTCACGTGAATAGTTCAGTAGTATCAGTCAATAACGTCGGTGATCTACGTTATTATGGACAACAGTAATACAATTCGCAATAGACCCAGAAATTTCGAACGAATTAATCCATGAGACGACGATTAGAAAGTTTTATAGAAGTTCAAGAAGGACATTTTGAACATGTTATATAATTTATAATAATTGATTGTTTTCCATTGTTAAGGCCACTATGATTTTATTTTAAGGATAAAAGTATTACTTAGGTGTATGTATATGATAGAAACAAGAAACAAGATATTAAAATCGTTATAGCTCTGAAACAACGCGTTTCCGGATGTTTATATGAACTTTTTTATTATTTTGAGATATTACCCACCCACATTTTTAACCTCTATTTTTTGAATATCCTATATTATGTACCTACCTATTGTGAAAATAAATGAAATAAGAATTATAATATGTGCGAGCAAAAATGTGTTCTCGCATGAGCTTGAAAATCAAGTCAAGCTTTAGTTTTTTTTTTTTATTTCAAGCCAAGTAACTTGGCTTAGTGACTCACTAGTGAAGTATCGAGTGTATCGTTAAATGCGACGGTGGCAGAGCATTTCTGGACGATATATGGCATTTACTCATTTAGGAACTGTAGGATTTTAACGTATGGCTTACGTTGGTTACTGAAAAATGTTGCCATAATTATCTTTCTTTTATGTAACCTTTAGTTTTTTCTTTTATTAGTGAGCGGGGTGAACATGAATTACATCATCCCCATGGTGTGTATAATTTGCGTTTTTTACACGACTATTGGAGGAATCAAGGCAGTGGTATGGACAGATACTCTACAGATGTTAATAATGGTTGGTTCAATATTGGTGGTCTTCTTTTTGGGATTAAAAGTTGAGGGTGGATTCGCTGCAGTTTGGCAGAAGGCATCTGAAGGAGGTAGAGTCAATTTTAAGTAAGTCATTTTCGTCGCACCATTTTCACAATATTAAAAAATCTGTTGTGGCCAGCACAAGACCTCTCGCCATTTCCATATTAGGCTATATAAGTATTGTATTGCACTTTACTATCGAACCGTCGTTTTATAACAAAATATTACAGAACTTTACCCAAATATTGTCTTTTATTGTATTTAACATGTCTTCTGCACACATATAATTCTATCTATTTTTCATTGTACGAGGAAATTTCTAAATGTCACAGATTCTTCCAATTCATTAACCAGATTGGCGGTATTTCTGATGGATACATGCATATTACCTATAATTTCAAATATTTAATTAATAAAACAATAAGAAAGATTAAATGTACTTCCCAGAAAAAGCTATCAAAATGTCACTAGAACTGTTTATTTTTGACATTGAAATCCAGGTTGAAATCTGTCATTTACAAATTATGTTATAAACATTTGAATTTGTCAACTGGTTTCCTTAGTGTAGTTTCGCCTACTCGATTTGTTATATCCCGATATTCTATATATTATAGCGTCTTTATCTCTAAATTTATAGAAGATATAATAAAAAATTTAAATGTATCAGGTGTAGAATTGTGTTCTTCAAAATTAGGAATATCAAAAATTTTCAAAAATTAATATTTGGAAGAATTTCTTTTAAAAACTATTAAATCCGGTTGTTCAATTGTTACCAAAACCTTTTCAGCTCTTCCCAGGAATGTCAGATTGAGGAATTCATAGTTAAACAGGTCTTATGTCTTATAGTTTTTGAGGAATCGTCCGTCCAACATCCAGCCATACATACACACACACACACACACATACACACATACACACACACACACACACACACACACACACACACACACAGACATCATTGTAAAAATGTTAAAATCGGATTCTAGTGACCTTGAAACGTGCTTATTCATTAAAATCTGGATATGTGATTTTTAGCATGATTTCAATACCTCTCTTAGCGAGAGGTAAAAAGGAAACGGCATTTTTTGTATAATACAAATATAACAAACAGTTTGTTGCGGAAATCAAAATGTCATATAATAATAGAATTAATAGGTTCTATTTCTGTTAGTTATCTAAATATAAAAAGTTTTATAAAAACGAGTGTAACGCTAGATTTATTCAGAATAAGACACATGACACATGGTTCATATTTTTTCGAATTTTATTTTAAGGTAGTTCATCCGTGACATCCTTAATTGAGTCATTATATTTAAACTCATTAAAAAGTTATAATGTTACTATAAAAATTGATAATATAATTTTTAGCTTCAATTCATGATAACCAAATGTGTAGTTTATCTTTTTTTAAATTATTTTTTCTATAAGTTCTATGTATGACTTCAGTAGCATTGAAATGAAAAATCCAGCCGAGAGATTTGACGACATTGGGTTTTAGATAAAAAAGGATTAATTTTCTACGATTTTGTTACAAATTTTTTTCTTATATAATTTACCATATTTCGAGTGGAATAAATTAGTAATAGGGTCCTCCACCGTAGTAACAAATTAGAACAAGGGTCTGGTATATTAAAACTAGACCTTAAAACTGTATATTAAGGACTATCAAAGTTGAAAAATAGTTATTAGTTTCTAAAATAATCGAGTTTTTATTACCATTTCCTTATCTCTATATCTACGTCACATATTTATTCTATTCCAAATTCTTACTACTTTCAAACCTTCTGCTATCGCCTTTTTGAAATACGGAATCCATTTGCAAGTATATAAATGCAGAAAATAACAACAATAAAACAACAGAAATAAACCAAATAATACTACTTTAAATTTATGATGCCATGACAGATTACAAGCGTTGGTATGAAAGTAAAAGATATGTTGAATGACATAGGCTACCAGTGGTAAACAAATCTTGGACTACAATATGTACGTAGTATTTTTATTAATTATGACATTAAATTATTTACTATCCACCCATATTTCCAATTATTGACCACAAGGGTTATTTTAAAATATTTATACATTTTATAAGTGCAGAAAAAAATTAATATATGTGACTTCAATTATTAGCGAAATCCACTGTTTGAGAACAAAATCATCTCTGTATCTATGTCACAGAATATTAAAAAAATTATTAAGGCTTAACGAATAACAATAAAGACTTTCCAAAATTACATATCACTTTCAATTTAGATGAAGTTTTGTAAAAAAATATTTAAAAAATATAGTGGAGGCCCTATTATTTTTCTGATCGTGCGTGAATTAAATCTCACGCTGAAGAGTTGATTGCAACATTGTCATTTCACGTAACACTTTATTGTGCATGTGTGTAATAGCGTCAAAGATATGGTTTTTCTTGAAACTGCAACCTTTTACGTGCGATTTCCAAAAAATGATAGTTTTTATATTTATAAATATCTCAAACATCAAAGAATAACATATTCATTTTTCATGTATTGATATATTGTCATTAATATTTTCTTATCAGTTGAATTTACTGCTAACCTCAATATACACAATGTATTCTATTTTGAACTTTAAATTCAATTATCTTCGTTATTTCAATTGTTACCTATGATTTCTAATTTACATCCAAGTTCTACAACTTGTAATGAATATTATATATTTATTTGAGTCACATTTTGAATTGTAGCCATCAACGGATGAACTATCTTAAATATGTTCAAAGTAGTTTTCTTTAACAATATTACACTTTATCATTCTTTGCTTCCAGATCTTAAAACTTCCACTCAGTTTTCTTTTGGAATGCTTTCAAAATAATTTCTGGTAACTTAAAAACTGCCAATCTGATTACTGAGTGAATTTAAAATCTGTCATATTTTAAAACATAACTTGAAAATTCTCTCTGGTTAATTCCATATTTTCACTCACAGCGATACTATGAAATATTGATTAACTATATTTTACCTAATTTAACTTTCGCAATTTCATTTCAAATAACAGATAAATAACTTAAATTAAACACAATAATAAACCTTTCTTCACAAATTATATTATATTTTCAAAATGTACATTTCGATTGCATTGCAATCATCAGTTGTAGTACAATAATAGAATAAACATAATATTTATAAATAAGTCAAAATTATTTAAAAAAAAAAATTATGTCAAAGTCACAATATTTTTATCATACTTGATAATTTAATATAAAATAAAAATAAGTAATAAAATAGTAAATTAGGATAATATTAATTTGAGGAATGATGTTTAACAATTGGGTTGACAAATTTCAGTAGTGTATTTTGTAGTGGCGACAAATCAGTGTTTAATAAATTTTGAGAATGTTTTTTCATTTCAATAGCTTCCAACATGTTAAGATTTTTGTTATAATTAACTTTTAAGCATTTAACATTATCAAAAGTGAAGTTATGACCTGTTTCATGATGGTGTAGGGCTAAGGCTGAATTAAAAATGTTTTTACTTTTAAGATGATAAATATGTTCTTTAAATCTAGTACTAATTTCCGTTTGGTTTGGCCGATATATAATTTATCACATTGGTTACATTGCATAAATAACTGTTGAAAATGATAGTGCAGTGCAAATTTAGTTTTCGATGGCCTACCTAAATTTCTTATTTTCAATAATTCTAGTGTAACCTCTGTATGATTCTGATATCAAGTTAATTTAATTAACAATTAATTTTGTTTCATTTTTAGCCTGAATGCAGACCCAACCGACAAACAAGCCTTCGTAACTGTCTTCATTGGTTTCACCACACTTGCAGTTGGCTTAGGAAGCAACCCCATATTTACCCAAAGATTTCTTTCTCTTCCGACACCTACAGACGCTAAAATGCAAGTCAACTTTAACTTTTGTAAAACTTATTTAATTTATTGTCTATCCACAGGATTCTAATCTAGCAGAACTTTTCTTTTTCTCTCTAGTACTGCCGTTTTGTTCTGTTTCGGAATGATGTTCTTCAAAACCTTGAGCTGGTTTCTGGGGTTGATTATCTACGCCCATTATGCAGGATGTAGTCCTTTAGCCTCAGGAAAAATAGATAAAGCAGATCAAATTTTACCCTATTATATAATGGATGTCTCGAGTTCCCTACCAGGGCTGCCTGGGATTTTTGTTGCTGGTTTATTTTGCGCAGCTTTAAGGTTGGTTAAAAAGCAAGACATTTTTAATTTAATAAAATACACGACTGGACAAAAAATGGGGCATTTGGATTTTTAATTTTAATTTTTGTTATTATCTTGATTACTACAAGAGTTACGAAGTCGGATAATTAGACAAAAGTTGTCCTATATTAGGATGCCATTTCAGCAATGTATTGTTTATTCAGAAGAAATACATATGTCATTGCTAAATGAGCCTGGATGCTAACCTAGGAACATAAAATGAAATTTGGGACAGTAGAAAAGGACAATCAACTTTATTATGAATTAACATCCAAAGAAATTTCGCACTGGACACCTCTCTCCTGTGGAATAACGAAGTCATACTATGTGGTTGAAGGAGTTCTTCTTGATCCGTTCCTCGTTCTGGATAAATATTATCAAGCTTATATGAAAGAAATTTCAGAAACCTTCTATGAATTCGATCGAGAGATAAGCATTGATAGGCATAATGTGAATACCAAACCAAAGTGGCATATTCAAGCGTACTAATGACGTAGGCAAAGTATAAAGACTTTAGTAGTGAAATGTCGTGGAACATTTTAGATATTTGAATTATGAAGCCAAGAGTTTTACAAACAGATTTGCAAACGTTATTTATTTGTTCAGTAAATATGAAGTTTGGGATAAAGATAACCCCCAGGTCCATGAATGAAGTTTTGCGTTCAAGAGTAACATTTAGAATTTGGTATTGGAAGTTAATAGATGTTGAACTACGCATTTGTTAACATTTACCTGTAATTTATGTTTAGCAGACCACAGAATTAGTTTGTCAATATTATTTTATAGGTTGTATGCGTCTTCAAGTGAGGATATACAATTATATATTTTAATGTCATCAGCGTAAGCTAGAGCAGGGCAGGTAAAAGATTGAATAAGTTCATCAATGAATAAGACGAATAGTAAAGGTCCTAAATTAGATCCCTGAGGAACTCCTGAAGTAGCTACAAATTTGAATGACGAGAAACCATTATAAAGTACAAAGCGGCGTGGAAAAAACCGTTTACCGTTGGCAGTTGATAGATATTCGACTGTTAACCGTTAACAGTTTACCTTTACCGTTAACCCTTCGAGTACGTTTACCGTTGACAGTTGATAGCTGACATTTTAAAATTAACCGTTAACCGTTTGCCTTTACCGTTAACCCTTGGAGTGCGTCCACGCCGCTTTGTTTGCTAGTGTATTGTGAAATCGTAGTGACAAAAAAATGAGAATCGCTATTCGAAAGAGCCTAAAAGAGTGTCCTAAAGAAGTGCAAATCAAAATCTGGAATCTTTACATATATAAAAGTTTTTACAAATATAACTGCAAAATTTACATATTTGCGTGTATCTAATAAGTAAATTTTGCAATGCATTGTTAAAATGGCATCCTAATATAGGAAAACTTTTGTCTAATTAACCGACTTTGTAGCTCTTATAGTTCTCGAGATAATAACAAAAATAAAAATTAAAAAACCAAGTGACCCATTTTTTTGTCCAGCAGTGTGGTATGTAGTAGCTTTTTTGTGACTGAGGAAAATAAATCACAAAAATTATGTTGATATTGCCGTATATAAAGGGATAATTTCAATAAATTAATAAGTAATTCAGAAAAATTAAGATATAGAAGTTAATGAAATTTTACAGTTTTTTTATATTTTTAAATTTTCGACCGCAAGAAAACATTTATTATCTCAAATAACATAATACGAGGGTAACGTTAGAATTACAAGAACAACCAAAGTATAACTCTAAACCAGTGTTTCCTAAACTTTATTGGTCAGTTTTCAATTTTCTCCCAAATTTGACGGCAGACCTCTCTTGACTTCGATTTGATTGTACAAGAGTGACGATCGTGACTGTCGAATTTAAATTTAAATTACACGAATAGCAAAAAAATTATATTTAATTTAAAAAAAAAATAATTCTATTATTATTATTTACGCAAAAGCAGTGCAATATACAGGGGCACATTTTATATGTTCCCGTCTGAAAATTTCATAAATAGGCAACCCATTTACTTTTTATAAATGACTTGGTTTTTCAATTTTTTTGACTCTTACCTACTATGATTATTTGTTTTAAAATACTAATATTTTACACGAAGTGGCTGTGTTGCCTATTCTTACACTTTGCCTAAGTCCGCGGACCCCTAAGGACTTCTGCGGAAATACTGCTCTAACGAAACCTATAGGAATCGGTATCCATTGAATTAATGTCAAGTAATACAAAAAATATACTTATTGCAATAATAACCAATGTAAAATATCAGTAAAAATCTTGATTTACTGTACTCGCCGTCAAATAAATATGGACTGATGATGTCCATTGCCCTGCGGTGTTGCCGCTTCTTCATAACTTAGTATTTTCAACATGACGAACGGAATTGGCAACAGTGGAGAAATCTTCAGTTTCAGTTCATATTTATTTGACGGATAGTACACCATTGTATGTAGCTATTTATAGTACTCTTCACGTAAGAATGTCGTTGCGCAATAAAAGTGTATGATTTTTGACGACATATATAAATGAAGTAGTCTCCTTTTGCTACACAGCTACACAGGTTATAGAATCTACGAGTATTCATAAATGACCTGTGAAGCAAAAAGAGACTATTTCATTTACGTATGTCGTTAAGAATCATACACTTTTTATTTCACAACGACATACTTACGTGAAGAATACTATGCTTCTACATTCAATGCAAATTTTATTATTATTGAGCATCTTGAATTTTATTATTCATTGTTTCTACTTTCTAGTAGAAATAGTAATATTTAAATAAAGCGAATTGATAATTTTGTTTAATAAAAGGCAATAATCATTAATGGTTTCGTTTTTTACTTGTCTATTGATTTTTTCTTTTGACTTGTTTTGGAAAATACATTCCTTCGTTAATTTTTAAAAACACAATCAAGAAATATTTTTCACGTTAACGTAACGTATTTTATTTTTATTATAGGTATTCAGAATTTTATTTTTTATTTTTCTTAGTTCAATATCTTCGGGCCTGAACACAATGGCCGGTTGTATCTACGAAGACTTCGTCAGGCCACATATGCCTGAAACCACCACAGATAAACGTGCCAGCAACATCTTAAAGCTGATAGTTATTCTTTTGGGAACCATCTTCTTGGCGATGGTATTCGTAGTACAATATCTGGGCGCTCTTCTTCAACTTAGTATCATTTTAGGAGGCATCGTAGTAGGGCCCATATTGGCACTGTTTGCTCTAGGAATGCTTGTACCTCAGGTTAATGAAAAGGTAAGAAGAAGCTTTTTTAAGGCTTTCCAATATAACCCACCGTTTCGGTTTCCAGATTTCAACGGAAATATCCATTTTGACCAACCCTGAATTCATTTTGACTAATTTCGTCGTGACGTCTGTACGTACGTACGTACGTACGTATCTCGCATAACTGAAAAACGGGAAGCCGTAGAAAGTTAAAATTTTGTATTTATGACTGTTATAACATTTAGTTGTGCACCTCCCTTTTTGGTCAGTACAAAACTTTCGGAAGTGATACTTTACTTGAAGCCTATAATAGATTTTAATGAAAAACTATATTAAAATATACTCCAAAACTAATAAAATTTGGTATATAAGACTTTTATATTAATGGAAATAACATAATGGATTTTAGTTAAAATGGTCTAACCGGAAGTGAAACTTTACTTGAAGGTGTTATCAGTTTTTCTTGAAAAAATGGTGTTATTTTGATTTTAGAAACAAATGCTTCAAATAAAAGTTTTAGAGAATTGAATTACGCGTCTAAAACATCAAGTATGATTAAATTAGCTCTTTGTATAAGCGAGATATGTAAATTAAAAAATTATGTACTTTTTTGTTTTTGTAATTAAGTTTGCTATGGATTAGCTAACAAAAAAATAAAAAAGGTTTTTATATAATCTGTGATTGTCAAATTATGTCAAATACGTGAAATTTTCTGATTGCGTCTGTTATAAAACATATTTAATTATTAACAAAATATGAAATATGTATAGTTTAACAGGCGAACAAGGAAGTCATGTGGTGCCCACATCAGATTTTTTGAAATGGTGTACAATTTGAAGTCAGTGTATTACGTACCTATAAGCAGGAATATTCTTATATAAATTAGTGTTGATAAACAGGTAGTTTTTCATTGTGAAAGTCTTAAAAATCTATTATCTGCCGCGATGACAATGGATCATGTCAACTGTGAAAGGTGTTACATTTTTTCCAGAGAACACATTGATTTTTTATTGCAAAATATAAAACTAAGAAGTAACTGGTTAGTTTTAAGTAAAATATAAATTATGAATTATTAGTTTTTGGGTTGAAAAAAATTAAATTTATTAAGAAACAATTGAAAAAAAATCAATTACAGATCATCATTTGTTTATTTTTAATGTTAATTTCATTATTTCTATTCATTTTTCTATTATATAAACTTCAGAAAGAATATTATAGCACATATTTCGAATTGGGTCAAAGCCAACTACAACGCCGACAAATAAATAAATAAATAAATAAATATATCATCACGGCATATTACCCATTTCTGGGTGTGCCAATCTGCTTTATCGCAGATATCGGTAATGATGATGACATATTTGTACATATTTCCAATTTAAAATGGCACAAAAGTGACCCCTGTGGTGCACTCTCCACGCCAGCAATGAGTGCCCGTGAGGTGACGTCTGGTAAGCGCCCGCACGGTACAAATATATGCCGACAAATAATTTATTAACTAATCCGAAAATAATTGACTGAAACGAAATTTGATAATTTAATTAATAGTTATAGAATCAAAATAAACGAATGATGATCAGTTATTGATTAATTAATTGATCCTTAAAAAAAATCATTTTTTTTCAACTTAAAAATTAATAATTCGTGTTTTGCTCATGTTTAAACCAAAAGAATGTAGACTTGTTATACATCGTTGAAAGCATATAAAATAAGAAAAAAGATGAAATTATTTTCAACCATTTAAAAAATATTATATTTGTCTCATATCTCGAGAATTATTAAGTTTAAAAAAATCTAATTACATCACGTTATCCTACGTAAAAAACAGTATAAAAAGTGTTTAAACATTTTTTCTCTATCTTTTGTAATTAACGAGTTATGATGTATTTTCAAAATAAGCGAAAATTAGGTTTTAGCCTGTAGCTCAAAAACAAAAGGCGATCGAAAATTCCTGTGATGCCTATTAAATATGTCTCAAAAAGTTGGCCTATAAAGACCTACATCAATTTTGTGTAGCATTTTCTTGCAAAATTATCACGACAGAACATTTAAATAATGTTTCTTTAAATTTACATTGTAAAACTAATTTATCCCAGAACGCGATAAAATTCATTTAAATTTCACATAAAGACTCAATTTTTGATCCTTTGCATCAGTTTTACAAAAATAATTAATTTCGTAAATCACTAATTAATTTCTAAGTCAAGGGTAGTTTAAAGTTAAAATGAAATCCTAATGATTTATTTTATTGTAGGGTATTTTCTACGGATGTCTAGCAGGTTTAGCATTCGTAACATGGATTATAGGAGGAGCAGTTTACTACAAGCTCACAGGACATTTGACAGAAGAATATTTACCACTTTCTACAGAATCTTGCGACTATATAACTAACAGTACAAGTACGACGCCATTAACCCCAACAGAGTAAGTTGTGAAACTTCGCCTTAAGTACATTCAACTTTCACAGATAAATAATATAATATCGCCTTGCTGATTGTGACACATTTAAGTAACAATCATGTAGTTGTTACTGTAATAAGCCACTTTATACAACGTATTCTAAATTTGTAATTGTGAGTTCCTGCTGTAATTATGTGTTCTAATTTTGTAAATGATTATTCAAATTAGTATAAATTGTACGTAATTGTAATACCCTGCCTAAAAATTCTATTAATATCTTTTGCAAATTGGACTATAATAGTTTTATTGTTTAAAAACACACCATAATAACAAACAAATTAGTATTTGCGCACATGGTTCATTTATATTAAAACTCGCGACCTTAAAACTGTAAGATAGGGACCACCAAAGTTCAAAAAAAGTTATTAGTTTTTAAGATTTTCAAGTTTTTAATGCCCTTAATATCTACGTCATACTCTATTCCAAATTCTTCTTCTTCAAAGTAAACTAAATAACACTTATTTGAATTTTTGATTCCACTTTTTGTCGATTAAAAGTGCAATTTTTTGATAGTTAATAGTCTGTAAAATGTCACTTTTACTGCTTCTTACTATTTTACATACAAACCGCTCAACAAACATAGCAAACGTTTAACAAATACATAGCAACGTAATTTGATGGCGATAACTTTTAAAATAGGTATTAAAAATAATCACTAAATTAACATTAGAGAGTTATTGCAACTTCTAAGATGAAAGAACGTAAACGTTAACCTTATGTAGAAAACACTTTATTTTAGAAATAAAGGACTTTCAATTTCAATGTTTACCGCATTTAATTAGTCTATTCACGCTAACGTTAACGCTAAAAGCAACACAAACGAGGTTACATCCACACTTTTCACCGAAACATAACCTGAAAAGATACAGAACGTGTGACGTTAAATGCTCGCTATTCCATTGCACGTAACGTGTCTTCTTATTCATATAACGTAAATCTTATTAGTACGCATGCGCAGTCGGGCTGTCAAATGACTTTAAAGTGCACGTTATTTTTGCGTTGAAGCTGTAATAACTCTCTAATAGGGAGTTATTGCAACTTCTAAGATGAAAGAACGTAAACGTTAACCTTATGTAGAAAATACTTTATTTTAGAAATAAAGGACTTTCAATTTCAATGTTTACCGCATTTAATTCATGTATTCACGCTAACGTTAACGCTAAAAGCAACACAAACGAGGTTACATTCACACTTTTCACCGAAACTTAACCTCAAAAGATTTATAAAGTGTGACGATAAACGCTCGCTATTCCATTGCACATAACGTGTCTCCTTATTCATATAACGTGAACCTTATTAGTACGCATGTGCACTCGGGCTGTCACGTGACTTTAAAGTGCACGTTATTTTTGCGTTGAAGCTGCAATAACTCTCTAATAATTCTAAATTTCTAACCTTATAATAATTATTGTATAAATGAGATAATTTGGATAGGTGTATGATATATTATAGTAAATTTGTACGTATAATGACAAAAATATGTGCAAGAAAAACGAACTTATAATTCCGATGAAGAATATTGAAATAAAACATAATTTGAGTGTTCTTTACGACAACTTAAATGTTCGGAGGTTAGCTAGCATCATTGAGTGTCAGACTGACAGTTACATAAATAAAATTTAATATGCAACTCGGCACTGAAATTCCATTTTATCACTCATATGGTTTATTTTCCTCGCCCTTACGGCCTCGGCAACTAAATTGCATATTCGTAATAAAAAGTAGAACTTCAGTACCTTGTTACATAAATATCTATATTTTATAACTATTGAACAAAATCGATTTATGTGACATTAACATTATTGCTTTGGAGAAGGAATACAGTAACGCCAAAATGATCCATGTTTATATTATAGTGGGCCATGGTGACCCGTTCTTCAAATTTTTAATAATTTATCTTGTAAACTACAAATATTAATTGATTAAAAAATACGGATATTTTATTTGTCTATTATAAAGGTATATATTATCACGACGCATACTCTCACGATTTCACGTGAAATGCACATGCTGTTATATGATTTCGCATGAGTGCAATAAATGACAAGAGTGTGTTTTTTCGCAATATAAATTAATGGGAAATATAGGTCTCAACAATTTGACACTTCATGTGAAATCATAATGAGGTTTACGTGACGTGATAGTATCATTACAGTACTATGCGAACTCTTTTAAGTTTTAGAACAAAATAAGTTTATTATCTTGATTTCTAGATTATAGAATGTTTTAAAATAATTACGGCTTAAAGAATAACAATTAAAACATCAAACATCTAGAATGTCTAATTACAGTTCAGTTTCAATTTAGAAGTAATTTCTTAAGGACCCCATATTATACCTTTTCAACTTCAATTTCAGAAAAAGTAAATTTAATTTCACAAAAATAATATTAATTTTTAAATGGCTTGTAAGTACTAAATTTTAAAAGATATTGTTCTTTAAAGATCCTCAAATTTGAAAATATCACGAAATATCCATTAGATATATATTAAATATTGAAATTTGTGTAATATTTTGAAAAAGTCACATGATCTGAAACAGAATGTGACGTCAGAGTACATGCAGTTTAACATGTGACACAATATCGTCTATTTTTACCTCTCGCTAAGAGAGGTATTGCGTATTGGATTCATGCTAAAATTCGCATATCCAGATTTTATTGAATAAGCACGATTTAAGGTCCCTAAAATCCGATTATAACATTTTTAAAATGATGTCTGTGTGTGTGTGTGTGTGTGTGTGTGTGTGTGTGTGTGTGTGTGTGTGTGTGTGTGTATGTATGTATGTCTGGATGTTGTAGACACGATTCCTCAAAAACTATAAGACTTAAAAAATATTTAACTGCAGTTTCCTCAATCTGACATTCCTGGGAAGCGCTGAAAAGGTTTTGGTAACAATTGAACAACCGGAAGTAGTAGTTTCTTAGAAAAATTCTTCTAAATATAATTTTTTGGGAGTTTTTTTTTTCATTAAATATTGAAGAAGAGAAAATTTTTATTATATCTTGTATAGATTTATAAAGTAAACTAATCGCAAAGGCAAGGCACTAGTACGAAACCAGTTGACAAATTCCAATGTTTATAACATGACACATGTCATTGTCAAATATCAACATTTTTAGTGACATTCTGATAGCTTTTTCTGGGAAGTATATTCAATTTTTCCTATTGTTTTATTAATTAAATATTTGAAATTATAGGTAAAATTGTGGTAAAATGCATATTTCCATCAGAAATACCGCCAATCTGGTTAATGAATTGGAACAATCTCTGACATGAAAATGATATAAAATAGATATAATTAAAATTATATGTGTGCAGAAGACATGTTAAATACAATAAAAAACAATATTTAGGTAAAGTTCTGTAATATTTTGTTATAAAACGACGGTTCGAAAGCGAAGTGCAATACAATACATATGTAACCTAATAAGGAAATGGCGAGAGGTCTTGTGCTGGCCACAACAGATTTTTATTTATATAAATAACGTAAACTGTTTTCCGATTGGGTATGAATGACGTGTTGTATGTTCTCCTACATCACAGGAGCGAGGGGTTGTTTTTCATGACTATTTCTCGCGCCAATCTTTTTATTTAATTATTTAAGAAAATAACAATAAATTATTATTTTTTTATTACTATGAAAAATATTGCATAAATTTTCATTTAAAATACTTTTTAAAAAATGTGAAACCGGTTCATTTACCTTTTCTGAATTTGAATCTACTTTTTCTAAAATTGTATTTGCTTTTACTAAAATTGAATTTACTTTTCTCGAAATTGAACTTACTTTTTCTGAAATTAGTTCCTTTTGCTTAAATTGAAGTTGCAAAGATATAATGTATATTTATTTGATATAAAAATGATTGTTTTTCATTTCTAACTCATAATTAAAATATTCTTTTTAGGACTGAAAAAGAACTACCCTTCTACCTCTACAGGATAACTTACTACTATTACGCCTTTTTTGGCTTTTTGGCTACAACGGCCGTAGCGATCCCTGTGAGTCTTCTCACAGGCGGTTTTCGACAAGTCGTTCACAAGGACCTTCTTTCACCCATTATTCACCGATTCATGAAAAAACAGCCAAAGAAATCCGATGACGATATGGAGAACCCGAAGGAGTTGGAACAATTGAGTTATAAACAAACAAATGAAGATGTGAAGTGATGATGATCTGAGAAGTTAGAAAAGTGATTTATTTATTTGTTTCTTATCAGATGTAATTCATTTTTAAATTACAGTATTTTGTTATCAATGACTGATCGAAATAAATTATTTCCAATTTTTACTTTTATGCAGTATGTTTTATCCTAATACATATCTTCTACTTTGAGTTTATTCCTACATTATGCGACAACTAGGCGACGGACAACTGGGCGATAGGCAAGAGGACGATGGTTAAGTAGGCGACAGAAACTTTTTTATACGACGGGGTGTTGATATGTTTTTAGCCTCAACATGTAGACGTTTTTATCATTAAAATTATTTTGCTACTAGAATTATTGTTTATGTTTTGAAATATGACTGAAAATTTTAGCCATTTTGGACGCATAATTATTGTTTTGAGAATTATTATTTTTATAAAAATGGCAAAAATTAAATAATGAATGATATTCAATAAATCTAGCGTGACCCTTTTAAAAATTTCTATTTATTTATATTAGTTTTTCGTTAATTTGAAATTGGAAATTTCCGTAGAAAATGTTTCCATTTTACGCAAAATAAATGAAACCATTCTTTCAACATTTTCAAAAAAAAAATGCGTCACGAAAACAAAAAAAAATTGAAACAATTTTATTTCGCTGAAACTAGGATTATCTCATAATTATTTAAATATATAAATATAGTTACAAATTCAAATTTATTCGCACTTTACGCAAAAAATAAATACATATTCACCTACGTTTGCGTATTTTTCAAAATATTCTATATTTACGTAGCTTCAGAATTTTCTCAAATACAGTTTTTAATCTCGTGCAGTTCTTTGTTAATCACGAAAAAATAAACTTTGTGTCTCTTACGTCTTTTCTGTAATCTTTGATTATAAAAAAAAAATAAATTTAATAATTAAATCTGTTTTTCTATAAATATCTAGTAGTTCTTCTCTAGTTACTAAGGTGACAGTAAAAATTTAGTAAATAAACAAAAACGAATTTACTGTTAGTTCTGCATTTTTGGTGTGTCCATGAGTCCATGTGCATTTCTTTCCATTTGCAATATAAAATAATATTGTTATTCGAGACGCTTTTTGTTGCCTGGGATTAACAAATAGTAATTTATGTAACAAGACCTGAAAGTGATACTTTACCGGGTGAGCAAGCATATTCCAGAGCGAGCCGTAGGCGAGCTTTGGAAGCTTGTGAGCCCGGTATAGACACTTTCAGGTCGTGTTGGGTACAATATTTTTTTGCGATCCTGAAAAATGAATAAAAAAGAATTATTTTATTTTTTACTGCGAGCAAATAAGAAATAAATAAACAACTGATCTCCATGGAAACATTTAGCTTTACAGGTCTCGGGATCGGTAAAGTACTTTCCGATCCCTTATAGACAACTTTCCGAGCTAGCTCAGCAAAGAAGGACTTTCCGGTCTAAATAGTGATCAGAAAGAGCTCATTTTCTGGGCGATCGCGAAAAAATGTAATGTAAACAACGCAACCATAAACATTAATATCCACTAAATTTTTTTAAAAAGTTTTAATTTTTTCGTGACTAGTCAGAGAAATAAACTTTCGCTCCGCATTTTAGGCGCGAAAATAACTAGCACTTTCGCCCCTGTTTCAGAAAAAATATTTTAAAAATACAAAACAAGAAATTCGTTTGTGATATCCGCTATAGAAACTTACGATGGGGTCCCGTGGCCGCGTGCCTGAGTGTCTGGTCGCGAACCCGGGGGAACCGGGTTCGATCCCGATAGACGCCAAATATTTCCAATTTTAAATGGCACAAAAGTGACCCCTGTGGTGCACTCTCCACACCAGCTATGAGTGCCCGTGAGGTGACGCCTGGTAAGCGCCCACACGGTAAAATATATCGTCATCATTACCGATGTCTACATTTGTTGTAGATACTGGCACACCCAGAAATGGGTAATATGCCGTGATGATATATTTATTTTTTTACGAGTGGTTCAAGAAAGTTTATGATGAGGGTAGATACCTTAGTTTTCGATCAATTTAGAAGATTAAAAGAAATCGACGATCAAAGCCTAGGCCGTGCTCGGTCACGGAAATCCAAGTGATTGTTCACGTGGATTGGGTTAACATGATAAAGAATTAAAAATAGACTATGATATTTAAATTATTTAATGGACGTAAGTATAGGTACTTATCCTAAAATTTGGTTCAATGCTATCAGATCAATAACTAGTTCTATCGTTATGAACCGCTTATTTTTTCAAGTACATATTTTTCTTAATGATTTTAAACTATGATTATGAGATCAATATCAAATATAACGTATATGAATTCTAATTTATTGCAAAATGAAAATTATAAATGATTGCTGCGTTCCATAAATAAAGAATTATATATTCTAAATCTTTCGTTATATCCAATGTAATTGTATTTCTTTTTAAATTTACATAAATTGTTCCATGAAAAAAAGTAAAAATTATTTTTGAAACAGAGGGAAATAGCGCCGTACATCTTATATTTCTCTCCGGTGGCTCAATGGTTAAAGCAACGCCTCTTATTCATGAGTGTGCTCGGTAATTGGAATTTAATCCTGTTGAGAGGTTTTTTTTTTAAAAAAAGGTTTTGAGTGGCATATATTTGACATTTTTAAATCGTTAGCGATTTTTTTTTATTCGGTGTTCTTATAAGCTTATAAAAGCACTGTTAACACATCGTTAAGAAGCTCTATAAGCGTACTGTTTGATACAATATATTAACGTATACAATCACACAAAATTCACAACAAGCAATACAAACTGTTAAAATATGAAATTTCAATTGTTAGCAGGAAGCGCTACCACCATAACTGACAATAAAACACCAAGTCACATTTTTGAGAATTTGTATTTTTAAAAAAATCATCATTGTAAATTTTACTTGCCATTGCTCCTGTAAAGTTACTGCAAGTAGAATATTTTATAATAAAATAATAATAAAACAAGAAAGGCATCTACCTACATTAGCTTTGTTATTAAATATGACAGTAACAATAATTTTTTAGTTATAATAATTAAGACCCAATGCGTGACAAAAATGAATAAACAGTTGATATGATTTAAATATTCTAAGAATGTTAAACAAATTCTATTAGAGCCCTTCAACTTTATGGAGGAGGTATAGTCACATTTCTTTTGTTTTAAAGCAAAAAAATTGATTTCATAACTTGCTATGTTTTATTTTGTATGGAATTTTATTATACTTGTCGTCAAATAAATCTATACGGTTGCCAATTCCATTGGTCATGTTGAAAATGCTAAGTTATAAAGAAACGGTAACACCGCAGGGCAAGGAACAGGAAGTGGAGACGGGAAAAATTGAGCATCAGTCCATATTTATTTGACATATTTTGAAAAGAAATGGTCACCATTTTGAAATGGTTAAAGTAAATCTATGATTTTTTGGTGTCATTATGAAGCTAATTTTAGGTACATTCTGAAAAAAATATAAAAATACCGATTTCCTGTTCTAGATTTAAAGTTGTACCCATTTCCGTTAAAACCGGAAGTGATACAAAATTCCTACAATGATCATCTTATGTGCCCCTTTGCCTAGTTTAACTTTGCTTAATAACATTTTTCGTATCTCTCAAAATAAAAGAAATATTTTTGTGTAGTGGAATGCTAAATTTATACTTGGCTACCTGTTACGTACATATATAACAAAGACAACAAAACACTTGTTAGATTATCTTAAAAAAATTTATCACTCCATTGAATAAGTGTAATTAGAATACTCCTATCCAATATTGTGATATATAAGAGGTAGTTTATTGAGTTGATTCATTATGTTGACATTATTTCAACGATATGGGTACTTTTTTTATTTTATTTATTTCGTTTTTGTGGTAGGTATACTAACACTTTTAATGTAACATATTAGTTGTTTTAAACGATTTATTATAATAGGACGGTCCAAGGGGACCAATTACAATTTCCTGATGACTTTAAATTTGGAGTTGCCACTGCTGCCTATCAAGTTGAAGGAGCTTGGAATGAAAACGGTAAGTAGAAAAATGGTATAAAATAAGTCAGAATTATAAAATATCAAATTTACATAAATAATGAACATATTCAAGGACATAATTTCTTTTTTCACTACTAGCCTAGGAACTCACTATTATTTACCTTTATTTGACATAAGAAATTGTTTTTCACTACCGCTTGCTTGAAACCATGTAAATTAAAAATGATTAACTCGAAAAAAAAATAACTAACCTTTCTTCTCATGAATAAACATATTAACTCACTTGGGGTTTAAATATCTATTAAAGACCAACATTAAATAATTAAATACATATATTTATTTCGAAGCATTTTAATAATAATTGAAATCCAATTTCTAACGTCATTCAAATATTGTTGCGTTCCCCGCCTAGGTCATAAAGACGTACCTACCGTATTCATTGTTAAGTTAGTCAGTTCAAAGTACAAAAAATGTAAGTTTTAGTATTGTTAAATTTGAAGATTGTATTGACATTGTTTATTTAAAATATAGGTAATAACTTTATTAAATAATTTCATTGGAATAGATATAAAAGAGTTAATTTGAACAAACATATCAATCAGATCATTTTCCGGCACTTGATTACGTAAAAGTTAAGTTTAGTAGATTTTTAAATTCTTAAACTTAAAATAAACTGATATCTTATCAATGCAATTAATAAATAATAAAATTTATTTTTTTCTATTTCAATGATAATTTTCTTGATAGGTTTTTATTTCAATGAATACTGACCGTTAGTATGAAAAAGTGGTTAAGGGTGATTAGCCAGCATTTTGCTTAACATTGTTTTATCGATCTCAATCGTTTATGAATTATTTTAGAGAAAAATACTTGAAACAAAAGTTATAGAAAAAATAATTACATGCATCTCTAAAGTAATCCATAAACGATTAATGGCCAGTTGCACAGGTTATAGTTAATTTAAGTACAGATTAACAAGAAAAAGTGCATATCGAAATTGTGACAGTAATATATAATAACTCATTTGACATTTCGTTTCGATACGATATTGTCAATTTAATCAACGGTTAACAATTTAACTATAAGCTGTGCAAATGAACATAAGAAGGATAAAACAATGCTAATGAAATGCTCGCTAATCAGCCTAAATCATCGTTAATTCTGACTGTCATTTTGTTATCAACTGAACAAACCTTTATTACAATAAAGTCAAACTACAAGCTAATCTCCTTTTCAGGTAAGGGGGAAAGCATTTGGGACCGCCTTGTTCATCAACACCCTGACTGGATAGCCGACGGAACAACTGGTGACATCGCCTGCGACTCTTACCACAAAATCAAGGAAGACGTCCAACAGTTAAAATGGTTGGGCGTTCACTTTTACCGCTTCTCCTTGTCATGGTCTCGTATTCTGCCTGCTGGTTACGTCAACTGGATAAACGAAGATGGCGTTCGATATTACAACGAACTTATCGACGCCTTGTTGGCAGAAGGTATCCAACCATTTGTGACTATATACCATTGGGACCTTCCTCAACGTCTTCAAGATATTGGCGGTTGGCCCAATCCTCTAATAGCTGATGCCTTTGAGGACTATGCTAGGCTGGCATTTAGATTATTTGGAGATAGGGTGAAGATGTGGTCTACTTTCAATGAGCCTATAGTGGTTTGTAATGGAGGGTATGCTGATGGTTTTTTTGCACCGGCAATTTCTTCGGATGGTATAGGAAACTATATGTGTGGCAAGACTCTGTTGGTAGCTCATGGTAGGGCTTATAGGGTCTACCAAAACGAGTTTAAGGAACAACAGCAAGGTAAGAAATTAATTTAATTTTTCTAGGAAAGTTTTGTCATGAAAATTGTATCTGATAGTAGATTCACACTGCGTGCATTTATTGTTTTATGATTATGCCAAAAGCCTACTTTAATTAATTTTCGAAATTTGTCATTTTTATATTTAATAAACTTATATTAACATTGCATACTTCACTTTCGCAGAAAAAATAGTATGTAATATACTTGAGGAGAATTTGATTGGAACATGAGCGATACTTGTTTTTCAATGAAATACTTTCCACACTTGTATTACAATATACTACTTGGTATGGATAACTGGAATAAAAATCTGATGTGGCCAGTACGTGACCTCCCGCCAATTCCATGTTTAAAATAGCAATGAGCTTTAAGTAAAGTTTCACTTCCGATTGATCGTTTGTAAACAAAATCTAATTTGTTGTTCCCATAAATAGAACGGTTTGTAATACGAAATTTTGGATTATATTTTATTATGTTTTTCCTGAAAAATCTGTTAAAGCTTCAAATTAAGTACTACATCCGGTTTATCATATATAATCAAAATCTAATATGTTGTTTCAAATTATATAAGAGTATTAAATACCAACTTTGCGAAGATTTGGATCATTAATAAATTTTAAGGAAAAATCGTCAACACATTATTGTCAAAATCATCACCAACTTCCTTATGCTCTAAAACGCAATCTGTGTAAATTCTTCGCCGTACATTATCCTTTTCGTAAATGTGTAGTTGCAAACTATTATTTGACACTTTGAAATCACGTTTTTATTGAGAGCTGTTTGATATAATGTTGCAAACATCAAACTTAAATCGAATTATCTTGTATATCTAATATTTATGTATGATGGAAAATATATTATTTTTACAAACCTTAATTTCATTAGAATCGTATTTAAACTACTAAATTCTTCTTAACACGGTTTCATTATTAATTTTAATGAAAATTGCTTCGTGACAGTGACATTTGTTTAAATGTGTCAAATTTGTTATTAAAGTATTGTTTTTGTTTGACGCAGAGGCAAAGTGATGTACAAAAATAAATTATTTTATAATGTAATATAAAGTTATTTCAAGTTATTTACTAAATGCTGTTATTATTTTTTATATTCAATTGTATTGGTAAAAGTTGCTAAAAATTAAATTCAATGAATTTTTTACAAGAAAAACTGTTAAAAGCTTGTATAAATGATACTTCCAGTTATCCGATATACACTAAAAACTAATGAGCTCTTCCCACATTAGTATACAGTATGTCCCCGGATTGAGTTTACAAAAGCAAAAAAAAAATTATTTTTGATTTTACGAAAAAATGCCAAAGGAAGAAAAATTTTTGCTTGAATTAAAACGCATGTTTCAGTTATTAAAACTTTTAATTAATGTAAGGTTCTTTTATTATAACGTTTTTTTGTATTTTGTCCTCCTAATAATACAGTTATAACATTGAATCTAACATGATTTTAGTTAGCTTTGAAATATTGACAAATGATTAGTAATTCTAATTTCAGATAAAAAAGAGATTTAATTGAATAAACTACAAGTATTTTGATTTTCGCCGTTTATTTTTTTCTGAAATTAGTATTAATAATCATTTGTCAATATTTCAAAGCTAACTAAAATCATGTTAGATTCAATGTAATAACTGTATTATTAGGAGGACAAAATACGAAAAAACGTTATAATAAAAGAACCTTACATTAATTCAAAGTTTTAATAACTGAAACATGCGTTTTAATTCAAGCAAAAATTTTTCTTCGCTTGGCATTTTTTCGTAAAATCAAAAATAAATTTTTTTTCCTCTTGTAAACTCAATCCGGGGACATACTGTATAATGGATATACAAAATTTCAAATTTTTCTGATTGATAGTATTTGAGTAATCGTGTCCACAAGATCCACATATACACACACACACACACACACACACACACACACACACACACACACACACACACAGACACACACACATACATACCTACAGACATCATTGTAAAAATGTTAAAATCGGATTCTGGGGACATCAAAACGTGCTTATTCACTAAAATCTCTATATCCGATTTTTAGCACGATCCCTATACCTCTCTTACCTAGGGTAGCGGGAGGTAAAAATGTTATTTTCCACAGGGAAAGTTGGAATTGCGCTCAATGCTTTTTGGTATGAGCCGGCTTCTGATTCTGCTGAAGATCTAGAAGCCCAAGAAAGGGGAATGCAAATGCAGGTTGGTATCTACATGCGTTCAATATAACTTTTACGAACATACGAGTAATTATTATGGTATTAAATGAAATTATTTTCCTTAAAGTGAGCGTTGAACGATTTGAAACCATTTTTGTTCTGCTCTTATCTTTACGTTTTATTGACAATAATTAAAAAATCTGATGTGGCCAGCACCACAGCACCCGCCATTTAACTTTTATTAATTTAAATACATACTTCCATTAGAGTTCTAAATACCATAATGAGCTATGTTAACAAGGTACTTGTTTACAAACAAATCAGAAACAGCATACCTGAGTTTTTTCTTTTTTCATTGATTTATGGCAGCAAATAATTTTTTTGTATGTAATGCGGATCGTAACTAATCATATGGTACACGTCGTATGCATGACTATACTTGCCTTCAAATAAATATAGATTGGAGATTTTTATACTGTAGCCAATTCCGTCGGCCATGTTGAAAATAGTAGAAAGAAGTAACAATACCACGGGCAAGGGACAGGATAGGGAGAAGAGAAAAAGTTGAGCATCAATCCATATTTATATGACGGCAAGTAAGAACCAAAATAATTGACGTTAAGATCCTGATCCTAATAACATAAATAACTATTATAAAAATTCCCCTTTAATTTTCTTTGATTTTTCTCTTTTAGTTAGGCTGGTGGGCCCATCCAATCTTCTCCAAAACCGGTGATTACCCTCCTGTTATGAAAGACCGCATCTCCAAGTTGAGCTGGGAAGAAGGCTTTCCCAGGTCTCGCTTACCTTCCTTCACCGCAGAAGAAATCGAACTCATTCGAGGAAGCTATGACTTCTTTGGCCTAAACCACTATTCCACTAGTATGGCGTCAGCAGATACAAAGGGTTGGTCTTGGACAATACCATCTTACTCACGAGACGTAGAATTGAATTTGTACGTTGAATCAAGCTGGCCAGAGTCTACAGCGGCTTGGCTAAGAAGTGTTCCTTGGGGGTTCAGAAGACTTTTGAACTGGATTAAAAACGAGTATGATAATCCTCCAGTTTGGATAACTGAAAATGGATGGGGAGATAACGGAGAATGGAAGGACGTAGGAAGAGTCAATTACTACAGGGTAAAACATTTATACATTTTTAAATTCGATTTTCGCGGTTACAAATGGATGCAGAATGAAATTATCTATAACATCTGAAATAATTATCGTCTAAAATTAATGTCACTTGTGGGCTAAATGTTTTACCATGTTAAACGCTTATGGCACGGTTTTCGTATGTGTATAATTTTTTTTTTTTTGTGAACAAAAACCAGACTGTCACACCTAGTAATTGGTAATAAGCCATAATGATACATTTTGATACATTTATTTACACATTTAATAAATGTATGAATGAATTTTAGGAAAATTTATTAAAATTGATATTGTGCTACTTCATTGCAACAACAGGTCATGGGTTAAAGTTCAGATACATTACAGATTACAGTATTTTGAACTACGAAGAGTATAAAAATTAGTTATAATTAGTTCTATCTTACTAGTTTTATACTTTTTGATTATTTTGTTTATTTATTTGAGCACTTACTTTATCAAGAAATTATCAGATACTTAATTATATTTATTGCAACGATATTAAAAAACACCTGTTGTTCTTACCTGGAATAATAAATTCTAACTTGGAACGTTCCAAATTTCGATCGTTAAATTTGAAAGTAATTCGATCCAATGATCGAACGATTCTTGTTCGTTCGAACTGCGCGTGTAGTAAAAAAGGTAGAAAACAGATGTCATGAATTTACGGATCGTTGCCCTCTCAACTTTTCTTTGAGTGGTTCGAAATGGTAATTGCACGGGGACAAATCGGGGCTGTATGAGAGTTGTTCAATGATAGTAAAATGCAACTATGTCAAATTTTCTTGGGTTAACTAGAACCTAAAGATCAAGGATACAATGCCATAGCTTATTCCAATTTTGTCACTCATTTCATCCTTTATTAGCCGCAGAGTCGGTCATTATTAATAAATTTTGCATGTAATTACGCCTACTGACGAAAGCCGTATACTAAGCATACAGTTCTGCGTCTGATAACATTTGATTACCTGATAGGGTACGTAACTAATTTTTTTCGTATATATGAATACTAGATAAAAAGATAAAATACCAATACTTTTTTAAATCGATTAATTTGTAGTTTACAAGAAATAAATTATTAAAAAATTGGAGAAGCGGTACAATAACGTAGTTATAGCCCGAGCGTGGTAGACAAAGACAGACAATATCCCATAGCGGTTGATAATGGTAGAAATTAGTGCTGTGAGGATCCGGCGAAACTTGGATCCGAGTACCCGGATCTCAAAATATCCAGTTCCTCGGATATACGATGTTCGGATATTGAAGCGGATATCCGTAATTTTAATTCGGATTTGGATCCGGATCCAGGTTTGAGTCCGGATCCAGATTTGAGTCCGGATCCTTTTTGGATTCGGATCTGGACTTGGATCTGGATCCGGATTCGATGTTTTGTTTACGGATCCGGATCCGAATTTTAATTCTGGATCCAATTCTATTAACTATATCAAACAAAAATTAGTGTGGATTATTTCATAATCAGATTTATTTGGTTTTGAAACTCCATGATAATACTTATACATTCAAATATTATCATCGGGTTCAATACTGAGAATATTCGAATCCGAGAACCGATGCGGATTCTGAAATTCCATAATATCTAAAATCCGATACTCATACTCATATTCGGATCCGGATCCAAAATCCAATACTCAGATTTGGATCCAAGATCCAATTCTCAGATCCGGATCCAAAATCCGATACTCAGATCCGGATCCAAAATCCGATACTCAGATCCGGATAGTTCAACAATCAATTGTCCGGATATTTTTGGATCCGAAACCGAAACTATCCGGATCCGGATCCCACCACTAGTAGAAATACAAACTCACTAAACTCGGGTCATACTGACGTCACACTATAAATCTTCTGGATAATATTCAATAACAGCTATATTATTATGAAATAATGTTTAATTTTTATTCTTATAATGAAAAACTATAGCGTTTATCTATTATGGTCATATACAATACCCCTTTATCCGCGTAGTCTTTGCATGATCTCGGTCGGTTTAACAATTTCTTTATTAAAAAAAAAATGATAATAATGCATGCTGAACGACATTGGGTACTATTTACTCTCTCACTGTAATAGCTAATGACGAGACGATCGTGCGGCAACATGCTGCTTAATCTAGACAAGTCCATTAAATTCATGGAACAATTTCAGCGGTGGTGAAAAAGTTTTCAGGTTATATCTGACTAATTTCTGTAATTTAATTTTCCAGGACTACCTGAACGAACTTTTGTACGCTATACACTATGACAGTTGCAATGTACATGGTTACACTGCTTGGAGTTTAATGGATAACTTCGAATGGAGAGTAGGATTTTCGTAAGAATAACTGTATTTACACAGTCAAAAAATATGTTAATCTTTTCTATATTTTAGGCAAAGATTTGGTTTATACAACACCGACATTACAGTACCTGAACGGACCAGAACAGCAAAAGACTCAGCTTATTATTTTAAAAAAATAATCGAAAACAAAGCTGTTGTTGAGCCATATAAATAATGTTCCTATAGTCAAACCAGTATAAAATACATTTTTAACAAAATATCAAAGAAGAATGAATGATGATTTTGTTATATTACTTGTAATGAACATACAGAATATGTAAATAAAAGTCATTACCACTGTATTATTTTATTTTATGAACTGTAAAATTGAAGTGTAGGAGAAGTAAATTTAAAGAACAACACTCGTACTAAACTTGTCTTTATTCAACGACTACCTTGATTGAAGTGACCCACCAGAACAAGTATAATTTTAAATACAATGAGACAATGTTGCCAATAGATTCATAAGGCAATACATTATAATAAAAATAAGAAATATACATTATTACCAATAATATGAAATTAAATAACAATGAATACATGCACATTATAACATCTCCCTTTTTTACAATTAAATACATGCGTTATAAATACAAATAACTATTACACAAATACAAGAAATTCTTACGCTATAAACTTATCAGGAGGTTTAGAAATTCTTCCAGATCTAGTTACATAAAATTGAGAATTAATTAATTGTTCATTATTTTGATTGTTATTATTACTATTAATATCTAGATCAGTATTACAAAATTTAAGTTTTGGTTCTTTGAATGATTTTCTAAGATCAATAGTATTACGTCGTTTTAAATGATTATTTTCATCTCTAATTACAAAAGATCTTGGAGTATTATATTTGCTTACAATTTTTGCAGATTTCCAAATATTATTTTCTCTATACGTAACATTTTGGTTTTTGTGAAAATCATTCTTTCTAGTTTTACTATTTCTGTCATAATAAAATTTTTTATTACCTTTTTCAATTAAATTTCCAATAAGTTGCAATTTAGACGGCGGTTTCAAATTGCTTGTCATTTTCACGTATAAGTATTTTAACTTTTATTATTTTAATGTTATACTATTTTAATTTATTTTTATTACCGGCTGCGCCATGTATTATTTTATTTTATGAACTGTAAAATTGAAGTGTAGGAGAAGTAAATTTAAAGAACAACACTCGTACTAAACTTGTCTTTATTCAACGACTACCTTGATTGAAGTGACCCACCAGAACAAGTATAATTTTAAATACAATGAGACAATGTTGCCAATAGATTCATAAGGCAATACATTATAATAAAAATAAGAAATATACATTATTACCAATAATATGAAATTAAATAACAATGAATACACATTATAACAACCACCATGCTAATTTTTCATGACATCAATTTTTATTACACCCTTTTTCAATACACACACATACACACACACACACACACACACACACACACACACGCACATGCACATTTACTCTATTTCAAAGCTTACTACTATCAAGCCTTCTATACTATCGCCTTTTGTTGGAAATCCAGAAATTAATTATCAAGTAAAAATTGGAGAAAAGTTATTTTTTGAAAAGTTGTAGCCGGAAATTCCATACACTGAAGAACTAATGAAAATTAATAATCTTCAACAAAAATTAATTATTTTTTTAGACGGAAAAACAGTTATAATTGTTTATACTTGCCGTGAAATTAGTATGGACTGATGTTCAACTTTCTTCTTTCTCCGCACCTTGTCCCCTGCCCTGCGGTGTTGCCGCTTCTTCATAACAGAGTAACTTTCAACATTGCCCATAAATTGGCAATAGTGTACAAATCTCCAGTTCATACTTATTTGACGGCAAGTATAGCATAATATATTAGCATATTCAATGATTTCAAATAACATTTTATAAAATCTTTAAACTATCTACTACAATAAGTAATGGCTTTCATGGCCGGCATTTATCATAGGCTGGAACTTTTTTGGGTTTCTGGGCCATGGTCTTTTAGGTATAACACCTAACGTTTCCCCCAACAATGTGTTAGGCATCATCAGAGGTTTTCCAAGTGTTTAAATTCAAAAATTATCTTTCACTTAAAAAATGACAAATTTTAATGTAAAAGTACACACTGTACTTATAAGTCAAGTAGGTAAATAAATAAAAACTTTTTGGGATAGATTGAAAAAAATGTTTAGGACAAATAATGTTGTAGTAGATAGTTTACGGATTTTATAAATGATTTACTTTCGAAAATCGATGGAGTAATCAAAAAATCATGTTTTGAAATTTTTGATTGATCGCCATTTAGTCATTTGAAAAAATAAAATATAATTGTAAATGCCAAATGTTTTAGAGAGTCTGACGATAAATTTGTAAAAAAAAAATTCTAAAGTTTTTAAAATAAGGGAGTTATGACGATTTTTCGAAACACAAAATAAAAAATTGGTATTAATTCTCTATTCTAGATTCTAGGCCCCATTGAGCCAATGGTTAGAGCAATACCTCTTAGTCATGAGTGCGCTCGGGGTTTTGGGTTCGAATCCCAATAAGGCATGGATGTTTATGTATGTAAACCTGCCCTGTTGAGAGGTTTTTAAACAAAAAAAAAGTTGTATCTATTTCCGCTAAAACCGGAAGTGATACAAAATTCTTATTATAATCATCTTTGCCTAGTTTAACTTTGCTTATTAACATGCTTTTGTATTTCTCAAAATAAACGAAATATTCTTTGTGCAGAACTTCCGACAAACACGCTGTATAAAAGTTGTAAAAGTTGTGGAATGCTAAATTTATACTTGGCCACTTGTACATACATATATTTGCAGCACAACAAATCACTTGTTAGATTATCTTAATTTTTTTTTTTTCAATATATCACAGTATTGTATAATTATAATACTCCTACCTATACCAATGTTGTGATATATATAAGGGGTAGTTTATTGAGTTTATTCACTGAGTTAACATTATTTCAACGACATGGGCACTTTTTTTATTTTATTTATTTCGTTTTTGTGGTATGTATACTGATATTTTTAATGTAACATATTATTTAATTTAAACGATTTATTATAATAGGACGGTCCAAGGGGACCAATTAAAATTTCCTGATGACTTTAAATTTGGAGTTGCCACTGCTGCCTATCAAGTTGAAGGAGCTTGGAATGAAAGTGGTAAGCAGAAAAATGATATAAAATACGTCAGAATTATAATAGATCAAATTTACATAAATAATGATCATATTCACGCCAGCAATGAGTGCCCGTGAGGTGACGCCTGGTAAGCGCCCGCACGGGTCAAATATGTCATCATCATATTTGCGATAAAGTAAATTGTGGCACACTCAGAAATGAGTAATATGCCGTGATGATATAATTATATTTATTTTTTAGACGACCATTGTGATAAGTATGACATATCAACCTAGTATCCTATAACACTGAAAATTGAACTTATGACATTAGTGTTACGATATATTTCATATCGTAATAGTTGACACGGTTGCTAGGTTACTATGTCATTATTTTCTGGCTATATGTATACATTATTCATTTGTCAGCTGTCCGTACGTTTGAATCTAAATTTCAGTTTTGTAAAAAAAAGTAAATATATTTAAGCTCGTCTAAAAAATAATGTTCATAACTTGTATAAAATACAAATATCTTAGCTCGTGTGTATTGACTTGCACTCCGCTACGCGTCGTGCGTCAATTTACACTCGCATGATATTTGGTATTTTTCATAACTTGTTACGAAAATAACTATATGATCATATTCAGTAAGTAAGGAAAGGACATAATTTCTTTTATTCAATTTTGAACATTTACTGTGTTATTATTAAACCCAGAGCAAGAACCGTAGATTCGTATTAATTGTTTCTTTGCTAGTGAATTTTTTTTTAAATCACAAATAAATAAAATAAATATATCATCACGGCATATTATCCATTTCTGGGTGTGCCAATCTGCTTTATCGCAGATATCGGTAATGATGATGATATATTTGTATCGTGCGGGCGCTTACCAGGCGTCACCTCATGGGCACTCACTGCTGGCGTGGAGAGTGCACCACAGGGGTCACTTTTGTGCCATTTAAAATTGGAAATACTTGGCGTCGGTCGGGAAAAGAAACAAAATCACCTCTAAATCACTGTCGCAAAATTTTAACTCACTCTGCAATAAATAATGCATTTTAAATAACCAGGCACGAAAAGGACATTTCCACCACAGTCTTTCAGACAGATCAGCCCTTTTAATTATTTTTCAGTTGACCGTGTATTAATAGGTTATATTAATTTAATTAATATTTATTTCGTCATAATTAAATATAAGAAAGGTTATTATTATTATTTCGTCAAAATTCAATAAAATATTGTATAAATATAAACAACGTAAGTTAAGAATGTTTATTCACTCAAAGAATTTAATCCACTCGCCTTATGGGCTCGTGGCTTAAACTTTATTTTCATGAATAAACATTATCTTAACTTTAAGTGTGTTGGTGGTCGATACGTGGTGGAACATATTAAAAATTTAATAACTAAATAGAACACAATTCTTGGTTTTTCCACTTTATTTGAAAACTCGTAACGGCCGTGGAAAAACCACGAATTGTGTTTTATTTAGTTATTTAAACATTATCTTAACTCACTTGGTGTATACCTATTATTCAATTTTGACGTTTTAAACTAGTATTGTTAACTCCATGGTAACAACCAGTGGCGTAGCGAAGAGTTTTGCCGCCCGGGGCAGATGTCAAATTTGCCGCCCCCCCTCCCCCCAACAAAATTTAAAATTCTTAGAAACACAAAAAGAAAATAATTATGTAAAGGCACTTAGAAAAAAGGCGCCGCAGGCGAAATATTTTTTTTTTCAGTCAAGGTCAAATGCCTTATAATTGAAAGTTACATTTGTTCAAGGGATGTAAAGGTGTAGGAAAAATAATAATAATAATAATAATAATAACCCATTTTATTTGGCAAAGTTCAGCTACAGCTGGTCTTACACTTAACCTTATAACAAATTTTATATATTGTAACCAACTTAATGAATTTAATACAACAAAATAACAATAAGAATACCAATAATAACATTACATTGTAACAGTAGTAAAGTTAATATAAAAAAAACGTAATATGAAAATCAATATTAATGAACATGACTTAAAAACAAGAAGGAAAAAAAAAATGTTTGTAAATTTAACATTAATTACTGTTGATTTATTCGTTTTCAAATAACATTTTTCTTAGTTTAGATGAGAAAATAGAGGTGTTAGCTATTTTTAAATTATCTGGCAATTGATTATATAAACTAGGTCCTGCACAAGAGAAGGATCGTTTGAATAGTTCTGTTCGATGTTTAGGTATATGTAATTTTAAATTTGTTCTTAGATTCCGACAGTGTTGCGTACCTCGAAATATTAATTTCTGATGCAAGTATGATGGAATTTTGGTGACAATGGTTTTGTGTAAAAGACATGCATAATGATGACTTCTCTTTTCACTCATATTTAACCAACCTGCATTTCTGATGTGTACTGATGAAACCGCATCACGTCTTCTAAAACCAAATATGAAGCGAATGCAAGAGTTTTGTACTTTCTGAATTCTTTTAATATCCTGAATCTTAAGGCAAGGCCCATAAATTGTATCACAATAATTGAATACAGAAAGTACAAGACTGTTTACTAAAATTATTTTATATTTTCTCGAAAGAACAAAGCGGTTCATATAGAGATTTTTCAACGCTAAGTATGCTTTTTTAATTAGCAAAGTAACATATTCAGTGAAACGTAGTTCTGTATCCAGTATTAGACCTAAATTCTTTGAAGAATGTTTAATAGGTAGTTAAACATTATTTAATGACACTTTAACCAAATTATTATTTAAAAGAAACTGTCTTACAGTCTTATTTCCAAAAAGCATTACGCAACATTTTTGTTCATTGAGAGTTAGACAGTTATCGCACGCATACTTAGCAATATATTGCCCCCATATTTAGCGCGTTTGAAGAAATGCTCAACTTCATTAATGTCTAATACCAATATGAATAGAAAAAATCAAATTTTAATATTTTGTAACCATGAGCTTTGAGAATAATTTAAACGTTATTTTTTTTACATTTTCTTTATAATTGAAAAAGTAAAAATGTTACATCTCAGCCTCTATTAGTAACTTAGATTTGAAATTTGGTATGTTGACTCAAAATGAAATTTTAAAATAAAATGTTAATATTCTTTTTATTTTAAATTGATTAGTTTAATTTTAATAATTGTTATTGTTAAAGGACACCATGCGGTCATGCTCATAAACATTAAAAAGTAATAAAATTAAACTAATCATTTTTAAATAAAAATTTATAAATATTTTATATAAAAACTGCATATAGTCTATTAATGAAGTGAGTTTCATATTTTTAATTTTTTTTAAGTTATTGAGTTAGTAGTTTTTTTAATATTAAGTCAATGATAGGGAATTTACCGCCCCTAGCAAAGTGCCGCCCGGGGCGGGTGCCCCCTTTGCCCCCCCCCTACGCTACGCTACTGGTAACAACTGTAAGAAGCAGTTTATTTGGTAGTGAAATAAAATAAAATCACTCATACGGGATTTTAAGTTGTTCTGCAACGACTATAATTGATTAGTTTTTTATTTTGTTAAAAAATAAACTCATATCTTCAATTAATAAATAATAAAATTTGATTTTTGTAGGAAGAATTAGATAAGAATTTTATCTATTTCAATGATAATTTTCTTTGTAAGACCGTTAGTATAAACAAGTGGTTAAGAGTGATTAGTGAGCATTTTACTTAACATTGTTTTATCTCTCTCCATCGTTTATGGATTATTTCGAAGAAAAATACTTGAAATACAAGTTTGAAGCATTTTTCTCTAAAATAATCCATCGATGCTCCTTAACCACCCTTCCTCATCGTTAATACTAACTGTCATTTTGTTATCAAATGGACAAACCTTTATTACAATAAAGTCAAACTACAAGCTAATCTCCTTTTGAAGGTAAGGGGGAAAGCATTTGGGACCGCCTTGTTCATGAACACCCTGACTGGATAGCCGACCGAACAACTGGTGACATCGCCTGCGACTCTTACCACAAAGTCAAGGAAGACGTCCAACAGTTAAAATGGTTGGGCGTTCACTTTTACCGCTTCTCCCTGTCTTGGTCTCGTATTCTGCCCACTGGTTACGTCAACAGGATAAATGAAGATGGCGTTCGATATTACAATGAACTTATCAATGCCTTGTTGGAAGAAGGTATCCAACCATTTGTGACTATATACCATTGGGACCTTCCTCAACGTCTTCAAGATATTGGAGGTTGGCCGAATCCTCTAATAGCTGATGCCTTTGAGGACTATGCTAGGCTGGCATTTAGATTATTTGGAGATAGGGTGAAGATGTGGTCTACTTTCAATGAGCCTATAGTGGTTTGTAATGGAGGATATGGGAATGGTTTTTTTGCACCGGCAATTTCTTCAGAAGGTATAGGAAATTATATGTGTGGCAAGACTCTGTTGGTAGCTCATGGTAGGGCGTATAGGGTCTACCAAAACGAGTTTAAGGAACAACAGCAAGGTAAGAATTAATTAATTAATTAACTTTTTCTACGGAAGTGTAATTTAGCAAGTTTTCTGCCATAAAATTGCAACTGAAAGTAGACTCTTGAAACACTACGTGCACTTTCCACACGTGAATGAAAACATTAGTAGAACTATAATTTTCATAATTTATATAATACCGGTAATTGTTATTCAAATATGTAAGTTTATAAATAAAAATAAATAAATAAATATATCATCACGGCATATTACCCATTTCTGGGTGTGCCAGTATCTACAACACATGTAGACATCGGTAATGATGACGATATATTTTACCGTGTGAGCGCTTACCAGGCGTCACCTCACGGGCACTCATAGCTGGCGTGGAGAGTGCACCACAGGGGTCACTTTTGTGCCATTTAAAATTGGAAATATTTGGTGTCAGTCGGGATCGAACCCGGTTCCCCCAGGTTCGCGACCAGACACTCAGGCACGCGCTAAGTAGAATTAGCAGAATGAGATAAACGTAAACAGTTTTATTGTTTTGTGACTATGATCCAAGCCTGCTGTAATTGATTTTCGAAATTTGTCTTTCTTATATTTAAATAAAACTTACATTAATATTGCATAATTCATAAATGTAAAACATTTGCGGCAAATTTGATTGGAACATGACCATGAGTGATACTCGTTTTTCAATGAAGCACTTTCCACACTTGTGTTACAATATACTGCTGTTTATGGATAACTGGAATAAAAATGTTATTTTCCACAGGGAAAGTTGGAATTGCACTCGATGTTTTTTGGTTGGAACCGGCTTCTAATTCTGCTGAAGACTTAGAAGGTCAAGAAAGAGGAATGCAAATGCAGGTTGGTATCTATATACGTTCATTATAACTTTTATTATCTTGGTATAAAATAAAAATACTTTCTTTAAAGTGAGCGTTGAAAGATTTCAAACCACTTTTGAAGTGTTCTTATCTTCACGTTTTATTGACAATAATTAAAAAATCTGCTGTGGCCAGCACCATACCTCCCGCCATTTAACTTTTATATACCTACATTCGTCGCGTTCAAGGCAAAACGACACAAGCGCCATTTTCATAATAAGCCAGGAGACACAAAAAACTGTCTGCGCTTTTATACAAATATATTTTTAATGTCTTAACTGCATTAAAAGTAAGCAGATTTTTTAAAACACTTACTTTGACATCAATATCTCGGGCCATTTCACTCTGCATTCACCCATAAGAAACTACGTAAAAATGGAGCTTATGCCATTTTACGCCTGCGTATTAAAATTGTGATTGTCGCTTGCGCAACTTCAAAGTGAAATATCTACTTAAATACATTTTTCGTACTTATGCCACTGTGTTTAATAGATGGAGGTTATGCCAATCTATCGAACGGTACCAAAGTCGGAAATTACGATTTTTTGGCGCTTAGGCCGTTTTGCCTTGAACGCGACGATATATATTGATGATTGATACGAGTATTTACTACTACTACTTTCTAAAACGTTACCATTATTAATTAAAAATGATAGCTTTTTTTGACAGTAATAATTATCTGTCAGTTTCATAGATTTGAAAACTCAACTGTGCAACTAAGCAATTTTTTATTATCATTAAAACATAGGCTCCGGGATTCGTAAAATACATAAAAATTAATAATCTTTAATTTTTATAATAACATAAATCGCAAAAATTGTATTTACGATACAAGTAGGTAAAGCTAGGGTTTAATCACGAATGGGTCAGAATTAAATCACTCGCTACTTTCGTGTTTTAAGACCCTTGAGTAATGCCAATATTAATTTTAAAATCGGCAAAAAAATGTGTTCAATATGGCACTAAACACAGTTATATATTATAACCTCGACAGCATTCATTGACTTGGACTATAATAATGAAATCATTAGAGTACTAAATATCATAATGAGCTATGGTAACAAGGTACGTATTTACAAACAAATCAGAAACAGCATACCTGATTTTTTTTTTTTCATTTATTTACGGCAGCAAATAAAATTTTGTATGTAATATGGATCGTAATTAATCATATGGTACACTCGTATGCGCTGCTATACTTGCCGTCAAATAAATATGGATTGGAGATTTCTATACTATTGCCAATTCCGTTGGTCATGTTGAAAATAATAAGTTAAGAAGAAGCGGCAACACCGCAGGGCAAGGAACAGTGTGGGCAAAAGGAAAAAATTTGATCATGGTCTACAGGGTGTCTCAATAAGCTTGCTCACTATTGGTAACTTTTTTATTTGAAGAGATACGAAGTTGGTTAAATTAGCAAAATTGTGCCATTTTATATTAGAAAATTGGTCATGTAGACAAAATAAAAATTGTGTCAGCGGTTCCCAAAATTTGGGACAAAATATATATATTTTAAATGGAACTATATATTTTTTATTATCTTATTGGAAAGAGTATTTTTTTCTCTTTCCAAGAAGGTAATGTTGTTTATGTACAATTTTTTCAAGTAAACGAGTTATTTGCGGTTAAAAATTTAAATTTTATAAACTATTTTATTAGTTTTTTAGTCAAGTAAGCCATGGAAACAATTGATTCTTTGTTTGTTTGACGTTTAATAATTTCTCCCGTAAAGTTTTCTGTGTTTAATAATGTTTAATAACTTTACAAATGAAGAAAAGTTAGATATGATCTTGCTATATGGAAAGTTATATCTAGACACCAGTTACGTAGAACGGTCGGCTCTCTTTCCAAAAGAATTTAAATGTGCAAAAGAAATAATGGCTTTCAATTTGAATATTTTCTTTGTTTTGTTATTACTGTAAAATAAATTAATAAAATAATAATTTTATAAAAGACAATTGTTTCCATAGTTTACTTGACCTAAACTAATAAAAGATAATTTTTATCTTTAAACGTAAATAACTCGTTTATTTGAAAAAATCGTACATAAACAACATTACCTTATTGGAAAGAGAAAAAAATACTCTTTCTAATAAGATAATAAAAAATATATAGTGCCATTTAAAAAAAATATATTCTGTCCCAAATTTTGGGAACCACTGACACAATTTTTATTTTGTCTACATGATCAATTTTCTAATATAAAATGGCACAATTTTGCTAATTTAACCAACCCCGTATCTCTTCAAATAAAAAAGTTACCAATAGTGAGCAAGCTTACTGAGACACCTGTATATTTATTTGACGGTAAATATAGGATCATAATAAGTCACTTTAAGATCTTGATCCTTATAACATAAATACCTATTATAAAATTTCCCTTTTAATTTTCTTTTATTTTTCTCTTTTAGTTAGGCTGGTGGGCCCATCCAATCTTCTCCAAAACCGGTGATTACCCTCTTGTTATGAAAGAACGCATCGCCAACTTAAGCCGTGAGGAAGGCTTTTCCAGGTCTCGCTTACCTTCCTTCACCGCACAGGAAATCGAACTCATCCGAGGAAGCTTTGAATTCTTTGGTCTAAACCACTATTCCACTAATATGGTGTCAGCAAACACACAGAATTCGACTTGGACAATACCATCTTTCGCAAGGGACGTAGAACTGAACGTGTACGTTGACTCAAGCTGGCCAACGTCTTCAGCGTATTGGTTCAGAAGTGTACCTTGGGGGTTCAGAAGACTTTTGAACTGGATTAAAAACGAGTATGATAACCCTCCAGTTTGGATAACTGAAAATGGATGGGCAGATAAGGGAGGATTGAAAGACGTAGGAAGAATCAATTACTACAGGGTAAAACGTTACTAATTTTGGTTTGTTTAGATTCACGGCATATTAACGCAAGCACGCAAAGCAGTAGGTAACGCAGTCGCAAAGTGTGTAATTTATAACCACGCTAAATTTGCTGCTGCTAACCAATCAGAATGCGTAGTGCAAATCGGAACTCACTACATAACTGCATGACTCAACTAAATGCGCGCGCTTCTTGTGAAAATACTGACAAATGATTGGTTACACGCTAGACGAAACGCACATCACGCAGAAAGTTAAAAGTTGACCATCTCTTGCGTATCGTTCATTGCGTTACCTACTGCATTGCGGTTATATAAATGGGCCGTGTTACAAGCATGTGTTTAACTCCTTACGTTACCTATTGCGTTTGCGTTACGTCTTGCGTTGCGTTGTTATAAATAGGCCTTTACTGGGTGTGCCAGTATCTACAAAACATGTAGACATCGGTAATGATGACGATATATTTTACCGAGTGGGCGCTTACCAGGCGTCACCTAACGGTGTGGAGAGTGCACCACAGGAATCACTTTTGTCTGCACTGACCGGGATCGAACCCGGATCACTAGATTGGCAACCTGACACAGACACGCGACCTAAGAAGTAACATTTATAAATTTTTAAATTCGATTTTCGGGTCAAATAAAACATGAACATTGAATTGGATGCCGAATTTAGTTATCAAATTTCTTCTTCACTTAAAATTTACTTCCATAGTAAATTTCTTTATAAAACAGGCCCTAAAACATTTATTTGAAATAATTATTCTCTAAAATTAATAAGTCATTTTTGTGTTTAATGTTTTACAATGTTAAACGTGAACAAAAACCAGACTGTCACGCCTAGTAATTGGTAATAAGCAGTAATGATACATTTATTTACATATTTGATAAAACTATGAAAGAAATTTTGGAAAAATGATCAAAACTGATATTGTGCTTATTTCAATGCAACTTTTATACATATTAAAATAAGTAACAGGAGATGGGTTAAAGATCAGATACGTTACAGAATACAGTATTTTGAAGTTAATTAATCTTATACTTTTTGATTATTGTTCCTTCTTGGAACAATAAACTAAGACCGGTCCAGATTTCGATCGCTAAATTTGAAAATAATTCGATCTAATGCTCGAACGTTTCTTGTTCGTTCGAACTACGCACAAAAAAGAAGGCATGAATATACGAATCGTTGCCCTTTAAACTCCTCTTTGAGTGGTTAGAAATGGTGCATTAGCACGGGGACAAATCGGGGTTGTAAGAGAGTTGTTCAATAACAGTAAAATGCAACTACGTCAAATTTTCTTGGGTTAACTAGTTCCGAAAGATCAAGGATACAATGCCATATCTTATTCCAATTTTTTCACTCATTTCATCCTTAATTAGAAGCAGAGCCGGTCATTGTTAATCAATTTTGCATGTCATTACGTCTATTGACGAAAGCCGTATGCTAAGCATACAGTTCTGTGTGTGATAACGTTTGATTACCTAATAGGGTACGTAACTAATTTTTTTCGTATATATGAATACTAGATAAAAAATAAAATACCAATACTTTTTTAAATCGATTAATTATTTGTAGTTTACAAGAAATAAATTATTAAAAAATTGGAGAAGGGGTACAATCACGTAGCTATGGTATGGTTCCAGCGTGGTAGACAAAGACAGACAATATCCCATAGCGATTGATAATGGTAGAAATATAAACTCACTAAACTCAGGCCCTACTGACGTCACATGTCACCATATCTTCTGCAAAACATTCAATAACAACTATATTATTAAGAAATAATGTTTAATATTTATTCTTTCAATAAAAAGCTATAGCGTTTAGCCATTATAGTCACATACGATACCCCTTTACCCGAGTAGTCTCTGCATGATCTCGATTGGTATAATAATTTCTGTAGTCAAAAATTTGATAATAATGCGTGCTGAACGACATTCGATGCTATTTACTCTTTCATTGTAATAGCTAATGACTAGACGATCGTGCGGCAACATGCTGCTTAATCTAGACAAGTCCACTAACTTCATCAAACAATTTCAGTGGTGGTAAAAAAGTTTTCAGTTTATATCTGACTAATTTCCGTAATTTAATTTTGCAGGACTACCTGAACGAACTTTTGTACGCTATACACTATGACGGTTGCAATGTACATGGTTACACTGCTTGGAGTTTAATGGATAACTTCGAATGGAGATCAGGATTTTCGTAAGAATAATTTTATTTACACAGTCAAAAAAATTGTTAATCTTTTCTATATTTTAGACAAAGATATGGTTTATACAGCACCGACATTACAGTACCTGAACGGACCAGAACACCAAAAGACTCAGCTTATTTTTATAAAAAAATCATCGAAAACAAAGCTGTTGTTGAGCCATATAAATAATGTTCTTATAGCCAAACCAGTATAATATACATTTTTAACAAAATATTCAAGAAGAAAGAATAATGATTTTGTTATATTATTTGTAATGAACATAAAGAATATGTAAATAAAAATTATTTCCATAGTGCCAAAATTATTTTTTCGAGTTTTTATTACACCCACTGAAATATATACTAACCGGAACTCGCATACTCTACCTATCAGCGTACGCTGCACTGAAGCCTCATTGAACAATAATGGCTGGTCATGTTCGCGCACGTTCGTGCCGAACCGAACCTAACCGAATAACTCGTATCATAGCTGATCGCTTTGTTTTCATATTAAGCTTCATTTATTTAAACATGCGCCACACGAAATAATTTCCGCCTACTCACGAACTGTCTCGATGTTTGCCAACTACTCCAGCAGCAGGCTTCCGTCTACTCACGAACTGTCTCGATGTTTGCCGACTACTCCAGCAGCAGGCTTTCAATATGCTTCGCAGTCACGGTTCGTACGCGCATTCCAGTTAGTATATATTTCAGTGATTACACCTTTTAACGCAGCACGTCCACATTACATGAACAAAAAACTCTAGAACTACTAGAAATACACAGAAACCAAAAAGAAACAAGAAAATTCTATGAGGATATAAACAACACAAGAAAGACCTCTGAAACCCTAATAAATATGTGTGGAAATAAAGATAGAGAAATTTTAAGTCTAAGTAAGTTCAAGTTCCTCCCGTGCAGTTAGCACATCAGGCGACGAATTGGCCATTTTCATTGTTGATGTGCGCATGCTTGCTTAATTAGACTGAGAGATCCGATGTTCTCTGTGAAGTGTGAGTTATAGCTTGCGGACACTCATGTGACGAAGCGAATTAGCTAATCAGAACTTGGGGATAAACTGTCACATCGAAGGTGAGAGAGCTGGGCAACTTTCCAAATTCAAGAGTACCGTAATTTAAGAGTGTAGTGTGTTTTGGAAGAATGAGTTCTGTTGGAGTAAAAACTTGAAATTAAATTTTTTAAAATTAACAAAACTACTTATAATTACAACATTAATGTCAAGCCCCCTCTGAGAGTAAGGTTATTAGTTTTGGAACGATTTTGAGTAATTTCGTACTCTGTAGTAGGGTTTTGGAACGCAAGCATGAAGTTTGTTTTGGTAGCGTGTTCAGAGATTATAAGTTTTGTTTTCATAGTTTGGCAGTTTTCATATTGAATTTTTTAGTGCGTATTGAGTTATTTTATATTTTTTTGCCAAACTATGAAAACAAAATGCATAATACGCTATAAACCAAAACAAACTTCAAATCTCCGTTCTTCACTCTGCAAGCTATATTATTATTTGTGTTACACTCTAGTTTGTGACAGCTGAAAACCTAGTAAAAAAAATGTCTAACCGTTGTTATTATCCTGATTATTATTAATTTCCCTCACTGGATCACCAAAAATAATTTCACTAGTAATCATTTGCGAAAAGCAAAGAAAAATGATATAAAATAATACGCACTGTTTTTCCATATTCTTTAGCGTCTCTATTTGTAAACAACAGTTGACAGTTTTAACCTTGAACTTCAAATTTTAGGAACATAATTTTTTGTTCACAAAAATGTTATATATATATATATATATATATATATATATATATATATATATATAAAGTAATAGAACACCCGATTTAGTAATGCGCGAATTTTGACTATACTATATTTGCGTACAATACAATTCATGACTATTTTGAAAGAATTTCAAAAGAAGATTTAATTGGGAATAAAAGAAAAGAATTGTGAATAGCATTATTTTGAAGAGAACTACCATGCAGATTTAAAATAAAATTCTAATAAATATGAACCTATGTCTTATTCTCAAAAATTTTAGCGTGATCCTTGTAAAAAAATTTATTTTCATTACAAATTTTTCGTAATTTGAGATGGGAAATTTCCGTAGAAAAAGTTTCCATTTTACGCACAATAAATGCAAACATTCTTCCATTTAAAAAAAAAGCGTCACGAAAACGTAAACAAAACTGAAACAATTTTATCTCGCTGAAACCAGAATTATCTCATAATTATTAAATCATCTAAATATAGTTACAATTTCAAATCCATTTGCACTTTACGCAAAAATAAATACGAATTTACCTACGTTTGTCAAATTTTCAAAATATTTGTTCTATATTTAGCGTCAGAATTTTCTCAAATACAGTTTTTAATCTTATGTAATTCTTTGTTAATCTTCAAAAAATAAACTTTGTGTCTTTTACGCATAAGAAAGCAACAATGGAAAAGCTGAGTTGAGCTAATTTACAGTGGCTGAAATTTATATCGCAGTGGAAAATTATATGACGTATATATATTTCAGAGATAAGTGGCAGTTAATTTAATTTCAAGAACAGGGAATTCTACGTCCTTCTCCAAGTGGCCATAGAGGGCGCATCACCAGAAAATTAGTGCTTAAAGGAACAGAAATTACTAAGGTAAGGAAAGAAAAATCGTATTAATAGACAACAAAGCAATGCGTATTAAAAGCGCAGAATAAAATTTAGTATTATAGATTCATAACTTGCCATAAGTATATATAATTTACTACTTCTAAGATGCATAGGTTTCAGCAGTTGTTGAATACAGAAATATATTTTATACACAGAATATCCGTCTGTATAAACCAGGAAATATCTCGCTTATTATTAATTCAAGCGATTTCAACTATATGTATAATATAAATTATAGTATATTCCACTTAATTTCAGAAGTAGCTTACTTACTGCAAAAAATATAGTGTATCCAGCCATTCAAACAATTTACGTCATAATACAATATCATTAGAAACAATAACATCATGTGTTAATAAATTTACTTAAGCATGTAAAACGGAGTGAAATATGATCTGCGGGTTGCAAATAGAAATATCTTGGGCTCTCGTGGCGGTGTGCCTGAGAGTCTGGTCGCAAATCTTGCAACTAGGGTTCGACCCCGACCGAAGCCAAAATAGAATTGATTTATTGACAACTACATTTCAAAAATTCTATATTATTTATTTATATATTACATTTCATTTTTTCTTTTCAACGATATCTACATTTACTATATTATTTTATTTTATTTTATCATCATAATAATAGAGCAAAATGAGAAGTTCCTCAAAAAGGTCTAAAAGTTTTTTGTTGATTTTATTCATTCCCAAAATTACGGAATGTTAATGTTGGTTGTTCTTGCATTCAAAATGTATTCTAAAATTAATAATTTGTACCTAACATATTAAAATACATTGATGATCTTTCAGAAACTCCTTTTGCTGTACCTAATCAATTTAAATATCATTTGAAAATAAGCTGCAAAATTTAAGTTAGAACTTAGTTAAACCATTGAATAGTTAAACCATTTCTTAAAGAATCATTGTGAGTGAAAATACGGAATTAACCAGATAGCATTTCATTAAAGTTCTAATTTGGTAATAAGCCACTATTGGTTATTTTTTTGGATAAAAAAATACGAAGTCTGAAGAGATTGATTCTGCAATTTATGATCATTTTGAAAGCATTCCAAAAAAAGGTTGGTTCGGAGCTTTTAAGAAGTGGAAGGAATAATTACTGTTGATATGAGAACAACTTTAAACATATTAAATAAAATTCTAAAAAATATGAACCTCGTTTCTTATTCTCAATCATTCTAGCGTGACCCTTGTATTTTCACCATGCATACAAATTATACACTAGAGAGGCGAGACACATGATATTGCAGTAAAAATACTGGAAATATTGAGACGAACGTTAAAACTGCACATTTTTCGATTATTAAGAAAAGAGACAATGGGCACTTATTATAGATGATCGCCGAGTTTCTATCCTAGATTAGTCTGTCAAATGGGCAAATGTGATTGTTAGACCGATCTTTAAAGATACTTACCTCAGAATTATGAAAACTGGAATATGGATTCAACAAGGTAAGATGAATCATAATAAAACAATCCAAACTGGTAAAGCAAGTCTGATTTTTTATTCCCGAGAATCAATTTTTATGTTTTTACCCAAAAAAAAAAAAATTACGAATCATATCATTAACGTGGATTTTGTAGAATAAATGCTGAATGACTGACATTTCGAATAACAGTTGGGAAATTACCCTAATTTTTTTTAGAATAATTTTTCGAGTCTGAAGAAATTTGTTTACCAGTACACTTAAAAGATACGATCTTCATTGACTTTAGACTTGTAGAATTAAAATCTTGAATATGTGTAGGTAGTATTTTTTGTAAATACATTAAATTTTTTACGTAGGTAAGTATTTGCTTAAGTCGAAGTGACGTACGCAGTGAATTATCCGTACGGTGTACGCTGTTTGTACACGTGCTGTATGAGATAAATTTACCCTGTTCCAAAACCAAAACAAACCTCTCGGATGTAATTCATTAAGTTATTATTCCATCCTCGTATTCATTGTACGCATTTGTTGACTACGGTTAATTTAGATTCAGATTAAGGTTTAATATTTAAGTCATGTATTAAGATTCAGTTGTTTAAAAATTCAGCAGGTCTTTCCAGTGACGTCTGGTTAATACGGAAATATGAATTATACAATTTTCTTCAATAAAATTTAACACTTTAATGAAAACTAATTAGAAAATTCAGACTACAGAAGCACTTCATTTTGCGTGTGTCGTTCGAAAGAGGTGCACGAGTTTTCAAAGTTTTCAAGTTTGAAGAGAAAAGAAACTAAATAGGTGATAATTTTGTTGAATTGCTTCAAACATTTCGTATCTCATCATTTCATTTTCAGTTAAAAACTTCATATATCTAATTGACAATTAAGTGCTACATTGTTTTGTTTCCATTTGATTTATATAAAGTGACGCAATTTTTTTTAGAGAATTTTGCACAGTTTGTTTTAAAATTGTAGAATCATGTTCATTTTAAGTTAAAAACTTCATAAACCTAATTTTGCCATTTACTAAGTACTTCGTTATACAGAGTGTTTTACAACATATGCATCAAACGTTAACAGGTATCTAATAAAATTTAATATACTAAGGGCAGAGATATCCACCTCCTAATAACTTTATTTGGCGAATAATAACTATGGACATACAATTGTGCCAACAATTATTACCAAACAAATTATTTGCCACAGAAAGTTATTAGGAGATGGATATCTCGGGCCTGAATCTATTACAAAATTATTATTTTTCAAAATTCGCAAAAATTAGTGCAGTTTATTTGAAGAGAACATGATTTGTACCATTAAATTCCAACACTTCTTTAATAGAATCGTAACTACCTATTTCTTTATTTCTCACTAAGAACTCAATATTTTAATTTGTTTTCGAACAATAAGTAAAGTAATTTTAAATAGACTACACTTTTTTTTGCGAATTTCCAAAAAAATATATTTTTTAATAGAATCAGTACCTATGTCAAATTATATTACCTGTTAACCTTTGGTTCGCTGTTACTCCTTTTAAAAAGGTAGTGATTTAATGGTCTGTACAAAAATCGAGAAAGAATATAAGGGCTAGCATGATCTGAATGAGGCGAAAGTAATATATTTAAATAAGAAAGATACCTCTTGCATTTTTTTTCCAATTTTTTGAACTCATCCATCCTTTTTCAAAGTGTAACATGCTTCATTTTCACCAAATCATGTAGGTAAAAATTATTATCTACCTATATAGAACCATTCATATTTCAGTGGCTTAATGCAAGAACAATGTCAATGTTTGACCAAAATGAGACTGATTTTGTAATCGGCTAAAAATGTTACATTTTTACCTCTCGCTAAGAGAGAAATTGGATTCATGCTAAAATCGCATATCCAGATTTGAATGAATAAGCACTTTTTAAAGTCCCTAGAATCCAATAACATTTTTACGATGATGTATCTATATGTGTATGTGTGTGTATGTGTGTGTATGTGTGTGTGTGTGTGTGTGTGTGTGTGTGTGTCCTGGATGTTAGCAGGACGATTCCTCAAAAACTGTAATACTTAAAACCTGTTTAACTATGAATTCCTCAATCTGACATTAATGGGAAGAGCTGAAAAAGTTTTGATAACAATTGGACAACTGTAAGTAGTAGTTTCTTAAAAAAAACTTCTAAATATTATTTTTTGAAAATTTTTATTATTACAAATATTGAAGAACATAAAATTCTCCATCTAATATACTAATTTTATTATATCTTCTATAGCTTTAGAGATAAAGACAATATAATATACATAGAAAAATCTGTTGCAACAAATCTCACAGTCCAATCTACACCAAGGAAATCAGTTGTCAAATTCAGATGTTTGTAATTGACATATAAATATCAGTGTCAAAAATCAATATTTCTTTTTGAATTATTAATTAAATATTTATAATTGTAGGTAGGTATGAAGGTATATTAACAGTAATAGTACATATATCCTTAAGAAATACTCGTCAAAGAATTGGAACCACCTTGAACATTTTAGAAAAGTAGGACAAGATTCCTTGTAGAATGAAAGAATATATATAATTAGAATTATTTGTGTGTATAAATGTTAAATTCAATACAAAACAAAAATGGCGAGAGGTATTGTGCTGATCACAACAAATTTTTATTTTTATTTTTATTTTTTTTTGCTATTAATATATATTTTATAAATTCTTGTTTATTTTTCATAAATATTTATTTTTTCTTTTCCATTTCAGGTGATGTCATCTACAACCCTACCCCCTTCATCTACGCCAATGGCCCTGGTGGACCGCAACTTCACAGAAATGTCTACCTTACCAACCATAGAAATCTTAAACTCCGTTGGACTGGCCACCTTAAACTCCATGTTGTTCTCCTGGGTGGACTATGCAGTCTTCATCATCATGCTAGCTTTGAGCGCCCTCATAGGGGTATATTTTGGATTTTTCGGCAAGAATAAGCAAGATAATACTGCGGAGTATCTTATGGGAGGAAAAGCCATGGGGATACTTCCTATTGCCATGAGTCTCATAGCAAGGTAAGAAGAAAATGGATAATAAATTGTACTGTTTGTTGGGGAAGTCCTTTCTAGTGAAAAATGGCATATAAACAAGTCCTATTCCTTTTAGTTACCAGAATTCATAGTCAAATACTATTTGACGTTTTACATTAGACAAATGTGTATTTTCTGTAATACAGGGTGTAGCAGAAGGCAGAAAAGGTAGGCGTTTTTTAAACGTCACAAAATTAAACCTTTTCGCTTAAGGAAAAATTAATTTACAGATTTAAGTTTACAATGACATAGCATTTGACAAAATCAAATGTAGGAAATAACATCTTGATGTGGTGTCCATTAACATTAATGCATTTCAGGTGGCGTTCTACGAAGTTTGCAAATACTCTTTCCAACAACGCTCTTTCAATTTGGACGACTTTTACGCGAATAACTTCTTTCAGTCCTTCCAATGTTCGGGTTTTGTGTTCGTATGTACGTATCACAAAGGAAGAACTGAAAGATGCTATTCGCGTTGAAGTCGCCCAAATTAACAGAGCGATGTTGGAAAGAGTGTTAGGAAACTTCGTAGAACGCCTTCAGAAATGCATTAATAATAACGGACACGACATGAAATATGTTGTTTTCCACACTTTGTTTTGACAAATGCTATGTTATTACGAACTCAAATCTGTCAATTTTTTCTTAAACAAAAAGTATCAATTTTGTGACCTTTGAAAAAACGTCCGGCCTTTCTGTCCAACCCTGTATAAGCGACGTAACGTTCATTATGTCAACTAGATGATCTAAATTTTTTTTTGATACACACTGTACTCCCCAAATATGTTTTACATCATAGTTTATACAAGGTTAGTTAAAAGTATGAAGACGGCGATTTATTGTCGTTAATATTCATTTTAGGAAATTATGTTCAATACAAAAGTTTTTTTTTAAGAAATTTTGATCTACATTTGAGAATACTTGAATTTTGTTTTCTTCAATTGTCTATCTTAGATGTTCCTACTATTCGTATATACTTTAACCGGTGTTTTTCCTTGTAAAAATTTTATAAAAATAAATTTAAAAAAAATACCTACTGTTGTAAAGAGAAAAAAAAAACGCTCTATCGAATAGTAGAGTAAAATTACCAGGTTTCCATTTAAAAAAATTACGCGGACAAGCGTAACTCAAAAACAATTGAAGAAAAAAATATTCAAGTAATCTCAAATGTAGATCAAAATTTCTTAAAAAACTTTTGTATTGAACATAATTTCCTAAAATGAATATTAACGACAATAAATCGCCATCTCCATACTTTTAACTAACCCTGTATGTATCTCATGTTACTTATTGACAGTGTTGCACCTTAACTATTTATATTCTTTATTTTACATGAATGCATTCGATAGGTACTTCTAAAAATGCAGATATGGTTTAATTTATAGATTTTATAATGGCAGAGTACGAGCACTATACTACAACCAGAAGACTATGAGTGTTTTGTTGTCCATATCGTGTTTTGTTTCATTACAACTTGAAAATAATTGCAATATTAACTGTTATTTATAAAATTTGTACTCCTACAAATGATTATTTGACATTTTTTACTCAAAAAGACCTGAAAAATAAACTGTTAAAGTTTGTAACAATACTTATAATTCGCCCTATACAATGCTACTGGTCAAACCCCATTTCAGGCTAAACTAGTTTTGCGTTCTAATTTTTTGATATATTATCGAATACTTGAAGGGCTATGCAATATGCATATTTTTAAGCGATCATGATATTTGCTTTCACGACAAAAAATCTTGTTTTATTTCCTGCACTAGTGTGGGAATTAGCTACATTCGCGCTCATTTGTAGTTCGTCCTTTTAAATTGCGTTTTGAAAGCATGATATTATTTGATAGTATCACTTTGGTATACGTATAATGGTAATCCAAGGTTGTCTCCTGGAATAAGATAGGTACTGACATCACTAGGACAAATTGGTCATGAAATAAGTACTTTGTACTTAAGTCTCTGAATAATAAAGATAGTCACGCCACGCCACACGCCACAGATAATAATGATAACCAGACAACCACAATAAATAATTTTGGCGAAGAGCAAAGTTCAAAACTGTTGAGTGTGCTTTACTTATTTAAAATATAAATTTGTCACATTTAATGTTTTGGTAAATAAACGTAATTGAATCACTTACGTCTAGATCAACGAACTTACAGTATACAAACATTCGTAATCCTGAATTATATATTTTATCTACAAAGTAACACTTTATGCAACTAATCTCAAAAATGCGTATATCTTCTAGCTAGACTATAATTTATTTGTTTCAAACTATGAAGAATAAATTAAAAATATTCGTAAAATGAAGAACGATCTACGATTTTGATTTGATAGTGTTCAGCTTTATTTACACCTAAACAGAAATAGTTTTCCATTTCGACGTTTAGTTTTGTAACAAATTATATCACGAACGAAGTTCGTTTGATTTTTGACACAGACATTTATCTGTCAATTATAACATTTCATTTTCTAGTTTTTCTAATGCACTAAATTTGACTTTTAAATTAATTTTTCAAGTTTAATAATATAGTACAATGTAACAATGTTTGATGCTAGTCAAAAAAAAAATTCTGATTACACTTTTATTATTATTTCTTGACCTTTTCAGTATATTGTCTATAAGATACAAAATAGAACTCGAATAATCATTTTACTGAAACATTCAGTAAAATAGTACTTTCTGTCCTGATACTTAATACACAATTTTTTCTTCACTTTTCTTTTGCAGTCATCTCTCTGGGATAACCATTCTCGGCATCCCAGCAGAAATCTACAACTTTGGAACTCAATACTGGATGTGCCTGTTGACTGGAACATTCTCATGTGTAGCCGTAGCACAAATCTATTTACCAGTTTTTTACAAACTGCAATTAACCAGCAGTTATGAATACCTCAAACTGAGATTTGATACCAAAATTCGAGTATTGGCTTCCTTCATTTATGCATTGGCGATGTTACTGTATATGCCTATTGTTATCTACATTCCAGCTTTGGCCTTTAGCCAAGGTAAGATAAAAAATATTCTATAGGGTTTTATATTAGGACCGGTTTTATAAAGAAATTGAATCTTCACTTAAAATTTAGTTGTGAAGTAAATTTAATGCAATAACAAATTCGAATCAATTTCTCTGTTCTTATGACATTTAAATCATTGCTGTCGGAAAACCGTGTTGCATTTTTTTTTTCATTAAATTTACCATGGACGTAAATTTTGAGGCAAGTTTAATTTTTTTATGAAACCGGCTCTTAGTGTTTTTATTTTTATATTTTTCAGCAAGAACAGGATGAAATAAGAATTTTAGAGCAAACTCGACGTAACAAAAATATATGAACTTTTAAAGATGAGAATTTGGCGTGTATTGTCACACGCCAAAACCTTATTGGTGTGGCCATAATAATTGTCTATTATCGCCACACCAATAAGGTAATTGACAGATTTTGGCAACGTGTTTTAAATTGTACATACCGGGTGTCTACTTTTTTCCCGAACAAAGGAATATTAATGTTAAAATTTTGATTTGGCAATATGTCTTTATCTATTAATTTTAGAGAAAAATTATAATGAAGAAAAATGTTCAGAATGAAAAACTGCACCGGTTGAGTTTGTTGTTCAATTGTTTCTTATGTACGAGTTAGAAGCAAAAGAAAATACACGATTTAAGGCAATTATCGGAGTGCCATAAAAAAAAAAACAATAATTTAGGTTTCTTGTTTCTGACATATCTGACAGATTTAACATTTATTTTTATTTTATTATTATAAGAATAATACGAAGACTTAATCTAGAAGACAAGAAATAATAGTCACAAATTCTAAGAATAAAATAAAAAGAATGTCACGTCTGTCAGATATGCCAGAAACAAGAAACATTAATTATTGTTTTTTTTTTTTATGGAACTCTGATAATTGCTTTAAATCGTGCATTTTCTTTTGCTTCTAACTTATAGATAAGAAACAAATGAACAACAAATTTGCAACTCAATCGGTGCCGTTTTTTATTCTGAACATTTTACTTCATTACAATTTTGTTCTAAAATTAATAGGTAAAGATATATCACCAAATCAAAATTTTAACATTAAATTTTCTATGTTCGAAAAAAGGAGAATACGATTAAAAATATAATTGCGTGTATATGTACAATTTAAAACACTTTTCCAAAATTTGTCAATTACCTTATTGTCGAACGCGTGTTTCGTTTTAAAACGGCAACCAATAAAATTGCTTGTAGTTATGAACGAATTAATATTTAACACGTTAAGCGCCAACAATGTTAATTTCAAATCTTGTTTGAGAACCCATGTGGATTGCCGATGACCCACACATTTTGATTCTTGGTGGTCCGTAATTGACCCATAGCTTATGCTATTTTATATTGGTTTTATAAATCCTAGTCCAACAGAAATATACAATATTTTATTGTATTCGGTCCCACGGTAAAACAAGCTTCAATTTAAAAAAAAGCGGTACCCTGTACGACAATTTTTAAAAAAGTTATTCACATTTTTGTTCGATGCGTATTATTTTTTCTTCTGAAGGTTTCTTCGACAATATCCATTTAATACCAAGTAATAAAAAATGAGAAATATTACTACAAAAAACTGAAATACACTGGTGCGTTTCAGTAATAACTTACGAAGTGTACAGTCGGGCACGGAGCAAAGTAAAAGTGTGGGCCATTCGCAGACCACGTGGTGCTTAACGTGTTAAACATTTTTTTTTTTTTCATTAATACTCATTAATTTATGTATAAGTATTTTCATGTTCTATACATATTTAAATTTTGACTTTAGTATAGTACCCCATTGTTTCTATTATACTTGCCGTCAAATAAATATGGACTGGAAATTTCTACACTGTTGCCAATTCTGCTGGCCATGTAAGATGCGGCAACACCGCTGGGGAAAGGACAGGGTGGGGAGAAGGGAAAAAATTGAGCATCAGTCCATATTTATTTGACGGCGAGTATGGTGCATTAGTGACATATAATAATCTAATTCATTTCATTTTCAGTGACTGGTATTTCGATCCATGTTATTGCCCCGATAACTTGCGTCGTCTGCATCTTCTATACTACAGTTGGCGGGTTAAAAGCTGTTGTATGGACAGACACCCTACAATTTGCTATCCTTATTGGTGCTATGTTGACAGTTCTTGGTCTTGGAGTTTGCGCAGCTGGTGGATTTGGAGCAGTCTGGGACATTTCTCTCAAAGGAGATAGGATAGAATTCTTTAAGTAAGTACAATAAAATTGAGGAAGTAGGCAGAAGATTAATAATTTTGTTATTGCAGTATGGATTTAGATCCAACGGTCAGAGCTACCTTCTGGGGCATTGTCGTTGGTATGAGTTTTAACTGGACCGCAAATTTGGGAGTTTCTCAGAGTAGTGTGCAAAGATTTTTATCAGTACCAACTATCAGGGATGCGAAATTGTAAGTATACCAATAATATGTAATACGTTTCCTGATACCTTGTAGAATTTAGTTTCGTTACGGAGACTTAATTTGCCTACCCAAGATGTTTTTTTTTTTTTGTGGAAAAGGATTGAGGTGAAGACCTTCGCGCCACGATCGAAATAATAGTTGATAAAAAGTCCAAAAATGTAAATTTTGCCCTAGACATGTAATTTTGCCGAAGATGGGAGTCTATGTACTTCCGAAATGTTCAATTAAAAAAGTAAATTAAAAGAAAAGTTTTTTTTTTGCGATCGCCCAGAAAATGTGCTCTTTCTGATCACTATTTAGACCGGAAAGTCCTTCTTTGCTGAGCTAGCTCGGAAAGTTGTCTATAAGGGATTGGAAAGTACTTTACCGATCCCGGGACCGGTAAAACTAAATGTTTCCATGGAGATCAGTTGTTTATTTATTTCTTATTTGCTCGCAGTAAAAAATAAAATAATACTTCTTTATTCTTTTTTCAGGATCGCAAAAAAAATATTGTACCCAAAATGACCTGAAAGTGTCTATACTGGGCTCACAAGCTTCCAAAGCTCGCCTACGGCTCGCTCTGGAATATGTTTGCTCACCCAGTAAAGTATTACTTTCAGGTCTTGTTACGTAAATTACTATGCCCTTTTCTATAAAAAAAATCACCCTGGGTAGGCGAATTAAGTCTCCATAATGTATACCAATAATACGAGGGTCACGATACAATTGTGGATAATAAAAGATATGGTTCTTTTTTTGGATTTTTTTTTAATATGTTTGTATCTGTTAATTCAGGTTAGTTATTTTTATTAGGTATTTTTTATCATTTCTGTTCAAGTGATCAATTATCTATTAAATTTATATTTATAATTATCACGAACATAAACAATAAATAAAAACATTTCTTAATTTTTTGTTTTAATAGCTATCGTTATTTTTGGGATGATTTTCGTCATTTTTCCAGCTAATTTCTGCTGTTTCAAAGAATCTAAAAGAAATTGAGCTTATTCAATAGTAGAATTTTAAGCTCTACAACATTATAGTTCATCACTTCCATGGTTACTCACTATTGTCAAAACATGACAGCAATGTAATATTTGTCCATTTTAAATGCAACATTATAAATAGTATTGCAGCACAGGATATACCTCCAAAACACATCACAAATGATGTCGATTCTTATTGCGACCGACTACAATATTGCCTCAGAGTGATTGGGGGTATTTTTTAACATTTTTTACATGAAAGTTATGAATTTTTGTAAGCTAAAGTTGTTTTTAAGAAGTACAACATTCATGTTTTGATTATTTGTTAATCGTATGTAGGCTAATTTATAGGAAATTAGTTTTGATAATACAAAACTATAAATTTTGTATGTTGCATTTTAAAATGGACAAATATTACATTGCTGTCATTTTTTGACAATAGTGAGTAACCATGGAAGTGATTCGCCATATGTTGCATGTTAAAATAAATTCCCTGTATGTATATTATCATGATTCGAACATTCTCCTTGGTTAATTCTATATTTTTATTCCCAACAAACTTGATTAACTACGTTCTAACTAACTTACCTTTCGCAACTTAATTTTAAATTACAGATAAATAACTGTTTCAAATGATGGAACAAATTTTGTTTTCCAAGGCTAACCTGATTTTCTTATTCTGACAGTCTGGTCGCGAATCTGTGGACCTTGGTTCGATCCCGACTAACAACAAAATTAATTAATATTATAAATGGCACAAAATTTACCTCTGTGGTGCACTCTCCTCACCATAAACGAGTGCCCGTGTGATGATGCCTGGTAAACGCCCACACTGTACGAATTTATGTCATCATTATTACCAATATTTGCGTATAAAATAGATTGGCACTCCTAGCAATGGGTAATATGCCGTGGTGATGTATTTATATTTCAATAATTGTATCGTGACCCACATAATTATTTAGAATTATCTTAATTTATAATTTCAAACCAAACAAAGCGAAATTTGTTCCATAATTATATCTTATATTTTAGGTCTGTTGTCTATCTGTGCCTGGGTATAATGACCGTCAAGACAATTGTCTGTTTTCTGGGTCTTTTGTTATATTCAAGATACTTTGATTGTGATCCATTACAAAGCGACAAAATTCAAAGAGCTGACCAAATTCTGCCATTCTATGTTATGGATATATCTGGCCATATTCCAGGATTGCCTGGACTATTTATTGCTGGTGTTTTCTGTGCTGCCTTAAGGTAAGAAAAACAAAGTTCATTAAACCAATGTGGAAGAGTTTATTCCAATTGCAGAGAAACTACAACAAAATGTAAAAATTTCTATTATTTTGATATCGAGCTACTCTAGTCTTCCTAGAAAGTATAGAACCTTCGCAATATTAATTACGCTTTTACTTTTCCAAATTGATAAGACCTCCCTTTAGATAAAAACTATTATATTATAACTATAATAGTAGTATTATTACAATAAAGAGTTAATAACATAAATTAGAGCAATTTATTTTGCTAATTATTATAATCGTTATGCAAACAATCAATGATAACATACTTGACTATCCAGATATTAACAACGTTTTAACTTTTTATTGGAGCTATAGAAATATTTCTGTTCTAGTACAATGTCTTCAGGATTGAATACTCTTGCTGGAACTATTTACGAAGATTTTATCTCGCCTTTTATGCCTTTAAATACTACAGAAAAAAGAGCCAGTGATATTATGAAATGGACCGTAATGATCAATGGTACTGTGTGTACCGCACTGATCTTCGTCGTTGAAAAATTAGGAGGAATCATTCAGCTTTCGTACAGTTTATCTGGGATTACAGCTGGGCCACTTTTTGGTCTTTTCACATTGGGAATTCTCTTTCCTACTGCCAACACTAAGGTAAGACAGACATCTTTCTAAATTTGAGATGAATTATTATACAGGTGAGCTAAAACGAAGTACCACATTTCAAACGAGATAAAAAATAGTATTTGATTCGAAATCGTCACTAAAGTGCACAAAAATGGTCATTAAAATCTTAAAAATCGGCACTGAAGTAATCCATTGTACGACGATTTTATGCAATTTCAGTGTTGCCAACCTTATGATATTGCTGGATATATAAGATAATTTTGAATGTTCTTTACGATAACTTCAATGTCCAAGGTTACAAACACTGAATGTCAGACTGACATATTTAAACATAATCTATAAAATAAATATACACCTCGACACTGTCGTTCTTATTTATCACTCATATAGTTTATTTTCCTCTGCCCTGGGACCTCGGCAAATAAATTTCACATTTGTGATAAAAAAATAGAACTTCATTGCCTTGATACATAATTAACTATTATGTACCAAGCAGGGCATCGAACCCGCCAAAAACTGGGTTCGGTTTAGGTTCAGGTTGATTTGTTTTTTGAAAGATGGGTTCGGGAGCGGTTCTGGTTCAAGCATTAATAAAATTTGCGGTTTTGTTCGCGGTTCAGGTTCGAAATAATGTAAAATGATAGCCGGAATTTACGCAAAACGCAACAAGAAACGAACACAATTTTCACGAAAAGTCAGCCCAGACAGCAACGCAAACGCCTAAGACGTCGATTATCGGCTGTATTTACTTTTCGAACTAAAAATTAACCTGAACCGGAATTGAACCCCGAACCTGAATTTTAATACTCGGTTCGGTTTCGACCCAGGTTCAATTAAAATATATATCTGAGGTTCAGTTCTCGGTTTGGGTTCCCTAAAATGTTACGGTTTGGTTCCGGTTTTGGTTCGGTTCAGGTTCGGGTTCGATGTCCTGGTACAAAGGGTATTACGAAGATGTTTATTCCCGCCGTAAGCGATAGTTTATTAGGCCGAGGACCTTTGGCCCGAGGGTTTACAAATCGCCCGTGGAGCATACAAATATTTTTATGTCTTACTACAATTTTATAATATTCTACACGGATTACGGAACAGAAAGTTTTAATAAATTTACAAAGTGTCAATATGAATTTTTCCTACTCCCTACTATATATGATGCTATATTCGCACGCTGAACAGTGTGGATATGATAGTCATATCCACTCTAGGGTGGATATTAAAAATTCGCACGTTGAACAGTGTGGATATGATAGTCATCCACTCTAGGATGGATATGAAAAACAACTGAATTAATTTTAATGCTACGAAATCAGTAGATTGTATACTGCACTGAATTTTAAATAAAAAAATAATTAATTAAACCTATTCGCTGGTACATACAATTTTGTATACAAGGTTTTTTCATTTATGTATTTTAAATATCTTGGTCGTAGAAAAAGTATACTGTACAACCCAATATCCCATTCGGATGATTGAGGCACTCCGCCTGCGGCGACGTGCCCCAAACTTCGTCCTCATGGGATCTGAGCATCATATCTACTCTTGTTGTACAATATACTATTTCAATTGAACGCGAGTTGGAACCGAACCGGATATTATTTTCAGTTCCAAACGTAGACGTAATTGTAATTTGTAATACAACCGATAATTGATGCGTTAGGCGTCTGCGTTGGTGCCTATGTTGACTTTTCTTGAAAATTATGTTCGTTTCTTGTCTTGCGTAAATTGCGGCTTTCATTTTAAATTATTTTTATTTGTATGACATTAAAAAACTTTAATTCAATTTTCATTAAGTCGAACCGACCCTGAACCCCGAACAAAACCGCAAATTTTATTAAAGTTCGAACCAGAACCGCACCCGAAACCATTTCTCAAAAAACAAATTAACTTGAACCTAAACCGACCCCAGTTTTTGGCGGGTTCGATGCCCTGGACATAAAATATTTTGGTACAGGAATGGGTATGTAAAATAATATTTTCAGCCTTACATATTTTACTGCTTTTGTAAAATAAAGGTTTAAAATGTAGTACATATTTCTTTTTGGCTTAGCCTATATAAAGAAAAAAGAACGTATGTAATATTATAAGTCGAAATGAGAATATTTTTTTAAATTTTTGATAGGGAGCCTGGTGGGGAGCCATAACAAGTCTAGTCTTCATGAGTTTTATGGTCCTAGGAGGACAATATTACGTAGCGAAAGGATACTCGCATGAAACTAAGCCATACAGCATTGTAGGTTGCCACTTTCCAGAAGAACTCAAGAATTTTACTAAAATTGTTCATGATATGGAAGAAATAGTCGAAAGCAATACAATGTAAGTACTATCATAATTATTTCTGTATGTCAGATGCAATAAATGATGTACTTTAGTTTTGAAGATATTCCATGAATTCCAAATATCAAAATAGTTGATAAATTTTAATTTAGGAAACAAAAAGATACCTCATATATAGGGTGTTCCCTTTAAAACTTAGTTTACGACCCTGTTGTCTGCTCTTCACAGTCGTCGTGCTGCAATAATGCTTCTATCTCATTAGTAATACAAATTATTAAAACTTACTTTATTCTTTACAAAACTATATTATAGTTCGGTTTTTGAGCGCGTCCCGTTTAGTTAACCTGTTCGACGTTCCAGTTGTATTGGTAGCTGCAAACTGCTCTACCGAAATATATTTATGTACTTCGCACGATATTTTGTTTATTGTTAATTTGGACATCTCTCGTTTTATTGTCTACCGTTTTAGTACAACCGCCTCGCCCATTCCCGTACCGTGCGTTAAATCACTTACGACCGGTTTCATAGTAAATGTAAAGTTACTTTAACTCTAAATTTTGATCTAAAAGTGAAAAAAGTGCTCCATAATTTAACTTTAATTTAAATTTGTTAGTTTAAAACCCTTTAAAATAAGGGACATCTGACATTTTCTTTACGGGCTTAAAGTGGAAATTATCATATCGGTTTCTATTCAACATTTTTGAGAATAATATTATCAAGATCCAATGAAGATATTATTAATCACGAAATAATAAATTAAATACACATATGGAACGGAAAAAAATATTTATAACAGGTAGAAGAAATAAGAAAGTTACCTACAAATAAATAAGTCAAATTTGTTATGTTGAAAAGCAAAACATACTCGTATAATAATTTATTAACCTTTTAAAGGCGGATGCATATCACATTATGCATTTAATAATTCCAAAACAAATCAAAAAGGATTATCATTTATTGTTGCCGAATCACCACTAGTTTTTTTTTTACACTGTTCTCTGTTCTGTTTTTCCAAACCATGTTATTTTATCTGTCTTTTAAAGTTATTGTCCTTTATTATAACTGATGTACAGATCCATTAATTTTTTTGCCAAGCTGAATACTACAGACTTTTGCTAGTAATATTAAAATATTCACTAACCTAACATGTAAAACTAAGCTCAACTTTTCTTAAATTATTCATATAAACAAGAACTGCAGGGAATTCTTAACTTTACTTGTGTTGTGATTTTTTCAATTATATGCTTTTATACTAGTACTCTGACATTTAATTTCTTGAATCTGACGATCATTCTTACCATAGCACACAATTTCGAACTAAACATTTTGTTCTAAAATTATTTTTAAAACTTTAGAACTACTTTACTTAAAGTAAAGGAAGATTTTCTTACGAAACGTACATATTTTAAAGTGTATATTAAGTCACTTTAAAATAAAGTTTAACTTTAAAGTTTACTTTTACGAATTATTATGAAACCGGCCGTTAGTATATTGGAGAGGCCAGTTATATTCAATAGGCGCCCTAACCCTATAACCCTTTTACTGCCCCTATAAAGCCGGTATTACACTTCACAATAAATCGTACAATAAATTACACTTCACGATTTTCTATCAATTTATTGTTGTCGGGAGAAGAGCTACCAAACGCATTTGATGATCAGATATTGTATACTTTTTAAGTTTAACTTTTTGTTTAGCATGTTATTTTTACGTTTCGTTTATTTAAGCTTAATTTAAATTTTAAAAGTTTATCAAACGCAAGCTTATCCATCCTTAAAAATGTTTTGAACTGCTGCGGATCTTTATTTACAAAGTCGTTTAAAAGAAAATATATATTGCCTTTGCTTTTATCAATCCATGGTCGCATCCACTATCTTCTACTCCTAGATTTTTTATTTATCACATATTATACAACCATCAAGGCAAATATTACTCCTTTTAAATTTTCTATTCTTCTTCTACGAGTCAAACATCGAAATTGTGACATTTTACGATACACACAAAGCACACAAACGTCAAACAGAAATAGTTCAGTATGTCAAATATTATACAGTTGGCACTGGAAAAGTAATCAAATTTAAAAAAAAAATTTGTTGTGGCCAGCACAAGACCTCTCGCCATTTCCAAATTAGGCTATATAAGTATTGTATTGCACTTCGCTTTCGAACCGTGGTTTTATAAAAAAATATTACAAAACTTTACCCAAATATTGTTTTTTATTGTATTTAACATGCCTTCTGCCTAATTAAATCTATTTTTCATTGTATGAGGAAGTTTTTAAATGTCAGAGATTCTTCCAATTCATTAACCAGATTGGCGGTATTTCTGATGGATATATGCATTTTACCACAATTTTACCTATAATTTCAAATATTTAATTAATAAAACAATAAGAAATATTAAATATACTTCCCAGAAAAAGCTATCAGAATGTCACTAAAACTGTTGATTTTTGACACTGACATGTGTCATTTACAAACTATGTTATAAACATTGGAATTTGTCAACTGGTTTCCTTAGTGCCTTAGCCTCTGCGATTAGTTTACTCTATAAATTATAGTGTCTTTATCTCTAAATCTATACAAGATATAACAAAAATTTTAAGTGTATTAGATGGAGAATTTTATGTTCTTCAATATTTAATAAAAAAAAACTCCCAAAAAATTATATTTAGAAGAATTTTTCTAAGAAACTACTACTTCCGGTTGTTCAATTGTTACCAAAACCTTTTCAGCTCTTCCCAGGAATGTCAGATTGAGGAAACTGCAGTTAAATATTTTTTAAGTCTTATAGTTTTTGAGGAATCGTTTCTCCAACATCCATACATACACACACACACACATACACACATCCACACACACACACACACACACACAGACATAATTTTAAAAATGTTATAATCGGATTCTAGGGACCTTAAATCGTGCTTATTCAATAAAATCTGGATTTGCGAATTTTAGCATGAATCCAATACCTCTCTTAGCGAGAGGTAAAAATCGGAGAAAATAGAACACGTTCTAATTTTCACAATTTATTGTCAAAATAAATTGTACGATTTTGCTGTATTACACTTGCCGATAATTCGCCAATAAATTGAAGGTCACAAAATTGTATAATTTATTGTAAAATAGCTACAGGCCACAGCTTGCACGGGCCTACACATCTGGGCGTAGCAATAGTAACAACTATTCATATTAGATTACTGTAGTATTTATTTTCATTTTTTCAGTGCCTGCGACGAAGACAACCTTCCATGGCTCATCTTCCGCATATCCTTCTACTATTACACCATTATTGGCGGTGGCATTCTTATCGTTGTGGCCCTCTTAATCTCTTGGTTAACTCGTCACCCAGATGACGAACCAACTCACCCAGATTTTTTGAGTTCTTACGTCCACTGGGCTCTTCCAAAGGACTACAAATTCAAACCCAGGGACTACAACAAAGTTGTGCAAGAACTACAAGTAATCACGTACAGCAATGACAAAGAGAGAGAGGCATTATATGGATATTGAAGGAAAGAAAAGGATGGAGAATTAATTTTGTGATATACAGTGGCTGGTTGTTGTTGATTAGATTGTAAAGCCGGCAAATCTCTATCTACGTGGAGTTCATATTTATATGTAAATATAATAATAGGGTGTTGCTATGTAACATGTGATGACAATGAAGAGTTTAGTGTTATTTATAAAATAAAATATTACTTTTGTTATGCACTTTTTTGTTGTTATTATCTTTACTTATTTTTGTCTGCAGATATACACACAAAAAATGTGATGATTAAAAATGTAGCAAAATAACAATTAAAATAGCAATTAAAAATGTACTGTTTTTCACTGTTATATTAAATAAAATAAAATACAGTTTTTTACGTCACGCTACCCTTGGCAAGGGAGGTATAGGGACCGTGCTAAAAATCACATATCGAGATTTTAGTAAATGTGTGTATGTATATGAATTTTGTCTTCGCTCTAACTCAAATACTATCATTCAGAAAATTTTGAAACCTTGTATTTCTACCCTATTCAAATACGAAAAGAAGCCATTAGAAATTTTAGAAATAAAAGCGTTGAAATAAAAATAAATAAATGCTATAAAATAGTTCTTTGGAAAAGATTCTATATATTCAATAAAATTATAACACGAACACAAACTATTTTTTACAAATTCCATACCAAAAGTTCCTTTGAATTGATTCTATAAATCCAATAAAATTAAAACATGAACATACACTATGTAAATTGCACTTGACAATTCCTTCTTTCTTCTTCAGCTTTCCCCTATTTAATAGGGGTCGCTGTTTCCTCTTCTCTTCCACTCATTCCTGTCCAACGCATCTTCTTCACACAGTCCTTTCTTTCTCAAGTCTTCTGCGATACAGTCTTTCCATCTTCTCTTTGGCCTTTTTCTGCATGTCACTTGCGAGGAACACTATGACATACCAATTTTAGATCTTTTACTTTCTATATTTGGTTTTGCACTTGCAACTGACATCTGTCAATTAAAATTTTTTGAATATACCTATCAGCTGTTTACATGATAAATAGCAAAGCTGACTAATTTCTGAAAATTAATTCCTTTATAACGCTTTAGATCTACATCTATTGAATATAAAGGAAAATGTATAATCAAGCCGTATAGAGAGGAGTATTTTCTTTAATATGTATAATAACAAAAATTCAAAAAATAATATTTAACTGCTTTTTTTTAAGAAAAACTGTTAAAAACTTCAAATAAGGGTACTTCCGATGGATCAATTATAACCAAAACCTAATCAACTCTTCATATGGTTGTACAGAAGAGGAATACGAAAGAATTATAATTTTTAGAATTGTAGTATTGGAGTTATCGTCGGAGAATAAATTGTCACACACGGACACACATACATACATATATACACACACACACACACATATATATATATATATATATATATATATATATATATATATATATATATATATATATATATACAGGCATCATCTGAAAAATAGTAAATTCGTATTGTAGGGACCCTAAAACGTGCTTATTCATTAAAAACTCACCACCGAATTTTTTGACCAAAGACAATACCTTCCTTACCTAAAGGTGACGGAAGGTAAAAATACATATTTAGAACTTGCAGATTTCCCGGAATATAGTTACGTAAAAAAAGTTGTCGACTTTCGAAATTTTGTTTCCACCTCAAAATAATTACCTATAAATAGCATTTACAAACACAAATACAGATAAGAATCATATCAGAACCCAATTCTAAATATTTAATCTGCATTTTACTGGCTTTGGAACAGGTTTTGATTTATCAGCAAGCACCTATTTTTATTTTTAAAAAATTAAGTTAGGCAAAGTTTATCAATATCTACTTCCAGTTATCTCAAGGTCTTGAAGACCGGATAGTCAATAGTATGTTAGTAGACATTTGACTCTGAAGAATAGTCTAGGTCAGTAGAAGAGTTGTGGTTGAAGAGGCAGAAGCAACATGTCTAAGGCAGGTCAGTTATTGAGTTACTTTCATTAGCTTTTTTTGTTTTTATGCTTACCTTATAAATATAAGCTGTAATTTATTTAGATTTTTGTTATTTTTCTAAAATTGTGTTTGATTACTTTTTTACTTATTTGTAATAGAAAAGTTTGTTCTAGTTTTAAGTAAACGAAAATATATTTTCGTTACTTCAGCTATTCAGTGCATGTTGTATACAAAAATTTATTGTAAAAATATTTAAAATTCCTATTAAATTTATTTTTATTCTATTTTCGAACTTATTCTATACGACTATTTAAAGTCTTCAAAACAAGTTTTTCAATAATCATGATATTTTGAATTTACTTATCTTTATTTGCTTTTACAATATTTATTTATTTATTAATTATTATTAATAAGGCGTGAAATTTATAGTCGTTCCGGAATTTTCTTTTTCTATTTTTGTACTTATTCTATATGTTTTTATAGTTTTCAAAACAAGTTTTTGAATAATCATATTTTGAATTTACTTATCTTTATTTGCTTTTATAATATTTAGTTATTTTCTTATATAAATAAAAATAAATAAATATAAATATATCATCACGGCATATTACCCATTTCTGGGTGTGCCAGTATCTACAACACATGTAGACATCGGTAATGATGACGATATATTTTACCGTGTGGGCGCTTACCAGGCGTCACCTCACGGGCACTCATATTTTCTTATATGTGCAATAATAATGCAATAGCTATTTGAAAAAAGATAATTAGGCGTAAAATTACTTTCCCTGCGTATACACAAGATTTTTTTCTAAAATTATTAGGAATAAGTAAAAAAATATTACTCTTTATATTTACAATAAATAAAGGTATTTGTTACTGAGTACGGGAAAATTAATACTTTTCCGTAAGGTATTTAGTGAGAAAATTAATACTTTTCCATATTAGTGCAGAAAAAATACTTGTCCTAACTGTTATGAATACAGAAATAAAGGATTCTTCTAAATAGTAGTTGAAAAATACTTTTTTTCAGTATTCCGTAATTTATGAAAATATTTCTTGTTTCATTATTTATGATTTCTCTGTAATTTCCATGAGGAAGGCAGATTTGCTGCCGAAACGTTGGTCGTGTTAATAAAAACATTTCCATAAATTTTCAAGACTGATTTCTCTGTACCTCCCAATCATTTATTTTTGTCCAAGAATTTCCAAATAAAAAAAATCATCACGGCATATTACCGAGACGTCGGTAATGATGACGATATATTTTTACCATGTGGGCGCTTACCAGGCGTCACCTCATGGGCACTCATAGCTGGTGTGGAGAGTGCACCACAGGGGTCACTTAAGTGCGATTAAATCCTGCACTGACCGGGATCGAACCCGGATCACCAGACTGACAAGCAGACACTAAACATAATATAAAATCAATAAATATAAATAAATTATCTTTATTATTATTACTTTATGGGCCGCGTGCCAGAGTTTCTGGTCGCCAACTTGGGGAACCGAGTTCGATCCCGACCGACGCCAAATATTTCGAATTTTGAATGGCACAAAAGTGACCCCTGTGGTGCACCAGCAATGAGTGCCCGTGGGGTGACGCCTGGTAACCGCCCGTACGGTACAAATATGTCATTATTATTACAGATATCTGCGATAAAGCAGATTGTGGCACACTCAGAAATAGGTGATTATGCCGTGATGATATATTTATTTTTTTCTCAAATTGAGCACAGCGCCTCTTATGGCAATTTACCTCAACTAATTTTAAGCTTCACGGAGTCTCAAACGTAAACATGGGGTGCATACTCAAAGCACGAATATATTCAAAACCAGAATATGCATGCACATAATCATTTAAAATTAAAAAAGTGTTATAGAAAAATTAATTGAAGTATTTTTCTTTAAATTAATCCATAAACAATTGAAAGAGTTAAACACTGCACATTTACTTCTGGCTAAAAAAACATTATAGTTATTTTATTTAATTATATTTATATTAAAAATAATATTTAGTACAATTAGAAAAACTTATTTCAACGCATAAAATGTACAACTTGTAACACAAAACAAATTATACGCTTTGCTTTTGTTTGATTACAAATCCGGTCTTGATGAAAGTTTTAAAAGCATTTAAAACTCTGGTAAATGTAAAGCATTTTTCACAACAAAATTTTTATTTAAGTGACCCCTGTGGTGAACTCTCCATGCCAGCTATGAGTGCCCGTGAGGTGACGCCTGGTAAGCGCCCACACGGTAAAATATATCGTCATCATTACCGATGTCTACATGTGTTGTAGATACTGGCACACCCAGAAATGGGTAATATGCCGTGATGATATATTTATTTATTTATTTTATTTATAATCATTTAAATTCCGAATATTGAAAAACAGAATCGGGCATTGTATGAAAGCCAAAAGCCAATCAACTGAATCACCAAACCATAACTATCCTAACGTGATCTCCGCAAGACATCCCCACGTATTCAGCTTTTGAATGATTCGGGTGAATCACTTTCTGGCAATACACTATTTTGTTTTCGAATATTCGGGATTTTAATGATTTTAAATAGGTGTCACTTTTGTCTTATTACTTGTTTTGAGAGTCAATCCGACATTAAGTTTTTCAAATAATTATAGCATACTTGGTAATCTAAAATATTATAATTTAATGCTTAATTAATAACATCTTATAAAATTTTACGGTAGGCATAGATACTATTTGAGAAAAACTGTTTTCCCATGTCGCGGATTTTTGTGGTCACCCGTATAATATAACCGAATTAAAACTAGAGATGCATTCGGGCCGGGTCGGACCGGGCTTTGAGGTTGGATCAACTCGGCCCGAAAATAAAAATTGCCGGCCCGATTCGAAGATCGACTCGATAAAAAATTAGCTGGCCCGGCTCGAAAATTGACCCGAAATCGGGCCGGGCCGGGCCTAAGCTCGAAATTGAGTGCATCCGGCATTCCTAATTTTGATTTTTATGTGAGGTGAAATGTTTAACTTTTTTCGTGTCAAACTTAAAAAAAACCTCTACATCCTTATAACGTTCCACATTAGTTAACAGAAGTAATTAAAAAAAGACGCTTCTAGTGTAAGTTTGTTATAAAAATGACTGACCTCTCTGTATTTGACACTTTGTTTACCAAAGGCGTTCGAAAATTGAAACAACTTTTTCACAAATCTTATACAAAAAATATCATTTACATAATGATTTTTTATCTAACTTTGTTTGTGCTCAAAAGTAAGACAAGAAATCATTATGATGGGAACAAAAATCGCTTTTATTTAAGTTTTATTTAACAATAGTAATAATAACAACATCACAATAGCATTATTATGCTTTAGTAAATAACCTTGAATTCTTGAAGTAAAATAATATTTTTATTTGTTAAGATGTGAAGTATGATGTTATTAAATCATTTTGATCCTTTTTAACTCCATACATTTTCATTAAAATATTAAGGAAACTGTGCATTTGATTGAACAATAGGCTTTTTCGGGCCGGCCCGAAAAGCTCGAATTTTCGGGCCGGGCCAAAATCAAAAGTCCGACTCGCCTCAACTTTTGCAAATGATTAACCCGATTCGGTCCGATAATAAAAATCTTCGGCCCGGCTCGATGATTGACTCAAAATCGAGGCTGGTTTCGGGCCGGGTCGGGCCAAAGCTCGAAATCGAGTGCATCACTAATTAAAACTATTAAATTTAAATTGTTTTATTCATTTTCGTTTATCATTTTTCAAATTTTTATCTCCTGATAAAATATCTTCTCACCCACACCTTTTTCTTATCATATATCTCCTTTACCCCAACTTCGTCTCCACTGCTCTCAAGTTATAAATATCCACCCCGACTTTCGCGGTTAGGAGATATTAACAAGGCAAGTTGGCGTTGCTTGGCGCCTCTTTCTTGTTTCCTTACATGCCATGTAACGTGTTACGTTAGACGGTAAGGTCACCGACCCTGGATGTACGATAATTAACTGATATCCAGGGATTAACAAGAGACAAAAGATCATGTAAACGTAGTAGATAGAGGGGAAGCAATGTAGGATAAGAATATCGATCTAGTTTGTTACTAGTCTAGGATTATGTTGCCTTATACTCGTAGTTTGTTTGTTCAAACACACAAACACATTCATAAGTACATAGGTACATAGAGTATAGTTGTTGTATTTACGAGAAATGTATAAATAAATATAAAAATATAGAAATAGCATAACTTATAAAAACAATATTGAACTTACCAATTTTAAAATGCGCCCTGGAAAATAGTCCCTCTGAAACAAATAAAAATAACAAATATATGAGTTGTATTTAAACCAAACAACAAAGTCATAATATATTTGATTTCCAAATATTTGTTATTTTCTACCTAAACACAAACTTATATTCAGGCACCAAAATTTCTGCCTCAATTTATTCATAATCAATTCCCAAAAGTACTAGTAAAAATAAAGAAACAATGGGCTTACAACTATTTTCTTGAATAAATATAAATATACATATATGAATAATATGTATTGTTGTGTCAAGTGACCTACGCATTTAAAAAAAAATACAACTGCATTAATAGATATTTACACACCAAGTGAGCTAAGGTAATGTTTATTCATGAGAAGAAAGTTTAGCTCACGAGCCCGTAAGGGCGAGTGAGTTAATTTCTTCGAGTGAATTAACAATCTTAGCTCACGTGGTTTGTACAATATTTTATTCAATTTTGATGAAATAGTAATAAAAACCATTATAATATGTAATTTTGACAAAACAAATCAGTTAGTAGACTGTGCATGACAATCGTCGATGATAGATGTCAAGTCATCTATTTAAAATGCTTTATTGTCTGTCATTTTAAATGCATTTGTTGCAGAGTGAATTAAAAAATATGTGAGAGTGATTTAAAAAATTTTAATTCACTTGTGAAAAAAGTGTTACTTATAATTTTTGCTATGGAGTTAATAATGACAGTTTAACACGTCAAAATTGAATAAAATTATTTTATTACATTTTAGTTACTATGGCGGAAAATGAAAGATTAGACCCTGCGGGCGGTAAAGTAGCACTTACGGGCGGTAAAGTAGAGCAAAAGCCCGGCGACTGGTAAACAAAATGTGAAAAATACAATTGGAAAATAATCATTACTCTTATTTCAAAAAAAATAGTATCAGTTCAGCCAAATCTGCACTATCTTTTTTTAGAATTGCTTGAGGAATGTTTTCAGAAATTACCTCCAAGCTTGAAGCTTGACATATTTTAAAAAAAAATCACAAAACCAAATAGTTAACAATGCAACGAATCGCCTTATTGTTCTGTGGCATGGTCACCGGGCCACGTAATATTTTCATATACCAAGAAGCTTTAAATGTATTTAAAAAATGATTTAAAAACGTTTCTTTTGATTGCAGTATTTTACACCCGCTATGCGCCGGGCTTAAATTTCGTCCGCAAACGTAAACCTTTTCTTTCGACTCTATACGTAAATAACTATCATTTACTCTCAATAAAACGTAAAATGGCTTGTTAACAGTTCAATTATTATTTACGTAATTAAACTTTTTCGTATTTCATATAGTTTTTGAGATTCGAATGGATGTATAAATTTTCTAGGACACCAGAATATGCCATATTCGCGGGTCACGCTAGAATTATTGAGAATAAAAAAAAGTTTGGCCATGGAAAACAAAATTTACAAAATTGTTTTATACAGTTAATTATCTGTTATTTGTAGTTAAGGTATGTTGCACAAGTTAAGTTAGTTAGAAGTTAGAACTTAGTCACTTGTATCGTGAGCAAAAATATGAAAAATAACCAGATATCATTAATCTTTTTACCTTCCGTCACGTTTAGGTAAGGAAGGTATTGTCTTTGGTCAAAAAATTCGGTGATGAGTTTTTAATGAATAAGCACGTTTTAGGGTCCCTACAATACGAATTTACTATTTTTAAGATGATGTCTGTATGTATGTGTGTGTGTCCGTGTGTGTGTGTGTGTGTCCGTGTGTGTGTGTGTGTGTGTGTATGTGTGTCCGTGTGTGACAAATTTTTCTCCGACGATAACTCCAATACTACAAATCTAAAAATTATAATTCTTTCGTATTCCTCTTCTGTACATCCATATGAAGAGTTGATTAGATTTTGGTTATAATTGATCCACCGGTAGTACCCTTATTTGAAGTTTTTAACAGTTTTTCTTAAAAACACGCAGTTAAATATTATTTTTCGACATTTTGTGATTATCAATATGAAAGAATATCTTATTCTCTATACGGTTTGATTATACAGTTTCGTTCATATTCAATAGATATAGATTTTTAGAGACATTAAGAGAGATTAACTTTCAAAAATTAGTCAGCTTTGTTAAAATTATGGAAACAATAGATATATTTAGAAAAATTTAATTGACAGATATCAATGTCAAATGCAAAACCAAAGTTGAAAGTATAGGGTCAGAAAGTTATGTGTGAATGTGATGGAGTGTCCCTCCAAAGAGAAGAAGATGGAAGGACTGTGTAGCAGAAGATTTGAGTGAGGAAGAATTGTGTGAAGAAGATGCGTTGGACAGGAATGATTAAAAGAGAAGAGTAAAAAACAGCGACCCCTAATAAAATAGGGAAAGGAACTTTCGGTATAGAATTTGTAAAAAATAGTGTGTTCGTGTTATAATTTTATAGGATATACAGAATCTTTTTCAAGGAACTTTTGGTATGGGATATATACAAAATACATCGAATTGACGGAAGTTTTTGTGCTGGCCACAACAGATTTTTTTAAGTATCGTTGAGAATAAAAAAATGGAATTAATAAAATCAGTCTGGAATTAAATTGAAAGTTTTAGTATGACAACTTTAGCAGTTTTTAAGTCATCAGAAATGAACTTAACAGCTTTGATAATTTTTAAATGTTCGAGAAATTAGTTTGAAAGTCTTACAAAAGAAGACGTCATACATTTAAAGATTATGAATAAATATTTATTACTGGAATATTTGTATAGATTTAATTGTTTTATTTGAATTTTATTTATTTTCTTATCGCCTGATAACAATTATTTATTTTTAGTATTATACGGTCTTTTATAAAAAACAAGTAATAATAATAATCATTCTATAAATAATATGATTTGAAAGTCATCTTAGAAATAACAAATAACTCTGTTTTCTTTTATTACAAATGATGCTACATATTTCATACGAGATACAAAGTCATGCCAATCATGCCATGTGTTTAATTTGTACAATGTGTTTACAGAAATGTAAACACAATTTCTTGGAGACGTGCTAAAAAGCTACATAGACTCTAAAATACAAAGTTGTTCTCAAGTTAGTTTACGCATTAGTAATTGGTATTAAAACATAAATAGTTTTACTATTCTATAATTGCATTTGCCATAAAATTTGTAATGTTCTTGTGAATTTTAGAATCACTTATGTTTTCTATTCTAGCACATGAATTTATATATGATGTTTGAAAGATTATCATAAAAAAGACATACATATGTATATGCGGTTTTCGGACTAAACCTTTCGATTCCGTGAATATTATTTCAGTTTTATTTTCAAGGAATTTTAAAATAGATATCAAATTTTATATCTATATTTTTCAACTTTAAAATATTCCAAGTACATTTTTTATTTCATATATTTATAAATAATAAATCATGCATTTAATAACCAACCTTCCAAATTTTTTATTTCCGTTTTACTACTTGAATTTTCTTTTCCTTTTTCCTTAATTTAGTTTTTATCTTTCGTATTACATAGCAAGCTTTACCCTTAATAATTTATTTATCCGCCAAAAAAAGGTGAAACCTAAGTTATTAAATCATAAAAATTATTTTAAAAAATACGGGTTTGGGGGCGTGGGACTGTGATTCGGACTGTCCGAGTTCCTTTCTAATCTACATTAAACTTATAACTTATTTCCAGTTTTAAATAATTAAGGGTCAATCTTACAATCGTACAATCTCCAGTTAAAATTTTTACTTCCAGATAAATAAACAATATTAAATCGGATTATTGACAGCAATGATAAATTTGTAATTTGGCAGTTCATTTCGTTTCAATTTTGATTATTGAACTAAAAGTTAAAAATTTAACCATACAATTACTTAGTTTACATGCAATTTTGAAAACGTTTTGAAATTTTTTTTAGTTTTGAAAACGCCATGTATACAGGGTAGGAATGACGATGGGTACTCGGGTACTCAGAACCTACTCGATAATAATGTACCCGGGTATAAAATTACCCGAAATATACTCGCTGCCCGTTAATTACCCAATACCCTTTAAATACCCAAACAGTTTACAGCTGCCGGAAAGATTGTATCTAAAAGAAAAGTTTTTTATTACCATACCATAGGTAATTAATATAATTTATGTTAAGTTTTTTATAGAGATACAATATATTATTTATTTGTATACGTAAACAACAATTATGAATTTATCGGAATTCGTCATTCCTAATACAGGGTCAAAACAGGTTCGAGGTAACTCAAAACTAGTGGTGGGATCCGGATCCGGATAGTTTTGGTTTCGGATCCAAAAATATCCGGATATCCGGATAATTGAATGTTGAACTATCCGGATGTCGGATCCAAATCTCAGTATCGGATTTTGGATCCGGATCTGAGTATTGGATTTTGGATCCGGATCTGAGTATCGGATTTTAGATCCGAATCTGAGTATTGGATTTTGGATCCGGATCCGAATATGAGTATGAGTATCGGATTTTAGACATGGAAAAACAATCCCTTTTATGTGAAACACGTGCACGATATAAATAAATAGGTATTTCGACACTTGCAATGAACCTGTAACCATTATTTCTCAAATTTAATCTTAATCTCGTTTCCTTTGAAGTATTTGTTGTAATGAATGTTAAAATTTTAGAACTATAGAATTCAATATTCTAAGAAATATCCTTCTCGTATTTGCACCAGCTACCTGTCTATTTTAGAGGGGTATTATAAAATTTATTGCTGTTTACAGACCGGTGTAGAGATAAACAGACCCGCTGTAACGGTTTGAATTTGAACTCACTTCCAGATGTTTGCCTTTACATTCAAAATGATGAATCGGATCCAGAATTAAAATTCGGATCCGGATCCGTAAACAACACATCGAATCCGGATCCGGATCCAAATCGGGATCCGAAGACAAATCCGAGTTAAATTTACGGATATCCGCTTCAATATCCGAACATCGGATATCCGAGGAACCGGATATTTTGAAATCCGGGACTTCGGATCCATGTTTTGTCGGATCCTCACAGCACTACTCAAAACCGTTTTGACACAAATCCCAGTGAGGTCCATAATTTTTTTACAAATCTATTTTTATATAGTTCACGGTACCTAACTAAATTACGGAAATTCCCTGTTGAAAAACAATCTTTAATATTTAATTAATGAAATTATTTGAAAATAAAATTTCGTGTGTAGAATGTGGAAGATGCGGTCCTGGGTACGCATCACCCAGAGAAGCAATGTCCGGTCCAAGGGAAGAAATCATCTACATTATATGTGTGCAGCCCAACCCGGAAAAGTCCGCAAAGAGCGATTATTTAGCTACAGTTGATGTTGATCCCAACTCTGCAACCTATTCCCAGGTAAAAAATCATTTCTCAAATTCTTGCCCTAGGCCTCTCGGTAATCTATAGTGTTGCCACAAGACCAAGACCAGTCTTGGTCTTGGTCTCGTCTCGTCTTGGTCTTGTCGAGACGAGACCATCATCAAGTCTTGTCGAGAAAGTCTTGAAGTCTCGACAAGACTCTCGACTTCAGATCAAAGGTATTTTTTTAAACATATATTCTAAAAGCACTTCAATAACTGAGAATATTGCTGTAAATACTGTTCGAAAATTCGAATAAATAAGAAAGATATTAATTTATCAAATTTTGTAATTTTCTACTTTCATAGTTGTGTTCCAGAAACATTAATTTAAGTAAATATGATGATATAAATATAGAATTTATATGTTATTTTAATGCATCAATATTTTAATTAAATTAAAATTAACCTTTATTTTATAATGTACATGTTTTGTACGTATAAATATGTTGATTTTAATTTAATTTTTGTTTAATTATCAATTAATATATTGGTACGACTGGATATATGAAATACTGACTACATCTTGAAAAATATTTCCAATTTTCAAATAGCATACAAAAATTACATCTGATCTATTATAACAAAAGTAACGTTCCCTGCAGATATACAGTATTTTTCTTTTATTTTTAAAGACTTTATTGTGATTCTTAGAATTTTACGAAAATGCAGTCAATGATTTTAGGATTTCAGGAAAATTCATACATTTTCAACAGATGTACTTCCTATTCATGGGCGTAGCCAGGATTTTTTCTCAGGGTGGGCGAATAAAAATATAGTTAGTCATAATTTGCCAAAAAAAAATTAGTAAAGTAAAGTAAATTATAATAAACGTATTTAGGATAATAATGGTATATTTAATAAAAACTGTAGGTAGTTACATAAACACAATTCTCTAACAAAAACAAAATAAAACTCTTATTTGAAAAACATAAATAAATTATAATACACGCGCTTAAATTTGTAAAATTAGTAAAAAATTAGTAATTAAGAAACTTTAATAATAATAGTTTTACGGTTTAACGAATTATAAATAGATTAACTTTCAAAAATCAGTCAGCTTTACTATAATCATAGAAACAGTTGATATATTCAAAAAATTGTAATTGACAGATTTCAGTGTCAAGTACAATTTACATAATGATCGTTCGTGTTATAATTTTATTGGATTTACAAAAAAAATTCCAAGGAACTTTCGGTATGGAATTTGTAAAAAATAGTATATGTTCGTGTTACAATTTTATTAAATTAAAATACATCAAATTGACGGAAGGTCTTGTGATAGCCACAACAGTTTTTTTATGTACTAAAACTTCTTTTACATATTGTAGAAGGTAGAGTTAAAAATAAAATTAAGGCATGGAGTAAAAAAGGATAGAATTTTTTGGAGATATCTAATAATTCTTCAAATGGTATTTCTTTCTCAAGAGGTTTTTCTTTCTACTTATGAAACCATAATAATGATTCCTCATAAAAATTGTCTATGTAATTCATTTAATTCTTGTATCATCCGTTTATACTTTTCTTTATTACATGGTTTTAAATTTTTAGGATGCAAAATTGTTAGATTGACTAAAGTATGTATTCTGTAATATTTGGATTTGGGTTGGGCAAACCTACCTACTTTTATTACTAGCAGATGTCTAAAAGTGGTTGTTATTGTCTGGTAATATGCAGAATTTATAGCACAGACCGTTGTAAAATTTATTGTTCCATTCTTGGATTTTTACAAGAAAAGAAATGTGTTATTTTTTACCCAATTTTTTTTTTATATTATGTTATATTAGGGATTAGAAAAAACAGTTTGTTGTACACATTTGCGTGCATACAAAGTTTTAAGGAAATTGTTAAGAAGGGCTTGTACATTACTACTTTTATATTTACATTTCCTTTACGACTTTAAGTCAACGTTGATTATTGTTTTCAATTTTTTCATATGAATGAATTAGGTATTTATACAATGTACTTAATTTTCTCAGGGGAGACAAGCGCAAACTTTTGAAATAAAGCAGGTTCTCAATCTGTAGTACGCGTACCAGGGGATACGTGAAAGGCTAGTTTTGTTATCTGCCTATTTAACATTTATTTATTAAAATATAAAAAAATACTACTTTTTTGGAGATTTTTGTCTATTTACTTACTGCTTCATTTTAAACATATACATAACTGTTTAACTATTGCTAATAATTCTGTAGCTAAGGAATTGAAATTATATATTTTGTTTATTAATGAGAAACAACACTCGATATATACGTATATTTTCATATTAATTATTTCAAGAGCTCAATTATCAAGTTGATGATATTCATAGAAAACTTAATAAATATCTCAAATATTATTTGGAATATTTGAATCGCGATTGTACTGGTGTTCTTAGAATTTTATGTACTATTAGATGCGATTATACAAAAATTGATAATGGAAGCAAAGTCGAGAGTCTTGTCGAGACTCGAGACGAGACGAGACTGACATCAAGTCTCGTCTCGACAAGACCAAGACGAGACCACTCTAGTCGAGACCAAGTCAAGACCAAGACAAGACCGACCCCAAGTCTCGTCTCGTCTCGACTTCCGGCAACACGAGTAATCTACACAAGCCCTCGTCTGTAATGAAACATCTCCCACTTCGGATGTAATATACTAATAAACGATCTGTAGTATGCTTGACGGAAGAATGGTATTGCACCCTGTTTCGTTTATTGGTAGTTCAATTCGCTTTATAATCTATGCTGACACCGATTAAAAAACTACGTTTTTCTATGTTAAAATCCGCACATGGAAACAAGACCATTATTCTAACCCTTTTCGACAGTTTTTTTTTTGACATTATTGATAAATCATGTAAATTACACGAGATATAAAAATGTTAAAATACTCACCAATCTATACGAACTATGATGACAGTTCCAAATTATTTCCTGAATAGAGTTATGACCTACGTCGCCTTAGGAACAGATTATATAACCTGTGTGGCAAAAAGAAACTATTTCAATTACGTATGTCGTCGAGAATCATACAATAATTTTTATTGCGTAATGCCATTCTTACTTAAATAATACAAACTACATTTTCTTTTGCTTACTTAACCATAGACTGGTACACCCTCACAAAGTCATAACTTTGTAAGGGTGTAATTAAAAATCATTAATATAATGAGAAAATTTTATTTTTTATATACAGTCATTCAAAAAAGTCTCCGTACGACAGTAGTTTTAATGTATTTTAGGAAAAATAGCAGTCTAAAACCCAATATATTTCGTTTCCTTTTAATCCAAAATGAAAAGCAGTATATTATGTTATTATAAATATAAAATAAACAAATAATTTAATTAATTTATTTATATTATGGGGTAAACATTGAAAGTACTCATAATTTCATGACAAAAAAGTCTCCGTACGATAACCAAAACATTTAAATAATAAACCATTTATTTATGTTTCATAAAGAAATATAATATTTGGAGGGTTTTCCTTTGGTTCTTCCACCAATAACTAAGCGATGAGTCATTGAATCTACCAAATTTTTGGTCACCGATGGCATTATATTCTGCTATTTTACTTGTAATTAATTTGAAATTCTTTTTTGCTTGATATTCCTATTTATTTTAAGAATTTTCCGCACTTTCTTAATCTGGTTAAAGTCTGGAGACTGTGACTAATGATTAAGCATATTTTTCATATTATACAGTACACATTTTCTTATAGACGCGAATTATTTGTTGAATTTTTCTGATGCACGAAATTAAAATTGTCTGTTAAGGCCCTATCTTTCGGCGCTTTGTTTTAAATTTTTAAAATATCGAGGTAACCTTTGCGGAGACGTTTTTGAATGACTGTACATGTTTGCTGTTTTTATGACAAAATACAAATAGTATTCACGTATTCTATATTTTATTTTATTTTAAGGTAATAAGTTGATTAACAGTAGAGAGCACAAAATAGCTACAATAATAGATATCAAAACATTTATAAAAGTTTCGACATCAGTATACCAACAATAACGGCTAGCTCTTCTTCATATTTTCTAGGCATATTTTGTCCGTAGCATATAGAAAAACTAATAGGAGTGTATGTTAATAGTAATTTACGTAACAAGACCTGAAAGTGATACTTTACTGGGTGAGCAAAGCAAATTCCAGAGCGAGCCGTAGGCAAGCTTTGGAAGCTTGTGAACCCAGTATAGACACTTTCAGGTCATGTTGGGTACAATATTTTTTTTTGCGATCCTGAAAAAAGAAAAAAAAGTATTATTTTAATTTTTACTGCGAGCAAATAAGAAATAAATAAACAACTGATCTCCATGGAAACATTTAGCTTTACCGGTCCCGGGATGGATAAAGTACTTTCCGATCCCTTATAGACAACTTTCCGAGCTAGCTCAGCAAAGAAGGACTTTCCGGTCTAAATAGTGATCAGAAAGAGCTCATTTTCTGGGCGATAGCGAAAAAATTTAGTTTCTAATCTGGTACACCAGGGACATACCGACCAATTAATAATAAAAAAATAATAATTACTTTATTTGAGAAAACCAGCAGACGTTGAAGGTGTGTACTGTCTTCGCGTATACTGAAACAAATTTACATGCAGTGTCAATTCAGTAGAGTGCCATACATAAACGATTAGCGACTTAAAATTGTGTAGGGTCAAATTGATCCTGGTGCACCCGTCTAGGGTTAATATTGTTTTTCTCTGCGTAGGTGATCAGTCGTCTGCATACAGGCAACGTAGGAGACGAACTCCATCATAGTGGTTGGAACGCCTGTTCTAGCTGTTACAAGGTCGAAAAAGGATGTAGCAAAGTTCCTATTAGAAACAGATTGGTTCTACCGGCAGTAACATCTGACAGGGTGTACATTATTGATACAGGGAGTGATCCACGAAAACCCAGAATGCATAAGGTAAGAAAAATAAGAATAATAGTAATAATTTTATAGAGAAATCCTCCTCACCTATTATGTTCTGAAACATGCTACAACACATCATTCTACTGCTATAATTCGAAATACTTAAATTTGTCACTTCTTCAAATGATCTCGAAGTTCAGTCAGTGAAGAATATTTGAAAAATTCAGAATTCGTTTTATACATACATTATTAAAGATTTTTTTAAACCAGTATATAGGTATATATATATATATATATATATATATATAAATGAAAAAGCAGGTCGTAGGCGTTTGACATGGGACAACAGTTTTTCCTTGCGCAAAACTTCCCATTTAATTTAAGACAAAAATATTTCAAATAAATGTTGTAGAGAATTACATTTTAATCTGTATCACTGATAGTGATATAGCTGTAGAATTTAATTCTCTACATTTATTTGAAACATTTTTGTCTAAAATTAAATGGGAAGTTATGCGCAAGGAAAAACTGATTTCCCGTCTTAAACGCCTATGGCCCACTTTTTAATTAACACCCTGTATATTTTAGGCCCATTCGATAGAGGATTTTTCTGAATTCAACCATGTAATCATTTCATATCCTTACATAACAAAAATAATGAGTAAAATTCAATTAAAATTTATGTAAATTTTATTTTTAGTTATTTTTCAGTAGGCTAAAAATATATGTATACCATCCCATTTAAATATACATATACAGGGTGTTATGTAAGTAAGTGATCAACGCTTAACCAATTGTAGAACTGACCCCAAAGATAGTAAATCTGGCAATAATTTTTGTTTAACATACTTTCTACAAGAACTAGAGGCCTTTAAAACTGACCAATCACGTCATAGTTCAAAACTTTATAGAAAAGTAAAAATCAATGTGTTCTCTGGAAAAAATATTGATTGTCAATCTGACGTTAAATGTTTTTTTGCATAGACGTACAATTTATATTCTGTTTTTTTGATATTTTCAAAATACCATTTACCTACACCAACCAAGAGTATGCAGACATGCATATGGTTTATAGCGAGACATTACAAAATAGTCATGCTGTTGTAAGACGGTACAGAGAGTTATTTCCAAATAGACGTCAATGATTTTATGTCATTTGTGACAGGTATCACATTTTTTCCAGAGAACACATTGATTTTTACTTTTTTATAAAGTTTTGAACTATGACGTGATTGGTCAGTTTTAAAGGCCTCTAGTTCTTGTAGAAAATATGTTAAACAAAAATTATTGCCAGATTTACTATCTTTGGGGTCAGTTCTACCATTGGTTAAGCGTTGATCACTTACTTACATAACACCCTGTATATTTAGAATATAGAATAATTCTATCTATACCACTGAAATATATACTAACTGGAATGCGCGTACGAACCGTGACTGTGAAGCATATTGAAAGCCTGCTGCTGGAGTAGTCGGCAAACATCGAGACAGTTCGTGAGTAGACGGAAGCCTGCTGCTGGAGTAGTTGGCAAACATCGAGACAGTTCGTGAGTAGACGGAAATTATTTCGTGTGGCGCATGTTTAAATAAATGAAGCATAATATGAAAACAAAGCGATCAGCTATGATACGAGTTATTCGGCTAGGTTCGGTTCGGCACGAACGTGCGCGAACAGGACCAGCCATTATTGTTCAATGAGCTTCAGTGCAGCGTACGCTGATAGGTAGAGTATGCGAGTTCCAGTTAGTATATATTTCAGTGATCTATACCTATTGCGTTTCAAGTAAAAATATAAACGCTGGTTTAGATAGGAAAATAAATTCGTTGACAAATCGACAGAAAAAGTGATATTTAAATTTTTGATTTCGACTTTGTAATCTATATTATTCAGGTATTGTACAATTTTTACATATACAAATTTTACCACAGACAAAATTTGATTTCACAAATTTATATTATTTATTTAATGATAAAAACAGTAGGCTTTCACGCGTCATCTGTTATTTTCCTGTAAGCCAAACAACATTCAAATCAGTGATTGGTAGTATTTATTCTTAATTAGGATCAGGTTGAATAAGATTAGACTTGCTAAAACAAAAAAAAAAAAAAAAAAAAGGTAGTTTTTTGAATCATATTTAAATTGATGAACAAAATAATTCGTGAGCAGATTTTTCCTTTTCTACACTTCTATTCCAGTCATACTTCATTCATTTATTTAAGTATATTACAATGCAACTTGTTATCTTTCTGTCACTCATTTAAAGATCCATTTATTTATTTGTCTCAACTGTTTATTCAAATATTTAAATTGCTTGGTATATTTATAACCTTGGCTTCTAATTTCATACTCATATGGAGGCCTACTATAAATTTTGAATTGCAAATAATATGTATTTCCATACAACAAAGAAAAGAAATCGATATCTAGTTCTTAAATTTAGAAATTAAAATATAAAGACTTTCCAAACATATAAAAATCTTAGCGGCCATTTAAAAGTTTCTCTACTGCCCGGTTTTTCAGTCACGGTTTAAACCAAAATTTTGGTTCAAGTTCAGGTTCAGGGTTTAAAGTGTTTTTCAGTTTGGCTTAAACCTTGAACTCAGCTCAAATTTGACATGAACGTGAACCGTCAACGTTTCTAGCTTAAGTATCGAATTTTTTGTTCAATGGAATATTTTGACAGTAATTTGGTAATTCATTTATTAATTTTGACATATTTTGTTGACATATTGATATCTTGTCATATGTATGTATTGGCGTTACAATAAGGTAGGTACCTATTATAAATAGAATAATATGAAGAATGAAAATATTGTTAATTTTATCGAATACCTGGACCGAGATAGGATACCAAAAATGATACGACCTACAATAATAAGGTTTGTTTAACGGGATAATTTCGATTATTTTGTAAGATATCGATTAAAGAAATGAAGTTATGCGAGTACTACAAGGAATTGTACCAAATACGTTCTCGTACTAATTGGCCAATAAAAATATATAAAATACATTAATATTCAGGAATTCAGCGGTGCCACCTGAACACATGCTACTTTTAACATTTGATTTTTTGCTGTAATTCTTAAATTTTATTAATTAAAATGGTAGGTAAAACTTGAATAAGAAGACTACTACCAGTAGATTAAAAAAAACTTTTCGTTTACAAATTTTTATTTTGAACCTTTCTTTTAATTTTCATACTTCTTTTTAAATACAATAGAATTTCGACACCTATATTAATTAATTTGATTAGTAATTTCTTCCCAACACTTTTCTTTGTCCTTATAAAATATTTTTCCCGTCTTTCTACGTTCCTGAATACCATATCTATCAAAATATCTATGTTATTCAGGGTAAAAATTTGTAGCTTATAATTTCCATCAATATTTTCCATTTTTACTTCAAGAATAATACTTAAATATGTCAGCGTGGAGTGACGGAGTGTCAAAAAGACATTAATTATCGAAAAATTGAATAAAAGCGTCAATTACACAGCACATCTTCAATATTATGACATTTGTTTGAAGTTCAACTGAACTAGTTCAAATATACACATTATAAACAAAAAATAGTTCAGGTTCAAGTTCAAGGTTCAACTGAGCTGAAATTCAAAGGGCCACTGAAAAACCGGGCATAAATGTTGAAGGGATAAAAATAAAGACGATATAAAGAGATCACATTCTGATGAAAACTTTTAAATATCTCTTAGGTGATAGAAGGCAGCGAGATGCAAGCCTTCGATTGTTCAACCCCCCATACAACTCACTGCCTCCCATCGAATGAAATCATGGTATCCATCATGGGCGATACGAAGGGCAATGGCAAAGGAGATTTCGTCCTTATCGACGCCGAGACATTAAAGGTCAAAGGTAACTTAATTGCACGATTTATTCGTGTTATCTTTCACTTCACTTGCAAACTCCTTCATCCCACATACATTTATTTTTTATATCTTGCTTGTTTTTCATTACAATGATTTACATTTGAGTTACATTTTTTGCTTTGTTGGAATTCTTTGACTTGAAACTTGAAAGAATAATTTTTGATTTATCATCGGTTCATTCTTTCATATTTTTTGCATGGTGTATACACATTTTTCTTGAAATGTTTTTCATTTTATAAAAAGCGCGCCAGACACTTTTAAATTGAATATAATCTCTCATGCGTACTTAACTTACTTCGCTTGCCGGTATTTTTGCCAAATATACGGCTAGACTTCGTTTTATTTTTTATCGATTTACTTTTTTAAACTGAAATATTATTTAAAGCAGGGATTTGTTAACTACTGGATGGAGCGAGTGAATCTTTACCATGTATCCGGCCAGATCGACAGAGATAGTCATACATAATTCCGATTTGTTGTCTTTGTTTCCGTTACTTGTCATATCTTTTGTTTGACAGGTTTGATAGATTTTAGGTTATTCTTGATATCATTATTGAAATATAATTATTTTAATATATGAAAATGGTTCGAAGGTGTTGTGTTGAAAATTGTGTATCAAAATATGTGATGAACGGTGCTGTGTCGTTTCATTAGTAAGTTATGATTAAAATTATGATTTCTTCAAAAAAATAATTTGACAAATAAACGACTTATATTCTTATAGGTGTTCTAATTTAGCGTTTCATTAGATGTATTCGTACTTATTTCACGTTTCATGATCAAATATACTTAAACACAATTAATTTTTGACGTGAATTTGACAGATGTGAATATGACAGACATGAATATCAAATTCACTTGTCTAAAGTGGAATTATCTATATCTTTCTCACTCACACTTCCTGTGTTCTCTCTTAATCTAGCCGGGTACACAAGAAATACATATATCGATATACACTTGCTCCATCCAGTAGTTAACAAATCCCTGATTTAAAGCTACCGTATGTTTTTAAATGTACACGATAATTACCTCTCGCTAAGAGATTTTAGTGAATAAGCACGTTTTAAGGTTCCTAGAATCCGATTATACTATTTTTACCATAATGTGTATATGTGGATGTATGTGTGTGTGTCTGTGTGTGTGTGTGTGTGTGTGTGTGTGTATTTGTGTGTGTCTGGATGTTGGAAGGACGATACCTCAAAAACTTCTTAAGACCTCTTCAACTACGTATTCCTTAATCTGACTGAATTGGAAGAGCTGAAAAGGTTTGGTAACAATTGGACAACCGGAAGTAGTAGTTTCTTAAAAAATTCTTCTAAATATTATGTTTTGAAAATTTTTGTTATTATTAATATTGAAGCACATAAAATTCTCCATCTAATGCACTTAAAAATTATATTATACCTTCTATAGATTTAGAGATAAAGAAAATATACTATATAGAATAATCTGTTGCAATAAATCGCACAGTCCAGACTATATCAAGGAAATCAGTTGTCAAATTCAAATGTTCGTAATTGACAGATAAATGTCAGTGTCAAAATTCAACAGCTTTACTGACATTATTGAAAGCTTTTTCTGGGAAGTACATTTAACATTACTTATTGAATTATTTATTAAATTATTTATTAAATATTTGAGCATTTTAGAAGAGTAAGACAAGATTCCGTGCAGAATGAAAGAATAGATATAATTAGAATTATTTGTTTGTAGAAGAAATGTCAAATTCGATACTTTGTAACAAAACGGAAATGGCGAGAGGTATTGTGCTGGCCACAACAGATTTTTTTTTTTTAAGAATGAATGAATAATAAAAAAGAATTCATAAAAATTAATGTTATCAAAAATCTAAACTCAAAATTATGATCACTTTTTTCAAGGCACTTGGACCAACGGGAAGATAGCAAACTTCGGCTATGACTTCTGGTATCAACCCTATTTCGACATCATGGTCTCCAGTGAATGGGGTGCTCCACGTATTTTCAAACGTGGATTCGATCCTTCAGATGTGCTGGACACTTCTGTCTATGGAAGATCCCTAAACTTATTTTCTTGGAGCAAGAGAGAATTGCTCCAGACCATCAATTTGGGAGAAGATGGTATTGCACCGCTAGAAGTGAGATTTTTGCATGATCCTAAACAGCCGATTGGGTTTGTCGGGTGTGCGGTCAATGCTAACGTCTTCAGGTGAGATTTTTTTTTTGATATTTCAGTCCAGTTTGTATAATTGGTCTAACTAACATAACTTTCGTAATTTAATTGCAAATGACAGATAAATAACTGTTTAAAATGATGGTGCAAATTTTATTTTATCTAATTCCGTTTTAAAAAGTTGAAGTTTACCTTGTCACTTTTTAATAATAAGTTTTGTAATAGTATATTGTAAAACATGTGAGGAAAGGGCATCATTGTAAAATGAATACGAAATTTGGAACACGAGCGATACCGAGTGTTCTAATCGTACGAGTTTTGCAATGTCCCTTTTCCACGTGTATTACATACTATTTTTTTCAATATTACATATGAAAATTATATTTTTTATATGTATTGAAGTTATTACTTTCCTCACTTGTGAGGGAAGTGGTTACTATCACAACTAAATTAAGTGAGGAAAACGTCATTTTCACAAGTGATGAAAAAAAATCTTTACATAGTTGAGTTACGTAAAGGAAACTACGAAACTGACAAATGATACAAAAAGAAACCAGAATATATCAATAATGATTTCTTTAATATCATTTTATGAATTATTGATTCACACCCAGTTCCTCTACATCAGAAGGAAGATCTACTTCGGTTTCAGAATACATTCAGAACTGTTTTCAATGATGATACGCATGCACAGACATAAGCATTAAATTAAAAAATTAAGTAAATTGATTTTGAAATATGTATGTTGAGCTGTAATAGAGAAACTTAGAATTTTGTGTATTTTTAAAAATTTGTACATAATATATTACGAAAACGTGATATTGTTTGACTCACATATTTGCTCCTCTCTTTTTGTTAATGTGCAAGTTTATTGTGGATATTAGTACTATTTCGTAAAAATGATAATTCGCATTTTTTCATAATCGTGAAGAATATTTTAAATAATAATGTAATAATATTCCGGTCTATTTATCTGCATTTCATAACTATGATAAACAAGAACGAATGGTGTTTGTTATTAATTATTAATGTTACATATTTTTGTAGATTTTACCGTAATGATGAAGATGAATGGATCACAGAGAAAGTAATTGATGTACAACCAAAGAAAGTATCAGGATGGGTAGGAGATTATATTCAAGGTATTACTACTGTTTTTCATTTGAAATGCTTTACTATCATTTAATTTTGTTTTAATTTTAAGAAATATTTTAATATTTATATTTATCAAAACTTATGCTTGGATTTCAATCTATTTTCAGGAATGATAACAGATATCTTGATCTCTCTCGATGACAAATATCTGTACCTAAGTAACTGGTTACATGGAGATGTCAGACAATACGATATCTCAGATACAGCGCATCCAAAACTTACAGGCAAGTACACAATCCTTTCTTCTACAAACAAGAAAAAAGTACGCTTTTGGAATGTCATTTGGTACGCTAAACTAATGGCCCTACTCTATTATAGACAAAACTGTGAGTCTCAGAGTTTTGTGAATCTGTAAATAATGAACCAACACAACGAAAGCTGCCAACCTTATATATAATAATGGGTCCATAAACCATAACAAAAAATAATAAAATGTACGCTTTGTCCTTAAAGTACTACTCAATAAATAACGAATAAGAAAACTAAACATTTTTTTTTAATAATAATTTTGCGAGATATTTAAGTTTATTTCCAGTGCCACAGATGACGTCACACTATTGGTATCTTTTTCGCGCAGCCTACTACAGAAACTGGTGTGCGAAACATAGCTATAGGTTTCTTTAAAAATCAAATGCAGTTATACAAAAAAACAATTATGACTTTTTGAGACCACGAATTGCTTTAAAATTAAAGGAACTTTTATTTAAAATTTAAAAAAAAATGGTTTATGGGCCCATTTTAAATTAATCAACAAAAATAGATTTGTTTTGTCAGTTTTTACAAATTTACGGATCTGTCAGATTTACAGTCTATAAAGTAGGTACTTTGTATAGCAATGTATTGTTTCTTAACAGTTACCTACAATCAATTTTTTTGGAGAAATACACAAGTTATTAACATTTAAAAATCCATTAAAGTTTTTGATTGTAGAAAAAAAAATTTGTACTCGTATATCTCTGCAGACATCAATTAGTCGCTACGCTCGGGCGAAAAATCGCTAGACACATTCTGCAAAGATATACTTCCAACCCTTGATATACAATAACTTTTTTTAAGAATCTTTATTAGGTTTGTTCGCACAACAAAAATATGCAACTAATTGCTAATTTTTCTGGTTTCAAACTGATTAGAAATTTTTGGAGTGTGCGAAAAGAATTAAAGATTATTGTTATTACTACCATCTGGAGGGAACAGAATTTTTTTATCATATGCTGATTGTTGTTGTTGACATTTGTCATTGTCACATAATCATATTATAAACTTACTTTATTGTTTAAAATTTACTTCCTGCGTTTATTTCTGGTTTTCTTAAATTTATACTCAAGAATCTGCATGACAATATAGCAAATATTTAGTGGTTTGGAAGAATTTATAATAAATGTTAATATTCCTCGCTCTGGCTAGTACAAGTGCATGTAGGAACAACAATGCTCGCTAATAGCTAAAAGTTTCAGTCGGCATGCCACAAACTAAAAATTTCTTTAGAATGGCAATGGCGGACTATTCTGACGGTTGAAAACTGATCAGGGATTGAAATATTTTGTTGAACGAACAAACGATTTTTAATCGTAGATTTAAAATGTCTGCTGTAAGAACATTTTTAAAGTGATGAGCATGCTCACCTAATATATGAAACGGTATCGTTACGACTTAGATAAACTACATAAAATATTAATCTAATCTTTAATCTATCCATTACTTAAATATCAATTTCCATCAAAATTAAACACCCAGTAGAAATAAAATATTATTTTTATTTTTTTTATTTTGAAGGTCAAGTATTCTTAGGCGGTATGATCCTCTCAGACAGCAAAGTGCGGGTCCTCGAAGACCCAGAACTTTTTTCCCAACCCTCACCCGTTGTTGTGAAAGGTAGGAGGCTTCACGGAGCTCCTCAGATGTTGCAGTTATCCTTGGACGGCAAACGTCTTTACGTCAGCTCATCCTTGTTTTCCCCCTGGGATAAACAATTCTATCCTGACACCATGGAAGAAGGATCCTTTATGGTCAAATTGGATGTGGATATAGAAAATGGAGGAATGAAATTAGACGAAAATTTCTTGGTGGACTTTGGACGGGAACCTGAGGGTCCCGTATTTGCCCATGAAATGAGGTAAGATTTTCTCAAATTTTTAATTTAATTTCAAATGACAAATACCTGTTTACATTGACAGTGCAAATTTTGAGTCTACCTAATATTCTTATAGCCGAGACAAATGATGAATGCTAATGATAATGAAACACTAATTCGTAATTTAACATTTCGTGTCATATTTCAATAATTATATTAATGGTCTTTATAAACGTAATTTCAATTGTAATGATCATTGTGTCTCGATGATCTTTTTAGTACTTGATCGTAAGTATTCGGCAATAATCGCCAAACAGATACCGTCAAAATGGCGTCATGATTTTAAATTGTAATTGTAACCTCAATAATGCCACAAATAAACAATAACAATGTTCTAAATTTGATAGTTTTAACCAAACAAATTTATTACGTTTACTTCAACAGTGAAATTTGAATTCAAAAAGATTATCTATTAATGATAAAGTGAAAGAAAATAGGAAAATTGCAAAATTTGTCAAATGACATTGGATGGCAATCTGCGCATGCGCACCAAATTAAATTTATACGAGGTCTGTCCGAAAAGTATCCGACCTTCTTTTATATTTCCCCGCTGCTGTTATTCTGCGTCATCGGGCTGGTTGCATCCTTCGAAGTAGTCCCCATTTGATTGAAGAATACGCTTCCAACGGCCTTTCTACTTTTGGAAGCAGTCTTGGAACTCGTTTTTTGGTGTTGCCTTTAGAGCATTTGTCGTATTAATTTCGACTGTTTCTTTGTCGTCGAATCGGTGTCCTTTGAGCGACATTTTTATTCTTGGGAACAGCCAAAAGTCGATGGGAGATTTTCATCATTATTGACCATTTCCAAATTGTCCTGAGCGATTTCAAGGCGAAGGTTTTTCTGTTCCACCGTGAGCAATTTCGGAATGAATTTCACACACGAACCATTTGCAAATTTTCAGTTAAAATCTTCCAAACACTAGTTTTCGGTATTCCCAGATCATATTCTAGTTCTCGCACAGTCAATTGACGATCTTCATTGATCACAAGTTGGACACGTTCGATATTATCCGGTGTTTTTGTCGTCGAAGGCCGCCCAGAACGTGTGTTACTATCAACAGATGTGTGGCCATCTTTGGACCGTTTATATCAGTCTTTTATTTATGTTTTGCTCATACACTCGTCCCCATATGCCGTCTTCATCATTTCGATGGTCTCCACACAACTCTTTTTAAGTTTTAAGCAAAATTTAATGCAAATTCGTTGTTCCGATCTTTCCGTCATTTTTTACAATAGCAAAATGCGACAAACGTAAAAAACACTTTGTAAACAAACGCATTATGCACGTAAACTAAGGCGATCCGACCAAAACTGCGGCATCTAGGGAATTCGTGAAGCTTTACAGTTGACATTCGTACCCGGCAGAGGGCGCTAAATTTGTCAGGCGCGAAGATATGAAGGAAGGTCGGATACTTTTCGGACAGACCTCGTATATCGTCTAACAGGTATTAATAATTAAGAATTACGTTCAATTACTGTTTATGCTAATGATCATTAATATTTGTCGTCTGCCTCGGGTATTATTCTCATAATTCCACCGTGACCTCTTTACTACCTTATTTAAATTTTAATTGAAATATTAAAAAAAAGTTTTTAGAAGATTTAAACACTTTTTCCAAACATTAATCTCGCAAGTTTATATTCCTTTTTATAAATGATGCTTTGCAATTAATATATTTCGTTTCACAAAGTTTTTATATTAATCTCTACCCATCAAATTTTCATCTTTCAACTTTCTTCTTATTAATATTATCATTAATATATTTTTCCTATTCTATACTCGTAAATATTGTGAACTTTCTTTGATAAAACTTATATTTGGCTAATTAAATTCTTGTCGTCTGTAGCTGAAAATCAGAACATACCTTTCAGTTCGTCTGGATAAACTACACAATTAATTTTCTCGTCGATTACCCAGCAACTTCTTACTTTATAATTACCCGAGTGAAATAGTCGTTGGAACTTAATTAAATTTTCATCTTTGCTATTCAACACAATATGCCTGATCACGACCAAAACAAGAACAAGAGCTACTAGTCAGACATCGAATAGCTACGCGATAGAATTCCAAATACGAAAATTGAAAATATTAATAAAATCGATTGAGACATTTTTTGATAAAAACGTTTATGTATTTATAAAACCTATTATAAAAAAAAAAACATAACCATTGTACTTAGGTAAGGGAGGTATAGGGGTCGTGCTAAAAATCGCATACTTTTGAAATTTCACATTTTGTCAGTTTGTATAATGTGTATTGTGACTTTATACGAATACCGAAATATAGACATGTGTTCTCAAACTCAAAATGGGTACGGGAAATAGCCAATTACTAATTAAAACATATGATGTTTGTTTTCCCATCTAGTCGGTACATATATCCGTTTTAGAATCACTAATTTTCCGCACTTTTTACAAAAATAACTATTTCTAACTTATACAGGGTGTTCTGAAAATGGGTGAAAAGCTTCAGGTAGAACGATTCTTTGATTAATTCTGAGTCGATAATCCTAATGCAAAAAAATTGTACGGCTCTTCCTAAAGCCACACGAGCTACTTAAAAGAAATGTAAATTTGGCAACACCGAATCAAATTGTTATAGAAGTTATCAGGTAGCTATGCAAATCAGTATGAATTTTAGGTCAACATTATTTTGACAGGTACACTCAGTGGAAATTCAAATTGGGAATTGAATTTATTTACTTAAGATGACAGCTTTGCTTTATTAATTAAAAAAAATTCAATGTAAACGATATTTTATGTAGTAATAAAAATAACAAAAATAATAATACATATTAGCGTATTCGTTAAAGGTATACATTCTAATTATCCAATGTTACATTCACCATACAAAGAGAAATAAATTATAAAATCAAATAAACTGATAACGTCAAAATTTGACAAATTATTTATAATTTCTGTTTCAAACAAAAAATTGTTTTATACATGATTGTCGTACGTATTCAAATTTAAAAAAATCTGTTTTAGAAAAGTTAAAATTTTAAAGATTTGATTAGCTACATAGATCAAATTTTACACAATTCTTCTAGAATGTAAAGAGCAATGATATTACGTAAAAGATTTTTAACAAATCGCTTAGTTCTAGTTGCACATTTACAAGTTTGATGGCTTCGTGCGGCTTTACGAAGGGCCGTACAAATTTTTTGCATTAGGATTAGGAACTCAGAATTAATCAAAGAATCGTTCTACTTGAAGCTTTTCACCCATTTTCAGAACACCCTGTATAAGTAATAGTATATTACATCCGAGATGGGAAAAGTTTTATTACAGCCGAGGGCTTATGTATATTATCAAGAGGCAAAGCCTCGAGGTGAGATAAAGCGCGAGGCTGTGAGGAAACTCCCACCGAAGTTATGTATACTATTTTATTCACAATCATCCTCATTTTAAATCAACAATTTTCAAAATAAATCAATGAGTTATAACCTTTAATAATATTAATATTTTTGACAGCTCTCTTAAAATTTGTTTAGCCTACTTAATTATAGGGATCTATGGCAATGTTGCTAGGCAACCCACACACAAACATTTCCATCACAAGAGATGGAATGAAATCTGTTATATCCAACCCAAGAGATTGTCATTAAAGTTAGGAATGACATTTCCCAACCTCCAAAATGTTAGGAATCGGTATATTACTATAGTGATTGTGAATAAAGGACTTTTTAGATTTTGCGTTCATAATGAAGTCATTACGATACGCAATTGCGTATCGTAATGGCCTTCATTTCGATACGCATTTTTTTGTTTTAGAAGGTTGGTACTAGATGACTTTTACACTACAAATACTTAAATTTAACCTTCAAATGTTCAAATAAATAATAATTGAATGTGGTCAGTTCAGTGATACCAACTACAACATTTCACTTGCAAATTTCCTTAAATTGACTCGGTTTAATATTAGCAGTTTTTTACAATATTTTAGTATGTAAAAGGCGCAAAATCTAAAAAATAGTATAAAGAACTCATTTTATAAGACTTTTTTTCGCACTTGTCAATTAGAAAACTCGCCAAGGCTCGTTTTCTAAACTTTGACGCGTGCGAAAAAAACATGTCTTATAAAACTTGTTCTTTAATATACTATTTCCAAACGGTAGTTACGTGTGAGACACATACTATGTTTATCAATACTCAAAACCGTTTTGACACCGTATACGGGTATACCGTGAGTATTTTTTAATGTAAAACATTGAGTTTGTCATATCCATGGTTACGACTTGACATTTGATTGACAGCAATGTATTTGCCCGTTCCATTTAAAATGAAACATAGGGAACGAATTTGACATATGACAAGACGTCAATAGAGGTTAATTTTGTTTAAATAATTATACCTGCATTCTAAATTAAAATTAGTTGTAGAAAAATTATAGTATGCACCTTGTGTCCGAGTGGTTTTCGGACACGGCTAAATTTCTTACAATATTTAAATATAATACTTCTGTCAGATTCGTTCCCTATGTTTCATTTTAAATGGAACGGGCAAATACATTGCTGTCAATCAAATATCAAGTCGTAACCATGGATATGACAAACCCAATGTTTCACTTTAAAAAATACTCACGGTATGGCGTTTTCAAAACTAAAAACATTTTGAAAACGGTTTCAAAACTGCATTTATGTAAACATGGTATAAGACTAAAAAAAAAAGAAATTTCAAGTAAAATTGCAAATGAAATTGGTGAAATTCCTATCTCATGCTTCTTGTAAGAAAACAGAAAACTTATAATTAAACAAGAAAACCGTAAAAGTGTTTGCTAGTATTAAAATTTATAGCTATAATATCCAAATCTGGAAATTACAGCAGAAGGAATAAATTATTATCCTGATTTACGTTCGCACCTATAAATCCAAAAACAAATTACCTCTAAAGGAACGACTTACGACTTCCATTAAGTTTAAATCGTTTTATTAAGACTTTTCACGAAAAATAACATCGCCTTTAGAGTTAATTTCCCGAACTTGAATTCCTCTCACCGCTCGAGAGATAGCGGGAACTTTTCTCTTTAAGTTCCAGCGTCATTCTCACGCACCGCGACGTCGACGTCGAGCGTCGTTTCAGCCCGAGTAGCTGCAAGACTCCTCAAGAGTCCTTGTTAATTGCTAACGACGGTGTCTACAGTTTTTCTAAAGTTGCAGGTCACCGAACTTTGGTTTGTTTAAGAGTAATACCATACACTACGTCAGCTTTTGTGCTTTTCAGGTGGAAAAAGCTTACATGTGTGTTTTGTGCCTTTTGTTTTAAAAAGAGATTATGCTGTGTTCTCTCGTACTAGAGAATCTAGAATGAGAATGCTTTTAAATGTCTAGAGAATGAGAGCGACATTATGTAGAAGCACTGAGGTCCGGTATTAAAAAAAAGTTACTTATATTTTGTCATATGAAAATATGACTAATTTTAAATGATTTTGTAACAAAATATTTTTAACATATTCATATTCATAATTTTAATAAAAACTATTGGCGGTATAACGATATGACATAACAACAGTACTCCTAAGGAAAAATAATATAATTTTATATTATTGAAAATTTGTGAAAATAAAATCCAGATATTTATATTAGCTCTGTTCGATGAGAAGTGTTTGAAGTGCAGATCAGAATAGTGCAGTGCAGTGTAGTGTACACTAGTTCAGTCTAATTCTTGTGGTTTAATAAAACACACTAGTGTATATTTGGGCAAGTTTGCTCAGTTGTTAGTAATCAAGCCAAGCGTAGCCAAAGGTGTAAAAGGTTAGGTTGCTTATAAACACAGTCATATCATAAAGCTGCAAAGAAGTGACTGCAGAAATGTCTGTTTTAAAGAGCATAATGTTTGAACTAATAAACGATTCTGACGAAGATCAATCATCACTTGATTCTTCATCAGATTCAGAGACAGATATATTAATTAATTCTTTATATAACAAAACAAAGAGAATATACTATATCTGAATCCATTATTTTATTTTCTCAATGTGTAAAATTTTAGGTTAATAAACAGATGTGTAGATAGGATAGAATTAAAATATCTACCGAACAACATTTAGTTACCCCCACTCCTAGTCTGCACTTTCTACACCACCTCGCGAGTCAGGTCTGAAACGTGAGCACTAGTTCTTAAAATTTTTGTCATCGAATAGCTTGCCAGAAGCTGCCCGTTTCTCATAAAACATGTTAGTGTAAGAAAGTTAACACTAGGGCGGCCTAGTACATGTCATCGAACAAAGCTATTATAATTCTATATTACATGAACATGTATGAAACTATTAATTTTTATTAAAATAATAGTTATTTATGTATCAAGGTACTGAAGTTTTACTTTTTAAATAAATAAATAAACCATATGAGTGATAAAATGGAACTTCAGTGCCGAGTTGCATATTAAATTTTAATTGAAATTGAAAATTTGTGAAAATGAAAGGAATATTTAATTTTTATGATGCTAACCTTAGACCAGGAATAGAGGGGAGGCAGGGCATGCTATGTATTTCGCCGTAAGAAGACTTTCCAAATCATCATAGCGACTTTCGACCTTATTGACACGTCAAAGTCAGCTGCAATCGCCCAATCGACCAGATGTGTCACATACGTGTGCAGTCGAACGAATAAGTTTTCAAAATCAACAAGCGTCACCCAACGTTATCAATCATTATTTTGACTCCTGGCGTTCTTTGAATACATACGTCTTTAGTTTGATTCATAGTTTTCTTAGTTTTAAATTGTTTTATTTGTGTTATGGATAATCAAGTGTTTATTTAGATTTGGTCAACTGTAACATAACAATATTTAACTGGTCGACTAGCGATTCCAGCTGATTCAATAAGGGTCAAAATCGCAGAGATGATTTGGAAATATACGCGTGAATATGCCTTGTCTCCCCTCTATTCCTGGTCTAAGATGCTAACCTCCGAACATTGAGGTTATTGTAAAGAACACTCAAAATTATGTTTTATTTCAATATTCTTCATCGGAATTAACTAGTTCGTTCTTGTAAATATTTTTTGCCATTTTAGGTATAATTTACTATTATACGTACACCTACCCAAATTATCTTACCTATACAATAATTATTATAAGGTTGGCAACACTGAATTTGCTTGAAATCGTCGTATAATGGATTACTCTAGTGTCGATTTCTGCGCTTTTAATGACGATTTCAAATAAAATATATTTATTAGAAATCTTGATAACAACAGATTTTGACTTTGACAAGGTTGAACAATAGTTTTCTGAAAGTGTTAGTGCCAAATTATTAAAAAAAAAAAAACATTGTAAACAAGATCTCTCCTATGATCTACGATGACACTCTCACTGTTAACATGATTGGATGACAGCTGACAGATGTAATTTAAGATCTGATGTCACATACAAAATTAAAATAGTCAATTTTTTAACGCGTTGACTGCGGCATTGGTCGCCGGGGACCAATAACTAGTATTTGTCTAGTGCGGCACCACTTTTCATAAAACTTCCCCAAATTAGGGATCTTATATCTTTTTAACTAAGGGCCCTAGAAATATTTTATATGTAGCTACTAAAAGTTCTTGTCATATATTTTATAAATTTCAAATAATTCGTTATTGGTTTTCGGCGACCAATGTAAGTTTGAATGCACATCACAAGTAGTATCGTGTTAGTTTTACAGTGACCCAGAGTCAAAGAAAACAAATATTCGGCCCGATTCTGTAAGAAGAGTTACTAGAATAAAGTTACTAAAATAGTCTTTAAAATGAAGGTCAGTTACAACTACAGTAACTTGTTATTTTTTGTATTCTATAAGCACAGAGTCATTACAGTTTTAGATACTTAGTTGTTAAACAAGTTATTACGCTAGAGACTAGCCAAACGTAGTATTTAAGGTGTAGTAACCTTTCAGAATGGCTGGAATTTGGATGAATTTTGAATTTAATAGAGCACTGGCAGCTTTGGAAAATCGGTATGTATAAAAAAGTAACTGTAAATAATTTTCGGTAACGTTTATTTATGAAATTGGAAAATTTATTTGATAAATTTATATTTTTATTTCACAGAAGAAGAAATAGGTTAGAAAATAGATTGGTAAGAGACGAGAGTAATCCTTTCTTAATTCCGGATATAAAATTTTAAAAATTGTTCCGATTACCAAAACCAATTGTACAAGATCTTATTGAAAAAGTAACTCCGTTAGCGGAACCTTCAATAAGATCAACAGGCGTACCTATTCATTTAAAAGTAATCTGTACATTTTTCTTGGCTCCTTTCTTTGTATTATTCAAAATATTTGTAAGTTCTTCCCATGACAATTTAAGCTCATTAGTTTTCAGAGGATGTATTTTTATTTCGGGCATTATTTTGTGGTTTTTTAAATAAGCTATTAATATTTCCAACTGTTCGTTGGTTGTTCTTGAACCCCTAGGCTTGTTATATACCATGATGCAAACAGATATAACACTTGGTTACTTATAAACACTAATAAATGTCACTTGTCAGATTACAACACACGCAGATGAAGAAATACGCATGCGCACCACAATTCGTGTTCCTCATTTGCCTGCTATCTTAGTAACTAAGTTTGTTTAGTTACTCTGGGAGTAACATTCCTAAACATATAATTACAAAATACGAAATATGTATTCAGTTACTAGGATAGTTGCTATCAGAATAACTTCATAGTAACGTTGCTAACAAGTAACAATGTTAGATACTTTTTACAGAATCGGGCTGATTATCTTTGATTAGTAGTAATCAGGAACAACAAAGTATTAATATAAGCTCTGTTCGATGAGAAGTGCTTGAAGTGCAGAGCAGAATAGTGCAGTGCAGTGTAGTGTACACTAGTTCAGTATAATTCTTGTGGTTTCATAAAACACACTAGTGTATATTTGGGCAAGTTTGCTCAGTTGTGAGTAATCAAGCCAAGCGTAGCCAAAGGTGTAAAAGGTTAGGTTGTTTATAAACACAGTCATATCATAAAGCTGCAAAGAAGTGACTGCAGAAATGTCTGTTTTAAAGAGCATAATGTTTGAACTAATAAACGATTCTGACGAAGATCAATCATCACTTGATTCTTCATCAGATTCAGAGACAGATATATTAATTAATTCTTTATATAGCAAAACAAAATTTTAGGTTAAATAAACAGATGTGTAGATAGGATAGAATTAAAATGTCTACCGAACAACATTTAGCTACCCCCACTCCTAGTCTGCACTTTCTTACACTACCTCGCGAGTCAGGTCAGAAAAGTGAGCACTAGTTCTTAAAATTTTTGTCATCGAACAGCCTGCCAGAAGCTGCCCGTTTCTCATAAAACATGTTAGTGCAAGAAAGTTAACACTAGGGCGGCCTAGTACATCTCATCGAACAAAGCTAATAATAAAGAAGCAGAAAATGTCAATAATTTATCTAAAATAAACATGTCGTTATAAATATACACTAATTAATTGTTTTTCAAACATTTCTATCCAATTATGTTATTTAGAAATTAAAATTACTTTTGTATTATCATAAATATAGAAAATTTGTTTTTTTTTTTTTATTGTTTATTTGGTGCGGTTCCGGTCTTCGGAGACCATTCCTGACGCAGACATAGCTACATACATGGCCAAGTAACAGTTTTCTGTATTGACATACTATTTTAATACAACTAGTAACCAAAAGATGGTAATTTTGTTCCAAACATCACTGGGCGCCGGAGACCAGTCCCGCATATACAGACTGTTTGCTTTTGGTCTCTGGGGACCAATACCGCACCTAAATCAAGACAGCATTTTTGACTTCAGCAGCCAATGTGTTAAAAAATTATATTTCAAAATTTGGAATGTGTAACAAACGCTAAAATTCACCGAGTAGTTTAATTTATATTATATCATTATTTTTAACTCATATTATTGGTTAAATTATAAAAATCACTACGCACAAATCATAAATTCCTACAGAGAAATATTTGATATCTCTTTTATTAGATTTGCCCTCAAGTATCCGTATTAATTTGTCGAACACAATATCTAGAGATAAATAATCAACATGGCATCTTCCAGATATCCCGGAGGAGACTGCACGTCTGACATCTGGCTGGCGGAAGATTAACTACTCCATCGATCAAGGCGCACATGAAATATCACTTTTTAATTCGCAACCCAACAACTCTACCCCTCAATCTCCGGCACTGGTCTCTCAGGCAGAAGAATTACTTTGTTTTTCGACGCGGAATGAAAATTAATGGAAACATCTTCTTTCGAGTGATGGATGGTGCATTGTATGAGTGAATGATTTATTGCTAACGTAGATAAATTTAACAACAATAAGGGTAATTTGTTGGGAGTGTATAATTATTATATAAGAATTTGTATACTGTTGTGTAATAAATGGTTTTAAAAGAAAATAAAGCCTTTTATAAAATGGAGTAATCATTTTTCATTTCATGAAATTTAAGATTAATATATTTTCGTTAGTGAAGTTTAGAAAACCTTTAAAATTTAATGATATATGAGTATGTTCTTAAATTGTTAAAGCTTGTGCAAATTAAAAAGTTACCTTGTTACGTCTACAATACGAGGATCACGCTAAAAAAATGACATAAAATTTTATGCAATATTTTTCATAGTAATAAAAAAGAAATAATGATTTGTTATTATTTTCGTAAATAATTAAATAAAAAGTTTGGCACGAAAAATAGACATGAAAAACAACGCCCCACTCCTGTGACGTCAAAGTATATACAGCACGTAATTTATAGCAAATAGGGAAATAGTTAATTCATCACCTACGTTATTTCTACCAATAAAAGTAGGCGATAGTTTGTCACATGTTAAGCTGTATGAACTTTGACGTCACATTCTTATTCAGATCAAGTGAGTTTTTCAAAATATTGTACAAATTTCAATAATTAGTTATAAAATATCTAATGGACATTTTCAAATTTTCGCTATTCAAAGGACATCTTTTTTACAAGGCATATAAAAATTCTTGAAACAGCCCTAGTTGAAGTCATTTACCAAAAGGGCTGTTGCAAGAACTTTTATATGAGTGCTAGTACTAAATTTGAAAAGATATTGTTCTTTAAACAGCCTCAAATTTTAAAATATTACGAAATATCCATTAGATATTTTATAATTAAATATTGAACATAAAGTTTAACATGTGACAAACTCTCGTCTACTTTTATTTATATAAATAACGTAAACTGTTTTCCTATTGGCTATGAATAGCGTGATGTATGTATGTACTCCGACGTCACAGGAGTGGGATGTTGTGTCTCGTGACTCTTTCTGGTGCCAATCTTTTTAATTAATTATTTACGTAAATAATAATAAATTATTATTTGTTATATTACTATTAGAAATATTGCATAAGCTTTAATTTAAAATACTTTTTAAAAAATGTGAAACAGGCTCATTTTTTAAAGTATGCAAATGAGAGCATTTTCTGTAATCTTTTTGACAAAAGAAAATTAAAAGTATCGTACCTAATTGGGAAACCCGTTGATTTGGAAAAGAGAAACTTTTAACAGTTTTTTTTTTTTTTGTAGAAGGTTTTCATCTGAAGAAGAGATTGCTGCCACAATATTGGAATTCATGATTACTTTGAAAGCTGTGGTTGCGAGCTTTTAGAGGTCAAAGGAAAAATTGTTGAATTTTGAACATATTTAAAATATATTTTTTTTAAATATGAACCTCATGTTTTATTCTAAATAATTCTAGCGTAGCCCTCGTATCGGAGACAAATAGAATACAAGAAAATATACATAGATATATTATACTTTATTAATTACACTTATGTTACTAGGGTTGCTTGTATGTAGGTATTTATTTATTACGGCTGAAAATTTTCGTAGTAATTTTCAAAATAATGGGATTGTATAAAACTGTATCATAGGTACTATCAAAATTTGAAAAGGTTAATAGTTTTTAAAATATCAGAGTTTTGAATGTTACATACAGTTACTAGTTTTCTTGGACCACCGACTTTTATATTAATTTTAACACTTCTACACTGCGAATTTTTTTTCAAAATCTTTGATATGCCACTTTTACTTATTTTTAAACAAAATTTAATATTGCGCTGTTTCACAGCATCTTTATGAAGCTGTACTACCCTTTCTCTTAAGTCGTCGGAAAAATATTTATTTTTACCCATCTTACTAAATAAATGACAAAATACAACTGAAAGTAAGACAATTAAAATCATATTTTCAATAGTTTCCATACTTTTGTCTACCGAAAAAACGAGTATATGTTATTTCACTTAAATCGTACAGTCAATATCAAAAGATTTCTTGTGAACATATTCTTCGATATATTGACTTTAGAAAATACGATTCAAATTTGCAAGACCTATAAACATCTTTTAGAAAAATGAAATATTTAAAAGTTTCCATACTTTTGTCCGCGACAGTATGTCGCAAATGTACTCTATTCCAAATTCTTACAGTTTTCAAACCTTTTGTTAACACCTTTTTAAAATCCGAAATCCCTTTTCAAGTAAATGAATGCAAAATATACATTTTAAGAACTATGTCCTTAATTTTCAAAATTTTCAAAAAATCTTTTCCTACAACCGTGCGCAAAGTACTTACTTTACGCACTCTTTACCATATATAAAGTGTCACTTTTCAAACACTAGTGCGTGAAAAGTAAATACGTTGCTATGCAACATGCACATTCGGTTGTCAACTAACACTAACAATATTTGAAGATGCCTGTATACTCACACTCAGTATTTTTAGAAATAGCACCAACTTTTCGGTTGTAGGAAAAATATCGTATGCAACTCGTGTGTAAATAGTATTTTTGCCCTCCTGAAGTGTAATGGGAACTTTACGATTGTATACACAACAAGTGTAACCTACATTTTACGGTTACTGTGTTGTCACTTGTCTAACTATGCGGTAAAATAATCAAAATACACTGGACATTTAGAAAAGAAATCATTTTTAATATAATAAAGTTCATGTAAAAAAGTACTACCTACGTAAGTTAATTTTTTACTTTAACATTTCCTATATTTAAAACTAATTTATATAAACCAAAATGACGGCAGCGACATATGTCATTATTGTAAAAATCTGCCGTTACCGACATAGTCACCGATCAATATACCTGTCAAATACGCGAGGCGAACATTGCTGAAATGTCAAATATCGATACCTACTTATTATTTATTACGAAGAAAACATGAGCAAATAAATATATTATCAGTCATAAACAACGTCTATTATTACAAATAAATTTTCGTTAGAAGAAGTACTCAAATTTGGAAATTGACTTAACCCCAGTATTTCAAACTAACCCTTTCCAGAAGTACCTATCTCATTAAAAAAAAGTGATTTTCATTATAGTCGGCCAAAAAATTTGATACAATTCTCGTGCGTGAAGTATTTTACAGCGCTCCAGCCTTAAACAAAGCTGTCGCGCTGTAAAAACAACTTACACGCACTCGAATGTAAATAACTATTTTATCTCGTGCTCATTTCATCGCACTCGACTACTTTACGCACTTGTTACATAAATAACTATTTTGAATGGGAATCAACACATCGAAATGTACAAAAAAAAATCCGTGTATAAATAAATGGATGTGGGAACCTTGTATTTAATTATGTATTTATACCGTAACCGTAAACAACATGTATGTTTAATTAAAATTAAGGAAACTTTATAATGAAAATATAATTAAACATATCCCATTAAACTCGCCCTCATATAAAATAATTATACAAATATGTCATCCCTTTCATCTCTTTTGTATTCATAAATTACTTCATTTTCATAAACAAAATTCTGAATTTCTCATGTCTTTGTAATCCTTTATCTTTCAACGTTCAACTTTCAGGAAAAATAATGAGCATATGAAATTATGCATGGTTAATTCAACAAATACATAGGTGATGCTTTCACGCGTGCTGTATGGCATCGAACCACAATTACGCCACACACACACGTACACACCACACTGAACGAACACATTCACCCGGTGTGCACCACAGGGGAGTGAACAATGATTACGCGCCATTCATGATGAAAATATACAGGGCTGTACTTAGCAAAAAGGGAGAAGGCAGAAATTAAGATGTGATATATAAAACAAACATCAAAGGAGAGAAATGCATAATTTTTCTCGAATACTAACACTCTCGGAAGAACCCTAGAAATTGTTGTTGTAGTTTTTTGCAACTAATTTATTAAAATAATATAAACTCTTTCAGCCCGATTCTTAAAAAAGTTTAAGCTAATCTTCAGTATTGGATTAATTTTATTCTATTCCAGTATTTAAAATTTAATCGTCAAAATATCAAAAAAGATAGATACTAGGAATAGATTTGACTATATTTTAAGATATAAACTGCCAAAATTACAGCAGAATTCTCTAATTAAAAAATGAGGATTAGCTTAAACTTTTTCGAAAATCGAGCTGTTAAAGATATATTTTCTCCCTAGAGGCAAAATGTTTTACTTCTATCATGCATGACTCTGATAGCGGGGAAATCAACTTTTACTTCCGACAATGAAAAAAATATATATATTTTCCCATAATTAATTATAAAAAAAATATTGTTTTTTGTTTGTTCAAACACTGATTTATAACGTTATATTATTTACCTCTCGCTAAGAGAAATATTGGAATCATGCTAAAAATCGCATAGGTATCCAGATTTTAATGAATAAGCTCGTTTTAAGGTCCTTAGAATCCGATTATAACATTTTTAGGATACCTGATGTGTGTGTGTGTGTGTGTGTGTGTGTGTGTGTGTGTGTGTGTGTGTGTGTGTGTGTGTGTGTTATAAGCACGGTTTCTCAAATGCGATAAAACTTAAAACATGTGTAACTACGGATTCCTTAATCAGATATAAATGGGAAGGGCTGATAAGGTTTTGGTAACAAATGAACAACCGGAAGTAGTAGTTTCTTAAAAATATCTTCTAAATACTAATTTTATGGTGTCCCGTGGCCGCGTGCCTGAGTGTCTGGTCGCGAACCTGGGGGAACCGGGTTCGATCCCAACAGACGCCAAATATTTCCAATTTTAAATGGCACAAAAGTGACCCCTGTGGTGCACTCTCCATACCAGCTATGAGTGCCCGTGAGGTGACGCCTGGTAAGCGCCCACACGGTAAAATATATCGTCATCATTACCGATGTCTACATGTGTTGTAGATACTGGCACACCCAGAAATGGGTAACATGCCGTGATGATATATTTATTTATTTATTTATATTAAATACTAATTTTGAAAATTTATGTTTTCACAAATAATAAACACCATAAAATTCTTAATCTGATATTTTTTTATTTTAGATTTAGAGATAAAGAACATAATAATAAAGAATAAACTGATGTAATAAATCACACAGTCCAAACTACACCAAGGAAACCAGTTGACAAATTCAAATGTTTATAACACAGTTTATAATTGACAGATAAATGTCAGTGTCACCTTGGGTAGGCGAATAAAATCTCCATAACGAGAATTAATATTTAAATAAAAATTTTCACTAATTCCTCATTAACTGATGTATAATATTTTCATTTTCTTATGAAATATAGTTAAATTTTTATTATGGTATAATTATAGTACCGTATTAATTTTAGTCTCCTTAACTAACTAATTACCATGGCTACCATTTAAAAATACGTTGGAATGGTTAAAAAACAACTGAATTTGTTATTTTACTCATTGCTTAACCACCCCTCATTATTAAGAGTAAATACTACCAATCTTTATTATTGTTATTTCATCATCCTGAATTATCCTGAATCCGTCCCTGTCCGTCGCGAACGCTAACATTGAGCTTGTTAATATAAAGGGCTGAGTTCGATGCCAGGGTGTTCATACAATCTGCGCTGTCTGAACACGTCTGCTAGAATATTGAACCTTCAATAGATTCCGCGATAATAGGATCAACATACGGGGCTTTTGGCTTTTGTTTCATGCTATATAACAATATTATTAATAAGAAAATCGTTCTTTGATAAGGAGCTATGCTGACGCTGATGATTTTCTCTTGTAGTTATAACTGTTTATAAGAAATTTGTTATATTAATAGGAATAAGTGGAAGAGGTCATAAAATGAGCAGGGATTTCGAAAATGACTAGTACATATAAAAATTAATAGACCGTAAATTATGAAGTAAAATTTCAATTTGCAGTAAAATCATTTACAACTCATTTGTAACTAGTAGGAAATATTAAGAACACTTAAAGTATTTTATTTACTAACATGTAATTTATTTATTTACTCTTAAAACGATAAATACATATTTAACCATTCATTATTATGCGCTACTATTACATATAACGAAGCGAGTAGTGCGACATAATTACACCATCCTATTACTTCTACTACTTTACTCTACTACTAATACCTCTCGCCATTTCCGTTTTATGCTTTTATGTTATATAAGTATTGCACTTCGCCATTGAACCGTGTCGTTTTATAACAAAAATAGAATTTACCCAAATATTGTCTTTTATTGTATTTAACATGTCTTCTGCACACATACAATTCTAATTATAACTATTTTTCATTGCATGAGGACGTTCCTAAATATCAGAGATTCTTCCAATTCATTAACTGGTTTCCTTAGTGTAGTTTAGTCTCTGCGATGTATTACATCCGATTATTCTATATATTATAGTGTCTTTATCTCTAAATCTATACAAGATATAATAAAAAATTTAAGTGTATTAGATGGATAATTTTATGTTCTTTAATATTTTTGTAATAACAAAAATTTCCAAAAAAATATATTTAGAAAAAATTTTCTAAGTAAATAGATATACTACCTCCGGTTTTCCAATTGTTACCAAAACCTTTTCAGCTCTTCCCAGGAATGTCAGATTGAGGAATTCATAGTTAAACCGGTTTTAAGTCTTATAGTGTTTGAGGAATCGTTCTACCAACATCCACACGAACACACACACACATACACACATCATCGTAAAAATGTTATAATCGGATTCTAGGGACCTTAAATGGTGCTTATTCACTAAAATCAGAATATGCTATTTTTAGCATGAACCCAATACCTCTCTTAGCGAGAGGTAAAAATGATAAGGTAAAAGACGCACGTCATCAAATAATATTACTAAAGTAATGACGTCATATACTACGGGTTACTAACTTATAAGGCGCGAGCAGTCATGTGACTTTGTGGTTACGAACATATACTATTTTCTACAAATTTCATGCCGAAAGTTCCTTAGAAAAGATTCTATAAATCCAATAAAATTATAATACGAACCTACACTATGTAAATTGCAATTGACACTGACATCTGTCAATTAGAATTATTTCAATATATCGGCTGTTTCCATGATTATAACGAAGTTGGCTGATTTGAATATGAATATGAAAGAAAATGTATAATCAAACCGTATAGACAATAAGATATTCTTAATCACATAAAATGTCAAAAAATTATATGTAAATTCGTTTTTTCAAGAACTTCAAATATGGGAACTTCCGGTTGACCAATTATAACCAAAAACTAATTAGCTCTTCATATGGATGTAAAAAAGAGGAATACGAAAGAATTGTAATTATCAGAATTGTAGTTTGGAGTTATCGTTGGAGATATTTTTGTCACACACACAGGCACACACACGTACATCATAGTAAAACTAGTAAAAATCGTATTCTAGGGACCCTAAAAAGTGCTTATTCTTTAAAAACTCACCACCGAATATTTTGACCAAAGACAATACCTTCCTTACCTAAAGGTGACAGAAGGTAAAAAAAATAAAATTGTATGTTTCTGAACTATTTGCCAAGTAACGAATCCAGTTAACACTATTTGTAAGTAATATACAAATTCATTCATTTAACTTACCTGTATAAAAAAATATTATACATTTTAGTATTCCCTGATGAAGTAACAAAATTTGTAACGAAATATTGGAAATTTAAATAATATTAACTACTTTATGGAATAACAATATAATTCGTTACAATCACCGCCGAAAAATCCGTTACTATATTTTATCTATCAACAAGTAGGCGTTACTTCCTCCTAACAAAATATTTAAACATTGCACTGTCTTTGAAATATTTACATTCTTCGATTAATCTTAGTCAGACCCCTGTCAATATTTTTTACTGCGATATGTAACATCCTAACCCTAACCTAATACAATTTTCCTCAAATATTCTTATACGTTTCATACATGTATTCATATATAAAATACGTGTTAAGCATGGAATATAACTATTAAATTAAAATGGATACATACAGGGTGTTAAAAAATAAGTGTCTCAAATTATGAGGGCATATAGTACTGACCAAAATGAGTAAAAAATCAACATGGATCCTATCTTCAATAGTTTCCGAAATATAAAGAAGTGAAAAATGAATTTCTTCGGAGTATACCTCTGCTATCTCGAAAACTGTAAGAGTTACGACTTTGATTAAATGAGACTTTTTGTTTACCTTTCAAAGGTAATCTTATAGATGTGTTTTTGTTTTATAAAAAAAATCGAATAATTGTACTAAGACAAATGCTGTGGCGATCTTGGCTAATATTTAGTTTTCAAATAACTTCGTAACTATAAGAAAGTCAAAAAAATGTTTCATATAAAATTTTATTGTTTTTTTATGGTCTATTTACTGACATAGACAAAATTTTGTTCAGTCACTATCTTTGCCTGTTTTTTGTTCGATTCTAATACAAAATGGCCTCTTTCTCAAAAACAGTTGAAGATCGGACCCATGTTGATTAAGCTTTTTTTACTCATTTTGGTCAGTACTATATGCCCTCATAATTTGGGACACTTATTTTTTAACACCTGTATAGCATATATGCATATAGTTGATGATAGATTTGTTCCATATAACATTGTAGGATGATGTAGAATAATTTATTGTAGATGGAGGTGAAATAGAAAACTCACCGTTTTGCAGAACAGCTGACAGTCAGATGGTGAATCTGAAACAAATTAAATATAATTAGAAATTTAATATTTGTACGAACTGAATTTCACTAATATATATATATTAAAATTAATAACTTCATCTTTCCAAAAATAAAGCATGATTAATTATTTTCCCTCACTTATAAATAATCAAAAGTATATTTTCTCCATAATTTCCATATTGGATGTCATATGCTAGGAGCGATCATTTGATAGACAGTAATTATTTTATAGAGAGTGTTTTTAGATATAGAACAAGATCAATATAGGCCTTATGGCAAAAACTACGAATATCTATGATAAAATTTTCTGACTTTCCCTAGCCGAGAGTGAGATTATGCTCTGAAGCTAGAAATAAGTTACTTTTTTATTTTAGGTGTGTTTACTTTCACACGACACATAGATAGAGGATTTTTTGTAAGAATTTAGTTCAATCGGACATTACTAACCATATATTTTCTACTCGTATTTTAGGTGTAAAAATATTATTATTGATGACAGTCAAGAATAGAGAAAGATAGTACGAAAGTGGATACCTAATGTAGAAAATACAACCGGTAAATATAGGATAGGAAAAATTTATGAATTAAATGATAGTTATTCAGCATCTATAACCCTTCTCTATTTTTTACCACAAGAAATAATGTTTCGTGAGTTAATGTCCGTTTCTATGAGTTCATATACACCGTAAAAATTTTTTATGTAGTATTACACTAAAAATCTGGGGTTATTTTTCCACCTTTGATAAATAATGTAACAATCCACTAGTACTTTAAATTTACAAAAAATTGTGTAATTTTTCATTGTATGAATACAGTAAGTTAATGTAATTTTTTTTTTGTATGTAATTTTATATTGTATAAATACGGTCAGCTAATGTAAAAATTCTACTTATACGTAATTTTACATTGTACAAATACAATAAGTTAATGTAAAATACTTACCCGTATGTAGTTATACATTGTATAAATACAGTAAGCTGATGTAAAAATTCTACCGGTATGTAATTTCCCAATGTAAAAGTACAGCAGAATAGTGTAAATTTATAATATGTAAATTTACATTGTAGAAATACATACTCAATATGTAACAGTACCTATTGAGATAGTAAATCTTCAGGTTATATGCAAACTTACATATAACCTTCCAAATATTGTAAAATTACACTTCAATTACGTACTTTTCCCTGTTAGGTAGGTAGGAAAGAATTGCTCAACAAACTTATTTAAAGTTTTATTTTATTTATAGGTACATACAATACCAGGAATTATATAAAAACAGAAATAAATTCCATAATATAAAAATGACAAGTTTTTTCAATAATAATGTAAAGTGATTCTTTGTACAGACAATCAGCTTGGTTTAACATACTACTCCTGTAAAATCTCGTTTAAAGCTTCAACCGCTATTTTGTGAAAATTGGGCTCAATATAAGTTTTTGCTTGTAATTTATGAACAGTTTCACTGCCGTAAAAATTCTTCAGTACAAAGTTATAGAGTGTAAAATTTACAATATAGAATTATTAATAACATATTTGGAATTAACGTGTGGCGTAAAAACGCCAAAAAAAAAATATTAATATTTTAAAAATCATGCGAACCATATTATACGAAGGTACCCAAGGATAGGCTAATTATTTGTATATATTCACGAAAATGATGGATACTTTTTTATGGTATATTTTATGAGGCACAACTTTGTAATAAAGTACGTCGCACGTCGGTTTAAGCGGAAAACAAATTTCGGGCCCTATTTTTACAAAATAGGGAATACATTATTTTAAAGAACTTGTAGTATGTATGTTACTAAGAGCCAAACTTAACATCTCTGCAAAAAATCATCTGTTTCGCATAAGATAGATAACAAATAAATTCGTATTGAAATTCAGTAAAAATTGAATGACTGGTTCAACCAGTCCTATAAAGAAAAACCTATAATTACGGTACAAAAAATCCTTGTACACATTAATAATTCTTCAATTTATTAATAAGTGATATAACAGCGGAAGATTTCTTAAATTTTCCACCAGAATCAGGGTGTATTTTTAAAAAATATTTTTGGAAGAATTCCAAAGTTTTATTTGCTTCCTTTGGATATTTTATATTTAAAATAAAAAAAGCAGCAAATACACTTTGAAGGGCTTGCTCCAAAGTTCTAGTATTAAAAAGATAAATTTTATCTACATATACATAAAATCGTAATCCGTCTTCTGAATCTGTAAATAAAATATTTAATTACATTTGAATACATTTTTAAATGCAATTTGAAATTATAAACTATGTATATAAATGTTGAAAATGCTCAAATAAATATTTGTAGCTCATTTCCAATAGATTTGTTTTCACTTATCGCGGCAAGAAATTTCTTCTTCAATAAATATTTTAAACAGCGATTTTATCTACTTGCGTAAAATCTTAGTTTTTTTTTTTTAATAATATAAAAGTTACTTACCAACGGATATTATGTGTGGAGAAACAAATTCTGGTATAATTTTATCCATTTCTGTTCCATCCTGTAAAATTGTCATTAAAAAAAATATAATGTAAATTTCATAATATATTTCATACCTCAATTGTTTTATAAATAGCCGCAGCTGGTTCTTTGAAATAGTTCATAATAGTCAACAATATTTTTAGTGTGGGATTCTCTATATTGTTTACATATATTTTCTTGTCCATAGCAAATTTGAAAAATTTTTCTTGTTTTCTGGTCATGGTTTCTGTGAGGACATTTATGTCATGATTCATTAATTTTTTATAATGCCATGCAAAAATTTCATAGTTTAATAGAATTGGCCACTCGTTTTTTAAATATTCAACAGAAGAGTTTTTATTAATATCCAATCTTTGGTATGCATAGGTACTTTCCAAATATTCATAAATGTTATTATCTTCACGCCAATCAGTTCTTTTAGCAATATTTTGCAAATATTGTTTCTTCTTCTCTACCGATTCTTCTTCCTCTGGATGGGTATCTGGCTGCCAAGAGCTACAACCAGCTCTCGCAGTCCATATGCGCCTTCTTTTTGCCGGTGTGTCATTTATGTCACGCCGGAGAGTGTCCAATTTGTTAGGCCTGTTTAGGTAGTTATTATGATCTAATAATTTTTGGTACAGCGTATAGGTACCGTTGCCCAACACCACCCCATCTTCGTCTTCATCTCTGAACGAATCTGGGAATTTTGTAACAATTTTCTGGGCAATTATTCTCAGTGTTTTTGCAGGTATTAATGTTTTTATAGCTCGCATTTCCTTTATTACTAAGTGAACTACTGCTGAAGTCAACATCGGACTTCGTACCTTTTCCTCACACATTTTTAAGTCTGGAAGACTTAGCTTCTCCCATGGAATACGAAAATTAAGCCAGTCATTTTCTGACACCGGCATAGTTGCCTGCATAGAATTGGAAGAACACGAAGAAGTTTCCATTCTGTCCACTGACTGTTCCGATGGCGAAGTAATTGACCCTGATGACAAAAATTCGTCTAGCGGAATTGAAATCACATCGGATCCCAGTGATGCCGTCGAGGAAAACGAAACGTTTGATAAAGAATTTGACACTGAACAATAGACTTCATCTTTTTTTAATAAAATAAGTGTTTCTTTATTCAATGCCTCCAAAACACTATCATCATCAACCACCGTACCATCGGTTTCCAAAACTAATGTGCTGCCTTCTATGTTTAATTTTTCAGAAGCTAAAACAATCAAAATATTGTAAAACCAAAACGCTATTTTAAAAAACGTTAAATTCAAATTTAATTATTTAATTTCACCCACATGTTTAAAAAACAATTTTCTTAAAAAAAAAATGTTTGAATACAAACTATGTTCTGCTTTAAAATCATATTTTGATATTATTATTTATTAATATTATTATTATTAAATAATGAAATTTGTAATTTTTTTTAACAGAGTTTTAGTTAAAACAAGGCTTGTGATACCAGCCAATGTTACAGAAATATACGAGTTAAATTGAAGAGAGAGAAGAATTAATTAAATTTACAGTTTTCATGTAATCATACCTCTTAAAATGACTGCTTGTAGTAAAGATTCGCCTTTATAGTCAATTTCAGATTTTTCAATCGGAATTAAAAATTTTTTTGATCGATCAGCTGACCATACTTTATATAGTAGAAGATTCATCTACAAAATAAAGAAATAAATGTTACAGTTTTTAATAAATTTAACAATGTCTGTCATTGTTTACCTTTAAAGTTCTTCATAAAACGAAGATTTTAAGGAAAATAGTCTTCTGTTTTTGTATACGTATGAAATTACAGGCTGAAATAGTACTTCTTCGACACGCTTTAAATAAATTTTTGAATCAGTATCAGTCGTACAACATTCATATAAATCAATTTCTTGATTGTAATGGACATGAATTATACATCCAATAAAATATAATTTTGTATACGTGTTATCAAATAAAATATGTTGAATTTTTAAAAGTTCAAAACCAATATTATGATCTCTTCCTAACATTAAATGCATATTAGATTTATAACGAATGCCCCTAAATATAATATCTTGGGAAACAAAATAGAAATTCTTAATATGTTCGGACGATTTTAAAACGTATTGTACTTGAGCCTCATAATTTTCTAAATCAAACATTTGAGCATTATCGCAAACTACTTTTTCACAAAATAATTCTGATTTATTTACGCTGTACAACGCTTGTAATAATTGATGTTTTTCGGATAAAGTTGAGGTAACATTTTTAAAATTTTGAGTATGTTTAATTATATTTTTAAAATATCGGTGTTTACTTTCGTATCTCAAAGTAGAATAATTGCTTAACGGACCAAACTTTCTAATTAATGTAGGATAATGCATAATAAAATGATGTTTTGGTCTTAATTTTATTTTATGAAATATTTGTTTTCGTAGAGTTATATATTCATTCAAACTATTTTGTAATACTGCAATTTGACCAATAGAAATAGAATATGCACTAACAAATTCACATATTTTTCTTAAAAGTTTTACCATTTGCCAAACTTCATCATTGTGATTTTGTATACAATTGTAAATGGCAAATGGTAAAATTTGCAAAAGTTTTTTTGTTTCACTAGCAGATCCGTTCAACTTTTTACCCGATTTTATTAGTGGCGGTTTCTTATTTTCAAAGTCAGATTGAAAACGCATTTTTTGTAGTCGATAATTCAAATATTGATACGTAAACCATTTTTTTTCCACAAAATAATTAATAGCTAAAATTAAATCGTACTGCACTACGCCTTCATATAAATCGTGCGCAATACACGGTGGTAAACCTGGATCGCATACATGGAAAAAATTTAACGTATTTAAACAGGATTCTTTTTTAATACCAAAAGTATTTAGATTTTCATTGTTGTTCATACTGTTAACTATTTCATTATAAAACTGTACATTTCTCTGAACTTTAGATGCTACTTCACCATTATCTAAATGCTGTCGTGTTATTAAACAATATCTGCAAAAGTATTCTGAAGAACTAAAATTTTCTGTGAACCCTCCTATTTGATGGCTACCAAGATTATCTCCAAGCATGGAAAATAATGAACCATAAAACATTTGGCCCTTAATATTAATTCCTTCGGTTTCTAAGATTTTAATGTCTTGTAACACTTTATCAAAAATTTTTGCAAATCCAAAGTATTTTATGTTTTTTTCAGTGCATAATAAAACTAACTGCAACTGATCAACTTTAGAACGAAAATATTGCGGTATGTTTGCCAATGTCATATAAACTGCAAGTATTTTATGTTTCATTTTTGACGATCCTAATGGGTTACATACTTCAAAACTATCTTGATACAGCATTATACGCAACCGGTTATTTCCTTTGAAGAAAGCATTTTTTGTGAATAAAAGTCCATCACTAATACTAGCAAATTTACCAGTACTATTATTAAATTGCCCATCGTTACAACAATATTTAAATATGTTTTCATTCAATAATAATAAGTTCTGTAAGGTTGACAAAATTGAAACATAAAAGTAATGACATTTTTTGTGTTGGTTGTTAAATCCTAAATCAATGGATATAGGATCTATATATAAAAATTTTTCCTTATAATATTGTTTCCTTTTAAATTGAGAACGTAAAAAACCACTATTTACATCGTGAACTTTAGAAAAAAGATTTATATCATCAAGTGATTTTGAAGTTGGAATATTATTTTTTTTTAAAATACGTAAATATGATTTATTTGTTATATCATTGATACCAGCAAAACTGTCAATGATGGCATTTAAACTAGAATCAGTTAGGTAAAATTTTACTTGCAAGTTTAAGTATGATATAGCTAATGCTTTTGTTAATTCAAACTCGATGTCCTGGGAATTAGTATCAGATTCGGCATAATTTTCGGGGCATTCTAGGGCACTGTCATCCATGTCTAATAAATTTAATTCATTATTTCTATTTGAATCTACACCAGACAATGAAGTAACCGGCAACATAATATGTTGATCCTGTTTTCCAAATTTACTAAATTTATTTTTATTTGCATACTCGTTACGAGCATTATGATACCTAAAAACATGTACTCTAAATGCTGGTATAGAACAAAATTTTGTAGTAATTTTACATTGAGAAAAAGGACAAGTTACAAAATTATTATTTTTAATATGATTATTAACATGAGATATAAATATTCTTCTATTTGATTCAAAAAAATCACAACCTTTAAAATTACATCTTTGCCCGACTGATGATTTTATTTTATCAGCTGAATGGTTTCTTTCAACATGAACACGAAAATTTTTAAATTTTTTAAATTGCATGAAACATTTTTCATGCAAGCAGTAAAATGTGCAATTTATTACATTTTTATGAATGTATAAATGTTTGTTGTATGACTGAATGTTCAAAAATTTAATACTACAAAACGTGCATATGTACATTTTCTAACCTGTTATGAACCTGAAAATTAGCGACAAATTATATCATCGTATAGTAATTACGTATTCATAATCGGGCTGAAGGTACTCAAAATTAAGTTAAATTGGTGTAGCCATAGTTATTGTACTAACAATCAGATTTTTTTTTCAATTTTTAATGAAAGTGTGAAATAAATGATGCGATACATATAAATTTATCAGTTAAATCTTTACCAGACAGACATCTTATGTGATGGTGGAAAAAGTTACTCTAAATCTACCTTCAGTGGAATATATTGTTTAGTAATATATCTTACCTGCACACTATGATGACACAATAAAGAATAAAACTGAATTAAAATGGCTAACACTTGCACTCAGTCGAGTTATTCGTGTGCTTCAACAACTAAGTTGCACTACGCACCTGCGTAGTTGCGCAGTGCGCATATATCTTACACGAATTTTTGTGTTATTTTACATGCTGCTACTAATTTTACACTTATTCAAGTGTAACTATACATTTTATATGTGTACATTTTTACAAATTAACGAAAAATTACATTTTTGACTTATTAATCTTCAAATAAATGTACAATTCCAAGTATGTCGTAATTTTACAAAAATAATTATGTAGAATTGAGAGGCAATATTGTAAATTTAGGTATTTTATTTGTAATTATCCTTTTTTGTGAACTATTTTTACTTTTATTTCGTAATTATAATAAAAATATATGTATCATTTCGAGAATAAATGTGAAAATACGTAACATCAATTGAAAATAAAGTATTCAGTGTAATTTTATTATGAAAGTAGTGTTATTTTAAAAACATGTCATAATATTACACAACTTTTGTAATTTTAATTAAAGAAATGCAGTATTACTACAAATATTAAAGTAATAATTTGTTGTACATTAAATTTAATGTAAATTGGTACATAATATTTTGTGTAGCTTTACATGCATTTTTTACAGTGTAGTACAAGTCAGCAGAAGTCGAGGGATCGCCATAACGCCCCTCAAATATAAAAATACAAAAGAGCCTTTCAAAGTTGATACCGCAAATTGCTGTATGTTTGTCAAAATACTTCCAATGCCCAGGGTCGGATTCAAGAAAAAATTATTCATTTTTTTATAATGCATGTCTTTACCTCTCGCTAAGAGAGCTATTGGAATCATGCTAAAAATCGCATATCGAGATTTTAGTGGATAAGCACGTTTTAAGGTCCTTATAATCCGATTATAATATTTTTACGATGATGTCCGTTTGTGTGTAAGTATGTATGTATGTATGTATGTGTGTGTGTGTGTGTGTGTGTGTGAAGGCGTGCGTGCATGCATGTGTGTGTGCGTGTGTGTGTGTATATGTGTATGTATGTATGTTGGAACCACGGTTTCGCAAATACTAAAGACTTAAAACATATTTAACTGCAGTTTCCTCAATCTGATTTTCCTGGGAAGAGCTGATTAGATTTTGGCAACAATTGAACAACCGGAAGGAAGTTTTTTATTTAAAAAAATCTTCAAAATACACATTTAGATAAAAACTTCAAAAATTTCAAAAATCTAATTTTTATGTATCTAGATACTTTGAATCTAAATATCTCGAGAACTAAAAGAGATATCGACCTGCGGTTTCAAAATTTGGAATCAGCGCAATAAGAAGTATCTAGATACATAAAAATGAGATTTTTGAAAATTTTGAAGTTTTTATCTAAATGTGGGGTATATTGACTTTGGGGCAATAATTCAAAAATGGGTAGAGATATAAACTTGGTAGTAATATTATTTGATTGTAAAGAGAATGTTACGTAAGTGTACGCATTTTTAGAGTATTTATATATGAGTATACACAATGTATATTCATGTGATAATTTTGTTGGATTTATAGAATGTTTTCCAAGGAACTTTCTGTATGGAATTTGTAAAAAATTGTATTATGTTCGTGTTATAATTTTACTGGATGTATAGAATCTTTTCCAATGAACTTTTGGTATGGGATTTGTACAAAATACATCTAATTAACGGAAGGTCTTGTGCTGGCCACAACAGATTTTTAAAATATGATATGCCTATTATTTCTTTTCAAAAACGTTGAATATGTGGGCGTGGCCTCGTGACTCAGGTTTAGCTGTCGATAGGTTTTCGCACAATGCGCGATTCTGTTCTTAAATATTCGGAATTTGAATGATTCTGTGTAAGCTTATTCTGCTTTTGAATATTCTGGGTTTGAATATTCGGGCTTGCGTATGCACCCGTCTAAAACAATATGTTGCAATAATTTTCTATCAATAAGTAACGAAACTTTCAACATAGAAGGAAGTAGAAGTTATCACGGCCAAAATCACCTTAATCACCAACTGCCCATCGAATCCCCCGCACTGAATGGATCCCGGGCACTGGTACGACACTACCATGTACGTGTGTATTTGAGTCTGGTGACCTTCAACAGGCTCGCTTTACGCAACCTTTGTGCGCTAGCTACGGCGTACGTAAGATGTCTGCCTAGATGTCTAGGAAGAAACATTATTTATTTTGATATCAATATTAATACTATAAAAACTTAAACCTTTAAAGCCTTTTACGCAACAATATATAGCACCCGGCATTATGTCTAATAGTCTTGTCTGGTAGTAGTAATATTCTTGCGTTGAACTGTCCTACACACGAACGCCGTAAGTCCGTCACTGACACAGCCGGGCGTACTAGAGTACGCCCATTCTTCTTGCCTTACCCCTCTCTGGTCTAAGTTCACGCACACATAGCCATGAGCACACGGGCGGCAATACATACAACAGTGTCGCTTCATGTATATTCTAAGTCCCGGGCTCACACATGCTCCTTGTTCTGTAGCCAATCCATGTAAAATGAAAGTTTCTTAGAATTTACAAGCCTAATAGGTAAGATTCCAAAAACGAATTTTTCGTTATTTTTTGAAAAGTGGTTCCAACGAATAAAGAACTGTATTTTGATTAGGTGCGAATAAATAAGTACTTTCAAAAACAATAAAGGTTTTCATCGAAGAGTTTCATAATTTTTTTTTTATAACAAATTTCAAAACAGCCCTCGTATTCTTATAAAAAATTCACCATCGAATTTTTTGATCAATGACCTCCCTCCCCCCTTTCTTATAGGTGACAGGAAGTAAAAAAAAAGTTTTGTAATAAAGACTATCTTAGATTGAACAGAAAAAAATTAGTTCCATCAATGCAAATCAGTAAATACTTTTAAGCGATCTGAATATACCTTCGTGCGTTTGAAATGACATTTGTGAACCATTCATAAATTATCATAAAATATGAAGCAGTGTATCTTTCTCTAAACTACGAAGAAAGTTCCTATGTAAAAATCAAGCAATCAACTTAGCACCATATTAGGAGTAAAGATATAATATCCAGCATTATTAATATACAAACTAACGTATCAAATGTAAGGCAATATTTACCACATGTTACACTTTCTACTCTCTCTATATGTAGTGATGTGGTCAGTGCGCTCACTCCCACACAAGCACCTGTCTTTGTTTCTAACAGTACGCATTTATAACACGCACATTGACAACTACCCACGATATATGATAGTGGGTTGTGCACAGTTAGTGATATAGCAGATTGGCATGAAAGCAGAATACAAAGGAAACCGTACGGGAGAAATTTTAAATGGGGGATTCCAGCTCAATCGAATTAGTAAAAAATAAGAAAGCATTTGCTTAATAATGAATATTCATAAAGAAATAAAATGATATAAATATGAAATACTTCGGAAATAAGGGCTTTTTTGCTACAGCGACTTGACACGAATAAATTCTATATATTTGTCATTTATAACTAAAATTGGATTAGAGGACTAAATTAACACAAAAAGGTAAAATTTTTTAGTTCCATTGATAGTTAAAAACAATGCATTTGTTTATTTTTTGTCATAAATCCATGGCTTCCTCCTGCCTACAGTCTAAAAGCTCATAAAAACTGTAATTTTATATTAATTAATAGCTAGAATAATCGTTTCAATTTCAAATAGTTTAGATGAAAAATTTAAATGAAGTATTTTGCATGAATTCATAAGGTAACATTTGCGCAAAGAAAAATTGAACTCTGAATTCCTATGTTAAACGCCTATGTCTCACTTTTCGATTTATAAACTGTACAATAAGTATCATACATACATTGGCAACAGTACAATTGCATGAAATCGTCGTATAATGGATTACTTTAGTGCCAATTTCTGAACTTTAATGCCGATGTTTGTGCACTTTAGCAATGATTTCTATTTGTTAATAGTTATTTACGCAACAAGAGTAAAAAGTATAGTCTTATTTCACGAATAGGAAAGTTTGACCGAACGAGCCGTAGGCGAGTTCTTCAAATCCTATGAATGATATGACACTTTTCACACAAGTTGCATACAATTTTTTTTTTACGTCTGCCATAAAAGTGTGAAAAAAGTGCCGTAACGTTTCATTATTTCACGCGTTTGTGTTAAAAAAAGACTTACTTTATAAATCCATTTTAATGAAAAAAGTGTACTTTTTTAATAGACGTAAAAAATTGTATTGTTTGAGTTTGGCATATCAGTTATAAAGTTTTAATAATTATTGATTTCATTTAATTATTTGTAATTGTAACCATGGATACATTTTTACCATCTCAGAAAAAAATAATGGAATCATTTTCAAACCAAAACAAGTACGTATATTATCTGCCTAACTCAAACAATAAGACTGTTTGAAAATTGAATTGTATGTTTTATTTTCCATGGCACTCTGTAAATGTAAACAGTTTAAAGACGGAAATTTTTACTTATTTGAAACAATTTTTAATTCTGAACATTTTTTGTATTTATTTTTCTGTTTGGCAGGATAGCAGGAATGGGGTCATTTAGCATATTTTTTTTTCTTCTGAAAGTTCAACTTCATATATAGTATTTAGTCTTTGTCCGATTTAAAAATTATTACTCAACCACATCTTATCATGTTTGCTTGAAATCGTGTCGAAATGGATCCTTAGACTTATTAAAACAACCGGGGTCCCGTGGCCGCGTGCCTGAGTGTCTGGTCGCGAACCTGGGAGAACCGGGTTCGATCCCGACAGACGCCAAATATTTCCAATTTTAATTGGCACAAAAGTGACCCCTGTGGTGCACTCTCTACACCAGCTATGAGTGCCCGTGAGGTGACGCTTGGTAAGCGCCCACACGGTAAAATATATCATCATCATTACCGATGTCTACATGTGTTGTAGATACCGGCACACCCAGAAATGGGTAATATGCCGTGATGATATATTTATTTATTTATTAAAACAACCAGGTACAAAACAATTACATATTGCAGACCTTATAAAACACTGGCGAAAAGAGCAAAATTATATTTCTGCAAAATAAATAAACTAACTTCTCTTTTACAGCGGAGTTAATGAACACCTGTCTCCCAAACGTCAAAACTAATCATGCTATCTCTCTCTTCTGTCTCTTTCTAATGTTCGTGATTGTGACGTCACAGCTTTCAAGGATATTGTATAGAGGGCAAAAATAACAGTGAACTAATGAATTTTATTAATATAAACAATAAATTCGTTTGTGGTAAATGCCCCCATTACAGACATATGATAAATTTACCATTGTACAACCTACGGATTATAAAAAAGTAGACTCCCGGTATATAGTAGTTATCATTTTCTTTAAAACATTAACCATTTTTATAGTATTTGTTAATTTCCTATACAGCATTTTATTCTCATTCTGAGTATACTCATAAATAGTCTGCGAATCTCCCGTACTTTTATTTTTGTTAGTTAGTTATCATTTTCTTTAAAACATTAACCATTTTTATAGTATTTGTTAATTTCCTATACAGCATTTTATTCTCATTCTGAGTATACTCATAAATAGTCTACGAATCATTCCCGTACTTTTTATTTTTGTTATAAACTTATACTTCACGTAAACCTAAAATGTGTAATATACTAGTACTACTTAACTAATACATGCGTGTTAGTAAGGAATCAACCTCATCAAAATGGGCTAGGCGTGATTAGTGATGCCGATATCTTGGCGCGAGTGATCTGCAAATTTATTACTCTTAGAAAGGAGTGGGATGAACTATATACTCGTAGATATAGGATTACCTGTACTTTTAAGAAAAATTTATAGAGTCGTTTATAAAACTTACGCGAGAGATAAGTAATGAAATATCTGTATTTATTTTCCGTTAGAACTGCATGCAAATCAGTTATGCCTACAGAAAACTAAAATTGCGTAAGATTTTCCATAGAACAGAAAGAAACACTAGAAACGGAGAGAGTATTATTTTTATGTAAGTATGTATATTTTTTTTTTATTTGAAATCGTCGTTAAAGTGTTCAAAAATCGGCATTAAAAGTTCAGAAATCGGCACTAAAGTAATTCATTATACGACGATTTTATACAGATGTTGTGTGGCCAACCTTATGATGATTATTATTAGGGTTGTGCCGTGAACAATTGACCGGTCAATTGACACAACAATATTTGACGGTCTAGTCAAATAATCTAAATGAAACTACCACGACATATGTTGTTAAATAAAAGTAGCTATGTACTAGTTACAGTTATAACATGAATATCCAAGTTTGAAGATAACTATATGCTATGCTGTTATTTTACTATTATTTAATAGAATAAATATATATTTCATTGCGCCTTTTACTTTACTTTCCCATTTTTTGAATTTTTAGTGGGTTTGTTCATTAGTTGTTGATTGTTTTTCATTTTCAGTAATATTGAATGTAGTAAACATTTGGTACTATATAAATAAATGACAATTTTAATTTTTAATAAATGCTTCCTTGGTCAATTGACGGTTAAAAATTTGACTGGTCAAATAAATGCACAACCCTAATTATTATACATAAAAATAATTTCGGTACGTGTACGATATACAATAGTAAATTTGTATGTAAAATGATAATAAATAAATATATCATCACGGCATATTACCTATTTCTGAGTGTGCCGATCTGCTTTATCGCAGATATCTGTAATAATGATGACGACCGTGCGGGCGCTTACCAGGCATCACCTCACGGGCACTCATTGCTGGCGCGAAGAGTGTACCACAGGGGTCACTTTTGTGCCATTTAAAATTCGAAATATTTGGCGTCGGTCGAGATCGAACCCGGTGCAAGAAGAACAATTAAAGATTTTCCGAAGTTTGAGATAAGATACATTTTGAGTGTTCTTTTCAATAACTTCAATGTCCGAAGATTCGCAACAGTGAATATAAGTTCGATTGTTTGATTTGACAGACATAGGTAACCTACAAAAATAAATATTCCTTACACTTTTGCAAATTTTCGATTTCAAATAAAATTTAATATGCACCTTGGCACGGCAACCAAAATCCATATTCATGATAAACATTAGAACTTTGCAGTAGCTTGATACATAAATAACTATTGTTAAACATATTGAACTGATAAATATTAAAATGAATTCATTAAAAACTGTATTTACAGATGAGTTCACAAACTCAATATAAAATGAATAATGATAAAATGAATAACATTATCTACTTATTTTTAAAATAATAAGGGAATTTATATTGAAACATAAATGTTACAATAACAATTATTCGTATTCCAATACAATACAAATAGGTACGAGAACGAATATTACAAATGGACATTATAATTTCATAATACTAATTTTTATGTTTTTCTAATTAATTTCTTCAGTAAATATTCACTTCAAGGATATCGCTGAATTTGTAATTTTACGTAGATTCCAAATATGTAAAAATATGTAGGGTATCCTATTTGAAATATGATAGTTAATGTCACTTCCGGTTAAACTGGAAGTTATGCCAAATACCACGATTTGTGAGCCAGTATGTCTTGTATGTCAAATATTCAAAAAAAAATTTAAAAATAATTATAAATAAGAAAGTTATTTCTAGTGGCCCGTTTTTCAGTGTCACCCGGTGTATATATATATATATATATATATATATATATATATGTGTGTGTGTGTGTGTGTGTGTGTGTGTGTGTGTGTGTGTGTGTGTGTGTGGTTCCGAATCCGAACAGAAATTGGGCGGAAAATGTCGAGCGAATAGAACAGGAATAGTCAGTCGAAGTCGGTTATTATGTATTATGTGTGTCTAATTCTCGTCACCAAAAATCGAGGGACAGTCATAAACAGCTTAACCTCCCATCACATAAGTTCACGAAAAAACCTAAAAATTCTGCCCGACTTAAATAATAAGACTGAATACTGTCACTGTTTTGCACACAAAGCTAAAGCAATTTGCGGTATACTATGCTAAACTATTACATTCTAGTTTTATAGTATAGGGGAAGTTAAACTGTTTATGAAAGTCCTTCGAGTTTTGATGACGAGAATTATACAAAAAGAAAACCCTAGAACGTTCTGGAATAAAAATTTTTACATTTTTCAAAAAGTATTTTAGATGAAAGTTTATGCAGTATTTTTCATAAAAATAAAAATAATGAAAACTTGTTATTTTCGAAAATAATTAAATAAAAACTTTGACGCAATAAATTATCAAGAAAAACAATCCCCCACTCCTGTGACATTAAATTACATAAAGCATGTCATTCATAGCGAATAGGACAACAGTTTGTCCATCGAGCCTATTTATTTAAGATGAATGAATTTTAATGAATATTACACAAATTTCGATAATTCTAAAATATCTAATGGATATTTCGTGATATTTTCAGATTTGAGGCTATTTGAAGCATTCTTGTAACAGCCTTATTGATAATAGTCACAGGATGGTAAGTTTTTGTTATGTCCTGATATTGTAAATATCAGGTTGTTAATAGTTATTTAATTATCAAGTGAGATAATGAAAGGTTTAAAAATCGAGATGCTTTAATGGTTGTGATTATTAATTATCAATTAACATTAACACTAACACATGCGTTAATGGATGAGATTATTAATCTATAATTCATACGTATAGGCACAGATTTTATCTTGTACATTGTTTGTTTATTCCTGTGCAAACTGGTTGGTTGGTTAAATTTTTGGTTTTGACTCAGCACAACACGCAGCATGAGGTAGCTTTTTTATCTTTGCCACTACTATATAGGGTTATAATATTTTTCCGTTGATGGTATTTTATGAAAAGGGCCAATTTTACAATCTCCGCTTAAAATTTTAACTGCCAATTAAATAAGCAAAATTTAAACCAAATGAACTGACAAATTGATCATTGCTGTCAATAATCCGATAAGGGCCGGTTTTATAAAAAAAATTTAAACTTCACTCAAAATTTACATCCACAGTAAATTTAATGAAGTGAAAAATGCAACGCGTTTTTTTGACAGCAATAATACAAATATCATAAGAATAGAGAAACTGATTCGAATTTGTTCATTTCAATAAATTTACTTGACAACTAAATTTTAAGTGAAGCTTAAATTTTTTTATAAAACCGGCCCTCAATTATGTTTATTTAACTTTTAAAATTCTAACCGGGGTTTGTAAAACTGGCCCTGTTGAAGAAAATATAATTTTGTTCCATGACAATTTTTTTTAGGTTTACTATTGAACGTATGCTAAAATCATTAAGAGAAAAACATGAATAAGCGGCCTTCGGAAAAATAAATTAGTTATGTAGGTAAACAATTAAGTTAAAGTTTAAACTCACAATAAATAAAAAATAACTTTACTCTATTTTTCCTATTTGATTTTAATTTAGATATCAAGGTTGTGTAACAGTTTCAATAAACATTTGATATTTATTTATTTTGTTATTTTCTAAACAAACATTAAGTACATTAGATTAATATAAAACTACGAATACTAAAATATGTAAAAAATACAAATTTACAAGATTTCAATTTTGTTAGGAATCATCTTCTCTAGAAAATAAATTTGAAATTAATTGAAAAATACCCAATCCCTGCACTCCTATTCGTCTTCTTTCCAAATCGATGTCTCCCAGTTTTCAAACCTTCCATAAGCTAGCGCCGCTCTTGCGGCATTTCCCGCAACTAGCGGATGAAAAGCAAGTGTCTCGCGCATTGGTCGGCAGTCGATGTTGAGAACGAGAGAGTGTTAGGTGCATGTTGTAGTGTCGTAGTGGACTACAGCTGTAGTAGTTCTGTATCTCACAGACTAGTGGGATAGTGCTGTGTAGTGAGGATGTTCATGTGAAGTGCAGTGTGGATCGAAGGATATAAGCAAGAGGTTGGTAGCTGTATGAAAGAGGATGAATAAATTGGTGTAATTAAAGACATTGGGAAGAATTGTCAATAGTGGTGTGTGGAAAATTAGAATAAGATGAGACAATAATTATGGGTCAAATGGAACTATACAGTGGGGACGACAAGACCCCTCAAAATTCATACCTCAACCTCTTTATATATGTTGATAAAAAATTCAGAGAACATGTTTGTAGTTACCAATTATCTACCAATACCAATACATAATTTAATTTAAAAATAGTTCCATTATTGTGTATAGGGCCAATGTTACCATCTCCTGTTAAATTTCTAATTGCCAGTTATATAAACAAAATTGGAATTTGAAGATATGCAAAATAAACAATTTATAGAATCAATTCAGAGATATTATTTGGAATTACCAACTACCAATATATAATTTAATAAAAACAGTCCCAATATCTGGAAGTTTAGCTACAACTAGTCAACATATTTTCTGTTATTGTGTTAAGGACCAGTCATATAAACTCCAGTTAAAAGTGTAACTGTTAGTTAAATAAACAAAATAGAAATGAAACGAAACGAACTGTCAAATGACAAATTTACCAATGCTGTTGATAATGCAATTTAATATTGGAGGAATTTATTGCTAGTAGTGTTGTCAAGAAACATGTTAATTATGGATTAAAAGGTTGGTAAAAACTCTCAAAAATTCCGACCTCAGCCTCTTTAGATATGTTGACAGAAACGTATAGAATATGGAAGAAACACAAAACAAACAATTTATAAAAACTATTAGGAGAAAATGTTTGGAGTTGCCAATAAATAATTTAATAAAGATAGTCCTAAGTCCGACATAAGTCCTAATCTATATATTTTCCGTTATTGTGTTTGACGCCAATCCAAAAACATCCGAAACTTTAACTATCAATTAAATGTTAAAAAAACATAATTGAAACGAAGTGAATTGCCGAATGACAAATTTACCAATTCTGTCAATAATCCGATTTAATCCGCGGCTAATTGATTTTGAAAGTGTTATATTTTATTTTCTTAATATCTAGCACTACAGATATTCTATTGCATTAAATGAAGACTTTTTAAAAGTAAAAATTAATTTTAAACAATTTTTCATTCTTGTACTTTTGCTCTAAATTGTACAGGAGAACCAATTTCAGCACATTATCAAAATCTATGTTCAACTCCTAAGCGTTGCACACCTGTATAGTGCTTTACTAGTGATTCTTGTTTATATCAACATATTTATTTTATATCAACATATATACATACATGGATATAGGTAATAATAAAATATAAATAAAATAAATAAATATATCATCACGGCATATTACCCATTACTGAGTGAGCCAGTATCTACAACACATGTAGACATCGGTAATGATGACGATATATTTTTACCGTGTGGGCGCTTACCAGGCGTCACCTCACGGGCACTTATAGCTGGTGCGGAGAGTGCACCACAGGGATCACTTTTGTGCCATTTAAAGTCTGTACTGGCCGGGATCGAACCCGGGTCACCAGATTGGCAACCAGACACTATACGCACACGGCCACGCGACCTCATATAAAATAATAAAATAAAAATAATAATAAAATATGTATATCCAAATATCTACCGTAATAATGAACTTATAACAAGCATCAAAAGGTTAATTTTATATACTTTTGTTACACATATAGTGCGGGACCCGAAAGATGAACCATGGAAAATATGTTAGCACAAATCACTGTCTAATATATGCGCTCCGTTTAAATCCAGACGAAATACAATTAATTTACTTCGCGCTTATCTAATATAATATATAACAGTTGCCCAAATAAGTTTTAAAGCTACGCAGCGTTTCTTAGATTGGCAGTTGATGTTTGCGATTGCTGTTCGTTTCAGTTCCTGTTTTGTCTACACTCGGATCCATTAGGATCATAAGCGTACACAAATGAGTTAGAAGCGCAAAGTTACTGTAATAATATTTGACAGAGTTTATGGAATATCACGATATGAGTATTTCTTTCCCTTAACCCTCAGATCGAGATTAGTGTCTCGCACTACACAAATATACAAATTTTATTGTGTATTACTACAATATGTCTAATCGTAAGAATTTTACATAGTCTACAATGTCAAGCTCTTATGTTTATATTTAAATAATATGTTGTTCATTTACTGTTCTATTTCTAAACACTCTTACGACAGGTTCAATACATACACAATCTTATCTACACAGTAAACGGAGGTTATTTACTGTTGACTGTAAGTAACGATTAAATTTTTTATTTAACTTTACTACTAAGGTGAATAAATTCTTGATTAAATATTCTTTTGTACAGAAATACAATTAAACATTTCTTATCCACTTGTTGCAATAGTAGCTTTTTGAATAGTTAGTAACAATGTTTCCATGTTTCTATTAATAATCAAAATTTTTAAATTCCGTTTCCAAGATTCATTTAATATTGTTTAGAAAATTAATATTGTAATTCCATGCAGTAATTTTGTAGTACATAACAAATTACGAGTATATGGAAATGACAGTAATATGTATTGGAAAATGTTAATTATAGAAATTTGCAATCTGTTGTACAAGCTATGAACATTGAAGTCTAATTAGTGTCATTATGTTTCCCGATATATCAATTGTTATATTGACTACTATGTAATATGTATTTTACGAAGCCATAATATATAATGCATTTTTACTTCCTTTTACTACGAAGTAAAGGAAGTATTGTAATCGCGAAAAATTTCGGTTTCCAGATTTCAACGGAAATATCCATTTTGAGCATCCCTGAATTCATTTTGACTAATTTCGGCGTGACGTCTGTACGTACATACGTACGTATCTCGCATAACTGAAAAACGGGAAGCCGTAGAAAGTTAAAATTTTGTATTTAGGACTGCTATAACATCTAGTTGTGCACCTCCCTTTTTGGTCATTATATAACTTTCGGAAGTGGTACTTTACTTGAAGCCTATAATAGATTTTAATGAAAAACTATATTAAAATATAGTCCAAAACTTTTCAAATTTTGTATATAAGACTCTTATATTAATGGGAATAATATATTAGATTTTAGTTAAAATGGTCTAACCGGAAGTGGTACTTTACTTGAAGCCTATAATAGATTTTAATGAAAACTATATTAAAATATAATCCAAAACTTTTCAAATTTGGTATATAAGACTCTTATATCAATGGGAATAATATATTAGATTTTAGTTAAAATGGTCTAACCGGAAGTGGTACTTTACTTGAAGCCTATAATAGATTTTAATGAAAAACTATTTTAAAATATAAACCAAAATTTCTCAAATTTGGTATTTTATACTTTTATATTAATGGAAATAACATAATAGATTTTCGTTAAAATAGTCTAACCGGAAGTGATACTTTACTTAAAGATGTTATCAGTTTTTCTTAAAAAAAAATCTGTTGTGGCCAGCACAAGACCTCTCGCCATTTCCATATTAGGCTATATAAGTATTGTATTGCACTTCGCTTTCCAACCGTCGTTTTATAACAAAATCTTACAGAACATTACCCAAATATTGTTTCTTACTATATTTAGCATGTCTTCTGCACACATATAATTCAAATTATATCTATTTTTCATTGTATGAGGAAGTTTCTAAATGTCAAATATTGTTCCAATTCATTAACCAGATTGGCGGTATTTCTGATAGATATATGCATTTTACCACAATTTTACCTATAATTTCAAATATTTAATTAATAAAAGAATAAGAAAAGTTAAATATACTTCCCAGGAAAAGCTATCAGAATGTCACTAAAACTGTTGATATTTGACAATGACATATGTCATGTTATAAACATTGGAATTTGTCAACTGGTTTCCTTAGTGCCTTGGCCTCTGCGATTAGTATACTCTATAAATTATAGAGTCTTTATCTCTAAATCTATACAAGATATAATAAAATTTTTAAGTGTATTAGATGGAGAATTTTATGTTCTTCAATATTTAATAAAAAAAACTCCCAAAAAATTATATTTAGAAGAATTTTTCTAAGAAACTACTACTTCCGGTTGTTCAATTGTTACCAAAACCTTTTCAGCTCTTCCCAGGAATGTCAGATTGAGGAAACTGCAGTTAAATATTTTTTAAGTCTTATAGTTTTTGAGGAATCGTGACTACAACATCCAGACATACATACATACATACACACACACACACACACACACACACACACACACACACACACACACACACACACACACACACACACACACACACATACACACATCCACACACACACACACACAGACATCATTTTAAAAATGTTATAATCGGATTGTAGGGACCTTAAATCGTGCTTATTCAATAAAATCTGGATATGCGAATTTTAGCATGAATCCAATACCTCTCTTAGCGAGAGGTAAAAAGGTGTTATTTTGAATTTAACAATAAATGCTTTTAGAAAATTATGTACTTTTTGGTTTCTGTAATTAAGTTTGCTATGAATTAGGACAAAAAATAACAAAAAAATAAAGAATTTAATGTCAATGTCAAATTATGTATATACGTGCAATTTAATGATTGGGTCTGTAATAATACATATTTTAATTATTAACAAAATATGTAACAGGCGTACAAGGAAGTCATGTGTTGTCCACATCAGATATTTAAAATTTAAAATATCCCCAGATTTATAATTCTAATAGCAAAAAGCGGGTCATAGACGTTTAACATGGGAAAAACAGATTTTTCTTTCGCAAAAGTGGGCTATTGTAATGTAAAATGTACAGAAGAAAATTTTACCTTCAATTTTATTTTGCATATTGTGTAACCTAGCAAACCGAACTTTTTTATAGTGTTGGACATGGAATTGAAACAAAATGAAATAACGTTTTATTTGTCATGCCTGTTTGGTATGGTCATAAATTTTTAACTAATTTTGTAATAAATTGGGTAACAATTTTTTTCATTGGGAATGAATGTTACCACATAGGTATAGGAATCCATCACATATTTCATTATAAATTATGATGTATTTGTTAACAAAATTATGATCGTGGTAAACGGGCTTAAGTCAGTAATTATAATTTGTATCAAAATAACTGCATACTTAATAAATTGTACCTTTTTTTTTCGACTTTCAATAATGGTTATAATATAACGGCTGTTAATTAAAAATCTGGCCATAGGCGTTTAACATGGGAAATCAGTTTTTCCTTGTGCAAAAAAATGCAAGTAATTTTAGGTAAAAATGTTTTAAATAAAAGTTGTAGATAATTAAATTCTACGCGTTAATCGCTCAACAGATATAATTTTGCTAAAATCGAATTTGAAATTAATAAATAAATATTGCTTATTTGTAGCGATAGCCATGGAATTAAAACAAAGTTATAAAGAAATGCATATCGTTTTAACTGCCAGAAATTTGGTTTTCAAATAAAAGTTACAGATAATTCAATTCTGCACCTGAATCACTACAGGTATTCATTTTAAAATCTAACACTTAAATAACTATTATAATTAGTTTTTCATATTTTGTAACCTATAAAATATTAAGTTTCTGACAATTCAAACGATATGAATTTATAATTTTGTTTCATTTGCGTGGCTACCGCTATAAATGAGCAATGTTTATACAATTTCAAATTCAATTTTACAGGTTATCGTACTTGCAAAATTAAAAATCTGTTTGTTAATTTAGGCGTAGAATTCAATTCTCTACAGCTTTCATTTAAAACATTTTTGTCTAAAATTAATTGGTAACTTTTGTGCAAGGAAAAACTGATTTCCCATGTTTTTGTACAAAATAATCAAGTAGTCAGTAAATAAGTAATGTTTGGTGGAGTGAAAATAAAACAAACAACAGTAAGAAAAAATTGGTAATAATACATAATTGTTAAATAATTCATAAATTGTTTTCTAAAATGTAAATTGACGGAATTGGAACATTTTCAAATTTCACACATAAAGAATTGCGGATTACCTACTTATTGTGTCTATTTCATGAATAAAATGAATAATGTAATAATTTCACACTCTAATAAATTGGTCTAAACAAAATTTATTATTTTTAAAACTTGATCTACTTTTTCCTCAAAAGTGAAACCTTCCAAATACCGTAAAATTTAAAATTAAAATACCCTTGACTTAAAAAACGTAATACAATACCGAAATATAAGGTTAATTGTGTGTAACAAATTGTTATTTAAAAAACAAAAAACACATAGAAAAACAAAGAATATATTAGTGGAAAAGTTATGTGTTGTTTACCTGTCTATTTTTATTTGTATAACTTATTTCTAACGTTGGAAAGGAAAATTATCTAACCTCACTTCTAATGCACTGTCGAATGCAGTTACTGTCGTTTCAGTGACTCTAAAAATGTTGCAAAGTTAATAATAGAATTCTATGGATTATTATCTTATTGAGTGTTGTGATACTCGTACTTTAATGATTTCAGTACAGTTTTTGTGCTTTTTTCAATGTAAATAAGTACACTGCTTATCATTTATCAGAAAGAAATAACAACAAAATTTTTTCAATAATCATAAAAAATATATAATAGATTGTTTTCAATACAATTATTACGTTTATAAATATCTGCACATTGTTTTGACTTTACGCCAATAACTATTGTTTGAAATTCACTGACGCAATAATATACATGTAACATTTAAAAATAATTGTATGCATACAAATGTTTATAAACATTGTAGTAATAACTGTATCATATTAATAATAATGTGAATAATAAAAAACTTAATATTATGTCACTACCTACTTATATTTTACCGATGATTGTATTTTTTTAAATAGATCACAATATATGACTATATAGAATCAGCTAGCAAAAAATACTCGTATATTCACAAATTTCTTTAATACAGGGTTGGACAGAAAGAACGGGCGATTTCTAAAAGGTCTCAAAATTGATACTTTTTGCTCAAGAAATAATTTATAGACAGATTTACGGCTAGTGTGGAAAACAACTTCTTGCATGTGGTGTCCGTTATTATTAATGCATTTCTACGAAGTTTGCAAACACTCTTTCCAACATCGCTCTGACAGTTTGGGCGACTTCTACACGAATAACTTCTTTCAGTTCTTCCAATGTAATACGTACATAGGAACAGAAAGCTCGTACATTGGAAGTACTGAAAAAAGTTATTCGAGTAGAGGTCGCCTAATTTGCAAAGCGATGTTGGAAAGAGTGTTTGCAAACTTCGTAGAAGGCCTCCAGAAATGCATTAATGATAATGGAACCACATGCAAGATGTTAAATGCTACGTCATTACGAACTCAAATCTCAATAATTTTTTTCTTAAGCAAAAAAATTCAATTTTGTAACGTTTTAAAAATAGTCCGGACTAGTGCTGAAATTGCCCAGTAGAAAATAAATGTTATGAATATGTTCAGCCTGTGTCCCTCAAAGTCTAAATATGTATACTTATTTTCACCAAAATCTGCAAAAAAGAGAATTCCAATTTTTGTATGCTTGGTACATCACAACGCGTTGATCCCAAGTCTTCGAACCGCACGTCAATAACTATTTTCATTTTCGAAATATTTACGTTTAAAACTTTACCCACATCTGGGTTTTAACCCAAAAATTTTTACACAATTTGATCTATTAGTTCAGTTTGTTGCACTGCGAGGAAACTGAATCACGATTTTTGAGTTTTTTTTTTTTACTCATTTCCAGTTATTTTGCTCTACAAATTGTACCCATTGTACAAAAAAAAAAAAGTAAAAATTTGTGTAGTTTTGTAGAATAGGCTATTCCACGATATTTTTTTAAAAATTTTTTCTTGAAATACATAAAAATATAAGACCACATGTGAAAGTCCGAGTTAAAAATTCCTCCAAATAAGCGAGATATTAAGGTCCGAATTTTAATTCTGCTTTGTGACGTAGGTAATATGGATATACCAGAAGTAAACAAACAGTGGTTCATAAACCACGAAAAATTTATAAACAAATTACAAAATAATGTATATTTAAATTGTAATATTATAATTCATTATTAGAGACATAAAATAAATTATTTCACTTAATTTATTTCACTTTTTTCTCATTTTATAAGAATAAAGAAATTAGAACGTCACCCGAATAGCAACCGAACAGATCCGACACACCCGAAGAAGTATATTCTTAGTTCGGGCGGGGCTTCTTAAAATCAGAGGTCATACTAGGATCCTATTTGCTCAAACACTCGTGCACATGTCCTGCATCATCAAAAGCAAAACTCCCCGGTCTTATAGAAGGAATAATTTATAATTAAAGAAATATGGTTTTCCTTATCCTTTAACTATTATCATTCTTATTTTTAATAAACTTTTACTATTTTTGGTTACTGTGGAATAGCCTATTGAATGGCAAACTCGCTAGGCTAGTTTCTCTACCCATTTTTTGGTTATTGCCCAGAAATGGAATTTTTTGAGTCCAAGTTTGAACGCAAATATCTCAGAAACTAAAAAGATATTAATATGCGGTTCATTGAAATGTGTATAAGAGCATAAAAGCTAGATTTTTGAAAATTTTACGCAAATGATGCAGATTTTCAGGAAGGATACAAATATTTTAGTGACTACAATTGTTTTAACGTTTTGTTTGGTAGCCCAGTGGACATTTACGGTTGCCATTTTATTTAATATGATCAAAATCGATAGAAGGAGAAGGAATTTATATTGGAAAGGTCTGTGTATGTGTAATGTCTAGACTTTTCGAAAATTTGTCTTTACCATTGTTTGGTGGTCACTGGCCGCAACATCGCACGTTCTTCTACCATTAGCATTCAAGAAGCGCATCCTAGTATTACATCATGTATTTATAATTTTTAATCAAAGCTTCAGGTGTTTCAGTGGAGAAATATCAACGGTCATCAAGTGTTGCTCACAAACTGTACAACTAACTGCACACATGTGAACTATACTCGTAAATATCAACTCTAGGATCATTATTTATTTCATTGTAGCGAAGAGAAAAAAAATATATTGATTCAATGACATCAGCTATAAAGAAGAGAATAATGCAATAATATTATTAAGAAATTTTTGCTTACTTTTAATTAAAAGTAAAGAAATGCCTTAAGCTTTTACACCCGCTAGAAAACTATTTCTCGTATTAAATCTTCTTGAGTAGTATTCTGTAACTCGTCCGATAGTCGATAATCGGTATCGATATCTCTATGAAAATTAAAAATTTATTTGACAATTATTACGCAAACATGCCAATCATATAAAATAGTTATTTACATACAGAGGGTCGAAAGAAAAGGTTTACGCCTGCGGACGAAATTTGAAGCTCGACGCGTAGCGGAGGTCTTTTATTCGTCCAAGGGTGTAAACTTCTTTCGGCCCGAGGTATGTACAACGTTTTACGCACAACTGCAATCAAATGAAATGATTTTAAATTATTTTTTAAATACATTTAAAGCTTGTTGCTATATAAAAATATTACGTGGCCAGGTGGCCATGTCACAAAACAATAAGGTGATGCGTTGCATTGCTAACTATTTGGTTATATGAATATTTTTTAAATGTCAAACTGGAGATTTGCGACAATTTCTGAAGTAATTCCTTAAGCAATTCTAATAAAATCTAGTGAAAATTTAGCGGAACTAATATCATTTTTTAAAAAAAGAGTCTTGACTACATTTCCAATTGTATTTTTGATGTTTTGTTTACCAGTAAGCGGGCTCTTTCTGTATTTTACCGCCCGCAGGGTGTAATCTTTCAGTTTTCGCCATGGTAACTACGATGTAAACAAACAATTTTAAAGCAGATGTGCGTAAAATACGTTCCTATAGTGATCATCATCATTTAGTAAATTCTTGAACATATCTACACAGAATGTCTCCAAACAAATCTGTCCTGTGTCTCTCTCTTCAACCTATCGAAATTCTGTCCGTCTTTAATGCGGTATTCCACCATAACAAAAAAAATTTAAATAATCATTTTAACATAAAGTATGGCTCAATAAATAATAGTTAAAACAATGAAAACATTTTTGAAATAATTACTTTGCGAGATATTTCACATTTGCTAAAAGGGAAAATTGACGTCATACAATTGTTATCTTTCTCTCGCAGCGTACTCAGAGCAGTGTGTGTGAGAAAGACAAGTATGGGGGAAATGTGACGTTACACTGATTTCTTGAAAATAAAATACTGTTATACTAGGAACAATTAAGAATTTTTTACTATGAATTGCTTCAAAACTGAATGAAGTTTTATTTAAAATAATAAAAAATATCTGATGTGGACACCACATGACTTCCTTGTACGCCTGTTACACTATACATATTTTATTAATAATTAAAATATGTATAATAACACACCCAATCATAAAATTGCACGTATTTGACATAATTTGACATTGACATTAAATTCTTTATTTTTTTGTTATTTATTGTCCTAATTCATAGCAAACTTAATTACAGAAACCAAAAAGTACATAATGTTTAAATTTACATATCTCGCTTATACAAAGAACTAATTTAATCATACTTGAAGTTTTCGACGCAAAATTCAATTCTCTAAAACTCTTATTTGAAGCATTTATTGTTAATTTCAAAATAACTCCGTTTTTCTCAAGAAAAACTGATAATAGCTTCAAGTAAAGTATCACTTCCGGTTAGACTATTTTAACCAAAGTCTATTATGTTATTTCCATTGATATAAAAGTATTATATACCAAATTTGAAAAGTTTTGGATTATATTTTAATATTGTTTTTTATTCAAATCTATTATAGGTTTCTAGTAAAGTACCACTTCCGGGTATATCATTTTAACTAAAATCTATTATGTTATTCCCATTGATATAAAAGTATTATATACCAATTTTGAAAAGTTTTGGATTATATTTTAATATAGTTTTTCATTAAAATCTACTATAGGCTTCAAGTAAAGTACCACTTCCGGGTAGACCATTTTTACTAAAATCTATTATGTTATTCCCATTGATATAAAAGTATTATATACCAAATTTGAAAAGTTTTGGATTATATTATAATATAGTTTTCCATTAAAATCTATTATGGGCTTCAAGTAAAGTACCACTTCTGAAAGTTATGCAATGACCAAAAAGGGAGGTGCACAACTAGATGTTATAACAGTCCTAAATACAAAATTTTAACTTTCTACGGCTTCCCATTTTTCAGTTATGCGAGATACGTACGTACGTACGTACGTACGTACAGACGTCACGACGAAATTAGTCAAAATGGATTCAGGGATAGTCAAAATGGATATTTCCGTTGAAATCTGGAAACCGAATTTTTTCGCGATTACAATACTTCCTTTACTTCGTACAAGGAAGTAAAAATTGAGTGGAATACCCCATTGCTCCTATCGTAGTATATAGTGATATCGGTACCGTTTCATATTGGACGAGTTGTAGAATCCCACTGCATGTCTGTTATATTCCGTTGTTCATCCCCCATTTCAAAAACGAAAACGCGAAAATCTTTTCCTCCTTAGGCCTCGTCTGCGGTCATTTGATGCACGTACAAAGCGCAGCAAAGAACGGTAAGTTTTCATGCTCTAACTCACGGAGCTTCACGGTTTGAATGAGACAGGCAACATGTGTTTAACTCGTACCTCGCACATGCAGGAATCCATGGATTCATAACGGAAATATTTCACCTTATTATACATCCAGTACCAGTAATAACACGCTGCAAATGAATCACGTGTCAATACTCACTGAGGTTATTAATTGGTTGATGATAGTGAATGAAAGGAAGAAGAAAATGTTCGATTAATGATCATAATTAGTGGAATTTTTTATTTGATGTATGGGGCACGCATTACACGTTCCAAGAATAGTTTTCCTTGTACAGTGTTTAAAATAAATTCTAACTCAGAGTAGGCTATGAACAAAAAAACAAATGTATGTCAATTTGAAAGTATTTAATTAAATGTCAATTTGGCAGAAGATATTGTCAAATATGTTATCTAGAGAAATCGAAGCTTTTCTTCTTGAGTCCTAATTTTTAACAATAGAAATAAATTAGAAAACGGTGAATGGCAATATTTTGTTTTCTTCTTTATTATCTTTTTTCCTTAAAATTTACATTTCACGATCAATTTTGACGACTTGACTTTCGAATTGAATAATAGTCAGATATACGTTTCTGTAACCATAGCCTACTCCAAATTAGGTTTTTTTTCTGAACGTACTGTATTTAGCTGCCTCGCGCAGAGAGGGCAACACTAGGGGCACAATTATTTTTCTTGTGAGGTTCTCGGGTTATATTATATAAACTGTCATTAGTGTTCAATTTGCGAAGACGCTAATTTGTGACTTCATTGGAATTTTTTAAATTAACATGCGAAAGACTTTTTTAAAATAAAAATAAAATAGAACACCTTTCATTAAAGAAATACCTGCATAAATGCTTTGGGAACATCTTACCCATCATACACAATGGTAAAAAAGGGACAACTGACTTTACTGTGAGAGGGAAAGAATTGAAAATGATCCTGATATTATCAGAATTTTTATATGCCTTCTAAATACTAAATTTTAAAAGATATTGTTCCTTAAAGAGCTTCAAATTTGAATATATCACGAAATGTCCATTAAGTAATTTACAATTAAATATTGAAATTTGTGTTTTATTTTGAAAAAGTCACGTGACCTGAAAAAAGATGTGACGTACATACAGTTTAACATGTGGCAAACTAACGCCTACTTTTATAGGCCATCCAGCGAATCAAGCGGTTTACGTCATACATACAATATCACTAGAAACAATGACGTCATATGTTAAAAAGTTTACATGAGCATGTAAAACGGATTAAAATATATATGATCTGTGGGTTGCCTTCATAAATCCAAATCTTTCTTAAAAAGGTAACACGTCTGGTATCATTTTTTTTTCAGCGAAATCCAATTTTATTTAAAATATTCTGAACGATACTGCTTACGCCGTTATAAATACATCATTCTTGTAGTATATGCAACAAACCATAGATCCTTAAAAAAAATTACAGAATACTGCATACCATACAATTTCTAAATGTTTCTGTACATTGCGTATAGCGTTAGCCACACGCTGTACATATAGATTTAATTTTCAAATTATTACTAATAAAAAACGAAATATTACCTCAATATTACAATTCAGTGAAAGTAAGAGCCCACCAAACTATTTTTCATTTTCAAAATAAGTCAATAAATTAACTACAAGCTCTTGAATTTGACATGATAGAGCATTTGACGTTTTGTCAATGAACAACAATACAAAAAACAAAATGAAATCACAATACAGGTTGAAAAGTATAATGTAGACATATAATATTTAGTAATATACATGTTCAGAATTACCAATATTAAAAAAATATAATCAAACGTCATTTTGCAAAATTAACAAAATTTTACTTAATAATAATATTTCCAAATATAATTATTTCTATTAAAGGTTTTAAATGCATAATAATAATAATAAAAAAAAAACAATAAAATATATTTAAAAATATAAAGAAAATTTCAAAAATCCCTAAACGATGACGTAAACCGCTTGATTCGCTGGATAGCCTATATTTATATAAATAACAAACTATTTTCATTTTCCTATTGGCTACGAATGACGTGAGGTACTTACTGGGACGTCAAAGGATTAGGGGGTTGTTTTTCATTACTATTTCTGGCGCCAATCTTTTAATTTAATTATTTACAAAAATAACAATGAATTATTATTATTTTTGTTATTACTGGGATATATATTGCAAAAACTTTTAGTTAAAATCCTTTTAAAAATGTAAAACCGGCTCATTGATGAAATTTTGACGATATTGCATTAACGTTTCCTTGGGGTTGCTATAGATTGTTTGTTTATTGCTTATTACTTCATTTTTAGGTTACTTTAAAATGTTTTACTACTTAAAACTAATTTCGTCAATATCGTATATGTAGATTTAAATACTACGTTGATATTAAGTTCACTTCTTCTTCGATCTTTGCTACAGTTGAAACAAAAATTAAGGTTATCCGTATTCCACGAAATATTTAAATCGCTGTCATTGTGTTTCTTTTTGACAGTTCCGTACACGAAACGCACTTGTGTTTTACGTTTACCAAAAACCACTTGGCCTTATTATTTCACGTCTTAACCAAGGCAATAATAGTACAAATAAATCGAACAGGTGTAGAAAAAATACATTTTTCTCTTGTTACCTGACATATTCATGAAAAACTCAGAATTTTGTACGAAAATTCGAAAGTACCATAAAATAATTTTCGAAGAAACTGCATTGAACTTACCATCGTTTTACTACCCAGGAATAATTGCTTTTAGGTAAAATATTCTGAAGGATAGACTTAAGATATTACCAGGAATATATCTTTGGCTTGGACTTCATTGTTATAAAGAAGAAACAAATGTACCGAAATTATATCATTTTTATTTAAATTACCTAATGAACGGTTGATGATCTTTTTGAAAGAGGGTCTCATTTCGTTAAGATGCATTCATTTTCTGCTGCTTAACAGTTAATTCCAGTAAAATATGATCCTTAACCAGCGAGAAAAATTGTAATAAGGAGGACGATTTTTCACAGACAGTTAAAGTAATTAAATCTTTTTGCTTGCTTTTTATTTTGGGGCTGTAGTTGCTTTCTGAACAGGGTAACAAAACGGAAAACCAGTTCTTGTTTTGTAACAATATTGTTCTTTTCGCTTCGTTTGGTTTATTTAGCAAGGCAGCTGTTGCAGTTTTCTTTATTTCGCGAATCGTTAGTTATTTTAATTTGTTTCCGAGCTCTGGACCGAAAAAGTACACGTGAATCATATTACGTTTGTCCTTTGTATTCTTTTCAAAAAATTGCGTGTTTAAAACCAGATTTACACAAAGGAGACAAAGATATGTTTACGAATATGTGAATAGAAAGACGCTGGAAAACTATGAGTATAATGGGGCCCGGTTCTAAAAATAAAGTTGAATATTTTTAGACAATTTATCAAAGGCTAATTTTGTATGATTTTATGGGGTCTCAAACCCGTGTGCCTGAGTGTCTGGTCGCGAAACTGGGAACCCGGGTTCGATCCTGACTGGCGCCAAAATTATTTCAAATTTTAAATGGCACAAGTGAACCCTGAGGTGTACTCTCCAAGTCAGCAATGGGTTTCCGTAAGGTGACGCGTGGAAAACTCGCACCCAACAATAGGTAATATGATGCGTGATAATAGGATCAATTTTTTTTTTATTAAAATATAAAAATTTCATTAATAATTTAAAAAAAAAATAATTAAAATTCACACTGCTTATACAGGGTGTCTCAATAAACTTGCTCACTATTGGTAACTTTTTTATTTGAAAAGATACGAGGTTGGTTAAATGAGCAAAATTGTGCCATTTTATATTAGAAAATTGGTCAGGTAGACAAAAGAAAAATTGTGTCAGCGGTTCTCAAAATTTGGGACAATTTTTTTAAAATGGAACTATATATTTTTTATTATCTTATTGGAAAGAGTATGTTTTTCTCTTTCCTATAAGGTAATGTTGTTTATGTACAATTTTTTCAAATAAACGAGTTATTTACGGTTAAAAATAAAAATTTTGTAAACTGTTTTATTAGTTTATTTAGCCAAGTAAGCCATGGAAACAATTGATTCTTTGTTTGTTTGACGTTTAATAATTTCTCCCGTAAAGTTCTCTGTGTTCAATAACTTTACAAATGAAGAAAAGTTAGATATGATCTTGCTATATGGAAAGTTATATCTAGACACCACTTACGTAGAACGGTCGGCTCTCTTTCCAAAAGAGCTGAAATGTGCCAAAGAAATAATTTGAATATTTTTTTTAACTGATTTGTTATTACTGTAAAATAAATTAATAAAATAAAATTTTTATAAAAGACAAATGTTGCCATGGTTTACTTGATTAAATAAACTAATAAAAGATAATTTTTATCTTTAAACGTGAATAACTCGTTTGAAAAAATTATACATAAACAACATTACCTTATTGGAAAGAGAAAAAAATACTCTTTCCAATAAGATAAAAAATTTATAGTTCCATTTAAAAAATATATAGTTCCATTTAAAAAATATATATTTTGTCCCAAATTTTCAGAACCGCTGATACAATTTTTATTTTGTCTACATGACCAATTTTCTAATATAAAATGGCACAATTTTGCTCATTTAACCAACCTCGTATCCCACCAATAGTGAGCAATCTTATTGAGACAGCCTGTATATGACTGAATGGCAGTACAGTACTGACAGGTGTAAACAACTTTAGTTTTTGTTTTACTCACTAAGAAGCGCACATATTAAAGATATGACGTCACATAATTTAAAATTCAGTAGGTAAAATGTTTAAAAATATACTTATTTCAATAACTATAAATATTTGGAGAGTGCAATAAATGCTAAAATTCATTATTTTATTGAATATTAAAAAAAGTAATGAGTACCGGATTCCATTACAATTGTAAATTGGGCAATTAAATTTTCTTGCAATTACACGATTGGTAACTTGTTTAATTTGTACGTATTGAACCCAATGTTTGTATATCTCTATTTTCCGTATTTCCTTCTATATAATTAAATTAATGATAATCCATATTTGCATTAGTTTAATTGAATTTCTTTATATCTAATCAACAATGCGTACATATATCTATAATTAAATTACTATCATTAGATTGTTATTCGCTGTATATAATATAATAAATAATGGATATACCGTATAATCTAATAATACTTGTATACGAGTATTTGCCTTGCCTCTACTGACTATGAATAATATTTTAATTTAATTATATTATGCTTGTCCATAGTGAATTACTTAAATTTTTCCACATAATTAAATTAAAAACTTGAATTGTGATTCGTCATACTATTAAATTATATAATTAAATAGTAGGATATGCATTAAAGTAGGTACCCATAGAAAAAATATGCATGAGGTATAATACAAAAATATATTTTTAACGTAACGGGTATTATTAACTTATTGGAGCTAGATTATTAAATTAACTTTATATTCTCCTTATTTATTATTATTGTTGCAATAGAAAACTATTTAACTTTTTATGGTACGTACTTGAACATTAAAAATTATTTTTATGACTAAAAAATAAAAATCATATGAACCATGTGATTTATTCCCAAAATTTCAACCTGCCATCTATTGATATTTTCCTAGATCTACATGTGACTCTCCTGTAGTAACACAAACAAATCACTGTCATAATGACAGTTGCAACAAGATGGTGCCATATATGAAAAACGAAGTGACTGTAAGGTTTGCAACAGTGATTTCCGTTAAAATTATAAAGAATACATAACAAATGTTAAATTTGCCGAAGACAATGAATTATGTAGATTTCAAATATCATAACACGTCGGAAGACAGAACTTTGAATATGGCGATGATTTGTTTGTATTCCATCTCAACTTCTACATCAACTATATCTTTCTTGGGTGTGACGTCAAAATTATAACCCTCCATTTATTATATAAAAAAATCTGATGTGGCCAACACAAAACCTCCCGCAATTTAATTTTTATTAATTAAAATATATACCTACGTATTTATTAATGCTGCAGACTGTTCCTTTGCATATAACTATTGCTTTATTTACTATTTTCTTTTTAAAATGTCACTATTATTAATTAGAAGTGGAAGTGATTAGTTTTTTGACAGTGACTTAATTTTTATTAATTTAAATACATACCTACATATTTACTAATGCTGTAAACTAAATAAGTTCCTTTGCATATAACATGTAACTATTGCTTTATTTACTATTTTCTTTTTAAAATGTAATCATTGCCAATTTGAAATGATAGGTTCTTTGACAGTGATATTTATTTGTCAGTTACATTCATTTGAAATATGAACTGTGTAACAAAGGAATTGTGTTTATCTTAGGCATAGAGATTTATAAGAAACATTGATTTTTAAATTTATTTGTAAACTATATAGAAAAAGTATTAATGTATACCTGTAGAAAATTCAATAATCTTTAATTTTCATAATGACAAAATGCGAAAAAATGGCATTTAATGGTATTTTTTGAAGAAAAACCATTATGTGCTTCAGATAAAGAGCCATTTCCGGTTATCTGATTTACACAAAAATCTAATGGTATCTTTTCATATTAGAATAGGGTAGAAATACAAGGTTTCAGAATTTTCTGAATGATAGTATTTGATTTAGAGCGCCAACAAAATCCATACACATACACACACACACGCACTCACACACGCACACATACACACATCATCGTGAAAATGTTAAAATTGGATTCTAGGGACCTTAAAACGTGGTCATTTGCTAAAATCTCGATATGTGATTTTTAGCACGATCCCTATACCTCCCTTACCAAGGGTAGCGGGAGGTAAAAATGTAAACGGACTACAAGGAAAATGAAGTGAAATGCGCTCTATCCTACAAAACAATAACAATATTTAAATTCCATCAATACATTCTTGGTTTGGAATGCGTTACAAATTCATAATACCGTATCAAACATACAGAAACGATCCACAAGTCTGTTGCCTGGAGCAAATTCCTCTCTCTGTAAAGTGTGCCAGCCCAGAGCCCAGGTATACACAGGCATCCTCACATAATACCTGAACGTGAGCGTGATCATTCTACCTGCTGTACTCTCCGCTAGCTTTACTTTCTACTAGGAAGAAGAGGCGATGCGAATGGCGATTGAGCCGATAACTCTCTGGTGTATAAATATCACTAATTATACGCCAGCAATCGAGCGATCGCCGAGGTATAGCATATAGAACTGTAGGAAGATGCACTAGGATGGGTCTTCACGGTTACAGTTGCGTGAAGACAGTATGTGAGTCGTGAAGATAACGGTTAGTAACTTTCACATCGGGAATTGGGATTTTAGTGTTAATACGTGCTATTCATATTCATAATTGCTATTAAATACTGTATGAATAAGAGGTTCGAAATAATCGAATATACAGTAGAAAGGACGAGACTGTTGCCTATAGCCAGAAAATTGACTCTTGAGTCCAACAATAAAACCACAGATTACCTATACTATCGTAACCAGATGCGACACTCTCTGTCGGTACCTTTGAAGTTAGTGTCTCCAAAAAATTTTACTGGCGGCCATGTTTTTAATGAAATAATTTACTACCTCAAAATCCTACAAATATGAGGGCCTGTACAGCTTGGCTTGTAGTCGAGTTGATTAGAGCGAAGGTTAGAGCAAACACCGAATCTATGTGAGGTCGCGAGTTCAAATCCGTATAAAGAAGTTTCTATTTTTCAATGTTTTTTTCTTTTTTACTAAATAGTCAGTAGATATTTTATTTAAATATATTACTAATATAAAAACAAATAATTAAATAATACAATACCTATTATTTATAATAATATGTAAAAATCAACTGCTACACTATGCATTAAATGACAACAACATAAAAAAACTAAGAATCAATTAAGCCATTTCTCATTATTTGTTATAATAATAATAGTTTTTTTTTCCTTTTATTGTATTAAAATTCTTGTTTATAAACTTCCTGTCAAGGATGGGTAAATTCAATTTCTTTAATTTACTTTACAATATTTTGAATGATATTAAATTGTATGGCTACATTTTCAAAATTTTGAAAGAAAAATGTTCCATTTTATTTTCACGGCACTGACTTTTATATTTCATATTTATTTTGCAAACTATAACGGAAAACTAAGAACACGCCATTTTATTAACGAAATATGGCATGCGCAAACAACCTGCGCAGTTGAAAATTTGCCCCAACGAAATCGCCGAGTGTCGCATCTGTATACGGTAGTATAGATAATCTGTGATAAAACTATAAACCGCATATAGTGCCGGACACCAATCTTGAAGGGAAGGGAAAGAAATGCTCATATCGTGATATTCCATACACGCCGTAAAACAACAATTATTACAGGAACTTTCTGCTTCTAACTCATTTGTGTATGTTTATAATTCGAATGTAAACAAGACAGGAACTGATACGAACAGCAATTGCACAGATCAACTGCCAATATAAGAAAGACTGCGTAGCTTTAAAACTTATTTGGGCAACTGTTATACAGGTTGGTTGATTTTTCATTGTCCAGCTTATATCATCTGAAATATTAAAGATACAAGAAAAAGTTATATAGAAAAGTTATTTGATACAACCTGGTCTATAATTTAGCATAAACAATTTTTTTCCAAGGCCTACCAATTTTCCAGAAAAATATTTAACTTTGATTTTTTAAATGGAATAGCCTGTATATTTTTACGGGTTAAAATTCTAAATAAATTTCTCTTTACAATGATGTATAACAAGTAAGGGTTTACCTTAAAATTATGTCTAATAACGCAAATAGAAATTCGATAAAAGTAGGCTGTGATATTCTATTGTTTATACCAGTAACATCTCTGTCACAGATTTAATAATACTGATCATAATAGAGAGAAAGGTGTTAAGATTCTTATTTAACTAAGAAAAATGAACGTTGGTTATAGTAATAGCGCAAAAGTTGATATGCTTTGCTGTTTCCACAAATCAAATAATAATAAATGTCTGGCTGCTATCCTACATCAAAATTTATAATATTATTATGTTGTATTAAATTTTGCTACTTGATTTTTAAATAAAAGTATTAATAATTTTGTAAATCATCAATGCTATTAATTCTATTACTTGCTTTATTAGACAATTTTATTCAAAGGAAAACCCCTACGTAGTCAATGTTCATGTATGACAGAAGTTACAGGTATAAACAATAGAATATCATAGCTTACTTTTATCATATTTCTATTTGCTTTATAGCAGGGTTGTTGTAATTTTGCCCGACCCAAAAAAACCCACCCGGTTTTTTTTTAAAAAACCCACTTTTATGGAATCATATTTTATTAATTAAATATGGTACATACTTATATGGTACACACATATATACATAAATTTTTGTCACCGGCAACATTTTACAATCAATTTCATTTTGGGTACTTCGTGTCTGATCATTTTTTATATATTTTTCATTGCTGTGCAAACTTTGCACAGTGTTTCTTTTATATTTGAACAACGCCAATCCTTGTGTCAGCATTTTCCTTATTTTTTGAGTTGTGTATTAACTTGCAATTATTAATATTAATTCGTAACTTGTACGCATGTACACTCTCTAGTTAATTTATTTTTTATTACATTACAGTCTTAAAAAAAGTATTAATATTAATATCTATTATCTATTATCCGACTTGTGTGTGTGTACTAAGATACTTTATAACGTTAAAAATGATACATAGGTACTATAATTCGATGTTTGTCAATAAAACCCGCTTTTAACCCGGGTTTTTTAAATAAAACCCAGTTTTTTTTAATAAAACCCGGGTTTTATTAAAAAAAACCCGGGTTTTTTCAACCCTGCTTTATAGGAAATAATTTAAAGGTAAATCCTTACTTGTTACACATCATTGTAAAGAGAAATTTATTAAGAATCTTATTCTGTCAAAATATACAGGGTATTCCATTTAAAAAATTAAAGTTAAATATTTTTCCAAAAAAATGGTAGGCCTTGGAAAAAAATGTTTATGCTAAATTATAGATCAGGTTGTATTAAACAACTTTTGTATTTAACTTTTTTTTTGTATCTTTAATATTTTAGAAGATATAAGCTGGACAATGAAAAATCAACCATCCTGTATATTATATTAGGTATACGGAAAGTAAATTAATTGTATGTCGTGTGGATTTAAACGGAGTGCCTATATTAGACAGTGATTTGAACTAAAAAAAAAAAAAAATCCATAGTTATGAAATAAAGACATGCTCTGTATAGTAAAATAATCTTATTGTTCCTTTAATATTTCCAATTTTAAATGGCACAAAAGTGATCCCTGTGGTGCACTCTCCACACCAGCTATGAGTGCCCGTGAGGTGATGCCTGGTAAGCGCCCACACGGTAAAATATATCGTCATCATTACCGATGTCTACATGTGTTGTAGATACTGGTACACCCAGAAATGGGTAATATGCCGTGATGATATATTTATATTTATTTTTATTTAACATAAATGCTATTTTTTGTTTGAAATAATTTCTTATGAGAATGAAAACGTAGTTCCAAAATTTTTTTCAAACAAAAATAGTATTTATGTTAAAGGAATAGTAAAATTATTTTACTATACAGTGCCAATTAGAGCAGGTAGAAGTACCAAGCGATGCATGTTTTCATTCCAGTAGAGCAGTGCAAATGTTTTATCCAATATTATAAAGCAAACAGTAAGCGATATGCCGCTTTGTCATAATACGCTATTTATAGTTTTATTGCTGTACCCGACAGAGTCAATTTTTCTGACTATAGATGTCGTTGTGTAACATATCGGGTCCGCACACTGTATTTATGATGATTTCCAAGCTCGAGCTGTATTAGATTATACAACGAATCAACCAAGTACTTTTTACGAAATATCAAAAATATTACTTATTTATTTATATCTATGGATGATATTATTCCATATGATTCATTTGTGGGGTCCCGTGGCCGCGTGCCTGAGTGTCTGGTCGCGAACCTGGGGGAACCGGGTTCGATCCCGACCGGCGCCAAATATTTCGAATTTTAAATGGCACAAAAGTGACCCCTGTGGTGCACTCTCCACGCCAGCAATGAGTGCCCGTGAGGTGACGCCTGGTAAGCGCCCGCACGGTACAAATATGTCATCATCATTACCGATATCTGCGATAAAGCAGATTGGCACACCCAGAAATGGGTAATATGCCCATGATATATTTATATTTATTTATTTATTTATTTATTTATGATTCATTTGTTTGCGACCGAAATACGCCAACCGTTATGTTGCGCGAAACACAACTTAGCAACGAAAAATATGCGATGTTATATAGCGAAACTAAGAAAAAATTAGCTATCTGATTGGTCTATTTTTCGATGAGTTGTATAGTCAATATAATTAAACTGTATATTTGATGTGGAAAATATATAATCGTTTACTACGAGTATTAATTACTATATACGCTAATTTGGATAATATTATGGTTTTTCGAAACACCAACTTTGATTATTTGCATGCAAACCTCTCACAGTACGGTATAGTGAAGAGAGTTAATAATATTCTGAATAAAATTTACTATTCTTATTTCAATCCGAAGATGTGTCCTCCTAACCTAAGTGATACATCTCAACTCATTCGACGGACGATTTTAGTGTCACCTGATTCGAATTGAAGTACCGGGTCATAAGAATTAGAATTTTATTTTACATATATTTTATTCATAGTGCATGTATTATACATAAAGAAGACCAATGTATTCGAGGATGAATAATAAGATAAGATCTCATTTATAGAAAGCATTTGACGCAGAATAAATTATGACACTTACCGGTTCAAGTAGAATCTTCATACCTGTAGCCGTTGTCTAAGAACACACAAAAACATAAGTCCTCGTATTTCACTTTAAATATTATTAGTTCACACATCACTTAATACACAGAAATATAGGTATATTCAATACAATATGTCACAAGAAACTAAGGATATCGTATCATATACATACATATACAAACGCGCGACTTTAAACGTGTTTCAATAAGCACCAAGTAAGAAAAAACACTGATTACTGGTAAAACACAGCACAGTTTCTTTCACTATAAAGATTATGCTTAGCAATCTATATTGTAATTTATTTTCTTTATAAAAACACAAAACAAAAAAAAAAAACAATAGATATTATAAATTTATACAGGTAAGGAAATATCCCGAGCTTAAGAAGTCAAAGCCAATATGCATTTATCTTATCTAGATGGTATTTCAGAGGACAATTAGAGATGCACTCGATTTCGAGCTTTGGCCCGGCCCGTCCCGAAGCCCGCCTCGATTTCGAGTCGATCATCGAGCCGGGCCGAAGATATTTTTTATCGGACTGAATCGGGCTAATTATTTTCAAAAATCGAGGCGAGTCGGACTTTTGATTTTGGCCCGGCCCGAAAATTCGAGCTTTTCGGGCCGGCCCGAAAAATCTTATAGTTCAATCAAATGCACAGTTTCCTTAATATTTGAATGAAAATGGATGAAGTTAAAAAGGATCAAAATGATTTAATAACAACACATTTCACATATGAATAAATAAAAGTTGTTTAAATTCTTTGGTAAACAAAGTGTTAAATACTCGTAGGTCTGTAATTTTTATAACAAACTTACACTAGAATGGTCTCTTTTTTAACTACTTACGAAAAAAGTTAAACATTTCGCCTTAACATAAAAATCAACATTAGGAATGCCGGATGCACCCAATTTCGAGCTTTGGCCCGGCCCGGCCCGATTTCGAATCAATTTTCGAGCCGGGCTAGCTAATTTTTTTGTCGAGTCGATCTTCGATTCGGGCCGGTAATTTTTATTTCGGGCCAAGTCGATCCAAACTTCAAAGCCCGACCCGGCCCGGCCCGAATGCATCTCTAAGGACAATGGTACCTGTCATAATTCTAAGGTCGTTTTTGCGGAGCTAATAGCTCTTTTGCATTTGTCGAAGAGGGTGAAACACATTTTTTCGGCTGCCTAAGGCCCGGAATGTCTCTCCAATATGTGGCTATGGCTGACTCGTCTTAGTTTTTGATCTCCTTCTTTATATTTTCATTGCCTAGAACTCCCTCAGGACCCACCATAAAGTGATGTGGTTGTATTGGCCAGCTGTTGAAGGATGTTCATGGAAGACACTTACATAATTGACGTCACATGGAAGAGAGAGATAAAAAATCAGATTCCAAACAAACCTCCCCTCGTTGTCCTACGTCACGCTGATCCTATCTGTCATTATGTTTGCATCTGTCATTCAGTGTTAACCTAATTCTTTATTGTGATTTGTTCGTTGCATTTAATAAAAATTAATTTAAAACCAGATGCCTGGGGCAACTTTTTACCTCTCGCTAAGAGAGGTATTGGATTCATGCTAAAATTCGCATATCCAGATTTTATTGAATAAGCACGATTTAAGGTCCCTAGTATCCGATTATAACATTTTTAAAATGATGTCTGTGTGTGTGTGTGTGTGTGTGTGTGTGTGTGTGTGTGTGTGTGTGTGTGTGGATGTGTGTATGTCTGGATGTTGTAGACACGGTTCCTCAAAAACTATAAGACGTAAAAAATATTTAACTGCAGTTTCCTCAATCTGACATTCCTGGGAAGAGCTGAAAAGGTTTTGGTAACAATTGAACAACCGGAAGTAGTAGTTTCTTAGAAAAATTCTCCATCTAATACACTTAAAATTTTTATTATATCTTGTATAGATTTAGAGACAAAGACATTATAAAATATATAATATTCTAATCGCAGAGGCTAAGGCACTAAGGAAACCACTTGACAAATTCAAATGTTTATAACATAGTTTGTAAATGACATATGTCAGTGTCAAAAATCAACAGTTTTAGTGACATTCTGATAGTTTTTTCTGGGAAGTATATTTAATCTTTCTTATGCCCGTATTCATCAACATCAAATAAATCTTTGAATAGCTTATTCATTGAATAAGAGAAAAATATCGCATCGATACCATAACACAAATGAAGGTATTTATTCTAGCTGTCATATTTTGATGCTATATTTTTCTCTTATTCAATGAATAAGCTATTCGAAGATTTATTTGATGTTGGTGAATACGGGCAATATTGTTTTAATAATTAAATATTTGAATTATAGGTAAAATGCATGTATCCACCAGAAATACCACCAATCTGATTAATGAATTGGAAGAATCTCTGAAATTTAGGAATTTCCTCATTCAATGAAAAATAGATATAATTAGAATTATATATGTGTGCAGAAGACATGTTAAATATAATCAAAAACAATATTTGGGTAAAGTTTTGTGATATTTTGTTATAAAACGACTGTTCGATAGCGAAGTACAATACAATACTTATATAGCCTAATATGGAAATGGCGAGAGGTCTTGTGCTGGCAACAACAGATTCTTTATTTGGTAATATTGAAGATCATTCGATTATTTTAGCAACCTTCAGTTCCATGCTTTGCTGCTAGATGCACTCGGGCAAATTGCAATTGTGTGTCTATTCAAGACTAGTTTTGATTCTCAAGTGAAGGCACTTAGTGCACCTGGTATATAAAATTGTTATAGCCATACTCATATTTATTTTATCTCATACATCTTGCCTCCTAAAAATAGGTTTAGAATGAATATTTTTCTTCTTTGACCTCCTCTGAGACTAAGGAATGTCAAAGATATAGGTATAAGTGGATCAGTGTACACTAAAATTGTCCGTTGGATCAGTCAAGATTACACCATTAAAAAACCTTACTGTTACTGAATACAAATGCCTATATTTGCATTACATAGACACATACAAATAAAATTATATTCCTACACATGTACTTTTTTATGTCGTGTACTCACGTCCAGTAGGTAAACATATTTCGTACACGATCATATTCAGTTTCACAACATGGCTGCCTTCCATATATCATAACACTTATACAGTTATGTTTATAAGCTCAGCGAACATACTAATGTACGGATGAATATTTGAGCGCATATCTAAGTTGGAAAATGTGGAAGAATATTAGCCTGATGTTCGTACATCTGTTTGCTTTAGTGGGTTAAGCTGTTGCGGAAAATGACAGAGAAGTACGAGAGTAATCGTAGTAAATTGTTCACCGTTAAATGGAATGGAATGGACACGGTTTTACATAAATTACTTTACGAGGAATGCTACGATATGTTATTTATATTTCATGTATTATTACTGATGATGCACGTGAACTTGCACCTGAGGAAATTTAACGGATTTTATAAACAACATATATTTACTTCCCGAAGAGTTAAGGTTAGGTTAGGCGGTTCCATCATGATAGTCTCATACAAAAGTTTTGCTAAGTAAAAGAATTTATAAAAATAGATATTTTAAATTTGTCGACGCATTAAAATTGTAAATAATATAACCAACTAAATTAATAATCATTTCAGTTCATGTTACAATGAACATAGATAAATTATATATCTCTGGAAAGCTTAAAAACTTCTCTTTTCAGTGGCATACCTTTTTTTAAAGCCAATATAACGTCCATACAAAAATTATATCTTTGGCATAACTCCAAAGAAGTGCAAACCAAATCCAATATTATTTCATACTTGGAAGTTATTTGCCACGTTGGACACGTTATACTAAATATCCTGTATTTCTGGACGTTACTACATTTATTTTGTTTAAAAAATAATAATAGTCCCCTAACAGTAAAGCACATATTACTTGAATGCCCAATACATACCCAAATGAGACAAAAACGCAGAATTCCAAATATCATTAAAGAAGCACTAGGAATTTCAACCGATGCAACATTCAAAATTATAAATATATAAATAAACCAATTTTTTAAAATATTTTTAAATGAAAGTTCGTTTAATTTTGAAGCAATTCTTGGTATCAAAAAGTCATAATTGTTTTTTATGTCTTACTAGTATATTATTGTTTTATAACAACCTCAACATTAGGTCCGTTATTGAGTAAATAATGCCCTAGGGCGTATTAAGTTGCTATGGTAATGTTGACAACAAACTGACGTTAATAATACTGATACTAACATTTAAATAAATAAATCAATGATCACGGCATATTACCCATTTTTAGGTGTGCCAATATGCTTTGCCACAGATATGGGTAATGATGATGACATATTTGTACCGTGCGGGCGTTTACCAGGCGTCACCTTACGGGCACTCATTGCTGGCGTAGAGAGTGCACCGCAGGGGTCACTTTTGTGTCAATTAAAATTCGAAATATTTGGCGTCAGTCGGGATCGAACCCAGTTCCCCAGGTTCGCGACCAGACACTCAGGCACGCAATTAATATACAAGGTGTTATGTTAGTAAGTGATCTTAACCAATGGTAGAACTGACCCCAAAGATAGTAAATCTGGTAATAATATTTGTTTAACATACTTTCTACAAGAACTAGAGGCGAGGGGTCATCCACTGGTCGGAATTAGTGTACATAATATGCAGAATACATGGGAATACATTCGGAATAATGGAATAGATCGGAATATATGGAAAAATATTGGAATACTCGGGAATATCTCGGAATACACAGGAATACTTCGGAAAACACAGGAATACTTCGGAATACCGTAGGAATACCCTGGAATACATTTGGAATAACGATATATCATTGTTAATAGTGATTCGGACGAGACGAGAAATTCATAAAATTATGTCTCGTCTGGAATTTTTTCTCGTCTCGTTTAATAGTCTCATCTCGGCCGAGATTCTCGCCGAGATTTCTCGACGAAAATTTAATATTTATAATTTGGTCCCATAAACTAATTATTAAATTTATAGAATTTTGTATTAATAGTAATTTGAACAAAAAGATAAATATTTGTCGTTTTACCCGTCAAAATTTGATAAAACCTAAAACTTGTGCAAATTTTATTATGTTATAGTTTTATTAATTTAATATTTATCTAGTATTTTCTACTAATCTGTTATAAAACATTAAAAAGAAAATAAAGCGAAAATCTTAGCTAAAGCCTGGATTACACGATGAAGTTTTTATTTTCAAGTGACTTTAAAAGTGACCTTACAAGTATATTTACACGATGATGTTTTGCGTGAATTAAAATATCCAAGTGTCAAAATTCAAATTATACTTACAATAAGATTTCAAGTACTTCTATATCCCATTTTCCATTTTTATTATAACCTTCGAGCATATACTGATTAGAGAAGTAAATCCCTATACCACTGCATAGGATGTTGTGATCGGAAGACATGTAGGCGGGGGGCCGGAAGTCATGGTGAATTGCGGGCAGTGTTTTGTTGTGTTATATGTCACAACTTGTCATTTTACTGTAACTAAACCTTATTTTTTGCTTGTAGTTTGTGAGTATATCTCGGAGTATATCAAATTGTAATGAAAAATACAAAGAAAGTAAGGATATTTCGTTTCATGTGTAAGAAACTGGAATTTTTTTTACAAATAATATATTAAACAAAATGTAACTTTTAGGTTTCCTGCTAATAATGAGGTAAGAGTACCGGGACTGAAATTTATTGGAAATAAAGGTGATTTACATATTTCAAAAGCAGCAGTTAGTCCTTAGTTTCTAAAAAAGGTAGTACAAATATTAAGATAATACGCAGTCTGCAATACACCACGGCTTCCGTATGTGTTCCGATCACAACAAACACCGTAAGGCGGCCTCTAGTATATGCTCGAAGCTTATAACACTACTTGAATACATCAAAAATATAAATACAAATGACATTTGACAGTTAAAATTTGTAATCAGCTCATAGCAATAAATCAGAAATAGAGGAAGGTTTTGACATAAGGGTTTCAGAGCAGGAATACGAAGATGACATAAACATAAAAATTAAAATCGAAAATTACTACGCCATTTATTATGATAGTCTATGGTATCTTGGTGGAATTATAAATATTAATGGGGATATATGCGAGGTAAAATTTCTTCAAGCTGATCTACAAGAATTTAATTGGCCACGAAAAAATTACATATATAATGTACACAAAGATTTTTTATTTCATAGTCCAGTGTGTTTAGATGGAAATGGACCATTTAAAATTAAAAACTCCGAGCGAATATTAATAAATAATAAATACAAATTGTTAAAAAAATAAATACAATAAAATATTAATAAAGACAAAACTCCGTCATTTTTATTACATCCAAATTCAAACTTCAGGGCATAAACAACGGCACAAAGTACAATATACATATTGAGAATCTACAAGAATATTTAGGAATACACTGAAATACTTTGGAATATGAGGGAATATTTCGGAATACACGGGAATACTCTGGAATATATATAAATATTCCAGAATATTTCGGAATACACTGGAATATATCGTAATACCGAGCTATTCCCTGGAATACTCCGGAATACGTCATTTTTATAAAAGTATTCCGAAAAATGGGAATTAGTGTACAAATTGTGAGGTAGTGGTTGACCCCTCGACTAGAGGCCTTTAAAACTGACCAATCACGTCATAGTTCAAAACTTTATAAAAAAGTAAAAATCAATGTGTTCTCTGGAAAAAATATTGATTGTACAATATATATTCTGTTTTTTTGATATTCTCAAAATAACATTTACCTTCAACCAAGAGTACGCAGACAAGCATATGGTTTATGGCGAGACATTACAAAATAGTCGTGCTGCTATAAGACGGTACAGAGAGATATTTCTAAATAGACGTATACCGCATTACTCTGTTTTTATCCGGAACAAAATATAAATTGTACGTCTATGCAAAAAAAAACATTTAACGTCAGATTGACAATCAATATTTTTTCCAGAGAACACATTGATTTTTACTTTTTTATAAAATTTTGAATTACGACGTGATTTGTCAGTTTTAAAGGCCTCTAGTTCTTGTAGAAAGTATGTTAAACAAAAATTATAGCCAGATTTACTATCTTTGGGGTCAGTTCTACCATTGGTTAAGCGTTGATCACTTACTTACATAACATCCTGTATATTAGGAATTTCCTTAAATAATACTTGGTTTTCCTATGACAATTTAATTGTTCTTCATGTACACAATATTTTCGTTGCAAGTTACTTTCTTTTATAACCTAAATATTCATAAGAAATTTGTGTTGTACCTATGTATATTTTTAAAATTATTTTTCTTGATGTTGTAAGTAACCTCGTGAGTAACAAAGAAAGCACTCTCACGAATAAAGTATATTCGTAAAAGCAAAACCTCAAGTAAACTAAAAATAACAACCTAAAAATATCTTAAGAACCAATGTGGCAAAAACCTTAGCATCCATCAAGTGTATCCCTGGCTTTACTGGATCTCATGGCGTCTTGGCGACCGTCTACCTTTAGGTAAGATAGGGTAGTTGATCAGTGACCACCAACAAGTTACACAGCGTGAAAGAAACGCTTAGAATAAATAATAAGAAAAAGAAAACACAATATTTTTTTAAACAAAAATATGTCATCACTTATTACCCATTTTTGGGTATGCCTATCTGTTTCTATTCCCAGGTTTTCGGTAATCACAATATATTTGTAAGTACAGTTTAGAAGATGTCACCTCACGGGCTCTCAAAACTATCCTCGAGAGGGTACCACAGTGGTCACTTTTGTGCTATTTGATATTTGGAAATAATTATGTCTGTTCAAAAATTAGATTGCCTTAGTTTAGCATGCGTATTAATGCTGGATGAAGCTTCATTCTTAAACGATTTTTAGTGACAATTTTCTTATTTGGAATTGATAGATGAACTACTCGTAAATACATAAAATATCTTGGCAAACGACAAAATAAAAACGCAAATCACCGTTACCAACGTAACTATTCTTTCTAAATAATTCCTTAATAGAAAATATCAAATATTTTTATAAAGAAATAATAAACAGAAAAAATAGTATAAACCACTCGTTACAGAAGGCTATTCAAGCACTCGTTCCTTCGGACATTCGCTGCTGCGCACTCGTATGCGAATTTCAAACTCGTGCTTGAATATGTTGCCTTCTGTAACTTATATTTTAATATACTATTCAAGATTTTAAGACTACGCCATTATCATTTTTTTTTTCAAACATATATTTCATTAGTACCTATAGGTATTAGAACCGATACAATAAGCTATAATTATAAATTATATTATAAAATTTATGTTTGATTAATAAGTTTTACATCAGTAAGACAATAGGCCCACAAAATATAATAAAATGTACACTTTATCCCTAAAGTACTACTCAATAAATAACGATTAAGATAAAAAAAACATTTTTTTAATAATTGCTTTGCGAGATATTTAAATTTATTTCCAGGCCACAGGTGACGTCACACTATTGGTATCTCTCTCGCGCAGCCTACTACATAAACTGGTGTGAGAAAGATAGCTATAGGTTTCTTTAAAAATCAAATGCAGTTATACAAAAAACAATTGTGACTTTTTGATACCACGAATTGCTTCAAAATTAAACGAACTTTCATTTAAAATTATTTTTAAAAATTGGTTTATTTATATATTTATAATTTTGAATGTTACATCGGTTGAAATTCCTAGTGCTTCTTTAATGATATGTGGAATTCGGCGTTTTTGTCTCATTTGGGTATGTATTGGGCATTCAAGTAATATGTGTTTTACTGTTAGGGGACTATTATTATTTATTAAACAAAATAAATGTAGTAACGCCCAGAAATACAGGATGTCTAGTATAACTTGTCCAACATTTCAAATAACTTCCAAGTATGAAATAATATTGGATTTGGTTTGCACTTCTTTGGAGTTATGCCAAAGATACAATTTTTGTATGGACGTCATATTGGCTTTAAAAAAAGGTATGCCACTGAAAAGAGGAGTTTTTAAGCTTTCCAGAGATATATAATTTATCTATGTTCATTATAACATGAACTGAAATGATTATTAATTTAGTTGGTTATATTATTTACAAATTTAATGCGTCGACAAATTGTAAATCTAATTTAAAATTTACATAGCAATTATCAGGTCATATAAACGTTGTAACGAGCATTGTAAATATCAGCACAAAATATATAATGATACTTGTATTGTTTGACGCAAATATTAAAATACAAAATATACGAGTATAATATAAAAATAATAAATTTTATTAATTTTGCGAACATTTTTACTACCGCTGTTCTGTCTGCCTCCCAGATATCTTATAAGCTGGATTTAGATTGAGCCACCTATTTTTAAACCTGAAGGGATGTTTTCTATTAGTACACCCCTTGGTGGGCCTGAATTGAAAATAGAAGAATAACGAGTGTGAACGAACTTCCATCCCTTTTTTTTCTCTCTCATTTGTGTTGCATGTGTGAAGGAAAAAGGAAGAGATTTTTGCTGAGTGGTTTCGTGGTTTGATACATCCTGCTTGAGTTAAATGGTTTAAATTGCCGCATACGAAGGTTTCCTGTATGGTTTGGTTTAATTGTTTTCTTTAGATGACATATGAAATGAAAGTAACTTATTATACTGGGTGTCTACTTTTTTCCGAACATAGGAAATTCAATGCTAAAATTTTGATTTGGCGATATCTCTTTACTTATTAATTTTAGAGAGAAAGTGTAAGGAAAAAAAATATGTTGTGGCCAGCACAAGACCTCTCGCCATTTCCATATTAGGCTATAAAGTATTGAATTGCACTTCGCTTCGTCGTTTTATAACAAAATATTATAGAACATTACCCAAATATTGTTTTTTATTATATTTAACATGTCTTCTGCACACATATAATTCGAATTATATCTATTTTTCATTGTATGAGGAAGTTTCTAAATGTTAGAGATTGTTCCAATTCATTAACCAGATTGGCGGTATTTCTGATGGATATATGTATTTTACCACAATTTTACCTATAATTTCAAATATTTAATCAATAAAACAATAAGAAAAATTAAATATACTTCCCAGTAAAAGTTATCAGAATGTCACTAAAACTGTTGATTTTTAAAACTGACATGTGTCATTTACAAATTATGTTATAAACATTTGAATTTGTTAAGTGGTTTCCTTAATGCCTTAGCCTCTGCGATTAGAATATTATATATTATAATGTCTTTATCTCTAAATCTATACAAGATATAAAATTTTAAGTGTATTAGATGGAGAATTTTATGTTCTTCAATATTTAATAAAAAAAAAACTCCCAAAAAATTATATTTAGAAGAATTTTTCTAAGAAACTACTACTTCCGGTTGTTCAATTGTTACCAAAACCTTTTCAGCTCTTCCCAGGAATGTCAGATTGAGGAAACTGCAGTAAAATATTTTTTAAGTCTTATAGTTTTTGAGGAATCGTGACTACAACATCCAGACATACATACATACACACACACACACATACACACACACACACACACACACACACAGACACACACACACACAGACATCATTTTAAAAATGTTATAATTGTATTCTAGGGACCTTAAATCGTGCTTATTTAATGAAATCTGGATATGCGAATTTTAGCATGAATCCAATACCTTTCTTAGCGAGAGGTAAAAAGGTTCAGAATGAAAAACTGAATCCACGGGTACCAACCTTGTTCAATTTTTTCTTATATATGTGTCAGAAGTAAAAGAAAATACATGATTTAAGGCAATTATCATAGAGTGTCATGAAAAAAAAACAATAATTTACATTTCTTGTTTCCGGCATATATGACAGATTTTACATTTCTTTTTATTTTATTCTTATTAGAATTTGTGATTATTACTTTCTCTTCTTCTTTCTAGATTAACTCTTCCCACTATTCTAATAACAATAAAATAAAAAGATATGTCAAATCTGTTATATATGCCAAAAACAAGAAACATAAATTATTGTTTTGTTTTCCACGGCACTCTGATAATTGCCTTAAATCGTGTATTTCCTATTGTTTTTAACTCATACATAAAAATAATTGAACAACAAATTTGGTAATCGACACAGTTTTTCATTCTGAATATTTTCTACCTTACACTTTTCTTTTAAAATTAATAGGTAAAGAGATATTGCCAAATAAAAAAAATTAACATTGAATTTCCTATGATCGGAAAAAAAGTAGACACTCGGTATATTCAAAATATGTTAATATGTTAAATATATACAAAGAATTTTTGAGATAAATATTTGCGGTAGAAGAGTAAAAAATGTAATATAAATATTCATAACAGGTCAGTGAGAATTTACATATTTCAAATAAAACCATAAAATCAATGAGATTTTTGTTTACTTTTAAACAAATAATAAACAGTGTAATAAACTTTTTATAGGACTTCACAAAAATAAAAATTTAATGATTTTCAAGAGAAATATAAACATAGGCTCAGTTTTTAATTCCATGAAATATTTTCTTTAAAAAATATCATTAATATTGTCGACATCACGTCCTGATATTTGTAACACATGTTTCTTATTAACCGACATTTATAAAAAGCGAACGTTTTTTCATCAAAAAATATGGAACACAAAGAAGCCTTACAATAACATATTCTCTGCAGACAAACAATTTCTATATATAAATTGAAGTGTCTGTTATACAAAAAGTGTTAAACACAATAACCTTGCATAGGTGAACATCTTTTCAACTGCTTTATGGTATTAAGTAAACAAGTATTTGTCCAAATTTCCTAAAAAAAAAAAAAAAAAACATCAATAAGAAGGGATTCGAATTAATAGACACAATTAGAATGATTTATATTTATAAATTGTTTTATTTCAAACTGAGGCATAATCTATTATTTTAAAAACTAATTTTTTAAACTTTAAGAGTCCTATTAAAACTAGTTTTAATATAAATGGTTCATGAGGATTCCATTGTGACCATATCTCACTTATTTTTTTTTATTTTTTGTAAATAATAGTTACTTGATATGTACATGTGATTTTCGTCATGTTTATTAATTAAAGCTTTCTCGAGAAAAAATGCGTCAGATTATAATCTGTTGTAAGTAATTAAGTTGTTAACAGGATGTTTTTAACTGTGTATCATCAAAAATATTTGAATACCACTATCTGGTAGACTTTAAATTTTGATAAGAATCTTGTAATGTAAATAAATGCGGATATATCTAATTTTAAACTTTCATTGAAGGAAAAATCAATGATTTTTTTTTCATATGATTTAATAACAGGTTAATATCATTTATCTGTATGTAACCATGACATTTAATACATACATACATCTTTTTTTAATATCATGTAATCTTGTGATCAATATTATCTCTGTGACTTTTTGTATTATGAAAAGTATATTATATATAAGTAATACAGTATGTCCCCGGATTGAATTTACAAGAGGAAAAAAATTTTTATATTTAATTTTACGAAAAAATGCCAAGGAAAGAAAAATTTTTGCTTGAATTAAAACGCATGTTTCAGTTATTAAAACTTTTAATTAATGCAAGGTTCTTTCATTGTAACGTTTTTTCGTATTTTGTTCTCTTAATAATATAATTATTACATTGAATCTAACATTATATTAGTTAGCTTTGAAATATTGACAAATGACTATTAATTCTAATATCAGATAAAAAAGTGTTAATTGAATAAACTAAAAGTATTTTAATTTTCGCTGTTCTTTTTTTTTTGAAATTAGAATTAATAATCATTTATCAATATTTCAAAGCTAACTAAAATCATGTTAGATTCAATGTAATAACTGTATTATTAGGACAAAATACGAAAAAACGTTATAATAAAAGAACCTTACATTAATTAAAAGTTTTAATAACTAAAATATACGTTTTAATTCAAGCAAAATTTTTTCTTCACTTGGCATTTTTTCGTAAAATCAAAAATATGATTTTTTTTCTTTTGTAAACTCAATCCCGGGACAACTGTATATTACCTATGCTTACATATTTTTACATTTTAGTGTTTTTGCAACATACTAAAACATTATCTTTATTTATTTTACATTATTGCACTTATAATTTATATATTACAATGCTACATGTCAGAGTTAATACTATACATATTCTTGCATAAGCTTCATAATTAATTCTCACAGTACTGACATATATGTATGTGCATATATTAAAAAGTATATTCATATAATATTGATTATAGCGTACAAGTTGTAAACACAGGTTTTGCAGTGTGAGCAAAAAGTAATCTGGGTCACTTGAAATTCAATAGTTCCCGTAGTTTTTTTATTGAAGAGGAAAAAAGAAGGAATATAAATAGCAAAAGAAATATGAATATTTAATCGGAGAAATGGACTTTTTATAGAATATACTACTTTTATACGGATAGAACTAAAATTGAATGAATGTTTATAAATAAATAAAAAAATCTGGTACACAGACAAAAAATAGTTATTTTTTATACAAGACGATAAAATTGTATTTTATCGACGAGCGGAAAGTTTAATTCACGAGCGATTTCGCGAGTCGATAATTTAATTTTATCGTCGTGTGTAAAATTCTATTTTTTTCTGTAGCAGATTTTAAAGAGCAAAAATTAGAAAAACCGATTATAAATTAAATTATTTAAGAACAATTTTAATATCTTAGTAGTGTGGTAGTTATAGAATTTGTTTGAAAATAATTTCATTTTATTCATGTTTATACAATTGAAGTTATATATAATATGAATCGCCTAAATGTATAATGTGTTTTTATTTAAATAAAAATTAAAGTTCTTTATCTACCCTTGCTGGTAAAGTATTATTTTATCTACCCTTGCGGTTAAAATGTCACTTAGTCAACTATTTCGAGTTGAACAAAGCACACTTTACAATCTGCTATAGAAAAAAGAATTGAAATTTTGTCTAAATATATTTAGATATTATTTTATTAGGTAATATGTTTAATAAATCTTACTTTAGCATTTTAACTAATCCGAAATAGATAATAAATAGTTTTATATTTTTATATTTTATTTAATTTTACTATATTTTGGCTTCATTATTTTTAACTAAATCATCTTAGATATTTTAATGAAATGTGTTAGTAGGCTGAAAAATGAATAATTTATGTAGTTGATTAAACTACAATTTAGACAGTTTTTTTTTTTCTGTGTATTCTGTCAATTTTGTAAGTCCCCATTGTATTTACCAGGCCCGAAAATATAGTACTCCAGAATCCCCAAAATGGATTTCCACCATTAATATTCTAATCTAATATCACTAACAAGATTTCCAAACATTAGTCATTCCAAAAAATAATCTTATTTCTTTCTCCATAACATCTCCGGACTTACTTCATTCCGATCAATTTGTTGGTGCATTGCGAAAGGAAAAACGATTAACAAGACGCCAGCACTCAGCGAAATGAAAGAAACTGCGGCTTCTTTAGAAGAAACGAGACGGCAGAAGAGTAAGTCACATATGCAGCGCAGATGGAAAGGTTTTAGAAAGAATTATTTTGATATGAATTATCGGCAATTAGTTGCTTTCTATTTAAGAACCAATGATAAATGAAACAGTAAAAGCTGTTAAATATGATATAAATTAAATATTGATAAATATGTTTTCTGTTTATGACTATAGCAACTACTTCAGACGTTTACAAAGAACCAATATTAGATTCTGTTTACCAAAAATATCTCTGCTCAGCAACTAAGGTTAAATGAAAGAAACTTTACAAATAAAATGTGTTTATTTCTATTGCTAAAATCGTAATTTATTTGCCAAAAGGACAGTATACGTATAGTACTCAATATCAGTATTTTAAAATAAAATTTGAAAAATGTTTGGGTGCTGAGTAAAAGTACGAATGAAAAGAAAGAAGTATAAACATACTGTATGAAATATCAGCGCGCAACCTAGGAATATCCAATTTCAAAACTGTCGCTGTTCTAATATAACCTAAAATTTTGAAAGTCACGCTAACCTTCTACAAGTAGTTTTTGATTTAAAAAGTATGCACAAATAATAATATATGTCAATGCTTGTAATGGGCCAGTGCGGGCCTGTACTTAATAATTATGGGCGTGCCACAGGCGGCGTAAGTGAACAGGGAAGCAAGCGAAATCGAAAAAAGAAAGAACGAGAAAAAAACGGGATTGACTACTGTCCTACTCCTACTGAGAAGTTAAGTTAGCCGCAGCGAATGTTAAGCAAAGTAGTATTATAAAAAAAGAAGAAATTGAAGCAGAAAAAGAAGACTGGAAGTGATAGAGAAAGCCGTGGAAGTCTGGGAGAAGAATGAAGGAGACTCAATAAGCAACCACCCATTCCATAACCCCTTATTTATTAAGATAAAGTATAGCATAGTATATTATACAGGGTGTTATGTAAGTAAGTGATCAACACTGAACCAATGCTAGAACTGACCCCAAAGATAGTAAATCTGTCAATAATTTTTGTTTAACATACTTTTTACAAGAACTAGAGGCCTTTAAAACTGACCAATCACGTCATAGTTCAAAACTTTATAAAAAAGTAAAAATAATGTGTTCTCTGGAAAAAAATTATTGATTGTCAATCTGACGTTAAATGTTTTTTTGCATAGACGTAGAATTTATATTCTGTTTCGGATAAAAACAATAATGCGGTATACGTCTATTTGGAAATAACTCTCTTTACCGTCTTACAGCAGCACGACTATTTTGTAATGTCTCACCATAAACCATATGCATGTCTGCATACTCTTGGTTGGTGAAGGTAAATGACATTTTGAGAATATCAAAAAAACAGAATATAAATTGTACGTCTATGCAAAAAAAAAACATTTAACGTCAGATTGACAATCAATATTTTTTCCAAAGAACACATTGATTTTTACTTTTCTATAAAGTTTTGACTATGACGTGATTGGTCAATTTTAAAGGCCTCTAGTTTTTGTAGAAAGTATGTTAAACAAAAATTATTGCCAGATTTACTATCTTTGGGGTCAGTTTTACCATGGGTTAAGTGTTGATCACTTACTTACATAACACCCTGTATAGTAAGTTCTTGTATGTACTAAGTTCAGCTTTTTATAATAATAAGGGTGTGATCCTACTTTTTGCTTAACAAAATATCTATTACTTGATTCTTATACCCCTAAATAAAAAAATTCATTACCTACTATAATAGATTTGAGAAAATACAGAGGTAAATTACAATTTTATTTGACAAAAGAGAAAGACAAGGTCTTGAAAAATATCTCTAAAACTAGAAACTTATGTGACAAAAAAGATATGCATGTAAATAGTTTTAAGTACATTTCCAGAAAATAAATAATTGAGAATGTGGGATGACCTCCACTGATAATTTCATTTGTTTGCTTTCCACGACCATGTTGATTTTTTGTTATTTGAAATAAATGAACATAAATAAGTTATAAATTGGTAAAAATCAAAAATACATATTTTTTTTCCAATAGTTCTTTCTAGTATGACGTCCATATAAAAATAATAACTTTGACATCATTCATAACTCAAAATTCAACAGTCATAAAAGATTTGAACATCGTCATTCGAAAGAAAATAAAAAATTGTCCTAAAAATGCAAATTAAAATTTAGTATTATTTTATACGTGAAAGTTTTGCACAAATCAAAAAGTGCCAATTTATATTTTCGCGTACATCACCATTAAATGACCTCCTAATGAGCTAAATTTCATATCTCTTATAGTTCTCGAGATCCCAAAGTTAGAACAATGTATATTGATCATAATATTTAGCTCCACAATTTTATAAAGTTTATGAAACATATTAAATAGAAGAATAGAAATTTTATTACACAATATCCATATAAAAATTTATGATTAAACTTTATCAAGACATAAATGAATAATAAATAGTAACACAAACAATAATTCATTTTAATTTTTTTACATTTCTATTTACAATACCAACTTTGCACACACCATAAAACATAATGTCATGACTATTATTTTGTTACTTATAAACATTGAGATAAAAATCTCTCTCAAATACTGTAACTCTTTTGCATTACATGCAAATTCAACAAAAACCACAAAAATAAAAACTGTTTATCTAGTTGCAATCATAAACAAAAACATTTTTCGCAATTAACTTGTTGATAACCTAGTTTCTACTACCGTTTGTCATAACAAAAGATTTAACTGCACAAAACATTCATTTCTAAACATAATCTACGATCTAGGAACCATTTTTACGGTCACAAAAATCCAGTAGACGTTGCTAGAATAAGAAATCATTTCAGTGGAATACAAACACGAAAACCTAAATTGGAAGTGACATCTTTTTTTGTTCTCAAGGATAACTGGATTTAGTTTCAGGAAGAAAAAAGGAAATTTATTGATTCTACTGTTTCTAGACATGGTTTTTTCCTTGATTATTCCATATTTGAATGATACGCGATTTGAATTTTTAATATTCATATAAAATTTTACGACGTTTTTATTACAGTGTATTCAATAAATGAAATTGTATATACAATTAGGTATAATGGTACATACTACAATGAATTTAGCGAGATATTTTGTGTTACGTTTAAAAATTTTGTTTATGTAGTAATATTGAAATATTTATCCAATGATTACAATAATAATATTTCCATATTAATTAAGTGAATTACTAATATTTATATTAAATAAATACCTATACGAAGGTCATGCTAGAATGATTGAGGAGATTTTATATAAAGTTATTTCTCTATCACTGAAAACAAAGTTACCAACGTTAAGTTATTTTGTAAAGTATGGCTGTGAGTGAAAATATGGAACTGACCAGAAAGTATTTTCCAGGGATTTGTTAACTACTGGATGGAGCGAGTGAATCTTTACCATGTATCCGGCCAGATCGACAGAGATAGTCATACATAATTCCAATTTGTTGTCTTTGTTTCCGTTACTTGTCAAATCTTTTGTTTGACAGGTTTGACAGATTTTAGGTTTTTCTTGATATCATCATTGAAATATAATTATTTTAATATATGAAAATGGTCCGAAGGTGTTGTGTTGAAAATTGTGTATCAAAATATGTGATGAACGGTGCTGTGTCGTTTCATTAGTAAGTTATGATTAAAATTATAATTTCTTCTAAAAAATGATTTGACAAATAAACATGACTTATATTCTTATATGTGTTCTAATTTAGCGTTGCATTGGTTGTATTCGTAATTATTTCACGTTTCATGATCAAATATACTTAAACACAATTAATTTTTGACGTGAATATGACAGATATAAATATCAAATTCACTTGTCTAAAGTGGAATTATCTGTATCTTTCTCACTCACACTCCCTGTGTTCTCTCTTAATCTAGCCGGATACACAAGAAATACATATATCGATATACACTTGCTCCATCCAGTAGTTAACAAATCCCTGGTATTTTCGAACCATGATTTATAATTTGACATATTTGATAGTTTTTAAGTTAAGGTGGGTTATGCTCGCAAAATTTAAGAATAAAAACAAGAATAAGAATAGTGATAAAATTAAAACAGTTATAACATACGACTCGGTGTATGCTGCAGAAATAAGAATAAGAAGTAAGCCAAAGTTCGTTTACTTTTAACTTTACGCCTTATTCTTATTCCTGTAAGCGTGCGTATCAACTGTCAAATACTTCAAACAATAAATTGGTCATTCACATTGACGTATTATAACTAACGTTAGTTATAATACGTCAATGTGATGGATTCTCTGCTTTCCCAATTAATTGAATTAGTGCAGACAAAATAATATTTTGATTGTACTCCATTTTAACAAATTAAAAAATAATAATAAAATTATAAATCTTATAAATGTCAAATCAACGCTGCTACCACTATGAGAATAATAAATGTAACTACTTTTCACTAACCTAAAAACTTTAATATCACTTGCTAATCCGGTGGATATTGCCAACATGTTTAATAATTTTTTTAAAAATATCCCACACAATATTCAAGAAAATCTACCACCAAGCTTTCATAATAATACAACACCTAAAGTAAACGGTTCATTATCTATTTTTCTAGATCCTGTTACTGAACCTGAACTTATTTCTATAATTAAATCTATAAAAAATTCTTTTTCAGCCGGAACTGATGGGATTTCAAACAACATTCTGCAAAGTTGTTATGAAAGGATCCTAACACCACTATTACATTGTATTAATTTATCCATTGCAAATGGTATTTTTCCGGATAGATTAAAAATAGTTAAAGTTATTGCACTTCACAAAAAGGGCGATAGAAATAATGTTTCCAACTATAGACCGATTGCGTTAGTTTCTACCTTTCATAAACTTTTTGAAAAAGTGATGTTGTTGAGAATTCTCGCATTTCTAAAAAAGAATCAGATTTTAATTCAAGAACAACATGGTTTCAGGAAAGGATGTAGCACAATATCCGCATTAATAGATTTTTTGGATCACATTTTCAATGAAAAAGATAAAGGAAATAACATATATGGTATTTTTTTAGATTTGTCAAAGGCGTTTGACTGTGTTAATCATAATATGTTATTTAATATTTTGGAAAGTTACGGTTTTAGAGGCATTTGTGCTGATTGGTTTCGTTCATATCTCAGCAACAGGGAACAAATTGTGTGCCATGAAAATCAAACGTCTGATCCTCTAGTACTAAATTGTGGCGTTCCACAAGGCTCAATTCTTGGCCCAATACTATTTATCCTCTACATCAATGGAATAAAAAATATTTTTCATAACAATAAATTTATTATTTACGCGGACGATGTAGCTTTTCTTGTATCATCTTTACAGGATATACCAAATATTGTTGGCAATTTATCTTCCTGGTTTGCGTCACTAGGTCTAGCACTAAATGTTAATAAATCCACACTGATGAGTTTTTCAAACTGTAATATAAATAACGAGAACACAATAAATGTTTATGGCCAAGCATTGCTCAGTGTCAAAACTACAAAAGTTTTAGGTCTAAATATTCAAAATAATCTAACTTGGAATAACCATGTAGATTCTATTTGTAAAACTTTATCTTCTTTGTGTTATTTAATTAAAAAACTCAAATTAATGACTAATTTGTATATAACAAAAGTTTTTTATTATTCAAAATTTTATTCCATATTATGTTATGGAATAATATTTTGGGGAAACTCACCTTGTGCCATACGTGTTTTCAGAATTCAGAAACATGCAATTAGAAATATGTTCTCCTTAAATAAAAGATCCTCATGTAAAGATATTTTTAAAAAAGAGGGTCTATTGACTTTACCTTGCATCTATATTTATAATGTAATCTTACATATAAAAAACAATTTAAATAAATTACCTACAAAAAGTGACGTTCACAGTTACGATACTCGTGGTAAACTAAATTTACAAGTACTCAAAACAAGATTAAAGAAAACTGAAAGCAATCCAAGTTATTATGGACTGATATTATACAATAGACTGCCTCAGATTCTTAAAGATATTACGTCTGTTAGTAAGTTTAAAAGTGGACTTAAACAATATCTTTTATTAAAAGCATACTATAGTGTAGACGAATTTTTGTCGGATAAATTTTAACTGTGATTTATTATTGTACATTTTATGTATTTTATTCTGACTTTTCCTATATCATTGTATTTTGGTCGTTGGAAATAAATTTATTATTATTATTATTATTATTATTATTATTATTATTATTATTATTATTATTATTATTATTATTATTATTACTACTACTCTTATTCTTATGCTTATTCTTATAACTGGCAGCATAAACACCACTTATCGTTATGTTTAAAATTATTCTTAACACTATTCATATTTTTATTCCTATTCTTAAATTTTTCAGCATAAACCTACCATTAGTCTGAAATTAATTTGACAATTGTTAGTCCCTCAGTAAATAATGCGTTTTTTATTCAGTTAACCGGGTTGCAGTTTTACTAAATATACTTAACGCCAGCACAAGACACGCTTACTGGATTTACGCCATCAAGATATAATTTAGCCATAAGCGGCCTCAGCACATTTTATAAAATGTAGGTACTGCATGTCAGCACATTATGACTTATTGCGCTGTTACTGGCAGATTATAAAATTCTGTAACTACTATACCTATACAAAAGTCACTAGTTTGTAAAATGACAATGTGTCGTTCTTTGATTGATTGTGACGTTTTTTCCATAGCTTAAATTAAGTACAATGGAGTCATTTAAAAAAAAAAATGTCGATATTTTTTACAAAATCATGAAATCCATCTCATTTAATAAATGTAGTAATATAAAATAATTTGAAAGATGCGACTTTTCATTCATAAACTTGCTAATAAACTTTCGCGGTTGTAAATACAGACTAAATTTGTGACGTCACGGTTTCATACTCACACAAAGACATATTTCTCCTACACGCCAAATATTTCCAATTTTAAATAGCACAAAAGTAGCCCCTGTGGTGCACTCTCCACACCAGCTGTGAGTGCCCGTGAGGTGACGCCTGGTAAGCGCCCACACGGTAAAATATATCGTCATCATTACCGATATCTACATGTGTTGTAGATACTGGCACACTCAGAAATGGGTAATATGCCGTAATGATATATTTATTTATTTATTTATTTATTTACACGCACATACACATTATCCTAATCTAACTTAAAATTGTGACAGCTGACAGTAAAATATACAAGAAAGAAGATTATTATCACTTTTTATTTCTTTAAAAGTACTAGTGCATTATAAGGTATATTATAAAACATTTATTTAAATAAAAACTAAACGAAACAATCATAGTTCCAAATTAATCCAGCAGAGTTCGACTGTCGTATCCGTGAAACTGTGTCGTCAGCCGTTAAAATATTTGAAATTAAACCCAACATTTAAAAAAAATCATATCTCTGATTCTAAAGACTTGTAAGTTGTAAAACACACCTACATATAATTTGACCTATTCTTTCAAGATAAAAATAAATCAGAAAGTGTGAAATGACCCCACTGAAAATTTCTGTAGTTTTACAAAATTATTTTTCACTTCAACTCCATTTAAAAATATTATAGTTTAATGAAAACAATAATTTTTCTTGAGCGCAAAATTTGTAAACAATTCTTTTTTCCTGGGGTCATCGCTCAAATGCAGCTGTAGACACGTGTTTCGCTCTTATTAGAGCTCATCAGTACAGCATAGCTAGTTAATAGGTGGACATTAACTAGAGGTAGTAATAAAAAAAAACTGACACAGGCATGCTGTGCTGACCGAGACAAAATGGGTGTATTTGGCTGCTTACTAGTTCTGTTACACTGTGTCTGTTTTTTTATTACTACCTCTAGTTAATGTCTACCTATTAACTAGCCATGCAGTACTGATGAGCTCTAATAAGAGCGAAACACGTGTCTACAGCTGCAGTTGAGCAATAACCCTAGGAAAAAAGAATTGTATATTATAGTTTAATACCATTTACCGTGAGTATTTTTTAACGTGAAACATTGAGTTTGGCATATCCATGGTTACGATTCGACATTTGATTGACAGCAATGTATTTTTTGCGTGTCCCATTTAAAATGAAACATAGGGAACGAATTTGACATTTGATAAGACGTCAGTAGAGGTTAATTTTGTTTAAATAATTATACCTGCTTTCTAAATTAAATTTAGTGTACCTTGTGTTCGAGTGATTTTCTAACTTGGCCAAATTCATTCCCTATGTTTTCAATGAGACAGGCAAGTATATTACTGTCAATCAAATGTCAAGTCGTAGTCGTAAGGAAAATTCAGCGGTTATCTGTCATATTGACAAGACGTCAATAGAGGTTAATTTTGTTTAAATAATTATACCTGTTTTCTAAAAATTAAATTTAGTTGCAAAAAAAATATTGTTTGCCCGAAATATGTTTAGTGCTCTCGAGTAGTTTTCTGACTTAGCTAAATTTCTTACATAATATAATACATCTGTCAAATTCGTTCCCTATGTTTCATTTTAAATGGGACACGCAAATACATTGCTGTCAATCAAATGTCAAATCGTAACCATGGACATGACAAACCCAATGTTTCCCGTTAAAAAATACTCGCGGTATTCATAAACACCCGTAAAGTTTCAAAACGGTTCGTTACAATTTTTGACAAATAGAATCAAATTTGACATATTACATTTCGATTTTTCTTTTAATGTCGACTGTTTTTATTGGATAAAAATTATAACGAAGAGTTTAAAATTTTTACGAGTGTTTATGAATATGGGCATAAATGTTATTTTTCACATAAGTTTTTATCCATGTTGTCATCGTTTTATTACTACATATTTTTTCTGACTTGACTGTAAGTTGTTATAATTTATTAATTGAGTTTTAAGTCGTCTATAAATTAGTTTGAAAGCGTTCCAAAGAAGTTTTTAAGAAGTGGAAGAAAAGAATGGTGAAGTATATTATTAAAATTCTAAAAAATATGAAACATGTGTCTTATTCTCATTAATTCTAACTTGACCCTCGTATTTCCTTTAGAACGTATTAAAGGTAATCAAAAAATATTGCACGGTCTAAGTACCATAATTGCATTTATACGAATTGCTCATGAAACATTATATGGAATAAGCAGTAGATATGTCGGTTCGCAGCTGTTCCATGTTTCTGATTGGATTCGAATATGAATTATTCACACTTAATAGTACCATCTCATCGCTGTCGTGTGAAGTTATTTGAGGTATTATAGTCTTTAATAGCGTGAAATAAGCCAAGTGTGCCGTGGATGCTGAGAGATTAATATGTAGGTTTCCGCACTGCTTTCGAAGTAGCACAGTTCCGGCTATTTTTTACATACATATTCATTATGAAATAAGAATGTAAAAAGAATTCTACAACATTTTTTAGTTGTTTTAATTTTGACAGATTATCTTTTAAATTGACAGATAATCTATTAATCAAATACTAGTTTCAGATAGACTTGGGTAATTATGCAATATAATTTCGAGAAATAAATACAAATTTCTAATAATTATAAAAGAATTTATATGATTTTCTCTTGTATAATATGTATTTCACGTTTTCGTAATTGAATTTTTTTAATTTATTTGTCGGTATCTTTAATGAAACGCGCCTTTATTTAATTTACATACAAATATCTTACTTAAATATATTATTAACCATGTCACTTAGAAATTAAAATATTAAAATGATACTCATTTACATATTATAAATGGCGATCATTATTTTGTGATGAATTCTACTTCCATATAACCATCCAAAAATATGGGTAGATACATCTCATAATTACGGGAAAGTAATAAAAAAAAATCTGATGTGGCCAACACAAAACCTCCCGCTATTTAATTTTTATTAATTTAAATACATACCTACCTACGTATTTACTAACGCTGCAAACTGTTCCATTGCAGAAAACTATTGCTTTATTTACTATTTTCTTTTTAAAATGTCACTATTATTAATTTGAAGTGATAAGTTTTCTGACAGATAGAAATAGAAAGGACAAATCTAAAAGTATTCGCCTTTTTTGCAAAGACATTAACATAATCGAATTATGTGAATATCTATAATTAAATATAGAAATAAATTTTCTTTGGATACTCTCGATTCTGTTTATATATGCATTGTAGTACGGTGACCAACAAATAGTAGAGAATTCTAATTTCGATCGGACAAGAGAGTAATAAAGAAATAAAAATGTCTTGTAAATGCTGAAACTCGAACTAATTCTAGAAATGAAGCCAAGCATTTTAAAAGCTTTTTTTAACAATATAATCAACATGTAAGTCAAACAATAGCTTACTATCTAAAATGACACCAAGGTCTTTAATATGGGAGACACGACTAATGTTGTTACCGTCAATGAAATAATTAAACATATGTACAATTCTGTTACGAGAAAAAGTAATGCATGAGCATTTACCAAAATTGAGAGATAAATCATTCATTTTAAGGCTAGAATATAGTTTGTCAAGATCTTTCTGAATGGCTGAAGAGTCAGATGTCGTTTTGACAGATTTGTATACTTTAAGATCGTCAGCATCCATAATAAATTTAGAGTTAGTAAAGCAATTCTTAATATCATTAATGAATATTAGGAAAAGGAGAGGCCCGAGATGTGATCCCTGTGGTACACCAGAAGTAACAAAGAAGTATTCCGATGTGTGTCCATGGAATTTAAACAAAATTACAAAGAAATGCATATCGACTGATATCAGAATTTCGATTTTGCAGCTTACAAAATAAAAAATAAAATTTTAGGTACTATAGAATATAATTATCTGTAATTTTTATTTGAAAATTGAATTGCTGACAGTATAAAAGATACGCATTTCTTTGTAATTTTGTTTAAATGGCTATCACTACAAATGAGCAATATTCATAAAAATTCAAATTGAATTTTACAGGTTACTACGCATGCGAAATAAAATTTGATTAGTGATTTGGGTGTACAATTCAATTCTGAGCATCATTTATTTCAAACATTTTTGTCTAAAATTAAATGGGAAGTTTTGCGCAAGGAAAAACTGATTTCCCACGTTTAACGATATTGGCACGCTTTTTAATGAACACGCTATATAACTGATCTGTCAACATACATATAAGTATGTGCCGAGCCTAGTATAATAGCTAAATTCCTCGATTTATATTTATATCGTAGGTATTACATTACTTATGTCTTATCTTCTTTAATGAAAAAGAAATTAATTATTTTTCTACAAGGCCAAGTTTTCTACTACTCACATACTTCCTAAAAACGATTACATAACTACTAATTTACCTTACATAATAACATAATACTACTGATAAAAATGTATTACTATTTTACGACTTAATTTTCTAATTAAAATTGAACTTTGTTCTTTAAACTGTATGCACTTGTTAACTAGTCAAACAACTTTTATTTTCAGCCGAAATCAATTTATAGCTAATTGCTAAACATCATATGTAAACACTGAACAAAGTTAAAATTTATAGAACCGACCTTAGAATAGTTCAATATTTGTGCATAAATACATAATAGTTCTTATCAATGTTTGTGTTAAGATAACATGTAATCTAGTTTATATAAATAAGGAAAATATATGGACCACTTGACAATATTAGTCACAAAAAAATATTGTAATATTATTTTTTAATTTCCATAATATACAGAGCGATCATTTTAAATGGGCCACCATTGCTACCTCGAGAACTATAAGAGCTATAAATACGGTTAAATGGACAAACAATTTCATAAATATAAAGAATAGTATATTGTGTTATTAGGAGTAAAAGTGATTCTTTGTGTGGCGAGTATGTAAGTTTAAACGACGAGTGGTAGCGAGTCGGACAATTACATTTGAGGCACACAATGACACTTTTACTCCGAATGACACATTATATTTTTTCTTCAAACAAACATATTTAAATAAAATAATTACAACTTGACGTTACAATTATTATAAATATTTTACGTAACGGACGTTTGCTGATATCAATGGGGTATGTGACCATAATCGAATTTCAATATATGTCATAATTTATAAAAACAAACCTCTATAGCTTCTTATTATAATAATAAAAACTAAACATTAGTTTGTAATAATATTGTTATTAGCAATTTAATGTTTTGGAGAAGGGATCTGTGACGTCAGTAGGGTAGAATGGTAGAAGAAGACAGTTAGACTGAGATAGATATGTTGTGATAGGTTATGGAATGACAGCTGCTGTCACTTTCGCCTACCACAATATATCTATCTCAGTCTAACTGTCTTCTTCTATCATTCTACCCTACTGACGTCACAGATCCCTTCTCCAAAGTTTTAATAATTATTTTCTCGTAAACTACGAATAATTAATCAATTTAAAGAAATACGGGTATTTTATTTTTTGGTCTAGTATCATATATGTAAAAATCAAAATTTAGTCACATACCCCATTGCTCTGTTGCTATGCTTTTGACGTTTAAATAAAAACTGCAATTTTATATTCGCCTTATGTGCAATAGCCAATAGGGTCCTCCACCATAACAGAAAATTGAGTAAAAAATTAATTATATTGAAAGTAGATAAGATAAAATCATGATTGAGACGATAACAGTTTTTTAAAGATTGTTAGTTTTTGAAATATTAGTGATTTTAAGCATCTATACACCTACGTCACAACGATTGCTATCTTTCTCGCACAGCCTACTACAGAAAATGGTGCGAGAAAGATAGCTATAGGTTTCTTTAAAAATCAAATGCAGTTGAACTAAAAACAATTATGACTTTGTAAAACTACAAATTGCTTCAAAATTAAACAAACTTTCATTTAAAATAATAAAAAAATTAGAGTGGAGGACCCTATTATATCAGAATTTAAAGTATTGCCATGTACGGCCCTTGAAGTTGTTCAACAATATGGCTGCAGGATATAATATGTCGAGGAATTGATGAAAAACAATATGAACTTTTCTTATCACTTTAATTCTAAGTATGCTTACCATAATTACCAGCATGTAAGTCTGCTATTTTTTAATATGTTATTTCGTTTGTAGATTATCAATTTAAATTTAACAGCTGTTGGAGTTTTTAGTAACTTTATTCTTAGGTTACCTAGTGCAAAAAATTAATACATGTAATTTTTTTCCATAGATTTAGGATGCCACGGAAAGAAATACGTGAATATTTTATTTGTGTTGACATTTATGATCAATTAAAAATACAAAATATTCTCTTCTTTCTTTCAGGGCACTATTAATCAAATTAGTATAAACTTTATACGGATTTTTCTATTTATATTTATTTGAAGAACTTACCTCAATATTGTTGACTATTTTCTGTTTTCTTGCTAAGAAAAACTTTTTTTATCAATGTTGTGATTAATTATAAAAATGACCTCGGCTTTCAGAGGTTAAGAGACTCAGAAAGCATGGCGTCATCTTCGGATTTATCGATATATACATACAATACGAACTTTTGTTGAAATTGAAATGAGATTTTGCAACATTTAGTAGTAAATTTTATTACGTCAGACTAATTACGTAGCAATAGCAATTATTACTGCGATTTAAATTTTGTAATAGTTAGCGTAGAATGCTTTAATTAATAAATAAATAAATATATCATCACGGCATATTACCCATTTCTGGGTGTGCCAGTATCTACAACACATGTAGACATCGGTAATGATGACGATATATTTTACCGTGTGGGCGCTTACCAGGCGTCACCTCACGGGCACTCATAGCTGGTGTGGAGAGTGCACCACAGGGGTCACTTTTGTGCCATTTAAAATTGGAAATATTTGACGTCTGTCGGGACCGAACCCGGTTCCCGCAGGTTCGCGACCAGACACTCAGGCACGCGGCCACGGGACCCTTTAATTAATCAACAATAAAATTAAAATACAATAAAACGCTTTGGATACGAGAGACCAAAAAATAGCCAACAAGCGCACATTGCCAAATCAGGTGAGTATGGCTGGTGTTCCAATACTTTAAATTTTTTTCCCGACAAAAACTGAATTGTTGATTCCGTTTTTGGTCAAATTCTTTGAACTGGCGGTAAATTGTAGCAAAAAAAAGCGGTTATTTATTAATAACTGATTCTAAACTTTCTTGCACTCAAAAACACTATATTTTCTTTATGATTGACATTTATCTAAAAGTTTTATGGAAACTGTAAAAATCGAGAATGTAAACAAACAGAATTACTGAATTGGCGTTCCGTCCATCTCTCCATCTAATTTACGACATGTTTGCCTCGACGCGAGAATTTTTTTCAAAACTAACATCTCTCATACGGCAATATCTGGAACCGCACCTAGTATAATATTTGAGCGAGAGATAAATTTGCTTTCCGGACACTTACGACCTATAAACCTATCTATTTTGAATTGATTTCGGAGCGGAGAGGAAAAACATGCGATAAAGGAGAGAGTGAACGAACATTATTTTATTGCCACTAAATATTTTTTCTCTCAATTGTCTGGAAAAATGGCCGAAGACTATATAAGGAGTGTGCGTAGACAAAATGTGAATATTTTATTTTAATAGTTCTTTTGATCTTTTATAATGAAATTTTGATCATAATTCATGGAAAATATCTGTGGTTTAAGGCGAAAACAACCAATGCCAACATTTCGTAATTTTCGGAAAGTTTCATTGGTAAAAGTAATACCGAGAGTATCTTTCCTTCAAACTTTACATTCTGCACTATTAATGTTGATTACAAATCACTAATTTTGTTTTAAACTATCATAATACTAAAGTACTGACATGTCTACATTGATTATTATTGCAGTAAGTATATTTTGGTTTATGACATGACTTTGATTCAATGGATGCCGACTCCTATACAGTTAGACTTTGGTTGTAAAAATTCCTATAGGCGCACACTTTTTCCTGGACAGTGAACAAGGCTGGCCCGTCACGCGTGATGAATCACGGTCATTCGGGTAAACTCGGGGAGAGCCGAACATGACGTCACGTTAATTCGGGTCATAGCCTAAGTTATTAATACAAGGCCGGAGAACATCACAATATCTGTCATATTATTTACATTTATATTTGTTGTAGATTTTAATTGTTTATAATTTTGAAAAACTGTATTAATCGCTAAATTGATTTTTTGGAAGTCTAAAAATGACAACGGTTATAAATCGCGACCTCATCACCGGTTTTAAAACTATATACTTCATTTCACGTAAGAAAATAGCGTAGGTTTAGATAGGTATATAAATTCTGCCCTTTGATTAGTCAGAATGCTAACCTAGTTTACAAAAGTGGAAAAAATATTTGTCAGCTGTCAATTATCAAATAAAATAGGCAGAATTAAATTATATATAACCATGGTTTGAGGTAATTTTTAATATTCAGGGGTGGTACATTTTACAGATAAAAATATTTTTATTCTTGACAAAGTTTGGTTTCACGAATTTATAGTGATACAAGATACAAGTATATAAGCTAGCCTTTAAACTTGTCATGCGTGCTTTAAAGGCTAGCTTATACACGTGTATCATACGCTATTTTTTATTATAAATGCATCATAACCATTTAAAATTGAAAATTATTGCAAATCATACGGTTTTGATTTTTGATCTAGTGAGTTTGAGCATTTCCAAGGAGACAGTTAGCAATTACTGGTATTGTTTACGTTAAGTCAACAAGTCATTATATTTTTTTTTCATTGTTTTAGTTGTTATTCAAATTTATTGTCATTTTTCGTTACCTAGGCAACTCAAAAATTTAGCGTGTTTTAATGGTCGATTTACGCACGCTTTTGCGTGTTTTAAAGAGCGATTATGATGCATGTATAATAAAAAAATATTTATTTGATGTGTAAAAACGGTCGGCTCTCAAGCGCCATCTGCTACTTTCTTACGTGAAGTGAAGTATAGTTTTTGGGGTTTTTGACCAGATTTTAAAATAAAATTTGAGTTGTTTCCCATCCTTCTCCCACGAAAAATTAAAATTCTTTCTTGAAAATTTTGTTAGAATTTGGTTTAAATGCTCACAGGATTTTGATATAAAAAAAAAATATGAATGTAAGCCCCGCACACTTAAACATTTAAGTTTATAAAGCTTTCGGGAGCAGTCAACAGATGGCAGTGCGGTACGATCCAAATGTTAACCATTTAAGTTTCTGAACTCTGAGAAACATTCAAAAAGCGGCAGAAACCTATGCGAAGTTCTGAATCGTGAAAAATATTACCGAAGAGTAATTTAGTCATTGTGTTTGTATACATATAGGTAATGTTAAATAATTTATATTATAGAGGGTGGGTTGTATGAATAAAGCACACTGTGTTTTTATTTTTAATAAAATGGCTTATTGACGATCGATTTCGCCGTTTTTCACGGCATCTTCAGGTCAATGCTGAAAAATTATTTATTATAAAATTTTTTACATGTAAAATATTTTTGTGTTGTAGAAAAATTAGATAATTTAATAAACATTAAAAGTATTTTGGTATTATAGAAAAGTTAGATTTTTTAGTAAATTATTTAAAAATATTATATGCTAATATTGTAACCATGTGTTAAGATTGAAAAAATTGGAAAATGTAAGGTTATGAGTGAGTAGTTGCAACAATCATAAACTATAAGTATTGAAAAATTGAACTTACCGTCTGCAAAGAACGTAAAAAGAAATACATGATGTTATATTGTATGTAGAAATATGTAAAAATTACTTTATAAAGTTAAAATACAACGTGTACATGTTGTGGAGTCAAGAAATGGAAACAGAATGAGATGGGAAGTGTAGTTGTGTAGTAGTTTCAATTTTTCAATCTTAACACATGGTTACAATATTAGCATATAATATTTTTAAATAATTTACTAAAAATTCTAACTTTTCTACAATACCAAAATACTTTTAATGTGTACTAAAATATCTAATTTTTCTACAACACAAAAATATTTTACATGTAAAAAATTTTATAATAAAGAATTTTTCAGCATTGACCTGAAGATGCCGTGAAAAACGGCGAAATCGATCGTCAATAAGCCATTTTATTAAAAAATAAAAAGACAGTGTGCTTTATTCATACAACCCACCTTCTATATCATGCATACTGAGCTGGAGCCTTTCATCAACTTCAATTTATATTATGTTTAAAAGAATATAAAATCAAAATCAAAGCAAGCAATTTTTATAGTTTTCACTTCGGACCTGCGATCTTAAGCACACAATTTTTTTTTTTTTTAAGTGGTTGGTTTTTTTTGTTTTGATGAAAATAAGGCCAGACCTGGTTTTAATCATTTTTCTGAATCTGATTTTGATATAAATATTATATTCGTAACATCGGTGTTTGATTAAATGCAACCAACCCGTTCAAATACCAGTAACGTCAAATTACAAATTAGAGGTATGCATTCAGTAATTTAATATTGGAACGTTGTGTCAGTGACACAAGAGTTCAACCCAAACCACATCGATCAACGTTCACATATCAGAGTTTCCATCAAAGTCTTGCAGACATCGTGGGCAGGGCTTTACCCCATCCCACGTGTCAATTTGCTGCAGTGGCATGTGTGGGCCAATCTATTTGTACGTGGCTGATTCAGCTCAGCATATCACGCTATTGCAAGAGCAAGAGCAAGAGCAAGTGTAAATAACCTCTGGAACATGCTCTCATAGCATCTCGAGACAAAGCACAGGGTAATTGCATATACAGAGCTCATCACTGAAAAATTACACCATTATTGTGGGTAGCTAGAGATGCATAGCGTAATTAGGCTCATTAAAGGCTAAACAAGAATAGATTGGGATAATTGGGAGATTTTATGAGATTAATTAATAAATAAAGAATAATTTATGCATTGATGAAGAGTTCACTTGCATTTTAATGATAGAAATTGGAAGCATTCACCCACTGCAAGTTTATACAGTTTTTAGAAAGAGAATACAGCTAGTGATTCTGAAGAGACGAGATATTTCTCGATTCTCGTCTCGTCTCGTACTCGAGATTTCTCGTCTCGCCGAGACGAGACAGGAATGTAAAAAATATTTCACGAGACAGGAATGTAAAAAATATTTTACGAGACGAGAAATATTTGCCGAGATCTCGATTCTCGGAAAACTGTTCCGAGATTTCTCGGTTGTTATTTTTCTCATGAGTTATATTTGCAAACGTGTGAAATTTAACATATTTTTATTGATAGTTGTCTCCATTTAGCTATGGCATTTTTGAACAAAAAGTTAATAAAGTATTTGACATTTTATCTGTCAGAATTTGTTAAGCGTGCATTACACGATAAAATTTTTCTTTTCAAGTTTTCTCTCTTGCACAATGACATGAGTGCAAGAGAGACAAATGAATAGACTTTTAACGAAAAACTTTTAAAGAAAAACTGGAACATGCTTTACTTTTCTCTTAAAAGTACCTACAAATTTTATCGATATTAAACTGAAAAATGGCAAAATGGGATAGAGAAGTAACTAAAATCTTAATGTAAGTATAACTTGAATTTTGACACTTGGATATTTTAATTCACGCAGAACTTGATCGTGTAAATATACTTGTAAGGTCACTTATAAAGAAATTTTTCAAGTCACTTGAAAATAAAATCTTCATCGTGCAATCCAGGCTTTAGCTAACATTTTTAGCGTTATTTTCATTTTAATGTTTTATAACAGATTACAAAATACTAGATTAATAAAATTATAACATAAAAAATTTGCATAAGTTTTAGGTTTTATCAAATTTTGACAGAGAAAACGACAAATGTTTAATTTTTTGTTCAAATTACTATTAATACGAAATTGTATAAATTTAATAATGAGATTATGGGACCAAAATATACATATTAAATTTCCGTCGAGAAATCTCGGCGAGAATCTCAGCCGAGACGAGACTCTATTAAAACGAGACGATAAAAATTTCGAGACGAGACATAATTTTATGAATTTGAATCGAGACGAGACGAGATAATGAATTTCTCGTCTCGTCGCGTTTCGACCGAATCACTAAATACAACTCTAACTTAGCAGTATTATAGATTATAATTTGTTTGTCATTAAAATAATTCCTACATCATATTTATACAAAAGAAAAGGGATTCAGAAAAGCCGAACACTACACATTCTAGAAATGGAGACTGAAAAGGGCTGACAAAACCCCAGGGTTTAAAAAAAATCGACGCAATACTTTTTTGGGGTTTATTGAGTTTTTTTTTTAATTTATCAAATATTTATTATGAACTTTGTTTCCATACCATTTTTTCGTTAATTATATATTATAAAGTAAATTTGACATTCTTTTCCGAATCAGTGCGTTTATCTGCCACTTTTTCGCACCAATGCGAATAACTTACTAAATCAGCTATTCAGCTATAATCTGTCACTTTTTTGCACTAATGCAAAAAGTTCCACAAGTCTAATTTATGATACGCCATTATTTGATTCTTGTTAATTTTAAACGAAGAAAGCCTAGTACTATGTGATTCGTTGCAAAATCGTGTTTTTTGCACATCGCATGTTCACGTCAAGTGCGAAAAAACCATCATTTTGCAACGAAACCCGTAAATAGCTAATCTGGATTTTATTAAGTTTTTGTGGTTTTGAGTTTTTAAAAAAACCTGGGTGGGTTTTTTTTTAATTGGGGAAAACAAAACCATTTCTGAGATGAACGAAATGAAATTTCGCAAGTTTCCAGAAATTTGGGTTACATTTCGTTTCGTCATTTTTACCTATTGAAAAATAAGTCCAAACTTTGCTATGGTAGAAATGAAATGGCAGAAGACTTACGTCATCAAAAATATCCGTAAAGTAATGACGTCATATACTACTAAGTTTACATAGGATACTAATTTATAAGGCGCGAGCAGTCATGTGACTTTGTTGATCTTTCTTGACAAGCAGATAAGAGAGCCCGTGTCAGAATGACAGCTGGTAATTATATACAGATGTCAAATGCCATCATTTTTCATTCCAAATTTCATAATTTTACTATTTTTTTTTTCTTCCTTATTTAAAAATAAATCATTTCTACAAGTTATATTTCATTTTATAAGATTTTTTTCGGGTCGATGACGTAGGTCTTCTGCCATTTCATTTTCACTATATTTTTCGAATCCATTCATTAAAACTACTTACAAATAAACAATAGTAAAATATAGGTAAACACAATTAGAAATTTACCAGTTTTAACAAAAATAACCGACTATAAAACTGCCGAAATTCCGATGGTCCCGAAATTCCGGTATTCGATAATCTGGTCTTTCGACGAACAGTTTCATCATTAATTCTTTCAAATAGTGTAATTTTCTATTGCTCTTATGACGCCAGTAATAAAAATTGTATTAAAACATCTAAATCCAGCAGCAATGATCAAAAAATGAGCATCACCATTTGAAAATGGAAACCAAGCCAAAACCCAGTATTTGCCAAAATTACATTATCGCCTATATCTAGGTAGCTATGCATTTTTGCGTATAAACAATAAACCACTAAAATTGTTTCCCATTGGAAAACCGTCTAACTTTACCGATTTATAACACTCGTATCGATTTTATATCAATTTGAATACCTTTTCCTATTTACAGGCCATAAGATAAAACCACAATTGTGTATTATTGCATTAATGTGACAATGAACTTAACCTAAACCGTAAGAAGAACAGTAACTTACATTTCCGTGTTCGGTGCACTGCTCTGGAATCCAAATTGACCGCTGACCACAATACAAAAATACCTGGACACACAAAAATGTAACATTACACACTAAAAACTGCAACAGCTTGCATAAAAATAGAGAGAATACAATCACACTTCAAACGCAGTGAATACAGTGTTACATTACAAGTACCACAAAATTCAAAAAAAAAATCTGATGTGGCCAACACAAAACCTCCCGCAATTTAATTATTATTAATTAAAATACATACCTACATATTTATTAATGCTGCAGACTGTTTCATTGCATATAACTATTGCTTTATTTACTATTTTCTTTTTCAAAAGTCACTATTATTAATTTGAAGTGATTAGATTTTTGACAGTGACTTAATTTTTATGAATTTAAATACATACCTACATATTTACTAATATTCCATGTTTGCCATTTGGACAGACTGCTAAAGATAAAATTTATTTTAAAAATTTCACGCTGCAGACACTAAGGTTTTTTCTTTTTCTGTCTGAACCGTAACAGATATCACAAATTAATTAAACAGAGAGAGAAAAGTTTACTAATGAATGTATCTTTATGAAAAAAAAAAAAAAAAATTACGTTATCGGCGTGGCTATTAAAAAGTTAAGGTCTAATCAATGTTGGGACACCTAAGTTTCATACACTAGTGGTTACCTAATATACAAGATGACTTAAACCATATGAACTATCATACCAAATTTCATCCAAATCGAATAAAGCGTTCTGTTATTATAAGCAAAATTAATCTTTTTTCGAAGAACTTTGAAGCAGTATTTTGGCTAAATGATTCACTTTCCGGTAGAAGCAAATTTAGTTAAATCGTCTTATTTTATAATATAATATTTTTATGACCCTCATATTTCTTTATTAAAATACTTCAATTATTTCGTACGAATAAATCAATAGGTAATAATTTTACTTTTCATTGTTTTTATACTATTATTTCATTTTATGTGAAACAAATTAAATTAGTTTTGTTTGATAACAGTTTTATTATTGAAATTCTGGAATGAAATTCTAAAAAATTATACCAACTTAAAATAGGTAGGTATTCAAGCCAACAGTTTGTGAAATTAAAAATAATTGCAACTTTCAACGATACTAGAGGAATTCCTCTTTTATGTAAGAGTAAAAATTACTAATTAACTTTTAAACATCGTGGAAAATTTGTGCACGGTAGTCGTAACAATTTTCTGATAATCTTTCCGGAAGTATGCTACTCATACATAAAATTATAATTAAAATTTAATGGCATTCTAATAGTACTTTAATAGCAAAGAAAGAAATAATTTTGTAATAACACATTGAGACAACTTTTAATTGCGGCAGTGCATAACAATTAATTTTAGCAAACTTGCTGTTTCATTATTTTCACATGTCAAGTTCATTAAGATTGAGGTTATAATGTTATAATTAGTCTCAGGGTTAAAATTTAGTACACAAATCTAAATTTATACTTTGGTTTATTGAATGAATAAGTTATCTATTTTTATACAGCATACAAGGCATTCTAAATATATTTCTACTATTAGTTCTCCCTATTTTTGTCCCAATCAATATCAGTTTTTCTATTTTAATTGTAGTGACGTCAACTGTGCATTTCTAACGAATGTAATTTTGAGGTATAGAAATTTGGAAAAGCTATTCTTCTTTTAATGACGTCATTACAAGACGAGGATCGAAATAATTTTCTTTGAACGTCAAAATATTCCCCTTTTCGAAATAATGAGAATATGGCACATAATCTACGCAGTACGGTAGGGTGAGTGCTCTACCGTAAAACAGATTACCTTCGTGATAAAAAATGATGTCATTGAACGCATGTTGTGAATTATTTAAAGTATAACAACAGTATAAGACCAAAAAAATTATCATTTCTTTTTTAACGAATTCGTGAATGTATCAAATTTTAAATATACAAAAGTTGCCCCATTAAAAGAATATTTTAGTTTTGTATTCCCATGTGGACTGTATAAATAATGTTACAGTTGAGTTATTCTATACTCGCCGGCAAATGATTATGGACTGATGTTCAACTTATATCCCTTTCCGCACCCTGTCCCTTGCCGAGCGGTGTTGCCGTTTGTAACTTGACATGACCAAGAATGAACGCAAACGTCATATAATACATTTAAAACTTATTAAATTTTTTACTACATCGTAAATGAAGAAAATATTATAACAAATAAGTAAGGTAAAACATTAATACGTAATATAAAATTTATATTTTTATTTTGACCAAAGTTTCCACACATTAAGCTAAGGTCGAGTTTGCGTTAAAATACAATAACCGGTAAAAATCTAAATAAAAGGTAAGAATAATTGATTAATAGGTGAATTGTAGATCTGCCAACACAACATATGCTTCTGCAGTCAAATCTAAAATTTTCTTGTTATTTAATAAATTATACATTTTTTCACGATGTAACGCCAATTTTTTGTAAGCCTGCCCTTTTAAATCATATTTTCCTAAACGTTTTTTATAAGAACCAGGACTATTTAATTCATGAGTTTCACTCATTTTCTTTTCGGAAGTCTGAATATAATGCAATTTATAGGATTGGGAATAAAAAGCGCACGTAAGTATTAACGAAAATCTCAGAATATAAAATGACATTGACACTTAAAAAATTTGGCATCAATGTATAAATCTCCAGTCCATAATTATTTGACGGCAAGTATATCCGAATAAAGGCGGTGGGCGGAAATTGCCGAACGAGTGTAATAGGATTGTTCGAGATAGATAATTACAAGTGAATGTTTGGAAAACTGTGGAATGTTCCAGAAATTTGGCGGATAGTTTAGTTGTGAAACAAATGTGCCAGGGAATTCTTAAGATAGTCTTATGCCCATATTCATAAACACTCGTAAAAATTTTAAATGGTCCGTTATAATTTTTATCCAATAAAAACAGTCGACATTGAAAGAAAAATCGAAATTTTATTTGTCAAGTTTGATTCTATTTGTCAAAAATTATAACGAACAGTTTTGAAACTTTACGAGTGTTTATGAATATGGACATTAATATAATAATTATTATTGTGCTGTTCAATATTATAAATTTTATTTGTCAAGTGTTTCACCAACATCAAATAAATCTTCTAATAGTTTATTCGTCGAATAAGAGAAAAATATCGCATCAAAAGCATAACACAAATGACGATATTTATTCTGGCTGCCTTGTTTTGATGCGATATTTTTCACCGGGTATTACCGTAGTACTGTATATTTTACATGTAATGTATTTGTATTTATTACTCTTTCACCTTCATGTTACATATAACTATTTAAGATGACAGTTGAATATCTTTAATCTAAACAAGATCGTAGTTATATTGTTTTATTTTTAAAATGACATTCACTTTGTCTTCTATTGTTTTCTCTGTATTTGACTTTAATCTTCTTGCGTGTGGCCCCATCTATTTGTCTTTTGTTTCGCTTTTCGTCTGTTTGAACTTCTTTAAACTTTCATTTGTCGATTACCCTCCTTACGCAGCATCACGCAATGGGAAAAGACCATGTGTTGAAAAAGTAACTGGGAAATTTGGAAAATTATTGATTCTAATTGTAGGAATTATTTATAAAGAGATCAATACTGTTATTGATTAAACTGGTGTTGACATGCCGACAATGTAGGTACATATCAATAAGTAAGGGTCATTGTCGTTGATGACTCATGGGAAATTAAGATTTTAATTGAGCTTAATCAAGCTTGATTATTAATAGTTTATTAGCCATATAATTAGGGGTTAGATTTCATCCCAATCTTGTCTTGGACTTTTTTGTCCTCATTTTTCTATTATTTTGACTGTTCTGTTTTTCAACAAATATCCTAACCTACAATTTTGAAATGGTAAATAAATAATTTTACTAATTATTATTACTCAAAACTATTTCTGAACCTTATTATAGGTTATTAAATACTAAGCCGATTAATCGGTATTTTTACCGAATACTTGCCGATTAATCGCCGACTAGTAGCAGGATAGTCGGTTTACTCGATTAATAGTAGTGATTCTGTCGAGACGAGACATTTCTCAATTCTCGTCTCGTACTCGAGATTTCTCGTCTCGACGAGACGAGACAGAAATGTAAAAAATATTTTACGAGACGAGATATATTTGCCGAGATCTCGATTCTCGAAAATTGTTTCGAGATTTCTCGGATGTCATTTTGCTCATGAGTTATATTTGCAAATGCGTGAAATTTAACATATTTTTAGTGATATCTGTCTCTATTTAGCTATGGCATTATTGAGCAAAAAGATATATAATAAAGTATTTGACATTTTATCTGCCAGAATTTGTTAAGCGTGCATTACACGATGAAGTTTTTCTTTTCAAGTTACTTGAAAAGTTTTCTCTCTCGCACAATGACATGAGTACAAGAGAGAAAATGAATAGACTTTTAACGAAAAACTTTTAAAGAAAAACTGGAACATGCGCTACTTTTTCTTAAAAGTCCCTACAAATTTTAACTGTCAAGTAACTGTCAAATGTCATTTATTATACTTTTGATCGATATTAAACTGAAAAATGGGATAGAGTAATTAAAATTTTAAAGTAAGAATAATTTAAATTTTGACACTTGGATATTTTAATGCACGCAAAACTTGATCGTGTAAATATATATAGACACTTTTCAAGTCACTTGAAAATAAAAACTTCATCGTGTAATCCAGGCTTTAGCTAAGATTTTTAGCGTTATTTTCTTTTTAGTGTTTTATAACAGATTAGAAAATGCTAGACAAATATTAAATTAATAAAATTATAGCATAATAAAATTTGCACAAGTTTTAGGTTATATCAAATTTTGACAGATAAAACGACAAATTTTTATTTTTTTGTTCAAATTACTATTAATACAAAATTGTATAAATTTAATAATTAGTTTATGGGACCAAAATATACATATCAAATTTCCATCGAGAAATCTCGGCGAGAATCTCGGCCGAGACGAGACTCTATTAAACAAGACGAGAAAAATTTCGAGACGAGACATAATTTTATGAATTTGAAATGAGACGAGACGAATCACTAATTAATAGTCGGTAGTCGGTACATCTCTAATATTAATCAAATCAATTGTCCACAGAATAATAAACAAATACTCACACTGGCAAATACATTTTTTATTTGACATTCTGTGTTTGACGTTAGTAGTTCCATTTAGTTAAAATTTGTTTCAATAATATAAAATATATAATATGTACTGTAATTGACAACAAAATAATGGAGAAATCAACATAAGAACCAACAGTTATGTTCTAAGAAACCTATACAAGGCAGTTTAATGTTCTATTTATTAGCTAATGTTGCAACAAAATATTTTCATTTACGGCTTTGATTCGTATCGCTAACAAACGACTGTTCAAAGGAAAGTAAATTGTAAACAATATTGTATTTCGTTTGTCTCAATGCCAGTTATTTATAACTCTATGGGCGGGAAATATGAAACAATCGATCAATTTGTTTATTTTCAATCTGATAGTCCGCGGAATAATTGGAATTCACATTTCAAAGAAGCGGATAACGGTCAGTAGTGTTGAATAATGCAATATGTTTTAAACAGTGAAATAAGTATCGAGACATGTGAAACCGTTAGTATGTTTATATGACTGGAAACTAGAGATGATAACACAGCACGTTTACAATTAAATGTTATGGCGCCAGGTTGGAAGTACTTATTAAATTACAAGACTCTAAATATTACAGTTAGCAATCAGTATAAATGATGATATCATTAATAATAAATTTAATTTCTTCTTGAGTGTAGAGTATAATTTTCACGTATTACTACGGTTTTCTACTGAAGATATACGAAAGGAAATATTCCTAGATATCAGCTGGTACTGGTGGTAAACGCTGACTAAGAATAAAATATATCAGAATTTGTTGTCGTGTGCACAAAATGACTAGTTCATATCCAGTTGAAGTTAATTATTACACATACAGAGTACAAATATCAGTGAATTAGTATTACCGAAAACTACATTAAAAAATCTGTAGTGGCCAGCACTATACCTTCCGCCAGTACTACTGATAAATAATAAAATGTACACTTTATCCTTAAAGTACTACTCAATAAATAACGATTAGGATAAAAAAAACATTATTTTTTTTAATAATTACTTTGTGAGATATTTGAATTTATTTCCAGTGTCACGAATGACGTCACACTATTGGTATCTTTCTCGTGCAGCCTACAACAGAAACTGGTGTGAGAAAGATAGCTACATATAGGTTTCTTTAAAAATCAAATGCAGTTAAACAAAAAAAAAAAAACAATTATGACTTTTTGATACCACGAATTGCTTCAAAATTAAACGAACTTTTATTTAAAATTTAAAAAAAAAATGAACTTCTATCGAAAACAGAATAGGGTCCTCCACCGTAGTAACAATTTAGAACAAGGGTCAGTTATATTAAAACTAGACCTTAAAACTGTATATTAAGGACTATCAAAGTTTAAATATAGTTATTAGTTTCTAAAATAATCGAGTTTTTATTACCATTTCCTCATCTCTATATCTACGTCACACATTTATTCTATTCCAAATTCTTACTACTTTCAAACCTTCTGCTATCGCCTTTTTGAAATACGGAATCTATTTGCAAGTATATAAATGCAGAAAATAACAACAATAAAACAACAGAAATGAACCAAATAATACTAGGTTAAATTTATGATGCCATGACAGATTACAAGCGTTGGTATGAAAGTAAAAGATATGTTGAATGACATAGGCTACAAGTGGTAATCAAAATCTTGGACTATATTATATACCTAGTATTTTTATTAATTATGACATTAAATTACTTATTATCCACCCATATTTCCAATTATTAACCACAGGGGTTATTTTAACATATTTATACATTTTATAAATGCTGAAAAAAATAAATTTATGTGACTTCAATTATTAGCGAAATCCACTGTTTGAGAACAAAATCATCTTTATATCTACATCACAGAATATTAAAAAAATTACGGCTTAACGAATAACAATAAAGACTTTCTAAAATTACATATCACTTTCAGTTTAGATGAAGTTTTGTAAAAAAATATAAAAAAAATTGGAAAGAATAGTTCATTTCGTCCCATTGTTACAAGTGTCGCTAAATTCACAAATAATATTCTATAGGACATTACAATTTATATCAGCTAGATGTCTCTACTGTCGACTTACGAATTGAAACGATTGCTGGGAATGGTCTAAAAACTTCCTACTGAGCACTATGAATTACGCTTGCGTTAGTGTATAACTCACTATCCATTATGCATTAGTAAAGTAGCTGGGAATTGGTAATGAGGCTTAAAATATGCTAATTTATTGAAATCTAGATATGCGATTTTTAGAATATTTTCTATTTGTCTTTTATTTTATGGTAAAAGAACAAGTAGTTCATTTTATTATTTCTGCCACAGTTTATAAAACTAATTTGAAAAACTATTAATCATAAAACTCCAACTTCGTAAAAAGTAGTCCGATTAGAAATTGAAAATATAATCAACAATTAATTAATCTCACTATCCCTTACAAAAACAAACTTTTGCAAGTTTTTATTTCAAGATTACAATTCTTTATAAATGTTTCCAGCGAGCTTTAATAGGGCATTACCCAACAATGACAAGAACCAGACATCACTCTAATTAAACAAATAAATTTTCCACTTGAGTAGTTCTATTAACTGCCGATCAAAAACGCCATAACTACAAGTACAGTTACCCGATTACGGACCAGTCGCTCTAGTGACCGTGGCAACAAGGGCAGTGCCCCCATTTACCCGCCGTAAGCACGGCACTGGAGATGCTATCATGAATAATGCAATACGAGTGGGTAAATCGTGTATGTACGTGCGTGTGGTAAACACAGGGAAGAAAAAGAAGAATAAATTATGGCGGGAAATTAGATTTGATTTTGTCACGCGAGGATGGAATACAAGTTTAAATTAAGGGAAGAAAATATTGTGGATAACAGATTAAAGAAATATTAATGTCTGATTTTTATTGCCTAATTTATATGTAAATTTATAAATAATAAGAACATTATGAACTGGAGTAAATATGGTAATAGATATTTCGTAACACCGATATTTTATGACGACTATTAATACAGGGTATATCAAGTCCAGTATAAAAAAAAATTAGAGTTACAGGTACAGCCCTTTAAAAGTGCATCTCGTCAAGCACATTTTTATTAATATCTCTGGTACTGTACTCTATAGTTATTAAGAATTCAGTAACTTAAAACATGATTTACGCTGTGTCAAATTGTTAATCTAGTTACAAAATTCGGCGCTAAATTCAAATATAGTTACATTTAAATATAAAATAGGTAATTTATTATTTATTTAATTAATTGTTAGAATATTATAGCAAAATTAAGACCTCGCATAAATATTTACGAAAAAATTCTTATTTAATTTAAAATTAAAGATCGGAATAAATTATGACTAGCAAATGATTGACTGAATGAAAATTAAAACACAAATAAAGAAAAAATTATTACATAAGGAAAAGGAATAAGATGCAGTAATTTAAAGCAATTAACAAATATATTTGCATATCAGGAAAGTTTTATACTTTACAGTAATCACAATTATGCAAACACTAGAGAAAGTACAAACAGCAAAACTTAAAACGACACAGTTAATTGTAAACGGCAATGTTGTATAAAATACGTTCAAAAAAGATTTTAAATATAAAATATGTAAGAAAACAAAACACTGCCACAATTACATAATTTTAGTTTACAGTTAAAAAAACAATCAAGTTACCATAGGAAATAGAACAAAATGTGAAAAATAAATAAATAAAATCTGTTTATAACTATTGTTATATATATATATGTTTTTTCTTGTTTAAAAAAAATAGAAAACGTTAGTGGTAGTGAAATATACAGATATGGTGTTTCTTTAATTGAGATTGTAACGGTAATGGTTATCGTAAGTCCACAAAATATCAACGTAGATATTCAAGAATTATTTTATCAGCATTTCATTGTTTCTTGTTACACTGAAAAAAATATGTCGTTAAATATACGATAATTATGGTTTACTTAGTACAATAAACATTGTCAATATAGTGACAACTATACCGTATAGTGCGAATTACTATACGAATATAGTTGAAATATTATAGTTAAATTAACTATAAGTTATATAGTATACGCTAATATATAAATATAGTTAGTTTTACTACAGTAACAATAGTAAAACTTACAATATTAGTATTGTATCTTTAACAATATTGTAATGTATAATTCAAAATGTTACTGTAGCTATTATTGTAAAACTTACAATAATAGTATTGTATCTTTAACAATGTAATACTGTTTAATTAATTATTGTGAAATTTACAATTTTATTATTATCTCTCTAGCAATTGTAATATTGTAATGTTAATAATTCTTTTATAGTTTTTATAAATATTTTAAACATTTAAAAGGTATACGATAAATAAAAGAACAGTGTATGGTATTAATTATTATTTAATAATTGATAATATAACTAATACAATATAACATTATAACTAATTAAACTAATTAAAAATTACAAGAGAATATTTCGTTTACATGTATAAAAAATTACAAGTTACTGATATAGTTGAAGAGCTGGTAGCTGCACTAGACTAAAACAGAATATTTTTTTCATTACATACATCAAAGTTAAATAAATATTAAAGATTTCTGAATATTTTGTGACGTGAAAATTGATAATGTCTAAATTAATAATTCCATAATAATTGAAATAGGTACCAAATTTTTTTCTCATGGATTAAAAAATATAATTCCGCTGTCAAGTATTGATGATCATTCAGCGACTGTAGCAAATTTCTTTCTTCTATTAGTTTCTTTTAGCCAATTTCAAATTTTAGCCGGTCCCCTAATTTAGGTATCAATTTCCTAATATGTTCTTGACTTAACTGTATTAATAAGTCTACAGAATCAATTCCATTTTCAAAGACAATAATACGTAATAATAAATATACAAAAAAAATTGGAAAACTTACCTTGAAATGTTTGGCTCATATGCATTAATTGCCACGTTTCAAGAATAGTAGTTATTTCACTCATGTTTCCGTTTATGCACCTGCAACTTATTGAATAGTAAAATTGTCTCACAACAGGCAAAATGCAAAATGATTAAATTGCGTTGTGTATTGTGTATTTTTTGACTCGGTATTCAACAACTACTAGTAACAACGTCACAACGCGCTTGCTGTGATGCTGTGGCGCGCAATATAAGATGAGCTATTGTATTAAATACCATAACTATAGTATATTTTACCATAATGATATTGTTCAGATAACCACACTCAAGAAATACTATACGCTATAGTAAATATAACTATAATACCATCAATTTAACAATAATATATAGTTATCATATATATAATTATTGTAAATTGAATTATAATGATATTACGATAAATTAGGAAATATTATAACTATATTTTCGGTAAATAATATTATGTTGCAATGTAATAAGGACGATAGTTATTTTATATTTTAAGATAAACTATTTACAATACTTGTATTTAATTTATTACTATATTATTTTTTTCCGTGTACCTAAATTTTTTTGGATACTTGATTAAAATAAATCAAAAACTACTACACTTATCAAGTTTTAGAAATTATAGATGAAAGAAATAGGCCTTAAGGATCACGGAGAATATTAAATAAACGACGAAAGAAATTATGAAAAATTCAATGACTCTGCAGGGATTTGAACCCCGGACCTTCTCATTTCTAGAGAGACGCTCTGCCATCTCTTTCATCTATAACTTCTGGTTGGATCAAAAATAATATATTTTTCTAAGTTTTAGAAATAGTATCTTTTCTTTAATTTTGCATGGTATGTAATATTTTATAGGTAAAAATGAAGAAAATCTTAACTGATAAGAAAATAACGATAAAAACGTTCATGGCTTGCCCATATGAAACGCCTCTGGTTGAGATACAAAAACTAAAGAAAGTATAAATATGCATCTAAATAAGTAGTATCCTCATACCAAATTTCAAAATTTTAGGGCAACAGTGACACTAATACCAGAGTTATTAATAAAAATGTGCCTGATGAGGGCTGTACTGCTGTACTGTAACTCAGTAATGAAAATTTGGTGGGCATACCGTCATATAACCTTTTTTATTCAAAATGATCTCAGGAATAAGATATTAATTTTTTTACAGTAGTCCTGATTAGGGTACCAAACCCGAATCTGAACCGAACCAAAACCACAATATTTTAACGAACCCACACCCAGAACTGAACCGGGTATTAAAATTCGGGTTCAGGGTTCAACTCCGGTTCAGGTTCTTTTTTAGTTGAACAGTAAGCGTAATCGTAATATAGCCGATATTGCTATCTGTGTTGAATTTTCGTGAAAATTATGTTCGTTTCTTGTCTTGCGTAAATTCCGGCTCGCATTTTAAATTATTTCTGTATAAGATTGTTATTCATAAAACATTAATTCAATTTTCATTAAGTCGGACCGAATTTGAACCCGGAATAAAACCGCAAATTTTATTAATGTTTGAACCAGAATCGCACACAAACACATCTCTCAAAAAAACAAATAAATCTGATCATGAACCGAACCCAGTTTTTGGCGGGTTCGATGCCCTGGTCCTGACACATCCTGTATTTATATATCATTTCTAATAAATGCAACATAGACTAAGAATATGAATTACACTTATTTCTGTGCATATTTTTGCATTTTAATGAAACTAATCATCAACCTAAGTATAGTTATTAGAAAACAAGAAAACTTATTGTTATGCTAAGTATTATTACTTCGCGTGAGTAAAATGTACAAATAAGTAATTTTTAACTCCTCCTATACTCAAATTTATTACGACAGGCGTAAAATTTCAATTCTTCTGACAACAATGCAACCATGCCTATGCATACACACCCTCAATTCATTGTCAGACCCTGTCTAATAACCATTACCTTACCGGAAACTCCCTTAAAGTATTATTTCATTTCCTTTCTCCCCTCCTTTGTACCTGTTACAGTGTTGCACCATTTAAGTCCCGTTACTATGGTTACAATAATTACAAAAGCACGTCGACGTAATACGAACGCCTATGGCGCCCACGTAGGCACGTACGCCCATGTAGAGAAAGTAAAGGTAGAGACAGATTTGTTAGAAATGAAATATTAGACGATATGTAATATAGATACAACTTAAACTACACGTGGAATAGAAGTTATGTAATCATAATATACAGGGTGCCCATTTCATCTGTTCCCGCCTGAAATTTTAGGAATAAGCAAAACAGAATACATTTCAAAAGCCACTTTGGTAAATAGTATTACTTTAAATCGAATAATCACAGTAGGTATAAGAGCAAAACAAAATTTTAAAAACCAAGTCATTTATTAAATGTAACATGGGTTGCCTATTTTTAAACTTTAAGGCGGGAACTTATAAAATGGGCACTCTGTACATCTGTATTGGGATATTTCACTACGTAGAGATAGCGTTGTGCACCAACGTCAAACCTTCGACAAGGGACCACTTTCGTTTAACTTACGTAAGCGTATTATTGCTGTCAATAGTTTTTTTTTGGTTCTTCTTCTATTTTGAATTTTCTTTCAGTGTTTATTATTATTTTAGGTAGAGTACATTTTAGGAATGACGATGGGTACCCGGGTACTCGGAACCTATCCGATAATAATGTTCCCGGGTATAAAATTTCTTACCCTATTACCCGAAATATATCCGCTACCCTTTAATTACCCGAACAGTTTTCAGTTGCCGGAAAGATTGTATCTAAAAGAAGAGCTTTTTATTACCATACTATAGGTATTTAATATAATAATGTTAAGTTTTTTATAGAGATACAGTATATTATTTATTTGTATTACGTTTTATTTAATAAATATATGTAAACAATAATTATGAATTTTATTAAAAAGTAAACAGCTAATATAAGAGTAACTGGAAATTAACAAATTAACGAATTGTATGTATGTACTTAAAGGATAACGGGTAATTAAAGGGTACCGGGTAATTAACGGGTAAAGGGTACTATCCGGGTAGTTGTTTCGGGTACTCGGGTACCAAAATTATCGGAATTCGTCATTCCTAGTACATTTCCTTGTTTTCTGTTTTATTAGTTGTAGCAGTAGATTAATTATTATTTTTCATTTTAAATACATTAGTTAGTAGTTGTTAGGTTATGTTCACAATTTAGTTTTTTCTTATTCCCAGTTTTACAATAAATATTAGATTATAGTATATTAATTAATTGTAAATATTAATTCTATTATCTATTTTTCACTATATAAATTGTGCACGGCCATGTAAAATCATACGAATAAAATAAAATTGCTCCTTTGTCTTAGTTCCTAATTTCGCCACCAGGTCCGCATTCATATTTACATATCCCAATAAAGTAGAAACCCGTTTAACCGGACTTGCTTTGTTGGAATAAACGAAAGTTCGAATAATTCGGAAAATTGTAGGTATACATTTTTCGAAGAATAATTTTTTTAACAGAAAAAAAATGGTTTACCACAAATTCTATAGTTATTACATAAATTTAAATCACACAAAGATAAATTTAAAAGTAATATCTTGCATAGTTTTTCTCCGAAACACTTTTTTAAACAAGAACATTATATTCTGCGGTTAGCGGTTACTTTTAATCTCATAATAATTCAATAATATGCAATACCTACAACTTAATCAACAGGAAACCATTTAGAACTTGGAAATACCAAAATAAATAAACTCCATTTCTGTCACGTAAAACGTATAAGTGAAATTATCTGTCCAAATACAGCTCGAAAACTAAATTCCTTACTAACTCCGTCTTTCCTTATTAGTCGACTCGACAGAAAGAAGGCGTTGAAAAGAAAACAGCATAGCATCGAAGAAGGCGATGTAATTAGTGAGAAACAAAAACTAATCAGCATCGACATATTTTTTTGGAAATTTGATCAGTATCTATGTAGACCGGCTTGAACGAGGATGATATAAAAATCTAGCAAGATGATTAACCATATTAAAACCACATAAAATAAATTATAAAGGAGGGAATCTGTTAGTTCAGACCACACATGAGATGTCATCGTTTTATTTCTGGAGATTATTAATGTAAATTATTGTTAATGACACTCATTTCCATCGTATTAGCAAAACAAATATGGGGAAGTAATAATTTTAAATTAAAAAAACCTATTGTAATAACAATTACCATAATAATATGTTATCTTATTATATGAAGTAACTCTTACTTTCATTGACCTTCTACAGATATTTATTCTATTATAAAAAATAGAGCAGGCGGTCTCTGAAGAACAGAAAACCATATACAGATTGTCTGTATATAAATAATCCAACAAATATCTGGCTTATTATCAATTTTAGCGATTACTATACTTAATTTCACGGAAGAAAATGACAGATGCCGCTTAAGAGTCGACTGTTTTTATATGCATTAAATTAATAATTTAAAGTCTTGAAACCAAAATTTTCCAAAATGAAACATTTTTATTTGTAATATACGAGTCCTGTATATTAAAAATTGCATCAAAATATGGTTAAATATCTTTGATAATTGACAAATGACAGATGATATTTTTTTTCGTTTTTGTGAACTTGGTTTGCATTCTGACCAATCAAAGGGCAGAATTTATATCCCTATCTAAACCAACACTATTTTCTTACGTGAAATGAAGTATATATAAAATGAATTATACTATATTAATGTATTAAGTATTTCTTAAATTGACAATATTGTATCAAAACGAAACTTCAAATGAGAGCAGTCAACAATTTCGATTTGCTTTTTGTTATTTAAAAACCTAACTTAATATTTAAGGGCCAGCGGTGCAACTGAGTATAACATCTGTACATAATTTCAGAACACCTAAACCTAAACATTTATTCATATTTAAAAGTAGGTACCTGCGTACCTGCATGATATTTGCTGTGCAATAGTATAAAAATTATTTTAAAAAATACTTCACTTGTACTAAATGCAGAAGATATTGATATATTTGTTACAATGAACATGTTTTATTAAACGTATGACACATTTCTCAATATCAGTAATAACAATTGAATAAAACATAAAGAACTCCAGAATGTCTTACCTTCTTCTACGGATACTAAATATATCTTCTGCATTTTCTAATTTTGCACTATTGAAACTAAATAATAACTACTTCATTGCAATAAAACTAAATGTCTATCACTCGAACATAAATGGCAAATCTAGTTTTCATTTCAACAACTTTACACGGATTAAAACTAAAACTAAAAGTTTACACGAGTCCATTAGTACATCTGTTCTGTCATACTGTCATGAAATTGGGTTCGTTCAGTCGTTCGTCGTATCCTCGTTCAGAAGCAGGGTAAGTTAGGCGCGAAATTTAAATGAATTAATTAAGAGCTTGCTTGTTTTTCTGACCTTATTTTGAAACGCTTAATCGAAGCTAATTTGGAATTTGATATTACACACAGAGGTGTACTCAAAAATATTAAATATTGATAGAAAATCGGTCACTGTAATATGTTAATGCCCGTATTCACCAATATCAAATAAATCTTCGAATAGCTTATTCATTGAATAAGAGAAAAATATCGCATCGATACTATTACACAAATGAAGGTATTTATTCTAGATGTCATATTTTGATGCGATATTTTTCTCTTATTCAATGAATAAGCTATTCGAAGATTTATTTGATGTTGGTGAATACGGGCATTAGACTGAGGAATATTTGCTATATGATGTACGATTAGTAAGAATTGAAGTGAATCGGTTGAGCACTTATTCTTATTGTTCTTATTGTTGTCACAAAGTGAATAGAATTTTTTAATATGAAATCGTTCTACATTACACTAACTATTATTAATAGATATTATAAATTTAAAAATATGATAATTACAAAATTTTTTTGTTGCCCTGTTTTAGTATTTCAGCATTTTTGTTATATAAAATATAAAAAGTTCCTAACTGAAATCCTTTTACAATAAGCTTTTAATACCAGGGTGACTCATTCTAATACATATACAAAATTACTTATATTAAACTAAAACCAATTATGCAAATTTCACAGACGTTATTTGAAAAAAGTATCACCGAATTTCTATGCAAATTAGTTTTTTTTTGTTCAGACAAGATTTATCTTTAAATTGTCTAAGAAAAACTTGGCTGTTGCTATGAAAGTCGAACGACAAGAATATTAAGTAGAGCAAAAATCTGTGTAAGTGAAATTTGTTTTAATATTTATATAAAATATTAATTAGTAGTTCACTTTTTATATGAAAAACTTTATTGAAGAGAAAATGTATTTATCGGTTGAAAATTTATTTATTAGTTTAATTAATGTGTACAAAATCGTTTTTTAATGATCATACCACTGATGAACAATTTCAATACTTTAAATGTCAAACGTTACTATACTCGCCGTCAAATAAATATGACCTGATGCTCAATTTTTTCCTTTCTCCCCACTCTGTTCCTTACCCTGCGTTGTTTCCACTTCTTTACATCTTAGCATTTCCAACATGACCAATGGAATTGGCAACAATGTAGAAATCTCCAGTCCATATTTATTTGACGGCAAGTATACTCAAAACATTTCTGTCATGGAATAAAATTAGATTTTTTCCAAATGCGATCAACGGAAAAATATTGTATTAATTGGAGATTTATTATCATAACTATTTTCTGTTATTAACACACTTGATAGTTAAATAACTATAAGTGATACGAAGGTCACGCTAGAACATTTTGCAAAGAAAATCAGGTAGGCCGTGGATAACAAAATTTGCATTTTTAATAGATTTGTAACTATCAAGTGTGTTAATGAGGACGATTAATGAATGAAACATTTTAACTCGTGAGGGTAGCGAGCGAGTTAATTGTTGAGACTATTAATCGCCAATTAACATACGTGTTAGTTACAATATTTTTGCGTTGATCGTTTCTGACTGAATTGGAAAAACTAATTTTATTCCATGACAATTAAAAATTAGGTTAGTAACGCTTGACGCATATTTTTTGATAATTGTTTGGCAATTATTACCCACTAAAATCGTTTATTAATAAAAAAATCATGCATTAATAGGGATCATTAATGAATGATTTTCTATACATTAACATAATCTATTAATAAAAGGTCAACGGAAAAAGTTATTTTTCGGTTACTTAAAATTAAGTTACGAAATTTAAGTTAGAAGTTTCCTAGAAATTAGTTCCGCTGCTTTGGCAGTTTTTAAACCACCAGAAATTAATTTGACAACTTTGACAGTTTTAAGTAATTTATTTAAAATCATTCCAAAAGAAGATTGGTTGGGAACTTTTATCAAGAGAAAAGAAAGAATGGTGAATTGTATCATTGTTGATATGAGAACTAGTTTGAACATATTTAAAATAAAATTCTAAAAAACATGATCTTTGTATGTGTCTTATTCTCAATAATTCTAGCGTGACCCTCTATCATTATTGAATATAGATAGCTAGAGAACATGCACGCAGTTTCCAATAAATATCATATTATTAATAGATATTATAAAAATGATCCATTGTGAACTATGGTTCCCATATTGGCAATCCATGCTTCTCAGATAATTTTATATAATTTCCTGCAAGAACTATCATTATGCCTTTCATAAGATATAGTAAATAACTACTTCAAATATCACGTGAGCAGTGAAAATATAAACAAATGAATTCATATTCGTGCTTAGGGCAACTAGATTATGTGAACGTTTTTCCGCTGTTAATTATTTCGTCAATCTAGTAGGACTTGAAAAAACAAAAGGAAAACGTCATTTGTTATGAAGTTTTTGTGTAATTGAAAGAGAAATTGTCGTTGCCTTCGTAATTTTAATTTGAGTTTCGTGTGATAGAAATGTAAGAAATTTTAATAAGATTGCAATTAATAATTATGGATGAACAGCATTTTTTCGCATTTTTATTAATTATAAAGTAAAAGGATAGAAATGATTTAGTGTGTGAATATTACAACCTTTATAAAAACATTATGAAAGTAGAAGTATTATTAAAAAAAAAATTGTTGTGGCCAGCACATTACCTCTCGCCATTTCTGGTACACCAAAATTCCAATTACATGGATTCCCTGGATATTTTTATATATTTTATTTCATTCTATGAACAAGTTTTCTCCTACTATTCTAAATGTTCGGTTTCTTCCAATTCATTGCGAGATTGGCAATATTTCTGAAGGATGTATGTTATAATGTTATATTTCCATAAATTTAAATATTTAATTAATAATAAAATATATAAATGTACTTCTGGATATTTGAAGTGTCTATTACAAATAATTTTAATTTTTCAACTGGTTTCCATGGCGTTGTTTGGGCTATGAGTTTCATTACAACAGATTATTTTATATATTTATATTTTTGTATTTGTAAATCTATAGAAGATATAATAAAAAATTTAAATATATGGGATAGAGAATTTTATATTTTTTAATATTTGTAATAATATAAATTAAAAAAATAAGTATTTAATTTTTTTTTAAGTAACTACTACTTCCGGTTGTCCAATTGTTACACAAACCTAATCAGCTCTTCCCATTAATGCCAGATTGAGGAATCCGTAGTTAAACAAGTCATATGTTTCACAGAATTTGAAAAATCGTTTATCCATATCCAGACACGTACACACACATATATATATACACACACACACACACACACACACACACACACACACACACACACACACACACAGAGAGAGAGAGATCATTGTAAAAATGTTAGTATCGGATTCTAGGGACCTTAAAACGTGCTTATTCACTAAAATCTGGAAATGCGATTTTTTGAATGAATCCAATATCTCTATTAGGTGAGAGGTAAAAATATATAAATAAGAAAATAAGGGATTTAAAAACAATAGTAATATTTTCCGATGTTAAAAATTTGAAAAATCTAGTATCTACTACACATGTAGACATCGGTAATGATGACGATATATTTTACCGTGTGGGCGCTTACCAGGCGTCACCTCACGGGCACTCATAGCTAGTGTGGAGAGTGCACCACAGGGGTCACTGTTGTGCCATTTAAAATTGGAAATATTTGGCGTCTGTCGGGATAGAATCCGGTTCCCCAGGTTCGTGACCAGACACTCAGGCGGCCACGGGACCCCATTGTATTAGCTATGTGACAATAACATTCAAACATTTATTAAATAATAATTTTACCACTTCATAATATACTCTAATAATATATGTAGATAAAATATTGATTTTAATAATTCATTTCTCGTTGATGAGTTTAATTTGTTTAATAATAAACAATAAGCTCATTAAATACAATGCAAAGCAAAAACCAGTTGACAGTTAATACAAATAATAACAGTGCAAACAATAATATAACAAATGATTAATTCTGGAAATCCATTAAAATATTACCTCCAAACCCATTCATCCAAATTTTCATGTCACTGTGTAATCTTCCTGGATAATGTATGGAAATAATTTCGTGATTATTAAACTCTATAATCTAATATATCTCCCAGCCTTCCTTTAACATTTACTTTGTTTTCTCTTTTGATTAATTATGGTTTGCTTTTGAGTAACATCTAAATGTCAAAACACGTTACTTAATATACTTGTGATCTATTAAAGTGTTCGTTTCCTGTTCCGATCTTTAGAAAATGGGATAGTAATTTATCATTTAATATGTGACGTTGATATTGTTATTAAAAACTTTGTATATGAAATTAAAAGTTAATGTTTCATATAATTCGGAAGATAGAACTTCTATTATTAAAATATAAATAATTCTTTAATTAAAAAATAAAAATATGAAATACAGAGTGATCAAAAATGGCTGAAGCGTGCCGATCCATGCCATTTGGCTTTTGCCGCTTACTTATTATGACAGCATTAATATTTCCATGGGCGTACCTTTCGATTATTCGAATTATATTAGCTATAATTAAAATAATCCTAAGAACCGTATTCTTTATATTCACTCGAACGAAAGTATGCTTCAAGAACAAATTTGTCATGCTCTTTACAAAAAGCCATAGGTAATAAAAAGGAATTACTAAATGATTATTACGCACAACTGCATCAAAATTGTTTGTTTATATCATAGTTATCAGGGCGTAAAATTGAACATTACGCCCGCCGGGTTTTTTGGCAGTTTTACTGCCCGTGGGCTGTAAAAAAGCAAAACTCCCGGTAATGATATTAACGTAATATATTTACGTAGCAACAAGCTTTGCATGTATTAAAAAAATAATTTAAAAACATTTCATTGGATTATAGAAGTGCGTAAAATATTTTATGCACGGACGTATCATAATTTGACAATTATATACGAATTTCTTTGACATAAACGTCATTTTATAGCCCGCGGCCCTCATTATAGCCCGGCGGGCTATAATGAAACGTCAAACCAAATTATAACTTACATTGTAAACAATTTAAACAGGCAACATGGAAAGTTTTGATCACAAATCGAATTTTTTTATATTTTTTAATGAAAAATGAAAATTAATTTTGTGATATTTATATGAAAAGCACGGAGATACACAAAATAAAACTCAAATGACATAACTAATAAACAAACAATAAACTGTTGTTCTCCGCTTTCATAGCAACACTAGATACTGGATGTACGAGGACAAATTCTTTTCGCTACAATTTTTCTAACACTCATAATTTGAAAATTTTCATCCGTGCATAAAGTTTTGTATGTACGACGAGCGTAACTTGCTTTTATGGCCTTTGACGTGTTTTTATCCCTCAGCTTACGCCTCGGGCTCAAAATCCCGCCGCAGTCCATAAAAGCCTCCTTACGTTCTTAATACATAAATAACTAGTACATACCTCAGGCCGAAAAAAGTTTACATCCTTGGACGAATTTCGTCCGCAGGCGTAAACCTTTCCTTTCGGTCCTCTGTACGTAAGTAACTATTCATGAAGTTATACGAAACAAATATAAAATGAATCAACACACGGCAATGATATTAAACATGTCATGCGCCTGTCATCATCTGGCATATGTATATGAAATATATTTAATAAATAAATAGGATATTCCACGATATTTAAAAAAAAAAATTTTTCTTCAAGTACATAAAAATATAAGACCACATGTGAAAGTCCGAGTTAAAAATTCCTCCAGATAAGCGAGATATTAAGGTCCGATTTTTAAATTTGCTTTGTGACGTAGGTAATATGGATATACCAGAAGTAAACAAACAGTGGTTCACAAGCCACGAAAAAATGTTAAACAAATTACAAAATAATGTATATTTAAATTGTAATATTATAATTTATTATTAGAGACAAAATAAATTATTATACTTAATTTATTTCACTTTTTTGTCATTTTATAAAAACAAAGAAATTAGAACGTCACCCGAACAGCAACCGAACAGATCCGACACACCCGAAGAAGTATATTCTTAGTTAAGGCGGAGTTAGGGCGTGGCTTCTCAAAGTCGGTGGTCATACTTGGATCCTATTTGCTCAAACACTCGTGCACATGTCCTGCATCATCAAAAACAAAACTCCCCGTGTTTTCTAGAAGGAATAATTTATAATAAAAGAAATATAATTTTCCTTATCCTTTAACTGTTATCATTCATATTTTCAATAAACTTTTACTATTTTTGATTACTGTGGAATAGCCTATTATGAAAATTTAATATAATTTTCACATTATTTAGGAACAAAAGTTGTCACGTGGCCTTCAGCCATTTTTGACCACACTATAAATCATCGCGGCATATTATCCATTGCTGGGTGTGCCAAACTGCTTTATATGCAGATTTCGGTAATGTTGATGATATAATTACACCATGCGAGCGTTTACCAGTCGTCACCTCAAGTGCACTTATTGTTGGCGTGGAAAGTGCACTACAGGGCTCACTTTTGTGCCATTTCAAATTCAAAATATTTCAATTGGCGAGTCCCCAGATTCACATCCAGGCACTTAATTCATTCAATAAAACAAATCAGTTTTTGATTCACGAAATTTTTATCCATCGGTCAGGGTTATTTTGTGTAAATAACTGTTATCAAAATGATGTCAATGATACTATACTTCATTCATGGAAAATTAAATTTTGAGAACAAATTTGATAAAAGCGGAACCTGCCACCATTATCTCCATCCGAATTCCATATAAAAACTTATCACATTTCCAATAAGCGATAACGAATGACTAACACTGTATTTAATTCATTTCAGAGTCCAGTCCACAACGCAGTATGCCGTGGACCAGTAGATAAACAAAACAGCATCACATCCATCACCATTCAACTGTCAATCCGTCAAGCAGGCATCGCCTACTATGTGAAAGATAGTGCATTGTTCAGTGCGAATGATTGGTGTAAATAAAAATTAGTGATAAAAAGGTGGTTTTACAATGTGAATGACAAGAAAATAACCTACCCAAATGGGTGCCAATATGGGGAAGAATTCGTCACTTTTAGACGCTTTACCATCAACCCAGGGAACCTTGCACGTTGTTATGTTAGGCTTGGATTCCGCTGGGAAGACTACGGCTTTATACAGACTCAAATTTGACCAATATTTAAACACAGTCCCTACTATCGGTTTCAACTGCGAAAAAGTGAAAGGTATGGTAGGAAAGGCCAAAGGAATCAACTTCCTCGTTTGGGACGTAGGCGGACAAGAAAAACTTCGACCCCTGTGGAAATCCTACACCAGGTGTACAGATGGTATAGTGTTTGTACTAGACTCTGTTGACGTAGAACGAATGGAAGAGGCCAAAATGGAACTAATTCGAACTGTCAAAAGCCCTGACAACGCCGGAGTTCCAATCTTAGTCCTCGCCAACAAACAAGACCTCCCAGGCGCAAGAGAGCCGAGAGAATTGGAAAAACTCTTAGGTCTCCATGAACTCGGAGGTAGCAGCATCTCAAATGGTCAAGCAAGCGGTCATTCCTGGCACGTCCAACCAGCTTGTGCTATCACAGGGGATGGACTCCACGAAGGAATGGAAGTTTTGTACGAAATGATACTAAAGAGACGTAAATTGGCCAAAATGACGAAGAAAAAGACTAGATAAGTGCAGGAACACGAACCAATTCAGTGTGTGTGTACCCGGATATTGTGTTTTTACTTCTCTTCGTCCCAAGAAGAGCCTAATGACTAACGTTTTGTAAGTTGTTATGTCAGAGAATTTGTCATACTTGCTCAAACATGGCTACGCCAAAGGTAATAATAAATGGATCTTTTTAGAAGGATTGGCCACTTTTTATAATATTGTAGCATAAGTCTGGTCGTCAGTTAAATTCACAGGGATGGTTTTCCAAGCTCAGCAACCATTCATTCTGGTTTAACCGAGGTTTAACAAACGAGTAGAATCAAACGGTTAACCGGCATAAACTAGCTAGTCGCCCAATTATCATAGTGTTACAATATTATGTATACTTATATTATATATAAGTTATACTATATGGCACTCTTTTTAGATGTGCAATAGCCTTGTTATCGCAATAAGTCCGATAATGAAATTCTAGTGTGGTAATAATTTCATTATCGCCTTAAATGAGATAACAAGGCTATTACTCTAACTGTTCCTACGGGCTCGTAGGACAATTCACAATACGTGGGTTAATAATGTCTATATCCCACTTATATCGTAAATAACTATATAGAACCAAAAACAAATGAACATATTCTTCAATATAATAAGAATTTCGTTAAAAATTATTATTGCAAGAATCAGTATAGGTACCAATTATCCGGTTATTTGCACTATAAAAAATAAGCAGTTACGCCAAAACGGTGTAACCGATTTTCAATTGTTTCTGGTTAACCGGTAGGTACATAGAATAACCGATTAACCGTATATTTTGACAGGACTACAAAATGCCCTTCATATGAAATTGTTATCTCTGTATCTAATTCTGTGGCTTAATGCAAGAACAGCCAATGTTAACATTTCGTATTTTTGGGAATTTGTGATTAAAAATCAACAAGAAACTACATTGTTATTAAATAATATAGTGTCTGTAAAACTATTGAATACTAATTTTGTAATTTAAAAAACTTTAGTGTCAGACTTTACTTGTTCCCGTTTACAGGATGTAACAGAAATAAGTTCATTAAATTTAACCTGTAAACTCGACAACAACAATACGAGGTTTGTCCCAAAAGTATCCGACTTTTTTTCATATTTTCCCGCTGCTGTTATTCTGCGTCATCGGGCTAGTGGCATCTTTTGAAGTAGTCCCTATTTGATTGAAGAATACGCTTCCAACGGCCTTTCCACTTTTGAAAGCAGTCCTGAAACTCGTTTTTGGTATTGCCTTTAGAGCGTTCGTCGTATTAGTTTTGACTGTTTCTTTGTCGTCGAATCGGTGTTCTTTGGGCAACATTTTTAATTTTAGGAACGATTCATCACCAGTTATAATCTTTATAAGCAGATTTTCATTATTATTGACCTTTTCCAAATGTCCTGAGCGATTTCAAGGCGGCAGCTAGGGAGTTCGTGAAGCTTTACAGTTGACACCTAGACGCGAAGAAATGAAGGAAGGTCGGATACTTTTGGGACAGACCTCGTATTTCTTAGTATCTGATAAAATTTGTAACAAAAGCTAGAAGGTTTTGCACACTGTATTCATTGGTTGTTCTTGCATTAAGCCAATCTACGACCGAAAAGATCCATTTAGGCAAAATGAAGCTACCTTTTGCGCATGTGTGGTTGGGCAAGTGTGACACCTAAGTCAGATCTCACTATAAGTAAATGTATATTCTAAAACGAAGAGATCCATCCACGTCACGTATATCTGAATGTTGCCTTTCTGGTTATTCGTTGCCGTTGTGTGCTGTGTGCGAAAGGGCGCGAGTTTTCTGCGTTGGAATCCTTTCCCCTAAATAGGATTTGTCTTTCCGTCCCAACATTCTACTAAGATTTTGATATTTTATCCGAACTCTTTCACTGCCAAAATTATTTCGTTGAGCGATTTCTATAGTGAAGGAGTTGCAACTCTTGTGATAGTCCTGTTAGATACTTTGCCAAATTGTTTATGTATGTTGAATTTGTTGAACTTTCAAACAGAAAACTCTGAATGTTGTATGCGGTGAAATCTCTAACATTCTGGAAACATTTATATTATTTACTTCAAAACATTAAATGAAATTTTATTATGAAGTTGTGTTATTTTAACAACTGTATCAACATTAAAAATATTGAACAAAACATTGAAATTGTAATTTAATAAAATTTGTATATCAATATCCACAATGTAAATATACGAGATTTGTGAAAATGAGTAAATCCAATGTTATATTATTTTAAATTTCAAAGGAAACAAAAGTAATCGCTGGCAAAAAAATAAGATAAAATGTTTTATAATTTTCATTAAGAATTATAAGGGAAACAATTTTATCCACAATCATTATAGTAATATACAGATTCCTAACCTTTTGGAGGTTGGAAAATACGTCATTCCTAACTTTAATGACAATCTCTTGGGTTGGAAATAACAGATTTCACTTCCATCTCTTGGGTTGGAAATGTTTATGTAGGGGTTGCCTAGCAACATTGCCGTAGATCCCCATAATTATAGTCTATTTGAGAATGACTGGCAGTAATAAATCATTATTTGCAAGAGTAGTATTGGATTTTTGCCAGCAATGCGGCAAATAAAACTACCAGAAAAATCAGTTGTAACTACACTAGGACGGTCAAAATAAGCCGCACGCTTTGTACCTGGAACGAAACTTACTTGCCGAACAATAGAAGTGCCGTCCGATAATCCCCGTCGGACTGTCATAGACATAGATAGGATTTGTAGAGTGATCTGTTTATACATTTACTGAAAAACAACTTAGACCTAAAACTATAATTCTCTACCGAATTTAGTCATTTCGACTATACCTGTGCAAACAATTATTGGCGCGCCACTGGAATGTCTTTGACAGAATGATTTATTACTGCCAGTCATTCTCAAATAGGCTATAAGTAGGCTAAACAAATTTTAAGACAGCTGTCAAAATATTAATAAAATTAAAGGTTATAATTCATTGATTTATTTTGAAAATTATTGATTTAAAATGAGGATGATTGTGAATAAAATAGTATACATAACCTCGGTGGGAGTTTCATAACAGCCTCGCGCATTATCTCACCTCGGATGTAATATACTATTACAAAGTCAGCTGGGATACCCATATTTTTGAAGAATACTGTAATGATTACATATTCAAATTTTCTGTCATTCTCAAGAACAGTATATCTTTGTATTATACTATCAAATTTTCCCTTGAGGGAACATTCCAGAATGTTAAAGACTTCATATTTTGCATTGCCAAAACCTTTCATCTAGGATATTCCTAATCAAATTCATATTCACCGCATTTTGCAAAAACTTTCCTAAGAACAATTACATCAGCCGCGAACAAAAACCATTGTTAGTAATTTTTATCTTGCTGGTATAGCAACGGTCTGATGAGGTCAGATAACTGACAATCACCGAGAATAAACAAAAAGAGCGGCATGGAAACCTTGATTTGTTTGTTTGAGAACATATTGGGAACTGTCGATTGAAAACCAATGGTGTGGAAAATCACTCTCATTTTGTATAGGGATATTCACAATTGATATTTGCATCCTCAATTTAGCAAACAAAATAACAATGTTGTGTTCAAAATGAGAACACCAAGGATTATACTCCATCAGCAACGAGGACAATTCTCGAATCCATGAGAAGTAGTTCGTATGGGAATATTTTACAATTTGAATCAGATGAAATCGAGGGGCAACTTTCAAAAGAAATATATGATCGTGAGATTATATAGTATTACTGGATAAATTCAAATGCTACTTAGGAAAATATATTTCCCAGGTATTTGTCATTCGTAAGTAGGTTATTTGGATAAAATTGGTATTATGGTATTATAAAAGAAATACAGATATTCCAGTTTTTTGAAGGATAAGAAATCGAAATTTTAAATATGAGCTTTAACTTAATAACAACTGAGGTTTTCTGTACGAAATTCTGTATAAAATTAAGCCGATATATAAATAAATAAAAATTAATCTTACAATGAAATGATGATAATAATAAAAAAGAGTCTGAGGTTAAATTATAAATATCTAGTGACGGATTAGCCACGTAGCAAGAATAGCAAATGCTACGGGCCCCGCGCATTGGGGCCCCCCTGCCTGAGTGTAAAAAATATTCAATTAATATAGAAACGTAAATATATATATATATATATATATATATATGTTAAATTAAGATAGGTATATACGTACCACAATTCTCCTTTTCAAAACAGAAGATAGAAGAGAGTGAAGTTTAATTTTATAAAGTGAATGACGAGATTAAATTTTTACATATTCCAATTCGAATTATTATCACTATAAGCAAGCATTTGCTTCACATACCGTGTGTCCCAAGGAAACCTTGACATAGGCGTTTAACATTTTGTAAATAAAAAGTGTCCGGTAGAAAATTAAGCCATAAAATTGCACATGATAATAGTACATTACCTCCTGCACCATATTTAATGTTAATAACATTATTATTATTGCATAAATTAGGAAAAATTATAATTTTTTAAATTAAATTGTTTCAATTTATTACTATGTAATATGAAAAAGATCTTCAGATGTCCTTGTGGTACAGTGGCTTAGCATGACTGCCTTCCAATTTGAAAATTGGGGTTCGATTCTCCATAAAGTTAATTTTTATTTTACAAAAAATATTGATCTTTATAAAATCGATCTTCTATTTTCTATTAAAATCGTTTACTAATAATAATAACATAAAGAGAAAATAACTGACAAAAATTGATTACAATAATCAAAACATTGATTTAATAACAATGCATTATATTTTCTTTTGATGGGCCAAGAACGTCTAAATCACCTTACCTTGATGAATATAGAATATGATTTGCTCAGAGAAATCGATATGAATAGTCTTATCTCTAAATTTGCTCACATTAAATCCAGAAAAGTTTATTTGTAACAGTTCTGTTTTATTTAACACCCTAAAGCTAAAGCACTGTAAATATCCCTACTAAAATTACTCCTTAACCTTAAAATTTAATTTTAATAAAACTAAATACGTATTTTGAGAACTAAGTTCTCATCATCAGTAGTACAAAAAGGAAATATTAAACAGAGTAGCGAAGATTACTCAACTTGTCTTTACAACTCTGAAAAATAAGGGAGAGAACTGGGATCTTTATTAGATAATCCTAAGGATAAAACAGATAATAACAAAAAATCTGGTATTTATAAAATTAGTTGTAATGATTATGATAAAGTTTACGTCGGCCAAACTAAAAGACAAATAGATATTCGGTTTAAAGAACATCTAGAAAAATCTAGCGAAGCTTAACACATCGCACCCCGGCGAGAAGAGTGACACAAGTCCAATAAATAGTTTTGCGTAAAACATAAATTAAAAAAGACAGTTCTCGAATGTAAAGTTACTTACATTAGCTCGAAACGATACGACATTAGCTCCATCTCTCGAAAAATATAATCTTGATTCATGTCACTATTCCTGATTATTAGAAGCATATTTTTGACCAATTTTATCCGATGAACTTCGAATTTCTAAATTTTGACTTGTGTCACTATTCTCGCCGGGGTGCGACATGTTCATTAATAATCACAAAATTAACAATTTTAATATTAAACTATTCAAACATATTAATAATGACAAATATTTAGATGCTTACGAAAGTTTAACAATTAATAAAAAAGATTAAAATAAAACCTAATTTTGAGTGTTCTTTACGATACTTAACGTCAATGTTCGGAGGTTAGTAACATTCAGTGTCAATCTGACAGTTTCTTTCATTTTCACAAATTTTCGATTTCAAATAAAATTTAGGCAGTGTCCGATGTTGCACTTTTATCATCCTAATATCTAAATCCTAAATTTATACGCCGTAAATCTAGTGATTATTTAGGGTTTTAGGAATTAGATTTTAGGGTTTTGCAGGAGCACACTATGCCTTGAAGTAATTAAACAAATCATGTTCGTTGCTCTAATTTGTACAAAACGTCAAATATAATGTCAAAGAATAGCTTCTTAGCTTCTATTTTATGAAATATAATCTTATCACTCACATGGTTTATTTTCCTTGGTTTTATGGCAACGGCAACTGAATTCCATTTTCGTAATAAAAAGTAGAACTTTAGTAACTTAATACTATTAATAATATAAATTATTTCATTCATTTTAGTGTAAAAATTAGTTACTTGCATTACAGTTAAAAAAGATTAAAAGAAACGATTTAAGAAATATCTTTAAATTGTTTCATTTAATAGCTATCGACTTTTTGGTAACAAAAAAAATATGAATTAGGATATTTATAGACGTTAAATAATTTGTTTTGCTGAAAACTAATTAGGGAGATAATATTTGAAAATTAAAATTGCAATTTATATGGTGCGTATTCTGATGCAGATGTCTCTGCAATAAAACTAGAATGTTATTACCGAAATCAAAATGGCACACCTATAAATGAATAAAAAGCTGAAATTATGATATTTACGTACAAAATAATTCGTATGAATTCGAGAATTGTACCTCAAGATATATATTATACATCGATAGTAAGAAAAAACACCAATCAATTAGAGTATTTTATAAAGTACCTAATATTTTTCACATGCTTAAAATTTATGGATTGTTAGCGATAAAATATAGTATCTACTTTAAAAAGGTCATAAGTTTAAAATTTATGAACTAGAAACTTATATCTCGTTAAATTTTTCAAGTTATTGATCTTGTTACACAACTTCGGCATTATTTTATGTAGAAATAATGTTAGAAGGCATGAAGACAATACTATACGAGTCAATTTGCAATTAGGTAAAAAGTAGATTTCTCCTATGAATCGCACAAAAAGAACAATATATTTCACAATAATTTTTTCTCATGTCACTGCAGATTACGAAAACGTAGTGTGCCAGTAGGAAAATTAAATTCAAACGCGCACGTAGAACAACACAATTCAGAGGTATTGTGAACGAACCATTAATCTTTTCATTGTGAATGTCCCTTGAACAAGACGTAACAATGCAGGGACGGAGCCAGAGGAAAGCTCTCACTTTTCCATGGGAAAAACGGGTAATCATTACGAAGGGGAAAATAATATATGAGTAGAATATGTCATAGTCAAAAAGTTATTGTTGGAGAACAGCTTTTGGGGCAAAAATAATGTGGTTTTAACGGGAAAAGTTTCCTGTTAAAGATGTTCAGAATTAAAATTTAGTTTAATTAAAATTTCCTTTTTCAAGTTGTATGAAGAGCCCTAGTGTTTGGTCGCAAATCGGGGGACCCGAATTCGACCCCGACCGATACTAAAATTATTTCTAATATTAAATGGTACAAAAGTGACCACTGTGATGCATTTTCCACCTCAGTAATAAATGCTTGTGACGTGTTATCATTACCGATATCTATGTTCGAATCAGATTGGTACACCCAGCATTAGGTAATAGGTTTGTTCGCGGTAACAATCCCTGACGAATCCCAAACTTATTTCGTATGTGTTCCGTACTAATTCAAAAATCGTGAAATACGCATGCGTGATCCGAGATTGATTTGGGATTTTTTCTACCGCGAACGATAGTTTTGACGTTTGAGGTTATGTATGTTATGTACCTGAATGAAAATATTATATAGTTTTGAACTGAAATGGAGGCAATATTATAAACTTACCTTCAAATATTTATTAATTTAAAGTTTGTGAAATTATTAAAATGAACGCAATTAAATACAGAAAAGTATGCACTGAATACTCGCAATTAGTCCCTGATTTATAGTACTTGCTCCAATTTTCGGACTGGTCTGATTAGTACGTACCAATCATGTACCAGTCCACAGTGTTCCGCGAACACGGAGTTATCAGTTATAATCGTACCGCGAACGATTAAAACGAAAATGCGCATGCGTGTGATGCTCAAACTAGTCCGGGATCGCTACCGCGAACAAACTTATTATGTCGTGATGATATACAATGTGTTTAAAAAAACCTAACGAGTAGGCTATGAACAGAAAAAAGAAAAACGTATGTCTGATCATAATTTAATCAGGATGTCAAATTTGATCTTGAAATGTAATTTTAAGGAGAAAAGATAATACCTAAAGAAGGAAACTGAATATTGCCATTCGCCGTTTTCTAATTTATTTCCATTGCTAAAATAAGATTCAAGAAGAAATCCTTTGATTTTCTCAAATAACATGTTTTACAATATCTTGTGTAAAATTAGCATTTAATTAATAGTTATTTACATTTGAGTGCGTGTAAGTTGTATTTTACAGCGCGACAGCTTTGTTTAAGGCACGAGCCCCTAAGGCGAGTACCTTATTAGCTGGAGCGCTGTAAAATACTTCACGCACGAGAATTGTATCAAATTTTTTGGCCGACGATAATGAAAATCACTTTTTTTAATGAGATAGGTTGTACTTCTGAAAAGGGTTAGTTTAAAATACTGGGGTTAAGTCAATTTCCAAATTTGATTTTACTTACCTTCATTAGAGTACTTCTAGCGAAAATTTATGTGTAATAATAGACGTTGTTATTATATATATTTATTTGCTGATGTTTTCTTCGTAATAAATAATAGGAAGGTGTCGATATTTGACATTTCAGAAATGTTCGCCTCGCGTATTTGACAGGTATATCGATCGGTGACTATATGTCGGTAACTGCAGATTTTTACAATAATGACAGATGTCGCTGCCGTGATTTTGGTTTATATAAATTAATTTTAAATATAGAATATGTTAAAGTAGTACTTTTTTACATGAACTTTATTATAGTAAAGATGATTTCTTTTCTAAATGCCCATAAACGTCCAGTGTATTTTGATTATTTTACCGCATAGTTAGACAAGTTATAACACAGTAAGCGTAAAATGTAGGTTACACTTGCTGTGTATACAATTGTAAAGTTCCCATTACACTTCAGGAGGGCAAAAATACTTTTACATTAACATACGTTCCTTTGTTCATAGCCTATTCTGAATTAAGTTTTTTCTTTAATACATATAAATTCCTTTTTCATTTATAGTCAGTCGATTATATTCAACAATGATACAAAAGTCACGCCAGAATGATTGAGAATAACTTGGTTCATATTTTTATTTAAAAAAAATATTTTATATATGTTCAAACTAGAAGTAATTCCTTTCAACAATAATACAATTCACCATTCTTTATTTCAACCTAAAAAATGTCAAATTAAATTACATTTACTTAAAAAAGTTGTCAAATTATAAATTATAATTCGAAAATGCACTCTGGGTAATTCCAAGTTTTCCCACACATTTAAAAAAAAATATTAATTAGGTTCTTACGAACGTAATTTCCACAATTTTATTTCAACTCTTTAAAATGATGCAAATTTGTTTTTCTCAGCTGATTTTCTTATTCTCAATCATTCTAAAGTGACCCTCATAACCAAGCTAAGAATTCTAAGAATTAAGTAAACAAACAAAATTTAGTTATTTATTCCACTTTTCATATCAATCTGTAAATAGGTTAAATTTGGATTTTAATTTAGAACTCGTCACAGGAAAGAATTACTTATATCAATAAATTTAAGCTTATTTGACGCAATTTTTAATTCTGAACGTCTTTTGTATTTACACTTTTGTTCTAAAATTAATAGGGAAGGAATTATCGACAAATGAAAATTTTACCATTTTTTTTTCCCATACATATAACAATAAATCAAAATATTTACCAATTTTAATTTAGATAAAATTGTTTAACAGCAATGTAGGAAAAGCAACCAACAATATTAAATATAAATGGTTTCAAAATAAACCAAAATCCATTGTTATTGGTTGGCCCGTCCCTGATTTTATACACACATTCATTCTGTCTTCAGTTCCCACACAACAAAAGTGAAATTCAAATCAGAATGCATCGGAGCTAGTCGCCTGTATGCAAAGCCTCCTAACCTAACCCTTCCTAACCTATACGTCCCTCGGAGACTTCGGTCCCGATTGCGCAAGGACAGACAGACAGAGATGGCAGCATCTGCCATGCAGCTGTTGGAGAGAGATAGAACCCTGAACGCTTGTGCGTGTATGTGCAATTCTAGATAATAGCGGCTGTGTTCATAAACATACCAGGAAGAGAAGAGAAATTAAGTAATTGTAAGTGTATGCTTTGATTTATTAACGAGTAAATTGAATTCAGACATTGGATTGGAGAATATTGAATACAGTTGGGGCATTGCTTCAACTCTTTTGATGATAATCAATGATTATTACAAAAATTAAAAGCCTCATTCAGTTAGAGCTTAGTGTAGTTGCAGTGCAGCGTTATGTATCGTTCACAAAGAAAATTAGTGCAATTGTATTTGCAATACAGGGTAGACACGCCTACTGAATTTGTAATATAACCTATATTCAGTATGTCAAATAACAATGTTTCTTGCGCCAATACGACTTTTTTAATAGCATGTACAGCAGTACTATTGAAGAAATGAAAAACAAAACGTCGTCGCTGATGGTTCGTCCAATATATGAAAAAAAATATTGACAAGATGACTATCATAACCTGTTAAACGAAATCCGTCTACAAAATACAGAGAAGTTCTTTGTATATACAAAAATGTCATTAAGTTGTTTTGACAATTTGTTAGCATTGGTAGGCCCAACAATCAAAAAGAAAACACGTAGATTATAATGACATTTCGGAATTCTACATTACCTACAGATTCAAATAATATGCCTCCTTTTGATTGGTCGTTGCATCGGTAGTGCAGTGCAGAAGTTTGAACCTTGTAAGCTTCTGCACTGCAATAGGCTATTCCACCGTAATCAAAAATAGTAAAAGTTTATTGAAAATATGAATGATAATAGTTCAAGGATAAGGAAAATTATATTTCTTTTATTATAATTTATTCCTCCTAGAAAACACGGACTGTTTTGCTTTTGATGATTCAGAACATGTGCACGAGTGTTTGAGCAAATAGGATCCAAGTATGACCACTGACTTTGAGAAGCCACTCCCTAACTCCGCCTTAACTAAGAATATACTTCTTCGGGTGTGTCGGATCTGTCCGATTGCTGTTCGGGTGACGTTGTAACTTCATTGATTTATATAAAATGACAAAAAAAGTGAAATAAATTAAGTATAATAATTTATTTTATGTCTCTAATAATGAATTATAATATTACAATTTAAATATACATTATTTTGTAATTTGTTTAACATTTTTTCGTGGCTTGTGAACCACTGTTTGTTTTCTTCTGGTATATCCACATTATCTACGTCACAAAGCTAATTTAAAATTCGGACCTTAATATCTCGCTTATTTGGAGGAATTTTTAACTCGGACTTTCATATATGGTCTTATATTTTTATGTACTTCAAAAAAAAAAAATTAAAAAAATATCGTGGAATAGCCTATACAACTGCACTATTACGAAAGTCTGAATGTGAACGCTTGCAATTACAATCTTTCTGCATTACAATACAACTACGTCACAACTGCACTAAACTCTATCTGAATGGGGCTTAACTTTAATAAACACATTGAACGTGTTAATCAATCTTGCATTCTATTAACCAGTTTCTCCACTGTACTATAAAAAAAATGAAAATATAATATAATTTCAATTTGTAAATATAAATTAATTGTGAATGAAAATGTATTCTTCATTTTAATCATGGATTTCTAAATTATTCCTTTTGAAAATCTGTATAAGTATTCCACTATCTTTTAGTGTGTCGTTTATCAATTTGTAAATAAATTAAATCAAAAATTGGTAAAACTGTACTTTTACATTAAAATTGCCAGTCTTTATTTATTCTTGATTTCTTATCTATTGCTATATTTCTTTACTGTATCAGTATTAAGCAACTAATGCATTTATCAAAATGTTTACTATTTTTATCTAATCTAACCTATAAAAAATGTATTAAAAAATTACTATTTGTCATTAAATTGAAACATTTGAATAAACATTGACAAATTTGTTTGATGTAACATAAAAAAATCTATTCACGGTGAGTGACCATTTTTTCATTGGCTGTAATAATTAAACCTTTGATTACAACAATGAAAAAAGCGATTCGTGCGTTATGCCTCGATGAAGTCACATAAAACAAACTTCGACCCTGAAAATGACATCGCTCCAAAGAATAATTACACGGAAATTATTTTTTACCAATTATTGGGAGTGCAAATTGTCGAAAACATGATAAATATCAATAATCGAAGGTTATGTTTATGAATACAGCATATCACTACCAAAGGTGCACATTATTAGTATAATTAGTTATTTTATAATACTTGAAAAAACGTATTGACAATTTTGTATAGATCGATACTTTTGTTCAGGACTGTACAATTTGTGACCAATTGAATGTATTCTAACGTTGTATGTCTGTACAGGGCAGCACTAACTTTATATTTGGATAGTAAAATTCGCTTATATTGACTGAAATATACTCGTAAAATATAACATATAATTTATAATCCTTATTTTATATTCAGATTTTCAACTTTATTTTACTTGGTTATTAAACATAGTAACAAAAATATTTCTGTAATGAAATTTATGTTTGTGATAAATTTTAAATTGCAATTTAAACCGAGTTTATGCAGCAATAACATAGTCACTATCATAATCATAGTCTTATATTATAGTCATAAGAACAGTCTTAAGATAGGTGAACGTTTATGCAACATTTTTGTTGTGACTATTAATATGCCATTTTCTAACCTCATTTACTTTTACTTATAATAAATATTATATTTGCCGAATTAATAAATATGGATACGTTAATAAATAATTAATGGGGTCCTGTGGCCGCGTGCCTGAGTGTCTGGTCGCGAACCTAGAGAACCAGGTTCGATCCCGACAGACGCCAAATATTTCCAATTTTAAATGGCACAAAAGTGACCCCTGTGGTGCAATCTCCACACCAACTATGAGTGCCCGTGAGGTGACGCCTGGTAAGCGCCCACACGGTAAAATATATCGTCATCATTACCGAAGTCTACATGTGTTGTAGATACTGGCACACCCAGAAATGGGTAATATGCCGTGATGATATATTTATTTTATTTATTTAATAAATAATTGAGAAAAAATTGTTGCTAGTTTGTTCATAATAAACAACATCACAATAGATCAATCCAGAACATATGAATTTCGTGAGGGGTAGCTGTCAGAAATAAATTTCATACTCTTATTGTACTTATTGTTTAATTTTACGAATGAATTGTATCAAAATCAAAATTTCTCGATATTTATCATAAGATATACAATTAAATAATTTTTAAAAATATTCAAAAGTGAGGTTAAAATCACTCCTGTGAAGGGCAGGTGACGTCATTCTGGAATGGTCTATTAAAATAAAGGTTATGTTTTCTGATAATACAGGTCTCAGGCATGCGCAGTTTGTAAGTCGTCATAGTCATAAAATTAATCCAATTTTGCGATTATGCTTATGTTTATGATATTGACTATGACTATGAAGATGTTCCATAAACAGTTCTATTATAAAAACATTTTAATTCTTAAATCTAAGTCTACAACTATGACAATGATTATGATATTGTTGCATTAACCCGACTTAATATTAGCATCGTTTTGAAATGGTTTGTGTAACTGATTTATCTGTAAAGTTAAGCAAGGATTAGTACGATTAGTAACTGAATGGGTGACCGCTTGTTATGACAGCTATACAGTAAAATATTGTGAATAGTAAATTAACAAATGAACAATATAATTTTTTTGTATACAGTGAATGATTTTTTTTATAAAGTTAGTCCAGCCCTGTCAACTTGTTGTATGTATGCCCCAGAGGCGTACTGGGAATATTTTTAGGGTCCCCCTGTTGTTAAGTGACCCAGTACGCCACTGGTATAGTCACTAATTATAACGTAAAGTAATGAATAAGTGAATAACCACCCTGCGCGTTTTTTTAATGAAGCTGTTTGTATAACAATGTATGCCGTTGTGCTGTTATACTGATTTAAACTAGGTTTGCAATTTCACCTATTGCGTTATTTATTACGGTACACATATTTGCTGTTTATGTCAAATATTTTGATATGTAATTGGCTCATTTTATTGATTAGTTTATAATCAAATAATCTTTATTATTCCTGTTGCCCGCCATGTTTAATATAATTTGTAAATATGTACCTATATGTAATATAATTGTTTATTTTTAAAGAAAATTATTATTAAACAATGTTTGTTTTATATTAATGCAGACTTTTATTTTTTACTCCTGATATTAATTCCCATAATGTCAACCATGCCTTAAGTTTAACAACTCAAAGCTGGTATACTGGAGGGTTATACTTTTGACGTCACACGCAAGAAAGAGAGAGTTGATGTAAAAGTTGAGATGGAAGATCACAATGCAAACAAACCATCGCCATTTTTAAAGTTCTGTGTCTTTTGTCACTTGTGTTTTGATATTTAAGTTCTACATAATTCAATATCGAATTGTTGTGGAAATTTAAAGAATTTTATAAATGTCATGTATTCTTTGTAATTATAGTGGGAGTCACTATTGCAAAGACCATAAGCTAACTTCATTTTTCATATATGGCACCATCTTCTTGCAATGGGATCATGCCACATTTTCTGTTTTATTTTTTCCTGGAAGTCTACCGGTCACAGTATACGTAAATAATATTTTCACGCCATTTGTGGGCATTGTTTTGCAGATATATTTTTTTTTAAAATAGGGGTCAATTTCAAATCTCAATGAGGTCACGTGAACGCATACGTCATGTATCTGAACGATTCCAGTTCACCCTGGCGGACAAAATGTAAATTAAGATTGTTTATAAATAGTTTTTTTGGGTTTTTTATAAATTGTTTCCACAAATTGGAACTGCACAGTTCTTCTTCAACATGTTTTATCATTATTATCATTATAAATATACAATTATTGCACTTTTATGTATTAAATTATATATCAAGCCCACAAACCTGCAATTAAAAATAATATTTCTCTAATGAAATAATTAAATCTTTATGAAACAAAAAAAGATTGAATAGAGCGCACTTTTCCACTGACAGCTTTATAAATATTTGGTTAGTTTACTCTGATCTTACCTTCGCGTTTGAAGTTTGTGACATTGTGACCTTCATGTACTTGTGACTAATGTCGTTGTGTGAGTAGCCGATACATGACGTCACAGAAAATTGTAGCGCGAATATCTTTTAAGTAAATTATGAATGAAAAGTATTATATTTTGGGATGTTTTATGTTGCAGTATGGATAATAAGTATCATAGATTCTATTTTTATAAAAATATTAGCAACATTTTTTTTTTTTGGCATGACCCCATTGTCATCATGACATCGATTTGTTTGTATTAACAGGTGAGTCACGTGTAGTTCAAGGAAAATATCAATAGATGGCAGCACGAAAATATGTGTATAATCCTCCAATGCAATGGTTTGGTGAAACTGTTTCAATAAAATTTAAAAATTCCTACTTGACACGTTTCACAAGATTTCGGTGTCTGATAAATGACCGAGAGGTTGTTTCAGAGACTGAAATCTTGTCAAACGTGTTAAGTGTGATTTTTTCAATTTTTAGTACATATATTCAACAATGGGTATAATAACCAATAAGATAAATTTATTTATTTACTACTGTCAGATAAGTTATTAAGTCTTTTATCTTGAAACTATTTAATAACAAACAAGATATGAAGCAAAAATATTTTATGGTATTATTACTAGGAAAAGATATGAAATATATGTATAAGTTTTTATTAATATTGAGTATTCAAAGAAATGTTTGCTTAATTTTCTTTGAAATCGAGGAAAAACATAAGATTAAAACTGTATAGAAACAAAAGTAAAATAAATTATAATCATATTTATAAATATACTTATAAAGTACACAAAAAGAAACTTTTAAATTTCGCTTTTTATAAGGATGAACGAATATCAAAAATATTAATCATCATGATTTCCGGAACATATAATTAAAATGAAAACAGATACATCATGAATCATTATAATAATTTCCCGTAATTCATGGGAAAAAAATGTAATTAATAGAAACAGAACATTATTTCCTTCTAACATTTCTCTAATTATGCATTGAACAATAAAAAAAACTATAAATAAGAATAAAGTTTATTTTATTATTATAATAATGTAGTTTTTATTACCGTTATTTCATCATTGGTGTGTTTTTATGTTTTTATTATGAATGTCCTTTATGAATCATTATTATTTTTCATTTCTACTATATACTGACATTTGTCTAAATTATAAGTAATAGAAAAAAATGGCTCATACAATAGTTATTTAAGTAACAAGTGTGTCAATTAGTACTTTTTTGGACGAGTGCGGAAATTAGCACGAGATAAAAAATACTATTTACACACTAGTTGCATACAATATTTTTCCTACAACCGAAATGTTAGTGCTATTTCTCATAATACTGAGTGTGAGTAAACAGACATCTTCAAATATTGTTAGCGTTAGTTCACAAGTAAATTAGCCAAATGTGCATGATGTCTAGCAAAATATTTACTTTTCACGCACTACTGCTTGAAAAGTACTTTTCAGGCACTAGTGTTTGAAAAGTGATACTTTACACATTGTAAAGAGTGCGTAAAGTATGTACCTACTTTACGCACGGTTTTAGGAAAAAGTTTTATTATTTTAAATATATTATTTAATGGTATATATAGATATTTTTTTTATACCTATAACTATTTTACTAAAATATAAACCGCCATTTTTTCTCTTTTCTACGATGTGAAAGTTTGTTTATCAAAAATATGAAAAAATTCGAGAAAATAACATAATTGAAAAATATGAGAAATTATCATTAAAATATCTTTCAGAACTAACATTATTAATTGGAAAAATACTACCTTTTTTAGTTTTTAAATAAATAAAGAACATAAACTAAAAAAAAGGTAGTATTTTTCCAATCAGAAATTATTTTTATTCAAATCTTATATATGGGGTCCCGTGGCTGCGTGCCTGAGTATCTGGTCGCGAACCTGGGGAACCGGGTTCGATCCCGACCGACGCCAAATATTTTTTTTGGCACGAAAGTGACCTACGCCATCAATGAGTGCCCCCTGAGGTGACGTCTGGTAAGCGCTCGCACGGTACAAATATGTTATCATCATTACCGATATCTGCGATAAAGCAGATTGTGGCACACTCAGAAATGGGTAATATGCCGTGATGATATATTTATTTATTCAAATATTGCAGAAGGCTATTTGAAAATAAACAAAATGTGACATTGGAAAACAACGAAATAAAAGAGACATTTAATTTTCACATAGCCACCTAGAATATTTGAATAAAAATAATTGCTAATATTGTTTATTTATCTTAATTTTTCGGATTTTTCATATTTTTCATATACAAACTTTAACATTATTGAAAAGAGAAAAAAATCGCGGTTTATATTTTAATAAAAAAAATATAGGTTGCTAATTAAAAAATAAAAGTTGATAGTCGTATCTTGTAAACCTGATTTTATAAAAAATATCTAATATTTGCCATTAAGTAGTATACTTAAAATAATAAAACTTTATATTAGTCATTTTTTCCTATTTCTTATAATAAAAAGAACTTAAAGGAGGGGGGGGGGGATCTTCCCAGATTCACCCTGTATAAAAATTGGATTTTTTAAAATTTCTAGATATTTTAATATTATAATAAGTCTAAATGATACTTCGTTCCTAACGTTTAATCCATTTATACCTCACGTTACCACAGGTAAGGGAGATATAGCAATTATGCTATTATTAAATCCTGCTCCCTCATAATTTTAATTTTACATCTCTAGAAAAAGTCCCTACTCATTTTCCCATAGCCTTCTTTCTATTTCTCTTTGCAAAAGTGTTTCCTTGAGCAGCTGTCCAGCCAGAGATCAAGATAGGCCATGCATGAAAAAGTGATCTGGGATCCAGAGGCGTAACAAAGGGGAGGGGTACAAATCACAACTCGTTGCCAGGCTGTTCTGTTGAGCGCTTTTTCTTATAGGGTATAACAAGTAATAAAATTGTTATTTGTATGTCAGGCCACTTACAAAGGTATTTTTAACTTCAAAGGGATCTTGAGACAGATAAGTGAAACAGTGGCTCTCAACAAACAAAGATATTACGAAAAAAGGTAGGTACAAAAATGTTATACAACATTTTCTTTAAATACAGTGTAAATTTTCTTGCTTCAATTACGTATTGAAGCACTAAGTTCGAAAAGATTTAAATTTAAATAATAATATCAAGTTTTTTGAAAGTGTTTTGTGCACTTCAATAACGATATTAGGATCAATTTTTACAAACCTTTACTACTCTTTGTACATAAAACTTGATCCTTCTTTATTATTTTATTTTGGAATTTATTGGCAATTCCATACATTGACATAATTCAAACTATCTAAGATTCAATGAGGAGTAAAATTTCTTTAAGAAAATATATAAAAATGTACATCATTTTATTTAAAAACTTATCGATGATATTGCTTCAGGAGAATTCAGTAGCTTTTCACAACAAAAAGTGTCAAAATTTTTTATATGCAAATGCAACTCGAGTAAAATGTGTCTTATTTCACTCATAGGATTTGACGAATTCGCCTACGGCTCGTTCGCAGGGATGGGCACGAAAAATACGTCACGTATTATACGTTATATTTTACACGTAAAAAAATATTTTTTATATTGACAATATTTGAGAATTTTTTACGTAGATAATGTAAAATATTATTACCATGAGTATTTTTTTTTTTTTATAAAGATATTTTCTTTTATACTGTAATGAATATTCCAGAACAAGCAATCCACGTGACATCAACATGTTTTTTTGATTCATACAAACAATTTAGGTACCTTCAAACTATCAACAATCAGAATAGTAGGGACATATATTCCTGAGACATAACCTCAAAAGTCAAACTTCAAACACATTTTAGGTCAAAATTATACTAAATAAGTATATAAGCATATTATACTAAATTTTTGAAATGTTTTATATGTTTTATGTAAATTTTTGGCAGTTTTGTAAAGAAATAAGATTTGAAGACATTTAAAAATAGACGGCGAATAAAAAAATTTGCAAAACTAAAATTTCATTTACTGTTTATTAAATATTAATAACCACTGAAATATATACTAACTGGAATGCGCGTACGAACCGTGACTGTGAAGCATATTGAAAGCCTGCTGCTGGAGTAGTCGGCAAACATCGAGACAGTTCGTGAGTAGACGGAAGCCTGCTGCTGGAGTAGTTGGCAAACATCGAGACAGTTCGTGAGTAGACGGAAATTATTTCGTGTGGCGCATGTTTAAATAAATGAGGCATAATATGAAAACAAAGCTATCAGCTATGATACGAGTTAATCGGCTAGGTTCGGTTCGGCACGAACGTGCGCGAACAGGGCCAGCCATTATTGTTCAATGAGCTTCAGTGCAGCGTACGCTGATAGGTAGAGTATGCGAGTTCCAGTTAGTATATATTTCAGTGTTAATAACATATAGTTTCAAATAAATAGATTTAAATCGTTAGCTCCAAACATATTGAAAATGAATTTTATGCAAATTTTAAGCATTTTATGTTAATTTATCTATAGTTTCAGAATGGATTTTTAATACTTTACAATAATTTCAGTCTCTTTCTTATAAACTTATCATAGTTTCAGTCCTTTTAGAATATATTTATGATAGGATTAAAGAAAGTTACAGTAATGTGATATTTGTAAACAAGAAATCATCTAGTGTCGTTATGAAGAACTAAAATTATACATTATCTACGTTTTTTACTTATTTAACATTTTTTACACGTAAAAGTAAAATAGTTATTTTCGAAACAAGTTATGAAAAATACCAAATATCATGCGAGTGTAAATACACACGAGCTAAGATATTTGAATTTCATACAAGTTACGAACATTATTTTTTAGACGAGCATAAATAAATTTTACTTTTTTTACAAAACTGAAATTTAGGTTAAAACATACAGACAGCCGACAAATGAATAATTTATACATATAGCTAGAAAATAATGACACAGTAACCTAGCAACCGTGTCAACTATTACGATATGAAATATATTGTAACACTTATGTTATAAGTTCAACTTTTAGTGTTAGGATACTACGTTGATATGTCATACTTATCACAATGGTCGTCTAAAAAATATTTTTTTACGCGTAAATGCACATCCCTGCTCGTTCGGTCAAACTTCCCTATTTGTGAAATAAAACTATACTTTTTACACTTGTTGCATAAATAACTATTAATACACATGTGAAAAAAGTGTTACTTATAGTTGTTGCTATGGAGTTAATAATGGCAGTTTAAAACGTCAAAATTGAATAAAATATTGAAATTTGGCATTTTCAAAACAGCGTTTTCAATACAAGGCTTGTGGTACCAGCTTTGTGCTTTGCACACAGGTCTTTTTATTCGTAATATAATTTAATGCAGAAATTCTAGAAAATTTAAAAGCTCTAATTAAAATTAATAAAAAAAAATAAACTATAAGTACAGTAATTTTGTTAAATTTGCAGATCTCTTATGTTACATCATAAGTACTATTCTTACATCGAAATGGCATTTGTAGAGGTAGATTGTCTTGGGTGATTGATAGAAAAAATGAGTAAAAGTTTGAAGATCCCTAATAGACGTAGAAAGAAAGATTCTACTTTCTAATTAATATTTGTCTCATTTATATAAATTTTTATAGGTGTGCATATTTCATTGTAATTTTAATTAAATATATTATAAGTACCTGTTTCAGACTGTACAGTTCTTTTACTATAATTTATATACAAAATAGTTTTGTTTTGAAATTCTTCCTAAAAGTAACGGGTTTCCCCATATCTAGATGAATAAAACTGGATTTTAAATTTCATAATTCCAAAAAGCTTTTATGTTTACACCATTTACGAGTATATGTGTTTTTTACAGTAAAACTAGATGATTTGTATCTCATAGTCCTGTTTTTAAAGCTATCGAATTAGTAACGTAGTTGTGGCTACTGAATTCTCAGAATAAACAAGAATTTTTGAATTTAAATTTCTCGTTCAGCAATTATCAAGTGATGGGCACGTAAAATACGTCACGTATTATACGTTATTTTTTACGCGTAAAAAATTATTTTTTACATTGACAATATTTGAGAATTTTTTACGTAGATAATGTAAAATATTATTACAATGAGTATATTTTTTACTAAAGATATTTTCTTTTATACTGTAATGAATATTCCAGAACAAGCAGTCCACGTGACATCAACATGTTTCTTTGATTCAGACAAACAATTAGGTACCTTCCTACCTTCAAACTATCAACAATGAGATTAGTAGGGAAATATATTCCTGAGACATAACCTCAAATGTCAAACTTTTAAACCCATTTTATATCAAAATTAGACTAAATACGTAAATTTGAAGCATATTTTAAAAATGTTTTATGTTTTATGTAAATTTTAGGCAGTTTTGTAAAGAAATAAAATTTGAAGACTTTTATAAATAGACGGCGAATAAAAAAATTTGCAAAACTAAAATTTCATTTTTTATTTATTAATTATTAATAACATATAGTTTCAAATAATTTGAAATAGATTTAAATCATTAGGTCCAAACTTATTGAAAATTTTATAAAATTTTAAGCATTTTATGTTAATTTGTCTATAGTTTCAGAATGTTTTTTAATACTTTACAATAATTTCAGTCTTTGTCTTATAAACTTATCATAGTTTCAGTCTTTTTAGAATATATTTATGATAGGATTAAGGAAAGTTACTCTAAAGTGACATTTGTAAACAACAAGTCATCTAGTGTTGTTATGAAGAACTTAAATTATACATTATTTACGTTTTTTACTTATTTAACATTTTTACGCATTTTTTTACACGTAAATGTAAAAAATAATTTTTTACGTGTAAATGCACATCCCTGGCAATTATTAACATAGTCGTATATAAATGAATTTTGTCTGTTGGGATCTGTATACTAACGTTGTAGAAGGAAATGAGACCTTTAGTTCTAATAAATATTCTTTTATTAAATAGACGTTTCGGTCTTATATGCGACCATCTTCAGTATATTTCAAATATATTGTTTAAATTACGTAATTTCTACATCGTCTAATTGGTAATTGCAGTGAAAACTATAACCAAAATATGTTTAAAACAGTGTAATACAAGTTCCCGCTTCTTGACTTTAAGACGGCGAACGAAACTCGTATATCCAAAAATAGTAATTTAGTACAAAATACAGGTTCATTATGGAAGCTGAAATTGGACTTGTTAAAATGTCAACGAAATTAAAGAAATTCTTGCCTCATACTCTTTATATATCACTGCAAATTAATCTTTTGGTTTACACTACTTACTACTGTTGGTTAACGACTACAACAAGGCGTCAAAAATATTAACTGCAATGTTGCTTAACAGATCTAAATGTCACTATTTTAATTAGTTATTCATAAAAAATACAAGAAATAACCTCGTTTTCTAGTTTCCTTAAAAAGTTTACTCACTATATACAGAATGGTGGCGGTTAGGTGCGAACATAGGGATTTACCATAGGATTTTAGTTTTATGCAATTTCTTGCTCTCATATTCATTTTACGTGTAAAATTTTTACGAAATAAAAGTTGCATATAAAATTATATTTTTTTTATTTCTACCTCTCGCTAAGAGAGGTATTGGAATCATGCTAAAAATCGCATATCCAGATTTTAGTAAATAATACGTTTTAAGGTCCCTATAATCCGATTATAACATTTTTACGATGATGTCCGTATATGTGTGTGTGTGTGTGGATGTTGGAGCCACAGTTTCTCAAATAGTATGACTTAAAAAATATTTAACTGCAGTTTCCTCAATCTGACATTCCTGGAAAGAGCTGATTAGATCTTGGTAACAATTGGATAACCGGAAATAATAGTTTTTTTTTTAAATGTTCTAAATACCTATATTTTTTGTTAATTTTTGTTATTACAAATATTGAAGAACATAAAATTCTCCATCTAATACAATTAAAATTTTTATTATATCTTGTATAGATTTAGAGATAAAGGCACTGTATATATAGAATAAAATCGCAGACTAAGGCACTAAGGAAACCAGTAGACAAATTCAAATGTGTATAACATAGTTTGTAAAAGACAGATGTCAGCGTCAAAAATCATCAGCTGAAAGCTTTTTCTGGGAAGTACATTTAATGTTTCTTTTTATTACTTACTTACTTATTCCTAAAGCCTTTCTACCCTTTCGGGTGTAAGGCGTAAGGCGTATATTAAATATTTAAAATTGTAGGTTTTTACCTACCTGCATATATCCATCAGAAATACCACCTAACTTGTTAATGAATTGGAAGAATCTCTGACATTTAGGAACTTCCTCATACAATGAAAAATAGATATAATTAGAAATGTATGTGTGCAGAAGACATGTTAAATACAATAAAAAACAATATGTGGGTAAAGTTCTGTAATGTTTTTGTTATAAAACGACCGTTCGATAAGGAAGTGCAATACAATACTTATATAACATAAAATGGAAATGGCGAGAGGTATTGTGCTCGCCACAACAGATTTTTTTATTATATTTTCGATTTCTGCGTAATTTTAAAAAGAAATTTCAAAATTTCAATTTATTAGCAGCAATAGCCATGGAAAGAAACAAAAGATACAAAAATAAAAAAAAAAATATTTGGCCAACATCAACGATAATATGAGGTTTTATCCACCATAGTCTTGTACGTTTTTGTCTTCTCTTTTGCATCAGCCGTCGTAGTTTTATTATTTGAAGCCATATTGCAATTAATTATCACAAATTGCAAAAGGTATAAAATCCATAACCTCACTTAAAAGTAACAGTTCACTACGACACTTTACGACTCTTGGGACTATACAGAGAATTTATTTTAAAATGCAACATTATGGTTCATCACTTCCATGGTTACTCACTATTGTCAAAAAATGTTAGCAATGTAATATTTGTCCATTTTAAAATGCAACGTTATAAATAATATTGCAGCACAGGAGATACCTCCAAAACATCGCAAATAGTGTCAATTCTTGTTACGACCGACTAGAATATTGCCTCAGAGTGATTGGGGGTATTTTTTAACATTTATTACATGAAAGTTATGAATTTTTGTAAACTAAAGTTTGTTAAGATGTACAACATTCATGTTTTGATTATTTGTTAATCGTATGTAGGCTAATTTATTGGAAATTAGTTTTAATAATACAAAACTACAAATTTTGTATGTTGCATTTTAAAATGGACAAATGTTACATTGCTGTCATTTTTTGACAATAGTGAGTAACCATGGAAGTGATTCGCCATATGTTGCATTTTAAATAAATTCCCTGTATTGTAGAAAACAATGTTGCCTGCTGCTAACGTCAAACGACTTACGACAAGCGACTCATTTGTAAAACAGACCTAATCAAACTTGGATCAACTTTACTTAATTTGTTCTTGGTGAAATAAGCTTATCAATTAATTAAGAAAATGTTCCAATTCTATTAATATCAACGATTCGAGTACAATGTAATACCTGCAAATACCTGCCAAGGCGGATAAATAATTCGTATATTGAATTAGTGATGCAAGACTTGTTTCCTAAAAGCTGCGAGTAAATTGAATTTGTAAGTCGGTTACGAACAGAACAGATGTGGGCTTAGTTTTAATTGCATGAGAACAGTGAGCTGTGCACGGCACTATTGGCTACTGTTCTCCATACCTCGTGATGTAATAAAGAATGGATCGATTGATTGTATTGAAGGCAGAGTAGCTTTGTTTGAAACGGAAATACACCACTTCCGGGAAGAGGAAGCAGAGGAGAGATGAATTTTTAATTAAGATTACAAAGGTCTATTGGATTTGCAGGTTTTAAATTGTGTCACATATGTAAGGATCATCTGATTATGCTATTTGTTATCTCTTTGATCTGCACTCAATAAAAATATAGAATAATGAAAGAATATGATTAAAAGTACTCAATGAAACTACAATAATTAATAATACTTTCAAATTTTATGAATTATATAGATAATCTAATAGGTAACAAAACAAAAGCATCTACTATCGCATTCATAATTATAGTCAGTTGAGTTTGGAAAAGCAATAACTTACTTAAAAAAATTGTTGTGGCCATCACAAGACCTCGTCGCCATTTTCATAATTAGACCATATAAGTACATATTGTATTTAACAATTCTGTTTCTGATACACACACAAAACTTCCAATTACATTTATTATTAATATATTTTCATATTTTTTAATTTATTCTATAAATAAGTTTCCCCCTACTCTTTTAAATGTTCGAGATTTTTTAAATTCATTGACGAGATTGGCGGTACTTCTGATGCGTATATGTAATATAATATTAACACGTTGACTGTCCCATGAGACACTATGATACATAACAAATTTTCCATACACGTCCCTGAGACATATATGATTCATTTGCATACCCGTACACTTTTTGTTTGTGTGTGTATCACGCTGAATTCACGGTACTGTTTGGTGTATGGACGTCTAAGGGAAGTACAGACTGACCTTCTTTTACTCGGTTGCATCATATGTGATTAGGTAAAATATGATATTCTATATACATAAAATAAAAATACTAAAAAAAAAGCAGTAGAACGTGGTGGGCCCAAAAAAAATTCCTTATGGGGACAGTCAACGTGTTAATACTCAGCTCTCCAAGCCGGGTTCTTCAACTGTATTCTGTCCTGCGCTCTTTCTTTCCAGTTTATTATCCCTAACCCTTGTAAGTCTTTTTGTACTGATATGTAATATATGAATCTATAATTTTAAATATTTAATTAATAATAAAATAAGAAATATTAAATGTACTTCTCAGGAAAAGCTTTCAGTAATGTATCTGGATTTTTGATACTGACATTTTTCTGTCAATTACAAACATTTTAATTTTTCAAATGGTGTCCATGGAGTTATTTGGGCTGTGTGATTCATTACAAAGGATTATTTTATACATATATTTATAATTCTCTTTTTCTAAATCTATAGAAGATATAATAAAAATGTTCAATGTGTCGGATAGAGAATTTTATATTCTTTAATATTTGAAATAACATAAATTACTACTAACTAATTAACTAAACTACTACTTCCGGGTTGTCCAATCGTTACCAAAACCTGTTCAGCACTTCCCATTAATGTCAGAAGGAATACGTAGTTAACTTAGTGTTATGGAATTCGAGAAACCGTCAATCCAACATTCAGACACACACATACACACACACACACACATATATATATATATATATACAGACACACAGACATCATTGTAAAATGTAAAATATTAAGATCGGATAGTGATTTTAAAACGTGTTTATTCACTAAAATCTGGATGTGCGATTTTTAGCATGAATTCAATACCTCTCTTAGCGAGAAAATTTTTACGCATCAGAAATACCGCCAATCTCGTCAATGAATTTGAAAAATCTCGAATATTTAGGCTGTGTCCGATGTTGCACTTTTAGCACCCTAATATCTAAATTCTAAATATATATGCCCTAAATATAGTGATTATTTAGGATTTTAAGAATTAGATTTTAGGGTTTTGCAGGAACACACTATGCCTTGAAGTTGACACGCACTAACTTAACAACTCATATTCGTTGCTATAATTTGTACAAAACGTCAAATTTACTGTGAAAGAATAGCTTCTTAACTTCTATTTTATGAAATACAGTAATAACATTTACTCTCAAGCATCAAATTGAATCGATTTGTATAATTCATTTTTGTTGTTCCAAAGTGTTGCCATACAAACCAATGGATATCACTAGTGTGCCATTCGGAGTTGTATTTGTGTGAAGAAGACCTAAATCCTATAATTACTAAATGCCAAAATGCGACATCGGACACAGCCTTAGAAGAATAGGAGGAAACATATTTATAGGATAAATAAAAAAATATAAAAATATATAAGTAGCAGCATAGTAACATCATAACGAACTTTCAACTATTTCCATGTCTCTGAATATTTCGGTAGTCAACAAAGCTGATGAAGAAAATATACAGACAGACAAGGGTCACAATCACTATAATACATAATTTCTAAGAGCAATAAAAAAAAGAAAAAACCATTTTATCATGCTAGAATTCCTAGACCAGCACTAAAACTATCCTCATCACAAACTTCCCAACTTCAAGTCAAAATTCAGTTTATGATAGCATCTTCATAACTTTCCCTATCTCGGCGTTGCGATGGCGAAGCAACCTGCACCAGCAGCAACTGGTTCCTTATCCTCGATCAGTCTCAGTCCTTCCAAACAAGCAGCCCGTGCCTTCATCCAGACAATTCATGAGCGCATTGCAACATTGCTCATTCTACGACAGATCGACATGGAGATCCAGACTTGTATCGCCGCACCAAATATGTACACGACCAGTTGCGGACTCGTTTGCAAGAGGTTGGAGGATCGAGGAATGTAAAAGAATCGTTTTCTTATAACGCCCTTGTAGATATATTTTTAGACATGCTATTAAACCGTTACGTTTTTGGTGAGTCATAATTATATTTTAATATTGATGGGGTATATTATTATAATTTTGTAGTTTTGAAATACCTCGTTGTACAATTATTTTAATATCTCGAACAGTTACCACCTTCTCGAGGTGGGGGAAATGAAGAACACTTTAAATTTTCATAAATTCATATTTAATGTTTGGAACGTTTCGGAAGTTGGAAAACTTCCATCATCAGCCAAAGTAGAGATGCACTCGATTTCGAGCTTTGGCCCGGCCCGGTGCGAATCCCGCCTCGATTTCGAGTCGATCATCGAGCCGGGCCGAAGATATTTTTTATCGGGCCGAATCGGGCTAATCATTTTCAAAAATCGAGGCGAGTCGGACTTTTGATTTTGGCCCGGCCCGAAAATTCGAGCTTTTCGGGCCGGCCCGAAAAATCTTATAGTTCAATCAAATGCACAGTATCCTTAATATTTTAATGAAAATGGATGAAGTTAAAAAGGATCAAAATGATTTACTTCACATATTAATAAATCAAAATGTATTATTTTGCTTCAAGAATTCAAGGTTATTGATTAAAGCATAATATATATTATATTTTTGTTATTGCTCGATCGTATACTTAAATAAAAGTGATTTTTGTTCCTACCATAATGATTTCTTGTCCTATTTTTGAGCAGAAACAAAGTTAGATAAAAAATCCTTATGTAAATTAAAATTATATTTTATTATATAAGATTTGTGAAAAAGTTGTTCAAATTATTTGGTAAACAAAGTGTTAAATACTCGTAGGTCTGTAATTTTTATAACAAACTTACATTAGAAGGGTCTCTTTTTTAACTACTTTTGTTAACTAATGTTGAAAGTTATAAGAATGTGGAGGTTTTTTATAAGTTTGACACGAAAAAAGTTAAACATTTTGCCTTAACATAAAAATCAACATTAGGAATGCCGGATGCACCCAATTTCGAGCTTTGACCTGGCCCGGCCCGAAGCCCGGCCCGATTTCGAGTCAATTTTCGAGCCGGGCTAGCTAATTTTTTTGTCGAGTCGATCTTCGGGTCGGGCCGGTAATTTTTATTTTCGGGCCGAGTCGATCCAAACCTCAAAGCCCGGCCCGAATGCATCTCTAAGCCAGAGATTATTTTAAAAATATAATAACACATTAGAACATTCCACGATAAGCGACAACATCAGGCATGGCCATTAATAAAGCGTCGAAAAAGTAAAAAACGTGAAAAAGAAACAAATTGGCAGGGCTGATTCCAGTCCCAAAACCTCCCAACATTGAAATAAATGGATATTTGGTAAAAAGTGAATGCGAAGAGTCCTCCGTCCAAACATATTACTGAGGGAATCCCACAGGCATCCAAAAGGAACCACGGAGACAAATCAAAAAGGACACATTAAAACACGATGAATTTTGATATAAAAAAACTTTTTAGTGATAAATCACATGGCTAACCGCCATTTTTTTGTCAGTAACAAAACACCTCTTTTTTAGGCGTTAATAATATTAATAATAATAATAATAATAATAATAATAATAATAATAATATTAATAATAATAATAATAATATTAATAATAATTAATAATAATATTAATAATAATAATTAATAATAATAATTAAAATAATAATAGTAGGTAATAATAATAATAACAACAATAATTAATAATAATTAATAAAAATAATAACAACAATAATAATTAATAATAATAATAATTAATAAAAATAATACTGATATCAGCATTTCGTAATTTGGGATAAGAGTAATTTAAAATCAACAAGAAACATGTGTTAATAATACGAAAGGATCTTGCTGTGAAACTGGATATTCTGCACTAGAACTAGTAATGTCGCGAATTCTTACCTCCTCTTTACCGTGCAATCTAACATATTTAATATATTTGTAATGGTACCATGCACTGAAATATATACTAACTTGAACTCGCAAACTCTACCTATCAGCGTACGCTGAACTGAAGCCTCATTGAACAATAATGGCTGGTCCTGTTCGCGCACGTTCGTGCCGAACCGAACCTAGCCGAATAACTCGTATCATAGCTGATCGCTTTGTTTTCATATTATGCTTCATTTATTTAAACATGCGCCACACGAAATAATTTCCGTCTACTCACGAACTGTCTCGATGTTTGCCAACTACTCCAGCAGCAGGCTTCCGTCTACTCACGAACTGTCTCGATGTTTGCCGACTACTCCAGCAGCAGGCTTTCAATATGCTTCACAGTCACGGTTCGTACGCGCATTCCAGTTAGTATATATTTCAGTGGTACCATGACTGAATTTCTAAAACATTATGGTTGGCTCGTAAAACATTTTCTTGTAAAAAATATCATAATTTTTGGCACATAGATCCTAAATATGTATTTATACAATTTATCTTACGAAAATGTTATATAAAAATAAATTTCCAATTGCAAAACGTTTTACGAAGTTATAATTTCATATTTTGTAATTAATGTGCAATAACAATTAAAATTCGAACAAGCTTATGAAAATTCATTTTGCAATATTCTCATAAAAATATAAATAATTCACTTCGTAACAATGAAGACATTGCGTAGGAGAAATATGTATAGAATTCAATGTTAACGCGCACCGTGAGAATATCAAGGAGCGCCGACAATAGCTTATTTATGAGAATATGAAGATTTTTGACTTGCGTGGGAAGTAATAATGTGTTGGTACTCTCTTTATGTAATATATTGGTTATTAGCCGTGTAAAAAAGACAACGTAATCTTACATGTAAATTCTTTTGTCTTACTAAATCATATGTAAAAGTAATGAACATCTTAATCTTAATATATGAAGAATGAAGACCGTCTAAATATTTAAATTATGGATTGAATTTTATATGCTTGAAAAAGAAAACTCACAAAAAATAATTATGAAAAAATTATACTCCTTGTGGTGAAAGATGAATCAATGGGGTCCTCCACCATAACAAAAAAAATTATAAAATGTAAATTTTATACCTCCCGCTATTTAATTTTTATAAAAATTAAATACATATCTAAATATTTACTAATCCTGTAAATTATATTAAGTTCCTTTGCATATATCTGTTGCTTTATATGATACATTTCGTTAATTTGTAATTGTAAACTAATATTTGATATTTGATGGAAAATAAAGTATGTTTACAAACCTTAATTTCAATAGAAGCAATACTATCTCCTTAACACGATTTCATCATTAATTTTAATGTAATTGCTTCCTGACAGCGACATTTGTTTAAATATGTCAAAATTGTTATTAAAATATTATGTTTTTGTTTGACGCATAGACAAGATGTTGTATGTACGAAAATAAATTATTTTATAATTTTATATTTAAAGTTATTTACTAAATGCTATTATCGTTGAATTGAAGACTGTACCATTATAATCAATTTTTTATTAGTAAACGTTGCTGAAAAAATTAAATCCAATGAATTTTTTACAAGAAAAACTATTAAAAGCTTGTATAAGTGATACTTCCGGTTATCCGATATACACTAAAAACAAATGAACTCTTTCCACATTAGTATAGATGGATATACAAATTTTCAAAATTTTCTGAGTGATAGTATTTGAGTAATCGTGTCCACACGATCCACACGGACTACTAATAAAATCTCTATGCGATTTTTAGCACGATCCCTATACCTCCCTTACTTAGCGGGAGGTAAAAACATATTTTTAATAAATACTATGGGAGATATTTGAATTTAGCTTTTATCGCCCTAGGGCCTATAAAGTTGCCAGGTAACAGATATTTAAACAAATCAAGATTGTGGTTTATGGGTAAATGTCAGACAATATAATAAATTTATTTTTGGACACCGCCACTCGAAAAACTTCGAATACATTCTCGTATACTTCTCTTGACTTCTATGGAACCATCTTGCCCTGTGCAGCCTCAAATTTATGGTTCTTTTGAATAATCGATATCTGTCTTTTTTATAAAATAAATATAAATAAATATATCATCACGGCATATTACCCATTTCTGGGTGTGCCATTATCTACATATATGTAGACATCGGTAATGATGACGATATATTTTACCGTGTGGGCGCTTACCAGGCGTCACCTCACGGGCACTCATAGCTGGTGTGGAGAGTGCGCCACAGGGGTTACTTTTGTGTCATTTAAAATTGGAAATATTTGGCGCCGGTCGGGATCGAACCCGGTTCCCCCAGGTTCGCGACCAGACACTTAGGCACGCGGCCCCGGGACTCCATTTTTATTTGAGACTAAATTAATTTCTTTTATAAACAAACAATATAGCAACACCGTCAATCTTCACAGAAACCACAGCATACTTAAAATTCACTAAACCAGCACAACGAAAACAATTGTGTACAAGTAAGTTCCAAATGTTACCCTTTACTGCCTTTACTTTCCACTCAAAACAAACAATATTTTGCATTCTGTCATCATTCTCACCCTGTAGTTCAGCTTCTCATTTGTTTTTCCATAATTTAGCATCCTGTTAGTAGTTCCTGTGACGTCACATATGACAAATGAGGGTGCATTGTGACAATACATTGTTACAGTTGGTACAGTGCAACTGCTTGCAGTCTGCGGTGCGGTACACCACTTCAGATGGGTACAGTTTACACGGGTATCATGTTTCCACGTTCATGCTTCGGTACACTTGTCACAATGTTACAGCCTTGTTTGTTATTGATTAGAAAGTGGGATTTATGGAAACTTACAAGACGTATATGATTCTAATGGATTAATTTTACAGGACTTTCTTATTTTCCAATGCCATTATTTTTAATTATATTCTTATTACCCTGCATTTTATTTTGCACATAACTAGCTGTTCTCTTTCCGTTGGGGCTAATAAAAAATATTTTTTGGCACAAATTTTATTGTGACATTTTAAATTTATCTTTTGTCAGTTCAAGAAAATATACAAATCGAGAAAATATTGTGGCATTTTCAATATTCAGTTATTTATTGGAAGCGAACAACTCTGTGAAAAATCATGAATTTTAGTAACAAAGTATTTTTCAGCTGTAATTTTCTACAATTTCAAGAATGTTTTGATGAACTAAGTAAAGTTTGAGGGAGTCTTGATCATTAATTACCATAAAACTCCGGTGGCTCAATGGTTAGAGTAACGGCTCTTAGTCATGAGTGTGCTCAGGGTTCTGGGTTCGAATCCCATTAAGGCATGGATGTTTGTGTAAATAAAACGTTGTTACAATGATTTTCGTTTTGGTCGTGAATCTTTAAAGGATGAGCTTCATTCAGGACATCCAGAAACAGTTTGAAGAGAAACTTTGCGATTTTTATGGGGCATGATAGAGGAACACCGTCAAAAGATGGTCCTACTTTTTTGGTAGTACTGAGCATGTTTCAAGCAACTATAGTCCGGAATGACTATATAATGCGGTCAATTCTGAATAGAATACGTATACTCGAATTACGGTGTAATTGTCCTCAGTACTTCAAAAGAAAAAGGAAGTTATACTGCATCGTAATAACAATGTAATAAAATTATCAAAACGATAATTTGTAGTGATGAAGAAACGAAACTTTTTTCCCTCCCGCTATCCTAGGAAAGGCAGGTATACAGGGTGTAACAACATGATATGTCACAAATACGTGGACGTGTTTTACTAACAAAAACAAGAAAAAAAGTCCTTTAAACTTTTGCCCTACCTTGATTCGTTTTCAAGTTACAGAATGATACAATTTTTCGATAAAAAAGGCTTTATTTTATAACATCTATTATTTTATTATTATTTTATTGACATCTAATATTTACAACAATTGTTCAAAGTGACGTCCTTGCACTTGAATGCAGGCTTCGGCTCTGCGTAATAGTGATCTACGAACTCATTCGAAAAGTCCCGGGGTTTCTGAAATTGTTCTACAACTATGCGACGCTGTAGTTCCCCGATATCCTGAACTTCTGTTTCATATACCAAGCTTTTCAAGCAAACTGACACTTGTCTAATAACTTGGATTTTTGTTTTCATGGCCTACCGGATTCAAATGCATTGTAGCGCGCGAGAACACAATCCGCTTTTATCGAAAAATTTTAACACCCTGTAACTTGAAAACGAATCAAGGTAGGGTAAAAGTTTAAAGGACTTTTTTTCTTGTTTTTGTTACTAAAATACTTCCACGTATTTGTGACATATCATGTTGTTACACCCTGTATATATCGTGCTAAAAATCGCATATAGAGATTGTAGTGAATAAACACGTTTTGATGTCCCCAGAATCCAATTTTTAACATTTTGACAATGATGTCTGTAGATATGTATGTATGTGTGTGTGTGTGTGTGTGTGTGTGTGTGTGTGTGTGTGTGTGAGTGTATGTATGTATGTGTATGGATCCTGCGGACACGATTACTCAAATACTTTCAATCAGAAAATTTTGAAATATATACTCATTCTGTACTAATGTGGGAAGAGCTCATTAGTTTTTAGTATATGTCGAATAATCGGAAGTACTACTTACACACAAGCTTTTAATAGTTTTTCTTGTAAAAAATTCATTGAATATAAATTTTCAGCAACTTATACTAATAAAAATTAAATATAACGGTACAATCTTCAATTCTACGATAGTAGCATTTAGTAAATAACTTTAAATATAAAATTATAAAATAAGTTATTTTTGTACATCATCTTGCCTAAGCATCAAACAAAAACAAAATATTTTAATAATAATTTTGACATATTTAAATAAATGTCACTGTCAGGAAGTAATTACATTAAAACTAATTATGAAACTGTGTTAAGGAGTTTATATTGATTCTTATGAAATTAAGATTTGTAAAAATAATATATTTTCCGTCATTCATAAATATTGGATGTACAGGATGATCCAATTTATGTTTCCTATTTTTGCAGCAATATAAATCAAACAGCTGTCAATAAGCAAGTATTATCAAAGTGTCAAATATTAGTTTACAACTACACATTAACGAAATGGATCATGTAAGGTAATAGATATATGCAAAGGAACTTAATATAGTTTGCAAGATTAGTAAATATGTAGGTAAGTATGTATTTAAATTAATAAAAATTAAATAGCAGGTGGTATTGTATTGAACACAGAGGGTGGAATTCAGTGGGTTGTATTAAGGTCTGTATTAAAACTTGTATTGAGTATATGGCAACATTGTAATATATTCCACATGTATCAATGAGATTCAATTGTGATTTAGAAATTTTATCACAGGGAAAAGTAATACAGATATCCTTTAGTCAAATGAGGAAGTATTTTTGTAAACGGAAGGTGTAAAAGGAAACTCATTATTGCAAAATTAGGTTAGAAATATGTCAGATTTTATGTGTCAAATATTTCATACCTGAATGTTAATGAATTTTAAAATATCTCAACCCCCGTTTTGATCAGTTTTGACATTTGTTCTTTTTTTCTTACTTCTGTTAATAATTTTTTTTTTCTTTATTTGATCCTTTGGTCTCTCACTTTATTCTGACAGATATTACAAAGGACTGTTTTAGCTTAAAACATGCTAATATAACCCACTGAATCTCACTGAATTTTAATGTAAGACAAATGTGACAATTTTTTTATTTTAAGGTTAAATATCCAGCATAAACCTCCCTCAGTCTGAGAGTCTGACTACATAATATTTAACTATTAATTTTTAGTTCATGTGAATTTAATGAATATTTGAAATAGTTTAATCATTTTTTCAATCCGCTAAAATAAACCAATAGGATATATCAAGTCAATATATGCTTGAAGCCGCTTGAATTGTCGAAATAATCATAGTCTATATTAGGCTCAAAAGTAAGAGAACAGCCCTCATAAGTTCTATCGCTCATGTTCATATTTGCATCTTTCATATCTGTATTATCCTATCTACAACAAATAGCATGATCCTTGTCTGCGTGAGAACCTGGTGGAAGGACACTCAAGTTAAGCTGGATGGTCGCCCGAAGGGATTAGCATTATCCTGGTGGTTAGCGCTGGATGATTTACTAGCGTTTTTGCCATCACAATGAGCAGAGAAGGGTTTTTCTCGCTTCAAGGATTTGTTAACAGGGACGACAAGCTTTTTGTTTTATCTACCTGAAATATGAGAACGGCCTAAGGTATGGATATCAAGCTTTAGGACCATGACAAGACAGTTATGAATATTAAAAACAAAAAATAGTTATTTATGTATCAAGGCACTGGAGTTCTATTTTTATCACGAATGTGCCGAGGTGCATATTAAATTTTATTTTAAATCGAAAAATGCTAGGAATACTTATTTTTATAGGTTATTTTTCATATCTTTAACTTAATATCTTATAATTACTACATAAATAATCTGAAACTTGAAGATAAATCAGTTATAAGAGATGTAAGTGTTTTATACGACCCTAAATTAACAGTGACTACTCATATCGACAAAATCAGTAAATATTCATTTCGTACATTAGGCTTTATTTTAAGGAAATGCAAATTTTTCAAAAGCCTGTTACGCTTATTTGTTTATACATTTCTCTAGTACGTTCTAAACTAGAATATGCATCTGTTGTGTGACACCCACAATACAGATCAAATATTAATATAATTGAAACTGTTCAAAAAAAGTTTATTAATCTACTATACTATAAATTTAGAGTAAACTGTTCGAATTGTTTTTTTAAATAAAACTTCATTAAGTTTGGAAGCAATTTAAAGTATTTAAAAATCTTAATTGTTCCTAGTTTAACAGTATTTTATTTTCGAGAAATCAGTGTAACGTCACATCCCCCTATACTTTCTTTCTCACACACACTGCTTTGAGTACGCTACGAGAGAAAGATAACAATTGTAAGACGTCATGCAATTTCCCCTTTTAGCAAATGTGAAATATCTCGTAAAGTAATTATTTAAGAAAAGTTTTCATTGTTTTAACTATTATTTATTGAGCCATACTTTAAGTTAAATTGAAATTTTTCTTATTTTATTGTTATGGTGGAAAACCCATTTCAATAGCTTAGAAAGTAGACGAACTTATTTTGATATGTTATTCCTCTTTAAGATTTTCAACAATTTGTTGTATTCTGACAATATTCTCTTTTCCTTATAAATGTTCCAGCTAAATGTATAAGAATTTATAATTTATTTAAGCTTCTTGCAAGTAACACTAATAATTATAAATTTTCTTGAATAAATAGAATAATGGCAGTTTACAACAATCAATTCAGTCATCTTGATTTGTTTAGTTTATCTATTAATAGTTTTAAAAAAATGTGTCAAACTACTTTACGATGAGCTTCATTAGTGTTATTATTTTGTTTATCTTTATTATTGTTTCGCTATTTTATTTATAATACTGTGTTTCATAAGCGCGAACTTTTATTTGGACTCTGTTTGAGCTGTTGGTTCTCCTATTTTCTTAAATAAATAAATAAATAAATGAATAAATAAATAAACATCTGTCAGTCTGACATATTTTTAAGAATGTAATGACATTGAAGTTATTGTAAAGAACACACAATTATGTGTTTAATATCAAACTTCTTCATCAGAGTTTTTTAGTTCGTTCTTCTGGCACATATTTTTTGTTATTTTGCGTACCAATATCGTACACCTAGGTTGGCAGTACTCAGTACTGGATTTGTATGGAATCGTTTTATAATGGGGTCATTTCACATTTTCTGATTTATTTTTTTCTTCAAGTCTTTAGAATGAGAGATATGATTTTTTAAAAGTTGCGTTTAATTTCAAATATTTCAACGGCTGACGACATATATTCACGGATACGACAGTCGAGCTCTACCGGTTTAATTTAGAACTATGATTATTTGGTTTGGTATTTATTTAAATAAATGGTTTATTTACATACCTTATACTGCACCAGTACTTTTAAAGAAATAGAAAGTAATAATAATCTTCTCTCTTATATATTTTGCTGTCAGCTGTCACACTTTTAGGTTAGGCTACTGTCTCATGTTGTGAAGCGTGTGTCTGTGAGAGAGAATTGTCTTTGTGTGAGTATGAATTTGTGTCGTCACACATTTAGTCCGTGTTTAAAAGCGCGAAAGTTTATTAGCAAATTTATGAATGAAAAGTCGCATATTTCAAATTATTTTCTTTTACTATATTTATTAAATGAGATGGATTTCATGATTTTATAAAAAAATCGACAATTATTTTTTTTTTGAAATGACCCCATTGTAAATAATGGAAATAACTGTTAAGAAAAACTTAAATTTTAACAGAGTAGTAAAGGTAAATTAAAATAATTAATAATTAAATATCTATAGAACTAAAGCAATGTATCAGTTCATGAACACATTCTATGAATCAGCAAATATATCTATCCTACAAGGGATTTTATTAAAAATTTTACGTTATACGATATAACGGAGAGACAACTATTTTCTAAAAAAAAAAAAAATGGATCGTTTTTGTGCTGGTGAGTGCATTTAAAATTTTCTGGCTTCTATTCCACAAAAACTTTTTAAATCATTCATGCAGATTTAACTAAAATTTACTAAACGTTATTTTGCCGAGTTTCATATTTATCGTTCAATTTCCAGAGAAATAAAAAAAAAACTTGTCAACTACAGCATCCAACTAATAAATAAGTTTTCGTCGCTCATTACCATTGCGTTTCCGAGGAGGTGATACTGAAACTTTTTCTCTGACAGTTTATTCGGTTTGTTGACTGTTTACTTTACCTTTAATTAACGAAAAAATTAATTACCAAAAGGCAAAGAGATAGAATGACGAAGAATGAAGGAATGAATTAGTAGTTAGCTCTGTGATGTAGCCGTGAATGGTTTGAAAAATACATACACACCTACATGACTTCAACAAGCGGAAAATAACTTCCCACAAGCAGCATCAACGACCGAGAGATTACCCGTCAGAGGAAAGATAAAAATGGAAAAGAAATTATTTTTTAATTGGAATTTATGGCGACGGCGATACAGATTTTATAGATGTACTTATATGGGGAATTGGAAATGGTTTTACGACTTATTTCTGTTTAGTATTTAAATGTAAATAAATAAATGCATCGTGATTTCTTCTGCTCGTTTTAATGGACGTATCCTTCGCCCATACATACAGGATGGGGCAGAATGACCTCCCTGATTTGAACGATTAATTGTAAGAAAACGGTTCAAGTTACATAAAAAAGGTTTTTATTGCTCAAAAGTACATATAATGCCGTTTTATTTTCACGATGTTTGGAAAATGATATCGTCCAAGTGGCGGCCTTTGCGAGCAATGCACATATTGAGCCTTTCAAAAAAGCTTTCGGCCACTCTTTTCAGTATATCTTGCGAAATTCCAGTGATGACGTCCTCAATCGCCTCCTTCAGAGCTTCAAGCTACAGCTTTGACACATCCCCACAGAAAAAAGTCACACGGGCTCAAATTGGAGGAGCGAGGAGGCCATGGAACATCCTCCCGGTGAGAGATCAGGCGACCGGGAAAGAGGTCTTGCAGAATTTCGCGTGAACGACGGGCAGTATAGGCCGTGGCTGAAACCAGAAGGCTTCTGTGACGTGTTCCTCGCCATACTCTTCCACTTTGGGGAGCAAAAAGTTCTCCAACATACAATAGCGAGCTGAATTCACGTAACAGAACAGTTAATCCTTCGGATTCAAAAAATAAGGCCCAATAATACGTATAGAGGACATAGCGCACCAAACTGTCACTTTGGTGCTGTGAAGAGGTCATTGATGCAGTACACGAGGGTTCTCAGATGCCCAGTAACGAAAATTTTGTTTATTTACTGTGCCACAAAGATGAAAAGGCGCTTCGTCAAAAGGCCTCAATATGTACATTACTCGCCAAGGCCGCCACTTGGACGATATCATTTTCCAAACATCGTGAAAATAAAACGGCATTATATGTACTTTTGAGCAATAAAAACCTTTTTTATGTATCTTGAACCGTTTTCTTATAATTAACCGTTTAAATTAGGGAGGTCATTCTGCCCCATCTGTAGAATACCAATAATAATAATAATATGGAAAATGGTTCATACAAAAAGATCTAAATTCATAAAGATTTTAATTTCTTATGTGAGGGTCACTTTAAATTTATTGAGAATAAGAAAAGGGGATAGGCCGTAGTAACGAAACAAAGTTTGCACTAACATTTTAAACGGTTGTTTAACTATCAATTAAAATTAAGTTGAAGAAATAGTTATTTATACTTATAATAAGGGTTAAACTACATTTTTTACGATCAGAAATATTAATCGATTTTTAAATAAAATGAATAAAAAAATTATAATTTTCCACTTGATCATCACATCTATGCCAGCAAAAATGTTGAATGTCTAGTATGCAAAGACCTACTTTACAGCCGTTACTACTCTACAAATAGTTTTATTCTACAATTGGCCCATAAACCAATTTTTTAAATATTTTTAAATGAAAGTTCGTTTAATTTTAATTCGTGGTATCAAAAAGTCATAATTGTTTTTTATATAACTGCATTTGATTTTTAAACATACCAATAATGTGACGTCATCTGTGGCCCTGGAAATAAATTCAAATATCCCGCAAAGTAATTATTAAAAAACTGTTTTTTTTTATCTTAATCGTTATTTATTGCGTAGTACTGTATCTAACTTCCCTAATGAATGTATATATTTATTAAAAATTTAAACTATTTTGAAAGTTATATGAGATGAAAGGCTGAACTAATTTTGTATGTAACCTACTATAATAACAAAACTCAATTTTCGCAGAATCCACTGAAAGAGCGAACTTCCGATTCAATATTGTAAACAAAATTGCACCGGAGGGATTCCCGGAAAACTTCTGACGCAAATGGAATACCCCCTACCCCTCTACTGAATTATTTCAGTAGGTACCAACCAGCTATTCCGGAAAAATCGAATTAATGTCTTTGTTCAATAATTGCGCAGTTTTTTCTCTTCTATATGAAGTACGGGTTTCAAGGCATTCTAAACAAATTAAGTAAACAATTGTTAATAACATCCCAATGGGGTAAATGGTCATAATATATTTTCATTATTTTGGTCACAAAAAATAAAAATTAAGCACTATAGATTCTGAAGACCAGTTTTACAATTCCTGGTTAGAATTTTAACTGTAAATTAAATAAACAATATTGAATCGGATTATTGACAGCAATGATCAGTTTGACATTTGACAGTTCATTTTGTTTTAATTTTGCCTATTTAACTCACAATTAAAATTTTAACCAGGGATTGTAAAACTGGCTCATAGTACAATAATAAAAATTAAACATTTCGTTGTATTATAGTTATTTATAATTTAATGTTTTAGAGAAGGGATATGGTGACGTCATCATGGTCTGAGTTTATATTTCTACCACTAAGGCACATTGCCTGTCTTTGTCTATAAATAATAATAATAATACTTCATTGAATGTATTTATGACTAGTGTACTTAACAGGTGGGTCAAAAGAAAAAAATTAAATTAAATAATTAACTGGTCTGTTTAATAATTTACAAAAAATATAAAATAATACAAACACAAAATATAAGTAGGGTATAAAAAGAAATACTGCATATATTTTACATAGTTCTTATTTTTTCTTTATAATCTCCAATTTGAATTTAAAATATTTCAATATTCTAATCTCTAATGCAATTGATCAAGATTAGTATGCCGGTCGGTTTTAAAATATTGTATTGAAAAACTTATTACAGGTACAAATAGCTTCAGAATGTTTTTTACACCCCAGTTCCAACGCATCTTTTCGCGGCCCTGTATATAAAACTATTTAGAATTTCTAACAAATTTCGGGTAAATATAATAAGCCCTTGGATAAATAAGAGACCCTCATAAAGCTTAAATTGTACAGTGTTAACTAATTTTGATATAACAATGAAAATTTATGAATGTTTCAATATTACATTACATTGAAAAATTGGCAACATGGTACAGAAAACGCCCGTAAGAATAACATTGCCTATCTTTGTCTCAATCCTATAGAATAATTTCTGTGCAAGAGTTGCATTCTTCTTGTCACTGAAAATGACATAACCAACAACTGCATTGTTATGGTCATTATGATTATGCTAGTGTGAATTAGGGTCATTATAAACCCGGTGGTATGTTGTCTTTGTGTTTGTCACTTTCTCCTGGTGGCCGGAAACAAAGCTCATGCATTCCAGACAGGTGCAAGGAGGTGCGCGTCACGACGCCTGTTGACGCTGGGGTACACACACAGTAACACTAACCTACTTGCCCCGGATCAATACCAGCCGAACTGAATCGCGAAAAGCGGTCCACAACACACAACACTATTGCAATTTGGAAGAGCTCAATATTAATCGTGTTTACGGTTTGGTATTATTGTACGTTTATCTTTATTTTAAAATTATATCTGCGGCTTTATACAAGAAAAACCCATGTCAATTTTTTTCAAAAAATGATATTGGTTTTTTTTTAGAAAAACAAAATTCGTTAGTTATGATTTTTTGTGTTATTTTCTTTTTAATGTTTTATAACAGATTAGAAAATGCTTGGCAAATATTAAATTATAGTTATCAATATACCTAGGAGTGGAAGAGTAGAAAATAATCGGACACGCAGTCAAACAAAAAATTTTTATTTACTGGCCTACGTTTCGACTGTACTACGGTCTTCTTCAGGACTAGAAATGGTCTGTTATAAAATAGGGAACCCCTATATGTCCAATTGGACCTGAGTGGTTCTCAATATTTTATTGATAGGCGTGTATTGTTCTGTAACTCTCAAATATATGTTCAAATATTTATTACGTACTTGCTTACATAAATTACGTTATCATTATCAACATTAGTTTTTTGAAGACTCTTATTTGTGTATTATATAGTTTATTATTTACTTGGTGAATTACGGAAATAATTTTAAAAGCCAAATTAATGAGTCCATATTTATTTGACGGCAAGTATAATACACAGAAATATGTAGAGAGTATTCAAAAAAACCCTAATTCGGAGTAGGCTATGAACAGAGAAACGTATGTCTGATCGTTATTCAATTCAAAAGTCAAGTTGCCAAAATAAATAAATAAATATATCATCACGCCATATCGGGACCTGTGGCCGCGTGCCTGAGTAACCCCTGTGGTGAACTCTCCACGCCAACAATGAGTGCTTGTGAGGTGACGCCTGGTAAGCGCCCGCACGGTACAAATATGTCATCATCATTACCGATATCTGCGAAAAAGCAGATTGTGGCACACTCAGAAATGTGTAATATGCCGTGATGATGTATTTATTTATTTATTTATTTATTTATTTATTTATCACGGCATATTACCCATTTCTGGGTGTGCCAGTATCTGCAACACATGTAGACATCAATAATGATGACGACATATTTCACCGTGTGGGCACTTACCAGGCGTCACCTCACGGGCACTCATAGCTGGCGTGGAGAGTACACCACAGGGGTCACTTTTGTGCCATTTAAAATTGGAAATATTTGTCGTCTATCGGGATCGAACCCAGTTCCCCCAGGTTCGTGAAATGTAATTTTAAGGAGAAAAGATAACAGAAGGATACAGAATGCCATTCACTGTTTTCTAATTTAATTCTATTTCTAAAATAAAGATTCAAGAAGAAAAGCTTTGATTTCTTTAGATAACCTTTTTGACAAAATCTCATGTCAAATTGACATTTAATTAAATACTTTCAAAATAACATAAGTTTTTCTGTTCATAGCCTACTGCGAATTGGGGTTTTTTTTTTAACTCTGTACGTCCATCCACTCCTAAACATCGCAACTAACTACTATGTACCTTGCGATTTTTAACTAGTTTCATTAGGAACTCGATAGCACTGCACTGATCATAGTGTGTTGTTTGGAAAAATTGCTATTAATAGTGTGCGATTTTTCTAATGGGGTCATTTCAAAAAAATTGTCGATTTTTTTTATAAAATAATCCATCTCATTTAATAAATATAGTAATAGAAAATAATTTGAAATATACGACTTTTCATTCATAAATTTCCGCGCGTTTAAACACGGACTAAATTTGTGACGACACAGTTTCATACTCACACTAAGACAATTCTCTCTCACACACATATACACATTTACGCTTCACAACATAAAACAGTAATCTAACCTAAAATAACTTTTAAAAAATCATCTCTGATTCTAAAGACTTGTAAGGTATAAAACATACACCTACATATTTAATTTGAACTATTTTTTCAAGAAAAAAATAAATCAGAAAATGTGAAATAACCCCATTGTGTTATTTAGAAATACACAGAAAAAAAAAATTTTGAAATTTTGTCTAATTATAATTAGATATTATTTTATTAGGCAATACTTCTAAAAATTTAGTATAATTTACAAATCTTAATTTAGAATTTTAACTAACCCGAAAAGGAAAATAAATATTTTGTAAAATATCGTAAATAGTTATTTTAATTACTTATTTTATTTAATTTTACTATATTTTGGGTTCATTATTTTTGTCCTACATTTTTCGGTGATTTATCTAATGAATTAGGTAAATAAATATAAAATTTAAAAATATATTTAGTTAATTTCTTTATTTATGTTTAGTTCATTACTAAATGTAGTCATTTAATCTAATTTTTTATTTAATTTTACCATAATTTGTTATTAAAAATTTAGAAAATTTAACTAAATCAACTTAGATAATTTAATGAAAACATATTAGTAGCCTAAAAATTACAGATTTGTTCAGTTAATTTAACTACAATTTAGATGTTTTTTTTTCTGTGTACACAATTTTTAGCACCTTTTATTATGAAAAATTTGTGAAGCTACAAAATTTAGTGTTGATTTCTACACAAATATCTTTATATTTCACCATTTACTATTACCAAACCGAATTTACACGTTTAAAATTTTTTAAAGTGTAATAATAATTAAACTCAATTCATATCTTGAATATTCGAGTACCATACAACTACCAACAATTGAATTATAAAATAAACATACAATTTACATAATTATGTATGTACACATTTAGAATATCATCAACTTGGATAAAGTTTATACAGTCGTCCTTGGACAACTACAAAATATATGGTATTCCTAGTTTCAAAGTACATACAATTCAATTTAATAAATATTTTATTCGTAACATATTGTTTTCCAATGTTACTCTACTCCGCGTACTCCAGTTCCAGTTTGAGATATACCAGCTCGGCATAAATTTTCCAATAAATTCCTTGGGTACTAAGCGAACTCGTAAATAAAATTGGAAAAACAAAAGAAAGAATCTCCAAAGAGGCATGAAAAATTTACCCGACAGCTGTCACCGCATTCCAAAACAAAAAATAATTTTGCTCCGTATAAAATATAAAATGCAACAGCCAACCTAGTATAGATAAGTGAATGCTTCCTTTACCACGAAAAAATATCCAGTTTTATCGAGAATTATAACATCAGGAAGACCCAGTTAACGGATGAGCAAAATTTTATAACAGTCGTAAAACGTAGCAATGAAAATTTTTAATTAGTGACATCACATCAGTAAGATCAAAGTACGCGAACGATATTTTTATAGCTTTATATTCGCATTTTTGACTAAAAAGTAACATATATGTATAAAGTTACATGACGGCTTTTATTATCCTTTTATTGTTATATCAATCTGCTTTTATTCACATAATTCGACAATGACGTAATATCTGTACCGCCGTCAAATGTGTATGGACTGATCTTCAACTTTTTACTACCTCCGCACCCTGTCCCTTGCTATGCGGTGTTGCCGCTTCTTCATAACTTAGCTTTATCAACATTACCCCCGAATTACCGACAGTGTAGAAATCTTCAGTCCATATTTATTTGACGGCAACTATAGTAAAGTTATATACAACGAGGTTATTTCTTGTATTTTGTATTTGTAACTAATTAAAATTGTGACATTTAGATCTGTTAGGCAACATTGCAGTTAATATTTTTGACGCCTTGTTGTAGTCGTTAACCAACAGTATACCGTGTTTTTAAACTATAGACAACACTCGACGAAGTCACATTTACACAGCTAGAAGTTACCAAAAAAAAATCACTAGATTTATTTGGCGGGAGAATTGAAATGTTAAAATGAAGGTCACGTCAGCATTTATACTTTCCAGGTTATATTTTCATTAACCAAAACTATTATAGATAATCTACTTAATTTATTCATATAAAATCATAAATACATAACTTTTAATTATAAATTAATTAATTGCATTATTTTTTTGTAATTCCTTGATGAAAAAGTTATATATTTGTAAAAATACTATTAACTCTTGGTTTTATGCATTGCATCACATAAATAAATAAATATTTATTAAATATACCTATGCCCGGTTGCACCGTCGTTTCTTAAATTTACACTTAATAAAACTGAACTTACATTAAGTATCACTTAATTTTTATCTACTGTTGCACACATATATTTTTTAATAACCTTAAGTACGTGTAGTTTATATATTTTTAAGCTTGTTAAATTGTACTTTTAGTAACAAGAAAAATAAAATTTAGGGATTTTTCATAGTTGATTTTGTTTCTGTCACGGAACGTTTCTGTCAGAGTTTGGATGTTATATTGGTAAGTTCGATTCAAATAGAATTATAGCTTTTAAAATTGAAGTACAATTAAATATATTCATTGTTTTTAGCAAAAATGGCATCAGATGAAAAAAGAAGGAGAATACGAAGTGCTAACTACACAAGTAAAACATTGAAAGAAAAATGAATGCAATACTTACATGTCGTTATAAAATTCAATACTATTTTCTATTAAAATCAGCAATTCCAATACTGTACATTTGGTTAATCGAAACCGTTGAAAAAAAGCATGATCAGAAAGAGTATGAAAATGATCAGATCTGTCGTATATTTGTCTTGGTATTCCGTATACAATTAAATCCAACGCTTCTAAATCGTCATCATCATCAATAAAATCAATAACTTCCATGATTCTGATAGAAATTAAAAACGTTTGCAATCAATATAATCTCACTACTTACTTAAGTGCAAGATAAACTGTCAATTTCGGAGGCTTAAATTTATGGAAGCCTTAAGATGTTTATGGAGAGTTTAGAGCACGGTGCAACGAAATAAAACTAAACTTAAGGCTAAACTAAACTTAAATTCTTAAGTGGTATCGGTGCAACTGGGCACTAACCGATCAATTTCAGTTTGACGTTTCAATTACGTTTGAAGGTTAACTTGAAATTTAGTCTGGTTAAATGCGGCTTCACGAAATAGCGCAGCAGCCAATCACAGGCTTTGATTTTCTCACTAGAATTTCTAGTTACTGTCTATAGTTTAAAAACAGAGTATAGTAGGTAGTGTAAACCAAAAGATTAATTTGCAGCGATTTATAAAAAGTATGAGGCAAGAATTTCTTTAATTTCGTTGACATTTTCACAAGTCCAATTTTACCTTCCATAATGTACCTTTATTTTGCACCAAATTACTAGCGATTTGGATAGGTATACGACTATGTTAATAATTGCTGAAAGAGGGATTTAAATTCATAAATTCTTTTTTATTGTGAGAATTCATTAGCTATAACCACGTTACTAATTCGATAACATTATAAACAGGACTATCATCATATATCATCTAGTGTAACTGTAAAAAATACATAATACTCGTAAATGGTCTAAACATAAAAGCTTTTTGGAATTTTGAAATTAAAATCCAGTTTTATTAATCTAGATATGGGGAAACCCGTTACTTTTAGGAAGAATTTGAAAACAAAACTATTTTGTAAATAAATTATAGCAAAAGAATTGTACAGTCTGAAACATTTGTGTACAAATCTCCAGTACATGTTTTTTGACAGCAACTATACATAATACTTAGCTGACCTGTCCGCCATATTGAAGCTAAAATAAACATTATAAATTATGAAATAAAAGTAGAATTTGAAAGTTTATGTAGTAACTATTTATACTTCTCGCCAAGAGAGGTATTGGAATCATGCTAAAAATCGCATATCCAGATTTTAGTGGATAAACACGTTTAAGTTCCCTATAATCCGATTATAACATTTTTACGACGATGTCCGTGTGTGTGTGTGTGTGTGTGTGTGTGTGTGTTTGTGTTGGAACCACGGTTTCTAAAATAATATAATACTTAAAATATATATATATATATATATATATAATTGCAGTTTCGTCAATCTGACATTCCTGGGAAGAGCTGATCAGATTTTGGTAACAATTGGACAACCGGAAGTAATAGTTTCTGTAAGAAAATCTTCTAAATATAATTGTTTGGAAATTTTTGTTATTACAAATATTGAAGAACATAAAATTCTCCATCTATATTCACTTATAATTTTTATTATATCTTCTATAGATTTAGAGATAAAGACACTTTAATAGATATAGAATAATCTAATTCTAATGTAATACATCGCAGAGGTTAAGGTATTAAGGAAACCAGTTGACAAATTCAAATGTTTATAACATAGTATTGTTTATAACCCGGTTCCCCCAGGTTCGCGACCAGACACTCAGGCACGTGGCCACGGGACCCCATTGCATATATCCCTCAGAAATACCGCTAATCTTGTAAATGAATTGGAAGAATCTCTGACATTTAGGAACTTCCTCGTACAATGAAAAATAGATATAATTAGAATTGTATGTGTGCAGAAAACATGTTATATACAAAAAAAAACAATATTTGGGTAAAGTTCTGTAATTTTAAAACGACGGTTCGATAGCGAATACTTATATAACATGAAATGGAAATGGCGAGAGGTCTTGTGCTGGCCACAACAGATTTTTTTTTATAATTAAAAATAACTTCCTTATTTAAATGCAAATGAATACAAATATTACGGAGGATATTATTATGAAAAAATATAATGGCGGACGGGTGAGCTAGGTATAATATTCTAGTTCTAGTAGCTGCATCTGTACCGTGGAACCAAAAAGGACGTTTATCATAGGTCATTCGTGGTTAAATATTCTTAATTTTCTTTGTGATTAATATAATAGCTTTTCACTAAATCACATACCCGCATATATGATAATAAAGTCTTATTAATCCCCTATTAAAATCTCCTCTACGAAATACATTCCTATTTATTTATCTTATCATAAAACCGCATACATGTATGATTTAGTGTTAATAGAATGCTGTATACGTATACCAGCAATTACAGAAACAGCGGGGCTCGAAGTAAATCCTTCTTACAACGCCATCTTAAATACAAATATACCGCGCGGTGCTGAGACAGGGTAATGTAAATAGGATTAAGAGCTGAATTATTTTCTCCTCTAGAGCTTTACGACGCTAGGAATAGAAAACCTATGGCTATGGCTTTCAGGTTATGTCACAAGTATTGTGATTTACACAACAAAAGACCTAGAGTACGGTTTGTGGTTTATGGTGATCATAATGGAGTTATAAGCAGCGAGACTAAAGCAAATTTTATGTGGAAGAAACGGTACATTACAGAAAAAAATCTCTGAAATAATTAAAGCAAATGTAATAACTAATTAAATAATGAAGAACACATTAATTACCGTGCTTTTTTAACTTCCGTCACCTTTAGGTAAGGAAGGTATTGTCTTTGGTCAAAAAATTCGGTGGTGAGTTTTTAATGAATAAGCACGTTTTAGGGTCCCTACAATACAAATATACCATTTTTAAGATGATGTTTGTATGTATGTGTGTGTGTATATGTGTGTCCGTGTGTGACAAATTTTTCTCCGACGATAACTCCAATACTACAATTCTAAAATTTATAATTCTTTCGTATTCCTCTTCTGTACAAGTACAACCATATGAAGAGTTGATTAGATTTTGGTTATAATTGATCCACCGGAAGTACCCTTATTTGAAGTTTCTAACAGTTTTTCTTTAAAAAACGCAGTTAAATATTATTTTTTTAACTTTTCGTTATTATACATATTAAAGAAAATATTTCTCTCTATACGGTTTGATTATACATTTTCCTTCTTATTCAATAGATGTAGATTTAAAGAGTTATAAAGGAATTAATTTTCAAAAATTAGTCAGCTTTGCTATTTATCATGGAAACAGCTGATACATTCAAAATTCTAATTGACAGATGTGTGTTGCAAGTGCAAAACCAAATATGGAAAGATGGGATGAAAAATTAATATTTCATAGTGGTCCTCTCAAGTGACATGCAGTGAAAGGTTAAAAAGAAGATGGAAAGACTGTATCGCAGAAGACTTGAGAAAGGAAGGACTGTGTGAAGAATATGCGTTGGACAGGAATGAGTGGAAGAGAAGAGGAAACAGCGACCCCTAATAAAATAGGGGAAAGCTGAAGAAGAAATGAAGGTAGTGTCAAGTGCATTTTACTTAGTGTGTGTTTATGTGATAATTTTATTGGATTTGTAGTACCTTTTCAAATGAACTTTTGGTATGGAATTTGTAAAAAATAGTATGTGTTCGTGTTCGATTTTCCATGATATTATATAGAATCTGTTCCAAGGACCTTTTGGTATGGGATTTGTACAAAATACATCGAATTGACGGAAGGTCTTGTGCTGGCCACAACAGATTTTTTTAACTTGTTTCATTAGGAACATGACCGCACTGATCAGAGTGTAAAATGAAGTTTCTTTAAGTTATTACTATAAAAGCGTAATTTTTTTTATAAATTATTTAACACTACAATTTTTACTACATTTTATTAATTACAATTAGCAAATTTTACAAAATTTAGTGTTGATTTTCACACTAATTTATTTCACCGCTTACCAAATCGGTTTTTACACGGCTAATATTTCCTAGAGTATAAATTTGAACGAAATATGTTTTATTAAAAGTTATTTAAGATTTTGAATTTTAATGAAATGGTGTAAATTTTCCCAATCACAGATCAAAATGCTGACAATGCTATCTACTGTTGAAACGCAGAGACAACATCGCTTGTGCCAGTTGTTTGGTAGACGGTGTGAGGAGAGGTTTGTTTACAAACAATAGCTAAATGTAAATAAATTATGATCACGGCAATATCCATTGCTGGCTGTGCCAATCTGCTTTGTACACAAATATCCGTAATGATGCTGCCATAATCATACCGCAAACCGCTGTTTGCCAGGCTTCACTTCACGGGTACTCATTGCTGGCGTGAAGAGTGCATCACAGGGTTCACTTTGTGCCAGGGCATCGAACCCGAACCTGAACCGAACCAAAACCGAAACCAAACCGTGACATTTTACGGAACCCAAACCGAGAACCGAACCTCAGATATATTTTTAATTGAACCTGAGTCGAAACCGAACCGAGTATTAAAATTCAGGTTCGGGGTTCAACTCCGGCTCAGGTGAATTTTTAGTTCGAAAAGTAAATACAGCCGATAATCGACGTCTTAGGCGGCTGCGTTGCTGTCTGGGCTGACTTTTCGTGAAAATTGTGTTCATTGCTTGTTGCGTTTTGTGTAAATTCCGGCTCTCATTTTACATTATTTCGAACCTGAACCGCGAACAAAACCGCAAATTTTATTAATGCTTGAACCAGAACCGCACCCGAACCCATCTTTCAAAAAACAAATTAACCTGAACCTAAACCGAACCCAGTTTTTGGCGGGTTCGATGCCCTGCTTTGTGCCATTTAAAATTGGAAAAATATTATTTTATTGTACTTGTATTTTAAAGGCAATAATACAACTTGACAAAACTTACAAAATCAAACATAAAAATTAAGAGTAAGGGTCAGGTGACATCATCAATGTCGTAAATGCAACTTCCGCTTTACAGTACACTCGTGTTCATAATTGTATTAAGCAAAAAATATATAAATGTTTTTTTTTTATTTTTCTCTTTTTTTAGTACGAGTATAATATTAAAATTGTTATATGTAAATTATATTTTTGCCCTCCTGAAGTGTAATGAGAACTTTACAATTGTATACACAGAAAGTGTAATCTACATTTTACGCTTACTGTGTTGTAACTTGTCTAACTATGAGGTAAAATAATCAAAATACACTGGACGTTTATGGGCATTTAGAAAAGAAATCATCTTTACTATAATAAAGTTCATGTAAAAAAGTACTACCTACATAAGTTATTTTTTTACTTTAACATTTCTTATATTTAAAATTAATTTATATATACCAAAATCACGGCAGCGACATCTGTCATTATTGTAAAAATCCGCCGTTACCGACATAGTCACCGATCGATATACCTGTCAAATATGCTAGGCGAACATTGCTGAAATGTCAAATATCGCCACCTACCTATTATTTATTACGAAGAAAACATGAGCAAATAAATATATTATCAGTCATAAACAACGTCTATTATTACAAATAAATTTTTGCTAGAAGAAGTACTCTAATGAAGGTAAGTAAAATCAAATTTGGAAATTGACTTAACCCAAGTATTTTATACTAACCCTTTTCAGAAGTACAACCTATCTCATTAAAAAATGTGATTTTCATTTTCGTCGGCCAAAAAATTTGATACAATTCTCGTGCGTGAAGTATTTTACAAAGCTCCAGCTAATTAGGCACTCGCCTTAAGGGCTCGTGCCTTAAACAAAGTTGGCGCGCTGTAAAATACAACTTACACGCTCTAGAATGTAAATAACTATTAGTAAAATAACCAGCAAAAGAATTTTTTGATGATACGAACAGTAAACTTGAAGATGAACCTTTTTATTATTAATAAATCTCTTTCTAATTCGTTACTGTTTGTATGAATTTTTATTCAATTACGCTGATTGCAAATAAGAGTACAAAATTAGAGACAAAATTAGAGACAAAATTAGTGATTTCACGTGAAATTTGTCGGTGAAATGTTTGGAACAGTTTGCGATGTGGGAGGAATAAATTATTTTGTGGGGACAAGTCCATGAATAATCATGAAGATGAATTTTAAGAGCGAGTCCTTGTTGCTGGGCTTAAGCATCGTAAAGGTGGAGCCATTTGCATAACAGTTGTTCACGTGAACTATTTTATATTAGCGTTATTTCTGCTTAGCTACGCACAATAATTAAACCAGGGACAATTTATACTGCAAATACAGTTTTAAATTGCATTTTTTAGGACTTTTTTTAAACGAGCTCTGTCCTACATCAGTTGACCGTTGACCCACCCGCTTTAATTTCATTTTATTTAGTTAATATATGATATAAATAAAAAAATCTGTTGTCGCCAGCACAAGACCTCTCGTCATTTTCATTTTATGTTATATAAGTATTGTATTGCATTTCGCTATCGAACCGTCGTTTTGTAACAAAAAAATAAAAACAGAACTTTACCCAAATAATGTTTTTTATTGTATTTAACATGTCTTCTGCACATATACAATTCTAATTATATCTATTTTTTATTTTATGATGAATAGGTATATGCAGGTTACGTATAATTTTAAATATTTAATTAATAAAACCATAAGAAAGATTAAATGTACTTCCCAGAAAAAGCTTTCAGAATGTAACTAAAACTTTTAATTTTTGTTATTTGCAAATTATGTTATAAACATTTGAATTTTTCAACTGGTTTCCTTAGTGTATAGAGATTCACGGGCTTGGCTTGAAGCTTGAAAGCTTGGCTTGGCTTGGCTTGAAAAAGCTTGAAAAATCAAGCCAAGCCTACTGTTCAAAAAAGCTTTATTTTTCAAGCCAAGCCAAGCTTCTGTTTCATCAAGCCCAAGCCAAACCAAGCCTAACATTAAAAAAAGCTTGAATTTTCAAGCCAAACCAAGCCTTCGACTGTCAAGTAGCTTGGTGGAAAACAAGCTTTTTCAAGCTTTTCATAAGAATTGTTGACGAGGCCGGCAAAACCGTAATTTTATGGAGGTAATGGCACAGTTTTGAGAATTTCTAAGAACTGGGATTCCCAACAGTTCAGTAGGCTTCATCGTCCTTGTTATACACGGATCACTTATTTTCACGATCTGAACTACCTAATCGCACACTTTAATTCGCGTATATAATCAAGTTCAAAATAAATTTGTATATTGAAAAAGTTTTTAAATAGATAATGATATATTTATATAAAGTATTTTTTTTAATTCTTATTATTGTTAAGACTAAAGTATTTTATATGAAAACTATTTAATTAGATACTTAAAGTAAATGGAATAAATTATAAACACATAGCTTTTAGAAATTAGCATTTATTTTCAAACGAAAAGAATTATTTTTAAATTGATCTGATTATATTTCCCAACTAAATAATATTCATTAAAAATTTAAGTATATAACTAGATTATAAAGACCAAGCATTAAGCTTCAATAAATAATATTTATTATTCCGGTTTCAGGATATTAAGCCTTTGTTTACATATACAAAATATTCAGCCCTATTTTTTAAGGAAGCTGTTAAGTCTTAGCAACCAATGAAAACAAATGTAAAGCCAGTCATTTTCATATTTTTTTCAGTGTTCGCAATTATTATACGGTATCTGCCATGTTGCTAAAGACATAACAACTTTCTTACAAAATAGGGCTGATATTATATATTAGACCATACAAATGCAAATAAAATAAAATGAAATTATAATGCTCATACGTTAGTGTATCGTTCATAACACGATTTACTTAATTCTAAAATAATAAACATGATGATTAAAGCACTAAAGTACATAATTTGAATATTTGTCATACTGACATATTATGTCAAAATAATTGTTCTGTTTATCATGACATTTTGAAAGTAGCATATATGAAAGAATTTCTGAAAATGACTTATTAATAATGTTTTCATTTTCTCAAACCGATAAACTATTGAATAAACCACGGAATTATGAATCATTATCCTTAGATGCTTTAAGAGCTCGGCTTTTAAACTGACAACTGCGGTAGTTATGATACATAACAATCCTACGTATATTAATACATAGCTATATTGCACTACTTATTACAAATAAATAATTTTGGAGCAGAGTACAAATTAAAAGAAATAATAATATACTCAACACCACAAGGTAAATTGAGTGACTACGTATGATGATGATAAATATCATAGTTGCATTTTAATAAATGTTTGCAAATGTTATTTTTTTTGTCAGCAGTAGATTTACAATGTTTTGTTTTTCTAGTAGTTCCGAATCATAGAGACGAGAGAGTTTGTGTTTGTGAAAATGTATGTAAGATTTCAATGCTATTGTTAGCACAGCCCCTAATATTACCCCTTGCCTGTAGCAGGTATAGGAGATAATAAAAATGTAAACCGACAAAGAAATTATTCTCTTTTAAACATTTCCTTGATTCAAGTTTCCCTTGTTTATATGCACATGCATTAAATAAATAAATACATATAAAATAACGGGATATTAACTAGTTTTGAGTGTGCCAATTTGCTTTTATTTGCAAATTTTGGTAATTAAAATATATCCGTATTGTTGAGGGTACTTTTGTTCTATTCGCAAATTGATAATAATTACGGTAATTATATATACAAGATACCTACTTAACTTTACATGATTTTGTTCTGAAAAATCAGTACAAATTTTATAGTGTTAAAAATAGAAAGAGACAAATTTTTGTCTCACCAACGAACAACAACAAAATTTCTAGGAAATCCCTGTCAGTAAGATTTTATTATTTCCAGATGTATTTGAAGTATAAAAGGGATACTAACAGGTCAGTTTTATCCCATTGTATAGGTATATTCCAGAATTATGTATAATATACTTCTTTGAACACAGATCTTGAGTATTTGGAGTATTGTTTGTTTTACCTTTTTTAACATGGTAAATATGAACTAATTTTAAAAATGACAACCAAATTTTTTTTATATGTATAGGTATGAGAAAATAATTCATTAGTCGCGTGACACGTTTTCCTCAAATCAGTATTTAGAATCTCCCTAGTTAAATTCTTCGAGTGAATAAACATTCTTAGCTCACATATTTTATTAAATTTTGACGAAATAATAATAAAAACAATTGTAATATTTAATTTTGACAAAATAAAAAACTAATCAGTTAGTATTTAGTAGGCTGTGCGTGATAATCGTCGATGATAGACGTCAAGTCATCTATTTAAAAAGCATTATTGTCTGTTATTTGTGTGGTGAAAAATAATGAAAATGGCTGATAATATCTAATAAATACTGTGGTGAGTGTTATTTTCGTGTCTAAGATAATGTTTATTCATGAGAAGAAAGTTTAGCTCACGAGCCCGTAAAGGCGAGTGAGTTAAATTCTTCGAGTGAATAAACATTCTTAGCTCACGTGGTTTATACAATATTTTATTCAATTTTGACGTAATAATAAAAATCATTATAATATTTAATTTTGACAAAATAAAAAACTAATCAGTTAGTAGGCAGTGTATGACAATCGTCGATGATAGACGTGAAGTCATCTATTTAAAAAGCATTATTGTCTGTCATTTGTGTCGTGAAAAATAATGAAAATGGCTGATAATGTCTAATAAATACCGGGTGAGTGTTATTTTTGTGTCTGATGTTATTTTAAATGCATAATTTTTGTTACAAAGTGAGTTAAAAAAAAATGTAAGAGTGATTCAAAAAATTTTAATTCACTTGTGCATAAAATATTACTTATAGTTGTTGCTATTAAGTTAATAATGACAGTTTAAAACGTCAAAATTGAATAAAAAATATTATATGTGCTTGTGAAAATGCGTTTGCGCATGAGCATTATAAAGCTTGAAAGCTTGAAAAAGCTTGAAAAGGCTTGAAAAAGCTTGATAAAGCTTGATAAAGCTTGAAAATCAAACCAAGCCTAAAAATTGAAAAGCTTGAAATTTTCAAGCCAAGCCAAGCCTCGTGTCCATCAAGCCCAAGCCAAGCCAAGCCCAACATTAAAAAAAGCTTGAATTTTCAAGCCAAGCCAAGCTTTTTTATTTCAAGCCAAGTAGCTTGGCTTGGTGAATCCCTATTAGTGTAGTTTAGCCTACTCGACTTATTACATGCCGTTATTCTAATATTATAGCGTGTTTATCTCTAAATTTATAGAAGATATAATAAAATATTAGTAATATCAAAAATTTCCAAAAAATAATATTTAGAAGATTTTTTTTTCAGCTCTTCCCAGGAATGTCAGATTGAGAAATTCATAGTTAAACAGGTCTTAAGTCTTATAGTTTTGGAGGAATTGGCCCTCCAACATCCATCCATACATACACACACACACACACACACACACACACACACACACACACACACACACACATGCAGACATCATTGTAAAAATGTTAAAATCGGATTCTAGTGATCTTGAAACGTGCTTTTTCATTAAAAACTGGATATGTGATATTTAGCATTATAATATAATTATAATAATACCTCTCTTAGCGAGAGGTAGAAACATATAAATTATCGCCAATTTTTATTAATATTACAGATATTTTATAATTGTAATGCCAAGATATGTTTTCTAAAATATTTTATTATTTTAATGTAAACTAAAATCATGTGTAATTTTATCAACAATTCAAGAAAAACTGAAAAAAAATTCAACAATTTTAACCCATAAGATTGTGATGTTTTATTAAAAAAAATGTTAAAAAGAATTACAGTAGTAATTTACAATAAAAAAGAGACGTTACCCAATATTGATAAATAAAATGAAATTAATACATTGATTTGTTTTACTGTTATATCTAAAAATTAATAAAATTACCCCTTAATTTTAAAATAAATTTTAATTAAAACTAAATACGTATTTTGAGAACTAAGTTCTCATCATCAGTAATAAGAATATAAGAAAAGTTAAACAGAATAGCCAATATTACTCAACATTTCAACCATCCTTTGCAAAACAATTATATCTTGTGAATTTCAAACTAGTTTATAACTTCCTTTTCTAAACACACCTAACTAATCACTGATTCATCATTGCCCGTTTTTTTCTATGGCGAGGTCCCAATGGCGAAATCATGATTAAAATACTTCCTAAAAAAGTCATCTCTTAATGCATTCACATTATGAAATTTCTTTTGGAAAGTTCGATGGCTTTTTATTTTCACAAATGCCTGTTGTGATTGACAGGCCCGCCCAACGGTGAGAAGAGAATCGAAGAGTGCGTTGAAATCGTCCGTGTGTTGTTCTTTGCAAATGCTAGTATGTAGTATATTTAAAGAACTACGAAAATAGAAGGAAATTTATGCGTTAGAAGAATAGAAATAGAGTGCGACAGCTGTTTGTTTTGGCCTTTGTGAAAAGTTAAACTTGTCACTTGATCTTCAGATTTATCTTGAGCGTTTCGTTTATGGACTTTTTCTAATTTGGTTGTTTAATTTGTACTTTTTGAACTTATTTGGATGTCATAAAGTACTTCTTTAACAAAACTCCAACGTAGTTTCTATTAGGTTGGTAACTAAAATACATACTATTGAAATGATGTAGGTAATAATATAAGTAAATGTCAATCACTGTTATCAACAATCAAATAAAAAATTACTTGTTCCTAATCAATGTTCATAAATTAGAAAATGAAATAAATATTTTTGACAAACGAACCAAAATAGAAAAAATCTGATATGACCAAAACATTACTTCCCGTTAGTTCCACATATATTGTACAAAGTCCATTGTAGAATATTTCTAAGATATTTTTGAAATATGCTGTCACAAAAAATACTTTTTATTTTCGCTTTTAAGCGGAAAAACTACAAATCATTTTTTCAACTGCAAATTAGAGAATACAATTTTTCTAGGGTTTTTTATTTTTGTTACAGTTTGGAATTATAGTTATAGAAATGTTACTGATTATATTGACAATAAACAAAGCTATTTGTTACAACAAGAAAAATAGTCTATTTTTACGTATTGAGTGCGGAAAACTAATACTTTTCCGTACTGAAGTACTTTTCCACACAGAGCGCGGAAAAATAATTCTCTTATAGTAGTGGCAACAACTATATAAGAGCTACGTGTCGTGCTGTAAGTCAAAACCGAAAAGTTAACCAACCAATTTGCAAAGGAATAAACAAGCAATGTACAGGTATAAAAACAGGGATGTATTCAGTTTTATATCAATTTATTTACAGAAAACTCATTATTACTGAAAATTACTGTTACATTTTCGTTTTTATAGATAGGTAGTAAATAAAAAAAAAATAAGATTAAGTTTAAATTTAAATTCACATAATTTAAATATAACTGAAATCCCTATTCGCGAATGAAGAAGAGGAGGAGCTTAGCACGTGACGTAACAATATGGCCGGCTTAAGGTAGATGCTTCGTTTCCCGCAACTGTCTATTCTTAGATACTGCGGTCTTTGAAGTGCATAAGTAACATTAATATTATATAAAAATAATGGGTGGAATTCAGTGGGTTGTATTAAAGTCTGTATTAAAGCTTGTATTAAGTATATGGCAACATTGTAATATTTCCCAAATCTATCAATGAGATTCAGTTGTGATATAGAAATTTTACCGCAGGGAAAAGTAATACAGATATCCTTTATTCAAATGAAGAAGTATAATTGTAAATGGAAGGTGTAAAAGGAAACTTGCCAAAAAAATAGCAACATTAGGTTAGAAATATGTCAAATTTTATGTGTCATCAGGTGTGTCACATTTCATACCTCAATGTTAATGAATTTTAAAATATCTCAATCCTCTTTTTGATCAGTTTTGATATTTGTCCTTTTTTATCGTAATTGTATGGCTTTCTTACTTCTATTAATAATATTTTTTTTCTTTATTTGATCCTTTGGTCTCTCACTTTTTTCTGACAGGTATTCCAAAGTTGCCAAAATATTTTTGACAAAGAACTGTTTTAGCTTAAAACACGCTAATACAACCCACTGAATCTCACCCAATGTTTCTAGTATAAATAACATTTTAAATTTTGCGAACTAGTCCTTTTATCTAAAAATTATGATAGCATTCACTGGAATTTTGAATTTAAATGATTTGAGTCATTGTTTTCTTGAATCTACATAATACTGCACTATTGCAGTCTTTGGATGATTAATGGAGAGATAAGTATTATTATTTCATTGTCATTTTTGTGCAGGTAGGTCTACAGTTTAGATTTCATTACGAAGTATTTTAATAAAGACACGCAGTAATTATTATCTTGTAGTTATACCCAGCAAAATATAATCTTTCTTTACAAAATGCAAGGAGCACGCATATTTTTTCTCGGTTCCTTTCCCATTTTTAAAAGATGAATACATTTCTGTCGTCTACCAACTACTTCAAATTGGCAAATTTCTCTAATAATTTTTTTCATAGATTTAGGTTCTTGTTTACGGGAAATTATGAAAATTAATTATTTCTGAATTTCCGAGTGCTAATGACATACATCCGTTAAACGCAACAAAAACGTGTTGAAGTTTTAGATTTTGTTGCTATACATTATTTCGCGTAAGAATAGCGTTGGTTTAGTTAGGGATGTAAATTCTACCTTTTGATTGGTCAGAATATAAACCTAGTTCACAAAAACGAAACAAATATCACTTGTCAGTTGTAAAATAAAATCTACAGAATTAAGTGATGTTTAACCATATATTTTGCTGCAATTTTTGATTTTGACATTTTTACAGATAAATTTTTTTGTTATTGACAAAGCTTGGTTTCACAAATTTAAATTATTTATTTAATGTACGTAAAAACAGTCGGCTCTTAAGAACAATCTACTATTTTCGTACGTAAAATGAAGTACCTATAGCCTACAAATTTCACTCCACTCGTGACTTATTTGTTAAATAAGTGACAGAAACGATGCATTCGCCGCTACCTCGGCTAGGACTTACTACCATGCACTAGTTCATATTTTCGCCGCTAGACGTCATGTCGCTCTATTTCACTAGCGAATCGAGCTATTAATAGCTTCCACGCCCCTAGTTCTTATATCTTTGCGTCTACTATACCATATGATTAATGAGACAAACGATTTTTCCATTGATAATGATAATATAAAATATTAAATAAAAATTATTCAAAATAACTTTATTGACGTAACATAATATGTGCGTAAATAATAAATATACTTGTTGGATTGTCGTGAAAAAAAAAAAAATTATAGAATTCAATCCTGGGTCCAACTTTTGTGTTAAGGGATTTCTTCATAGTTTGAATGCTGATCCTGCTAGTTAAAAAAATCTGTTGTGGCCAGCACAAGACCTCTCGCCATTTCCATATTAGGCTATATAAGTATTGTGTATATTTAACATTTCTGGTACACACAAAAACACATATCTTCTTTATAGATTTTTTAATTCATTTTATGAAAAAGGTTTCTAATTTTCGTGATTCTTCCAATTCATTCATTAAATTGGCGATTGGCGGTATTTCTGAAGTGTACCTAAATGTAATTTATGTATCTATAATTATAAATATTTAATAAAATAATAAAATATAAAATAAGAAGTGTTCATTTTACTTCCCAGAAAAAGTCATCAGTAATATTTATGGTTTTTTGAAATTGACATTTATCTGTCAATTACAAACATTTTAATTTTACCACTTGTTTTCCATTGACTGTAAGATACATTACAATCTTCAACTCTATAGAAGATATACTTAATAAAAATTTTAAATGAATCGAATAGAGATTTTTATATTTTTTTAATATTTGTAATAATATTTTGATATTTTTAAGAAACTAGTACTTCCGGTTGTCCAATTGTTACCAAAATCTAATCAGCTCTTCCCAGTAATGTCAGAATGAGGAAACCGCAGTTAAACATGTCTTAAGTCTTATAGTATTTGAGAAGCCGTGGTTCTAATATCCACTTACATACATACATATATATATATACACACACACACACACACACACACACACACACACACACACACACACACACACGGACATCATCGTAAAAATGTTATAATCGGAATCTAGGGACCTTAAAACGTGCTTATCCATTAAAAACTGGATGTACGATTTTTAGCACGATTCCAATAGGTACCTCTCTTAGCGAAAGGTAAAAATAAACTATAAAAAGCCGTAGTGATAATAAATATATTATAAAATCTAAATTAAGGTAAATAGTGCTATATAAATTCATTAGAAACAAAACATTATAATCTGAAGTAATAAAATTGGCAATGAACTTCATACGATATTTCTTAATTAATTTTATATTTTATCCCATTTCCTATCCATAAAATCAACTTTATTTCTGCTTCGCCACTTAATATTACTGATTACTACTTGGTACATTAAACAGAGAGATATTTACTCCGTAGTTATAACACAACACAAATTTTACGATACTTCCTAGAACAATATCATTCCAGCGGAGGTTATTATGAAGTATCGCGTGCGTTAACACACACTCTGTGTGTTACACTCATCGCTGTAGCATAATTAAACAAATCTGAATATAACTACAGCGCCTGCAATGTCATTTGAGCACAACTCGAGTATTCATTAAGTATGATAACATAACCTAGCTATATTATAATGACATGCGGCTAGACCATTCAAAACTCCACCATGGAGTCTGAAGAGGAATTTGTGCTAAGAGATGTTAACAAGATTCTAGATGAAGTGAGATTGTGGTTCATGTGGTAGATTTACTAGGTTTACATCTTGAGAGATGTAAATTATATTATATATAATACGAGGGTTGTACAGTATTCATTGTCCCTAACATGGTAGGCTTTGAAATATTTTCTTCATAACAACAGTAATTGTTTATTGTTTATCTGTTAAACCAAGTGCCAAATTTGATTATTCTAGTATTAATAATTTACAAGGCTTCATAAGATGTCAGCAAGATGGATATAGTCTGGACGATTTATCTTAGGAATGCAGGTCGATTCACAATGGGCTACTTGCGTGGTACTGAAAATCCGATTTCTGTCACTATATACGTAATGTTATATTGAAAACATATATAAAAATATAAATTTTATTTTGAAATAATTATTTGTTTTTTACTAAATTAAGAAAGAAATTTTTCTGTGACGTCTTTATATTGAACTGGGGAGGGAAAGCATGTTTAAGAATGTTATCAATAGATGGCATGCCGTGCGAGAAAGTTTTAATTTGAATTTGACATTAATTCATTTTTCTCTCTCTCTGGTCTCTCAAATACATTAATTACTTTATAAATAAACACATAGGTAATTACTTGTAATTTAAAATATCGATACCAAAAAGATAAACTAAAATACTAACCTCCAAACTATTGTTGAAACGTCAAACAGGTGATCTACATTACCCGCACAAACATACCATTACTATGGGACAGCACCACGCTTGGCTTTGCGACTATTCATTGGTGCAGCGTAATTACCTAATTAATAAAAATTTTGTCAAAAGAGAAAATATGGGTAGCAAGTTTTTACCTTCTCTTCAAAAATATTAAATGAAAAAAAAGGTACGCAAGTAGCCCATTCCTACGATGCGGTATGTTAAATATATACTTTTTCTTAGATACCGCAATGCGTTAAAAGTAAAATAGTGATTTTACGACCTTTTATGACCTTACACAATAGAAAAACATTCCGAACCGCACGATTTATGACACTTATATTCAAGCAGTTCTCTTTGCACATAGGCGTGCATAAATTTTCTTACTGGCAATAAGAAATCTACAAATGATTCAATTTTTTTGAATATTTATTTCAGATATTACATTATAACATGTTAGTAAAGTAAACGTATTGACAAATATTTATATTTTGTAGCTAGTAGTAAACTTGTAATGTAGATACATTATAATATAAGCTAAAATCTGCTCGTAATTATAATCTAAACCTAAAGACTAAGATTTAAACACAAATTACAAGAAAAACCCTTATATAAATTATGCAATGCGATTATTATACGAATAAAATCAGTACATATTATGTATTTTATTATTTTTTTTTATTTGCATTTCGTACTTGGCATTATTATATTCTTATTTTTTTTAAATGTAATAAATAAATTATTAATTTCTGTACTGTTTGAACATTTATTAAATTGATTTTTTTCCGGCGCGCCTATGGTTTTTATACCTTTACCGTAACCACAGAGAAATCCTTTATTACTTCAGCTCGTTAAGTAATATCGTCCAGACTATACCCCAGATATTGGCGCCCGAACAAAAACAAGAGAGCATCACCTCCTCAGAAACCAATTTGGCCTTGTTTAATCAAAATCCAACCGGGCATAAATATTCTGAATTACAGCTAACGAGTTCTGAAATTAAAAAGATTATTCTGTATTACAAGTGACGTTTTCTGAAATAAATTTGACCATTTATGAAAGACAATTTAAAAAATCTGATGTTCTCCAACCTCCCGCTATTTATTTTTTATTAATTTAAATACATACCTACATACTTACTGATGCTGCAAACTACATTAAGTTCCTTTGCATATTTGCTTTATTTACTATTTTCTTTCGAAAATGTCACCATTACCAATTTGAAATAATAGATTCTTTGACAGTGACATTTATCAGTCAGTTACAATTACAAACATTTGAAATATGAATGTGTAACAAAGGAATTGTGTTTATCTTAAGCTTTGGGATTTATAAAAAGGATTATTTTTTAAATTTATCTGTAAAATATATAGAAAAAGTATTAATGTATTAATTTTCATAATCACATAAAATACGAAAAAATGACATTTAATGATATTTTTTGACGAACTGACACATCTTTTTTCTAAACCTATTTAGTACATTAATCAGTAAGACAAATTAAAATGTATATCTCGCTATTGACAATACTGAAAACATAAAAATTACCAATATTAAGCACAAATAATTTAATATTTAAAAGGCAAGTTTAGAATATATAATTAATAAACAAATATTGAGTTAAATCATTTGATATTGGCGGGAATTCCGCCGATCTGGCAACACTGATAATGAGAGTGATCTCTAGAGACGAAAGGAAAATATACAATGCAGCACAATGATGTGATCAAACAATGCCATTGTTGCAATCAATTTTATCATTGTTGTAATCAAGTTTTTTGAAGTACTTTTTTATTTAATATGAAGTTCAGAGAGATATTCTAATATATTAAAAATATAAACAATGTAATTTATGTAGTTTTAAAATTAATGGTAGAAATAAAACATTAGATATTTTCTTGCTCCAGGGGAAAGGGGCAACTGCCCCTTCTTGTCCCCCTCCCCTGACGGAGCATTTAATTGGTCCCTTTTCTCATTGACTGATTAAATTATTGTCTAATGTGCTTCCATACTGACCTAAATTGTTAAATGTATGACACATGTCTAAATTAATCCAATATAATAATTCAATACGAATTTATAATTCCACCAAATATTTTAATCCCCATATAGCACTATTACTTATATTTCCCAAGTTCTGTGTATTGAATTCAGAATACAAATGCACGGTGCATGTACTCGCAGTATATTGCGCGATAAGCAAACAAAACAGGAAATGCAGTAACTCGCGGTAGTAATTCGTATTCAGGAGTGAAATCCGGTTAGATGAGCGAGTTAACATCAATAAATCTTCAGGGTAATATGCTCCGGCGTTCCGCAGCATGCTACAGGCGACTGCTTTCAGTGCTGAAAAGCCTTCAGCGACAGTGCAAGCTACTTTCAGTCCTGTAATTTCACGGGCTTCTTTCATCGTCAAAGCTTGTTTGCAAATTTTTCAAAAGACGGTACAGGTATTTGCAATCAACTTCTTTCACAATTTCAGATGTATATGTTGTTGATATTTTTGATAACTTGAACTTGGTGTATACATACTTGTGTATCGTTTCAGTTATGGAGCAAATGATTCTCAAAATTGCCAAAAATTATAAAATATAATTTGCATCAAAATAATACTACAGTGTGTTAAAAAAAACCTAATTCGCAGTAGGCTATGAACTCAGAAACGTATGTCTGAAAATTATTCAATTCAAATGTCAAGTTGTCAAAAGTGATAGTGAAATGTAATATTAAAGAGAAAAGATAATGAAGAAGGATACAGAATATCGCCATTCAATATTTTCTGATTTATTTATATGTTTAAAATAAGGATTCAAGAAGAAAAGCGTTGATTTCTTTAGATAGCATTTTTCACAATATCTCGTGTCAAATTGACATTTAATTAAATACTTCAAATTGACATAGGTTTTTTTTTGTTTATAGCCTATTCCGAATTAGGATTTTTTTAACACGCTGTACTTAATAGTTTGTAACTTTTCTTCATGTGAATAATTCTTCATTTTCAATGATTTCTAAGTCAAACAGAGGGTTCCTGATTGGTAAAATATATCAAATGTGAGAAATACATGTCTGACAGGTAAAATGTTATTACATTTGTTCATGATTTTGGGCTATATTCTCAAATTTCATCATTGTGATATTGGAATAATATATTTATGTCATATCACTTGTCAGTGTCCAGTGTCATGATATTATTTATCAAATTTCATCAAACAAATGCTTTAAATTCGTATTTTCTTATCATGAGCCACCAATATTGTGAACATGCAGTAAATACATATGTATATACAATATTACACTTTCTCACTCATTTATTATTATTATTTTAAATTAAAGTTTATGCAATATTTTTCATAGTGATAAATAATAATAATATATTGTTATTTTTGTAAATAATTAAATAAAAAGATTGACGCCGAAAATAGTCATAAAAAAACTCGCCACTCCTGTGACGTCGGAGTACATACAGTACGTCATTTATAGCCAACAAGTAAACAGTTTACGTTTCTAACATAAATAAATGTAGGCGATAGATTGTCACATGTTAAACTGTATGTACGACCCTGACGTTATATTGTGTTCCAGATCATGTGACTTCTTCAAAATATTACACAAATTTCAATATTTAGATAATTGTAAAATATGTAATGAATATCTCGTTATATTTTTAATACTCTTTAAAGAACAATAAGTCGAATTCAGCACTCTTCTTTAACTAAAGAAGCTTATCTAAAAATAAAAAATAGACACATAAGCATTAATAAGAAAAAGATGCAAGTTGTTTCGATGGTTACTACAGACGATCACTACACTAGTGAAGAGTACTGAATTCGACCCAATATATCTTTTAAAATTTAGTACTTAACTAAAGAAATATCTATTACAAAATTTAATTCTAATTCCTCGGTTATGAACCGAACAAAATAATATGTGCTTATTAAATTAAATGCAGAATTTGCTTTCGTGTTATACAGGGTGTCCCATTTAAGGTACGAATGCATTGGTATCTCGAGAACCATAAGAGCTACGAGGTTGGTTAAATTAGACAAAAGTTGCCCCATTAGGAGGCTATTTTAATGGTGTTTTGTTATTTGCGAAAATAGGCATAGGTCACTAGATACAGGTGAAAATGTAAATTTAGCGATTTTCTTTTTTTGCTTATAACTTTGTTATATGAAATAATACGAGATTCTGGTTTGCACTTTCTTAAGGCACTTTTGTATGGTGAATTTGCAGAAGTACTCAAATTTTTTTTATATCTAACCATTTACGAGTTACTGATAGCAACTTTTATTTTTCATATGGAGGTCATATTAAGCTATGGCATTTTTAAATAGAGATTTTTTTTAGCTTTACAATGATATAAAACAATAATAATTTATTTTTATAATTGACAGAAAAATTAATAAAAAATTTTATTTATACTAAAATTAAATTGAAAAAAGTAAATCGAAGACTGCTATATAAACAACGAACAACAAGAAAGTGCAACAATTGAATTTCTGAATTTTACTTGACAATAGTAGATTATTACGAGTAATAAAAATGAATTTTTCTCGTTGGGAAAAATATGATATGTTGAGTTGTTACATTCGTTGTCAAAGTTCGTTTATTACTCGTAATAATCTACTATTGTCAAGTAAAATTCAGAAATTCAATTGTTGCACTTTTTCGTTGTTCGTTGTTTCCATAGCAGCCTTCGATTTACTTTTTTCAATTTAATTTTAGTATAAATAACAATTTTTGTTAATTTTTCTGTTAATTATAAAAATAAATTATTATTGTTTTATATCATTGTAAAGCTAAAAAAAATCTCTATTTAAAAATGCCATAGCTTAATATGACCTCCATATGAAAAATAAAAGTTGCTATCAGTAACTCGTAAATGGTTAGATATAAAAAAAATTTGAGTAATTCTGCAAATTCACCATACAAAAGTGCCTTAAGAAAGTGCAAACCAGAATCTTGTATTATTTCATATAACAAAGTTATAAGCAAAAAAAGAAAATCGCGAAATTTACATTTTCACCTGTATCTAGTGACCTATGCCTATTTTCGCAAATAACAAAACACCATTAAAATAGCCTCCTAATGGGGCAACTTTTGTCTAATTTAACCAACCTCGTAGCTCTTACGGTTCTCGAGATACCAATGCAATCGTACCTTAAATGGGACACCCTGTATACAGGGTGTTATGTAAGTAAGTGATCAACTCTTAACCCATGGTAGAACTGACCCCAAAGATAGTAAATCTGGCAATAATTTTTGTTTAACATACTTTTTACAAGAACTAGAGGTCTTTAAAACTGACCAATCACGTCATAGTTCAAAACTTTATAGAAAAGTAAAAATCAATGTGTTCTCTGGAAAAAATATTGATTGTCAATCTGACGTTAAATATTTTTTTGCATAGACGTACAATTTATATTCTGTTTTTTTGATTTTCTCAAAATACCATTTACCTTCACCAACCAAGAGTATGCAGACATGCATATGGTTTATAGCGAGACATTACAAAATAGTCGTGCTGTTGTAAGACGGTACAGAGAGTTATTTCCAAATAGACGTCAATGATTTTACGTCATTTGTGACAGGTATCACATTTTTTCCAGAGAACACATTGATTTTTAATTTTTTATAAAGTTTTGAACTATGAAGTGATTGGTCAGTTTTAAAGGCCTCTAGTTCTTGTAGAAAGTATGTTAAACAAAAATTATTGCCAGATTTACTATCTTTGGGGTCAGTTCTACCATTGGTTAAGCGTTGATCACTTACTTACATAACACCCTGTATAAGAGTTCCGAATTTAAGCTATTTAAAAAGCTTAAATTTTCAGGCCAAGGATTTTTTTATATCAAACCAGGCTACATTGGTTTGGTAGTCACCACTTGACGTATTGCAGTAGATAGATATTCACCCCAATTCTGCAAGGAAGTTGTAGTCTTAACAACGTTGCTAAAAATTATAACCAATAGACACAAATGTAAAGGCTGTCATTTTCATGTTTTATCCAGTGTTCGTAATTATTATTGGTTATTTGCTATAGCAATGTTGCTAAGTCTTAACAACTTTCTTACAGAATTGGGGCGAATAATGTTGATTACAAAACTCATTAATTCTGTAATTTAAATTGTGTATGCATTATTTTACTGATATGTCTGCATTGCTTATTATTACCGTTAACAGGGGCGGATTAACAGTTTTGCCGCATGCCGCCCGTAGGCAACCAGAAAATTGCCGCCTTTTTTCAGAAATTTGCCGCCTTTTCATAATTTTAAAATATATTTGTAACAGAACAACAACGTAATTTTCAAATATTAACCAAAGATAATATAGATATTTGAATATCAGAAATGTTAAAATATATCTTTTTTACTGTTTAAACTTTTCGCATGTTTTATTTTTGTTAAAATATAAAAGGGGCTTAAATAGGTAATTTTAAGGCTAAAGTCTGGAAATCCCAACCCTCAAGAATTTTATTTTAATGGTTATATATAGTTGCAAAGGCATTATAAACACGAAATTTCACAAAAATTATGCCGCGGGAAGCAATATTTATAGTGATTTTAACATTTTTTCTGAAAAAAAAAGTATGGTTAAATTTCTATAAAATGAATATATCCATCCGAGTTACGTCAAAATGTGTTCTGTGATTTAGGTTATTGTTCATTAAAGTATTTATTGAAAATTTTCAAGCGAAAAAGTCACATTTTTCACAAACACAGCCTAAAAACTAATAATCATTCAAACGCGAACATAGATAACATATTTATTTATATTACATTATATACGTCAAATTGAGTTTTGTGCGTTAGGTTTCCATTATATTAAAGTATTTTTTGAAAATTTGCAAGAGAAGAAGTCATAATTTTCACAAATATAGCCTTTAGAATAGGTAAAGTCTGACTTTATATTTGCAAAAAAACATAAATACATGCTCCCGCCCATTAATTTTGCATTTCTTTATTTATTTTAGCTAAAGAAGACATAACAAAATGGAATTCCAAGTGGTTGTTCTACAATCCAGGCAATTTTAATAAATGTATTATAATTATCGATAGCATAATAATAACGAGGGTCGCAAAACAAAGTCTGAAACATGAGTTCAATTACTTGGACATTTGTTGAAAATAGAGCGCATATTCCATTTAAAAAAATTGCCGCCCCCGAAAATTTGCCGCCGTCGGCACGTGCCTACTGTGCCTATGCGTAAATCCGCCACTGACCGTTAAGGTTGTTCTTGCATAAATGCACAAATTTATACCATGAAAATATGTTTTCAAAATGCATACTCCTCATTCTCTTTCTCTACTCTTCTAAAAGCACATTACAGTAAATTCACCTCTCATTATCCTTATTTAAGTACATCGCCATGGTAACCGGCATATGACTATCGAACCAGCGGCCCTGCATAACTTCCACTCTACCATAGCAACAGTGTCATTGCCTGTTTGTTTTGACAGCATGTGACAATTAGAGCCAGCCAGCAGTTTACGATTTTGCGCTAACTTCAAGCTGCTGTTGATGTTGGACTTCTGTTAGTGACTTTACAAATTAGTGTGGGAAAATTACAAGATGTCGGAATTAGGAGAAGAGCCTGGGCCAGAGGCAGAGGCAGCACAAGCGCCAGTAAGAGAGTCAGCGCCAGCGCCACTAAAAGAGCCAGAGCCAGGAACAGAACCAGAGCCAGGAATAGAACCAGAGCAAGAGCCGGAGCCGGAACCGGTGACGATGACGATAGTGGAAGAAGAAGCAACAAGGATTTCCGTAGAAGAGGAAGAAACAGATAAATCAAAAGGTAGAAATTAGGTCATTGGAATAGAATTATCAATAATCATTTAAAATGGGAGTGCCACTGAAATATATACTAACTGGAATGCGCGTACGAACCGTGACTGTGAAGCATATTGAAAGCCTACTGCTGGAGTAGTCGGCAAACATCGAGACAGTTCGTGAGTAGATGAAGCCTGCTGCTGGAGTAGTTGGCAAACATCGAGACAGTTCGTGAGTAGTCGGAAATTATTTCGTGTGGCGCATGTTTAAATAAATGAAGCATAATATGAAAACAAAGCGATCAGCTATGATACGAGTTATTCGGCTAGGTTCGGTTCGGCACGAACGTGCGCGAACAGGACCAGCCATTATTGTTCAATGAGCTTCAGTGCAGCGTACGCTGATAGGTAGAGTATGCGAGTTCCAGTTAGTATATATTTCAGTGGGGAGTGCCTAGTTCAGTGACCGCCTGTATAGTGGAGGCAAAGATATAAGAGCTACCTCATGTAGTGCTCGGAATACCGGTGGATCCAAAAGATCACCCGCTCACCCGTATTTCATATATAACTCATATACAGGGTGTCTCTTAAATAGGGGGACATGGCTTAACCACAGATTCCTGAGGCTAAAATAAGACGATTTAACCAAACTTGCTTCTACCGGAAAGTGTACCATTTAGCCAGAATTTAGCTTCAAAGTTCTTTGAAAAAAAAATAATTTTGCTTGTAATAACAGAACGCTTTATTCGATTTGGATGAAATTTGGTATGACAGTTCATATGATTATAACTCATCTTTTAAGGTGATACTTGTTATCATTAGTGAACCACTAGTGTATGAAACTCAGGTTTCCCAACATTGATTAGACCGTAACTTTTTAATGGCATCGCCGATAACGTAAAATTATTTTTTTTCAGAAAGATACATTCAATAGTAAACTTTTCTCTCTCTCTCTGTTTAATTTGTGATATCTCTTACGATTCAGGCAGAAAAAAATAAAACCTGAATGACTGCATCGTGAATTTTTTTAAAATATGTAGATTTAATCTAGCAATCTATACAAATGTCAAACACCTAATTTCTAATGACCGTAACAATTGTTTATGGATTGTCAAAAAATTTCTTCGCAATATTCAGAAACTAGTAACATCCGTTTGTTCGGCCTAATAATATTTTACTACCTTTATTATAAATAACAAGAATAAATATGTTATCTTACTCCTAATCAAGTTGAGAAGATTGACAACTCGTTACTGTCAGTAAAAATTAGGTGTTTGACATTTGGATAGACTGCTAGATTAAATTTATTTTTAAAAAATTCACGATGTAGTCACTCAGATTTTATTTTTTTCTGCCTGAACTGTAACAGATATCACAAATTAAACAGGGAGAGAAGAGTTTACTATTGAATTTATCTTTCTGAAAAAAATAATTTTATGTTACCGGCGTGGCCATTAAAAAGTTACGGTCTAATCAATGTTGGGACACCTAAGTTTCACACACTACTGGTTCACTAATAATAACAAGTAATAATAATAATAATAATAATAATAATAATAATAATAATATATCATCACGGCATATTACCCATTTCTGGGTGTGCCAATCTGCTTTATCGCAGATATCGGTAATGATGATGACATATTTGTACCGTGCGGGCGCTTACCAGGCGTCACCTTACGGGCACTCATTACTGGCGTGGAGAGTGCACCACAGGGGTCACTTTTGTGCCATTTAAAATTCGAAATATTTGGCGTCGGTCGGGATCGAACCCGGTACCCCCAGGTTCGTGACCAGACACTCAGGCACAAGGCCACGGGACCCCATATAATAACAAGTATCACCTTAAAAGTTGACTTATAACCATATGAACTGTCATACCAAATTTCATCCAAATCGTATAAAGCGTCCGATTATTATAAGCAAAATTAATTTTTTTTCTAAGAACTTTGAAGCAGATTTCTGGCTAAATGGTACACTTTCCGGTAGAAGCAAGTTTAGTTAAATCATCTTATTTTAGCATCAGGAATCTGTAGCCATGTCCCCCTATTTAAGAGACACCTGTATAACTTTATTTACAGAAAACTCATTATTATTAAAAATTACTATCGTGTTTCTTTCGCTATAAATAAAAGAAAATAAGATATTGTACAAATTTAATTTCACAATAATTTATACAACAGACTTCTTTTCACCTGCTAATGACACCCGCATCCAAAATTCATCGAACTAGGCACAACCTCTTCATTATAAACTAATGAGCATCTCTAGGTACGTTTTCATTTCTAGCAAATGTATCAAGAGCTCTTGACAAACTGATTTCGAATCCATTTTTAATAATTGATTTATTTTTTATTGTACTTCGTGATGATGTTGGACCTCTATTGGTAACTATACAAACTAGTGAGGGATAGTGAAATGAAGGCATTAAGGGAAAGTGGAAGGAAGACATTGAGGCAAATTGCGAGGCTGACGATGAGGGAAACGTTGATGTGGAAAGATGAGCAGGGGTCGATGGTGGAGGAACCAGCAACTCCGAGGAGTTCCATAGGACCAAAAGAATTTAAAAAACCAAGAGGTAGGAAATAGGTTACTGTAGGTTTGTATATAATTATCAATAATCATTAAACTGGGAGTGTAATTCACTGACCGACTGTAATTCTGACAATTCGAGTTCGTTTTCTTCTCCAAGTTATTATTAAAAAAAAAAAAATTAATTCGCTTGCCGTCAAATAAGTATAAACTGAAGATTTCTACGCTGTTGTCAGTTTACGGGCAATATTGAAAATGCTATATTATGAAGAAGCGGCAACACCGCCGAGCAAGGGAGAGTGCGGAGAAGGAAACAAGTTGAACATCAGTCCATACTCATTTGTTGGCGAGTATAATAATTATAGGAATTCGTTACTGTGTGAGATAGATGACTGATTGAGGCACGGACATTCGAAGTTCGTTTTCGACCAAAGTCAATCTTGAAACTTTAAAATTATTTCCAATTTACAAAGAGCACAATAGTGACTCATGTGGTGTTCCCTTCATGTGACCAGTTGTCTTTCTAAAATCACAGGTTCGAATCCAACCGAAATCACACTTGAAAATTATTCCCAGTTTTTAATAGAGACTGAACTACTCATATGTAATTAAAAAAAATCTGTGAACATAGATTTAAACAACCTGCAATGGGTAATACAAAGCCGTAATGATTTTTTTATTAATCTTTCATTGTACATGTTACACGCTATACCCGAATTCAGGCAATGTTCGAAAAATGTTCTCGGAACTATTTTTGAACAACTGAAAATTCCTAAACCCGAAAAACAGCTACAATGCGTTGTGGATTTATTTAAACTTACAAAGACTGATGGTATATTAATAAACCGTAACATAACGTAACCATTACTAGCATTCTTCAGTTCTGATTAAATAATGTCCATTGAAGTGGAAAAATTCGGGTTTGGTAATTTTCAAGTGTTCAAAACTAGTTCTGAGCCAATTTTTCAGACAATACCTGAATTCGGGTACTAAGTGTAACATAATAATATACACTCTACGAAATACTTTGTAAAATAAATACTAAAAGTGGTTCACATATTTCCTATTCAATAAGATGGAGAAAAACAAAGTTTCCTTTACAATAGTTAGAGAAATATTAGAATTATTTGTTCTAAACAGAACAACAACGTATTAACATAAAATGGAATTATAGTTATTTATGTATTAAGAGTGTAAGGAGGCTTTTATGGCCTGCGGCGGGATTTTGAGGCCGAGGCGTAAGCCGAGGGATAAAAACACGTCAAAGGTCATAAAAGCAAGTTACGCTCGTGGTACATACAAAACTTTATGCACGGCCGAAAATTTTCAAATTATGAGTGTTAGACAAATTGTATCGAAAAGAATTTGTCCTCGTACATCCAGTATCTAGTGTTGCTATGAAAACGGAGAACAACAGTTTATTGTTTGTTTATTAGTTCTGTCATTTGAGTTTTATTTTGTGTATCTTCGTGCTTTCCATATAAATATCACAAAAAATAATTTTCATTATTCATTAAAGAATATAAAAATTTTCGATTTGTAATAAAAACTTTTCATGTTGCCTATTTAAATTTTTTATATTGTAGGTTGTAGCCGCGGGCTATAAAATGACGTTTGTGTCAAAGAAATTCGTGTATAATTGTCAAATTATGATACGTCCGTGCATAAAAATATTTATATATGTAGGTACTTAACTTTTTTTATTATTTTAAAATCGTTATTTTCTTTCGCTACGAAAATGGTCAAAAGGCGACATTATATATCTTGCAATTTTTAACTTGTTTCATTAGGAACACGATAGGACTGAACACTGTGTATAGACCGAAATTTCTTTTAAGAAATTATCTTTAATCTAAAATCTGAGACACAAAAAAATATTTTACTAGATGCTATCTTAAACGTTTTTTGTATAATTGAAATAAACATTTAATTATACAGGATGCAAAAGAATACCCTAATCCTTTAACTATAGATACGGGTATATTTTCCATTTGAATTTAACATAATTACATGTTAATTAATGATAATATATGTTGTAGGATTAATTGATTATTTCAATCATCAATTGATAATTCCGGGCAAATAAATAGAATCACTTAAAAAAGAATAGGTACAATTAATTAGTGATGATACCCGTATTTTAATTCCTTTTCCGACTTTTGACCATTTTCGTAGCGAAAAAATTTAACGATTTTAAAATAAAAAAAAGTTAAGTACCTATATAAATAAATAACAACAATAGGAAACTTTTCTTCACAATATTTTTTAATTCAAAATATTATGAAGAAAAGTGTTCTATTGTTGTTATTTAGATAAATATCTTCACGTAACTCAAATAAATTCTGCAGTGCCTACATAAATATTTTAATTCCGTTTTGTGTTAATTACGTTATTGTTCTTTATTAGAACAAACAATACTAATATTTCTCTAACTAATGGAAAGGAAACTTTGTTTTTCTCCATCTTATTCAATAGGAAATAAACCTTATTGTTTCTATTCCTTGAAACATATAATTTTAATTTCCGTACCTTTGTATAAATAATATACAATACAACTCTCATTATAATTGTAAATAGTAGAAATGGGTCAAATGATATGTAAAATCTTGTTAAAATAAACAGGAAAAATACCCGTAATTACTCAAATAATTATATTTTTTAATTATAAATAATTACAGGTATTAATCATTGTCATTTCCACCTTGGAATTTACACGTTTTTGCTGAAAATACAACGGAAAAGAGTTAAATTAATATTAATTACATAATTATGTAACTGGAGACAAAAGTGCGGAAAATTTCAAATACAATTCAAAAGATATTAAAGTATGCGTAATTGTGAGGGTTACGCTAAAACTTGATATTTAAAGCGGCGTTCACAACCAAGTAATTTCAATTTTAATTTCTACTTTGCGCCAAGCTTGGAACATGTGCTTGAATATACACATTCACAATAACATAATTTCACTTTCCAATTTCAATTTCCAATTCGAACCTTGCAAGATCCAAATTTTCCAATTCCAATTTGAGATTTGAGGTAAAGCATAAACATAGAGGGTCGAATTTAGCACTCTTCTTTAACTAAAGAAGCTTATCTAAAAGTAACAAAATAAAGAGAGACATATACAATGATGCATTAATAAGAAAAATATGCAACTGTTTCCATGGTTACTAGAGACGATCACTAACATAAAGAAGAGTGCTGAATTTGGCCCATTGCTGAAAGACGAATGTCAAGCTCAGCTGTCATTTGCAGGTTATTGTGTAATATTAAAAATGAATGGCAAAAAAGCTCTTCAACTTCAGTTATCTTTTGCCAAAAGCCTCGATGTGAACAAATGTGTGCAGAAATGTGACAAGAAACACAATATACTGAAATTATATGACAAATTCAAAGCAAAAATTACAAAGTAGAAACTCCAGTTGGAAATTGAAATTGAACGCAGCTTAAGGGAGACTTTTGAATTACATTTTAAAAACACACGCATAATCCAAATTTACTAATAAACAATTTTCGCTAAAATGGAAGATAGAATTTATTACTAGTACAGGAAATTTTTAAATTTCATACAAATTGTCAGATAAGATTTATTGCTAGGTCACTCGAATTTCATTGTTTAAAATTTTATTTTAAAGAATATGTTCAAAGTAGTCAGCAATACAGCACTTCGCCATTCTTTCGTTCAAATTCTTAAAACTCGCAACCAATCTTCTTTTGGAATGCTTTCAAACTAATTTCGGAGACTTAGACTGCAAATTCCGTCAAACTAATTACTGGTGACTTTAAAACGGTCAAAGCTGTTAAACTAATTACTGAAAAACTTAAAAAATTGTCAAATTAATTTCAAACTGACTTAAAAACTGTCAAAGCTGTCAAATGTTAAGTCATGATTCGAAAATTTTGGTAAGATCTACATTTTCATTCCGACGATAATTTAAAAAAATGTATTAAATAAGTTGTAACTTAATTACAGCAATTTAATTTCAAATGACACATGAATAATTGAACATACTAAACTCTTACGACCATTTAATGTATGAATCAAAATACATTAGTATATAATTATAAGCAAAATCTACTGACGTATTCATATGGATATAAGAATGAGGAATTCTAAATATTTTGCTGATTGAAATTGTAGTATTGGAGTTATCGTAACACACACACACACACACTCACACACACACACACACACACACAAACACAGTATGTACTTCACACCTTAATAAATAAAAGTCGTAATAAAATATTTATTTGATTTGTGAAATCTGCGATAAAGTAGGTAATAAATTTTATATTATTATGAAAGTAATTTAAAAATAACTCATAAAATATAATAAATATTTATTTTCCTCCTAAATATAAAAACGAAACTTGAAAGTTGTAAATGATTAAAATTTATCTCTGTAACGAATTCTCATGTTAAATATAAAGAGACATTCATTAAAAGTAGTAATTAATAAAAATTTCCTTTTTTAATTAACTCTACATGTATATGAGTATGTTTGTTGTTTGTACTATTTATATTTATGTTTACTACTCCAACTCCAAAACATGAACACTTGTTACATACTTTTTAGTTATTCGTTACAGGAAATATAACGTAACCATTTTCGAGCTATAACACTGAATCATAATTTTCCGAATAATTTACTTGGAATGTCTTTTAACAGTAGTTAAATACGAAATATTTTTGGCAGGTGTTTCAATATATAAAGGAATTACAAATTCAACAGTTGGGCATCTCAGAAGAAAATATGTTTATTTAGGATGCAACTTTAAATGCCTCCCTATAGATTCATTAATTCTTTCTGATAAATTATATATCCACCTTCTATCATTTAATACGCATTATTTTTTAAATGCTTCTATACTGCAGAGTGTTCAAAAATAAACGATTCAGTTTACATTACAATTCTGGAGATCTTTTTATATCGCAGTTTACACAATACCATGGGAAGGCGGCAATACTATTTGATGTCATTTTGACAATAAATACAAAAAAGTTACGTCAGAGCCGGTGCCTAATAGGATTTTGAGTGATTGAAATGCTTTAGATTATTACTCTATGAGTAATGTAAGAAATAAAAGTACATGGGTAAAGGAAACAACAACCATTTTAATAAAAAAATTGTAAATGTCACTGTCAACAGTGCCAAAAACAGGAAATAAATTTATGAGCATAAAGATTTAATTATTTCATTAAAGAAATATTATTTGTAATTGCAGGTTTTTGTGCTTGATATATAATTTAATACATAAAAATGCAATAATTGTATATTTATATTCATTTAAACATGGTGGAGAATAACTTTTGGAAACAATTCATTAAAAAACCCAAAAACTATTTATAAACAATCTTAATTTACATTTTGTCCGCCAGGGTGAACTGGAATCGTTCAGATACATGACGTATGTGCTCACGTGACCTCATTGGGATTTGAAATTGACCCCTATTTTTAAAAAATTATATCTATAAAACAATGCACACAAATGGCGTGAAAATATTATTTACATATACTGTGACCGGTAGACTTCCAGGAAAAAAATAAAACAGAAAATGTGGCATTCCATTCTAGTTTTCTAGTAAAGGAACGATTAAGGTGTTTATAATTGTCACTCGATTTTTGGTAACGAGAACTATATCTATATTATCATCCTAATATTTTGATGTCACTCTATTGTATATTGCATCATCCGCAATCTATGTACCTGCTCATCTTGAAAGGGGTGACTAATACAAAATAACGAACCGCAAATCCGTAATTAGAAAGGACCAATCGCCTGCTGTCCTGAAATCTGGGAAATTCCAATCGAGCACCTGTTATTACCTCGTCTGTCTGTACTGCATACAACACAACCATGCGGTTCACCTGATCAAAACCTGTTGTTGCGAAACGTAAACACGACGAAGGGATCACGTACGAAGTACGAGTAAAGGTCTACAGCCAAGTTGATGAGATTTTTATACCGCCACGCTGATAGCTTTCATATGATGAAAGGAATTTCGATGGTGATTGCGTTTTCAAATGAGAATGAGAATTATTTTATAAATCTGTACCATTGTACAAGAATATCAAACAAGTTATGACTTGAAATCATAATATACTGCAATACGAAGGTTACACTAATTTATCGAGAATAAGATATATGGTTCATATTTTTACCTTCCTGACGGATGTTTAGATAAGAAAGATACTGTCTTTGACCAAAAAAATCGGAGGTGAGATTTTAATAAATAAGCACATATTCCTCTTCTTTAGATATAGAGTTAAAGAATTATAAAGAGATTAACTTTCATAAATCTGCCAGCTTTGCTATAATCATGGAAACAGCTGATATATTTTATTGGATTTATAGAATCTTTTCCAAGGAACTTTCGGTGGAATTTGTAAAAAAATAGTATAAGTTCGTATTACAATTTTACTGGATATATACTATTGTGGCCAAAAAAATGGAAAAACCTATTTTTTATTTTTGCAATTCAGTCTTTGCCAGGATATTCAAACATAGGCGTCGTAAATTTTCTGTAATTATTTACATAAATGTTAATGTCACATTAAATGAAAATAATTTGAAAGCACTAAAATGCTCCGACATTTGAGTGAATACGAAAAGACGAGAGCTATGATAGAAAAAATGGAGCCCCCTATAAAATATTAATTCTTTGTATTTGATTTTTTGGTTTATAATTTTGTGTTCACTGTTTTTCATTATATTTTATTTTTTATATAAGTAACACACGTTTCTTTTTTTGTTTTGATTAAATTATTTAAATAGTAAAATAAAATTTAAGTAAATAAAAACAGTTTTATGGATTTCATAATGAAACGCCACTGCTTGTGTGACATTATTTTATTTTGACATGGAAGTCAAATTACAATGTTAAATTCATAAAAACAGCTAACTAGATAAACGTAGGTGTTTCCATTTTTTTGGCCGCAATTGTACATATAATCTTTTCCAAGGAACTTTTGATATGGGATTTGCACACAATAGGTACATAAAATTGACAGATTTTTTAGAATTTAGTTTCAAATATAATCAAAATAGTTCTCTTCAACAATAATATACTTCACTATCCATTCCTTTCACTTCTTAAAAGCACCCAATCAATTTCTTTTGAAATGCTTTCAAACTAATTTCTGGAAGTCTTAAAAACTGCCAGTGCAGTCCAATTAAAACTGCCAAAGCTATGAAATTAATTTCAGACTGTTTCAGATAGTTCCCTATAACAAGTTTTAATAGAGCTGTCAAATATATTATTAAAAATAAAGATTATGACTCAATTATATATTTTGAAAATTTTTGATTTAAACAGAAGATAAATAAATAAATAAATAAATAAATAAATAAATATATCATCGCGGCATATTACCCATTTCTGAGTGTGCCACAATCTGCTTTATCACAGATATCGGTAATGATGATGACATATTTGTACTGTGCGAGCGCTTACCAGGCGTCACCCCGCGAGCACTCATTGCTGGCGTGGAGAGTGCACCACAGAAGATGATTGCGAATAAAATAGTACACATACCTCGGTGGGAGTTTCATTACAGCCTCGCGCTGTATCGCGGTTCAGCTTTCGGTAATCTACAGAAACCCTCCGTTGTAATGAATCATCTCCCACCTCGGATGTAATAATATTTTTCCTCGCTCATTTTGGAAAAGTATAGTATAATTTTTGTTGCAAGAAATAGCTTTATTTAATACAAATATTAACAGTAACACTGAAAAACTTATTTCAATCGGAAAAAAATCTTGTTTGTCACTTGTACGAAAAATATATTGCCAAAATATCTATTTTTGCGTACTGTTTTATTTATTTTGGTTTCCACAAAAGGGACGGGACCCACAGTTCGAAAACTCTTGAGTCAGAGAGTACATGATATCATCATCAAAATGTTAAATACCGAGTCTCTACAATTTTAACAATTATTCTTCTTCTAGCTAAGATGCGAGCTCCGAACGACCTCCAACGCATCTTCCACACCATTCGCCAGCAAAACTCTTTACACTACGTATCCAAAGCCAAATGCATCAACCGTACAGAAGAACGCGACGACGCCCCATCCAGATTTTTCGCTTTCGATTATCCAACCACTGAAGAGCACTTCACATTTGTAAACGTCAATAATGCTTGGAGGAAGAAACAGCACGAAGAAGAGCTCAAGAAGAAATTTTGCTGCAAGGGAAACAACAGAACTAGACTAAAGCAAGATGTTTTGGATAGATTATACGTCATTGATCCAGAAGACATAAAAGGAATCAAAACTTTATTGGATATAGATCCGGAATTTTATACAATTGTTGAGGGAAGACCAATAGCAAAACCATTTACTATGAGCAAATATCTGGAAACGATAAGAGATGTATTAAGAACTACACTAATGGAAGGATTTAGAAACGATGAAATGTTACTTCTAGACGAAAAGATAAAACTGGAAAAATCTGCCATATCCCAAATAACTAAAAATTACAATTCTTATGTAAAAGCGTTTGAGGAATGCTTGAGCAAAGATTATGAAGAAAGTATGCATCTTTTACATGACGCAGAACGAGCAGCACTTTTAACCAGCGAAAAAACAAATCTAATTCGTAAACTACATGTAGATAATTCAGCGATAGAATTCACCGTTCACAAACTGGAAGAACGCTGGAGAGACTTAAAAATGTATCAAAAATTTCTATACTTTGTAAGCCCTATTAGTTGGAGAAAAAAATACGATTATATCCACCGAAGAGAACTTAGTGAAGATCTTCATGAAAGCACCACAAATATCTTCAAAAAATACTCTCTTACTTCTCAAGGGCATCTTCCCAGTTTAACCAACTTGGTGGATGAATATCTAGAGTGTGTGGAACAAGAAGAAGAACCAGTATTGTACTTTACAAGCACGCTTCAACTGATCAAAGTGTTCAGGTTCATAGAAATACAAAATTTGAATTGTTTGCTGCACACAGAAGAAATAGAAATACCGATGGAAAATATGCAGGCTACGATGGAAGAAGCTAAGAAGAAGTTTGAGAAAGAAGCAAATGAGTTGCACCGAGAAATTGATAGTCTAAACAAGGATATTGAGTAAGTGATGAAATGAATTACTTTATTCCAAAACCTACACAAGGCACAAGGGTGACGCCAAGCATTTTTAAATACAAACTGTAGCAGAAATAAGTACATTAAATTTAACCAGTGATAGAACTCAGCCAGAGCTACAATATAACGTAGTAAATTTTTTCGAAATCACAATTTATTTTTTGGAAAAAAATAATTTCAATTTCAAGACATACTGGTGAAACAGGAAAAAGTAAGTGATATTGACAGAACTCGTCGAGAGCAACAATATTTCTTAACATTTTTTTGAATTCTCAATTTTTTTCAATATTTTTAGGCAAGTAATGACTTTTTCACATAACTGAAGATTTGAAACACAATATCTAGAATGTTTACAAAAAGTCTGTTGTGGCCAGCACAAGACCTTCCGTCAATTCAATGTATTTTGTACAAATCCCATAACAAAAATTCCTTTGAAAAGATTATATACATTCAATAAAATTATACATTAACATACACATGTAAATTGCACTTGACACTGTTTTCTTCTTCAGTTTTTCGCTATTTTATTAAGGGATCGCTGTTTCTTACTCTTCTCTTCCACTCATTTCTGTCTGACGCATTTTCTTCACACAGTTCTTCCTCTGTCAAGTTTTCTGCGATACAGTCCTTCCATCTTCTCTTTGGTCTTCCTCTGCATGTCACTTGTGAGGAACACTATGACACTTTCTGGCCCTATTATTTCCATCTTTAGTTTTGCACTTGACACTGAAATCTGTCAATTAGAATTTTTTGAATATATCGGCTATTTTCCGGATAAATATCAAAGCTGACTGATTTTTGAAAGTTAATCTCTTTATAACTCTTTAACTCTATATCTGTTGAATATAAAGGCAAATGTATAATCAAATCGTGAACAGCATTTTCTCTAATATTTATAACATAAAATGTCAAAAAATAATATGTAACTGCGTTTTTTTAAGAAAACCTGTTAAAAACTTCAAATAAGTGTCACACACGGATACACACACAGACACACACGGACACACACACGGACTACACACAGACACACAGACATCTTCTTAAAAACAGTAAATTCGTATAGTAGGGACCCTAAAACGTGCTTATTCATTAAAAACTGACCACCGAATTTTTTGACCAGACAATACCTTCCTTACCTAAAGGTGACGGAAAGTAAAAAAAGTTGCTAAGGAATATTGTTGCTCTCAACGAGTTCTATCACTGGGTAAATTTAATGTACTTATTTCTGTAAGACACACACATGGTTTACATTTCTTAAAAGTTTATTTAAATATGTTTCAAAGTAGTTCTCTTCAACAATAGTACAATTCACAATTCTTTCCTTCTACTTTTTAAAAGCTCCCAACCAATATTCTTTTGGAATAATTTCAAAATAACCATGAATTTGAGCATCGGCAGGGAAATTGAATTTCCAGGCAGAGAAGAAAAATGCAACGTTGCCATATTTATTTTACAAATACATTTTACGTTTTAATATGAAATACAAATATAAAATTAAATAAAAGTCCAGTATACATTTTTTTTAAATTCTGTACAATTTTAAATAGATTTCCCTAAGTTATCAACGTCATTTACTTGTTACATGAAAACAGGTTATATGTGCCATTCAGTAATTTTGAATTCTTATACGATTCCAGAAAAAAATATTAATACTTATCTCGTCACTGAAGTTACTTTTCATGACATTATGGTTGTTTTATGTTTTTTTTTTTTTAGTTATTTGTTATTTTTGTTTTTTGCCCTGAAAAAGGTCGCAGTGTATGAGCCGAAACGTTGGTTTTAATTAAAAATACAAAACAAACCCCCGGTTTTATAAAGGACAGAATAAATTTACTTCTATAGTAAATTTAATCAAACTAACAAATTCGAATCAATTTTACTCATTTGATGTCAGGTTTAACATTGCTGTCAAAATTTCGACTTTCATTTGATGGAATAAATTTTATTTACTGTGGAAATAAATTTATCTGTCGTTTATAAAACCAGTCATTTTGCATATATAAGTAAATATATCATCACGGCATATTACCCATTTCTGAGTGTGCCACAATCTGCTTTATCGCAGATATCGGTAATGATGATGATATATTTGTACCATGCGGGCGCTTACAGTAAAAATTTTGAAAGAAGTCCGATCAAGGCCATCTACGAATTGTATCTATGAATTAGGATTTTGTGCTGTCAAATTAAGTAGTGTCTTTTACTTAGTTTTTATGAGGGTACATAATATAATATCTTGTGTACCTCATAAACACTATGTAAACGACAGTACTAAATTTGACAGCATAAAATCTTAATTCATAGATGCAATTCGTAGAAGGCCTTGATCGGACTTCTTTCAAAAATTTTACTGTACCAGGCGCCACCTCACGGGCACTCATTGCTGGCGTGGAGAGTGCTCCACAGGAGTCACTTTTGTGCCATTTAAAATTCGAAATATTTGGTGTCGGTCGGGATCGATCCCGGTTCCCCAGGTTCGCGACCAGACACTGGTACGCGGCTACGGAACCCCTTGGGGTCTTAAACTAAAAAAGTAGTAGTATTCAAATTGTAGTAACTTTATTATTAATTCTAATACCTAATTTGTGCTAATTGTTTTAAATTTGATAATTGGAAAAAATTTAATACCTCTCCTTGCAAATACATACATGCTGAGATTTGCGGAAAAGTCAATTTGCATTTATCTTGACACAAACTATAACTGCAATCTTATTACCTAAGGGATAGTTTAAGTTCTTGTTAATATTTATATAATAATATAAATATAATATTTACATAAAATTATCCAATAAATATATTGCTTACATCAAATAGAAACTTAATTATACACTAGGTACACTTATTTCTCTATAAAAACTTTAACTCGTGGCTATTTATTGCAAAACAAAACCAGACATTAATCATGACTTCCAATAAATGTCATTAGTGAATAATAAAACCAATAATTACATCTCCGGAATTACACCGCTGAAACTCGCAAAATCTCTCGACAAAAAATAGGGTCATTGCTACCAACATTAGGGACACAATATCCCTTAATTGTTGCTACAGATCACCAGGAATGGCCGAGGCAGCCTAAACAAATGTTTTTAATTAAAGAGCGTGCCTTCTCACTGAGATAAATCTTGCTGAGTGAAAGAGTTGTGCTATGTGAAACTGGCTTTGCGAGCGTGGGTGTATTTTAATTAGATAGGGGAATCACTAAAACTGAATATCAATCAGGGCTAGTAAAGTGAAACACCCTATTAAGCAGGATAAAAGGAAATGATATGTATTGAAAATAGTCGTTGCAAATTTTTGCATTATGCAGCAGAAAAATGTGTAATTGATGCTGGTACTCGTTATCAAAAGATGTTTTCTCTTATACAGAATGTTTCAGAAATAGATGGACATGGCTTAACCACAGATTCCTGGGCCCAAAATAAGACAATTTAACTAAATTATCATTGGTAAACTTTTCTGTCTCTGCGTTAGTTATAACATCTATAACGATTTATACAGAAAAAATAAAATGTAAGTAACTGAGGCGTGTAATTTTTAAAATATATTTTATTTAGCAGTCTACCCAAATGTCAAACAACTACTTTTTAATGACAGTAACAATTGTTTATGAGTTGTCAATTTTCTCAAGTTGTTTAAGAGTACTCTAATATTATTTAATCGTCTAATTATAATAATGGCAGTAAAATACTATTAGGCCGAACAAACGGATATGTTACTAGTTTGACATTTGGATAGACTGCTAGATAAAATTTATTTTAAAAATTACTCGGCGCGGTCATTTACATTTTTTTTTCTGTCTAAATGCATTAACCCAATATTTCTTGTAATTTACTAATCATAAAAAAAACAAATTGTCACCAAAAGTATGAGATAGATTCTAACATTAAAAAGCAGTCTACAGAGTAATCAAAAATAACGGATTCAGTTGGCAATACTCGAAAAATACTTAAAATTGGTAAGACTGATACATAAATATATTTCCTGTTTTTGAAACTGTTGACAGTGACATTTGAAAATTTAAATTTAGTTATATTTACAATTTTTTATTTGTTTTTACGTGTTGTTTCCCTTAGCCACCTATTTTTATTACTTACATTACCTATAGAGCAACAATCCAAAGTATTTCAATCACTCAAAATCTAATTAAAGGTCCCTGCTCTGACATGTTTTTAGTATTTTCCAAAATGACGTCAAATAGTATTTCCGCCTTTATCTGGTGTTGTGTAAACTATGGAATAAAAAGATCCTCAGAATTGCATTACCAACTGAATCAGTTATTTTTGTACACTCCATAGAATATGACGTTCTAATTCCCAAACAGAGAAATTATATTTCATCGTTTTTTTTACCTCTCGCTAAGAGAGGTATTGGATTCATGCTAAAATTCGCATATCCAGATTTTATTGAATAAGCACGATTTAAGGTCCCTAGAATCCGATTATAACATTTTTAAAATGATGTCTGTGTGTGTGTGTGTGTGGATGTGTGTATGTGTGTGTGTATGTATGTATGTATGTATGTATGTATGTATGTATGTATGTCTGGATGTTGTAGTCACGATTCCTCAAAAACTATAAGACATAAAATATATTTAACTGCAGTTTCCTCAAGCTGACATTCCTGGGAAGAGCTGAAAAGGTTTTGGTAACAATTGAACAACCGGAAGTAGTAGTTTCTTAGAAAAATTCTTCTAAATATAATTTTTTGGTAGGTTTTTTTTATTAAATATTGAAGAACATAAAATTCTCCATCTAACACACTTAAAATTTTTATTATATCTTGTATAGATTTAGAGATAAACACACTATAATTATAGAGTGAACTAATCGCAGAGGCTACGGCACTAAGGAAACCAGTTGACAAATTCCAATGTTTATAACATAATTTGTAAATGACACATGTCAGTCAGTGTCAAAAATTAACAGTTTCAGTGACATTCTGATAGCTTTTACTGGGAAGTATATTTAATTTTTCTTATTGTTTTACTAATTAAATATTTGAAATTTTAGGTAAAATTAAGGTAAAATGCATATATCCATCAGAACTAACACTAATCTGGTTAATGAGTTGGAACAATCTGTGACAATTAGAAACTTCCTCATACAATGAAAAATAGATATAATTAGAATTATATGTGTGCAGAAGACATGTTAAATATAATAAAAAAAAACAATATTTGGGTAATGTTCTATAATATTTTGTTATGAAACGACGGTTCGAAAGCGAAGTGCAATACAATACTTATATAGCCTAATATGGAAATGGCGAGAGGTCTTGTGCTGGACACAACAGATTTTTTTTTCATATGTAATGGTTCTCAAATAAGTTATTTAAGCTACAGATGAAAAAAAAACAGTTTTTCATGCAATTCAATTTAATATCTCCCATCTCCAGAAATAATCTCCAATAATTCGATAAAAACTCCTCACGCATCTCTCAAAATACGTCACGTGATAAATTTTTTATGAAATCCAACAGAAAAAATGCTAAAAGTTGTTTTACGGCTCACCACAATCGTCGGTGAAAGGTTTTCTTGATGCCCTGATGCGTAACCCGCGGATCGTGGCTGAGTGGAGTGGTGAGAAGCACCGGCTGTTGGATGGAGGTGAACTCGGGTTCGAACACTGCGACACAAGGAGAACAAGTCGATAAATTTCACGCGTGACCGGATTCCCGAAAGAAAAGATAAAGATGATAAAGTCGGGTGTAAAGAAGTTATTTGAGTATGGGTCAACGGGCTCAGCATATGAGCTGATTAACTATTCTAATCAATGTTTGTTGTGGAATTGTTTTTCGCCTTCTCAAGGTGTAATGTAAAAGTTATTTATGCAACAAGTGTAAAAAGTATAGTCTTATTTCACGAATAGGAAAGTTTGACCGAACGAGCCGCAGGCGAATTCGTCAAATCCTATGAGTGAAATAAGGCACTTTTTACTCGAGTTACATACAATTTTTTTTACGTCTACAATAAAAGTGTGAAAAAAGTGCCGTAACGTTTCATTATTTCACTCCGTAGCGTTAAAAAATGCACTTTTTTATTGTGTTAAAAACACACTTTATAAATCCATTTGAATCACAAAAAGTGTACTTTTTTTAAAAGACGCAAAAAAAGTTTTTTTTTGTGTTTGCACATAAAATCTTGTATTATCAATAAAAACTTCATCTCCAAATTATTTTTGTGAGGGAGTAAAACGTGATTACATGCCCGATTAGCATTTAAAAAATTATTTTTTTATGAGTTGTTAGTGAAAACTGTGTACAAAATTTTTTAACATTTTCACGATGATGTCTGTATGTGTGTATGTGTGTGTGTATGTATGTGTAGGTATGTGTGTGTATGTGTATGAATTTTGTCTTCACTCTAACTCAAATACTATCATTCAGAAAATTCTGAAACATTGTATTTCTACCTTATTCTAATGCGAAAAGAAGCCATTACATTTTGGTGTAAATCGGATAAACGGAAATGGCACTTTACTTGAAGCTCATAATGGGTTTTCTTCAAAAAATACCACGAAATGCCATTTTTCGCATTTTATGTCATTGTAAAATTATAGATTATTGAATTTTGTACAGGTATATGTTAATACTTTTTCTATACAGGGTGTTCCATTTAAGTGTGCCACCATTGCTATCTCGAGAACTATAAGAGCTACGAGGTTGGTTAGATTAACAAAGAACCACCATTTTACAAGACTATTACAATGAGCAAAAAAAAATTTTTTTTCGACCAGTGGTTCTCAAAATACGGGACACAACTTTCTTATTTTAAATGGGAACATTTGTTTTTTTAAGGTTATTCGATAGAGTATTTTTTTCTGAATTCAATGATATAAACATATCATATACTAATATAACAAAATAACTGAGAAAAATGCATGTTAAATTTATATGTATTTTATTTATATCTGGCTGAAACAAGAGTGCTATGGATAGAAAACAATTGAAAAATAAACAAATCAAACAATGGTGTAACTACAATAATATAAAAATTAATAAATATTAAATTATAAAAAAATGTTCAATATTTCTCCCATTCTGATTTTTTTTTTGCTCATTGTAATAGTCTCGTAAAATGGTGGTTCTTAGCTAATTTAACCAACCTCGTAGCTCTTATAGTTCTCGAGATAGCAATGGTGGCACACTTAAATGGAACACCCTGTATATTTTACAGATAAATTTAAAAATCATTTTTCTTTTTTACCTCCCACTACCCTTGGTAAGGGAGGTATAGGGATCGTGCTAAAAATCACATATCGAGATTTTAGTAAATGACCACGTTTTAAGATCCCTAGAATCCAATTTTAACATTTTCACGATGATGTCTGTATGTGTGTATGTGTGTGTGTATGTATGTATGTGTGTGTATATGTGTGTGAATTTTGTCTTCGCTCTAACTCAAATACTATCATTCAGAAAATTCTGAAACCTTGTATTTCTACCCTATTCTAATACTAAAAGAAACCATTAGATTATGGTGTAAATCGGATAAACGGAAATGGCACTTTACTTGAAGCTCATAATGGTTTTTCATCAAAAAATACCATTAAATGCCATTTTTCGCATTTTACGTCATTGGAAAATTATAGATTATTGAATTTTGTACAGGTATACATTAATACTTTTTCTATATATTTTACAGATAAATTTAAAAATCATTTTTCTTTTTTTAATCCCGAAGCCTAAGATAAACAAAATTCCTTTGCTACACAGTTTATTTTTCAAATGAATGTAATTGACAGGTAAACGTCATTGTCAAAAAATTAATCACTTCAAATTAATAATAGTGACATATTAAATAATAAAGAAAATCGTAAATAAAGCAATAGTTATATGCAATAGAACATAATATAGTTTGCAGCATTAGTAACGTAGGTATGTATTTAAATTAATAAAAATTAAATAGCGGGAGGTTTTGTGTTGGCCACATCAGATTTTTTAATCCCAAAGCCTAAGATAAACAAAATTCCTTTATTACACAGTTTATTTTTCAAATGAATGTAACTGACAGGTAAACGTCATTGTCAAAAAATTAATCACTTAAAATAATAAAATTAATAATAGTGACATATTAAATAATAAAGAAAATCGTAAATAAAGCAATAGTTATATGCAATAGGACATAATATAGTTTGCAGCATTAGTAAATAAGTAGGTATGTATTTAAATTAATAAAAAATAAATAGCGGGAGGTTTTGTGTTGGCCACATCAGATTTTTTGATAATTACATGATGAAAACATAGTTTGGAGGTGAAGTTTTTATTGATGATTGTCAACAACAGTAAACAATAGAAGTAGAAAATAAAAAAAAAAATAATTCGCTGATGATGAGAGCCGTGGGTTGTACTATTCTAATTATTATTATGAGTTCTGAAAGTTTTTTTAATAATTTGATAAAAATAAAATTTATTTAAATTTAATTTGACTTTTTCTCAATATTTTTGGTATGTAATAATATTAAATGATTACATGGTTGAATTAAGAAAAAAAATACTTTATCGAATGGGCTTAGAAATTATATAACATCCCATTTAAACAAAATACAACTTTATGTTATAAATTTTGTTTGTTTTCCACAGCCTACCAATCTTATTTCAATTCTAGAGTGGCCCTTATTCTGTTCTGCAAAAAGACCTACCACACCTACAATTAGAAGTACGAGGTGTGGCGCTACATTTCCTATTTTTCAAATTTCTCTGTAACTAACCTATTTCTCATTCTCATTACTCCTCCCATGTGGCAATCTCGTGTCCCCCTGGGGTAATTTCTCTCGCATTTGTCGGTTCGTTAATTTTTATCTGATTCGTGAATCGGTCCACTCCAGTGAGTAACCGTGAGTTAACCACTCACCGCAGTATGCAAGCAAGCAACCAGTGACAGGTGTAACCAGAGACCTTCACAGAGCAACAACTATCTCGATTATCTAGTGAGCTATGCCTATTGTTAGTAACTGAATGTTATGTAAAATGATTTAGTAATTAAGGTCATTGAATGAATCAATGACTGGAAAGAATTGTAAGTTAATGTTAGAAGCGGTTTTTGTTTACATATAACACATGTTTAGATTACATTGATTGATTTTATAACAACAAAAAACATTTTTCTAATTATATTTCAATCTCAAGGTTAAATAAATACAACATAAACACAAAATTAATATTTAAAGTATGGTATTTTTATAATAACAAACTTTTATATTCAATACTCTAACATTCTACATTCATTCCATAAATACTGTCTAACGAAACAAGATATTGGCTTTAGCCACAGCTTCAACATAAATTTTTATTCTGATACATTTATAATTTTTACCCGTACTATTATAATCACGACAACATCAATTATTGGGTTATTATGATGCATAATAGTAAATTTGTACTTAAAATGACAAAATATGTGCAAGAATATCAAATTAAACAATTCCGATGAAGAAGTTAGAGATAGCACATATAATTTCGAGAGTACTCATTAGGAAAACGTCAATGTCCGAAGGTTTGCAACACTGAACATAAGCAAGCTCGTTTGTTTGACTGACAGCAACTGATATACAGTACGAACCATGAAAACCGTAACATAGACGTTTAATATGCCATTATACTTTTGTAAATATTTCAAGAATAAGCCTTCTTTTGATACTCTTCGATGCCAAATTAAATATTATACAGGGTGTTAAAAAATAAGTGTCCGATATTATCAGGGCATATAGTACTGACCAAAAAGTTTAATCAACATGGGGCCGATCTTCAATAGTTCCCGAAATAAAAGGAAAAGGCAATGAAAAATGAGTTTTTTTGGTTTTTACCTCTGCTATCTCGAAAACTGTAAGAGTTACGACTTTGATTAAATGAGACATTTACTTTTCAGAGGTCATCTTAGATGCGTTTTTGTTTTTCACAAAAAATCGAATAATTGTACTAAGACAGAAGTTGTGGCGCCCTTGGCCAATATTTAGTTTTCAAATAACTTCGTAACTATTAGAAAGTAAAAAAATGTATCATATAATATATTATTATTTTCTTTTATAGTCTATTTACTGGCATAGACAAAATTTTGTTCGACCACTATCTCTGTCTGTTTTTCTTCGATTCTAATACAAAATGGCCTTTTTCTCGAAAACAGTTGAAGATCGAACCCATGTTGATTAAACTTTTTTTGCTCATTTTGGTCAGTACTATATGCCCTCATAATTTGAGACACTTATTTTTTAACACCCTGTATCTACCCATATCAAAAATTTTCACTATAGTCTAGATGATATTTGAAAAAAACTCTTCCCATGTTAAACGCCTATATCACGGTTTTCGTGGTTCACACTATATATCTCAACATAACTTACAAAAAGAAATATTCCTTTCATTTTCACAGTTTTTCGATTTCAAATAATAGTTATTTATGCAACAAGAGTAAAAGCTCGAGTTGCACACATTTTTCTTACGTCTGCAATAAAAGTGTAAGAAAAAGTGCCGTAATATTTCATTATTTCACGCGTTTTCGTTAAAAAGTGTACTTTTTTCACTCCTATATTGTGTTAAAAAAGACATACTTTATAAATCCATTTTAATGAAAAAGTGACCCGTGTTTAAGAGACTTAAAAAAATTAATATGCACCTCGGCACTGAAATTCCTTTTTATCACTCATATGGTTTATTTTCCTCGGTCCTGCGGCCTCGGCAACTAATTCGTGATAAAAAGTAGAACTTCAGTATCTTGATACATAAATAACTAATATTTGCACTAAGTGCTAAAATGATAATTTTGGTCTTTGATGTGAGCTATTTTGTCGTAAACCAATAACCTAACGTATAAAAAGCCGGTTCCCATTTTCGCAATTGCGATCAACTTCTATTAAAGCAACCGGCTCCGGCTCCTCTTAGTGCGCCTTTGGTATCTAAAGCTAATGCCTCTATTCTGTACAAATGCTCTGTAACTCTGTATCTTTACAGGCTTTGTAAGATACAGAACTCTGTAAAGCGTCCTCCTATAGAGCTACAGTAAGAGCTATTCTGTACTTGCTATAATGTTTAACTATGTAACTTGAATTTACAGTGCAGCTAGTTTCATATTTGTTTGTTAAATATAACGTTTTAAGTTCTAAAGTAGTGGTTTTTGGTTAGCCAGAAACATTTGGTAAAATGAATATCTGTCATTTCAAATGAATTATACGTCTCTCATATTCGTTGTTCAAGGCCCATTATTATTTCTACGCATAACAACAATAAAGTATGTATAGATTATTATATAATAAATAAAATATCCTTCTTCCAATATTAAATAAATATTATTCTTATGTTACTATCCATATTATTTATGTTATATCAATGCGTTACAATATGAAACTGACAACAGAAACATGAAACTGTTGGGGGGTATGGCGATATTTTTTTCGCTGTAAAGTTACAACAATTTCTTACAGTACTGTAGTAACTACAGTGAATTTAAGAATATACAGAATAGCATTTTTACTATATTCTTACATTTAACAATGTTACAGTGCTTACATAGCTTATAGAAGTGTATCTCGTAGTCATTATTTGTAAGAATGGCTCAAACGCAATGGTACCGACATGTAGTTACACTAATACCTTCTAGAAATTCTGGATGGGGATGTGGCAAACTCAGTCTTTTCAAGTATAGTACCGTCATCGGTAACACCATCGCAAGAAGCGTCAATTCCAGCTGGGTCCTCGCCCAACAAATTATTTTATTTTGACATCTAATTTTTAATATATTTAAATTTTGTGACGATTGTACTTCTACACGGTAAAAAATTACATTGATATTCCGGACAAAATTTAGTTAGCAGTATTTTTTTTGTTATTTCAACAATGTTTTTGCCGTGTATATCAAAAACTTTGTATTTTAAGTTTCCAAAACTAAACCATTTTTGTTGTGTATAAAAAGTATTATTTGCTGTAAAATATTAGTCATTGTAGCAATTAATATTAGTAGTATTAAGCAGTCATTTTGTTACTTTGTTCAGATTACAAAATCATTTTGCAACAATTAAAAATATTTAGTCTGTTACTGGGACAAATTTTATTATTTTTTTTCCTGTGACATTATATTTTGTAAAGATTACAAATTCTTCTTCCCGCCATATACTTTGTACAGGTAACTAAAACTTTTGTGTAGACAGGATATTCCCTGTTATACAACATAATTCACTGTTCGTGTTATACTATTGTACGTCGTGTCGCAATTGCTTGCGCTGTTAAGTTTTGCCTGTTGAAAATTGTGTTTTAAAAATGCTTGTTTCTTGTGCCCGTCAATAAAAATGGATGATTTTGTAAAAGATATTTTAAAATAATGGCAATTAGAGTGTCTTATTGAGAAATTTGAAGGTATGTATCGATTACTGATAAATCTATATAATTTAAGTGACTATTGTTTCATAAGTTATTTTTTTATATAATATTTGTTACATGTATATAGATTATAATTATAAATAAATAAAATTATTATAATACGCATGTATTTAATTTTTACCTTACTACCTCATTAATGCATTTGTATATCTATCAAAGTTAATTAGTTTTCAAAACAAATCCATAGTTATTAATGGTAACTTATTTTATTTGTTCGCATAACAAATTTATATTTCTTAATAGTAACTTAATTTATTTGTTCGTATAACAAATTTATACTTCTTAATGGTAACTTATTTGTTCGCATAACAAATATCTTTTGTTATATATAACAAAACTGTATTTGTTGCCATAACAATTTTTTACCAGCAAATTTACCTAGGTAACTATAACAAATATATTTGCTGGTCATATTGACAAAAAAAAATTGCTGCTGGAACTCATTTTTGGTAATCACAACAAAGTTTTTATTTACCGTGTATAAATAGCCACATGTTTAACAAATAAATAACTGTACTGAAAGAAAAACTATCTTTTTCTTCTAGATGGGAAGAAAGCACCGCTCAAGAACTCGAAACAATGGCCAAAAAACAAATAGACGAAACCTTCCGTCAACTTGTCTCCGACGACGAAGTTCTAAAACTTCATGTTTGGGTTCAGGATGTGTACGATTCAGCCGTAGCGAAAACCGACTCAGAAAAGACGATGATAGATATGATGATTGCTATCGAGCAGGGCTACAACAATCTGGTTCTCATCCTTGACGGCTTGCCCCAGCAGATCGTCAAAGAATCGGAGAAGTATCGCTTCGCGGAACAGGCTAGATTGGCGCAGTTGTGCAATGATACTGCGATTAAATTGGCCATGTTGGAAAGCATCACTTGGAGGCTTAAGGTAAGAAAAAAAATCAATATAAAAATCGAGTGCGAATTTTAGCTTGAAACTCTGTATCACTGATATCAGTAATTGGATGTGGGATTTCCTTTTCTAAAAATTAATTTTTAATCCATTACTTCCATTTCTTTCTGCCCTTTGCCATATTTTTCATTTCTTCCAAATTTTACTTCTTTTATTTCTAAATTCTGCTATTTTTCTTTCCCATGCTTTTCTATATTTTCTACTTTCTCTTTTTTGTTTGTACTTTCAGCCTCTACTCGTTTTCTTACTAGGCTTTTTTGATTCATCCACAATCCATCTTGAAATTTTGAATTAAAATATATGACGTTTTTAAGTTATGTACTTGATTACTAGCTGTCATTCTGACACGGGCCCCATATCTTCTTTTCAAGATTTGCTTATTTGCAGGGCATCTTTTACTCTCTAAAAATACATAATTTAATTAAAGATTGATAACAAAAGAAATATTTGAAAAATAAATGCCTTTCGAATTGCTCCGTTGGACAATTCTCGTTCAAAATAGTTCACAACATTCATGGTTAATTTCTGAAATTGCTTTGTTAAAGCTTTGGGCATTATATGGATGTATTATACCGTGAATATTTTTTAACGTGAAACATTGGGTTTGTCATATCCATAGTTACGATTTGACATTTGATTGACAGCAACGTATTTGCCCGTTCCATTTAAAATGAAACATAGGGAACGAATTTGACATTTGATAAGACGTCAATAGAGGTTAATTTTGTTTAAATAATTATACCTGAATTCTAAATTAAAATTAGTTGTAGAAAAAATATAGTGTGCACCTTATGCCCGAGTGGTTTTCTGACTCGGCTAAATTTCTTACAATATTTAAATATAATCCTTCTGTCAAATTCATTCCCCATATATCATTTTAAATGAGACAAATACATTGCTGTCAATCAAATGTCAAATCATAACTTATAGGAAAATTCAACGGTTATCTGTCTATTGACAAGATGTCATTAGAGGTTAATTTTGTTTAAATAATTATACCTGTTTTCTAAAAATTTAATTTAGATGTAGAAAATATACTACCTATGTGCACCTTGTGCCCGAAATATGTTTAGTTCTCTCTCGAGTGGTTTTCTGACTCCGCTATATTTCTTACAATATTTAAATATAATACTTCTGTCAGATTCGTTCCCTATGTTTCATTTTAAATGGAACGGGCAAATACATTGCTGTCAATCAAATATCAAGATGTAACCATGGATATGACAAACCCTATGTTTCACGTTAAGAAATACTCACAGTAGTATATTATTAAAACAAACAAGTAATACTGTAGCACAAGTCACAAATACTTAACGCAGAGATAACTGACAACCAAGTGACAATAGTGACAGGATCGATATTCGATCGATATAAAATTTAATGTAAACATTGTCATGCCAACGTATGGTATAAAAATCAACTACAATTATTTCAAATAATTTTATATTCCGTAAAAAAAATAGAGATTGACTTAGAAATACTTGTAAATTTCTTCAGTATATACGTTTCTTAATACTAGTATTTTTTTTTCTTCTGTATTTAAAAATAAATAATTTCTACAAGTTATATTTCATTTTATAAGGTTTTTTTCAGGTCGATGACGTAAGTCTTCTGCCTTTTCATTTTCCCTATAAAACTACGTACTAACTAATTTTTTTATTTCTAGAAATCGTTAGAACCACCCTACCAGAAGAAACGCGACCTTAAATGGCGTTCGGCACCTCCCGATAAGAAAGAGATCCCACCACCACCTCCTCGGGAGCTCACAGAGTTGGAAAAAGAGTACCTCAACTACTTCACGGTATATTGCGCCCTCACAGACGATGTGGAGGAGTACGGTATAGATCTCAGTGTCCCCGAAACCGATTTCTCAAAATTCTCTGTCATTGACGTGACCGAAAAAACAGATTATTAGTGAATATTATATTGTACAATTTGTTTTAATTAAAATTATACAATGGTTTTAAAATTAGTTAAGTTTGACTGTTTACGTGCAGGAACGCATGGTACGCTTTTACAATAAAAAAATTATTAAAATTAAACTAATCAATATGAAATAAAAATTTATTAATATTTCATATGAAAACTGCATTTTTTAATTGTTATAAACAAAATATAAATAAATCGAAAAAATTAACGTTTAAATTAGACACAAAGCCTATGAAGTTGAGCATTTCATCAAACAGCGCGTTTGATGAAATAGGGTTCAATTATATATATATACCGGGTGTCTCCTTAGAATCCGTTATATAGGGAATACAATGTTGTTTTTTTTTACATTTAGCTGTACTTACGGACTTATTAATTTTAGAGAAACATTGTAAATAAAAAAGGTATTCAGAACAGTAGAAGATTAAAATTAATCACAATTTCTTTTTATTTGACGAAGAAAACGTAAATTAAAATTCGCAATTTACAGCATATTGCAGAGTGCCATTCAATAACTGATGTTTTATTTACTTTTAGTTGACATTAAACATTTAACACATTATTATTATTTTTAATTTTATAATATACCAATCTTGAATCAATTTATACTTTATTTTTGTGTTTAATTACAATTTTAATAAAATAAATAAATAAATATATCATCACGGTAGACATCGGTAATGATGACGATATATTTTACCGTGTGGGCGCTTACCAGGCGTCACCTCACGGGCACTCATAGCTGGTGTGGAGAGTGCACCACAGGGGTCACTTTTGTGCCATTTAAAATTGGAAATATTTGGCGCCGGTCGGGATCGAACCCGGTTCCCCCAGGTTCGCGACCAGACACTCAGGCACGCGGCCACGGGACCCCATACAATAATTATATCAAATTATTTTTTCTTCAATCGTCATAAAAATGGCATCTTTCGTGACTTGATTCACAAGGTAGAAATGAAATAAATAAATATCCATAGCAATTACATAAAATGAGCGAATAAGAAGTAACTTGTAAAATAGAAACCTGTCATATCGCCCCAGGTTAACCAAGATAACCTAAAAATTGAAATATAAACATATTATAAAATAGCAGACTTACATATTGGTAATGACGGTAAGAATAATTAGGATTAAAGTGATATGAAAAGTTCAAATTGTTTGTCAGCGATTCCTCAACATATCACATCCTTGAGCAATATTATTGAATTTCCATTTAATTGAACAACTTGAAGGGCCGTACATGGCAATACTTCAAAGACTGATATAATTGCACACAAGGAGAATATAAAATTGCATAGTTTTTATTTAAACGACAAAATGTGAAATTTTTCACTTGAATGTATACGAAAGTATCCATAGCAACAGAGCAATTGAAATTAGCAAACGTCCTTCACGTAAAATATTTATAATTATTGTAACGTCAAGTTGTAATTATTTTATTTAAATACGTATGTTTGAAGAAATGTAATTGTCCGACTCGCTATCGCTCGCCGTACAAACTTACATGCTCGCCACACAAAGAATCACTTTTACTCCTAATAACACAATATACTATTCTGACAAGAGTAAAATTATGAGATATGCCAAATAAAACAAATAAAACATCAGTAATTCAGAGGCACTCTGAAATATGGTGTAAATTGCGAATTTTAATTTAAGTTTCTTCGTAAAATGGAAAGAAATTGCGATTAATTTTATAGGTCGAGAACAGCCATTAGGCAAAGTAAAATTTGTCTTTGTCAAACTGGGTACATGTGTGATTCTGCTGTTTCATTTTTAATGAAATTTATCGGCATTCTTCCGGCTACTTTCGCATAAAGTTTCACGACATACGTGGAATAAACTGAGTATTGAAGTATAAATTTTACAAAGTACAAGGAACGCTGAAACATAAAGCTCCACTTTTTATATCATAAATTTTTACTGTATTGCGCCGTATAGCGCACAAATAAAATTTTACTGCAAGAACACAAAATAAAACTGTATTAATCGATTTAAAGTTTCACAGCAACTGCGATTCGTTATAAAACAAAATAAAGTATGAAAATACACAACATAAACCTAGTTCTATTGCAATTTACTGCTATTAATGTTGTTCTTTTGTAAAATACGATCGTGGTGTCTTGTTATCGCCTGGTTCTTTTTCCCTTTACTTTCCAACAGCAAACAGCAATATAATTAACCGCTATTTTCAATTTAATCCTAAATATAGCACATGCATCACGTAAACAATAATTTTCCTACAATGTTGTACTCTTTTTACCTTCCGTCAAAAGGAAGGTATTGTTTTTGGTCAAAAAATTCGGTGGTGAGTTTTTAATGTATAAGCACGTTTTAGGGTCCCTACAATACGAATGTACTATTTTTAAGATGATGTCTGTATGTGTGTCCGTGTGTGTGTCTGTGTGTGTGTCTGTGTGTGTGTGTCTGAATGTGTGTCTGTGTGTGTGTCCATGTGTGTGTGTGTGACAAATTTTTATCCGATGATAACTCCAAAACTACAATTCTAAAAATTATGATTCTTTCATATTCCTCTTCTTTACAACCATATGAAGAGCTGACTAGATTTTGGTTATAATTGGTCAACCGGAAGTACCCTTATTTGAAGTTCTTAACAGTTTTTCTTGAAAAATCGCAGTTAAATATCATTTTCGACATTTTATGTGATTATCAATAGAAAGAATATCTTATTCTCTATACGGTTCGATTATACATTTTTCTTCATATTCCATAGATATAGAGTTATAGAGAGATTAAGAGAGATTAACTTTCGAAAATCAGTCAGCATTGCAAAAAATATGAAAACAACAGATACGAGTATATTCAAAAAAATCTAATTGACAGATGTCAGTGGCAAGTGCAGAACCAAAGTGGAAAGTATGTGATATGTGACAGAGTGTCCCTCGCCAGTGACTTGCATTTGCGGCCTCGCCTCAAGATAGGAACTTATAATTCCAGAATTACGAGAAAGGCAAAAGAGAAGATGGAAGGATTGTATAGCAGAAGATTTGAGAGAGGAAGAACTGTGTCACGAAGGTGCTTTGGACAGGAATGAGTAGAAGAGAAGAGTAAGAAACGGTGACTTCTAATAAAATAGGGCAAAGTTGAAGCAGGAGGAAGTGTTAAGTGCAATACATAATGTACGTTCGTATTCGTATTAAAATTTTATTAGATTTTAGAATCTTTTCAAAGGAACTTTCAGTATGGATATGTAAAAATAGTGTATTCTTGTTACAATTATACAGGATATATAGAATATTTTTCAAGGAACTTTTGGTATAGGATATGTACAAAATACATCGAATTGACGGAAGGTTTTGTGCTGGCCACAACAGATTTTTTGTGTTACATTAGAACCAATTTAGAACATGGGTCATTTATATTAAAACTATTTTATAGCCTCATTCACAGCTCCGAAAATAAAAATAAAATTACACATAAAAATAAAATTAACGATATAAACAATAGATTCTTATGAAAGTGTTCACAGCACTCGAAAATAAAATTAAACATAAGACATAAACACAAGTATTTTCAAATGTTATGGTTATTAACGTCATTAGGCCGATATGAGGCAAATAACGGACGCGACTGAGGTTTATAATCAATCGAGTTCGTTATTTGCATATCGGCCGTGTGGCGTTCAAGATTTTTCGTAATAACATAAAATTTAAACATTTAGGAATAATAAAATTCTTCTATATATGTCAAACTGAACAACTTTTTTGGTTAATTTATAAATTCTACTAGACAACAGTCCATCAATATGCTGTTATTTTTCTAGGAACACCTGATCCTTAATTGTAGGCAACTGTTTTAAAAAATAACGGCCTAAGCCGTTATTTCTATCTTTTCATTTTTGTTTTAGTCCTGTTATGTCATAATAACAGTATAGAATTACGAAATAGTATATTTCATCCAAGGTGGGAGATGTGTCATTACAGCCGTGGGCTTATGTATATTACTGAGAGTCGAAGCCTCGAGGTGAGATAATGCGCGAGGCAGTTATGAAACTCCCACCGAGGTTATGTATACTATTTTATTCACAATCATCCTCATTTTAAATCAATAATTTTCAAAATAAATCAATGAATTATAACCTTTAATTTTATTAATATTTTGACAGCTGTCTTAAAATTTATTTAGCCTATTTAATTATGGGGATCTACGGCAATGTTGCTAGGCAACCCCTACATAAACATTTCCAACCCAAGAGATGGAAGTGAAATCTGTTATTTCCAACCCAAGAGATTGTCATTAAAGTTAGGAATGACGTATTTTCCAACCTCCAAAAGGTTAGGAATCTGTATATTACTATAATGATTTTGAATAATAGTATATTACATCCGAGGTGGGAGATGTTTCATTACAGCCGAGGGCTTATGTATATTACTAAGAGTCGAAGCCTCGAAAAGAGACAAAGCGCGAGCCTGTGATGAAACTCCCACTGAGGTTATACATACTATTTTCTTCTCAATCATGTTCATTTTAAATCAATAATTTTCAAAATAAATCAATGAGATAACCTTTAATTTTATTAATATTTTTGTCAGCTCTCAAAATTTGTTTTAGCCTACTATATTATAATGTTGATAGGCAATCTCTATATAAACATTTCCAACCCAAGATATGGAAGTGAAATATGTTATTTCCAACAATTAATTAACAATTAAGATTTTCTAGAATTACAATTCGTTTTCAGTTTAAAAGATGTTAAATACAAAAAATAAAAAATAAAGTGGAAGATCCCATTTCCAATTTTTTACTAAATCATCTACAACCAACAATATTGCTTAAAAGTAAATTTCCGGAATGATATGAATAAATCAATATTTATTATTTTAACCTAGATAACTATTTTCATAACGATAAATCTATTTGCATAAATTATGCAAATATGACTACAATTATTTTTATTGTGATATAAAGTTACAAAATAAATCAACTCACTGAATAGAAAATGTGTTGATATACTTACACATATGTAACACATAAACTCATGTTCTTTTATCAGGTTTAAATGCAATAAATAGATCAGCATATAAGATTTAAGTGGATGGGTAGAATAAGAACATAGTGAAGAGAAATTTCAAAGTACGGCATAAAATTATTGTTACAGTAATTGATTAAGAACATTTTTTGAGAAATACAATAATGTTAGGCTGGTAGTGCGAGCTCGGTTTTAACTAAAACGCTGTTTTAAGAAATGTCAAATTCAAATTTCAATTATTTTTTAATATATATACTTAGTTTCAAAAATAATATTTTATTTAAAAATATAGTACAATGTACATTTCGAGGTTTAACCTCATCATCAGGTAGAAAAATAAATGATAAATATAAATATGTATAAACATATAACAAAAGAGTGAAACAAATAACAAATTAATAAAGATAACAAAATTGAAAATTTATTAATATAAAATTATTAATATAAAATTACTAAAATTTTGAAAAAATATCAGGATCTAATAGGCGTGAATTGTTTAAATCCAAAATTTCATTCATTAGATTTTCTTTTTTATGTAAAGAATTTTTTATCTCGAAAGCTTCTAAATAATTTAGTGTTTTACTTTTGTTCTCAATTGTAGTATTTTTAAATTTTGAATTGTACAAAAATGTTCATTGTTAAATAAATGTTTTGCCAAATTTGAATTTTCTATTTTATCGTATTTAAATTGTCTTAAATGTTCATTAAATCTTAACTTGAAATTTCGCCCTGTTTGACCAATATATTTATAATTACAATTGTTACAAGAAATTTCGTAAACCCCAGATTTATCTAATTTGTCAAAATTTTCAATTTTATTATTTACAAAAATAGATTTTAAATTATTTTTTACATAATATGCTGGATAAATATTATTTAATTTTAATATTTTTCAATTTTTAAACTCAAATTACCAACAAATAATATTTTTCTGTAGTTTTTATTTATTTTATTTTGATAGCAATATAATTGTTTTGATATTAATTTCTTTTTTTGCTTTTTAAAAATATTATCAATTATTATTTTATCAAAACCATTTTTATAAGCCAAATAGTAAATTGTTTTTAATTTCATCCTTATGTTTAAAGAATGATTTTTTAAAAAATATTTGTGATGAATACAAACTATGTTCTGCTTAAAAATCATATTTTGATAAATTTGATATTATTTATTTTTGTTATTAAATAATGAAATTTGACGTTTCTTAAAACAGTGTTTTAGTTAAAACCGGGCTCGCACTACCAGCCATAATGTATTACATTTAATATGCAGAGTCAAGGTTGCATAGATCATGTTTACCTTCCGTGAACTTTAGGTAAGGAAGGTATTTGGTATTGTAATTTGGTCAAAAAATTCGGTGGCGTATTTTTAATGAATAAGCATGGTTTAGGGTCCCTAGAATACAATTTTAGTAGTTTTAATTTCATAGAGATATTCAACTATTGAACTATTAATGAATTAATGTGAGGTACTGTTTTTTGTGAATTATAAATAATATCGTATTCATTATGTTATGTTACTTTGTTGCTCTATACATAGGTTTATGAATAAATGTCAAATGGACGTCATATATATGTCATATGTAACCAAACATGTCAAGTCAAGTTTCTTCTTGGTTATTTGAGTGTTTGATCATTGTTAACAAATAAACTTATAAATTTATTAAAATGGTGTGATTAAGTTTGTATTAAGGACACTCATTGGCAAAAATTATTGTGATATATTGAATAGTAGTTACAGATTTGGCCACTGGAGTGTTGTGCTACCTCATTGCTAAGTGACGTAAAATAAATAAATATATCATCACGGCATATTACCCATTACTGGGTGTGCCAGTATCTACAACACATGTAGACATCGGTAATGATGACGATATATTTTACCGTGTGGGCGCTTACCAGGCGTCACCTCACGGGCACTCATAGCTGGCGTGGAGAGTGCACCACAGGGGTCACTTTTGTGCCAGGTGTGACGTGACACGAGAAAATTTAAATATACAAAGTGTCTCTTAAATAGGAGGACATGGCTTAACCACATATTCCTGAGACGATTTAACTAAACTTGCTTCTACCGGAAAGTGTACCATTTAGCCAGAATTCTGCTTCATAGTTCTTCAACAAAAAATTAATTTTGCTTATAATAACAGAACGCTTTATTCGATTTGGATGAAATTTGGTACGACAGGTCATATGGTTATGTCATCTTTTAAGATGATACTTGTTATTATTAGTGAACCACTAGTATATGAAACTTTTAGGTGTCCCAACATTGATTATACCGTAACTGACCACGCCTATAAGGTAAAATTTTTTTTTTTTTTTTAGAAAGATACATTCAATAGTAAACTTTTCTCTCTGTGTTTAATTTGTGATATCTGTTACGGTTCAGACAGAAAAAAATAAAACCTGAGTAACTGTATCATGAATTTTTTTAAAATAAATTTAATCTAGCAGTCTATCCAAATGTGAAACACCTAATTTCTAATGACAGTAACAATTGTTTATGGGTTGTCAAAAAATTCCTTCGCAATATTCAGAAACTAGTAACATCCGTTTGTTCGGCCTATTAGTATTTTACTACCATTATTATAATTAACAGGAATAAATATGTTAGCTTACTTCTAAACAAGTTGAGAAGATTGACAACTCGTTACTGTCATTAAAAATTAGGTGTTTGACATTTGGATAGACTGCTAGATTAAATTTATTTTTAAAAAATTCACGATGCAGTCACTCAGGTTTTATTTTTTTCTGTCTGAACCGTAACAGATATCATAAATTAAACAAAGAGAGAAAAGTTTACTATTAAATATATCTTTCTGAAAAAAATAATTTCATGTTATCGGCGTCGCCATTAAAAAGTTACGGTCTAATCAATGTTGGGACACCTAAGTTTCATACACCAGTGGTTCACTAATAATAACAAATATCACCTTAAAAAATGACTTATAACCATATGAACTGTCATACCAAATTTCATCCAAATCGTATAAAGCGTTCTGTTATTACAAACAAAATTAATTTTTTTTCGAAGAAATTTGAAGCAGAATTCTGGGTAAATGGTACACTTCCGGTAGAAGCAAGTTTAATTAAATCGTCTTATTTTAGCCTCAGGAATCTGTGGTTAAGCCATGTCCCCCTATTTAAGAGACACTTTGTATATTATTAAAAATTTCAAAAATTCGTAGTTTAAATATTATGTATTTCTGGAAGGTAAAATATGAACCTACAATAATAACTTTCCTTACATTTTCAGGAAAAAAAAATAAAGAAAATTGTGGAAAGTCTGCATTGGTAAATATTCTACCCTAGAATTTTTGAAACTGTATTATACATATTCTTCTTTTCTTGAATTAGTTTTAGGAAAATGTCACAATGAAAAATTCGTTCCCATCATTTGCAAATATGGTTCCTTTATAAATTTCCAACAGAAAGAAAATAGATTTTGTTCCCGACCAGCGAAACAAATGAACCTTCCGTTTTAAAGCCGAAAATTCATGACAATAATGGACAATCACAAAATAAATTCATCGAATACCTTTGTCACAATTCAATCATTCACCTTGAATAATCACAAAAACGCGCCCACAATCAGAACAGAATCAGAAATAAAACAAAAATTATTGTTGCGTGTCCAGAAGATGCAAACAAAACACATCACTTCCGGAACAATAAAACACCGGAAAGAGATTCCATCTCTCTCTGGCATGACCTTCTTCCGTCTCTTTCTCACTTACATAACCTCAAATAGAGTTATCTCTCTCTAAAGCACGTGCCAGGTAGGTTAGGTTTCGGATTAAAGATTAAATGAACGCACAATTAGATTTTGTTTTAATAATTGACGACAAGGATAAACAGATTTGACTTTACGGCAGTTAGAAAGAGACTGACTAAGAGGAATCTCTCTATGGTTGAAAACGTGTGACGGTCTATTAATTTTGATATTATGTGAGATAAGTTGCTTTTTATTACTTCTGATAGGAAAAACAGGGTTATAAGTGTTAATTAAACCAGTACTAAATGATTTACTAAGTACTAACTTAGCGGTAATTATTTTAATTAGAAATAAATCAAGAAAAGTGTGGAAGTGGCACTAGAGGTAAAAACTTGTCCCCATATCATCATCAAGTAATTGAAAATTTATGCTGGAAATAGGATTTTGAGGTGTGACGATTTAGGTTAGTTTTTCAATTTTCAGGATTTTAGTTTTTCTGATATATATTTTTTATATTTAGATCTGAAACAGATGACCACCCAACTATGTGAAAATAATTAATTTGTAGGTACTTATAAGAGAGTCACGCTAGAATGATTGAGAATAAAACAAGTGTTTTTACCTCTCGCTAAGAGAGGTATTGGAATCATGTTAAAATTCGCATATCCAGATTTTAGTGAATAAGCACGATTTAAGGTCCCTATAATCCGATTATAACATTTTTAAAATGTTGTCTGTGTGTGTGTGTGTGTGTGTGTGTGTGTGTGGATGTGTGTATGTGTGTATTGTATGTGTGTGTGTGTGTGTGTGTGTGTCTGGATGTTGTAGGGACGATTCCTCAAAAACTATAAGACTTAAGAACTGTTTAACTATGGATTCTTCAATCTGACATTCCTGGGAAGAGCTGAAAAGGTTTTGGTAACTAATGAACAACCGGAAGTAGTAGTTTCTTAGAAAAATTCTTTTAATATAATTTTTTGGAAATTTTTGTTATTAAATATTGAACAACATAAAATTCTCCATCTAATACCTACACTTAAAATTTTTATTATATCTTGTATAGATTTAGAAATAAAGACACTATAATATATAGAGTAATCTAATCGCAGAGGCTAAGGCACTAAGGAAACCAGTTGAAAATTCCAATGTTTATAACATAGTTTGTAAATGACACATGTCAGTGTCAAAAATCAACAGTTTTAGTGACATTCTGATAGCTTTTTCTGGGAAGTATATTTAATTTTTCTTATTGTTTTATTAATTAAATATTTGAAATTATAGGTAAAATGCATATATCCATCAGATATACCGCCAATCTGGTTAATGAATTGGAAGAATCTCTCACATTTAGGAACTTCCTCATACAATGAAAAATAGATATACATAATTAGAATTATATGTGTGCAGAAGACATGTTAAATACAATAAAAAACAATATTTAGGTAAAGTTCTGTAATTTTTCATTATAAAACGACGGTTCGAAAGCGAAGTGCAATACAATACTTATATAGCCTAATATGGTAATGGCGAGAGGTCTTGTGCTGGCCACAACAGATTTTTTTAATTTTTATTTTAAATATGTTCTAAATATGTTTCTAATACATATATTGAAAATGTGTCTCAAGTTATACTGAAAGTCTCAAGTATCCCCATGTTACTGTATCCATAAAACAGTATAAATTATTCATTAATTATTTATATCTTTTTATAATCTTTTTTTGCCTTGTATTTTTAACAAGCTCTTCTTTATGCATGTCTGGTTGTTATTAAATTGTACTGAAGCTTTTTTCGCGTCTGCATAAACCACTATCGAATATAATTTTAATTTTTGTCACATGTTAAAAGGAAACAATAAATATAAATCCTGTATACAGAACTACACATGCGGCACGGAACAAAAACAAGAGATTCATGGCACTGCTATGTTACATAAAAAAATTAAATTGAAATGGAGATCCAGGAGATAAAATATGTATGAGAGTAAATACTTTTATCTAGTTATGGATTCAATTTTCATTCAAAAAACTGTATGTCGAATATTAGAAAAACACTGAATGCAAAAAAGTTTACATTCAGAAAGTTAGGGATAACTAAAATTACTTTGTTCAAAAAATTAGAATATACCTATATGCCTACACTATGTAAATGGGCTATTTGCGTGGTACTGAAAATCCGATTTCTGTCACTATACATGTAATGTTATGTTGAAAAATATAAATTTTATTTTAAAAAAATTATTTGTTTTTTAGTAAATTAAGAAAGAAAATTTTCTGTGACGTCATTATATTTAACTGGAGAACCATGTTTAAAAATGTAACGTATAGATGGCATGCGAGAAAGTTTTAATTTGAATTTGACAGTTCATTTATATTAATTACTTCACAAATAAACACATAGGTAATTACATGTAATTTAAAATATCGATACCAAAAAGATAAATTAAAATACTAACCTCCAAACTATTGTTGAAACGTCAAACAGGAGATCTACATTACCTGTACAAACCTTGTACAAACAAACGCAATGGCTTTACGACTATTCATTGGTGCGGCGTAATTCTACGTCATACATGGCGGGAATTCAAATAATCCAATTTCATTTTTTTTTTTCTGGCTAATTAACAAAAGTTTTGTCAAAAGAAAAAATATGGGTAGCAAGTTTTCAAAAATATTAAATAAAAAAAAGGTACGCAAGTAGCCCATTGCACTTGACACGGGCATCTGTCAATTAGAATTGATGGAATATATCAGCTGTTTCTATGATTCTAGCAAAGCTGGCTGATTTATGAAAGTTAATTTCTTAATAATAATAATAATAATAATAATAATAATAATAATAATGATAAGTTTATTTGCCCAACAGTATACATGGTATAAAGGACAAAATATGACGCATAATTACACAAAAAAAAAAATTTATGGAACATAATAATAATATCGTAACATGAAAGAATAACTAATACCCACAAAAATTAATGTAAAAAATACTTACTATACATTTTTAACTAAATTCATTATAGGAATAAGAAGATTTCTATATCACTTATAATAATTAAATTTGTATTACTACACATATAATAAATTGGTGACCTGGTTTGCATATTTGTTCTGGCCCTGGTACATTCAAAATATAATTGTTGTCTTGATACCGATATCTGCGATAAAGCAGATTGTGGCACACTCAGAAATGGGTAATATACCGTGATGATATATTTATTTATTTAGTTATTTTTATACAAACCGAGATACATGAATATTAATTTTTTCTAACAGTGCACAGGACAGTAAATTTTATTTTGCAACATTTTTCCTAGAAAAATATTTGATAACATAAGATTATAATTCTTTAATTCTATATCAAATGAATATGAAAATGTATAATTAAACCGTATAAACAACAAGAAATTTTTTCATATTAATAATCACATTATAATGTCAAAAAATGATATTTAAATGAGTTTTTTCAAGAAAAACTGTTAAGAACTTCAAATAAGAGAACTTCCGGTTGACCAATTATAACCAAAATCTAATCAGCTCTTCATATGGTTGTGAGGAAGAGAAATACGAAAGAATTACGGAAGGTAAAAATATCATTTAGGACTTAATTAACTGCCATTGTCCTTAAAACTGAAATTAGATTACGATTTTTTATGTCCAGGCGATTTTATTTATTTTAATCTATTTTGTATAGTCTACATTGTTTCTGTTTTTCTGTTTAGAAAAACCAAATGCTGATAACAATAAGATTTATTTGTGTTCGTAGTCTACCCTTCTTCTCTCGAATCTGACAAGTGAAACTCTGCCAAAAGCAACTATTGATCGAAGGTAGCCACCACACCGTAGGCACGACCAGCAACTTTTTAAAATCGCCAAAAGCGTGATACGAAGTTAAAGTATACGAATGAGGCGGAAAGTTTCAATCTTTGAATTATTTATTACTGAGTGAAGTAAAATTGGGTTATTTAACTTTGTGAACACTAGAATTCTAGTTCAATCTGTTCACATCATAACTGGTATTTATTTATTAACTTTGTATTGTAGTATTTATGTTTCATCGCCCTATAAAGGCATGGAAATTGAAAGTAAACAAACAAAGTTTCCAGACAGAAATAAGGTAAATTTTATTCCTATGAAATTATAAAGTTCGATTGTTCACTTATATTCTAGGAATACTAAATGCAATATACATTTTCGAAATAATGAAAATGGATTTATTGTTATCGTTACTATAAATTACAAATACAGCAATTTCTTTTAAATGATGTAACTATTTACCACGATATTCATACGAGATTATGTTCACTAAAATACACCGTAGCCAAGGGGGAGCCAAGGGAGGTTAGCCCTCTCTGTGACTTTTAGAGCTTCTTCTTTCCGTGGACAAAATAAAACATTCAAATCAATTCTTGTTCTCAAAATTTATTAAATTCCTGCTTTTTCCGTCTATAAGTCTATAAAATAAAATCAAATTTAAAAAATCGAAATAGCACTTCGGAAATACATCGGTTACCAAAGTACTCATGCGCATAGTATTTTTATTTTATTATTATATTTATTCTTGCCTAACCGGCTTAGAATCTACATATTATATCTATTTTACAATAAATTGTGGTACTACATCATAAATGAACCCCCCGTTTCTCGATGACTTCCTTCATCCAATCTTATCTCGACCCTATATCGTCCAACAGAACCGTTTCTTTTCTTCCTTCTCTCGTAACTTCCCTGCACGAAATCCTTAAATGCCTCTTCTCTCCCGCATAGCCTGCAACTCCTCTCATCGTGCGCATAGTAGTGCAGCTACTTGAAAATTTGAAATGATATAAATTCTGGTTAATTTATTTTAGATAATTTATTACAGTACAGGAAAACAATGTTAGATGTAATGGGCTGAATTCAGCACCCTTCTCTAACTAATGAAGCTTATCTAAAAATAGCAAAATAAAGAGAGACTTAAGTAATAATACATTAATAAGAAAAGGATGCAAGCTATTTCCATTGTTTCTAGAAACTAGAGACGATCACTAGACTAAAGAAGAGTGCTGAATTCGGCCCATTGAGTTTTTTCAAACTTATATTGTTTTCAAAATATGTATTCTAAATACAACATATGTATATATTTTACGTCTGTTAAAAAAAGTACAATTTTTTTATTTAAATGGATTTATAAAGTATTTTTTAACGCAATAAAATAGTGAAAAAAGTGCACTTTTTATCGCAAACGCGTGAAATAATGAAACGTTATGGCACTTTTTTCACACTTTTATTGCACACGTAAAATAATTATATGCAACTCGAGTAAAAAGGCTCTTTTTCACTCATAGGATTTGACGAACTCGCCTATAGCTCGATCAGTCAATCTTTTCTATTCGTGAAATAAAACTATATTGTTTACTCTTGTTGCATAGATAACTAATTTAATTTTTATCGCGAACTTTATCCCCATCTTTATCATTCACTTGATGAATGCAAGAAATGCACTCAGAAATTTTTATTTAGCGGTTTAAGGTTATATTTTTTTCTAGTCGTATGCTTTAATATACTGCTTAAGTATATGTGTCATTTATTGTACTTGAATGACACTCATTATTATATTAATTTTCATTATGATACAGATTATCACTATGACAGATTTTCTTTTCTTTTCGATACAGATTATTATTATGATACAATTGAATTTTATAACCAATATATTTGTTTATAGTTTATTTTTTAATTATTATTATTTGTATTATTATTATTATCATTATTAGTAGTAGAAATAACCAGCATGAATTACGATACTCGTCATGGCTCGTATCGTAAACTTCATGCTCGTGCATTAACAGCTCTCATTATAAACTCGTTATTTTAGAGCCCACCTAACATGACTTTAGCACCGTCCCTAGCTATGGCCCTAAATAAATACCAATTTAGTTGTTTTTGTAGTTAAGATCATGTTGTATTACAATTTTACGAGCTATTCTTTTTGTTGTTCAACTACTACTAAGTAACCTTATCTATAAATCTCAACTGAGGCTGGTCTAACGACTCAGATTCAATTAATTCTGTACCACATTGATCTGGCAGTACAGACACGGACGGGTGTTTTTTACCCTAACCAAGTCAGTGGAACGGAAGACGAGAAGATGTACCGGTATTGCTCTGTGTACCGCGAACGTAAAATAGTCTCTGTAACGGACGATTGCCGTATGTGGTAGTACCGCTTTTTACGGTAAGGTGAAGTACAAGATTGCCAGGGGCCAGCTGAATGAATTTGTCCAATTGAGTAGAAGATGAGATAGGTACTAACCTTTATTTATTATTTACAAGGTAATTTGTGAACATTAACAACTTATTCCCTGGACATAAACCACGTTAATGTAACGATCAATTTGTGGCGGCAAATTCAAACTAAAACCATAACATTTTCAAAATGTTCAAAAGAACTTTAAAAGGCAAATCTTATCTATTAAACTTTATAAATATAAACCTCTATTGTCTTATCTATCTAATTATGTCGTATAAATACCTAAAGCACGCAAAATTGTTGAATAAACTGTAATTAAACCAGTAAGTGCAAATTCAGTAAAACGAAGGTCGTAGCTGTTTTCGATTCTATTTAATCCTGACTTGCGCATACATTTTTTTCTCTGTCAAAACAATTTAGATCGTCAGCAAAGAAATTATTTATTGCGGACAACGCAATAACCCTTTCAGACATCGCAAACAAAAACGAAAAAAACTTATAACCACCTTATATTATAACACAAATCCAAAAATAACCTACAAATTCAGTTGATTTGTCACTGAAGTCATTTCTAACCGACTGCACCAAGTTACGACATATGTTACTATTTGCAATCCTACTTACATTAAAATAAAATTATGCTTAACTTATTAATATTAAAGAATATAAAAATCTCTATCGGATACATTTAATTTTTTATCTTCTATGGAGTTAAAGATAGAGACATATAAATATATAAAATAATAAGTTGTAAATGAATCTCGCAGCCCATGGAAAACAAGTGGAAAATTTAAAATGTTTGGAATTGACAGATAAATGTAAGGTTCAAAAATCCAGAGACATTACTGAAAACTTTTTCTGGGAAGTACATTTAATATTTCTTATTTTATTATTAATTAAATATTTATAATTATAGATACATTTATCACATATACCCTTTAGGAATACCGCCAATCTCATCAATGAATTGGAAGGATCTTGAACATTAGAATGAATTATATAAAGAAGATTTATGTTTTTGTGTGTATCAGAAATGTCAAATATGTACATTACTTATATAGCCTAATATGGAAATGGCGAGAGGTTTTGTGCTGGCCACAACAGATTTTTTTTATATAGTAGTAATTTAATTATCAAGAGGTTAATATGGGAGCTTAATAATAAAGACGTTTTGACATTGGTTGAAATTATTAATCGCCAAATAAACACATATATGAGTTATAATATTTGAAGATCGTATCTTATTAAATTGGAGAAAATCTAATTTTACTCCAGGAAAGTAATTAGGTACATAAACACTTACAGCCCGATTCACAAAAAAGTTTAAGCTAATCCTCATTTTTGGATTAGCGAATTCTACTCTAATTTTGACAGTTTATATCGTAAAATATAGTTTTGTTTTATCTATTCCTAGTATCTACCTTTATTGATAATATCATGAAAATTAAATTTTAAATACCAGAATAGAATAGAATTCACTAAACCAAAAATGAGGATTAGCTTAAACTTTTTTATGAATCGGGCTGTTTAGTTAAATAAAGAAGAACGTGGTGATATAATTTGTAATCATTAACAAAATTTTCTTAATGGCCTGCACCCTGTACCGTTGAGGGCGCTTATCAGGTGTCACCTCAAATCTTAAGCAAAGAGTGATAAAATAGCAAATAATTTTTAATATTGTCCAGAATTTCAATAACACAATAACACAAATCTGTTTTCATAAATTATGCAAATTTTAATAGAAAAATTTTAATAGGATCTCTGTTACTATTATTATAATACAATAAATCAAGCCTAACATAGAATTACATCAGTTAATCACCATAAGGTTCTCACTGTTCTGCATCTATTTTCTCTAACCTTGTCCACATTTTCGCAATTTGCATTTGATTAGAGGAATGAGTCTCAATAGTGCAATTATGATTTCTGTGAATGGCTGGGAACTCAGGCCTGCTTCCTCAATGGGTTCGTGACGTCACAGACCCATATACGCGACAAGAATCGCTATACACTATTCACTCCTTATCTATTATGTGTACAGCTAACGAGATAAGTTTTGAGAGTAATTGCATGGTTAAGTAGCTCATTGTTAGTGTAAACAGCTGAGCCAATTGATGTATGAGCCTTGATTGATGTGTGAATGTGTTAATTGGAATACCCAAGCCATGTGATGTAACGAGATGGAATATTCAATTTCGTCTTACAAGGAATCATTTATCTTCAATTGTTATCTTGAGTTGCTTGATCTTTTCTTAAACTCGCATTAATAATAATTATCTCGTCTTTCCTTATAGAATACGTGATAAGAGGCTAGAATTTATCATTAGAAATAGTTAACAAAAACATTTATTCTTGCAAACCGACGTTTCGGTTTACACTTATACCTGCGTCACCGTCTTTAGGAATAATGTACCTGGTATCCTGATATTAATAAACAGTAATGTACTAGTAAGACATAGAATACTACTGCGTCCATGTGCTATAATTCTATCGTTTTCATATACATCGGGTGTTAAAAAATAAGTGTCACAAATTATGAGGGCACGTAGTACTGACCAAAATGAGTAACAAAAGGTTAATCATCATGGGTCCTTTCTTTAAGAGTTTCCGAGATATAAGGCAATGAAAAATGAGTTTTTTCGGTGTTTAGCTTTGTTATCTCGAAAACTGTAAGAGTTACGACGTTGATTCAATGAGACATTTTGTTTACTTTTCAGAGGTAATCTTAAATGTGTTTTTTTTTTTAATCGAATAATGTACTAAGACAAATGTTGTGGAGACCTTGGCCAATATTTAGTTTTCAAATAACTTCGTAACTATTAGAGAGTGAAAAAAATGTTTTATATAAAATGTTATTGTTTTTACCTTCCGTCACCTTTAGGTAAGGGAGGTATTGTCTTTGGTCAAAAAATTCGGTGGTGAGTTTTTAATGAATAAGTACGTTTTAAGATCCCTAGAATACGATTTTACTAATTTTACATTGATGTCTGTATGTATGTATGTATGTATGTATGTATGTATGTATGTATGTATGTATGTGTGTGTGTGTGCGTGTGTGTGTGTGTGTGTGTGTGTGTGACAAATTTTTCTCAGACGATAACTCCAAAACTACAATTCTAAAAATTATGATTCTTTCGTATTCCTCTTCTTTACAACCATATGAAGAGCTGATTAGATTTTGGTTATAAATGGTCAACCGGAAGTACCCTTATTTGAAGTTCTTAACAGTTTTTCTGACAAAAACGTAGTTAAATATCAATTTCCGACATTTTATGATCATTAATATGAAAGAAAATTTTATTCTCTATACGATTTGATTATACATTTTCCTTCATATTCAATAGATATAGAGTTATAGAGAGATTAAAAGAGGTTAACTTTCAAAAATCAGTCAGCTTTGTAAAAATTATGGAAACAGCAGATATTGAAAAAAATTCTAATTCACAGATGTCAGTGTCAAGTGCAAAACCAAAGTGGAATATATAGGATCAGAAAGTAACAAAAGTGACAGAGTGTCCCTCGTAGTACGAGGAAGGCCAAAGAGAAAATGGAAGGACTGTGTAGCAGAAGATTTGAGAGAGGAATAACTGTGTGAAGAAGATGCGTTGGATAGGAATGAGGAAATGTCAAGTGCAATGTACATAATGGTCGTCCGTGTTATAATTTTATTGGATTTGTAGAATCTTTTCAAAGGAACTTGCAATATGGAATTTGTAAAAAATAGTGTGTTCGTGTCATAATTTTACAGGATATATAAAATCTTTTTCAAGAAACTTTTGGTATCGGATTTGTACAAAACACATCGAATTGACGGAAGGTTTTGTGCTGGCCACAACAGATTTTTTTATAGTCTATTTACTGGCATAGACAAAATTTTGTTAGACCACTATATTAGTCAGTTTTTCTTCGATTCTAATACAAAATGGCCTTTTTCTGAAAAACAGTTGAAGATCGGATCCATGTTGATTAAACTTTTTTTACTCATTTTGATCAGTACTATATGCCCTCATAATTTGGGACACTTATTTTATAACACCCTGTATACATATGTTACTGTCCGAAATCTGTATAACCTAGGGGTGTCCAATTTCATGTTGTAAATGTACGAACTCGGCCCGAGTTTTCGAAACATGACTTCTGTGCATTAGGTTAGGTTATTGTTGTTATATTTAGCTAAATAATAATATCCTAACCTAACATACAAAAGTCATGCTTGGAAAACTGGAGTCGAATTAATTATTCATTTGTGCGCAGGTAATATATATATATATATATATATATATATATATATATATATATATATATATATATATATATACAGGGTGTTAATACTAAGTCGTTACACCCGAAAATGGTAGTTAAAACTCATTAAAACAAACAACTTTTCTTAGTTCCAATTTTTGATTTGGTGCCCCAGTTCGTAGTTATTGGAGTTCTTTTGTTTTTCGAAAAATCGTCATAATTCCCTTATTTTAAGGACTATTGAAAAATTTTTTTCTTTCAAATTTACCTTTAGGCTCTCTAAAATATTTGGCATTTACAATTATTTTTTATTTTTTCAAATAATAAAATGGCGATCGATCAAAAATTTCAAAACATGATTTTTTGATAACCACTCTATCGATTTTCGAAAGTAAAACTTTTATAAAATCCTTAAACTATCTACTATAATATTTGTCATGAACATTTTTTTTAATCTATCCAAAAAAAAAGTATTTAGTCATTTTCTTGACTTACATAAGTGCACTGTGTTCAGAAAAATCTAATTCAGAGTAGGCTATGAAAACAGAAACATATGTCTGATCAATAATCAAGTTGTCATTGTCACAATTGATCGTGAAATGTAATTTTAAGGAGAAATGAATGACCGTTTTCTAATTTATTTCTGTTTTAATATAAGGATTCAAGAATATTTCTTCAGATAACATATTTGACAATATCTTGTGTCAAATTGACATTTAATTAATTACTTTCAAATTGATACACTTTTTTTTCAAAGCCTATTCCGAATTAGATTTTTTTCTGCATGCACCATTTATGTAAGTTAAATAAGTGAAAAAAGACTTTTTTTGGATAGATTGAAAAAAATGTTTAGGACAAATATTTTAGTAGATAGTTTAAGGATTTTATAAATGTTTTACTTTCAAAAATCGATGGAGTGGTTATCAAAAAATCATGTTCTGAATTTTTTAATCAATCGCCATTTTGTCATTTAAAAAAATAAAAAATAATTGTAAATACCAAATGTTTTAGAGTGGCTAAAAGTAAATTTGGAAGAAAATTTTTTTTCAATAGTCTTTAAAATAAGGAAGTTATGACGAGTTTTCGAAAAACAAAAGAACTCCAATAACTACGAACCGGGGCAACAAATCAAAAATTGAAACTAAGAAAAGTTGTTTGTTTTAATGAGTTCTACCTACCATTTTCGGGTGTAACGACTTAGTATGAACACCCTGTATATATATATATATACTTATGTAAAACTTAATAGTTTTAAGCGGCTAAGTTATTTTGACAAAGTACTATTCTATTTCAGCCAGTTTATTTATTATTTCATCACCTTCTGTTCCTGTTCCTCTAATATTTACTAAACACATCTACACAAACAAAATTTCTTTTCTTCTTCGCATTTACATTATAAACATTATGCAAACCTGACACGTTAGGTAAACCCATCTGTTGACAAAAATACTGTAACACAGTAACAGTAACAGTACATCGTCTTGCATCTGTCGCGGATTCAGTTATTTGTTTGTTATTAGAGTACGACTACGTACACAACGGTTTCTAGTGTACACACTAAGAAACGGGACCATAAAGTAACATTAAATAAGAAATAGTGATTGATTTGTAAAGAGAAATGTTATTTTTAAATAAAATGTGAGATGGTGTATGTTTGAAAATACGAACAGGACATAGGTAATAACTGTTTGTAAATGTTTGAAGTGTGTACTATTCGTTTATGTTTTAAAGCCTCATTTCCACCGATTGTCCTAACGTGTAAGAGCTATAATTAACAACTAAGCGCAATGCGTAAAAATGTTTATCACATTTAGTAAAATTTCCAGTTTTGCATAAGATTTAATGCTTAAGAACTAAGAGCAATGCGTAAGAACAAAAGTTTGCAAATTTCTAACCTGAACTGTCAACTGTCAGGTTATTTTATAATTATTAAATTTTTAATTTTGCGTAATACCATACTGTTATTACGATATAACAGGATTAAAACATTTTAAATATATGACTTGATGTCTATCAGCGACGATTGTCATGCTCAGCCTACTAACTGATCAGTTTTTTTATTTTGTCAAAATTAAGTATTATAATGGCTTTTATTAGTATTTCGTCAAAATTGAATAAAATATTGTGCAAACCACGTGAGCTAAGAATGTTTATTCACTCGAAGAAATTAACTCCTTCTCATGAATAAACATTACCTTAGCTCACTTGGTGTGTAAATATCTATCATATACTTGAAACTACATAATTTTTATCCTATCACATAGTTCACCAACCTTTTATCCCTTCTATATCCAGTCCACTCCATATCTTGCCCTTTTCTGAAGGGCGATTACGTTCACCCTCGACCCTTGCCATCTGATAAGAAATCCAAGTGATAACACAAATCATAAGGGACTTTTATTACCCAAGACATAAGTACTAGCAATATTTCTTTATATATTTATTAGATAATTCAAGTATCTCCAAGACTTTTTAATGAAAATAAAAATAAGATTTTCTTTAACTGGGGCAGTATATTTGAATAAAAATGTAAAAAAAGGAAAAGAAAGATTGGAGGCGCCGGGTATCGATCCCGGTACCTCTCGCATGCTAAGCGAGCGCTCTACCATCTGAGCTACGCCCCCTGTTGCTACTTAGCTCGATAAAACTGTGTTATAAGTCTGTTCTTTGATAATTTACACAAATTCAATTTAATTAAAGATTAACATTATTATATATTTAATACATATCGATATTTCAGATAAAAAAAAATGAGAACGAAACCGATTTATAGATGTTTAAAATTTTAGAGGAATTTCATGAAAGTTTAAGTTGTTGCGTTGTTCGTAACTCACGAACCGCTCATCAGCAGAGAATTTGATTTTGAATTTAAATTTTCAACCCATGTTATCGTATTCAGAGTGGTGGATAAGAAATTGAAAATTTTTAGAACAGCGTTGACAAAAAAATTTAAAAATCATAGATAGGTAATTTGTTTCTGTCGATGCCACGACAAATGTAAACTACCTATTATAAATAGTAAAACCTATTAAATACCTAATATTGTTTATTTTTTGAGTAATGATGTCTGTGTGTATGTGTGTATGTGTGTGTGTGTGTGTGTGTGTGTGTGTGTGTGTGTGTGTGTGTGTATAAGTGCGTGTGTATGTGTATGTTGATCTTCTTAAACTTAAATACCTACTACCAATCGTAAAATTTTGAGAACTTGTATTTCGACCCTATTCTAATATGGGAAGAAGCCAATAGGTTTTGGTGTAAATCGGTTAACCGGAAATGGTACTTTATTTGAAGCTCAAACTAGTTTTTCTTCGAAAAATACCACTAAATGTCATTGTTTCGCGATTTATGTTATTATAAAAATTAAAGATTATTAAATTTTCTATAAGTCGTATTCATATTTTTTATAAATAGTCTATTTTATAAATCCCAGAGCCTATGTTTCAAAGATAAACACAATTCCTTAGTTACATAAAGTTTAGATGTCAAATGTATGTAACTGACAGATAAATGTCAGTGTCAAAGGACCTATCATTTCAAATTAATAGTGGTAACGTTTTAAAAGAAAATAGCATATAAAACAATAGTTATATTACACGAATGGAAAGGAATATAATATAGTTTCCAGAATCAATAAATATGAAGGTATGTATTTAAATTAATAAAAGTTAAATGACGGGAGGTACAGTGCTGGCCACATCAATTTTTTGTACAAAAGATTACTACCTTTAATTTTATGATTTCGTAAAATTTTGACACGGGCCACTGTTTTCGAAAAAATGGTCAAAATCCTAAAACAAACTTTTTTTACACCTTTAATCCAAGATGGCAGTTCCCCTCGTCAAGATCAAAAACTTGAATTTTTCATTATTTGTACCCCATCTTTTGTAAATCAAAGGTTTCTTTTATATATTGGACTAAAAAATATCCGAGATTTGACGTAGTTTATTTAAAAATTAATATGTCGAATTTGACTTATTTTCTCTAAAAATTTCTGGAATGCAACTTAGTTTATATCTCCATGAAATAAAATGAGGTAAACAGCCTTTACGGTAAAAGCAAATAACAAATAACAGTAATATACGAAAAAAAGATCACCATATCCATCGAACGGAAATTGGCATGATATATTTATTTATTTATTTTATTTTACAAAAATAATAGCACGTGCTCATCAATATCAATTAGTCATAATCAATTATTTATATCCCACAGTAATTAATTTATAAACAAGTTAGTAACACATCGCCATATGTCAATAAATCAATAAATAACTCATTTGCACTGATTTATCTATAACGGAAACATATTTTATATTACACACTCATCTCATCTCGGAAATAAATCTTTAATGTATCAAAACATTGCCAGCTGCATTTATTTTCTTAAAAATCAGAAAACTCAACAAACTGAGAGACCCTCTATAATCATTCTTAAAATAAACGAAACATCAACGCTTCCTGTTAGAAAAAAAATCCCTCCTCCCTACATACGTTTCTGAAAGCCGAGAGTGTTGAAGAGGGGTCAAAGGTTATCCACCTACTTCCGCTTATGATGAGAAACATCTGGAAGAGCAAAAAATTTGGACCAAAATTAAGGGTAAAAATAAATTTAATTTTTTATAAGTATACTCGTACAGGGTGTAATATGAGGCAAGATAAATGGTAAAAGGTGACAATTAGTATTTCAAACAGGAAGCGTTTTTCTTTTGTGTGACATCAGTATGTTCCATGTTCTCATAATAATATGATATAAAAGCTTATTATACTTATGGTCTTAATTTGTACTCGTAATTATTACATTATCTCGTATTATAGTCTATGTTTTAATCCCACGCTAACTTTAACTTAGCAAACAAATGATTAACATAAGTTTTATATCTACCACAAACAAAAAAAAAATATATATGACTAAAAAATAATAACTGTATCAATTATATAGACCTCTAACTGATTAGAAACAATAACAGAATCATTACTAACTTTTATACAGTCATACAAAAAAGTCTCCGTACGTCAGTAGTTTTAATGTATTTTAGGAAAAATAGCTGTCTAAAACCCAATATATTTAATTTTCTTTTAATCCAAAATAAAAAGCAGTATATTACGTTATTATTAATATAAAATAAACAAATAATTTATTTAATTTATTTATGTTATGGGGTAAACATTGAAAGTATTCATAATTTTATGACAAAAAAGTCTCCGTACAATAACCAAAACATTTAAATAATAAATCATTTATTTATGTTTCATAAAGAAATATAATATTTGGAGGATTTTCCTGTGGTTTTTCCATCAGTAACTAAGCGATGAGTCATTGAATCTACCATATTTTTGGCCACCGATGGCATTATATTCTGCCATTTTACTTGTAATTAAATTTAAATTCTTTTTTGGTTTATATTCTTATTTATTTTAAGAATTTTCCGCACTTTCTCAATTTGATTAAAGTCCGGAGACTGTGAGGGATGATTAAGCATATTTTTTAATATTATACAGTACGCATTCTCTTATAGAACGAATTATTTGTCGAATTTTTCTGATGCACGAAATTAAAATTGTCTGTTAAGGCCCTATTTTTCGGCACATTGTTTAAAATTTGCTTTTAAAATGTCGAGGGAACCTTTGTTATCCATTGTTGCAATTATTACTAATTTTCGTACTCCCGCTGAGGAGTTATAGCCCCTAGACATAATGCCATTACCGACGTATTGAGAAAGTGCGGAAAATTCTTAAAATAAATAAGAATGTAAAGCAAAAAAGAATTTAAAATTAATCACAAGTAAAATGGCAGAATATAATGCCATCGGTGCCCAAAAATTTGGTGGATTCAATGACTCATCGCTTAGTTACTGGTGGAAAAACCAAAGGAAAACCCTTGAAATATTTTATTTCTTTATGAAACATAAATAAATGGTTTATTATTTAAATGTTTTGGTTATCATACAGAGACTTTTTTGTCATGAAATTATGAATACTTTCAATGTTTACTCCATAATGCAAATAAATTAATTAAATTATTTGTTTATTTTATATTTATAATATATTGGGTTTTAGACTGCTATTTTTCCTAAAATACATTAAAACTGCTGTCGTATGGAGACTTTTTTGTATGACTGTATATAACCGACTGTATCCGGGAGATGTTTAAATTTTGCATTATACACAAATATTAAATATAAGATCAGTATTATCAATGCTTTAATTGATCGAGCTGTTCGTGTTCCCGACAGACGATATCACCAACAACCTAGAATACATAAATCAGATTTTAATATGAAATATCGAACGGTTATCCAAACAACTTTATTCACAGAAATATTACTAAAAGTAGTAAAAGTTACACAAAATTTACAATAGAACTCACCAACAACCAAATAATACTATTAAACCCATTTATTGATTCATCCCTTATAATTATAATATTAACAATGGCATTAAAAAAATCTTTACCCAAATATTGTTTTTTATTGTATTTAACATGTCTTCTGCACACATATAATTCTAATTATATCTATTTTTCATTGTATGAGGAAGTTTCTAAATGTCAGAAATTCTTCCAATTGATTAACCAGATTGGCGGTATTTCTGATGGATATATGCATTTTACCTATAATTTCAAATATTTAATTAAAAAAACAATAAGAAAGACTAAATGTACGTCCCAGAAAAAGCTATCAGAATGTCACTAAAACTGTTTATTTTTGACACTGACATTGATATCTGTCATTTACAAACTATGTTATAGACATTTGAATTTGTCAACTGGTTTCCTTAGTGTAGTTTCGCCTACTCGACTTATTTCCCGATATTGTATATATTATAGCGTCTTTATCTCTAAATTTATAGAAGATATAATAACCAATTTCTATGTATCAGATATAGAATTTTGTTCTTCAAAATTAGTAATATCAAAAATTTTCAAAAAACAATATTTAGAAGATTTTTTTTAACTACTACTTCTGGTTGTTCAATTGTTCAATTGTTACCAAAACCTTTTCAGCTCTTCCCAGGAATATCAGATTGAGGAATTCATAGTTAAACAGGTCTTATGTCTTACAGTTTTTGAGGAATCGTCCCTCCAACATCCAGCCATACACACACATACACACATCCACACACACACACACACACACACACAGACATCATTGTAAAAATGTTAAAATCGGATTCTAATGACCTTGAAACGTGCTTATTCATTAAAATCTAGATATATGATTTTTAGCATGATTCCAATACCTCTCTTAGCGAGAGGTAAAAAACAATATAAATCTTTGTGACTCCACAGATGTTATTTACCAAGTCGTATACGGAAAATGTAATCAAAAATACATAGGGGAGACGTCACAACCCCTTAAAAAAAGAAGGTATCAACATAAATATCATAGTAATCTATAAAATCCAAATTAGAGTGCACTCACTAACCACACAGTTAATACTGGCCATTAATTAAAATTTGATGATGTCAAAATTATTGATAGTTAATAACAAATATCTTCGTTTACTAAAAGATACTCTCCATATTAAAATAAATAAAAACAAATGTGTTAATTTCCAGGCTTTAATCCTTAAACAATCACTGACTTCCACACGCATGACTTCATTGATTGTGTTATGCTACCTGTTTTTCTTCTCAGTATTTCACCAACTCCGAATTGATTTAGAGGTTAGGTGAAATGTCGTATTTTATCTATAAAACTAAAATGTAGTCTTAAGTTAAAGTTATAACTAAAGAAAAAACCCCTTAACCTTAACAATAAATTTAAAAACTATATACGTATTTCGAGAACTAAGTTCTCATCATCAGTAGAAACTACAAAGTAAAAACAGAGAAGTTAAGATTACTCAGCATGTAAACCATGCCAGAGGTCAAAAAAGCTCTGAGGAATAAGGGAGAGAACACGGGTTATATAGGGACAGGAGTCATAGGTGATTGGATACCTAATTGGGTAACTAAGATTAAACAGAGTAACTGTCTTATATTAACTCATATAATTTAGAATTTGGGATGGGACCTAGGTCCGCGTTCATCAATTTATCTTTAAATTTATGTATTATCAAACTCTCATGTGCGTCTAAATATCTATTATTATCAACTTGTTTCAATCATTTTATATTACAATTGTCAACTTTATGATTATTAATAAACATATGTTGTGCTACGCTAGATTTATCAGGATTACCCCTTTTTAAATGATAAAAATGTTCTTTAAACCGAGTATCAATTTGTCTTTTAGTTTATTACTAGTTGGCGTTAACGTTGTGAAATCTAATACGGATTGACGATTTTTAAATTTATGGACTAGTTTATCTATAATTTTAACCGGGAATCCATTATATTTAGCTATCTCTATATTTCAATTCATTTTCAAAACGTGTTTTGTTTAACGGAAATTTGGTCAGTCTATTAATTAAAAAGTTAAACGCTGCTAATTTTTGTTGCCAAAAATGATTCGAGTCAGCTGTTATAAATCGATTAGTATTCGTAGATTTCCAACGTAACTTATCGATGTGTCTAATACAATTTAAAGATTTTGTAATAAAATTCATCAGTATTATTGTATATTCACCATTAGGTAAGAAATATTTCACACTTTTCATCCTGTAAAACTGTTTTGCTAATAATAATGTATCACTAGCTGAAGATGGGCTTGCCTTACGCCCGAAACGTCCTTAAATAAAGAATTTTACAGCATACGTGGGCCATGTACGCCTTTTCATTTCAAATTTGCCTTAATCTATGTAACAGGTACGGGGTAATAACATAATTTTCGTTAGTTTGATGGTGACATATAATGTTCCTTATATTCTAATTAAAATATAATCAAATTAATGGTTTACAATTTTTCTGTATTTTGCTCTATTACATATTTGGAAAATAATAAATGAAATTATGTATACATCCCTCTTTGTATTCCATCTAAAATTCCTAGAATTTTCCGGTATTTTTACATCACATTTTCATCGTTTATATATTGGCAAGAATGCATTAGTCCTCCCGTGGGAAAACATTTTTCAGTGAGAACGAACACCTGATGGAAATGCTGCCTGTAAGCTCCCAATCCAGTTTATAAACCCGATCAATTAGAGCTAACAATACATGAAATATATTTTTAGAGCGCCAAGTAAATATTTACTCTATTTAATGTATGTGCATCGAGTTTGACTGTATTGTAGACAGTGCGAATTATTTAAATTAAATTGGTTTTGGAGGAAATAATTTCTGTATTTAGCAGATATATTTAGGCAGCTAAATTTAATTCATTGACATGCGGAAAACGATAATAGTTTTGACCTTTGAATAAAATAGTATTCAGTCTATCTACTCGTATAATCTAATTGCTCTTTGTACATTAGTATGTATTTGGTATTTGGATGGTTATTTTGGTAACATGCACTCTGAAACCTGAAAGTGTGAAAATTAAAATAGCTCGGGTGAATGATTTTATGAATACAATGAATATATTTGCTGAATATATGAATAAGTGCAAGCTTTTCTTTATACAGAGTGTTTTACAACAACATTTTATGCATCGAATGTTAACGGATAATATTATTTGATAAGAAGTTGACTAATGGCGCTCGTTCCCATATAACCCTTTTGCAGCCAGCGTTAGCCAAATAAAAAAAAAATTCTCCTAAGATGGTTCTTGTATGTATCATACTTTTGAGGAATCGTCCTTCCAACATCCAGATACTCGCAGACACACACACACACACACACACACACACACAACACACACACACAAGCAGAGAGAGAGAGAGAGAGAGAGAGAGAGAGATCAAGGTAAAAATAATGCCTATTTGCTCTTTTTATGCGCTTACATGCACCACAATTATTTTTAATTGTACTAAATTGTAAAATGATGAGTTTGGAGTTGGCTATTTTCCTAACAATATAACCTCATAACCTAACCTAACGCACAAAATGCTGGTTCCCATATTTGCAGCTGCGATGAAAACTTATTTCTCACTAAAAATACAATATTTTAGTTTGTTTTCTTTTTTTTATTTATTTATGGCCTTCGGTGCGGTGCCGATTGGCTAGATACAATGTAGTTTTGGGTATTTAATTTAGGACATACACAAACATCCAAGCCCTTGGTGGGAATCGAACCCACGACCACGGAGCCGAGCGGTGAAGGTCGCTTGAGCGCTTGCCTCTAACCGCACTTGTTTTCAAACAATACATAAAGCAAATTTAATTATATTTTATATTAAGTAGTTTAGAATAATTATTTTATATAACGAAAATCAATTGTTTTTCATTAATTACTTTCTTGTTTACACATAAGCACAATTTTGTTTGCACCATACCAAATTTCAATTTTAACTTCTTTAAATTTTAGATAATGGAAGATAAATTTTGTAAATTTATGGATGTACTTGGAACTTCTTTTACCAAAATTTATTGTTCGCATTTGTGTCACCAATTTTAAGTGCTCTTAAAACATTCAAGAAATATCTCTGATAAACTTACAGTAAAATATGATAGCATTTAGGAAAATACAAAGTAAACATTGACGAAAACAAATCAGTTGTTTTGGATTTGTGTGTGTCTAATAATACATGATCAACAAAAATCGACATTGGCTAATCGATCTCCAAAAATTAATTTGTTTGGAGGTTGTAAGGTACAAAAACAATAACTGTCAAGTTACTTTGTTACTGAGAATCACTGCTATGTGTTTTTTTTTTTTTTTTTGATATTTTTACCACGTCAGAAAAGTGATTTTACTATACCCGTATGGCATTGAAATACTCGCTATTGCTCGTATTTAAACTTGCCATACTCGTCTGGTATACTTTCACTTTTCGTAACTTGGAACGTAATACACTATTATAAAAATCACACAACAGATAACTGATATAAAAAAAAAAAACAAAAATATATCAATAATGATTTCTTTAATATCAATTTATGAATTATTGACTTACACCCAATTCCTCTTCATAAATAAAATAAATATATCATCAAGGCATATTACCCATTTCTGGGTGTGCCAGTATCTACAACACATGTAGACATCGGTAATGATGACGATATATTTTACCGTGTGGGCGCTTACCAGGCGTCACCTCACGGGCACTCATACATCAGAAGGAAAATTTATATCGGCTTCACAAGACATTCAGAACACATTTTCAATGGTGATACGCATCATGCACTGACATAAGCATTAAATTAAAAAAATCTGTTGTGGCCAGCACAAGACCTCTCGCCATTTCTATATTAGGCTATATAAGTATTGTATTGCACTTCTCTTTCGAACCGTCGTTTTATAACAAAATATTACAGAACTTACCCAAATATTGATTTTTATTGTATTTAACATGTCTTCTGCACATATATAATTCTAATTATATCTATTTTTCATTGTATGAGGAAGTTTCTAAATGTCAGAGATTCTTCCAATTCATTAACCAGATTTCTGATGGATATATGCATTTTACCGCAACTTTACCTATAATTTCAAATATTTAATTAATAAATCAATGAGAAAAATTAAATATACTTCCCAGAAAAAGCTATCAGGATGTCACTAAAACTGTTGATTTTTGACACTGACATGTGTCATTTACAAACTATGGTATAAATGTGGTATAAACATTGGAATTTGTCAACTGATTTCCTTAGTGCCTTAGCCTCTGCGATTAGATTACTCTATAAATTATAGTGTCTTTATCTCTAAACCTATACAAGATATAATAAAAATTTTAAGTGTATTAGATGGAGAATTTCATGTTCTTCAATATTTAATAAAAAAAACTCCAAAAAATTATATTTAGAAGAATTTTTCTAAGAAACTACTACTTCCGGTTGTTCAATTGTTACCAAAACCTTTTCAGTTCTTCCCAGGAATATCAGATTGAGGAAACTGCAGTTAAATATTTTTAAGTCGTATAGTTTTTGAGGAATCGTGTCTACAACATCCAGACATACACACATACACACATCCACACACATACACACATCCACACACATACACACATCCACACACATACACACACACACAGACATCATTTTAAAAATGTTATAATCGGATTCTAGGGACCTTAAATCGTGCTTATTCAATAAATCTGGATATGCTAATTTTAGCATGAATACAATACCTCTCTTAGCGAGAGGTAAAAATTCATTTATTTTCACGGGAACGCTTTGGTAAATTGATTTTGAAATATGTATATTGAGCTGTCACAGAAAAACCTAGAATTTTGAGTATTTTAAAATTATTTTAGCGAAAATAAATAAAATTTTGTACATAATTCGTTATGAAAAAAATGTTTGACTCACATAATTTGCAAAACTCGCTCGTTTTTGCATATATTGTGTTCATTAAACAATATCACTCTTTTCATAACTGATTATGTAAATAACTATTAACTAACAAGTGTGTTCATAATGGCGATTAATAATAGAGACATTTTAACGCAAAAGAGCACCGAACCCTGTTTTACAGTTACAACATTTTAAATCACCCTCATAAAATGTAAACTATTAAATGGAACATTCGTTCAGAAAAAATCTCACCAAAATCAAAGAATATCAAACTTGATACATATCTATTTTGTAATTGCGAGATGGAAACCAAGATTTTATTACCCACAATCGAAACCACTAACTATCTTCCATTTCCCCTCATGACCACTTCAAATGCGAACCATTTATTAAATATTCACCCCGCTTGTGTCTTTAGGTGAAACAGTTTAACAACCTTGTCCCTAGGGCCTTATGTAGGGACCTACTGCACTTCCCTACAACCGTATACAGGGAGTCTGCTGGAGCTATCAGTCACGTGACCGGAAACTCCTAAAAACGCAATAAAAGATCGCGGAAGAGTTTCCGCTTTACTGCCGCTCTATGTGGCCCGCAGCCAGAGAGAGAAAAAAGATAGAAGAAAGAAGGAGATAGAAAAAGAGGGGAGTTGTTTAGGGGTTTGAATCAGCAAAAAAGAGATTGTTTTATTACTGATATAAAAAGAAACAATTTATTCATATTCATGTGTGAATTTCGGATGAAAGTATGAACAGGATATAAGGGATTGAGGATGAGCAAGCGATAAACATTCAGGAAAATTCTACTGGAAAATATTATAAAGCAGAAGTGGCAAAAATGTTTACCACTGAAATCACTAAAAAAATCAATATTAAATAACACCTTTGTGCCTCCGTTCGGCATAGGGATAAGTAAATAAGGGATTGCATGACACACACGAAAACTTTTACACGGCCTTCTTCAAATTACGACTAGTACACTGTGGAACACGCTGTGGAGTATAAAATGAATTAGGATTAGATTACGTTATTAGTAGTATTTTTTTTTTTTAAATTGTACTCCGAAGTATACCTACTTGTCAGCCTTCTTGTGTAATTTATTTATTTATTAATTAATTTATTTATTTATTTATTTATTTAAGAAAAACTATCCTACAGGACGAGCCCAAAACGGATAGTGGTACAATAAATACAATACAAGATAAAAAACATTACGAATTTAAAGTATTGCGCAAAAGTTTGTAATTCAAGCGAAATATGTCTAAATCAGAGAATATCTTATTGTAAAGAGCACACATACGGAAGAGTGGGGAAGACATGAGCAAATTGGTACGGAAGAAAGGGAGATAAAAAGTGGAAGAGAAGCGAGTAGAGATAGAGGGGGCGTAGAGGGGGCGTGGAAATTTAGTAGAGCAAGACAGCAGGGATCATCGATTCTATTATTAATTAGACTAAATAGATGAAGAATAAGAGTGTTTTCCCGGCGTTCCAAAAGGCTCTTTACATCGAACATGCTTAATAAGGCTGAATAAGGCATATTTCTTTCAGGGTAAGATTTATTAATTTTAAAATAAATAAATTTAAGAATTTTTTTTTTAACTGATTCCAGCAAATCTTGGTGAGTCTCGTAAACAGGATTCCAAATTATGCTGCTATATTCCAATTTGGATCTAATACAGTGAAAGCTCTTATAAGCGGACACCGATGGTTCCAACTATTTTGTCCCCTTATGGGAGGTGTCCGCTTACAAGAAAGCTCTATTTAAATATATGAAAAAATTAATAAATAAAGTACAAATTTACTAAGAATTTTTTTATTGAAAAATATGCACTTGTTGAATATGTATATGTACATACTTCAAAATAGTTAAAAAAATATATAAAAATAATAATATGTACGTACATAAAACTTAAGATTGAACACAAAACAAAACAACATATTTGAAAATATCGAAAAAAAATTTTTTTAAAAAAATCTGATATTTTTAACTGCTTCAACTTTCTACATTTTTCTTATAAAAAATAATGTTCAAACGCAATAAAATCTTCTTTTGAAAACTTTTTTAGGTTTTCAACGACCTCCAAGGTCAATAAAAATGCTATAATAGACGTACCTTTCATCTCCATTTTCTGCCTTAATATAAAAAACGTTTTCCTAGATACCATTGTCACACAAGTTTCAAACTATGAATCTCGGAGACACGTAAAACATTGCATTTCTGTAAACTAGGGGAACCCCCTGTGTTAATGTTTCCTTGAGAGGAAATACTGAGGAGGTTGTTTATGTCCGGTTTCGGAGTTTCGTGTCCGCTCATGAGAGCGTTTCGGGCCTGTCGGGAAAAACTGTGTTGTCTGTGTCCGTCCGGTAGAGAGTGCGCTTTTGAGAGCGTGTTTTATATAGGAATTGATACCCAAAAATATAGTTCCAGAAAAACTGTCCTGTTATGAGAGATGTCCGCTTGTGGGAGCTGTCCGCAAAGGGAACTCTCACTGTAAATGAATAAAATAGTGTAAAAACAGCAGAAATATTATTGAAATCTCGAGTATTCCTGCTTACGAAACCCAACATACGAATAGCTGAATTGTAAACATCACGAATATGAGGCACAAATGATAGAGTAGGGTCAAATTTGACACCTAGATCTTTAACTACTGTAGATCTTTGCAAGGTTATATTATTCAGTGAAGTAATGGTGCATATGTCGAGATTTGAGAATTTCTGTACGCGTCAACTTCATGGGCTAGATTTGCGGAGTCGAGAAATGCATAAGTCGTGATTTGAAGAAGGCTATGTAAAAGTTTGGTGCGACCCTAGCCGTAAATAAGAATGCGAACCTGATGGCGAAATTTGGAACTAGGACAAAGGAGCTATTTTATTTCATTCGTATGTTTTTACATGGTCGTGCACAGTTTATATAGTGGAAAATAGATAATAAAACTAATATTTGCAATTAATTAATCAACTATAATCCAATATTTATTGTAAAACTGGGCATAAGAAAAAATTTAGCTGTGAACATAACCTAACAACTACTAACTAAAGTTTTGAAAACCCTGTCTGCTTTATTAAGTACAGTAACTAATAATTCTACGTGACCGATAAGATAGTGGCCGGTCACTGAAATGTCTGGTAAAAATAAAAGTCGCCATCCGCCCCTGCGTTATTGTAGATTGTAGATTTTTTTTTATTTTTCTTACACAAGAATAGGAATGGAAAATTTTAAGGTTTAAAAGTGGCGTTAACGAAGTTGTAGTTTTCATTTAACACATTTATAAGTTTTAATACTGCTGCAACAAACTAAAACTTGTACATACGATGCTTTTTATAATTGCCTAAGTAAACTAAAACTTTCTCATAAAACTATTAAGCTTTTACCAACTCCTTAAAATAAAAATAAACCAGTTTATTTCTAAATCAAGTTTTATAATCCTAGTGGCCTTGTTTCCCAACCCGATAAAAAGTTAATAAAACTCACCCTTATCAGAACTGCTTCTCCCCTGCAAGTCTTTAATTCTCAGGATTAAAGTTTAAATCTCTTTATCGTATGAAGTAAGGGCTCTCAGTAGAGCAGGAAATCTTTATTTTTGTTTACGGCCTGGTTCAGCAAGAACTGCAGGATTACGTTGCTGATGTCAGCAGGGGAGTAAATGCGTATTTTTTTCGTATAAAGTAATTCGAAGAAGAAAACTTGTTATCAGAGCGCCATATGAAAAAGAACAATAATTTATATTTGTTGTTTCTAGCATATTAAATGTGTTACCTGTGCCCGAATTAACAAACAGAAATTATTGCTTTTTTACCTCTCGCTATTGGAATCATGCTAAAAAGTCGCATATCCAGTTAGTGAATAAGCACGCTTTGAGGTCCCTAGAATCCGATTATAACATTTTTACGATGATGTCCGTATGTGTGTATGTGTTTGTGTATATGTGTGTGTATGTGTGTGTGTATGTGTGTGTGTTTGTGTGTGTGTGTGTGTGGAAGAGCTGATTAGGTTTTGGTAACAAATGGTTACCCGGAAGTAGTTTCTTAAAAAAAATCTTCTAAATATTATGTTTTGAAAATTTATATTATTACGAATAATAAAGAAAATTAAAATCTAAATCTGATAAATTTAATTTTTTTATTCTATTGATTTAGAAATAATGAATATAATTATTTGTAATTGACAGATAAATGTCAGTGTCAATCAACGTATTAGTGATATTACTGAAACCTTTTTCTGGGAAGTACAGTTAATCTTTTTTATTATTTTATTAATTAAATACCTATTTAAAATTATAGTAAAATGCATACAGGGTGATTCTTGACCTATACGCATAAATGGGAGGAATGATAGTTTGTGATAGGTAATGACAAATAATGAAAAAAAAAAATTAGTAAAAGTTGTTTATTTACGGAGATAACGAATAAAGTTTGAAATTATTTTAGTAGCAATAAACTAATAAAAAATTAATTAACTAGAGTGCTGTGCATTAGAATCATAGCAATTGTTCGAGCCTCGGTTGCAAATGACCACTTTCTCTATAACGCTGCACCACTCGTAGAAAAACTTCTCGTCCCGGATGATGTCTTTGGGGAAACCTTTGTGCATAAAGGCGAGATGCAGCTACTGAATTTTGTTCTGCTTCTCCGTACGCTAATATCATATCCATAAATTCTGTATTGGTGAAATGATGCGCCATAATAAAAACTTAAATACACGAAAGATTCCGAAATAATGACAGACACGATTGAAAACATCTATGACACTAATGCACAGCACCCTAGATGCTATTAAAATAATTTCAAACTTTATTCGTTATCTCCGTAAATAAACAACTTTTACTAATTTTTTTTTCATTATCTGTTATTACCTATCACAAACTATCATTCCTCACATTTATGCGTATAGGTCAAGAATCACCCTGTATATTCACAAATTGAAAGAATATCAGGCATTTAGGAACTTTCTCGTAGAATGAAAGTGTAGAATTAGAACTTTTTGTGTGCCCAAGAAATGTTAAATTCAATAAATAAAACTAAATTTGGGTAAAGTATTTTTTTTATTATAAAACAAAGTTTCAACAGCGACGTGCAATACAATACTTATATTACGTAAAATGGAAATGGCGAGAGGTATTGTGCTGACCACAACATATTTTCTTTTCAATAGCTCTCTAATAATTGTCTTAAACCATGTATTTCCTCTTGATTGTAACTCGTACATAAGAAAGAATTGAATAACAAACCTAGTACCTACTCAATCCACGCACTTCTTCATTCTTCATTACACTTTTGTTCTAAAATAATTAATAGGTATTGAATTTCCTGTTCGGAAAAAAGTAGACACCCGGTATATATTTACTATCCTTTGCTAACCCCGTTCCTTATCATCCCTTAAGACTGTATCATCCTACAATCTGTTTCTGGTCGCTCTAGGGTTTTCAGATTTGATGTGACAGGACACAGAGACACGGTAGGGAATCAAGAGTACACTAGGGATAGGAATACCCTTCGTGGTCCAGATTCCCATCAGGGCAACAGGATGTTATGGGAGAATTCAATTAATAAGGGATGGAATTTTGAGGGATGCGGTCTTGTAATTTGTAAATATTGTGGGGTTGATTGTGGTTAGCTAATTATTTTAAGGGAAGGTATGGAAATATGTGAAATGTTTGTTATATGCACTAAATAATGTCATAACTTTTACCCTTTGATGGGCTTAATATTTTAGTTTAAACAGAGAATATAAAGAAGATTAGCATATCAAGCAATGTGTAAAAATCACACTTATAATGTTGATAATAAAGTACCTACCAGAAACTAATTTGTTGCATAAGAAGATCTAATTTTATATTATCAGAATTAAAATTTAAAAAAATCTGTTGTGGCCAGCACAATACCTCTCGCCATTTATATTTTATGTTATATGTTCGTAAGTATTGTATTGCACTTTCCTGTCGAAACGTCGTTTTATAATAAAAAAATTACAGAATAATCCAAATATTGTTACCTTCCGTCGCCTTTAGGTAAGGAAGGTATTGTCTTTGGTCAAAAAATTCGGTGATGAGTTTTTAATGAATAAGCAAGTTTTAGGGTCCCCTCTATATGAATTTCCTATTTTTAAGATGATGTCTGTATGTGTGTCCGTGTGTTTGTGTGTGTGTGGGAGAGAGTGTGTGTGTGTGTGTGTGTGTGTGTGTGTCCGTGTGTCTGTGTGTGACAAATTTTTCTCCGACGATAACTCCAATACTTACAATTCTAAAAATTATAATTCTTTCGTATTCCTCTTCTTTACATCCAGATAAAGAGGTGATTAGATATATTAAAGAAATACTCTTCTCTATACAGTTTGATTATATGTTTTCATTCATATTCAATAGATATAATGTTAAAGAATTATAAAGATATTAACTTTCAAAAATCAATCAGCTTTGGTATTTATCATGGAAACAGGTGATATATTCAAAAAATTCTAATTGACAGATGTCAGTGTCAAGTGCAAAACCAAATATTGAAAGTGTAGGATTAGGATGTGCTATGTCATAGTGTTCCTCGCAAGTGACATGCAGTTGCAATTGCAGCCTTGTCTTATGATTGGAACTTCCAATGCGAGGAGCACGAGGAAGGCCAAAGAGATAGAAGGATTGTATCGTAGATGACTTGAGAGAGGAAGAACTATGTGAAGAAGATGCGTTGAACAGGAATGAGTGGAACAGAAGAGTAAGAAACAGCGACCCCTAATACAATAGGGAAAGCTGAACAAGAAAGAGGAAGTGTCAAGTGCATTTACATAGTGTATGTTCATTCATTATAATTTTATTGGATTTTCAAATAAACTTTTGGTAAGGAATTTGTAAAAAATAGTATGTGCTCGTGTTAAAATTTTACGTGATATATAGAATCTTTTCCAAGGAAATTTTGGTATGGGATTTGTACAAAATACATCGAATTGACGGAAGGTTTTGTGCTGGCCACAACAGATTTTTTTTTATTGTATTTAACTTGTTTTATTATTATTATTATTATTATTATTATTATTATTATTATTATTATTATTATTATTATTATCCTAATTATATCTATTTTTTCGATGTATTAGGAAGTTCCTAAATGTCGACTTTCTTCCAATTCATTAACAAGATTGGCGGTATTTCTTTCGAATGTATGCATTTTACCTATAATTTTAAATATGTTATTAATAAAACAATAAGAAAAATCAAATATACTTCCCAAGAAAAGCTTTCAGAATGTCATTAAAACTGTTGATTTTTAACACTGACATTTATCTGCCATTTCCAAACTATGTTACAAACATTTGAATTTCTCAACTGGTTTCCTTGGTGAAGTTTAACCTGTGCGATTTATTACATCCAATTACTCTATATATTATAGTGTTTTATCTCTAAATTTATATTGGTAGATGTATCAGCTGTAGACATCATCATAAAAATGTTAAAATCGGAGTGTAGAAACCTTAAAACCTTCTTATTCAACCAAAATCTGGATATGCGATTTTCAGTATGAATCTAATATGTTTCTTAGCGATAGGTAAAAAAGGAAATCTTTATCCTCTATCCATTTGTAAAGTAAGTAAACACAAGTCCTGATCTGAAAATCGCGTTTAATACATGAAAAACTATCCTACTACATCAAGTACAAATCCGTGATCCGGGCAAAAAGAGACTATAAAAAGGACAAATCGATTTTCTCGTCGGCGGGAGAGCGTTTCACGGGTAATCTAGACGGCGATCTGGCAGTGAAAAACCACCAGCCAAACCACGGTGAGGGACCCCATATCTCGTTTGCTTATTTGCTGTACCAACGCGAGAGGGAAATGAGGAAATAAAATGCGTGGGGAAAAACCAAAGCAAGAATTCTAAGTAATTGGTAGTGTTAGTAGTGTACCTATGAAATCTTTGTGGTAAGCTGTAGTAGAAAATTAAAAGTATGAACCTTTCGGCAGAGATGTTGCCTTTCAAGATGCGAATTATTATGATGCATACTACTAAGGCTTATTTTTCGGCTCTTTGCAGTAATTTAATTTTAAAATACCAAGGTAACCGTTGATATTCATTATTGTTGCAAGTCCGTTTTAACACAACGGGTGAAACGCTTTTATTGTAGACGTAAAACAATTGTATACATTTACAGTAAAAAAGTATCTTATTTCACTCATAATTGTGGATAAAAAACTTCTGGATTTCAGTCATAAAAATATTTTATTATCTGTCTCGACCGGTTTCTACCCCTCTTGGGTCATCATCAGGAGCTGTTTCAGTAATACAAAAAAATTCTTAACAATAAATTGTAAACTTTAAAACAACTAGATTACTTACGTGAAAAATTGTTTGTAAATGAAATTTTGTGTTTAAATAAAATACATCAAGTACGGATCTCAAGTCATTAATTAAAATAAATAAATTAACACACATTACGACGAAAAACAAACAAAGAATTAAATAGATAAAAAAATAAATAAATAAATATATGAAATAAAATGTAAAGGTCAAAAATATAAAATTTAAAAGAAAACTACTTGATGTATTTTATTTAAACACAAAATTTCATTTATAAAAGTTTGTTCACGTAAGTAATTTAGTTGTTTTAAAGTTTATAATTTATTGTTAAAAAAAAATTTGTATTACTGAAACAGCTCCTGATGACCCAAGAGAGGTAGAAACCGGTCGAGGCAGAAAATAAAATATTTTTATGACTGAAATCCAGAATTTTTTTTATCCACAATCTACATCCAAAAAATTCATGTAAAGAAAATTCACTCATAATATTTGGCCCACTCGCCTTTTTTCGTGAAATATGTCTATACTTTTTACTCATGTTGCAGAAATAACTATGTTCTATTCCAGTAGCGTAACTAAGGGGGGGTTAGGTGGGTGCGCTCACCCCCCTGTGAAGATTTCCAAGAAATAGGCGCCTTTTTCAATCATTTAATTAAAATCATTAATACTTTTTTTAAAAAAGTAAATTTAATTAGTTTTTAAGGAAAGAAATGGGCTTAAGGATCACGGAGAATTTTAAATAAACGACGAAAGAAATTATGAAAAATACTCCATAATCCTTAAGCCCATTTCTTTCCTTAAACAACCCTTACGGGCTCATGAGCTAAACTTTCTTCTCATGAATAAACATTACCTTAGCTCACGTGGTGTCTAAATATTTATTATTTGTTGAATACTTTTTTTTTCACATCGCCACATCGACAAGACACAAGTTGCAAATGCAGGCGTCTGGCGTGTTTTCTATGCTACTGTCTGTGTACTAGATGTCCGGATGGCAGAGAAAACAAGCAAATACATTAAAAGAGAGTACAAAAGATGTTCTTAAAATAAATACTATTTTTACCAGTAATAATTCAGACAATTCGGAAGTTTGTAAAAAAAGTAACGAGTAACCATGGTGTTGGATGAATATAAGAATCAAAACTCGTAGGTTAAATTTTAATTATATTATTCCAATTATTTCTTACATTTTTTGCTAAACAATTTTATTTTTATTACTAAGGTTATATAACTGATGTAGATTTTTTATATTTTACTTTAAATAAATTACGAATTTATTATGGTGCCTTTTTACTGAGAAAAAACCTGCCTGTAGATTTTCCTAGTTACGCCACTGATCTATTCTCGTTGACTAAATATATCCCCAAAACAAAATGCTGTCAGCACAACAGTACGTACTAAGTAAAAAGTTACTGTCAAAATGTGCAGTAATACATGGAGACAGACCAATTTTGCATACATACAGGATGTCTGTAAAAAAGGGGGACATGGTTTAATCATAGTTTCCTGAGGCTAAAATATGACGATTTAACTAAACTAAGCCAGTATTCCGCTTCAAAGTTCTTCGAAAAAAATTACTTTTGTATCTAATAACAGAACGTTTTATTCGATTTCGTATGACAGTTCATATCGTTATAAATCATCTTTTAAGATGTTACTTGTTATTATTAGTAAACCACTAGGGTATGAAAATTAGGTGTTCCAACAATGATTAGACCGTAACTTTTAATGGCAACGCCGATAACGTAAATGTGATACCTGTTACGGTTCACACAGAAAAAAATAAAACCTGAGTAATTGCACCGTGAAATTTTAGTTAAATCTGTGTTCCAAATGCCAACAATGCTTAGTTAATGTACATTTACCAATGTCCTTTTCTTGTTCAACATTACGTTTGTGTTCGACAACTTTAAGTTTTAAATAGGGTTTAAACTGGCCTATGTAATTTGCATCACCATTATCACATGGAATGCTGTACATGACATCAGACTAAAGTTTAGTATCTATTTTATATCTATTTTATCTTTACAGACACTCCAACCGTTTTCTCATGTTTTTTTTTTTTAATAATAGTAGTTTTAAATTACGCGCTATTTTACTTGCGTTTGGAAAGGTAAAGTAGGATTTGCTTACAAATTTTTTTTAATTACCTATATTATTATATACTCTGAAAAATATTACATAAACTTTCATTAAAAACAATTTTAAAATAAGAAACCGGTTCATTGTTGTTTATTATATAGTAAAGTATGAAAAAAGAAAAAACACGACCATCCCATCCCAACTACAACCTCGCATAAACTTTGCGAAATTTGAAATCTTTCCAGAAGGCGTATTCTTCTTCATCTTCCTTCCTTGCGTGTGGCTTGCTGACAGCTCCCAGAATATATTTCTTTACTTTCTGCATCGTGTGTTTCCAGCATTTTAACATCGCGGAATATGCCGTATCTGTATCTCTCCTCGTATTCAAGTTTACGAACCCTCACCCTCACAAAATTTTCCCTCGTACTCTAAGGAGATTTAACATGCACCGTGAATTAAATTGTCAAATAAACTTCAAACTTATAACATGTTTCGCCAGCAGGAAAACTGGAATTTTAATAATATGACAAGAAGGAAAACCAATTCAACACAGGGAATTTGTAAATATGATAAATACGTGTGATATATCATCATGATTTTTATTAATATTTTTGGAAAATATGTTGGTACAAATCACTGTCCAATACATGTATCCGTTTAAATCACCGTTTAATTACAAACGAAATACAATTAATTTACTTTCTGCATACCTACCATAACATAAATAATAGTTATCCAAATAAGTTTTAAAGCTACGCAGCCTTTCTTATATTGGTAGTCTATCTGTGCAATTGCTGTTCCTATCAGTTCCTGTCTTAATCATAAGCGTACACAAATAAGTTAGAAGCACAAAATTTCTGTAATAATTATTATTTGTCGACGTCTATGGAACATCACGATATCTCTTGCCCCTCAGCTTAAGATTGGTGTTATGCAATGTACATTCTCCTGAATTTTACTGTTATACATATTAAATCAGATATATTTTTTGACAATGACGCTTGTTTATAGATTATGTATTTTATAAATATATAATAATATTTTTGGGTACCATTATTAATATAAAATGATTAGTAACGCAAACGGTAACGCAGTTGCAGTAAGGTAACGCAAAACATGAGCCCATGGTATTGCTATCTGTTGATTTATAATGAAAAGTAACGCAGTGCCACAATAGCAACGCAATAAACGTAATGCAGAAGATAACCAAATCTCATCTTGCTATCTTATTGCTGTACCGCTAGCTAATCAGAATGGGGAAGTTTAGCATGGTAAAAATTCTACATAACATACTATTTTCTCACAAATATAATACAAATGACTGATGAAATTAAAAATTAAAATTATTGCTCCATTTATTTATAATTAATATTTTTTAGACAGAACGGTGAAATCGAACCACTTGAACGTAGGGACGTAGGTCGTAACAACACCTCAGTCTCAAGTGACTGGTAACCGCAACCGTGTGCGTCAGTGTATAAATCGACATACGTTGCGCCAAACCTCTACCGACGTCATCACAGCTTAAAATCGGCTTTTCCGGAAAATCTGGGCATTTTTGAAAAAAATAAAACATGTTACATCATTTTTCAAGTCATTTCCCATGGAATAAAAAAAAATTTAAAAATCGCTAAACAGTGTTTCAGTTTTATTATAAAAGTTTGTATTATCGACATGTTCGCGAACTGTCACAACTACAAAATAAATACTATATTTTCGTCACTTTCCATTTCTTTTTAAATTATTTTATTTATATTAACCTTATTTATACCTATGTCTTACATCTACAGACAATAAAACTGTACAGTGAACCGAATTTCAGGGAAATATACTGAATTCTTCTGTTAGGTTAGAAGTGTTATCTTTGGCGTTTATCATAAATTACAGATTTTGTGTCTGCGTTACCGGTCACGTTACGCCGATGCATTGCGTTTAGCGTTACTTCATTATAAATAGGCCTTTAGTTGCATACATTTGAGATATAAGGCAGCGAAAAATGAGTTTTTACGGGTTTTATCTCTGCTCTCCTGAAAATGTGAAAACTATGAGTTACAACTTCGATTAAATGAGACTTTTTGCTTACCTTTGATAGGTGCATTTGTTTTTCAAAAAAATGAAATAATTGTACTAAGTAAAATTTTTTGATGACCTTAACCAATATTTAATTTCAAATAACTTCTTAACTATTAAAAAGTAATAAAATGTTTCAAGAATATTAATATTGCAATTTCGGTAAAAATTGACGAACCCTTCAAAATTAACTTATGTCAAATACATCTACGATATATTAACATATATCTGATTAGCAATTCGATTCTGTTGCTGAATTTTCCATCGTCTATTTGAACTTCTCTCCCTATTTCCTGTTACAGTTGCAACTGCCGCAAATAATCACAGTTATCTGTACAACTGTATAATGCATGCTATGCATTCAGCTGTCTGTTTTCATTCTCTTTTTTCATTCCTCGGTTGTTGATAAGGTATCAATTCAGTGAAGACGGCTCGAGACATAAAATATGGAAGTAAATCTCTTATAAAATAACAAGGAACAGACGGTGGACCTAATATAATCTCTTCTTTCATGTTGGAGTATCACGTATCAACAGAAAGTCAATAAAGAATTCTATATTAGAAGAAAAAATTCAGTAGATAGATAACAAAGGCGCCTATCTTCCTATCTTGTATTTTTAATATTGTTTGAATGTTTGTATAGCATATTTTTAGATTTTTGTTAACTTTTTTTTTAATATGAGTAGGTAAATAATATTATATAATATGTATAAATAAATACATTATCACTTTTACCCATAAGCTAATTTGTCATACATAAGATTTTTTATCACTGTTAGGGCCGGTCTTATAAACAATAAATTAATCCTTAGTTAGTTACTGCACAAGTAAATTAAATGGACCATTAAAAAAGAAATGGATATTATAAAACTAATCTCACTCTCAAATAACTAACTGGGGATTTAATTAAATTTTAGTAGTGTGTTTGTGGTTTTGTGAAAAGTTTCTATATTCACATTCGTTATAAACGTAAATCTCTTGATTTGACAGTTGGAAAAGAAACGTGATCGTGGGAAAAATCATATTGATATTGAAAAATATATCCTATTAGATATTGTTGAAGATTATTTTCATATAATTTGCAACGACCCGGTTCCGTAAAATCGTAAGGTTATTACTAACTGATTCATTGCGGAAATTGACATATTTCTTAATGTTAGTAGTCTTATATTTCCTTCAATCTGTCCCAATATGTGTAACACACATTGTTTTGACAATCGAAATCTGTTTTTAAACTCATGGCTCGTACCACGATCATGGTTTTAACAAAAACGCTGTTTTAAGAAATGTCAAATTCAAATTTGAAAATGTAATTTCACCCTTATGTCAGAAGAACAATTTATTTAAAAATATTTGTTTGAATACAAACTATGTTCTGCTTTAAAATCAAATTTTGATAAATTTCATAGTGTTTATTATCATCATTAAATAATGAAATTTGACATTTCTTAAAACAGTGTTTTAGTTAAAACTGTGATCGTGGTACGAGCCATTGTCATCATAATTTCATATGGATTTGTCCTGTTTCGGAACAATTTTGGTAGCCTACCTCGTGCAAATATAAATGCATCATCATTATCTGTTTATGAATCCGAGGACACTGATGATACAGACTCTAATCTAAAGATGACATACTCGACACATACATTTCTTTAAAAAATATTTAAAAAGTATATAGTTCCCTATTTCAATTGTTTTAAAATAAACATAACAAAAAAAATACAGTTTGACGTTTCTTTAACAACTGATTTAAATCTAATACCATGAAATTCCGCAGTTACTTTAATAGGTCGATTTACTTGTCATTAAACTTTTATAATACCCAAATCTTCAGTTAAATTAGTTTAGTAGCTAACTAAATTTTAACTGTTGATTAAATAGTTTTATAAGACCGGCCCTAAGTCTTCGAATTATGCTGCCAGTTTTAATTTTTATATTGGCCATACATTGGAAAAATCTGTTGTGGCCAGCACAAGAGTTCTCGTCATTTCCATATCAGGCTATAGAAGTATATATTGAATTTAACATTTCTGATACACACACAAAAATTCTAATTACATTTATTATTCATATATTTTTATATTTTTTAATTCATTCTATAAATAAGTTTCTTCCCACTCTTCTAAATATTCGGAATTCTTCAAATTTATTGACGAGATTGGCAGTATTTCTGATACATATATGTAGGTAATATATGTATCTATAATTTTAAATATTTAATTTATAATAAAATATGATATATTAAATGTACTTCCCAGAAAAAGCCTTCAGTAATGTATCTGGATTTTTGACACCGATATTTTTCTGTCAATTACAAACATTTTAATTTTTCAACTGGTTTCCATGGAGTTATTTGGGTTGTAAGATTCATTACAACGGATTATTTTATATATTTATAATTCTCTATCTCTAAATCTATAGAAGATAATAAAAATGTTAAATGTATCAGATAGAGAATTTTATTATTAAAATATGTTTCAGGACTCATATTAATAACTAAAATAATACTACCTTTTTAGTTTAAGTTCTATATTTTTATTTAACGCTTCGGTCGCATACACAAGAATGTAAAGTACAAAAAAAATTATAAATTATTTATATTCTTTTCCCCTGAAGAAGGCCGCAGTGTATGCGGCCGAAACTTTGGTATTCAAAAAAAATACAGAACTTATATTTGTAATAACATAAATTTCCAAAAAATAATATTTAGAAGATTTAGCTTTTCAACGATATATAATTTTCTAAATAAGTTCATTTTTGTTCCAACTAGCAAAAATTCAACATTATTAAATTTATAGGTTAAAAACAATGTTGCAATGAAACAATTGAAAACCAGTTAAAGATAAGAATTTGAGGTCGATAATCTATTCGATGCTACATTTATTATTTTTGTTTTGTGTTATGAAAATGTTTAGTTTTCTATATTTTCTCAAATTTCCTGGAAGCTAACTTATTCCTTGTTCTAGATTTAAATATCCCTCTCTTGTGCATATTTAACTGTCCAATTGAGTTAATAACATAATTAAAAACTTCACCTACATTTCAAACTACAACGCAGAGAAGTCCTTATTAGGGGGTAACTGTACCTTCTATTACATAATTAGTCCTCTCTGAACTCTGCTGGAGTTGTGGAGGACAATTGTTTCCATGGCCCTCCAGATCAAAGAACGTTAATAACAGCTGACGATTTTAATTAATATTTGTCGCAGGGCTGCAGCATTGACGAGAAGGATATAAGAGCGACGTATTGATTTTGTATTAATCTTGTTGTTATTTGTTCAGCTGTAGATAAATGTTAAACGATGGTAATATTTCTCTGTCAAAGAATTGAAATATCAAAGTGATTCTAAATGCTACTTATAATGGTTAAAGTTAAGCTATTACTTCAAAGAGATATTGTGATACTTATTAATAAAACATAATATCGCAAATATTTACGATAAATTTATATTACTTCAAAGACATATTGTGATACTTATTAATAAACCATAATATCGCAAATATTTATGATGAATTTATAATTATAATATAATTAAAGTTTGCATCGTTTTGAAATGATGGGCAATGACGCCGTAGAATGACGTTAGCATTTAACAATACTATGATAAAACTAGGACAAGAATTCGATTTTTGAAACCGGTTTATATATACTGGTTAACCGGTATTTTAACTCCAAAATGGTGATTATTAACCAAAACCGAAGCCAATATACTTAGTTAATAAAATCAAAATAAATTAAAACTGGGTTTTTTTACAATGCTCCCAAAAAAAGGTAAAAGAGCACTGTTATTCACACTTTCTAACTTTTTACCGTCCGCTATCTTCAGGTAAGGAAGATATTGTCTTTGGTTAAAATATTCGGTGGTGAATTTTTAATTTTGTAGGGTCCTATCATATGATTTTACTAGTTTTACGATAATGTCTGTATATATGTATATATATATATATATATATATATATATATATATATGTGTGTGTGTGTGACAAAAATTTCTTAACAGTTTTTCTTGAAAAAACGCAGTTAAATATCAATCTTTTCTCAAATATGAAAGAATATTTTATTGTCAATACGGTTTGATTATACATTTTCCTTCATATTCAAAAGATATAGAGTTAAAGAATTATAACGAGATTAACTTTCATAAATCAGCCAGCTTTGCAATAATCATGGAAACAGCTGATATATTCAAATAAATCTAATTGACATATATGTCAGTGTCAAGTGCAATTTACATAGTGTATGTTCGTGTTATAAAAAAAAATAGTACGTTTATGTTACAGTTTTACTAGATATAAAGAATATTTTCCAAGGAACTTTTGATATGGGATTTGTATAAAATACATCGAGCTGACGGAAGGTATTGTGCTGGTCATATCAAATTTTTTAATTATATATAATAAAAATATCTACTTTTTACACTAAATTAAATGGTAAAAGCATTCAAAAAGGTTGCAAAAATAATGTAAATAATAGTTTTATTTACCTGAATAATTTTTATTTTGTTAACTGGTTTATTTAAGGTTGTGTACAAATTGCCCCGGAAGACTTTGTCCAGCTAGTCTCAAAAATGGCTTAACCGATTTGAACAATTTTTGGTTTATGACAATCATATTAAACATAGATTGTCATGAATATAAAATAAAATGTTTTGAATTTGTTGTAATATAAGCAATAATTTATTTTTTTACAACTTTTAATCTTTTTGGATTAAAATTTATTTCAAAACCATCTTTACAAATTAGGGATTTCAGATACACTTTACTTTTTAATAACAAACATATAGTATTGGAGATTAGCTGGACAAAAGAATTGTCCATATACGACAATGTAAACGTAGTTCAGCGTTTTGTCGCAAGGTGCGCTTCACGTATTCACTGTCCGCTATGCTCAAAACTAATCTCTCAATAGATCTGCCCGAGGGTCGTGCTGTCTGTCGCAGCATGCAGCAGAAACAAACGTATACAAAATAATATATCGAAACACCAAAGAATAATTAATGAAGAAAAAAAAAGCAAATAATATATACAATTATTCTTTATTTTTCATATTAAAGTCAAATATGTATTTAATAAACCTAAATTTATAAAAATATGTACATTTAAAAGGTATTACTTTTTTTGAGCGTCGATTATGTATTGAGGATCTTTACACTTCTTATTTTTTCTAATTCGCCCTAAAGTATTTTCATTATTATTAAATTATTTACTTGGTAGAAATAATGATGGTTGCTTTTTAATTGAATTTTATCATTTCTCTTCTCTAAATAAAAAGACGTATTTTTTTAAATATCGTTTTCCAACGCCAACTCCATGTTACCTGTTGTATCATATAGAGCAAATACACATTTTATTTCACTGATTACATAGTAAATAGTTTGCTATTTTGAAATAAATAATAATTAAATATACTTCATACCATCGGGAGATGCTGCTAAAAAAACAATGTTCTTTGTCAATATATAAGCCAGCTGATGTTATTTCACAATTGAAATCAGTTTCATATTTTATTCTGGCTGCATTTTCTTTTAATTTCCCATGAATAACAGCCGGTGTGTTGATTTATACGGGATATAATATTTTTTGTACTAATGAGTGACAACGGGTGCTGCTTCTGTTGATAACAGCACCAAAATTTGATGCTGTGAGCCGGTTTTGCATTTCTGTTCTATACATAGGATTGTCAAATTGGCCCACTGTTTCTTGAGAAATAAATTTAATTTCATTCTCCGATAACTACAAAATAATAAATTTAAATGTGCATATATGCAATGAAATAAAACAAAAATATAAATATCTGCAATTTAGCTAAAAAATCTGTCATATTCAGCTTGTAATTCAGGCCCCTCTAATTCCGCTTTTTCAGCAAACTTTCCGTAGTCTGTATTTATTTCAGCAGGAAGTACAGTAGTTTTTCGTCTCCTTGGTGCAATAGTACAACGTTGTTCTCTACATTTATGATTGTTTCAAGTGATCACCAGGACTATGACCGAAATATTTACGCCACAGTGCAACATGCCAATTGACTCTTTCATTATATCGCAATCCCACCAAATAGCTTCTTGTTTGGAAGTAACATTTTTGAGAAAAATTTATCCTCTTCCCAGCATTGAAACGCGCTAATACATTCATATATGTTTTAGTTCTGTTGTTGGTTTCTTTGTCAATCCGCTTTTTAAAATTCGTTTACTTTATTACTTCAATTTTTTCCGGTATTTTTACAATTGTTTTTGCAGCTTTGATGGTCATCTAACGTATGGTATGGCGTATTTTGCAATTCTGTTTTTAAAACATCAATATCGTCCAACGCATATAAATAAATAGTTTGTTGTACTGACTTCTGAAATTCTTTAATACCGTTGTTCTTAATAACTTTCTTTCTTCAGCAGAAATATTCTTATCATTTTTAATTGAATATAAGGCTTTTCCATAATTTTTCATAACCTGGTTTAAACATTTTATTTTTCAACTTTTTGCCCGTATGGTACCCTCCTTTTAATTTGAACAAAAACACTGGAATTACCATCTGCTATGAATGTCATGTATTTAACCCCATGCATCTCTTCACTTCTAGAAAACCCTTCTACTATAATATCAGCTTCCATTGCAGAACTAGAACCACCCCAACTACGGAAGCAAGTGTGGTCCACAGCACTGTATTTTTTATTTGCAGCTCTAGCGCAAACAGTACAATATTTATTTCGTAAATACATCGTAAAATCATAGTGGAAACTAAACCTCTCTATCTTCTTCTATTGGACATAATTTTCCAAATGTGCAAATTCTGTTATACTCATATTGAATATTTAATTATGTTTCTGTGTAGTATTGAATTTCAACAATTCTATTGCCACTAATGGAGTTATTTATGTGTACGTTTTTATCCCTTCCGATTAATAGTTCATGTTTTTCAATATTGAAATTATAATGACATAAGTATTATACTCGTTTTCGGAGTATGAGGTTCATTGATATCATTTTCATCACTGTCAATAAGTAAAAGAAATTAAGAAATACAGTGTGTCCCATTTAGAGGTGCCACCATTGGGATCTCGAGAACTATAAGAGATACGATGTCGGTTAAATGGAACTTTTTGTGCACCTTTGAGGGGTCATCTCCGATGTGCTTTTGTTTTTCCAAAAATTCTCATAGGACACTAGATAATTACGAAAAACTAAATATTGTTGATTTTTTCTTTCTCAAATAACTTCTAAACTATTAGTAATTGAGAAAAACGTTTCAAATATAAAAGATAGATATTTCTATTAACTAACCAATGGCGTACGAAATAAATTTTCATATCCGTAAATTTTCGAGATATAACACAAACTTATATTTTTTTAAATGGAACCCATATCTGATTTTAGTTTCAAAAAATTCAATATTTTTTTCTCTTTTCAATGGTGTAAGGGTTATTATGTTTTATATTTATTTTGAACCTAAAATTTAATTTTTCTCTTTATTTTCCTGAATTTTCTAATTATTTCCCAGAAAAACATTATTATTTTTATTAATTATATTGTATTTGATCAAAATAATTTGTTTTATGCCTTTATTACTTAATATTTTCATTCTAGACTCATAATTACAAATTACACTATGATGTACCAAGGGCGACCTGATACAAAATATAAAAATTAATTTGATACGATTTTTGAGCAAATATTTTTAAGGAAATAAATTATTTAAATACAAGGAGTATTTCCAAATAGAAATCTACCAATATTTTCAAAATAATTGGTAATTTAATACAAAATAAGGAAAAAAATAATAATTTTTGAAGGCAAAACAAATATAAAACATAATAACCCTTACATCGTTGAAAACAGAAAAAAATATTTCATTTTTTGAGACTAAAATCAGATATGGGTTCCATTTAAAAAAATATAAGTTTGTGTTATATCTCAAAAATTTACAGATATAAAAATTTATTTCGTACGCCACTGGTTAGTTAATAAAAATATCTATCTTTTATATTTGAAACTTTTTTCTCAATTATTAATAGTTTAGAAGTTATTTGAATAAGAAAAAAATCAACAATATTCAGTTTTTCGTCATTATCTAGTGCCCTATGAGAATTTTTGGAAAAATAAAAGCACATCTGAGATGGCCTCCCAAAAGCGCATAAAAAGTTCCATTTAACCGACATCGTATCTCTTACAGTTCTCGAGATCCCAATGGTGGCACCTCTAAATGGGACACACTGTATATTACTAAAAATAAATATTAATGTTTTTAATTTATCAAATAAGACCAAAAATATATTTTAAAAAAATATCACTGTATTAACAAATGCAAATACAGTAGAACTCCGCTGATCCGAATACGGTTAATCCAAAACTCCAGATACCAGAAAAGAAAATTCCAAAAATAATTTCTTTAACATAAGAAAAAAATCAATAAACCGATTATGTATGTATGTTACCAACAATAATATAACATATAAATAAATAAATATATCATCACGGCATATTACCCATTTCTGGGTGTGCCAGTATCTACAACACATGTAGACATCGGTAATGATGACGATATTTATATTACCGTGTGGGCGCTTACCAGGCATCATAGCTGGTGTGGAGAGTGCACCACAGGGCTCATTTTTGTGCCATTTAAAATTGGAAATATTTGGCCTCTGTCGGGATCGAACCCGGTTCCCCCAGTTTCGCGACCAGATACTCAGGCACGCGGCCGCAGGACCCCATAAACATATTAAAACATATATTCATTTATACAATTTTTTTGGATAATCCGAACAGGCCTCGGACCCAATTAGTTCATAATAACGGTGTTCTACTGTATTTCAAATTAATTTGTTTATATATATTAAAAACTTATTTCAAATTGAAAATACTAAATGCTAATTAAAATATTTCATATGTTTGGTAAAATAGGATTATTTTTTCAGTATTTCAAATAAACTAATATTTCAAATACTTTCAAGTGTTTCAAATACTTTTACTTTTAATTATTTAAAAATAAATAAGGTATGTTACGGTATTGTAAAAATATTTTTCGTTTACAACTTATTCCCGTATTTTTATTAATATTAACAATAAACTCCTATATTAATATAAGCATTTGTTTTTAAAGAAAATAATTAAAGAGTCATTCCATTCTAATTACTAACAGACCACGCATGACGGAGGGTTTCTAACTCAAATACATAAATCTATTTCAAATATTGAAAAATTGTATTTCATACAAATAATAGTATTTCAATGTATTAAATTATTAAATACTTGTGAAAAGTATTTGAACTAAAAATACTAAATACTTTTATTTTTAAGTATTTCAAATAATTAATTAAAATACATATAATTCAAATACTAACACTGTCTTTGAAATATTGCAATAAAAACGCAAAGATGTTACCATAATACAGCGCACATAAAGAAAGAGAGAGATGGCAATTAAATAGAAATAAATATTGGCAACACAAAACGCGGCCTCCCGCGTTCGGCAGGTATCGGCGGCATACACGTGGCGCCTTCAGAAAGCGTGGCGCGGATCTTATGAGTACTACCACTTTTGTACACAACCTTAACCGATTAATCCTACAGTTTTAATAACTGATAAAATAATGAATAAACCGGGTTTTGGTTTTGAGCAAAATTGATAGATAGATTCAATATTTTGATTCCACGAATAAGAAACAGTTTAAATTCCATAATGACATTAAAATCATTGATTATAAAATTCACGTTCCATTTGTACAATTAAATTTTATTGTCTGAAAGCAAACTACAATATGTGTAGCAAGGTTTACAAATATTAATGTGTTTCAATAACTGAATTCTTAATAATATGGCTGAATATTAACAGAAAAAAATCTGATGTGGCCAACACAAAACCTCGCGCTATTTCATTTTTATTAATTTAAATACATACCTACCTACGTATTTTACTAACCCTACAAACTGTTCCATTGCAGAAAACTATTGCTTTATTTACTATTTTCTTTTTAAAATGTCACTATTATTAATTTGAAGTGATATGTTTTCTGACAGTGACATTTACTGTCAGTTACATTCATTTGAAAAATGAACTGTGTAATAAAGGAATAGCTTTTATATTAGGCTTCCCGACTAATAAAAAAAATTATTTTTAAATTTATCTGTAAAATATATAGAAAAAGTATTAATATATTCCTGTAAAAAATTCAATAATCTTTAATTTTCATAAGACATAAAATTCGAAAAAATGGCATTTAATGGTATTGTTTGAAGAAAAACCACTATGAGCTTCAGGTAAAGTGCCATTTTCGGTTATCCGATTTACACCAAAATCTACTCGTAATGGCTTCTTTTCATATTAGAATAGAATAGAAATACAAGGTTTCAGAATTTTCTGAATGATAGTATTTGAGTTAGAGCGAAGACAAAATCCATACACATTCATACACACATACACACATACACACATACAGACATCATCGTGAAAATGTTAAAAATGGATTCTAGGGACCTTAAAACGTGGTCATTTACTAAAATCTCGATATGAGATTTTTAGCACGATCCCTATACCTCCCTTACCAAGGGTAGCGGGAGGTAAAAATGCGATAACTAAAACTAAAGGAATAAATGTAGGGAATCCCAACTCAAACATTTATTGATTTGCACAACTATAGTAAAGTAGTATCACAAACTTCCTTAATTGATTTGTCATTAATTTTTATAACACGCTAGTATCTCTGTTTTTATTTTTATAAGAAAAGGAAAGAAATTCGGATTTTTCTCTGTTTAGTATAAGAAAATTATCATTTACATATTAGAAGTAGTTTCGTATTTTTATTAAGATATTTCGGTTGGCAAGTCTTTAATATTAAAAAATATTTATGTATATTTAACTCTAAAACCGTGCTTTCTCTAACTACAAGTTTTAGAAAAATAAATACAATAATTCAAAACACCAACCAATTACTCTTATTAAATTCCTCAAACTTCCCAATTCCTCCTTCCAAAATCAATTATTGTAATCCCTCCAGTTCGAAATCTCGTGATCCATCTAATTAAATTCCATCTGATTCGTCCGCAAAACAAAAACAGCTCTCATTAATGGACTAATTAATCGCAAAGGACCTGAGTTCGAGTTCTATACCCGCCGGTGTCGGGTTGCCGTGAGCAGAACTGCGCTCAAATCGATTGAGTTCGCTAGGCAACCGACTCTACAATCGCACAGAAGAATATTCCAGCAAATGACAAGAAAAAGAAAAGAAGAAAAACTTCAGCGAAGATTATTTAATGGCGGTGATTAAATTCAAGAATAGTTCCAAGATATTCTACTGTAAATGAAATGTTGAGGAGATCTTTAGTCAAGAAACTAAAGACGATCGATTGTAATTTTATCTCTCGCTCTCCAGATTTTAGTAAATAAGCACGATTTAAGGTGTGTGTGTGTGTGTGTTTGTGTGTGTGGATTTATGTATGTGTGCATGTGTATATGTGTGTATGTTTGGATGTTGGAGGTAGTGATTCTGTCAAGACGAGATATTTCTCGATTCTCGTCTCGTCTTGTACTCGAGATTTCTCGTCTCGACGAGACGAGACAGAAATGTAAAAACTATTTTACCAGACGAGATATCTTTGCCGAGATCTCGATTCTCGAACACTGCTCCGAGATTTCTCGGTTGTTATTTTTCTCATTAGTTGTATTTGCAAACGTGTGAAATTTAACATATTTTTAGTGATATCTGTCTCTATTTAGCTATGACATTTTTGAACAAAAAGATAATAAAGTATTTGACATTTTATCTATCAGAATTTATTAAGCATGCATTAAACGATGTAGTTTTTCTTTTCAAGTGACTTGAAAGTTTTCTCTCTCGCACAATGACATGAGTACAAGAGAGACAAATGAATAGACTTTTAACGAAAAACTTTTAAAGAAAAACTGGAACATGCGCTACTTTTTCTTAAAAGTCCCTACAAATTTTGACTGTCAGGTAACTGTCAAATGTTACTTGTGTTTATATTCTTCATGTATACAAGTAGTATTATAAGTGATTGATATTAAACTTAAAAATAGCAAAATGGGATAGATAAGTAATTGAAATCTTGATGGCTATATATGAAAAATTCAAGTGATGGAAATTCAGTGACAATAACTTAAATTTTGACACTTGGATATTTTAATACATGCAAAACTTGATCGTGTAAAAATACTTGTAAAGTCACTTATAAAGACATTTTTCAAGTCACTTGAAAATAAAAACTTGCTAATCTGTGCCCTTCCCCCCTTGGAATGTACAATTTTTATTATAGTCATAAAAAGTAGCAAGTAAATTTGTTTTTTTTTTTATTTGTACCACTTCTCTATATATCCTTTTTATTATTTCTCTATAACAAGTTATCTTAATTACTTGCAGATTTAATGTGAAAAAATAATATTGAATTCATATTAAATTGTTTATAAGGTTTCGTTTAAATTACCTCATTTTCTTTTTGCTTTCTTTTGCTGTCTCCCCGAGTATTTCTCTAGCCAAGCAGACCGTATTCTACTCCGTACATTCGCCATACATGCCAGCAGGTTGCGACCTCGTACGGCGTTCGGAGCCAGGGTTTATTTAAAAACAGCTACAGGTTTCCACACAAACACTGCCACCGTAGGATGGGGTAAGTGAGCTTTCAGCTTTCATCTAGCTTCTAGCTCCTAGCTTGAATGACTGCACGACAGGAAATGAAGTTGACGGTTTACAGTTGACTGAATGAAATACTTTATACTGCTACTGCATGCTGCATGTGAAACGATATTGGAAAAAATATGAATATTGAAATTTTGTTTTTCAATAATGGAACTATTTGTTGTTGGATATGAATATGCTCTGCTCTGGCTGTGTCCGATGTCGCATTTTGGCATTTAGGATTTAGGTCTTCTTCACACAAATACAACTCCGAATGGCACACTAGTGATATCCATTGGTTTCTATGGCAATACTTTAGAACAACAAAAATGAATTATACAATTCGATTCAATTTGATGTTTGAGAGTAAATATTAATATTATATTTCATAAAACAGAAGCTAAGAAGCTATTTTTTTGACAGTAAATTTGACGTTTTGCACAAATTATAGCAACGAACAACGAACATGATTTGTTCAATTAGTGCGCGTCAACTTCAAGGCATAGTGTGCTCCTGCAAAGCCCTAAAATCTAATGGGGGAGTTCATGATTTTTAAATTTTTATATTATGTTATAGTATTTTTAAATTTAGAAATTCCCGATTTTTTTTTTCTTGAAAATTCGGCTTCAAACCCGAGATAAATAGCAGCGAATATTTTACTAAGACCGTTCCCGCAATTGTGACGTCACCGACCTCACTTCCGGTGCCAGTGATATCATCGACGTACAGAGCACGCATTAATAAAGACAAGTATATGTCCGTATGTCTTAACTTACTTGTTCTGTTTCTGTATACGCGCTACTGTCACACGTTATCAGAGGTTATGTTCTTGTGTTTATATGTTGTTACATTATTATTATTTCTTGCAGTATTGTTATTATACATACAGGCATGACATTTAATTCAAAGGTTATGTTTGTTCAAATGTCATTTATTAAGACAACAGCGCCATCTGCATAAAAGGAAGTAGCACCTTTGAATCCCGTGACGTCATTGGCGGACGATTTAAATGTATGCTACACTTTTACGTAATTAAAAAAAAAGTATTACAATAAAATTATATTTTTTTATATTTAATAATACACTAACACGATTAAAAACAGTTATAAATAAATCTTATCTACAAATTTAATATAAGTGAACTCCCCCATTCCTAAAATCCTAAATAATCACTAGATTTAGGGCACATAAATTTAGGAAAGGCTGTTTTGTTTTTAAAGGCAAAATTAATTTTAACTCAGCAAAGAAATATACTAAAATGCAAAAAGTTTATAGATTCCTGTGTTCCTTACTTTGTTGCTATTTTATTTTCGTAATATATAAAAGAATTGTATAGTTTTTCAAAAGTAAAAAAAGTCGAAAATTAGTTCATATTTTTGAGCCGATATATTTATACAATATCGATTTTTGTTATTTGAGATATGAATCGATGTTTTAAAAATTTTACACATTCCTAGAGCGAGGACATTATCGTGATGGAAAAGCACATATTTCTTTGCCAAATACGGACATTTTGCCTTAATAGCATTGTTAAATTATTCCAAAAATGCTGCACAATACTGTCTGTTGATAGTTTTGCCTTTTTTCTAAATAGTCTATGACTACTAGTATATCTGCAAAAAAGGTACAGTTATTCTGTTTCTGAATATAGGAGCAAAACAAATATATGTATAAATCATGTAGTTTTGCTACGGTCCTTCTATTTATACTTAACCTCTTCTCAGTGACTGTCTTATTTTCTCATTTTAAGTAATCCCCCGATTAGTGGCTTACGTATAAAGATGTTAACGCCAGTCGATAGAACCCTAGTACGAAGGGGATGAAGTCGTAGTGATAAAGGGTGCATTGCACAAACATCCCTGTCCGATAAGGGGTAGTTAAGTGGATTTATTCGGAGAGGGGAACCCACGAAGAATTGATTTTCATTCGCCAGAACGGATATTTAATAATTGATAAACACTGTCTTGACTTCATTAGCTAAGATTGGAGGAGAATTTAAAAAGGGGAGGAAGTATCGACTTTGTTGCAGAATAAAAATATTTAAGAAGAAATAGATTTAACACTTATATTTCCATTTTATTGTATATTAGTATTTGTGACGATCGTTCTTTCTTTTCGGACATCATCTGATGATGCATTGGTAAACACCCACAACAGTAGTGATATATTTTCATTGCCGATTAAAAGCAAATGTAAGGAATGTAATTAATTACTAACCGAGGCTATAGGTTGCACGGTAATAAGACTTTTCACTGAGGTTTTTATACTTATAATAAATAATGAGTAATTGATATTTAAAAAATAACAACCTAACATAAAAAATTATGCGTGTTTAAGACCGCACATCCGAAGTGAAAACTTAAATGGTTGACATTTGCATAGTACATCAATACCATTAATACCATGTCTTGACTGCCCCCGAAATCTTTATAAATTTAAATGTTTCAGGTTGCGGGGCTTACATTTATATATATATATATTTTAGACGCCAACATCCTGTGAGTATTCTAACCAAATTCTAACAAAATTATCAAGAAAGAATTTTAATCTTCTTGAGAGAAGGCTGAGAAACAACTCATATTTTATTTTAAAATCTGGCCAAAAACCCCAAATACTATAGTTTTAAAATCGGCGAAGAGTGCGCGATTTAGTCCCGTCGTCATTTAAATATCATTTTTAGACATTCAGAAAATCAATTTAACGGTTGTAACCAGATTATAATGCTAAATTATAAACAAATAAAATCTACAACAAATACAAATATAAGTAATATTTTTAAATGAAAGTTTATACAATATTTTTCATAGTAATAATAAAAATAATAATGTATTGTTATTTCAGTAAATAGTTAAATAAAAAGATTGGCGCCAGAAATAGCTATGAAAACACCCACACCCTCCTGGGACGTCAGAGTACAAGCACCATGTCATTCATAGCCAATAAGAAAACAGTTTACGTTATTTATATAAATAAAAGTATGCAATAATTTATAGTTTGTCACATGCTAATCTGTATGTACTCTGACGTCATGTTCTGTTGCAGATCACGTCATTTTTCTAAATATTACACAAATTTCAATATTTAATTGTAAAATATCTAGTGGATATTTCGTGATATTTTCAAATTTAGGTTTCTTTAAAGAACAATGTCTTAAAATTTAATTAAAGAGGGGTGGGAGGACCAACCGTTGAATGGTTTAAAGGTGAAAACAAAAGGCATAAATGGAGTATTTCGAATTGATTCGGATATTTGTTGAAATGCTGTATTTAAAATTGTTTTCGACGTAATTCATATAGATCATCGTGTCTAATAATAATTACTGTATATTGAACGATTGCTGAAGATGGGCTTGCCCTAAGCCCGAAACGTACGTAATAAAGAATTTTACAATACATGTGGACCATTTATGCCTTTTGTTTTCACCTTTAAAATTTAATATTTAAAAGTCATATTAAAATTCTTGCAACAGCTCTATTAAACTTTTCACAGTTATTAAGATATTTAATGATGAAATCTGTTTAAGGCAGATTATCACACCCAACAATAATTAAACAACCGAAATATTTTTTATCTCTCTTCTTTTTAAAAACAAACCTTTCTTTGACACTGCACAATCCCTGAAAATAATGACCAAGACCAGACAATCCCGTGTGTTTTCCCGTAATCAGCAAGTTTTTCTTTCAAGCTCTACAAGTGAAAAGACATCCAGACAAACTGTGTAATCTTCGCGCACAGCAAGGATGAAAGGACGAAGGTTTAAAAATACTCAACACAAATACAGACACATGCAGGCACTCTCCCCAATCCGGAAATGAAGAGGATCCTAACCAGACAGGGTGTGAATAAAACGAATACACTGTGAAAAGTGTGATTGGTTCTTTGTATTATTGCGGTAATTGAGTTTTGCAGGAAGTTTACCAGAGGGAGAAATATTAAGGGAGGATATTAAACGTGATACGCATTATTAAATATTTAATGAAATAAAGAACTAACTCGGCTTTCACGGTTACTTTTAGTGTTTGTTGTAGCAATTTTGTTTCATACAGAAAGTAAATTATTAAATTTAATAATTACATATTTTTGTGGCTTAATGCAAGAACAACCATTGTCAACATTTTGTAATTCTGAAAATGAAATATTTAAAATCAACAAGATATTTTTAGGATTAATAATAGCTGTATTCTTTTTGGTCAAAATGTCAGTTCGTCTTAGCTCAATTCAGATAAACTTAGTAAATTTTTACCTCTCACTAAGAGAGGCATTGTATTCATGCTAAAATTCGCATATCCAGATTTATTGAATAAGCTCGATTTAAGGTTCCTAGAATCCAATTATAACATTTTTAAAATGATGTCTGTGTGTGTGTGTGTGTGTGTGTGTGTGTGTGTGTGTGTGTGTGTGGATGTTGAAGCCACAGTTTCTCAAATACTATACGACTTAAAAAATATTTAACTGCAGTTTCCTCAATCTGATATTCCTGGGAAGAGCTGATTAGATTTTGGTAACAATTGGACAACTGAAAGTAATAGTTTCTTAAAAAAATCTTCTAAATATAATTTTTTGGAAATTTTTGTTATTACAAATATTGAAGAACATAAAATTCTCCATCTAACACACTTAAAATTTTTATTATATCTTGTGTAGATTTAAAGATAAAGACACCATAATATATAAAATAATTTAATGTCATAATCGCAGAGGCTAAGGCAATAAGGAAACCAATTGACAAATTCAAATGTTTATAACATAGTTTGTAAATGACAGATGTCAGTGTCAAAAATCAACACTTTGAAAGCTTTTTCTGGAAAGTACATTTAATCTTTCTTATTGTTTTATTAATTAAATATTTAAAATTGTAGGTAAAATGCATATATCAGAAATACCGCCAATCTTGTTAATGAATTGGAAGAATTTCTTACATTTAGGAACTTCCTCATACAATGAATAATAGATATAATTAGAATTGTATGTACGCAGAAGACATGTTAAATACAATAAAAAAACAATATTTGGGTAAAGTTCTGTAACTTTTCGGAGTTGAAGTAGTAAACATAAATATAAATAGTACAAACAACAAACATACTCATATACATGTAGAGTTAATTAAAATAGGACATTTCTATTAATTACGACTTTTAATGAATGTCTCCTTATATTAAACATGAGAATAAGTTATAGAGATAAATTTTAATCATATACAACTTTCAAGTTTTCGTTTTCATATCTAGGAGGAAAATAAATATGTATTATATTTTATTAAAGTTATTTTTAAATTGCTTTCATAATAATATAAAATTTATTGCCTACTTTATCACAGATTTCACAAATCAAATAAATATTTTATTACGACTTTTATTTATTAAAGTGTGAAGTACATACTTTTTATTTTCCGTCACCTTTAGATAAGGAAGTTATTGTCTTTGGTCAAAAAAATCGATGGTGAGTTTTTTATGAGTAAGCACGTTTTGAGGTCCCTAGAATACAATTTACTATTTTTACGATGATGTCTGTGTGTGTGAATGTGTGTGTGTCTGTGTCTGTGTATTTGTCGATAATTTCTCCTTCAATAACTTCAGTACTATAATTCCCAAAGACTACAATTTCTTCACGTTCTTATAACGAGTTGATTAGATTTTGGTTATAATTGGTCAACCGGAAGTACCCTCATTTGCAATTTTTAACTGTTTTTCTTGAGAAAAAATCTGTTGTGGCCACCACAAGACCTCTCGCCATTTCCATATTAGACTATATAAGTATTGTATTGCACTTTGCTATCGAACCGTCGTTTTATAACAAAATATTACAGGACTTTATCCAAATATTGTTTTTTATTGTATTTAACATGTCTTCTGCACACATATAATTCTAATTATATCTATTTTTTGTTGTATGAGGAAGTTTCTAAATGTCACAGATTCTTCCAATTCATTAACCAGATTGGCGGTATTTCTGATGGATATATGCATATTACCTATAATTTCAAATATTTAATTAATAAAACAATAAGAAAGATTAAATGTACTTCCCTGAAAAAGCTATCAAAATGTCACTAAAACTCTTGATTTTTGACACTGAAATCTGTCATTTACAAATTATGTTATAAACATTTGAATTTGTCAACTGGTTTCCTTAGTGTAGTTTCGCCTACTCGACTTGTTATATCCCGATATTCTATATATTATAGCGTCTTTATCTCGAAATTTATAGAAGATATAATAAAAAATTTAAATGTATCAGGTGTAGAATTTTGTTCTTCAAAATTAGTAATATCAAAAATTTTCAAAAATTAATATTTGGAAGAATTTCTTTTAAAAACTACTACTTCAGGTTGTTCAATTGTTACCAAAACCTTTTCAGCTCTTCCCAGGAATGTCAGATTGAGGAATTCATAGTTAAACAGGTCTTATGTCTTATAGATTTTGAGGAATCGTCCGTCCAACATCCAGCCATACACACACACACACACACACACACACACACACACACACACATCCACACACACAGACACCATTGTAAAATGTTAGAATCGGATTCTAGTGACCTTGAAACGTGCTTATTCGTTAAAATCTGGATATGTGTTTTTTAGCATGATTCCAATACCTCTCTTAGTAAAAAGCGCAGTTAAATATCATTTATTAACATTTTATGTTATTATAAATATCAAAGATTATTTTATTGTCTATACGGTTTTACATCTTAAATCCCGATGGTAGACATGATCTTTTCACAAGTTATTTGTATGTGTAATATTGTAATTGGTAACATTGAATTGACATTTATTCAATTATTTGAAGGTTGATGTCAATTCTTATTTATGAGGTATGAAAATTTAAAGTAAATTTCATGTAGTACCCACCTTCTAAAACAAAAAATTGCGTATCGTTATGAAAGCTCTTTTGATACGTAATGGCGTTTGTAATGACTTCATTATGAACGCAAAATATAAATAACAAATTTACTTACCTTCGATTTACTTTTTCATTTCATTTCTCTGTTTATATAATATGAAATGGATAATAAAATAGTTCTATTGGTAAATAAGCATAAAAATAATAAAATGTAGGTATAATTACAAACACAAATGTAATATAAAACCCCATTATATCTGTTGTAAATATAAATGTAAACAAAAATATCAATAAATTTGTTCGAAAATCAACACTTTTATATAATGATTTTATTTTTAATGATTTGCACCCAATTTACCAATAAAATTTTATAGTAATTTCATCAATTATCATATTAAAGTAACAGCTCAACACCGCATGCATTAAAATCGCCATTAACAGAGCAGCATACTTATTAACACATGTTCCCATTTCCAATTTTAATTAATCCATAAATTTCCAAATTAAAATTTAATCATATTACATTTTGTATTCTCTCTAAAATGTGAAATTAATAAATCAAACATTTCCACTGCAATTATTTCTCAATAAAGCCATCTAGGGAGTATCGCATTCAACTGTTTGCAAAAGGTGAATGCAGTACGACGTGCGACTGTCAGCTGTCGAGAGAATTTAAAAACTTAATTCACTTATGACTCTTTGTTCGTTGTTCCCTGTGCTTTATTTCATTTTCAAAGCAAGCAAAAAGCTCGAGATTAGAAGAAAATCTGTTGGACCTAATGGAACCGTGAAAGCTTACAGGAAAATGCATTTGGAGGTAGTATGTGAAATGCAAGCGCATCAGAAACCAGAGGCGGAGATAGAAGATATTTTTTTAATGAAAATGGAATTTCAATGTTTTATCAGTGTCACATATTACTGAAAAATAAGCTGCAGGCTCTATACAAAGTTTCATTTAAAAACGTTGGTCCAAATTTAAATTTAAATTCTGTCCCCCGATTGGTCAGTATGCAAATTGAAATCAAAAATATTGTCAATTATCTACTATAAAAATATGCACTACCTGAATATTAAAAATCTGTGTGTCCAGCCTCTCGCCATTTCCATATTAGGCTATATAAATACATATTGTATTTAACATTTCTGGTTCACACAAAAAATTCTAATTACATCTATTACTCATATATTTGTATAATTTTTAATTCATTCTATAAATAAGTTCCCTCCTACTCTTCTAAATGTTCGAGACTCTTCAAATTCATTGACGAGATTGGCAGAATTTCTGATGCAATGTAATATAATAATATTTAAAATTTGTAATATATGTATGTATGTATCTATCTGCTCTTCTTTGTGACTTTTTCAACACATGTACCTTTGTCAATTGAAATAAATATATTATTATTATTATTATTATTATTATTATTATTATTATTATTATTATTATTATTATATGTATCTATAATTTTAAATATTTAGTTAATAAGTTAAAAAATATTAAATGTACTTCCCAGAAAAAGCATTCAGCAATATATCTGGATTTTTAACACTGACATTTTTCTGTCGATTACAAATACACTTTACATTACACTGGTTTCCATGGAGTTATTTGGGCTATGAGATTCATTCCAACGGATTATTTTATATATTTATAATTCTCTATCTCTAAATCTATAGAAGATATAATAACAATGATTTATGTATCGGATAGAGAATTTCATATTCTTTAATATTTGTCATGACATAAATTTTCAAAAAGTAATATTTAGGAGATTTTTTTTAAGAAACTACTACTTCAGGTTGTCCAATTGTTATTAAAATCTTTTCAGATCTTCCCACTAATGTCAGACTAAGGAATACGCACAGGCGCACACTTTTTCTGGCAACCACATTTAATATTTCTTATTTAATTATTAATTAAATATTTAAAATTATAGATTCATATATTACATATACGCATCAGAAATATCGCCAATCTCGTCAAATATATGAAGAATCTCGAACATTTAGAAGAATAGGAGGACACTTTATTTATACATTGAATTACAAAAATTAAAAATATATTAATAATAGATATAATTAGGATTTTTGTGCGTATACCAGAAATGTTAAACACAATGGGTGGAATTCAGTGGGTTGTATTAAGGTGTGTATTAAAACTTGTATTGAGTATATGGCAACATTGTAATATTGTCCACATTTATCAATGAGATTCATTTGTGATTTAGAAATTTTACCACAGGGAAAAGTAATACAGATATCCTTTAGTCAAATGAGGAAGTATTATTGTAAATGGAAGCTGTAAATGGAAACTCATTTTTGCAAAATTAGGTTAGAAATATGTCAAATTTTATGTGTCAAATTTATATATTTGATACCTGAATATTAATGAATTTTAAAATATCTCAACCCCCGTTTTGATCAGTTTTGACATTTGTCCTTTTTTATTGTATGACTTTCTTACTTCTGTTAATAATATTTTTTTCTTTATTTGATCTTTGGTCTTACAAAGTTGGCGAAATATTTTTGACAAAGGACTGTTTTAGCTTAAAACACGCTAATACAACCCACTGAATCTCACCCAATATGTACTTATATAGCCTAATATGGAAATGGCGAGAGGTCTTGTGCTAGCCACAACAGATTTTTCTAAAATTGAATTTACTATTCCTGAAATTGCAGTTACTTTTTCTGAATTTGAATTTACTTTTTCTGGAACTGAAGTTACTTTTTCTGAAATTGAAGTTGAAAAAGAATAGTTTCCATAAAATCAGGAAATGTTTCTAGCATGAAACTTAAATGCGTTTTAATCTATTTTATACTGTATAGTTTTTTATTCAATTTTGACGTTTTAAACTGTTATTATTAACTCCATAGCAAAAGTAACACTTTTTTCCATGTGAATTAAAAAAAAAATTAAATCACTCTCACAAAATTTTAACTCACTCTGCAACAAATAATGCATAAAATAACATCAGGTACGAAAATAACACTCACCATAATATTTATAAGACATTATCAGCCATTTTCAGTATTTTTGACGTCTATCAGCGACGATTGTCATGCTCAGCCTACTAACTGATCAGTTTTTTTATTTTGTCAAAATTAAATATTATAATGGTTTTTATTAGTATTTTCGTCAAAATTGAATAAAATATTGTACAAACCACGTGAGCTAAGGTAATGTTTATTCACTCGAAGAAATTAACTCACTCGCCCTTACGGGCTCGTAAGCTAAACTTTCTTCTCATGAATAAACATTACCTTAGCTCACTTGGTGTGTAAATATCTATTAACTTAAGTTCTAATAGTGGAACTAAATTTTAACCAAAAAAGTATAATTAAACAGACTATAAACTGATGAAATTACTGTGATCAAACGCATAATATTTTAGCATGTTTTATTTACGACTTTCACATTACCTCATAAATAGATTCATAGCACGGAAAGAAATTGTAAATATACTCATATAACCTATTCATATGTAAATCCTGTTTTATTGTCATAAAAATGTATGACTAATATCAGATAAGGTTTATTTTCCTCTTCTACAGCACTGGCGGGCACGTCGATATCTCGCTTCATTCAACCAGACTTTCACCACCCACCTGATCCTATTTCTTTCGCCTTTTTATGAATTCATTACGACTACGTTTCAATTTATTCATTTCGTTTTGTGCTTTTTCCATTGATAAAAATTACTGCATATTTCATGGCAATGCAACATGCAACGCCGAAGAAATTTTTTGTTGGATTTTAACTGAAAAAAAATATAATCGTTTTTATCCTCGGTTTATTATTATATAAAGCTTTCAAAGGACACAGGGGAAATTATTTTTTGACAGGTGGCAGCGCTGTGGTGTCTGATAAGATCCTCATGACGTAGCAAAGTAAACCCGAAATAAACGCAGAAACAGCAAAATTATATAACTAAAGAACAATTTAACTACGTACCTATTCCGTAATCTGACATTAATGGGAAGAGCTGATAAGGTTTTGGTAACAAACTGAACAACCAGAAGTAGTAGTTTCTTAAAAAAATCTTCTATATATTATTTTTGGAAATTTATGTTATTACAAATATTAAATAATATAAAATTCTCTATCCGATACTTTAAATATTTTTATTTTATGTTCTATAACTTTAGAGATAGAGAATTTTAAATATATAATATAATCCGTTGTAAAGAATCTCACAGCCCAAATAACTCCATAGAAACCAGTTGAAAAATTAAAATAATTGTAATTGACAGAAAAATGTCAATGTCAAAAATCCAGATACATTACTAAGCTCTTTCTGGGAAGTAAATTTAATATTTCTTATTTTATTATTAATTAAATATTCAAAATTATATGTACATATGCTACATACCGTGAATATTTTTTAACGTGAAACATTGAGTTTGTCATATCCATGGTTGCGACTCGACATTTGATTGGCAGCAATGTATTGGCCTGTCCCATTTAAAATGAAACATATGGAACAAATTTGACGTAAGTACATATTATATTTAAGTATTGTAAAAAATTTAGCCGAGTCAGAAAACCACTCGAGATTACTAAACATAGTTCGGGCACAAGGTGCACACAATATGTGTTCTACAACTAAATTTAATTTAGAAAGCAGGTATAATTATTTAAACAAAATTAACCTCTATCGACTTCTTGTCAAATGTGAAATTCGTTCCTATGTATCATTTTAAGCCTCATTCACAGCTCCGAAAATAAAAATAAAATTATACATAAAAATAAAAATAACGATATAAACAATAGATTCTTATGAAAGTGTTCACAGCTCTCGAAAATAAAATTAAACATAAGACATAAACACAAGAATTTGCAAATGTTAAATATTTTACACAAAAATAAGAACATACATAACAACTGTCATTTGAGCTGTCAATGTACGTTCTGGCAAAAGGATTTCAATTTAAATGTAATTTTAAAAAACTGTTTTAAGAGAAAGGTTTACATATATGATTGCATACAGTGTTTTAAAAGGTATGAAGTTGTTATTATTGCTTGTTAATTATGAATATATTAAATGACAGTTGATGTTAATTTACGTTTTATTTTCGAAACTGTGAACATCAACCATGAAGTCTTATTTATATTTCATATTTCATATTTCATATATTTTTAACTACGGTACATTAATTGTTTGTAGCAAGTCATTAATTATTACGATTACATGATATTAAAATGATAACAATAAAAAATATATAAATATATATGTACAAAATAGTTTATAAAATATTACAGTCTTTTGTTCGTTGAAAATATTCATCTACTGAATAAAAACAATGCCTCAAAAGATAGGTTTTAATTTTAGATTTAAAAATATTATATGGTACATTCTTACTTGATTCAGGTAAAACGTTGTACAAGTTCAAATTCAGATAATTTTATTTATATTTCTTATTTTCGTAGCTGTGAATGAGCCTTAAATGGGACAGGCAAATACATTGCTGTCAATCAAATGTCAAGTCGTATGTCGTAACTATAGATATGACAATATTTCACGTTAAAATACTCACGATATACGCATCAGAAATACTCCCAATCTCGGTAATTAATTTGAAGAATCTCGAACATTTAGAAGAGTAGGAGAAAACTTATTTATAGAATGAATTAAAAAATATAAAATTATATTAATAATAGATGTAATTAAAAATTTTGTGTGTAATACCAGAAATGTAAAATACAATATATACTTATATAGCCTAATATGGAAATGGCGAGAGGTCTTGTGCTGGTCACAACAGATTTTTATTATTGAGCTTGAATAATCAGTATGTTAGTAAGTATACATTATTATATACTTTCTAAATTTATAAGTAAACATCTAAATGCTGTAATAATTAAAGCCTACGTGAAAATTGTCTTAATTATTTTAAATTAACACTACTTTAACAAGAAACACATCAGAGATCGTCTAAGAAACATAATCCCTTTCATTTCTCACAATCATACACTCATATAACACATTATATCATTCTCAATTTCCCTATATTTATTCACAAACAATAGTTTAATCATCAGGGACATAATGTTCTCTAGTCTCATCTGTTCATCACTAATTGTTGCGAACCTAGCCGAAGAGAAACGGGAACACTCGAACGATCAATCATCGTCATGGCGACATTTTGACATGGAATCATAATATTCTGACAGGTGATGGTGCTAATAAATGGAGAGAAATTTAATGGACAGTTCTGAAATGAAGTATGAAACGCAGATTTATATGAATAGAATTCTGATATTTTAAATAGGAATGGAAGTATAATAGTGAAGATATTTTTAATTTTTGAGTTATGTTGAAATTTGTAAGTTAGGATTTATTTAAGTTAATTTTACTAAAAATAATCAATATTAGGGCCAATCGTACAACCCCCGGTGAAAAATTTAACTTTTAATTTTCGCATATGAACATGTCTATTTAAATTATTATAAATAATATATTATACAACGTTTTTGTAATGATAGCTATTAATATACAAGTATGAAGTTTTCGATAGGAGCCATGGCGAGTATCGTAATTCATACGAGTGTATTAACTGTCATTATACATGAGTTGAATACTCAATTTTTTTCTACGACTACTTATTCATGTTAATCAAAAAAACAAATTATAAACCAATAAATTGGTTATAAAATTTATTAAATATCTTTCTGGATTTTGGTGGTAATAAATTATTAGTTACTGTTCTTGCACCCTTATTTGTTTTAAAAAAAAAATTAAAACTATCAAAAATACTAAGTTGGCAATACTTGTTAGTCTTCTATGAAACGGTAACAAAACTGTATGATAATGACAATCTGTATCGAAATGAAAAGAAAATCTGTATCACAATGATAATCTGCATCGAAATGAAAAAATCTGTATCGTAATGATAATCTGTATTGTAATGACAAATGACACATACTTAATAAGTACGGGGTGTTCAAAAAAAAAACTCGGAGTAAGGTGTGAACAAAAAAACGTATGTCAATTTGAAAGTATTTAATTAAAAGTCAATTTGACACGAGATATTGTCAAAAATGTTATCTAAAATATCAAAAATTTTCTTCTTGGATCCTCATTTTCGAAATAGAAATAAATTGGAAAACGGTGAATTGCAATATTCTGTATACTTCTTTATTGTCTTTTCTCATTAAAATTACATTTCACGATTAATTGTGACAACTTGACTTTTAAATTGAATAAAGATCAGACATACGTTTATATGTTTATAGCCTACTCCGCATTAGGTTTTTTTTTCTGGACACACTCTATATTAAAGCATAGAAGTAGAAAAAATAGTATATTAAAGAATGAATGTCATAATTGTTATTTTATTTTGTTTGGATCACGATGCGTAGCGAAGTTATCCAACCCTTCGAACAAAATAATCGACAATTATGATATGAGTGCGTTATACCATATTTTTTCTATTTTGCACTTCCTATGCCTTTTTTAAATGAAAAATAGTAATTGCAGTTGGCGGTATTAATATGACGTTTGATAATGATAATTCATTTGACAACTCTAACCTTATTTTTGTAACACCATACGATATTTTCTATTTCATGCTAAATTTACTACTTTATTCTTAACAATCGTTTATGTTCGTTTATTTAACGAGATTTGACATTTGATATTTTTGAGCCACCAACCTTATAAAAATAAATTGTACTAGTCTATTACATCAATAAAATGAGCTATTAACGAACTCCTTTGGGTGCTGTAATAGCTTTGTTACAGATGCAAAATAGAAAAATCTGATGTGGCCAACACAAAACCTCCCGCTATTTAATTTTTATTAATTTAAATACATACCTACCTACGTATTTACAAACGTTGCAAACTGTTCCATTGCAGAAAACTATTGCTTTATTTACTATTTTCTTTTTAAAATGTCACTATTATTAATTTGAAGTGATAAGTTTTCTGACAGTGACATTTACTGTCAGTTACATTCATTTGAAAAATGAACTGTTTAACAAAGGAATAGTTTTTGTCTTAGACTAATAAAAAAATTATTTTTAAATTTATCTGTAAAATATATAGAAAAAGTATTAATGCATTCCTGTAGAAAATTCAATAATCTTTAATTTTCATAAGACATAAAATTCGAAAAAATGGCATTTAATGGTATTTTTTGAAGAAAAACCATTATGAGCTTCAAGTAAAGTATCATTTCCGTTTATCCGATTTACACCAAAATCTAATGGCTTCTATTCCTATTAGAATAGGGTAGAAATACAAGGTTTCAGAATTTTCTGAATGATAGTATTTGAGTTAGAGTGCAAACAAAATTCGTACACATACACACATACATACACACACACACACACACACACACACACATACACACATACAGACATCATCGTGAAAATGTTAAAAATGGATTCTAGGGACCTTAAAACGTGGTCATTTACTAAAATCTCGATATTAGATTTTTAGCACGATCCCTATACCTCCCTTACCAAGAGTAGCGGGTGGTAAAAAAATACTTTTAATGACAATGTGTAATAAAGTAGAACGACATGATAATGTATAGGATAAAGTAGCAGAAATTAGTAGGTCGTTTGTATTCATTTAATCTACGACGTATATGACAAAATATAAATTTTCATTAGCAATGCCATTATTGTCATCAAAAAAATATTCATAGAACAAATTCTATTATCTTCTTTATGCGTCCAGTTTATTAATATTAATAGTTCAATTTAATTAGTTAAAATGTGGTAATTTATTTATTAATTTGGTAGTAACATTTTCGTTGCAAGTTTCAAATCATGCTGTAATCCCATGATTCACTTCAGTAACCACAAAGCTTAAACCGTCCTTCCCTTTGACATTGTGTTTACCTCAAAACATTTAATTAAATTCCGAATGATCAAAGTAGGTTCTGAACTACCCACAAGTTGATCACTTCCAAACAATTATTCCTCCTCCGTCTTGTGATATTTGCTCTTGTTTTGGTGGAGTCGTTCAGATGTTCTCTTAATGCGCACTTGTTCTTCAGTTGGAGCTATTTCACCGAGCTGAACGCCGACTCCCTTAATTTAAATTGTTTTGACCCGTGCGGTCCATCGCAGGACCGTCCAATCGCGTGCCTTCATCTTGTAAACATCTGCCGAGCCGATGATGTTGTTTTGTTCTACCGTGACCAACTCGGATGCTGCGATGCTGGGTACAGTAATCACGAAAGTTTTATGTGTGAGTTTCGGAGGAATCTTGAAACGGACTTGTCGGCAGTTAAGAAAGTTTGAAGACGAAAGAAGATAGAAGTTTGACGGTCTAAATAAAAAGATAAATAAATGTATTGACCGATTTCGAACCCCAATAATGGCAAAAAAATCAATACTTACCTTTAAGGTCAGTTTTAATTAAAATAAAGATCCGATTATACCATTTTTACGATGACGTTTGTGTGTATGACTGGATGCTGCAAGGACGATTTCTCAAAAACTATAATACTTAAGACCTGTTTAACTACGTATTCCTCAATCTGACATTAATGGAAAGAGCTGAAAAAAGTAAAAGAATCTTAAAAAATCTTCTAAATATTATTTTTTGAAATTTTTTGTTTTTACAAATATTGAAGAACATAAAATTCTCCATCTAATACACTTAAAATTTTTATTATATCTTCTATGGATTTAGAGATAAAGAAAGTATAATATATAGAAAAATCTATTGCAATTAATCACACAGTTCAGTCTACGCCAAGGAAACCAGTTGTCAAATTCAAATGTTTGTAATTGACAGATAAATGTCAGTGTCAAAAATCAACAGTTTTACTGAAATTACTGAAAGTTTTTTCTGAGAAATACATTTAATATTTCTTATTGACTTAAACCTTTATAATTGTAGGTAGGTAGGTATATTAATAGTAATAGTACATATATCCTTCAGAAATACCCCTCAATGAATTGGAACCATCTTGAACATTTTAGAAGAGTAGGATAAGATTCCTTATAGAATGAAAGAATAGATATAATTAGAATTATTTATGTGCACAAGAAAAATTAAATTCGATCTAGAGATGCATTCGGGCCGGGTCAGACCGAGCTTTGAGGTTGAATCGACTCGGCCCGAAAATAAAAATTGCCGGCCCGATTCGAAGATAGACTCGATAAAAAATTAGCTGTCGCGGCTCGAAAATTAACCCGAAATCGGGCCGGGCCGGGCTTAAGCTCGAAATTGAGTGCATCCGGCATTCCTAATTTTGATTTTTATGTGAGGTGAAATGTTTAACTTTTTTCGTGTCAAACTTAAAAAAAAACCTCTACAACCTTATAATGTTCCACATTAGTTAACAGAAGTAATTAAAAAAGACACTTCTAGTGTAAGTTTGTTATAAAAATTACAGACCTATCCGTATTTGACACTTTGTTTACCAAAGGCGTTCGATTTGAATTGAAACAAATTTTTCACAAATCTTATACAAAAAATATCATTTACATAATGTTTTTTTTTTCTAACTTTGTTTGTGATCAAAAATAAGACAAGAAATCATTATGATAGGAACAAAAATAACTTTTATTTAAGTTTACGAGTAGTAACAATAGTAATAATAACAACATCACAATAGCATTATTATGCCTTAGTGAATAACCTTGAATTCTTGAAGTAAAATAACATTTTTATTTGTTAAGATGTGAAGTATAATGTTATTAAATCATTTTGATGCTTTTTAACTCCATACATTTTCATTAAAATATTAAGGAAACTGTGCATTTGATTGAATAATACGATTTTTCGGGCCGGGCAAAAATCAAAAGTCTGACTCTCCTCAACTTTTGCAAATGATTAGCCCGATTCGGCCCGATAAAAAAAATCTTCGGCCCGGCTCGATGATCGACTCGAAGTCGAGGCGGGCTTCGGGCCGGGCCGAGCCAAACCTCGAAATCGAGTGCATCACTATTCGATACTTATGTAACAAAACGAAAATGGTGATAGATATTGTGCTGGGCACAACAGATTTTTTACCTTCCGTCACCTTCAGGTAAGGAAGGTATTGTCTTTGGTCAAAAAATTCGGTGGTGAGTTTTTAATGAATAAGCACGTTTTAAGGTACCTAGAATACGATTTTACTAGTTTTATGATGATGTATGTATGTGTGTGTCTGTGTGTATGTGACAAATTTTTCTCCGACGATAACTCCAGTACTGCAATTCTAAAAATTATGATTCTTTCGTATTCCTCTTCGTTACATTCATATGATGAGCTGATTAGTTTTTGGTTTAAATTGGTCAACCGGAAGTTCCCTTATTTGAAGTTCTTAACAGTTTTTCTTGAGAAAACGCAGTTAAATATCATTGTTTGGCATTTTATGTGATTATCAATATGAATGAATATCTTATGATCTATACAGTTTGATTATACATTTTCCTTCATAATCAATAAATATAAAGTAGAACTTTAAAGAGATTAACTTTCAAAAATTAGTTAGCTTTGCTATAATCATGGAAACAGTTGATTTATTCATATAATTCCAATTGACAGATGTCAGTGCCAAGAGCAATTTACCAAGTGTAGAATTTGTAGAAAATAGTTTATGTTATGTTGTTATGTTACATTTTTCCAGTATATGTAGAATATTTTCCAAGAAACTTTTGGTATGGGATTTGTACAAAATATATAGGATTGACGGAAGGTAATGTGCTGGTCACATTTTTTTTTTCTGGATAATAGAAGTCTAGAAGTACAGTGTGTAGTGGAATATAAAATACGTTCTCGTATGACCTAGTAAATGTATATAAGCTGTCAGCGATATTACTTATCTCTTGAAAAAGCATAATACATTCCACAAGAAAACCAAGAAAGATGCATTACGGGAACCTGCATAAAAATACCGCTTTTCTTATTTTATATCTTGTTTCAGAATATGTAAATATAATTTGTTCCCATCCTTTACTTCTAAGAAGAATCATTAATCACAAGGAGAGAAAAATTCACTTCTAAAGAATTCGCTCTTTTCTTTCTTTTTTGCTTATTTTTCATATCTTGTTTCATTATGCATTAAACATATTTCATATAAGACCATAAGAGCGGGAAACGACCTACCGCTCGAGCTTGAGATATTCAAGTAGGTGGGTATTTTTCAGTTTTGTGTTGAAATCATAGTAAACTCATTCATAATTCTCGAATGTATTTTGAAATCAACATATAAATGCATAATAGTTTACCAAGAGCTATAGTGCTATATCTCAACACCCTTTTAGTTAAAAAGGGCGTAAACGTGTGGTGGTGCGTAGCAAGGAGGCGTGCTTGTATTTGTAGTCTCATTGCATGATTGGTTACTTTCATCCCCATCTATCCAGCTACCCCTACTTTTAATTTAAACAATAATATTAATCAAATGAACAACAACTGCTGGGTATCGGCCAAATTATATTATCTATCTTTATCGGTTGCGACTCCGCATGATTACTGATAAACAATTGCAGTCTATTAATTCTGACAAAATGCAGTTGAGATATAAATAATTGTTTCGGATGCACATTAATTTACCAAGATTCGTCGTCATAAGATAAATACAAAAATAAATTACACAAATGGTTAAAAATTTCTATAAAATTCTTACGACTACTTTTAATATACTTGTTCTACTTTTTCTTCTTTATATAAACGATCTACCTACATGTTTAAAAAGTTGAAACAAACTTCTTTTTGCTGATGACTTCAAAATTTTTCGAGCACTAAACGATCAAAATGACGCCGAATTATTACAAAAAGATTTAGATAATGTTTACGAGTGGAGCGTACAGAATAACTTGCTATTGAATTTAGATAAATGTTACCACGTTAAATATTCCACAAAGAAAACTAATAGCAATTATAATTATTTAACAAATAATCGAGTAATATATATATATATATATATATATATATTTAATTTTTATTAATTTAAATACATACCTACGTATTTACTAACGCTGCAAAGTGCAAACTGTTCCATTGCACATAACTATTGCTTTATTTACTATTTTCTTTTTAAAATGTCACTATTATTAATTTGAAGTGATTATTTTTTTGACAGTGACATTTATCTGTAAAATATATAGAAAAAGTATTAATGTATTCCTGTAGAAAATTCAATAATCTTTAATTTTCATAAGACATAAAATGCGAAAAAATGGCATTTAATGGTATTTTTTGAAGAAAACCCATTATGAGCTTCAGGTAAAGTGCTATTTCCGGTTATCCAATTTACACCAAAATCTAATGGCTTCTTTTCATATTAGAATAGGATAGAAATACAAGGTTTCAGAATTTTCTGAATGATAGTATTTGAGTTAGAGCGAAGACAAAGTCCATACACATACACACATACATACATACACACATACACACATACACACATACACACATTCACACATACTCACATACACACATACAGACATCATCGTGAAAATGTTAAAATTGGATTCTATAGAGATTTTAAAACTTGCTCATTTACTAAAATTTCGATATGTGATTTTTAGCACGATCCCTATACCTCCTTTACCAAGGGTAGCGGGAGGCAAAAATACATAATATACAAAATATTACATAGTTACAAAAATATTTAATAATCTTACAATAGATCTAAATGCTTTAAAATATCTGACTTATTACAATTAAATATGTCTATATCATATTGGACAGTAAATTGGTTTACATTTTTGAGACAGTTACATAGAGGTGACATGGACTGTTTTATGTTAAACAAATGATGATGATATATTTGTACCTTGCGGGCATTTTCCAGACGTCACCTCACGGGCACTCATTGCTAGCGTAGAAAAGTACACCACAGGTTTATACACAGATATCGGTAATGATGATATATTTTTATCTTGCGGACATTTACCAAACGTCACCATATTGGCGTCAGTCGGGATCGAACCCAGGTCCCTAGATTCGTGACACGATACTCAGTTAAAATACAAGTAAATTTTCTAAAAGAAAGTTGTGACAATCATGCCTTGCTGCTCACGCATGTTGTGAGATCAATTTTACAAATTTAAATAAAGAACGATAAATGATAATCTGATACACATTTAAATAACAGATAATGTAATTTTTTATCCTATTTTCCTCTAGAATGCAAATATTTTGATCTGAATTTTGTATAAAAACCCTTGTACCCATTTTAATTACAACATGAATATTCATATAATCTAAATTACAAACTTTGTTTGAAAAATCCTCTTTTTCGTCCTGAAAGTTACAAAGCAGGCCGGAAACACCGCATGTGATTTCCTTTCCAACAATTCCATAAACATAAACAATCCCAGAATGAAAGTTAATAACCTTTCTTGACGCTGACACCTGACTGCGGCATAGGCACAGGTGACTTGACTGCAATACCTGCAGATGACCGCGTTTTGCATACCGCGAGCGTGAGTGAATCGGCGACATGACCTACTAACATCCAAGAATAGAGGTATGTGTGTTTCAGGTGTAAACATACTCACTAGTGGTTTTGTGCGAAAAGAACAACATTGTTACCTAATTTAGTTTTAATGTTCTTCTAATACATACATATTTAAATGGGATCTACAACCAAGCTTGAGATAACTTCCGAATTTTTTTTTTTTTTTAACATAATGGTGCCGGCTTATTTTGGAAGTAATATTCCAAATTAAATGTTAATGTTTATCCATAGTAGAGTTACCAAACGTCCCCTTTTCACCGGACATGCCACCTTTTTTAGGGTAAAGGTCCAGGTCCGGTATCTTTTTACCGCATATCCAGATTTTATTGAATAAGCACGATTTAAGGTTCCTAGAATCCGATTATAATATTTTTAAAATGATGTGTGTGTGTGTGTGTGTGTGGATGTGTGTGTGTGTGTGTGTGTATGTGTATGTGTGTATGTGTGTATGTTTGTATGGATGTGTGTATGTGTGTCTGGATGTTGGAGGGACGATTCCTCAAAAACTATAAATATTTAACTGCAGTTTCCTCAATCTGACATTCCCGGCAAGAGCTGTAAAGGTTTTGGTAATAATTGGACAACCGGAAGTAGTAGTTTCTTAGAAAAATTCTCCTAATATATTTTTTTGGAAATTTTTGTTATGACAAATATTGAAGATCAAAATTCTTTAATCTAATACACTTAATATTTTTATTATATCTTCTATAGATTTAGAGATAAAGACACTATAATTACCTCTCGCTAAGAGAGGTATTGGATTCATGCTAAAATTCGCATACCCAGATTTAATTAAATATTTAAAATTATAGGTAAAATTGTGGTAAAATGCATATATCCATCAGAAATACCGCCAATATGGTTGATGAATTGGAAGAATCTCTGACATTTAGAAGCTTACTCATACAATGAAAAATAGATATAATTAGAATTATATGTGTGCAGAAGACATGTTAAATACAATAAGAAACAATATTTGAGTAAAGTTCTGTAAATTTGTGTTATAAAACGACGGTTCGAAAGTGAAGTGCAATACAATACTTATATAGCCTAATATGGAAATGGCGAGAGGTCTTGTGCTGGCCACAACAGATTTTTTATAGAGTACATTAATCGCAGAGGCTGAGGCACTAAGGAAACCAGTTGACAAATTCCAATGTTTATAAAATGACACATGTCATTGTCAAATATCAACAGTTTTAGTGACATTCTGATAGCTTTTTCTGGGAAGTATATTTAATTTTTCTTATTGTTTTATTAATTAAATATTTGAAATTATAGGTAAAATTGTGGTAAAATGCATATATCCATCAGAAATACAGCCAATCTGGTTAATGAATTGAAACAATCTCTGACATTTAGAAACTTCCTCATACAATGAAAAATATATATAATTAGAATTATATGTGTGCAAAAGACATGTTAAATACAATAAAAAAACAATATTTGGGTAAAGTTCTGTAATATTTTGTTATAAATCGACGGTTCGAAAGCGAAGTGCAGTACAATACTTACATAGCCTAATATGGAAATGGCGAGAGGTCTTGTGCTGGCCACAACAGATTTTTTTTTATTTGTCCTCTTTTTTTAAATCCAATATATATAAACGAAAACAATATACAACGTGAGCGTAAAGTTATAAAAACTAGAAAACTGTTGTTCGTAAGGTAATCGCTCAATAGCAGCTGTAGACACGTGTTTTGCTCTTATTAGAGCTCATCAGTACAGCATAGTTAGTTAATAGGTGGAGCTTAACTAGAGGTTGTAATTAGAAAACCGACAAATTGTAACATCACTATTAAGCAGCGAAATATACATTTGTTGCTTCGGTCAGAATTTCCACGGATTTGTGCATAAATTTTTCGTTGTAATTGACAATTATGCTCTATAGTTATTAATAGCACAAATGAGTAAAGAAATGCTTTATCCACATAAAGTGTAATTTGAGAGAGTAAATAACATGTCTACTAAATTTTTACCACCATTGTTAAATTGTAACAATATATTGGTTTCCATGGGCTAAGGAACATTTTAATCACAACTAGAGAAGCTGTGGCTTCGAACGTTTTGGATAAGACATGAAGCTAGCTACCACTACCACTAACAAGTGATTCATTACGCACAGGATAAAATTATCTTCCTGTAGTTTTTATATATAAAATAAGTAACCCAAAAAGCGTGTTTCTGTATATCTGATGTCTTACTTTGCAGTCGTAGAAAAAGTATAGTATGTTGCTCTAATCTATTTGGTTCTAACATTTAAATACACTATTAAAAGCATGTTATTTGTAGAAATACTTCATAAAACATTTAAATTCTATAAAATATTATAATTATAACATAATATTTTCATAAAATTGTTATTAATTCCTGTCAATATTGACTTTTGACATCCATGAATAATTTTAAAAAGATCCACAAAAATATACGAACTGAGCCATAGCCAATATGAAAACATCGACTACAATTTCTTTATAGCATTTAATAATTACTAATAAATAGATAACAATTATTTTAAACATTCAGCTAATCGTCAATATACGTAACTCCCCTAATATTACAGTTCGATCCGTCCAAATATGAGTATGCCCCAGTTATATTAATCATAAAAACTTTATTCTCAAAAACAAAATTACATTGTTCACATTTGCATTTGCATGCCCTATATAAATGTACCTGCCATCAATTCACTTATTATGTAAACAAAAAATTGTCACTGTCAAATTTCATTCACAAAATAAAAGAAAAATTATTGACCATTCTTTACACTGCATTAAAACTTGGTTTATTTCATTTTGTACGATAAACAAGTTTTCGAACAAAACTGACAGTACATAGTTTAATAAGTATACATTTACATTCCCGAAGAATTATGAGTTATAAGCTACGTTTATTAGGCGATTAACCTCCAGTATTTTACGATTTTCTTTCGTTTTGTTGATAAATGCAGACATGATGAATGCAATTATGTTATTAGGAATGTGGTGTAATAGTTTTGGGCCGAGTACGAGAAATGCAGGCGTTAGGAACGTGATACTTACGATACAAACCGGTACTTATTAGAATAGAATAGAAATTGTTTCCAACTATTACTTTTGAATAGCGTACAACGTTGAAAAGTATTAATAAAGTCATTGAAGAAAACAATATTCATGAGATTGTTATTGAATAATAAACACGGTTCGAATATATTTGATTCGAATACTCGTGAATTGCATCATTAGTGATATGCTAGCAAACATACTATTTTCAAGTTAAATAGGTATGCCTTTGTTTTAGATTATTAACTGCGGTACATAATTAGTACATATATTAGGTAACAAAAGTAAAAAATCTGTTGTGGTCAGCACAAGACCTCTCGCCATTTCCATATTAGGTTATATAAGTATTGTACATATTTAACATTTCTGGTACCCAAAAACACATATCTTCTTTATATATTTTTATATTTTTTAATTCATTCTATGAACAAGTTTCCTCTTATTCTTCTAATATTCAAGATTCCTCCAATTTATTGATGAGATTGGTGGTATTTTTGAAGGGCATATGTAATATACAGGGTTAGTTAAAAGTATGGAGACGGCGATTTATTGTCGTTAATATTCATTTTAGGAAATTATGTTCAATACAAAAGTTTTTTAAGAAATTTTAATCTACATTTGAGAACACTTAATTTTTTTTTCTTCAATTGTTTTTGAGTTACGCTTGTCCGCGTAATTTTTTTAAATGGGAACCTATTAATTTTACTCTACCATTCGATAGAGCGTTTTTTCTCTTTACAACAGTATTTTTGTTTTTTTCAATTTATTTTAATAACATTTTTACAAGGAAAAACACCGGTTCAAGTATTTACGAATAGTAGGTACATCTAAGATATCTTAGATGTAACCGGTGTTTTTCCTTGTAAAAATGTTATTAAAATAAATTGAAAAAAACAAAAACAAAAATACTGTTGCAAAGAGAAAAAAACGCTCTATCGAATCGAGTAAAATTAATAGGTTTCCATTTAAAAAAAATACGCGGACAAGCGTAACTCAAAAATAATTGAAGAAAAAAAAATTTAAGTATTTTCAAATGTAGATCAAAATTTCTTAAAAAACTTTTGTATTGAACATAATTTCCTAAAATGAATATTAACGACAATATATCGCCGTCTCCATACTTTTAACTAACCCTGTATGTATCTAAAATTATAAATATTTAATTAATAATAAAATAAGAAAAAATATTAAATGTACTTTTTAGAAAAGGTCTTCAATAATGTCTCTGGTGTTTTGACACTGACATTTATTTGTCAATTACAAACATTTTAATTTTTCCACTTGTTTTTCATGGAGTGCGAGATTCATTACATCATATTATTTTACATATTTACGAGGGGAGTTTTTTATGTTATCTACCTAGCTATGAAAACAATATGCTATCGCGACAATTTTCTTATGTCAAGTTACTGTGACATTTTCATGTCTACAAAGACACAATTAAGAACTTGAAAACGGCTATACGCGAAAAAAAGACCCCACAATTATGCTCAGAAAATGCTGCTTCTGCACAACAACTGTATGGTGCATAAAGCACGCATTGTTCAAGCAGTAGTCATGAATGCGGCTTTAGCGAATTACAACATCCACCTTACAGTCCTGACCACGTTCGACTATTATTTCTTTCCAAAACTCAAAAAACATTTGAGAGAGAGTCGCTTTTTATCGAATGATGACTTGGAAAACGCAGTGGAGTCGTATTTTGCAGAATTACCAAAAGATATTTTTTGCAGGCGTAGCTTTATTAGAAAAACGTTGGAATAAGTGTGTTAGTGTTAACGGTCCTTACGTTGAAAAATAAAATTTTATTTGTTTTCTAACTCGTTATTTTCATAGCTAGGTAGATAACATAAAAAACTCCCCTCGTATATTTCTCTATCTCTAACTCTAGAGAGGATATAATAAAAGTTTTAAATGTGTCGGACAGAGGTTTTTATATTCTTTAATATATGTAACAACAAATTGTCAAAAAATAATATTTAGAAATTTTTTGTTAAGTAACTAATACTTCCGGTTGTCCAATTGTTACCAGAATCTAATCAGCTCTTCCCAGTAATGTTTGATTGAGGAAACCGCAGTTAAACATGTCTTAAGTCTTTTAGTATTTGAGAAACCGTGGTTCCAACATCCAACTCACATATACACATGCACACACACACGGACAAACGGACATCATCGTAAAAATGTTATAATCGGATTCTAAGGATCTTAAAACGTGCTTATCCACTAAATTCTGGAAATGCGATTTTTAGCATGATTCCAATACCTCTCTTAGCGAGAGGTAAAAAGCAACAATTAAAAGTTGGTCCAAGGAAAACAAATTTTATTAATATGAATTTTCATCTAGCCCATATCATTATTTTCTTATCCAAAAAAATGTTGGTACAGGACTATTACTGTTACTGTTATTGAGGAAATAGTACATTATCATTTCTCTCGGAGAATTTAAGACAATGATCTATTTAATTATAATAACAAAATAAAAAGCGCGTCAAAACAAATTTCACGTCGGTTACGAAACATGCAATTTTATTACATGAAATTTACCTGATTTAATTCTCTATCATTATCCACTTTTCCATAGCATGATATAACTTAGTGATAAAAGAAATTACATGCTTTAAAACTGTACCACTTGCAAATCAATTAAAAATGATCTAATAAACAATTAACTACACTCATACTAGATTTGTATCAACAGTCAAACTTTCAATTGTCAGAAGTAGTTCACGATTTCACCGACAGATGTGAGGCTAGGATTGATTTATAGTTTATCTTCTCTTTAATTACTGATAGGTAATAAAGGCGTAAAACATAAGAGAAATTATTTACATACGTCGATCCAGGGCCGGTTTTATCATGAAGTAGAAGGAGCGTACACTTCAGGGCCCTAAATTTTGGGGGCCCCATTATGAACGATTTTTTTAACTACAAAATACTGTTCTTATATGATGTAGCAAATATACCAAGTTTAAAATAACAAAATCAGATAGGCCATGGAAAACAAAATTTATCTGTCATTTCAAGTTACGAAAGTTAAAGTAGTTAGGACTTAGGCCTGGTCAGTGGCGAATTTACGCATAGGCACAGTAGGCACGTGCCTACGGCGGCAAATTTTCGGGGGCGGCAATCAGAAATGTAAAATTTTGTAAAAAAAATGCCGATCAAAAGACGCGACAAAAACATTTATATCGATGATTTCGGAAACAAATTCATATAAAGTAAAGCTTTTTTGTAGGTGTATTATTACTCCGGTCAATTTGTAATTATCGTCTGTTTGTCTACGGTACTTAAGTAATGGAATATGCGCTCTATTTTCAACAAATGTCCAAGTAATTGAACATGTTTCAGACTTTATTTTGAGAACCTCGCTATTATCATGATCGATAATTATAATACATTTATTAAAATTGCCAGGATTCTAGAATAACCACTTGAAATTCCATTTTGTTTTTTGCAAAAATAAAGTCAGACTTTACCTATTCTAAAGGCTATATTTGTGAAAAATATAACTTCTTCGCCTGCAAATTTTCAAAAAATACTTTAATATAACGGAAATCTAACGCACAATGTAAAAATGTAAATAAATATGTTATCTATGTTCGGGTGATTGAATGCATTTCGTGACAAAATAATTGTTAGTTTTTAGGCTGTGTTTGTGAAAAATGTGAGTTTTTCGATTGAAAATTTTCAATAAATACTTTAAATTAACGATAACCTAAACGACAGAATTCAATTTGAAGTAACTCGGGCGGTTATTTTCATTTTATAGGAATTTAACCGTACTTTTTTTCAGAAAAAATGCCAAAATCACTACAGACCATTCCAGAATGACGTTACCTGCCCTCCACAGGAGTGATTTTAACCTCACTTTTGAATATTTTTAAAAATTATTTAATTATATATCTTATGATAAATATCGAGAAATTTTGATTTTGATATAATTCATTCATAAAATTGAACCATAATTTTTTCCATCATTTAATAAATTACGTATGAAATTTATTTCTGACAGCTGCCCCTCGCGAAATTCATTTGTTCTGGATTGATCTATAAATATTGCTTTCCGCGCCATAATTTTCGTGAAATGTTTTTGCAGCTATAACCATCAAAATAAAATTCTTGAGGGTTGGGTATTCTAGACTTTAGCCTTAAAATTATTTAAGCCCCTTTCATATTTTAACAAAAATAAAACATGCGAAAAGTTTAAACATTTCTGATATTCAAATATCTATATTAACTTTGGTTAATATTTGAAAATTACGTTATTGTTCTGTTAGAAATATATTTTAAAATTATGAAAAGGCGGCAAATTTCTGGGTGCCTACGGGCGGCATATCTATTAATCCGCCCCTGGGCCTGGTTTATGATGAATTCAATTTATAAATTTACATTTAGGAGCTTTCATTTAAAATTTACAATTTTCCCTCTGGTTTATGTTCGATTTTGAAATTCAGGATCTAAGCAATCAGTATCTATTACGTGACTTTTTACTGCTTGTTATTTGACGTTTCATCAGTTATCAGTTCAGATTTTAGGTTACAATTTTATTTTCATAGCCATGAATTTGTTAGACGCTAATGAACAAGATGATTTTTTAATAATATAAGTAATGTTTTTACTATTGTTGATTTGTATAATAAGGAAATAAAACAAACCTTAAAAAACGTAGATGATTTGTTAGGCCGTGGTTAGGACTATGAACACATTGATTTGTCAACGGGCAGTATCATAGTTTATTTGTGAAAGTGAAATAACAAGATCATGGACAATTCTTCAAATACTCATATGAGTGTGCTTGTATTTAAATCTTTGCTATCCCTTGTTGCATTGAAATTACGGAAACGTTTTTATTTTTGTACAATTCATTTGCTTTGTCGTACAAATTACGATGTTCGCGAAAATATCAATTTTTTCCTGTGAATCCATTTTCAAAATGTTAACAACTCACAAATATAAAAGACAGCTGACGGATGAAGCAAAGTTATATCTTACCGCCATATTTAATAGTTCTCTCTTGTAGTTGATCGAATTTGAAATATACATTTGGAATTATAAAATATAATTATATTCGAAATCTAAATTTCTAAATTCGTAAATCGATCATAAACCATCGTATGCGTTTTGAGTGAGTCTATATTTTAAAATCTAAATCATAAATTCTTAGATAAAATTCATCATAAGCCAGCCCTTAGTTAATTATTTTTTTTAAAATATCGTTATAAGAAAAAATAGAATTTACCGGAGAGACAGCTTTAATATAACGGTTTTTAAAATTTTAGAAATTAATTTGACAAATTTGAAAGTTTCTACTTCCCTATTAGATGTTCCTCATAAATTTATATTTATTTTTTCTAATCTATTGATATTTTTACAAATTTAAAAGCAAATTATAGTAAACTTGGCATTGCTTTTAGGTTTGACAACAAAAAATTGGACCTCAATGTTTTTACTTTTTAAACAGTACCTATTGAACATAATTCCCCATTCTTCGCCTGTCTGTTAGTTGCAACTATTTCCCTGTTTAAATCATGGATAGTGCTGTAATCATTTGTAAATGTTAGCATGGGGATCTACGTCACATATACTTTGAATTTAAAATTTTGTAATTTAAAAAAAAGTCCCACTTAATAAATAACAAGAAAAACATCAAATAAATTTTTATCTATTCATAATTTCATTTTACGCAAATGTTGGGCCTCCTAAAATGAATAGAGTTTGGTGCCCCTAAATATGTAAAACCGGTACTGCGTCAATCGCCGTATGTTTTTCTTAAGATCATTTACTTTTACTCAGTTTTACACAATTGTCAACAACAAGATTATGTCTATCTGCCAACTGTTTTTAATAGTCTGCCTGACCTAGAACCCACTGAATATTTAAATCAGAATAAATTGCACACTATTAATAAACTGCTTCCTAATTAGAGAACTAACTACTTACTTACTACACTTTTCATTCATGACCAATGTCAAATATAATTTGCATAGTGTTTCTGGCGCAGGTACAGTGCAAGAAATAAATAACCGAATGTATGTAGGGCAGGTCTATTTTTATACATTTAAATATTTAAATAGAGCACTAGACAGTGTTAAGTGGTTGAGTGATGTAATCTGTATCACTCATCGCTTAATGTTAAAAATATACAGAGCAGATTTCATGCAATTTTTTATACAATTATACAGGGTTTTCATTTTATTTTGTCCATTTTTAATATCTCGAGAAATATAAGAGCTACGAGGTCGGTTAAATTGCCAAGCAATTTATGTTTTACTAGACTATATTAATGAGCGTAAATAGGATATTACCTACCATGAATTGTAAGTGACAGTCTTTAGGTTGAAAATCTAGTTTAGGAAACTGAGCCTCGTAGGGACGAGATTTACTAAACATTCGCGACCAAAAAAATGACTTACAGTTCCAGGTTAGGAAGATATTTTTTGCAATACCTGCAAAATAAAAGAAAAAGAAAAATAGGTTTCAAAATTAAGAGCTGTTAGATTACGAATCTATGGGGAGGGTAAATGCGGTAATTACATACATTTGCACTTAGTGCGCAATGAGTGCACTGAATGCACTAGTGCATTGAATCGAAAACGCTATAAAACAAGTGTGATTATCTCTGCAATATGATTAACAAGTATTCTAAGTTGGAAGTATAATACTCGTACATAAACTATAAACTACATATTTTATGTTTAATAGTAATAAAATGTATATAAAGTAAACAAGTTGTCTACTTTTTACTGCTTTGATTAAAACATTAAACTAAACTACCATTTATAACGCCAAGCAATAATATACAATATTTATTTCTTCATTTGTGCAGACCGCTGGGTAATCATACACAACACTCACGAGAGACTAACTAAGCTCAATTTAAAAATCATATAACATTCGTATTTATCTAATTACAACAAAAACAAACATTCTGGAAACTTTTTAATCTATAAAAGCTGTATCTACGAGTACGTTCAAACACAACATAAAAAGTAACCTTGTTTCTCAACATATTACAACGTTATTTAATACTTTTCTTTATTGTATCACCTTCATGCAAGTATGTGGACGAAGATGCGAAAAAAGAAGGCCTTGAAAGGAAGAATAAAAGAGCATCACTGTACGTAATTCTTTTTTTTTTAAGCTGGTTTATAAAAAAGTAAGTAATTTTAATATAGTACAGTGTTCAAAAAAAAAATCTTAACTCAGAGTAGGCTATGAACAAAAAAAGTATGTCAATTTGAAAGTATTTAATTAAATGTCAATTTGAGACAAGATATTATAAAATATGATATCTAAAGAAATCAAATCTTTTCTTCTTGAATCCTTATTTCAAAAATAGAAATAAATTAGAAAACGGTGAATGACAATATTCTGTATCCTTCTTTATTATCTTTTCTCCTTAAAATTACATTTCACGATTTTATTAGCTTGACTTTTGAATTGAATAAGGATCAGACATACGTTCCTGTGTTCATAGCCTACTCCGAACAAGGTTCTTTTTCTGAACATAGAATATATAACACAGAACGACCATTTTGATATGTAGTTCACATTATGAATCAAGTCTTGATCTTTGACTTTATCAGAGTCCCAATTTTAACACCATTAAAAATCTTAATTTTTTAACGGAAGAAATACGAAATAAACAATTAGGACCCTATTCTGTTGTAACTCATCCGTTAATTTGTAACAGCTGGTTAAAAAAATAGCGAATCAAGTATATTAACATATAACAAAAACTTGAATTTTTGTAGTCAAATCTGAATCTCTAGGATAAAAAGTTTAACCAGCAGTTAAAAATTAACGATTGGATTGCAGAATAAGCCCCTTACTAGGGTAATTCTGAGTTAATGATTTGTGCTGTTAAATTACAACAAAACATAAGTTTTTTAAATAACTACGAAATGTTAAATAATACTAGCTTACAGTTTGCACTTTTTTATGCTTTTTACCTCTCGCTAAGAGAAGTATTGGATTCATGCTAAAAATGGCGTGTCCAGATTTTAGTGAATAAGCATGATTTAAGGTCCTTACAATCCGATTTTAACATTTTTACGATGACGTCTGTGTGTGTGTGTGTGTGTGTGTGTGTGTGTGTGTGTGTGTATGTGTGTGTGTGTGTGTGTAGATGTGTGTGTGTGTGTGTGTAGATATGTGTGTGTGGATGTTGTGTGCGTACGTGTGGATGTTGGAAGGACGATTCTTCAAAAACTGTAATCTATAATACTTAAGACCTGTTTAGCTATGGATACGTCAATGTGACATTCGTGGAAAAAGCCAAAAAGATTTTACTAACAATTGGATAACCGAAAGTAGTAGTTTCTTAAAAACATTCTTCTAAATATTATTTTTTGAAAATTTTTGTTATTATTAATATTGAAGAACATAAAATTCTACATCTAATACATTTAAAATTTGTATTATTTCTATAAATTTAGAGATAAAGACGCTATAATATGTAGAAACCAGTTGACAAATTCAAATGTTTATAACATAATTTGTAAATGACAGATACTTGTCAATGTCAAAAATCAACAGTTTTAGTGATATTCTCAAAGCTTTTGCTGAGAAGTACATTTAATCTTTCTTATTGTTTTATTAATTAATATTTAAAATTATAGGTAAAATGCATATATCAATAAGAAATACCGCCAATATTGTTTTTGAATTGGAAGAATCTCTGATATTTAGGAATTTCCTCATACAATGAAAAATAGAATTAGAATTGACTGTGTGTACAAGACATGTTGAATACAATAAAAAAACAATATTTGGATACAGTTCTGTAATTTTTTTATTATAAAACGACGTGTCGACAGAGCAATACAATACAACACCTATATATAACATAAAATAGAAATGGCGAGAGATATTGTGGTGGCCACAACAGATTTTTCAATGGCATTTTTTGCTTTCCATCAATGTACTAATGTACAACTTACCTTCATTTGTTTCAAAATGCAAACAAGTTGTAGAGACAGCAACACAGAGGTCACTTTTGTCCTATTTGAAAATTGCAAATAATTTCCAAGTTTTAAGTTTGACGTTAGTCCGAATAAATCGAGGCCTCTGAACCAGTCACCTAATGCACACAGCCGTGCTATAATTAATACTATTTATATATTGTCTCACTAATAATATTGCAAAAGTCGCATGATTATATATTTATTTTGTTACAATTTGTGAAAATGTGATTAATAAATATTTCTTTGTTTCAGAAATAATCTTGCCTGCGTTATTTTTGGAAGTTCTGGTGTAAAGCAACACAATTTTTGAAGCATGTGTCATCTCATGCCAAACAAAACGCTTGCCAAAAATAAAATTAAACTCATTTATTCCATTTATTTTTACAAATTTCCAGAAATTTCTTTGTTCGATGTGTTTATTATTGAATTCCTCAAATTTTCTTGTACCTACATTTATTTGTTGTTGTAAAACGATCTGTTTACTTAAAAGTGAAAAGAACAACAAAAATCTTCTCGTCTAACAAAGACAATAGCTAGCGGCCAACTGTTTCAGATGACATGTTTTGATTAAGAGAAGAATTATGCTTTAATAAAAAAACGGTTTGCTCTTTAACTTTGCTGGAAATAATCTAATATTTTACATTTTTTTTATTTTACGCCGTGGAAAACAAAATTTCATCATGTTGAAGTTATTTATCTGTCATTTCGTTTTTAATAAGTTTGTTGGAAGAATTTTTATATGACTTCTAAGTATTAAATTTTAACAGATATTGTTTTTTAAAGAGCCTGAAAGTTGAAAATATCACGATATAACTAGATACTTCTCAATGCGCTAATTCCAAATTTTGAAACCGCAGGTCGATATCTCGTTTCGTTCTCGAGATATTTAGATTTAAAGTGGATCGAGATATGAATTTGGCAACATCACAATTCGATTCCACGGAAAAAAATACATAAGTATAGCAATTTTCATAATTTTTGTCCAACCGTTTCATTTTTTATCAATAAAAATTTGAAAACCTCTGAAAATGGCCAAAATCTGAAAAAATCGTAAGGGTTACACCTTAGATTTTTGCGATTTTTGGCCATTTTCAGTTATTTTGCTACAGAGATTGTATGCGGTGTTCAAAAATTCTGAAAATTGGTGTACTTATGTAATTTTGCCCATAAAATCGAATGGCGTTGTCGCCAAATTCATATCTTGACCCATTTTTGGGTTATTACCCACAAATGGGCAGTTTTGAGCAAAACTTTGAATCTAAATATCTCGAGAACAAAAAGAGATATCGACCTGCAGTTTCAAAAATTGGAATCAGCGCATTCAGAAGTATCTAGATAGATAAAAATTAGATTTTTGAAAATTTTGAAGTTTTTATCTAAATGTGGGGCATATTGACTTTTGGGGCAATAATTCAAAAATGGGTAGATATATAAACTTGGTAGTAATATTATTTGATTGTAAAGAGAATGTTACGCAAGTGTATGCATTTTTAGAGAGATTATATTTGGTCAACCGGAAGTTCCCTTATTTGAAGTTCTTCACAATTTTTCTTGAAAAAACGCAGTTAAATATCATTTTATGACATTTTATGCCATTATCAATATGAAAGAAGATCTTATTGTCTATACGATTTGATTATACATTTTCCTTCATATTCAATAGATATAGAGTTAAAGAATTATAAAGAGATTACCTTTTATAATTCAACCAGCATTGCTATAATCATGGAAACAGTTGATATATTCAAATAATTATAATTGACAGATCTCAGTGTCAAGTCAGATTTACATAGTATATGTTCGTGTTATAATTTTATTCGACTTATTTTTATATTAATTAATTAAAACATAGAAATGTGTAGTCCATAATTGAAAGGGTGTTTTATAATTTTTAATTTTTTTAAGCAAGTTAATAAGTTCCAAACTCAACTGACTATAATTATGAATCTAGTAGTAGAAGCATTAACTCTTGTATTTCTCTACTTAAACAGGTGTTTCCATATTTTCCTGTCCTCTTTACCTTACATTATTCAATACAATTCTATCTGATTTTCATTACAAATACATTTACCAACAACTCATGCAACTAACTTGAGTAACTTGTATCGTTTGTTTGGTCAAAACATGTTTAGGGGTTGGGGTCTAACTTTACCGGAAGCCCTTTCTCTACAGGATGTTTAGCCCTTCCTCCTGCGGAACCACATGACCACGTGACCTGACCCTCCCAATACAAGCAATGATTGTCAACTGTTTAGCATAACAAGCAGGATGATGACGATAGTGACATATTTTGTTTGGTTATGTAACTGTTGTTTTTTGAAAGATGAATAATACATATGAACTGATTTGTTTTGCTAAATTTAATTGTTTGAACGAACACCTGTACATTGTTTGGAACAAGGTAGGTAATGCGCTAGTAGTTATACTTACACAGGTGTCGTGTTTTTAATTGGCTAATTAATTTGGAATGAAAGTATGTGTTGTATACATAGCCAGAATAAATGTGTTATGCTGCAAAAATATTTGATTGGAATATTATTGACTTTTATTTGAATTGAGACACATGTATCGCTTTTTCCTGGTCTACGTATATGTTATTACCTTCCGTCACCTTTAGGTAAGGTATTGTCTTTGGTCAAAAAATTCGGTGGTGAGTTTTTAATGAATAAGCACGTTTTAGGATCCCTACAATACGAATTTACTATTTTTAAGATGATGTCTGTATGTATGTGTGTGTGTGTGTCCGTGTGTGTGTGTGTGTGTGTGTGTGTATGTGTGTCCGTGTGTGACAATTTTTTCTCCGACGATAACTTCAATACTACAATTCTAAAAATTATAATTCTTTCGTATTCCTCTTCTGTACATCCCTATGAAGAGTTGATTAGATTTTGGTTACAATTGATCCACCGGAAGTACCCTTATTTGAAGTTTTTAACAGTTTTTCTTAAAAAAACGAAGTTAAAAATTATTTTTTGACATTTTGTTATTATACATATTAAAGAAAATATTCTTCTCTGTACAGTTTGATTATACATTTTCTTTCATATTCAATAGATGTAGATTTAAAGCATTATAAAGAAATTAATTTTCAAAAATTAGTCAGCTTTGCTATTTATCATGGAAACAGCTGATGCTGATATATTAAAAAAAAATTCTAATTGACAGATGTCAGTTGCAAGTGCAAAATCAAATATGGAAAGTGTAGGATCACAAAATTGGTATGTCATAGTGCTCCTCGCATGTGACACGCAGAGAAAGGCCAAAGAGAAGATGGAAGGACTGTATCGCAGAAGACTAAAAGGAATGCCTGTGTCAAGAAGATGTGTTGGACAGGAATGAGTGGAAGAAAAGAGGAAACAGCTACCTCTAATAAAATAGGGGAAGCTGAAGAATAAGAAGAAGTGTCAAGTGCATTTTACTTAGTGTATGTTTTGTTATAATTTTATTGGATTTATAGAATAGTAATAGTATGTGTTCATGTTTGATTTTACATGATATTATATAGAATCTGTTCCAAGGACCTTCTGGTATGGGATTTGTACAAAATACATCAAATTGACGGAAGGTTTTGTGCTGGCCACAACAGATTTTTTTTTAAGTGATTTGACTATAGAATTTAATTCTCAACAACATTTATTTGAAACCTTTTAGTCTAAAATTAAATGAGAAGTTTTGCGCAAGAAAAAACTGATTTATGCTTATGGCCCACTTTTTAATTAACATCGTGTAGATATAGGCGAAAATATAAATTTTGCTGTTATTTACCTCTCGCCACTGTAGGTAAGAAAGATATAGGAATCATGCTAAAAGTCACATATAGTGCAAAAAATTCGAATCCAGCAATAAAAATATAAATATTGTAATTTATAACAAGGCGTCAGGTACAGATCGCCCAATCCAGCAACGCATTTCAAGGTTGCATGCGCAGTGGCAAAATGAAAGGGAAATGATATTGTATATAGTGACTGTATATACATAGTGTGGCCAACCGCCGCCATATTTAGGCAAAATGCGCGGGAAATTTGAATTCATATGATGTGATAACTAAACAAAATTCGAAAAACAATTAATGAAATATCATATCATCATTATTTATTTCAAAATACACCACTGAATTACAAATAAAGGTATTATATTATATTTTTTGTATAATTCATTTCTAATTATACAAATATTTGCATACAAATAATAAATATGTACATACGCCTCCCATAATATTTAATTTGTAAATTAACACACGCTGTAAAATTTAAACTATACTTTTGATTCTTCGAAAAATGCTAGTTTTAAAATATTGATGAAATTTCCTGTGTTAGATTCATTCTTGTAATCAGTATTATTAGGTTATGAACAAAATCCTTTGTTGTAATCAGCAATTTTACAGTTTTAATTTGCAAAATAACAATGCCAGAAAATTATCTGTTTCTTTTACTTTTTTATACTAAATTTTAATAGTAAATCAGCGAAATTAAATATCGGCAGAACAGAAAAATAAAATGATCCTACCTTCACAATTATTATTTCAATATAACGAGACTAAAAGAAATATCCGTTTGTACTTATACTATATGTATATTAACTGTACGTTGTTTAGTACAGAACAACATATTAATATAAATCGTGTTAATAACAACTTTGTATCGAGTTGTATTAAAGCACTTAACCTAATAAAACACTTTTGAGTTACAACTACACATACTTTAATTATTTACACTATTGGAATTATAAATATAGTATAATTACTTTAAATTCAGATATAATTCACAAACAATATCTTAAATTTCACTTTTCTGATGTAAACAACATTTGAGCTTGGCATAATATCCGCCATATTTAGGCAAATTCGCGCCGACCAATCAAAATCGATCCCCCCTATGTATATACAGTCACTATAATATTGTACAGTCCCAAGCACGAATCCAAACGAAGAGGAGCGGACGTGGCCGAGCGGTCTTTCAAGTTGTTGCACGGATTGTACAAATAATCAGTTACCTAAAATTCTATGGTTGTCTTTCTTTTCATTGTGCTATCGCTTTTTATCTTTTACGCAATTTTAACAATCCCTGACGGATCCCAAACTTATTTCGTACTTCTTCCGTACTAATTCATAAATCGTGAAATACGCATGCGTGATCCAAGATTGATTTGGGATTTTTTCTACCGCGAACGCTCGTTTTGACGTTTGAGGTTATGTATGTTAGGAAACTGAATGAAAATGTTATACAGTTTTGAACTGAAATGAAGGCAATATTATAAACTTACCTTCATATATTTATTAATTTCAAGTTTGTGAAATTGTTAAAATAAACGTAATTAAACACAGAAAAGTATGCACTGAATACTCGCAATTAGTCCCTGATTTATAGTACTTGCTTCAATTTTCGGACTGGTCTGATTAGTACGTAACCAATCATGTACCAGTCCTCAGTGTTCCGCGGACACGGAGTTATCAGTCAGAATCGTACCGCGAACGATTAAAACGAAACTGCGCATGCGTGTGATGCTCAAACTAGTCCAGAATCGCTACCGCGTTTTTGTAAATGAATGCCCTATTTTATTTCTGTATTCCTTTACACAGCAGTACAGCATTTTGTTTGGTTATGTAATAATGTAATATACCGACACAGCAGTCATATGTCAGACTGACTTGTGGAGGTAGGAAATATGTAAGTAACTACTTCCTGACTAAGAATATAGACAAATGACATTTTTCAACATTTATAGTTAGAAATTCGGACAGTTTTTTTTTCTTTGTCGCGCATGAGTAGCAAAGTCTGAGTTGACAAAAACAAGCGTAAATGCCTACTTTGTATAGAGACTGTAGAAAAATGATATTTTTGTTTGATATAATTTCTTTTGGGAATGAAATCTGCAGTTTAAAAGTTTAATATCCCATCTAGTTGACTCTGTTCCATAGCACAGGTACGTAAAATTTATCTTGACATTTATTTCGCAATAACTTGCTTATCTTGTATCTCTCCCTTCATATTCATCTGTTGCAATCTCATCTTCATCTGCATGTGTGTACGTCTTCCTCATGTGTAACAGAGCAGCTTACCCATGATTTAGTAACGCCAGACTCACGTTTGAATTTGAATCTCTGTAGTAGATTGTACTAGGACAGAACCATACCGTAGTATCTGTCCGTGCACTCCGTCATGCAAGGCTAGGCTGGCCACTGGAGCACGCTTACACAAATGAAGAATGCATGGTACACCAAAGTATAAAAGTCCCGGAATTTTCAAATTGTGTAAAACTGGAGAAAATGCTCTATGGTTAATCTCATATATTCACTCGTGACATACTTAAAAAACTTAACTAACTAAATTCTAAATAACTTTTCAAATGACAGATTCATATTTCATAACTGTTTAAAATAATGGTGCAAAATTTGCTTTTCACGGCCTACCTGATTAACTTATTCTCGATAATTCTAGCGTAACCGTCGTATAGCCTTGACTTGACAAAAAGATGTTCAGCGGTAGCAGTAAACATTTGAGATGTGCTACAGGATACACACACACACACACACACACACACACACACACACACACACACACACACACACACATATATATATATATATATATATATATATATATATATATATATATATATATATACAGAGTGGCGCGATTAAGACGATCCACCCTTAATAACATTGAAACGAATGGGCTACTTGCGTACCTTTTTTTTAATTAATATTTTTGAAGAGAAGGTAAAAACTTGCTACCCATATTTTTCTTTTGACAAAATTTTTATTAATTAGCCAGAAAAAAAATAATGAAATTTGATTATTTGAATTCCCGCCATGCATGACGTAGAATTACACCGCACCAATGAATAGTCGCAAAGTCAAGCATGGTGCCGTCCCATAGTAATGGTATGTTTGTGCGGGTAATGTAGATCACATGTTTGACGTTTCAACAATAGTTTGGAGGTTAGTATTTTAGTTTATCTTTTTGGTATCAATATTTTAAATTACAAGTAATTATCTATGTGTTTATTTAATAATTAAGTAATTAATGTATTTGAGAGACCAGAGAAAGAGAAAAATGAACTAATGTCAAATTCAAATTAAAACTTTCTCGCACGCCATGCCATCTATTGCTAACATTCTTAAACATGCGTCCCCTCCCCAGTTCAATATAAAGACGTCACAGAAAAATTTCTTTCTTAATTTAGTAAAAAACAAATAATTATTTCAAAATAAAATTTATATTTTTATGTTTTCAATATAACATTACGTATATAGTGACAGAAATCGGATTTTCAGTACTACGCAAGTAGCCCATTGTGATAGACATACCCGGTTTACGCTAAATGTTTTAACATCTAGAGGGCCACATTTTATTAATATTTTTGTTTTTTTTTTTTTTTAATTCACTAATCTCACCCCCACCACTCTCACCTTTTAAATCTTAAATGGCAATACACCGCTTGTGACATATCAAATGAAAGCTCTTGAAAAATGCTATACAGACATGTCAATAAATTCAATAACAAAACAAATAACTTATACTAAACTGCTATTGTTATGTCAAAATTTAATGGAAACAATTTTGAAAATTATTTATGAAGTTAAATACAAGTTAATTATTTTGTTATTGATCATGGCCTACTGTTTTGTGTTATGTTAAATAAAATTTATTTAATTTTCAAATGAACTTTTCTCAATATTTTTATTATGCAAGAACATAAAATATTTATATCGTTGAATTCAGAAAAAAATACTCTGTCGAATGAGCCTAAAAATGTATAATATCCGATTTAAAAAAATATAACTTTGGTTTGTCATTTGAGAACCACTGGTTTAATTTATTTTTTCTTTAATAACTGAATGTCCCCCTTGATCTACTGCAACTTTTATTTGAATGATTTTCTTCCAATTTTTGATTTGGTGCCCCGGTTCGTAGATATTGGAGTTCTTTTGTTTTTCGAAAAATCATCATAACTTCATTATTTTAAAGACAATTGAAATTTTTTTTCTCTCAAATTTTCCTTTGGTCTCTCTAAAACATTTGACATTTACAATTATTTTTTATTTTTTCAAGTAACAAAATGGCGATCGATCAAAAATTTCAATACATGATTTTTCGATAACCACTCCACCGATTTTCGAAAGTAAAACATTTATAAAATCCTTAAACTATCCACTACAATATTTGTCATAAACATTTTTTTCAATCTATCCCAAAAAAGGTTTTATTCATTTACTTGATTTGCAAGTGCAGTGTGTTCAGAAAAAAACCTAATTCGGAGTAGGCTATGAACACAGAAACGTATGTCTGATCATTAATCAATTCAAAAATCAAGTTGTCACAATTGATCGAGAAATGTAATTTTAAGGAGAAAAGATAATAAAGGAGGATATGGATTATTGCCATTCACCGTTTTCTAATTTATTTCTATTTCAAAAAAAGGATACAAGAATATTTCTTTAGATAAAATTTTTGACAATACCTCGTGTCGGATTGACATTTAAATAAATACTTTGAAATTGATATAGGTTTTTTTGCTCATAACCCACTTTGAGTTACGATTATTTTTAAATACAAGTCAATTAAATGAATTTTTGGGGTAGATTGAAAAAAATGTTATAGTAGATAGTTTAAGGATTTTATAAATGTTTTATTTTCGAAATTATCAAAAAATCATGTTTCGAAATTTTTAATCGATCGCCATTTCGTCATTTGACAAAATAAAAAAAATATTGTAAATGCCAAATGTTTTAAAGGGCCGAAAGGTAATTTTGAAAGAAAAAAAATTCAGTAAGCCTTAAGGTAAGGGAGTTATGACGATTTTTCGAAAAACAATAGAACTCCAACAACTACGGACAGGGGCTTCAAATCAAAAATTGTAACTAAGAAAAATTGTTTGTTTTAATGAGTTCTATCATTTTCGGGTGTAACGACTTAGTATTAACACCCTATATGTATATATATATATATATATATATATATATATATATATATATATATGTTAAAATCAGATTCTACAGACCTTAAAACGTGGTCATTTTCTAAAATCTCGATAACACATTTCATTTCCGTCACCAACGGGTATGTTAAATAACTTAGAATTAGAAATATACTAGCATAAATCTCAGTTACCTATTCAAAAACTTGTCTACTCTGTTGTACAATTGTGTGCAGACCTCACAGGTGCTGGAACTAGAACAGCGCATCCAGTGGTCCACGGAATGGAACATCAGCAGCAGAACAGATTGCGATGGCGCTTCGTGTTCAGCATACGTGATGCTCTTTTTGCATTTTTACCCTACACTGTTCCTACCAGTCAGCGTCAACCGACAAGCGCTGCGTGGATTTAGTTTTTGTTAAAACAGATTTAGCTGTGACTGTGATTGAATACTGCAGGTGACACTGATGGGATGATGGTATTTCAATTTTAATTATCAGATAAAAATTGTGCCTAGCAAAAAATTGAAATGGATTATCAACTAAATTTTAATTTTTGCGCTCGAATTAACTCTTTTGATGTTTGATGTAGTTTTTGTTTCATTATTTGATTATTACTAATTTATCATTAATTACCAACCAATTCGTACTACTGCGCAAAAAGGACCTTCACAGTATAACAACTTTTGATTAACATTGTAACTTCGGCAACAAAAGTAATGCAGCTACTTCAACCATCATTTCTTACCACTGAAATCTATGTATACCCTGTCTCACCAAAACCCAAAGGATCGCCATAAAACATTGGAAAGCCCCTCACTTAAGTTGATAAAGAAACCCAAATTTCCATCCCTCGTAAATAAAACTGAGAAAGTTGTCACTGCTATACACAGAGATGAACTCTCATAACAAAAATATTACAACTAGAATACTCCATGTCCATATTTATTTACTACTAGAAACTGTTCGATTTACTTCTCTTAAAAATAGAAGACAATACAACAAAGTATATCTATTACTTTTCTTTATAAAATTATTCACAATAAAATTGATTGCTCATATCTTCTCTCTAAGTCAAACTTTTACACCCCTCGGATCAACTCCAGATTCAATTTTATTTTCTATTTGCCCTGTGCACGTACAAACGCTTTGTCAAAATCACCTATACACATAATGTGCAATAATTATAATTTGATTTCCGCTAACACCGACATATTTTTCTGTACTCTTAAAATATTGTTAGATTCTTTATTAAATGAATGATGCCTGTATTCTATTTGTAAAACATTATCTATACTATAATTCATATTATTTTTACCTTCCGTCAAAAGGAAGGTATTGTTTTTGGTCAAAAAATTCGGTGGTGAGTTTTTAATGAGTAAGTACGTTTTAGGGTCCCTACAATACGAATGTACTATTTTTAAGATGATGTCTGTATGTGTGTGTGTGTGTCCGTGTGTGTGTCTGTGTGTGTGTCTGTGTGTGTGTCTGTGTGTGTGTCCGTGTGTGTGGGTGTGTGTGTGTGACGAATTTTTCTCCGACGATAACTCCAAAACTACAATTCTAAAAATTATGATTCTTTCATATTCCTCTTCTTTACAACCATATGAAGAGCTGATTAGATTTTGGTTATAACTGGTCAACCGGAAGTACCCTTATTTGAAGTACTTAACAGTTTTTCTTGAAAAATCGCAGTTAAATATCATTTTCGACATTTTATGTGATTATCAATGGAAAGAATATCTTATTCTCTATACGGTTCGATTATACATTTTCCTTCATATTCAATAGATATAGAGTCACAGAGAGATTAAGAGAGATTAACTTTCGAAAATCAGTCAGCATTGCAAAAATTATGAAAACAACAGATACATATTTTCAAAAAAATCTAATTGACACATGTCAGTGGCAAGTGCAAAACCAAAGTGGAAAATATATGATCTGAAAGTGATATAAGTGACAGAGTGTCCCTCGCCAGTGGGAAGAAAAGATGGAAGGACTGTATAGCAGAAGATTTGAGAGAGGAAGAACTGTGTCACGAATGTGCTTTGGACAGGAATGAGTAGAAGAGAAGAGTAAGAAACAGCGACTTCTAATAAAATAGGGCAAAGTTGAAGCAGGAGGAAGTGTTAAGTGCAATCATAATGTACGTCGTATTTGTATTAAAATTTTATTAGATTTTAGAATATTTTCAAAGGAACTTTCAGTATGGATATGTAAAAAATTGTGTGTTCTTGTTACAATTATACAGGATATATAGAATCTTTTTCAAGGAAATTTTGGTATAGGATATGTACAAAATACATCGAATTGACGGAAGGTTTTGTGCTGGCCACAACAGATTTTTTGTATTGAATTCATTTACGTTGGTACATATAATGTTATATTTTTGTAATATTTTTGTAATTGCATATCATTGTTTTCTTGTAATTGGACTTATGTCTGTTGGAAATAAATATTATTATTATTATTAGCTAACGGGTCTGTAAAATAAGTTTTTGAAAATTGTGCTCTTTAATAATATTTAATAATTAGCTTTTAGTACTATGTTATACGCGTGTAAAAAATTAATAGTTTCTTGTTTTTTGGTTGACGTACAAGGGATTTTTATTTTTTGTCGAGAATAGTAAGCCTCGTTATCCATAATCATCATATGAAAAATGAAACCCACGGTTGCCACATGCCACATGCTTTTTACCTTTCGTTAAGAGAGGTATTGGAATCATGCTAAAATTCGCATATCCAGATTTTAGTGGATAAGCACGTTTTAAGCTCCCTGTAATCCGATTATAACATTTTTACGATGGTGTGTGTGTGTGTATGTGTGGATGTGGATGTTGGAACCACGGTTTCTCAAATACTATAAGACTTAAAAAATATTTAACTGCAGTTTCCTCAATCTGATATTCCTGGGAAGAGCTGATTAGATTTTGGTAACAATTGGACAACCAGAAGTAATAGTTTCTTTAAAAAAATCTTCTAAATATTATTTTTTGAAAATTTCTGTTATTGCTATTATTGAAGAATATAAAATTCTGCATCTGATACATTTAAAAAAATTATTATATCTTGTATAGATTTAGAAATAAAGGCACTGTAATAATAGAATAATATTATCGCAGAGGCTAAGGCACTAAGGAAACCAGTTGACAAATTCAAATGTCTATAACATAGTTTGTAAATGACAGATGTCAGTGTCAAAAATCAACAGTTTTAATGGCATTCTGAAAGCATTTTCTGGAAAGTACATTTAATCTTTCTTATTGTTTTATTAATTAAATATTTAAAATTGTTGTTAAAATGCATATATCCATAAGAAATACCGTCAATCTTGCTAGTGAATTGGAAGAATCTCTTACATTTAGAAACTTCCTCATACAATGAAAAATAAATATAATTAGAATTGTATGTGTGCAGAATACATATTAAATACAATAAAAACAATATTTGGGTAAAGTTCTGTAATTTTTTGTTATAAAACGACGGTTCGATAGCGTAATGTAATACAATACTTATATAGCTTAATATGGAAATGACAAGAAGTCTTGTGCTGTGCTGGCCACAACAGATTTTTTTAAAAAAATACATATTATTCTAAACTTTGCTAGTACAGTAATAAAACCAAATTTTAAATATATAAATATTGCTCATTTGTAGTAATAGCCATGGAACTGACACAAAATTACAAATAAATATATACATAATATCCCCCTTTCGTATGTTCGTACTCCAATATTTAACAATTTGGATCCCCATACGCTTTCATTGTCCAATACTGACCAAAGTTAGACTTAATTTAACATATCTTAACAAAAGACCATCCCTATTTGCAAATCCCTTCCTGTCCGAATCACCAAGCTTTAGCACACACAATCTGTTCGAAATCCCCTGCGATACCCATCTAGTGCACGAAACAAGTGACTGTTCACATTGAGAAGGCGATAGTGTCGCCTCTTGCGGCGTAGACCGCATCGAAGTGGGTTACTGGGATACCGCCAGCGAGTCACTTCTCTTGTTTCTCTCATTTCATTGTTTATTTATATCCGACGCTGTTTTGTTTGAATATTTACTTGTTTACCATGACTTTTCGTCATTTGTTTATTTATATGCTGATGATGATTTTACTTGTTGGTTTTTTGGTACAAGATTTATAATTTGAAGTTGTTGAGTGAGCAATTAAAATTGATTAAAGTTTAGATTACATGAGTCAAGTTAAAAAAAAGTACTTGAGTTTTTTTACCAAAAGTTTTATTGGTTAATTCAATTTTTTTGGACAATTTATTTCCAGTTATTGAGTCATTAATGATATAAAAATCTAACAAAAATATATCATTAAAACATTAACCTTTGAAATTTAAATGTTATAATTGTATAATGCTAATATAATTGAAAATAAAATTAAAATTAGGTACCTTTAACCTTAAAATTAAATGAAAAAAAAAAAACTAAATAGAAAGTAAATTGTACGCGAAATTATATGAAGGGGGTAATGACTAAATTAGGATTATTCAACATACACAGAGAGTGGCTAACATGTTGAGTAAACTTAGCCACTCTCTGAGAAAAGAGCTGTTAGTGCCTAATATCAGGCATATAAATTATATTTGATTGGACGATTGGAGTCATTCCAGAATGCTCAAGGTGGGAATTGCCAAGCGAATGCATCAGGAATACTCTGGAAATTATGTATTTGTGCACATACATACATATATGAGAAAGAGTAGAATGTTCTTGAATTCAATGGGTAGAAATATAAGCTGTAAAAGCACACCAGAGGGGTATTCAGTAAGAATTGGTAATGGTCCTATAGTGCGAATATGCAAGGTGTTAATTCAAAAATCTGGTCATAGGCGTTTAACATGAGAAAACAGTCCCCAATTAATTTTAGACAAAAATGTTTCAAATAAAAGTCGTGGATAATTATATTCTACGCCTAAATCATGTTTGGTAACTTGAAAAATCGAATTTGAAATTGTATAAATATTACTCATTTGGAGCGATAGCCATGGAATTGAAACAAAGTTGCAAAGAAATACGTATCGTTTGAACTGTCATAAATTCGGTTTTCAAATAACAGTTACAGATAATTCAATTCTGCACCTAAATCACTAGGTATTATTTTTAAAATCTACCACTTACATAACTATTATTTTTTGATATTTTGTAACCTATAAAATTAAATTTCTGACAGTTCAAACGATATGAATTTTGTAATTTTGTTTCAATTCCATGGCTATCGCTAGAAATGAACAGTATATGTACAATTTCAAATTGGATTTTACAGGTTACCAAACGTACAAAATTATATATGTTTAATGATTTAGATGTAGAATATAATGGGGTCCTATACCATTTTTCTTTTATTTTTTTTTCTGTAAGAACAGGATAAAATAAGAATTTTAATGCAAACGCGACTTAAAAATTTTACGTAATAAGCGAGATATGAATTTTTAAAGTTCAAGAATTTGTGCATGACGCAGCAGGTACTAACAAGTGATCGACAAACAATGGGACAAACTGTTAGTTATAGAGGGAACAATTTTTTTCATATTTGCATAGCTGAAATGTTTGTATATAAAAAAACTCATACGTTATATTCATGAAGAAATTATTATTAAGTATAAATAACGTAAATAATAAGCATTTTTTCCTAATAAATTATAGAACATTGAAACAGTCTGACAATATTATTACACAAAGTATGACGACGGATTGCGCTAGTGTTGGCTGTTTTGAAGTTTCAATATTAATTTAATTAATATTACAAATTGATTTAATTATAAATATATTATTATTGTTAATATTACTAGATGTTATAATTAAATAAATTCATCAAACACAAAATTGTTAAATGTTTTGTTAGGTTATAGAACAACATGACATTTCATATTCTTTTAAAGGTGTCTCAAAGGTGACCGTTGCAGACGCGCGAATCTCCTTTTTAAAATCAGGCGACCAATCAAATTCTTAGTACCTAACGCGTCATACCCAATTAGTAATCAGCTTCAATCGCTTATAGTTTGTGACCTAGTCAATATTTAAAGAAATTTTTTTCACTATTACTCATTAACTTATGTATATTTTCGTCTTCTTATTTAAGATAGTTAAAATATGACTATGGTATAGGACCCCATTATATACAACTATAATTTGGAACATTTTTGTCTAAAATTAATTGGGGACTTTTGCGCAAAGAAAAACTATTTTCCCATGTGAAACGCCTATGGCCAGATTTTTAATTAACACCCTGTATTTGTTATTATTGTTGTAATATGGGGTTACGTGACTGAGTGCGTTAGGTGGCTGGTTATGATTCAAATGTCCCGAGTTTGATTCCGACCGACGTCAACATTATTTCCAAAATAAATATGTTTATAATTTCTAATGGCCGGTTTTATAAACGACAGACAAATTTACTTCCAAAGTAAATAAAATTTATTCTTTCAAATGACAGTCGAACATTTAACAGTAAGTTACGTTGTACACACCATAAGATGAATAAAATTGATTCGAATTTATTAATTTAAATAAATTTACTATGGAAGTAAATTTACTCTGTCCTTTATAAAACCGGAGGAAATATAGAAAATATATATAAAATTTATCTATATTTGTCATTTTGGCTGTCACTCTTCATCGTAAAAGTTATCATATTTATCTCACAATGTTATAAAAACGGCTGAGAAGTTATTTCTGACAAATTTAGATATTTATAGTTATTTCCATATTCAGGTCAGCGGCCAAAAAAAGAATTCTTGACAATGGATGTTGACATGAGATTTTCCCATCGGACAGTTGTCTATGCGATCAAAAGCAGGAGAATAAAGAAGGCGAAAAGACGTAGGAAAAGGAAATAGTAATAATGCTATCTTTTAAAATAAACTAGCCTACAAAATGTATCTACATCAAAAACAATGACAAGCGAAACTACTTATTAACTTTTGATAAATTAGCAAATATATAAATGTCAAAATATTGAAATAAATGCAATTAATGGCAGCAAAAAAATTTTTAAATCCAACTGTCAGATTTAGTTTGAAATAATTCCATTTGTGGCAGCACCAATCAAAAACAATCATTTATGGAGAGCGTGATTCGTTTACGCCTGACGCACATACACAATACACACAGTAATATAATTTTGGTTGCATATGTAACCACGGAATTGAAATTGTAAATTCATGTACACACCTGTCATAGTGGTTACATAAAATTAGGCGAATTATATGACAGTTTTGTTTTTATTATAGTTCATTACCTGCAACAAGTTTTATAAATATCAATTTAATCACGAGTTTTTTTTAAACAAGCGGAGCGAATGTATAAACAACGTGTTTATAAAGCATGATAATAAGTACCTGTACTTTTTCTACGACTGCAAATTAAGACCGCAAAAATAAAGAAATACTTTTATTAGGTTACTTCTTTTTACAGAAAGGCAATTGTCAATAAAATTAAATCAGATACACGTGATGTCACAAAATGTTTCATTCGTTATAACTCCCAATTGATTTTTTTTTTAATTGCTAATGACTCTACCTACTACTTATAATCAGTAAGTATTTTAAGATTTTATTATAAATGTGTTGTATTATAATTACGTTTTATGATGTCTAATGTAGCCAACGGGAGAAATATCTGTTGTAGCCAGCACAAGACTTCTCCCCATTTCCATATTAGGCAATAGAAGTACATATTGTATTTAACAACAAAAATTCTAATTACTTCTATCATTAATATATTTTTGTATTTTTTAATTCATTCTATATATAAGTTTCCTCCTACTCTTCTAAATGTTCGAGATTTTTCAAATTCATTGATATCTATCTATAATTTTAAATATTTAATTAATAATAAAATAAGAAATATTAAATGTCCATCTCAGAAAAAGCCTTCAGTAAGCTATCTGCATTTTTGCCACTCACATTTTTCTGTCAATTACAAACATTTTAATTTTTCAACTGGTTTCCATGGGCTATTTGATGGATACAATAAATTATTTTATATATTTTTATCTCTATTTCTATATCTGTAGAAAATATAATAAAAATGTTCAATATAATAGATAGAGAATTTTATAATCTTTTATATTTGTAATAACATGAATTTCCAAAAAATAATATTTAGAAGATTTTTTTAAGAAACTACTACTTCCGGTTGTCCAATTATTACCAATCAGTTTTTCCCAGTAATGGCAGATTAAGGAATACGTAGGTAAATTAATTGCTCTTTAGACATCATCGTAAAAATGTTAAAATCTGATTCTAGTGACCTTAAAACATGCTTATTCACTAAAATCTGGATATACGATTTTAGCATGATTCCAATACCACTCGTAGCGAGAGGTAAAAAATAATTGAAAGTGTTTAAATAAACATAAAATTAATTAATCTTATTAAATTACGGATGATAATAATAATAATCTTTTGTCAACTTTTTATAAGAAAGAAAGTTAAACAAATAATTATTCTAAATTTCATAACTGGTTAAAATGATTGCATGTTAGGTTAGGTATCCTGTTTAGCCATGCTTGTGCATTACATAAAATTAATTAATTAATTCGTGAAAACATTCCTGATACGAAATATAAACTTAAACAATAAATATGATGTGACAATAATGAACTTCCAGGATAAATTAATTGAAGGAATGGCGAAACTTTCACAATAAAAAAATTTCCATTTAACAAAGACAAGAAAAGATTTCTAGTATCAATTATTACGAAAAATATTCATCCGTTCAAAAATAGATACCATCTCTAATAAATCTACAATTCTTTTGCGTTTTGCAAGAATTTTCATGTCCAAATAATCACTGTATACTTGGAAGATACTCGTATTATGAAAAAAAAAAAATAATAAAGAATCGTTCAAGAATCAAAGTAAAACAGGGGATTAATGAAATTTAAAATTCTTTTAAAAATTAATATAATGTAAAGGTATAATCTATTTTTTAACCAGGAGGAGTAAATTTTGCAGTGTTTTAGCGCTGTCAATCAATGGATTATTTTAGAGAAAAAAAAAGTTGTATTTAGAGTATTTTTCTCTAAAATAATCCATAAAAAATCTGTTGTGGCCAGCACAAAACCTTCCGTCAATTCAATGTATTTTGTACAAATCCGATACCAAAAGTTCTTTGGAAAAGATTCTATATATCCTGTAAAATTGTAACACGAACACACTATTTTTTACAAATTCCATATTGCAAGTTCCTTTGAAAATATTCTATAAATCCAATATAATTATAACACGAATGTACATTCTGTAGATTGCACTTCACACTTCCTCATTCCTATCCAACGCATCTTCTTCACACAGTTCTTCCTCTCTCAAATATTCTGCTACACAGTCCTTCCATCTTCTCTTTGGCCTTCCTCGTACTCCCGGCATTGAAACTGCAAGTCACTTGCGAGGGACACTCTGTCACTTACATATGTTACTTCATATGGTTGTAAAGAAGAGGAATACGAAAGAATCATAATTTTTAGACTTGTAATTTTGGAGTTATCGTCGGAGAAAAATTTGTCACACACACACACACACGGACACACACACACACACACACACACACACACGGACACACACGGACACACACACATACAGACATCAATGTAAAATTAGTAAAATCGTATTCTAGGGATCTTAAAACGTGCTTATTCATTAAAAACTCACCACCGAATTTTTTGACCAAAGACAATACCTTCCTTTTGACGGAAGGTAAAAAAACTACGAAACACGAGAGGTAACTATAAAACTATAAGTAGTATCATATTAACGTCTAACATTTGCTTATTTTCTAAAGAATTTTCTATCATTAATATTTATAAGTATATTATAAATTATGTTTCTATTTGTAATTATAAATATAAAATGAAAATAAATAGTAAGTACATATTTGTAAACTTATGCATGATAATTTTATAAAATACTTTCTTGGTAATTTCTCGGCAATTTCTTGATAAATTACTGTAATTTTCAAATATTTTACTGTAATATGCAGGATTGTCCAAATAGATGTTACCACTAATATGGTAGGTATAGGTACTACATAATTTTCTCGTTTGTTGCAGACTAGATATGGCCACCCGACTTAATTTGGAAGAGAGAAGGAAGGTAGCAGCTTGGATGGAAGTGTTTGTCACCTCAATAGTAAGAAAAAAATCTGTTGTGGCCAGCACAAGACCTTCCGTTTATTTGATGTATTTTGTACAATTCCCATACTAAAAATTCATTGGAAAAGATTCTATATATCCAGTAAAATTGTAACACGAACATAATACAATTTTTTACAAATTCCATACAGAAAGTTCCTTGGAAAATATTCTATAAATCCAATAAAATTATCACATTATGTATACTCATATATAAATACTCTAAACTGCGAACACTTACGTAACATTCTCTTTCAATTCAAATAATATTACCACCAAGTTTATATCTGCACCCATTATTGAATGATTGCCCCAAAAGTCAATATACCCCACATTTAGATGAAAACTTCAAAATTTTCAAAATCTAATTTTTATGTATCTAGATACTTCTCAATGCACTGTTTCCAAATTTTGAAACCGCAGGTCGATATCTTGTTTCGTTCTCGAGATATTTAGATTTTAAGTTTTGCTCAAAACTGCCCATTTTTGGGTAATAACCCAAAAATGGGTCGAGATATGAATTTGGCGACATCAGCATTCGATTCTACGGACAAAAATACATAGGTATAGCAATTTTCATAATTTTTGTCTAGCCGGTTCCTTTTCTATGAATAAAAGCTTGAAAACCTCTGAAAATGGCCAAAATCTGAAAAAGTCGTAAGGGGAACACCTTAGATTTTTGCGATTTTTGGCCATTTTCAGTTATTTTGCTTTAGAGATTGTATGCGGTGTTCAAAAATTTTGAAAATTGGTGTACTTATATAATTTTGCCCTTAGAATCGAATAGTGCTGTCGCCAAATTCATATCTCGACCTATTTTTGGGTTATTACCCAAAAATGGGCAGTTTTGAGCAAAACTTTAAATCTAAATATCTCGAGAACGAAACAAGATATCGACCTGCGGTTTCAAAATTTGGAAACAGTGCATTGAGAAGTATCTAGATACATAAAAATTAGATTTTTGAAAATTTTGAAGTTTTTATCTAAATGTGGGGTATATTGACTTTTGGGGCAATCATTCAATAATGGGTAGAGATATAACCTTGGAAGTAATATTATTTGATTGTAAAGAGAATGTTACGTAAGTGTACGCATTTTTAGAGTATTTGTACAACTGTGGAAATTTTAGAAATAAAAATGGATAAATGCTATAAAAACCCTATATATAATTACCCCGGAAGCAGGGTTATTATGATAATACCGGTTGGACATTAATTATTATGGGTAAAGGAAAACTACACTGGAATTGTAATTCATTCAATAGTTTACCTTTACCCATCAAATTTCCAGTCAAGAAGTCTAAGAACATTAATTATTATATTAAATAGCTTATTATATATGCAGATGCACATTTTCATTTATTGACCACGAAAGTTATTTTAAACATTATTAACATCTACGTCATAGAATATTAAAAAAATTATTACGGCTTATGGAGTAACAATTCAGAATTTCTGAAACTACAGATATAGCTTTGCAAAAAATACTGAAAGAATCCATTATTAATTGAAGGACTTGAATTCAAAACGATATTAACTGATTTCCGTAGATATTACTAATTACCAGTGGCCAATTATTTCGTGAAATAACAAGACTTTCGCATAACAAAATATATTCTTCCATTCTATACACACTATCTCTCAAGAATCAGTTAATCTTTCGAAAGAATTTTCATGTCCGAATAATCATTATAATCGATCTACTTTAATGTAGATATTCCTTCATAGATTATTTAACAAGTGTGTTAGTCAATACCTATTTCTGCCAAGGTTAAAAATGACAATCAAAACAAAAATACATCATCTTAATGCCATTGCTCTTTTGTTTAGGATATTATGCGCAAGCACTAACATAATAACGTCCTAGTAAACAATGAACGATCAAGACAAAAGACAATCGCAATTTGTCACAGAAATACGAAACAATCAAAGCATACTTTCTGTCAATCAAACTATAGTAGATGCAGTTTCGTAAAAAGAAGTTGAGGAAAGAATAGTCAAACAACATGATTGTTCATTTCACTGGAACCACGCGAGATTTCTATGCGCTGTAAGACTACGCCCGACAGAACCGGAATAGAAAAAAAGTATACAAACACAATTATTGTAATATTAATAAAGTTATGCATATATTATGCAATGCATCTACGGAAAAGAAAAAGATATCGACCGACAATAAATAAATAAGTTAAAAATACGAGGGTACCTACCAAAAATATGGACGATATTTTATTAATTTTTTTCTTTCGCCAACAACTGAAGAAAATGGTCTCAGGTTAATTTAATGTTTTTACAGCAATTCCATAAAAAAATTGTATACACAGCAAGTGTAACCTACATTTTACGCTTACTGTGTTGTAACTTGTCCAACTATGCTGTAAAATAATCAAAATACACTGGACATTTATGGGCATTTAGAAAAGAAATCATCTTTACTATAATAAAGTTCATGTAAAAAAGTAGTACCTACATAAGTTATTTTTTACTTTAACATTTCCTATATTTAAAATTAATTAATATAAACCAAAATCACGGCAGCGACATCTGTCATTATTGTAAAAATCCGCCGTTACCGACATAGTCACCGATCGGTATACCTGTCAAATACGCGAGGCGAAAATTGCTGAAATGTCAAATATCGACACCTACCTACTATTTATTACGAAGAAAAAATGAGCAAATAAATATATTATCAGTCATAAACAACGTCTATTATTACAAATAAATTTTCACTAGAAGAAGTACTCTAATGAAGGTAAGTAAAATCAAATTTGGAAATTGGCTTAACCCCAGTATTTTAAATTAACCCTTTTCAGAAGTATAACCTATCTCATTATCGTCGGCCAAAAAAATTAATACAATTCTCGTGCGTGAAGTATTTTACAGCGCTCCAGCTAATAAGGCACTCGCCTTAAGGGCACGTGCCTTAAACAAATAGAGATTCACGGGCTTGGCTTGAAGCTTGAAAGCTTGGCTTGGCTTGGCTTGAAAAAGCTTGAAAAATCAAACCAAGCCTGCCTTTCAAAAAAGCTTGATTTTTCAAGCCAAGCCAAGCTTCTGTTTCATGAAGCCCAAGCCAAACCAAGCCTAACATTAAAAAAAGCTTGAATTTTCAAGCCAAACCAAGCCTCCGACTGTCAAGTAGCTTGGTGAAAAACAAGCTTTTTCAAGCTTTTCACAAGAATTGTTGACGAGGTCGGCAAAACCGAAATTTTATGGAGGTAACGTACATTTTCATTGCTTGAGCACAGTTTTGCGAATTTCTCAGAAATGAGATAGGAACAGTTTAGTAGGCTTCAAAAATTTGTAAATGGGAAAGTTTATCCCATCGTCCCACAGATCACTTATTTTCACAATCTGAACTAACTAATCGCACACTTTAGTTTACGCACACAGTCAAATACAAAATAAATTTATAGTTATTAAAAAAGTTTTTAAGTAGATAATGTTAATTTAATATAGAACTATTGATATTTTTAAAAATTCTTATTATTGTTAAGATAAAAGTAATTTATATAAAAACTAATTAATTAGATACATAAATCTTTAAGTAACTGGAATAAATTATAGAAACAAAGATTTAAGAAATAGATTTATTATTTTTAAATGTATCTGATTATATTTCACAATTAAATAATATTCATTAATTTTTTAACTATATATAACTTGATCATAAATACCAAGCATCAAGATTCTATAGATAATATTTATTATTTTACCTGTTACAGGATATTATGCCTTTGTTTACATATACAAAATATTCAACCCCATTTTGTAAGGAAATTGTTAAGTCTTAGCAACGTTTAACCAATAGAAACAAATGTATAGCCTGTCGTTTTCATATTTTTTCAGTCTTCGCAATTATTTTATTTTATCTGTCATGTTGCTAAGACATACCAACTTTCTTACAAAATAGAGTTGATATATATTAGACGATACTGACAATCAACAATTGTCTACAAAATAAAATGAAAATAAAATAAAATGAAAGTATAATGCTCACATTAGTATATAGTTCGTAACACGATTTATTTTATTCTAAAATAATAACCTTGATGATTAAAGCACTAAAGCACATAATTTGAATATTTGCCATATTATGTCAAAATAATTATTCCGTTTATCTTCGCATTCTAAAAGTAGCATATATGAGAGAATTTCAGAAAATATTACTTATAAATAATGTGTTCATTTTCTCAAACCGATAAAATATTGAACAAACCACGGGTGTTATGAATTATAATTTTGAAGCTGAATAAATATTATAAGAAATAATAATATACTCAACACAAGGTAATTGAGAGACTACGTATGATGATGAAAAATATCATAGTTTCATTTTGTTAAATGTTTCGCAAATGTTGAATTTTTTTGTCAGCTATGGATTTACAATGTTTTGTTGTTCTGGTATTTCTGAATCATAGAAACGAGAAAGTTTGTGTTTGTGGAAATGTATGTATACAAAGATTTTAATGCTATTTTTAGTACAGCCCCTAATATTGCTCCTAATAAAACGGCCTTGTCTGAGGCAGTATAACAATATAATAAAAATGTAAATCGACAAAGAGATTATTCTCTTCTAAATATTTCCTTGATTCAAGTTTCCCTTGTTTATATGTAGGTATATGAATTAAATAAATATATAATAACGGCTTATTACCTAGTTCTGGGAGTGCTAATGTGCTTTTATTTGCAAATTTTGGTAATGAAAACATATCCAAATTGTTGAGGATACCTTTGTGCTATTTGAAAATTGGAAATAATTAGGGTAATTATACATACGAAGTAACTTTACATGATTCTGTAACAAAAAATCAGCACAAATTTTATAATGTTCAAAATAGAAAGTACAAGTTATTGTCTCACGAACAAACAAAATATCGAGGAAATCCCAGTCTATAGGATTTTATTATTTCCAGATGTATTTGAAGTATAAAAGGGATACCTACTTAGCAGGTCAGTTTTATCCCATTGTATAGGTAGTATTCCAGAATTATGTATTTCTTTGAACACGGTTCTTGAGTGTTTGGGGTATTGTTTTGTTTTATTTATTAACAAAGGGTAAATATGAACTATGTATTATACCAAACTTACAGTTTGTTGGGGAGGTCATTTCGAGTGAAAATGGCATTATGAAAATAGATCCTATTCGTTTAGTTATTAAAATACACCAAAGTCAAGTCTAACTAATAAACCTGTATAGAATGAAAAAATTATAAAGGTAATATAAAAATAGCAGGGTATTTTTTAATAAAAGATACTAAATTTTTGATTTTTTACTTTCAAAAATGAAATAATTGAACAAAACATAAATTTCTATATTTTTATATTTTTCGTTTCAAGACTATTATACATATCTGTGTACCGTGAAAATAAAATAAATGAAATAAAAAGCATTATATGTGCATGCGAAAATGAGTTTGCGCATGAGCATTAAAAAGCTTGAAAGCTTGAAAAAGCTTGAAAAGGCTTGAAAAAGCTTGAAAAAGCTTGATAAAGCTTGAAAATCAAACCAAGCTTAAAATTTTTAAAGCTTGAAGTTTTCAAGCCAAGCCAAGCTTTGGTTCCATCAAGCCCAAGCCAAGTCAAGCCTAACATTAAAAAAAGCTTGAATTTTCAAGCCAAGCCAAGCTTTTTTATTTCAAGCCAAGTAGCTTGGCTTGGTGAATCCCTATAAACAAAGCTGTCGCGCTGTAAAATTCAACTTACACGCACTCGAATGTAAATAACTATTACTTGCTGTACAGACTCTCCATTTTATTTTCTAATTAAATATTAAATATGGGACCAGAGTACCCACTATTTATTACATCAGATTTTAAAATAATAACAAATGATAAAAATCTGATGTGGCCAACACAATACTTCCCGCTATTTAATTTTTATTAATTCAAATTCAAACCTACATATTTACCAATGCTGCAAACTATAATTAAGTTCCTCTGCATATAACTATTGCTTTATTTACTTTTTTTTAGTCACCATTATTAATTTGAAATTATTAGTTTTTTGACAGTGACATTTATCTCTGTTACATATACATATTTGAAATATGAACTATGTAACAAAGAAATTGTGTTTTTTCTTTGATACAAAGGCTCCTGGACTTATAAGTTAGATTATTTTATAAATTTATATGCGTATCTGTAGAAAATTTAATAATCTTTAATTTTTAGAACATAAATTGAGAAAAAATAACATTTAAAGGTATTGTTCAAAGAAAACCCATTTTGAGCTTCAAGTAAAGTGCCATTTCCGATTATCCTATTTACACCAAAATCTAATGGTTTCTTTTCTTATTAGAATAGGGTCGAAATACAAGGTTTCAAAATTTTTCGATTGATAGTGCGCTAAAATGTTCTTTCCATATTAGAATAGAGAAGGAATACATAGTTCAAAAAATTTCTGAATGATAGTACTTGAGTTAGAGCATAGAGAGGATCCACACACGAACACATACATTAGGGACCATAAAACGTGTTCATTTATCAAAATCTCGGTATGTTATTTTTAGCACGATCCCTACACCTCTTACGAGAGGTAAAAATCATAATGCATTTTTTCCACAGCCTTCCTGATTTTCTTCTCAATAATTCCAGCTTCCAGCATAACTCTTGTATTACAAAAAAGGTCACAAGTAAAAATAAAAAATACTCGTAAACAGTGGCGTTTCCAGAAATTCATTTTGGAGGGGGCAAATCGTAGGGCAAATTCCTTGAATCAGGAATAATCATATGTACAATTTGCTAGAAGTATATTAAATAACAGATACGGATTCTTTAAAATAAAACAATTTGTTTCTGACAATATATTCAAATTCAAGACGCAGCAATGCTTTTTAAATTTTGGAGGGGGCACTTGCCCCCTTTACCCCTTCCTGAATACGCCACTACTCGTAAAAATTTTTTTATAGGTAGATAGAAGAGGCTGATTTAAGTAACAAAGGGAAGTCTAAAGTCTTGTTTCGTTAATTACGAAGATTTCCTGATAAAAACTCCGGTCCTGAATGATCAGATAACAATAGGAAGTCGACCTGGTTCAAATCCATGCATGGATAACCGGAGAACTCCACTCCGTCTAGCGTCTAACCCGATGGTGGTGGACTCCTGAATTTCTAAAATCTCAACACTCAGAATCTTAACCATCAGTCTCTACAAGACTTCTTGTGCGTTCACACTCCAATCCTAGCCTCCTATGCAAGTGAGAGTCACTGACTATTTTCACTCCACACGCTCTGTTTCTCCAAAACAAAAGATTTATCATTTATCTACGAATTAAAACACGGTTAAGTTTATTCCCAAAGTGTGAAGTTTATAAATCGAGTTGGCTAACGGAAGAACAGAGTTCATTTGTTTGACAAATGAACATGGCGCGAAATAGTGTTGAGGTTATGTTTGATTTTCGACATGTTATTATACTGTTGATAACGTTATTACTAGTGACGTCTGGATTTTCAATTGTTGACGAGGATATAGCTACTGTTATTGACACTCCTGAAGGTAAGGACAAGGACAAATTATAGTGTTTAGTTTCCTACAGGAAGTATAAATTGTTAAACCGGAAGTAGCACCGCAGTTGTCAACTTTTGTTTCTACTACATGGTGCGGCACGGGAAACGGACGTTTTTAGAATAAACAGTACTGCGCTAGTTTTGCCATTTTGTTTACTTAAGTACGAAAAATTATATCGTTCAAATGATGTCCATTATCATGGGGTCAAATTTGGAAACTATAACTTATTTATATTCATTTGTTCAAATAGTAAAAATTAAACAATTATTAAATTTGTAGGGTGAAAACAATGGTTGTGACAATGAAACAAATAAAATCATCAGTTAAGTATTATCAAATCTTTATTTTTAAGTTTATTTTAATCATTTTCATTCTTGTTTATTTATTAAGCCTTGAAACATTTTAAATTTAATTTCGTTTTGAGTAGGACATTGCCTACTGTGACATCCATATAAAAATATTAAATTTAATTGGGCTGAAATAAATTAAGGGCCGATCTTTCCACCTTCGGATAAAGTTCCGGATAAAGTTATCTGGTGGATAAATCAAAAATGTGTCTTTCCACCTTCAGATAAGGTTATCCGCCAGATAAATATTGCCTATCCGACAGATAAGTTATCCGGAACTTTTGTACCGGATAAATATGATATCTGACAGAAACATATGAATCAAATGCAATAAATCGAAAAAAAATGTCAAATACATGATATTTTGATAGAATACAAACATGTAATTTCACATATTTAATTATTATTTATTGTTATATATGGCGCCAGAAATTTTTCCAATGGGGCAAAACTAATGTTCATTCCTACAAACCGTATTTTTTTTTTTGTCATACCAAATTTTAAATAAATACACACCCGATTATGGGTATCAGGGATATGGAGAAAAACAAATATATACAAACAAATAAATCATTACACATCTAAACTTTGAGAGACAAGAGTTCTTGCTTCTCAGATCTTGTTCTATCATCATTTCACTACAGTTTGTCCATCCCTGGTTACTCATTCTCACTGTTAACATAGTTAGTATTGTTGTAATTAAATCAAATTGTTATAATCAAGTATTATCATTATTGTCATCAAGTTTAATCATTACCATGATGAAAATTGTCTTCCAATTATACTATTTTAAAATTAATTTTAGAAGCAATACACTTTTTTTTTGTCGGTCCAATGGAGGTCATTCTTAATCCCTCGCCGCTGTATATATCGTTTTATTTTCTATGACATACTTATACTTACACCTTAGTACAAGTACAAATATAAAAATATTCCGTATTTCAATAATTTCAAAATTATTGGAGCTCTCACATTTCTTTCAATTTTTATAATCCTTATACAATTCCAAATATGAACAGAAAGCAGAATAGCCTGCACACATATTTATAATTACGTCAAAAAGATCATAACCACAAATGTCAAAACATAAATATTAAGCAACTTGATCAAAACAAAACTTATATTGCATTTTCTTGCTCTGCCTTATTACATTTGCAATGCTGTTGTCTCTTTTTAATTTTATTAGAGATTTTGGAACTGCTTATACTGCACTTATCTGTCGGATAGTTATCCGTCAGATAAATTTGAAATGAAAGACAGAAAAAAGTTATCCGTCGGATAAAGTCTCAGATAAGTTTATCTGGCGGATAGCTATCCGGAACTTTATCTGAAGGTGGAAAGACCGGCCCTTAGAAAATTAAATTAGGAAATTAGCAATGAAAATAAACAAATTATAATTTATAATTGTGTTTTTCATTTGCTTTTTTCTCACAACAATTGTTTTATCCTTTAAGGGCCGGTCTTTTCACCTTCGGATAAAGTTCCAGATAAAGTTATCTGGTGGATAAATAAAAAATGTGTCTTTCCACCTTCAGATAAGGTTATCCGCCAGATAAATATTGCCTATCTGACAGATAAGTTATCCCCGACTTTTCTACCGGATAAATATGATATCTGACAGAAACATATGAATTGATGCAATAAATTGGGAGAAATGTCAAATACATAATATTTTGGTAGAATACAAATATGTAAAATTATTGTATGTACATGTAATTTCACAAATCTATTTATTATTTTTTATTATATATGGCGCCAGAAAATTTTCAAGTGAGTGGCAAAACTGATATTCCTGCTTACAAATCGTACTTATTTTTTATTGTTATATAATATACCAAAATTTTAAATAAATATACAGCCGATTATGGATATCAGGGATATGGACAAGAAGAAATACAAACAAATAAAACATTTCACATCTAACCTTTCAGAGACAATTTTTTTTTTTGCTTCTCAGACACTTTTTCCATCATCCTTTCCTTGTAGTCTGTAGTTAGTACATCCCTGGTAAATCATTTTCACTGTTAGCATAGTTAATATTGTTGTAAACATATTTTATCATTGTTGTAATCAAGTATGATCATTCTTGTTATCAAATTTAATCATTACCATCTTCCATTATACAATTTAAAAATAAATTTTGGAGGCATTATTTTTGCTTTTTTTGTCGGTCCAAGGGAGGTCAACTTCTTGATCCACCTCCCCACCCCTAACGGCGCTCCAGGATATGTCCTTTTATTTTCTATGATATGCTTATACTTGCACCTTAGTACAACTACAAATAAATGTAGAAATATTCCTTATTTCAACAATTTCAAAATTATTGCACGTTTCTTTCAATTTTTATAATCTTTAAACATTTCCAAATATGAAGAGAAAACAATAAACTGCACTCAGAATATATATTCAAATTACTTTTAAATTATAACTTCTTGTTCACAGTAAATATTTTTAATTACGTCAAAAAGATCATAATCACAAATGTCAAAACACAAATATTAAGCAACTTGATCGAAACAAAACTTATATATTATTTTCTTGCTCTGCCTTATTACATTTGCAATTCTGTTATCTCTTTTTAATTTTATCAGAGATTTCGGAACTGCATATACCGCACTTATCTGTCGGATAGTTATCCGTCAGATAAATTTGAAATGAAAGACCGAAAAAAGTTTATCTGGCGGATAGCTATCCGGAACTTTATCTGAAGGTGGAAAGACCGGCCCTTAATTTAATAAATGTTGTATTTTGCTGTTTGAAACAAATGAACATGAACGCATATTAACTCTGAACGTTATCAAACAAATTTTAGGTTTCCGCCATTCATACATACATATAGTACGATACTAATAGAAGCCTTTTTTCTGTAGCATACAGTGGCGTAGCCAAGGGGGGGGCTTTCGGGTTTAAACCCTCCCCATTAATAATATTAATACATATTATATGTTAATGAATAAGTGATCTATTTCATAAAATGTATAAGTTTGACGCAAAATTGTAACTAACGAAGATAGAGTACAATATGTGTTAGTAGTAATTTTTTTTTTTATACAACTTTCCCTTCCCCTAGGGTTGCCAACTGACCTTTTTTGGAAAGGACTGTCCTTTTTTGAGCATATTTTGTCCTTGTCCTTTTCTAAACCAAGAAAGGACGCGATTTGGCCTTTTATAGTAAATTTTGTTATTAATAATATTTTTTTTTCTTATTATAAATAGGAAAATGAAATAATTATTTCACATTTTATATAATGTAATAAAATAACGATAGAATTTTTGACTTATTAATGTATTAGATATAGGCAGTTAACATTTTAAGGTTAGATATCTTATTGTGTTAGTTGTTTTTGTCATAAAATATTGATTTTAATTTTTTAAGAATTTGTTAATTTTCTTCATTGTAAAAAACTATATATTATCTAACGTTGCATTAAAACATATTTGACCTTGAAAATTATCAAAAAATCGCCTGCGGCCCATTATTAATTTTAAACCTACACATAATTCAGAAAAAGATTGCCGAAAAAATGTCATTTCCTATAATTTTATAAAGTTGGCAACCCTACCTTCCCACTATATATTCAATATCCCTCCCCATTTGAAAATCCTGGCTACGCCACTGGTAGCATACATATGTTAAAGTGTGGTTTCATTTACTCAAAATAGTAGATAAAGTAGCATTTTAAAATCAAGGGTAGATAAAATACTTTCATTCTTATTTATTTACATGCAAATCCATAACAAATTACATACTGAGATTTTAAAATAGGAAAAAAAGAAAATATTCGGGACTGCAGTCTGGAAAATTTTATTGATTTCAAACCAACGTTTCGATCATAACTTTGATCCTCTTCAAGGTTAAGTTAAATCAGAAAATTAATGAAATAATTGTAACGTTAACAAACATAGATGATTCATATGTGAAATACACAACGTTATAATAATGATGAAAAACACTTTTTTTAAATATGATATAATCGGAACAGAATGAATGGACAATTTTTATTAAACTGTTAATTAATATTGTGTAGTTTTTAATTTTCAACAACTTTTTTATTTTCAACTTATCTCTGAAATTAATAAGTCAGTAACTAGAGCAAAATAAAGAAAATAACATTGTATTCCCTCTATTAGGGACTTCAAGTAGACACCCGATATATTTAAAAATAACATTATACACACCGATTTTTCACACTTAACCGTTACGTCATACTTTGATGTTCGTATATTAGATATACGTATCGAAGACAGAATGTAGGAAACCATAAGTAAGACAGAGATAAACATACGATACGTATATCTAATATACGAACATCAAACTATAACGTAACGGTCAAGTGTGAAAAATCGGTGTGAAGGGTCCCATTTAATAGCGCATAACGAAATAAAATAACGATACATTCATTTGTTATTGATCAAGTACCTATACCAATTTAACAACCAAAACAACAACAATGCACAATTTGAAGTCAATTTCTAAATTAAACTTCATTGTTTAGAAAAGCGCATCATATTATATTCGGCAAACGTTACTTGTTAATTAAAATTCGCTAATGTAAAGCACGACACTACAATTAAGTAAAACAAAAAGTATTTTCACTTACGCAGCACTTTTTAATTACTCATTGTTGTCTAAGCTCAATTATAAACAAGTATTATTAAGAAATTATTTAAAAAGTAATACATACTCATGTAGATGTTCTACTAAAATATTATTGAATGCAAATTTGAATAAAGAGGAGAATGTCGACCGTGAGACTTTAATAAGAATATTTTATGTAAATCGAATGAAAGTTACTGAAGTTCGCCATTCGCTAATGGTTGTATTCATTTTCTGCAAAATGTAGTTTTTCAAGAGAAATGCAAACAATTCATTAAATTTTTTTAGCAGAAGTAGGACTGCATTTAACGTCTTGCAGAAAACTGTAAATAAATTATTACATTTCCAGGAAAGACTTTAGATATCAGTTAATTCTTTAGCTGTTTATTATTTACGACCGAATTTCTTACTTATCGTAAACGATAAAAAAGTTAATATTACTTTAAACTCCAGGATATTATTACTTTTAAATCATTTTCGTATTTCATGCCTTTTAAACAATAAATATTAATTATTTTTAATTGCAATTTATTTCAGTAATTTTATAAATTGCAATTTCTAAATTTATATTAATTAACTTATCTGGTACGGAAAAAAATACTAGACATTACGATACGATATACCTATTATTTATTCAAGATATGTTATCATTTTTTTTTACGCACTAAAAGAATGAAAACTTATGAAATAACAAAATTTTATACAATAAATTTTATCTTTAGTAGGTACCTACTTAAAAAGTATTCCCATTTATTTTTACCTCTCGCCACCTCAAAAAGAAAGGTATACTCTGTCTTATTGAACCCTTAGTGATGCCGCGACATCTCGCATTTTCGAGATCTCGTCTCGAATTTCTCAAGACGAGATTAACCTTATTCTCGTCTATGTTTCGAGAGGAGACGAGAGTAATGTCCTCGAGATTTGCTCGAGACGAAATTAAAAATTCGAAATCTCGAATGTACGAGTTTTTTTTATATTACGTAAATATTTCTAATTAAAATATACAAAATAACAAAATATTTGTCGGTATAAATAAATATTTTAATTGACTCTTCATTTACATTCATATTTATTTATTAATTTTAGATTTATTGGGTTTTAGTAAAAAGTAAATGCACAAAAGTGACATCTATGGTATACTCTACACGCCAGCTTTACGTGCCCGCACTATACGAATATTATAATCATAATTACCAGTATTAGCGTACAAAGCAGATTGCTACATCCTACATCCAACAATGGATAATAAAGCCATGATATTATAGAGTACCTGTTTTTTACCTAGCATACAAACACCAGCCTTAATAAAATAATGTTTTAATAAGAGGTACTCGTTTATTATATTCATGGTGCTTGTAGTGTTACTTTATTTACTATTTCTAATTATAAATTCGAGAAATTCGAGACTCTCGAATCGAGAACGAGAGAAAATAAGGAAAAATATATGACGAGACGAAATGCAGAGATCTCGTTTCGAAAATTCGAAATAAGACGAGAGTGGATTGTTTCTCGCCATATCTCGTCTCGCGGCATCACTACGAACCCCAAAGGATTGCAATAAACAGCTTAAACAACCGTATTCTATAAAAATACAAAGGAACAGTTTAGTATGGTAAACCGCAAATTACCTTAGGTTTGTCACAATACTTGCAATTTCTAGGGTTGGATTAAAGGAAATATAAAAATATCTTATGAAACAATATACTTATGTAATCCATAATCCTACCCAAATACGGAAAGATACTTATTACAAAAATAAGAAATTATTATTGATGTATTACTATGATTCGAAGGTAAGTAAATTAGATTGGATTAACGAGCCAGTTTTGAGTCTCAATTATGTTGACGACACATTATAATTTCTATGTAGTTAAGAAACTAGTAAAGTTTCCAAACTAAATTAGCAACTAACCCGGATTAAATTTTGCCCTACTATTTCATACGTACCCCATTTAAAATACATTACAAGAAAAACTTAATTTTAATACAACTTCTCTATTAGCACAGATCATTTTTTTTTTTTTTTTAATCCTGCGGCAACCGTGGGTTTCAAATAATGGTAACATAGCTGGTACGTGATAATATTAATGAAATGGACGTTTCTGTGAGATAATTCAATGTTTGAAACTGAATTAAAAGAAGATACGACTAAAAAGTAGAACATCACAATGAAGTCGATAAAATTAATTTGAGTAGCATTCACAGTCTTATTTATGGTGGGTGGAAATTTGGGTTTCTTTGATGATAATAATAATTAAAGTATCAAGGGATTTATAAGAATGTACGTCGACTGAGAGCGTATCATTATAACTCCCGTGGTGTCTTCAACGTTTTATGTCATTATATTTTTTTATTCAATTTTGACGTTTTAAACTGTCATTATTAACTCCATAGCAACTACTACAAGTAACATTTTATTCACAAATGAATTAAAAAAATTTTAATCACTCTCACAAAATTTTAACTCACTGCAACAAAAACTGCATTTAAAATAACATCAGTCATGAAAATAACACTCGCCATACTATTTATTATTATCAGCCATTTTCATTATTTTTCACTGCACAAATGACAGGCAATAAAGCTTTTTAAATAGATGACTTGACTTCTATCATCGACGATTGTCATGCACAGTCTACTAACTGATTAGTTTTTTATTATGTCAAAATTAAATATTATAATGATTTTTATTATTATTTCGTCAAAATTGAATAAAATATTGTACAAACCACGTGAGCTAATTAACTAACTCGCCCTTACGGGCTCGTAAACTTTCTTCTCATGAATAAATTACCTTTGCTCACTTGGTGTGTAAATATCTATTAATATTCTACGGATTACAGATCAAAAAGTTTTAATAAAATTTACAAAGTAGGTAGGCCATGAATGCTTCTGCTTGTTTTTTAGGCTATATCCCAGTGTCAGTATCAATTTCTTGAGTACATTACCTTAGCAACAACTGATAATGCTCTTGGGCATTGTACACTACATAATGTACCTAGTATCAGAAGTATCTATGACATTAATAATCTATAATATACTAGTATGTCATTAAACATCTAAAAACAATTTTTGCCAATCGCGTGGCCCGGTGCACTCTCCACACCAGTTATGAGTGCCCGTAAGGTGACGCCCACACGGTAAAATATATCGTCATCATTACCGATGTCTACATGTGTTGTAAATACTGAAACACCCAGTAATGGGTAATATATCGGGATGATATATTTATATTTATTTAATTAAAAACAATTTTGCATGCAACACAGCGATATATTTTGTTTAATAAATGTTGGTAGATACAGAATTTGAACACAAGAACTCTTGTGTTTCTTGATAATCGATAAGGGAAAATTTATTTGATATTTTAGATTTTACGATTTTTTTATATACGTTTTTTTTTTAATATGGCCATAACTTTCCTCTCAATGTAACTGGAGATGCGAAATATTCTCGCATTACATACACTTTAATTTACGTTTTTTTTTATTCCCTTCTTTCCCAAGGTCAACTCCATTAACAAATTGAAAAATATTCATATTTGAAAACAGAGAAATGTATATTTTACTCATCAAATATAATATAAAAAGTATATATTCAGTAATGTTCACTTATAGCGAACGTCAAGGGACTGACAAAAACCGGTTCGTTGTGGTGAATTACAAAATTACTATTTATTTGAATAAACTATATGTATTTATTCATTGCACACATAATTATGGTAGTAAAAATAATCTTACTTAAAAAATCATACAGGGTGGTGAAAATGTTAAAATTAGATTCTAGGGACCTTAAAAAGCGGTCATTTACTAAAATCTCGATATGTGATTTTTAGCACGATCCCTATACCTCCCTTACCAAGGGCAGCGGGAGGTAAAAATGAATGTAAATAAAGGTAAAAACAAACTAATAAAATTAGTACAAACCTTAACGGGCGCAGTAACGGGTTTGCATTTCGAATTAAAATAACAAAATATATAAAATAATGTTTTTATTGTATTATCTTCGTGGATAACAATCTCAATTTCATCAGAAGCCGACTTTAGTGCACCAGTTTGTAAACAAGGTGAAAGAGAAAATCTTGCTCCTCCCATATATCACACAGGTTAATATGCTGTGTATTTATTAATTAAATTAATTAAAAAGTATACATAGACACATAATTAGAATGTTCAATTTATTAACGTACCTTCTATAAAACATCTTGACATCGGATTTGCATGTAGAAATCTAAACTTGACTGTAGATATCCTTATTTTCGCTTAAATATAACGCTTTATTTTTTTTTGTCAGTGCTGAATTTATTAAAACCCCTTCTATAAAAGATTAACCATTGGTATTTTGTATAATAATTTTACGCAAATGTGTTATATTTGCAAAATTTCGCAACATGCCTATGCAGTGGCGGCTCAAGGCGTGAGCCACTTAGGCACTGGCTCAGGGCGCCTGGCTTATTGGGGCGCTCAAAAAATCTAAAAACTCTACTATACTGTACATATACGAGTATTATATTAAATTTTGGAACCCGTTCAGAGTTAGTTTTGTTTTATTTTGTCACCCACCACTCTGACATGTTTAAAATTAAGATAACGCGGTTTAAAAATTTGAATTCGGCATGAAATTCTTTTTCATATATGTATTACACAATTTTTTCAGATGTTTTTCGCGATTTACTAACTACTTAAAACTCATGAAATTATTTAATAACTTAAATAGTATCCGTGAATCGACCTATTTCTCTTTCACTATTATCTGCGTAATATTATTTATTTTTAATCGTGTCAAAATTTTGGATGAAAACATGGGAAATTTTTAGATGTTTAAAATATTAGAAGAATTTCATTAAGTTAAAGTTACTCGCGATCGCCCAACGGTACAAATAGTGTAATATACATATGCGTTATAAAAAAGAATTCCATACCGAATTTAAATTTTTAAAACGCGTTGTCCTATCTTTAAACATGTTAGAGTGGCAGGAAATACATTGACAAAAGTAACTTTAAAATCATTGAAATATTACCTAATTCGATGCCACGACGAGTGCAAACTGTTATAAGTATTAAAAGCTATTAGAGTAAATATTAATTATTTAATATTTTGTGTATTTCAAATTTCTTTAAAAAATTGCAATTGTGGTTCATTATTTTTAAAGGTGAATCTTTGATAGTTCATCATAGGTAAAAAATGCAAGAATCTTTCTTGGATAAAAAATGGCGAGCGCCAACTTCGTTCCCTCTAGAAAAGAGATATTATTAAAAAACTGATTTTAGTCGCCATTTTCCAATATGGCGGAGCGAGCTGCAGCGCCAAAAGGTCGCACATTTAGCATTTTATTCAGGATATGAAATTTTTTAAGTAATACCAATGACAGTTAAAAGAGTACTAAATGAAACGCACGTATATTTGGCAACGGTGCTGCCACCAACAGTCATGTCAGTTGTCAATAGCTTATACAGGTGTCTCTAAAATAGGGGGACATGGCTTAACCACAGATTCCTGGGGCCAAAATAAAACGATTTAACTTACCTTTACCGGAAAGTTTATACCATTTAGCCAGTATTCTGCTTTAAAATTCTTCGAAAAAAAAAAATTGCTTATAATAACATTAATAACAGAACGCTTTATTCGATTTGGTTATGTCATCTTTTAAGATGATACTTGTTATTATTAGTGAACTACTAGTGTATGAAACTTAGGTGTTCCAAAATTGATTAGGCCGTAACTTTTTAATGGACACGCCGATAACGTAAAATTAATATTTTTTTTTTTTTCAGAAACATACATTCATTAGTAAACTTTTCTCTCTCTGTGTAATTTATGATATCTATTACGGTTCACACATAAAAAATAAAACCTAGGTGACTGCACCGTGAAATTTATAAAATAAATTTTATCTAGCAGTCTATCCATATCCAAATGTCATACAACTAATACTGGTGATGAAAAAAATTTACAGGACGCAGTCGCCAGAACGACAAATTTACCAACCCATTCAACAACAAACTGGGTGGGTACATAGACCCAGACAGCCCTCGCTGTTCCATGAGATTAGAAACAGCGCTGGAACAAATTAGAAGGCGACAAGTCGCCAAACAGAGAACCCTCAACCTCAAGGGATATTCTCTGCATAAACAGCTGAGGTCCATACCATATGATATGTATGTGACGGACATGAAAGTAAGGTTACCGTCCTCTAATAGCTGGGTAAGTAAAAGAAGAATTTCTGTAAGTAGTATAGAGATACCCCGTGACACAAAAATGTAATACATTTTTTTATTATTTTACCTTCCGTCACCTTTAGGTAAGGAAAGCTATTGACTGATCAAAAATTTAAGGATGAGTTTTTAATGACTAAGCACGTTTTAGGGTCCCTAGAATACCATTTTACGATGATGTGTGTGTGCGCGTGTTAAGTTTTTAACAGTTTTTCTTAAAAAAACGCAGTTAAATATTATTTTTCGACATTTTGTGATTAACAATATGAAAGAATATCTTATTCTCTATACGGTTTGATTATACAGTTTCGTTCATATTCAATAGATATAGAGTTATAGAGACATTAAGAGAGATTAACTTTCAAAAATTAGTCAGCTTTGTTAAAATTATGGAAACAACAGATATATTCAGAAAAAATTAATTGACAGATGTCAGTGTCAAATGCAAAACCAAAGTTGAAAGTATAGGGTCAGAAAGTTATGTGTGAATGTGATAGAGTGTCCCTCCAAAGAGAAGATGGAAGGACTGTGTAGCAGAAAATTTGAGAGAGGAAGAATTGTGTGAAGAAGATGCGTTGGACAGGAATGATTAAAAGAAAAGAGTAAGAAACAGCGACCCCTAATAAAATAGGGAAAGGAACTTTCGGTATAGAATTTGTAAAAAATAGTGTGTTCGTGTTACAATTTTATAGGATATACAGAATCTTTTTCAAGGAACTTTTGGTATGGGATATATACAAAATACATCGAATTGACGGAAGGTTTTGTGCTGTCCACAACAGATTTTTCTTTTCATATTCAATGCATTTGGAGCAGGACCGTCTCTCAAAAAATTCTAAATTACCGACATCTATTCTTTTTCTTCTACTGTTCTAAATGTTCGAGTTTGTTCCAAATCATTGACAAAATTGGTAGTATTTCTAAATGGTAGTGTATTTATAATTTTAAATATTTATTTAATAATAAAATAAGAAATATTTAATGTACTTCCCAAAAAAAGCATTCAGAAAAATCTCTGCATTTTTGACAGAAATTTATCCGTCAATTTCCAACTGGTTTCTATGGAGTTGTTTGGACTGTGAGATTCACTACAAAAGAATATTTGATATATTTATATTTCTTTATCTATAACTCTATAGAAGATATAATAAAATTTTTAAATTTATCGGAAAAATAATTTTATACTCTATAATATTTGTAATAACAAATTTTAAAAAAATAATATATAGAAGAATTTTTTTTATAAGCTACTACTACCGGTTGTCCAAGTGTTACAAAACTTTATCAGCTCTTTCCATTACTGTCAGATTGAGGAATCCGTAGTAAAATAAGTCTTAAGTCTTAATTTAAGAAATCGGTTATCCAACATCCACATACACACATAGAGACATCATAGTAAAAGTGTTAAAATCGGATTGTAGGAGTCTTTTCATTAAAGTCAGGATATGCGATTTTTAGCATGAATCCAATACCTCTCTTAGTGATTGGAAAAAATATTAAGGGCTTGCATTTATTCGGAGATTTCGGTAAATAATGCCGATATATCTACCGTTATGAACGGTTATTAGGCATACATGGGTCACTTTTATGGTATTGTAAATCATTTTTAAGTTTGTCGTCAGTCAGTTTCGAAACCAAATCGTTAGAACAACAATGGGGTCGTCCACTCTTATTTTTTTTTAATATTTTAAATGAAAGTTCGTTTAATTTTGGAGTAATTCGTAGTATTAAAAAGTCATAATTGTTTTCAGTTTAAATGCATATGATTTTTATCGAAACATTGCTATATATTTTCCTCGTACCAGTTTCTATAGTAGGCTGCGCGAGAAAGATAGCAATACTGTGACGTCACAGTGACACAGAACGATTTCAAATATTTCCCGAAGTATTTATTTAAAAAATGTTTTTTTTATCTTAATCGTTATTTATTGAGTAGTACTTTAAATATAAAATTTACATTTTATTATTTTTTGTTATGGTGGCGGACACCATTGTTTTCGTTTTTATTTTGTAAGAAAAATAACAGAAAATGAAATAGTTTACAATGCATACGATAATATATGTAAAAATGTAAATTCTTTATGGTTTTTACTCCAGTAATGTGGCATAATAATATAATTTGCAAATTGTACAAAATACTTGTAATACATATAATCCTCCAAAACAAAAAGTCTTTTTTCACACTCACACAATAACCGGAAGTAACAATGTGCAGATTTCTCCACGGTGGTTTAATTTGGTTTTGCGCAATTAGTAAATTATAATTAATTATGTGTGCACTGTTTTTTTTTTCTTTTTCCAGGTGAGAGTAGAGAAATGCCACTACAATCCCCGGAATACTACTCTAGAGACTAAATTGCTTTTCAACGATCTGACTATAAGCGGAAGCGTAAATTTATACCGTGACAGTGAGTTGGAGCGAGCTCCGTTTAAGCCGGATCCGATTGACACTTGTAATATGATACTCAGGCTACGCAAAGCTGGAATTGGGTAAGATTAATTCACCAACTTCCGATCAATTTTATATGTAGCAGTTCCGGGTTCTGGTATCAATGTGACGAGTCTCTCTGATGCCCAATTGATTGCAGTGATTATCCGAAATGGGGTCATTTCACATTTTCTGAATTATTTTTTTCTTGAAAAAATAGGCCAAATTAAACATGTATGTGCATGTTTTACATCTTACAAGTCTTTAGAATCGGAGATATGATTTTTTAAAAGTTGCGTTTAATTTCAAATATTTCAACGGCTGACGACACGACATATTCACGGATACGACAGTCGAGCTCTACCAGTTTAATTTAGAACTATGATTATTTGGTTTGGTATTTATTTAAATAAATGGTTTATTTACATACCTTATATTGCACTAGTACTTTTAAAGAAGTAGAAAGTAATAATAATCTTCTCTCTTGTATATTTTGCTGTCAGCTGTCACACTTTTAGGTTAGGTTACTGTTTCATGTTGTGAAGCGTGTGTGTGCGAGAGAGAATTGTCTTTGTGTGAGTATGAATTTGTGTCGTCACAAATTTAGTCCGTGTTTAAAAGCGCGAAAGTTTATTAGCAAATTTATGAATGAAAAGTCGCATATTTCAAATTATTTTCTATTGCTATATTTATAAAATGAGATGGATTTCATGATTTTATAAAAAAAAAATCGACAATTATTTTTTTTTAAATGACCCCATTGTCATTCGAATAAAATATATTTTATCACAATAACTCTTAGAAATAACATAAAATTTAAACATTTAGGAATAATAAAATAATAAAATTCTTCTCTCTCTGTCATATTGAACAACTTTTTTGTTGATTTATAAATTCTCCTTGATAATAGTCCATCAAGATATTATTTTTCTAGGAACACTCGATCCTTGATAGTAGGAGTTTTTTATCTTGTTATCTCTTCACTTTTGTTTTTAGTCCTGTTGTTATAAGGACAATAATGCCTTCGGTCAACGTACTCGCCTCGGGCCAAAGTACACTGTTGACCTCAGGCATTATTGTCGTTTAACACCCGTGATGCCTTCAACGTTTTATGTCTTACTAGAAATTGTTAATAAACATTTTGTCTGATTAGAATTTATCAAACAAAAATAATAAATCACAAAATTTTAATACAACTTACAAAGTAGCCTGTGAATGCTCTCTATCTAGGTAATATTTTGTTTCTGTAAACAAAGCATTTATTCAAACAAAAAAATATATTTCTTGTGGTATTTTTCTGTCAATATAGACGAGCAATGTTATTGCTAAGAATAAGAAGTATGCTGGTTTGTATTTGTGATGAAACAAATATGATTATAAACGACTACAATTCACTTAATACGCCCTAACGGACCTAATGTTGAGGTTGTTATAAAACAATAACATACTAGTAAGACATAAAATAATAAAATTTTCTCTTTCTGTCATATTGAACAACCTTTTTGTTGATTTATAAATTCTTCTTGACAATTGTCCATTAAGATGATGTAATTTTTCTAGGAACACTTGATCCTTGATTGTAGGAGACTGTTATAAAAAATAACGGCCGGCGGCCAATATTTTTATCTTTTCACTTTTGTTTTTATTCCCGTTGTATCACAGTAACAGTATGTTATTACGAAATAGTATATTATGTGGCAAGTGTGTGAAGCTGAAATTTTTATATGAAGGTGGAGATTGCGACACGAACCGAAGACGAGTGTTGCAAACCACCCGAATGTAAAATAGGCTTCACACACGTGTTACATACTATACTTTTTCTACGACCTTGCAATAAAATATATTTTTTCTTCACATTGTCATTCTTTTAACGTAAAGCCTCTGTATTATCGACTTCTGTAACCATGGTTACCAACGTTACGGGTGTTTAACAGCTTTGTTTTATTAAAATACAGTTCAGTTTGTAATATTTAAAATAATGAACGGTGCGTGAAGTAACACTTCACGCACAGTGTGCAAAAAAATCAAACTTCACACATAAAAATTGATACGTGAAGTACTCACTTCACGCATGGGAGTAGAAAATAGTATATTATACGCCAAGGTTGAGAAGATAATCATTATTGATCCAGCGCCTATTGTAACCCGAGGGCGAAGCCCGAGGGATATAAGGCGCCTGGTCAATAATGATCTTCTCAACCGTGGTTTATATACTATTTTTTTCACTACTAGCACATAAATTCTCTTTGAATTTTTTAGTTATTGATAATAATAATAATTTTGACATGAATAATAACGTTACTTATTTGTTAATATTCACAAAAACAAAGTAGGCTGCATTTGTTTGTATCTGACGTTTTGCTCATTTCGCTGGTTTGATAACCTCACTTATGGGCCTTGATTTGTATTTGATTTACTTATTTAATAAAAACACTTTGTGCTGTTACAGTCAGCAGCCTTATTAGTTTATTATTATTTTTAAATAAATCTATTGAAATGTATTTACCTACAAATACAAAAAAATAGAGATTTGTTCAATCTTACATCTACAAATATTTCACATTTTCACCAAAACAGCAGTGGCCAGGCGAGGCGGCAGCATAGGTCAATTTAAAATTATAGTGGCAAATTTAAATTATATACTTAACACCTTTCTTGAGTTTAATGAGTTAAATAATATTTGGATTTGGAGGCTTGAGTTTAATTGAAAAGTGACAGTTTGCATTATAGACCAAGGTTAATAATAAATTATTATTGACCTAGGTTACCATGGTTACAAGCAAGCGGTAGTGAAAAACAATTTCTCATGTCAAATAAAGGTAAATGATAGAGGGTTCCTAGGCTAGTAGTGAAAAAAGATATTTTCTAACCGGTAAGGGTTGAAGGGGCGCCATTTCTGTACTGGGCTTTTGGGTGCTAGAAATGCTAATCCGGCCCTGATGCAAATGTTTCAAATGAAACAGCTCCGACATGAATTTAAAACAATAGAAATTTTCATTCAAAAATAATTTCGGAATTATACACAATGGTGCATTGTTTCCAAATATATTTTCAATATTTCACAATCACAATAACTATTCAATAATCGAAATATGATTATATTTTGTAGAAAACTAATAATAATTTATAATGAAATAAATATCGTTCTATTTTAAACTTTCATAAGTACTGTAATAAATAAATTCAACTACATTTCCTCCACAAAATCGAAATCAAGAAAACAATATTTACTTTTCTAATAATAACCACTAACTACTATTTACTATGTAGAGCAAACACCCAAACAATCATAGTGAAACTTCCTAAACTAGCGCAACAAATTCCTTCAAATCACGCGAGAGTATAATCATTATCCAAAGTATTGTTTTCTTTCAGCTTTTACACCGAACCCATTCGAAGAGAACGCGGACAGTTCAACATCAGAACAGATTCCCAATTTCTTGAACCTGGGTTCATCAGTGTGTATGCCTATGGATGCGAACCTAAACTTAAAGAACACAGAAGATCCAGTGCTGATGATGACGCTGACCTGGATATCTCCAGAGAAATGGAAGATATTTTTCTGAAAGGAATTAGGACTCTACTGACTTCGTATATGCAGAAGGAGTTGCAGCCAGCAATTAAGGAAACTTTGATGAGAAATATGGGGTACACCATTTCGTATGGAAGATAAAACTGGGTTAATTATATAAGTATAGGTTATTTAATTCGCGGAATCAGGCCAATAAACCTGTAATTTACAATTGACACATTTAAATTCAAAAATATCTGCCGGGTGTCTAATTTTTTTTCCGAACATAGCAAATTCAATGTTAAATTTTGATTCGGCAATATCATTTTACCTATTAATTTTAGAACAAAAGTGTAATAAAGAAAAATGTTCAGAATAAAAAACTACATCGATTGAGAACCAAGTTCGTTGTTCAATTGTTTCTTATGTACAAGTTAGAAGCAAAAGAAAATACACGATTTTAGGCAATTATTAGAGTGCCATGAAAAGAAAAACAATAATTTATGTTTTTGTTTGTGGCATATCTGACAGATTTAATATTTCTTTTGATTTTTTTGTTATTAGAATAATAGAGACTTAATCTAGATGAAGAAAAATAATCACAAATTATAATAAGAATAAATCAAAAGAAATATGAAATCTCTCAGATATGCCAGAAACAACCAACATAATTATTTTTTTCATGGCACTCTGATAATTTCGTTAAATCGTGTATTTATTTTTGCTCTAATTCGAACATAAGAAACAATTGAACAACAAACTTGGTACTTGGTACTGAATCGATGAAGTTCTTCATTCTTCACTCTTGCTCTAAAATTAAGTAGAGATATCGACAAATTAAAATTGTACCAGAATTTTCTGTGTTCGGAAATAAAAGTTGACACCCAATATAAAGTGTCATTTTTATTTCTTTTATTTCAAAAAGATTTTTTTTTCAAAATTCGCAAAATAAGGGTTTGGCTTTTGAAGTAGGTATAATTTTTATGTAGTGCCACTGGTCGATATTTTTTTTTTTTTTTAAATAATTGATGTTAAGTGTGATATTTTAGAAAAAAGGAAAAATACTTATAGGTATTCTATTTTTTTGTTTCAAAAAACAATCAAAAATAAAAAATAGGAGAATCCGAGAATTAAATGACCAAATTCAAAATTAATGGGCCCATAAATCATATTCGAAATATAACAAATTTATATAAAAATCGTAAAATTTACTGATTAATAAGTAGTAAAATTTTAAAATACATTCTTCAGTAAAAAGTTACAACGAATTAAACATTTTATGACCGTCACAGGTGTCGATTTAATTCCATTGGCTAGAAATATTAATGCTGAGAATTCCGCTTATTATTCCACAGCCTATCCTTAAAAATAAAATTTAATTTCGTTTGTATTAAATTTAATTAATATAAATTAAGACAAAATATCTAAAATATAATTTTTATTTTAAAAAATATAAATCTGCTTTCATGAAAAATATTGTTTCAGTGCCACTGGTCTAACACCGGTGACGTCATAAACTCGTCGCAAACTTTAAAAAATCTTGTCTTGCTTAATATAAGGAATTTTCATGTCGGGTTTTCATTAATCCTCATATCTTTGTACAAAGTTTCATAAAAATGGTTTATGGACCCATTGTAAGAGTATACATATGTCAATTAACAATAAGGGTACTATTTTAAAAGTCATTAGGATAAAAATACTTACCAAAGAATATTATTAAATATTGTCACTTTCCTTATGAGTTACTATTTTTACATGAAAATATTGTTTAACAATATTATTTATTTATTTATAAAAAAATTACAATATTAGATAACAATATAGCACTAGTTAACAAAATGTAAAAATAAATGTATATTTGTAAAATAAATAATTTTTTGACTACTTAAAAACAATTTAAGATCGTTGCGCTATCAGCGTTTATGTGAACTATTCAATCCAGGATTATTTACAGGAAGTATGTAAGGGACTTTTAGTATATATTTTTCTCTGCCTTATTTACACATATTTTATTTTTTAGTAACAGAAACGACATAGTACTATAATTAGATAGTATAAGTGAAATATTAATCTATTTTGTAAATTACATTTACGGAAATTAAAGATCGCCGTATATTTTGTTGTTTCACCGAAGAACAAAACCACAATGTACATGACCATCGTAAAAAAGGCAACTGAAGGTACCATGTTTTGTTTTCAATTAAAAATACTCTTTCAAATTTGCATGGTGGTGATTGTTACGCAATGGGGTATTCCACCATAACAAAAAAAATTTTTAAAAATCAATTTAACATAAAGTATGACGTCATACAATTGTTATCTTTCTCTCGCAGCGTACTCAGAGCAGTGTGTGTGAGAAAGACAAGTATAGGGGAAATGTGACGTTACACTGATTTTTCGAAAATAAAATACTGTTAAACTAGGAACAATTAAGATTTTTTAATACTAAGAATTGTTTCGAAACTGAATGAAGTTTTATTTAAAATAATAAAAAAAATTGAGTGGAATACCCCATTGTCTTAAGAACAGATGAAACAATGGGTGCGTTCAGCACCCCGGCAGCGATGAGCACCGCTGCGTGCCGAATGCAATTGCTGGACCAATTACATTTGTCCATTCACTGTGTTCGTCAAACTTCGGAGGTCAGCGATACCAGCGATGAGAGGTGCTGAACGCGACCATTTTTTAAACTCTGCACTTGTTTTAGAAATAAAACTCATAAAAAATGCGACCAACATTATAAACTTCTTCTCCTTGATAAACACATCAACATAATTTATAAAATATATCAATGAAAAACCAATAGCTTCTTTATCTAGAAAATTTGAAAGTAACAAAATAACGATATTTACTCTGTTGAATTATTTCACTTATGCTAACTAATTATATCTAATACTAAATAAATACTAAGTAATCTCTTTTACTCAAAAAAAAATTTACATTAACAAGACAATAAAATATGTATATGAAGATAAAATTCACAGAATGCACTTACCGTAACAAATAATCCTGGATAGAATAGTTCTCAAAATGTTCGCCAGGTGGTGTAGCGCTTATCTGGAATTACCTATAAAATCTGCTAATATATACATATTATCTATATCTTGATATTTCTAAGCATATTAGTTCATATGTACTAAAATGCAACGCAGTAGTTACAACAGCTTTTATCATACTTGGATACAATCCTTTATATAAACCTAAAATTCCTTCAAACTTACACGTTTTGTGTAAGCAATCTACAAGCCCCTTGCACACAAAATTTACCCCGAACGATTTTCTATCAAACCCTTGAATTTGCATTCGTTTTCTCGCTAAATCTAACGGATAAATTGCCGTTTTCGCACATAGTCCAGCAAAGCTACCGCAAACTACTCCACTACTTAAAACATCAAATCGTGATTCTTTAGTTTTAGGAATTAAATATTGATATATTGCTTCAAAAAATTTATAAGACATAAACTGAACGCCTGCATGAGGTGCAATTTGAATCAAAGTAGGAAAAAGCCCTCTAAATAATACTAAATATCTTTCGTTTTTACAAATACTGTAAAAAGTATGGCACACACCTCTATAAACTCTATTTGATTCATCCTGAGCTACTAATCTCGTCCGAACTACATCGAAAGGAAACGAAATAATAGTGGCGAAAGTGCCCGCTATAGATCCGCAAATAAAATTCGACGTTGTCTTGTATTTTGTGGAAAATCCTAAATCGTAACTAGCTTTCGAAGTAATTTCGAAACACCAAAATTGGCCGAATCCATAAATGATGGACAACCACTGAGCAGGTACATGGCCTTTCCAAAATGCAGATAATTTTTCTTCTTTAGCTATCGTACTTACAGCTTGAGTAAGCGACCGATACTTCGCTGATGATGTGTGCGAAATTGGTTCAACTTGTAATTGGAATCTGATTTTTAAAACGTCCAATGGTTGACAAAGTGCTCTTGTAACGAATCCAGAAGCTGCACCAGCAAAAGCTATATCTTTGTAAGTTAGTTTTCTGCCTTCATTTGGATTATACCCAACCATTGCCTAAAATATTTATGCATTATTACAGGTTACGAAATACATAACCTTCAAATTTGTAAAAATAATCGCTTACCTGTTAAATTATAATAACTATAAGAAAAATAATATAAAATTACAACAACTGAGAAGTCATGTACCTTCTCTAAGCCTGACGAAGTCATAATGTTTATTCGTAATCGTGATCCTTGTGCTTTATTTTTATCATACAACTGACGGATACCACTACCGCCTACCGTATGGTTATGCAACAACAAGGAAAAAATTTGCTTCAGCGTAGGGCTTATTATTACATTGTTATTGTACTAAAATAGCATGGTCCTCATACTCTATTATTTTCTACAGGGCGCGAGCAGTTATGTGACTTTGTAGGCCTTGACAAGCAGATATGGGGGTCTGAAATTCATTAGTACAGATCAGTAGGACTATGAATATCTAATTTTAAGTAAGAAAATGTATATATCAAGTGAGATATGAATATTTAAAATTTCTTGGAAATTCAAATTTTTCCATCATGGCGCGCTTGTGACGTGACACGTGCAACGAACAGGGGTGCGTTCGGAAACCTTGCCCAGACGATAACTTTTCGCCCAGCACGTTCGTTTATGCCACACAATGGGGAAGTTTAGCATGGTAAAAATTCTACGTAACATACTATTTTCTCACAAATATAACACAAATGACTGCTGGAATTGAAATTAAAATTATTGCTCCAATTATTTATAATTAATATTCTTTAGGTAAACTCTAAGTACGTCACAAGTCAGTTATGCGCATACTCAGACAGAACGGTGAAATCGAACCACTTGAACGTAGGTCGTAACAAAGCGTAAAAGCGCTTCACTGGTAACCATAACCGCGTGCGTCAGTGTATCAGTCGACATACGTTGCGCCAAGCCTCTACCGACGTCATCAAAGCTTAAAATCGGCTTTTCCGGAAAATCTGGGCATTTTTGAAAAAAATAAAACATGTTACATCATTTTTCAAGTCATTTCTCATCGAATAAAATTAAAAAAAAAAAATCGCTAAACTTCCCCATTTGTCTTAACTAAAAATGCATGTGTGTCAAAATAGATTCCAGCTACAACTAATAATCAGGGTATTCCCTGTTAATAATTAACAATAGAATATTTTGGATAATAATAGGGAACATATTTTTGATCGGTAGAAGTAATACATTTAGCCTTTCAAATGAGTCAACGGTAATTCTAAAATGACTGAAATTCTTTAAATGAAGGATTTGGAATTATTTCCAGAAAGTTTTTGCAATAAAAAGGCTTTACATTTTCGTGTCTAAGGCGATTTTTTAATGTGAGCTTCTATCAATTCTTCATCACTATCTTCATCTTCATTATTATTTTGGAAAAGAACACTATTAAACAGAAATTTTGAGGCACATATAACAACAACACGGAACTCTGTCATTTTTTTTTTTTAATCGAGGTTTGTAAAAGCGAATCAAAGTTAATTCAAACCGTTCGAATAAAATATACTTAATTTAATGCATTAAATAAATAATTTTAATTCGTGAAACAAAACTTTGCCAATAATAAATATTTTTATCTGTAAAAATGCACAAGCCTGAATATTAAAAATTTCAACAAAACATGGGCAAACATCGCTGAATTCTGTAGATTTTATTTGATAACTTACAACTGACAGGTGATATTTTTTTTGTTTCTGTGAAGTAGGTTTACATTCTGACCAATCAAAGGGCAGAATTTATATCCCTATCTAAACCAACGCAATTTTCTTACGTGAAATAAAGTATTGTTTTAAAAACGAAGACGTCGCCACATTTGACATTGTCTTACTCCAGAGAGCGAGACGTTTAGAATCCGAACGCACCCGAGCGCCTAAATCCACGATCCACTTGTTCATGATAGCCATTTGTTTGTTTAACTTATAATACGTAATGTTAAAAGTTCTAAAATCTAGAGGCTATATTTATTTGTAATTGCAAAGAAAAACGATCTGTGCTTCTAAACGGATATATATTACATCGACCTGGCGTCACAAATTTCAGACGTTTTTTCTAGATTATTAAAATTCCAATTTTTTAACATTAAATAATAAATTAAAACTTTTTATTAAACATGTTTTATTAAATTTTCCTAATATATGAAGTTGTAAGCTATAGAAAAAAAAGTTAGTATATATTTTTCATTAATTCTGTATCACCGGAATATCTCATTATTGTCTCTGCATTGCAATAAATTTCTTTTTTTCAATATTTGTACATTTTATTCAAAAACCAAATCCTAAAGTTTAAATTGGATCACCTTTAAATGAAGATCTATATTGCCAAATTTTTCAAATTATCTTGGATCTACCGTTTTCTTCAAAATTATATATTATATTATACTTAAATTTAAAGTTTGAGTGAAATAAATATGACTGTTTATGAAAATTTTCTGCAGGTTTTCATCAGATTTTTTTTTTAATGGGTGAATCAAATGTTAGACTGATTTTCTGGAAAACTACAAAGACCAAATTATTTGCTTTAATACACATATTTATTATTTAATCATAAATAAAGTGCAATTAACAAAATACCTATCATCACAAGAACAAAACAGGAACTCTTTCAAATAAATCAAATATCACATTCAGATATCTCTTTCCTTAAATAATGTGTATCACACAGCCTGCATAGAAATCACATTTCTATTCAACCCCAAAACATCAAATACTGATTAAATAATACTAGAGACTTGGTGCTAGTCTAACAAAAATACATAAATTAACGCCGTTGTGGCCATATAAATAAACATCTCTTTTAATATGACATAGGATACTGGATACATTGAGAGGCTCCCATCGCATTGTACCCTGGCGGAGGAACCTGTGCGTTGAATTGCCCAAAAGAGGAGTTTTGGGTCCCATAGTTCATCTGCGGCGGCGGTGGAGGCGGAGGATAATTATAGGAACCCCCTCCTCCTTGGGTAGCAAAACTTTGATTTCCGTAACCATTGGAGGATGTATTTCTTTGGTAATTCTGGTTACTGTTTCTTTGGTCGGACATTCTACCTCGAGGTGCTCCGCCGCCTCTATTTTGATTATAGCCATTGTAAGCATTTTTATTCCCTTGAAAACCTCTACCCGCATCCCCCTTTCCTCCTCTGCTAGGAGGCCTCTGGAACGATCCTCTTTGATTCTGAATGATTCTTGGAATCGCAGCACCTTTGGACGGAATGTTATTTTCCCTGCGTTGGTTAAAATTTTTAGCGGCTTTTCTGTTCTTGGCCTGGCTCATCTCGGCTTTAGCGAGATCTGCCATCTCTAGAAGTTGTGGAGAAACTTCCTGGTTTGATTCCCGCAACACTGATATCAAATCGGACGCATGGCGCATGTTACTCATTGTAAAAAACGCGTATGAGGTTCCTGACTGTTGGGAACGACCGGTACGACCAATTCGGTGGATGTAATCCTCGGATGATTGAGGATAGTCGAAGTTTATTACAAACTTTACGTCTTCTACATCTATAACACAATACTGAGATTACGCAACAGCTGCGAGCAATTTTGAAAACAGATAAGTTCACAACATTCAGCGAAAACTGTGCTCAACCAAAAAGTCAAAAAATTTCACAAATAACAATAAATATAAATGTGGGATATAATTTTTATCTTTTTAATTGTTTTGAGTCGTGTGAAATATATACAACAGTGAAGTACTTTGCACGGGGATTATTAAAAGAAATAGAATAATATATAACAAGAGATTAAAGTGTACTTTTTAACACAGACATTACACGAGGAATTGAAAACCACTTTAATCCCGTGGTATATAAGATGTTTTTTGCACTCCCGAATAATTTGAAATCACATTAATCGAAAAGAAGTAAAATTTTGTGATGTTTTAGAAAATTAACATATTTTTTAAATTTAATGTTAAGGTAATAACACAGGCCGCTAAAGAAATCACAGAAGACTATCCACAAAATAAAAAATATATGTTGTCACGGAAATACCTTATTTATTTTCTTTTAGTCCCTTGGGAGTAAAAACGAGACTTTAGCCTTTACCCTTTATCAGACTTCTTTGAATATATTTCTATACCATTTATTGGGCCATGTAATCAATTTTATAAGTCGCCCCATTTTTTTTCCAAATCATTCCACGACAAAATTGTTTTATTTGTTGTATTATGAATTTAATACAATATAATAATAGTTATTCTTATTCATAGGATTTGATGAACTTTTTTTATAAGAATTACGAAATCGATTAGACAAAAGTTGCCCCATTACAGGGCCGGCACTAGGGGCGAGACGTCCGCCTAGGGCGGCACTTTTTAAGGGGCGGATTTTTTTTCGATTGACGGCAAGAAAGAAATTTTTAATTTGTAAATATTTTTTGTTTATTAATACCTAAACACAAAAATAACTGCAAACTTAAAATTACTAAATAGGGACATAGTTATTTATGCAACAAGAGTAAAAAGTATAGTCTCATTTCACGAATAGGAAAGTTTAACCAAACAAGCCGTAGGCAAGTTTATCAAATCCTATGAGTGAAATAAGACACTTGTTACTCGAATACCATTCAATTTTTTTTACGTCTGCAATAAAAGTGTGAAAAAAGGGCCATAATGGTTCATTATTTCATTTGTTTGCGTTTAAAAAAATGCACACTTTTATTTGAAAAAAGACATACATTATAAATCCATTTTAATGAAAAAATTGTACTTTTTTAACACACATACGGACCTCATTGCTTCAAGAAAAGCACAATAATGACCAACATGATGAAATAATTAATAATTGGGCACAAATTAAAACAAGAAATCGATTAATTTATGTTTGCATAAGCATAAGCTGTGATTCAGATTAGAAGCGGTGTAGGAAATAAGTATATTTTAATTGAATATTTTAGAATTCTTATTTCCTACACTACTCCTAAGCTAATTTTTTTTATCACTATTAGATTTCGATAAGTTGAACATCCGTAAAAAGCTAAATAAATTCTTTTCAATGGTGTAAATTTTCAATATAGCGTCAATATAAAATCATAATTTTAATCAATTTAACTCGAAATTTAATATATATAAAAGAAATTGAGCATAGTCGTTCAAAAGAAAATAAAAAAGTATCGTAAAAAGTGTAAACCAAAATTCCAAATTATTTAAGATTTAGAAGTTGTTTGCAAAAATAAAAATCAAAAACAACTGATTTTTTGCATTTATCTAGTGACCTATGATTTTTCCGGAAAAACAAATACATCTTTAAATGGTCTACTAATAGGGCAACTTTACCCTAATTTAACCGACTTCGTAAAGGCGAGCCTGTATAAGTAGTTATTTATATATATATATTTTTTAAATTATGCGACTTTTTCTGCCATCTACGATACAAAGATTTCTTGGCGCACTAAATTTGAAGAAAACAATCAGATGAAAGTTGAACGTCTTGTATATTTTAAAAATTAAGTTTATGTGTTAAAAAGTAAAAGAACATGATATTCATTAATAATAACTAGCTTTACAATTTTATTTATTAATTTTACACTCAAATTTATTTGGCAACACAGGCAACGTACACAAGCCGTATTCTTGGCAACCATGTTGGGCCCCACAAGCACTTGTCAAAGTCACGTGGCGTCCCGCACCTCATTAACTGGCAATGTCAAATTAAGTTATCTATATTACCGATATTTTGGAAATGTCACTGGCGTTACGTATTTTAAATTTTTTCACATACAGTTCCTTTTATCTTTAATAAAAATAATAAATGGTCCATATTGACTTAAATAATGCGAATCAGTGAAGCCCTGTAGTACTAGATAATAAACAAAAATGTAAATTTTGCAGTTTTATATTTGCAAATACTAATGCCCATACTCATAAACACTCGTAAAGATTCAAAACGGCTCGTTATAATTTTTGACAAATAGAATCAAACTTGACAAATAAAATTTTGATTTTTCTTTCAATGTCGACTGTTTTTATTGTATAAAAATTATAACGAGCCGTTTAAAATTTTTATGAGTGTTTATGAATACGGGCATAAGTATAAAATAATTTTATGTTGCACTTTATCTTTAGGATACTTTTTTTACAATCTTTTCAATGGCGATGCTCAGTTTTTTATCACTTAGTTTTTGGGTTGCGATGACATAGTTACTTTACAATTTCATTTTTGATAATTAATGTTCATTAAATAAGTACTAGTATTCTAGTCTAATCAAGTTTTATTTATTTATAATTTTTTTTTTCGAAAACAATGCTGTAAATAAAAATATAAGTGACCCGTTTTTTTTTTTTTTTCACCTAAACAGTTTCAAAAATATGAAGCTCGTTCGTAAATTATATCAGACGTCGTAGACAAGTATGAGATACCATGGGCCATAAATACCTTGTCCGGTAAGGGTATGAAAAGTCAAAGTTACCATACCGTGACAAAAACCGATAAAGGGTTAAGAAAAGGGACCAAAGTAGCAGTTTTACTCCCGGGAGTGCAAAAAAATGATTAGAATACTGACCCACCTTAGAATAAAACCGAACACGAACATCGAACGCAGAGTGAGCGTATGGGCCAATGGAAAACTGAAAGTCCCACGTGCGTGCAAAACATTTTAAACACGAGCTACACAACATGATTCCGTATCCGTATCATCACACAGTCTGTACAAGGCAACAACAGTTTCTGTAGACACTGGAACCAACGCCCAGGTCTCCTGAAACAGCTAGAAACAGGCAGTTAGCAGAGAAATAAAATCACCAAGCCAAGACACTGGATATGCGACCATGGTCGCCAACGCTTTTTATCATTTCACTGCCGTTTCTGCGATTTTTTGTACAAGACCACAGTGTGGCGGATTACAACAAAACAATTATGTTTTATGCAGTCTCAATTTTGCGACAAATTTTACATTAAAGAATGGAAACATTCCTTCTTCCCAAAATTTATAAGAAATTCTGGAAGTCAACCTATATCAAAACATAAATATATCATACACTTCTTGACGGCACATAAACATAATAAATTATATTAAAACAAAGTGAAATATGTTTTAAAAATAATTTGTTCATATAGGTAGCTTGTGTTTCATAAACAACTCATTGGATTGTAACGTCTATAATAATCATGTTCAAATATAATTTACCAAGTCCTCTTGCCGCTATGTCAGTGGCAACCAAAATGCAAATGCGCCCGTTGCGAAACTCTGACAGCACGTGTTCCCTTTCATGTTGGTTTTTATCTCCGTGTAGAGCTGCTACAGGCCAGCTAAACAAAAATTACATCTTATAGTATAGTATTTAGAAGTGCCACCATTGGGATCTTGAGAACTATAAGAGATACGATGTCGGTTAAATGCATCGACCTTTAAACTAATGGACCAAGTGTCTCCTATTCTTTTATTGTTAGAATAATGCTCCAACATAAAAGGACAGAAATATATATTCTGTCCTTCAACAATACAGAAGTTCTCAGTTAAAGCACACTGCGCATACGTTCGTACTCATTGTGCATCTTTTTCAGCTATATGTAAACCTCTAAACACTGCTCTCTATCACTAACTAGTTGTCAAAATCTACATTTGACGTTTCGTGACTTGTGTATTATTTACTTTTTTGGAGAACATTTACAATTATTTCTGTCAATACATACGTATATGTGTTGTGAGGTGTGTATGCGACAAAATAATGGGGAAACGGTGTATTTCGTGCAGTCAGCAGTACGTACGCGGTTCAGCTTTGTCATTTCATATATAAGTTCTTATTAATTATTACTTGTCCCCTTTAATATAATATATTGTATTAAAAATATATAATAAAACTAATTAAGCACAAAAAAATCTATACTCTTAGCGATTATGCACCAAGTTAGGGACAAATCAATTTTTTTATTTTGCCGCGTTTTCTTAACTTCCGTAATGTTGAAGGATAGAGATACTGTGTCTGCACCGTTATGGCGGGACAAGCGTTTTGCTCGTACGCTACGTCTATTAGTTTAAAGGTCGATGGTTAAATGGAACTTTTTGTGCACTTTTGGGAGGCCATCTCAGATGTGCTTTTGTTTTTCCAAAAATTCTCGTAGGGCACTAGATAATGACGAAAAACTGAATATTGTTGATTTTTTCTTTTTCAAATAACTTCTCAACTATTGGTAATTGAGAAAAACGTTTCAAATATAAAAGATAGATATTTTTATTAACTAACCAGTGGAATACGAAACAAATTTTTATATCCGTAAAATTTCGAGGTATACAAACACATTTTTTTTGGAACCCATATCTGATTTTAGTCTCAAAAAAATTACTGTTTTTTTCTCTTTTCAATGTTGTAAGGGTTATTATGTTTTATATTTATTTTGCCTTATTTTCTATTAAATTTACAATTATTTTGAAAATATTGGTAGATTTCTATTTAGAAATACTCCTTGTATTTAAATAATTTATTTCGTTAGAAAAATTTGCTCAAAACTCGTATCAAATAAATTTTTATAATATTTTGTATCAGGTCGCCGTTGGCACATTATAGTGTAATTTGTAATTATGAATCTAGAATGAAAATATTAAGTAATAAAGGCATAAAATAAATTATATCGATCAATTACAATATAATTAATAAAAATTTTTTTTTTTGAGAAATAATAAGAAAATTCACAAAAATAAAGAAAAAAAAATAAATTTTAGGAGCAAAACAAATATAAAACATAACCCTTACATCATTGAAGAGTAAAAAAATTTATTTTTTGAGACTAAAATAAGATATGGGTTCTATTTAAAAAAATATAAGTTTGTGTTATATCTCGAAAATTTACGGATATAAAAATTTATTTCGTATGCCACTGGTTAGTTAATAAAAATATATATCTTTTATATTTGAAACGTTTTTCTAAATTACTAATAGTTTAGAAGTTATCTGAAAAAGAAAAAATTAACAATATTCAGTTTTTCGTCATTATCTAGTGTCCTATGAGAATTTTTGGAAAAACAAAAGCTCATCTGAGATGGCCTCCCAAACGCGCACAAAAAGTTCCATTTAACCGTCATCGTATCTTATAGTTCTCGAGATCCCAATGGTGGCACTTCTAAATGGGACACACTGTATTGTACAAGTGCGGAAAAGCACCTATTACCCACGAAGTATGTTTCAGCACGAGATAAAATCGAGGGCTGGAAAAACAAGTGGGCAATAGGTATTTCTGCACGAGTGACACACTATAATTTTTCTACGACCACACTTTTTGGTTCATTTTTAATAGAGAACATAATTTTTTCTCAATAATTAATTGAATTTTAAAATAATTACAATAGTTAATTTTACTATTGGCAAAGGGATTTAACATCGAAGGTCAAATGGCGCTGCGGTAGTTCCGTCTTCTGCAAATGGAACAAATTCGTATTCCTTATATGAAAAACTTTCTTATTAAGCACGCTAAAGAAAATTGATGTAGGTCTTTATGGGCTAACTTTTTGAGACAACTTCAATAGGCACCATAAAAATTTTCGATCGTCTTTTGCTTTTGAGCTAAAGGTTAAAACTTGTTTTTCGCTCATTTTGAAAATACCTCATATCTCGCTTATTATGGGAGATCCAGAAAAATGTTTAGATAATTTTTATATAGTTTTTTACGTAGAATAACACGGTGTAATTAGATTTTTTTAAAACTTAATAATTCTCGAGATATAATGCAAACATCATATTTTTTAAATGGGAACAGATTGAAAATAGTCTCATCTTTGAACTTATTTTATAAGCTTTTCAACGATGTATAACAAGTTTTTTTGTTTTAAACATGAATACAACTTGAATTATTATTTTTTTGGGGGAAAAAAATGAAATTGGTTAAGAAACAAATGAAAAAATCAATGGGGAAGTTTAGCATGGTAAAAATTCTACATAACATACTATTTTCTCACAAATATAACACAAATGAAATGTAATTGATTTTATTATTTGTTTCTTAATAAATTTCTTTTTTTTTTCACCCCAAATAATTCATATTTTGTTTAAAACAAAAAAATGTACCTTTGTTATACATCGTTGAAAAGCTTATAAAATAAGTAAAAAGATGAGACTATTTTCAACATTATGTTCCTATTTAGAAAATATGCTTGTGAATTATTAAGTTTTGAATAAATCTAATTACACCAAGTTATTCTACGTAAAAAAAAAACAATATAAAAATTATCGTAAAATCTTTTCTGTATCTCAAAACCAAAAAATCTGTTGTGGCCAGCACAAGACCTCTCGCCATTTCCATTTTATGTTATATAAATAATGTATTGCACTTCGCTACCAAACCGTCGTTTTGTAACATAAAAATTACAAAACTTTACCCAAATATTGTATTTAACATGTCTTCTGCACACATACAATTCTAATTTTATCTTCTTTCCATTGTATGAGGAAGATCCTATGTCAGAGATTCTTCCAATTCATTAACAAGATTGGCGATATTTGTAATGGATACATGCAGGTTACCTATAATTTTAAATATTTAATTAATAAAACCATAAGAAAGATTAAATTTACTTCCCAGAAAAAGCTTTCAGAATGTAACTAAACTTTTGATTTTTGACACTGATATCTGTCATTTAAAAATTATGTTATAAACATTTGAATTTGTCAACTGGTTTCCTTAATGAAGTTTCGCCTACTCGACTTATTATATCCCGATATTCTATATATTATAGTGTCTTTATCTCTAAATTTATAGAAGATATAATAAAAAATTTAAATGTATCAGATGTAGAATTTTGTTCTTTAAAAGGCGTAATATCAAAAATTTGCAAAAAATAATATTTAGAAGAATTTTATTAAAAAACTACTACTTCCGGTTGTTCAATTGTTACCAAAACCTTTTCAGCTCTTCCCAGGAAAGTCAGATTGAAGAAACTGCAGTTAAATATTTTTTAAGTCTTATAGTTTTTGAAGAATCGTCCCTCCAACATCCATACATACACACACACACACACACATACACACATCCACACACACACACAGACATCATCGTAAAAATGTTAAAATCGGTTTATATGGACCTTAAATCGTGCTTATTCACTTAAATCTCGATATGTGATTTTTAGCATGAATCCAATACCTCTCTTAGCGAGAGGTAAAAAGAAATGAACTTTCATTCTTTGTAAAGCATGAAAAAAGTGCAATTTTCTGTAGTGGTCGTAGAAAAAAATTATTTCCCTGAAAATTAGTTTTTCTTACCCGTCTTTATAAATATTGTTAGCAATTTCTTCTACCTTACGCTTAGTTTTTACAAAAATAATAGTCTTATTTTCCTTTTCACTGCCAATTTCTTGTAACAATCTACGCAATTTCATATCCTTCTCATGTTCCTTACAAACATCCACAATTTGTAAAATATTATTATTAGCAGATAAATTCAAAGATCCGATATTTAATTGAGTATAATCATTTAGAAAATCTTCCGCCAAAGCTTGTACTTCCTTCGGCCAAGTTGCTGACCACATCAAAACCTGTCTATCAGGTCGAATTTGTTCTATAATTTTACGAATTTGAGGTTCAAATCCCATATCTAACATTCTATCAGCTTCGTCAAGGACTAGATAAGTGCATCGCTGCAAATTAGTGGTTCCTTTTTCTAAGAAATCGATCAGTCTTCCGGGTGTAGCGATGACGATTTCAACTCCGCGCTCTAGATTCATGGACTGGCCATCTTTTGGAGCGCCGCCAAATATACAGGTGTTCCTTACACCGGAGTATTCTCCAAATTCAGCAGCTACTTGTTGGATCTGTTGGGCTAGTTCCCTGGTAGGGGCTAAGATTAGGGCGACTGGGCCATCGCCATGGTCTAATTTTGGTTGATTGCTTATGTGAACTATAGCCGGGACCATGTACTACAAATTGAAAAAGAGCATACATCGAATTATAATAAACATTTTTTATATGAGAGCCACGCTAGAATGATTGAGAATAAGAAAAGCAGGTAGGCCGTGGAAAACAAAAATTTTAATCAGTTATTTTATCTGTCATTGCGGCTTATTTTAAGGTGACCATACGTCCCGAATTTCCCGGGATAGTCCCGAATTTTCAGACCCTGTCCCGATTTTTTACAACTCGTTTTTTGGTCCCGAATTTATAGCATTTGTCCCGAATTGTCCCGAAAAACAGTAATGTGAGAATGTAAAAGTTTAAATGCATATACTTATTTAAGTAGTGTAGATTGCAAACTGAAAATACAATTATTTAAGTTAAGAGACGCGGTATCATATTAAATGAAATCCCTTTTGGAGTCAAGCTGAACAGCCTTTTTGTTAATTAATAAAATGATACCAAATCGTAAATTATTGGAAATTGATATACAGTGTGTCCCATTTAGAGGTGCCACCATTGGGATCTCGAGAACTGTAAGAGATACGATGTCGGTTAAATGGAACTTTTTGTGCGCCTTTGGGAGGCCATCTCAGATGTGCTTTTGTTTTTCCAAAAATTCTCATAGGGCACTAGATAATGACGAAAAACTGAATATTGTTGATTTTTTCTTTTTCAAATAACTTCTAATCTATTAATAATTGAGAAAAAAGTTTCAAATATAAAAGATAGATATTTTTATTAACTAATCATTGGCATGCGAAATAAATTTTTATATCCGTAAATTTTTGAGATATAACACAAACTTATATTTTTTTAAATGGAACCCATATCTGATTTTAGTCTCAAAAAAATAAATATTTTTTTCTCTTTTCAACGATGTAAGGGTTATTATGTTTTATATTTGTTTTGCCTTCAAAATTATTACTTTTTCCTTATTTTGTATTAAATTTACAATTATTTTGAAAATATTGGTAGATTTCTATTTGGAAATACTCCTTGTATTTAAATAATTTATTTCGTTAAACAATTTTGCTCAAAACTCGTATCAAATTAATTTTTATAAAATTTTGTATCAGGTCGCCCTTGGCACATCATAGTGTAATTTGTAATTGAGTCTAGAATGAAAATATTAAGTAATAAAGGCATAAAACAAATTATTTTGATCAAATACAATATAATTAATAAAAATAATAATGTTTTTTTGGGAAATAATAAGAAAATTCAGGAAAATAAAGAGAAAAATTAAATTTTAGGAGCAAAACAAATATAATACATAATAACCCTTACATCAATGAAAAGAGAAAAAAATAATAATTTTTTTGAGACTAAAATCAGATATGGGTTCCATTTAAAAAAATATAAGTTTGTGTTATATCTCGAAAATTTAAGGATATAAAAATTTATTTCTTAAGCCATTGGTTAGTTAACAAAAATATCTATCTTTTATATTTGAAACATTTTTCTCAATTACTAATAGTTTAGAAGTTATTTGAAAAAGAAAAAAATCAACAATATTCAGTTTTTCGTCATTATCTAGTGCCCTATGAGAATTTATGGAAAAACAAAATCACATCTGAGATGGCCTCCCAAAGGCGCACAAAAAGTTCCATTTGACCGACATCGTATCTCTTATAGTTCTCGAAATCCCAATGGTGGCACCTCTAAATGGGACACACTGTATAATGTTGATATATTGGATTTTTAGTTGTGTATTAAGCTTCATTTCCATCGAACGTTTTAATGCATAATGATTAGTGCATAAGGCTTAATGCAATTTATTAGGATACCATTTCCAGCTACTTTTTTTAGTGACTAAGGCTCGATATTTTCATCTCTGGTTAAACTGACGGTTAAGTTATAAGAACAATGTAACATCGAAAATTTGACATGTGTAATTTTTACAATTATTTAGGCTATAAATTGGTGCTGTTTTTCTTTTAACTGACAATTAAATTAATACGCTGTTTAACCGGAGATGAAAATGCAGGGTTTTTAAGCATTAATCCTTATGTACGCTGAAAATGGTAGTAAACGTTGCCACATGATAAACATTTTGGAAATAAGGCTTTATTCCCAATAATTTTAGCGTGATTCTCGCAGTATTTCAGGAGCAATCAATGCTTTATTAGAGTTTCTAGAATGACGAATAAAGTTCATGAAATAGTTAACAATAAAAAAGTGTTTCTCTTTTTTATTGCATGTTTTGTATAAAATTTAATAAAGCCACGTCATTGTCCATAAAATAGGTTAATATAAACCGGAATTTCATTCATTCAACAACAATCATGTTTGAATATCGAACGTTAACCTCATCAACAAATATAAAAGAAAAAGCTAATCATATTTCTAAAACTTGTAAAAAAGGTCACTATACTAGGCAGAGTGTCTAGGGCCTATGAACCTTTTAAGACTACGATTTTTTAAGTAGGTCCTACAATATTTCAATTAATAATGAATATCTACATAAGAAAACAGCAATTTTAAAATAAAATATTTAGAATAAAAGTGCGTAAGGCTTACAAAGGTCTTAAAACCGCCCTTCCGGTTGTAATTCGGGCAGCTTGGGTTCGATTTCAACCGACGTCAAAAACGTAAAATTACTTATAATTTTTTCTTTTGACAAAATTTTTATTAATTGGTCAAAAATTAATGAAATTTGAATATTTAAATTTCCGCCATGTATGACAGAATTACGCCGCACCAATAATGGCTGTACGCCCAATGAGGTGCGGGAGGCCACGTGACTTTGACAAGTGCTTGTGGGGCCCAACATGGTTGCCAAGAATACGGCTTGTGTACGTTGCCTGAGTTGCCAAATAAATTTGAGTGTAAAATTAATAAATAAAATTGTAAAGCTAGTTATTATTAATGAATATCATGTTGTTTTACTTTTTAACACATAAACTTAATTTTTTAAATATTTTTTAAAAATTATGCGACGTGTGCTGCCATCTACGATACAAAGATTTCTTGGCGCACTAAATTTGAAGAAAACAATCAGATGAAAGTTGAACGTCTTGTATATTAAACTTAATTTTTAAAATATACAAGACGTTCAACTTTCATCTGATTGTTTTCTTCAAATTTAGTGCGCCAAGAAATCTTTGTATCGTAGATGGCAGCACACGTCGCATAATTTTTAAAAAATATTTAAAAAATTAAGTTTATGTGTTAAAAAGTAAAACAACATGATATTCATTAATAATAACTAGCTTTACAATTTTATTTATTAATTTTACGCTCAAATTTATCTGGCAACACAGGCAACGTACACAAGCCGTATTCTTGGCAACCATGTTGGGCCCCACAAGCACTTGTCAAAGTCACGTGGCCTCCCGCACCTAATAGCAACGGCATGTGCGGGTAATTTAAACATGACAAATCATCTGTTTGACGTTTAAATAGTTTGGAGGTTAATATTTTAGTTTGTCTTTTTAATCTTATACGAGTACAAGCTAAATTAAAATCCTTCAAAGTCCTGCTTAATAAATCGAAATACGTAATAAAAGTAACAGAACCCACGTAAATTGAAAAAAATAAACGAGACAGATCGTACGCCATCTTCAGGCTACATTTTTAAATATGCTTCCCTTTCTCCAGTTCAAAATAATGACCTCACAAAAAATGTTCCTTTTTAATTTATAAAGAAACATGTGATTATTTTACATAAAATTTTACATACGTTTTCAACATAACATTAGGTATATAGTGATAGAAATTGGATTTTCATTACCCCGCAAGTAGCCCATTATTGCTATTTTCATTGTTCCGCTATTTTCTAATAACTTTTTTAAACTTTGATAGTCCGTTTCATACTTTTAATATAAATGATCAATTTTCTAATATGTTACATGGTGGAGGCCTCCATCATTTACTCAACATTCATTCAAGGTAACATCACTATAACTAAATAAAAATATGAAAAACTTACAGCTAAAGTTTTTCCAGAACCAGTCTGAGCAATTCCTACTAAATTACGTCCACTTAAAGCAATAGGCCAGCCCTGAGCTTGAATTGTGGTGGGTGTTGAATAACCTAACTTTTGTAATACTTGAGTTATAAAAGGAGGAAAATTTCCTTCTGCAAAATTTTGGATAGGATTTGGAATGTTTTTGCCCTGTTAAAAACCAAAATATATTTTCATGTTTATTACTTTCAAAAACGGACGAATATACCTTCACTGTAACTTCTCGAATCTTCCTGTATTCTAGAATTTCATCAGAAGTTCTATGGGTTACAGCTGAATGTGGAACATAAAAATCTTTTCGGAATGGTTGCAAGGTCTTCATATCCCATTTCATCTTTCGTAATTGCACGCCAAATTTGCCATTGCCTCTATTATTTTGAAACTGTTTTCCACCTCGCATAGATTCTCTTCCACCCCACCTTCCGCCCCTGTTCCGTCCGCGATCTTGGTACCTTATCCAAATATGAGCAAAAAATAACAAAAATGGCCTTGCAAATTAGTAATTACTGTAAAAATGTACAAACTAATCGGGTGATAGCATGAATGGTGATTAGATGACTACACTCTGTTTTTTAATTAGGATGAGTAAATGTGCACTGTTTTAACTCTGTCAACCGTTTATGGATTATTTGAGAAAAAAACTTCAAATAATAGTTATAGAAAACTTAATTGTACGCAACTTTTATTTGAAGTATTTTTCTCTAAAATAATCCATAAACGATTCTGCACATTTACTCAAAAAACACAGAATAGCTAGTGAACTCCTAAACACCATTCATGCTACCTTCCGTCGTGATTAACTTACGGATACAATGAATTATTTCTTGATGGGCGTGTCATTCTTTATAAATAATTCAGCAAGATTACTGCACAAGTCCCAAAGACTGCGCTTTCACAAAATTTTGTATTTATAAAGGTGGATTTTAAACGAGCGGAAATGCACGTATGATAATTTTTAAACAAATGGCTGCCAAGAATTTGACGTTTAGTTAAGGCCAAATGAATTTCATTGTAAATACACAAGTATTTATTGAAATTATATACTCCAAACATAAAGTACATACAGGTAAAGTAGTGCAATTACTTATTTACGTTAACTGATGTTCTAAACATTAATTACTTACATTTATTAGCTGGCGTGTTCTGCGACAAATCGAACTAACCAGGATCTGCAGCGGAACTGCACTTTGAGCGCGAAAATCAATATTTACACTTGATCCAAGATATTGTCACAATGTAAGTTATTGAATCATATATGAAAATTTCGTATAAATTATTCCTTATTTATAAATATTGATTGGCAGTTGTTTTATTAGCTCCATTGTTTCATGTTTCACACTGTCATTTGTTTATGAGTTTTTGATTAATTTTATATATTTTTAGGACGAAAATGATATGTAAAGATACTCTTCTTATCAAAAACTTACCTCCGGAATTATCAGACACAGAGAAAAAAGATCTTTTGACTCATTTTGGAGCAATAAATGTGAAAATCATAACCTCAAAATACAAACAAAAATCTAAAGCTTTTGTTAAGTTCGAATCGGAGGATATTGCTAAAAATGTAATGCTGAGGCTTCATCAAATGAACATTCTAGAATCTAGATTATGTGTCGAATACGCAGAACATGAATTAGGCTGCGATAAAATTCAAAATCCTTCTTTAAAGGATTTAGAAGATGGTACCAAACATTTTAACACATTTTTAAACAAATTAAATTCGTGGAACGTTGCGGTTTCTTTTCACCAACCCCCACCACCACATCTAAAATATCAGTACCCGAAACCAAACAGAGCAACTATTAATAATATTGCACATGCTTTGGCAGCTGTCCCGAAATTTTACACACAAGTACTTCATCTTATGAACAAAATGAATCTTCCGCCGCCATTTTCGAATATTCCTGATCCACCAGAAATTCAACAGAATTTCCAACAACAGCAGCAGCAAGTTCCTCCGCCACCTCCTCCGAAAAGTTCTTCAGAATCTGAATTGGAAAGCGATCCAGAAGAACAAAAATCTGTAGATATTATTCCATCAAAACGCACAAAACCACAGAAAAAAGCAGTTAAGAAACCCAAATTCATCAAACCACCAGAAATTGTTCCATCAGGGAAAACAACTCAAAATACGGAAGAAGTTTTTGAAAAAGTAGATTTGCAGAATAAAAAGAAAATAGAGCTGAAAGTATCCGAAAACTTAGAACCAAAACAAGACGTAGAGGAAGAAAATATTGAAGGTTTCGGAATCATGCATCAAAAGCCATCAACGCCGGAAGGAGATGAAAAAATGGAGGTGGATGACGATGAAACAGAAGAAAAAGTCATAACAGAAGAAGAATTAGCTGCGAACAGGATCTTACCAAAAGATTATGGTGTCTTGTCAGTATTTAAAAACTATCATGCCGGTGCTCCTAGTTGTCGTCTGTACATTAAAAACTTAGCCAAAAATGTAGATTTAAAAGATTTGCAATATATTTATAAGCGCTATAAAGTAAGTGAAGAAGAAGGTGATCAAGGTAATATGTTTGATATAAGATTGTTACAAGAAGGTAGAATGAAAGGACAAGCGTTTGTTACTTTACAAAATGTTAACCAGGCACAAAAGGCTATAAAGGAAACCAATGGGTATATTTTAAAAAATAAACCATTAGTTGTAGTGTTTGCTCGATCCGCTGTGCCTAAACCAAAACAAACTTAGCTATTTTGTAAACTGTTTTCAGTAAAAATAAATTTTTATATAAAAATCGTCTCATTATTATATTTTTAAAACGAACATAGGGATAATGTTTATGGGATGTGAAAAATATATGCACCCAATATATTTTTGGATTCTACTCGTCGCGCTGAGTCTAGCAGCCGCGCGATAAGTTGACAATGACACCACGCATTCTAGTCAATCTGAAAACATGAACTACAATTTCTTTGGCTTATGAATGATTTCCTTTTATACCAATTTTAAATGTTGATACAAGTGTTTTTCTTGTTGTAATATAATAATTACTACTAAATAGAAAACAACGTCAATAACGACTACTACTTTTCTAATATTCGTAACCCCCCATTTATTACATTTCGACCCGTCCAAGTACAAGTTTCTGAGTTTTAGATTCTCTGCATACAAGGTCAGTCTCAACTTAATCCGCGCCAGCTAAATTTTACGAAAAATAAAAAAAAATGTTTAAAATTGAAAATTTCAATGTTATCTCTATATAATTTTAATATGACTTTTCGCATTCAAACATGCCCTAACTTACTTAACAACTTCTAAAAGCAAAATGAGAGCATTCAACATACATATGCTAACTGAACATGTTCCTCATTTTTTCACTGAATGCATTTTTCACTAAAGACTGTTCACTGACCGTAAAAGTAATGTTCCTGTTATCACAGTTCCTGTTTACTTGTTTTCGCGCGCAATATTTAAATTCACTGATTTTTTTCTTCTGCTAGTAGAAATAATCTAATATTGTCATCCATTATTTGTGCAGCAAAACAAAATAACACTTTCTTAACATGTAAAGCACCGAAAATAAATTATTTGTGTTATTTGTTAACATAAATGAAAAAATTGTTTGAACCAAGTGAATCAGATTGAATGTGAAAAGTGCCTTCAGCAGAGACCTTGTTAGGTAACCGTTCGGACAAGTACAAGTACAATATTTCAAGATTGTGGAAAAAATCATGTTTAGCACACGTGAGCATGTCTTTTTCTCACTTGTTCAGTTGGTGCAACGCTTCCGCTCGTTCGGCCAATTTCCGGATGCGTGAGAAAAAGACATACTTTGCTCACTTGTACTAAAAATAGCTATTTATCTTAATCGTTATTTATTGAATAATATTTTAAGTACAAAATGTAGTGTCCAAAAATACATTAGCATCATCTAATTTGTCACATCCCATAGTGAATATCAGCCGAATATAGTAATTATTAAGTTATGTATTAATGCTCAATTCTTAAAAGTATAAATAAACGTTCAAGGAAGGGGGAAACTAAGGTAAGGATAAAAATGACACAATAGCCTTTCGACTATAATTTAAGAATTAGGTCAATAGGGAGAATCATATGTTCTAAATCTATATAAAATGTTGAGCTGTTGAACGATGTAATGTAATAGTAATTTAAAAATATTCAAATCCAGTCCTGTAATCCGCCAGGCGGATTCGGCGGATGGATTCTTATAGCACTAACTCCGCCTAGCGGTGCGTGCGCAAGTCAGTCAACATATGTGTATGTGTCTGTATACGTCAGAGCCGCGTCATCAAAGCGCTTCATAACTGCACAGAACAAGTGACTGTCGTGGCAGCTGAGCATAACGAACTTTTCATCAACAATGGAATTATTGACAGAACTAACAAACAATCAGTTTGCCATTTTAATCCCCGTGGCATTTGTTATCATGGTAGGGTTGGTATTCACCTTCGGATTCAAAAGACCTGTAGAACCGAATTTTGATAAACTCTCGCTGGTTGATGACCGGAAACCAGCTGGCAAAAAGCGCAAAAGCAAAGAAAAGGTAAATTTTTTCATTTATTTCTATTACAATTCATATGTATTATTTATAATCTGTTATTGAACTCAGTGTTATATCCGGTGGAATATTGCGCATTGTTTCTAATTTTTAATATCGTAACGGCTATGACAATGTGTAAATTTCACACGCAGGAACCAAAATTATTCAATTCGTTAGTTATAAATGAAACTTGCATAAATAACCGTTTTTATAATCATAATTTTCCCTTTGTTATATACGTGGACATAACCACGCATCTTAACATATGTTCAATCTATTAACTGAGATAAAAATAAATTTTGTACCCTGATTTTACAGCTATATGAATATAATAGTAACGTCATGTTCAGAGGCTCATAAATTTATTATTTAACCTTACAAGAATTACGCTTTGGCAAGCGTGAGTCAAATACATTGTTTTGGTCATATTTTTATTTAGGCCAAACCTACACATTACGTGTTCATAATGCAAGTAATGAAATAATTGTTATTGTTAAAGTTTTATTGTTCTGTATTTAAATTTTAAAACTCACCGGCAAAAAAAAAACGGACCACTTGAGTTTAATTTGTTCCATAAAGCAAAACCGTTTGCACATTCCTTTTACTCAATTTTTTGAGACAGAATTGATAGTCGCCATAGAAATTTTCAATTTTCGTTTGTTTTTCAGTTACAGGCTAAAACATCGACCTTTAAACTAATAGACGCAGCGTACGAGCAAAACGCTTGTCCCGCTATAACGGTGCAGACACAGTATCTCTATCCTTCAACAGTACGGAAGTTAAGAAAACGCGACAAAATAAAAAAAATGATTTGTCCCTAACTTGTTATACTTGGTGCATAATCGTTAAGAGTATAGATTTAATTTCTTTGTGCATAATTAGTTTTATTATATATTTTTAATACAATATATTATATACATATTATATTATAGGGAACAAGTAATAATTAATAAGAACTTACATATGAAATGACACAGCTGAACCGCGTACGTACTGCTGACTGCAAGAAATACACCGTTTCCCCATTATTTTGTCGCATACACACCTCACACCACATATACGTATGTGTTGATAGAAATAATTGTAAATGTTATCCAAAAAAGTAAATAATACACAAACAGTCACGAAACGTCAAATGTAGATTTTGACAACTATTTAGTGATAGAGAGCGATGTATAGAGGTTTACATATGGCTGAAAAAGATGTACAATGAGTACGAACGCATACGCAGTATACTTTAACTGAGAAATTCCGTGCTGTTGAAGGACAGAATATATATTTCTATCCTTTTATGTTGGAGCATTATTCTAACAAGAAAAGAATAGGAGACACTTGGTCCATTAGTTTAAAGGTCGATGGGCTAAAACTTGTTTTTTGTTATTTTGAAAATAACTTGTATCTCGCTTATTATGAAAGATACGGAAAAAAAACTTTTGAACAATTTTTATTCAGTATCTTATGTAGAAGAATGTAGTGGTATCATTTGAGTTGCGGTTTTTATGTATATGAAGCAGTAGAGTACATTAAAATTCAAGTTTCATAAGACATGGTTTTAGCGCACGTGCTTTTGTTAGAAACGAGCTGCTTGCCGCGAGTTTTCTAGGGGCAAGTGCGCTAAAATGTTTAATGAAACGTGTATTTTATATTATTTTTTGTAAAAAAATATTTAAAAATATTCTTTATTTATTTTTCTATATGATTATTGATTAGCCATATTTAATTCTCTATTTGATTGTTTGTAACGGTGATTGACATTTACTTATATTTAGTATGAGTTTAATAAAGTATATATTAAACAACCAAAACAGAATTTTTTTTAGTTGCAAGAAATATAGTTAAATAAAAACTAATTTCATATATGAAATTGTACTTTAGGTTTTAACAAACCAGACAAGTCGTAGTTTAATATAGTTTCCACATATGTAATAACTCAAATCTGAAAATATATGGACGGCAGTTTCTTTGCCGATCTACATATGTAATATCATTCTTCCATATTGGAAATATAAACTTACTATTTTTTTCATAATAGAAAACATCGGCAAATGGACATGCTACAAATGTAAGCGATAGCAAACAAGAAAAGTCACCAGCTAAAGAAGCTAAACGATCACCAATCAAAGACCAACCGTCAGAAACCGCTAAGCAACAGAAAGAAAAGAAACAAGAAACAAATGTTACCAAGCAGGCCGAGAAAAAAGTGAGGCCTACACAAACATTTGAAGAAGTGAAAAACAAGAAAAACCTGAAAAAGAATCACGAAAAACCTGTAGATTTCGATGATGGCAATTGGGAAACAGTCATTTCAAAAAGCGACAAGAAAAAGAAGCAGCAAGACTCCACCCCTCCTCCAAAGAAAGAAAAAGCTGCCAAGAAGGAAAAAAAGGAAGAATTAATCCTAGCACCGGTCGAGATTAACAAATCAGTCAAAGAAGAAGTCAACAAAGATCTGAAAGAGAAGATCAATAAAGAAAAGGTTGTAGAACAAGAACCCGAAAAAGAAATTGAAGTTGAGCTAATCCCAGCAGCTGAATTAAAAATAGAAGAAGACAACAAATCAAAGAAGAAATTGAAGAAAACTAAATCTGAATCCGAAGACGCACCAAAAGTTGAAAAACCTGTAAAGAAAGAACCACCCAAAAAAGAAGAACCCAAGAAAGAAGAACCCGTTAAACCTGATCCACCGAAAAAAGAAAAGAAACCCGAACCTTCTCCTAAGAAAGAAGAAGCACCCCCTCCCCCTATGGAAAACATCGCCCTGACGCAGGAACCAGCCAAGCCCGAACCCAAGAAGAAATCTGCCGCTGTTTTAGCTGCGGAGAATATGTTGAACGCTGAAAAAGCCTCAGAAACTGAGACTTCCAACAACGTAGCTTTTGACGAACTTGGAGGTCAGTGAAAATTATTTTCGACCTTTATATTTCCTTATCGCATTATTGTTTGAATTTTTTCAAATAATTGGAACAAATTCAATGTTATAATCTAATCTAATTGATAATAATTACAGTTTTAAGCATTACTTGCTTTTGAGATCCGTCTGAAAATATCACCAGTTATTATATTTAGAATTTAAACTAGTGAATCCCGTAATTTTATCTCCATTCAATGCCATATTGAAAGCTATTAAATTTTATATTTGCAAAATAGTTTTTCCTGGAATAATATTTTGTTATTGAAAGGAAAATTTATGTTTATTTGATAAAAAAACTCACTTATTACCTATAAACTTGGCGATAACCGTGTTACAAAGCTGAAAATAGACATCAAATTTACAAAAATTGTAATATTTAAATATGTAGATTACTTTCAGTATTAATAACTATTTCTCCGTGGTTAGCAACATTAGATAAGGAAATGCTTACTCGTAATTAAATTACTATTTTTTTCATTCAAATTTTATATTTATCTTTATCTTTTAAAAAATGTTTTGGTTGACTATTCATAAATTTTACAAAATGTAGATAAGTATGTAATATTAAATAAATACGTTTTTAATATATTCCGGAGAACTTGCTATGAATATGGATGTGGTTTTCAAGTTCCATAATACTCATTATAGTTATATTAGTATTTAATTAATTAAAATTCGTTGAAGTTTAAATGAAAACGCAACGGACCTGTTATTTTATTTCCGTAGCTTTTTTAAAAATATATTTGCGGTTAAATTTTCATATGATGTATAAAATAAGTGGGCCATCATTGCTGTTTATTTGAAGAAATAATTGATATATAAGTAAATATTCTGTTTCCAGCAAATTTATGGATGTAAAATTTAAAACAAGTGTATATAAAATAAGATAACATTTCTTTTAAAAATGAAATATATTAAAATAGTATTCGAAAGTTTTATGAAGAAATTCCTTATCGCCAAACAAAAAATGACTGAAAATAAACGAAATATTTAAATATAATCTATCTATAAATAAAAATGATATATGAAAATTTAATGACAAAACCGTTACTGAAAAAAATCTGTTGTGGCCAACACTATGCCTCCCGCCAGTACTTCTGATGATGCCATAATTGGCGATATTGTACAATAAAGTAAATGGGATTTACTTTTCTTGTGACACTAAACCGAGTGTTATTATTTTTTTTTTAACTTTTATTAATTTAAATGCATACCTACATATTGATTATTATATATAATTATTGATTTATTTACTATTACTATTTCCTTTTTAAAAGGTTTCTATTATTAATTTGAAATGATAGATTTTTTAGCAGTGACATTTATCTGTCAGTTACATACATTTGAAATACGAACCATGTAACTAAGGAATTGTATTTATCTTTACGAAATAGATTATTTTATATATTTATCTATAAAATATGTAGAAAAAGTATGAATGCATACCAGTGGAAAATTTAAAAATCTTTAATTTTTATAATAATATAATCGCGAAAAAATTACATTTAAAGGTATTTTTTGAAGAAAAATTATTGTGAGCTTCAAGTAAAGTGCCATTTACGGTTACTTGCTTTACACCAAAATCTAATGGCTTCTTTCCGTATTAATTTAAGGTAGAAGTACAAAGTTTTAGAATTTTCTTAATGATAGTATTTGAGAATATTCGAGTTAGAGCGTTGACAAAATCCATACACACACCAGTGTTATATAAAATACTTGCAAAAATGTATTTCAAATAGAAAATACAAAATACTAAACATAGGTATTTCATATGTTTGGTAAAATACAATAATTTTTTTAGTATTACAAATATACCAATATTTCAAATGCTTTCAAATACTTTTACTTTTAATAAATAAATATATCATCACGGCATATTACCCATTTCTGGGTGTGCCAGTATCTACAACACCTGTAGACATCGGTAATGATGACGATATATTTTACCGTGTGGGCGCTTACCAGGCGTCAGCTCACGGGCACTCATAGCTGGTGTGGAGAGTGCACCACAGGGGTCACTTTTGTGCCATTTAAAATTGGAAATATTTGGCGTCTGCCGGGATCGAACCCGATTCCCCCAGGTTTGCGACCAGACACTCAGGCACGCGGCCACGGGAAAATAAAAAAGATACGTTAGGGTATTGTAAAAATGTTTTTCGTATTCAACTTATTCGCATATTTTTATTAATATTAAAAGAAACTCCTACATTAACATAGGCAAGTGTTTATTTATTTAAGAAAAAAATTAGAGAATTATTCCATGTTATGTTACTACGAGACAACACATGACGGAGGGTTTCTATTTCAAATACCTAAATCTGTTTCAAATACTTGTGTATTTTAACTACAAAAATGTATTTCAAATTAAAAAATGTATTTCAAATATTGAAAAATAGTATTTCATACAAATAATAGTATTTTAATGTATTAAAATATAAAATACTTGTGAAAAGTATTTAAACTAAAAATAGAAAATTCTGTTATTTTCAAGTATTTCAAATAATTACTTAAAATATTTTATCTAATTCAAATACTTATTTCAATTACTTATATTTTAAATACTATACAACACTGACACACACGCATACACACATGATCGTAAAAATGTTAAAATCGGATTCTAGGGACCTTAAAACGAGATCATTTACCAAAATATCGTCATGCGATTTTTTGCACGATCCCTATACCTCACCAAGGGTAGCAAAAAATTCTGAAACTTTGTAATTTTACCTTATTTTAATATAGAAAGAAGCCATTAGATTTTGGTGTAAATCAGATAACCAGAAATGGCACTTTACTTGAAGCTCAAAATAGTTTTTCCTCCAAAAATATCTTTAAATATAATTTTTTCACGATTTATGTTATTATAAGAATTAAAGATTATTAAATTTTCTACAATTATGAGTTCATACTTTGTTTTATATTTATTTATAGATAAATGTATAAAATTTATTTTATACATCCCGAAGCCTATGTTTTAAAGATAAACACAATCCCTTAGTTACACAGTTTAGATTTCAAATGTATGTAACTGACAAATAAATGTTACTGTCAAAGAACCTATCATTTCAAATAATTAATGCCGACGTTTTAAAAAGAAAATTGTAATAGTAAATAAAACAATAGTTATATTATACGAATGCAAAGGAACATAATATAGTTTCCAGCATCAATAAATATGTAGGTTTGTATTTAAATTAATAAAAGTTAAAAAAAATAATAACACTCAGTTTATTTTCACAAGAAAAGTATATTTTTATTTTATTGTACAATTTCGCCAGTTGAGGCATATAAAAGTACTGGCGGGAGGTATAGTGCACAACAGATTTTTTATTGTATGTCAACATACTTGATCAGTGAAAATCTTTTAACGTTTTGCTAAAAATTAACCACCGCGTAGCAAAATAGACCCATATGTATTATTGTGTAATGATTTAACATTTGCAGATACATGGACGGAGGCCAAAGTGGCAAAAAAGAGCAAGAAGAAAGCTCGAAAGGATAATTGAATGCCACACCCCTAGCTTATTGCAATTGAACATAACAGATCCCTCCAGATTCGAGCGGCGTGGGCCTAACAAGATCAGCAGATGCAGAGCTACCGCAGCCGCAACGGCACCCCAGATTGCCCCCGGGGCTCCGCTCATGCCGTTCATCCGTCGATCGCGCGTCGCGAGTGTACACACAATCTTGCTGGTTGAGATGAGATCTCAGTAAATATAAAAGACTTAATTTAGGTTGTACTAACACTAGGGCGATAATTGACGACAATTCGCAAACTTGTTACCTACATTGGAATTACGTGCATTCCAAAACAAACGATTCAGTTTCAAATCAGTACAATATCTCGACATCAGAGGCAAAATTTAATCAGCAGCCTAACTTCGTGCCAAGGAAAAGACTTATTGAAATTTTGTGAAATTTATTTTTACAAAAATCTTTCCAATGATACACAGGGCCTTAATGTTATCAATCTCGTGGGGTATTGCAAAATAGAGTCAGCATATTTTTTAATATATATTTTTGCGATGAAACAGTTTAACAAACACTGTAGTATACGTCTTCCAAATTTGTTTGTTATTAAGTTTCAGTTCTCATCAATCATTGCATTCGTGTGATTTTAATTATTATACTCCTAAATAAAATACTTTTTCTACTCCCCTGCGTGAAGTGATTACTTCACGTATCAATTTTTATGTGTGAAGTTTGATTTTTCACGCACAGGTCATTATTTTAAATATTACAAACTGAATTGTATTTTAATAAACAATGCTGTTAAATATCCGTAACTTTGGTAACCATGGTTACACAACTCGATAATACAGAGGCTTTACGTTAAAAGAATGACAATGTGAAGAAAAAATATATTTTATTGCAAGGTCGTAGAAAAAGTATAGTATGTAACACGGGTGGTTTGCAACACTCGCCTTCGACTCGTGTCGCAATCTCCACCCTCATGTAAAAATTTCAGCTTTACACACTTGCCACATAATATACTATTTCCTACGACCGTGCGTAAAGTGCATAATTTACGCACTCTTTACAATGTGTAAAGTGACTCTTTTCAAGCACTACTGCGTGAAAAGTAAATGCATATACGTTTAATTTATAACATTTGATGCCTATACACCCACACTCAATATTATGAGAAATAGCATTTTTTATTTCGTGTTAATTTCCGCACTAGACCAAAAAAGTACTACTTTACACACTTGTTACATAAATATTTCCTACATCCGTGCGTAAAGAATGCACTTTACGCTTTCTTCACAATGTGTAAAGTATCACTTTTCAAACACTAGTGCTTGAAAAGTACTTTTCTAGCACTAGTGCGTGAAATATAAATACGTTGCTAGGCGTTTAATTTACTTGTCAACTAACACCAACAATATTCGAAGATGCCTATGCACCCACACTCAATATTATGAGAAATAGCATTAACATTTTGGTTGTAGGAAAAATATATGCAACCCGTGTGTAAATAGTATTTTTTACCTCGCGCAACTCGACTAAAAAAGTACAACTTTACACACTTATTACATAAATAACAATTCTGCGCTGATGACGTAAATGGCCACTCTATAAAATTTATCAGCTCGATTCACAAAAAGGTTTAAGCTAATCCTCATTTTTGGATTAGCGAATTCTACTCTAATTTTGACAGTTTATAAATTAAAATATAGTCTAATCTATTCCTAGTACCTCCCTTTATTGATAATATCTTGAAAATTAAATTTTAAATACCGGCATAGAATAGAATTCACTAATCCAAAAATGAGGATTAGCTTAAACTTTTTTATGAATCGGGCTGTATAAGTTTATTATCAATCTTTTCTACATTTGAATTAAAAAATAAAAGTTGCTGTAGTTACCTCTAAATTAAAGATATTTAATAAAATAAGAATTCAATTATTGATTTTCACATTTATTTTTATTTACTAATGAAATAAAAGTGAGAAAATGTAAGACAAGTATTTTATTTATGGAGTATAATTTTGCAATTATATTGTTTATTGTTTTTGTTTTGTTTGTGTGTGCAAAGAAATTTATTTAATAATAAGAAACATTCACTCTTCATTGGGTAAACATTTCGTTGCGTTTGTCTTCAATACATGGCAATAAATTTGTTTATTTGTAGCTATCACCCATGGTATATAATTAATTCCAACTCTGCTTTTTTCTTTCGTTAATTCATATAAGTTAAGGGATTCATATAAAACCGCGTATATTTACAAAGGGACACATAATAGACATTGCAGAACAAATGCAGTTTAATATGATGCATCGCCATAATGGATTTCGTTTGTTTTGAAATGATCTATAATACAAAACATTTAGATAAATATAAATTGTATGTGGATCGTGCTTCACAAGCTGTGAATATTTTTTTTATCGTGAAAAGTGTATATTAGTAATTAACTTCATAATTTTAAGCCTAGTTAATCAAATGCATATTTTTATTAAAAGTAACGTGTGGCATATATTAAAAATCAAATTATTTGCTTTATATTTGATTTTTCATATATGCTCAAAATCAAGGAGTCTTTAAAATCGAACAAAAATACAAAAAAAATAAATAAAAAATATATATATTGGAAAAGTGCAATATGGGATTTAGGCACGGATTAGATATAAAATGTTTTGTTGGGAGAACAATTTATGAATAGGGTACTATACCATAATCAAAATTTAACAATCTTAGCCTGTTTTACATTATACTATTTTCGTCTATTTTCATACTACATTTCTAGACAGATTTTTGATCGAGTTCCATTCAATTTCCATGCTATGAAGTCGTGTATAATCGGTAATCTTCGAAATGTATCGAATTTTAAATCAAAATAAATTAATACCAACCTAACAAATTTGTACAGTTAACTTTGTTTTTGAAATGGATAAAATATAAAAATAAGGAGTTACAAAAATTCATTTTAAATGTGTCTGTGTCATATTAGATATTTTATATTAATGTTCTTGAATTTTTATTTATAACCTCACACTTTGCAAAATAAATGACATATAACAAAAGTTGGTAACTGTTAATATCACGACTTCGCGCCTGCGCATTAACGATCTAGTATACTAGAATCTCGGATGAAAATTTCTGATTTACATTATGCTAGATTTGTCTAGAAATTTCTCGGATGGATCTCGTACTAGAATCTATACAAAAAAAGTATAATGTAAAACAGGCTTGGTGAAAATAATAAGTATTATACTTGCCATCAAATAATTATAGACTGGAGATTTCTACACTGTTGCCAATTCAGGGGCAATGTTGAAAATGCTAACCTATGAAGAAGCGGCAACACCGCTTGGCAAGAGACAGGGTGCGGAGAAGGGAAAAAGTCGAACATCAGTCCATAATCATTTGATGGCGAGTATAGTGAAAAAATAGTTATTTATGTATCAGGCACTGAAGTTTAACTTTTTGTTACGAAAGTGCATTTTATTTGCCAAGACTCGTGAGTCAAAAATTGAACTTCAGTGCAATTATTTGAAATCGAAAAATGGTCGTAGTGAAAGGAATATTTTTTTTTATAGGTTATATTTACATAACTGTCAGTCTGACACCCAAGGTTGTTAATCTCGGACATTAAAGTTATCGCAATGAACACTCAAAATTGTATGTCTTATATAGTGTGTTAAAAAAAAAATCCTAATTCGGAGTAGGCTACGAACAAAAAAACGAATGTCAATTTGAAAGTACATAATGGACCATTTGCATTGAGAATGAGACATCTATTGCAAATTTTTGAAACTTCAAATTGTATTCTCTACAAAGCGACCTCTACTGAACTACCAACAGTGACAGCTGTCACCGGCATCAGGTACATTTTTGTTTTCATTTTATTTGTTTTTGCACCCTGGGAAACAAAATGTATTCCAACCATGATTTTAGTAAAGACAAAAACACTTCTTATTTGGCAAAGAGAGAAAACAGATTGACATAAACAAATATGAAATTAGGTGATCATTATGCCTATCCTGTAACTCAGTGGTTTATTTTTAAAAATTTTATTCAGTAGATATTGATTTGACAACTAAAAATTCAATTTTTTGATATATGTCAGCATAAATGATTGGTTAAAAGTTTTAACCAGTTGTTAAAAATGAACCACGGAGTTACAGAATAGGCCCGCATATCACCAACGACATGCAAATAATTTCACAGGGCAGTTCGGATCGGACCTCTTACTCTAATCATGCGCACAACACCAGTGCAAATGGTCCATTGAATGTCAATTTGACACGAGATATTGTCAAAAATGTTATCTAAAGAAATCAAAGCTTTTCTTCTTGAATCCTTATTTTAGAAATAGAAATAAATTAGAAAACGGTGAATGGCAATATTCTATATCCTTCTTTATTATCTTTTCCCCTTAAAATTACATTTCACGATTAATTTTGAAAATTTGGCTTTTGAATTGAATAATGATCAGACATACGTTTTTGTGTTCATAGCCTACTCCGAATTAGGTTTTTTTCTGAACATACTGTAACAAACTTCTTCATCGGAATTATTTAATTCGTTCTTCTTGCACATATTTTTTGTCATTTTATGTACAAATATACTATTGTACATCTATCCAAATTATTTTATATCTACAATAATTATCAGAAGGTTGGCAACAATTCATTTGCATGATCGTCATATAATGGATTACTTTAGTGCCGATTTCTGAATTTTTAATGAAGATTTTTGTGCAATTTAGCGACGATTTCAAATAATTATTTTTCCACTCCCAATATCGTAAATAGACCAATAGGACATCTCCCCTGCATCCCTAAGAAGCTCTCTTACGTCCCTATTTTGTGAAATACCAATATTTAGATATTTTTGAATTTAAGTTCTTTCAAATTGTTCTCATTTCGTAAATATTTCTATTTAAAGGTTACCATTGACTTGTTAAATGTGGGAGATGACAGCGTTTTTCTTCTTAAATTTTCCATGGAATCCTTTGTTTCAATGTATCAATTTTCAACTGTATTCCCTGACATTTTTGGCAATAAAATTGAACAAATTTGTAAAAAATAAATCATCGGAAGTGGAAAAATATGTATACATATATAACTCGAGAGGTAAATATCTTTGACCAATTTTGGACTTGCTTCGTCGCGGTTTTTACTAAAATTCTTAATTCATCCTATTCTTCAAGAAAAAAAAAAAAAAAAATTGCATAGAACCCTATTGGGCATATACTCTATTCGCTGAGACGAGAGAATGTGGAACTAATTCTTAACAGAAACAAGTCATTCTATTGGTTCGGCTCCAAAATTATCATCTTTTGACCAATAGAAGGCCTTGTCTCTGTTCAAGAATTAGTTCTACATTCTCTCGTCTATAGTGAAATTGCTTTTAGGCTCCTTGTAAACGAAAATTCGTTTTGCGTTACCATAATACAAATCAATGAGCTAAAAGTATCTGGTTCAATGTTGACGCGTTTCTTGTGTGCTTGAGCTATCACAAGTCGAAATGGGTGTGAATTGTGATTTGAAAAATATGTGAATATTTTAAATATGCAATAGGATATATGTTTAGTCTTTTTTACCTATATGTATTAGTGTATACGTTAAACAGAGACAAGTTTATTATTTTCTTTTTTTTATTGTTACATGACATTCAATAATTGTAAAATCGAGCTTAGCTCCCAATTCACCTTGTAAATAACTACATATGGAAAGTAATATATTAATTTTCTTTAAATACTTTGTATTTTGAGGTCAATGGAATGTTATCATTTGGGGACCATTTTCAAATAAATCTGATGAAAATACAATGGACATTTTTCAGTTATTACCATTTATCAAGCATACTAACACATTTCTGGCGTAATCGTCAGCCAAAATGTTTTTCAAATCTTGTAAGTCGTCGTGCTTTCTTCTTTTGATTTTAAGTTTTTGTTGATGAAGCTGATCAAATGCATCTAGGGAACATGGGGTAACATCAAGAATTTGCCTTTGTGGTAAGATTACCCAATCACCAGTAAATCATAACTTGAAATAAACCTTACCAACTGCATCATATTTAATGGCCCGAATATTTAAATCCTAAATTTTCATAAATATTAATTAAAAAATATATTAACAGGTATGTATGGGTCGTTCGTAATTAATTAAATTATTAACAGTCATTAATATTAAGATATAATAATGATGAAATAGTAGCTCCGAATCCGAATGATAAATGATGAATCCATAAAAAATATTCTTTTTGTATTCGTAAATAGTAAAATTCTTTTCGATATTTTATTTACTAAAACTTGGCAATTTTACGATATAAATACGTTTAAATTTCATTCAGCTTTTCTTCTTTTAAATTATTAAAAAATCTTTCCGAACACATAATACGCTAGGATTAATCCCTTTTTAGTTTTCGTTCATTCGTTCTGTAATATTTTATTAGTTCCAACGTTTCGGCACCATTAACTGATGCCTTCTGCAGGGAAACTGACAAATAAATTACAACGAGACAAAAGCAAAAACAAGTAATAAAAGTAACATTAAAAGTACATAAATGTTACCTATTTGGGAAGTATACAATTTACTAGACATTATGCATTCCCGGCAATAACTAGGACGGCGAACATGCATCTTCTGAGGAAAACTCTTCTTTTGCCAGAGGAAAAACCTTCCGCAAAAACTGGCAGAGAAGTGATCTGCATAACCCATAGGCGTCTTTTCGGTAGCGAAATACCGCAGCCCGCAGCCGTACTCTTTATTAACAGATGTTCGGTAAAGTCTAGATAAAATTGTATACATATTACAATATATTTAAAATTGGAAGCCATGCGCGATTAAGTTCTAAACCGTCACAATTATTGAGATTAACGTTGGAACTTATAAAATATTGCAGAATGAAAACTAAAAACGTTGTATTTTTCTTTTGTTAATAAAATAATAATTTATTTCTTTTTATACAAAAACAATAAAATATTTTAGGAAATTTATTTCCAAAAATACAAGAATTTTGTAAGTATATACGTATTTTAGCAAATTACTGTACATGCCATTTCCTTATATTCTTGAAAGTCAGCGACAAGCATAAACAGTATAATTGTTAATAGCGTTGTGTGCTATATGTAACACGTTTGTTCAAACCTTGTTTATCACGCGTTAAGAAATGGCTGTGGTTCATTTTTGATGCTTGAAGATCAGCGTAAATATTAAAAACATATCCCTTAAATCGTTTAATAACAAGTGCAGTGATATTGAAGGGCATAAACTGAATTGATTTGAACTTTTCAAATGGAGCAACTCTGTCACGGAACGTCCAGGATTGCAGAACAGATATTTCAATTTGCTACAAAGGTAGGTGACCTACTTTTTCTGTACTGCGTATATTGCAATTATATTTATAATTAATATATTATATAATAATCTGACAAATTCATAAACAATTTCTTTAATTATCTATAATTTACTGAAACGGCGGTTGTGGACTATTACCATTACCAAATACATTTTTTATTATTTGATGATTTACGATGTCTGTGGACAATTTTGATGTTATTTAATAAATAATACAGGGATAACATGCGTTTCGGGTTCTGGTTAAAAAAAAGTGGGTTCAGAACGGTTTTCGGATCGGTTCGGTTCAGTTCGGTTTCTTGTCCCTGATTGTAACCTATGCAGCACTTAGGTTATTGAAAAGTAGTAGAAGAGTGGTTTTTCAATAATCTTTATTAATAAAATATACTTATATACAATTATAAACATATATTTAAATAAAATCAAAAGTAATTTAAGCGGTAACTCTTTGAGCATCTAACCAAACACCCCCTTTTGATGACGAAATAAAATTATTAGGATCCATAACAAGAGGTTCTTGAGTCTTTTTATTTAATATAAATTTATAATTTTTTAGAAGTACGGTTAATCCTACTTTTACCTGCATTAAACCAAATCTCATTCCTATACATATTCTCGGACCTTCACCAAAAGGTATATAAGACATTGGGGGCCTTTTAGCTTTTTCAGCTTCGCTAAATCTCTCTGGATCAAATTTTTCTGGATCTGGATAAATCTCTGGGTCTGTATGGACGCCAAGAACGGAAATAACAAGGTTATCGCCTTTACGGATAGTATATTTTGAATTTGGAAGTCGATAATCCTCATTGCATATACGGTTCAAGAAAGCCAAAGGTGGATGTTTTCGAAGTGTTTCTGTAAAATAAACAATATTAGTTGCATGAACTAAAAATTCATACATTCAACAATTATCCTGCATCACACATATCTTTTCAAACACAGTTCTCCTATTCCATTCTCTTGAAAATTTTGCTTTCGCGACATACTATACCTACCTTATTAATTATTAATTATTTTATTATTCTTGCATATTATAAAAATTAGTAAAAAAAATAATTATTTCAGTTTAATATTAATTAATATGAAAAGATTTCCAAATGGCAGCGTAGTACAATGGTTAGCATTACTGCTTTTGAATTATCAAATTGGGGTTCGATTCTATACCATGCAAATTTTACATTTTTCTACAAAGTTATTGAACTTTATAAAATATATCTTCTGTTTCTTATTACAGTCATTTAGAAATAATAACAACACTGTAAAGTTAAAAAAAAAAAAATCAGCAGATGAGAAAGCAAAACTCCCATACCAGGTTGTAGAAACGTTAGTCAACGCCTTGTTCAATTAAAGGTTTATTAAAACGAACAAATTCGAATCAGTTTCCTTGTTCTTATGACTTTTAAATCATTGCTGTCAAAAAAACGCATTGCGTTTATTCGTTTTGATGAACAAGGCGTTGATTAACGTTTCTGCAACCGGGCACCAATGAAATAGAATGAAAATAAACAAAAGTAACTAATTGTTTCATTTGTTACATAATAATTTAAATTTTTTTTCAGCCCCATAAATTAATAATTAATGTTTCATTCATGTGTAAAACAAAAAATTTAGACATATAATACAACATAAGCTAATTAAGAATAAAGATGAGACTATATATAAGTTTCCATTTAGAAAATATTGTTTGTGTTCTTAAATCTCAACAATAGGTTAGTTGCATAAAATTATGTGCCTTCTAACAGGGATGATGATTATCACAAAATAATTACCATTAATGCATTTCTCCAAGTAAGGCATATCCATGATAGCATCGTAACATAATTGATTGTCATATTTTTTCAAAACTCTTACAATTTCTTCACGAAGTTTTTCTTGAACATCAAGATTTTTGACAAGTTCGTATAAACAGAACGTCATGGTACTTGCAGATGTCTCATAACCACCTTGGAAGATCACGAAACATTGGGCAGCAATTTGTTCAATTGTTAACCTTTTTGTTCCATCAGTCTAACATAAAAAATTTAATTAGGTACAGAATTCAATTTAAAACACAAATATGTAAATATTACCGGTTCTGTATTCTTGAGCTGAATTAAGAGTTGCAAAAAATCTTTTCTGCAGACATTATTTTTCTCTCTATATTCTACAGTGTCTTTTACAACACCCATGAAGAAATCGTTCAATTCTTCATTAATACCCTTAATTTTAAAGAATCTTAATAGTTTAGGTACAAAAATTATACAAACTATTCGAAATTTATCAATGAGCCTCTTAGGTTCGAAAAATAGTGTACCATACTTTCTGAAATCTGTATTTGGGTCCTTTAAGGAATTACAGTCTAAACCAAAAGCACAGCTTCCAATGACATCGGTGGTAAATCTTGCTAAGATATCTTTAATATTTAAAGGATCGCCGTGTTTGGAACTTTCATTTAAGATGTTATTTAATTCATCTGAAGTAGCTACTAAAGTATTGAACATCATCTTCATATTTGCTGAAGTAAAGGTCGGCGTAACTTTAGCTCTTAAGTTTTTCCATTTTTGTCCTCCAAGTGAAAACAAATGTGCTGTTAAAGGGTCAATTTCTTCATCAGCAAATGTTCCTCTATCAATGAAACTATTAAATTCTTTAACTAAAACTTGTTTGATTATGTCCAAGTCCAGCAACATCAATTCGGGACGGCCCATGAAGTAATAACCTCCAACAGGTGCATTTCTCGCTTTAAATTCTCGATGTATTTTAAGAAATGTTGTTGCCATGGATTCTTGGCGCAACACAACGCCTTTCATATTTCCGAATGGAAAAGTAGGCTCAAGTTGAGTGATATTGTTACTAACCCAATATTGGTATTTATATTTAAAGTAAACGTAGATGGTAGTAACAAGTATTACAGATGCTAATAAAAGGTCGGTGAGAAAGGAGTCGAAATACACCCCCATTTTGAAGAACTAAAACAAAAAGTAATTGGACTAAGTAAAATGTTAATAACAATTAAAGGTAAAAAATGAAAAAAGAGTTTCCTAATGAAAACATAAAATAACTATGTTATAATAGCAAATTTCATGTACTTTTTAAATATGAACAAATATACCAGGTGTTTATTTTTTTTTTCAAACATAAGAAATTCATGCTAAAATTTTGATTTGGCGACATCTCTTTCTTTACTTATTAATATAAGAACAAGTGTAATGAACAGAATGAAAAACTGCATCGAATGAGTATTGAGTACCAAAAGTTTGTTGTTCAATTATTTCTTATGTATGAGTTAGAAACAAAAGAAAATATACAATTTAAGGCAATTATCTGAGTGCCATGAAAAAAAAAATATATACATATATTTGTTGCTTCTGCCATATCAGACAGATTTCATATATCTATTAATTTTATTCTTATTAAATTTTGGTGCTGCGGTACCTCGTGTTTCAGTAAGTTTTCAGAAGTTTTTTTTCTTCTTAATATTCTAAAAATAATAAAATAAAATAAATGTCAAATCTGTCAGATGTCAGAAACAACAAAAATAATTGTTATTTTTGCTTCAAATCGTGTATTTTATTTTGCTTGTAACTCGTACATAAGATAAAATTGAAATTGAACAAAGCAAGCTTGGTACTCGTGGATGCGTTTTTCAGTTTGAACATTTTGCTTCATTACACTTTTGGTCTAAAGTTGCTAACAATTACTCGAAAACCGGAATTATTAATATTAAGCTACCTCTGAAATTATGTAGAGAGATTAATGTACTATAAATTATGTTAGGTAGCTGAATTTACTAAAATTAATAACAACCGAGATAAAAGGTGTACCCATTTTTACAAACACTATGACCGGTAGTATTTACTCAAAATTTTAGTCAGCCTGACTAACTAATTACCATGGTTACCATTTAGAAATACATTGGTGTGATTAAAAAATAAATTAATTTGTTACTTTAGTCAAGGATTAAAAGTAAATACTCTCGGTCAATAAGTTTATACATCACGCACTGTAAATAAATGGCTTATATGTCGATTTTAATTTAAATAAACTAACCTAAACTTAAATGTTATTATAAAAAAAATCAATTAAATTATAATCATATTTATTACAAGGTTTGATTTAAGGCCTATTTATAATACAGTAAAGTTAAACGCAACGCAACGGCGCAAAGTGACTGCATGCTAAGGCAAACACAAAATCTGTGATTTATAATAAACGCCAAAGATAGCACTTCTAACCAGTCAATAAAATTCGGTATATTTCTTTGAAAATAGGCTCACTTTTATTTATTATCTTTATATGACATACAACATAAGTGTAAATAAGGTAAGTATATAAAATAATTGAAATAGAAATGGACAGTGACGAAAATATAGTATTTATTTTGTAGTTGTGACAATAGACACTTACAAAATTGCAATTTATAGGAGTAACAGTAAAGCATAGAAATCAAGGTTGCTATGCCCAAGTAACACTGACCAACGGTCGACCTAAAAGTGACGTCGATTTTAGGTCGAATTTACGTCATATACGGCCGTCTAATTAGACGTCTATGCGACGTCATTGTGACGTTGATTTTTGGTCGAAAATAGGTCTACTTAGACGTCTAATCAGACGTCTATACGACGTCACTGTGACGTTGATTTTTGGTCAAAAATTGGTCTATTTAGACGTCTAATTAGACGTCTATGCGACGTCACTGTGACGTTGTTTTTCGGTCAAAAATAGGTCTATTTAGACGTCTAATCAGACGTCTATACGACGTCACTGTGACGTCTGTTTTTGGTCTGAAATAGGACTTTTTAGACGTCAACTTATTTGGTCGTAATTAAGTCTATTTAAACCTTTTTCAGACGTCTAATTTGATGTCTTTATACATTTTGTTTATTTTTACTTTATTTATAATATTATTAAAAATATAAAACAATATATTGTTTACTATAATTATTTTTAAAATTCGAATAAATATAATATAAAACTTATTTTATACATATATGTATAATATATATTTTTATTTATGTATCGCCATCACCTAAAACTACGAATAGAAGTAAATTTGGCACACCCAGAAATGGGTAATAAGCCGTGGTAATATTTATACTTTATTTATTTAAAACATAATATATGTTTACATATTTAATTATAAATGTGAAGCAGAAAAAAATTATGTTATATTTTTTGGTATAAATGGACATTTTAATTTTCAACATTTTAAACAAAACCTAGTAATGACAAGACAAACTTTTAACAAATGTTTATAATAAAAAAGCAAATGTATAAACAAAGGGAAATATACATTTTGTAACTTTGGTAGATCTTGGGGTCTTCAGTAGTGATCTAACATCCTTTGGAATGTTGTTGTGATATCTAAGAATAAATAATAATTTATTTACTGAAGATTGAGTAATATTTTCTTCAACTGCCCATTTTCTTATATCGTACAATATATTATTGTTCTCATTATTCTTTTTGTGCACAACCGATTTTAAAGGCAAAATTTCTATAAGGAAAAAAGAAATATATTCATTAAGAATATAACTAACATTTAGTAGGTATAGTATAAGGACCCAGCTGTGCATGTTTCAATTCACTTGGAATGAAGGGTTTTTGTCATTTAATTTATCGGCATATAGTAAATATAAATACTGAGAAAAACCAATTGTAAACAGTACTAAAAACTATTACTATCATCCAATTGCCACAAAACGAAAATGTAATACATGACTTTTGAATTTTCCGCCCTAATTTCCGATGTTTTTCGTTCCACGCCCTTCAGACATCACTACATGTATATAATATTAATTTCCTTTCTTTTTATGAAGTATTATTTAGCTTCAACCTAATAATAAATGAATTATAATATTTTCCCGGAATCACTTAAATTATTTAAAAATTATTCATAAATTCTCAATTTTATGACATTTTGACAATTGTATTAAAAAATAAAAACAATAAAAAAAGTCAGATTGTGTATCCATGGTGAAAATTTCCATTACAGTACTCAAGAGTCAGGTAAAATTTTACATGACGTATAATACTGTAAATATGAATTTTCAAAACTCAAGATCGCCATGAAATTTTTTGACAGTTAAGGGAAATATGTATGTTGTATAGACGCACCCTCTGAAATTTTTGACATGTCACAGACGCTTGTAGAAGCTATAATGGCTGCGCTGCAGTCAAGTGAAAAATATATTAGAATACTAATAATTACCATGGGAGAATATTGAAAATAAAATTTCATAATACGAACATTGAAAATTTAGTATAGGTATTGTAAGTAGATCGAATTGTGGTTGTATTACATATTACATTTATTTTTTTATAGCTATGGCAAGATATGAAAGCAAGTGGCTCTATGAGGAATATAAACAAGGAATGGCTAACTGTGAACTATGCACGACAATGGGCGAATAATTACAAAAATAATTTATTGTTTTATAGATATAACAAAATGCATTATTTAATTAATTTATATTTTTCGTGAATATTTATCTTTTTCAAAAATACTTTTTATGTTTAATATTTTATTGTAGGTTTATTGTTTTACTTTATTTAATATTTTCTAATTAATGTTTTATATTATAGAGTATAAATAAAACTTTAGAATTAAATTATTTATTTTTCGTAGTAATTTTTCCCGACCATCATTTATGTTTATATCATAGAAATGACGTCGAAACAACGTATTAAAATGATGTCTAAACAACGTCTTGAAATGACGTCGACACAACGTCTTAAAATGACGTGGAAACAACGTCAAAAATGACGTCGACACAACGTCTTAAAATGACGTCGAAACAACGTCTAAAAATGACGTCGAAACAACGTCTAAAAATGACGTCGCACAGCTCCACGCTGAGACGTGGTCAGGACGTCTATATGACGGAATTTCAGACGTCGTAGTGACGTCGATTTTAGGTCATTTGTGTTACTTGGGTGGTTACCACGTCCAAACAAAGACCTGTCATCAGCCGTAGATTCTACACTCTAGCCATCGTTTTGGTTGAATAATCGAATGATCTTCAATATTATAAAAAAAAACAGTTGCCCCAGACACATCTTTTGGTTTTAAACTCATTTTTATTAAACACAACGTACAAATCACAATAAAGAATTAGGTTTAACACTGAATAACAGATACGAACACAATGACAGATAGGAACAAGGAACGGGACGTAAGACAACGAGAGGAGGTTTGTTTGCATGCATGATCTTCTATCTCTCTCTTGCAGTGACGTCAATTTTGTAAGTGTCTATTCACGAACATGCCATAATTCAGATTTTTTATAGTAAAATCGAAACACTGAATACTGACTGGCTAGCGATAAAACAATAAGGAAGACAGATGAGAGTTGGTTATCTTATGCGTTGCGCGTTTATTGCGTTGCTGATTGTAGCACTGCGATACTTTTCATTATAAATCAGCAGAAAGCAAAACCATGTGCTCATGTTTTGCGTTAGGTACCTTACTTTAAGTACGTTACCGCTTGCGTTACTTCATTATAAATAGGCCTTTAGTGTTGCCACTGCACAAAATAATCAACATATAACAGTTATGTTTCCAGGAAGTATGGGAAATTAATGAATCTGAAACGAATACAAGTTCTCGAATCTTTTTAATTTTTTCGCATATTATTTACTACTTCAGCGGATAGACATGGTTATTTTTGAGCTATTATATTTGCAACACAAAAATGTTTTAATTATTACCCGCACTAGTGCAGGAATTGGCTATTTTCCCACTTATTTTGATTTTAAAACCACGTATTTTTGGCACGATTGTTTATACCTTCAAAATGACAAGTAACAACAGGGACAATCATAAAACTATCAACTGTCTGACGGTCGTAGGAAGGGTGATCGCGGAAGAATTAAAATAAACGTAAATAATTGATTTCTGCTTCTATGAAGAGTGAAATATGAATTCATAATTCACGACAATAAATTATAGTATGTGATAATTAATTGAAAAAATTAAAATAATGGAGATATATTTTTACAGGAGTGGAAAAAAGCTGTTTTTTATTACATTATTACTAGTTTTTAATATCCTTTTCCTCGAAATAATTGTTATACAACCCTATACAATGTTTATATTGTCGAAATTAGAAAAAATCTCTATTTAAAGAAGTAAAAAATTATGTAGGATACCATTTTAAAAAAATATAGAATTTTGTTGTACTGTTTGAGAACCACTGGTTGAATTTTCGGTTTGTTATTACTGATAAATTAGCCCCTTATTCTTGATCATTTTTTGTTTTTTACCTCCCGCTACCCTAGGTAAGGGAGATATAGGGATCGTGCTAAAAATCGGATATAGAGATTTTAGTGAATAAGCACGTTTTGATGTTCCCAGAATCCGATTTTAACATTTTTATAATGTTGTCTGTAGGTATGTATGTGTGTGTTTGTGTGTGTGTGGATCATGTGGACACGATTACTCAAAAACTATCAATAAGAAAAATTTGAAATTTTGTATACCCATTCTATACTAATGTGGGAAGAGCTCATTAGTTTTCAGTGATTATCGGATAACCGGAAGTATCATTTATACAAGCTTTTAACAGTTTTTCTTGTAAAAAATACATTGAATATAATTTTTTAGCAACTTTTACCAATACTAATTGAATATAATGGCACAATCTTCAATTCTACGATAATAGAATTTAGTAAATAACTTGAAATAACTTTATATTATATTATAAAATCATTTATTTTTGTACATCATTTTGCCTCTGCGTCAAACAAAAACAATACTTTAATAACAAATTTGACATATTTAAACAAATGTCACTGTCACGAAGCAATTTTCATTAAAATTAATAATGAAACCGTGTTAAGAAGAATTTAGTAGTTAAAATATGATTCTAATGAAATTAAGGTTTGTAAAAATAATATATTTTCCATCATACATAAATATTAGATATACAGGATAATTCGATTTAAGTTTGATGTTTGCAGCATTATATATCAAACAGCTCTCAATAAGAACGTGATTTCAAAGTGTCAAATAATAGTTTGCAACTACACATTTACGAAATGGATAATGCACGGCGAAGAATTTACACAGATTGCGTTTTAGAGCATAAGGAAGTTGGTGATGATTTTGACAATAATGTGTGTGTGACGATTTTTCCTTAAAATATATTAATAATCCAAAACTTCGTAAAGGTGGTATTTAATACTCTTATATAATTTGAAACAACATATTAGATTTTGACTATATATGATAAACCGGATGTAGTACTTAATTTGAAGCTCTAACAGATTTTTCAGGAAAAACATAATAAAATATAATCCAAAATTTCGTATTACAAACTTTTCTATTTATTGGAACAACAAAGTAGATTTTGTATACACACGATCAATCGGAAGTGAAACTTTACTTAAAGCTCATTGCTATTTTAAACATGGAATTGGCAGGAGGTCATGTGCTGGCCACATCAGATTTTTAGTCATTAGTTCGCCCAAAAAAGAACTGGTAGTTTTAAAGGAAATATCCTGTATAAACTAACTTATTTATTCATACTTACTTGTTTTTGTAGAGTAAGTAACTTTTAATTAATTATTTGTTCTAATTCACAGTCAACTTGACACTGAGATTAGAATTGATCGAACGTCTTATATATGACCGTGACAATCCTTGAATGGCGATAAATTTCGAGAGCACGTGTAAATAAGAAATCATCTTGTAATGATGATTTGTAATAACAGCAAGCGATATCAAACGTACAAATTTTTAACGATGTAATGTAAATGTAATAAACAAATCGTATTTGAAAAGAAAGAGTGCTTCAACTATGGTTACTAGTACTCGGTACAGTATTTACATGGATTTATACATAGTAATTGTTAGTACATAAGTTGCATATTTATGTATATGTTTATGAATAGTATATTTTGTTATATGTGTGCGTAAATGTCTTTGCAGAATTCTACGGTGTTGCTTAAATTGTTGGTCAGGTTCCAGTACTTTTCTCATTCATCATATATGTCTCTGCGATGAAAGAGTTTAACAATATAAAATATGAACTAAATAATTTAGTTCATTTTTCATATTTTTATGCACCGCTCATACACGGTTAAAGATAGAATAACTCACGATAAAAGTCTATATTCAGCATAAAATTCTTTTTTACTTCATCGGATCTTGAGTTACAGACGTTTGAAGTTACATTCATCGATTTTTTTTGTGTATTTTCAATAATACAAAATTTCGATGAAAAATCATAACTTCAAATATGTGTAACTCACGATCCGATGAAGTAAAAAATTCATGCCTGACATGAAAAGAAAGAGAAATATTTTAACTTCATCGGATCTCGAGTTACAGACGATGAATGTACATGATTTCGTATTATTGAAAATACACTAATTTTTGATGAATAGTCATGTAACATCAAAGTCTGTAACTCAAGATCCGATGAAGTAAAAAAATCATGCCTGACCTGAAAAGAAAGAGAATTTCATGTTGAATATAGACTTTCATCGTCCGTTATTCTATCTTTAACCGAGTATGAGCGGTGCATAAAAATATGAAAAATGAACTAAATTATTTAGTTCATATTTTACATTTTCATGCACCACTCACATTCGGTTAAAGATATAGAGTAACGAACGATGAAAGTCTATATTCAGCATGGAATTCTCTTTCTTTCCATGTCAGGCACGATTTTTTTAATTCATCGGATCTCGAGGTACAGACGTTTGAAATGACATAAATTTTCATCGAAATTTTGTCTTATTGAAAATACACAAAATTTTTATGTAATTTTTTACTTCATCGGAACTCGAGTTACAGACGTTTGAATTTACATGATTTTTCATTGAAATTTCGTATTATTGGTAATACACAAATTTTCGATGAACAATCATGTAACTTAAAACGTCTGTAACTCAAGATCCGATGAAGTAAAAAAATCATGACTGATATGAAAAGAAAGAGAATTTCATGCTGAATATAGACTTTTATCGTCCGTTATTCTATCTTTAACTGTGTATGAGCGGTGCATAAAAATATGAAAAATGAACTAAATTAATTAGTTCATATTTTATTCTCTTTCTTTTCATGTCAGGCATGAGTTTTTTATTTCATCGGATCTTGAGTTATACACGTTTGAAGTTACATTTATCGATTTATGTATTTTCAATAATACAAAACCGTGTATGAGTGACGCATGAATTTTCGATCTTTTTTCCTCATTTCAAAAATATCTCGTCGTATTTATTATCATTGTTCATCTTGATATAGAAGTCTTAAATACTAAAATTGAAAATTTTGGGTTATATTTTAATATAGTTTTTCATTAAAAACTGTTATGGGCTTCAAATAAAGTACCACTTCTGGTTATCCAATTTTACCCAATCTACTTTTTTATATTAGTAAAGAAATCTTAAATACAGAAAATAGAAATTATTGGAAGTTTGATATGAGTTATCGTGGACGAAAAAAACTTCACACACACACAGATATCATTGTAAAAATTGCAAAAACGTGTTGTGGGGACCCTAATTCGTGCTTATTCACTGAAAACTCACTATTGAATTTTTGGACCGAAAACATTACCTCTCTTACTTACAGCATGACGGGAGGTAAAAATATCGAAAATGAGACACCTGTACATCGAATCGAAACTATTCATTTACTACATTGTAAAGCTGTTTGTAAATTTCCTAAAAATGGACATAGTTTCGCGTATGTAATCTTTATATAAGATGACAAATATACTATAATCTATCGTATAAAATACATTAATTTAATATTAAATACCTATTTTATACAAATAACTACATATCTACATTAATTTATAAAACTTTATAACATCGTTTAATTTTTCTATATTCAAATAAACTTACTGAAATAGAACTGAACTGCATATGGTAATTTTAATGTCAAGGTAAATTTAGCAAATACAGCGTGTTTTTTTAAGCCTGATAGAACTTCAAATTGTAAAAAGTAACACAAAAAATTAGATTTTAATCAAAATTTTTTGTTTATTTGAAAGATCAATGCATGGCATTTTAACATTTGAAAAGGATTTCGGGCATATGGCCACCGCGGCTGTTCTTGACGAAGCGCATTCTGAACGTCCAATTTTGAGCCACTTTTTCGAGCACTGCTGGCCGTATGTCACGAATAACATGAACAATGTTGGCCTCCAAGGCGTCAATTGTTGCTGGTTTATCAGCATAAACCAGTGACTTCACGTAGCCCCACAGGAAATAATCGAGAGTTGTCAAATCATACGACCTTGGAGGCCAATTGACAGGCCCATTTCTCGAAATCAACTTATCGCCAAATTTTGATTTCAATAAGTCGATGGTTGCGGTCGCTGTATGGCACTTAGCGCCATCCTGTTGAAAGCACATCTCGTCCGGAACAATGACATCCTTATTTTCAAACAAAAAATTATTTTTCAAGAAATAAAGTCCGATCATACCACCAGAATGTAAACCGCACCAAACGGTGAATTTTTCTGGATGTAATGGAGTCTGTAGGGTCTCTTGTGGATTGGTCTCACTCCATATGCGGCAATTTGGCTTAATAACAAACCCGTTAAGCCAATCACGAAGTTGTCTATAAGTTGCGCGAATCGACGACTGATTTTCAAAGTAAATTTGGATAATTTGGTAGCGTTGTTCAAGCGTGAGTCTATTCATGATAATTTGCCACAGTATACCGATCACAAATGTCAAAAAGTGAAGGCAGTATGACAGCTCGTTTGACAGTTAACTCTTTCATAAGTTCTATCTAAGCAAAAAAAACACCCATTACAATATAATTTTTATAATTATAGGAGAATCGAAAAACACGCAATTTTACAACAAAAAAAAAAAACAACTCCGCGGACCTATAAAATACATCAAACGAACGGGGCGCAGAGATCAGAGATTAATACACTACTACATTTTATTATACATTATAACTAATCATTTTGTTATGATTAGATAATATGATGATTCACGATGAATTCGCGCAATTTTTGGTGTTGTAATTTAATAAATTATAGAGGGATATCATTGGGCGCATTCAGCAGACATGTGGTCGCTGAAAGCTGAACGTGTTCACCATTTTTCTGCTGAATGCACTGTTTACGAGACCGTTCACTGACCGGTCTCCTACCCAGTTGATTGTAAAAGCAGTACGGTCAGATTTTCCTGGTCACCTGTTTATGAGCGCAAAGAACAATAAAATGTTCATTCTTTGCAATTTTTTCTTATTTTGTTTTATTTTTATTTTTTAGATAAATTTTCTGTCTACATTAAATTAACAAAATCAAGCATAATTACGGTGATAGCATGACGTATAGGCAGCCGGCATGCTAAATTAAACGCGTTTGTTTTGGTCTGCAATGTTCTCATTCATCTAACAGCCGTCTTCAAGCAAACATGCATTTGATTTTGTTGTGAAAAATGCATTTTATGTTAGTTTTAATAGTGAAATATTGTTAACTTTTGTTGCAAATTAATGACAATCGTAAGTTTGAATAACATCCCATCTCTATTAATGGTTATATAAGTTGATAATCGGCCCGATTCTGTAAGAAGAGTTACTAGAATAAAGTTACTAAAATAGTCTTTAAAACGAAGGTCAGTTACAACTACAGTAACTTGTTATTTTTTGTATTCTATAAGCACAGAGTCATTACAGTTTTAGATACTTAGTTGTTAAACAAGTTATTACGCTAGAGACTAGCCAAACGTAGTATTTACGGTGTAGTAACCTTTCAGAATGGCTGGAATTTGGATGAATTTTGAATTTAATAGAGCACTGGCAGCTTTGGAAAATCGGTATGTATAAAAAAGTAATTGTAAATAATTTTCGGTAACGTTTATTTATGAAATTGGAAAATTTATTTGATAAATTTATATTTTTATTTCACAGAAGAAGAAATAGGTTAGAAAATAGATTGGTAAGAGACGAGAGTAATCCTTTCTTAATTCCGGATATAAAATTTTAAAAATTGTGTACCATTACACCTTCAACAAGATCAACAGGCGTACCTATTCATTTAAAAGTAATCTGTACATTTTTCTTGGCTCCTTTCTTTGTATTATTCAAAATATTTGTAAGTTCTTCCCATGACAATTTAAGCTCATTAGTTTTCAGAGGATGTGTTTTTATTTCGAGCATTATTTTGTGGTTTTTTAAATAAGTTATTAATATTTACAACTGTTCGTTGGTTGTTCTTGAACCCCTAGGCTTGTTATATACCATGATGCAAACAGATATAACACTTGGTTACTTATAAACACTAATAAATGTCACTTGTCAGATTAGAACACACGCAGATGAAGAATTACGCATGCGCACCACAATTCGTGTTCCTTATTTGACTGCTATCTTAGTAACTAAGTTTGTTTAGTTACTCTGGGAGTAGCATTCCTAAACATATAATTACAAAATACGAAATATGTATTCAGTTACTAGGATAGTTGCTATCAGAGTAACTTCATAGTAACGTTGCTAACAAGTAACAATGTTAGATACTTTTTACAGAATCGGGCTGAATGTGTTTGTATCGCAGAGAATTAAATGTTTTATAATTATAGTTAAGCTTTGAGTACAATTTTATAAATTATTAAATATTTCATAGCAAACATATTGGTAACAAACAAAAATTTAAACGATAACAAAACGTTTGTTATTTATTAGAAATCGATTCAGATGCATTCAAAAGCAAACAATAATTTAATTTTTATATTTTTGTCAATTTGCAGGTGAATGGAAATTGCTGAGTTCCCGAGTATAGAATACGAGTTTATAGAGAATAGAGATGCTGAGCAGTTGAGAACGAGATTGCAGAGATGCCGGGTAGCTGAGATCTTCTAATGTAAGTCTTGTATTTTTCTTTATTGATATTATCGAGGGCAGTGATATTGCAAAGGCGCAAGTGCTATTTTAACAATAACCAATGACGAGCTCTTGGCAAAAACAAAAAGAATTTGGTAAAACTGTTTTTTTTTTGTAAAAAAGTATCATAAATAATTATTACATATTAAAGTTTGAGCGTTTCTACAAATACGTCTTAAAAAAATCTGTTGTGGCCAGCACAAAACCTTCCATCAATTCTATGTATTTTGCACAAATCCCATACCAAAACTGCCTTGAAAAAGATTCTATATGTCTTGTAAAATTATAATACGAACACGATATTTTTAGTAAATTCTATACCGAAAGTTCTATAACTCTATATCTATTGAATATGAAGGAAAATGTATAATCAAGCAGTATAGAGAATAAGATATTCTTTCATATTGATAATCACATAAAATGTCGAAAAATAATATTTAACTGCGTTTTTTCAAGAAAAACTTAAGAATCTCAAATAAGGGAACTTCCGGTTGATCAACTATATCCAAAATCTAATCAGCTCTTCATATGGATGTAAAGAAGACATATACATACACACATACAGACATTATTGTAAAACTAGTAAAATCGTATTCTAGGGACCCAAAAACGCCGATTTGCAAATAACGAACTCGGCTGATTATAAACCTCATCCGCGTCCGTTATTTGCCTCATATCGGCCTAATATTGGATTTATAGAAACTTTTCCAAGCAACTCTCGGTACGGAGTTTATAGAAAATAGTACATGTTCGTGTTAAATTTTACTGGATATATAGAATCTTTTCCAAGGAACTTTTGGTATGGGATTTGTACAAAATACATAGAATTAACGGAAGGTATTGTGCTGCCCACATCAGATTTTTTATTATTTAATGATTTACGATGAATGTGCACAATTTTTAGTTATTTCATGATGAAACAAAAATTACTACTTTATTTAATACATAATACAGTGATAACATTCGTTTCGGATTCTGGTTCACAAAAAGGTAGGTTCGGAACGGTTTTCGGTTCGGCTTCGGTTCGGTTTCCGTCCTTGATTGCAACCTCAGCAGCACTTAGGTATTGTAAACAATAGTTATTAAAAGTAGGAGAAGAATAGTTTTTCAATAATCTTTATTAATAAAATATACTTATATACAACCATACAAGTAAAATAAACATACAAATAAAATCAAAAATAATTTAAGCGGTAACTTTATGAGCATCTAACCAAATACCTCCTTTTGATGACATAATAAAATTATTAGGATCCATAACAAGAGGTTCTTGAGTCTTTTTATTTAAAGTAAATTTATAACTTTTTAGAAGTACGCTTAATCCTACTTTTACCTGCATTAAACCAAATCTCATTCCTATGCATATTCTCGGACCTTCACCAAAAGGTATATAAGACATTGGGGGCCTTTTAGCCTTTTCAGCTTCGCTAAATCTTTCTGGATCAAATTTTTCTGGATCTGGATAAATCTCTGGATCTCTATGGAGACCAAGAACGGAAATAAGAAGGTTATCGCCTTTACGGATAGTATATTTTGAATTTGGAAGTCGATAGTCCTCATTACATATACGGTTCAAGAAAGACAAAGGTGGATGTTTTCGAAGTGTTTCTGTAAAATAAACAATATTAGTTGCATGAACTAAAAATTCATACATTCAACAATTAACCTTCGTCGCTTCGTCGCACACATATTATTTGAAACACATTTCGTGACAATATACCAGTGTGTAGAAACGTTAGTCAACGCCTTGTTCAATTAACGGTTTATTAAAACGAACAAATTCGAATCAGTTTCTTTGGTTTTATGACTTTTAAATCATTGATGTCAAAAAATCGAGTTGCGTTTGTACGTTTTGATGAACAAGGCGTTGATTAACGTTTCTACAACCGGGCACCAATGAGACAGAATCAAAATAAACAAAAGTAACTAATTGTTTCATTTGTTACATATTAATTTAATTTTTTTTTAGCTCCATAAATGAATAACTAATGTTTCATTCATGTGTAAAAAAAAGAAATAGACATATAATACAACATTAGCTAATTAAGAATAAAGATGAGATTATATATAAGTTTCCATTTAGAAAATATTGTTTGTGTTCTTAAATCTCAACAATAGGTTAGTTGCATAAAATTATGTGCCTTCTAACAGGGATGATGATTATCATAAAATAATTACCATTAATGCATTTTTCCATGTAAGGCATATCCATGATAGCATCGTAACATAATTGGTTGTCATATTTTTTCAAAACTCTTACAATTTCTTCACGAAGTTTTTCTTGAACATCAAGATTTTTGACAAGTTCATATAAACAGAACGTCATGGTACTTGCTGATGTTTCATAACCAGCTTGGAAGATCACGAAACATTGGGCAGCAACTTGTTCAATTGTTAAACCTTTTGTTCCATCAGTCTAACATAAAAATTTAAATTAGGTAAAGAATTCTAAATAAAACACAAATATGTAAATATTACCGGATCTGCATTCTTGAGCTGAATTAAGAGTTGCAAAAAATCTTTTCTGTAGACATTATTTTGCTCTCTATATTCTACAGTGTCTTTTACAACACCCATGAAGAAATCGTTTAATTCTTTATTAATACCCCTAATGTTAAAGAATCTTAATAGTTTAGGTACAAAAATTATACACACTACTCGAAATTTATCAATGAGCTCTTTAGGTTCGAAAAATAGTATACCATACTTTCTGAAATCTGTATTTGGGTCCTTTAAGGAATTACAGTCTAAACCAAAAGCACAACTTCCAATGACATCGGTGGTAAATCTTGCTAAGATATCTTTAATATTTATAGGATCGCCGTGTTTGGAACTTTCATTTAAGATGTTATTTAATTCATCTGAAGTAGCTACTAAAGTATTGAACATCATCTTCATATTTGCTGAAGTAAAGGTCGGCGTAACTTTAGCTCTTAAGTTCTTCCATTTTTGCCCTCCAAGTGAAAACAAATGTGCGGTTAAAGGGTCAATTTTTTCATCAGCAAATGTTCCTCTATCAACGAAACGATTAAATTCTTTAACTAAAACTTGTTTGATTATGTCCAAGTCCAGCAACATCAATTCGGGACGGCCCATGAAGTAATAACCTCCAACAGGTGCATTTCTAGCTTTAAATTCTCGATATATTTTAAAAAATGTTGTTGCCATGGATTCTTGGCGCAACACAACGCCTTTCATATTTCCGAATGGAAAAGTAGGATCAAGTTGAGTGATATTGTTTCTGGCCCAATATTGGTATTTATATTTAAAGTAAACGTAGATGGTAGTAACAAGTAATACAGAAGCTAATACAAGGTCGGTGAGAAAGGAGTCGAAATATACCCCCATTTTGACGAACTAAAAAAGAGTAAATTGGACTAAGTAAAATGTTAATAAAAATTAAATGTAATAAATGAAGGAACATTTTCCTACGAGTAATTAGAAAATGTGTTTTTGTATGTTTTCATGTTATTGGGTAGCAAATTTCATGTAATGCTAAAATTTTGATTTGGCGATATCTCTTTCTTTACCTATTAATTTCAGAACAAAACTGCAATGAACAGCATGAAAAACTGCATCGATTGAGTACCAAGTTTGTTATTCAATTATTTCTTATGTACAGGGTGTAAATCGAAAAACGAGACATAGGCGTTTAACATGGGAATTCAGTTTTTCTTTGTGCAAACGTTGCCTAATTATTTTATGTAAAAATGCTTCAAGTAAAAGTTCTAGAGATTTAAATTTTGCATCTAAATAATGTAAAACGATTATTCTAGCTCTTCAAATAAACGTAAAAATTAATTATAAATTTACAGTTTTAAGTCTAGGCAGCCATGGATTTGAGACAAATAATAAACAAATGCGTTGTTTTTAACTGTGATTTAAAACTAAATTTGGATTAGAGTATTAAATTAACACAAGAAACGAAAAGGTAAAATGTTTTAGTTTTAATTACGTACGAGTTAGAAGCAAAAGAAAATACACGATTTATGGCAATAGGGTCCTATACCATAGTCATATTTTAACTATCTTAAATAAGAAGACGAAAATATACATAAATTAATGAGTATTAGTGAAAAAATTTTCTTTAAATATTAACTAGGTCACAAACTACAAGCGATTGAACCTGATTACTAATTGGGTATGACGCGTTAGGTACTAAGAATTTGATTGGTCGCCTGATTTTAAAAAGTAGATTCGCGCGTCTGTAGCGGTCACCTTTGAAAGAATATGAAATGTCATGATGTTCTATAACCTAACAAAACATTTAAAAATTTTGTGTTTGATGAATTTGTTTAATTATAACATCTAGTAATATTAACAATAATCATGTATTTATAAATAAATCAATTTGTAATATGAATTAAATTAATAATAATATTAATTAAATTAATATTGAAACTTCAAAACAGGCAAACATTAGCGCCATCCGTCGTCATACTTTGTGTAATAATATTGTCAAACTGTTTCAATGTTCTGTAATTTATTAGGAAGAAATCCTTGTTAAATGCTTATTATTTATGTTATTTATACTTAATAATAATTTCTTCGTAAATATAACGTATAAGTTTTTATATAAAAACATTTCAGCTATGCAAACATGAAAAAAATTGTTTCCAGTATAACTAACAGTTTGTCCCATTGTTTGTCGATCACTCGTTAGTACCCGCTACGTCACGCACAAATTCTTAAACTTTAAAAATTCATATCTCGCTTATTACGTAAAATTTTTAAGTCGCGTTTGCACTGAAGTTCTTATTTTATCCTGTTCTTACAGGAAAAAAAATAAAAGAAAAATGGTATAGGACCCCATTATCAGAGTGCTAAGAAAAAAAAAACAATTTATATTTGTCGTTTCTGCCATATCTGACAGATTTGATATTATGCTTATTAGTTTGTCTGTGATTATTTTTTTTTCTTCTAGATTAAAGCTACCTCCGAAATTATGTACTATAAATTATGTCTCAAAAAAGTTTAAGTTAATCCTCATTTTTGGATTAGTGAATTCAATACTATTCCGGCATGTAAAATTTAATCTTCAAAATATTATCAAAATTCAAAAAAGTTAGATAGGTACTAGGAATAGATTAGAATATATTTTACATTATAAACTGCCAGAGTAAAATTCGCTATTTGGCATACCAGAGTTATATTGTTATTATTTTTAGATTTATATACGTATACTACTGGAAATATAATAGAAATAAGGAGCATATTAATAGTAAGAATGAAGTAATAATACAAATTTGGTTCGTGGTCGGGTACGGTCTCTCGTTGAACGAGGTACAGGTGAATTGTATAGAATAACTTGCATAAAATTATATAAACATGTTTGTACGCAGCAGAAATAATTTTATTCAGTTGTAGCAGCTACTTTGCCTACGATCTCCAAATGGGGATCGATAATTATGTAAATATTATTCAATAACGCAAATAAATATTTTTTTCTATTTCGGATTCACAAAGCGAATTTTGTATAAATGAAAATAGTATGAAAACACGTCATTTTTAATACTTGATACTTGTCTTTCAATATACTAATGTAAATAATTACGTGCAAATTACGTGAAATGATATTAAAAATACAGAAGAAAGCAAAATACATAAAATTATCAGAATAGAAATAATAATAATTACAGTTTTAATTTTTAAAGCCACCGGATTCATAAATAAATATTAATAAGAGAAAATGAACAAATAAACAGTAAATTTGTGGTTTATAAATATGCAAAGATATGAGAGAGATAAATTTAGGATGATTTTAAAGGACTTTAAACTGACAACTTTAACTTAAAGTGAAATTATGAAACGTTTTTTTCACTTTTAGATCAAACTTTAAAAGTAAAGTGACTTTATACTTATTATGAAACCGGCCGTTAAGCCACGAATCCGATTAAAATATGTTATTTTACTTGTCGGGTGTATACGGCCTGTAGTGGTAGCACGCACTTTAGAATTCTATCTTAGATAGCAGGCGAATACGATTTTACTTTTACGAACCTTGGTAGCATGGACTTTAGAATTCTATATTCGCTTTTTGATTCAGAAATTATTGTTTTTTTTTGCTATTAAAAAAAAATATTATGTCATTTGTATATAATAAAATGTATAAATTATATGTATATTAGTTTTGAATAGAATTGTGGCAAAATAATGACGTTACTTTGACACTTTCACCTCGAATCGTACGCCTGCAGGCGAATATTTTGATACACGCATGCTACCAAATTTTCGCTTCGTGGCGAAAAGCGAAAACAAATGCCTCTTTTGATAGAATTCTAAAGTGCGTGCTACCACTACTGGTTCGTATACTTTGTCTTCTCGAAACCTAAAGGATCGCAATTGAAGATTGTACCATTATATTTAATTTTTATTAGTAAAAGTTGCTGAAAAATTATATTCAATATATTTTTTTCAAGAGAAACTGTTAAAAACTTGTATAATTGATACTTCCGGTTATCCGATATACACTAAAATCTAATGAGCTCTTCTCACATTAATGTAGAATGGGTATACAAAATTTCATAATTTTCTTATTGATAATATTTGAGTAATCGTGTCCACAGGATCCACACATCCACACACATACACACATATACACGTACACACATACACACATACACACATACACACATACACACATACACACACATACACACATACACACACATACACACATACACACACATACACACACACATACACACACACACATACACACACACATACACATACACATACACCATACACATACACATACACATACACATACACCATACACATACACATACACCATACACATACACATACACATACACATACACACACACACACACACACACATACATACATACATACATACATACATACATACATACATACATACATACCCACAGATATCATTGTAAAAATGTTAAAATCGGGTTTACAGTGTCAATTATACCAACGACATATTATAATTTCGATATATTTAAGAAACTGGTAAAGTTTCCAAACTAAATTAGTAACTAAAGCGGATTAATTTCTCCTACTACTTCATATGTACTCCATATAAAATACATTATAAAAATCTTAGTTTTGATACAACTTCTCTAGTAGTTAAGTTCACATTATTTAAAAAGAAAAAAATCATGTGGCAACTGTGGGTTTCAAATGATGGTGACGTAGCTGGTGCAAGTGATAATGTTAATGAATTCGACTTTTCTGTAAGAAATTCAATGATTGAAACTGATTCAAAAGAAAATTCGACTTAAGTCGTACGCCACAATGAATTCGATGGAATTAATTTGAATAAAATTTATTTACACGAACATGCGCAGCAGATTGTGTTAAATATTTTCGTTATGAAAGTCTAACTCCTTGTCGGCGTTCTACAGGTTTATGGCGATCCTTTGGGTGTCAATGAGACAGAATATACTTATTTGTTTTCCTACAGTAATAGTTAGTTACATAATCAGTAATGAAAAGAGTGATATTGTTTGATAAACATAGTGTTTGCCAAAACGAGCGAAGCTAATTTATCAGTAATTACAAACAGATAATTTAACCACCGGTTCTCAAACGGTGGAACAAAATTATATTTTTTTTTACTCCTGTAAATTTGTAAATAACTTAAATAAATATAATAAAAACAACTTTACAAATTCATAATTTATTAGAACAATATTTATCACAATAAACATTAAATTGATTTGACATAAACTCAAAAATACAAAATGACTAACTCTATCAAAAAAACTATCACTGTCTGACGGCCGTAGGAAGGGTGATCGCGGAAGAATTAAAATAAACGTAAATAATTGATTTCTGGTTCTGTGAGAAGAGTGAAATATGAATTCATATTGCACGACAATAAATTATGGAATGTGGTAATTAATCGAAAAAATTAAAGTAATGGAGATATATTTTTACAGGAGTGGAAAAAATCTATTTTTTTCTTACATTATTTCTAGTTTTTAATACCCTTTTTCTCGAAATAATTGTTATACAACCCTATACAATATTTATACCTCCGAAATTAGAAAAAAATTCTTTGTAAGGAACTATAAAAATATGTTGGGTACCATTTAAAAAAATATAATTTGTTGTACCTTTTGAGAACCGCTGGTTGAATTTTTGTTATTACTAATAAATTAGCTCCATGTCCTTGATCATATTTTGTATTTCTTTAGTCATTAGTTCGCCCAAAAAAACACTGGTTCTTTTAAAGGAAACACATACACTAACTTATTTATTCATACTTACTTGTTTTTGCAGAGTAAGTAACTTTTAATTAATCATCTATCTATCCCAATTCACAGTCAACTTGACACTGAGATTAGAACTGAACGAATGTCTTATATATGGCCGTGATAGTCCTTGAATGCAGATAATCTCGACAGCACGTGTAAATAAAAATTCATCTTGTAATGGTGATTTGTAAAACAGCAAGCGATATTAGAGGTACAAATTTTTTATGATGTTATCTAATATAAACAAATCGTCAATCGTAAATATGTGCCATGTCCACTTGCGGAACACTTGAAATCTTGATTTGAAAGCGAAATAAAGTAAATTTACTTGAACTAAGTCTTCTGAATCTGAACTCGTGTTTTATCGAATGGATGAGGTATTCCGGTGTTTTGGAATTTGTGCTAAATAGTAACTTTTTTCTATAGTTTATATCTTCACACAGTAAGAAAATACAATAAAACATGTTTAGGAAAAAGTTTTCATTCATAATTTTATGTTAGAAAATTTAAGTTCTTTATCTAGAAACATCCTTCAAAACAGGGGATTCCACTCATATTGAATTTTTATATAAATTAATGATAATAATAATAATAATAATAATAATAATAATAATAATAATAATACTTTTATTTGTTTCAAAGACAAGTCTTTATACAAAGAGATTGACAACTATTTTTCGAGTTGACATAAGAAATATTTATGTATATATTCACGAATTTTTATATAAATAATAAATAGTATTCCCAAAACAATGAAATATAATAATCAATGCTCAAATGATGGTTATGACATTTGTAATTTATTTTTGGAATTTTTTAAATCTGTTTATAGTTCCAGTGAAATCATTTCTATTCCTGATCATTTTGAAGACAGGTTATATAAATAATATAGAAATCAATGAATTGCAAGTCTCAGACATTTTAAGCAAATTATATGCAAGAAAAGGTGCGGGACCAGATGATATTCCTTCCATCTTCGCAAAAAACTGCGCGAACGCCCTTTGCGTACCTGTAACGTTAATATACAAAAAATCTTTAGAAGAATCTTGCTGTCCTCAAATTTGGAAACTTGCATACATTGTGCCAATATTTAAAAATGGTAACAATGAGTCAGTTGAAAATTATAGACCAATATCAAAATTATGTATTTTTGAAAAAGTATTTGAAACCATTATTTATAGCTCGCTGTATTCTTTGGTAGACAAAATAATTATTCCACAGCAACATGGTTTTGTTCGTGGCCGTTCCGTTGAGACAAATCTCGTTGAATATATAGATTATATTTCACAAGCAATGGATAATCGTAAGAAAGTTGATGCTATCTACACCGACTTCAGCAAAGCTTTCAACAAAATTTCACACAATCTTTTAATTTTCAGGTTGGCTGAAGTTGGTGTTGGTGGCAAATTATTGTCATGGTTTATTTCTTATCTTACCAATAGAAGGCAGCGGGTTGTAGTAAATGGTTTCTCTTCTGAAGATGCACTTGTTACCTCTGGAGTCCCTCAAGGGTCTCATCTTGGTCCTCTTCTTTTCATAATTTTTATAAATAATATAAATACTTGCTTTAATTTTGCAAATATTCAGTTATATGCAGATGATTTAAAGATTTACCATACAGTTGAAACTGTCTGTGACTGTAAGGCATTACAAGCAGACATTGACAAATTTGTGAACTACACTAAACACATGAAATTAGAGCTTAACATTGAAAAATGTTCCTTTATAAAATTTACTAAAAATAGAAACATGATTCACAATGACTATAAAATACAAAATTCATTAATCAATAAGGTAAACATTGTCAAAGATCTGGGAGTTACTCTTGATAACAATCTATTATTCGATGTGCACATTGATAAAATTGTTAAAAAAGCTTATAAGATGTTAGGATTCTTAATTCGTTCTAGCTCGATACGCTTTATATCACTCTAGTCCGTAGTCAGTTAGAATTTGCTTCTGTGTGTTGGAATCCTCAATATCGAATTTATATCGATCGAATAGAAAGTATTCAAAATAAATTTTTAAAGATATTGTTTAAAAAATTTCCCACGCACAGACCAAACTTACTATCTCTAGAAAATAGAAGGCAGTTAAATGACTTATGTTTTATATATAAATTATTTAATAATGTCATATTATCCCCATGTTTAATTAGTTCGTTTAACTTTCACGTACCTAAGTATCCCAGCAGACATATACGTCTTTTCTCAGTGAATTATTGTAGAACAAATTCAACATCAATATTATTGGACTATATTCAATTTATTCTTTTGATGTAATCAATAGTTTTACAACTATGTATACCTTATTTTCCATTATAACAGTGCCAAAGAAATATCCATGTGGAACGATATTTCTTTTACTTTCTTACCTTCCGTCACCTTCAGGTAAGGAAATATAATTAAATAATAAATAATAATTATTAATAATTAAGGGCCTTCATCAATAGAACATTATGTCTCTATAATTATTTAAAACTAAAATTATTTTATATTACTCTTTCTTAAATATCTGTTTTTGGAAAATTTTGGGTACATTTTATATTGTTGAAAACTAATTTTAATTTCTTTTATAATCCTGTGTGGCATGTGAGTGAATAATTTTATTATATTTTGACAGCGTGAAATGTATAAACATTCAAATAAATGATAAAAATAATGATTGTACGTAGAGAGTACGCAAATTGACACAATCAGTAATGTGATCATTAAAAATAAACGATTATTGTCATTAATTTATCGAACGGTAACAGATTATAATTAAATTAAAGAATAGTACCGATTAACTCCATAGTAACAACTATACGTAATTGCTTATTTGCTAGTCACTCTCACATAATATTAACTCACTTCGCAACAAACAATGAAAACTGTAGTTCCAAAAATTATTTCAAACAAAAATAGCATTTATGTTAAAGGCAGGGATGGTAACAGAAACCAGAACCGAAACCATTAACCGAAAAATACCGGAAAAATATGAAAACCGAAACCGAAACCTGTACCGAAATTCGAAACAGATACAAAACCGGAACCGAAAGCAAAACCCTTTTATATTTTTCGATTAACCGCAGGTCTCTTGTTAGTTGTTAAATATTGTAAATTTTTATTATTAAAATACTTATGTATAAAAAAGTATAAACATTTTTTTTTGTCCAAACGTATTTCAATTTTCAACGTAGTACCTCAATCGGGTGGCGCTCAAAATTCGTTACATGTTACATTTACATAGGCATTTAACAGGGGAAATTAGAATATTTTGAATATTTGCTTCCCATTAAAATTTATTGTTATAAAACTGTGTACACGTGTTTGTGGACACTTTTTGCATCATTATAATAATTAATTGTTCAATCAAAATTAATAATTTTATTATTCTCTTAAATTATTTTGCAAAACCGAAACCCTTTTAGTAAAACCGGTATACCAAAACCGATTGCTGTATAAAAACCGAAACCCAAATCAAAACCATCCCTGATTAAAGGAATAGTAAGATTATTTTAGTATGCAGAGCACTCACATCAGGTAGAAGTACAGTACAATGCATGTCTTCATTCCAATAGAGCGGCGCAAATAATGGCCCGTTCGGCATCCAGTGTTATAATGCAAACAGTGAGCGATATACCGCTTTGTCATAATTACGATATTTATAGTTTTGTTGAGGTACCTGACAGAGTATTTTTTTTTTTTTTACTATATTAATACATTGCCTGCAATCAGTACTACGACGTTAAAAAGAAAGCTGACATACAGTCCATGTTGAAGTAGATGCCTGAAGCAAATCTTAAATTTTGTGAGGTATATATAAAATATTATTTTTCTTTTATGTTCCCATATGCGTATTGAAATACGTAATCTGTAAAACGACTGATTAGTAGGTACTAGGTACTATGTATTCTACTTTTTGTACGTACATATTTTAAATAAAATAATTTTTTTCTGCATAATCAGTTGTAATTTATTTTTAATATCATGAGTTAAATAATAAATGGACTAAGATCACTATAACGTAATTACTTATATCTCATTATACAAAGAAAGTGAAATATTGTCTTGAACTATGTATATTTTGAATTTAAGATTATCTAACTTCAGTAAACCATACATTGATAAAGATATGCTCAAATTAGCTAAATAAACAAAAATATTTAGCATTATATTAAAACAATTCTACTCGTATTTATATTTAAACCATAAAATAAAAATTGATTTCAAAATTTTAACTAGCCTTTTCTTAATAGGGTCCTATACCATAGTCATATTTTAACTATCTTAAATAAGAAGACGAAAATATACATAAATTAATGAGTATTAGTGAAAAAATTTTCTTTAAATATTAACTAGGTCACAAACTACAAGCGATTGAACCTGATTACTAATTGGGTATGACGTGTTAGGTACTAAGAATTTGATTGGTCGCCTGATTTTAAAAAGAAGATTCGCGCGTCTGTAGCGGTCACCTTTGAAAGAATATGAAATGTCATGATGTTCTATAACCTAACAAACCATTTAACAATTTTGTGTTTGATGAATTTGTTTAATTATAACATCTAGTAATATTAACAATAATCATGTATTTATAAATAAATCAATTTGTAATATGAATTAAATTAATAATAATATTAATTAAATTAATATTGAAACTTCAAAACAGGCAAACATTAGCGCCATCCGTCGTCATACTTTGTGTAATAATATTGTCAAACTGTTTCAATGTTCTGTAATTTATTAGGAAGAAATCCTTGTTAAATGCTTATTATTTATGTTATTTATACTTAATAATAATTTCTTCGTAAATATAACGTATAAGTTTTTATATAAAAACATTTCAGCTATGCAAACATGAAAAAAATTGTTTCCAGTATAACTAACAGTTTGTCCCATTGTTTGTTGATCACTTGTTAGTACCCGCTACGTCACGCACAAATTCTTAAACTTTAAAAATTCATATCTCGCTTATTACGTAAAATTTTTAAGTCGCGTTTGCACTGAAGTTCTTATTTTATCAGGATTTATACAGGAAAAAAATAAAAGAAAAATGGTATAGGACTCCATTATAACAAAATAATTCTCACATGCCAAAATATTCAGTTTGTAAAACTTGTAATAGTTATTTAGCATAAATAAGAGAGGTAAATAGTATAGTCCATTTGAGCTACAGGCAAAAACTCGTTTTTCACTCATTTAGAAAATATCTCATATCTTATTTATTATGTTACTTAGAAAAAACTGTTTTAACAAATTTTGTACTGTTTTTTAGGTAAAATAAAATGGCATAAATAGTTCTTTTGAAAATTTAATAATAATAATAATAATAATGATAATAATAATAATAATAATAATAATAATTAAATGGCAACCTGTGTTATAGTCATCTTTTTGCTTATTATATAAGCTTTTCAATGATAGTCTACATTCTTTTGTTTTACACGGGAACAAAAAGTTGACCCTGGAATGTGCAAACGATTTTGCTCTATCATTAATATTACTCAAGATACCTTAAAAAAATCTGATGTGGCCAGCACATAACCTCCTTCCAATTCCATGTTTAAAATAGCAATGAGCTTTTAGTAAAGTGTCACTTCCGGTTAATCGTTTTTTAAACAAAACCTAATTTGTTGTTCCAATAAATAGATAAGACTGTAATACGAAATTTTGGATTATAGAAAATTTGTTCAGCAGAGCTTCAAGTAAAGTACCACTTTCGGTTTATCAATTTTAGAAAAAAATCTAATATGTAGTTCTCAATAATACAGGACTCTTAAATACTTAAATACTAAATTTGAAAAGTTTTGTTCATAGCTACAAGTAAAGTACCACTTCTGGCGTATCAATTTTAACCAAAATTTAATATTTTGTTCATCTTGATATATAAGTCTTAAATACTAAAATTGAAAAGTTTTGGGTTATATTTTAATATAGTTTTTCATTAAAAACTTATGGGTTTCAACTTTTTATATTAGTGCAGAAAGCTTAAATACAGAAAATGGAAATTATTGGAAGTTTGATATAAGAGTTATCGTGGACGAAAAAAACGCCACACACACACACACACACACACACACACACACACACACACACACACACACACACACACATACATACACACACGTAGATGTCATTGTAAAAATAACAAAAACGTGTTGTGGGGACCCTAATTCGTGCTTATTTACTGAAAACTCATTTATTGAATTTTTTTACCGAAAACATTACCTCCCTTACCTATGGTATGATGGGAGGTAAAAACATCGAAAATGAGACACCTGTACATCGAATCGAAACTATTCATTTACTACATTGTAAAGCTGTTTGTATATTTTCTCAAAAACAATGGACATAGTTTCGCGTGTGTAATCTTTATATAAGATGACAAGTATACTATAATTATCTATCGTATAAAATACATTAATTTAATATTAAATACCTATTTTATACAAATAAGTACATATCTAAATTCATTTATAAAATTTTATAACAACGTTTCATTTTTCTATTTTCAAATAAACTTAGAGAAATACGTATAACTAAACTGTCAAGGTAAATGTAGGAAATACAATATAATTTATATAATTATAGGAGACTTGAAAGAAACAAACAATTTTACAAAAAAAAATTCCCCGGGCCTATAAAATTCATCAGACGGAAGGGACGCAGAGATCAAAGATTAATACACTACTACTTTTTGTTATTATATGTACATTATAACTAATCTTTTTGTTTTGATTAGATACCATGATGAATGCGCGCAATTTTTGGTGTTGTTTATTTAATGATGAGATAACAATTATTTAATAAATTATACAGGGATATCATTGGGCGTATTCAGCAGACATTTGGTCGCTGAAGGTGTTCACAATTTTTTTTGCTGAATGCGCTGTTCACTAGAGACCGTACATTGACCGGTCACCTACTACCTGATTGTAAAAGCAGTACGATCAGATGTCAGATGTTCTTGGTCACTTGTTTACGCGCACAATATTTAAATTCACTACATTTTCTACTGCTAGTAGAATAGTAGAAATAATCTAATCTGTGCGGTAAAACAAAATATTTGTTTACTTGTAAAACACCGAAAATATATTAATTGTTGTCAAATTTAATGAAAAGTTAACTATAAAAGGCCCATAAACCATAACAAAAAGTAATAAAATGTACACTTTATCTTTAAAGTACTACTCAATAAATAACGATTAAGATAAGAAAAACATTTTTTTAATAATTACTTTGCGAGATATTTGAATTTATTTCCAGGCCACAGATGACGTCACACTATTGGTATCTTCCTCGCACAGCCTACTACAGAAACTGGTGTGAGCAAGCTACAGGTTTCTTTAAAAATCAACTGCAGTGATACAAAAAACAATTATTAAAAAAAAATTGTTTTATGGGCCCATTATTAAAATATTCTTACATTGCAATTTTCACCTCTCGCTAAGAGAGGTATCGGAATCATGTTAAAAATCGCATATCCAGAGTTTAGTGAATATGCACGTTTTAAGGTCACTAGAATCCGATATTAATATTATATATATATATACAGGGTGTCTCTTAAATAGGAGGACATGGCTTAACCACAGATTCCTGAGGCTAAAATAAGACGATTTAACCAAACTTGCTTCTACCGGAAAGTGTACCATTTAGCCAGAATTCTGCTTCAAAGTTCTTCGAATAAAAATTAATTTTGCTTATAATATTCGGACGCTTTATTCGATTTGGATGAAATTTGATATTACAGTTTATATGGTTATAGGTCATCTTTTAAGGTGATACTTGTTATTATTAGTGAACCACTAGTGTATGAAACTTAGGTCTCCCAACATTAATTAGACCGTAACTTTTTAATGGCAATGCCGAAAACGTGAAATTATTTTTCTTCAGAAAGATACATTCAATAGTAAACTTTTGTCTCTCTGTGTAATTTGTGATATCTGTTACGGTTCACACAGAAAAAAATAAAATCTTAGTGTCTGCACTGCTAAATTTTTAAAATAAATTTAATCTAGCAGTCTATCCAAATGTCAAACAAGTAATTTTTAATGACAGTAACAATTGTTTTACGGGTTGTCAAAAATTTTCTTCGCAATATTCTAAAATTAGTAACATCCGTGTGTTCGGCCTAATAGTATTTTACTACCATTATTATAAATAAGACGATTACATATCTTAGCTTACTCCTAAACAAGTTGTAAAGATTGACAACTCGTTACTGTCATTAAAAATTACTTGTTTGACATTTGGATAGACTGCTAGATTAAATTTATTTTAAAAATTTAGCAGTGTAGACACTCAGATTTTATTTTTTTCTGTGTGAACCGTAACAGATATCACAAATTACACAGAGAGACAAAAGTTTACTATTGAATGTATCTTTCTGAAAAAAAATAATTTCACGTTTTCGGCATTGCCATTAAAAAGTTACGGTCTAATTAATGTTGGGACACCTAAGTTTCATACACTAGTGGTTCACTAATAATAACAACTATCACCTTAAAAGATGACTTATAACCATATAAACTGTCATACCAAATTTCATCCAAATCGAATAAAGCGTCCGAATATTATAAGCAAAATTAATTTTTATTCGAAGAACTTTGAAGCAGAATTCTGGCTAAATGGTACACTTTCCGGTAGAAGCAAGTTTGGTTAAATCGTCTTATTTTAGCCTCAGGAATCTGTGGTTAAGCCATGTCCCCCTATTTAAGAGACACCCTGTATATATATATATATATATATATATATCCAATTTTGCCATTTTTTCAGTTTAATATTAATCGCTTATAACACTACTTGTATACATCAACATTATAAACAAAAATGATATTTAACAGTTACTTGACAGTTAAAACTTGTAGGGACTTTTAAGAAAAAGTAGCGCATGTTCCAGTTTTTCTTTAAAAATCTATTCATTTGTCTGCCTTGCACTCACGTTGTTATGCGAGAGGGAAAACTTTTCAAGTCGCTTGAAAAGAAAAACTTCATCGTGCAATGCACGCTTTAGCTTTTCTAATGAGAACATCTGAAAATTTCAAAATTCCAAATACGAGTATATTACGAAAATTATATTTCACCCTAGCAAGAAAAGTCAGTTAGAATTCGAACATTTTGTTAGTCTCCCCAATATACAATCTATTATCAAAAGAATTGAGCGTATACAGGAGAAATTTGTTAAATTTATGAATTACAAGTTTACCAATTATGAATGTGATGCCACCTTGAATTTTATTAAAATAAATATGTTTTCACTTAACCTGAAAAGTGTCCGAAGTTAAAAATCATGCAAAGGACAATAAAACGTTCATTCTTTGCAATTTTTTCTTATTTTGTTTTATTCTTATTTTTTAGATAAATTTTATGTCTTCATTGAATTAACAAAATCAAGCATAATTATTACGGTGATAGCATGACGTATAGGCAGCCGGCATGCTAAATTAAACACGTTTGTTTTGGTCTGCAATGTTCTCATTCGCCTAACAGCCGTCTTCAAGCAAACATGCATTTGATTTTGTTGTGAAAAATGCATTTTATGTTAGTTTTAATAGTGAAATATTGTTAACTTTTGTTGCAAATTAATGACAATCGTAAGTTTGAATAACATCCCATCTCTATTAATGGTTATATAAGTTGATAATGTGTTTGTATCGTATAGAACAAAATGTTTTATAATTATAGTTAAGCTTTGAGTACAATTTTATAAATTATTAAATATTTCATAGCAAACATATTGGTAACAAACTAAAATTTAAACGATAACAAATGTTTGTTATTTGTTAGAAATTGTTTCAGATGCATTCAAAAGTAAACAATAATTAAATTTTATATTTTTTCAATTTTCAGGAGAATGGAAATTGCTGAGTTCCTGGGTAATTGAGTACGAGTTTATACAGATGCTGAGCAGTTGAGTACGAGATTGTAGAGATGCCGGGTAGCTGAAATCTTCTAATGTAAGTAATGCATTTTTCTCTATTGATATTATCAAGGGCAATGATATCGCAAAGATGGAAATGCTATTTTAACAATAACCATTGAGGAGCTCTTTGCAAAAACAAAAAGAGTCTGGTTATTTTTTTTTTTTTATAAAAGTATCACAAATTATTACCTTTTAAAGTTTGAGCGTTTCTACAAGAACGTCTTAAAAAAATTTGTTGTGGCCAGCACAAAACCTTCCGTCAATTCGATGTATTTTGTATAAATCCCATACCAAAACTTCCTTGAAAAAGATTTTATATGTCCTGTAAAATTATAATACGAACACGATATTTTTAGTAAATTCTATAACTCTCTATCTATTGAATATGAAGGAAAATGTATAATCAAGCAGTATAGAGAATAAGATATTCTATCATATTGTTAATCACATAAAATGTCGAAAAATGATATTTAACTGCGTTTTTTTCAAGAAAAACTGTTAAGAACTTTAAATAAGGGAACTTCCGGTTGATCAACTTCAACTATAACCAAAATCTAATCAGCTCTTCATATGGATGTAAAGAAGAGGAATATGAAAGAATTGTAGTTTTGAAGTTATCGCTGGAGAAAAAAAATCATATACAGACATTATTGTAAAACTAGTAAACTCGTATTCTAGGGACCCAAAAACGCCGATATGCAAAAAACAAACTTGGCTGATTATAAACCTCATCCGCGTCCGTTATTTGCCTCATATCGGCCTAATGACGTTAATAACTATATTGGATTTGTAGAAACTTTTCCAAGCAACTCTCGGTACGGAGTTTATAGAAAATAGTACATGTTCGTGTTAAATTTTACTGGATATATAGAATCTTTTCCAAGGAACTTTTGGTATGGGATTTGTACAAAATACATAGAATTAACGGAAGGTATTATGCTGGCCACATCAGATTTTTTATTATTTAATGATTTACGATGAATGTGCACAATTTTTAGTTATTTCATGTTGAAAAAAAAAATTACTACTTTATTTAATACATAATACAGTGATAACATTCGTTTCGGATTCTGGTTCACAAAAAGGTGGGTTCGGTACGGTTTTCGGTCCTTGATTGCAACCTGAGCAGCACTTAGGTATTGTAAACAATAGTTATTAAAAGTAGTAGAAGAATAGTTTTTCAATAATCTTTATTAATAAAATATACTTATATACAACCATACAACTAAAATAAACATATAAATAAAATCAAAAATAATTTAAGCGGTAACTTTTTGAGCATCTAACCAAACACCTCCTTTTGATGACATAATAAAATTATTAGGATCCATAACAAGAGGTTCTTGAGTCTTTTTATTTAAAGTAAATTTATAACTTTTTAGAAGTACGCTTAATCCTACTTTTACCTGCATTAAACCAAATCTCATTCCTATGCATATTCTCGGACCTTCACCAAAAGGTATATAAGACATTGGGGGCCTTTTAGCTTTTTCAGCTTCACTAAATCTTTCTGGATCAAACTTTTCTGGATCTGGATAAATCTCTGGATCTCTATGGAGACCAAGAACGGAAATAAGAAGGTTATCGCCTTTACGGATAGTATATTTTGAATTTGGAAGTCGATAGTCCTCATTACATATACGGTTCAAGAAAGACAAAGGTGGATATTTTCGAAGTGTTTCTGTAAAATAAAAACAATATTGGTCGAATGAACTAAAAATTCATACATTCAACAATTAACCAACACAGTTCTTGACAATATACCAGTTTGTAGAAATGTTAGTCAACGCTTTGTTCAATTAACGGTTTATAAAAAATAACAAATTCGAATCATTTTCTTTGTTCTTATGACTTTTACATTATTGCTGTTAAAAAAAAAGTGTTGCGTTAACGTTTCTGCAACCGGGCACCAATGAGATAGAATCAAAATAAACAAAAGTAACTAATTATTTCATTTGTTACATAATAATTTTAGATTATTTTAAGACATGTAATACGACATAAGCTAATTAAAAATAAAGATGAGACTATACATAAGTTTCCATTTAGAAAATATTGTTTGTTTTGTTAAATCTCAACAATAGGTTAGTTGCATAAAATTATGTGCCTTCTAACAGGGATGATGATTATCATAAAATAATTACCATTAATGCATTTCTCCATGTAAGGCATATCCATGATAGCTTCGTAACATAACTGATTGTCATATTTTTTCAAAACTCTTACAATTTCTTCACGAAGTTTTTCTTGGACTTCAGGATTTTTGACAAGTTCATATAAACTGAACGTCATGGTACTTGCAGATGTCTCATAACCACCTTGGAAGATCACGAAACATTGGGCAGCAATTTGTTCAATTGTTAAACTTTTTGTTCCATCAGTCTAACATAAAAATTTAAATTAGGTAGAGAATTCAATTTAAAACCCAAATATGTAAATATTACCGGTTCTGTATTCTTGAGCTGAATTAAGAGTTGCAAAAAATCTTTTCTGCAGACATTATTTTGCTCTCTATATTTTACAGTTCTTGATCATATTTTGTATTTCTTTAGTCATTAGTCCGCCCAAAAAAACACTGGTTCTTTTAAGGGAAACACTTACACTAACTTATTTTCTCATACTTACTTGTTTTTGTACAGTAAGTAACTTTTAATTAATCATCTATGTATTCCAATTCACAGTCAACTTGACACTGAGATTAGAACTGAACGAATGTCTTATATATGGCCGTGATAGTCCTTGAATGAAGATAATCTCGAGAGCACGTGTAAATAAGAATTCATCTTGTAATGGTGATTTGTAAAACAGCAAGCGGTATCTGAGGTACAAATTTTTTGATGTTATGTAATATAAACAAATCGTCAATCGTACATATGTGCCATGTCCACTTGCAGAGCACTTAAAATCTTGATTTGAAAGAGAAATAAAGTAAATTTACTTGAACTAACTCTTCTGACTCTGAACTCGTGTTTTATCGAGTTAAATAGTAACTTTTTTCTAAAGTTTATATCTTCACACAGTAAGAAAATACAATAAAACATGTTTAGGAAAAAGTTTTCATTCATAATTTTATGTTAGAAAATTTAAGTTCTTTACATATCAGATCAGATTTGCGAGGGATTTGGTGAGTACTTTAAAAGTACCTTCTTTAATGATAATATTACAATTTCTAATGATTTTCTCTCAACTAATAATACGCACATTTTGTTAAATGCGATATCTCCCTTGGATATAATTAATGCAATCAAAGCTCAGAGCAATAGTAAATTTCTTGGTCCAGACAATATACGTTTTTGTTATTAAAGGTTGTTCACAATTTTTTTCAGAAGCTTTAACTTCATTATATAATTTATGTATTCTGCTAGAATCGTCCCCTGATAAGTTTAAATTAGCAAGAATTCGTCCTGTGTTCAAAGATGTTTTGAATATATAATGTCTCAATCAATTAAGAACCAGACGCTCATATTTTATCTGAATGTCAGCATGGTTTTGTTGCAGGGTGGTCACCAGTTACTAATTTACTATGTTTTTCTCAATATGTTTCTGATGCTTTTGCGAACAAATTGCAAGTTGATTGTATTTATACCGACTTGGCGAAAGCGTTTGATACAGTGTCCAATAAAATCAGGGCCGTATCCAGTATTTCATTTCGGAGGGGGTTCTGGTTATATAATTATATCATTTTTCAAGGATATTAACATAAGCAGTTTTTTGCAGACTCTTACTCCTTGTTTTGACTGATAACCATGGTTGTGGTATCAAAAGAAAGATAAAAATTTTCTGCATCAAAAGACAAATTTAATAATTAATTTATGAGACTAAAATATTACATAATTTACATTTATTTGTTGTCATTTGATACAATTTTTATCTTTCTACTGATACCACAACCACTGTTGTCAGTCAAACCGGGGCGCAACAGTTTGCAAAAAACTGATTTCCCATTTTAATCTTTTATGTACACCTTTAAAACTAAACACCCGGTAGACAATTCTCAGGGAAATAATAAAATAAAGGGAGTGTCTACTGCACTGTCCAGACAGAGCAGCAAAAAAATTAGTGAACTGTCGCACATGCGCAGAGCGGCCACTTCTCGAACAGAACCTAAAAACCGCTCTCTACCAATTATGAATTGTCAGTAAGGTACTGTTGTTAGTCTTTTAAAAAAAAACCCAATCAAAACAATACTTAACTGACAATTCCTAATTGGTAGACAGTTCACAATTTTTTGTTGCGGCTCTGTCTGGACAGTACAGTATACACTTCTTAAAATAAAACAATATTTTGGCCTTTACATATATCTATTTAATTGTAAAAAAGCAATTGAGAATGTTATACTCGCAGTTTCGGACGTGTGCTATGTTAGCGCTAACATCTTGATTAGACTTCTTTAAATTTTTTAGTATTTTATTTTACATTTCAGGGGGGGGGGGGGGGTTGAACCCCTAAACCCCCCCCCCCCTTGGATACGGCCTTGAATAAAATCTTAATAAGTAAATTGAAGGCTATTGGCTTTGCTAATAATTTATTGTCGTTGCTGTTATCATATCTCAATAATAGAAAACAGTATGTGTTTATTGATGGTTTTCAGTCAAATTTCTATATAGCAACTTCAGGTGTACCGCAAGGTAGTATTTTAGGCCCCTTGCTTTTCTTACTTTTTATAAATGACATAGTTCATGCATTATCATCCATTTCATGTTTATTATATGCTGATGATTTTAAATTATTTTGTATTGTTAATGATATTAGCGACTGCTTAAATTTGCAGAAGGACTTACACAGTATTTTTGAATGGTCCAACAAAAATAGATTATTAACTTGAACAAGTGTGAAGTTCTAAGTTACTCCAGAAAATTTAATGTTAAATATATATATATATAAAATATATCATCACGGCATATTACCCATTTCTGGGTGTGCCAGTATCTACAACACATGTAGACATCGGTAATGATGACGATATATGTTACCGTATGGGCGCTTACCAGGCGTCACCTCACGGGCACTCATGCTGGCGTGGAGAGTGCACCACAGGGGTCACTTTTGTGCCATTTAAAATTAGAAATATTTGGCGCCGGTCGGGATCGAACCCGGTTCCCCCAGGTTATTGAGTTTAATTATACTTTGGGTACTTTTTCTTTAGCGCGGCAATCATCTAAAAAGGATTTAGGTGTATTATTTGACAAGAATTTGACTTTTCATTTGCATATTAAAAGCACTATTAATTCTGCGTATAAAACTTTAGGCTTTGTACTAAGACTAACTCATAAATTTAAAAATGTAACATGCCTAAAAACATTATTTGAATCACTTGTAAGATGTAAATTAGAATATGCTAGTTTAATCTGGTCACCTTTTTATAATTGTCACATTCTAAAAAATTTGAAAACATTGTTTTTATCGAATCAATTCAGTCTAGCCAAGCTTTGATTACGACTCATTGTTATCTATATTTCATGTGGAATCTTTGGACACTCGACGAATTAAGCAGCAAATTATTTTTGTATATAAGGTTGTAAATAATATTATTAAAGCTCCTGATATTCTTAGTCAGCTTTATGTAAGGCCATTTAACTCTAGGAGTTCCTTAGTTTTTGCGTGTAATTTTGCTAGAACGAATTATTAACAGAACTCCCCTATATATTCAATGTGTATTACGTATAATAGATATTGTCTTGAACTAGACTTTTCGGTTGCTTTGAGTAAGTTTAAAATCATGCTATTAGAAATTGCATAGTTCTGGTGCTTATTTAATATTATATATTCTTATTATACAGGGTGTCTCTTAAATAGGGGGACATGGCTTAACCACAGATTCCTGAGGCTAAAATAAGACAATTGAACTTGCTTCTACCGGAAAGTGTACCATTTAGCCAGAATTCTGCTTCAAAGTTCTTCGAAAAAAATTTAATTTTGCTTATAATAATCGGACGCTTTATTCGATTTGGATGAAATATGATATGACAGTTTATAAGGTTATAAGTAATCTTTTAAGGTGATACTTGTTATTATTAGTGAACCACTAGTATATGAAACTTAGGTGTACCAACATTAATTAGACCGTAACTTTTTAATGGCAATGCCGAAAACGTGAAATTATTTTTCTTCAGAAAAATACATTCAATAGTAAACTTTTCTCTCTCTTTTTAATTTTTGATGTCTGTTATGTTTCAGACAGAAAAAAATAAAACTTGAGTGACTGCATCGTGAATTTTTTTAAATAAATTTAATCTAGCAGTCTATCCAAATGTCAAACAAGTAATTTTTAATGACAGTAACGAGTTGTCAATCTTCACAACTTGTTCAGGAGTAAGCTGAGATATGTAATCGTCTTATTTATAATAATGGTAGTAAAATACTATTAGACCGAACAAACGGATGTTACTAATTTTAGAATATTGCGAAGAAAATTTTTGACAACCCGTAAAACAATTGTTACTGTCTCTAAAAATTACTTGTTTGACATTTGGACAGACTGCTAGATTAAATTAATTTTAAAAATTTAGTAGTGCAGACACTCAGAATTTATTTTTTTCTGTGTGAACCGTTACAGATATCACAAATTAAACAGAGAGCGAAAAGTTTACTATTGAATGTATCTTTCCGAAAAAAAATAATTTCACATTTTCGGCATTGCCATTAAAAAGTTACGGTCTAATCAATATTGGGACACCTACGTTTCATACACTAGTGGTTCACTAATAATAACAAGTATCACCTTAAAAGATGACCTATAACCATATAAACTGTCATACCAAATTTCATCCAAATCAAATAAAGCGTCCGATTATTATAAGCAAAATTAATTTTTTTTCAAAGAACTTTGAAGCAGAATTCTGGCTAAATGGTACACTTTCCGGTAGAAGCAAGTTTAGTTAAATCGTCTTATTTTAGCCTCAGGAATCTGTGGTTAAGCCATGTCCCCCTATTTATGAGACACCCTGTATATCTTTTATGTATATTTTTCTTGTTTATCAATGGGTATTGTAACTTCTTTCTTTACTAATTCAAAAATTGGAATTTTCTTGTACTGTCTTCACTCTGTACCGTATTTTTATGAATTTATTCTGTAATTGGGGTTCTCCCTGTTGAATAAATAAATAAATAAATATCTAGAAACATCCTTCAAAACAGGGGATTCCACTCATATTGAATTTTTATATAAATTAATAATAATAATAATAATAATAATAATAATAATACTTTTATTTGTTTCAAAGACAAGTCTTTAGGTATACAACTATTTTTCGAGTTGACATAAGAAATATTTATGTATATATTCATGAATTTTTATATAAATTATGTATAATTATTTCTTTTCTATACAGCGTGTTTCAAAACATGTGTCGGAAAATAAAGGCTAATAAGAAAAAAAAGTTTCTATTAACATGGTTCCGCAAACGCACCGTTTTCGAGATACAGGGTGTAAAAAAAATTATTGACTCCTTTTGAAAAAAGGTTATTTATCAACTAAACGACAATGGGGTATTCCACCATAACAACAAAATTAAGAAAATTTCAATTTAACATAAAGTATGGCTCAATAAATAATAGTTAAAACAATGAAAACTTTTTTTAAATAATTACTTTACGAGATATTTCACATTTGCTAAAAGGGAAAATTGACGTCATACAATTGTTATCCTTCTCTCGCAGCGTACTCAGAGCAGTGTGTGTGAGAAAGACAAGTCTAGAGGAAATGTGATGTTACACTGATTTCTCGAAAATAAAATACTCTGAAACTAGGAACAATTAAGATTTTTTAATACTATGAATTGCTTCAAAACTGAATGAAGTTTTATTTAAAATAATAAAAAAAATGAGTGGAATACCCCATTGTCAATAATTTTAATGTCAAAACAAATGCATGAACGCAGACGACTAGATTAAAAACAAATGTTTTTATCAACAACAAAACATGTTGCTACTTTTTTTCATGTTTTCCATCATAAAATGCCGTATTTCTCTAAAACGGTTTACGTTAGAGCTTCTGACTAGGAGTACCTTTTTTGTGTAGAAAATATTGGTGGTTCACAATGTGCTTTCAGAATGCCAATTTCCCAAGTGTCATAGAAATTAGGGCCATAAAAACCTCACGCAACCCTAAAATCTCCGTCAATGGCACATGAAAAAAATTGAATAAGCGCTTAAAAAGTAGCTAATATTAATGCTAAGATGTGTACAAAAGTTGAGTTTTGTATCTCAAACGGTTCCTGAGATATCGTCAAAAAATAAAAAAAAATATTTTTTTTTTACATCCTGTATCTCGGAAACGGTGCGTTTGCGGAACCATGTTAATGGGAACTTTTTTTCTTATAATTAGTCAACCAATCCCACTATTTATTTTCCGACACATGTTTTGAAACACCCTGTATGTTTTATCACTTTTTTAAAAAATGCTAAAATACTTTCAAAACGCGCGGATTTTCTCCGGGCTCGATGACGCTACTGAACCCGGCATCTTTTATTGGCCGACAGCCGACAATGTCAGTGGGCGTTCCCATAAAAAAACCAGATAGTTTGTTTATAGTGGTTATATGCATTACACGGCTAAACGTCATTTTCCAGTTTTGTTTTATTATTTGATTAAGGCAGCAGAATATTATCCATTATGTAAGAATAATTTAATAATAAAGCGGGCTAAATAACTTTAGCCTCACAACATTAACAAATTGTTTAAGACCTCTGATAACACATCTAAGACAGTAGCTGCTGAGAGAGAAAGCACTTATAATGCCATTGCTCTGCACCAATGGGTTTGTTTATGTCGTAAGGCGGGCAACGCTGGATGCCAAATATTTACCATTTTTTTTTTCTTCCATAAGAGAAAAAATCTGTTGTTGCCAGCACAAGACCTTCCGTCAATTCGATGTATTTTGTATAAATCCCATACCAAAAGGTCCTTGGAACAGATTCTATATAATACCATGTAAAATCGAACACGAACACATACTATTTTTTACAAATTCCATACCAAAAGTTCATTTGAAAAGGTTCTATAAATCCTCTATTTTATTAGGGGTCCCTGTTTCCTCTTCTCTCCCACTCATTCCTGTCCAACGCATCTTCTTCACACAGTCCTTCCTTTCTGAAGTCTTCTGCGATACAGTCCTTCCATCTTCTCTTTGGCCTTTCTCTGCAAGTCACTTTGCGAGGAACACTATGAATCAATTTTAGATCCTATACTTTCCATATTTGGTTTTGCTTGCAACTGACATCTGTCAATTAAATGTTTTTGAATATCTCAGCTGTTTCCATGATAAATAGCAAAGCTGACTAATTTTTGAAAATTAATTTCTTTATAACGCTTTAAATCTACATCTATTGAATATGAAGGAAAATGTATAATCAAACCGTATAGAGAAGAGTATTTTCTTTAATATGTATAACAAAATATCAAAAAATAATATTTAACTGCGTTTTTTTAAGAAAAACTGTTAAAAACTTTAAATAAGGGTACTTCCGGTGGATCAATTATAACCAAAATCTAATCAACTCTTCATATGGTTGTACAGAAGAGGAATACGAAAGAATTATAATTTTTAGAATTGTAGTATTGGAGTTATCGTCGGAGAAAAATTTGTCACACACGGACACACATACACACACACGGACACACGCACACACGGACACACGCACACACGGACACACACACACACACAAACACATACATACATACATACATACATCATCTTAAAAATGGTATATTCGTATTGTAGGGACCCTAAAACGTGCTTATTCATTAACAACTCACCACCGAATTTTTTGACCAAAGACAATACCTTCCTTACCTAAAGGTGACGGAAGGTAAAAAAGAATTAGGGAATTTCTCGTGGAACCCCCACTATGACGTAGATTCGATATGTTGCTCATTTCAGATAAAATATAGGTAGTTAGAACACAGATAGTGCTAGTAGTTACTACGCGCATGTAATTTGTTGTTGTTTTTGATATTTTTTTTTCATTTTGTGTTAATTATTACGTGTTCCTCTGATATTGGTTCGTTTACCTATATTTTCTTGTTCAAAGTTGTAAAGAGGCAAATGGCTGTCAATGAATACGTGGGTTCAGGCGTTGTTCGCTGCATAACTACATCATGATGGAAAATTTGAATTTCGATGAAATATTTTAAAAATTCGTATATCACTTCCACTATCCATAATCCTACTGGACTGAACTAATAAAATAGTTATTTAAGTATTAACAGTAAGTGTCTCCTGACAGAATTAATTAATTGCAGTGAAATATAATATTTTATTTACTGTTTATTACATATGACATAACTCATCTAACACACAGGATGGTGACTCGAACACCGGAGGACTTTAACATGTAAAATCACACTTTCGTAATTTCCTGCTTCGTTAACTATGTTAAGTAAAAAAGTTTCAAATAAAAGTTGTAGAGCTTAAAATTTTCAAGCAAAATTAATTTTGCATGCTTTGTAACAGCAGAAATTACGTACGAAAATGTGGAAAATCACCTCAAAAAATAGCGATAGCCATGGAACTGAAACAAATAAAGTTACAAATGTTTAATCATTTATCTATCAATTTAGGTTAGTTTATTTTTATTACGTGTTATTTATAACTTCTGTTCAGCTAGACAATTATCTATTAATTTAAATACATAATAGAGACCTTCACTTTTATTTTTTTATTATTTCAAATGAAAGTTCGTGTAATATTGAAGCAATAGGGCAGTTGCAAGAATTTTTATGACTTCTAAGTACTGAATTTTAAAAGATATTAATCTTTAAAGAGCTTCAAATTTGTAAAACAACAAACTATCGCCTACTTTTTTTATATAAATAACGTAAACTGTTTTGTTATTGGCTATGAATGACATGCTGTATGTACTTAGACGTCATAGGAGTGGAGGATAGTTTTTCATGACTATTTCTGGCGTCAATTTTCTTATTTAATTATTTACGAAAATAACACTAAATTATTATTATTTTTATTATTATGAAAAATCCGTAGTATTAGAAGTGATAATTGTTTTTAGTTTAACTGCATTTTATTGTTAGTGAAACTATTGCTATCAATTGTTATTTATTGAGTATTACTTTAAGTATATATTTTATTTTTTTGTTATGATTTTTGTCGAAATCCATGTGCTTTATGTTGCACGTACTTTTTCATATATTTCATATATTATATAATTCTCATCTCCTAAGGAAGGCTCATGTGGAGCACGAAACCGGTCGACCCGAGAATTTAGCAAATAAAATTTGTGACTGCAATCCAGTGCCAGTAATAATTTATTACCTCATCAATACATCCAGTCAAGGAACATTTTCTATTACCTATCGGTAAAAACTAAAATTAATTAAAAAAAAAAAATGCCGGAATACCCCATTCTGTATCAAGTTCGATTGCCGTCTGGAGCAATCACGTGATTTTGGAATTGGTACAATTGAATAACTTTGAATGTGAACGAAGTACAGCAAAAAAGAGAGGAAGAAAGAAAAGGATACAGATAAAATATTAGTTAGAGCACTGCAGTAATTTCTTAGCATTTTTTTAAACATATCTTTTAAGTAATCCAAATACTCGCCCCCCCTCCACTTTCTGGTAATCAATATTATTGGACTATATTCAATATATTCTTTTGATGTAATCAATAGTTTTACAATGGGGATTACACCATTTTATTTTTATAATTTCATCTGAAAATATTAGGAAAACTAAGACTATTGATGAAAATCCGGTGAAAAAATTCCTATTAATTAGCGAGTTATGGTTTCCCGAATTTTGAAAAGATTGACGTGACGTCACATTTATGTGTTTTTATATCAACTGTTTTCATCATGGACCTAAATGTTCTTGAAATATATGCTATTTTAACTTATATTTACATAAAAATAAATGAATATTATAACACTGTATAAGTATACATACTTTATAATTACAGGTGTATTTAAATGATTAGTTTAATGCAAGAAATTTATGTTAAAATAAAAACTGTTTGGAAACTGTAGTACAGGAATGTTAGCCCCTCCTTTCGAATTTGAATTCCTTAACTTCCATTGGTAGTAATCCCACCTCCTAACACGCTATTTGTAATGCATGTATAGGCGGTTTCTCGGTCGCCGATCAAAATATTTTCATATTAGTGTCGAAGCGTTATAACAAAAAACCCTTTATTTCCGAAATATCTCAATTATACCATTTCATTTTTTTAATTAATATTCGTTACTCAGCATATACATTCGAATATTTTTACTATTTTCCTTTAATTCGATTGAGCCGTAATCCCCCATTTATAAAATTTTATAACAACGTTTAATTTTTATATTTTCAAATAAACATAAAAATGCAATACAACTAAACTACATATGGTAATTAAATGTCAAGGTAAATGTAGCAAATACAATATAATTTATATAATTATAGGAGACTTGAAAAAAACAAACAATTTTACAGAAAAAAAACTCCCCGGACCTATAAAATTCATGAGACGGAAGGGACGCAGAGATCAGAGATTAATACACTACTACTTTTTGTTATTATATGTACATTATAACTAATCTTTTTGTTTTGATTAGATACCATGATGAATGCGCGCAATTTTTGGTGTTGTTTCTTTAATGATGAGATAACAATTATTTAATAAATTATAGAGGGATATCATTGGGCGCATTCAGCAGACATGTGGTCGCTGAACGTGTTCACATTTTTTTTGCTGAATGCGCTGTTCAGTAGAGACCGTACATTGACCGGTCACCTACTATCTGATTGTAAAAGCCTTAGACCAGGAATAGATGGGAGACAAGGCATATTCACGCGTATATTTCCAAATCATCTCTGCAATTTTGACTCTTATTGAATCAGCTGGAATCTCTTGTCGACCAGTTAAATATTGTTATGTTACAGTTGACCAAATCTAAATAAACACTTGATTATCCATAACATAAATAAAACAATTTAAAAGTAAGAAAACTATGAATCAAACTAAAGACGTATGTATTCAAAGAACGTCAGAAGTCAAAATAATGATTGATAACGTTGGGTGACGCTTGTTGATTTTGAAAACTTATTCGTTCGACTGCACACGTATGTAACACATTTGGTCGATTGGGCGATTGCAGCTGACTTTCACATTTCAATAAGGTCGAAAGTCGCTATGATGATTTGGAAAATCTTCTTACGGCGAAATACATAGCATGCCCTGTCTCCCCTCTATTCCTGGTCTAAGGTAAAAGCAGTACGATCAGATGTCAGATGTTCTTGGTCACTTGTTTACGCGCACAATATTTAAATTCACTACATTTTCTTCTGCTAGTAGAATATTAGAAATAATCTAATCTGTGCTGTAAAACAAAATATTTGTTTACGTGTAAAACACCGAAAATATATTAATTTTTGTCATATATTATACATATATCAATAAATAAATTTAATGAAAAGTTAACTATAAAAGGCCCATAAACCATAACAAAAAGTAATAAAATGTACACTTTATCCTTAAAGTACTACTCAATAATTAACGATTAAGATAAGAAAAACTTTTTTTTTTTAATAATTACTTTGCGAGATTTTATTCCAGGCCACAGATGGCGTCACAATATTGGTATCTTTCTCGCACAGCATATTATAGAAACTGGTGTGAGAAAGCTACAGGTTTCTTTAAAAATCAGATGCAGTTATACAAAAAACAATTATGATTTAAAAAAAAAATTGGTTTATAGCGCCCATTATTAAAATATTCTTACATTGCAATTTTTACCTCTCGCTAAGAGAGGTATCGGAATCATGTTAAAAATCGCATATCCAGAGTTTAGTGAATATGCAGGTTTTAAGGTCACTAGAATCCGATATTAATATTATACAGGTGTCTCTTAAATAAGGGGACATGGCTTAACCACAGATTCCTGAGGCTAAAATAAGACGATTTAACCAAACTTGCTTCTACCGGAAAGTGTACCATTCAGCCAGAATTCTGCTTCAAAGTTCTTCGAAAAAAAATTAATTTTGCTTATAATAACCGGACGCTTTATTTGATTTGGATGAAATTTCGTATGCCAGTTTATATGGTTATAAGTCATCTTTTAAGATGATACTTGTTATTATTAGTGAACCACTAGCATATGAAATGTAGGTGTCCCAACATTGATTAGACCATAACTTTTTAATGGCCACGCCGATAACATGAAATTATTTTTCTTCAAAAAGATGCATTCAATAGTAAACTTTTCTCTCTCTGCGTAATTTGTGATATCTGTGACGGTTCAGACAGAAAAAAATAAAACCTGAGTGACTGCATCGTGAATTTTTTAAAAATAAATTTAATCTAGCAGTCTATCCAAATGTCAACCAATTAATTTTTAATGACAGTGAGGAGTTGTCAATCTTCTCAACTTGCTTAGGAGTAAGCTAACATATTTATTCGTGCTATTTATAATAATGGTAGTAAAATACTATTAGGCCGAACAAACAGATTTTACTAGTTTCTGAATATTGCGAAGAATTTTTTTGACAACTCATAAACAATTGTTACTGTCATTAGAAATTCGTCACTCAGGTTTTATTTTTTTCTGTCTGAACCGTAACAGATATCACAAATTACGCAGAGAGAGAAAAGTTTACTATTGAATGCATCTTTTTGAAGAAAAATAATTTCATGTTTTGTGTGCTTTTGTAATATGATTAGGCTGACGTGCTACATTTTTATTTGACGATATCTTCTCGATATATTTATGACATTCTTGTACTGTAAATTTTTTTTTAACTTGTTCTGTAAGTACCATCTGTATTTAATGTAACATTGCTGTACCACGTTTTTTTTTTCGCCACAGTTGCCCTGATGAAGCTCCAAATGGGGGCGAAACGTTGGCTGTAGAATAAATTTATTATCACTGACTGAAATCCTGAGTACATCTTTACTTTCATTAAAACTTCTGTCGTACGGAGACTTTTTTGAATGACTGTAGTTACGCTTTGAGTACAATTTTATAAATTATTAAATATTTTAGATGCATTCAAAAGCAAACAATCCCTCGATCATTGATAAATACTTATAATTTTATCACAACTTCCTCAAGCACGTTGCTTTTAAGTAACATCCTTCCGCCTTCGTCGGGCAGTTACCAAGCAACGCGCTGTTATAAAATTATTTAGTAATTATCAATGTCCTCGGGATATTATAGCTAAAAAGTGCCCCAAGTTGAAAAAACTTGAATTATATTAAAATAAATTTGTTTTCACTTAACTTGAAAAGTGTCCCAAATTGAAAAACAATTTTTTCTTATTTTGTTTTATTTTTATTTTTAAATTTTTTTTTTATCTGCATTGAGTTAATAAAATCAAGCATAATTACGGTGATAGTATTACGTATAGGCAGCCGACATGCCAATTAAACGCGTTTGTTTTGGTCTGCAATGTTCTCATTCAGGGAACAACTTCTCATTCGTCTAACAGCGGTCTTCAAGCAAACATGCATTTGATTTTGTTGTAAAAAAATGCATTTTTGTTAGTTTTAATAGTGAAATATTGTTAACTTTTGTTGTAAGTTAATGACAATCGTAAGTTTGAATAACATCCCATCTCTATTAATGGTTATATAAGTTGATAATGTGTTTGTATCGTATAGAACAAAATGTTGTATAATTATAGTTAAGCTTTGAGTACAATTTTATAAATTATTAAATATTTCATAGCAAACATATTGATAACAAACTAAAATTTAAACGATAACGAATGTTTGTTATTTATTAGAAATCGATTCAGATGCATTCGAAAGCAAACAATAATTAAATTTTATATTTTTTCAATTTGCAGGTGAATGGAAATTGCTGAGTTCCTGGGTAATTGAGTACGAGTTTATACAGATGCTGAGCAGTTGAGTACGAGATTGCAGACATGCCGGGTAGCTGAGATCTTCTAATGTAAGTAATAATGCATTTTTCTCTATTGATATTATCGAGGGCCAATGATATCGCAAAGATGCAAGTGCTATTTTAACAATAACCATTGAGGAGCTCTGTTAAAACGTCTTAAAAAAATTTGTTGTGGCCAGCACAAAACCTTCCGTCATTTCGATGTATTTTGTATAAATCCCATACCAAAACTTCCTTGAAAAAGATTCTATATGTCCTGTAAAATTATAATACGAACACGATATTTTTAGTAAATTCTATACCGAAAGTTCTATAACTCTATATCTATTGAATATGAAGGAAAATGTATAATCAAGCAGTATAGAGAATAAGAAATTCTTTCATATTGATAATCACATAAAATGTCGAAAAATGATATTTAACTGCGTTTTTTTCAAGAAAAACTGTTAAGAACTTTAAATAAGGGAACTTCCGGTTGATCAACTTCAACTATAACCAAAATCTAATCAGCTCTTCATATGGATGTAAAGAAGAGGAATATGAAAGAATTGTAGTTTTGGAGTTATCGCTGGAAAAAAAAAAAAACATATACAGACATTATTGTAAAACTAGTAAACTCGTATTCTAGGGACCCAAAAACGCCGATATGCAAAAAACAAACTCGGCTGATTATAAACCTCATCCGCGTCCGTTATTTGCCTCATATCGGCCTAATGACGTTAATAACTATTTTGGATTTAGTAACTTTTCCAAGGAACTCTTGGTACGGAGTTTATAGAAAATAGTATATGTTTGTGTTAAATTTTACTGGATTTATAGAATATTTTCCAAGGAACTTTTAGTATGGGCCTTCAACTTGACACTGAGATTACAACAGAAAGAAGATCCTATATATGACAGTGATAATCCTTGAATGAAGCTAATCTCGAGAGCACGTGTAAATAAGAATTCATCTTGTAATGATGATTTGTATTAACAGCTAGCAATATCAAACGTACAAATTTTTAACGATGATTATTGTCAAAAAATGACAGCAATGTAATATTTGTCCATTTTAAAATGCAACATACAAAATTAGTAGTTTTGTATTATCAAAACTAATTTCCAATAAATTAGCCTACATACGATAAATAAATAATTAATAAATAATAATAATAATAATTAATAAATAATAATAAATAAACTTTATTTTGCAAAAATTCTTAACTTTCAAGCAATAAATGTTAAAAAAAATACCCCCAATCACACTGAGGCAATATTCTAGTCTGCCGTAATAAGAATTGACACCATTTGTGATGTGTTCTGAAGGTATCTCCTGTGCTGCAACACTGTTTATAATGTTGCATTTTAAAATGGACAAATATTACATTGCTGTCATTTTTTGACAATAGTGAGTAACCATGGAAGTAATGAACAATAATGTTGCATTTTAAAATAAATTCTCTGTACTATATATAGCGGCTGAAACCAGTTATACTATATTATTAATCCAATATTATTCTCTTATCATGCAAATCATTTAATTAACATTTAAGCAAAGCCATACAAAGAAAAACTAATTATAAGCGATAAATTTTTGGAAATTATCTGTATCCAATATGCGGATTTCAACCGCTATAAAAATAGTTTGTAGTAAAACTGTAAGGCCCGGTATATCAACCGCTGGTTAACTCAATGTAATATTAACTAATACTTAGAAATTAGAATGTGTTTTACAGTTTTTGCTTATATTAGATTCATTTAGTTAACTACTGGTTTCTCTAACTAATACAAATGTATGAGTTAACTGTTAGTTAACAGAATTATAACCTAAAATTACCAAAGTGAAAATTGCATTTCTCATGTCATGGATGATTTTGACGTAAGTGTATATAATAGAAGAAATATAAATTAAAATAAATATATATATATATATATATATATATATATATATATATATATATATATAAAATATAGAATACTCTTAAATCAATTTGAATTATGCGATGACAAAGAATTTTTTCAGCGTTCTCGCTTTTCAAAAGAACTGTTATAAGATTGATATTGAATAATTTAGTTCATTTCTCAAATTTTTATGCACCACTCATATATATTGAATATAGAATAACTTACGATGAATGTCCAAATTAAGCATTAAATTCTCTTTCTTTTCATGTCACGCATGATTTTTTTACATTGTCGAATCCCGTGTTACAATCCTTTGAAGTTACATGATTTTTCATCGAAATATTTTAAGAAAACACACAAAAAAAATTTTTCCGACGACCAGTACGAAAAGTACATAAATTCACACGCTAAACTATTACTGAAAGTTGGTCATTGCACATTACTACCAAAGCTGTGTGAAATGAAAGCTCGTTAGCCAATCAGATGCGTTCACAACTGTGTGATATGATTTTATCACACACTGCGATAACTGAGCGAACTAACCTAAAAATTTGTATGTAAAAATTTGACGCAAATAATTTGCTAAATTTACACGGATTAAGAAGGCTGGACCCTGATTTATCAGATTTTAACATAATTTTTGGTGAATTCTGATAGCAATGATGTTAACTTAATCTGTTTTAATATTTTTATGAAAATTTTATATTGTTTTATTTTTTGTGGTCGTCGGAAAAATATCGTGTACAACACGTGCTGAAAGGGTATTTCACACCCACGTGATTAAACCACTCGCCTTTGGCTCGTGGCTCAAGCTTCACGTTCATGTGAAATATACAACTTTCATTAATAATTATACAATATACTATTACATCATCGTATTCAGCACGAAATATTCTTTTTTCGCGTTCGCCCAGAAAATGAGCTTTTTCTGATCACTATTTAGACCGGAAAGTCCTTCTTTGCGGAGCTAGCTCGGAAAGTTGTCTATAAGGGATCGGAAAGTACTTTACCGATCCCGGGACCGGTAAAGCTAAATGTTTCCATGGAGATCAGTTGTTTATTTATATCTTATTTGCTCGCAATAAAAAATAAAATAATACTTTTTCATTCTTTTTTCAGGATCGCAAAAAGAATATTGTACCCAACTTGACTTGAAAGTGTCTATACTGGGCTCACAAGCTTCCAAAGCTCGCCTGCGGCTCGCTCTGGAATATGCTTGCTCACCTAGTAAAGTATCATTTTCAGGTCTTGTTACGTAAATTACTATTCTTTTCATGTCACGCATGATTTTTTTTTACATCATCGGATCTCGTGTTACAGCCCTTTGAATTTGCATGGTTTTTCATCGAAGAATACATTAATTTACATTAATTTTTAAAATTAAATACAAATTTTATACAAACACGCAATTTTACAAAAAAAAAAAAATACTTCCCGGACCTATATAATACATCAGACGGAAGGGACTCAGAGAGCAGAGATTAATACACAACTACTTTTTGTTATTATATAACTATAACTAATCATTTTGTTTTGTTTAGAGAACATGATGATTCACGATGAATGCGTGCAATTTTTGGTGTTATTCATTTCATGATGAGACAACAATTATTACTACATATATTTAATAAATTGTACAGGGATAACATTCAATTCACTGTATTTTTCCCATAACAAAATTAAATATAGAAATTATGATTATATTTATCGCCAATTAGCACATGCGTTAGTGGCAATATTTTTCCGTTGATCGTTTGTGTAAGAAGCATATTTACGAATTTCGAAATATCCGGTATAATTTAAAATATTTCGTATAAGCATAGAGTTCACTATATAGGCTATAGGTATATTTGTTGCAACGTTACAAGTTTATAGAATTTTCCTCTGTAGTCACTAAAAAATATGATGACATGAGAAAAGGCAGCTATTGAACATCGAATAGCAAAATAGACAGATGACCTTACCTTTCGAACCAAAAAGTCAAAATTCTTATTAACTAATCGTATCTTACAAAATTTATTTTTACCTCTCACTAAGAGAGGTATTGGAATCATGTTAAAATCACATATCCAGATTTTAATGAATAAGCACGTTTCAAGGTCACTAGAATCCGATTTTAACATTTTTACAACAATGTCTCTCTTTCTCTCTTTGTGTGTGTGTGTGTGTGTGTGTGTGTGTGTGTGTGTGTGTGTGTGTGTGTGTGTGTGTGTGGACAACCGGAAGTAGTGGTTTCTAAAACAAATTCTTCTAAATCTTATTTTTTGAAAATTTTTGATATAACTAATATTGAAGAACATAAAATTCTACATCTGATACATTTAAAATTTTTATTATATCTTCTATAAATTTAGAGATAAATACGCTCTGATATATAGAATAACGGGTGTAGTTTAATAAGTCGAGTAGGCTACACTACACACTACACTAAGGAAACCAGTTGACAAAGTCAAATATTTATAACATAATTTGTAAATGACAGATGTCAGAAGTTTTAGTTACATTCTAAAAGCTTTTTCTGGGAAGTATATTTATACTTTATGGTTTTATTAATTAAATATTTAAAATTATAGGTAATCTGCATATATCCATTAGAAATACCGCCAATCTTGTTAATGAATTGGAAGAATCTCTGACATTTAGGAACTTCCTCATACAATGAAAAATATATAAAGTTAGAATTGTATGTATGTTCGAATACCCATGAGTAATTGCATTTTAATTAACTTTGAAGTTCATCCCTTATTTATTTTTATTTTTTAAATAAAATTTTAATCTGCATTTATTTAACAAAATCAAGCAAATTACGCTGATAACATTACCTTATAGGTAGCTGGCATTCCAAATTAAATTCGTATGTATTGGTTTGTAAAGTTCTCACTCGTTCACTCGTACAGCAGCCTTCAAGCAAGCGTCTATTTGATTTTGCTGCGAAAAATACATTTATTGTTAATATATTATTGTTTTAATAGTGAAATATTGTTAACTATTACTGCATATTAACAACAATTGTAAGTTTAAATAACATCCCAACTCTATTAATGGTTATATAAGTTGATAATGTTTACGATAAAAACAATAGAATAAAATGTTTCATAATAATAGTCAAGCTTTGAGTACAATTTTATAATTTATTAAACATTAGCAAAAATATTGGTATCAAAGGAAAATTTAAACAATAATAAATGTTTTTAAGTAATTGTCTTATTAGAAATCATTTAAAATGCATTTCAGTAGCAGACATTAATTTATTTTTATGTTTTTGTCAATTTGCAGGTGAATGGAAATTGCCGAGTTCCCGAGTAATTGAGTACGAGTTCGCAGAGATGCCGAGCAATTGAGTTCGAGTTTGCAGAGATGCCGAGCAATTGAGTTCGAGTTTGCAGAGATGCCGAGCAATTGAGTTCGAGTTTGCAGAGATGCCGGATAGCTGAGATCTTCTAATGTAAGTCATGCTAAATAAATTCATTTTTCTCTTTTGATAATAAATAATTGTCATCACGGCATATTACGTATTTGTGGGTGTGTCAATATACTTTGTACACAGATATCAGTAATGATGATAATATCAAGGGCAATGATATCATAAACGCATAAGCGTCATTTTAACAATGGGGTATTTTAATGCAGAAAATTTTAAGGTAAAAAATGTTATAACATTGTATGTTACAAAATAACTGAATAATTATAAACATATTTTCTAATATGCGTTTTCTTGTAATTTATTTTGGCGCTAAAATATCACGAATCTATGAAAAAGATTATTAAATGATTGATGATTAATATGTATTGCATAAGTAATAAAACAAATTAAAATATTTATGTACTTGTAAAATTTATAACCGAAATGGCGGACGAGCCAGCTGTGATTTATCTAGTAGCTATATATTCTATTCCACGAGACCTTTCATTTTTAAACTGTTATTAACAAAGGAATAAATACAATGCTTGTTTTTTCACTTCTTAATATTCATTAATAAATAATAAACTAAAAAAACACTATATGCAGAAGCAACAAGGTTATAATACATTTCAGAATAGTAAGTAAAAATTACAGTGGCAAATTATGAACTTAAAACAGTAAATAAGAATACTGTGATATTAATTTTAACAACGCGGAATTTACATAACATTAAAATTAAACTCATGTTCGACAACTAATCTGTGTACACACGAAACCACGTGGATTTGTTTCCCTTTATTGAAAGGTCTCGTAGAACAGACTGTAGGGCAAACAATGACGTCATACACGAATCGTATACAAATTGTTTTGAATCATATTTTACAGTTGGTCCAAAACGTAAACAGCTATAGTTTTAATATTAACATTATAAAAACTATTTTGATTTACATACTTACGGTCTGATATGATTGCCCTTGATATAATTTATGTTTTAATAATTTTGTCGCGCGCTGTTATTTATATAATAAAAATATGAAATGTACATAAAAATCTATACCCGAGTTATAGAGAAATAGAATCATGTGTCTTACACTTTTTACGATAAGAGATTCCCAGGTTACGACCGTTTAAATCATATATTTTCATTTGTCATTTAAACGCGGTTGATGATACAGTAACGGGTGTGGAAAATTTGAACGCGAAAAAAAAATACGGAAGAAATAGTTTGTGAATTCGAGGTCGTTATTTGTGGATTTCATAATATTCTGCGTCATAAAAAGTGCGGAAAATGATTTCGAGTGCGATAGAACGAAATGAGGAGAATATCGCAGCTGCAGCGGCTAGTGTTGCCGATGAGCCAAATTTGTCGATTTCAAGACAATCTCAACATTTGGGGCTTTCTCAGACGTCAACTTGGATAATTTTGCGTAAGGATTTTGGCCTACATCCTTACAAAGTCGTATTGACTCAAGAACTGGAACCAAACATTGTTGTTAAATAATGCTTTTTACAGCATAAACGAATACATGTCCTTTTGTATGTAGGTATTTGCCTTTTTTCCATTTTTTTTTCTCTGTATTTTTCGACCTGGCTAAAACTGTAATGTGTGATGCTTGAATAAATTATTATTATTATTATTATTAAACCATCACAGATTGCGTCGCGAGTTTGCTGATTGGGCCCTTGAGCACTTGAAAGATAATCATGATTTTGGACAAAAAAATCATCAAAGACGAGGCGCATTTTTTGATGAATGGTTTTGTTAATAAACAAAATTGCCGTTATTGGTCTGAGAACAACCCACAAGGGTTACATGTAATGCCGTTGCATCCCGAAAAACTCACTGTGTGATGCGGTTTATGGCATGGCGGCGTCATCGAACCTTATATTTTCCAAAAATTGGAGCGATCGTTTGCGTCAGTGTAAACAAGGCTGTGGTGGATATTTGAACGACTTATTGTTCCATACATAATTGCATTGTCCAAGCTTCAAAATAAAGCAAAAACTAAATTGATACGTCAAACCGTTTTCGTTTTATTTAAAATTAAAATCCTATCACTCTTAATGAAAGACCCTTTACATAGGAGAAGGGGAAGAGGACAGAAAAAATTTGGAAGTTATCTGAAATTAAGGACGGACAAAATTAAGAGGCCGAAACGGGAGGCACAGGACAGATTAGTTTGGGGAAAAATAAAGGGTGGCGTTCAAGTTTTGTTGCTGAAGGCGAAGTTGAAAATTTGAAGAATTTTGAGAGAAAAAGAAACAGCAATTAAAGAAATAAGAATTGTGGACAAAAAATCACAAACCAACAGTATATCTAATTCACTTTGTACCTGCGATGAAGTTGTTCAAGAAAAAGAACTAAAAACGACATCAAATGTTCAACTTAGTAATTTAAGTAATTGCGTTGTAAATATTTATAATGAATAAAGAATTTCATAATTTTATTATTTTTATTTAGTTCTTGAAAGTTACCTTTTAACCATTAGTTCGTAAAAGTATGTCATTAAAAAACGAGAATGACAAATTTTTTTATAAGGCTGTTAACAAAAAATCTGCACAAAGTTTAATTTATTAATACTATTTAAAACGTAATATTATGTGAAGCAACAAGCATTTTTATTGATTAGTCTGATACCTAGTGATGCCGCGAGACGAGATATGGCGAGAAACAATATACTGTCATCTCGTCTCGAATTTTGGATACGAAATTTCTGTGCATCTCGTCTCGTCATATTTATTCTTACTTTCTCTCGATCTCGACTCGAGAATTTCGAATTTCTCGAATTTATAATTAGAAATAGTAAATAAATTAACATTAACATGAATATAAAAAACGAGTACCACTGATTATAACATTATTTTACTAAGTCTTGTGTTTGAATGGTAGATAAAAAATAGATACTATATAATATCATGGCTTTATTACCCGTTGTACGCTAATATTGGTAATTATGATCATATATTCGTAGTGTGGGCACTTAAAGCTGGCATGAAGAATATACCATAGATGTCACTTTTGTGCATTTTCTTTTTACTAAAACCCAATAAATTTAAAATTAATAAATAAATAGGAATGTAAATGAAGAGGCAATTAAAATATTTATTTATATCGACAAATATTTTGATATTTAGTATATTTTAATTAGAAATATCTTAATATCACAATCAAGATATCAAATTCTACTCTCGTCTCGAGCAAATATCGAGGGCATTACTCTCGTCTCGCCTCGCAATATCGACACGAGAATAAGGTTAATCTCGTCTCGAAAATTCGAGAAATTCGAGACGAGATATTGAAAATGCGAGATCTCTCGGCATCACTACTGATACCAAACATAATATAATTTTTCTTTCAGCTTTTATAAAAACTAAAATAAATCGAAATTAAATGATCGAGTTATTAGCGATGTTTATTTCAAACAAAGGTTATAGGAAAAATTGTTCACAGACAATCATTTTGTAAACATGTACGTTATAAGAAAGAAATATAATAATAAGAAACAGAAAATCTGTACAAAGTATGGCAAAATGCAAGTGTTAATAAATCACATAAACTTGATGTGTGAACTGCATCTCAAGCCTGGGAATAAGAATGTTGTAATTACCGGTGCCGAATTTTATTTCACGTAATGTGCTGGTGATTGTGAAGGAAATAAAAGTTATTTGTATAAACAAGGCATTCATGGTCCTACAGTATATAAATTTAATCGACATACGAAATTTCATGCAAAGAATTAAAAATAAACTTCGCCACTTCAAAAATGAGAATGTTATCTGGACCTTCGAAAATAAATGAGATTAGAAGCGAATTTTTATGCAAGGTATGTGATTTAACTGTAGTTTGTATAGTGCGGGACACGAATTTGGACCTGAAGGGTAAAGGAAAGAAATGCTCATATCGTGATATTCCATAAACGCCGACAAATAATTATTATTACAGTAACTTTATACCTCTCACTTGTGTACGCTTATGATCCTAATGAATCCGAGTGTAAAGAAGACGGGAAATGATACGAACACCAATGGGGGATTACGGCTCAATCGAATTGAAGGAAAATAGTAAAAAAATACGAATGTATATGCTGAATAACGAATATTAATAAAAAAATGAAATGGTATAATTGAGAAATTTCGGAAATAAAGGGTTTTTTGTTATAGCGCTTCGACACTAATATGAAAATATTTTGATTGGCGACCGAGAGACCACCTATACATGCATTACAAATAGCATGTTAGGAGGTGGGGATTACTACCAATGGAAGTTAAGAAATTCAAATTCGAAAGGAGGGGCTAACATTCCTGTACAGCAGTTTTCAAACAGTTTTTATTTTAACATAAATTTCTTGCATTAAACTTAATAATTTAAATACACCTGTAATTATAAAGTATGTAGACTTATACAGTGTTATAATATTCATTTATTTTTATGTAAATGTAACTTAAAATAGCATATATTTCAAGAACATTTAGGTCCATGATGAAAACAGTTTGATATAAAAACACATAAATGTGACGTCACGTCAATCTTTTCAAAATTCGGGAGACCATAACTCGCTTATTAATAGGAATTTTTTCACCGGATTTTCATCAATAGTCTTAGTTTTCCTAATATTTTCAGATGAAATTATAAAAAAAAAATGGTGTAATCCCCCATTGTGTACCAATTGCACAGGTAAACTGCCAATATAATGAGGCTGCGTAGTTTTAAACTTATTTGGGCAAATGCTATAATGTTATATTAAGTATGCTCGAAGTAAATTAATTGTATTTCGTATGGAGCGCATATATTAGACAGTGATTTTCCTCAGTTCTTCTTTCGTGTCCCGCACTATATTAGCGTAAAGTTGTTTTAATATGTTGCTTTTTGTAACTTAAATGATACGGTTATAAAGTTTGTGCAGATTTTTTGTTAACACACCCTTAATACGCTATTTTTTATTTTCCTAAGAAAATAGCGTTGGTTTAGATAGGGATATAAATTCTGCTATCTGATTGATACACCGTCACTAAAGCGAAAAAATACCACCTGTCAGTTATTAAATAAAATTGACTAAATTAATAGTTATTTACTTATCAAGTGTGTTAATGAGGGCGATTAATGATTGAGACATTTTGACGCATTTAAACATTCCGCTATAAACATATTTCGGAACCCGCCAAAAATGATGAAACAAAACCTAACGATCAGTCATGCATTACAACCTCGGTTCATGACAAGATAAACGGTAGCAAAAGTTTGTAGGAGCACATTAAACAGTTGACGCTAAAGCGACAATAGCTATGTATATAATAAGTTGCGAAATGATACTGTTTTAGGCACGCAACGTGAAATTTGTACGCACGAGCGTAAGCGAGGGGTACAACACGTCAAGTGCATAAAACACTCATTTCGCACTGTATTACATACAAGATTTTTTTTTAATAACATTTTAAAACAAATCATTTATTCTCAAATAATAATGTTTTCAATTTTTCAAAAATAAAAAGTAGGCAGACGTCAGGTTCATCTATTCGTTTGCTGAATAAAATACTTTTATTCAATTTTGACCTTTTAAACTGTCATTATTAACTTCATAGCAACAACTATAAGTAATACTTTATTCACAACTGAATTATTTTTTTTTAAATCACTCTCGCAAAATTTTAACTTACTCTGCGACAAATAATGTATTTAAAATAACATCAGGCACGAAAATAACACTCACTATAGTATTTATCAGACATTATCAGGCATTTTCATTATTTTTCACGGCACAAATTACAAGACAATAAAGCTTTTTAAATAGATGACTTGACGTTTATCATCGACGATTGTCATGCATTTCATCAAAATTGAATAAAATATTGTATAAATCACGTGAGCTAAGAATGTTTATTCACTCGAAGAAATTAACTTACTCGCCTTTACGGGCTCGTGACCTAAACTATCTTTCAATGAATAAACATTATCTTAGATCACTTGGTGTATAAATATCCATAAAGACTAAGTAACATTGTACGTATTAAACTATCATTTTTAAGCACTAGTGCTTAAAAGTATTTCATTTAGCAACGAAAATGACAATCAAAAAGTTGTTGTTATAAAACGCTAGTATAATAAATAAATTGAACATTATGGGAGTGGATTTGGCACTTCGGCTTTTATTGGTTGATCAATTTCGTCGTACCAATCATATATTGGCAGGTGCCGAAATATATACCGGAATGTTAAAAAGCTTTCCATGCCAAGGCCGTTTTGGTTATCGAGAACACCGCGGAAAGTACGAGATTTTTTTTTTCGGATTCCTTGTAAATTTGACAACATTGCAGTGTCAATTATCATCTTCCTTCCATCCAATCATGTTAGCGTTATAATGAATTTCTGTGTGAAACTTGACAAATCCACTACAGAAACCTACGATTCGCTGAAGAAAGTGATGAGTGTGTATCTATAGTATTCAAGTTTGCGAAAAGATTAGAAGGTTTAAAGAGAGATGAAAAAAACGATTCGGCCGTGCACGGACATCGTTTTTTGTCACAATCAGTGGTTGTTCGAGTGGATTGGGTGCCTGGCATACTACAAAGATGAGAAGAAAAAGGGCTGAAATGTGAAAAAAACGATTCATGGATTATCCTTAAAGACAACGCGCCGGAACACAACGTCACATTTTTTCGAAGCACAATTACTGTGTTAGTACACCCACCGTACTCACTTGACCTAGTGCCATATGCCTTTTTTCTCCCAATTTAAATCTGCGTTAAAAAGATTTAAATTTGAGTCCGAGATACAGTTATAGAAAAACGAGCACATGGACAACCTAACAAAAAGGCCTGCAGGCATTGCTTCCAACAATGGAATATTCGCATGGGGCGGTGTAGGGAATCGTAAACAAGACGGTAACTAATGTTAGAATGGATGACAGAAGAGGTGATCGAAAAAATGAGAGAAGAAAACCCAATATTATTTTGTTCGAGAGGGGTATGCCCCACAAGTTCTTCCAAAGTCATTACCAAAATTGAAAGTACTTCACGACATTAAATTACATGAATGAGAAAAATTAAAAATAACTTCGCAGTACAGTCTGAGAAGCTGCGTGTTGACAAAATCTACACTAAAATTGGATACTCAAAGCCTTCTAGTTATCACAAAAAGTGACAACTTGTAATCTAAGATCCATGGAAAACAATTGTAACATTCTGTCATATTTATTATTATTATGTATTTTGTTAACTTTGTAATTCTCTTACAAAATAAACGTTGGTATTCGTAATAAATAGTGTTCTTTTATGTTCGATCCAATTCCAAAAACTTTATAGTTTTCGTAACCAAATTTTAGGTATATGCCCAACTGAATCCGTAGATTGCAAAAATCGCGGTGTTGACTACGTATGTGTACCCAATTTTGGGTACGGTGCACTGAATCCAAAAATGGGTTAAAATAAAAGCTTGGGTTTTTAAAAAATGGTCCAATGGACGATTAAATTTATTACTACTTGTAATTCTCTAGTTATTTGGAATTCTCTAAAACTGTTTGAATTTCGTTTTAAATATGGGAAACTAATATACCTCTTAATTGTTTTAAAATCAATCAGAATAGCCTAATTGCTATTTTTTATGTAATAAGTTGCGAAATGATAATGTTCTAGGCACGTGACATTTGTACGTACGAGAGTAAGCGAGTGATACAACACGTTAAGTGCCTAAAACACTCATTTTGAAATGTATTACATACAAGATTTTTTATAATAGCGTTTTAAAACAGATCATTTATTCTCAAATATCAACATTTTGAATTTTTCTAAGTTAAAAAGTAAGCAGACGTCAGGTTTATCTATTCGTTGCTAAATTAAATGCTTTGATGCATTAGTGCTTAAAAGTAACATTTTACGCATTAAACTGTCACTTTTACGCACTAAACTTTCATTTTAAGCACTAGTGCTCAAAAATGTTACTTTTAGGCACTAGTGCTTAAAAGTATTTCATTTAGCATAAGTTGTTATAAAACGCTAGTATAAAAAATTATTTAAATTATTCCCAATGTTCTTAAATTTATTCAGAAACCATTTAAATAAATCTATTGCATATAACCGCATATTTCGCACCACTCTCTCCGTCGGGTATTTATACAAGTAATTCAGTATCAAATTTGACCCCACCACAACTTCAGCTAAGCAGAGGCATATTCATGTAGACATTTAGAACGAAAATTTTGACCCGGAGAATTGAACATCGACTTAAACCTTGCAAGGTCCAAGTTTTCGCTTCAAGTCTAGAGTGAATTGACCTTTGTGTTCGTAGGATTGTATTAATTTATGATTGTTTAATATACCAGTTTAGTTAGTCATGCTTTGAATAAAATTTTATTGTGTATTCAAGTACTTACAATAAATTATATTCTCCTCAGTGTTGAAACAAAAGTACTACTATCAAGTACTGTACTAGAAAATGTCCAAACAAATTAAAATGACATTTTAAATAGGAAAGTATTATATTATATCTTAATTAGTTTATACCTCAATGTTGCTTATTCTTTAATTTAGATTAATATGAAAGATCTCTCCGCAAAAGTGGTGTTACTGGGGATCAAAGATAGTAAATAGGGATAGTGTAGTTCAACTTTTATTCTTTTTATCATTATTAAATGTATTTATTTATTTGGTTGGAACGGTTGTTGGAACCACTAATATAATACAAAAATACTTTACAATCTGCGAGTCGAATCGTAGAACAAAAATTAACTAGTTCAAATTTAGTTACTAACCAATATTATTAAAGTTGAAGGACTTTCTGAAACAGTTCTATCTGTATAGTGCTGTGAAACATTTACACTCGAGTAACTAAGCAATTGAGTAATGGTCCACTTTTCAATAGACACTTTCAAAATTGACGTCACAGCGTTGTTTTACGTCCCGTTCCCTGTTCCTATCTGTCATTGTGTTCGCATCTGTTATTCAGTGTTAAACCTAATTCTTTATTGTGATTTGTACGTTGAGTTTAATAAATATGAGTTTAAAACCAGATGTGTTTGGGGCAACTTTTTGTTTGATAATATTGAAGATCATTCGACTATTCAACTAAAACGATGGCTAGAGTGTAGAGTCTACGGCTGATGACAGGTCTTTGTTTGGACGGGGTAACCATAGCAACCTTGATTTCTATGCTTTGCCGTTAGAGGCGCTAGTGCAAATTGCAATTTTGTAAGTGTATTTAATTTTTATATAACCAGGTGACGGACAAGAGTGATGTAAAATAAGCGATTATATGCAAATTTTATATAAATGGTTTAAAAAATATATTTGTTTTAATTTGATATTCTAAAAGTACATTTGATAAAAGAGTAATTCATGCACATGCAGATTCTATAATGTTAATATATGAATGTTTCTCTGACATTTCTTGAGATAAACATTTATTTATTTCATAGCAACTGGCTGGCCCTTCTCTGAACTATTTTTTTTTTTATCAAATATCAAATTAAAGCAAATTTCGAATAATGATGAAACCATTTAAAAACTGTTGGACAAAATATGGCATAGTACATTTCTGTTCATTATTGAAATCACGTGAGAAAAGCTGTACGGATTCTCAAGTGTTTTGTATAACTAATACATGTTTGCCATACAAAATTTTATCCAACAGTTTCTTAATTGGTTCAAAGAGTACCACAAACTAACAATTATTATTTAATAGGCGGACCTTTGGTTGGTCTGATGCAACAAGAAACTTGGAGAATTTGGGTGTAGTTTTCGACACTGCACCAGACAAATCTTCTACGTCATAGGCGGTCATCGATGGATGAACTGGTAGGAAACTTTATTTTTTTTTCATCATTATAACTTATAAATTATTATTTTGTTCTCATACTCAGCCATGAGAACTTATAGTCTAGGGCATATGACTATACATAATTATTATTTTGTTCTCATACTCAACCATGAGAATTTATAGTCACAGGAATATGACTATATGCCTAAATATTATCTTGAACTCAAATTCAGTTTTGAGTACTATGGAAAACTAAATATAACTTTCATAAATATCCATATGCAATGTCAAACCCTTATATCACTGAATGTACATATGACGTCATATAAGACGCACGTTCGAACCACTGTCTCCCGAGCGCATGGAGATATAAACTGCATTTTGTGTGATATCCTGTTTTTGAGTACTACATTGAGAGAAATGTAACCTTAATAAATGCCCTTATAATACCTAAACAATTTGAAATTGAAATATCGACTATTTATCAATAAAATCAATATCTAGGAACAAATGATTAGCATATTTCTTTCAGGAATCGGACATCTAGAAGACTAAAATAATAGTAGCTTTATAAGTTCTAGTATTATTTACGTAAGAATGACATTGCGCGCAATAAAGTGTATGCTTGTTAAAGATACGTACTTGAAGTAGTTTTTTTTTTTTTTATATAAAATCTGTTCATAAGGCAACGTATGTTTGTAACTCTATTTAGGAAATAATTTGAAACTGTCAACATAGTTCGTAACCATTAACGTGTGTTTTAACATTTTTGTGTCTCGGATTAATATACGTGATGTATCAATGTTGGTTGCTTATGCGTCTCTTTATGCAAGAAAAGATAGTTTCATGTCAGCACAAATTATAAAGCGAATTGATCTTGTGCAATGTCATTCGTACGTGAGGAATACTATAGTTTTAAGTTCTTGGAAATGTATTTTCAGGTTTTAATTAAACTTTGGCTCATCGCGCCGTCGAGCAAACACGCGTTTTCTTTAAAAATTAAAAATAAATTGATTAATTTGAAGTGCATTCCGTGGCGATCATCGTAAAATCGTGCGTCTACGGTTGCAGCGGTAACCGTACGCGTGGCTTATCCAGACGATAGCTAGGGAGAGTGCTTGGGAAAAGAAAATACGGACGTATCGGGGGATGCTTGCAGGTGGATGGATGAGTGAGTCAGGAAGGAGGTAACAGATTCGAAACTTTGATGTAGGTGTTCGGGTTCCTTATTCAATTAACTTCACACGGTCAGAGGGGCTGGGTAGGTAGGGTTCGTGCGCGATAGCCATAATTGAGTGGACTGATATGTACAACGCACCGTCATGTGAATCCTGTTGTTATGGTGGATCGCTTCACACTTGTGTGAATGTTTCTAGGGACATTAATCCATAGTTGACACAGAAAGCTTTCTTATGGCCTTATGTGCTCTCCTCATCCGGAGGCAACGTAATGTAATCATTATTTAATGGTAATGGCAACGAATAATTAAAGACAAGGTAAAGTTTTTGTTTGATTTAACTTTGTTGAGCACACGGGTTGATAACCGCGTTCGGTGTAGGGTATCCGCGAGAGGCGCGGGCGAATGTCTCCGGGAGTAGCTAGGTAGGTGGCGTGTACCCTAGGTAGTTACATGTGACTGCTACCGTACTCTCTACCTAGTTCGTGTATTAGGCCGTAAATGCTTGCATCGCGTGGGGTCGGCTTAACCCCCTCGTAAACTTCCGTGAGAACCAACAACGGCGTTCGACGCCACGGCGTTCTCACCATTTGCTTAGCTCGTACTCTCTCTCTCACACACACTTCGCCTTTAGCTTAGTTTAATCTAGATATAAGATAGTTCGCGTAGACATAAGATAGCTTAGATATAAGTAGGAAGGGTTGTTTTTGCTTTTCGAGAGAGAGAGAGAAAAATTAACGTAACTTCACATTTTTAGACTTGCTTTTCTTTGAAATCGTTATTAACGTAAAATAGGCTTTTTTAGATTTGTTTTTCTTTGAAATAGATCTTAACGTAAGATAGGTTTTTTGCGCACTTCACTAACTTAATTTGGGGGGGAACTACAATAATGTAAGTTAGATTATAAGTATTATTGTACATGGAACTGTATTTAATAAACGGTATATATAAGGGAACGTGGGTTTGGCATTTGAGGGCGGTGTTTCCCTTATATATACAATTTATTAAATAAAGGGTTTCGTTTTTAGTTCTAAGATAGTTTTAAAGTTAAAAAGAACTCCCCACCACCACTATCGTCAAGATTGCAGTGCCGATTGGAGCCGCAGACCATGACTTCTTCTTCATTTGTTTAAAATGTGTGTACAACAATAAAACAAAGTTTTATTGCGTTTATTTTAATTTAATACCCATGTTCCTTTAGTTTTAAAGTAGGTAGTTTTAGTAAAAATTGTAATTATTATTAAGTATTTAGACGCGGTCAGGGCAAAGTTAGATTTTAAGTATTGTAAACGAAGCTTTGTATTAATAAATATTATATATTTTGGTAAGTGGGAGGTTTGGGTGGTAACAAAATATATAATATAATATAAAGTTTCGGAAACGGTCTTCAATTGAATAAGAAATCTTTGTACCTTTAAAAATGGGAACAAGGAACCTTATTTGGGGACCACCAAGATTTAATTTGTTAAATTAGTATTGTAAACGAAACTCTACTTAATATAGTATTATTTTACCTTAACACAAATAATATATATGTAGGGTTTCGTATCAGTTATAAAACTGAAATGTTTGTTACCAAATGAAATTATGGTGATATTATTTGTGTTCAATTCTACTTCGTCTTTATTCAGTCACAGAATAAAGATGCAAAATAATTAACAACAAATAATACAACTATTAAAATGTTAATTTTATTCGGTAACAAACGTTTTAGTTTTATAACTGAACCATGTTTGACACTGTCATAAATTGTTATTAGATTTGTTGACAAATTTAGTAACAAATGTGAACAGAATTATAACACAAATGAAACGTAAAAGATATTTGTGTTTAAAAATTCTGTTCATAATTATTTCTTACTAAGTTTGTTAACAAATTTGGTGACAATCTTTTAACGTTGCCAAACAGGCTTTAGTTGTAAAAGTGAAATGTTAAGTAAAATAATCCTTATTTTGATTGTGTATATTATTAATTTTGCATCTTTATTTTGTAATGGAAGTTACTTTTATTACAAAACAAAGATGCAAACTAGTTTATAATATTTACAATCAAAATAATGATAATTTTACTTGGTAACAATCATTTCAACTTTACAACTAAGCTTGTTTGGAAACGTTAAAAGATTGTCACCAAATTTGTTAACAAACTTTGTGAGAAATAATAATGAACAGAATTTTTAAACACAAATGTTTTTTACGTTTCTTTTGTGTTATAATTCTGTTCACAATTGTTACTAAATTTGCCAACAAATCTAATAAAAATTTATTATAATTTGTTAAATTAGTTTTGTAAACGAAACTCTACTTAATATAGTATTATTTTACCTTAAAACTTAAATAATATAAATGTAGAGTTTCGTATTAGTTATAAAACTGAAATGTTTGTTACCAAATAAAATTATGGTGATATTATTTGTGTTCAATTCTACTGCGTCTATATTCAGTCACAGAATAAAGATTCAAAATAATTAACAACAAATAATACAACTATTAAAATGTTAATTTTATTCGGTAACAAACGTTTTAGTTTTATAACTGAACCATGTAAACTGTCATAAATTGTTATTAGATTTGTTGACAAATTTAGTAACAATTGTGAACAGAATTATAACACAAATGAAACGTAAAAGATATTTGTGTTTAAAAATTCTGTTCATAATTATTTCTTACTAAGTTTGTTAACAAATTTGGTGACAATCTTTTAACGTTGCCAAACAGGCTTTAGTTGTAAAAGTGAAATGTTAAGTAAAATAATCCTTATTTTGATTGTGAATATTATTAATTTTGCATCTTTATTTTGTAATGGAAGTTACTTTTATTACAAAACAAAGATGCAAACTAGTTTATAATATTTACAATCAAAATAATGATAATTTTACTTAGTAACAATCATTTCAATTTTACAACTAAGCCTGTTTGGCAACGTTAAAAGATTGTCACCAAATTTGTTAACAAACTTTGTGAGAAATAATTGTGAACAGAATTTTTAAACACAAATGTTTTTTACGTTTCTTTTGTGTTATAATTCTGTTCACAATTGTTACTAAATTTGTCAACAAATCTAATAAAAATTAATTATAATGTTAAACAGTCTTTTGTAATAGCAATAAATTTTAATTTTTAAGAAAAAGTCTTGTGTAATTTCTAATAATATAAAATATATTTGTATAGTTAAAAATTGATTTTTTTTCTAAGTCCTTACACGTATGTAGTTTTTAAAACGGCCACCAGGGGGCAGCGCCTGTCGAAAAACGTGCCCACTTCGAGTAAATTTAACCCAAAAAAGTTTCATTCGTGAACATACGTACGTACATACATCATTTTGGGAATACCTAATGGCAAATTTAACACCCTAAATATGAAACGTACATCAATTTTGAATTAAATGCCTTAAAATGAGACGTATAGCTAATGGGAATTTAAACCCAGTATTTAAACATCTTTTTTATAGAGCCTTTTCGTCCCATTTTCACTAACTCAAATTCCCATAGTAAACGTTCCATATTTACTGGGTTACATTCCCATTAGATATAACACTAAAATGATGTATGTACGTATGTTTGTTCAAAGTGCAGTAGTATTTCCGGTTGCCTATATTTTAGGCGCATACCCCTTTCTAATAGGTGCTGCTTTCTGGCGGCCATTTTAAGAACTATATACGTGTAGGGGTAGTAAAGGGGTAAAAAATAATCAATTTACATCTTAATTTATATTTTATTGTGTAATATATTGTACATTAAGGGTAGTTTCGGGAAATACAACAATGTAAAGTACAAATAAACAATAAATAAAAGTATAATGTATACAAACTATTATTTAAACATCCCTATTTCTAATTTTTCAGGACAAGGGTAAGTATATTATTTATTTATAAAATACCTGAAGGGTAGTTACGTGAAATACAACAATGTAAAGTACAAATAAATAATAAATACAAGTAAAATGTATACAAACTATTATTTAAACATCCCTATTTCTAATTTTTCAGGACAAGGGTAAGTATATTATTTATTTACAAAGTGCATTAAGGGTAGTTACGTGAAATACAACAATGTAAAGTATAAATAAACAATAAATACAAGTAAAATTTATACAAACTATTTTTTAAATATCCCTATTTCTAATTTTCAGGACAAGAGTAACTATATAATTTATTTATAAAGTACATTAAGGGTAGTTACATGAAATACAACAATGTAAAGTGCAAATAAACAATAAATAAAAGTGAAATTTATACAAACTATTATTTAAACATCCCTATTTCTAATTTTTCAGGGCAAAGGTAGGTATATTTATTTATAAAGTACATTAAGGGTAGTTACATGCAATACAACAATGTGAATTACAAATACAAGTAAAATTTATACAGACTTTTATTATATTTCAAGCGTTCATTGACCTTATCAACTATACGAAGTTTAGGGTTAAATATCTCTGAAACTATGAGGGGTAGAAAGGCCGTACAACTTTAATTAAACTAATTACGACCCGTAGAACACGAATCCGATGTCAAATTTGCCCTACGGCCGTTCGTTATATGAGATTCATTGTTACATTCCATGATATTATGTCATTGAATTACGTAAGATGTATTCGTAATTTCACAGTTTGGACGCCGGATTCGTAATTCTTGGGGTCGAATTAGGGGGATGCCATGTCTAACTCAATTTTTTTTTCCCGATCGAAACTGAAAACCATGGACTAAAGCCTTGGGGTTTTTTTGGCAAAAAAAACTTTTTGACTCCGATTTGTTTCAAATTTGGTATACGTATACTAGGGACAAAGGTCTAATGAATAGCGAAATATGCGCCCATAGGGGTTGATATTAGGGGAGTTATTCAAGTCTAAAGTGGGTTATTGGAAATAATGGGAAACCTATAGACTTTAGGGGAAAGTTTTATTAGGATTTTTTGATACAAATTAAATTGTAAACAACATTTATTTGAAACATTTTCTTTTCCGACTTTTCTTTTTCGAAATAATTATTAGAAGCGTATAACATTATTGTAACGTCAATGAACTGTGTTTAATATAGAAACTGTAAATAAAATGTATTGTATAACATATTTATAGTGATATAATGTTTATTATGTTTATATTATAATAAAAGGACAGAATATATCAAAATTTAAGTTAATCTTTTAAATCCTATTATATCCTTTTTGTTTAACCCTCAGATTTACTCTACAGGCTTTTGTTACGTGGTTTCATTGCTACATTTCCTGAGGTCATTGACCTCTTCAACAATACGAAGTTTAGGGTTAAATATCTTGTGAACCAAAGGGTATACTGCAATTCTGTGAACACTATTCGAAAGGGCTATTTTACAGCCCTTCTAATCCTTCAAAAAAGCGACAATTTTTCAATTAACCTTTTTTTCTTAACCTAACTTTACTCAGGTTTTGAGGCAAAATTTTTTGATGGTATCAGGATAACAGGAATAAGAAGAGTTCTCATATTTTAAATGTGAAACCGGATTCGTTTTCTACTGGTCGTATTTAGTCTAAAAAACCTTGTAGGGTCCTTCAACCTTTTGTAGTTTAGGAGATAAAATACATTTCTTAATTAAAAAGTGTCGCATTTTGAGTCGAAAATTGTTCATAGTATCCGGGGAACAGGAATGAGAAAGAGTTCTTCGGATGGTTATTTTATTGCTTATGGTGCTTAAAAAACAAATTATAAAATTTTGATGTCAACAAAAAAAAATCAAAAAATGTTCGAAAATTTAAAAAAACCCTTATTAGAAAAACTTTGCCCTACGCCCTTCAAACTTTGGTATAATGTAGTTTGACCCCATATTACTCATTCGAATTCCCCTAAGGAACAGCGTTTTACGGAAAACGCTGAAAACCCAGCCGTTTCCGAGATATGAGCCCTTAAAGTTTTTTAAAGGGACTAACACTTAAATTCGTTAATTTATAGGGCTAAAGGGCCGGAAAATCGCTATCGGGGGGATTCGAACCCGCGCTTTCCATTGGCTTGCACAGAATTGGTGAAAACCCTTTGGTTTACAATATATTTGCCCTTCAAGTTTGTGGCGAAGGGCCTGCGCTAATTCCTGAACTAAAAGAGCTAGAAAATCCGGGCAAGTGTTGTTAAACCTACTTGGATCTGCATAAATGAAATCTATGGTCAAATTTTCCCTAAGGGCTCAAGTAAGCCCTTAGCTCTTTATAAAAGGGCGGACTCCTAACGGATGGTTATTTTTGTACCTAGAGAACTTAATACTAAAAGATAGCATAGGAAAATTCAGAAAAATCCATAAACATTAGGATATTTCTCTGTCCCTTTTCTTATTACATAGGAAAGGTAAGAAAACTATTATTTATTTATTTATTCTTATAAAAAGTCATATATTATCATCATCTAGTGTTGTAGTTACCGAATCCTATTGCTGAGTGCACTAGGCCCTTCGCAGAACTTGTAAACAAACATAAACATTGTTTATTTGGGCGGCAAAGTACAAAAGATATAATAAATAAACACTTAATTAGAGTGGGGATATTACGTGATAATATTAATATTATGTTTTTAGAATAAAGACTTCAGTTCTTTTCAGTCTTTGGTGAAGTGAACATCGTGTGCTTGTGAATAATCGTGTAGTGCATATAGCAACGAAAAAGTTTGAAACTTTTATTGAAATCGTTCTCTATTTACATCGTATAGTTCGCTATATATTTTAAAAATGTTAGATTTACTCTATAAATTTTTTAAAAATTATTTAAATAACTAAATAATTTTTTATTTTGTTTACTCTTTTTAAGAAAATCTAAATTTAATAAGTTAATAGTACACTAAATTTAAATGTTCATATGTACATTATTATTTACAATAAAATCTATATATTCAAAATTCATTTTAACTTATACAAAGTATTTCTGCTTCTTATAATTTTAGATATTATTTAAAATGTTGCATAAGACTCTGTCCTTTCGTTAGTGTTCATTGTTTAATCCTTATTCAAAATTATATTGTGTCGTGAGTTAGTTTACTATACAGTTGCTGTATATTTAAAAGAAAAACGTCTTTCCTATTATTAAAATGTGTATAATTGTCCGTAAAAGTGTGGTGTATTGTTTTACTAATACCAAGTGTTATACAAGTTATTCTAATTGGTGTGAGTGTTACGTAATATTTACTACAAAGTGTATTCTGATGTGAAAATCGCCGATGATGATATAGTGATGATACAACAGCGGATGATATATTATGAAAATTCACCATAGGTACGTAAGAATCTTTGATATTACATTTACATTTCTTCTAAGTTGTTGAACACAAATGAATGTTTCTGCCAATAACGATTTTTATGTAAAATATAAACTTTTACTTCCCTATTTACTATCTTTATTCTTGTAGTAGTGATAAATGGAAATATGAAACAAGTGTACAGAGAAAATTTGACGAAAATACATGTATTTTAACGCCCCGTAACTCCTAAACTAATCGAAGTTAAGAATTATAATCAGACGTATCTTACAGAGAATTTTATGTAGATTCCAAATTTTCTTGCGCAAGTTTCTATCTTTAACCATGTAGGAGTAATAAATAAGAATGTGAAATAACGCATGACAAAGTTTAGTGGAATATACAGTTTAACTCTCACATTTATATTTCATAGAATTTCAAGTAGGTATGGAGATCAGACGAACCGGTTCACGACTTTACGATGCCGCAGGGGATGGTTTCCTGATCCAGACAACGAAATCATGTCCACCAAGTCCGGAGAGAAGCCCCAGGATACTGTAGTCACACGAAAGGGTTCTCCAAGTCGCGATGTCTGCGTTTCTTACCACTGGAACGTCGAAAACTTGATGATCTGCAAAAAGAAATGATTTATTAATAAAATTATAAATGTAATAACTTATTTATTGTATCTGCACTTTGTGTTTGTATTAATAATACCACATTTCTATTCATATTAATATAATTAATATATTAATATATAAAAAATATAGAAAAGTATTTGTCAACATTTCAACAATTTTAAAACGTTGCTTACGTATACAAAGATGCATGTGCAAATCAAATTTGACACGTAGAAGTTCCTATCTCACTTAGTTTCAGAAATTTTGAGCCCTAAAGTTGGAATTTCCAATTCAAATTCCTGAAACTTACTATACATGCAGAAAACATCCCCCTCAATTCAAATTTGAAAACTGCAAGTCGCTATCTCACTTAGTTTTTAAAATATTTTACTTTTATCATGGTATACGCAAAAGACATTTTCCTATCTTGAAACAAACATAACTGAATTCTTTTTTTCAGTAATTCGAATTCCTGAAACTTAGTGTATATATCGAAAAACACCGTCTGAATTGAAATTTGAAAACTGCAAGTCGCTATCTCACTTAGTTTTTAAAATATTTTACTTTTATCATGGTATACGCAAAAGACATTTTCCTATCTTGAAACAAACATAACTGAATTCTTTTTTTCTGTAATTCGAATTCCTGAAACTTTGCGTACATATAGAAAAACACCCCCTGAATTTAAATTTGAAAAGTGCAAGCCGCTATCTCACTTAGTTTTTAAAATATTTTACTTTTACCATGGTATACACAAGAGACATTTTCCTATCTTGAAACAAACATGACAGAATTTTTTTTCAGTAATTCGAATTCCTGAAACTTAGTGTATATATCGAAAAACACCGTCTGAATTGAAATTTGAAAACTGCAAGTCGCTATCTCACTTAGTTTTTAAAATATTTTACTTTTATCATGGTATACGCAAAAGACATTTTCCTATCTTGAAACAAACATAACTGAATTCTTTTTTTCAGTAATTCGAATTCCTGGAACTTAGTGTACATATTGAAAAACACCTCCTGAATTCAAATTTGAACAGTGCAAGTCGCTATCTCACTTAGTTTTTAAAATATTTTACTTTTATCATGGTATACACAAAAGACATTTTCCTATCTTGAAACAAACATGACAGAATTTTTTTTCAGTAATTCGAATTCCTGAAACGTAGTGTATATATCGAAAAACACCGTCTGAATTGAAATTTGAAAACTGCAAGTCGCTATCTCACTTAGTTTTTAAAATATTTTACTTTTATCATGGTATACGCAAAAGACATTTTCCTATCTTGAAACAAACATAACTGAATTCTTTTTTTCAGTAATTCGAATTCCTGAAACTTTGCGTACATATAGAAAAACACCCCCTGAATTTAAATTTGAAAAGTGCAAGCCGCTATCTCACTTAGTTTTTAAAATATTTTACTTTTACCATGGTATACACAAGAGACATTTTCCTATCTTGAAACAAACATGACAGAATTTTTTTTCAGTAATTCGAATTCCTGAAACTTAGTGTACATATCGAAAAACACCTCCTGAATTCAAATTTGAAAACTGCAAGTCGCTCTCACTTTTTTTTCAGGATTCAGTAGCACCCTTTCTATCATCAACCCTAAAGCTTATAAATTCTATTTCGCGTGTAATCCATAGACCTTGCTTAAAAATACTAATTTAAAAAAAAATCTTACGAGCTACTACAAAATTATGTAATACATAGACATCAACTATAATTTATACTCATTATTTTGATTGACTTCCATTTTTTTTTTTTATTATTGTTATCTAATGCCTAACTGTTAGTTAGATCAATTTTGTCAGTTTCATTGTTACAGTGCTATTGAACAGACGTGTGGTGTGCTCGTGTACTGTGCCTTCGAGGACGACTTCCTAGTGCCTGGATAGGACTTTTGGACATCTTCAAGTCTTGGACTTATACTTAGGGAAATAATTTATTCATCGTAAGTTTTTTTCATTTTTAAACTACTTTAGTAACCATTATTGGGTACATCAGCCATTATTTCTACGGACTATTTCGGGTGTGTGTGTATATATATTAGTGCTGTGAAGATCCGACAAAACATGGATCCGAGTACCCGGATTTTAAAATATCCGGTTCCTCGAATATCCGATGTTCGGATATTGAAGCGGATATCCGTAAATTTAATTCGGATTTGGATCCGGATCCTGGTTTGGGTACCATATCCGCATATCCCATTTGGATTCGGATTCGATGTGTTGTTCACAGATCCGGATCCGAATTTTAATTCTGGATCCGTTTCATCATTTTGAATGTAAAGGCAAACATTTGAATGTAGACAGTTGTACAGACAGCGGTCTGTAATCAGCAATAAATTTTATAATACCCCTCTAAAATAGCTAGGTAGTTGGTGCAAATTTTTCTTAGAATATTGAAAATTCTGTAGTTCTAAAATTTTAACATTCAATATAACAAATACTTCAAAGAAAACGAAATTAAGATTAAATTTGAGAAATAATGGTTACAGGTTCATTGCAGGTGTCGAAATGCCTATTTATTTATATCGTGCATGTGTTTCACATAAAAAGGATTGTTTTTGTTACCTACTTATAGTAATGTGGAATCGAGGAATTTCCTTCTTAGCGGATGCTAACAGTTTAACATCGAAAATATACCGACTATTAACTACATCAAACAAAAATGTATAGTGGATTATTTCATAATCAAATTTATTTGGTTTTGTGACTCCATGATAATATACATTCAAATATTATCATCCGGTTCAATACTGAGAATAGGTACTCGAATCCGAGAACCGATGCGCATACTGAAATTCCATATCTAAATTCCGATACTAATACTCATATTCGGATCCGAATCCAAAATCCAATACTCAGATTCGGATCCAAAACCCGATACTCAGATCCGGATCCAAAATCCGAGACTCAGATCCGGATCCAAAATCCGATACTGAGATTTGGATCCGAGATCCGGATAGTTCAACATTCAATTATCTGGATATCCGGATATTTTTGGATCCGAAACCGAAACTATCCGGATCCGGATCCCACCACTAATATATATATACTTTATACTTCAATTATAATTGTTGATGTTGTGTGGAAAAGAATTTGAATTAGTTTAGAATTATTTATAGTGTTACTACCATACACAAATATCATATATTTTATATTTAAATAATTAAAAATTTAAATATTCTTTTCAATATTGAATTTCTCACGGAATTGCAAGTTTTCATATTAGGTATTTTATTTTTAATAATTACGAACGATTGAAACAGTTCTAAGTCTATCCATATTATTATATGTAACCACTAATCCAAATATTATTTCGATTATACTTTTATTGTTACAGAAACATGTAACAGAGATGAATTACAATCCTTGCCAAGCCGTAGAAGGATGTGAGTGAAGAAGGATATCTATCCTGATTTCAGCGTTGGAGATGATCATATTGTTGCAGAGCATCACCCTGAAGACACCCCAATATGTATTGGTGCCCCTCAAGACTTATTTATAAGATTTATGTAAATAAATAAATAAAAGTTATCCTCCTAAACATTATGTACTCGTATAACTAATATGGCAAGAAAAATTGGCACATAATCAATTCATGCCATTTTGAAACACATATATCTTCAATGTCATATATTTTACAGTTCATTATATAAGAAATTCACATACCATACATCCATACTATTTAAAAGGTACAGGAAATCAAAAAGCTAAGTTCAAATATTTCCTACTGAAATTTAACTGTGTATCTGGCGATTCAAATTTCTAAAACTATGTATACATATTTGAAACAACTCCCGGAATCCAAATTTGAAAACTGCAAATCGCTATCTCACTTAGTTTTCAATTTATTTTATTTTTATCATGGTATACACAATACTAATGAAAATTTGTACAAATATGCAGTTTTATTTTTGCTTACTCTTACTGTACTAGCTAGACACGGTTATTCAGAATTGGTAAACCTATGTATAAAAGTCCATAGAATCGAATGGCGCAACGCCTGTCAATGTACCTTTTACCATTCATTAGTTATAGGCCGTCAAAGTCAAAAAATATTGTCAATTTCCATTAAAAATAAAAATTTCTATTTAGTAAACTAAGGCATAGAGAATTTTTTTCAATATTTTTCCCGTAATCAGCATGCTTGAATTTAGAGAAAATGCTACTTTCCATTTAAATACAGAGTGGTCGGATTTTTAGTGGACTACTGAATTGTTTAAAGTTACCATTTTTTTCATTTTTGCTTACTCTTACACTAGCTAGACACGGTTATTCAAAATTGGTAAACATATGTAGAAAAGTTCGCAAAATTGATTGGCGCAACGCCCGTTAATGTATCTTTTACCATTCATTAGTTATAGGCCGTCAAAGTCAAAAAATATTGTCAATTTTGCATTAAAAATAAAAATTTCTATTTTGGAGTCTAAGGCCTAGAGATGTTTTTCATTATTTTTCCCTTAATCAGCGTTTACGAATTAAGGGAAATTAGTCGGACTTTTAGTGAACTACATATAGTACTATATTGTTTAATTTAATTTTACAGGGATAGTCTTCATGAAAACGAAGATGTAACAGCTAATCCCTATGGAAAGAAATATCTACTACAATGTAACTCACCATTGTTGAGTGCTTCAGGTTACAATGTCGGGACTCCAAGTCGCTAAGTCTGCAACACCGGGATGTCGGCTTTTCACACGGCTGCATCTGAAAAGAACACACATATTTAATAAAATGTTACAATAAAAAAAGGTAATTTTGTATTTTGTGCACTCAAATTTTTTCGAGCCACTTTTACATTCATAAAATTCAAAACACCATGAACGAATTACATAATGCATAAGAAGCAATTATTATTTATAATGACTCATTATTATTAAATTGTTGACTTGTATTTCTACGGGGTAAATTATTTAACACCCTAACTATTAGTGGATTAATTCTTTCAGTTTGTTTGTTACAGTGCTAGTGCAAAGATGTGTGTGTAGTGTGCTGGTGTACTGTGACCACGAGGACGACTTCCTGGTGCTTGGAGAGGACGTTAGGATACCAACAGGACTTGGGAGTTATATCCATAGATTTCATTTATTCAAAGTGAGTTTTTTTTTTTTTGTTTTTATAATACTTCATACATAGTTGTATTTTCATTTGATATATTAACCATTAATTTGGAGGGATTATTCTAGTATAGATACAAGATATAAGCTATATGTAAATAATTGTTCATATTATATCGAAAATAGTTTGCATTAATTCATAATTATTTAATATTTCTACCATATACAATTTTCTAACATTTTATTCTGTAAGTACTATGTATAAGGCCCCATATAGTTTTGCGGCAAAGATATTTGAAAAAAAAAATGTTTTCTAGTGTTAAACATCTGTCACGAATTGTGTTCATCTTGTATATAATTTAATATATCATATCATTGTATGTCCTATATATTTTACTGCATATATTTTGTTCCATATATACGTAATTATGAATGTGTACAATAATACGACAAAATGGTGACGTCTTTTTTTTTTATTGGTGAAATTACGTAACTTATACCTCATTATTAAAATACTTTAATATCGTACACATTATGCATTAAAATCTATAATTGATCGATTGAAATATTTATTCATTCTTTTGTAATATTAAATATCTCGCACTTTCTTTGGCATTAATATATAATTTTAAATAATAATTATACATACTTGAAATAATTCTTAATAATCTACAAATAAAATTATATTATTTTCTATGACCATTAACCACTAGTTTATATTTGTTGCTTTCGAGTATATTTTCTATTGTTGCAGAAAGATAAGCGGTACACTTAAACAGACGATACTGCAAAAGTATCCGACAGAGTTGCAGTTCATGAATCCTGATTTCCGCATTGGAGATGGTCACCCTGTTGCAGAGAATCGCACCCCAAAACAACCCCTACATGAATTTTGTACACCCCAAGTCATATTTATCAAATTTATGTAAATAAATAAATAAAACCACCTCACACCTATAAAGTACTTATATGATATAACCATTTAACGTGAAAAATCATCTACTCTACTAAAAAAAACTTAATAAACAAATGTTGAAAACACTCATACATATAAGCATATTTAAATGACAGAGAATAAAATCATGTCATTATACAATTCCCATTTCATAATTATATTTCAACATCTCAAAGCGTATTACGTTAGGTTCTCATACATTACAAACACATATTACATACATACATATTATTTGAAGGGTATAAGAAACGAAAGAGCTAAGTCTAAACATTACTGATTTTTTTTTAACGATTCATACATTTGGAAAATAATTATACATATTCAAAATAATTTCCTACATTCAAATTTGAAAAGTACAAATGGCTATTTCTGCTAGTTTACGAGATATTAATTTTTAAACTTGCTATTTTCAATAGAGATGTACTCGTCTTGAAACTAGCATTACTGACAACTTTTTCAGCGATTTATATATTCTAAAATTAAGTTTACCATATAGTAAATAAATTCCTTAATATCACTTTGAAAAGTGCAAGTCGCTATATCTCTTAATTTTCGTGATATTCATTTCTAAAGTTACTATTTTCAATAAACATACACGTCTTACAATAAACATTACTGAATTTCTTTTCCAGTGATTGAAACATTTTAAAATTATACATATAGAAAATTACTTTCTATATACAAATTTTAAAAGTACAAGACGCTATTTTTCTTAATTTTCGTGATATTCAATTTCAAAGTTGCTATTTTGCACGTTTTGAAATAAACATTACTGAAAAAATTTTCAGCGATTTAAAACTTTTTAAATTTTGTATAAAGATACAAAATAACCCTCTACAACTAAATTTTGAAAATGCAAGTCGCTTTTTCTTTTAGTTTTTCATATACTCATTTTTTAAATTGCTATTGTCAATAGATATACCTGTTGTGAAACAAGCATTGCTGAAAATGTTTTCAGAGATTCCAAAGTGCTAAAATTACGTTTACTTATAGAAAATAATCCAACAAATAAAAATAAGATTAGGATAATTTACTATCACTCTTAGTTCTTGAAGAATTTAATTTTAAAGTTATTATGAACAATATATGCATGAATAGTACATATTTAGAACTTTAAAATTTCAATATCTCGAAACTATATAAGTAATTAGGACTTAGCTCTATTTTTCTGTACCATCATTTGCATCCCCTACATACATACGAGTACACACTTGTAATATAATACTCTGATCATTCTTAATAAAACATAGTAAGAAAAAACCTAATTTGTATTATTATATTTAAAATACACTTAATAACATATTCGCACAATGAAAAATAGTTATTTGTGTATCTAGAGCGGAAAATGATAATTTACACATACTTTTTCTACGTCCGTTGAAAAAGATGATAAAAACATTTTGCTTTCAAATCACCTATGTACCAAGTCTTCTAATTTAAAACTGTATCACAAAATATTTATCTCTCCTGTAAGAATGACGTAATAAGAGTTTCGACGTAATTAAAAACGTTACATTTTAAACTTCGAAATGCATTAATTAAGATATGAAACTGATAAATTAATACATTATCCCTAATTATATAGATCACAAAATTTTGGGCCTCATATTTCGATTCCACAGAGTTAATCAATATATTAACATTTACATGTTTGATAAAATTTAAAACAAATACAGCTAATAGTTCAAAAATATTTTATATATTGTTTGCATGATTGAAAATTTTTTAAACTTCATTTTTATATTTAACAATTGGATTAAAAAAAAACCATCTCAAAATTTTCTTTTCATTTTGTTTAAACTTTATTTTACATATTTTTAAATATATCTTTTAGCTATGTGCGATTTCGAATTTGAATCCCAAAAGTTTATAGCAAGAGAGATAATTCATTTTGAAGTTGTAAAATATATTATTTTAAACATAGAATATATTTTCAATACCCAAAAAATGTTAGGGAAAAACTTAGTAAGGATTTTCTGTTATAAATAAATATATGATCATCTTATACATAATTAATGTCTTCTATTATTTCTATTTGTTAAAACAAATGATCCTTATAAAAGTTCTTTCAACAATTAATCGATCGATTGTTGTCAATCATATATGTTAGCCTACTTGTATATTTCAATGAATCATAATAAAGAATTTATATCATATGTTCTCATATAATTAAAAACAAACCTATATCAAATATCATCTTTCAAAGTATTACAGATCAAGATACATTTATTTATGTATATAATTGTCAATCGCATATATCTCTGTATTAAAACAATATCCTTGCAAAATATAGCAATGCATTATGTACACCATTATGTAATATATTTATGACCAATAAATACCGATAATACTATATAATATTTCATTCTAACACCCTATTTCCAAAGCAAAATATTGCAATCCAAAGATCTAAGTTCATATCCCGCTTAGAAACCAGTTCACAGCCTATAGATCCACAACCAGAACGACGACCAACAAAAATCTCCCATCCTAAAGATCCAGGTTCGAATACTAGCCACCAGGAACCAGCCGAGCATCCCATCCTAGCTACCAGCAACCCGGCCTAGCCATCCACGAGCGAGCCTAGGCTACGAGCCGAGGGCGAGCACGTGGGTGCTAGGCGGGTTGCTGGGAGCTAGGATCGGATCGCTCCGCTGGTTCCTGGGGCCTAGCCACCAAAAAATTTCTAGAAACCTGTATATAGCTTGAAATAGACGTTATTACGTAATTTCACGACAAAGAGTGTCCGGTAGGAAGCCACCGCTCCCGCTGCACGAATGGCTGTAATTTCAACAGACAGCCAGTATTATACACAGCTAGAAATCTGTGGTGGGAGACTTGAGATTCACGATTCGATCACCAGGCCTTACTACAGCCTACCGCATTGTCAGAAATTTGAATTTTTGTGGGGGAATACGTTCCGTTTGGCCAGAGAGCTCACAAATTCTCGTTTTCGTGACTAGTAGTCTTGCTACACGCTGAACATCGCCGAATTTACACGACTTTTTAAATTTTGTCAGCCAGAAGTCAGCAACAATTTTGCGATCGATGGATTTCTGAATTTTGGTGGGTAAATGCCTTGCGATCGGCTGAAAATCCGTCTGAGAGCTCAAAAATGCTCGTAACGGCAGTAAAGTGCTACTTTTCGGCCGCTACGACTCTAAAACGTCGATTTTACACGATTTTAGCGATTTTGTCGACCAGAAGCCTTGCTGGTGCTCGCGGATCGGATTTTGCTGGCTAGGAATTTTTTCGTGTAGGCTACTTGCTTTTGTAATCTGTTGTGCACTAGGTTGAAATTTAGGCGCTAAAATTATTAATGCAGGTTGCAGATCGGCGATCGCTTAGCGGTGCTCTCGAATCGATTTTTGCTAGTTGTTTACCTATAGGCCGTAAATCGTTCATATCCTGCTGATCTCATTTTGATGATCTAGTTCGTATTTTGGTGAATTTCTGGTTGCTGAAATGCAATTTTTGAGGATAGGAAAATAGGTTTTTCAATTGAGAAATTGTGTTCTTTTTTACTGTTTTTATTGGTCATTTATTTAATACATTTTATTTGTGTTACATATTGTAATATTATTCTATGAGGACTTGTAAATAAATAAATAATGAAATATATATCGCCAAATATTTATTAAATTGTATCGTATAAGTTGTTACATAATATTACAGATTTTTGCGAGTATAATGTATAACATTTTTTTTTCTAAGACTTATCGAGATATAGATTACTTTAATATACCTATGTAAATACTTTCAAATAAATAATAGTTATGCAATTGAATTTTATATATACAGAGATACAATTAAAAATAGATCAATAATTGAACACAATGTTTTTTAAACAAATATATGTTTTATTTCAATATACTACTGCTATATTGTGACTATGTCTTAGAAAAAAACTGTATCAATAGGAAATAAAGTAGAATAATTATAATATAATACCGATATATTCACTATCCCATATTCACTATCACAATATTGTTATATTTTTCACTAAATTACACACAATTGTAGTTATGTAGGTTACTGTAATCCAAACTCTAATATAATGTAAATACTTTCAAATAAATAATACACAATTCAATATTAACTTAAATTATTGTCTAACAAATTGGTGAAATACACCCACTTTCAGGTACGAGAATCCGCATTAAACCTTTCTCGACAAGGAGAGTATTCTCGTGAGATAGCAGACTTCCTAATGATCGATAAAAGCACAGCAAATGGAATTATCACCAAATATACATTGCCAAAATCATTAGCTGACAAGCCAAGATGCAATAGACCCCCGTAAACTAACGAAGCGAACAGATAAAATAAATAAACTAAAATCTAAAGTAATAAACTAATTTTTAGGTCAACAAAAGTCCAAATTCTTGTTTGACCACCCTAATCTCTGAATTTAAATTCAATAAAACATTTATTCCAGAAGTTAAAAATACGCATTGGAAAAGAAAAACAAGCCTGAATTATGGAACTATTTACAAAATGAATGACAAGATGTACACCACAAGACAGTATTACAAATTTAATTAAATCAATGTCTCGACAGTATTCTACAGAGATTGTATCAAAAGGAATGATGATAAACTATTAAATATGGAGAACAAAATAAGATTGAACAGATTTAGTAGTTTTGAAATACGTATTATTTTGGCGCAATATTTTTGCAGAGCACGGTAAATTACTTTGTTACTACATAATTTTATTTACCTATGTAGTTTCTGGTTTATAATAGGAAAATATTTTATGCACAAATGCATATGTTTATTAATAAAACTGTTTGATTGTTGTATCACCTTTACAATACATGATAATCGTTTAAAAAGAAGAAATTTCGATAAAGTAGCATTTGATATTCAAAAAGCAAGATTAAAAATACTCAAATGTAAGAATGTATTAGCTCCTGCCCAATGATAAATTTGATACCTACACAAATATACATTTAATATTTGAAGCTTATTTTGTATTAATTAAATATTTAAAATTATAGATACCTAATTAAATAAACGCATCAGAAATACCATCAATTTCATCAGTGAATTTGAAAAATCTCGAACATTTAGAAGAGTAGGAGAAAACTCATTTATAAAATGTGTTTGTGTGTGTACCAGAAATGTTAAATACAACATAATAATAATAGCCTAATATGAAAATAGCGAGAAGTCTTGTGCTGACCACAATAGATTCTTCACCCGTATTATTGTGAAGATCTATTATTTGACCAAATGACAGAAGTAGGTAATAATTTTCGTCAAGACAATATGCACTCTACATTAAAAATTTATTTAAACTAATTAATTTCAAAAATAGTTAAAAATATCTCATTGAATAATTCTATCGTATAATTTTATAAAACATATTTATACACCAAGAGAGCTAAGAAAATGTTTATTCATGAGAAGGAAGTTTAGCTCACGAGCCCGTAAGGGTGAGTGAGTTAAATTCTTCGAGTGAATAAACATTCTTAGCTCACGTTGTTTATAAACCAAAATCACGGCAGCGACATCTCTCATTATTTTAAAAATCCACCGTTACCGATATAGTCACCGATCGATATACCTGTCAAATACGCGAGGCGAGCATTGCTGAAATGTCAAATATCGACACCTACCTATTATTTATTACGAAGAAAACATGAGCAAATAAATATATTATCAGTCATAAACAACGTCTATTATTAAAAATAAATTTTTTCGCTAGAAGAAGTACTCTAATGAAGGTAAGTAAAATCAAATTTGGAAATTGACTTAACCCCAGTATTTTAAACTAATAGGGCGCGTGCATGTGACGTCACGGCGATTTAAAAATGGCAGCCTGGTGGACCAACAAACCATACTTGACATATAAGAATTGTGACAAATCTCAACAAAAATGCCTCAATTTTGTGCTGTAGTTGGCTGTGCGAAAAAAAGTGGTACTGGTGATGGGTTATCTTTTTATAGGTTCTTATCTGAGAAAGATTGTAGAGGTAGAATAATTCCTGTAGCTCTAGAACGACGAAAAAAGTGGATAACACCGCTTAAGAGAGCTGATCTGACAGATATCAAAATTAAATACGGCCGAAAATGTTCTAGGCACTTTATTACAGGTATTTTTTTCTATACGAGCCTATCATTAAATATTATGGTAAATTGAAATTGATATCAGCTTAAACTAAATGAATTTTGCCAGATGTAAACAGTAAGATCAAAAATTAGGTTAATATGGGATAAAAGTGGGTTGTTTAAACTAAGTAAAAGATATATTTCATCAGAAATTATTCATTTAGAGTCCCCGATAGTTAAATAACGTAGATAATAAAGAAATACTAAAATTATTGCTAAATTAAAGGAAAACCAGCTGCTTTGGAAGACAAAGACAATCCTGATTGGATTCCGTCTTTAAACATTGGATATACAAAGGGAATACAAAATAAAGATACCGGTTTAGACCGCTATAAAAGGTTAACAGGTCGACACACTAAGGTTTGATGTTTGTAATAATTATTGTATGTTGTAACTAACATATTTATTAACGAATTCAAATACATTTTACTAACATTCAATATGTTAATAACTAATATAATTATGTTGTAACTAACAATACAATAAATACATTTTATTGACAGTAGAACACATAGCTGCATAATATTCTGAGTTTTAAGTTAGTGGTCCAAAGACATACTAACGTATGATTAATCAAAAACTTCTAATTTGAAAGTAATACATTAAATTTAAAACTAAAAATTAAAATTTCTAATCCAGATAATTTTTAGAATGGTATTTTAAACTTTATGACAAATAATTTATTTTTAGAGCTAATTTGTAATAAATTTGTTTTAGAACTATGTATAAATTACAATAATTACAATTACAGAAGCAAGCAGAAAGTGTTTCCGTGGAGCCTATTAATGAGGAACATGATTCTAATACTAATACTCGTAGCACTAACAATGAGACTTGCACTAGTTCTAGCACTAGGGAACATGGTTTACCTGAGACTATTGATAGTTTAAAAGCAGAATTAATGTCTAGAAATGCTGAAATTTACCATTTGCGAGAGGAGCTTTCGAAAATAACTGACTATAGATGCATTTAAAAATAATGACGCAAGAACTCAATTTTATACAGGCATTCCCACATTTTCACGACTCATCATAATATTAAAAATAGTAGAACCTTATATAACTGAAATTCCTTCTATTACAAAAATTCAACAGTGCCTATTATTTTTTATGAAACTACGAGAATAATAGTGTTCACTTAACTGAGCCATAATACAACTTCAACTATCACAAATTTTAGATTGAAAAATCACAAAATAAGCACAGAAATCAAAAAACGCCAACTTCGCACGATGATATCAAAGGCAATGAAACTGTTTGTTGGTCCACCAGGCTGGCGGGTTGCCTGCATTTGATCACGTGATGCACGGGCCCTATCCTTTTCAGAAGTATAACCTATCTCATTAAAAAAAAGTGATTTTCATTATCGTCGGCCAAAAAATTTGATACAATTCTATTTTATTCAATTTTGACGAAATAATAATAAAAATCATTATAATATTTCATTTTGACAAAATAAAAAACTGATCAGTTAGTAGGCTGTGCACGACAATCGTCGATGATAGACGTCAAGTCATATCTATTTAAAAAAACATTTTTGTCTGTCATTTGTGTCGTGAAAAATAATGAAAATGGCTGATAATATTTAATAAATACTGTGGTGAGTGCTATTTTCGTGTCTGATGTTATTTTAAATGCATTATTTGTTGCAGAGTTAAAAATTTTGTAAGAGTGATTTAAAAAAATTTAATTCACTTGTGAATAAAGTGTTACTTATAGTTGTTGCTATGGAGTTAATAATGACAGTTTAAAACATCAAAACAACTGTCATTTGAGCTGTCATTTACGATTTGGCAAAAGATTTTCAATTAAAATACAATTTTAAAAAGCTGTCTTAAGACAAAGATTCGCATATATAATTGCGTATAGTGCTTTAAAAGGTATGAATTTGTTATTATTGCTTGTTAATTATGTATATAATTAAATGACAGTTGATGTTTTATTTTCGAAGCTGTGAACACCAACGATAAAGTCTTATTTATAATTTTATTTATATTTCTTAATTTCGAAGCTGTGAATGAACCTTTAAAATTTAGTTGTCAAGTAAATTTAATGAAATAAACAAATTCGAATTTGTTTTTCTGTCCTTATGACATCTTGCTATCTTTTTATTAAATTTACTATGGACGTAAATTTTAAGTGAAGATATATATATTTCTTTATAAGACCAGCCCCTAATTTTTATATTTTAAACTGATGGTTCTATTTTCTTAACCCGCACTAATGACCATATTCATAAACACTCGTAATGTTTCAAAACGGCTCGTTATAATTTTTGACAAATAGAATCAAATTTGACAAATAAAATTTTGATTTTTCTTTCAATGTCAACTGTTTTTATTGGATAAATATTATAACGAACCGTTTAAAATTTTTACGAGTGTTTATGAATACGGGCATAAATATTGTAAGTATAGCATAATGATAGTGAATGTTTTTAAGTACATATAATAACGTAAAATGTAAACCAGGAACGAAATAAATTTTAAATGTTTGGGTAGAATTTGTTTGTTTATTTATTAAGAGTGACATGGTTAAAAATACATATTGGGGTTGTTTTGGGCGATGGACTGGTCGTAGTCTCTCCCGGGAAATATTCTCCATGTCCAGAATACTCCCTCATGACTGCCAGAAACTCGGTTCTACTGTTCTACATCTGCCCAACAATATTCGTTTAGATCCTTCTGCAACTCCTTTCTACGAGTAGTCCTTTTACAGATAATCCTGATTCTCTGCTTGTGTATCATGTAAATCTTATTTCTTCAGTCGTAACTATAAATATTGAATAAAAATTTACTAATTTATATTACTGAAGAAAGTATAGAATTTTTTCGTATAAAAAAATTAATAAGTTAACTGGCGGCATGAGGTTTGTTCGCACAACATAATATGCAACTCGTTTCAAATTGATTGGAATTTTTTGGGTTCTGCGCACAGAATTAAAGGTTATTGTTATTCCTATAAACTGGAGTGAACAGAGAGGATTTTATCTTTTGCTGATTGTTGTAGTTGGCATAAATATATCTTTGTCACATAATAATATTAAAATCTTACTGTATTGTTTAAAATTTATTTCCTGCGTTTATTTCTGGTTCTCTTAAATTTACATTCGATAATCTACATGACAATATAGCAAATATTTAGTAGTACGGTAGAATTTATAATAAATGTTAATATACCTTTTCTTTCGCTTTGGCTAGTACAAGTGCATGTAGGAACATCAATGCTGGCTAAAAGCCAGAAGTTCCAGTGCTCATGCCACAAACTAAAAATTTCTTTAAGAATCCGCGGACTACTCGTATTTTGATGGTTGCAAACTGATCGGGAATTGAAATATTTTGCTGGACGAACGAATGATTTTTAATCGTAGATTTAAAATTTCTGTTGTGCGAACATTTTTAAACTAATGCGCATACTCAGAATGGTTTGTGACGCTTGTGTGAATAAACCTATGATTGAAATTTAACCCAACCTGTGACCTAGGGTCTCTCAGGACTCCGTTATTGGTTTCACCTTTGGGAAAGAAATTTATTTAAATTTTGCTATTATTGCTGGTGACTATACATACAAGTTGTTAAAAAAGGGTAATTTTTTCGAGGTTATACACATTTTGGTGCTGATTCTCAATCAAAAAGAAGTTCGGAAAATTAAGTATACATTATACATTTTAGTGACGAAATTTTTAATAAAAGTAATAAATTATCTAATTAATCACGAATGGTTGAATAGGAAATAAATTAGTCCGTAACTTCTTTTATAAAAAAAAAATCGGCCAGTGACATTAAAAATGTCACATCAAGAACCAAATCTTTAGTTTTTCGATTTTGAAAAAAAAAAAAATTGGATAGAGGTTCAATGGTTCAATACATCAAAATAAAATATGACTGATGTAAAAAAAAAAAAAAAAAAAAAAAAAAAACAAATCACATGGTAAAGGATTATATCCCTTTAAATTGAAATGCTTCTTTTGCAAAGCGAAAAAAATTCAATTCTAAAAAGAAAATAATATCACCTTATAAACTGCAAATCCTGCAGCTATCCAGAAGTTGTATCGAAGGTCCAAGAAGTCATTCACAAACCACAGCACACGAGCACATTATTCACACGTCTATGCAGTGGGATGATCACAATAAAACTGACGAAAATAATCTATGTAATTGTTAGAAGCATTAGGTAATAATGTAATTAAATTCTCAAATAGTCAAATCAACAAACAATATAATTATCATGTAATTAATATATCTAATTTGGTTATGCAGGCATCGCTAATGTTTACACGAGCTAACATTAGCTCTGTTCGATGAGAAGTGCTTGAAGTGCAGAGCAGAATAGTGCAGTGCAGTGTAGTGTACACTAGTTCAGTATAATTCTTGTGGTTTCATAAAACACACTAGTGTATATTTGGGCAAGTTTGCTCAGTTGTGAGTAATCAAGCCAAGCGTAGCCAAAGGTGTAAAAGGTTAGGTTGTTTATAAACACAGTCATATCATAAAGCTGCAAAAAAGTGACTGCAGAAATGTCTGTTTTAAAGAGCATAATGTTTGAACTAATAAACGATTCTGACGAAGATCAATCATCACTTGATTCTTCATCAGATTCAGAGACAGATATATTAATTAATTCTTTATATAGCAAAACAAAATTTTAGGTTAAATAAACAGATGTGTAGATAGGATAGAATTAAAATGTCTACCGAACAACATTTAGCTACCCCCACTCCTAGTCTGCACTTTCTTACACTACCTCGCGAGTCAGGTCAGAAAAGTGAGCACTAGTTCTTAAAATTTTTGTCATCGAACAGCCTGCCAGAAGCTGCCCGTTTCTCATAAAACATGTTAGTGCAAGAAAGTTAACACTAGGGCGGCCTAGTACATCTCATCGAACAAAGCTATTAATATATTCAGCAGAATCTATAAAGATCTAAAATACATTACAACAATACGAGTAAAATCTGTACTAATAATCTCGGATAATGAAAGTTCTCTCATGAAATTAAAATACCCTAAATTTTGCAAAAATAATCCACCTATAATGTACAAAATAATTAATCTCATATATGTACTTCCTCACCAGTCAGGATGTTGAAGTAAAATTAATTAACCTAAATCACAAATAAATAATACAATAAAATTTGTAAGTTATTCTTTATACTATTGTACGTAGGATACATTTGAAACATTTTGATATAATAACATTTATCCAGCTTATTATGTAAAAAATAATTTGAAACCTATTTTTGTTAATAATAAAATTGAAAATTTTGACAAATTAGAAAAATCTGGTGTATACGAAATTACTTGTACTAATTGTAATTATAAATACAGTCATACAAAAAAGTCTCCGTACGACAGTAGTTTAATGTATTTTAAGAAAAATAGCAGTCTAAACCCCAATATATTAGTTTCCTTTTAATCCAAAATGAAACGTAGTATATTACGTTATTATAAATATAAAATAAACAAATAATTTACTTAATTTATTTATATTATGGGGTAAACATTGCAAGTATTCATAATTTCATGACAAAAAAGTCTCCGTACAACAACCAAAACATTTAAATAATAAACCATTTATTTATGTTTCATAAAGAAATATAATATTTGGAGGGTTTTCCTTTGGTTCTTCTACCAGTAACTAAGCGATGACTCACTGAATCAACCAAATTTTTGGTCACCGATGGCATTATATTCTGCCATTTTATTTGTAATTAATTTTAAATTCTTTTTTGCTTTATATTCTTATTTATTTTAAGAATTTTCCGCACTTTCTCAATCTGGTTAAAGTCCGGAAACTGTGAGGGATGATTAAGCATATTTTTAATATTATACAGTACGCATTCTCTTATAGATGAGAATTATTTGTCGAAGTTTTCTGATGCATGAAATTAAAATTGTCTGTTAAGGCCCTATCTTTCGGCACTTTGTTTTAAATTTGCTTTTAAAATATCGAGGTAACCTTTGCTATCCATTGTTGCAATAATTACTAATTTTCGTACACCCGCTTAGAAAATATAGCCCCCAAACATAATGCTATCAATTTAAATATTAAAAAATCGAAAATTCAAATTTGGCAAAACATTTATTTAACAATGAACATTTTTGCTCAATTCAAAATTTAAAAATACTCCATATAGAAAATAAAAGTAAAAAACTAAATTGTTTAGAAGCTTTCGAAATAAAATAATCTTTACATAACAAAGAAAATCTAATGAATGAAATTTTGGATATAAACAATTCTCCACTATTAAACGTGGTCTGTTCCAAAATCACGACATACGATTTTTAGTACGATCCCTATTCCTCCCTTACCAAGGGTAGCGGGAGGTAAAAAAGCCGTAGGGTAAACTATCTACACCCTCAGTCCTTATCAACTGCTTATGGTGATCAAATTTCACATCTCAGATATGAACCAGCAAATACAAATACCTACTACCCTACAGCCCTCTCTCGGGTAATACATTAGAAACAGGAAAATAGTTCATTATTTTGCCGGTATCACTTCATGTCGCTTTTTTTAAATACCCCGCAATGTAGATATCTATCTTACTTTTAATACTATAAAAAATATAGTTCATCTATTGCATCACAGAGTGCTCTGGTTACATGAAAACATACTGAACTTCAAATTTAATGGAGGAAAATAATTATACTAAACAACTAAAGTGGTATTTGTAGTATATTTTTCATATTGATCTTAGAGTGCCCACTCTTCAACGAAAATTACGTATTTCTGTCGTCATCAACTGTCATCTGTTGCCTGTTAATATAATAAAAATTGTGAGAAAATATGAATAATGTCTAAATTCATGTCGGCATCGGTTAATTGTGTAAAAGATATTAAACATTATGATAAATGATGAAACATAATTTTTTCTAATCACATATTTCCGTATACGTTTCGGCAGCGATCAAAGATATACAGGTAATGTGAAATTAATATGATATTCTAAACATTTTGCAGCTACGACTATAAACGGAACAATACCAGAATAATAATTAAAATAATATAATAAGAATTTATTTTGACAAGCATTCATATATATTTAAAATGAAAAGGTTATGTTAGGTCCTGCCAACTGGCCTAATTCAAGATTTTTGCAAAAAGTAAATTAATAAGAATATGAAAATCTGTAATTTTTACTGCCCGTCATATTGACGATGTTTTTTCAATGAAAAAGTACTTTTTAGGAACCATAGTATATAGCTTATTTTTTAAAAGCGAAATGGACGAGTCGGCATTAATTTTATATATGTGTATATACGTACAAAAGGATATTTGGAATAAATTATTTATAAGCATAAATAACATAAATAAAATACAATTTTTTCAATAAATTATAGAATATTGAAACATTTGAAACCATTGTTTGACAATATTGTGACTATAAACTATACGTATGGTGGCGGCTGGCGCTAGTGTTTGCTCATTGTATTTTTTTTTAAATTAGACAACCAATAAAATTGCTTAGGACATCAGACCAATAATTAATCGACTTCAATCACTTGTAAACTAATTAATATTTAAACAAAAAAATTCACTAATACTCATTAATTTACGTATATTTTTACTTTCTTATCTAAGATAGTTAAAACTTGCGTATGGTCAACTATGGTATAGTACTATAGGGTTGCCAAATTTTTATTTTGCCAGAGCGGGATATATTTCAAGATAAAAAAAATCTGTTGTGGCCAGCACAATACCTCTTGCCATTTCCATTTATTATACATATAAGTATTGTATTGCACTTCGCTATAGAACCGTCGTTTTATAACAGAAAAAAAAATGCAGAACTTTACCTAAATATTGTTTTTTATTGTATTTAACATGTCTTCTGCGCACATACAATTCTAATTATATCTATTTTTCATTGTATGAGGAAGTTTATAAATGTCAGAGATTCTTCCAATTCATTAACCAGATTGGCGGTATTTCTGATGGATATATGCATTTTACCTACAATTTTAAATATTTAATAAAACAATAAGAAAGATTAAATGTACTTCCTAGAAAAAGCTTTCAGAATGTCACTAAAACTGTTGATTTTTGACACTGACATCTGTTATTTACAAACTATGTTATAAACATTTGAATGTCAACTGATTTCCTTAGTGTCTTAGCCTCTGCGATTAGATTATTCTATATATTACAGTGCCTTTATCTCTAAATCTATAACAAGATATAATAAAAATTTTAAATATATCAGATGTATCAAAAATGTTATAATCGGGTTATAGGGACCTTAAAACGTACTTATCCACTAAAATCTGGCTACGCGAATTTTAGCATGATTCCAATACCTCTCAAAGCGAAAGGTGAAAAATGAGTTGTAAAAATATATACATGATGATTCGTCGATCTATTCTTTTTTAATAACTCGATTATTTTAAATATTATGAAAAAACTTTTCAAACGAAATTTATTTTAAATTAAAATGAATATAAATCGGCAGTATATGATTTTCTACAGGGTGTACTATTTTAACGCAATGGTATGTAACTTTATATTTTCAAATGGAACACCCTATATATAAATTTGAAAAATACGTGAAATTTTCTATCTAGTAGTATAAAAATAATCAAATATTACATTATTAAAAAATACAATAGCGAATGATTAATATATTACATTTTTCATTAATACAGAAGGCTTTGCAATACTATTTTTTGAATTAGACATCTGATAATATTGAATAACTGGTGTAATAATGAAATATCGGAATAAAAATGAAATATTTTCATTAAATTTGAAACGTAAAATGTAAAAATATTGAAATGCAAAGCCTTCTGTATCTAATAAAAGAGTATTATTTAATTCATTCGCCATTATATTTTTTTAATAATATAACCTATTATTGTTTTTAGATAGCATAACGCACGTACGGTAAGGTGGGTTCTCTAATTGTTGATTTTAGTCTCGTTTGCACCGTGGCATTTAAAATTTTCGTCGGGAGGCGGAACATTTTATTTGATATCAGGACTGTCCCGCCGAAATCGGGACGTCTGGCAAATCTATATAGTAGCCATTTGTTAATTTCTTATACATATGGCATTTTATACAGTGTGTCCCATTTAGAGGTGCCACCATTGGGATCTCGAGAACTATAAGAGATACGATGTCGGTTAAATGGAACTTTTTGTGCGCCTTTGGGAGGCCATCTCAGATGTACTTTTGTTTTTCCAAAAATTCTCATAGGGTACTAGATAATGACGAAAAACTGAATATTGTTGTTTTTTCTTTTTTAAATAACTTCTAAACTATTAATAATTGAGAAAAATGTTTCAAATACAAAATATAGATATTTTTATTAACTAACCAGTGGCGTACGAAATAAATTTTTATATCCGTAAATTTTCGAGATATAACACAAACTTATATTTTTTTAAATGGAACCCATATCTGATTTTAATCTCAAAAAAATCATTATTTTTTTCTTTTCAACGATGTAAGGGTTATTATGTTTTATATTTATTTTGCCTTCAAAATTATTATTTTTTCCTTATTTTTTATTAAATTTATAATTATTTTGAAAATAATGGTAGATTTCTATTTAGAAATACTCCTCCTATTTAAATAATTTATTTCGTTAGAAAATTTTGTTCAAAACTCGTATCAAATTAATTTTTATAATATTTTGTATCAGGTCGCCCTTAGCACATCATAGTGTAATTTGTAATTATGAGTCTAGAATAAAAATATTAAGTAAAAAGGCATAAAACAAATTATTTCGATCAAATACAATATAATTAATAAAAATAATAATGTTTTTTTGGGAAATAATAAGAAAGTTCAGGAAAATAAAGAGAATAATTAAATTTTAGGAACAAAACAAATATAAAACATAATACCTCTTACATCATTGAAAAGAAAAAAAAAATAATTATTTTTTTAAGACTGAAATCAGATATGGGTTCCATTTAAAAAAATATAAGTTTGTGTTATATCTCGAAAATTTACGGATATAAAAATTTATTTCGTACGCCGCTGGTTAGATAATAAAAATATCTATCTTTTATATTTGAAACGTTTTTCTCAATTACTAATAGTTTAAAAGTTATTTGAAAAAGAAAAAAAATCAACAATAATCAGTTTTTCGTCATTACCTAGTGCCCTATGAGAATTTTTGGAAAAACAAAAGCACATCTGAGATGGCCCTTCAAAGGCGCACAAAAAGTTTTATTTAACCGACATTGTATCTCTTATAGTTCTCGAGATCCCAATGGTGGCACTTCTAAATGGGACACACTGTATACATCCAAAGTTTCTAAAAACTAGTATCGAATTTAGTAAATAAAAGTAGATATGATATGAAACAGGTTTAACAGTCTTGACGATCGAGTGATCGACGTTCCACCGATACATTAAAGAATCAATCCAATAAAAACTAATACTGTCTATCTATCCTTCCTACAACATCTATTCCTTGCCTATTCTGTCGTCTCCTACATAGTATCACGCGTGGATGTGACGCCGGTATTGTTCTGGGGACAGGTCCTCATCGCAGGCAGGTAGTCTGGCGCCAGTGAGGCGGCCCTACCAGCACGTAGCGAAGCATACCAATCAGCTACTTGTAAATCACTACCAACCAACGGGTATTGTTCTCTACCAGTACCGAGGAAGTCAAGTGTAGGTAGCAACACAGGTAAGAGGAAATGAGAATATGGGAAAGAAGAGGTGAATACTAATAGGGGACGATTAGTAAGTTCTGGGAAATATTGTAAGAGGCTATTTGCAGCTTAAGCTAGGTTTTCACTTGCAAATATTATTGGTGCCACTAGACTAACGCCAATTTAGTTGCATATGGAAATATGTAGTGCGGGACACGAATCTTGACCTGAGGGGTAAGGGAAAGAAATGCGCATATCGCGATATTCCATAAACGCCGTCAAATAATAATTATTACGGCATGGGCGTACCCAGGGGTGGACAGGGAGGAGCAAGATATTCCACTAATCAATGCGCCAGTAAAAGTATGAAGCAGTTATATTTTTTGGCGCCATTTATGGACACAACGCGCCAGTGCAATAGCAAAAGCTTCAAAAAAATTGTCATCGAAACTAATAATTCAGTTTCTGAAGCCATATGAGCAATATCCATGCCTTTGGAATAAAAACAAATTATCTCATAAAGATCGAAAAAAAGAGATGATCTATTGAGAAAAACTGTTGAGGTTATGTCTAACTCAGTCAAAATTTTGATGTAAACTCTGCTGCAGCTAAAATATGTATTTTTTTTAGCTTAACGTACAAAATTTTCACTACCATATTAATGCTTGCTTGAAGTAAATCAATTGACGTCATTTTTAGGGGTCTATTCAGAACTCAATATTTGTGTTGTCGTTATGGTCTTTATGGTTGTTATGTACTGTAAAGATTGTTAAAAACAAATTTGGTATTCTCAGTACTGAAGGTGGTTACTGTCAACAATTGTTACGTGTTTTGACAGTCTTTATCATAACGACTGCTAAAACTATGTATTTATGGTTGTTATCACGTTGTTATTTCTAATATTTGACATGTGACAGATTATTACATCAATCAAATATTATTAATAATGGCCTTTCTGCTAAATATTAGCAGGATGTAGTTGATTATTCGCATGGATCCTGCTTCGACTTAATAATGATAATAAGAACGATAAAAACCGTCGTGGACGAAAGTTACTTTTGACGTAAAAACATATTTCTTTGAAAATATTATATTCTATGGTAGGTATTCGTGAAAACCTTGTTATTTATTCTGGTGCTAATGTGTGCTTTTTCTTCAATCAAAATTAAAAAAAAATCTTTCCATAACTTTTCAGTCACGTTGGAATCAGTGGTAGGGATTAACATACCCGTTCTAAATAATTTAGAAGTTTTCAAATATGACACAAATGTCATATTCTTCTTTAGTTGTTTTGGCAGAATGTTTGCATTTTAAATATAATTGGCAACACATTATTAAAAGAATAAAACGTTGACATATAAGGTTAGGTTAAGTTCATATATGCATAATGAAGATAGCTATTGTCAAATAATCTAGTTCATTCACAAGTATTATTTTGTAAAGATTGTCAATAATACCGACGTAGGTTCTGAATTGACAAATTCATAAAGATTGTTACAAATGTCTTTATGATAACAATCTTTATATCCGTAACAACCTTTATAACTGTGTTTCTCTGAATAGGCCACTTAATCTGTTGCCAGTTGATAACTGATAGAAATTGTAGAAACATACACTGGTATCACTAAAATTGGCGCCCTAAAGCTGGCGAGAAATTGGCGCTAATAAAAGTTTTATGCAAGATGTGCCATTTGCTTCGATTTACTATTTCATAACATACCTAATAGGTATTTGTGTGGTTTGTGTCAAGATAAATGCACATAGGCTTCGACTTCTTAGGCTCGGTTAACCCATCACCCCGGAATATTTCCTCACTTGAGATGCCAGGAGTGGATTACCAAATTTACAGTACAAACCGGGAAATATACAGTTTAAATCTTTTAATGTATTTCGTTTATACAAATTTCGCAAAACTTTGTTTCACGCTCGGTTTCACATTATTCTTGTTTCAAGTGTTCGTTTGTAAACCACTTAAATTGTGGCTTCCTTGGAGTGATTCTTCTGATGAAGATAATATCATTTTAAGTAAAGAAGGAGGACATGTAATCATGTAAACAAAAACTTTTATAGGACGACACAAAACAAATTGTTTAAAATGTGTAATATAATTCTTTAAAAAGTGTTAATGGAACTGTAAGTATCCGGTTCCTCTCGACGAAATCTATAACTGGTTAAATTTACTGTACTTATTTGTTCTGTTACAGCCTGTATAAACAAATAATAAGGGTTCTTTAACGCTAAGTACTTAAACTTGTAAAAAGTACCGTAACCACAGGCTCTCAAATCTTCAAATACGTACGAAAAGTAAATCCCTGTGTTTACCTAAATGATTCTTATTTTTCTAAGTGAGCAATTTGGAAATAAAAATAAATGATTTTGTCTAGTGTCTGGTGCCCAGTCGTCCACGATGTCTAACAGATAAGAACTATATACCTGTCCTGTACAGGTTGTCCATCAGTCATATTTTTGACTTTTTAACTTGCAGAAAAGTTTATAGCCCCCAATTTCAAACAGGTACTTTTCGAGAAAATCTTAAAATTGTCTGTCAGGTTGCCTTGTATAACAGGCAAGTAATTTTATGATGACAAACTGATAAGAAATTGGCGTCGTCCATCATTTCCAAAGAAAATTGTCTAGTTTTTTAATCTAGAGAAAATCTCAAGATTTGGAAAACAGATACGTACCTATATATGAATTGTTTTTCTTACATTCTAATTAGATGAAAAATAAATAAATATCTCTAACGACTTTTTGCCTACTATTAAATAGTCAAATCTGCAAAATTAGACATACCAGATGATATTTTGCAGGATCTACTTTATGCAATAATTTAGTTATTGTTATTCGTTAAGCCGTAATATTTTGAAAAATATTTTCTGACGTACATATCGCTTTGTTAATACCTACTAAGACAATTTAAAAAAGTTAGTTTTGAGATAATTGCATCTTAACGTTTTAAATTAACTTATTTTTATTATTAATAAAGATAAACAAAATATTTTCAATTTTTTTTAAAAAAACCTTTATACCAGCTTAAAACAGTGCATTTGAATTTTATAAAAGTTTGTAAATTTTCAAAAAAAAAAAAAAAAATCAAAATTATAAGTTATCCTTGTCTTGCATAAATTTTAGTCTTTAACATTTCAATTTGTTCTATTTTAAGCGATAAGTTATCTTGGTGTTGCACTTAAATTATGTTTTTTAAGTTGGTAATACAGTTGGTGACCCTTTAAAAATGTTTTTCGTATTTTGTACAGTAATGTACTATTTTAATATACTTAAAATTTTACAGTAATGGGTTACTTTACAACATAGCAACCGTTACTGCATAACAACAAATTTGTCTTAAAATCCATTTTGACACAAGGAATTGTTTATTTTTATTTTTTATTGTTCATCTTCTAAGTCGTTTTCCATGTTCTTTTCATCTTCTAGATCTAGATCCATCGTTTTGCTAATTGATCTCCAAAAATTAATTTGTTTGAAGATTGTAAGGTATAAAAAACAATAACTGTCAAGTTACTTTGTTACTGAGAATCTGACTACTATGTTTTTTTAGACGTTTTTAATTCAGTATATTATGCCGCAAAAAAAAATTCAAATTTTAATTCTAATATAAAATACGAAAAAAAGTGTACGTAGAAAAGTGATTTATTGTACTCGTATGGCAAACTTTCACTTTCTTAACTTGGAACGTAATATTCTATTAAGTTGCATGTTGCTCAATGTAAAGCAAGAAAAATTATTGCATGCACAAGTTATTGCCGCTATCAATTACAAGTTGCAATTGCACTCACAACAGTTGCCCAATGTAAAACAGGGATACTATAAATAATCTTTATGATAATTTGTTACAATGATGGAAGACGTGTTATTTGAAAATTGAAAATAATCGGTTTGATTGAATCTAACACGAGGCATCCGAATAAAAACTGGACATTTAATGTACATAGTCACGTGACTTTATATTGGTATATTTCACTACGTAAAGATGGCGTTGTGCACCAACGTCAAATCTTCGACAAGGGATCACCTTCGTTTAACTTACATAAGAGTATAATTGTTGTTAATAGTTTTTCTTTAATTCTTGTATTTTGACTTCGAGTATACTTTCTTGTTTCCTGTTATTAGTTGTATCAAAAGATTAATTATTATTTTTCATTTTAAATAGGTACTTTATTTAGTTAGTAATTTTTGGGTTTTCTTCACAATTTAGATTTTTCTTAGGGCCAGTTTTACAATAAATATTAGATAATAGTAGTTGTAAATATTAGTTCTATTATCTATTTTCCTCTATATAAAATAAACTGTACGCGCCCATGTAAAAGCATACGAATAAAATAAAATTGCTCCCTTGTTTTAGTTTCAAATTTCACCACCAGGTTCGCATTCTTGTTTATATATCCCAATAAATAAAAATGTCTTACCTTCCAATGTTAAGAATTTCTTGCTCAATTTTTCTTCCGTTGCAGATTGTTGAAATTTGAGCCTGTAACAAATTAAAAGATATATTCGTAATTTACTAAAGAAAATAAAATACATTATTTTTAAACTTAAATTTTCAATTATTGGAAAATGTATGGCATTTTTTTCTCTTGCAAGATACATTTAAAATTCTTTTTACTTTTTACATTTTGGAACAAATAAAAAAGCAAAACTGTCATGAGAAAAAGTTTTGTCAACAAGGAAATGTACGTAGGTTATTCGTAATCAGAATACAAATTTATGCTAAATACACCACTTAAAAAATAAGAGTTAAAGAACTTGGTATGATAATTTCATAATGACCGTACATCCCATACAGACAATTTCAATAATTACTGTTTTTTACTTTTGTACACAAACAAACAAAAACAGTTATTAAGAACATCCACACATGAGATTTACAACCTAATGTGTTTTTTGCTTTCTTTAGAATTACGTTTGCAATTTCAATCATATTTTAATCAAGACACCTTTAAACAAAAAATAATAAAAAACAAAGCACTTCGATCTCATGTACAGTGCACGTGCAGAAATCAGGTAACGAACAGCATACGAAGACATAGTTTTTTACTACTGCCGCTGACTTAGGGAAAGAATTCTTGTAGCGGCATTTTTATTGTGATTTATTGTGCCATGTATGAGGTGCATCTTTGCTTTACAAGCTGCTGCCGACAAGACGCTGGACAACTTAAGATGGTTTATTGTGGACGGAGTAAAAAATGTCTTCTTTGTATTGAGTGTAAAGAGGTTACTTTCCGCATTCTAAGTACCCAATTTACGAATTAAATAATTGAGAAATAACACACAATAATAATAATAATGTAGATAGGGTGCTATGGACAGATTTAAATTAAATAAATATCGGGTGTTTTTTATTGAGAAAAATTCTATTGAAATTTAAATAAATTTAAACGAAACAAATACAGTATGTTCAGAAAAAACCTAATTGGAGTAGGCTATGAAGAAACATATGTCTGTATATTATTCAATTCAAAAGTCAAGTTGTTACAATTGATCGTGAAATGTAATTTTACGGAGAAAATAATAAAGAAGGCTACAGAATATTGCCATTCACAGTTTTCTAATTTATTTCTATTTATAATATAAGGATTCAAGAAGAAAAGTTTTGATTTCATTAGATAACATTTTTAAGAATATCTCGTGTCAAACTGACAATTAATTAAATACAGTAAAATTTTTGAAAGAAGTCCGAAGGAGGCCATCTACGAATTGTATCTATGAATTAAGATTTTGCGCTGTCAAATTTAGTAGTGTCTTTTACTTAGTTTTTAGGAGGGTACATAATATCTTGTGTACCTCATAAAAGCTATGTAAACGACACTACTAAATTTGACAGCATAAAATCTTAATTCATAGATACAATTCGTAGATGGCCTTGATCGGACTTCTTTCAAAAATTTTACTGTACTTTCAAATTTACGTACGTTTTCTTTTGTTCATAGCATACTCCGAGTTAGGATTTTTTTTGGAAAACACTATATTTGTTAATAACTTTATAAATAGTGCACCATCTGCAACAATACGAATTAGGCACCAAATAATTTACAATGACAGATAGCAGTTTTTATTTCTCATACATAGCCTACTGAAAAATAACTATAAAAATAAAATTTATTTAAATATCATTTGAATTTTTCTCAATATTTTTGTTATGTAAGGATATAAAATGATTACATGGTTGAATTCAGAAAAAAAATACCAAATTGGCTTAAAAAATATGTCATTTCATTTAAAAAATATATAACTTTTTGTTATAACTTGAGAATCACTGGATTAAAAAAATATTTTTCTACAGTCTATATACAAAGTAGGTATTTGCGCTCGCTTTTGTCAACGTAAAATGTCACTTTGACGCTCATGCGCGACAAAGTAGAAAAAACGCTCGCTGTCTGAATTTCTAACTATAAAATGTTGAGAAATAGCACTTGTCTGCATTCTTAATGGGAACGTTTAATCAGGAACTAATGGCGCTGTAGTTACTTACACATTTACCACCTCCACAAGTCCATCTGACATCTGACATATGACAAACGTATATCCCATTTTGCGATCTTAATACACAAATAGCTATTTATTCTCTAATCGGACGATCAGATGATCCCCTTGTTCTTCTGTAAGATTGTTTTATAGTATTTTATTGTATCTTTAGATCTTTACTAATAGGTACAGAAATTGTTTTAGGTAGCTGGTTTAGCAATTACACTCTGTCGAGTTTTGTGCGTTAGGTTAAATTATTGGTTGGTTCATATACACTATCCCAGCTTCTTTACAAGTATCAGACAAAAATTGACACAAGTTGGTCTTGCATTATACTACAGCTACAGATCCATACTCCGAATTATTTAGGTTGGGTAGAACAGAATGTTTTATGTTGTGTCCCGGTTTGGAAATGAATTTTACCTTTTCGCGATCATGAATGAGGCCTGTGTGTAACTCAACTGGTTGTTGTTGCACGTGTGCGAGTGCGCATGCAGCCGTGTTGGTGGCAGAACACCCTGAACACCTGCACTCGCCCAAGCACAATGAAATTCCTTCACTCAGATTCAACCGGACTCAGACACCTGAGCCAGAGCCCAAGAAAGACCAAAGCAGAAGAGGATCTTGTCCATCCATTACGTTCACATGCTTAACAGCAATAACGATGCTAAGAAGACCAGCATTTGTATACGAAGATTTTGATAAGCTACAAATATTCTTCTACTCTGGTCTTGAAAGGGGGTTTCAAACCCCTATTTGCAATTTTTGAAAGCAATAAAAAATCTGATGTTGCCAGCATATTACATCTCGTCAATTCTATGTAATTTGTACAAATTCCATAACAAAGGTTCCTTGGAAAAGATTCTATAGTCAAAATTTTTAGGCAGAGTAGTCACGTCATCATTTCATTACAAAATGAAAAAACACTGTAGTATTGTATATGTTTAGGAAAACGAAGAAAATAAATACTATTTTTTGCATAGTATAAGTAAAGTACATTTTAATTAAATTTACAAATATTTTAAAGTCGAACATAAATGTTTTTAATGAGTTTTAATTTATTTCAAATAATTGTAGTTCATTTTTTCACCACATGTTGGTACTATTGGATTTCAATATTTAAACGTTTACATGACATGTTTCTCCCGGAATTGTCAAGCGTCTGCTGTCATTAGTTCGTTATTTTGAGATTGATCTTGAGCTTTTCTGTTTTTAGTTTGTGTTAATTTCAATAATTGTAAATTGTATTATTGGAGTATTTTCAATCAAATATAATATATTTTTTAAATGCTATTTTAATTATATTTTCAATAAATCGAATTTATAGTGCTACTCTTTACTTTTCTATAACACTACAGAATTGTAAATCTAAATAAAATCAAATCAATTTTTTTAAAAATATATTCAATGTCTCGTTCAATGTCATTTAACATTAATTTTCTTATTTTTCATCAAGTGCTTCATTCACTCCCCGTATTCCTTCTGAAACCCACCTCGGTGTGCTTTACACCGAATTTTCAAAACCATAAATTGGAAATATATTACATTTTACAATAATATTCAATTATTAAATAAATTAACTTGATCACATAAATTAACATCGCAGGTAAATACAATTATTTTCTAAAATTAAATTAGTGTACCATGTAAACCTACTAATTTCGTGACGTCATTATCTAGTTACAAACTTTGATGACGTGACTACTCTGCCTAAAAATTTTTACTATATATATCCAGTAAAATTGTGACACGAACATCTACTATTTTCTGCAAATTCTATACGAAAGTTCCTTGGAAACAGTGGCGCACATATTATAGGTACTCTATTTTCGTTAGTTACAATGGGGTATTCCGACATTTTTTAAAAATATTTTTTTTACATTAGTACAGACCAGTAGGACTCTGACTATCTAACTTTGAGTAAGAAAATGTATGCATCACATGAGATATGAATTTTAAAAAATTTCATCGCAATTCAAATTTTCTTATCATGGCGCGCTTATGACGTTAACTCGATGGTGATATCTGCAACGAACTTCAGCGCCTAAATTCACATGTTCATGACAACCATTTGCTTGTTTACATATGGTTTTAGTAGCAGCGTGTATTTCGGTGTTTGTTTATGGTAAAAATAGGAGTAATAATTATAAAGTGGACGAAATGTCAAACAAGTAATATACCCGCACGTGTTAACTACTGGCACCATCAGTGTTTTTAAACGAAAATATTTACTTTGAAATGAGCAACAGATTATCAACTTGACGTCACAAATTTGTAAAGCTATAAAAATTCCAATTTTGTAACATTAAATTATGAATTAAAACTTTTTATTAAACATGTTTTATTATATTTTTCTACTATATGAAGATGGAAACTATAGAAAAAAGTTATTATTTTGCATTAATTCCATATCACCGGAATACCCCTTTGCATTAAACTTACACGTTTTATGATAATTTATTTATTAAAATAAAATATGTATTAATATTACCAATGGGGAGGGTTTAAACCCGAAAACACCCCCCTTGGCTACGCCACTGCTTGGAAAAGATTCTATAACTCCACTAAAATTATAAAACAAACATACACTATGTAAATTACACTGACACCTGTCAATTAGAATTATTTGAATATATCAGATGTTTCCATGACTTTAGCAAAGCTGGTTGATTTATGAAAGTTAATCTCTTTATAATTCTATAGCTCTATCTGTTGAATATGAAGGAAAATGTATTATCACACCGTATACCCAATAAGGTTATTCTTTCATATTAATAGTCACATAAAATGTAAAAAATGATATTTAACTACGTTTTTTCAAGAAAAACTATTAAGAACTTCAAATAAGGGAACTTCCGGTTGACTAATTATAACCAAAATCTAATCAATACTTCATATAAATGTAAAGAAGAGAACTACGAAAGAATTATAATTTTTAATATTGTAGTATAAAAGTTATCTTCGAAGAATTTTTTGTCACACACATATACACTCACACACACACACACACACACACACGCACACACACACACACACACACATACAGAGAGAGAGAGAGACTTCGTCCGAAAACTAGTAAAATCGTATTCAAGGGACCCAAAAAACCTACTTATTCATTTAAAATTCACCCCCAAATTTTTTGACCCAAGATAATACCTACCTTTCTTACCCTAAGGTAAAAATATGCCACATGAAGATGAAATATTTTAGGTTTTTATGTCCATTTGTACCACTTAGAGCCAGTTTTACAATCTCTGGTTAAAATTTTAACTGTCAGTTAAATAAACAAAATTAAAACGAAATGAACTATCAAATGACAAATTGATATTGCTGTTAATAATCCGATGCAATATTGTTTATTTAACTCACAGTTAAAATTCTGACTAGAGATTGTAAAACTGGCCCTTACACTTTATAATTTAAGCTTGATATTATACATATACAGTATGTTAATTAAAAAACTGGCCATAGGCGTTTAACATGGGAAAACAGTTTTTCTTTGCGCAAAAGTCCCCAATTAATTTTAGACAAAATGTTTGAAGTAAGTGTTACAGATAATTATATTCTACGCCTAAATCAGTAAACAGTTTTAATTTTGCATGTTTGGTAACTTGTAAAATCTAATTTGAAATTGTATAAAAATATTGCTCATTTCTAGCGATATCCATGGAATTGAAACAAAATTACAGAGAAATGCGTATCGTTTGAACTGTCAGAAATTCAGTTTTCTGTTAAAAGTTGCAGATAATTTATTTCTGCACCTAAATCACTACACAGGTATTATTTTTACAATATATCACTTAAATAACTTTTATTATTATTATTTTTTCACATTCTATCTATAAAATTAAATTTCTGACAGTTCAAATGAAATGAATTTCTTTCTAATTTTGTTTCAATTTCATGGGTATCGCTACAAGTGAGCAATATTTAAACAATTTCAAATTAGATTTTACAAGTTACTAAACGTGAAAAATTAAATCTGTTTAGTAATTTAGGCGTAGAATATTAATATCTACAACATTTATTTGAAACATTTTTGTCTAAAATTAATTGGGGACTTTTGCGCAAAGAAAACTGTTTTCCCATGTTAAACGCCTGTGGCCAGGTTCTTAATTAACACACTGTATATATAATTAGAATTAACATAAATTTATATGACTGATAATAAAACCAAGTTTAAATTTTAATGTTGGTGGTGTACCTGGGCATCATATTACTTGTCAATCATATCAAATGCATTTTTATATCTCACAGAATACGTCATCAGGGAATCCGAAACATTAAACAGAAAACTGTAAAGTTATACCGGTAATTCTCCTACAGAGATAAGTTTTCTTATAAAATTACAGGCATAAAGTCTTGCAAATTCCCACGTTTATTACATATAAAAGATCGTCTTATGCGAGCTATTAAACCTTTAAGTATTTCACGTCTTGGACGTCTCTCGCAAACAGCTCGTCCTGTGAGACGTAGCGCCGTAATAAATCTCATGATTTATCTTGATCGCAGAAGCTTCTGAGCGTAATACCTCCGATTCTACTTCGAACTAAAAAGGAAATATTCCCCAGTCCACTGTTTTTTTCTTCTCTTTATTGCTGGTATTAATTTACGGCTGTCACTCCATCATAAACAAAAACATCACAGTTTAGTGGTTATTGAAAAATCACCGAGATTGCTAGATGCGACAATTTGTTATCGAGAAAAGAACTGACGTCTTGGTGTATAATTTTCTTCTCTCAATCGAATTTCTATGATGATTGCATCATTTGCAATTTAAATTTACTGACGTACTTTTTTCTAGAAGTTAGATAATATCTATGGTACGACAAAAATAATTGCGAGAATCAATAAACGACTTGTGTGAAGTTATTATTAATTGATGAAAGATTAGCAAGATTTATTTGATTTTTTATTGAAAATGACTATAATTTATTCTGCAAGTACTGACGATGATAACATTGTATTCTTCAATTAACACTGAAGAAGAATTGTGAGAAATTAATTTGTATGATAATTTTCAAATGCCCATCTATAATAATGGTACATAATTTGAGAAGCAAAAAAAAGTTATTATTATTTATTCCACACAGGAAATTTAGCTCAGAAACTATATCATATGGGGTCCCGTGGCCGCGTGCCTGATTGTCTGGTCGCGAACCTGGGAGAACTGGGTTCGATCCCGACAGACGCCAAATATTTCCAATTTTAAATGGCACAAAAGTGACCCCTGTTGTGCACTCTCCACACCAGCTATAAGTGCCCGTGAGGTGACGCCTGGTAAGCGCCCACACGGTAAAATATATCGTCATCATTACCGATGTCTACATGTGTTGTAGATACTGGCACACCCAGAAATGGGTAATATGCCGTGATGATATATTTATTTATTTAAACTATATCATAACATATAGGCTGTTTCTATAATTATGCAACAAAGTGTACATTTTTTAGTACCTATGGAATCGCATATATCTATAATATAAAGATTATAAATATAATTAATGTCCAACCGGTATATTATTATTATTATTATTATTATTATTATTATTATTATTATTATTATTACTATTATTATCATAACCCTGCTTCCGAAAAACAAATAACAAATAATGACCAAGGGGTTGTTGCTATGGTAATGCTGTCAAGAAATTGATATTGACACTAGAATGAAGCCTAAAAAACAAACACAAACATTCATAGCCTACCTACTACTAATTTTATTAAAACTTTCTGATCTATAATCCGTAGAATATTAAAAAAAGGCACTACGGGAGTTAAACGAACAATAATGCCTGAGGTCAACAGTGTCCTTTCCGAGGGCTTCTGACAGGGGCGGATCTACATGGGGGCTAATAGGGCTTAAGCCCTGGGCCCCCAAGAATCAAAGGGCCCACAAAAATTGAATTAATATTATGAATTTTTAATACTTTTTTTTACTAACAATGCGCACTTATCCTATAGTAAAAAATACTCCTAGTTAATATTAATTAATAAGAGGTCAAATATATGAAGAAACCAGTAAAAAATTTCAATTTCTGTTTGATATTGGTAACAGAGAATGTGAGAATATTGACACTGAAAGTATTAAAGAAATAACTAAATTTTATGATCAGGATATTACAGATTTATTAGAAAATGAAAGTGTACATTTTAAAAAAGATTTGGAAACCGCTGATCTTTTAGAGGTACCTGTACAATATCTAGACTGTTCCAAAATGTTAAATATAATATATGTCAAAGAGCTAGTAGATACATTTCCAAATTTATACACAATTTTAAAAATTTTCCTAACTCTCCCAATTGTAAATTGTGTGGCAAAAAGATCTTTCTCCAGGATGAGCTAGGTACATAAAAAACAAATATCGCAACACTATGCATAATGAAATATTGGCTGACATGCATATTATCAATAGAAAACGATATTACCAGATCGCTCACGTACGACGACGTTATAAAAGACTACGCAAATGAAAAATGAAGAAAAAATAAATTTTAATTAAAAATTTTCAGAATGTCATATCTAGCTATGGGTAAATGGCGAGATATAATATTTATTTTATAAAAAAAAATTGTTTGTTTATATGTTTTTGTTCCTAATATTACTTTATTTTTTATATAATATGTAATGTTTGTTATTCAACACCATTTCATTAACAAATATATTTAAAATAATTGAAATATTTTTAATCTGAAAAAAAGAATGGGCCCCCCCTTGTACTTCAAGCTCTAGGCCCCGAAAAACCTAGATCCGCCCCTGGCTTCTGACCAAGGAATGTATGTCCTTACAACATCCTTGGTGCCTTAATTACTATGTATAAACTTATGCTGGGTTTATGCAGGCAACTAAATTAAAAAATTAAATTGTAAAACTAAACTAAACAAGTAGAAACCATTGTTAATCAATGACAACGTGTATGCAACTGAACTGAAGAATTAAATTAATGAAATTGAATTAAGAAGTTGGCTATTTTCAATTTTTAGTTTAAATTTATAATTTCTTGGTTTTGCGCTTGCGCCATTCGTGCACTTATGACAGATTTTTACACTTAGGGCCCAATTCTCAATTTTCACTATTGTGATATGATATGAAATGATAAATTTATATCATATCACTTGTCAGTGTCATGATATTATTTGTCAAATATGAACAAACACGTGCCCCAAATTTGTATCTTGTTATACGCAGCTAATATTGTCAATATACGGTGAATACAAACAATATTAAACTTTCTCACTCATTTATATCAGATCACTTTGGAATTGAGAATAGATCCAAGTGATAAAGTGAAAAATTTTCACTGCATATCACTTCGGTGAAATATGAGAATTGGGCCCCTAACCTATGAAAATGTACGATGATAACAAAGTTTGTGCAGAAAAGAGCGACGAAATAGTAATTGGACTTATTCAACAAATTGTTTACCTTTATTTTTTTTTATCCTATATAAAAGTTAGATTATATAAAATGTCAAACATAAAATTCTGAATTTTAATTTACTGCATAAACGACGTTATTTTAGTTTAGTTTCTTAATTTACTGGCTTAATTTAATTTCATAATTTATATGCTGCATAAACCCAGCAATATATTTTCGGTGATCGTTGATTTATGAGTGGGTTTTATTAATAGAAAATCGTTTATTATTGACCCCTTAAATAAATTATTATCTATGAATAACCAATTATTTTATCATGCAAAAAAATTTAATTTCTCCGATTTAATAAGTTACGAATAACAAAAAACTATTTTTTTATTTCGGTGTTCGTATGAGTCCATTACTTAGTTTTCAAAACTGCATGTAAACTAAGTATATAAAAGCACTGAAAACACGTCTTTAAGAAGATTTATAAACGCACTGTTTTTGGCACTTTTTGATGGTGGTACGACTGCTTTTAAAACTGACAGATAAATGACATATAACCTCAAATTAGTGTTTGTTTATTTTTAATATTTGTGAATAAATTATTAATAACACGTGTTATATTAACAATGTTTCTCTCGGTGAAAAGCTAGCATAAGAGAAAGAGAGAGTGTGTGTGTGTGTGAGAGAGAAACAATGTAACATATAATAAACTAAACGTATTCAAATACGAACCGACTTTTTGTAGATCTCCCAAAGCAATCAGAATCTACAAAGCCTTTATTGTTTCCGAAGGTACAAAACCTCCGTTACCTATATAAAATCAAACCAATTTACAATCTTGATAGGATTGCTTTGAATCTAGCTCAAGAAAACTCAAGATTAATTTCGAATCAATGCAGTTCATAAATCATTACCTACTCAATGCATACGACTCATGTTTATTTTAAGAAAACAACATCAAGCGTCAAGCGTAAAAACAGGGCTGTTGCAAAATTTTTTATATGACTTCTAAGAATTAAATTTTAATAGATATTGTTCTTTAAAGAGCTTCAAATTTGAAAATATCACGAAATATCCATTATATGTTTTACAATTAAATATTGAAATTGTGTAATATTTTGAAAAAGTCATCTGTAGTGGCAAGCACGCACTTCAGAATTCTATCAAATGAGGCATTTGTGTTCGCTTTTCGCCACGAAGCGAAAATTTGGTAGATATGCGTGTTTCAAAATATTCGCCTGCAAGCGTACGACTCGAGGCGAAAGTGTTAAACTAACGTCATTATTTTGTCACAATTTATTTTAAAGCCAATTTATACATAATTTATATATTTATTATATACTACTCACAATATTTTTTATTCTAATTACATAAAATCCAAAAATTCCCGAAATAAAAAGCGAATATAGAATTCTAAAGTGCCTGCTACCAAGATATGTAAAAGTAAAATCGCCTGTTTTCTATTATAGAATTCTAAAGTGCGTGCTGCCACTTCTGTAGTGGTAGCACGAACTTTAGAATTCTATCATAGAAAGCAGGCGAATGCGATTTTACTTTTACGAATCTTGGTAGCATGCACTTTAGAATTCTATATTCACTTTTTGTTTCGAGAATTACCGGATTTTATGCTATTAAAATAAAAAAAATATTATGACATTTGTATATAATAAATGTATAAATTATATATAAATTGGCTTTGAGTGGAATTGGCTTTGAGTGGAATAATGACATTACTTTGACACTTTCGCCTCGAGTCTTTCGCTTGCAGGCGAATATTTTGAGACACGCATGCTACCAAATTTTCGTTTCGTGGCGAAAAGCGAAAACAAATGCCTCATTTGATAGAATTCTAAAGTGCGTGCTACCACTACTGTAGTGGTAGCACGCACTTTAGAATTCTATCATAGAAAGCAGGCGAATACGACTTTATTTTTACGAATCTTGGTAGCACGCACTTTAGAATTCTATATTCGCTTTTTGATTCAGAAATTATTGGATTTTACACTATTAAAATAAAAAATATTATGACAGATGTATATAATAAACGTACAAATTATATATAAATTGACTTTAAATAGAACTGTGGCAAAATAATGACATTACTTTGACACTTTTGCCTCAAATCGTACGCTTGCAGGCGAATATTTTGAGACACGCATGCTACCAAATTTTCGCTTCGTGGCGAAAAGCGAAAACAAATGCTTGATTTGATAGAATTCTAAAGTGCGTGCTACCACTACTGATCTGAAACGGAATGTGACGTCAGAGTACATACAGTTTAACATGTGACAAACTATCGCCTACATTATATATATATATATATATATATATATATATATATATATATATATATATATATATATATATAACGTAAATTGTTTTCCTATGTTAGCTATGATGATTTGAATGACATGATGTATGTACTTCGAATTATTTACAAAAATAGAAATAGATTATTATTATTATTACTATTTTTATTACTATGAAAAATATTGTCTTTTAAAATACTATATTGAAAAAATGTGAAACCAGCTCATTGCGAACTGAGTTTTATAATTTTATTACCACTTTATCAGCATGTGTGGGCTTTAAAGTTAATTTAACGTCTGAAGATAAGGTGGAGGGAAAAATGAAATAAATTTTTACTACGTGTAAATTGATGGTTTATGAGTTGATGATTTTATGGCTAAAGGCTTTGTCGAGTAATTATCTATGGTAGATCTTCTGTTTAATACGTTTATATAAGGCCTATGAATCTGTTCTTCAGATTGTAGATAAGTTTTTAAAGAAGAGATTAAGTGAAAATAAAACAGTTGGGAATCAAGAGACTAAAAAGTAAATTAAGAAAAACAGAACAAAATGAACAATCTACTTCACTATTCTAATTTAAAAGACATGATTATACGTTTCGTTTCAGTAGATTTTGATTAGTAATATGACTTTTAGAAACTTATAACCTAATTATGTTTTAAATACTAGTAAGTGTTAGTGAATAGAATAAGCAAAATGAAACTAATATTAATGACATTTATTTTTTGTTGAAGTTATTATTAAAGCAATACATAAATAAATACTATGGAGTCGGCGATTTATTGTCGTTAATATTCATTTTAGGAAATTATGTTCAATACAAAAGTTTTTTAAGAAATTTTGATCTACATTTGAGAATACTTTTTTTCGTCAATTGTTTTTGAGTTACGCTTGTCCGCGTATTTTTTTTAAATGGGAACCTATTAATTTTACTCTACCATTCGATAGTGTTTTTTTCTCTTTACAGCAGTATGTTTGTTTTTTTATTTTTCAATTTATTTTAATAATATTTTTACAAGGAAAAACACCGGTTCAAGTATTTACGAATAGTAGGTACATCTAAGATAGACAAAATTATTTCCAATAAAGTTGTCGGTCACAATCTTATCATTAAAAACAAATTAATAACTAAGTAAATTGCATCGCTCGAGTTTGTTTATCGCTTTATACAAGTGTATTAGATGGAGAATTTTATGTTCTTCAATATTTAATAAAAAAAACTGCCAAAAAATTATATTTAGAAGAATTTTTCTAAGAAACTACTACTTCCGGTTGTTTAATTGTTACCAAAACCTTTTCAGCTCTTCCCAGGAATGTTAGATTGAGAAAACTGCAGTTAAATTTTTTATAAGTCTTATAGTTTTTGAGGAATCGTGTCTACAACATCCAGACATACACATATACACACATACACACATCCACACACACACACACACACACACACACACACACACACACACAGACATCATTTTAAAAATGTTATAATCGGATTCTAGGGACCTTAAATTATGCTTATTCAATAAAATCTGGATATGCGAATTTTAGCATGAATCCAATACCTCTCTTAGCGAGAGGTAAAAATTGGTTGAATGTCAAAACTGACATATAAGATCATGGGCAATTAATGAAAAACTACAAGTTTATCATTGATGTAAGTGGAATTTTATTATTTGATAAACCGAATATAAAGTGTACGCCATTCCAAAGACACCATGACGTAATTGGTCAGTTTTTAGGGCCTCCACCTCCAGTACTTATAGAAGGCATGAAATACAGAAATTATTGCCATATTTATTATCTATGGGGTTAGTTCTACCATCGGCTTAACCGACTAATAGTCAGTGGTAGGTACATCTCTAATATTAATATATTTATTTACGACAAAACAGTATCAAATTCCACCAATTTATAAACAATCCCAATTCTCCTGCATTCTCCCATAAATTTCGTGCATCCATCCATTCTTAAACTGTTTGCGCCCGCGTTAGACTATTCATCACTTATTTGTATCTGAGTTGGCCTCGTCACCGTCTGAGCGTTCGGCCAGCGGCGCCACCTAACCACACATGAGTCCTGCATACTCAGGTGCATCTCTACGTTCCCACGTGCAGACAGAGAGCGCAGAGAGCAACAAAGAGAGGAGAGCGGAACGCCTACGGAGAGCATACGGTGCTTTACTCGACTATTGTGGAGACGAGAACACTTATAAACACATAATTTTTAATAATTTGTGTACAAAACACGATAAATTTTACAATAATTGATGTTTTGGCGCGGAAATATTCAAATTTCCCGCGTTTTTACATCTTTTTCGCGGTGTGGTGTTTAGGTTAGTTTTTGTTTCGTTGTTTTTGTCTCCGGCGGGATGTGGTGTTTTGATTTTCGTAATTAATGGAAAATGGGCGACTAAACAGGTACCCCGGGAATATAATTAAATAGTACGGTCCTGCTCTAATACAAAAAGAGTAAATTCTGTATCGGAGATGATTGGCTATTTTAATTGGATACATCTCAACATATGTGTTGTATTTGTTTGTAATTTGCGAATTTTTTCTATTGTCTGATTAAGACTTGACTGTAATTATGATTGGAAGAAGTTAATAATCGGTTTGATATAATAATAACTTCATTATGTGCTACTTATATTATTATTAGTACGTAAGTACTTCTTTTTGCATATTGCTTATGAATAAATATTAAAAGATTTCTAATAACTAAACGACAAGTACTAGAGCTTTGCTTCTTTCAACAAAAAGGATTGAATAAATTCTATGAATTCAAACTAGGATCAGTATGATTCATATTTAGATGGATGAACACCTAAAGGAAGACACAGAATGTTATTGAACATTTCCAAATAATAACTCAGAAATATATACTTAGGCATTGTCCGATGTTGCACTTGTATCACCCCAATATCTAAATCCTAAATTTATATGCCCTAAATCTAGTAATTATTTAGGATTTTAGGAATTAGATTTTAGGGTTTTGCAGAGCACACTATACCTTGAAGTTGACACTCATTAGTTAAACAAATCATGAACGTTGCTATAATTTATGAAAACGTCAAATTTACTGTCAAATAATAGCATGTTTGCTTATATTTTATGAAATATAATATTAACATTTAATTTAAGTATCAAATTAAATCGAATTGCATAATTCATTTTTGTTATTCTAAAATGTTGCCAATGAATTTATGTGAAGAAGACCTAAATCCTAAAATCTAAATGCCAAAATGCGATATCGGACACAGCCTTAGTTCACAAATAATGTGAATTCACCCTGAAACTTCCGGTTCATCTAATAATAATATGAAAACTATAAGTACCTAATTTTATTGGTTTAATGCCAGTTTACACCGTTATTCGTTAAGTTACACTTAGTAATAAATGTAACTTAAATTACTAAAGACCTTTAGACTGTTCCTTAAGGTAGTTTATTCGTTGATGATCACAGTCTAAATGTGACTCAAATAATATATAATATTCATTAATTACAAGTTGAATAATTTGAATGTAAATTAGAAATTATAAGTAACAACTGAAATAACGAAGATAATTGAATTTGAAATTAGCACTGGAATTCATTGCATGTATTGAATTTAGCAATAGATTAACAACTGATATTAATATTATAACACACCAACACATGTTTGGAAAACGAATATTTATATTTTGATGTTTGAGATATTTATTAAAAAAATAAAAACTCTGAGACACAACAATCATTGTTGAGAAATCGCACGTAAAAGGTTGCAATCTCAAGAAAAATTATATTTTTGACGCTATTACGCAAATGCGCAATAAAGTGTTAAGTGAACTATCAACTATTTAGCATGAGATTTAATTCATTGTATAAGAAAAAAATGTGTTACATTAAATCGGACGAAAGTAAACCGTTTTTATATAAAAACCAATGTGGCCATATCACTCGGCTGGATTTTTCATTTCGATTCTACTGAAGTCATACATAGAACTTATAATAAAAAAATCTGTTGTGGCCAGCACAAGACCTCTCGCCATTTCCATATTAGGCTATATAAGTATTGTATTGCACTTCGCATTCGAACCGTCGTTTTATAACACAATATTAGAGAACTTTACCCAAATATTGTTTTTTATTGTATTTAACATGTCTTCTGCACACATATAATTCTAATTATATCTATTTTATATCATTTTCATGTCAAAGATTGTTCCAATTCATTAACCAGATTGGCGGAATTTCTGATGGATATATGCATTTTACCACAATTTTACCTATAATTTCAAATATTTAATTAATAAAACAATAAGAAAATTTAATATACTTCCCAGAAAAAGCTATCAGAATGTCACTAAAAATGTTGATATTTGACATTGACATGTGTCATGTTATAAACATTGGAATTTGTCAACTGGTTTCCTTAGTGCCTTGGCCTCTGCGATTAGTGTACTTTATAAATTATAGTGTCTTTATCTCTAAATCTATACAAGATATAATAAAAATTTTAAGTATATTAGATATAGAATTTTATGTTCTTCAATATTTAATAAAAAAAACTCCCAAAAAATTATATTTAGAAGAATTTTTTTAAGAAAGTACTACTTCAGGTTGTTCAATTGTTACCAAAACCTTTTCAGCTCTTCCCAAGAATGTCAGATTGAAGAAACTGCAGTTAAATATTTTTTAAGTCTTATAGTTTTTGAGGAATCGTCCCTCCAACATCCATACATACACACACACACACACACACACATACACACATCCACACACACACACAGACATCATCGTAAAAATGTTATAATCGGGTTCTAGGGACCTTAAATCGTGCTTATTCACAAAAATCTGGATATGCGAATTTTAGCATGATTCCAATACCTCTCTTAGCGAGAGGTAAAAAAGGTAAACTAAACATCAATTGAAACTAAAAATTATTTTATCGATTTTTAAAATAACAACACAATTTTTTAATGAGTTTAAATATAATGAATCACTTGATTAAAGATATCAAGGATGAACTACCTTAAGATAATAATTTCTTTCTTCATTTTTATGATTTTCATCGAGTAAATGCAAAATTCCTATACAAACCAAACATGTTCAGAAGTTTTAACTATTTAAAGTAATGATGGACCATAGAACAAAGCATTTAACCTTTCAAGTTTTTAAGTTAACTTAAAGTCTCTCCTGTAATTAATTTGACAACTTTCGTCAGTTTTTAAGTCTCTCAGAAATTAGTTTGAAAACATAAAAAAATAAGAATGGTCGGGTCGGAAGTTTTTAAAAAGTGGAAGGAAATAATGGTGAAGTATATTATTATTAAAGGGAACTACTCTGAATATATTTAAAATTTCAGGAACTTTTAGAAAGGTGTTTTCCATAATTATTTTTATCAAATACATACTGTCATGTTCGCAAAATAACTTAAATTATTATATTCTACTATTAAAGACCTTTTTATAACTATACATAATAGGTCTATATCAATATCATTGAGATCATAGGTAGTAATTTTATGCAGTAGATAATAATTTGTTTACCAAGTTTTAATTATAAAACACTTCTTTACATGCTAATAATAATTATTAAAAAATCTATAATGGTTATAAACTTTCCACAAAAGTAAGGTTATTGCTACAGTGAAGAAATATTCAACAGGTGTTTGCAATATAAGAGCAAACCACCGTAAACCTTGTAAGAAATATAGTTTTTTTTATACAAATGAATGCAATACAAATTGAAGTATTGAGGAAATGCCTTTAAAAGTTATTGTTGAAATGTGAGCGGCCATATAACAAGATAATTAATCAATACTTTGACATTTCATGTCAACTGACCATGAAGGAAAAATATGATTGACAGCTGTCACTTTTATTTTCAATACGGTTTTTGTGCCTATAAAAATATCAGATATGCAACGTAACGCAATAAACAAGTGTATAGAAATGTGCAGTGATACTACAAAATAACGAAGCTATTAATAATTACTATCAATTCAAAAATAAATAAATAAATAAATACGATAATAGGTACTACGCCTTTCTCCGTTAATTCGTTCCAACTCGAACTTCTATTCTTTATACCAATACGTACATTTACCTACATTTTTTAAATATTTTAATTAATTTTTACCTTCCGTCACCTTTAGATAAGGGAGGTATTGTCTTTGGTCAAAAAATTCGGTGGTGAGTTTCTAATGAATAAGCACGTTTTAAGGTCCCTACAATACGATTGTACTGTTTTACGATGATGTCTGTATGTGTGTGTGTGTGTGTGTGTGCGTGTGTGTGTGTCTGTCCGTGTGTGTGTGTGTGTGTGTGTGTGTGTGTGTGTGTGTGTGTGTGACAAATTTCCGACGATAACTCCAAAACTACAATTCTAAAAATTATTCGTATTCCTCTTCCTTACAACCCTATGAAGAGCTGATTAGATTTTGGTTATAATTGGTCAACCGGAAGTACCCTTATTTGAAGTTCTTAACAGTTTTTCATGAAAAATCGCAGTTAAATATCATTTTCGACATTTTATGTGATTATCAATAGAAAGAATATCTTATTCTCTATACGGTTCAATTATAAATTTTCCTTCATATTCAATAGATATAGAGTTATAGAGAGATTAACTTTCGAAAATCAGTCAGCTTTGCAAAAATTATGAAAACAACAGATATATTCAAAAAAATCTAATTGGCAGATGTCAGTGGCAAGTGCAAAGCCAAAGTGGAAAGTATATGATCTGAAAGTGATATAAGTGACAGAGTGTCCCTCGGCAGTGACTTGCATTTCCGGCCTCGCCTCAAGATAGGAACTTATAATGCCAGAAGTACGAGAAAGGCAAAAGAGAAGATGGAAGGACTGTATAGCAGAAGATTTGAGAGAGGAAGAACTGTGTCACGAAGGTGCTTTGGACAGGAATGAGTAGAAGAGAAGAGTAAGAAACAGCGATTTCTAATAAAATAGGGAAAAGTTGAAGCAGGAGGAAGTGTTAAGTGCAATACATAATGTACGTTCGTATTCGTATTAAAATTTTATTAGATTTTAGAATCTTTTCAAAGGAACTTTCAGTATGGATATGTAAAAAATAGTGTGTTCTTGTTACAATTATACAGGATATATAGAATCTTTTTCAAGGAACTTTTGGTATAGGATATGTACAAAATACATCGAATTGACGGAAGGTTTTGTGCTGGCCACAATAGATTTTTATATTTATTTTACATTTTTATTTTTACCTCTCGCTAAGAGAGGTATTGGATTCATGCTAAAAATCGCATATCCAGATTTTAATGAATAAGCACGTTTTAAGGTTTTTAGAATCCGATTTTAACATTTTTTACGATGATGTCTGCCTCTGTGTGTGCGTGGATGTGTGTATGTGTGTGTCTGGATGTTGAAGGACGATTCCTCAACAAATATAATACTTAAGATCAGTTTAACTACGTATTCCTCAATCTGACATTCATGGGAAGAGCTGAAAAGGTTTTGGTAGCAATTGGACAACCCGAAGTAGTAGTTTCTTAGAAAAATTCTGCTAAATATTACTTTTTGGAAATTTTTATTATTACAAATATTGAAGAACATAAAATTCTCCTTCTAATAAACTTAAATTTTTTATTATATCTTGTATAGATTTAGAGATAAAGACACTATAATACAGGGTGTTAAAAATATCTCGAATTAAGAGGACATATAGTACTGACCAAAATGAGTAAAAAAATCAACATGGGTCCGATCTTCAACTGTTTTCGAGAAAGAGGCCATTTGTATTAAAATCGAAGAAAAACAGGCTAAGATAATCGTCGAACAAAATTTTGTCCATGCCAGTAAATAGACTATAAAAAAACAATAACATATATGAAACATTTTTTTCACTTTCTAATAGTTAGGAAGTTATTTGAAAACTAAATATTGGCCAAGGGCGCCACATTTTTTGTCTTAGTACAATTATTCGATTTTTTGTGAACAAAAACACATCTAAGATGACCTCTGGAAGGTAAACAAAATGTCTCATTTAATCAAAGTCGTAACTCTTACAGTTTTTGAGATAGCAGAGGTAAACACCGAAAAAACTCATTTTTCATTGCCTTTTATCTCGGGAACTATTGAAGATCGGACCTATGTTGATTAAACTTTTTTTACTCATTTTGGTCAGTACTATATGCCCTCATAGGGGACACTTATTTTTTAACAACCTGTATATAGAATAGTCGGATGTAATAAAGAGGCTAAACTGCACCAAGGAAACCAATTGACAAATTCAAATGTTTATAACATTGTAAATGGCAGATACATATCAGTGTCAACAATCAACAGTTTTAGTAACATTCTGAAAGCTTTTTCTGGGAACTAAATTCCCTATTCGTGATAAAAATTAAAACTTCAGTACCTTGATAAATAACTATTATTTGGTTAATTTATTTCATAATCTTTCATCTCAGAATAATATTCCTAATTATCCCAGGGTAATTTGTTTCTTTCTCCGCAGTTGGCAGGACTGTTAACTCTCGCACCTGATTGCCCGAGAACTGTCAATTAACATCACCATTTATGGCTTGAAAGAAAGAATATTCTACTCTACCGAAACTGCACCGTAATCAGAGCATTCACAGCGACGCAAAAGAATTCTCATTGATTGTCACTCAATGTTAGCTTAGGACTATATTTGGATAAAAGATACGAGTTTTTGGAAACACCCAAAGAATTAAGATTACTATTTTTGGAAGTAAGTGCAGGTTTTTTATTCTTGAAGTCTTAATTGAGTTGATTGTATTGAATGAATTTAGGTTGAGTAATAATTCAATTGAGACAAGAGCGAATAAATACATTTTTTATAAAAGTTATTGTAAAAAGTAAAAGAAACTACAGCCCGGGACACGAACGATGAACTAAGGAAAATACATATATGTATACAGGGAATTTATTTTAACATGCAACATATGGTTAATCACTTCCATGGTTACTCGCTATTGTCAAAAAATGACAGCAATGTAATATTTGTCCGTTTTAAAATGCAACATACAAAATATGTAGTTTTGTATTATTAAAACAAATTTCCAATAAATTAGCCTACATACGATTAACAAAAAATTAAAATATGAATGTTGCACATCTTAACAAACTTTCGCGTATAAAAATTCATCTTTCATGTAATAATAGTAATTAAGGTACCAAGGGTTGTTATAAGGACAATAATTGTACTGTCGAGGGCCTCTGGCCCGAGGCGAGTACGTTGACCGAAGGCATTATTGTCGTTTAACACCCGTGGTGCCTTCAACGTTTTATGTCTTACTAGAAATTCTTAATCAACATTTTGTCCGGCTAGAATTTTTCAAACAAAAATAATAAATCACAAAATTTTAATACAACTTACAAAGTAGCCTGTGAATGCGGTATCTAGGTAATATTTTGTTTCTGTAAACAAAGCATTTATTCAAACAGAAAATATATTTCTTGTTGTATTTTTCTGTCAATATGGACGAGCAATGTTATTGCTAAGAATAAGAAGTATGCTGGTTTGTATTTGTGATGAAAAAAATATGATTATAAACGACTACAATTCACAATGCTTTTTAACCTTAACTGCACTTTATGTTAGTATCAGTATTATTAACCTCAGTTTGTTGTCAACATTACCATAGCAACTTAATACGCCCTAGGGCATTATTTACTCAATAACGGACCTAATGTTGAGGTTGTTATAAAACAATAACATACTAGTAAGACATAAATGTTTAAAAATACCCCCATTCACACTAAGGCAATATTCTAGTCGGTCGTAATAAGAATTGACACCATTTGTAATGTGTTCAGGAGGTATATCCTGTACTGCAATACTATTTATAATGTTGCATTTTAAAATGGACAAATATTACATTGCTGTCATTTTTTGACAATAGTGAGTAACCATGGAAGTGATGAACCATAATGTTGCATTTTAAAATAAATTCTCTGTACATAAATCACTGTCTAATATATGCGCTCCGATTAAATCCACGCGAAATATAATTAATTTACTTCTCGCATACCTAATATAACTTATAACAGTTGCCCAAATACATTTAAAAGCTACGCAGCCTTTCTTATATTCGCAGTTGATCTGTGCAATTGCTGTTCGTATCAGTTCCTGTCCAGTTTACACTCGGATCATAAGCGTACACAAATGAGTTAGAAGCACAAAGTTACTGTAATAATTATTATTTGACGGCGTCTATGAATATCATGATATGAGCATTTCTTTCCCTTACCCCTCAGGTCAAGATTGGTGTCCCGCAATAGGTATACTCTGTTAATTAAATGCTGTAAGTATTTAATTGATTCGTTTTAAATATAAATCATATTCATATACTATGGCTATATGAAATAAGTAATGAGCAATATTACTCCTTCGTGAGAGAATATTTTATGAATCACGGAGGAACTAATATTGTTTTTTGCGTTTTTTTTAAATATAACTAAAAAACGAATTTACAAAATTATTGTCAGTGTTAAACGACGAACGAAAACAAAACTGATTTAAGAAGTTTTAAAAAAGTGTTGGGTAAAACGTTGTATTAACTCGTGCACTCGTGTGGAATACATATTAGTTACTAAAGGTGGATTTATATATCTAACACAGAACATTGAACATAATTTAGCACAGATTAATTTAGCATAGAAAACAATTTTGTCAGGGGGTTTTATAATGTCACACAAAACAGTAAAAATAAGTAGTAAATTTGAAGTACCTGTTATTTTGAAATAATAATAAGAAAAACATATGTTTGTCTTTGATGAAGAAATTATTTATAAATTTTGTCAGATTTGATTTCGAGTTCGTGTTATTATTTGGTTTTGTTATTTATGATTAAATTTATACAGATAAGTTTAATGTCGTCCATTTTAACCAGCAAATGACTAACACGTATTTCACCCTCGTAGCGGTATTTACAAATATTTATTCGAACTACCACGAAATGTTACGAAGATGCACGGAAAACATAGGGCGCAAAGCAGACGTAGAAAATTGAACATTGGTCAATTCCTATGTTGTACTAAATTATGTTCTATGCGCTGTGTGTCTTTTCCGTATGACCAAATTGTATGTTATCTATGCTAAATTATTTTCTGTGTCACTTATAAATCCACCTTTCGTAACTAATATGGAACATTCCACATACATTATTATTATAATGGAATAATTTGATGTGAAAATTGAAGCATTTTGTCATATCCTCATAAACAATTTTGTAATGGTGACAGGAAAACAATGATTAAATACAAACAATCCTTTTCCGTAAACCATTAAGCAGAATCTTCAAAAAATATTAATTAACCCATAATTTTTTTATATTTCTGAACAATCATCACAAATTTTCACCAAACGACTTCCTTCACATTAATTTTTTATTAAAAATTTTTCTCCTTCATCTAATTCTAACCACAATTTTATTCATCTGTCGTTGATCAGTTCAAATTACAAGCATTCTTACCGCAGACACCTTTGGGAAGCGATTCCTTAATGATATCATCATTAGTACCCTTTTATTTAACTAACCAATATCTAGCTCATATCAAAATCATTACTATTGCCCATCTGTTTTGACAATGGTTAAATATTTAGCAACAAAACGGTTCCCAAGGTATTGTGGTCCGCCTACTTCGATCTTCAAATAACCATGCCGACCACGATCGCGTAAACTCACCCTTAGGGCTTAGACGGTGAGGTAATAAGTTAGTGTGTTGTGAGAATAGGAATGTTCTAAGAGGGAATCAACAGGTAGGTAGAGATTTGCCGCATTCCGCGACAGACTGTCGCCATAGTTCCCTCTCTGTCTTCCTTATTGGATTATATAAGTCTATCCTTGTTTAAAGCACAGGTGCATCCCTTGTATAGAACAGTCCATCTCAACTGCACTAATGGTTGACCATATAAAGCCATTTCTTTTTTTACACCTACGAAACACCTGAACAACAACCATATCACAATTTGTTTTCCCCAGCCTGCTACAAATCCAAATCCAATAAACCATAACTCGTATGCTGTCAACTGTTCGTGGAACCTTCCAGGCAGTGTTTTGTTATATTGTGAAGTGATTGAAAGACGTTTTCTGTGTGAGCGGAGCGCCGTTTGGGTTGTTGTGTGTGTTGTGTCCACCCTGTGTGTTGTGTTGAGGTAATCTTTGCACAATCGACAACTGGAGCGATTGTCGAATGTCGGCGAAGGATTGTAGTTGAAGATCGTGAGAGCACGCCGATACGTAGATTCTCTCGTCAATAGCACAATATGTCTTGAAAAATTGCTCAACAATAGTCGAAAGATCTATTACTTGTTGTAAGATGGTGAAGTAAGAGACGGAACTCGTTGAGTAAATGTGGATGAAAATGAAAGTATGTAGGATTTTTGCAATAGTTAAATGTACCATTATATTGTTTTATATACAAGGTGTCCCAAATTGATTAGGCTACCATTGAGATCTCGGAAACTATGAGAGCTACGAGGTCGGTTAAATGGGCAATGTTGTATAGTTTTGAGGGTTGATTCAGATTCCGTTAAGAAACATTCAAACTTCCGAACAGTCTAAAAATTATTCAAAAAAAAAACTGAAAATCGCGATTTTTAAAAATGTCAAATAACTCCGTAATTATAAGAGATATAAAAAAAAATGTTTCATATAAAAGTTATATTATTTAATAATGCAAACTTAAAAATGTTGTGCCATATTGGATTTTTACATGATTAAATAGAACTTTTTTTTCTCTTTTCAACGATGTATAACAAAGTATGTTTACATTAAAATTTAATAAAGATATTAATTATTTCAATTTGATAACTAATTAAATAGGCTTAAAAACAAATGCAAGTACATTTTTTCTTTTTTTCTTGAAACAAATCAAAAACAAAACAACTTAATACTAATGTAACGATTAATTTAATGATGTACAGGATGGAACAAATTCGAGTTCCTTATAAAAAGAACTTTTAATAACTGTTAGGGTTTTTGTAGTCGGTACTTGATGGAACATTTTAGAATATAATTATTGAAACACAACACTTGATTATTCTGAAAATCTGTGGAATAATCAAGTGTTGTGTTTCAATAATTATAAAAAGAACTTTCTTATGCGCTTTACAGAACATTGATGTAGGTTTTTATGGGCCATCTTTTTGAGATCTTTGATAGACACCACATTCGATCGTCTTTTGTGTTTGAGCTTCAGGTTAAAACTTGATTTTGGCTTATTTTGAAAATACCTCATATCTCGCTTATTATGACAGATACAGAAAAATGTATTCTTTTACAGTTTTTTTACGCAGAATAACGTGGCGTAATTAGATTTTTTAATGAGAGAATATAATGAATTTTTTATTAAAATTAACTGTCAATGTTGTAAAAATCCCTTATGCCCATTTGCACCAACAAGGCTTAAATTTTAAGCTAGGCTTAAACAAAAAAATGTAAATCGAAATTTTGACAGCAATATATTATAATTCATTTGACATTTCATTTCGATGCAACATTGTCAATTTAAGCCGAGTTTAATATTTAAGTTTCGTTGGTGCAAACGGCCATTAGTAACGAATATAAATAAGGTGATAATTTCTTTGTTTTTCATCATCGCTATGATAGACATGTATCTACTTAGGGAGATTCTGAACTTGTTTCAATAATTTTATAATAAGAGATATTTAGACGCACATGAGAGTTTGATAATACATAAATTTAAAGATAAATTGATGAACGCGGACCTATAGGTCCCATCCCAAATTCTAAATTATATGAGTTAATATAAGACAGTTACTTTGTTTAATCTTACTTACTCAATTAGGTATCCACTCACCTATGACAGAATATACATGACTAACGTCCTTGTGTCCCTATATAACTAGGGATTCACCAAGCCAAGCTACTTGGCTTGAAATAAAAAAGCTTGGCTTGGCTTGAAAATTCAAGCTTTTTTTAATGTTAGGCTTGACTTGGCTTGGGCTTGATGGAACCAAAGCTTGGCTTGGCTTGAAAACTTCAAGCTTTAAAAATTTTAGGCTTGGTTTGATTTTCAAGCTTTATCAAGCTTTTTCAAGCCTTTTCAAGCTTTTTCAAGCTTTCAAGCTTTTTCAAGCTTTCAAGCTTTTTCAAGCTTTCAAGCTTTTTCAAGCTTTCAAGCTTCTTCAAGCTTTCAAGCTTTTTAATGCTCATACGCAAACTCATTTTCGCATGCACATATAATGCTTTTTATTTCATTTATTTTATTTTCACGGTACACAGATATGTATAATATAGGTCCTGAAACGAAAAATATAAAAATATAGAAATTTATGTTTTGTTCAATTATTTCATTTTTGAAAATAAAAAATCAAAAATTTAGTATCTTTTATTAAAAAAATACCCTGCTATTTTTATATTACCTTTATAAATTTTTCATTCTATATAGGTTTATTAGTTAGACTTGACTTTGGTGTATTTTAATAACTAAAATGAATAAGATCTATTTTCATAATGCCATTTTCACTCGAAATGACCTCCCCAACAAACTGTAAGTTTGGTATAATACATAGTTCATATTTACCCTTTGTTAATAAATAAAACAAAACAATACCCCTTACCCCAAACACTTAAGAACCGTGTTCAAAGAAATACATATTTCTGGAATACTACCTATACAATGGGATAAAACTGACCTGCTAAGTAGGTATCCCTTTTATATTTCAAATACATCTGGAAATAATAAAATCCTATAGACTGGGATTTCCTCGATATTTTGTTTGTTCGTGAGACAATAACTTGTACTTTCTATTTTGAACATTATAAAATTTGTGCTGATTTTTTATTACAGAATCATGTAAAGTTACTTCGTATGTATAATTACCCTAATTATTTCCAATTTTCAAATAGCACAAAGGTATCCTCAACAATTTGGATATGTTTTTATTACCAAAATTTGCAAATAAAAGCACATTGGCACTTCCAGAACTAGGTAATAAGCCGTTATTATATATTTATTTAATTCATATACCTACATATAAACAAGGGAAACTTGAATCAAGGAAATATTTAGAAGAGAATAATCTCTTTGTCGGTTTACATTTTTATTATATTGTTATACTGCCTCAGACAAGGCCGTTTTATTAGGAGCAATATTAGGGGCTGTACTATAAATAGCATTGAAATCTTTGTATACATACAACAAAACATTGTAAATCCATAGTTGACAAAAAAATTCAACATTTGCGAAACATTTAACAAAATGAAACTATGATATTTTTCATCATCATACGTAGTCTCTCAATTACCTTGTGTTGAGTATATTATTATTTCTTATAATATTTAGTCAGCTTCAAAATTATAATTCATAACACCCGTGGTTTGTTCAATATTTTATCGGTTTGAGAAAATGAAGACATTATTTCTAAATAATATTTTCTGAAATGCCAAGATGAACGGAACAATTATTTTGACATAATATGGAAAATATTCAAATTATGTGCTTTAGTGCTTTAATCATCAAGGTTATTATTTTAGAATAAAATAAATCGTGTTACGAACGATACACTAATGTGAGCATTATACTTTCATTTTATTTTATTTTGTAGACTATTGTTGAATGTCAGTATCGTCTAATATATATCAGCTCTATTTTGTAAGAAAGTTGGTATGTCTTAGCAACATGACAGATAAAATAAAATAATTGCGAAGACAAAAAATATTAAAACGACAGGCTATACATTTGTTTGTATTGGTTAAACGTTGCTAAGACTTAACAATTTCCTTACAAAATGGGGCTGAATATTTTGTATATGGCATAATATCCTGTAACAGGTAAAATAATAAATATTATTTATAGAAGCTTGGTATTTATGATCAAGTTATATATAGTTAAAAAATTAATGAATATTATTTAATTGTGAAATATAATCAAATACATTTAAAAATAATAAATCAATTTCTTAAATCTTTGTTTCTATAATTTATTCCAGTTACTTAAAGATTTATGTATCTAATTAATAAATTTTTATATAAATTACTTTTATCTTAACAATAATAAGAATTTTTAAAAATTTAAATAGTTCTATATTAAATTATCATTATCTAGGTACTTAAAAACTTTTTTAATAACTATAAATTAATTTTGTACTTGATTGGGTGTGTGAACTAAAGTGTGCGATTAGTTAGTTCAGATTGTGAAAATAAGTGATCTGTGGGACGATGGGATAAACTTTCCCATTTACAAATTTTTGAAGCCTACTAAACTGTTCCTACCTCATTTCTGAGAAATTCGCAAAATTGTGCTCAAGCAATGAAAAAGTACGTTACCTCCATAAAATTTCGGTTTTGCCGACCTCGTCAACAATTCTTGTGAAAAGCTTGAAAAAGCTTGTTTTTCACCAAGCTACTTGACAGTCGGAGGCTTGGTTTGGCTTGAAAATTCAAGCTTTTTTTAATGTTAGGCTTGGTTTGGCTTGGGCTTGATGAAACAGAAGCTTGGCTTGGCTTGAAAAATCAAGCTTTTTTGAAAGGCAGGCTTGGTTTGATTTTTCAAGCTTTTTCAAGCCAAGCCAAGCCAAGCTTTCAAGCTTCAAGCCAAGCCCGTGAATCTCTATATATAACCCGTGTTCTCTCCCTTATTCCTCAGAGCTGTTTTGACCTCTGACATGGTTTACATGCTGAGTAATCTTAACTTCTCTGTCATTACTTTTTAGTTTCTACTGATGATGAGAACGTAGTTCTCGAAATACGTTTATAGTTTTTTAAAATTATTGTTAACGTTAAGGGTTTTTTTTCTTTAGTTATAACTTTACCTTAAGACTCCATTTTAGTTTTTATTTATCATGTATCTTATTCACAATGGCTGGTAGTATGCATAACTGATTAAGGATGATTAGCGAGCAGTTGACTAGCACTGTTTAGTTTTGTCAATCGTTTATGCATTATTTTGGAGAAATATGTTTTAATTAATTTTTCTGTTATTTGAAGTATTTTTCTCTAAAATAATCATTAAACATTGACAGGGAAAAAATGCTAGTAATTTGCTCGCTAATCACAATTAATCAATTGCTCATGCTACCAGCCAATAATTCTAACGCGACCCTCGTACCTACTCGCAAAATTCTAGTTTGGAAAGTTCATTTTCAATTTATTTTGTAGAACATACAAGTAAATAAACTTTAGCACGACTATAATTCAATGAAGTTGTCTTTATTATAACTTATAAGCTGTCACATAATTTATTATTAATTACATCAGGATAACTTAATCGCGAAACATTATTTCGGTACTAGAAGTAAACCTCAAACAAATATAATGGACATAAAGTGTTATTGCCACTATTAGCTATTTTGATATTCTTTGAGAAAGATCTTGTGAAATATGTAATTAATTATATCTAGTAATTAAACAACTGAGGTGTTGTTTGCTCAGTAAAATACAACTAATTAAATTGGAATTTAATGGAGTATAAATTATATAGAAAATTGTTTTAATACAGCAGTCGTAAATTACAATTCATATTTGACACATATTCATAACAGTTTGTTGTCTGAATTCCTTTTGTTTAAGATTTATCTTATAAATAATTACACATTGTAATAACATACATACACTTGAAATTGCACACCAGCAGATAAGAGATTAACTCAAAAGTAAATTAGTTAATGATTTATATATAATTACAAATAAATAATTAACTCAAATTTTAGATGTAAACCGTCAGATAATACAAAAACAAGTATCTTAAGGCAAATTGTTAACGAACGAGTCCTAGTTTGGAAAACGAATCAAGAGGCAAGTTTTACATTTTTTTATTGAGGTAATTTTGCAATAAGATTTTTCAAAAATGCGACTAGTCAAAAATAAGACTTGGTGTTTTTTGTCAGTTATGTTGATAGTGCTTTCCACTAACAATTGAAATTTCATATTTTGGCAGTGTGTGTATTGTGTATCGTGAATTTTGTCTGATTGTATCCGTTAATACATTGTATCAAACAGTGCACCTATAGATATAGTAGATGTACTCTACACTGAGTTTCATACAGCTTTTGATCAAATCAATCATGGTATATTGTTGCAAAAATTACATTCTTTTGGTATTAACTTATATTTAATACAACTGCTTCTTCAATCATATTTATCTAATAGAAAGCAATTTGTTAAATATAATGGTTCCCAGTCTGAGTACTTTATTCCTACATCTGGAGTGCCACAGGGGTCTGCATTAGGACCATTCTTATTTATATTATATATCAATGACTTAAGTAATCTATTTAAAAACTGTGATCATTTGTTTTACGCAGATAGTGATGCCGCGAGACGAGATATGGCGAGAAATAATTCACTCTCGTCTCGTCTCGAATTTCTCTGCCTCTCGTCTCGTCATATTTTTTCTTACTTTCTCTCGATCTCGACTCGAGAGTCTCGAATTTCTCGAATTTATAATTAGAAATAGTAAATAAATTAACATGACAAGCGACATGAATTTAATAAACGAGTACCATTGATTAAAATATTATTGTACTAAGTCTGGTGTTTGAATGGTAAATAAAAAATAGGTACTCTATATTATCATGGCTTTATTACCAGTTGTTGGGTGTAGCAATCTGCTTTGTACGCTAATATTGGTAGTTATGATTATATATTCGTATAATGCGGGTTCTTAAGGCTAGCGTGAAGAGTATACCGTGTATACAATAGATGTCACTTTTGTGCATTTTCTTTTTACTAAAACGCAATAAATCTAAAATTAATATATAAATATAAATGTAAATGAAGAGGCAAATAAAATATTTATTTATATCGACAAATATTTTGTTATTTTGTTTATTTTAATTAGAAATATTTATGTAATATAAGAAAATAGTACAATCGAGATCTCGAATTTCTACTCTCGTCTCGAGCAAATCTCGAGGGCATTACTCTCGCCTCGTCTCAAAACATCGAGACGAGAATAAGATTAATCTCGTCTCGAATTTTCGAGATCTCGAAAATGCGAGATCTCGCGGCATCACTATACGCAGATGATTTCAAATTTCAAGATTTCAAGACTGTCATAGGCTCCAATGTCAGTTGGACCAAATTTACGAATGGTGTAGCCAACACAATTTAAAAATGATCTCCGGTAAAAGTTTCTATAAATTAATTAAAGTATAAAGCGACCGATTACGCTTTTGATAACTAGAATGAAGTCGATAATGTTTAATAATAAAAAATAATAATAAAAAAAATTGACCTTAAGATTTAAGTTCGAATTCGACTTTTATATTTATCTCTTAGAGAAGTGATCACTATGATAAAACTCTCAACATAGTTATGAGTGCCTTATATGTTTCCACTAATCATAGTCCAATTCCGGTTCCCGTGTAAATTTATTTAAAATTATGCGTGAAATCATGCTTCAAATATTAGGTTGTTAAACAGGTGTAAAGTAACATTAACTAAATATAACTTTTCATGGTAGTTAGGGGTTGTAAACAGGCAATCCTAGGGGCTGTTCAGGTATATTATACTGAAGGCCGAAGTCAAAGAGGGCGGTTTTAGCCCAACCTACCCCATTACAAGATCGTTCATGATTACAACAAGTTGAAAATCATCGCCTGGGATCGATCATGTATCGATGTACAATAGATTGAATTGGAAAGGATTACATAGAAATTCAAAAGCTATTAAAGAAAAGCAGGCAGTGTATTGTTATAAGTGACATAAAAAAATGTAACTAGAATAGAACGATACATTCTGCCAAAAGAATTAGGGATTTTGAAATATTATAATTATTCAAAATATCAAAATATATTTGTATCACAACAAATTAAACCATAAAAACAAACAAAATATCAATTTTTATTTACCGTAATTGAAGATTTTTTTTAGTTAGAGTAAAAGATGAGAAAATGACCAATGTCATTTATATTCCATTTTTATAGTTATTAATGCAAATTTTGTTATATATGATGGATGTATTCCTATTTTATTGTATTTATTACACCACTAGAAACTAATCCATTTTTTCCGGTAATAATTTATTCATAGGTTTCAATAATGCGTAGTTAATCGTTTATTAATGACACGTAATAATTAATGAACGGTTTTAGTATGCCATACAATTAATGTTAAAAACATTATGTTCTGAATGTGGTAAAATAATACTTTTTATATTTTGCTTTCATAATGAAGTCATTACGAAACCTAATTGCATAAAGAAAGAATCTTCATTTTGATAAGTATTTTTTTTTTGTTTTAGAAGGTTGGTACTAGAAGATGAAATTATTTATATTTTCAAACGTTATAAATCAGAATTGACATGATCTTTCAAATAATTGAATTAAATGTTACCAACTACAACATTACACATACAAACTTCCCTTAATTAAATCGGTTTTATATGGCAGTTTTTTCTAGAAGAACTCATTGTATAAAACTTTTTTCGCACTTGTCATTTAAACACACACGAGTAGTGGTAGCACGCACTTTAGAATTCTATCATAGAAAGCAGGCGAATACGATTTTATTTTTACGAATCTTGGTAGCACGCACTTTAGAATTTTATATTCACTTTTTGATTCGGAAATTATTGGATTTTATACTATTAAAATAAGAAATATTATGACAGTTGTATATAATAAATGTATAAATTATATATAAAATGCCTCTGAATAGAACTGTGGCAAAATAATGACGTTACTTTGACACTTTCGCCTCAAGTCGTACGCTTGCAGGCGAATATTTTGAGACACGCATGCTACCAAATTTTCGCTTCGTGGCGAAATGCGAAAACAAATGCCTTATGTGAAATTGAAATTAAAATGCCTTGATTATTAATCGCCCTTATTAATGCATTTGATAGTTAACAGTTAATCCTGCAAGATCATTAAAAATATTGTTTTATTAATGAAATTTCACTAGAGAAGGTGTCAACTTGCTACTTTAAAAAGTTATAATAAAAGAATTTAATTTAACAAAATAATAGGTCTAAAAATAGGTAAGTGGCCTCGTAACTGACGCTCATTTATTAAAAAATTAACATTTGTTTCCTCTACAAAAGTTATTTAACTCTTTTCCTAAAAGAATATTTAGGGGAGACAAAATTTGAACATTTCAAAATAAAAATCGTTTAGGTGCATCGTCCAATGTACTACCCTGTACTTATACTCAAATAAAATGTTACAAGGTCAATAGATTATTAACACGAAATTTCGGGTTTGACTTATCTATCCAAACACGATTACCTCTGAATGCTAGTGCTCTTCTAACAATTACTAAAATTAGCAACAATCACAGCAGATCAGCAGATGAAGAATCTCATTTTCCAAATTATTTTCTAACCTCTAATTTAAATTCAAAACAGTCTACATTCCAAATTAGACAAAATATTCCATGCTAGTTCAACTCATTCAATTCTGCGAAGTTTACAAAAACAATTTTGCAGCTGGCTTGAGATTTGAAACAATTAGGACAGACAGATCGACCCAAATTATAAAGGTGTTCCTCAGCTGCGTTAGAATCCTGCAACCGTCTACCATCTTGCATTTTGCAGACGAGTTGTGACTTGTCCGCTGTTCAGGGTGTTATTATCCGATGTTTTGACTTGACATCCAAGGATTTATTCATGAGATGGCTAATTTTCTATCTCCATCTCGTGCTAGACAACTCAGTCAAGGTTAAGTTTGCAAAATAGATCTGACGTTTTTTGCAGGTGGAAAAGGTGTTTTGGCGCAATTTGTGGGAATTATTTGTGCATTAGATATAGAGTTTTAAATTATGCATGGAGAATCTGTTTTCAGTTTCCTGGAAATAGTGTGAAGATGGATAATTTACAGAAATTATACCGAAAAATTAAAAGTAGAGACTTGGGGAAAATTATTTCAGAATTAGAAGAAACTACATCAAATTTTAAAATTACATCTAGAAATGAATGCTCTTAATTTTTTAAGTGGAATTTGTCCTGATAATTTTCTGTAATAATAGACACAATGGGGTCATGCAAAAAAAAATGTTGCTAATATTTTTATAAAAATAGAATCTATGACAATTATTATCCATATTGCAACATAAAACATCCCAAAATATAATACTTTTTATTCATAATTTACTAAAAAGATATTCCCGCTACGATTTTCTGTGACGTCATGCATCGGCTACTCACATAACGATACTAATCACACGTACATGAAGGTCACAATGTCACAAACTTCAAACGCGAAGTTAAACGTCAGATCAGAGTAAACTAACCAAATATCGCCAAATATTTATAAAGCTGTCAGAGGAAAAGTGCGCTCTATTCTATCTTTTTTGTTTCATAAAGATTTAATTATTTCATAAATAAATAAATAAATAAAATAAATATATCATCACGGCATATTACCCATTTCTGGGTGTGCCAGTATCTACAACACATGTAGACATCGGTAAGGATGACGATATATTTTACCGTGTGGGCGCTTACCAGGCGTCACCTCACGGGCACTCATAGCTGGCGTGGAGAGTGCACCACAGGGGTCACTTTTGTGCCATTTAAAATTGGAAATATTTAGCGTCAGTCGGGATTGAACCCGGTTCCCCCAGGTTCGCGACCAGACACTCGGGCACGCGGCCACGGGACCCCATTTCATTAGAGAAATATTATTTGTAATTGCAGGTTTGTGTGCTTGATATATAATTTAATACATAAAAGTGCAATAATTGCATATTTATATTCAGATAAAACATAGTGAAGAAGAACTGTGCAATTCCAACTTGTGGAAACAATTCATTAAAAAACCCAAAAAACTATTTATAAACAATCTTAATTTATATTTTGCCCGCCAGGGTGAACTGGAATCATTCAGATACATGACGTATGCGCTCACGTGATTTCATTGAGATGTGAAATTGACCCCTATTTTTAAAAAATTATATCTACAAAACAATGCACACAAATGGCGTGAAAATATTATTTACATATACTGTGACCGATAGACTTCCAGTAAAAAAATAAAACAAAAAATGTGGCATGACCCCATTACTACGGAGCAACGGGCAAATTATATTAGTTTTGTTAATAAGTTTCAAATAAAAAGTCTTTAAATCCCACTGATAAATAAAATAATAAATAAATGTAAATTAATACAGGGTGATTTATAACCAAGTGCATAAACTTTAAGTAAGGCCATACAGTACTGAAAAAAATTAGTTAAAATGTTAATCAACATGGATACAATCTTCAACTGTTTCCGAGAAAGATATTATTTTGTATTAGAAGCGTAGAAAAACTGACAAATTTAAAAATATATAAATCGATTTCGTATTAGTTTTTATACTGCTCACACGCAGTAGTGTAAATTTTATCACATATAAATTTGATAGAAATGCAATACCAAACACCGAACAGTTTTTATTAGGTTATGTAATGATATTACAAGATACACATACATACATTTATGTATATATTATAAATAAAGTATAATGTGTTTCTAGATCAATCAAAGACCAAGACTGTCTCTATAGAAAGAATTTATAATAGAAGAAATAATGTTACTTACATTATATTTGAAAATCTTCACAACACGCAAACATTAATATAAATATTCATATATATCGCTCACTAAATATAAGTTTGGAGATCATTCACTACACAAAAATTACGGCCGTACGCTGATAAATGTCACAAGAAACACCTCGCCACTACTAACGTGTTTCATTTGGCATAATGTAGCAAGATAACTCTGATCCCTCTGATCGGACAAAAACAAAACACACAGCTGTGTTCATAGACGGCGCTACATATTTTTATTACAGGTGCAAATTACTTTATTTATAATTAATAATATTTTATTTTTTTAAACAAATACTAAATATACTGTATTATTTTTGTAAAAAAATTATTTAACAATAAACATGATTATTTTTTACGATATTATAATATTTTCAATTGATCGTTTAGGTATTTAAAGATGTCATTAATGAATAGAAAGTAATGGCAACAATTAATGATTGATTTTTCTATTAATAGATATTCCTAAAAAAGTGTAGTACAAGTAACCATAAATGCCAATATTTCCTAAACAATTAATGCCAAAATTTTAAGTATCAAACATTAAAAAAATTATCATTGAACACAACTACTACGAGTGTTAACCGGCAATTAATAATCTCAACAATTAATGCTTATTAAGACACTCAATAGTTAAATAATTATTACAATATGCGCTGTTTTATTAATTTTAGAGTTTGGTATTTTCTACAACATATCTCGCCACAACCAAATCGGGTTTCCCCGGTTTAAATTTAAATGTGTCAATAGTATTGACACATTTAAATTTAAACAATACTGACTATACTGTCAACTGTATGTTACTACACATACTGTATCATACCTTACCAAACTTACCAATAATAATAATAATAATAATAATAATAATAATAATAATAATAATAATAATAATAATAATAATAATAATAATAATAATAATAATAATAATAATAATAATAATAATAATAATAATAATAATAATAGCAATAATAATAATAATAATTAATAATAATAATAACGCATAAAACTCACGCTCGCAAAAGTCGAAACTGCACAAATCTGTTCTTGGTGAAAGTTTTGCAGGTGTGAATTTTTTTGAGATAGGTTAGGATTTGAATGTAAATCATTTTATTCAATTCTGAGGTAAGGAGATTTTTTTATAGTATATTGGCCCGTATTAAGAGCGTACTTTTATAAAAAGCGCTTTTATGGAGCACTCTTGTCATAAGAACATAACATAAAAGTGCTTTTATTATAAAAGTGCGCTTATAATACGGGCCAATGCCTTTCAATTGCCCAAAAGTTGATGAGTAAATGAAAAAGGAAAATGGACAAATGATAAAATACTTTTCCCTGATTTTTCTCTAATTTCCAGACTATTGGCTAGCCTGACCCTAAAAGCTGTAGTGCTGAAAAGAATACTATATGTCCATATGATTTTTTGCGTTTTGAAATTTTTATTAATTGTTTCATTAGATAGTAGAATTTATTGCTGTTTTTTCACACTACAAACTACTTACTTTAATAACAGATGTTTCATATAGTTTAGAATCTTCTTTTTGAAAGTTCCATTTATCATTGTGCCCACGATTTAAATAAAAGTAAGAGATTTCGAAACATTATCAAAATTACCTTTTAAATAATACATTTAACCTACATATTACCGCAAACATTCGCTCCTATCTTACTCTTAATTGAAAACGGAGACGTAAATAAAATAAACGGCCATACATTTCAAGATTACGGTATAGTGGGTATCAAATTTAAATATCATTTACGAACATAATAATAAAAATATATCTCCGAGCCAAGCGCTACCGCTAATTTGCATTATAAGAAACCGTTTCCTTCAGTAAAACGTATTTTTATCTCTTTTGACGCACATGAAATGAAATGTCTGATTTGTGGTTTTTAACGATAACTCAATTTACGGAAAAGGAAATAGAAACGCACAGTAACTGCGGTTTTATTTGTTTACTGTTACATTATACTTGGTAATTGAAGCAGGATGAACAATAATTATTTATTTTCCGCGTGAAGTCATTTGTCTTTGACATTTACATGTATTTTTCCTGAAGAGAAGAAAAGTGTGTAATATACATTCTATTTAAAAGTATAACGTGTTTCATGCACTTAATTATGAATAAATAATTACTTCAGTGAAAGAGAAAGGATGAAAAAACAATATAAAAACATATTTTGAACCGTTTTATACAGAGTGTCCCACAAATACTTAAACTTTATATTTTCTAACAGCTCGACTCACTTAAAAGTTTAAGCTAAACCTTATTTTTGAATTAGCGAATTCTACTCTAATTTTGACAGTTTATATCTTAAAATATAGTCTAATTTATTCCTAGTATCTACATTTTTTGATAATATTTTGAAGATTAAATTTTAAATACCAGAATAGAATCGAATTCACTAATCAAAAAATGAGGATTAGCTTAAACTTTTTTGAGATTCGGGCTGTAAATGTAGAAATTATTTTAAGAACAATGGTTCTAATAAATATGTGCCTTTAGGAGTACGAACTTCTTGCAGATTCTTGGTTTGCAGTATTTTGTATCTGTACTTTAACAGTTATACACTCAAAGAACACACAATTATATTTTGACACATTATTAGTTATTATTACAATTTATGTGGATGATTTATTAATTTGTTCATCAGACATAAATTTCGTAAACAAAACGAAAAGAAATTTAATGAAACAATTTCAAATGAAAGATTTGGGAGAAGTAAAATACATTTTGGGAATCGGAATAGAGAATAATGTAGAAGAAGGGACAATAAAACTAGACCAAAATAAATATACGGAAAATATTATTAAGAAATTCAATATGTGGGAATGTAACCCCGTGAGCACTCCACTAGATCCAAATCAAAATTTGGACTACTACGAAGAAAAGGAAGAAATAAAAAATATTCCCTATCAAGAAGCTATTGGTAGCTTGTTATATCTTGCACAAACTAATTTTTTTTAATTAACAAAACAAAACACATGCATCTTTGATTAAATATAAAATATCATTTTCATAGTAACACAGATGACCAGTTGATAACTGTTGCAGATAAAATTAAGAAACTTGGTACATTTGCTACATTAATACATCGCATAAGACCATTATTTTTTTATTTTTTTATTTTTTAGATTTTTCCACAATTGTTTACTAAAGGGCGGTGTGATGGATATACAAATAATGAAAACTTTATATTCCTAGGTTGAAAAATAAATCAAACGGATTTAAATCCGGTGATCTCGGTATCTAGAAGGCCATGGTATGAATCAACTTCTATTAATCCAACTTTTGAGCAACCGTGAGTTAAATCTTATTATTTATACTTTTATCAATAACTTGATAACAAAGGACAATCAGAAATTTTTTCACTCTTAATTTTCTATTTGTAATAGCCCACTGAATAAAATTCTAAAAGCACGGACGTCACTTTGACACCATGTCTATAATTATTATGAAAATAATAGTTATTTAAACACTCACCGAAATTTTGGGAATTCCAATTATATTCTTCAGGATTCCAAGTCACATACCACTGAATCTGAAAAAAACATGAAATTATGTACATTAGATATTTAGCGTATTTGATCAAATACAATTCTTTGAATAATTTGTTATATACAGGACTCAGAATTAAGAGAGTTGTCAAAAATATTAATAAAATTAATTTATTTTCAAAATTATGGATTTAAAATGAGGATGATTGTGAATAAAATAGTATATCTACATCACGTCGGTGGAAATTCCATCACAGCCTCGCGCTTTATCTCACCTCGAGGCTTCGCTTCTCGCTAAGAGAGGTATTGGATTCATGCTAAAATTCGCATATCCAGATTTTATTGAATAAGCACGATTTAAGGTCCCTAGAATCCCATTATAACATTTTTAAAATGATTTCTGTGTGTGTATGTATGTGTGTGTGTGTGTGTCTGTGTGTATGTATGTCTGGATGTTGTAGTTACGATTCCTCAAAAACTTAAAGACTTAAAAAATATTTAACTGCAGTTTCCTCAATCTGACATTCCTGGGAATAGCTGAAAAGGTTTTGGTAACAATTGAACAACCGGAAGTAGTAGTTTCTTAGAAAAATTCTTCTAAATATAATTTTTTGGGAGTTTTTTTGTATCTTGTATAGATTTAGAGATAAAGACTCTATAATTTATAGAGTGAACTAATCGCAGAGGCCAAGGCACTAAGGAAACCAGTTGACAAATTCCAATGTTTATAACATGACACATGTCATTGTCAAATATCAACAGTTTTAGTGACATTCTGATAGCTTTTTCAGGAAAGTAAATTTAACTTTTCTTATTGTTTTATTAATTAAATATTTGAAATTATAGGTAAAATTGTGGTAAAATGCATATATCCATCAGAAATACCGCCAATCTGGTTAATGAATTGGAACAATCTTTGACATTTAGAAACTTCCTCATACAATAAAAAATAGATATAATTAGAATTATATGTGTGCAGAAGACATGTTAAATATAATAAAAAACAATATTTGGGTAATGTTCTGTAAGATTTTGTTATAAAACGACGGTTCGAAAGCTAAGTGCAATACAATACTTATATAGCCTAATATGGAAATGGCGAGAGGTCTTGTGCTGGCCACAACAGATTTTTTTATAGCAGTCGCCTACAATTAAGGATCAGGTGTTCCTAGAAAAATAACAGTATATTGATGGACTGTTGTCTAGGAGAATTTATAAATTAATCAAATGTTTAAATTTTATGTTATAACGAAAAATCTTGAACGCCACAGGGCCGATATGCAAATTACGAACTCGACTGATTATAAACCTCAGTCGCGTCCGTTATTTGCCTCATATCGGTCTAATGACGTTAATAACTATTATGTTCAAGGCGAGAAAAACAAGAATATTAAAAAGAATTATACAGGTAGCGTTATAAATATAGTTCAAACGAAAGTAATATGTTTCGATAAAAATGGTTGATGTATAATAATTGCAATAATTCACTCTGTCATAATGTCATAAACCGTAAATGAAAATTGGACCAGCTAGAGTGTTATAATTATAGACGTGCATGCGGTATTATTCAGCATCTTAAACCCGTCTAATTATTATAAAATTAACCCAGATTCTCCATATGTCACCCACTCATACATCATTCGAATTTTCCATAGTCAATCTCTGCTAGCGTTGGCGTGGGCAACGGATTCCAGCGCTTGGCGCCGACCAGTCTGGTGCACACCTGCGCACCTAGCGGCGGTTACGTGAAACCGCACCGACCTTTGCTAATTATAAGGAACAGAGGAAAGCAGCGATGCTGATGCTGTTCTCAGCCACAACCAACGACTTGTTTTTGTTGCACACAGCGTGCCCAAATGAATTCGGCTTGGAAGTTGCTTGATTTCATGCAAAATGCGACAGGAATTAGAAATGTATAGATGTTAGGTTAGGTTCAGTTAGGTACGGTGAGGTTTGAAGTTGGTTTATGGGTTTAGTATGAAATAAACATCAAAACAGTTATTAATAATTTGTAAAAATCTTGGAAAATTGGCAGTAAATGAATTCATTTAATTGGATAATTTTTAAACTGATGAGAGACGGCTTAACATTTTGCAAAGCCATGTGCAAGCCGTTTCTGCTCTGCGGGCTCTTTCAAAATTTAGTTATTAAGGGAAGTAGAAATCACCTTAATAACCGCAATGCTTATTACGTTTTTTGCACGATCTACGCAAGAGCAAAATTAAAATTTATTTGAAAATTATTTCAACATTTAAAAAAAATTAGTGACCCGTTTAGAACATTAATTCAAAATAAAAGAATCATTTACAACCTTCATTTACATCTCTTCGCATTGCTCTACCCCGTCTTCGTATTATGAAAACTTCGATTAAAACATAACTTCACTTTTGAATTGGATTTCCTGACGACAAGTTACAACTACAAATAAGAGTCTTTGCAGAAATAAGAAGAAAGAAACTCGGAATTCAAGAATCCTTTATACAGGGTGTTTACGGTCTTTTTGTTTTATTTTTAATGGGTGATACTACAGGTCAAAAGAAGGCGAAAAACATTAAAACACTTTAGTAAAATATTTATAATAAAAGAGATACGAATTTTTTTTAGTTTTTATTTTTATGGAATTAAAACAGAACGATAAGCGCTTTTATAACAGATGTTCAAAGTTATCACCCTGCTGCTTTATGCAAAGTCTTGCTCGGCGTATCCATGAATTAACGTACGTTGCAAGGCCCATGCCTTGTCGAATTTCCGCCGCTGCTGCTTCCACCCGGTTACGGAGGTCTTCAGCGTCGATAATTTCTGTGGTGTATACCATGTCTTTCATATGTCCCCAGAAATAAAAGTGCAATGGTGTTAAGTCAGGTGACCGCGGAGGCCAAGAAACAGGACCGCCCCGACCAATCCACTTATTTCCAAATGCATGGTTTAAGTGATGACGTACGAGACGACTGAAATGCGCCGGTGCACCGTCGTGGAGAAACCACATATCTTGACGTACATTTAAGGGAACATCGTCTAAAAGTTCTGCCTGTTTGGAAATCGCTCTATGTAAAGACGACTTGCTGCAGCTGAATTTTGATGCACTTCCCCATAAATGAGCATCATGTCAACTAATTCCGTATTAGAGTACCGATGGTACATTGTTCACCTTTTACACAATTAATAACAATAATCAATTAGAAACTGACGGTGCACAATTAAATAGTAACAAACTGCAACTGACAATAAACAAATTAAAAAACAAAAGAGTGAAATTTGTCATTACATAGATTACTACAACTTTTTTCAACATTAATTTACCTCCCCTTTATAAAAACTAAAAAAATTCATATCTCTTTTATTATAAATATTTTACTAAGGTGTTTTAATGTTTTTCGCCTTCTTTTCACCTGTAGTATCACCCATTAAAAATAAAACAAAAAGACCGTAAACACCCTGTATAAGTCATTCATCCATTTATTATTTTTTTCGATAAATATTAATAACATTTATGCACGGACGTATCATAATTTGAAAATTATACACGAATTTCTTTGACATAAACGTCATTTTACAGCCCGCGGGCCTCGTCAAACCAAATTATAACCTACAATATAAACAATTTAAACAGGCAACATGAATAGTATATTATGTGGTAAGTGTGTGAAGCTGAAATTTTTACAGGAGGGTGGAGATTGCGACACGAGCCGAAGGCGAGTGTTGCAAACCACCCGAATGTAAAATAGGCTTCACACACGTGTTACATACTATACTTTTTCTACGACCTTGCAATAAAATATATTTTTTCTTCACATTGTCATTCTTTTAACGTAAAGCTTCTGTATTATCGACTTGTGTAACCATGGTTATCAACGTTACGGGGTTTAACAGCTTTGTTTTATTAAAATACAAATCAGTTTGTAATATTTAAAATAATGAACGGTGCGTGAAGTCTTACTTCACACACAGTGTACAAAAAATCAAACTTCACATCACACACCAAAATTGATACGTGAAGTACTCACTTCACGTATGGAACTAGTAACTAGAAAAAAGTTTTTATTACAAATTGAAAATTTTTATATTTTTTAATGAAAAATGAAAATTAATTTTCTGATATTTATATGGAAAGCACGGAGATACACAAAATAAAACTCAAATGACATAACTAATAAAAAAACAATAAACTTTTGTTTTCCGCTTTCATAGCAACACTAGATACTGGATGTACGAGGGCAAATTCTTTTCGATACAATTTTTCTAACACTCATAAAAATTTTCGTCCGCGCATAAAGTTTTGTATGTACCACGAGCGTAACTTGCTTTTATGGCCTTTGACGTGTTTTTATCCCTCGGCTTACGCCTCGGCTCAAAATCCCGCCACAGGCCATAAAAGCCTCCTTACGCTCTTAATAGATAAAGAACTATTATACTCTTTCACCTCATATACTCTTACATTATATTATTGTTATTTATTCGTTTTTTGTATGTGATCTGTCAGGAATAGGACAGCCACCTTCGGGAGATGGCGTTACCTGCTGAAGCTGTCGACGTCAATGCTCCTCTGAACCCAAATGTGCCGGCAGAGGTCTCAGTACAAAATGCCTCATTTACTGTGAAACTTCCCCATTTCTGGAGACATAGTCCTTCAGCTTGGTTTTCTTGCGTCGTAGAATAATTTCAGTTGGCCCGTATTACACGAGATGACACTAAATATAATTATGTGTTATCAGCCTTATCATAAGAATAATTGTTTAAAATAAAAGTGCAAATTTTGTTTTCCGCAGCCTACCTAATTTTATTATTCTCAGTAATTTTGGCGTGATTCTCGTATAACATTACAGCTTATGACCCAATTCTGGGTGCGCCAATCTGCTTCAATTCACAGATTTCGGTAATGTCGATACGTGTCGATATGTCTGTATTGTTGAGGGTACGTCACCTCACAGGCTCTCAAAACTGTTGTGGACAGAGGTCACTTTCGTGCTATTTGAAAAATAATTTTCAATTCTGAACCAATACCTGCATCTCACTCTGCTCTTTTTACCTTCCGTCATCTTTAAGTAAGGAAGGTATTGTCTTTGGTCAAAAAATTCGGTGGTGAGTTTTTAATGAATAAGCACGTTTTAGGGTCCCTACAATACGAATTTACTAATTTTAAGGTGATGTCTGTATGTATGTATGTGTGTGTGTCCGTGTGTGTGTGTGTGTGTGTGTGTGTGTGTGTGTGTGTCCGTGTGTGTGTGTGTCCGTGTGTGTGTGTGTGTGTGTGTGTGTGTGTGTGTGTGTGTGTGTGTTTGTGACAAATTTTTCTCCGACGATAACTCCAATACTACATTTCTAAAAATTATAATTCTTTCGTATTCCTCTTCTGTACATCCATATGAAGAGTTGATTAGATTTTGGTTACAATTGATCCGCCGGAAGTACCTTTATTTGAAGTTTTTAACAGTTTTTCTTAAAAAAACGCAGTTAAATATTATTTTTTGATATTTTTTTATTATATATATTAAAGAAAATACTCATCTCTATCCGGTCAGTTTTGCTATTTATCATGAAAACAGCTGATATAATCACAAAATTCTAATTGATAGATGTCAGTTGTAAGAGCAAAACCAAATATGGATAGTATAGGATCAAAAATTGGTATGTCATAGTGTTTCTCGCAAGTGACATGCAGAGAAAGGCCAAAGAGAAGATGGAAGAACTGTATCGTAGAGGACTTGAGAAAGGAAGGACTGTGTGAAGAATATGCGTTGGACAGGAATGAGTGGAAGAGAAGAGGAAACAGCAACCCCTAATAAAATAGGGGAAAGATGAAGAAGAAATAAGGAAGTGCCAAGTGCATTTTACTTAGTGTATGTTTATTGGATTTATAGATCCTTTTCAAATGAACTTTTGGTATGGAATTTGTAAAAAAATAGTATATGTTCGTGTTCGATTTTACATATTATATAGAAACTGTTCCAAGGACCTTTTGGTATGGGATTTGTACAAAATACATCGAATTGACGGAAGGTCTTGTGCTGGCCACAACAGATTTTTTATTTACATAATTCTCTTTATTGTTTGTGCGTACGTATGGTTTCTAATAAAGCATGCAGGTCATTAAATCAATCTACATCTGCGATCTGCTGATTTTGATCCAGTAAGTGAAGAACACAGAAAACTTTCCCTTTTCTTGTGTGGTGTGTGGTTCGCGATAGAATGTTTCTGCACTCGACACTTGGTCAGCGGTAGATCCACGGTGTTCAGAACAGATTGTGAGGTTATGCAACACCCGGTAGTGGACACGTGGTTGATTGAGGAAACGCGGGTGTAAATGTCGGCCTGCCATTTCAAATGCAAAAACCACAATGCAATGAACACAGATGGCGAATAATAAGAATATGGCAACTGTCATTATTCATAACAGTACATAATATATTATTTTACCGGTAAAACTCTTATTGTCATGTATGAAAAGTTTCTTTGGTAACTTACCGGGTCAAGTTATATGATTACTATATTTGCAGTCAAATAAATATGGACTGGAGATTTATACACTGTTACCAATTCCATTGGACACAGGGGCGGATTGTCCTATCGGGCGATCGGGCAAATCCCGAAGGGCCGAGTGGTCCAAAGGGCCGGTTGGCCGCCTTCAATTAAATAATGTAGTCAGAATATATTTTTTATAATTTAAAAATGTAAATTTTGAACAATTACTCTTATATTTGGAAAACATGTTGTAATTTTTTCGTGGAACTTCGATAATTCGAAATTGAATACGAGTATGCCAAAAAAATTCGCTTTATCAAAAAAAGTAAAAATTCTTCTTCTTGCACATATAAATTTTTCGTCCAGTTTCAAACTTCCAATTCAAACCAAATAAAAAAAACTAGGAATTTCTCCAAAATATTCGACTTAACGAAGTTCTGTATCTGATGGATTCCAGTTTTCGATTTAAGTTACCAAGAATTTCGAGTAATTTTAAAGTCGAGTTATCAAAAAGATATTATATACATTTTTTACCCCAGACAATATTGCTAATGTATTTCGTTACAAATATTAAATACTAGGGTTTTTTATGTTGGTATCATGGGAAAATTTGAATTTCAAAGCCAATCCTATAGGCCTAAGCCGGTAACGTGTTTCTGGACAATTTTGAAATACATTATATACAATTACTTACCGGATGGAGACACTAAAAAATATATACATATAACAGTGTGATAATTTTCATAAATAAAAATTATTATACACTGATGGATAAAAAAATCAAACACTCTGATTTTTAATTTTTATTTTTGTTATTATTTCGAGACCTATAAGAGGCACGAAGTCGGTTAATTAGGTTCTATATTTGGATGCCATTTTAGCAATGTATTATTTTGTTTGGTAGTGTAGCGCAAAATACAGTAGTAACAAAAAAATTAATATCGTCATTCGAAAGAGCTTTAAAAAGTGTCCTATAGAAGTGCAAATCAAAATCTGGAATCATTTCATTCTTAAAAGTTTTTCAAAAACAAAAAAAAAAAACTGTAAAATTTAGATATTTGTCTGTATCTAATGACCTATGCATTTCTTCTGAATAAACAATACATTGCTAAAATGGCATTCTATATAGGACAACTTTCGTCTAATTAACCGACTTCGTAGCTCTTATTGTTCTCGAAATAATAACAAAAATAAAAATTTATAAAACCAAGTGTCCGATTTTTTTTCCAGCAGTGTACATATACGACCATGTATTATATCCTTTTCACTCTGAAGAGGGCCGGCCTAAGAATAATCGCCCGGGCCGATTTACTTCTCCAATCCGCCCCTGATTGGACATGTTGAAAATGCTAAGTTATGAAGAAGAGGCAACACCGTAAGGCAAGGAACAGGGTGCGGAGAAGGGAAAAACTTGAGCATCAGTACATATTTATTTGACGGTGAGTATAGATCTCATTAAATTTATATTATTATCAGAATCTTAAATCGAAGAAGATTACGGCAATCAATATATACTATCTGCAGAGATATTTTGTCTATAAGCAATACTAAGTATATTATTTATTCATAATCGGGCCCACACGGGCCCCCATATCTGCTTGTCAAGAAAGACCTACAAAGTCACATAACTGCTCGCGCCCTATTCTAGAAATAAAAATGCCTCTTCCAAATTTTCCCGAAATCTTGCTAACAAGTCACAACTGATTTGCTTATTTGCAGGGCATTTTTTGCTCTCCAAAAATACATATTGTAATTAAAGATTAAAACAAAACAAATATTTGAAAAAAAAAATACTTTTCGAACGGCTTTCAACGGAATTAATTGCCCACCGTACGACAATTCCCGTTCGAAATAGTTCACGACATACATGATTAGCTTCTGAGATGACTTTGTTAAAGCTTTAGGCATTATTATGGATATTACTGACAAGTGACAATAGTGACAGGGACAGGATCGATATTCGATCGATATAAAATTTTATGTAAACATTTTCATGGCAACCTATGGTATAAAAATCAAGTACAATTATTTCAAGTAATTTTATATTCCGTAAAAGGAATAGAGATTGACTTAAAAATACCATTAAATGCCATTTTTTCGCATTTTGTCGTTATGAAAATTAAAGATTATTGAATTTTCTACAGGTATATATTAATGCTTTTTCTATATATTTTACAGATAAATTTAAAAATATTTTTTTTTTACAAGTTCCGAAGGCTAAGAAAAACACAATTCCTTTGTTACGCAGTTCATATTTCAAATGAATGTAACTGACAGTAAATGTCACTGTCAAAAAACTAAGCACTTCAAATTAATAACAGTGACATTTTAAAAAGAAAATAGTAAATAAAGCAATAGTTTTATGCAATGGAACAGTTTACAGCGTTAGTAAATTCGTAGGTATGTATTTAAATTAAAAATTAAATAGCGGGAGGTTTTGTGTTGGCCACATCAGATTTTTTTCTTCTGTATTTAAAAATAAATAATTTCTACAAGTTATATTTCATTTTATACTGTTTTTTCAGGTTGATGAAGTTTTCTGCCCATTCATTTTCACTATAAATATAATCTAACCTAAAACACAAAACTCGCGCCTGCAAAATTCGGGCCAAGTTTTGTGCGTTTGTTAGGATAAAAATGCTAAGGTATATTTAAAAAAATATCTTAGCTGATAAGTACATAAATCTTAACTTCACATCTCGGTCATCGTATTCAACGCTCGACTATAATGGACCATTTCCCGGATTGGTATGTAATACACTATTAAATGTCATACGAGACTTTTTGTGAAGAATATGTAGTTTTTTAAAATTAAAAACATCGATTGTCAAAAATTGTAAACAATTTACGTGCCGCATGGCTCTAGTGGTATCAAATAAATTTATTATCGGTTTAATAGAGATCGACGGTATTTCCAGCCTATTATGTACTTTCGTGATTGGTTAATTTATTACGAAAAAAATAATCATGAGTATGAATACTGGTCAATTATTAGATTTATTGCTTATGCTTAGCTTATTTTCTTTGCCATATCCTTCTCTTTTGAAAAAAAGAACATCCGTATTGCAGAACAAGTAAATTGTGCCCTGGAGCGCTGTCAACAAAACGTGATTGCTTTTTGTTCATAAATAAGTATCCAGCAAAAAATAGTCTAAAACTTGTTATATGAAGAATAATATCAACCACAGCTCCAACATTATATATACAGTGTGAACACTGGAAACCGTGACATAGGCGTTTAATTGGGATATTTCACTACGTAGAGATGGCGCTGTGCACCAATATCAAACCTTTGACAAAGGAGCACTATTGTTTAAATTGTATTAGCGTATCATTGTTGTCAGTAGTTTTTCTTTGATTCTTCTTGTATTTGAATTGGCTTTGTTTCCCGTTTTTTGGTTGTAGCAGTAGATTAATTATTATGTTTCATTTTAAATACTTTAATTAGTAGTTATTAGGTTATGTTCACTTTCTTAGACCCAGTTTTATGGTAAATATTAGATTATAGTAGATTAATTAATTGTACATATTAGTTCTATTCTCTGTTTTCCACTAAATAAAATGTGCACGACTATTTAAAAAATATGAATAAAATAAAATTGCTCCTTTGTTTTAGTTCCAAATTTCGCCACTAGATTCACACTCTTATTTACAATCCCAATATGGGAAAACATTTTTTTCAAGTATCATCTGTCCTGAAAAACTATAGTGGAAGTTTCTGATATAGTTAGAAAGATTATTTAATTTGGCATCGACCAGTATCAAATACTCCTAATTTAATGGATTGTTATGCAAAATTTTAAATTGCGTAATTTTATCTTTAAATATGTCAGAGTGGTGGATGGAAATATAGAAATTCGTAGAAAATCGTTGTTAAAAATAATTTCAAAATTATTGAAATTTTACTTAATTCGATGCTATGACGACTACAAACTGTTAAGTAGTACAAGCTATCAGAATAAATATTAAATAAATATTGTAATTTTTGGTTTAATTTAAATTTCTTATTTTGGTTAATTATTTTGAATGTAACTCTTCGACAGTTCATCCTAGGTTTAAAATGTAACAGACTTTTATCTTCCATCACATTAGGCCAAGATGGTATTGTCTTTGTTCCAAAAATTCGGTAGTGTGTTTTTAATGAATAACCACATTTTAGAGTCCTTATAATACGATTTTGCTAGTTTTACGATGATGTCTGTATGTGTGTGAATCTGTGTGTCCGTGTGTCTTGGTGTGTGTATGTGTGTTTGTGAGTGTGTGTATGTGTATGTGCGTGTGTGTGACAAAAAAAATTCCGATGATAACTCCAATACTACAATTCTAAAAATTATAATTCTATCGTATTCCTCTTCTTTACGTCCATATGAAGAGCTGATTAGTTTTTGGATATACTCTGTCAACCTGAAGTTCACGTATTTCCTTCATATTCGATAGACATAGAGTTAAAGAATTATAAAGAGACTAACTTTCATAAATCAGCCAGCTTGGCTATAATCATGGAAACAGCTCATATATTCAAATAATTCTAATTGACAGATGCCAGTATCAAGTGCTATTTACATAGTGTACGTTCGTTTTATTGGATTTATAGAATCTTTTCCAAGGAACTTTCGATATGGAATTTGTAGAAAATAGTATATGTCCGTGTTACAATTTTACTGGATATATGGAATCTCTTACAAGGAACTTTTATTATGGATTTATACAAAATACAAAGAATTGACGGAAGGTAATATGTTGACCACATCAGATTTTCTTCCACTCCCGATTTGACAGATGTCAGTGTCAAGTGCAATTTACATAGTGTATGTTCGTGTTATAATTTTATTAGATTTGTTAAATCTTTTCCAATGAATTTTTGGTATCGAATTTGTAGAAAATAATATATGATCGTGTCACAATTTTACTGGATAAATAGAATATTTTCCAAGGAACTTTAGGTATGGGATTTGTACAAAATACATGGAATTGATGGAAGATAATGTGCTGGCTACATCAGATTATCTATTTAAAAAATGACAAGCTTCAACTTCGTTCTCTTATACTTTTCCACTAGGAGTTACTGGAAAGGAGATATTGTCAAACAAATGATTTTCTCGCCATTTTTCAAATGTGACGGCAGCGCCCCAAGGTCGCAAATTTAGTATTTTATTCAGGAAGTATGATTTTCACTCCTTATTGCTTTATCTATAACGCACGCTGGAAAAAAACGGGTCCAGTTTTTACCTCCCGCTACCCTTGGTAAGGGAGGTATAGGGATCGTGATAAAAATCACATATCGAGATTTTAGTAAATGATCACGTTTTAAGGTCCCTAGAACCCAATTTTAACATTTTCACGATGATGTCTGTATGTGTGCATGTGTGTATGTGTGTGTGTATGTGTAGGATTTTGTCTTCACTAGAGATTCACGGGCTTGGCTTGAAGCTTGAAAGCTTGGCTTGGCTTGGCTTGAAAAAGCTTGAAAAATCAAACCAAGCCTGCCTTTCAAAAAAGCTTGATTTTTCAAGCCAAGCCAAGCTTCTGTTTCATCAAGCCCAAGCCAAACCAAGCCTAACATTAAAAAAAGCTTGAATTTTCAAGCCAAACCAAGCCTCCGACTGTCAAGTAGCTTGGTGAAAAACAAGCTTTTTCAAGCTTTTCACAAGAATTGTTGACGAGGTCGGCAAAACCGAAATTTTATGGAGGTAACGTACTTTTTCATTGCTTGAGCACAATTTTGCGAATTTCTCAGAAATGAGGTAGGAACAGTTTAGTAGGCTTCAAAAATTTGTAAATGGGAAAGTTTATCCCATCGTCCCACAGATCACTTATTTTCACAATCTGAACTAACTAATCGCACACTTTAGTTCACACACCCAATCAAGTACAAAATTAATTTATAGTTATTAAAAAAGTTTTTAAGTACCTAGATAATGATAATTTAATATAGAACTATTTAAATTTTTAAAAATTCTTATTATTGTTAAGATAAAAGTAATTTATATAAAAATTTATTAATTAGATACATAAATCTTTAAGTAACTGGAATAAATTATAGAAACAAAGATTTAAGAAATTGATTTATTATTTTTAAATGTATTTGATTATATTTCACAATTAAATAATATTCATTAATTTTTTAACTATATATAACTTGATCATAAATACCAAGCTTCTATAAATAATATTTATTATTTTACCTGTTACAGGATATTATGCCATATACAAAATATTCAGCCCCATTTTGTAAGGAAATTGTTAAGTCTTAGCAACGTTTAACCAATACAAACAAATGTATAGCCTGTCGTTTTAATATTTTTTGTCTTCGCAATTATTTTATTTTATCTGTCATGTTGCTAAGACATACCAACTTTCTTACAAAATAGAGCTGATATATATTAGACGATACTGACATTCAACAATAGTCTACAAAATAAAATAAAATGAAAGTATAATGCTCACATTAGTGTATCGTTCGTAACACGATTTATTTTATTCTAAAATAATAACCTTGATGATTAAAGCACTAAAGCACATAATTTGAATATTTTCCATATTATGTCAAAATAATTGTTCCGTTCATCTTGGCATTTCAGAAAATATTATTTAGAAATAATGTCTTCATTTTCTCAAACCGATAAAATATTGAACAAACCACGGGTGTTATGAATTATAATTTTGAAGCTGACTAAATATTATAAGAAATAATAATATACTCAACACAAGGTAATTGAGAGACTACGTATGATGATGAAAAATATCATAGTTTCATTTTGTTAAATGTTTCGCAAATGTTGAATTTTTTTGTCAACTATGGATTTACAATGTTTTGTTGTATGTATACAAAGATTTCAATGCTATTTATAGTACAGCCCCTAATATTGCTCCTAATAAAACGGCCTTGTCTGAGGCAGTATAACAATATAATAAAAATGTAAACCGACAAAGAGATTATTCTCTTCTAAATATTTCCTTGATTCAAGTTTCCCTTGTTTATATGTAGGTATATGAATTAAATAAATATATAATAACGGCTTATTACCTAGTTCTGGAAGTGCCAATGTGCTTTTATTTGCAAATTTTGGTAATAAAAACATATCCAAATTGTTGAGGATACCTTTGTGCTATTTGAAAATTGGAAATAATTAGGGTAATTATACATACGAAGTAACTTTACATGATTCTGTAATAAAAAATCAGCACAAATTTTATAATGTTCAAAATAGAAAGTACAAGTTATTGTCTCACGAACAAACAAAATATCGAGGAAATCCCAGTCTATAGGATTTTATTATTTCCAGATGTATTTGAAATATAAAAGGGATACCTACTTAGCAGGTCAGTTTTATCCCATTGTATAGGTAGTATTCCAGAAATATGTATTTCTTTGAACACGGTTCTTAAGTGTTTGGGGTAAGGGGTATTGTTTTGTTTTATTTATTAACAAAGGGTAAATATGAACTATGTATTATACCAAACTTACAGTTTGTTGGGGAGGTCATTTCGAGTGAAAATGGCATTATGAAAATAGATCTTATTCATTTTAGTTATTAAAATACACCAAAGTCAAGTCTAACTAATAAACCTATATAGAATGAAAAATTTATAAAGGTAATATAAAAATAGCAGGGTATTTTTTTAATAAAAGATACTAAATTTTTGATTTTTTATTTTCAAAAATGAAATAATTGAACAAAACATAAATTTCTATATTTTTATATTTTTCGTTTCAGGACCTATATTATACATATCTGTGTACCGTGAAAATAAAATAAATGAAATAAAAAGCATTATATGTGCATGCGAAAATGAGTTTGCGTATGAGCATTAAAAAGCTTGAAAGCTTGAAGAAGCTTGAAAGCTTGAAAAAGCTTGAAAGCTTGAAAAAGCTTGAAAGCTTGAAAAAGCTTGAAAGCTTGAAAAAGCTTGAAAAGGCTTGAAAAAGCTTGATAAAGCTTGAAAATCAAACCAAGCCTAAAATTTTTAAAGCTTGAAGTTTTCAAGCCAAGCCAAGCTTTGGTTCCATCAAGCCCAAGCCAAGTCAAGCCTAACATTAAAAAAAGCTTGAATTTTCAAGCCAAGCCAAGCTTTTTTATTTCAAGCCAAGTAGCTTGGCTTGGTGAATCCCTAGTCTTCACTCTAACTCAAATACTATCATTCAGAAAATTCTGAAACCTTGTATTTCCATCCCATTCTAATACGAAAAGAAGCCGTTAGATTTTGGTGTAAATCGGATAACCGGAAATGGCACTTTAACTGAAGCTCATAATGGTTTTTCTTCAAAAAATACCATTAAATGCCATTTTTTCGCATTTTATGTCTTATGAAAATTAAAGATTATTGAATTTTCTACAGGAATACATTAATACTTTTTCTATATATTTTACAGATAAATTTAAAAATAATTTTATTTATTAGTCGCGAAGCTTAAGATAAACACAATAATTCCTTTGTTACACAGTTCATATTTCAAATGAATGTAACTGACAGTAAATGTCACTGTCAGAAAACTAATCACTTCAAATTAATAATAGTGACATTTTAAAAAGAAAATAGTAAATAGAGCAATAGTTTTCTGCAATGGAACAGTTTGCAGCGTTAGTAAATACGTAAGTATGTATTTAAATTAATAAAAATTCAATAGCGGGAGGTTTTGTGTTGGCCACATCAGATTTTTTTTTGCGTTGTACTGGATTTGGAGGCCCACAGGATTCGCATATAGTTCGGCCTCAAAACTGCCCAACTCATCCAGTAAAATTAACTTTTCGATCTTGATACATAATACACAATTATAAAAAATACATCGTTTTGCAATCGATGAAAGATACTTATAATAATACGTGGGCCGCATCAGATTTTCAACAAAATTATGTAAATTATGTTTATTTACATTGGTGAGTTGTAAAAGATTTACTCAATTAAGTTGTTACCATATATCATCCCTAATTCTCACCCTACATAAACCTACATGAAAGCACCGGCAAAAAAAGTTTCTCTTTTTGTGGGCGCTATTTGTTACAATGACTTTAGATGCGTCAGTGCCTGAGCATCCCGTACATCGGCATGCAAGTCACGTAACTACGACACGGTTGGACTTTCCAAAAATAGTTCACGTTCTGAATAAATCGCACGGCTCATGGCTCGCACTACAAACAAGCACAGGTGTCTGCTACCGCTCCGCCACCGACAACTACAAAGATTAATCTTGTTTTTTACAGCGGGACTTTAAAGTTTTGGAAGGGTTCCCCATAATACCACGAATTTCAAAGTGAAATTTTTCGACGATGAGTGTGAGAGATATTTGCCTGTTGTTCATTCACGTATATACAGTCCGGAAAACGAATAAAGACCTATCGATAGAATTTTAGTACGAATCACTATAAAATATATGCGATGCATTTAAATCCAATTTGCACTTACCTAATATAAAATATAACATTTGCCCAATTAAGTTTTAAAGCTACGCCGCCTTCTTATGTAGGCACTCGATCTGTGCAATTGCTCGTTCGTCTCAGTTCATGTCTTGTTTACACTCGTATCATAAGCGTCTAAAATAAGTTATTGTGACATTTCACTACGTAGAGATGGCGTTGTGCATCAACGTCAAACCTTCAAGGTAGCACTTTTCGATTAACTTCCATGAACGTATCATTGCTGTCAATAGTTTTTCTTTGATTCTTTTTGTATTTTGACTTTTCTTTCAGTGTTTATTATTATTTTAGGTAGAGTATATTTCCTTGTTTCCTGTTTTATTAGTTGCAGCAATAGATAATTATTACTTTTCATTTTCAATACTTTAGTTAGTAGTTTTTAGGTTATCTTCACGGTTTAGTTTTTTCTTAGGGCCAGTTTTACAATAAATAATATATAATACCAGTCTCATTAATGTAGCAAGGTGAGCATGGTGAAATAACATGTAATGAACTTTATTATGAACTTCTAAATTACAGTTTCAATAACTACATTTTAACACTGTTATCTTTGTAAGTCAAAATTCTGTTTAGAAATAATAATCATTATTCTCTCATATATCTGTTTAGTCTAGATGTCAACCGCGTAGATATTTATTGTTTTGACAATTAACCATATAAGTTATTGCCTATGATACGTGCAGTCCTGTTATTTAGCTATGGATGCTACACCCTCGCACCCTTCATCAGATATGCCTGTTGAAGAGATAACCCTTTGTGTTAAGGTAGTCGAGATTAAAGACTCAGACAGGACAGATATGTAATCGGCAGTTAAGTTTGGTGCGCGTACGCTAGTACGCGTAATTATGGTTACAATATAATTATGTAACAGTTTAGTTTGTGTTCAGATAATCAATAATTATAAGTTAGTATTAATGTAAATATATGTAAATAAAATTAGGAGTATAAAAATATTGTGTGTGCCATCCATCCAAAATATGTTCATCATCTATCATCAAGTATAAGTGTTTAGTGATGCTGAATATGAGGGCGTTCCTCCTCAATAAAGCAGTAGTCGTTCGGTGAAGTGTCCACTAGTTAGATAAGGTCATCGTGGGGTGAGAGAGAAGAAAAAGAGTAATCAGAAACTTAGGGGACCCGCCCTGTCACATTAATTGTAAATATTAGTTCTATTATCTGTTTTCCACTATATAAACGCTACGTGCATATGTAAAAACATACGAATAAAATAAAATTACTTCCTTGTTTTAGTTCCAGATTTCACCACCAGGTTCTCATTCTTATTTACATATCGCAAGAATTCTCAACATTTCGGTACGCGCCAACTTTGGGCTAGATTTGCGGAGTCGAGTCGGAAAAAAACATTGACATAAATATAAAAATAACAAAAACAACAAGTAACCAAGGTAACAAGAAAAGTTCGTAAATGTTACCTTTTTTATGTATACAATTTTCTGGAAAATATATGCATGCCCGGCAATAACTTGGACGGCGAACATGCATCTCTCAGGAAAAAAATCTCCTTTTGCCAGAGGAAAAACCGTCCCAAAAACTGGCAGAGAAGTTGGGTTTTAATAATAAATAAATACAGAACTTAAGCTAAAAAAAGGTAGTATTATTCCAATTATTAGTTTTTGTGTGTTTCATGTAATCCCGTCCCGCACTGTATTTTTAACTTCGAGTGGAAAATAAACAGTTTTCGAATAATTTTCTATGAAAAACCAAATCCGAATCACAACTAATCCTATAACGTACTTAGCCAAATAAGAGTGACCTCTTAGTTTTTGATTTCTTTCTTCATATGGATTTGAAGAGTTCAAAAGATGTTCTGGCCTGTAAAATGGTAACTGGGCTCTCTTTTTTAACGAAGTTTACTTTTCTACCAATTTTAATAAAAACAAATAACATCAAGTTTACAATTTATTCATATTAAATAAGTAAATCTAATACCGCAGTATCTTGCTTCGTATGACAAATGCCATATGTGTGTTACTTTTCCACCGAAGTGGTTGTAAATATGTAATAACAGTTTGAACTTAAAGGATCGTCAATTTTCACTTCAAATGTGAGCTCATTATTTCCGGTGGCAAGAATATTGATACTTCCTTATTCTTTAAATTAAAATATCACTTGCAAGGTCCTTTCTTTTTGATTTAATCGTTTTGTATTTGTAAATAAAAATAAGCATCCCACTTTAAGCATCGTGACACGCCAACAACTATACAATACATCATACCGTCCTTTCTTTGGCGTGCAAGGACTACACCTCGCAACCTTCGGCGTCTGTGATTCACCTCGGTGTCTCAGACGAGACTTACTCGGATGTCGCGCGGTTGGCTCGGGCTAGACCTGGTGAAATATTGCCCCACACATGCGGGCATATAAAAGGAGACACGGACAACGGACAAGGAAGGTTAACAGATTCGAGGAAGAGAAGAAAAAGTGTGATATATACGTATAGAGTAGCATGGCGTTAGGTGACCAGTTGTGATTGGAACGGCTTGGTTTTATTTCGACGGATGTTAAACAAGAATTTAAATAATAGTTATTTATGCAACAAGAGTGTAAATTAGTACTTTTTTGGTCGAGTGCGATGTTTTATGCATAAGGCGTAGCCGAATGTGGAAATTAACACGAGATAAAAGAACACTATTTTACGTACGTGTCGGATCACTATTTTTGCTACAAATGTTACTGCAATTTCTCTTAATACTGAGTGAGTATACAAGCATCTTCGAATATTGCAAGAGCTTGCTTTCTCATAATATTGTACAAAATGTAACTTAAACATTCGAAAGAATCTCAGAGGCAGGTGGATTAGTCTTCCAGAATTGTACAAATTGTACATTTATTATTAATATTAAAAATGTCAAAAAAATATGTTAATATTCTTAAGATTAGTGCTCAATCTGGTCATAAAAATTTTGAAACTTCCTTCATTTGCAATGTACAACACTATTTTTTAATATATTTTTTTTGTCTGTTAAAAAAAGTACACTTTTCGTCACTAAAATGGATTTATAAAATATGTCTTTTTTTAACACAATAAAAGTGTGAAAAAAGTGCACTTTTTTAAAGCTACGGAGTGAAATAATGAAACGTTACGGCACTTTTTTGCACACTTTTATTGCAGGCGTAAAAAAAATTGTATGCAACTCGAGTAAAAAGTGTCTTTTTTCACCCATAGGTTTTGATGATCTCGCCTGCAGCTCGTTCGGACAAATTTTCCTATTCGTGAAATAAGACTATACTTTTTACTCTTGTTGCATAAATAACTATTATTACTTTCATAATTATTTACTATCTGATTATCTACTTGACAGAATAAATTAATCGTATGTTTATGTTGCCTAGCAACGCCTATTTTCTTTTCACGCAGTAGTGCTTGAAACGTGACCCTTTACACAGAATAAAGAGTGCGTAAAGTATGTATTTTACGCACGGTTTTAGGAAATGTTATTTAAGTAAGAAGTGTGTAAAGTAGTGTTATTTCTCATAATACTAATCTGATATAAGAGAGGTAAATATTTTTACTCAGTCTCGGATTTAATTGTCAGCCCTCGCTTGCCTCGGGCACCAAACTCGTCCTTGACAGATAAATATTATTTATCTCTGTTATAGCATAAATGGGGTCCCGTGGCCTCGTGCCTGAGTGTCTGGTCGCGAACCTGGGGGTACCGGGTTCGATCCCGACCGACGCCAAATATTTCGAATTTTAAATAGCACAAAATTGACCCCTGTGGTGCACTCTCCACGCCAGCAATGAGTGCCCGTGAGGTGACGCCTGGTAAGCGCCCGCACGGTACAAGTATGTCATCATCATTACCGATATCTGTGATAAAGCAGATTGGCACACCCAGAAATGGGTAATATGCCCTGATGATATATTTATTTATTAATTTATAGCATAAATTAATTAAATAACTAGGCATTTCAAAGTCATTTTGGTTGAGGTTATAAATTTTATAACTAGGTATAAAAAATGATGAAAGTAAAGATATACTCAGGATTTCAGTCAGTGATAATAATTTTATTCTACAGCCAACGTTTCGCCCCCATTTGGAGCTTCATCAGGGCAAAGAACAAGTTAAAAAAATTTACAGTACAAGAATGTCATAAATATATCTAGAAGATATCGTCAAATAAAAATGTAGCACGTCAGCCAAATCATATTACAAAAGCACACAAAATTTTATAAAACCATGTAAAATGGCGAACAACAGTCACATGTGTTACTTTTAACTTGTTCTTTGCCCTGATGAAGCTCCAAATGGGGGCGAAACGTTGGCTGTAGAATAAAATTATTATCACTGACTGAAATCCTGAGTAGATCTTTACTTTCATCCTTAGCACAGTCGTTTACTACTTCTTCATAAAAAATGATAACCGTAGAAATCGTTTATATTGGCTATGAATGCATTCGCATGAATTAAGAAACTCGTGCAATTCCTTGAAGTAATCTGTTTTCTTTTTTTTGTACATTCTGTTACCAGATGGTGGAGTGATACCAGATAGCATTAGACAAGTCTTCAACAGAATGGTATTTGGAATTTATAAAAGATGATAGTCTGTCAATATATGAAATCATTGGTATTTTGTACGTTAGTAGAGGAAGTATTTCTCCTTCTACTCTACCGCTGGTCAATTTGTACTCTTCATAGTAGCAACGCCTAGGAAATCGTCCGGATTCCAAGTGCATGGTTGCGATTTGTGAGTTATACATTCCGGCCATTCCTGGGCACATTGCTGGGCAGTACACTTTGATGTAAGCCTGCATTGCTGTGTGTGTATCTATACAACGTACTGACCAGTAGCGAGACACCTTGCTTCCCTGCTGCGCACCCATGCTAATTTATGATTATTACTCCTGTGGAACACAAATCGTGGACTACAGATTATGCGTTAACTTCGACATACGACAGAGATGGATTCGACAAGTTTTCAATACTGAGTTTACATGCAGTTTTAAAACCATTTTCAAAATGTTTTTAGTTTGGAAACTGCTTGTAGCGGAGACCGGGGATTGTTGTCACAAGTTTTGATTTTGAATTTTTTAAGAGGCCTTTTTTTCTCAGTAGCCTATCCTTTAGTGTGTACCCTTAACACTTTCTTCCTTCAGTTTTGAGACCATAGCTTTAAGGGGTTATTATTTTTTTTTGCATGAGCAAATTTTTGTGACAATTTGCCCCTACTCCGGGTTACTTGTCACAGAATCAATAAATTTTATTTAGGACAGACCAAAGCTAAAAATTAAGGTTGAAATAAGAATTTAAGTGAATATTTAATGATCAATAATACATCAGTCACTTTTGTTCGCACTTTCTCAATTTTGATAAGTATAAAAATTTATACACTCCGGGGGTGAGCCCAGTTATACAAACTGAATCCTTTTTTTCACGAGTGACAACTATCCCCGGGGTTTTTGTGACAACCAGCCCCGTACAGACATTTCAGACAGATCACGATTTGGCGGAAATACCATATAACCTAACTTCAAAGTTGATACAGAGTAACATCATGTAACCTTATAGATTCGTAGAAAAATAGTTGAGACATTGACTTCATTGAATAGAAAGTGAAAAATCAGAACTAATTATAATATCGTTCAATGAATACTGGCAGCTGCAAACACGCAAAAGAACCAATAAAATCCATAAAATTGTAGGCGGGCACATGAAACTACGTGCACATGCACACTCGCAATGATGTAAACACTAACAGCCCAATCCAAAAAAAAGTTTAAGCTAATCCTCATTTTTGGATTAATGAATTCTATTCTATTCCGGTATTTAAAATTTAATTTTCATGATATTATCAATAAAGGTAGATACTAGGAATAGATTAGACTATATTTTAAGATATACCTAAACAGTCAAAATTAGAGTACAATTCGCTAATCCAAAAATGAGGATTAGCTTAAACTTTTTTGTGAATCGGGCTGTAAGGGACGGTTTTTCAATATCTGGTTAAAATTTTAATTAAGAGTTAAATAAACAAAATTGAAATGAAGTGCCAAATGACAGATTTATCAATGCACGCAATATTGTTTACTCAACTAGAAGTTAAAATTTTAACCAGAGATTGAAAAACCGGCCCTTAGTTGTTCGAGTCACAACCCCTATGTGGCAGTAATAATAATGACGAAGAAATGAGACTTTGATCAACTTATCCGTGTGACAACTAGACCTGGTCTCTCCGGCAGACAGTGTCTAAACGGTTTTGAGTTATCTCAAACCAAACCTAAAATTCATGGATTTGATTTGTAAACTTGTTTCAAAGGTACTTGTGAAACATTTAAAATTCAGTGTCGATATTTCGCATGTGTACAAAGTATAACGTTTCTGGTGGTACCAGTACACAGAAAAAAAAGATTTGAAATTTTATGTAATTATAATTAGATATTATTTTATTAGGCAATATATCTAATAATTTAGTATAATTTACAAATCTTAATTTAGCATTTTAACTAATCCGAAATAGATAATAAATATTTTCTAAAAAAATTGTTAATTTAAGTATGCGAATAGGTATTTTAATTACTTATTTTATTTAATTTTACTATATTTTGGCTTCATTATTTTTGTCCTACAATTTTCGGTGATTTATCTAATGAATTAGGTAAGTAAATAGAAAATTTAAATATATACATATTTAGTTAATTTATTTATGTTTAGTTCAATACTAAATGTACCTAGTCATTTAATCTAATTTTGTATTTAATTTTCTATAATTTGTTACTACAAATTTAGAAAATTTAACTAAATGAACTTGAACAATTTAATGAAAACATATTAGTAGGCTGAAAATTAAAAATTTGTTTAGTTAATTTAACTACAATTTACATAGATGGTTTTTTTTTTCTGTGTAGTTCTGTTTTGATTGTATTGAGAAGTATCTACAATTTCTGCAATGAAGAATATTAATTAATTAGAATTATTAGTAATTCCCAAAATTATGGAACATTATATTAATTATTTTACATTAAGCTATAAATGTATAATATTTACAAGGCAAGAGTTTAGATTGAATTCAAATTATAAAGTAACAAAAATAAAACTAAATGTTGAGATCAATTGCAATGTTGAAAATAGAAACGCACTTCTATGATTACTTATGGATAGATATTTCTTCCAGTCCGGCCCTGCATGTTCTATAGATTATGCATGGCCTATTGCGATGCTCGATTTGAAAGCGATTTGATGTGCGTTCAAATTTATGGTTTGAATTTTTTCATCTTGAATTTGATTTGTGAATTGGTGATTTGTTAGTTAAACGATCATGATGAAAGCGAGAAGTTGCCCATATGGAATTATTCACGTATATCTCGACATCATAAATTTCTCCAAACAGATTTATTGTTTATAAAATAGCACCTTTACCAACTGTTCGACTGCTGGAATTAGCATTTTTATCATCAATAAATATTATAGAATTTATATTGGAGAGATGAATTATGTAAACACGATTATAAATACCTTCTAAACTCACTTTTCTCAATATTTTCAAAATATAAAGAAGCACATTTTAATTTGAGGAAGTATAGCTGTTGGAAATGCAAATAACTTCTCATTTAGAAAAATCACCAGGGCTCGTTTTCTAAATTTTGACGGGCGCGAAAAAAAAAATATGCCTTATAAAACTCGTTCTTTAATATACCTACTATTGTATATTTTTATGCGTTGAAATATAATTAATTTATGTTACTCCAAATATTAACAAACTTCACTGAGAACAAAATGAGATTAACATTTACTTTACAAATTTTATTTTTAATTCTTATAAATAAGCTTCCTCCTACTCTTCTAAATGTTCGAGATTCTTCAAATTCATTGACGAGATTAGCGGTATTTCTGATGAGCAAATGTAATATATGTAGATATCTATAATTTTAAATATTTAATTAATAATAAAATAAGAAATATTAAATGTACTTCCTAGAAAAAGCCTTCAGTAATGTATTTGGAATTTTGACAATGACATTTTTCTGTCAATTACAAACATTTTAATTTTTCATTCTCTATCTTTAAATCTATAAAAGGTATAATAAAAATGTTCAATGTACCGGATAGAGAATTTTATATTTTTTAATATTTGTAATAACATAAATTTACAAAAAAATATTATTTTGAAGATTTTTTTAAGAAAATACTACTTCCGGTTGTCCATTTGTTACCAAAACCTTTTCAGCTCTTCCCATTAATGTCATATTAAGGAATAGGTACATAGTTAAATTGATCTGTAGTCTCCCAGAATTTGAGAAACCATCCCTATAACAGCCAGACACACACACACACACACACACACACACACGCACACACACACACACACACACGAACACACACACACATCCACACACATACCCATCCACACACACACGGATATCATCATAAAATGTTATAATCAGATTCTAGGAACCTTAAATCGTGCTTATCCACTAAAATCTGGATTTGCAATTTTTAGCATGATTCCAAAATCTCAGCGAGGCGTAAAAATGGTGGAGGACTCTACTATATAAAAACTAATTCCCTTAACAAAAACGTTATACTTGAATTGTTTATTTTGCAATTAAGTATCAAACGGTGGATGTTCTAGTTCAATTCATGAAATAGTCAGTGCGTATATCACTCGAGCATAAAAAATAATAGAAAATACTATTGTCTCCTGAATTGACGAGTTGCCGCAAAACACTTGCCTACGGTCTCGGCAAGGTGATATAATATAATAGCTGTATTCTTTTTCAACAAAATGTCAGTTCGTCTCAGCCCACTTCATACAAACTCAGTAAATTGTTATTCTTTTTGTTCTAACTAATCCGAGCTGTACTGATAATACTTACATCCCCCTTATCGATTCTGCATTACCTGTGAAATAAACTTAAATGATGAGCCATTCGGCAGAAGAAAGAGTAATGTTGTGAGATTGTGTGAATAGCAATTAGTGGGATATAACGTACGTAATAAAAGTTTTGAGAAATACTTTACGCTCTCTTTACAGTGTGTAAAGAGTCACTTTTCAAGCAAAAGTACGTGAAAAGTAAATAGACGTTGCTAGGCAACATACACATTCGGTTAATTTACTCTGTCAAGTAGATAATCAGGTAGTAAATAATTATGAAAGAAATAAAATTTATTAATAAATTAATATCAATATAGACTGTAAATGAAACAAGTACTACCCTATTTTTTAAGAACATAACCATTTTTTGACGAGATTTAACCTAATCTAATTTTTAGTATTAATATTAAATGTACAATTTTAGAATACTAATCCCACCTGTCCGAGCACCTGCTCTCAGACATTTTTTCGAATGTTTAAGTTATATTTTGTGCAGTCCTAACAATCAGGCCTATTCTGTAACTCAGTGGTTAATTTTTAACAACTGGTTAAAATTTTTATCCAATAGCTATTGATTTGACAACTAAAAATCTATTTTTTTGTTATATATCAACATAATTGATAAAAATGTATTATTTTACTCCAAGAATTCAAGGTTATTCATTAAAGCATAATAATTATATTGTGATGTTGCTATTATTATTGTTATTACTTGTATACTTAAATAAAAGTGATTTTTGTTCCTACCATGATTTCATGTCCTATTTTTGAGCAGAAACAAAGTTAGATAAAAAATCCTCGAACGGCTTTGGTATACAAAGTGATAAATACACGTCGGTCTGTAATTTTTATAACAAACTTACACTAGAAGGGTCTCTTTTTTAACTACTTATGTTAACTAATGTTGAAAGTTATAAGAATGTAGAGTTTTTTTTTATAAGTTTGACACGAAAAAAGTTAAACATTTCGCTTTAACATAAAAATCAACATTAGGAATGCCGGATGTACCCAATTTCGAGCTTTAGTCCGGCCCGGCCCGATTTCGAGTCAATTTTCGAGCCGAGCTAGCTAATTTTTTTATCGAGTCGATCTTCGAGTCGGGCCGGTAATTTTTATTTTCGGGCCGAGTCGATCCAAACCTCAAAGCCCGGCTCGGCCCGGCCCGAATGCATCTCTATTCAAAAAGAACAAAGCTAATAACAAACATAACTAATTATAATCCTAGAAATCCTAAAATACGTTGAAAGTATAATAAATTCATTGAACCAATTAAATAATTTAAATGTAGTATCTATATGTATTTATTTCAGAAATAATTTAAAAGACTGAAACATAAATTAAAATTCGCGATATAATTTAAATAAACTCAATGAATTTACCATAAACTTTACTCTTTACAAACATTAAATCCAGTTTACGTGGGCAGTGACTTACAGATTTATTTAAATAGTAATTCATTATGAAATAAAGTTGTTCCACGAGGCATATTTTCTGTGAAAGAGTGTCTGCACGTGCAGTGAAACTATTCGTTGAATGCATCTTGCGGTTCGCGTTCGCAACGAAATGAAACGTTTATTATTTCAAGACACAATACCTGCTGTTGCATAAGTAGGAAATTAATCCATATTGCCACAATACCATCCTGCGCCAATAAATACTCACTAAGCTATTTCCATTCGATTTCCTATAGGTATTACATAGTATAGAAACTCTATCTGTACGAAGCGGCCAAGAAAGAAATTTTTTTTTTAAGCCTCCATTCGATATAGTTGTTTTATATATCTAAACCGAAATACTTGTTACAGACCTATAGGCCAGCAAAAAAGATACAGGCTTTTATGGTTATAAGTTGGTATTATTCTGGAGAAATGTCAATTTAGAGGTTGATCGAATCCAGCACTAAATTGTTAATTATAACGTACAATAAGACATTTTAAGCTCTATGTAAGTAATTATATATAAAACCGATAAAAATATATTGCCGAATTTATCGAACCTCGAATTATATTTAATTAGATTATTTTTTGATCCACAAAATAGGCTATTCCACAGTAACCAAAATAGTAAAAGTTTATTGAAAATAAGAATGATAATAGTTAAAGGATAAGGAAAACCATATTTCTTTTATTATAAATTATTCCTTCTAGAAGACACGGGGAGTTTTGCTTTTGATGATGTAGAACATGTGTACGAGTGTTTGAGCAAATAGGATCCAAGAATGACCTCCGATTTTGAGAAGCCCCGCCCTAACTAAGAATATACTTCTTCGGGTGTGTCGGATTTGTTCGGTTGCTGTTCGGGTGACGTTCTAATTTCTTTATATTTATAAAATGAGAAAAAAAGTGAAATAAATTAAGTGAAATAATTTATTTTATGTCTCTAATAATGAATTATAATATTACTATTTAAATATACATTATTTTGTAATTTGTTTAACAACTTTTCGTGGTTTGTGAACCACTGTTTGTTTACTTCTGGTATATCCACATTACCTACGTCACAAAGCAGATTTAAAATTCGGACCTTAATATCTCGCTTATTTGGAGGAATTTTTAACTCGGACTTTCACATGTGGTCTTATATTTTTATGTATTTCAAGAAAAAAAATTAAAAAAAATGTCGTGGAATAGCCTATTGTTGCAAACAACACTGTCATGCTGTTGTACAGCTACTGTCGTAATTAACTATAGTTGCCGTCAAATAAGTATGGAATGGAAATTTCAATGCCAATTGCCAATTCAAGGGCAATGTTGAAATTGCTAAGTGATGAAGAAGCGGTAATACCGCATAGCAAGGGTCAGGGAGCGGAGAAGGGAAAAAGTTTTGATGGCGAATATAGCTTCATTTATTTATATGGCGCAGTTGGCAAAAAAAGACATTAAATCGGTGTTTTTCGCACATTTTACTTATGCGTGTTGATAACTATCTGACAGTTGTCAACAAAAACAAAAGCTACATAGATTATTCCTGGGAAATATCTCTAGAGCTTTATTCACACTATGACAGGATTGGTTAAAAAGCAGACACGTGACAAACAATGAACCATTTCATTATTGGTTTTAAGAAATGTCAAAAAATAACATATAAAAATACCTAGTACTTCATATTAGACAATAAATAATAGTTATTTATGTATCAAGGTACTGAAGTTCTATTTTTTATCATTAATATGGAATTTAGTTTCCGAGGCCGTAAGGCCGAGGAAAATAAACCATATGAGTGATAAAATGGAACTTCAGTGCTGAGTTGCATATTAAGTTTTATTAGAAAAATGAAAAGAATATTTTATAATCTGTCAGCCTGACACTCAATGTTGCTAACCTCCGAACATTGATGTTATCAAAATTATATTTTATTTCAATATTCTTTATCGGAATTATTTAGTTCGTCCTTCTTGCACATTTTTTTGTCATTTTACGTACAAATTTCGTACACCTCCCCAAATTATCTTTTATATACAATAATTATTTATTATAAGGTTGGCAATATTGCATTTGCTTGAAATCGTAGTATAATGGATTACTTTAGTGTCGATTTCTAAATTTTTACAGCCCGATTTTCAAAACAGTTTAAACTAATCCTCATTAGTGGATTAACGAATTTTATTCTAATTTTGATAGTTTATGCCGTAAAATATAGTCTAATCTATTCATAGTATCTACCTTCTTTGATAATATTATGAAGATTAAATTTTAAATAGAATAGAATTCACTAATCCATGAATAAGGATTAGCTTAAAAATATTTCCAATTTTAAATGGCACAAAAGTGACCCCTGTGGTGCACTCTCCACGCCAGCTATGAGTGCCCGTGAGGTGACGCCTGGTAAGTGCCCACGCGGTAAAATATATCGTCATCATTACCGATGTCTACATGTGTTGTAGATACTGGCACACCCAGAAATGGGTAATATGCCGTGATGATATATTTATTTATTTATTTAGGATTAGCTTAAACTTTTTTGAGAATCGGGTTGCACATGACTATTTTTGTGCACTTTAGTGACGATTTAGAATAAAATTCAATTAATAAATTCATAGAAAATTCGGCACAAAATAGCTATTTGTGTATTAAGAGCGCAAAATGCGACATTGTCAATTGAGAGGTTGTTGCCGGCATTCTCTCGAAATCGACAATGTCGATTTGCGCTCGAAACACACACAGGATTTTTTCTACAGTCGCCACAATGGGGTCCTCCACCATAAAAAATAATAAAATGTACACTTTATACTTACAGTACTGCTCAATAAATAACGATTGGCTAATACAAAAGATACGGTTTAAACTTAAAAAGGCTTTTAAATGATTATATCGTTACATTAGCCATCTATTCCATAAAAAAACCAAAATTAGAGCGTGGAAGCAAGGATTTGTGATGATTTGATGAGTTTTTGTAGCAAAATGTGTGGTTAGTTGTCACGCCTGTCACACTGAAAAAATTAATTTGTGATTATATAGACTGTATGTGCATTGACTGACTTCTCGCAATTATTTAAGTAACGAAATAACTAATAACTTTATTGTAATCAAAATAAATAGTTAACTAGAGATCAGATGTCAGTACGACTCGCAACTATCCTACCGCCATCTGTGTACAATCATTCCTATTACTAATCATAACTGTTCACACAATTTATTTTATATTTAATATTATTTTATCGTTATTTTCCATTCTTCTTGAGTTTTTATTCAATCTAATCTAAGCATTTTATACTTTCGTTTTTGTAAATGAATTCCCTATTTCATTTTCACAGCAGTGTGGAATTTTGTTAGGTTATGTTAAATACCGACAGAACATATGTCAAATTAACTTGTGAACGTGATAAATGTGTAATTACAGTGCCATTAGTTCCTAACTAAACATTTTCATTAAGAATGTAGACAAGTGACATTTCTCAACATTGTATACTTAGAAAATTGGACAGCGAGCGTTTTTTCTACTTTGTCGCGCATGAGCGGCAAAGTGACATTTTGCGTTGACAGAAGAGAGCGCAAATGGCTACTTTCTATAGTGACTGTAGAAAAAATATTATTTTCGAATGATATCCATCCTTATATTTAAAGAGATTGGAGGCGTAATTTTGGAGAAGTCGTGGCACAATATTAACACAATTTTTTTTGCTGAAAACATATTTGGTAGTATATTTCACGACTGATAACTATCAAGTATATACCGACTCCATCGCATAAGAACTATAGATCCTACTATAATATTGAAATTCTATAATTTCTATTCAACAATTTAATATTCAAAGTGAAATTCCTGTAGTGTTTTGCCGCTTTGGTATAGCTGTGTTCTGGCTTCTTTACAATGCAGATCCAAGATTCCATAATTCATGGCTATGACCCTGGCGTCTCGCGATTTGACCTGCGGGTCAAACGCGACCTCTGCAGCGGAGCTAGACGAGCCCAGCTGCAGACTGGCTTGCACACCACACAGATGAGCCTTTGTTTCCCATCCAGCACAGAACACTTGGATCGTACTCGACTCGCAAGCATTGTTACTCTGCTCCTATTCCGACAGAGAAAGTTTATTCGTTCACAGAACTGATGTAATATGAATTATTTTAGTTATTATTTTAATCGTGGATCCATACTCCATATGCCAGATGCCATTTGGTTTGCATCATGAAAATGAAAGGAAAAAGCTATAAAATATAAAATAATGCTCTATGTACACAATGCTCATGAATAAGAACTATACATGTTTTATAAACAACATATTTTAGTATTCAGAAATTTGCTTTTAAAATACAAGCTTCATTACATACCGCTATTAAGGTCTGGTAGTAAAAAAAAAAGTTTTTTTTTACGTCTGTTAAAAAAGTACACTTTTTTCATTAACATGGATTTATAAAGTATGTCTTTTTTTAACACTATAAAAGTGTGAAAAAAGTACACTTTTCTTAACGCTTAACGCTTAACTGAAATAATGAAACGTTACGGCACTTTTTTCACACTTTTATTGCAGGCGTAAAAAAAATGTATGCAACTAGAGTAAAAAGTGTCTTATTTCACTCATACATTTGACGAACTCGCCTGCGGCTCGTTCGGTTAAACTTTCCTTTTCGTGAAATAAGACTATACTTTTTACACTTATTGCATAAATAACTATGTTGTTAAATTAATAAGATATGACTGATTTTAACTGATTTTATACTAAAATTTTATTAAAATATAAAACTTTTTTCATAATTTCAATAAAAACTATTCCCGCTATATCGATATGACGTCACTACTTCAAAGTGATTATATTTCTTAAGAAAGTAAGTATACCACAATGTATTTGGTAATGCAAATATATTTAAAAGAACTTTTTTTAGTTTTACAAGAGACAGGAACAGCACAAGACCTCTCGCCATTTCCATATTAGGCTATATAAGTATTGTATTGGACTTTGCTATCGAACCGTCGTTTTATAGCAAAATATTACAGAACTTTACCCGAATATTGTTTTTTAATGTATTTAACATGTCTTCTGCACACATATAATTCTAATTATATCTATTTTTCATTGTATGAGGGAGTTCCTACATGTCACAGATATTTCCAATTCATTAACTAAATTGGCGGTATTTCTGATGGATATATGTAGGTATGCATATTACTTATAATTTTAAATATTTAATTAATAAAACAATAAGACAGATTAAATATACTTCCCAGAAAAAGCTAACAAAATGTCACTAAAATTGTTGATATTTGACACTGAAATCTGTCATTTACAAATTATGTTATAAACATTTGAATTTGTCAACTGGTTTCCTTAGTGCAGTTTCGCCTATTCGACTTGTTATATCCCGATATTATATATATTATAGCGTCTTCATCTCTAAATTTATAGTAGATATAATAAAAAATTTAAATGTATCAGGTGTAGAATTTTGTTCTTCAAAATTAGTAATATCAAAAATTTTCAAAAATTAATATTTGGAAGAATTTCTTTTAAAAACTACTACTTCCGGTTGTTCAATTATTACCAAAACCTTTTCAGCTCTTCCCAGGAATGTCAGATTGAGGTATTCATAGTTAAACAGGTCTTACATCTTATAGTTTTTGAGGAATCGTCCGTCCAACATCCAGCCATACATACACACACACATACACACACACACACACAACATCCACACACACACACACACACACACACACACACACAGACATCATTTTAAAAATGTTATAATCGGATTCTAGGAACCTTAAATCGTGCTTATTCAATAAAATCTGGAAATGCGAATTTTAGCATGAATCCAATACCTCTCTTAGCGAGAGGTAAAAATGAAGCAGTAAACTAATTTACAGAGGGAGGAAGAAAACAGAGAATGATGTTGTATAGAAAATAAGAACCTAATAGAAGCTATTACATTTAAAATCTTTACAATATTACCTTATAGTCAAAAGAATATAATTTTAAGTCTTGCTTTACTACCTAAAAGGGTACTTATAAAAGGTCTGACGTCACATAATTGGAAATTCAGTGCCACGTTTAAAAAAATATATTTCAATGATCATAAACACTTGGAAAATGTAACAAACGCTAAAATTTATCAATTTACAAAATCTAGCAGAAAAAAAATTGAAAAATGAATACTAGATCATTACACTAAAGACATATTATTTAATGGACTTATGAAAGTGAAGTCACAAAAGAAGAATAAAAAGCTTTCAGTAATGTCAGTAAAACTGTTGATTTTTGGCACTAACATTTATCTGTCAAACATCTGAATTTGACAACTGGTTTCCTTAGTGTAGTCTGGACTGTGCGATTTACTGCAACAGATTATTCTATATATTATATTTTCTTTATCTCTAAATCTACAGAAGATAATAATTTTTTTAAGTGTATTACATAGTGTTAACTTTCTTACACTAACATGTTTTATGAGAAACGGGCAGCTTCTGGCAGGCTGTTCGATGACAAAAATTTTAAGAACTAGTGCTCACGTTTCTGACCTATCTCGCGAGGTGGTGTAGAAAGTGCAGACTAGGAGTGGGGGTAACTAAATATTGTTCGGTAGATATTTTAATTCTATTCTATCTGTTTATTAACCTAAAATTTTACACATTGAGAAATTAAAATAATAGATTCAGATATAGTATTCTCTTTGTTTTGTTATATAAAGAATTAATATATCTGTCTCTGAATCTGATGAAGAATCAAGTGATGATTGATCTTCGCCAGAATCGTTTATTATTTCAAACACTATGCTCTTTAAAACTGAAATTTCTGCAGTCACTTCTCTGCAGCTTTATGATATGACTGTGTTTATAAACAAACTAACCTTTTACACCTTTGGCTACGCTTGGCTTGATTACTCACAGCTGAGCAAACTTGCCCAAATATACACTACTCTTTTTATGAAACCACAAGAATTAGACTGTACTAGTGTACACTACACTGCACTGCACTATTCTGCTCTGCACTTCAAGCACTTTCATCGAACAGAACTAATATTTGTAATAACAAAAATTTTCAAAAAATATTATTTAGAAGAATTTTTTTATGAAACTACTACTTTCGGTTTCCATGTGTTTTCAAAACCTTTTCAGCTCTTCCCATTAATGTCAGATTGAGGATTACCTACGAAGTTAAATAAGTCTTAAGTATTATAGTTTTTGAGGAATCGTCCTTTCAATATCCACACACACACACACACACACACACACACACACACACACACACACACACATCCATACACATACACAGATATCATCGTAAAAATGTAATATTCTGATTCTAGGGACCTTAAAATGTACTTATTTATTAAAATCTGGATGTGTGATTTTTAGCATGAATCCAATACCTCTTTTAGCGTGAGGTAAAAATCAAAATTTAGTCCCATGTCCAATCGTAATATTCATGGGATAAACTGCACATAATATAAGTTTCACATTTTCGTGTAGAAAATACACCATAATCACCTAATCTTCATGAACTGCTAGGCATTTACATTAATAAATTACCTACATCCTTGGCTCGCGGCTTCGTATTTTAAAACAAAACTAGTTGAATTTCTGGTGTAATAACACATGCAGTAGTTCAACGCTCCACCCACAGGCGGCAGCGCGATCGGTCAGTGCACGCACGAACATGTACCTGCATGTCGGCTCTTAAATCGCTAATTAGAATAAGTATATATTACCTTAAGTGCCCCGCGATCTTTATAAACCTCCACGAGATTGATGACGGAACATATGAAGATCAAACAGGTGATATTCACTTGTTAACGAATTAACAAGAGACGGTATGACCAGTTTGGGGACATGGGCAGGGGAAATTTTGATGTGCAGGTGTTAAAAGTTTTATTTTTACGCGATTTGAGGTGATTATGGGTGTGAGTACCTTAGGGTGAAACGATTATGGTTTTATGGGCAGTTTAAACTCTTTCGCCTTTTAAGGAAACGGAGATCCAAATCGCAACGGGTAAATATACGGCGTGTATAAGTCGGAAGGTATGAAAAATGCCCATGTACATAAATATTTTAATGGTGAACAGATAAGCGAGACTTACTGCAGAAATTACCAGTTTTATTTTCGTAAAGGAATGAAAAAAGATCTGCTTTTGGGTGGCTCATAATATCAGAACGTACCATGAACATTTTTTTGTAAAATGCAAGCTGACATCTCGTAGCATAAAAAGTAAAAGAAAAATTAATGAATTTTCAGATTCATGGATAACAAAATGGAATGAAGAATGTGACCATTTTTTTTTATAAATCCATTTAATTATACATAAATAAATAAATAAATAAATAAATATATCATCACGGCATATTACTCATTTCTGGGTGTGCCAGTATCTACAACACATGTAGATAATAATGCAATTATACATAAAATATCCATATTTATAAAAATGTGTTCAATAGAATTTGAGAAAAAAAAAAATATTGTGCAAGCATAAGACCTCTCGCCATTTCCATACAATAAAATTCTAATTAGATCTATTAATATATATATATATATATATATATATATATATATATATATATATATATATATATATATATATATATATATATATATTTATTTATATTTTTTAATTCATTTTATGAATAAGTTTCCTCCTACTCTTCTAAATGTTCGAGATTCTTCAAATTCATTGACGAGACTGGCGGTATTTCTGATGAGTAAATGTAATTATGTATTTATAATTTTAAATATTTAATTATTAATAAAATAAGAAATATTAAGTGTACTTCCCAGAAAAAGCCTTCAGTAACGTATTTGGATTTTTGACTCTTTTCTGTCAGTTACAAACATTTTAATTTTTCAACTGGTTTCCATGGAGTTATTTGGGCTGCGAGATTCATTACAACGGATTATTTTATATATTTATAATTCCCTATCTGTAAATTTATAAAAGATGTAATACAAATATTCAATGTATCGGTTAGAGAATTTTATATTCTTTAATATTTGTAATAACATAAATTTTCAAAAAACTACTACTTTCGGTTGTCCAATTGTTATCAAAACCTTTTCAGCTTTTCTCATTAATGTCAGATTATGGAATATGTAATTAAATTGGTCTTTAGTCTTATAGAATTTTAGAAACCGTCCCTCCAACATCCAGACACACACACATCATTGTAAAAATGTTAAAATCGGATTCTAGTGACCTTAAAATGTGCTTATTCACTAAAATCTGGATATGCGATTTTTAACATGAATCCCATTAAAAGTTCTATGACGTCACCCGTGCCAAATAATACAAGTAATGACAGCGAAATAAAGGTCTGTTTATATTTAACAATTTTTTAAAAAATACGGGTATATTATTTTTATCTCTTATAACGTAATGTTCTTAATATTTAATTATTAAATAATACCAGTACTTAAATATTATTATACAAAATTTAAATATTACTCACCAAAATACGCAAGGAACATGCATGAATCCATTTATTCTGAAACAAAAAAAAGCAAATTAGAATATTTTTAATAAAATATAAACAAGAAACAAAATGAATATTTATTTTTCTAATCGTGTGTAAAGTACATACTTTATGCACTCTTTGCAACGTGTAAAGTGTAACTTTTCAAACACTAGTGTGTGAAAAGTACTTTTTAAATCCTAGTCAACTAACACTAACAATATTTGAAGATACCTGATACCTGTACACTTATACTTAGTATTATGAGAAAAAGCACTAACAATTCGGATGTAGGAAATAGTATATTGTAATACAAGTGTGGAAAGTACTTAATTGAAAAATAAGTATGAAAATTGGCAATTGTTCCAATTATGAGTTTTTCAATGAAATTTTCCGCAAATGTATTATATACTATTTGTTCTACGAAAGTGAAATATTCAATATTAATGAAAAATTTATTTAAATATAAAAATGACAGATTTGGTAAAACAATTTCTTCTTCCAATTCGCGTTTGGAAAGTGAATGTGGTAATTTTTTCTGCACGCAGTTTTTTAAAAGTCTACTTTCAGTTGTCATTTTTATGTCAGAAAACTCGTTAAATCGCACTTTCGTAGAAAAAATATTGTAAGCAACTCGTGGGTAAATAGCATTTTTATCTCGTGCTAATTTCAGCACTAGACCAAAAAGTACTACTTTACACACTTGTTACATAAATAGCTATATGGTTCATATGAGTAAATGGTATTTCTTGCACAGGCGATAAGTTTAAGTGCTAATATCTGCGAATGGACAAAATGTCTTTATCCTCAAGTGGAATACAAAATAATTTTTCTATAATGTTTTTACATTATTGTTTTTAATCTCAAAATGAGTGCGCCAAAGAGTCAATTCGCACACTACTGCGTGAAATATTTAAAAACATAAAACATTTGTTTTATTTATTTGTTGTCATGAGTGCTACTGTCATAACTGCTTACAAATGCCAAGCACAGTTGTTCAAGATGGCTAATCGTTTGAAAATACCGCGGCTACGTATAACACTAGTAGGGGATTGTAAAATTACAAAATTTAATGAAAATATTAATTTTATCACCGGAAACACGTAAACTTCAGAGATCAATCAATTTCAGTAAATGTGAGTACAGTTAGTGTTACTAATAGATGGAATATAATGTCAATAATAATTAATTGGTCATTATTTTTTATTAATTTTACAGACCAAAAAAGTAACACAAGTTTATAAGACCATATGTTGCGTGAAGTACCCTTTTAGAGTTATTAATATTTATTATATTTTAATGCTCAATAATATTAATATTATTCTTATTAATAAACTTTAATAGACAGATTTTATATTTTTTCCAGGAAAATAAAGCTGACATCGAAATATTTGAATAAATAAAACAGTACATCTATACTTATTACCTGAAAGAATCGATTAGCGATCAAATTAATACTCTGTTATTTCATTTTTACTTCCTTGTACGAAGTAAAAAAAAGTATTGTAATCGCGAAAAATTTCGGTTTCCAGATTTCAACGGAAATATCCATTTTGACCATCCCTGAATCCATTTTCACTAATTTCGTCGTGACGTCTGTACGTATCTCGCATAACTGAAAAACGGAAAGCCGTAGAAAGTTAAAATTTTGTATTTAGGACTGTTATAACATCTAGTTATGCACCTCCTTTTTTGATCATTACATAACTCTCGGAAGTGGTACTTTACTTGAAGCCTATAATAGATTTCAATGAAAAACTATATTAAAATATAATCCAAAACTTTTCAAATTTGGTATATAAGACTTTTATATCAATGGGAATAACATAATAGATTTTGTTAAAATGATCTACCCAGAAGTGGTACTTTACTTGAAGCCTATAATAGATTTTAATGAAAAACCATATTAAAATATAATCCAAACTTTTCAAATTTGGTACATAATACTTCTATATCAATGGGAATAACATAATAGATTTTGATTAAACTAGTCTAACCGGAAGTGATACTTTACTTGAAGCTGTTATCAGTTTTTCTTGAAAAAAATGGTGTTATTTTGATTTTAGAAATAAATGCTTCAAATAGAGAATTGAATTCTGCGTCTAAAACATCAAGTATGATTAAATTAGCTCTTTGTATGAGCGAGATTTATTAAAAATGTACTTTTTTGGTTTCTGTAATTAAGTTTGCTATGAATTAGGACAAAAAATAACAAAAAATAAAGAATTTAATGTCAATGTCAAATTATGTCAAATACATGCAATTTTATGATTGGGTCTGTTATAATACATATTTTAATTATTAACAAAATATGTATAGTTTAACAGGCGTACAAGGAAGTCATGTGGTGTCCACATCAGATTTTTAGACAAGAAAATACTATCAGCAAATGAATAAAACAAAAAACATGAGTAGGTATACCTCGTCCAGATTTCATTTGAACAAATGACTTTTAAATCCTAAACCTAAGGGACATTGTTAAAATATGTATTTACAGGTATAACAATTTGGGAAAATAGGTATCAGACATTCTAAGAAACTGGTATTAAATATTTCTCGTAAGAACACGTGCAAAATGCAACTACACTTCTCTTACCCGGTGTCATTGATCATAAAGGCCTTTGTTTTCTCTTCGGCGTATTTTAATCTAAAGTTCAGTTCAACAGGGTTTTATAAAAAAAACTATATTAGAGATATCCTTGTACAGGGATTGTAATTCATAATTAGTATACGATACTGAACGAGCTAACAGACTAGCATCGTCAATTTTTGGCCGCGTATGTAAAAGAAGATGTTTTGGTACGAGATTGTTTATTTAAAAACCACATAATAACAAAATACAAAAAATGCGGTTTGGATAACGAATACATAGCTATTCGTATGTTTGAAAATCAAACTAATAAGAAAGTTATTCCTTCGGGTTTATTTATTTCCCGATGGTAAATGTTATGTAATACCGGGTTTCCACTTTTCTATTACACTTTCAAATGGAGATGAACTACTATCAAATTTAATATTGTATTTTTTGTTATAAAAAAAGTAGACACCCGGTATACAGAATGTCACAGGACAAGCTTACGCTATTATTATTTTAAAAACTATTCAATATTTTTTTTATGAAATTTAGTACCTAGTAGGTTTCCGACATGCCAGTTTCAACTAAAATATTTTCAAAGCAAAGTTGAAGTGCAAGAAAATTTAAAAACACTAATGCCCAGTTGCACCGCTGACATTTAATTTTAAGCTAGGCTTAAACAAAAAAATGCAAATCGAAATTTTGACAGCAATATTCATTTACTCATTTGACGTTTCATTTCGATACGATATTGTCAATTTAAGGAACCCTTAAAATTTAAGCGTGAGCGGTGCAACCGGCCATTAGTTTTTTAAATGGAACACCCCATTTTTTATTATTTAAATGAATTCTTCTTTAGAAAATAGAATTAGTTTGTGTAGCATATCCCATGTTGAAAGTTGATAATTTTTAATTGGAAAAACTTGAGTTTTTTGAAATTTAATTTTACGTTGACGTGGCAATTATATTTTTCAAAAATTGTCGGTTGCTAATTTATATTAGTATAAACAAAAGCTTTCTTTTTAAAACTGTTTTTACAGATTATAGAAATTCGATTCCATTCTCGAGATATAGAGTGATAAAGAAGTGGCCGTTTTTAGAGAAAAAAACCTCAGTAGAATTTATTCCTCTCAATTGTTCAAAACAATGGACAATTACTTTATTTTTAAATATTAATTTCAAAATATAAACAAGGAGAATTCCATTTTTAATCACAAATAAATGTTTGAATTATAATAATTGTTTTATTTTTCCTTGTCACTTGATACGTATTTCATTGATATTATACAATACACCCTAGCCATCCCGGCTTTCTTTTCAAGTAATTTATAACTCGTAAGGTACACTGTTCTGATTGGCTGTATGACAGCTACACTTATACAGCCTAGACATCAACGAGATGCACAAATTTTCTACTGTGCTGCCATCAGTCGGCTTAGAAACAAAATAACACTCCTATCCCGCGACGTTAATCCTAATCTTTGCTACTGTGAATATTTTTACGTTTCACGCAAATATAGTTTCTTCTCAAAGTACATTATATGTCTAAGAAAGTTGAAAATTGCTTGTAACTATTTAAAAGGGGGAAAGTTTTATTGGGGTATAACTCAATACAATCCTGTACCTCGTGCATATTTACATTTTGGCACTACCAGTTGCTCAATTCAGTAATGAGCGTTCATTGTTAAAGCAAGCATAACATCTTGGATAAGAATTTTACAGGTCAACTATGGTTCTCAGGAATCCCAATAAAACTTTTCCCCTTTTAAATAGTTACAAGCAATTTTCAACTTTCATAGACATATAATGTACTTTGAGAAGAAACTATATTTGCGTGAAACGTAAAAGTATTCACAGTAGCAAAGATTAGGATTAACACAGAGGATTTAAAAGTCATTTGTTCAAATGAAATCTGGACGAGGTATACTAATTTTATTTTTTATTTTATTTTTAATATACACTACCCAACAGTAAAAAAACAGGGTAGGAAAAACAGTAACAATAGCTCTCAGAATTGGAATCCTCTACTAAATTTTGATTAGAACTGTAAATTAACACAAAACGGTAAAATGTTTTAGTTCTAATTCCCAGTTAAAAACAATGCATTTGTTTATTTTTTGTCATAGAACCAAAGCTGCCTGGACTAAAAGCTTATAAAAACTGTAAAGTTATAATTCATTTTTACGTTTATTTAAAGAGCTATGTCTCACTTTTCGATTTGCATCCAGTACAAGCAATGAGAACGAAAGAGATAGGTTCAGTACGAATAAAAGACAGAGATAGTGAACGACCTGGCGTGCACTACTGACGTTATATTTGAATAATATAAAAAAGCAGTGAACAATATCCTATTCCAATACTGTTAAGTGTAGTGCGGCGTTATTGAAAGCCTATTCAGTGTGCACCCGACTTACCTCCGCCCCTGAAACAATATGAAGAGTCGTTCACCGCCGCAGTCACAGCCCGCTAAATTTGTATATCATGATTGAGGCAATTTCAGGTAATCAGTATGCTAATTTTAAAGACGTCGTTTGCGTTTACATCCAAACGATTACGTTACGGTCCATATATGGTGCATCGCGATGCACTTGCTGTACACCCATATTACAGCTTTAATTTCCTGCCCGTTTTATTGCGGAACGGAAGAATCAAGATGATTTCGAAGTAATTTTGGTTTAATTATTTTGCTGTTTAAAATGTAGCAGCCATAAAATTGACAGCTTTATTTTTCAACGTTTTTCGATACAAAATTTAATGACATGCGAATAAATACAATATTAATGGAGTAAAATGTAATCATTAAGATTATGTACATTGTAAATAAATATAAATATATCTTAAGGCTGGTTTATGTAAGCTGTAAACTTAAGAATTTACCTTATACCCAAATCATTCAAGCAGCCAATGCACGTCATCACTTAGTGTAAAAACCTTAATGCATTAAAATCACTAATAGTGAAAAATGAAATAAAATTTCAATCATTTTTAACCGTCAAAAAGTGTATGGCCTTATATAATTATTATTAAGATGAACAGTAGAGTTCATTATTTATCGTATGACATGAATAATATATAAATAATGTACATCAACGTCATATTATTCGTTTAATTGTTGCTATAGTTGGCAACATTGATAATTTGTATATTCATACTGTCAAAGTTATTATTTGACAATTTGAAAAATATTTGCACCGTCTTTGAAACATTTTTGTGCGTTGTAAATAGAGATGCATTCGGGCGGGCCGGGCCGGGCTTTGAGGTTTGGATCGACTTGGCCCGAAAATAAAAATTACCGGCCCGACTCGAAGATCGACTCGACAAAAAAATTAGCTAGCCCGGCTCGAAAATTGACTCGAAATCGGGCCGGGCTTCAGGCCGGTCCGGGCCAAAGCCTGAAATTGAGGGCATCCGGCATTCCTAATGTTGATTTTTATGTTAAGGCAAAATGTTTAACTTTTTTCGTGTCAAACTTATAAAAATCCTCTACATTCTTATAACTTTCAACATTAGTTAACATAAGTAGTTAAAAAAGAGACCCTTCTAGTGTAAGTTTGTTATAAAAATTACTGACCTACGAGTATTTAACACTTTGTTTACCAAAGAATTTAAACAACTTTTTCACAAATCTTATATAAAAAAATATAATTTATATAAGTATTTTTTATCTAGCTTTGTTTGTGCTCAAAAATAGGACAAGAAACCATTATGAACAAAAATCACTTTTATTTAAGTATACGAGTAATAACAATAATAATAGCATCATCATAATATAATTATTATGCTTTAATGAATAACCTTGAATTCTTGAGGTAAAATAATACATTTTTATTTATTAATATGTGAACTGTGTTGTTATTAAATCATTTTCATCCTTTTTAACTTCATCCATTTTCATTAAAATATTAAGGAAACTGTGCATTTAAATGAACTATAACTCGAATTTTCGGGCCGGGCCAAAATCAAAAGTCCGACTCGCCTCGATTTTTGAAAATGATTAGCCCGATTCGGCTCGATAAAAAATATCTTCGGCCCGGCTCGATGATCGACTCGAAATCGAGGCGGGCTTCGGGCCGGGCCGGGCCAAAGCTCGAAATCGAGTGCATCTCTAGTTGTAAAGGTCTATTTATAATAAAGTAATGTTAAACGCAATGCAACGACGCAACGTGACCGTTAACGCAAACACAAAATCTGTGAATCTGCCAAAGATAGCACTTCTAATCAAATAAAATAAATAAATATATCACGGCATATTACCCATTTCTGGGTGTGCCATTATCTACAACACATGTAATGATGACGATATATTTTACTGTGTGGGCGCTTACCAGGCGTCACCTCACGGGCACTCACAGCTGGTGTGGAGAGTGCACCACAGGGGTCACTTTTTATGCCATTTTAAATTGGAAAATATTTGGCGTCTGTCGAGATCGAACCCGGTTCCCCCAGGTTCGCGACCAGACACTTAGGAACACGGCCACGGGACCCCATTCATTCACTTCTAATCAATCAGAAGAATTCGGTATATTTCTTTGAAATTCGGCTCACTTTTATTTATCGCCTTTATATGGCATACATAAGTATAAATAAGGTTAGTATTATAAAATAATTTAAATAGAAATGGACAGTGACGATAATATAGTATTTATTTTGTAGATGTGACAGTTCATAAACATGTCGATAATATAGATTGCAATCTGTATAACTCTTTTCATAAAGATTCTAAAACCTCTGCAAACGTAGCAGTACATGATGTCACACATCTAGTTACTAAAATTCAATTTTTATTAATGACGTGCATTGGCTGCTTGAATGATTTGGGTATAGCATTTGCATTAATTCAAGTATAGACAAATGTGTGCTGCAGTACATGTAGCTATAACCTTAACCTTAGCATTATGCCGTTACCCTAGAATATGACAATTTCTAATTTTCAAGTCATAATGCTTATGCCAACCAATCAGAAGAGTATATGTTTGTAGACGACAGTTTGATTCTGAAGATATTTGCGTCAATTGTCAATTGACATCTGTCATCATTTTGTTATTTTTAAATATTTCTGTCACATTGTATTGACTAAAAATGAGTGTCATAGAAAAAGATGTTCAGCTAATACAGTTAACTGAACAATGTAGATATATTTATGATGAAAATATACAGGATGTCTCAATAAGCTTGCTCACTATTGGTAACTTTTTTATTTGAAGAGATACGAGGTTGGTTAAATTAGCAAAATTGTGTCATTTTATATTAGAAAATTGGTCATGTAGACAAAATAAAAATTGTGTCAGCAGTTCCCAAAATTTGGAACAGAATATATATTTTTTAAATGGAACTATATATTTTTTTATTATCTTATTAGAAAGAGTATTTTTTTCTCTTTCCAATAAGGTAATGTTGTTTATGTACATTTTTTTCAAATAAACGAGTTATTTACGTTTAAAGATAAAAATTATGTTTTATTAGTTTAGGTCAAGTAAACTTTGGAAACAATTGTCTTTTATAAAATTATTATTTTATTAATTTATTTTACAGTAATAACAAAACAAAGAAATTGAAAGCCATTATTTCTTTCGCACATTTAAACTCTTTTGGAAAGAGAGCCGACCGTTCTACGTAACTGGTGTCTAGATATAACTTTCCATATAGCACGATCATATCTAACTTTTCTTCATTTGTAAAGTTATTAAACATTATTAAACACAGAGAACTTTACGGGAGAAATTATTAAAAGTCAAACAAACAAAGAATCAATTGTTTCCATGGCTTACTTGACCAAAAGACTAATAAAATAGTTTACAAAATTTAAATTTTTAACCGTAAATAACTCGTTTATTTGAAAAAATTGTACATAAACAACATTACCTTATTGTAAAGAGAAAAAAATACTCTTTCCAATAAGATAATAAAAAATATATGGTTCCATTTAAAAAATATATATATTGTCCCAAATTTTGAGAACCGCTGACACAAATTTTATTTTGTCTACATGACCAATTTTCTAATATAAAATGGCACAATTTTGCTCATTTAACCAACCTCGTACCTCTTCAAATAAAAAAGTTACCAATAGTGAGCAAGCTTATTGAGACAGCTGTATGTCGATTTTACAAGAAGTGACATTACCGGCCTGCTCTTATAGGGCAACCTAAGAAGTACATGAACCGGACAGCGTAACCCGATGGTTAACCCAATGCTTCGATTGGCGCTAAAATAGAATTTTTGAATATTTGGTGGATTACGACGTTTTGCACTTAAGCCATCGATACTCTTGCATGCAAGATATTAACTTATGACAAAGATCAAGCATTGCATCTACTCTCATTTCCTTATATAAATAAATAAAAACCAATTGTCAGCACCATCTTATTCGACACAGTTGCCTACCGAAGCGCAAAGATTCCAGATCGTATCCTCTGTGTACAAAAACAACTGCTAGCCTCCACCGCGGCCTACTACTCGCGGAAGTGGCATCGGCGTATGAATGAGGCAGCAGTGGCGCTCTCTCTATGTTTACTTGATGTGTTTATGATAATCACTGCACCTGTTTGTCAACACGGCCAAGCGCATTGCATTGCATCATTGTATACCAAGCGGCAAATTATGATTTATAGTCAATGCACTCGTGCACATGCACATCTGAAATCAACCAGGAATTTGTCAAGATATTTGTGGGATGTTTGCTTGGCAAATTTAAATTGAGATTACTTGATGTATTATAAGCGGTATTTGTCATGTTTCCATAAAAAATTGTGTGGCAGTAGCCTTTGATTGAAGTGAACTATTTCTCGTACTTCGTACTCTGCCAGAATTATGTTAGTGTTAATATGAAATTCTGTGTGAAACTTAAATAATCTGCTACAGAAATGAACGAATTGTTGAAAAATGTTTATGGTGATTAGGGTCTCTCTAGTACTCAAGTTTTCGAGCAGTTTAGAAGATTTAAAGAAAGAAGAAAAGAGATCGGATATACGATTAGCGCTTCGGCCGTGCACTGACATTGTTTTTTCGAAATGCGAGTGATTGTTCACATGCACAGAAAAAAAAGGATTGAAATTTTGTCTAATTTTAATTAGATAGTATTAGGCAATATGTCTAAAACTTTAGTATAATTTACAAATCTTAATTTAGCACTTTAACTAATCCGAAATAGATAATAAATATTTTGTTAAAAATTGTTAATTTAAATATGAATTTTAATTACCCATTTTATTTAATTTTACTATATTTTGGCTTTATTATTTTTGTCCTACAATTTTCGGTTATTTATCTAAAGAATTAGGTAAGTAAATAGAAAATTTAAATATACATTTAGTTAATTTCTTTATTTATGTTTAGTTCAATACTAAATGTAGCCATTTAATCTAATTTTGTATTTAATTTTACTGTAATTTGTTACTACAAATTTAGAAAATTTAACTAAATCAACTTAGACAATTTAATGAAAACATATTAGTAGGCTGATAATCAAAGATTTATTTAGTTAATTGAACTACAATTTAGAAGGTTTTTTTTCTGTGTGGATTGGGTGCGTGAAAGGCATTTCGTTAACCAAGCATATTACAAGAAGGTTTTGATAACCCTTCATGCACGGGTGAGAAGAAAAAGGGCTGAAATGTGATGGATTCTCCATGAAGACAACGCGCCGGAACAAAACGCTCTCTGCGGCAAGACATTTTTGACGAAATACAAAATCACCGTGTTGGTACATCTACCGTACTCACTTGACCTAGTGCCATGTGACTTGCTTTTATTCCCAAATTATAATTCTGCGTTAAAAGGCACCAAATTCGGGGCCAAGATGTAATTATAGAAAAGCGATAGAGCTTATGAACAACCTAACAAAAAAGGCCTAGAGACATTGCTTCCAACAATGGAATATTCGTATCGGGCGGTGAAGGGTTCGGAGAGGAGAGTAATTGAAGGTGGCAATATTTGTTTTGTGTAATTTTATAGGTTCATTGTCATTGTTCTAAGATCAATCTTGATATTTAATTGCCACACCTCGTATTATGCTGACTATTTCACTCATACATTTATAAACCAATCCAAATTCAGGATTCTACCTAGTTACCAAGTTTCATTTTGACAAAACAATCTCACAAAAAAATTTTCGCACCCTTTAAGCCAATAAGATGCTGTATTTTTATAAGTGAGTTTTGATAAGTGAAAATTTTTTGACGTTTTAAGCGTTTTAAGAGTGCCTAAGAAATATTGTTTATATACCTGCCAAAGTCCTGTCCGCTTATTTTTATTTTTGAAATAGTCATCCGAATACCATTCGTGGTTAAATTTTATCCTGGCAAAATTTTCAGATTGTTACTTGAGCTTTTTGATAATTTATCTAGCGACATTGATCAAAAATCATTCGCTTGACAGCTCGTGATTTTTTTGTCAATGTCACTCAATAAATTGCTAGGCAACCGGCTCTCGTAACAATCTGAAAATTTTTCCGGCAAAAATTTACCACTTACGATATTATATATGAAAAATCTGATGTGGCCAACACAAAACCTCCCGCTATTGAATTTTTATTAATTTAAATACATACTTACGTATTTTATTTACTAACGCTGCAAACTGTTCCATTGCAGAAAACTATTGCTTTATTTACTATTTTCTTTTTAAAATGTCACTATTATTAATTTGAAGTGATTAGTTTTCTGACAGTGACATTTACTGTCAGTTACATTCATTTGAAATATGAACTGTGTAACAAAGGAATTATTGTGTTTATCTTAGGCTTCGCGACTAATAAAAAAAAATATTTTTAAATTTATCTGTAAAATATATAGCAAAAGCATTAATGTATTCCTGTAGAAAATTCAATAATCTTTAATTTTCATAAGACATAAAATGCGAAAAAATGGCATTTAATGGTATTTTTTTAAGAAAAACCATTACGAATTTCAGGTAAAGTGCCATTTCCGGTTATCCGATTTACACCAAAATCTAATGGCTTCTTTTCATATTAGAATGGGATGGAAATACAAGCTTTCAGAATTTTCTGAATGATAGTTTTTGAGTTAGAGTGAAGACAAAATCCTACACATACACACACACATACACACACACATACACATATACACACATACAGACATCATCGTGAAAATGTTAAAATTGGATTCTAGGGACCTTAAAACGTGGTCATTTACTAAAATCTCGATATGTGATTTTTAGCACCATCCCTATACCTCCCTTACCAAGGGTAGCGGGAGGTAAAAAACATAAAAGTAATCTTTAGCCGGTACTGTATATGGCCCGCGCCCACCCAATAGTTTTGCTATTAAAAAAAACTTTTTCTTTATTTGAAATTCAAACAGAGTTTCCTAATTTGATTCTGTGCGGAAGTAGAATTTCATTTACTTTTTGTGTGTTCCATTCGATGTCTCGTGTATTTGTAAAAGCAACGTGTGTGAATTATCAATTTGGTGGCATATATGAATTATTCATCTTTTTGTGTAATAAGATCTGATAAGTCGAGAAGCCCGGTATTATAATGTTAAATTAAGCCATGGATTATAATAACGCTTGAATTTATAAGTGCGTTTGTGTAATACCCACCAGTACCAGCTGACCAGAATCGTATTTTAGATGGAATCACTGTTTTAAATCTGCCCACGTAATCTAAAATTATAGGGGAAAGTAAGTGATAAAGAGAACATTATAACTAAATATTAAGTCATTCATCTTTATATTATTTATGTGCAGTATTCCGTAACTTAAGTCATTCATAATCATAAGAATACATTCTGAGATTTGCTCAGTAGCGTCCAAAATTATGGGTACACCTACTAAATCAATGGGCCTTTACTTTTTACCACTCGCTAAGAGAAGTATTGGAATCATGCTAAATATCGCATAGTGAATAAGCACATTTTAAGGTTAGAATCCGATTTTAACATTTTTAATATGATTGAGAAGAGTGGAAATAGCAGAACTATGCTATGCAGATGACATGGTCATCATAGCAGAAGACGAAAAAACGTTAACAAGGAATATAGAAATTTATGATAAAGCGCTACAAAAATTAAACATGAAGATCAATAAAGAAAAAACGAAAACCATGATACTAGGAAGAAATGAACAACACAACACGATACAACTAAAAAATGAAAATCGTCAGCAAGTCCAAAAATTTAAATACCTGGGGTCAATGATCTCACAAGATGGAAGATTTGATAAAGAAATAAAAGAAAGAAGAACAACAGGAGGCAAAATATTCAATAGCATCAAACACAGCTTCTTAGGAAAGAAAGAAATACCGAAAGAGACCAGAGTACAAATATTTAAGAAAGTAGTGACACCTGTACTCATACACGGAGCTGAAACATGGACATTAACGCAAAGACAAAAAGAAAAAATTACGGCCATCGAAATGAGATTCTTGAGAAAAATAGAGGGGAAAACAAGACTGGACAGAATTGAAAACACAACCTACAGGCAAAACTTAAAAGTAAAATCAATAGAAGATAAGATAGTAGAAGGACAGCTGAGATGGTATGGTCATGTAGAAAGGATGGGAGAGGAGAGAATAGTTAAAAAGGTGTTTGAAGTAAAAATTGGAAGAAAGAAACCACGACGACGACCAAGAAGAACGTGGCTGGAAGAAGTAAAGGAAGCAGCGCAAAGAAGAGGTCTAACTTGGGAAGAAACGAAGACAGCAACACAAGATAGAGCAGAGTGGAAAGAAATATGGAGAAGACCAACAAACCAGAACTCAACCCCCTCCCTCGCAAGCCGGGGGAACGCCTTACACCCGTGTGTGTGTGTGTGTGTGTGTGTGTGTGTGTGTGTGTGTGTGTGTGTGTGTGTGTGCGTGTTTGTATATGTCCGTGTGTTGATGTTGGGGGGAGGGTTTCTCAAATTCTATAAGACTAAAGACTAGTTTAACTACGTATTCCTTAAGACATTAATGGGAAGAGCTGAAAACGTTTTGATAACAAATGGATAACCGGAAGTAGTACCTAGTTTCTTAAAAAAATCTTCTAAATATTATTTTTTGAAAATTTGAAAAGGAAACCATTTGTCGAATTCAAATGTTTGTAATGTAAATGTCAGTATTAAAAATCAACAGTTTTACTAACATTAATAATTCTTATTGGATTATTAATTACATATTTAAGATTGTAGGTAGGTAGGTATGTATATTAATAGTAATAGTACATATATCCTTTAAATATACCACCAATTCCGTCAACGAATTGGAACCATGAACCATCTTGAACATTTTAGAAGAGTAGGACAAGATTCCTTATAGAATGAAAGATAGATATAATTAGAATTATTTATGTGTACAAGAAATGTTAAATTCAATACTTATGTAATAAAACGGAAATGGTGAGACTGTAAGAGGTATTGTGCTGGCCACAACAGTTTTTTTAAATATATTTTTTATGAATCTCCATCCCATTTGAAAAAGATCTGCAGTTTTTCAAAAGCATTATTGTTATTTGTTAAGCTGTAACATTTCTTTTAATATTCTGTAATGTAGATGTTATGTTAGGCCAATTTTGTACTTAAACAGAAGAGTTCATTAATAATTGGAGCAATGGAAGTATTATGTATGGATAATAAGCAATTTAATAAAATAATTAATAAAAAAAACTACGAAGTTCAAGATCTACTTCAAGTTTTGATTGTCACTGACATTCATCATATCCCTCATTTTCATACAAAGGCACATGGCACATGATTTCTATTTAGCTTGGCATAATAAATTCTAACTAGTATTAGAAGAGCACTTACTGGCCGCAATGCTTATTACCTTTTTTGCACGATCGACGTAATAACAAAATTTAAATTTAATATGGTGGAGACCATTGTCGGTGAGAAAATTAACTAATACTAAACATTTTGAAATCAGTATGTAGTAATGGTTAACAGGAACAAGAATCTACATAAAGGAAGTCTAGAGTTCGTCTATTTGTTATATTTAGTTAATGGGCAGTTTAGCCAGAGATGAAAATACCGGGCCTAATGACAATTTATCTTAGAAATAAACTGTTTAAAATGTTGACAAGTTCTAGTAAAATTTATTTGCATTTTAAAATGACATTGTGTACGCTACAACAATAGAATTTATCTTTATTGTAATACTTCGAATGCTTCGTAATTTTCGTGTAATTAGTGCACCTATCCTTGCCAAATAGTTAACTCTAATGCTAATGGATACATTGTGAAATGGAGTGAGTAGCCTAAATATTTAGCTAGGTAATTGGAGGTTGAAATAAATCGGTCTAATTAATAGCAGAACAATTAATTGCACCTTTGGGCACATTTCCCAGATATGTATTTATTATAGAACATAAATTCACTCACTGCATTTGCTTCTGTCAGCGGATTAATCAAATGCATATCTTTATAACGCAAATCGAAAACTGCATACATCATTCTCTAATTTAAAACAGGGAGAGATCATAAATTATATTGTTTTGAGATAATAATAACGATTAATGACTTAATTTTGTTAGTGAATAGTATATTACATCCGAGATGGGAGATGTTTCATTACAGCCGAGGGCTTATGTATATTACCGAGAGGCGAAGCCTCGAGGTGAGATAATGCGCGAGGCTGTTATGAAACTCCCACCGATGTTATGTATACTATTTTATTCACAATCATCCTCATTTTAAATCAATAATTTTCAAAATAAATCAATGAATTATAACCTTTAATTTTATTAATATTTTGACAGCTGTCTTAAAATTTGTTTAGCCTATTTAATTATGGGGATCTACGGCAATGTTGCTAGGCAACCCCTACATAAACATTTCCAACCCAAGAGATTGTCATTAAAGTTAGGAATGACGTATTTTCCAACCTCCAAAAGGTTAGGAATCTGTATATTACTATAATGATTGCAAATAAACAAAATTGTTTTCGTTTTATACATAACCCTTGTTATTACCTACTTTGTAAATTTAATAATTATTATTTCAAATAAATAAGATCGTTGCAAAGGAAAAAAATCTGATGTAGCCAGCACTATACCTCTCGCCAGTACTTCTAATGATACCGCAATTGGCGAAATTATACAATAAAGTAAAAATATGCAAGGTTTCAGAATGATAGTATGAGTTAGAACGTTGACAAAATCCATACACATACACATACACATACACATACACAGACACACACACATACACAGACACACATACACAGACACACGTACAGACATCATCGTGAAAATGTTAAAATCAGATCCTAAAGAAGTAGAATTAATTTTATAGTTGGATGTTATTTGCAATTCATATTTTCCCTATATATAAACATACAACTATCATTCAATAATGTTCAATTATTTCTAAATCTCATCTCTTTTTGTTGCATACTTCTTTCAATGACATTGTAAAACAAAAACTGATATCCTTACATGCAAATACTAAGATGTCACTATGATATAATATTTTTTCAACAGAAGCAAAACGATACTATGTATATCGTGATCATATCACTAAGGTAAACATCGTTATACCATTAAATCATCATCGTCAATTCGTCATCGTATCAAGATCATAAATACAAATGTATCTATTTAAATATATTCGTATAAATACAAAATGTGTCGTTATTGTATTGCTAATGTAAATGAAACCTAATAGTAATATGTAATAGTATTTTGATGATGTAATGGTCTACATGTATCGTCTATTGATCTAATTTTACATAAAGCAAAAATGATGATTCCTACCGGTTAATTAGAACATCTACTTGCTTGTGTCCTCGTTCAAAACACACATTCACATATACATATATTTTTATTACACTTTAAATATTGGTTTGTTCATTATCACTTAATACACAGAAATATAAGTCCATGTCCATCCACCGCTGTATATCACAACAAACTGCGTCATACGAGTAAAAAACTATCTTGCCAATTTAAACTTGTTTCATTAGGTACAAGTAAACTCCGATCATTGGAAAACAAAACATCTCCAATATCTTTTAATAATAATTGTAGTGTTTATTTTATCAAATCTATTATAATTTAACAATGATATACATAGTATTTTGTTAATAAATACCTACATAAAAATATGTTGTGCACAATACCTCTCGCCATTTTCATATTAGTATTGTATTTAACATTTCTGTTACACACAAAAAATTCTACTTATATTTATTCTTTATTTTTCAATTCATTCTATGAACATGTTTCCTCCTACTCTTCTAAATGTTCGAGATTCTTCCAATTCATTGACGAGATTGATGGTATTTCGGAAGGGTATATGATGACATATATATTGTAAGCGCGTATTTAGTTGACACTGATACTACATACTTTGGCTTATAAATTAATCCCCTTTCTTATTATATCAATTTTAGATGTTGACGGAGTCTATTCCTCGTTATAACAACAGCATATTATACTTATATTAAATTTCCACTTGTCCATGTACGAATTCTATATCTAACCATAATTTTAAATATTTAATTAATGATAAAATAAGAAATATTAAAAGTACTTCCCAGAAAAAGTCCTCAGTAATATCTGGATTTTTGACATTGACATTTATGACAATTATAAACATTTTAATTTTTCAACTGATTTCCATTCGTCACTAATTTGCATAAAAATGGTCATTAAAAGTCCAGAAATCGGTACTAAAGTAATCCACTATCATTATACAACGATTTCATGCAAATGCAGTGTTGCCAACCTTATGATAATTATTGTATAGTGTGTTCTAAAAAGAAACCTTTCTCGGAGTAGGCTATGAACAGAGATACGTATAGGTCTGATATTCAAGTCAAAAGTCAAGTTGTCAAAATTGATCATGAAATGTAATTTTCCTAAGATTAATTGTCACTGGTAGCAAAATAATATTGCCGTTCACCATTTTGATTTTTTAGATAACATTTTTAACAATATCTCGTGTCATATTGACCTGTAATTAAATACTTTCAAATTAAGACAATCTTTCCCTATGTATTTTTATATCCCAATAACAATTTAGATCCAAAACAATTCGATACCAGCTGGGATCGCAGGTTTTCATTGTCGTCACGAACGTGTTAAGTAGAACTTTTAGGAAAAAAATCTAAATATATCATCTACTTCACAATTTGAACAAAACTAGCTTATAATACATATTTGGAAAAGAAGTCCTGTTATACTTAAAATTTCTACCACATTCCTTGTTCATATTGAGAAATCTTTGTTGTGTAGTATGTTCAGAAACGGCCGTATGTCACGTATGCTATAGAGTGGTGATTGTATGTACTTACAGTGGTTGAAGTAACGTACAACATACCGCAGTCGCAGTCTGGCGTGGTTATCGTTAACGCAAGAACATAACGCAAGTTCTAGGTTCCGCACAGGTGTCTTTTACAAGTGCTTTACTGGATTCAACATTAGATTATGACTGCGTGGCTTGCCATTGGCGTACCGAGAAATATTTACCACAAGGAAAACATTGTTCTTTAGTTTTAGTTCGCAGAAATATTGTTCGTGGTACGAGGAAACAGCAAATACGAAAATATAAAAATATGTATATACAGAGAATTTATTTTAAAATGCAACATTATAGTTCATCACTTCCATGGTTACTCACTATTGTCAAAAAATGACAGCAATGTAAAATTTGTCCATTTTAAAATGCAACATTATAAATAGTATTGCAGCATAGGAGATACCTCCAAAACACATCACAAATCGTGTCAATTCTTATTACGACCGACTAGAATATTGCCTCAGAGTGATTGGGGGTATTTTTTAACATTTATTACATGAAAGTTATGAATTTTTGTAAGCTAAAGTTTTGATTATTTGTTAATCGTATGTAGGCTAATTTATAAGAAATTAGTTTTGATAATACAAAACTACAAATTTTGTATGTTGCATTTTAAAATGGACAAATATTACATTGCTGTAATTTTTTGACAATAGTAAGTAACCATGGAAGTGATTCGCCATATGTTGCATGTTACAATAAATTACCTGTAATATACATTACCTATTACGTATTTTCTGAATGTAAAAAGTTTTTACTCAATGTCATAATGTTAGCATTATAAAACAGATAAAAGAGTCAATGACCGTATTACGAGGGCACTTTTATAATAAAACACCAAAAAATATTATGAATAAATGAGATTCCTGATGCTTACTATTAGTAATTAGCAGTGTAAACGATTAGAATTTCACAAAGCTAAACAATAAAGATCAAGAAAATTAATAACAACTATAGCCTCATTCCGGGATAATGTTTTAACGCGCAGTGAACAGTGCATAATAGCTAGTGCATAAGGGCTGGTTTTAAAGTTATATTGTGAAAACGAAACAACTTAAATTTTAATTTAAAATGTTAAAATGAAGATAAAGTTTATTATGAAAACGACCCTTATTCTGTATATATAAAAAAAATCTGTTGTGATCAGCACAAGACCTCTCGCCATTTCTATATTAGGCTATATAAGTATTGTATATATTTAACATTTCTGGTACACAAAAACACATATCTTCTTTATATATTTTTTAATTCATTCTATGAACAAGTTTCCTCTTATTCTTCTAATGTTCGAGATTTTCCAATTCATTGATGAGATTAGCGGTATTTTTGAAGGGTATATATGTTATATATGTATCTATAATTATAAATATTTAATTAATAATAAAATAAGAAATACTAAATGTACTTCCCAGAAAAGGTCTTCAGTAATGTCTCTGGTGTTTTGACACTCACATTTATTTGTCAATTACAAACATTTTAATTTTTCCACTTGTTTTCCATGGGGTGCGAAATTCATTACAGCATCTTATTTTACATATTTATATTTCTCTGTCTCTAAATCTATAGAAGATGTAATAAAAAAAAATTAAATCGGTAATGATGACGATATATTTTACCGTGTGGGCGCTTACCAGGCGTCACCTCACGGGCACTCATAGCTGGCGTGGAGAGTGCACCACAGGGTTCACTTTTGTGCCATTTAAAATTGGAAATATTTGGCGTATGTCGGGATCGAACCCGGTTCCCCCAGGTTCGCGACCAGACACTCAGGCATGCGGCCACGGGACCCCATTAAATAACTATTAAAATTAGATATTGAAACTGTACAGATCTTTTTCAATTGGGATGGAAATTCATAAAAAAATATATTTTAAAAAAAGTGAAGAACCCGTATGAGTATGGATAGGTTTATTCTTTAATATTTGTAATAACATAAATTTTCAAGAAATAATATTTACAATTTTTTTGTTAAGTAATAAATACTTCCGGTTGTCTACTTGTTATCTAATCTAATCATATCTTCCCAGTAATATCAGATAGAGGAAACCGCAGTTAAACATGTCTTAAGTCTTATAGTATTTGAGAAACCGTGATTCCAACTCCAACATTCATACACACACACACATACACACACACACATACACACACACACAGACATTATCGTAAAAATGTTATAATCGGATTCTAGGGACCTTAAAACGTGCTTATACACTAAAATCTGAATATGCAATTTTTAGCATGATTCCAATACCTCTCTTAGCGAGAGGTAAAAATGATGGAATCCCCATACTGCATTAAATAAAATATCTAGGCTCTACTTAAATTAATTTACGATAATTTGTATTACCATTAAGGATACTGTAAAATAAGAGTACCACGTATGGGAAGTGAATAATTTACCAAGTGGCAATTTTATAATCTGTTAACATAGGAAATGCATAATTTTCTTCAAAGAAAGATTCGATTTTAAATTCCCAGTGTCAAAGTCTAAGATCCTATCTTCTTAAGTAGTATATTTTCCCATTATAAAACTGTTTATAGCGGCTTCTGCAGGAATTGTTAATTTCCGTTGTCTATATAATCCTACGCTATTCGACGTGTATGGAGATTCTTGTGCTCTGTGCAATCCTGGCGCAATTAAAATGACGTTATATCCTCAACAAGCGTAACCATGAGAATGTACACATCGGCAGTAGCACAAGCAAGTGGTTAAGTGAAAAAACCGCTACTTTCTTGCACTTCCGTTCTGATTCACCTGCTACCGGATACCTCACGTGTTCAACTACCGCAAGAATCAAACACACACCAGCAGATCTATTTATCTTTACACACAAGATTGATGTGTTGTAGTTGTAAATGCCCCGTACAGTAAGGATGAAAAAAAGAAATCAAACAGTAAAGGGATATTTTTGTTTTCCCAATTATGTGGCTGGCAGCACTGACTGCACAATTAATAATTAATTATAATGTCGAAGTGTCTTTGGGTTTCAGGTGGTTTTATCATAAATCATAGTGGCCTTTTACAATGGAAAAACAGTCAATTATAAATTATAAAAAATCTGTTGTGGCCAGCACAAGACCTTCCGTCAATTCCATGTATTTTGTACAAATCTCATACCAAAAGGTCCTTGGAACAGATTCTGTATAATATCATGTAAAAACACATACTATTTTTTACAAATTCCATACCAAAAGTTCATTTGAAAAGGTTCTATAAATCCAATAAAATTATAACATAAACTACACTAAGTAATGTCCTTCTATCTTCTCTTTGGCCTTTCTCTGCGTATCACTTGCGAGCAACACTATGACATACCAATTTTAGATTCTATACTTTTTTCCATATTTGGTTTTGCACTTGCAACTGACATCTGTCAATTAAATTTTTTTGAATAATTATGTCAGCTGTTTCCATGATAAATAACAAAGCTGACTAATTTTTGAAAATTAATTTCTTTATAATGCTTTAAATTTACATCTATTGAATATGAAGGAAAATGTATAATCAAACTGTATAGAGAAGAGTATTTTCTTTAATATATATAATAACAAAATGTCAAAAAATAATATTTAACTGCATTTTTTTAAGAAAAACTGTTAAAAACTTCAAATAAGGGTACTTCCGGAGGATCAATTATAACCAAAATCTAATCAACTCTTCATATGGATGTACAGAAGAGGAATACGAAAGAATTATAATTTTTAGAATTGTAGTATTGGAGTTATCGTCGGAGAAAAATTTGTCACACACGGACACACACACACACACACACACACACACACACACACGGACACACACACACACACACACATACAGACATCATCTTAAAAATGGTATATTCGTATTGTAGGGACCCTAAAACGTGCTTATTCATTAAAAACTCACCACCGAATTTTTTGACCAAAGACAATACCTTCCTTACCTCAAGGTGACGGAAGGTAAAAATGATCAAAATGTCCACCTTGAACTTCAATACAACATTCTAATCTTCTACCGAATCACCGTTGGCACGGCCGAACATTAAATGCATATCTGTTAATTCGGAAAAAGTGAAATTATTCATGAAAAATTTTCAATTTAGGAAAAAACAGGCCGTAGGTTCCAAAAATTATAACTAACAGTCATAATCGTCTTTATTTGTAAAAAATAGGACGTTTCGGACAATATTTGTCCATCTTCAGCAATTATAAAGTGTGTTTTTAAATATATTATACAGTTTCTTTATTTGTTACAAATTTTTGTTTTTTTCTTTGTGAATACCCACATTTGGCTAGAATTATAACAGAGAGTCTTTGGTAATTGAAAAAGACATGTTGCCACTAGGGCGACAAGTTGAGCACTAACTCAACATCTAAATTTTTCCTTAATTAAAACTTTTACAACGTTCCCGAATCACCGATTTATTCATGATAAAATTATGTTTGTAACAAACAATAATTATGACAAATAAGAAAAAACAAAAGACTATCTTTAATTTTTGCCATTGTAGACGGCCACTATGATTTTATTATAAAATATTAAAATCGCTATAGCTCTGAAATTAGGCATTTCCGGATATATGTTTGTATGAACTCTTTTTTATTGTTTTGAGATGTATTAACCACCTTTAAATCCGTGAATTCTATTTTTGAACACCCTATATGTATGTATTTATTATAAATAAATAAGAACAATATCTTCAAAGATCTCATTTATAGAACGTATTTTACTTAGATTAAATAATGATTTGTACTTGCCGGGGAGGTAAAGGGAAATCTTCATACCTGATGTCTTCGTTTAAGAAAACATATTTACATAAATTTTTGTATTTCACTTTAAATGTTAATTTGTACATAATCATTTAATACTGATTTCATTCACAAAACACAGAAATATACATCCGAACACTTCCAAATATCTCAACAAACTAACGAAACTAACTACAGTGCCATTTTTAACTTGTTTCATATGGAATACAACAACACTGATCAGAATGTAGAATAAAATTTCTTTAAGTTATTACTATAAATAGTGTAAAATATTTATAAATTATTTAACACTACAATTTTTACTACATTTTATTATTTACAATTAGTAAAATTTAACAAAATTTACTGTTGATTTTTACACTAATACATTTTACCACTTACCAAATCTGTTTTTACTCGGCTAAAATTTAGAGTGTCCCACGAGGAAAGTTTTTTCGTAGTAACTCACATATTAAACGACAGATTTGTACGAAAAACTGCCCAACGACAGTTTATACATAAGAGTTAAGAAAAAAACTTCCAGTTACCAGCTGCTTTTATAGTAATTCTCTTCGAAAGTTGAAAAATTTGTGATTTTTGATGGAATTTTCGCATTTATTAAAACAAATATATATTCCGTGAATATACCTAATATTTTTTATTTTTATATTTTATTTACAACAATTTAATTCTCTAATTAACCCTAAACTATTAAAAATTTATAATAGTTATCTATTTTTATAATTTTTTTTTTTTAATGAATTTTTGTATGAGACTGTCATGATAGAAGAGCCCAATTCACAAAAAAGTTTAAGCTAATCCTCATTTTTGGATTAGTGAATTCAATAATAAAGTTGTAAAAGGGAACTCTGTATCCTTATTAGGATTAACTTTAGATGACTCACTAAATGGAAGTATCCATATTACTAATATTTGCAAGAAATTGTCTTCCGTAATATTTCTTCTAAGAAGATTAAAATTCTTGGTTGATACTTCCACTTTGCGCTCAACGTATTTTGCCTTATTCCACTCTATAATATCTTATGGCGTAGTTTGGTGGGGCAATGCATCTAATGCAATAAAAGTTTTTATTTTACAGAAAAAAGCTATAAGAATTATATGTGGTCTGAATCAAAGAATTTCATGTAAAAATAGTTTCAAAGAACTCGAAATCATGCCTCTTCCCTCAATTTACATATATGAACAAATTACAGAAATTCATAAAATGAAAACGTCCCTTTCCATGAACAAATTCTAATTTTTGGATATAACATCTAATATCTATTTTCTTTCATCACTCCTTTATTTGTAAATATATTGCATTATGTTAATGACGTACTATAAACATTTTTATGTAATATAGTCAATAATAAATAATAATAATAATAATATTCCGGTATTTAAAATTTAATTTTCATGATATTATCAATAAAGGTAGATACTAGGAATAGGTTAGACTATATTTTAAGATATAAACTGTCAAAATTAGAGTAGAATTCGCTAATCCAAACATGAGGATTAGCTTAAACTTTTTTGTGAATCGGGCTGTTAGATTTTAATACCAATAACTAGTAACTTTTTTTAAAACATTTATAGCCTTTATCATACAGTTTTAAAGTCCAGTTTTAATATAAATGTACAATTTTCTAATTCGTTAAACATTTTCAAAAAAATTCAAATTAAAACTCGAATATTTTTTGCTGTTATGTCTACAATTCCTGGTATGATTTCTCCACACTATATAGTATATAATTGTAATTGGCTATAAGACTGAAACAAATGAAACTTGGATTACTTTCAGCTGCAGGGCCGCCAACCCACACTGCATTAGTCACTAACCCGGACCAGTGAACACTTAACTGCGCAGTTGGCAGCAATGACTTGTACTCGGGAGATTGTTTGCTGATAAATGCGATCGCCCAGCGATTTATGTGCCCGATATGATTGTGTTTTAGTTTTTGTCATGGTTTTTGTTGATCTTGTTGTGTTCAATCGAATAATTCGATTATCGATGAAACTTATATTAGTTTTGTTTTTGTAACTTGTTTATTGCGGGGGTAGAGTTATTGAGGTGATTTGAATTTTAATTGATTCAAAGCAATATTAAAATGAACGGTTTATCTTTCGCCTACATGCATAGTAAAGTTTAATGCAGCTAATAATCACACCGCAGATTATTAGGAGAAAACCTAATGCCTATAATGGAATACTATCAGTGAAAAATTAACTTTAGATAAGAAATAAATAATACGAATTCATAATGTAAATTTAGTTTATTAATAAAAATTCTGATGTGGCCAGCACATTACCTTCAGTCAATACTATATATTTTGCACAAACCCCTTACCGAAAGTTCCTTGGAAAAGATTCTATATATCCAATAAAATTATAACACGAACATATACTATGTAAGTTGCGCTTCACACTGACAACCGTCAATGGGCTACTTGCGTGGTACTGAAAATCTGATTTCTATCACTATATACGTAATGTTATGTTGAATATATATATATATATATATATATATATATATATATATATATATATATAAATATAAATTTTATTTTTAAAAAATTATTTGTTTTTTTGTAAATTAAGAAAGAAAATTTTCTGTGACGTCATTATATTGAACTGGAACTGTTTAAAAATGTAACGTATAGATGGCATTGTGTGCGAGACTTTTAATTTGAAATTGATATTAGTTCATTTTTCTCTCTCTCTGGGCTCTCAAATATATTTATTACTTCACAAATAAACACATAGGTAGTTACATGTAATTTAAAATATCGATACCAAAAAGACAAGCTAAAATACTAACCTCCAAACTAAAACAAATGCTATGGCTTTACGACCATTCATTGGTGCGGCGTAATTCTGCGTCATACATGGCGGGAATTCAAATAATCAAATTTCATTATTTTTTTTCTGGCTAATTAATAAAAATTTTGTCAAAAGAAAAAATATGGGTAGCAAATTTTTACCTGCTCTTCAAAAATATTAAATAAAAAAAAAGGTACGCAAGTAGCCCATTAGAATATTTTAATATATCACCAGTTTCCAAGGTTATAGCATAGCTGGCTGATTTATGAAAGTTAATCTCTTTAAAATTCTTTAATTTTATAACTCTACATCTATTGAATATGAAGGAAAATGTGTAATCAAACTGTATAGTCATTCTTATGTTCTTTCATATTTATAATAACATAAAATATCAAAAAATGATATTTAATTGTGGTTTTTGAATAAAAACTGTTAAGATCTTCAAATAAGGCACTTCCGGCTGTTCAGTTATAACCAAAATCTAATCAGCTCTTCATATGGATGCAAAGAAGAGAAATGTGAAAGAATTGCAACATTACATGTGAAAATTACATGTTTCATACAGGGTTGTTAAAAAATCCGTTTTTTTGAATTTTGAACGGGACAGTGGTTAAATTTGGCTTTAACCGTCCAAAATTGGTCAGAAATGGTCTAAACTGGTCAAAATTACTAATAATTCATTTTAAACCATTTGACTAGTTTATTTTACATGTATTATTCATTTTTAAATGAACTGCCCCATAAATAAACAGAAGACATGATATTGTTAAAATTATTTTGGTATAACTCATTTATTAATTTAATCCGACGCATGTTGGTGCTTGTAGGTAAATATGTTCGTACACGTCTTATTGCCTGTTGTTTGAGTATAATGTGCAACATTTTTGTAAAATAATTTTCGGTTTTGTTTTATTAAATGAAATAAATGTATCAATGACATGTCAAAATTTTCAAATTTGAATTCCTAGTGAAATGACGTATTATTTGAATGGTCTAATGTATTTTGACCAGTGGTGGTGGTCAAATTACATTTTGACCAGGACGGTTAAAACCGGTTAAAACCTGTAGATAAAACTACTCTTGTCAAAATACCTACAACCCTGGTTTCATATGTATTGAAGTTCGTATAACTGTTGTTTCAACGAATAAATGTGGAAACCTAATAAAACACTTTCGTCACTTAGTCAGGAAAGTAATTTACTTTCATCACTTGTGAGGGAACTACTAAACAACTAAATTAAGTGAGGAAGATGTTATTTTCACAAGTGATATTGAAAAAAAGTATTTTTTTAACGTTTCACCGACAAGAAGAAATTTGTCGGCCGTAATAATTTTTTTATAAATATTTTATTATTATTTCCAAAATCAAATTTGTATTCTCTCAACAATTGTAAATTTGTATCATTAGTCACATCTTTGAGAGCGAGAAGAAGTCGGTTGTGATTTTGGTTGTAGCACCTGTACAAACAGAAAGAAGAACAGTCTTGGGCATTTAGCGACACCTGTGATAATAAGCGATGTGGAAGAGCAACCAGACACCTGTCATTCAATGAGGAAAAGACAATACAGGTATAATGAATCACATGTTTCCTCACCTAATTACCATGAGGTTTATGAGGTAGTTTCAAAACAAACTACTCATTATACCGCAGAAGGTTATTTACAACATATGACAAACTAACTATTTATTAAGAAGAGATTTAATAATATCCGTTGGCCAACACAAATATAAATAAATACCTAATTGTATATCCTATCCATTAAATAAATTATAGTTATTTATTTGACCGATAGGTTAGTTTGTCCGAGCGAGCCGTAGGCGAGTTCGTCAAATCCTATGAGTGAAATAAAACACTTTTTACTCTATTTGTATACTATTTTTTTACGTCTGCAATAAAAGTGTCAAAAAACTACCATAGCGTTATATTTTTTCACCCGTTTGCACTTTATTTGCAATACTTTAGTGTTAAAAAGTACCTACTTTATAAATCCATTTCAACGAAGAAAGTATACGTACTTTCTTAACAGTTTGACCAAAAATTAGCCATTTCTGATCAATTTTTAGACCGGAAAATTCTTCTTTTCTGAGCTGGCTCAGAAAATTATCTATAAGGGATCAGATAGTAACTTTTTGATCCCGGGACCGGTAAAGCTGAATGGCTTTTTTTTGCGGTCCTGAAGAAAGAATAAATAAAAATCTCTAGGTTACGTATTAATTCCTCGCAATAAAATATAAATTAATACGTAACCTACAGATTTTTATTTATTATTTTTTCAGGACCGCAAATAAAAATATTATCTGAAAGTATCTTTACAAAGCTTGTCTACGGCTCAGTCTGGAATATACTTGCTCACCCAGTAAAGTATCACTTTCAGGTCTTGTTCCGTAAATTACTATTTTTCATGATCGGTTTTTTACCTCCCGCTACCCTTGGTAAGGGAGGTATAGGGATCGTGTTAAAAATCACATACCGCGATTTTAAAGGGCTTACAAACAATTCTGATTGGATTTGAAATGCAGTAGAATTTAAAGTTTCAAAATCGAGGACCTGATTTGTCCATTTTTACCTCCCGCTACCCTTGGTAAGGAAGGTATAGGGATCGTGCTAAAAATTACATATCGAGATTTTAGTAAATGACCACGTTTTAAGGTCCCTAGAATCCAATTTTAACATTTTCACGATGATGTCTGTATGTGTGTATATGTGTACTATCATTCAGAAAATTTTGAAACCTTGTATTTATACCCTATTCTAATATAAAAAGAATCCATTAGATTTTGGTGTAAATCGGATAACCGGAAATGGCACTTTACCTGAAGCTCATAATGGTTTTTCTTCAAAAAATACCATTAAATGCCATTTTTTCGCATTTTGTCGTTATGAAAATTAAAGATTATTGAATTTTCTACAGGAATACATTAATACTTTTTCTATATATTTTACAGATAAATGTAAAAATAATTTTTTTTACAAGTCCCGAAGCCTAAGACAAACACAATTTCTTTGTTACACAGTTCATATTTCAAATTAATGTAACTGACAAAAATGTCACTGTCAAAAAACTAATCAATTCAAATTAATAATAGTGACATTTTAAAAAGAAAATAGTAAATAAAGCAATAGTTTTATGCAGTGGAACAGTTTGCAGCGTTAGTAAATCCGTAGGTATTTATTTAAATTAATAAAAATTAAATAGCGGGAGGTTTTGTGTTGACCACATCAGATTATTTTTTAATCTGTACCGATAGGGAGTAAATTTTATTTACAAATTAAAATTATGACTTCCTGTTTTTTATTAGTTATCTTGGCTTAGCTTTCCGCATAAATTTGACTTCACAGATGAAAATTCATTGTTCAATTTGAGGTTATATGTCATTCAACTATCAGTTTTGAAAGCAGTCATACAACCTATAGCAAACGAAAAGCTCCAAAAACAGTGCGATTACAGAACTTCTTAATGACGTGTTTTCAGAGTGCTTTTATAAACTTATGAAGACACAGAAATAGAAAAACTTAATTATCAGATATTCATTAACAGTAAATAAAATAAATTGTAGTGTATTTTTGTGCGTATGAACTTAATTTCTTTTTGAACTGAAATTCTTAAATTTCATATCCTGCTTGGTGTTCTGCTTCCAATAAGAAATAGAAATAAATCGAAGAAAATATAAATCGCGTGACTACTGATAGTAATACCGACCGTAATCATCTCATTACATTACGGAAGAACATCTCCCTGCATGTATAATTGATATTAATTCTCTAAATAACAATTTCCCGGTTGCTTTTCGCACATGTAACTTGTAGTTTAGGTGCGAAGAGAATGATAATAAGGTCTGACTTGCATTAACACTTAAATTGCAACGTGTGAGATACGAACATTCTTACCGGCCGAGTGAAGTGTATACGTTCTCACGCACTACCGATACCACGGTGCACGGTATGGTCGTATGGTCGGCATTTCGCGTGCACTAAACTACACGATACGAGAACTCATCCCAAACGTGATACTTAGCTCTTTAGCAAGGTTCCACGGTCCCAAGACCTTGTGAAACGACGGAGACGGTGCTAATTAAGTTGTGAGTTGCAAACTGGATAACAAATGTTGCAAGAAGAATTAGTAAAATGTAGTGCCGTGAAGATCCGACAAAACATGGATCCGAGTACCTGGATTTTAAAATATGCGGTTCCTCGGATATCCGATGTTCGGATATTGAAGCGGATATCCGTAGAGTTAATTCGGATTTGGATCCGAATCCTGGTTTGGGTACCATATCCCATTCGGGTCCGGATTCGATGACACAATGATTTTTCTTTATTTTTTTGTAAAATTTTGAACAATGACGTCAGTTTTAAGGGTCTCTAGTTCTTATAGAAAACATGTAAAACAAAAATTATTGTTGGATTTACTAAGGGGTTAGTTCTACAATCGGTTAAGGTGGATTTATGCAGCCAACTTTTTATTTTACCTTTTATTTTTCTTTTACTTTACAAAGGTAGTGAATAAATTAAAATTACAAGCAACATGAATTTAATGAACGGCTACCACTGAGTAAAACATTATTTTACTAAGTCTGGTGTTTGAATGGTAGGTAAAAAATAGGTACTCTATATTACCCGTTGATGGGTATAGCAAGCTGTTTTGTACGCTAATATTGGTAATTATGATTTTATATTCGTATACTGGCGGCACTTGAGGCTAGCGTGAAGAGTATACCATATGTCACTTTTGAGCATTTTCTTTTTTCTAAAACGCAATAAATCTAAAATTAATAAATAAATATGAATGTTAATGAAGAGACAATTAAAATATTTATTTATACCGACAAATATTTTGCTATTTTGTATATTTTAATTAGAAATATTTACGTACTATAAAAAAATAGTACAATCGAGATCTCGAATTTCTACTCTCGTCTCGAGCAAATCTCGAGGGCATTACTCTCGTCTCGTCTCGATAAATTCGAAACGAGATCTCGAAAATGCGAGATCTCGCGGCATCACTAGTTAAAGGTGTGTTAATAAATGTACTACTTTATGTGCACACTTTTATTTTTACTTTAAGAACTAAAGTTGACCAACTTTCAACTTAAAAGTAAAAGAATTTCACAACTGCGCATGTGCACCACTTCACGTGACAAACTTCAGCTTGTGCTGTATTTATTTCTTTTTGTGTAAAAATTAGAAAATGGATAAAGCTATAAGTAATATAGCAGATGCACAAATTATTACATTTGTGTCCATTTTTACAGGTTATAATTATCTATTTACATTTATGACAACTGATATGCCATAAAAGTCACATCTGCGCATGTGTACCGAAGGCTTTAAAGTAGCTGCATAAAGTACCAAACTTAAAGTAAAAGTAAAAGCGAAAAAGAAAAGTAAAAGTAAAATAAAAAATCCACTTTTAAACATTGTACCCTTACTTGCATTCATAGTCAACTATTTTAAGAAATTCAATTTGCTAATGTAGGTTTTTAAGAAGTTTATGATTTACGAACGCCCCATTTTAATTGACGCCGCTAGGCAACTGCCTTGGTTTGCCTGTGCCTAAATCCGGCTCTGTATTCAGGATTCTGGCTGTTGTACTCATTCGTAACTTTGCATCATGCTTCTTCTTTAACTTTATTTAAAACCGCATTGATTTTATTATTTTCAAATATTTCTTTTAATCTGCTGGCCCCATTAGATATTTCTGTCTAAATCTATACAGTGTCCCACACTCTATGTTCAGTATAGAGTCTTATGGAGTACCATGTTGCCATATTTACCTGCTGTAAATCTGCAAGATAGAACACGCAAAATAGATGCCCAAAAAGAAATGAAATATTCTGAGTACTTCATTGGATGTATTTATGACTGGTGTACTTTCAGTGTATCTAAACCGGTGGGTGAAAAGAAAAAAAAAATTAAATAATGAACTGGTGTCAGTTTAATAATATACAAAAAATATAAAATAATACAAATACAAAATGTAAGTAGGATATAAAATTATAACAAGCGCAGGTAAATGAAATGAATTAACATATAAACTCTAGTCTATTTAAAGTAAATAATATAAAACATTTTTGTTGGGACATTTTACAATCGTCGTCAACAATATAAATTCCCTATGTTACATATTTCCATTCTACGAAAATATATAAAATTAATACATATACGAGTACAATATATAGATGTAAAATAGCATAGGTGCGAAGAAAAAAATGAAATTGAATAACACACTGGTCAGTTTAATAATACATATTTTTTATTTAATTTATATCTTCTTATTTGATAATTGCATAATGCATATATTTTACATAGTTCATAAGTCTTTATTCTTTCTTTGTAATCTCCAATTTGAATTTATAATATTTTAAAATTCTAATTTCTAATGCATTTAATCAAACTAGTATGCTGGGCGGTTTTAAAATATTGTATTGAAATATTACTTATTGCAGGTACAAATAGCCTTGTATATAAAACTATTTAGACAAATATTGGGTGTATACAATAAGCCCTTGGGTAAATAAGAGACCCTCATAAAACTTAAATTGTACAGTGTTAACTAATTTTGGTACATCAATGAAAATTTATGAATGTTTCAATATTACATTACATTGAAAAATTGGCAACATGGTACAGAAAACCTCCATAAGAATAACATTGGCTATCTCTGCCACACTGAAGATAGAGTGTGGGACACTGTATATAGTTTCTTAATTGAGACTATGTATATTTTCGTCCCAAATTTTATAAGTATTAGAATTTTTTTCTTTTACCTTCTTTCAACTAGATTGCATCTTTAATATACCTTAGCTTGCCTTAAAAATATTATTAAATGCTCGCATAAATATCTAAAATCATTTAGAAGTTACAATCATAATTTTTACTTTAATCAATGTCCTCCACGTGACAGGGAAATAGTTCAATGTCATACTAAGTCAAATTCACTGTTTCTATTCTTTGATGAAGTTATCTAACGGAGTGTAATTGATAATGAATGAGAGTGCGTTGTATAGTAGGAATGAATCTTCTGGTGAGAAGGTCCGTCATCGTCACGTGTGTCCGGCGGTAGGCGACAGCTAGGCGGCCGAACACCTGCACTGGCCGGCCGATCCGAGCCGAGCTACAATACCAGCGGAGCACAGATTCGGTCCGTCAAGTACCGAGGTGACCACCCACCTGTATGATCGAAGAATGGTATACAACGGATATGAGGAGGTGACACTGACAAGTGATGAGGAAGAGAATAAAAGGGAATAAAGTATTGTAATTGATACATTTACGAGCCCAAAACCAAATGTATTCGTACTTTGGGCTTAGATTGACAATTATTTAACCGCGCTTAAATTAATGTTTTAATGGGCAATTAAATAAAAATTAGCTATTTGTGTATTAAGAACGCAAAATGGGATATTGTCAATAGACACTTACAAAATTGCAATTTGCACTAGCGCCTCTAACGGCAAAGAATAGAAATCAAAGTTGCTATGGTTATCCCGTCCAAACAAAGACCTATCATCAGCCGTAGACTCTACACTCTAGCCATCGTTTTAGTTGAATAATCGAATGATCTTCAATATTATCAAACAAAAAAGTTGCCCCAGACAGATCTGGTTTTAAACTCAATTTTATTAAACACAACGTACAAATCACAATAAAGAATTAGGTTTAACACTGAATAACAGATGCGAACACAATGACAGATAGGAACAGGGAACGGGACGCAGGACAACGAGGGGAGGTTTGTTTGGATGCAGTGACGTCAATTTTGTGTCTATTGAGAGGTTGTCTCTCGAAATCGATAATGTCCATTTTCGCTCGAAACACAAACAAGATTTTTTCTACGGTCGCCACAATAGAGTTCTCCACCGTAACAAAAAATAATAAAATGTACACGTAGTCAACTATGACTTCAAGATATTATGTTTTTGTTTTTCGTTTATTCATAGATATTTATACACCAAGTGAGCTAAGATAATGTTTATACATGAGAAGAAATTAACTCACTCTCCCTTACGGACTCGTGAGCTAAACTTTCTTCTCACGAATAAACATCTTAGCTCACGTGGTTTATACAATATTTTATTCAATTATGACGAAATAATAAACCATCATAATATTTAATTTTGGCAAAATAAAAAAACTAATCAGCTAGTAGGCTATACATGCATGACGTCAAGTCATCTATTTAAAAAGCTTTATTGTCTGTCATTTGTGTTGCTGATAAATGCTGTGATGAGTGTTATTTTCGTGCCCGATGTAATTTTAATTGCATTATTTGTAAGATAAAATTTTGTGAGAGTGATTTAAAAATTTTTAATTCATTTGAGAATAAAATGTTACTTATAGTAACTATGGTGTTAATAATGACAGTTGAAAACGTCAAAATTGAATAAAAAAAATTAATGCCAATTTTGTAATGAATATTATTTGTGTTTGCATAATTAATTCATTTCAAGTACATTAAACTATTGTAGTGAAAAGGTGGATGTCCTTTGGGAGCATTCACTCTAAACTTTTGCAAGTGGTTGCACAACATTCACACAATTTAAATAAATATATCATCACGGCATATTACCCATTTCTGCGGTCACAATTTATTTTATATATATATATTTTTAATTTATCATTATTTTCCATTCTTCTTGAGCTATTGCTTCAATCTAATCTAAGCATTTTTAACTTTCGTTTTTGTAAATGAATTTAGAAATTCGAACAGCGAGCGTTTTTCTACTTTGTAGCGCAATGGTAAAAGTAATGATGAACATATTTATACCGTGCGAGCGTTTACCAGGCGTCACCTCACGGGGTCACTTTTGTGCTATTTAAAATTCAAAAATATGCTTTTAATACTGTTTTTTGTTTTAAAAGTTAATCTTTTTGTTACTAGTATAAAAATGTAACTGTTGCTAGGTAACACTTTTACTTACATGTATTAAAAGTACTTTTAATCCTGCATAGCAAATAATAGTTTAAAATATTTTTATATATCCAAGCCATTTTTTAGATTAAGTATCGCTTTAACCATTGAATAATGCGACCATAGCCTGGAACTTTTTATCTTTTTCGACAATTCGGCAAAATATACCAGCATAGTACTTTCAGAATAAATCTTTACATTTTTTGTATCGCGCCACTGCATGAAATGATTATATGCGCTCTCGTAAATTTCACGCGATTTTGATGGCAATAAATTTACCACTATTTCTTTTGCACTTTCTTCAATATCAAATGATAAATCAGATTCTTCAAATCCAGACATTTTAAATCAAAATTTAAATGCAAATACGAATATTTATACAATTTTGCTACTTGACAGCATAGAACAAAGAAATATGTAAACAAAACAAAAGTCATGGCTAACTACCCGCTGAGCTTTACATTTCGAAAACTTGTCTTCATCGTGTTTAGATGTATGTATTCATAATATTTATTTCGGTTGAAGAAAAAATAGTATGTGTTATTCTGATTAAAAGTGTCTTTGTTTTATTCGCAATTTTTGTTTCGCTCGGCTTCGCTGCGCTTCGCCTCACAAATGCAAACTAATTGCTCATCAAATAAAGTATCACATCTCCCACCTCGGACGTAATATATATTTATCTTAAAGCTTGTAGAAATTTTGGATGAAAAAATGGGAAATGAGTCGCTAACCGCTTATCGACCAAAATAATTTTTCATGAATAAAGGGTAATATGAAAGAAAATAAAATATGGGGAAAACGTTGCTTTTTATTCTTTATTATTGAAGCAGACATCTCATTTGAATAATGTATGTAATACATTATTATTAAGTCTATTATGCCAAAGCTTTATATCCTTGAAAGTACCCAATCATGTGAGTATGTCTCTCCGTTCCGTGCGTTGCTGGTGAGTTCCGTTGTTTTGGTTTTGTTCGAGCAAAGAAGATTGGATTGTTGTCCAGAATAATTATTATTTTGTTTTGTTGTTAGGTTGTTAATAGCCTAGACAGACGGTATTGTGTAGTACCGAGTACGTGGAATGTGTTGATCTTATGATTCGAGAGTTTAGATATCTTTGTTCAAGATGATTAGGTACATAAAAAATTAATTGGTTTTGAATTACAGTTTAATTAAGTTTTGGAAGCTTTTAGATGCGACGCGCTAAGAATTTTATATCATAGAAACTTAAGATTATGTATTATACAAAAAGTGTTCATTATTATGAACTAACAACATTTCCGTTAACAATATTTCCGCAGATGCGAAGACAGTACAGTTATAATTCAAATTATGCTTAAATTAGTTACAATGCAATAAAAATAATATATTCAAACAAATATGGTAATAATAATTATATACATAATATAAATATAATAATGCATGGTCATAAAACTAATGGATTTTTTATATAATTTATATATACTCGTAAGTACATATTACATATGTATATACGTAAACAGTTTTTACTTTTATACTGTATTTTTACAATTAGTTAGTAATGAACGTGGCTTACTTATCCGTATTAATAAAATAATTATACACAGATTACATGTTTTTCTAATTTACTGAAATTCTATCAACTTTCAACATAGGACATGTTACATAAAGTACCCTTATTTTTTGCCGTAGAATACATTTATGTAATAAAAAACGGGGGGTTCCATTTAAAAAAATTGTCTTTTTTGAAGTTTGTCAACTGTAATTTTGGTGTAACGTACCCATCACATTTTTATAAATAATCGAGGATTCTTCTATGTATAATGTAGCTTAAAGTCTCCTTTATAACGGCTTTTTTCAGATTATAAAATTCGATCTCGTTCCCGATATACAGAGTTTTGAAAATGTGCCGGATTTCAGACAAAAAATCAAAAAAAGTTGAATAACGCCAGAAGTAGTTGATCATGAGTAAAATGTTTTTATTACTTCATATGTAAAATTTTCCGCTGCATTCAATGGTAAAATAAAATATAGCGTATTCCATTTAAAATAAGAAAGTTGAGGTCAATTTCCGGTCAAACCGGAAGTGCTACTGCTTTGAAAATATTTTAGTTAAAACGGGCATGTTGGATAACCCCTAGATACCAAATTTCGTTAAATTATATTAAATAGTATTTAAAATATAGATAGCGTAAGCTCGTCCTGAGACACCCTGTATAGCCTAATATGGAAATGGCGAGAGGTCTTGTGCTGGCCACAACAGATTTTTTGTTTGTGAGTTGATGACATTGTGAAGATGGATTCACAGGAACAAATTGATATTTTGTTTTTTGTTAATAAGCAATAGGTATTCGCAAACATCGTAATTTGTACGACAAAGCAAATGAATTGAACACAAAAACGTTTGCCTAATTTCAATACAACGAGGGATAGCAAGGAATTAAATTTGAAGAATTGTTTATGATCTTGTTATTTCACTTTCAGAAACAAACTGTGATACTGACGCTTGACAAATCAATGTATTTATAGGTCTCACCACGGCCTAACAGACCATCTACGTTTTTCAAGTTTGTGTTTGTTTTATTTCTTTATTATACAAATCAACAATAGTAAAAAACATTCCCGATATTTATGAAAAAAGAAAATTTTCGGAACTGCAGTCTATACGCTTTTACTGATTTCAAACCAACGTTTCGATCATAACTGTGATCCTCTTCAGGATTTCATTATTTTTCAGAGTTGATTTAACCCTAAAGAGGATCATAGTTATGGTCGAAACGATGGTTTGAAATCAATAAAAACGCACAAGACTGCAGTTCCGAATATTTTCTTTTTTCATACATTAATCTCCAGTTGATTATCGTTACTCCAACAATTCCCGATATCTGTGGCGGCTTAAGGCGTGAGCCACTTAGGCACTGGCTTAGAGCGCCTGCCTTTTTGGGGCGCCCAAAAAATATGTAAACTAAAGATAAATATATAAATAAACAAAAAAAAATCAATGTATGGAATATATACCTGTCCTGTATTATAATCAAGTCAGGAAGAAAAGATACATAAATTTGCGATAGTGAAGGCACAGAAAGTTACCATTTAATTTAATCATTCTTGCATTCTCGTTATAGTTTTAAATTCTGATAGGTATTTTTACCTTCCGTCACCTTTAGGTAAGGTATTGTTGTTCAAATACTCTAAAAATGCGTACATTTACGTAACATTCTCTTTACAATCAAATAATAGTACTACCAAGTTTATATCTCTACCAATTTTTGAATTATTTCCCCAAAAGGCAATATACCCCACATTTACATAAAAACTTCAAAATTTTCAAAAATCTAATTTCTATGTATCTAGATATTTCTCAATGAGCTGATTCTAAATATTGAAACCGCAGGTCGATATCTCGTTTCGTTCTCGAGATATTTAGATGTAAAATTTTCTGAAAAAAAATCATGAAGAAATCATAAGATTTTTGCGATTTTTGGCCATTTTCAGCTTTTTGTTTTAGAGACTGTATGCGGTGTTCAAAAATTCTGAAATTTGGTGTACTTATGTAATGTCGCCAAATTCACATCTCGACCCATTTTAGGGTTACTGCCCAAAAATGGGCAGTTTTGAGCAAAATTTTAAATCTAAATATCTCGAGAACGAAAAGAGATATCGACCTGCGGTTTCAAAATTTGGAATCAGCGCATTGAGAAGCAAAATTAGATTTTTGAAATTTTTTAAGTTTTTATCTAAATGTGGGGTATATTGACTTTTGGGGCAATAATTCAAAAATGAATAGAGATATAAACTTGGTAGTAATATTATTTGATTGTAAAGAAAATGTTACGTAAGTGTACGCATTACGCATTTTTAGATTATTTATATATGAGTATACATAATGTGATAATTTTAATGGATTTATAGAATATTTCCCAAGGAACTTTTGCTATGGGATTTGTACAAAATACATCAAATTAACGGAAGGTCTTGTGCTTGGCCACAACAGTTTTTATTGCTAATGATTATAATTTATATATTATCAACTTTTAAGTTTGTCTTTTTCTTTTAAGTCCAAAAAAATCAGAAATAATTTTTGTAACGGGTGGTGGCGCTCTAATCTAATTTGGCTCAGGGCGCCTACATATCTTGAGCCGGTCCTGCCCGATATTATTAAAAAATCATCTTGTTCATTAGCATCTAACAAATTCATGACTATGAAAATAAAATTGTAACCTAAAGGTAATGACAAGATTCTGATTGTTCAGATCCAGAATTTCAAAATCGAACATAAACCAGATAGAAAACTTTCTTCTTTCAAAATTTCTAAATATGTTTAGAATTGGCATAAGTACATTTTCTCGTCATTAGCAATCATTTAAATATATGTACATAAATTAGTTAGCATTGTTGATTTAATTTCCTTATAAACAATAACACATTGATGCAAATTACCATCGAAGAAAGGTTGACGACTCCTCCATATAAATATGAATGAAACAAACAGACCGCACATATATTCACCACCCAACAAATCTAAATACAAAATACTCGAACAAAATTCACCTTCTATAAATTATACATGTCAGCCTTAACATATACCGAGAGAGACAGACTTCTTCACATATGTACGACAAAGATAACTTCTTTCATGACCTCTGACCTCGTTTTGCGCTAACTTCACACCTGCATAGTAGTTACACCACATTGTTCACAGGTGGCCAAGTGATTGTAAGTATATCGGGTTACCACCCGGGTCACGAACGCCATTGGATTAAATGATTAAAAGATAAAGAGTGAATTGATTGGTGGAAGCATGTGTGATCTATGAATATATGTGATCATACATTGGATCATACAGCAACTGTTGGTGTGGTGGATTAACATAAAAAATGGACAAATCAGGGCCCCGATTTTGAAACTTTATATTCTACTGCATTTCAAATCCTATCAGAATTGTTTGTAAGCCCTTTTTGTTCAAGTAGTAATTCTATTTTTTTCCATTTTTTAAAATCATTACACAAGATAATTAAACAAATTTCATTTTAATGCCCATATTCATAAACACTCGTAAAGTTTCAAAACGGCTCGTTATAATGTTTGACAAATACAAACTTGACAAATTACATTTCGATTTTTCTGACAGTATCGACTGTTTTTACTGGATAAAAATTATAACGAACCGTTTAAAATTTTACGAGTGTTTATGAATATGGGCATAAGTTACGAATTTGCAAATTAACGTAAAACTTTGTGAGTCAAAACCGAAAAGTTAACCAACCAATTTAAATAGAAATAAACAAGCAATATACAGGTATAAAAACAGGGATGTATTCAGTTTTATATCTCTTTATTTACAGAAAACACATTGGGTGGAATTTAATGGGTTGTATTAAGGTCTGTATTAAAACTTGTATTAAGTATATGGCAACATTGTAATATTTTCCACATGTATCAATGATATTTAATTGTGATTTAGAAATTTTACCACAGGGAAAAGTAATACGGATATCCTTTATGAGGAAGTATTATTGTAAATAAAAGGTGTAAAAGGAAACTCATTATTGCAAAATTAGGTTAGAAATATGTCAAATTTTATGTGTCAAATATTTCATAGGTACCTGAATGTTAATGAATTTTAAAATATCTGAACCCCAGTTTTGATCAGTTTTGACATTTGTCCTTTTTTCTTACTTCTGTTAATAATATTCTTTTCTTTATTTGATCCTTTGGTCTCTCAATTTTTTCTGACAGGTGTTACAAAGTTGCCAAAATATTTTTGACAAAGGACTGTTTTAGCTTAAAACACGCTAATAAAACCCACTGAATCTCACCCATTATTTTTGGAAATTACTGGCGTGTTTCCTTGGATATAAATAGTTAGTAAATAAAAGAAAATAAGATTAAGTTCAAATTTAAATTCAAATAATTTATATTTAACTGAAATACCTATTGAGATTAGGGTTAAATACAGGTCAATCCGCTGGGTAAGAAGACCTTCTGCTGATCTGGACATTTCAAAATATATTACTCGACTTTAAATTTATAAACATTTCTATGAAATGAGTTACTCAATTTGTATTATATGGTTTACTTCTGAATTTTTACCTGGATTGTCTCAAAGGTATGTACTATTTTATTGTTTTGCAATTGTATGATTATAACTTATTTTTGTTTTTTGCAAAATACTTGTAAGACATAATTGTAACACAATATTTTATTGTAGAATCCTCTGATGATGGTTTTAAATAAATCGAAACGTTGGCAACATTCGAATTTAAAATTTTTTTCGTCCCTGTCCAAATTGATATCTTCAATGTCCGAGGTTAGCAACATTGAATGTCAGACTGACAGGTTATATTTAAATACAACCTATAAAATAAATATTCCTTTCATTTTCACAATTTTCGATTTAAAATAAAATATAAAATGCAACTCGACACCGAATTTCCTTTTTATCACTCATAATGGTCCGCTTCTTTTTAATACATTTGTTAATCATATATTTCAGTGCTACAAATATTGAAATTTTTTATTATATGCGGATGACCTAAAGATTTATCATTCTATCACAAAATTTGAGGACTGCATCGCTATTGAATCTGATCTGGACTGTTTTCATCAATATACTGTCGACAATAATTTAATGTTAAATATATCAAAATGTTGCTATATTACCTTTACTAGAAATAGAAATATCATACGGTTTTCTTATAAATTAAACGGATCAAATATAAAACAAGTAACTCAGATAAAAGATCTAGGAATCATCTTAGATCCTAAATTAATTTTTGACATTCATGCTGATAGCATAATTAAAAAACCATATAGAATGTTGGGATTTTTAATTCGATCTTCGCGAAGTTTCAAAAACCCTCATACAATAAATATTTTATACGTATCGTTGGTGCGCTCACAATTGGAGTTTGCAATTGTTTGCTGGTCACCACAGTATCAAGTAGGTATATATAAAAAGGATTGAGAGAATCCAAGAAAAATTTATAAAATACATGAATATGAGATTTGTTGTTTGGATTTGTCCATTCTTTTTATAATTATTAATAATTATTTCGACTGTCCTATGTTATTAAATCAAATATTTTTTCGTGTACCATAGTATACAACAAGAGCTATTGATCTTTTCACACTAGAATTTAATAAGACAAATTCTGCTTTAAATTCTCCATTTACTCGTATTCCACTTTTGTACAACAAGTATTCGAAATTAGATCATTTCCCTGATATATTTTTATATAATTTTAAAAAACATTTATAAAATCACTATGATTTGTTTTACATACTCGTATTCATTGATATAAGTATTAATATTATTGTAACTGTTAAACAAAACTACTGCTATATATTTTTGTAATTTTGTACTATTTAATTAGTGTTATTCTGTAATTGGGACAATATGTCCTGTTGTATAACCAAAAAAATATATATATATATATAAATAAATAAATAAATAATGGCTTATTTTCCTTGGCCCTGAGGGCCTCGGCAAATATATTCCACATTCGTGATAAAAAATAAAACTTCAGTACCTTGATACATAAATAACTATTATTGAGTCTAAAAAAGTAGACATAAAAAGATGAGTAGCAAAACTAATAAAACACATCACTCACATCATAACATAAACAGTTAATCTTCTTAATTTATTCCATTTTAAAACACTCAAAATTCCGCATACCCAACATTTTACATCCATCTAATCAGCAAAACGTATATTTAAATTAACCTTAATCACGCTACCGTTTCATCCAAAATATGCTATTTTTCATCCAAACCAGAATCCAGAGTCCGCAAAATTAGCAAGAGTTCTCCTCTCACTGAAAGCATCATCTGTCAAGTGTGAAAATCCTACAAATTACAAGTTGATGGCATTTGAGATAGAACGAGTTTTTTTAGTACTTGATGGAATATGAGAAAAGTAGTGAGTAGCTTAGCTGTTGGGAAGAGGTTCAGCGAACTCTTCAAATTCCAATTCGACTGTCATCGTGTAGAAGTCATCGAAATGAAAGAGGATATTTGCTTACGGACTTCACGTAAACATCGCTAGCAAAATAACGTGTAAATAAACTCGATGATATCTGCTCTTAGGAAGATACAAGGACCGTAACGAAGATGGTTATCGTATTCTTGTTTTGAGGACGAGTGCTTATAATGAATTTCAAAAATATGTCTGAAATGAGGTCTTGCAAACATATTGACTGGTAGTATTTACTCTTAATCAGGAGTTGTTTTTTAATGGTTCGTTTTGGTGACCAAAATTTTTAGTTAATATTGACGGTCAAAATTATTTCTTTTTACTATTTTATAATCGTTTTTTAGAGAGCACTTTATAAAAGTCTCCTTTATTGTGAAGTCACAGAATAGACATAAATAGAAGCGACACTCCTTGTCTACACCATTGTTGTTGCGATTTGATGTTTATGACCTTGAACTTTAAATTTGTTGGCAAATTTACGCGCGAAATTTAAATTGTTTTAAATGGTTAAAGAAAAATTAGAACACAAAAGTACTAAAATTTTAATTTTATTAACGAATTAAGAAGAAATCATAAAATAAACACATAATTATGTTCTTATTGAACAAATACGTCAATTTTACAAATTCAATACAATGCAGAATTTTCTATATCTTTGACGTGGGAAACACAAACGTCAGATTCAATGAATATGTCCCAAATATTCTTCTCCATCAAATCTTCTCTTCTTCAGGCCTTGAGCCACATTTTACACCTATATATATATATATACATTTTGCATGATATGGAAGTCGTATTGCATTACTTACATTTATGGATCTTTCGGAAACGAAAAAAACTTACATTTCGCTTTCTCCATTTTTTAAATCTCCTTATACAATTTTTATATGAACAAACAAGTCCTCCCGATTCTACCTTCTTCGTTTTTTCCATTTTATTAGAAACTAACACCACTTATAAAATTCACAAACGGTTCACAAAATGACATAATGTCAAAAGTGAGAAGACGTGTTTGGTTTGCTTGAATTAGCCATAACCCTAAAATACATGGGCGAGACAACAGTTCCTCCAGAATATGTGAAATATAATGATTTTCTTTATGATAACGATTTTTTGTATCGTTTGTTGAAAAAATAACATGTTTGTTCTTATTAGAAATCAATTTGTGTTTTTCAATATATTTTTATTATTGACCCCAACAGAAAATGTTCTCGTCGAGATAATGAAAAGAACAAAGAATCGTAAGATACGAAGATATGCCGAAACAATCCGATTTTATCCGATTAGCCCTTTAAATTTGTTGGCATACTCTTTCTCTCTCTAATTTTCGTTTCTCTCTCTGACTGTCGCTTTTGTATGAATGTCTATTCTGTGGTGAAGTCCCGAATTTTGTCTTTTATGCACGTAAAAATCGGCAGTTTTGAAAACGTATCCTAAAATGTCGTTGAGAGATTTCAATCAAAAGCAAAATACGAAAAGTGACATTATAGTGGAAGCTCTTCATCAGAAGATGAAATGTTACTTTGTAAGAAAATCAAAAATGTATAAAAACAGGGAGGACTTTGTTAACAAATACGATCATTTAGAATTTTTTAATAGATTTATGCTCGTATTCATAAACACTCGTTAAACGGTTCGTTATAATGTTTATCCAATAAAAACAGTCGACATTGAAAGAAAAATTGAAATTTTATTTGTCAAGTTTGATTCTATTTGTCAAAAATTATAACGAACCGTTTTAAAACTTTACGAGTGTTTGCTTTGTGAATATGGGCATTGGATTAACAAACCCACTGTTACAGTATTTTTAGAAAAAAATGAACCAATGATATCATTATATTTAAATAGGCAAGTTGTAAAGATATTTCATAATATTTCATTTTGTTGAATGTACATATATGTATATTTCGTTTTTAACTAATCGACATTTCTAGGCTGAACAGATATATGGCAAAACGCCTCCAAGTTTCATCCTACAAACAGTGATGCTTTGAATTTGATGCGTTAACATAAAATGAATGCACTTACTTTTTCTTCATTCGCCACTTTATTTGTAGTTTTATTTTCTATCATATTCTTCTCCTTTTCTTTTAATTGTAATAATCTCAATTCATCTTCGGAACTTAAGAGATCCTCATTTTAGCTTCTTCCCGCGAATTTCCTTATTCGTTATCAAATTCAAATTTTGCCACTTTGAATTTTTGACACAAATGACGCTGTTTTAGTTTTTCCAGCCAACAGATAATTGATTAAAGGACTCTTTACAAACTATTATGGAACAGAAGTAATTATAAAGTCGACTTTTAAAGTCACCTTTCGAAATAATAAGACTTTTTTGTGATATTGTGGAACCGGGTGTAAGCCTGAATAAAGGTGTTTCCTTATAATGCTGTATTATTAAAATGTATGTCGTTTAACGAAAAAATAACCAATGTCAATTTTTTTTACCAAAAAACACATTTTCATAAACAAATAAAATGAGGTCTTCCACTACAACAAAAATAGTAAAATGTACACTTTATTATACTTAGTGTTAATAAATAACTATTAAGATAAATATTTTTTTTAAAATAATTTGCGAGATATTTGAAATTTGTTATCAGTGACTTTGTGACGTGTTACGTCACATAGCCTACATAGAGTCTGGTGGTATAAAAAATAAAATACTTATTGCAATAATAACCAATGTAGACGACATGGTAAAGTCTCAAAGGGCACTAATATTAATTTAAATCATAATTAGTAACATTTGTAATTAACATTAATAGTGAAAAGTCAATTTTCACATAGAAGTACTGTCGATATTGTTAATATTATTAACTTTCGCTTTCAAAACAACAAAATGTTAACAGTGGTTGTTCTTGCATTAAGTCAGACAAATAAAAAAATAATAATTTTTTGGGCAAATTATAGTAAAATTTTTGAAAGAAGTCCGATCAAGGCCATCTACGAATTGCATCTATGAATTAAGATTTTATGCTGACAGCATAAAATCTTAATTCATAGATACAATTGGCAGATAGCCTTGATCGGACTTCTTTCAAAAATTTTACTGTACATATATTTTTTTAGATGTAAAGTTTAGGAAGTGAAAAACTTTCTCTAATAACAATGTACCTATTTTAAATGTATATTCAGTAAGTGTAATAAAGTCACGTCTTTTTAATTTTTAATTATATTCCTTTTCCTCTTATTTTTCCTGATACGGCCCTGTGGGCGGCTTGACTTATAGAGCGCCTACTGTGCATGTTTATAATATAAATTGATGGCACCCATAAAATCCTATAGCTGTATTCAAAATAAACTTTTCTTAATCATAATAAGCATTTTGAAAAGGTATTAATGATTTTAGCATAATCACATACTTGAGGCCTGCTGCGAAATTAGACCACCCCAGATGAGATCGCTCATCGCTCTGTATTTATTTAATTGAAACCGCCAGCCAGATTGCAGATTGCTTAAATTATGGCCATGTTCTCACTTTTTTCAGACATTTGTGGGATTATTTATTTTATTTTCCAAGCATCAAATATAGAGATGAACATAATAACATAATTTTAGCTCTACTTCTATATATCGAGATGTCGCAAAAACGCGTCCTGCATTGAGATCTTACGAACAATAAGGTAATATCTAAATTTATATGTCCTAAATAATGACATTATTTTGGATTTTAGGAATTAGATTTTAGGGTTTTGCAGGTGCACATTTTGCCGTGAAGTTAACGCATACTAATTAAACAAATCATGTTCGTTGCTATAATTTATACAGAACATCTAATTTACTATCAAAATATAGCTCCTTAGCTCCTATTTTGTGAAATATAATACAAACATTTATTCTGAAGTATCAAATTAAATCGAATTGTATAATTCATTTTTGTTGTTCTACAGTGTTACCATACAAACCAATGGATGTCATTAGTGCCATTAGGAGTTGTACTTATGTGAAAAAGACCTACATGATAAATGATAACAAAATGCGACATCGGACACAGCTATAGGAAGTCAGTTAATTTAGACATAAATTGCCCCATTAGAAGTCTATTTAAGTAGTGTATTGTTATTTAAAAAAAAATGTATATAGTGATGTCGCGAATTTCTCGAATTTTCGAGATGAGATTAACCTTATTCTCATCTCGATATTTCGAGACGAGACGAGAGTAATGCCCTCGAGATTCGCTCAAGACGAGTGTAGAAATTCAAGATCTCGATTGTATTATTTTTTTATATTACGTAAATATTTCTAATTAAAATATACAAAATAGCAAAATATTTGTCGGTATAAATAAATATTTTAATTGCCTCTTCATTTACATTCATATTTATTTATTAATTTTAGATTTATTGCGTTTTAGAAAAAAGAAAATGCTCAAAAGTGACATCTATGGTATAGGTACTCTTCACGCTAGCCTCAAGTGCCGCACAATACGAATAAATAATCATAATTACAAAAATTAAAGTACAAAACAGATTGCTATACCCAACAACGGGTACTATAGAGTACCTATTTTTACCTCCCGCTACCCTTGGTAAGGGAGGTATAGGGATCGTGCTAAAAATCACATATCGAGATTTTATTAAATGACCACGTTTTAAGGTCCCTAGAATCCAATTTTAACATTTTCACGATGATGTCTGTATGTGTGTGTGTGTGTGTGTGTGTGTGTGTGTGTGTGTGTGTGTGTGTGTGTGTGTACGAATTTTGTTTGCACTCTAACTCAAATACTATCATTCAGAAAATTCTGAAACCTTGTATTTCTACCCTATTCTAATAGAAATAGAAGTCATTAGATTTTGGTGTAAATCGGATAAACGGAAATGGTACTTTACTTGAAGTTCATAATGGTTTTTCTTCAAAAAATACCATTAAATGCCATTTTTTCGCATTTTATTCATTATGAAAATTATAGATTATTGAATTTTATACAGGTATACATTAATACTTTTTTTATATATTTTACAGATAAATTTAAAAATAATTTCCTTTCTTTAATCCCGAAGCCTACGATAAACACAATTCCTTTGTTACACAGTTTATTTTTCAAATGAATGTAACTGTCATTGTCAAAAAACTAATCACTTCAAATTAATAATAGTGACATATTAAATAATAAAGAAAATCGTAAATAAAGCAATAGTTATATGCAATGGAACATAATATAGTTTGAAGCATTACTAAATACGTAGGTATGTATTTAAATTAATAAAAATTAAATAGCGGGAGGTTTTGTGTTGGCCACATAAGATTTTTTACCTACAATTCAAACACTAGACTTAGTAAAATAATGTTTTAATCAGTGGTATCCGTTTATTAAATTCATGTTGTTTGTAATTTTAATTTATTTACTATTTCTAATTATAAATTCGAGACTCTCGAGTCGAGATCGAGAGGAAGTAAGAAAAAATATGACGAGACGAGATGCAGAGAAATCTCGAATTTTCGAGACGAGACGAGGGTACATTGTTTCTCGCCATATCTCGTCTCGCAGCATCACTAAATGTATATAAATATACAGGCGAAAATGAAAAGTACTCTATCGAATGGGTCTAAAAATATATCCCATTCTATTTAAAAAAAATTATAACTGTATACTAAAAGTGATTAAACAATATGTGTTTCTTTAAGTAGTTTTGTCAATTAATTCAGGATTTGTAAATTTATTATCTTCACCCAGTTATTAAAAATCATTAATTATCTTGTCTAATCAAAATGACAGTTGCTGAACATCTTCATCACACTCATTTGTTCCAAAGCCTCCTTAAATCATCAAAACACTCAAGAAATTCCTGAAGCAGATTAAATTCTGAAACAACTACAAGTCTCACTCATCAATTGTTCTCTAATCTCCTAAGTGACTAACTGACTATTCAAGTATCTCTAGGCATTCTATGGTCAAATAACAGTGTCTAGACTGTCATTTATTTACGCCATTTATCCGGGACAAAACAAACGTCAAATTGCTAAGATAGGGGATCGTCATCGTCATTTGTTCGTCTACCTGCAAATCGCTGTTTTCTTGGGAAAATACATCAGGTGGAAGTTATCGCCAATGTGACTGGCTTCGCTAATGGAGGATTGGGGCAGGTCTGTCTAATTTTATCTAACGGGTGGTCTGAAGGTTTCTTTATAGTTTCAAAATAAATTGATTTTTTGTACTACACCTGATATTAAATTGGGAGCGTATAATGGGTTTGTGATAATAAGGTATTAGTTCATTGTATAATTATATTAATTAATAATAGGTTTGCTAATATAAAATTATATCTGGGTGGCTTTTTAATTGCGTATTAGATATTATGACATCATTTGATTGACTATTATTTTCACGAACGTTTTACAAAGCATAAGACTCAAATATTTACTTTCATTTTACTGGTCCCGTGGCCGCGTGCCTAAGTGTCTGGTCGCGAACCTGGGGGAACCGGGTTCGATCCCGACAGACGCCAAATATTTCCAATTTTAAATGGCACAAAAGTGACCCCTGTGGTGCACTCTCCACACCAGCTATGAGTGCCCGTGAGGTAACGCCTGGTAAGCGCCCACACGGTAAAATATATCGTCATCATTACCGATGTCTACATTTTTTTGTTGTAGATACTGGCACACCCAGAAATGGGTAATATGCCGTGATGATATATTTATTTATTTTATTTATTCATTTTACTGGTACAGTAGTGGTTTCCTGATTAATTTATCATATCATAAATTACTAAATTTTGTTTATCGGAAATTACCGAATTTACTAGAAACTTCAGAAAATGCTCTTGTGTTTATTACGCGCAGTTACTTTTCTTTTAATTCTTAATAATTTTCAATTTTTTTCCCCAAAAAATTAATAATTCATCTTTTATTCATGTGTAAAACAAAAGAATGTAGACTTGTTGTATTTCATTGAAAAGCTTATAAAATAAGCAAATAGATGACTCTATGTTCAACATAGCTTGCCATTTAAAACATCATAAGTTTGTGTTATATCTCAAAAATGGGCCCATAAACCAATTTTTTAAAATATTTTTAAATGAAAGTTCGTTTAATTTTGAAGCAATTCATGGTATCAAAAAGTCATAATTGTTTTTTGTATAGCTGCATTTGATTTTTAAAGAAATCTATAGCTATCTTTCTCACACTAGTTTCTGTAGTAGGCTGCGCGAGAAAGATACCAATAGTATGACGTCATCTGTGGCCTGGAAATAAATTCAAATATCTCGCAAAGTAATTATTAAAAAAATGTTTTTTTTTATCTTAATCGTTATTTATTGAGTAGTACTTTAAGGATAAAGTGTACATTTTATTATTTTTTGTTATGGTTTATAGACCTATTATAATGTTTTTGAAAATCTAATTACGCCATTTTATTTTACCTAAACAAAGGTACAAATTTTGTTTAAACAATTTTTCTCTAACTACCATAATAAATAAATTATTAGATATTTTCGAAATGATCGAAAAACAAGTTTTTTCCTGTAGCTCAGAAACAAAAGAAAATCACAAATTCTCAAAAAGTTGATCCTGGAATGTGCAAACGATTTTGCTCTATCAGTAATATTCCCAAAGATACCCTAAAAAAACATCGAAAATGAAAAATATAAAATAATTCATTTTTTATTCCATCTAAACCTAAAGTAGATATGTATTGAATTCTTACTGGCCCAAGGTAAAAAAATATTTTTTTATTTGACCTTTTTTCAAAAAAGTTTGTGCACCCCTGCTCTACAGCGTGCGCAAGTCAGTTTTATCTCGTTTAGGGTTTTTTTATTATTAAAAATCTCGTTTTAATATTGTAACAAGATTTTTAATTAAACAATATTAATGTTGAGCTGACTTTATATCTCGTTCATTCGCAATTATCTCAAGAAATGTTTTTCTTTCCCAATGTATACTATTCTTGTACACGTGTATTTATCTTATATTGTTAGTTATCGCTGTGTATATAGACTCTTTATTACGGAGGATAAGATTTTCATTCTCTACGACCACCAACAATTATCTAATCAGCAAATCAACAACTAATTGATTAATCATTTCCTTGCAAACAATGCTCGCTAGCAAATAATGGAATTAATTACAGCTCATTCTGTGAGTAATATAAAAATCAAACTCGCAGCCAACAATTAGAGCTGGGCAGGTTGTAGTCAGGGTAGCCAACTGCACCACTCCTACCAACCTTCAAACATGTAATTACCCACGCAGGAAAGTTAAGTGAGGTTAGGAACAAAGCAGCGATGAAATGCAGCTGCAACGATGCACATTTTCATTTTCGCATTTATCAAACATTGAGATTTGTAATTTGAAGTGGTAATTTCGAGGTAGACAAGATTAAGGAACAGATTTATATGAATTCCAGTTAATAACTCGCTAAATACTGCAATCAATAATATCGTCAATTATTACCCCGACATGGTTTTATGTTGACAATAAAAAATGCTTATAATTGAGTGGTTGGTAATTTATATTATCTCTTATTCTTCTTCATATATTAATGCAGTAATTAATGGATTGCTAAAAAGTTTTTACAGATCAAATAATGTTGCACTGTAAGGGCTGATTTATGATGAATTTAATTTACGAATTTACAATTTATAATTTAGAATTTAAAATATAAACTCACCTAAAAAGTATACGATGGTTTATGAACGATTTACAAATTTAGAAATTTGAAATTTAGATTTGGAATATAACTATATTTTATATTTTCAAATGTAAATTTCAAATTCGACCAATCACAAGAGAGAACTATTAAACATGGCGGTAAGGTTTAACTTTGCTTCATCTGTCAACTTTCTTTTTTCTTTGTGAATTGTTGACATTTTGAACATGGAATCACATGAACAAATTGATATTTTGTATTTTGTTAATAATCAGTATTCGCGAACATCGTAATTTGTACGACAAAGCAAATAAATTGTACAAAAATAAAACGTTTGCGTAGTTTCAATGCAACAAGGAATGGCAAGGAATTAAATATATGTACACTCATACGAGTATATTTCAAGAATTGTTCATGATCTTATTTCACTTTCAGAAACAAACTATGATACTGCCCGTTAAGAAATCAATGTGTTCATAGGCCTAACCACGGCCTAACAGACCGACCATTTGCGATTTTTAAGTTTGTGTTTGTTTTATTTCTATACTATTCAAATCAACAATAGTAAAAGAAAGAAACATTCCTGATATTATTAAAGAATAATCTTGTTCATTAGGGTCTAACAAATTCACAGCTAAAATATATTTGTAACCTAAAATCTGAAGTGATAACTGGTGAAACGTCAAGTAACAAGCAGTGACAAGTCACGTGCCGGATGCTGATTGGTCAGATCCAGAATTTCAAAATCGAACATAAACCAGAGAGAAAATTGTAAATTGTAAATCAAAATTTCCAAATGTAAATTTATAAATTAAATTCATCATAAACCAGCCCTAAGGTATTGTAGTTCAGCACAGTCGACACACTGCCGTGCTGGTGCTGACCAAAATATTTTCATCTAAAATTATTTGTCGTATCTACACGTTCAAGGAAATATGTATTCTGCTATTTTGCACTAGGTTTAGAAGTCGAAAGTCCATATTTACAAGCATAAATCAAATGTTTTATTTAGTAACTCAAAGAAAATTGCTAAACAAAAAATCTGATGTGGCCAGCACATGACCTCCCGCCAATTCCATGTTTAAAAAAGAAATGAGCTTGAAGTAAAGTTTCTCTTCCGATTGATCGTTTGTAAACAAAATCTACTTTGTTGTTCCAATAAATAGAAAAGTTTGTAATACGAAATTTTGGATTACATTTTATTATGTTTTTCCTGAAAAATCTGTTAGAGCTTCAAATTAAGTACTACATCCGGTTTATAATATATAGTCAAAATCTAATATGTTGTTTCAAATTATATAAGAGTATTAAATACCTACCAACTTTGCGAAGTTTTGGATCATTAATATATTTTAAGGAAAAATCGTCACACACACATTATTGTCAAAATCATCACCAACTTCTCTAAAATGCAATCTGTGTAAATTCTTCGCCGTACATTATCCATTTCGTAAATGTGTAGTTGCAAACTATTATTAGACACTTTGAAATCACGGTCTTATTGAGAGCTGTTTGATATATAATGCTGCAAACATCAAACTTAAATCGAATTATCCTGTATATCTAATATTTATGTATGATAGAAAATATATTATTTTTACAAACCTTAATTTCATTAGAATCATATTTAAACTACTAAATTCTTCTTAACACGGTTTCATTATTAATTTTAATGAAAATTGCTTCGTGACAGTGACATTTGTGATTAAATATGTCAAATTTGTTATTAAGTATTGTTTTTGTTTGACGCAGAGGCAAAGTGATGTACAAAAATAAATTATTTTATAATATAATATAAAGTTAGTTACTAAATGCTATTATCGTAGAATTGAAGATTGTGCCATTATATTCAATTTGTATTGGTAAAAGCTGCTAAAAAATTATATTCAATGAATTTTTTACAAGAAAAACAGTTAAAAGCTTGTATAAATGATACTTCCGGTTATCCGATATGCACTAAAACCTAATGGGCTCTTCCCACATTAGTATAGAATGGGTATACAAAATTTGAAAATTTTCTGATTGATAGTATTTGAGTAATCGTGTCCACAAGATCCACACTCACACACAGACACACACTGGCACACATACATACCTACAGACATCATTGTAAAAATGTTAAAATCGGATTCTGGGGACATCAAAACGTGCTTATTCACTGAAATCTCTATATCCGATTTTTAGCACGATCCCTATACCTCCCTTACCTGGGGTAGCAGGAGGTAAAAGTCGTATGTACATTTTCTCATTAATTCTGAACTACATACCTACTTAATTTTCGTATTTAAGAAATAATTCTGTTTAATACTGTTTAACAACAAAAGGCTCAAATTTATTTGTAAAAAGTGCAAGAAATAAAAGAAGAAATCTGATGTGGTCAGCACATTATCTTCCGTCAATTTTGTATAAATCCCATATCAAAAGTTCCTTGGAAAATATTTTTTAAGTATATTCAGTAAAATTGTAACACGAACTTATACTATTTTCTACAAATTCCATACCGAAAGTTCCTTAGAAAAGATTCTATAAATCCAATAAAATTATAACACGAACATATACTATGTAAATTGCACATGACACTGACATCTGTCAATTAGATTTATTTGAAATATCAGCTGTTTCCAAGATTATAGCAAAGCTGGCTGATCTATGAAATGAAGAACTTGAGCGATAATCGACTGAGGAATGGATGAGGGTTCCCGAAGGAAGAATAATTCGGACAAGCAGTCTACAGTGAAATTATTTATTTCAAGCCAACGTTTCGACTAATACGTTAGTCTTCTTCAGGGCAAGATATTTTAGTCGCAACCATCCATGAAGAACAAATAAAATTATCACAGAGTTGATTGTTGTATTTTATAAAAAATGCCGATGGAACAAATATTAGGCCGTACACTTACATTTTTTTTTTGTTAAAATTCATGTTTTGTCGTTATTTAAATTATGGAAATGGGAACTTTGTAGTGAATTATGCAAATGTTGTCGGGCTGAAAATTACACCCTGGATGGAAGATTCCACGCAGCTTTTAATGTAAATAACTATAAACTAACTAGAACATTTCACCATAATCCATTACAAAACATGAGTGATATTATCTGCAATAAAGACTTAAATAAATATTTAAGTGGCGTTCCTTTTATTTACATCTGCAATCATTATTCAACATCCTAGTCTGCATTTGTTTTTCTTTATAATTCTTATCATTTAGTAAATATTTATAGACCATTTGTGTTGGTAAAAATTCCAGGATGATTATACCTATGAATTTGAATTTCGAAATAAATTATTATTCCTTCCTTACATACTTTGATTTTTTAAATGGAACATCCTGTATATTTTTACGGAATAAAATTCTAAATAAATTTCTCTTTACAACGATGTGTAACAAGTAAGGGTTTACCTTTAAATTACGTCTAATAAAGCAAATAGAAATACGACAAAAGTAGGCTGTGATATTCTATTGTTTATACCAGTAACTTGTCAGAGATTGCTACTTGATATTTAAATAAAAGTATTAATAATTTTGTAAATCGTCAATGCTAGTAATTCTATTACTTGCTAGGTTAGACATAATTTTATTCAAAGGAAAACCCCTCCGTAGCCAATGTTCATGTGTGACAGAAGTTACAGGTATAAACAATAGAATATCATAGCCTACTTTTATTATATTTCTATTTGCTTTATAGGATATAATTTAAAGGTAAATCCTTACTTGTTACATATCATTGTAAAGAGAAATTTATTAAGAATCTTACTCTGTCAAAATATACAGGTTGTTCCATTTAAAAAATTAAAGTTAAACATTTTTCCAAAAATTGGTAGGCTTTGGAAAAAAATTGTTTATGCTAAATTATAGATCAAGTTGTATTAAATAACTTTTGTATATAACTTTTTTTTTGTATCTTTAATATTTCAGAAGATATAAGCTGGACAATGAAAAATCAACCACCCTGTATAGCAGGATATATGCGACTAAAAAGCATATAGTAGAACTTTGTATTTCAGGCTAGACTCGCCGTCAAATAAGAATAGACTTTTTAATACTAGAAATTGCTTTATTCATTTAAAATAATAAAAAAATCTGTTGTGGCCAGCACAAGACCTTCCGTCAATTCGATGTATTTTGTCCAAATCCCATACCAAAAGGTCCTTAGAACAGATTCTATATAATATCATGTAAAATCGAACACGAACGCAAACTATTTTTTAAAATTCCATACCAAAAGTTCATTTGAAAAGGTTCTAAAAATCCAATAAAATTATAACATAAACTACACTAAGTAATGTCCTTCCATCTTCTCTTTGGCCTTTCTCTGCATGTCACTTGCGAGTAACAATATGACATACCAATTTTAGATCCTATACTTTCCATATTTGGTTTTACACTTGCAACTGACATCTGTCAATTAATTTTTTTTGAATAATTATGTCAGTTTTTTCCCTGATAAATAGCAAAGCTGACTAATTTTTGAAAATTAATTTCTTCATAATGCTTTAAATTTACATCTATTGAATATGAAGGAAAATGTATAATCAAACCGTATAGAGAAGAGAATTTTCTTTAATATATTATATAAAAAAAATGTCAAAAAATAATATTTAACTGCGTTTTTTTAAGAAAAACTGTTAAAAACTTCAAATAAGGGTACTTCCGGTGGATCAATTATAACCAAAATCTAATCAACTCTTCATATGGATGTACAGAAGAGGAATACGAAAGAATTATAATTTTTAGAATTGTAGTATTGGAGTTATCGTCGGAGAAAAATTTGTCACACACGGACACATATACACACACGCACACACGGACACACACACATACATACATACAGACATCATCTTAAAAATAGTAAATTTGTATTGTAGGGACCCTAAAACGTGCTTATTCATTAAAAACTCACCACCGAATTTTTTGACCAAATACAATACCTTCCTTACCTTAAGGTGACGGAAGGTAAAAATAAGCGCGGAGGACCTCATTATATTTCTCACAAAATCCTAGTTTTACTTCTTAAAGTTGTTTAATTTTGTCTAAGTTTTGTATACATTTTCGTCCTCAATGTTTCTTGGCCACTGGCCTTAGATGATACATCATAAAAACAATTTGGTCATCTTGTTAGTTACTCATTCTTCTCCAAACCTCAGTTTGAGTTTCGCTGTCTTTTCCTCTGTTACATGAGTCACCAGTCAGTGACTGGCGATCTTGATGTTATATCCTTTTTGCTCGAGTTCAGATCGGCGGCATTTCATGTTTACATCATGTAAATGAAGTGCGCTAAATTGGTTCATGTTGTATGGCACTGTGTTGTCGATGTTGCTGTCGCTGTCCGTCTGCTGACATACTGGATAACTACCACACTACTAAAGTAGTTTCAGCGTTACTTTACTAGAGCATGTTTTACCATTTTTAGAAGGTGGAACAACCACAACTAGATGATTTATTTATTTACATCAGAAATTAATTAGAAGAACATTAATGGTTTCTAATTCGAACTCAGGGTTTAAACTAGGAAATTAATGAAACAGCAAAAAAGGTATTCTAAAAATCTGTTGTGGCCAGCACAATACCTCTCGCCATTTCCATATTAGGCTACATAAGTATTGTATTTAACATGTTTAGTACACACAAAAAATTCTAATAGGGTCATGCCAAAAAAAAATGTTGCTAATATTTTTATAAAAATAGAATCTATGACACTTATTATCCACATTGCAACATAGAACATCCCAAAATATAATACTTTTCATTCATAATTTACTTAAAAGATATTCGCGCTACGATTTTCTGTGACGTCATGTATCGGCTACTCACACAACGACACTAGTCACACGTACATGAAGGTCACAATGTCACAAACTTTAAAGTTAAACGTCAGATCAGAGTAAACTAGCCAAATATTTATAAAGCTGTTAAGAGGAAAAGTGCGCTCTATTCAATCTTTTTTGTTTCATAAAGATTTAATTATCTCATTAGAGAAATATTATTTGTAATTGTAGGTTTGTGTGCTTGATATATAATTTAATACATAAAAGTGCAATAATTGTATATTTATAATGATAATAATGATAAAACATGGTGAAGAAGAACTGTGCAGTTCCAACTTGTGGAAACAATTTATTAAAAAACCCAAAAAAATGCACACAAATGGCGAAAAAAAAAATAAATATATCATCACGGCATATTACCCATTTCTGGGTGTGCCATTATCTACAACACATGTAGACATCGGTAATGATAATGATGACGATATATTTTACCGTGTGGGCGCTTACCAGGCGTCACCTCACGGGCACTCATAGCTGGCGTGGAGAGTGCACCGCAGGGGTCACTTTTGTGCCATTTAAAATTTGAAATATTTTGCATCAGTCGGGATCGAACCCGGTTCCCCCAGGTTCGCGACCAAATGGCGTGAAAATATTATCTACATAATACTGTGACCGGTAGACTTTCAGGAAAAAAATAAAACAGAAAATGTGGCATGACCCCATTACATCTATTCTTTACATATTTTTATATTTTTCTACTCAATCTATGATCAAGATTCCTCCTACTCTTCTAAATGTTCGAGATTCTTCCAATTTATTGACCAGATTGGCGGTATTTCTAAAGGGTATATGATGAAACACATGTATAGCAAGCACGTGTTTAGTTGACACTGATACTGTGCACATTTTGGCTTATAAATGAATCCCCTTTCTTTTTATACCAATTTTAAAAGTTGACGGAGTCTTTTCCTCGTTATGATAATAGCATATTATAATTACTATTACATTTCGACTTGTCCAAGTATGAATTTTAGGTTCTCTGCATTCAAGGTTAGTGTTAACTTAACGTGCAGCAGCTATATCTATAATTATAAATATTTAATTAATGATAAAATAAGAATTATTAAATGTACTTCCTAGAAAAAGCTGTCAAGAATGTTTCTGGATTTTTGACACTGTGTTATCTGTCAATTACAAACTTTTTAATTTTTAAACAGGTTTGCATGGAATTTTTTGGGCTGTCAGATTCATTACAACAGATTATTTTATATATTTATATTTCTCTATCTCTAAATGAGGAAGTTTTATGTATTTTACCTATCATTTCAAATATTTAATTAATAAAACAATAAGAAAGATTAAATATACTCCCCAGAAAAAACTATCAGAATGTCATTAAAACTGTTGTTTTTTGACACTGACATGTGTCATTTAAAAACTATGTTATACACATTGGAATTTGTGAACTTGTTTCCTTAGTGCTTAGTGCCTCTGCGTTTAAATTACTCTACATATTATAGTGTCTTTATCTCTAAATCTATACAAGATATAACAAAAATTTCCAAAAAATAAAAATTTATATTTAGAAGAATTTTTATCAGAAACTACTACTCCCGGTTGTTCAATTGTTACCAAAACCTTTTCAGCTCTTCCCAGGAATGTCAGATTGAAGAATCCATAGTTAAACAATTCTTAAGTCTTATGGTTTTTGAGGAATCGTGTCTACAACATCCAGACATACACACATACACACATCCACACACACACACACACACACACACACACACACAGACATCATTTTAAAAATGTTATAATCGGATTCTAGGGACCTTAAATTGTACTTATTCACTGAAATCTAGATATGCGAATTTTAGCATGAATCCAATACCTCTCTTAGCGAGAGGTAAAAATAGTACCTATCTAGAAGATTTAGAAAAAAAACTACTACTTCCGGTTGTCCAATTACTAGCAAAACCTAATCAGCTCTTCTCATTAATGTCAGATTGAGGAAATACACACTCTCACACACTCACATACACACACACTCACAGAGACAGAGAGACATCATTGTAAAAACGTTAAAATTAGATTGTAGGGTTCTTAAAACGTGCTTATTCATTAAAATCTGGATATGCGATTTTTAGCATGAATCCTCTTAGCGAGAGGTAAAAATTGAAATGGCGAGAGGTAATGTGCTGACAACATAACACTTTTACATTAGGAAAGACTTGATTCATTTTCTCGTTAACATAAAATTTAAAAGGAATTTGAAATTCAATTACCTATGCCTATAGATCAATGAGCTATAATGCAATACTACTATTATTAATACTAGATGTGAATTTAAAATGCGCAGAATAATATTGATTGTTGTGAACGTGAAGCAATGTGTCCCAAACTAATTTTAAATTAAGCTTATTTTTTTCTGTTCGGCGCAGTTGTTCCATGGCTAATATAAGGCGTACACTTGTCCGGCGTGTTCAAATAAATTTTGTTGTCGCGTTTCGGTATTCTTGCTCTGTTTCACAATTCATCTGTTTCTTATAAAATAATGAATGAAACATCTGCTTGCAGGCGACTGTCTAGTATTTTTAGTCCTGGATTTAAATTAGTTTATCTTTGATGTTAAAAATGTAGCAGTTGTTGAGTATTTTTCTCTCGTTTTATATTTAATGAGCAACAGATTGTGTAGCGAATTTATACCCCATGATCCAATATGAATTTTTCATATGAAACTCATAAATAATAAAACTAGATTTTGGAAGGATGTCAAGAATACTATGATCCTTTTGACAAAAAATGTAATAACTAAGAATAACGTGACAATTTTTCTATTCTTCGCACGTAATTTGAGATGTTTATTATTAACATAAATGTCATTGCGAAATCGATTTGTTCTAGTTTCATATGTATGTCTACATTTTATTTAAATTTTTGACTTCAAATTGGGGTACACGTCATATTCAAATTTATTTATTTATTATTTATTTATTTATTTTACAATTTTGGCTTCTCAACAGGAAATATTTCCCAATAACAGAGAGGCACTAGACCAATTAACAAAAAACTGTGTACAAAGCAATAATAATAACAAGTAAATGAAATATACAAAATATAAACCTATACTAATTATTAACCCTAACCCAATACGAAAATTTTTATTTGATCTACTTAAATTAAAATTTAATCAGTCTTTTAAAGCTACATAATGTATCACAAAATAAATCCGGCATTCTTCCACTACAATACAAATTATTGCATAGATAAGAAAGGCGGACAATCGGCGAATTCATAGTTGAATTTGTTCTACAATAATTCACTGAGAAAAGACGTATATGTCTGCTGGGATACTTAGGTACGTGAAAGTTAAACGAACTAATTAAACATGGGGATAATATGACATTATTAAATAATTTATACATAAAACATAAGTCATTTAACTGCCTTCTATTTTCTAGAGATAGTAAGTTTGGTCTGTGCGTGGGAAATTTTTTAAACAATATTTTAAAAAATTTATTTTGAATACTTTCTATTCGGTCGATATAAATTTGATATTGAGGATTCCAACACACAGAAGCAAATTCTAACTGACTACGGACTAGAGTAATATAAAGCGTAACAAATGTACAGGATGCTTAAAGTTCGAGCTAGAACGAATTAAGAATCATAACATCTTATAAGCTTTTTTAACAATTTTATCAATGTGCACCTCGAATAATAGTTTGTTATCAAGACTAACTCCCAGATCTTTGACAATGTTTACCTTATTGATTAATGAATTTTCTATTTTATAGTCATAGTGAATCATGTTTCTATTTCTAGTAAATTTTATAAAGGAACATTTTTCAATGTTAAGCTCTAATTTCATGTGTTTAGTGTAGTTCACAAATTTGTCAGTCACAGACATTTTCAACTGTATGGTAAATCTTTAAATCATCTGCATATAACTGAATATTTGCAAAATTAAAGCAAGTATTTATATTATTTATAAAAATTATGAAAAGAAGAGGACCAAGATGAGACCCTTGAGGGACTCCAGAGGTAACAAGTGCATCTTCAGAAGAGAAACCATTTACTATAACCCGCTGCCTTCTATTGGTAAGATAAGAAATAAACCATGACAAATACTGTGAAAGAGTTAAAAATATATTTATGCAACAAGTGTGTTAAGTCTGGTTTATGTAAGATATAAACTTATGCATTTATCTTAGCATTAGCATTAAACTTTATATTACGCTGTCCGGTTCATGTACATCTTAGAGCAAACCAAAAAGAGCAGGTCGGTAATGTCACTTTATGTAAAATCAACACGTCCTTTTTATCATAAATATATCTACATTGTTGAATTAACTGTATTAAGGTAATTGGACATCTATTTCAATGACACTCATTTTTAGTCAAGACAATGTGACAGAAATATTCAAAAATAACAAAATGATGACAAATGTCAAATTGACAGTAGTAAATATCTCCAGAATCAAGCTGTCGTCGCCGTCCAAGAAACATATACTCTTCTGAATGGTCGGCATTAGCATTATGACTTAATATTTAGAAATTGTCTAAATCTAGAGTTACGGCATAATGCTAAGATTAAGGTTATAGCTACATGTACCGCAGCACGCATTTGTCTAAACTTGAATTATTAATACAAATTCATAATGCTAATGCTAAATCAAATTCTTAAGTTTACAGTTTACATAAACCAGCCTTAAAGTAGTACTTTCTTGGTCGAGTGCGATGTTCGGAAATTATAGAAGGAGATAAAAAAAACACACTGTTACACACTTGTTGCATAATGTATACAACATTTTTGCTACAACCAAAATGTAAGTGCTGTTTTTCAAAATACTGAGTGTACCGACATCTTCAGATATTTGTTAGTGCTCGTCATAATATTTTTATCCATATATCGTCGTTATCAAAATCTTATTTCTTATTAATTAATAGTTATGTAATTAATAATAATAATAATAATAACAATAATTTATTTAGGCCCCAAAAAAAGAAACATACAGAAATATGTATAAACCAAGTCAATAATAGATATGTATATAAATATAAGCATGTAGTTTAAAGTTACACAAGAAAAAAGAAGAAAAGAAAAATTTCAAAATTGATTTTCCATGAATTATTGTATACTATAAAAAGCATTTTTTAAAAGATAATCTTTAATGTTTTTTTAAAATTTATTTATGGGTAACATACATATAGGTTCCGTAAGATTATTGAACAAAGTACACCCAATATTTGATGGCAGGTTTCTTGATATTTCTAGTTTTATATTCTTTGAGCGTATATTGTTTCTATTTCTGGTATTATAATTGTGAAAATCACTGTTTTTATTTAATTCATTAATATTTTCTTTCATATGAAGCAAGGTGTAATAAATAAAGATACCAGGTAAAGTTAATATTTTCTCAGAAATAAGTAAATTTCTCCAAGAATGTCTGCTGTGTACTTTATTCAATATTCTTAGTGATTGCTTCTGTAGTTTAAATATTCTTTCGGCATGAGATGAATTTCCCCATAATATAGCACCATACGCGAGTTTGTGTGTTAATGATAGTGATTAATGATTGAGACATTTTAAAGCGTTAATTGTTGAGATCATTAAGAGCTAATTAACACACCTTTTAGATACAATATTTTTCCGTTCACCGTATCTTACTGAATTTGAAAAAGGAAAAACTAATTTCATTCCATGACAAAATTTTTTTGACACAAGTTTTGACAATTGTTCAACAATATTATGCGGTATCTATGGTTACGCAATAAAATAGGTTACTAATAAAATCATGCATTAATGGAAGTAATTAATGAATGATGTTCTATACATTAACATAGCTTATTAATAAACGGTCCAGGGAATAGTATATTACATCCGAGGTGGAAGATGTTTCATTATTGCCGAGGGCTCATGTATATTACCAAAAGGCGAAGCCTTGAGGTGATATAAAGCGCGAGCCTGTGATGACACTCCCAACAAGGTTATGTATACTATTTTATTCACAATTATCCTCATTTTTAATGAGTTATAACCTTTAATTTTATTAATATTTTTGACAGCTCTCTTAAAATTCATTTTAGCCTACTTTATTATAAGGATCTAAGACAATTTTGATAGACAACTTCTACATACATATAAATATTTCCAATCCAAGAGATGGGAGTGAAATCTTTTATTTCCAACCCAAGAGATTGTCATTAAAATTAGGAATGATGCATTTCCCAACCTCCAAAAGGTTAGGAATTTGTATATTACTATAAAGATTGTACATAAAAAAATTACAACCTACTTGTATTTAATTTGTTCTTGGATTTTCTGGTTTCAAAAAGTACTAGTTTATTTGATCTTTTTTACGATCATAGATTATAGTTTTTAGATCTAGATTCATATCAAGATCTGAATACATAAAAGGATCTAGATCAGATCAAAAACCATACTAAATTAACTAGAGATTAGTGATTTAAATCAAATGATCTAGATCAGACACAACACTGTTTATTTATATGTATAAATATTCAAGAAATGTGGAATATTTTTGGAAACATTGTTTATTTATTGTTGTTTAAGATTTGTATCTTATTTGGAATGCGATATCTGATAACTTAAGTAAATGAAAAATGACATCTGTTATGAATGACATGGAATGCAGTTAAAGTAAATGGCCATATTTACAATGATATATTTCAATGTAATTAAAGTGTTAATTACTGCTAATTATAACAGTGGCGTTCTAATAAATAACAGATGAAAGTATTTAATTGACATTAAAAAAAAGTAAAGTATTTATTACTTCATATGACTGATTTGAAAACGGTTACAACTTTATTATTCGGATTGGAATAAGGTAAAACATGGGTTTTAGAGCAGCTTGACTAGTAAGGAATTGAATTTTATTATACCCTTAATTGGTATGTGAGTTGTGAAAGAATTTCGGAGCCTTTTAAGGTAGCGGGTTTCGAATCCCAAAAAGACATCATCAGCATTATGGGACGAAGCAAAACCACGCACTAACCAATTTAACCAGGTTCATCTTCCTACGGATGCAATGCACCGAGAAGCTAAGATCAGTGCTTCTCAACAGAACCAAAGAAGAACAATAAATTGAATATTTATTTTAGTTTGTACGAAAGTAGATATGAAAAAGATAAATTTGTTTTATGAAATTTGTACAAAAACTAAAAAATATATTACGAGTAGATCTGTGACACTATTGCAGAAGTAGTGTCTAGCTAATAATTTTATTGTTAAAAATATACTTTATATAATTCGTTTAAAAATAATAGAGTTAATTAAAAACTTACCGAAATCTCGGGAACAGCAATTGATCTGAAACAACATAAAATGAATATAATATATATCTAAACTAAGTAATCTATCTACAAAATTTTACTTTTTTATACTATCTAATTTCTAATAGTATGGTTCATGGCTGATAACTATGTCTCCACTATAGTTGTCATTCTTTTGAGATTATGATATACGTATAGAATATCTAAATATAGAAGGTAAGATTATCATTATGTTAATTTATTTAAATAGATTTTATACAAATTGATACATATATTTATGCACAAGAATTGCTTATTTTAGTTTGACATATCAATTGAAGCTTTTAAATCTAACAAGATTTAAGTGTCACTTTTATGTTATAATCATTTGAAAAACATGTTCTGCAGGAAACGATACCTACGTCGGTACCTTCTCCATTTATTAATATTCTCATAGGAGGTGTACATTTTATTGGAATATGTGTTTACTTAGCATATTCCGAGTCATATTCATACATGCCTAGTCAATTATTTTAGCACTTTTAAATAAAACTAAATTTACTTTGGGCTTAATATTTCGAACCCCAGAAAGTATACTGGTGTCCAGGGTAACTATAGGGACCAGTTGCATAAAACGGTCTTAGCTGATCATTCATTGGACTATATCATTCGTTAAATTATAAACCAGCGATTATTATTAAGTAACCATGATGAACGAATATACGAACTTTTGTATATTCAAATGTACGTACCTTCGTACGAGTATATTCACTTGTAGGTGCGTTTGATTATTTTGTTGTCAATGTCATTTTGAATTCTATTTACGGAACGTATAGAGAACGATCTTTTTTTTTCAAACACCCTATCTACTTCATAAATGAATCTGTGTAGTTTGACTTTGAGGAGAAAAATCATGCTCTTTTACCTCCCGCTACCCTTGGTAAGGGAGGTATAGGGATCATGCGAAAAATCACATATCGAGATTTTAGTAAATGGCCACGTTCTAAGGTCCCTAAAATCTAAATTTAACATTTTCACGATGATGTCTGTATGTGTGTGTGTGTGTGTGTGTGTGTGTGTGTGTGTGTGTGTTTGTGTGTGTATGTGTATGGATTTTGTTAACGCTCCAACTCAAATACTATCATTCAGAAAATTCTGAAACCTTGTATTTCTACCCTATTCTAATACGGAAAGACATCATTAGATATTGATGTAAATCGGATAACCGGAAATGACACTTTACCTGAAGCTTATAATGGTTTTTCTTCAAAAAATACTATTAAATGCCATTTTTTGTCATAATGAAAAATAAAGATTATAGAATTTTGTACAGGAATACATTAATACTTTTTCTATATATTTTACAGATAAATTTAAAAATCATTTAAAAAAAAAATCCCGAAGCCTAAGATAAACACATTTCCTTTGTTACACAGTTCATATTTCAAATGAATGTAACTACAGGTGGATGTCACTGTCAAAAAACTAATCACTTCAAAGTAATAATAGTGACATTTTAAAAAGAAAATATTAAATAAAGAAATAGTTATATGCAGTTTGCAACATTAGTAAATACGGAGGTATGTATTTAAATTAATAAATATTAAATAGCGGGAGGTTTTATGTTGGCCACATCAGATTTTTACTGCACCGAAACGAATAATTAAACGCACCTATTGTTTGACAGCAAAGCCTTATTAATTAATATTTAAAAAGATAGGTTATGTGGCGTACAGTTTGACGTTTTATGCAGAAGAAATTAGACTACAGGCCTAAGTGAAATTTGCTGTTTACTTTTTAATTTTAATTAGTCATGATATAGTCTACCTGTATATGTAGGTATACAACGTGACAATAGAAAATTCTCGACATATTCCTCAAGTTGCCTTTTGGAAATAACACTCGACCTTTGGTCTCATGATGTTTCCTGACAACACGTTTCCTATTATCAAGAATTTTCAATCGTCTTGTTGTATAACATATGAAAATAAGCCTAGTCAAAGTTAACAAAGTGATTAAAGTTAACAATGTTTCATGAAATTGGGCCTAGGGATCTCGAAAAAGAGAACTGTGAGAGATACCAAGTCGTTAATTTAGATAAAAGTCCCAAAACGCGTAACAATATATTTAAACAAGTTATTTGTGTGTCATTGTAACCATTTCCTTGCGTATCTTCATGTGTAAAAGTTTGTTGTGCTCTGTTTATTTACCTTTCATCAAATCACCATTCCCTTATAGGCCGGCGCTAATAACCTCATCCAAACTTCAAACAAACAGTCCTACGCACCCCTTTTATATCACCCTGACTTCTACACTTCAGTTTCTCAACCCATCTGCTTCGAAAAATCACAAAAATACCCTTTCATTTACACATTAACCCTCCGCCGCCATATTGCTTACAACCTGTCATCGTAAACTCCTCGCAATGCAAAACAGGCACAGGAGATGGCGGGCGAATCGCGCAATTAAATCAAGAATTATCATCAGCTGTGTCCTGCTGAGATGTTTACTAGGCACCCACACAAGAGAGAGTGAGATGGAGAATGGAGAAAGATGGATTATTGACCGGTCGGTGGACGACTAGACGTGACGTCATACATGAAGTAAGGTTATGGTAATTAAAATATGAATGGTAATTAATGTGTACTGTTCCTATACAGATGTAGAGTCATTAAGGACAAGGAGATGCCGTTTTGAATAGTAATTGCGCACTGAATTCTTTAAAATTTAATGTAGCTAGTATAGTATAAATCACCAGACAGAACCCGAGGGATTGTAATAAACCGATTAAATATAAAAATACAAAAGAGCATTTCAACGCGGATACTGCAATTGCTGGATGTTTTCCAGAATACTTCAAATACCCAGGGTCGGATTCAAGGAAAAATTATTCTTGTTTTTACAATATATGTCAGCGATCATCAATCATTACAGATACATGCACGTAACGATAGTTCAAGTACTGAATTAGAAGGGTATTTTTTTTTATTCAATTTTGATGTTTTAAACTATCATTATTAACTCCATAGCAACAACTATAAGTAACACAAGTGAATTAATAGTTATTTATGCAAAAGGTTAAAAAGTATATTCTTATTTCATGAATAGGAAAGTTTGACCAAACGAGCCGCAGGCGAGTTCGTCAAATCCAATGAGTGAAATGACACTTTTTACTCGAGTTGCATATAAATTTTTTTTATGTCTTACTCGTAAGTTATTATTTTATAACAACCTCAACATTAGGTCCGTTATTGAGTAAATAATGCCCTAGGGCGTATTAAGTTGCTATGGTAATGTTGACAAATAACTGAGGTTAATAATACTGATACTAACATAAAGTGCAGTTAAGGTTAAGAAGCATTGTGAATTGTAGTTGTTAATAATCATATTTCATCACAAATACAAACCAGCATACTTCTTATTCTTAGCAATAACATTGCTCGTCCATATTGACAGAAAAATATCACAAGAAATATATTTTTTGTTTGAAAAAATGCTTTGTTTACAGAAACAAAATATTACCTAGATACCGCATTCACAGGCTACTTTGTAAGTTGTATTAAAATTTTGTAAATTATTATTTTTATTTGATAAATTCTAGTCAGACAAAATGTTTATTAAGAATTTCTAGTAAGACATAAAACGTTGAAGGCACCACGGGTGTTAAACGACAAAAATGCCTGAGGTCAACAGTGTACTGTCAAGGGCCTTTGGCCCAAGGCGAGTACGTTGACCGAAGGCATTATTGTCCTTATAACAACCCTTGGTACCTTAATTACTATTACGTCTGCAATAAAAGTGCCGTAACGTTTCATTATTTCACTCCGTGGCGTTAAAAAAGTGCACTTTTTTTCACACTTTTATTGTGCGATATTGATAAATTCATTTTAATGAAAAAAAGTGTACTTTTTTTAACAGACGTAAAAAAAAATTTAAATCACTCTCACAAAATTTGAACTCACTCTGTAACAAATAATCATTAAAATAACATCATGCACAGAACAATAAGTATACAAGTTAGATCACCCATTCCCATAGGAACCGCTGATCTCGGCACGTTTCCAAACCTCATATTTATCTTTACTTTCTCATAGGATAAGAACTCATGTAGTATAAAACTCTTGTCTTGACTTTATGTCGAGTTTAGTTATAGTAGAGAGACTGCGTTGTGTCACTTTGAATTAATTAATTGTATCTTGAATAATAATATTTTTGTTGTAATCACTTATAAATATTTTTTTTTAATAAACGTCAATAACGTTTACTTAACTTACATATTCGTATAAATATATTATTCAATTATGTACTTCAGTGTAAGAACATATGTTTATTGTATTGTAATGTATGTTACATGCTTCATTACATCTTTTTATAGTAATGTATTAATTACTATATAAGTATATAATTCTTGCACCTGACACAACTATTAAGTAGAAAATACCGTTGTGTCTGAGTGATTCGAAATCGTAACCCAGTAAAAGTTACCAGACCTATTACAGAGACATTAGGGAGATATTTTATATATTTCACCAATAAAATGCACGTTAAGTTGATAATAAAATCGGTGAAATTTCTTGTAATATTTTATTATTATATACATGCAGTGATAGTCAATAAAGTAGAGCCATCAGTTTAAAATATAAAAGTTAGATGTTTTATAATATAATATATAATATTATAAAATTATTCAATGAGATATTTTAAACTGTTTTTAATATTACAATTTATATAAAATTTCAAAGTGCATGTAGTATTAATGCAAATGCTTATTTCTGTCATTTCTTTTGGAACTGGCAAGTTTCATTTGGACAAATATATAAAGGACCTATTCAATTCTTGCTTAGCTTCAGAATTATAATAAAAAAATTCAAAGTAGTGCACACTTTGTATTTGGGAAGATAAGAATAAATTTTCACAAAAGACAATATATAAACAATAAGATATTCTTTCATATTGATCATTACATAAAATGTCAGAAAATGACATTTAACTGCGTTTTTTGAAGAAAAACTGTTAAAAACTTCAAATAAGGGAACTTCCAGTTGATCAATTATAACCAAAATCAAATCAACTCTTCATATGGATGTAAAGAAAAGGAATACGAAAGAATTATAATTTTTACAATTGTAGTATTGGAGTTATCGTGAGAGAAATTTTTATCATACACACAGACTCACACACATACAGACATCTTCATAAAACTACTAAAATCTTATTCTAGGGACCATAAAACGTACTTATTGACCAAAGACAATTCCTTCCTTACATAAAGGTGACAGAAAGTAAAAATAGAAAAAATGGTACGTGGAAAATATTGCATATCCGAAGCGGCGATATTAATATTAAGAAAACTGGGAAAATCTCAACGTACAATTGAAAAAATTGTAGGATGTTCAAGAAAACTAGTTGAGAATGCCTTCAAATTTAAATATAAACGAGAAAGTCGTGGTACAAACAGTAAAACATAAAACATGGGTCAAAATTCATAAACGAATTGTTCGCTTTTCGAAAATGGATGCGTTAAAATCTTCTATAAAATGAACTAAATTTACCAGTAAGTGGAAGAAAAGTCAGAAGAAGATTACAAGAAAATAATTTGCATGGTGTTTCGCTTGGAAAAGGTTGTGTCAATAACAACGACTGTAAATTGGAATTTTCGCTCCTAGGAGGAAGGTTAAGGTCTACATTTTTAGGATGACGCAATCCAAAAGTGACGCTTTGGCTTCCCTAACTCACCCTAACACACACACACACACACCCTCACACACACACACACACACGCACATATACAGGGTGTAAATTTTAAAACGGGTCATAGGGCTATAACATAGAAAAACAGTTTTTTCGACGCCAAAAGTTTTTATATTAATTTATTGAAAAAAGAATATTATAAAGAAAAAAATTACGAATTTTTTGATATCAAATACATTACATTTCTGTTTCATATTAAGCCAGAAATTAAATTTAAAACTTTACACAATTAAGGAAAAATATCTTTAGCCGGAAACTGATAGAACAAAACAAAACAATTGTTGACTTAAGACATTATTTGTTAAATTATTATTATTTTCGTTTTATTAAGAATAAATCGTGGATAATTTGTCTCATGAAGAAAAATTACAAATTATTAAATGGTTTTAATTGTTTCCTTAAAGTTTGCAGTTTTTCTCGTTTCTTATAACTTATTTCTTATTACATGTACGAGGTGTGTTCAAAAACTATCGCGAATTTTGAATTTTCGCGGGTTACGTATATTCGAATTTCGATCTTTTTGTGGCTTTATGTTGGTACTCATGTCTCTCACTTATGTCGACAAGCTCGGCCATTTTGAATGTTCACTTAATTGTTGACAGCTGCTTTGCTTGCACGTGTTTTGGATCGTCTTCGATTTTAACCTATTCAAAAAAATGGAACAAAGAACCTGTATCAAATTTTGTGTGAAAAACGAAATTAAGTGCGCGGATGCATTCCGAATGTTGACTGTGGCATACGGAGAAGCTACCTTGGACCAAAGCAACGTTTATCGGTGGTACAAAATGTTCTCAGAAGGCCGAGAAGATGTGAACGACGAAAAGCGTGCCGGACGCCCGAGCACTTCAACAACAGACGAAAAAATTAATGAAGTGGAGAAAATGATATTGGCCAATCGTCGAATCACCGTTAGAGAAGTTGCTGAGGACCTAAACATATCGATTGGCTCGTGCCATTCGATTTTTATCAATGATTTGGGCATGAGACGGGTCGCCGCGAAATTTGTACCAAAATTGCTCAATTGCTCGTTGCTTGTGCGCGACTTTTTAGCCAAAAACAACACACTAATGATGCCGCAGCCACCGTATTCCCCAGATCTGGCCCCCTGTGACTTTTTCTTGTTCCCTAAACTGAAGAGGCCCATGAAAGGACGACGTTACGCTACGCTTGACGAGATAAAGACGGCATCGAAGGCGGAGCTGAACAAGATAAAAAAAAATGATTTTTTGAAGTGCTTTGAAGATTGGAAAAACCGTTGGCACAAGTGTATAATATCTCATGGGGATTACTTTGAAGGGGACAAAATAGATATTCATGAATAAATAAATAATTTTTGAAAAAACACAAAATTCGCGATATTTTTTGAACACACCTCGTAGATAATCTTAATTTGTAAATATCTATTACAATAAATAATAAATGTTTCTTAAATAAATATCCTAGTGTTTGCGTTATTTTGTATTAGTTCTTAATTGTCCCCTATCAGGTTAGTAAAAATGACAATGTTTTGTTACTGTCAGTTTCATGGCTAATGATATTTTTTCTTAATTGTACAAATTTTTAAATTTATTTTCTGGCTTTACATGAAACAGAAATGTAATGTAATTAAAAAATTCGTATTTTTTTATTTTTTTACCAAAATCTCGACATACGATCCCTATCCCTATACCTCCCTTACCAAGGGCAGCGGGAAATAAAAATAGATGTTTCAACTTAACACAATTTATAACTTTCGAAAAACACATGACAGATGTCAACAATCAGCATTCGATATTGAATATGGCGGCAGAAGAAGGAAATTATAGTTCCACAAAAGCGGCGTTTCGTTAACTAACTTTGCCAATAGGATGCAAAAAGTTTAATTTAAATGTAATTTTCTTCGAAAAATATATGCATGTACACACAACTTAATAACAAAATGCACCTTTTCACAACCAATAATTACATTTCAAGATATTGCTAGTAGTATTTGTTATTCCCATACATAAAAACTCATAAAGTGTGATTGTAAATTCTTAATGAGTTAGTATCGTTCAGGTGTACAATGTTTGTATTGTGTAGAAAGCTATCACGCATCTTAGGTTAGTTTCATTTCATGGCAACGCCTTGACATTTTTCCTGTGTGATTCAGGCGTTTGTGTCACAGTGCAGGCGCCAGCAAAATACAACGACCACTTAATCACACGTGTGTATCAAATAAATTAATGAGTAAGAGAAATAATTTTCATTTTTGTCACGTTTCTATTTGAGTAACACAAAACTATTAGACTACACACAAGGTATTTTGGTAATGAATCTTATATGATTGATTTGCATACGCCAATGTGATTATTTTAAAGGTTTTGGTGTTACTAAGTGTGGCAATGGTTAGCAACAAATTGATTTGTGTAATATAAGGCTAGTTTTTAAAGGTTTCATTTTTATATGCCGCTTATTCTAAAAAGTACAGGTAGGTATAGGCTTCTGATTTAAAATGAGTGAACCAATAATAAACTTTAACTGTTTGTTTGGGAGGTCATTTAAACATAGGTTCTATTCCTGTTAGTTAAAAATCAAAGTTTTATAAATAACAATTAATTTTCAAATATAATATAAATATAAATAAATAATCATCACACCTTATTACCCATTTCAAGTAGTGTTTGAAATACCGGTAGATTCAAAAGACCACGTGGTTCACCCGAATTTCAGTAGATACGGGTGGGAGTTGATTCTTCACTCATAAGACCTGTAAGACTCATAAGACCCATAAGAACCGAAAGATCCATAAGACCCAAAAGAACCGTATGACCCATAAGACGCTTTATTAGAGATGCACTCGATTTCGAGCTTTGGCCCGGCCCGGCCCGAAGCCCGCCCCGATTTCGAGTCGATCATCGAGCCGGGCTAAAGATATTTTTTATCGGGCCGAATCGGGCTAATCATTTTCAAAAATCGAGGCGAGTCGGACTTTTGATTTTGGCCCGGCCCGAAAATTCGAGCTTTTCGGGCCAGCCCGAAAAATCTTATAGTTCATTGAAATGCACAGTTTCCTTAATATTTTAATGAAAATGGATGAAGTTAAAAAAGATCAAAATGATTTAATAACAACACAGTTCACATATTAATAAATAAAAATGTATTATTTTACTTAAAAAATTCAAGGTTATTAATTAAACCATAATTATTATATTGTAATGATGCTACTATTATTGTTATTACTCGTATACTTAAATAAAAGTGATTTTTGTTTCCACCATAATGGTTTCTTGTCCTATTTTTGAGCAGAAACAAAGTTAGATAAAAAATCCTTATGTAAATTAAAATTCTGTTTTTTTATATGATTTGTGAAAAAGTTGTTTAAATTCTTTGGTAAACAAAGTGTTAAATACTCGTAGGTCAGTAATTTTTATAACAAACTCACACTAGATGTTAACTAATGTTGAAAGTTATAAGAATGTAGAGTTTTTTTATAAGTTTGACACGAAAAAAGTTAAACATTTTGCCTTAACATAAAAATCAACATTAGGAATGCCGGATGCACCCAATTTCTTGCTTTGGCCCGGCCCGGCCCGAAGCCCGGCCCGATTTCGAGTCAATTTTCGAGCCGGGCTAGCTAATTTTTTTGTCGAGTCGATCTTCGAGTCGGGCCGGTAATTTTTATTTTCGGGCCGAGTCGATCCAAACCTCAAAGCTCGGCCCGGCCCGCCCGAATGCATCTCTACGCTTTATTACGTTGCTAATGGGCTAGTTGCGTGGTACTGAAAATCCGATTTCTATCACTATATACGTAGTTTTATATTGAAAACATATATAAAAATATAAATTTATTTTTAAAAAAATATTTGTTTTTTAGTAATTTAAGAAAGAAAATTTTCTGTGACGTCATATTGAACTTGAGAAGGGAACCATGTTTAAGAATGTAACCTATAGATGGCATGGCGTGCGAGAAAGTTTTAATTTGAATTTGACATTATTTAATTTTTCCGTCTCCCTGGTCTAATTATTTTACAAAGAAACACATAGGTAGTTACATGTAATTTAAAATATCGCGCCAAAAAGACAATCCAAAATACTAACCTCCAAACTATTGTTGAAGCGTCAAACAGGAGATCTACATTACCCGCCGTTGCTATGGGGCGGTACCATGCTATGGCTTTACGGCCATTCATTGATGCGGCGTAATTCTACGTCATACATAACGGTAATTCAAATAATCAAATTTCATTATTTTTTTTCTGGCTAATTAATAAAAATTTTGTCAAAAGAAAAAATATGGGTAGCAAGTTTTTACCTTTTCTTCAAAAATATTAAATAAAAAATCTGTTGTGGCCAGCACAAGACATTTCGCCATTTCCATATTAGACTATATGTATTGTATTGCACTTCGCTTTCGAACAGTCGTTTTATAACAAAATATTACAGAACTTTACCCAAATATTGTTTTTTATTGTATTTAACATGTCTTCTGCACACATATAATTCTAATTATATATACTTTATATCATTTTCATGTCAGAGATTTTTCCATTTCATTAACCAGATTGGCGGTATTTCTGATGGATATTTGCATTTTACTACAATTTTACCTATAATTTCAAATATTTAATTAATAAAACAATAAGAAAAATTAAATATACTTCCCAGAAAAAGCTATCAGAATGTCACTAAAAATGTTGATATTTGACAATGACATGTGTCATGTTATAAACATTGGAATTTGTCAACTGGTTTCCTTAGTGCCTTGGCCTCTGCGATTAGTTTACTCTATAAATTATAGTGTCTTTATCTCTAAATCAATACAAGATATAATAAAATTTTTAAGTGTAAGTATTAGATGGAGAATTTTATGTTCTTCAATATTTAATAAAAAAAACTCCCAGAAAATTATATTTAGAAGAATTTTTCTAAGAAACTACTACTTCCGGTTGTTTAATTGTTACCAAAACCTTTTCAGCTCTTCCCAGGAATGTCAGATTGAGGAAACTGCAGTTAAATATTTTTTAAGTCTTATAGTTTTTGAGGAATCGTGTCTACAACATCCAAAAATACATACACACACACACACACACACACACACACACACAGACATCATTTTTAAAATGTTATAATCGGATTCTAGGGACCTGAAATCGTGCTTATTCAATAAAATCTGGATATGCGAATTTTAGCATGAATCCAATACCTCAAGTACTCCATTATTCGTTTAAATATCAAACCGTTGAAAAACAATTTTATTTTATTTAGTTGATTTATTTGATTAAACAATTACCTAGTCTTAAAAGTTAAGTTAGTAATTTTTAAAATAATAGAAGAAGTAAAAAAATCTCGACGAACATCATAATAAATAATTTAAATGTGTATTTAAATGCAATAATGAGATGTTCTCGGTACGGCTAATAATATAGTCAAGTCTTAAGGCTGGTGTATGCATCTTTTAATAAGGTATAAGGAATAAAATATAAATGTGCACTCAGATATCGCACCGTTTACGCAGTTTTGCGATAAAACATAAAACATATGGTACATAAACATAATACATAAGAAATAACCAAATTTTATTTCTTTTGTCTTATGTCTTATTGCACTAGTTCCTGAATGAGAGAGGTTCGTGTGACATTGTTTTCGCCTTTTATTCTTAAGTATTACCTACTTATAATGTTGTATTACTGAGAATGTATGATATAAATTGAAATGCACTGATTTGCATGTGCAATATTTTTTTAAATTAATTTTCGCCCTTAACATCCGGACTATAAGTTTCACTCAAAATTGGACCTACACTTTCACTCTGGGGTACAGAAATGCACACTAAACTTACATCAAATTTAAATGTTTGTTTAACTAGTGTTATATTATGTCAATAATCAGCAATTTTTATTAATCCGGATTGAAACAGTTTTAATTTATCCGGATTAGCGGTGCTTTACGGTAAGTGCACAACTGTTTAATTACTGAATTCGAAGTCTTTCGGAACCTTCATATCATTTGTTCTGAAAATTGTCTATTTTTTCAGTACAATAATATTTTCTCGACTTTATTTGCAATAAAATACAATTTAGTTTCAGATTATGAAATTACTAAATACGGCTCTGGCCGGATACAAGAACTTAATCAATGTTCCAATTTTGTACATAATCATTTAAGATTATGTCTATGTATGTAAGCTAATCTTAAATATATGAATTATGTAAAACAGTAGCTCAGATATACGTAATAATTATAATCAATAGATGTCAAATAAATAAATTTTATGAAGAAATTTAATTTACATATATGCTAGTTACGTTTAGCATATGCACAATTTTTGTATAAATTTCTTATAAACTTATAAATATTGAACTAAATAATAGTTTATTATAGAAAATTTCTCTCTATTAATATTCTATTTAATAAACAAGAAACCAGAAATTGTTATAAAATGTCACTTTGAATAAAAATTTATTTAGATCCTGAAACCTACTGAAGAAAACATAACCTGCTCAATAAATATTATCGAATGGAGACACATACGAACATTTACGCTAATGAATCATTTCTCACGTAGTATCTTTGCCTTCACAAGAGAATTTCTTCCGTGCAAATATGATTAATATTGTGCGATTCTAAAGTCCATTACTTTAAGGCCAGGAATATAAAGATAGGTATCTTCAAGAACATTTGTATAATTTAAGAATAACAAGAAGCATAACAAGAAGTAATCGTAATTCAAGCGAAAAGTTGTGATTTCATGCATTGTTATAAAGAATAAACAAAACGATTAACTAAAATATATCACATACTAAAAAACGAAAAAAATGAATACATAACAAGACGACTTATTATTCATTACTACAGCCAGTCAAACGATTTACGTCATCGTTTAGGGATTTTGGAAATTTTCTATATATCTTTAAATACAGGGTGTCTCTTAAATAGGGGGACATGGCTTAACCACAGATTCCTGAGGCTAAAATAAGACGATTTAACCAAACTTGCTTCTACCGGAAAGTGTACCATTTAGCCATAATTCTGCTTCAAAGTTCTTCGAAAAAAAATTAATTTTGCTTATAATAATCGGACGCTTTATTCGATTTTTCTTCAGAAAGATACATTCAATAGTAAACTTTTCTCTCTTTTGTGATATCTGTTACGGTTCACACAGAAAAAAATAAAATCTGAGTGTCTGCATTGCTAAATTTTTAAAATAAATTTAATCTAGCAGTCTATCCTAATGTCAAACAAGTAATTTTTAATGACAGTAACGAGTTGTCAATCTTCACAACTTGTTTAGGAGGAAGCTGAGATATGTAATCGTCTTATTTATAATAATGGTAGTAAAATATTATTAGGCCGAACAAACGGATGTTACTAATTTTAGAATATTGCGAAGAAAATTTTTGACAACCCGTAAAACAATTGTTACTGTCATTAAAAATTATTTTTTTGACATTTGGTCAGACTGCTAGATTAAATTTATTTTAAAAATTTAGCAGTGCGGACACTCAGATTTTATTTTTTTCTGTGTGAACCGTAACATATATAACAAATTACACGGAGAGAGAAAAGTTTACTATTGAATGTATCTTTCTGAAGAAAAATAACTTCACGTTTTCGGCATTGCCATTAAAAAGTTACGGTCTAATTAATGTTGGGACACCTAAGTTTCATACACTAGTGGTTCACTAATAATAACAAGTATCACCTTAAAAGATGACATAACCATATAAACTGTCATACCAAATTTCATCCAAATCGAATAAAGCGTCCGATTATTATAAGCAAAATTAATTTTTTTTCGAAGAACTTTGAAGCAGAATTCTGGCTAAATGGTACACTTTCCGGTAGAAGCAATTTTAGTTAAATCGTCTTATTTTAGCCTCAGGAATCTGCGGTTAAGCCATGTCCCCCTATTTAAGAGACACCCTGTATATTTTATTAACTGTGCTTTTTGGTTTTATTATTATAATTATTATTATTATTAATATTGTTATTATTATGTATTTGAAACTTTTAATAGAAATAATTATGTTTGAAAATATTATTATTAAGTAAAATTTTGTTAATTTTTACAAAATGACGTTCAATTATTTTTTATTATTGGTAATTCTGAACATGTATATTACTACTTTACTACCTATACTCGCCGTCAAATAAATATGGACTGAGGCTCAATTTTTCCCTTCTCCCCGCCCTGCAATGTTGACGCTTTATAACTTTATAACTGTAGAAATCTCCAGTCCATATTTATTTGACGACAAATATAAATATTATATGTCTACATTACACTTTTCAACCTGTACTGTGATTTTATTGTTTTTTGTTCATTGTTCATTGAGAAAATGTCAAATGCTCTGTCATTTCAAAGTCATTATTGAGGTAATATTTTGTTCTAGTTGTTAGTAATAATTTGAAAATTAAATCTATATGTACAGCATTACAGTTGAGTAAATACTAAATACCTACTATTAGCAAAATTTCGACTAGAAACAAAAAAAATGCATTCCAATTCAATTACAGAAGAAAATGAAGCCAAAATTAAGCCCTGTGGTTGGAATTGACAGTTTCACTGAAGATGTTATACGAAATGTACAGAAACAGTGAAAAATTGTATAGTATTAATTATGCAGTATTCTGTAGTTTTTTAAGGATTTCACATAATACTAGATAGTCTGTTGCATATAATCATTTTGTATTTATAACGACGGAAAGAGTATCATTCAGAATATTTGAACAAAATTAGATTTCAGTGAAAAAAAATGATAACAGACGTATTACATTTTTAAGAAAGATTTGGATTTCATGTAAACTTTTTAACACATGACGTCGTTGTTTTCTAGTGATATTGTATGTATGACGTAAACCGCTTGACTGGCTGGGTACCCTATATAGTACTTGCCAAAATATGTCAACTTTACGTTTTTACCTTCCTATAGGGAACTATGAAATGTTGATATTGATTGTTATTGCAATAATCTAGAGACATTAAGCTTGGCACTACCGTAATATAAGTTCTTTGCAGTCTTTTTCATGTTTAAAATTATAATAATTTCCAATAATGTTGCTTGATATCATGTTTATAGCGATGTATTTTACTATAACAGTATATAAATAAGATAATAAATCAAGGTAAACTTACGTTAATGGAATAAAGCATCAAGTGTAATCAAAAGTAATGAAAAATTCTATATATTAACCGGCAAATTACCGTCAGCCGTGTGGCGTGCACTGGATACACGGGGCTTGATCCAGAATCGAACACGTACGCTGTACTAAACGAGATTTCACGCATGTCCGCGACATTTGCTGCCTTCGCTATTGCAATATCAGAGGAAGAAAAAACTCATTGAAATACGGAATATAATGATTCCAGTTATAATGATGGTATGGAAAATTCTTCAAGAACGTTATGCAGTTGAAATATGGTTAGAAAAATCAAAGAGTCGCTTTTAACATTTTTTCCTGTTGCAAAAAAGAAAAAAAAACATTAAATTGTGTGCTTGCTAAGTATGCAAAATATTTAAGTTCCTATATCGCCCAGTTGACCATCGCCCAATGTGACTCGCTCAATGTGACGCGCCCAGTTGTCCATCAACTAATTAATGTTGAATGCAGGAAGAATTCCCCGGTGGGGGGAATGAAAACTTTGGGGGTGCATGCATTTTTACCTTTCGTCACCTTTAGGTAAGGCAGGTATTGCCTTTGGTCAAAAAATTCAGTGGTGTTTTTAATGAATAAGCACGCTTCAGGGTCCCTAGAATACGATTTTACTAGTTTTACGATGATATTTGTATGTGTGTGTATGTGTGTGTGTTTGTGTGTGTGACAAAAATTTCTCCTACGATATCTCCAATACTACTTCTAAAAATTACAATTATTTTGCATTCCTCTTCTTTACGTTCATTTGAAGAGTTAGTTAGATTTTGGCTATAATTGGTCAACCGGAAGTTCCCTTGAAGATCTTAACAATTTTTCTTGAAAATTATATAATTATTATAATTATTTGACATTTTATGTGATTTTATTATTATATGAAATAATATCTTATTGTCTATGTCTATACGGTTTAATTATACATTTCTCTTCATATTCAATAGATATAGAGTTAAAGAATTATAAAGAGATTAACTTTCATAAATCAGCAAATTTTGCTCATGGAAACAGCTGATTTATTCAAATAATTCTAATTGACAGATGTCAGTGTCAAGTGCAATTTACATAGTGTATGTTCGTGTTATAATTTTATAGGATTTATGGCATCTTTTCCAAGGAATTGTCAGTGAGGAATTTGTAAAAAATAACATATGTTCGTGTCAGAATTTTACTAGATATATAGAATCTTTTCCTTTGGTATGGGATTTGTATAAAATACATAGAATAGGGTATGTAACCATAATCGAATTTCAGTATATAAGTCATAATATATAAAAACAAACGTCTACAGCTTCTCATTATAATAATAAAAACTAAACATTAGTTTGTAATAATATTCTTATTAGCAATTTAATGTTTTGGAGAAGGGATCTGTGACGTCAGTAGGGTAGAATGGTAGAAGAAGACAGTTAGACTGATATAGATATGTTGTGATAGGTTATGGAATGGCGAACGTGACAGCTGCTGTCACTTTCGCCTACCACAATATATCTAACTCAGTCTAACTATCTTCTTCTATCATTCTACCCTACTGACGTCACAGATCCCTTCTCCAAAGTTTAATAATTATTTTCTCGTAAACTACGAATAATTAATCAATTTAAAAAAATACGGGTATTTTATTTTTTGTCTAGTATCATATATGTAAAAATCAAAATTAGTCACATACCCCATTGACGGACGGTAATGTAGTGGCGACATCAGATTTTTTTATATTTTACGTTAATATTGATATACTAAGACGATGCACGACCTGTGAGCCGTTTTAATATTTTGTCTATAGGAGATTAGGTTTTATATGATTTGTAGATTAGACTCTATACTACTTATACAGGTGTAGCGATTTTGAATGCCACCATTGAGATCTCGGAAACTACAACGTACTTCATTTAACGTAAGAAAATAGCGTTGGTTTAGATAGGGATATAAATTCTGATGCCCTTTGATTGGCCAGAATGCAAACCTAGTTCACAAAAAATCTAGTTCAGTAAAATAAAATAAAATAATAGAATTAAGTGACGTTTAACCATGTTTTGTCGTAATTTTTAATATTCACGTTTTATAAATTTTCGCAGATAAAAATATTTATTATAGCCAAAATTTGGTTTCACGAATTTAAATTATTTATTTAATGCATGTAAAAACGGACGGCTCTCAAGCTCTACTATTTTCTTACGTAAAATGAAGTATACTTACTTCAGTTAAAGGCCAGTTTTACAATCACTGGTTAAATTTTTAACTGAAAGTTAAATAAACAAAAATGAAACTAAATGAACTGTCAAATGACAAATTCATCATTACTGTCAATAATCCGATTCAATATTGTTTATTTAACTTACAGTTAAAATTCTAACCAGAGATTGTAAAACTGGCCCTAAATGAGACATCTGGTATATGCATTTCATACAGCTTTTCTAAAGTTTTGTTCATATTTTACTAGTACTGACACAGATTATCTATACTACTGTATACAGATGCGACACTCGGCGATTTCGTTGGGGCAAATTTTCAACTGCGCAGGTTGTTTACGCATGCCATATTTCGTTAATAAAATGGCGTGTTCTTAGTTTGCCGTTATAGTTTGCAAAATAAATATGAAATATAAAAGTCAGTGCCGTGAAAATAAAATGGAACACTTTTTTTTCAAAATTTTGAAATTGTAGCCATACAATTTAATATCATTAAAAATATTGTAAAGTAAATTAAAGAAATTGAATTTACTTATCCTTGACAGGAAAGTTTATAAACAAGAACTTTAATACAATAAAAGGATAAAAAAAACTATTATTATTATAACACATAATAAGAAATGGCTTAATTGATTCTTAGTTTTTCTATGTTATGTTGTCATTTAATGCATAGTGTAGCAGTTGATTTTTACATATTATTATAAATGATAGGTATTGTATTATTTAATTTTGTTTTTATATTAGTAATATATTTAAATAAAATGATATTAACTGACTATTTTGTAAAAAAAAAGAAAAAAAATTGAAAAATAGAAACTTCTTTATACGGATTTGAACTCACGACCTCAAATAGATTCGGTGTTTGCTCTAACCCTCGCTCTAACCAACTTGACAAGCCAAGCTGTACTGTCCTCATATTTGTAGGATTTTGAGGTAGTAAATTATTTCATTAAAAACATGGTCGCCAATAAAATTTTTTGGAGACACTAACTTCAAAGGTACCGACAGAGAGTGTCGCATCTGGTTACGATAGTATAGGTAATCTGTGGTACTGACATGTGAAAATTACAGTAGCTTCGATAATTTAATAATTCATGAGCTAGAATTAATGTGGTTCAGAAATATCCAATTTGAAACTTAGTAAGTTATAATACACATCATATAATTTACATATAAACAGATTGTCTACATGTTCTCGATATATCAATTATCGTAACTCACTGAACTCTATATTTGCTTAATCGTGTAATAATAACGTTACTTAACACCGTATGCAGTAGCAACCGCTACTATCAACACTAGAAGAGAAGAGAAGAGCAAAACCTGAGTGTCATGAGCCCGCAAACCAATGCAACTCAAGAACAGTCTGGCCTTATTTCGCTAGTCGTTTTGCGGTGTTTTTCACTTCACCGTTTCGATCGACCAGCGTCTTTTTCTCCGTCGTCAAGGCAACGCTACGGGATTTCTAATTGGATTTCAGGTTGATCTGGATTGAAAAACGTGATGTACTGAATTGGTTTAAATGGGAATCTTACGTTACGTGGAGTAATTAATGACAAGATAAAGCAAAACATAGGAAAAAGGATCTACTCATTCTTTATCACAACAAGATTGATCATGTATAAAATGGATATCATAAATCTGGTCTAAGCAGATGTAACACATTTATTTCATTGCAATTTCTTATAAATAATGCAGAATGAATTATATTCGTACTGATGTGGCCAGCACATGAACTCCCGCCAATTCCATGTTTAAATAGCAATGAGCTTTTAGTAAAGTATCACTTCCGGTTGATCGTTTGTAAACAAAATCTAATTTGTTGTTCCAATAAATAGAAAAGTCTGTAATACGAAATTTTGGATTATTTTTTATTATGTTTTTCCACAAAAATCTGTTAGAGCTTCTGGTTTATAGTCAAAATCTATGTTGTTTCAAATTATATACGAGTTTTAAATACCAAATTTGAGAAGTTTTGGATCATATTTTAATAGATTTTAAGGAAAAATCGTCACACACACTTTACTGTAAAAATCAACATTAACTTCCTGGTGCTCTAAAAGGCAATCTGTGTAAATTCTTCGCCGTATATGATTTATTTCGTAAATGTGTAGATGTAAATTAAATATTGATTTATAGTACTGCAAACCTAGCAAACTTAAATCAAATATTTTACTACCACATTCTCCTTAACATGTTTTCATTATTAATTTTAATGTAATTGCTTTTTGACAGTTTCAACATTTGTTTAAATGTATGTCAAAATTGTTATTAAAGTATTGTTTTGTTTGACGCATAGGCAAGATGATGTATAAAAATAAATTATTTTATAAATTACTATTTAAAGTTATTTACTAAATGCTATTATCGAAAAATTGAAGATTGTACCATTATATTCAATTTTTATAAGTAAAAGTTGCTGAAACTGAAAACTGTTAAAAGCTTGTATAAATTATACTTCCGGTTATCCGATATACACTAAAAACTAATGAGCTCGTCCCACATTTAAAAATTTTGTGATTGATAGTATTTGAGTAATCGTGTACACAGAATCCATACATACACAATACACACACATGCATATTCACAGATGTTAAAATCGAATTCTGAGAACATCAAAACAAGCTTATTCACTAAAATATCTATATGCGATTTTTAGCACGATCCTTATACCTCCTTTACCTAGGATAGCAGGAGAAAAAATCTGATATGGCCAACACAAAACCTCCCACTATTTAATTTTTATTAATTTAAATACATACCTACCTACGTATTTACTAACGCTGCAAACTGTTCCATTGCAAAAAACTATTGCTTTATTTACTATTTTCTTTGTAAAATGTCACTATTATTAATTTGAAGTGATAAGTTTTCTGACAGTGACATTTACTGTCAGTTACATTCATTTGAAAAATGAACTGTGTAACAAAGGAATAGTTTTTATCTTAGGCTTCGCGACTAATAAGAAAAATTATTTTTAAATTTATCTGTAAAATATATAGAAAAAGTATTAATGTATTCCTGTAGAAAATTCAATAATCTTTAATTTTCATAAGACATAAAATTCGAAAAAATGGCATTTAATGGTATTTTTTGAAGAAAAACCATTATGAGCTTCAAGTAAAGTACCATTTCCGTTTATCCGATTTACACCAAAACGTAATGGCTTCAATTCCTATTAGAATAGGGTAGAAATACAAGGTTTCAGAATTTTCTGAATGATAGTATTTGAGTTAGAGTGCATACAAAATTCGTACACATACACACATACACACATACACACACACACACACACACACACACACACACACATACAGACATCATCGTGAAAATGTTAAAAATGGATTCTAGGGACCTTAAAACGTGGTCATTTACTAAACTCTCGATATTAGATTTTTAGCACGATCCCTATACCTACCTCCCTTACCAAGGATAGCGGGAGGTAAAAAATGTACCTGCATTTTGCATTTTAATAAATATCATTCAGAAGCGTTTACCTTATTAATTAAAAATAAAATGGAGTCTTAAGGTTAAATTATAGCTAGAAAAGAAAATTCCCTTAACCTTAACAATAATTTTTAAAAAACTATATAAGCATAATAAGACAGAGAGGTTTAGATTACTCAGTATGTAAACCATGCCAGAGGTCAAAACAGCTCCTACCCCCAGTTTTCTTAAAAAGCAAAATAAATTTACTTCCACAATAAATTTATGCAAACTAACAAATTCGAATCAATTTATTCATTTTATGGCATTTATAACTTTACTGTCAAAAGTTCGACTGTCATTTGAAGAAATACATTTTATTTAGGTACCTTGGAAATTTATTTTTTGTATATAAAACCGCCTATTAGTGAAGTAAATATTTTAAACAAATTTTTGTTTCTACAGCAACTTGTCATTTTTTCTTATTACCCGTTTCATATCCTCTTAAATTTGTTCCAAAACTTATGGGTCATACAGGGTGACCGCGAGGAAAGGGCTTCTTTTGAAAAAAATATTATTCGGTTGGTTTTGAAGTACATTAGAGGAACTTAAAGGTAGAGCGGAAGAGTGTATCGATAAATAAATAAATAAATATATCATCACGGCATATTACCTATTTCTGGGTGTGCCAGTATCTACAACACATGTAGACATCGGTAATGATGACGATATATTTTACCGTGTGGGCGCTTACCAGGCGTCACCTCACGGGCACTCATAGCTGGTGTGGAGAGTGCAACACAGGGGTCACTTTTGTGCCATTTAAAATTGGAAATGTTTGGCTTCTGTCGGGATCGATGAAGGTGTTTAACATCTCTCAGACATTACATTTCACTACATTTTTATGTCAATAAATAATTTTTCACTTCAAAATCAACGGAATAATATTTTTCCAAAAAATCCCTGTTTCTCGTGGTCACCTATATGTTACCAAAAATAAAGACTGGGTTGGGCTTAGTAACTTTCGAAAGAGACACTGTACCCCCCGTATGACAGATTTCTTTGCTAATAATATTAAAAGTCAACAGCTTATTATGTATATAATTTTTCACATCATTTAGACAAAGCTTGTGCACGTTATTAATTCCATTATTTTATATACACATAAACTTCATACTCAATCATACGATATTATACGTATACTTCTGAGAACAATTACCTAACCTTATTCCGTAAGCTATCACCCAGTAACCCAACTCTTCGCGCCGTGGCCGTAGACAAAGCAGCGCGCATTCGCCATAAGATCCGGGACAGGGTGAGGTCAGTGAGTGTCCATGAGTCCCCGAGACCGAGACAAAACAAAGCGCTGCCATGCCAGTCATCGGACACACGTGCACACCCAGACAGACACCTGAGTGGAGGCGTATGATATGACAGACATTGATTTAGAAATGATTTGTGCTATTGTAAGTCTGGTTAGTAAATAAATCATGAGAAGGATAATACTTGTTTTTTTCTAAAAGTAAAAATATCTCAAAAACTACTACATTTATTAAGTTTTAGCAAGAGTACAATTTTTGTGCAATTTTGTACTGGTAATATTATAAAAATAAAAATGAAAAAATGTTAATAGATAAAAAAGTAACAAAAAAAAAAAATGTCCATAGTTTCCCCATATGAGACGCATCTAGTTGAGATACAGGAATAAAAATCTGTTGTGGCCATTTTCAGATTAAGCTACATAAGTATTATTTAACATTTCTGGTACACACAAAAAGTTACGATTGCATCTATTCTTATTTTTCAATTCATTCTATGTACAAGTTTCCTCCTACTCTTCTAAATGTTCGAGATTCTTCCAATTTATTGAGGAGATTGGCTATATTTCTGAAGGGTATATGATGTATGTATAGCAAGCGCGTGTTTAGTTAACACTGCTGATACTGTACATACTTTGGCTTATAAATGAATCCTTACTTTTTATACCAATTTTAGATGTTGACGGAGTCTTTTTCTCCTCATAATAATAAGCATATTATATTACTATTACATTTGGACTTGTCCATGTGCGAATTTTAGGTTTTCCGTATTTAAGGACAATGTCAGCTTAATGTACGACAATTATATCTATAATTTTAAATATTTAATTACTGATAAAATAAGTTATATTAAACGTACTTCCCAGAAAAAAACTTCCAGTAATGTCTTTTGATATTTGACACATTTATGTCAATTACAAACATTTAAATTTTTCAACTGATTTCCATGGGCTGTTTGATTCATTATACAATGGATTATTTTATATAGGTATTTATAATTCTCTATCTCTAAATCTATAAAAGATATAATAAAAATGTTCAATGTATTGGATAAAGAATTTTATATTCTTCAATATTTCTAAATAACATAAATTTCCAAAATTAAAAAAAAATTAGAAGATTTAAAAAAAAACTACTATTTCCAGTTGTCCAATTGGTACCAAAACCGTTTCAGTTCTTCCCAGGAATGTCAAATTGAGGAATTCATAGTTCAAATCAAAATCTGGAATCATTTTCATACTTAGAAGTTTTTCAGAAACAAAAAACTGCGAAATTTATATATTTATCTGTATATAGTGACCTATGCATTTTTTCTGAATAATCAATGCATTGCTAAAATGGCATCCTAATATAGGACAACTTTCTTCTAATTAACCGATTTCGTAGCTCTTATAGGTCTCGAGATAATAACAAAAATAAAAATTTAAAAAACCAAGTGTCCGATTTTTTTTTTTTTGTCCAGCAGTGTATCAAAATTAAATATAAATGTCTTTTAAAAATATCAAATTTAATTTTAATTTAAAAGATTTTAGGTAGGTGTGTTGGGAAATATTTTGGATCATTTGATAGTTTTACCAGTTCGCCAAAATAATTTTTTTTTGTTTATACCTTTACTTACAAGTATCATAAATAATCATTATTTCTTAAAAAATTGAATTCATAACATTTTGTATTAATTGCTTTAAAATTTCTGGATATACCTATGTATCTATTACAATTTATTTATTGAAAAAATATGAAAATAAATAAGAAATTTTAAGAAATTTAATAAAAGTTTTAGAATTTCTTTCCCAATAACAAGTTTTTTATGCGTGTTCTAACTTTTTGTCATACTTTTTATAGTTCCAGTGAATTGATCTAGTATAGTTGATGTGTATACAAAATATAGTTTCATATGATACAAGATATGCATAAAAATAGTCCCATGTTATGATTTAGAATTGATTTTAGTTTATGTTTACATCTGGTAATTTAGAAGTCTGGTTCCTGTTTCTATCGGTCTTCCTCAATCTAAAGAAAAAGTATTAATTGTTTACTCGATAAAAATGATTTAGAAACACGCACTCAAACATTTTAAGATAGTACTAACAGTTTTATTCACTTTTATAAAGACAAAAATAAACAAGAAAATAAATCTTGTAGTTTTACTTTTTCGTTTTTCATAGCTTCAGTGAGTTTCAGTTCGTCAGTTTCGTCACTTGGAAGGCCATAACTCACTTATTAATAGGAATTTTTTCACCAGATTTTTATCAATTTTCTTAGTTTTCCTAATATTTTCAGATGAAATTATATAAAAAAAATGGTGGAATCCCCCATTCCGATGAAGAAGATTGAAATAAACATAATTTTGAGTGTTTTTTTTTTACGGTAACCTGAATGTTCGGAAGTTAGCAGTATTGAGGTCAGACTGGCAGTTACAAAAACCTAACCTATAAAAATAAATATTACTTTCATTTTCACAAATTTAATATGCACCTCGGCATTTAAGTTTCATTTTACCACTCATATGGTTTATTTTCCTCGGCCTGACGGCCTCGGCAACTAAATTCCACACTCGTGATAAAAAGTAAAACATCAGTACCTTAATACATAAATAACTATTAAATTAGAATACTCTGACGTTTGACATTTTTCCTTGCCCTAAGGTTCCCAATTTTTAGACAAAAATAAAAATTATATTTCAAATGTGGAAAAAATTTATTTCCCATATGAAACGCATATGGTCTGCTTTTAATGGGGTATATGACCAAATTTTGATTTTTATATATTATGATACTAGACAAAAAAATCTGATGTGGCCAGCACATGACCTCCCGCAAATTCCATGTTTAAAATAGCAATGTGCTTTAAGTAAAGTATCTTTTTCCTTTCCGGTTGATCGTTTATAAACAAAATCTAATTTGTTGTTTTAATAAATAGAAATCTGTAATACGAAATTAATTTCGTGCCAAAACTAATCGATTATCATGGGCCTATAGCGCTCACCATCAACTATAATAGTTCGACCTTCATCATTTTCGAAAATATAAGTTCCAATGACGCCACCTGACCATAGTGCGCACCAAACAGTCTCATTTGGACATGTAATGGTACCTCGTAAATCACATGAAGATTTTCCTTTGCCCATATCTGGCAATTTTGCTTATTAACATACCCAGAGAGGAGAAAATGTGCCTCACCAAAGAAAAAGATAATTCTCGAAAAATCATCATCAACTTCCAAGTGCTCTAAAAACGCAATCTGTGTAAATTTTTGCTGTACATGATCCATGTCGTAAATGTGTAGTTGCAAACCATTATTTGACATTTTGAAAACACGTACTTATACTGACAGATTTATATTTACAAATCAAATATATTTCTACTAAATTCTTTTTAACACGGTTTCATTATTAATGTATATGTGACAGTGACATTTGTTTAAATACGTCAAAATTTTATTAAAGTATTATGTTTTTGTTTGACGCATGGGTCAAATGATGTACAAAAATAAATTGTTTTATAAATTTATATTTAAAGTTATTTAAAGTTTTTTAAAGTTATATTATCGTATAATTGAAGATTGCACCATTATATTATATTTTTAATAGTAAAAGTTGCTGAAAAATTATATTCAATGCAATTTTTTCAAGAAAAACTGGTAAAAGCTTGTATAAGTGATACTTCCGGTTATCTGATATACACTAAAAACTAATCAACTCTTCCCACATTAGTATAGAATGGGTATACAAAATTTCAAAATTTTCTGATTAGTAGTATTTGAGTAATCGTGTCCACAGGATCCACACACACATACACACACACATACATACCCACAGACATCATTGTAAAAATGTTAAAATCGGATTCAGGGGACATCAAAACGTGCTTATTCACTAAAATCTCTATATGCGATTTTTCGCACGATCCCTATACCTCCCTTACCTAGGGTAGCGGGAGGTAAAAATAATATACCCGTATTTTTTTAAATTTATTAATTATTCGTAGTTTACGAGAAAATAATTATTAAAAATTTGAAGAATGATATGTGACATCACCATAGTAGGTTCGTACATAAATACAGATATCCTAGGAGGCAAAGAGAGAGTTATAGCCAGATATCGCCATACCATATCATACCAAAACATAAAATTATTTTTTGGAAGTATTAATTTGAAATATTTATGGTAAAATTCATAGATTAAACTTCTGTAAAAAATAATAACATTTATTTTTTGGATGACCTTATTTACTTCAGCCAGATGCCGTGATGATATAATTTATTTGCTCCTATTATTTAATATTAATTATTGCAAGACGCTGAGAACTCACAGTCACTTCCTATTAACTGCTCTCAAAATTCTCAGGTGTTGAACTTTTCACTTTCTTTATGCATGTGTTCTTGACATGTCAATTGAAAAAAGAAAGTAACTAAAGTACAACACCTACTGATATTTATTTATAAACATAGTCAAATATCTGTTGTCAATCTATCTCATCTAGCAACATTTATATGTTAATTAGAATTTTTTGAATTAACGTTTGTTTTTATGCGAATATTAGATTACAGATATCTGCGTCTAATTAGGTGAGATTACAATCTAAATCATATACATATTTCATAAATAATTATTATCAAAATTATTTAGTTGAATATTGATTAGCTCTCAAAAATATGTGCCCATCAAGATCTCATAATTCGTATTGATTTTTTTGTTGCTGCATCTATTAATGGATAAATATTTAGAATTATTATCTAGGGGTAACATTATAAAATTTCACCAAAAATGTTTATAACATATGTATATTATGAGGTATTTATTTTTATTTTATAACATTCTGTTATTTTAAATCTCGGTCAAAACGATTACAAATTTTGTAATTTGAAGTTGTCATTTTGATATATTTATTATTTTCTTATATTTTTTTTTTTGTAAAAAGTAGGCTAGGGCTAAAATAGGGTCGTTGTCGTAATCTGAGCAAACATTCAATCAACAAAACAAAAAATTTATTTTAAAAGTTGAATTTATTGCCAAAATCGTAGCTTACTTGAATGTAATAAAACTAAAATAAATTTTATTTTGTTTTATTGATTGAATGTTTTCTCAGATTACTTAGATTAACTTTGAATTAATTTTTATCAAATTTTTCGCAATGTAAGGGAATGATATTATTATATCGTTGAATTCAGAACAAAATTCTCTATTTAATGAGTTAATAAAATATATATAATGCTATTTAAAAAATATAATATTGCTCTATAGTTTGAGTACCACTGGATTTAAGATAATAAAGTTTATTCTAAAATGTGTCCCCCTCTATGCCTTACAAAATATCTTAATTACTTTTTTCTGTATCTTTTCACATACCTACACGAATAAAATGCACTGTTCCATTATCTTGATACACCCTGTATACCGATTCTTAACCTTATGGAGGTTGGGAAATACGTCATTCCTAACTTTAATGACAATCTCGGGTTGGAAATAACAAATTTCACTTCCATCTCGGGTTGGAAATGTTTATGTAGATGTTGCCTAGCAACATTGTCATAGATCCTTATAATAAAGTAGGCTAAAATAAATTTTAAGAAAGCTGTCAAAAATATTAATAAAATTAAAGTTTTATAACTCATTGATTCATTTTGAAAATTACTGATTTAAAATGAGGATGATTGTGAATAAAATAGTATACATAACCTCGGTAGAAGTTTCATCACAGCCTCGCGCTTTATTCCACCTCAAGGCTTCGCCTCTCGGTAATATACATAAGCCTTCGGCTGTAATGAAGCATCTCCCACCTCGGATGTAATATACTATTACTGTTATTTAGGTAAGAGATAATTAAACTTTTAAAAAAGGTGTGGCATCTCTCCTGGACTTACCCTAAATTAGTAATATACAGTATTTTTGATATACAGTGTCCCACGCTCTATGTTCAGTATAGGGTCTTATGGAGTACCATGTTGCCAAATTTACCTGCTGTTAGTCTACAAGATAGAAAGAGCAAAATATATGACCAAAAAGAGATGAAATATTCTGGGTACTTCATTGAATGTATTTATGACTGGTGTACTTTCAGTGCATCTAAAAAGGTGGGTGAAAAGAAGAAAAAATCATAATAAACTGGCAGTTTAACAATTTACAAAAAATATAAAATAATACAAACACAAAATATAAGTATGGTATAAAAACATAACAAGCGTAGGTAACTGAAAATAATTAACATATAAACTCTAGTCAATTTAAAGTAAATAATATAAAACATGTTTGTACTTAATTGGACATTTTACAATCTTCGTACAATACATAAATTCCCTATGTTACATATTTCCATTCTACGAAAAGATATAGAGCTACATGAAATAATTAACACTATATTTTCTACAGCGCATTTTTGTAACACTATACTTGCCGATTGGAGCAGATAGATATGATGAATTAAAATCCCTAATTTTTTGTATTCCTCCTACGATACATTATCCCAATGCCATATTGATGAAGAATATTTTTTTATGTTTTATGCTATTTATGTTGACATATTATATGATGAATTCATAAAGAGTTAAAATTATTAAGCATTATTTTTTTATTTCATTTATGATAATTTTCTAATATTTAGGCTTGGTAGAAATACTGCATATATTTTACATAGTTCATAAGTCTTTATTCTTTCTTTATAATCTTCAATTTGAATTTATAATATTTTAATATTTTAATCTCTAATGCATTTGATGAAGATTAGTATGCCGGGCGGTTTTAAATATTGTATTGAACTATTACTTATTACAGGTACAAATAGCTTCAGCATGTATTTTCCACCCCGGTTCCAACGCATCTTTTCGCGCCCCTGTAAAGGAATCTATTTAGAACTGCAGATAAATTTCGGGTGATTACAATAAGCCCTTGGGTAAATAAGAGATCCTCATAAAAATTAAATTGTACAGTGTTAACTAATTTTGATATAGCAATGAAAATTTATGAATGTTTCAATATTACATTATATTGAGAAATTGGCAACATGGTACAGAAAACGTCCATAAGATTAGCATTGGCTATCTCCACTACACTGAAGATAGAGTGTGGGACACTGTATAGTGTCATTTTAAGTACTAAGTATTTTGGATGCAATATTTGAAAATTAGGTACCTTAGGCAGTAATAATTACTCGAAATCTCAGTCACGCATATTGGAATCGAACCATCATTTAAGTTTATAAAATCATATTAGAATGCCAATGTTCTGAAATAGAAGCACAAAAACAATTTTATCATTTTATTACTACCAACTGATAATAATTACTCGAAATCTCAGTCACGCATATTGGAATCGAACCATCATTTAAGTTTATAAAATCATATTAGAATGCCAATGTTCTGAAATAGAAGCACAAAAACAATTTTATCATTTTATTACTACCAACTGATAGATCATTGTCTCTACAACCCACAACTTCTTGCATAACGCATACTAATCTAATCTATCACTAAAACCATTAAACCACCATATCACAGAATTTAATTACCATTAGAATCTTAATCTAATCTTTATCATCCCATATCTTCTCCTCCCGCACACCTGCACGCCACTGTCTTATACCCATCACATAACAATTCTCTCCTCATTGCCTATTCCGTGTGAGTAGCCAGTGTGTCCAGCGATCCAAGTTGGTCCGTCCGTGAGCCCGTACACAATCACAGCTCGGAGGCTCGCAGTGTGCTGTGTACTGTGCTTGCTGTGCAGGTGTTACGCAGACTCGCTGGCGCCGGTTCGCATTCCTCTGGCCGCCGCGGGACAGCGCGGAGGGACGGCCACCGCACACGTGTGCGAGAGAAATCAGGATGATAGGGTGGACGTGGGAGAAGAAGAGAAGTCGGGTGATTGGATTGGAGATATTGGAGATGAAAGATGCTTGAGAAAAGCAAATCATCAATAACTATTTAATTAAATACATTTAATAATTCCAATGGAACTCTATTGAGATATCAATTGTAATAAAAATTAGAAAAAGAGTTACATATCTGCTTCAATTTACCGACAATTCATACCCAAATAAACATAACAATTTGAGCAACAAATTCAGTAATGTTCACTTATAAACGAACCTCAAGGAACCGACAAAAATTGTTCGTTGAAGCGAAGTTCGTTGTAGAGATGCACTCGATTTCGAGCTTTGGCCCGGTCCGGCCCGAAGCCCGCCTCGATTTCGAGTCGATCATCGAGCCGGGCCGAAGATATTTTTTATCGGGCCGAATCGGGCTAATCATTTTCAAAAATCGAGGCGAGTCGGACTTTTGATTTTGGCCCGGCCCAATAATTCGAGCTTTTCGGGCCGGCCCGAAAAATCTTATAGTTCAATCAAATGCACAGTTTCCTTAATATTTTAATGAAAATGGATGAAGTTAAAAAGGATCAAAATGATTTAATAACAACATACTTCACGTATTAATAAATAAAAATGTATTATTTTACTTCAAGAATTCAAGGTTATTCATTAAAGCATAATAATTATATTGTGATGTTGCTATTATTATCATTATTATTATTATTATTATTATTATTATTATTACTCGTATACTTAAATAAAAGTGATTTTTGTTTCTACCATAATAGAACATATAGAACATATGTTCTTGAATGAATGTTATGATGATTTTGGGCAAGGCGGAAGAAGAATGTTTTTAAAGAGTTAAGTGATTCTGTGGAGCTCTTGCTTTCATCCCTTTTCTTATTATTTTCGGGTTTTTGCTAACCCACTAAGTGGGAAATGCGTGATTTTATGTATGTATGTATGTACCATAATGATTTCTTGTCCTATTTTTGAGCAGAAACAAAGTTAGATAAAAAAACCTTATGTAAATTATATTTTGTATATAAGATTTGTGAAAAATTTGTTTAAATTTTCGAACAAAGTGTTAAATACTCATAGGTCTGTAATTTTTATAACAAGCTTACACTAGAAGAGTCTCTTTTTTAACTACTTATGTTAACTAATGTTGAAAGTTATAAGAATGTAGAGGTTTTTTTATAAGTTTGACACGAAAAAAGTTAAACATTTAGCCTTAACATAAAAATCAACATTAGGAATGCCGGATGCACCCAATTTCGAGCTTTGACCCGGCCCGGCCCGAAGCCCGGCCCGATTTCGAGTCAATTTTCGAGCCGGGTCAGCTAATTTTTTTGTCGAGTCGATCTTCGAGTCGGGCCGGTAATTTTTATTTTCGGGCCGAGTCGATCCAAACCTCAAAGCCCGGCTCGGCCCGGCCCGAATGCATCTCTAGTTCGTTGTGATTGCGAATTACAAAATTACTATGTATATGAATAAACTGTATGTATTTTGATGAACTTGAGCGATAATCGATTGAGGAATGGATTGAGGGTTCCCGAAGAAAAACAAGGACAAGCAGTCTGCACTGAGTCTGCAGTGAAATTATTTATTTCAAGCCAACGTTTCAACAAACACGTTAGTCTTCTTCAGGGCAAGAAATGTCTAATTATATAAAGGTTTGTGTGGCAACCATCCATGAGGAACAAATTTGAATAAAATTATCACAGAGTATCCTCATACTTTATAAAAACATAAATAAATAACATTTAAAAAGATACAAAGTCAATGATAATAAAAAAAGAAATAAATGTAAAGTAAAATTTATGTAGTCAAAGGATGAAAATTGAAAACTTTTTAACAAAAAAATTTTCACGTGTGTCTGCACTAGCGGACTTAAGTACATGTTTTACGTTTATGTTTAGGAATGCACCAATAACAACAAGTGTAGAATGAAATAAAGGTATATGGTTATCTCTCTTTAGCGAAATGTTGATAGTATAAACATAACCACAAAATAATCCACAAAATTTAATTTGATTGAAAATGAACCGGATAAATATATAATATATAATTCCTAAATATCAGAGATTCTTCCACTATATTAACAAGATTGGTGGTATTATTTATAGATACATGCATTTGAACTATAATGTTAAACATTAACAGCCCGATTTATAGCCTCATATTTGGATTAGGGAATTCTATTCTATTCCGGTATTTAAAATTTATTTTTCATGATATTATCAATAAAGGTAGAAACTAGGAATAGATTAGACTATATTTTAAGTTATAAACTGTCAAAATTAGAGTAGAATTCGCTAATCCAAAAATGAGGATTAGCTTAAACCTTTTTGTGAATCGGGCTGTTAATTAATAAAACAACAAGAAAGATTAAATGTACTTCCCAGAAAAATATTAGCCTACCTCGATCAATAGAATAGTGTGCCTGAGTATCTGGTCGCGAACCTGGGGAAATGACGCCAAATATTTCGAATTTTAAATGGCACAAAAGTGACCTCTGTGGTGCACTCTTCACGCCAGCAATGAGTGCCCCTGAGGTGACGCCTGGTAAACGCCCGCACGGTATAAATATGTCATCATCATTACCAAAATCTGCGTACAACGCAGGTTGGCATATTCAGAAATGGGTAATATGTCGTGATGATTTATTTATTTATTTAATGGGCTACTTGCGTACCTTTTTTTTATTTAATATTTTTGAAGAGCAGGTAAAAACTTGCTACCCATATTTTTTCTTTTGGCAAAATTTTTGTTAATTAGCCAGAAAAAAAAATAATGAAATTTGATTATTTGAATTCCCGTCATGTATGACGTAGAATTACGCCGCACCAATGAATGGTCGTAAAGCCATTGCGTTTGTTCGTACAAGGTTTGTACAGGTAATGTAGATCACCTGTTTGACGTTTCAACAATAGTCTGGAGGTTAGTATTTTAATTTATCTTTTTGGTATCGATATTTTAAATAACATGTAACTACCTATGTGTTTATTTGTGAAGTAATTAATATATTTGAGAGACCAGAAAGAGAGAAAAATGAACTAATGTCAAATTCAAATTAAAACTTTCTCGCATGCCATCTATACGTTAAATTTTTAAACATGGTTCTCCAGTTAAATATAGTGACGTCACAGAAAATTTTAATTCTTAATTTACTAAAAAACAAATAATTTTTTTAAAATAAAATTTATATTTTTATATATGTTTTCAGCTATAATATCCCGAGGACATTGATAATTACGAAATAATTTTATGACAGTTACCGAAAGCGCGTTGCTTGGTAACAGCCCGACGCCGAAGGCGGAGGTGGTGTTACCTAAAAGCAACGCGCTTGAGGAAGTATTTATCAATGATCGAGGGGTATTCGGTGAGAAATTTTTTTGCAGTTTTAACATTAAATTTGCCTAAAATTTGTATTTGATAGAATTTTTGTGTCTAACATAACCCAGTAGATGTCACTATTGGCTATGAACCTGAATGTGGCTATGAATATGTTCAGTGTGAAGTGTGCAATGGGAATGAGACCTCTTTAAGACCAAAGAAAAGAAGATAAGACATAAAGAAGTCCATAAATATTCTCCATATTTAGTTTTTTATTTAATACAGTATTTTTTGATGTGTTTTCTTCTATAATTTTGTTGATTAAATCATCATTTTCATTGACAGCGTGAAAATGACATTTTTAAATTAAAACAATTAATCTTTAATTATATGTCAAAAATTGTTCGTTACTTAGCAACTTAGTGACATAAGTGATAATTGTCTTAGGATAATTATCCGTGTAAGTTTGTTTTGATTGGTTACTTTCGCACACGTGGTCAGCAATAAAGGGATTCAATTGGATAATTTTTTAAACAAAAAATTTTCAACATAACATTACATATATAGTGATAGAAATCGGATTTTCAGTACCACGCAAGTAGCCCATTACCTACTTTTCGGATTTAATATACTGTATATTTCTTATTATAAATATAAATATTACAATGTTTCACTGATCTGGCACAGCACAAATGTAAAAAATTCTTATTTATATCCATTTGTAACTTCCGATAACGCACGTCCATATCAGTGACACATAAGAACAAAATTTTCCGATCATTCATGAGCACATTCCCACTAACTTCAGACCAAACACAGCATTTACGTCTGCATCATTCATAGTGGTTTTAATACCCGGGCCCGGCTAGCGAAACCCGATACCCGTTCAACCTGACACCTGTTTCATTGTTATGGTTATTGTTGGTTTTACAACTCCACATTCTCGCGCTCAACACAACCAAACCAAAACGATCAACTTGTGAGAATTACTGCAATCGCAATGTTGAGAGATTTGAACCTTGACTGGTTGAATGTGTTTTTATGGTTGAGCTGTTGACATGATAGCTTGTGATATTGTAATAATGTATGAAATATATATTGAAATGTTGATATGATCTATTAGAATGTTTTTTACTTGGTATTATAACTTAATTTAACGTGACATACCAGGGTTAGAATATTTGCAGACTATATTTAGTAAATATGATAATTGTATAATAATTGTAGGTGTGACAGCATGAAATTAATCATATGGAATAAAGTTTGATTACTTTTCTACAATTGTTATTTATGTATCAAGGCACTGAAGTTCTATTTTTTTATCACGAATGTGGAATTTATTTGCCGAGATCCTTAGAGCCGAGGAAAATAAGTCATATGAGTGATAAAAAGGAACTTCAGTGCCGAGCTGCATATTAAATTGAAAAATTGTGAAAATGAAAGAACTATTAATTTTAGGTTATGTTTAAATATAATGTCAATCTGACATTGAATGTTGCTAACCTCGGACTTTGAAGTTGTAAAGAACACCCAAAATTATGTGTTTTATTTCAAGCATTCATCGGAATTATTTAGTTCGTTCATCTTGCACATATTTTTGTCATTTTACGTACAAGTGTACTACTGTAAATAGTACAACTACCCAAATTATCTTACATATACAGCAGTTATCATAAGGTTGGCACCACGCACCAGCGCACCACTGCAATTGCATGAAATCGTCGTAAAATGGATTACTCTAGTGCCGATATCTGAGCTTTTAATGACGATTTTTGTGCATTTCAGTAACGATTTCAAATAAACATTATTTGTACGAGGGTCAGGCTAGAATACAATACTTCACCATTCTCTCATTCCACTTAAAAACTCCCAACTAATCTTTTTACCTTCCGTCATCTTTAGGTAAGGAAGGTATTGTCTTTGATCAAAAAATTCGGTGGTGAGTTCTTAATGAATAAGCACGTTTTAGGGTCCCTACTATACGAATTTCCTATTTTTAAGATAATGTCTGTATGTGTGTCCGTGTGTGTGTGTGTGTGTGTGTGTGTGTGTGTGTGTGTGTGTGTGTGTGTGTGTGAGTGTGTGTGTTTATGTCCGTGTGTGACAAATTTTTCTCCGACGATACCTAACTCCAATACTACAATTCTAAAAAATATAATTTTTTCTTATTCCTCTTCTTTACTTCCATATGAAGAACTGATTATATTTTAATTATAATTGGTTCACTGGAAGTACCCTTATTTGAAGTTTTTAACAGTTTTTCTTAAAAAAGCGCAATTAAAAATTATTTTTTGATATTTTGTGTTATTATAAATGTTAAAGAAAACGCTCTTTTCTATACGGTTTGATTATACATTTGCCTTCATATTCAACATATATAGAGTTAAAGAGTTATAAAGAGATTAACTTTCAAAAATCAGTCAGCTTTGCTATTTATCATGAAAATAGCTGATATATTCAAAAAATTCTAATTGCCGGATGTGAGTGTCACGTACAAAGCCAAAGATGTATAATACAGGATCAGAAAGAGACATTGCTCTAACCATTGAGCCGCCGGAGTTGGTCAGAAAAGAATGGAAGAGAAGAGTAAGAAACAGCGATCCCTAATTAAAATAGGGAAAAAATGAAGAAGTAAGAAGTGCCAAGTGCAATTTACATGTTATAATTTTATTGAATTTATAGAATCTTTTCAAAGGAACTTTTGGTATAGAATTTTTAAAAAATAGTATGTATTCGTGTTATAATTTTACAGGATATTATATAGAATCTATTTCAAGGAACTTTTGGTATGGGATTTGTACAAAATACATCGAATTGACGGAAGGTCTTGTGCTGACCACAACAAATTTTTTCATTCTAGTTTTCTATTTGATTTTTGCGTCCAAGTTATTATTATACACGATCCGAGTTATCGAAATGCGGACTATATCAAAGAACTCAGATCTATTTCTAGCATCGTGGATAAAGCCTTTTCAAATGTTTGTCAAATGTAAAAATTTATAATACTATAACTACTTCAGCATTTAACAAAAAGTGAGGTATATATATAAAATTTATGTATTTACAATGTTAACTATGTAAACAACATTCTAATATTTAAGATATTTCATCAACTCATTCATTATTTTGTTGTAAAGATAATAAGATGAATCACATAGGAAATAAATGAAGTGTATATTCGTATCTAATAATACTTGTAATTTCTGTTTATAAAGATATCTTCCATTCCACGCAAACAAAAGCAAAAGTGTGAATAATTATCTGTAAAGGAAGCAGAGGAACAGAGAGAACAGAGAGCCTGAGTTGATGAATGGCGCGCGGTCGCTAGGCGAACGATTGTGAACAATCCTCACATCATTTGACAAACGGAGAATAAATAGGACAGGCCTGGATGCAAGCATAACGATACGCTCCTTCCCGATTCGTCCGGCACTAATTTGCACAATACCTAAGATATTCTATTGTACAGTCCGTTCAGCAAATGAAAGTTGACGTCTGAATTAGTTTACAATCATTATGAAATTGTGAGGTTTTACTTCGTTTTAAGTCGAGAGTGAATTCAAATGTAAATACAATACAGGGTGTCTCTCAAATAGAGGAACATGGTTTAAGCACAGATTAAGACGATTTAACTAAACATGCTTCTACCGGAAAGTGTACTTGTTATTATTAATGAACCACTAGTGTGGTGTCCCAACATTGATTAGACCGTAACTTTTTAATGGCCAAGTCGATAACGTAAAATTATTTTTTTTTTTTTTGGAAAGATACATTCAATAGTAAACATTTCTCTCTCTCTGTTTAATTTGTGATATCTGTTACGGTTCAGACAGAAAAAGATAAAACCGTAGTGTCTGCACCGTGAAATTTTTAAAATAAATTTTATCTAGCAACCATATGAACTGTCATACCAAATTTCATCCAAATCGTATAAAGAGTTCTGTTATTATAAGCAAAATTAATTTCTTTTCTTCTAAGGAATCTGTTGTTAAGCCATGCCCCCCTATTTGAAAAGATATCCTGTATATTATTTATAAAGTTTATTATTCAAATTATACTAGCCATCAGTTTTAATAAGATGTACAAATAATATTAAGATTACAAATACGCAAAGAAACAAAATAATGAGGTCATGCACGACTTTTTTTTATAATTTTAATCGATAGAGTAGTGAAAAATAATAGACCCGTATTTTTTATTTTTCCTCAAATCGATCTTTAATCATGAAAAAATTGTAATTGAAAATGACATTCTTTAAAATGCGGCTGAAGACCCCCGCTTCGTCCCTCGTCCAATGACGTCACAGAGTGAGAAGCACGACCATTTTGATTTTCACATTGTCTTAAACGTCAAAGTGGCATTTAAAGATAACATAAAATTTATGAAAGTAAACATGTCGATGGAACGTTGTTTCGTGCCAAAATAAAGAATAAAATAATATTCTGGAATATATTCAATGTCTCATATGCGTTTATAACCTCCTACCGTCAAAATTCAAAGATTCAAAAGTGAAAGAAACATCTGATGTAACGTAGATAATTTCACGCCAAATGAAAATTATATTTATAAAAATAAATAGAACGATGTTAACTATATTAATATAATATAGCATATTTAGATATGTAATCCTCAATTTATAGTTTATATATATTTTTCTTTTAGAAATTATGTGTCCATATAAAATGTTTGTTTGAAATGAGTCTGAACTTCGTTCGTAACGTTGTGACGACAAAACATGGCTGGTTTTTGCAACTTTTTAAAAATACCATATTTTAAAACGATTTTATACAACAAAAAATATAAATAAAAAATAATTTAATCATACTGATCGATGAATTAGACTATCCTTTTTCGATTTAAACAGAAAAAAGGTACAATTATTTTTTTTTGCATGACCTCATTATAGTAGCACAGCACAAAACGTTTTATCCTGCTTTGTACGTAGCTTACGAGTTTGGATAAAACGTAAAGAAAAATTTTGAACTTCGAGTGCAATTCGCAAACATGTCCATTACTTTTCCTTGGTGCATTATTTTTTTATTTCATAACATGTTTTCTTGTAATTGGCTCGGGGTTTGTGAGTAGAAAAAAGAAAACTCCGAATATTTTAGGCACTACTAAATTCCCCGATTTTTTTCTTTATTCCCTCATTGTTGGCCACCTTAATTTCATGCGTTATTCGTTTTCGATTGAATCAATCACACTGGGCACATCACCAAGCGATAGTCAACTGGGCGATGATTAAGTGGGCGACAGACACTTAAAAATTGTGCACATTTAGCAGACGTAGGATGGATTTTTTTTTGTAAAAGAAAAATATGTTAAAAGTGACGTTCTGATTATCTAAGCACATCTTAAAATTAATCAAATCTAACGCAAACCATCCGAAGACAAACGAAGACAACGTTGACATAAGCGCATTATATCTAATAGGAAGTACTTACAATGAGGTAATATTACTATTGATAAATTATATCTCAAATAAAAATTCCGGTTAGTACCATTGTACCACGAGCGTGAAGCAGCACGGTACAATTTCCCGTTTTCATCATGTTTGGTTTAGTGACAGCACACGTGGTGCGGCACATGGCGCTGTCGGTCTTGCGGGCGTCTCGACGCCGCGGGATTAATGCGGCGCAGGTGCGAGACGCCGACGCCAGACGCCAGCCCAGCAGCCAGTGCCGTGCCGACGGTAATGAGCCCGAACATTGCCACAACATTCACAGAGTCCAGCGGCGGAGATTAGCAACATGAAATTATATAAAGATTTATGGATATACTCCGTTCGCTGAAACGAGAGAATATGGAACTAATTCTTGAACAGAAACAAAGTCATTCTATTGGTTAAAAGAGGATAATTTTGAAGCAAACCAATAGAATGATTTGTATTTGTTCAAGAATTAATTCCACACTTCAGCGAACGTAGTAGTGACAATGGAGGATTATACAGAGATATATTTTCGTGCTGCCATATATTGATAAATACACGTGACTAAACTAATACAAACGACGTCAATACCAAGAATGAAAAGAAGAACATCAAGATGATTACCAGGTTCAGATGTGGTAATGAAGATAGGTACAATAAATACTGGCTATCAAGTGATGAGAGGAGTTGCAGGCTATGAGGGAGAGAAGAGGAAACTATCAGGCATTTAAGGATTTCGTGCAGGGAAGTTACGAGATAAGGAAGAAAAGAAACGGTTCTGTTAGATGGTATAGGGTCGGGACAAGATTGGATGAAGGAAGTCATCGAGAAACGGGAGGTTAATTTATGATGTAGTACCACAATAGGCTATTCCACGACATTTTTTAAAATTTTTTTTCTTGAAATACATAAAAATATAAGACCACATGTGAAAGTCTGAGTTAAAAATTCCTCCAAATAAGCGAGATATTAAGGTCCAAATTTTAAATCTGCTTTCTGACGTAGGTAATGTGGCGGCAGAAGTAAACAAACAGTGGTTCACAAACCACAAAAAATTGTTAAACAAATTACAAAATAATGTATATTTAAATTGTAATATTATAATTCATTATTAGAGACATAAAATAAATTACTTCACTTAATTTATTTCACTTTTTTTCTCATTTTATAAAAATAAAGAAATTAGAACATCACCCGAACAGGAACCGAACAAATCCGACACACCCGAAGAAGTATATTCTTAGTCAGGGCGGGGCTTCTCAAAATCGGAGGTCATACTTGGATCTTATTTGCTCAAACACTCGTACACATTTCCTGCATCATCAAAAGCAAAACTCCCCGTGTCTTCTAGAAGGAATAATTTATAATAAAAGAAATATGGTTTTCCTTATCCTTTAACTATTATCATTCTTATTTTCAATAAACTTTTACTATTTTTGATTACTGTGGAATAGCCTATTTATTGTAAAATATATATAAAATGTAGATTCTAAGCCGGTTAGGAAAGAATAAATATAATAATAATAATAATAATAATAAATAATACACGTGACTCAGCTACTGTAATGCAAACAAATCGCTGTCATGACGACAGTTGCAACAAGAAATATGCCAAATATGAAAAATGAAAAAATGACATCTATACCTTTTTTTGAGGTTATATTCTTCATTTACCGCATCTACCGGCTGAATTACTCGATCCACAAATCATGGATCCGGTAGATGGATCTGGTAGATATGGTACAATTTTCGAACACGGTAACTATTAACCACTTGTGTTTTCGAACGCAGTCGGTAAGTGAGGTATCTACCGGTAGAATTTTCGTAAATGCCTACTATAAAATCTTATAATTAAAGAAGATAAAATATTCGGTAAATAATACTATTTTCCTTGCACAATATGTAAAAAAATTGAGTCGCCCATTTTAAAAGTTTGACTTTGAACTCAATTCCAGATAGCTAAATTGCCTTTGGATTCAAAATCAAGAATTCGGATTCGAAGTCAAGATCCGAATATGGTTTCGAATTTAAAACTTATATGGGATATTAGAGGAATCCGATACCTTGTGATCAGGATACTAGAATGCAATTTTTTCTAGATCCTTATACATATTAGCCTAGAACTTATTACTTTTTTAATCTAAAGTACACCTGAGAATTTGGAATCATTATTTTTTCCTCTAGTATTAATTACACTTTCTGTATCATTGCAACACAATGAAACTTTGAGAGAGTATAATTATTTCATTTGTTATTCCCAGCCTAAGGTACTCTTTTTCTTGTCCAAATTTTAATACTTGTTTTAATTTCTTTATCCCCCCGAAGCTCTGGTAATAATAATTAACACGTTGAATGCAGGTCAAGATTTTGCGTAATTCGTGGCCGGAAGCCTAGAGCATGACAGTGGAACGTCGCTAGAAGCATGGGCAACTTGATGGATGTCTTTCCGTGCATGCCTGTAATCTGCTAGTGTCGTGTGAGTTTCTCTTATTATACTGACGCTCAAACAAAACTACTAATCGCCCAAGGTAATAAACAGATGTTAGCCTTAATGCAAGAGTATCAACAAAAAACGCCAAGTAGAATTTAAATCAATGGATAATTAAAGTTGGTCTTAATTAAAACCTATTTTAAATTAGACATTTTGCACGACCCAGCTTTTTAATAATGTTTACCAATAGGGTTTCCATGCAGTATATATTTACAAATTACTCGCTAAGTAACTGTGACTACTTACCGGTCTGGACGTGTCGCGGTAACTAAATAAAACCAACGAACGATCAAAACTTACTTTAAAAATCTGTTGTGTCCAGCATAATACCTCTCGCCATTTCCGTTTTGTTACATAATTATCGATTAAAAAAAATTAATTGGGTTCGGCCTCGTACTTTTGTACATTGGCCTGGAGCTATTTAATGACATATTTTTCGGACACACACAACATCCAAGCCCCTGGTGGGAATCAAACCCACGACCCGAGTGCCGAGCGGTGAAGGTCGCTTGAGCGCTGCCTTAACGCGATTGGCCACCGAGGCGGCTGAATTATCAAATTTAATATTTCTTGTACACGCAAATAATTCTCATTATATCTATTCTTTGATTCTATAAGGAATTATGTCCACTTATCCTACTCTTCTAAAATGTGCAAGATGGTTCCAATTCATTGACGGGACTGGTGGTATTTCTTAAGGATTATGTACTATTACTATTAATATACATATCTACCCACAACTTTAAATAATGTCAGTAAAATGGTTGATTTTTGACACTGACATTTATGTGTCAATTAGAAACATTTGAATTTGACAACTGGTTTCCTTGGTGTAGTCTGGACTGTGCATTCTACATATTATATTTTCTTTATCTCTATCTATAGAAGGTATAATAAAAATTTTAAATGTATTAGATGGAGAATTTTATGTTCTTCAATATTTGCAATAACAAAAATTTTCAAAAAGATTTTTTTAAGAAACTGCTATTTCCGGTTGTCCAATAGGGCTGTTGCAAGAATTGTTATATGACTTCTAAGTATTAAATTTGAAAAGATATTGTTCTTTAAAGAGCCTCAAATTTGAAAATATCGCGAAATATCCTTTAGATATTTTACAATTAATTTTTGAAATTTGGATAAAATTTTGAATAAGTCACGTGATCTGAAACAGAATGTGACGTCAGAGTACATACATCTTCAGCGATTCTAAGGTGTCAAGTGTATTGTCAAAGTTGTCAAACAAGTGTCAAATAAGAATCACGACCAGAACTTTAAAGTAAAATATATTATCAATTTATATAATAAATTCAGTTTTTATATTTTATTTTACCTCAACTCTTTAACACCCTTTATTTCGGCAGCAGTAAAACAATCGTTCTGATATAAATTCAGCCATCATCCAGCTATCGACCTTCGGTTAATTGTCCGATTTAGCTTGAGTGTTGAGTGTAATTTGAATTAGCCATTACTACTTTATTATTCATTTACAATGAGCAATGTCAGCGTCAAATGTCAAATTAAAAGATTTTGTTATTAACATGTGACAAACTTTAGCCTACGTTTATTTATATAAATAATATGAATAAATGTAGGTGATGGAAAAACTATTTTCCTATTGGCTATTAATGATGTAATGTCTACGTCACAGGAGTGGGGGGTAGTTTTTCAGGACGCCAATCTTTTTATTTAATTATTTCCACAAATAACAACAAATTATTAAAATAAAAATTATTTGTAAGAAAATCATTCCATAAACTTTCATTTAAAATAGTTTTTGAAAAATGTGAAACAGGCTCATTGTTATCAAAAACCTTTTCAGCTCTCTTCATTAATGTCAGATTGAGGAATACGTAGTTAAACAGGTCTTAAGGGTCCTTCCAACATCCAGAGACACACGAACACATCATCGTAAAAATGTTAAAACCGGGTTATAGACCTTAAAACGTGTTTATTCAATAATATTGTATATGCGATTTTCAGCATGAATCCAATATCTCTCTTAGTGAAAGGTAAAAATGACAACTAAAATTTTGTAATACTTGTCAAAATAATTATCAAATCTTATTTTTTGTTTAATTTTGTGCGACGATCGTGCAAAAAAAAAACGTAATAATCATTACGGGCAGTAAGTGCTCTTCTACCGGTATCGGATACACTTATTGCCCTTAAACTTAAAATAATTAATTTTCCACTCCTAGATTTTTTTTACAAAAAGTACAATCATTTGAAAAGTTTGCGACGGAGCAATGAAAACATAGGGTCTCCGTGAACTTAAATTTCTTTTATAAACTCACATACTATACTTTTTCTTCGAGTACAAATTAGATCAGGAAAAATAAAGAAATACACTTTTTAGGTTAGTAATTTTCTTTTAAGGGCAGCTGTTAGGTCCAGCATCTACCTTCACCCCGTACTTAATGAATCATATGTTAATGGCTGCTAGCTTCAGGTTGTGTCCAATACGGTCGAAGCCACATCTTGTCAGTGATTAAGATGTTTAGTATCATGGAAACCAGTGCGTTAATATCGTGAGTAGAAAAAACTTACATTTCTCTTTAAGAATTTGTTATAAATATGTTGTATATATCTCGCGGAGATATGCCACATTTATATACATATAATTTTCTATCATCTGTTAATAATATGTTGCTGAAGAAATATTATTACTTAATAATTTCTCATTAACAAAATGTTGTGTTCCATATGGAGAAAACACATGGCAAAGGCAAACCATCTGTTTATTAGAAAAATCTTTTAAAATTATATTCATAATTTGCTGATAAATGACTTTTATTGCAAAAATGCTGTATTCTAATCATCATCAAAACATAAAGAATTTTTATGGTATATAAATCTAACACTTTTTAACAAATAAACAAAATACTTTCCTCCGTTCGGTTATAACCGGTCAAAATTTACGAGCGATTAATAAAAAATTGTTGACATTCAAATCATCACAAACTCCTCAAAAATTCCAAACATCATTTACAATTTTAACTCAGAATACTAATTTTACATCATTTCGCCTAAAATAAATTCTATTTTTAGATTTCTAGCAGAATAAAATTCTCATCGGCAAAAAAAAACAAAACAAACATAGAAGAAATGTCAATGAAATGTCAGTTTGACGAAAGGATATGCGAAGTAAATATTTATATGTATTTTTTGTGTTAACATGTAACAACCGTATGTTGCATTCATTCATTTCGACCTTCCATATGACATTCTGGTGCTCATACGTGCTGTTGAAATTCAACTGATTACACGTGATTAAGACATGATAAATATGCGAGAACACCGTTTTCGCAACGATGAGAAATAATTTTGCATTGCAGAACAGACATTCGAAAACTTTTCACAACTATGTTACAACAAATATTCGGATTTATCTGCAACCGATTGGAAAATAAAATCTTTTCGAATATTAACACATTTTTAGTTTTTCAACTAGAGGTGTAAATCTTCATCACCTTAGTGCAGCTAACTTCAGCCCGTGCAATGAATCAGTTGTTATAGGGATTACTAGATTTAAGCCGTGTCCAAAACGATCGGAACCACAACTTCTCAGCAAGTTGTAATTAAGTTGTTGTTTGGTGTCATGGTAAGGTTTGCATTAAGTCACATTTTAATTAATAATAATAATAATAATAATACTTTTATTTGTTTCAAAGACAAGTCTTTATACAAAGAGATTGACAACTATTTTCGAGTTGACATAAGAAATATTTATGTACATATATATTCATGTAAGAAACGTAACAATGATTTAAATTATAATAGAATACAATAAATGAACATAATATAATAAACATTTACACACATATGCAGTAAATAGTATTATTGAAGTTGAAAGACATCTGACATTGCATAACAATTTTATCCCTTTCTTGAATAAAAAAACATAAGAAAAATGATATTACAGTAAAACTGTATACTGAAGAAAACAGATGCAATGTATAAGAGTAATAATTAATAATAGCTTATTCGTAAATAAATATACATGAAAAAAACAAAAAGTAATAATCTAATATTACATATGAGAGCAAATGAATCAAGTTTTTCTCATTTTTTTAAATAAATATACATAAAGAAAATATAACAATGAAATTGTATAATAAAAAAATGCGATGCATCAATAACCTGATATAACAGAGTAAGGGATGAAGTAGTCTCTATAAATGGAAATATTTATTAATTTCTATTCGTTAATTACGAAGCTTCTTAGTTTTAGTGCATTTATCGTATAATAGAATACATTACTTGCTTGCTTGGTTTCATTAATTTGGATTAATTGGGTTATGGTTACGTTTTCCTTTAGGTAGTATGAGCGTATGGGATTGAAGATAGGGCATCGTATGTAAAAATGATTTAGATCTTCATTTTCATTTAGGTTGCATATGGTGCATATTTTTGTAGCATCTAGACTGTACCTAATGCCGTTATATATAATTGTTAGACCATTTTTGTTGCTCAGCCTTATTTGAGCTATTATTCGAGTTTTATGAATCGTGATGTTCATGCTCAAATATTTTTCTGGGTTTATGTCTATTGTGGTTAAGCTGTAGAAACTGGAAAATTCAGAGTTTTTAGCTCTGTCCATATCTTTATCCCAATTTTTGGAAGTAATTTTATCCGTTATGGCTTTAATATCATTTCTATTTATGGACTGTCTATCCCATATATGGACCATATTTAGTTGTTCAAGCATTTGTTTTATTTGGGTAGCCCAGTTAAATTCACTTTTATTACTTTCTGTTGAGTCTAGGTGTAATAAGCGATTATATATCAATTTCGGATAGCGGGAGTTGTCCATAAGAAGTATTTTCATCCACCACGTTAGAATTTTTTTCCACACTACTGCTTCGCAGTGTTCTGTTCCAGTTTCAAGTCTAATAAGATAACTTGGAGTATTTCTTGGTATTAACAATATACTTTTTATGTGTTTAATTTGGCTCACTTCTATTTGGTTAGTGTATCTTGGTCCCCATGTTTCCGCACCATACATAACTGTAGCGTGAAGAATTGTTTTCATTAGCTTGCTTTTTTCTGGCCAGTTCGCTGACTTGCCACTACACAGAATATTTTTTATTTTTGCTGAAGCTATTATTGCTTTTTTAGAGTTTTCCTTTGCAGTCTCTAGAAATTTTCCTGATGAGGAGAACGTGACTCCAAGATACGGGAAATAATTTACAGTTTCTATTACTTTATTGTTGTATTGAAAGGCAGGCAATTTTTTTAAGCGGCCTTTATGGAAACATATTATCTTCGATTTTTCCGTATTGACTTCTAGCTTATGTTCTTCGCAGTAGTGTTCAAGTATATTTAATTTTCTTTGGACGTCAATTTCTGAGTTGCATAGAATCGCCAGGTCATCGGCATATGCTAACATTAAAATATCTTTAGTGCCATTAATATTCGAACCTGTGCAACCATTTGAACGAAAGTAGTTCTCCAGTTCATTTATATAAATTGCAAACAGTAGAGGGCTCATAATTTCTCCTTGCATCAATCCTTTAGATAACTTTACAGTTGCTTCATTATATTGCCTGTAATTTAACGTAATTGTTGCATTTTCATATAAATTTTGTGTAATTCTGATCATTTTCGTACTTATACCACAGTTATATAATTTATCCCATAGGCCAGAGTGGTCAATTGAATCAAACGCTTTTCTGAAATCTACCATTATTGCGAAGATATATCTCCTTTTGAGTCGTAAATGTAAATGAATTATTCCTGTAAGCGAAAATATATTATCGGCGGTACCACGACCTCTTCTAAACCCAGCTTGATTTTCATTAAGAATTTCATTGACTTCTGTCCATAACTGTATCCGGTTGGCAATAATATTTGTAAAAATTTTGCAGATTGAGTTTATTAGTGCTATAGCCCTATAGTTATCCGGAGATGAGTTATCTCCTTTCTTATGTAGCATGTGTAATTTAATATTCGACCATGATTTGGGTATATCTTCTTTCGAAATTATATTATTGAACATGTTTAAAATGTAATGGAGCCAGTTATCAGGTAAGTTTTTAAAGAATTCATAACTTAACTCGTCAATGCCAGCTGATTTGTTGTTTTTCAAGTTTGAAATACTGTTCAACAATTCATCTATAGTAATATTAGTGTCTAGAACTGGGTGTAAACAGTCCATGTAATATATTTTAGGTGAATTTAATTGCGGGTATAAGTTGTTCAAATATTGGAGCCACGTGTCTGAGGTTATGCTGGGATTTTTGTAAGGCGTGAAACATAAACTACGAACAGTCTGCCAGAATTCAATATTATTTTTAACATTAGTGAGTTTTTCAGTTACTTCTTTTTCATATTTTCTTTTGCATGTCTTTAGTGTGTTTCTATAAGTCCGTTTTAATGTTATGTATTCTCTTAATTTTTCTGGGTTAAAGTTCTTCCTATAATCACGGAGGCTGGATATCACTTGTTTCTTCTGTTGGCTGCACTCCGTAGAGAACCATGGTTTATTTTTCTTAGCTGCACTATTATCATAAATTTTGTTTACCTTCATCATTCCTGCTTCTATAGCTGCTTCTTTTATCGTACAAATTAAATTTTCGTTTAATTCGTTTGATTGCGAATTTGAGAAGTATATATTATTAGAGTAAAGAAGATGGTTGTTATATGCATTAAATTTCATAGGGTTAAATTTGAATTTTACTAGGTACTTAATTTGTGGTACGACTAGCTCTTGGTGTATCTCGCTTTCGCCTCTATCTGATTTTGCTTTTAGAACACCTATGCTGTGGCCTGAAGATGAAAGTGAAGGATGGAATTGTAGTTCTTCTATAGTTTCTAGAAATGTTACATTACACCAAAAATGGTCTATAATGCTTGCACCGTTATGATTTGAAAATGTTGGCTGGGCGGGGATGTCTCCTCTTGTGCGGCCATTTAAAATTATAAGTCCTAAAGTTTCCATAGTACTTACTAGTTTCCTGCCTCTGTCGTCCACTTGTTTAATTTCTGTAGCCCTTTGTTCCGTTACATTGATATTGGAGATAAATTCTTCATTTATTTGATTTAAGTTTCCAACTTTTGCGTTAAAATCTCCATTAATCAGTATGTGGTGGTTAGGAAATTGATCTAAAATGGATTCAAGGGTATTACCAAGCATTTCAGTACAAAAGTTATTATTTAGTGAGGGTTTCAAGTAAGAATTGCATATAATGTAATTTATTGTATTAATTCGTATTTCAATAATTATCCATAGTTCCGATTTTTCTATTAGCTTTGCAGTTATATTTTTATTTTTATTAATTAGAACTAGTAGACCACCTGAGGGTCTTCCAACTTGTTTATCTCTCATTGCGTTGCTAAAGAATATAAGTGTATGATTTTTTAAAAAAGTTGGTAATTTAGGGGCGTCTAGACAAAACCAAGTTTCGCATAAGCATATGACATCACCAGAGGAAATTATACCTTGCTCATGTGATTCTAAATTATACATTTTAATTATGCATACCGGGTATCTATTTTTTTTCCGATAGGATATCAAATGGTAAAATTTTAATGTGTAATTTCTGTCCTATTTATTGTAGAACAGAAGTGTTAATACAAAAATCTGTTATGCCAGCACATTACCTTCCGTTAATTCTATGTATTTTGTACGAATCCCATACCAAAAGTTCCTTGGACAAGGTTCTATATATCCAGTAAAATTGTAACACGAACATATACTATTTTCTACAAATTCCATACCGAAAATTTCTTACATCTGTCAATTAGAATTATTTGGATATATCTGCTGTTTTAATGATTATAGTAAAGTTGGATGATTTATGAAAGTTAACCTCTTTAACTATATATCTATTGAATATGAAGGAAAATGTATATCAAACCGTATAGACAACAAGATATTCTTTCATACTGATAACCACATAAAATGTCAAAAAATAATATTTAACTGCGTTTTTTTTTTTCAAAAAAAACTGTTAAGAACTTCCAATAGGGGAACTTCCAGTTGACCTATTATAAACAAAATCTAATCAGCTCTCCATATATGTAGATGTAAAGAAAAGGAATACGAAAGATTTATAATTTTTAGAATTGCAGTATTAGAGTTATCGGAGAAAATTTTGTAACACACACACACACACACACACACACACACACACACACACACACACACACAGAGAGAGAGAGAGAGAGAGAGAGAGAGAGAGAGAGAGAGAGAGAGAGAGAAATACACACATCATAAAACTAGTAATATTGTATTCTAGGGATCCTAAAACGTGCTTATTCATTAAAAACTTACCACACCAACGATTTTTTTAACCAAAAACAATACCTTCCTTACCTAAAGGTGACGGAAGGTAAAAAATGTTCAAAATTAAAAACTACATCTAATAGTCCAAAATTATTGGTTACATGCGTTTCGTTCGTAAAAAATTAAAGTTGTCAATTTTAGCTACTTATAGAGTGCCATGAGAAATAAAACAAAAATGTTAAATAGTTGTAATGTTAGAGTTTGACAGATGACATATGTCATAAAGAGTTAATAATTATTGATTTGATCAAAATAATTTTTAATTAATTAATTATAGCTTAGTGAGATGCACGATTATTAATAAATAATAAATAAATCAGTCGTTATTAAACCTTTGACAGATGTCATCTGTCAACTCAAACAATACAACTGTTTAATATTTTTGTTCTATTTCTCATGGCAGTCTGTTAATAGATAGCTAAAAGTAATATCTTATTTTTCGTGCCTTCGTCCGGCAAAGCTTGTTTTAAATATCTCGAAATCGTCCGGAAACACTTATTTTCTGGCCTAGGCCAGCAAACAGATAGCGAATTTTATGTTTATAAGTTGGTATTATTCTGGTGAAATATCAACTTATAAATATTTTCAAAATGTGGCACATGATTTAGAAACACTATTTTTGATTTATTATGCATATTATACTTTTACATTAATTGTTGTAAAATATCATCACATTCTTTTTATTTTTGAGGTTCTGTTGAACGAATACAAGCAGAAAATGTATCTTCAAATTATAATCTATAATGTGGATTATTGGACTAAAAGTCACTAAATTTCTCAATAATCAAATGAATGTTGATAAAACCATATAAATCGAAAATGTTACCAACATAAAATTTTTATAGTATATAATATTTGAAGTAGTAATAATATTTCTTTAATAAATTAAAAATGTCGTCGGCACAAAAAATCTTGTGTATCACACACCCAGAAACTGTTTTGCGAGATCTCGTAATTTGCCAAAATAAACTTGCTCTCGCAAATGTTCAGTTTCTGGCCTACAGATACAAATAACTATTGCTTCTCTCGCGGACGACACACATGTAACCAATAATTTTGGACTTACTATATATTTTGAAATTTTACCATTGTATTTCCAATTTCCCATGATCTGGATAAAAAAGTATACACCCGGTATGTATGTGTTGTTTTTTATTTATTTCATAATTTTCTGTGATACATCTAAAATAATCTTTGCACTAAATATAGCCGTCATTCTTGTTATTCTGTAAGAATTATGTAAAAAGCGAAACGAAAAAATTTTCTGGGTAAATTCTGTGACATCTGCAACACAGGATGTTTGGTTATTGTGTTTGAAACCGCAAGGACAACCGAAACACACACGGTACAAAACGCTATTATTGTTTACACGGATTTTTTGCATTAGAAAAAAGATGCTGGAAATAGACTTGACATTGAATAAAAAATAAGCTTTGTTGTTTAAATCTGTGGAACAAGTGTGACTACATGTAAATTTCCGAGATTAAAATTCATGTTTCTCAGACAAGAAAATTTTAATAACAAATATTGTAACATTAAATACGTCATTACAAGGAAAAGAAGGAGAAGAATAAAAATATATTATGACATTACATAATAGTTGTTATTCCTGGAGAAAAAAAAAAAACAATACATTATATTTTTGGGATATCCCAATTCTGGTAATGTGATAGAATGATAGATAGTTTTAATTACGGATAGGGTCCTCCACTATATTTTTTTACAAAAATTCATCTAAACTGAAAGTAATATGTAATTTTAGAAAGTCTTTATTGTTATTCGTTAAGTCGTAATAATTTTTTTTAATATTCTGTGACGTAGATATAGATATGATTTTGTTCTCAAGCAGTGGATTTCGCTAATGAATGAAGTCACATAAATTTATTTTTTTCAGCACTTATAAAATGTATAAATATGTTAAAATAACCCTTGTGATCAATAATTGGAAATATGGGTGGATAATAGTAATTTAATGTCATAATTAATAAAAATACTACGTAGTCCAAGATTTGATTATCACTGGTAGCACATATCTTTTACTTTCATACCAACGCTTGTAATTTGTCGTGGCATCATAAATTTAAACTAGTATAATTTGATTTATTTCTGTTATTTTATTGCTGTTTTTTTCTGTATTTATAAAATTGCAAATGGATTCCGTATTTCAAAAAGGCGATAGCAGAAGGTTTGAAAGTAGTAAGAATTTGGAATAGAATAAATGTGTGACGTAGATATAGAGATGAAGAAATGGTAATAGAAACTCGATTATTCTAGAAACTAATAACTATTTTTAAACTTTGATAGTCCTTAATATACAGTTTTAAGGTCTAGTTTTAATATAACTGACCCTTGTTCTAATTTGTTACTCTTGCCTCTCGTACACTCGGTCTAGCAAAAAAAATCGCGTACACATATTTTATACTGTATTGAGTCGGTCACTGGCGACAATTAAGATGCCAAAGTTAAAAGAAAACGAGAAATACATACTTGATCATTCTTTCATTTTTCTAGAATGTATGCGTACCTCTAATTTAATATTAATTTAAACACAATGAAGAATTTGTTCTACAATAGATAAAATAGTAACATGATCGTGATAACAGTGACAACTACATAGATAGTTAATTAAAAAGTCGTATTTATGTAGCCAATAAAATCGGTTGTGGCCAGCACAAGACCTCTCGCCATTTCCATATTAGGCTATGTAAGTACCTATTGTATTTAACATTTCTGGTACACACACACAAATTCTAATTAAATAAATAAATAAATTTAGTACAGATATCGGTAATGATGATGACATATGTGTACCGTGCGGGCGTTTACCAGGCGTCACCTCACGGGCACTTATTGCTGGCGTGGAGAGTGCACCACAGGGGTCACTTTTGTGCCATTTAAAATATTTGGCGTCGGTCGGGATTGAACCCGGTTCCCCAGATTCGCGACCAGACTGCCACGGGACCCTATACAAATTCTAATTTCATTTCATCTATTATTAATAATTTTTTATATTTTTTAATTCATTCTATAAATAAGTTTCCTCTTACTCTTCTAAAATGTCCGAGATTCTTCAAATTCATTGACGAGATTGTTGGTATTTCGGTAGCATATATGTAATATATGTAGCTGTAATTTTAAATATTTGATTAATAATAAACTAAGAAATATTAATTGTACTTCCCAGCAAAAGTCCTCAGTAATGTATCACGATTTTTGACATTGCCATTTTCCTGTCAATTACAAACATTTTAATTTTTCAACTGATTTCCATGGAGTTATTTGGGCTGTGATATTCGTTACAACGGATTATTTTATATATTTATAATTCTAGAAGATATAATAAAAAATGTTAAATGTATCGGATAGAGAATTTTATATTCTTTAATCTTTGTAATAACATAAATTTCCAAAAAAATAATGTTTAGAAGATTTTTGTAAAGAAACTATCACTTCTGGTTGTCCAATTGTTCCCAAAACCTTTCCAGCTCTTCCCATTAATGTCAGATTAAGGAATACGTAGTTAAATTGGTCTTTAGTTTTATAGAATTTGAGAAACCGTCCCTCCAACATCCACACACATATCCACCCACACAGACATCATTGTAAAAATGTTAAAATCGGATTCTAGTGACCTTAAAAAGTTAATAGATAAAAAATCCCTAAACCTTAACTAAAAACGCTAAAACTATATACGTATTTCGGTAACTAAGTTGCCATCATCAGTAAAACTTACGTCTAAGAACTGATCACATTTGGATTACTAAACATGTCAACCACGCCAGAGGTCCAAAAACAAATCTGCTCTGTTTTTCAGATTTGTTTTTTGGACCTCTGGCATGGTTGACATGTTGAGTAATCCAAAACTGATCCGTTCTTAGACGTAAGTCTTACTTATGATGGCAACTTGGTTGCCGAAATACGTATATAGTTTTAGCGTTTTTTAATTAAGGTTTAGGGACTATTATCTATTTAACCTTAGGCTCTAATAAAGTTTTATTACCTTAAAATGTTTATTCACTAAAATCTGGATATACGATTTTTAACATGAATCTAATACCTCTCTTAGGTAAAAGTAAAAATCGTATTTATGTAGCAAAAAAAAAAACATGATTTTTATGATGTACGCCATTATTTTGCAAGCCGGTGTTCTCACGGCCATGAATATTTCAATTTTGTATTCATTTATCTTTTTATAATCTTCATATTTCTCCTGTCCACCCATATTTTCGCGGACTAACTACTCACAAATGTAATAAACCTTGATTTTCGCAACAAACTGTGACACGCAGGCACGCAGCATAAATCAGAAAGAGAAACATTCGCATCTGATGTGATTTAATGTATAATATGTATTATTAACTGCCGTGCGGAACCGGTAAACTGCAAATGGCCGCTCTTGATTCATAATGTGCAATAATTGTAGCGGTAGCGACCTGGAATATGGTACTAAGCAGGTAAATGACTTCAAAGAGGTATTTTTAGAAGTTTTAGTGGAATTTAACTGCTGGAAAATAAATACTTTACGTAAAGATTAATCTTACCATAAATAGATGTTATAAATTTATGTAATAGTAGCATAGATGCCTGTGTAAAAGATAAGCAATAGCGCTAATCACATAGCGCATAACTTCTCAGTTATTTGGATTATATATTTCATGTCCAATTTTCTTATTCATTCAACATCTTGTTAACGTTATCAATTTAAAATATTTAAAAAATAACACTTGATATGTTTCACAAAATTTCAGTCTCTGTATCAATCTGTCGGTCATTTATCAGAGACTGGCCTACTCAACCAGAACCACAGACGCGTTTCGCTCTTATTGGAGCTCTTCAGTATGGTGTACTGACGCCTCTAGAAGGCACTGAGTAAGGTTGAGCGGACGGATGATAAACATCCCAAAAAAGCTATGACTACTGTATCAGTAAGTAATTACATACAGAGCCAGAGGGTGATTGGGAGACTGAAATCCTGTGAAACAGGTCAAGTGTTATTTTTTAAATATCTTATTAGAACAGTTTTACCAAATATCGCAATAGACACTTACAAAATTGACGTCACTGCAAGAGAGAGATAGAAGATCATGCATCCAAACAAACCTCCCCTTGTTGTCTTACGTCCCGTTCCCTGTTCCTAACTGTCATTGTGTTCGCATCTGTTATCCAGTGTTAAACCTAATTCTTTATTGTGTTTTGTACGTTGTGTTTAATAAAAATGAGTTTAAAACCAGAAGATGTGTCTGGGGCAACTTTTTTGATTGATAATATTGAAGATCATTCGATTATTCAACTAAAACGATAGCTGGAGTGTAGTCTACGGCTGATGGCAGTTCTTTGTTTGGACGTCGTAACCATAGCAACCTTGAGTTCTATATGCTTTGCCGTTAGATGCGCTCGTGCTAATTGCAATTTTGTAAGTGTCTATTATATTGTACTTTATTGTACTTTTATTATTATTTATTGCTGACTAAGCTCACGGCGTTCTCGATAGATGAGAATAAAAACTGTAGTTCAGAAAATTATTTTAAAAAATAGTATTTTACAGAAAGATTATTTTACTTTACAGAGCACTCAGGCTAAATAAAAATATAATGCAATCCAAGTCTTCATTTCAATAGAGCGGAGCAAAGAATGGCCCGTTTGGCATCCAATATTACAATGCAAGCAGTTTTATTGCTAGACCCGACAGAGAGAAATATGACTCTTTACACACTGTAAAGAGTGCGTAAAGTTATTTACTTGTATAGGAAATAGTTATTTATGTAACAAGTGTGTAAACTGTAAAGTAGTACTTTTTAAATTGGCACGGGATAAAAATAGTATATTGAACTAGTACTGAAATACTCTTTCAGCACACTACAAAATTTTCATAAAAATATTAAAACAGATTATGTTTACATCATTGCTATCAAAATTCACCAAAAATTATGTTAAAATCTGATAAATCAGGGTCCAGCCTTCTTAATCCGTGTAAATTTAGCATATTATTTGCAACTGTCAAATTTTTACATACACATTTTTAGGTTAGTTCGCTCAGTTATCGCAGTGTGTGATAAAATCATATCACACAGTTGCGGACGCATCTGATTGGCTAACGAGCTTTCATTTCACACAGCTTTGGTAGAGATGCGCAATAACCAACTTTCATTAATAGTTTAGCGTGTGAATTTATGTACTTTTCGTAGTGGTCGTCGGAAAATACTATTTACACACGAGTTGCATACAATATTTTTCTTACAACCGAAATTTTAGTGCTATTTCTCATAATACTGAGTGTGAGAGTACAGGCATTTTAGCAACGTATTTACAGGATTAAGTAAGTAAGTATTTACTTTTCATGCACTAGTGCTTGTCCACGGTACGTGGACTTCCCACTCTTTGGGACAACGCCCAGTTAGAGGTCGTTGGGCTGGACCAACTTCCTCGTTTGGTCAAGGCAGCTGTCTGGATTCCGGGTAAAGCCGATGATAGAGAGACTGTCGTCCGGAGGTTGGCGGTCCAGAACAACCACCTCAAGGTTTCCAATTGGTGTGTCTTTCACGATGCACCAAAAGAGAAACCGCTGGGACGTCTGTTGGTCTTCGGCATCAACGACCAGGATGCCAAAACTCTTGTGGAGAAGGGGAAGAAACTGAGGTACAGGTTCTCCCAACTCTCCGTTAAATTGAAGGTTGGTGATTCTGCACCATCTCAAACACCGTCAACAGAGACTGCGACTCAGTCTTCGCAGGGTGCAACCCCAATGGAACTAGGTTCCAACGAGGCTGCTGAACTGCAAGAGCTCGAGTCTCTGCTAATTTCGGAGATTGCGTCAGTTTCTCCCAAGGATGAGCCCCAACAATCCTCAACCTAAATTCCCTTCCCAAGCCCCATTATCCTTCATCCAAATAAACCTGCAACACTGTCGGGCGGCGACCTCCACTCTGAGACGACACCTAGACAGCAAGCAGAACAGTATAGCCCTAATACAAGAGCCTTGGGTAGTTAAATCCAAGATCTGTGGATTGGGCGACAAAAATAAGATAATAAGATAATTATCAGTGTAAGTTTGTTTTGATTGGTTACTTTTGCACACGTGGTCAGCAATAAAAGGATTCAATTAGATAATTTTTTAACCAAAAAATTTTCGAATTAACATAAAACAGTTCACACAACCTCACAAAAAAATTGTTCGTCTAGTGTTCTCTTTTGTGATTGCACACTGATTGCACATATAATAATGAATTTTTCAGTGTCCCTTTTGTTACGAACGCCACTGTGCGTTATTAATACGTATCCTATCTACTTGTTCTTTACGAGCTGCAAGTGCAGCGACACCTGTTCCGCGGACTGACGCAGTGGCGGAGGCGTCGTTTTATTCCTTTCTGTTTTCGTTGTGATTGCATTGCATTGCGGAATAATTATAACATGCTACTGGGAAAATATTACTCGTTACGCATAACGACCAGTGGACGCCAAACGGTATCACATACTGTGTATAACAATTATTGAATAGCTGTTTACCTAACAGGAAACGCCATAAGGAAGAAAACATTATTTAGATTCAGACAGATTTACATATCAGAAAATGATTCAGGTGGCATATTTAATATGATGTCTATAAACGTATTGATAATTTGTTGAAATTAATTAATTGTGACCCTACCTGAAGTTTTTAAGGAAAGAAATCGGCTTAAGGATCATGGAGAATTTTTAAACAAACGACGAAAGAAATTATGAAAAATTCAATGACTCTGCAGAGATTTGAACCCCGGACCTTCTCGTATCTAGCGAGACGCTCTACCAATTGAGCCACGGAGTCCGTTCCAAACTGAGACATTGAATCTTCCACAATGGGGGATTCCACCATTTTTTTTTATATGTATAATTTCATCTGAAAATATTAGGAAAACTAAGACTATTGATGAAAATCCGGCGAAAAAATTCCTATTAATAAGCGAGTTATGGTCTCCCGAATTTTGAAAAGATTGACGTGACGTCACGCTTATGTGTTTTTTTATGAAACTGTTTTCATCATGGACCTAAATGTTCTTGAAATATATGCTATTTTAAGTTATATTTACATAAAATAAATGAATATTATAACACTGTATAAGTCTACGTACTTTATAATTACAGGTGTATTTAAATTATTAAGTTTAATGCAAGAAATTTATGTTAAAATAAAAACTGTTTGAAAACTGCTGTACAGGAATGTTAGCCCCTCCTTTCGAATTTGAATTTTTTAACTTCCATTGATGTGGCGAAAGATGATTTTTTTTATCCCTTTCCCTATTGTTAATATTTTTTTATTCGGGTTTTTGCTAACCCACTAAGTGGGATACGCGTGATTTTATGTATGTATGTATGTATGTAACTTCCATTGATAGTAATCCCCACCTCCTAACACGCTTCTTGTTATGCATGTATAGGCGGTCTTTCGCTCGCCATTTAAAATATTATATATAGATTTCATATTATTGTCGAAGTGCTATAACAAAAAACCCCTTATTTTCGAAATATCTCAATTATACCATTTCATTTTTTTTATTAATAGTCGTTATTCAGCATATACATTCGTATTTTTTTACTATTTTCCTTTAATTCGTTTGAGATGGAATCCCCTATTTCTTTTTACAAATGTTGTAGGTGAGTACACCAACATATAAATAAATATATCATTTTGGCATATTACCCATTTCTGAGTGTGCCACAATCTGCTTTATCGCAGATATCGGTAATGATGATGACATATTTGTACCGTGCGGGTGCTTACCAGGCGTCACCTCACGGGCACTCATTGCTGGCGTGGAGAGTGCACTACAGGGGTCACTTTTGTGCCATTTAAAATTCGAAATATTTGGCGTCGGTCGGGATCGAACCCGGTTCCACCAGGTTCGCGAGCAGACACTCAGGCACGCGGCTACGGGACCCCATATTAAGCGCATTATTTCGTGCTGAGTATTAATCCATACATTTTTTAAATTTAGTATGAAAAATCTTGCAACAGCCTTATAGTCATTAATTTTTTTAGTATCACTTGCTTCATATACAAATCTATTATTCATACTCACATGGCAACCACGTAATACTACTGATAATCTGTAAAACATTCAACAAAAACATCATAAGTCAAACAAAACCAAGTATAACTTAACACGTGCTATTTTTACGACTCGTGAAATTCATGTTTGCTCCGAAAATATCCTACCGAAATGAGTTCCCAATTTAGTTTTTAATAAAGTCATAAACATTTTCAAGCTGGGTACAAATCAAAGAACTTCCGCTGGTCAGAACAGAATCTTTGGAACACGTGTTGGTTGTAAAATAATAAAACTACCGACATGTTCTCAGCAGATGAGGAGGAAAAGCAAGGCCTACCCTGACCTAAGAAGCTATATAAGGACATTTACTTATACATATAATACAGATGTTCAGTTTTTGCTTTATAACTCAAAACTTAACCACTTGAGATGAGAAATAGTGGTTGGAAATGGTCGTAAAATTTTGGGAAGTGTCTAGTTTTATTAGGCAATAAAAAGGTGGTTAATGTTGGGATATTTAGAAGTTGGGACAAATTATAACATGTACAAATTAGACGTACACATAGAAATTAATTTGTTTGTTAGTTAAAAGATGATATATATATACATTTCTTTCTACAGAGTGTTAAACAAAAAAAAAACCTAACTCGGAGTAGGTTATGAACAGAGAAACGTGTGTCTCATAAATATTCAATTCAAAAGGCAAGTAATTTTCTCTGTATCGAAATTAGAATGACATATTTCAGCATACTTATACCCCAGACACACTACAAAATGATCATTAGTGGTTAGTTATAGTATGCGTAAGTGAAGTTGAAACTTATGATAGATGTCAAAACTGTGTCTATTAACAAAACATAAAATATTGACTGTAGTAAGCATGTGCTACTTATTGTTTTGTACTGAGTAAAGTACAATAAGTAGCACGTGCTCACTACATTCAATATTTTTTCTGGTTTGTTAATAACATCAGTCTCAACTTCACGCGCGCATACTATATAACTAACCATTAATGATAATTAATTTTTGTAGTGTATCTCGGGTATTATAATTGCTATAAGAACCATAATTCTCAACGATTTTTTGCTAACATGTTATTTGGAATTGGTATGGCTGCACTAAATACACAAAATATCGGACAGAATAAAATCACAAATCACTGCTACCAATCTAACTATTTTGTAAAATAATTCCCTTAATAGAAATTGCCAATTATTTTTATAAAGAAATAATGTAAATGAAAGCCAAAATAGCGAAAGTACTATGAAACAGTCGTTACAGACGGCTAATCAAGCACTCGTTCGTTCGCACACTAGCTGCTACGCGCTCGTGTTTGAAATTCAAACTCATGCTTGAATAGTTAGCCTTATGTAACTTATGTTTTAATATACTATTCCTGAAATTCATTAAAACAGGCATTAAACGAATATTGCCATTCGTCGTTTTCTAATTTATTTCCATTTCTAAAATAAGATTCAAAAAGAAGAGTTTTGATTTCTTCAGATAATATTTTTGACATCTCGTGTCAAATTGACATTTAATCAACCGTTGGAAACTTATATGGCGAGTGCTGGGCCTTTGCCACTAGTACTCAATTCCAGTCAATAGATGTCGCGAACGTCGCTTTAAAAATTTGCATTTTTTATTACTAAGCAACTATTGGTCCACGTATTTTTTCTGAGGTGGGAAATAAGGATGCGTGGGAAACATTTGAATTTGACGTAAATTTTTGAATTTGACATATTTTGAATTGTATTTTCGATTCTATCACGGTTCTATATAATTCACTTTGATTATTCATTTTAACATTCGTGTCTCTATTAGGCAAGTTTTTAATATAACATTGTTCAATTTTATGTGTTGATAAGTTCATATAAGTATTTCAATTCGTGTTTTGTTAAACCGTTACAATTATTTCAATGAAGATGACATAAATCTATTTTGAAAATAAAATTTTATTATGTATAAATGAAAAAATATAATTAAACATTAAATTTGTGCACATGCATTTTAATATCAAAATAAATTTATATCAACAAACAAAACTACAATATTTTTATAAAATTCAAAAACTGGTTGCCTAATTTACATTTTAGTTCCATTCCAACCACCAGGTGTCAGGTTCAGTGCAAATACACATAAGTTTCCGGTCTAAAGAGTATTATTTGTGTATGCATTTAATTAAATACTTTAAAATTAAAACATACCTTTCTCTGTACGAAGCCTACTTCGAAATCAAAGCTTTTCTTTTTGAATCCTTATTTTCAACAATGAAAACGGTGAATGGCAATATTCTATATTCTTCTATATCAACTTTTCTCCTTAAAATTACATTTCACGATCGATTTTGACAACTTAACTTTTGAACAGAATAATAATCAGATATACGTTTCTGTGTTCATGGCCTACTCCGAATTTGTTTTTTTTTTCAGTGTTTATTTACATTATTAACATTTTATTATTTTATTTCAAAGAATTTTCTGGCAAAAAATCGGTTTGTACCAACAGGAAACACGCATTCCATCTTTCCAAGAACTTTTCTAACCTAACCTTCGACTTCGAAAATGACAGAAGTCCCATGAATCCCAACATCCCAAAGGCACTGCACAATTGGGAGGAACACGTGTTTTACAAGCGGCAAAGATGTCTTGAGATTTTATTGCGCCTGCAATATGTTCTGAGTTCTGTTTGTTTGACATTTCCATCCGAATGCTTTATGGCGGGAGATTAAATAAAGGAACAGATTTTTTAGGACGTTGTGGGATTTGGAGGATTGGTAACTGTCAAAATATTTGTAGTTGTAAAAATGGAGGTTATTTTTAGGGGTCTATTTCAAGATTGGGAAAATTATACCATTTGTAAGAAGTAATATAGCCGCTAAGCTGCTTCAATTCACTTCAAAAAAGGTCTGTTCGTTTGTATTACACTAACTTGTACAAAATGTACCGAGAATACGTCACAGTGTAGTTTAGTGCAACGTAGTGCAGATTTGTTTTCGAAATTCAAACGAACACTAATTTGACAAGTTAGTGCAGATTGTAGGTTAACTATAGCAACGCCATTTATAAATATGTATAATTATAATGATTTTTCCATTTAGTTAAAAGTTATTGCAATTCTTTCAAAATGAAAAATCCATTAATGCTTATTTTTTGTACTAAATGTGAATTACACATATCTATATCGATTTTAATAGTTTTCAGTTAAATTAAAACTTTTTTTTAATAAATATTTTGTATGCAGTGATATATTACTTATTTTTCCATTTAATTTCTTTGGTATTCTTAAAACACATTTCCTTTGATTCATTTTTAGAATATAGAATAAGATTTTGCAGATTAATGAAAAAATTATAGTTACAAGTATACACGGCAACCTATGTGACAAGTTGTGACGTTGTAAACACTGCGCACTGCACTAAGTGTACTAGTTCAGGAGGTAGTACAGTTAAGACAAGTTAGTGCAACATGCGCGACTACAAACGAACACAGTGCAGACAACTTCGAACATACAAACAAACATATTTTTCAAAAAATTACAAGTTAGTGCAGCTGGAACCATACAAACGAACAGACCTATATATATATATTTACTTATTTATGAAACAAGGGAGTAAAGATATTTTTTCTACTTTGCATCTGTAACAAAGCTATTAGAGCACCCAAAGGAGTTTATTAATAGCTCATTCGAGTGATGATATAGACTAGCACAATTTATTTTTATAAGGTTGGTGGCTAAGAATTTCAAAAAAATGAAACACAAACGATTGCTAAGAATTTTATTTTTATATAATTTTGAATTTAAAACTAAAAATAAGAAGAAGAGAAGACATAAAGTAGTAAATTTAGCATGAAATAGAAAATATCGTATGGTGTTACAAAAGTAAGGTTAGAGTTGTCAAATGACATTAAACGTCATATTAATACCGCCAATTGACAAAATTCCCTAAATTTTGACATTACTATTTTTCATTTAAAAAAGGCATATAGGAATTGCAAAATAGAAAAAATAGTATAAAGAACTCATGTCATAATCATTGTAGATTATTTTGCTCGAAGGGTTGGATAACTCCGCTGCGCGTCGTGGTCCAAACTTATGATATTCGTTCTTTAATATACTATTATTCAAAATTGGAAAGTCCAGTGTACTAATTTTCGCAAGTTGATAAAATAAATGGAAAATATTGCTATCAATACCTAAGTGTTTTGATCGGCATTTAAATAATCCAACAATTAACATTATTATGTTTCGATTATTAATCGCTTGATAGTTATTTAACTTTGAAGTGCGATTATAAGTATGATTAATAATCGAGAAATTTTAGTTGTTGAGATTATTAACTGTCGTTTGACCCAAAAATTAGTTTCAATATTTTTCATTATTAAAAAATCATTGATAAATGACTGAGAAGATTTTCTATACATTAATTAAAGCAATAAAATGATCAACGGAAAATATATATTACTTCTTCTTAAAAGGGAAGATATATTTATTAAGGTTTCATAAAATATTTTATTTAAGACCTTCTGTTGTGTATAAAGTATAGTTAGCTAGATGTCGAAGAGTTAGACAAGCGGATCAGTTAGAAATAGAAAAAAAAATGTAGGCGGTAGTTGACGTGACTCTTCCAAAATATTATACAAATTTCAATAATTAATTGTAAAATATCTAATGGATATTTCGTGATAATTTCAAAATATGAAGCTATTAAATAATATTTTTTAAATTTGCAATAGCCCTATTAGAAAAATTTTGAGATGTATTGATAGTTATACAACTATGACGTTTGCAAAGTTTCGACAAAGTAAAATGTGTTAAAACTAAAATAAAATAATATCTGTTAGGTATGTAAAATCATATTTCAAAATACAAATATAACATTCTCATAAAATCTTGTAATATATTCCAATTTTTGATTTACAGTCGTGTATTTAGATAAAAGATTTTCTAATTTTATCTAATTTACATTATTATATAACTAGCGTTTTATTGACTCTAAATCACAATATTCTTTTTCATTATATTTAAATATAATCTATTAATATGGGGTCGCACGGCTGTGTACGTTTGGTGACCGATTGTGTTTCAGACAGCCCGGGTTCGAAATTTGAAATTACATAAGAGAGTCACGTTAAAATGATTGAGAATAAAACACATGGTTCATATTTTATTTATTTATTTATTTATTCATTTATGTTCAAAGTAAACATGAATTAGACTAAAATTTTATACTCCGTAAATTTGAAGTCAAAAAATCTGATGTGGCCAGCACATTACCTACCATCAATTCTATGTATTTTGTACATATCCCATACCAAAAGTTCCTTGGAAAAGATTCTATATGTATATCCAGTAAAACTGTAACACGGACATATACTATTTCTACAAATTCCATACTGAAAGTTAATTGGAAAATATAAATAAAATTATAACACGAACATACATTACGTAAATTGCATTTGTCAGTTAGAATTATTTGAATATATCAGCTGTTTCTATGATTATATCAAAGATGACTGATTTATGAAACTTAATCTCTTTATAATTCTTTAACTTTATTTCTATTGAATACGAAGGAAAATGCATAATCAAACCGTATAGACAATAAGATATTCTTTCATATTGATAATCACATAAAATGTCAAAAAATGATATTTAACTACGATTTTTCAAGAAAAACTGTTAAGAATTTCAAATAAGGAAACCAAAATCTCATCAGTACTTTATATGGATGTAAAGAAGAGGAATACGAAAAAATTATAATTTTTAGAACTGTAGAATTATTAGTTATCGTCGGAGAAAAATTTGTCACACATACACACACGCAGACACACACAGAAACATGTACACATACACACATACAGACATCATTGTAAAACTTGTAAAATAGTATTCTAGGGATCCTAGTGCTTATTCATTAAAAACTCATCACCGATTTTTTATACCAAAACCAGTACCTTCCTTAGCTAAAAGAGACGGAATGTAAAAAAAAGTCGCACATTGCCAAATTTGTTCTACTACTTGTTTTTCGCTAAATAATAAAAAAAACGCTGTTGTTTAATTTCATATTTCCACTCACAACGATCCTTTAAAAAATTGTTTAAACTTAACGTGCGTAACTTTTTTAATGACAGATAAATAACCGTTTAAAATGATAGTCCTGATGATAGTTCAAATTTTGTTTTCCACGGCCTATCTGATTTTCTTCTCAATAATTCTAGTGTAGTGTGACCCTCGTTTATGCAGATTGGCACACCCAGAATCAAGTTATAATCCGTGGAGATATATGTTTTTATTATATTAAAATAAAATCTATTAATTTTTTAAAATACTACAAAAAATATAACTCTATTAAATTTCCTTTTTATCTGCTATTAATATAAATTAAGATTATTCTGAAAGTAACGGGTGTTTAGTTCCGCGTTTATGTGTAGTACGTGATTTCAAGATTTTTTGCTTCGTTCACAAAAACTAAATGAAATGTTTCCTTAAATGGTGTATCGGATATGGATAGAATATTATTATCTTATTAAATGAAATGTCCTCCAAGTCCTCCAACATAATTAACATCTCACAATGATATGCACTTGTTAATTAATCTTCCATATATAGCATTGAGGGTGTCAGAATAAGTAAATTAGTCAATTTGACCTTATAAGGTATATTAAAAAAATATGTAATCATATGCTTACAAAATTGTTTTGATTGGTGAGTATCAACACGTCTTCTACTTATAATTTTAAATGATGGCAGGTCTATTTTTAGATAGCGGAAAATGAAAGATATTTAATTTTTACGCAACGGTTATTATATAGCTTTATCTTATTTTCATATTTTAAACTAGTAATTTTGGATTCATTTAATAAAAAAAGTAAATTTTAATAAATAATAATGATATATTAGTTATATGAAGACCAAGTGAGGATGAGCCGGTTTCACATTTTTAAAAAAATCTGATGTGGCCAACACGAAACCTCCCGCTATTTAATTTTTATTAATTTAAATACATACCTCCGTATTTACTAATGCTGCAAACTATTCCATTGAATTTGAAGTGATTAGTGTTTTGACAGTGACATTCACCTGTAGTTACATTCTTTTGAAATATGAACTGTGTAACAAAGGAAATGTATTTATCTTAAGCTTCAGGATTATAAAAAAAAAAATTTTTAAATATATCTGTAAAATATATAGAAAAAATATTAATGTATTCCTGTACAAAATTCAATATTAATTTTCATAATGACAAAAATGTGAAAAATGACATTTAATGGTATTTTTTGAAGGAAAACCGTTATGAGCTTCAGGTAAAGTGCCATTTCCGATCCGATTTACACCAAAATCTAATGGTGTCTTTCCATATTAGAATAGGGTAGAGAGAAATACAAGGTTTCAGAATATTCTGAATGATGCTATTTGAGTTAGAGCGTCAAGAAAATCCTTACACATACACACACATACACACATACACACACACACACACACACACACACACACATACACATACAGACATCATCGTGAAAATGTTAAAATTGGATTCTAGAGACCTTAAAACGTGGTCATTTACTAAAATCTCGATATGTGATTTTTAGAACGATCCCTATACATCCCCTTACCAAGGGTAGCGAGAGGTAAAAAGTATTTGAAATGAAAGTGTAATATTTTTCATAGTTATAAAAATAATAATAATAATTCATTGTTATTTTCGTTAATAATTAAATAAAAAGATGTGTAGTTTGGACTGGGCGATTTATTACATCCATTATTCTATATATTATAGAGTCTTACCTCTAATTCTATAGAAGATATAATAAAAGTGTCTAATGTATTGGATTGGATAGAGAATTTTATATTCTTTAATATAAATTTTCAGAAAATAATATTAAGAAACTACTATTTCCGGTTGTCCAATTGTTACCAAAACCTTTTCAGCTCTTCCCATTAATGTCAGATTAAGGAATACGTAATTAAATTGGTCTTTAGTCTTATAGAATTTGACAAAACGTCCCTGCAACATCCACACATACAAACACATTCCACACACACACACACACACACACATACAGACATTTTTGTAAAAATGTTAAAATCTAATTCTAGTGACCTTAAAACGTGTTCATTCCGTAAAATCCAGGTATGCGATATTTTGCATGATTCCAATGCCTCTCTGAGAGGTACGTAAAAAATAATGGCCCGTTTTTCTTTCACCTGAGTGGATAAAAATTATCAATGAAATCGCTATGTCTGTATAAAGTAATCCACATCATTTTATGGGACAGGTAATTACAATTTAAAACAGTTTTTCATTTTAAACTCCTGTCAGGTATTCTCGAATTCATCCTGTATATTTGTTTATACCAATTACACTTATTTCAAGTATGTAGTAGTATTTACGAATATACTCATAAAATTACCACGAATAATTTCATTTATCAACTTTTCTTCAACAACTCCGTTATTATAATAATATTTATACATAAGTAGCAATCAATATTCATATTCCAACTCTCTCTGGTCTGTCCGCTATCTGGTAACTTATCATCCTTGATTGCATTTGGTGTCAATGTCGGGTACGCGGGCGGCGAGTGGCTGAAGGCTGCGAGCAAGGTCGCGCCCGAGCATTCTGCCTCCGCCGGAGCCAGACCACGAACTCAAACTCAATCAACACGGCTCTGAATTTATTCACAAACAAGACGTGGAACATTCGAACTAGACCATATATGGAACTATACAAAAACAGTTATAAATTCTGCTTTGTTTATTATATCTCGAGTGGGAGTTGTTCCGTGATGGCTATCTTTTTGTATTAAAATGTATAATGTTGCTACCAAATTTGTGCATTGGTTTGATTTAAATTTAAAAGGTGTTGTTTTTGTTGTTTAGTTTTTGTTGTAGTATAACAGAATGAAATAATAAGGATGTCCATATTTATTTGTACTAAAATTGACGCCTTCCTATTTATATAAGTAATGATAAATGAACTCACCGTTTATGGATTGATTCATTTCTGGTCTTCATTGTTGCACTGTTCCTGAAAATCGAAGAATAATGTTATTTTATATATTTATAATTAAAGGTTAATAATTCCTTTTTATTTTTTATACTAGTACTAGGTTTATTGATGCAATCAAGGGCTTACTTGCCATAAGATTAACTGGGGCTTATTAACTATTAAACCTAGAGTCTACATCGAGTCTTCATTCTATATCGTATGGGATACCCCAGTAGTGGTAGCACACACTTCAGAATTCTATCAAAAGAGGCATTCGTTTTCGCTTTTCGCCACGAAGCGAAAATTTGGTAGCAGGCGTGTATCAAAATATTCGCCTGCAAGCGTACGACTCGAGGCAAAAGTGTCAAAGTAACTTCATTATTTTGCCGCAATTCTATTCAAAGCCAATTTGCACATAATTTGTACATTTATTATATACAACTGTCGTAATATTTTTTATTTTAATAGTATAAAATCCAATAATTCCCGAATCAAAAAAGAAATATAGAATTCTAAAGTGAATGCTACCAAGATTCGTAAAAGTAAAATCGTGTTCGCCAGCTTTCTATGATAGAGTTCTAAAGTGCGTGCTACCACTACAGGTCTCTTCCCTGGGCCCAATTCTTTTTATAATCTACATAAATGATTTTTGTAATTTGATGTATTCAAACAAATGTATTCTATATGTTGACACTAGCCTAAACTCTTTTGATTTGGATATTAATAACCTTATAAAAATGAAAAAACAAACAGTAAATCGTGCTATTGAGTGGGTTTCTACCAATAACCTTTAATTAAATCAAGAAAAAGCTCAATCTTTAACCGTTTTCATACATAACAACTAAAATCAAGATTTTTCTGTAAAGATACTTGGGTTGTGCTCGATGTTGCACTTTTATCGCCCTAATATCTAAATCCTAAATTTATATGCTCTAAATATCATCATTATTAAGGATTTTAGGAATTAAATTTTAGGGTTTTATAGGAGCTCACTAGGCATTTTAGCATTTACTATTTAGGATTTGGGTTTTCACATAAATACAACTGGCACACTTCATTATAAAAGTCAACAATAGTATAAAAAACATTCCCGATATTATTAAAAAAAAATCATCTTGTGCAGTAGTGTAACAAATCCATAGCTTATAAAAATAATGTCGTAACCTAAAATTTGAACTGAAGAAACGTCAAAATATGACAAGTCACATGATATAGATACTGATTGGTCAAATCCAGAATTTCAAAATCGAACATAAACTAGACAAAAAATTGTGAATTTTAAACCAAATTTCAAAATTTTAGTTTTATAAAATTGTACTTTCTATCTGGTCCGTTTTATTATATTTATATAAAACAAAATTTGTTTGCATCAATATTATAACGTGTATTTCACATATTCAATTTCGATATTAGAGAGATTATCTGATACGAAATTCATAATAAAGTTCATATTAAAACTAGAATGAAATCCTTGTAATGAGATTGATGTTGAAATTTCCCAGCGTTTCGCCTTTCACACATGCCCCAATCACTGGCATAATATATATATGATACACAATTAGGGCTCGGGTATGGAATCTAGGGGTATAGTATAGTACATACGCATACGCTGCGTATGTGACGCGGTATGGCATGGCATATGTGCAAACATGGGCACGGTCTTATGGGAAATCACCTGGCCTGGCCTAGGCTAGAGGCAAGCTGTGCTGCAGGGGGCCGCCTGGGAATCTCACACACAAACTGCATACCATATGGAAAGTACAAATCTGTGAGATTTTTATTTTTATATTGACTACGCCCAGATTTAGGTTCGGGAAAATGACAGTACATAAAATAGAAATATCTGTTGTGGCCAGCACATTACCTTCCGTCAATTTGATGTATTTTGTACAAATCCCATACCAAAAGTTCCTTGGAAAAGATTCTATATATATACCGTATGTCCACGGATCGAGTTCCAAAGAGGAAAAACTTTTTTATTTTTTATTTTACAAAACAATATATTCTTGATAAAAGTTTTTGGATGTCCCGAAACGGCTAATTCAGTTTTAACATTTTCAAATTTTCTTTTAGGTTCAGATAAAAATCGAAAATTGGTCGTTTTAGTTGAAAAAAGTCCCAAAAAATAAGTTTGCGTTGTCATGGTAATTTATTTATTTTCATTAACTGTCAGTTATAAAAATCACTTCTATTTGATATGTAAATGTCGGGAAACCTTTGATTAAATTCTTCGACAACTCGACTGATCGCTTTATTATCTTTACCCTAGCCTTGAATTAGGTAAATTCGTTCGTCTTTTGACAACATTTTCAACGATTATAGTTGATTTTTATAACTGACAGTTAATGAAAATAGATAAATAACGGCAATTACCATGACAACGCAGATTTATTTTTAGGGACTTAGAATAATTTTCAACTAAAACGACCAATTTTAGATTTTTATCTGAAACTAAAAGAAAATTTGAAAATGTTAAAACTGAATTGGCCATTTCGGGATATCCAAATTTTTTTATCAAGAATACATTTTTTTGTAAAATAATAAATAAAAAAGTTTTTCCTCTTTGGAACTCGATCCGTGGACTTACTGTATATATCCAGTAAAATTGTAACACGAACATATACTATTTTCTACAAATTCCATACCGAAAGTTCCTTGGAAAAAATTCTATAAATACAATAAAATTATAGCACGAACACTATGATAAATTGCATTTGATATTGACATCTGTCAATTAGAATTATTTTAATATATCATCTGTTTCCATTATTATAGCAAAGCTGGCTGTTTTATGAAAGTTAATCTCATTATAATTCTTTAACTCTATATCTATTGAGTACAAAGGAAAATGTAGAAAATAAGATTTTCTTTCATATTGATAATCACATAAAATGTCAAAAATGATATTTAACTACGTTTTTTCAAGAAAAACAGTTAAGAACTTTAAACAAGGGGACTTCCAGTTGACCAATTATAATCAAAATCTAATCAGCGCTTCATATAAATGTAAAGAAGAGGAATACGAAAGAATTATAATAGGCTATTCCACGATATACATAAAAATATAAGACCACATGTGAAAGTCCGAGTTAAAAATTCCTCCAAATAAGCGAGATATTAAGGTCCGAATTTTAAAGTAACTTTGTGACGTAGGTAATGGGGATATACCAGAAGTAAACAAACAGTGGTTCACAAACCACGAAAAAATGTTAAACAAATTACAAAATAATGTATACTTATATTGTATTATTATAATTCATTATTAGAGACATAAAATAAATTATTATACTTAATTTATTTCACCTTTTTTTCTCATTTTATAAAAACAAAGAAATTAAAACGTCACCCGAACAGCAACCGAACAGATCCGACACACCCGAAGAAGTATATTCTTAGTTAGGGCGGGGCTTCTCAAAATCGGAGGTCATACTTGGATCCTATTTGCTCAAACACTCATACACATGTCCTGCGTCATCAAAAGCAAAACTCCCCGTGTCTTCTAGAAGGAATAATGTATAATAAAAGAAATATGGTTTTCCTTATCCTTTAACTATTAACGTTCATATTTTCAATAAACTTTTACTATTTTTGATTACTGTGGAATAGCCTATTGTTAGAATTGTAGTATCGTCAGAGAAATTTATGTCACACACACACACACACACACACACACACACACACACACACACACACACACACACACACACACACAGACACACACACACATACAGCCACACTAACAGACATTATCGTAAAATTAGTAAAATCGTATTCTAGGGACCCTAAAATATGTTTATCCATTAAAAACACACCACCGAATTTTTTGACTAAAGACAATACCTTACCTAAAGGTGACGGAAGTTAAAAATATAAATTAACTCAAAGAACTTAAATCGTACAAGCAGCCAATGCACGTCATTTACTAGATTAGTAACGTCACTAAAAGTACGTTGGCATTGGTTTGAGAATCGAAATTAAACAATATAGGTAAATAAAAACTAAAAATAAAAAAAAACTGATTTATAATAAACAAAGATGAAAATACCGCAACGTACAAAAATCTTTTGAACACAATGGAAATGTTTTTGAATAAAATTTCAAAGTGCAAACATACAAATTATCAATGCAAAAAAAAAATGAGTAATAAAGTAGATATATATTATTTACATGTATTATTCATGTTATGTACGATAAACGAGGAACTCTAATCTACATTTTAATTCGGAGTAGGTTATGAACAAAAAAACGTATGTCAACTTGAAAGTATTTATTTTTTTGCCTTAATCCTCGCATAATGCTCATATTTATAGCAAGGTTCATATCTAGTATCCAGTGAATAATGTCCCTCAGATTAGATCCAATTATACTATATAAATGTTCGGCAGAAAAAATATATCTTACCAGATATTTTTTCACGGGCACTCGAAGCTGTTACGGAGAATACACCACATGAGTCACTATAGAAATAATATTAATTTTGACCGTTCATAAAGCATTTGTTCAATCAAAAAATATATATTTTCTTCAAACGTCATAAAAATGGCATCTTTTGTGACTTGATTCACAAGGTAGAAATGAAATAAATAAATATCCATAGCAACTACATAAAATGAGCGAATAAAAAGTAACATGTAAAATAGAAACCTGTCATATCGCCCCAAGTTAACCAAGATAACCTACAGATTGAAATATAAACAGTTAACAGTAACGACGGTAAGAATATTTAGAATTAAAGTGATATGAAAAGTTTATATTGTTTTCAGCGATTCTTCGACACATCATATCCTTCAACAATATTATTGAACTTTAATTGATATGAACAACTTCAAGGGCCCTACATGGTAATACTTCAAATTCTGATATAATTCCACATAAGGTGAATATAAAATTGCATAGTTTTTATTTAAACGTCAAAACGTGAAAATTTTCATTTGAACAAAAGGTGAACAAATACGAAAGTATCCATAGCAACAGAACAATTGAAATCACCAAACGTCCTTCACGTAAAATATTTATAATTATTGTAACGTCAAGTTGTAATTATTTTATTTAAATACGTATGTTTGAAGAAAAAATATGTGTCATTCGGAGTAAAAGTGTCTTGTGTGCCTCGCATGCAGTTGTCCGACTCGCTTACCGCTCGTCGTGCAAACTTACATACTCGCCACACAAAGTGTCACTTTTACTCCTAATAACACTTTTTACTATAGATCAATCCAGAACAAATGAATTTCGTTAGAGGCAACTGTCAGAAATAAATTTCATACATAATTTACTCAATAATGGAGCCATGGAAAATTTATGGTTTAATTTTATGAATGAATTGTATCAAAATCAAAATTTCTTGATATTTATCATAAGATATATAATTAAATAATTTTTAAAAATATTCAAAAGTGAGGTTAAAATCACTCCTGTGGAGGGCAGGTGACGTTATTCTGGAATGGTCTATTATACACTTCCTGATACATTTACTTTATGTAAGTGGTGATATTATGGGCATGAGACAGTTTTCGTTGCATGTTTTGTAACTTTCTCATTATTTATAAGTTGCTGATAAAGATGAAATTGTGAAAGAGACCTACACAACATCCATGACTTACCCGGGTTTCGAACCCGGAACCCTTGGGTCGTGAGTTGACTACGTTGCCCACTACACCACCGGGGCACCGGGGTCGGTTTAAAAAAATATAAGTAATAAATTATTAAAAATTTCTGATTTCTCATTAATCGCCGTTACTCTGCCATCTAAATAATAAGATTTTTATATAAAAAAACGCGAAAATTATTAGTTTCTGATAAGATTTATTTATTACATCTTTTCCAAATGTTAATCAGAAAGAACATAATTTATCATTTAAAATAAAAACCTCTGTTTCCCTTTGAATAATAAATCAAGATATAATTACAACTTCCAACTTCCTTTTGCCCATTATCTCGTATCTGTTTCGAGAATTGACCTTTCATACACCGACCTATCTCTCGCTGAACACTTGGCCCGACGAAAAATTAGATAAATCTTGTGGGAAACGTAAACTCAGCCCGCGTCTCGGTAAATTGACTCTTTTCCAAGATATGAATGAAATGTTTGTTTGTTTGATTTCATAAGAGTACACAAATCTTGTTCTTGTTCTGTTTTCTGGTAAACACAAACTTTACACAACTGAATCTAAATAAACAGGATGCGAGAAAAATCTATAGATTTTTTATTATTTTATTCTCATATATGAAATGAAATGAAATATGTATGATGTAGCTATCCTTTACTGTTTGTATTTGCGTGTTTACTGATAAAATGAATAAATATAAATAGCTGCATTCTGGTTTTCCTCAATAACTGTGGGAATATATGTCAGCATATTTTAAAACATGTGTATAGTATAAATAAATATAAAATATTCATGATAACGCTCCAAATGCTAGTGCTGTGTTGAAGTCTTTATTTCGAAAATTGACAAAAATTTTATTATCATTATCATCAGCTATGAGTGCCCGTGAGGTGACGCCTGGTAAGCGCCCACACGGTAAAATATATCGTCATCATTACCGATGTCTACATGTGTTGTAGATACTGGCACACCCAGAAATGGGTAATATGCCGTGATGATATATTTATTTATTATTTATATATTTATATTTATATAAATATTGTACAATTGATCATTAAAATTATCTCAAATACATGCAGTACTGACAACAAAACGTCAAATTATGTTTTTTATTCCATTCTTTTTACCTCTCGCTAAAAGAGGTATTGGATTCATGCTAAAATTCGCATACCCAGATTTTATTGAATAACCACGATTTCAGGTCCCTAGAATCCAATTATAACATTTTTAAAATGATGTCTGTGTGTGTGTGTGTGTGTGTGTGGATGTTGGAGGGACGATTCCTCAAAAACTATAAGACTTAAAAAATATTTAACTGCAGTTTCCTCAATCTGACATTCCTGGGAAGAGCTGAAAAGGTTTTGGTAACAACTGAACAACCGGAAGTAGTAGTTTCTTAAAAAAAATCTTCTAAATATAATTTTTTGGAAGTTTTATTAATTAAATATTGAAGAACATAAAATTCTACATCTAATAACTTAAAAATTTTATTATATCTTGTATAGATTTAGAGATAAAGGCACTATAATTTATAGAGTAAACTAATCGCAGAGGCCAAGGCACTAAGGAAACCAGTTGACAAATTCCAATGTTTATAACATGACACATGTCATTGTTAAATATCATTTAGTGACATTCTGATAGCTTTTTCTGGAAAGTATATTTAACATTTCTTATTGTTTTATTAATTAAATATTTCAAATTATAGGTAAAATGCATAAATCCATCAGAAATACCGCCAATCTGGTTAATGAATTGGAAGAATCTTTGACATTTAGAAACTTCCTCATACAATGAAAAATAAATATAATTAGAATTATATGTGTGCAGAAGACATGTTAAATACAATAAAAAACAATATTTGAGTAAAGTTCTGTATTTTTTTGTTATAAAACGACGGTTCGAAAGTGAAGTGCAATACAATACTTATATAGCCTAATATGGAAATGGCGAGAGGTCTTGTGCTGGCCACAACAGATTTTTATACTATAGTTATTTATGTAACAAGATACTGAAGTTCTACTTTTTATCACAAATATAAAGCATGATAAAAAACGTCAGTGCCGAGTTGCATATTAAATTTTATTTGAAATCAAAATTTGTGAAAATGAAAGGAATATTTTATTTTCATAGGTTATGTTTATGTAACTGTCACTCTGACACTCAATGTTGCTAACATCTGAACTTTGAGGTTATAGAAAAAACACTCAAAATTTTGTTTTATTTCAATATTCTTCAACTGAATTATTTAGTTCGTTCTTCTATATTTTTTGTCATTTTAAGGACAAATTTACTATTATATATCGTACATCTACCCAAATTATCTTATATATACAATAATTATGTCAAGGTTGGCAACATTGCATTTACTTGAAATGCTCATATAATGGATTACTTTAGTGCCGACTTCTGAACTTTTAATGACTATTTTTGTGCACTTTAGTGACGATTTCAAACAAAAGTATTTTAAATGAAAGTTTATGTGATATTTATCACAGTAATGATTTATTGTTATTTTCGTAGGTAATTAAATAAAAAATTGGCGCCACAAATAGTCATGAAAACCAATCCCCCACTCCTGTGACGACGGAGTACATACAGTACGTTATTCATAGCCAATAGGAAAACAGTTTACTTTATTTATATAAATAAAAGTAGGCGATAGTTTGTCACATGTTAAACTGTATGTATTCTGACGTCACATTCTGTTTCAGATCACATGTACGACTTTTCAAAATATTACACAAATTTCAATATTTGATTGTAAAATATGTAATGGATATTTCGTGATATTTTCAAATTTGAGACTCGTCAAAGAACAATATTCGTTCAAATTGATAATTAAGTGTATAAAAAAACAAGGTCATGTATATCATGTTTAATATTATAGTTGTTTCTAAACAAGTACATGATTTTCAAAAGTGCACCCGCTGTGCTTTTTTTCGTGAAAAAAAAAAATGTTTGGAAATATGAACATAAAAAACGCAAAATGATAAATGATTGTTTTTTTTTTAATATTTGCTACAGCGCTTAATTAAAACAACTTAGTTAAATTTATTATTAAAATGTACAATGGAGTTTTTCCAAAAAAATAAAGTTCGATGCCGACTTTGCCAAAATTATTTTTAACTTTAAATGATACAAAAGTGACTCCTGTGTAACATTCGCCACGCCAGCAATGAGTACCCATGTGGTTTATTTAAATAAAAAGTATATAATTACTGCATTCAAGACGTTTAGCTATAGCTAAAAATGTGCCAATAACGATATACATATCTGGCTTCATCTCACAGGCTCTCAGAGTGTCAAAATTATAGTGGAGAGAACACTTTTGTACTACGTATTTGAAAATTGGAAATATTTTGGGTCAGAATCACAATCACTCTTATAATGCACTTAGCTATGCGACTATATTAAATAAATAAATATATATATATCATCACGGCATATTACCCATTTCTGGGTGTGCCAGTATCTACAACACATGTAGACATCGGTAATGATGACGATATATTTTACCGTGTGGGCGCTTACCAGGCGTCACCTCACGGGCACTCATAGCTGGTGTGAAGAGTGCACCACAGGGGTCACTTTTGTGCCATTTAAAATTGGAAATACTAATACTATACTAAATATCTATAACTTAATGCTCCAATATATCGTTATCATGAACGAAAAAAAAAACTTATTAATCTTTTTTACCTCTCGCTAAGAGAGGTATTGGATTCATGCTAAAATTCGCATATCCAGATTTTATTGAATAAGCACGATTTAAGGTCCCTAGAATCCGATTATAACATTTTTAAATTGATGTCTGTGTGTGTGTGTGTGTGTGTGTGTGTGTGTGTGTGTGTGTGTGTGTGTGTGTGTGTGTGTGTGTGTGTATGGATGTAGGAAGGACGATTCCTCAAAAACTATAAGACTTAAAAAATATTTAACTGCAGTTTCTTCAATCTGACATTCCTGGGAAGAGCTGAAAAGGTCTTGGTAATAATTGAACAACCGGAAGTAGTAGTTTTTAAAAATAATTCTTCTAAATATAATTTTTTGGGGAGTTTTTTTATTAAATATTGAAGAACATAAAATTCTCCATCTAACACACTTAAAAATTTTATTATATCTTGTATAGATTTAGAGATAAAGACACTATAATTTATAGAGTAAACTAATCGCAGAGGCCAAGGCATTAAGGAAACCAGTTGACAAATTCCAATGTTTATAACATGACACATGTCATTGTCAAATATCAACAGTTTTAGTGACATTCTGATAGCTTTTTCTGGGAAGTATATAACTTTTCTTATTGTTTTATTAATTAAATTAATTGGTAAAATTGTGGTAAAATGTATATATCCATCAGAAATACCGCCAATCTGGTTAATGAATTGGAAGAATCTCTAACATTTAGAAACTTCCTCATGCAATGAAAAATATATATAATTAGAATTATATGTGTGCAGAAGACATGTTAAATACAATAAAGAACAATATTTGAGTAAAGTTCTGTAATATTTTGTTATAAAACGACGGTTCGAAAGCGAAGTGCAATACAATACTTATATAACCTAATATGGAAATGGCGAGAGGTCTTGTGCTGGCCACAACAGATTTTTTAGAAAGAAATCACTGTTTAAGTTCAAAATAGCAAAAACATAGTATGTTAAATACGAGTAGTTATAATCTGATGAATATCAAATCAATGTAATAATTTTAATTTTCCCACAGATTTCGGCTAACTTTCTCCCCAATTTCCCACCCTGTATGCGTCGGGACGCCAGCTGTGATTCGTGAAAGCGTCGCCTCACCTGCCAACACTCCCCGACGTTCGCGTCAACCCCTTCCTTCGTGGGAAACCACCTGCCCAAGAACCCCAACACTAGGATGCAGGAGCTGTTAATAGTGCCAATGTCATACATTTGTCATTACTCAAGAATTAGAATAGTGAAATAATAGGTACTCTCTTTATATTTTAATAATATGCAATACATATTTATATACACAGTGACATTGAAGGTTTCGCATTGTTTAATGTAGACTACTTGGATCATTGTATTTATCATTTAGTGATAGACTATACATTCCTGTATTATTTATTTATACTTCTTATAAATTTAAAACAATTTTATTAAATATAAAATTTTATAAACAGTGTCATCAGAGCTCATAACCTAACTTTTCGTTTGACGTTTACTGTTTACTTTTATTGTATATGAATATTACAATATAATCAATTAGTGTATGGTATAACAAGCTTACCTCACTAATATAAACAGTACTCAAGTCTTCAACAATACTCGAAACATAATAGTCAATAATCACTTTCACAATATTACTATTACCAAGAACAATACTCACTCTTCCATTAGAAACACTGTCTGTTGTGTCTGAATTGTGGTCTGAATATGTTAATAATAAATACGCAGCAATATTCAGATGAGTGTTTAATTAATTCATGCAATCTTGTTACTGTCCTATTCATATATTTTCTATTTTAAAATCAAAGTGAGAGTGTTTTTATGAAATTTTTATTGCTTTTTACCTCCCGCTGCCCTTAGTAAAGGAGGTATAGGGATCGTGCTAAAAATCACATATCGAGATTTTAGTAAATAACCACGTTTTAAGGTCCCTAGAATCCATTTTAACATTTTCACGATGATGTCTGTATGTGTGTATGTGTGTATGTATGTGTATGTATGTGTATGTATGTATGTGTGTATGTGTGTATGTGTGTATGTATGTGTATGGATTTTGTCTTCGCTCTAACTCAAATACTATCATTCAGAAAATTATGAAACCTTGTATTTCTAACCTATTCTAATATGAAAAGAAGCCATTAGATTTTGGTGTAAATCAGATAACCGGAAATGGCACTTTACCTGAAGCTCATAGTGGTTTTTCTTCAAAAAATACCATTAAATGCCATTTTCTCGCATTTTGTCGTTATGAAAATTAAAGATTATTGAATTTTCTACAGGAATACATTAATACTTTTTCTATATATTTTACAGATAAATTTAAAAATATATTTTTTTATTAGTCACGAAGCCTAAGGTAAAAACTATTCCTTCGTTACACAGTTCATTTTTCAAATGAATGTAACTGGCAGTAAATGTCACTGTCAGAAAACTTATCACTTCAAATTAATAATAGTGACATTTTAAAAAGAAAATAGTATATAAAGAAATAGTTTTTTGCGATGGAACAGTTTGCAGCGTTAGTAAATACGTAGGTAGGTATGTATTTAAATTAATAAAAATTAAATAGCGGGAGGTTTTGTGTTGGCCACATCAGATTTTTGTGTAATAGATATTAGTTTAGTTTCATAAAAATCAGTATTTGTTTAAACGCTGTAGAAACATATTATAAACTTAGTGGCTCGTAGTATGATCATGGTTTGAACTAAAACACTGTTTTAAGAAATGTCAAATTCAAATTTCAATATTTAATTTCACCCTTATATGTAAAGAACGATTTTTTAAAAAGTATTTGTTTGAATACAAACTCAAACTATGTTATGCATTAAAATCATATTTCAATAAATTTGATATTATTTATTATTGTTATTAAATAATGAAATTTGACATTTCTTAAAACAGCGTTTTAGTTAAAACCGTGATCATACTACGAGCCATTGACTTTATTAGTATTAGTTTAGGAATTGTTGGTGAAGTCCCTAAATCGTTGGAAAATTCTTTGAATTTAGATATTCAATAGTTATTTATGCAACTTGTATGTAAAGTGTATGTAAACTTTTTTGGGAAATTCATTGCTTTTAAAGCGCTGAATAAAAAGACCAATTGGTAAACTTCTGCTTAGCGTGCACGACCCATCGGTGAATAAAAGAACTCACCTATAAATTCATGTAGAAATAAATACATTTCTTTAAAGTTTAAATATTCAGTTTTACATAGATCGTACAAAAATGCATAAAAAGAACATAATACATCTGTTTGTTTTTAATACCGACAACAAATTCTGTTGAGTAGAGATGCATTCGGGCCGGGCAGTACCGGGCTTTGACTCGACAAAAAATAAGCTGGCCCGGCTCGAAAATTGACCCGAAATCGGGCCGGGACGGGCCTAAGCTCGAAATTGAGTACATCCGGCAATCCTAATTTAGTTTTTCGTGTCAAACTTAAAAAAAAAAAACTCTACATCCCTATAACGTTCAACATTAGTTAACATAAGTTGTTAAAAAAGAGACACTTCTAGTGTAAGTTTGTTGTAAAAATTACAGACCCACGAGTATTTGACACTTTGTGTGTGAAAGGCGTTCGAAAATTTAAACAACTTTTTCACAAATCTTATACTAAAAATATCATTTACATAATGATTTTTTATCTAACTTTGTTTCTGCTCAAAAATAAGACAAGAAATCATTATGATAGAAACAAAATCACTTTTATTTATGTATACGAGTAGTAACAATAGTAATAATAACATCACAATAGCATTATTATGCTTTAGTGAATAACTTTGAATTCTTGTAGTAAAATAACATTTTTATTTGTTATACATACATTTTGATCCTTTTTAACTCCATACATTTCATTAAAATATTAAGGACACTGTACATTTGATTGCATAATAGGATTATTCGGGCCGGCCCGAAAAGTTCGAATTTTTGGGCCGGGCCATAATCAAAGTCTGACTCGCCTCAACTTTTGCAAATTATTAGCCCGATTCGACCCGATAAAAAAATATCTTCGGCCCGGCTCGATGATCGACTCGAAATCAAGGCGGGCTTCGGGCCGGGCCAAAGCTCGAAATCGAGTGCATCTCAACTTGAGATTTCGAGTAGTCAATATATTTACCCTAATTGGAAATAATTAATTTTCATATTTCAAATTTGTCGTCGGTTGTAAACAAATGCAATCCTATTAGTATCACTTCTGTAATTTAATTTCTTTCTTTTTTTGTATATTCTCAAACTGAAATTGTTTCCCAAATTTTAATGTCCAATTAAACAATCCTCATTTCTATATCTGAATCTCTCCCTAGATATTATCTAGCACACAGCTGATGTAGAACAACTGAACAACAACGGTCCTTAACCGTTGTACAATACATTGGTACACATACCCATTCCCATTCCCGCATTCGGTTCAGCTAAAACATTTGCCGGTCGTGCAATCTGCATGCGAGTGCGTGTGCGTGTGCCATATGCACGACGTCTGGTGCCCGATGCATGATTGTTTGACAATCGACAGCCGCCGAAAGCACCCGGCACTAGCAACTGTTTGGTAAAGTGAGGTTACAATGCTAACGGATATTGGGGTGATAAAAAATTCTGAGGGATTGCTTGGTCTGTGATAGGGGATTAATAGATGTTATGATATTGACTTTTATAGCTTGTAAGTTGGTGTTTCTTATCAAATTTTATGCGTAAGGTATTGGACGAACAAATTTTATAAGGTAATCCAGTTTCTTTAGGAAAACCCATGTTTTTGTCTTTTAGAATATATGTACGTAAGGTATTATATTATTCCCTGATATTGTTTGCATACATAGGAATCTCAGAAACTGTAATAATAAGTTGGTTTTCTAGAGCACACGAGGGTCTTTCTACAATTCGTCTGCTGAATATTGGTTTGTTCCATTTCCACTTTTTTTTCATTATTCATTTTAAGCTTATAAGAGAAAATAATGAACTCGTAAGAATTATTGAGAATTAGACTCATGACTAATGGTTCATAAATTTTATTTTAAATGTTTACTTCCCTTAAACAATATCTAATGTACTTTACCATTCTTTCCTTCTATTTTTATTTTTGGAATGCTTGCAAACCAATGTCTGGGAGACTTAAAACTGCCGAAGCTATCAAACTAACTTAAAAACAATATCAGCCCGATCCACAAAAAAGTTTAAACTAATCCTCATTGTTGGATTAGTGAATAATTCTATTCTATTCCGGTATTTAAAATTTAATTTTCATATTATCAATAAAGGTAGATACTAGGAATAGATTAGACTATATTTTAAGATATAAACTGTCAAAATTAGAGTAGAATTCGCTAATCCAAAAATGAGGATTAGCTTAAACTTTTTTTGTGAATCGGGCTGTATAAGTATATTCTACGGATTACGGATCAGAAAGTTTTAATAAAATTTACGAAATAGGTAGGCTATGAATGCGTTTGCTTGTTTTTAAGGCTTTCTCCTAGTATCAATATCAACTTCTTTAATAACATTCCATAGTAACAACTCTTAATGCCCATGGGCATTATTTTTTATATAATTACCCTTGAAGCAGGGTTATTATGATAATAATACAGTGTGTCCCATTTAGAGGTGCCACCATTGGGATCTCGAGAACTGTAAGAGATACGATGTTGGTTAAATGGAACTTTTTATGCGCCTTTGGGAGGCCATCTCAGATGTGCTTTTATTTTTTCAAAAATTCTCATAGGGCACTAGATAATGACGAAAAACTGAATATTGTTGATTTTTTCTTTTTCAAATAACTTCTAAACTATTCATAATTGAGAAAAAAGTTTCGAATATAAAAGATAGATATTTTTATTAACTAACCAGTGGCGTACGAAATAAATTTTTATATCTGTAAATTTTTGAGATATAACACAAACTTATATTTTTTTAAATGGAACCCATATCTGATTTTAGTCTCAAAAAAATAAATATTTTTTTCTGTTTTCAACGATGTAAGGGTTATTGTGTTTTATATTTGTTTTGCCTTCAAAAATGATTATTTTTTCCTTATTTTGTATTAAATTTACAATTATTTTGAAAATATTGGTAGATATCTATTTGGAAATACTCTTTGTATTTAAATAATTTATTTCCTTAAAAATATTTGCTCAAAATTCGTATCAAATTAATTTTTATATTTTGTATCAGGTCGCCCTTGGCACATCATAGTGTAATTTGTAATTATGAGTCTAGAATGAAAATATTAAGTAATAAAGGCATAAAACAAATTATTTTGATCAAATCCAATATAATTAATAAAAATAATAATGTTTTTCTGGGAAATAATTAGAAAATTCAGGAAAATAAAGAGAAAAATTAAATTTTAGGAGCAAAATAATTATAAAACATAATAACCCTTACACCATTGAAAAGAGAAAAAAATATTGATTTTTTTGAGACTAAAATCAGATATGAGTTCCATTTAAAAAAATACAAGTTTGTGTTATATCTCGAAAATTTACGGATATGAAAATTTATTTCGTACGCCACTGGTTAGTTAATAAAAATATCTATCTTTTATATTTGAAACGTTTTTCTCAATTACTAATAGTTTAGAAGTTATTTGAGAAAGAAAAAATCAACAATATTTAGTTTTTCGTCATTATCTAGTGTCCTATGAGAATTTTTGGAAAAACAAAAGCACATCGGAGATGACCTCCCAAAGGTGCACAAAAAGTTCCATTTAACCGACATCGTATCTCTTATAGTTCTCGAGATCCCAATGGTGGCACCTCTAAATGGGACACACTGTATATACCGGTTGGACATTATGGTTTATAACGAACGCCAGCAATAGACACACAATTGCAATTTGCAAGAGCACATCTGACAGGAAAGCATACAACTAAAGGTTGCTATGTTTACCACGTCCAAACAAAGACCTGTCATCAGCCATAGACTTCTACAGTCCAACCATCGTTTTAGTTGAATAATCGAGTGATTTTCAATATTATCAAACAAAAAAAGTTACCCACGCATATCTTGTGGTTTTAAACTCATTTTTATTGAACACAACGAACAAATCACAAAGAATTAGGTTAACACTGAATAACAGATGCAAACATAATGACAGATAGAATCAAGGAGCGGGACGTAAGACAACGAGGGGAGGTTTGTTTGGAAGCATGATCTTCTATCTCTCTCTCTTGCATATGACGTCAATTCTGTAAGTGTCTATTAAAGATCAAGTTCTTCTAAAAAAAAAAAAAAAAAATGAGCGGAAAGGAATTTGTTGGCCACAATATTATAATATAAACCATTATTGATAATATTTTTCCCCAAAAGCAATATCTGTAGACAAAAAAAAGGTATTGGCTGGTAGCACAAGCCAACACTGTTTTAAGAAATGTCAAATTCAAATTTCAATATTTAATTTTACCCTTATGTTTAAAGAAAGATTTTTTAAAAAATATTTGTTTGAATACAAACTATGTTCTGCTTAAAATTATATTTTGATACATTTCATATTATTTATTTTTATTATTAAATAATGAAATTTTACATTCCTTAAAAGAGCATTTTAGTTAAAACAAGGCTTGTGCTACCAGCCATTGTATTTGTTTTTGAATTATTTGTAGTAATCATTATCATTTTATTCTTATTGTTACTTCACAATAAATTGGCTGTAAATCATTGAAAATTGAGGACAATTTAACCATAAAATAGTCAGATACCCGTATTGTAAAAGATTAAAAATCGTTTTAGTTGCGGAATTTGAGGTACTCGTATCATAAGTTGAGGAATGCTAATTAAGTTGCAATTTGATAAGGATCAGATATTTTCAATTAAAGTTGCATTTAGCAATGGAACATTCTTCGAATCCAAACCAGTAATTCCTTTCTTCTCAAAACAAATCCCACATTGCTGTTGTTATCGCGCTTTCATTTTGAAAACACGGGCTATAAAGTTTTAATAGACGCAACAACACAACCATAACTCATTTTCATTATTCTCGAACCGCGAAATTTCCGCGCGGTTTAATTGGCGGGCGGAACAAAGCCCATGCTTTACGCGTAGCTCATAAATATAAATCTCTCCCGCTTTATCTGCAGTGCGTGGCACACACCTGGACGACACAGTCCACAGTGATTTAAAATATAATTAAACACATTGACACAAAGGTATGCAGTGATAACACTCTCTTTAATTGTGATTATAAGAACTTCGTGCAATGTTGGAGATTGGGAGGCATTTATGTGCAATAATGTGGAAATGTACGCAAAGTTTATAGCTGTGTACAAGCCAGCTTTATCAAATACTCATTTCAAGATAGCTATACAGTATAAAATAAGAAAGTAAATTTATAAGAAACGTTAAGAAAAACCGTGATTTAAATAAAATACTTCTGTCAAAGTCTGGAGACAAGTTTAACTTTACGTGAAAATTTTTTATGTGACTTTCAACAGGGTTCATATTTGTGATCTAATAGTTTATGCTATATTTTATTTACCAGTAGAACGTATTTGCCTCCCGAGGAAAGCGAGGGCTGATAATGGGGTCCTCCACCATAACAAAATATAATAAAATGTACAATTTGTACTTAAAGGACTGCTCAATAAATAACGATTAAGATAAAAAAAAAATGAATGGTTATATAGTTATTTTCGTAACAAGTTATGAAAAATACCAAATATCATACGAGTGTAAATTGACGCACGAAGTTATGAACATTATATTTTAGAAGGAAAGAAAATTACTCGATTTCAGTCAAATATTAATTTTCCGCCTCTACCGGTTTCGACACCTCATGTGTCTTCTTCAGTTTTTTAATGTATTTATTTATTTTTATAAATTTTGACGACCATTGTATGTATTATATGTTACTTATTATTGTCTTATGTATGTATCCATGTTTTACAATCTAAAAATTTTCACGTAAGTTACACATGTTTGTATTTTTTAAAAATATTTTTTTCAAAATCTGTAATATTATTGTAGCTCCTGAAGAAGACACATGAGGTGTCGAAACCGGTAGAGGCGGAAAATATATTTAATATTTGACTGAAATCCAGTAATTTTCTTACCTTCATCACCTTTCCAGTCAAGAAGTTCTTGCAGCCATTATATTTTAGACGAGCTTAAATAAATTTTACTTTTTTTACAAAACTGAAATTTGGGTTCAAACGTACGGACAGCTGACAAATGAATAATGTATACATATAGCCAGAAAACAATGTCATAGTAACCTAGCAACCGTGTCAACTATTACGATATGACATAAGGTAGGTGAGACAAATAAAGCCCAGGTGGTAATAAAGCCCAGTTTCAAATTTTCCGCCTTTTTGTTACTTTTTTTACAATTTGCTACATTGCCTACTTAGGTACAACACTTTACTATCATTTAACAGAGGGAGGCACTGGTAACTATATTTGTATACTACGTCACGTCGGTTGAAAATGTGAACAGTGGTTGACAACAGTAAATTGCATGAAAGACGAAGGCAATTAAACACAACTTTAAGGTAATTTAGATTTTAATTTATTTATGTCATACATTATTAGATACATTAGAACCTTGGTAACCGCATCATAACTGTATTTAGTTTTTAACTGTTTGAAGTATACTGAAATTTATTCTAACCTATTTCAATACGAATGCATATAATAAAGCCCGCCAATTTTTTGCGTGGGCTTTATTTCCTGCTGTAGTTAACAATTATGTTATTTTGTAGATGGGTAAGGTTTGTAAAAATATTAGAGCGAAGTGGACGTCGGAAAGTATGGAAGCTGCAATAAAGGCTGTACAACGCGGAAGAATAAGTCAAAGAGAAGCAGCTTCTCGCTATGGGATTCCCCGACGAACTTTACGTCAACATTTGAAAACTGGAAGTATTGCAAGAAAATTAGGTCGCACATCGTTACTATTACCTGCACAAGAAATAGAACTTGTAGAACGCATTGTACGCTTAGCAAACATTGGTTATCCTATAACACCGAAAATGATGCGTCACCAAGTTTATCGCTTTATGGAAAGTAATAAAATAAAACACAATTTCAATGAAAACAAACAACTTGCTGGACGAGGTTGGTTTAGATTATTTATGAAGAGGCATCCCGAATTAGCTAAAAGAAAGGCACAGGCTATGAATGCTGCCAGAGCTCAAAAAATGAACAGGTTCATTGTAAAAGATTATTTTACAAAACTTAACGAAATCTATGAAACAATGGACTTAAAAAACAAACCAGAACGTATTTATAATATGGATGAAAAGGGGTGTAGGTTAACAATCCATCATCAGCAAACAGTATTAGCACGAAAAGGTACCAAACGCCTGCATCTCATAGCTCCAGAGCATGCGGAGAATGTGACAGTGGTTGCATGTGTATCAGCTACAGGGAATGTAATGCCACCAATGGTACTATTTAAAGGAAAAAGAATGAAACCAGAATTTGAGGACAATTTACCTGCAGGAGCACTTGTAAAAATGTCTCCTAAGGGTAGTATGACCACAGAACTGTTTATAGAATTTATTAATCACATGGCAAAGTACAAAGTCCATGGTCCAATACTTTTAATTTTCGATGGTGCCGCTTGTCATCTGGATTACTCAATCGTCGACGCCGCAGAAAAACATGAAATTTCATTATTTTGCCTGCCGAGCAATACAACTCATGAATTGCAGCCATTAGATAAATCGAGCTTATGAGGCTTATTGGGACCAAGAGGTTTTGAATTACTGGGATCGTCATCCAGAGAGACGACTAACAAAAACAAGATTTAACAAAATTTTTTCTACGGTTTGGTCAAGATGTATGACACACGAAAACATAGTAAATGGTTTCCGTGGTACAGGAATATACCCATTTGATCCTTGTGTAATACCCAATGATGCGTTTGCACCAAGTTTGCCCAGTGAGATTCCTTTAAATGATAATTCCGATTCGGATGATAATATTCCATTGGCTAAATTAAAGTCAGTAGATAACGACAAAAATACATCATTCCACGAATTAATGAATACACCAGAAACATACACTCCTGTCAGTAATGTAGTTCGACGAAAGGCAATCAATTACAAAGCACAACAAGTCACAAAGGCCTTATTTAAAGAAAATAATTTAAAACTTGGAAGAACTGAACCTAAAACATCCAAAGAAACATCAAAGGACGAACCTCAACCAAGTACATCTAAGCAAAACCAAAATGACAGTTCCTGGTACTGTCCAGTGTGCAACAAATGCGCGCAATATTCAATGCGAATGTGTGTTTCATGTCACACATGGATGCACGAACATTGCATTGGCTATACTTCATCTGACGACGAAGATTTTGAATGCATTTCTTGCAGTAAATAAGTGGGCCTTAATTTTTGTACTGGAAGAAATAAAGCCCAAAACGATTATTTTTTAAAAAATATTTTTTTATAATATATGTCTTTTATAAACCACATTAAAGTGTTCTATTTTCTGTTATAAGCAGTAAAGTTAATTTTTATGTAGATTTAGTAGCAATAAAACCGTTTGATAAAAAAATAAAAATTATTTATTGTTAGGTGGGCCTTATTTGTCGCACTTACCTTATATCGTAACACTAATGTCATAAGTTCAACTTTCAGTGTTAGGATCCTACTTTGATATGTCATACTTATCACAATGGTCGTCTAAAAAGAGATATTTGATATTTGTTGTCAGTATCATTGTGACGTCACACTATTGCTATCTTTCTCTCGCAGCCTACTAGAGTCTGGTGCGGAGCGAGAGAAAGATAGGAGTGTCGCCGTGACGTCATATTGACTTTAAAAATCAAATGCAGTTAAACTAAAGACAATTAAGAATTTAAGAATTTTTAAAACTACGAATTGCTTCAAAATTAAAAGTACTTTTATTTAAAATAATAAAAAAATTACAGGGGTCCCGTGGCCGTGTGCCTGAGTGTCTGGTCGCGATCCTGGAGAACCGGGTTCGATCCCGACCGACGCCAAATATTTCGAATTTTAAATGGCACAAGAGTAACCCCTGTGGTGCACTCTCCACGCCAGCAATAAGTGCCCGTGAGGTGACGCCCGGTAAGCGCCCGCACAGTACAAATATTTCATCATCACTACCGATATCTGCGATAAAGCAGATTGTGGCACACTCAGAAATGGGTAATATGCCGTAATGTTATATTTATTTATTTAAAAAAATTAGAATGGAGGACCCCATTAAGTCCGAGGTTACATACATACATACATAAAATCACGCATTTCCCACTTAGTGGGTTAGCAAAAACCCGAAAATAATAAGAAAAGGGATGAAAGCAAGAGCTCCACAGAATCACTTAACTCTTTAAAAACATTCTTCTTCCGCCTTGCCCAAAATCATCATAACATTCATTCAAGAACATATTATTGTGACCGATTTTCGGTAGCGAATAACCGCATCCGGACCACAATAATAGTTACGCAACAATCATCTTTCGCTACACACTCCTGTACAAACATACTTCATTCTTCTCGTCCACATAAAAGTTCAGCTGTCTCTTCATTCTCACAAAACATTCTTACTAACCATTTATCTTTACACCACAATAATTACGAAACAATCATCCTTCGCAACACATTCCTATCCATGCATACTTCTTTCACCACAGCCACATTCATAAACGTATTCATACATAATAACATATTAAAGTGACCGATTTTCGGTAGCGAATAACCGCATCCGGACCACAATAATAGTTACACAAAAATCATCGTTCGCTACACACTCCTGTACAAACATACTTCATTCTTCTCGTCCACATAAAAGTTCAGCTGTCTCTCCATTCTCACAAAACATTCTTACAGTCCGAGGTTGGTCACACATATTTACCTTTCGAGTTACATATATTTTTTTTTTACTACTCTCGATGATTTATTTTTTACTTTTTTATTTCTACTGCCAGAAATGTCATATTGAAACAACTTCGGGTAAAAACTTTAAGGGCATGAGTCGCTAAATTCACAAACAAATGTCAATCAAAATTCTAGGAATATTTTGACATTTGATATCAGTCAGATGTCGCTACTGTCTATTTACGAATTGAAACATTTGCTGGGGATGGTCTAAAACCTTCCTACTAAGCACTATGAATTGCGCTTGCGTTTGAGCGTTTGTGTATAACTCACTATCCATTATGCATTAATGAAGTAGCTGGGAAGGAGACTTGAAGCTACAATGTACAAAAACAGAAACAGAAAATTAATTGAAGAAAAAATACATAGTTAGTTTATTAGAATTGTTTTAAGAGCATTGCCGGTCGCTCAGCGAAATCAGTTTTGTAGCTAGTATGACACTAGTGCAGACAAACTTCTAACGTTCCCCCACTACTTTTAATATTGCTAAGTTTATTTCTCTCTATCTGTTTTTATATGTGTTTGTCCTTGTTTAAAGCATAAGGAGAAAACTCAGCCCGTGTTGTGAAGCAAATTGTTGGAGTGAGAGAGGAGATGTGTGTAGTAGAGGAGGAACATATTCTCCTAACACTTTCTCCTCCATAGTCTATCGTTCCGATTTCTGAAATAAGCGGCAAAAAGGGGTTTAGTAGAAATCAAATCACAGCTAAACTAAAAGAGATAATTTAGATTTTTTTCACAGACTTACTACTAAAGGTGGGCGCTATGGGGGTGACCTAAACATTTTTTGTATAAAGTACAGTTATCGTGTTAAAAATAAATTTTAAAATAGCCATTTTTATGATGTTTTTCGAACTAAATTTAAATGCAATAGAAATTAATAATTATGCAAAATAATTGGTCAGCCCCATGCATTGATCTATCTACTATACAATGGTATCAAGTTTAAAGTTATAACTTAATATTTACGAGTGTAGTTTGATTTCTACTAAAGTGCTGTTTAGTGTAGCACCGGCAATCGCCTTAACAACTTTGTTTTCTATGAATATTCAATTTATATATATACTGTAACCCTTTTAGTACCGTTCGGTGTAAGGGTGCCGGGTACACCGAGCCGCAGTGTGATAAATCACCCATCCAATATATCGCTGCTGTGTAGCTTGCTCGGACTTGCCGATCACAAAGCTGACACTCTAACCATACTGCCGTACTGCCGGCAATATTCAATTTTATTTGTTTTAAATATGGTTTAATTCTTTTCTGAGTTCAAAAACAAAATTCCTATACTTTATTTTTTAAAGTGTGAGGAGCCATAATAATAGTACAAATGTTACTTGAAAATTAAATTTTTGTAACCGTTAGACCTCCCCTTATTGTCTTTCCTATTCCTCCCCTTGACACCATGTGTCTTATTCGTTAGTCAGTCCACCTTCGCTCTCTTAGCAGGCCTTGACGCGGAAACAACTGCCGTCTTGGCGCATCGGCAGGCAGGCAATCTCACCAGCCGAATCTCAGGAAGTATGGTCGCTGCCCGCACAGGTGTAAGGAGAACTGCGGACCGCGGTTCCGGATCCGTTTGAGACAACTGACTGTCGCAGGTGACGACCAAGGAGCGCTAGATTGTCTTATGTTTTACTTCTCACGGTATGAGGTAAGGTGGGTGAGATTGGATCATATGAATATCACACCTGTTACTATGGGAATGCTTTTGTTTTTCGGTTTTTTCTTTACAAGTAATTGAGATGTTAAGAGGTGGTTTTTGTTAAATGGTAACTGGATACTTTTGGAGAGGATTCGTTTTATCTGACTGACCGCAAAAAATTGAACAATTTACCTTTTTTGTAGGACAAAACGATACATCAATATTCTATTGTATTCAGATTAAATTATTTATAAAATGTAGTTTTCTCCGGTTAAATTTAGTTCCGTCCGGTATTTTCATCTCCGGTTAAACAGCCTGTTAATATATCTGTCAGTTAAAAGAAAAACACAGCATCAATATTATATAGCCTAAATTGTAAAAATTACACACGTGTCAATTTTTCGATGCCACATTGTTATAATTGACAGTTAACTTAACCGGCAGTTTAACCAGAGATGAAAATATCGAGCTTTAGTAAATTTAATTAAATGAACAAATTTAATGAGAATTTTATGGGATTACGTATCCGCGTGCCTGCCTGAAGGGGGAACCGGGTTCGATCCTAACTGACACCAAAAATAAATATTTTGATATTGGCCCCTGTAGCGCAATCTCTACGCCAGCAATGAGTGCCCGTGAGGTGACGTCTGGTAAATGCCCGCACGGTACAAATATGTCATCTTTACCGAAATTTGTGTACATCTCAGACTGGCACAGCCAGAAATAGATAATATGTATAATTATATTTATTTTGGACAGCAATAATTTAAATGTCATAAGAACATATTAAATTTACAATAGAACTAAATGAAACCTGCCCTTGGGCCCATTATTTTCTTCTCTAGTTAACGTAATAGTTAATTTTTCCAGCTAGCGGGAAAGTGAATAGTGATTCCGATGAGACGAGAAATTCATTGTCTCGTCTCGTTTAAGAGAGTCTCGTCTCGGTCGAGATTCTCGCCGAGATTTCTCGACGGAAATTGAATATGTATATTTTGGTCCCATAAACTAATTATTAAATTTATACAATTTTGTATTAATAGCAATTTGAACAAAAAGATAAATATTTGTCGTTTTATCTGTCAAAATTTGTTATAACCTGAAACTTGTGCAAAAATTTTATTATGTTATAATTTTATTAATTTTATATTTATTTAGCATTTTCTAATCTGTCATAAAACATTTAAAAAAAATAATGCTAAAAATCTTAGCTTAAGCGTGGATTACACGATAAAGTTTTTATTTTCAATTGACTTGAAAAATGTCTTTATAAGTGACTTTACAAATATATTTGTCACTGAATTTTCATCACTTGAATTTTTCATATATAGCCATCAAGATTTCAATTACTTCTCTATCTATCCCATTTTACCATTTTTCAGTTTAATATCAATCACTATAATACTACTTGTATATATGAAGAATATAAACACAAATAACATTTGACAGTTACCTGACAGTCAAAATTTGTAGGGACTTTTAAGAAAAAGTAGCGCATGTTCCAGTTTTTCTTTAAAAGTTTTTCGTTGAAAGTCTATTCATTTGTCTCTCTTGTACGCATGTCATTGTGCGAGAGAGAAAACTTTCAAGTCACTTGAAAAGAAAAACTACATCGTTTAATGCATGCTTAATAAATTCTGATAGATAAAATGTCAAATACTTTATTATTTTTTTGTTCAAAAATGTCATAGCTAAATAGAGACAGATATCACTAAAAATATGTTAAATTTCACACTTTTGCAAATACAACTAATGAGAAAAATAACAACCGAGAAATCTCGGAGCAGTGTTCGAGAATCGAGATCTCGGCAAAGATATCTCGTCTGGTAAAATATTTGTTACATTTCGAGAATCGAGAAATATCTCGTCTCGACAGAATCACTAAAAGTGAAGTAAACAAGTCACTTCCCAACTGTTTCGTAGGTAAGAAACGCACATTATTACCAACCGATTTTGAATAAAATACATGTATACTCTGTTTGGTATAAGAATACAGTGTAACATTGTATTTTCTGACTTATGAATGGTGAAAACGCAAGTTAATAAATTAGGCTAGCTAAATTGAAGGTAAGTGAAATTAATAAGTTTAATATAAATATAATTGTAAAATACTATTAATATAAAATAAAAAAATTAATATAAGTACAAAACACATATCACTTGTCAATAACTGTCAAAAATATTTTATTATTCATGCAATTTCGCATGTCTTATCAAAATATTCCTCAAGTGGATGATATTTTTTTTTTATTTTTTTTATTTAGAAAGAAAGGCCGTACAACAGGCCAAGGCCCAATAAAAGTACAGCACAGTTAACAATATACATAAAGAATAAAAGTTTCTAGCTAGACAGTATAATAATAGATAATGAGAAGTACAAACTAAGGATCAGACAAAGAATGCGAGAAAACATATTTTAGAAATGATTTAAACTTAAATAGTGAACAATTAAAAATATCTGGAACATTATAGCTAAGAATCATGTTATTGAAAGAACACATTAATCGATTTACTGTAGAAAACATAGCAGCATTGGTTTTATATTTTTTAGAAGAGAACGTTTCAAGAGAACGAGTAGAATAGGAAGACACACGCAGAGATATTTTACTTAAAAGGACGGGACTATCTATATAATTATTTATGATTTTGTATAAAAATGTCAAATCCAACACTTCTCTACGTTTTTGTAAAGTGACGAAACTGACAGAATTATAAGGGAATTTCCAATTTAAAGCTGAAATAAATTTCCGTTGGATACCCTCAATTCTCTTAATATATATTTGGTAATGAGGAGACCAACAAACGACACCAAATTCTAATTGTGAACGCACAAGTGAATAATATAGGTGAACGAGAGTGTTATAGTTCTTGAAAAGTGCTCCAACTCTTAATATAAATCCAAGCATTTTATATGCTTGGATTTTATTGAAGATGTTCCATCTCCGAATAATGTGTCCGAATGTTTCGATTGTTGTAATATCATTATTTTATTGAAACAAAACTCAAATTCGTATTTAACCTTAAAATGATGTAAAATTCGCAATCTTAAACCAGACGCAGTATAGGTACCTACTCTTTTCTAACTAGATTGATTTTTTTTTATTAATTTGTCCATGATTCATAGCAAATCTCCTACCCGTTGATTACGGATGTGTAATTAACTTGTTCCATAACTTGTGACATTTGCTGGGTGGCCTCACTAACTTAGTATGACTGTGTTCATTAACATTACATCAATCCGTATAACTGATACTGCTTTGCTGTCCGTAGAGCAACCAATACTTAACGTAGGCGAATAATTGCTCCCAACTAGATATGTAATTATCTACAAACAAAATACTATCTCACAATACGAGCATCGAGTGAGCCTGGAGACAAACAAATGAAGATAGATATGGCGGGAAATGTATTGGTGGGGAAGGTAATAAATTATGTTCGATACATACGATTTGTTTTCAGGGCATAGGTTTTTCATTTCATAGTGTTACGTTGTGCGTTACACTGTATTGTTTATGGTTTTAGTGTTCCCGTAGGTGTATAGCTAGTATTAGATAAGAATGTATAAAAAGGGAAGAATTTATTACTCGTTTTATAACAAATAATTATTTCAAACGTACGTAAAATGTATGTACTTAGTTGCTAAATTCATTATTTATACTCAGTGTAAAGAAGCTATAACGTAGTAGGCTTTGAAGTATTGTCTTCATAACAACAGCAATTGTTTACTGTTTATCTGTCAAGCGAAGTCCCAAATTTTATTATTCTAGTGCTAATAATTTACAAGGCTTCATAAGATATCAGCGAGATGGGTACCCCGAATATTGACGTCCGAAACTAAGCTAGAGATAGTCACCTCCTCAGAAGCCAGTTTGGCGTTGTTTAACAAAAATCCAAACAGCTTTTTGGCTCGCTTTGTTACAGTTGATGAAATTTGGATTTACCACTTCGATCACGAGTCGTAATTTTAAAGTATGGAATGGCAACATCAAGGATCTTCTTCACCTCGCAAATTTAGGGTCCAGTTAGATTATGGCTCCTTCATTTTGAGATGCTGAGGAAATTTTAATGATTGATTATCTGGAATGTGGTCACACAATTACTGGTCAGTATTATACAACATTAATTGCTAAAATTCGTGGTTGCATTACAGAAAAGAGAAAAGGCAAATTTTTAATTGGAAAAGTCTTGTTTCCATGAACGCAATTCACGATGTCGGTTTCAGAGTTTCAGACTGATAATTTTTATTATTTGTTTATTATATCCACCGTATTCATCTGACCTAATGCCTAGTGATTTTTATTTATTTCTCAAACTAAAGGAAAGAATATGAAGAAGAAATTTTAAAACCGATGAAGCTATTATGGCAGCAATTCAGAACTTCGTCTGCAATAAAGTCTCCGAGTTTTTTAAAAAAAAATGTTACTATGTTAGAACATAGGTGAAATAAGTGTCTTCAAGTACCGGTGATTATATTGAAAATAGTTATTTTTCCTACGACCCTAGTTATGTATTAGTAAAAACTAAAAATTATAGAATGACATTTATGACAGGTATTTGCTATGAACAACTGAAAATTGTTTATTCTAACCTCTACTTCCAACAATACTGTTCTAAATTCCAATTCTTCAAGCGCCTTGCAAGGAATTACTATAAACAATTTTAATAATTGTACTATAACAATAAACGTTTCAAAATAATGTGTACTTCTAGTAAAATACCTATATAAATAATTTCAGTACAAAAATAAATATAAAATGAAACTACATTTACCTATGAACACTAAATGTAACTAGATTTAGTTATATTTTTAACACTAAATGTAACTAGATTTAGTTCTTTTTTAACACTAGTGTTAAAAGTAAATTTGTTTTTTACTATGACAACGATTTGAAAGTATTCACTTTTAACAGTGGTCGTAGGAAAATAAATTGGTTTTATATATTAGGGACAATAAATATTGAACCCTCGTATTAGATAGACACTTGACAATTTGATATTCAAAATACTTACCGTTTGTTCGTCTTTCGATAAAACAAGAAAGTTTGTATAACTTGACTGACGGAGATTGAGAAGGATATAAAAGAAATGGAGCTGAAAAACTTGTAAAACAGACAAAACTGTCAGATAAATTCTAAGGGAAATGCGTGGATTTCAAGAAAAAAAAATCTGTTGTTGCCTGCACAATACCTCTCACCATTTCCATTTTATGTTATATAAGTATTGTATTGCACTTCGCTGTCGAACCGTCGTTTTATAACAAAAAAAATACTTAACTTTACCCAAATATTGTTTTTTATTGTATTTAACATGTCTTCTGCAGACATTCAATTCTAATTATATCTATTTTTCATTGTATGAGGAAGTTCCTAAATGTCAGAGATTCTTCCAATTCATTAACAAGATTGGCGGTATTTCTTATAGATATATGCACTTTACCGATAATTTTAAATATTTAATTAATAAAACAATAAAAAAGATTTAAATGTACGTCCCAGAAAAAGCTTTCAGAATGTCACTAAAACTGTTGATTTTTGACACTGACATCTGTCATTTACAAACTGTGTTATAAACGTTACTATATTATAAACATTTGAATTTGTCAATTGGTTTTCTTAGCCTCTGCGATTTATAACGTCCGATTATTCTATATGTTATATAGTGTCTTTGTCTCCAAATCTATAGAAGATATAATAAATTCTTTAGTGTATCAGATGGAGAATTTTATGTTCCTCAATATTTGTAGTAATAAAAATTTCCAAAAAATAATATTTAGAAGAATTTTGCTACGAAATTATTTCCGGTTACCGGTTATCCGAATTTTAGCATGAATCCAATACCTCTCTTAGCGAGAGGTAAAAAGGAGCTACACAAAGTAAAGTGTCCTATCTGCTTTTGGCAAATAACAGAAATATAATTACTTGATGTCCAAATAAAGAAAATAAATAAGTAAAATTTTGTACAGTTATAGTGCCGGTACTTGATTGTTGATTACAGTAATAAAGTAAAAATCTGGCATGTTTATTTTCAATTAATGCATTTCTTTATCTATTACATTCAAAGCATGCGTGTATCTTTAGAAATCTGTAATTATTTTAATTAGATAAACAATAATTAAATGTTTATTTGAAGCATTTAAGTGTTGTGAAACACCCAAGGTGTGTTGTGTTTCTGTACTGGTTCATACATCTAACACTATAATCATCAGCCACTTGAAAACTTCCAAAAACACCTGACAGTCTAAATAACAAGTTATATAAGCAAACGTCAAACGTCATGCAGGAATCTTTCCTTTGCTGCTCGCTCGTCACTTGTCAGCTGCAGGAATTAAGTTATTCATTTGTTATTTTGCTTGGCTACAAGTGCAAGAGACAAGTGAACATCGGCACTGAGTCATGTGGGAATAGATTAATTACCAAGGAGGAAACTGAACATATTTCTATGGTAATGCATTGAACATAAGGTGTGGAATTCTGAACCTAAGGAATAAGGAAACTAGCCATATGGTCAAGTTCGTTTCTTATTCTCACGGGACTCAACAACTTACTATATCTGCAGAATTATTCATTATCCTTATCTTTATAATAATAATTTTATAGCAAATTATACTCAGATAGAAATTTGATGTAATAATTTCCTAAACTTGGAAACCAGAAAGCATAAAACATAATCATCATCTTTTATTTTAAGGGATCGCATAATGAAAATATAAATAAATATATTATAACAGATTATTACTCATTTCCGAGTATGCCATTATTCTTCTATTCGCAGATTTTGATAATGATGATATATTACTAAAAAAAATCCCGTAACAATAATTAAAAAAATCAGATGTGGCCAGCAAATGACCTCCCGAAAATTCCATGTTTAAAATAGTAATGAGCTTTAAGTAAAGTATCTTTTTCCGTTCCGGTTGATCGTTTATAAACAAAATCTAATTTGTTGTTTTAATAAATAGAAGTCTGTAATACAAAATTAATTTCGTGCCAAAAATAATCGATTATCATGGGCCTCACCATCAACTATAACAGTTCGACCTTCATCATTTTCGAAAAAGTAAGTTCCAATGACGCCAACCAAACAGTCTCATTTGGACATGTAATGGTACCTCGTAAATCACATGAAGATTTTCGTCTGCCCATATCTGGCAATTTTGCTTATCAACATACCCAGAGAGGAGAAAATGTGCCTCACCAAAAAAAAAAATAATCCACGATCAACTTCCAAGTGCTCTAAAAACGCAATCTGTGTAAATTCTTCGCCGTACATAATCCATGTCGTAAATGTGTAGTTGTAAACCAATATTTGACATTTTGAAAACACGTACTTATACTGACAGATTTATATTTACAAATCAAATATATTTCTACTTAATTCTTCTTAACACGGTTTCATTATTAATGTAAATGTGACAGTGACATTTGTTTAAATACGTCAAAATTTTATTAAAGTATTATGTTTTTGTTTGACGCATGGGTCAGATGATGTACAAAAATAAATTATTTTATAAATTTATATTTAAAGTTATTTAAAGTTTTTTAAAGTTATATTATCGTAGAATTGAAGATTGTACCATTATATTATATTTTTAATAGTAAAAGTTGCTGATAAATTATATTCAATGCAATTTTTTCAAGAAAAACTGGTAAAAGCTTGAATAAATGATATTTCCGGTTATCTGATATACACTAAAAACTAATCAACTCTTCCCACATTAGTATAGAATGGGTATACAAAATTTCAAAATTTTCTGATTGATAGTATTTGAGTAATCGTGTCCACAGGATCCACAAACACATACACATACACACACACATACATACCCACAGATATCATTGTAAAAATGTTAAAATCGGATTCTGGGGACATCAAAACGTGCTTATTCACTAAAATCTCTATATGCTATTTTTAGTACGATCCCTATACCTCTCTTACCTAGGGTAGCGGGAGGTAAAAATTATATATGTAGGTATTTTGAGAACTAGTAGTAGGCAACATAGTCGACTCACGACCCAAGTGTTCCGGGTTCGAATCCCGGGTAAGGCAGGGATGTTGTGTATGTCTTTTTCACAATTTCATCTTTATCAGCAACTTATAAACAATGAAAAAGTTACAAAAACATGCAGCGAAAACTGTCTCATCCCCATAATATTTCCACTTATATACAATAAATGTATCAGGAAGTGTGAAATAATAAATAAAAAATAAAAATTCGGCAAGAAAGAACTATTAAACATGATAGCAAGGTAATTCTACATGGCGGTAAGGTGTAACTTTGTTTCATCCGTCAGCTGTCTTCTCTGTTTGTGACTTGTTGACATTTTGAAGATGAATTCACAAGAACTAATCGATATTTTGTATTTGTTAATATAAAATAAAAATATTTACTTCATTTCAACGAGGAGTAGCAAGGAATTAAATACATGCACCCTAATACAGGCCATCTACGTTTTAACCTTCCGTCACCTTGAGGTAGAAAAGGTAGGTATTGTCTTTGGTCAAAAAATTCGTTGGTGAGTTTTTAATGAATAAGCACGTTTGATGGTCCCTAGAATACTTGCACAGGAACGAGTGAAAGAGAAGAGTAAGAAGCAGTGATCCCTAATAAAATTGGAGAAACTGAAGAAGAAAGAATTGTTAAGTGCAATTTACATAGTGTATGTTCATGTTATAATTTTATTGGATATATAGATTCTTTTCCAAGAAAGTTTTTTATAGCATTTATCCATTTTTATTTCAATACCTTTATTTCTAAAAATTCACACAGATGTTCAATACTCTAAAAATGCGTACACTTACGTAACATTCTCTTTACAATCAAATAATATTAGTACTAAGTTTATATCTCTACCCATTTTCGAATTATTGCCCCAAAAGTCAATATGCCCCACATTTAGATAAAAACAACAAAATTTTCAAAAATCTAATTTTTATGTATCTAGATACTTCTTAATGCGCTGATTCCAAATTTTGAAACCGCAGGTCGATATCTTGATTCATTCTCGAGATATTTAGATTTAAAATTTTGCTCAAAACTGTCCATTTTTGGGTATTAACACAAAAATGGGTCGAGATATGAATTTGGCGACATCACCATTCGATTCTACAGACAAAAATACATAAGTATGGCAATTTTCATAATTTTTGTCCAACCGGTTTATTTTTTATTAATAAAAGCTTGAAAACCCCTGAAAATGACCAAAATCTGAAAAAATCGTAAGGGGTACACTTTAGATTTTTGCGATATTTTGCCATTTTCAGTTATTTTGCTTTAGAGACCGTATGCGGTGTTTTGGGCAGTTTTGAGCAAAACTTTGAATCTAAATATCTCGAGAACGAAAAGAGATATCGACCTACGGTTTCAAAATTTGGAATCAGCGCAAAAGTATCTAGATACATAAAAATTAGATTTTTGAAAATTTTGAAGTTTTTATATAAATGTGGAGTATATTGACATTGACTTTTGGGGCAATAATTCAAAAATGAGTAGAGATATAAACTTGGTAGTAATATTATTTAATTGTAAAGAGAATGTTACGTAAGTGTACGCATTTTTAGAGTTTTTATATATGAGTATACATAAATGTATATTCATGTGATAATTTTATTGAATTTATAGAATATTTTCCAATGAACTTTCTGTATGGAATTTATAAAATATTGTATTATATTCGTGTTACAATTTTACTGGATATATAGAATCTTTTCCAATGAACTTTTGTTATGGGATTTGTACAAAATACATCAAATTAACGGAAGGCCTTGTGCTGGCCACAACAGATTTTTAAGTTTGTGTTTGTTTTATTATACAAATCAACAATAGTAAAAAAACATTACCGATATTATTAAAAAATCATCCTGTTCATTAGTGTCTAAGGGCCAGTTTCACAATCTCCGGTAAAAAAATTAACTGTCAGTGAAATAAACAATATTGAATCGTATTATTGACAGCAATGATAAATTTGTCATTTGACAATTTATTTCGTTTCAATTTCATTTGTTTATTTAACTGACAGTAACAAGAGATTGTAAAACTGGCCCTAACAAATTCATAGCTATGAAAATAAAATTGTAATCTAAAATCTGAACTGATAACTGGTGAAACGTCAAATGACAAGCAGTAACAAGTCACGTGACAGATACTGATTGGTCAGATCCAGAATTTAAAAATCTAACATATACCAGAGAGAAAACTGTAAATTTTAAATCAGAATTTCTAAATGTAAATTTATAAATTAAATTCATCATAAACTAGCCCTTACATAGGTTAACCATATTGCACAAACATTATCCCAAAAATTATTATTGACGAAAATTTTAAAACTATGTCAAAGTGACATAAATTTCAACATAACCATGTGACATATAAAAAATGCAATGCAATATTCATAAATTCTTTCATTTTACGTTACTATAATTCACGCCTTCAATTTAATTAATTCATTACTTTCTACCACTCACCATTACTTATTCGGATTGTCTATGTTGCAAAAAAAATTATTTACCACTTATTTCGAGTAGGACGTTCAATCTTTTACAGTTAGAACTCTCCAAACAAAAATAGCATCAGCTGCGAAAATTGACTCACCAAATGGTAATTAATCTGAATTAATTAAGACCTACTGCATAGTGACTGACATTTATTAAATATCAATAATTAATCCACTGGCGAATAACTGTGTTAGGTAACATGGACTATATTTAAACGTTAGTGGCAGATGACGCATTGGTCTGACTTCTTATTAGAATCTAGTTGTTTACACTTTATTCCTGCAATAAATAATGTTACGTAAAGTACGGAGTTGTTAGAGCTGTCGAAAAGATAATTGTTTGTGATCGAAATTGTAATTAGTGTCACTGGTGATAAAATGCTCTTGCTAACCATTGATATATGGATGGTATAAGCACTTATATGCGTTATATGTTATATGAATCACACATCTGTGAAAGGTATAAGTTAATTTATACAGATACATATGTTATCCTTTTATGTATGTAATACTAAAGGAAAATGTGTTTTAAGAAATAATTAAATCGCAATGAAAAATATTATCAATGAATGAATACTGTACCACTGTACAATATTTTCAGTAGTGATGGGATCTGGATAGTTTCGGTTTCGGATCCAAAAATATCCGGATATCCGGATAATTGAATGTTGAACTAGCCGGATCTCGGTTCCAAATCTCAGTATCTGATTTTGGATCCGGATCTGAGTATCAGATTTTGCATCCGAGTCTGAGTATTTATTGGATTTTGGATCCGGATCCGAATGTGAGTATGAGTTTTGGATTTTAGATATGGAATTTCAGTATTCGCTTCTTCGGTTCTCGGATTCGAATATTATCAGTATTGAACGCGATAATAATATTTGAATGTTTAGTAATACAAAATCGTATTTTTTATTCATCATTTAACTAAATAGGACTCTGTGAAAGTATAAATTCATTTTTACCCCCCCGCTACCCTTGGTAAGGGAGATATAGGGATTGTGCTAAACATTACATTTCGAGATTTTAGTAAATGACCACTTTTTAAGGTCCCTAGAATCCAATTTTAACATTTTCACGATGATGTCTGTATGTGTGTGTATGTGTTTGTGTATGTGTTTGGGTATGTGTGTTTGGGTGTGTGTGTATGTGTGTATGTATGTGTGTGTATGTGTATGAATTTTGTCTTCGCTCTAACTCAAATACTATCATTCAAAAAAGTTTTCGACCATGGTGCACCGTCGGAAGCACCGCCATCTTGAAAAAAATATGCCCATAATCAATTCCGTCACCTTTATAAAGTGTATAAGATAGGTTTGGTCATAAAATTTGGTGGTGAGTTTTTAATGAATAAGCAAGTTTTAGGGTCCCTCGAATACCACAATTCTAAAAATTATAATTCTTTCGTATTCCTCTTCTTTATACCCTTAGGAAGAGCTGATTAGATTTTGATTATAATTGGTCAACCGAAAGTTCCCTTATTTGAAGTTTTTCTTGAAAAAATGCAGTTAAATATAATTTTTTACAATTTTTTGAGATTACAAATATGAAAGAATATCTTATTGTCTATACGGTTTGATTCCAATGAAAAATATGTATTATTAGTTTTGTAGAAGGCAAAATTCCTTACAACTTTTACTACGTAAATTCCCAATCATCTGATTATCGTATGAAAATCCCAAAATTTCCCCAATTCTCAAATTATCCCCAAAATTTCCATCCTGCAACTGTCTACAACAAATTTCCCTTGGATCCCCTTCATTAGCAATTCGCTAACATAACACGTGTGGCATAATCGCATTACCTGGGCCAGAACAAATGAACGACTCAACAACTGCTATGGCAATGGCACTGTGATTCAGCCAGATGACTGCGGCTGCTGCTGTTTTGTTATTTGGAAACAACTGCTCCGTTCTACCAGAAACCAAAACAGATGCGCTTCAGGGAAAGTACTCGCAGTTGTTGTTAGCAAATGCATTTGCAATAAATTCTCAAGGGACCCAAATAGAATTAAACACGGATTATTACTGAGGAAAAATAGATAATTCTAGTGCATATTTCACATGAATTATTTGATTACTAAATAAATATTATATACCGTGAGAGAATTTCTTTATCAGTATGAAAAATGCTGCCTTGTATGTCCTATTAACTGTATCACACACTTCCAGGTGCATTGATATTCAGTATCACAATGGTAAATATTACTTCCCACAGTCACTTTATTAAGAGATAATAGGCAACAGGCGTTTTCGTAATCAGTCCGAGCTTTCCGACGGATCTGTTCGATGACGTCACATACCTGTATATGTCAGATCCATCCGATTAGCAAGGTTTTTACGAATGCGACAGATCTGTATATGATTTTGACATTTAAATCTGACGTTACAAAGAAGAATAACTTGTTAAAATGGATAAGAAAATAACACTTGTTTCTGTAGTTGTACTTAGGGCCAATTTTACAATATCTGGTTAAAATTTTAACTGTCAGTTAAATGAACAATATTGAATCGAATTATTGACAGCAATGATAAATCTATCATTTGACAGTTCATTTCGTTTCAATTTTGTTTATTTAACTGACAGTTAAATTTTTAACCAGAGATTGTAAAACTGGCCCTGAATTTTATATATGACGACTCAAGTGAGACTGAGAGGCCACTTGATTCATTTGTTTAGTTGACTTCCTTCAGAAATTGTTTCATGTGGTCATTTATTTTAATTCGAAATAACACATAAAGACTTCACAGAGCGCGATCTGCCTTTTTTACCTTTCTCTAAGAAAGGTAATGGAATCATACTAAAATTCGTTGTTTAAAAATGACAGTTTAATGCGTAAAAGTGACAGTTTAATGCATAAAAGTGACAGTTTAATGCGTAAAATGTTACCTTTAAGCACTAGTGCTTAAAAGTATTTCATTTAGCAACGAATAGATGAACCTGACGTCTGCCTACTTTTTAATTTTGAAAAAATGTTGATATTTGCGAATAAATGATCTATTTAAAACGCTAGATATTATAAAAAATCGTATGTAATACATTGCGAAATAAGTGTTTTAGGTACTTTTCACCTTACACCCGTGAGGGTAGAAAGGTACTGGATTAAGAAGAAGAAGGTACTTGACGTGTTGTATACCACTCGCTTACGTCACGTGTCGCGTACCTAAAACACTATCATTTCGCAACTTATTACATAAATAGCTTTCTTCGTATTGTGTACAGTAATGTACTATTTTAATATACTCAAAATCGTACAGTAATGGGTTACTTTACAACATAGCAACCGTTACTACATAGCAACTGTTTTGTCATTAAAATACATTTTGACACACACACATTGTGAAATATGCACGAGTTTTTTATTGTTATACTTATTGTTTATTTTCTAAATCGTATTCCATGTTCTTTTCATCATCTAGATCTATCGTTTTGCAAATCGATCTCCAAAAATGAATTTGTTTGGAGATTATAAATTACAAAAATCTGATGTGGCCAACACAAAACCTCCCGCTATTTAATTTTTATTAATTTAAATACATACCTACCTACGTATTTACTAACGCTGCAAAACTGTTCCATTGCAGAAAACTATTGCTTTATTTACTATTTTCTTTTTAAAATGTTACTGTTATTAATTTGAAGTGATAAGTTTTCTGTCAGTGACATTTACTGTCAGTTACATTCATTTGAAAAATGAACTGTGTAACAAAGGAATAGTTTTTATCTTAAGATTCGCGACTAATAAAAAAATTATTTTTAAATTTATCTGTAAAATATATAGAAAAAGTATTAATGTATTCCTATAGAAAATTCAATAATCTTTAATTTTCATAAGACATAAAATTCGAAAAAATGGCATTTAATGGTATTTTTTGAAGAAAAACCACTATGAGCTTCAGGTAAAGTGCCATTTCCGGTAATCCGATTTACACCAAAATCTAATGGCTTCTTTTCATATTAGAATAAGATAGAAATACAAGGTTTCAGAATTTTCTGAATGATAGTATTTGAGTTAGAGCGAAGACAAAATCCATACACATACATACACACATACATACACACATACATACATACACACATACAGACATCATCGTGAAAATGTTAAAAATGGATTCTAGGGACCTTAAAACGTGGTCATTTACTAAAATCTCGATATGAGATTTTTAGCACGATCCCTATACCTCCCTTACCAAGGGTAGCGGGAGGTAAAAAACAATAACTGTCAAGTTATTTTGTTACTGAGAATCAGACTACCATGTTTTTTAGATGTTTTTAATTCAGTATATTATGCCGTAAAAAAGTCAAATTTTAATACTAATATAAAATACGAAAAAATAGTATACGCGCCGCGTCAGAAAAGTGATTTTATTTTACTATACTCGTATGGCATTTAAGTACCCTCTCTCTCTCGTTCTTAAACTTGCTATAATCGTCTGGTAAACTTTCACTTTTCTTAACTTGAAACGTAATATACTATTAGCGCACTTGTCCCTTACAAAACTCGAAAACAAGTGCTCTAAGATAATGTCTTACGAAACGTATTTTAATGTACTATTGTAAAACAAAAAACTCCCATAAATCTCTATCACATTTCTAACTCAATTAAACACTGAAACATTTAAACTCCATTTGATACTCCACTATATTAAGCTCAATCATTTATTTCTTCTCCCACAACATAACAAACGACCCCTATGCTTCCTGTATCGCAAGCTCGAAGCTCGGAGCTTTGCTAAGCTAGCCAGCTGGCGACGCTTCCGTCGTCACGTGACGCTGTGAACGGCACGCGCGCAGCGTTCACACGCGTCGCCACGTGGCCGAACACGTGGGGATAGAGCCAGCTAATCGCAACACAAACCCTGGGAATTTTGATTTTCAGGGAAGTTTGGAATTGTAGGCGGAGAGTTTATACATATAGGGGTGGGATTAATAATTGAGAAGAATGGAATGGGAATTTTTGTATGAAAGTAGAATAAATTGACGTGAGAATGAGTGTGGTAATTGATTGGTTGTACTTATTCGCTATTTAAGCTGTGATACGCCACAAGTGGTAAATTATAGAACTAAAACAAGGCAGATAAATTTGATTGCGCCGTGTATATCTTGATTTGTAAAATTTTAATGTACAGTGATGGACAGAAAAAATAAGGCATTTTTTTCTTGTCTAACCTGATCCTTGACAATTTCAGAATCATTGTAATTTGATGGCAAGCAACATTAAATAGAATAATTCAATTTAGAAATAGTACATTAAAACCCATGTATCATAAGGCAATCTGTTAACATACGAGTCCAAGTTTACAAAGGACGAGTGCGTTAACAGGCCTTATGATACATGTTTTATATACTATTTTTTCTATTGAGGTAATTTTACAATTAATTTTTTTTAAAATGATACGTTAAAAGTTTGACTTGGTGTTTTTTTGTCACTTATGTTTATTTGGTAGCGCTTCCCGCTAACAATTGAAATTTCAAATTTTGACAACTGATTAGTGTATTGTGTGTATTAGGGAATACTGTGTGCATAGTGACCTTGTGGCGGACGGTTCTCGTCACCGTGCTATCTGCTCGACCTCGAAGGCGGGCGGTTGGCAGGTCTTCTCGTCACCGTGCCGCTGTTTGCTCGGCCTCGTGATTCTCTTCTCTGGATATGCGTTCTTGCCTGAGGCTAAGGGACACCTGAAGGTTTACAGTGTGTGTGCAACATACATGTGTCTCTTACGCTCGCCGCGTGCTGACTGACCACACCCTGATATCCTTCTCGTTGTCCGTTACACTGCGTACTCGTCTACCGCGCACATTCCACACTTCAATTTCACTCGCACAGAGCCGTATTCACATCAACTATAATTTACATAAATTCTAAGAAAATACTGCACGTTACAAATAATATGTTGAAATATTACCAATAACTTGACATTTTGAGGTTAGATGTAATTATTCATTAATATGACAGTTATAAAACCATGACTACCAATTCTACAACACGAAAGGCGCCACAAATAGAACTCTTATAGATCTTCTAAACGTCGTGTTTTCAGTGATAAACAATGCTTTTATAGACTGGTAAGAACACCGAAATAGAAAAACGATTTAATAAAATTATTTAAAAACTACAACTTTTCTAATACTTATATAGTCTATGCAACATTTCGATTCATAACTTCGGTCAGTCTGCGTGGCATAAAATTAACCAAATACATACAGCGTGTTAAAAAAAAAGAAACAATTTCGGAGTGGGCTATGGACAGAGAAAGGTATGTTTGATAGTTATTCAATTCAAAAGTCAAGTTGTCAAAATTGATCGTGAAATGTAATTTTATGGAGAAAAGATAATAAAGAAGAATACAGCAGATTGCTATTCTGTATTCCTGTTTAAAATGTTAATGACAGAATTTTTATTAATATTATAGAGCTGGGCAATTTGCTTGATCGGCATACCTTCTTCCGTTCTAACAATAATTACTGAACACTTCACAATATTTATAATGCGATACATTTTTTTTTTACTTCGATACGACAATTCAATTTTTGACAAATCAAAGTGACAAATGTCATAATTGTGAAGCCAAATTCAAACAAACTTTCTTATGTAATGGTGATCTATAATTGATTTTTTCATTTGCTTCTTAATACATTTCTTTTTCCAACATCACTTATGAAAATTACATTTTCCTCACTTAATTTACTTGTGATAGTAACCACTTCCCTCACAAATGAGGAAAATAATTACTTTCCTCACTAAGTGACGAAAGTTTTTTATTAGATGTTTCCACATTTATTCGTTGAAATAACAGGTATACGAACTTCAATACATATGAAAAATGTAATTATCACATGTAATGTTGAAAAAAATAGTATGTAATACACATGGAAAAGGGCCATTACAAAACTCGTACGATTAGAACACTCGCTATCGTTAGTGTTTCAAATTTCGTACTCATTTTACAATGATGCCCTTTCCTCACTTGTGTAACAATATACTATTTTTTATCCCCAATAATTAATAATTCGTGTATTATTCAAGTTTAAAACAAAAAAATGTACACATGTTATACAGTATTGAAAAGCTTATAAAATAAGAAAATAAATGAGACCATCTTCAACGCATGTTCCCATTTAAAAAATATTATATTTGTGTTACATCTAGAGAATTATAAGTTTTGATAAAATATAATTACACCACGTTATTCTACGTAAAAAACCGTATAAAATTATCTAAACATTATTTCTTTATCTTCTATAATAAGCGAGATATGAGATACTTTTAAAATAAGCGAAAGAAGTTTTTGCTTCTAGCTCAAAAACAAAAGACGATCAAAAATTTCTGTGCTGCCTATTAAAGTTGACTCAAAAAGTTGCCATAAAGATCTAGATCAATTTTCTGTTGCGTGCATAATAAGAAAGTTGTTCCACTCTGTACATAGTAAAAAAAACTGACCAGATTTATATATACTTCATGTTATTTAATGAAAAAAATTATACCTATATATTATAGTATGAAACTGTGGCCGACGAATTTCAAAAAAATCACGTAAATGAACAAGTGACACAAAAATGCTAAAATACACGCCAATGTAAACTTATGTTCGTCTAGTAAGTAATGTCCACATTGAGTTAATTCGCTAATTTTCCATTCCACCCTCGTAAGATTTTTAAATTAACAATAAATATAAAGACATGCCATAATAAATAGGATGTTGCTGCTATTAATAAATAATAATAGTAATAATAATAATAATAATTATGTATAAATAAGCTTAATAGAAACCTGCAGAGTCCATGTCTATGGTATTAATAAAGTTATTCATTTCTTCTCTTCCGTATATCATAACATTTTAGTATCATATGTCATACAATGATTACTGGCAAATTCCTTTGCAAATATACTTTATTGTGCACAATAAAACACTATCTATGTAGTATCTATTCGCAGGTATCTAGCTAATTAATACGACTCTTCCGAGTCGATACAATCGCGATGTCTACATTCCAGCTTACTTCAGAGTCAAAGCCAAACCAGGGCTTTATAATTATTAATAACCAATCAGCTTATCGCTAATTATCTGCTGCCCCTCTGCACGCCAATGAATGCAAGAAGCTGCCAATTAGAAAATATTAATTAAATATTAGAAACAGCAACTGGTCTTGGATCGGAATTTGATTTATGGCTTATTTAAAAGAACGATGAGTAGGGAAATTTAATTTTGTGCTATTAATCAATACACATGTCATGACTTTTGTACGAAATGATAGTTATATTATAATTTATTACACTTGTGAAAAAAATGTACGTATACATACATTCAACTCATTTTTTATCTCCTGAGTATATGAATTAAACATTATCTTATATAAATTCTAATGAATCCTTCAAACATAATAGAACATAGAACAATAATTATATAACAAATAATACCCAAGGGCATTATGAGTTGTTGCTATTATAATGTTGTCAAGAAGTTGATAATGACATTGAGATGAAGCCTAAAAAACAAGCAAAAGCATCCAAAGCCTACCTATTTCGTAAATTTTATTAAAACTTTCTGATCCGTAATCCGTAAAATATTAAAATAATAATGATATTAAACGTCGAAGACACCACGGCAGTTAAATAAACAATAATGCCTTCGGTCAACGTACATTCCTCGGGCCAGAGGCCCTCGGAGAACACACTATTACCCTGAGGCATTATTGTTCTTATAACACCCTTGGTCCTTAATTACTATAACATCTACGTTGTATGTCTACTCCAAATTTTTATTAATTTCAAGTCTTCTGCTATAGTATTTTAAAAATGTGAACTCCATTTTCAAGTAAATAAATACAGAAAATAAAGAAACAAAAAAGTGAAATAAATAAATATATCATCATCATATAAATATGTCATCATCATGATGACATATTTATACCGTGTGGGCGCTTACCAGGCGTCACGTAACGGGCACTTATTGCTGGCGTGGAGTGTGCACCACAGGGGTCACTTTTACGCCATTGAAAAAAAATTATGATGTCATATCAGATAAAAAAACATGTGCGTTTGTAAGAAGATGAAATATATATATATATAATACTTCAAAACCAGGATACTGAAACTTGAGCGTTGACATGGCGACACCTATTTCAAATTAAACCGCTTTAAAATTTACCGCCCATTTCACATCCTGTACCAACATTACACCAAAACAAAATATAACTTGTTGCGCAACTACAACGTACTTTAACATGTGATTTAGTCAAAATTATTATAAGTTTTATTTTTGTAAATTTTAACTAAAATAATGTCAAAATTCTTCTGTTTTATAAAATCAATGACTTATAAACAACTTCACCACACCGTAAGTTTTTTAAAATCAAATTATTTTATACACTTGTAAAATTATTTGTATTTTTACTTCAGTGTCCTGATGATGTGTAAAAACTAAATACACGAAAGCTTGACAGATTTTAAAAGAATCAACTTTAATTAAAGCCCACAATCCACTGACACACCCACGATATTTTCCTCCTTAACTAATCGAAACCGTGACGATTACACTCCACATATATATATATATATACAGGGTGTCTTTTAAAAATGGGGACATGGCTTAACTACAGATTCCTAAGGCTAAAATAAGACGATTTAACTAAACTTGCTTCTACCGGAAAGTGTACCATTTAGCCAGAATTCTGCTTCAAAGTTCGTCGAAAAAAAAATTTTGCTTGTAATAACAGAACGCTTTATACGATTTGGATGAAATTTGGTATGGCAGTTCGTTTGGTTATAAGTTATCTTTTAAGGTGATACTTGTTATTATTAGTGAACCACTAATGAATGAAACTTAGGTGTCCCAACATTGATTAGACCGTAACATTTTAATGGCCACGCCGATAACACAAAATTATTTTTTTTTCAGAAAGATATATTCATTAGTAAACTTTACTCTCTCTCTATTTAATTTGTGATATCTGTTACGGTTCAGATAGAAAAAAATAAAACCTGAGTGTCTGCATCGTGAATTTTTTTAAAATAAATTTAATCTAGCAGTCTATCCAAATGTCAAAGATCTAATTTTTAAATTAAAATCGTGCTTGCACTACCAGCCATAGTGTCTGGTTGCCAATCTGGTGACCCTGGTTCGATCCCGGCCAGTGCAAACTTTTAATTGCACAAAATTGATCCCTGTGGTGCACTCTCCACGCCAGTATAAGTGCCCGTGAGGTGACTGTAAAAATATATCGTCATCATTACCGATGTTTACATGATGTAGATACTGGCACACCCAGCAATGAATAATATACAGGGAATTTATTTTAACATGCAATATATGGCGAATCACTTCCATGGTTACTTACTATTGTCAAAAAATGACAGCAATGTAATATTTGTCCATTTTAAAATGCAACATACAAAATTTGTAGTTTTATATTATCAAAACTAATTTCCTATAAATTAGCCTACATACGATTAACAAATAATCAAAACATGAATGTTATACATCTTAAAAAAACTTTAGCTTACAAAAATTCATAACTTTCATGTAATAAATGTTAAAAAATACACCCAATCACACTGAGGCAATATTCTAGTCGGTCGTAATAAGAATTGACACCATATGTGATGTGTTTTGGAGGTATCTCCTGTGCTGCAATACTATTTATAATGTTGCATTTTAAAATGGACAAATATTACATTGCTGTCATTTTTTGACAATAGTGAGTAACCATGGAAGTGATGAACTATAATGTTGCATTTTAAAATAAATTCTCTGTATTTATTTATTTATTTATAAAGTTTAGAAGAAATATATTTTAAAATTGTGAAGGATGCCATTACTAGTCAGTTCCGTTAACCTCAATTTTAAATTTCAAACTCGTTAAACTTTTAAAAATATGTAAACACCTATACATAATAACGATGATCTATTCTCATTCATATCTTTGCGTAAGAGCTTGTTTATTTTGCTTAACCCTTATCCTTACATATTCCCACGGCTTGGTTTCCTGAAGCAACGCACACAGCACAGGGTATATGCTATGCACTGCGGGCAGCTGTAGCGACACCACGGCCACGTGTGGCGTATGAGTATGAAAGAGCCTTCAGTCTCGCCCTGGTCTCCCAGACCCTGATGGGGCCCGCGAACACTTGCGCGGACATCTGTGTCGAGGATGCTGATAGTACAGAATAACACGTGGAAGAGGAAGGACAGATGCAGGGAAATGCGATAATAGTTTTATTATAGGAGAACAAATTGGTACTCTTTAGCAAAATGAAGACTGATCTTACAAAGGAATGGAACGAAAGTTTTTGTAAAAATATAAATAAAATAAATAAATATATCATTACGGCATATTACCCATTACTGGGTGTGCCGGTATCTACAACACATGTAGACATCGGTAATGTTGACGATATACAGGGTGTCCCAAATTGATTAGGCTACCATTGGGATCTAGGAAACTATAAGAACTACGAGGTCGGTTAAATGGGCAATGTTGTGTACTTTTGAGGGTTGATTCAGATTCCATTAAGAAACATTCAAAATTCCGAACAGTCTGAAAATTATTAAAAAAAAAAAACTGAAAATCGCGATTTTTAAAAATGTCAAATAACTCCGTAATTATAAGAGATATAAAAATGTTTTATATGAGTTACACTATTTAATAAGGCAAACTTAAAAATGTTTTCAGTATAAAATTCAAGATGGCGGTTTTCAAGATATTAACAGCAACTTTCTGATTTTAAATGGGCGCCATATTGGATTTTTGCATGTTGGATTAGTGAATTCTATTCTATTCCGGTATATAAAATTTAATTTTCATGATATTATCAATAAAGGTAGATACTAGGAATAGATTAGACTATTTTAAGTTATAAACTGTCAAAATTAAAATAGAATTCGCTAATCCAAAAATGAGGATTAGCTTAAACCTTTTTTTGAATCGAGCTGTAAAAGATTAATAATGCGTGAATTAAAACTTACTCGAGAAATTCGCAAAAATTCTCTTAAAACTGGATAAAGTATAAGCGTCCGCGAGCTCATTAACTGCACTTATGACAGATAAACAACAATTGAATCGCAAATGTTCTTCGATAGGCATTTGTTTGCATTCCGAAACACAGCCCTGATCTTGCAGGAAGTCATGCCAAACTCCTAAGAAGGGTTGTTTACTTTTACTGCATGTTATACAGTGTGAACACTGAAAACTGTGACATAGGCGTTTAACATGGGAAAACAGTTTTTTTTCAAATATTATCTGTCCCGTAAGACTGTAGTGGGAGTTTTTGATATGGTTAGAAAGATTATTTAATTTGGCATCGAAGAGTATCTAAATACTCCTAATTTAATGCCTTATTATTGAAATATTTTATTGTCATTTTTCGATACATTCTTTCCGAAAACTTTGTAAATCCAATGGATTTTTCATTAGAAGAAAAAAATAGTATAATTAAATTTTACAATCAAGGGACGAGTTTACGAGAAATTCGAGACTTTTTTGCTAGGATATATCCTGATAGACAAATTGCATCTCATAAACGAACTAGACGAATCATTTTAAAATTTGAAAAAACCGGTTGCGTTAATGTCGAACATAAAACTAAACTTAATTATTTATTTGGCTTAAATTTACATATTTATTTCACTTCTTGTACATTTAGTCAATATAAAAATAATAAAAATATTAACTTGAACAGGGAGGGATTTGAACTAGTGAAAAATTGTCATGGAGCCCTAATTTAACCAAGTCAGCTCCCGAATACGTTTCTATGATTACTGTTTTTAGTAATTTATAAGTAATAACTGTCAAGTAGGATTATACTTTCGTAAATATTTCAATAATAAAGCATTAAATTAGGAGTATTTAGATACTCTTCGATGCCAAATTAAATAATCTTTCTAACTATATCAAAAACTCCCACTTACTCTTGCGGGACAGATAATATTTGAAAAAAACTATTTTCCCATGTTAATCGCCTATGTCACGGTTTTCAGTGTTCACACTGTATAAGCGTACCAGTTCAAATGTTGAGCAGTGTATTACTAATATTGTAAAAGAACATAAAATTCTACATCTGATTCATTTAAATTTTTTATTATTTCTACTATAAATTTAGAGATAAAGACGCTATAATATAAAAAATAACGGGATTGAAATCGTTGTATAATCGATTACTTTAGTACCGATTTTTGAACTTTGAATTACAATTTTTGTGTACTTTAGTAACGATTTCAAATAAATTATATTTTAATATGTTTTGTTTGGATTATGACTCGAATTGCCAGATAATACAAACACCTTTATCTTCATTTTCGTTATCGAATCCTCTAGAGATGCATTCGGGCCGGGCCGGGCCGGGCTTTGAGGTTTGGATCGACTCGGCCCGAAAATAAAAATTACCGGCCCGACTCGAAGATCGACTGGACAAAAAAATTAGCTGGCCCGGCTCGAAAATTGACTCGAAATCGGGCCGGGCTTCGGGCCGGGCCAGGCCAAAGCTCGAAATTGGGTGCATCCGGTATTCCTAATGTTGATTTTTATGTTAAGGCTAAATGTTTAACTTTTTTCGTGTCAAACTTATAAAAAACCTCTACATTCTTATAACGTTCAACATTAGTTAACATAAGTAGTTAAAAAAGAGACTCTTCTAGGGTAAGCTTGTTATAAAAATTACAGACCTATGAGTATTTAACACTTTGTTCGAAAATTTAAAAATCTTATATACAAAATATAATTTACATAAGGTTTTTTATCTAACTTTGTTTCTGCTCAAAAATAGGACAAGAAATCATTATGGTAGAAACAAAAATCACTTTTATTTAAGTACACGAGTAATAATAATAATAGCAACATCACAATATAATTATTATGCTTTAATGAATAACCTTGAATTCTTGAAGTAAAATAATACATTTTTATTTATTAATACGTAAAGTATGTTGTTATTAAATCATTTTGATCCTTTTTAACTTCATCCATTTTCATTAAAATATTAAGGAAACTGTGCATTTGATTGAACTATAAGATTTTTCGGGCCGGCCCGAAAAGCTCGAATTTTCGGGCCGGGCCAAAATCAAATGTCCGACTCGTCTCGATTTTTGAAAATGATTAGCCCGATAAAAAATATCTTCGGCCCGGCTCGATGATCGACTCGAAATCGAGGCGTGCTTCGGGCCGGGCCGGGCCAAAGCTCGAAATTGGGTGCATCCGGTATTCCTAATGTTGATTTTTATGTTAAGGCTAAATGTTTAACTTTTTTCGTGTCAAACTTATAAAAAACCTCTACATTCTTATAACGTTCAACATTAGTTAACATAAGTAGTTAAAAAAGAGACTCTTCTAGGGTAAGCTTGTTATAAAAATTACAGACCTATGAGTATTTAACACTTTGTTCGAAAATTTAAAAATCTTATATACAAAATATAATTTACATAAGGTTTTTTATCTAACTTTGTTTCTGCTCAAAAATAGGACAAGAAATCATTATGGTAGAAACAAAAATCACTTTTATTTAAGTACACGAGTAATAATAATAATAGCAACATCACAATATAATTATTATGCTTTAATGAATAACCTTGAATTCTTGAAGTAAAATAATACATTTTTATTTATTAATACGTAAAGTATGTTGTTATTAAATCATTTTGATCCTTTTTAACTTCATCCATTTTCATTAAAATATTAAGGAAACTGTGCATTTGATTGAACTATAAGATTTTTCGGGCCGGCCCGAAAAGCTCGAATTTTCGGGCCGGGCCAAAATCAAATGTCCGACTCGTCTCGATTTTTGAAAATGATTAGCCCGATAAAAAATATCTTCGGCCCGGCTCGATGATCGACTCGAAATCGAGGCGTGCTTCGGGCCGGGCCGGGCCAAAGCTCGAAATCGAGTGCATCTCTAGAATCCTCCAACATCCTCCATCCCTGTCATTGTCTCTATCCTGAGAAAATCCCACAGATTCATTAAACACTTCCTCTTTAACTCCTCTTTGTCCGACTCCCAGCTGCACGGCCGTATGTTGGTGCTATTGCGTCCCGAACCCACGTACCCGTCACGTACATTGCATACAGTGTGTGCCATTGCCATGTTATGCCATGCCATGGTGTCCATGTGCGGGGCAATGAGCATGTGTGCATGTAGGGACAGCAAGCGACATCGACAGGGACGGATCACCTGGATTCGCAGCTGCTAAGTCAGCTGTAAGAAGTTAGGGAAGGTGGAAGAAAGTTAAAGACAAGGGTGAAGGAGCTAAGTAACTAGGGTTCGATAGAAAAAGAGTAATTGTATAATTTTGTATTAAAATAGACGGCAGATGTATTGGTTTTATAAAACTAGAATAGAGTGGAATGGTTCAGGGATATGTCGATGACTTCAAGCATAAATGGTGATTTTGAAATAACTAGGATTGGATATTTCATTTCCACATTATGATTATACTTACATTGCCGTCAAATAATTATGGACTGGAGATTTCTACACTGATGCCAATTTTTTTAAGTGCCTACCCGTACAAATATCTGTCAATGTCATATTATGTTCTGACATTTTCGTTAGTACTTGCGTGCGCTTTTATTCCCAATCCTATAAATTGCATTATATTTAGACTTTTGAAAAGGAAATGCGCGAAACTCTTGAATTAAATAGTCCTGGTTCTTATAAAAAACTTATAGAAAAACAAGATTTAAATGGGCAGGCAGAAGCAATTGCCAATGTATACAATATTTGTGTTTTGTAATTTTGTTCCGCCCTAGTTCTGGCAATATAATATTATACGTGATTTTTCAGTATATGTAATGTACTTTATTTATTAAGAATGAAATAACATTTATAGTATTGTTGCGATTAACGTTTGGATTCTTATAATCAATTATTCTTAGCTTTTTTTTAGATTTAACCGGTTATCGTATTTTAACGCAAACGTGACCTTATAGCTTTATGTGTGGAAACTGTGGTGAAAATATAAATATAAATTTTCCTCAGAGACAATTTTTATATTTTATATTTATATTACGTACTGTCTTACCTTACTTATATGTTATATTTTCTTCATTTTCGATGTATTAAAAATTAGTTTTAAATGTATTATATGACATTTGCGTTCATTCATGTCAAGTTACAAGCGGCAACACCGCTGGACAAGGGATAGGGTGAGGAAAGGGATAAAAGTTGAACATCAGTCCATAATCATTTGACGGCGAGTATAGTACATAGTTTAATTTTGTTGTATTTTATATTGACAACCGTTTTCTAGTGCTCTTTTTTACTTTTTACCTCTCGCTACGAGACTTACTTGATACATGCTAAAAATCGCATATTAGTGAATAAGCACGTTGAAGGTCACTAGAATCCGATTTTAACATTTTTGCAATGAAATCTCTCTCTTTCTGTGTGTGTGTGTGTGTGTGTGTGTGTGTGTGTGTGTGTGTGTGTGTGTCTAGATGTTGTATTCCTTAATCTGACATTAATGGGAAGAGCTGAAATGGTTTTGGTAACAATTGAATAACCGGAAGTAGTAGTAGTTCCTTCTAAATATTATTTATTTTGAAATTTATGTTATTATAAATATTAAAGAATATAAAATTCTGTATCCGATACATTGAACCTTTTTATTATATCTTCTCTAGATATACAGATATGGAAGAAAATTACAAATATATAAAATAATCCGTTGTAATGAAGCTCTCAGCCAAAATAACTCCATGGAAACCAGTTGAAGAATTAAAATGTTTGTAATTATCAGAAAAATGTCAGTGTTAAAAATCCAGATATATATTACTGCAAGCTTTTTCTGGGAAGTAGATTTAATATTTCTTACTTTATTATTAATTAAATATTTAAAATTATAGATACATATACATCAGAAATACTCCCAATCTCATCAATGAATTTGAAGAATCACGAACATTTAGAAGAGCAGGAGGAAATTTATTTTTAGAATGAATTAAAAAATACAAAAATATATGAATAATAGATCTAATAAGAATTTTTTGTGTGTATCAGAAATGTTAAATACAATACTTATATAGCCTAATATGAAAATGGCGAAAGGTCTTGTGCTGGCCACAACAGATCTTTATGTTTTTAATCTGTAGATAAGGTAGGTATTATCTTTGGACAAAAAATTCAAAGATGAGTTTTTAATGAATAAGCACATTTTAGGGTCCCCAGAATACAATTTTACTATTTTTCCGATTATGTCTGTATATTAAGTGTGTGTGTGTGTGTGTGTGTGTGTGTGTGTGTGTGACAATTTTCTAAGATCCGATAACTACAATACCAAAAATTACATTTTTTTCGTATTTCTCGTTTTAACATAAAAATAAAAAGCTGATTAAATTTTGTTTATGTTGTTCAACCGGAAGTGTTCTCATTTCAAATTCACACACAGTTAAATATCATCTTGGAAAAAATAAATTTCGTCACGGCAAATCATGAAAATATCAGGGAATTTAAATTTTTGTAATATATTGTTGGCCAGCTGTATAATATTTGAGAGTTTTACAGAGCGATCACAAACAATTTATGCAGTTGGCAATATAATTATGGGGATCTTTCTATTCCACAGTTTACACAGCACCAGGTGAAAGCGGATATACTATTTGACATGCATTTTGACAATAAATACAAATAGGTTATGCCAGGGGTAGGGCTTGACAGCTAATAAGATTTTGAGTGATTTAAATGCTCTAGATTATTGGTTATGGCTAATGTAAGAAATAAAAGTACGTGGGTAAGAGAAACAACAGCCATTTTAATAAAAAATTGTAAATACAACCAAATTTAAATTTCAAATGTCACTGTCAACAACAGGAAATAAATTTTTGTATCAGTGTTACCAGTTTCAAGTAATTATTTGTTATTGTCATCTGAATCAGTTTTTTTTATCACTCTGTATATTAGAGTAGATTTATATATTCGAATATTTTTCCTCGAAGAGGTTTAGCCTAAAAAAAATTACTCAAAATGCATATTAGGACACAATTTTTTAAATACATTAAAACATTATTTTCTATTAAAGTATACATATGTTTACAGATTACTCATCGTATATTGTATTAACAACTGTAGATTCGAATATTAAAAAATATATATTAAATATTTTTAGAACATTAAAGCAATCTGTAATGTTGATTTCAATGAACTGGTACTGGTAACGTCAGATATTTTACAATTTGCGGATAACTTTTTAATACTCCTTCTTGATTAAAACACTGCAATCCCAGTCAAGTTTACATGGATTAGCATCTATAATCCTCTATTACACCCTTTAATCACACCCATTATTATCTAGCATTATCTATCGTCAGTCATGTAATCCCTTTGTCCACCCCCTAGTATGCCACTGAACACGAGTTTAATGAACACGCGAACATCGAGCGACGCTTGTCACGTGCGACATGACGTCACGACGCGTGCCACAGCGTCGAGTAGGGAGTGACAAATGACAGTGTGGGAAGTAAAGAGAAACGAGTGAGTTATTAAATGGTATATGGCGGTTAGGATAGGGGTAGGGGCGGTATTGTCGATTAATAAGTGTGGATGATTACTGATTAGGGGGTAATTTGTGAAGTTTAAATGATGGTTAATATTAAATTATTGGTAATTTAATTTTGGACTGCAGAGATCATGCACGACTTTGATCTTTAACTTTAATCGATACAGTAGAGTAGTGAAAAATAATAGACCCGTATTTTTTATTTTTCCGCAACTCGATCTTTAATAAAAAAAAAAATTGTAATTGAAAATTACGTTATTTAAAATGCGGCTGATAGACCCCCGCTTCGTCACAAGTTCGGAGCAACGACCATTTTAATTTTCAGTGTTTTAAACGTCAAAGTGACATTTAAAGATAACCTGAAATTTATTAAAGTAAACATGTCGATGGAATAAGTTTGCCAGTAAATAAATGGCGAAAGGAATTATATTGACCACATCAGATTTTTACCTCTCGCTAAGAGAGGTATTGGATTCATGCTAAAAATCACATATCCAGATTTTAGTGGATAAGCACGTTTTAAGGTCCCTAGAATCCATTTGTGTGTGGATGTTGGAGCCACGATTTCTCAAATACTATAAGACTTAAAAAATATTTAACTGCAGTTTCCTCAATCTGACATTCCTGGGAAGAGCTGATTAGATTTTGGTAATAATTGGACAACCGGAAGTAATAGTTTAATAAGAAAAATCTTCTAAATATTATTTTTTGAAAATTTATAATATAAAATATTAAAGAATATAAAATTCTCTATCCAATACATTGAACAATTTCATTATGTCTTCTATAGATTTAGAGATAGAATGAATTATAAATATATAAAATAATCCATTCTACATATAATGAATCAATTAGCCTATGGAACCCAGTTGAAAAATTAAAATGTTTATAATTGTTATAAATGTCAATGTCAAAAATCCAGACATTATTGAAGACTTTTTACCTCTCGTTAAAAGAGGTATTGGATTCATGCTAAAATTCGCATATTCAGATTTCAGTGAATAAGCACGATTTAAGGTCCCTAGAATCCGATTATAACATTTTTAAAATGATGTCTGTGTGTTTGTGTATGTGTGTATGTGTGTATGTCTGGATGTTGTAGACACGATTCCTCAAAAACCATAAGACTTAAGAATTGTTTAACTATGGGTTCCTCAATCTGACATTCCTGGGAAGAGCTGAAAAGGTTCTGGTACCAATTGAACAACCGGAAGTAGTAGTTTCTGAGAAAAATTCTTCTAAATATAATTTTTTGGAAATTTTTGTTATTAAATATTGAAGAACATAAAATTCTCCATCTAATACACTTAAATTTTTTATTATATCTTGTATAGATTTAGAGATAAAGACACTATAATATATAGAGTAATTTAATCGCAGAGGCCAAGGTACTAAGGAAACCAGTTGACAAATTCCAATGTTTATAACATAGTTTATAAATGACACATGTCAGTGTCAAAAATCAACAGTTTTAGTGACATTCTGATAAAACGACGGTTCGAAAGCGAAGTGCAATACAATACTTATATAGCCTAATATGGAAATGGCGAGAGGTCTTGTGCTGGCCACAACAGATTTTTCTGGGAAGTACTTTAATATTTCTTATTTTATCATTAATACTTACTTACTTAATCCTGCACCTTTCTACCCTCACGGGTGTAAGGCGACAAATTTATCATTAATAAAATATTTAAAATTATGGTTAGATATAGAATTCGTATATGGACAAGTAGAAATTTAATAGAAATATAATATGCTGTTGTTATAACGAGGAATAGACTCCGTCAACATCTAAAATTGATATAAAAAGAAAGGGGATTAATTTATAAGCCAAAGGCTGTAGTGTCAGTGTCAACTAAATACGCGCTTACAATACATATGTCATCATATACCCTTCCGAAATACGATCAATCTCGTCAATGAATTGGAAGAATCTCGAACATTTAGAAGAGTAGGAGGAAACATATAATGAATTGAAAAATAAAGAATAAATGTAAGTAGAATTTTTTGTGTCTACCAGAAATGATAAATACAATACTTATATAGCCTAATATGAAAATGGCGAGAGGTATTGTGCTGGCCACAACAGATTTTTTTTTTTTTACTTGAATTTCTGATAGAATCATAAAAGTGTTTTAGAAGATAATTATCTATCATTCATTTTATTTACGTCATTCTCCTTCATTTTCTTATTAACTATTGAGTCGTTAATATATAGGTACGTGTTTTCCAGTTTATAGAAATAGGTAAAGTAACAAATATAAGAGATAGAGGATTTTTTTCTGTAATTTAATGCAAACTAATCTTCTTTCCAAAATGAGTATCCCATTCAATATGATGATACCCTTCTATTATCTGTTATTCAGTTACAAAAGAATCCAATAAAATATAATTCAAAATCACAAAAATCTACACAAATACCTCCCAATTTAGCACTATATAAAAAGCCCCAATCCATTCCTAACCTCAAATTATCTACCTGCAAATCCTCCGAATCTAATTCACCATCTTGTAAAAACTAAAGTCCCTAGACTACGGCTCGTTGCCAACCTAACAGCTAACAGCATCACTAACTGCTCACTGCTAGCGTGAACTAATGGGTCATAATTCGACTGAAATTGGCCATAATTGGCTGCTAGACTTGGAGCGGATATGAGGAAGATCTGTGACACTTTGTCGGCCACACCGGCACTGATTCGGAGACATGTGTGAAGTTAGCAGAACCGAGGAAGCGGATTAGGTTTCGGGACATGTGTGAAGCTGACGCCAACAAGAATTAGTGGACGATTTGTTTAAAAGGAAATGAGAGAGATGATTATGGAAAATTTGGGGAGGATATGGTTGTAATAATTTGTTTAATATTAAAATTATAATTCAGTATATTAATATGTTAGCAGACTTATTGATTTTAGAATGAGTTTCATTCTTAAACTATTTTTTTGACATTTTGTTATTTGGAATTGTTATGATTACATTAAAGAATAGTCTAGGCTTCTAGGCAACGGACAAAATAAAAAATAAAACACATACAGGCTGGCCAACAATTTCTAAGAATGAAATTCCCTGGCATTTTCATGACTTTCCCTAACGAAATTTTATATATTCCATATTATAATTTATTATAATTATATGGTTTATTTAGGAAATTTTGTTGCATATATTTTTATAGAGCATTAATAAATGTTTGTTGCAAATTTATAGGGTACCTATGTAGGGAATACAAAATAGACAAACTTTTACTAATAAATTCATAGAGTGCTCGCCAGCTAAGAAAAAGCCATTTACGTCATCAGCGCAGAAACCAATTTTTGTCATTGCCCTTGGTTGTCATAGCAACGGGATAACTTGTTCATGGATACGCCAGTGTCGTTCGTGTTATATTCTGACGTTTAGTTCTAATGAAAATGTATCATTTGAAGTATTTTAAAAAATAGTAATAAAAAATCAATTTAATGTTCTGTCTGATGAATATTATTCCAATAATTTGTAAATTTCTAAAATGTTTATTCAAATTATTTCCAAATTTACAGGAGTAGAAACAGTTTAGTATTATATTCGAGACAATGGTCATTATTCACTCGGATGATTTGCATCACTGGCCTATGGCTCGGGAAGCAAACGTCATCTTCGTGAATAATGAGTATCATAATCCTTCATATAATAAAATATTATTTTTATAATAAGTGTATAATATGAAAGTAAGTATTTGTATTATTATGGAACTGTGTGATGGCCTAATGCGCTTCCTAAATGAAAATCAATGCAGACGCAATGAATAGGTATTTAAAAATGTCTCTTTAGCAAATTTACATGTCATTTATGAATAATTTGTGATAATCAACTAAAATAAATAGAAAAAATAACAACTCAAGAGCGCGTTCACTATTTGGTAACGAATAAGTGGCACGCCACTGCCTACAAAATCTGTGAGCCTACGTCATCACTACGTCATTGCTTCGCGCATCTATTGATGACGCAAATGGCTTTTTCTTAGCTGACGAGCACTCTATCCGAAAGTTTTATACTCGTAAAAATTGTCCATTCATTTCTGTTTCCAAAAAAAGTTTTATAAAAATTGTCCGTGTATTACACATATAAATTATCGATGTTTGTTAACGTTTTGTTAAAAATATTTCATTATTTTTACCTCTCGCTAAGAGAGGTATTGGATTCATGCTAAAATTCGCATATCCAGATTTTATTGAATAAGCACGTTTTAAGGACCCTAGAATCCGATTATAACATTTTTAAAATTATGTCTATGTATGTGTGTGTATGTGTGTGTGTATGTGTGTGTGTGTATGTGTGTATGTGTGTATGTATGTGTGTCTGGATGTTGGAGGGACGATTCCTCAAAAACTGTAAGACTAAAAAAATATTTAACTGCAGTTTTCCCATCTGATATTCCTGGGAAGAGCTGAAAAGGTTTTGGTAACAATTGGACAACCGGAAGTAGTAGTTTCTTAGAAAATTTTTTCTAAATATAATTTTTTGGACATTTTTGTTATTACAAATATTGAAGAACAAAATTCTCCATCTAATACACTTAAAATTTTTATTATATCTTGTAAAGATTTAGAGATAAAGATATATAGAATATTCTAATCGCAGAGGCTAAGGCACTAAGGAAACCACTTGACAAATTCAAATGTTTATAACATAGTTTGTAAATGACACATGTTATTGTCAAATATCAACTGTTTTAGTGACATTCTGATAGCTTTTTCTGGGAAGCATATTTAATCTTTCTTATTATTTTATTAATGAAATATTTGAAATTATAGGTAAAATGCATATATCTATCAGAAATACCGCCAATCTGGTTAATGAATTGGAAGAATCTCTGACAAATAGGAACTTCCTCCTACAATGAAAAATAGATATAAATAGAATTATATCGTCGGATTTCTGGTAAAAAGACTTAACCGCCAAAAAATGATAAAATGAGTTATGCACATAAACGGATACGTCTCTTCACGACGCATGCTCTGAACACAATATCTAAGCGCTAAAAAATTTATGTTAGAAGGTAATTCATTCTAAAGTTTCGTAAACGCCATCTAACACTTTTCGATGCGCACTGAATTTTATACGAAATGTCTTAAACGCCATTCTACGTGTTAATGTAATGGGTGATGTTAGCGAGTTGTGTTCCACAAAAGTTAATTTATTTGCATATTATTTATTACTCTGATATTCACAACTATATAAATATTAAAATTTAGGTATTAAGCTATATATTAACAAAAAAAAAAACATTTTTATTAAATATTTCATGATATATGCTTCAAAATGATGCGAAAATATGTTGAAAAATGTATAAAATATTAATCTCATCGATATAACACAATATCTTGTTAAATAAGTCAATATTGTAAATAAAAACAAGTTTTTCCTGTTTATCTCAAAACTAGTCAAAAGGCGCTTAAGTCTTTTTACCAGAAATCCGACGATATGTGTGCAGAGCAGAAGACATGTTAAATATAATAAAAAACAATATTTGGGTAAAGTTCTGTAATTTTTCGTTATAAATCGACGGCTCGATAGCGAAGTACAATATAATACTTATATAGCCTTATATGGAAATGGCGAGAGGTCTTGACTTTTCTGACTTGATTTAACCCTGAAGAGGATCATAGTTATCGAAGCGTTGGTTTGAAATCAATAAAATCTTCCAGACTTCAGTTTTGAACATTTTTTTTTCTGTGTTAAAAAATAAACCTTGTTCTTGTCCGTACAAGTGCAACAGGGTATACGTAATTTGTCTCGGTTAATTTAAATCTTGGAGGTTAAACTACGTCCTCATTTTTCAAAAATGCGTCTTTCTTCTCATTCTGAATATAATTTGTTTCGTTGTCGAAAGGATTCAATCATTTCAATTTAAATGTTCATAATTAGCATCGGATGAACAACCAGCCATACACCAACAAAAATATACACTGATACTTTCAGTAGGTTAGGTACTACGTCCGGTCTTAATCAATTTAATTATCGAAATCGATCAACAACGAAACAAATTATTATCATAAAATTAAGGGAGACATATTATTGTAAAGGAAACCTGTGCTTTAGTTTTCCCAAAAATATGTTATTTCACTGGTTACTTATTTATTTATTAGAATATCTTTCTAAGTTCTCATAATTGATAGATAATTTATCTTCCTCCGACTGAAGTTGTTAGTTGATATTTCAAGAGCAAGTATGTATGGAATGTGGAGTACACCACATGGGAGTTTTAAAAGTAGTTACTAGAAAATACAGACTTAAATTAGACCCAAAGCAGAACAAATGCTCCCAAGTCTGATCTACATTCTATATAGAGTTCCAGTTTTTATGCGCAGTGAAGTAACATGTTCTCTTTTTACCTCTCACTAAGAAAGGTAATGGATTCATGCTAAAAATCGCATATCCAGATTTTGGTGAATACAATCCGATTTTAACATTTTTACGATGATGTCTGTGTGTATGTGTCTGTGTGTGTGTGTGTGTGTGTGTGTGTGTTTGGATGTGAATGTGTGTATGTGGATGTTGGAAGGACGCTTCCTTAAAAACTATAAGACTTAATACCAGTTTAACTATGAAATCCTCAATCTGACATTCATGGGAAGAGCTGAAAAGGTTTTGGTAACATTTAGACAACCGGAAGTAGTAGTTTCTTAAAAAAAAATCTTCTACAAATTATTTTTGGGAAATTTGTGTTATTACGAATATTGAAGAACATAAAAATCCACATCTGATACATTTGAAAAAATTCATTTAATCTTTCTTATTGTTTAGTAATTAAATATTTAAAATTATAGGTAATATGCATATATCCATAAGAAATACCTCCAATCTCTGACATTTACGAACTTCCTCATTTAATGAAAAAATAGATATAATTAGAATTTTATGTGTGCACAAGACATGTTAAATACAATAATAAAACAATATTTGGGTAAAATTCTGTAATTTTTACCTCCCGCTACCCTTGGTAAGGGAGGTATAGGGATCGTGCTAAAAATCTCATATCGAGATTTTAGTAAATGACCACGTTTTAAGGTCCTTAGAATCCATTTTTAACATTTTCACGATGATGTCTGTATGTGTGTATGTGTGTGTGTATGTGTGTATGTGTACAAATTTTGTTTGCACTCTAACTCAAATACTATCATTCAGAAAATTCTGAAACCTTGTATTTTTTCCCCATTCTAATAGGAATAGAAGCCATTAGATTTTGGTGTAAATCGGATAAACGGAAATCGTACTTTACTTGAAGCTCATAATGGTTTTTCTTCAAAAAATACCATTAAATGTCATTTTTTCGAATTTTATGTCTTATGAAAATTAAAGATTATTGAATTTTCTACAGGAATACATTAATACTTTTTCTATATATTTTACAGATAAATTTAAAAATAATTTTTTTTATTAGTCGCGAAGCCTAAGATAAAAACTATTTCTTTGTTACACAGTTCATTTTTTAAATGAATGTAACTGACAGTAAATGTCACTGTCAGAAAACTTATCACTTCAAATTAATAATAGTGACATTTTAAAAAGAAAATAGTAAATAAAGCAATAGTCAATACGTAGGTAGGTATGTATTTAAATTAATAAAAATTAAATAGCGGGAGGTTTTGTGTTGGCCACATCAGATTTTTTTATTATAAAATGACGTTTTGACAGTAAAGTGCAACATAATACTTACACAACATAAAATGGAAATGGTAAGAGGTGTTGCGCTGGCCACAACAGATTTATTGTAAACTGTGCAAAAGAATTCAAAACCTTATATCCAGTAGCAACAATTTTTTTACTTCAATTGAATTATTCTATTTTAAAATTTCGTAAAATTTCCTCTTCTTAAAAATGAGTCTCTCTCTCTCTCTCTCTTTCTCTCTCTCTCTCTCTCACACACACACACACACACACACACACACAAACACACACACACATACACACACAGTATACACACAGAAACACACATACAGACATCATCGTAAAACTAGTAAAATCGTATTGTACAGACCCTAAAACATGCCTATTCATTAAAAACTCACCACCGATTTATTTAGATCAAAGACAAATTACCTATCGTACCTAAAGGTGTCGGAAAGTAAAAATTGATAGATAAAATGGAAATGGTAAGAGGTATTGTACTGGCCACAACAGATTTATTGTAAACTGTGCAAAAGAATTCAAAACTTTATATCCAGTAGCAACATTTTTTTTTACTTCAATTGAATTATTCTATTTTAAAATTTCGTAAAACTTCCTCTTCTTGAAAATGAGTCTCACTTCTATTCAAGGTGAAAATGGGCGTTAAACGTGTGTGATGTTTTAAAATATGTGTAAATGAAATATGTATCTGTTGTGTGAGATTTATTTGAAAAACCTGTTGCAGAAAAACAAACCGGCTGTATATCACTTTCGTCTTGTCTTCTCGTGGCTGACGTCCAAGTTCCCGACCACTGGGACTACAAGGTGTCCGACATATGGAGCCAAACATATTGACAGCCGACAATATCCAAGAAAAACAAAATTTAGGATAGACTCAGAAAAATATCTCCATGTAGGACAACATACTGTAGCCCGTTTTACATTTGTCAATTTTTGCAGTACTACAAAATTAGCTTAAAAAACATTTCGTCGGCCGACTATTGGAATGTATCATATCCACAAATATTACTTTCGAGAAAAACTACTTCTAACATTTATAATTTTATTGTAAAGAATGGATAATGAATACACATGATGAAATTTTTTTGTTTGTATAGTTTCATTTTCCTTAACTTTGTATGAAATTTGTTGTTATATTTTTAAATATTTTCGAAATATAAAAGGACCTAGTTGGACATGGTTCAAAATAACATAGTACATTTATGAAAAAAAAATCCAATACAGAGCCTTTTTGTGCCATGTCCATACTTTATTATTATTTTTACCGTACTATGTCCAGAAGCACGTGACAGAATAATGAAATCTGATTAGCTCTGGACTTGATTCAAAACAATTTTCAGAGTACGTCATTTTAAGGGACATGGTTCAAAACTAGAAGTTTGTTTAAAGTACAAGAAGCCCTGAATTTGATGTTCTTTCTACTGGCCATGGTACAACAAAATACCGGGAAACCGAATTTAACTATATCTATTTTTTTTCAAAAAGTGGACTTGGTACATTCCAATAATCAGCCGACGATTTGTCAATTTTTCTGTCAATTTTCCTTCAATTTTTTTGTGTTTATAATTTTAATAATACACCAATATATTATATACTGTTACATTTCAATGACTTTTAATACTTCAAAATGAAAAAAATCTGATGTGGTCAGCACATTACCTGCCGTCAATTCTATGTATTTTGTATAAATCCCATTCTGAAAGTTTCTTGGAAAAGATTCTGTATATCCAGTAAAGTTGAAATACGAACATATAATATTTTCTACACTGACATCTGTCAGTTAGAATTAGTTGAATATATCAGCAGTTTCCATGGTTATAGCATAGCTGGTTGATTTATGAAAGTTAATCTCTTTATGATTCTTTAACTCTGGATCTATGAATATGACGAAAAATGTGTAATCAAACCGTATAGACAATAAGATATTCTTTCATTTTGTAATCACATAAAATGTCAAAAATGATAATTAACTGCGTTTTTTTCAAGAAAAACTGTTAAGAACTACAAATAAATGAACTTCCGGTTGACCAATTATAACCAAAATCTAATCAGCTCTTCATATGGATGTAAAGAAGAGGAATACGAAACAATTATAATTTTTAGAGACGTAAAACTAGTGAAATCGTATTCTACGGACCCTAAAACATGCCTATTCTTTTAAAACTCACCACCGATTTTTTTGACCAAAGACAATTACCAATCGTACCTAAAGGTGTCGGAAGGTAAAAATTGATAAATGTAAACAATTGGCTAGAAATTGGAACAATTTTATGTTCAATTTATTAAGCTTAAAACTGACGGAAAAATTGACAAAAGTAAAACAGGCACATTCCAGAATAATAATTTAATAAGCCAACGGTCCTCTTTTACAAAAATTCTAGATCTGCCATTTACGTAAAGATGGTTGTTCATTTTTTCTATATGACGAGACCAAACTTTGTCAAACGATGTGATAGTATATTACATCCGAGGTGGGAGATGTTTCATTACAGCCGAGGGCTTATGTATATTACCGAGAGGCGAAGCCTCGAGGTGAGATAATGCGCGAGGCTGTTATGAAACTCCCACCGAGGTTATGTATACTATTTTATTCACAATCATCCTCATTTTAAATAAATAATTTTCAAAAAAATCAATGAATTATAACCTTTAATTTTATTAATATTTTGACAGCTGTCTTAAAATTTGTTTAGCCTACTTAATTATGGCAATGTTGCTAGGCAACCCCTACACAAACATTTCCAACTCAAGAGATGGAAGTGAAATCTGTTATTTCCAACCCAAGAGATTGTCATTAAAGTTAAGAATGACGTATTTTCCAACCTCCAAAAGGTTAGGAATCTGTACAGTACTATAATGATGGTGAATAAAAATAGTTACCTACCTGAGTTGTGTTAATGTATCAGGTAATCAGCTGAGTTAAAATTATGCCATATTAACTTGGATGAAATTTAATAAAAGTATAATGTAAAACAGGCTTCACGAAGAGTTTACTTGTTAGAATCATCAGCATTACAGCATTAGTATTAAACGCATGCGTGAATAAGCAAAATGCAAGTAAAAATGTTTTTGAAGTCGTTCAAATTCTTGTCACATTTTTGTAAAAGATAAGGAAATGTCCTGTCGTCTTTTTTTTCTGAGCGGCAGACTTTTATTTTTGCCGAGTGTACCTCAGCGGTGTGTCTGTTATGTGTTTTTCTGGGAACTGTTGCGATGTTTGTCTGTTTGTAGCCATGTGCAGTTTGCAAAATACTGAGCCCAGAAATCTGGCGGATATGCTTGTCCATATGTTTACAGGACTGTAAAACAGAAAATCTTGTTCATTTCTATTTGAATTTTTGTTTGTTTGAAAGGAAAATATTTTGCAAACATACTTGCACTTTATGAATCATAAAAGAAAATTAAAATTCTATAGTAAGACAAGGTAAAAGTAATAATTAACTTTATGATGTATCCAAAGACATTTCTAATGGTTTTTATGAAGCTATTTGTCTTATTTATTCTAAAATAGTTCTTTGTTTTATATTTATGGTTCATAGTTTTAGTGCTTGTTGCAATATCAATACCTTATTGTATATTCAAATCAATAACACGAAATTTATATTTCCAATCACATAGTACATAGCGAACCTATAAGCCATCAATATTCAAATGAGCATTTCCGCTTACATGATTATAATATTCTACCCTGACAACCATATTAGTTAAAACTTAGCATTCTTTAACCTTTACAACAGTAACAAGAATGTAATATACAATATAACGAAAAATATTATGAAATATATACAAAATGGGTTACTTGCGTAGTAATGAAAATCCGATTTCTATCACCATATACATACGTAATGTTATGTTGAAAATATACGTATATATAAAAATATAAATTTTATTTTCAAAAAATTATTTGTTTTTTAGTAAATTAAGAAAGAAAATTTTCTGTGACGTCATTATATTCTACTGGAGAAGGAAACTATGTTTAAAAATATAAAGTATAGATGGTATGGCGTGCGAGAAAGTTTTAAAGTGAATTTGACATTAGTTCATTTTTCTCTCTCTGGTCTCTAAAATATATTCATTACTTCACAAATAAATACATAGGTAATTACATATAATTTAAAATATCGATACCAAAAAGATAAAACTAAAATACTAACCTCCAAACTATTATGAAACGTCAAACAGGAGATCTACATTACCCGTACAAACAAACGCTATGGCTTTACGACCATTCATTGGTGCGGCGTAATTCTACGTCATACATGGCGGTATTTCAAATAATCAAATTTCATTATTTTTTTTTCTGGCTAATTAATAAAAAATTTGTCAAAAGAAAAAATATGGGTAGCAAGTTTTTACCTACTCTTCAAAAATATTAAATAAAAAAAAGATACGCAAGTAGCCCATTAACAAAATAATAAGTACTCGTATATGCAAAAACTGATACATCTTTTTACCTCTCGCTAAGAGAGGTATTAAAATCATGCTAAAAATCGCATATCCAGATTTTAGTTTATAAGCATGTTTTAAGATCCCTAGAATCCGATTATAACATTTTTTTTCGATGATGTCGGTATGTGTGTGTGTGTGTGTGTGTGTGTGTGTGTGTGTGTGTGTGTGTGTGTGTGTGTGGATGTTGGACCCACGGTTTCTCAAATCCTTTAAAGTTTAAAAAATATTTAACTGCAGTTTCCTCAATCTCACATACCTGGGAAGAGCTGATTAGATTTTGGTAATAATTGAACAACCGGCAGTAATAGTTTCTTTAAAAAATCTTCTAAATTTTATTTTTTGAAAATTTCTGTTAGTACTAATATTAAAGAATATAAAAATCTCTATCCGATACATATATCATATCTATGGGGTCCCGTGGCCGCGTGCATGAGTGTCTGGTCGCGAACCTGGGGGAACTGGGTTCGATCCCGACAGACGCCAAATATTTCCAATTTTTTAATGGCACAAAAGTGACCCCTGCGGTGCACTCTCCACACCTGCTATGAGTGCCCGTGATGTGACGCCTGGTAAGCGCCCACACGGTAAAATATATCGTCATCATTACCGATGTCTACATGTGTTGTAGATACTGGCACACCCAGAAATGGATAGAGACATTTAAATATATAAAATAATAAGTTGTATAAATGTATCTCGCAGCTCATGAAAAAAAAGTGGAAAAATTCAAATGTTTGTAATTGACAGATAAATGTGAGTGTCAAAAAACCAGAGATATTACTGAAGACTTTTTCTGGGAAGTATATTTCTTATTTTATTATTAATTAAATATTTATAATTATAGATACATATATTACATATACCCTTTAGAAATACCGCCAATCTCATCAATGAATTGGAAGAATCTCGAACATTAGAAGAATGAGAGTGAATAAAATGAATTAAAAAATATAAAAATATATAAAGAAAATATGTGTTTTTGTGTCAGAAATGTCAAATACGTACAATACAATACAGCCTAATATGGAAATGGCGAGAGGTTTTGTGCTGGCCACAATAGATTTTTTCTAAACATATTTATTTTTTATTAATAAGTAACAGCAAAAATAATTAACAGCCCGATTTACAAAAAAGTTTAAGCTAATCCTCATTTTTGGATTAGTGAATTCTATTCTATTCCGGTATTTAAAATTTAATTTTCATGTAAATAAAATGTAAAATAAAGGTAAACACTAGCAATAGATTAGACTATATTTTCAGATATAAATTGTCAAAATTAGAGTAGAATTCGCTAATCCAAAAATGAGGATTAGCTTAAACTTTTTTGTGAATCGGGCTGTAAATTTTTAATAGGTAAGTTTAGAATATATAATTAATTTGTAAATAATAAACACAGATATTGAATTAAATCATTTAATACTAGCGGGAATTCCCCCGACCCGAACTGGCAACACTGACAACGAATGATGCCTAGAGCCGAAAAGGAAATATACAGTACAGGTTATTGATATGATCAAACAATGCAATTGTTGCAATCAATTTTATCATTGTTGTAATCAAATATTTTGAAGCACTTATTTATTTAATATTAAGGTTAGAAATATATTCCAGTATATTAAAAATATGATAATGTAATTTATGAAGTTTTAAAATTCTTTAAATAACACTATAAAGTGACTCCTGTGTTGCTCTCTGCACAAGAGCTTTAAGAGCCTGTGAGTCGACGCCCAAAAAATGCTCTCAGCAGTACAGATTAGGAATGACGAATTCCGATAATTTTGGTACCCGATTACCTGAAACAACTACCCGGATAGTATCCTTTACCCATTAATTACCCGATACCCTTTAATTACCCATTATTCTTTAAGTACATATACATAATTCGTTAATTTTTTAATTACTATAGATACCCTTATATTAGCAGTTTACTTTTTGATAAAATTCATAATGGGGAAGTTTAGCGATTCTTTTTATTCTTTTATTCCATGGGAAATGACTTGAAAAATTATGTAACATGTTTTATTTTTTTCAAAAATGCCCAGATTTTCCGGAAAAGCCGATTTTAAGCTGTGATGACGTTGGTAGAGGCTTGGTACAACGTATGTCTCTTATACACTGACGCAAGCGATTGCGGTTACCAGTCACTTGAGACTGAGGTGTTGTTCGACCTACGTTCAAGTGGTTCGCTTTCACCGTTCTGTCTGAGTTTGCGCATAACTGACTTGTGACGTACTTAGAGTTTACCCAAAAAATATTAATTATAAATAAATGGAGCAATAATTTTAATTTTTAATTTCAATTTCAGCAGTCATTTGTGTTATATTTGTGAGAAAATAGTATGTTATGTAGAATTTTTACCATGCTAAACTTCCCCATTATTGTTTACATATATTTATTAAATGAAAAGTAATACAAATAAATAATATACTGTATCTCTATAAAAATCTGTTGTGGCCAGCACAAAACCTTCCGTCAATTCGACGTATTTTGTACATATCCTATACCAAAAGTTCCTTGAAAAATATTCTATATATTCTGTAAGAACACACTATTTTTACATATCCATACTGAAAGTTCCTTTGAAAAGATTCTAAAATCTAATAAAATTTTAATACGAATACGAACGTACATTATGTATTGCACTTAACACTTCCTCCTGCTTCAACTTTGCCCTATTTTATTAGAAGTCGCTGTTTCTTACTCTTCTCTTCTACTCATTCCTGTCCAAAGCACCTTCATGACACAGTTCTTCTCTCTCAAATCTTCTGCTATACAGTCTAATTCATTAAAAACTCACCACCGAATTTTTTGACCAAAAACAATACCTTCCTTTTGACGGAAAGTAAAAATTAACATAAATTATATTAATTACCTATGGTATGGTAATAAAAAGCTTTTCTTTTAGATACAATCTTTCCGGCAGCTGAAAACCGTTCGGGTAATTAAAGGGTATCGGAAAATTAACGGGTATATTTCGGGTAAACGAGTAAGAAATTTTATACCCGGGTACATTATTATCGGGTAGGTTCCGAGTACCCGGGTACCCATCGTCATTCCTAGTACAGATACGTCGTCATTTCCAAAAACTGCAAATAGATTGTATAAATGGAGTAAAATACTTTGGATTTTTCTCCGTTAGCATTCTGCTCGGAATTAGCATGTCGAAATCCTTGGACAAAGAGGAAACAATGCACAAGTGCAAAACATCTAATTATTCCTTGACGTAAACAGTAAGAGTCAACAACAAATGTTGAATTAAACTAATTTTAGACTCACAACATGCCGTGCGGTATAAATAACGTACATGTGTGGAGTGCGACACACATTGCTCGCTATGCCACACTCGGAACTGTGCTACCGCAAAATGATATGTCATAATTAGCACCATAACACAAACAGATCGCGCTACGCTAATTGGCACGGCGAAAGAAGTGCTAAGGTAAATAGATATAGCATGAAAATCTTAACACTTTCAAAGAAGAACATTTTATTTTATAAATATAACAAAAGATAATGTTTGTGTGTAAAAAGCATTTTCACTATTAGAACCGAGGACTACTTGCGAGTTACAGACACATTTCCAAATCAGCACATTACTCTTTGTTCATTCCGTCACCTTTAGGTAAGGAAGGTAAAAAAATCCGTTGGTCAGTTTTTAATGAATAAGCACGTTTTAGGGTCCCTAGAATACGAATTTACTATTTTTAACACGTAAAGTGCCACAATAGAAATTTAAGTTTTAGGTCCCCTCGGGCCAAAATTTTTTATTTCATATTTTGGTTTTATTTTAATTTAAAATAGTTATATTTTAAAAAAATTGTACAAAACCACCACCATTTTGATTTTTTTTATGTCGACCAGCGTTAATCCCCCACGGCCACATTGCTAATACTCAGCATAAATAATTTTAAAAAATGTTTACACCGAAACCAAATTAACTTACATTTTGCTTGCTACCTACCAAATATATTTCCCTATAATCTACATTGAAATGTCGCACGAACGTGATGAGATCTGGCTGCAAATAATTTTCGGTTTGTCGGAGTACATGTATCGCCCATGGCCACAATGGACCGTAAGGTTTAAGGAAAATGGGGGACAGCGTTGATCCCCCATGGCACTTTACGTGTTAAGATGATGTCTGTATGTGTGTGTGCCGTGTGTGTGTGTGTGTGTGTGTGTGTGTGTGTGTGTGTGTGTGTGTGTGTGTGTGTGTGTGTGTGTGTGTGTGTGTGTGTGTGTGTGTCCGTCTGTGACAAATTTTTCTCTGGCGATAACTCCAATACTACAATTCTAAAAATTGTAATTCTTTATATCTCTACCTACTTTTGAATTATTGCCCCAAAAGTCTATATACCCCCATTTTAGATAAACACTTCAAAATTTTCAAAAATCTAATTTTTATCTACTTCTCATTGCGCTGATTCCAGATTTTGAAACCGCAGGTCGATATCTCTTTTCGTTCTCGAGATATTTAGATTCAAAGTTTTGTACAAAACTGCCCATTTTTGGGTATTAACCCAAAAATGGGTCGAGATATGAATTTGGCGATACACCAATTTTCATAATTTTTGAACACCGCATACAATCTGTAAAACAAAATAACTGAAAATGGCCAAAAATCGCAAAAATCTAAGGTGTACCCCTTACGATTTTTTCAGATTTTGGCCATTTTCGGGGGTTTTCAAACTTTTATTCATAAAAAATGAACCGGTTAGACAAAAATTATGAAAATTGGTACACTTATGTAATTTTGCCCGTAGAATCGAATGGTCCTGTCGCCAAATTCATATCTCGACCCATTTTTGGGTTACTACCCAAAAATGGGAAGTTTTGAGCAAAATTTTGAATCTAAATATCTCGAGAACGAAAAGAGATATCGACCTGCGGTTTCAAAATTTGGAATCAGAACATTAAGAAGTATCTAGATACATAAAAATTAGATTTTTGAAAATTTTGGAATTTTTATCTAAATATGGGTATATTGAATTTTGGGGCAATAATTCAAAAATGGGTAGATATATAAACTTGATAGTATATATTGAATTTTGGGGCAATAATTCAAAAATGGGTAGATATATAAACTTGATAGTAATATTATTTGCTTGTAAAGACAATGTTATGTAATTGTACGCATTTTTAGAGTAAGTAATGTATCTAGTAGCCCAAATAACTCTTTGGAAACCAGTTGAAAAATTAAAATGTTTGTAATTGACAGAAAAATGTAAGTTCTCAGTGTCACAAATAAATTTACATTATTGACGGCTTTTTCTGGGAAGTACATTTAATATTTCTTATTTTATTATTAATTAAATATTTAAGATTGTAGGTACATTACATATATACATATATACACATCAGAAATTCCGCCAAACTCGTCAATGAATTTGAAGAATCTCGAGCATTTAGAAGAGTAGAAGGAAACTTATTATAGAATGAATTAAAAAATATAAAAATATATTAATAATTAGAATTTTTGTATATATACCAGAAATGTTAAATACAATAGCCTAATACTACAGAGCACAAATTAATATTAATATACTAATCTGTGCTAATACGGAAATGGCGACATTTCTTGTGTTAGTCACAACAGATTTTTTCATCTGCTACACCGCCACCGACATTGGGCCGAATTCAGCATTGTTCTTTAGGTTAGTGATCGTCTCTATACTCTGTTTTTAAACTATAGAAACTAGAAATTCTAGTGAGAAAATCAAAGCCTGTGATTGGCTGCTGCGCTATTTCGTGAAGCCGCATTTAACCAGACGAAATTTCAAGTTAACCTTCAAACGTAATTGTTGAATTTGCACGAGTTTTTTTTTATTTCATTTTTCTTTTTGTGATATTTCACGAATAAAAAGTTATATATAAATTTTTCATCAAGGAATTACAAAAAATTATGCAATTAATTAATTAATTTATAATTAAAAGTTATGTATTTATGATTTTATATGAATAAATTAAGTAGATTATCTATAATAGTTTTGGTTAATAAAAATATAACCTGGAAAGTATAAATGCTGACGTGACCTTCATTTTAACATTTCAATTCCCCCGCCAAATAAATCTAGTGACTTTTTTTGGTAACTTCTAGCGGTGTAAATGTGACTTCGTCTAGTGCTGTCTATAGTTTAAAAACACGGTATAGTAAACATCGAAACAGCTTGCATCTTTTTCTTATTAATGAATAATTGTAAATTTATAAATATCATCATCATCACGGCATATTACCCATTTCTGGGTGTGCCATTATCTACACATTTATGTAGATATCGGTAAAATACTTACTTTATTTTGTTATTTTTAGATAAACTTTGTTAGTTAAAGAAGAGTGCTGAATTTGATTCAATATAACGCGGTTTGAATTCGACAATGAATTTTTCTTCTCTATCAGGTATCGTGCAGATTGTTTCTGATGAGTTGTTTGTAGATTTGTAATTTAAAGATGTTCAATATATTACAGAATTTTTTTTGGAATTGTAGTGTGTTTTATTTGTGATCCTGCACCACTCATTCGCTGAAATTGCGTAATATAAGTATTACACAATTTCAGAAAGAGAATTTTATGCCGAATTCATATTTTGAAACCAATGACACATCACTAATTAAAAACAATACGAAATTTACCTTGGCAACTACGTTGAATAAAGTAAACAAATTATTATACGTGTTTAAATAAAGAAACCATAATGTTATGAACTTTACGATAGTACTACCAAAACAATGTGACATACAACAACCATATTCCCATATATGGTGGGATAGTCTGTAGGTAAGTGTTATGACGTGTGATAAAATATATCTATGTCCCCTGCTCGACAAAATAAACACAACGCCTCTGAAAAAGTGTAGGTAAATTATAAGGTTGACACGAGATAACGCAATCACCACCGCATATTTTTAAAGGCACCGGTTTTTTCTCGCGTATAAAAAGTGTCGTGCTTAAAAAGTGGCATGTTACGGTCAGATTTAATTTATATCTCACATAAAAAAGTATATTTAGGTTTTTTATCCACCGCAATTTGAGATGTAACGAGGAAAGTATCGCGTTGACAGATGATTACGCATAGAAAAACTCACAACAGAATATTTATAGAATCGTCTCCCTCATTTATAATATCCCGTGGTTCGAAATAGAGTGTTTATCATATCGGTGACATAAATGAGATGCGAACATCTTTAAGTTTTCTATTTTTTGAAAAAGACCAGATGTGAATTTGAAAATATAATAACAGCCAAAATACAAGGTTAATCTAAGTATCTTAGAAAGTGACCAATAAAACTTTGACCTTTACCGTATGTTCTACATCTAAACGAAAGGGTTCAAATAAGTGATGTGCAGAAGAGAAAAGAAAAGATAAATTATGCACAAAAAAATCTAATTATATCTATTCTTTGTTTCAATTCATTCTATGAACAAGTTTCCTCCTACTCTTCTAAATGTTCGATATTCTTCCAATTCATTGATAATCTTGGCGGTATTTCTGAAGGGTATATAATGAAATATATGAATAGCAAGCGCGTGTTTAGTTGACACTGATACTGTATATACTTTGGCTTTTAAATAAATCCCATTTTTTTATACCAATAGCATATTATAATTACTATTACATCTTGACTTGTCCATGTACGAATTTTAGATTTCCGCATTCAAGAACAGTGTCAATTTAACGTGCGGCTTCAATATTTAATAATTCTAAATATTTAATTTATGATAAAATAAGAAATATTAAATGTGCTTCCCAGAAAAAGCCTTCAGTTCGGTAAATCATACGGAGTTGGAGTATTTACGGAGCGGTGTTGGAGTGGAGTGGGAGTAGAGCTGGAGTTGGAGTAGATCGAGGGAACAAGGTACACTCCTTTATTTGTGATTAACCGAACGAGTAGAGTTAAAATTTTGGTGCACGAATATAATAATCTCCTTTTTTGACAATCTGATATACTGCACTGCTAAAAAAAATAAATAATGAACTATACAGAAGTTTCCGTTCCGACATACTGTGCCTTGTTATATTACAAAACAATATTATAAATATAAAATAATTGTGTATAATAAAATATTTCAACATAAAAATACAAAATGATCTGACAGATGTCAAATAAAACAAAAAAAAACTCCATGTATGCTTGCATATCGAGGTTGGACTTATGGAGTTAACACTTTTCACTCCACTTGACTCCATTCTACATTTGCCGAACGCTCCATTTTAAGACACTTCTCACTCCATGTAATTACCGAACGGTGCTAGGAGTGTACAGAGTGTAAAGAGTGAACAGAACTAATTTGCCGAACGCACCTAGTAATGTTTTTGGATTTTTGACACTGACATTTATGTCAAATACAAATATTTTAATTTTTCAACTGGTTTCCATGGGCGTTTTGATTAATTTTATAATGGATTATTTTATATATTTATAACTCCCTATCTCCAAATCTATAGAAGATATAATAAAAAGTTGAGTGTGTTGAATAGAGAATTTTATATTCTTTAATAATTGTAATAACATAAATTTTCAAAAAATAAAAACACATACACACACACATCCACACACACACATCGTAAAAATGTTAAAATCGGTTTGTAGGGACCTTACATCGTGCGTATTCACTATAATCGGATTATGCGATTTTTAGCATAAATCCAACACCTTTCTTAGCGAGAGATAAAAAAACGGCGTGGCCTAATGTCCGCCGGCGGTATTGTATACAGAAACCGAGAAATCCGCCGTACGGTGGAATTATCATGATTATAATAACATATTCGCCGATAAACCTAACATATTCAACAGGCGCACATCTATTTTCTGTAGACTTCCGCCGGTCGGCGGAATGTTCCTTGATAATTTATAAATTCCGCCGTAAACATAACCAAGTTAAATTGTTCTGTGCACGCGTAATCTAGAGATCAGAATACTCTATAATCTACTAGAAAAGTGGAAAAATGAAATACATAAAAGTCGGAGAAGTTTTAGAGTCCTATGAAGAATTTATGAAAGCGTTGAATAGTTATGGTAATAAACAATATGTATCATTTTATAAAAGCCATAGCTACAGGCCTGCTAACGTACCGCGCTGTAACACACTTTAAAACCCAGTGTGTTCAAATATCTGCTTATGCATGAAATAATGTCTTTAATCACATTTTTTGAGTTTATTGGATAAACAACATGTCGTAGTCCGACTTAAAATCGTGATCAACTATCGCTTCCTCGGAAATCTTTTCTACGTCTTCATAAACTACTTCTTGGTTCTTTTTCTCCGTCGTTTCTCAGTAGGGCTAGGTCACCATACATCCTTATCCTTGCATGGTCAAAGGGCCCATTCATGCCAAGACGCTTCTGGCTCCATTCACAGCAGATGTGCGTACGGCTGTTGCATGATGTTCTATGGTTTCTTGCTCTACTAGCCAGTTGTCGGAAACGGGACGGAATTGCTCCAAGTTTCGGGAAGTTTTTTACACATTGCGGACAGTAGGCTGGTTATTTCGAACACAGAATGAATAGCATAGTTGTTCAAAGAGTACAGGATGAATAAATCATGGGTTTTCACTTTATTTTTTAACGGTTATAGTATGTAAAAAAGGATTTTTACTAGTTAATTTGTAGCCAAAATAGATAAAAATTATTGTGTTTCGTATTTATAATTAGAAGTTTCTAAAATTTTACTACCATAAAACGGAGTTCGAACCAAAACGAAAGTTGCAGTCTGACAGAAGCGATGGTTGCAATTGTTTGTGTTTGACAAATGACGAAGGACTTTCAACACGTGTTATACACACTTTTTTTTCTACCCCTGGGGGATAAAAAGCAACAATTTATTCGTTCTATATATTATTTAAATAAACAGTATTTTATGCTCAGTATTTTTTCATAAATGTTCTGTAATATAATACTTGTTCAGTATGAAAAATAAATGTTCAGTATTTAAATTAAATGTTCAGTAAAATATTATTTGTTCAGTATTTAAAATAAACGTTCAGTATTTTTCACAAATGTTCAGTATTAATATTAATGACAAAAAGAATATACAGGAATGCAGTCCCTATATATGATATTTTTACCTCTCGCCAAGAGAGGTAGGTATTGGATTCATGCTAAAAATCGAATATCCAGATTTTAGTGAATAAGCACGTTTTAAGGTCACTAAAATCCGACTAAGATAAATTTAACTACGTATTCCTTAATCTGACATGTTTTGGTAAAAATTGCACATCCGAAAGTAGTAGTTTCTTAAAAAGAAATTTTCTAAATATTATTTTTTGGAAATTTATGTTATTACAAATATTAAAGAATATAATAATTCTCCATCCGATTCATTGAACATTTTTATTATATCTTCTATAGATTTAGAGATAGAGAAATAAATATATAAAATAATCCATTGTAATGAACAGCCAAAATAACTCCATGGAGACCAGTTGAAAAAATAAAATGTTTGTAATATAATTTATAAATGACAAAAAATGTCAGTGTCAAAAATCAATAGTTTTAGTGACATTCTGAAAACTTTTTCTGGGAAGTACATACATTTAATCTTTCTTATTGTTTTATTAATTAAATAAATATTTAAAGTTATAGATACATATATTACATATACGCATCAGAAATACCGCCAATCTCGTTAATAAATTTGAAGAATCTCGAACATTTAGAAGAGTAGGAGGAAACATATTTATAGAATGAATTAAAAAATATTAAAAATATATTAATAATGAACTAAAAATTATTAAAAATATATTAATAATGGATTTAATTAGAATTTTTTTGTGCGTACCAGAAATGTTAAAATTAATATGTATTATATAGCCTAAAATAGAAATGGCGAGAAGGGTTCTTTTGCTGGCCACAATAGATTTTTATATTTTGACGAACATCTATGTTTCGTAGCCTATACTGTTATCTATTCAGAATAGAGTCAAATTAATTTTTAAAATGACAAATAGATGGTAGGTATGGTAGAGTATACATCAAAATATATAACATTATTTGAAATATGCTAAACATCAACAACACATGAGAAGTTGCGCTCAATACAAGAATTAGTCTACAGTTTAAAAACAGACTATAGGGTCAGCAATGTATCTTAAAAATATTTTCATTTAATAAACGTACATATAGCACCACCTCTGAATTCATTGCTAACGCCAATAAAGTGTTCTGATAGCCATTCCACACTTTCGAGTGTAAAACGATACAATTTGACAATCCCTATGAATTTTATAATCTTTACTGACCCTTACGGAGTTGAACATGTTTTTTAAATTAATATAATATTTTAATGTATAGTTCAGCCCCCCATAAGCATAACAAATATCATACTTATAAATTTGTAAGTAAACACTTAATGCTATAAGAATCTACTTCAATTTATTAATATAATTTTAAGTAATTACTTATTTTGATTATAAGCATAAGTACATACATACTTTTGTCAAATAAGTATTTTCTTATAGCATCAGCTTTTCTTGAAACTTTATTAATATGGATATAAGTTCTACTTATCGAACTGTCAGTATAGAAGCTTTTAGTTATTACTAGCGAAAACTCGGCTACGCCGAGTATTCCCTAGGGCTCCGCCGTTAATGTTTTATAAAAGTTTTACGTACGTGCAATCCGTCTAGGAACAATTTAAACGCAGTGCTGCCGCTAAGGGTCTTTCAAAATATTTTTTTCTCGCCCACCCAAACAGCCCACGCAACCTGCTCACGCAACCTGCCCACGCAATATGCCCACCCAAACGACCCACGCAACCTGCCCACCCAAACTGCCCACCCAAAATGCCCACGCAACCTGCCCACCCAAAATGCCCACGCAACCTGCCCACCCAAAATGCCCACGCAACCTGCCCACCCAACCTGCCCACTCAAACTGCCCACGCAACCTGCCCACCCAAAATGCCCACGCAACCTGCCCACCCAAACTGCCCACTCAAACTGCCTACGCAACTTACCCACCGAAAAGCCGATCGAGCTGTCAAAATTTTGACATTTATGCATGATAGCCCTCGACGATACCTCTCATTTGATACCAAACACGACATGGTTCTGACAACTTTAAGCAAAAACAAAAGCCGATCGAATTGTCAATTTTTTGACATTTCTGCATGACAGCCCTTGACGTTACCTTTCTTTTGATACCAAACACGACATGGTTCTGACAACTTTAAGCAAAAACAAAAGCCGATCGAGCTGTCAAATTTTTGACATTTCTGCATGGCAGCCCTTGACTATACCTCTCATTTGATACCAAACACGAAATGGTTCTGACAACTTTAAGCAAAAACAAAAGCCGATCGAATTGTCAATTTTTTGACATTTCTGCATGACAGCACTTGACGTTACCTTTCATTTGATACCAAACACGACATGGTTCTAACAACTTTAAGCAAAAAACAAAAGCCGATCGAGCTGTCAAATTTTTGACATTTCTGCATGGTAGCCCTTGACGTTACCTTTCATTTGATACCAAACACGACATGTTTCTGACAACTTTAAGCAAAAAACAAAAGCCGATCGAGCTGTCAAATTTTTTACACTTCTGCATGACAGCCCTTGACGTTACCTTTCATTTGATACCAAACACGACATGTTTCTGACAACTTTAAGCAAAAAACAAAAGCCGATCGAGTTGTCAAATTTTTTACACTTCTGCATGACAGCCCTTGACGTTACCTTTCATTTGATACCAAACACGACATGTTTCTGACAACTTTAAGCAAAAAACAAAAGCCGATTGAGCTGTCAAATTTTTGACATTGGAATATTTGTTTTTTACTTACTTATTTATGGGATGTTTGGCAACACTTTCGAAATGTACATGTATCACGGACATGAACCTTCAAAACTTTTAATTTTTAAATATAATGTTTTAGGGCCTTTTAAACTACTGTGGAATAACCGCCCATTGCTATAATGTATGTTTATTAAGTTAACTTCTTTCAAATTGTCCTCTTTTCATGAATAATTCCATTTAAATGTTCTGATTGACATGTCAAAGAAACGTTTTTCGTCTTAAATTTTTCAAAGAAGACTAAATTTTTGATTTCAAATTGTTTCTAAAAACCAAATTTCCACTTTTAAAATTTATTTACACAAAAACTATGCACCTTATAGAAAAATGACCTATTACCAGGAAATCAAGTTGAATTATTCTCTACAACCTGCAACTATTTTCATTAAAATCACACGCACCGTTCAGGCTGTATATGTGAGCAAAATTTCGGCGATCGTCATTGATGAAACTAAAGTGAATTGACCTGTTTAGTATAAAAGACTAGCGAAATCTCGGCTACGCCGAGGTTCCCCTAGGGGGATAGTGTTTTATGATAGTCTATACGTCTTTCCAATCCGTCTAGGCACACTTGAAACTCAAAGTGCTAACGCTAACTGTCTTTTCGGATACACAAACTACTTATCTTTATGCATAAAACAAAAACCGATCGAGCTGTCACAATTTTGACATTTCTGCATGGTAGCCCTTGACGATACCTCTCATTTGATACCAAACACGACATGGTTCTGGCAAGTTCATGCAAAAAACAAAAGCCGATCGAGCTGTCAAAATTTTTACATTTTTGCATGGTAGCCCTTGACGAACCCTCTCATTTGATACCAAACTCGACTTTGTTCTGACAACTTTATGCGAAAAACAAAAGTCGATCGACTTGTCAAATTTTTAACACTTCTGCGTGGCAGCCCTTAACGATACATCTCATTTGATACCAAACTCGACATGGTTTTGACAACTTTATGCGAAAAACATAAGCCCATCGAGCTATCAAAATTTTAACATTTCTGCATGTTAGTCCTTGACGATCCCTCTCATTTGATACCAAACACGACATGGTTTTGACAACTTTATGCAAAAAAACAAAAGCCGATCGACCTGTCAAATTTTTTACCCTTTTGCATGGCAGCCCATAACGATACCTCCTATTTGGTACCAAACTCGACATAGTTCTGACAACTTTATGCGAAAAACAAAAGCCCTTCGAGCTGTCAAAATTTTAACATTTCTGCATGTTAGCCCTTGACGATCCCTCTCATTTGATACCAAACACGACTTGGTTCTGACAACTTTATGCAAAAAACAAAAGCCGACCGACCTGTCAAATTTTTGTCGTTTCTGCATGACAGCCCTCAACGATATCTCTCATTTGATACCAAACTCGACATGGTTCTGACAACTTTAAGTAAAAAACGAAAGCCAATCGAGCTGTCAAAATTTTGACATCTCTGCATGGTAGCCCTTGACTGTACCTCTCATTTGATACCAAACACGACAAGGTTCTGACAACTTTATGCAAAAAACAAAATCCGATATTGTCATTTTTTTGTATGGAAATTATTAATGGACTAACTTCACAGTAATACAGTTAGGAATATTTGTTCTTCACTTACTTATGGCATGTTTGGTAACACTTGTATACCGACTTCACATTGATCTTGTTAGGAATGTTACTTATGGCAAGTTTGGCAACACTTACTCGTCTAGTTATATTTAAAATTTACTATATTTTTATTGGTAGTATGAAAATTATTAATGCACTAACTTCACAGTAATACAGTTAGGAATATTTGTTTGTACATGTTTGGTAACACTTGTGTACCGACTTCACATTGATCTTGTTAGGAATGTTACTTATGGCAAGTTTGGCAACACTTACTCGTCTAGTTATATTTAAAATTTACTATATTTTTATTGGTAGTATGAAAATTATTAATGCACTAACTTCACAGTAATACAGTTAGGAATATTTGTTTGTACATGTTTGGTAACACTTGTGTACCGACTTCACATTGATCTTGTTAGGAATGTTACTTATGGCAAGTTTGGCAACACTTACTCGTCTAGTTATATTTAAAATTTACTATATTTTTATTGGTAGTATGAAAATTATTAATGCACTAACTTCACAGTAATACAGTTAGGAATATTTGTTTGTACATGTTTGGTAACACTTGTGTACCGACTTCACATTGATCTTGTTAGGAATGTTACTTATGGCAAGTTTGGCAACACTTACTCGTCTAGTTATATTTAAAATTTACTATATTTTTATTGGTAGTATGAAAATTATTAATGCACTAACTTCACAGTAATACAGTTAGGAATATTTGTTTGTACATGTTTGGTAACACTTGTGTACCGACTTCACATTGATCTTGTTAGGAATGTTACTTATGGCAAGTTTGGCAACACTTACTCGTCTAGTTTTATTTAAAATTTACTATATTTTTATTGGTAGTATGAAAATTATTAATGCACGAACTTCACAGTAATACAGTTAGGAATATTTGTTTGTCACTTAATTATTTATGTTATGTCATGTGTACCTAACCAAACTACACATTTTGAAATGTCAAAAAATTACAATTTCAAATAATTGGTTTAAAGCCATTACTCATAAATGATATATTTGTTTCTTCGTACCTTTAACTAATCTGTATTTAATTTTTCGGAATGTATCTCCTGCTTTTAAAGATAAAACCATTTGAAGTTCATCTTCAACTTGTAAAATGTGACACATGTCACCAATGACTTATCAAGTGTGACAGATGAGATCGGTTTTCGTCTTAAAATTTTTGACGAGGACTTCGATGCATTGCGGGATGATTGTTTCCACTTTTAATAATTTATGACATCGAAAACTACCATTGGAGAACTTCTTTCTGTTGCCATTTGATCAAAATATATAGGTTGAACAGATATCTATCGTTATTGCCCTCTCAGCAGATCTACTGTTAGCGATTCAAGCTTGATTTATGGGGGGTAAAGGACAGGTACATATTAAATGGTTTCCTATTTCACTTTACTTTATTTTCTAATAATGAAACACATTTTTAAAAAATAAAATAAACATATCTATTCCTGTTGCTTCTTGCGGCAAACATATCCGTCGCCATAGGTAGTGCTATATCCAACTGGGCCCGGTCTACCACAGGCTTAGTAAGGCAAAGCTATAACGGTAGAGAATTCTGTTCAAACTATAACAAAATTCAAGAAGCAGTTCCAGTGCACATGTTAACTTTTGTGATTGAAGTTAAAATTTTGTAGGACATAAGACATGTTATATTTTTCTCGAAACCGATCATGCCATTCTATTTGGACTACAAGAATTAAGGCGGAAACATGTATAACGTATTTTTCACAAAAAAATGGACATTTTTATTATTGTCTTTTAAGATAGGCTGTGTTTTTATTTTTGCTAATATTTTCCCAATGTTGTTACTAACAATAGAATAATAATTTATTCAGGGCCGCTACTTACGGTTGGGCTGGTTATGCCCAGCACAAAAGCGCCGACCATAATGAACGCTATTTCAAGACACCAGTAAATTTAAACAAATCTCTTAATTGAAAAGAAAAAGTTAATATTCACTTTACATAGTAAGGTAATAGTAATGAACAATATATTTTTTTAAATTTGTTTGCATTAGATTGACTGCTCGTTTTTAAGTCGAAAACTCGCAAACGCTTGATTTAAGAATTGTTATTTTTGTTTCACGTTGTAGACCAGTAAAAATTAGCCCGCTTGGGTGTATAATACGTAATATATATCTGACGGTTTAAATTTTATCCATAGAAAAATATATAATATTGCTTAAAACGATGTAATATGATAGAGAAAGATAAGATTTAATAAAAAAGAGAGGTATTGAATTTATGCTAAAAATAGCATTATCATATTTTAGTGAATAAGCACTTTTAAGGTCCCTAGAATCCGATTATAACATTTTTACAATGATGTATGGATGATAAGATGTACGTCTTTTAATTTTTATTGATTACTTATGACATTATGTGTACTATGAGGTGAATTAAGAATTTTCCAGTGCTGATTGGAACATATATAAATATAGACATGTCATCATGGCATATTAATAATTTTCTGAGTGTGCCACAATCTGCTTTATCGCAGATTTTGTTAATGGTGATGACATATTTGTACCATGCGAACGCGTACCAGGCGTCACCTCACGGGTACTCATTGCTGGCGTGCAGAGTGCACCACAGGGGTCACTTTTGTGCCATTTAAAATTGGAAATATATAAAAAGTCGAAATATTTGGCGTCGGTCGGGATTGGAACATTTAGTTTACATTTCTAAAGTTTTTTTTTTTTAATTGGACATGCCTACACACTATATATTCTCTGATTTATGACAATATAATAAGAATGCATTGTATTTTGTTATGTCTGATGAGTTTCTGGTCGTAAAATGCAAAATAATGGTTGATTACAACAATATAGTTTTAATAAATAGGTATTGATTGTTGTAATCGACAGATATTTAAATTCCACAGAATTCAAATGTAAAGTTTATTGATTTTATACGCAAATTAAATCATTAGTTCATTTCAATTAAAGACTATTAAACACCTACGTCACTACCTTTGTTAAAATGTGGCACCAACTTTAGATGCTTTATTACGAGATATCTATAATAATATAAGTACAAATTACCATTTTCAATGGAACAATTAAATACAAAATACGTGAAATAAATCTTTAATTAGACAAAAATACAACAACTATTATATATTTAAACCATTTGAAACTTGTAAAACGATTTAAAATGACAGTTACTATAACATTTATAAATTTATTCATAAGTGACAGGTTTTTAAGTACAATATCCTTAACGATTATTAAAAATATTTTCAATACCTGCACACAATCGGATTCTTTAAATTTTAAAACATAAATATACTGATCTCCATCACTCAAAACTTAATACAACATGGTTAATTGGATTTTCTGAACCTAAAAAATGTTTCATTTCATAAAAAATTGATTTTGAATACTTACACAACATAACTAATTGTATTTTTTCATGCCTTGGCAGTTCATTTATATGTTGAATAATCCATTTCATATCTATTTCAAAATTATATACATTCATAGGTTAATATTTTGACACATGTCAAATATGACGTTTCACAGTGTTGCAATCACGAAGCACGGAAATGAATCATCAAAAATTTATAATTTTTAATTTTAAAGATTTGGGCATTTGTAACTATTGTAAAAAAATTGTCCATTATTATAGTTAATATTTTAAAATTTAACTTATTACAGATTGGTCTATTTTTATAAATATTCCCATTTAAAAATTCAGTTTGACATGTCAAAGAGATCTTTGTCTCAATTTTTTTCATGGAAGACTAAGATATTTTATTTCTCTTTTTGTTTTAAAAGGCTAAAATTCCACCTTTAATAATGTTTTACTCAAAAACTATGCATCCTACGGAAAAATCACCCATTTTTAGGGCACTCCTCTGAACAATTTCCTACAATATGGAACAAGTTTCATTAAAATCTGTCAACTCGTTTAAGCTGTAGATGTGTCTATATGTTTGTCGATGCTCGTGATGAAAGAATAGATAGTGAATGAAACCGTTTAGTATATAGATCCCCGCCGGTTTTTTAAGTCGTAAACTCGTATAAACACGTGAATTAAAAAATATTATATATGTTTCATGCCATAAATGAGTAAAAATTAGCTCGAATTGATGTATAAAACATTGTATTGGCTATTTTGTGGACTTATTTTTTTTTTTTTTTTTTTTTTTTTTTTTAATTAGGACATGCCTACACACTATATATTCTCTCTGATTTATGACGTTGTAATAAGAATGCATTGTATTTTGTTATGCCTGATGAGTTTCTGGTCGTGTAAAGTTCAAAATAATGATTGATTACAACAATAAATAGGTATTGATTGTTGTAATCGACAGATATTTAAATTCCACAGAATTGAAATGTAAAGTATATTGATTTGATATGAAAATGAAATCATAAATTATAGACTATTAAACACCTAACTTTGTTAAAATGTGACACTAACTTTAGATACTTTATTACGAGATATCTATAATAATATAGGTACAAATTAGCATTTTCAATGGAACAATTAAATACAAAATACGTGAAATAAATCTTTAATTAGACTTAAATACAACAACTATTATATATTTAAACCATTTGAAACTTGTAAAACGATTTAAAATGACAGTTACTATAACATTTATAAATTTAATCATATAAGTGACAGGTTTTTAAGTACAATATCCTTAAAGATTATTAAAAATATTTTCAAATACATGCATAAAATAGCGGATTCTTTAAAGTTTAAAATATAAATATACTTCTGATCTCCATCACTCAAAACTTAATACAATATGGTTAATTGGATTTTCTGAACCTAAAAAATGTTTCATTTCATAAAAATAGATTTTGAATACTTACACAACGTAACTAATTGTATGTTTTCATGGCTTGGCAGTTCATTTATATGTTGAATAATCCATTTCATATCTATTTATTTCAAAATTATATACATTCATAGGTTAATATTTTGACACATGTCAAATATGACGTTTCACAGTGTTGCAATCACGAAGCATTTAATCTTAACTTTAACCTATCTGTATTTAATTTTTCGAAATCTATCTCCTGCTTTTGAAGATAATACCATTTGAAGTTCGTCATCAACTTGCCAAATTTGACACATGTCACCAATGACTTGTCAAATGTGACAGATGACATCGTTCTTCGTCTTACTTTTTTTCATGGAAGACTAAGATATATTTTTTTACTTTTTGTTTCAAAGACCCAAATTTTCACTTTTAATATTTTTTTACACAAAAACTGTGCATTGTACAGAAAAATGACTTATTACCAGGAAATCAAGTTGAGTTATTCCCTACAAATTGCAACAATTTTCATTAAAATCGCTCACGCCGTTTAGGTTGTACAGGTGCGCAAAATTTTCACGATGCTCGTGATGAAAGTATAGAGAGATCCTCTAGCCTTTTAGTATAAGGATACTTCCTTGTACGAAGTAAAGGAAGTATTGTAATCGCGAAAAATTTCGGTTTCCAGATTTCAACGGATATATCCATTTTGACCATCCCTGAATCCATTTTGACTAATTTCGTCGTGACGTCTGTATGTACGTATGTAGGTACGTATCTCGCATAACTGAAAAACAGGAATCCGTAGAAAGTTAAAATTTTGTATTTAGGACTGCTATAACATCTAGTTGTGCAACTCCCTTTTTGGTCATTACATAACTTTCGGAAGTGGTACTTTACTTGAAGCCTATAATAGATTTTAATGAAAAACTATATTAAAATAGAATCCAACACTTTTCAAATTTGGTATATAATACTTTTATATCAATGGGAATAACATAATATATTTTAGTTAAAATGGTCTACCCGGAAGTGATACTTTACTTCAAGCTGTTATCAGTTTTTCTTGAAAAAAATGGTTATTTTGATTTTAGAAATGAAGCCTTCAAATAAAAGTTTTAAAGAATTGAATTCTGCGTCTAAAACATGAAGTATGATTAAATTGGCTTTTTGTATAAGCGAAATATATAAATTTAAAAATTATGTACTTTTTAGTTTTTGTAATTAAGTTTGCTATGGATTAAGACAAAAAATAAAAAAATAAAGAATTTAATGTCAATGTCAAATTATGTTAAATACGTGCAATTTTATTATTGGGTCTGCTATAATACATATATTAATTATTAACAAAATATGTATAATTTAACCGGCGTACAAGAAAGACATGTGGTGTCCACATCAGATATTTTTTATTAATACCATCCGATGAAAATCATTAATCCACAAAATTCTAGTAGTAAAAGTGTAAGGATACAGAAGCCCAAAACCGAATGTACAGACATATTTCCATCGTTATCATTATCAAAAAGCAAAAACCATTCCACTATCACTCTTGTAAAACTCCAAAGCAAACAGGAACATCTGAAAGCACGTCTTCCTCTGTCTTCCCTCTTCATTTCGTGTGCAGATGCTTGCCAGTTGGTATGTCTTGCGATTGTTGTGTAACAGTGGCCTTTCATTCATGCGTTGCGTTTGCGTACCCTTGCCATTGCCTTGCCTTGCGTACGGCTGCACACAAAGACTCGAGGAAGGGAAGGAACAAGGAATGCATGCTTACTGACTGGACTGGCTTGCTGCTTTTGCTTCCTTGTCAACCGAATGTAAGGGTGTGAATCTAGGGTGAAGACTTGTTGTGGTTTACATGAGGGTACATTATGAGAAGAGGGATAATTAATAGGGGTGACAATTATTGAAATTGTTGTATGGCAATTGAAGAGAGGTCGCGAATGCTATAAAATTGTTTGATTTTGAATTCTAATAAAAAGGCATGACGGTCCATGTAACGTATGCTTTATTGAAGAAAACGAACGTTTCGGATTTTCAGCAACCCTATCATCAGCTATACATGAAACACAATAATATTTCTTACCTAATTTACAATAAGGTCCTCCACCGTAGTAACATTAGAACAAGGGTCAATTATATTAAAACTAGACCTTAAAACTGTATATTAAGGACTATCAAAGTTTAAAAATAATTATTAGTTTCTAAAATAATCGAGTTTTTATTACCATTTCCTCATCTCTATATCTACGTCATATATTTAGTCTATTCCAAATTCTTACTACTTTCAAACCTTCTGCTATCGCCTTTTTGAAATACGGAGTGAATTTGCAAGTATATAAATGCAGAAAACAACAGCAATAAAGCAACAGAAATAAACCAAATAATACTAGTTTAAATTTATGATGCCATGGCAGATTACAAGCGTTGGTATGAAAGTAAAAGACGTATTGAATGACATAGGCTACCAGTGGTAGTCAAATCTTGGACTATAATATGTACGTAGTATTTTTATTAATTATGACATTAAATTACTTATTATACACCCATATTTCCAATTATTTACCACAGGGGTTATTTTAATATATTTATACATTTTATAAGTGCTGAAAAAAATAAATATATATGACTTCAATTATTAGCGAAATTCACTGTTTGAGAACAAAATCATCTCTATATCGACGTCACAGAATATTAAAAAAATTACTACGGCTTAACGAATAACAATAAAGACTTTCTACAATTACAAATCACTTTCAGTTTAGATGAAGTTTTGTAAAAAAATATAGTGGAGGACCCTATTGTTGTACAAAGTTGTTACAAAAATGTAATACATAATCATTATAAATAACCTATTAGACAAATTGCGTTGAAAATAGTATATTAAAGAACAAGTTTTATAAGACATGTTTTTTTCGCACAAGTCTACATTTAGAAAACGAGCTTTGGCGATTTTTCTAATTGACAAGTGCGAGAAAAACATGTCTTATAAAATGAGTTCTTTATACTATTTTTTTATATTTTGCTCCTTCTACATACTAAAATAATTTTAAATAACTGCTAATATTAAACAGAGTTAATTTAGGGAAATTTTTAAGTGAATGATGTAGTTGGTAAAACTGAATTTACCACATTCAATTATTATTTAAAGGTTAATGTCATTTCATATTAACAAACAAATTTAAGTGAATTGAAAATTGAAAAATTGAAAAAATTTGTAAAAAATTTAAGTGAATTTAGTGTAACCATGGAAGATGAAATTAATTGCACTCCGCCTGAGCTACGTAATATAGCTCAGACCACTAAATAATCTATTACGTAAAAAATCAATTAACTAAAAATAAATTACGTAAAAAAGGATTAAGTAAATGTCTTCTAGTACCAACCTTCTAAAACAAAAAAAATACGTAGGTATCGAAATGAAGGCTACAAATTTAATTTTTCAGCACTCAACCAACTGAAAACTTAATTTTTCAATGCAATTTGTAAATCAATATTGTCTAATAGTTTATTGTTTTTACCTCCCGCTACCCTTGGTAAGGGAGGAATCGTGCTAAAAAATACTTATCGAGATTTTAGTAAATGACCACGTTTTAAGGTCCCTAGAATCCAATTTTAACATTTTCACGATGATGTCTGTATGTGTGTATGTGTGTGTGTATGTGTGTGTGTGTGTGTGTGTGTGTGTATGTGAAGGGATGTTGTCTTCACTCTAACTCAAATACTATCATTCAGAAAATTCTGAAACCTTGTATTTCCATCCCGTTCTAATATGAAAAGAAGCCATTAGATTTTGGTGTAAATCGGATAACCGGAAATGGCACTTTACCTGAAGCTGATACTGGTTTTTCGTGTTAAATTTTGTAACAACTTTGTACAACAATTGTAAATTAGGTAAGAAATATATTGTGTTAAGAAACTATCTTGTAATTGTTTTCTGTGTAATGATGTAATTTACAAAAATTTTTGGGTAACAGAACACAAAAATTGAGTAAAAAAATCAGACTTTCTTTTGTTTTTTGTTTTTGTAAGAAGGGACATTTTCATCGCCTAGATGTAAAAATGCCAGTTTAGATTGTAGAATCCATATTTTTTTTCATTCTTCACAGGAAAGTCGGTTTGTCAGTCACATCTGTCCATTTGACAGACAAATTTAGGAATAGAAATTCGGCGATCTTCTATAACAAGTACTCATTGAGCGATCATCCTTTTTCTTAATTATCGAAAAATTATGTTTCACGTCGTTCAGTGAGGAATATTAAAGTTTTTTTTCACTTTTTTTCCCAATAATAAAAAAATATACATTTTCAATTTATTTCTTTTCTCCACCCTCTCCATAGATCCGTTACTGGATAATTCTGGCATTTTCAGAAGATTTTAAGGGTCACAGTTTTTGCCTGATATTGGAATTCTTGTTTTATTTATTTACAGTTTTGTTCTTACGCATTGCTCTTAGTTCTTAAACATTAATCCTTATGCAAAACTAGAAATGGTAGTAAATTTTGTCATATGATAATAGCTATTTATGTATTAAGAGCGTAAGGAAGCTTTTATGGCCTGCGGCGGGATTTTAAGCCCGAGGCGTAAGCCGAGGGATAAAAATACGTCAAATGCCATAAAAGCAAGTTACGCTCGTGGTACATACAAAACTTTATGCACGGACGAAAATTTTCAAGTTATGAGTGTTAGAAAAATTGTATCGAAAAGAATTTGTCCTCGTACATCCAGTATCTATAGTGTTGCTATGAAAGCGGAGAACAACAGTTTATTGTTTGTTTATTAGTTATGTCATTTGAGTTTTATTTTGTGTATCTCCGTGCTTTCCATATAATTATCACAAAATTAATTTTCATTTTTCATTAAAGAATATAAAAAATTTCGATTTGTAATAAAAGCTTTTCATGTTGCCTGTTTAAATTGTTTATATTGTGGGTTATAATTTGGTTAGACGTTTCATTATAGCCCCGCGGGCTATAATGAGGCCCGCGGGCTATAAAATGACGTTTATATCAAAGAAATTCGTGTATAAATAAATAAATATATCATCACAGCATATTACCTATTTCTGGGTGTGCCAGTATCTACAACCCATGTAGACATCGGTAATGATGACGATATATTTTACCGTGTGGGCGCTTACCAGGCGTCACCTCACGGGCACTCATAGCTGGCGTGGAGAGTGCACCACAGGGGTCACTTTTGTGCCATTTAAAATTGGAAATATTTGGCGTCAGTCGGGATCGAACCGTGCATAAACATTTTTACGCATTGCGCTTAGTTATTAATGAAGCTTTATACTTCAACATTTTGATATGCAAAAACCATCCTTTTGTCCATCCCATCACGTTGCAGGAAACCTCCTATGCAAATCCTTTACGATGATTCTCGGTACAGGATAATAATTGTCGTTTCGCATTGCGCAATGTCTTGTCGCATGATTGATTGCCGGAGCGTTGTGCTGATGACAATGTCCAGCTAAATATAGCCACTGGTGCGCCAACGAAACGAGTGACATGGAGACACAACAGCAAGGCAGACGCCACGAGGACCGAATACCAAGTAGCTGACTACTACCACGCATGCTAATTGTTCCCCGTACACCAAAGAATGCAACAAAATGGATTGTTCGTGATTTATGAAATAGTAGAAAGACTAGAATGTTACATGATGTTTCGGATTCATTAACATATTATTCTACAACCACTAACTTTTTGCTACTAGGAGAAAATTGATGGTTTGACGACCAACGGCCATCCAGTCCTGTTAGGATAGACAATTTCTTGTTTCTTGTAACCGTAGTAGGTCTTAATAAGAAAATGTTACATGAAAGTAAATTGTAATACTTTCAAATATGTAAATGTATGCAGTAACGGTTTGTGCTCAAAAACTTTCATGAGGCAACATTTTTAAAAAATGCAGGGTGATTTATAATGAGTCATCAGCTTATTCCTCACATCATTTTGCGTAAAATTGTCATATAAACGTAGGTCCTTATATTCCTTTTAGTTATCAAAATACAAGGTGTTTAATTACACGAAAGAATGATTGCATTAATAAAAATATCAGGTTTAGTTGATATTTTTTAAATTTCTATTTATGAACTTGTTGGCTCTAGGCAATGAACACGTTGAACTAGGTGAAGGCGATTGGGCGATGGTCATCTGGGCGGCCGTCAACTGGGCGATAACCAACTGGATGCCAGACATTTGTGCGATAAAATACTATGTGTAGAATTACAAAACTGTGTTAGGTTAGGATCGAGTGGCCGTGTGCGTATAGTGTCTGGTTGCCAACCTGGTGACCCGGGTTCGATCCCGGCCAGTGCAGACTTTTAATCGCACAAAAGTGATCCCTATGGTGCACTCTCCACACCAGCTATGAGTGCCCGTTAGGTAACGCCTGGTAAGCGCCCACACGGTAAAATATATTGTCATCATTACCGATGTCTACATCGTGTTGTAGTGTTTTAGATAATTGCACACCCAGTCATGGGTAATATACCGTGATGATATATTTATATTTTTTATTTGTTAGGTTAGAAATTTTTAAAATTGTATACATCGCCCCGAGCGCCACCATAGCCATGAACTTTCTACAAATATGTAATAAAATTTGTGCACTTTAGAACGCGCGCTTGCCAAAAGTACTCATAACTGGAGAATCCGGTATTAAAAGTGACACTCAAGTAAATTAATTTGGATTCTTCTTGTAAATAATGTGTTCTTGTTGTGTTCTTATAGTTTACTAAAGGATGAAAGAAGAAAAGAATAATAAAATTTAAGTCCAAATATAACAAGTATTTGTTTGTGCAAAACATTTTAAGAAAAATGAATTTTTAGTTATACAACTTATAAAAATTCTAATAATTAACATTGTTTCATGTGGATTTGACTTTATAATTGTACTTTTACGTCAGAAGCACAATAAAAAATTGTAACTGTCAGTGAAGTTATTGAAAATTATCGGCGGCAACAGTTCATAGCTATGATGCTGCCATCTACGTTGAGTTTTGCCCGCCTGGAGCAGGCGGAGCCATTGTCGCGTACCGCATAGATAATACCAGAGTTGTTTAATGACTTGTAGCAATTTTGACTATTTCTCTATTGTTAAACTTTGGTTAAATAATATAATGTAAGTAGAAACTATAGTAAATTTAAGTCATCATCACAATAATTGTGAATTCTTTATTAAGACAGGTGTCATGGGAAATGCTGCGTCCACATCAATCTGTCTTGCGTCGTAATTATTTCCCTCCTTTCGTGATCATTACAAATATTTTTCGTCCTCTCGTCCTATGTATTTTCCTTTCAAAATTAACCAACACAGTTTTACATTTTCTCAGTAATACAATAATTATACTACATATGTGTTGTACTCTGATACAAACTTATTTATTTTTGTTTTTTGCTTATGTTCATATCATTATTTGTTTTTATAAATTGTTCAGCCCGCCCTTATTTTTACAGTTTCCGCCACACAGTAACTAATCATTAAATTCTAACCGAAAGACCTCAGCCTTGCATTATTAGCTCATTAATACGCACCATCAATATTTACGAATAAATCTGTTACACATCTAACGAACATTAACCACTAAAATATTTGCAATGCACATTATTCCCACGATTTAAACAACAAATCTATCAACATCCACTTACCTCCAATAATAAAGTAATCAACAAATCAAAGTCCAATTCATGTATAAGTGTAACGTAACCCACCATTCATATCGGTGGGTTCGTATTACATTAGTTCTCGGCGTCTAGAAACTGTCGCGTAGACATTCGCATTCACACTTGTAGGTTCTCGGGTTGCATTCCAGCGGATGTGAGGCGCCACTCGGACATTCGGAATCGGAGAGGTTCCTCTCACTGTTGAATTGACACGGGGCTCAGGTTCGCGACACGTGGATGACGCAAGTGGTTTCATTACGAACACGTCAGCAAAGAGTGTATACCTCACTTCGTTCGGAGAAAAGAGTTATATAAATAAGGTAGACTTGTATAGTGGTTAATATAAATCCCTGACTAAATATATTCATTTTACTAGCACTGTGAGGGCCAGTTTAGCAATATATTTATTATTATTATTATTATTATTTTGGAGTATTTTGACTCAGTTCAGTTGATAAAGTGAGTTGAGATGAACTATACTGAGATGTGTATGGAAAGAACAACGTTTTACGTACAGAGTACCCGTTTTTCGAAGCTCGCTATTGGGATCTCTCCGAGAGAAACTATAAAATATATGAAGATGGTTAAATGAGGGCCAAGTTGCTCCATTAGCAGACCATTAAATATGTATTTGTTTTCCCCCAAGCTAGATAAATGCACAAATTCATACAGGAAATTTATTTTAACACGCAACATATGGTCAATCACTTCCATGGTTACTCACTTTTGTCAAAAAATGACAGCAATGTAATATTTGTCCATTTTAAAATGCAAAAGTGAGTAACCATGGAAGTGATGAACCATAATGTTGCATTTTAAAATAAATTCTCTGTATATGAAGTAATATGAAATTATAGCTTGTTCTTCTTTAGGACTTTCCGTCGTCATCTTTAGGAAGGTATTTTGTCTTTGGTCAAAAAAATCGGTGGTGAGTTTTTAATGAATAAGCACGTTTTGAGTCCCTAGAATTCGCTTTTACTAATTTTACGATGATATTTCCAATTTTAAATGGCACAAAAAGTGACCCCTGTGGTGCACTCTCCACACCAGCTATGAGTGCCCGTGAGGTATATTTATTTTGTATTTTACGATGATGTCCGCATGTGTGTGTGTGTGTGTGTGTCTGTATATATATAATTTTATTGGATTTATAAAATCTTTTCTGTGATGGGGTCCCGTGGCCGCGTGCCTGAGTGTCTGGTCAAATATTTTCAATTTAAATGGCACAAAAGTGACCCCTGTGGTGCACTTTTCACACCAGCTATGAGTGCCCGTGAGGTGACGCCTGGTGAGCGCCCACACGGTGAAATATATCGTCATCATTACCGATGTCTATATGTGTTGTAGATACTGGCACACGCAGAAATGGGTAATATGCCGTGATGATATGTTTATTTATTTATTTATTTTCTAAGGAACTTTTGGTATGGGATTTGTATTTACAAAATACATAGAATTGACGGAAGGTAATGTGCTGGCCACATCAGATTTTTTTATTTTCTTTTGCACAACGATGCTCAATTTCATATATATCTATATATATATATATATATATATATATATATATATATATATATATATATATATATATATATATATTGAGATATGAGGTCAAATCATGATTTTTTTTTATATGAACGCCATATTGGAAAGTTGCACCACTGAAAAGAATTTTTTTATTTTTCCAACGATGTAACATGTTCTTTTGTTTTAAACAGCAAAAATGCAACAATTATTAATAAAGGGAATGAAATAATCAATTAGGTATTGTCATCTGTTTATTTTTATATTTATTATCTTCATTTTCAATTTTCACTAACATTTTTAACTTATTCAGTTCTGAACCAATTTTCATAAATATTAAAATTAAATGAATTGAATAAAAATTTTAAAACTGAACTAGAAAATTAGCAATGAAAATAATAATTATTATGTTTTCATTTGTTTCAGAATGACTCTGGTATTTACACAAAAATTAAATTCTTTATTTGTAACAATTGTTTTTATGCATTTCATTTATACAGTCGTTGAAAGTTGAAAGAAAAAAAATCATGATCTTAAATTTATTTTCCATTTACAATAAAAACAAATAAAAGAAATTTAAAAATATCATTTCTTATTGAGAGTAGCCTTAAAAGGAATTAATGTCGAAGTGTTAACACGCTCAAGTCAATACCAAGTCAATACGTAAATGAAAAATAAATAAAAGTGTGGTGAAAAGTCGGCGTAATAAATTAAATGTCGTTAATTCATTCAATTAGTAGCGACACACGTTCTCACTTCGCGATGTCGTGAGCTGCCGAGATCTGTCAGCAACTAAGAAATTAGACGAATGCAATAGTTCCACGACCACGAGCAAGAATATCTCTGCTATAAATCAAATTGTGAAAATATATTAAGTGTTAGCCAAATATTTCAATACAGCAGACGTAAACATGCATAAATATTCTCTTCAAACAATACACAATACTGAATACTTAAATTATGAGATATAATAATGCCATTAAAATATAAGATTATATATGGGACATTCTTGGCTAACGTTGACTTATACTAGAGTAAACAATACTTAGATAAATATTCTGTACAAACAATACGTAATATTGAAATTATGAGAAACGAGTACAACTATAAAACTGACATATTACGAAGTTTAAGTTACAATTATTGAGAAAAACAAACGCGAATCTAGAAATCCGGGTCGATCCCAACCAACGCCAAAATTATTTCAAATATGCACTCTCAACTCCAGCAATGAGTGCCAGTATTTATAATTGACAAGAAATAAACGACATATTACAAAATAAATTTATAACGATAAGATTTTTGAGAAGAATATACAGGGTGTCTCACAACTCGCGCCCCAGACGAAACTGACACTTGCCGGCGACAATAGGTTGCCAACAAATAGAAGAAAATAATTTGCGGCTGCTTGCATAACGGAGTTACAAGACTTATTAATCCATCAATCCCGGAAGGATATCTTGAGGTGTGGTGTTATTACAAAATAAAACTGGTTGCTAGGTTTTAAAAATACTACTAGTGAGTTACAAAATTTGTTTGACTTACTGTAATTTTGACACTTTAGAGTTGAGTTTTCACTGTCAACAAATTTAGGTTAGCGAAGGTGTCATCCGAGATCATCATTTATATCGTACAGTGCAACGTGTTGTAGCAGCTGTGTAAAATGTGTTAAACGAAAATATTATTGTCCACATTCTCCGAAAATTATAATCATTTCTAAGTAATCAGCGGCGGAATACATGGTAAGAATTTTTGTTTTTTTATTCACCTTGTCAAATTTAATTTGACACTGACATTTTTCGAAAACTACAGTCGCCCACACATTTTAAAGAAGATTTGATTTATATAAAACCCTTGTAACATAAAATTACGGCAAACACACGTTAAAGGTGTAGGTCTCTGATAGGTCAATTTTAAGACGTCTTTTCTCTAATATCTTTTAAGCTAGATTTTTTTTTCTTCGAAATTACACATCCGAGTGCGCTCTCGTGTTTCCTCATTCGCTCTAGGGCGCGAGTTGTGAGATCACAATTATTTGTTATAATAATTATGGCTTAAGTTAGTCATAGAAATGAAGAAATAGTTCATATTCATATGGTTTTCTTTTAATACTCGTAGAGTGCCATTAAATAACAAAATGAATGTAGGTAAATACCTTTCTTTTGTTTTAAGAAAATAAAATTGTTTTTATGGCTCGCTATGTTTTATTCTGTATAGAATTTTAAATTAATAATTTCTTTGCAAAATAAAATCCATTTTATCAACGTACAACATTTTATTCCCGTATATTTACGGGTGGTCCTTCGACAATTATCCTTGGCGTTCATCATCAGGATCCCACACTACTGATTAAAGGATAAGTAAATAATCGTATATTACATTTAGGCCCGATATTTTCAACTCTGATTAAACTGCCGGTTAAGTTAACTGACGATTATAAAGAACAATGTGGCACCGAAAAATTGACACATGTGTAATATTTACAATTTAGACTACAATATCGATGCTGTGTTTTTCTTTTAACTGACAGTTAAATTAACTGCTTGTTAAACCGGAGATGAAAATACCTGGCCGTATTATACCAGAATATAATTTAAATTCATTAGGTAGAACTGTGGACTGTGTCATCATCTTCGGATCAATAAATGATTTTAGAAATTTTGGAAATTTCTGCTTTATTTCATTTATCCATTTTTACCTCCCGCTACCTTTGATAAGGGAGGTATAGGGATCGTGCTAAAAATCACATATCGAGATTTTAGTAAATTACCACGTTTTAAGGTCCCTAGAATCCAATTTTAATATTTTCACGATGATGTCTGTATGTGTGTATGTGTGTGTATGTGTATGAATTGTGTCTTCGCTCTAACTCAAATACTATCATTCAGTAAATTCTAAAAACCTTGTATTTCTACCCTATTCTAATACGAAAAGAAGCCATTAGATTTTGGTGTAAATCGGATAAACAGAAATGGCACTTTACTTGAAGCTCTTTATAGTTTTTCTTCAAAAAATACCATTAAATGCCATTTTTTCGCATTTTATGTCATTGGAAAATTATAGATTATTGAATTTTGTACAGGTATACATTAATACTTTTTCTATATATTTTATAGATAAATTTAAAAATCATTTTTCTTTTTTTAATCCCGAAGCCTAAGATAAACACAATTCATTTGTTACACAGTTAATTTTTGAAATGAATGTAACTGACAGGTAAACGTCATTGTCAAAAACCTAATCACTTCAAATTAATAATAGTGACATATTAAGTAATAAAGAAAATCGTAAATAAAGCAATAGTTATTTGCAATGAAACATAATATAGTTTGAAGAATTACTAAATACGTAGGTATGTATTTAAATTAATAAATATTAAATAGCGGGAGGTTTTGTGTTGGCTACATCAGATTTTTTATCATGATTCTTTTATTTGATCTCGGACACGTTTATGGATTATGACAATGACATTTATTGTATTGATACTGTTGCTAGATAAACAATTCATTAACTAAAGATCCCAATATTTTTTTTCATACAAATGTTTGAATTATAACGGTTCGCTAATTTTATAGAACCGGTAACTATGGAATCAATAAACTATTTATTGAATAGTTTTCATGAAACCCAACATAGTATATTATTTAGTAATTATAATATTTATATCGCACAGTTTGGTATTTGGTGTGCTTTGGAATTGGAACTATTCTTTTCGGCTAAAATACAAACATACTTTACGAGAGAATCCTCTCTAACTAAATAATTGTAACAGGAGTAAAATTTAGTTTTAATTCATTCTGAAAATAAGCCAGATAATGATTATAATTAAATGGAATATTCCTATGTTACATTCCGAACAAATAGGGCCGTGTCGTGTTTTTGATTCTGTGATGTACCGCCCAATTAATTCCCAAATTCCTTGTACTAAAGAAAAAACAAATTTATTATTTTCTCCGGAGAAATCTACGTTTTCTTTTTCATTTTGATGCTTTAAATTCTTACACTGAAAGGATATCCTTGTATAGATTTTTTCGACTTTTATATAAAAATTTATAAAATTTTGGTGAAGTAATTAAAACCATGTAGAAATAATTAGAATGGTAGTGATGAAGAAATCTAAATTTTTGTCGGAAATTTGTTTAAGATATGATAGGGAAGAATGTCAAGAATTGGAAAGGGAATTAGTATGGACTGTTACAATTAATTTAAAAACGTTTAAATTAGGTTAAATTATTATACTAGATTTATATGTCAGGCAATTTATAAGTCGGCAACTTCAAAGCTACAAATTAGAAGAAATATTTTTTTATTTCAATTTATTGTAAATTTTAACAAAATTTAGACAAAATTGTTCAAATTCTTAAAAGCTTATCTGATCTAAGATGATTGCAAAGATAAACGGCAGGCAACATATATAATTATTTATATACTCGTAATTTATATTATACTCACACGCAAAATTAGAGGAACACAAAAAAAAAATCATATTGGAGTACATCTTAGTGCACTACTCAGTCTCACCACACATTTGATTCTTTTTCTTTAAACAGCTTTAATTGGAATATCCTTTAGGAACCTTCATGGGATTCGATATCGAATGATTTCAGGACTTAATGTTCCATATATTTATTTCGAAAGTGTACAAAATTATATTTGAACGTTTCGGACAAAAAATAGCCCATCTTCAGCTATATAAAAAATATTGTTACAATTAAAACTTGTTTTTCGCTTATTTTGAAAATACCACATATCTCGCTATGAGAGACATAGAAAAAATGTTTAGATAATGTAATTAGATTTTTTCAAAACTTAATAATTCTTGAGATATACCTAACACAAACATAGTCTCATATTTTTACTTATTTTATAAGCTTTTCAACGATGTATAACAAGTCTACACTCTTTTGTTATAAACATTGATAAAACTTGAATTTTGAAATTTTTGAAATAAATAAATAAATATATCATCACGGCATATTACCCATTTCTGGGTGTGCCAGTATCTACAACACATGCAGATATCGGTAATGATGACGATATATTTTACCGTGTGGGCGCTTACCAGGCGTCACCTCACGGGCACTCATAGCTGGTGTGGAGAGTGCACCACAGGGGTCACTTTTGTGCCATTTAAAATTGGAAATATTTGGCGCCGGTCGGGATCGAACCCGGTTCCCCCAGGTTCGCGACCAGACACTCAGGCACGCGGCCACGGGACCCCATATTAATTTTTTGGGGTAAAAAAAAATGAAATTTGTTACGAAACAAATGAAAAAATCAATTACATATCATCATTTGTTCATTTTGATTATATATCTATTAATTATATCCTAAAAAATATTTGTAGTCAATTATTTTCGGATTAGTTAATTTATTTTTATCGGCGTTGAGGTTGGCTTTGATACGATTTCAAAAATGTGGAAAATATGTTCTCTAAATTATATAAATTAGGAAAATGAGTAAAAATAATGATAATAACATTAAAAATACACAAATAATTATTCTAATAAATTTCATTTTTTTATCCCCAAAAAATTAATATTTCAAGTTTTATTCATGTTTAAAACAAAATAATGTAGACTTGTTATACATTATAAAATAAGTAAAAAGATGGAGCCTATTTTCAACATTATGTTCCTATTTAAAAAATATTATGTTTTGAACTTTTAAATTTTGAAAAAATCGAATTACACCATGTTATTCTACGTAAAAAAAACTGTATAAAAATTATCTAATCATTTTTTTCTGTATCTCTCATTATATCAGGTATTTTCAAAAGAAGCGAAAATCAAGTTTTAGCGTGTAGCTCAAAAACAAAAGACGATCGAAAATACCTGTGGAGCCTATTAAAATTGTCTCAAAAAGTTGGCCCATAAAGATCTACATCAATTTTCTGTAGGGTGTATAGAAAGTTTTTCATATACGGAACTCGAATTTGTTCGATCCTGTACATTGAAAAGTAACTTTATTTGCGTGAAACAATTTTCACAGTAGCAACGATTAGTATTTATACGGAGGATTTAAATGTCATTTGTTCAAATGATTGCTGGACGAGTTATAATCGAATCAAACTATGTATATAGATAGATGTAGCAATTTTTATGTTTAATAGAGCCTGAGGCATAAGGAATTACTTTTCGCTCTATTTAAACATCGATGGTTTGCATTATTTCATGGTTTATTTATTTTCTATTTCAATCTAGTAATTTTCCCATTAGCACAAATTGTAAACCAAACTGTAAATTTAAAACCATTTACGTTACGGTTTCCATCCAGGCCGAAAAGCATTTCATAACCATAACACATTACCGAGGAGCTAGTAGCCAAACAAAACTGTTTACCTAACAATATAAGTGTCGAAACGCGACGCGTATTCCAGTAGTGCGGACATAGCACTACATATGCAAAACACGTTGTATAGAATCAACAAAATCCGTTACCTAACGAGTCAATTTTTCTTCTACTACCTTGAGCACTGGAGGTCATCGTTTTTTTGCAAATTTGCTAAGCGTTTTTAATGGCGAAAATAACCATGTACAGCAATCGTACATCGTTACAAATAATTCAATAATTTATTGATTGCAGGTAGATATTATTTTTAAATATTGGTACTTAAGTTTTATTTTATTAATTTTTGAACTAATTTATAATTTTAATTTTAACCGTATGTATTAATAGTATATTATATGCCAAGGTTCAGAATATTGTAACCCGAAGGCGAAGACCGAGGGACACAAGGCGCCTGGTCAATAATGATCTTCTCAACCGTGGTTTATATACTATTTTTTTCACTACTAACACATAAATCCTATTTGAATTTTTTTTATTGATAATAGCAATCACTTTAACATGAATAATTACGTTACTTGTTTGTTAATATTCACAAAAACAAAGTAGGCTGCATTTGTTTTTATAACTAACGTTTCGCTCATTTCGCTGGTTTGTTAACCTCACTTATGAGCCTTGATTTCTTTTTGATTTAATTATTTAATAAAAACACTTTGTGCTGTTACAGTCAGCAGCGTAATTAGTTTATTATTATTTCTAAATAAATCTATTGAAATATATGTACAAATACAAAGAAATAATGATTTATTCATACTACATCTACACATGTTTTACAGCTTCACCAAAACAGCACAGTGGCCAGGCGTAGTGTTGCCGAAAGTCGAGACGAGACGAGACTTGGGGTCGGTCTTGTCTTGGTCTTGACTTGGTCTCGACTAGAGTGGTCTCGTCTTGGTCTTGTCGAGACGAGACTTGATGTCAGTCTCGTCTCGTCTCGAGTCTCGACAAGACTCTCGACTTTGTATCCATAAACAATTTTTATATAATCGCATCTAATAGTACATAAAATTCTAAGAACACCATCGCGATTCAAATATTCCAAATAATATTTGAGATATTTATTATTAAGATTTCTATGAATATCATCAACTTGATAATTGAGCTCTTGAAATAATTAATATGAAAATATACGTATATATGTATCGAGTGTTGTTTCTCATTATTAAACATAAAATATATAATTTCAATTCCTTAGCTAGAGAATTATTAGCAATAGTTAAACAGTTATGTATATGTTTAAAATGAAGCAGTAAGTAAATAGACAAAAATCTCCTAAAAAGTAACTTCTTTTGCTATTTTTTTATATTTTAATAAATAAATGTTAAATAGGCAGATAACAAAACTAGCCTTTCACGTATCCCCTGGTACACGTACCACAGGTTGAGAACCTCTGCTTTATTTCAAAAGTTTGCGCTTGAACCCCCTGAGAAAATTAAATATATTGTATAAATACCTAATTCATTCATATGAAAAAATTGAAACAATAATCAACGTTGACTTAAAGCCTTAAAGGAAATGTAAATATAAAAGTCGTAATGTACAAGCCCTTCTTAACAATTTCCTTAAAACTTTGTATGCACAAATTTGTAAAACAAACTGTTTTTCCTAATCCCTAATATAACATAATATAAAAAAATATTGGGTAAAAAATAACACATTTCTTTTCTTGTAAAAATCCAATAATGAAACAATAAATTTTACAACGGCCTGGGCTATAAATGCTGCATATTACCAGACAATAACAACCACTTTTAGACATCTGCTAGTAATAAAAGTAGGTAGGTTTGCCCAATCCAAATATTACAGAATACAATACTTTAGTCATTCTAACAATTTTGCATCCTAGAAATATAAAACTATGTAATAAAGAAAAGTATAAACGGATGATACAAGAATTAAAAATTAAAAAAAAAAACCTCTTGAGAAAGAAATACCATATGAAGAATTATTAGATATCTTCAAAAAATTCTATACTTTTTTACTCCATGCTTTGATTTTATTTTTAACTATACAACATGTAAAAGAAGTTTTAGTACATAAAAAAAACTGTTGTGGCTATCACAAGAACTTCCCCAAAAAATATTCTATATATTTAATAAAATTGTAACACGAACATATATTATTTTTTACAAATTCCATACCGAAAGTTCCTTGCAAAAAATTCTATAAATCCAATAAAATTATAACACGAACAATCATTATGTAAATTGAACTTGACACTGAAATCTGTCAATTACAATTGTTTGAATATATCAGCTGTTTCTATGATTATAGTAAAGCTGACTGATTTTTGAAAGTTAATCTATTTATAATTCGTTAAACCGTAAAACTGTTATTATTAAAGTTTCTTAGTTAATAATTTTATATACTTAAGCACGTGTATTATAATTTATTTATGTTTTTCAAATAAGAGTTTTATTTATTTATTTTTTTTTTTTGTTAGAGAATTGTGTTTATGTAACTACCTACAGGTTTTATTAAATATACCATTATTATTCTAAATAAGTTTATTATAATTTACTTAAGTTTTTGGTATAAGTGTATTTTTTTTGGCAAATAAATAACATATAAAAAAATATATGACTAACTATATTTTTATGAAAGTAGAAAATTACAAAATTTGAAAAATTAATATCTTTCTTATTTATTCGAATTTTCAAACAGTATTTACAGCAATACTCTCAGTTTTTGAAGCACTTTTAGAATATATATGTTTAAATAAATACCTTTGATCTGAAGTCGAGAGTCTTGTCGAGACTTCAAGACTTTCTCGACAAGACTTGATGCTGGTCTCGTCTCGTCTCGACTTTTCTAGTCGAGACCAAATGATGGTCTCGTCTCGACAAGACCAAGACGAGACGAGACCAAGACCAAGACCAGTCTTGGTCTTGTGGCAACACTAGCCAGGCGTGGCGAGGCGGCAGCGTAGGTCAATTTAAAATTAAGCGGCAAATTTAAATTATATACTTTTCTTGAGTTTAATGAGTTAAATAATATTTGGATTTGGAGGCTTGAGTTTAATTGAAAAGTGACAGTTTGCATTACAGACCTAGGTTAATAATAAATTATTATTGACCTAGGTTACCGTGGTTACAAGCAAGCGATAGTGAAAAACAATTTCTCATGTCAAATAAAGGTAAATAATAGTGGGTTCCTAGGCTAGTAGTGAAAAAAAAGCATTAATCAAATTAGTAGTATCCGATATTTTTTTTTTTATTAAATAACTTATTTTGAAATCTGTATTATTTAGTACGAGTAAAATTTCTTCATTTATCATTTTCTTCTGTACTCTTAATTTTGCTATAGTGAATTTGTTGTTTCACTTGAGTAAAGTAAAACAATTCATTAGTTATAAATTATACTGTTTTGACGATATTCGATACTCGTTCAGATTTTTAGCTCTCGCTAAGAGAGATACCTATTGGATTTATGTTAAAAATTGTATATCCTGATTTTTGTGAATAAGCACATTTTAAGGTTCCTAGTTCCTAGTCTCCGATTTTAAAATTTTTACAATGATGTCTGCGTATGTGGATGTGTGTATCGATGTGGATGGGTGCAGGTGTTAGAGGGACGGTTTCTCAAGTTCTATAGGATTGAAGATCAAATGTATTCCTTAAACTGACATTAATGGGAAGAGCTGAAAAGGTTTTGGTAACAATTGCACAGCCGGAAGTAGTAGTTTCTTAAAAAAAAATTTAACTCCATGGAAAGCAGCTGAAAAATTAAAATGTTTGTAAGGTTTGAAGCTTTTTTTTTCTGGGAAGTACATTTAATATTTCTTATTTTATTATTACTTAAATACTTAAAATTATAGATACGTATATTACATACCTATACGCATCAGAAATACCGCAAATCTCGTCAATGAATTTGAAGAATTTCGAACATTTAGATGAGCAGGAAAATATTCATTTATAGAAAGAATTAAAAAATATAAAGATAAATTAATAATAAACATTAAATTTTTTTTGTGTGTAACAGAAGTGTTAAATACAATATGTACATATATAGACTAATATGGAAATGAAGAGAGGTCTTGTAATGGCTACAATAGATTTTTTACAAATAAATAACACCGAATAATTTTTACAAGTTATATTTCATTTTGTAAAGATTTTGTCAGGTTAATGACGTGCGCCTTCTGCCTATTCTTTTTTTTACCTCTCGCTAAGAGAGGTATTGGATTCATGCTAAAATTCGCATATCCAGATTTTATTGAATAAGCACGATTTAAGGTCCCTAGAATCCTATTATAACATTTTTAAAATGATGTCTCTGTGTGTGTGTGTGTGTGTGTGTGTGTGTGTGTGTGTGTGTGTGTGAGTGTGTGTGTGTGGATGTGTGTATGTGTGTGTATGTATGTATGTATGTATGTATGTATGTATGTATGTATGTATGTATGTATGTATGTATGTCAGGATGTTGTAGTCACGATTCCTCAAAAACTATAAGACTTACAAAATATTTAACTGCAGTTTCCTCAATCTGACATTCCTGGGGAGAGCTGAAAAGGTTTTGGTAATAATTGAACAACCGGAAGTAGTAGTTTCTTAGAAAAATTCTACTAAATATAATTTTTTGGGAGATTTTTTTTATTAAATATTGAAGAACATAAAATTCTCCATCTAATACACTTAAATTTTTTATTATATCTTGTATAGATTTAAAGATAAAGACACTATAATTTATAGAGTGAACTAATCGCAGAGGCTACGGCACTAAGGAAACCAGTTGACAAATTCCAATGTTTATAACATAATTTGTAAATGACCCATGTCAGTGTCAAAAATCAACAGTTTTAGTGACATTCTGATAGCTTTTACTGGGAAGTATATTCAATTTTTCTTATTGTTTTATTAATTAAATATTTGAAATTATAGGTAAAATTGTGGTAAAATGCATATATCCATTAGAAATATCGCCAATCTGGTTAATGAATTGGAACAATCTCTGACATTTAGAAACTTCGTCATACAATGAAAAATAGATATAATTAGAATTATATGTGTGCAGAAGACATGTTAAATATAATAAAAAACAATATTTGGGTAATGTTCTATAATATTTTGTTATGAAACGACGGTTCGAAAGCGAAGTGCAATACAATACTTATATAGCCTAATATAGAAATGGCGAGAGGTCTTGTGCTGGCCACAACAGATTTTTTTACTATAGTACGAAACATGGAACATTTTACGGTTCAATATGTATTTAATTGTTCTTTTAATATAAACAGAATAACAGAAACTCGAGATAGTAGAAAAATGTAGGAATAAATACTTATAATGAAAAACAGAGAAAACGATGCATACTTTTAGACATAGCTTTTCTGTTGCATATCAACAAAAATTTTCCATTTTCTTTCTTTGAAAATTCTGAAATATTTCCTTCTGAGAAATGCCATCGCCAGCTGTCCAGGTGTGACGTCATTCACACATCCCTAACCCTCTCTAACAAAGCGTTGTCGTAAGATTCTCACAGGGCAGCACAGCAAAGAATGCCTTGCATGCGGCCCAGTTGTTGCAGGTGTATGCTGAATGTTGCAGGCGCAATGCTTTGCTTACCTTTAGCTCCTCACATAGGCAGGTATGTGTGTTGTCGGATGGGAACCACAACAGACAAGACTGCATGGACCAGTTTTCGGCAATAAAAAGAATGGGATAGCAGAAAGATAGCATTTAAATCAAGGGTTAACTGTGTGAATCGAGATAGAATGTGATTAGTGTTTAGATCAGTATAAATTTGCAAAAAAAACCTTACGATCATACAACGGAGGGTTGCCAGTCCTCCTATACTTAATAGGAGTTTCCTATATTTTGCTCAAATCTCCTATATTCTATAAACAATATAAATTCCACTATATTTTCAATAATTCAATAGACAGAATAAAATCAGAATTAATAATTTTTAAATGAATCGCTAAGAATTTTATGATTCTGTGAAAAGAGAAAAATATTTATTGGAAAAATCTCAAAGCCATGGAAAGTATAATATCTAAACATTTTTTTTTTCTTGTTAGTGATAATATTTTAATTAAAAGTTTGAAATTAAAATGTATTCTATATATTCAACAACGGCCGAATTCACCACCGATTCCTAAACTGTTGCCTAGCAAGGAATTCCGTAAATTTAAGAACTGCCTAAACTGATACTTATCCATTTTGGATTTCACCAAACAAAGCAATGCCCAGCTAGGAATTACATACGTAGGCATCGGATTATTGGTTACTTTTGTGATATATTTGCACACTGGAAATAAATGAATATTTGTTTTATAATTTATGACATTTGTCAATTGTATTTGTCAACGTTGATATTGGAAATTATGTGGAGATATTATTAATATTACGTTGAGGTATACGAAATAATTAATTTTTTAATATAATTTTAATTTTTACATATATATTTATAAATTTGTATTACAGAAGTGGAAAATATAAATGAAACAAATATGAAAATGAACAAGAAGAAAAAAATATAAATGGTAAAATATAGAATAAATAATACAAAAATAGAAACAGAATCCTATGATTTCAAGAAAAAATTTAAAATATAACAACCGGAACGCATATCATGATATTTGGGTATGGCATTTTTTGAGAAATTATGAATTTAATTATATGTGAATACCCATTCAGTTCTTCTATATAATTTTTTTTTAAATTTGGCAACCCTAAACAGAAAACTTAGAAAACCTGAAATAACCGTAATTGTTGTCTTTAAATTCCATTATAGATCACAAAATATGCTATATCACGTCTTGTTACTCATTTCTGGGTGCGCTAATCAGCAGTTACTTCACAAATTCTTGTAATAACAATAGCACATCTAGGGTGGAATCCCAAGACAACACTATGATAGCGTAAGGAAAAATACCCTTTACGTTTCACCTTCCTTGCCAATCAACTCCCATGGTTGTTAGGGAAACGAAGTGTTATTCCCACTCTGAACTGTTGAGGATATTAATTTTTTTTAAAGCTTTGATTATTGCAATATCATTTCAAAAATACCCAGTTATACAGGGTTAGGCAAAAAACGTCACAAAATTGATACTTGTTGATTAAGAAAAAATATATTGACAGATTTGAGTTCGTAATGACATAGTATTTGACAAAAACAACTATGGAAAACAACACCTTGCATGTGGTCATGTGGTGTCCGTATCGGTCCGTCGACGACGATAATGAGACTGCTATTACCGTGAACTCAGAGCGATTTATCGAGATGATACACCACTTCTTTTTGCTTGAATTACGAAGAAACCGTGTTCCTATCCGACGTATGTAGTTTCAGCAGGATGCAGTGACAGCCCACACATCCAGAGCATCAATGAACGTTATTGGCCCTCTCTTTCCCGATCGCCTCATTTCCAGATTTGATGACATTCCCGGTCCCATGATTTATCCATATGCGATTTTTTCGTGTGGGGTCACCTCAAGATACTTACATAACGAATACGAACACAAACCTCGCACATGTTGAAGTGTATGCAAACTTCGTAGAACGCCTCCAGAAATGCATTAATGATAACGGATACCACATGCAAGATGTGGTTTTCCACACTCGATTTTGTCAAGTGCTGTATCAATAATTTTTTTCTTAAGAAAAAAGTATAAAGTTTGTGACGTTTCTGTCCAACTCTGTATTACCAAAAATCATACCAGAAGAGTCTAATCTTAATTAAACATTATCTTAGCTCACTTGATATATAAATATCTATTATCGCCCAGTTGTTCATCGACCAGTAAATACATACTTCATTTAAAGACAATATTATATTTATGCCCAGTTTTATAAACATCGAATAATTTGCTGAGTTATTACTTTGAAAGCAAATTTAATCGATGAGTAAATAAAAATGTCTGTTTTATAAAATAAGTTGCAGAGTAAAATAAGTACTTGCAGAGTAAATATTTTATTCCAGTGATTTACCGACAGAGACATCGTCATATATATATTAGAATTATTGAAAACAAGCAGACAGACGTAACAAGCGTCAAAAGCAAAAATAGTGCATGGAATGAGATTTGTAAAGAATTTAATGCAGTTTCACAAATAGGTCCCCGGAATAGTGTTCAAATGAAACTGTTATATCACACATTGTATTTATGTTAGCTTGGAGTAGTTGGGTTTTGTAGAGGTACATAAGTAATTTTCACAAGGGTATCCACTATCCCCTAACAAGTAGCAATTACCAAATTCTCTGTTTTCAAGCCTAGCTTTTATTAATGAATTGTTAAATATGTTACTGTCGTGTGCGGAACCAGGCCATCTAGTAACAACATCCGTTATTTTTAGATTTGCTGAACATACCATTTGGCAATTCACAGAAAACCATCCTTTTCGGTTTCTATAAATTTCTGCGTTCCCTATAAAATAATTAATTTTGACATGTGTCAAATTTATTCTACAGAATAAAATTTACTTCCTCGAAAATCAGTGGAATAATTTATTCCATAGATTTACTTAGCTAGTATTTTTATTCTTGCTTTATAAAACGAAAATCTCTGGAATAAACTGTTTTACTTCCAGAATAATTTTTACTTTACTAGTAATTTACTTATCCATCTTTTATAAAACTGGGTATTACTCTTTTTATAAATCTGGGCCATATACATGTCGTACACTTTAATTGCTAAACATACCACCCTAAAAATGTTAACAATTTTATCACACATCTTTCAACACCTGGAAATTTTTCCAAATCTCTAATCCTTGATCTAACATTCCTCTATTTCTCTAACCCACATCCTGTTGTCCATCCAAACAGCGACTTCTCTTGTTCAAATAACCGAGCATGAAGACATGGTAATTGCTCAACATTCTCACCTATTTTAGGAAAGTCCATGCAATGTTTACCCGCTTTACCGTGAGGTTAGTGTATAGTGAACAAACAGTTGAACGCCTACAATGTGTAGACAAATGAAGACGTCAAACAAAGGTGGATCGGGAGAGCGTCATTTGTTTACCCACCTACGGTTGACAACTGTCGTGAGTGTGGACCATTGGGGCCAATTATTAAGAAGAAGATTTATTGGGGAATTTTTTCTATTTATAATATGGTGGTTATAAATTATTTCAACAAAAATATAAAAATTTGGGCCAGGAAATATATCACTCTTTTATTTTAAATGAGTGACAATTTTAAGCTAGATTACCTACAAAGGAGCTTACGCAAGAATATAAATATACAAATAAACACACGCTTTAAAGTTTAAAATATGCTTTTGATTCATCAAAAAATGCTAGTTTTAAAATATTGATGAAATTGGCTATGTTAGATTCATTCTTGTAATCAATATTATTAGGTTATAATTATAATTGCAAGATAACAATGTCAGATAATTATCGGTTTAGCAGGATATTTCTTTTACATTTTTATTTTAATAGCAAATCAGGGAAATTCAATATCGGCAGAAAAGAAACATAAAATTATCCTACTAAGATTCCAGAATAGACACTTACGGAATTGACGTCATATGCTAGAGAGAGAGATAGAAAATCATGCTTCCAAACAAACCTCCCCTCGTTGTCTTACGTCCCGCTCCCTGATTCTATCTGTCTTTATGTTTACATCCGTTATTCAGTAATAACCTAATTCTTTGTGATTTGTTCGTTGTATTCAATAAAAATGAGTTTAAAACCACAAGATGTGTGGGGGGCAACTTTCTTTGTTTGATAATATTGACGATCACTCGATTATTCAACAAAAACGATGGCTGGAGTGTAGAAATCTATGGCTGATGACAGGTCTTTATTTGGACGTGGTAACCATAGCAACCTTAGTTCTAAGCTTTACCGCTAGATGCGCTCTTGCAAATTGCAATTGTGTAAGTGTCTATTAGCATTTGGTTCTTTGCATCTTTACAAAATGCTAGTATTTAAATATTGTCGGATTCCTTCTTGTAATCAATATTCTAGAGCTATAAAAAAAATATACTTTTTTTTATGATCAACACCTTCACAGATACTATTTCAATATAATGAGATTGAAAAATATCTGTTTGAACTTAAAACTACTTTACTTTAACTGTACTTTGTTAAGAGAAACATATTAATACAAATTAATTAATAACCTTTATTTGATATGTATATATCGGGAAACCTTTGATTAAATTCTTCGGCCACTCGACTGATCGCTTTATTACCTTTGCCCTAGCATTGAATTAGGTAAATTCGTTCGTCTTTTGACAACATTTTCAACGATTATGGTTGATTTTTATAACTGACAGTTAATGAAAATAAATAAATAACGGCAATTACCATGATAACGCAAACTTATTTTTTGGGACTTAATTTTCAACTAAAACGACCAATTTTTCGGTTTTTATCTGAAACTAAAAGAAAATTTGAAAATGTTAAAACTGAATTGGCCGTTTCGGGACATCCAAAAACTTTTATCAAGAATACATTTTTTTGTAAAATAAAAAATAAAAAAGTTTTTCCTCTTTGGAACTCGATCCGTGGACATACGGTATATATAACTAATGTTTGCAACGCGAATTCAGTCAAATAAATTTTCAAGAAAAAATCACAAATATTTGTATTTTATTTTCGACTCTTTGAACAGCAACCATAAAAAACCCACTTATGAAATGTAATAAATATCCGATTAAAGTAACCTGTATCATGAACTACCTATCACTCTCTTTAGCAATGACAAGAAGCGATAGGGATGGATAGAACACCATTGTCTTTCAAAAATTCATATTGTTAGGATATTCCATTTTAAAATTATGCTTGTTGTTGTCAATACTTTCGTTTTATTATTGCATTATATTGCTTTTAGACAATAAAAGAGCAAAACAGGTATAACATCTCATCTTTTATAGATACCAATATCGTGATTATTCAATTCGTTTATTATTGCTAAATAAAAAATAACTATCTATACTTACTTCAAATTTGGATGTATAACAAAATTGACACAATATAGGTTATATTATAATTTTGTCAATTTGACACTACGTGAAAATAGTTTTCGGTTCATATTGGAATATACCTACACGTCCAGTAAAAATTACTTTCCTGACTTATAACATAAATTATTATTACTTGACTTTTATGAAACCGGCCCTTACAATTTCAAATACTCTGAAACAACATTATACATAGTTAATAGTTTTTGCAGGTGCAGGATTTCAACCTACAACCTTTTGCTCATTAAACGTTTTTAATAACCATTAAACACTACATTTAACTATTCTTCTCTATCTACCTTCTAACGTGGACGTGGAGGTCATCATTTTTTGCAAAATTCGCGAAGAATTTTTATTGGCGCCAAGTTTTTCAACTAACCGTGTTAAGGTAAATTAGCCGTAAATGTTAATTAATTTTTAATTACGGAGGTAATTATAGGTTTACGAAGTCAATGGCTTACACGTGCATGCAGTAAAATGCAATATGTGAAAGCAGTGCTGTGTTGGCAAAGTTGCATCTTGCATTGTAGTAGGTAGTTATGGAAACGTACGAGTCAGTCAGCTATTTTACAGTGTGGAAAATTTAATTACAGATTCCAATAAATTCAAGCCGTTGCATAAAGTTGCCCGATGCAGGATGTTTCATAAAGAAGTAATTGAATACAAAATATGATGTAATGAAAATCTGAAGCTATATGTATCTTGGTGATCAACATTTAATAGTTTTCTTTGATCATAGGCTGGAACTTTTTCGGGTTTCTGGGCCATGGTCTTTTGGGTATAACACCTAACGTTTCGCCCCACAATGTGTTAGGCATCATCAGAGGTTTTGTTGGGCGAAACGTTAGGTGTTATACTTAAAATACCATGGCTTAGAAACCCGAAAAAGTTCCAGCCTATGATAAATGCCGGCCATAAAAGCCTTAGTAATTACTTAGTTTTCTTTGAGAATATTCACCAACATAATAGTTGTGTTTATATTTTCCCATGGGGTCCCGTGGCCTCGTGCCTGAGGTGTCTGGTCGCGAACCTGGGGGTACCGGATTCGATCCCGACCGACGCCAAATATTTCGAATTTTAAATGGCATAAAAGTGACCCCTGTGGTGCACTCTTCACGCCAGCAATGAGTGCCCGTGAGGTGACGCCTGGTAAGCGCCCGCACGGTACAAATATGTCATCATCATTACCGATATCTGCGATAAAGCAGATTGGCACACCCAGAAATGGGTAATATGCCGTGATGATATATTATATTTTCCCAGTCGAAATCTCAGTCAAACAGAATTATGTGTAACATCTTACAAAATATTACATCTCATACACAAAATACATTCGTTCTTTACATTCAGTTTCAGTTTTACAACATCGTACAAAAAAATCTAATGTGGTCAGCACAGTATTTTCCGTCATTTCTATGTATTTTGTACAAATCTCTTACCGAAAGTTCCTTGGAAAAGATTCTATATATCCAGTAAAATTGTAACACGAACATATACTAATTTCTACTATTTCTATACCAAAAGTTCCTTGGATAAGGTTATATAAATCCAATAAAATTATAACATGAACATACACTGACATCTGCCAATTAGAATTATTTGAAAATATCACCTGTTTCAAGATTATAGCAAATCTGACTGATTTCTGAAAATTAATCTCTTTATAATTTTTTAACTCTATATCTACTGAATATGAACGAAAATGTATAATCAAACCGTATAAACAATAAGATATTCTTCCATAGTGATAATCACATAAAATATTAAAATAATGATAATTAATTGCGTTTTTTCAAGAAAAACTTAAGAATTTCAAATGAAGGAACTTCCGGTTGACCAATGGGTCCATAAACCATAACAAAAAATAATAAAATGTACACTTTATCCTTAAAGTACTACTCAATAAATAACGATTAGGATAAAAAAAACATTTCTTTTAATAATTACTTTGTGAGATATTTTAATTTATTTCCAGGGTCACAGATGACCTCACACTATAGGTATCTTTCTCGCGCAGCTTACTACAGAAACTGGTGTGAGAAAGATAGATATAGGTTTCTTTAAAAGTCAAATGCAGCTATACAAAAAACAATTTTGAATTTTTGATACCACGAATTGCTTCAAAATTAAATGAACTTTTATTTAAATTTAAAAAAAAATGGTTTATGGACCCATTATAACCAAAATCTAATCAGTTCTTCTTATGGCTGTAAAGAAGAAGAATACGAAAGATATTTTTAGTTATCGTCGGACACACACTCACACAGACACACACATATCATCGAAAAACTAGTAAAATCGCATACTAGGGTCCCCAAAACATACCTATTCATTAAAAACTCACCACCAAATTTTTTGACCAAAGACAATACATTCCTTACCTAAAGGTGACGGAAGGTAAAAAAGAAGTGTAGGGTATCAATAGATGCAGAAGACTACAAAATAGCTATTTATGTATTAAGGGCGAAATTATATAAATTTTGGCCCGCGGTGCAAGATTGAATCGTGATCAAAGTAAAACGATGTTCAAATCAAATTTAGATTATAGTAGTCTATTTGACATACGTACGTTCTCACGGATAACAATGAAAACAAGCAAGTTAATGATAGATGTAATTATTTTAACGGGGCACGAAAAGCTCTAGGGCGAAAATGATCACTTTTTCGCCCTCGGTCGAAAAAAAGTTTCATTTCGCCCTTAAAATAATGCTATTTGTCCGACTTTTACGCCCGGATGTGCAAAAAATATTTAACTGTGTTTCTGAAAAATAATTAGGAGACGACATTTGAACAGGGCATCGAACCCGAACCTAAACCGAACCAAAACCGGAACCAAACCGTAATATTTTAGGGAACCCAAACCGAGAACCGAACCTCAGAGATATTTTTAATTGAACCTGAGTCGAAACCGAACCGAGTATTAAAATTCAGGTTCGGAGTTCAACTCCGGTTTAGGTTAATTTTTAGTTCGAAAAGTAAATACAGCCGATAATCGACGTCTTAGGCGTTTGCGTTGCTGTCTGGGCTGACTTTTCGTGAAAATTATATTCGTTCTTGTTGCGTTTTGCGTAAATTCCGGCTCTCATTTTACATTATTTCGAACCTGAACCGCGAACAAAACCACAAATTTTATTAATGCTTGAACCAGAACCGCACCCGAACCCATCTTTCAAAAAACAAATTAACCTGAACCTAAACCAAACCCAGTTTTTGGCGGGTTCGATGCTCTGCATTTGAATATTTCAAATTTAAAATTAAAATCGCTATATGTCTTCCGAAGTATCACTCTTCTGTATGTAAAAAATGTTAGATATTAAAATAAATAAATATTGTTCATAAATCTATAAATAACATTATTATTGATATTTAGAAATTTATTCTAAATGTACACATGCATTAATGCATTGTCATTAAATGACGACTTTGCTATTACCTATACTGTTATTATAATGCAAAAAACGATGAAAATAAATCAAAGCAAATTACTGTTGTAAAAAACCTTGCTACTTTTCTTTTTTTCTGTGAGAACCAATTCAATTAAATCTTGTTAGAACAAAACACTATCACCTTTTATTATTTCTTATACTACATCTCATCTAAATCAATCCTTTCTTTTTCATTATCAGATCGAAAAGTCAATTACTTTGATTCGTATACAACACCAAACTAATTTTAGTTCCCGTTCCCAGATGCGGAGTAATTACCACTGAAATTGGATTAATAAAAACAGTTTTATTGCTAATGATTCTATAAATTAAAAACTTAATATGATATCACTCTTTTCTTATTTTGGTCTTGTATATTAGTTTCTAACTGGTTATAAATTTGTCAATTAAAAATTTATGGTAATAGCTGAACCCCTAAAATTTGATAGGAAATATATTACTCAAACACGAAAATATTTTAAAGGTACATGCTTTGACAAGACCGCCCCATTAATTCTGGAACAAAAAATCTTCTAATAATTTAATAGCCCTTGAAGAAGTAAGGATTCAAATAATGTATATGATTAAGATAGTCAATTCATAATATATTTAATTTGTAATGCAACTTTTAAATTTGTAACTTAATTCAAGAACAACCAATATCAATTTTTTAATCAAAATGAGATTAGTTGAATAATCAGCGAACAGAACAAAATATTTTTTATATAAAAGAACAACCAAATTGTAACTCTCAAGGAACCTAAAACTTGAAAATTATCCATTGAACATTCATAATAAAACAAAAAATCTTATGTGATCAGCACAATACCTCTCGCCATTTCCGTTTTGTTATATAAGTATCGAATTTAACATTTCTGGTACACACAAATAATTGTTATTATATCTATTCTTTAATTCTATAAGGAATCGTCCTACTTTTCTAAAATGTTCAAGATGGTTAAAATTCATTGACTTGATTTACTTCCAAGAGCTTTCAGAAATGTCAGTAAAACTGTTGAATTTTGACATTGATATTTATCTGTCAATTACAAACATTACATTTGAATTTGATAACTGGTTTTCTTGGTTTGCAACATATTTTTCTGTATATTTTATTCTATAGCAGATTTTAAAGTGTGCTTTGTTCAACTCGAAATAGTTGACTAAGTGACATTTTAACCGCAAGGGTAGATAAAGAACTTTATTTTATTTAAATAAAAACACATTATACATTTTGGCGATTCATATTATATATAACTTCAATTGTATAAACATGAATAAAATGAAATTGTTTTCAAATTCTATAACTACTACGCTACTGAGATTTTTTAATTGTTCTTAAATAATTTAATTTATAATCGGTTTTTCTAATTTTTGCTCTTTAAAATCTGCTATAGAAAAAAATAGAATTTTACACACGACGATAAAATTAAATTATTGACTCGCAAAAAATAATTCACTCGCGAAATCGCTCGTGAATTAAACTTTCCGCTCGTCGATAAAATACAATTTTATCGTCTTGTATAAAAAATAACTATTTTCTATCTCTAAATCTATAGAGAATGTAACAAAAAATTTAGGTGCATTACATAGAGAATTTTATGTTCTTCAATATTTCTAATAACTACAATTTTCCAAGAATAATATTTAGACAATTTTTTTAAGAAACTACTACTTCCTGTTGTCCAATTATTATCAAAACCTTTTCAGCTCTTCCCATTAATGTCAGATTGAGGAATACGTAGTTAAACAGGTCTTAAGTATTATAGTTTTGGAGGAATCGTCCTTCCAACATCCAGACACATACACACACACACACACACACACACACACACACACACGTAAACACCAAATTCCTTCGGTGTATTTAAGAATTTGTCAAGATTACTATATTTTTAAGGCAAATAAGTAATCAAATCCGACTGCTCAAAGATGGTATATTTTAATGTTTTTTTTTATAGCTTATACACTAACCGGCCGGTAAGTAACGAATGAACTATGAAAGCCTGGCTATATGATAATTAATCAGTTTACCAGTTGTTTAGCGTTCACGGCTATCACACAGGCAAAAATGAATCATAAATACATCAATTAAAAATTTATGTTAATAGGCTAAACTTAAATTTGATAGGAAAAACTTATTACACAAACAAAACATAAAACTACACGCTTTGATAAGACCGCCCTAATTAATTTTAAACCAAAAAAATACTTATCATAATTCGTCGAAAGGGATATATATCATCCCTTAATATACCGCCCTTATATCTTTCCCCATAAAGATTATTTCTTCTCCCTTACTAGGTATAAACATGTCAAAGCCTGCTTTAAAATCCCTAAATTTAATCTCTGTTGTGACCTCATAATTCCTGAGATATTTTTCGGTCCGAGACGGCTTTGGCGATAACCTTTTCTTCAGTTTTTTTCAATTGTTATTAATTGCTACGCATGGTTGATCTTTTGAAAGGTTTATTTGGAATTTGTTTGATTTTATCCAAGAAGATAAAGTGATAACAAATTTTCTGATTAATTAAATCTCAGGCAGGTGTTACAAGTTAATTAAGAGATGTCGTGGGACGAAATTGCTGGGAAGAAGATGAGAGATAGGGTATGGATATGTGACTGATATGTGATATGTTTCAACACATGCAGATTTGACCAACATGTAACATGTACATGTAATAGGGTAGTTGCGAATAAAATATATGTTATTTTTTCCTATTAATTATAAAATATAAACTAATTCTAAACATATTAATGTAAAAATTATTAGAAAATATAAAACTTTTCATTCATAATTTCCATAAATAAAGTTCGCGGTGGAATTTTTGCGACGTACATTATTAATAATTATATAGTTCGACCAAGTCTGTATGACTCATACAAGCTTGTAATACTACGACAAAGCGAAGAAGTTGAATTATGTTTTAATTGTTTCATACAAATATTTACAGTATAATTCTAAAAGTGAAATAACTGATACAAAAGTATTATTTAACAGTAAGTTTATTTTATAATTATTTTATTTATTATTTGCTTTTCAAGATTTAAGATGTTTAATTTTTATATAAAAATGCCGTACAGTTTAGTCACATTCTCTTTACAATCCAATAATATTACTACCAAGTTTATATCTCTACCCATTTTTGAATTATTTCCCCAAAAGTCAATATACCCCACATTTAGATAAAAACTTCAAAATTTTCAAAAATCTAATTTTTATGTTTCTAGCTACTTCTCAATGCGCTGATTTCAAATTTTGAAACCGCAGGTCGATATCTCTTTTCGTTCTCTAGATATTTAGAATCAAAGTTTGGCTCAAAACTGCCCTTTTTTGGGTAATAACCCAAAAATGGGTCGAAATATGAATTTGGCGACAACACCATTCGATTCTACGGGCAAAATTACATAAGTACACCAGTTTTCAGAATTTTTGAACACCGCATACAATCTCTAAAGCAAAATAACTGGAAATGGCCAAAAATCGCAAAAATCTAAGGTGTACCCCTTACGATTTTTTCAGATTTTGGCCATTTTCGGGGGTTTTCAAGCTTTTATTCATAAACAATTAACCTGTTGGACAAAAATTATGAAAATTAATACACTTATGTATTTTTGTCCGTAGAATCGAATGGTGATATCGCCAAATTCATATCTAGACCCATTTTTGGGTTATTACCCAAAAAAGGGCAGATTTGAGCAAAACTTTGAACCTAAATATCTCGAGAACGAAAAGAGATATCGACCTGCGGTTTCAAAATTTGGAATCAGCGTATCTAGATACATAAAAATTAGATTTTTGAAAATTTTGAAATTTTGATATAAATGTGGGGTATATTGACTTTTGGGGCAATAATTCAAAAATGGGTAGAGATATAAACCTGGTAGTAATATTATTTGTTGTAAAGAGAATGTTACGTAAGTGTACGCATTTTTAGAGTATTTATATATGAGTATACATAATGTATATTCATGTGATAATTTTATTGGATTTATGGAATATTTTCCAATGAACTTTCTATATTGAATTTGTAAAAAAATGTATTATGTTCGTGTAACAATTTTACTGGATATATAGAATATTTTTCAATGAACTTTTGGTATGGGATTTGTACAAAATACATCAAATTAACGGAAGGTCTTGTGCTGGCCACAACAGATTTTTGTTATATGTAAATATTTTTTCGCGGTAAATATACTAAAATTTTATATTTACTGTGTCTTATTTTTTAATATTTTCAGTTTACAAAATTTATACAAAAATTCAGTATGAATTATTTTAATACTGCCTATTTCTTAGCCTTCAGGACATACTCAAGTTCGAATAATTTATGAATCCTGACCACTGAGATACCCAACCCTAACCCTCTATAAAAGATTGTAAACCCGGCATAAGTCAGTTTTTAGATCGCTTGATACAACTATACCTACGCATTTTATAACATAAAATATTAAAATTATAATAAATTCCTAACCTTTTGTTGATCGTTTTTTACTCCATTGAATAAAACGGGCTCACCTAAAACAAAAAAAATATATGAATTTTCTGAATTTAATTAATTTATAACATATGAAAAGAATCTGTACAAATTAAATTAAATACGGTGCGAAATTCGTTTCATTTTTAATTGGGCGAAATTATATTTAATTATTCGGTAATTATAATCTAAAAGAGAAAGTGGTGCATATAATTGCTTAATAAACAAATTAATTGTAACTTAAACCACACACGAACATCTACAATAAAAAATTCTGTAAATTGGAGCGATTCAAATGCTATTAGTTTTAGGGATAATTGTATTTGCTTCGGTTAATATCAATTAATATGGAAGGTGCATGAAACGAAATGTTGATTGCAGGTTCATAAAATATGATAATTATTCTTTATTATAGGTCTGAGTTTTTCTTGTTTTATTGTGTAGTGTTGATAAAAAACTAGTCCGCAATTAAATAATAACAAATTGAAAATATAAAAATTACATACTCCGCAATGGCAATTAAATTTCAAAAACCATTTTTCTCAGAATTATCAAATTGTAATTTTTTTGCCCTTCTGAAGTGTAATGGAAACTTTACAATTGTATACACAGCAAGTGTAACCTACATTTTACGCTTACTGTGTTGTAACTTGTCTAACTATGCGGTAAAATAAGCAAAATACACTGGGCATTTAGAAAATAAATCATCTTTACTATAATAAAGCTCATGTAAAAAAGTACTACCTACTTAAGTTATTTTTTTACTTTAACATTTCCTATATTTAAAATTAATTTATATAAACCAAACTCACGGTAGCGACATCTGTCATTATTGTAAAAATCCGCCGTTACCGACATAGTCACCGATCGATATACCTGTCAAATACGCGAGCATTGCTGAAATGTCAAATATCGACACCTACCTATTATTTATTACGAAGAAAACATGAGCAAATAAATATATTATCAGTCATAAACAACGTCTATTATTACAGATATTTTTTTGCTAGAAGAAGTACTCTAATGAAGGCAAGTAAAATCAAATTTGGAAATTGACAACCCCAGTATTTTAAACTAACCCTTTTCAGAAGTACAATCTATCTCATTGAAAAAAGTGATTTTCATTATCGTCGTCCAAAAAATTTGGTACAATTCTTGTGCGTGAAGTATTTTACAGCGCTCCAGCTAATAAGGCACTCGCCTTAAGGGCTCGTGCCTTAAACAAAGCTGTCGCGCTGTAAAATACAACTTACACGCACTCGAATGTAAATAACTATTTCACTAATATTTATTTATGTATATTTTCACTTTCCAAAGGTGGATTTATGCAGCCATTTTCATTTACATTTAATTTAATTTAATTTTCATTTAATGGATAAATGTATGTAAACCAATGTAGCCATGCATACACCATTTTCATTTAAGCTTTCATTTATCTCTCATTCTCATTTATTTTGAAAGATGGCCAACTTTTATCTAATAAATGAAAATTATAAATGGCGCATGCGTATACGTCATGACAGCGACGAAAATTTGAGTTGATCAGCTGGTTGTAGAGATGCACTCGATTTCGAGCTTTGGCCCGGCCCGGCCCGAAGCCCGCCTCGATTTCGAGTCGATCATCGAGCCGGGCCGAAGATATTTTTTATCGGGCTAATCATTTTCAAAAATCGAGGCGAGTCGGACTTTTGATTTTGGGCCGGCCCGAAAAATCTTATAATTCAATCAAATGCACAATTTCCTTAATATTTTAATGAAAATGAATGAAGTTAAAAAGGAACAAAATGATTTAATAACAACAAACTTCACATATTAATAAATAAAAATGTATTATTTTACTTCAAGAATTCAAGCATAATAATTATATTGTGATGTTGCTATTATTATTGTTATTATACCATAATGATTTCTTGTCCTATTTTGAGCAGAAACAAAGTTAGAAAAAAATCCTTATGTAAATTAATTTTTTTTATATATAAGATTTGTGAAAAAGTTGTTTAAATTTTCGAACGGCTTTGGTAAACAAAGTGTTAAATACACGTAGGTCTGTAATTTTTATAACAAACTTACACTAGAAGGGTCTCTTTTTTAACTACTTATGTTAACTATTGTTAAAAGTTATAAGAATGTAGAGGTTTTTTATAAGTTTGACGCGAAAAAAGTTAAACATTTCGCTTTAACATATAAATCAACATTAGGAATGCCGGATACACCCAATTTCGAGCTTTGGCCCGGCCCAGCCCGAAGCCCGGCCCGATTTCGAGTCAATTTTCGAGCCGGGCTAGCTAATTTTTTTGTCGAGTCGGTCTTCGAGTCGGGCCGGTAATTTTTATTTTCGGGCCGAGTCGATACAAACCTCAAAGCCCGGCCCGGCCCGGCACGAATGCATCTCTAGCTGGTTGTCTCCATTATCGTTTCTTTTTACGGTTTTTTATTGCAATTAACACGTTTAAAACTAAACTCATAACTTCTTTGCTGTCACTATTGTTGAACATTTTTATTAATAAATTTTATTCCAATGAAAGTGGGGTTATGACGTTTATCATCTGTTAGAGTATTTTTATATGTGCGCATGCGTTCATTTTCATTTATTTTTGTCGTATATTTTTGTATGAATAGGCATATTTAAAAATTATAAATGAGAATTAAATGAAAATTAAATTAAGAAATATGAAAATGGCTGCATAAATCCGCCTTAACCTAAGATAGTTAAATTTTGACTATTGATTTATTTATTAATTATAGGTTCTTGATGGCTTTGTGTAGTGTAAATGTAAATTTCTTATTATGTAAATTGTTAAATATCATTGACAACATGTAAATTGCGTTTTTATATATTTCTTATCTGAATTCCGCAGTGTAATAAAAAATTCGACAAGAACTAATTTTTATGCGTGACAGACTTTTAATTAAATTTCCGATAAAAATTAATACGAATTCGCCACGCAATTAACCCAATATTATTATTATTATGTAAAAAATCAAATTGTTTAACTTTTACGACATAATTTTTTTATTGGATTTTATATTTAGCAATTAAACTGGCACTAGACCACACGCGAGACATCCACAACTTCTGTCACATCGGCGATAGCGTTTGTCTTTCTTTTAATCCACAGCCACCTTTATAATCTCTCGGTTTATTGCCAATTAAACAAACTGCCATGGAGTTCTATCTCACGATATAAAATCGAGAATGCGTCATATGATAAATCATTAAATGTTTAAATATTTCGTAAGGCTAATTAAAAATATTAATAACAAATTTCGGTTTGATGGTCGTCCAAGCCATCTAGTTTGTCAACAAGCCGATTAGAATTTCTCTTCTCATAATTTAATAAAATTTATCAGCCAATCAAGATTTCTCAATTATAAACGAGAGTGAGGTATCAGAGATGGCTCATCATGATGTAGCGACGTTTTAATATGGTCTTTATTTTATCTTTAGACCATTTCGTCCCAAACAAAGAGACACGGTATAGTTTGTGTCAAGATAAATGCACATTGACTTTTCTGCTCAACTCAGCATGAATTTGCTTAAGCGATCTGCAAGTGTAGGAAAATAATAAAGTATTCACAATTTTTTCCTATTACCAAATTTAAAACAGTTGGCACAAAAATATGGTATGTATTAACATTCATAATAAAGTTACTACAATTTATTATTCAACATGTTTATATTTTTACATCCCGCTACCCTTGGTAAGGGAGGTATAGGGATCGTGCTAAAAATCAAATATCGAGATTTTGGTAACCACGTTTTAAGGTCCCTAGAATCCAATTTTAACATGTTCACGATGATGTCTGTATGTATGTATGTATGTATGTATGTATGTATGTATGTGTGTGTGTGTGTATGTGTGTGTGTATGTGTATGGATTTTGTTAACTCTCTAACTTAAATTCTGAAACCTTGTATTTCTATCCTATTCTAATATGGAAAGACACCATTAGATTTTGGTGTAAATCGGATAACAGGAAATGGTACTTTACCTGAAGCTCATAATGGTTTTTCTTCAAAAAGTACCATTAAATCCCATTTTTCGCATTTTTTGTCATTATGGAAATTAAATACTATTGAATTTTCTACAGGAATACATTAATACTTTTTCTATATATTTTACAGATAAATTTAAAAATCAATTTTTTAAAAAAAATCCCGAAGCCTAAGATAAACACAATTCCTTTGTTACACAGTTCATATTTCAAATAAATGCAACTACAGGTGAATGTCACTGTCAAAACACTAATCACTTCATATTAATATTAGTGACATTTTAAAAGGAAAATATTGAATAAAGCAATAGTTATATGCAATGGAACAGTTTGTAGCATTAGTAAATACGGAGGTATGAATTTAAATTAATAAAAATTAAATAGCGGGAGGTTTTGTGTTGGCCATATATTTTACAAATACTAAAAACATATATATATATATAGATATTAACAATCAACATTAATGCTTTCGTCACATTTTTTTACATTTTACCAATATTAAAAATTCTGATGTAAAATGTTAACAGGCGGAAGTAGTTTGTTTTAGTACGTTCTGTAAACTTCCCGGCGGATAATATCTGCTTCAAATTCACTGACCATTCGTAATTTACTCGCGTCATACCTATGTTTTCTTGGTGTAACACCGTTGTTAACAATTCGGCGTACAGTGTAATAATTCACTTTTGTTAATTCTGCCGTTTTCTCGATACTTCCACTTCCAACAACAAATTTTTTTAAGAAATTACACACCATTAAAATAATTTGTTTTGCGTCGTCCTATAAATGTTTTTTACTAACATGTTCTCCTTCTTCACTTCAAATATAAAAATTATCTTCATCTGAAGACTCACTTCATGGATGCCATATTTTACTTTAGTTGTTTATAAATGAACACTTGAAACTTGAATAACGTGAAACAAAGTTTTGAGAAATTTTTATTGACGAAATAAAATTTTAACTGTATATTTCCAAGTTTTTCTGTAAATATGGTAATCCTCTCCTGTCATGTCAAAGTAAGGATATATCCCGGGGTGATGCGCTAACCGAGCTTAAATAGTCGAAGTGAATGTGCATTTATCTTGAATCTTGACACAATATATACGCGATAACTAAGCATGTCGCACAAATGAGAACGGAGATCCGTGTTCGATTCAATTATTCGAATTTGAAATGGCACAAAAGTGACCCATATGGTGCATTCTCCACGTCAGCAATGAGTGCCCGTGAAGATAGAATAGATATATGATATAAACCTACTATAATATGTATAAATTTTATTCAAATTAATTTTATCGTCTTCATTGTGATGAGCCACTTCAATCTTATTTTCTTTTGGTTCAGTTTCAAACACTGAATTTTCTCACAGAAACGTCTAGTTCCTTAACGTTATCATTTGCATCAGCTACGTCACCAACCCACGGTTGCCACATGATTTTTACCTCTCGCTAAGAGAGGTATTGAAATCATGCTAAAAATCGCATATCCAGATTTTAGTGGATAAGCACGTTTTAAGGTTCCTATAATTCGATTATAACATTTTTACGATGATGTCCGTATGTATGTGTTTGTGTATGTATGTGTGTGTATGTGTGCATGTTGGAACCACGCTTTCTCAAATACTATAAGACTTAAAAAATATTTAACTGCAGTTTCCTCAATCTGACATTCCTGGGAAGAGCTGATTAGATTTTGGTAACAATTTGACAAATTCAAATGTTTGTAACTAGTGTTTCACAAGAGTCTTGCATTTTTCTTGTTCTTGTCTTGTTCTTGCATAAAATGCAAGACAAGAACAAGACAAGAGTTATATAGTTCGTTGCAAGACAAGATAAGAATCTGCGTTGCAAGAAAAGTGCAAGAATAGCAAGATATTTTAGTATTTTCTTGCATTCTTGCACTCTTGCAATATTATATTATAATTCAATATATCAACATTTTATTATAGATTTTAAGGCTAAACTGACATTAATCAGAAAAGCTAAAAAGGTTTTGGTAACAATTGACAACCGAAAGTAGTAGATTCTTAAAAAATCTAAATATTATATTTTGAAGTATTATATTATAGTACAAAAAATAATAAAGAGCATTAAGTACTCAATCTGATTTAAATTTTCTTTATCTTATATAGATTTAGAGATAAAAAATCTGATATGGCCAGCACATGACATCCCGCTAATTCGATGTTTAAAATTGCAATGAACTTGGAGTTAAATATCACTTTATCGTTTGTAAACAAAATCTAATTTGTTGTTCCAATAAATAAAAGTCTTTGAGAAGTTTTTTTTATCATATTTTAATATATTTTTTCAAGGAAATCAGTTAAGAGCTTCAAGTACCACTTTAGGTTTACTAATATTAACAAGAATTTAATATGTCGGTCTCATTAATATAAAAGTGTTAAATACAAGATTTGAAAAGTCTTCAATTATAGCATAATACATTTTTTCACGATAATCTCTTCACAGCTTCAAGTAAAATATCACTTCCGATTTAAATATGTTGTTCCTATTGACATGAAATTGCAAGACAAGAAATATGCAAGAGTCTTGCAAGCAAGACAAGATTTTTGCTTGCAAGAATAACACAAGACAAGAGTTATTTAAATTTCTTGTCTTGTTTTGCAAGACAAGACAAGAAATAGCCTAGCAAGACAAGAAATCTTGTCTTGTGAAACACTTTTTATAACATAGTTTGTAAATGACAGATGTCAGTGACAAAAATCAACAGTTTTAATGATACTCTCAAAGCTTATTCTGGTAAGTACATTTAATCTTCCTTATTGTTTTATTAATTAAATATTTAAAATTATAGGTAAAATGCATACATCAGAAATACCGCCAATCTTATTAATGAATTGGAAGAATCTCTGACATTTAGGAACTTCCTTATACAATGAAAAATAGATATAATTAGAATTATATGTGTGCAGAATATATGTTAAATACAATAAAAAACAATATTTTGGTAAGGTTCTGTAATGTTTACGTTATAAAACGACGGTTCGATAGCGAAATACAATACAATACTTATATAACATAAAATAGAAATGGTGAGAAGTATTGTGCTGGCCACTGTTTAAGCTGTTAATGGCGATCCTTTGGGTTTGGATGAGACAGAGTAAAATCTTTGAGAAAGGCAAAACTTTTTTCGGTCCCCTTGTATAATATTTTCTTTCCTTTACAGTCACGACTATTAATGTCAATGAGTGCCCGTGAGGTGACGCCTGGTAAGCGTCCGCTTAGTACAAATACGAACATGTCATCACCATTACCGATATCTGTGTAGGAAGCAGTTCGCACACTCAGCAACGGCTAATATGATTTGAATAAATCTTATCATAATAATCTTCCTCATGTTATCTGTGTACACTTGCGCATCTGCAGGCGTTGACAGATGCGCAAAGAAATGACAGTTCTTGGCCGAGGGTTATTTATACTCGTCCTAAACAAATCCCTGGCGGTCCGGCTCAAAACCCATAAATTACAACTGAACTACACCAAACGAACACTCTCTTATCTTTAGTAGACGCGACGTGTCCTGATAACGCCACGACCACGATACGATACGGAGAACACGACATACTTTGGGAAGGGAATGTTCTCGTGTGTCATAATATTGAGTCTGCGATTTGTAAGACTATAAAATAAACAGAAAAAATGAGCCAACATTGTATTGGGATATGTAAATAAGAATGCGAACCTGGTTGCGAAATTTAAAACTCAAACAACAGAACAATTTTATTCTATTCGTATGCTTTTACATAATCATGCACAGTTTATATGGAGGAAAATAGAAAATAGAACTAATATTTACAATTAATTAATCACTTATAAACTAATATTTATTGTAAAACACTAAAACTGGGCCTAAGAAAAAGCTAAACTGTGAACATAACCTAACAATTCCTAACTAAAGTATTTAAAATGAAAAATAAAATGAATTTACTGCTGCAAATAACAAAACAGAAAACAAGGAAATATACTCTACCTAAAATAATAATAAACACTGAAAGAAAGGTCAGAATACAAGAAGAATCAGAGAAAAACTACTGACAACAATGATACGCTTATGGAAGTTAAAACAAGTGCTCCCTTGTTGAAGGTTTAACGTTGGTGCACAACGCCATCTCTACGTAGTGAAATATTCCAATGATGCATTTCATTTTATTTTTATTACTTTTAACTTCCCCAATTTGAGTGTAGTCTGTCTTAACTTTAGTGAACTGGCTTTTGCTGGCTTTAGAGCAGGCAATTTCTTAAGAAAGTTATAAGGGTTGAAAGAGAACCGTATTCGAATTTTCCAATATATTACTTTACGCGTGTATTATCAATCTCATTAGGGTTATGGGTTATGGTTCACACTATTCGAGACATACTGGTGAAACAGAAAAAAGTAAGTGAAATGGTCAGAACTCGTCGAGAGGAACAATATTTTTTAGTAACATTTTTTTGAATTATCATTTTTTAAAGTATTTTTGGCAGGTAATGAATTTTTTTACATAACTTTTTTTTTAACACGATATCTAGAAGGTTTAAAAAAAAGTTACTAAGAAATATTGTTGCTCCTCGACGAGTTCTATCACTAGTTAAATTTAATGTACCTATTTCTTTTACACCCTGTAAATAATAACATAAAACTTAAATTTAACAAAATTGGCACGCTCAGAAATAGGTAATAAGCCTTGGTGATGTATTATACAGGGTGTTGTGTAAGTAAGTATACAACGCTTAACGTATGGTAGGACTGACCCCATAAATAGTAAATCTGGTAATAATTTTCGTTTAACATGCTTCCTACAAGAACTGGAAGCCTTTAAAACTACCTACTCATACTCACCTCATAGTTCAAAATTTTGTAAAATAGTGAAAATCAATGTGTTCTCTGGAAAAACTATTGATTGTCAAAACTGACGTTAAATGTTTTTTTGCATAGACGTACAATTTATATTGTTTTTATTTTCTTTTCTGATATTCTCAAAATGACATTTACCTTCACCAATTAAGCATATGGTTTATGGCGGGACATTACAAAATAGTCGTGCTGCTGCAAGACGATACAGAGAGTTATTTCCAAATATACGTCAATGATCTTATATGTCATTTGTGACATTTTTTTTCTAAAGAACACATTGGCTGGTAGTGCGAGCTCGGTTTTAACTACAACGCTGTTTTAAGAAATGTCAAATTTCATTATTTAATAACAAAAATAAATAATATCAAATTTATCAAAATATGATTTTTAAGCAGAACATAGATTGTATTCAAATAAATATTTTTTTAAAAAATCATTTTTTAAACATAAGGATGAAATTAAATATTGAAATTTGAATTTGACATTTCTTAAAACAGCGTTTTAGTTAAAATCGTGCTCGCACTACCAGCCAGTGATTTTTACTTTTTTACAAAATTTTGAACTATGACGTGACTGGTCAGTTTAAAGGCCTCTAATAGGGGTTTCCATCATTATCAAAATAATGACAAATAACACTAGTACACTATTATTGCAATACATTCATGAAAACACTAACTAAATTTTTAAATATGTTTCCATTTTTTTTTTTAATTGCATGAAAACATTTTACTACGTTTGAAACGCTGCCAAATTTGTGACGTAAAGGCCCGGAACGGTTTTACAGTTTAGTAGTAATAGATGGCAGCACATTCAAATTGTAACATTACATTTAAAAGTATTTGAGGTGAATAGTTATTTTAAACTAATTAAAATTGTAAATACAATTATTATTGTTTATCTTATCGTATATTAGTGAAGCATTTTCCATATTTTATAGACTTTTGTATCTCGTCCATCTATTGAGCGTTAGCAGAAAATCGGCGGGAGCGAACGCAATCATTGTGGCGGTAAAAATTAGCCGTTTAAACGAGATATGGAAAATACTGTTTTTATTTTTACACGAAACCTGTTACAATAAAAATGTTTTCTTTATTCTAATATATATAACTTTTCATGAAGAATAACACATAAAAAATTGAAAATTAGTGGAAATCCCTATTCTTGTAGAATGCATATATACAAAAATTATTACCAGATTTACTACCTACCATGGGTTAAGCGTTGTACACTTACCATAACACTGTATTTGGAGACAATGGCAATTGGCAATTTCATATTAGTTTGTTTAGATTTTGGTTGATGAAGTCATGGAAATTTTGAGTCTGGATTTAAGATTTTAGTCGATATAGTATTTAAAACAGACTTGCATAATTTCCATTATCTTCTATTTGCTGCTAAAACAAGCAACAAACGCAAACCATCTTTCATTCTCCAACACTAACACTAGCATCTGTCTTTGTGCACTAAGTTTTGTTCTTTTTGTCCCGTATTAATTTAATTCGTTAGTACCAGCAGCTAGGCAATAGTATGAGTATGAAACAATCAGTGTTATTGTTGAGTGGATCGCGTATTATTTACATTGTGATTAAGAATGGCTAGTGGCGCTGCCGTTGCGTTGACGGATGACGACACTGCGACAAGTGTACAGTTCATGTGTGTGATGTTGTGCATGCACATGTGGGATTCGAGCCGGCCACCTGCAAATCTCCCGAGGACAAGTGGATTCCAGGGCCGGACCACACACATTTCATAAACACCATCAATTTTTTTGCGATCATAATCTTTATGAAGAGCAAATCAAAAAGAGATAATAAAAATCTGATGTGGCCAGCATATTACGTTCCGTCAGTTCTATGTATTTTGTACAAATCCCATACCATAAGTTCCTTGGAAAAAATTGTATACCGTATTTTTTAAAGCGACACGAAATGTTTCATTTTAAATGTGTTTCACGGTTTCACGTTAAAAAATAAAATACTCACGGTATATTCAGTAAAATTGTAACACGAGCATATACTATTTTCTACAAAATCCATACCGAAAGTTCCTTGAAAAAGATACTATAGCATAAATCCAATAAAATTATAACACTAACATACACTATGTAAATTGCACTTAACACTGACATGTTATTTGCATTATAGCAAAGCTGGCTGATTTATGAAAGTTAATCTTTTTATAATTCTTGAACTCTATACCTATTAAATATGAAGGAAAATGTATAATGAAACCGTATAGACACTAAGATATTCTCCCATATTGATAATCACATAAAATGTTAAAAAAAATGATATTTAACATCGTAAAAACCAGGGCTTCGAACCCGAACCTGAACCGAACCAAAACCGGAACCAAACCGTAACATTTTAGGGAACCCAAACCGAGAACCGAACCACAGATATACTTTTAATTGAACCTGAGTCGAAACCGAACCGTGTATTAAAATTCAGGTTAGGTTTTCAACTCCGGTTCAGGTTAATTTTTAGTTCGAAAAGTAAATACAGCTGATAATCGACGTCTTAGGCGTCTGCGTTGTTATCTGGGCTGACTTTTCGTGAAAATTGTGTTCGTTTCTTGTTGCGTTTTGCGTAAATTCCGGCTCTCATTTTACATTATTTCGAACCTGAACCGCGAACAAAACCGCAAATTTTATTAATGCTTGAACCCGAACCGCACCCGAACCCATCTTTCAAAAAACAAATTAACCTGAACCTAAACCGAACCCAGTTATTGGCGGGTTCGATGTCCTGGTAAAAACAACATGTGCTCATTCATTAAAAACTCATCACCGATTTTTTTGACCACAGGTGACGGAAGGTAAAAACATCAAACCTTTCATTGATCAAACAAGATTAAATATGGATAAATTAATTTCCTTGACTGTGGTATAAATTAATTGTTAAGAAATAGTTACTCGAAATCTCAGTGGTACAGATTTATTCGTATAAAATCGATATTTCAATATACACTTAGATCTTCATCAGGGGCCTGTTTCACCAAACTTTGCACTTTCAACTTCTCATTTACAAATTTTGTGACATCACAATTTTCTTCATCATACATGTTTATTACAAAATTTATAATTATTATAAAAACGAGAAATAAATTTGTAACGATGATAAACCATAATTCCATATTATTGCATACTTTATTTGTAAAAATAATAATCAGAAAAAATTGAATTTTTGTATTTATCTATGCATTTTTCCGGAAAATTAAATATATATATATATATATATATACATTTTAATGTTGAACCCGACAGAGTCAATTTTTCTGACTATACTCCGTCTCACTAAATCCCAGAGGATCGCAATAAACAGCTTAAACACCCGTATACTATAAAAGTACAAAGAACCGTTCAGTGCGGTGTATCGTAAATTGCCTTAGGTTTGTCACTACACTTGCAATTCTCATGGTTGGATAAAAGGAAAAATTTAAATATCTTATCACTATGAGATAATACACTTATGTAATTCATAATCTTACCAAAAGATGCAAAGATACCTACTTATTACAAAAATAAAATAAATATATCATCACGGCATTTTACCCATTACTGGGTGTGCCATTATCTACAATACATGTAGACGTCGGTAATGATGACGATAAATTTTTACCGTGTGGGCGCTTACCAGACGACACCTCACGGGCACTCATAGCTGGTGTGGAGAGTGTACCACAGGGATCACTTTTGTGCGATTAAAAGTCTGACCTGGCCGGGATCGAACCCGGGTCACCAGATTGGCAACCGGACACTATACGCACACGGTTACGCGACCCCATGTATATATAGTTCCAATTTTTGATTTAGTGCCCCGGTTCGTAGTTATTGGAGTTCTGCCAAATAAAGGTAAATCCTAAAAGGTAAATTTGAAAGAAAAAAATTTTTCAATAGTCTTTAAAATAATGGAGTTATGACGATTTTTCGAAAAACAAAAGAACTCCAATAATTACGAACCGGGGCACCAAATCAAAAATTGGAACTAAGAAAAGTTGTTTGTTTTAATGAGTTCTAACTACCATTTTCGGGTGTAACGACTTAGTATTAACACCCTGTATATATTACAAAAATAAGGATTATTATTGTCGTATTAATATGGATTGAACTAAAGTAAATTAGCTTGGATTAACGTAGACAGATTTCAGTGTCAATTATACTAACGACATATTATAATTTCGATATATTTAAGAAAATGGTAAAAATTTCCAAACTAAATTAGCAGCTAAATCAGATTAAATTTTCCCCTACTTACCCCATATAAACTTATAAGAAAAACATAATTTTGATACGATTTCTCTACTAGCAAAGTTCACATTATTTTTTTATATATATATAAAAAAAAAACATGAGGGAACCGTGGGCTTCAAATGATGGTGACGTAGCTGGTGCAAATGATAATGTTAATGAACTGGACATTTCTGTGGGAAAATTCAATGTTTGAAACTGAATCAAAAGAGTATACATCACAATGAAGTCGATGAAATTAATAAGTGTTTAGTTTCATAAAATTTTTGTTATGAAAGTTCAACTCTGTGTATAGCAGGGACAGTACTCACAGTCTTATTTATAAAGGGCGCAAATTTGGGGTTCTTTGTCAACTTAATATACATCTTTTAAATTATCTACTAATGAATGAGGCAATGAAGTGTCCCTTTTTGGACACTTTTTGTTGCTCGTGTATTGACTTATTTCCTTTGTATCCCTAAGTCCCACCCTGTCGGCTACGTCAGTGATCGACGTTCGGCGCCGGGCATATCGGCGGCGGTCACGCGTGACCTGCGACCTGACCTACGACCTCTCCCAACCACACATTCCTCGGGCTATCCGGGACAACAGGCATGGACCCGACTCACTCCATCGTGACTCACAACACAACGCAAATACCACCACTAGCAATACAGGCCAGGTAATCACACAGGAGGTAAACACATAATAGCAGATAAGAGGATAAAACCATTTGTCTAGCAAATATTTTCAACAGAGAAATATTAAGTTGTTTTGAAGGAGATGTTATGACTTGAAATATAACGGTTTGGTGACAGATCTGCGTAGTCAAATTTGTAAACAAATTAAAATTAACATGTTTTTTTATGATATAATTTTAGTTACGCACAACAAGACATACTGATAAAAGATGAGTAGACCTACTGATTTGTAAAAATCTACATATATACGAGTACTTTCTTAGATTGTTTCTCTCATAAGCAGATGCGTCGTTAGGCTATTTCTGAGGGGGGCTTGTATCCCCCCCCCCTTAATTTTGCACCCCCCAGTTTTTAATTTAACTAAAATAATAAAATCATTCTGATTTTTTTACTATTTTTTATGCACTTATTTATCTATATCCATTACCACTGAATTTTGACGGTCATTATGGCCGTCTCAAATGTCACTAAAATTATTATTAAATATTAATTTGAATATTTAAATTTTGAAGTATTGTACCCATATATACCGTGAATATTTTTTAACGTGAAACATTGGGTTTGTCATATCCCTTGATATTTGATTGACAGCAATGTATTTGCCCGTTCCATATAAAATGAAACATAGGGAACGAATCTGACAAAAGCATTCTATTTAAATATTGTAAGAAATGTAGCGGAGTCAGCAAACCACTCGAGAGTACTAAACATATTCCACAAGGTGCACACAGCATTTTTTCTGCATCTAAATTTAATTTTTAGAAAACAGGTATAATCATTAAACAAAATTAACCTCTAATGACATCTTGTCAATATGACAGACAACCGTTGAATTTTCCTATAAGTTATGATTTGATATTTGATTGACAGCAATGTATTTGTCTGTCTCATTTAAAATGACACATATGGAATGAATTTGACAGAAGCATTATATTTAAATATTGTAAGAAATTTAGCCGAGTCAGAAAACTACTCGGGCACAAGGTGCACACTATATTTTTTCTACAACTAATTTTAATTTAGTATGTAGGTATAATTATTTAAACAAAATTAACCTCTATTGACGTCTTATCAAATGTTAAATTCGTTCCCTATCTGTTCCCTATGTTTCATTTTAAATGGAACGGGCAAATACATTGCTGTCAATCAAATATCAATTCGTAACCATGGATATGACAAACCCAATGTTTCACGTTAAAAAATACTCACGGTATATGTACTTTTAATAAACTAAAAACACATTTTGCACATCTAAACTTCATTGACAGAGACCAAGGAGGATTAAGGACACCGACACTATCCTTTATTAAAATCATTTTTAATTATTTCGTTCTAAAAGTGCGCCATGTTGCACCCACCCTGTTAAAAATTCCTAGTAACGCGGTAACGCCTATGCTCATAAGAAGGGTCTCGGGAGAAAACCATGTCACGCGCCCCTTATTTTGAGTAAAACGAATTTTTAACTAATAAATAATATTTTTATGCAGCATTTATTAAACACCGTTTACGGAATTGTAGTTAGAAGGTAAGCAGAGAAATGCTGCTAACTGATATTAATTGTTTTCCATCGGTTGAAATATGGATATTCACGATTTTCTACAGAAAGGGAATATATTTTAAAATGCATAATACTCACAACATATATCTTTTTCTCCACTATGTAACAACCTTCAGATCGTACTCAGCTACACAACATGTCATAAAAATCTAAATTTCGACTTTTTGTGATATCCAAGGTTTTCTCCAGAGACCTTTCATATACAGGGTGTTATGTAAAGTGTACAATGCTTAATCCATGGTAGAACTGACCCTATAGATAGTAAATCAAGCAATAATTTTTGTTTAACATGCTTTCTACAAGTACTGGATGCTTTTAAAACAGACCAATCACGTAACAGTTAAAAATTTTATAAAAAATTAAAAATCAATGTCTTCTCTGGAAAAAATATTGATTGTCAAAATTGACGTTAAACGTTTTTTGCTGAAGATGAATATGCGTTATGTATGCATGTATGTTTTCTGGATATTTCAACAATAAAAATTATTTTGAATTATTTTATACTCATCTATTTTATGTATTTGTTAGTCTAATTATTTATATTCATTGCTATAAACATATAGTTTTTCGTTATGAAAATCTGAAATATCCCAATGATATATGTCATTTGTAACAGGTGTGAACATTTTCAGAGAACACATTCATTTTTACTTTTTAAAAAAAATTTGAACTGTGACATGATTGGTCAGTTTTAAAGGCGTCCAGGTCCACACTTACATAACATCCTGTATGTATAAATAAAGTATGGAAGTTTTCTCACAACTAGTAACTGTTTTCTGAAAGTCTTTAAGCCATTGGTAAATAATTTTTTCTTCTTTTCCAAATGGAAACAAGAAGTGGGTACAATAAATTATCGGTAGGACTTAAATTTAACGAAAATTTAATAAATAAATAAACTAAACCATACTATCTTTAGTTACAATTATTAAATTTAAGTAAAACTAAATTTAGGAAGTAAATTAAACTATATAAACATGAATTCTGTACTGGTCATTGAATATTACTCTCAAAATTTCGAAACGTACTTCTTTTGTTAACATGTAGTTAGACTTTAACTATAAGCTGCAACTGACTATAAATAAACTAAACTGAAATGTACGAAATAAGTAAACTAAATTGTATAATCAGGACTTGCAATCAATGCCAAAAATCAAAAGTTCTTGTGATTCTAATCACTTCACAAAATAAATGTTAAAACAGAAAATTAGGAGTATGTCACAAAGTTTCCTCAAAACGAACCCAGATTTATTTTTCTTTAAAAACAAATTTCAGGTACGGATAAAAAAATGCTCCATGTGGACTAAGCAAATAATGCAATATATAAAATTTAGAATATTATTGATTATAATACTTAATATAAAAAATATTAGTTAAACAGCTATTTCTGAATCAAATCTAACCATTTATTTGAGTGTACCACGCAAAAAATACAGTCTTTCAACAAATGTACACTATAGCAAATAAAGATAGTTTTACAATGGGTAAAACGCTTTTAATTTCAGCAATATCTTCGTGCACTTGCAACCCCTGAAGCGCTGAAACTCTACTTAAATATTCATCCACGGCCACATTGCTGAACAGTTCTAACTTCACTTCCATTAAAAATAAACAAAAAAATCATTATTTTTTAAATTTGAATCGCGTCTTTACCTACCGCTACCCTAGGTAAGGGAGGTATAGGGATCGTGCTAAAAATCGCATATAGAGATTATAGTGAATACGCACTTTTGATGTCCCCAGAATTCGATTTTAACATTTTCACAATAGTGTGTGTGTGTTTAAACAAATGTCACTGTCAGGAAGTAATTACATTAAAATTAATAATGAAACCGTGTTAAGAAGATTGTATCGATTCTAATGAAATTAAGGTTTGTAAAAATAATATATTTTCCATCATACATTAATATTAGATGTACAGGATGATTCGATATAAATTTGATACATTTTCAGCACTAAAAATCAAACAGCTGTGAGAAATGGATCATGTAAAGCAATAGATATATACAAAGGAATTTAATATAGTTTTCAGTATTAGTAAATAATATGTAGGTATGTATTTAAATTAATAAAAATTAAATAGCGGGAGGTATTGTGTTGACCACATCAGATTTTTTTGTTTTTATTGATAAACCCTGATTTATATCATTTACATTTACAAGCAGGAGAAGTTGAAAAAGAATCTATATTGAGATTAAAGAATTGTAAATCCTATTACTTTATTTAAAGTTTATAATATCTATTTCAGAAAGTAAATGCCATTCTTATATTTTTGTAATAAAAATGATATTATTGTTTCATAAATATACTGTTCTTTAAAAAGATTATTTAGTTTTTTATATATACACTAAACTTTAGTACAAGTGGGGCTACATATAAAATTTTATCACATTGTTTTGAATCATACAAAGTAATTAAATAAAAGAAATGATGCATTTTATATTTACTTTAATAATTATCTCGTTTACAAAGTTGCTCATATAAAGATAACTGAAGCCTGTTCGTAATAAAATATATGTTATTTACAAAAGTTATAAACTATTTGTGATAATGTATCTAATTATTATTTTATTACTTAGCATCTTCCTAATAAAATATCAATAATTAATTAATTTAAGATACATATTGGTGCCAAGTTAAAAAGAAATAATCCATGCTATGTACAGAAGTATTGCAGAATAAGAAAAATTTTTATTATAAAATATACTTATATAGTTAAGATTTTTAAAGACTTGGAAAGGAATCAAAACAATACAACAAGTGAAGCATTTCAAGTGGCTATTCTTAATTGCAATTTACATACATCCAAAGCAATGAAACTGTAATCAAGTTTAACCACATAAAATTTAACGACTTGCATTATTACTGCAACTATTATTAACCAAACTGTGCAATTATTCTCTTAAACCAAGTTATTACTAATTACTGAAACAACCCAAACAACAAACAATCGAAAAAATCTCACCACCACCTACCACGATGCAGTGATTGAGACAAATCTCCTGCAACAATTGCCCGAAAATGCAGCCGTCAAAACATAAGCTACCTGGCTTTTCCCGGCTTTTGATTGGCGCGTCTCCCTTAAGCTCCGCCTTTCCCAGCCTGGCGCCTTCTACGATTGGTGCCCCTCCACATGCCGGGGTTATATAAGCCTCCACGCAGGGAATTTTGAACTATTTCACGTCTAGCGTGTGTTGAGTGTTTGTCTGGTGTTGAAAGTTAAGTGTTACTGATCATCATGAAAGCCGTAGTTTGTGCAAACGGTACCGCAGTTTCTGGAGTATCCAGTGGACGCGTATCGAGGAGAAGAGACGTCGAGAATGAAGAAATACAGATGTATTTGAGCAAATTGAAGGATTTAGTTCCTTTTATGCCCAAGAATAGAAGATTGAGCAAATTGGAAGTTATACAGTATGTTATTGACTATATTTGCGATCTTCAAAGTGCGTTGGAGACACATCCAGCTGTCAGTGCTTTTGATGCTGCTGCTGCATTGAACCAAAAGGCGTCGCAAGGAGCTGTTAGCCCAAGACAACCCTTAGGAGTTCTAACAAGTCCTAACACGATATTAACACCCTCCGAAGCACCTGTACATCAACCCAGCACGGTAGGTTTCAAAACCAATGATTTTCAAAAACTATAGAAATACCCAAGTCTAATTTTTTCATGAATATTTTATTGGTCTATTCCATAACATGAATTAGTATGTATCGAGGGATATTCTAGCACCAATATTTTTTCTTGTAATTTTTATGAAATATTAATAAAATAGGTACCTTTTGTCAATTTAGTAATATCAAAATGATGCCAACTATTTTCCTGGTATTACCAACAAACATATGAGGAATTTCTGTATTTCCCTAAATACTATCGCCATTTATTCGGTAATATCTGGAATTTTTATAGTAATATATTATTTCCGTTTGTAACTTATGTCCAATTGCACCCGCTGATTCTTAAATTTTAAGTGTTCCTTAAATTGACAATTACCGAAATAAATCTTCAAATGTGTAATGGAATTTCGCTATCAAAATTTTGATTTACATTTTTTGTTTAAGTCTTGCTTAAAATTTAACAGCCCGATTCTCAAAAACGTTTAAAAGTTAATCCTCATTTTTTGATTTGTGAATTATATTGTATTTAAAATTAAATATTCGTAGTATTATCAAGAAAGGTAGATACTAGGAATAAATTAAACTATTTTTTAAGATATAAACTATCAAAATCAGGGTAGAATTCGCTAATCAAAAAAATCAAGGTACCAGCGGTGTAATGGGTTCCGCTTAAAGTTTTAAATGTCAGTTAAATAAACAAAACTGAGTCGAAATGAACTGTTCAACAATTGCTAGTTTTATAATTGCTGTCAATAATCCGATTTAATATTATTTATTTATCTAGTTAGTTATCATTTTAATTGGAATTGTAAGATTAGCCCTTAACTTTTTAATTCCAATACTTACTATTTTATCTATTGAAATCTCGTTAGGTACTGAAGCAATACTTTAGTGATGAGGATGAGTATAGTATATTATGTGGCAAGTGTGTGAAGCTGACATTTTTACATGAGGGTGGAGATTGCGACACGAGCCTTCAGTTCAGTTCAGTTTGTAATATTTAAAATAATGAACGGTGCGTGAAATGTTACTTCACTCACCGTGTGCAAAAACTCAAACTTCACACATAAAAATTGATACGTGAAGTACTCACTTCACGCATGGGAGAAGAAAAAATATTTTATAATCTCGAGTGAATAAAAATATGTAAATACATATTAATAGCAACCGACAGAATTTGTGTTGATAACAAAAATTAATTGTCAAATGTCATCTGAAACCTAAACTTATATGTAGATGTTCGGGAAAAATTGTATGTCATTCGGTTTGCATGTCATAACTATATATTTTTTAAGTTCTTGTATTAAAAATTGTACTAAAATTATAGATTGTTATGGTAATATTTACTCTTCATCAGGGTTGATTAAGTTGTGACTAAAATAACAAATTCAGTAGTTCTTTAATCATTTTAATACATTTTTAAAAGTAGCCATGGTATTCAGTTTATTTTATTTACTGTAATTTTATATGAAAAAAAAAATACATCATAATGACAATAGTATAACATGCTAACCCTCGGAATTAATGTTTGCTGTCAAAGATTTTAATAATGCTCTTGAGTTATCAGAAGCGTTCTGAGATTTTCAGTGTTTTGCGAAAAAAGAATAAATACTTTCATCTTATACCAGTGTAGTGTCCTATTCTTTTAAATCATTTGCGGATTGAAAACATATTTTGGTTTTGAAATTAGCAAACAATAGTCAATTAAATTCGTCCGCAAAGTATTATCTGTCTTAGCCGTGTTCTAAGAATAACTCCCAGTCAGTATTTCACAGAATCATTTATTAGCTGAGTGGGCAGACAATTTCTGTGTCAATGTCATCAACATAGCCACTTGCGCCTAGTATACAACTTTAACGTTGTTATTACCCATTATTGTTGTCTTCTTTGCCAACAATATTCTTGCACGTGTGGAGTAACAACTCTTGTCTTAATTTCGTCTGGACTTGTGCAAGTCTTCATGTCTTGTGACCGGTTATGGGTTCATTTCATATCACACAGGTGCTCGGGCCAGGTGTGAAGTACGTGTGAATATTTCGAGCTATTGTTCCCATTGTAGCAATCATGGAATGTATACGTATCAGAGGTTTAGAAATTGTAATGAAGGAGGGTATTTGAAACCAAATTTGAATACGGTGAAAAATAGTTTGTTAAGCTAGGTTGGCCTTGGCTTAGTTTGTGTATAATAAAATAAGAAATAGGATTCAGAGAAGCTGTAATTGAGTTATAATGTACTGGGAGTGAAAATCGAAAAGTTATTCTTTTTGTGTACAAACAAATACTATTATGAATTACTGGTTATAGATATGAAAATAAATTCTCTTCTATACAAATTATGCATATATTATCCAATTTTGACTGTGCCAATCTGCTTTACCAGGCGTCACCTCAAAGCAATTATGGAGGCACTTTTTGGGCTATTTTACAATGTATATGTGTGTGTGTCTGTGTGTGTGGATCTTGTGGACACGATTACTCAAATACTATCAATCAGAAAAATTTGAAATTTTGTATACCAACTCTATACTAATATGGGAAGTGCTCATTAGTTTTTAGTGTATATCGGATAACCGGAAGTATCATTTATACAAGCTTTTAACAGTTTTTCTTGTAAAAAATTCATTGAATATAATTTTTTAGCAACTTTTACTAATTAAAATGGAATATAATGGTTTAATCTTCAATTCTACGATAACATAACAAATATGAATATATAATATAATTTATTTCCATGTATCACCTAGCCTATGCGTCAAACAAAATCATAATTTTAATGACAGGTTTGACATATTTAAACAAATGTCACTGACAGGCAGCAATTATATTAAAATTAATAATGAAACCGTGGTAATGAGAATATAATAGTAAAATATTTTATTAAGGTTTGTAAAAATAATATATTTTCCATCATACATAAATGTTAGATATACAGGATGATCTGATTGCTAGTTTTGCAGCACTATAAATTAATATTAATTTACAACTACACATTTACGAAACGGATTATGTACGGCGAAGAATTTACAAAGATTGCGTTTTAGAGTACCTAGAAGGTGATGCTGATTTTTATAAGAATGTACGTGTGTGACGATTTTTCCTTAAAGCCTATTAAAATATGATCCAAAACTTCTCAAATTTGGTATTTAAAACTCATATATAATTTGAAACAACATATTAGATTTTAACCATATATGATAAATCGGATGTAGTACTTAATTTGGAGCTCTTAACAAATTTTTGAGGAAAAACAATAAAACAATCCAAAATTTCGTATTACAGACTTTTCTATTTATTGGACAACAAATTAGATTTTATTTACGAACGATTAACCGGAAATGATACTTAAAGCTCACTGCTATTTTAAACATGGAATTGGCGGGAGTTCATGTGTTGGCCACATCAGATTTTTTTACTTCAAAATCAATTTTTTTTGTCTTTTTTTTTCATTCCTTCTCAACACCTCTTCATTCCTGACATCCTAAATCTCCACACAATCTTGTCCATCTGTTGCCACAAGAATATTCCGAGTACTTTTTCTTTTTCATCCTCAGGGTTCATGTTTTGAATCCACATAGAATTCTCCAAAATCTTTTGCAATCCTTTTTTTGCTTCTATATTAATTAGTCTTCCTGTACTTTGGTTGCCTTTTCCTGGGCATTTCTACTTCAGATTTCTTACTTAGATTTGCATTCCAAATTACAGATTAAAGTATTTATTAGGATTCTGTAACATATTAACTCTTAACGACATTGGTATAGCAAATAACCAATAATAATTACAAACGCTGAATAAATCAATAAAATGATGACCTTTATATTTTTTATTTCTGTTGGTTTTGGTTACAATTTGTAGTACCTAAGCCTTGCAGAATTGGGATGCTTATCAAATTCAAAGTCTGGTTGCCCGAGTCACAATTCCTTTACTCTCATATATTCTAATTCAGTCTCCTGGATAAAGTTAAGCTTCCTTGCAGGCATCTTCCTGAATCTGTAGTCTCATTGTTTGTCGCTTTCTCATCTCTTGAATTGTGATCGGCTGAGCTCAGCCTCGTAGCACAGATGTGAGTGCACGTGCAAGCCAGGCCAGACCGAGACCGTTATATTTGTACACTCGTTAACGTTGTCCCCCCGCGCCAATCTGTCATAGATTCGAGTGTCTGGGCCAGGTGTCCCCGCAAATGGGAATAACAGAGAGGTTATGATCTCCCAATCGCTATTGCTGTAGGGTCGCTATTGCACACAGCGATAGACAGATAAATATTAAAGTATGTTGTAATACTGTAGAAATAGTTGAATAGTGAAGAACTTTAACACATTATTCTCATGTCATTTTGAGTAAAAAAAAAAAAACACATAGGTCCTTTTCGTTTTAGTTGGAGAAATACAAAAAGTCCAAATTTTAAACTAAAATGTGTTTTATTGTTTATTGAGTTCACCAATTTTGTTATTTAATTTTCAAATTGAATAATATCTAGTTCTAGAAATTGTAAAACACAATAATGGTAACTAAAAGAAATGGGACCTATGTGTGTGTGTCAGTTTTCATTTGGCGTTGTTTGGATTGCTTATTGCGTCAAGTAAACTACTCTTCCGATTGTCCGATAGAGACTTATGATTATTGTTGCCATCTACATGTACTGTGTTCTGAAGTAACCTCTTTAGACAAAAACGACATACTCGAAGAGAGAGATAGTTAAGTATTTCCATGACCTCTTAGATAGAATTTGAAACAATGAGTATATACTTTATACTACAAAAATGCAGGTAGATACTTTGTTTCGTAAGAACAAAAATGTAGTAGTAGATACTCTTTTGAGTATCTACTCTTCTGTGCAAACCAGTTAAGTAAGAACTCAAGTTTGGTACTACACTGTTAAAGAATATACTTGGAAAAACTGGAGTTTGCTAGTGTCCAGACTCAGTGGGTTCGCAGAGGCCTTTTGAAATGGTGGAATTAAAACCCACCAACTGTCAAATTTTAATTCTTAATATTTTTAGGATGTTATCTAGGGGACTTTTGTTAAATAAGTTTAGTGTTGCCAGAAGTCGAGACGAGACGAGACTTGGGGTCGGTCTTGTCTTGGTCTTGATTTGGTCTCGACTAGAGTGGTCTCGTCTTGGTCTTGTCGAGACGAGACTTGATGTCAGTCTCGTCTCGTCTCGAGTCTCGACAAGACTCTCGACTTTGCTTCCATTAACATTTTTTTTATAATCCCATCTAATAGTACATAAAATTCTAAGAACAGCAGTACAATCGTGATTCAAAAATTCCAAATAATATTTGAGATATTTATTATTTTTTCTGTAAATATCATCAACTTGATACTTGAGCTCTTGAAATAATTAATATGAAAATATACATACATACCGAGTGTTGTTTCTTATTAATAAACATAAAATATATAATTTCAATTCTTTAGCTACAGAATAAATTACAGTTAGTATATATTTCAGTGATCACAGCAATGCATTTCTATTATTAGCAATAGTTAAATAGATACGTATATGTTTAAATGAAGCAGTAAGTAAATGGACAAAAGTCCCCAAAAAAGTAACTTCTTTCGCTATTTTTTTTTTATACTTTTCTAAATAAATGTTAAATAAGTAGATAACAAAAACTTAGCTTTTCGCGTATCCCCTAGTACGCGTACCACAGGTTGAGAACTTCTGTTTTATATCAAAATTTAGACGAATCATAGTTAGTCATATATTTATATGTTATTTATTTGCCAAAAAAATACACTTATTCCAAAAACGTATTTAGAATAATAATGGTATCTTCAGTAAAAACTGTAGGTAGTTACATAAACACAATTCTCTAACATAAAAAAAACACTTATTTGAAAAACAAATAAATTATAATAAACGTGCTTAAATTTATAAAATTAGTAAAAAAAATTAGTAACTAAGAAACTTTAATAATAACAGTTGTACGGTTTAACGAATTATAAATAGATTAACTTTCCAAAATCAGTCAGCTTTACTATAATCATAGTAACAGCTGATATATTCAAAAAATTGTAATTGACAGATGTCAGTGTCAAGTACAATATACATAATGATTGTTCGTGTTATAATTGTATTGGATTTATAGATTTTTTCCAAAGAACGTTCGGTATGGAATTTGTAAAAAATAGTATATGTTCGTGTTATAATTTTATTGAATATATAGAATCTTTTCTAGGGAACTTTTGATGTGGGATTGGTACAAAATACATCAAATTGACGGAAGGTCTTGTGCTAGCCACAACAGATTTTTTCTGTACCTACTAAAACTTCTTTTACATGTTGTAGAAGGTAGAGTTAAAAATAAAATCAAGCCATGGAGAAAAATGGATAGAATTTTTTGGAGATATCTAATAATTCTTCATATGGTAGTTCTTTCTGAAGAGGTTCCTCTTTCCACTTATGAAACCATAATAATGATTCCTCATAAAAATTGTCTATGTTATGTTTCATTTAATTCTTTATCATACGTTTATACTTTTCTTTATTACATGGTTTTATATTTTTAGGATGCAAAATTGTTAGATTGACTAAAGTATTGTATTCGGAAATATTTGGATTTGGGTTGGGCAAAACTACCTACTTTTATTACTAGCAGATGTCTAAAAGTGGTTGTTATTGTCTGGTAATATGCAGCATTTGTAGTACAGGCCGTTGTAAAATTTATTATTCCATTATTGGATTTTTACAAGAAAAGAAATGTTGTGTTATTTTTTACCCATTTTTTAAAAATTATATTAGGGAATTGGAAAAACAGTTTGTTTTACACATTTGTGCATACAAAGTTTTAAGAAAATTGTTAAAGAAGGGTTTGTACATTACGACTTTTATATTTCTATTTTCTTTAAGGCTTTAAGTAAACGTTGATTATTGTTTTCAATTTTTTTATATGAATGAATTTATATAATGTATTTTAATTTTCTCAGGGGGCGCGTGCGCCCCCCCCCCCCTTGCCCCCCTGTATACGCCCATGGGCACCAGGCGAGTGTACTTGCATTTTGCATGTGTTCTTACGAGAAATGTTTAATCCCAGTTTCTTAGAATATCTAATACCAATTTTCCCAAATTGTTATATCTGTAACTGCATATTTTAACACTGTCCCTTACATTGCAATTTGTTGAGATAAAGTTTTACTTTCATTATACATCACATAAAAGATACATAAACTTTTATCTTTTGAAGCACATATTTTCCAATTTTTTTTTACTAAATGACACATTATGATTTTTTTTGTTAGTTTTTAATGATAACACTAGAAAATGTTTTATTTTCATTGGTTGGAAAAGTATTTTTACATAAATTATGGATACAAAGAATTAAATCTTCGTTTTTTTTATATTTTTACTGTTTCTTTACAAAATAATTATGTAACTGATTTGTTAGTATTAATAGTTTACATTATTTGCAATTAATATATTCCTATTTCTACATGCGATATTATTCATATGTTTCAATGGAAGAATTATTTAGGCGAATAAGAAGTACATCCGTTGAAAATGTATTTTTTATATTTTTACTGTTTCTTTACAAAATAATTATGTAACTGATTTGTTAGTATTAATAGTTTACATTGTTTGCAATTAATAAAATTCTTATTTCTACATGCGATATGTATTCATATGTTTCAATGGAAGAATTATTTAGGTGAATAAGAAGTGCATCCGTTGAAAATGTAGAATATGGGGAATTTCCCTAAGATCGTGAAATCTTTGTGTGCATTTTCGTAAAATTCTAAGAATCACAATAGATTCTTTTAAAATAAAAGAAAAATAATGTATTTTTGAAGGGAACGTTACTTTTGTTATAAAATATTAATTTAATAAATAAAACTGAAGTACATTGCTACCTTGCAGAATGCACCACAGATGTAACTTTTGTGTGCTATTTGAAAACTAGGAAATATTTTTGAAGATGTAGTCAGTATTTCATATACGCAGTTGTACCAATATATTAATTGAGAATTAAACAAAAATTAAATTAAAATCAACATGTGTAGTATAAAATAAAGGTTGATCTTAATTTAATAAAAAAATATTGGTGCATTAAAATAACATAAGAATTCTAAATTGATATTTCTTTCATTTCATCCCACTTGTATACATTGTAATTTAAATTCATTTAAAATTTATATTTGGATTATTTAGATGAATAAGGAATACATCATGTTTACATAAATTAATATTTCTGGGACACAATTATGAAAGTAGAAAATTACAAAATTTGAAAAATTAATATCTCTCTTATTTATTCGAATTTTCAATCAGTATTTACAGCAATACTCTCAGTTTTTGAAGCATTTTTAGAATAGGTGTATGTTTAAAAAAATACCTTTGATCTGTAGTCGAGAGTCTTGTCGAGACTTTCTTGACAAGACTTGATGCTAGTCTCGTCTCGTCTCGACTTTTCTAGTCGAGACCAAATGATGGTCTCGTCTCGACAAGACCAAGACGAGACGAGACCAAGACCAAGACTGGTCTTGGTCTTGTGGCAACACTAAATAAGTTAGGTATAACATATTTTTATTGACACTCAAATGGGGTTCATGGTACATACGGTGCTAAAAATTATGTAAAACAAGATTTTTCCATACAAATATTGAAATTTATTTTTTTATTCAATTTTGACGTTTTAAACTGTCATTATTAACTACATAGCAACAATTATAAGTAACACTTTTTTCACATGTGAATTAAAAATTTTTTTAAATCACTCACAAAATTTTAACTCACTCTGCAACAAATAATGCATTTAAAATAACATCATGTACGAAAATAACACTCACCATAATATTTATTGGACATTATCAGCCATTTTCATTATTTTTTACGGCACAAACGACAGATAATAACAATAAAGCATTTTAAATACATGACTTGACGTCTATCAGCGACGATTGTCATTCTCAGCCTACTAACTGATCAGTTTTTTATTTTGTCAAAATTAAATATTATAATGGTTTTTATTAGTATTTCGTCAAAATTAAATAAAATATTGTACAAACCACTTGAGCTAAGAATGTTTATTCATTCGAAGAAATTAACTCACTCGCCTTTACGGGCTCGTGAGCTAAACTTTCTTCTCATGGATAAACATTACCTTAGCTCATTTGGTGTGTAAATATCTATTATGCCATGCACATTCTAAATGTAGTCCTATATTAAATTTCGTGCTGCATATAGCGGATTTTTTGTTTTTCTTCTGTCGTTCTTTTCAAAATATGCCCAATGGGATCAAATCTAACATCTTCATCTTCAGGTACGCGATTTTTCCTTATTACAGCGAAAGTTAGCGTTCCGGAAACATTAATATTGAAAATTGAACTTTTTTCATATATGTTCTTGCAGTACTGCGTCAAGATTTAGCTGCAAACCTGTACATGCTTTATATATGAGCACTTTTATTTATATGATTTGGAGTAAAACCTCACACCTCATGCTTAAACTCTTGCGTATGAGTACATACTTGGAGCATATACTAATTTTTATTCATATTGCCCAAAATTTAAATGTGTTGGATAATTTTGTTTCGGTATTATTATTTTATTTAGAATTTATCATCAGCTAACAAATCATTGTTATAACAAAACTGATCACTCATACAAACGTCAATCAAACACCTCGGCAAAATAAAACAGCAGAACAAATGTCAACGAATTACGACAGTATGGTAATACAAAACTATTTCTCTCTTCGAGCTTATTGTCTTCTTCTAAAAACATGTAGTACTGCGGAGGGAAGGGAAGATGAATGTTGTGACGTCAATTTCAATTTGTGACTGAAAACTAATCAACTCTTCAAAATAAGGAATACAGAGTTCTATAGGATTTTTTAGTCTCTGCATTACAGAAATCGTCCTGACACAGTCCACATAAGTACACCCAAATTTCATCGTAAAAATGTTACAATCGGATTTCAAGGACCTTAAAATCTGCTCATTAACTATCTATGTGCGATTTTTAGCATTCTTCTTATTCCTCACCAGTCACCATTCTTACCAACGGTGGCAAAAAGTTAAAAAAATTACTGCTATATCTTGAAACATACTATAAGAGGAAGGATATGAGAGACTAGAGAGGATGTGAATCTTGTGAATGAATGTAGGAAGTTCACACGTTTTACTTAAACGAACAGTTTCTTTTCTCATGATTGTTTAGAAGTTTCATTGAAACATAAAGTAATTTTTCAAATTATATGAAGATTTTTATGAAAGTTTTCATTCTATTGTCACACACAAATAACAGTGTATTTTTATTTTACTTGTTTCAAAACTAGCAATTTCGTCATAATAATAAATGTATCAACAAACGAAATAAACAGTAATTTTAGGTTATTTATATAAAAATTTATCATCAGTATTCCTTATTTTTATGATTCACTAAAATATGTTGACATCAGGTTTTCCTGTTTTGTTCACATATTTTATGTAACATAATATGTAATATGACTATAGTCAGAAAAAATTACTGTCGGGTTCAGCAATAAAACTATAAATATCGTAATTATGACAAAGCGGCATATCGCTCACTACTTGCACTATAAATATTGGGTGTCAACGGACAATTATTTGCTCCGCTCTGTTCAAATGAAGACATGCTCTGTATAGTAAACTATAGTAAAATAAGCTTATTGTTCCTTAAAATAAATGCTATTTTTGCTTGAAATAATTTCTTATGAGAATCATAACTGAAATAATTTTTGGAACTACAAACAAAAATGGCGTTTATGTTAAAGAAATAGTAAGATTATTTTACTATACAGAGCACTCAGGGCAGGTAGAAGTACCACGCGATGCATGTCTTCATTCCAAAAGAGCGGCGCAAATAATGACCTGTTTTATCCAATATTATACAGCAAACAGTAAGCGATATGCCGCTTTGCCGTAATTACGATATTTATAGTTTTTTTGCTGGACCCAACGAGTCACTTTTTGTTACTAAATCCACAAAACAGACTGTGATTATTTTCATAGATTTCGCTTCAAAATAACTATACTTTTTTAAATATTTTGCATGGTCGAGTTTTTTTTAAATGTTTACCGATAGACAGTAGGCTTTATGTATTTACAAATTACTAATCGGTAAAGTTATGTGAATCACTTACCGATCAAGAGGTGGTAAGTAAATAAAAACAGCGATCAAAGCTTACTTTAACAATGACAACAATATTTTTAAAGTCAAAATAATTTAAAAATTTTATTATCTTAATTTTGTGAGTTGATCGTGAATAAGCATTGCAGCCAATAAGTGCTCTTCTACCAATATTGAATGTTTGGAGATAAACTATTTATGTCTAAGGTAAACATTTTTTTCTGTTCTTTAACCTCTCTAATGCCCGGCTTCACCAACATCAAATAAATCTTCGAATAGCTTATTCGTCGAATAAGTGAAAAATATCGCATCAAAATATGACAGCTTGAATAAATACAGTGATTTGTGTTATGATTTCGATGCGATATGTTTCTCTTATTCGTCGAATAAGTTATTTGGAGATTTTTTTCATGTTTGTGAAACCAGTAATAATGCGGTCTAATCGAAATTGTAGCGTCCATCCATAACTTAGTTAAGCCAAATTGGATAAACGGCGTAAAACTTTCTTCAAATTCTTGTGTGTAACTTAATTACTCTAATATAATTAAGCGATTAATATCAATTTTCACGTCTTGATCTCATCGTCTTTATCTTGTTGGCGGTTCCCATTCCCACAGTTTGGTGAACCTCGTTTCGTCCTTGGCGAGATCCTTACGTTGCAGCTGCGAGTGGTTATTAGACTGGCAGACAGACTGCAAGTGTTCTATGATGTGTCCTTTATTAGGATAATTACGGCGGTCAGCTGGTTGGGGTCCGTTAGCATGTGGGGGTCGAACCATTCGACTTACTTTAATTAATTTATGGGTGTTATCGCCTAGTATTAACGTTAACCCTTGGCAGATGTGCTAACAAATAATAAGGGTATTGATATTATAACGTTTTTACTAATAGAAATAGTGCAGATGTATATTATTGTAATATGGGTTCCTTAATACAAGAACAGCTAATGTCAACATTTTGTAATTTTGGTAATGGGTGATTTAGAATCAATAAGGAACATTTATTATTATTTGCTTTGTGCATAGAACGATTTGCAAACTGTTTTGAGTTTGAAACCGAATGCGCTTGCCTGGTTTCAAACGGTTTGAATTTTACAATATAAACTAATATGCATTTATAAGCATCTAACATGCTGTTTTTCCTGTGAAACTGTAAATCTTAATCTGCAATTTGTTTGAAAGTGTTCAATAAAATCTTGGAGTGACATTTTAATATAATTCTCATTTTTGGGTTTTTTTCTAATAGCCATTATTTCAAAAGCGTCATCTTCATTCGAAGAATCATTTAAAGTCAAATTTTTCATTGGACATGCTACTATCCGAATCCGTCATCATTGACTGTAAGGTGCATGGGGTCAAGTGCACCCGACAAAAATTTTAACATTTTATGCACGGACGTATCATAATTTGACAATTATACACGAATTTCTTTGACATAAACGTCATTTTATAGCCCGCGGGCCTCATTATAGCCCGCCGGGCTATAATGAAACGTCAAACCAAATTATAACCTACAATATAAATAATTTAAACAGGGAAAATGAAAAGTTTTTATTACAAATCGAAATTTTTTATATTCTTTAATAAAAAATGAAAATTAATTTTGTGATATTTATATGGAAAGCACGGAGATACACAAAATAAAACTCAAATGACATAACTAATAAAAAAAAAAACAGTAAACTGTTGTTCTCCGCTTTCATAACTAGATAATGGATGTACGAGGACAAATTCTGTTCGAAACAATTTTTCTAACACTCATAATTTGAAAATTTTCGTCCGTGCATAAAGTTTTGTAAGTACCACGAGCTTACGCCTCGGGCTCAAAATCCCGCCACAAGCCATAAAAGCCTCCTTACGCTCTTAATTTCTGATCGGTTTTGTGTGATAAATTATTATTTATACCTATAATAATTGGTATTGGAAGTATGTTTGTTAAAACATACCATAATTGTGAATTACCTATGGCGAATTAGCGATCCATATTCTACTATCCATTTCAATCATCTTGTCTATAATTATAGAGTCTGTCTCGTGTATAGATGATTATTTATCTCCATGTCTGTTGAAAGTATCAAATTCCGCGTTTTTCTGAGTCACGACCTACAGTCACGAAGTCACGAGACGGTTTCTAAATCTAAATTGACGTTACGGTCCATTGAGCGCGTTCCATACTGTTGTTCGATGGGAAATTTCCCTTCAGGCCGGACCTGTCTGAGGTGCTGTTGTTTTGACAATCACTTTTCAAATATACGAGGTCGCTTCGAAACTAATAGATGCTCTTTGTGTGTAATTTGTTTCTTATGAAAAAGGTTACACCAAAATAACACAACAAGGAGATATTATGTTTGTATCTAATATTTGAAATATTAAATATACATTGGGTTTGATAAGTTATAAGTTCTAAAACTTATCACCAGGGATTGTCTAATATGTTTTAAAGAATATTTTTGCAAAAAAAAAGCAAATTAAATTTAATGTAATTATATATTTTTATTCACAATTATTATAGTAATATACAGATTCCTAACCTTTTGGAGGTTGGAAAATACGTCATTCCTAATTTTAATGATAATCTCTTGGGTTGGAAATAACAGATTTCACTTCCATCTCTTGGGTTGGAAATGTTTATGTAGGGGTTGCCTAGCAACATTGCCGTAGATTTCCATAATTAAGTAGGCTAAACAAATTTTAAGACAGCTGTCAAAATATTAATAAAATTAAAGGTTATAAATCATTGATTTATTTTGAAAATTATTGATTTAAAATGAGGATGATGGTGAATAAAATAGTATTATTATACAGTAAAAAGTCTCTTAAAATATTTTTTTTTTATTTCTGTATAGATAAGGTAGTGTTTGAAAACACGCATCCCGGTTTGCTAAAATGATTATTTTAGATTTGAACTAGATAATATTATTTATAGAATGCTTTGTTGTTACTATTTGTTTGTTTGTGTTTGTGTGTGGGTGGGGTTCGTAAACGCGCCTCCTGGTTCAGGAAAGTTCGCTGCGCATCAGTCATCAACAAACAACTGCCTGACGGAATGAACACGTGCAAATCGGCGTCACTGCCTACGCGTTGCTATGACCGCCAAGCGAGAACCGAGAACCACGAAATCTTCATAACCATCGGCTCTTGAGAAAGTTCACCACTTTCACTGTCCAACCACAACCATCAGGCACGAAAACATTCGCTAACTATAGTAGAAACAACCGAAATCGTCTCGAAATTAGATTTTTCTTAAATTAGTTCCTTCTCGCGCAATTATTTTTTGTTAGTTGTTTTCGAGCGCAGGTGTGCTTGATTTTGTTTGGCAAGAAAACATAATTGAAAAGATTTACTAGAGAATAATTCTATGACTATGAATGACTAAGGATAAATGTATTTATGAGGAAATAATTGTCACTTAAAAAGTTGTTTTGATGTGTCAGGTCGGACCCGACTGCGTATTTCGAAACTTTTTATTAGATTACAAATAATTTAATTAAGGATAGGAGCCATTTGTTCACCCTTATTGCAAAGAGGGTTGTAGACCCTAGTTTGGGCAACCCTTAACAAAACTTGTTAGTACGCTACACTGAATTCATTTAATTAGAGGAAACAACAATATTTACGGGCGTAACTTCATTACGTATAAGGACAAGTATTGCTAAATAAATTTAAAAAATATATCTATACCTTCTCAACTTCAATTTCAGAAAAATTATACGAAAATATCAATATTTCTGAAATTGAATTTACTTTTTCTGAAACCGAAAATACTTTTTCTGAAATTGAATTACCTTTGTTGAAATTGAAGTTACCTTTGTTGAAATTGAAGTTACCTTTGCGGAAATTCAAGTTACTTTTTCTGAAATTAAAGTGACTTTCTGATCTGAAATTGAATTACTTTTTTGTAAAATTGAATTTACTTTTTCTGAAATTGTTACTTCTTCTGTAAGTTAATTTATTTTTTCCGAATTTGAATTTACTTTTTCTGAAATTGAAGTAGAAAAGGTATAAAAAATATTGGTGTATAGTTCTAGATTAGTTGATTTCACGGTTTACAGTTGAGTTTCCGAAGTTGTATTTTTCTATGGAATACCTGGCACTACATACTATGTAAAAATGTTTTACTTTTCTAGATAACTTATTCGTTTAAAACAAATTTGTCACTTTTTCTAAACATAATTATTATCTAGATTAAGATAATGTTTGGTAAAAAGAATTGTCTGTTATATTCAGTTATTATTTAAAATTCATACTTTAAATCAAAGTGCAGTTTATTTAATGCCCTGTAGCAGCAACGCAACTTAAATTTTAAGCATTCTTTAAATTTCGTCGAAATGAAATATGAATTATGTATTGCTGTTAAAATTTCAATTTGCATTTTTTCTTTAAACGTAGCTTAAAATTTTAGGTCTTTCTCATGCAACTGCGAACATAAACATTAACATTACAACAAGAAATATTTTGCACGAGATAATAATAATTTACCTATTTAAATTAATGAGTGTACAATGTGTTTAAAAAAATGAGCAAAGAAACGTATGTCAATTTTAAAGTGTTTTTCCTGAAATCGTCATATAATCTACTACTAAGATGCAACGTTGCCATATTTATTGTCACAAACACATTTTACGTTTTAATATGAAATACAATGGGAGAGTTTAGCGATTTTTTTTTATTCTTTTATTTATTAGAGGCTTGGTACAACGTATGTCTCTTATACACTGACGCACGCTGTTGGGGTTACCAGTCACTTGAGACTGAGGTGTTGTTCGACCTACGTTCAAGTGGTTCGCTTTCACCGTTCTGTCTGAGTTTGCGCATAACTGACTTGTGACGTACTTAGAGTTTACCCAAAAAATATTAATCATAAATAAATGGAGCAATAATTTTAATTTTTAATATCAATTTCAGCAGTCATTTGTGTTATATTTGTGAGAAAATAGTATGTTATGCGGAATTACCATGCTAAACTTCCCCATTATAAAATTAAAATAAATAATGTTCAGTATACGGTCGTTTTAAATTCTTGTACAATTTTAGAGTTCCTGAAGTTTTCAATGTGATTTACTTGTTAAATGAAAATAGGTTTTATGTACCATTCAGTAATATTGAATTCTTATACGATTTCAGAAAAAAGTTATTATTTATCTCTTATATCATTTTCATGACTCATTATGGTTATTTGCCTCGGCTCTCCATATTCACCATGAAAAGATGAATTTCCCTGCCTTGATAAGTAAATAACTAAAATTAAATGTCAATTTGACTCGAGATATTCCATTGTCAAAAATGTTATTTAAAATAAAATCAAAGCATTTCTTCTTGAATTTTATTTGAGAAATGGAAATAAATCAGTAAATGGCGAATGGTACTGTTCTGTTTCTTTCTTTATTAATATCTTTTCTCGTTAAAATTGCATTTCAAGATCAATTTTGACAACTTGACTAATGACTAATAATCAGATATACGTTACTCAATTCATGGCCTACTCCCTGTTAGGTATTTTGAACACACTGTAAAAGAACAATAAATATAAATTCGTTCGCCAACTTAGAACCTAATATTAATATAACATGACCTATACATCTTATTTATTTTATGCATTGTGTGAAAGTTTTCCAAGTTACTAAATATGTTTTTTATTTCTTTACAGACGCCAGAAAAGCTGTCTCCGTCCGATGGCCGGCCGTTATCGTGTTAAGCCCTTAAAATAAGATCTCTCATCTTCATCGTCATCGGAGCCCTTAGGTTTAGCGCATCTGACTGACTTATTTATGGACTTTTCGTGATTCGAGACTGTGTATGTGTGTGCGTGTAAAAAAAGGAATGACTGCTACGCGTATGATAGCACATTGTATGAGTAATGTACCTGTTTAAGATGCAATTGTTAAATTAGATTTTTTATTTTATTGTTTTGATACGCGGGTCTAACACTCTTCAATTGTTTATTAGCTTTAATTTAGCGGAGTTTTTAAACTTCGCGCGAAAATCACAGATTGTCTGATTTGGTTCGTTTTTCTCTGTGATTTTAAGATGTATGTACAAATAAACACATCTAATTTATGTACATAATAATAACAATGTATTTTTAAGTCAGAGATCATGCATCTATACCCCGTTTCGACTAAATGTGAATAGTATATTCCAACGTATACGAAATGGGGTATATATGTTTATTTGATATATTTGATCTCGTCAAATTATTGTACATTTTGTTTCTTGTAAATAAACAAAAATTGTCGATATAGAAAAATCGTATTATTTGTATAACACAACTGAATGTTGTTGTAAAACTATATTGAATTTGTCAACAGTTTAAATATATACGGACACAAATTAATTCATGACTTTTATTACATTTTTCCTTAATCCTATACAAACATGTGGTTCTAAAAAACTTTCATCAAAGTGTACCACGAAAAACAATCTGACATAATCTTATAAAAATCGGTGACATTTTTTGTTCAAAATTATTTTTTCGTTAACCGTTTATTAATAGGTTATATTCACGTATGGAAAAAATCGTTCATTAATAGCCCCTATTACTGCATGATTTTTTATTAAATGATTTTAGTGGGTAACCATAGTGCTGAACAAGTGTTAAACGTTATTTTTTTGTCATAAAATAAAATTAATTTTTCCAATTCAGTAAGATACGATCAACGGAAAAATATTGTAACTAACACGTATGTTAATTAGCGATTAATGATCTCGACAATTAACGCGTTCGCATTAAAATGTCTCCCACATTAACACACTTAAATAACTATTTGTCAACGTCAATTTTTTTCATGGCACACTTTGATGAAAGATTTTTGAATCACAAAATAAGTATGTAAATAAGGTAAGTACTCACTTTTTAATTTATATTTTTGAAAGATGGTATAAAATGACAAATTTTAACGTTTGTTACACTTTTCAAATGCTATGATTATTGAAATAGATTTTTTAAAATATTTTATTGAATTTCAAATCCCATGACATCAGACCTTTAATAGTTGCGCTTCATAGTGAGTAAAGCAAAAACTCGGACTTCTGAAGATGGTGTAAAAGCCAAAATCGCGATAAAGATAACAAACCTTATTTTGTGAATCTTAGTCAAGTGTTAATTATTTTACCTTATTAAAATGTTTCACTTAGTGCCAACGACGGATTCATCAATCACATTAGATCTAAAGTTGTTTACATCTGTCAGCAATGTCATCTGACGTTTGACCATATGTTACATAAAATTATATTCCTTACACTTATTATACTAAAATCATTTTGAAGTTGTGACGTCATACCGTTAAAACATGAGCAGTTTTTTCTAATTACTTGTAATAAATGAAAAGTTTTATATTTTAATTGAAATGATGGTATGACATCATTTTAGTTTAGTCATATTTTATATAATTCGACTAAAAAATATAGACTTTTTTTAGTATTGGACCCATTTTGATTTATCAACGAACTTTTCAAGGTAAGGTAAGTACATATATAATTTATAAGTACATTTGATATTAATTGTTGTATTACTCATTTAGATATCTATTGACTCAAGGAAAATCATAATCATAATAATCTTTTATGATTCTTATCTAATTTTATTTATTAATTTCACAGATGTGCACACAAGTGTTCACATTAATATTTTATTATTTTTATTATGTTCAATTTTATCAAAGTTATCAATAATTTCATCTATGATGAATTACTTAAGATATTTTTTTTAAATGAATATTAGATATTTTTAAAAACTCCTCTATTTATTTCTTGTAAAATGAAATATAAATTTTGAAGAATATTGTTGTTTAACTTCTCACTATTTTATATGGAACAATAAATTCTTATCAGTAAGTAAACTGACATTATTTGTTTCTACATAAAATATTATTTACACAAAATAGTTCTACGTCATTAAGTCAAATATGTGGAATAAAGTAAAGCGAATGCGTATATTTCTATTTCAAACATTCAATCAGCAAATATGCAAGAATTATAGAGTGAAAATGGCTACGATAATGAAATCATTAGTTATTATCTAATGTTTGTTTTTAAGGCTATTTTATTCGTTTATATTTTAACAATGTTTTTCATTAATTTCTTTGTTTGTTTTTCCCCCATAAATTTAATCATTTTTGGTGCTTGAAACAAATGAACATAAAGCAAAAAGATCTTTTCAGTGGTGTACTTTTTCACTATGGTGTCCATAAAAAAATGAAGCTGTGGCATCATAACTCAAAATCCAATAACAATGAAATAAAATTGAGCATCGCCATTCGAAAGGGTTTAAATAGTTCTTAAATAAGTGTAAACCAAAATCGACACTACGCTGAGTATTAGAGGTGTAGTATGCCATTGCAATATAGTAAAGGGAATGAAAATTGACGTTTAAATTATTTTACAAATGTGCTTTCTTTTCCTAACTTTGTCCTATAATTTGAAATGAAAGGAAACTGACCTTTATGTATTCTTTTAGAGAAGATTAGAATTATACTCAATAGTTCAAAACTCAGAATATTTTGTTAAAATAAACAACAAATGTTTAAAATATTTTAATTGCACACTGTGCATTATACAGGTACCACAGTAATCCATCTATTTTAAGCAAGACATAGTAATGTATTTCTGTGATTTGCTAGTCCAGCATTTAAATGGGTATATGCAAAAATTCTCATACCTGAATATTTCGTACACTTCTATTCTTCTCTAGGTTATGAAAAGAAACTACATTTGTAAAATAATTTAAACGTCAACTTTCGTTCGTTAGTCATACCATACCTGTACACTGTACCTATCTGAAGTTGACAATTATCTTGTATATATATGCAGAAAAATTGAATCTGTCGGGTCAAGCAATAAAACTACAAATATAGTAATTATGACAAAGCGGCAAATCGCTCACTATTTGCTTTATAATATTGAATCAACAGGGCATTATTTGCCCCGCTTTATTAGAACGAAGTGCACATTTTTATTCTCATAAGAAATAATTTTAAACAAAAATAGCAGTTATGTTAAAGAGACAGTAAGATTATTTTACTCTATAGTCTATTTGAGAATGACTGGCAGTAATAAATCATTCTGTCAAAGACATTCCAGTGGCGCGCCAATAATTGTTTGCACAGGGATAGTCGAAATGACTAAATTCGGTAGAGAACTATAGTTTTAGGTCTAAGTTGTTTTTCAGGGTCAGGTAAAGTCATTTAAATAATTAAGATGAAACTGGATGGAGAAAACATGACATAGAACAGTGGCTATCGTCAAAAAATATTGATTTTGAGATGGGAATTGTCAAAACTGAGCTTTTGGCTATAGCTAAATTACGTAGACATAAATTTATTCATCATGTTATTGATGATATGGCAGCGAATCGCGGTATTACTGTCCTTCGTTTACCGCCCTATCACTGCGAGCTCAATCCAATTGAATTAGTTTGGGCTCAAGTTAAAGGTGAAGTAGCGCGAAACAACACCATTTTTAATTGGACAATGTGAAAAAACTTTTTATGGATGCATTAAAACATGTGACTGCCGATAATTGGAAAAACTGTATTCAACATGTCATAAAGGAAGAAGACCAAATGTGCAAACTTGACCATCTGATAGACGAAACGATCTAGCCATTTATAATTTCAGTAGGACAAGATTCAGAATCAGATTCTGATTTTTAATAATTTATGTATAAATATATAAGTATATGTAATGTAATATGTATATTTAATAGAAATATCACAGGTACCAATATCTTGACAACACACATGAAATAAGTATAAATTTTAGTATGTAACAAATAAAAATGTAAATATTGAATGTATGTATGTAAATATTAAATGTATGCAATATAATAATAATGACTGAGAAAGTTATATTTAAATATTAAAAACTTTTATTTTTAGTAAATGTATAAACAGATCACTCTACAAATCCTATCTACGTCTATGACACAGTCCGACGGGGATTATCGGACGGCATTTCTATTGTTTGACAAGTAAGTTTCGTTCCAGGTGCAAAGCGTGCGGCTTATTTTGACCATCCTAGTGTAGTTACAACTGATTTTTCTGGTAGTTTTATTTGCCGCATTGCTGGCAAAAATCCAATACTACTCTTGCAAATAATGATTTATTACTGCCAGTCATTCTCAAATAGACTATACAGAGCCTGTCTTCCTTTGGACAGAGCGGCGCAAATAATAGTCCGTTGACATGTATTGTTATAATGCAAGCAGTGAGCGTTATGCTGTTTCGTCATAATTACGATATTTACAGTCTTGTTGCTAGGACCCGACGGAGTCAATTTTTCTGATTTTATCATTAATAATTCTGAAAACGTTCATACAAAAATCTACCTATGAAGTTTAGTGTCAAGGCACTCATATTGAATTACCACCTAGTAAGTTTCTCTAGTTCTAGAGGAATTAAAAAAACTATACTTTCTTAACAGGTGTATCGTTTATCTGCCCGCCATTTTGTACGTAAGCAATTAAAGATCACCTCCAAATTCCAAATAAGTCATTAATCCCTCATAAATGGTTTTCCAGCCATTAGACTTCCATAAACCGATAATAACATTTACCTACAAGAATCCACACCTGTTCGTACTCGTACAGACTTATCAGATCATTCAGTCACATCTCGGTTGCCCGTTTAATGTCTGTAGATAAACAAGTGGCTTACTGTAGTGCATCTGAACTAAATAATACTAGATATGACAAGTGCATGATCGAAAATTAGATAATTTTATAAAAATATATAATAAATGATAATAAGACATATTGATAAACATGTAATATCTCATCATAATGTTTAATACAAGGGCCACGCTATAATTATTGAGAATAAAATTCATGATTCATATTTTTTAGAATTTTATTTTAAATATGTTCATAGTTCCCTTCAACAATAATACCCTTCATCTTTTTTTTCTTTCCACATTCCTACTATTATTATATTATATTACTACCAAGTTTATATCTCTAACCAAGGAACTTTTTTATAGCATTTATCCATTTTTATTTCAATACTTTTATTTCTAAAAATTCACACAGTTGTTCAAATACTCTAAAAAGGCGTACACTTACGTAACATTCTCTTTACAGTTTACAGTCAAATAATCTTACTACCAAGTTTATATCCCTACCCATTTTTGAATTATTGCCCGAAAAGTCAATATACCCCACATTTAGATAAAAACTTCAAAATTTTCAAAAATCTAATTTTTATGTATCTAGATACTTCTCAATGCGCTGATTTCAAATTTTGAAACCGCAGGTCGATATCTCTTTTCGTTCTCAAGATATTTAGATTCAAAGTTTTGCTCAAAACTACCCATTTTTGGCTAATAACCCAAAAATGGGTCGAGATAAGAACTTGGCGACAACACCATTCGATTCTACGGGCAAAATTACATAAGTACTCCAATTTTCAGAATTTTTGAACACCGCATACAATCTCTAAAGCAAAATAACTGAAAATGGCCAAAAATCGCAAAAATCTAAGGTGTACTCCTTACGATTTTTTTAGATTTTGGCCATTTTCAGGGATTTTCAAACTTTTATTCATAAAAAATGAACCGGTTGGACAAAAATTATGAAAGTTGTTATACTTATGTATTTTTGTCCGTAGAATCGAATGGTGATATCGCCAAATTCATATCTCGACCCATTTTTGGGTTGTTACTCAAAAATGGGCAGTTTTGAGCAAAATTTTAAATCTAAATATCTCGAGAACGAAAAGTGATATCGACCGGCGGTTTCAAAATTTGAAATCAGCGCATTGAGAAGTATCTAGTTACATAAAAATTAGATTTTTGAAAATTTTGAAGTTTTTATCTAAATTTGGGGTATATTGACTCTTGTGGCAATAATTCAAAAATGGGTAGAGATATAATCTTGGTAGTAATATTATTTGATTATAAAGAGAATGTTAGGTAAGTGTACGGCATTTATAGAGTATTTGAACAACTGTGTGAATTTTTAGAAATAAAAGTATTGAAATAAAAATGGATAAATGCTATAAAAAAGTTCCTTGGAAAAGATTCTATATATCCAATAAAATTATACCCTTACCTAAAGGTGACGGAAGGTAAAAAGGTTAATTACATAATTTATCTACAATAAGTCAAATTTATACACATTTTATAATACAAAATTTTACTTACATTTGCGATAAACTCTGCATTATGTGCCTTTTTTACCTCTCGCTAAGAGAGGTATTGGATTCATGCTAAAATTCGCATATCCAGATTTCAGTGAATAAGCACGATTTAAGGTCCCTAGAATCCGATTATAACATTTTTAAAATGATGTCTGTGTGTGTGTGTGTGTGTGGATGTGTGTGTATGTGTGTGTGTGTGTGTGTGTATGTATGGATGTTGGAGGGACGATTCCACAAAAACTATAAGACTTAAAAAATATTTAACTGCTAGTGTTGCCACAAGACCAAGACCAGTCTTGGTCTTGGTCTCGTCTCGTCTTGGTCTTGTCGAGACGAGACCATCATTTGGTCTCGACTAGAAAAGTCGAGACGAGACGAGACTAGCATCAAGTCTTGTCGAGAAAGTCTTGAGTCTCGACAAGACTCTCGACTTCAGATCAAAGGTATTTTTTTAAACATATACCTATTCTAAAGAGATATTAATTTTTCAAATTTTGTAATTTTCTACTTTCATAATTGTGTCCCAGAAACATTAATTTATGTAAATATGATGTATCCCTTATTCATCTAAATAATCCAGATATAAGTTTTAAATGAATTTAAATTACAATGTAAGTGGGATGAAATGAAAACAGTATCAATTTAGAATTCCTATGTTATTTTAATGCACCAATATTTTTTATTAAATTAATATCAACCTTTATTTTATACTACACATGTTATTTTAATTTAATTTTTGTTTAATTCTCAATTAATATATTGGTACAATTGGGTATATGAAATACTGACTTCATCTTCAAAAATATTTACAATTTTCAAATAGCACACAAAAGTTACATCTGTGGTGCATTCTGCAAGTTAGCAATGTACTTCAGTTTTATTTATTAAATTAATATATTATAACAAAAGTAACGTTCCCTTCAAATATACATTATTTTTCTTTTATTTTTAAAGAATCTATTGTGATTCTTAGAATTTTGCGAAAATGCACACAAAGATTTTACGATCTTAGGGAAATTCCCGTTTTAAAATAACCATATTCTACATTTTCAACGGATGTACTTCTTATTCACCTAAATAATTCTTCCCTTGAAACATATGAATAATATCGCATGTATCATTTAGTAAAAAAAAGATAAAAGTTTATGTATCTTTTACATGTATAATGAAAGTAAAACTTTATCTCAACAAAGTGAAATGTAAGGGACATTGCTAAAATATGTAGTTACAGGTATAACAATTTGGGAAAATTGGTATCAGATATTCTAAGAAACTGGTCGCCCTGAGAAAATTAAAATACATTGTATAAATTCATTCATATGAAAAAATTGAAAACAATAATCAACGTTTACTTAAATAAAATAGAAATATAAAAGTCGTAATGTACAAGCCCTTCTTTAATAATGTTCTTAAAACTTTGTATGCACAAATGTGTAAAACAAACTGTTTTTCCAATTCCCTAATATAATATAATTTTTAAAAAATGGATAAAAAATAACACAACATTTCTTTTCTTGTAAAAATCCAATAATGGAACAATAAATTTTACAACGGTGCTATAAATGCTGCATATTACCAGACAATAACAACCACTTTTAGACATCTGCTAGTAATAAAAGTAGGTAGGTTTGCCCAACCCAAATCCAAATATTTCCGAATACAATACTTTAGTCAATCTAACAATTTTGCATCCTAAAAATATAAAAATATGTAATAAAGAAAAGTATAAACGTATGATAAAGAATTAAATGAAACATAACATAGACAATTTTTATGAGGAATCATTATTATGGTTTCATAAGTGGAAAGAGGAACCTCTTGAGCTTGAGAAAGAAATACCATATGAAGAATTATTAGATATCTCCAAAAAATTCTATCCATTTTTACTCCATGGCTTGATTTTATTTTTAACTCTACCTTTTACAACATGTAAAAAAAGTTTTAGTAGGTACATAAAAAATCTGTTGTGGCTAGCATAAGACCTTCCGTCAATTTGATGTATTTTGTACCAATCCCACATCAAAAGTTCCCTAGAAAAGATTCTATATATTCAATAAAATTATAACACGAACACATACTATTTTTTACAAATTCCATACCGAACGTTCTTTGGAAAAAATATGAATCCAATACAATTATAACACGAACAATCATTATGTATATTATACTTGACACTGACATCTGTCAATTACAATTTTTTGAATATATCAGCTGTTTCTATGATTATAGTAAAGCTGACTGATTTTGGAAAGTTACTCTATTTATAATTCGTTAAACCGTACAACTGTTATTATTAAAGTTTCTTAGTTACTATTTTTTTTTACTAATTTTATAAATTTAAGCAAGTTTATTATAATTTATTTGTTTTTCAAATAAGTGTGGTACGCGTACTAGGGGATACGCGAAAGGTTAAGTTTTAGTTATCTACTTATTTAACATTTATTTAGAAAAATATAAAAAAAATAGCGAAAGAATTTTTTTTTTTGGGGATTTTTGTCCATTTACTTACTGCTTCATTTAAACATATACATACCTATTTAACTATTGCTAATAATATAAATGCATTGCTGTGATTCATGCTGTAGCTAAGGATTTGAAATTATATATTTTATGTTTATTAACAAGAAACAACACTCGGTATGTATGTATATTTTCATATTAATTATTTCAAGAGCTCAAGTATCAAGTTGATATTTACAGAAAAAATAATAAATATCTCTAATATTATTTGGAATTTTTGAATCGCGATTGTACTGCTGTTCTTAGAATTTTATGTACTATTAGATGGGATTATAAAAAAAATGTTAATGGAGGCAAAGTCGAGAGTCTTGTCGAGACTCGAGACGAGACGAGACTGACATCAAGTCTCGTCTCGACAAGACCAAGACGAGACCACTCTAGTCGAGACTAAGTCAAGACCAAGACGAGACCGACCCCAAGTCTCGTCTCGTCTCGACTTCTGGCAACACTATTAACTGCAGTTTCCTCAATCTGACATTCCTGGGAAGAGCTGAAAAGGTTTTGGTAACAATTGAACAACCGGAAGTAGTAGTTGCTTAAAAATATTAAATATTGAAGAACATAAAATTCTCCATCTAATACACTTAAAAATTTTATTATATCTTGTATAGATTTAGAGATAAAGACACTATAATTTATAGAGTAAACTAATCGCAGAGGCCAACGCACTAAGGAAACCAGTTGACAAATTCTAATGTTTATAACATGACACATGTCATTGTCAAATATGAACAGTTTTAGTGACATTCTGATAGCTTTTTCTGGGAAGTATAGTATACTTTTTTTATTGTTTTATTAATTAAATATTTGAAATTATAGGTAAAATTGTGGTAAAATGCATATATCCATCAGAAATACCGCCAATCTGGTTAATGAATTGGAACAATCTCTAACATTTAGAAACTTCCTCATACAATGAAAAATATATATATAATTAGAATTATGTGTGCAGAAGATATGTTAAATACAATAAAAATCAGTATTTGGGTAAAGTTCTGTATTTTTTTGTTGTAAAACGACGGTTCGAAAGGGAAGTGCAATTCAATACTTATATAGTCTAATATGGAAACGGCGAGAGGTCTTGTGCTGGCCACAACAGATTTTTAAAGACTTAAAATGAGGTACACCAACCACTTCAACCCTTAAAACGTTAAATTTAACAAACAAATATAAAACTACCTGCACTGTAAATACGAGGTACGTAGTTAAACATTATAGAAGTAAATACAGAATAGCTGTTACTGTAGCTATATATGAGAATGATTTACAGAACTCTGTTACTTACAGAGCCTGTAAAGATACAGTATTACATAACATTTGTACGGAATAGAGGCATAAATGTCAACACTGTACATTTGTATAGTATTGTTATATTTTTACTTCCCTGTTTATAGTGTTCCAGTAACAGAGCAACAAACATCAATATATGTACCTACATGATTAAATTATGATATTGAACTTACCAGGTAATGGAAAATCTTCATATCTGACGCCTTCGCTTAAGAAATTTACACAAATCACAAATGTTCGAATTTCGCTTTAAATGTTAGTTTCCTTTACACATTATCATTTAATACACATAAATGCACATCTATTCTCTGCTGAACCACACAACAGACTGACTAGTTTGCGATTTTTAACTTGTTTCATTAGGAACACGAAAAAACTGATATTGCTGTAGAATGAATTTTCTTTAAAAAAATTATTATAAATAGTGTAATATTTTTATAAATTACATTATTTAACAATGAACAATTTTTACCACGTTATTATTATTATTATTATTATTTGTATTATTATTATTATTATTATTATTATTATTATTTACAATTTGGATTTTTTTAGAAAATAAATTAAATAAAAATTGCATTTTTCTGTAGAAGATTTTAATCTGTGCTTTTGTCTATTCAAAATAGTGGATCAAGTAGCACTTTAACCGAAAAGGGAAAGGTAAAATAATACTTTTACAACAAGGGTAGATGAAGTACTTTAATTTTTATTTAAATTAAATTAAAATTATAAATGTTGACGGTTTGTGTTAATTAATTGTGAAATTAACTTTACCAGAAAGATACTGGGTGACAAAAAATAACGTGGCAGTATGTATTGTGATTAAAAAGAAGTAAAAAAAACTGTTGTGGCCAACACAGCACCTCTCGCCATTTCCGTTTTGTTACAATTTTCTTTTGGAATGGTTATTGGTGGCGCCGAGACTGATAGACTCAATATTCGATATTAATTTTAGTTTATGATTGATTTATTAAAAAATATAGAATTTTAATTAACATTACTTCATTTAAGACACGTTACAGTTAAAAAAGAAATTTGTTTATATTTGTTACATTATAGAAAGTATTATGTTTAAATTAACATATTTTTTAAGTACACACTTTAATAAACATCATAAATAACCCATACAAAATATTAGTACAAAAATAAATAAAATATTAAAAATATTTAAAGTATATGCATGTACCTACATCAAAATAATCAAATTATGTTAATGTTTATTTAAACACTCTCCACACCAGCTATGAGTGTCCGTGAGGTGACGCCTGGTAAGCGCCCACACGGTAAAATATATCATCATTACCGATGTCTACATGTGTTGTAGATACTGGCACACCCAGAAATGGGTAATATTCCGTGATGATATATTATTATTATTGTTTATTTAAACAACGTTAACAAATATATTTACATCAAAAAAGCACCATTATTCTAGCCCTTTTCGACTAGACAAAAAAAGCTGATGTGGCCAACACAAAACCTCCCGCTATTTAATTTTTATTAATTTAAATACATACCTACGTATTTAGTAATGCTTCAAACTATATTATGTTCCATTGCATATAACCATTGCTTTATTTACGATTTTCTTTATGTCACTACTATTAATTTGAAGTGATTAGTTTTTTGACAATGGCGTTTACCTGTCAGTTACATTCATTTGAAAAATAAACTGTGTAACAAAGGAATTGTGTTTATCTTAGACTTCGGGATTAAAAAAAGAAAAATGATTTTTAAATTTATCTGTAAAATATATAGAAAAAGTATTAATGTATACCTGTACAAAATTTAATAATCTATAATTTTCATAATGACAAAATGCGAAAAAATGGCATTTAATGGTATTTTTTGAAGAAAAACCATTATGAGCTTCAAGTAAAGTGCCATTTCTGTTTATCCGATTTACACCAAAATCTAATGGCTTCTTTTCTTATTAGAATAGGGTAGAAATACAAGGTTTCAGAACTTCATACACACACACATACATACACACACACATACATACACACACACATACACACATACAGACATACAGACATCATCGTGAAAATATTAAAAATGGATTCTAGGGACCTTAAAACGTGGTCATTTACCAAGGGTAGCGGGAGGTAAAAATGCTAAAATACCAATGTATGCATGTAGGTATGTATGTATATAAACTATGTTGACAGTTCCAAATTATTTTCTGAATAAAATTCCAACATACGTCGCTTTATGAACAGCTCTTGCAAACTTTGTGACAACAAGAAACTACTTCAATTACGTATTTTATCAAAAATTATACACTTTTTATTGAGCATGCCCATTTTTATGTGAAGAATACTATGCATTTCCTAAAAGTTTTTTTTCTCTTTTTAGTCACTTGTTTATAACAGGAAATACATGGTGGTTGCGGTTAGGTGTGAGCATGGGGATTTAATATATGAATTTAGCTTTATGCAATTGCTGTTCATTTTACGGCAAAAACATTTTCTTATTACGTTTTTGGTTTGTTTGCAATTTTAAAAATCTGATGTGGCCTGCACATGACCTCCCGCCAATTCCATGTTTAAAATAGCAGTGAGCTTTACGTAAAGTATCACTTCCGGTTGATTGGTTGTAAATAAAATCTAATTTGTTGTCCAATAAATAGAAAAATCTGTAATTCGAAATTTAGGATTATGTTTTAATTATTTTCCTCAAAAATCTGTTAGAGCTCCAAATGTACCACATCCTATTTATTATATATGGTTAAAATCTGATATGTTGTTTCAAATTATATATGAGTTTTAAATACCAAATTTGAGAAGTTTTGAATAATATTTTAATAGACTTTAAGGAAAACTCGTCATACACACATTCTTATAAAAATCAGCATCAACTTCTAGGTGCTCTAAAACGCAATCTTTGTAAATTCTTCGTCGTACATGATGAAAAAAATTAAATCAGATCATGCTGTACATCTAATATTTATGTATGATGGAAAATATATTATTTTTACAAACCTTAATTTCATTAGAAGTAAATATTTTACCATTATATTCCCCTTAACACGGTTCCATTATTAATTTATTGCAATTTCTTCCTAACAGTGACATTTGTTTAAATATGTCAAATTTATGTTTTTGTTTGACGCATAGGCAAGACGATATATGAAAATAAATAAAATAAATAAATAAAATATATCATCACGGCATATTACCCATTTCTGGGTGTGCCAATCTGCTTTATCGCAGATATCGGTAATGATGATGACATATTTGTACCGATTTTTCTGATTGATAGTATTTGAGTAATCGTGTCCACAAGATCCACACACACAGACACAGACACAGACACACACACACACACACACACACACACACACACACACACATACCTACATACCTACAGACATCATTGTAAAAATGTTAAAATCGGATTCTGGGAACATCAAAATGTGCTTATTCACTAAAATCTCTATATCCGTTTTTTAGTACGATCACTATACCTGCCTTACATAGGATAGCGGGAGGTAAAAAGAAATTTCAAAATTTCGGTTTATTAGTAGCAGTAAAACCAACCTCTATAAAAATCAGATGTTAAACTTAATGGTATAGATGCTTGTAATATAAATATATAATATAATAGAATAGAATGTTCAGAAAATTAAAAACTATATTAATTAAGTTCATGTTTTCCAATAAAATTACGCTGTTCCGCATTTCCAGGATAATTAAATAATATGTTTATGTTATGTATTTCTTGTTCTGGAAATTACATTTATTATTATAATTTTTTACATGAAATAGTTAATAAAATGAAATATATCAATTTTCCACATCATTAACTATTAATTAACAAGGTTATATTAATAAAATTTCCTTTAAGAGATAAATTATTTCAATTTGTATCTTTCATTTATATGTTTATTACCTATACAACAATTCACCGTGAAAATTAGTAATTATTTCCACAATGGGAAAGAATGCAATAAATTTAATCATAATAAAAAATGTATCAATTTGAACACCTGAGCAGATAACTGTACACCGCCCAAATATATGTGTACGATTGCGTTTTTTAAACATTAGTATCAAAGTACATTGACTGCTTCTGTTTCGGATAACAGGTGTGTGCAATTAAATCAGACAAACCTCAACATGTATCCCACACAATGCGTTATTCATCATTGTAAATATTGAACACGAAAAAATTTAACAAGAAATTTAATGATGGGTGACTGATCACAATTGACAATAGTGTTGGAGAAAACCCAAAATTATTCTAAGAAAATAGATTTACATAAAATCGGTTATAGTTCCATTAGCCCGGATTCAAATCTGATCGACTTCAAATTTGAGACAGCTTAAAATTCCAGCGTGGTGCTCTTTCTACAACGCAAAAATTGAAAAAATTAGAAAGAAATGGATAATTTCTTTATTATTAGTTTTTAGACCTACGTTAAAATTAGGTACAAACTTTTTCTTCTGTATGAGCCGGTTTCACATTTTTACCTCTCGCTAAGAGGTATTAGATTCATGCTAAAAATCGCATATCCAGATTTTAGTGAGTAAGCACGATTTAAGGTCACTAGAAACCGATTATAACATTTTTACAAAGATGTATGTGTGTATGTGCGTGTGTGGATGTGTGTATATATATATATATATGTGTGTGTGTGTGTGTGTGTGTTGGAGGACAGGAAGTAGCAATTTCACAAAAAAATCTTTTAAATATTATTTTTTTGAAATTTATAATAATATAATAATATTGAAGGATATAAAATTCTTTATCCAATACATTGAACACTTTTATTATATCTTCTGTAGATTTAGAAATAGAGAATTATAAATGTATAAAATAATCCATGGGGTCCCATGGCCGCGTGCCTGAGAGTCTGGTCGCGAACCTGGAGGAACCGGGTTTGATCCCGACTGACGCCAAATATTTCCAATTTTAAATGTCACAAAAGTGACCCCTGTGGTGCACTCTCCACGCCAGCTATGAGTGCCCGTGAGGTGACGCCTGGTAAGCGCCCACACGGTAAAATATATCGTCATCATTACCGATGTCTACATATGTTGTAGATACTGGCACACCCAGAAATGGGTAATATGCCGTGATGAAATATATATTTATTTATTTTATTTAAAATAATCCATTGGATGTACAATGAATCCAACAGCCCATGGAAATCAGTTGAAAAATTAAAAAGTATACATACAGGAATTACATTTAAATTAAATTTAAATATTTAAAATTATGGATATAGCTGCCGCACATTAAATTGACACGATCCTTATAACGCGGAAAAGACTCCGTCAACATTTAAAATTGGTATAAGACGAAAGGGGATTAAATTATAAGCCAAAGTATGTACAGTATCAGTGTCAATTACACACGCGCTTGCTATACATATATTTCATTATTTACCCTTCAGAAATACTGCCAATCTCGTTAATGAATTGGAAAAATTTCGAATATTTAGAAGAGTAAGAGGAAACTTGTACATAGAATGAATTGAAAAATAAAGAATAGATGTAATTAGAATTTTTTGTGTATACCAGACATGTTAAATACAATGCTTATATAGCCTAATATAAAAATGGCGAGAGGTATCGTGGTGGCCACAACAGATTTTTAAAAAGTATTTCAAATGATTGTTTATGCAATATTTATCATAGTAATAAAAAATCTGTTATGGCCAGTACAAAACCTTCCGTCAATTCGATGTATTTTGTACATATCATATACCAAAAGTTCCTTGAAAAAGATTCTATATATCCTGTATAATTGTAACAAGAACACACTATTTTTTACATATCCATACTTAAAGTTCCTTTGAAAATATTCTAAAATCTAATAAAATTTTAATACGAATACGAACGTACATTATGTATTGCACTTAACACTTCCTCCTGCTTCAACTTTTCCCTATTTTATTAGAAGTCGCTGTTTCTTACTCTTCTCTTCTACTCATTCCTGTCCAAAGCATCTTCGTGACACAGTTCTTCCTCTCTCAAAACTTTTGCTACACAGTCCTTCCATCTTCTCTTTTGCCTTTCTCGTACTTCTGGCATTATAAGTTCCTATCTTGAGGCGAGGCCGCAAATGCAAGTTACTGGCGAAGGACACTCTGTCACTTATATCACTTTCAGATCATATACTTTCCACTTTGGCTTTGCACTTGCCACTGATATCTGCCAATTAGATTTTTTTGAATATATCTGTTGTGTTCATAATTTTTTCAAAGCTGACTGATTTTCGAAAGTTAATCTCTCTTAATCTCTCTATAACTCTATATCTATTGAATATTGAATAAGATATTCTTTCTATTGATAATCACATAAAATGTCGAAAATGATATTTAACTGCGATTTTTCAAGAAAAACTGTTAAGAACTTCAAATAAGGGTACTTCCGTTTGACCAATTATAACCAAAATCTAATCAGCTCTTCATAGGGTTGTAAGGAAGAGGAATACGAAAGAATCATAATTTTTAGAATTGTAGTTTTGGAGTTATCGTCGGAGAAAAATTTGTCACACACACACACACACACACACACACACGGACACAACACAGACACACACACGGACACACACACACACACATACAGACATCATCGTAAAACCAGTAAAATCGTATTGTAGGGACCTTAAAACGTGCTTGTTCATTAAAAACTCACCACCGAATTTTTTGTACAAAGACAATACCTCCCTTACCTAAAGGTGACGGAAGGTAAAAATAATAATTTGTTGTTATTTTCGCAAATAATTAAATAAAATGATTAGCGCCAGAAAGCCATGGAAAAACAACCCCCCACACCTGTGACGTCAAAGTACATACAGCACATATGTGTGACCATCTCTGTCAAACGTTTTGATATTATACCGACAATAATGTGTTATTATTATCGTTAAACAATAATAAAAAAATATGATGGCATGATTCTCAAGATAAAGTGCAATATATTAAAATGCGTAAAAAATTAACCTAGGTATGTTGTTATCTCACATGAATCATTATTTGGTCTAAATGAGTAAGAATTTTAATTGATTTATTGATCAAACTAAATTTTAATGACTTCTTGAGTGTTTGAGTATTGTTAGTCAGTTGTTAGAAATGTATTACGAACCACCTGTAGAGTAATAAAATGAGAAATAAATCAAAATTTCGAAAATACTTACTCAACTGTATTGTTTTGTAAATATTTACTAATTTGAAAATTTTTATTAGGTCAGCTTATTGCGTGGCACCGTTTCTTTAAAGTTAAACCGTCAAATTAGTCTCTAAATAATTTAGACAAAAATATTCAGCAAACACCTTTGGAATTCTATTACTTTCCAGCAATTTTACAGGATATACAAAATCTTTTTCAAGGAACTTTTGGTATGGGATATGTACAAAATACATCGAATTGACGGAAGGTTTTGTGCTGGCCACAACAGACTTTTTTTTTGTTTCCGTACGTGAAGAATAATCTACGTGGTCAACGATTTTCGACACCAGAAGAAGCATTCAAAATTCATGTTTTAGACATACCTCAATCGGAATGGAAGAAGTGCTATGAAGATTGGTTCAAAAGAATGCAAAAGTGTATCGATCATCACGGAGAATATTTTGAAAAACAATAAAACTACTGTCTTAAATATTTGTTTTTGTTTGTTATTCCGGATACATAAATAGCAACCCTCGTATAGTCGGCATTTTTTATTACCTTCCGTCACCTTTAGGTAAGGAAGGTATTGTCTTTGATCAAAAAATTCGGTAATGAGTTTTTCATGAATAAGCACGTTTTAGGGTCCCTACAATACGAATTTACTATTTTTAAGATGATGTCTGTATGTATGTATGTGTGTGTGTGTGTGTGTGTGTGTGTGTGTGTGTGTGCGTGTGTGTGTATGTGTGTCCGTGTGTGACAATTTTTTCTCCGACGATAACTTCAATACTACAATTCTAAAAATTACAATTCTTTCGGATTCCTCTTCTGTACATCCATATGAAGAGTTGATTAGATTTTGGTTATAATTGATCCACCGGAAGTACCCTTATTTGAAGTTTTTAACAGTTTTTCTTAAAAAAACGCAGTTAAATATTATTTATTGACATTTTGTTATTATATTTATTAAAGAAAATACTCTTCTCTATATGGTTTGATTATTCATTTTCCTTCATATTCAATAGATGTAGAGTTAAAGCATTATAAAGAAATTAATTTTCAAAAATTAGTCAGCTTTGTTATTTATCATGGAAACAGCTGACATAATTATTCAAAAAAATTTAATTGACAGATGTCAGTTGCAAGTGCAAGTATATAGGATCTAAAATTGGTATGTCATAGTGTTGCTCGCAAGTGACACGCAGAGAAAGGCCAAAGAGAAGATGGAAGGACATTACTTAGTGTAGTTTATGTTATAATTTTATTGTATTTACAGAACCTTTTTAAATGAACTTTTGGTATGGAATTTGTAAAAAATAGTATGTGTTCGTGTTCGATTTTACATGATATTATATAGAATCTGTTCCAAGGACCTTTTGGTATGGGATTTGTACAAAATACATGGAATTGACGGAAGGTCTTGTGCTGGCCACAACAGATTTTTTTATTTTGTGAAAGTCCACGCTTTACACATTTGAAAACTGAAAACATTTCAGATTCTCTTTTGCGTCTAAGTATGGCTTGTTAACAAATTTATCACTTTGCTTAACAAAACAACTTAGCAATAATGATAGTTAGGTACCTAGAGATAAACAAGCAAACTACGTGTCAAAATCATCCTAACAAGAAAGATGTCCCCTTCTGACCTTGCAGTTATTACTTGCATAAACTTGCATCCAGTGGTGTGCAGTGCAATTTATCACCGGGGCACACGTAAACAATTACCTGGATTAGCGCGTTAAATAATTACCGTAGATGATATTTCTTCTTCAAGTCAGACTTTCACATTGTGAAAAATTTACTATAATGTCGTGTTGTCGGGATTAGAGTTGAAGCGTTTAAAGGAATTAATCTTAGGTTAAGTAGTGTTATGTGTAACTGTAATTTTGTTGTGATGGAGAGTAATTGTAAGATTAAGATGTAAAAGTACAAACGTGAGTTGGAAGGATTGCAACATTAGGATTTGGAGAGTGCAATTATTTTCAGATTTATACGATGTGCAACAATGTTGCAATCCCACCTTGCAATTAATTATGTTTCTGGATTTTTGAAAGTATTTTTCTTAAAATTCTAATAAATAGATAAACTCTCGAGGATATACTGAAGACTAATTAAATTACAAAGAACTTTTTTTGAAAAGGATAAGCTATTCGAGAAAATTCCACCATAGAATTTTTCTAGAAAGCGCACGGAAGATCACGTGAGCTATCATATGTTTTGTCCCTTCCACACTTCAGACTCGATCTTAAGCTCTGTTTCATGCTAACTTCAGACTGTATTGTATAACGCAGTACGCATTCGTCAGTTTGAATAGCTGTCACATTTTTAGCTGTAAATACGAAAATACAAAATGGCAATTCGCCGCAACCCGCAAAACCATTCTTAAAATTCATAACACAGTGCGCATGCGTCAGTTTGAATAGCTATTTCGTATTTACCGCTAGAAATGTGACAGCTATTCGAACTGGCGCATGCGTACTGCGTTATAAGATAGGTACAGTCTGAAGTTAGCATGGGACAAAGCTCAAGATTGAATCTGAAGTGAGGAAGGGACAAAACGTATGATAGTTCACGTGATCTTCCGTGTCCTATAGAAGTGATAGCGGTGGGTATATGTACTCGTATACAGGGCTATTGTAAAAAAATAATACCTTATTTTTGAGATCGTTTTAAAAATGTTATATGAAAGTATGTCTGGAAACTTTTCGTTACATAGTTAAGTTCTTCTGCTCGAATTTCAAGCTTTTTCGGGTCATTATACATGTTTCAATTTCAAATTCGAATATCTACTTTGCCAAAAAGCTTGGAATATGTGCCTTAATATAAGCGTTCACAACATAATTTCACTTTCCAAATAAAATTTTCAACTGACCATTTTCAATGTTGATGTGCGCATGCTTGCTTGGTTAGACTGAGAGATCCGATGTTCTCTGTGAAGTATGACGTATATTATTATTTTCACTTCACATTAGTTTGTGGCAGCTGAAAACTAGTAAAAAGAATCTGTTGTGGCCAGCACAAGACCTCTCGCCATTTCCATATTAGGCTATATAAGTATTGTAGTGCACAGTGCACTTCGCTTTCGAACCGTCGTTTTATAACAAAATCTTACAGAACATTACCCAAATATTGTTTTTTATTATATTTAACATGTCTTCTGCACACATATAGTTCTAATTATATCTATTTTTTATTGTATGATTAAGTTTCTAAATTTCAAAGATTGTTCCTAGTGATTCGATCGAGACGAGACGAGACGAGAAATTCATTGTCTCGTCTCGTCTCGTTTCAAATTCATGAAATTATATCTCGTCTCGACATTTTTCTCGTCTCGTTTAATAGAGTCTCGTCTTGGCCGAGATTTCTCGATGGAAATTTAATATGTATATTTTGGTCCCAGTTTTTATTTTCAAGTGATTTGAAAAGTGTCTTTGCAAGTGACCTTACAAGTATATTCACACGATCAGGTTTTGCTTGAATTAAAATATCCAGGTGTCAAAATTTGTATGTACCTACTTACATTAAGATTTCAATTACTTCTTTATCCTATTTTGCCATTTTCTAGTTTAATATCGATCACTTATAACACTACTTGTATACATAGGTACATCAAAAATATAAACACCAGATAAACACAAACGACATTTGACAGTTACTTGACAGTTAAAATTTGTAGGGACTTTTAAAATAAAGTAGCGCATGTTCCAGTTTTTCTTTAAAAGTTTTTCGTTAAAAGTCTATTCATTTTTCTCTCTTGCACTTAAGTCATTGAGCGAGAGAGAAAACTTTTCAATTCACTTGAAAAGAAAAACTTCATCGTGAAATGCACGCTTAACAAATTCTGACAGATAAAATGTCAAATACTTTATTATCTTTTTGTTAAAAAATTCCATAGCTGAATAGAGACATATATCACTAAAAATATGTTAAATTTCACACGTTTGCAAATATCTCATGAGAAAAATAACAACCGAGAAATCTCGAAATAGTTTTCGAGAATCGAGATCTCGGCAAATATATCTCGTCTCGTAAAATATTTTTTACATTTCTGTCTCGTCTCGTCGAGACGAGAAATCTCGAGTACGAGACGAGACGAGAATCGAGAAATATCTCGTCTCGGCAGAATCACTAATTGTTCCAATTCATTAACCAGATTGGCGGTATTTCTGATGGATTTATGCATTTTACCACAATTTTTCCTATAATTTCAAATATTTAATTAATAAAACAATAAGAAAAGTTAAATATACTTCCCAGAAAAAGCTATCAGAATGTCACTAAAACTACTGATATTTGACAATGGCATGTGTCATGTTATAAATGGAATTTGTCAACTGGTTTCCTTAGTGCCTTGGCCTCTACGATTAGTTTACTCTATAAAATATAGAGTCTTTATCTCTAAATCTATACAAGATATAATAAAATTTTTAAGTGTATTAGATGGAGCATTGTATGTTCTTCAATATTTAATAAAAAAAACTCCCAAATAATTATATTTAGAAGATTTTTTCTAAGAAACTACTACTTCCGGTTGTTCAATTGTTACCAAAACCTTTTCAGCTCTTCCCAGGATTGTCAGATTGAGGAAACTGCAGTTAAATATTTTTTAAGTCATAGTTTTTGAGGAATCGTGACTACAACATCCAGACATACATACATACACACACACACACACACACACACATACACATACACACATCCACACGCACACACACACACACACACACACACACACACATACACACACACACACACAGACATCATTTTAAAAATGTTATAATCGGATTGTAGGGACCTTAAATCGTGCTTATTCAATAAAATCTGGATATGCGAATTTTAGCATGAATCCAATACCTCTCTTAGCGAGAGGTAAAAAATGTCCAACCGTTGTTATTAACCTGATTATTATTAATTTCCCTCACTGGTTTATTAAAAATAATTACAATAGTAATCATTTGCAAAAAGCAAAGACTAAGCATATAAAATAATATGTATATGTATTTTCAATAATACAAAATTTCGATGAAAAATCATGTAACTTCGATCTCGAGTTACAGACGTTTGGCATGACGTAATTTTTCATCGAAATTTTGTATTATTGAAAATACACGTTATCGGATCTCGAGTTACAGACGTTTGAAGTTACATGATTTTGCATCGAAATTTTGGATTATTGAAAATACATAAGTTTTCGAAGAATAATCATGTAACTTCAAATGTCTGTAACTCAAGATCCGATTATGTAAAAAAAATCGTGCGTGACATAGAAAGAAAGAGAATTTTATGCTGAATTCAGACTTTTATCGTCCGTGTACGAGGTGTGTTCAAAAAATATCGCGAATTTTGTGTTTTTTCAAAAATTATTTATTTATTCATGAATATCTATTTTGTCCCCTTCAAAGTAATCCCCATGAGATATTATACACTTGTGCCAACGGTTTTTCCAATCTTCAAAGCACTTCAAAAAATCATTTTTTTTATCTTGTTCAGCTCCTCCTTCGATGCCGTCTTTATCTCGTCAAGCGTAGCGTAACGTCGTCCTTTCATGGGCCTCTTCAGTTTAGGGAACAAGAAAAAGTCACAGGGGGGCAGATCTGGGGAATACGGTGGCTGCGGCATCATTAGTGTGTTGTTTTTGGCTAAAAAGTCGCGCACAAGCAACGAGCAATTGAGCAATTTTGGTACAAATTTCGCGGCGACCCGTCTCATGCCCAAATCATTGATAAAAATCGAATGGCACGAGCCAATCGATATGTTTAGGTCCTCAGCAACTTCTCTAACGGTGATTCGACGATTGGCCAATATCATTCATTAATTTTTTCGTCTGTTGTTGAAGTGCTCGGGCGTCCGGCACGCTTTTCGTCGTTCACATCTTCTCGGCCTTCTGAGAACATTTTGTACCACCGATAAACGTTGCTTTGGTCCAAGGTAGCTTCTCCGTATGCCACAGTCAACATTCGGAATGCATCCGCGCACTTAATTTCGTTTTTCACACAAAATTTGATACAGGTTCTTTGTTCCATTTTTTTGAATAGGTAAAAATCGAAGACGATCCAAAACACGTGCAAGCAAAGCAGCTGTCAACAATTAAGTGAACATTCAAAATGGCCGAGCTTGTCGACATAAGTGAGAGACATGAGTACCAACATAAAGCCACAAAAAGATCGAAATTCGAATATACGTAACCCGCGAAAATTCAAAATTCGCTAGTTTTTGAACACACCTCGTATGAGTGGTGCATGAAAATATGAGAAATGAGCTAGGTATATTATTTATTAGTATACGCACGCGAAATCAAACAATTTACGTATTTTGTTTATTTTTTAAATAAAATTATATAACTTTCCTTATAAATTTGGTATAGAAATCATTTTACCGTTTGCTTGTTTAGGACTTTAATTATTGAATTTTTAATGAAAAAACAGTTTTGCTTGATTTAACTCGAAACTAGACTCGTTTTCGAGTTTTGTTTCCATGTTTTTTGTTGACCATTTTGTATTTAGAATCATCTAATTGGTAAATTTTCCACTAAAATGCGTGCTTTTATATAATTTACCAAACAGGTCCAGTTTTTCTATGAATACATTATCGATAAGTGAATCAAAACATAAACATTGTGGTATTTCTGCCCGTGATGTAACTAATCGAATTTTCGACTATGTATTTGATGAGTTGAGATACGGTCTCAATTCTAAATCTGTGTAAATGGCTGCTACCTACCCATTAGTTTTAATGTGCTTTTTATGGATGGGACACTCAGTTTTAATCTCTCCTCAACTATGAGAGATAATTAGCTGTGGAATCATCATTAATTATGCAAATTAGAAAGTATAGTAACGAATGGCGACTTTGTAATGGATGGTACAACTTATTTTGTAACCTGAGAGATTTAGTTAAAAGTGAAACATTGTAAAATTTATGTTTCAGATATCATTAATCAGCTACTTAAGTGAATCAACTTGAAATGAATTTTTAAGATAAAAACATGTTTTTAAAATCAAATTCGTGACTTTTGAGTAAATTTTAAAGTGCTGATCAATGTTTTTACTTTATTTTAAATTTTTCATAATTTGTTATTTAAAAACATCAAATTTGTTGATCATCTCTGAGGTGCACTATCTATGACAACAATGAGTGCCCGTGAGGTAACACCTGGCAAACGCCCACACGTTACGAATATGTCATCTTCATTACCGATATCTGTGTAACTGTGAGCAAAACAGATTGGCATACCCCAGCAATAGGTAATATACCATAATAATATATTTATTTATATTAAATTTTGCTATAGGAAGGACACGATAAAAGAGAACGAGCAAAAACCATAAACAATCTGACATGGTATTGTCTATTGTTAATAATGTCATTCAAGTGTTGTTGTTTTGTGACATACATATGCCAAATCTTGTATGTCAGATGGAGCGACACATCAAGTATTTACTCCCGCTAAGAGAGGTAGTGACACAGACAAATTGGATTCATGCTAAAAATCCAATTTTAACATTTTTTACAATTATGTCTATGTTTGTGTGACGATTCCTCAAAAACTATAAGACCAGTTTAACTATGAATTCCTCAATCTGACGTACATGGGAGGAGCTAAAAAGGTTTTGGTAACACTTGGACAACAAAAAATAGTAGTTTCTTTAAAAAAATCTGCTAAATATTATTTTTGGATTTTTTTACCTCCCGCTACCCTAGGTAAGGAAGGTATAGGGATCGTGCTAAAAATCGGATATAGAGATTTTAGTGAATAAGCACGTTTTGATGTCCTCAGAATCCGATTTTAACATTTTTACAATGATGTCTGTAGGTATGCAGGTGTGTGTGTCTGTGTGTGTGTGTGTGTGTGTGTGTGTGTCTGTGTGTGTGGATCATGTGGACACGATTACTCAAATACTATCAATCAGAAAAATTTGAAATTTTGTATATCCATTCTATGCTAATGTGGGAAGAGCTCATTAGTTTTGAGTGTATATCGGATAACCGGAAGTATCATTTATACAAGCTTTTAACAGTTTTTCTTGTAAAAAATTCATTGAATATATTTTTTTAGCAACTTTTACTTAATCTGAGAATAAAAATATTTCGTGGCTAGATCGATGAACTAGAGCACACTATTTGATGACAAATATAAACTTTGGTGACAAAAAATATTGTTCTCATTTAATACTCTTCAATTTCATTTTAAACTTCAATGCTTTAATTTTATGCTAAACAATTTTCATATCATAATTTAAAATGTGATATTTACTAAATAAGATATAAATCACTATGGGCAAGTGCTATTATATAAAATGATTGGAATATTTTGATAAAAAGTTGACCACAAATTAAATTAATTTTTACCTTTGTATTACACCTGCATATTACTTGACCTACGTATTTATCATTCAATTGATCCATACATGCAGTTCATTTTTAAATAATTATCATTGTTACAATTCAATCTATCTGTCTATCGATATAAAGTTTTTTTTGTACCTATTATATGATTATTTTTCTTCTCCAGTGCAGATATACCTACTTGCACTTTTTCATTAACGTACTGTAGAAAAAAATGTGTGTGTATGTTTTAAGACCGCACGTCCGAACTGAAAACTTAAGTGGCTGACATTTGTATCGTTGAATATTTTTTTATAAGTTGTCAAAATCCTGTGAGTATTCTAACCAAATTCTAACAAAAATTTCAAGAAAGAATTTTAATTTTCTTTGGAGAAGGCTGAGAAACAAATTAAAATTTAGCTTAAAATCTGGCCAAGCACCCCAAAAACTCTAGATTTAAAACCGGCGATGAGTGCGTGATTTACTCTCGTTGTCATTTAGATGTCATTTTTAGACTTACAAAAAATCAATTTAGCGGTTATAACGCTGTTAATACGATTTATTTAAATTATAAAAAAATAAAATCTACAACAATTACAAATGTAAGTAATATTTTACGCCCGGATGCATTAAAATTGTGTGTTTACATCTAAGTTACCAAGGCAGAAAGTTGAATATTACGCCCGCGGGCTTTTTGCCAGTTTTATCGCCCGCCGGGCTGTAAAAATGACAAAACCCCCGGTAATGATACTAACCTTTAACTAATTATATGAATTTTAGAAGCATTTCTTAATTATTTTTAATATAACGACAAAAGGTTAACCTGACTACGTAATATTTTACACAGCAACAAGTTTTGCATGTATTTAAAAAACAATTTGAAAACATTTCACTTGTTTGCAGTACTGCGTAAAATGTTGTACTCAGGCCGAAAGAAGTTTACATCCTTGAACGAATAAAAAACTGGCGCTTCCGCAAGCGTAAACCTTTTCTTTCGGCCCGCTATATATAACTATTATTTACTTATTTTAAATAGAGTATAAACGACTGTTAAATGTAACTATATATATATATATATATATATATATATATATATATATATATAAATAACTAAATAAATATATCACGGCATATTACCCATTGCTGGGTGTGCTAATCTGGGTGTGCCAATTTGCTTTGTACACATATATCGGTAATGACAGCCGTAAAAGCAGGAATAAATAACGCCAAAACGGCGAGTTTGGAACTTGGGTTTCTTTTTGACAGATATTGTAATGTTTCCCGGCCTTGTGGATTCATTAATGGAAAAACACTGGTAACGTCTATTCTAATTATTATAGTTGAGCGACATGTATACAATTTAAGAAAATATTGTTCAAGAATTATTTAAAATTTAATTTAAAGCAAGATTCTTAAATTCAATAAACGAAAGAAAAACAAATACCTATTAAAGTTTAAAATTATAGAACCATATCAATATTTTTGAAGTACCTACTTTTCTTGAAAGCAAGTTGTATGTAAGAATGTCTGGTAATTACACAGATAACTCTTATCAGCAAATACAACGTTTGTGGGTGATTAGGTACACACACCTGTGTGTAATATACTTGTTAGTACGTCCGTACTGGCCACATGCTGAGAAGCACAGAAACACGTACATCGGCTAAAATACTACACACATCTCTTCCATTGCGTGCGCACATTTTTATACACCTGTAGCAATACAAAATGTCGATATTGATGGGTTAATTATAGAGGAGTAAAGTGAGAATGGAATGCAAATTGATATGGATTGGTTTAAATACGTATTTGTAGTTGTAGGCATAGGTACTCATAAACTGAAGATAACTATATATACACAATAAAAATACTGCTCAAAATTCAAAAATATTAGTCCATCTGTAGTTTCGCATTGTATTTTGACCTTCAGTCATCTATAGGTAAGAATATTTGATCAAAAAATTAGATGATGACTGCAAAGAATCAAAACGTTTCAGGGGCAAAAGAATACGATTTTACTTTCTGTGAGCATTATGTTTATGGTGTCTGAAAATTCTGTGGAATCCGATACTACTACAGGTACGGGTACCCTTGGTAAGGGAGGTATAGGGATCGTGCTAAAAATCACATATCCAGATTTTAGTAAAAGATCACGTTTTAAGGTCCGTAGAATCCAATTTTAACGTTTTCACGATGATGTCTGTATGTGTGTATGTGTAAGGATTTTGTTGTCGCTCTAACTCAAATACTATCATTCAGAAAATTCTAAAACCTTGTATTTCTACCCTATTCTAATATGAAAAGACACCATTAGATTTTGGTGTAAATCGGATTACTGGAAAGGACACTTTACCTGAAGCTCATGATGGTTTTTCTTCAAAAAATTCCATTACATGCAATTTTTTCGCATTTTATGTCATTATGACAATTAAAGATTATTGAATTTTCTACAGGAATACATTAATACTTTTTCTACATATTTTACAGATAAATTTAAAAATCTTTTTTTTATTAATCCCGAAGCCTAAGATAAACACAATTTCTTTGTTACACAGTTCATATTTCAAATGAATGTAACTGACAGGTAAATATCACTGTCAAAAAAATAATCACTTCAAATTAATAATAGTGTCATTTTAAAAAGAAAATAGTAAATAAAGCAAGTGTTATATGCAATGGAACATATAGTTTGCACTTGCAGCATTAGTAAAAACGTATAGGTATGTATTATTTGGCCACATCAGATTTTTTCGTATTGTATATATATCCCGTAAAATTACATTACATACACTATGTAAATTGCACTTAACACTGACATCTGTCAATTAGAAGCTGGCTGATTTATGAAAGTTAATCTCTTTATAATTCTTTAACTCTATATCTATGTAAAATCAAACTGTATAGAGAATAAGATATTCTTTCATATTGATAATCACATAAAATGTGAAAAAAATGGTATGTAACTGTGTTTTATCAACAAAAACTATTAAGAACTTCAAATAAGGGTACTTCCGATTGACCAATTATTATCAAAATTTAATCATTTCTTCATATGGATGTAAAGAAGAGGAATGGGAAAGAATTATAATTTTTAGAATTGTAGTATTGCGTATTGGAGTTATCATCAGAAATTTTTGTCAGACGCACAGACACACACACACACACACACACACACATACCTCATCGTAAAACTAGTAAAATCGTATTCTAGGGACCCTAAAACGTGTTTATTTGTCAAAAACCCTCCACCAATTTTTTTGATCAAAGACAATAACCACTTTACATAAAGATAACAGAAGGCAAAAATGTCGCATCAAAATATATTATAACCCTCCGGAGAGCGCGCATGCGGCAAAAAGCCGCAAATTTTAATTTTACTGATATAACTAAAATTTGGACAGGCCTGTAATATTGTGCGTGTAGGTATTCCTCCTTTATGTTATTGGCTCCATCTACCGATAGGCTTGGTGTCGTATGCCATCCCCGATCAGTGTTACATGAGTTAGATTCAAAACAGGTTAAATTTGCGGTGTGTTTGCCGCATAGCGCGCCCAGTCATGTAAGTTTTATTTATTGTTAAATTTTTTATAATATTGTAAGTTTATGCAATTTACATGCACGTGCGCTAGTATTATTGTTTATAGTAATACGTATACTTCAACTTTGTAAAAAAATAACAAGATTTTATTGAATTTTAGGTCTCGTAAAGGATTAACACCAGCCGAGTTAGAAAAGCTTATACATATATGATTTAATAAAATGTTTTATGCCCAGTTGCACCGATACCACTTAAGAATTTAAGTTTAGTTTAGCCTTAAGTTTAGTTTTATTTCGTTGCACCGTGCGCTAAACTCTCAATAAACATCTTAAGGCTTCCATAAATATAAGCCTCCGAAATTGACGGTTTATCTTGCACTTAAGTAAGTAGTGAGGTTATATTGAATGGAAACGTTTTTAATTTCTATCAGAATAATTGAAGTTATTGACTTTATTGTCGATGATGACGATTTAGATGCATTGGATTTAATTTTATGCGGAATACCAGGGCAAATATACAACAGATCTGATCATTTTCATTTTCTTTCTGATCATGCTTTTTTTCAACGGTTTCGATTAACCAAATATACAATATTGCAATTGCTGATTTTAATAGAAAATAATATTGAATTTTATAACAACATGTATTGCATTCATTTTTCTTTCAATGTTTTACTTATTAATTTGATTAGTTGGCACTTCGAGTTCGCTTTCTTTTTCCGTCTGATACCATTTTTGCTAAAAATAATGAATATATTTAATTACACTTCAATTTTAAAAACTATAATTCTATTTGAATCGAACTTACCAATATAACCTCCAAACTTTAACACAAAATCTCTAAATTTTATTTTTCTTGTTACTAAAAGTACAATTTAAACAGCTTAAAAATATATAAACTCTACTTATTTAAGGTTATTAAAAAAAATATGTGTGCAACAGTAGATAAAAATCGGCAGTGTTAAGTACCTTAGGTACAATTTACATAGTATAGTTCTCATCACCAAAAATCGAGGGACGGTTATAAACAGCTTAACCGTCCATCATTTAAGTTCACAAAGAAACCTAAAACTTCTGCCCATCATAAATAATAGACTGAATACTATCACTGTTTTGCACACACAATTAAAGCAATTTGCGGTGTACCGTGCTAAACTATTCCATTCTAGTTTTATAGTATAGGGGTGGTTAAATTGTTTATGACCATCCCTCGATTTTGGTGACGAGAACTATATTATGATAGTGAAATATAGGTATTCGTACAATTTTTTCCACGAAACAAAAAAATATAGATTGTAGAATTTATATTTATACATTATAAAAATAATCTTTTGTGGCCAGCACAAGACCTCTCGCCATTTCCATATTAGGCTATATAAGTATTGTATTGCACTTCGCTTTCGAACCGTCGTTTTATAACAAAATCTTACAGAACATTACCCAAATATTGTTTTTTTATTATATTTAACATGTCGTCTGCACACATATAATTCTAATTATATCTATTTTTCATTGTATGAGAAAGTTTCTAAATGTCAAAGATTGTTCCAATTCATTAATCAGATTGGCGGTATTTCTGATGGATATATGCATTTTACCTATAATTTCAAATATTTAATTAATAAAACAATAAGAAAAGTTAAATATACTTCCCTGAAAATGCTATCAGAATGTCACTAAAACTGTTGATATTTGACAATGACATGTGTCATGTTATAAACTTGTCAACTGGTTTCCTTAGTGCCTTGGCCTCTGCGATTAGTTTACTCTATAAATTATAGAGCCTTTATCTCTAAATCTATACAAGATATAATAAAAATTTTAAGGGTATTAGATGGAGAATTTTATGTTCTTCAATATTTAATAAAAAAGAGAATTTTTCTAAGAAACTACTACTTCCGGTTGTTCAATTGTTTCCAAAACATTTTCAGCTCATCCCAGGAATGTCAGATTGAGGAAACTGCAGTTAAATATTTTTTAAGTATTATAGTTTTTGAGGAATCGTGACTACAACATTCAGACATACATACATACACACACACACGCACACATACACACATCCACACACACACACACACACACACACACACACACACACACACAGACATCATTTTAAAAATGTTATAATCGGATTCTAGGGACCTTAAATCGTGCTTATTCAATAAAATCTGGATATGCGAATTTTAGCATGAATCCAATACCTCTCTTAGCGAGAGGTAAAAAATTGAGAATTGACGGAAAGGTGTTGACCACATAAAAGTTTTTAGTTGAATCTGTTGCTTCAAGAATTTTTTATAATATCCATAAAAAAATTATTAAAAATCCAATAAACAAATGTATAAATTGTAATTTTATAAAAAATGCGTATTAATTTTGCTTAGTACAATATAAGTACATATGTACGAATACGAATATTCACTGATAAAATTAAATGATTATGAAAATAGTGATATCCAAATGAGCACCTGACTGTGATGTGATGGTAAACAATAGTTGATCTATGATCTTCCTGGTAATAAGTAAGTACCCAAAAAAATCAAGATACTCCATTCCACCTGCGTGAAGTGGAGATAGTCGTTCGGTATCGGTATTTTGCAAAACTCGGCGAACAAGCGATGTTTCTAGGAAGATGAAGATAGCATTTTGTTTGCACACCTGCTTGTATTGGGTGCGCCTGATTAGCACCACTAAGCTAAACTCACTTCAAAGTTCGCCTGCACTTGTTATCAGAGCCTTCTTAGATATAAGTACTAAATGGATTTAGGACGCAAAATCAACTGATACTAATTACATATCGTATTGGCCATAAAGGTGGCAACTTTTAAAAATTTTAATTATTCTCCAGTAAGAAGGGGAATTCTAGAAATAAATTACAGGATATCTTGAACCAGTTTATTATGCGTTAAAATAAGTTAAAAAGAAAGCAACTATCTTAAAAATTTGTTGTGGCCAGCACAATGCATCTCGCCATTTCCATTTTATGTAATATTGTATTGCACTTCGCTGTCATAACGTTGTTTTATAATAAAAAATTACAAAACTTTATCCAAATATTTTTTTTTATTGTATTTAACATGCCTTGTGCACACATACAATTCTAATTAATTCTATTTTTTCATTGTATGAAGAAGTTCCTAAATGTCAGAGATTCTACCAATTCATTAAGAAGATTGGCAGTATTCCAAACGGAAATATGTATTTTACCTATAATTTTAAATATTTAATTAATAAAATAATATAAAGATTAAATGTACCTACTTCTCAGAAAAAGCTTTGAGAATGTCACGAAAACTGTTGATTTTTGACACTGACATCTGTCATTTATAAACTATGTTATAAACATTTGAATTTGTCAATTGGTTTTCTTAGTGTAGTTTAGATTTTTGACACTGACATTTATCCATCATTTACAAGCTACATTATAAAAAAATATGTTGTGGCCAGCACAAGACCTCTCGCCATTTCCATATTAGGCTATATAAGTATTGTATTGCACTTCGCTTTCGAACCGTCGTTTTATAACAAAATATTACAGAACATTACCCAAATATTGTTTTTTATTATAATTAACATGTCTTCTGCACTCATATAATTCTAATTATATCTATTTTTCATTGTATGAGGAAGTTTCTAAATGTCAGAGATTGTTCCAATTCATTAACCAGATTGGCGGTATTTCTGATGGATATATGCATTTTACCACAATTTTACCTATAATTTCAAATATTTAATTAATAAAACAATAAGAAAAATTAAATATACTTCCCAGTAAAAGCTATCAGAATGTCACTAAAACTGTCGATGTTTGACACTGACACGTGTCATTTACAAATTATGTTATAAACATTGGAATTTGTCAACTGGTTTCCTTAGTTCCGTAGCCTCTGCGATTAGTTCACTCTATAAATTATAGTGTCTTTATCTCTAAATCTATACAAGATATAATAAAAATTTTAAGTGTATTAAATGGAGAATTTTATGTTCTTCAATATTTAATAAAAAAAACCTCCCAAAAAATTATATTTAGAAGAATTTTTCTAAGAAACTACTACTTCCGGTTGTTCAATTGTTACCAAAACCTTTTCAGCTCTTCCCAGAAATGTCAGATTGAGGAAACTGCAGTTTAATATTTTTTAAGTTTTATAGTTTTTGAGGAATCGTGACTACAACATCCAGACATACATACATACATACATACATACATACATACATACACATACACACATCCACACACACACACACACACACACACACACACACATACATCATTTTAAAAATGTTATAATCGATTCTAGGGACCTTAAATCGTGCTTATTCAATAAAATCTGGATATGCGAATTTTAGCATGAATCCAATACATCTCTTAGCGAGAGGTAAAAATATTTGACTTTGTAAACTTTTTTCCTTGGTGTAGTTTAGTCTGTGCGATTTATTACATCCGATTATTCTATATATTATCTCTAAATTTAAAGAATATTTAACATTTTTTTTAAATGTATCAGATGTAGAATTTTATGTTCTACAATATTACTAATAACACAAATTTTCAAAAAATAATATTTAGAAACAATTTTTTAAGACATTATTACTTCCGGTTGTCCATTTGTTATCAAAACGTTTTCAGCTCTTCCCATGAATGTCAGATTCAGGAATGCATAGTTAAGCAGGTCTTAAGTCTTATAGTTTTTGAGGAATCGCCATTCCAACATCCATACGCACACACACACACACACACACACACACACACATATACACACACACATTATCGTAAAAATGTTATAATCGGATTGTAGGGACTTTAAATAGTACCCATTCACTAAAATCTGGATATGCGATTTTTATTGTGAATCCATGCTAGTGAAAATGATGCCGCAAGATCTCGCATTGTACAATTTTTTGTATTATGCAAATATTTCTAATTAAAATATACAAAATAACAAAATATCTCTCGGTATAAATAAATATTTTAATTTCCTCTTCATCTACATTCATGTTTATTTATTTATTTTAGATTTATTGGGTTTTAGTAAAAAAAAAAATACATAAAAGAAGTGACAGCTATGGTATTGAGCTTCCAAAATTACAATGCGCCACTGGTGACAGATTTCTGAACTGAGTGAAGTGTACATGTACAAAGAAGGCTGTTTTATTCAGGGATTGTATTTACTTGTATACGAATTTTAATACGCTTTTATCTTCGGCTATTATTGTTTTATTTTTAGTAGGATCTGAATTACTGCTAATATAACAGGTTTTTGATTTTTAAAAAATTAATGAACATATTAGAAGATATGCAATTTATAGGTTAAAGTTACGATGGAGTTTTCTCCGAAAATATTTACCACATAATATTATGTGGCCACTATTTATTACTTGCTGGCCTTCCACCATATTTCTAGATGATACACTACAATTCCCAAATCTACAAATCTAAATCTAAGCAAAGAAAATTGTTCATTATGAAAGAAAAACAATTAAATAAAAGTAAAACTATGTAGATAGAATTTAATATATGTACAACTACGGCAATGAAATACAATCTAAATAAAGGAAATCAATTTTTTTTTATTAAAAAAACTAATAGACTGTTAATTAAAATATGACTAAAATACTCTTAACCTACAAATACTTACTAAAATTAATCCTAGTAATTAAAATATTATTAAAACTATCACTAAATTGTTACTACAAGAAAGATCAAACTCAATTCTACCGAAATTAACAAAAAAACACTATACTAAATCTGAAATTAAATTAAAAACTACGAAAATTAGTCTCACACCAATTGTACTCTTATGGAAGCCAGCGAAAAATGTACCATTCGTTTGAATTTTGACGTTTGACGTCAGCGCCATCTCTTGATAATTTGGAAGCCCAATACTCTTCACGGCACACTCAAGTGCTCGCACTTTACGAATATATAATCATATTATTAATATTACCGTACAAAGCAGATTGATTCACCCAGCAACAGGTAATAAAGTCATAATATTGTAGCGTACCTATTTTTTACCTACCATTCAAACAGACAGTAAAATAATGTTTTAATGAGTGGTACTCGTTTATTTTATGTTGCTTGCAAAGTTAATTTATTTACTATTTTTAATAATAAATTCGAGATTCTCGAGTCGAGATCGAGAGAAATCAAGGAAAAATAGGTTGAGACGAGATGCAGCGAAATATCGTCTCGAAAATTCGAAACGCGATGAGAATGGATTGTTTCTCGCCATTTCTCGTCTTGCGTCATCACTAATGCATTCAATACCTACCTACCTGTCTTAGCGAGAGATAAAAATTGATATGAAATTTCGTTATTTTAACTTGTATCATGGGAACATTAATCATGTAATTTATTTCTAAAATTCCCCATCTTATTTGAGGAAAGTAATTGTATTTTTCTTTAAAAGTTGTTACCTACATTTGTTGCCAATACTGTATACAGTGAAAGTTCCCTTTGCGGACAGCTCCACAAGCGGACAACTCCACAAGCGGACATCTCTTATAACAGGACAGTTTTTCTGGAACCATATTTTTGGGTATCAGTTCCTATATAAAACACGCTCTCTTATGCGCACTCTCTACCGGACGGACACGGACAACATAGTATTTTCCCGACAGGCCCGAGACGCTCTCATGAGCGGACGCGAAACTCCGAAACCGGACATAAACAGCCTCAATATTTCCTCTCAAGGAAACATTAACACAGGGGTTCCCCTATTTTACAGAAATGCAGTATTTTACTTCTCTCCGAGATTCATAGTTTGAAACTTTTGTGACAATGGCATCCAGGAAAACGTTTTTTACATTAAGGCAGGAAATGGAGGTATTAACCTTGCAGAGCATTAATTTAGATGAAAGATTGTTAACTGAAGAAAAATTTGACGAAAATAGAGAAGAAAATGAGAAGAAAAACGAAAATGATGTAGTTGAAGAAATAAGTGTTGTTCGGGAGAGTAATGATGATGATGAAGAAGAAGAAGCAGAAGAAGAAGAAGATACTGGTCCTATAACTTCCTATGCCGATGCCTTGAAGTTGTTGAAAACCTAAAAAGTTTTCAAAAGAAGATTTTGTTGTGTTTGAACATCTAAAAAATATTGAGTAACATTATCAATATTATTTTTTATAGAGAGTTGAAGCAGTTAAAAATATCAGTTTTTTAAAAAAATAATCTTTTTTCGATATGTTTAAATATATTGTTTTGCTTTGTGTTCAATCTTAAGTTTTATGTACGTACATATTATTATTATTTTTAGATATATTTTAACTATTTTGAAGTATGTACATATACATATTCTTCAAGTGCATATTTTTTAATAAAAAAATTCCTAGTAAATTTTATTAATTTTTTCATATCTTTAAATAGAGCTTTCTTATAAGCGGACACCTCCCATAAGGGGACAAAACAGTTGGAACCATCGGTGTCCGCTTATGAGAGCTTTCACTGTATAGGTAGGTATGATTAAGGCAATGTTCGTTGATTTAGCTATTTAGGAATTACTGAAAAGTCACTAAATATATGACCGTGTCTTTGATTTTTTTGTCAATATTAAAATATGAAATAATTAATCAAAAGATCGTGGAAACTCTTCATTAGGAATATTACCTCATTACCTCCCTTACAATAAGGCAATTTTAAAGAGGCATAAGAAATTTTAAAAACTGGTTTTATTAATTAGAACGAATACTTTAAAATTAAATCGAGCATTTATTAGAAATTACATAAACTAAAAATTAAAAGGAATATTGATATTTTATTTAAAGTAGTAATTAGATTTGCATATCCATATGTATATAATATCGATTTATTCATATTTCTAGTATGTTAATTATTGAAAAATCTTAATGTAACATGAACATGAAATGTAAGAAATGATATATTACAGTGTGAGAAACTATGTCGATGTCTACAAAAAATCATCACATCTTTGAAATATTTTCTCCTGTAGATCATACGTAGAATGAGAACATAATTTATAACAATTTATAAATTATACCCCATTAATTTCCTTTTTTCCGCAATTAGTATGCAGGTATTCATTAAAATAATTGCATATTAATTATAATTACCACCCACACAGATTCAGGGGAATAAATTAATCGTTATTCACACATTTCACGAGAAATAGGCGCAGAATGCAGAAAAATGTGGAAATCAGAATACGGCCTTGCAGAAATATTGCAAAAATGTCGAAAACAGGTAAACAAGTCATACAGTGGAAATTTACACCACGTTAGCCAATCAGGAGACGAATTCATGGTAATTAACAATAATTTAAACAGTTATCATGTCGCAGATGCAAACATTATATTCACATAAATGTAAACATTTTAATGCACGACATTCATTTTATAACTGCTTAACTTTTACTAGAATGTAATATATGTAAATATAAAAATAATGCATCATTTCGACTTTTACTTAATAAATAAAATAGTTTATTCATCATGTATACATACAGGGCGTTAAAAAATAAATGTCCCAAATTATGAAGGCATATAGTACAGACCAAAATGAGTAAAAAAAGTTTAATCAACATGGGTCCGATCTTCAATAGTTTCCGAGATAAAAGGCAATGAAAAATGAGTTTTTTCGGTGTTTACCTCTACTATCTCGAAAACTGTAAGAATTACGACTTTAATTAAATGAGACATTTTGTTTACCTTTCAGAGGTCATCTTAGAGATGCTTTTGTTTTTCAAAAAAATCAAATAATTGTACTAAGACAAAAGTTGTAGCGACCTTTGCGAATATTTAGTTTTCAAATAACTTCGTAACTATTAGAAAGTGAAAAAATGTTTCCTATAAAATGTTATTGTTTTTTTAGACTATTTACTAGCAAAGACAAAATTTTGTTCGACCACTATCTTAGTCAATTTTTCTTCGATTCTAATACAAAATGGCCTCTTTCTCAAAAACAGTTGAAGGTCGGACCCATGTTGATTAAACTTTTTTCACTCATTTTGGTCAGTACTATATGCCCTCATAATTTGTGACACTTATTTTTTAACACCCTGTATAATAATATTACTTTTCATTATTATATAATATGAAGTACCATCCAAAAATATGGGTATATATGCTTATTTGAAAAATCAATATACTCTCAAATCATTTTCATGTTGAAAGTTACTAAATACAATAAAGCAATATTTTCCTATTCCAATATTCGCAAAAAAATTAATTTTGTTTCATATTAGAAGTTAGTACACTTTTATAAAGCAATTTTAGAGAAAACTAATTTTTACAGACAACAATACTCACGTGAGCTCTATTGTTCTAGATACATAAACTGAATAGTGCTCAAAGATTCCATATAGACTTGTAGGTATTTCATAATTCCTGAATAACTAAAATTATTTTGGTCAAGTCAAGAGTCTTAAAATTCTTTCTGGTTTAAAATAGAATAATGAATGGAAATTTTTATTGTGTAGAAATTAAATATTTTCCCATCTTTTCCATTATTAAAATGGCATAATTATTATAAGCCTTTGACTTTGAACGTCCTCAAAAGGCGCACCGAGCACCACTATCGTTCTGCTACCGTTGGAAACAAGTACTCTTCGCTATTAGAACATTAGAAGGAAGGTTCAGTAGTGGTAGCACGCACTTTAGAATTCTATCAAAAGAGGCATTTGTTTTCGCTTTTCGCCACGAAGCGAAAATTTGGTAGGATGAGTGTATCAAAATATTCGCCTGCAAGCTTACGACTCAATGCGAAAGTGTCAAAGTAACGTCATTATTTTGCCACAATTCTATTCAAAGCCAATTTACATATAATTTATACATTTATTATATACAACTGTTATAATATTTTTTTATTTTAATAGTATAAAATCCAATAATTTCCAACACTACAAGTCTACAATTTCATGAAAACCCAGTCCGGCTTGGAGAATGACATGGAGATGAGACAGATTTTCTCATAACTGATCGTGTGAGGAATAATTTGTTACATGAAGAATGTATGGTTAGGAAAAATGTTGTTAAGAGAGTTGGAGTGAGTCATATATGTTGGTAAAGTTGAGGGTGTTCGATTGCGTCCAGTGTGTAAATGGATGGATGTGATCGGTAGTGTTCTAAAGGAGCGTAAGTTTCCGAGTGGAAAGAGAAGAAGAGCATGTATGAATATGATTATGAATGTGGCTGAGGCGAAAGAAGTGTGCCTGGATAGGAATGTGTGGCGAAGGATAATTATTTCGTAACTTTTATTGTGTGAAGATGTATGGTTAATAAGAATGTTCTTAAGAGAATGGAGTGATTCAGCTGAACTGTTATATGAACGAGGTGAAAGAAGTATGTTTAGAAAGGAATGTGTGGTGAAGGATGATTGTTACGTAACTATTATTGTGGTCCGGATGCGGTTATTCGCTACCGAAAAATGAATGTGATGATGATTGTGGACAAGGCGATAGAAGAATGTTGTTTAAAAGTGAAGTGAGTCAGCTGAGCTCTTACTCTTAATCTTTTCCATTTTCTTATTGTTGTTACTATTGTGGGATACGAGTGATTTTATGTATGTATGTTGTTTCTTTGAACCTCGAATCTTCGGTACATGAAGCGGTAGCGGTAACGTTACTACTGTTATACTATGCTTTTTTTAACTAGGAGGAGTAAATGTGCAGTGTTTTAGTGCTGCCAATCGTTTAAGGATCATTCTAAAGAAAAAAATACAAATAAATAACAGTTATAGAAAAAATAAATATATGCAACTTGTATTTGAAGTATTTTTCTCTAAAATAATCCATAAACGATTGACAATTTAAATATTGCACATTTACCTCCCCCCCCCCCCCTAGTTAAAAAGTCTGATGTGGCGAGCAATTTTATGTATTTTGTACAAATTCCATACCAAAAGTTCATTGGATAAGATTGTATATATCCAGTAAAATTGTAACACAAACATAATACAATTTTTTACAACTTTCATACCGAAAGTTCCTTGGAAAAGATTCTATAAATCCAATAAAATTATAACACGAACATACATTATGTAAATTGCACTTGACACTGGCATCTGTCAATTAGAATTATTTTAATATATCAGCTGTTTCCATGGTTACAGCAAACAGGCTGATTTATGAAAGTTAATTTCTTTATAATTCTTTAACTCTGTCTATTGAACATGAAGGAAAATGTATATCAAACCATATAGAAAATTAAATATTCTTTCATATTGATAATCACATAAAATGTCAAAAAATTATATTTAACTCAGTTATTTCAAGAAAATCTGTTAAGAACTTCAAATAAGAGAACTTCCAGTTGGCCATTTTTAACCAAAATCTAATCAGCTCTTCATATGGATGTAAAGAAGTGAAACTGATGCCTTTATTTAGCTACTTCAAATTAGAATCGAAATAATTTTTCTCCTTTTCAACTTAGATTTAATTAATAATACCCATCAATTTACAACCAGGTACATCTTTTTTCTGTACCAGTTAAGAATTCTTGGTCAGTCATTCATATTCGCAATTATTTTTTGTGTGCTTGACTTAATTCATCATGACGAAAACAAACAACAAAAAAGCAACAAGTTCCATGTAGTAACAAAATTTATGAAATGTAATCATTAATGGCAGGAAGCCATGTGACCATGTAACATGTGATATAATTGGCTGAAAATAATGAGCGGCGGCAGCTATAGCAAGAGATCGTTGTTCACGTGTAATGCGAGTTAGGAAATCAATGTTCCATCTGACTGCACCCACGCTGCGATCAAGTGGCCATGGGAATCCCGTAAATGCCCCAATTAGCTCACAAGAGTGGCACCTGTATAGGAAACAATCTATAGCAGACCTAATTGGTGTCAAATGAATGGGTTGTGAACAATTGGAATTTGTTCAAAAAAAGTAAAAGTTTGTACTACACAGAAAAAATATCTGATGTGGACACCACATGACTTCCTTGTACGCCTGTTACACTATACATATTTTGTTAATAATTAAAATATGTATTATAACAGACTCAATCATAAAATTGCACGTATTTTTTGTCCTAATCCATAGCAAACTTAATTACAGAAACCAAAAAGTACATAATTTTTAAATTTACATGTCTCGCTTATACAAAGAGCTAATTTCATCATACTTGTTGTTTTCGACGCAGAATTCAATTCTCTAAAACTTTTATTTGAAGCATTTATTATTAAAATCTAAATAACACCATTTTTTTAAAGAAAAACTGATAACAGCTTCAAGTAAAGTATCACTTCCGGTTAGACTATTTTAACCAAAATCTATTATGTTATTCCCATTGACATAAGAGTATTATATACCAAATTTGAAAAGTTTTGGATTATATTTTAATATAGTTTTTCATTAAAATCTATTATAGGCTTCAAGTAAAGCACCACTTCCGGGTAGACAATTTTAACTAAAATCTATTATGTTATTCCCATTGATATAAAAGTCTTATATACCAAATTTGAAAAGTTTTGGATTATATTTTAATATAGTTTTGCATTAAAATCTACTATAGGCTTCAAGTAAAGCACCACTTCCAAAAGTTAGGTAATGACCAAAAAGGGAGGTGCACAACTAGATGTTATAATAGTCATAAATACAAAATTTTAACTTTCTACGGCTTCCCGTTTTTCAGTTATGCGAGATACGTACGTACGTACGTACAGACGTCACGACGAAATTAGTCAAAATGGATTCAGGGATGGTCAAAATGTATATTTCCGTTGAAATCTGGAAACCGAAATTTTTCGCGATTACAATACTTCCTTTACTTCGTACAAGGAAGTAAAAACCATATAAATTGTAGTTAAATTAACTAAACAAATCTTTAATTTTCAGCCTACTAATATATTTTCATTAAATTGTCTTAAGTTGATTTAGTTAAATTTTCTAAATTTGCAGTAACAAATTATATTAAAATTAAATACAAAATTAGATTAAATGACTATATTTAGTATGGAACTAAACATAAATAAAAAATTAACTAAATATATATTTAAATTTTCTATTTACTTACCTAATTCATTATATAAATTTTTAGGACAAAAATAATGAAGCCAAAATATAGTAAAATTAAATAAAATATGTAATTAAAACACCTATTTGCTTACTTAAATTAACAATTTTTTAGAAAATATTTATTATCTATTTCGGATTAGTTAAAATTCTAAATTAGGATTTGTAAATTATACTAAATTATTACACATATTGCCTAATAAAATAATATCTAATTATAATTAGACAAAATTTCAAATCTTTTTTTTTCTGTGTACGAACAAAATTCTATCAATATCCTTACAATTTTTTATCGATATTGTAAATGTGGTTTACGGTTTGACCAATCAGAGGGTAGAAATCATGTTCCTATCAAAATTTGTGGACAATTCTTATTAGAATCGACGCAGATTTAAGACATATTTGTCTACGATTTCTTCAATCCGACATTAATCGAAAGAGTTGATTAGATTTTGGTAACAATTGAACAACCGGAAGTACCTACGAGTTTCAAATTAATGTTATTACAAATATTAAAGAATATATAAATCTCTATTTGATACATTTTTCTGGGAAGTACATTTAATATTTCTTATTTTATTATTAAATGAATATTTAAAATTATAGAAACTTATATTACATACTCTCTGCAGATATCCTGCCAATCTCATCAGTGAATTGGAAGAATCTCGAACATTAGAAGAGTAAAAGGAAACTTGTTTATAGAATGAATTAAAAATATATGTATAAAGAAAAAATGTTAGATATGTACAATACTTATATAGCCTAATATGGAAATGGCAAGAGGCATTGTGCTGGCCATAACAATTTTTTTTTTTTTGAAATTCAACTGGGTCTCGTGTCTATGTACCTGGTTACGAATACGGTGGAGCCGGCTTCGATCCCGGCCGACGCCAAAACTATTTCCAATTTTAAATGGCCCAAAAGTTATCCCTGTGATGCATTCTCCAATGCAGCAATGAGTGCCTGTGAGATGACGCCTAGTAAATAAATAAATAAATATATCATCACGGCATATTACCTATTTCTGGGTGTGCCAATCTGCTTTATCGCAGATATCGGTAATGATGATGACATATTTGTACCGTGCGGGCGCTTACCAGGCGTCACCTCACGGGCACTCATTGCTGGCGTGGAGAGCGCACCACAGGGGTCACTTTTGCGCCATTTAAAATTTGAAATATTTGGCGTAAACGTCTGATATCTGTGTATGCCTTAATTATTTTAATTTATTTAAAAATTTCAATTTTCGTTGCGATTGGCACCTCCACAGTGCAGTGGACCGTAGAAAACAATTGCCTAGCAAACATGGCGGTGCCTTGTTTGCTGATAATTTCAGTAGTTTAACGCTTTCCAGTCACACGAGAACCAGAACGAGAAATCTAGTTGGCCTGGTGCATTGTGCAGGTGGAAAACAAATGAACTACATACTACTTGATAACCACTTGTTTCACGCAACTTTCAGCTGTTTGTAGAAGTTACTGTTTGTAAGTAGTGCAGCTAAGCTTTGATAGAAATTTAACCGTTAAACTGCAGGTGGACGTATGAAGGCAGTAATAGAAAATAATCATTAAATTATTACTATTAAACTTTCTAATCATTGAAGTTTACGAACTTTAAGATTACAAAAATTATTCATTTTTGAAGAAATAGCACACTAGTTTTGTAGATAAAAACTATTTACATATTTTAAAAGCATGCTATTTTGTTATATTATGACTAGCGAATGAAAGTTGACGGTTAAATTATTTTTTTCACTACTAGCCTAGGAACCCACTATTATTTACCTTTATTTGACTTGATAAATTGTTTTTCACTACCGCTTGCTTGTAACCATGGTAACCTAGGTCAATAATAATTTATTATTAACCTTGGTCTATAATGCAAACTGTCACTTTTCAATCAAACTCAAGCCTCCAAATCCAAATATTATTTAATTCATTAAACTCAAGAAAGGTGTTAAGTATATAATTTATATTTGCCACTATAATTTTAAATTGACCTACGCTGCCGCCTCGCCTGGCCACTGTGCTGTTTTTGTGAAAATGTGAAATATTTGTAGATGTAGGATTGAACGAATCACTATTTTTTACCTTCCGTCACCTTTAGGTAAGGAAGGTATTGTCTTTGGTCAAAAAAATTCGGTGGTGAGTTTTTAATGAATAAGCACGTTTTAGGGTCCCTACAATACGAATATACCATTTTTAAGATGATGTCTGTATGTGTGTGTGTGTGTGTGTGTGTGTGTGTGTGTGTCCGTGTGTGTGTGTGTGTCCGTGTGTGTGTGTGTGTGTCCGTGTGTGACAAATTTTTCTCCGACGATAACTCCAATACTACAATTCTAAAAATTATAATTCTTTCGTATTCCTCTTCTGTACATCCATATGAAGAGTTGATTAGATTTTGGATATAATTGATCCACCGGAAGTACCCTTATTTGAAGTTTTTAACAGTTTTTCTTAAAAAAACGCAGTTAAATATTATTTTTTGAAATTTTGTTATTATATATATTAAAGAAAATACTCTTCTCTATACAGTTTGATTATACATTTTCCTTCATATTCAATAGATGTAAATTTAAAGAATTATAAAGAAATTAATTTTTAAAAATTAGTCAGCTTTGTTATTTATCATGGAAACAGCTGACATAATTATTCAAAAAACTTTAATTGACAGATGTCAGTTGCAAGTGCAAAACCAAATATGGAAAAAAAGTATAGGATCTAAAATTGATATGTCTTAGTGTTGCTCGCAAGTGACACGCAGAGAAAGGCCAAAGAGAAGATGGAAGGACATTACATAGTGTAGTTTATGATATAATTTTATTGGATTTATAGAACCTTTTCAAATGAACTTTTGGTATGGAATTTGTAAAAAATAGTACCTATGTGTTTTTACATGATATTATATAGAATCTGTTCCAAGGACCTTTTGGTATGGGATTTGTACAAAATACATGGAATTGACGGAAGGTCTTGTGCTGGCCACAACAGATTTTTTTTTATATTTGTAGGTAAATACATTTCAATAGATTTATTTAAAAATAATAATAAACTAATAAGGCTGCTGACTGTAACAGCACAAAGTGTTTTTATTAAATAATTAAATCAAATACAAATCAAGGCCCATAAGTGAGGTTATCAAACCAGCGAAATGAGCAAAACGTCAGATAAAAACAAATGCAGCCTACTTTATTTTTGTGAATATTAACAAATAAGTAACGTTATTATTCATGTCAAAATTATTGTTATTAGCAATAAAAAAAAATTCAAAGAGAATTTATGTGCTAGTAGTGAAAAAAATAGTACATAAACCACGGTTGAGAAGATCATTATTGACCAGGCGCCTTATATCAACAGGCGCTGGGTCAATAATGATAATCTTTTCAACCTTGGCGTATAATATACTGTTATTCAATTTTGACGTTTTAAACTGTCATTATTAACTCCATATCAACAACTATAAGTATCATTTTATTCACAAGTGAATTCATAGTTTTTTATGCAACAAATGTAAAAAGTATAGTGTTATTTTACGATGAGGAGAGTTCGTGAAATCCTATAATAAAAATCAATAAAATAATTTAAACGTTAACTTTAATTCGCATGACGTACCAAACCGTATTCACCCATCTGTTTTCAGGAAAACATTTTAATGTATATTATTTTTGAAATTTCCTATATAGTCCCGTATTTAAATGGATACTTGCAAAAAATTTTAAGTCATATGGTAAAGCATCGACCTTTAAACTAATGGACCAAGTGTCTCCTATTCTTTTATTGTTAGAATAATGCTCCAACATAAAAGGATAGAAATATGTATTCTGTCCTTCAACAGTGCGGAAGTTCTCAGCTAAAGTATACTGCGCATATGTTCGTACTCATTGTACATCTTCTTCAGTCATATGTAAACCTCTATACATCGCTCTCTATCACTAAATAGTTGTCAAAATCTACATTTGACGTTTCGTGACTGTGTATTATTTACTTTTTTGGAGAACATTTACAATTATTTCTGTCAATACATACGTATATGTGTTGTGAAGTGTGTATGCGACAAAATAATGGGGAAACGGTGTATTTCGTGCAGTCAGCAGTACGTACGCGGTTCAGCTGTGTCATTTCATATATAAGTCCTAATTAATTATTACTTGTTCCCTATAATATAATATGTATATAATATATTGTATTAAAAATATATAATACAATTAATTATGCACAAAAAAATTAAATCTATACTCTCAGCAATTCGTCGGATTTCTGGTAAAAAGACTTAACCGCCATTTGACTAGTTTTGAGATAAACAGGAAAAACTTGTTTTTATTTACAATATTGATTTATTTAACAAGATATTGTGTTATATCGATGAGATTAATATTTTATACATTTTTCAACATACTTTCGCAACATTTTGAAGCATATATCATGAAATATTTAATAAAAATTTTTTTTTTTTTTGTTCAATATAGCTTAATACCTAAATTTTTAATATTTATATAGTTGTGAACACCAGATCAATAAATAATATCAAAATAAATTAACTTTTGTGGAACACAACTCGTTAACATCTCCCATTACATTAACACAGAATGGCGTTTAAGACTTTTGTATAAAATTTCTGTGCGCATCAAATAGTGTCAGATGGCGTTTACGAAACTTTAGAATGAATTACCTTCTAACATAAATTTTTTGGCGCTCAGATATTGTGTTTAGAGCATGCGTCGTGAAGAGACGTATCCGTTTATGTGCATAACTCATTTTATCATTTTTTGGCGGTTAAGTCTTTTTGCCAGAAATCCGACGAATTATGCACCAAGTATAACAAGTTATGGACAAATCAATTTTTTTATTTTGCCGCGTTTTCTTAACTTCCGTACTGTCGAAGGATAGAGATACTATGTCTGCACCGTTATGGCGGGACAAGCGTTTGCTCGTACGCTGTGTGTAGTTTAAAGGTCGATGGGGTAAAGTTATGAAAAGAAATCAGTTCTATATAATAATTTAAACGTCAACTTTCATTTTGTAGTCATACGTCATACTCTAGTTTATTATAACGTAATACATCACGTTTTTAACAAAAGTTCTAATATAATCGAGTTCAAATTAAGGACTAAATTATTGTAAGGAATTTAGCAACTACAAAAAATATTTTCGTATTTATACTAAATTTTTACAATCGCAAATGTCGGTCAAAGTCCCGTTCTATATTTAATCAACTTTCTGCATTATCACCATAGCAACAAGTCGTCAACCACTATCAACCACTATCAGGGGGACAATGAACCACACGAAGGAAATGTGTTTTACTAAATTCCCACCGCGAAACCGGGCCTGAAGGAACCGGAACAAACCTGTATCCTGTTGTACATTTGCATGTACATATACTTAACTTGCAGTTCTGGTTATCGTGAAGTGAAAGTTTGTGATAGCAAACAACATACGTACGATAAGGGCACAGTGGGATTATGTGGGAGCAGTTATAGAAAATGATAAGAGTAGGTACAGGTTGAAACGGGAATAAGTTTTATAGGGGTCACAATTTTATGATAAATAGTGTACCCAATAAAAGAAAAGTATATTTTTAAAGAATTTATTCCCCACAGCGTGGATCTGATGGTACATTAGCTAACGTTTCAGGGCCACACACTTTTTAGTATTAAAAGTAACACGATAATTTTTACCTTTCGTCCTTTTTAGGTTTATGCATTAGATTGTCTTGATTTTATTATATTTTAATAACAAAAATGAATAGGACTTATTATTTTCACTTGAAATGTCCCTTGCAACAAACTGTAAGTTTAAATTACAATTTTTAGTTTCTTAAAATAATAGAACACAAAATTCGTCCATGATAGTTTACTAAAAATTCAAATTTAATGTTGCAAAACAATGTTAGGAAATGACCTGTACTCTATAGTCAATAAAATGCTAACGTAATATGAAAGGTGAAGTGTCACATTAAATTCATTTAAAATTAAGTCAAAAAATTATATATATATATATATATATATATATATATATATATATATATATATACAGGGTGTAAATTTTAAAACGGGTCATAGGGCTATAACATAGAAAAACAGTTTTTTGGACGCCAAAAGTTTCTATATTAATTTATTGAAAAAATAATTAGTGTATATTATAGAGAAAAAAATTACGAATTTTTTGATACCAAACATATTACATTTTTGTTTCATATAAAGCCAGAAAATAAATTTAAAAATTTGCACAATTAAGAAAAAATATCAATAGCCGTGAAACTGACAGAAACAAAACAAAACAATTGTTGACTTTAAACGCTCATTAATAAACGTTTCTTACACTTTATTTGTTAAATTATTATTATTTTCGTTTTATTAAGAAGAAATCATGAACAATTTGACTCATGAAGAAAAATTACAAATTATTAATGCTGCGCCTGCGCCACTCGCTCACTTATGACAAATTTTCGAACCTAACCTATAAAAATGTACGACGATGACAATAAAGTTCCTGCAGAAAAGAGCGACGAAATACTAATTGGACTTATTCAACAAATTGTTTACCTTTTTTTTTATCTTATATAAATATAATGTATTGCAATTGCATCTATAAAAGTTAGAGTATACGAAATGTCAAACATAAAATTCTGAATTTTAATTTACTGCATAAACGACGTTATTTTAGTTTAGTTTCCGAATTTAGTAGCTTAATTTAATTTCATAATTTATATGCTGCATAAACCCAGCATAAATGGTTTTAATTTGTTCCCTTGTAGTTTGCAGTTTTCCTCGTTTCTTATAACTTTTTCTTATTACATGTAGATCATCTTTAGTTTGTAAATACCTATTACAATAAATAATAATTTTTTCTAATATAAATATCCAAGTTTTTACTTTATTTTGTGTTATTTTGTATTGGTTCATAAGTTAATAACTTTAATCTTTAATTGTTCCCTATCATGACAATGTTTTGTTACTGTCACTTTCATGGCTAATGATATTTTTTCTTAATTGTAAAAATTTTTAAATTTAATTTCTGGCTTTATATGAAACAGAAATGTAAGGTGTTTGGTATCAAAAAATTCGTAATTTTTTTCTTTATAATAGGCACCAATTATATTTTCAATAAATTAATATGGAAACTTTTGGCGTTTAAAAAACTGTTTTTCTATGTTATAGCCCTATGACCCGTTTTAAAATTTACACTCTGTATATATATGTATATATAGGTTGTTGTTCATAATAGTAAAATTTACGTAACAAGACCTGAAAGTGATACTTTACTGGGTGACCAAGCTTTGGAACCTTGTGAGCCCAGTATAGACACCTTCAGGTCATGTTGGGTACAATATTTTTTTGCGATCCTGAAAAAAGAATAAAAAAGTATTATTTTATTTTTTACTGCGAGCAAATAAGATATAAATAAACAACTGATCTCCATGGAAACATTTAGCTTTACCGGTCCCGGGATCGGTAAAGTACTTTCCGATCCCTTATAGACAACTTTCCGAGCTAGCTCAGCAAAGAAGGACTTTCCGGTCTAAATAGTGATCAGAAAGAGCTCATTTTCTGGGCGATCGCGAAAAAACGTCAATAAAGGTAAAAAAATCTGATGTGGCCACCACATGATCTCTTGAGCTTTGAGGAAATTATCACTTCCGGTTGATCGTTTGTAAACAAAATCTAATTTTTTGTTCCAATAAATAGAAAAGTGTGTAATACGAAATTTGGGATTTTATATTTTATAACATGTTTTTCCTCGAAAATATGTTTAGAGCACCAAATTAAGTACCACTTTCGATTTATCAAATAGTCAATATCTAAAATGTTGATTCAAATTATATAGGAAGTAGTTTTAAATATTAATTTTGAGAAGTTTTGGATCATATTTTAATATACTTTTTTCAAGAAAAACTATTTAGAGCTTCCAGTAATGTACTTACCACTTCCGATTTATCAATTTTAGAAAAAATCTAAAATGTAGTTCTCATTAATGCAAAATTTGAAAAGAATGATCTGTTCAGAGCTTCAAGTATAATATCACATCCGGTTTATCAATTTTAGTCAAAATCAATATATTGTTCCCATTGACATAAAAGTTTAAAGTATCTTCTAAAATTTAAATGTTTCGGATTATATTTTAATATCGTTTTTTATTAACACCTTCGCTGCCATGGCGGACATTGTGATATTTCGTTGTCCGCCAGCGTTTTTTTCGCTTTACACCAAGCAGACAAAATGTATTGGAAGAAGCATTGAATATGTGTCTGCTGTGGCGCTTTAGGATACTTTGACTATCTTGGTTTTTCGATATGTCTTATAGTGTCAGTTTTAGAGATGTGTCCGCTATTTGTGTACGCTCTGGCGTACACAAGATAAATTAATGATTTTATTTTAAGTGGCCAAGCGGACACGGTAAAAAAAATCAGGTATATATATATGTGAGTAAATCAGTATTTTAAAAAGCAGTTTGTGAAAAATAAATATAAATTCTTTATTAATAACGTTACAATATTATACAAAATAAGTTATATTAAAAGAAGAGAATGCATCTCCATAGCCATATTTACAATTTTTTTTGCACGTTCTGACATGATTTAGATATAACCCTAATGACAGATTATACTATTCTTATGAAAAGAATAGAATACAACAATGCAACATTATTGCGTATATTGTCCATACAAGTTTATTCGTGTCCGCCGATTCCATTGTGTCCGCTAAAGGTGTCTGCTGTGGCGCAGGAAAAAAGAAAAAATGTGTCCGCTATGGCGCCTTGAGATCTAAAAGCCAGTATGTAATAATACTGCGCCAACGGCTGACATCGGTGTCCGCTCGTATTTTTATTAATAACTAATTACTGAATAAAGATAAAATATAAATGAAACTACTAAACTACATAGAATTAACCCTGTTATAAGGTATCAGTTCTGGTATGCAGGGACAATTTTGAAATTGGCAGCGAAGGTGTTAAAATCTGTTATGGGCTTCAAATAAAGTACCTCTGTGTGTTATCCAATTTTACCCAAAATCTAATCAACTTTTTATATGAATGCAGAAAGCTTACGGAAAATAGAAATACCTACTGTATGGCGGAAGGTAAAACAAAAAAAAAAATATCTAAATTATAATGGGGGATTACACCATTTTTTTTTTATAATTTCATCTGAAAATATTAGGAAAACTAAGACTATTGATGAAAATCCGGTGAAAAAATTCCTATTAATAAGCGAGTTATGATGGTCTCCCGAATTTTGAAAAGATTGACGTGACGTCACATTTATGTGTTTTTATATCAAACTGTTTTCATCATGGACCTAAATGTTCTTGAAATATATGCTATTTTAAGTTATATTTACATAAAAATTAATGAATATTATATACAACACTGTATAAGTATACATACTTTATAATTACAGGTGTATTTAAATTATTAAGTTTAATGCAAGAAATTTATGTTAAAATAAAAACTGTTTAGAAACTGTAGTACAGGAATGTTAGCCCCACCTTTCGAATTTGAATTTCTTAACTTCCATTGGTAGTAATCCCACCTCCTAACACGCTATTTGTAATGCATGTATAGGCGGTTTATCGGTCGCCAATCAAAATATTTTCATATTAATGTCGAAGCGTTATAACAAAAAACCCTTTATTTCCGAAATATCTCAATTATACCATTTCATTTTTTTATTAATATTCGTTACTCAGCATATACATTCGTATTTTTTTACTATTTTCCTTTAATTCGATTGAGCCGTAATCCCCCATTAAGGAAGTAAGTTACTGTATTGTTGCCAACATATAAATCATAAAGTAACAATTACTCAATTCCTGCAATATTTCATATTTAGCCTAAATCACTCATTTAGAAACTTCTGTGTTGTCATTCAATTTTTTACCAGTAACGCAGTAACAAGGAAAGCAATTGTCGTAATCTAAACTGCGATTTCCGGCGGTCATAGCACAATAACTTTTCGTTCTGTCGTATTAGAAATCAGTAGAACGTTAAATGTATTCCATTTTCACGTGGCGATTAGCTGTGCGGAAATGACAATCCTACTCATTCTCACACTATCAATAGGGGTGGTTTCACACCCCTTGGCCCTACCTTGCATATCCGGGAAAGAGTCAGAAGCGTAAAACAACAAACAATTAACAATATACATGGTGGCTAATTGACCAAAGTTACCATGATTAGCAGGAAATCGGGGGGTTGTCATAATAATGCAATATTTTATATGCTTATTTTCATGGCTGGTTTAATGTTACAAAATAACGGATTCCAGAAGTTCTCGAAAATTTGTGGGAAATAAAAAAATATTCTCATTTCAAAACCGTTACGTATACCTGAACAGTTTTGAAACCGTTCTCAATACGTTTTTAGTTTTGAAAATGCCATGTATGCAGTGTCAAAATGGTTTTGAATTATCTCAAACCAAAAGTAAAATTCATGGGTTTCACTAGAAAACTAGTTTCAAAACTACTCAGTATACTTGAATGAATGAAAGCAGTTAATAAAAATCTGTTGTGGCCAGCACAAGACCTCTCGCCATTTCCATATTAGGCTATATAAGTATTGTATTGCACTTCGCTTTCGAACCGTCGTTTTATAACAAAATATTACAGAACTTTACCCAAATATTGTTTTTTATTGTATTTAACATGTCTTCTGCACACATATAATTCTAATTATATCTATTTTTCATTGTATTATGAGGAAGTTCCTAAATATGAGAGATTCTTCCAATTCATTAACCAGATTGGCGGTATTTCTGATGGATATATGCATTTTACCTATAATTTCAAATATTTAATTAATAAAACAATAAGAAAGACTAAATATACTTCCCACTATCAGAATGTCACTAAAACTGTTGATTTTTGACACTGATATGTGTCATTTACAAACTATGTTATAAACATTGGAATTTGTCAACTGGTTTCCCTACTACCTTAGCCTCTGCGATTAGATTACTCTATATATTATAGTGTCTTTATTTCTAAATCTATACAAGATATAATAAAAATTCTAAGTGTTTTAGATGGAGAATTTTTTGTTCTTCAATATTTAATAACAAAAATTTCCAAAAAAAATATATTTAGGAGAATTTTTTTCCAAGAAACTACTACTTCCGGTTGTTTAATTGTTACCAAAACCTTTTCAGTTTTTCCCAGGAATGTCAGATTGAAGAAACTGCAGTTAAATATTTCTTAAGTCTTATAGTTTTTAAGGAATCGTCCCTCCAACATCCACACGTACACACACACACTCACACACACACACACATACACACACATCCACACATATACACACACACAGACATCATTTTAAAAATGTTATAATCGGATTCTAGGGGCCTTAAATCGTGCTTATTTACTAAAATCTGGATATGTTAATTTTAGCATGAATCTAATACCTCTCTTAGCGAGAGGTAAAAATTATAAATGTAACATGAAAATTGCAGGGTCATTTTTTGATAAAAAAAATAATAATAATTACAATTATATATCGGAATTATCGATTTACATCGATATATTTCATATAATTCATATCGAATATTGGAATCTGTTCAAATCTTGATACTGAACAGTCCTAGTACTTACTGGTTTAATTTGAGTTTTCAAGATCCATAAATTATATATCTACTGTGCAAATGAAAAAAAAAAATAAACAGAGACTATTATATGTGCTTGTTTAAATGAGTTCGCGCATGAGCATTATAAAGCTTGAAAGCTTGAAGAAGCTTGAAAAAACTTGAAAAAGCTTGATAAGCTTGTAAATCAAGCCAAGCCTGTAATTTTTAAAGCTTGAAGTTTTCTAGCTAAGCCAAGCATTGTTTCCATCAAGCTCAAGCCAAGCCAAAGCTTGAAGTTTTAAGCCAAGCCAAGCTTTTTTACTTACATATAATACAGCATCATATTGGCACTAGTGGTGGGATCCGGATAGTTTCGGTTTCGGATCCAAAAATATCCGGATATCCGGATAATTGATTGTTGAACAATCCGTATCTGAGTATCGGATTTTGGATCCGGATCTGAGTATCGGATTTGGATCCTGATCTGAGAATCGGATTTTGGATCCAAATCTGAGTATTGGAGTTTGGATCCGGTTCGAAATATAAGTATGAGTATCGGATTTTAGATATAGAATTTCAGAATCCGCATCGGTTCTCGGATTCGAATATTCTCAGTATTGAACCCGATGATAATATTTGAATGTATAAGTATTATCATGGAGTTTCAAAACCAAATAAATCTGATTATGAAATAATCCACAATAAATTTTTGTTTGATATAGTTAATAGAATTGGATCCAGAATTAAAATTCGGATCCGGATCCGTAAAAAAATATCGAATCCGGATCCAGATCCGGAACCAAAAGGGATCCGGACCCAAATCTGGATCCGAATCCAAATAAGGATCCGGATCCAAATCCGAATTACATTTACGGATATCCGCTTCAATATCCGAACATCGGATATCTGAAGAACCGGATATTTTGAGATCCGGGTACTCGGATCCAAGTTTTGCCGGATCCTCACAGCACTAATTGGCACAAATTTTTTCGTGACGGTGTTTTGTCGAAATAACACTTGATAACTAGGTAGAATCTTGAATTTGGATTAGTTTATAAATTTATGAGTGAAATAGTCCTAGTTAAATGATTTAAAAAATTCAATCCAGTTAACAAATTTTCCGTTGTATTGGTATATTTCTCTAAATGTCGCAATCTCAGAAATATTAATATTCGTATAACACCTTGTGAGTTGAGTTTATTTTCAAACTAATAAACATTCTGTTCTGTAGTTAATTTGAAGTAAAATAGAGTGTAAATGGCAGTTCCCCAGGTGTTAGTGTTACAATCAGTCAAACGTCTGTTAAACGCCGTCAAAGTCCAATTTAGAAAATAATAACACGGTGCTTGAACTCTCTCAATATTCAAACCAAATCGGTTCCAAGGTTACCCGTAAAAAACTATTCTTATGTTAAGTAAGAGAATTGTAAAGAGCCGGGCGTCCACGTCCACGTCGGCAATGAAATGAAGGAAACTATAAACAAGCCCAGGTGCGCAACGCAACGCAACTTTCGACAGATTTTGAAAAACGACAGCCAGTGGTCATTAATTAAAGGACCAATTTATAAACCAGTCTCCACTGAAACCGTGTTGGACTAATGAGAGATTCTGAACAACTTCATTTTTCTAGGGTTTTTTTTATGGAAAATTTCCATACATGGAACACCAGCGTGATGAGATTTTTTACAAATTTTGTTTTATTTTTGTGACTACATAATTTATATTCAAGTCTATAAAGTGATCTAATTTTGAATTCATAATAAATTAACACATGAATTATGGATTACGTGTGATATTTTACGTGAGGAATAAATAAAATAAACAACTATATCATCTTTGTTTTACCTTTCGCTAAGAAAGGTATTATATTTATGCTAAAAATCGCATATTCAGATTTAGTAAATAATAATAATAATAATAATAATAATAATAATAATAATAATAATAATAATCACGATTTAAGGTTACTACAATTCGATTTTAACATTTTTACAATGATGTGTGTGTATGTGTGTGTGTGTGTGTGTGGGTGTTTGTGTGTGTGAGTAAAGACAAATTTAACTACGTATTCCATAATCTGACATTAATGGGGAAAAGCTGAAAAGGTTTTGGTAATAATTGAACAACCGAAGGTATAGTTTTTTAAAAAATCTTCTAGATATTATTTTTTGGAAATTTATGTTATTACAAATATTAAAGAATATAAAATTTTCTATCCGATACATTTTTATAATATCTTCTATAGATGTAGAGGTAGAGAATAAATCCATTGTAATGAATCTCACAGCCCAAATAACTTCATGGAAACCAGTTGAAAAATTAAAATGTTTGTAATTGACAGAAAATGTCATTGGCAAAAATCCAGATAAAAGACTTTTTCCAGGAAGTATATTTCATATTTCTTATTTTATTATTAATTAAATATGTAAAATTATAGATACATATATTATATATTATATATACGCATCAAAAATACTGCCAATCTCGTCAATGAATTCGAAGAATCTCGAACGTTTAGAAAAGTAGGAGGAAACTTATTTATAGAATGAATTAAAAAATATGTAATTATATATGAATAGTATACAACATTACAATTTTTGTGTGTCTACCAGAAATGTTGAATACAATATATACTTATATGCCTAATATGGAAGTGGCGAGAGGTCTTGTGCTAGCCACAACAGGTTTTTTATTAGGTATGTTTTTAGTTTCTTCTCAATATTAAAAAGGAATTTCAAAATTTCGGTTTATTAGTAGCAGTAGCCATGGAACAAGTTTTCTGTTATTCTAGTTGTCATAAATTATTTATAAACGTCAAACGTCAATTTGACTTATGGAAAATAAATTCTGTATTCTTTTGTAGCTATTTCCATCATAATATTCTTTTGTTTACAATATACACAAGTGTCTCATTATAATACTTGGATTATTTAATTTATATCTTTTTTGTATGTCAAATTGACGTTTGACGTTTATAAATAATTTATCAAAACCAGAAAAAGTAAACAAATTTCATGGCTATCGCTAAGCTAAGCTGAAATTTCAAAATTTCTTTTTAAAATTGTGAAGAAAACAAAAACCTAATGAAACATGTAAAAACAATTTTATATGTAACTTTGTATTACACAGTTTTTGCCATAAAATGAACAGGAGGGCAGGAAATTTCATAAATCTAAAATTCCATGTTAAATCCCTATGTTCACTCTTAACGGTCACCATTCTATACAATTCTTTATCTAAACTGTCGCTACTGTTTATTTTATCATACATTTTTGCATTACTAACTGACAGTTATTATTCACACACAATAACAGTCGAGATATTTCGCAAAATTTCATGGACTTGGATCGCTGTTTCAAAGTATAAGAGTGCACCGAAACTTCGGTGTTGTAAAAGAATAAATGCTGTTTGACTGAGATTTCGAGTAATTTTTAAACACCTAATCTAAACCAAAGTCGAGAAATTTCCAACACTTATTTATTAAAGTCGCAGTTCTTGTAGTTTTCCAGATTTTAATTTCTACAGTTTAAAATGGGACATACTGTAAAGATTGGAATCTGAAAAGTGAAGTGAACAAAAGTAAATATAAAATCACTTTTACTGTTAAAGAACGCAACAAAGTGCATACTTAGTATGCAAAGAAATAAGTAATAACAATAGAGCAATTATTCCGCGTATGTCATGCTTTCTGTAGAATTTGTTCTCCTTTGAAGAGCGCAGTGAAGATGGCAATGCATGCGGTGGGTGGTTATTTACGTCGTCTTTTGTGGTTGCGGATGGAGTTTGAAGGGTCATTTGTGGTTTGTGGTTGAAGTTTTACGCGTTTGACATGTTTAGCTGCTATTTAGATGATTTTATGTTTTCATGTGCTGGACAATAGACGAACACGTGGGAGGGATGCTAACGCTGACGCTCGTCAAATGTAATTACTTTTAAGAACCACAAGCTATATGTGGGAAGATGAATAACAGCGTGGACGGCTTAAAAGGAAATATTTGGCTAATATATGAGGAGTAGGTAAAAATTGAGGTCTTATAAGGAAGAACAACTATCTAATGAGATAGAATATGACAATGATGTTATAAATTTAAAAATCTTGAACAAAAAAAAAATATTAAAATACGTTAAGTCAAATACAATAACTTAACCGGTAGTATACACTGTTCCACCACAATGACGCTCGAATCAGCGCCAAATTTAAACAGCCGAAATTAAAAAATGACGGTATTCAAATACCGTCATCTATAATTTTATTAAAATATTAAAAAGGTAAAAGTTGTAGTAGCTCGAGAGGGACATACACTTATTGAAGAAATTTTTTTTTTAAACCAGTGGTTCTCAATCTATAACATAAAGTTGTATTTTTACCTCTCGTTAAGAGAGGTATTGGATGCATGATAAAATTCGCATATCCAGATTTTATGGAATAAGCACGATTTAAGGTCCCTAGAATCCGATTATAACATTTTTAAAATGTCTGTGTGTGTGTGTGTGTATGTGTGTGTGGATGTGTGTATGTGTGTGTGTATGTGTATGTATGTATGTCTGGATGTTGTAGTCACGATTCCTCAAAAACTATAAGACTTAAAAAATATTTAACTGCAGTTTCCTTAATCTGATATTCCTGGGAAGAGCTGAAAAGGTTTTGATAACAATTGAACAACCGGAAGTAGTAGTTTCTTAGAAAAATTCTTCTAAATATAATTTTTTGGGAGGTTTTTTTATTAAATATTGAAGAACATAAAATTCTCCATCCATACACTTAAAATTTTTATTATATTTTGTATGGATTTAGAGATAAAGTCCAGTTGACAAATTCTAATGTTTATAACATAGTTTGTAAATGACACATGTCATTGTCAAATATCAACAGTTTTAGTGACATTCTGATAGAACTAAATATTTGAAACTATAGGTAAAATTGTGGTAAACTGCATATATCCATCAAAAATACCGCCAATCTGGTTAATGAATTGGAACAATCTCTTACATTTAGAAATTTCCTCATACAATGAGAAATAGATATAATTAGAATTATATGTGTGCAGAAGACATGTTAAATACAATAAAAAACAATATTTGGGTAAAGTTCTGTAATATTTTGTTATAAAACGACGGTTCGAAAACGAAGTGCAATACAATACTTATATAGCCTAATATGGAAATGGCGAGAGGTCTTGTGCTGGCCACAACAGATTTTTTTAAATGGGATATTATATAAATTCTAGGCCTATTCGAGTATTTTTTTTTTCTAAATTCAACCATGTAATTATTTAATATCCTTACGTAACAAAAATATTGATAAATAATTAATCGAAATTTAAATAACTTTTATCTTCGTCGTTAGTTTTCAGTAGGCTATGTATAAAAAACAATTGAACTTAAATTAAAACGACAAGTAAATATTTAATAATAAAAGTACAATATGATGGCGACACTTGGTGAAACTGTTCTATTAAGAAGTACAGTTCGCCACATTGCATAAACTTGGCTTCAATTTCAGCCAATCATAGAGTTTAAAATATCAAAATTATGCCCAATTCTCTACAATACTGTATTTTCCGACGACCACTACGAAAAGTACATAAATTCACACGCTAAACTATTACTGAAAATTGGTCATTGCACATCACTAGCAATGCTGTGGGATATGAAATTTCGTTAGCCAATCAGATGCGTCCGCAACTGCGTGATATGATTTTATCACACGCTGCATTAACTAAGCGAACTAACCTAAAAATTTGTATTTAAAAATTTGACAGTTGAAAATAATTTGCTGAATTTACACAAATTAAGAAGGCTGGCCCCTGATTTATCAGGTTTTAACATAATTTTGGTGAATTCTGATAGTAATGATATTAACATAATCTGTTTTAATATTTTTATGTAAATTTTATATTGTTTTCTTTTTTGTGGTCGTCGGAAAAATATCGTGTACAACACGTGCGGAATAGTATATTGTACAACAAGAGTGGATATGATGCTCATATATGGGCATTCCACTCGAGTTGTACAGTATATTTTTTCTACGACCAAGATATTTAAAATATATAAATGAAAAAACCTTGTATACAAAATTGTATGTACCAGCGAATAGGTTTAATTAATTTATTTTTTCATTTAAAATTCAGTGCAGTATACAATCTACTGATTTAGTAATATTAAAATTAATTCAGTTGTTTTTCATATCCACCCTAGAGTGGATATGACTATCATATCCACACTGTTTAGCATGCAAATATAGCATCATATACAGTAGGGAGTAGGAAAAGGGTATTTCACACTCACGTGATTAAACCACTCGCCTTCGGCGTTCGGCTCGTGCCTCAAACTTCACGTTCGTGTGAAATATCCAACTTTCAGCACTAGTTATACAATATACTATAATAAGGTGGAACTAGAGTATAGTAACTTACTTGAGGTAGTAAACATAATTTTCGTAATGTACATACATGTAAATATTATTTTTTGATTCATTACAACGGATTATTTTATATATTTATTTTTTCATTTAATGCCTTCTCTCTCTCTAAATCTTTACAAGAAATAGTAAAAATCTTGAATGTATCGAATGGAGAATTTTATATTCCTTAATATTTGTAATAATATAAATTTCCAAAAAATGATATTTAGAAGATTTTTTTAAGAAACTACTACTTCCGGTTGTCCAATTATATCCACACACACACACACACACACACATATACATACACACATTATTGTAAAAAATCGAATTCTAGTGACCTGAAAACGTGCTTACTCACTAAAATCTGGAAATGCGATTTTTAGCATGAATCCAAACCTCTATTAGCGTTCTTTAAAATTTTGCCTCAAATAATTAAAAATCTTTAATTTCGATATTTTTATTGTTTATGTGTCTCTTTCTTAAATTTAACTGGCGCTTAAAGTTCCAGCCTCCATTCTTTAATCTATTTTAACTTTGTGAAAGCATCTTTTCCCAGAACTTCCTCTTGAGTTAAAACACGCAGACAAACGTAAAAATGCCCTGAGAAAATATCTAGCCACGTGTGTATCTGTTTCGCTCGCAACAGACTCGAATCTCTTGTCGTTGTTGTGGCAACTTCAACTTCAGCAGTTTGTTGGGCTTTGCTTTGCCTTCTCTTCAGCGTATGGCGGCAATATGGCAGACAGATTGCGGGAATTGAAAATAACTCAGGCTAAAATAAGCCAAAACACGCTGTGACATGCTGTGTACAGATTTCGACTCGAAAGAACTGTCGTTGTGGGAAATTTGTAGGTTGTAATTAGAGAACAGGGTGAGGAAGACGAACACTAAATGATACAAGGCAAATGGTCCGTAAACGCACACCAAAAGGAGAAATGCATGGGAATATAATCAAAAAATTAAATATATTGGAGAATTATTACCTTACCTATTTAGCTGTAAGTAGGTATAGATCTAGTGATCCTGTTATTCTTATCTGCAACAAAAACAAATTATTAAAAAAAAGAAACTATGCTTTTTTTGTTATAGCGTTTTCCACTTAGGTACCAATTTGGTTGCGCATTTTTTCGGTGACACGTTTTCCACTTTCTACAGGTCTACATTAATACTTTTTATGTTATTTTGGGTATAAATTTATAAAATAATTTGTAATATAAATCCCACTTTAAACACAACTCCTAATTACACCGCTCACATCTGAAATGTGTGTAACTGACAGATAAATGTCACTGTCAAAAACTAATCATTTCATATTAAAAATAATAACTTTTAAGAAGAAAATAGTAAATATGTAGAATAATAGTTATATGGAAAGGAACTTAATATATTTTCCAGCATTAACAAATTAACAAAAATTAAACGGCGAGAGGTATTGTGTTGGTCATATCATATTTTTTTTATCCAAAACCAAGAAAACCGACTCATAATATACTTGAGACTATGGTTATTTGAAATAAAGTACAACATTATTCTCTTCGTGAGAGAATATTTAAAGTCACGGAGAGAAATAATTAGTATTACTAATTTTTTTTTTGTATAAATAGAAAGCAGGTTTACAAAATTATTTATTACTGAAATAATTTCACATTATTAAATTTATTTAAATTAATATTAACATTTATGTTAAAAAAACATAGGTTACTTATCTTTACACAGTGACAGCTGTCATCTAGCTTCGGAATTAAATTCAACGATCCTGCTTATGCTAGTAAGTAAAAAAAAATTAAAGGAAGGATCTCATATTCACCCATTTTAATTTATTTCTCTTTCAAATAATACCCAATGACAGACAATAAATATTATTAAAGAATTTTTTTTTTTTTTTTCAATAATAATATAACAAAATCATAACAACCAGTCAATGGCTATTTTATAATTTAAAACAGTATATCAACTGACATGTCAGTGTCACACGATCAACGAAAATATAAAAATGATTTAAGAAGTTTTGAAAAAAGTATTGGATAAAACGTTGCATTACACTAGTGTGAAATAGTCACTAAAGAAAATTAGCCACTCTCCCTGCGTGCCTCGTAGCGAAATTTTTTCTTTCGTGGCTAATATATTACATTCTACACTCATATAATAAATAACTAATTATTGTAATACCATTTTCATTATTGTATTTAAAAAATTGTTTTTGTTGCAATACCCTTTTTACCTTCCGTCAAAAGGAAGGTATTGTTTTTGGTCAAAAAATTCGGTGGTGAGTTTTTAATGTATAAGCACGTTTTAGGGTCCCTACAATACGAATGTACTATTTTTAAGATGATGTCTGTATGTGTGTATGTGTGTCCGTGTGTGTGTCTGTGTGTGTGTCTGTGTGTGTGTCTGTGTGTGTGTCTGTGTGTGTGTGTGTGTGACAAATTTTTCTCCGATATCTCCAAAACTACAATTCTAAAAATTATGATTCTTTCATATTCCTCTTCTTTACAACCATATGAAGAGCTGATTAGATTTTGGTTATAATTGGTCAACCGGAAGTACCCTTATTTGAAGTTTTTGACAGTTTTTCTTAAAAAAATGCAGTTAAATATTATTTTTTGACATTTTCTTATTATATTTATTAAAGAAAATACTCTTCTCTATATGGTTTGATTATTCATTTTCCTTCATATTCAATAGATGTATAGTTAAAGCATTACAAAGAAATTAATTTTCAAAAATTAGTCAGCTTTGTTATTTATCATGGAAACAGCTGACACAATTATTCAAAAAAATTTAATTGACAGATGTCAGTTGCAAGTGCAAAACCAAATATGGAAAAAAAGTATAGGATCTAAAATTGGTATGTCATAGTGTTGCTCGCAAGTGACACGCAGAGAAAGGCCAAAGAGAAGATGGAAGGACATTACTTAGTGTAGTTTATGTTATAATTTTATTGGATTTATAGAACCTTTTCAAATGAACTTTTGGTATGGAATTTGTAAAAAATAGTATGTGTTCGTGTTCGATTTTACATGATAGTATATAGAATCTGATCCAAGGACCTTTTGGTATGGGATTTGTACAAAATACATGGAATTGACGGAAGGTCTTGTGCTGGCCACAACAGATTTTTTTAAATAAAATAAAGACGTATCAGAGGCGAGATACATATATTCACTAAATAAACTTGATACATGGTATGTACGTTCATGGGGTCCCAGTACAAAATGACATGACGGTAAATAAAAAATCTAACCTAAAAAAAGAAATGCCAAGCGAAGTTGGTATAGGAAGTAGCTTTCAGCTTTCAGAAATTAATTATGATAATACAGAAGACGAGACGAGATTCAAATTTCAAATCTGTTTCATCTTTCAACTACTTTTCATAGGTTATAATTCTACCCTGTTTACTACTTGCCTTCTTAAAATATATATCCCGGTAGCTGTAACCTGATGAACAGCTGTTTACCGATATGTACCGGTAACAGTTCACCGGTAGAATTTTGAAAGTTGAAAGATAAAACAGATTTGAAATTTGACGTAGGTAAACGTTATCTCGTCTCGTCTTCTGTATTACCATAATTAACTTCCAAAATATACTTCTGATTCCAACTTCGCTTGGCATCTCTACCTTTTTTTGAGGTTAGATTCTTCATTTACCGCATTTACCGGCTGAATTACTTGATCCACAATCATGGATCCGGTAGATGGATCTGGTAGATATGGTACAATTTTCGAACACGGTAACTATTAACCACTTGTGTTTTCGAACGCGTTCGGTAGGTGCGATATCTACCCGTAGAATTTTCGTAAATGCCTTATAATTTAAAAATAATCTATCAAAATTAAAAAGTACATAATAAAGGAAAAAAATTACTTTGAAATTGTGTTTTTTTCATAAAATAAAAAGAAATTGTAATTAATTTTAGTCTCGTATTGTGTAATGTTTAATTATGAATAAGTTTTATAATTACAACTTTCGCCTATAATTAATAGACAAGTAACTACAGCAAAATAAAGAAAATAACATTGTATTTTCTACATCTATTTACGTAATAGATATCAAGTAGACATTCGGTATCCCCTATTGATTGCATTATATTATTATTTTGTAAAATGTCACTTTTAAAAGAAATGTCAAAAAAATTATTCATAAAAAACATGTTTAGTATTGTTCTTTAGACTGTTGCGTGCTACATTTTAAGTAGAGTAAAACGCATAAGAATTCCAATGATTTCCCAAGAGCCGGCATTTTTCTACGCTCTAAAACACCCATCCTCTATTTTTTACCATGAAGTGAATGTTTTCCTTGTACTATTTACTCGGTGTATAACAAATTCAGAACTGGTGCTGTGTGTTGAGCGGCAGGAACAGGCGTTTGGTGGAGGACAGGAGGACAGCTGCCGTGACAACAGAACAAATGAAGAGGAAGCTGCGCAAGCGACGCCAGGTGCAACAGCTGCGTCGCGACGCCGCAGGAATAGACGCCGAGCCGAGATGAGCAAAGCACAACACGTGTGTCCCCATGATGATGGAAACAGACTCAAATTGTTGTTTCACGAAAATGCTTATTTTAAAAATTGTTATTTTTACTACCCTGGTCAATGATGCAACGTTTGTAAACAATATAAAAATCGGATGAGGCCAACCCAATATCTCCCGCCAATTTTATTTTATACATCAAAAATCTGTTGTGGCCAGCACAAGACCTCTCGCCATTTCCATATTAGACTATATAAGTATTTTATTGCACTTTGCTATCAAACCGTCGTTTTATAACAAAATATTACAGAACTTTACCCAAATATTGTCTTTTATTGTATTTAACATGTCTTCTGCACACATATAATTCTAATTATATCTATTTTTCATTGTATGAGGAAGTTTCTATATGTCAGAGATTGTTCCAATTCATTAACCAGATTGGCGGTATTTCTGATGGATATATGCATTTTACTACAATTTTACCTATAATTTCAAATATTTAATTAATAAAACAATAAGAAAGATTAAATATACTTCCCAGAAAAAGTTATGAGAATGTCACTAAAACTGTTTATTTTTGACACTGAAATCTGTTATTTACAAATTATGTTATAAACATTTGAATTTGTCAACTGGTTTCCTTCCCGATATTCTATATATTATAGCGTCTTTACCTCTAAATTTATAGAAGATACAATAAAAAATTTAAATGTATCAGGTGTAGAATTTTGTTCTTCAAAATTAGTAATATCAAAAATTTTCAAAAATTAATATTTGGAAGAATTTCTTTTATAAACTACTACTACAATTGTTACCAAAACCTTTTCAGCTCTTGTGCTGTTATGTCTTATAGTTTTTGAGGAATCGTCCGTCCAACATCCAGCCATACACACACACACACATACACACATCCACACACACACACAGACATCATTGTAAAAATGTTATAATCGGATTCTAGTGACCTTGAAACGTGCTTATTCATTAAAATTTGGATATGTGATTTTTAGCATGATTCCAATACCTCTCTTAGCGAGAGGTAAAAAATGGGTCCGTTGTAGGTTAAATATGTCTAAAATTACCTCTTTGAACGTACATCAATTTTTTACCTTTTCACGTTTTAGGGTCCCTAGAATACGATTTCTCTAGTTTTACGATATGTGTATGTGTTCTTTTTCCCGATTTTTTTTTATTATTATTTTAAACGAAAGTTCGTTTAATTTTGAAGCAATTCATATTATTAAAAAGTCTTATTTGTTTTTAGTTTAACTGCATTTGATTTTTAAAGTCAATATGACGTCACGGCGAGACTATTTTTCTCTCGCTCCGCACCAGACTCTACAGTAGACTGCGAGAGAAAGATAGCTATAGTGTGACGTCACAGTGACACTGATAATATATTTTATATATATCTCGCAAAGTAATTAATAAAAAAATGTTTTTTTTTATTTAAGCGTTATTTATTGAGCGTTACTTTACGTTAGTACAAATTGTTCATTTTATTATTTTTTGTTATGGTGGAGGACCTCATTCTTTCGTATTCTTCTTCTTTACATCCATATGAAGAGCTGGTTACTTTTTGGTTATAATTGGTCCCTTGGCCGCGTGCCTGAGTGTCTAGTCGCGAACCTGGGGGAACCGGGTTCGATCTCGACCGGCGCCAAATATTTCCAATTTTAAATGGCACAAAAGTGACCCCTGTGGTGCACTCTCCACACCAGCTATGAGTGCCCGTGAGGTGACGCCCGGTAAGCGCCCACACGGTAAAATATATCGTCATTACCGATGTCTACGTATGTGCAGATAATGGCACACCCAGAAATGGGTAATATTCCGTGATGATATATTTATTTATTTATTTATTTACCAAAAGTTCCCTTATTTGAAGTTTTTCTTGAAAAAACGCAGTTAAATATCATTTTTTGACATTTTATGTGTATGTTATTATCAATATGAAAGAATATCTTATTGTCTATATTATTTGTTTATACATTTTCCTTCAGATTCAGTACATATAGAGTTAAAGAATTATAAAGAGATTAGCTTTCATAAATTAGCCAGCTTTGCTATAATCATGGAAACAGGTGATATATTCAAATAATTCTAATTGACAGATGTCAGTGTCAGGTGCAGTTTACATAGTGTATGTTTGTGTTACAATTTTATTGGATTTATAGAATTTATAGAAAGTTTATGCAATATTTATTGTTTTTTCCGTAAATAATTAAAGAAAAAGATTGGTGCCAGAAATAGTCATGAAAAACAACCTCCACTCCTGTAAAGTCGGAGTACATCATGTCATTCATAGCCAATTGGAAAACAGTTTACGTTATGTATATAAATGAAAGTTTGGCACATGTTAAACTGTATATATTCTGACGTCACATTCCGTTTCAGATCACGTGACTTTTTAAAAATATTGCACAAATTTTAAGATTTAAATGTAAAATATCTAATGGATATTTCGTTATATTTTCAAATTTGAGGCTTTTTAATGAACAATATCTTGTAAAATTAATACTTAGAAGCTTGCAACAGCCCTATTTGACGGAAGGTAATGTGCTGGCCACATCAGATTTTTTCCACAGATTTTGATAATGAAAGATATACAGTAAAATTTTTGAAAGAAGTCCGATCAAGACCATCTACGAATTGTATCTATGAATTAAGATTTTGTGCTGTCAAATTTAGTAGTGTCTTTTACGTTTTATGAGGGTACATAATATCTTGTGTACCTCATAAACACATAGATGCAATTCGTAGATGGTCTTGATCGGATTTCTATCAAAAATTTTACTGTACCTATAGGTGTTTTTTTGCGATACACTGGTTCAAAAACTGTTTAACCCGGTTCAAACCATTACATTTTAGCGTTGCAACGGTGACGTCACTGACGCAAGCGGTTAAACCGTGTTCAAACCGATTTGTCAGCTGGTTCAAAACAGTTTGTTTTTAGGTTAATTTAAGGTACCAAAATGATCATTAATAAACCGAATAAACTAGTAAATGTTGAAATGGAAAATAATTTGCCGTTAAATACAAATAAAATAAAAATAAAACATACTTACTCTGATGTTACTATTACAGCAGTTCATTTTAATTTTTAAGGTTAGAAACTTAAAATGACAAATGTCTGTGGTTCAAAACATTTCATTTTAGCGTAGTACGGACTTATGACGTCATTTATGCAACTGGTTCAAAATTGATGACGTTTTGGTTCAAACCGTTTTTGAACCAGTGTATCGCCAAAAAACAGCTCATGTATCTGTATTGTAAAGCATCCAACAACTTCTCAAATTAAAATAATTTTCAAATTTTATTCTTTTTATACATGAATTTTTTCTATTGGTAATTTATCAATGGTAAGTGTTAAATAACAATCTGCCATCAAAGTCTGTGAAAGAAAAAAATAAAATAAATTATGTATTAGTTCCCTATTGGTGCGAACGTTATCAGAAAAACAATGGATTTTAAACAGCAGTTTCTTTCCGCTACTGTAACTGTTACTATTCATCAATCATGTCATTTTTCTTCCTCGAAGACATGAATTGCATAAGATTTAAACCATATTACCAATTCAAAAGAACAATGCAACTTTTACATTTCACATTATTCAACTTCCTGTGATGCGAACTAACGGGACTTAGCATTTTACATTGTTTATTTCATTCCAAGAAACTGATCACTCCACGATAACGTGTACGTATCATTTTCTTCAGATTAACATCAAAATTCAAAATCTTGCTTGAATTCATTACCTTTAAACCGCTTTTAAATAACATCCTCAATTAATACAAACCAATCATCATTAATTACAAATCCAAATAAAAAACGAGAAACAAAAGAAAAAGTGAATCAACAACAATGTTTTTCAACGCCAACTCGATACCCTGGACGGGAAACTGGAATAAAATTTCATTTTTAATTCGTGAGAACTGCTAACACACCTTCCGGTTTATTCAAATTGATCAATTAATATGAAAACGAATGCACATATAATCAGAAGCAGTGAGAAATCAGAGCGGGAACACCTGTTCGATTTAACAAATCCTACGCAGCCAGACACAGGAATTCGTCGGCGGGTCGGACTGGTCAATAGCGTGTAATTTCCCACAATGTGACGGTCTCACAGTTCGATTTACATATTTCACCCCTTGTTAAAATCAAAACTAGATAACATAAATTTGTTAATCTATGTAACTATTTACATAATTCATTTGATTTTGACGACCTGGGCCCTGATTCTCAAAAATACAAGTCTACATTTTAATAAGTTACTATTAAATTTTTCACAAGGACATGTAAATTCTGTTTCAGAAAGAAATTTACAAATCTAGTAACTTTTTTAAACGTGTAGCTTATCTTCACAAGTGATCACAGCTGATTTAATTTGTGTGTTTATTATAAGGGAAACATTCTGGCCAAACATAACTTGTACACTTTTTCAATTGTAAATAAATATTTTTTACACTATTAGAATTATATGATAGGGTTGCTTGAGACTGCTAAAAATTTTCATGTATTTCACAAGACATTACTTGTAAAATATATTTTGAGAAACAGAACGATAATTACACTTATGTTACAAGTGTACTTTTGAGAAACAAATACTTGCGAAAATTAAAATTCTACAAGTGTATACATTTGTATAACAAGACTTGTATTTTTTGAGAAACAGGGCCCAGGGTTCGATTATGACCGACGACAAACTTAAATATTGAAAATTATAAAAACATCAAATTGTTATTACTTCCAAGCCTTCTGCTATTGTCGTTTTAATTCGAAATCCATTTTGAAAATGCATAAAAAATAATGAGACAATGAAAATAAACCAAATAGGTACCTAATACTTGTTTATATAGTGTGTTCAGAAAAAAAACCTAATTCGTAGTTGGACACAGAAACGTATGTCTGACCATTATTGAATTCAAAAGTCAAGTTGTCAAAATTGATCATGAAATGTAATTTTAAGGAGAAAATATAATAAAGAAGAATACAAATATTGCCATTCACTGTTTTCTAATTTATTTCTTTTTCTAAAATAAAGATTCATGAAGGAAAGCTTTGATTTCTTTAGATAACTTTTTTGCCAATATCTAGTGTCAAATTGACATTTAATTAAATAATTTCAAATTATAATACGTTTTTTGATCATAGCCTACTCCGCATTAGGTTTTTTATTCGAACACACTGTATTTATGATGCTATGCAAACAGATATTCCATGTAAGATAGTTAAATGACAAAGGCATTCTTAATATGTATTCCTCAATCTGACATTAATGGGGAGAGCTGAAAAGGTTTTGATAACAATTGGACAACCGGAAGTAGTTTCTTAAAAAAATCTAAATAATATTTTTGGAATTTTTTTGTTATTACAAATATTGAAGAACATAAAATTCTTCATCTAATACACTTAAAATTTTTATTATACAGGCTGTCTCTCAAATAGGGGGACATGGCTTAACCACAGAGTAACGAGTTGTCAATCTTCAGAACTTGTTTAGGAGTAAGCTAACCTATTTATTCGTCTTATTTATAATAATGGTAGTAAAATACTATACGAATGTTACTAGTTTCTGAATATTGCGAAGGAATTTTTTGACAACCCATAAACAATTGTTACTGTCATTAGAAATTCGTTGTTTGACATTTGGATAGACTGCTAGATTAAATTTATTTTAAAAAAATTCACGAGGCAGTCACTTAGGTTTTATTTTTTTGTAAATCGTAACAGATATCACAAATTAAACAAAGAGAGAGAAAAGTTTACTATTGAATTTATCTTTCTCAAAAAAGATAATTTTTCGTTATCGGCGTGGCCATTAAAAAGTTACGGTATAATCAATGTTGGGACACCTAAGTTTCATACACTAGTGGTTCACTAATAATAACAAGTATCATCTTAAAAGATGACTTATAACCATATGAACTGTCATACCAAATTTCATCTAAATCGAATAAAGCGTTCTTTTATTATAAGCAAATATTTTTTTTTCAAAGAACTTTGAAGCGGAATTCTGGCTAAATGGTACACTTTCCGGTAGAAGCAAGTCTTATTTTAGACACCCTGTATATTCTATATAGAATAATCTGTTGCAATAAATCGCACGGTCCAGACTACATCAAGGACACCAGTTATCATATTCAATATAATAATAATAATAAATAGTAAATAATTTATTGTCCAACGGAAATCTAATTACAGGACAAATAATATTCATAAAAAAATATTAGATGTTACACAAAAAAATATCAAGATTATTATTAAACATTTAAAAAATATATCATCATACATTTTCTCTGCATTATTATACAATATATAAACAGGTGAGCGATGCACAATATTGGTGCGATGATGGACCCCGGGCGCAGAACATGACAGATAAAATGTCCGTCAAAAATCAACAGTTTTACTGAAAGCTTTTTCTGGGAAGTACTTTTTATATTTCTTATTGAATTATTAATTAAATATTTAAAATTGTAGGTAATAATAGTACATATATCCTTAAGAAATACCTCCAATCCCGTCAATGAATTGGAACCATCTTGAAAATTTTAGAAGAGTAGGACAAGATTCCTTATAGAATGAAAGAATAGATAGAATTATTTGTGTGTACAAGAAATGTTAAATTCGATACTTATGTAACAAAACGGAAATGGCGAGAGGTATTGGTGCTTCGTTAAATACAACCCCTAATTCACATAAGTGATTGTATATTTTCTAAATTAATGTTTGTTAATAAATATTACTTTTTATAATCGAACCATGTAATTCAAAGGAATTTTTCACCATATTTTTTTAAATGAATTTTATAAACGGAACATTAACTTTGAAAAAAAACTATTTTCAAACAATTCCAAGTATTTAGTTATGGCATATTTCCTGACCTAATAACACCACAAAAAAATAAAAAAAATACCACAAGTGTACCCTTTTACCCTAAAACAAAAAACCTTACAAAAAACCAAGGCCGCCTTCATTCATCTCTATCCTTCATTCATCTCTAACCTAACTCTTCACCGGAAGTGGGTGTCGAGTCGTGTCTGTTCGTTACGGTGGTGGTCGCTAGGTGGATAAGGCACCGGACAGGAAGTGGACGGTTAATGATGAGATATGCAGGTGAATCCGGTAAGTTCACTGGACGAAAGAAATGAAGGCACTGGAGCGATGAGCAAGATTGTGAATGAAGAGGAAGTTGGATGTTTTAATGAGAGATATGAATGATGGGTGGGTATGATTTCATTGTGTAAGGAGTGGACAGTGGTTGAATGAATGGGTGTTGTTAGAAAAGACGTTGACCATTACAGGGAGGATTTGAAATCTCAACGACCTGTAACCGATTTCTCGAAACGTTTATTCATGAAAAGGGTCGACAATTTTTGCTCGCTTAATGACCTAAACAATCGGTAACACATATTCAGAATCAGGATTTTTTGTTCACAGCGTGAAACTACATCCTGGATACGCCAGGCCCAACATCCTGCAAGATTATAAAGGACAAAACAAAACACGATGTGGACTAGAGACGCCATACTATATGGGCACACTAGTTAACAATCACAAACATAAAATATAAAAATCTGATGTGTCCAACACAAAACCTCCCGCTATTTAATTTTTATTAATTAAAATACATACCTACGTATTTATTAATGCTGCAGACTGTTCCATTGCATATAACTATTGCTTTATTTACTATTTTCTTTTTAAAATATCACTATTATTAATTTGAAGTGATTTGTTTTTTGACAGTGACTTAATTTTTATTAATTTAAATACATACCTACATATTTACTAATGCTGCAAAGTATATAAGTTCCTTTGCATATAACATATAACTATTGCTTTATTTACGATTTTCATTATTATATAATGTCACTATTATTAATTTGAAGTGATTCGTTTTTTGACAATGACGATAACCTGTCAGTTACATTCATTTGAAAAATGAACTGTGTAACAAAGGAATTGTGTTTATCTTAGGCTTCGGGAAAATATTATAAAATTAAATTATGAGCTTTAAGTAAAGTGCCATTTCCGTTTGTCCAATTTACACCAAAATCTAATGGCTTCTTTTTATATTAGAATAGAGTAGAAATACAAGGTTTCATAATTTTCTGAATGATAGTATTTGAGTTAAAGCAAAAACAAAATTCATACACATACACACACACATACATATATACACACATACACACATACACACTCACACATACACATCATCGTGAAAATGTTAAAATTGGATTCTAGGGACCTTTAAACGTGGTCATTTACTAAAATCTCGATTTGTAATTTTTAGCACGATCCCAATACCTCCCTTACCAAGGGTAGCGGAAGGTAAAAAGGTCAAATGGACTCTCTAATTCGTCAAATGGAAATCTATACGTTGAGCAACTTTTTCAATTCTGTGAGTATATCACATGCATTTATTTGAATTTTGTGAAAATATTGTCATCTTTCTTCCTGTAAAAATAATAAAACATATACTTTATATATAAAAAATCACCTTTAAATAGTATTAATCAATAAATAACGAATAAGATAAAAAAAAATCTGTTGTGGCCAGCACCAGCTCCCGCCAATACTTCTGATGTTACCGCAACTGGCGAAATTGTACAATAAAGTAAAAATATACTTTTTTTGTGAAACTAAACCGAGTAGTATTATTTTTTTTAACTTCTAAGTACATACTTACATATTTATTAATGCTGGAAACAATATTATGTTCCTTTGCATTCATATAATAAAACTATTATTTTATTTACTAATACAATTTTCTTTTTGAAAAGTTTCCATTATTAATTTAAAATGATAGTGTTTTTGGCAGTGTCATTTATCTGTCAGATACATACATTTGAAATCTGAACTGTATAACTACGGAATTGTGCCCCATTATTATTTTACAAATTTATCTATAAAAAATATAGAAAACGGATGAATGCGTGCCAGTAGAAAATTTAATAATCTTCAATTTTTATAAATACATAAATCGCGAAAAAATCACATTAAAAGTATTTTTCGAAGAAAAATTACTTTGATTTATAAGATATAGAATTCAATGACCTAATGTACTGAGTGCTAGCTCCATATATAATTTTGCATATCAAATTCTACTACTATAAGGAATAATAAAAAAGTATGGAAAGTAGAAGGCTGTGGTATTTAAAAGCAGCAATTATCGCTTTGTAAAAAGTAGAGCTTGAACCTGTGAAGAGATTTTTAGTGTAGATAATTACATTCTGGGGATAAATTGATTATCTTCTTCCTGTTGTTACTTCACTGTTGAGTGGCAGTGCATGCACAGGTTACAGGTTTCGTAACCGGTAGCTTGAATCTGCACGATTCAAAACTCAAAACTTACTTCGCTACACAAAGATATCTATAGTATGCTCAAAGAGAAATTATTTTAATTTTATATTAAATACTATGGGGTCTCGTGGCCGCGTGCCTGAGTGTTTGGTTGCGAACTTGGAGAACCTGGTTCGATCCCGACCGACGCCACATATTTCAAATTTTAAATGGCACAAAAGTGACCCCGGTGGTGCGCTCTCCATGCCAGCAATGAGTGCCCGTGAGGAGACGCTTGGTAAGCGCCCGCACGGTGCAAATATGTCATCATTACCGATATCTGTGTTAAAGCAGATTGGCACACCTAGAAAGGGGTAATATGCCGTGATATATATTAAATACTTACTATACTTGATACAATTTATAGTTTTTTAAATATCATGTGAATTTGAAAACTAAAATTAGATTGCCTTCAATATAATTTTTTAACTTTTTAACTGTTTAACTATCTTAACAGTGGTATGCCTTACAGTTTACAGTATACTGTAAAGCTCCGCTAATATTGTCTTTGGTCAAAAAATTCGGTGGTGAGTTTTTAATGAATAAGCACGTTTTAGGGTCCCTACAATACGAATTTACTATTTTTAAGATGATGTCTGTATGTATGTGTGTGTGTGTGTGTCCGTGTGTGTGTATGTGTGTCCGTGTGTGACAAATTTTTCTCCGACGATAACTCCAATACTATAATTCTAAAAATTATAATTTTTTTGTATTCCTCTTCTGTACATCCATATGAAGAGTTGATTAGATTTTGGTTATAATTGATCCACCGGAAGTACCCTTATTTGAAGTTTTTAACAGTTTTTCTTAAAAAAACGCAGTTAAATATTATTTTTTGACATTTTGTTATTATATTTATTAAAGAAAATACTCTTCTCTATATGGTTTGATTATTCATTATCCTTCATATTCAATAGATGTAGAGTAAAAGCATTATAAAGAAATTAATTTTCAAAAATTAGTCAGCTTTGCTATTTATCATGGAAACAACTGATACATTCAAAATTCTAATTGACAGATGTGTGTTGCAAGTGCAAAACCAAATAAGGAAAGTATGGGATAAAAAATTAGTATTTCATAGTGGTCCTCTCAAGTGACATGCAGTGAAAGGCTAAAAAGAAGATGTATCACAGAAGACTTGAGAAAGGAAGGACTGTGTGAAGAAGATGCGTTGGACAGGAATGAGTGGAAGAGAAGAGGAAACAGCGACCCCTAATAAAATAGGGTAAAGCTGAAGCAGAAAGTAAAATGTGTCAAGTACATTTTCCTTAGTGTATGTTTATGTTTTTTGTAAAATATAGTATGTGTTCGTGTTCGATTTTACATGATATTATATAGAAACTGTTCCACGGTTCTTTTGGTATGGGATTTGTGCAAAATACATCGAATTGACGGAAGGTCTTGTGCTGGCCACAACAGATTTTTTTATATTACTCCAGTCTTCTTTTTCTTCAGCTTTTCCTTGTTTAATTAGAGGTCGCTGTTCCTTGTTTTCCTTTTCCACTCATTTTTGTTCAACGCATCGTCCACACAAAGCCTTTTCTCTCCAAAATCTTCTAACACACAATTATTCCATATTCTCTTTAGCCTTCCTCTCCCTCTGCGACCCGCCACCCGCATTTCGCTTACCCTTCTTCCAACATAATCTTCAACCCTTCTCATTATATGCCCAAACCATTATAACTTTTTCTCCTGAAACTTTCTTGATAACACCACTACTCCAACCATTTCTCTTGTTGCATCATTCCGCATCCTATCTCTCCGTGTTTTACCAATCATCTACCTTAACATTCGCGACTTCCAACCTCTTTTTATGGACTATCTTTAGTGGCCATGTTTCAAAAACCGCCTTAAATATATTTCCTTTTATTCTTCTTCCAATTCTCTTATCGCACAACACTCATGTTATCTTCTTCCAGTTCATCCATACAGCTTGGATCCTGTGAGTAATATCTCTTTCCAGTTCCCCTTTTTCAGTGACGTAAGAGCCTAGGTATTTAAACTCTCTAGTTTCAGCCAATCTTCCAAAAATCTAATATCCCCGTTATTTTCATCTCCTCCGAACCACATGTTTTCTGTTTTCATTCTACTTATTCTAAGTCCTTCATCCTCGACGGCCTCCTTCTACTTCTCCAGCTTTTCTTCCACTCTTTCCTTGTTTTCATCCACCAAAACAATTTCATCTGCAAAGAGCATACTCCAAGGAGTCTGTAGTGGTAACACGCACTTTAGAATTCTATCATAGAAAGCAGGCGAATACGATATTCATTTTTCGATTCGGAAATTATTGGATTTTATACTATTAAAATAAAAAATATTATGACAGTTGTATATAATAAATAAATAAATAAATATATCATCACGGCATATTACCCATTTCTGAGTTTGCCACAATCTGCTTTATCGCAGACATCGGTAATGATGATGACATATTTGTACCGTGCGGGCGCTTACCAGGCGTCACCTCACGGGCACTCATTGCTGGCGTGGAGAGTGCACCACAGGGGTCACTTTTGTGCCATTTAAAATTTGAAATATTTGGCGTCGGTCAGGATCGAACCGGGTTCCCCCAGGTTCGCGACCGGACACTCAGGCACGCGGCCACGGGACCCCATAATAAATATATATAAATTATATGTAAATTGGCATTGAAGAGAATTTTGACAAAATGCAGGCGAATATTTTGATACACTCATGCTACCAAATTTTCGCTTTGTGGCGAAAAGCGAAAACAAATGCCTCTTTTGATAGAATTCTAAAGTGCGTGCTACCACTACTAATCTCTCACCCCTTCCGGTCAGCACATCCGTTATTATATTGAGTAGATAAGGACTTAGCGCGAATCCTTGATGAACACCAACTGTTACAGGAAAGAGTTCTATCAAACCTATAAGTATTTGTTCTTAGTCTGGTCAGGGGCGAATTAATAATTTTTTTGGCCTGAAGCGGAATTATTTATGAGGCCCCTACTATATCAAGAAAAATAGATTGATAATAAAACTGAAGTATGATTATTGATATTTTAAATTTACTACGAAACGAAACAAATTACTTACACTGAATTGAAATATTATGACTTTAAAGAATTCAGTTGATGAAAACTAATCAGAGTATATCTTGTCAAAAATATACACGTCTGTATTCTTCATATCTGAGTGAGTGAAGTGGAGTCCTTCGTGTTTACAACATACACCTGCGTAATTTTCTTTCCACGGTTTGTATGCACACATTACCTGGGGACATCCAATTAGAAACGGTACTAAAAGCAGCAGTGGCAGTGGCGTCCGTCAGTGGAAGTGGAGGGCGTTCCGCGGATGCTTCTCGAAACGCTGTGCTGTAATTTGGAAGGAATGCCCCCGGTTTTTTGCAACCTAAATGAGTGCTTCTGAATTTTCAAAAGGTTTAATTACTGACGTTTAAATGACGTTTTACCGAAAAATCTCGGGAGCGCTTTTATGAATTATTCATTCATTCACGGAAGCCAAAAGGATTTTTTACTTTGCGGTGAAGGTAAGTAAAGAAAATAACACATGAATATATACAAATTCGTTTTGCCCTAATTGAGCATTCAGTGAAAAACTTGGTAAAATAAATCCCAATTATGACAAAATATTTACAGACACAAAATTTTCAATAGTTAATGAGCTTGTTTATTAATCATAATAACGGAGTCAAAAATATATTAATTTTTTCAAAACAAAAATTTACATGATGATGCAAATATTCATAAAGGGTATTAAAATTATTATACTGTCATTTATGAGTTTCTTTATAATTAACTGCGAATCAGATTCTGTGACGTCATAGTATTAATTCATACATACAACAATAGTCGCACACACACATAAACATACAATGTGAAATGTCAGGTGATTTTTGATGAAAGTATTAAAAAAAATGAAATATTCTAAATTAATAATATAAAGCAGTAAGGACAAAACAACGTTGTAGTTTAAAAAATATGTTGTGGCCAGCACAAAACCTCTCGCCATTTCCATATTAGGCTATATATAAGTATTGTATTGCACTTCGCTATCGAAACGTCGTTTTATAACAAAAAAAAAATTGCAGAACTTTACCCAAATATTGTTTTTATTGTATTTAACTTGTCTTCTGCACACATATAGTTCTAATTATATCTATTTTTCATTGTATGAGGAAGTTCTTAAATATCAGAGATTCTTCCAATTCATTAACAAGATTGGCGGTATTTCTGACGGATATATGCATTATATCTACAATTTTAAATATTTAATTAATAGAACAATAATTAAATGTACTTCCCAGAAAAAGCTTTCAGAATGTCACTAAAACTATTGATTTTTGACACTGACATCTATCATTTCCAAACTATGTTATAAACATATGAATTTGTCAACTGGTTTCATTAGTGCCTTGGCCTCTGCGATTAGATTATTCTATATATTATAGTGCCTTTATCTCTAAATCTATACAAGATATGATAAAAATACATACGGACATCATCGTAAAAATGTTATAATCGGATTATAGGGACCTTAAAACGTGCTTATCCACTAAAATCTGAATATGTGGATTTTAGCATGATTCCAATACCTCTCTTAGCGAGAGGTAAAAATATATATTTGTAAAACTAGAAACTTATGTGTACTACAGCTTTTCCATTCTTATTTCAGGAATGGCCATTTTATTTCGGAAAGCGTCTTTTGTAAATCAAACTAATCAATTTAATTTTAGAACTGGTCAAAGTCAAATGTAATTCAGAATAATTATTTTTATTTCAGAAAGCATTATTTGTTATTGAGAGTATTCAATTTAATTTCAGAAAGTGTCAAATGTAATTCAGGAAGCGTCAAATATAATTCAGAAAGAGCCAAATATAATTCAGAAAGCGTAAATTGAATTTCAGGAAGCTTCGAGTGTAATTTAGTAAGCGTCATTTATAATTCAGAACGATATAGGTACTAAGAAATATGGTAACCTTAATTAGCTGTAGTGATGTCAGAAGTTATTATTTATAATTCAGATCATTATAAGTAATTCGATATGATCAAAATTCAATTTCTTTATTATTGTTATTACTGCAACAAGACGATGCGCACCTATCTTTGGAAATAATTTTAAACTTTTTAGTTAGATATCACAGCCGGATATTTAACATAAACGCACAAAAAAATGTGACGCAAAATACTCGTAGATTTTATTTATGTACACAGTTTAAGATAAAAATAATATTAATTTGAAAATGTGACTTTTGATCGTTAAAACAGACTTGATTTTATCATGTCTGGTTAAACGAGTTTCCACTATCACTATACCTGTGAATATAATTATTACTACGTCTATTTGTTACTAACTTATTTTCTTTTGTAAATAACTATAATTCAAACTGTTATTATCCTTATAATTATACAACTATACAAAATACGAAAATTAAATTTCGTTCGTGTGTAGGCAAATAAATATTTCACAATAGTCCGTAATTCTTGAATAAGACATGCCCTTCACTATGCAACCAGGGAGTATAAACACAAAGGGAACTAATGAATAATTGATAAATCAATTGACGGACCGTCAGATGCCATTTACGCTAGATGGTGCTGTCTACAGAGAAGATTTCTTGTCCTTGGAGAAATCAGGGAAACAATTACCAAACTGAAACATTCATTAATATTGATATGGTTCGACTTCGAGTCTAGTAATCTGCCACCGTCAAGAGTTGTTATACAAATAAAATATTCAGAAGACAGAAGAGAAAATGGATATTATGCCCTAAAAATATTAATATGTCATAATTACGCGCGGTCACCTTTAAGTAAGGAAGGTAATGTCTTTGGTTAAAAAATTCATTGGTGAGTTTTAAATGAATAAGCACGTTTAATGGTCCCTAGAATACGAATTTACTATTTTTATAAGATGATGTCTGTGTGTTTTTTTTTTGTGTGTATGTGTGTGTGTGTGTCCGTGTGTGTGTATGTGTATCCATGCGTGACAAATTTTTCTCCGACAATAACTCCAATAACACAATTCTAAAAATTATAATTCTTTCATATTCCTCTTCTTTACATCCATATGAAGAGCTGTTTAAATTTTGGTTGTAATTGATCCACCGAAAGTACTCTTATTTGCAGTTTTTAACAGTTTTTCTTAAAAAAAAAAACGAAGTTAAATATTATTTTTTTGACATTTTACGTTTTATAAATATTAAAGAAAAAATTCTTTTCTCTATACGGTTTGATTACATTTTCCTTCATATTCAATAGATATAGAAATATAAATTTTTATTTCAATACTTTTATTTCTAAAAATTCACACAGTTTTTCAAATACTCTAAAAATGAGTACACTTACGTAACATTCTCTTTACAATCAAATAATATTAGTACCAAGTTTATATCTCAACCCATTTTTAAATTATTGCCCCCAAAGTCAACATAGGTACCCCACATTTAGATAAAAACTCAAAAATCTAATTGTAATGTATCTAGATAATTCTCAATGCGCTGATTCCAAATTTTGATACCGCAGGCCGATATCTTTTGCACAAAACTGCCCATTTTTGGGTTAATACCCAAAAATGGGTCGGAATATGAATTTGGTGACATCACCATTCGATTCTACGGACAAAAATACATAAATACAGCAATTTTCATAATTTTTGTCCAACCGGTTAATTTTTTATGAACAAAAGCTTGAAAACCCCTGAAAATGGCCAAAATCTGAAAAAATCGTAAGGGGTACACCTTAGATTTTTGGCCATTTTCAGTTATTTTGCTTTAGAGATTGTATACGGTGTTCAAAAATTTTGAAAATTAGTATACTTATGTAATTTTGCCCGTTGAATCGAATGGTGTTGTCGCTAAATGCATGTCTCGGCCCATTTTTGGGTTATTACCAAAAAATATCTCGAGAACGAAACAAGATATCAACCTGCGGTTTTAAAATTTGGAACCAGCGCATTGAGAAGTATCTAGATACATAAAAATTTAATTTTTGGAAATTTTTAAGTTTTTTTCTAAATGTGGGGTATATTGACTTTTGGGGTAATAATTCAAAAATGGGTAGAGATATAAACTTGGTAGTAACATGATTTGATTGTAAAGAAATTTTACGTAAGTGTTCGTATTTTTAGAGTATTTATATATGAGTATACATAATGTATATTCATGTGATAATTTTAACTGGATATATAGAATCTTTTTCAATAACTGTGGGATTTGTTTTGTGCTGGACACAACAGATTTTTTAATTATAATTTAACCTTTAGACTCCACTTTAATATTTAGTTAAGATTCTAGAAATGAACCATATATCTTATTCTCGATAATTCTAACATGACCCTCGTATATAGTAGTTTTAAAAGTAGGTAAACTAAAATTTATTTAATAATTAATATGTTCAACAATAAATATTCCTTTTGTACAATTTTAATTGGGAGTCTTGATTATTATATTTATCAAAAATGTTTTACCTAGTACCTACAGTTATTCCATTAAACTAATAAGTACTCAGTAATAATTACTTAATCATGCAGTAATTCAATTTCCTTTTAGAAGCAACATCTTTTCAAGTAAACGAACATCTAGTTCCTAGTTACTGCAATAGCATGACGTGGAGAAAGTCAGAAGTCTCGAGCTTGTTAAAATTTTCATAAGCCTTAAATGGCGTCGATCCATCACTTGTGACATTAATGTAACACTGAACGCGTGCTCGCCTCGACCTTTATAAAGGGCGTAAGGGCAAAAATCTATTTACACTGCAGAAGCTGAAGCTGATCAAATATTGAACATAGAGGAGTGAGGTTATTACTGCATAGGAATCGAAATAAAATAGACCTGACACGCGACTGCAGAAAGTGGATTAGGCATGAAACTTGAAACAAAGTCAGAAATTGTTTATATTTATTTTAAACATCATCATCACGTTGGTTATTAATGCAATAAATATTTTCATTTTTACAACATAAATATTAAACAATGGATATCGATTCCTGCCGATTCCTTTAAGCCTCATTTCCACCGAATGTCTTAATGCTTAATACATAAGGCTTAATGAATTATAACAATTTACTAGGATACCATTTCCAGCTATTTTGTTTAGTGACAATTCAACAGAAATGTCATATCTTTTTTCCGAATTACTTGTTGTTTAGTAGACTGCCATTGCAGCAGCAATTCTTCTTTTTTAAATATGTTATATCTATACACAATTTTCTGTATTTATATCGATACCGAAAAATTAATTAAAAGTTAATAATTATAAAATAGACTGAGAGTTGACAGTTCAGGTTAGAATTTTTCAATCGTTTGTTTTTACGCATTGCTCTTAGTTCTTAAGCATTAAGCCTTATGCAAAGCTGGAAATGGTAGTAAACGTTGTCATATGATAAACATTTTTACGCATTGCGCTTAGTTATTAATTATTGCTCTTACGCATTAGGACAATCGGTGGAAATGAGGCTTTACGGTTAGACTTTTTTAATTGTATACAGGGTGTTATGTAAGTAAGTGATCAACGCTTAACCAATGGTAGAACTGACCCCAAAGATAGTAAATCTGGCAATAATTTTTGTTTAACATACTTTCTACAAGAACTAGAGGCCTTTAAAACTGACCAATCACGTCATAGTTCAAAACTTTATAAAAAAAGTCTAAATCAATGTGTTCTCTGGAAAAAATATTGATTGTCAATCTGACATTAAATGTTTTTTTGCATAGACGTACAATTTATATTCTGTTTTTTTTTTTTATATTCTCAAAATGCCATTTACCTTCACCAACCAAGAGTACGCAGACAAGCATATGGTTTATGGCGAGACATTACAAAATAGTCGTGCTGCTATAAGACGGTACAGAGAGTTATTTCCAAATAGACGTAAACCGCATTACTCTGTTTTTATCCGAAACAGAATATAAATTGTACGTCTATGCAAAAAAAAAAACATTTAACGTCAGATTGACAATCAATATTTTTTCCAGAGAACACATTGATTTTTACTTTTTTATAAAGTTTTGAACTGTGACGTGATTGGTCAGTTTTAAAGGCCTCTAGTTCTTGAAGAAAGTATGTTAAACAAAAATTATTGCCAGATTTACTATCTTTGGGGTCAGTTCTACCATTGATTAAGCTTTGATTACTTACTTACACAACACCCTGTATAAAAAATCTTTCTATTTCTTCTAATTTTTTACCTCTTTTATTTCCGAATTCTTTTATTCTTCTTTCCTATGTTTCCTCGGTTTTTCTATTTTCCTTTTTTGGTCATACTTTCATTATGTGCCCATACCTGCCCAGTTGCTTCTGTTCTATCTTGGTTACTATCTATTCGTAATTTTTAAATTGTTATCACCCTTATGTTGCCATATCTTAGGGCTGGTTTTTGATGAATTTAATTTATAAATTTACATTATCAAAAAACAAAATATCAATTTGTTTTGTTCCTGTAAATCCATCTTCAAAATGTCAACAACTCACAAACAGAAAAGACAGCTGACGGACGAAGCAGCTTATGATATAGTGAATATTTGCCTTCTTTAATCTGTCGTTTATTTCTAGATACACAGCGTTGCGATTGTCAGTATAGTTGTACTATTGTCAGTACTTTTTACAAAAAGGTCTTAGTCTAGTACCACTTTAAACAATTTAGTACGGCTTGTGTTTTTCTGTAGATAATAAAAAAAAATCCTTACAACTACAGTTCAAAATTTCTACCTTTTAGATACTTTTTGTTTGTTATGGACTTCAATTAGAATTAAGTACAATTGATTTAAAGAATCAAATTTTTATTTTTCAGTTATTTGTTGTCATAGATTATAACAATTTGTTATTACATGTTTTGAAATTTTTAATATAATAATTAGAAAACAGCTTTTCTCATGCTTAATTGTGTGATTTCAAGTTTTAAAAAGCATGGTACTTTTTATGAAATTTAAGTACGTTTTGCTTTAAAATGTTGGTACGATTTCCAACTGCTCAATCGGAACCCTGTAGATATGCGAGTATTTTTCTATTTTGTATGGGATCATGGGATCGCGTGGTCGTGTGCGTTTAGTGTCTTGTTGCCAATCTGGTGACCCGGGTTCGATCCCTGCCAGTGCAGACTTTTAATCGCATAAAACTGATCCCTGCGGTGCACTCTCCACACCAGCTATGAGTGCCCGTGGCATGACGCCTGGTAAGCGCCCACACGGTAAAATATATCGTCATCATTACCAATATCTACATGTGTTGTAGATACTGGCACACCCAGTAATGGGTAATATGCCGTGATGATATATTTATTTATTTATTTTTATTTATATTTTGTGTAGTCATACTTTCTAGATATTCGTAGGTTGTAACTCTTTTTAGTTTTCCTTTAATTATTTATCTCTGTCATATAAGTTAAAAGTAATACTTAATTAGTGAAACTTCAGTGTAAATTTTACTTTATACTTGTAGAGCAAATCGATACCCCTAAGTTATTAATATCATCCATTTTATCTTTTTCAAACATCTCCCTCCAATTTCGCTATTAGCTACCTCCTCATTTCTCATAATATCATTCTACGTTCTGTTCTGCAACGGATGTCACACATTGCCTGTGTTGGAACCACTCCATGTGGCCACCCACACACACAGTGCAGTCCTAGTTTTCGTTGTGAGACGCCATATGAAGATGAGAGGCATACCAGTCTCAGCCTACGTACAGCAGGTGGACCACAGAGACCGAGACAGACCAAAACACTCGAGACCGAGAGCTTGTTAAATATTGTTCGCATATGTGGCATGGGATATTTTTGAATGATGTTATTTCTATTCCACTAAACAGTGCAACTGGCTAACCTAACTAACTTCTTTCGCTATTTTTTTTATATTTTTCTAAATAAATGTTAAATAAGTAAATAACTAAAACTTAGCCTTTCGCCGTATCCCCTAGTACGCGTACCACAGGTTGAGAACTTCTGCTTTATATCAAAATTTTGACGAATAAAAATATAGTTAGTCATATATTTATACATATGTTATTTATTTGCCAAAAAAATACACATATTCCAAAATCGTATTTAGAATAATAATGGTATATTCAATAAAAACTGTAGGTAGTTACATAAACACAATTCTCTAACAAAAAAAAAAAATCTGTTGTGGCCAGCACAAGACCTTCCGTCAATTCCATGTATTTTGTACAAATCCCATACCAACAGGTCCTTGGAACAGATTCTATATAATATCATGTAAAATCGAACACGAACACATACTATTTTTTACAAATTCCATGCCAAAAGTTCATTTGAAAAGGTTCTATAAATCCAATAAAATTACAACATAAACTACACTAAGTAATGTCCTTCCATCTTCTCTTTGGCCTTTCTCTGCGTGTCACTTGCGAGCAACACTATGACATACCAATTTTAGATCCTATACTTTTTTTTCCATATTAGGTTTTGCACTTGCAACTGACATCTGTCAATTAATTTTTTTTAAATAATTATGTCAGCTGTTTCCATGATAAATAGCGAAGCTGACTAATTTTTGAAAATTAATTTCTTTATAATGGTTTAACTCTACATCTATTGAATATGAAGGAAAATGAATAATCAAACCATATAGAGAAGAGTATTTTCTTTAATAAATATAATAACAAAATGTCAAAAAATAATATTTAACTGCGTTTTTTTAAGAAAAACTGTTAAAAACTTCAAATAAGGGTACTTCCGGTGGATCAATTATAACCAAAATCTAATCAACTCTTCATATGGATGTACAGAAGAGGAATACGAAAGAATTATAATTTTTAGAATTATAGTATTGGAGTTATCGTCGGAGAAAAATTTGTCACACACGGACACACATACACACGCACGCACACACACACACACGGACACACACACACACACATACATACAGACATCATCTTAAAAATAGTAAATTCGTATTGTAGGGACCGTAAAACGTGCTTATTCATTAAAAACTCACCACCGAATTTTTTGACCAAAGACAATACCTTCCTTACCTAAAGGTGACGGAAGGTAAAAAAAACGCATATTTGAAAAACAAATAAATTATAATAAACTTGCTTAAATTTATAAAATTAGTAAAAAAAAATTAGTACCTAAGAAACTTAAATAATAACAGTTGTGCGGTTTAACGAATTATAAATAGATTAACTTTCCAAAATCAGTCAGCTTTACTATAATCATAGAAACAGCTGATATATTCAAAAAAATTGTAATTGACAGATGTCAGTGTCAAGTACAATATACATAATGATTGTTCGTGTTATAATTGTATTGGATTTATAGATTTTTTTCCAAAGAACGTTCGGTATGAAATTTGTAAAAAATAGTATATGTTCGTGTTATAATTTTATTGAATATATAGAATCTTTTCTAGGGAACTTTTGATGTGGGATTGGTACAAAATACATCAAATTGACGGAAGGTCTTGTGCTAGCCACAACAGATTTTTTATGTACCTACTAAAACTTCTTTTACATGTTGTAGAATGTAGAGTAAAAAATAAAATCAAGCCATGGAGTAAAAATGGATAGAATTTTTTGGAGATATCTAATAATTCTTCATATGGTATTTCTTTCTCGAGAGGTTCCTCTTTCCACTTATGAAACCATAATAATGATTCCTCATAAAAATTGTCTATGTTATGTTTCATTTAATTCTTTATCATACGTTTATACTTTTCTTTATTACATGGTTTTATATTTTTAGGATGCAAAATTGTTAGATTGACTAAAGTATTGTATTCGGAAATATTTGGATTTGGGTTGAGCAAACCTACCTACTTTTATTACTAGCAGATGTCTAAAAGTGGTTGTTATTGTCTGGTAATATGCAGCATTTATAGCAGAGGCCGTTGTAAAATTTATTGTTCCATTATTAGATTTTTACAAGAAAAGAAATGTTGTGTTATTTTTTACCCATTTTTTTAAAATTATATTATATTAGGGAATTGGAAAAACAGTTTGTTTTACACATTTGTGCATACAAAGTTTTAAGAAAATTGTTAAAGAAGGGCTTCTACATTACGACTTTTATATTTCTATTTTCTTTAAGGCTTTAAGTAAACGTTGATTATTGTTTTCAATTTTTTCATATGAATGAATTTATACAATGAATTTTAATTTTCTCAGGGGGCGCGAGTGCCCCTCCCTGGCCCCCATATATACGCCCATCGGCACCGGGCGAGTGTACTTGCATTTTGCATGTGTTCTTACGAGAAATTCTTAATACCAGTTTCTTAGAATATCTGATACCAATTTTCCCAAATTGTTATACCTGTAACTACATATTTTAACAATGTCCCTTACATTTCACTTTGTTGAGATAAAGTTTTACTTTCATTATACATCACATAAAAGATACATAAACTTTTTTCTTTTGAAGCCCATATTTTCCAATTTTTTTTTACTAAATGATACATTATGATTTTTTTGTTAGTTTTTAATGATAACACTAGAAAATGTTTTATTTTCATTGGTTGGAAAAGTATTTTTACATAAATTATGGATACAAAGTTTGAGAAGAATTAAATCTTCGTTTTTTTTATATTTTTACTGTTTCTTTACAAAATAATTATGTAACTGATTTGTTAGTATTAATAGTTTATATTATTTGCAATTAATATATTCCTATTTCTACATGCGATATTATTCATATGTTTCAATGGAAGAATTATTTAGGTGAATAAGAAGTACATCCGTTGAAAATGTATTTTTTATATTTTTACTGTTTCTTTACAAAATAATTATGTAACTGATTTGTTAGTATTAATAGTTTACATTATTTGCAATTAATATATTCTTATTTCTACATGCGATATGTATTCATATGTTTCAATGGAAGAATTATTTAGGTGAATAAGAAGTACATCCGTTGAAAATGTAGAATATGGTTATTTTAAAACGGGAAGATCGTAAAATCTTTGTGTGCATTTTCGTAAAATTCTAAGAATCACAATAGATTCTTTAAAAATAAAAGAAAAATGATGTATATTTGAAGGGAACGTTACTTTTGTTATAATATATTAATTTAATAAATAAAACTGAAGTACATTGCTAACTTGCAGAATGCACCACAGATGTAACTTTTGTGTGCTATTTAAAAATTGGAAATATTTTTGAAGATGTAGTCAGTATTTCATATACCCAGTTGTACCAATATATTAATTGAGAATGAAACAAAAATTAAATTAAAATCAACATGTGTAGTATAAAATAAAGGTTGATCTTAATTTAATAAAAAATATTGGTGCATTAAAAACATAAGAAGAATTCTTATGTTTCTTTCATTTCATCCCACTTACATTGTATTCATTTAAAACTTATATTTGGATTATTTAGATCACTAAGGAATACATAATACATAAATTAATGTTTCTGGGACACAATGGGGTATTCCACCATAACAACAAAATTAAGAAAATTTCAATTTAACATAAAGTATGGTTCAATAAATAATAGTTAAAACAATGAAAACATATTTTAAATAATTACTTTACGAGATATTTCACATTTGCTAAAAGGGAAAATTGACGTCATACAATTGTTATCCTTCTCTCGCAGCGTACTCAGAGCAGTGTGTGTGAGAAAGACAAGTATAGAGGAAATGTGACGTTACACTGATTTCTCGAAAATAAAATACTCTGAAACTAGGAACAATTAAGATTTTTTAATACTATGAATTGCTTCAAAACTGAATGAAGTTTTATTTAAAATAATAAAAAAAATTGAGTGGAATACCCCATTATGAAAGTAGAAAATTACAAAATTTGAAAAATTAATATCTCTCTTATTTATTCGAATTTTCAATCAGTATTTACAGCAATACTCTCAGTTTTTGAAGCACTTTTAGAATAGATATATGTTTAAAAAAATACCTTTGATCTGAAGTCGAGAGTCTTGTCGAGACTCAAGACTTTCTCGACAAGACTTGATGCTAGTCTCGTCTCGTCTCGACTTTTCTAGTCGAGACCAAATGATGGTCTCGTCTCGACAAGACCAAGACGAGACGAGACCAAGACCAAGACTGGTCTTGGTCTTGTGGCAACACTACTAATCCTCATTTTTGGATTAGTGAATTCTATTCTATTCCGGTATTTAAAATTTAATTTTCATGTTATTATCAATAAAGGTAGATACTTGGAATAGATTAGACTATATTTTAAGATATAAACTGTCAAAATTAGAGTAAAATTCGCTAATCCAAAAATGAGGATTAGCTTAAACCTTTTTGTGAATCGGGCAGATAGTTATTATATTGAATCTAACATGATTTTAGTTAGCTTTGAAATATTGACAAATGATTATTAATTCTAATTTCAGAAAAAAAAAAAACGGCGAAAATCAAAATTCTTGTAGTTTATTCAATTAACTCTTTTTTATCTGATATTAGAATTAATAATCATTTGTCAATATTTCAAAGCTAACTAAAATCATGTTAGATTCAATGTAATAACTGCATTATTAGGAGGACAAAATACGAAAAAAAAAACGTTATAATAAAAGAACCATACATTAATTAAAAGTTTTAATAAGTGAAACAGGCATTTAGGTTCAAGCAAAAATTTTTCTTCCTTTAGCATTTTTTCGTAAAATCAAAAAAATTTTTTTTTTCCTCTTGTAAACTCAATCCGGGGACATACTGTATATATATTTATTGGATGTATTACTTCACAAGATACTTTAAATTAACAAAATGATTTATTTTATAATTTGATAGTTTTAAATCTTCCAGTCTTCCAGAATTTAGTTTGAAAGGATTCTAAAAGAAGATTAATTTGGGAACTTTTGAGAAGTGAAAGAAGGAGTAATGAAGTGTATTATTGTTCAAGGGAATACTCTGAACAAATTTAAAATAAAATCCTAAAAAATATAAACCATGCGTCGTATTCATTAACAAATTTGTCTATTCAATTTATGTTTCTGTTAATTCTAAAGTAAAAGAAAAAATAAACTGAAATCTGTCTATATGTCGTGATCTTTTTTGATCATCATCCTGCAACTTGTGTGTCTGGCCTTCCAACAGCTCCATGCTGTGTGCCTGCGTAGTATCATACTCTAAAACGCATATGTGAAGCCCAGACCACATGCACGCCCATGAGAACGCGTCTGCGACCTGTCAAACACGCATGGCCATATGAATTTTTTGATATTTAAGTGTAAACATTTTTAACTGGGAACTAAATGATCCTAACTGTTCTTTGCGTTTCATTGCATTGCCGACTGTTTTCTGTCAGAAGAAGCAGAAATTGGATGGTGTCAAAATATGGGAATTATAACGTACTGTTTATAATAAACGTCATTCAAAATAAGAATGCTGTAAAGAGATACATATTACCCTATGAGTAAGCAAATATACTTTAAATAGAAATGGTACATAGATGACTTGATAAATGTTAACTATGATGGAAAATCCAAATTAAAATACATTTGTTTATTTCTATGCAAATAGAATGTCCGTTTATAAATTAACAATAAAATATTTTATTCATTACGAGTATGAACTGATAGATCTATAGGATAAAAACGAGAATCCGTTGCTAGACAAAATTTATTTTAAAAATTTCACGGAGCAGACCCTCAGGTTTTATTTTTTTCTGTGTGAACCGTAACAGATATCACAAAATGCATAAAGAGAGAAAAGTTTACTATTGAATGTAATGAATAATTTTAGGTTATCGTTGTTGCCATTAAAAAGTTCCTGTTTAATCAATACCGGGATACCCAAGTTTCATATACTAGTGGTTCACTAATAATAAGTATCATCTTAAAAGATGACATAACCATATGAACTGTCATACCAAATTTCATCCAAATCGAATAAAGCGTTCTGCTATAATAAGCAAAGTTATTTTTTTATGAACTTTGAAGCAGAATACTGGTTAAATAGTACACTTTCCGGTAGAAGCAAGTTTAGTTAAATCGTCTTATTTTAGCCTCAAGAATCTGTGGTTAAGCCATATCCCCCTATTTAAGAGACACCCTGTATAATATCAACACAATATATTCTGATAATAATGAACATACGAGTGATATTCGATATGATTATACTCGTATTATGGATAAATTTGATGACAAAAATAAAATAAAATTTTTGACGTTTTTTGATAAATAAAATAACGTGTTTACTGGTGGTTACTATGCCGGCATTACATTTGAACCCAGCGAAAACACAATAGCTATTTATGTAATTAGTACGAGCCGCTGTTTATGGACGAGCGAGCAGAGCGAGCGACTCTAATAAATAACTCGAGTCTACAATAGCTATTTGTGTATTAAGAGCGCAAAATGCGACATTGTCGATTGAGAGGTTGTTGCCGCGCGACGAAGGAGCGCGGCATTCTCTCGAAATCGACAATGTCCATTTGCGCTCGAAACACACACAAGATTTTTTCTACAGTCACAATGGGGTCCTCCACCATAACAAAAAATAATAAAATGTACACTTTATACTTACAGTACTGCTCAAAAAATAACGATTGGCTAATACAAAAGATACGGTTTAAACTTAAAAAGGCTTTTAAATGATTATATCAATTCCATAAAAAAACCAAAATTAGAGCGTGGAAGCAAGGATTTGTGATGATTTGATGAGTTTTTGTAGCAAAATGTGTGGTTAGTTGCCACGCCTGTCACACTGAAAAAATTAACAAATATTTCAAGGAATTTGTGATTATATAGACATGTATGTGCATTGACTGACTTCTCGCAATTATTTAAGTAACGAAATAATTAATAACTTTATTGTAATCAAAATAAATAGTTAACTAGATATCAGATGTCAGTACGACTCGCAACTATCCTACCGCCATGTGTGTACAATCATTCCTATTACTAAACATAACTTCACACAATTTATTTTATATTTACGTAATTTTATTTTATCGTTATTTTCCATTCTTCTTGAGTTTTTATTCAATCTAATCTAAACATTTTATACTTTCGTTTTTGTAAATGAATGCCCTATTTCATTTTCACAGCAGTGTGGCATTTTGTTAGGTTATGTTAAATACCGACAGAACATATGTCAAATTGACTTGTGACGTGATAAATGTGTAATTACAGTGCCATTAGTTCCTAACTAAACATTTTCATTAAGAATGTAGACAAGTGACATTTCTCAACATTGTATACTTAGAAATTTGGACAGCGAGCGTTTTTTCTTCTTTGTCGCGCATGAACGGCAAAGTGACATTTTGCGTTGATAAAAGAGAGCGCAAATGGCTACTTTCTATAGTGACTGTAGAAAAAGTTTATTTATGTACGAATTACATACAAAGCTTTATGTTCGACTGCCCTAGAAAAGTTGGATAACTCCTAAAATTATTATTTTTATTTCCCTTTATAAAAATTCTTAGTGTGCTTTTCTAATGAAGCTATTGTTTTATTGTTTTTTTTTTTCTATTTACGCAAATGTCAAAAACTGTTAAAATAATGATTTAATAATTTGTTTATTAACCATATCTTTACACAAAGAAATGGATAGTTTAGAAAGTGTAGAAGAATTGGCAACAAGTGCCAAAGAATCACTCTTGCCCAACAAGTCGAAAAATTTGTTGAAAATATATATTTGTTATTTCATGTAAATAAAAATTGCATTTTTTGTGACATTTTTTTGACAGTGACAGTTCTGTCCAATAAAATAAAGTAAATGTACTAGTCTAATAAAGTGTCACATTATGGACACTAAATGCAACCACAAAACAAGTGATTATCGGCCTTATTCTGGTGACCATTGTATCCGAAGTAATATTGTAATCTATACAATAATGATTTCAATGTTCTATAAGACATCGTATAGATTTGGTATTCTGGTGCCCACATTGTAATCGTATGAAAGTGGTGTTGTAATGAATACAATATTGTATTCACCTGTTTGCAGTGATGTCACTCTAAAGAAAATTGTAATAAAATCTTAATATTATTTTATTTAAATAAATAAATTTTACAATGTTAGTACATTTACATTCGCAGGATTGATATTTGAAGTAAAATAACGCAAATATTAATTTGTATATTGATAAATTTTATTAAATAAATATGATGAATTTCATGCGACAATTGGTAACACTGACTGACACCTAACCTAGCATTTGCTTACATTTTGAAGTTAAAGAATGACAAAAGTGTTTGTGTCAAGTGAAACATCCACAAAGAGACATGTGTGTGTAATAGTGTAGTCTAATCATGAGTTCATCTTAAAAGAAGGTTTCTAAAAGACAACTTCAAATTTATTTATTTATTTATCGTATCCAACAATTACAAGTAGTATAAACGAGTATAAAAGTAATATCAAAAGCGAAAGAAAGAAATACAAGAAATATATACAAATATGTGAAGATAAAATTTTGGAAAACAATTTGAAGATGAAATTGACAGCTGTCAAGATTAAAATGTACTTTGAAATGGGCCATGCAGAAGTGTAATCGTCGCGGCCCTGGATACGGGTTTTTAATCAGTATCTACAAATTCTGCAACTACCAGCCAAGTAGAAATTTATTTATATTATTACGAAAAGAACAGTTTATTAAGAACAGAAAAATTAACCCCAGGGATGCCTCAAAACGTACTACAAAACTTAGACGTTCGACAATAATTTGTGTCACTTCTTTTCTGCTGCGACTGACGGACTCCCGACTCATAGAATTTCAAAATCTTGACCAACTGATGGTAGATTCCTTGACCATAAAATTGTAAAGCTTTTAGTATCTTTATATTTGTAGGACTCGCAATTTCTTCACGCTCCGGAGTAGGAAAGAATGGATCCAATTCTATAATAAAATCAGAAACTGACGCGATAGCCTGAAGATGCTACTGAACACATTCTCTGAAAGAGTTAAGGGATCACTAGCATCACGCAAAAGTCTTCTATTTATACGTAAATCATGTCTAAATAAAAATATTTTTTATAACAAATTACATTTTTATTAATTAATAACTTACCGATTTCTTTCATTTTCGAGCATGTCAAAAATTAAAATAAAACTATTATTATCCATTTTTATTATTATTTCATTATTAGTTACTACTTTTCTACTATACAATGTTCATAACGCGAACTAAAATTTGACTTTATCAAAACCATGAATCTATACGATAATTGCTTCGTATACAATGACGTTTTAATAATAAATGGTTACCTGAATACTAATTTCATACCATATCGTATAGAATATAATTATTGTATTGGAAACAATATTATATTGAAACCAATGGTTACCGGAATACCATTTCGGAAAATTATTGTATTGAAAACAATAATGGTATTTTATACAATATTGTATTCAATACCATGGACACCAGAATAAGGCTGTATGATGCAGTAGAACATAAAAGTGATAACACCACGTCGTCATGGGTATTTTCGCTTATCAATACATGGTAACTAAGTAAAATTCTGAAATGCCATTGGTTGAATTAATTATTAATTATATAATCGTTACATTACAAGAATAAAACATATAGCAAACAGCAAAAAAGCTTTCTAATCATATACTTTTTGGTGAGTCACTGAATTTGAGCGGTTTCCCTATGTGTGAAGGGTGGTTACCCCGCGTAAACAGTGATTGCATCCACCACCGCCGCCTTAACCCAATCACGGTAATGGACACGACGCTACAAGGAAACCATTTCATTTTCTTACGCATTATCAGGGGTTCCAGCGACGTTGAGGGTGCAGCGTAGCACACTCGATACAATATACCGAAATGGGTCTGATTGCACGACAGATTAAGTGAAACTGAATACAAGATCGATAGGCGACAGACATTAGAAAGAAAGTGATTGAGAAGATAAAAGATTGGGCTGAAAGTGATTCAAATCATTTAAAAAAAATTAAAATTATGCCTTACGTCTTTTATTCAATATACCGATTATAATTACTTTTATTTCATACTGTGTCACATTTCATTGTTTACTGGAATGATTTCAGTCCGGTAATAGTATATTACGTTCCAAGTTAAGAAAAATGAAAGTTTACCAGACGAGTATGGCAAGTTTATATGCCATACGAGTACAGTAAAATCACTTTTCTGAAGCGGTGAGTAGGTATACTATTTTTTCGTTTTTTATATTAGTATTAAAATTTGATTTTTTGCAGCATAACATTCTGAATTAACAATTAAAAACATCTAAAAAAAACATGGTAGTCTGATTCTCAGTAACAAAGTAACTTGACATTTATTGTGTTTTGTATCTTACAACCTCCACACAAATTAATTTTTGGAGATCGATTTTCAAAACGATGGATCTAGATGAAGAAAAGAACATGGAAAACGATTTAGAAGATAAACAATAAAAAAATTAAAATAAACAATTCCTTGTGTCAAAATGTATTTTAATGACAAAACCATTGCTACGCAGTAACGGATGCTATGTTGTAAAGTAACCCATTACTGTACGATTTTGAGTATATTAAAATAGTACATTACTGTACAAAATACGAAAAATGAGATTTTACAGACTTATTATTCTTTACGATACTGAATTTTACTAAGCAACCTACTTCTAATTGAACTGTCAAACAAATCTCTATATCATAATTTTTATATGATTCATTTTCTATATCATATTTAACGTCATGGTTCATTTGGTTCTTTTTACCTTCCGTTACCTTTAGGTAAGGCAGGTATTGCCTTTGATCAAAAAATTCGGTAGTAAGTTTTTAATGAACAAGCCCGTTTTAGCGTCCTTGGAATACAATTTTACTAGTTTTACGATGATGTTTGTATGTGTTTGTGTGTGTGACAAATATTTCTCCGACAATAACTTCAATACTACAATTCTAAAAATTATAATTCAACTTCAACCGGAAGTTCACATATTTGAAGTTCTTAACAGGTTTCTTGAAAAAACGCAATTAAATATCATTTTTTGACATTTTGTGTGATTATTAATATGATAAAATATCTTATTGTCTTTACGGTTTGATTATACATTTAGTGTATGTTCGTGTTATAATTTTATTTGACTTATAGAATCTTTTCCAAGGAACTTTCTGTATGGAATTTGTAAAAAATAGTATACGTAAGTGTTACAATTTCACTGGATATACGTACAGATTTTTTTCAAGGAATTTTCGGTATGGGTTTTGTACATAATACATAGAATTGACGGAATGTAATGTGCTGGCCACATCAGATTTTTTCCTGTTTATTTAAGTTCCCCCTACAGCAAGAATACCTTGTTTTTATGCTTAGTATATATATGAAGAAAAATTACTACAAACAATGAACAATTTTGAAAGGAAAATTATTTTTTGACTTTGGTCAAATATGTATATTATTGGCAGTACTTTGACTGCCGGCTCCTTTCCCAAATCTGCAGCCGGCGCCTTCTAAATAAATAATAATGCCAATAATTGCTCATGCGCTTACATACGCCACTATTATTTTTAATTGCACTAAATTATAAAATGAAGAATTTGGACTTAGTTTTTTTGCCCGTTTTCTAATTTAATAATTAAAACACATTCGTCGAAACCATACACTCGTATATCTATGTCGTTGTAAGGGCATATGGTAACAATTTCGAAGCAGTGCACTTGCAATGTGTTATTACAATTAACAAATTGTGTGGGGCTAGTGACGTCAGCAACACGTGCGCGACGCCAACAGAGCCGGCTCTGTGTGGACGCCGCCAGTGGCGTCCGTCACCGCCAGATTGGAAACAGTCGTAGTGCCATATGCCCAGCACCAGATGGGATACAAGAGCTCTGTTTTTGTAAATATTTGGATAATATAATAGAGTTATTCTTTCGCTTCTACATGGACATTCTAGTATGAATAGAATAGCACTTGATATTAAAAAAGTTATTGGTTTACATTTTGCATGAGTCCACAGGAAAGAAAATTTCAATAATATGAGAAATGTATCAAATTTCAGTACAATTTTTTTGTGGTTTTCCAATAAACATCAAACGAATGCTGAAAGTTATTTTATGTATGAATAGAGCCTGATATTTGAAAATATCACGAAATATCCATTAGATATTTTACAATTAAATATTGAAATCTGTGTAATATTTTGAAAAAGTCAAGTAATCTGAAATAGGTTGTGACGTCAGTGTACACTTGCAGTTTAATATGTGATAAACTATCACCTACTTTTATTTATATAACTAACGTAAACTGTTTTTAAATACATACCTACGTATTTTACTAATGCTGCAAACTATATTATGTTGAATTGCATATAACTATTGCTTTATTTACTATATTCTTTTTAAAATGTCACTATTATTAGTTTAAGGTGATTAGTTTTTTGATAGTGACATTTACCTGTCAGTTACATACATTTGAAATATGAATGCGTAACAAAGGAATTGTTTATCTCAGTCATCGGGATTTATAATAAAGATTAATGTTTAAATTTATCTGTAAAATATATAGAAAAAGTATTAATGTATACCTGTAGAACATTCAATAATCTTTAACTTTTATGACATAAAATACGAAAAAATGGTATTTTTTAAAGAAAAACCATTATGATCTTCAAGTAAAGTAACATTTCCGGTTATCCGATTTACATCAATATCTCTTAGTTTCTTTCCATATTAGAATAGGGTTGAAATACAAGGTTTCAGAATTTTCTGAATGATAGTATTTGAGTTAGAGCGTTGACAAAATCTATACACATACACATACATACACACACACATACACACATACGGACATCATCGTGAAAATGTTAAAATTGGATTCTAGGGACCTTAAAACGTGGTCATTTACTAAAAATTCGATATACGATTTTTAGCACGGTCCCTATACCTTCATTACCAAAGGTAGCGGGAGGTAAAAATCATATTTCGTCATACAAAACGATATTTAAATCTTCTGATTGAAATACTTGAATAATGAATACTATCATATCCGATTCTTTATTCTTAATAGGATTCTTGGCTATTAAAACATGTTTATTTATAATAAACTTAACATAATATTTGTAGCACGATCCTTATATTTTCCAACGGTAAGCGAAAAAGTAAAAATAAATATGTAATTCTTGAATAATGTGGACAATTATACGATTGCTAAAATATAGAATTGAATAAAAGTCCTTTTATTATGATTTGTATTATTTAGAGTATATATCCTCTTCTCTGACATTCAAAACATATATTTGTTTAGACAAATTCAAAGTTACCATGTTAGCAACGACAAAACAAAACAAACTAAATAACAACATGAAAAAGGCGCTAAATTTTTAAATTTACAAATAAACAAATTATTGTGCAATAAAGTTACATTTCATCACAGAATTATTATTAATGCAACCTTTATTGGTCGTCTGGAAGTCATTTATGTTCATCAGTGGTGGTCTACTGATGACATCTTCACATTTAACAGGTGCTTGGAATATCCTAAATACTCCAACATGTGCATTTATAAAACGAAAATTTTAAATATTTCATCATTTATTAAAGGAAATCCCTTTCTTTCTCCTCTTCCCCGCTTGGTTTTGATTATCTTTCAACTAAATCTAAATCCCAATTGGTAACAAGTGTTCCAGCAGTTGTAAACAAGCAGGCTTTGATAAAAAGCAAGTCACACATGTTTCAGCAGAAAAATCATTGAATTGAATTGAAACATTGAAGTCGTGGGTGAAAAAATGAAGTGATCTGGAGTTCCAGACGTCGACTGCGACTGCTGCAGGCTGCAGGCTTGTGGCATGGCGTGCACATGGCGTCGTGAACAACACCAGGATTCATCGCCAGGTCTGCACAGTCTGCTGTTTACATATGCATAGTTACACACAACATGCTGGATAAATATGGATACAGATATAACAAGTTAACAACTACGAGTATCTCACGTCAGTGAAGTTTGTGCGTCTTTCAAATTTGATTATTCTTCATAATACTAATGATATCGACGGTTTGTAAAAACAGTAAATTGTACTCGTATCTATGGTTTTTCCCCACCACTTTTTACCTGACGACATATTGACTTTTTAATGTATTTATATTTTTATTTTTTGACGACTGTTGTGAGGTTATGTTTTCTTGTGTTATTTATTTATTTTTGATGGCTACTGTGTATGGTACAACTAGCGAATGAAAGTTGACGTTCAAATTATTTTATAGATGTGGTTTATTTTGAAAAGTTTTTCATATGCTTCGAATTTGAAAGAAAACTGACCTTTATGTATTTTGTTAAAGAAGATTAGAATTACGTAGGTCGCGCTAACTTTTAGTGCTATTGACTCTAGAAGATCCTCGCTAGAGGTAGGCCTTAAGAAGATTGTAAATTAAAAATTCCTGAACCGTATTTATACAATTACTGCTATTTTAAAATCAAGAAAAAAATTAAAATAATTGCACACTAACATGCTTTAATAGTATATTACATCCGAGGTGGGAGATGTTTCATTACAGCCGAGGGCTTATGTATATTACCGAGAGGCGAAGCCTCGAGGTGAGATAATGCGCAAGGCTGTTATGAAACTCCCACCGGGGTTATGTGTACTATTTTATTCACAATCATCCTCATTTTAAATCAATAATTTTCAAAATAAATCAATAAATTATAACCTTTAATTTTATTAATATTTTGACAGCTGTTTTAAAATTTGTTTAGCCTACTTAATTATGGGGATCTACGGCAATGTTGCTAGGCAACCACTACATAAACATTTCCAACCCAAGAGATGGAACATGAAGTGGAATGACGTATTTTCCAACCTCCAAAAGGATAGGAATCTGTATATTACTATAATGATTGTGAATAAAAAATATTTATTCATAAACTAGGATTAGGAAATAAAAAATATTATACATTAATAAAACAAAACATTTTAATTGGAATAATACTACCTTTTTTAGTTTAAATTCTGTATTTATTAAAAAAATGGTAGTATTATTCCAATTAATAATATGAGTTCTGAAAGATATTTTAATAATTTAAAACATTTTAATTGACAAGAAAGATGTATATTACTTATATCAATTTACAAAACTTTAAAAATGAAAAAGTATGAATATATAAACTATTCAAAAAGTATGGACACATAATAATTACAACACAAAACCACATTTTAAATTAAAACTTTACCTATTATATACTTTTCTAAAGATTATAGATCTCATTAACCCTCAATTCCTTCCAAAGAATTAACATTAAATCTCATGGTAAGTTTATAATAAAAAAATCCCATACTGCGAAGGGAATAACCATTCGATTAGTAACTCAAATCAGTAACACTAAAAGTTGGCACGGTAACGAAATACAGCAAAATAAAAAAATTAACATTGTATTCCCCAAATAACTGATTTCAAGTAGACATCCATATACCTAGTTATATTGTAATGTATATAAAAATAATAGATATTTACACACCAAGTGAACTATGGTAATGTTTCTTCAAGTGAATAAACATTCTTAGCTCACCTGGTTTGTACAATATTTTATTCAATTTTGACTAAATAAAAAAAACCATTATAATATTTAATTTTGACAAAATAAAAAACTGATCAGTTAGTAGGCTGAGAATGACAATCGTCGCTGATAGACGTCAAATCATCTATTTAAAATGCTTTATTGTCTGTCATTTGTGCCGTGAAAAATAATGAAAATGGCTGATAAATATTATGGTAAGTGTTATTTTTATACCTGATGTTATTTTAAATGCATTATTTGTTGCAGAGTGAGTTAAAATTTTGTGAGAGTGATTTAAAAAATTTTAATTCACTTGTGAATAAAGTGTTACTTATAGTTGTTGCTATGGAGTTAATAATGACAGTTTAAAATGTCAAAATTGAATATTTTATTATAGGTAACTAAAATAAATGAAAAGATATACTAATATATTTGTTTATTATAAAAAATATGTTTTAGATTTCGAGCTAGTACCCTACCGCATTAACTTTATCGCATATACATAAGTTCCTCTTTAAATCTCTATTCATATCTGCAGGCATTTTTAGGGATTCCAGGACTATAATGACTGTAACAACATCATGTGATCTCGATCAATAAGTCACCCTGCTTGTACATTTCAACCCCTTCGTGCATTTCCGCCTAGTCTTTCTATTTCTCACCCCATTGACCGATCTTCCCCGAAGTATTCCTCTCTCTGGTTGCTGTGCGAGGGCGTGTAATGACCGACATGTATTCATTGGCTCTGTCTACCCCTAACCGAGGGTGTAACACCCCTATGTTGTCGGATTGACGATGCGTCTTTATACGGTTTTATTATATGGGGTGTAGGGTGTCTCTTATTGCAATGCTCAATTTTAAAGCGACAGATTAAAATGTGTCAACAATATTCTATGGTTGTAGGTTGTAATCAGTGTCACCATGATTAACAGTGTTGAAATCATGAGCCCTAGATATGAAATATGACAAAGGAATAGAGAAAAAAGAGTCTTGAGATGAGCTGATGACAGATACTTATTTATTTTACATGATATTTAAAGAAAAATATTGAAAACGTAATGTTTTTCAAAATAAATTAGGACAAGAAATGTTTTTTGATCTCTAAAACGTTACCTACCTTCATTTTCTAAAATTAGATAAATCTCAAAATCGGTTTTGATTTTCAACTCGAATAGTTTTACCTTCTGTTATCTTTAGTAAGGAAGGTATTGTCTTTTGTCAAAATAATCATTAGAATTTTTAATGAATAAGCACGTTTTAGCGTCCCTAGAATACGATTTTACTTGTGTGTGTGGGTGTGTGTGATTCCAACTTCGCTTAGCGCCTTTTTTTGAGGTTATATTCTTCATTTACCGTATTTACCGGCTGAATTACTCGATCCACAATTCAAGGATCCGGTAGATAGATCTAGTAGATATGGTACAATTTTGGAATACGGTAACTAGTAACCACTCGTGCTTTCGAACGAATTCGGTAGGTGCGGTTATCTACCGGTAGAATTTTCGTAAATGCATATTGTGACACCGAAAAATTGACACATGTGTAAGTTTTACAATTTAGGCTATAATATCGATTCTGTGTTTTTCTTTTCACTGACAGTTAAATTAATAGAGTTAGGGCCGGTCTTATAAAACTATTTAATCAACAGTTAAAATTTAGTTAGCTAAACTAATTTAACTGAAGATTTGGGTATTATAAAAGTTTAATGACAAGTAAATCGACCTATTAAAGTAACTGCGGAATTTCATGCTATTAGATTTAAATGAGTTATTAAAGAAACGTCAAACTGTATTTTTTTATGTTTATTTTAAAACAATTGAAATAGCGAACTATTTACTTTTTAAATATTTTTTTAAGAAATGTCTGTGTCGAGTATGTCATCTTTAGAGTCTGTATCATCAGTGTCCTCGGATTTAAACAGATAATGATGATGCATTTATATTTGCACGAGGTAGGTTACCAAAATTGTTCTGAAACAGGACAAATCCATATGAAATATATGATGACAATGGCTCGTACCACGATCACGGTTTTAACTAAAACACTGTTTTAAGAAATGTCAAATTTCATTATTTAATGATAATAATAAATACTATGAAATTTATCAAAATATTTTAAAGCAGAACATAGTTTATATTCAAACAAATATTTTTAAATAAATTGTTCTTCTAACATAAGGGTGAAATTACATTTTGAAATTTGAATTTGACATTTCTTAAAACAGCGTTTTTGTTAAAACCATGATCGTGGTACGAGCCATGAGTTTATAAAGAGATTTCGATTGTCAAAACAATGTGTGTTACACATATTGGGACAGATTGAAGGAAATATAAGACCACTAACATTAAGAAATATGTCAATTTTCGCAATGAATCAGCTAGTAATAACCTTACGATTTTACGCAACCGGGTTGCAAATTATATGAAAATAATCTAATAGGTTATATTTTTCAATATCAACATGATTTTTCCCACGATCACGTTTCTTTTCCAACTGTCAAATCAACTGATTTACGTTTATAACGAATGTGAATATAGAAACTTTTCACAAAACCACAAACACACTACTAAAATTTAATTAAATCCCCCGTTAGTTATTTGATAGTGAGATTAATTTTATAATATCCATTTCTTTTTTAATTGTCCATTTAATTTACTTGTGCAGTAACTAACTAAGGATTAATTTATTGTTTAAAAGACCGACCCTTAAAGAATTATAAAACGTTTAACTTTCATACATCAGCCAGCTTTGCTATAACCATGGAAACAACTAATGTATTCAAATAATGCTAATTGACAGATGTTAGTGTCAAGTGCAACTAATATAGAGTATGTTCTTGTTATAATTTTACTGGATTTATAGAATCTTTTCCAAGGAACTCTCGGTATGGAATTTGTAGAAAATAGTATATGTTCGTCTGGATATATAAAAAAAATTCCAAGGAACTTTTGGTATGGGATTTGTACAAAATACATAGAATCGACGAAAGGTAATGTGCTGGCCATACAGATTTTTCTCTAAAGTCATTAGTTCGCCCAAAAAAGTACTAGTTGTGTAGTAGAATGTTTAAAAGATTTTGCGATACAAAATCTCGCATCCGGCATATTTTTTCATGTGTACATTTCTCTCATACGTCAACATATGCTAATCACTTTAAACTATAGAATAAGTAATGAAGACATACAAATATTGTTTACTGTTTCCATATACGGCTTATTTGCATTCCATATTTTTTTGCGTGAGATATTCTGACTTAGTTTTCCTATTTACATATACTGTAACAAAAGTTCAACATGATATCACGAATGCATGTTAATTTCACTTATTGATTCTGTATGCAGTAAATTAATTATTATTGAAATATTATGCATAGTGGAATGACACGTAGCAATGATTTACATGAATTAACATTAGAAACATGTGGCATATCGACACTTACGATCAATAAATCGATAACATTTATAATATCACTTGCTTTGCTCTAAGCTAAGGTTACAGCGAAAGAATGTGATTGGCATATAAGATTTGTTTCTGCCAAAATGCCTTGTAGAACATAGCTGTTGACAATCGTAATTAGAATAATAACAATCGATAATGCCTTGTTATTTATCAGTAGAAATAAAGGATTAATATAAATAATTCATACACAAGGTTTTGTGTTATTGTATCCGTATCAACAAATATAATACTTATTTACATAATCAGTTATGAACAGAGTGATGTTTGATGAACTTTGCAAATTATGTGAGTCAAGCAATATCACGTTTTCATAACGTATTATGTACAATATTTTATCTAATTCCGCTAAAATAATTTTGAAATACACAAAATGATAGGCTTTTCAATGACAGCTCAATATCATATTTCTAACTAAATTTACTAAAGCGTTGACATAAAAATAAATGAATTTAATTTTGATTAATTGAAAATGAATTCTGAATGACTTTTGAAACCGATATATGTAGATCTTTCTTTTGATGTACAGGAATTAGGTGTGTAAGTCAACAATTCATAAATTGATATTCTAGAAATCGTTATTGATATATTCTTGTATCTTTATCAGTTGTCTTGTCAGTTCTGTAATATTCTATAAATTTTTACAAAACTCATTTCGTATCAATTATGTGAAAAGTGACATTTCATAACGTCAAACAGTTAGGTAAAATTCAACTTTTTAAAACGGAATTAGATAATAGATATTTATACACCAAGTGAGCTAAGGTAATGTTTATTCTTGAGAAGAAAGTTCAGCAGAATTAAATTCTTCGAGTTAAGACTTAACAACATTGCTATAGCTAATAACAAATAATAATTGCGAACACTGAATAAAACATGAAAATGACGCCTTTACATTTGTTTCTATTGGTTATAATTTTAGCAACGTTGCTAAGACTTAACAACTTTACAGAATTGGGGTGATTATGTAATTTCTGCAACAAATTAGAAAATTGTAGCATTGGTTTTAAAAATATTTAAATTAATTTTTTGTTGATTAACATAAAAAGTGCGATTTTTTAACAGCCAACATAAAATGTCACTTTTACTGCTTATTATATAGCAACCGGTATACAAGCGCATAGCAACCGTTCAACGAACGCACAGCAACATAATTTGATGGCGATAATTTTCAAAATAGGTAGATATTAAAAATAATCATATACTGCCCAATTTTCAAAAAAGTTTTTAAGTTAATCCCCATTATGGATTGGTGAATTCTATTCTATACCAGTAGTTAAAATTTAATCTTAAAATATTGTCAGAAAAGGTAGATACTAGGAATAGATTAGTCCATATTTTAAGTTATAAACTGACAAAATTAGAGTAGAATCCCCTAATCCAAAAATGAGGATTTGCTTAAACTTTTTGGAGAATCGAGCTGTAAATTAATATTAATTCAAAAAAACAGAAAAAAAATAATGTGTTCAACACGGCACTAAACACAAATTTACAGCTTCGACAGTTAAACAAATAACTATTTATTAACTTTTTTTCATTTTATGTCAAAATTATAAGAGAATAATAAACTGTTTTTGTGCAGCTATAATAGTAATTAAGGTACCAAGGGTTGTTATAAGGACAATAATGCCTGAGGTCAACAGTGTACTGTCGAGGGCCTCTGGCCCGAGGCGAGTACGTTGACCGAAGGCATTATTGTCGTTTAACACCCGTGGTGCCTTCAACGTTTTATGTCTTACTAGAAATTCTTAATAAATATTTTGTCTGACTAGAATTTATCAAACAAAAATAATAAATCACAAAATTTTAATACAACTTACAAAGTAGCCTGTGAATGCGGTATCTAGGTAATATTTTGTTTCTGTAAACAAAGCATTTTTTCAAACAAAAAATATATTTCTTGTGGTATTTTTCGGTCAATGTGGACGAGCAATGTTATTGCTAAGAATAAGAAGTATGCTGGTTTGTATTTGTGATGAAACAAATATGATTATAAACGACTACAATTCACAATGCTTCTTAACCTCATTTAGAAATAATGGTAACTGTAATAAATAAAGAGAAAATAATATTACAAATACCTACATCTCGTTTAGTTTTAAAATGGCCTACTAATAGGGTAAGTTTGCTCTAAATCTAAATTAACCGACTTCGTATTCCTTAAAATAACTTTGATGAGATCTTAATGATGCGCCCTGAAAAACGGCCTGTCTGTATGTAGCAAATATCGAACCATTTGGATACGATGATTTGTGTAAATGTCCCGAAAAAAATCATTTTCAAACTCCTCGCAACCATTTCTAAACACTCCTTTAAATAATTCATCCCCAGTAAAAGACTTTTCCAATAAAAAACCCTAAACCACCCCAAAATCATTGATAGGCAAAACGATTCCACAATTTACACTCCTTGCCCTACCCAGTTCCTCCGCCCTTGGTGGTTGGGGGTGGAAATGTGTCTTCAGGGAGACAACCCCAAGAGACACACGCCACTGGATGGAAGAACACATGGCCGATTGACGAGCAGCAGGAATTATTTAGTTGTGCATATGTCACTTTTGTTACTAGTTAGTTTAATGTAAAGGGGTATGGATTAATTAGGGGCTGGATGAATGGATCATGTTTTTAAAAATTGGATGAATTGATTAAAGTTGTTTTAGAATGATAAAATCAGGGTACGGCCATATTTACCTGATAAATTACGTATAGTTAAAACAGATAACATAAAAAAAACTTATCATGCGCGACATTTATTTATTATCCATATCTGGATGTTCCAATGTTTTTCAATTTGGAAATTTTTCTATAATGTTAAGGGTCAATGAGCAGGCATCATTTCACGGGTTTCCAAACTACGTGAAAGTGAAAAGAACACCACAAGAGGCAGTAATGTATACTACTAAAAAAAAGCATATTCTTCAGTTGGTGTAAAAAATAGCCACCATATTCACCGGATTTGGCAATGTGCAACTTCGGGTTATTTTTTTGAACTTTATTACAGGTAAGGTTTTCGCCTGCACAGAAAAAAAAAATTTAATTTACGAAACCAAATTTATCATTTTAACTAATCTGAAATAGATAAGTACTTTGTAGAAAATTGTTAATTTTAGGCTTTGTTTGTATTAGTTCTTGTAAAACATTACTAAAAACTGATTTCCAAATGGTTTACAATTTTTTTCCCCAAAAGCTGATTAAAAAAATCTGTTGTGGCCTGCACAAGACCTCCCGCCATTTCCATATTAGGCTATATAAGTATTGTATTGCACTTCGCATTCGAACCGTCGTTTTATAACAAAAAAATTACAGAACTTTACTCAAATATTGTTTTTTATTGTATTTAACATGTATTCTGCACACATTTAATTCTAATTATATCTACTTTTCATTGTATGAGGACGTTTCTAAATGTCAGAGATTCTTCCAATTCATTAACCAGATTGGCGGTATTTCTGATGGATATATATGCATTTTATCACAAATTTACCTATAATTTCAAATATTTAATTAATAAAACAATACGAAAGATTATATATATTTCCCAGAAGCTATCAGAATGTCACTAAAACTGTTGATATTTGCCTTAGCCTCTGCGATTAGTTTACTCTATAAATTATAGTGTCTTTATCTCTAAATCTATACAAGATATAATAAAAATTTTAAGTGTATTAGATGGAGAATTTTATGTTCTTCAATATTTAACAAAAAAAAAACTACCAAAAAATTATATTTAGAAGAATTTTTCTAATAAACTACTACTTTCGGTTGTACAATTGTTACCAAAACCTTTTTAGCTCTTCCCAGGAATGTCAGATTGAAGAAATTGCAGTTAAATATTTTTTAAGTAAGTTTTTCTTTCTTTCTCATTATCCTCCTGAATTTTTTCCCTAGACTGTACTCCTAAATCCTTGACAGGATCCAGGTAGGGCATATCGTGTAGTATTCATAGACTTCAGCTCAGGCTTAATGTCCCCAAGGACTTGACTTATTGATCGTGGGCGGCCGTGAGGACGAGGCCATGTTGCGAGGGTTGCATAACGACAGGCGGAGTGCTGTACGGGTTGCCTAGCAACCACTACACACACCCCTAACACACTAGGTGGACTAGACACTTGAAAATGAATACTGAAGAAACGAAAAGGAATTTGTTTCCAGGATAAACAAAGAATAGTTGTATCGAGGGGAGATTTTTATATAATATAGCTAGCCATGAAAATAACAAATGACAATCGCGATAATCTGCAAAGTAATATTTCAATGGAAGAGGTCACACACTTACTTACTTACTTAATGAATGCAAAAAAATCTGTTGCGGCCAGCACAAAACCTTCCGTCAATTCGATGTATTTTGTAAATATCCCATACCAAAAGTTCCTTGAAAAAGATTCTATATATCCTGCAAAATTGTAACAAGAACACACAATTTTTTACAAATCCATACTGAAAGTATATACATTATATATTGCACTTAACACTTCCTCCTTCTTCAACTTTTCCCTATTTTATTAGAAGTCGCTGTTTCTTACTCTTCTCTTCTACTCATTCCTGTCCAACGCATCTTCATGACACAGTTCTTCCTCCCTCAAATCTTCTGTTATACAGTCCTTCCATCTTCTCTTTTGCCTTTCTCGTACTCCTGGCATTATAAGTTCCTATCTTGAGGCGAGGCCGCAAATGCAAGTCACTGGCGAGGGACACTGTCACTTATATCACTTTCAGATCATATACTTTCGACTTTGGTTTTGCACTTGACACTGACATCTGTCAATTAGAATTTTTTGAATATATCTGATGTTTTCATAATTTTTGCAAAGCTGACTGATTTTTGAAAGTTAATCTCTCTATAACTCTATATCTGTTGAATATGAAGGAAAATGTATAATCGAACCATATAGAGAATAAGATAATCTTTCTATGGATAATCACATAAAATATCGAAAATGATATTTAACTGCGTTTTTTCAAGAAAAACTAAGAATTTCAAATAAGAGTACTTCCGGTTGACCAATTATAACCAAAATCTAATCAGCTCTTCATAGGGTTGTAAGGAAGAATAATACGAAAGAATCATAATTTTTAGAATTGTAGTTTTGGAGTTATCGTCGGAGAAAAATTTGTCACATACACACGGACACACACACGGACACACACACACACACACACACACACACACACACACACACACACACACACACACACACAGACATCATCGTAAAACCAGTAAAATCGTATTGTAGGGACATTAAAACGTGCTTATTCATTTAAAACTCCCCATCGAATTTTTTGACCAAAGACAATACCTTCCTTACCTAAAGGTGACGGGAGGTAAAAATTAAATAATAAAAATAAACCAAATAATAGAATTTGTGATGTCACGCCAGATAGAAACCACTTGCATTATTATGAAAGTAAAGCATATATGATGAATAACACAGGCTACCAATTGCAAGTAAAACTTGAACAATATGAAGCAAAATGTGTAATCAAACTGTATAGGCAATCAAATGTTTGCTTTCCTATTTATATAATAACATTAATAACATAAAATCTCAAAACATAATATTTAACTGCGTTTTCTTATTTTTTCACGTAATTTAATTTTACGAATCAATCAAATATAAATTCTACTCCAAAAATGAGGATTAGCTTAAACTTTTTTGTGAATCGGGCTGTATATTAATACGGATGTAAATAGTTACTTATAAAACTATCGGTATAAGCAATTACGTATTTTTATTAATACTACCCATTTTGGAAAATATGTAATTTTCATGAAAATAATATTGTTTTCGTTGTATAACTGTAATACTTTTTTTATAATTTATAGTATAAATGCATGCCCAATTTGAAAACATTACTTAAAACGTATAAAATATTAAAATTTTATAATGAGAAATATTTTAAAATATGAAGTATGTACTTATTAGTGTGGGAAATATTTAGTGTTGGGATTATTATGGGAACCAAGTTCTCGCTAAGGTAATTTCGACGTTGTTTGTTGTAAATTAAAATAGTTAAGTCGCGCTCGGTGCAAATTTCAAACAGCCATTACGATTTTTTTATTATGACTTTTATTACAGTCACTCATAAATATTTACAAATAACATACGGTAATAACAAGTCATTACTTTGATTGTATCAGTATATTCCCATCATAAATGAGGGTACTTAATATTTTATACGTTTCGATTTGGTAAATATACAATTTTTCCATTTTCTAATTAGAAATTTGAAGGAATGATATATTATTTAACTTTTATTTATGGAAAATATTTTGTTGTAAAAAAATAATAAAATTTTATTGGTGTATTGTTATTTAAAAACAAACACATGTTTCCATACAATAATAATTTGCATTAAATCATATTTATTTTACAATTAAAATTCCTGAATATCTTTGAATGTCAAACTACGTTTCTAATGCATTCTTTGTTTAAGATTTTATAACTTTAGCTTCAAAGAATTTGAATTTAAATGAAGATATTAGCATTTTATGTTTTACCTCCTCAACAATCTTTAATCAAATATCATATATAATTTTGAGTGATACATGAATTTTTCAAGATTTTAAATTTACCTATATGATCTGGATTCGAATCCCGGATATGGACTGTATTTTTCACTTAATTTCATATCCATCCATATCTGTTAAGATTAATAGTTATTTAACTAACAAGTGCGTTATGAGATTTAATTGTCACCATTAATCGCCAATTAACATACACGTGTTAGTTACAATATTTTTCTATTAACCGTATGTTACTGAATTGTAAAATCTAATTTTATTCGATAACAAAAAATTTTGGTTAGAAATGTCTGACATAAGTTTTGACAATTGTTCAGAAATGGTATGTGGTATCTATAATTACGTACTAACATCGTTTATTAATAAAATCATCCATTAAAAGGGGTCATTAATCAATGATTTCCTATTCATTAGTATAAACTATTAATTCACGGTCAACGGAAAAACCTTTTTAATACAGTACGTACCAATTACGGGAAGTACCATTTTATTGGTGAACATAGCAAATTTTCAGGTAGAGTCGAAGACAACACGGAAAACTTTTATTCCAGTTAAACGACAATATAATAGATAATAACATAATTAATAAAATGACATACGTAATTAAAAATATGATTGAGGAACTCTTGGCAAAAACAACCATTTTCCAAATATTTTTTCATACTCCCTACTCCCTACTGTATATGATAATATGATGCTATATTCGCACGCTGAACAGTGTGAATATGATAGTCATATCCACTATAGAGTGGATATGGAAAACAACTGAATTAATTGCAATGCTACGAAATTAGTAGATTGTATAGTGGGGTCCCGTGGCCGCGTGCCTGAGTGTCTGGTCGTGAACCCGGGGGAACCGGGTTCGATCCTGACAGACGCCAAATATTTCCAATTTTAAATGCCACAAAAGTAACCCCTGTGGTGCACTCTCCACACCAGCTATGAGTGAGAAGACGCCTGGTAAGCGCCCACACGATAAAATATATCGTCATCATTACCGATGTCTACATGTGTTGTAGATTTATTTATTTATTTATAGAGCACTGAATTTTAAATAATAATAAAAAATAATTAACCCTATTCGCTGGTGCATACAATTTTGTATACAAGGTTTTTTCAATTATATATTTTAAATATCTTGGTCGTAGAAAAAGTATACTGTACAACTCGAGTAGAATGCTCATATCCCATAAGGATGGTACAATATACTATAGTCACAAATTATTAAATTTTAAAGTTTGAGGATTTGTACAAAAAGGTATTATAAAAATGACTAATTATTAAGTAATTGCTCATAATGTTTCAGTAAAGTAGATATTTCAATATAAATATGTACTATTATTCCACACCAATCTGCCTTGTGCCTCTCTCTCTTCGGCCCCTCGTAATTCCCTCCCTTCTTAATACCTTTCGACATTCCATATTTTCTTTTTCCTCTTCTCCATACAGCATAATACTCAATTATAAAACATTTTGCAAACCTTTTTTGTATTTCTGTATTAATGTGTCTTGCTGTTAAAAGTTATGCATATATAAACTCAACTCAAAACCCATACGATGGTTAATAAACGAATTACAAATTTAGAAATTTAAAATTTAAATTTGGAATATAACTATATTTTATATTCCCAAATGTAAATTTCAAATTCGACCAATCACATTAAACTATTAAACATGGTGGTAAGGTATAACTTTGCTTCATCTATCAGGTGTCTTCTATTTGTAAGTTGTTGACATTTTGAAGATAAATTAACAGGAACAAATTGACATTTTATTTTTTGTTAATATGCAGTATTCACGAACATCATAATTTGTGAATGAATGAATTGTACAAAAATAAAAACGTTTTCGTAATTTCAATGCAACAAGGGATAGCAAGGAGTTAAATACATACACACTCACACGAGTATCTATATTTGAAGAATTGTTCATGATCTTGTTATTTCTCTTTCAGAAACAAAGTATGATACTTCCAGTTGACAAATAAATGTGTTCATAGACCTATCCACGGTCTAACAGACCATGTACGATTTTACCTTCCGTCACCTTTAGGTAAGGAAGGTATTGTCTTTGGTCAAAAAATTCGGTGGTGAGTTTTTAATGAATAAGCACGTTTTAGGGTCCCTACAATACGAATTTACTATTTTTAAGATGATGTCTGTATGTGTATGTGTGTGTGTGTGTGTGTGTGTGTGTGTGTGTGTGTCCGTGTGTGTGTATGTATGTCCGTGTGTCACAAATTTTTCTCCGACGATAACTCCAATACTACAATTCTAAAAATTATAATTCTTTCGTATTCCTCTTCTGTACATCCATATGAAGAGTTGATTAGATTTTGGTTATAATTGATCCACTGGAAGTACCCTTATTTGAAGTTTTTAACAGTTTTTCTTAAAAAAAACGCAGTTAAATATTGTTTTTTGACGTTTTGTTATTATACATATTAAAGAAAATAGATTTAAAGCATTATAAAGAAATTAATTTTCAAAAATTAGTCAGCTTTGCTATTTATCATGGAAACAGCTGATGCTGATATATCTAAGTTGGTTTTATAAACTGATTTTATTATTCTGAAAAGAATTACAAGAAACATAAAAGTAAATAATAATGAAATTATAAATAAATAGATTAATCATACCTGAAAAGAATAATTAAATTACACGTTATTAATTACTATATAGACCAAACACAATGCTGTCAACGAATAATTAATAAAACAATAAAACAGATAATTCCAAAATCATGTAGTTTGGTGAGCGTCATATGTTAACATAGGTGTGATGATTTGGAATTTACATATATTAAAAAAATTCTAATTGACAGATGTCAGTTGCAAGTGCAAAACCAAATATGGAAAGTGTAGGATCACAAAACTGGTATGTCATAGTGCTCCTCGCAAGTGACACGCAGAGAAAGGCCAAAGAGAAGATGGAACGACTGTATCGCAAAAGACTGAAAGGAATGCCTGTGTCAAGAAGATGTGTTGGACAGGAATGATTGGAAGAAAAGAGGAAACAGCTACCTCTAATAAAATAGGGGAAGCTGAAGAATAAGAAGAAGTGTCAAGTGTATTTTACTTAGTGTATGTTATAATTTTATTGATTTATAAAACAGAAATAGTATGTGTTCGTGTTTGATTTTACATGATATTATATAGACTCTGTTCCAAGGACCTTTTGGTATGGGATTTGTACAAAATACATCGAATTGACGGAAGGTTTTGTGCTGGCCACAACAGATTTTTTAAGTATGTGTGTTGATTTATTTCTTTACACACAAATCAACAATAATAAAAAACATTCCCGATATTAAAAATCATTCATTAGCGTCTAACAAATTCATGGCTATGAGAATAAATTTGTACCCCAAAATCTGAACTGATAACAGGTGAAACATCAAATGATAAGCAGTGACAAGTCACGTGATAGATACTGATTAGACAGATTGAGAATTTTAAAATCGTACATAAACCACAGAAAAAAATATAAATTTTAAATCAAAATTTCTAATCATAAACCAGCCCTTACAATTGTTCATCATTCAGTGTTACTAAACTTTCTAGTTATTTGAAGAAACTTGCTTATATCTTCACCATATGCCGCCATATGTTTACTCGTTCTTCTTCCTTAGCTATTCTCATTACTTTTGAGTAATTTACAGGGTAATTATAGGAGTATATTACAAGATATAAAATGTAAATCAATGCTAATAACACACAATCTTGAAACAGCAATCCGATCTCCATTCATGTTCCTCCATGAAGCATGAAACAAGATATGTGCATTACTTCCATTCCTCACGCTAAATTAATCTTTTTGCTTTATACACATGACTCATGGTGCCGTGCGTATATCCCAGGGCTCTAGTTATATGGCCTAGAGGGTCTCAACTCCCTGTAGATGTCGTAGGGTGCCTTGCCCGGCATTCAGACTTAGTCAAGTTAGTTCCGGTGCGGCACGTGGCTTGCGGGATGTTCCGGTCACGTGGCCGGATCTGCTCTGACGTCACTGTGCATACACCACGTGCACGATAGAGGATGGTAGGGTGGAAAGTGGAAATGGGCTCGTGAAAGTTGAAAAGGAAGGAAAAATGTTGAGTGGGGGGTTTATTGTTTAGTGTTCATTTTAGAAATGTTCAAAATGATTTAAAGTAGATAAATTCTAAATCGTTAAAAAGCAATAATAGTAGATTTTTTTAAAAAAATAACCTCTCAACAGGATTAAATCCCAATAGAGTCCTCCACCATAACAGAAAATTGAGTAAAAAGTTAGTTATATTGAAAGTAGATAAGATAAAATCATGACTGAGACGATAAAAGTTTTTTAAAAATTGTTAGTTTTTGAAATATTAGTGATTTTAAGCATCTATACATCTACGTCACAACGATTGCTATCTTTCTCGCGCAGCCTACTACAGAAACTGGTGCGAGAAAGATAGCTATAGGTTTCTTTAAAAATCAAATGCAGTTGAACTAAAAACAATTATGACTTTTAATACTACAAATTGCTTCAAAATTAAACAAACTTTCATTTAAAATAATAAAAAAATTAGAGTGGAGGACCCTATTACTGAGTTGGTTCACATACACAAACATCCGTGTGTGACAAATTTTTCTCCGACGATTACTCCAATACTACAATTCTAAAAAGTATAATTCTTTCGTATTTCTCTTCTTTACATCCATATGAAGAGCTGATTACATTTTGGTTATAATTGATAGTTAAATATTATTTTTTGACATTTTTTGTTATTATAAATATTAAAGAAAATGCTCTTCTCTATACGGTTTGATTATACATTTTCCTTCGTTTTCAATAGATATAGAGTTTAAACATTATAAAGAGATTAACTTTCAAAAATCAGTCAGCTTTGCTATTTATCATGGAAACAGCAGATATATTCAAAAAAATTCTAATTGACAGATGTCAGTGTCAAGTGCAAAACCAAATATGGAAAGTATAGGATCAGAATGCCGGGAGTATGAGGAAGGCGAAAGAGAAAATGGAAGGACTGTATCGCAGAAGACTTGATAAAGGAAGAACCACTGAAATATATACTAACTGGAATGCGCGTACGAACCGTGACTGCGAAGGCATATTGAAAGCCTGCTGCTGGAGTAGTCGGCAAACTTCGAGGCAGTTCGTGAGTAGACGGAAATTATTTCGTGTGTCGCAGGTTTAAATAAATGAAGCACAGTATGAAAATAAAGCGATCAGCTATGATACGAGTTATTCGGCTAGGTTCGGTTCGGCATGACCGTGCGCGAACAGGACCAGCCATTATTGTTCAATGAGGCTTCAGTGCAGCGTACGCTAATAGGTAGAGTATGCGAGTTCCAGTTAGTATATATTTCAGTGGGAAGAACTGTGTGAAGAAGATACGTTGGACAGGAATGAGTGGAAGAGAAGAGTAAGAAACAGTTGAGTCAATAAAATTGGAGAAAGCTGAAAAAGAAAGAAGTGTCAAGTGCAATTTATACAGTTTATGTTCATGTTATAATTTTATTAGATTTATAGAATATTTTCATTGGAACATTTGGCATGGAATATGTAAAAAATAGCATGTGTTCGTGTTTAGATTTTCATGATACATAGAATATTTTCCAAGAAAATTTTGGTATGGGATTTGTCAAAATACGTCGAATTGACGGAAGGTTTTGTGCTGGCCACAACAGATTTTTTTTATAACTAGGAAACAAACTTTTATTTTCTCTGTTAGTTGCCTTGTAACTGTCAATATAATCATTCAAATTTATTTTTTCATAGCAACCCTGATGACAATAACAATGAACGTTACATTTAAAAATGCAGTTTCATATAAAACGCTGCCGGGGCAGTAATCAGCCAATTTTTTGTCTTTGTTAAACAAATAACTATTTCCTACAACCGTGCGTAAACACCAGTACTCTTCACTCACTAGTGCGTTGTTAGGCAACAGTTAATTTACTTGTCAACTAACAATATTTGAAGATGACTGTACACTCCAGTATTATGAGAAATAGCACTAATATTTAGGTTTAGGAAAAATATGGTATGCAACTCATGTGTAAATAGCATTTTTTATCTCGTGCTAATCGCACTCGACCAAAAAAGTACTATTTTCGCACTTGTTACATAAATAACTATTTTAGACAGCTTTTACATAAATACTTGTTTTACGAATACTTTAACAACCGTAAAGTATCACTTTTTTGCATTAAGATTACTTGTACTAAAATTTCCAATAAAATGAAACTATAAAAGTTGATAAAAATTATAATTTTTGACCTCTCTCTCTATCTCTTATGGTTCTCAAGATTTCAATATTATACTGATTTCATCCTGAACACCCTGAATATTTAGTAACAAAAATCGTTAGTAAGAACAACTGATTAAGGGTGATTAGCGAGCTGTTCTCAATCAATCATTTATTAATTATTTTAGAGAAAAAAACTTCAAATAAAAAATGCGTAGAATTAATTTTTCTTTAACTGTAATTTGAAGTATTTTTCTCTAAAATAATCCATATCTAATTGACAGAGAAAAAAATGCTAGTCATCTGCTCGTTAATTAAAATAGAATTATTTGATTTGGTTTGTGAATGTCGAACGAAAAAAGTTTTATTTATAGGAAAATAAAATTGATATAATTTTGATTCGTTGCAGGTGGTCGTGTAGGAGGAGCAAGAAAAGTTTATTGTATAATAAAATATGGTGGGAGTAAAAAATTTACCACAGAAAATGCTATAAATTATATTAAACACGACCATAAAATTGTAATTACATTTTCTTAAATTTAACTTGTACGACAAAGTTTGTGACAAAAACTGATATACAAGTAAAAGAATAATAAAATAGTTATTTGTATATCAAGTACTGAAAGTGTTCCTTTGTCGAACAAATACGAAAGCTGCAACCTGAGCGAAGCGAAGGCTGCAAACGTTTGTATTCGACAAAGGACATTCAGCACGTGTGATACACACTATTTTTTCTACTCCTTCAAGATAAAAAATAAGGAAATAAAGATTTTTTTAAACAATTTGACACTTATTGACAATTTTTGTATTTATGATACGTATCTATGATAAAAACAAACATGCTATACAACATTCATATAAATAAAATTCGTTGCTAGGATACCGAAGAGTGCTGCAGAAAGTCGCTTTCTGCATGAAAAACAAACTAGAAAATTTTGTTTTCAGAGTACGAGAAGAAAAATGTATTTTCCTACGGCCACTGTTAAAAGTAGTCTTTTTAACGGTTGCTTAGCGAGTTAAAAATAACAGTTTATTATAACACAGTGAATACTTTTAAATCGTTGTCATTGACAACGCATTAAAAGTAAAAAAACAAATTTACTTTTAACACTAGTGTTAAAGAAGAACTAAATCTAGTTACATTTAGTGTTCATAAGTAAATGTAGTTTCATTTTATATTTATTTTTGTACTGAAAATATTTATATAGGTATTTTATTAGAAGTACACATTATTATGGAACGTTTATTGTTATAGTACAATTATTACAATTATTTATAGTAATTTCTTGCAAGGCGCTGAAGAATTGGAATTTAAAACAGTATTGTTGGAAGTAGAGGTTAGAATTTTGTTGGAAGTAGAGGTTAGGTAAATGTCATTCTATAATTTTTAGTTTTTACTAATACATAACTAGGGTCGTAGGAAAAATAGTGTATGATATTCGTGTTAAAAGTGATTTTATTTCGTTCGTGGGATTTGTTTTACTCGGCTTCGCCTCGTTTCACAAACTTCCCCACTCACTCATAAAATGTCACTTTTAACACTTGTATCATAAATAACTATTATTGTCACCACAGAAGAAAAATACAGTTTTCTACTCCTGCTCTGTAGTGCTAGCACGCACTTTAGAATTCTATCAAAAGAGGCATTTGTTTTCGCTTTACGCCACGAAGCGAAAATTTGGTAGCATGCATGTATCAAAATATTCGCCTGCATGCGTACGACTCGAGGCGAAAGTGTCAAAGTAACGTCATTATTTTGCCACAATTCTATTCAAAGCCAATTTACATATAATTTATACATTTATTATATACAACTGTCATAATATTTTTTTATTTTAATAGTATAAAATCCAATAATATCCGAATCAAAAAATGAATATAGAATTCTAAAGTGCATGCTACCAAGATTCGTAAAAGTAAAATCGTATTCGCCTGCTTTCTATGATAGAATTCTAAATTGCGTGCTACCACTACTGAACTGATTATATATCAAGCCATGATTTTTTTTACAAAAAAAGTCCGTATGTGGCCTCCACGAAATAAAAACCATATTTTCCCTCTTTCCTACTTTACTATCCTCGATAATCCAGACATAATCAAAAACGCAACTTCTGTCTTCCGTAATCATCTCCGTAATGCAGTAACTCATCCCAAATTCAGGGTGGTTCTTCGGGGCTGTAAGCTCTCATCACGGCTGGATTACGGGATTACCCACCCGGTTCACTGCCCACCCCGACTCGTCTGCAGGGATTGAGGGTTGTAGCTCATTTTAAGCTAACATGTCATGTTGATGTTATGCCACATTAATGTACTGATAAGGAAAGACATTGGTAAATAAATGTGTATTTTTCTGAGGGCTGTTTTCATAATCAGGTTCACGATAAGATTTTAATTTATATTACGTTAACGGCCGGTTTCATAACAAATATAAAGTCACTTTACTTTTAAAGTATGACCTAAAAGTGAAAAAAACGTTTCATAATTTCGCTATTTAAAGGAACTGTCAGACGACTTTATTTTAAAGGACTTTGAACTGACAATTTTAACTTAAAGTGAAATTATAAAACAGTTTTCTTACTTTTAGGTCAAACTTTAAAAGTAAAGTGACTTTATATTTATTAAAAAATATGTTGTAGCCAGCACAAAACCTCTCGCATTCATATTAGGCTACATAAGTATTGTATTTAACATATCTGGTACTCTCAAAAAAATTTAATGTAACTGCTCTAAATGTTCTTCCTATACGAAATGGGCGGTATTTCTAAATGGTGTATATTATACATATTATGTATGTGTAATTTTAAATATTTAATTAATAATAAAATAAGAAATATTTGTACTTCCCAGAAAAAGCCTTCAGAAATATCTCTGCATTTTTGACACTGATATTTATCCGTCAATTACAAACATTTAAATTTCTCAACTGATTTCTATACCTACAGTTATTTGGGCTGTGAGATTCATTACAACAGAATATTTTATATATTTACATTTCTTTATCTATAAGCCCGTTTTACATTATACTATTTTCGTCTATTTTCATACTACATTTCTAGGCAGATTTTTGATCGAGTTCCATTCAATTTCCATACTATGAAGTCGTGTATAATCGGTAATCTTCGAAATGTATCGAATTTTAAATCAAAATAAATTAATACCAACCTAACAAATTTGTACAGTTAACTTTGTTTTTGAAATGGATAAAATATAAAAATAAGGAGTTACAAAAATTCATTTTAAATGTGTCTGTGTCATATTAGATATTTTATATTAATGTTCTTGAATTTTTATTTATAACCTCACACTTTGCAAAATAAATGACATATAACAAAAGTTGGTAACTGTTAATATCACGACTTCGCGCCTGCGCATTAACGACCTAGTACGAATCTCGTATAGAAATATACGGCCGGGCGTATATTTCTATACTAGAATCTCGGATGAAAGTCGGATGAAAATTTCTGATTTACATTATGCTAGATTTGTCTAGAAATTTCTCGGATGGATCTCGTACTAGAATCTATACAAAAAAAGTATAATGTAAAACAGGCTTAACGTTTGTAATAATATAAAAAAAATATTTAGGAGATTTTTTTTAAGAAACTACTTCTTCTGGTTGTTCATTTGTTACGGAAACTAATCAGCTCTTCCCGTTAATGTCAGATTGAGGAATCCGTAGTTAAACAAGTCTTGAGTCCTATAGAATTTGAGAAATCTTTTATCCAACATCCACATTCAATCATCCATGTAGGGGTCCTAAAACGTGCTTATTCATTAAAATCTGTATATGTGATTTTTAGCATGAATCCAGTACCTCTCTTAGCGAGAGATAAAAATAACATGTATTCATTTATTCTATTCACGGCACTCTTATAATAGTAATTATTAAATTAAAAAAAAAAATAATATAAACTTTTTAAAATGATCGATTCATTTCCTGCTATACCCACATTTAATGAACCTCGATTTTCCCGGTTTGAGTCACTCACACCCACGTAGGCTTTAATGCACGTATTGTCCCTCAGGAGTTGATACGGCACGTGTCCAACAACCGGAGGGAAATCCACTCATTAACCTAACGAAGCCACGTGGCCCGGGATTATCCACGACTGAAACACGTGCGCCTAAAGCTGATACACGGCAGCTGGATTGTGGGAGGAATATGGTAATTTGGGAAACGAGAAATGATGGGAATTATTGATAAATAAAAGGATGTTTCGAAATAGCTATTACCAAATGAAAAGAAATGTTTATTTATTGTGTTAGGTGGGGTATTAGGGTAGTATTTATATAAATACATATAATTATTGGAAAGTAAATTAGCCATTACTACTTTCTACTTACCTATAGTAAAGTACAATATTTTCATGAGTATTTACTAAATGCAAATCACCAGCTGTTAGAAATAAAAGTCTAAAAGAATTTATACGAAGATCAAAGATCGCGCTAGATTTTTTGGGAATAAAGGCCGGTGTTATGAAGCTCCACTAAAATTTACTTCCATAGTAAATTTAATAAATGAACAAATACGAATCAGTGCTCATGATCTTGGGACAATAAAATCTTAGCTGTGAAAATCGAGTAGTTGTAGTATTTGTCTATTTTATTACAGTAGAAATCATATTACAAGAACATTTTGTCGTAAAACTTCTTTTATTTTCGTGGGATTAAGTATGTATTTGAAATAGGCTCACTTCTTTGTGCATAATTTGGAAATACGGAACAATACGCGGCTATGGGACCCCATACATATAATACGTCATTCATAACCAATAGGAAAACAGTTATAAAAGTAGAAGATAGTTTGTCATATGTTTAGCTGTATAAACTTTGACGTCACATTCTATTTCAGATTAAGTGACTTTTTCAAATTTTTACACATTTCAATAATTAATTGTAAAATATCTAATATTTCGTTATATTTTCAACATTGATACTATTTAAAAAAAAATATTTTTTTAAATTTAATCCATACAAGGCATATAAAAATTCTTGCAACATCCCTATCACACAATAGGGGTCCTCAACTATATTTTTTTACAAAACTTCATCTGAACTGAAAGTGATATGTAATTTTAGAAAGTCTTTATTGTTATTCGTTACGCCGTAATAATTTTTTTAATATTCTGTGACGTAGATTAGATAGTTTTTGGTGGGTAATTTATAATAATAACCTGCATTTATTTTAAAATTTATCGTTTGTACTTGTTTTTATAATAACATTTAAATCTTATATAAAAATATCGTGAAATATTTTCTTTCAAATAATTCTTAATATAAAGGAACCGACCCTGCCCTTGCCTGCTGGTATCATTTATTAGGGGTAGGTAACCGCAAACTAAAGGTCCACATTGTTGGTTTATGGATGCAATTGCTAAATCGTTTTACGACAAAGTGTTCTTGCAACATGATTTCTACTATACCTACATTTACTTTGGAAGTAATTTTAAGTGGAACTTTATAAAACAAGAGCCTGAAAAAATCTCCTACAGGCCCTGAAAAAAAAAGCATTTTAAGCAGCTATTTACCTGTGATTTGAAAGTACGTTGTGGATGTTAGATTAGTTAGAACTTACTTAATTAATTTCTTAAAGTATCCTTGTGAGTGAAAATATGGAATTAACCACAGAAAATTTTCGAATAATGATTTATAATTTGATTGATTCTTTTTAAGTCAACTTTCAACTTAACATTAATTTGACCTTTTTAAGTCCCCGGTATTTAGTTTCACAGCTTGGTTACCAATAATTAATTTGTCAGCTTTAACTATTTTTAATTCTCCCAGAAATTAGTTTGAAAGCATTCCAAAGAAAATTGATTGGAAGCTTGTAAAAAGTTACTTTTTCGTCTTCTCGAAGACAAAGAGGACAGAGGACATAGAAAGCTAACATTTTGTTATCACAGAGAAGATAAACACATATGCATATTACATATTTGCATAGAAGAAGTTACACATCACAACAAGTGTTTTGTAGGATAAAACCAACGTTAACGATAGGAAAAGTGTATTATATTTAATGGCAAATACTTTGAAGATGACAATATTAAATAATTATTTTTTCATGTGGCCGCGTGCCTGAGTGTCTGGTCGCGAACCTAGGGTTAACCGGGTTCGATCTCGACAGACGCCAAATATTTCCAATTTTAAATTGCACAAAAGTGAATGGCTTTGTCTATTTCAAATGTTTCCAAGAAATTTAATTTCGAACCTTTCTTTTCTAAATGTAAAATTTTTAAGTTTTTCTTGAACAGTTGTGATTGTTTTCAAAAAGATGTGTGGCTAGATTAGAATCTGATTTTTTATTTTTCCAAGATCTCATATGTCTTTGTATATGTATTCATGTAGTTCTCTTGTACATTTCTCAGTCTTCTGAAGATGGCGTAAAAGCCGAAATCGCGGTATAGATAATAAACTTTATTTTGTGAAACTTAGCCGAATTATTTTCATAATACAATAACAATAGTAGCCAAATAATAAATGTTAAAAGTCACCTAACGATTCATTTTTCTATGGTATGGAAGTAAGTTGCATTTACATTACTGGTGGCGCGAAAAAAATATTATTATTATTATTATTATTATTATTATTATTATTATTATTATTATTATTATTATTAACAGCAATATATGATACAATCATTTTACTTCCTCATTATATTTTCCATGTTACGCATACACCATACACCTCATATCCTATAAAATGCTAATAATCTAACAGCTTAGCTCTACTTCTATCCTCTACTACTACTACTGGTTAATTAAAACCGTCAAGCCGAGCCGATCGAATCTTTCTTCGGTCGTTTACATCCAGCTACGCTATAGTATGTTATCAGCTCCGTATTTGGCCATAGGTTGATGAAGGTGCCATATGTGTTACAGAACACTGAATAGTGATTTGCTCTCCACTGTTCTTGCCTTTTATGCTGAATGAATGAGTTTGTTGTGGATGTTTTGTTTATAGTTACACATGTTCGCAAAATACGCAAAAATGTAGAATGTATAAGGGAATTTGTAATTATTGCTTTAATTATCGTGTATAATGAACGAATAACTGGATTAATATTTATATTTTTAACAGATGTTCGTGGCAAAGGTAATAAAGCAAGTACATATGTTTACCTATCTATGGAATACAATGCTTTAATGTGAAAACATCTCCATTTTAAATGAGGTTTGATAAGTGACAAGAATTTTTGAATTTCTCGCGTTATTCGTTTTCTATTGAGCTCATTTTTTAACACGTTGCACACGTTGGTATCAAGATATAGGTCTCAAAGGATATATCAAGTTGTATTCATATTTTGCTTTAACAGGTAACTTTGAAGAAGCGTTTTGACTTTTTGATACCCTCAAAGAATTTTTAATAAAAAAAATGGTAGTGCTTAAGACCGCACGTCCGAAGTGAAAACTTAAATGGTTGACATTTGGATCGTACACGGTAAATAAAAACTTTGTTGTGATTACCAAAAATAAGTTCCAGTAGCAATTTTTTTTTGTCAATATAGGACCAGCAAATATATTTGTTACAGTTACCAAGGTAAATTTGCTGGTAAAAAATTGTTGTGGCAACAAATACAGTATTGTTATATACAACAAAAGATATTTGTTATGCGAACAAATAAAATAAGTTACCATTAAGAAGTGCAAATTTGATATGCGAACAAATAAAATAAGTACTAACTAATTAATTTGGTTAGATATACTAATGCATTAATGAGGCAGTAAGGTTAAAATTAAATACATGAGTATTATATTAATTTTATTTATTTATAATTATAATCTATATACATGTAACAAATATTATATAAAAAAGTAACATATGAAACAAAAGTCATTTAAATTATATAGATTTATCAGTAGTCGATACATACCTTCAAATTTCTCAATAAGACACAAAATCATCCATTTTTATTGACGGGCACAAGAAACAAGCACGTTCAAAACACAATTTTCGACAAGCTAAACATAACTGCGCAAGCAAATGCGACACGACGTACTATCGTATAACACGAACAGTGAATTATGCTGTATACCAGGGAACACTCTGTCTACACAAAAGTTTTAGTAACCTGTACAAAGTATATGGCGGCAAAAGAAATAATTTGTAATCTTTACAAAATATAATGTCACAAGAAAAAAATAAATAAAATTTGTCCCAGTAACAGATGAAATATTTTTAATTGTTGCAAATGATTTTGTAATCGGAACAAAGTAACAAAATGATTGCTTAATACTACTAATAATAATGGCGACCATGACTAATATTTTGCAGCAAATAATACTTTTTATATACAACAAAAATTGTTTAGTTTTGGAAACTTGAAATACGAAGTTCTTCGTATACACGGCAAAAACTTATTGTTGAAATAACAAAAAAAATACAGCAAACTAAATTTTGTCCGGAATATCAATGTAATTTTTTACCGTGTACAGCAATGCCATCTCTCTAATTATATTTTCTGAGATGGTAGTTGTATTCATGTATATTTGCAATGTATTTTCTTTGGTCCACAAAAAGTAGACACTCACTATACTACAGTGTACTACAAATAATATGTATACGAAGATATATTTAAAAATTAGCAACAATATATGTTAGCCAGAAGTATTATTGCAATTTGCAATCGAATAATTTTTACGATTATGTTAAACATAATAATAATTTCTGCATTATTTGCAATAATATATTGCTTTATAAGTACATAATTAAAATATTATTATATTGAGTGAATAATTATAAATTTATGTTCTCTTATATGAGTACGTTCATATCTTCATACATAAAATTTAAGTATTGAATTATTAGAAAATGATTCATATTAGTCTTATAAGTTTCACCATGTAGGAGCTGACACAATTAAAGAAATTAATATTATATATATATAATTTGTAACCCTTTTAGTACCTTTCAGTGTAAGGGTGTCCGGGCGCACCGAGCCGCAGTGTGATAAATTTTTGTTGCTGAGCGTTTACCCATCCAACATATCGCTGCTGTGTAGCCTCGGATATGCCGATCAGAAAGCTGACACTCTAACCAAAACCACACTGCCGACTAAATTAATATTGTTTATTCTCATAATTCAAGTTGATTTATGGAAAAATATAAAAATATTGCAATTTTAATCTTTAGTAAATGAACAATCAAAAATATTTGTTCATACAGCGAGTAAGAAAACCGTAGAAGTCTAACAAATTTTGCAGTCATACCAAGGGTTACACTAGAATTATTGAGAATAATTTTTTAGAAGTTTATTTTAAATATATTTAAAGTACGAGTAGTTCGCTTCAACAATACACTTCACCAGTCTTTCCTTCCAGTTCTTAAAAGTTTTCAACTAATTCTCCTTTAGAATTCTGTATGCTTTCAAAATAGTCATGAAGGTAGTTCATCAATTCAAAATGTCACTCAAATAACATTCATTGGAAGTCGTAGAATTTGGATGTAAATTAGATATCATAGGTAACAGTTAAAATAATGAAGATAATTGAATTTAAAATTGACACTGGAATACATTGTGTATTGAGGTTAGCAGTAGATTCACAATAGATCAATCTAGAACAAATGAATTTCGTGAGGGGCAGCTGTCAGAAATAAATTTCATACATAATTTACTCAATGATGGAGCCATAAAAAAATGTATGGTTTAATTTTATGAAAGAATTGTATCAAAATCAAAATTCTCGATATTTATCCGCTATTGTTGAGAAATTGCACGTAAAAGGTTGTAGTTTTACGAAAAATTATATTTCTGAGGCTATTACGCATATGCACAATAAAGTTTTAATTGAACTGGCAACGTTGCAATTAACTATTCAGCGTGAGATTTAATTCGCACACAATCAGAAAAATATTTACTAATTTATTTCACTCGAAATATGGTAAATTATACACGAGAAAAATGTGTACCATAAAATCGTAAAAAAATGAGCATTTTTTATATAAAACCAATATTGCCATTTCTCCCGGCTAGATTTTTCATTTCGATACTACTGAAGTCATACATAGAACTTATGATAAAAAAAAATTCAAAATCTGTTATCATTCACATTTTTGTATAAGTATTGTACTGCATTTCTCTATAGAACCGTCGTTTTATAACAAAAACATTACATAACTGTACCAATATATTGTTTTTATTATATTTAACATGTCTTCTGCATACATACAATTCTAATTATAACTATTTTTCTTTGAATGAGTAAGTTCCTAAATGTTAGAGATTCTTCCAGTTCATAACAAGATTGGCGGTATTTCTTATAGATATAGGCATTTTACCTACAATTTTAAATATGTAATTAATAAAACAATAAGAAAGATTAAATGTGCTTCCCAGAAAAAGCTTTCAGAATGTCACTAGAACTGTTGATTTTTAGCAATAACATTTCATTTACAAACTATGTTATAAACATTTGAATCTCTCAACTGGTTTCCTTAGTGCTGTAGCCTCTGCGATTAGATTACTCTATATATTACAGTGCCTTTATCTCTAAACCTATACAAGATATAATACAATTTTTAAATGCATCAGATATAGAATTTTTTGTTCTTCAATAGTAATAACAGAAATTTTCATAAAAATAATATTTAGATGATTTTTTTAGAAGAGAAACAAAAAACTATTACTTTCGGTTGTCCAATTGTTACCAAAATCTAATCAGCTCTTCCCAGGAATGTCAGATTGAGGATACTGCAATTCTTCAGACAAAATATAACCAAAAGTCGCACATTGCCAAATCAGGTGAGATGGAGAGTGTTCTCTTTTTGTCAAAAACTGAAGTGCTCGACTGACAATGCTTTTTAAAATGCATACTTTACAAAATGGGGTCATTTCAAAAAAAATAATTGTCGATTTTTTTTATAAAATCATGAAATCCATCTCATTTAATAAATATAGCAATAGAAAATAATTTGAAATATGCGACTTTTCATTCATAAATTTGCTAATAAACTTTCGCGCTTTTAAAAACGGACTAAATTTGTGACGATACAAATTCATACTCACACAAAGACAATTCTCTCTCACACACACACGCTTCACAACATGAAACAGTAACCTAGCCTAAAAGTGTGACAGCTGACAGCAAAATATACAAAAGAGAAGATTATTATTACTTTCTACTTCTTTAAAAGTACTACTGCAGTATAAGGTATGTAAATAAACCATTTATTTAAATAAATACCAAACCAAATAATCATAGTTCTAAATTAAACCGGTAGAGCTCGACTGTCGTATCCGTGAATATGTGTCGTCAGCCGTTGAAATATTTGAAATTAAACGCAACTTTAAAAAAATCATATCTCCGATTCTAAAGTCTTGTAAGATGTAAAACATACACATACATGTTTAATTTGGCCTATTTTTTCAAGAAAAAAATAAATCAGAAAATGTGAAATGACCCCATTGATTAACTAACTTAACTTTTGCAACTTAATTCTAAATAATTTTATCGTTACCTTTTCCCTTCGTGAATAAGGAGAAATGAATACATTGATTTGTACAAATTAACAAGTGAACCCATATTATTGAACGTTAGTATAATTAGATAATTATAATGTCCTAGCTTTTTCTGTACAGCTGATTTACCATAAATCTAAAATTTTATTATAGATTTTCTTCCTATTTTGCAAACTATCCTAAGGACACATTCTACCATTAATCAATTCAATGATATCCCTGAGCACTTCAATTCAATACCGTATTTCATTGCGTATTGTATGACTGACAATCAGTAATCAGTCTGTATAACTTAGCTCTGGCTTGTTTATGCGCCTTCCTAAAGATTACCCTCGGCTACGCCTCTGGACGCCAGAAGCAATGAACCACTTCCGTCACTTGCTACCGCGGTTACTCTAACTGTGAGTAATTTCACCTTTTTACCATGTGATTAAATATACAAGGACGTAGGTACAAACTACCGTTAAATTAGTAAATATTATAATATATCCCAAGGAGTACAAATCAATTTGTTTTAGTTCTATTTACTTTAAAAATACTTTTCTTAAAACTTTTTAACTTGCATTTTACCTGTTATGCAACGATAATTTATTGATTCTGACGTTTATGTCAACAGGGTGCTCCATCTATTCAATTTATTTACATGAAAATAAATTATAAAACGTTTTAATAACTATTATGTGACCAAATAATAAGTACTACACATCATAACTTCGCATTGTAGTTCAAAAGACTAGAATAAAGTTGTACAAGGCAAAATTTATAAGAAGTGTTATAACTGTAAGTTACAGTAACTACATTATTAGTTATAATAACAATAAAAACTATGTGTTCCTTGGGATATAAAAGAGGTATTAGATTCATGATAAAAATCGCATATCTAAATTTTATTGAATAAGCACGTTTTAAGATCACTAGAATCCGAGTTTAAAATTTTTACAATGATGTGTGTGTGTGTATGGATGTTGGAGAGACAGTTTCTCAAATTCTATAAGTCTAAAAACCAATTTAACTACGTATTCCTTACTCTGATATAAATGAGAGGAGCTGAAAAGGTTTTGGTAACAATTGGCTAACCGGAAGTAGTAGTTTCTTAAAAAAAACTTCTAAATATTATTTTTTTTTTTTGATATTTATGTTATTACAAAGATTAAAGAATATGAAATTCTCTATCCGATACATTTAACATTTTTAATGTATTTTGTTTAAATTTAGAGATAGAGAATTATAAATATAGAAAATAATCCGTTGTAATGGATCTCACAGCCCAAACAACTCTAAGGAAACCAGTTGAAAAATTAAAATGCCAGTGTCAAAAATGTATGTACATTTAATATTTCTTATTTTATTATTAATTAAATATTTAAAATTACGTGTAGGTACAAATATTATATATACCCAGACCCACACGGCCAGTCTACAGTTTTTGCCATAAAATGAACAGGAGACCAGGAAATTGCATAAAAATAAAATCCTTATGTTCACACTCTTAACCGCCACCACCATAAATTTATAAAATAATCTAATTTATAAATCTAGGACCCTATGTATCAAAGGTAAACACAATTCCTTTGTTATAAAATTCATATTTCAAATTATGTAACTGACAGATAAATGTCAGTGTCAAAAAACTAATCATTTCAAAATAACAATGGTGACATTTTAGAAAGAAAATAGTAATAAAGCAGTAGCTATATGCTAAGGAACTTCATATAGTTTGCAGGATTAGTAAATATATACGTATATATTTAAATTAATAGCGGGAGGTATTGTGCTGACATCAGATTTTTATCTACTGAAATAATAAACAAAAGTTTGCAACTTTTTTAAATACTCATTCTCTATAATTACTTAACTTTGCAACAGTAAAATGTAAGTAGAAACAGACCCGACGAAAATACAGATTTTAACAAAAATCCGATGTTTCTACGATCAGTTCCATACGAAAGCGTAGAAGGGCCATACGTAATTTTTTTTTTTTTTAATTTAAAATATCACATTTTAAACTTGAAATTTCATTTTTTTAATACTTGAAATTTCAACTTCTAAACTTGAAATTTTAACTTTTAACCTTGAAATTTCAAATTTTTCAAATTATGACTTACCATACGCAAATTTTTTTAAAACTTAAAATATCACATTTTAAACTTGAAATTTCATTTTTTTAATACTTGAAATTTCAACTTCTAAACTTGAAATTTTAACTTTTAAACTTGAAATTTTAACTTTTAAACTTGAAATTTCAACTTTTTCAAATTATGACTTACCATACGCACATATTTTTAAAACTTAAAATATTACATTTTAAACTTGAAATTTCATTTTTTTAATACTTGAAATTTCAACTTCTAAACTTGAAATTTTAACTTTTAATACTTGAAATTTCAACTTCTAAATTTGAAATTTTAACTTTTAAACTTGAAATTTCAACTTTTTCAAATTATGAGTTGCCAGTTAGGTTACGTTGCAGTTTGTATGTTTTTAATAAAAAAAAAATACAAACTGCAACATAACCTAACTGGCAACTCATAATTTGAAAAAGTTGAAATTTCAAGTTTAAAAATTGAAATTTGAACTTTTTGAAAAGGTGAAATTTCAAGAAAAATGTTGAAATTTCAAGAATAAATTAATTTTTCTGTGGCCCCTCTAAGCTTTCGTAGTTCCATTACTATTACATACATAAAGCTATTATACAGCATATGTTGAATTCTGAGCCAATCTCCTACTCCTATATTATGATAGTTACTATCACCCAGAAATTAAATCGAATACCGACATTACATCGTTGATCTACGCACTAAGAATTCATCTAATGATGCTGCAGATAATAGCGATCGAAATTGATTTAATTCCTATCCATTTTGATTGCGCCTCGCATTTAAAAATAAGCACCAACGTCTGTCATTCTCATTTCTTATAGCTCTGAGATAGCTCTGCTTCACAGATGTTGCTTTTTTCCGCGCTTTTGTTGATTTATTACTAGCGTTGATTTGCTTCCGACCGCGAGGTGTTATTTTCCAAACAGCCTCGGCTTCTGTATGTGTGAAATTATGGGTTAGCTGCTCATTCTGGATGTAAATGCTAAGGCAGTGTGTGAATAAATACGTGTTTAGTATATCATAACCAGAACTGGATGCAAATAGCTGTATACATGTGTATAGCGCTTAATAGCAGAAGAAACATTTAATAAATAACAAATTGCAAATTAGCTTAAGATGCAAAATATGGTTTCTAAAGTCTAGTTTCACACTTGTGCAGAAGTCTTAAATATGTTTATTCACAGCTGTCAAATAATATACCCATTATTCAACAGATTTTCATCATTGAATGACCTCCGTTCTGTTGCTAATTGAATACTATTGATAATTCGATGAGATAATACACTGCTCATCATTTGAACTGGTACACTTATATAACATACAATAAAAATAAACAACCCTTCTTAGGCTTTTAGCATGACTTCCTACATGATCACGGCTGTGTTTCGGAATGCAAACAAATGCCTATCGAATAACATTTGCGATTCAATGGGGTCATTTCAAAAAAATAAATTATCGATTTTTTTTATAAAATCATAAAATCCATCTCATTTAATAAATATAGTAATAAAAAATAATTTGAAATATGTGACTTTTCATTCATAAATTTGCAAATAAACTTTCGCGCTTTTAAACACGGACTAAATTTGTGACGACACAAATTCATACTCACACAAAGACAATTCTCGCTCACACACACACGCTTCACAACATGAAACAGTAATCTAATATCAAATTGTGAAAGCTGACAGCAAAATATACAAGAGAGAAGATTATTATTTCTTTCCATTTCTTTAAAAGTACTATACTGTAGTATAAGGTATGTAAATAAACCATTTGTTTAAATAAATACCAAACCAAACAATCATAGTTACAAATTAAACCGGTAGAGCTCGACTGTAGTATCCGTGAATATGTGTCGTCAGCCGTTGAAATATTTGAAATTAAACGCAACTTTTAAAAAATCATATCTCTGATTCTAAAGACTTGTAAGATGTAAAACATACACCTACATATTTAATTTGACCTATACTTTCAAGAAAAAATAAATCAGAAAATGTGAAATGACCCCATTGTTGTTTATCTGTCATAAGTGCAGTTAATGAGCTCGCGGACGCTTATACTTTATCAAGTTTTAAGAGAATTTTTGCGAATTTCTCGAGTAAGTTTTAAATTACGCATTATTAATCTTTAACAGCACGATTCACAAAAAAGTTTAAGCTAATCCTCATTTTTGGATTAGTTAATTCTACTCTAATTTTGACAGTTTATATCTTAAAATATGGTCTAACCTATTCCTAGTATCTACCTTTATTGATAATATCATGAAAATTAATTTTTAAATACCGGAATACAATAGAATTCACTAATCCAAAAATAAGGATTAGCTTAAACTTTTTTGTGAATCGGGCTGTAAGTGTTTGGTTATCATTTCTTTCCAGAGCAAACTTTTCTGTAATACTAAAATGAAGATTTTGTTATTTTTCTATTAAAACATTTGAAATTCGTTATTTAAGTATTATTCTTTTAATTTTTCGCCTTTAAAGTTTTTCCAGAACCATATACTAACAACTAAGCAAGAAGGTGTTACTCAAAAAGTAGTAAATTGTTATTTATATATGTTCTTGTAAGTGTACCAATTCAAATGTTGAGTATTCAATCGTTATGTCAAATTTAGATCTCACTTACCTTTCAAAAAGTACAAACAAAATTACTTTTTTCCACATAAAAAGTCAAAGTTACATTAGTTTCGTACTTTTCATACTTTTATTTTCTTCTTACAGGTAAAATACATATCAACAAGAAATACCGTCAATCCCGTCAATGAATTGAAATAATCTCTAAGATTTAGAAACTTCCTCACAGAATGAAAGAGTAGATACAATAAGGTGTAAATCATTTTTGTGTTTAAATAGTTCTTTTATATCTTGACATATAATGGTGATTTACGGTTCTCGTGATGTTCGTATGCCTTTCAAATAACATGATATATGATCTTCAAATTAATTCCACAGGTGTTAATGACGCAAATTGATTAATCTTTCGAAGTCTATAAACTGTAGTTATTAACATCACAGAAAAATTAATTATATTTGATTTTAATTTTTATAAGAACAAAAGGGTATTTCACATTACATTTCATTACAATTTTGTTTATATTAATTTATTTAATAGTTTATATTAATTTTTGCACTAAAAACAAAAATAGTATTTTACATTACAAGCGAGGTAAAACATTTACTTGGCGTGAATTGTATTATATTTTATATATTTGAAAATCAAATTTAAAATTATAACCGAAATCTGTGAATTGTATTATATTTTATATATTTGAAAATAAAATTTAAAATTATAACCGAAATCTGTCATTTTCAATTGTTGTGTCAAAAACTCGCTTAAATGATTCCGCAGAAACCTTTGGCGGGTATTATTGTTGTATTTATTTTTAAATTGAAACACTTTTACTCAGTAATAAACTATAAGAAAAATGTATTCGTCATCCCCATTTTATTTCTTTCTTACATAATATTACTTCATTACCAACAACAAAAATTTTTTAATTCACATGTGGAAAAAGTGTTACTTATAGTTGTTGCTATGGAGTTAATAATGACAATTTAAAACGTCAAAATTGAATAAAATTAATATATGTATTTTTAAAATATAATAAAACTCCAGAAACAAATAAAAATTTTAAACATAAATCATAATTATCAATTTGAAACTTATTTTTAATATGTATGACAGTAACAAAACACAATTTTCATGTGTCAACAACGTTACTAACGTTTTACAAGTTAGCTGCCAATTTTACAGGTTAGTAACTATAGTAAAGATTAATTTTCAAACGTAGTAGGCGGTATCAATAAATGAAGTTTACAAGTGAGTAACAAATAAAAAATATTTTTATTTATCATAAATTTTAAATAATTCTAGCATAATCTCCGTAGCAATAATTATTTAAAATTAAATTGTGGACAGTAACAGAAAAAAATTAATACACACTGCTTATGCCTTTTTCACCCCGGAAGTTTTACAGGCCTCGCATTTATCTCCTTTCTTCACGGTCAAAAAGTTTCTTTGTAGTAGTTACAGGCTGTAATATAAATAATCATTGATTATTACAATTACAGCAGTACTACGCATCCCAATAATGGATATGTTATATTAAACATTCCCATAAAGAGAACATTTTCCGAAAATCCGGTCGATAGCGCCGTGACGCCATTGTTCCTCCGGCGTCCAATCACGACGCCCGGCGCCTGTTACCATGGTAACCCCCTCATTCCCTCTCTAATGCCCTCCGCACCCATGCCATCACAAGAACACAAAACTTACCATACAATCTCTCTTCCAATACACAGGAAGTTAAAATATCTTTGTATCTCGTGTACAGTACTAAATAATTTCATCAATTTTGAATTTTTATTATTTAATACACAGAAATATACGTCTATCCATAGCTAAATATCAGAACAAACTACATTGCGGTTTTTAACTTGATTTATTAGGAACATGACAGTTTTGATCATAGTGTGGAATGAAAATTCTGTAAAAAAATTCTGTTGTGGCCAGCACAATACCTCTCGCCATTTCCGTTACATAAATATCGAATTTAATATTTCTTGTATGAACAAATAATTCTAATTATTTCTATTCTTTCATTCTATATGGAATCTTGCCCTACACTTCCAAAATGCTCAAGGTGGTTCCAATTTATTGACGGAATTGGCGGTATTTCTTAAGGATATATGTGCTATTATTAATTAATATACATACCTACCTACAATTGTAAATATTTAATTAATGATTCAATAAGAAATATTAAATGTACTTCCCAGAAAAAGCTTTCAGTATTGTCAGTAAAACTGTTGATTTTTGACACTGACTTTTGTTTGTCAGTTACAAACATTTGAATTTTTAAGTGTATTATAGATGGAAAATTTTAGGTTCTTCAATATTTGTAATAAAAATTTTCAAAAAATAAAATTTAGAAGATTTTTTAAGAAACTGCTTCCGGTTGTCAAAACCTTTTCTCTCTCCATTAATGTCAGATTGAGGAATATGTAGTTAAACAAGCTGAATCAAATTTGATTCTCTAATCAACAAAATTTGACACTGTTGCTTTGTTAAAACTGTTGATCTCCAAAGTAAACCAGAACTTGATTTACATATCAGTGTTGATCAGAGAATCAAGACTTGATTAACGGTTGGTGGATTTGGTGGTAAGTATTATAGTTTTTGAGGAATCCAGACACACACACACCACCGCAAAAATGTTGTAATCTGATTCTGGAAACCTTAAAACGTGCTTATTCACTACAATTTGAATATACGATTTTTAGCATGAATCCTATACCTTTCCTAGCTAGAGGTAAAAAATTATTATAAATAATGTATTTTTTTACCTTCCGTCACCTTTAGGTAAGGAAGGTATTGTCTTTGGTCAAAAAATTCGTTGGTTAGTTTTTAGTGAACAAGCACGTTTTAGGATCCCTAGAATACGAATTTGCTATTTTTAAGATGATGTCTGTATGTCTGTATGTGTGTGTGTGTGTGTGTCCGTGTGTGACAAATTTTTCTCCGACGATAACTTCAATACTACAAATCTAAAAATTACAATTCTTTCGCATTCCTCTTCTTTGCATCCATGTAAAGAGATGATTAGATTTTGGTTATAATTGATCTACCGGAAGTACCCTTATTTGAAGTTTTTAACAGTTTTTCTTGAAAAAACGCAGTTAAATATCATTTTTCGACATTTTGTGATTATCAATATGAAAGAATATCTTATTCTCTATACGGTTCGATAATACATTTTCCTTCAGATTCAATACATATAGAGTTATAGAGACATTAAGAGGATTAACTTTCAAAAATTAGTCAGCTTTGCTAAAATTATGGAAACAGCAGATAATTCAAAAATTTTTAATTGACAGATGTCAGTGTCAAATGCCACACCAAAGTTGAAAGTATAGGGTCAGAAAGTTATATGTGAATGTGATAGAGTGTCCCTCGCAAGTGACTTGCAGTTGCAGACTCGCCTCAAGATTGGAATTTTCAATGCCAGAAGTACAAGAAAGGCCAAAGAGAAATGAAAGGACTGTGTAGATATGAGAGAGGAAGAATTATGTGGAGAAGATGCGTTGGACAGGAATGAGTAAAAGAGAAGAGTAAGAAACAGCGACCCCTAATAAAATAGGGAAAGGAACTTTCGGTATGGAATTTGTAAAAAATAGTGTGTTGCTGTTAAAATTTTACAGGATATACAGCATCTTTTTCAAGGAACTTTAGGTATGGGATATGTACAAAATACATCGAATTGACGGAAGGTTTTGTGCTGGCCACAACAGATTTTTTTTTTTATATAAATTGCATTATTTAACACTGTATAATTTATATACATATACTGCATTCTGATAATGGAATGGAATCTTTCATTAGTATTCAATATTTGAATCGTTCATGATTCTGAATGTTGTAAAAATAACTGTGTAAAAACAGTTTGTAAAGTTATATATGACAGATAATGTTTGCTAAAACTGTTTTGCCATACTAAATGCCTATGTCACGGATTCCCGTATTCACTCTGTATTCATTTTGCATACAAGTACAATTTAAAATTCCTACATGTATTCATTCTTCTACAACACTCTGGTATAATAGCAAAAATATCTCCATTGTTAGTGAGAAGTCATGTGGAAAATGATTCGATATTGTGGTTTCATAAAATTTTTCACATTCCTCGTTTTATTGACGAATAGCTTATTATTTCGAAACGAAACTAAACTATTGTACAGCCCGATAAGCGTGTCATACATTGTTTATTGCAGAAAATTACATTAGTTTTAGGAATGCGGATGACGAACAACGCTCTCATATTATGAACGGGTTTACTTTTTCTATGATTTGAAAATATTTCCATAATTACTACATTGTGTACCGAAATCGGCAAGGTGGAATACCGTTATGCTATAACATGTTTTCAATTGGAAACTAATTGATATTAAATGAGAAAATAAAACTATGAATAATGGTATTATACCAGAAAATGTATCATGCTCGTTACATACCATATGATTTCATTGTATATTATTTCAATTTCAATACACCGATTTTTCAAAAGCATTTGATCGTATTAAGGTACTCCTTCACAAATTAAATGTTTACTTTCATTTTTCTCCTGATCTTCAATATTTCTCTTCTTATCTTTCCAAACGTAATATGACTGTTCACTATAACAATTTCAAATCTAACTCGTTTATTGCTACCTCAGGTGTGCCTCAGGGGTCAAACTTAGGACCACTCCTTTTTTTACTTTTCATGAATGACATTGTCGATAAGGTTGAGCATTCTAAAATTCTTTTATACACGGATGATATAAAATTATTCAAAACAATTAATTCTACTGAAGACGCAATGTTGTTGCAAAGTGATGTTGATAAAATTTTGTCCTGGTATTTATCCTCTAACCTCTTTTTAAATTACAGCAAATGCAAAATAATGAGTTATTTTGTTAAAAAAATTGTTTATACTTATGAATATAAAATCAATAATTTCACTCTTGAAAGAATTAAACAATTCATTACCTAGGAGTTATATTTGATGAAAAATTATCCTTTAACAATCACATACATTATATTGTAAAATCCTCCTACAAGAACTTGGGGTTCATAATGCGTTCTACACAATGCTTCTCTAGAATCTCTACAATTAAAAGGTTATATTTTGCGTTTGTCAGATCTAAGCTTGAATATTGCTTTCAAGTTTGGAATCCCATTTATAATAAATATATAAATATAATTGAATCTATTCACTAGATATTGTTATTTTAAACTTAACAAACAATATCCTGGCCTTGATTCTGATTTTAATGTCTTATACCGAGAACTACAACTTGTATCTCTTCATACCCGTCGAAAAATACAATCATGCATTTATTTATATAAAATACTTCACAATGAAATCAATGATCCCATCACCCTTAGTTTAATTCCTTTTGCTATTCCTCGATTCGCTTCACGCAATTTACAAACTTTTTATTGTGATATCCCACGCACGAACTATGAACTAAGATCTCCGGTTAAAATGCTTTGCTCATATTTTAATTCACTTCCTTGTTCCGTTGACATTTTTGGCGACTTGTTTAACAAATTTAAATGTGAATTATATAGGTATTATCAATTTTAAGTATATACATAATCGAGAATACTAATACGAATCAAATTTATTGTTTAGATGTATAATTTGTATTTGTATTTATATGTAACTATTTAGAAAAATTCTTGTCTTTCTTGTGACAATTTATTGTTAAATATGTTAAAATCGACCTGTAATTGGGATATAATATCCTGTTGGTTGAGATTAATAAATAAATAAAATAAATAAATAAATTTAAGCCGTGTAGCAAAAATGCACGGCAATGAAAACGATCAGTGCTTTGTTGCTATTTCTCTATTTACCTCTCCCTAAGAGAGGTATTGGATTCATGCTAAAAATCGCATATCCAGATTTTAGTAAACAAATACATTGCTGTCTATCAAATATCAAGTCGTAACCATGGATATGACAAAACCAATGTTTCGCGTTAAAAATACTCACGGTATACCTTCAGAAATACCGCCAATTTAGTCAATGAATTGGAAGAATCTCGAACATTAAGAAGAGTAGGAGGAAACTTGTTCATAGAATGAATTGAAAAATAAAGAATAGATGTAGGTACCTAAGTAGAATTTTTTGTGTGTACCAGAAATGTTAAATATAATACTTATATAGCCTAGTAATAAAATGGCGAGAGGTACTGTGCTGGCCACAACAGATTTTTATCCTTACTAAGCTAGTAGTACCTTACATATTCCAATTAAAGATTTCTATAAAACAATAGTACTCCTATATGACTTATTATTGCCCAGTTTACGTTTTCCTCATATTTTTCCAATATCCCAAATCTTCCCACCATTCCCAAATATCCATCCCCTCTTTCCCCTCACATTTCCCATCAGGTGTTATGCTACACATTCCACAATCCAACCTCAGCCTCTCTATGCTGTGTTGTGCTGATCTCGGCTGTGCTCCAGCCCAGCTTCACGCGGTTCACACGGTGCGGTGGGCGCGGGGGCAGAGCGGCGAGGGGGCGGGGCCGGTGCAGGTGTGCGCCAGACTCGCGGGCGCCAACTCTGCCGCCTCGGCCGCCTTCGACAGAGGTGGGTGGAATGAGACAGCACTGATACTGAATTGTTCGGAGGAAATAAATATACAAGTGAGTCAATGGTTTCACCAAACGATTGACTAATGACGAATATGTATATTCAACAATGCAGAAAGTATTGAAATAGAGAAGATCATTTTATATAGTTCCCAAGATAGAAAAAAAAAATCTGTTGTGGCCAGCACAAGACCTTCCGTCAGTTCCATGGATTTTGTACAAACCCATACCAAAAGGTCCTTGGAACAGATTCTATATAATATCATGTAAAAACACATACTATTTTTTACAAATTCCATACCCAAAGTTCATTTGAAAAGGTTCTATAAATCCAATAAAATTATAACATAAACTACACTAAGTAATGTCCTTCCATCTTCTCTTTGGCCTTTCTCTGCGTATCACTTGCGAGCAACACTATGACATACCAATTTTAGATCCTATACTTTTTTTGTCCATATTTGGTTTTGCACTTGCAACTGACATCTGTCAATTAAATTTTTTTGAATAATTAGGTCAGCTGTTTCCATGATAAACAGCAAAGCTGACTAATTTTTGAAAATTAATTTCTTTATAATGCTTTAAATTTACATCTATTGAATATGAAGGAAAATGTATAATCAAACTGTACAGAGAAGAGTATTTTCTTTAATATATATATAATAACAAAATGGCAAAAAATAATATTTAACTGCGTTTTTTCAAGAAAAACTGTTAAAAACTTCAAATAAGGGTACTTCCGGTGGATCAATTATAACCAAAATCTAATCAGCTCTTCATATGGATGTAAAGAAGAGGAATACGAAAGAATTATAATTTTTAGAATTGTAGTATTGGAGTTATTGTCGGAGAAAAATTTGTCACACACGGACACACACACGGACACACACACGGACACACACACACACACACATACAGACATCATCTTAAAAATAGTAAATTCGTATTCTAGGGGCCCTAAAACGTGCTTATTCATTAAAAACTCACCAACGAATTTTTTGACCAAAGACAATACCTTCCTTTTACGGAAGGTAAAAATCTGTTGTGGCCAGCACAAGACCTTCCGATAATTCGATGTATTTCGTACAAATCCCATACCAAAAGATCCCTGGAACAGATTCTATATAATATGTACAATCGAACACGAACACACACTATTTTTTACAAATTCCATACCAAAAGTTCATTTGAAAATGTTCTACAAATCCAATAAAATTATAACATAAACACACACTAAGTAATATGCACTTGACACTTTCTTCATTTCTTCTTCAGTTTTCCCCTATTTTATTAGGTGTCGCTGTTTCCTCTTCTCTTCCACTCATTCCTGTCCAACGTATCTTCTTCACACAGTCCTTTCTTTCTCAAGTCTTCTGCGATACAGTCTTTCCATCTTCTCTTTGGCCTTTCTCTGCATGTCACTTGCGAGGAACACTATGACATACCAATTTTAGATCTTATATTTTCTATATTTGGTTTTGCATTTGCAAATGACATCTGTCAATTAAAATTTTTTGAATATACCTATCAGCTGTTTACATGATAAATAGCAAAGCAGACTAATTTTTGAAAATTAATTTCTTTATAACGCTTTAAATCTACATCTATTGAATACGAAGGAAAATGTATAATCAAATCGTATAGAGAGGAGTATTTTCTTTAATATGTATAATAACAAAAAGTCAAAAAACAATATTTAACTCCGTTTTTTTAAGAAAAACTGTTATAAACTTCAAATAAAGGTACTTCCGGTGGATTAATTATAACCAAAATCTAATCAACTCTTCATATGGTTGTACAGAAGACGAATACGAAAGAATTATAATTTTTAGAATTGTAGTATTGGAGTTATCGTCGGAGAAAAATTTGTCACACACGGACACACACACGGACACACACACATACATACATACATACATACATACATATATACATACATACATACATACATACATACATACATACAGACATCATCTTAAAAATGGTATATTCGTATTGTATAGACCCTAAAACGTGCTTATTCATTAAAAACTCACCACCGAATTTTTTGGCCAAAGACAATACCTTCCTTACCTAAAGGTGACGGAAGGTAAAAACAGATTTTTACGAATATTAAGTAGCTTCTTCACCTTCGTTCCATAACGACGCTTCAAACTTCAAAGCTTTGATTCCTGGAAAAAAATTCTTCCTGCTGTTCCTCTAATTAGTTATATACATGTTCCGTTTAATTATGGAAAAGAATGTCGTTCAAATAAATGACCCTCACACACAGAAAAAAAAATCTTTTGTGGCCAGCACAAGACCTCTAGCCATTTCCATATTAGGCTATATAAGTATTGTACCTACATATTCAACATTTCTGGTATACACAAAAACACATATCTTCTTTATATATTTTTTAATTCATTCTATTTCTGAAAGGTATATATACATATATATATATATATATATATATATATATATATATATATATATATATATATATATATTTAATATATATAATATAATTAATAATAAAATAAATATTAAATGTACTTCCCAGAAAAAATCCTCAGTAATGTCTCTGGTGTTTTGACACTGACATTTATTTGTCAATTACAAACATTTTAATTTTTCCACTTGGGTACGAGATTCATTACAGAAAATTATTTTACATATTTATATTTCTATATCTCTAACTCTATAGAAGATATAATAAAAATTTTAAATATATCGGATAGAGATTTTTATATTCTTTCATATTTGTAATAACATAAATTTTCAAAAATTAATATTTAGAATTTTTTGTTAAGTAACTAATATCTCCGGTTGTCCAATTGTTACCAAAATTTAATCAGCTCTTCTCAATAATGTCATCATCAATCAATTGAGGAAACCGCTGTTAAACATATATTAAATGTTATAGTACTTGAAAAATCGTGGTTCCCACATCCATACACACACACACACACACACACACACACACACACACATCATCGTAAAAATGTTATAATCGGATTCTAGGAACCTTAAAACGTGCTTATCCACTAAAACAACTTAGTATAATTTACAAATCCTACTTTAACATTTTAACAAATATTTGTAAAAAATCATTAATTTAAATATGCAAATGGTAACATTAATTACTTATTTTATTTAATTTTACTATGTATTTATATTAAGTTCAATACTTATTACAATATAAATGTAGTCATTTCATCTAATTTTGTATTTAATTTTACTATAATTTATTACAAATTTAGAAAATTTAGCTGAATCAACTTAGATAATTTAAAGAAACATATTAGTAGACTGAAAAATAAGGAATTTAATTAGTTAATTTAACTACAATTTAGATAGCGTTTTTTTTTCTAGCTCTTTTAGAAAATCCTGAACATTTTGCACAGAAAATCATATTTAGCGATGAGTTAGTTTTTGCAAATAATAACTAAAAAGTCTATAAACTTAATGTGGACTTCTTGAGTGTAATCTTAAATTACTTTCGATTTTTTTTATAAACAAATATACGAGTACATATTTTGATGATTTTTCCATTTTAAAATTTCTGTTATTTTATTATTAATTTTATTATTAATAACCCATCAATTTTTTTCTTGTTTCTAACAACACAGTATTTTTGTGGAATTACATAGGTATTTACAAAATATAATTCTATCAATAGATACACGGCAATTAAATACTCGTTTGAAAAATAATTTGAATATGAATACTATTAAATACTCATTTACATATTTATAACTATTGAAGTTGAAAAAACTTATGTACATATGTAAATTTCAATACTGTCTATATCGAGTATTAAATAAACATTCATATTATAATATTACTGTAATCAGCAAAATACCAGTTTGTGTTGAGAGTTCAAAGTTATTTCATTTTATTACTTCGAAGTTATAAACAGCAATATGAAAATCGAAAATTGCATATTTCACTGTTCTCACGCTTATAATATTATTCTACAAACCGCAACATTTGAAATTACGTTCTATACCTATTATGTTTGAATGTTTGTAACTTTCGATATTAAACTTTCCACAAAGTAATATATCAATTTCAAATACTTATTATAGCAATTTTATTACTAATTTGTACCGATTTCACAGAAAAATATAAAAAAAAATCAATAAATACAAATACGAGATTTAGTACATATTACAATAAAATAGAGAATTAGTACAGAGTACATGTACAGTACAGTACAGTAAGATTTAGAAAAAAATATTTGCATATAACAAAAATATGTTGTGGCCAGCACAAGACCTCTCGACATTTCCATATTAGGCTATATAAGTATTGTATTGCACTTCGCTTTCGAACCGTCGTTTCATAACAAAAAAATTACAGAACTTTACTCAAATATTGTTTTTTATTGTATTTAACGTGTCTTCTGCACACATATAATTCTAATTATATCTATTTTTCATTGTATGAGGAAGTTTCTAAATGTCAGAGATTCTTTCAATTCATTAACTAGATTGGCGGTATTTCTGATGGGTATATGCATTTTACCATAATTTTACCTATAATTTCAAATATTTAATTAATAAAACAATAAGAAAGATTAAATATACTTCCCAGAAAAAGCTATCAGAATGTCACTAAAACTGTTGATATTTGACAATGATATGTGTCGTTTACAAACTATGTTATAAACATTGGAATTTGTCAATTGGTTTCCTTAGTGCCTTAGCCTCTGCGATTAGTTTACTCTATAAATTATAGTGTATCTCTAAATCTATACAAGATATAATAAAAAATTTAAGTGTATTAGATGGAGAATTTTATGTTCTTCAATATTTAATAAAAAAAAACTCCCAAAAAATTATATTTAGAAGAATTTTTCTAAGAAACTGCTACTTTCGGTTGTTCAATTGTTACCAAAATCTAATCAGCTCTTCCCAGGATTGTCAGATTGAGGAAACTGCAGTTAAATATTTTTTAAGTCTTATAGTTTTTGAAGAATCGTGTCTACAACATCTAGACATACATATACACACACACATATATATATATATATATATATATATATATATATATATATATATATACATCCACACACACACACAGACATCATTTTAAAAATGTTATAATCGGATTCTGGGGACCTTAAATCGTGCTTATTCAATAAAATCTGGATATGCGAATTTTAGCATGAATCCAATATCTCTCTTAGCGAGAGGTAGAAAATTAACACATTATAATAATTACAGAGTACTACAGTGCAGTCGGATTTAGAGATTAGAGAAAAATATTTACATATAAGAAAAAATTAACACATTAAACACAGAGTACTACTACTGCAGTGTAGTCAGATTTAAAAAAAAAAATATTTACATTTATAATTATTTCGTTTATCTGTACAGGGTGTAAATCGAAAAGTGAGACATAGGCCTTTAATATCGGAATTCAGTGTTCTTTGACCTTAACAGGCGTCACCTCACGAGCTCTGAAAGCTCTATAGAAAAGAGCACCATAGGAGTATACTTTTGTTGAACAATATTCCAAGATAAATGCAACTGATGAGCTCTAACAAGAGCGAAACGCGTCTATGGTTACAAGCTGAGCATGGCCGGTGACTGATGATGGCCGAAAAGTTGATTCAGACGCTGAAATCTTGTGAAACATGGCGTTTTCTTAATATTTTATTAAATATATTTTATTAAATATTGTTTCACCTAGAGTTCGCTATTGTACTATTATTATTTCAATAGCTGTCAGTGCTTTTTGGCGATTCTTCGATAGATGGCTCTACATGTGGGTACATTTCTGTCTTAAGTCAACTATCTTTTATGAGATGTTTATATCTTTCGCCATGCTCAGTTTGGAATTGTCTCTGCAAAGAGACGGCAGTTATACCATACTGATGAGCTCCACCAAGAGCGAAACGCGTCTATGGTTACTAACTGAGCATGGCCGGTGTCTGATGATGGCCGAAAGGTTGATTCAGACGCTGAAATCTTGCGAAACATTGGGAGTGTTTTCTTAATATTTTATTAAATATAATATTTTTTTAATAAATGCAACACTGTCAACATTGTAACATACTCCTAGTCCAATAAATATAATCTTTTTACACATGATACATAAATAACTTAAGACTTTTATTGATTATTGAGCGTCATCTAAATTTATTCATAACTATTGTGCATAAGAGTGTACCATAAAGTACCTTTCACTGAGAGTACTTATGCTTTTATAATTTATAATTTGTCTTAGAAAACCACTTCATTATTCAATTTATGTAATAAATATGTTCAAATCCTCATAAATTAACTTAGGTACAGTATTAAAATGAAGACATAAATCTATTGAAAATCCTTTCTACTCATCATTATGATTGTCACCATGTCTAATTGCATTTGAGTGATTACCTTCAATATCAACTATCCACGTCTTTGCATTCCATTTCCATTCAAAAAACAAAACAAATCGCAAAACATTCGAACATCGCGTCAAAGAACTAACCAGCATCAAGGAAGCGATCGAGTTATGATCTGGCAAAAAGTGAACAGTCGACGGTCGCAAAAACAAATGACGCGGTGGCGAGCAGAACAGTTGAACACCTGCGAGGAATGCTGAGGTGATGTGATTTTCATGTTGTCTCTCGATGTTCAATTGTTGGTCTAATGGACAGTAATGGCGCATCGTGAGAGACTACTTGATTGAGATTTCTGATTGAAGAGATCGAAGTAGGTTTATGCTGGGAAAAAACATTTGATTGCTGAATTGAGCTAACTAGATTTTGATGTTTGTTTTTTATACTAATGTAGAGTTGGACAGATACATTAAATTTTAATTTCATATATTAAGATAATAACCTTTATATGCTATCTACAAATCAATTTGCATAAATCTTTAAAAACCTTTAACTTTTCAATTAAACATATGAAATTTTTGGTCTGTCCCAAATCGGAGTTGGCTTGAAAATTATTTCTAATTTTCAAATAACATCTCCTGTAGTACATCTCACAGCATTACGGAAACATGATAGATGACAAAATTAATCTAACAAATTCTAACTGACATTTATTTGAATAAGGTGTTACATGTTAAATAACTACATTGTCGAAATTTTACTTAAGTGCTACAACAAATATTTTTGGGGAAGCTTCTCCTTCAAAAGCCACTATATAAAAATGAGCTAAAGAATTTTGCCTGGGCAATAATAATGACTTTCGCAATGGTCGAAGAGGAACTACTTTATAAGTCCAAATCTGAAAAATTTCAGCAAATTTGGAGCTTTCCGTAACAATTGTTTTTTGGATCATTCATGAGAAATTTTTTATGACACAGGTCAGTGCAATATGGGTGCCCTGAGTTATCTGTTCTCAGCTGGCATTTCCAAGGCTGAAATGAAAAATTGCGATGAAGAAAATTTTTGGATGATAATGAGGCGAAGGATGTAATTTTAAGTTATTCTGCATATAAAAGTTTGGATGTTTTTTTTAAGGACATATTAGCCCTATTCTGAAACTCGGTGGTTAATTTTTAACAACTGGTCAAAAAAATTATCCAATAGATATTGATTTGACAACTATAAATCCAATTTTTTTGTTATATATCAACATACTTGATTGGTTAATTTTTTTAACTAGTTGTTAAAAATTAACCTCTGAGTTACAGAATATATCCGTATGTCAGTTCGAAAACAATAAAAAAAGGGATAAGAGAAAGAGCTCAGCTGACTCACTTAACTCTTTAATAACATTCTTCTTTCGCCTTGTCCACAATCATCATAGCATTCATACATAAGAACCGATTTTCGGTAGCAAATAACCGCATCCGGACCACAATAACAGTTACACAAAAATCATCTTTCGCCACACATTCCTGTACAAACGTACTTCGTTCACCTCGTCTACATAAAAGTTCAGCTGTCTCTCCATTCTCATAAAACATTCTTACTAACCATACATCTTCATACCACAATAATTACGAAACAATCATCCTTCGCCACACATTCCTATCCAGGCACACTTCTTTCGCCTCAGCCACATTCATAATCCTATTCATACATGCTCTTCTCTTTCCACTCGGAAACTTACGCTCCTTCAAAACACTACCAATCACATCCATCCACTTACACACTGGACGGCCACGCAATCGAACACCCTCAACTTTACCAACATATATGCGTTTTACAAGTTGTTCACTCATCATTCTCTCCACATGACCAAACCATCTCAACTGACTCACTCCAACAAAATGTTTTATTAACTTTTTGCCCTCCTGAAGTGTAATGGGAACTTTACATTTGTATACACAGCAAGTGTAACCTACATTTTACGCTTACTGTGTTGTAACTTGTCTAACTATGCGGTAAAATAATCAAAATACACTGGACGTTTATGGGCATTTAGAAAAGAAATCATCTTTACTATAATAAAGTTCATGTAAAAAACTACTACCTACATAAGTTATTTTTTTACTTTAACATTTCCTATATTTAAAAATTAATTTATATAAACCAAAGCACGGCAGCGACATCTGTCATTATTATAAAAATCCGCCGTTACCGACATAGTCACCGATCGATATTGTCAAATACGCGAGGCGAAAATTGCTGAAATGTCAAATATCGACACCTACCTATTATTTATTACGAAGAAAACATGAGCAAATAAATATATTATCAGTCATAAACAACTTCTATTATTACAAATATTTTTTTTCGTTAGAAGAAGTACTCTAATGAAGGTAAGTAAAATCAAATTTGGAAATTGACTTAACCCCAGTATTTTAAACTAACCCTTTTCAGAAGTATAACCTATCTCATTAAAAAAAGTGATTTTCATTACCGTCGGCCAAAAAATTTGATACAATTCTCGTGCGTGAAGTATTTTACAGCGATCCAGCTAATAAGGCACTCGCCTTAAGGGCTCGTGAATTAAACAAAGCTGTCGCGCTGTAAAATACAACTTACACGCACTCGAATGTAAATAACTATTCCGTCACCTATAGGTGAGAAAGAAGTTACATACTGTCTTTGGTCCAAAAATTCGGAGGTGAGTTTTTAATGAATAAGCACGTTTTAGGGTCCCTAGAATACTATTGTAATAGGTTTACAATGATGTCTGTACTTAATAATCATGGAAACTGCTGATATATATTCAAATCATTCTAATTGACAGATGTTATAGTATTTATTTTCGTGTTATAATTTTAATGGATATAAAATCTTTTCCAATGAACTTTCGATATGGAATTTGTAAAAATAGTAGGTATATGTTCGCGTTACAATTTTACTGGATTTATAGAATATTTTCCAAGGAACTTTCGGTATGGAATTTGTACAAAATATATAGAATTGACGGAAGGTAATGGTGCTGGCCACATCAATTTTTTTAAATAAAATAAAATAAAATAAATAAATATATCATCACGGCATATTACCCATTTTTGAGTGTGCCAGTATCTACAACACATGTAGACATCGGTAATGATGACGATATATTTTACCGTGTGGGCGCTTACCAGGCGTCACCTCACGGGCACTCATAGCTGGCGTGGAGAGTGCACCACAGGGGTCACTTCTGTGCCATTTAAAATTGGAAATATTTGGCGTCTGTCGGGATCGAACCCGGTTCCCCCAGGTTAAAATGGAACTATATTTCATCTCTATGTACCTGAAATAATTCGATTGATATAAGAGTTATAGTATGATTTTGTTTTACCCTTAAAATCTTAGATTTTGCATAATTTTCCATGAAATTTCTTACTTTCCCAATGGTGGCTTTCGAAATCCGGACAATTTGTATATAAAAATTGCTTCATGATTGATTTGTTGCTGTTGGCCACATGAAATGTATTTCTTAAAAATATAGAATAAATTTAAATCGTGTGAGATATTTCGCAACGAACTTTTCTATAGGTGGTGTCAGTGCATATTTTCTTATTAATAATTCAGCGATACTGTCTTCCGCAACTGCGACAGTTGGCAGATCCAGAAAAGCTTTCATTTCGAAACGCGATACGCGAAACACGAAACGGTCGCTTGTCGCTGCGCTGCACACGACTTTTGATTTTTGAACTTTACATTCGCAGTCGCGGTCGCCGCTGAAGTTGAAGTTGAGTTGTAGGCCTTTCACTCCAGCACCAGTCCACCTACAAGCGCACTCGCACTCGTTTCATACCATATAAACATCTGAATGTCGATAGACGATCGCTTAACACCTGCGTACTCTCCAAAGCTATAGCACGGCTTGCTAGATCGAGATATGAGTCGGGAAATAGAAATGGCATTTCAATGAGGACGAAATACACAGTAAGAATCAAGACATAAACATGCTCAGATTCTCAGGAGATATTCAGCCGTTTAAATTGTTTCTAGGTACATGATACATCATTTTTTAAATTTAGTTTACTCTTTTTCTCGTTCTTGCAGCATGGAGGAATTCCTTATGCTTTATGACAAATTTTATTTTTAGCAGATTGTTAATATGCAGGGCCTGTAAAACAAAGACTAGTATGCACATAATAGTTCATTCCGAAAAAAAAAATCTAGCCAGCACAAGAGCTCTCGCCATTTCCATATTAGGCTATACAGTATGTCCCCGGATTGAGTTTACAAGAGGATAAAAAATTTTATTTTTGATTTTACAAAAAAATGCCAAGGGAAGAAAAATTTTTGCTTGAATTAAAACGCATGTTTAAGTTATTAAAACTTTTAATTGATGTAAGGTTCTTTTATTAAAACGTTTTTTCGTAATTTGTCCTCCTAATAATACAGTTATTACATTGAATCTAACATGATTTTAGTTAGCTTTGAAATATTGACAAATGATTATTAATTCTAATTTCAGATAAATAAGAGTTAATTGAATAAACTACAAGAATTTTGATTTTCGCCGTTTTTTTTTTTCTGAAATTAGAATTAATAATCATTTGTCAATATTTCAAAGCTAACTAAAATCATGTTAGATTCAATGTAATAACTGTATTATTAGGAGGTCAAAATACGAAAAAACGTTATAATAAAAGAACCTTACATTAATTAAAAGTTTTAATAACTGAAACATGCGTTTTAATTCAATCAAAAATTTTTCTTCCCTTTGCATTTTTTCGTAAAATCAAAAATAAAAAATTTTTTCCTCTTGTAAACTCAATCCGGGGACATACTGTATAAGTATTGTATTGCACTTCGCTATCAAACCGTCGTTTTATAACAAAAAATTACAGAACTTTATCCAAATATTATTTTTATTGTATTTAACATGACTTCCGCACACATATAATTCTAATTATATCTATTTATTATTGTATGAGGAAGTTCCTAAATGTCAGAGATTCTTCCAATGCATTAGCAAGATTGGCGGTATTTCGTATGGATATATGAATTTTACCTACAATTTTAAATATTTAATTAATAAAACAATAAGAAAGATTAAATGTACTTCCCAGAAAAAGCTATCAAAATGTCACTAAAACTGTTGATTTTTGACACTGACTGGTGCCTTAGCCTCTGCGATTAGATTGTTCTATATATTACAGTGTCTTTATCTCTAAATCTATACAAGATATAATAAAAATTTTAAATGTATCAGATGTAGAATTTTATGTTCTTCAATAATAATATTAACAGAAATTTTCAAAAAATAATATTTAGAAGATTTTTTTAAAGAAACTAGTACTTGTCCAATTGTTACCAAAATCTAATCAGTTCTTCCCAGGAATGTCGGATTGAGGAACCTGCAGTTAAATATTTTTTAAGTCTTATAGTATTTGAGAAACCGTGGTTCCAACATCCACACATACACACACACACACACACACACACACACACACACACACACACACACACAGACATCATTTTAAAAATGTTTTAATTCGGATTATAGGGACCTTAAAACGTGCTTGTCCACTAAAATATGGATTTGCGAATTTTAGCATGATTCCAATACCTCTCTTAGCTTAGAAGTACAAAAAAATCTGTTGTAGCCAGCACAAATACTCTCGCCATTTCCATATTAGACTACATAAGTACATATTGTATTTAACATTTCTGATACCTATATAATTTTAATTACGTCTATTATACATAAATTTTTATATTTAATTTATTCTATAAATAAATTTCCTCCTTCTCTTCTGTTCGAAATTCTTCAAATTCATTGACGAGATTGGCGGTATTTCTGATGTGTATATGTGATATATGTATCTGTAATTTTAAATAAGAAATATTAAATGTCAGGATAATGTGAAAGGTTTAAAAAACCATCAAAGTCTTGTTTACACTGTTCTAATTTATTTAATGCTAACAGTTTCAGTTATTTAGTAATATATTATAATATTAAATCTACGAACATCCCAAATGTAATGTAATGTCTCTGGATTTATTATACTAACATTTTTATGTCAATTACAAACATTTTCATCTTTCAACTCTTTACCATGGAGTTGTTTGGGCTGTGAGATAGACAATAAAAATATTAAATGTCTCGGAAATAGAATTTTATAATCTTTAATCTTTGTAATAATATAAATTCCCAAAAAATAATATTTAGAAGTTTTTTTTTAAAAACTACTACTTTCGGTTGGCCAATTAAAAAAACCTTTTCAGCTCTTGCCATTAATGTCAGATTAAGGAATTCATAGTTAAATTAGTCTGTAGTTTTATAGAATTTGAGAAACCGTCCCTCCAACATCCACACACACACACACACACACACACACACACACACACACACACACACACACACATATATCCACACACACATCATTGCAAAAATGTTAAAATCGGATTCTGGTGACCTCAAAACGTGCATATTCACTAAAATCTGAATATGCTATTTTTAGCATGAATCCAATACCTCTCTTAGCGAGAGGTATAAATCTGTATTTTGATATTTATAATCTACATACAAATGATTTAAACAGCCCAAATTTCTGTTACAAAACTTTTTAAGTAAAAACTAATGGAACAAATTGCCTGCAATTTTAAATAACTTTAACGCGCTTGTGATATTTGTTTTTATTTTATATAATTTTAGAAAAGTTATTAATTAACTTTTTATATTAACTTTTACTCTGTAAAAGTAATTAGCTTAAGTATGTAATTATGTTATGACAATGTTAAATAATTACATTAATTTATTCTAGATAATAGCAATATTTACTTATCTATTAATATTTATAATTTATTCATTCCTCAAGCACAAAAATTAATCATAATTTAAAAGATACTTTCTTTAGTCGATAATAAATGATTTGAATAAAATATATACGAAATTATAAGCGCAAATATGTAATGATACAAAAAAATAACCGTTTAGAAAGTAAGTGGTACATGTGTATCTAAAAAACATTTAAATATCACGATAAAAAATAGAGAAGCACGAATAGATAAACTAATATACCACAGAGTCCTAATAAATCACCATTTTAGAAGTATCATTTTTCATTTTTTTCTCCATTAGTAGATTTACAAGTAAAACATGTGTACTGTCCAAAGAAATATATTTTTTTTTCAAATTATTATTCTCTTTTTACTTCTCGCTAAGAGTGGTATTGGAGTCATGCTAAAAATCACATATCCAGATTTTAGTGAATAAGCACGATTTAAAGTCCCTATATGCGTGTATGTATGTGTGTATGTATTTGTGGATGTTGGAGGGACGATTACTCAAAAACTATAAGACATAAGACCAGTTTAACTATGAATTCCTCAATCTGACATTCGTGGGAAGAGTTGAAAAAGTTTGGTAACAATTGGACAACCGGAAGTAGTAGTTTCTAAAAAAAATCTTCTAAATATTATTTTTTGAAAATTTTGAATATTACGAATATTGAAGAACATAAAATTCTACATCTGATACATTCAAAATTTTTATTATATCTTCTATAAATTTAGATATAAAGACGCTATAATATATAGAATGACGGGATGTAATAAGACGAGTTGGCTAAAATCCACTAAGGAAACCAGTTGACAAATTCAAATGTTTATAACATAATTTGTAAATGACAAATGTCAGTGTCAAAAATCAAAAGTTTTAGTTACATTTCGAAAGCTTTTCTGGGAAGCACATTTAATCTTTCATATTGTTTTATTAATTAAATATTTAATATTATAGGTAACATGCATATATCCATTAGATATACCGTCAATCTTGTTAATGAATTGGAAGAATCTCTGACATTTAGGAACTGACTCATAAAATGAAAAATGATATAATTAGAATTGTATGTGTGCAGAAGACATGTTAAATACAATAAAAAACAATATTTGGGTAAAGTTTTGATTTTTTTGTTATAAAACGACGATTCGATAGCGAAGTACAATACAATACTTAACATTAAATGGAAAGGGCGAGAGGTCCTGTGCTGGTCATAACAAATTTTTTCTTCGGTTTTCGTATATTTCAGCGCCAATCTGTCCCATATTTATAACCCACCCATCTTAACTTGGCATTCATTTACCCTCATCTCTATTTACAGGTAAACCATTTAAACCATAAATCTATAAACCGCACACCATTCCATTACCCATTATCTCCTCTACGTAAGGTATCCATTACACTTAGAAAATCTTTAGCTTATAACGCTTGCAATCATCATCCACCTATTTAAGGGACCTGTCTGACTCTGACCGTTAGGTGTAGGTGACCGTCTGAGCCTCAGCTTCAGACTCGGAGACAGGTAGGCCAGTCTGGGCCCCAGTGGGGCGTCGGCGCCACCACCCGTAGAGACAGCCAAGCGGAGAATGAGAAGGTAAGGATTTTGTAGCCATATAGTCGCTATAGATATAGCGACAAAACGGCAAGAAGGGTAAAGATATGATTGTGTGAAAAGAGTGGGTGGGATTTTAAAGTGGTTAAGTGGAAATTGTAAAGAGGGTGACTTTGCAGAAAATGGATTATTTATGAAGCAAAATATGACAAGATGTATCGAAATATAATCAGAAATATTGACTCTGTCAGGTCAAGCAATAAAACTATAAATATCGTAATTATGACAAAGCGGCATATCGCTTACCATTTGCTTTACAATACTGGATACAAAACAGACCACTATTTACGCAGCTCTTTTGGAATGAAGGCATGCATCACCTGATACGTTTTAAGGTCACTAGAATCAGATTTTAACATTTTTACAATGATGTCTGTGTATATGGATGTGTACGTGTGTATGCGAGTGTATGTATAGTCTGGATGATTTATCTTGGCAAGCTTTAGGAATGCAGGTCGATTCACAATTCCTACGATGCGGTAAGTTAAATATATACTTTTTCTTAAATACCGCACTGCGGAGTCCCGTGGCCGCGTGCCTGAGTGATGATCGCGAACCCGGGGGAACCGGATTCGATCCCGACAGACGCCAAATATTTCCAATTTTAAATGGCACAAATCTCCACACCAGCTATGAGTGCCCGTGAGGTGACGCCTGGTAAGCGCCCACACGGTAAAATATATCGCCATCATTACCGATGCCTACATGTGTTGTAGATACCCAGAAATGGGTAATATGCCGTGATGATATATTTATTTATTTATTTATTTATTTATTTATTCAAGACTACGATTTAAACACAAATTACAAGTAATATCGTCCAGACTATTGATTTTGGAGGGACGGTTTCTCTGCGAATACCAAATTAACTACGTACTCCTTAATATGACATTAATGGGAAGAGCTGAAAAGGTTCTGGTAGCAATTAAACAACCGTAAGAAGTAGTTTCTTAAAAAAAAATTCTAAACATTTTTTTTTTTTTTTGATATTTATGTTATTACAAATATTAAAGGATATAAAATTATCTATCCTATATATTGAACATTTGTGTTATATCTTCTATAGATTTAGAGATAGAGAATTATAAATATATAAAATAATCCTTTGTAATGGATCTCACAGCCCAAATACCAATTGAAAAATTAAAATACTTGTAATTGACAGAAAAATATTAGTGTTAAAAATCCAGATACATTACTGAAAGCTTTTTCTGGGAAGTACATTTAATATTTCTTATTTTAAGTTAGAGATACATATATGCAGTGCACGCAGACTTACAAGTTTTGGGAATAAAAATACTGGAAAGAAAGAGCACAAGACAGAATACAGTGGAAGAATATTACAAATAGAAGCCATGGGCCTACACAGCCTTATTATTATTATTATTAATATTATATATATATATATATATATATATATATATATATATACGCATCAGAATTGCAGCCAATCTTCAATGAATTTGAAGAATCCCGAACATTTAGAAGAATAGGAGGAAACTTATTTATAGAATGAATTAAAAAGTATAAAAATATATTAATAGTAGATGCAATTAGAATTTTTTTGTATGGACCAGAAACGATAAATACAATATGTACCTACTTATACAGGGTGTTAAAATTAAAATTATGAGGGCATATAGTACAGACCAAAATGAGTAAAAACAACATGGGTTCGATCTTCAATAGTTTCCGAGATATAAGGCAGTGAAAAATGAGTTTTTTCGGGGTTTACCTCTACTATCTCGTAAACTGTAAGAGTTGCGATTTTGATTAAATAATATTTTTTTGTTTACCTTTCAAAGGTCACCTTAGATGTGTTTTTGTTTTTCAAAAAAAATCAACAATGTTGTGGCGCCCTTGGCCAATATTTAGTTTTGAAATACTATTAGAAAGTCAAAAAAATGTTTCATTTAAAATTTTATTGTTTTTTATGGTCTATTTACTGACATAGACAAAATCTTGTTCATTCACTTTCTTTGTCTGCTTTTCTAATACAAAATGGTTTCTTTCTCAAAAACAGTTGAAGATCGGACCAATATTGATTAAGCTTTTTTACTTATTTTGGTCAGTACTATATGCCCTCATAATTTGTGGCACTTATTTTTTAACACCCTGTATAGCCCAATATGGACATAGCGAGAGGTCTTGTGCTGGTCACAACAGATTTTTTATATAGGTACATTTCGAATTAATCTTGCACCATTTAAATACAAATTTTTTTTAGAACAAAACTCCTTCACAAATCATTCTCATAATCACTACAGTTCCTTCTTTCTTATTCATGTTCCATTCTTACACATGTAACTCCCATTTATCCACCAGCAATCCAGTACTAACCATGCCAGCTGTTGTCCCTCCTAGCTCCAGTAATGTAGCTTCCTACCCCTCCGTGATTAAACGCGCGCGGCTCTAATGAATCGCCAGCGTTGGCGTCGCGGCCTAATCAGATTGCGCGTGACGTGGTGCGTGAGCTGAGCGTGATGCCAGGGCCATCCGTCACGATCTCGATGAAGATACTCGAGGGACTGGGGAAAATTCAGGAGGGATGAGATAGCGATGGAATGGAATGGATAGGAAATGGAACTTGTATTTTAGATGAAGATTAAAGTTATATATTGTAATAGACTTGTTATTGTGATATTTGGGTGTTGTATGATGAAAAGAGTCAAGTAAGGATAAGTGTGGTTGCATCACGGATGAAAATTTTGTTACTCCTCGTTTGCATGAAAGAAAAATATTCTAGATAACTTTTATATGGTTTTTTACGTAGAATAATGTGATGGAATTAGACTTTTCGAAAACTTGGTAAATTTCGACACATAGCACATTCTTTTGTTTTAAACATGAATTATTAATTTATAACATATATAAACATATTTTAAGAATTTTGTTCATTTCTCATAATAAGCAAGATATGAGGTAGTTTTAAAATACACAAAAACTACTTTCTACTATGTCCAGTAGTAATTATTACTATTTGTCTCAAAAAATTATGCTCTATCATTAATATTACCCGAACTACACTAATAAAACTAAAGAAGACGCAAAAGGGATGCCCTAAATGCAACCAGTACTACATTTATGTAAGAAGAAAAACTGCTCAGGTCAATAACCCGAAGTTTGATCAAATAATTTACCTATTATAATTGATATACCCATTTTTGAATTATTGCCCCAAAAGTCAATATAGGTACCCCACATTTAGATAAAAACCTCAAAATTTTCAAAAATCTAATTTTTATGTATCTAAATACTTCTTAATGCGCTGATTCCAAATTTTGAAACCGCAGGTCGATATCTCTTTTCGTTCTCGAGATATTTAGATTCAAAGTTTTGCTCAAAACCGCCCATTTTTGGGTAGTAACCCAAAAATGGGTCGAGATATGAATTTGGCGACAACACCATTCGATTCTACGGGCAAAATTACATAAATACACCAATTTTCAGAATTTTTGAACACCGCATACAATCTCTAAAGCAACATAACTGAAAATGGCCAAAAATCGCAAAAATCTAAGGTGTACCCCTTACGATTTTTTCAGATTTTGGCCATTTTCATGGGTTTTCAAGCTTTTATTCATAAAAATTGAACCGGTTGGACAAAAAATATGAAAATTGCTAAACTTATGTATTTTTGTCCGTAGAATCGAATGGTGTTGTCGTCAAAGTCATATCTCGACCCATTTTTGGGTTATTACCCAAAAATGAGCAGTTTTGAGCAAAAATTTGAATCTAAATATCTCGAGAACGAAAAGAGATATCGACCTGCGGTTTCAAAATTTGGAATCAGCGCATTAAGAAGTATTTAGATACATAAAAATTAGATTTTTAAAAATTTTGAAGTTTTTATCTAAATGTGGGGTACCTATATTGACTTTTGGGGCAATAATTCAAAAATGGGTAGAGATATATACTTGGTAGTAATATTATTTGATTGTAAAGAGAATGTTGCGTAAGTGTACGCATTTTTAGAGTATTTGAACAACTGTGTGAATTTTTACAAATAAAAGTATTGAAATAAAAATGGATAAATGCTATAAAAAGTTCCTTGGAAAAGATTCTATATATCCAATAAAATTCAAACACGAACACATACTATTTTTTACAAATTCCATACCAAAAGTATCTTTGAAAAGATTCTATAAATCCAATAAAATTATAACATGAACACATACTATTTTTTTTCCAAATTCCATACCAAAAGTTCCTTTGAAAAGTCCAATAAAATTATAACATGGACATATTGAATATAAAGGAAAATGTATAATCAAACCGTATAGAGAAGAGCATTTTCTTTAATATTTATAAAACATAAAATGTCAAAAAATAATATTTGTTTTTGTTAAGAAAAACTGTAAAAAACTTGAAATAAGGGTAATTCCGGTGGACGAATTATAACTAAAATTTAATCTGGTCTTCATATGGATGTAAAGAAGAGGAATACGAAAGAATTATAATTTTTAGAATTGTAGTATTGAAGTTATCGTCGGAGAAAAATTTGTCACACACGGACACACACACACACACACACACACACACACACACACACATACATACATACATACAGACAGACATCATCTTAAAAATAGTAAATTCTTATTCTAGGGACCATCAAACGTGCTTATTCATTAAAAACTCACCAACGAATTTTTTGACCAAAGACAATACTTTCCTTACTTAAAGGTCACGGAAAGTAAAAAATACATCATCACGGTTTTTCTATTGAATGTGTTTACCAAACGCCACCTCACAGATTCTCGTCTCAAAGCTGTCATGGAGAAATTAGCACAAAGGTTACTTTCGTACTACTTGCTTGAAAATTAAAAATAATTTTGAAATTTAGAGTATGATGTCGGTGATATTACAATCGGTCATCTAATGCACACAGTCACGCAACTCTATATAAAAACAGAAAAGAAACATTAGTAAATATAAAATTCAACACTATAACATATTCATTATGAATACTAATTCGATTCAGCAGCAGAGCAGAAGCAGAAGCAATCTCTTGTACCTTCTAAAAGCCTCTCAAATTTCCTTTGATTAAGTACATCGACATAAATTTCCCGTGGCATGTCTTTATTAAATTCCATGAATAATTTAGTGGAAGAAACACCATGTATCGGATATTTGTTGGGTGATTCAGAGAGCCTGCATCGCGCTTAATGAAATTCCACGCAGTCGGAATGGCAAATGCAATAAAGGCGCTAGCATGCGCTGTCACAAGGAATACATACGAGGATTCATTAGTTCGCGCACCCTCCGCAGTGCCCGTGGCGCTCAAAGCGGACACGTGTGCAAAGAATGAGGAGTATTTGCGACTAGAAGTGCCTCTTTGTCATCTTGCAATGCAACTGAAGAGGAGAGTGAGTCATTGTTGCTATAGCAATAATGAAGCTTTAGAAGATATTACAATTTTTAATGGAGGGTTACACTTTTGACGTCACACGTCAAAAGTATAACCCTAATAATAATAGCGGTTATTCGCTACCGAAAATCGATTACTTTAATATGTTCTTAAGTATGAATGCAATGATTATTGTGGAATGTTGGTTAAGAGTGAAGTGAGTCAGCTGAGCTCTTACTCTTATTCTCATACTTTTTCATATTGTTACTATTGTTTTCGGGTTTTGTTAACCCACTAAGGGCCAGTTGTACAATACACAGTTAGTATCTACGGTTACGTAACATACAGTTAACCTAACCACTGGTTAAAAAACACAATTAGTTGTACCATTTCTACTTTTCTAAAGGTTACCTAGCAGTCTGTCAATTAACACTGGATCAGTTTTTCCAAATTATACTATATAAAACAAAACATAAATTTTATTTTATTTTAATTTTGACATATACGTCAGTTTTCATAAAAATTAAAATTACAAAATGTCAATAATTAAGCGTAATAGAATACCTAATTTTACGCAAGATAATTGTTGAAAATTAATGGATTTTGTCTCCCAGTATAAAGATATAATAGAGAATAAAAAAAAAACTGATGAGATCACAACACAAGATAAGGTAAATAAATTATTATATAAAGTGCATGTAGTATTGTTGGTTATTGGATTAAAGAAATAAGCAGGAATGCAGTCAATGTATAAAATTTGATTTAATCAAAAGCCAATGTTTCGCTTCCTGCTGAATATTTTAAAATATTTTTTTAACGAGTGTAACAAATTATTTAAAAATAGTAATCTTTTGCCATGAAGGAGCTTCCTTAGGAAACGAAACGTCGGTTTTTGACTAAATAAAATTTTATACATTGACTGAATTTCTGCTTATTTCTTTTATGCAATAACCAAGAATACTTCAGGCACTTTATATAATAATTTATTTACCTTATTTTGTGTTGTGATCGCATCAGTTCCTACTTCTTAAAAACATATTTTCTAATAATTCATCTTCAGAAGCAGATTCCACTACCAAACGTCGCCGAAAAGCCATTACAAATAGTTAAACAAACGTCAAATGTCATGCGTTAACACTTTGTTAAATCATTAACCCCTCATTTCATCAAAACTTAAAAATATTCTGGTTAAGAGCCATGGTTACGCTTAACCCGTTATTGTACAACACATTTTTTGACTAACCAGCTGTTATTTACTAACCCTTGCCGTAACCCTTGATTGTACAACTGGCCCTAAGTGGGATACACATGATTTTATGTATGTATGTATGTAGGTGTAGGTACGTCACATTCAAGAAAGACAGCGTTGATGTAAAAGTTGAGATGGAAATAATGCAAACAAACCATCGCCATTTTTAAAGTTCTGTCTTCTGTCACTTGTGTTTTGATATTTGACTTCTACATAATTCATTGTCTTCGCAAATTCGTCCTACAATAACCCAATATTACAATTCCAAAAATTATTATTCTTTTGTATTCCTCTTCTTTACATCCATATGAAGAACTGATTAGATTTTGGTTTTAATTAGTGAACCGGAAGTTCCCTTATTTGAAGTTTTTTACAGTTTTTCTTGAAAAAACGCAGTTAAATATCATTTTTTGACATTTTGTGTGATTATCAATATGAACGAATATCTGATTGTCTATACGGTTTGATTATACATTTGTCTTCATGTTCAATAGATAATTAAAGAATTATAAAGAGATTAACTTTCATAAATGAGCCAGCTTTGCTATAATTATGGAAACAGCTGATATATTCAAATAATTCTAATTGGCAGACGTCAGTGTCAAATGCAATTTACATAGTGTGTGTTCGTATTATAATTTTTCTGTATTTATATGCAAAATACTGTGGTCCATGTTGAAGAAAAACATCGGACCTTGCAACATGGCTAGAAGACATGATTAAAAAAAAAATACTTATAACAATAAATACCATTGTAATTATTGTAATGTATTTTGTTTACAACATAGATGATGATTTTCTCAAAACAATTGTGGTATAGGTGAGTCAGTGACCTGCGACCCGCCCACTGCACGTCAGTGTCTGGCGTTGATTACCGGCGCAAATATGGACTTTCCAGTCAAACTGGTCAGCTAATCAAGCGCGCTTTTTGCTATCAAGCACTGGACAAAAGACAATTGATGCTCAATATTCACCATCCACACAACTAAATAGTAGCTCCTAGTTATAACCACTTAATAAATAATATAAAATTATTTGGGATCTAGGTGATTTCATTCGGCTTTATTATCATACCATGACTTTATGTATAAGCGTACATTTTTATATTTTTATTGTGTGACTTTGTTAAATATGTTTAACCGTAAAAATATTGTTCATTTTGGATAAAAAAAAACTTATAAAACCCTAATTATTGACAATACAAATACAACTCCGAATGGCACACTAATGACATCCATTGGTTTGTATGACAACGCTTTTTAGAACAACAAAAATAAATTATACTCGTACTATACCAAAATCATTCAAGCAGCCAATGCAATTGAATAAAAGTAACTAGATGTGTGACGTCATGTACTGCTACGTTTGCAGAGGTTTTAGAATCTTTATGAAAAGAGTTATACAGATTGCAATTTATATTATCGACATGTTCATGAACTGTCACATCTACAAAATAAATACTATATTTTCGTGACTGTCCATTTCTATTTAAATTATTTTATAATACTAACCTTATTTATACTTATGTATGCCATATAACGGCAATAAATAAAAGTGAGCCGAATTTCAAAGAAATATACCAAATTCTTCTGATTGATTAGAAGTGCTATCTTTGACAGATTCACAGATTTTGTGTTTGCGTTAACGGTCACGTTGTGTCGTTGCATTGCGTTTAACATTACTTTATTATAAATAGACCTTTACAACGCACAAAAATATTTCAAACACGATACAAATATTTTTCAAATAATAACTTTCACAGTATGAACATACAAATTATCAATGTTGCCAACTATAGCAACAATTAAACGAATAATATGACGTTGATGTACATTATTTATATATTATTCATGTCATTGATAAGTAATGAACTCTACTATTCATCTTAATAATAATTATATAAGGCTATACACTTTTTGACGCTTAAAAATAATTGAAATTTTATTTCATTTTTCACTATTTTAATGCATTAAGGTTTTTACACTAAGTGATGACGTGCATTGGCTGCTTGAATGATTTGGGTATAGGTATTTGATTCAATTTGATGCTTGAGAGTAAATGTTAATATTGTATTTCATAAAATAAAAGCTAAAAAGCTATTCTTTGTCAGCAAATTTGACGTTTTGTACAAATTATAGCAATGAATATGATTTGTTTAATTAGTGCGCGTCAACTTCAAGGCATAGTGTGCTCCTACAAAACCCTAAAATCTAATTCCTAAAATCCTAAATAATCACTAGATTTAGGGCATATAAATTTAGGATTTAGATATTAGTGTGATAAACGTACAACATCGGACATAGCCTGAGGCGAATTTTGTCAATTACTGTACTGAAATATTGTAAACATATGACATAGTATTTTTTGCTACAAATTTATAAATGTAGGGGTCCCGTGGCCTCGTGCCTGAGTGTCTGATCGCGAACCTGGGGGTACCAGGTTCGATCCCGATCGACGCCAAATATTTCCAATTTTAAATGGCACAAAAGTGACTCATGTGGTGCACTCTACACACCAGCTATGAGTGCCCGTGAGGTGACGCCTGGTAAGCGCCCACACGGTAAAATATATCGTCATCATTACCGATGTCTACATGTGTTGTAGATACTGGCACACCCAAAAATGGGTAATATGCCGTGATGATATATTTATTTATTTTATTTATATTAAAATTACGATTTACTTTTATACGCATAATTTTTATTAGTCAAACAAACCGTATAACGAAAGCAACTTGGTACGGCACTGCGCTGTCAGCATTCCAGGTTGGTTTGCAATTACTAGTTGCTCTGCTCATTGCAGCCTCTTTAATCTAACAGTTTTATTTCATATAACACCGAAGTAAGTGCATGCCCATATTTGTCATTATGATTGGCGCGCATTTCATACTGTAGCACTGCACTGCGCTGCTGAAGAATGCAACAAATAATTAATTTCTCATTTTGCCTCAACTCACATCTCCACTCCACGCAGCTGGTTGGCAAATTTCAGATTAATTAGCAAGTGCACAATTTCTTGTAAATTAAATTAGATGAATATATCTTTATCAAGGGAATGTGATACCTTACGGTAGTTTTAAATTGTTCCGGTCATTAGCAATGGATTTATTACTAATAACGAGGGAAATATCTCATTTGAAGATATGCCAATAAAATAACTAAATTTGACGTGGGTAGTAAAACTACTTCCGCTCTTATATTACTTTTTTCTGGGAATCATTTCCGTAAATCTTATTTGAAGCATATGGAGCAGGAATATTATATTTTCCTGACGATTTTATTTATAATGTTCAGGAAATTAAAAAATGTTGACTGGTTACGGCAAGGCTAATAACAAAAATAGTAGCGTAGCGTGGCGGGGGCAAAGGGGCCGCCCGCCCCGGGCGCATTGCTAGGGGCGGCAAATTCCTTATCGTTGAATTAATATTAAGAAGACTACTATCGGGGAAATAATTATAGTCAGTTCGAGTTTAAGTAAAGTTTCACTTCCGATTGATCGTTTGTAAACAAAATCTACTTTGTTGTTCCAATAAATAGAAAAGTTTGTAATACAAAATTTTGGATTATATTTTATTATATTTTTCCTGAAAAATCTGTTAGAGCTTCAAATTAAGTACTACATCCGGTTTATCATATATAGTCAAAATCTAATATGTTGTTTCAAATTATATAAGAGTATTAAATACCAACTTTGCGAACTTTTGGATCATTAATATATTTTAAGAAAAAATCGTCACACACATATTATTGTCAAAATCATCACCAACTTCCTTATGCTCTAAAACGCAATCTGTGTAAATTCTTCGCCGTACATTATTCATTTCGTAAATATGTAGTTGCAAATTATTATTTGACACTTTGAAATCACGTTCTTATTGAGAGCTGTTTGATATATAATGCTGCAAACATCAAACTTGAATCGAATTATCCTGTATATCTAATATTTATGTATGAAGGAAAATATATTATTTTTACAAACCTTAATTTCATTAAAATCATATTTAAACTACTAAATTCTTCTTAACACGGTTTCATTATTAATTTTAATGAAAATTGCTGCGTGACAGTGACATTTGTTTAAATATGTCAAATTTGTTATTAAAGTATTGTTTTTGTTTGACGCAGAGGCAAAGTGATGTACAAAAATAAATTATTTTATAATATAATATAAAGTTATTTCAAGTTATTTACTAAATGCTATTATCGTAGAATTGAAGATTGTGCCATTATACTCAATTTGTATTGGTAAAAGTTGCTAAAAAATTATATTCAATGAATTTTTTACAAGAAAAACTGTTAAAAGCTTGTATAAATGATACTTCCGGTTATCCGATATACACTCAAAACTAATGAGCTCTTCCCACATTAGCATAGAATGGATATACAAAATTTCAAATGTTTCTGATTGATAGTATTTGAGTAATCGTGTCCACATGATCCACACACACAGACACACACACACACACACACACAAACACACACACACACACACACACAGACACACACACACACACACACACACACACACACACACACACATACATACCTACAGACATCATTGTAAAAATGTTAAAATTGGATTCTAGGGACATCAAAACGTGCTTATTCACAAAAATCTCTATATCCGATTTTTAGCACGATCCCTATACCTCCCTTACCTAGGGTAGCGGGAGGTAAAAAATTTAAAATATGAAACTCGCTCATTTATGGACTATATATTTTGCGTAACTATACTAAATTTCATATTTTTAAATTAAATAATATAAAAATAATGACAATATTGCAAAATAAACCGCATTTTTAGCGCGAATGAAGAAATGCTCAATATCATTGGTGTCTAATATCAATGTCTGAATGAAAAAAAATATATATTACTTTGTAACCATAGGCTTTGGAATAATTTAAATGTTATTATTTTATTTGTTTTCAATAATTACAAAAGTAAAAGTGTTAGCTCTCAGCTTTTATTAATAAGAATTTAAATTTGCCATGTTGATTCAAAATGCAGTTTTTATATAAAATATTAGTAAATTTTTATTTAAAAATGATTGATCTAACACTTTTACTTTTTTAATTGTTATAAACAAACACAGAGCTCATGGTTACAAGATATTAAAATTTAATTTTTTCCATTCATATTGGTATTAGAAATCAATGAAGTTCAGAAATTCTTCATACGCGCTAAAAATAGAGGTCATTTTTCATACATACACCTTCACATCCCTTGAAAAAACTTTCAATTATAAGGCATTTGACCTTGAATGAGAAAAAAATTTCATGATTTTATTTTCTTTTTATGTTTCTAAGAATTTTAAATTTTGTAAAAAGAGAGGGGGCGGAAAATTTGACATCTGCCCCGGGCGACAAAATCCTACGCTGCGCCACTGGCTAGTAACTGAAAAATAACTATTTATCTACGCTACGGTAATATTATTACCATACAGACATGTCAACAACAGTCTACAAAATGAAAATAAAATGAAATGAAAATGAAAGTATAATGCTCTCTATTAATACATACAGATAATGTTTGTCTATCGCTCTTTACACGGTTTACTTTATTCTAAAATAATAAACATGAGAAATAAACTACATACTGAATATTTGTGATATTGACATACATATGTATGTCAACGATACGAATTTATGTAGTGTTTATAATAATAAAATTCGTTAGTTAAAATCTAAATAGGAAATAGCTAAAAACATACATGTGTGAAATTTTTTCGCGGACCGGCGGTTGAGAAATGCTGATCTACGATCTAAGGCAATATAGTTATATTATTAAATAAAATTACTAACACATTATTGCTGGATTGGCAGTGGCACATCTATGGGGAGGGTAAAAGGAGTAATTACCCCACCCCCGTAAAGAAATTGAAAATGTTTGGTTTTTTATAACTGTCACTTATTATTATTACAGACGATCGCCAAGTTTCTATCCCAGATTTGTCTGTCAAATGGGCAAATGTAATGATAGACCGAAAGACACTTGCCTGAGAATTATATTAAAAAAAGCTATGATATGCAAGGTAAAATGAATCATAATAAAGCAATCCAAACTAGTAACTTTTATCTAGACGATGAAAAAGTATATTCTCACTTCTCACACAAATACAATGCAAGTCCGATTTTTAATCGCATTTCCTTGGTCAATCAACTGTTCATCACAACGAACAAAACTGAATAAGGAATTGATTAACGTTTCTGCATCCGGGCATATATGTAACTATTAACATATCTAGGATTAACGAGCCCGGATTTCAAACTAACATCCGCGGCAGTTATGATATCATAATAATCCTAAGTACATATGTTAATAGCTACACTCCAAGAAATTCTGTTTAAAATAAATACTAAAATAGGTTTACATAGGTCCACACTAAGTTGTGTAAATTTAACCATTTACAAATTTGATATAAAAGTTCACGTTGAAGTGGTTCAAAACTGAATACGAAAATTTCGTAACATAGCACCAACTAATGAATTTTAACTATGTAAAATGATGTGGTTACAAGATATATATCGTCGGTATCTTGGTAAAAGTGATCAAGTCCAAAATTTATACTTTTGAGTTATAGGCGTTTTAAAGTTTCAAGTCTTACCCGTAATTCATTGTATTATTTTTATTATTATTAGTACAAAATTTTTATGCTAAACAGACAATTGTACATTATTTTCAAAGTATTTTTGTAAAATTTTATTTCGTTAGGAAGTAGGATAAAACAAAAGGACTTATCATCCACGGACTTGGTCATAGGGCACATTTTTGTAGGGACGTCAGAAGATCAATATTTGGACATGGGCAGTTTTTTCTAGCTAAATATATGTCTTCTCTAGCAGATAGTCGTAATAACTCATTTTACAAAAATAAAATGGACTTGGTCACTTTTACCAAGAAACCGACGATATATGTATGAGTGAATGTATGTATTATAAATAAATAAAAACAATATGTTCAAAGATCTCATTTATAGAACGCATTTTACATAGATTAAATGATGACTTACCAGGTAATGAGCAATCTTCATACCTGAAGCCTTCGTTTAGAAAACACATTTACACAAATTTTTGTATTTCACTTTAAATGTTAGTGTGTACATTATCATTTAATTCACAAAACAAAGAAATATACATCCGAACAGGTCCAAATATCACAAACAACTAACAACTGTGCGATTTTTAACTTGTTTCTGTAGGACCACGACACCACTGATCAGAGTGTAGAATAAAATTTCTTTAAATTATTACTATTAATATTGGAAAATTTTTATAAATTATTTAACACTACAACTTTTACTATATTTTATTATGCACAATTAACAAATTTTACAAAATTTAGTATTGTGTTTTACACTAATATATTTCACCACTTACCAAATCGGTATTTACACAGATAAAATTGTAGTGTATAGGTATTCTATATAATTTTATTGAATAATATAACAATATTGCTCTAGAGATCCTAAATTAGCAATTCTCAACCGCCGGTCCGTGATAAAATTTCACACCAATACATTCGTTTTTAGCTATACAGAATGTCTCTAAAATATGGGGATCTGAGGCTAAAATAAGATGATTTAACTAAACTTACAATATTCTGCTTCAAAGTTCTTTGAAAAAACATTAATTTTGTTTATAATAATGGAACACTTTATTCGATTTGAATGAAATTTGGTATGGTACTCTATGTGGGTATGTCATCTTTTAAGATGATATTTGTTATTATTAATGAACCACTAGTATATGAAACTTGGATGTTCCGACATTGATTAGACAGTAACTTCTTAATGGCCACGCCCAAAACGTAAAATTATTATTATATTTTTTCTGAAAGAAACTTTCAATAGTAAACTTTTCTCTCTTTGTTTAATTTGTGATACCTGTTATGGTTCACACAGAAAAAAAATAAAACCTGAGTGACTGCACCGTGAAATTTTTAAAATAAATTTTATCTAGCAGTCAGTCCAAATGCCAAATATCTAATGACAGCAACGAGTTGCCAATCTTCTCAACGTGGTTAGAAAAAAGCTAACATAATTTAATCGTCTTATTATAATAATGGCAGTAAAATACTATTATAGGCCTAAAAAACGGATGTTACTAGTTTTAAAATATTGCGAAGGAAATATTTATCAATCCATAAACAATTGTTACTGACATTAAAAATTAGTTGTTGCGTTGTTGGACATTTGGATAGACTGCTAGATTAAATTTATTTTATACATTTAACGGTGCAGTCACTCAAGTTTTATTTTTTTCTGTGTGAACCGTACCAGATATCACAAATTAAACAGAGAGAGAAAAGTTTACTATAGAATGTGTCTTTCTGAAAAAAAAAAATAATAATTTTACGTTATCGACATAGCCATTAAAAATTTACGGTCTAATCAATGTTGGGACACCCAAGTTCATACACTAGTGGTTCACCAATAATAACAAGTATCATCTTAAAAGATGATTTATACCCATACAAAGTGCCATACCAAATTTCATCCAAATCGAATTAAGTGTTCTGTTATTATAAACTAAATTGATTTTTTTTCGAAGAACTTTGAGACAGAATACTGGCTAAACGGTACACTTTACGGTAAAGGTAAGTTTAGTTAAATCGTCTTATTTTAGCCTCAGAAATCTGTGGTTAAGCCATGTCCCCCTATTTTAGAGACAGAGATACCTGTATTTTCTATTATTGTTTAGATGTTATCAGCTATAATATCCCGAGAACATTGATAATTACGAAATAATTTTATGACAGATACCGAAAGCGCGTTGCTTGGTAACAGCCCGACACTGAAGGCGGAGGTGGTGTTACCTAAAAGCAACATGCTTGAGGAAGTGTGATAAAATTATAAGTATTTATCAATGATCGAGGGGTATTCGGTGAGAAAATGTTTTGCAGTTTTAACATTATTTGCCTAAAATTTGTATTTGACAGAATTTTTGTGTCTAATCTAGCCCATTAGATGTCATTAGTAGCTATGAACGTGAATGTGGCTATGAATATGTTCTGTGTGAAGTGTGCAATGAGAATGAGACCTCTTTGAGTGAGGACAAAGAGAAGAAGATAAGACACAAAAGTTCATAAATATTCTCCACATTTAGTTTTTTATTTAATGCAGTATTTTTTGATGTGTTTTCTTCTATAATTTTGTTGATTAAATCATCATTTTCATTGACAGCGTGAAAATGACATTTTCAAATTAAAACAATTAATCTTTAATTATATGTCAAAATGTGTTTGTTACTTAGCAACTTAGTGACTTAAGTGATAATTGTCTTAGGATAATTATCAGTGTAAGTTTGTTTTGATTGGTTACTTTCGCACACGTGGTCAGCAATAAAGGGATTCAATTGGACAATGTTTTAACCAAAAAATTTTCTAAAGAATTTTACTATTATAAAAACTAAATTAGTTTCGCTTCAGAAATAACCTATATTATACTAATAATACGAAATAACGTGCCGAACTTAAACTACGTGTTGATTCCCAACCTGTCACCTGTATTTACAAACCCCTAAAAATAAAAATAAAAAACATTTCCACTCTTCATTCAACCATCATATCAATGGACGAGCGATCCTTCCAGCAATTTTTTACCTTGAATCCATTCTTTCACAACAATTCTTCCATAAACCCTAAGAAGAAATCCAACAAACAACCAAACAAGACGTTGGCATTCCTCGTACTACCGAGAAGCGAATTATGTTGCAGGTGCCAGGTGCGGTGGCTTTAGAGTTAGATAGAAAAGAGAATTAGACGTGAAGATGTAGAAGGAAAGGTCTTTTAAGGCGGCGAAGAGAAGGATTAGCACCAGCGGTAAACGATCAAAGTGCCACCGATACACTAGAGTGAAAAAGAAAGGGTAAAGAGAAAAATGTTGTGGGTATTATCTGATTTGGGATTGGATAATGGTTGGTTCAATGAAAATATTTTTAAAGTTAAATTAACGCTATTTATAATATTAGGTTTCGTGTTTAATATGTTGCAAATATACTTATGTATTTTACTTTTTTTAATCGTATTTTGTAATAAACAATATATGGAAGAAAAATTTACACCAAAACTAAATACAATTTATTGTAGCAAATTATAATGAATTTTTACGTTCCGTCAACTTTAGATAAGGAAAGTATTGTCTTCGGTCAAAAAATTCGGTGGTGAGGTCCCTAAAATACAATTTTACTTATTTTATGATGTATATATATATATACAGTGTGTCCCATTTAGAGGTGCCACCATTGGGATCTCGAGAACTGTAAGAGATACGATGCCGGTTAAATGAAACTTGTTGTGCGCCTTTGGGAGGCCATCTCAGATGTGCTTTTGTTTTTCCAAAAATTCTCATAAGGCACTAGATAAAGACGAAAAGCTGAATATTGTTGATTTTTCTTTTTCAAATAACTTCTAATCTATCAGTATTTGAGAAAAACATTTCAAATATAAAAGATAGATATTTTTATTAGCTAACCAGTGACGTACGAAATAAATTTTTATATCCGTAAATTTTCGAGATATAACACAAACTTATATTTTTTTAAATGGAACCCATATCTGATTTCAGTATCAAAAAAAATCATTTTTTTTTTCTCTTTTCAATGATGTAAGAGTTATTATATTTTATATTTGTTTTGCTCCTAAAATTTAATTTTTCTCTTTATTTTCCTGAACTTTCTTATTATTTCCCAAAAAAAACATTATTATTTTTATTAATTATATTGTATTTGATCGAAATAATTTGTTTTATGCCTTTATTACTTAATATTTTTATTCTAGACTCATAATTACAAATTAAACTATAATGTGCCAAGGGCGACCAGATACAAAATATTATAAAAATTTGTTTAATACGAGTTTTGAGCAAAATTTTCTAACGAAATAAATTATTTAAATAGAAGGAGTATTTCTAAATAGAAATCTACCAATATTTTCAAAATAATTATAAATTTAATAAAAAATAAGGAAAAAAGAATAATTTTGAAGGCAAAACAAATATAAAACATAATAACCCTTACATCGCTGAAAAGAGAAAAAAATAATGACTTTTTTGAGACTAAAATCAGATATAGGTTCCATTTAAAAAAATATAAGTTTGTGTTATATCTCGAAAATTTACGGATATAAAAATTTATTTCGTACGCCACTGGTTAGTTAATAAAAATATCTATCTTTTGTATTTGAAACGTTTTTCTCAATTATTAATAGTTTAGAAGTTATTTGAAAACGAAGAAAATCAACAATATTCAGTTTTTCGTCATTATCTAGTGCCCTATGAGAATTTTTAGAGAAACAAAAGCACATCTGAGATGGCCTCCCAAAGGCACACAAAAAGTTCTATTTAACCGATATCGTATCTCTTATAGTTCTCGAGATCCCAATGGTGGCACCTCTAAATGGGACACACTGTATATATATATGTATGCAGGTGTGTGTGTGTGACAAAAATTATGGCTTGTCAAATAAATTTGTTCTCACCACAGAAAATAAATAAATACATTTTTACCTTCCGTCAACTTTAGGTAAGGAAGGCATTGTCTGGTCAAAAAATTCAGTGTTACGATTTTACTAGTTTTACGATCTTGTCTATATCAATATATGTACGTCTGTCCTAGTGTGTTTGACACAAATTTCTCCGACGATAACTTCAACACAACAATTTTAAAAATTACAATTATTTCGTATTTTACTCTTCATTACATCCATATGAAGAGCTGATTTGATTTTGGTTCCAGTTGAACAACCGGAAGTACCTTTATTTGAAGTTCGTAACCCTTTTTATTGAAAAAACGCAGAGAAATATCATTTTTTGACATTTTAAGTTATTATAAGTATGAAAGAACATTTGCTTGTGTATTTCGGTTTGATTACACATTTTCCTTCATAGTCAACAGATATAGAATTAAATAATTTTAAAGAGATTAACTTTCATAAGTCAGCCAGCTGTGCTATAACCATGGAAACTGGTGATATATTCAAATATTCTAATTGACAGATGTCAGTGCCAAGTGTAATTTACGTAGTATATGTTCGTGTTATAATTTTATTGAATATATAGGAACTTCAAATTTTTAGACGGTATTGTATTTAAATTTTTTTTTTTAATATTGAGTGAATTTTAATACAATTTTTTATGCATCATCAAGAAATTTTGAAATTGAATGTTAATAAGATAAATAAAAAATATATGGGGTCCCGTGGCCGCGTGCCTGAGTGTCTGGTCGCGAACCTGGAGGAACCGGGTTCGATCCCGACAGGCGCCAAATATTTCCAATTTTAAATGGCACAAAAGTGCCCCCTGTGGTGCACTCTCCACACCAGCTATGAGTGCCCGTGAGGTGACGCCTGGTAAGCACCCACACGGTAAAATATATCGTCATCATTACCGACGTCTACATGTGTTGTAGATACTGGCACACTCAGAAATGGGTAATATGCCGTGATGATATATTTATATTTATTTATTTATAAGATAAATAAAATTTAAAAAAAATATTCTATTTAAAATAAAATGATAATGTAATGGTATGCTACTCATTAATACCTAGTACCTACACTCATATATTTGCATTTATATTTGACAGGAAACTGACTCCAGTAACATTTATTTAAATTAAAATTTAACATTCATACTATTTGAAACATAATTTAATCATCACCACATCCTGTTATTGGCACGGGATTACATTTCAAAAAACATATTATAATTACTCTGATTTTTTCATAGTTATATTAATGAGCAAAAACTTTCATTTAAATACCAACATATATGGAGGAATAAGTAAGAAACGTTGGCTTGTGATTTTATTTGTGCATACATAAACAAGAATCTAATTTCTAGCTACCGCGTCGCCGTTCATTGCAGAAGAAATTCAATCTTGGTTGAGTAGCTACCTACAATTTCCTCTCTCATTAGAAATTACAACAGTTTGCACGGTGATTCTAATTGCACTAACATAACATGGAAATTGGAAATAAAATCTTATTGCTGAATACAAGTACCTACAGACCACCGTGCAAAGGCGAGATCTGATTCAAGTGGTGGTCAGTGCTCGTTAAACTTGACGAGGGGTTTTCATTTTGTTTTGTACGGTGTTGATTTAATCATATATAAATTCCCTTAACGCTTAACACTGTTATGGATCATAGGGAGACGTGGTCTACTCTAAAACAATTTTTTCTTTCATACTAAATTTATAATTTATTTTTATTGAACGAGGGACACTCTATAATTATTAGAATAAGAAAATCGTTTTTGTAAATGAATGCCCTATTTTATTTCTGTATTCCTTTACACAGCCGTACTGCATTTTGTTTGGTTATGTAATATACTGACTGTCAAATTGACTTGTGAAGGAAGTAAATGTGTAAGTAACTACAACGCCATTAGTTACTGACTAAATGTAGACAAGTGACATTTCTCAACATTTTATAGTTAGATATTCGGACAGCGAGAGTTTTTTCTACTTTGTCGCGCATGAGCGCAAATGCCTTTGTATATAGACTGTAGAAAAAAATTATTTTTGTGAGTTTTGAAAATTGAATCACACTTCAAAATATAATAAGACCTATTCAGATCTTTTGATTTAATACCAATAGAATAATAGTATACATATTAAAAAACGAATGTCATAGTGGGGAAGTTTAGCGATTTTTTTTATTTTTTTATTCCATGGGAGATAATGTAACATGTTTTATTTTTTTCAAAAATGCCCAGATTTTCCGGAAAAGCCGAGTTTAAGCTGTGATGACGTCGGTAGAGGCTTGGCGCAACGTTATGTCGACTTATACACTGACGCACGCGGTTGCGGTTACCAGTGAAGCACTTTTACGCTTTGTTACGACCTAAGTTCAACTGGTTCGATTTCATCGTTCTGTCTGAGTTTATACATAACTGACTTGTGACGTATTTACAGTGTACCCAAAAAATATTAATTATAAATAAATGGAGCAATAATTTTAATTTCGGCAGTCATTTGTGTTATAACACAGAAAATAGTATGTTATGTATAATTTTTACCATGCTAAACGTCCCCATTGTCATTTTATTTCGTGAGAAATAATCGACAATTATGAAATGAGTTCTTTATATTTTGCTCTTTCTACGCCTTTTTTAAATAAAAAATTTTTGTAGCCAGCACAAGACCTCTCGCCATTTCCATTTTATGTTATATAGGTAATGTATTGCACTTCGCTATCGAACCGTCGTTTTGTAACAAAAAAATTACAGAACTTTACCCAAATATTGTTTTTTATTGTATTGAACATGTCTTCTGCACACATATAATTGTAATTATATCTCTTTTTCATTGTATGAGGAAGTTTCTAAATGTCACAGATTCTTCCAATTCATTAACCAGATTGGCGGTATTTCTGATGGATATATGCATATTACAAATATTTGATTAATAAAACAATAAGAAAGATTAAATGTACTTCCCAGAAAAAGCTATCAAAATGTCATTAAAACTGTTTATTTTTGGCACTGAAATCTGTCATTTACAAATTATGTTATAAACATTTGAATTTGTCAACTGGTTTCCTTAGTGTAGTTTCGTCTACTCGACTTGTTATATCCCGATATTCTATATATTATAGCGTCTTTATTTCTAAATTTATAGAAGATATAATAAAAAAATTTAAATGTATCAAGTATAGAATTTTGTTCTTCAAAGTGAGTAATATTAAAATTTTCAAAAATTAATATTTGGAAGAATTTCTTTTAAAAACTACTACTTCCGGTTGTTCAATTGTTACCAAAACCTTTTCAGCTCTTCCCAGGAATGTCAGATTGAGGAATTCATAGTTTAACAGGTCTTATGTCTTATAGTTTTTGAGGAATCGTCCGTCCAACATCCAGCCATACACACACACACACGCACACACACATCCACGCACGCACGCACACACACACACACACACACACAACATTTTAAAAATGTTAAAATCGGATTGTAATGACCTTGAAACGTGCTTATTCATTAAAATCTGGATATGTGATTTTTAGCATGATTCCAATACCTCTCTTAGCGAGAGGTAAAAATAGTAATGACAAAATTTAGGGAATTTTGTCAGTTGGAGGTATTTATGTGACGTTTGAAAATTCATTTCACAACTCGTAACCTTACTGTAACAACATACGATATTTTCTATTTCTTTCTAACTTTACCACTCCATTTCTTCTCTTCGTTTTATTCTTAGTTTTATATTAAAAATTGTATGAAAATAAAATTCTTAACAATGGTTTGTGTTCGTTTATTTAACGAGATTTGACATTTGATATTTTTGAAATTCTTAGCCACCAACCTTATAAAAATAAATTGTGCTAGTCAGCTAGTCCATTACATCACTCGAATGAGCTATTAACGAATTATTTTGAGTGGTGTAATGGCTTTGTTACAGATGCAAAATAGAAAAAATATATCTATCTCATAAAAATGTCTCTTATCAACTGTTATGATGTTAATTTTATTCAGCACCTAGTTTTTCACCATATAAATTAAAATATTCACAAACGCAATTTTGCGGTGTGAATACTTATCAGCAATTTAAACTCTCGATGTGCCATCTTCCCGCCATCTGGCCATGAAACAATCGCATATGATGAAACAAAGCTCGTATGTTAGCGTCGCGTCCGCGTGCGCAGCTTTCAAGCCCCGGGTTGACAGTTGGCCGCTTAAAGCACCAACCGGCGTCCATATGGATTGTAGTGATGGGCCATGTGCGACTAGTGCATGTGCCATACCGCGAGAGCTCTTTTACAATTTAATATAAAACGACAGACGGCCAATCAGCCACTAATGCCGTTATCGAATGTTATAAACAGAACAGATGAGCATCAAGTGCAATGCGATGGCAATGGGTTTATGGGTAACTAGCTGTTGCCAAACTAAATCAACCTACCTACATTTTTTAAATAGAAGTACAAGAAAATAATATGAGCACTCTGAAGGTACTGTGGCGACGTCCACGTCCATGTACACTCGTGCCACTTAAACACACACAAATAAATAATATATACAAAGTGTAAATAAAATAATAGGGCTATAACATAGAAAAACAGTTTTTAGACGTCAAAAGTTTCTATATTAATTTATTGAAAAAATAATTGGTGCATGTTATAAAGAAAAAAAAATACGAATTTTTTAATACCAAACACCTTACATTTCTGTTTCATATAAAGCCAGAAATAAAATTTAAAAATTTGTACAATTAAGAAAAAATATCATTAGCCATGAAACTGATAGTAACAAAACATTATCATTTTTTACTAACATTATAGGGGACAATTAAAGATTAAAGTTATTAACTTATGAAATAATACAACAAAAAAAAACACAAAATAAAGTAGACACTAAATAAATAAATAAATATATCATCACGGCATATTACCCATTTCTGGGTGTGCCAGTATCTATAACACATGTAGACATCGGTAATGATGACGATATAATTTACTCACGGGCACTCATTGTTGGCGTGGAGAGACCACCACAGGGGTCACTTTTTGTGCCATTTAAAATTGGAAATATTTGGCGTCGATCGGGATCAAACCCGGTTCCCCAGGTTCGCGACCAGACACTCTGGCACAATTATTATTTATTATAATGTAACAAATTAAAGATGATCTACATGTAATAAGAAATAAGTTATAAGACACGAGAAAAACTGCAAAGTACAAGGGGACAATTAAAACCATTTAATTTGTAATTTTTCTTCATGGGACAAAAATATTAATATTTAACAAATAATGTGTATAAAACGTTTATTAATGAGCGTCTCATGTCAATAATTGTTTTGTTTTGTTTTGTTTCTGTCAGATTCACGGCTATTGATATTTTTTCTTAATTGTTCAAATAAAAATTAAAGCGAAAGAAATGCTCATATCGTGTTATTCCATGAACGTTGTCAAATAATAATTATTACAGTAACTTTGTGCTTCTAACTCATTTGTGTACGCTTATGATCCTAATGGATCCGAGTGTAAAATAAGAAAGGAACTGAAACGAACAGCAATTGCACAGATCAACTACCAATATAAGAAAGGCTGCGTAGCTTTAAAACTTATTTGGGCAACTGTTATATGTTATATTAGGTATGCGCGAAGTAAATTAATTGTATTTCGCGTGGATTTAAACGGAGCGCATACATTAGACCGTGATTTGTGCTAGGATATTTTCCACAGTTCATCTTACGTGTCCCTAGGGTTGCCAACTTTAGAAAATGACAGAAAAGGACATTTTTTTGACAAACTTTTTTTGGATTATATGTAGAATTTAAAATTTATGAGAAAAATGCGCCGCAGGCGATTTATTGAAAATTTTCAAGGTCAAACGTGTTTTAATGCAATGTTAGGTAATACAGTAAAAATTTTGAAAGATGTCCGATCAAGGCCATCTACGAATTATATCTACGAATTAAGATTTTGTGCTGTCAAATTCAGTAGTGTCTTTTACTTAATTGTAAACGACACTACTAAATTTGACAGCATAAAATATTAATTCATAGATGCAATTCGTAGATGGCCTTGATCGGACTTCTTTAAAAAATTTTACTGTATAGAGTTTTTTACAATGACGCAAATTTAACAAATTCTTCTGAAGTTATCGCCAAACACCAAAGCGTACATCTCTACGTCTGCTACCGCCACGGTTTAAAAAAGACTATAAACTAAATATTAGTAGATAAATTTGTACCAATACATCAATAATTCAAAATTTCTATTGTTATATCATTACATTACATAAAATGTGAAATAATTATTTCATTTTCATATTTATAATAATAAGAAAAATATTATTAATAACAAAATTTACGATAAAAGGACAAATCGCGTCCTTTCTTGGTTTAAAAAAGGACAAGGACAAAATATGCTCAAAAAAGGACAGTCCTTTCCAAAAAAGGTCAGTTGGCAACCCTACGTGTCCCGCACTATATAGTTCTCGAGATCCCCATGTTGGCCAAGTTATCCTGAACACCTGTATATACGAATATAAACGAGACACAGTTATACATTTCACGCTTCTTCACACAAATAAATAAACATTATGCAGTTTGTAATTGTCTTACAAAGTAATATTATGGTTAATTCAACATTTATGAGTAAAGTAATATATATATTTATATTCATATTTGAAATGTAATGTTCAAAATTTATTATTCATTGAATTGCAACAACTGTAATTATATTTATATTATTACACTTTATTTTATTGTCTACTTTTTGTAAATTATTTGCATATATATTACAAAATTATCAGTACAAATACAATGTACAGTTTTGTTCATTTTCTGCCTTTTCAATACAACAATTTTTTATGTAAAATATTACATTTCAACTGTGAATAGTCACCACGAGACATCTGCAAGGCGCGCAAAAATAATTTATGATAGTTTTACAATACAATACATATAGTGTTAAATTCCATAAAACAATAAATTACCTTATTAGTTTGTAATATTACTTTTAAATCAAAAAATAATTTATGATAGTTTTACGATACAATACATATAGTGTTAAATTCCATACAACAATAAATTACCGTATAAGTTTGTAATATTACATTTAAATCACAAAGCAAGAAATATTCACATGAAAGAATATAAATTGTATATTTTTCACACGCATATGGCTTTGTCATAAAATGTACAGTTTAAATTTCTTGTAAAAATTACTATTTTATCTACACATATGGAAGATGGCACAATGTAAGAACAAATTTATTTTTTAATTATAAATAGTATTTAATTTTAAAACAATGTACAGGCTGTGTCCGATGTTGCACTTTTATCATCTTAATATCTAAATCCTAAATTTATATGCCCTAAATCTAGTGATTATTTAGGATTTTAGGAAATAGAACTAATTAAACAAATCATATTCATTTCTATAATTTGTACAAAACGTCAAATTTGCTGACAAAGAATAGCTTCTTAGCTTTTATTTAATGAAATACAATATTAACATTTACTCTCAAGCATCAAATTGAATCAAATACGTAGTATAATTTATTTTTGTTGTCATACAAACCAATGGATGTCATTAGTGTGACATTCGGAGTTGTATTTATGTGAAGAAGACCTAAATCCTAAAATCTAAATCTAAAAATGCGACATCGAACACAGCCATAATAAAAAAAAAATACCCTATCGGGTCCAGCATTAAAACTATAAATATCGTAATAGGGCTGTTGCAAGAATTTTTATATGACTTCGAAGCACTAAATTTTAAAATATATTATTCTTTAAAGAGCCTCAAATTTGAAAATATTACTAAATATTAATTAGATATTTTACAATCAAATATTGAAATTCGTGCAATATTTTGAAAAAGTCACGTGATCAGAAACAGAATGTGACGTCAGAGTACATATAGTTTAACATGCGACAAACTGTCGCCTACTTTTATTTATATAAATGACGGTATCTGTTTTCCTATTGGTTAGGAATGACGTGCTGTATGTACCTGACGTCACAGGAGAGGGGGGTTGTTTTTCACGACTGTTTCTGACGCTAATCTTTTTATTTAATTATTAACGAAAATAACAATAAATTATTTTTTTTATTATTACTATAAAAAATACTGCATAGACTTTCATTTAAAATTCTTTTTAAAAATTGTAAACTCATTATGATAAAGCATAATATCGCTCATTATACTCGTACTTGCATTATAACACTGGATGTCAACGGGCTATTATTTGAGCCGCTATGTTGAAATCCTCTTATAGTAAAAAAAAAGTAAAATAATCTTACTGTTCCTTTAATATAAATGCTATTTTTGTTTGAAATAATTTCTTATATTTTACTATGTATATAGAACACTCAGAGCAGATATAGAAGTACCAGGTGATGCATGCCTTCATGCCACAAGAGCGGCGCAAATAATGGCCTATTTTGTATCCAATATTAAAATCAAACAGTAAGCGATATGCCGCTTTGTAATAATGGGGAAGTTTAGCGATTCTTTTTAATTTTTTTATTCCATGGGAAATTATTTGAAAATTGATGTAACATGTTTTACTTTTTTCAAAAATGCCCGGATTTTCCGGAAAAGCCGATTTTAAGCTGTGATGACGTCGGTAGAGGCTTGGCGCAACGTATGTCGACTTATACACTGACGCACGCGGTTGCGGTTACCAGTCACTTGAGACTTTGTTGCGACTTACGTTCAAGTGGTACGATTTCATCGTTCTGTCTGAGTTTGCGCATAACTGACTTGTGACGTACTTAGAGTTTACCCAAAATATATTAATTATAAATAAATGGAGCAATAATTTTAATTTTTAATTTCAATTTCAGCAGTCATTTGTGTTTTGTGAGAAAATAGTATGTTATGTAGAATTTTTACCATGCTAAATTTCCCCATTACGATATTTTATGGTTTTATTGCTGGACCCGACAGACTGATTTTTTCTGACTATAGCTTATGTTTACATTTTTTGCGTCTGTGTTGAGGCCTTGCCTTGGCCTCCTAAAGGCTCTGTACAAGTATTGCGCTTCAGATGATTAGACTGACAGATCAGATAATCGTTTTTAATTCATAGATGCGTGGTCCCCGTCTTGTGTAAGAAGAGTTGTCATTTGCTGCTTCCCGTATTTGCGAGTATGTCAGCTGATGGATCGGGTGAGGAAGTGACATAAGAGAGAATGACTGAGCGGGGGCGATCTCGCGCGTGTGTGGCGTGCACATCTGTCGGACAATCGGCCGGATGGCGTTCAAATGCGACGATTGGGCACATCCTGTCCTGCAATGATGCACACTCACTGTTTTATACTATTTGACTTTATAAAGATTCAGTTTTTTTTTTTTTTTGAGAGTTACTTTGCATTCATTTTTACCTTTCGAGAGGTATTGGAATCATGCTAAAATGGGCTACTTGCGTGGTACTGAAAATCCGATTTTTGTCACTATATACTTAATGTTATATTGAAAAGTTTTCCTTTTGTTTGGTACCTTGGATGATGAATATGTGGAGAGGAAATTGATTTCGCCTTCTCAAGGTTCAATGTAAAACTTAGTTTTTATTTGATATTTGGACGTTTCGAGGGACCCAAGGCCCTCATCATCAGCAGAATTAAAAATTTATTTTAAAATAACAGTTTGCTTAAACATTGACTCAAGGGTCAATTTTAGAGATATGTTTGCATACAAGATTCCCAACTGCTAAAGCCACTTCACCTCCATACTATTTACTTGAGGGATTAAAACTTGATCGTGTCTCCGACCCGAGGACAACCAGTAAGCGAAACTTTTTGGAGCATCGGGGATAACATTTTCAACCTCCATACTTGTTTTTTGAGGGATTAACACTTAATAAATAGATACTTTTAAATTTTTTTTGGTTTGGATCTCACAATCCCATGTTTGTCACTTCGAAATCGGAGACGCAATGGAGCAGGCAAGCCAACGTTAAACTTTTATTATCCTGGATAATTATCCAGGATAATAAAACTACAAACTGTTATTTTAAAATAAATTTTTAATTCTGCTGATGATGAGGGCCTTGGGTCCCTCGAAACGTCCAAATATCAAATAAAAACTAAGTTTTACATTGAACCTTGAGAAGGCGAAATCAATTTCCTCTCCGTTATATTGAAAACATACATAAAAATATAAATTTTATTTTAAAATAATTATTTGTTTTTTACTAAATTAAGAAAGAAAATTTTCTGTGACATCTTTATATTGAACTGGGGGAGGAGAAGCATGTATAAGAATGTTATCAGTAGATGGCATGGCGTGCGAAAAAGTTTTAATTTGAATTTGACATTAGCTCATTTTTCTCTCTCTCTGGTCTCTCAAATACATTAATTACTTAATAAATAAACACATAGGTAGTTACTTGTAATTTAAAATATCGATACCAAAAAGACCTCCAAACTATTATTGAAACGTCAAACAGGTGATCTACATTACCCGCACAAACATACCATTAATATGGGACGGCACCACGCTGTGGCTTTACGACTATTCATTGGTGCGGCGTAATTCTACGTCATACATGGCGGGAATTCAAATAATCAAATTTTATTATTTTTTTTCTGGCTAATTAATAAAAATTTTGTCAAAAGAAAAAATATGGGTAGCAAGTTTTTAACTTCTCTTCAAAAATATTAAATAAAAAAAAGGTGCGCAAGTAGCCCATTCGCATATCCAGATTTTAGTGGATAAGCACGTTTTAAGGTCCCTATAATCCGATTATAACATTTTTACGATGATGTCTATGTGTGTGTTTGTGTGTGTGTGTGTGTGTGTGTATGTATGTGTATGTATGTATGTATGTGTGTGTGTGTGTGTGTGTGTTATGTATAATGTAAATTTACACATATTAGTGTTTAAAAATTAATTAAATTTTGTGTAAGTGCATCTTAAATTTAAAATGTTTTAAGTGTTAATTATTATGAATACAATACACATAATACATAATGTAATTGATTTGTATTCACTAATAACACTTATAAATTTATCACGTTTCGACAGATATCAGAATTTAAAACATTGTTAAATTTAGCAATGAGTTAATTTTTTATAAAACCGGGCATAATACTTTTAATTTTTAATTAATATCCAAAAACTGTCATCCGCGCGCTCTAAAAATTCCACAAATCACTATGTTGTTATAATAATAATATTATAAATAAAATAATCTCTTACCTTTCTTCTTGTTTGTTCTGCACTTCAAGCTTCCGTTTTATTGTATTCAAATACCTATGTTTAAAATAAAATTCATTTTTATTAATATTTGTATAAACAAATACATAATGAAGAAATTTGCGAAACTATTTATATACTTTCAAATAACATTAAAACAAATATTAAAACAAACAAAACAAAAACAATTAATTGCAACCACAACTCCAATAATGTCAAGGACGCAAACATCTGATTGTCATTAATTGTTTTGTTGCCACCTGTAAAAGTAACCAAATTGTTGAACCATAAAATTCAAAGAAACAATTTGAAATTCGCAAATCATTATCTATTGTTCATTGTTTTACTTTTCATTTACTTATTGCAATATACTATTACTAGAATACACCGTTTATATAGCTGACAAGCGTGCATTACACGATGAAGTTTTTTTTTGCCATTTTGCAGGTTAATATCATTCACTTATAAAAACAAATGACATTTGACAGTTACTTGACAGTCAAAACTTATAAAGTAGCAAATGTTCCAGTTTTTCTTTAAAAGTCTTTCGTTAAAAGTCTATTCATTTGTGTCTCTCGCACTTACGTCATTATGTGAGAAAGAAAACTTTTCAAGTTGAAAAGAAAAACTTACTAATTTCCAGAGCATTCTGTCCTCTCTCTTATTAATAAAATATTACAGAACGAAAACTAAAAAGTTTGTATATCACCGGTCGCTATCACTCCTATTGTATTTTCTCGGCTATCTCACTCGGACTCGCCCGTTTCCTAGAAATATACCCATCTAATCTACGTAACAATATGTCTTTACTGACTTGTATCCAGGCGTGTAGTCGAGGGTATACGCGGGTATACGCCGTATACCCTCTGGATTTTTTAGGTGCCCGAGCGTGTACCCTCTGCTTTTGAATATTTGAGACAAAAATTATAAAAATTAAATCAACTAATGAAAATTTTATCCCACAATTAATATAATTTTTTTTTTTAGAAATTATATTGAAATTATCTTTATGTTTATAAAATGTACTTTATTTGATTGGCGTCGCCATCTATTATTGAAATTTTAATTTTGATTTTTGTTATATAGAAGCAGTATACCGTTTTCAGTTTTCGCAAAATGTACGATTCGTAGTAGGCAGGTTTGCGACTTTGATACGTATTTTGAATTTTAGTTGAAAATTTAAAAGATGACATTAACTTCGTATTAAGTCACAATGTATAATAGTCGCGCGCATGTTGTGTTGTTGTGTTTCGATTTTAGACAGTTTATCCAGATATATATATTCTCTTTTGTAAAATGTTCTGTGATCTGGCAATTTATTTTTATACATGAAAGGGAAAAAACATGCAACTTCACATCCCTTGAAAAAATGTAATTTTCAATTATAAGGCATTTGACCTTGAATGAAAAAAAATTCGCATGCGGCGCCATTTTTTTTTAGTTATTGCTCCCCCCTGCGTATTTTTTTCTTCTTAATTATTGACCCCCCCCCCCCCCCCCCCCTGCGTATACCCTATGTTTACAAATATAATTTCAGCGTATACCCTCAGCTAATTTTACGACTACAGCACTGCTTGTATCATAAATAACTATTATTATATTTCTTTAGTTATTTAAAAGGTAAAGATGAGTGTACAAATATAGTTGATTGAAATAGAAATACATACGTGCAAACGAAGAAATCCTATCCATATGTCACATGGGCCATGCAGGATAGGATAAGAGTAAAAGAGAGGATGTGTGCTTAAATAAATCAGTGTGCACACGTGTTAGTTACACGTGCTTGGTGCTTGCAACCCGACAACCCCACGGATAGTTCAAAACACCACGTGCATCGTTCTTTAATAGAACTGTTTTAAATATATTCATACCTTCCTGCTTTCTCTACAAAGTACCTATACTTCTCACTATACGAGTACATACACGCAAATATAACTTTGCATTCAATTCACAACGTATGCACTGAAATAGCTTAAACTATAGCTATTTACGACTTGATGGAAACACTTTTGTTACAAATATAAATTCGCACCCTTTATATTATCCTAAATTTTAAAACCTAAATATTATATTTAACAAAACAGGGATCACTTTTGTGCGATTAAAAGTCTGCACTGGCCGGGATCGACCCAGGTCAACAGATTGGCACCCAGACACGATACACCCACTGACACACCCCGTAATGGGTAATATGCCATGCCATGATGATATATTTATTTCTTTATATTTAACAAAACCTTATAAAATGAAATATAACTTGTAAAAATTATTGGGTGTTATTTAATTTAAATAAAGAAGAAAAAAAACAAGTATTAAGTATAAATGAAATTTACAAGTATTTTTAAGTCAATCTCTATTCCTTTTAGGGAATATAAAATTATTTGAAATAATGGGGAAGTTTAGCATGGTAAAATTTCTACATAACTTACTATTTTCCCACAAATATAACACAAATGACTCCTGAAATTGAAATTAAAAATTAAAATTATTGCTCCATTTATTTATAATTAATATTTTTTGGGTAAACTCTAAGTACGTCACAAGTTAGTTATGCGCAAACTCAGACAGAACGGTGAAATCGAACCATTTGAACGTAGGTCGTAACAACACCTCAGTCTCAAGTTACTGGTAACCGCAACCGCGTGCGTCAGTGTATAGGTCGACATACGTTACGCCAAGCCTCTACCGACGTCATCACAGCTTAAAATCGGCTTCGGAAAATCTGAACATTTTTGAAAAAAATAAAACATGTTACATCATTTTTCAAGTCATTTCCCATGGAATAAAAAAATAAAAAAAGACGCTAAACTTCCCGATTGAAGTTGATTTTTATACCATATGTTCGAAAGGTATTTTTTTTTTTTAATATTGCTTTTGTTATCAAACTTTAATCCAATTATGTATTTTTAGAGAGCCGCAGATGCCCTGCAAATAAGCAAATCAGTTGTGACTTGTGAGCAAGATTTCGGAAAAAGTTGGATGAGGATTTTTATTTTTACCTTTCGCTAAGAGAGATATTGGATTCATGCTAAAAATCGCATATCCAGATTTTAGTGAATAAACACGTTTTAAGGTCACTAAGCCGATTTTAACATTTTTACAATGATGTCTCTGTGCGTGCTGTGCGTGTGTGTGTGTGTGTGTGTGTGTGTGTATGTATGTGTGGATGTTAGAGCGACGGTTTCTCAAATTCTATGTGACTAAAAACGAATTTAACTAAGACATTAATAGGAAGAGCTGAAAAGGTTTTGCGTTTTGGTAACAATTGGACAACCGGAAGTAGTAGTTTCTTTAATAAAATCTATAATATTATTTTTTTGGAAATTTATGTTATTACAAAAAATATTAAAGAATATAAAATTCTCTATTCGATACATTTTCATTATATCTTCTATAGTTTTAGAGATAGAGAATTATAAATAAATAAAATAATCCGTTGTAATGAATTTTACAGCCAAATAACAATATGGAAACCCGTTGAAAAATTAAAATGTTTGTAATTGACAGAAAAATATCAGTGTCAAAAATCCAGATACATTACTAAAGGCTTATTCTGAAAAGTACATTTCATGTATCTTATTTTATTATTAATTACATATTTAAAATTGTAGATACATATATTACATACGCATCAGAAATCTTAAATATGAATACGATTTTTATCTTCCAGTCGACTGCAGATTTATAAACTAAGAACATTACTTAAATTAAATTTAACATATAGTATTTATAAACGCATATATATATCTTTTTTTAATCTGCGACAAAAAAAAGAAGCTCCTCGTATTCCGTTCCATTCATTTAAATCTGTTTCCTTGCATGAAGTCATATCATTGTGTTTCTGCTCAATGAACAGTTTGAATGAGCTCAAAGTAATTGTTAGCATCACGAATTATAATAATAGGCCATACTTTAGGTGCAGTTTCCTTCCGCTGTCTTCATTGTTGGTTGATTACAATAATGAAGCACATTTGTCAATGACTGTCAAGAGACGAGAGCGCAATCCGATTGTTTCAATACTTACAGCGACATCTAGGGAACACTGGATGAACTAAAACAATATACAGTTGGTATCTGTTGTACTATTTAGATGTGGATATAACAATTTCTAAATTATTTCACAAAATTCTAGATTTCTTGTTCTACATGATACAAATGGTAATAGGTATTTTTATAACAAGTACGGAAAATGAATGATTCTGAAACGAATGTAAATTTTTCGAAACAAGAACAGCGAGTTTTGAGATAAATATTTGCGTCACGTTTTCCTCATGTGGTGCAAACAAGGTTTTTTTCTGTCCACAAAAATTTAAAAAAATGTATTCTAAATTTCTGGTATATCATCTACTACTTGAGCTGCTATGCATTGTATTTTTACGCAATCAGAACAATTATAATTTTTCTAATTGGTTATTTCCCGCGTGATTGCCTATTTAATTCTGGAACAAACTATTGCTTACAGAATTTTAAATAAGTATTACATTTTTAATATAATATTTTGTATTTTAAAAAGCAAATACACTTAATTCTTAATTTAAAGATGCCTTGTTAATAATTGATTGGAATTCTGCAGCGATTCTTGAAAATTTAATCTCTATTCTTTGTTCATACTTGTTCTTAGTTTTAAAAAATTAATTAGTTAAGGAGATATTAAAAATGATGGAATACAATAAAAATTTTCTTTAATAACTCCTGAAGTATTTGAAATTCTGCGTCGATTCTTGAAAATTTGAATTTTTCATGAAATTCTATGTCTATATTTGTTTATTAGTTATTAAAACTAATTAGAGAATATGTATATTTTTTAGTTTGCTCAAAATACCAACAGATAGCAATACTAAGATTAATTGGACCTTTTTGAAATGTTCTCCCAATTTTTAAAACATAAATAGCCCAATGATTGAGAAATACAAATATATATATTTTACTCATCACTAAAATGATGTATCACAAACCTATTTTATGAAAGAAATGAAAAGGGAAGTAAAATAAAAACTTGATGTATAGGATTTATTGAATTGTATTGCACAAAAAAGCTTAAATAACATTGAAATAAAGAAACCACATTTTGTCCATTAAATAACAATAAACATGTATATTAATTTAGCTAACAAAAAAGCTGTGAAGCTGTATTTTTTTAAATAAAAGCACCTTAGCTATTTTAAGCGTTAAATAGGAAAAGAATATATAATTAAATTACTATTTTATACTTTGTACGAAATAATAATCATATGTAGTAGTTAACTTACAAAGTTTTCCAAAATAAAACAAAAATAAAAAATATTTTAAAACATAACATTTGTAAAATTACATGTTTATTTTATGCTTTATCGTTTGAAATCATTTTATTTTGGAATTTACTACAAAATGTCTAGTTATAGCAATAGACAAAGAAAATAAATAAACTTAAAAATACTTTTCATCAAATATCTTACACACAGAAACATAATTATTTTACTACAAGGAGAGCTAAAAAATATTACATTTTAAACCTTTATTCTACAAAAAAAAAAAACTTTTAGATCCTTTTTTGTGTTACAATAATGATATTTATTTATTATCGTCACAAAAGTGCACAAAATCGTTATTAAAAGATCAGAAATCGACACTAAAATAACTCATTATACGATGATTTCATCCAAATGCAGTGTTGCCAACCTTATGATAATGTATATATAAAATAATTTGGATACGTGTACGATGTACAATAGTAAATTTGTATGTAAAATGGCAAACAATATATGAAAGAAGGACGAATTAAATAATTCCGGTGAAGAAGTTTGAGATAATACATAATTTTGAGTTTTCCCCAAAAACAGACACATACTAATGTAAATTAACTTAAATCAGAAATTTAACAGCCATAGATTTCGATGAAGATGAGGGTAGTGAACCCCCGAAACGTCCGGCTATAATGGGGTCCTCCAGTCTTATTTTTTTAATATTATAAATGAAAGTTCGTTCAACTTTGAAGCAATTCGTAATATTACAAAGTCATACCTTTTTTTAGTTCAACTGCATTTGATTTTTAGCGAAACCATTGCTATCTTTCTCGCACCAGTTTCTATAGTAGACTGCGCGAGAAAAGTAGCAATAATGTGACGTCACTGTGACATTGAAAACAAATTCAAACATATCGCAATCGTGTGTACATTTTATTATTTTTTGTTATGGTGGAGGTTCCCATTATATAATTTAAAATTATAATTCCAAATTCACTGAAGTCTTTCTCAAAAAAGGCCGTAAGATGTCTTCGAAAAATATGCCAACGAAAAAGGGAAACAAAAGTTTTACAACAACCGTTGTAGAATAAAGGTTTGAAATGTGTTACTTATTTTTTGTTCCCCTGTAGCTTAAGAGTTTTTTGTCAATAAAATAAAACACAACTAAGCAACATTTTTCAGTTTGTACTTTGTCTAACATCCTAAAATCTAACAATAATACTTTTGTAAAATACATGATGAAAAGAAAAATAGAAAACAAAAATAATCTCATATTTGTACATCACTTGTCTGGCAAGAATACGCGAAGTGATGAGCACTTGTCTCTTATCTTAATCTGAGCAGCTTTACACGTTACTCACGATACAAAATTATCAGCTACGGTCCTTTATAGTTAACACATTGAAAACAGTCTTACATATTCATTAACATACTACTGGCGCAGACAAGAGGCTATTTGTTCATATAATACTCGACAGTGTGCGCAAGAAATTGTCATATTTGAAAATTTTCTTCCATTTGTCTGGAATGATAAATCATACGAAAGATACTGAGATTCAAAGTTAGAAAATTGAAATTTATGCATTTGATGCACACAAATTTAAAATCTAAATTGTCATGGCCAAATTTATTATCACAGTATTGAAATTTGGGATTTAGCGACAATATTCGAGAATTGTTTCACGTCAAATCTCAAAGATTAATGACTAGAAATTTGTTTTTGTTGGGAAATTCTGGCAAATCTTGACTGTTTGTTGTTGCGTACTCGCATACAAACACGAAAATCGTACTTTTACTTACTCTTCTCATATATTACTCATTAAATTTTATTTAATTATATTGAATAAAAGAACAGATCCACATTTTTTAAATATAAACACTTGCTATTACCCACATATTATATCACTATTCATTTAAATGATTTTTGCAATAATACCATTTGTTTACAAAGAATAGCATTTGCTAAGTTGAACTAATTATATAATCAAAAATAAAGGTTTCGAACCAGTTAAATAAATAATAGTTACACATATAATATTCCGGTAATATTTATTGGGTTCTTTTTCAATAGCTGCATTTTAAATTTCGTTCAATATTTTGAAACGCGTTGAAATTTAGGCAGATGGTGTTATAAACATATCTACGTATTTAAATTATTACAATATTTTTTTGCAATATTACTATATGTATGTCGTCTGCTATTAAAATAAAAATTAATTACAATATATTATTCTTATTTGAAATTGAAACCATAATACTAATTTTCATTTTCCGCTATATTACTTAAATTTTATTTATATTCAAAATAACAAAGTATTTTTTTTTTTGTAGAACATTTTAAACCTGTTTCGCATTATATTTTTTTTTAAATTTGATATTACACCATTTGCGCTTGAAAACAGAAAGCGTCACTTTTAATTAAGAATATTCAATTCAATTTCAGAACTCGTCAAATGTAAGATTTATTGGGTATTTATTATGAACTTTCAGGTTATTATATTTTTTTTACATTAATACACGTTGTAAATTAAACAAATTTACAAAAATTATTTATAGTTATTTTTTATGCCAGACGATAAAATTATATTTTATCGACGAGAGGAAAGAATTATTTTTCGCGAGTCGATAATTTAATTTTATCATCGTGTATAAAATTCTATTTTTTTCTATAGCAGATGTTAAAGAAAAGAATAAAAAAATACCAATTATATGTTATTATTAATTGAACACAATTTTAAAATCACAGTATGTATGTGGGTTGTTATGGATTTTGTACGTAAATAAATAAGAATTAAAGTATTAGTGCCTTTATCTATTACTTTTTTGCACTTACGCGAAAAAGATACAAAAACTGCGATAGCCTGCCAGTTTTTTGTATTAATGCAAATAGTGATAGTTACCTTCAATATAATTTTCTCTTAAATGTAGAATTTCAACGGAATTAGAAAAAAGATTTGTATATATGATTCGTTACAAAATCGTGTTTTTCAGACATAACATCTTCACGTCTAGTGCGAAAAACACCATAATTATGCAACTAAACCTATAATTAGCTAATGTGGGTTTTATATAGGGTTAGTTAAAAGTATGGAGACGGCGATTTATTGTCGTTAATATTCATTTTAGGAAATTATGTTCAATACAAAAGTTTTTTAAGAAATTTTAATCTACATTTGAGAATACTTGAATTTTTTTTTCTTCAATTGTTTTTGAGTTACGCTTGTCCGTGTAATTTTTTTAAATGGGAATATGTTAATTTTATTCTACCATTCGATAGAGCGTTTTTTTATCTTTACAACAGTAGTTTTGTTTTTGTTTTTTTCAATTTATTTTAATAACATTTTTACAAGGAAAAACACCGGTTCAAGTATTTACGAATAGTAGGTACATCTAAGATAGACAAAAGCGAAGCGATAAACAAACTCGAGCGATGTAATTTACTTAGCTATTAATTTGTTTTTAATGATAAGATTGTGACCGACAACTTAGAAGTACCTACTATTTGAACCGGTGTTTTACCTTGTAAAAATGTTATTACAATAAATTGAAAAAAACAAAAACAAAAATACTGTTGAAAAGAAAAAAAAACGCTCTATCGAATGGTAGAATAAAATTAACATGTTCCCATTTAAAAAAATTACGCGGACAAGCGTAACTCAAAAACAATTGAAGAAAAAAAATCAAGTATTCTCAAATGTAGATCAAAATTTCTTTAAAAACTTTTGTATTGAACATAATTTCCTAAAGTGAATATTAACGACAATAAAACGCCGTCTCCATACTTTTAACTAACCTGTATAAGTTTTTATGTGTTTGAAAAAACGGGTGGGTTTTTTGAGCTTGGGGAAAATACGACCCAGCCCTTGTCAATTAAATTTCAATACACATCAATATGTTTTAAATTAAATTGATTATTATGAATTAAAAGTAAAGCTTTCTGAAATAAATTTGGCCATTGCTGAAAAATTGTAGTTTTTAAACTTTTTTTTAGCTTGAAAAGCGTACTAGTTTCATTCAACTTATTATTTTGATTCTTTTGGAAATATGGTAAGCGAATTTGCGATTTTTTTTTTTAGACGACATTATTACAACGAAAAAATCTACCTATAAATTACTTTATAAGCATTTAGTTATTTTTCTAAGCAAAATATTTTCATGTTTATATTACTTTACTAATGCATGAAACTTGAATGAAAACTAGTGTCAGATCTATATAGATTGAAAAAAATTCTAACATGAAACTTAGTATACATTATAATATAGAGTAAAACATAAAACAGGTTTGAAATATGTTTAAGAATATTCTAAGTAATCGTACCTAGTTTAAGATCAATAGATTTGTGTAGTTAGGCAAGTTTCTGGAATAAGATAAAACAATTTTTCTTTGATATGTACATTTCCCCATTTCTAATTAACGAATGATAAAAGTATAATATTTTATATTTAAACTGGGAATGGTATGTTACTAATTTTATATTTTAAAAAAATATATTATCAGACTATTATAAAATTTTAAATAGTAAATATATAATCGTCTAATTGAAAATAGTACTTTAGTGATGACTAGGCGAACAATTATTTGCTGATCACATAAGATGATTAATATCATAGTACGAATTTTACCTTCAAAAAAATGAAATGAAGTTATGTACGTACGTGAGTAAAGTAAATAAAAGTACTTTTAATTTTTAAATAACATAAGCTTAACAATCTAGACTAATAATAGTTGCTTTTAGCTGTCACGATATATTGCACTTCTGTGCATTAAATAATCAAACATACAAGTAAACTTATGGCTCGGCAAATAAATACACAATTCAAGCAGATTGCAGTAATACATTTGTATACGAGTAACAAGTTCCTTACCAATTTCGAGTTATTCCTAACTACGATTGTTCTTACCAATGTTTTATTTGGTTAAGTTTCTTCGTATCTGTGTTTGTCCTCATTCTTCCACGAGCTCACTTGTATGTGAGGAGGAGGCAAGAAACTGCGGAGAGATTGCACCAGTTGGATTGTATCGATCAGAGCTGGAAACCAAGTATTTTAATTTCTAACAAAAATCATAATCAAAATATAGCAATTTAAATTTTGCAATTAAATATCGTCCATGTTTTGCTAAAAAGTTTGGAAACATCTCGGCGCGCTGATTCAATTTTCAAACCAAGATATCTGTGTTCAAAGTTTTCGTTAAAACTGTCCACTTTTGGGCAATGACCTAAAAATGGGTCAAAATACAAGCTTGATAATAATAACAATCGATTTAACGGTCAAAAATACATAAGTAAACAATTTTTCAGAATTTTTGAACCATTAGTTTAAAGGGTAGCAAAATAACTGAAAATGATAAAAATCGCTAAAATCTAAGGTGTACCCTTTGCGATTTTTTTCAAATTTTAGGCATTTTCTGGATATTGCATATTTCTGTTTATAAAAATTCCAGTGTTGTATAGTATTTGAAATATAAGTAATTGAAATAAGTATTTGAATTAGATAAAGTATTTTAAGGCATTATTTGAAATACTTAAAAATAACAGTATTTTTGTATTTTTAGATCAAATACTTTTTACAAGTATTTTATATTTTAATACATTAAAATACTATTATTTGTATGAAATACTATTTTCCAATATTTAAAATACATTTTTTATTTGAAATACTTTTTTTGTATATAAATACATAAGTATTTGAAATAGAAGCCCTACGTCGTGTGTCATCTGTCGCCGTCAAATAAGTATAGACTGATGCTCAATTTTTTCCCTTCCCCCACCCTGCCCCTTGCCGTGCGGTGTTGCCTCTTCTTCATAAGTTAGCACTTTCAACATCACCAATGGAATTGGCAACAGTGTAGAAATCTCCAGTCCGTATTTATTTGACGGCAAGTATAGTAATATAACATCCAATAATTCTCTAATTTTTTTCTTAAATAAATACTAGTTTATGTTAATGTAGGAGTTTCTTTTTAATATTAATGTAAATATGTGAATAAGTTGAATACGAAACAAAAAAAAATTACAATACCCTAACATATCTTATTTATTTTCAAATAATTAAAAGTAAAAATATTTGAAATACTTGAAAGTATTTGAAATATTGGTATATTTGAAATACTAAAAAAATAATTGTATTTTACCAAACATATGAAACACTTTTATTTAGTATTTTGTATTTTCTATTTGAAATACGTTTTTTCAAGTATTTTATACAACACTGAAAAATTCTACCTGTTAATGTCAAAAAATAAGTAATTTTGTACAAATTTTTCACGCATTTAGAGAACGAAGAGATATCGACCTGCGGTTTAAAAATTTGGAATCGCCTCGAGGTTTATCTAAATATTTAAAAAGTACAACGTTGAAAATTTTGAACTTTTATACTTTATTTCACGTAAGAAAATAGCGTTGGTTTAGATAGGGATATAAATTCTGTCCTTTGACTGGTCAGAATGCTAATCTAGTTCACAAAAGCGAAAAAAATATCACTTGCCAGCTGTCAATTATCAAATCAAATCTACAAAGTTTTGTGATATTTAAGTATGTTTTGTTGTATTTTTAATATTCAGGACTTGTACATTTTACAGATAATAGTTATTTATGCAACAAGAGTAAAAAATATAGTCTTATTTCACGAATAGGAAAATTTGACTGAACGAGCCGTAGGCGAGTTCGTCAATTCCTTTGAGAGAAATAAGGCAATTGCAATAATACTACCTTTTTTTCAGTTTTAGTTAAACCCAACGTTTCGGCACCATAATCTGGTGCCTTCTTCAGGGGATACATTAACATAAATATGTGAAATAACAAAAACAAGTAACCAAGGTAACAAGAAATGTTCATAAATGTTACCTTTTTTATGTATACAATTTTCTAGACAATATATGCATGCCCGGCAATAACATGGACGGCGAACATGCATCTTCTCAGGAAAAAATCTTCTTTTGCCAGAGAAAAAACCGTCCCAAAAACTGGCAGAGAAGTGATCTGTATAACTCAGAGACGCTTTATCGGTAGCGAAATTTGTAATATGTATACAATTTGTTCTAAACTTTTTCTAACATCTGTTAATAAAGAGTACGGCTGCGGTATTTCGCTACCAATAAAGCGTCTCTGAGTTATATAGATTACTTCTCTGCCAGTTTTTGGGACGGTTTTTCCTCTGGCAAAAGGAGATTTTTTCCTGAGAAGATGCATGTTCGCCGTTCATGTTATTGCCGGGCATGCATATATTGTCTAGAAAATTGTATACATAAAAAAGGTAACATTTATGAACATTTCTTGTTACCTTGGTTACTTGTTTTTGTTATTTCACATATTTATGTCAATGTATCCCCTGAAGAAGGCACCATATTATGGTGCCGAAACGTTGGGTTTAAATAATAAATACAGAACTAAAACTAAAAAAAAGGTAGTATTATTCCAATTAATAATATGAGTTCTGAAAGATATTTTAATAATTAGAAATAAGACACTTTTTACTCGAGTTGCATACAATTTTTTTTACGTCTACAATAAAAGTGTGAAAAAAAGTGCCGTAACGTGCCATTATTTCACACGTTTGTGTTAAAAAAGTGTACTTTTTCACACTTTTGATGTGTTAAAAAGGACATACTTTATAAATCCATTTTAATGAAAAAAATGTACTTTTTTAACAGATAAAATATTTTTATTATTGACAAAGTTTGGTTTCTCGAATTAAAATTATTTATTAAATGCATGTAAAAACGGTCGGCTCTCAAGCGCCATCTGCTATTTTCTTACGTGAAATGAAGTATAGCCAAAAGCTTTTACATTATATTCTTATAAGGAGTGTGCTCCATAAACGCGCTTTTGTTGTAAAACTACGGTCGTAATACGGACCAAGCTCTTTATGTTATGATTTTTAAAATAAATATTTTGTTTATTTTAATTTTAAAAAATGGAAATCATGAAATTAATTTTGACCACCAAGTACAAAAATAGAATAAAATAAAAAGAGTATTTTGTGGACGAATATTTTAGGATTAATGGAGTAATTTTGTGATTCTTACTTTTTTGTAGAGCTTCAGATTGCTTCCCATAGGGCTTGCACATGGAAGGCCTAACATAAGTCTTCATTCGTTGCATATTTTTCATAACTTCAGCAAAAGCCCTAACGATTTTCTCCTGTCCACCTTCAGACTGCGACATGTTTTTGCTATCATTTCCAGCACTTGAGCCACCAGCAGCCCACGCACCGTTATGAAGAGCTAACAGATCTTTATTCGCAGAAGACAGACCTTCAAGATTTTCTAAATTAGCGCGTAAGAAATCCGTCAGTTTATGATCCATCACCGGCAAATCGAAATGGGATTTTTGTTGGCCTTTGGCGAGATCTAATTGTTGTTGGAATTGCATTTGTTGTCGCTGTTTCTCCAAGTTGGCGTTTAGTTTTTCTAAATTTTGTTGGGCGATCACTCGGTTTTGTTGTTGTATGAGAGCGGCTGTTATTTGCTGCTGGCTTGGGGTCACTGGCTTAGACCGTTCTATAATTATTTCATTTTAATATCACAAATACTTTGACGTGAGATCAATGGGGTAAGGGCTCGTTTATGACGAATTTAATTTACGAATTTACAATTTATAATTTAAATTTTAAAATATAAACTCACTTAACATGCATACGATATTTGGAATTAACTATGTATATTTTATAGTGTGATAATAGTTTTAAAAAAACCCTAAACCTTAACTAAAAACGCTAAAACTAAATACATATTTCGGCAACTAAATGGCCATCATCAGTAAACTTACGTCTAAAAACAGATCAGTTTTGGATTACTTAACATGTCAACCATGCCAGAGGTCCAAAAACAAATCTATAAAACAGAGCAGAGTTAGATTACTCAATACGTCAACTAATACAGAGGTCCAAAACTGTTCTGATTCTGTTACTATATGTTTTTTTTTTTTTCAGTATTTAAATATATGAACAGAACGGTAGAGAGTTGTCGTAGGAACATTTTGATATATTTAACTAATTTTTCACCGAAAATGGATTAAGGAGTTTTGATCCTAGAGAAGTCAATTGATAACATACCTATATGAGAGTTTATATTCGGAGGCGGTATAGGCATCGGAAAGTCGTTATTAAAATTGGAATTCTGAATATCAGAATTGTTACTTCGAGATTCGCCAATGTATGTTGGTTGCTGCGTAAGATGTTGGATAGTTTTTTGAGTTAGCTCCATTTGATTTTTGTAATACCGACAAGCTGGATTCGGGCAATTTTGAACTACTTCTATTATGAATTCTTTCTCCATACCAAAATTTTCACGACCAATTGTGTAGGAATCCATTACCTGCAGAAAGTATAAAGTGTAAATCCTTCGAAAAGGATTAAGGACTGATGAAATGATCAGACTTGCAGTTTTATATTTATTCTTACGCCACTGTAATCTTCTTTATGAATCCAGAGTAGTTAATGAAAAAACTGCTAGTTGGTAGTTGCTAAGTTGTTCCGAAATGCTAAACAGAACTGAACATTATTTTGACATTTGCTAACTAGGAAGCATTTCTTAAAAATGGATTGAGAATATAAATTTTCTTAATGGAATTTGGGGAGAAGGCTCAACATTTCTAACGACTGCTTCAATACTAAATTTATTTAAACTTAAAAATTTAAACATTAGCCAAAATGGACTAAAATAAAGCCCTTATCGGTTTGTTTTTTCGTTTACATGTAACAAATTCATCAGTATTTGCGAGGTAAATAAAATTTCATATTCCTTTTCCATTACTACTATTCGTAATCAGTCAGTTTTCATAATTCCCGCGTTTTTACTCTGGGTGCTAAGTGCTAAGATCTCAAGCAAAACTGAAGTGCGTTCAGAATGAAAAAGCCTCTAGTGCTAGGTAGCGCTAAGTGAATTGAACGCGAACGCACACATGAAAAAAAATGAACCATTCTGTAGTACACGTTGCTTTATATTTTCACTTTACTCTGTTTTAAATTTATTTATTTTTTTAACGGACTTCAACTCTCAATGCGTTACTGTGATGAGACGATCGTTTTATTACATTCATAATTAATGGAAGTAAATATTTGTCCTAAATAATGTTCCCAGCTACAGGATGGAATAAATTCGAGTTCCTTTTATGAAAACTTTCTCATTATGCACGCTATAGAAAATTGATATAGGTATTTATAAGCCAAATTTTGAGAAAACTTTAAAAGTTACCACATGAATTTTCTTTTGTCTTTTGTTTTTGAGCTACTGGCTAAAACTTGATTTCCGCTATTTTAAAAATACCTCATATTTCACTTATTATGAGCGATAAAGAAAAAAATGTGTAGATAATTTTTATACGGTTTCTTACGTACAATGACGTGGAGTAATTATTTTTTTTTTAACTTAATAATTGTCAAGATATAACACAATAGTATATTATGTGGCAAGTGTGTGAAGTTGAAATTTTCACACGAGGGTAGAGATTGCGACACGAGCCGAAGGCGAGTGTTGCAACCCACCCCGAATGTAAAATAGGCTTCACACACGTGTTACATACTATACTTTTTCTGCGACCTTACAATAAAATATATTTTTTCTTCACATTGTCATTCTTTTAACGTAAGGCCTCTGTATTATAAACTTGTGTAACCATGGTTACCAACGTTACGGGTATTTAACAGGTTTGTTTTATTAAAATACAATTCAGTTTGTAATATTTAAAATAATGAACGGTGCGTGAAATTTTACTTCACGCACTGTGTGCAAAAAATCAAACTTCACACAAAAATTAATACGTGAAGTACTCACTTCACGCATGGGAGTAGAAAAACAATATTTTTAAATGGGGAAATCTTTTTCCTTATTAGCTTTTTAATGAAGTATAGCATTCTTTTTTTTAAATATTAATAAAACATGAACTATTAATTTGTTAGAGTGAAAAAACTAAAAGACTGATAGTATTTACTCTTAATAAGGGGTGATTAAGGTATGACTAATATAACAAACTCAGTTGTTTTTTAATCATTCCAATATATTTTTAAATGGTAGCAATGGTAATTAGTTAGAGTAACTAAAATTTTGAGTAAATACTACCGGTAAGAAACAAATGAGAAAATCAATTACAGATCATTTGTTTATTTCTGTTATTTTCTTCAATTTTTTCATTGACTACTCTTTAGCCTTGAAAATTACAGTTGAAATCGAGATATTAGAATTAAAATACATTATTATATGACTAAATGTCTGATCATTTCATCAATCCTCCAATTATAATATGGGTGAATAAAGAGTTAAAAGACAACATATGGTACGAAAATACTTACTGCTCTAACAGTTCCCTCAATTCCTAAATGCAATCCATGAGGCCCATTCATATGTTTAAGCATAACAGCATTCGCAAAATGCTCGAATGGTAAAATAATCTTACCATTCTCCCTTAAAATTAGTCTTCCCTGAGCATCAAGTGCAACTCGCGAAGCCATCATTCTAGAATTCAATTGTTTATCATGTTATCGTTGTTTGTAAACAAAACACTGTGTACATACTGTAAGTATGCGGCACTGGGCAGCATAGAAGACTCCTTCAATTCCGTAAAGCATTGTAACAATTCCACTGACGGGTTCCATCCTTTATTTTGTAAATATAATTGAAGTAGCATGTATAATTTTTCTGTCACGTAACCACTTCCAGGAAAGCCCATATTTCCAGGATTACCCAGTTCAGAGACAGGTGTTTGTTGTATTCCTTTGGCAAGTACATTTTTCATTGTTTCTGCTAGATCCATTTTCTTATAATACTTCACAATACTTTAGTATAAAAGTGTAAAATTTCCTTCATATACAGATCACTTTAATTAGTTGGGGTGTACTATCAATAAATTTCCTTAAATTAAAGAAGGCGCTCAATCAAAACCTTTTCAACCCTTTACTTTTATTTACTACAATCAGTCGTAGATGAACTTTATTAAGTGCCATTATTATTTTGTACGCACTCAATTTTATACAAAATGCACAGAATTAAAAGCCAAGCGCAAATAACAGCCGAAATTATTTCTGTATATATTTTTTATTTCATTAGGGACTTGCGCTGCTTGTAAAATCATTAAAGTATCATACTGTTCTTAGCTTGGCGGCTACCTATTTGTTTATTCCACATATTGCATAATTTGTCACCGTCTAACCGTACTTTCATTAATGATAAACCATTTACTGGGGATCTCATAAAATCTAACGGCTACCAACATGCTTCATTTATTACTAAATAAAATTTAATGTTGTTTACAAAAAAATATATATACAATGTACTTTTCTGATAAAAAAATCTCAAAAAAAATAATAAATACAGTATTTTTACCACTTGTAGTTCACAAATATTTAAAAATAAAGTAAATATTTTTATTATATTTTCCATCTTTAATTTTGTTATGTTAACAACACTGGAAAGTTAACGTATCGGATATAGTGCGCGCCATATTTTTTGAGTACGTGTCTCAACATCCTCTAATCTCTCACTTTGTTGCTGGCTGCGTTTGGGGATGGACGCCGGTTAACAAAGATGGAGGATGGTGTGAAGATACAAAGTGAAAAGAAAACGTAATATTTCTTAATCATCACTTACATTTTCAACATTATTACAAGGTAAATTTATTTTTTAATGCATGAACTGTAGACATTAACTAATATTTTCGCTAATTCTTTTATACTGTCAAAAATAAATTAACGTGTAATGCGTTGTTTCTTGGCTGGGTAGTCGATTAAATAAAAAGAAGTTTCTGTTGAAAAAATGTTCTGTACGATATATTAACCCTTAACCGTGCTGATTATTTGGACTTGCTCGGAGATTACATTATACATAGTACACGAGAGCCATCTAACGAATGAAGTAATTTCAGAAAACTATGCAGGGTCTGGAAGACCCCAACCAGCACGGTTAAGGGTTAGAAATATAAATATATTATGTATAGAATAATGTTTTCAACATTTATCTCCCGAGGAAGGCCTTTGTGGAGTCGGAACTGTCGAAATTGTTGCAATAAATGTGACTGAATCCTAGAAATTTCTTTTCACTTAATAAATTAACGAGTTTGTAAGGTAGTGTAATTGTTTCAGTAAAGCGTTCAAAGATGTATTTATACAACATAACGCTACAGCGGGCAACCGCTGTGACCCACGCGGTTCTGGGAAACTTCTCCGGATCCAAAATGCAAGAAATTTTAATATCTCGCGGAAAAGTATTAGAACTTTTACGCCCCGACCCAAACACTGGGAAAGTGCATACTTTGTTATCCGTTGAAGTATTTGGAATTATCAGATCTCTCATGGCATCTCGTTTAACTGGTGCTACCAAAGATTACATTATAGTCGGTTCGGATTCAGGTAGAATAGTAATTCTAGAATATATTCCTTCAAAAAACCAGTTTGAAAAGATTCATCAAGAAACATTCGGCAAATCAGGATGCCGACGAATTGTTCCTGGACAGTATTTAGCTATAGAACCGAAAGGTAGAGCTGTAATGATTGGTGCAATTGAAAAACAGAAACTTGTATATATTTTAAATCGTGATTCCGAAGCTCGGCTTACGATTTCTTCTCCGTTGGAGGCACACAAATCAAACACCCTCGTATACCACATGGTAGAAGTGGATGAAGGTTTCCACAATCCTATGTTTGCTTGTCTTGAAATAGACTACGAAGAAGCAGATTCTGATCCAACGGGAGAAGCCGCGCAGAAAACCCAACAAACTTTAACATTTTACGAATTAGAATTAGGACTTAACCACGTGTTGCGAAAATACTCCGAACCTTTAGAAGAGCACGCCAACTTCTTAATATCTGTACCTGGTGGCAAAGAAGGACCTTCTGGGGTCCTAATTTGTTCAGAAAATTATTTAACGTACAAAAATTTGGGTGATCAGCATGATATTCGTTGCCCGATTCCCAGAAGACGAAACGATTTGGATGATCCTGAAAGAGGAATGATTTTTGTGTGTTCTGCAACACATAAAACGAAATCCATGTTTTTCTTCTTAGCACAAACTGAACAAGGGGATATTTTTAAGATTACGCTAGAAACCGATGAAGATATGGTGACGGAAATCAAATTGAAGTATTTTGATACTGTTCCTGTTGCAAGTGCCATGTGCGTTATGAAGACAGGTTTTTTGTTCGTTGCGTCTGAATTTGGGAACCAGTAAGTATATATTTTCTTCTGATTTTTTAGGTGGACCAGAAAAATCGGATAGTTTTTTATTAACCTGTATTCGAAAGGCTAAATAGAATATGAAAAAGTTTAGTTGTGGGTAAAAAAAAATATTTACAATAAAACTTAAATTTAATTTGAAAGGAATATGAAATTTTATTCAATTAGTTTCATGTACTAAATTTAGTTAAATACTAATAGGATTAGAGACTAGACTAGGTCTAGAGATGTGGTGGTCCCGGGTTGAAATCCCGGCGTCAGCCGATTTTTCTCATATTTATAATATGTTTTGTTTGAAGCAGTTTTTTTTTTTCTCGAAACTATATACCGCGTAAATTGAGAATTAACCTAAATTAATAATATGATATTTAATTTTATAATATCGCGTTTTTCTGGTCCATTTTATATTTTATTTATTTTTGCACCCCGGTATCTCCCGCGTCTACTAATTAATGTAGGCATGGGTCGTTATTAGGTGCTATAAAAACGGGCGAATCGCATCGTTGGAGATTGCAAAGTTATCACCAAACTCCTGGTATTAACTCCCGACAAAAAATATTATTTTTCTATTTTGGTTGTTTAATATGTACATTATGAAACTCCTTTAGATGTCATAAAGTACTTCTTTAAAGAAATAAAAATAAATAAATATATCATGGCATATTACCCATTTCTGGGTGTGCCAGTATCTACACATATGTAGACATCGGTAATGATGACGATATATTTTACCGTGTGGGCGCATCAGGCGTCACCTCACGGGCACTCATAGCTGGTGTGGAGAGTGCACTACAGGGGTCACTTTTGTGCCATTTAAAATTGGAAATATTTGGCGCCGGTCGGGATCGAACCCGGTTCCCCCAGGTTCGCGACCAGACACTCAGGCACGCGGCCACGGGAAAAGAAAGTTCTTTAAAGAACTCAACCGTAATTAAGTAAATATTATTTCTAGAAGACCTATTGAAATGAAATAATAATATAAGTAAATGTCAATCAATGTTACCAACAATCAAATAAAAATGAGATCTTCCTTATTAATGTTCATAAATTAGAAAATGAAATAATAACGAATATTTTAAAATATTTTTTTGACAAAAGAACCAAAATAGAAAATATAGTTAAAATACACGTTTAATAAGACATTTTATCGTAGTTGTTCCTTAAAAATCTCGCGGTAAGCCGCTCTTTTCTATCAAAAACACGTGCGCTAAAATCATGTCTTATGAAATTTGTATTTTAATATACAGAATGATCAAAAAGAAATGATGTAGTTGGCAATACAATTCTGCAAAGATCCTCAGAATTTTTGGGGATCTTTTTATTCCACAGTTTACACACTAGGCGAAAGCGGAAATATTGTGACTTGTCATTTTGACAATAAATACAAATATTTTATGTCAGAGCAGAGACCTGACAACTAATAGGATTTTGAGTGTTTGAAATTCTTTAGATTATTGCTCTATGGGTAATGTAAGAAATAAAAGTACTTGGGTAAGGAAAACAATCATTTTAATAAAAAAAAAAATGTAAATATGCCCAAATTTAAATTTTTAAATGTCACTGTCAACAACAGGAAATCAATTTTTTGTATTGGTGTTACCAATTTCAAGTAATTTTTTTGTTATTGCCAACTTTGATCACTCTGTATTTTTTATTTATTCATTCTATCCTTTCATGAAACTTGAAAATTGTCTTCTCCTTCTAGTTATTTGTACCAAATCGCCCACCTGGGCGACGACGATGACGAACCAGAATTCAGCTCCGCAATGCCCCTCGAAGAAGGCGACACATTCTTCTTCGCCCCTCGTCCACTTAGAAACCTCGTTCTTGTAGACGAAATGGAGTCTCTTTGCCCTATTCTGTCCTGTCAGGTTGCTGACTTGGCTCAAGAAGAAACGCCACAACTTTACATGCTTTGCGGAAGGGGGCCTAGATCTTCCATGAGGGTGCTCCGCCACGGTCTAGAAGTATCTGAAATGGCAGTCAGTGAACTTCCCGCCAATCCAAACGCTGTATGGACAGTCAAGCGACGAAGTGACGGTATGTAGGACTTTCTCACGTCCCAGCTCATGTCAAGTGCACAAGTAGATACACTCTATATCTCCGATTTGATCCCTACGTCGTCAATTACTAACCAACGGTGAAACATGAAATAGAAACTGTAGGGTAACTGCGGTAATGAGTCATTTTCAAATATTTGAATTATTTGAATATTCATGTCATTCATGCGGCGAAAGGTTATTTTCGTATGGATAATTTGTTTTTTGGTTATTAAGTTCTTGGTATTATATTGTGCATTTTGCTATTGCAAAAATGGCGTTTTTAAAATTGCCTACAATTATTGCAAGATATTGCCTTTAGACAATAAAACGGGTATATTTCATCTATTATTCTTATATCGCATTTGCTCAATTGCTTTATTATTGCTAAATAACTATTTTTTTGTCCTCCTGAACTGTAAATATAACGATCACACATCGTTGACGTCTATGGTAGTTGCGATTTTACACATGCGCTGACTTTACCGCACCGAATAAAGTAATAAACACCCACATTTTTAAATTTTAAGAGGCCATTAATAAATAAAGCTATTTTGTAATAATAAAGAGTACCTACAAAAACGCTAGTTACTACAATGCAATTCATCGTTCAATAATAATAAATAAATCTGAATTTCTTTTAATTAAATCTGCAAACGCCATCTTTTAGCAAATAATTCTCAGTCGGCAATGTCAATGTGTCAAAATTTTCAAATGATAAACTTTGTTGAATGATTGACAAGAATTGTTTATTTTATTTCAAATGTATGAAATTCATTCATGTAGTCTGTTTAGGAACTAGAACTAGATATATGTAGAAACTAATCTACCTAACCTTAATTTTCTTCCAGCATAGACATTCTTAAATCAAATAAAGTGCAAATTTTTTGTCTATGTCCCAACCTCTAAAAACAGCATGAATATTTAACTCTGTACATAAATTAAAGTCGTTACTTAATTGAACAATGTATTTAATAGTGTGTTGATGACCAAGCAAAATTTATTGAAAATACATATTTTAATAGATATCTCGGCCAAAAAATTTAATACATAATTTGTGCGTTAGGTATTTGTACAAGGTGTAAATCGAAAAACGAGACATAGGCGTTTAACATGGGAATTCAGTTTTTCTTTGTGCAAACGTTACTTAATTATTTTATGCAAAAATGCTTCAAGTAATAGTTATAGAGATTTAAATTCTGCATCAAAATCATGTGAAACAGTTATTCTAGTTCATCAAATAAACGTAAAAATTAATTTAAAAAAAAAATTCACAGGGAAACCGCTCATAGTAGCTGTAGACACGTGTTTCGCTCTTATTAGAGCTCATCAGTACAGCATAGCATGTTAACAGATGGACTTTAACTGGAAATAGTCAATAGAAAATGAACAAATGTGTATTTGGCTGCTTACAGGTACTGTTACAATTTGTTCATTTTCTATTCACTATTTCCAGTTAATGTCCATCTGTTAACATGCTATTCTGTACTGATGAGCTCTAATAAGAGCGAAACACGTGTCTACGGCTGCTATGAGCGGTTTCCCTGTGATTTTTTTTTTTTTAATTTTGACAGCTTCACGCTCGTGTATAAAAATCTTTCATTCTTAAAAATTAATTATAAAGTTACAGTTTTTGAGTTTTTAGTCTAGGCAGCCATGGATTTATGACAAAAAATAAACAAATTCATTGGGTGGAATTCAGCGGGTTGTATTAAAGTCTGTATTAAAGCTTGTATTAAGTATATGGCAACATTGTAATATTTCCCAAATCTATCAATGAGATTCAATTGTGATATAGAAATTTTACCGCAGGGAAAAGTAATACAGATATCCTTTATTCAAATGAAGAAGTATAATTGTAAATGGAAAGTGTAAAAGGAAACTTGCAAAAAAATAGCAACATTAGGTTAGAAATATGTCAAATTTTATGTGTCAAATTTCATACCTGAATGTTAATGAATTTTAAAATATCTCAATCCCCGTTTTGATCAGTTTTGATATTTGTCCTTTTTTATCGTAATTGTATGGTTTTCTTACTTCTATTAATAATATTTTTATCTTTATATGATCCTTTGGTCTCTCACTTTTTTCTAACAGGTATTACAAAGTTGCCAAAATATTTTTGACAAAGAACTGTTTTAGCTTAAAACACGCTAATACAACCCACTGAATCTCACCCCTTGTTTTTAACTGTCATTTAAAAATAAATTTTGATTAGAGCAGTAAATTAACAAGGAACGAAAAGGTTAAATGTTTTAGTTTTAATTGACAGTTAAAACAATGCATTTGTTTATATTTTGCCATAAATCCATGGGTGCCTAGGCTAAAAACCCTAAAAACTCATAAAAACTGTAACTTCATAATTAATTTTTACGTTTAGTTGAAGAGCTAGAATAATCGTTTCAAATGATTTAGATGCAGAATTTAAATCTCTATAACTTTTACTTGAAGCATCTTTTCATAAAATAATTAGGTAACTTTTGCGCAAAGAAAACCTGAATTCCCTTGTTAAACGCCTATGTCTCTTTTTTCGATTTACACCCTGTACAATGCTAGTTTTTATTGCAGCACTCCGCTGCGCGTCGTGCTTCAATATAAGATCTCGCGTTGTAAAATAACACCTACCGCACGTATAAAGTAAATAACTAATACTTCGAATTTTGAAAAATGACAAAATTAACATAATGAATACTTCGGAAGTTACACGTCATTAATACCCTCCCCCTGGCGATTTGAATCATATACGTATTATTGATGACGTGGGGATCAAGTCTGGGAAACAAACATTAGATAGTTTAAAAAATAATACAAGAATTCAACGTGTCTTGTACTATTTTTGATTAAAAAGTTGAGCTTTTTAACGAACAGCCTGGTGGATTGACTTGTATCAAACACCGGCTATTTTCATTTACAGGTTGATGGTACTACAGCAATTCAAGGGCGCCAGTTTTAAGGTAGGTAGTCAAGATGGAAGATGCCAGACGTTGAAAAAAATAATTATTAAATGATGTTATTTATCCGTGTTTCAACTGATTTACCAGTGATTACACTACTTCTGTCTGATAACACTTTAAAGATTACACATATTTTAAAATGAGAACACAGTTTACTATTTTGAGTTTTGGTTACAGAGAAATTTGACGCGTACATCATTGTATCTTTCTTGAGCGCTACTTTGGTGCTCTCTATCGGTGAGACCGTTGAAGAAGTTACAGACAGTGGATTTTTGGGTACCACCCTCACCCTGTCCACGTCATTGTTAGGGGATGACATTATTGTACAGGTAATATATATTTTTTTATTTTTTAAAAATATTTTAACTCAACATGATGATTAATTTTCTTAGGACACCTTAGGATGCCAAAAAGGCATATGATAAGAACTTATAACTGAAATATTTTATACTTATTGAAATAAATTTAGTGTATATTAAGAACGTTAGTAATTGCGTCGTTATTTTCAGGTATATCCAGGAGGCATCCGACAAATTAGACATGGAAAAGGTGTAAAAGAATGGAAGGCTCCTGGAATGAAACACATTGTGAAATGTGCAGTAAATGAAAGGCAAGTTGTTATTGCCTTGCAAGGAGGAGAGTTGGTTTACTTCGAAATGGATCCGGTAAGTTTCAAACAAACCATTTAATAAATCCAAATGTTAACAAAACATGTAAAATATAAAGCTTGTAAATAATATTTCGCACTTCTGTTCGTCGTATTTGTAATCAATACAATTATGACTGTAATAAGGGCGAATATTAAAACATCTTGTCGCCTTTGTTCAATCTAATATGATTGACTGAAGTGAACAAGTATGTAACATTTTATTTTTACAAAATTTATTATCTACAATTAGGTGTTGCATGGTAATGGGGTATTCTAATGTAGTAAAATTTAAGGTAAAAAATGTTATAACATTGTGAATTATGCTTTAAAATGACCAAATAATGAAAAAAAAATTCATTTTTTTTTCCTTACATAAGTTTTCTTGTATTTTATTTTACCGCTGAACACGTATCACGTGGGTTGTGACGTACGAGGGACTCATGACATCTAAAAAAATTTGTGCATGACTATACCATATACAGGAAACAGCTGTTCCGCCATTGATGCATTGTGAGCTGTCTTGATCGTGTTATCAAAGTTGTATGACGTTTATATGTTTACAAGTTTTCAACTTTTCTAATTTGGTTCTTATAATAGTTATTATTGTTAATACAAGTTTTCATTACGGAAAATTCACTTAGATAACGTAAACAAAATTGAAATACATAGAAAACAAGCGACAACTAACCAAACAAACATAAAATGCCGATTGACAGATAGACTGCCGCGCCAAGTGTTGTGTTTGTACCTATGTAAACATGCCCCGCCATTTAAATGTCATGAGTCCCTCATACGTCACATCCGGTAAAATTCAAATTTTCAAAGAATATTTAAAAATTCATATCTCGCTCAAATTAAATAAAAAAGAATTCAAAATTTTTGATACGTAATACATATACGTGAAAGTTTCAGAAAAGAAAAAAATCATTAGAATACCCCATTTATATACTTTTGCGCATATATTTATTTAAGAGGGGATTTCGACAGGAAAGTCACAATTCGAAAACACAAGCGTAATCTTAATACCGCCGATCTGCATTGCTGCCTGTTTTGACTGTTGCATTATTAATTCCGGTTCTCATTTTAAATTATTTCTTTATAAAAATTGTTAGAAAACAATAATTCAATTTTCATTAGGTCGAACCGAACCCGGAGCAAAACCGCAAATTTTATTAATGTTTGAAGCAGAACCGCACACCAAACCATCTCTCAAAAAACAAATTAACTTGAATCTGAACCGAACCGAGTTTTTGGCGGGTTCGATGCCCAGCTTGAATAACTTCGACAAATTCCATATGCACACCTTATACCCACTGATTTTAAAATTTATTTTTCAACTTTAAACTTTTAAACATATCTAAATACACAGCTATTTCAAAGTGTCTGCATAGTTCGCATAGTCGCCGCAATAGGGTCATGCAAAAAAAATAATTGTACCTTTTTTTGTTTAAATCGAAGAAGATAGTCTAATTTATCGTTCAGTATGATTAAAATATTTTTTATTTTCAATTTTTGTTGTATAAAATCGTTTTAAAGTATATTTTTAAAAAGTTGCAAAAATCAGCCATGTTGTGTCGTCACAGGTTCCGAATCTAAATTCAGATATTTTATATCGACACAGAGGCTGGTAGTGCGTGCTCGGTTTTAACTAAAACTCTGTTTTAAGAAATGTCAAATTTAAATTTTAATATTTAATTTCATCCTTATGTTTAAAGAATGATTTTTTAAAAAATATTTGTTTGAATACAAACTATGTTCTGCTTAAAAATCATATTTTGATAAATTTGATATTATTTATTTTTGTTATTATATAATGAAATTTGACATTTCTTAAAACAGTGTTTTAGTGAAAACCGAGCTCGTACTACCACCCAGAATTTCTAAAAGAAAAATATATATGTAGACTATAAATTGAGGATTACATATCTAAATATGCTATAATATATTAATATAACATCGTTCTATTCATTTTTATAAATATAATTTTCATTTAGCGTGAACTTATCCACTCGTTACACATCAGCTGTTTCACTTTTGATTTGAGATTAGACGCTAGAAGGTTATATTGAAGATTATTTTATTCTTTATTTTGGCACGAAACAACGTTTCATCGACATGTTTACTTTCATAAATGTTAGCTTATCTTTAAATGTCACTTTGACGTTTAAAACAGTGTGAAAATCAAAATGGTCGTTGCTCCGAACCTATGACGTCACTGGGCAATGAACGAAGCTGAGGGCTAGCAGCCGCGTTTTAAAGAAAGTCATTTTCAATTACAATTTTTTCATGATTAAAGATCGATTTGAGGAAAAATACGGGTCTATTCTATTATTTTTCACTACTCTATCAATTAAAGTTATAAAGAAGTAGTGCGTGACATATCACCATTCTAAAAGAAAATTTTGTTTTCAGAGCGGCCAATTGAACGAATACGAAATCCATCAACTCATGTCCTCTGACGTAGTCTGCCTCGCCCTTGCTTCAGTTCCACCAGGCGAACAACGTTCCTGGTTCCTTGCTGTCGGTTTAGCCGACAAAACAGTCCGCATTATTTCCCTCAATCCTAAAGATTGTCTTTCTCTTCGATCCACACAAGCATTACCAGACTGCGCCGAATCTTTATGCATTGTCGAAATGGGTTGCACTGATCGTAATGCCGAAGATGCAGCTGCTGCTAGCACGACATCTTCTTTGTATCTAAATATTGGGTTGCAAAACGGAACGTTATTGCGAACTGTTCTTGACCCAAATTCGGGAGAATTGTCTGATACAAGACCCAGATATTTAGGTTCTAGACCCGTTAAATTATTCAGAATTCGAATGCAAGATTCGGAAGCAGTTCTTGCAATGAGTAGCAGATCTTGGCTAAGTTACTACTATCAAAGTCGTTTCTATTTAACGCCTTTGTCATACGAATGTCTTGAATACGCATCTGGTTTTAGCTCTGAACAATGCCCAGAAGGCATTGTTGCAATTTCCACAAACACATTACGTATTCTTGCTTTGGAAAAGCTAGGCGCAGTTTTCAATCAAGTATCCTATCCTCTGGATTACACTCCGAGAAAAATGGTTGTCCATCCTCGCTCGAATCACATGTTTTTAATTGAAACTGAACATAATGCGTATACGGAAGAAACGAAAAAACAGAGAAGGGAACAAATGGCGAAGGAAATGAGAGAAGCAGCGGGTGCTGAGGAGCAAGAGTTGGCGAAAGAAATGGCTGAAGCTTTCCTGAAAGAAAATTTGCCGGAAAATATTTTTTCTGCGCCCAAAGCAGGGCATGGTATGTGGGCGTCTGCTTTACGAATCATGGAACCCAGAATGGTAAGTCGAAATAAATTTCTATATCTGTAATCTGTGCCTTGATCTTAAACTACTTGAGATAAGAACTTTAGAAATTCATATCTCGCTTATTACGTATAATTTTTAAGTCGCTTTTGCACTAAAATTCGTAGTTAATCCTGTTCTTACAGAAAAATTTAAAAAAAATGTTGAACCTCATATACCGTCAGTATTTTTTAACGTGAAACATTGGGTTTGTCATATCCATGATTACGACTTGATATTTGATTGACAGCAATGTATTTGCCTGTTCCATTTAAAATGAAACATAGGGAACGAATCTGACAGAAGTATGTATTATATTTAAATATTGTAAGAAATTTAGCGGAGTCAGAAAACCACTCGAGGGCACTAAACATATTTCGGGCACAAGGTGCATACAGTATTTTTTCTACATCTGAATTTAATTTTTAGATAACAGGTATAATTATTTAAGCAAAATTAACCTCTAATGACATCTTGTCAATATGACAGATAATAGTTTAATTTTCCTATAAGTTATGATTTGACATTTGATCGACAGCAATGTATTTCTCTGTCTCATATAAAATGCCACACGGGGAATGAATTTGACAGAAGTATTATATTTAAATATTGTAAGAAATTTAGCCTAGTCAGAAAACCACTCAGGCACAAGGTGCACACTATATATTTTCTACAACTAATTTTAATTTAGAATGAAGGTATAATTATTTAAACGAAATTAACCTCTATTGACGTCTTATCAAATGTCAAGTTGTAACCATGGATATGACAAACCCATGTTTCACGTTAAAAAATACTTACGGTATATTTCAAGAAGTGACAGATAAATTTCTGAACCAAATATTTTTAGGCTTTATTTAACAATTTAAATTTTAAACAAGTACATAATAAAAGCGTGAAAGAAAGCTCTTTTTACCGCAAAGGTGTGAAAAATAATGCTGTGGCACTTTTTTCATAAAAAATTCTATCCAGCTATTTATAGTAAAGAAGTGTTTCATACTTTTTACTCATGTATAAATATTTATTATTTAATTTTATGAAACTTTCATATTTATATCACAAATCTAAATTTTTGTTTTCTTTTTTATTAAATTTGAATTTTGCCGGACGTAGGAGCTGAATTTTAAATTATTAGCTTTTTTCAAATATGCTTTTAAATTAATCCAGTTTTAACTTATATCTAGAGCGTGAATTACACGATGAAGTTTTTATTTTCAAGTGACTTGAAAAGTGTCTTTACCTTATAAGTTATTTACACGTTCAAGTTTAGCGTGAATTAAAATATCCAAGTGTCAAAATTGAAGTTATACGTACATTGAATTTTCATCACTTGAATTTTTCGTATATAGCCATCAAGATTTCAATTACTTCTCTACCCCATTTTGCCATTTTTCAGTTTAATATCGATCACTTATAACACTACTTCCATACATAGAAAATATAAACACAAATGACATTTGACATTTACTTGACAGTCAAAACTTGTAGAGACTTTTAAGAAAAAGTTGTGCATGTTCCAGTTTTTCGTTACAAGTCTTCATTTATCTCTCTTGCACTCACGTCATTGTACGAGAGAGAAAACTTCAAGTCACTTGAAAAGAAAAACTTCATCGTGTAATGCACGTTTAGTTCACAGTAAAACTGTTGATGATATTTTAAATACTTGTTCTAGGATCAAGGTACAGATAAATTCTTATTGTTATGATGACCGATTTCCGTGTTTCAACTGAAAATTTTTGATTACGTATTATCCCGAAACTGATATTCAATTTGAAATCTATATTTATTATATATAAAATAACATCCATTCTACTTTTATTTCTTTTTTAGGGTAGCACCCTAAAACTAATTAGCTTGGAGCAAAACGAAGCTGCTTTAAGTCTCGCCCTTCTCAAATTCCACGGTCAACCTGACCACCAGTGGTTTTTGGTTGTGGGAGTAGCTAGAGATTATCAGCTAAATCCTCGACAATGTAGTTCGGGATTCTTGCTTACTTATAAAGTTGATCATAACAGTGAACACATTTTGGAGTTGGTCCATAAAACTCCAGTAGATGAAGTACCCTCCGCTTTGTGTGCGTATAATGGAAGACTTTTAGCTGGAGTTGGAAGATTGCTGCGACTTTACGATTTGGGGAAGAAGAAATTGTTGCGAAAGTGCGAGAATAAAGTAAGTGCAATTTTCTAGTTATAAATGTACAAATCCACGAGTTCGTTTTTCATGCATCGAAGATTTTTAGATTAATTTTAATAATTTTTGTAAAAGTGCACCATGCGTCACTCCGCATAAACTTTAAAAATTAAACGAACTTGTGGATATTCTGTATTCACAATTTATTTTTCATGATGACAACATCACACTCTCTGATAATGATGAGAAACCTGCAGTACTGATAACATTCTATATCTCAACAAAAAATTTAATATATTTAAACATTTGTTAATAATTTGTCTTTTTCGTAGCATATTCCTAACATGATCGTAAATATTCAAGCCATGGGCCAGCGAATCTACGCTTCCGACGTTCAAGAATCCGTATATATGATCCGCTACAAACGCCAAGAAAACCAACTTATCATTTTCGCTGACGATACCCACCCTCGCTGGATAACCTGCTCAAGTGTTCTAGACTATGACACCGTTGCGACTGCCGACAAATTCGGCAACATCGCCATCTTACGTCTTCCCCCGAACGTTAATGATGACGTAGATGAAGATCCGACAGGCAATAAAGCGTTGTGGGATAGAGGATTGCTAAACGGCGCATCACAGAAAGCTGATAATATTGCGAATTTCCACGTAGGGGAAATGGTAATGTCGTTGCAAAAGGCGACGCTTATTCCGGGAAGTAGTGAGTCGTTAGTGTATAGTACGCTGTCTGGAGGTGTTGGTGTTTTGGTGCCGTTTACGTCGCATGAAGATCACGACTTTTTCCAGAATTTGGAAATGCATATGAGGACTGAAAATCCGCCCTTATGTGGGAGGGATCATTTATCATTCCGTAGCTATTATTATCCTGTTAAGGTAAGTTTCACGCCTTTTATGAATTTATTCAGGTACACTTACAACTAATTTTAAGCCTGAATAATTTTAATATGAAATTGAACTTTAATTAAATGCAAAATCTAACTTGGGATATTGTTGTGTAAAATTTTGTAGCAAAATGCAGCAATTTTCTTTAAGATAAATATATTAAACTTCTATTTTCGGTTGACGAATAGTAAATAACACAACAGTGAGAAACCGCTAAAAAACAAAACGAAAGAGGTTATGCAAATTGGAAAATTTTGTGTTGATTCATAATCGCGTTTTTATTTTATGGACGCATTCCCGAGTGATTACAAGTACTCTCAAAACTAATGCCAATGCTTTTCTTGTGTAAACTTTGAAAATAAATTATAAAAAAACTATGCAATATTTCTACTTCTACATGTCCGAAAGCTGAAAGATAAGAACATCGCTACAAATAAAACTTTCCCTTATCTCATTTCATATATTTTTTTTTTTTATTAAAATCCATATAAATTGAAAGCGATTTGAAAAGCTAGAAAAAAATATTTTCCTACAACCATGTGTAAAGTACGTACTTTACGTACTCTTTTAAGTGTAACTTTTGTAACACTAATGCGTGAAAAGTAAATACGTTGCTAGGCAACTGTTCCACGGAAATCTAACCGGTGCCTAGCAACTTGTTAACTAACACTAACAAAATTTGAAGATGCCTCTACACTCATACTTAGTATTATGAGAAATAGTACTAACATTTTGGTTGTAGGAAAAATATTGTATGCATAAATAGTATTTTTTATCTTGTAAAACATCGCACTCGACCAAAAAAGTACCACTTTACACACTTGTTACATAAATAATTATTTTATAAATTTTTCTATTTTGCATCTTATGTGTTAATGGAATATGCTGTCTTATGGCAGAATATGACAGATTATACTATATTTTAGTGTATACAAGCTTTTGAAGGGATTCCGTAGTGCCCTTTTCAACCCAGTGACACCTTAAACAAATTGCTGTAAAACACTCCAAATACACGTTTTTCGTCTAGAAATCACATTTTGAAGCAGTTCGGAGACAAAATGTGAAAAATAGTTTTTTCATCAGAAATCATCGTTTTGCGGTGTAAAAAGCATTTTTGAGTAAAATCTTTGGACACGTGTTTTTTCTTATGTGTTAATGGAATATGCTGTCTTATGGCAGAATATGACAGATTATACTATATTTTAGTGTATACAAGCTTTTGAAGGGATTCCGTGATGCCCTTTTCAACCCAGTGACACCTTAAACAAATTGCTGTAAAACACTCCAAATACACGTTTTTCGTCTAGAAATCACATTTTGAAGCAGTTCGGAGACAAAATGTGAAAAACAGTTATTACAACAATCAATATAGTTTGTTAATAGCTCATTCGAGTGCTGTAATGGACTAGTACAATTATTTTTATTAGGTTCAGATTAGGTTGGTGGCAAAGATTTTCAAAAATGTCAAATTTTGTTGTTTTTAGAGTTGTTAAATGAATTTTCAATCGCCACATTAATACCACCAAAATTCCCTAAATTTTGACTCTTTTATTTTAAAAAGTCGTAGAGAGGGCAAAATTAAAAAAAATAGTGTAAAGAATTAATTTCATAATTGTCGATTTATTTTGTTCTCACAAAATAAAATGACAATTGTGACATACATTACCTTGAATTGCAGTCGAAAAGAACTGTCTGTAATAATTGATAAAAATCAACTTATTAATTTTCACATTTGGTTGTAAGTGTACCTTTCCAATTGTTTTCATGATGATATTTACTTTCACATGCTAGACTTATGAAGCATAATGATTATTAACTTTTACTGATCAAAATATTTGCAACTTGTTTTATTTTTGGTGTTACAAATTTAATCTAATTTATGTTTGTTTCCTTGCAGAATGTGATTGATGGAGATTTATGTGAACAGTTCAATTCCTTGGACCCAGTTAAACAAAAAAATATCGCTAGTGAACTAGATCGTACTCCAGCTGAAGTTTCAAAGAAATTGGAAGATATAAGAACACGATACGCGTTTTAAATTCTGATTAATAAAGTAGATTTTAAGTTTATATATTTATTTTGTATTATTAATCGAAATAAAATAATTTCGTTCTGTAAAGCTGATTTTATATTTTGTGAAAGTATTAAGACCATAATAAATATCATTTTTAAGGAATATTCTCTGCAATAATTTTTCCCTGTATTGAAATATTGAAAATAGGTTTAAACTCATTGACCGGTAGTCAACATAGATTTGCGTGATTAGCGAGCAGTTAAGTAACATTATTTTTTCTCTTAATCATTTGTAGATTATTTGAGAGAAAAATGTTCAAATAACAGCGTACAAAAATAATTATACGCATCTTTTATTTGAAGCATTGTTCTCTAACCTAATCCACAAATGATTGACAGAAAAAAAAATGTACTACTTTACGCACTCGTTACATAAATAACTATTATATTCAAAATAAATATTTATTTTACTCAGCAACAAATAATAAAAAGTGACATTTCCCCAATTGTTGCGTTCACAAATACCTCACCAGCTACTTTGATTTTCATTTAGTTCAGTTCATTCTTTTATTTGCTCGATAAAATTTGTATTTACTAAAATAGCGCAATATTATATCGGGTATCTACTTTTTCCGAACATAGAAAATTAAATGTAAAAATTTAGATTTGGCGATACACGGTCCAAGAGTAAAAATATTATTTAAAATAAAATGTTCTTAAATCTGTATTATAACTAGTATTACAGCGTTTATACTAGTATTACCACTTTTTTAACTGGTACTACCTACCACTTTTTTTAACTAGGGGTAGTACCATTTTAAAAAGTGGTAATACCAGTTAAAAATGGTGGGGCATCAAATTGAAAAAAGTTTCAAATATAATTTGCTCAAAATACTCCATTTTAATTATTTATATAATCTTAATTATATAGTTTATATTTTTAGAGATATAAATGCATACTTAAATATATCATTTTCACAAGAACTATACGTAAATAAAATAAATTATTATTTAATACTTATGTAGAGTTTATTATAAAAAATATTTTGTAATAAATTTTGTTTGTCAGAAATAAATTTTTATTTATTATATCTGAAATTATAATTAAAATAAAGAAAAGTTTCAAGAAGACTACCTTTTATTTTTAATTACAAATCTGTTTTATTATGACAAACGTAGTCAAAATCTTTTTAGTTTAGCCAGAAAATGGATTTTCTCAAAATTATTAATACCGAAACGATATTGCTGCTGTACTCTATGATGAAATTTGAGAACTATATTTTTATGTTGTGTTGTAAGAAAGTACATTGATGTATCGTGTAAATGGGATCTAGGAGGTAAGAAAAATGAATTAAACTAATGTCATTTGATTGTAGATCAAATTATAAATAGAAAAAATGTTAAATTATTTAGTTTAAACAAATTAATTATTGACAAGCATGATTTTATGATTATTATATTAATTACACGAGATGTCGCCACCTGTTCAACAGACAACTATAACCTTCATGAAAACCAGGACCGTATTTAAAAGTTATTGTTGTTAAAAAACTTTTGACAGCTTTTTGGGCTAAAAATTGGTATTATTTCAACAAAGATAAAACAATAGTTTACATTTAATACAAAATAAATAATCAAACTTGTTTTTTGAAGATAATATACTGAAATATTGGCTAGCACAAAATGTCCTGAATACGTTTTGTGTGATAGTAACAAATTATTTGTGGAATGTAAAATATGTATAGGCGCTGGCGCCTAAATACCAAATAATAATACAGAGTACTCTGTATTATTTATTTCTGTAAACTATATTATTAATACAATATTTACAATAAGTTATTTCTAAATAATTATTGTTTATAATTTTTTTTTAAATAATTAAATAGTTTCTTTCTGTACACTCATATAATGTATATAACAAAATATGGCATTTATTAAATATAAAATAGATAATGTATACAATATTATATTTATTAAACCTCTATAATACATATAATATCAATATTTAATAGAGAAATAGTAATACATAGTAAAATTTTGAAGAAATACCAATATTTATTATTTGGTATTTAGGCGCCAGCGCCTACCATATTTTACATTCCACAAATAATTTGTTACTATCACACAAAACGTATTCAGGACATTTTGTGCTAGCCAATATTTCAATATATCATCTTCATAAAACAAGTTTGATTATTTATGTTGTACTAGTTATAAACTATGGTTTTATCTTTGTTAAAATAATAACAATTTTTAGCCCAAAAAGCTATGAAACGTGTTTTAAAAACAAAAACTTTTAAATACGGTCCTGGTTTTCATGAAGGTTAAAGTTGTCTGTTGAGCAGGTAGCGACATCTCGTGATATAGTGAATGCAAATACAACTTTACGACAGTAAAATGAGCAATTTTACAATATAATAACCATAAAATCGTGCTGAAGTCAATAATTAATATGTTTAAAATAAATAATTTAACATTTTTCTATTTATAATTTGATAGACAATCAATGCCGCCTAGATCCCATATACATTTCTTGAAACCTAATTGGTCAATTGATCAATCGAAATTATAGATTTTCTCCCATTTACACTGTACATCAACGTACTTTCTTACAATACAACATAAAAATATAGTTCTCAAATTTCATCATAGAGGACCGCAGCAATATCGTTTCGGTATTAATAATTTTGAGAAAATCCATTTTCTGGCTAAACTTAAAAGATTTCGACTACGTTTGTCATAATAAAAAAGATTTGTAATTAAAAATAAAGGGTAGTCTTCTTGAATTTTTTCTTTATTTTAATTATAATTTCAGAGATAATGAATAGAAATAAAAATGTATTTATTTCTGCCAAACAAAATTTGTTACAAAAATAATTTTTATAACAAACTCTATTTATTATAAAATTCTACATAAGTATTAAACAATAATTTATTTTATTTACTTATAGTTCTTGTGAAAATGATATATGCACTTATATCCCTAAAAATACAAACTATATAATTAAGATTATTATATAAATAATTAATATAGAGTATTTTGAGCAAATTGTACTTGAAGGTTTCTGTGCATGCATATTCTAATTTTAAATATTTGGGCGTTGAAGCTTTTCCCTAAACAACAAAAATCTTTCTGTGCGCTGTTTTTTCTTCGACTTATTGGACTTATGCTGCCATCTGCGAGAATTCTTGTGTTGTTGTTGGCGTGTAAAACTCCTAGGTTATTTTTGTTGACATAAAACGTGCATTGAAAACTAAACAATGGCAAAATTAGGATCATATTTTGGTTTGTGCCCATTGATTGACCACAAAAGTTTGTTTGGAGTTTCTGAAGATGTTACTCCAGGCTGTGTCATAGTTACGCTTGGAAAAAATATGGCAATTAAATATAAAGTAATAAATATAACCTAATTATTTACAACGTGTTGTAAATTAAGTATTTATTTTGTAGCTCTCAGACCAAAAACAAATTCATAGTTGGAGCACTAAAGATAAATTGAGTTCTCCAGTTATTTATGACAGAAAAGAAGGCAGATATGTTGCTGCTTTTAATCATATGTTTGTGCGATTTTGGAAAGAGAATGAGCAAAATTTAGAAAAATTAAAGAAAACGAAGGTAATTATATATATTAAATATGTCTTGTATTAGTTTAACTTTAATTTTTTAGTTTCCATTACCCATACACACATTAATTCAAACAGAAAGTGATCCAATAATTATTTTTAAAAATGGAAAAGTTATGACATTATCGTACGCTTTAGAAGTTCGAAAAGAACTTTCTCAAGAAAATATTTTAGATAAATCATCGACAATTGAAGATCACTCTTGTATAAAAGTTGAAGATCAATATTATATAGGCCTACTTGTTAAAACAGACGAAAAATATGAATGTATTTGGACTCTGCCGGAAAATCAAGTTGCCGACGATACAACTAAAAGTTTGAGGAAAATTAAAATAGATAGACCTGGTTTTAAATTAAATGGACATCTTATTATGCAAACTGATAATGGACCGACTCTGTTTACATTATGTAAGTGTATTTTAAAGCTACACATTTTCTTCATTTAAAGCATTTATGTCAAAGGAATCTAAATGCCAATTTTGAGTTTTAAAGTCATTACACAAAAGAGCAAATACAATTTTTTTTTTTTTTAATTGTTTTATAGTGAGCCATGATATTGAAACAAAACAACAAACAAATGTAATAACGTTTTACTTCGTTGTTTTACCTGTCAGAATAGAAACACACTTTTTGTCTCTTATTGAAAATGGAGAATTATTCACACGAAGAAAAGTTACAAATTATTAAGTAGTATTAATTTAATGCAAATTCTCTGTTTATAAGGTTGACTCAAACTCAGAGCGTTATTAACACGTAAAATTACATTTGTTTTCTATTTTGTTTCAATTCCATGGCTAACCGCTATCTATGATAGTATCTAATAGCCCAATAAATATAAAAAAAAATATTTATGGATAAGAATTACAATATTAAATGAGAAGTTTACCATGATAACAAAATATTCACCCTAATTTTGCAAATTTAGCGTATTTAAACGGCAACCGTGACTAATTCTTGTTACTAAACAACCATTTTACAAACTCAAAACTAACAACTAAACGTCAATTTTACGCATTGTCGTAGATAAATATTTTATTTTCATTGTTATCAGGGTCTGATGGCAGATTATATTCCCAATCATTAAACAAGGACTCACTAGAAAACTTTTATTCTGTAATCGAAACTCTATCTCGCAAACAGCCTGTTTGTTTATTGGCTTTAAACCGCTCATATTTCGCTATGTACGGAGCAGATGCAAACCAAGAAGGCGCTTCATTGCAAATATACAACATTCAATTCAAAGTTACCCAAGCAAAATTATCTTTGAAGCTCTATACAGTAGGATCAAAATTATGGCTAATTGACAGCAACATGTTGGTAACGGTTGGACAAAATTTAGCTGTAGTTCCCTTCCATTTAGACACTGAACAATTAGCTGCTTTAGTTGGAAGCCATAAACTAGCAACCGTTGCTGATGACGAAGATGTTGCAATCGTAACAGAATTAGTCGAAGAAAATTGGGGAGAAGAGACACCTGAAGAGAAATTAAACAAATCTTTATCAGATTCAGCAATAAAAACACAAGTTTCGGAACTCATCAAAGAAGGCTGGTCAGAAGTGGCAATTTGTGAAGAAATATTCCCGAAATTATTTGAAAAACGGGATACAAGAACAATTTTAAACAGTTTGGATTATTTTGCAGATATTCCGGAACATATTTTGGTAAATGTGTTGTCATATGCCATACAACAGTACATAAGCAATAATAAGAATCAAGATATTACAAATAAAGGTATAAAAGGCCAGTATGGTATGCTTTTAAATAGAACATTAGCTATTTCATACAGTGACGTCCTTTTATTACCGAAATTAAGAACGGGATTAAAATTTGACGAAGTATTAATATTACTTCAGCATATTTGTTATTTATTAAGTGAAAATGGACAAATTTTGCCTAATTTAGATATTGCAGAATCAGAACGAAAAATAGTTGAATGGGGTTCAATTTTATTAGATGCTCATTATCAACAATTTTTGTTATCAAATGATAGTAAAATAATTGAATGTTTACAATATTTCATGGCCCTAGTTGATTCTTATTTGTTATGTATGGATGGTTTTAAAAAAATTGAACCAGTTTTATGTCAACTACAAATGGGAAATAATACAACAAAATTAACTAATTCTTATTCTTTAAAATATTCTATAGAAAATTTAAAATTATATTAAAATAAATATATATTTATAAGACATATCGAGTTTTATTAAATTTTCCTAGTCCCCAAAGCCTTGAAAACCAGGGTCATGAAACTAAACCCGAAAGTGGTATTCTACCGATTTTTTAAAAATATTTTTTCTAATATTTAAAAATTAGGATTATTGATGAAAACGTGATGATAAAATTCGAATTAGTGTGATATGAATTTTTGAAAGTCTGAAATTATTTGTGACGTCCCTAGCTGGTTATGCTTATCAAACAGTTAATTTTAGGGATTAGCAATCTATTTTTATTTATTTTTAATAAATCTTTCCCTTGTCAAATTAATTACTACACTACTGAATACAGAAATAAAGAAAAATGTTTAAAAAATATGATTTCAACATATTTCATGAAACATTTTGACAATAATGTCATTAAGTTGACCGATACCGATAATATTTTAATAGGCTCAGAGCATCCCCAGGGACTATGTCGTCACGTTTACTATAATTAAACATTTTTGTTACAACACAGTAATATTTCATCATTTTCTTTTTAGTAAAACTCTTAATTGAACGTATGCTACTTTATAATTATTAAAGTTTACTATTTCTTTGCAATTAACCAGAATTTTTGATAAACCTTTATTTATCAATGTCAATAAACCTAAACCCAAATTAACCAGAATTTTTGAGGAACCTATATTTGTCAAGGTTAATAAACCTGAACTTAATTTAAACTGTTTTTGATTGAGATTTGGTTTGGATCTGTTAAATAAATAATTAAAAATTGTAAATTGAAATATAAATTATTAATGATAGCGCCGTCTTTTTGTGCAGCCGATGAACCGTTATAATTTTATTGAACTGAAACTGCACCTGAATCGACATTTATTTCGTATACCTAAACTATAAATTTATTTCGGTTCAGGTCCCTAATGAAAACTTTGTAAATGTGTCTAAAATAACGAAAGTTTGAGCTTTTTTTTGCTCCATTTAATCTCATGCGCACGAACCAAAAAACGTCAATAAAACACAAGCACATGACGTCATTTCATGTCCTTGAGAATAAAGAGGATAGGCGATAGTACATTATCCTGATATTAAAGATGCTCCTACTCATTAAAAACATTAATTAATACAATAGTGATGTCCAAAGTGGGTTCGGCTAATAAAAACAAACATAAAGAAAATGGGAGTGATAGTGTAAAGTGTGAAATAGAAAATAACGAATCAACAAGAGTTTGTATCGGAGCAGCTAATGTCAAACTTTGGAATGAGTTAAAGAACACTTGTAAATATAACTGTGATGTAAAGTTTACTAGTTTCTTATTAAATCTTGCACAGAAACACGCCGTGTAAGTACATATTTTATGAATTTGGTTTATATTTAAAGACTGTTATGTTTTCTTGTTAAATATAAAATGTCATTGGCTGACATGTTTGTATATCGGGCGGAGCTTAATGACAGATCAATAACACGTGTTTTTAATGTTTCGCATGCGTTGTTGTACAAGAGGTTATGTTTTTGTTTTGTATCCATAATTGTTGTAGGAAACAAAACAATGACGACAAAAGAAAGCACAACAGTTCTGGGGAAACCCCTGATGTTAAAAATGAAAGATCTCGTCGCAAAACTAAACAAACAGAGCATTCAGCTATCCATAAACACTCACATAGCACCAAACGATCACATAATAAAACTTCTCATCGCAAAAGAAGCCATGCAAATAGTGAAGAACACAAGTCAAGTAAAAACTGTGATAAAAAAGAAGAGAAGAGTAAAAACAAAAGAAAGCCAAATGAAGTAGATATCACAAATGAAGTGACTGTAAATGAAAAACTCGTGATAAGTGAAACAAGTGATAAAGATACTTCAAAACAAATATTAGATTTTCCATTGCCAATGGTTGTTGTTGAAAATTTAAATTTTACTTTAGAAAATCTTGGCAAAACAGGTATAACATTAAATGGCAATGATAATACGATTTTTCGGGCAGAAAAAATACAAAACTCTTATATAATTAAAGAAGAAACTAACAATATAATTCTTTCTGAAAATTTACCAAATGATATTCAAGAAAACACGTTAGATACAGAAGACAACAATGAAGTTTCTCCGCAACCAGAAAAGATGAAAACCAGACATCGAAAAAGACACAAAAGTCACTCCCATGACAACGAACCTCACGAAACAAAACACAAACCAGTTCCACAGCCACCTGAACCTGAAAAAAAAGAAAACAAAACAAAAAGAAAAGTGAAACATCATGATATTCGCAAAGCACCGCAACTAGATCTCAACGCGGGAATAACACCAGAAATTAAAAATGAAATACCCCCTCCTATTCCCGAACCCCCGGCGGAAATAATTCCCGAACCCATCCCAGAAGAAATTAAATCAGAACCTCAAAGAGTTGCAATAAAAATAAAGTTATGCAATACTTGTAATACGAGGCATTTACAAGATACATGCCCCATAAAACATCCAAATAACACAATCAAAGATACGATTACTCTAAATAATTGGACGGAGACCAACAAAACTGATTCAAATATGGATGAAAATGATAAAAATGACGACAGCACTTCTACAGATAAAATTGTAACTTTTGCCGAAACTTCGTTGCCTTCTACGTTGTATTTAGAACAGTCTGATAGTTCTCATGGATTAACAGTTTTTGCCAAGGAAGATATTAAACAATATACACAATTTGGGCCTTTAGTAGGGGAAATTGCTAAGGAAGTTGATATTGCCGAAGACTCCAATATGCGCTATATTTGGGAAGTAAGTATACAAATACAACTATTGGAAAATCATATAACATGTTCGAATTTCGGAGGCACTATTGGGATCGTACAAAAGAAATATAACTTCAGGTACAAATAGTCAGGAAAATGGTACATTACTGACGAGTTTCTGAAACCTGTAATTATAATAAAAAATAATTTTAAATCTAATAATTAAATCTGATGTTCTATAAATATCTAGTAAATAAACAAAAACTAATTTATGGTCAGTTCTGTATTTTTGGTGCCTTTTTAATTTTTTCGTGGCTAGTCAGGGAAATACAACTTTTGCTCCTCATTTTAGGCGCGAAAATAGTTTCAGAAAAAACAATAACAATATCTAATTACACTAGCTGTACCCGTTGCAAATATTTGCAACAAACAATTTTAAATTATTTTTTTTCTGTATTTTCAATGTTTGGTTTTTTAAAACTATCCTATCGTTGTTTTTTTTTTTAAATACATAGGGAGAACTCTGATAAATTACTTAACACAACAATAATAAATAAATAAATAATTTAGGGCTGAATGCAAGGTTAAAAGTGCTTAATAACAAACTAAAGCCTCATTTCCACCGATTGTCCTAATGCGTAAGAGCAATAATTAATAACTAAGCGCAATGCGTAAAAATGTTTATCATATGACAACGTTTACTACCATTTCCAGCTTTGTATAAGGCTTAATGCTTAAGAACTAAGAGCAATGCGTAAAAACAAATGATTGAAAAATTCTAACCTGAACTGTCAACTCTCAGTCTATTTTATAATTATAAACTTTTAATTAATTTTTCGGTATCGATATAAATACATAAAATTGTGTATAGGTATAACATATTAAAAAAAGAAGAATTGCTGCTGCAATGGCAGTCTACTAAACAACAAGTAATTCGGAAAAAAGATATGACATTTCTGTTGAATTGTCACTAAACAAAATAGCTGAAAATGGTATCCTAGTAAATTGTTATAATTCATTAAGCCTTATGTATTAAGCATTAAGACATTCGGTGGAAATGAGGCTTAATAGTAACTTTAAGGACCGGTATTTTCATCTCTGGTTTAAATTTCTGTCAAAATCAATTTTTTTGTCATTATCTAGTAGACTATGAGGGTTTTTGGCAAAACAAAAGCACATCTAACACAGCCCTGCAGAGGTGGGCCAAATATCCCATTTAAGCATTTCACCGAAGTCATATATCTTACAATTTCCGAGATCCAAATGCTGTCTTCCAAATCCGAACTCTCTTTAGAATACATTCATAAATATACACGCGTGTTCTTAAACTTTTTTATCCCATAGGTGTATGATGAAAAGAAAAATATTTATGTAAATACGGAAAATCGAAGTATTTCTAATTGGTTTCGTTATATTCGCCCCGCACCTTCCAGAGATGTAAAAAATTTGCTAGCAGTATCAGAATCTCAACAAATGTATATGATAACTACTCGCGATATAGCAAATGGAGAAGAGTTACTGTACTGGCAAGATGATGCAACGGGATCAAATAAAAAGAAAATGGAGAAGACAAGTAAGTAAAAAATCAGTTTAAATAATTTAATCTCATTGATGTAGTGGGAAGAATAATTAATAATATTAGTAATAGATGTTTAAAAGTGAGAAAAAAATTAAAGATAAACAATATTACGTATTTAATACTTGTTGAAAAATTTCAGATAAAAAATGAGATCTAAGCCCATTTGCAGATTTTCAAAATTTTAGATACATTTCTTGTAAGTTTAAGTTGTTATTAACTCGCGAATCGCTCATCGGTAAAAATCATGTACTACATAACATAAAAGAGAATTTCATGCGTAATTCAAATTTTCAAACCGCGTTGTCGTATCTTTAACCGGGTCAGAGTGGTATATGAATTTGTAAGAAAGCGTTGATAAAAATTATTCAAAAATCATCGATAATTTACTACTTTCGATGCCACGACGCATGGAAACTGTTATAAATAGTAAAATCTAGTAGAAGTATTAAATGCGTAATAGTTTATTTTTGAGTAATTTAATTTTCTTTTATAAATTGTTATTTTGGTTAAATATTTTTTAACATTACTCTTTGAGAGTTCATCCTAAGTAAAAAATGCAAGAACTCTTTTTTAAATAAAAACTACGAGCTTCATTTTGTTTTCTTGTAAAATCTTGATACGGGTCACTGTTTTCGAGAAAATAAAACCAAAAACCAAAGAAAAGGTAAAAGCTTCTTCTGACTGGACTAACAATAATTGAACATTATATTTATAATAAGATTTGTATAAATGATTGTAGAAACTATATAATAATTAAAATAAATTGGACTTCAGTCTTGAAAAAGTATTTTTTGTCAACGTTTTGGAAATCTCTTAGTCCTTCATCGAGACAACTATAATAAATTATATAAAATACAATAATCAATTACATAAATGAAACTTCCCTTTCCTTTTTGACAATCATCTTATTTTTCCGCTTCCTGTATTAATTTTTGTATTTTAAGTTTAATTTTGTAATTGATTATTGTATTTTATATGTATATTTATTATAGTTGTCCTGATGAAGGAATAAAAGATTTCCGAAACGTTCACAAAAAATAAATTCAACTTTTTCAAGATTGAAGTCCTATTTATTTGAATTATTATATTATATTTTTAGATTGCGGGGGTTGTAACTTAACTTTCGCCCATCCTCTGTATTACCGAGTACATTGTTCGATCTTTCACGATATTAGGTATAGTTTAACAATTCGAAAATACCACTGCAAAGTTTGTGGAGCCGCAATTTTAGGCAAAGATAATATTATGAAACATGCAGTAGAACTGCATAATGGACAGGGAGCATACCAGTGCCAATTTTGCAAAAAGGTAAAAACTCATATTAAAAAAATTTAAAATATTAGAATATTTTTTAATTTAATATATTTGTAGTTCTTCCTTCGTTTAAATTATTTAGAAATGCACAGAACCTACGGATGTGCAGCAAATCCGCACAGATCTCGACCGTTATGTGATTTTTGTGGCAGAAAGTTCTGTCAACCGCAAAAATTAAAAGTTCACATTAAAAGAATGCACAGCGGTAAGTTTATAATGTATAAAGGGTTATGATTTCGTATTTCAATAAATAATATTTTTTGTAGATATGTCCGAAGTGTTACGAGAATTTCAATGCAAAAATTGTTTAAAATTATTAGGATCGCGCGCTGCTTTACAAAGACATGTTAAAGAGGTTCACCAAAAACAAATGGACGGTTCTTGCACTTGTGTGCGCTGTGGGAAACTTTTTCAAAATAAATCGAATTTGAAAATTCATATGCTGACGCACAGCGGAGTCAAACCGTTCAAGTAAGATTCACTTTTTCATTTATATTATGCAATTATTTCTTTTGATTGTAATATTGTTTTATAATTATGGGAAAATTTCTCGACTACCACAATGAGGATTCCACGATTTTTTGAATTTTTTATGTTATAGTATTTTTAAATTCAGAACTTCCCTAATTTTTCTTCTTTTAAATTCTGCTTTTTATGGAAGAAAAAAAATCTGTTGTGGCCAGCACAAAACCTTCCGTCAATTCGATGTATTTTGTACATATCCCATACCAAAAGTTCCTTGAAAAAGATTCTGTACATCCTGTAAAATTGTAACACGAACACACTATTTTTTACAAATTCTATACCGAAAGTTCCTTTCCCTATTTTATTAGGGGTCGCTGTTTCTTACTCTTCTCTTTTACTCATTCCTGTCCAACGCATCTTCACACAATTCTTCCTCTCTCAAGTCTTCTGCTACACAGTCCTTCCATCTTCTCTTTGGCCTTTCTCGTACTTCCGGTATTGAAAATTCCAATCTTGAGGCGAGGCTGCAACTGCAAGTCACTTGCGAGGGACACTCATATATAACTTTCTGGCCCTACTTTCAACTTTGGTTTTGCATTTGACACTGACATCTGTCAATTAATTTTTTTTGAATATTTTTGATGTTTCCATAATTGTAACAAAGCTGACTAATTTTTGAAAGTTAATCTCTCTTAATGTCTCTATAACTCTATATCTATTGAATATGAAGGAAAAAGTATAATCAAACCGTATAGTGAATAAGATTTTCTTTCATATTGATAATCACAAAATGTCGAAAAATGATATTTAACTGCGTTTTTTTCAAGAAAAACTGTTAAAAACTTCAAATAAGGGTACTTCCGGTGGATCAATTATAACCAAAATCTAATTAGCTCTTCATATGGATGTAAAGAAGAGGAATACGAAAGAATTATAATTTTTAGAATTGTAGTATTGGAGTTATCGTCGGAGAAAAATTTGTCACACACGGACACACACACACGCGCACGCACACACACACACATACAGACATCTTAAAAATAGTAAATTCGTATTCTAGGGATCCTAAAACGTGCTTATTCATTAAAAACTCACCAACGAAATTTTTGACCAAAGACAATACCTTCCTTACCTAAAGATGACGGAAGGTAATAAATAGCAAATATTTGATATCCAGCGTTTCCCACCTTACGGCGAACCCAGTAGTTAGTGAAGTGCAATGGTATTATATCATGCCTTCTCTCTCAGCAGCTGCTGTCTTAGCTGCTGTTACCAGAGGTTCTAAACCATTTGTCAATTTTGTGCGGCTAAGTTTATATCGCTTTATATTTGAAAATTTCATTTTGTTCTTATTATCTTTTTTTTTACTTATCTTAAATTTAGTATATCGTAGTTATAATTTATTAGTACTTACGAATTTGTAAAAATAATAGCGTGCAGCCTCATAACCACCATAACCAAATACTTCAGTGGAAAGTGGAACAGTCTGGAAAAATCCACGCGTTTTGAAAGTGTGTAATATATTTTAGCATTTATAAAAAAATTGTTAAAAAATATAGAAAAGAAATTTGCGTCAATAACATAGTTATATGGGAAGAAATATTATGTATATAATTTATATAAAAATTCAATATAAGTGGAATCCCCTATTCTGAAACGTCGGTTTTGTAAAAATAAATATTGTATAATTGTTATTTCGAGAAGTTGTTAATATTTTAATGTATGTCTTTTTTGTGTTTATAGATGTAAAGAGTCAAACTGTAGTGCAGCATTTACAACTAAACAGTGTCTTCAATTTCATTATAAGAAAGTACATGGATTTGCGGAAGACATTATGCCAAAAATAGAAAGAAGTGTTGAGTATACGTTTGCAGCGTATGCAGGGGTTAAACCTCCTGAATTAGAAAATGAGAAAGGCAAGAAGAAAAAGAATCAATCGGATCCACAACTAAATAATAATCTTATGTGCTTGGACGACGATAGTACCGACGTTGACGACATAAGTAAGAAATTATTTTGTTTCTATTTTTGAAGCAGTTTAAGGTGAAATGGTACCCCCCGCTATTTTGTTTCTGCGCCGAGGCGAGCGCTAGTGAGCACTGAAATGAATAATTATGACTATGTCGATAAAGTAGAAATATTTGTATATTTTACGATCTCCATCTATTCGATAATAGTCGTACTTTGTTCCATGGCACAAACCTAAAAACATTCTAAAAGTAAATATATGTGGGATGGTACAAATTTGTAGGTTACTTATAACAAATGAAAATAAAACAATTTATTGAAGGTCGCGTCAAATAATTTCAAATTTATTAACGAAGTAAAAATATTTTGTTTGTATGAAATATTAATAATATATTTTAAAAATAACGTTTCTTGGGAAGAGAATGGATAATAAATAACAAATTTTAAAATCGTAACATATATATTACATAAAATTCACTGATTACATAATATTTTGTATTTACCGTAGGAAATTTTTATTATAAACACGTATTTAAAAACTGTAAAAGTAAAAAATGTTACATTTTCATAATTATTAAAAAAATAATAGGTACATCATAATAATAGCTATTTGTGTATTAAGAGAGCAAAATGGGACATTGTCAATTGAGAGGTCGAAATCGACAATGTCCATTTGCGCTCGAAACTAAATAACGATTAAATTTTTTAATTTTAATTTATCGTTATTTTCCATTCTTCTTGAGCTATTCCTATAATCTAATTTTAGTAAATGAATGCCCTATATGTTACTATCTATACCATTATGTTTATGTATGATGTAAGCCAAATAGATTACAATTACACTTTCTGGTACATAAGTATCCGAACGGTTCTGCTAATATTCGTCATGCCGTAGGGGTAACTAACTATACGTAAATATAAGCTTTTCAATCAAAATATGTGTTTGTACTTTGGGAATAAACTATTTTACTTTAGTTTTTATATCAATAAATTTTTACCTTCCGTCCTCTTTAGGTAAGGAAGGTATTGTCTTTAGCCAAAAAATTCGGTGGAGTATTTAATGAATAAGCACGTTGTGAGGTCCCTTGAATAAGATTTTAATTTTTTTACAATGATTATATGTGACGATAATTTCTCCTCCAATAACTCCAATACTACAAGTACAAAAAATTCAATTTCCTTATATTTCCGTACTCTAGATTCTTATAAAGAGCTGATTAGATTTTGATTGTAATTGATCAATCGGAACTACCCTCATTTGGACCTTTCAAGTGTTTTTTTTTTTTTAACGCAATTAATATCATTTTTTGATATTTTATAAATATTATAGATTATTATATTCTCTGTACGGTTTGATTGCATTTTAGCTCATATTCAATGTCTATAAAGTTGTATAAAATATCATAAATTAGCCAGCTATGCAATAACCATGGAAACAGCTACTATATTATGAAGATAATTCTGATTGACAGATATTATTTTTAATTTTTTTTTTAAATATATGCAATACATTTTAGATTTAAGAAACATTAAATCGAATTTATTCGAAAAGAATGATGGAAAAAATCAATCAAAATTAACTAATGGGCCGGTAAACCATAACAAAAAATAATAAAATGAACACTGTATTCTTAAAGTACTTCTCAATAAATAACGATTAAGATAAAAAAAACATTTTTATTAATAATTACTTTGCGAGATATTTAAATTTATTTCTAGGGCCACAGATGACACACACTATTGGTATCTTTCTCGTGCAGCCTACTACAGAAACTGGTGTGAGAAAGATAGCTATAGGTTTCTTTAAAGATCAAATGCAGTTATACCAAAAACAATTATGACTTTTTGGTTCCACGAATGGGCCCATAAACCAATTTTTTAAAATGAAAGTTCGCTTAATTTTGAAGCAATTATTAAAAAAAATGTTATTTTTATCTTAATCGTTATTTATTGAGCAGTACATAAAGTGTACATTTTACTATTTTTTGTTATGGTTTATGGGCCTATTGCTTTAAAATTAAACGAACCTTTATTTAAAATTAAAAAAAAAAATGGTTTATGGGCCCATTCTTATGTTTGCACTAAATTATCTGAAAATCTAATGGGTGTATTTTTTATAATTTTTGGAGGTACGATAATTAAATTATTTTACGAATTATAAAATATCACGTCCCCTCCACCATTACGTGATATCTTCTATCCACATCAAATCTACATTCTCCATAACACCATGTTTTTTTCTGCAATTCCGAGATTGTTGAGCGGTACGCGTCCCCACCATTTCGTGATATCTTCCATCTCTACATTCTACATAGCACCATCTCACTTTCTCTCTCACACACACTACCGATTTTAATAGAAATAAAATGTAATTATAATTTGTATTCGTAGTAAATCTTTTACTTTGTTATTTTATAATTCATAAAATAATTTGATTACGGTACCTCCAAAAATTATAAAAAATACACGCCTTAGTTTTTGAGATAATCTAGTGCAAACATAAGAATTATTTAATTTTGATTTTTTCTATCATTCTTTTGCCCGTATGTATCGCCTATATTTAAAAAATAAAAATAAAAATTGACCGGCCACGGGACAACAATTTTTTTTATTTGAAAATATTCAAAAGTATTTTCATTTTAAAACATAGTGCCCTTTTTCATGCTTACGGTTTAATAAATTCGAAATTTTAGTTTCTTTTATTTTTTATTTATTTTATTTCAATACAAGTACGTAAAATTAGTCTTAGCGAGTGTTTTAAGACCCGTGAGTGACTAAAGATGCTTTATGTATGTGTATTTTATCAACGATAGAATTTAATAACTCAATAAAAAATATATTAAAAAAACTTTTATTTTTGAATTAGGAGCACAATATTAAATGAGAATTTTACCACGAAAACAAAATATTCAAGATGGTATTGCGAATTTTGAGTGTTTAAAATTTTTAATCACTCGTTGGTAGGAAACCCGTGTCTAATGAAACCTTGTAACTAAACAACAGTTTTACGAATTCAAAACTGACAACATCAATTTTACGCACTATCATAGATAAACAAATTTTAATAGAACTGTCAAATAAATTAATAAAATTAAAGGTTATAACTCAATTATTTATTTTGAATATTATTGAAGAAGATTATGAATAAAATAGTATACATTCCTCGGGAGTTCTATTACAGCGTCACGCTGTATCTGACCTCGAGGCTTCGGCTCTCGGTAATCTGCACAAACCCTCGGCTGTAATGAAACATCTCCCACTTCCGTTGTACTATACTATTTCCCACTTCCGTAAATAGGCTAATAGGACGTTGTTTGTAGGGATGTATGTCTCTTTTACCGTCAGGGTATCGGTTTCTATAACGACGGGATGTAAGTAAATCCAAAATGCATTACATCCCTACGCAGATGAGTTACTTTCCTCTTTGTGAAATACCAGCATTAGATGTTTTAAACTTTTGTCAGATATGTTTCAATTTAATTTCTTTCGAAATTATCCTCATTTCACAAATATTTTTATTTAAAGACTACCATCGACATATAAAATGTGACAGATGACAGCGTTTTTCTTCTTGAAATTTCTACAGAATACTAAGATCCTTTATTTCAAAATGTATCAATAGTCAATGGTATTCCTTGACATTTCTGACAGTAAATATAAATAACTATAAAATTTATTCTATAACTAATATTTTTTGTACTATTTAAACAACAAAAACATTTTTAAAGTTAAATATATTGTATTGCAATGTTTGTTATTTTTAAAAAAAATTATTTGTATAACGTTGAAATTAATTTTAGAAAAAGAACATAAAATAACAATAATTTCTATCTTATGTATGTAATTACATGGTACTAAAGAAAATATACCTTTAAAACCCCCAAAAGCGCATAATTGGAATCACAATTTTAACTGAAAAATTTATAAAATTATATAATATTTTATTGAAAATTATTATTGCAAAATATTTTCAGAAGCTCGTAATCTTTTTTCTACAATACCAATAACCAGTGTTTCTCATTTATCATGTTTAAAAGGTTTAAAATATTAAAATTAGCTCAGAAATTCATTTAGAATTACTTTTTGAAATTTCTAAAAAAATAATTTTACTAATCAAATAATTGAGTCGGCGTATAAATTTAATATCGAATATTAAAAAAACTTATGTATTGTAGTGGTTATTTTGTCGCCTACCCAAGAGCCGCCAAAGTAATATTGTTGTATTTACGCGACAACTTTGCTGAATTTGCTTCTCTGTTCAATGATTACGTATGTTCAAGCGCCGAGCGACCGATGATTGCTGATGCTGAGTTTTCAATTCCCTTTGAGCCACCGATTCCAATATAGTTTATCTATTTACCGCTAGGTCTACTCAAAGCGCCACTTCCTTACATTTCACGAAAATACTTACCGAATTTGTTTTAATTACGAATATCTTCTACATTAAACAATAAATATTTACAATATTTATCTAAGAGATAGAGAAATGTATACAGTACGTCATACTAAACAAATTTTAGAAATAGAACTTCACACACTTAAGAAAAAAAATAAAATTATACATTTTATTTTTTTTAAGTATGTTCCCAAAGATCAATTTTCGATTTTTTTTTATATGATATGTATAATAATATTCTTCAAAACATATTAAAGTATGAACAAAATTGTAGGTTTAGTATAGAAGAAAAATATTAAAATGTATGAAAAAAGTAGGTTTTTTGGATTTTTAAAATTGTTCTCGAAGATCATTTTTTTTAATTTTCACATATTTTATTCCTTATATTGTTATAAATATTTCATGCAAATTTAATCAAAATTGTAGGTTTTGAACTGGAGATATATTGAAAATAATATTTAAAATATTTTTTTGGCTGTATAAATAAATATAAATATTACTGAAACTATTTTATTTTGATGACAAATTGTTTCCTTTTTATTCGTGTATACAAAGAAATCATATTACATCACACAATTTTAAATAAAAAATTAAAAACCTCTTTAGTAATTTTGAATTTCGCGCGCTGGGGTATCATTTCACCTTAACTGAAATAAATATAGATTTCCTGTTTTATATGGATTTTTTTTAACTTCTAAGTTATTCCATTCGCGGGTATAGATATACAGGTTGTCCAGAATAACACGTTTAATATGAGGTTTTCAAGTTGCGAAGTCGATTAAAATAAACAAAAATTGCGCCATTTTAGTGGTGCATTGTTTATGAGAAAAAATGCACAGGTCATTAGATATAGGCGAAAATGTAAAATTGCAGTTTTTCATTTTTACAAATAATTTGTATTATTTCATAATGGACTGCAGAAAGTAATACCAAAGAAAAGAAAAAAAATAGCTTTTCAGCGATGTATAATTTATCCAGGTTTATTTGTTTCAAATGGAAAAAAATACATTTATTAATATTATAGCTGGTTGCACCAACGTAACTTAAATTTTAAGTGTTTCTTAAATCAACAATATTGCATCGAAATGAATTATTATACATTGTTGTTGACGCAACTGCGCAATTTAGTTCCCAAATATCAATCAGGCCCGGTTTTATAAAAAATTAATCTATTATTAAATTTTACTGGATTGCCCGGTTTTATAAACGGCAGATAAATTTACTTCCAAAGTAACTAAAATTTATTCCTTCAAATGACAGTCGAATTTTTGACAGTAATGTTGTAAATGTCATAAAATGAATAAAATTGATTCGAATTTGTTAGATTGAATAAATTTGCTATGCCTTTTATAAAACCGGGGAGCAAATTTCTTTGTTTGAATCAGTTTTAATGATCTTATGACATTAAATTAATTGCTGTAAAAAATCGGGTTGCATTTGTTCAGTTTTTTTAATTCACTTTGGAAGTAAAATTTATTCCTAGATTTTTTTTATGAAACCGGGTTTGAATAAAAATTATGCATTTAACATCGAAATCCAACAATGATAAATAAAATGAGAATCGCCATTCGAAAGAACAAAGTGCCCTAAAAAAAATTAAAAAACTGCAATATTTACATTTTCGTCTATATCTAGTGACCTATGCATATATCCAATATGAATAACATATTTTCACTTGAAGTTTTATTACACAATTTATTTTTAGGTTTGGACGACAAAAATTTGGACGATCCTCCACCTCTTCATTCACCAATTCCGATTACCAGCGAACAATCATCTCCGTCAAATCCAACTCCCCCTATGTTAGAGGCTTACACAAACAACATCCGCTCCAACACCAAAATGCAGAGCAAAGGAAGCAAAAAATGGCTAGGAGAAGATTCCTCGCATTCTTTAAACCTTTCCTTGCAGCAACCGCAAAAAGAAGTCTATCAGTTTGAGAAAGAAATTCAGAAACCCGCCGATCCACCTCCCAACATTATGTTGGACGTTGATGAATCTCAACCGTTCGATAGGAATAAAATCTCGATGAATTTGAATGTCTACAGTAGACATGAATCTTCAAACGCTAGTCTTTTAGTTGAAGCAGCCTTGGACTCAGTAAGTGATATACAAATTACAAGTTCTGAACACAATGTCGATGTAAATGGATCTCAAAGTTGTACAGATAGTTTAGTCAACAATTTATACTCTTTATCACACCAAGATAATCTACCAGATGTAACTTATAATCATAGTGAAGATCTAAACGAATCCAGAGATATAAACCTTATTTCTCCTTCCGTTAATGATCATATTTCAGTAACTGATCATGATTTGAATGATGATCTCCCAAATAGAGGAATAACTTTGGATTATAGCAATCTTCATCACAGTGAATTTAGTCCTTCGAGCAGCCCTAACGTACAAAACAGATCACAATTAATACACGATTATAATATTCACGCAACTAACTCTCCAGCTCATACACCCAGAAGTAGGTTGGATTACACCCTAGGACATGATTCTGAAATAGTTTCACCCGGAAATAGCCCCCCTAGATACGATTTTCATCATACTCCCGCCGAAAATCTCTCTTCGGATGAAAGCAATGGAATTGTGGCACAAAATTTGAGTTTAAACAACTCAAAAGACAAACTTAGATTGGATTTAGTTGGATATAAATCTCATTATGGAGATTTAGACAGCTCCGATCTTTCCTTAAGAAAATATGATAATCTTCGACAAAAATATGATTTGGAAAATGAAAGAAACAAGATTTATGATCTTGAAGTTGACGACAGAAATAAAAACTATAATGAACGAGGCTTATCTAGTGATATTAGATCCAAATTTGATATTACAAATACAACTGAAAACGTTGAAACTGATTTAAGAAATAAAACTTATTCAGAAAGTACTGACCACTCTTCGGAATTAAAAATGAAACAATTTGACGTTGAGACTGATTTTAGAAATAAGTACCATGACGAAGAAAATATTCATTCGAACAAATACGACTCTATTGATTCAAAATACGACGGAGATGTACGCAATAAACAAATAGAAATGGACGTTGAATTACGGAAACCTTACGACGCTTTGGAGTCAGAAAGAAACAAAACTACATATGAAAGTAATTTAGAAACAGAAATTCGTAACAAATCTTATGATGTAATTGATAATCTCGAATTAAGAAATAAAACATACGATAATTTAGTCGATTCCGAGTTCAGAACTGATAGAAATTTTGAACCATTAGTTTTAAATCCAACAGAATTACAAGGTTTGGATATGTCAGCCAGAAGTTATCACAATTTCCATACTTCTGGAACAGTACAGGGTATAAATCGCTACCACCATATTTACAGTGAATTAGATCGCCCTAGTGTCGATTTAAGATTAGGATACAGCCCTCCACCGCCTCCTTATACTCATTCAGATGTCTTAAGGGTCGTTTCTCTAGATTTAACACCCCCCGGAAGACACAGCGTTGATTTAAGTCTTCGAAGTCATGCATTACATTCACACCAATTACAAAATTCGCGACTTTTACCCGATCATCCTTTACAAACAAACAGACTGATTTCCACCGAACACAATTTATCTACAAATCGGATTTTGTCAGAACACAACAGACTAACTTTGGACCAATCTAGATTACTCACAAACGAACATAATTTATCGGTTGCTAGCAATAGATTGCTCGGTACTGAAAGCAGATTGTTATCAGATGCAAGTAATCGATTATTATCTGATCATACAACCAATAGGTTGTTATCAAATGATCAACTAGGATCAAACAGATTATTATCTGCTGAGCAAGGGAGGATGTTGACCGATGAAACTAGATTATTATCTGATCAATCTAGATTGTTAGATCAAACTAGATTGTTAGGAGATACTCGAATATTACAACCAACGCCTACAAGTACTACCAATCATGATTTGGTCACAAGAAGCAGTTTGTCTCCGGCTGGTTATACCGGATATCCGGTATCTCCGAGTCCGTATCATGCTTCTTCCTTGGCTGCAAGGACGCATGGTAACTCGCCGGGACATACCGCAGCCACAAGTTATCATCATTATTCAACGTATTATTAATCAATGTAAATGTTGAAAAGTTCTAGTCATCATTGTTGAACAGTATTTATATTTTTGTTGATTGTATATTTTTATAAATATCCGGATGTTTTTAAATGCCTAATTTATTTTGAAAAGCTTTAAGTATGCACAAAGAAAACTTTTTTGATTATTTTAAAAATACTGATATTTTCATATAATTATTTAGTGGTGTAACTGTGTTCATCGTTTTGCATGAAAGTGTTTAACATTAGTATAGTGCCAAAGTTTAATGTTATTGCATGTAAAATATTTATAAATATTCAAGTACAAATGTTTCAACTTATTTCCAATAAATTATTTATATGAAATTCAGTGTCATTATTGCAGAATTTCCGTACTATAAAATGTTGATCTAGTATAGGACTTTATATGTAGGACAATCCCTGACATTCACAATTCTAGAAAGGGGACAAAAATTAGGTCACTCAATCGAATTAAAGGAAAATAGTAAAACAATACGAATGTATATGCTGAATAACGAATATTAATAAAAAAATGAAATGGCATAATTGAGATATTTCGGAAATAAGGGGTTTTTTGTCATAGCGCTTCGACACTAATATGCAATCTACCGAGAGTTTTTTTTATCAGTGAACATGGGCGTATGTCATTACCATAGTTACATTTAAAATGATTGACAGCAATGCATTATCGCGTTTTTTTTATAACTGGACATAGGACGTGACATTTAGTATATCTGTCAATGTCATCAAATTGTCATACTTCAAAATGTATACAGTTAAAGAAAAGTTCAAATTGTAAATTGGAGTAATTATAACGAGTCTACAACAAGTTTCTGACATATGTGCATTAACTTTTAATAAGCGACCCAGTCCAACAACTATAAGAAAAATTTACAATTACTACAGAACTAAAGGATGCGTCAATAAACAGCACAAGAAGAAAATCAGACCAAATACTGTAGTTAATAGTAAGAAACAAGAAATTATGCAATTAATTGAAAGTGACAAGAACATTTTAAGAGTTTTAAATATCAAAATCACCAAGAGTTATTACACAACAAAATTAATAGTGGGGAAATATTACTGGATCGAATTTTATTTACGGATGAAGCGACATTTTATATTAATCGGGAAGTAAATTCACAAAATTGCAGGTATTGGAGTCGTCAAAATTTTCGCTTATATCTGCACCAGGTATTCCCCCAACGCTGGATAGGACGTGGTGGAGAAATGGAGTGGCCTGCAATGCCACCAGATCTTGCACCAAACAATTTTTTTTCTTTGGGGCCATTTAAAAAATTGTATTTACAATGGTGACAAAATAAATATTGATCAATTAAAAAATAGGGATAAAATATAATTTATATTTATATTATTTCTTGCCTTAGGCTTATGTCAGAGTCTAGAATTATACCATACAATTTGAACTTTTTCTTCAACTGTATACATTTTGAAATATGACAATTTGATGACATTGACAGATATACTAAATGTCACATCCTATGTCCAGTTTAAAAAAAAAAACGCGATAATACATTGCTGTCAATCATTTTAAATGTAACTATGGTAATGACATACGCCCATGTTCACTGATAAAAAAAACTCTCGGTATGTAGGACAATCCCTGACATTCACAATTGTAGAAAGGGGACAAAAATTAGGTCACTCAATCGAATTAAAGGAAAATAGTAAAAAAATATGAATGTATATGCTGAATAACGAATATTAATAAAAAAATGAAATGGTATAATTGAGATATTTCGGAAATAAGGGGTTTTTTGTTATAGCGATTCGACACTAATATGAAATCTATATATAATATTTTGATTGGCGACCGAAAGACCGCATGTACATGCATTACAAATAGCGTGTTAGGAGGTGGGGATTACTACCAATGGAAGTTAAGAAATTAAAATTCGAAAGGAGGGGCTAACATTGCTGTACTGCAGTTTCCAAACAGTTTTTATTTTAACATAAATTTTTTGCATTAAACTTAATAATTTAAATACACCTGTAATTATAAAGTATGTAGACTTATACAGTGTTATAATATTCATTTATTTTTATGTAAATATAATTTAAAATAGCATATATTTCAAGAACATTTAGGTCCATGATGAAAACAGTTTGATATAAAAATACATAAATGTGACGTCACGTCAATCTTTTCAAAATTCGGGAGACCATAACTCGCTTATTAATAGGAATTTTTTCACCGGATTTTCATCAATAGTCTTAGTTTTCCTAAAATTTTCAGATGAAATTATAAAAAAAAAATGGTGGAATCCCCCAGCAGGTAAGTGCAGCGGCTTACAGTTTTGTGCAGTGGCAAATTACCCATAAGGCAATGAGGCACTTGCCTAGGGCCCCCAAGCTATACCTCATTTCACGTAAGACAATAGCGTTGGTTTACATAGGAATATAACTTCTGCCCATTGATTGGTCAGAATGCAAACCTTCACAAAACGAAAAAAATATCACCTGTCAGTTGTCATCTAAAAACTAAAATCTACAAATATAATTGATGTTTAACCATGTTTTGTTGTAATTTTTAATATTCAGGTCTTGTACATTTTTACAGATAAAAATATTTAGTACTGACAAAGTTTGGTTTCACGATAAATTTATGCATGTAAAAACGATCTACTCTGAAGCGCCATCTACTATTTTCTTACATGAAATTAAGTATAACATTTTTCTAAAGTGTAACAAAATTTTGTTTATTTGCTTCTAATTCTATTTTTAATATTATTTTTTGGTGGTCCCCCAAATGTATTGCCTAGGAGCCCCAACTATCCTTAACCTACCATTGAATAAGGGCATAAATTTATCCGAAAACACTATCAAAAATTCCCCCGAGCGCTCCCAGATTCCTTAAAAAAAGAACAAGAAAAAGAACATGTCCGAGAAAAACTCGGACGCATGGCAACTCTTCGTTATTATTATTGTACATTTGAAACAATACGTTTTATGACAATTTAAAAGTTGTATATAATTATTATTTTTGATAAGTTTGCGTGATAAACAACTCATTGATTATTTTAGTCAATAATTTATAAAAAGACATTACGGAACAGAGATGTCATCAATGTTTTGAAATGACAATTTTATAATAATATCGCACAAAAGACATGCGCAGTATCGAATATTCCTTGATCATCATTCGTCGATCTTCTGTTTTCAGCTCCGTTGGGATTCGTGTGGCATCGTTTTCTGCGGAGAAGTGAAAGGAAGAAGCCATTTTGTGTAAACGAGCTTGAATGTTATGAAGAAATTCGTACAAATATTGACAGTTTTTATGCAAAAATCAATATATTAAAGTGTAACAATTAGTGAAACCTCAAAATGAGGATGGGACGATCAGGAAGAAGGTAATAGTTTTTCATTTTCATTAGTACTATGTCAGAAATTGAATCTTTATTGCACAAATTCTTAGCGTACCTTTCGTTTCGGTGGAAGTGCATATTGTACTTTTAGAAGGTGACTAATGTTTGTTTACATAACCAAATGCAAATTGTTTTGATTAACTGGAGTGTAGTTGTACGTAAATTGTTAATTTTTTCTCTTATTTGCCAGTCCATTGCTGTTGTTCTTTTCTTATTATTTTTTTATTCAAAAATAAACATTTCTTGAAAATATTTTCTTTAGCGACAAAGTAGAACAGTAGTCTTATCAATTTGTCGTCTCTGACTATGTGCGAGCCCCTTGTTAAAATATAGCTCACCACTGATTGTACGAGCAAGATTAAAATCTTGCTGAAATATTTAGGTCGAGAAGTCGAGATCGACGACGATCAAGAAGTCGTGATCGAGGTTACGGTGGTGGAGGAGGCCGCCGAAGCACTGCAGCCGGGGTAAATCTACGCAAACCAAGATGGGATATGAGTCGTTTAGAACCTTTCAAAAAAGATTTCTATGTTCCGCATCCCCTCGTAGCTAATCGGTCAAATTACGAAGTAGAACAATGGAGGAACTCTCAAGAAATCTCTTTGAAAGGCAAAAGCATTCCTGCCCCAGTGATGACCTTTGAAGAAGCTGGTTTCCCGGATTACGTCATGTCGGAGGTTCGCAAATCAGGATTTAAATATCCTACAGCCATACAATCTCAAGGCTGGCCAATTGCATTATCCGGTCGCGATATGGTTGGCATCGCTTCAACTGGATCCGGAAAAACTCTCTCTTACATTCTACCCGCCATTGTTCATATCAACAACCAGCCTCGATTACAGAGAGGAGATGGTCCTATCGCTCTAGTGCTCGCGCCGACTAGAGAACTTGCTCAACAGATTCAGCAAGTGGCCAGCGATTTCGGCCACAGCTCTAGAATTAAAAACACTTGTGTCTTTGGGGGCGCGCCGAAAGGACCCCAAGCCAACGACCTCATGGATGGAGTAGAAATCGTCATAGCAACGCCTGGTAGATTAATAGATTTTTTAGAAAGTAATAGAACTAATTTACGCCGCTGCACATATTTAGTTCTCGACGAAGCCGATAGGATGTTAGATATGGGTTTTGAACCCCAAATTCGTAAGATTATTGAACAAATACGTCCAGATAGACAAACACTTATGTGGTCGGCAACTTGGCCGAAAGAAGTGCAATCATTAGCTTCAGAGTTTTTAAGAGATTATATTCAAATAAACGTAGGATCATTACAATTAGCAGCTAATCACAATATTTTGCAAATCATTGATGTTTGTCAAGAATATGAAAAAGAAACAAAGTTGAGTACTTTGTTGAAAGAGATTATGGCAGAGAAAGAAAATAAAAGTATAATTTTTATCGAAACAAAAAGACGAGTAGACGATATTACCAGAAAAATGAAAAGAGATGGGTAAGTGTCGTGCATTATGTTTTCTACAATCATGCGGTAAATAAGTGTTCTCAAACACAAAATGAGTGCGAAAAATAATTTAACATAAAGAAACAAGATTTTTGATTTGTTGTTATGAATATTTCATATTTTTCTTATTTTTGTGGACTATTTTAACGAAACTCCATGCATATTCTGAATTAATTCGTTTCAGAATCATTTTCCCGTACTTGTTACAAAAATAACTATTTTAAAATTTAATTTTAATGAGCAATTTCTCATATTTATAATTTATGTTTCATAACGAAATATTCAATAGTTATTTTTTTACTTTTGTTAGTCCACATAATAATTTTGTTGTTTACATTTATTAAGTACTGCTAATAATAAAATTAAAATATTGGCGCCAGAAATAGTCATACAAAACAACCACCCACTCCTATGACGTCAAATTACATACAAGAAGTCATTCACAGGCAATAGGAAAACAAAATTAAAAAATGTGTCGTCAAGCGAATGGAACAACTTTTAATTTAATACATGAAGTTAAATAGGAAAACAGTGTGTACATCACCTACGTTATTTATATAAATAAAACGAAGTCAATAGTTTGTCACATGTTAAGCCGTATGAACTTTGACGTCAATGGGGTATTCCGGTGATATGGAATTAATGCAAAATAATAACTTTTTTCTATAGTTTCCATCTTCATATAGTAGAAAAATATAATAAAACATGTTTAATAAAAAGTTTTAATTCATAATTTAATGTTACAAAATTAGAATTTTTACAGCTCTAGAAACGTCCTTGAAATTTGTGATGTCAAGTTGATAATCTGTTGTTCATTTCAAAGTAAATATTTTCGTTCAAAAACACAGATGGAGCCAGTAGTTAACACGCGCTGGTATATTTCTTGTTTGGCATTTCGTCCACTTTATAATAATTACTCCTATTTTTACCATAAACAAACACAGGACAAACACCGAAATACACGCTGCTATTAAAATCATATGTAAACAAGCAAATGGCTGTCATGAACATGTGGATTTAGGCGCTGAAGTTCGTTGCAGATGTCACTATCGAGTTGACGTCATAAGCGCGCCACGATAATAAAATTTGAATTGCGATGAAATTTTTTAAAATTCATATCTAATGTGATACATACATTTCCTTACTCAAAGTTAGATATTCAGAGCCCTACTGGTCTGTACTAATGTAGAAAAATATTTTTAAAAAATGTCGGAATACCCCATTCTGTTTCAAATCACTTGACTTCTTGAAAATATTAGACAAATTTTATTCGATATATTTAATGGATATTGCGCGTTATTGTCAAATTTGAAGCTATTTAAAGAACAATATTTTTTCAAACTTAATACTTAGGACCATTTTCATAATTAGGCTCACTTTAAGACTAATTAAAATTATTTTAGGACTTTATCTTTAATTTAAAGTAATGGTAGAGTGAGCTAAAGGGAGTTATATTATGGAAACGAATATAACTTTAAGTTTAATTTAAAGTGTTAAAGTGAACATAATGTTTATTATGAAAATAGCCCTTGAACACAAATAAAAATTCTTGAGGACGTCTGTTTTAAGGTCACTTTTCTTAGTGGCATTAATTAGAATAATTTATGAGTGCTATTAAGTTTATTTCAGCGTTTATGTTCAATTGACTTTCATTCATTTATTTATAGATGGCCGGCAGTATGCATCCATGGTGATAAAACCCAACAAGAACGTGATTGGGTATTACAAGGTAATAAATTGTTATTTTTATTGGTTTTCGTTTATGTTTATTTCCTGTTTTGTTTCAGATTTTCGATCCGGTAAGGCTCCAATTCTAGTAGCTACAGACGTCGCTGCCAGAGGGTTGGGTAAGTGTTGTTGTTTTCTGTTTTTGTTTTATTTTTGTTTTCAAATATCTTATCAAATAATTTCTTTTTTAAATTTAAATTTTTGACATAATTTGTATTGGTGTGATTTCTTTAAATTTAATTTTTTACTTGTTTGCTTCATGTACCACATATTTGTTTTATTTTATTTGTAGGACATATTTTAATTTGATAACTTGTTTATTGCAATGTAATATTTACGAATACAGAATTGTGTTTGGTAATATTGAATTGTAATGAAAAAGTGAGTTATTTGTTTTTTATGTGTTGTGTGGTAATGAAGGAATCAAGAGAGAGCACAAGTAAATGTACAATGTGTCACTGTGTTGTTTATTTATAAGAAGTATAAGATATGTAGATTGTTTGTTGTACTTGTGTACGACGTCACGTCGAGTTGCATTGAACTGAGAGCACAGGCGAAGTGATAATAACACGGGCGATACTTTTCTTTTGCAGAGGCACTAGCGAGTTAATGACAGTTGCTATGTCATTTGTGGCTGTGCCTCTCTGTCCGTCGGTCGGCGCACGGGGCGCACGGCGGATGTCTGCCCTCCCGCCGCGCGCCGTGTCGCGTGTGCCCGTGCCGCCGTGCCTGTTCGTGCGCGTCTGCGCTCTGCGCGTCGCGTACACTCTGTGTGCGCTGTACGCTGCCGCGCCGATGTGCTTGTGTACCTACCCTCCTTACAGCAGGCTGCAACGGTTTGTCTCACTTCCAACTACCAACGACCTCGTCAGCACGACAGTCGATCGGCTGCTCTAGGTTAGGTACTTGTTCGTTATCCAGTCCCTTACACACACTACACACACACACACACACACTTTACACCATCGCATTTTACTTTTTTACCTATCTAGTTCTTCTCAGCTTAGTACAACTTGTCCATTTTCTCAAGTTAACCAGTAAACCTACAGATGGTATTTTATACTTTTATTTAATTTTATAGTGCGATTCTGTATTTTTTTGTAACGCTATATAAATTTCAAAATGAACAAAATCACAACAATTTTTGTTTACTGATACATTTATTATCTTTTGACATTAAAAAATTATGCGCTTTTGTTTAGAGTTCTATTCGCGATTCAAATTAAGCAAACTGTCTGGTGGACAAAGTTAGAACCAGGGATGGTAACAGAAACCGGAACCGAAACCATTAACCGAAAAATACCTGAAAAATATGAAAACCGAAACCGAAACCTGTACCGAAATTCGAAACAGATACAAAACCGGAACCGAAAGCAATTTTATTTATCGGTTAACCGCATTATATCCAGGTCTCTTGTTAGTTGTTAAATATTATAAATTTTTATTATTAAAATACTTATGTATAAAAAAGTATAAAAATATTTTTTTTGTCGAAACGTATTTCAATTTTCAACGTAGTACCTCAATTGGATGGCGCTCGAAATCCGTTATATGTTACATTTACATAGGCATTTAACATGGGAAATTAGTATATTTTGAATATTTGCTTCCCATTAAAATTGATTGTTATAAAACTTTGTACACGTGTTTGTGGACACTTTTTGCATCATTATAATGATTAATTGTTCGATCAAAATTAATAATATTATCATTCTCGTAAATTACTTTTGCAAAACCGAAACCTTTTTAGTAAAACCGGTATACTAAAACCGATTGCTGTATAAAAACCGAAACCCAAATCAAAACCGAATTTATATTTTCACGATGACCGAAACCGTAACCCAAACCGATATTTTTTATGGTTACCATCCCTGGTTAGAACTAAAAAATGTCCAAAATATATTGTTTTCTTTCCTGCTCAGAAATGTTCTAGTTCTAGTGATTGCAGGCTATTTAAAACATCCTTCAACACAGGTTTCATGGTCTTAAATTTTTTCAAAAAGCGTAAAATTTATTATATCAGTGACAAATTGACAGCATGTACAAGTGTTGTGATGTCACAACACTGATATATAATGGCGGAAAAAGTTCATTTGAATCGCCAATAGTGGTATAGAAAATTACAGAATCGCACCGTACGTCTTATAACGCAATTCTGAACAAATCTGTAAGACTTACACATCTGTAAATCTGTAAAAACCTTAAAAAAACATCTATTTTTGTTTATTAATATAAAATTTTACATTAGGGTGGCAACTTTCGTTGCAATTTTGTTCATTTATTTACAGATCTGTAAGACTTCAGATTTGTTTAGAATTGACCCATAAAGCACGGTGTATAAATACTATATAGGTGTAACAACAACCTAATTTTTATTACATATCGGTAGGTCGTAATTCTCATCTGACATGCAGCTACACACAGCCCGATTCTCAAAAAAGTTTAAACTAATCCTCATTTTTGGATTAGTGGATTCTATTTTATCCCGGTATTTAAAATTTAATTTTCATGATATTATCAATAAATGTAGATACTAGGAATAGATTAGACTATATTTTAAGAACTGTCAAGATTAGAGTAGAATACGCTAATCCAAAAATGAGGATTAGCTTAAACTTTTTTGTGAATCGGGCTGATAGTTATTTATGTATCAAGACACTGAAGTTCTATTTTTTTTATCACGAATATGGAATTTATTTGCCTACTACTCAGGGTCGAGAAAAATAAACTATATGAGTGATAAAAAGGAACTATAGTGTCGAGGTGCGTATTAAATTTTATTTGAAATCAAAAAGTTGTAAAAATGAAACGAATATTTATTTTATAGGTTATGTTTAAATATAATCTGCCAGTGTGACATTCAATCATTCAATGTTGCTAACCTCGGACTTTGAAGTTATCGTAAAGAACACTTAAAATTATGTGTTTTATCTCAAACTTATTCATCGGAATTATTTAGTTCGTTCTGCTTGCACATATATTTGCCATTTTACGTACAAATTTACTATCGTATACCTGCGCAAATTATCTTACATGTACAGCAATTATGATAAGGTTGGCAACACTGTAATTGCATGAAATCGTCGTATAATGGATTAATTTAGTGCATATTTCTGAACAATTTTTGTGCACTCTAGTGGCAATCTCAAATAAAATTCTTTTTTTTTAATTAATAAAAATATTATTTTTCTGAAACCGGAGCGAAAGTACTATTTTCGCTCCTAAAATGCAGAGCGAAAGTTGTATTTCCCTGACTAGTACTCGGCACGAAATGCTCCTCGACGGTAATGTACCATTTTCCTGACTCTTTATGTAAATAACTATTAAGCACAATTTTTTTTAAAGTTGTGGTTTTAGGCCAAGAATATATTTTTCTGGTAAAGTTAATTGCACAATGGGGTATTCTAATGGTTTAAAATTTAAGGTAAAAAATAAATCGTAAACATGATAAAATATTTTAAGTTGGCACACCAGTATTTATACTCCGTGATTTTAAGATTTATTGTTTATTTTTTTTGTTTATAGCTAATTACCTTAATTTATTGAAAGTGATATAAATCTCCAATAATACTAAACTGCTGTGAAAAAATGGACATATTGTGCTACAAATATTAAGAACTAAATTTTACATATTTCATTTTTATATCATCTTACCAACAATCACAAAGTTCTGTTCGCGGTGATGGTGCAAAAGTGTGAACAAAGACTAGATAATGAACAAGTCCTCAGCCGTTTATTTTTATTTTATTTTCATTTCACTTTAGTCAACACTCAATTCGAAATTTGTTACAATTTTAATAATTAGGCATTATATTTGTTTTTGATGTGCTTTTTAAATGTACACTTAAATGTTAATCTAATGAAAGTAGAATAATAAATTTAATGTCTAATCATCTTACTTTTTAGCACACGGAACAGAATTATTGTAGGGTTGTATAGGATTTTTATAAAAATTAAAATGGGTAGGGATACAACAGATATTTTTATTAACTGTAAACATGTTTCAGGAATATAATAAATACATAAAAAATAAATTATATTATTCCTTAAATGTGTGAAGAGAAAAATTATAAACTTTGATTGTAAATAACGTTACCAACTTAAATAGTGATTTAAAAAAAATTAAATTGTTGGTGACTGTTATACTTTTGTTCTGTTCTGTTGTGCATTACTCATCGTCACAGATCATTTTGTTTTACATGAAATAGGACAAAATTTTGAAAGGTTAAAATTCCCTTTCAAAGCGCATGATGATCTGTGAATATAACTAAACCCATTCTCATTAGAAGCCATTCCGTTTTACAGACGTAGAAGATGTAAAGTTTGTTATAAACTTCGACTACCCTTCGAACTCAGAGGATTACGTGCATCGAATAGGAAGAACAGGACGTTCTGATCGCACAGGAACTGCGTATACGTTCTTCACACCTAGCAACGCTAACAAAGCTGCAGACTTGGTTGCAGTACTCAAGGAAGCTAAGCAAGTCATCAACCCCAAACTGCAAGAAATGGCCGAAACGCGCAATTGGGGAGGTTCGGGGAGAGGTAAGATTGCAGGTATTTTTCAATTTAATTTAACAAAATATTTAAAAACTGCTTTTAAATTCAGTAAATCGAGGGTTATACTTTTGACGTGACACACAAGAAAAGAGATAGTTGATGTAGAAATTGAAATGGAAGATCATAATTGCCATATTTAAAGTTCTGTCTTCTGTCACTTGTGTTTAGATATTTGAGTTCTACATAATTCAATGTCTTCGGATAGCTGTGGAAACTTAAAGAATTTCTCATTTGTCATGTATTCTTTAGTGGGAGTCACTGTTGCAATGACCTTACACTCACTTCAATTTTGGCGTTATCTTGTTTTAACTATCCAGGGAATACTCCCACTATCGTTATGACAGCGATTTGTTTGTATTATAGCAGCTGAATTACGTGTAGTTCAAGGAAAATATCAATAGATGGAAGCACGAAAATATGTCTCTGTAACCCTCCATTTGATGACGATTTAGTAACAAGCAGCTCGATATTTTTTTTATGAAATATTGAAAATGTTTATGCTTCATAAAATCATTATTTTATAACCAGATAATTATAGCTTATTGGCAAGAGTTTGGTAGTCTGCCTACAGGGTGTTTCACGGATATGCAAAGCCTCGATTATCATCTTTATTACAATACAAAGTTTTATATTTGTAAGTGGATTGATATATACATATTTTTTTATGTGGTCCCGTGGCCGCGTGCCTGAGTGTCTGGTCGCGAACCTGGGGGAACCGGGTTCGATCCCGACTGACGCCAAATATTTCCAATTTTAAATGGCACAAAAGTGACCCCTGTGGTGCACTATCCACGCCAGCTATGAGTGCCAGTGAGGTGACGCCTGGTAAGCGCCCACACGGTAAAATATATCGTCATCATTACCGATGTCTACATGTGTTGTAGATACTGGCACACCCAGAAATGGGTAATATGCCGTGATGATATATTTATTTTATTTTATTTATTTTATGGAGTATTTTTTTCTGAATTCAATCATGTAATCATTTTACATTATTATACAGCAAAAATATTGAGAAAAATTCAATTGAAATTTAAATAAATTATATTTTTCAGTAAATTATGTGCAAAAAAACAAAAGTGCTATCTGTCGACTTGAATTATTTATGCCCGGTTTCACCACATCAAATAAATCTTCGAATAGATTATTTGTCGAATAAGAGAAAATACCGCATCGAAACCATAACGCAGTGAACGGTGTTTATTAGCTGTCATATTTTGATGCGATATTTTTCACTTATTTAGTTATTCGAATAGGTATTGATACATAATTCCTAATAATAATATTGGAACACTATTTATAAAATTATTAACAAATATTTATGCTCCGTTTTAATTTAAGCTCATTTGTTTTTCATTCATAAACATAAACAGATGAGAATGTTTATTTTTGAAATTTTTTACAAGAAGATTGTTAAACTGAATTTATAAACGAATGTATAGGCCATCCAGCGAATCAAGCGGTTTACGTCATAAATACAATATCACTAGAAACAATGACGTCATATGTTAAAAAGTTTACATGAGCATGTAAAACGGATTAAAATCCGTGGGTTACCTTCATAAACCCAAATTTTTCTTAAAAACACGTCTGGTATAATATTTTTCCAGCGAAATCCAATTTTATTTAAAATATTCTGAACGATACTGCTTACGCCGTTATAAATACTTCATTCTTGTAGTATATGCAACAAACTATCTAGTATTATGTGAAATCCTTAAAAAAATACAGATACTACACAATTTCTCACTGTTTCTGTACATTGCGTATAGCGTTTGCCACAAGCTGTACATATAGATTTAATTTTCAAATTATTACTAACAAATAGAACCAAATATTACCTCAATATTAGATTTCAGTGAAAGTAAAAACCCACCAATCTATTTTTCATTTTCAAAATAAGTCAATAAATTAACTACAAGCTTTTGAATTTGACATGACAGAGCATTTGACATTTTGACAATGAACAACGAAACCAAAAACAAAATGAAATCACAATACACGTTGAAAAGTATATTATAGACATATAATATTTAGTAATATACATGTTCAGAATTACCACTATTAAAAAAAATATAATCAAACGTCATTTTGCAAAAATTTACAAAATTTTACTTAATAATAATATATCTAAATATAATTATTTCTATTAAAGGTGTCAAATACATGATAATAATAAAAAAACCAATAAAATACCGTTAATAAAATATATTTTAAAAAAATAAAGAAAATTTCAAAAATCCCTAAACGATGACGTAAACCGCTTGATTCGCTGGATGGCCTATATTTGTGTGTACATGTTTTTGTGAATAATACTACTTTTTTTAACAAAGTTTTGCAAAGAAAAAAATAATATAAATAAGAATTTTTTGTTTCCAGAATGTCATTATTAACCGGTTGATCTAGCAGATTTAAAAACTGGTTAAGGAGAAAGTTAACTATTAACTGTAATTTTTTCGGTTTCTTGGAATAAAATTATGTTGTTATTGTAGGAGGAAGAAACCGATGGCGAAGTGGAGGAGGAGGAGGAGGCGGGCGGCAGCAACAGCAGCCACGTTCACTGTCCCGGTCGCGGTCGCGGTCCAGAGGCCGAGGCCGCGGCGGGGGCCGAGACAGGAGCCGCAGCCGGTCGCGAGACCGTTCTCGGGAGCGCGAGCGCCCACGCCGCCGTCGCAGCCGCAGCCCGCGGGACCGCAGCAGCAGCCGAGACCGCAGCCCCCGATCAGGCAAGTGCGCACCTCCACCTGCAGCCTCTGCCGGCGTAGTGGCGGCGGCCGCGCCCTTCCCACCGCCGCCGGCGCCCACGCCCGCGCCTGCCCCGGCGCCGTATAACGGCGGTTGCGGTTACGTGGCCCCTGCCTACCCGCCGCCGCCACCACCACAGCCACAACCACAGCAACCGCCACCGCCGCCGCCGCCCGTCGCTCACCACCCGCACCCACACTTCTACAGCGCCCCGCCGCCGCCGCCGCCGGCTGCCCCGCCTCGCGTGTTCTATCATCCGCCGCCGCCTGCTCCGGCTACGCCTGCCGGCTACGGTTACGGCGCTGCACGCTAATAAGGTTTGTGGGGCGTCACTGCCTCAAAGAGGCTGAAAGCAGAACCGTTCTCAATATGAACAAAGCGTGTGTGCTTTTGGTTTCCCAGCTGTGGTGACAGTCACATTACAAAGCCTTCGTTCATTAGTCTGGAAGTGCGGAAACAGCTATAGCCCACCAACCAACCACCAGGCTGCAACCCTGCAACTGGCTCAAGAATTCTGGCCAATGTTCCACCTTTTCGTAAATACATAAAACTTGTTATGTAGTTCAGACTTGATTTCAAATATATGGGTTGTGCCATTCTCCTGGAAACGTGTGACTAAAGTGATACGTGTTTCTTTGCTTTTTCCGCTAGGAACGCAATGTCATTCTTAAACAATTTTTGATATATTCTTATTTCGGATTGGTATAACTACACTAAATACACAAAGTATCTTAGCTATGGTTAAAATAAAAACACAAATCACTGTAACCAACCTAACTATTTATACTTCATTTCACGTAAGAAAATAGCGTTGGTTTAGTTAGTGATATAAAATCTGCCCGTTGATTGGTCAGAATGTTAACCTAGTTCACAAAAGCGAAAAAAAATATCACTTGTCAGCGGTTAATTATCAATAAAATCGACAAAATTAAGTGATATTTAACCATGTTTTGATGCAATTTTTAATATTCTGGGCTCATACATTTTATAAATAAAATATTTCTATTATTAACAAAGTTTGGTTTCACGAATTTAAATGATTCATTTATGCTCATATTCATAAACACTCGTAAAGTTTCAAAACGGTTCGTTATAATTTTTGACAAATAGAATCAAACTTGACAAATAAAATTTCGATTTTTCTTTCAATGTCGACTGTTTTTATTGGATAAAAATTATAACGAACCGTTTAAAAATTTTACGAGTGTTTATGAATACGGGCATTAATGTATGTAAAAACGGTCGGCTCTCAAGTGCCATATGCTATTTTCTTACGTGAAATTCACTTAATGGAAATTGTCAAGTATTTTTGTAATGAATATGAAATCCGAAGCAGAAAATATAAAACACTTGTTACAGAAGGCTATTCAAGCATTTGTTCGACCACACACTCGCTGTTATGTGCTCGTGTTCAAAATTTAAAAATAGAATTTGAATAGGTTGCCGTCTGTAAATTACGTTTTAATATAGTGTGTTCAGAAAAAAAAAATAATTTCGGAGTAGGCTTTGAACACAGCAACTTATGTCTGATCATTATTTATTTCAAAAGTCAAGTTGTCAAAACTAATCGTGAAATGTAATTTTAAGTAGAAAAGATTATAAAGAATATTGCCATTCACTGTTTTCTAATTTATCTCTATCTCTAAAATAAGAGTTCAAGAAGAAAAGCTTTGATTTATTTAAATAACATTTTTGACAGTATCTCGCGTCAAACTGACATTTAAGTATTTTCAAATTGACATACGTTTTCTTGTTCATAGCCTGCTCCGAGTTAAGATTTTTTTGTTACGTAGCGCATCTAGCGGATTTTTCAAGTAAACACGTATCTCTCAGAACCTTAAAAACAATAAATGTATGATAAGTGGTATAACCAGTATATTTTAAATCGTGAGTTCAGATCAAAAAATCATTCTATATATTGCCTGTAAAAATGCAAACATCACTTATTATTAATAAAATTAATATAATACAATGACTTTTTGATCTTTGGATATTGTCTTTACATGTTGTCTTTGCCAGAATTCTGTAACTGCTTTCTTTTCTTTACTGTATATTTCTAGTTTCATTTGTTAAATTTGCTACAAAGTTTTAACTTTATATTGTTTAGTAAATAAAGGAAAGTAGCCTTACTTTTGTCTCTCTAAACTGTTTTCGCTTCCAGGCTGCCATGGGATGTGTATCTGTTTCACATTCTGTATTTTATGCATTATATGAATGAGAAATTTGTCGAATGGTTCATTTCATTTTGTGATCAGCAATACCCTGGATTAATTAAATATTTTTATTTTATAGATCGTGATCGTCGTTGGAGAAGGTCGAATAGTAGAAGATGAGATGAAATTCCTGAGTCTGGGATTTCCTGAGTACTTTTTCGATAGATGTGAATGCAGCGTGTGTATAAAAACATTGACGTCGTTCAATTATATTTCGTCTAGACTGAAATATATAATCTGACATCGTTTTTTTATTAGAAAATGATTTTTTATTTAATTTAAGACATATGTATAAATATAATTACGTTCCATAGATATTAATTTATTGGTTTTATTTTCATCTCGTTGTACAGATAGAACATTATAAAGTATAACAATCAAAAGTTATTTGTATTGTAGAAACAGTTATGTAATATATCTGGCAAAAACTATAAGTATTATTTTTTACCCCCTCTTAAATTCCAAATTTTCCCACGCTATATTGATTTCCTCCTAGCGCTGGCAGCTCCAACTGTATAGGCGAAAAAATTTAGCTATAGATGTCAGGTCGAGCGGCGACAAAATGGAGACGAAAGAAGGAAAACAGATGCACGCGTATACCTGTAACGTCAGTTGACAGTGTTATTTTACATCTGTAACAGAGAAGTATCTAGTGTCTGTGCAGCAAAAAGTGCAAAATGGAAAAAGTGAATATTGATTTAAGTGATATTTTTGACTACATTGGTTCTTCAAGACCAATAAAGGAAGGAGAAGCTGTGTATAAAGCAGGCCATGTAACCATGTGCGGTTTGAAGAACACTGATTTAAACACAGTTTTTGGATTTTGCCTTCAAACGAGCAATTTAAATGGAGCTCCACACTTTATTGAAGTGTTATTAAAGCCAAATTTACAAGGCAAATGTACTTGTAAGGCCGGGTTAGGAGGAAAATGCAAACACATAGTTGCTGTATTATTACACGTAAATAGGTATGTATTTTTTTTAATATTAAGAAATAAATATTAATATCAATGACTGGTAGTATTTACTCTTAGGACCAGTTCTTCAATCTCTGGTTAAAATTTTAACTGGCAGTTAAATAAACAATATTGAATCGGATTATCGACTGCAATGACAAATCTGTCATTTGACATTTCATTTCGTTTCGATTTTGTTTATTTAACTGCCAGTTAAAATTTTAACTGAAGATTGAAAAAGTGGCCCCTAATTATAATAAATGATATTTGTAGTACAGAATCATGGATAAATATCATTTCACGTTCTTTAATTTTTGAATTTTTTTAACAAGATGTGATGTATATTGTATTTATATCTTTACAATATAAATTGGTTTTAGAGCAGAGGAGCTAGAAAAACTAAGTTGCACGGATGTGGAGCAAGTATGGGGTCAACCAGGAACCAAAACGAAGGAGGTTCTCCAATACAGCAAGGCAATTCCTATGTCTGATTTTTGTCACCCTAATCAAAAAAAACCAAAACTACAGCCGGCAATTGATACGAGTACAATGGAGAAGGATATTCTTAACGTATTAAAACAAAGTATGTATTATAATTTTTATAAATCTTATGTTAGTATATAAATTCATTGACTATATATAAAGCATAATATAGTTCTTTTGTATTTTTACATAGCTGCTCTGTAAATGAGGATTTCCTGCCGGTAAGAATTGCCTTTACAGTACATTATGTGGGGAACGGGTTTAATTAATAACATAGAACCGATCCTTGTTCAATGGATTTGTAAAATTCACAATTGTTCTTAGTTCCAATTTATGAGTTGGTGCCCCGGTTCGTAGTTATTGGGAGTTCTTTTGATTTTCGAGAAATCGTCATAACTCCCTTATTTTAAGGACTATTAAAAAAAATCGAAACTAGCTCTCGGCTGTCTAAAACATATGCTTTAACCATTATTTTTTATTTTTTCAAATAAGAAAATTGCGATCGACCAAAAATTTTTAAACGAGACTTTTTTATAGTAACTCCATAGATTTTTGAAAGTAAATCATTTATAAAATCCCTGAATTATCTACTACAATATTTGTCCTAATTTTTTTCTTTCAATCTATCAAAAAATGTTCATTTACTTTACGTTTAGATCGAACGTCATTTTGTTATTTAAAAATAAAAATTATTTTAAATGTAAATGTTTAGTGAGTCGAAAGTTAGTTTTGAATTATTTTGTATTTTTTTTTTCAAAAATCATTAAAATAAGGGAGTTATGATAATTTTTCGAAAAATAAAAGAGCTCTGATAACTACGTACCGGGTCACCAAAAATTCAAATAAATAAATACTTTTCTTGATAAATTTTAAAAAAATTCGTACAAATTTTGTAGTAGATAGTTTAGGGATTTTATAAATGTATTGTCCGTATTCATAAACATTCGTAAAAATTTTAAACGGTTCGTTATAATAATTATCCAATGAAAATAGTCGACATTGAAAGAAAAATCAAAATTTTGTTTGTCAAGTTTGATTCTATTTGACAAAAATTATAACGAGCCGTTTTGAAACTTTACGAGTGTTTATGAATATGGGCATTATACTTTCAAATATCGATGGGGTGGTTTAAAATTTTTGATTGATCGCCATTTTGTTATTTGAAAAAATTATTTTTAAAGCAAATGATTGAGATAGCCGAGAGTTAGTTACGATTTTTTTGAATTTTTTTCATAGTCCTTAAAATAAGGGAGTTATGACAATTTTTTGAAAAACAAAAGAACTCCAATAACTACAAACCGGGGCACCAAATCACAAATTGAAACTAAGAAAAGTTGTTTGTTTTAATGAGTTCTAACTGCCATTTTCGGGTGTGACGATTTAGTATTAACAGCCTGTGTATGTAGCTATTAATTTTAGTGAATTACGTCCGAAATTGTTTAACGTTAAATATTTAAGTGGAATTTAAAATATGCCTGTATATTTTTCACTTAATATATGTCTGATTTGTTTATTAACTAATCTTTATATTGTAGGTGACGCAGAAAGTGCATTTTGCACATTTTTGCGGGGTAGAACATGTAGCAGTCAGCAGTTGCGAAGTTGTAGTAACGACGACGCAGAACATTTAAAAACATATAAATTTATTTTAAGTTATATGAAACAAAGTAATCAGATATTAGAGAGTGAATGTAATGTTCATTCTGATCTAAAAACAGATTTTTATAAAATGTACATTGAAAATGCTGACTGCGAAAAAATTTTTTTGGAAACTATTTTTCAAAATAACGATATTTGGCAAAAAAACAGGAATTTTAGAATAACCGGCTCTTCTTGTTACTCAATTTATACATATAGTAGTAATAGAAATCCTGATTGGGGGAAAAAAGTTAATGCCTTATTTAATTCACAATTTAGAGGGACTACTGCCACTCAATATGGGAAAGATCAAGAAGAAAATGCAAGAAAATTGTATAGCGACATTTCCAATCAAAATGTGATGATTTGTGGGCTAGTCGTCAACCAGATGGCCCCATGGCTTGGATTTAGCCCTGATGGGATTACAGATAATGGATTTTTGCTTGAAATAAAAAGTCCCGTATCTGGAGCTTCCCAACCCGTAGAAAATATATTATCCACACTAAATTATTTATATTTAAAAAATGGGGAATATTTTTTAAAAGAACAACACAGCTATTATGGGCAGGTTCAATTGGGAATGTTATTGTTAAATTTAGATTACGCAGATTTTGTAATATATTGTTCATTTGGGGATAAATCACTCCATATTATTAAAATAAAAAAAAATATTGAATTTTGTCATAAATTGATAAGTGTTTTAAAATATGTATATTTCGAAAAAATGTTACCGTTATTTAAGAAAGTATAGTAAAATTTATAATCGTTTTTGTTTTTCATACCTTTTCTTATACCTATTTTGTTACAGTTTACCTTGAGGTAAGTTAAAAAAATTGTAGTATGTAATTATTGACATAATTGTATATATGAAAAATATGGCCCATATTAATGAAAGGTGATGAATGAAAATTAAGTGTAGGTGGAAAAACTGACCCCAATGTAATAGGATATTTGCGGGAAAATAATACACATATTCCAATTATGTTTTTATTTTTCAAATTTATCATCCTGTAAAATAGGTTTAGATAAATTTACTAAAGCACATACAACAAACATCATTTCAGTCAAATAAGGTACTAATGACCATTGTAATTTGTTTGAAAAAATTTTAAAAGTTTTTATTCGTTGAATTGATCGTTCTACATGTACGCGAGCCCGAGCTATAGAAGCTGTTTTCAAAGCTTCTTCTTTGGAAAACTGCAATTTTTTTCTTAGAAATGGTGGCCTGATAAGTCCTATACCCCTTTCTGAACATTCTTTTTCTATTAAAACTCCTTTGTCCACCATAATAGCGTCAAAATAGGGATCGAGGAGGTCAATGATTTTTTCTTCATTAAAAATGGCCTTGTCAGATACATGACCACCATATGCAGCACTTACGTGTGCTATCAGGCCAGAAGGAGCAACACTAATTAAAAATTTTGAAGTATGGCCTTTTTTGTAATGGGAGTATGTTCGTATTCTACAATCTAAACATGCTGTTCTTTGGATTGCTACTTCAGTCGCATCAATTACAATTCTAACTTTCTGATAATCTTTAAAAGCAGAAGGCAAATTACTTAAATTTTCTTCTTTAGAAGGAAAATAAATTGCAGGTTTCAAACCGTAAAATAAAACTTGAATGTAAGTATGAAAATAATTTTGTGCACTTGTTGCTGATATTTCAAACATAATTGCTAACGCGCGGAAACTTAAATCTAATTTTAATTTTGTTAAAATAAGACATAACTTCTTCTTTATGTTCATACAGTTAATTTCAGGGAAAGCTTTTAAAGCAATTTTAATTATTTCTAACACTGTGTTGAAAATTTTGTTGTTTACTCCCATATACACTTTTATTCTTGCGGATGAAGCTAATAAATGTTCATGGAAATGAATATTCTGTTTTCTGAGGAGTTGACCAGTTTGGATACATTTATCTTCAAATGTTTTAATCTTCGCAGCTGGAGCTTCATGAATAGGATTATCGGCAATTGGAGGTGGTATATTTTTCTCTTCAGTCAGTTGTTCTATGTTGACTGTTTCTTCAAATTCCATTGTCTCAGCTTCATATTGTCTGAAAATACATTAAAAATAAATTAGAGTTTAATTACAAATATTATTTAGAAACTACCTGTATTCATCTCTTCTCCTAATTCTGAATACACGTGCAGAACTTGAAGGTCCAGGTTGGTCATAGCTCCTGACAGGAATTTTCTGCGATGGAACAACCCCAGCTTTCAAAAAGCGCTTAGTTGAATAACTAACTATAACAAATATTATTTATTTACTTCTTTGTAACAAATAATGTATTATTATTCTTACCTGGATGAAAGTCTGACTGCAGAAAATGATCAGAGCAAACTGTCATACATTTACTAACCGGCTTACCGATTTTAAGTGCAATAGCCCACTTTTTACTTAATTTAGGATCTTTTGGAAAGAAATGAATACTTATAGAATCTGATTTATAATTATTGCACTGGGGAACCGAACAATACCGCTTAGATTTACTTGTCATTGTCACTTAACCTTCATTTAAAAACGTTTTACACTAAAACCATTAACTTTGTACACTATTATTTACAAACTTAATAAAATACTAGATCTAATAAAAGCAATTCTCAAAATATATTCTAATAACAACAATTAAAATTAGAGCAACTTTTTCATACATGCACAAATGATAAAACCAAAGTTTTCCTTCTTTCTCTAGTTCGCAATTGGCGCTGTAGAGGTCAGCTACTTCGAATTTTTTCGCGAATTGATTTTTGCAGGAGTACTTGGGTAAGTTATAATTCGCGCTCAAAAACCAGTTTGCTTGCGCACTTCCGTCCGATCAGCACTTCCTACAAGGTTCTTGTCAAAATCACCATTATCGTGTTGTTCGCCGGTCTGGTAGCATAACGTAAGTCGTTTGAACATTGATTTTTCAAGGAATAGAACAAGTAATGCATGTAAATCATATTAAAACTTAATAATTTAGTTTTGAATTTACATATAATAACGATTAGCAATTATGTCTTTGTGTTATATTAAAAATATGAGCATAAAACAAATCGAGTCTTTGTATTGTGTAGGTTTGGTTGGAGGCCATTGACAACTTTTGCGAGTAAATTTATCGGCTGCATTATGCAGTACAACAACGGATATTCCAATCAGACGATGTAAGTTTTAGTTGAGCATCGTTTTTACCAAGTAGATAATAATTATAGTGAATTTCTGCTGTTTTAATTACCACTTTCACATGACCTCAATACGGCCATTTTGTAATGAAATTTTAAGTCGTACTCTTGTATTATCTATGAAAAATGCTTACTCTGCAAAAACTTTTATGAACTGAATGCTCATGTAAAAATAATTTTTAATTCTCACATTTTCATTACTGTGTACTCGGAGTTCAAAGTAATTGCAAATTTTATATTATTATTATATGTAATATTGACAAGTAGACCTTTAAAAATTGAATAATTATTGATTGTTACTTTGACGTTTTTAAAAAACAAAATTAAAAATAGTAATATCGTTTTACTCGTGCAACGGAAAACAAAAAATATTTTTTTTATTTTTTCTGAAGGTATCGATCTCGCCCTGACCGTGGTGAACAATACGGTAAACAGAACAACTATTGGGGGGGAGCGCCTCAGACCCACAAGATTGCAGCAAAACAAGACTTCGGTGGTCCGAACTCCAAATTGCAAAGCCAGAAAGCGAAAAACCCTGGTAGCACGTTACAAAAACCTGAATGGGACGTTTCTAAACTACAGCCTTTCACAAAGAATTTTTACGTACCTCACTGTAGCGTCATGAATCGATCACAGTCCGACGTTGATTCTTTCCGCAAGGAAAAAGAAATCACTGTTAAAGGAAACAATATCCCGCATCCAAATGAACAATTTGAAGAAGGAAATTTCCCTGATTACGTCATGCAAGAAATTCGAAAACAAGGATTCAATGAACCCACTGCTATTCAAGCCCAGGGATGGCCAATTGCCTTATCTGGACGAGATATGGTCGGCATCGCCCAAACTGGATCCGGAAAGACATTAGCCTATATCCTGCCAGCCACAGTACACATCAATAATCAAAGAAGACTTCAACGTGGCGATGGACCAGTAGTCTTAATTCTTGCACCAACCCGTGAATTAGCTCAACAAATTCAACAAGTCGCCAAAGATTTCGGCTCTTCAAGTCTCATCCGTAATACTTGCATTTTCGGCGGATCACCAAAAGGACCCCAAGCAAGAGATTTGGAACGCGGAGTTGAAATTGTCATCGCTACACCCGGGCGATTAATCGACTTTTTAGAAAAAGGAACAACAAATCTAAAACGATGCACATATCTCGTTTTAGACGAAGCTGACAGGATGTTAGATATGGGCTTTGAACCTCAAATTCGCAAAATTATTGAACAAATTCGACCAGACAGACAAGTATTGATGTGGTCCGCAACATGGCCCAAGCAAGTTCAAGCTCTCGCTGAAGACTTTCTAGTTGATTATATTCAAATTAACATCGGTTCGTTAGCGCCTGCTGCCAACCATAACATCCGACAGATCGTTGAAGTTTGCGAAGAGCGTGACAAGGAAAACAAACTTTCAAAACTTCTACGGGATATTGTGTCAGATCACACAAATAAAATGATCATTTTTGTAGAGACAAAGAAAAAAGTGGACGATATTACAAAGAACATTCGCAGAGAAGGATTCATGGCGATTTGTATTCACGGAGACAAGTCCCAACCTGAAAGAGATTATGTACTTAACGAATTCCGCAACGGCAAATCAAATATATTAGTCGCTACTGACGTTGCTGCTAGAGGATTAGACGTTGAAGATGTCAAATACGTCATCAATTTCGACTACCCGAACTCTTCTGAAGATTACATTCACCGCATCGGTCGTACAGGTCGCTGCGATCAAGCCGGAACTGCTTACGCTTTCTTTACCTCAACAAACCAACGCCAAGCCAAAGATTTAATCGCAGTCTTGGAAGAAGCCGGACAACCAATCAACCCTAAACTTCAAGAGCTTGCGATTCTCGCGAAGTCGCAGCAAAGTGGTCGCAATCGCTGGCAAAATCGTAACCGTGACAACTCCTCCCCCAACAGTGGTTCCAGCCGAGGGACTCCTAACAGAAACAACAAGACCTGGTCTTCGAACGGAAGTAACAACAGCAACAGCGAATACAGGCAATCAGTACCAAGATTCAACAACCAACAAGTCAACAGTGTGCGAAATAATTCTGAAATATTCCAACGCAATCAAAGCCAGAAAAGTGTTTATCAGAACAGCTACCAGTCCAACGGTTATCAGAATAGTTATCAGGCTAATCAATATCAAAACGGGCAATATCAACATCAGCAGAACGGGTACAGTCAAGCAAACAGTTATCAGCAAAATGGCAGTCGCAGCTATGGTAAGAATTGATTTTTTATTTTTCTTCATAACCCACATGGAGTCAGCAGTCTGAATCATTTCCATGTCTTAGACCGCGTTACACCTGTGGGATAATAAATTGGATTCATTCGACGGTTTGATGGAATGTTTTATTTCATCTTCGCCTTAGAATTTTCCATTATGTTTCTGAGAGTTGGCTAAAGTTTTACTATGTTTTAGTCATAGTTATGAAACAAACAATTATTTACTTGACACGTTTTGGATATAAATTTATTATTAATGTATTTTCCATTCTTGCACGTATTCGTAATAAAAAGTTTTATTACTACTGTATCGAATTACACCAGCTATAAATATGAAAGATAAAATAAGCATAAAATAATGATTTCATGTGCATTAAACTTTAATGAGGTAATAATGTAAATACGAAATTAGTTGGTGTGACCATTTTCTATATTACTAAATAAATTCGCAACTTAAACATTATAGTACGACCAAAATTTTTGTCTCAGTATTACAGCCAAAATTGTATAAAATCGATAGATTCTATGACCCTAAACCCAAAAATGCTAATTTCTGATGTGGTTGGCACATGACCTCCCACCAATTCCATGTTCAATATGGCAATGAGCTTTAACTATCACTTCCGGTTGATCGTTTGTGAACAAAATAATCCAATTGTTTGTTCCAATAAATAGAAAAGTCCAATACGAAATTTTGGATTATATTTTATTTTCCTTGATATGAAAATCTTAAATAATAAAATTGAAAAGTTTTGAATTATATTTTAATATTATAGCTTTTCATTAAAATCTGTTATGGGCTTCAAATAAAGTTCCACTTCCGGTTATCCCATTGTACCCAAAATCTAAACAACTTTTTATATTAATGCAGAAAGCTTAAATACGGAAAATAGAAATTATTCAATGTTTGATGATGAGTTATTGTGGACAAAAAACATCATTGTAAAAATAGCAAAAACGTGTTGTGACCTAATTCATGCTTATCCACTGGAAACTCACTATCGAATTTTTGGACCGAAAACATTAATCTCACGTATGACGGGAGGTAAAAAATGAGAAAAAAATTATAACGTACCTTCTAAAAATCATTCTTATTAAGTAAATTTGGGTCAGCTGATGCACAATATAGCTATCTATGTAATAAGTTGCGAAATGTGCGAGTGTTGTAGGCACGCGACGTAAGTGAGTGGTACATACATTTCGCAATGTATTACATACAAGATTTTTTGATAATAGCGTTTTAAAACAGACCATTAATTCTCAAATATCAACATTTTAAATTTGTTAAAATTAAACAGTGGCAGACGTCAGGTTCATCTATTCGTTGCTAAATGGAATACTTTTAAGCACTAGTGCTTAAAAGTAACATTTTACGCTTTGAACTGTCACTTTTACGCATTGAACTGCAATTTTTATGCATTGAACTGTTATTTCTAAGCACTAGTGCTTAAAAGATTTCATTTATCAACGAAAATGACAATCAAAAAGTTGTTATAAAACGTTAGTATAAAAATCAATTTTCAGAATCCTATCGACTTTATACGGTTTTGGCCGTAAAACAATGAGTCATGATTCATGATTAAAAAGTCATTTAAAAAGCGGAATATTGACAAATTATGTATGTAGGTAATGCGAACGGCAACACCCGCAGTCAGAACTACCAGATGAACACGCAGCGTTACAATAACCAACAACGCCAGACATATTCCGCACACCATGGGGCAACGACCCCAACGAACCAGGGCATGTACAGCATGCCCCCTCAGTACATGATGCAGCCCGCGCCCTCAAATGACAGCATCCAGTCGTTGATCAACAACAAGTTCTTCCAGTCGAACCGACCACCACCCCAGGCCAACCCATGCGCGTACCAGTCCATGGGGCAGAGTCCCTACGGCCAGTTCGCTCCTCCGATGCAGTACACATACCCCTACACGCCCACGCCTGCTGCCGTACAGCAGTAAACCCACGTCGCGCAATATTCGTCTGCTGCTATCCGTCTCTAGAATCATATCATATTGGTGAGAAATATTTTACAATGTAAGTTGTGGTAGACGTTTTGCGTTCAAAATTTCAAGGAAAGCTAGTTTTATAGTATAGTTTGTTCGGATTGGTATTACTTTAGTGCCAAGGAGTTGTTTATTTACAAATCTAGAAGGTGCTTGATACTGTCACATTTTCACTTGTTTTACAGGCTTGCTGAATTCGGCCGTCTACCTATATAGTCGCATGATATTCACTTTATATTAATTGTATTTTATTATAGGATCGAATAGAGCAAGTCCAGACATTCCGTTTTGTGCAACGGACTGTAATTTATATAACTTCAAGTGATATCAACAAACTGTGATACGTGTCAAAACAAAATTCATACGAAATTATTTATGTTATTTTTATATTATACAAATTTGAATTTTTATTATCTAACTAGTTTGCAATCGTAGAACTAGTTTTTGACCGAACAAATTATGCTACAAAGTAGTCTTTACGAGACGTGCATTTCTGCGATAAACTATTTTTGTGTTTTGATTTGTGCACCATAATTAATATACATGAAATATGAATTAGAGTTTAGATGATACATACATATATGATAATTGTTTTTGTCGATGTAATTTCGCATCAGCTTTCGCTTGTTATGAATACCTAGCAGGGGATGTGTGAATCCGAGGAGTACGATTTCAAGAAGAATTGGACACATTCCTTTTACTTATAATTATTATATTCATGATGGTTTCTCTGTAGGTGTTTTGTGCTAGTTTTTATATAAATGTGTCGACGCACCATTGGTTTTGTGGTACGGAGACTGTTGTGTATCTTTGATGTGTATATCTATAAATAATGTCATGCGAACGTGGTTGCTGTGCAAACATTTGTTTATGTACACATGCAGTGTGTTAATTAAAAAGCGGGCCATAGGCGTTTAACATGGGAAATCAGTTTTTACTTGCGCAAAAGTCAGACAAAACAAAATTCTACGCCTAAATTTCTAAACATTTAATTTTATATTTATACAATTTCAAATCGATTTTACAGATTAATAAACGTGCAAAATTAAATTTGTTTAGTGATTTCGGCCTTGATAACTTTTATTTGAAATATATTTCCCAGATTAAACGCCTATGGCCAGATTATTAATTAATATCTTGTTTGTAGTTTCGATAAAGCAAGTAATGCTTGCACAGCTATCACTAACGTAGTTTTCCATGATAACTCTGTATGCTATTGAAATGCACGAAACATATAGAAGGGGGGTTTTCGGGGTATAACGTTCGTTTATTTAAAAACGCGTGTATTTATATATTATATATACATTTTATTATTAACTAACTAACGGAGATATGAATTAACGGATGGTAAATTATTGAAACTTATTTATTATTTAATATGTGTCTCGTCGTTCGTTCATTTATTTTTGAGTTGATAGAGTCTGTTGTTTATACATACATGCATAACAAACACACAAACGATACATTTACTAGGTACATTCATACAAACTTGTACAGTGCCGGTTTACTGATATTGTTAATGACTGTTAGAATGACGATTTTATTTATTATAGTTTTTGTGCAGTATTTAATAATGTTATAAACGGGCCCCTGAGAAATTAGTTTGTTTGTTGTGAAAATAGTTAGCCGGCACTGGAATTGTACGGGTGTATAAAAGAAACATCGCGTTCATCGATTAATTGCTCGATACTATATATTTTACATAAATATGAGTAATGGTAATTATATTAATTTATAAATAATGTTGTTCGTGGTTCATAGTTGATGACGCGTGGTCCATATATGCATGACTGCTTGTGTCGTTCTGAGAGGCTGAGCGAGTGGTGGTACGGTGCTCCCGCCATGCCATTACTGTTATTTTAATATAAACACAGGGGTCGTGTGTCGTCTGTCTCAAACTCACACATGACACACACAAGTCGTTAATTAGTAGCTGTTAAGTGATTATTCATTAAAGATATATAAAGTGAATACACTCTCTCGTTCAGTGTGGTACGCGTGGTGTTTGCCTGCCTGTTACTGCAGCGACCGCAGTACTTGCTCCTGAAAATCTGTGCTGGATTTTGGGAGCACCCCATCTGTGATAACTTAGCAAGTAACGGTAGCCAACAAGAATCATTTTAACTTTATGCCGTGTCTGAGAGGAAACGCTGGTCGCGATCGGACGCACTCGCCGAACTAACACACGGTCGTGCGATGCTGTAATAATATTAATGAATGAAATGAATAACTAAAAATAATGTTATTACTCAGTGTGTTTCAAACAATACATTGATCGGTATGTGATATTTTTCTCTAAAGACTGAAATATCTAGCTATTATTTTTTTAACGTCGCTACACTCCATTCGTTGTATCGATCGATTGATTATTATTACTACTGTAGCCCGGTTCTGGCAGAGAGTGTTGCTGTTTCGATTTCGAATCCCCGCAGGTTCGAGGTGCGTGTAGCAGAGATTCAATTCAAATTCAAGATTTAAGAAGTTGGACACACTAGTTAGGCTCTCTGTCGCACAGTCCGCGCAAAGTTAACTACATTATTCTTATTAAGTAGTCCCAAAAAATCGTCTTAAAGTCAGCAATCAATCATTAGGTACAGATTACCTTCGCGCCAGTCTGTCGTAACGAAGAACGTTTATTTATATACGAGATTGATGAAAAAATATATTATTATATTTATCGAAGAAACGAAAAGTATAATATAGTAACTTTTGTTTACGCGAAACGATGAAAACACGAGTACCTTATTCTCTTATTATTATTTTTTATATATATAAATACGAAATGAATGAAATCTCATCAAATTCTCACGTATGTTTTGTGACCATGACAAATGTACAATAATAACAAGGAAATATTAGTAGTTTATAAAGTATTATGGTCGTATTTATTGTTTTTAAACCCAGTGATCAATAGTTTTTGAGAATATTACAATGCATTACCTTTTTAATAAAAAAATGTTTTTACTGTCAAAGTGCTTTAAGCACCTGGTTTCAAATAAACATATGACTCTTCTGTAAGTTTCTAACAAGTGCATTTCTTGTATGTAATACAGTATTATGATGATACATAGTTGTAATAAACATTTAAATGATTTATCACTTATATCTTGTATTTATTTACATTATTGGAATCTTTGTACCTTATCCTTCCTATCATGAATTATATGTTTTTGCTTTGATTATTTTCAATCATTTCGTTTTTTTTTTTTTAGTAAATTTTAAGTAGAAATCAATTATTGACATAATAATTACAGAAAATTAAAATTATTGGAATACATATTTAAATTAATATGGTAAATGTGGAATTTAAGATTTAAGCTATCTTGTTACAGGTAAGTTTAAAATCAAATAAAGATAAATCAGAATATGAAAAAAACTATGTACTGCTTTAAAATCATATTTTGATAAATTTGATATTATTGTTATTTATTGTTTACACAACAAATCAGTAGTTCATTTGTAAGCGATGTACATTTTTTTTTAAATAATAATTTGGGAGTTGGTTGTAAATGAAAAATGATATGTTACTGGAGAAAAAGTATTCAGAATAAAAGGACGTTTGTTTCATTTTTATTTCTTTACTTTCCTATTATCGTAATAACATTTTAGATTACGTATTTTGATAATGAAAGGAAAATATGTTTTATATTTCTAAAAATGGCAATTTAAGTATGAAATCTTTTATAAGCAGTTTTTGTTTTCTTTTAAGAAAAATACTATAGTTTTGTGAGTTTTTGTTTTTAAAGAAAAATATCAAAAGGCGTTTTCATATTGATTTTATTTTTGAGATCATTTACTTTTACTGCGCAACCATTTCTAGAAAATTCGATATAAAGCAAATATGGCCTATACCCGAGAACAAAGCCAGATTATTGATTAAACCCAAAAGCTGTCGTAAAAATAGATTTGCGTAAGGACCATTTTCGCACACCATTAGTTCAAAAGAGACACGTGGACATAGGAGGCAGCACATACATTACCGTCATTATTGACGCACTTCCGGAAAGCTGCGCATGCGTAAGTTTACCTGCGTTCATCATCATCAGCTTTCTATCCTTTACTTTCCGACTGCAGCTGAGGTAGGTTTGCTCCGAGTTCGTGGTTACAATTTATCTAAATTTACGGTGGATAGTGAACAGTTTGTCGTTATTTCAACTTCAAATTACTTCACACTGTTTAGTGTACGTAAATTTACTAAATATAAACTACGAAAATGTTTTTTAAAGTCATTTCTAACGTTCTTAAAAATGGTGTTCTTTGTAGGAACTCTCAGCTACGTCGATCGATACAAAGGCCCATATTTTATTCTGGTTTTATTTTCAATACAGACACCCATCAACAAGAAATAATCATGTAAGTAGTTAAAATAGGTATCAAATAATTTAATCTGGTATATATTTGTGGTATTTATGGCGTAATAACAGTTTTTGGCTTTTAGTTTTAAATCCCTTTAACAAGCGGTCGCCATTTTTGACGTTTCATTGCTGTTAGAGAAAGTGTGATGCAATATTGGTTAATTTTACGTTAACAATTAGTTTATATTGAAATTAATAATAGTGAAACGCATTTTATAAAGGTTTATTATCTTTATATTGTTTTGACTTTGTTATATTTCGATTGAAAGAAGCTTATTCAGCAATGGAAAGGTATAATATTTATGATTTACATGTCGCCATGTTTAGCTTGAACAATTTAGAATGTGTAACTGTTTTTTTCATGGTTCTTTTTTGTATTTCAGGACTCAATTTCGTTCTAACGGTGGTTCATCCTCATACGGTAGTCGTAATGGAACAGGAGGCGGTAGTGGTAGAGGCAGTTATGGTAGCCGCGGGGGCAATGGCGGTGGCGGTGGTGGCCGCAGCAAATTCGGTGGCGGCGGTGGTGGAGGCGGATCTCGCGGAGGCAGCGGCGGTTTTGGAGGAAAAGGAGGCGGCGTAGGTGGAAAGAGATCTATGGGAGGCGGATCTTTACGTAAACCCAACTGGGAAGCTGCGAAATTGATGCCTTTCAAGAAAGACTTTTATATGCCACACCCCGACGTCAATAAGAGATCTCCCTACGAAGTTGAAAGGTAAGCTGCGAATTTATTTTTGCTTGATTTTTTCAATTGTATAACTGGTATACAATAGTCGGGTCATTTAGAGCGGTTGATGAACTCTCTTCCTGAGTAAAATGGCGACGGTTCACATCATACATCGAACAAATTTTAGCATTTATTTATTGAAATTTAAAATGATCCAAGTGCCATTTATTGTTTTACATTTTGTACGGAAAAGTAACGGTAATTGTAACTTATTTATTAATATTCTTATCTATTTTATTCTAATACAGTTACATGTTTGAACTTTCTGCGCATGAGTCAAGTACTTGTAACCCTACACGTCCCTTTGTTCACGAAATCACTTCAATATATACTTTCATCATGTCTGCAATTTTACTTTTATAGTACTTGTATAATTTTTAAAACATTAGATTTTACTCGTAGAACGTTCTCGCTTCAATTATTTAGCATACGAATAAGGATTCTTTTCTATTTTATTTTAATATATTTCACATCTATAGTTACGACATTTTGAAGTATGAGTAAAATACATTTAGATTTGCTAAATATTTTTTTTTGTTTTATTTATTCAATTTCTACGAAACAGTGACGGTAGCTGCAAATTTTTTTATTAATGTTTTTATCAATATTATTTTAATATAGTTACACGTACGACTTTTCTGCACATGGTCAGGTACTTGTACTTAAACCTACACGTGCTGTTATTCGTACAATCAGTTCAATCTTTGAACCTAATTTTAATCACGCATAAAATTTTGTAATACTTTTACCATTTCTAAAACATTAGGCTTTTGGCTCATAGAACATTCTCATGTTTTTATAGATTTTTTGGCAGAAGAATTTTTTTTTATTTTATTTTAATATATTTCATACACTTTCATTTCGAAGTATGACTTGTGCTTGTAAACCTACACGATTCTTTCTTCATAAAATCAGTTCAATCTTTGACTTTAAAATTTGAGCGCGCCTGAAATTTTATAATACGTGCACCATATCTAAAAATTTTGGTTTGACATACAGAACGATTTCATATTAAAAAAATTATTTTGGCATTGAATTTAATTGCTTCAATTATAGTGCTCGAGCAACCTTGATGTGCTTGGAATCAGCTGATTTGTGTACACATGTCACTGTGATAACAACAATGTCACTTCGACAAGAACAATGTTTTTATTTATTTTTTAATATTGAGCTGTTAAAAAGTTATTATTTTTTCGTAATACCATACTGTTATGATATAACAGGACTAAAAACAAAAGTAAAAAGATAAAAATAACGGCCGCCGGCCGTTGTTTTATTATAACGATCACAAATAAGGATCAAGTGTTCCTATAAAAATAACAGTCATGGGACCGTTGTCAAGGAGAATTTATAAATCAACAATAAGTTGTTCAGTATGACAAAGAGAAAAATTTATTTTATTATTCCTAAATGCTTAAACTTTTGTTATTACGAAAAATCTTGAACGCCGCACGGCTGATACGCAAATAACGAACTCTGCTGATTATAAACCTCAGCCGCATCTGTTATTTGCCTTATATCGGCCTAATGACAATAACTATTAATTTCACGAGATTTACTGCCTGAAACTTGTAAAATAATAACTTTGTAAGTCAAAACAATGTTCCTGTCAAAGAAACATACGCACACAAATCAGCTGAATCTACTTTCCTCTCATTTTGGCGTGCCTTTGTCTAGAATCTCGACAAAGCATGAATGCTTGTGTAAGGTAGATTAAATAACAGGGACTTAGTGCCTTCGGTGTTCACACAGTTACGTCTGAATCCCATCCTCGAAAGTCCCTACATTTTGTAATTTTAAAACTAAAGAGATATTTTAAAATATATTCTTCATTACTACGATTAAAATTTTAGAAATTTTTAATTTCACTTTCTAGCTTCCGCGAAAGTATGCAGATCACGTGCGGTGGTCACGAGACGCCAAAACCCATTCAGCATTTTGAGGAAGCCAGCTTCCCTAAATACGTAATGGACGGTATTAAACGTCAGGGTTACGACAAACCCACTGCCATTCAAGCTCAGGGTTGGCCCATCGCGATGAGCGGTCGGGATTTAGTCGGGATTGCACAGACAGGCTCTGGTAAAACTCTAGGCTACATTCTGCCAGCCATTGTACACATTAACAACCAGCCTCCAATTGCCCGTGGCGATGGCCCGATCGCTTTAGTCCTAGCTCCTACTAGAGAGCTTGCACAACAAATCCAACAAGTCGCCAACGAATTCGGCAGCAGTTCATACGTTCGCAACACCTGCATTTTTGGCGGAGCCCCCAAGGGACCACAGATGAGAGATTTGGAACGCGGTGTAGAAATCGTTATCGCTACTCCTGGACGTCTCATTGATTTCTTGGAACGCGGAACTACGAATTTGGAACGTTGCACATATCTCGTTTTGGATGAAGCTGACAGAATGTTGGACATGGGTTTTGAACCACAAATTAGAAAGATTCTTGAACAAATCCGCCCTGACAGACAAACTTTGATGTGGTCTGCTACATGGCCCAAAGAAGTTAGGAAACTTGCTCAGGACTTTTTGAATGATTATGTACAAATTAATATTGGATCTCTACAACTCTCTGCCAACCACAATATTTTACAAATCGTCGACGTTTGCCAGGAACACGAAAAAGAATCAAAGTAAGATTTTATTTATTTTTATCATAATTTTATTTATAATATTTAAACTGCAATAATTTTATAGTATGATACTTTAAATTAAGGGGTTTAGTAAAAAGAAAATCATGAAATATTACTTCATTGTAATAAAAAAGCTTCAATATTGATTATTCTAAACACAACGTCACTGACCGGAATCGGTTGTTATCGTAAAATTTCGGCTGAATTCGGGCGAACTAGATCTGCTATTCGTTGTTTTTGTTGTAGCAGTAGCACGCTAGCAACACTGTAGCCTTCTAACATTCTCAAAATGTTTTATGAAGTACAGTGTGTTCAGAAAAAAAACCTAATTCGGAGTAGGCTATGAACGAACACAGAAACGTATGTCTCATCATTATTCAATTCAAAAGTCAAGTTGTCACAATTAATCGTGAAATGTAATCTTAAAGAGAAAAGATAAATAAGGATCCAGATTATTTTCTAATTTATTTCTATTTCTAAAATAAGGATACAAGAATATTCCTTTTAGATAATATTTTTGACAATATCTCGTGACAAATTGACATTTAATTAATAATTAGTACTTTCAAGTTGATATACGTACATAATCAACTCGGGTCCGTGACGTCACAAATAATTTGGAAAGTGAAATATTTCTAATTTCAGAAAAAAAAAAATTAATTTCAGAAAAAGTAACTTCACGTTTAAAAAAAATATATGGAAATATCACTTTACCTTTTCTGAAATTGAATTTACTTTTTCTGTAATTGAATTTAATTTTTCAGAAATTTAATTAACTTTTTCTGTAATTGAAGTTACTTTTTCTGAAATTGAAGTTGAAAAGGTATAGATTTTTATACATTATCAGAAAAAATAAAGTAAAAAAATATAGTAGATATCCCATTTGGCTATGAGGAAAAAAGTAACTGATTTATTGTGATGTATATTTACCACAAACCTTTAAGAAGATCTGAGCTTATTTTTGATATTTTAAATCAATATTTATTTGTAAATATAAATATATATACTTAAAGCGGATTTTTTTATAGATTGAATCAGTTACTGCAAGAAATCGGCAGCGAAGCAGACCCCCTCGCAAAAATAATTATCTTTGTCGAAACTAAACGGAAAGTTGAGGCAATCACATACACAGTGCGACGGTACGGCTGGCCGGCTGTATGCATGCACGGAGATAAAAGCCAACAAGAGAGAGATTACGTGTTGCGCGAATTCCGCAACGGAAAGTCGAACATCCTCATCGCTACGGACGTAGCTGCCCGAGGACTCGGTATGTATTATAAACAAACTATCGCCGCTCCCATTCATGTTCAATTCGTTCTCATTTCTGTTTTTACCTTCAAATTTATCTGTATTACTGCGCCAGCAAATGCTACGTATACTTCATTTCAACCAGGATGATCATGACATTGTTATTAATTTATAAATAGGTGATAAACATATTTGCAATGAGGAAACTAGTTTCTGAAATTTTTTGATGTTTAACACACCATACAACCTCTAAGAAGATCTGAGCAAATATTTTATTCACTATTTAACAGGGCTGGTCTTATTTTTCCCAACTAAAAAAAAAAAATACCACTTAATAAAACCCATGTTTTTTTTTTTTAAATTTTGTTCTGATTTGGCATTTAAAATAAAAAAATATGAATTAGAGGTTAGCTGTCACTTTTTTGCATTAAAGTGTAAAAGTCAAATATAAACGCATCAGCGCGAAAAAGAATGTCATTGCGACATTCAAATAGCAAACTAAAAGTTGACACGAAACATATGAAAGTATAAAATATATTTTAAATTTGTATGTTATGCCTAAAAATTATATTTAACTATTTAAAAAGCTTTATTAAGATTAACCATTTTTGACATCATGCCAATAAAAGGACAGAATTTTTTCAATAGTTTTACACATATTGTTTAATTTTTAGACAATTTTACTACAAAATTTATTAAATTATATACATGAATTAATATTAAAAACATATTCACATTGAGGTCAAGCGCGACTTTTTAATTTTAACTTTAATCGATCTAATCTTAAATCTTGACAAAGTACACAACTGATGTGACGTGTGGATAACTTCAGGCCAAATGAAAATAATGATGTTATATTTGATATATTATAGCATTTTTTTCAAATATTTAAACATGTAATTCTCAATTTATAGTCTATATAATTTTTTCTTTTAGAAATTCTGTTCAGTTTTAGCAGTTTACATACTTTAAAACAATTTTAAACAGCAAAAAATGTAAATAAAAAATAATTTAATCGTACAGAACTATAATTAGACTATGCTTGTTCTATTTAAACAAAAAAGGAACATTTAAAAACATAACGCGCTGGCGTAGATAAAATATTAGTTACTTTTAATTTACGATTTATAAATGAAAAACCGTAACTAAAAATAATTGAAGGTTACAGGGAAAATTATTGTAAAGTTTATAAAAATTTCTAATACCGTAAAAAAACGAATAAAACCCATTGGGCTGTTTTTTTTTTTAAACTGAGTTTTTGCCAGCCCTGTTATTTAAATATTTATTAATAACATTGTGGTAAAAATGGCTTTCAGTTTGCAGTGGAGTATAAGGTACAAAGTTGATGTATAGATGTATTTGTGGTGTTGAAATTTGCTCGCAAATCTATACTGTTTTATTTTTTATATTTAATTATTCATGAAATGTTGACAGCTGAATAATTACTGTGGAGAATGATTCCTAATACATACATTGACTAAGTTTGTAATGATTTGATCGTGTAAATAAGTGCAAATGGGCTGAATAAGGTGAAGAGCATAGAGCACTTGGATTTGCCAGACTGGTTTGAGCGTTCGAAGAAGCTCTAGTGGCTTGCGTTGCGGTTTGGATCGACAACATTTCACAATCAATCAATCAATTACTTACAAACGAGACTTGTTCGTTTGCTTAACTCTACTAATCAGTCTGGTTGTCCTTTTGTTTCAGAGGCACATGCGAGATGAGAGCGTAGTTAGCGCTTATACTGTGCTAGTTTACGCCCTAGATTTGCATTCTATATTAAGGATGCAATATTTTTTTTGTCTTGCGGTGCCTCTGGTTCGACAACTGACTTTCTCCACCGAGAGTAAGACAGTTCAGTTCGCTAGACACGGATGGGGCCGAATATGGAAGTTTTGATGCGTATAATAAATAGCGTCAAATATGGCACACGACCAAACCTTGTATTCCCAATCCGATTCCCGGCTTCGGCTTTTCCTTTCGCTGTCAAATCCTTGGTTGGTAGTTCCGTTTTCGGCTAGAAACACCGCCGGAAGGATGGTCCGAATGCCGAAACAGAACTGTGGTGTCATTCAAATAAGTTACATATTTGACTTCCTGACGGCCGGCATGCGATAAGCGATGTGATCATGCGATGCTCCACCTTCCAGCGGACTCGACTGCGCGTTAAGGCGCAGTCGGTCGGTAAAAGCCAGCGCGTCTTGTGGATTCATTTGTAGTCTGTCGAGCGCAATGGTTTGTATCTTTATTTACCTTTTTATTTAAATATGAAACATTAAACTACCATCATAAATAATTATTATCACAAATCTCTACGGTATAAATGATTGTTTTTCATTTCTTTTTTTTTACGTTATTTTTATATATTTTTTTAATGTTCACAAAAGTTTTATTTTCTACACCAGGTTGATGTTTTACAATTAACAGCTTGTTAACATAATTTATTTTTCTTTCTCATTTTTCTTTCAAATTTCTAATATTTCTTCTTGATATGCAATAAAATCTCTTTGCTATGAAAATCATTTTTTTGCGCTTATGCAAAAGATTTTACTGCATTTGTCCTATTATGTAATTTTTATTAATGTAAATTCCGTTTTAACAGATGTGGAAGGAATTAAGTATGTAATAAACTATGATTACCCGAACTCGTCAGAAGATTACATTCATCGAATTGGCAGAACGGGCCGATCTGATTCCACAGGAACCTCATATGCATTTTTCACACCCGCCAATTTCAGACAAGCAAAAGATTTGGTATCCGTCCTTCAGGAAGCCAACCAGGTAAGAAAAACTTTATAATTTAACCAAAATTTTGATGTGCCGAGCACAATACCTCCCGCTATTTACGTTTCTAAATTGTATAATTAGTTTTGCAAAAAGATTTATATTTTGAGAACAATATTTCACAAACACAAAAAAATCAGTCTAGTCAAATTTTTCTTAGAATGGCATGCCAATGTGACCACGTGATTGCAGGTTTTATAACTAAAATTCCTTTTCTGCGGTAGTAATATAATTTCACAAATAAAGTCACCAAAAACATTGTTCCATTGTTTTTAAAATAAACAGTGTCACAAATTTCACTTTGGGAACGCGAAATAGGAAAAAGTGTTTGTACCAGGGATGGTAACCATAAAAAATATATGTTTGGGTTACGGTTTCGGTCATCGTGAAAATAAAAATTCTGTTTTGATTTGGGTTTCGGTTTTTATACAGAAATAGGTTTTGGTATACCGGTTTTACTAAAAGGGTTTCGGTTTTGCAAAAGTAATTTACGAGAATAATAATACTATTAATTTTGAACAATTATTATAATGATGCAAAAAGTGTCCACAAACACGTGAACAATATTCTAATTTCCCATGTTAAATGCCTATATAAATGTAACATGTAACGGATTTCGAGCGCCACCCAATTGAGCTCGCGATTGAGGTACTACGTTGAAAATTGAAATACTTTTCGACAAAAAATAATAAAAAATAAATGGAAAATAAATTTATATTTATACTTTTTTATACATAAGTATTTTAATAATAAAAATTTACAATATTTAACAAATAAAAACAGACCTGTATATAATGCGGTTAACCGATAAATAAAAAAGGGTTTTGCTTTCGGTTCCGGTTTTGTATCTGTTTCGAATTTCGGTACAGGTTTCGGTTTCGGTTTTCATTTTTTTTCGGTATTTTTCGGTTAATGGTTTCGATTCTAGTTTCGGTTACCATCCCTGGTTTGTACTATGAAAATTATTCTATTTTTATCTTAATTACATAATCAAAGACAATAGTTCTCTTATCTACGGTGGAAATATAACTACAAAAATAAAAAAAGCCCCAAAAACGTTGTTCATTGTTTTTGACAAAAACTGTCACAAATTTCACTTTGTGAACGCGAAATAAGAAAAAGGGTTTGTACTACGAAAATTATTCTATTTTTAGCTGTGACGATAGGCCCTTTCGTCCAGCAAGGGTTTTCCTTCCTTTTGTAAATCTGTAGTAGCACCGTCACAGTTAGATTGTTTAGTAACGTGTTTTTGACAATATGCGTTGCTTATTTATTGTTTATGTATTGTTTAATCTGAAAAGTAAGATGTATTTGTAATATTGGTAAAATATTTAATGAAATACGTACCTGTAAAAGAAAATATCCGACCGTCATGATGTGAACAGACAATAAACATACGTAATCAAAGACAATAGTTCTCTTATTTACGGTAGAAATGTTTCCCACAATGGGTTTTCAGAATTTATGAAACAATTATTTTTCACTCAACAACTTCCTTTCTCTTATTTCTTAACCGGATGTTCACGCAAGTGTGTACTTACAAACTTATAGTTTAGCGGGAGGTAAAACCTGTTTAATTTGCAATGAGGAAACAAATTTCTGATATATTTATGATGCAATCATACCACATATCCTCTAAGAAGATCTGAGCATTTTTTTAATAAACCTATTTCCTTTTGAAAATAAATAATTATGTTTGTAATATTATTATTTGTGTTTCTTTCGTAGATCATAAACCCCAAGTTGAGCGAGATGGCCAGCCGCGGAGGTGGTTATGGCGGAAGCAACAAGGGTAGATGGGGCTATTCCAACAACTTCAGAGGACGAGAAAACAGTAAACCCGCACACAGACGCTTCGGCGGTAACGCTGGCCCCAAGACCAACGGTTATTCGAACAATTGTAAGTTTTAACAAGTTATTTATATGATTAAATAATTCGCATCTGCAAATTTTTATTGATGAGGAAATAGATTGCCTGGTGATTGACGAAAAAAAAGAAACTTATTAAATATAGTTATTTTTTATACAGGACGATAAAAATTATGTTCCATTGATGAGCGAAAATTGTGTATAAAATTCAATTTTTGTCTATAGCATCAATCAATTATAAATTTAATTATTCAAACACAATTTTAAAATTGTGCCGAAATTGATGAAATTAATTTGTTCGTTCACAGCTCGAAATTTGTGCTATCTAGCCTAAAAATATTTAAACGCTTATGAAAATTAATCAGCAGTTTATCAATGTTTGTATTTTCTTGTATCCAAATTAAAAAGTATTGCAACCACGTCAATAAAACAACTCTTCCCCGGAGTTTTCTGCTTATTTTAGATTGTCCTAAAATTGTAACTTATTTTTTGTCGATAAAGTACTGACTGTTAAAGTGCTACTTAACTTGATCCACTATTTTAAGTAAACAGCAGCATACTTTAAAATCTGTTGGAGTAAAAAAAAATTTCTAATATACGGCAATCCGACTATCTAATTCTTCAATTATTTAAAATTTGTTTCCTCTCATTTTGGCATGCCTTTGTCTTGAATCTCGGCAAAGCATGAATGCTTGTGTGAGGTAGATTAAATAAATTGGGACTTAGTGCCTTCGGTGTTCACACAATTACGTCTGAATTCCATCCTCGATAGTCCCAACAAACTAATTAAAATATAAACCTTATCAATTTTTTATTTACTGAATTTTAAAATTATTATCACGAAAACGTGGGTCCAAATTTCAGACTCTCTAAAAGTCTAAAGCAATTATTAAATTTAAAAATTGCTGTACTCAAATAGTTTGAAATCAACTATAAACAATTTCGTTTAAATACAAGTAAAACATAAAAATAGAATTATTGTGGAACCGAAATTCATTATTTTTTATAAAATATGTGTTCCAGTCGGTTAAATTTTAATAGAAATCTTTGTAAAATATTAATATTTAAAGATTCATACATAACTTTAAAATTTACTCCATTGGTTTTTTATTTTATTAAAAAAAAATTATTATAAATATGTTCTTAATAATTATTTAATATTAGCATTTAACTTTGTTGTATTTGTTGTCTAATGTGAATGTTTTCCTTACAGCGTACTAAAGTACAAAACCTACATTTAGTCCAAATTTAAATTATGGGATTTATTTATTTATTCCCCATTGGGGCCACGTCATTGACATTTGATGTGTCGTATATCTGTGAGATTCTGACGATGTAACAGTATTCTTCACAAGCATTCCGCTTTCCATAGTGGAGTTAACCAAAATCATCAACAAAAATATGTTAACTAATGGTACAATGGTGTTTTAACTATTATTGTTCGACTTACCACTTCAACATCCAGCCAGTTCGTGTGTTTACAGTTAGAGAATAAAGTTTACTTTCGTTTTTATATGTCTGTGATTAGAATTAGTTTCAATTTATTACTTCATTGACTTAATAGGATGTTTGATTGTATATGTAAGAGTTTGATATGATATAAGTATAATTTTCAATTTTTCTTTTAAACTTTTCTACTCAACACTACAACATTTAAACATGAACGATTATGAATTTGAATGATGTAGTATTGATTAGATGAACGTTGAAAATTATATGTGTTCAATCAAATGTATGAATATCCTGTGTCACGCAGCATTTGCGTGTTCTCTCATTTAGAGGTTTACTCTGTACATGCAGTCAGTTGACTGGAAAAAAATAAAATACTTTTTCTTATAAATAGATTCGTAATTTCTCCTTCTTTTCCTACTTCCTACCTACTGTATTTTCGTGAAAGTAGATTTAATTTATGTATTTATAATTTTTTTAACCTTCTCTATTTCCAAATTATTTATTGGACCATAATTCTAAATATTAAAACTAAAAATATTTTAGAATGAAATAAGCACCTCAAAGCAATGAGTGCAATAACCAGTTCGGTTTCCTATTTAAGGGGACTTTTATAAAAAATCTGATGTGGTCAACACAAAACCTCCCGCTATTTAATTTTTATTAATTTAAATACATACCTACGTATTTACTAATGCTGCAAACTATATTATGTTCCATTCATTTGAAAAATAAACTGTGTAACAAAGGAATTTTGTTAATCTTAGGCTTCGGGATTAAAAAAAGAAAAATGTTTTTAAAATTTATCTGTAAAATATATAGAAAAAGTATTAATGTATATCTGTACAAAATTCAATAATTTTGACATAAAATGCGAAAAGGCATTTAATGGTATTTTTTGAAAACCATTATGAGCTTCAAGTAAAGTGCCATTTCCGTTTCTCTGATTTACACCAAAATCTAATGGCTTCTTTTCGTATTAGAATAGGGTAGAAATACAAGATTTCAGAATTTTCTGAATAATAGTATTTGAGTTAGAGCGAAGACAAAATTCATACACATACAGACATCGTGAAAATGTTAAAATTGGATTCTAGGGACCTTAAAAGTGGTCATTTACTAAAATCTCGATATGTAATTTTTAACACGATCCCTATACCTCCCTTACAAAGGGTAGCGGGAGGTAAAAAAATATTCAAATAGCCTATTTTTTTTTGTCGGTCAGTGTATGTCATGATCTTAAAAAATCTGTAAGAACTTATTCTGAAGAAGTGTATATATATTGGTTTTATAAGAATAACTTGACATATTTCGATTAATTTTTAACAATTTACACCACAGTTTTTTCTTTAACCAGCCGTTAAAAATTAACCACTGAGTTACAGAATCTCAAAATTTATTTGGTAACTATGATTTACTATTCTCAATCAAAATATTGTCAAATTTATAGTCCACATGGAATTTACACTAAATTTATAATTAAATTAGACGATAGTTGAAAAAATCAATAGAATATAAGCTGCGTAGAAAATTTACTTATATTTAATGTAAGTAAACTGTTATTTAATCTTTCACTTAAATCTTAAAAGATCTCGAAGAATAAAATCGCCTGTTTAATAGTTTCAAATTATTTGTTTTCTACTGTGTGAATTTTTTAGGAACACGTTTTTAAATGTGGGGCAAAATGTATTGAACAAATTTTATATCGTTATCACCATGGAAATAACAAGATATATAATTCTAGATTAACTTTATTGAAAGATGGCCGAACCAGTGAAAAAGTCAGTTTATGATGTTTTAAAACAAAATTTAAAATTAGCGAATCGTGTAAGAATTACATATTAAATTTTTTTTGACCTATTGTATAAATTCTCTTATATTTTAGCGAACATTTATAAATCGGTACATATATTTAGGGGAACACAAAAATGAAGCAATTATTGAATCAGTATTTAGTAAAATAGTAAACCAAATAAATGATGATTACACAGAAGAAAATATTACTGGGTTACTATTAATTTATCCGAATTATTTTATTCATATCATAGATGTGAGTAGTATTAATTTATTAAAAATTTTATCTATATGGATTTACTTCTTTAGACTTGCGAAACAACTTTTCAAGATCATTTAGTACTGTTGTTTCCACATCATGATGATGTTATAGGAGAAGCAACATTTATGGGATGTTGTCATAATGTAAATCAGGTTTGTGTAATTTTAAATACAGTTGTAGCTATATAAATTTACCATTTACCAAGGAACACAAGACAAATATTTTATGGAAACAGTTGCAACAATACATAATTTAATATAAAGACCTAATACATTTTTTTTATTTAATTACTTGATTCTATGTATTAGTTTACTGTTAGATTATACGCTGTTCATATCTGGATTTTTGAATATCTTTCAGAGATATTTTGATGAATGGGGCATAAGAAAATCCAATCCGCCAAACTTTTTAGAAAAGATCCAAGCTACAAACTTTGAAGACGTAAAACGTCATTTAAAAGCATGTGTGTTAAAAATACATAATCTATGCGTTGAATTACGACAAAAGGAAAATGCAAGTATAAAAACAAAACAATAATGCAATATTTTTATTTTATTTTAAAAAACAGGTAATTGATGAATATTCTCCAGAAACACCTCCTACAGTAAAAATAGGCGAAATTGTTCCCTATAAAATGGAACAATATTTACCGAATTACAATGAAATTAAATTTATTTTGGAGGAACCGATTTATATTAAACTCAGGCAATTTTTAACTTTTGAAGCTGAGTTTTTCAACAACAAACATGGCATGCGTAATATCACAAATATTATAAGCTGACCCGAATGGAAAATGGGCATTTTTTTTATATAAAATTCATACTCGCCGTCAAAAAAATACGGACTGAAGCTCATTTTTTTCGTTCTCCCCACCCTGTCCCTTGCCGTGCGGTGTTGCTGTTTTTTCATTAAGTATTTTCAACATGACTAATGGAATTGGCAACATTGTAGAAATCTCCAGTCCATATTTATTTGGCGGCAAAGTGTTCTTTACGATAACTTTAATGTTCGAGATTAGCAACATGGAATGTCAGACTGACAGATTATATTTAAACATCCTATAAAAATAAATATTTCCTCATTTTCACAATTTTTCGATTTCAAATAAAATTTAATATGCATCTCTGCATTGAATTTCCTTTATATCACTCATTTTTATTTTCCTCGGCCCTTAAGGCCTCGGCAAATAAATTCCACATTCGTGATACAAACTAGAACTTCAGTGCCTTGATACATAAATAATTAATATTGAGATTTTTGTAATAAAATGAAATGTCATTAAAGTAAAATATTATGCGTGATAATGCGAATTAATCTTTTGTATACTTTAATTAAAAATAATTTCTAATTATACAAATTAACGATGAGATAACAATTATCTAAATAAATAGCTCGTTTTCCATGCCGCGGTCAGTGTATTTTTTTTTTTTTTTTTAATCTAATGCGTAATACAGTATTTTCAGATGATACATGGCCAGTAAGATCTGATTATGTGCCGTACACAGTTTTTGAAGGAAAAGTAAATCCAATTCAAGATATAACAGACAAGGAAAATTAACTACTATGACAATATGTCAAATAAATATTATATTCCCATAAACTGGCATATGTTGTAATATTTCCTACTAATTTTTGGATTATCCAAGCATCCATACAAATCATTTATTTTCAAACAATCAGTTTTAGATAATGCTTTTCTTTGTCCAAGAGTTTTAATTCCAGGCATTTTTGGTGTAATACTTGGTTTGCCTTTACCTTTACTAAAATAATACTTTCCATAGTGCATTATGGAATCATAGTCGTATTCAAAGCTATACGTAGTGTTTTCCAAGCTTTGTTTTTCGAAATTCGACAAAAATTGAGGTAAAATATTTTTTGTGTGAACTTTAACAAATTTATCTCTATCCCAACGCGACTGTTCGTGGAAAATTCCTATAGCGTGCATAAGTTCATGTATTGCCCTTCCTTCTGTACCTAAACAATTAGGTCCGTTTTTATCTGGAGGTTGTAAACTGACGATTTGTGCTCCTCCAAATCTTCCAATGTAGGACCAGCATCCTTTCGGGAATTTTATCGGCCAAATAACCAAGTAATCCTTACTCTTTCCATTCCAAGGAACGAATTTTAAACATGTCATGAAATTTAAAATACGGATTGCTTTGTAAATTGTAACGTAGTCTGCCGGCTCTGAAATATTTAAAAATATGAATTATTCATTTGACTTTTAATTAAGTGTTAGGAAGGATTTAATTTACCATACAAAGGACTTATTACGTATGGAATGGTGCCATTTTTCCATAATTTCTCTGGAAACACGTCCCACTTTAAACCGACTCGCCAGTATTGGTAGATTTCATTGTCCATTGCCATATCGCCCTGAAATAATCCAGGTCGAACTTCTGGGTCTGTTTCTTCATGATCGAAGTAACTTAATCCTGATTCGAAATCAAGTTTTGCTGAAAGAAAATATTATTTAATTATTAAAAAGTATAACAATTTAAATGTGGGTAATTTTACCGATATGATGACGGTTCAGTGACGATAAAAAGATGTTTATGATTTACATTAGCGTTACGATTACGATACATCAATTTGTTTCTATTAAAAAAATATTGTATGATAGTGACAGTGTTTGCGTTCATGTATATTTTGTTGCGTCCAAAATGTCAATTTAGGTTTTCGTTTTAAAATTTCACTAAAACTATTAGTCAAAATGAGCTTGGATTGAGAAATAATTGCACATTATTGAATGATAGTTTTTGGTTATGACAAAAACTTAATATAAACTACAATTATTTAAAAACATAAAAAATAGTATCGTATTTTGAATGTATCGTCCAATGTAAATGCCTTGTATCATTATTGAATGTTTAATATATCGGTATCGTCAACAAATATAAGTCTAATACTATACCTTTTCAACTTCAATTTCAAAAAAGGTTATTTCAGTTTCAAAAAAGTAAATTCAATCTCGGAAAAAGTAAATTCAATTCCAGAAAAAGTAACTTTTATTTTAGAAATAGTTATTTCAATTTACCTTTCCCGAAATTGATTTTACTTTTTCTGAAATTGAATTTACTTTTTTTGAAATGGAAGTTGAAGTTACTTTTTCTGAAATTGAAGTTGAAAAGATATAGTGATACCTATGCCATTACTAACCAATTATAAAAGAGTGTTACTGTAGTTACAAGTTTGTAATTGGATAACGTATAACGTATAGTGAGTTATGTATTATAACTTAATAGTTAAATGTTAGCTGAGTTATGATTGACATAACCTATCAAAAAACAAATATATCGGTTACTACATGCAGTATGAGAACGGTACGGTTAAAAAACTAGAAGTTACATTCAGTTCGGAAATCCATAATTGGTTTCCTTGAAATTCGGTGAAAAGATAGCAAAATGTGTTAGTGTCCTTGTAGCTCGCCTTTTTGCAACGCCTTTCCTTCAATCAACACGACGCATTCTGGCATTATAGTGTAGTGATTTGGTAGTGATCATCTCTTGTCTATAGTAAGTAGTAACTAACTATAGAAATAGCTTGCATCTTTTTGTTATGTTATGTTTAGATAAGTTACTTTAGTGGAAGAAGAGTACTGAATGTTGAATTCGATTCAGTGTGTTTTGTGTTCATCTTCACTTTAACACTTTAAATTTAAATTAAAGTTTTGTTCGTATTCATAATATAATTTTAGCACTTTAGCGAACAATTTAGCATTACTTCAAATTAAAGGTAAAGTCTTAATTTTAATTAAAGTGAATCCGATTACAAACAGTCCTAAGTAACACGTGACAATAAGGAGCCAAGGGCATATTTTGACTTGTGCTTGTGCAGTCATTAGCTTCAGGTTTTATGTAGGTATTTATCAAATCATTAAATGGCATTATCTCAAAACAATATGTTTTAAATAGTGCCCCTATAATAGTCCGCAAGTGATACGATGAATACATATGTATATAATTCAACAGAACTAGATACAAATTACTTTCTCTTTCTATCGATTTAATATGAAATGAATAGCTGTAATTGGAATCTTACATTCAACAACTATTAATTAATAAAATACCACTGCTGTATATATTAGCGTTACTATCACGATACAGTTTTCGCTTCATAAAGTTGATTCTCCTTTACTTTATATGGCACTTTATCGTTTGCCGTTTGCCCACAATGACGGTGAATGGTCTGCCAAATTGTTTAAATATTGATCGTGTCCATATTGTATCGCTAATATAAATCGTCATCGAAATGTTATTGGAGTTTGAATGTATCGATATTGAAACGTGTGTGTAAATGAGTATATAAATTTAAGAAAATTTTGTGGTAGCAAAATCTTCATTTTCAGATTTTTATAGGTAAGCATGTTTTGGAATCCGTGGAAAACATTATAATACATTTTTTGATAAATGTTTTCTTTATGGGATGTGAAAATCATTAGACCATTAGCATAAACAATAAGGGTGATTAGTGAGCGGAGGTGAAAAAAAAATTCTAAAATTGGAAATTGCAATGTTTTCTATGTAAAACGTCTAAATATGCATTGGCATTCAAATCTACTCTAACCTGCTTGACAACGTCTAAAAACAATAATTTTATTTATTAACCGCAAACTCTACACCGGGAATCTCCTTCCATCGACGCTAAATATAACATCCTAACTTTTCAGGGACGGCAAAAACTCCAATGACCGTGAAATTCAACGTTGGACAGAAACTAGTTCTGTTTGATAATTGATGCAAAACCGATTTTTGCACAAATTTTTTTATTTTGCATTTAGTCCAAAAGTATATTGAATTCATAAAATTTTCACATCCCAAGTATCAATTGTCAGACCATTTTTTTATTGTGGGTTGATTATTTCAATTTATATTCAACGGGAACGAATGGAATTTTATATTCAAATTTAATTAGATTTTGGTGCTTTGGTACCATGTGATGAAGTAATTTAAAAAATGTTTATTTCCGGCTTCTTGATTTGAGGTAAAATAAAAATTCATTTAAAAGGATCATATATTTGGACGTTTCGGGACTTCAAAAATTCTCATCATCAACAATACATTATAACCTCGATTATAACACTGAACTGGATTTCATACAAGATATTAAAATTTTTATGTTTACATGGTTCAATTTTTTAAATTAAATTTTTGTACTAGCGTTTTATAACAACTTTTTAATTGTCTTTTTCGTTGCTAAATAAAATACTTTTAAGCATTAGTGCTTAAAAATGACAGTTTAATGCTTAAAATGTTATTTTTAAGCACTAGTTCTTAAAAGTATTTCATTTAGCAAAGAATAGATGAACCTGACGTCTACCTGCTTTTTAATTTTGAAAAATTTAAAATGTTGATATTTGGGATTAAATGCTATTATAAAAAATCTTGGATGTAATACATTGTGAAATGAGTGTTTTAGGCGCTTGACGTGTTGTATTACTCGCTTACGCTCGTGCATACAAATTTCACGTCGCATGCCTAAAACACTATCATTTGGCAATTTATTACATAAGTAGCTATTAAACCATCGGTCAAGCGGTAAGTGGCACTTTGCTAATGCTGTTTTTATGGAATTTAAATTTTTAATATAATTTTATTTATAAAATGAACATGCAATTTAAAATGAGTTTCGTTTATTAATATCTATTTAATATACTAATGCAGTTTTTATGTAGTTAAAAGTGTTTTAATTTATCAGATCAATATGAAATTTTAATTTAAACTTGGTTCATAAATTTATAATATTACAAGAACATTACATATTGGTAGCTAACACGTAGTAGCACTTTATTATAATACGGAAAAGTTTAAAAACAATTTTTAATGTAATGTGTAATAAACTATGCACGAATTACAAGATTGTTATCTTTATCACTTAGTAAATCGAAAAACCCGAAAACATTATTAACCTTAATTGTTGTTCCGATTCTGTTTCATTTCCGTATCCGGAATATTAAGTTAATGTCGTTCCCTATACAAGTATTTCTACGTAATATATTTTTTGTCTCAGAAAATCTATTTTATTTATCGTAACATTTCATCATGCGCATTTGTTTTTTAAATATAAGAATAATTACTCACCGCCTTCGGGTATAGGAGGATGAAGTACATCTGGAATTTTCGGCAAAATAATTCTCCCAAATATGTCGCCAGAACACGAAAACAGCATTAAAATAAAGATTCTCATTATTCAGATGAATCACTCACGCCTCACGGCTCGCAAAACCACATTGCAAGAAATCTTGTTTTGCAAAATTGAATCCAAGATCCGATTAAACTTGTGCCATGATTGGATAAGTGCGGCAAAAATCAATTCTTTTTCCGTTATCGGTGTTATTAAAACTGTTTCAAGCAAAACGCGATATTTTAATTCATCTAATTTGAATAAACGGGACTAAGACTATGTCAAGTTCTCGCAGGAATAGTTATTACCATACCGTCTTGCAGATTGGCAGTTTTTGCCGCTTCTTGTAGTTTTGCAGAGGTTTACATGGCACCACTGAGGTAGGAATCTTATAACTATAACATTTGCTCAGCTCTCGCTTGCTTAACATTCAAACTTCGTAAATGGTGGGCAGTTTACTGACCTCAAAAACGCCAATATGTGGACTAGGTCGCATGCATTCATTCTGATTTTATGCATTTAATCGGTTTTTTCTTAGAACTTGTATTTTTATCGGTGAAATTCAATAACTTTCATCGAAACAAGTCAAGCTACTTTTATAATTATATTGGATGATTGAAAAAATAATGACGTTCGTTCTTCTTAATGACAAATAGTTATTTTCCATATTATTAATTTTAGATCTTTAGTCTATATTATAAAGTTGGGGCCAACTTAACATTTTGGTATGAAAATGTCAAGCATGAACTCTACTTCCGGTTTCGCCGGAAATAATATCATCGATGGCGCTTGAGGGCCGACCGTTTTATAATAATAATAATAATACATTTATTACTTTAAAAGGTTTACAACCCATGATAAGTAAATGGACAAATTACAGTAGTAGAGTTTACAAAAAGAAAATATCTAGTTCATCAGAAACAGAATTATAATAACTACACATAACATAAATTGGTGATTTGCACAGCACATTTGAATTATATGAAGAAAGATAAAAGCTTTCAGTACAGCGTGAAGATAATCTCGGTACACGAAAATAAAGTTTCTCTAGTAAATCTGAACAATCAACCTTGTTGTGAATTATTTTGAATAAATAATCTATTTTGATAACATTAAATCTTGATCTAATTGAGTCAATATTGAATGTTCTAAATAGGGTATCAGCGGGCGTATTTTGATCAGGATAATAGTGAAAACATTTAAACCAAAAATACTTTAACATTTTACGTTGTAACTTTTCTAGTCTCGCTATATGAGTTTCATAAAGGGGATACCAAATGATTATAGCATATTCCATCTTGGACTGTATGAAAGCATAATATAAAACTTGCAGTGCATTAATATTAGAAAAATCCGTACAACTTCTAATGATGAAACCTATCATTCTATTGACTGATGCAATTAAATTGACAATATGGAATGTAAACGTAAGTTCTGGATCGAAATAGACTCCTAGGTCTTTAATTTGCGAGGAACGAGATAAGTTGACAGTGTCTATATTATAGTTATATAAAATTGGTGATTTCCGACGGGTAAATGACATAACTTCACATTTACTGATGTTAAGTTCAAGTTTGTTAGTATTACACCAATTTGCAATACTATTTAAGTTATTTTGTACAAATTACAATCCCGTACATTTTGGATCTCAGTAAAAATTTTTACATCATCAGCGTAGATTAACACGTTACAAGTCAAATTTTCCACAATGTCATTTACAACAAGGAGAAATAAAAGCGGTCCTAAGTTTGACCCTTGTGGTACACCCGACTTAGCAATATAATACTTGGAACGGTAGTTATTGTAACATACAAACTGTCGACGGTTACATAAGTACGATGCAAAGAAATGAATTAGATCATCATGGAATCCGAAGTTGCGAATTTTATGCAATAAGATCTTATGATTTATTTTATCAAAGGCTTTTGACATGTCTGTATAGATAACATCTACCTGGCCTTTTTTATCCAAAACTTCGGAAACATACTGTGTAAAAACGCAAAGATTAGTTGTAGTTGATCTTTTAGGCATAAAACCATGTTGGTATTGCGAGATGTACTGCCTTACTTGCGGAAAAATCTGATTGTATATGACAATTTCAAATAATTTTGCGAAGTTAGACAATATGGATATCGGTCTATAATTTTGAATAACTGATGGATCTCCCGATTTCAGTACAGGACAAACTTTAGTTAATTTCCAAGCGTCCGGAAATTGTTTGGTTGAAATTGATTTATTAAAAATAAAAAGTAGCGGAACTATCAAAGCCACAACACAATCTTTTACTACGAAACTAGGAATCTGATCATGTCCAGCAGTTAAAGTATTTTTAAGTTTTTCTCTAGCTTTCAGTAAATCAGATTCTGTTATGCTAAGGTCTACATTATGTGACATAATTAAACTGTTTGACACTAATTGTTGACTGTTACTAAAGACAGATAAATCTGAATAAACACTACAAAAATATTCACTAAAAAGATCTAAGATTGAATTTGGAGTGTCGCTGATTGTATTATGTGATTTCATAATGTTAGGTATCCTTGATGTGCCTTTCTTGTTCTGTACAAATGACCAAAATTGTTTAGGATTTGATGTCACAGAGTTTTCAACATCCGAAATATAGCTATTATACGATGATTTTATTGCATTTTTCACAGAACATTTAGTTTGTTTGTATTTGTTTAAGAAGTAAATAGAATTTGTTTTCTTGTACTTTCCATAGTATTTGGATTTTAGTTTTCATATGTATTAAATAAATAATTTATATTTGTGAAACCAAACTTTGTCAATACTAAATATTTTTATCTGTAAAAATATATCATACTAGGGGTGGGATTCTGTAACTCGTCCGTTATCACTATAGAATACTTATTTACATTCGAGTGCGTGTAAGTTGTATTTTACAGCGCGACAGCTTTGTTTAAGGCACGAGCCCTTAAGGCGAGTGCCTTATTAGCTGGAGCGCTGTAAAATACTTCACGCACGAGAATTGTATCAAACTTTTTGGCCGACGATTATGAAAATCACTTTTTTTTTAATGAGATAGGTCGTACTTCTGAAAAGGGTTAGTTTAAAATACTGGGGTTGTCAATTTCCAAATTTGATTTTACTTACCTTCATTAGAGTACTTCTTCTAGCGAAAATTTATTTGTAATAATAGACGTTGTTTATGACTGATAATATATTTATTTGCTCATGTTTTCTTCGTAATAAATAATAGGTAGGTGTCGATATTTGACATTTCAGCATTATTCGCCTCGCGTATTTGACAGCTATATAGATCGGTGACTAGGTCGGTAACAGCGGATATTTACAATAATGACAGATGTCGCTGCCATGATTTTGGTTTATATAAATTAATTTTAAATATAGGAAATGTTAAAGTAAAAAAATAACTTATGTAGGTAGTACTTTTTTACATGAACTTTATTATAGTAAAGATGATTTCTTTTCTAAATGCCCATAAACGTTCAGTGGATTTTGATTATTTTACCGCATAGTTAGACAAGTTACAACACAGTAAGCGTAAAAAGTAGGTTACACTTGCTGTGTATACAATTGTAAAGTTCCCATTACACTTCAGGAGGGCAAAAACGAATTTTTTATAAGATGATTGGTATATTTACGTCATACGTGTCAAATAAAATGACATCTACCATGTAAACGTAGTGATAACGGTGCCGTTTGATAACGGACGAGTTACAGAATCCCACCACAGAATATTAAAAATTACAAGGTCGAAATCAAAAACATGATTAAATATCACTTCTGTCAATTTTCGGACAACTGACTGTTTGTATTTTTTTCGCTTTTGTAAACTAGGCCTGCATTCTGACCAATCAGAGGGCAGAATTTATTTCCCTATTTTAACCAACACTAATTTTTTACGTGAAGTATAGGTATCAGGTTTGCCGTGTCTTTTGTACTTTTTACCTCTCGCCAAGAGATGTATTGGATTCATGTAAAAAATCGCATATCCAGTTTTTAGTGAATAAGAACTTTTTTATGGTCCCTAAAATCTGATTATAACATTTTTACAATGAAGTCTGTGTGTGTTGGAAGAATGATTCCTCAAAAACTATACGATTTAAGACTTGTTTACCTACGTACTCCTCAGTCTGACATTAATGGGAAGAAGTGAAAAGATTTTGGTGCCTAACAGGTGGTCAACCGGAAGTAGTAGTTTCTTAAAAAAAAACTTCTAAATATTAATTTTTGCAAAATTTATGTTATTACAAATTTTGAAAAACATAAAATTCTTCATCTGATACATTTAAAATTTTTATTATAACTTCTATAGATTTAGAGATAAATGAAATTATAATATAAAGAATAATCTAATTTATAAATCGCACAGTCTAAACTACACCAAGGAAACCAGTTGACAAATTCAAATATTTGTAACATAATTTATAATTGGCAAATAAATATCAGTGTGAAAAATCAACAGTTTGGTAGGATATGTGATATGATTTTGGGTCGTCAGAACCATAGAAAAAGCATTTTGTTTCTTTGTCAATGGTCAGGACTACGATACAATCGGTCGATTAGTCTATAGAGCAATCGGTCATGCACCTCGTACAGAATACGGAAGTAGTTATATTTCCATGGATACCAATTTTACAAAAAACCAAAATCAATGTAGCTGTGCGTATTACATGCAGACAGATAGACATACAAAATTGATTTATCTTTAACAAAATTCTTCATATCTTAAACATTGTCAAAAGTATTTGAATATATTTTTTTCATGTCTGTTAAAAAAGTACACTTTTTTCTTTAAATTGGTTTATAAAGTGTCTTGTTTTTAAAACAATAAAAGTGTGAAAAAAGTGCACTTTTTTAACGCAAACTAGTAAAAAATTGTATGATACTAGAGTAAAAAGTGTTTTATTTCATTTCAAACTTTTCTTTTCGTGAAATAAGGCTATATACTTTTTATTACTAATATTACATAAATAACAAGTGTGTAAAGTTGTACGTTTTGGTCGAGTGCGAGGTTTTATTTAGCACGGGATAAAAAATACTATTTTACGAACAAGTTGTATACTAGTATATTAAAGAACAAGTTTTATAATACATGTTTTTTCGCACGCGTCAAAATTTAAAAAATGAGCCTTGGCGAGTTTTCTAATTGACAAGTGCGAAAAAAGTCTTATAATAGTTATTTATGTATTAAGAGCGTAAGGAGGCTTTTATGCCTACGGCGGGATTTTGAGCCCGAGGCGTAAGCCGAGGGATAAAAACACGTCAAAGGCCATAAAAGCAAGTTACGCTCGTGGTACATACAAAACTTTATGCATGGACGAAAATTTACAAATTATGAGTGTTAGAAAAATTGTATCGAAACGAATTTGTCCTCGTACATCCAGTATCTAGTGTTGCTATGAAAGCGGAGAACATCAGTTTATTGTTTGTTTATTATTATGTCATTTGTCATTTGAGTTTTATTTTGTGTATCTCCGTGCTTTCCATATAAATATCACAATATTAATTTTCATTTTTCATTAAAGAATATAAAATTTTTCGATTTGTAATAAAAACTTTTCATGTTGCCTGTTTAAATTGTTTACAATGTAGGCTATAATTTGGTTTAATGTTTCATTATAGCCCGGCGGGCTATAATGAATCCCGCGGGCTATAAAATGACGTTTATGTCAAAGAAATTCGTGTATAATTGTCAAATTATGATACGTCCGTGCATAAAATATTTTAAAAAACTGCTAATATTAAACCGAGTTAATTTAGGGAAATTTATAGGTGACATATTGTAGTTAAGTTGTTAGCACTGAATTGACCACATTCATTTATTATTTAAAGGGTAATGCCATTTCATATTTACGAACAAATTTAAGTGAATTGAAAATTGAAAAAGTTTGTAAAAAATTTAAGTGAACTTGTGTAATCATGGTAGCCTGAGCTACGTAATATAGCTCAGACCACTGTAAATAATCTACTTCCTAAAAATCAATTAACTAAAAATAAATTACGTAAAAAAGGGTTAAGTAAAATGTCATCTACTACCAACCTTCTAAAACAAAAAATTGCATATCGAAATGAAGGCCATTACGATACAACAATCATATGCTAGTATCTATCTATAAATTATTACACTTGTTTCATTCGCAGTGTACAAATTCTTAATAAATGTTATTACCTTCAAAATTATTTACTACCTAAATTAACTGAATTTTCTTTTCACGCACTAGTGGTTGAATAGTATATTATGTGGCAAGTGTGTGAAGCTGACATTTTTACATGAGGGTGGAGATTGCGACACGAGCCGAAGGCGAGTGTTGCAAACCACCCGAATGTAAAATAGGCTTCACACACGTGTTACATACTATACTTTTTCTACGACCTTGCAATAAAATATAATTTTTCTTCACATTGTCATTCTTTAAACGTAAAGCCTCTGTATTATCGACTTGTGTAACCATGGTTACCAACGTTACGGGTGTTGAACAGCTTTGTTTTATTAAAATACAATTCAGTTTGTAATATTTAAAATAATGAACGGTGCGTGAAATGTTACTTCACGCACACTGTGTGTGAAGTAGCACTTCACGCACCGTGTGCAAAAACTCAAACTTCACACATAAAAATTGATACGTAAAGTACTCACTTCACGCATGGGAGTAGAAAAAAGTATTTTTCACGGTCTACTGTTTGAAAAGTGCCACTTTACACTTTGTAAAGAGTGCGTAAAGTTTGTACTTTACACACGGTTGTAGGATATATCTATTATATGTGTGTGTGTAAATAAATAGTGCTAAACTTTGAAAAGTGAACCTTTCCAAAAATTAATACATATCTAGTAAGCTGCAAGGTAAAAACTTAATAAATCGGCCTGTTCCACATTCGAAGCCCTGCCCTTGTGAGTTTTGTTGCTCGACCTTACATTGAATATTCCTCATGATTAATATTCTGTTTATTAGCACGTAAACAGAATCACGTAAGAAATTTTGGGTTATTCATTGATCTAATTAAGATTAATGGTTTGCGATATTCAAAAAGGGGGGCGAACGTTTCATTCCTCAAGATGTGTACATTGCGGTTGCCAAGTCAACAATATTGATCAAACAGGAGTTAATAAACTTGCTACACGGTTCGGCGACACATTTTTACCAGACTTTCAGTGAGTGATGGTATGTCAATTATTTTATTTACTAGTGAATTCTTATAGTGCTTTCAGTATTAGTGGATATTGTAATTAGTGTTTTGCTCGCGAATTTAAACGATAATTGATTTACGATATAGTTGGCAGACAGGTTTTCATTATTTGACTAGCATAAAAATAACAGTGAAAAGTAAAGGTCAGTGAACCCCACTGCACCAAATGAGGCCTACTTGTTATTATAAATTATGAATTCGTTGTTTTCCCTAATAATTTATTATTATGTTTTGTTGTTTTCTTAATGTGATAAAACTAAAAATTCTTTTTTATTAAAATGTCTATCTATGGAGACAAAAAGCGTTCATTATTAGAACAAAAAAGACTTCAATGGGCAAAAGAAAGAGGTATATCTGAAAAGTTACTCACTTTTTTCATTTATGCACCTATATCTCATTCATTTGTTTCAGAAGAACTTGCTCATTTGTCGATACCTTGGGGAAAAACTTATACAAAATTTGACAAGAATTGCGTAAGGTACAAATGTACAAATATACGAGGGTTACGCTAAAATTATTGAGATAAGAAAATTATCGCCGTGGAGAACAAAATTTGCACCTTGAACAATAATTTTAACCAGTTATCTGTCATTTGAAATAAATTGCGAAAGTTTAGTTAGTTCGAACTTAGTTAATAAATTGTTTGAAGTACCGAGAGTTTTTGACGAATATAAAAAAATATTAAAGTAATACACAGTGATCAAAAATGGCTGAAGGTCACGTGACTACTTTTGTTTCAAAATAATATCAAAATTATATTTAAATTTTCCCCATAATACATCAAAACTATTCCACATATGACAGGTGCATTACATTTGATTCATATCATTGCAATATTTGTTTCGCATATCTTCGTGAAAAATCTTTAATTTCATTTCATTATGGTTTTTAATGAAGAGCGCGACAAAATTTCTTCTTGAAGCATATTTTCGGTAGGGTGAACGTAAAGAAGACGGTACTTGGGATTATTTTTATGGCAGCTAGCAAAATTCGAAAGGTATAATTCAGCCATTTTTTATCACTCTGTAGAATAGTTATTTATGTTACAAGTGAGTAAAGGGTATTTTTTTACAGGTAGCATACAATTTTTTTACGTCCATTAAAAAGAGCACTTTTTCATTAAAATAGGTTTGTTAAGTATGTATTTTTTTACACAATAAAAGCATAAAAAATTGCTCTTTTTTAATGTAAACGAATGGAAAGATGAAACGCTATGGCCATTTTTTTCACGCTTTTATTGTAGCCGTAAAATAGTTCTTTATGCAACAAGAGTAAAAAGTATAGTCTTATTTCACGAATGGAAAATTTGACCGAACGAGCCGCAGGCGAGGAGTAAAATAAGACATTTTTTACTCGAGTTGCATACAATTTTTTATTTACGTCTGCAAAAAAGGGCGAAAAAAATGTCGTAACGTTTCATTTTTTCACTCGTTTGCGTGATAAAAGTACGCTTTTTTCATAATTTTATTGTGTTAAAAAAGACATAAGTGCTTTATAAACCAATTTTAATAAAAAAGTGTTCTTTTTTCACAGACGTAAGATAAAATTATATGCAACTTGGGCAAAGTGTCTAATTTCACTTAGGATTTCCCTATTTGTGAAATGATATTTTGCATAAATACCTTCGTCTATAATATAACTATAAAAGAAAAATACCATACAGCGTTTAATTTTTTCACTCGGTTGTGTTAAAAAAAGTACATTTTTTCCACATTTTTATTGTGTAAAATATACATAAACGAAGAAAGAAATTATGAAAAATTCAATTATTTTTTTCATTTATTTAAATTCTTCTTCAACCTTTAAGGCCATTTCTATGTTTATAAACTTCAAGTAGGATCACAATTATTAATAAAATATACATACTTTATAATTTTAATGAGGAAAGTGCACTTTTTTAAGTCATAAAAATACGGTATAGAAGGTTTTCGTAAAAGAGTTTGATGTTTTAATAGTGCAATTCATGATTATTTTGAAAGCATTTCAAAAGAAGATTGATTGGGAGCTTTTAAATTAAAAAAAAAAAAACATTTGTCTTTCTCAATAATTTTAGCAATGACGGCAATACCCTCGTACAAACACGCAAACATTGTCTAATGATTTGGTTGCAGAGGAAAATCATTATCCAAATTCTCCAATAGTGAACTATCCCTACATCGCGAAGAACACTATTCGAATCGAAATCTCCCTCCGATTTCTCGCAACAAGAGCTACGACCACTACGAAGTCGAGGGCGACACGTCAGGTTACGCAAGTGACGTCAAGGAAGAAAGCGCAGAGTACTACAGTTCCCAAAGAAAAGACCATAACGGGTGGAATCATTGGCACCACAGGTCTTCGGAATCGGACGTGTCCATTTCCAGGGACGATAGGCTCAAATGGGGTGATAGGGGATTAGGGGTTGGACATTTGTGGGAGCCGCATGAAATAAACGAACATATTTCAAAGACAGTGGAGCGTGCACCACCTGGATGGATGCAAAGAGGACTGCAAAGTGATAATAAAGAAGTGGTAGTTGTTAATAGTAATTCACCGGAGTCTTCTCCGTCTTCGTCATCGACCGATAGGCCGGACACCGGAGAAAGTAATAACACTAATATGCATTCCATTAGGTATGTTATAATTTTATTTATTTATAGTTTTATACATACAGGTTGTTTCAAAGAAAGTGTAAAAAAATTAAGGCCGTATAGTATTGGCAAAAATGAGTAAAATAAGCTTAATCAACATTGGTCTGATCTTCAACTGTTTCCGAGATAAATGAAAAATCGGAGAAAAACTGACAATAATAGTATTCTAACAAAATTTTGTCTGTCAGTAAATAGACTATAAAAAACAATAAAATTTTATATGAAATATTTTTCTCAATAGGGCTGTTGCAAGAATTTTTATATGACTTCTAAGTATTAAATTTGAAAAGATATTGTTCTTTAAAGAGCTTCAAATTTGAAAATATCACGAAATATCCTTTTGATATTTTACAATTAATTTTTGAAATTTGGATAAAATTTTGAATGTCACGTGATCAGAAACAGAATGTGACGTCAGAGTACATACATCTTCAGCGGTTCTAAGGTGTCAAGTGTATTGTCAAAGTTATCAAACAAGTGTCAAATAAGAATCACGACCAGAACTTTAAAGTAAATATATTATCAATTTATATAATAAATTCAGTTTTTATATTTTATTTTACCTCAACTCTTTAACACCCCTTATTTCGGTAGCAGTAAAACAATCGTTCTGATATAAATTCAGCCATCAACCAGCTATCGACCTTCGGTTAATTGTCCGATTTAGCTTGAATGTAATTTGAATTAGCCATTATTACTTTATTATTTATTTAAAATGAGCAATGTCAGCTTCAAATGTCAAATTAAAAGATTTTGTTATAAACATGTGACAAACTTTAGCCTACGTTTATTTATATAAATAATATGAATAAACGTAGGTGATGGAAAAACTATTTTCCTATTGGCTATTAATGATGTAATGTATGTGCTTCTACGTCACAGGAGTGGGAGGTAGTTTTTCAGGACGCCAATCTTTTTATTTAATTATTTCCACAAATAACAAGAAATTATTAAATTAAAAATTATTACTAAGAAAATCATTGCATAAACTTTCATTTAAAATAGTTTTTGAAAAATGTGAAACAGGCTCATTTGTAATAGTAACGAAGTTATATGAAAATTAAATATCGGCCAAGGTCGCTACAAGATTTGACTTAGTACAATTATTTATTTTTAGTTTAATTAAAGTCGTAACTTTTATAGTTTTCAAGATAGCAAAGGTAACCCCGTAAAAACTCATTTTTCACTGCCTCATAACTCGGAAACTATTGAAGATCGGACCCATGTTGATTAAGCTTTTTTACTCAATTTGGTCTGTATGCCCTTAATAGTATATTATGATACAAGTGTATAAGCTAGCCTTTAAAGCACGCACGACAAGTTTAAAGACACTCCGCTACGCGTCGTAGCTTTAATGTCGTAGTGCTTTAAAGGCTAGCTTATACACGTGTATCATACGCTATTTTTTTTTATTATAAATGCATCATAACCATTTAAAACTGAAAATGATTGCAAATCATACGGTTTTGATTTTTGATCTAGTGAGTTTGAGCGTTTCCAAGGAGACAGTTAGCAATTATTGGTATTGTTTACGTTAAGTCAACAAGTCAATATTTCTTTTTTCATTGTTTTAGTTGTTATTCATATTTATTGTCATTTTTCGTTACCTAGGTAACTCAAAAATTTAGCGTGTTTTAATGGTCGATTTACGCATGCTTTTGCGTGTTTTAAAGAGCGATTATGATGCATGTATAATAAAAAAAAAATACATTTTCTTTGAAACACCTGTATAAAAAAATACATAAGTTTAAAGTACATAGGAGCCAGTTTCACATTTTTCAGAAAGTATTTTAAATTAAAGTTTGTGCAATATTTTTCATAGTAATGAAATAATAATAATAATAATTTGTTAATTTCCTAAATAATTAAATAAAAAAATTGGCGCCAGAAATAGTAATGAAAAAACAACCCCTCGTCATTCGTTGATGCATTATTTTAGAGAAAAATTAATTGTACGCGTCTTTTATTTGAAGTATTTTTTCCAAAATAATCTATAAATTGATTGACAGAGAAAAAACAATGCTGGTCAACTGCTCACTAATCATTCTTAATTAGATGTTACCAAAACCTCGTAAGTCTAATGTCGAATTTGTCCCTTTACTAGCAACTATACCAAAACTTTAATAATTTAATGTTCCATGAGGTTTTGTTAGATGGCGATAGTAGTTCTAAATTCAAAGTTGACCAACGACTTATGTGGTTTTGCACTTTAAACATTATTATATTATTGGGAAATACTGACATTTATTCTCTAAATGTATAAATGCGAACATTAGATATCATTTCCTGCACTCATCTATTATTATTATTTTTTAATGCACTTGTACTACTTTCTCATTGAGCCCGTCAAGTGGGATATGTGGCCAACATTTTTTTTAAATTATTCATCTAATTCTAAAGTTAAAAATAATATACCGGCAAATAAATTTGAACCAGTATATTTTACCATCTCAAATGCAAATGTTACAACATACAATGTATTATCTTTTAAAACACATTGCCTGTTTTTACATAAACAGGAAATAGAATACACGAATGATAAATGTGTTAAAGGTGTTACGGTTTGATGACATTGAAATACACCTTTCTTTGAACTTGAATCACTGTATCATGAATGATTAATACAAATTGTAGGTTCATTCAAACTGAATATATAATATGTAACATTGCTTAAACTTAAAGGTCAATTCGATAAAGAGATTAATACATGTTAATACGAAAGGTGACTCACAAGCTTATAATTTATCAATAAATAAAACAAAAATACTTTGCATAAAACCATAAAAGATAAATACAAAACAGAAGTATTGATTCTATTCGTTAATGCTTTCATTTTATTCACAGAACGCATTTACGTGGACAAAATATTCCATTAGAACCAACGGAAGTCGCTGAAAGAGAAAGAAAACGCCAAAAAGCGCTAGAACTACAACATGCAATAAAACAACAATTAGAAGAAAGAGAAATGAAGAGGAAACAAGACCGAGAGAGAAAACTACGTGAAGAAGCAGAAGAAGAATCTAGGATACGAAGAGAACAAGAAATAGAACGTATACGAGTAGAAGAAGAACATAAACTAATTGAAGAAAAGAAAGAACGAGAAAGAAAAAGAAATGAAGCCATGCAAGAAGCGATAGAAAATGCGGAAAAAGCAGCCAAAATAGAAAAGAGTAAACAAAAACATTTCCGAATGAAAAGCAACATTCTTAACCTGCCAGATGAAGAACCAATAGCCAGACAAGAATTTAGACCAAATCAGGATTTGTCTCCCAATAACATGCTAGTTCCAAGTCCTAGAAATAATCATTACAGTCCTATCCCTGAAAGAGCATCCCCTGTTAATAATATTATCCCAATGCCGATGCCAATGCCCGTTCCCTCACAAGAAAATAACATGCTAGTTTCTGAAACTAGAGAAGCAAAACTAGTAGATGAGTTTAGACAAAGTACCAGCGATAATACAGACAATCAATCCAGAGTACAAGATAATTTTAACAGTGATAACTTAACCTTAGTTTTACAAAACCCTTTTGACAGTCTACAAGGGATGCAATTAGCTTTATTGGTTCCTACAGCAACCATGAATGTTCCAACAGCAGTGAACATACCAACAGCAATGAATTTAACGTCCAACACACTGCCAATAGCTGTACCAATTCCAGTTAACAATGAACCCAGCGTAATTACAGAAGATAGAGTTTTGACTCCATCTGTTTATCGCACGAGGAAAAATTGCAGAGAAAGCAGCACGCAGACTGATACCGCTTATTTCAGAGATAGAGAAGAAAGTAGCGCAAAAGGAGAAAGTTATAGAAAAGAAGATAATTACGGCAGTTTAGATAGAAGAAGAAATAGCAACTCTAGTGATAGAAAAGAACGCCGCATGCGTTCCGAAGAAAGAACCAAAGAAACAAGACAAGATAAACCAAAATGGGGGGCCAACAAACCACCAATGCGTTACATGAAACAAAGCGAAAAAGATCCAGCTTATCAAAAAAGAAAATTACGTCAAAAAACCCGAGAAATAATTTACGAAGATAAAAACAACAACTATTCTCAGTCAAGCGATGATAGCATCCCTGAAACCCCCGACCACAGACTGCACCGTAAACCAGGATACAATCGAAACCTTTGGCATAAAAATGAACGAATGTTTTCACAAAATATCAGCGTCTATCAAACTGAAATAGTCCCTCTTGAACTAGACAGGCAAGGCCGTCTTTACGTCAAGGATAGAACTGATTATAGAGAAGTCACTACAAAGCAAAAATATCGCGATTCCACACCAGATTCGTCGCGCAGACTAGAAAGAATTACTCCAAGGTCGGACACGCGAAAAGAAAGATTAAATGAAAGAAATGAAAGGAGGCGATTAGAAAGGGAAGGATCATCATTTGAGAGAGATCATCCCAGTGAAGGTTTATTAGTAAAATTAGATAATTTGCGGCATGGCTTATTACTAAAACAGCAACAGTGGGATGATGATAACGAAAGTAGTCGAAGTCATAAATCTGTTGAATTTCCGAGTGTTCACGACAATCCATAATATTAAAATTAACCTTCAAAGTTATTATTCAGTTGTTGCGTTCGTGATTGAAATTATTTATAAAAACGTAGGCCTCATTTGATCTGCAAATTCAATGTATTCATTTCGAAATGTAATACTATTTTCCAGGCTTTTTAAAATATTAACGTAGATTTATAACAATGGCTGACGATTTTATGTCAAAGAAGAAAGATGATAGTCCGATTTTGGATTTATCAAAAGAGACGGTCAACTCCAAAGAAGAATTTAGATACTTGATGGACAGAGTACCAGATTTTAAAATTCGTCCTGTTAAAGTCCGACAAGAAGAAATTAAAATAAAGGAGAAGCACAAGGATTTTAAATTTAAAACTGGGAAGAAAGATTTGAAAGTTTTAAAGGAAACATATAATTTTCAAGATCCTATGCCCCAAGAAATGATTGGTATTAAAATAGAAGATTTGTACCCAGTTCCTATTGATTGGAGAATGCTTACTACTTTAAGGCCTAAAAATAAAGTAGATGAAGATTATTTCTCCAAGTATTTCTCATAAATTGTTTATGAATCTGTGACTAATTTAATGATTAATTACAGATTGGTTGAACTAGGAAAATCACAACTAAAAACTATCAATCAAGAAAAAAGAACTCAAAACAATTCATTTATTCGCAAAACCAAAAACAAATCTGGTATAATCGAAACAAGGGCAATATCTTGCATAGAATGTGGAGAAGAATTTTGTGATGGTATTTATTCTGACACAAATTCGTTTAATATTTTAAAGATGTCTGATCAGGGTCATCTGTATCATAAACCAATTGGGCTGCTTACATTTTTATCTCTCTCGTTTGCATTGACAAGAAGGGCGCGCGATAGGGAAAAATATAACACTCTGACAGAAAGGGCGGAGCTAAAATCTTAACTCATAAAATTTGAAGATGATCTCAATCAGACTTCTTAAAAAAATTAAAATTTCTTTTCTCACATTTTTTTCTTTTGTAGGTAAAGTTTGTAGTTTGTTCAGTTATGATTCATTTTTAAGAGTGGATGTAGAAGAAAAGCAAAAAAAAGTTCCAGCAAATATCGACCAAAAACAGAAAAAGAAGAAAATAAAACGCAAATCACGATCCAAATCAAGAAATAAACCCAGAAATAGGGGGAGGAGTAAATCAAAATCCAAATCACCAGTCAAGAGCACCGGACGAAAAAGTTCTAAATCAAAAAAGAAATAATAGGTTTGTAATTTTAATATTCAGTAGTTATTGAGAAATGTACAAATCCAAATGTGCGAATAATAAAATAATATCTTGATTCCTTCTTTTAATATATAAATCATTTCCTGGTAAATAATCATACTACTAATTTAGAAATGAAATCAACATATTGATTAAATAGTTTGTGATAATTATATATACGTTGGTTGAATGAACTTTTTATCTGTCGATCTGTCGACATTTTGTATTCATTGTGTTAATGTGTAGCAAGTAGACAGAAGACTCAATATTCGAATACCTTTCCAGTGTTTTATTCAAATCAGAACTTTTGTCAACCCCTTTCTCAGGAAATTTAGTCTATGAAATGCTCATACTTGACTATCGCATTGATCGACAAAATATCAGGAATTGTTTATTCACCACAATTTTATTTTGTTTAGCAGCTGTTTTGTTTTGTTTGTTCTATAAAACATGTAATGTGACATGACGTCATTATCGAGGATTAACAATTTTTTGTTTTACTCCAAAAATACAAAGAAAACACACCTAAATTTTAGATATTTACTTTACAAACACAGGCGAATCGATTTAATTTTTAGATGCATTCGCAGCCCAAATTTTAGACTGCGATATTTGAAAAGTATAGATTCAATCAAGTAAACACCTAAAATTTGGTTTAAAAAGTATTTTAAACAATAGTAAAAATAACAATTTTTTTTTGTAAATCAAATTATTTTCAAAATTTCTAGCTTCGGCCATATTTAAATTATGACAAACGATCTGAACATTTAAAACATCTTATGTAATACATACAAAACAATTCATGTAACAACAATCAAAACTAATTTTATTCTTTAATTAATTTGTATAATTACTGTGCCCCACTATTACATGAATTTATTCATTCATTTTGTTTAATTCGGTGGTATGGTAAAGACGGGTGTATGGTTTGTTGGTGTACTGTGACTTCAGGACTGGTGCTGTGAGACATTTTCGGACAACTAGAGTTCACCTGGATATTTCACCCTACCATGGTTTGATCATATTTTACTATTTTATATTACTTCGCAACTTTGGGAAATAGCATAGCACGTGTTGAATTTTATACATAATAAAAAATATTGATGTATTTAAAGAATTACTCATATTGTTCTTTAAAAGGTTCGAATTTGGGTCCTTTACTATTTTTACTCTTTATTAATGATATTGTTAATTCTGTTCAGCACTCTCACGTCTTGTTATATGCTGATGACTTAAAGATTTTTAAAACCATTAATTCTATTGAAGATGCTAAACTCTTACAAGCAGATATTAATAACATTTTAGCTTGGTCTGAATCCTCTAACTTATTTTTAAATTACAGTAAATGTAAAATAATGAGCTACTTCGTCAAAAAAAAAAACTATTTATAAATATGGTTACAAAATACTCTCATATTCTTGAAAGGGTCACTGAATTTAAGGATCTTTGTGTTTTAGGCTTCATTTTTAGAAATAAACAGTACTTTGTTCATATTTCAACTCTAAAGAAATATTTCTCGTTCGTAAGAACAAAACTTGAATATTGTCAGCTGGTTTGGAGTCCTATCTATAATAAATACAACCATTTAATTGAATCTATTCAACGAAAATTTGTTAAATTATGCTTCTTCAAACTTTTTAGACATTATCTCAGTTTTGATATAGACTACAAAGACTTGTTATGTGAATTTAATATTATGTCTCTCGATACTCGCAGAAAAATTCAATCTACATTGTTCCTTTACAAAATTTTGCATAGTGTTATAAATGATCCCATAATCCTTGAAAAAAATCCTTTCCTAGTTCCTGGGTATAATTCCCGGTTTAAATCTACATTTTGTTGTAATACTCCTCGAACGAACTATGAAATAAAGTCGCCTATTCGTATGCTTTGTTTAAATTTCAATAAATTACCAGATTATTTTGACATCTTTCTAGGCTCGATTGAAAAATTTAAAAGTGCTTTATACAATTATTTTCATTAACATATGCTACTATTTGTTACTGTCTAAAACATAACTTTACGTATTATTAAGTTTTGTGTTATTCCATTTACATGTTTATTACTTGTGTCTATAATTTATAAGTTTATGTATAATCAACCTGTAATTGGGGTTTTGAACCCTGTTGGTCAGATTAATAGTAAATAAATAAATAAATCATACAATTTCAGTATACACAGTTAATTAACAGTATTCAAAATTTGGAATAGGAATGTCACTTGATTCATAGGTAACTGCTTTTACAATTATACCTTAACAGTAAAACTTCCTGCTGCTTGGAGCGATGTCTGGACATATGGAGACGAACATGGACATATTATTTATTGATAGTAGGTCCAAATATTATTATTTTTATTTTACAATTTACAATACGTAGCTTCCACATTAGAATCGTTAAAAAAGTATATAAAAGGTATGTAAATGATTAAAAAAGTTGCCTTTTGATAAAAGTTTTTTTGTTAGATCATAATCAGTTTATTTTACAAATTTACAAAAAAAAAAATATGAGAATAATCATAGTTATAGAATTTTATTTTTATTCGTGAAATAAAATTATACTTTTACTCTAGTAATTACAGTTACATACAAGTTTTTTTACGACTGTAATAGAAGCGTAAAAAAGTGCCAACAAAGCTAATAATTAAAAAAATATATGCTTACAATGAAATGAAATTAATATTATTATTACAAAATAGGTTTAAATTAATGTGGTTTAATGTAAAAACAACCAATGTGTCCATGTGTCCCCATTTAGTGGGTTAATCAATTTCTGTGTAAAATAAAATCGAAACTACTACGTGGTACCATCTTGTGTTCATTTCTGAATTAATTACTTATAAATTTCGTATTTAAAAATTGTTAGAAAATAGTACAAAATTTTATTGTTTTGCGTAGTAATTTTTATGCCATAATTAAATATATTTTCTACGCTAAAACAAGTAGATCTGTTTATTTCAATTTCAAACAAGTAACAATGTAAAAATAGAACTTTGGTTTCTACAAGTCTGCTATACGCGCGTTGAGAAGTATATTTTATACTTATTAGAAAAAATGCGTATTTCAACATGTCGGTGCTGCCTCCAAGGAACAAAAATTTATACTACTAGGTTAATAGAATATTTAAATATAATAATATAATATAAAATTGGGTATTGGGTATATAAATGTGGTGTTTTCTCCACTATAGCTATGAGTGCGCTCTCATACAATAATACATATTAATAATATATTCTATATTTAACTAAGTATGTATAAATACAAATAACTCGTTACACAATATTATTCATTTTTAATTATTATCTACTATTTATTAAGGGATGGTGCCCTTTACAAATCTGACAAAAGAAAACCATCTTTATTTTCTTAAAAAAAAAACACATTTTCTTATTGTAGTGTGGATATCACGTTAACCAACATTCTTTGCAGCAGTTGTGTTGCTCAACATTTGTTCGCTAACGAAAAATGTTAGCTAACAATGTTCGCTTGAAAGTGGACCCGGCTTAATCTACACATAACAAAATGAACATTATTTTCATGTTGTTGATACATATATTTAAAAAATTACTTATTTAATTTTTAATATACATAAACAATATTTGTTATAACAAACATTTTTTATATATTTAAAACAATTTGACTATTATTTTATGAATTGTTCATTGTATTTTCTATTGTTGCAGATTTCTAGAACGAGAGAACGTCCTGGACTAGCTGCAGGAGTAATGAATGGACCTGATTCCTGAATTAAGCGTTAAGTCCTGCCCAAGAATTCCTGCGTCGCGAGGAGAAACTCTGCCCTGGACTTACTTCACCCGTTGTATGTTTTTGCATCACTTTTCTCCTAAAAAACAATAATATACACATAAACAAATAAATAATAACTACGTTCACACAAAATAATTTTAGAATTTATATGTTCATAATCATCATTATTTGCTTCATCGGCAACACTGCTTATTATTATTTTTAAATTAAATAATACATATACATAAGAAAATAAATAATAATTAAGTTCATATATAAAATAATATTAGAATTATTAATATATCTTCATCATCAGCATTATTTTCATCATCAATTCTTTTCTTGACTTGACTTATTTCCAGTTACTCCATCATTACGGTTTATTATTATTATTATTATTATTACTATTACTAAAATGAAATGAGGTATTATTTAATTCGTAGGATTATAATACACAGGTATATATTTTTAATATTTATCACACAAACTTGTGGGAGACATAATTGCATTTTTATTTTTATCTTCATACGAATACATACATTAAAACTGGTTTACGATAAATTTCATTTACAAATATAATTTTATATTTAAATTCATACGTAATTAAACACATACAAGACACATTTACTAGGCAATAATTGATTTTCAATAAATGTATTTAATTTCAAATTTAAATATTGTAGCAAATTACGCATAATCTGATCCAACCAATCACAGACAAGCAGTCTTGCACATGACCTCGTAGTTGGTAAAATGGCGATTTGTTAACATACAGTTTACGTGCGTCGTGTTTGTTTCGTGTTAATTAAAGTTTTTTGTGAGTTATATTTATTGTAAATGGTGTCAAATGACTTTGAAGCAGTAGAACTTAATGTCCAGCTGTTATTTTCCAAGGTAAATGATTCTGTTTTATAGTAAATGTATGAAATTATGAAATCAGCTGTCACTACATGTTGCGCAATTATCATAAACCAGTAGACAAATGAATAATATGAAATCCAAAGGTTTAAATGTATGTTTGCAAATGAAATCACATTAAAATAAACCTAAATACTACAGAAAACGATATTTTATATATTTTTACGAATATATATTTTAACAACTAATTAATTATTCATTCAATGCGATTTCATATGTCTAGACTTGCTATTTTTAACTTATTGGATTAAGTTTGAAATAAATACAGTAAAGCATCGTTTTCATTTGATTCACAATTTATTTAAAATTATAAATAATATTAATCTACATATTTATCACAGATTTTGAAGCATTTTTAAACATTTTTTTTTGATAAATCAGGAATTAAAATTCTAATAGTAATTATAATTGTTACATTATGTCATAACCTGAATTTTTTCTAGAGCATTAAATGGCCGGTTGCACCAACGTAACTTAAATTTTAAGCGTTCCTTAAATTGACAATATTGCCTCGAAATGAAATGTCAAATTAATTATTATATATTGCTGTCAAAATTTTGATTTGCATTTCTTTGTTTAAGGGTCGCTTAAAATTTAAGTTTTGTTGGTGCAACTGGGCATAAATCTATTAAATATAATTTATTGGAAAATCTGCCTCGGCCCATTAAGAAGTTATAAGATTTTATGTCTCCGGGAATGAATAATGGGCCCATAAACCAATTTTTTAAAAATATTTTTATATGAAAGTTCGTTTAATTTTGAAACAATTCGTGGTATCAAAAAGTCATAATTGTTTTTTGTATAGCTGCATTTTATTTTTAAAGTAACCTATAGCTATCATTTTCACACTAATTTCTGTAGTAGGCTGCGCGAGAAAGATACCAATAGTGTGACGTCATCTGTGGCCTGGAAATACATTCAAATATCTCACAAAGTAATTATTAAAAAAATGTTTTTTTTTTATCTTAATCGTTATTTATTGAGTAGTACTTTAAGGATAAAGTGTACATTTTATTATTTTTTGTTATGGTTTATGGGCCAATTTATGAACATATTCTACTCTGTCATTCATTTGATCTGCTAACATTAATACTATTTTTGTTGAAAACCTTCGATTACAATATGTAAATAAATCTTATAAAGAAGGGCCAAGTAGTTCCATAACTAGAATATTGTAGTTACCTTCTTGTCCGGAGTAACTGAAAATAAAAATATTTACACTTTAAAAAGACAACATTAACATTATATTAATACTAAATAATAATAGAAAAGTTACTCACATTATTGCATAAATACAATACATAGTAAAATAGAGTATATTTATTCTAGCGTTAAAAAAATGTTCATTTTTCACACATTGTTAATTTGTAAAAATGGGTCCATCATAGTTTTACTTAATTTTTGTAAACTTATGTAAAAATATCCCAGGATTCCAAATTTTTATAGTAGAATACTGTCCAACCCTTAGTTTTTGAGTTATGCTACCCTAAACACTAAACAGCCTTAATGATCAACAGGAATGTTCATTTTTCACACATTGTTAATTTATGAAAATGGGTCCATCATGGTTTTATCTAGTTTTTGGTACATTTATGTAAAAGTGTCCCAAGATACCAAGTTTTCATAGTAGAATACTACCCAACCCTTAGTTTTTGAGTTATTCTACCCTAAACATGCATAATGATCAACCGAAATGTTCATTTTTCACACATTGTTAATTTGTGTAAATGGGTTACTCATGATTTTACTTATTTAGTGCCTAACCCTTAATTTTTTAGTTATTTTAATGTGTATCTTAAAACATTTATATATATATTTAAAAAAAAAAAAAACTCTCAACATGATTAAATCTCAATTACTGAGTAGGTTCACATAGGGCGTTGCTCTAACCATTGAGCCACCGGAGTCGACATTAAATATAGTTTATTTAAAAAATAGGCTTCACTGATTTAATTTTCAAGATATAAATACGAAATAATTATTGTATAGATATATAAACTATTAATAAAATTTCTATTTATAATTTGAAATGAAACAGACCATCTAACTGCATATATACATATGTTTGTATAAATTATTTTAAATGTTTTTTTTTATAAATACACCCAGTTTGGGGTGTGGTTACCTTATTTCGGGTACACACTTTCCTTCCCTTAGGTTCTATATATTTTGCTTTCGTTTAATAATTGGGGGTGTCTTGTTTCGACCGGTTCAATTTTAACAGCCATTTCCTAAAACAAATGATAGAATTTTTAATAAAATAATAAATTAAAATATGTAATATAATAAATAATAGTTTCATTAACATGGGTCCGATCTGGAAAATGTTTCCGTGAAAGAGGACATTTTATATTAGAAGCGAAGAAGAACTCACAAACATAGTGATCGAACAAAATTTGGCCTATGCCAAAAAAATAAAAATACAATAATAGCTATTTATGTAATAAGTTGCGAAGTGATTGTGTGTTAGGCAAGCGGCGTGAAATTTGTACATACTAGCGTAAGCGAGTGGTACAACATGTCTAGTGCCTAAAACACTCATTTCGCAATGTATTATATACAAGATTTTTTTATAATAGCGTTTTAACAGATCATTTATTCACAAATATCAACATTTTGAATTTTTCAAAATTAAAAGTAGGCAGGCTCGTCATTAAACTCGCACTTTTACGTATTAAACTGTCATTTTTAAGCACTAGTGCTTAAAAGTATTTCATTTAGCAACGAGAATGACAATCAAAAAGTTTCTGAGATAAATGAAAAATTGAAGAAAAACTGACAATGATAGTGATCGAACAAAATTTTGTCTGTCAGTAAATAGACTATAATAAAATCTGTTGTGGCCAGCACAAGACCTCTCGCCATTTCCATATTAGGCTATATAAGCATTGTATTGCACTTCGCTATCGAACCGTCGTTTTATAACAAAAAAATTACAGAACTTTACCCAAATATTGTTTTTTTTTTATTGTATTTATGTCTTCTCCACACATACAATTCTAATTATATCTATTTTTCATTGTATGAGGAAGTTCGTAAATGTCAGAGATTCTTCTAATTCATTAACAAGATTGGCGGTATTTCTGATGGATATATGCATTTTACCTACAATTTTAAATATTTAATTAATAAAATAATAAGAAAGATTAAATGTACTTCCCAGAAAAAGCTTCCAGAATGTCACTAAAACTGTTGATTTTTGATCTGTTACATACAAATTAACTTATAAACATTTGAATTTGTCAACTGGTTTCCTTAGTGCGTTATCCTCTGCGATTCGATTATTCTATATATTACAGTACTTTTATCTCTAAATCTATACAAGATATAATAAAATTTTTAAATGTATCAGATGTAGAATTTTATGTTATAAACATTTGAATTTGTCAGCTGGTTTCCTTAGTGTCTTAGCCTCTGTGATGTAGGTATAACATTAAATTATTCTATATATTATATTGCTTTATCTCAAATTCTATACAAGATATATTAAAAATTTTAGGTGTATTAGATGGAGAATTTTATGTTCTTCAATATTTGTAATAACAAAAATTTCCAAAAAAAGTATATTTAGAAAATTTTTTTAAAGAAACTTACTTCCGGCTGTCCAATTGTTACCAAAATCTAATCAGCTTTACCCAGGAATGCCAGATTAAGGAAACTGCAGTTAAATATTTTTTATGTCTTATGAAACCGTGGATCCAACATTCACACATACATCCACATACACACACACACATCGTAAAAATGTTATAATCGGATTCTAGGGACCTTAAAATGTGCTTATCCACTAAAATCTAGATATGCGATTTTTAGCATGATTACAATACCTCTCTTAGCGAGAGGTAAAAACAATAACATTTTATATGAAACATTTTTCTCAATTTCTAATAGTTACGAAGTTATATGAAAATTAAATATTACTTGATTTTTTAAAAGAAACAAAAGCACATCTAAGGTGACCTCTGAAAGGTAAACAAAAAGTCTTATTTAATTATTAAAGTCTTAACTCTTATAGTTTTCACGATGGCAGAGGGAAGCCCCGTAGAAACTCATTTTTCACTGCCTCATATCTCGGAAACTATTGAAGATCGGATCCATGTAGTTCAAGCTTTTTTTTTTACTCAAATTGGTCAGTACTATATGTCCTTAAAAATTTTTGCACGTTCTTTGAAACACCCTGTATTTATTTATTTGAGAAAAAGTTAGAACTTTTCGTGAAATAGGAAGAATTTTTTTTATTGAAACGTTGACATATAGGGTTATTCCTATAAACTTACAAAAACTGACTTTTATTTTAAGTATTTAATATTGGTTTATTAGTAATACCAGCTTTAATTCTATTAGAAATTATATCCACAAGCTTAACATAAACCTAGAGACATCTATCGTAATAAACTATACAAATTAAAATAATAAATAGTCGTTGGTATTACGTATTACATTGTTTAAACGTGTTCATACGTAGTTTCTCAGTAGTCGATGAAATGGCAAATGTGTAAGATGTTCGGAATGTTTTCAGTGAAAATAAATGTAAATCTCGCGTAAAGTATGTGTAATAATAGTGTAAAATTGTTGTAATATGCGTGCAAACAATATTACGTATGTAAAACTAATGACATTTGTGTTAAAAGTGCTGTGGACCTTATAAGAAGACTTCGAAATGTTTATGCCAATGTTTATCAACATAAATAGGTCAGTGACCCAACAGAAAATATTTCTAATTTAATTTTAATGTTTAAAAATATCTTTGATATACTTATAAACAAATATACTTGTATCTATTGTACAAATTATTGACATACGAGCTCAGGTTTAAAGGAAAGTTAGACCTCTTTATCAAATAGATAGTCAAGTTATTAAGTAGATTTACCCTGCAAAAGATCGGATATTTTTGATTTTTGGATATATTATATAGTCCTTATTTTGTATTTTAGGAAGAACAGTCATTCTTCATAAAAAACGAGACAGTAAAATTTATACTAGTATAAATTTTGCCAACGTGGTTATCGCAGGCCTGAGAATTTACTCAAATGGTTAATTTCATGTCAACTAATTGTTAGTCAATGTTTGAATTATGTTATCTTTAGAACAAATACTTTATTTTTTAGATTTTGCGTACATAATGAAGTCATTACGATACGCAATTTTTTTGTTTTAGAAGGTTGGTACTAGATGACATTTACACTACAAATACTTAAATTTAACCTTCAAATGTTCAAATAAATAATAATTGAATGTGGTCAGTTCAGTGATACCAACTACAACATTTCACTTGCAAATTTCCTTAAATTGACTCAGTTTAATATTAGCAGTTTTTTACAATATTTTAATATGTAAAAGGCGCAAAATCTAAAAAATAGTATAAAGAACTCATTTTATAAGACTTTTTTTCGCACTTGTCAATTAGAAAACTCGCCAAGGCTCGTTTTCTAAACTTTGACGCGTGCGAAAAAAACATGTCTTATAAAACTTGTTCTTTAATATACTATAGTGAAATGTTACGGTACCAGTGAAGTATCATATCGCTATATGCAATTGAACTTTTTAATAGGAAATATCGGGAGTATACGTTTCTGTAAATTGTGTTCGAGAATTAGTAAGTTTGATAGAACAGGCAGTGTAACAGATATGAAAAAGCAAAAGCACATTCTTGATCAAAATGATGCCGCTACGTTGATCACTCTCGATTGTCACAGAAAATTACAGAAACTATAGCGGACATAAATGGAGATACCGTTCACCTAGTATTCGAAAAGTTTAGAGCAGTCGTTGAAAAATGTGTAACACTAGGCGGGCAATATGCAGAATAAGTTTTCTTTGTTTTTGTGTATTGTAAAAATTGTGTAATAAATTATAACCATCCTGTATGTTATTTCGAAATTTTGGTAGTTGCTACGGACTTGCTAGATGAAGCAAAACTTTTTATGAAGAATGACTGTTCTTCCTAAAATGCAAAATAAGGAAGTTTGCAAGTACAGTTACGTCCATCCGGGGACCGCCAATTTGGGGAAAAAAACGCAAAAAAGCGGTTTATTTCTAAATATCTCTTCATCTATTTGCATTAGGGCAGAAATAGATATTTTTGAATTTGTTGAGAATAAAATTCCCTACAACTTTCATCTAATATATTTTTTTTTGTATAATCAATAGATAGCGAGCTACAGCGCTTCAAACAGAGCAATTTTTTGTAAATTTCCTTAATGTTACATTTAGATCATATTTCATTACATTTTTCAAATTATAGTCCGGGACACGAAAGACGACCTACGGAAAATATGTTAGCACAAATCACTGTCTAATATATGCGCTCCGTTTAAGTCCACACGAAATACAATTAATTTAGTTTCCGCATACCTAATATAACTTAACAATGGGGTCATTTCACATTTTCTGATTTATTTTTTTCTTGAAAAAATAGGTCAAATTAAACATGTATGTGTATGTTTTATATCTTATAAGTCTTTAGAATCAGAGATATGATTTTTTAAAAGTTGCGTTTAATTTCAAATATTTCAACGGCTGACGAGCTCTACCGGTTTAATTTAGAACTATGATTATTTGGTTTGGTATAGGCGAAAAAAATTAGCTATAGATGTCAGGTCGAGCGGCGACAAAATGGAGACGAAAGAAGGAAAACAAATGCACGCGTATACCTGTAACGTCAGTTGACAGTGTTATTTTACATCTGTAACAGATAAGTATCCAGTGTCTGTGCAGCAAAAAGTGCAAAATGGAAAAAGTGAATATTGATCTAAGTGATATTTTTGACTACATTGGTTCTTCAAGACCAATAAAGGAAGGAGAAGCTGTGTATAAAGCAGGCCATGTAACCATGTGCGGTTTGAAGAACACTGATTTAAACACAGTTTTTGAATTTTGCCTTCAAACGAGCAATTTAAATGGAGCTCCACACTTTATTGAAGTATTATTAAAGCCAAATTTACAAGGCAAATGTACTTGTAAGGCCGGGTTAGGAGGAAAATGCAAACGCATAGTTGCTGTATTATTACACGTAAATAGGTATTTATTTTTTTATAAATTCTGTATTAAGAAATAAATATTAATATCAATGACTGGTAGTATTTAACCTTAGGACCAGTTCTTCAATCTCTAGTTAAAATTTTAACTGGCAGTTAAATAAACAATATTGAATCGGATTATCGACTGCAATGACAAATCTGTCATTTGACATTTCATTTCGTTTCGATTTTGTTTATTTAACTGCCAGTTAAAATTTTAACTGAAGATTGAAAAAGTGGCCTGTAATCGGGGGTGATTAAGATATGACTAAAATAACAAATTCAATTGTTTTTTAATCATTCCAATGTATTTTTATGGTAGCCATGGTAATTAGTTAGGGTGACTGGGTGACTAAAATTTTGAGTAACTATGAGCAGTTAATATTTTTATAGTTTATTTTAATAAATGATATTTATTTACTTCTTTGTAACAAATAATGTATTATTATTCTTACCTGGATGAAAGTCTGACTGCAAAAAAATGATCAGAGCAAACTGTCATACATTTACTAACTGGCTTACCGATTTTAAGTGCAATAGCCCACTTTTTACATAATTTAGGATCTTTTGGAAAGAAATGAATACTTTATGATGAATGATTTATAATTATTGCACTGGGGAACCGAACAATACCGCTTAGATTTACTTGTCATTGTCACTCTTAACCTTCATTTAAAAACGTTTTACACTAAAACCATTAACTTATGTACACTATTATTTACAAACTTAATAAAATACTAGATCTAATAAAAACAATTCTTAAAATATATTCTAATAACAACAATTAAAATTAGAGCAACTTTTTCATACATGCACAAATGATAAAACCAAAGTTTTCCTTCTTTCTCTAGTTCGCAATTGGCGCTGTAGAGGTCAGCTACTTCGATTTTTTTCGCGAATTTACTTAAATAAATGGTTTATTTACATACCTTATACTGCACTAGTACTTTTAAAGAAATAGAAAGTAATAATAATCTTCTCTCTTGTATATTTTGCTGTCACACTTTTAGGTTAGGTTACTGTTTCATGTTGTGAAGCGTGTGTGTGTGAGACAGAATTGTCTTTGTGTGAGTATGAATTTGTGTCGTCACAAATTTAGTCCGTGTTTAAAAGCGCGAAAGTTTATTAGCAAATTTATGAATGAAAAGTCGCATATTTCAAATTATTTTCTATTACTATATTTATTAAATGAGATGGATTTCATGATTTTATAAAAAAAATCGTCAATTATTTTTTTTTAAATGACCCCATTGAGCAAATAAGTTTTAAAGCTACGCAGCTTTTCTTATATTGGCAGTTGATCAGTGCAAATAAGTTAGAAGCACACAGTTATTGTAATAATTATTATTTGACTTATGGAATATCATGATATGAGCATTTTTTTCCCTTACCCGTCAGGTCAAGATTCGTGTCCTGCACTATACAAACTGCAGTTAAATTACATACCTGCAAAAAAATTCGCCTCTAATTTAATTTATTTTTAATTCTTTGTATGAAATTTCGTATGTCAATTAAATTTATATACAGAAGGACCATGCATGCCTTGTTTATACCGTGAGTATTTTTTAACGTAAAACATTGGGTTTGTCATATCCATGGTTACGACTTGACATTTGATTGACAGCAATGTATTTGCCCGTTCCATTTAAAATGAAACATAGGGAACGAATTTGATATTTGATAAGACGTCAATAGGGGTTAATTTTGTTTAAATAATTATACCTGCATTCTAAATTAAAATTAGTTGTAGAAAAAATATAGTGTGCAACTTGTAACCGAGTGGTTTTCTGACTCGGCTAAATTTCTTACAATATTTAAATATAATACTTCAGTCAAATTCATTCCCTATGTGTCATTTCAAATGAGATAGACAAATACATTGCTGTCAATCAAATGTCAAATCATAACTTATAGGAAAATTCAACGGTTATCTGTCATATTGACAAGATATCACTAGAAGTTAATTTTGTTTAAATAATTATACCTGTTTTCCAAAATTAAATTTGTATGTAGAAAAAATACTGTGTGCATCTTGTGCCCGAAATATGTTTAGTGCTCTCGAGTGGTTTTCTGACTCCGCTAAATTTCTTACAATATTTAAATATAATACATCTGTCAGATTCGTTCCCTATGTTTCATTTTAAATGGAACGGGCAAATACATTGCTGTCAATCAAATATCAAGTCGTAATCATGGATATGACAAACCCAATGTTTCACGTTAAAAAATACTCACGGTATACTACACTTATTATTATTCATTAATTATTATTATTTAACTACTATACATACTTATATCATCAAATACCTAGCTATGTATGTAATAAGTTGCGAAATGATAGTGTGTTAAGAACGCGACGTGAAATTTGTACGCACGAGGGTAAGCTAGTGGTACAACAGTCCAAGTGCCTTCAAGTAAACATTTCGCAATGTATTACGTACAAGATTTTTTATAATAGCGTTTTAAAACAGATCATTTATTCTCAAATATTAACATTTTGAAAAAGTAGGCAGACGTCAGGTTCATTTAGCAACATTTTACGTATTAAACTGTCACTTTTACGCATTAAACTGTCATTTTTAAGCACTAGTGTTTAAAAATGTTACTTTTAAGCAGTAGTGTTTGAAAGTATTTTATTTAGCAACTAATTACAATTATGTGTGTATAATAAATACTTCGCTTCTCATATCTTAAGAATATGGGTCACTAAATATCGTCGTATTCCAACGACAATAATGGTCGTTACATAATAAATAAATTAATACTTGTAAATGATATATTAGTATACGATTAAAATATATGTTTAGCTGATATTTAGCGCCCAAAATAAACTTTTTAGTACACTCTCCACCCAACATTAAGTGCCTGTAATTATTACAAAAAAATAATTTCTGTATAGTGTTTTTGCACACTAATTTTGAATGCCTGTTACATTCAAATATATCGCCAATTCATTATTGAATAATAATGCATGTAGTGCTTTTTCCACATCAACTTACAGTGCCTACAATATACTAAACATATCTTCAGATTATTGCAGATTTGTGGTGTTTTTTCACGCCAGTTTAGAGTGCCTGTTATACAAAAATATATTGTTGCACAATATTAATATTTTTAGTACACTTTCCACATTAGTTTGTGGTGCCCTTGATAAAATAAACATATATTCAAATTATTGGCTATATGTAGTGTTCTTTCCATCCTAGTTTTGAGTTTGAGTGCTCGTTATAATACAAACATATTTATATATTGTTGCATAAAAATATTTGTTGTATACTTTCCACCTTAGTTTGTGGTGCCCGCGATAAACTAAACATATATTCAAATCATTGACCAAAAATAAACTATGTGGTGAAGTTTTCACATTAGTTTTGAGTGCCCGTATTGTTAAACATATTTTTATGTGCGGTAACACAAAAAATTATAAAAATTTGTACATACCTTCAAATATTCTAGTGTTTTTTGTTCATCATTTATCAAATTAAATTTTCTAAGTTCTAAATCTAAGTCTAACGCTTTTGCTGTTAGCAAAATTGCTCTTACAAGTGGGGTTGCGTCCAAATATACTTTTGGTGCTATAGTGACTATTTATTTACTTCTTGGCGAAATAAAAGTAAGTGAACGAATACGTTTTTTATTTAATGCTTTATATCTCACATATAACACAAAACATATACGCACCCAAACACATATATAAACAAAACATATACGCACCCAAACACACATATATATAAACAAAACATATACGCACCCAAACACACATTATATAAACAAAATATATTTTTCTATTTTGCATCTGTAACAATGCTATTACAGCACCCAAAGGAGTTCGTTAATAGCTCATTCGAGTGCAGTAATAGACTAGTACAATTTATTTTTATAAGGTTGGTGGCTAAAAATTTCAAAAATATCTAATGTCAAATCTTGTTAAATAAACGAATCCACACGATTGTTAAGAAATTTATTTTCATATAATGTTGAATTTAAAACTAAGAATAAGAAGAAGAGAAGAAATAGAGTAGGAAAGTTAGCATGAAATAGAAAATATCGTATGGTGTTAAAAAATTAGGTTAATACCACCAACTGACAAAATTTCCTAAATTTTGACATTACTATTTTTCATTTAAAAAGGCATAGGCAAAATAGAAAAAATAGTTTAATGAACTCGTCATAATTTTCGATTATTTTGTTCGAAGGGTTGGATCACTCTGCTACGCATCGTGATCCAAACTTCCACAAAATAAAATGACAATTATGGTATTCGTTCTTTAATATACTATTATACATACAGTTTAAAGATATAATTATCATTATTTACTGTTTAACAAGTTTCGTATTTCTCAGAAAATTTCTATGTTACAGATAATTGTGCCTGTTTTTCTACATATTGAGATCATCTACAAATTCTAGAAGTCAAGCTGATATTCGCACAGACATAAACGAGATGGGTCGACGCACAATTCACCATATTATTGTGTACATTGTTGTATTATAAATTAATAAATAAATAATTAATAAATAAATACAATATTTTATGTATAAGTTTCGTATCATATAAATACATATATTTTGTGTCAAACTTGTGTTGTCGCAGATATAAATAAGATGGGTGATACATTATGTTTAGTTAGTATATTTTATCAAAAAAGTCCTGACTTGAACTCCTTAAATATATTGATAGAAAAATACATGAAAATTACTTGTTCATATGAATTATTTTATTAATACTCATATATTAAGTTGTAAACAAATTTCCCTTTATTTGGGTATAGTATCAATAGCTACTTTTATTAATAAACGAAAATATAATGTTAAAATCTGATAGCTATCAATTTATATACCGAGTTCATTGTATAGTAAACACTTAGAAAAAATATGTTTGAAAATATCACGAAAATCAAGCTGACACTGCCACAAACACATATAAGATGGGTAATCGTCAAAACTGTTACATATTACGTGTTATAAATTTTGTAAAAATTCTAAGTCTAATAAAGTATCCTTTATAGTAAGCACTTTAATAAAACTTTCTCATTTATAACTTGGAAAATATGTAACAAACTTTTCACCCAAAATTACGACTTACACATTGTAATAATACACATATGTATTTTTATCAATACTTTATTGTACCTAGTATGTTTCATATGTACATGTCTTACAAAAATATATATCATATAAACACTGAATCTTACACTATGTTTTACTACAATACCCTATAAGAAAATCATATAAAATATCATAAATCCTAGAGCAAATCTAACTTCAAATTCGTATTGTACACATCGAAAACGATACAATAAAACTTTTCCCGATTTTCTAGCATAAAAAATAACTTCATTAGTGTACAAAACTAACTTTGAAAGTGCTCTAAATAAATAAACAGCATTACATAAATCGCGACAATCCAAACAATGCATATCATTAAATGCGACAAATTAGTAATCGTAATACCATTCAAAAAATTCATTCATTTAAATATATTACATAATACAAGCGACCAAGCTACGAGCTAGCCTAGCATCTTAGCGATTCACGAGCGCAGCAACCTAGCGATTCACGAGCGCAGCAAGCGAGCGATTCACGAGAGCAGCAACCGAGCGGTCCACCAGCTAGCCCACCAGCAGAACCCCACCACCCGTAGCCCAGCCTGCGGTCTGGGCTACGGATCTGGTGGCCAGCCAGCCAGCAGCCAAAAATCAGCTAGAAACCTGTATATAGCTAGATATAGGCGTTATTACGTAATAATACGGAGAAGACCGTCCGGTTCAGAACCACCACTCACGCCGAATGGCTGTAAATTCATAAGACAGCCAGTATATAGCTAGAAATCTTGATAAGAAGGGGTATGATTGACGATTCGGCGTACAAAAGCCTTACTATAGCCTTTCGATCGATGAATTTTTAAATTTTGGTGGGTGAATGCCTTGGGATCGACTGAATATCTGCCAGAGAGCTCAAAAATGCTCGTTTCTTGAATAGTAGTCTTGTCACAGGCTGCAACTCGACGATCCTACACGATTTTTAAATTCTGACGGCCAGAAGCCTTACTATAGCCTTTCGATCGGTGAATTTTTAAATTTTGGTGGGTGAATGCCTTGGGATCGCTTGAAAATCAGCCAGAGAGCTCAAAAATGCTCGTAGCGGCAGTAAAGTGCTACTTTTCGGCCGTTCCGGCCTTAAAACGTCGATTTTACGCGATTTTTTGATTTTTGTCGGCCAGAAGCCTTGCTGGTGCTCGCCGCTCGGATTTTGCTAGCTAGAAATTTCGTCGCACGCTGCATGCTTACGTAATCTGCTGTGCGTCATGGATCTGAAATTTGATTCTGGTGCTCTAGGTGTTACGTAACGTTCGAGGTGCTGTAATTAAAATGAGGATTGCAATTGGAGCATATAAAATGGAGTTTGAAATAAGAGATTATGTAACTTTCAATATTGTTTATTTATGATTTATATAATACATTGCACTTATGCTAATTACTTGTACTATGCATTTGAATATACGCAAAATTATTAGATCTATTGATGATATGTAGATCTTCCTAGACTTTTGAGCTGAAAATTATGTAATAAATGAAACAATAAGTAATTTTTAACAATGTATTTATTCAGAATATAATGTACATGATTTACAATCGCTTATATTTGTAACAATACTATGTATCTATTGATTTTTGAATATAATAAATTAGTTCACAATTTTTGTAATGTGGTATTTAACTAGCAACAAGTTTTTTTTTTTTGGAAAATATGATTATTTAAAAGAATTATGGGATGAAAATTAGTGTACCGGATAAATTTTAACACGCTCTTTCGACTGGGGTACACCGAATTATGTAATACGTTATAGTTTGTAAAATATACACCCCTAAATTTCGTGGCGAAAGGACAAAGAATATTGTCATTATTATAAAAGTTAGAATGATAAAAAAATGATTTTTCGCTAATCATATGTGCTGTACTACTTTTGTTGCTAATTACATACTTTTCTGACTTAGATAATAATGTATATTTTATTAACACATAACTTACAATCACTCGTATTTATAGCAATAATAATTATAACAATGCATCGTAACAATACGTAAAAAATGCATATTTCGGTTGATCATTATGTCGGGTAAGGGTGGCATAACTCAAAAACAAAGGGTTGGACATTATTGCGCTATGTAAATTTGGAATCTTGGGACATTTTTGCATAAGTGTACCAAAAATAAGATAAATCTATGATGGACCCATTTTCACAAATTAACAATGTGTGAAAAATGAACATTTCGAATGATCATTATGGCTGTTTAGTGTTTAGGGTGGTATAACTCAAAAACTAAGGGTTGGACAGTATTCTACTACTAAAATTTGGAATCCTGGGACATTTTTACATAAGTGTACCAAAAATTAGGTAAATCTATGATGGACCCATTTTCACAAATTAACAATGTATGAAAAGTGAACATTTCGGTTGATCATTAATGACCATATTCATAAACACTCGTAAAGTTTCAAAACGGCTCATTATAATTTTTGACAAATAGAATCACACTTGACAAATAAAATTTCGATTTTACTTTCAATGTCCACTGTTTTTAATGGATAAAAATTATAACGAACCGTTTAAAATTTTACAAGTGTTTATGAATACGGGCATTAGGCTGTTTAATGTTTAGGGTGGTATAACTCAAAAACTAAGGGTTGGACAGTATTCTACTATTAAAATTTGGAATCCTGGGACATTTTTACATAAGTGTACCAAAAATTAGATAAATCTATGATGGACCCATTTTCACAAATTAACAATGTATGAAAAGTGAACATTTCGGTTGATCATTATAGATATTTAGGGTAGAATAACTCAAAAACTAAGGGCTGGACAGTATTCTACTATTAAAATTTGGAATCCTGGGACATTTTTACATAAGTGTACCAAAAATTAGATAAATCTATGATGGACCCATTTTCACAAATTAACAATGTATGAAAAGTGAACATTTCGGTTGATCATTATAGATGTTTAGGGTAGCATAACTCAAAAACTAAGGTTGGACATTATTGTACTATGTAAATTTGAAATTCTGGGATATTTCTACATAAATATACCAAAAATTAGGTAAATCCATGATAGACTAATTTTCACAAAATAATAATGTGTGAAAAAGGAAATTTTGGTTGATCATTATAGGTGTTTAGAGTGGCATAACTCAAAAACCAAGGTTTGGACATTATTGTACTATGTAAATTTGGAATCCTGGGACACTTTTACATAAGTATACTAAAAATTATGTAAATCCATGATGGACCCTTTTTCACAAATTAACAATGTATGAAAAGTGAACATTTCGGTTGATCATTATATATGTTTAGGGTAGTATAACTCAAAAACTAAGGGTTGGACATTATTGTACTATGTAAATTTGAAATTCTGGGACATTTCTACATAAATATACCAAAAATTAGGTAAATCCATGATAGACTAATTTTCACAAAATAATAATGTGTGAAAAAGGAAATTTTGGTTGATCATTATGGGTGTTTAGAGTGGCATAACTCAAAAACCAAGATTTGGACATTGTTGTACTATGTAAATTTGGAATCCTGGGGCATTTTTACATAAGTATACTAAAAATTATGTAAATCTATGAAAAATTAACATTTTGGTTGACAAAAATTAAAAAATTAACACTAGGTAAGTTTCAAAAATAAAGTTATATTTACTATACGTATTTCGGTCGACTAGACCATCATCAGGTAATAGTAGCAGAAACTTACCTAGTGCTATTTTTTTAATTTTTATTAAAATGTTCAACGAGAACCGACAGTGAAATCTATTGAATTTGTTTTGGTTGATTATTATGGCTTTTTAGAGTGGCATAACTCAAAAACTAAGGGTTGGACATTATTCTACTATGAAAATTTGAAATTCTGGGTCATTTCTACATGGGTCTACCAAAATTTATTTTTCTATTCCAAGATATGTATGATTTACTATCTATTTGTGATTGTATCATATGTATGTATAGGGTAAAATGCATTTCATAAGATTAAATATGAATATAAACATATAAATTGTACGGTGCATGATTTTATTGTACCATATTATTATTATACATTTCTTATTGTACCTAACATGTGCTTATTAGTAAAGAAATTTTCAATGAGTCTTATACTCATTAAAAATTTATGATTTCTAGCTTATTAAGTACTAGGTTTTGTTTTATTTATACATATTTTATTTACAAATGTAAAGTAAAGGAAACAAATACTTCTTGGCGGATTGTGGGGGATGGTCAAAGCGTAGTCTCTCCCAAAAATTCTTCCTCGGGTCTCGGGAAACCTCCAATTCGTCACGAAGGAACGCAATGTCTAGATGCGGCATCTATGAACATACAAGAAAATTATTGTTGTATTTATTATGTTATGAAGTATTACGTAAAACAAAAGAAAAGCGAAGAAATTTAATTGGAAAATTTAAATATTTGTTTCACTTTTTCATTTATAAATGAGAGATGTTTAAATATCTTAAAAATATATTAATGGTATATCAAAAATGAGTAATACATTTTATATGAATTAAATTGTGTGATACATTTAAAACAAAATATGAACAATTATTTAATATTATCTATGCCCCATATAGTTTTAAGAAATACGAGTCCTAATCCATATTAGTTGGCCTAGTCACTAAAATTTTATTTTATTTAACTCATATATAGTAGGCAGTTTGCGCACCTTAGTTACGTATAACGTAACGTGACGTACAACTCAGAAAATGACGTTTCTACGGTACGTAATCTACATTTCAATAGTACGGTATTACCAGTTATTTAAATCACTATTTGGAACAAAATAAACTTCACGAACTATTTCTAACATAACGTGACAACATTCAACTGTACGTCACGTTACGTTGTACGTAACTAAGGTTCGCAAACTTCCTAATGCAAATAATAACTAACGTAATTATCGGTATGTTTTTTAATATTATAACGCTTTATATGGTTCTTGTGCTACATAGCAACATATATTTTCTGAAATATTTTGTAGTTTTATTGTCAAACGAAATAATTCATAGCTTTACTAACAATACAGATAGAAATAAGAATACAATTATTATTATATAGTTCAATATTTATGTTTATCAAGAAATATAATTTCAAGTTACGTTGTAATGTGGAAATATCTTTATTTTAAATAAAAAATAATAAACTTTCTCCATTATTATTAGAAATAACACTGTTTAAGTCACGATAAATGAATTTAACAAATAGTCCAACTAATATGAATCAGGCCTCGTAATGTTTGCTGTATCCATTAATAGCTACCATACCCAACAAAACGTAATGTGAAAAAAATAAAATAATTACCAAATAATACTCAAGGTACACCTCCATATCCTGCAGGTATCTTGTAGACCTTTCCTGGCACTAGGAAGTCGTCCTCGAAGGCACTCTTCACTAGCACACCACACACACGTCTTTGCACTAGGACAGAAACAATAAAACTGAATATATTATTAAATTCATCCCTGTAATAACTGGGCATTGGATAACAATGAGTAATTATATAACCAACAAAATAAAATAATGAGTAACGATAAATTATAATTGGTTTCTATGTGTTACGTAACTTTCGAATGAGGGATGTTTGTAAGGGCGATATCTTGAAAATTGGATCGCTTTAATTTGATATGAAACAACCCCATATTATTTTAATGTTATGTAGGTCAGATATTTTACAACGGATCAAATGGTGGGAGTATGAATGAATAAAATTAGCTATAAACGTCTTTTTGTATGTGTAAAGTATATTGTATAACTAGTGCTGTAAATATAAATATATCATCACGGCATATTACCCATTTCTGAGTGTGCCACAATCTGCTTTATCGCAGATATCGGTAATGATGATGCCATATTTGTACCGTGCGGGCGCATACCAGGCGTCACCTCACGGGCACTCATAGGCCCATAAACCATAACAAAATATAATAAAATGTACACTTTATCCTTAAAGTACTACTCAATAATAACGATTAAGATAAAAAACCATTTTTACCTCTCGCTAAGAGAGGTATTGGATTCATGCTAAAATTCGCATATCCAGATTTTATTGAATAAGCACGATTTAAGGTCCCTACAATCCGATTATAACATTTTTAAAATGATGTCTGTGTGTGTGTGTGTGTGTGGATGTATGTGTGTGTGTGTGTGTATGTATGTATGTCTGGATGTTGTAGTCACGATACCTCAAAAACTATAAGACTTAAAAAATATTTAACTGCAGTTTCCTCAATCTGACATTCCTGGGAAGAGCTGAAAAGGTTTTGGTAACAATTGAACAACCGGAAGTAGTAGTTTCTTAGAAAAATTCTTCTAAATATAATTTTTTGGGAGTTTTTTTTATTAAATATTGAAGAACATAAAATTCTCCATCTAATACACTTAAAAATTTTATTATATCTTGTATAGATTTAGAGATAAAGACTCTATAATTTATAGAGTATACTAATCGCAGAGGCCAAGGCACTAAGGAAACCAGTTGACAAATTCCAATGTTTATAACATGACATATGTCATTGTCAAATATCAACAGTTTTAGTGACATTCTGATAGCTTTTCCTGGGAAGTATATTTAACTTTTCTTATTCTTTTATTAATTAAATATTTGAAATTATAGGTAAAATTGTGATAAAATGCATATATCTATCAGAAATACCGCCAATCTGGTTAATGAATTGGAACAATATTTGACATTTAGAAACTTCCTCATACAATGAAAAATAGATATAATTTGAATTATATGTGTGCAGAAGACATGCTAAATATAGTAAGAAACAATATTTGGGTAATGTTCTGTAAGATTTTGTTATAAAACGACGGTTGGAAAGCGAAGTGCAATACAATACTTATATAGCCTAATATGGAAATGGCGAGAGGTCTTGTGCTGGCCACAACAGATTTTTTTAATAATTACTTTGAGAGATATTTAAATTTATTTCCAGGACACAGGTGACGTCACACTATTGGTATCTTTCTCTCGCAGCCTACTACAGAAACTGGTGTGAGAAAGATAGCTATAGGTTTCTTTAAAAATCAAATGCAACTATGCAAAAAACAATTATGACTTTTTGATACCACGAATTGCTTCAAAATTAAACGAACTTTCATTTAGAAATATTTAAAAATTTTGGTTTATGGGTCCATTGCTGGCGTGGAGAGTTCACCACAGGGGTCACTTTTTGTGCCATTTAAAATTCGAAATATTTGGCGTCGGTCGGGATCGAACCCGGTTCCCCCAAATTCGCGACCATACACTCTGGCACGCGGCCACGGGACCCCACTAGTGCTGAAAGTTGGACATTAAACACGAGTGTTGTACTTGTACACGATACTTTTCCGACGACCACAAAAAGAAAACAATGTAAAATTTACATAAAAATATTAAAACAGATTATGTTAACATCATTGCTATCAGAATTCACCAAAAATTATGTAAAAATCTGATAAATCAGGGTCCAACCTTCTTAATCCGTGTAAATTCAACAAATTATTTGCAACTGTCAAATTTTTAAATACAAATTTTTAGGTTAGTTCGCCCAATTGTCGCAGCGTGTGATAAAATCATATCACACAGTTGCGGGCGCATCTGATTGGCTAACGAGCTTTCATATCACACAGCATTGCTAGTGATGTGCAATGACCAACTTTCAGTAATAGTTTAGCGTGTGAATTTATATACCTTTCGTAGTGGTCGTCGGAAAATATAATTTATATTCATGTGTGTGCAAGTGTACCATGCATGAATTAAATGAATAAATGTTTAATTAATATTTACCCCTAAAGCTATGCCATTCTGTTTTAAATGAAAAGTATCATTTTCCCTTAATTCGGACATGCTGATTACGGGAAAAATAATAAAAAAAATCTCTAGGCCTTAGTTTCCAAAATTTTTAATGAAAATTGACAATATTCTTTTCTACATATGTGTGTAAATTTTCATTAGTCATAGCTAAATGTCCATTGCGCATATCAAGTTTAAAATGAAATTATTCAAAAACTAAGTGAAATAGTTGTTATCTGCAGGTACGTAATGTTGCAGGAATTCGAATTGCTGAAAAAAAATTCAGTCATGTTTGTTTCAAGATAGCTAAATGCCTATTGTGTATACCATGATAAAAATAAAATAATTTAAAAACTAAGTGAGATAGTGACTTTTAGTTTTCAAATTTGGATTCAAGTGATTGTTTTAAATATGTGTACCTAATATCACAAATACGAATCGCCGGATACGGAGTTAAATTTCAGTAGGAAATATTTGAATTTAGCCTTTTGTTTTTCTGTACCTTTTAAATAGTATGTTTGCATGATGCATGGTATGTGAATTTCTTATTTAATGAACTGTGAAATATATGAAAATCAAAATATATGTGTTCCATAATGACATGAATTGATTATGTGCCAATTTTTCTTGCCATATATTAGTTATACCAGTACTTAATGTTTAGGAGGATAAGTTTTATTTATTTATTTATTTACATAAATCGAGACATAAATCTTGTAAAAGTCTTGAGTGGCACCAATATATATATTGGGGTGTCTTGAGTGTGATGCTCTGCAGCAATGTGATCATCTCCAACTCTGAAATCAGGATTCAGGATAGATATCCTTCTGCAACTCACTCACATCCTTCTACGGCTTCCAGGACTGTAATTCATCCCTCTGTTACATGCTTCTGTAACAATAAAAATATAATGAAATAATATTTGGATTAGTGGTTACAGAAAATAATATGGATGCACTTAGAAATGTTTTAATCGTTTGTAATTATTAAAAATAAAATGTCTAATACGAAAGTGTGAGAAATTCAATATTGAAAATATTTAAATATTTAATTTTTTTAAAAATTACTAATTGTATTTACTCAAAATTATTTAAATATAAAATATTTGTAGTAAAATATGTAGAACGTCCAATATATATGATATTTGTAATTCTAAATTTATTCAAATTATTTTCCACACAACATCAACAATTATATTTCAAATATAAAGAATATATATACCCCTGAAATAGTCTTTACAAATAATGGCTGATATACCCAATAATGGTTACTAAAAGTAGTTCAAAAATAAAATAAAAACTTACTATAAATAAATTATTTTCCTAAGTATAAGTCCAAGTCTTGAAGATGTACTAAAGTCCTCTCCAAGCACCAGGAAGTCGTCGTCGAAGGCACAGTACACAAGCACACCGCACTTCTGTTCACTAGCACTGTAACAATGAAACTGACAAAATTGATCTATGTAGCAGTTAGGCATTAAATAATAATAAAAAAAATGGTAGTCAACAATCAAAATAATGAGTAATTATAAATTATATTTGATGTGTATGTATTACATAATTTTGTAGTCGCTCGTACGATTTTTTTTTTTAATTTAGTATTTGTAAACACTCTCCACACGCCAGCAATGAGTGCTCGTGAGGTGACGCCTGGATTGTGGCACACTCAGAAATGGGTAATATGCCGTGATGATACACGCGAAATATAATTTATGAACTTAGATAGAAAGGGGCTATTCATTGCTGAAAAAAATTCACTTTTTTTCAAAGTCAAATAATTTTCAAAAGGAAATTTCAAGTAAACAAAATAGGAACTTAAACGTATCAAATATGAATTCAGCATGCAATTCTATGGAAATATGTCAATTTTTATAGTTGGTGAAATGATAAAAAAATTTAATTTTTTACCTCCCGCTTCCCTAGGTAAGGCAAATATAGGGATCGTGCTAAAAATCGCATATACCGTATGCCCACGGATCGAGTTCCAAAGAGAAAAAACTTTTTTATTTTACAAAAAAAAATGTATTCTTGATAAAAGTTTTTGGATGTCTCGAAACGGCCAATTCAGTTTTAACATTTTCAAGTTTTCTTTTGGTTTCAGATAAAAATTGAAAATTGGTCGTTTGAGCTGAAAGTCCCAAAAAATAAGTTTGCGTTGTCATTGTAATTGTTAACACAACCTTGATTAACACCAGGGAATATTAACACAACGTTTGATTGACAGCAATGTATTTGCCCGTTCCATTTAAAATGAAACATAGGGAACGAATTTGACATTTGATAAGACGTCAATAGAGGTTAATTTTGTTTAAATAATTATACCTGCATTCTAAATTAAAATTAGTTGTAGAAAAAATATAGTGTGCACCTTTTGCCCGAGTGGTTTTCTGACTCGGCTAAATTTCTTACAATATTTAAATATAATACTTCTGTCAAATTCATTCCACATGTGTCATTTTAATTGAGACAGACAAATACATTGCTGTCAATCAAATGTCAAATCATAACTCATAGGAAAATTCAACGGTTATCTGTCATATTGACAAGATGTCATTAGAGGTTAATTTTGTTTAAATAATTATACATGTTTTCTAAAAATTAAATTTAGATGTAGAAAAAATACTGTGTGCACCTTGTGCCCGAAATATGGTTAGTGCTCTCGAGTGGTTTTCTGACTCGATTCGTTCCCTATGTTTCATTTTAAATGGAACGGGCAAATACATTGCTGTCAATCAAATATCAAGTCGTAACCATGGATATGATAAACCCAATGTTTCACGTTAAAATATGTTCACGGTATAACAAAATGAATATTATTTTCATGTTCAATTATTCAAATTATAATGTACATAAACAAAATTTGGTATAACAAATATTTTTTATTTATTTAAAATAATTTGACGATTATTTTATTAATGGGGTCATGCCACATTTTCTGTTTTAATTTTATCCTGGAAGTCTACCGGTCACAGTATATGTACATAATATTTTCACGCCATTTCTGTGCATTGTTTTGCAGATATAATTTTTTAAAAATAGGGGTCAATTTCAAATCTCAATGAGATCACGTGAGCGCATCGTCATGTATCTGAACGATTCCAGTTCATCCTGGCGGACAAAATGTAAATTAAAATTGTTTATAAATAGTTTTTTTGGGTTTTTTTAATGAATTGTTTCCACAAGTTGGAACTGCACAGTTCTTCTTCACCATGTTTTATCTGAATATAAATATACAATTATTGCACTTTTATGTATTAAATTATATATTAAGCACACAAACCTGTAATTACAAATAATATTTCCCTACGTACGTATTTTTAGAGTACCTATATGAAGAACTGAGTGAATTTTTAGAAATAAAAGCCTTAAAAGAAAAAAAATTGATAAATGCTATAAGAATATCTACTGGAACAAAATGTAGCGAACTGGACAGAGACAGCTAAAGACAAGAAGAAATGGAAAGAAGTTGCGAAGAAAATACCCATATATAATTTTGAGAAAATGATACATAAACAATTAATGAAGGGTTATACTTTTGACTTCTCACGCAAGAAAGAGAGAGCTCATGTAAAAGTTGAGATGGAAGATCAAAATATAAACAAGCCATCGCCATTTTTAAAGTTCTGTCTTCTGTCAATTGTCTTTTGATATTTGAGTTGTACATAATTCAGTGTCTTCGGATGGCTGTGAAAACTTAAAGAATTTCTCACTTGTCGTGTATTCTTTGTAATTATAGCGGGAGTCACTGTTGCAAAGACCTTACATTCATTTCTTTTTACTTCCCGCTACCCCCTAAGTAAGGGAGGAATAGGGATCGTGCAAAAAAATCGCATATAGAGATTTTAGTGAATGTTTTGATGTCCCCAGAATCCGATTTTAATATTTTTACAATGATGTATGTGTATGTGCGTGAGTGTGTGTGGATCCCGTGGACACGATTACTCAAATACTATCAATAAGATAATCGATATCGGATAACCGGAAGTATCACTTATACAAGCTTTTAACTGTTTTTTTGAAAAAAAAAATACATTGCATATAATTTTTCAGCAACTAATAAAAATTGAATATAATGGTACAATCTTCAATTCTACGATAACAGCATTTAGTAAATAATTTTAACTAACTTTAGATATGATTTAAAAAATCATTTTGCCTATGCGTCATACAAAAACATGATACTTTAATAACAATTTTGACATATTTACACAAATATCACTGTCAGGAAGCAATTACATTAAAATTAATAATGAAACCGTGATAAGGACAATATAGTCGTAAAATATTTAATTCTAATGAAATTAGGGTTTGTAAAAATAATATATTTTCCATCATAGATATATATTAGATATACTATTGGCCACATCAGATTTTTTCTTTTGAAAACCATGCCAAAAATAAAATAATTTATAAACTAAGTGAAATAGCGACTTGCAGTTTTTTTATTTGGATTCAGGGGGTTGTTTTCTATATGTATACTAAGTTTCAGGAATTTGAATTGGAAAGTTCAATTATAGGGCTCAAAATTTCTGAAACTAAGTAATATAGGAATTTGTACGTATCAATTTTGATTTGAGCATGCATCTCTATATACAAAAGCAAAGTTTTAAAATTTTGGAAATGTTGACAAATACTTTTCTTAAAGAAATTTTAACTTTAGATATTAATATAAAAAGCGGTATTATTAATACAGATTAACACAAATCGCAGATACAATAAATAAGTTATTACATTTATAAATTATTAACAAATCTTCTTTTTGCAGGTGATCACGTTTTCGACGTTCCAGTGGTAAGACATGCAGACATCGCGACTTGGAGAGCCCGTTCGTGTGTCTACAGTATCCTGGGGCTTCTCTCCGAACCTGGTGCACTTGATTTCGTTGTTTGGACCAGGAAACCATCTCCTGAGGTATCGTGAAGTCCTGAACCGGTTCGCCTGATCTCCAGACTTCAGATTCTATGAAATATGAATGTGAGTTAAACTATATATTCCACTAAACTTAACATGCGTTGTTATTTCACATTTTTATTTATTACTCCTACATGGTTAAAGATAGCAACTTGCGCAATGTAAAATTGGAATCTACATAAAATTCTCTGTAAGATTTATAATTATATAATATTATAATTTTTATTCAATTTTGACGTTTTAAACTGTCATTATTAACTCCATAGCAACAATTATAAGTAACACTTTTTTCACAAGTGAATTAAAATTTTTTAAATCACTCTCACATTTTTTTTAATTTACTCTGCAACAAATAATGCATTTAAAATAACATTAGGCACGAAATTAACACTTACCATAGTATTTATCAGACATTATCAGCCATTTTCAATATTTTTCACGGCACAAATGACAGACAATAAAGCTTTTTAAATAGATGGCTTGACATCTATCATCGACGATTGTCATGCACAGTCTACTAACTGATTAGTTTTTCGTTTTGTCAAAATTAAATATTATAATGGTTTTTATTACTATTTCGTCAAAATTGAATAAAATATTGTACAAACCATGTGAGCTAAGAATGTTTATTCACTCGAAGAAATTAACTAAACTTTCTTCTCATGAATAAACATTACCTTAGCTCAGCTCACTTGGTGTGTAAATATCTATTAACTTCGATTGGTTTAGGAGTTACAGAGCGTTAAAAATATATGTCAAATGAACTATGTCATGTGCACTTGTTTCATATTTTCCTTTATCACTACTACAAGAATAAAGATAGTAAATAGGGCGTAAAAAATTATATTTTATATAAAATTTACTATTTGGATACGGCAGACATATTTGTTTTGTGTATAACAATTTAGAAGAAATTTAAATGTAATATCAAAGGTTTAAACTTACCTATGGCGAATTTTCTTAATATATCATCCGCTGTTATATCATCACTGTAATATATCATCGCCGATATTCACAGTTTAGAATACACTTTGTAGTAAATATTACGTAACACTCACACCAATTAGAATAACTTCTATAATACTTGGTATTAGTAAGACAATACCTACACTTTTAGGGATAATTATACTTGTTTTAATAATAGTAAAGAGGGTTTTTTTAAATATACACCAACTGTAGAGTAAACTAACTCACGACACAACAATAAATTTTTGACTAAGGATTAAATAATAAACACTAACGGGCGGACAGCGACTTATGCAACATTTTGAATAATATCTAAATTTATAATAAGCAGTAATACGTTGTACAAGTTAAAAATAAATTTTGAATACTTAGAATTTATTGAACATAATAATGTATATATGAACATTTAAATTTAGTGCACTATTAACTTATTAAATTTAGATTTATTTTACAAAATTTAAACAAATTGAAAATTATTTAAAGTTATTTAAATAATTTTAAGAAAGTTATAGTGTAAATCTAACATTTTTAAAATATATAGCGAACTATAAGATGTAATAGAGGACGATTGCAATAAAAATTTCAAAGTTTTTCGTTTGCTATATACACTACACGATTATTCACAAGCACACCATGTTTACTTCACCAAAGCCTGAAAGGAACTGAAGTCTTTATTTTAAAAACATAATATTAATATTATCACGTAATACCCCCACTACAATTAAGTGTTTATTTTGTACTTTGCCGCTCAAAATAAACAATGTTTATGTTTGTTCACAGGTTTTGCGAAGGGCCGGGCTACACCCAGCGATGAGATACGGTAACTACAACACTGGATAAAGATAATAAGTGACTGTTTATAAGAATAAATAAATAAAATAGTGTTTTATTTACCTTTCCTATGTAATAACAAAAGGGACAGGGAAATATCCTAATATTTAAGGATTTTTCTGAATTTTCCTATCCTATCTTTTAGTATTAAGTTCTGTAGGTACGAAAATAACCATCCGATAGGAGTCCGCCCTTTTCCAAAGGGCCAAGGGCTTATTTGAGCCCTTAGAGAAAATCTGTCCACGGATTTCATTTCTGCAGATCCAAGTAAGTTTAACAACACTTGTCCGGTCTTTCTAGCTTTTTTAGTTCAGGAATTAGCGCAGGCCCTTCGCCACAAACTTGAAGGGCAAATATATTGTAAACCAAAGGGTTTTCATCAATTCTGTGCATGCCAATGGAAAGCGCGGGTTCGAATCCTCCCGATGCGCTATTTTCCGGCCCTTTAGCCCTTAAATTAACGAATTTAGGCGTTAGACCCTTCGGAAAACTTTAAGGGCTCGTATCTCAGAAACGGTTGGGATTTCAGCGATTTCCTTGAAATTTCGCGTTCCCTTAGCATCCTTTGAAGAATAGGGGTCGTAGAATAACATATATGAGTTTCAAGGGCGTAGGGCCAAGGGTTACTAATTAAAATTTGACAGCCTGTTTTTAAAAAAAGTTAACTAAATTCTCACCTTTTTTTGACTTATGGTGCTGTAGTAACTCACATTATAGAAGTTGTTCGTCATATTTCTAACAAATTTAAGAAGGTTTTAATGGTAGGTTGATAAGGATAGTTTACTGAATAAATTTATAATGTTTATCTCTAAATTTATTGATTAGTTCTACGTGTTACAGATATTTAGTTAGCCTAGACCCTTCACTGTGAACTTTAAGGATAAATATATTGTTAACCAAAGGGTTTTTATCAATTCTGTGCATGCCAATGGAAAGTTTTAAGGATAGTTTTCAAATCAATTCTGTTTAGTTTTTCTTTAATATTTCTTTAATTTTAAAATTGCATTTTACTACACTTAATAAGGGTAATACAGTTCTAATGTGTGATTTCTCTTGTAAATGTTATATAAATATGTACATACTTCTCTGTCTCTTAGCAGCCGCTTAATTGGACCAAAATGCCTTAGTGTCCCAATTAATCGGAATCGTCTGCATACTTCCCTGTCTCTTTGTCGTACTATTTTCCCCTGAAATAAATAAGGGGTTATTAAATAAAAAAATGTTTTAGTTTAATTATTTTTTATTGTTTTATAAATTGTAATACATTGTTGTCTTTACGTTCATAGCTTAAATTGTGTACTGTACTGCTAGTATTTATGTATCCGTTTTTATCACTAAAATATACATAGATACTATGAGTAATACACTACAAGTATTACTGATAGTATTTATGTATACTCTCATAACAGAAGCGGATACATAGATACTATCAGTAATACTAGTAGTGTATTACTGATATTATAGTATTCATGTATACTTTTATGACACGGGGATACATAGATACTATCAGTAATATTTTTAGTGTATTACTGATAGTATCTATGTATCAGCTTCTGTCATTACAGTATATATGTCATTAAAGTATACATAGATACTATCAGTAATACACTATTACTTTCTTATGTTCATAGCTTAAATTGTTTTATATTTTATAAATAAATATACGTACCCTTGTCCTGAAAAATTAGAAATAGGGATGTATAAATAATAGTTTGTATAAATTTTACTTGTATTTGTTTATTTGTACTTTGCATTGTTGTATTTCACATAACTACCCTTAATGTTCTTTGTAAATAAATAATATACTTACCCTTGTCCTGAAAAATTAGAAATAGGGATGTTTAAATAATAGTTTGTAAACATTTTATTTGTATTTATTGTTTATTTGTATTTTACATTGTATTTCATTTAACTACCCTTAATATACAATATATTACACAATAAATTATAAATTAAGATATAAATTGCTTATTTGTTACACCTTTACTGCCTCTACACATATATAGTTTTTAAAGTGGCCGCTAGAGGGCAACACCTATTAGAAAAAGCCTTTGCGCCTAAAATATAGGCAACCAGAAATACTACGTCACTTTGAACATACATACGTACATACGAATAGTTCTCAAAACAGCCACCAGGGGGCAGCACTTGGCACTACCTATGGGAATATTAGACTTTGAAACTGGGATGATACATGGATGTTTGCAATGCGGAATGGAATCTCAGGGTTGTGTGGAATTTATTAAGTAAGTCTGAATAGATTGCTATCTACTACACAAGAGTCGTTATGTCTTTTATGATAATATTTAAATCCTATTTCTAATATATCTAAGTACCAAAGGCATCGAAAATTATGTATGTACGTACGTATGTACACAAATGAAATTTTTTTTGATTGATTTTAGACTCCAAGTTGAAACGATTATCAACAGGTGCTGCCCCATGGTGGCCGTTTTAAAAACTACATACGTGTAGGGACTTAGAAAAAAAATTAATTTTTAAACATAAAAATATATTTGTATTATATCAAAATTACAAGACTTTTTCTTATAAAATTTAAAGTTTATTGACATTTCTAAAGACGTTTGACATTAAAATAAATTGTTATTAGATTTATTGACAAATTTAGTAACAATTGTGAACAGAATTACAACACAAAAGAAACGTAAAAGACATTTGTGTTTAAAAATTCTGTTCATAATTATTTCTTACTAAGTTTGTTGACAATTTTTTAACGTGTCAAACAGGCTTTAGTTGTAAAATTTAAATGTTTGTAACCGAGTAAAATTATCATTATTTTGGTTACAGATATTATATACTATTTTGAATCTTTATTTTATAATAAAAGCAACTTCTATTACGAAATAAAGGTACAAAATAATTGATATTTACAATCAAAATAATGATAACTTTACTCGGTAACCAAAATGATAACTTTACTCGGTAACAAACATTTCAATTTTACAACTAAAGCCTGTTTGACACGTTAAAAAATTGTCACCAAATTTGTTAACAAACTTAGTAAGAAATAATTATGAACAGAATTTTTGAACACAAATGTCTTTTAAGTTTCTATTGTGTTATAATTCTGTTCACAATTGTTACTAAATTTGTCAACAAATCTAATAACAATTTATTATAGTTGAACATGGTTTAGTTATAAAACTAAAACGTTTGTTACCGAATAAAATTATCATTTTAATAGTTGTATTATTTGTTGTTAATTATTTTGCATCTTTATTCTGTGACTGAATAAAGATGCAGTAGAATTGAACACAAATAATATAACCATAATTTTATCTGGTAACAAACATTTCAGTTTTATAACTAATACGAAACTCTACATTTATATTATTAAAGTTTTAAGGTAAAATAATATTATATTAAGTAGTGTTTCGTTTACAATAGTAATTTAACAAATTATAATAAATTTTTATTAGATTTATTGACAAATATAGTAACAATTGTGAACAGAATTATAATACAAAAGAAACGTAAAAAACATTTGTGTTTAAAAATTCTGTTCATAATTATTTCTCACAAAGTTTGTTAACAAATTTGGTGACAATCTTTTAACGTTGCCAAACAGGCTTAGTTGTAAAATTGAAATGATTGTTACCAAGTAAAATTATCATTATTTTGATTGTAAATATTATAAACTAGTTTGCATCTTTGTTTTGTAATAAAAGTAACTTCCATTACAAAATAAAGATGCAAAATTAATAATATTCACAATCAAAATAAGGATTATTTTACTCAATATTTCACTTTTACAACTAAAGCCTGTTTGGCAACGTTAAAAGATTGTCACCAAATTTGTTAACAAACTTAGTAAGAAATAATTATGAAGACTTTTTAAACACAAATATCTTTTACGTTTCATTTTTGTTATAATTCTGTTCACAATTGTTACTAAATTTGTCAACAAATCTAATAACAATTTATGACAGTGTCAAACATGGTTCAGTTATAAAACTAAAACGTTTGTTACCGAATAAAATTAACATTTTAATAGTTGTATTATTTGTTGTTAATTATTTTGCATCTTTATTCTGTGACTGAATAAAGACGCAGTAGAATTGAACACTAATAATATCACCATAATTTTATTTGGTATCAAACATTTCAGTTTTATAACTAATACGAAACTCCACATTTATATTATTTAAGTTTTAAGGTAAAATAATACTATATTAAGTAGAGTTTCGTTTACAATACTAATTTAACAAATTAAATCTTGGTGGTACCTAAATAAGATTCCTTGTTCCCATTTTTAAAGGTACAAAGATTTCTTATTCAGTTGAAGACCGTTTCCGAAACTTTATATTAATATTATATATTTTGTTACCACCCAAACCTCCCACTTACCAAAATATATAATATTTATTAATACAAAGCTTCGTTTACAATATTTAAAATCTAACTTTGCCCTGACCGCGTCTAAATACTTAATAATAATTACAATTTTTTACTAAAACTACCTACTTTACAACTAATGCTGGATTTATACAGCGTAAGCCGTAACGTAACGTACCGTGCTCTAACGTAACGTAAAAAATAAAACAATGCAAACAAATGTGATAATTTATACAGCCGTAAACCGTAACGTGACGTATCGTGTTCTAACGTATTAAAATCCCAAAGATCGCCAACTTTTATCTTTCTACGTTACGGCACGTTACGATACGTTGTGGTATTACGAAAATTATTAGTTCTCTATTCTATTGTTTGTTTTTATGTGGCTAATATGGGTTAAAGTTTAGCTTAATATATTAAATGGAAATAAATATAAAAAATACTTCATTACGAATAGTCTTTTCTTGTGGACTGTGACTGACATGAGTGACATGTGTCATGTGTCAAAGTTTATATTAATATATTAAATGGAAATATATATGAAATATAGCGTATTACGAATAAACTAATCTGAGAAATACAAATCTGTCATACACTTATATCGATAGAACATGAGCATACTTTGTACGACAAATCCCCGTAAAGGTTCTGTATAAAATACCTTAGAAAAATCACGCGTTACGATACGTTACAATACGCCACGGCGATGTACGTTACGTTACGGCTTACGCTGTATAAATCCAGCATAAAGGAACATGGGTATTAATTTAAAATAAACGCAATAAAAGTTTGTTTTATTGTACATACATTTTAAACAAATGAAGAAGCCATGGTCTGCGTCTCCAATCGGCACTGCAATCTTGAAGATAGTGGCGGTGGGGAGTTTTTTTTAACTTTAAAACTATCTTAGAACTAAAAACGAAACCCTTTATTTAATAAAAAGTATACATAAGGGAAACACCGCCCTTAAATGCCAAACCCACGTTCCCTTATGTATACCATTTATTAAATACAGTTCCGTGTACAATAATACTTATAATCTAACTTAAATTATTGTAGTTCCCCCCCCCCCCCCAAATTAAATTAGTGAAGTGCGCAAAAAACCCTATCTTACGTTAAAGATCTATTTCAAAGAAAAACAAATCTAAAAAAGCCTATTTTACGTTAATAACGATTTCAAAGAAAAGCAAGTCTAAAAATGTCAAGTTACGTTAATTTTTCTCTCTCTCTCTCGAAAAGCAAAAACAACCCTTCCTACTTATATCTAAGCTATCTTATGTCTACGCGAACTATCTTATATCTAGATTAAACTAAGCTAAAGGCGTGTGAGAGAGAAAGAGTACGAGCTAAGCAAATGGTGAGAACGCCGTGGCGTCGAACGCCGTTGTTGGTTCTCACGGAAGTTTACGAGGGGGTTAAGCCGACCCCACGCGATGCAAGCATTTACGGCCTAATACACGAACTAGGTAGAGAGTACGGTAGCAGTCACATGTAACTACCTAGGGTACACGCCAACCTACCTAGCTACTCCCGGAGACATTCGCCCGCGCCTCTCGCGGATACCCTACACCGAACGCGGTTATTAACCCGTGTGCTCAACAAAGTTAATTCAAACAAAAACTTTACCTTGTCTTTAATTATTCGTTGCCATTACCATTAAATAATGATTACATTACGTTGCCTCCGGATGAGGAGAGCACATAAGGCCATAAGAAAGCTTTCTGTGTCAACTATGGATTAATGTCCCTAGAAACATTCACACAAGTGTGAAGCGATCCACCATAACAACAGGATTCACATGACGGTGCGTTGTACATATCAGTCCACTCAATTATGGCTATCGCGCACGAACCCTACCTACCCAGCCCCTCTGACCGTGTGAAGTTAATTGAATAAGGAACCCGAACACCCACATCAAAGTTTCGAATCTGTTACCTCCTTCCTGACTCACTCATCCATCCACCTGCAAGCATCCCCCGATACGTCCGTATTTTCTTTTCCCAAGCACTCTCCCTAGCTATCGTCTGGATAAGCCACGCGTACGGTTACCGCTGCAACCGTAGACGCACGATTTTAGGTTGATCGCCACGGAATGCACTTCAAATTAATCAATTTATTTTTAATTTTTAAAGAAAACGCGTGTTTGCTCGACGGCGCGATGAGCCAAAGTTTAATTAAAACCTGAAAATACATTTCCAAGAACTTAAAACTATAGTATTCCTCACGTACGAATGACATTGCACAAGATCAATTCGCTTTATAATTTGTGCTGACATGAAACTATCTTTTCTTGCATAAAGAGATGCATAAGCAACCAACATTGATACATCACGTATATTAATCCGAGACACAAAAATGTTAAAACACACGTTAATGGTTACGAACTATGTTGACAGTTTCAAATTATTTCCTAAATAGAGTTACAAACATACGTTGCCTTATGAACAGATTTTATAAAAAAAAAAAAAAAACTACTTCAAGTACGTATCTTTAACAAGCATACATTTTATTGCGCGCAATGTCATTCTTAAGTAAATAATACTAGAACTTATAAAGCTACTATTATTTTAGTCTTCTAGATGTCCGATTCCTGAAAGAAATATGCTAATCATTTGTTCCTAGATATTGATTTTATTGATAAATAGTCGACATTTCAATTTCAAATTGTTTAGATATTATAAGGGCATTTATTAAGGTTACATTTCTCTCAATGTAGTACTCAAAAACAGGATATCACACAAAATGCAGTTTATATCTCCATGCGCTCGGGAGACAGTGGTTCGAACGTGCGTCTTATATGACGTCATATGTACATTCAGTGATATAAGGGTTTGACATTGCATATGGATATTTATGAAAGTTATATTTAGTTTTCTATAGTACTCAAAACTGAATTTGAGTTCAAGATAATATTTAGGCATATAGTCATATTCCTGTGACTATAAATTCTCATGGTTGAGTATGAGAACAAAATAATAATTATGTATAGTCATATGCCCTAGACTACAAGTTCTCATGGCTGAGTATGAGAACAAGATAATAATTTATAAGTTAATGATAAAAAAATAAATAAATAAAGTTTCCTACCAGTTCATCCATCGATGACCGCCTATGACGTAAAAGATTTGTCTGGTGCAGTGTTGAAACTCAAAGGTCGAAAACTACACCCAAATTCTCCAAGTTTCTTGATGCATCAGACAAACCAAAGGTCCGCCTATTAAATAAAAATTGTTAGTTTGTGGTACTCTTTGAACCAATTAAGAAACTGTTGGATAAAATTTTGTATGGCAAACATGTATTAGTTACACAAAACACTTGAGAATCCGTACAGCTTTTCTCACGTGATTTAAATAATGAATAGAAATGTACTATGCGATATTTTGTCCAACAGTTTTTAAATGGTTTAGTAATTATTCAAAATTTGCTTTAATTTGATATTTGATAAAAAAAAAAAAAAATAGTTCAGAGAAGGGCCAGCCAGTTGCTATGAAATAAATAAATGTTTATCTCAAGAAATGTCAGAGAAACATTCATATATTAACATTATAGAATATGTGCATGACTTACTCTTTTATCAAATGTACTTTTAGAATATCATATTAAAACAAATATATTTTTTAGATCATTTATATAAAATTTGCATGTAATCGCTTATTTTGCATCACTCTTGTCCGTCACCTGGTTATATAAAAATTCAATAGACACTTACAAAATTGCAATTTGCACTAGCGCCTCTAACGGCAAAGCATAGAAATCAAGATTGCTATGGTTACCCCGTCCAAATAAAGACCTGTCATCAGCCGTAGACTCTACACTCTAGCCATCGTTTTAGTTGAATAATCGAATGATCTTCAATATTATCAAACAAAAAGTTGCCCCAAACACATCTTCTGGTTTTAAACTCATATTTATTAAACTCAAGGTACAAATCACAATAAAGAATTAGGTTTAACACTGAATAACAGATGCGAACACAATGACAGTTAGGAACAGGGAACGGGAACGGGACGTAAGACAACGAGGGGAGGTTTGTTTGGATGCATGATCTTCTATCTCTCTCTTGCTGTGAGGTCAATTTTGTGTCTATTGAAAAGTGGACCATTACTCAAATGCTTAGTTACTCGAGTGTAAATGTTTCACAGCACTATACAGATAGAACTGTTTCAGAAAGTCCTTCACCTTTAATAATATTGGTTAGTAACTAGATTTGAACTAGTTAATTTTTGTTCTACGATTCGACTCACAGATTGTAAAGTATTGTTGTATTATATTAGTGGTTCCAACCGTTCCAACCAAATAAATAAATACATTTAATAATGATAAAAAGAATAAAAGTTGAACCATACTATCCCTATTTACTATCTTTGATCCCCAGTAACACCACTTTTGCGGAGAGATCTTTCATATTAATCTAAACTAAAGAATCAGCAACATTGAGGTATAAACTAATTAAGATAAAATATAATATAATACTTTCCTATTTAAAATGTCATTTTAATTTGTTTGGACATTTTCTAGTACAGTACTTGATAGTAGTACTTTTGTTTCAACACTGAGGAGAATATAATTCATTGTAAGTACTTAAATACACAACTAAACTGGTATATTAAACAATCATAAATTAATACAATCCTACGAACACAAAGGTCAATTCACTCTGGACTTGAAGCGAAAACTTGGACCTTGCAAGGTTTAAGCCGATGTTCAATTCTCCGGGTCAAAATTTTCGTTCTAAATGTCTACATGAATATGCCTCTGCTTAGCTGAAGTTGTGGTGGGGTCAAATTTGATACTGAATTACTTGTATAAATACCCGACGGAGAGAGTGGTGCGAAATATGCGGTTATATGCAATAGATTTATTTAAATGGTTTCTGAATTTGAGAACATTGGGAATAATTTAAATAGTTTTTTATACTAGCGTTTTATAACAACTTTTTGCTCGTTGCTAAATGAAATACTTTTAAACACTACTGCTTAAAAGTAACATTTTTGAGCACTAGTGCTTAAAATGAAAGTTTAGTGCGTAAAAGTGACAGTTTAATGCGTAAAATGTTACTTTTAAGCACTAGTGCATCAAAGCATTTCATTTAGCAAAGAATAGATGAACCTGACTTCTGCCTACTTTTTAATTTTGAAAAATTCAAATTGTTGATATTTGAGAATAAATAATGATCTGTTTTAAAACGCTATTTAGGTACTTGACGCTTACGCTCGTGCGTACAAATTTCACGTCGCGTGCCTAAAACATTATCATTACGCAACTTATTACATAAATAGCTATTAGGCTATTCTGCATGATTTAAAAACAATTAAGAATTTTGAAGCAATTCAAACACTAGTACTTAAAAGTATTTCATTTAGCAACGAATAGATGAACTTGCTGTCTGCCTACTTTTTAACTTAGAAAAATTCAATATGTTGATATCTGAAAATAAATGATCGGTTTTAAAACGCTATTATAAAAAATCTTGTATGTAATACATTGCGAAATGAGTGTTTTAGGCACTTGACGTGTTGTATCATTCGCTTACGCTCGTGCGTACCAATGTCACGTGCCAAAAACAATATTATTTCGCAACTTATTACATAAATAGCTATTAGGCTATTCGGAATGATTTTAAAACAATTAAGGAGTGTATTAAATAGTTTCACATATTTAAAATGAAATTCAAATAGTTTTAGACAATTCCAAATAACTAGAGAATTACATAGTAGTAAATGTATAATTTAATCGTCAATTGTACCATTTTTTAAAAACCCAAGCTTTTATTTCAACCCATTTTTGGATTCAGTGCACCGTACCCAAAATTGGGTACACATAGGTAGTCAACACCGCGATTTTTGCAATCTACGGATTCAGTTGGGCATATACCTAAAATTTGGTTACGAAAACTATAAAGTTTTTGGAATTGGATCGAACATAAAAGAACACTATTTATTACGAATACCAACGTTTATTTTGTAAGAGAATTACAAAGTTAACAAAATACATAATAATAATAAATATGACAGAATGTTACAATTGTTTTCCATGGATCTTAGATTACAAGGTGTCACTTTTTGTGATAACTAGAAGGCTTTGAGTATCCAATTTTAGTGTAAATTTTCTCAACACGCAGCTTCTCAGACTGTACTGCGAAGTTATTTTTTAATCTTCTGATTCATGTAATTTAATGTCGTCAAGTAGTTTCAATATTTGTTCTTTGGTAATGCCTTTGTAAGAACTTGTGGGGCATACCCCTCTCGAACAAAATAATATTGGGTTTTCTTCTCTCATTTTTTCGATCACCTCTCTGTCATCCCTTCTAACATTAGTTATCGTACGGGTGATGTACTAACACGGTGATTGTGCTTCGTCAAAAATGTGACGTGTTCCGGCGTGTTGTCTTCAAGGAGAATCCATGAATCGTTTTTTTCACATTTCAGCCCTTTTTCTTCTCATCCTTGTAGTATGCCCTCCAGGCACCCAATCCACTTGCACAATCACTCGGATTTTTACAAAAAACGATGTCCGTGCACGGCCGAGGCGCTTTTTTCTTCTCTCTTTAAACCTTCTAATCTTCTCGCAGACTTGAATACTATAGATACACACTCATCACTTTCTTCAGCGAATCGTAGGTTTCGGTAGTGGATTTGTCAAGTTTCACACAGAAATTCATTATAACGCTAACATGATTGGATGGAAGGAAGATGATAATTGACACTGCAATGTTGTCAAATTTACAAGGAATCCGAAAAAAAAAAATCTCGTACTTTCCTTGGTGTTCTCGATAGCCAAAACGGCCTTGGCCTGGACAGCATTTTAACATTCCGGTATATATGAGGTGCGGGAGGCCACGTGACTTTGACAAGTGCTTGTGGGGCCCAACATGGTTGCCAAGAATACGGCTTGTGTACGTTGCCTGAGTTGCCAAATAAATTTGAGTGTAAAATTAATAAATAAAATTGTAAAGCTAGTTATTATTAATGAATATCATGTTGTTTTACTTTTTAACACATAAACTTAATTTTTTAAATATTTTTTAAAAATTATGCGACGTGTGCTGCCATCTACGATACAAAGATTTCTTGGCGCACTAAATTTGAAGAAAACAATCAGATGAAAGTTGAACGTCTTGTATATTTTAAAAATTAAGTTTAATATACAAGACGTTCAACTTTCATCTGATTGTTTTCTTCAAATTTAGTGCGCCAAGAAATCTTTGTATCGTAGATGGCAGCACACGTCGCATAATTTTTAAAAAATTAAGTTTATGTGTTAAAAAGTAAAACAACATGATATTCATTAATAATAACTAGCTTTACAATTTTATTTATTAATTTTACGCTCAAATTTATTTGGCAACACAGGCAACGTACACAAGCCGTATTCTTGGCAACCATGTTGGGCCCCACAAGCACTTGTCAAAGTCACGTGGCCTCCCGCACCTAATTTCGGCACCTGCCAATATATGATTGGTATGACGAAATTGTTCAACCAATAAAAGCCGAAGTGCCAAATCCACTCCCATAATGTTCAATTTATTTATTATATTATATTGTCATTTTCGTTGCTAAATGAAATACTTTTAAGCACTAGTGCTTAAAAATGACAGTTTAATACGTACAATGTTATTTAGTGCTTTATTGATATTTATACACCAAGTGAGCTAAGATAATGTTTATTCATTGGAAGATAGTTTAGGTCACGAGCCCGTAAGGGCGAGTAAGTTAATATCTTCAAGTGAATAAACATTCTTAGCTCACTTGATTTATACAATATTTTATTTAATTTTGATGAAATGCATGACAATCTTCGATGGTAGACGTCAAGTCATCTATTTAAAAAGCTTTATTGTCTTGTCATTTGTGCCGTGAAAAAGAATGAAAATGCCTGATAATGTCTGATAAATACTATGGTGAGTGATATTTTCGTGCCTGATGTTATTTTAAATACATTGTTTGTAGCAGAGTGAGTTAAAATTTTGCGAGAGTGATTTAAAATTTTTTACTTCAGTTGTGAATAAAGTATTACTTATAGTTGTTGCTATGAAGTTAATAATGACAGTTTAAAACGTCAAAATTGAATAAAAGTATTTTATTTAGCGAACGAATAGATGAACCTGACGTCTGCCTACTTTTTAATTTTGAAAAATTCAAAATATTATTATTTGAGAATAAATGATCTGTTTTAAAACGTTATTATAAAAAAATCTTGTATGTAATACAGTGCGAAATGAGTGTTTTAGGCACTTGACGTGTTGTACCCCTCGCTTACGCTCGTGCGTAAAAAATTCACGTTGCGTGCCTAAAACACTATCATTTCGCAACCTATTATATAAATAGCTATTGTCGCTTTAGCGTCAACTGTTTAATGTGCTCCTACAAACTTTTGCTGCCGTTTATCTGTCATGAACCGAGGCTGTAATACATTACTGATGGTTAGACTTTGTTTCATCATTTTTGGCGGGTTTCAAAATATATACCGGAATGTTTAAATGCGTCAAAATGTCTCAATCATTAATCGTCCTCATTAACACTTACGAAAATGAAAAATAGCGTATTAAGGGTGTGTTAACAGAAAATCTGCACAAACTTTATAACTGTATTATTTAAGTTACAACAAGCAACATATTAAAACAACTTTACACTAATACAACTATAGTTAAATCACATACCTGCAGAATCCAATCTCATTTATTTTCGAAGGTCCAGATAACATTCTCATTTTTGAAGTGGCGAAGTTTATTTTTAATTCTTTACATGAAATTTCGTATGTCGATTAAATTTATATACTGTAGGACCATGAATGCCTTGTTTATACAAATAACTTTTATTTCCTTCACAATCACTAGCATATTAAGTGAAATAAAATTCGGCATCGGTAATTACAACATTCTTATTCCCAGGCTTGAGATGCAGTTCACACATCAAGTTTTTGTGATTTATTAACACTTGTATTTTGCCATACTTTGTACAGATTTTCTGTTTCTTATTATTATATTTCTTTTTTATAACGTACATGTTTACAAAATGATTGTCGGTGAACAATAATAAACATCGCTAATAACTCGCCTTCGATTATTTAATTTCGATTTATTTTAGTTTTTATAAAAGCTGAAAGAAAAATTATATTATGTTTGGTATCAGTAGTGATGCCGCGAGATTACGCATTTTTGAGACGAGAGTAATGCCCTTGATATTTGCTCGAGACGAGAGTAGAAATTCGAGATCTTGACTGTACGAATTTTTTTATATTAAGTAAATATTTCTAATTAAAATATACTAAAGAACAAAATATTTTTCTGTACATATTTATAAATAATAAGTATTTATTTATTAATAATTTTAAATTTATTGGGTTTTAGTAAAAAGAAAATGCACAAAAGTAACATCTACGGTATATTCTTCATGCCAGCTTTAAGTGCCCACACTACGCATATATGATCATAATTACCAATATTAGTGTACAACGGGTAATAAAGCCATGATATTGTAGAGTATCTATTTTTTATCTACCATTCAAACACAAGACTTAGTGAAATAATGTTACAATCAGTGGTACTCGTTTTTATATTCATGTTACTTGTAATGTTAATTTATTTACTATTTCTAATTATAAATTCGAGATTCTCGAGTCGATATCGAGAGAAAGTAAGAAAAAATATGACGGGACGAGATGCACAGAAATTTCGTCTCGAAAATTCGAGACGAGATGAGAGTAAATTGTTTCTCGCCATTTCTCGTCTCGCGGCATCACTAGGTATCAGACTAATGTAAACTTACTAATAATACAAAATGTTTGTTGCTCCACATATTATTACGTTTTAAATAGTATTAATAAATTAAACTTTGTGCAGATTTTTTGTTAACACCGTTATAAAACTTTTTGTTATTCTCGTTGCTTAATGATATAATTTTACGCACTCGTGTTTAAAAAGGTAACTTTCAAGAACTAAATAAAAATTATAAAATTCTTTATTCATTATAAATATTTACAACGCAATTACTTAAATTACTAAGTTGAACATTTGATGTTGTTTTTAGTTCTTTTTCTTGAACAACTTCATTGCAGGTAGAAACTGAATTAGATATACTGTTGATTTGTGTTTTTTTGTCCACAATTCTTATTTCTTTAATTGCTGTTTCTTTTTCTCCCAAAATTCTTCAAAATTTTCAACGTAGCCTTCAGCAACAGAACTTGAACGCCACTCTCTATTTTCCTCCAAACTAATCTGTCCTGTGCCTCCCGCTTCAGCCTCGTAATTTTGTCCGTCCTTAATTTCAGTTAACTTCCAAATTTTTTCGTCCTCTTCCCCTTCTCCCATGTAAAGGGTCTTTCATTAAGAGTGATAGGATTTAATTTTTAAATAAAACAAAAAAGGTTTGAAGTATCATTTTAGTTTTTGTTTATTTTGAAGGACAATGCAATTATGTATGGAACAATATGTCGTTCAAATATCGCTCCAATTTTTGGAAGAAATAAGGTCCGATGACGCCGTCATGCCATAAACCGCAGCACACAGTGAGTTTTTCGGGATGCAACGGCATTTCATGTAACACTTGTGGGTTGTTCTCGCACCAATAACGGCAAATTTGTTTATTAACAAAGCCATTCATTCAAAAATGCGCCTCGTCTGTGAAGATGATTTTTTTTGGCCAAAATCATGATTATCTTCCATGTGCTCAAGGGTCCAATCAGCGAACTCCCGATGCATTCTGTGATGGTTTGGCTTCAGTTCTTGAGTCAATACGACTTTGAAAGGATGTAGGTCCAAATCCTTAAGCAAAATTCTCCAAGTTGACGTCTGAGAACGCCCCAAATGTTGATATCGTCTTGAAATCGACAAATTTGGCTCATCGGCAACACTAGTCGCTGCAGCTGCGATATTCTCCTCACTTCGCACATTTCGTTGTCTTATGTCGTACTCGAAATCATTTTCCGCACTTTTTATGACGCACAAACTATTTCTTCCGTATTTTTTTTTTCGCGTTCAAAGTTTCCACGCCCGTGACTGTATCAACCGCGTTTAAATGACAAATGAAAATATATTATTTAAATTTTAAACGGTCGTAACTTGGTAATCTCTTATAGCAAAAAGTGTAAGACACATGGTTCTATTTCTCTATAACTCGCGTATAGATTTTTATGTAGATTTCACGTTTTTATTATATAAATAACAGCGCACGACAAAATTATTAGAACAGAAATTATATCAAGGGCAATCATATCATACCATAAGTATGTAAATCAAAATAGTTTTCATAATGTTAATATTAAAAACTAAAGCTGTTTACGTTTTGGACCAACTGTAAAATATGGTTCAAAACAATTTGAATACGGTTTGTGTATGACGTCATGGTTTGCCCTATAGTCTATTCTACGAGACCTTTCAATAAAGGGAAACAAATCCACGTGGTTTCGTGTGTACGGATTAGTTGTCGAACATAAGTTTAATGTTATGTAAATTCCCACGTTGTTAAAATTAGTATCGCAGTATTCTTATTTACTGTTTTAAGTTCATAATTTTCCACTTTAATTTTTACTTACTATTCTGAAAAGTATTATAATCCTGTAGCTTCTGCATATAGTGTTTTTTTTTTTTTAGTTTATTATTTATTAATGAATATTAGGAAGTGAAAAATGAAGTATTGTATTTATTCCTTTGTTAATAACAGTTTAAGAAATGAAAGGTCTCGTGGAATAGAATATACAGCTACTAGATAAATCACAGCTGACTCGTCCGCCACTTCGGTTATAAATTTTACAAGTGAATACTTCAAGTAAATATTTTAATGAGAAAGGGTTTATTTCTTGGCTGGAAATGGTGATGTAAATAAAGGAATTTCTGGATATCAGCCACTAAAATTTATTCAGTCTCGACCGTTTCGACCCCACATGGGTCTTCTTCAGGAGATGAACTTTGTAAACCAGTAGCAATACATGTAGTGTGTAATGTAGTTTAAATAAATTTATTTATTTTTTAAACTACATTACACACTACATGTATTGCTACTGGTTTACAAAGTTCATCTCCTGAAGAAGACCCATGTGGGGTCGAAACGGTCGAGACTGAATAAATTTTAGTGGCTGATATCCAGAAATTCCTTTATTTACAAATATTTTAATGTTTTATTATTTATGCAATACATATAATCATCAATCAATTAATAATCTTTTTCATAGATTCGTGATATTTTAACGCCAAAATTAATTACAAGAAAACTCATATTAGAAATATGTTTTTAATTATTCAGTTATTTTTTAACATTTTCTGCATTAAAAATACCTCATTGTTAAAATGGCGCTTACGCCTTTATGATATAATTACCCTTGATATTATCATCATTACTGATATCTGTGTACAAAGTACACTGACATACTCACAAATGGGTAATATGCCGTGATGATTTATTTATCAAAAGGGGAAAAAGAATTTATTTAGCATGACTTACATTAGAAGATCTCAGCTACCCGGCATCTCTGCAAACTCGAACTCAACTGCTCGGCATCTCTGCAAACTCAACTGCTCGGCATCTCTGCAAACTCAAACTCAACTGCTCGGCATCTCTGCAAACTCGAACTCAACTACTCGGTATCTCTGCAAACTCGTTCTCATTTACTCGGGAAATCGGCCATATCCATTCACCTGCAAATTAACAAAAACATACAAATAAATTATTTTGCTACTGAATGCATTTTAATCGATTTCTAATAAGTATATTACTTAAAAACATTAGTTATTGTTTAAATTTTCCTTTGATACCAATATTTTTGCTATGAAATGTTTTATAAAATTGTACTCAAAGCTTGACTATTATTATGAAACATTTTATTGTGTTTTTATAGTAAACATTATCAACTTATGTAACCATTAATAGAGTTGGGATATTATTTAAACTTACGATTGTTATTAATTTGCAATAATAGTTAACAATATTTCACTATTAAAACAATAATATATTAACAATAAATGCATTTTTCGCAGCAAAATCTAATAGACGTTTGCTTGAAGACGGCTGCTGTAAGAGTGAACGATTGAGAACTTTGCAGACCAGTACATACGAGTTTAATTTGGAATGCCGGCTACCTATTAAGTAATGTTAACAGCGTAATTTGCTTGATTTTGTTAAATAAATGCAGATAAAATTTTATTTAAAAAATAAAATAAAATAAGGGATGAACTTTAAAGTTAATTAAAATGCAATTACTCATGGATATTCGAACGTAAAATTTTATACGAATAAAAAATATACCAAATTTATTTATCGAAATACGAATTTTTATTTAGATTACAAATACACAAAGTTCAGAATATACAGTCATACGAAAAAGTCTCCGTACGACAATAGTTTCAATATATTTTAGGGAAAATAGCAGTCTAACAGCCTGGTTCTTGTGACCCTTGTTTAAAAAACAATACTGTTTCGTATATAATATTGAGAATTTAATTCACTAGTCACATGACATGTTTTCCGCCAATCAGCAATCAGAATTTCCTTAGTTACATGTCTATCACAGCGATGTCCGTGTGTGACAGTACAACAATTCTAAAAATTATAATTCTTTCGTATTCCTCTTTTTTACATCCATATGAAGAGGTGATTAATTTTTGTTTATAACTGATCCACCAGAAGTACCGTTATTTGAAGTTTTTAAACGCAGTTAAATATTATTTTTTGACATTTTATGTTCAGAGAAAATGTTCTCTATACTGTTTGATTATACATTTTCCTTCATATTCAATAGATATAGAGTTATAAATTATGAAGAGATTAACTTTCAAAAATCAATCAGTTTGGCTATATCACGGAAACAGCTGACATATTAAAAAAATTCTAATTGACAGATGTCAGTCTCAAGTGCAATTTACATAATGTATGTTCGTGTTATAAATTTATTGAATTTATAGGAACTTTCGGTACTGAATTTGTAAAAAATGGTATACCTTCGTGTTATAATTTTACTGGATATATAGAACCTTTTCAAGGAACTTTTGATATAGGATTTGTACAAAATCACTCCACCGGAATATGAAATTCTGTGTCAAACTTAAAAAATCCGCTACAGAAATGTACGAATTGTTGAAGAATGTTCATAATGATGAGGGTTTATCAGTCTATCTAGTACTCAAGTTTTCGAGCAGTTTAGAAGATTTAAAGAAGGAAGAAAAGAGATCGGAGATGATTAGCGCCTTGGCCGTGAACTGACATTGTTTTTTTCGAAATGTGAGTGATTGTTGCATGGATTGGGTGCCTGAGGGGCATTTCGTTAACCAAGCATATTACAAGAAGGTTTTGATAACCCTTCATGCACGGGTGAGAAAAAAAGAGCCGAAATGTGATAGATTCTCCTTGAAGACAACGCGCCGGAACAAAACGCCATGTCCGCCAAGACATTTTTGATGAAATACAAAATCACCGTTGGTATATCAACCGTGCTCACTTGACCTAGTGCCATGTGACTTGCTATTATTCCCAAATTGTAATTCTGCATTAAAAGGCACAAAATTCGAGGCAGAGATGTTATAGAAAAGCGGGAGAGCTCATGAACAACCTAACAAAAAAGGCCTGCAGGTATTGCTTCCAACAATGGAATATTCGCATCGGGCGATGTAGGGTTCGGGGAGGAAAGTACATTAAAGGTGGCAATATTTGTTTTGTGTAATTTTATACATTGTCAATGTTCTAAGATCAATCTTGTTATTTTGTAGCCACAGCTTGTAGGTGAATTTTTATTGCAATTTATCTTACGTGCTATTACTTAAGGGTAGTTAATCTAATACTACAATAGTAAATTACAGAAATATAAAGAGAAAAATATAAATATCTACTCACATTTTGATTATTTATTGCTGTCCGCAACCCGACTCCGGATATCATTCCAAGTGGTTTGAACACTACAGATTCACTGATTTCTACTGAAAAGAAAATAATTCATTGTAATATACAATAAAATTATTTTTACAAAACTCGAATATTTGTATGTATGAGAGAGAATATTACTAGTTATCAATAATTTTTAAAAATAATTTGGCCTTGTGAAAAAATTTACCACCTAATTTTTATAAGAAAAAACATATTTCCAACAAAAATAACTATTAATATAGTTGAAACATTGCTTAAACTTACGATTGTTATTAATTTGAACAATACTGAAAAATTTCACTATTAAATCAATGAATACGCGATATCGGTCAAACACAAAATGGCTATCACAATCACTTGTTACATTGTCACATTGCTTGATACAAGATCGAACAAATTATACATGATTGTTACAGCTTAAAATAATGAAAAAACTACAAATAAATTATCAAAAACAATATTCCCCATACTTTCAAACAGACATTATGCAAGAAAATAAGTAAAATTCCACTTACATATCGCAAAAAGACGCCACAAAAATTTGGTTGTTTTTTGCATTAAACAATCGATTCCCACAAAATTATTATCACAATCGTTAAATGAATATTTTATTTCGCTTTTCTGCGTAAACTTTCTCAACTTCTCCTAGTTTTTCCTACACAAAATCATGTATTTGTAGCATCAAAAGCATGTTAGCCATTTTCTCTTCTCTCTAATTGTGGGAGTGATGCTCTGCTGCCCAATAAATGTTCGAAAAATGCTGAAATTAAAGAGAAATATTGTTAAAATAGTTTTCGTAAAATACAAAATAGATTATATTAATATAGCTGCAGCATTGTTTAAACTTATTATTGATGTGCAACAATATGAAAACCCAAATATATGTATTTTTAAATTAATAAAATTGCACTTACAAATCAAGTACATCTTTTGTCGGTTTTAACTTTCAAAGTTTGCTAAATTCTAAATGAGACATATCTGCTTTTGCCTTAAAGCCACAGAATTATAAAGCAAATAGTATGAAATCCAGCAAGATTCCTACCTTATACAAGTAGGGCCCCATTGCAGTAGCACAGTAGTCTGCCCTTTTTCGTTCCACAATCCATGTTTCTGTAGCACTCATGTTTATGCAAGCAATCTGAAATAGAAAGAGAAATTTGTTACTTCAGTCATCTTTTTGAGACTTTCATTTACCAATATATATTTATTTATATTAAATAATATAAAAAAAGTTCATAAATCGTACCAAAACTACAAACAAACTATGTTGAACATGTTTTCATTGTAATGGCGATTACCTTAAAACGACATGAAACATGTTGCCGACTTTATATACATGAATTATTATCGTAGACACATCTTTAAAAATCATTACAAATAACGCAAAAGTTGTCAAAAACAACAAATATATAATGAAACTGATTATTGATGTACTTTTTCCGCATGATTTCAGCTGAGAAAACCACTGCAAATGGACACGTTCTCAAAGCCACGTTGTTTTTTTAGTTTACCCACGCCACCGCAATCGTCTTTGTAGATGGAGCAGCACTGTAACGACAACGTCGAACTATTTCCGAAATACCACGAAGTCTGCCGAAGATAAACGTGGTTTTTCAAACTTGATTTTTCGGTAATTCTGCATAACTTGTAGTAACGGAAAATGTTCCTTGGTTGGTTTTTCCACAAAATTTGAATTCCACATTAAATACTGCGTCTGTATTTGTTATATTTTTAAAATAACTGATTTAATTATAAAGATATCAGCGAGAAAAACTGTAAATTCTATGTCTACAATTTTAATTCCATAAACCAAATTTCTTTCATTTAATTGGCAAATTCTAATTTCCGGAAGTAGTAGTTTCATCCGTTGTAATGAATCTCACAGCCCCAATAACTCCATGGAAACCAGTTGAAAAATTAAAATGTTTGTACAGATACATTACTGAAGGTTTTTTCTCGGGAGAACATATTAAATATTAAAATTATAGATGCATATATTACATATACGCATCAGAAATACCGCCTAACTCGTCAATGAATTTGAAGAATCTCGAACATTTAGAAGAGTAGAGAGTAGGAGGAAACTTATTTATAGTATGAATTAAAAAATATAAAAATATGTTACTAATAGATGTAATTTTTGTGTTTGTAACAGAAATGTTAAATATAATAAGTACTCATATAGCCTAATATGAAAATGGCGAGAAGTCTTGTGATGACCACAACAGATTCTTACCTTACGTCACCTTTAGGTAAGGAAGGTATTCTTTGGTTAAAAAAAAAAATCGGTGGTGAATTAGCAAGTTTTAGGGTCCCTAGAATACGATTGTACTAGTTTTACGATGCTGTCTGTATATACATATGTATGTATGTTTGTATGTGTGTATTATGAGTGTATGCCAAATTTTTCTCCGATGATAACTCCAATACCACAATTCTAAAAAATTGATTCTTTCGTATTCGTATTCTTTACATACATATGAAGAGGTAATTAAATTTTGGTTATAATTGGTGAATCGGAAGTTCCGTTATTTCTTAAAAGTTTTTCTTGAAAAAAGGCATTTAAACATCATTTTTTGACATTTTATGTGATTATCAATATGAAAGAGTATTTTATTGTCTATACGGTTTGATGATATCTTTTCCTTCATATTTAATAGAGTTAAATAATTATAGATTAACTTTCATAAATCAGCCAGCTTTGTTATAATAATGGAAACAGCTGATATATTCAAATAATTCTAATTGGCAGTTATCAGTGCCAAATGCAATTTACCTAGTGCATGTTATTGGATTTATAGAATCTTTTCCAATGATCATTCGGTACGGAATTTGTAGAAAATAATATATGTTCGAGTTACAATTTTACTAGATCCGTAGAATCTTTTCCAATGAACTTTTGGTATGGGATTTGTACAAAATACATAGAATTGACAGAAGGTAATGTGCTGGCCACATCAAATTTTTACCTTCCGTCACCTTTAGGTAAGGAAGGTATTGTCTTTGGTCAAAAAATTCGGTGGTGAGTTTTTAATGAATAAGCACGTTTTAGAGTCCCTACAATACGAATTTACTATTTTTAAGATGATGTCTGTATGTATGTGTGTGTGTGTGTGTGTGTGTGTGTGTGTGTGTGTGTGTGTGTGTGTGTGTGTGTGTGTGTGACAAATTTTTCTCCGACGATAACTCCAATACTATAATTCTAAAAATTATAATTCTTTCGTATTCCTCTTCTGTACATCCATATGAAGAGTTGATTAGATTTTGGTTATAATTGATCCACCGGAAGTACCCTTATTTGAAGTTTTTAACAGTTTTTCTTAAAAAAACGCAGTTAAATATTGTTTTTTGACATTTTGTTATTATACATATTAAAGAAAATATTCTTCTCTATACAGTTTGATTATACATTTTCCTTCATATTCATTAGATGTAGATTTAAAGCATTATAAAGAAATTCATTTTCAAAAATTAGTCAGCTTTGCTATTTATCATGGAAACAACTGATGCTAATATATTAAAAAAATTCTAATTGACAGATGTCAGTTGCAAGTGCAAAACCAAATATGGAAAGTGTAGGATCACAAAATTGGTATGTCATAGTGCTCCTCGCAAGTGACACGCAGAAAAAGGCCAAAGAGAAGTTGGAAGGACTGTATCGCAGAAGACTGAAAGGAATGCCTGTGTCAAGAAGATATGTTGGACAGGAATGAGTGGAAGAAAAGAGGAAACAGCTACCTCTAATAAAATAGGGGAAGCTGAAGAATAAGAAGTGTCAAGTGCATTTTACTTAGTGTGTGTTTATGTTATAATTTTATTGGATTTATAGAATAGAAATAGTATGTGTTCGTGTTTGATTTTACATGATATTATATAGAATCTGTTCCAAGGACCTTTTGGTATGGGATTTGTACAATATACATCGAATTGACGGAAGGTTTTGTGCTGGCCAAAACAGATTTTTTTATTTTATAAATACGAAGATTTGATAAAATATAATATAAAATTGGAGATTTTCTAAACAGATATTTTCAAATCACGTAAAAACAATCCGTGTAAAAGCAGGTTTGAGTTTATTGGAGAATTATTTACTGGATATTAAAAAATAGAAAAATAAATACTGATGAACCTACATAATAATTAAACATTTTAATAGGTTTTTGTAAAAACGCTAAATCTTTAAAATATAATAACTTGTGACGTCCAGGGTGGTTTTTTGCCTGAGGGGGATGTGTCGATCAATTGTTTGCTCTTCGTATGATTGTAGAGAAGTCACTTCACAAGAACAAGAAGGTGTTCTGTGGCTTTCTAGATTTAAAGAAGGCGTATGATAGTGTTCTTCGAGATACTTTGTGGGGTGTAATCAGATAGTACGGCGTGAATGGAAACTGGTTAATGGGGTAGTGAAGCTGCTGTGAGAATAGATGGTAGGTCGAGTAATTGGTTTCGTATAAATGTTGGTGTTAAACAGGGTTGTGGTATGTCTCCGTGGTTGTTTAATTTGTGTATGGATGTGTTGTTGCGGAAGGCGTTGAGTGGATTGGATGGTGTACATATTGGTGAAAGTATTGTGCCTGCGTTAGCGTATGCGGATGATGTAGTTGTTTTAAATGAAAATGAAGAGCAACTGAGAAGAATGATAGAGAGAATAAACGAAGTTGGAAAAAGTATGAATTTAATGTTGAATGTTGATGAATCTAAGGTGTTAGTATTTAAAAGGAGTGAATTGGTGATTGCGTGCAATGTGTTGGTGGATGGAGTGAAATGAGTTTGTATATTTGGGTAGCATGATGTCGAGGAATGAACGAATTGACCGAGAAATTGATGGAAGGGTGAATTCGGGATGAAAGGTAATGGGTGCTCTGGGTACGTTTGCTCGTAACGTAAACGTATCTAGAGAGGCTCGGTTAAGTGTATATAATGGAGTACTAGTGCCTGCTTTGATGGACGAGAAAGCATAAAAGGAGAGTGACTGCCGTGGAAATGAGATATTTAAGTAGTAAGTGTTTGTGGGTATACAAGACGGGATCGTGTGAGGACTAATTTGATATATGAAGAATGTATGGTTAGGAAAAATGTTGTTAAGAGAGTTGGAGTGAGTCAGTTGAGATGGTTTGGTTATGTGGAGAGAATGATGAGTGAACGGCTTGTAAAATGTATATTCGTTGGTAAAGTTGAGCGTGTTCGCTTGCGTGGCCGTCCAGTGTGTAAGTGGTTGGATGTGATCGGTAGTGTTCTAAAGGAGCGTAAGTTTCCAAGTGGAAAGAGAAGAAGAGCATGTATGAATATGATTATGAATGTGGATGGGGCGAAAGGAGTGTGCCTGGATAGTAATGTGTGGCGAAGGATGATTATTTCGTGTGAAGATGTATGGTTAGTAAGAATGTTCTTAAGAGAATGGAGTGATTCAGCTGAACTGTTATATGAACGAGGTGAAAGAAGTATGTTTAGACAGGAATGTGTGGTGAAGGATGATTGTTACGTAACTATTATTGTGCTCCGGATGCGGTTATTCGCTACCGAAAATCGGTCACTTTAATATGTTCTTATGTATGAATGTGATGATGATTGTGGACAAGGCGATAGAAGAATGTTGTTACCATTGTTTTCTGCTTTTTGCTAATACACAAGGTGGGATACACGTTATTTTATGTATGTATGTATATGACTATAATACTTTTTGTAAGAAACAGTTTTACCAAACTGTTTGGCATCCTTAAAAGTACATGTCGCTGTATGTTATGATTTTTTTACGAAGAGTGCTTTTCAATTACTGAGAGAGTTACAAACATATGCATATATTTTAAGTGTTGAATTAAGTGTTGAATAGATTAATTTGTGATTCAATTATTAACAAATTTCAATGTTTCAAAACAAAATGAGCTTCACATTTACGTAATAAAAAATTTAAAAAACAGCTTAATAAATAACAATAAAGACTTTCTAAAACTACAGATCGATTACGATTTAGATGAAATTTCATAAAAAACGTAGAGGACCTCCATTGTCGACATGTGCCCAATACAGTAAATTGAGGAAATAGTAGAAATAAGAAAGCTATTTATCAATAAGAAGATTTACTAATAACAATTAAATTGTGATATTTTAATTTTATATGTATATATTAAAAAAAAATTACGTTCCTATTCTTGGCATAGCATTACACAACATGTATTTTTTTAACCACTTACATTTGCTGGAGATCTCGATCTAATATCGGCAGCCTCTCCTTTGCAAACAGCAAAATCAGGAAATTAAGAATAAGCAATGTCAATAAAAATGCTACAGGTACAAACTTACATTTGCAGCAACAGCCTGCCTCCAGAAAAATTCATTTTCATCAACGATTTATGTTTACTTCAATTTACTTCCGATTTATATTAACTCTGAATTATTATTAGCATCTTTATGCTCCAATTATCATATCTGTATTTGCTAGGCGATAATTAGTCGTAATAGCGCAATACCTGTAAAGAGTAATAAATATATAAAAATCTACAGATATTTCATCAAAAATTACAGTAAAATATTAAATAAGTTATTCAATGCTAAGATATTTTATGAAATAACATATGATTTCGTCATTTTACCTTTCGTTCAGCTTTTATGATACAGAACTTGTAACAGCGCCAACACGATTGCATAAGATGACCGAGCAAAACTTTTAAGTTCAATAAACTATATTGGACGTACAAAGTACTAAGTGATCACCATTTTTACTCAAAAGACGCTACTGACTAGTATAATATTGTACTAAAACTATTATTGCTTTATAGTAATTAAAATGAATGCACATTATGATTTTTTACGACGGATCGACGTAAATACAATGGCTACTAAACACCCAATAAAACAATCATGGCCGCTGCGCGCAGGTCGTTGTTTTCTACTACCAGTGGCGTAACACTTACATTTTAGAGTCCCGCACACAATATTTTTGAGTTGGAGCCCATCCTATCTATTTTTTTAAGCAATGTACACTCTTGCCTACTATTTTATAATTTTTTAATGCCTTGAACTCTTTTTGGTTCACCTCTGCCTACCTGTAATTCGAGTTCTACAGGTGTTGATGTCATGCCACTGGACCTCAGCCTCAGGGCAAAGTACCCATTTCATTTTATAATACACAAATAAATATGTCGAATAATTTAATTGTTAAACATTGTAAAATACTTCTCATTTATCATATATTAAATTTTATTTAGGTGTAAATGAAAATATTTACCCAAAATAAGATTTCAGATTTGTAGTAGGTAAAGCTGGAGAAATGATTCGAGGACTCGACTAAGGCCCAATATTACTATCTTTAGTTAAAATTTTAACTGCCAGTTAAATAAACAATATTAATCGGAAATACCAGTGGGGTTCCGTGGCCGCGTATCTGGACTAGAATCTGGGGAACCGGGTTTGATCCCGACCGACGCCAAATATTTCAAAATTTATATAGCACAAATGAGACCCCTGTGGTGCACTCTCCACGTCTGTAATGAGTGCCCATGAGGTGACGCCTGGTAAACCCCCGCACGGTATAAATATGTCATCATCATTACCGAAATCTGTGTACAACGCAGAAATGGTTAATATGCCTAGATGATACATTTATTTTTTATATTTTTAATCGTATTATTGACAGCAATTATAAATTTGTCATTTGGTAGTTCATTTCGTTTCGGTTTTGTTAATTTAATTGGTAGTTAAAATTTTAACCAGAGATGGTAAGATTTGTCCTAAACCACTAAATATAGCATCACGATTTTTTAAATATATGATTTAATGTAAGAACAACCCACGTTAACATTTGGAAAAGAGTGGCTTAAAAACAACAAGAAATAGTTATAATTAATAGTTATTTACGATACAAATACGTAAAGCTAGACTAAATGAAAGGTTTGTCATAACAAAATATTCACCTGTTTTGCAAAATTTAATTTTAATCTCTAGCTGCTCGGCAACCCGTGACTAATGAAACCAATGAAACCTTGTTACTAAACAACCGTTTTACAAACTTAAAACTAACAACTAAACTTCAATTTTACGAGTTATCGTAGATAAAGAAATTGTTTACTTATAAAACTATCTAGTAAATATTACTAGTATGTAGTACTACAATACAATGTATGTAGTATAGAAAAAGTAGGTCACCTACCTTTGTACCAAATTGAAATTTCTGTTCTTCAATCCTGGATTCTCCCTGACAGATTTGCACAATTGGAAAAGTTCGAACCAAACAGTTTATGCTCTTCACTATAATTACAAATGTTTTGTTACGATTTAGGGGATATATTTTTAATATTTAAGCCGATTTTCAAGCATCAAAAATAAATCACAGCCGTTCGTTAACACATGGTAGACAAGGTTTGAACAAGCGTTACGTAAAGCAGCACGATATTAAAAATTATATTGTTTATGCTTGTCGTTGACTTTTAAGAGTATAAGGAAATGACATTTGCAGTAATTTGTTAAAATACATAAACACTTACTAAATATTTGTAATATATAAATATTATATTATTTTATTAACAAAAGAAAAGCTGAATGTAATTTAAACGTATTTACGACGTAAGATTGTCAAGTTTTACTAAATAAAATTATACTTTTTTATGGATAAAGCAATTTTTTGGTGGATTCAACATTTATCGTCCGGAGCTACTGTTTCTACTTTATTATGAGGTATATTTGATAATATACATATTGCTTCCCCCACAAATCACACAGTTAATATGTTGTGTGTTTATTAATAAAAAATCTGTTGTGGCCAACACAAGACCTCTCGCCATTTCCATATTAGGCTATATAAGTATTGAATTGCACTTCCCTTTCAAACCGTCGTTTTATAACAAAAAAATACAGAACTTTGCCCAAATATTGTTTTTGATTATATTTAACATGTCTTCTGCACACATATAATTCTAATTATATCTATTTTTCATTGTATGAGGAAGTTTCTAAATGTGAGAGATTCTTCCAATTCATTAACCAGATTGGCGGTTTTTCTGATGGATATATGCATTTTACCTATAATTTCAAATATTTAATTAATAAAACAATAAGAAAGATTAAATATACTTCCCAGAAAAATCTGTCAGAATGTCAGTAAAACTGTTGATTTTTGACACTGACATGTGTCATTTAAAAACTATGTTATAAACATTGGAATTTGTCAACTGGTTTCCTTAGTGCCTTGGCCTCTGCGATTAAATTACTCCATACATTATAGTGTCTTTATCTCTAAATCTATACAAGATATAATAAAATTTTTAAGTGTATTAGATGGACAATTTTATGTTTTTCAATATTTAATAACAAAAATTTCCAAAAAATTATATTTAGAAGAATTTTTCTCAGAAACTACTACTTCCGGTTGTTCAATTGTTACCAAAACCTTTTCAGCTCTTCCCAGGAATGTCAGATTGAGGAATCCATAGTTAAACAATTTTTAAGTCTTATGGTTTTTGAGGAATCGTGTCTACAACATCCAGACATACACACATCCACACACAGACATCATTTTAAAAATGTTATAATCGGATTCTAGGGACCATAAATCGTGCTTATTCACTGAAATCTAGATATGCGAATTTTAGCATGAATCCAATACCTCTCTTAGCGAGAGGTAAAAAGTATACATAGACACATATAGTAATGTTCAATTTATTGACGTACCTTCTATAAAACATCTTGAGGTCAGATTTGCATGTAGAAATCTAAACTTGGCAGTAGTTATCCTCATATTTGCTTAAATATTACGCTTTATTTTTTTGTCAGTACTGAATTTATTAAAATACCTTCTACAAAAGATTAACCAGTTGTTTTTTTTTTTTAATAATTTTACGCAAATCTGTTATATTTGCAAAATTTCACAACATGCCTGCAAAAGTAATACCAATGACAGTTAAAGAGTACTAAATGAAACGCACGTGTATTTGGCGACGGTGCTGCCACCAACGCTCATGTCAATTGTCAATATCTATTTATTTGAATGCAGTTTGAATGTAAGGAAACAATGTAATGTAAAATACTATTTTATTGCGAATAAAATTATGTACAAAACATAGAACAAACATACACTTATTTAACAATTAGACACTTATCGAGTATAAGTCTTGAATGTAGCTTACAAAAAGCACAATCGATCGATTATGAATACGATAGTTAATAAAAGTAGCCAGTATACTGTCAGGACATGGTGACACTGAGTTTGAATAAGGCATGTGTTACAGCGACAAGGAATCACAGTGCTTTACGATGATACCAAGATACGAAGAGACCGTAGCGACGACTGACTGGCTTAAGTTAAGACTAGATAGAAGCTTAGCCTGCGGAGTCTAGGCCAAATTGTGGATCATGAATACTAGGTTCAAGGCACTGATTACTTATTCACCTCTCGGTCAAATCAAAACCGTTGAACACATGGCGTTTAGATAACCAATCGTACAGTACAATCACAGCTCCTTAAAACTTATCAACATGTTAACAACAACGGCAACGAAACTCGCAAAAAAAATAAAACAGATTTAGCAATGTTATACAGCCCTCACTTTCTTCGCCAACAACAACTACTATTTTCTTTCGATAAATATAGGAACAAAATTATAAATATTTTAATATATTAAATTGCAAAATTTGTGCTATAGATGTATGTATCAAGAATTTGGCAGACAATTAATACTTTTCATGTTGCAATAAAAACATTTTTTAATAAATACAATTATAAAAAGGATAAAATATAGTTTTTTCAATTGTGATATGCATTATGATGACAATAAAATCAATCCTAAAATCAACTCAAAATATTTTATTCTTAAATTCAGAATAAAATATTTTACACAATCTCATTTAAGATTTTTTTATATCAGTTAATGATAATGAATAAAATTAATTTAAATAAAACCATGTTCATCATAACATTCAAATGGATTATGTACAAGGACATTTCATATATGAAATATAACATGAAACAAGATACTGGCGATAGCCCAAAAGTAGGTATACAAAGTTTGAACAAAAACAACCAGCTCAAAATGCAGATACGTTTTGATCAAACCTCATACTAACTCAAATTCTTATACCGGGTGGCTACTTGATATCTATTATATAGAAAATAAAATGTTTCTATTCTTATTTTACTATAGTTACCAATTGATTTTAGAGGAAAGTTAAATTAAAACCATTTGAAATTTTACTAAAAATTACAGCATATTTCAGAATGGAAAAAATTATGTTTTATTGCTTATTAAATCCGTCAATCAAAAAGTATTGAAGAATGACTTTAGACCGCGAGCAGACACGTGACTCGAGCGACCTTGACAGGCTTGGAATCAAGTGATTTGTGTGCACTTGCCACTTTGATAAGATTAATGTCAGTTTGACAAGAATAATGTTTTGACTTGTTTAGATTTTGAGTTGCTAAAAAGTTATTATTTTTAGTTTCTTGTGTTTTAAGTGCTTGAAAATTGTAAAATACTAACTCTTGCTAATTCAGGGGCAATGATGAAAATACTAAGTTGCAAGAAGCGGCAACACCGCAGTAAAAGTAGAACATACTTATTTGACGGCGAGTATGACACTCTAAAATATGTAAATAATGAATTTTATTTAGCGATTTTGTCGTAAAATAAAAGAAAATTCCAATTTATTTTAGTCTCGTACTGTGTAGTTTTTAAGTTTTGTATTTACAACTTTCATCTAAAATTAATAGGTAACTACAACAAAATAATAAAAAAAAAACATTGTACTCCCTACTTAGATTTTAAGTACACATCCGGTTATATAACAAAAAGATAGCAAATTTAAATTATTTGACTTTTTAGTCTATCCGCCAATAAAATGTAAATAATGTTATCACGGGTCGCCCCAAAATACTGAATTTCAAGGGCAGTAATTAGTGTCTCGCTTTTAATAATTTTGAAGGTCACTTCTATTCCACCTACTTTTGGATTCGCCCTGGAATACAGTCTCTAAACAGAAATCAGTCTGTATAAAACCTGTTTGACGATCAACGAAACTTGTATTCCTTTAGCTTCTCTTGCAAGAGAACGATAAAATGCTCCGCTCGGGTTACGAATGTCAGGAGCCAAGGTCAAAACAGCCCCGTCTCTTTCTTGATGTTGGTTTGCTTCCAGGTGGGTAGTTTCTGGAAGTCTAGCTTGGTCATTCCTAGCAGAGACATGAAGTCTTCGCCGGAAAGGTAGTCCTCTAGGTGCGTAGGGTCCACTCCTTCAGGGAGAGGTCTTTGGAGGAGTTGGACTAAGGGGTACGTGGATTGGGTTAAACGGGCTAGTTCGTTTTCTACTTTTAGGATTTCGCCCGGTTTTCGTCCATCCTGCAAAGATTATATCTGGTTTAAAATCACATATTATTTTTATGTCTTGGTACGATTGAGGATTTGCATTTTTATTTATTTTAAAGTCGCGTAGTTTAGCCGTTATAAATTCGCGGACCGCGAAAAGTTTTCTTCCCGGCGATATATTTAAGACGCGTAGATTGACCGGAAAATAAGATAAAGGGCTCTCAAGATCGCGTTCCATTTTCTACCTTTTGTCTTATGCCCATATTCATAAACACTCGTAAAGTTTCAAAACGTTTCGTTATAATTTTTGACAAATTGAATGAAACTTGACAAATAAAATTTCGATTTTTCTTTCAATGTCGACTGTTTTTATTGGATAAGAATTATAACGAACCGTTTAAAAATTTTACGAGTGTTTATGAATATGGGCATTAGACTTTTATGCAGGTGTTACAAATTTGTAAAAAGCAGGGCCCGAGAGTGCGACAGGACAATTGATTGTAATTCGTCAAAGTCTTCTGAACAGAAAAGAAACAGCCGGTTTCGAAAACGATCTCCAGGAGAACAAACTATTCCATCTTTTAAAACACCGTACCGTGAGTTCACCATACGAGTTGTTCAGGTTCTAGAAGTCTGTCTTAGTTTGTGAGTTTTATCCACTTGGCGTTCCTATGCCACTGGCGTTTAAACCCGGACGTTCCAAACATCAAGTCAGAGTGTTCATACATCGACTCAAGAGCGTTTTCTATTCTAGAGTCTACGAATCTTTGCCTAGGTCGAATATCTCGAAGTGCACCGCTTGTACCATTGACCATTCACGTATTCCACGATCCCTGTTTAAGAGCATCACCGTCGATCTGTCGATTTTTTTCAAAAACGCGTGCCAACGCGTCTTTCATCATTACCGCCGTTACACGCTAACTAACGCGACGACGCCTGATATTGATCACGCCAAAACTGTCCGGACACAATTTCTTATCAATCATCGAGCCATGAGCGTTACTCGACTCTGCGCCGCGACTTTCGATTACGTAAGCCGAGGCACTGAATGTCTAGAGTCTGCGAGTCTTTGTCTGGCTTGTACCATTGACCATCCACGTACACGAAGACATGCAGTGTCCTGCTTGGTAATTGACGTCGGAAAACGTCATGCACAGCGAACGTATTAAGATCTTCACTTCTATCGTACACCCGTCACTGTCACCGCCGTAGCGACGCCGAGCGTCGTTTTTTGAAAACCCGTAACAGGGCTGTTACAAGACTTTTTATAAGCTCCAAAGTACTAAATTTTAATAATATTGGGTGGAATTCAGTGGGTTGTATTAAGGTCTGTATTAAATCTTATATTAAGTATATGGCAACATTGTAATATTTTCCACATGTATCAATGAGATTCAATTGTGATTTAGAAATTTTACTACATGGCAAAGTAATACAGATATCCTTTAGTCAAATGAAGAAGTATTATTGTAAATGGAAGGTGTAAAAGGTACTCATTATTGCAAAATTAGGTTAGAAATATGTCAGATTTTATGTGTCAAATATTTCATACCTGAATATTAATGAATTTTAAAATATCTCAAGCCCCGTTTTGATCAGTTTTGACATTTGTCCTTTTTTCTTATTTCTGTTAATATTTTTTTATTTATTCGATCCTTTGGTCTCTCACATTTTTCTGACAGGTATTGCAAAGTTGCCAAAATATTTTTGACAAAGGACTGTTTTAGCTTAAAACACGCTAATACAACCCACTGAATCTCACCCAATGTTCTTTAAATAAATAGCCTCAAATTAGAAAAAAATCACGAAATATCCGCTAAATACTTTAAAATTAATTATTGAAGTTAAAAAAGTATGTGACGTCAAAGTTCATACAGCTTAACATGATTGTGATATACTGTCGACTACTTTTATTGATTTAGATAAATAACGTAGGTGATGGCAAACTGTTTTCTATTGGTTATGAATGACGTACTGTACGCAGTCTGACGTCACAGAGAGGTTGTTTCTCTTGACTATTTTTCGCGCCAATCTTTTTATTTAATTATTTATAAATAACAACTAATTATTATTATTATTATTATTTTAGTATTATTTTTAAACTATGAAATATTATTCACAAAATTTTATTTAAAATTCTTTTTAAAAAATGTGAAACGACTTTACTCAGTTTACTCTCAACCGCAGTAGTCGCAGTACTCAATTTAAACCATCAGACCATTACCAAAATTAACGTATCGATATTATATTATCTTATATTATTAAACAAAATGTTCAATTTATTTAAAAACGTTAAAATTTTAATATTCTTTGCAAATGACTACCTATTGTTAAACATCAATGACTATATTTAAAATAAATATATGTCTACGTCTCCAATATTCAAAATGTACTCACCCTAATATTTAGCTCAGCAATATCATCTCTGTCCGTCCACGTAGGGAACAAATTCGTAAACTCTAACGGCTCCAATCCTGCCCAAACTAAATGCGCCGGTACTGTCCTATCTTTGGGCCCCTGCCAATAATCCAAGGTCGTCTGCATTGCAGCTCGCCTTTCTGCTTGCCAGCGGTGTTGGCCCGAGCCCGTTTGATCCGAATACGGCCTATCGGAATCCGAATCGGAGTCTGAATCTGTTTCAGGCCACCAGCCTTGCCACAACCATAATTCGTGTCCGTTGTCGATCAGGAAGAGAGCTGGTTGACTTGCTCCATAAAGATCGCTTTGAATAAATGGGTACGGGGTTATTTCATTGCTATTGTGGGGACCTGCTACTTCATTTGAAGTAAAAACTCCGGATATACTGCTCAGATGGAACATTCTTGGAGTTGTATCAAAACTCTGGGGACTTTTTAATAAATTGAAATATAAATTACGATTTCCTCCATTCAAAGCAGTTGTAAATTCAGTAGATTCTATTCCTTCATCGACTTCACTTATAGTAACATCTCCTTCAATGTTGAATTCTACTGGTTTTGTTTCTTTGATCTTTTTGGCAACGGCCTTGGCAAGATTTCGGTGATTTTTTAATGATTTGCAGCCATTCCAAATGATTATAGATCCATTTGATGAGTTAATAAGCAAGAAACATGCTCGACTGCGTAATTGTCGCATGCTACAAGCGACTTCAATGAGGTGAACTTCGTTTTCTAGTTCTCCACGGCACATGTATAACCGATCGGAGGGTTTAGGGATGTCGGTGTTTTCGCGCCGGCCGATGTGAATAGTCATCAAACCTTTAAACAGGTTTAGGAAGGCGGGAGGTTCTGCACCTTGGGTTACGCGGACCTAGAAAGAAACAATACAATAAGACCTTGCTTAGTAGTGCCTCGATTAATGCTAAAAAGAAGCCAAATTAACGTTGATTCGTTACGGTCTGTGTCCACGATGCTACAAAGCGTTCCGAGTTCTCGATCAAATTTTTTAAAACATTGAACTTGTATGACTACAGATGTCAGGTTACTTTGTCATTTCTACCAAAAGTATTAAAACATAACCAAGAAATTATTCTGACAATAAATAAATAATTAATGTTAATACTAAGTCGTTACACCTGAAAATGGTAGTTAGAACTCATTAAAATAAACAACTTTTCTTAGTTATTTTTGATTTGGTGCCCCGGTTCATAGTTCTATCCAGAAAAGTCTTTTACATACTTCTGGAGTGGGATCACGTAACTATGAAAACGATATTGCGACTGTCGACAAGTGAAAATGTGATCACGTAAATAGTGAAAACCGAAAACGATATCGTTTTAGACTGAAAAAAATGTGAATTCTAGTCGACACTCTCAAAGCATGTAAAAACGATTGTCGTTTCTTACGTCTCTTTTTATTTCATACATTTGGTTATAGGTATATCCTTTTCTTATTTACTTGCCCTTAAGTAAAAGAATGTAGTGAGCAGTGAGTTGAATTTGACGTTTTGGAAAGAATGAAAGCAACGAAAGCAATGTCATTATAAATGATTTAGAAATAAAATAATATTTCAAATTTGAAAGGTATTTTTTATTTAGTACGGCGAAAATGAAATAATTGTGATAAAATACGATAATTATAAAATGAAAATTGATTACAAGAATGAATCTAAGAAAAAAATTCATGAATATTTTAATAAGCATGTTGTGAAGAAATTTCCCTGATTTACTATTAAAATTTAGTACTTGATTTAGTGAAAGAACTACCCAAAAGAAATATTTTCTGGCAGTATTGATATTCCAATAACTGTAAAAGTGTTGATTACAACAAAACATATTTTGATTGATTACAAGAATAAATGCAAGAAAGAAAATTTTATTAATATTTTAATAATATTATATTCTGCGAAGCATCAAATATAACGATTCTAGCTTGTGTTTTGTGATTAATATTTTGCAGTTTTTACATAAAATTTAAATTTATGAATTGATCATTTTCCGCAGCCCGTCGAAGGTTGTGCGCCGTTATTTAAATGTGGCCCATACTTTATTTACTTGAAATATAAAACTTAATAAAAACTACATTACTTTAAAATATCAATCTTGTATACTTGCAGTCTTAAAAGGTCTCTTGAAGTTTTAATTATTATACCTATACCTATTTAGAAATATTTTTGTTTACTTCATAAATTTTTCTTCTGGAATATCAAAAGAAATAAAATTGGTCGGTACATGGCATCTGTAACTAATTGATAATTTAACTTGTGTCCTTCTTCCTTTTTTGTTGTATTGCTATTATGAACGAAATAAAAACGAATGGTGAGAATAATACGTTCTGACAGATTAATTTTTTTAATGACATTCATATAAATTATCTGTCAAAACTATTATTTTACACAAAAACATTAGTCTATAAACGACAAACGATATCGTTTTCACAAAACGTAGTCACTTTACGGAAATAACCGAAGATGAAAACGTAGTGAGTGACTAATTTTACGTGATCGCTAAAGAAACGAATATCGTTTTCACTTCTCGATAATCGCAATATCGTTTTCACTTTTACGTGATCCCACTCCTGATATTAACCTGCATATTAAAAAAATAAATATTGATATCACTTTGATCTTTTGTTTTAATATCTGCTTTTGGTGAGTTGAAAATTTCGAACATTTCTGTATCTTTTAACAATGAAACAAAATTTTAACTAAATGTATTAGTGTTTAATATAATATACACCTGGAATTTTAAGGCTTCGTTATTTACAAAAAATCTGATCTGGCCAGGACATTACCTTCCGTGAATTCTATGTATTTTATATAATTCCTTTATCCATTGTAACGGATGTATACTATTTTCTACAAATTCCATATCGAAAGTTCCTTGGGAAAGAACATACACTACGTAATTGAATATGAAGGAAAATGTGTAATCAAATCGTAAAGACAGTAAAATATTCTTTCATACTTATTCAATAAAATAAAATGTGAAAAAATATTTAACTGCATTTTTTCAAGAAAAACTGTTAAGAACCAATTATAACCAAAATCTAATCCGCCCGTCTTATGGATGTAGAGAAGAGGAATGCGAAAGAATAATCATTTTTAGAATTGTAGTGTTGGAGTTATGATCGGAGAATTTTTTGTCATACACATACAGATCCTCGCAAAACTAGTAAAATCGTATTCCACGGATTCTAAAACGTGCTTGTTCATTAAAAATCACAGAATTTTTTGACCAAAGACAATCGGACCTATTCTGTAACTCAGTGGTTAATTTTTAGCAACTGGTTAAAAATTTTAACCAATCATTGATATATAACAAAAAATTGGATTTTTTAGATGTCAAACCAATATCTATTGGACAAAATTTTTAACCAGTTGCTAAAAATTAACTATTTTGTACCTTCCTTACGTAAAGATGATGGAAGGTAAAAAAAAATGGCTAACAGCGAGGATATTATCACCTACCTGTGGTCCGCGTTCATGATCGAGCTCCACGGTCAACAGCGCAGCTGCCCCCTTCTCATTCAACGGCGCATCTTTTCCCTGCCAGCAGAAATACGCGCACCGATCTCTTCCACTCGTCATATGCTTCGACGGCTTTCCACTCAACTCCCTTCCCGTAACTGTCAACATGTATTGCCACCGGATCACGTAGCTATCTCCGTTGTAGAACATCCCAATGGATTCCGTTGGTAGTTCTTCATATTCGTATTCCAGGATATGCCAGGCTTTTAGGCCCAGCGTTGAAATTTCAAAACATCGACTGGTTTCTTCGTCAAAGTAGTTGGTACCCCTTCCGAGATGACTTCCTTCGAGGACTATATCAGGGGGAGGAATAATAGAGTTTCGTAGGTTTTCTACGGGACATGGTTTTAGAGAAATGCTTCCATCTACAGTTTTTTCTTCCTTGTTTTTTACTTTGATGACTCGGGAGAAATCAGGCCAGTCCAGGAATTTTTCCCGGAAGAGAATTGTTTCTCCATGTTGGGTGATTTTGCACAAAAGTGCCCAATCGGGTCGGGAGTTGGCTTTTTTGTCAACTTTAGGCATTTCTCGAAAACCTAACAACTGCACGGCATTTATGGGACACACTGCACATTCTGTATAATTGTATCCTTCTTCCCACAGCTCTTTAGCTAATTTTGCTCCTTCTTTTCGCTGTTCTAAAGACACATTTCTTCCACTCCAAATATACATTTCAGTTCCGTAATCAAATACGAGTACTTTGGAAGAATCCAGCATTTCTATTTTTGGAAGCGCACCCCAATATGATTCTAGCGGTACGAGTTCATTGTTATCCAGTTCATAAACCATATTAGTATCAATCATTGCTGATTCATAGATCTCATCTTCGTCTGGATGTCCCGCTTCTGTTATCGTTTCATCGGGAGTTGAACCCAGTAATTTCCAGAAGGTTTCCAGTTGTGATAGACTGCATTTACTCTTTCCTTCATGGATGGTAATCACATCATTACATTTACACCCCAAATCTTTTTTCTGTTGGATATGCTGAGCGATTTCTGATCCTCGGGATTGTTCGATGATGTTTGAGAAAGTCCCGACGTAATTGTAGACTTGAGTAGGGGTTACGAGGACGTAGTTGTCCCCTTTGTTGATGCTTGAAGCGATGGGTTCGACTAAACGAGTTTGTACGTGTCTTCTGCCTTTAATGTGAAGAAGCATGAGATCTTTGTATGGCAGTAAGGCGGAACTGGAGTTGGTTGTGCTTTTCTTCAGAGAAATGGCTGTGAAGTCTTCCTTACTTGCAAGCCCGGCAAGTGCTTCTATAGCCATGGAAGAGTGCTTCGCCACTAGAAAAAAATAATAATTCATACATTTTAACTTCTTATACATCATGACTTAAATTTTTATCAATTTTCGTGGGTTTATTGGTTAAAAGAAACTTTTAGTATCACAATTATTCTGAAATAGCATTATAAAAATATTTTGAAAATGATGTTCAACAACCATTATTCAAATCAACATTATATAGAAAAATATGTAGTACACATACAACGACGATATAATGGATGCTTTTTACCGAGAATGAAGTTTAGCACATGAGCGAGAGAAGCGATCAAGGGTTGTTATCATGGTTGTTATTATTTTCTAATAAAAACAAGTTCACTGGTTTGAAATGGTTTGAATAATTTAATAGTTATTTATGCAACAAGAGTATAAAGTATAGTCTTATTTTACGAATAGGAAAGTTTGATCGAATGAGCCGCAGGCGAGTTCGTCAAATCCCATGAGTTAATAAGACACTTTTTACTCGAGTTACATACAATTTTTTTTACGTCTGCTATAAAAGTGTGAAAAAAATGCCGTAACGTTTTATTATTTCACGCGTTTGCGATAAAAAAGGGAAGTTTTTCACACTTTTATTGTGTTAAAAAAGTCATACTTTATAAATCCATTTTAATGAAAAAAGTGTACTTTTTTTAACAGACGTAAAAAAATTAAATTAACTATTATGTTTATTAATAAAGCTGTTAAAATGACTCAATTATTAATCGCCGATTAACACAAGTGCCATGAAAACTTGAACCAATAACTGCATTATATGAATAAAGCATTTTATGTTTCTTTAATTCTTCCCATAATTTTATTATTATTAAAAATAATAGATGAAATTATTATAAATGAAAAATTCAATATTAATTTTTATTTTATTATATATCATAATTAGTATTTACTTGAACCTTCCTATTTAATTTTTTTAAGAAAACCCACTGTTCGAAATTAAATAAAAACTAGTACAGCCCGATTCACAAAAAAGTTTAAGCTAATTCTCATTTTTGGATTAGTGAATTCTATTCTATTCCGGTATTTAAAATTTAATCTTCATATTATCAAAAAAGGTAGATACTAGGAATAGATTTAGACTATATTTTAAGAAATAAAATGTTAAAATTAGAGTAGAATTCGCTAATCCAAAAATAAAAATGAGGATTAGCTTAAACTTTTTTGTGAATCGCGCTGGTAAGGTTTAAAATCTTAAACCATAGTGTTTTTTCTAATAATCCTGGTTGTAATCATCCGAGGGTAATAATAGCCGTTATAGCAAGCAGTTGAATACTATACTTTATCTACGACTAATATATTACATACATTCAAGATTTATATAATTTAGTTTAATAGCCCCAAACTAGATAATTCACATGACGTATTTTTTCATTAAAATTAAGTTAACATTGCAATGTAATTTTTTGTATATTTATTTAATTATAAATATTCTGATTGGTGCATCAGAGGGAATAGTCGCAATTATTTTCTCCTTATTAATCCCTGCTGGATTTACATATGGCACTCTAGAGCCAAAATCAAATATTTAATATACATTATTTATTAGTCGTAGATAAGTAGATAAATAATGTTCTATAGAAATAAGATTATTTTCTTTTGATATCATATTGACAGTAATATTATATCTAAGGAAATACATAAATATAAAAATAAGGAAACAGATAATTTCATATACTGAAAATATGATACAAAACCACAAAACAGGAATGTGAATGTTATTTATATTTATTTATTGTTTATATAAAAGGTTATAATTTTATTTCTCATCATTTATTTCAACCTAAATGTTCATAATAATTCTATAAGTCGCAAGTCCGAACCAATATTTGATATTTGAGTACTTTTATTACAGATTTGGTAACCGACAAGTAGATTGGTAGAAAAAAATCAAAAAAGTACAAATTTAAAAATGCATGCATTCTGAAAATGATTAAATTTTATTGAATGATACTAAACAATAAAATAAAAACTCCACTTACATTTCTCTACATTGATCCTCCTCTTCTCTCTTTCAGCTACCCCGGTGATGACCTCCGTATACTCTTCCTTGATGTCCGTCCTTGCGGCAAGAGCCTTGATGGGGTTCCTAGCTGTACCAGCGTGCTTCCTCTGCACGCGGACAGTTCTTTTGGTGACCAACAGAGCACCGTTCTGTCTGGTTACGCTGTCCAGGTCATCTTCCGTAACCTCCAAGTGTTCTCCGGTGGATTTGGTTACACTTTCGAAGAATGTGGTGAAGGTTTCGTCGTCGGGACGAGGGACGATCACGCGACGGCCTTCTGTCTTCGGGAGAGAAGGTTCTGTGTCTAGAAAGAGGAAGACGCTTTTCTTATATTTATATTTCAATGCCATCTAGCTACATAATAGACCATTCCAAAATGACGTCACCTGCCCTCCACAGAAGTGATTTTAACCTAACTTTTGAATATTTTTAAAAATTATTTAATTATATTGATACAATTCATTCATAAAATTAAACCATAAATTTTTCCATGGCTCCATCATTGAGTAAATTATGTATGAAATTCATTTGTTCTGGATTGATCTATATTAATTTTTTGGTTAAGATACATTTAGATCCAATTTGGAGTCTACTATATTTTAATTTGAAGTGAAAAGTGAACTAGGTTCAAATTTTTTAAAGAAGTCCGATCAAGGCCATCTACGAACTGTATCTATGAATTAAGATTTTGTGCTGTCATATTTAGTAGTGTCTTTTACTTTGTTTTTAAAAGGGGAAAAGTTTTATTGGGGTTCTAGAGTTGACCTGTAAAATTCTTATCCAAGATGTTATGCTTGCTTTAACAATGAACGCTCATTACTGAATTGAGCAACTGGTAGTGCCAAAATGTAAATATGCCCAAGGTACAGTTGCTCAATTCAGTAATAAGCGTTCATTGTTAAAGCAAGCATAACATCTTGGATAAGAATTTTACAGGTCAACTATGGTTCTCTAAAACCCCAATAAAACTTTTCCCCTTTTAAATAGTTACAAGCAATTTTCAACTTTCATAGACATATAATGTACTTTGAGAAGAAACTATATTTGCGTGAAACGTAAAAATATTCACTGTAGCAAAGATTAGGATTAACACAGAGGATTTAAAAGTCATTTGTTCAAATGAAATCTGGACGAGGTATACCTCATAAAAACTATGTAAACGACACTACTAAGTTTGACAGCATAAAATCTTTATTCATAGATGCAATTCGTAGATGGCCTTGATCGGACTTCTTTTAAAAATTTTGCTATAGGTTCAATTTATTTTTAATTTGAAGTGAAAAATATACTAGGTTCAAATTTTTATCATTTCGTTGACTTTTGGAAAGTACCAAGTCCACTTTTTGAAAAAATTGATATAGTCAAATTCGGTTTCACAGTATTTTTTTGTACCATAAAAAAATCAAAGCTTTTCTTCTTGAATTCTCATTTTAGAAATAAAAATAAATTAAAAAACTGTGAATGGCACTTTTCTGTATCCTACATTTATTATCTTTTCTCCTCAAAATTGTATTTCACGATCAATTTTGACTTGACTTTTGAATTGAATCATATGTTTTTGTGTTCATAGCCTACTCTGAATAGATTTTTCTGAACACACTGGACTTTGCAAACTGTGTCTTTAGGCCATTACAGGTACTTCTTAAAACGATTTAAAACTAGCATAACCCAAATTCATTATCAAAGCTACATGAAATGCATAGAAAAGTACAAGAAAAATTCATTTGCATTTCAGTCTTATCTAAAATCCCGTTACTTTTCGTATAGTGCAATTTATATAATACAATCGTTAAAGTTTTGCAGCTGTTGCAGTGACTATTACGCTATTCAACAATAATTTTCATTTATTACTTGGATAAAAGCCCGTTAAATTTAATATAATGAATACTTAGTATACAAAACTGGGTTAAAAGATAATGAAATGTTGTTTCCGTAAATCATAAGTCCTAGATAAGATATTATGTTGCTTTCTATATTTTATATGTGTAACATTTGTTGGATATATGTTCTAATATTAACACCAAAACACCGTAACTTTTTCTTGGCATTACAATGTATGTCCAATTATAAATACGATATAAAGATATTATTTACCACTGTCATTTTCTTCGTCACCAACTCCAGGTGCAGATATACTTCGTTTGAATTTGATTTGGATGTTCTTTTCTGGCGACACAGGAGTAGAAATTGTTTTTGTTTCTCCTAAAAAAGACACATTAGCATAAAAAAGACTTGTAAGACGTATTTTAGGAATAAAAATTAATAAATGTATTCAATATTTGAAATGAATCTGTAAGATCTTATCTACTCCAATGAAGGTTACTGGATCAAACCCCTTATATCCACTTTAAGTGAAAAATGAGTTAAATTTAAATCAGGGCATCGAACCCGCCAAAAACTGGGTTCGGTTTAGGTTCAGGTTAATTTGTTTTTTGAAAGATGGGTTCGGGTGCGGTTCTGGTTCGAAATAATGTAAAATGAGAGCCGGAATTTACGCAAAACGTAACAAGAAACGAACACAATTTTCACAAAAAGTCAGCCCAGACAGCAACGCAAACGCCTAAGACGTCGATTATCGGATGTATTTACTTTTCGAACTAAAAATTAACCTGAACCGGAGATGAACCCCGAACCTGAATTTTAATACTCGGTTCGGTTTCGACTCAGATTCAATTAAAAATATATCTGAGGTTCGGTTCTCGGTTTGGGTTTCCTAAAATGTTACGGTTTGGTTCCGGTTTTGGTTCGGTTCAGGTTCGGATTCGATGCCCTGATTTAAATATATGGAAATATTTTTTTGACAATTCTTCACGGTTCTATATACATAGGCTGTGTCCGATGTTGCACTTTTATCACCCTAATGCCCTAAATCTAGTAATTATTTAGGAATTTAAGAATTATATTTTAGGGTTACTGTTAAAGAATAGTTTCTATTTTATGAAATATAATATTAACATTTAATATGAAGCATCAAATTAAATCAAATTGTATAATTCATTTTTGTTCTAAAGTATTGTCATGCAAACCAATGGATGTCATAAGTGTGCCATTCGGAGTTGTATTTATGTGAAGAAGACCTAAATCCTAAATTCTAAATGCCAAAATGCGACATCGGACACAGCTATAGTGATTAAAAAAAAAACTGATTCAGTTGGCAATAACAAAAAAATTACTTGAAATTGGTAACACTGATACAAAAATTGATTTCCTGTTGTTGACAGTGACATTTGAAAATTTAAATTTGTGTATATTTACAACTTTTTATTAAAATGGTTGTTGTTTCCCTTACCTATGTATTTTTATTTCTTACATTACCCATAAGCAGTGTTGTATAGTATTTGAAATATATGTATTTGAAATAAGTATTTGAATTAGATTAACTATTTTAAGTAATTATTTGAAATACTTCAAAATAAAGGTATTTTGTATTTTTGGTTTAAATACTTTTCACAAGTATTTTATATTTTAATACATTAAAATACTATTATTTGTATGAAATACAATTTTTCAATATTTGAAATACATTTTTTTATTTGAAATACATTTTTGTATTTAAAATACACAAGTATTTGAAATAGATTTATATATTTGAAATAGAATCCCTCAGTCATGTGTGGTCTGTTAGTAATATAACGGAATAATTCCCTAATTTTTTTCTTAAAAAAACAAATGCCTATGTTAATGTAGGAATTTCTTTTTAATATTATTAAAAATACGCGAATAAGTTGAATTCGAAAAACATTTTTACGATATCGTAATATATCTTATTTATTTAAATATATTTAAAAGTAAAAGTACTTGAAATATTTGAAAGTATTTGAAATATTAGTATATTTGAAATACTAAAAAAATAATCGTATTTTACCAAACATATGAAATACTTTTATTTAGTATTTTGTATTTTCTATTTGAAATACGTTTTTTCAAGTATTTTATACAACACTGCCCTTAAGCAATAATCTGAAGTATTTCAATCACTCAAAATCCTATTAGCTGTCAGGCCCCACGTCTGACATAACCTATTATTTATTGTCAAAATGATATGTCAAATAGTATTCCGCCCACGATTTAAAATATACTGGTTGTGCCACTCTGCACAAAACGAGGGTCCAAAGCGATACGTGTTTCTTCGTTTCTTCCGCTAGAGGCGCAACGTGAGAACGATCCAACTGACACCTGTCATTTGAATGTCATTTTGAAAATATTACATGTTATATCTTATAGAAAGGTAAATAAAATAGGTTTTGAAGTACATATTCGTATTATATATAATGTAATATGAATATTTTGTTGAAAGATATTGGAATTAATGCAAAATGAAAAGAAAATTTAAAAAAATGGCAATGTGCAATTAGTAGAGATGATCACGAATTAAGATTGAATGATGTTGTTTGTCGAAAACATTTTCAGGAAGAAGATATTATTACTGAATGGTAATCTGTAAAAATACTTAACAAAATACATATTACACTTTCTTTAAAAAAAAAAAATTATTAAATTATTTCACAATGTGAATATTAAATAATGATTTATTTCTTGTTTCATTAAATAAATATTACTAAAAAAATATTTTTTATATATAGCGCATCTAGCGGATTATTCAAGGAAACACGTATTAAGCGGTCCATCAAAAACAATGAAAAATATGACAAATGGCATAACCAGTATATTTTAAATCGTGATTCCGCCTTCACCTGGTGTGTAAACAGGAATAAAAAGATCCCCAGAAATGTACTGCCAATCGAATATTTTATTTTTGATCACTCTGTATTTATATACTGGCAAAATTCAATAAATATCAAAAAGTAGCTTCAGGTTTTTTTTTTAGTAAATATTTCATTAAAAATGCAGTCTCTCTTTTTCAATATTATTGTTTTTTTTTAATTAAAGATTTTGTTCTTTCTACAACGGTTTTTCTGTACCTTGTTTATAATTCGTGTTCTGTCAGTTATAAAATCAACTGTTATTACATTACATCCTACACTTCGTTGATAACGCTAGAACGGCAATAAGTCCATTTTTATTTATACATTCGTGGGTTTATAATAAAAAAGGCCGATGTGTTTGTTGCTATTTACTGATCAGGGCACAGTTAAAAAATCCCAACTCATTAAATAGTTGCAGCAAGAAATTTTTTTGCGAATTTGAAAATTTTACTAAAAGGGATTTAGGGTTTTGATTTGATCCTTGAGGAATCAATCGAAAATTTTGTAAACAATTATATTAATATTGTAATCAATGGTATAATTCTAAAACAAAGTTTTAGAAGTTTTCATTTAATCTTTTATTTAACCATTTCTTTACTCTTTCTATGAGAAACTATAATATTTTATAAATTGTCACATTCAATAATAGGTGAAATAAAGTTGTGATCAGGGATGGTAACAGAAACCGGAACCGAAACCATTAACCGAAAAATACCGGAAAAATATGAGAACCGAAACCGAAACCTGTACCGAAATTCGAAACAGATACAAAACCGGAACCGAAATCAAAACCCATTTTTATTTATCGGTTAACTGCATTATATACAGGTCTCATGTTAGTTGTTAAATATTGTAAATTTTTATTATTAAAATACTTTCAAAAAAGTATAAACATATTTTTTTTTTGTCGAAACGTATTTCAATTTTTAACGTAGTACCTCAATCGGGTGGTGCTCGAAATTCATTACATGTTATATTTACATAGGCATTTAACATGGGAAATTAGTATATTTTGAATATTTGCTTCCCATTAAAATTGATTGTTATAAAACTTTGTACACGTGTTTGTGGACACTTTTTGCATCATTATAATAATTAATTGTTCAATCAAAATTAATATTATTATTCTCCTAAATTACTTTTGCAAAACCGAAACCCTTTTAGTAAAACCGGTATACCAAAACCGATTGCTGTATAAAAACCGAAACCCAAATCAAAACCGAATTTTTATTTTCACGATGACCGAAACCGTAACCCAAAGCGTTTTTTTTTTATGGTTACCATCCCTGGTTGTGATAATACTAGTTTATTTATTTATACTTTACTTCACGAAAATTATGAAATTTAAAATTTAAAACAATGATTCAATATTGTTGAAATAACTAAAAATTGCAAAATAGCAAAAATATGTATCATACTTCACCATTGTTTTTAAACCACAAATGGTTTTTTGAATTAGTCACAAAAGATAAAAATAATCTTATAAAGGATATTATTTCCATATTCAAAATATCGAAATTTGATAACGCTATCTAGAAACAGCCATTTTGATTACAAATTTTATCGGACATAAAAATTTTAACTGTATTTTTTTTTTTTTTTACAAAAATCGGTAAATAATTCGTGCTTATTGTTCATAGAAAAATAATTTTAAATTCTCCTCACCTTCTTTTCCTTTGAACCTAGCAGCTTTGGGGGTCCTCTTCTTCTTATCCTGAGCTGCTACTGTGAGCGGGGACACCGGAAGCTCCTTGGCTTCCTGGTGCATCCGTCCAGCTACGGAGAAGTTGACGGCATCGCTCACTTCGACTCTCTTCTTCCATTGTTGCGACGAAGCGTCGAGTTTTTCTTTGCGGGCTGCTAGGATCGATGATTTGGTTTCCGATTCGACGGTTAGTGACTCCTGGGGAACCGCAGAAGATGTTAGCCACCAGCGAAGAGTTAAAAAGATGAGGAATAATGCGATGAATAATTCCACAATAGGGAACATGATAACAATGAAAATTAAGTAGAAATCACTATTGTTTTACTGATTCATAATTTTGAAATAAAACAAATGTTTTAAATGTCAGATTTGACACAATAAACAAACTGAAACAAAACACTTAATTCGAGTAAGTTGTAATAAATGCACTGTAAATAATAAACCGCAGTATAAAATTTAATCTAATGCGCTCAACTCAAGAGGTAAAACTCTACTGAGTTGGCATACAAACAGAACATTCGCTATCTCTGTCTAGTAGTCACGGTAGGAGACAAGTGCAACAAAGACACAAAACACTTGGATGAGACCTCCTCGAAGTTATTTTGTACATGTGTGTGTTTTTATTGGAGTGCAAATAGTACCGAACTAGAAATATTTTCTGTATCAGCTGATTAATTGATGAATTGACATACTTGGGTTTAGTAAACGTAGATATGATAATATGAATGATATGGTGTGATTCATATTTGTAGATAATTTAATAGCATGATATTTTGTTGTACAAAATTATATTATAAAAATTTTGGCTTGTAAATGTGTTTATTTTAAAATATATATTTCAAAAACTTTTGTCTGCATTCGGTATTATTTGATACAAAAATTATTCCTAAATAAATAAATATATCATCACGGCATATTACCCATTTCTGGGTGTCCCAGTATCTACAACACATGTAGACATAGGTAATGATGACGATATATTTTACCGCGTGGGCGTTTACCAGGCGTCACCTCGCGGGCACTCATAGCTGGTGTGGAGAGTGTACCACAGGGGTCACTTTTGTGCCATTTAAAATTGGAAATATTTGGTGTCTGTCGGGATCGAACCCGGTTCCCCTAGGTTCGCGACCAGACACTCAGGCACGCAGCCACGGGACCAATTATTCCTGCGGGACTTTCTTTTTTAAGTCCCTAAAAATCACCACAAAATAGTTATTTAACTAGGCACTAAAATACCAGATTTACAGCAGATGCTGTCGATTTTAGAATTAATATTAATTTAGTGATTATTTTTAATACCAATTTTGAAGGTTATCGTCACTGCTATGCGTTTGTTGTACGATTGCTGTGCGTGTGTTGAATAGTTGCTATGCAAATAACAACAGGCAGTAAAAGTGATGTTTTACAGACTGTAAGCTGTCAAAAAATCGCACTTTTAATGTCAATCGGCAAAAAAGTACTTTTTGGGGATTCGAGAACCCTCCTAAATTTGGATAATGCGCCTTAATCTAGTACTTGGTAATAAAAATAAGATTTTATCCTACAAAAAGTAGAGTGTTTTATATTTAGGGGTTTTAATAAAAAAAAAAATTGATCTTGACGCTCTTCTTGTAGCGTCGCCCTTGAAAAAAATAACGTAGAAAATATTTTTAAAATATCTCTCACCAATAGGTTTTAGGGAAAAATGGTACCTAATTATTAATTTTGGAGAGGATAAAATCCTCACTAACTGACAGTTAAATTTTAACCAGAGATTGTAAAACTGGCCTTTAAGGACATAGTTCTAGTCTTATAACCAAATTTGGTTTGCTGTACCAGAGAAGAAAATGGAAATGCAGAATATTTTAAATACTTTAAAAAGTAACCATAATATTAAATTATATACATATTTGTAATGTAAACAAGTAACAAAATTTAGTTTCATATTTAAATAAATACTGGAAAATACACAAGGAATGAATCTCTCCCACTATGCATTTGCCACATTGTACAGACTTAAATAAACGCAAACGCAACAGACTGAAGTTTATCAGTTTCTCAGTATTTTAAAGGCTTCATACACATACACCCAATAATTATTTCGAACATTAGAACACGTTCTACTACATTAATCCAGTAACGTAATATGCATATGATAGCACGGAATACTTATTAAACTTTACCGTAAATATGTATGAACTTGAACTTAGACAACTAGCAAACTATGGATATAAAAGTTTAAAGTTATAGAAAAACTATTACTCGATGGCTCATTACATTGGAATGTATCATTGAAAATGTTTAGATAAAATACGCATCTTTGAATAATAATATATTTCTCATGTGTCATTTCTTCATAAAATTACAACTTGTATTTCTACATTTTTGGATCAAAAATAGTTTATCTAGAAATGTTATATATTTAAACACATGTAGGTGTAGTTCATATCGCTATGTCGTGTCAAATGAAATATTTCAAAATAAATAATTCGTGCAATTAACGTTTTCCTTTTCATAAAATGAAATTATAATTACACTTTCTTACCAACTGCTAATTAACAGTAACTAATTTTACGGTAGCATATCTTCTAATTAATTGCCACATAAAAATCGCATATTTTGTCTTGTTCACAATAATGTAAATTCATTTTGAAATGCGTTTCTAATTATTTTATAAATATATACAATAAATCATTGTCTAAGAGTGTAACATCATTAGGCATGAATTTGAATTTAAAATCAAAATAATTGTAAAATATGTGTAAATGAGTCAGTCAGCATTTAGTCTACAGTTTTATTAAGCAAATGTTTAGAAATAAATAGAAAATATTTAATTGTAACATTAAATGGAAAGTTATATACGCAGTCGTATGAAAAAAATGTTTATCACTAGTAAATAATTGAAATTATTTTATGTCTATATAGCGTTTCTTTTAATAATGTTGCAGTGCTGAGAGTATAAAAATTAAACAGCAGAATGGTTTTTGGCAGCTGAAGAAATTTAGCATTTTCATTCAATAAATACACAATGGGCTACTTGCGTACCTTTTTTTATTTAATATTTTTGAAGAGAATGAAATAACTTGCTACCCATATTTTTCCTTTTGACAAAATTTTCATTAATTAGCAAGAAAAAAAATAATGAAATATGATTATTTGAATTACCGCCATGAATGACGTAGAATTACGCCGCACCAATGAATGGCCGTAAAGCAATAGCGTGGCACCGCCCCATAGCAACAGCATGTTTGTGCGGGTAATATAGATCCCCTGTTTGGCGTTTGAACAATAGTTTGGTTGGAGCTGTAGTTATTCTATATCACCACTGCTGCTATGTACAGCAATATGGCCAGTTCCTTAATTATTAAGAAGTTTCTTCTTTCTATGTACAGTGGAGCAAATAAAGTAATTTTATATTAATTTAAGTGATTAGCATTTGCGGAAATAATTTGAAGATCATACATATATTACTATATTTGAAAGGTAGGTAGGTATATGAACTTAACAATCATTACCGACGTAAAAACATGTATCCGTATCCGTATCTTAAATGTAATTAATTGTAATAATAGAAACATTGTCTACAGAATACCAAATTTATACGTTAATTTTACGTAGCATCCGTTCTAGGTTGCGATACTAAAAGTTAAGCAATAAGTTCAGGATATATTGTAAAATAATCAGAGTTAAATTCCAGATATCCTATTGGTACAGCAAAAAATATCGTGAAGCATTAATTAAAGATGATGAAACGAATGACTATTTATAGATTTTTTACAAGATTAGAAAGGTTGCAAACAATAAACAAAGAGATACTTTGTTAAAGGCAAGTACCATTTTAGTGTTAGTGGTTATTTTTATTCAACATATTAAATATAAAATCTGTGGATTAATGCAAGAACAATAGAGATCAATTTTTGATCAAAATTAAATATATTTTTACATATGTATGCAAGAACAACCAATGTTGGAATAATGGCTTTTCTAAACGGTACTCGTAGTAGAAAAATAGTAATTTACGTAACTAGACTTTATGGGTGAGCAAGCATAATAAATAAAAAATAGTAGGCATATTTTTTTTATTGCAAGGAAATTATTTTTTTGTATTAATACTATGAAAAATATTGTATAAACTTTCATTTAAAATACTTTTTAAAGAAAGTGACACAGACTCATTGAGAAATATTTAAATAATATTTACAATAATTCTCACTTTTCTATAAGATGCAATGTGATGTCTATACTACAAACAAACAAATAAATAAATTTAATAAATATATATACTTGGTTTCAAAATAATACTTTATTTAAAAAATATTGTACAATGTACATTTCGAGGTATTACCTCATCATCAGGTAGAAAAATAAATGATATAAATATAAACAAATAACAAAATCGTGAAACAAATTATCAGTTAATAAATTAAAACAATTATATTGCATTCAAAATAAAATAAATAAAAACTACAAAAAAATATTATTTGTTGGTAATTTGAGTTTAAAAATTGGAAAAATATTAAAAATAAATAATATTTATCCAGCATATTATGTAAAAAATAATTTGAAATCTATTTTTGTTAATAATAAAATTGAAAATTTTGACAAATTAGAAAAATCTGGGGTTTACGAAATTTCTTGTAACAATTGTAATTATAAATATATAGGTCAAACAGGGCGAAATTTCAAGTTAAGATTTAATGAACATTTAAGACAATTTAAATACGATAAAATTGAAAATTCAAATTTGGCAAAACATTTATTAAACAATGAACATTTTTGTACAATTCAAAATTTAAAAATACTCCATATTGAAAACAAAAGTAAAAAACTAAATTGGTTAGGAACTTTCGAAATAAAAAATTCTTTACACAAAAAAGAAAATCTAATGAATGAAATTTTGGATTTAAACAACTCTCCACTATTAGATCCTAATATTTTTTCAAAATTTTAGTAATTTTTTATTAATAAATTTTCAATTTTGTTATCTTTATTAATTTGTAATTTGTTTCACGATTTTGTTATTTGTTTATATTTATATCATTTATTTTTCTACCTGATGATGAGGTAATACCTCGAAATGTACATTGTACAATATTTTTTAAATAAAATATTATTTTGAAACCAGGTATATATATTTATTAAATATAAAAATGTTTCAAATGTATCCTACAAAAAATAGTATAAATAAATAAATATATAAATATATCGCCACGGATTATTAAACATTGCTGGGTGTGCCAATCGGTAATGACAATACGAGTATATCTGTCTGTACTATAGAAGGCACACAACAGGCATTATCTCTCAGGTTTTCAAAGTTGTTGTGGAGAGAGTAACTTTTTTCATTTGATTCCGATCGGATTCAAACCTAGACTGCAAGAATCATAACTTGTTGCGTTATTCATCTAGCCACGCGATCTCATCAAAAATGATATTGAAGCAAAGTTTATTACAATCATATAGTCATATATTGTATATTATGGGGCCCCGTGGCCGCATGCCTAAATGTCTGGTCGCGAACCTGGGGGAACCGGGTTCGATCCCGACAGACGCCAAATATTTCCAATTTTAAATGGCACAAAAGTGACTCCTGTGGTGCACTCTCCACACCAGCTATGAGTGCCCGTGAGGTGACGCATGGTAAGCGCCCACACGGTAAAATATATCGTCATCATTACCGATGTCTACATGTGTTGTAGATACTGGCACACCCAGAAATGGGTAATATGCCATGATGATATATTTATATATTTATTTATATATTGTACAAGACGATTGAAAATTATCAATAATACGAAAGTGTTGCCTAGAAACACCACGGGTCCGAAGGTCGAGTGGTATTTCCAAAAGGTAACTCGTTGAGTATGTTGAGAATTATCTATTGTCGAGTTGAGTACAGGTAGACTATATTATGAATTAAAATAAATTAAAAAGTAAATAGTAAATTTCGCGTAAGCCTGTAAACGTCGAATTGTACGCCAATAACCTATCTTTTTAAATTTTGCTTTTGTTACGTAATATTGTAAAATTATATTCAAATGATCGTATTTCTAAATAAAGTCGCAGTAGCAACAACTTAGTTTCTGGACTTGCGATTAAATAACTAAATGTTTATTTATCATATTTTTTTATTTCAATAGGTATGGCTTTTCTGTCAAAAAATTATTCATTTCGGTGCACTCGGAACTGTCAGTGTTAATTCAGATGTCTACTTAAAGCACAAAAAGCATAATTTTTTTCTTAAAAGTCAAACTACTGATTCATTTATGTAGTAGATACTCTTTGAAAAAAAGATCATTCTGTATACGCTCCGTAAATAAAAATCTGTTGTGACCAGCACAAGACCTCTCGCCATTTCCATTTTATGTTATAAAAGTATTGTATTGCACTTCGCTATCGAACCGTCGTTTTATAACAAAAAAATTACAGAACTTTACCCAAATACTGTTTTTTGTTGTATTTAACATGTCTTCTGCACACATTCAATTCTAATTATATCTATTTTTCACTGTATGAGGAAGTTTCTAAATGTCAGAGATTCTTCCAATTCATTAACAAGATTGGCGGTATTTCTAATGTATATATGCATGTTAGCTATAATTTTAAATATTTAATTAATAAAACAATAAGAAAGATTAAATGTACTTCCCAGAAAAAGCTTTCAGAATGTAACTAAAACTTTTGATTTTTGACAATGACATTTGTCATTTACAAATTATGTTATAAACATTTGAATTTGTCAACTGATTTCCTTAGTGTATTTTAGCCTACTCGACTTAATACATCCCGATATTCTATATATTATAGCGTCTTTATCTCTAAATTTATGGAAGATATAATAAAAATTTTAAATGTATCAGATGTAGAATTTTGTGTTTTTCAATATTAGTAATAAAAAAAAATTCAAAAAATAATTTTTAGAAGAATTTTTTTTAGAAACTACTACTTCCGGTTGTCCAATTGTTACCAAAACCTTTTCAGCTCTTCCCATGAATGTCAGATTGAGGAATTCATAGTTAAACTAGTCTTATGTCATAGTTTTTGAGTAATCGTCCCTCCAACATCCACACATATATACATACATAAAACACACCAAAGTGGTCGTTCATCATAATAACCGCTGTAATATGTGGTAACTAAGAAAAATCACGCATTCTTATTGGTTTATAATGTAATGAATGATATGTCATTGGAAATCAAGGCTTAATAAATTTTATTTTTTGTATATAATGCACAATACCAAAAAACTTTACCTCTTCAAAAATTATATTTAATGTGAAAGACAATGACACATATTCCTAATTTTAGAAACAAATTTCATTTCGACCTCTCAATGCTAAACAAACTCCGTTTTCGTAATAAATAACTGGTTTCAGACTTTTACAACGAAGGTAAATAAATACTGAGTCATCAAGTTTCAAGTTAACTCTTTACTTGGTAGATTTAATATAGTTAATTTCATTCCTTATGCGTTTGTAGGGCAAACAGCTGTTCGCTTAATCAACTATTTAACACACTTTACTATAAACAACAATCTTTAATTACTAATTAAATTAATCCAAATCTATCACACATGGCAATTTGTTTTGACTTATTCAGCAAGTTGCTGGTGACACGTACTACATATGTGTACTGTGGGTTACATACAAATAGGTGTACATATGGAACGCAACGAAGAGTAAAATGTTTTCTATTACAGATATGTTGATGGATATGGTTTCTAGAGATAATTTTGAAGAGCTTAAAAATGTTTTTATAAAACATTTGTTGCTTTTTTATATCTAACAAAGTAAATATTTGTTTGACTGAGATTATATTGATAAACAAAGAACAAAGTAGTCACCTTATGCGGATTAATTAAGATAAAAAGTAGTGAGATAAAAACTAATAACAAATTGTTTTGCGTAATAATTTTCCAAGAATAACTACAAATATTTTTTTAAGCTGTATAGATTCTGTCTGCAATTTTTTGTCAACAATAATTAAGTTTCCTGATAAAACTACTAAATATAGAATTTAATTTGCAATGTTTGTAAACTAATTTGTCATTTTGGCAGAAGTGATATCATTTTATTAATAATTAAATATTGCGACATACACATGAAATAAATTCTATAATTCTGAGAATAAAGTGCTCTTTATCTAGCATTTTTTTGAAATACTTGTATTAGGGGAGACCGCGGATTGTTACAATTTTTGCATTTGACTTTTTTGAGAGGCAGGGTTTACAGTTTTCCTATTTATCATTAGCCCATCCTTTCGTGTGTAACCTTGCTCTGTTTTCTTGCAGTTTTAAGGGGTTATAATAAATATTTTTTACCTGAGCAAACTTTTGTGACAATCTGCCCCTACTCCGGGTTTGTTGTCACAGACGTTGGGGTTAGTTGTAACGGGTTATTTTTATTTAACAGACTAAAGCTAAAAATTAAGGTTGATAAAGTAAAACAATGATAAGATGCCAGTAATTTAAATTTAACACACATCTTAAAATTGAATTTAAGTGAATATTTAAATGTCAATAATACATTAGTCACTTTCTTCCGCACTTTCATAATTTTGACAAGTATAAAAGTTATTCAGTACATGATTTGTGAGCCCAGTTATACACAATGAATCCATTTTTTCACGGGTCTCAACCATCCTCGGGGTTTTTGTGACAACCAACCCCGAACAGACATTTCAGACAAATCGCAATTTGGCGGAAATACCATATAACCGAAGAAAGTATTAATGTATTCCTGTGGAAAATTCAATAATCTTCATAAGACGTAAAATCCGAAAAAATGGCATTTAATGATATTTTTTGAAGAAAAACCATTATGAGCTTCAGGTAAAGTGCCATTTCCGGTTATCCGATTTACACCAAAATCAAATGGCTTCTTTTCATAGTAGAATAGGATAGAAATACAAGGTTTCAGAATTTTCTGAATGACAGTATTTGAGTTAGAGCGAAAACAAAATCCCTACACATACACACATCATCGTGAAAATGTTAAAATTGGATTCTAGGGACCTTAAAACGTGGTCATTTACTAAAATCTCGATATGTGATTTTTATCACGATCCCTATACCTCCCTTACCAAGAGTAGCGGGAGGTAAAAATGTTTTAATTTGAATTTGACAGTTCATTTTTCTCTCTCTCTGGGCTTTCTAATATATTAATTACTTCACAAATAAAAACATAGGTAGTTACATACAGTTTAACATATCGATACCAAAAAGACAAACTAAAATACTAACCTCCAAACTATTGTTGAAACGTTAAACAGGAGATCTACATTACCCATACAAACAAACGCTATGGCTTTACGACCATTGATTGGTGCGGAGTAATTCTACGTCATACAATGGCGGTAATTTAAATAATCAAATTTCATTATTTTTTTCTGGCTAATTAATAAAAATTTTGTCAAAAGAAAAAATATGGGTAGCAAGTTTTTATCTGCTCTTTAAAAATATTAAATAAAAAAGGTCCGCAAGTAGCCCATTGAATGAAGTTGGCCATGTTCAACCATCTTACAAGAAAAAAATCTGCTCATACTCACATTATAGAGATTCTTGCTGACGATCTCCAACAATTCATCATTAGCCGTATTCAATTTCGGTATCCTCTTCCTCCAGTCATTATTCCCCGCGTGTTGGAGCTCCGCGAGGCGGTCAGCTATGGTACTGCCCCCTGGCATGTCTCCAGTGGCGGAGGCGGGCCGCAACGGGAGCGTCAGTGAGCGTCGAACCCCTCCACGCACGAACTGCACTGCACTCGCATCGCCGGACGAGGAAAGTCTGGAGGGAGAAACGGTGGAAGGGATGACAGAGTGGGGGTGGGGTGGTTTGGCGAGGGGGATTAAAGGGTGGGGGGAGCGAGGGATGGAGGACTGCGATTTGCTTTTGACTAGTTGTCCGTTCCTGAAAGAAGAAAAATAAATTAATATAAAATAAAATTATACGTTATAGTAAAAATGGATAGGCATAAGACGCACGTCATTAACTTGAAATATAATCTAAGGAAATATAATTTGTAGAAATTATTGGGTATTATTTATTTATAAGAAAAAGAAGAAAAAAGTACTAGTATTAAGAAACATATATGTACAGGGTGTTAAAAAATAAGTGTCACAAATTATGAGGGCATATAGTACTGATCAAACTGAATAAAAAAGCTTAATCAACATTGGTCCGATCCTCAAATGTTTTTGAGAAAGAAGCCATTTTGTATTAGAATCGAAGGAAAACAGACAAAGATAGTGACTGAACAAAATTTTATCTATGTCAGTAAATAGACCATAAAAAAACAATAAACTTTATATGAAATATTTTTTTGAGTTTCTGATAGTTACGAAGTTATTTGAAAACTAAATATTGGCCAAGATCGTCACAACACTTGTCTTAGTACAATTATTCGAATTTTTTTTGAAAAACAAAAACTCATCTAAGTTGACCTTTGAAAGGTAAACAAAAAAGTCTCATTTAATCAAAATCCTAACTTTTACAGTTTTCGAGATGGCAGAGGTAAACCCCAAAAAAACTTATTTTTCACTGCCTTATATCTCGGAAACTATTGAAGATCGGTCCCATGTTGATTAAGCTTTTTTTTTACTCATTTTGGTCAGTACTATATGCCCTTATAATTTGACACTTATTTTTTAACACCCTGTATAAAAATACAAATCGAAATTTTGACAGCAATGTAATATAATCTATTTGACATTTCATTTCGATGCAATATTGTCAGTTTAACCCAAGTTTAATTAAAGTTACGTTGGTGCAACCGGCCAATAGAACAATATTGTACTTTGAAATGTGTATTATAATGAGAAATTATTGCAAATTATAAATGATTATAGAGGAACTATCGTACACTCAATCTTGTTTGTGTTGCAATAGTATCTATTCTATTATACTTATTAATTATATAAATACAATTGTTATTGTTCATAATAAGTATGTGCAGAACCATAAACGAGTACTTATGTACGATAACAAACCTAGTTTTAACATTTTTATCGTATTTTCTTACATAGTTAGAAACATAAATCAATAGAAAAAACTAATAAGTACAATAAATAAGTTGTTAATATTTATTGCTTCAGGTATAAATAAATAATGACTTTGAAATTGCTTTCAATATCGCAAAATCAAAATCTTAATTTCTATTATCTATTAATGTAACATAACCTTCGGATCAAGGAGTCTATTGCATTTTTTTCTTATACAGATTAATGTCAAAGATTCACTACGCGTATTTGCTTTTATGGTATACACAAGTCAAGTATGATGCTATTTGCAATTGAATTTTCTGTAGTGGTTTACACAACGTGTACAAACATTCATTGATTTTATGATTTTCTACGATTTTAATTGTTTGAACATATTGTCAATTACGAGAAACTTATAAAGACGTTTGACACTCTGTAATGGATAATGAACAGAAATGATATACAAGATGATTTATAATAGGAATGACGATGGGTACCCGAGTACTCGGAACCTAACCGATAATAATGTACCCGGGTATAAAATTTCTTACCCGATTACCGATACCCTTTAATTACCCGAACAGTTTTCAGCTGCCGGAAAGATTGTATCTAAAAGAAGAGCTTTTTATTACCGTACCATAGGTAAATAATATAATTTATGCACGGACGTATCATAATTTGACAATTATACACGGTTTACTTTGGCATAAACGTCATTTTATAGTCCACGGGTCTCATTATAGCCCGCCGGGCTTTAATGAAGCGTCAAACCAAATTATAACCTACAATATAAACAATTTAAACAGGCAACATGAAAAGTTTTTATTATAAATCGAAAATATTTATATTCTTTAATGAAAAATGAAAATTAATTTTGTGATATTTATATGGAAAGCACGGATATACACAAAATGAAATTCAAATGACATAACTAATAAACAAACAATAAACTTTTTCTCCGCTTTCATAGCAACACTAGGTACTGGGTGTACGAGGACAAATTCTTTTCGATACAATTTTTCTAACGCTCATAATTTGAAAATTTTCGTCCGTGCATAAAGTTTTGTATGTACCACGAGCGTAACTTGCTTTTATGGCCTTTGACGTGTTCTTATCCCTCGGCTTACGCCTCGGGCTGAAAATCCCGCCGCAGGCCATAAAAGCCTCCTTACGCTGTTAATACATAAATAACTATGTATTATGTTAAGTTTTTTATAGAGATACATTATATTATTTATTTGTATTACTTTTTATTTAATAAATATATGTAAACAATAATGAATGAATTTTATTATTATCAGGTAATAGGTTATTCCACGACATTTTTTTAAATTTTTTTTCTTGAAATACATAAAAATATAAGACCACATGTGAAAGTCCGAGTTAAAAATTCCTCCAAATAAGCGAGATTTTAAGGTCCGAATTTTAAATCTGCTTTGTGACGTAGGTAATGTGGATATACAAGAAGTAAACAAACAGTGGTTCAGAAACCACGAAAAATTGTTAAACAAATTACAAAATAATGTATATTTAAATTGTAATACTATAATTCATTATTAGAGACATAAAATAAATTATTTTACTTAATTTATTTCACTTTATTTCTCATTTTATAAAAATAAAGAAATTAGAACGTCACTCGAACTGCAACCGAACAAATCCGACACACCCGAAGATGTATATTCTTAGTTAAGGCGGGGCTTCTCAAAATCGGATGTCATACTTGGATCCTATTTGCTCAAACACTCGTACACATGTCCTGCATCATCAAATGCAAAACTCCCCGTGTCTTCTAGAAGGAATAATTTATAATAAAAGAAATATGGTTTTCCTTATCCTTTAACTATTATTATTCTTATTTTCAATAAACTTTTACTATTTTTGATTACTGTGGAATAGCCTATTAACGGGTAAATGGTACTATCCGGCTAGTTGTTTCGGGTACTCGGGTACCAAAATTATCGGAATTCGTCATTCCTAATTTATAATGAATGTGCCAAAATTGAACCATATATTGTGGGAGTTATTTTTAGTAAAAAATGTTATATGAAGGTATGTCCGGAAACTTTCGTTACAGAGTTACTTAACAGCTCTTTGAAAGTGCACTTCATCAGGCACATTTTTATTAATAACTCTGATATTAGTTGCACTAAAATTTTGAAACTTGATGGCTGATGCTCAATTTTTTTTAAAATATTTAATACTTAGTCTAATAGGTTTTGTTATTTTAACCGTTTACTTTCGTTCAGGCATCGAAAGAAGTAAATTATCGATGATTTTGAAATAATTTTTATCAACGCTTTCCTACAAATTCATCAACCATTCTGACCCGACTGGGAATTGAAAATTTTTATTCATCTTGGAATTTTCCTTCAATCAAGTATTGAACAATTTTTGCTCCGATGAGCGGTTCGCGAGTTATTAACAACTTAAACTTATATGAAAATTCTCTAAAATTTGAAACATCTACAAAACGGTTCAGATCTTTTGAAATTATTTACTAGTTTATTTTAATTTCTTCTATCATCGCTCTATTTCATATAAATTACAAGTAGAAATCACCATATCATATAGAATGCCTCGCTAACTATAGCACTGTAACAAGATATCTAGTAGCCTGCGCCTGCTATCAGCAGGCCATTAATTTGCTGAGCAAGTGCACCATTTAGCAGTCAGCCACGCAGTCAGTTGTTTAGCCACTCCTAGGGAAAACACGTACAGACCTAGTTGGCTGTGAAAATCAGCGGAATCAGGTTAGGTAAATGTTTGTCTAGATGATGAAAAAAGAAAATAATGTGACAGCTTTATAGCAGTTGAGATAATGACAGGTTTGGATGTTTGTTTTGCTGAAATTGTTTACAAACTCGAATTACTAGTGCGGAAAATGGAAAAATATTAATTTTAATATTTAATGGGGTCTAGTGGTAGCGACAAAGATTAATGATTATTAACGGTTAGGTATAGAATGCACACGTTAAGTCGAGACTGATGAGAGATGCCAAAATTGCCTGTATTAGCAAACCAGAAAATATTGAGTTTAATAAGCACGTGCTTACTACATTCCATATATTCTGGTTTGTTAATAGACGTAATTTTGACATATGTCATTAGTCTCAACGTACGCTTACCATAACTACCCGTTATTGATCATTAATTTTTGTATGTGTCTCGGGTCTGGTCGCGAATCTGGGGAAACGAGTTCGATCCCGACCGACGCCAAAAGAAATATATCAAATTTTAATGCCCGGTTTTTTAGTCACGGCTTAAACCAGAAATTTGGTTCAAGTTCAGGTTCAGAGTTTAAAGTGTTTTTCAGTCTGACTTAAACCTTGAACTCAGCTCAAATTTGACATGAACTTGAACCGCCAACGTTTCTAGCTTAAGTATCGAATTTTTGGTTCAGTGGAATATTTTGACAGTGATTTTGTAATTCAATTATTTATTTTGATATATTTTGTTGACGTATTGATATATTGCTGTTAAAATAAGATATAAATAGAATCATAATATGATGTATGAAAATATTATTAATTTTATTGAATACCTGGGCCGAGATAGGATACCAAAAATGATAGACCTACAATAATTCAGTCTGTTTAATGAGAATATTTTGATTATTTTGTAAGATATCGATTGAAGAAATGAAATTATGCGAATACCACAAGAAATTGCTCCAAGTACGTTCTCATACTAATTGGCCGTTAAAAATATATAAAATACATTAATGTATTAATGAATATTCAGGAATTCAGTGGTGACATCTGGACAAATGTTACTTTAATCATTCGGTTTTTTGCTACAATTCTTGTATTTTATTACCAATTACAATAGTAGGTAAAACATGAATTAGAAGTCTGTCACTAGTACATAAAAAAACACTTTTCGTTTACAAATTTTTATTTTGTGCCTTTTTATTTTCATACTTTTAAATAATACAGAATTTCGAAACCTGTGTTAATTAATTTAATTAATAATTTCTGCTAAACACTTATTTCCTTTGTCTTTATAAAATATCTCATCCGTCCTTCTTCATTCCTTAATAGTTTTTTTTTACTATATCCATCAACAGATCTATTTCTTCAGGGTAAAAATTTGTTGCTTTCTTATTATTTCTATCATTATTTTCCATTTTTACTTCAAGAATAATACTTAAATATATTTCTTATATGTCAGCGTAGAGTGACGGAGTGTCAAAATACCCAAAATGCCATATTAATGATCAAAAAATTGAATAAGAGCGCAAATTACACAGCACATCTGCAATATTATGACATTTGGTTGAAGTTCAACTGAACTAGTTCAAATATACACATTATAAACAAAAAAAGTTCAGGTTCAAGTTCTAGGTTCATTTGAGCTGAAGTTCAAACGGCCACTGAAAAACTGGGCATAAATGGCACAAAAATGACCGTTGTTGTCACGCCAGCAATGAGTACCGTGAGGTGACGCCTGATAAACTCCAGCACGGTACAAAGATGCCATCATCATTAGTTACCGAAATCTGTGTTTAAGGCAGATTGGAACACCCAGCAATGGTTAATATGTCGTGATATATTTATATTTTGTTTAATAATTAAATAAATTATCATAACTTTTTACCTATTGATTGGTGTTTTAAATCTATGCAAAATTTCGGTAATAAAAACATATTTTTACCGAAGAATGTTTGTCAGAAGACATTTCGGGAACATTCATAACTGGTGTGGAAAGTGTACCACAAATATAACTTTATTAGCAGAAATAATTTGTAATGGGACCAACACCAATTTTGTTTTAAAGTTCGTCTTAATATTTAAATATTTTGTGATGACGCTGGGGCCTTTTTTGATGTTTATGACGGAATTACACGACCAAAGCCGAACTCTTAAACTCTACATATATTAGCCGATAGCATTTATTTATACTCTATTTCAGATAATAATTAACTTCGTGGCGCTTCGGACCCAACCCGTTTTACACATATAAAACTTATGAATTAGTTTTGTTTCGTGCAAGACATACAGTCCGGGACACGAAAGATAAACTATGCAAACTTTGTTAGCACAAATCACTGTCTAATATATGCGCTCCGTTTAAATCCGCACGAAATACAATTAATTTACTTTGCGCATATCTAATATAACATATAACAGTTGCCCAAATAAGTTTTAAAACTACGCAGCCTTTTTTATATTGGCAGTTGATCTGTGCAATTGGTGTTCGTATCAGTTCCTGACTTGTCGGATGGGATCATAATCGTACACAAATAAGTTAGAAGCACAAAGTTACTGTAATATTATTTGACGGCGTCAGTGAAATATCTTTCACTTACCCCTCAGCTCAAGATTGGTGTCACACACCAGCTCGAAATGACAAAATTTGATAATTTTTAATTCTTTAGAAAACAAACAGTTAAGGTCCGATTTTGTCAGCTATGGGTAAAGTATCAGTTAATTTAACTGCCACATAAAATGAAAATATCGCATGAATATTAGAGCGTAAATTGACAAAATTATACCCATGTCAATTATATAATGCGATATTTTTCTTTTATCTGTCAGTTAGGTAAGTTAATTGTCACTTTTTCCATAAATGGAAAAACCGGGCCTAAATGAGTATACTATATATACAGTATGTCCCCGGATTGAGTTTACAAAAGGAAAAAAATTCTTATATTTGATTTTACGAAAAAATGCTAAGGGAAGAAAATTTTCAGTTATTAAAACTTTTAATTAATGCAATGTTCTTTTATTATAACGCTTTTTTCGTAATTTTCCTCCTAATAACAGTTATTGCATTGAATCTAACGTTATTTTAGTTAGCTTTGAAATATTGACAAATGATTATTAATTCTAATTACAAATAAAAAGAAACAGCGAAAATCAAAATACTTTTTTTATTTTATCCAATTATCTCTCTTTTTCCTTGTTTTAACGTAACCATTTCTTTAACAAATTCTCTTTATTTTGAATAATACCTATCTTCTTACTTTATGATAAGAATTACTTTTGACATTTAATCATTTGTCAATATTTCAAAGCTAACTAAAATAATAATAAATTCAATGTAATAACTGTATTATTAGGAGGACAAAATACGAAAAAACGTTATAATAAAAGAACTTGCATTAATTAAAAATTTTAATAACTAAAACATACGTTTCAATTCAAGCAAAAATTTTCCTTCCCTTGGCATTTTTTCGTAAAATGAAAAATAAGATTTTTATTTTCCTCTTGTAAACTCAATCCGGGGAGTTACTGTATATAAATAAATAGTATTACGACGTTCAACAGCCGACTGTTCTTTTTTTTGCTATTATAAACTTGGTTCGAGTTTAAACCAATTAAGTAAGCTGCCATCCTACTTCAAATCCATTTTTAACTGGAATAGTAGAATGCACCACTGTCGAAAGATGATGTGTCAGCCTCATTAGATCTTTTTGTTAATATTCGTTTGATGCGGGATTTGTTTTAATGATACTACTCATGAAGTATTGCTTTAAACATTAAAATTGTTTGGATTTGAAATTAAATTTTACGTGTCTATAAACAACTTTACCGCTGTTGGAAGAAAAAGTTAATAGATTATACAAAACAAAATTACCAATGTGTCATACTCTATACGTCACACGTCATACGGAATCAATATTTCATTCACTTACTCTATCGATCAAACTTACGTATGTCTAACAATGAATTATTTCGTGACCTTAGTGCGAGAAAGTTAAAGGATAAAGAGTTTGACTGTTTGACATAAATCGTCCCCGACACACGAAAACTACCTCACCAAACCATCTAGGTTGATTGCCACATGTTTATAACCACGCAATATGTAATTAAAATGTTGTTACTGGACTATTTAAGCCTAAGTGCTCACGACAAGTACTAAGTGGGCAAGAAGCAACCTTGTAAATGTTAGGTTAGGTTGATGCTTTAGTAATAAACGGTTATTTACATTTTAAATTAGATTCCGTCGTATATGGAGAAGATTTGAAATTTATGCATTTCAGTGACATTCACATATGTAAAATATTATGCGTAGGGGACTAGTAATCACAACAAGAAATATAATGCGGAACAATAGTTCGTTGGTGTCTAAATTATTACTAAGTAATTTAATAAGTTACTACATCTAAGCAATAATTATGGACAGTACAAGAATAAAAGACCGTTAAAATTAATAAAATGAACACATCTGCATTGGTGTAGCCGCGACTTAAGATAACACTGGACCTGTGCATCTTATCAAATTTGAAAACATTTAGAGATGCATTCGGGCCGGGCCGGGCTTTGAGGTTTGGATCGACTAAGCCCAAAAATAAATATTACCGGCCCGACTCGAAGATCGACTCGACAAAAAAAATAGGTTCGAAAATTGAATCGAAATCGGGCCGGGCCAAAGCTCGAAATTGGGTGCATCCGGCATTTCTAATGTTGATTTTTATGTTAAAGCGAAATGTATAACTTTTTTCGTGTCAAACTTATAAAAAACCTCTACATTCTTATAACTTTCAACATTAGTTAACATAAGTAGTTAAAAAAGAGACCCTTCTAGTGTAAGTTTGTTATAAAAATTACAGACCTACGTGTATTTAACACTTTGTTGTTAAAAAAAAATATAATTTACATAAGGATTTTTTATAACAATAAAAATAAGTAAAATAATACAATTTTATTTATTAATATGTGAAGTTTGTTATTATTAAATCATTTTGATCCTTTTTAACTTCATCCATTTTCATTAAAATATTAAGGAAACTGTGCATTTGATTGAACTATAAGATTTTTCGGGCCGGACCAAAATCAAAAGTCCGACTCGCTTCGATTTTTGAAAATGACTAGCCCGGTTTGGCCCGATAAAAAATATCTTCGGCCCGGCTCGATGATCGACTCGAAATCGAGGCGGGCTTCGGGCCGGGCCGGGCCAAAGATCAAAATCGAGTGCATCTCTAAAAACATTAAATAAAACATAAAAATCACAGGCTTTACATTTTTTTCTATTGGTTATAATTTTTAGCAACGTTGTTAAGATTTAACAACTTCCTTACAGAATTGGGGCGAATAACTGTTATCCTTCATATTTTCAAAAAACTTTTATTGATTTCGATTAAAGTGGAATAGCCTATTATTAAGCTTAAACCTGTTTTTACGTGGTACATTCGTTCCCGAAGAATCCGTGTAAAAATATACATAGTCATAAAATATTAATTTTTATTTTATTTTCTAAATACGAAGATTTGATACGATATGGTACAAAATTGGCGATTTTCTAAACCGTGTTACTTTTAAATCGTGTAAAAACAAGTATGAGTGTACTTTTTGAAACAAAATTTGGTATTTTTATCAAACCTCGTAAAACCTGAAATAGAAAAACAAGCTTTCACTTTATATCACGTTTGCAATAAATAAATAAATAAGATATCGGTAATGATGAATGACATATTCGTACCGTGCGGGCATTTACCAGGAGTCACCTTTAATTATTAGTGGCGCGGAGAGTGCACTACAGGAGTCACTTCTGTGCCAATTTCAAAATAATTTTGGTGTCGGTCGGGATTAGGGTTGTGCGATCTTAAAAATTTGAAATTGATTTTCGATCTTTTGATAAAATTGATTAACTGCGATTGATCGATCAATAGCAAAAAATCGATTTTTTCTAATAGAAATCGTAATACTATATCAAAAAATCGATTTTAATAACGAATCAAAAGATCGATTTTGATAATAGATCAGAAAACCGATTATAAAAAAAAAATCAAAAGATCGATCTTTATTGATAAGTTTTTACTATGCATACGCACATCAAATCACCAAACACAATTCACGAATTAACGTCTAACGAGCTTCAAATGCCAAATACTGCTGAAAGATTTTTTTTATCGAACTTTGAATAAATCTATCTTTCAGATATCTTTTAGAAGATCAATTTTCCGGAATCCGGATAAATTATTTTCTAATTGATCGATCTTTTTGAAAAAAATCGATTTTCCGGGATCGTACCTGGGTTCCCCAGATTTGTGACCAGTCTCTCAAGCATATGGCTACAACATGAGACCCCATAAAATTAAAATAAATTTAAGAATTACACATGCATTAATATTAAATACAAGTTTTAAAAACTTCGTAGAACTATTAAATTGTGATTAGCTTATTTTTATTGTTCCGTTCATTAGATTTATGTACACATATTTCATTTACAGTAGGTTATTTATTTAGAAAAGAATTGTCATATTGACGAACAGGTGAAGAAAGTGTGATTTTAATAAACGTATAATTTATATAGTCATTAAAAAAAGTTATGAAGTAAAAAATTACAGCAGGCAATAAATAAATAAGAGAGTGAGGAAGATGTGGTACTAAAAGCGGATTATTTAATAATAAATCGACGTCGTTTCCTGCGATAAATAATCGTAAAATATGAGGTTAAAAACATGAAATCGATTTTCTTTCATGATGAAATAATATTCTCACTTTTTGTTATCCGCAGACATCCATTAAATAAAAAGGCAATTTCAAAGCCATGAATATTTAAAATCACTCGCTTGCTGTATCATCTTGTCAGTGGTAATAAAAATAAGAACCAATTTCACGTCAACAATGAAATTAAACGCCACTGGCTCCGCGGAAAATTGCATCTTTAGCCTTGGAACGTCATTCATGTAAACGCAAACGAATTTATAAATAGATTACATTATGACGAGATGATTTCGTTCTATTATAGAAAAAGCTCGTGCTCGCGTGAGATTCAGCGTAAAGTTCAGCGTGTCAAAAGGTTAAAGGATGACACCTAAATGTCACGGTATTCATCTGTTGAAAGCTATCAGTTGTTTATATTCAAGATATCGGGAAATGATAATTGGTAAACTGTCACAAATTAATACCGTAATAGGTCAAGGAAACAGGAAGTCTATAAAATGAGAAAATTATGTACGAAAATGTAATAACGAAGTATGAAGAAAATTTGTCGAGTAAAGGTGAAATGTAAAGTAAAATTAATTGTATGCACGATAAAAATAAAATTACTTTCCACTTTTCCAAGCACTTTCCTATGAAAAATTCATAAGATATGAAATCCACTTATTACTTTGCGCATTTTTGCATATACAGTCACGAAACTTCAAAGAATTTTAAAAACAGATTTCGAACTTCAAAACTAAAAGCCTATATTCATAATGAAATAATGTTAAAGCAACGTGACCCGTAGGGCAAATTCAAAATGTGATTTATAATAAATGCCAAAGATAGTACTTCTAACCAATGGATAAATAATCCATTTTTTTTTAAATATTCGATTTTTATAGAAACCTATATAGTCTGGACGATTTAACTTGGTAAGCCTTAGGAATGCAGATCGATTCACAATTCCTACGATGCGGTATGTTAAATATATACTTTTTCTTAGATACCGCACTGCGTTAAAAGTAAAATAGTGATTTTACGACCTTTTATGGCCTAAAACAATAGAAAAACATTCCGAACTGCACGATTTATGACACTTATATTCAAGCAGTTCTGTTTGCACATAGCCGTGCATAAATTTTCTTACTGGCAATAATAAATGATTCAATTTTTTGAATATTTATTTCAGATATTACATATAACATGTTAGTAAAGTAAACGTATTGACAAATATTTATATTTTGTAGCAAGTAGAAAACTTGTAATGTACATTATAATATAAGCTAAAATCTGCTTGTAATTATAATTTAAACCTAAAGACTGAGATTTAAACAGAAATTACAAGAAAAACCCTTATATAAATTATGCAATGCGATTATTACGAATAATATCAATACATATTATGTATTTTTTTTTATTTGCATTTCGTACTTGACATTGTAGTAGTATTTTTTTTTTAAATGTAATAAATAAATTATTATTTTCTGTACTGTTCGTACATTTATTAAATTGATTTTTTTTCGGCGCGCCTATGGTTTTTATACCTTTACCGTAACCACAGAGAAATCCTTTATTACTTCAGCTCGCCAAGTAATATCGTCCAGACTATACCTATCTTTCTCACACCAGTTTCTGTAGTAGGCTGCGCGAGAAAGATACCAATAGTGTGACGTCATCTGTGGCCTGGAAATAAATTCAAATATCTCGCAAAGTAATTATTAAAAAAATGTTTTTTTTGTCTTAATCGTTATTTACTGAGTAGTACTTTAAGGATAAAGTGTACATTTTATTATTTTTTGTTATGTTTATGGGCTTATTCGGTATATTTCGTTGAAATTCGGTTAATAATCGGTAAATTGAATTACGGCTCAGTTATTTGGAATCCATCTCAGAAATATCTCACTGATTGAAGCTATTGAAGCTATTCAAAAAAAGTACTGTAAAGTTATTTATTACAAATTATTCCACCAGTGGCCTGAATGTAACTACAACACTTTGTTAAACCATTTTAATTTAGAATCTCTTGAAAACAGACGTTTTAAAGACACAATACTTTTTTTATATAAAATTGTAAATTATTTGATTGATGACTCAAATTTATTGATGAAACTCAATTTTTATGTAAACAATTGTAATACTAGAAATGAATACACGTTTGTCTGTAATTTGTCAAGAACAAATTATCATTTCAATTCACCCATTAATAAAATGTGTCGTTCATATAACATTGTTTGTCTTGCACTTGATTTTTGTTATAACTTTACGGAATTTAAAAAGAAATTGAATCTTTCGATGTAATATATATATATATTTTCCATGTTTGTAATTTATTATTTGTATATACAATTATTATTCTCACTTATGTATGTAAATTTGTAATATTATTCTGTAAAAGGGATGTATTTCCTGTTGAGTAATAAACATTATTATTATTATTATTATTATTAATATACAGCGACAAAGTTGTAGTAAATGATTTAAAGAAGTTTTTTATTTGATTTTTTTTCCAAAATCTTCACCGGTTTCGAAAAAAACGAATACAAAAAGTTATTACAAAGTAATGCGCGCAACTAGGCGGTAACTCCAGATGTGTTAGTCAATTTCAGTGGCAGGATGAGTGCAGAAACGCACAGAGAAAATAAGTATTCAAGTACTAGCTACGAGCTTGTGTTCGAAATTTAAACTCGTACTTGAATAGGTTGTCTTCTAACTTATGTTTTAATATAATATATTGGCATTTATCTTATCTATTAATAAATTTAAAATTTATTGCCAAAATAAATTATATTTTGTACAATACATAAAGTAAGTCATAAACAATACTACATAACCAATAATAAATTTATTGATTCCTATACCATTTATTATTTATTACACAATTATTCTTCCATAAATATCACGGCAACAACAAACATCTCGTTAATTAAATACATCTTGAGGTAAAATTAATATTGACTCTTCTGTTGCATCATAAGCATCTGAACAAAGAAAACAAAATCGTAAAGTGCATTTACATGATGCATATTAATGCTGAAAGCATTTCTTACTATCACCAGGTGAATACAATCGAGATACTGTGTTACTCTGCTTCAATTACGAAGTAGGAACGCACCTACGAAAACACTACTTGACCGGAGAGGAAAAATTGAAGGAAAGGGAAAAGCCCTTCCCATTTTATTATGTAGTAAAAATGAGCTGTGGACGTACACTTTCATTATTTTTGTGGATTATGTTGTCTCAGCACGAAATTGGTGCATTTTCAATTTTTTTTTTTTATGCTTACGACAGTAAAATTATGGGTTAATCAGAAGATGATTCTGCATTGATGCATGATTTTTTTTTCACTATAAAATATTGTAATAAGGTGAGCATAGTGCAATAACAAGTAATGAACTTTATTATAAACTTCTAAATTACAGTTTCAATAACTACATTTTAACTCTGTTATCTTTGTAAGTCAAAATTCTGTTTAGAAATAATAATCATTATTCTCTCATATCTCTGTTTAGTCTACACTAGATGTCAACCGTGTAGACATTTATTGTTTTGACAATTAACTATATAAGTTATTGCCTATGATACGTGCAGTCTTGTTATTTAGCTATGGATGCTACACCCTTGCACCCTTCATTAGATATGCCTGTTGAAGAGATAACCCTTTGTTTTCAAGCAGTCGAGATTAAAGACTCAGACAGGACAGACATGTAGTCTGTGTTTAGTTTTTGGGCGTTTTCCGCCAGTACTCATAATTAGATTACAATGTAACTGTAAGAGTATAGTTGTGTGTTAGTAGTTTAGTGTAACTAATAATAATGATTTAGTATTAATGTAATTATGTAAATAAAGTTAGGTGAAATTAGTATAAAAAATATTGTGTGTGTCATCCATTTAAGATGTGTTCATCATCTATCATCAAGTGTTTAGTGATAGTGTGAGCGTAACAACGCTGTCAATAGATTAATAGATTATTTTTGAGAAAAATACTTCCAATAGCAGTTATAGAAAAATTAATTGTACGCAACTTTTATTTGAAGTATTTTTGTGTAAAATAATCCATAAACGATTGACAGCGCTAAATCACTGCTAGTCATCTCCTAGCTAATCACCTTAATCACTTGTTCATATTACCAGCCAGTGTGTTTAGAAAAAAACAGAAACGTATGTCTGATTCATTTCAAAAGTCAACTTGTCAAAATTGATCATGAAATGTAATTTTAAAAAGAAAACATAATAAAGAAGGATACAGAATTTTTCCATTCACCGTTTTCAAATTTTTATCTTTTTATAAAATAAGGATTCAAGAAGAAAAGCTTCGATTTCTTTAGATAACATTTTTGACAAAATCTCGTGTCAAATTGACATTTAATTAAATACTTTCAAATTGCCATACGTATTTTTGTTCATAGCCTATTCCGACTTAGGATTTTTTTTTAACACACTGTAGGTTACTAGTATAATCGAAAATGTAAATTTTGCAATTGTACCTTCCGTCACCTTTAGGTAAGTAAGGTACTATCTTTGGTCAAAAAATACGATGATGTGATTTTAATAAGCACGTTTTAGAGTACGTAGAATACGATTTTACTATTTCTACGATGATGTATTTACGTATAATATTCGTCACGTAAAAATTTCGTTGCGCAATAATAAGTGTTATGATTCTTGACGACATACGTAGGTAAATGAAGTAGTCTCCTTTTGCTACACAGGTTATAGAATCTATTCATAAATTGTTTTCAGTCCTATAGAAGATCACTTTTTTGACTTATAACGCAAATTACTACCTATTTCTACTTCCGTTAAAAACAGGGCTATTTTTCACGCTTTTATTGTAAACATGAAATTTCCCTTCTCGTAAAAAGGTTAGGCTTCCTTCATTTGTTATCAATAACTATTCTGGCACTTAGAACCCGTTTAATTTAAATGTCAATTTTGTTGGTAATAAGACACCAATATAAATATGTTAATAATTTAATGAACGTGTAAAAAAAATGTGTTTTACGAAGAATTTTGCAACGTATCAATTTTTGTTTTACAATGTCATGAATTTGTTATCTTCGATTGCTATTAAATTTATGATAGAATAAAACGGCTTTAAATTTTAATTAATAACCTATCAATATGATTAATAGATTTTGGAAAATTATGTACATAGATAAGTTTAAAATGATAACGGGTTATTTTTTACTTTTTGTTTACACTACGCCAAATTCAGCACTCTTTACTAGTCTAGTGATCGTATAGTAACTATGGAAACAAATTGAATCTTTTTCTTATTAACGCATTACTGAATATGTCTCTCTTTATTTTGTTTTTTTATAGTTAAGGCCTATTTATAATAAAGTAACGTTTAACGCAAAGCAATGACGCAAAGTGATCGGTAACGCAAACACAATATCTGTGATTTATAATAAACGCCAAGGATAGCACTTCTAACAAATCAGAAGAATTCGGTATATTTCATTGAAATTCGGCTCACATTTATTTATTGCCCTTATTTGACGATATAAGTATAAGTAAGGTTAATATATATTTAACAGTATATTATTCAATGAGCATGTAATGTATGCTATTAATAGCCATTGCATGCGAATAGAATACTATACTTTATCCACAACTGCCAAATAATAATAATCGGTGACATATTTAGAAAATAATTAGAATTTTTTCATTGACTACTATAAAAAACTTTTGTTTACAAACAGACAAATCTAGTTATCGTTGTAACAAAATTATGAAGTGATTTTATATTTAAAAGAAAATCTATGACGAAACTAAAGGAATTTTGATTTCATATGTGTAAAAAATACTTATTAATGTAATTTTGATCGTATTCTTTGAAAGGTAACATTTGAATTTGACTTAACGAATGAATAATATTATTCCATCGAACTGTCAATATTATTCAATTAGCAACAGTAACGAAGGTCATTCATTGATAAAAAGAAATTGAATTATGGGTATATTATTTGACAGTTGTGGATAATAGTATATTATACGCCAAGGTTGAGAAGATAATCATTATTGACCCAGCGCCTATTGTAACCCGAGGGCGAAGTCCGAGGGATATAAGGCGCCTGGTCAATAATGATCTTCTCAACCGTGGTTTATATACTATTTTTTTTTCACTACTAGCACATAAATTCTCTTTGATTTTTTTTTTATTGATAACAATAATTTTGACATGAATAATAACGTTACTTATTTGTTAATATTCACGAAAACAAAGTAGACTGCATTTGTTTTTATCTGACGTTTTGCTCATTTCGCTGGTTTGATAACCTCACTTATGGGCCTTGATTTGTATTTGATTTAATTATTTAATAAAAACACTTTGTGCTGTTACAGTCAGCAGTCTTATTAGTTTATTATTATTATTTTTAAATAAATCTATTAAAATGTACTTACTTACAAATACAAAAAAAATAGTGATTTGTTTAATCCTACATCTACAAATATTTCACATTTTCACCAAAACAGCACAGTGGCCAGGCGAGGCGGCAGCGTAGGTCAATTTAAAATTATAGTGGCAAATTTAAATTATATACTTAACACCTTTCTTGAGTTTAATGAGTTAAATAATATTTGGATTTGGAGGATTGAGTTTGATTGAAAAGTTTGCATTATAAACCAAGGTTAATAATAAATTATTATTGACCTACAAGCAAGCGGTAGTGAAAAACAATTTCTCATGTCAAATACAGGTAAATAATAATGGGTTCCTAGGCTAGTAGTGAAAAAAATAATTTACCTAGAAATGGATAGTGAAGAAAATATAGTATTTATTTTGTAGTTGTGACAGTTCACAAACATGCTAATAATAAGATTTTTATAATAAAACTGAAACAGTGATTGGCTAGCGGTACAACAGTAAGGTGGATAGATGAGAGTTAGTCATCTTTTGCGTTGCGTTTATTGCGTTGCTGATTTCATTATAAATCAGCAGACAGCAATAACATGCGCTCATTTTAAATAGGCCTTTAAGCTTCTTTCGAGGCTTCTTTAGTTAAAGAAAAGTGCTGAATTCGGCCCATTATCATCATGCGTGTTAGCTTCGTTAACAATCTGGTACAATTACATAATGCCAAACTTACAATTACCTACTTAGTCATTATAATGCATATACATATGGTAACTGTACACACACGTTACAAAAGATGTAAATACGTCTAATTTACTGCATTTGGATCGTAACTATTTTGCAATTGTTATTTATAAATGTGATGTACATTGTTTATATTCCGTTATATAAATGACAAGTGAATGTCACTAAACTGTCATTCTAATTAAAACATATGAAAAATAAATTATTAATGACTTTGTGCATATAATAAATAAGTAGCAAAAGGAACGTGTTTTTTTATAAAGCTATCTGAAGCTCATTTACGTAAGCAGAAATGCAGGTTGTACGTACAGAGAATTTAATTTGAGATGGATATGTGATAAAGGCACAAATCCAGTAACAAGTCGCCATGTAAAACACTTGGTCAGCATCTGAACACAAGCAACTTTTATCTAATTACCTGGACAGTAAACCCAACCTACATTGCATAATTAAAGGCAGTAATAAGGGTTGGCTAATCAGATTACACATTTTTCAAATACTTGTTTTACTTCGTAATTATTTTAAACTTTTAAATAAGTGGATTTTGCCGTAAGCAAACACTAAAAGTACATGCACTTATAAACTTATAATGAGGACATGAATTGACGTCACATGATACACCCTCTTCACCCGTAACAAAAAGTTCGAAGAGAGAGTTAGTTGACAGACTACGGTTCAACAGATCGATTTTAAAACAGCACATGAATGTAAATTGTAAAAATAAGATTGAATTAAATTTTATTCACAATCATTATAGTAATATACAGATTCCTAACCTTTTGGAGATTGGAAAATACGTCATTCCTAACTTTAATGACAATCTCTTGGGTTGGAAATAACAGATTTTACTTCCATCTCTTGGGTTGGAAATGTTTATGTAGGGGTTGCCTAGCAACATTGCCGTAGATCCCCATAATTAAGTAGGCTAAACAAATTTTAAGACAGCTGTCAAAATATTAATAAAATTAAAGGTTATAATTCATTGATTTATTTTGAAAATTATTGATTTAAAATGAGGATGATTGTGAATAAAATAGTATACATAACCTCGGTGGGAGTTTCATAACAGCCTCGCTCATTATCTCACCTCGAGGCTTCGACTCTCGGTAATATACATAAGCCCTCGGCTGTAATGAAACATCTCCCACCTCGAATGTAATATACTATTAACAACTCGATTCTCGAAAATGTTTAAGCTAATCCTCATTTTTGGATTAGCGAATTCTACTCTCATTTTGAAAGTTTATATCTTAAAATATACACCCTTATTCTGTAACTCAATCGATAATATTTGTCGATCGATAATAATTTTTGACAAATAGAAACAAGTGTATCATCTGTCAGTTTCATTTTTTATTCAATGTCTGCTGTAATTATTGGCTACAATTTATTATCGATCGATAAAAGTTATCGACTGAGTTACAAAATATGGGTGATAGTCTTACGTAATAAAACAAGTGATACGATTATCATCTATGATATTTTCGAGCGAAACAGAGTTGCAGATTCCACGAGTCCGGAGGACGAGTGAAATGTGCTGATTCGGTTTCACGAACAATATCTTCGATTTTTAATCATATCACGAGCTTATATTTAATGAGAGAATATAATGAATTTTTGTTATAATTAACTGTCAATGTTATTCCTTAGTAACGAATATAAATAGGGTGATAAATTCCAACGACTAGTTTTTAACCAATCATGATGCAAAACACTTGAAAATTCAACCAATGGGAACAGTATTATACTGATAAAACCTCGTTACCCCGATAAAACCCCGTTACCCCGATAATTTTCCGCTACCAAGTAAATAAACAGTTGTTATTGTTTATATCTGTCAGTGTGACAATTAATGTGTCAAGTTTTTTATTTTGCGTTGTCTTTGGAATTTATCTCACCAAATACCACACGACCTCTCAGATTTTCTCAGATAAACTTTTATTTTTAAGCACTCATTTTTTTTGCTTTTAAGCAAAATCACTCAACCAAACTAACATTAGGTAAAACCCCTCCTCCTTCGGAGTCGGGATTTACCATGCAGTTTGCTTTCGTGTTTGTTGCTAAGCAAAAAAAAATCGTGCAAAATAAAAATTTATCGATAAAATCAGGAGGTCTTGTGATATTACTTCTGATAATTTCTATGTTTTTTATTATCGCTGTGACAGACACGTAACTAGGGAAATTCTGAATGTTAATTGGCGGAAAACATGTCACGTGACTAATCAATTATATTCTCTAATCTGTAGAACTGAATGCACTAATCAAAAAATGAGGATTAGCTTAAACTTTTTTGAGAATCGGGCTGTAAAAAGATAGGGAGTCCCAAATAACGTTCAATTTAAGGATCTCGAAAATTACAGTGAGTTAAAAAAAACCTAACATGTGATAAAGTATAAAAAATGCTCCGAAAACCTGTACACCAAAATCCTTTATTTATTATTTGATACTTGGGATTTATTTGCGAAAATAAAAAACTGCAAAGTTTACATTTTTGTCTATATCTAATGACCTATGAATTATCTCCCTATAATCAATTTCACCGCTGAAATAGCCTTCTAATTAAGTTTTTGAGAACCCCATTTTTGACACGAATTCATGTCTGCTAAACTCATATGATAACCATTACTCACTTTTATATAAGGGACAATAATTAATACCTCAACATTACTTAGATGCGTTGTTTTTAATTAGCTTATCACATAAGGAAGTGTTACAGTTTATTTTAGATTAACCTGGTTAAAAATACAATGCAAATAATATTCAAGAGGTTAAGTGTTAAGCTTTCGATTAAATCTATATATAATAATATTATTAAATTTAACAACTTTCTTCGCATCTTTATAATCGAAGATAACGGTTTTCTATCATCGGATTAGATAGAATAAGATTCAAATTAAGATAAGCATTTCATTCTGCTTATAAAATAGGTGCGTATACTTCTACATTTTAACACTTGAGGAATATTTCAATGTGAAAAGCAAGGACATCTCCGTCGACCGAATTAACAGGATATTAAGGAATGAGTCATGTTTTTGTAATACATTGTGGTGAGGTATATGAACTTGATCTTTTTGCAAGAAAGTTTTTATCAATGCCAGTTGACCATTGTGTTATAATTATTATTGCGAAATTCAGGAAAATAGTTTTGAACCAGTAGTGCGTAGAGCAATATTTATGAATATTATATTTGATATGATTGAAATAAGTATTATATAAATTGTGTTTTCAATGTCAAATAACAGAAATAATAATTTGATTGGCATTTTAAATATAGGAATATGTACTGGACTTTTTATAAACTAACAGTGATCAGATTTATGCATTATGGGAAATATTTACGATAGTTTTCAAAAGTATACAGGGTGAAACATATTTACTTTTCATGTACCAGTGTTTGAAAAGTGACGCTTTACATATTGTAAAGAGTACGTAAAGTAAGTAATTTATGCACGGTTGTAGAAAACTTTTTTTTTTAAATCTAGAGACCAAAATTAAATTTTTTGTGTATTCGGTAAAAAATATGAAATAATAGTATTTAATTCACAATTATTAAAGTAATATACCGATTCCTAATCTTTTGGAGGTTGGGAAATACGTCATTTCTAACTTTAATGACAATGTCTTGGGTGGGAAATAACAGATTTCACTCCCATCTCTTGGATTGGAAATATAGCCATAGATCCCTATAATTAAGTAGGCTAAACAAATTTTAGGAGAGCTGTCAAAAATATTAATAAAATTATATGTTATAATTCATTGATTTATTATTTAAATGAGGACGATTGTGAATAAAATAGTATACATAACCTCGGGAGTTTCATCACAGGCTCGCGCTTTATCTCATCTCGGGGCTTCGCCTCCCGATAATATACATAAGCCGTCGGCTGTAATGAAACATCTCCCACCTCGGATGTAATATAAATTTATTATATATATATATATACGGGAAATATTTGTAAAAAAAAATATCAATTCAATAATTAATAATTGCAGTCAAATACAATGGAAGTTTTTTTTATCAATCATAAAAAGGTTTAATTCTTAAATAAAATTTCACTTTTTAGAAAATTTGAATCTAATCTATTTTAGCTTAATCTGACTGAAATTAATTTTCTGGTTCTAACCCTACTTGCTAATTCTAATCTAAATTATCTTACTCTAATATTCTACCAAATATCTGATGATAAAGAAGTGCCTGCTTACATGCAATTACAAAATAAATTAGCTATTCAATTTTTTCACGATTGTGATTATAAAAAAAATGTATTTTGTGCTCTATCTCGAAAATTTACTAATAGAAAAACTATTTTCGTACGTCGGAAGATGAACTATAAAAATATCTAACTTTTTTGTTTCAAACATTTTTCTAAATTACTAATTTTAATTTGAAAACGAAATTTCGACCAAAATCAGTTTTACGACATTATTCAATAATAGTAGCCTATGATATTTTTTGACAAAATAAAAGCTCATCTACTATAGTCTTCCCAAGGTACATCATGTCTTATTTTTAATCGAAATCGTATATTTTATAGTTTCCGAAATCCCAATGAGGGCCTGCGAAATTCGGAAATCTTTCTCAAATATAAAAGTTGATGCATTTTCAGTAATCTACTATCTGTGTAATGCTCTTCATAAAACATAATCTTTTATGCGTGAAATTGATTGATATTTGATTATATACATCAATAAATATTTCCAATGCCATATTAAATCTGTTGTCGATGCTGTGGTTTGGTAGTACCAGATATACGTTCAGATAAATACTTTTTAACCATAGGACATTACTTCATTTATTGCAGAGATAAAACGGCGATAAAACCAAACAGTTTGCAGTTTATTATCCAAGGTTATTTTTGCGCTTGAAAAATAATTAAAAACATTTCATTACATACTAGACAATATATTGCAAACATTTATTTAGAATAGGTAAATAATAAATTTTATAAGATTTATATGACATTTATTTGTGACTTTTAATATTTTCACAATTTATTGAAAAGACATAATGGCGTGTTTATATTTACTCTTACTTTAAATGTTATTTGCCTTTTATTGGGAATATGTCAATATTAATATCACTAGTGACTATTATTTTGTCAATAAGATCACAACTTCACAACTGCTTCTTGTGATGAAAATCTGCATGGGTGTTAATTTTTCTACGCAATAAAGTATACAGATCTAAATAAACTCGCAGTAGCAACAATAGTTTCTGGACTTAATAATTAACAGCCCGATTCACAAAAAAGTTTTAAGCTAATTCTCATTTTTGGAATAGTGAATTCTATTCTATTCCGGTATATAAAATTTAATTTTCATGATATTATCAATAAAGGTAGATACTAGGAATGGATTACTCTATTTTAAGATATAAACTGTCAAAATTAGAGTAGAATTCGCTAATCCAAAAATGAGGATTAGCTTAAACTTTTTTGTGAATCGGGCTGCAAATGTTTACTAGTCAAATTTTTATTTCAACAAGGCTTTGCTGTGAAACAAAAGGTGGATGGTGTACTCGGAGCTGTCATTGTCATTACAGATGTTTACTTAAACCACAAAAAGCATGATTTTTCTCCTCAAAGCCAAACTACAGATTCATGTAGTAGGTAGGTACTGTGTTTGAAAAAAAAAGATCGTACTCTATACGCTGTGTAAAAAGAATTCAAAATGACATTGACAACTTTGAGTACATAGAACAAAATAAACAAACGCACCTATAAGCGAATATACGAAGGTAGGTATATTCGAATATACAAAGGTTCGTATATTCATTCACCATGGTTACTTAATAGTAACCGCTGTAATACGTGGTAACTAAGAAAAGTCATGCATTATTATTGGTTTATTATTTAACGAATGATATAGTCATGATTATATCATTAATAATTATTTCAGCCAATGGCATTTAAAAATTTACTTAGTTACCATGTTGTTGGCCGACTATTGGAATGTACCGTGTCCACAAATATTACTTTTGAGAAAAACTGCTTCAAACATTTAAAATTTTATTGTAAAGAATGGATAACTAATACACATATGTTGAAATTTTTTTGTTTGTATAGTTTCATTTACCTAGACTTCGTATGAAATTTGTTAAATTATAATTTTGAAATATTTTCGAAAATATAAAAGGACCTAGTTGAACATGGTACAAAATAAATAATAAATTAATAAAAAAAATCTAATAAAGATACTTTTTGTACTATGTCCATTTTTTATTATTATTTTTAATGTACGATGTCCAGTCCAGAAGCACGTGACAGAATCATGAAATTTTATTGGCTCTGGACTTGATTCAAAACAATTCTTAGTGGTTGTCATTTTAAGGGACATATGGTACAAAACTATGTCTGTTTAAAGTACAAGAAACACTGAATTTGATGTTCTTTCTACTGGCCTTGGTACAAAAAAATACTGGGAAACCGAATCTATTTTTTTTTTTCAAAAAGTGGACTTGGTATATTTCAATAATCAACCGGCGATGGATTGATAAGCGATAAATTCCAACGACTAGTTTTTAACCAGTCATGATGCAAAACACTTGAAAATTCAACCAATGGGAACAGTATTATACTGATAAAACCTCGTTACCACGATAATTTTCCGCTAGCAAGTAAATAAACAGTTGTTATTGTTTATAACTGTCAGTGTGACAATTAATGTGACAAGTTTCATTTTCGTTGTCTTTGGAATTTATCTCACCAAATACCACACGACCTCTCAGATTTTCTCAGATAAACTTTTATTTTTAACCACTCATTTTTTTTGCTTATAAGCAAAATCACTCAAGCAAACTGGCATTAGGTAAAAACCCTCCTCCTTCGGAGTCGGGATTTACCATGCAGTTTGCTTTCGTGTTTGTTGCTAAGCAAAAAAAATTCGTGCAAAATAAAAAATTATCGATAAAATCAGGAGGTCTTGTGATATTACTTCTGAAAATACCCTTCAAGACGTGGTGTTATCATTTTTGTGTTTTCGCTGGGTCCCACATGTAATGCCGCCATAGTAAGCGCCACTAAACACGTTATTTTATTTTAAATAAACGTCAAAAAATTTATTTTTGTCATCAAATTTGTTAAGTTAAGAAAATGAAGTGAAATGCACTACCTACCCTTGATAAATTTGTATTTAAATACAGCTGTTACTTTCAGCGGCTTGATATATAAATTTATTTATTTAAAAATATCAATCGGAATTCGATTCAGTAGCCTGAACTTATCTTTATATTATCTATATATCAATATTTACTCTTTAACAAATTACACGGATAAGCAAAAAAAAATCGAACAAGTATAAATGAGCAGTAAGTAATATACCAAAAGAAAAAATATATCTTTATGCAAATGAATATCAAGTCTGCATATTCCCATGAAAGTCGGATTATACTAATCAGAGAGTTCAAATTTGACGTACAAGGTTAATAATCTCAAACAAGAAAAAAACTTTATATGAAACAAATCAAACACGTGTTGCAATTTTCCTTATGTTAATTAAAAGTCATAACAACTCGAAACCACATTTTTTAAAACCTATAATAAAATACCTTTACGGAATCATCAATAATTATTAAACAATTATACAAATAAAAACTATCAAAAGTATCAATCATCTGCTGCGCAAAAACGTGACCACAGCCGTCGGGAGAGTATGTTTCACCTTATAAGAAAATACCGAGAAATACGATGGATTGAGTTTCCATATTTTCTATGTGTATGTGAACCAGGATAACATGTAATTCTGTATGTTTTAAAGACAAAGTACATTCAATACCTTGTTAGCAAGACATCAACAGTAATAATTCTTTAGCTTAATGCAAGAACAACCAATATTAGCATTTTTTATAGGAATGACGAATTCCGATAATTTTGGTACCCGAGTACCCGAAACAACTACCCGGATAGTACTCTTTACCCGTTAATTACCTGATACCTTTTAATTACCCGTTATCCTTTAAGTATATATACACAATTCGTTAATTTGTTAATTACCAGTTACCCTTATATTAGCAGTTTACTTTTTAATAAAATTCATAATTATTGTTTACATATATTTATTAAATAAAAAGTAATGCAAATAAATAATATACAGTAAAAAACTTAACATAAATTATATTAATTATCTATGATATGGTAATAAAAAGCTCTTCTTTTAGATCTTACAATCTTTCCGGCAGTTGAAAACTGTTCGGGTAATTAAAGGGTATTGGGTAATTAACGGGCAGCGGGTATATTTCGGGTAATCGGGTAAGAAATTTTATACCCGGGTCCATTATTATCGGGTAGGTTCCGAGAACCCGGGTAACCATCGTCATTCCTAATTTTTTACATTCCGTTACCTTTAGGTAAGGAAGGTATTGTCTTTAGTCAAAAAAATCGGTGGCGAGTTTTTAAAGAATAAGTACGTTTTAGGGTCCCTAGAATACGATTTTACTAGTTTTACGGTGGTCTGTATGTGTGTCTGTGTGCGACAATTATTTTTCCGACGATAACTTCAATACTACAATTCTAAAAATTATGATTCTTTCGTATTCCTCTTCTTTGCATCCGTATGAAGAGCTGATTAGATTTTGGTTAAAATTGGTCAACTGGAAGTACCCTTATTTGAAGTTCTTAACAGTTTTTCTTGAAAAAACGCAGTTAAATATAATTTTTTGACAATTTATCAATATGAAAGAATATCTTATTCTCTATACGGTTTAATTATATATTTTTCTTCATATTCAATAAAAGAGTAAAAGAATTATGAAGAGATTAACTTTCAAAAATCAGTCAGCTTTGCTAAAAATCATGGAAAAAGTTGATATATTCAAAAATTCTAATTGACAGATGACAGTATCAAGTGCAATTTACATAATGTATGTTCGTGTTATAATTTTAATGGATTTATAGAATCTTTTCCAAAGAACTTTCGGTATGGAGTTTGTAAGAAATAGTAATGCTTTTGTTACAATCTTACTGGATATATAGAATCTTTTCCAAGGAACTTTTGGTATGGAATTTGTACAAAATACATGAAATTGACGGAAGATCTTGTGCTGGCCACAACATATTTTTTATATACCTACCTATATATTTTTTAACGAAAATTGTATTATAGAAAAACGTTAGCATGTTTATGTACAAGAACTAAAGCCTAAAATAAAAATACAGGAATCGGCGTTTACCAAAAAAATGTTCATGAAAAAAATTCTTGCAATAATAACCAATGTAGACATGTCAGACTGTAAAATCTCGAAGAAACAAAAATTTCCATAAATAACAGTGTACTGTACTGAAACTTGTGTTACGTACTATATACTGTAGCGCGTAACTATCCTAACTACTCGTCTCCACAGCTTATGACTCGCTGGCCGAGCTGTAATTTTATTTTGTAAACAAAACTCTAGTCTGTCTAGACTCTAGATCTAGAGTGAAATATATTATATTAAGATTAATACAGGACAAAACATTAATCTTATGCCCAGTTTCATATCCGCTTGTTAAATCTTAACAATTTGTTAAATAATTTAGCAACTGATTAAGTAGGAACTATTGTTTCATCAACAAATGCTAGATTTAAACTATGGTTAAATGGTTTGCTATTTTAGCAACAGTCTCGGGTCTTGTTAAATTTCTAACCAGTTGCTTTATATGACATCTGTCACATATGTGTAATCAGAACAAAATATTTTTTTGTCCTTTAAGTCATAAATTAATTTGCAACAAGAAAATTAGTAAGTACAAGTTGCATTAGCTGTGTAATTTAAAATAAAATTATATTCATTACATTAATGTCATAGGAAATATTATTCAATTATATTTTCGCAATCTGATGAGTCTGAAGAAGAATTTTTTGATGATGTACAATTTAAAATGAGATATCGGCTATCTAAGGACACCGTTCTGTTAATTTTGGATCATATACTCGTATATGAAAATTTGACATCATACACTGAAAGAAATCATCCAGTTGATCCAATCAATCAATTATTATTAACATTAAGGTTCTATAAAACTGGTGCTTTCCAGTCTGTCAATAATGACATTTATTATTAATAACTATGAAATTGGTTTTTATATTACTAAAAAATACAATAATTCCCGAAACAAATTTTAACATGCATGTTGACTAACAACAGTTAAAATTGATTTGCTAATTTCATGGAACATCATAAAAATTGAACAAGTTGTTAATTTTGAAAAATTGTTAACTAACACAAGATTTAACAATAGTATATGAAACCGGACATTAGTGATTTGTCGTCAACAATGCAAGATACAATACAGTAATATTATGTAACAAGTTTCATAAACGTCGTTTTAGTCACGTTCAAAGAGTTTACAAAACGAGTCACATACTATACTTTTTCTGGGACTTTATATTAACACATTCGCTGCTGGAAAAAAAATTGACTTATTGCATCGGGCTGAATGACTAAGGAGTACTTTTTTGCGTTTAGAATTAGAACTAAATACATACGTTTAAAAAAAATTCATTGTAAATAAAAAACAATGACGTTAGATTATAAATCACACTTGCAAATGAATTTTAATGCATAACAGTGAATCATATTTAATACAAAAACAAAACTATACTTTCAAAATTACATTCCTCTTCTTTGTCATTGTTTTATAGACTGTAGCACCTCCGATGTATATATCCTCCACCGTACGTGATTTAATAACAGGACATTTCGCTACAAGTCTGAAGTTGGTTGTGCCTGTACTCTGATAAGTACTGCGGTATAGACACAACACAACACAACAGAAACAGACAAGTGCAGTGAAGTTGTACAACGTTATCAGAGCGGAATTACGGACAAATGGCTGCAGAACCTGGGGCTTCACTGTAATAACAAGGTGCGGAGACAACAGGCAACCAGAGAGGAAATAACAGAGACTGATAAGTATTTAGAAACCACTCAATGTCAGGACGATGAGAAAAGTATTACAGACGCAGTGATGTCTATTTTACACAGACATATTCAACAAAGGAATAAAATAATCTAGTTCAGTTTTCCATTAGTAAAGAAATTTTTGGTATACATAACCTTTATAATAGGGACATCCAAAGCAATACAGCGTTTCTTTGTTTCTTACGGAAAAAAATGACAGTCATACAATGAACGGTTTTGAATTTTAAATAAATTTGAGTTTTTGTAAAAAAAAACCTCAAAGGGGTCTTTTAAAAGAAGTAGATTTTTTTATAAAATCATGAAATTCATCTCATTTAATAAATATAAATAAATAAAGAAATATATCATCACGGCATATTACCCATTTCTGAGTGTGCCACAATCTGCTTTATCGCAGATATCGGTAGTAAACCACAGGGGTCACTATTGTGCCATTTAAAATTCGAAATATATGGCGTCGGTCGGGATCGAACCCGGTTCCCCAGGTTCGCGACCAGACACTTTGGCACGCGGACAAGAGACCCCATATTTTTTTAATAAATGTGGTAATATATAATAGTTTGAAAGATGCGACTTTTCATTCATAAATTTGCTAATAAACTTTCGCGGTTTTAAACACGTACTAAATTTGTGTCGACACGGTTTCATACTCACACAATGACATTTCTCTCTCTCTCTCTCTCTCTCTCTCACACACACACACACACACACACACACACACACAACATGCACATGCACACATTTACGCTCCACACCTGAAACAGTAATCTAACCTAAAATTGTGACAGCTGACAGCAAAATATACAAGAGAAAAATTATTATTACATTCTATTTCTTTAAAAGTATTAATGCAGTATAAGGTACGTAAAACATTTATTTAGATAAATACCAAACCAAACAATCATAGTTCAAAATTAAACCAGTAGAGCTCGACTGTCGTATCCGTGAAACTGTGTCGTCAGCCGTTGAAATATTTGAACTTAAACGCAACTTTTAAAAAGTCATTTCTCTGATTCTAAAGACTTGTAAAGTGTAACACATATTTAATTTGACCTATTCTTTCAGGGAAAAAAATATAAATCAGAAAATGTGAAATGACCCCATTGTAATTGTGAGTTATATAAAATTCTATTGTATTATAAAATAGAGACAATTCATTTATAGTTATTAACGTCATTAGGCTGATATAAAGCGAATAACAGACGCGGTTGAAGTTTGTAAACCTCGGTTATCGCCTCGCTTTATAATCATTCAAGTCTGTTATTTGCATATCGGCCGTGTGACGTTGAAGATGTTCCGTAATAACATACAATTGAGACATCCAAAAATTCTTCTTCTGAAAACAGCTTTTCATGATGCTGTGATATTTTTTTTACAAAAACTTAATTTTAGTTGCTGGCGTTCATCATGAAACTTGAGACACCTTTTCACGTTTGTTTTTTTAGTTCTGTTAAACCATAGTCACGTTATGGTATTGCGATTTTTTTTAAATACAATTCATATGTTATAAGTACGAGTATAGTACTTTAATAATTACGATTATTGTTTTTAATATCACTCGAAATTCAGATTATTATTTTTGTGAAATTGATTAATTTAAAACTTTCTACCAATGTAGAAAATTGATTTTTTTACAATTAGGATACAATTATTTTTCAATTAAAAAATTAAACATACGTGCAGACATTTAAAATACAATTATGTTGTCATTTAAATATTATCATGTTTAACAAATTATGGTAATTATAATCTTGTTTTTCAAAATTTCTCATTTACAAAAACTAGTTTCTAAATATACACTACCAGTTAATCTTTTCAAAACAAAAATTATTTGTCAAACGTACATATGAATGTATAAATGGAACTACCGCAATAATTTTCCTTGTAACTGCAACACATATTTGATAATATTTATATGCGGTATCATAACTTATACACTTTATCTCATAAACTGATAATAAATTCAAGGAATACATAATAATATATACATGCTGTTATGAACTATGATTTAAATTAGTATTTCCGCATTTGGAATTTATTCGCCATAAAGACACACGTCTTCCTATTAAACATTGTATTTTAGTGTTAGTAAAACAGTATTTATTAATAATAATAATAATTTTCTGTTCAAAGAGGATATCAACGATTTTTTGAATACACGACAAAAAAAATTAATAAAGTTTTGGGGAAAAGCTTGTGATGTAATAATCCGAATAATAACCCCAAAAGAGAGAGATACTACTTAATGTCTGTTGTCAGACAGAACTATGACAAAGAAAATAAGGTATCACATCAACTGTCAACTATTTTTATTTTTATTAATTTAATTTTGTTCCCTCAACGTCCTAAATAAATTATAAGTAAAATTTATAAATTTCATTCCAATATTAAATATGTTGTAATTTGTAATATGTATACAATTTTGGTTGGGTTTGTCTGTGGCAGATTACAGAATCGCACCGTAGAGAGGTAGGTAGTGAAGTTAAATAAAAGTTTCAATATTAAGTATCAGAAGTTTAACTGTAACTTAATTATAATTCATATAATTTCTATTGTTAAGTAAAGTAAGGTAATTAGGTAATCGGGTCTATTCTGTAACTTAGTGGTCAATTTTTAACAACTTGTTAAAAAATTCACCAATCAAATATATTGATCTGTAAAAAAATGGATTTATAGTTATTAAATCAATCCCTATTGGATAATTTTTTTAACCAGTTGTTAAAAATTAACCACCTTCTATGGATAAATTTTCTGTTAACTTAACTGTCAGTTAACGAAAAATATAATGATAATAATAATAATGATGGTTTATTTTGTCAATCGATCTTACAAGAAGAAATTTGACAGGTCAGTTTACAGTTTTACAATAAATACATACAAAATACATATTTTTAGTTATCATTCATGTATTCTTCCACACTGTAGTAACATTTATTTATGAGGTAACATTTTAAGTGATGTTTAAACAGTTTATTGAACGTTATGTCTTTTAGGTTAGATGTTAATTTATACTTACTTACTTAATCCTGCACCTTTCTACCCTCACGGGTGTAAGGCGTTCCCCCGGCTTGCGGGGGAGGGGGTTGAGTTCTGGTTCGTTGGTCTTCTCCATATTTCTTTCCACTCTGCTCTATCTTGTGTTGCTGTCTTCGTTTCTTCCCAAGTTAAACCTCTTCTTTGCGCTGCCTCCTTTACTTCTTCCAGCCACGTTCTTCTTGGTCGTCCTCGTGGTTTCTTTCTTCCAATTTTTGCTTCAAACACTTTTTTAACTATTCTCTCCTCTCCCATCCTTTCTACATGCCCATACCATCTCATCTGTCCTTCTGCTATCTTATCTTCTATTGCTTTTACTTTTAAGTTTTGTCTGTGGGTTGTGTTTTCAATTCTGTCCAGTCTTGTTTTCCCCTCTATTTTTCTCAAGAACCTCATTTCGATAGCCGTAATTTTTTCTTTTTGTCTTTGCGTTAATGTCCATGTTTCAGCTCCGTGTATGAGTATAGGTGTCACTACTTTCTTAAATATTTGTACTCTGGTCTCTTTCGGTATTTCTTTCTTTCCTAAGAAGCTGTGTTTGATGCTATTGAATATTTTGCCTCCTGTTGTTCTTCTTTCTTTTATTTCTTCATCAAATCTTCCATCTTCTGAGATCATTGACCCCAGGTATTTAAATTTTTGGACTTGCTGTAGATTTTCATTTTTTAGTTGTATCGTGTGGTGTTGTTCATTTCTTCCTAGTATCATGGTTTTCGTTTTTTCTTTATTGATCTTCATGTTTAATTTTTGTAGCGCTTTGTCATATATTTCTATATTCCTTGTTAAGGTTTTTTCGTCTTCTGCTATGATGACCATGTCATCTGCATAGCATAGTTCTGCTATTTCCACTCTTCTCAATTTCCAATGTCCTATGTAGTATTTCTTTACTTCTTTCTTTGTCTCTTTTATTCCTTCGTCAAGGATTAGCGTAAACAGAAGCGGGCTCAAAATGCATCCTTGTCTTACTCCGGCTGTAGTTTCAAATGTATTGGAGGTCTCTTGTTTCACTCTTACATAGCTCTTAGTCTTTGAATATAGGCTCTGAATTCCTGTTATTAACGTATTTGATATTCCCCTTTTTCTTAGCGTTTTCCATATGTCTTCTCTATTGATTCTATCAAACGCTTTCTCTAGATCAATGAAGCAAACATGTACGTTTCTCCCTTCTTTTATTGCCTTTTCCCCTATTTGTCTTAGTATGAATATCGCATCATTTACTCCTCTATTTGGTCTAAAACCAAATTGAGTTTCCTCTAACGATTCTTCCAGCTCTGTTCTTAGTCTACTCTCCAAGATTCTTGCATATATTTTGGCCACTGTGCTTATTAGGGTAATTCCTCTATAGTTCTGACACTCTCTGCTATCTCCTTTTTTAAATATTGGTGTTATGATACCTATTTGCCATTCTGTTGGTGTTATTCCTTTTAGCGCTTCATTCATTATGTCTTTAAGTTCTTGTAGTGCTGATTCGGGTAGTGCTTTCAGCATGTCTGCTGTTATTTTGTCATGTCCGGGCGCTTTTCCTCTTTTGGTTTTTCTTATTGCTTCTATTATTTCTTTCAAGCTTATTTCTTCTTCTTGTGTTGTTTCTGTTAATTTATTATACAGTTTAATACCAATAATTTTTGGATTTTTTAGGCTTAATGATAATTTATATTTAGGTATAATTAGATCATTTTTATTCCTTGTGTTATAATTATGTAAGTGTTAATGAGTTGTTAAATTTGGTAAGTTAAAATTTTTTCTTGTTTAAAAGTATCTCTACATGATGTGTTATAGCCAAGCTTAAACATATTTCTGATGGCAATTTTTTGTAATTTGAACACTCTGAGGGCTGCTGGAGAGTACTCCCAAAAAATTATGCCATAATTTGCAACAGAATTAAACTTAGCAAAATAGAATATTTTAGTCTTTTTTATGCCAGCTATTTGTGCTAATCTTTTAATTGCATAACATAAAGGTGCTAATTTTTTACATTTACTGTTAATATCATCGGTCCAGGTTAAATTTTCATTTAGTAATAACCCCAAGACTTTTACACTATCGACTTGAGGCAACGACTGATTGTGACATCTTATTAAAATACTCTGGTTCCTTTTAAGAGTAGTAAAATTTACGGCTACAGATTTTGAAACGTTTAAAACTAAATGTAAAGAAGAGAACCATTTCGATAATTCAGAGGTCAGGTGTGACAATGAAGCTGATTGTTCTTGAATGTTAGCACACGGTACCATTACTGAAACATCATCGGCGTAGGCAATGAAAGTATTGTTTTCTAGAACAGTTTTGATTTTGTTTATATATAAAATAAATAAAATGGGACCAAGAATGCTTTCCTGCGGTACACCAAATTTTATTATTTTATATTCAGACCTACAATTGTTATAAACAACAAGCTGCTTCCTATTAGTTAAGTAAGATTTTAGCCATTGTTCACACTTTCCACTAAAGCCGTACTGTGCCATAATTTTGATTAACTGATCATGCATGACACAATCAAAAGCTTTTGATAAGTCTAAAAACATGCTAGTAATCATATTTCCAGCGTCTAAGTTTTTGTATAAATTATCTAATAATTTTTCCAAAGCAGTTATGGTATTACAATTTTTGCGAAAGCCGCATTGATATTACAGCATAAAGCCTTATTCCACCGATTGTCCTAATGCATAAGAGCTATAATTAATAACTAAGCGCAATGCGTAAAAATGTATATGATATGGCAAAGTCTCCGGCAAAGTTTACTACCGTTTTCAGCTTTGCATTAATGCTTCAGAACTAAGAGCAATGCTTAAAAATTAAGAGTAATGCGTAAGAACAAAAGATTGCAAACTTCTAACCTGAACTGACAACTGTCATTCTATTTCATAATTAAATTTTTAATTTTTCGACATGGATATAGATACAGAAAATTATGTATGTAACATATTTAAAAAAATATGAATTGTTGCTGCAATGGCAGTCTGCTAAACAAAAACAAGTAATAAGGAAAAAAATGTGATTTTCTGGTGAATTAGTCACTAAACAAAGTAGTTGGAAATGGTATCCTAGTAAATTGCCATAATGCATTAATCATTAAAACATTCGGTGAAAATGAGGCTTAAGTCGTAAAAATTAAACATGTCACATGTCAATTTACGAAGCGACATTTTTTTGTTTTAAATAACAGTTAAGTTAACAGACGGTTAAACTAGAGATGAAAATACAGGACTTTAGTGAACTGATATTTGCATAAAAGGAAAACGACTATTATGTTAAATTAAAAATTGAATATTAATATTAAATGCACATCGCGCGTCAGTTTCAAAATGCATTCATTATTATGCAAATCGCTCATTATTACAATTACAATTTCGAAATTGCTGGGCTGCATTTCACCCATTAAATTAATCGGCATGTTTGGATCATATCCTGTCATTAAACATTTGACAAGCAATACACATCCTGTACATATCTTGCGATAATCCAGATTAAGATCGATAAAAACTGTCACAAATAAATTAAACTAATCTTTGATTACATTATTTTATGTAAATCTCACTTAATCCTTCTCTGTTTGTGGCATTGTACTATAAGGCTTGAAAACAAACGAATCCTAAAAACAAAACACCATCTAACTTTCTCAACACCTGCAAAATTTCCAGGAAAACTCAGTTCCAATCAATCAGGTAGATAAAGGACGATTTTCCAGTGCTGTACTAAGGGGGAACATCCATAAATTCTCTGCTTAACTGAGCGTAAGAAATTTGTAAATTGCATGGGAAAAAAGTGAATCATTCATATTATCATTTTAGACTAATTTAAAAAGGTAAATAATCTTATAATTATAATGATACAATGATTCATGCTATAATTCAGAAAAGTATAAAAATACGAATATAACGTGTTTTTTCTTGTTATCAAACATATAAAAATTCTGTACAAGATGATAACGTTATCGACAAACGATTGGCTAGGAGATTAATTATATTTTTTTAATGTTTTTATGCAGTTCTGATAAAAGCATTGCAAGTCAGAGAATTTAATATTTTTAAAGGCATTTTCATATGTAGGCATAGGAATTATAATTAAATTTTATTTACGTTTTTGTTATTTATATGTTACATATATATGGGGTCCCGTGGCCGCGTGCCTGATTGTTTGGTAGCGAACCCGGGGGAACCGGGTTCGATCCCGACAGGCGCCAAATATTTCCAATTTTAAATGGCACAGAAGTGATCCCTGTGGTACACTCTCCACACCAGCCCGTGAGGTGACGCCTGGTAAGCGCCCACACGGTAAAATATATCGTCATCATTACCGATGTCTGCATGTGTCGATACTGGCACATCCAGAAATGGGTAATATGCCGTGATGATATATATAAACATATGTAAATGTAATTTAGTACGAAAAACATGAATTATAAAGTAATTCACATAATGCATATTTTTTTGTCGTTAAAATTGTCATTTATACTTGTTATAATAATTTTGTTATATTTTTTTTATGTATCACATGTGTTATTCTTTAATTTAAAGTCTGATCTGAAGTCGTGAGATTTAATGCACGGTACGTACATTTAGGGTTCTAACAGCATGAGGGCTATTAATTCTATTTGCGCACGATATTGTATGTATATTTAATTATTATAATCTTTATTATTGTAATTATTATTATTATTATTATTAATATTATTATTATTATGTTGTACACAGTAGAACCTCCGTTATCCGAAACACTTTTAACCAAAATACCGTTTAACCATGGGCGTCATTTCAGCTTTTTAACTGGGGTGGCAAGACCTACCGGGAGGTCTGGAAGATATGGAATACCCCCCAGACCCCAGGTTAAAGGGGGTCCGGAGATCCTCCCCCGGAAAATTTTTAAAAACTGGCTTTAAATTTGTTAGTTTCTGAAGCATTTTCAGACTATTTGTATCTAAGTTTATAATTTACAAGTTTTCAAATCATGTGCTATCTTTCTGAGCTAACCTAAGCGTGATTACGGAGAATCAATAAAGTTAAAAAATTCCTTGTTGTATTTTTCAATTAGATATTCGTAAATTACTGAGACTTTTACTTAAAAATTCTGGGCTGGCAAAATACTGGGCGCGACAATTCTGGGGTGGCAACTGCCACCCCTTGCCACCCCCGAATTACGCCTATGCGTTTAACCGAAATGACCGAAAAAAAAATTCTGAACTACGAATGCTAATGAAACGATGGAGTGATAAAGCAGCTATAAAACGCGGTCAAAAGAAAAAACAAGAGTTAAAAAAAAGGTCTACTGAATAGTTAAATACTGTACATACACAATGGAACTTTTTTTTTTTTGTAAATACTGTACAGTACATAAAATTAATACTTTAACATTGTACGAGTATTGCCTTCATTTACTTTGACCTAAACTTTCAAAAAACTAAACCTAATCTCTAAAAATCGCATTTCAATTATTATCCGAAATTTTGGTTATCCGAAACCCTATTCCCCCCTTCTGTTTCGGTTAACAGAGATTCTACTATTATTTTTGTACCCTGAAGAAGATAGCAGTACCTATATGCTGTCGACACGTTGGTTTGTATAAAAATAAAAAGAACTTTAACTAAAAAGTTGTTTTTTACAGGATAGGTTCTGAAAGCTTTTTAGTAATTGTAATAATTTATGTAAATTCTCTTAATTATTTTTTTATACGAATCAAAATATGTATGTGTCAAGCAATGTGAGAATATTAATGTGCATAAAAACTTGTATACTTTCAGGTCAAAACTAAAATAGAATTTAGCTAAAAAAAGCATAATAATTATATAATAGACTTAAAAACTGTATGATAAACATTTTTTTAAAAGAAGACATATTAATTTTTAAATTACATTACTTAAATTTTATAAAATTGGCAGATATGTATTTTAAATTAAAAATAAATATGTAACCATAACAGCCATTAAGCAGACTGTAAATGAACACTTTAAGGATTCATTGAAGCATATAAAGTGATCAATTATGCTAGGTTTTACACAAGTTTACATAAAACAATTTACTCAATATTTAATTAAAAATTGCTTAAACATTATAGCTATAAAAATAAAATGAAATAATATCTGAAATATTTTTTAAATAAGTATGCTTATATTTAATATTAGTAATCTTTACATTAAAACAGTATTGTTATGTAAAATGAGTAGTGTATAACATATTTAAATTTACTGTTTCTTGTTTATTTTACATATTTACTTTTCTGTTTACAAGTTTTAACAAGAAACTAATTATTACACACCAGTGAAATAGAAAAGAAAAGTTTTTACTTTCATTCTAATTATTTTCAAGAAAAAAGTGTTACATTATGTCATAACAAAATATAAAAATAGAAACAGGTTAAATAATTTTCTGAAAATTTTAATTAACCTACATAACTACTATAAAAAGACGGAGCAAATTATAAATTTTCCTGCTAAGCTATAGACCTTAGCAGAAAAACATGTTCCATTACTGTTAATACCCAGTAATAAATTAATCCTCATTTATGCACATTTTTATTTTCAATGTTTCAATATTAAAGAATTATTCTCGTTTTGATTATTGTTATGCGGTTTTTCCGATATAAACAAACAATTACAAGAAATAATTAAATGTTATCGTATTTACGTGACTACCAGATTAAAATTTTAAATTTTCTATAAATTACAAAGAATATACAAAATAGTGATGTACCGACTATGGTTTTGGCCGACTAACCGACTACCGACTATTCCGCCATTTTAGAAGCCATTCTCTGAAATTCGTTTGTTTCCAATGTACTATGTCAGTCTCAAATATGCCTTTACATAACAATATGCCTTTGATTAATAAATAATGAAATAATTGCAAATTAATAAAAGGAAATTTGTCGTCATTCTTGTTTTTTTTTGTTACAAACTGTATCACACTTAGGCTCGGTTTTTCCATTTCTGGATAAAATGTCAGTTAACTGCCAGTTATAATGAAAACATCGCATTGATATCACAGCGTAAATTGACAAAAACTGGCACTTCATCAAGAGATGTAAAAACCGGACCTTATAGTAAATAAATATTTTTAGTAATTAATTTACTAATAAAAATTGTATATTTATTTCTATTCCTTATAGCTCATCAAATAATAAGCCGATTAATCGGTCATTTTACCGACTTTTCGACGACTAATCGCCGACTAGAAAAGTGGCCGGTACATCTCTAATAAAAAATAATATTTAATTATACATATATTGTCTAATTATGAAGCTTCATATTATAAATTATTGTAAATAATTTCATAATACCTATTTGAGTTATTTTGGAGGAACAAATTTTATGTAATCTCGCAAAAAGTAAAGTAGCAAATCATCCATTTAATATCAACACTTCGGTAAACAAAACAATTAAATTCGGCTTGCCATCAGCACTGCCTGTTAAAATCTTCAACAATGCAGAACAACAACCCTAGCAGACACTAATCAATAAGCGGGGCAAGAACCAACAGAACACCGGGCGAGATCAATAAATGCAACAGAATACTCACTGTTATCTACCGTTTATCATCAGCTGTCAACAAAAAAACACTCGCATATTGGAAACAAAACCACACTTAGCAACAAACAAAACAACTATCACAAAAATAAATAAAACAAACAACAGTTCATCGTGACAACAATGCAACTTAACCTAACAAAAGTTTAGGTTACGTGTGGGCGAGCTGTATACGTCTACTCGCTACGAAAGCTGCGCGCGTACTAAACTAACTTGATTCCAGTTGGAGGACTGAGTAGTCGTTTATCTCGTACTGTATTTCAAGTCACGAGCGAGACTCACCCTATTTGCTACTTCTTTTATGTTTGTATCCTTTTTTTATTAATCATTATATAAGTCTCTACTAGCGTGCCTTATTATAAGGCGAAAGAAAAATATATAAACATAAAGAAGAATCAGGCTTGCATTAAGTCGACTGTTTTGTTTATAAATGAAAAACAAGCGCTCGTTTTCTCACTTGTTGAAATAGCGCTAACTCCGAAAAATATTTAATTTTAAAATTAGAGAATTTGCAAAAAATTACATAGTTGTTGGGTAGATTTGTTTAATAATTACAGTACAGTAATTTATGATACGAGAAAACCAATTTTACCCACAAGTGAAAAGCACAATTTTTTTTTGCCCTCCTGAAGTGTAATGAGAACTTTACAATTGTATACACAGCAAGTGTAACCCACATTTTACGCTTACTGTGTTGTAACTTGTCTAACTATGCGGTAAAATAATCAAAATACACTGGACGTTTATGGGCATTTAGAAAATAAATCATCTTTACTATAACAAAGTTCATGTAAAAAAGTACTACCTACTTAAGTTATTTCTTTACTTTAACATTTCCTATATTTAAAATTAATTTATATAAACCAAAATCACGGCAGCGACATCTGTCATTATTGTAAAAATCCGCCGTTACCGACATAGTCACCGATCGATATACCTGTCAAATACGCTAGGCGAACATTGCTGAAATGTCAAATATCGACGCCTACCTATTATTTATTACGAAGAAAAGATGAGCAAGTAAATATATTATCAGTCATAAACAATGTCTATTATTACAAATAAATTTTCGCTAGAAGTACTCTAATGTAGGTAAGTAAAATTAAATTTGGAAATTGACTTAACCCCAGTATTTTAAACTAACCCTTTTCAGAAGTACAACCTATCTCATTAAAAAAAGTGATATTCATTATCGTCGGCTAAATATTTGATACAATTCTCGTGCGTGAAGTATTTTACAAGCACTCGAATGTAAATAACTATTTCAACATTTATCTTCAAGGTATTTTTGATTAAAATTAAAGATGACACTTGACATTTACATTTTTTTGTTGTTATCAGAGGAAATTTTGCTGGTTGTTTATGAAATGTATTTACTTTTATTTACTTGTGATTAAAGAAATTTTTACCTTCCTAATCATTAAAGTAGCATTAGTACCTAAACGATATTTCATTAGATTAGTAGTTACTTTATAACTAGATATTGGAAATAGTTATTTGTGCAATAAGGAAAAATAATATTTTTCCTACAACCGTGCATAAAGTACATACTTTACGCACTCTTTACAATGTGTAAAGTGTAACTTTTCAAAAACTAGTGCGAGAAAAGTAAATACGTTGCTAGGCTACGGTTAATTGTCAACTAACACTAACAATATTGAAGATGCCTGTAGACTCATGCTCAGTATTATGAGAAATAGCATTAACATTTCGGTTGTAGCAAAAATATTGTATACAACTCGTGTGTAAAATAGTATTTTTATCTCATGCTAATTTCCTCAAGCGTAAAACATCGCACTCGACCAAAATACTACTTCTTTACACATTTGTTACACAAATAACAATTTCCGCACTGAAATACTTTTTTTAAACTCATATGGATAAAGAAATAAAGGACTTTTCCAAACACTAGTAGTAAATACAGTCATACAAAAAAGTCTCCGTACGACAGTAGTTTTAATGTATTTTAATCCAAAATAAAACGCAGTATATTACGTTATTATTAATATAAAATAAACAAATAATTTAATTAATTTATTTGTATTATGGGGTAAACATTGAAAGTATTCATAATTTCATGACAAAAGTCTCCGTACGATAACCAAAACATTTAAATAATAAACCATTTATTTATGTTTCATAAAGAAATATAATATTACGAGGGTATTCCTTTGGTTTTTCCACCAGTAACTAAGCAATGAGTCCTTGAATCCACCAAATTTTTGGTCACCGATGGCATTATATTCTGCCATTTTACTTGTAATTAATTTTAAATTCTTTTTTGCTTTACATCTTATTTATTTTAAGAATTTTCCGCGCTTTCTCAATCTGATTAAAGTGCGGAGACTGTGAGGGATAATTAAGCATATTTTTAATATTATACAGTACGCATTCTCTTATAGAGCGAATTATTTGTCGAATTTTTTTGATGCACGAAATTAAAATTGTCTGTTAAGGCCCTACTTTTCGGCACATTGTTTAAAATTTGCTTTTAAAATGTCGAGGGAACCTTTGCTATCCATTGTTGCAATAATTACTAATTTTCGTACTCCCGCTGAGGAGCTATAGCCCCTAGACATAATGTTGTTTTTTTATTTTTTTTTCTTTGTATATTTAGCTTCCCCCTATGGGTATTGTATTAGCATTATACATTGATAGTTGCGATGTATTTAATGTTTATAATTATTGTTAGAACAAATAAGTAATGTGCCTGGAATTGGAAATATAAAATGCACAATGTATAAAACATTTTACTCGTAAATGAACGACCATAAATAAAATTTTATTTTCGTAAACTGCATGTTTATTGAAAAACAAAGAAGTTAATTTTCCTATTTTATGACTATTCGTTTTATACTACTAATAGCATATTCAACCACAAGTAATAATAAAACGCTTACTTGAAAAATCAAAACAAAACATTCGCATGAACTTACTGGGTCAGCAAAGAAAACAACTCTTAACTTTATAAACCGCAAATCTTGATCCATTTCCGAATGAATGAACCAGAATTAAAATTCTCTTCAGCTGGCAAGTCGTGCGTTGAATTCTAATAATACTAATTTATTACTAGCTAAAAACTAGGCTTATTCATACGCTTGCAGCTTTTCAATTAGTATAGAGAGCTTGGTGTCATTACAATTAATGCACTTCCATTTAATCAATGCCGAAAAGGGATTACAATTTTTTAACAAAGATAAAGTGCTTGTTAGGAAATTATCAATAAATATGGAAATAGTCTTACAGCCCGATTCACAAAAGAGTTTAAGCTAACACTCATTTTTGGAATAGTGAATTCTATTCTATTCCGGTATTTAAAATTAATTTTTCATGATATTATCAATAAAGGTAGATTCTAGGTATAGATTAGACTATATTTTAAGATACAAACTGTCAAAATTAGAGTAGAATTCGCTAACCCAAAACTGAGGATTAGCTTCAACTTTTTTGTGAATCGGGCTGTTATTTACAAGTTAACAAAAGAAATGGGTATATAAATTTTTGACAGTATTATTTAACAACTCATTTGACATATCGTCTCGATACGATATTGTCAATTTAACCAATAGTTAAAATTTAATTAAAAGCAGTGCAAATAGCTATAAGAAAGCAAAAAGTAGCAGATTTAAGTTTGCATTTAATATGAAGTTCTTCTTTTCAAGTGACACAATGATGTTAGTGTAAAAAGACAGATGAATAGACTTAAAAAAAAACTTTCAACAAAAAACTGGAACATGCGCTACTTGTTCTTAAAAGTCCCTGTAAGTTTGAACTGTCAAATGTCATTGACGTGTACAAGTATGGTGTTATAAGTGATTGATACTAAACTGAAAAATGACAAAATGGGATAAAGAAATAATTGAAATCTTGATGGCTATATACGAAAAATTCAAATGATGAAAATTCAATGACAATGGGGTCATGCCACATTTTCTGTTTTATTTTTTTCCTGGAAGTCTACCGGTCACAGTATATATAAATAATATTTTCACGCCATTTGTGTGCATTGTTTTGTAGATATAATTTAAAAAAAATAGGGATCAATTTTAAATCTCAATGAGGTCACGTGAGCGCATACGTCATGTATCTGAACGATTCCATTTCACCCTGGCGGACAAAATGTAAATTAAGATTGTTTATAAATAGTTTTTTTGGGTTTTTTAAATAAATTGTTTACTATAAATAAATAAATATAAATATATCATCACGGCATATTACCCATCTCTGGGTGTGCCAATCTGCACATACATACTGTGATTTTAAAATTGTGTTCAATTAATAATAACATATAATTGGTATTTTTTATTCCTGTTTTTAACATCTGCTATAGAAAAAAATAGAATTTTATACACGACAATAAAATTAAATTATCGACTCGCGAATAATAATTCACTCGCGAAATCGCTCGTGAATTAAACTTTCCTCTCGTCGATAAAATATAATTTTATCGTCTTTTATAAAAAATAACTATTGTTTTACCAAGATAATAAAGTACCATATTAACTGCTGCACCCTAAGTCTTTGAATTTAGCCTAGGCAGTGAAAGTAAAACTTTGTTGCCCAGTATCTGTCACACAATACAATAAGGTAAAAGGTTAATAAGCGAAGAAAAGTACATGGCAGAAAAGTCAAACTTTAATGCCCAGTTACATCAACAAGGCTATAAATGTAAGCATCAAACTAAAAAATGCGATTTGCAATTTTGACAGCAATGTTGTTCAATATTTGGGTGTTGTATTCTATATCTTTTCATATTAATTTTAATATCCTGTATAATTTATTCACCAATAACAATAGCAGACACTAAAAAAATGAAATGACAAGTAATAAATTTGTTTCTATTAGTTTCAAATTTTAACAAACTGCTAAAATTAACATGGTATGATACAGAATACATCCCATTATGTTATTAATTAAAAAATATATTAATTTCATCTGGTTTTATAAATCATAAAATTTAATTTCCAGTTCAAATGAGGTCGTTAATTACTTTACATTAAGCCATTAATCCTCATCATATTTTTCAGCAACATAACGATCTCAGACTTTACGATCTCTTTTCTTGTAGTTCTTAGCAAGAAGAAGAATCTACTTGAGCTTCTCTGAAGACTTGTCGTTGTAGTTTGTCAAGTGTCATCCATCATACACACAACATACTTCGCAGAACATTCAATAGCACACTCGTCCACGTATCAAAATAAATATATGCACTCGACGACGTGCAGACGAGAAAGTGAACTCTATTGAAGATAGCATAATTTCACTACCGCTACCGACACCGATATGGATTGAATGCTTTGTTTTGATAGGTGTACGAGTATATGTTATAAAGTGAAAATTTATTTGCATATACTCGTACTGATTTTAATATTAATATTTACAGATAAATATGGTATAATGAAAATGAATAATTAAAAACTTAATAGTTTCAATAGTTCTAGCGTGACCCGCATACATTAAAACGTATAAAACATCGTTTTCCTCATTTTAACATTTATTACCCTTCGGAGGTGACGCAGACGCTCAGTCTGACAGACTCGACCAATTTTAATAAAATATTAATACATTACAAAAAAAATATGTATATAAGAATCACGTTTGTTGTTAAATAAATATATATATATATATATATATATATATATATATATATATATATATATATATATATATATTACTGGGTGTGCCAGTATCTACCACCCATGTAGACATCGGTAATAATGACGATATACAGGGAATTTATTTTTTGCCCTCCTGAAGTGTAATGGGAACTTTACAATTGTATACACAGCAAGTGTAACCTACAATTTACGCTTACTGTGTTGTAACTTGTCTAACTATGCGGTAAAATAATCAAAATACACTGGACGTTTATGGGCATTTAGAAAAGAAATCATCATGTAGACATGGGTAATAATGACGATATACAGGGAATTTATTTTTTGCCCTCCTGAAGTGTAATGGGAACTTTACAATTGTATACACAGCAAGTGTAACCTACATTTTACGCTTACTGTGTTGTAACTTGCCTAACTATGCGGTAAAATAATCAAAATACACTGGACGTTTATGGGCATTTAGAAAATGAATCATCTTTACTATAATAAAGTTCATGTAAAAAAGTACTACCTACATAAGTTATTTTTTTACTTTAACATTTCCTATATTTAAAATTAATTTATATAAACCAAAATCACGACAGCGACATCTGTCATTATTGTAAAAATCCGCCGTTACCGACATAGTCACCGATCGATATACCTGTCAAATACGCGAGGCGAACATTGCTGAAATGTCAAATATCGACACCTACCTAGTATTTATTACGAAGCAAACATGAGCAAATAAATATATTATCAGTCATAAACAACGTCTATTATTACAAATAAATTTTCGCTAGAAGAAGTACTCTAATGAAGGTAAGTAAAATCAAATTTGGAAGAAATTGACTTAACCCCAGTATTTTAAACTAACCCTTTTCAGAAGTACAACCTATCTCATTAAAAAAAGTGATTTTCATTATTGTCGGCCAAAAAATTTGATACAATTCTCGTGCGTGAAGTATTTTACAGCGCTCCAGCTAATGAGGCACTCGTCTTAAGGGCTCGTGCCTTAAACAAAGCTGTCGCGCTGTAAAATACAACTTACACGCACTCGAATGTAAATAACTATTAACATGCAACATATGCTCAATCACTTCCACGGTTACTCACTTTTGTCAAAAAATGATAGCAATGTAATATTTGTCCATTTTAATGCAACATACAAAATTTGTATTTTTGTATTAACAAAACTAATTTCCAGTAAATTAGCCTACATACGATTAACAAAAAATCAAAACATGAATGTTGCACATCTTAACAAACTTCAGCTTACAAAAACTCATTTTTCTTTACAAATTAAGGCCCGGTATTCTCATCTCCGGTTAAACTGCCTGTTAATTTAACTGTCAGCTAAAAGAAAAACATAGCATATAACCGACAGTTAACTTAACCGGCAGTTTAACCACAGATGAAATGATCGGGCCTTAGTCTACATATTATTTGTAATTACAAATATTAAATTCACTATTTATATATAATAGTTTCAAAAGTTATTAATAATATTTTTTCAAAAGTATTTGTTTTGAAGATTATCAGATATTATAATTATGATAGCGAAAGTTAAAAGACCTATTTCTGCAGGTGATTATAAATTATTTATTTAATTATTTATTGCAATGACAAATTACTTAATATTTTTCGCCAGCAAATATCTCTAAATGAGTAAATTAACGGTTCCAGTTTTTTCAAATAGTAATAAAACCATTTCAAATGATCTGAAATTAACTTTCGAGTTAAGCAGAGTCAGCAAAAACCTGCCGCGGTTTTCGTGGTTTTATACGCATTGAATTTTCTCACATCTTGCAAAGCTATTTTAAATGGTTTGATGCCTGACGATTTTAGAAACCTATAAAACGTTCGCAATAACTCAGAGTAAAATAGAAGCAGGAACCAGTAAATCGAAACGTTATATATAACATTTATATTGAGTCTAGCGCTACGGTTCAGCGAATGAGGTGATACACTCTCAACTATATTTCCATTTATTATTTCCAATTTTTTCGAGCAATCAATAACTTTTAGACATGGTTGGTGCTGGTACCTACACAAGACTATTTTTACATTTCATAATAATCTATAAGTAATAAATGAAATACGTAGTTTATTGAAAAGTATGAAGGACGTTTTATGCTTAGATTAGCACACCATCAGCAGAATTCAAGCAAAAGTTTTAAATCATTATTGTTACAATTTATAAAAATTACATTAATATCTATTTGTCCAAAACTTATTGAAAATCTGCAGCAGAAACTTGTTTATAAATTAATCTTTTGCGATTAATAACAAAAACAATAAATAATGCTACCAAAAGTTTAAAATCAAATAACACTATTAAATCATTATTAGGTAACCCTAAAGATAAAATAGATAATTATAAAAAATCTGGCGTTTATAAAATTAAGTGTACAGATTGTAATAAAGTTTACATCGGGCAAACTAAAAGACAAATGGCCGATTTCACCCCCGATTCCTAAAATTTACGTAATGCCTATGTACCCGATGTGCACCACATAGGCATTACCTAGAAAAATTGCGTTTTTATCAACCACTAAGCATTGCCTATCTTGATTTAGGAATTACTTAGCTAGGTATCTGTTTTTCGATGCCCAAAACGCTAAGCATTTCCTAACGTTTGACAACACTTCAAAATGAAAATTGTACAATTTCATTGAATATTTTATAGTTATAATGAAGAAATAGAAAGACATGCACAAGATAAAAGAGAAAGAACAAATTGTTTTGAATTCTGTGATAAAAAATGGTTTCGGAAAAGGAATATACTTACCTATACGACTATTTTTGATATAAAATTAATTAGTAAATACATAAATATATCGTTTTTATTATTTATTATATATTTTGGGAAATTACATTGGGTATTCACATAATTAAATATAGCTAAATATCATAAATATCAGTTCCGATTGTCCAATTTTATATTTTTACTTGAAATCAGAGAATTCAGTTTTTGTTTTTGTATTATTTATTCTATATTTTGCCATTTATATTTTTTTTCTTCTTGTTCATTTTCATCTTTGTTTCATTTATTTTTTCCATATATGTAATACAAATTTTAAAATATAAATATATATGTAAATGATATTTCTTTAAAAATTTAATTATTTTGCATAACCCAACGTAATAATAAAATCTCCACAATATTTCCAATGTCAATGTTGACAAATTGACAAATGTCATAAATTATAAAAAATATTCATTTATTTCAGTGTGCAAATATAATATCACAAAAGTAACTAATATTCCGATGCCTACGTAAGTAATTCCTAGCTGGGCATTGCTTTGTTTGGCGAAATCCAAAATGGATAAGTATCAGTTTAGGCAGTTCTAAAATAGCTAGGCAACGGTTTAGGAATCGGTGGTGAAATTGGCCGAAATTGATACTCGGTTTAAAGAACATTTCTATCATTTAAAAACCCGTAATCCTGATAAATCTAGCGTAGCACAACATATGTTTGTTAATAATCATAAAAATGACAATTCTAATATACAATTATTAAAACATCTTGGTAATAAGAGATATTTAGTTAGACGCACGAGAGTTTGATAAAACATAAATTTAAAGATAAATTTATGAACGCGGCCTAGGTTCCATCCATTATAATTTAACCATAAGACTCCATTATAGTTCATAAATACTTATGAAATTTAGAATTACACTTTTGAATTACTAATATGACAATGGGCTACTTGCGTACCATTTTTTTATTTAATATTTTTGAAGAACAGGTAAAAACTTGCTATCCATATTTTTTCTTTTGACAAAATTTTTATTAATTAGCCAGAAAAAGAATAATGAAATTTGATTATTTGAATTACCGACATGTATGACGTAGAATTACGCCGCACCAATGAGTGGTCGTAAAGCCATAGCGTTTGTTTGTACGGGTAATGTAGATCTCCTGTTTGACGTTTCAACAATAGTTTGGAGGTTAGTATTTTAGTTTTCTTTTTGTTATCGGTATTTTAAATTACATGTAACTACCTATGTGTTTATTTGTGAAGTAATTAATATATTTGAGAGCCCAGAGAGAGAGAAAAATGAACTAATGTCAAATTCAAATTAAAACTTTCTCGCACGCTATGCCATCTATAAGGTACATTTTTAAACATGGTTTCCTTCCTCAGTTCAATATAATGACGTCACAGAAAATTTTCTTTCTTAATTTACTAAAAAACAAATAATTATTTTAAAATAAAATTTATTTTTTACCTTCCGTCACCTTTAGGTAAGGAAGTTATTGTCTTTGGTCAAAAAAATCGGTGGTGAGTTTTTAATGAATAAGCACGTTTTAGGGTCCCTACAATACGAATATACCATTTTTAAGATGATGTCTGTATGTGTATGTGTGTGTGTGTGTGTGTGTGTGTGTGTGTGTGTGTGTCCGTGTGTGTGTGTGTCCGTGTGTGACAAAATTTTCTCCGACGATAACTCCAATACTACAATTCTAAAAATTATAATTCTTTCGTATTCCTCTTCTGTACATCCATATGAAGAGTTGATTAGATTTTGGTTATAATTGATCAACCGGAAGTACCCTTATTTGAAGATTTTAACAATTTTTCTTAAAAAAACGCAGTTAAATATTATTTTTTGACATTTTGTTATTATATATATTAAAGAAAGTACTCTTCTCTATACAGTTTGATTATACATTTTCCTTCATATTCAATAGATGTAAATTTAAAGCATTATAAAGAAATTAATTTTCAAAAATTAGTCAGATTTGTTATTTATCATGGAAACAGCTGACATAATTATTCAAAAAAATTTAATTGACAGATGTCAGTAGCAAGTGCAAAACGAAATATGGAAAAAGTATAAGATCTAAAATTGGTATGTCTTAGTGTTGCTCGCAAGTGACACGCAGAGAAAGGCCAAAGAGAAGATGGAACGACATTACTTAGTGTAGTTTATGTTATAATTTTATTGGATTTATAGAACATTTTTTTTTTTTTACATGATATTGTATAGGATCTGTTCCAAGGACCTTTTGGTATGGGATTTGTACAAAATACATGGAATTGACGGAAGGTCTTGTGCTGGCCACAACAGATTTTTTATATATGTTTTCAACATAACATTATGTATATAGTGATAGAAATCGGATTTTCAGTACCACGCAAGTAGCCCATTATGACACCCCTAAAGTTTTTTGAATATGCCAGTTTTACACCACGACAGTCACTGATTTGATTTAGGTACTTTGTTTCTCCTTTATCAACATAGAACTACCTAATTACTGTAAAGTCTCAAAAAATCATATTTCATTAGCGATAAGTTATGGCGCAAAAGTAATAACTTTTATTGCTCTTTGTTTTAGTGCAGTTTACCGTATATTGCAACTCTCTGTAATAAAATTTAATTACAGGTTCGAAACTTAAAATAACTTTACATGGAAAAGGAATTACAAACTGTGGTACTTTACACGATTCAATTAGACTACCTTGTCGCTGTTGCCGTTGTCGTTTGTAAATTCTATTTTGGTTTAATTGTTCCCTTGTAAATTGAAAACGTACATTAACAATTACAGGAATAGTGGTAGTTTTTTACTACTCTATCAGAAAATATAATTAGTTCTATTTTACTACTATGTAGTAATGAGACTTGAATTCCAACAGTTACTTAGATAATTTTAATTGGTTTTAATAGTTATTGGTGTATGAGATTTGAAATTATCCTACATGTAATTTAAGGCCAATTAGGCGATCAAAAATTTGTTAAGCGAACTACATATTTATAAAAAATATTATATCAAGGCTGTGTCTGGTGTTGCACTTTTATCACCCTAATTTCTAAATCCTAAATTTATATACCCTAAATAATGTCATTATTTAGGATTTTAGGAATTAGAATTTAGGGTTTTACACGAGCACACTATACTTTGAAGTTGACCCCTATTAATTGAACACATCATGTTCGTAGCTATAATTTGTGCAAAACCTCAAATTTTCTGTCAAAGAATAGCTTCTATTTTATGAAATACAATATTAACATTTAATCTGAGCGTCAAATTATATCTAATCGTACAATTCATTTTTGTTGATCTAAAGTGTTGTCGCATATACATAAACCAATGGATGCCATCAGTGTGCCATTTGGAGTTGTATTTGTGGCTACCAATATCCAAAGTATTATGTTCAAAGAGACCTGAGTACAATAATAAAAAAAATCTGATGTGGCCAACACAAAACCTCCAGCTATTTAATTTTTATTAATTATTATACCTACGTATTTAGTAATGCTTCAAACTATATTATGTTCAATTGCATATAACCATTGTTTTATTTACGATTTTCTTTATTATTTAATATGTCGCTATTATTAATTTGAAGTGATTAGTTTTTTGACAATGACGTTTAGTTCTCAGTTACATTCATTTGAAAAATAAACTGTGTAACTAAGGAATTGTGTTTATCTTAGGCTTCGGGATTAAAAAAAGAAAAATGATTTTTAAATTTATCTGTAAAATATATAGAAAAATCTGTTGTGGCCAGCACAAGACCTCTCGCCATTTCCATATTAGGCTATAAAAGTATTGTATTGCACTTCGCTTTCGAACCGTCGTTTTATAACAAAATATTATAGAATATTACCCAAATATTGTTTTTTATTATATTTAACATGTCTTCTGCACACATATAATTCTAATTATATCTATTTTTCATTGTATGAGGAAGTTTCTGAATGTCAGAGATTATTCCAATTCATTAACGAGATTGGCGGTATTTCTGATGGATATATGCATTTTACCACAATTTAACCTATAATTAAAAAAATTAATTAAAAAAAAAATTAAATATACTTGCCAGTAAAAGCTATCAGAATGTCACTAAAACTGTTGATTTTTGACAATGACATGTGTCATTTACAAATTATGTTATAAACATTGGAATTTGTCAACTGGTTTCCTTAGTGCCGTAGCCTCTGCGATTAGTTCACTCTATAAATTATAGAGTCTTTATCTCTAAATCTATACAAGATATAATAAAAATTTTAAGTGTATTAGATGGAGAATTTTATGTTCTTCAATATTTAATAAAAAAACCTCCCAAAAAATTATATTTAGAAGAATTTTTCTAAAAAACTACTACTTCCGGTTGTTCAATTGTTACAAAAACCTTTTCAGCTCTTCCCAGGAATGTCAGATTGAGGAAACTGCAGTTAAATATTTTTTAAGTCTTATAATTTTTGAGGAATCGTGACTACAACATCCAGACATACATACATACATACATACACACACACACACACACACACACACACACACACACACACACACACACACACATACACATACACACATCCACACATACACACACACAGACATCATTTTAAAAATGTTATAATCGGATTCTAGGGACATTAAATCGTGCTTATTCAATAAAATCTGGATATGCGAATTTTAGCATGAATCCAATACCTCTCTTAGCGAGAGGTAAAAAGTATTAATGTATACCTATACAAAATTCAATAATCTATAATTTTCATAACGACAAAATGCGAAAAATGGCATTTAATGGTATTTTTTGAAAAAAAAAAAAAACATTATGAGCTTCAAGTAAAGTGCCATTTCTGTTTATCCGATTTACACCAAAATCTAATGGCTTCTTTTCATATTGGAATAGGGTAGAAATACAGAATTTTCTGAATGATAGTATTTGAGTTAGAGCGAAGACAAAATTACTACACATACACACACATATACATACATACACACACACATACATACACACACATACATACATACACACATACATACACACACACACATATATATACACATACAGAAATCATCGTGAAAATGTTATAGTTGGATTCTAGGGACCTTAAAACGTGGTCATTTACTAAAATATCGATATGTGATTTTTAGCACGATCCCTATACCTCCCTTACCAAGTGTTATATTGTTTTATCATAATTTTTGAAAATGACAGAGATGGCGATGAGAAAACAGTATCGATATGATTTTTGTAATTTTGACAGATTAAAATAGATTCTTTATAATACAATCTGCGTATTATATGTGATTTTTATAACACAAGGGTAGCGGGAGGTAAAAATCTGTTGTGGCCAGCACAAGACCTCTCGCTATTTCCATTTTATGTTATATAAGTATTGTATTGCACTTCACTATCGAACCGTTGTTTTGTAACAAAAAAATTACAGAACTTTACCAAAATATTGTTTTTATTGTAATTAACATGTGTTCTGCACACATATAATTCTAATTATATCTATTTTCCATTGTATGAGGAAGTTCCTAAATGGCCGCGCGACAATAATATTGACATTGACCAACAAAATTCTCCAGTATTAATAAAAAACAAATGTATTTCTACGAGTATCTAATATAGATATCCTAATTACATTTATTTTAAATAATAAAAAAATCCAATTTGAAAGTTTTTTATACTACAATTTGGGACAAATATAAAACCCGTAATGTAATGTAATTTTATTCTGAAATACGAGATTCTATAACTTTGAAATGGCTGGACCTCTTGAGTGGTTAACTCGTTGAGTAATTCAAACTGTTTGTTTTTTTCTTTAATTTTATATTTTTTAGTTTTTCAATGATGTTATCTTAGTCCTCAAAGTCTTACCATTTATAGTTATGTTAGACTTCAAATTAAATTTCAATAAAATCGGGGTTCCTGTCATTATAATTTATACTTGTCAGATAAGGCGCAAATTTACGTATACGAAACATATGTTCCAATAACTTAATTTTGTGTTGTGAGATGTCCGTTATATTTTTTGTTTGACACCAACAAGTCTTAAGCAATAACCGTAGGTGCTTTGTAATTTGAGTAGGCACCTGACTCACACTCACATACTTATTTCCATAGCTATGTTGCTGTTGGTTCATTTTTTCGTCTTCAATCAATCTTACGTATTAAAGGTGTTAATATATGTAAAGTCCGCCAACACTATAAACTATAACTATTTTATATTACATATCGTAATTTTGTATTGGAATAAATTTCATTTACGTTTGATGGAATGTTTAATTTGACGTTTGACGTTTAGATTATTAGTTAATGATGGATGTTGTGACACATACAAGACAAATTTCTCTAAGTAAAATATCAAAATCAATTAGATTTACTGTTACTGGCCTGCCACTTTTAAATTAAAAAAAGAATACAAATTTTGAAACGCGATAATTACATAAAAAAATAACACGGAAATAAGTAGTATAATTAAAAATTTTGATTTAAATTTACAATTTTCTCTCTGGTTTATGTTCGATTTTGAGATTCTGACCAATAAGTATCTATCAAGTGACTTGTCACTACGTGTCATTTGACGTTTCTCCAATCAGTTCAGAGTTTAAGTTACAATTTTATTTTCATTTGTTAGACGCTAATGAACAAAATGTTTTTTTAATAGTATTGGGAATGTTTTTTACTATTGTTGATTTGTATAATAAAGAAACAAAACAAACACAAACTTAAAAAACATAGATGGTTTGTGAGGCAGTGGTTAGGCCTATGAACACGTTCATTTGTCAACGGGCAGTATCATAGTTTGTTTCTGAATGTGGAATAACAAGATCATGAACAATTGTTCAAATATCAATTGTTCAAATATACTCGTATGAGTGTGCATCTACAGGGAATTTATTTTAACATGCAACATATGGTCAATCACTTCCATGGTTACTCACTATTGTCAAAAAATGACAGCAATGTAATATTTGTCCATTTGAAAATGCAACATACGAAATTTGTAGTTTTGTATTATGAGAACTTATTTCCAATAAATTAGCCTACATACGATTAACAAAATATCAAAACATGAATGTTGCACATCTTAACAAACTTACAAAAATTCATAACTTTCATGTAATAAATGTTAAAAAATACCCCCATTCACACTGAGGCAATATTCTAGTCGGTCGTAATAAGAATTGACACCATTTGTGATGTGTTCTGGAGGTATCTCCTGTGCTGCAATACTGTTTATTAATGTTGCATTTTAAAATGGACAAATATTACATTGCTGTCATTTTTTGACAATAGTGAGTAACCATGGAAGTGATGAACCATAATGTTGCATTTTACAGTAAATTCTCTGTATTTAATCCCTTGCTATCCCTCGTTGTATTGAAATTTCGCAAATGTTTTTATTTTTGTACAATTTATTTGCTTTGTAGTACAAATTACGATGTTCGCGTATACTGCTTATTAACAAAAAACAAAATATCAATTTGTTCTTGTGTATCCATTTTCAAAATGTCAAAAATTCACAAACAGAAAAGAAGCAAAGTTATACCTTACCGCTATGTGATTGGTCGAATTTGAAATTTACATTTGGGAATATAAACTATAATAATATTCCAAATCTAAATTTCAAATTTCTAAATTTGTAAATCGTTCATAAACCATCATATGCGATTTAATTGAGTTTATATTTTAAAATCTAAATTATAAATTGTAAATTAAATTCATCATAAACCAGCCCTAACAAACAACTCGTTTTCGTTTCGTCAGCCGTATATGACAGCTGTCATTGTGTAAAGATAAGTAACCTAAGTAACTTTTAACACAAATCTTAGATAATATTAATTTAAATAAATAAGTTTCATTATGTTAAATTATTTCAATAAAAAACTAATTTTGTTTTAAGTGAGTATATATTTTAAAATCTAAATTATAAATTCGTAAATTAAATTGATTATAAACCAGTCCGTGGAGTGTGACACTTTAGAATTTAAATCATTATATAAGGAACTTATGTCTATCATACTTATAATAATAATATTGATCTTCTTTGTACAAAATCAATAGTATACTTCATATACGAGTACCTTATGTATAAGCAACATTGTTCTATATCTTTCATCTACTAAAACTTGTTGTGTTCTCTAGCTCGTGTCAGCTTATTGTTTTGGTTAAAACATCTGACTATCGAGGTGAATGGTATGGTGGCAGACATCACATGTGAGTGTGATGTAATACGTAACGGGTAATTTGTAATGTCATTCATTCACAACGATATGATAAATTTAATTAGTGTCAACTGAAATTGTAACAATGAGAGTGACAATTGAACTCTTCTATTTTCATGGAAATGGTTCAACTACACATGTATACGAATAACAGTCCACTATTGTCTAACGTATATACAAATAAATAAAGAATGAATCAATTTTTAGTTATGGTAACCAATGACTCTCCCATATACCTACCTACAATACATTGCATAATTTTAGCTATTTATGTATAATAATAATTAATTATAAAGAAAGTAATTATCATTGTATTCGAACAATTCATTGCAATATGTAATTATTTTTGTATTTCCTTATAAGTTACAATAAAATATATTGCAAAATTTTCATTAAAACACATGTCAAATAATAAAATTGAAATCAAAAATGTATTAAGCATTTTATGTATAGAAATTAATTTAACAAATTTCAACTTTCTAAAACATATGTTATAGAAAAAATAATTGTACGCATTTTTTATTCGAAGTATTTTACTCCAAAATAATCCATACACGATCGACAGAAAAAAACAATGTTAAACAATTGCTTGCTAATTATTCTTAATCAGTTGTTCATGTTACCAGCCTTCGTACATTATAACCGAATTAAGAGAGAAATTAGAATGAAGCGGTTTCATATTTTATTAAAAGTATTTTAAATGAAAGTTTATTTAATATTTTTTTCACTGCTAGCCTAGGAACCCACTATTATTTACCTTTATTTGAGATGAGGAATTGATTTTCACTACCGCTTGCTTGTACCCATGGTAACCTAGGTCAATAATAATTTATTATTAACCTTGATCTATAATGCAAACTGTCACTTTTCAATCAAACTTAAGCCTCCAAACCCAAATATTATTTAACTCATTAAACTCAAGAAAGGTGTTAAGTATTTATATAATTTAAATTTGCCACTATGCCACTGTGCTGTTTTGGTGAAAATGTGAAATATTTGTAGATGTAGGATTGAACAAATCACTATTTTTTTGTATTTGTAGGTAAATACATTTCAATAGATTTATTTAAAAATAATAATAAACTAATAAGGCTGCTGACTGTAACAGCACAAAGTGTTTTTATTAAATAATTAAATCAAATACAAATCAAGGCCCATAAGTGAGGTTATCAAACCAGCGAAATGAGCAAAACGTCAGATAAAAACAAATGCAGCCTACTTTGTTTTTGTGAATATGAACAAATAAGTAACGTTATTATTCGTGTCAAAATTATTGTTATTATCGATAAAAAAAAAATCAAAGAGAATTTATGTGCTAGTAGTGAAAAAAATAGTATATAAACCACGGTTGCGAAGATCATTATTGACCAGGCGCCTTATATCCCTCGGGTTACAATAGGCGCTGGGTCAATAATGATTATCCTCTCAACCTTGGCGTATAATATACTATTTCATAGCATGTAATAATAAAAATAATAATAATTTGTTATTTTCTTAAATAATTAAATAAAAAGATTGACACCAGAAATAATCATAAAAAACAACCTCCCCACTCATGGGACGTCGGAGTACATACATCACGTCATTCATAGCCAATAGGAAAACAGATTACGTTATTTATATAAATAAAAGTAGGCGATAGTTTGTCAAATGTTAAACTGTATGTACTCTGACGTCACATTCTGGTTAAGATCACGTAATTTTTTTTAAATATTACACAAATTTTAATATTTAATTGTAAAATATCTAATGGATATTTCGTGATATTTTCAAATTTGAGGCTCTTTTAGAAACAATGGACCGAATTCAGCACTCTTCTTTAATTCCACCAAATTAAATTTGAAGATACGAAAATAATTGCAAGACCTACTCGACTTAACATCAGATTAATTAGAGAAGCCAATGAGATTTATAAAACAAGAAATATCAATCTCAATCATTGTGATGGATTAGAACTTAGTCGCGCATGGCTTTCAATATTAAATATGTTGTAATTTGTAATATGTATACAATTTTTCTAAACTTTTTCTAACATCTGTTAATAAAGAGTACGGTTGCGGTATTTCGCTACCGATAAGCGTCTAGTTATACAGATCACTTCTCTGCCAGTTTTTGGGACGGTTTTTTCCTCTGGCAAAAGGAGATTTTTTCCTGAGAAGATGCATGTTCGCCGTCCATGTTATTGCCGGACATGCATATATTGTATACATAAAAAGGTAACATTTATGAACATTTCTTGTTACCTTGGTTACTTGTTTTTGTTATTTCACGTATTTATGTTAATGTATCCCCTGAAGAAGGCACCAGTTTATGGTGCCGAAACGTTGGGTTTAAATAATAAATACAGAACTTAAACTAAAAAAGGTAGTATTATTCCAATTAATAATATGAGTTCTGAAAGACATTTTAATAACTCTTCTTTAAGTTAGTGAACGTCTCTAGTAACCATGGAAACAGCCTGCATCTTTTTCTTATTAATGTATCATTTGTAGAGGTCTCTCTTTGTTTTGTTATTTTTAGATAAGCTTCTTTAGTTAAAGAAGAGTGCTGAATTCGGGCCAATATCTTTTAAAATTTAATACTTAGAAAACGTAAAAATTCTTGCAACAGCTCTATTGTTCTAACAGTCTATTTCTCCGAGATATGTTAAGATTACTCAACATGTAAACCATGCCAGAGGTCTATACAATTCAAGTCATCATAGCTAATTTTTCTTTAAATTAAATTTAAGTTAAATTTACTTGCTGTCTTAGTTGTACACGGTTTTCTTTTTCTTGGTGACATTTGCTTTTGGTAATTTCATACAAATTCATTACTTGTAATTTCCAATAATTAATGTTATAATAAATTCAACCTTACATTAAAAACACTAATAAAATTTATGTGACAATCCGAGAAGAAAGCTTGAATAATACTGACAATATACATGAAATCTAATGTTATTTTATAGGAAGCAAAGTTATATTAGCAAAAACACGATAAAATGATCAGTTTGTATTGTAATTTGTATTTTAAATTACAAATTATACCAGGAAAAATATTTAAGTACAAATGAACTTGTAGATGCAGTATGCCCATACTTCCGGATAGTACTGTATAACATACAATTTATTAATACATTATTGTTATTATTATTAATGTAAAGATATCGAAATGAATTAGGTAATTACATCAATTAATAAAATGAGTTTTCTTTTTTCAAACAAACTTTTTAATTCCAAAAATATACTCGTATTACTACTTTCCAGCAGTAATTACTATTTTCTCGAAAACTTTATGTATTACAATTCAAAGAAAACAAATGTCTTTCCTTTTAACTTCCTTTAAACTCACAACAAATTCGTGGAATAAACCTGTAATTTACTTTTAAAAATCAGACAAAGAATTCCAACTAAATGACTACGTACATTTTTCTTTTAAATAAAATATGGCATGATTGAATAAATGTTAAAGTACGTGGGTAGAGCAACATAACAATTCTATCGAAAATCTATAACGGTACAGGTTGTTGAACCGAATCAAAAATTGAAGAAAAGAAAATTATCCAACAATTGGGACTAATTTTGTATAACTGAAAACAAAGAGAAAGTATTGACAAAGGGATATTCTTCTATAATTGAACAGATGTTCCGGAAAAATAATCACAATATTGTTCTTCAACAAAGAAAGAATTATTTGTGGTAAATTAAACATCACTGCAATCGTCCGTTATTTCACGGCGAGTATAGTTTTTTGTTTGATATTTGGACTGCTAGATAAAATTTATTTTAAAAATTACACGGCGCCGTCACGTAATATTTATTTTTTTCTGGCTAAATCGTTACAGATATCACAATGGGGTATTCCGGTGATGTGGAATTAATGCAAAATAATAACTTTTTTCTATAGTTTCCATCTTCATAGAGTAGAAAAATATAATAAAACATGTTTAAAAAATTGGAATTTTTACAGCTCTAGAAACGTCCTTGAAATTTGTGACGTCAAGTTGATAATCTATTGCTCATTTCAAAGTAAATATTTTCGTTTAAAAACACAGATGGTGCCAGTAGTTAACACGCGCGGGTATATTTCTTGTTTGACATTTCGTCCACTTTATAATTATTACTCCTATTTTTACCATAAACAAACATAGGACAAACGCCGAAATACACGCTGCTACTAAAATCATTTGTAAACAAGCAAATGGCTGTCATGAACATGTGGATTTAGGCGCTGAAGTTCGTTGCAGATGTCTACATCGAGTTGACGTCATAAGCGCGCCATGATAAGAAAATTTGAATTGCGATGAAATTTTTTAAAATTCATAACTCATGTGTGGCATACATTTTCTTACTCAGAGTCCTACTGGTCTGTACTAATGTAAACAAATATTGTTAAAAAATGTCGGAATACCCCATTTACGCAGAGACAAAAAAGTTTACTAATGAATGTATTTTCTAAAAAACAATAATTTTACATTATTGACTTTGCCATTAAAAAAAAATTTGTTGTGGCCAGCACAAGACCTCTCGCCATTTCCATATTAGGCTATATAAGTATTGTACTGCACTTCGCTTTCGAACCGTCGTTTTATAACAAAATATTACAGAACTTTACCCAAATATTGTTTTTTATTGTATTTAACATGTCTTCTGCACACATATAATTCTAATTATATATATATTTTTCATTGTATGAGGAAGTTTCTAATTGTCAGAGATTGTTCCAATTCATTAACCAGATTAGCGGTATTACTGATCGATATATGCATTTTACCATAATTTTACCTATAATTTCATATATTTAATTAATAAAAAAATAAGAAAAATTAAATATACTTCCCAGAAAAAGCTATCAGAATGTCACTAAAACTGTTGATATTTGACAATGACATGTGTCATGTTATAAACATTGGAATTTGTCAACTGGTTTCCTTAGTGCCTTAGCCTCTGCGATTAGTGTACTCTATAAATTATAGTGCCTTTATCTCTAAATCTATGCGAGAGATAATAAAAATTTTAAGTGTATTAGATGGAGAATTTTATGTTCTTCAATATTTAATTAAAAAAACTCCCAAAAAATTATATTTAGAAGAATTTTTCTAAGAAACTACTACTTCCGGTTCTTCAATTGTTACCAAAACCTTTTCAGCTCTTCCCAGGACGGTCAGATTGAGGAAACTGCAGTTAAATGTTTTTTAAGTCTTATAGTTTTTGAGGAATCGTCCGTCCAACATCCAGCCATACACACACACATACACACATCCACACACACACACACAGACATCATTTTAAAAATGTTATAATCGGATTCTAGGGACCTTAAATCATTCTTATTCAATAAAATTTGGAGATGTGATTTTTAGCATGAATCCAATACCTCTCTTAGCGAGAGGTAAAAATCATGGTCGTGACACCAAAGTTTCATACATTAGTGGTTCACTAATAATAATAACAAATACTATCTTAAAAGATGAAATATATCCATATGGATCGTCATACCAAATTTCATTCTAGTTGAACAATGCGTACTGTTATTATAAGCAATTTTTTTTTTTTTAGAAGAACTTTGAAACAGAATACTGGCTAAACGGTGCACTTTCGGATAAGGGTAAGTTTAATTAAATCGTCTTATTTTGGGCCCAATTTCATACTGGTTAATCCACGTCCCCCTATTTTTCAGACAGCCTATATAATAATGGGCTCGGTATACATATTGTGTACCAAGCCCGCTATTTTAAAATACTTACAGGATTTTATTTTTATTTTTCTTGTTTTTGTCATTGTCCCGTATGAAACGAAGATCAGGATGTTTTAAATTAATTAGAATAACTGTTCACTCTGAATTATGTGACACTATTCACTAACAGGGAAGAGTTTTGTTTGTTGGTGTTTTGAAAAGGAGGTCGTTCAACTAATTCAACAAAACAAATGGGTTCAGGAATGTTTAGTGACATCTCACTGATTCTATTTGCATAGCAAATTAACAACTTCTGAATAGAATAGAGTACATGTTTTACACGTATCTTCAATGAGTAAAAAATGCCAGATATAAACGGAGATTACTTCATTCTATTATAAAAAGAAGAGAAGATAGTTTCTTTGTCTTTACTTCAATGTCAGTTTTTTATAAAGAAAAACAAATAAAAAGATGTTTTGCAACACGAATGTATTTCAATCAGTTAATAGTTAAAATGAATAAAAACTGTTTCTGTAGTTTTCAGATTTAAGATTAAATTGGACCAAAATCAGTGTTATACAAATTGAAAGTAACAATTGATAAATATACATTCGTAGTTAAATTTACCAAAATTTAGTTATTAAGTTGTTTTACTTTTGTTAATCAAGGCCGAAAAAACAAAAAAGAGTAAAATATGAGAACAATAGACGTTTTCGCAAAGTCGATATGGTTGATTCGATGTAATCTGAAGCGTCCATAAAGTCAATGGGGTTAATATGACGTGTTCGTAAAAAAGGTAAGTACAAATTGTGCGTACCTATTTAAAACTGTAAATAGTTGTGTATCAGAAATTATATACAGGCTGGTTGATTTTTCATTGTCCAGCTTATATCTTCTGAAATATTAAAGATACAAAAAAAAAGTTAAATACAAAAGTTGGTTTAATACAACCTGATCTATAATTTAGCATAAACAATTTTTTTCCAAGGCCTACTATTTATTTGGAAAAATATTTAACTTTTTTAAATGGAACACCCTGTATATTTTGACAGAATAAGATTCTTAATAAATTTCTCTTTACAATGATGTGTAACAAGTAAGGATTTACCTTTAAATTATTTCCTATAAAGCAAATAGAAATATAATAAAAGTAGGCTATGATATTCTATTGTTTACACCTGTAACTTCTGTCACACATGAACATTGGCTACGTAGGGGTTTTCCTTTGAATAAAATTATGTCTAATAAAGCAAGTAATAGAATTACTAGCATTGATGATTTACAAAATCATTAATACTTGTATTTAAAAATCAAGTAGCAAAATTTAATACAACATAATATTATTATAAATTTTGATACAGGATAGCAGCCCGACGTTTATTATTATTTGATTTATGGAAACAGCAAAGCATATCAACTTTTTCGCTATTACTATAACCGACGTTCATTTTTCTTAGTTAAGAATCTTAACACCTTTCTCACTATTATAATCAGTATTATTAAATCTGTGACAGATGTTACTGGTATAAACAATAGAATATCACTTTTTATCGTATTTCTATTTGTTTTATTAGACATAATTTAAACGTAAACCCTTACTTGTTATACATCATTGTAAAGAGATATTTATTTAGAATTTTATTCCGTAAAAATATACAGGATATTCCATTTAAAAAATAAAAGTTAAATATTTTTCTGAAAAATTGGTAGGCCTTCGAAAAAAATTGTTTATGCTAAATTATAGACCAGGTTGTATCAAATAACTTTTCTATATAACTTTTTCTTGTATCTTTAATATTTCAGAAGATATAAGCTGGACAATGAAAAATTAAGCACCTGTATAAATATTTGATATTTCTGAATACAAATATTCCAGACCGACCACAGAAACAAGCACTTTTTTATCCATATCAAATCAATCTTCTACTAAAATGACGTTATTTGCACGATCGACGTACAAAATTTTAAAAAAATAACCTTTGAAAATTATTATGATATAATAAAAAATTTTGGTTGTCATTTTTAAAGTAAGCTTTGATCGTTGTTTTTACCGACTGACCGGTAAGTGATTCACATTACTTACCGATCAGTAATTTGTAAATAAAGCTTACTGTCTTGGAGTTAAAGGTAAAGGTTAAAAAAATTATCATGCTAAAAAAAAAAAAGTAATAAGCATTGCGTTCAGTACGTACACTTCTACATGTATCGGATGTATTGGAGATCTCGATTTCGTCTCGATCTCCAAACTTATCTTCAAACGGTACGAAGCCATTAGGGCTGTCTTCATAATAAATTTTATTTTCACTTTAACACTTTAAATTAAAATTAAAGTTGTTTTCGTTTTCATAATATAACTTTAGCACTATATCATTACTGAAAAATAAAGATTAAACTAACTAAAAGTCTTACAGTGATTATGAAAACGGAAAACGGCCCTTTATAAAAACAGTTTCGACAGAAATTTTTATAAAAACTGTTTTTACGTGACGTCACATTATTACTAGCAGTTTGCATAAATTTTGTTGAAAGATGCGTTTCGCTCTTATTTATGTGTGTGAAGCTTCAATTTTGATGAGTATCTATTTCTAACAAACAAAACAATTTAGCTCAAACCATAATCAGCCGGCACTTTAAAACTATTTGAACCAATTACCCCCGTACAATTTTCTCTATCCAAACCCCAATTACTATCATTATCATCAATACTAGGAAACCCATTGAAAATCTTCCAACCTACAATTCAAGCATCAGCATTAAGTTTCCTTTTTAGTGTCTGGTCAGCTCACAATCAGTTGGTAAGTAAGTAAACCAACAACCGGTGTGGAACTAGTTTCGCTGTAGAGCATTTAACACCGAGAGCGTTTGTATGTGTGTTTGTGTGTGTGTTTGTAGGATAGGGACAGGTATACAGGTGTAAGGAGTTACTGGTTCCCTGCTTACCGTATATGGAGACTCGCTCTAACCACCTGACCAGCCGCGGCGAGCGAATGTGAATGAGAACATGGAAGAGTGAATGAAACAGGAATGAAGAACTGTTTGTTTTTGTTCGAAATAGAAAAGTTTGGTTTGGGAGAAGACAAGAAAAGGAAACAAATATTTAATAATGTCTAGTTCAAAACAAAGAAAATTTAGTATGGTGTCCCGCAAGGCTTCGTCCTTGATCCTTTACTTTTTATCATTTATGTAAATGATTTATCTTGTAACATTTAGCTAGCAAATATTAATTATTATTATTTAATACTACTCTCAACAGGCAGTGCCCATTTAAATATGAGAAGAAAACTTTCGTTTAGAATAATACAATGGAACTTCTTACATTTTTAATGTTATTGTGAAATATATGTTCCTCTCTATTATGATCTGATAGTAGGTGTGTTTCTTCGGACTGTGATTATGATTTTCTAAATAATGATTCCTTCGAATAATGATTATATTTAAATCCAAAGAAACAACAAAATTAACTCCATCGACGAGAAACCTGCACAACGTCGAACGAATTAGCGGGAAACGTCAAATGATAAATCAGCTATTTTGTTTGAAGTAATACCCAAATCGAAAATAGTTTAACGGTGGATTGTACTGAAGCAGTCACTATAGAAAGTAGCCATTTGCGCTCTCTTTTGTCAACGCAAAATGTCACTTTGCCACTCATGCGCGACAAAGTAGAAAAAACGCTCGTTGTCCAAATTTCTAAGTATACAATGTTGAGAAATGTCACTTGTCTACATTCTTAATGAAAATGTTTAGTTAGGAACTAATGGCACTGTAATTACACATTTATCACGTTCACAAGTCAATTTGACATATGTTCTGTCGGTATTTAACATAACCTAACAAAATGCCACACTGCTGTGAAAATGAAATAGGGCATTCATTTACAAAAACGAAAGTATAAAATGTTTAGACTAGATTGAATAAAAACTCAAGAAGAATGGAAAATAACGATAAAATAAAATTAAATATAAAATAAATTGTGTGAACAGTTATGTGTAGTAATAGGAATGATTGTACACAGATGGCGGTAGGATAGTTGTGAGTCGTACTGTGGTACTGACATCTGATCTCTAGTTAACTATTTATTTTGATTACAATAAAGTTAATAGTTATTTCGTTACTTAAATAATTGCGAGAAGTCAGTCAATGCACATACATGTCTATATAATCACAAATTCCATGAAATATTTGTTAATTTTTTCAGTGTGACAGGCGTGACAACTAACCACACATTTTTTATGGAATAGATGGCTAATGTACCGATATAATAATTTAAAAGCTTTTTTAAGTTTAAACCGTATCTTTTGTATTAGCCAATCGTTATTTATTGAGCAGTAATGTAAGTATAAAGTGTACATTTTATTATTTTTTGTGTGTGTTTCGAGCGCAAATGGACATTGTCGATGTCGAGAGAATGCCGCGCGACGAAGGAGCGCGGCAACAACCTCTCAATCGACAATGTCGCATTTTGCGCTCTTAATACACAAATAGCTATTTATAAATACATAAGATAATCTACAATAAAATTATTATTATCTTATGTATTTATAAAAAAATATTCGGCTAATGATGGAAGCATTGCAACACTTTCGAAACGTCCCAACATTATATTGACTGTATAAAACTTTAAGTTGTCAAATTATTTTTTCCCCACCTCGAGAAGGCGGTACACATTATATTAATGGAATATTTGTACGACAAGGTATATAAACTACAAAATCACTATGTTATACATCTAACATTTTCCTACAACCCTACAAGAAATTTTAAAATAGACATTTATCGAAAACAAACACTCTGACATAATACAACCATCTTAAACTCTACCATATTTCATATTCCGTTCCACTACCTCTCCAATGTGATACTAAAATAACATCATATCACTTTACACTGCTCCATCCTCGCCTTAGTCTCCTCGTATTCTTTTCGATCGCGGTGGTGCAGTTGATTTCGACTTCCGGCGCCGGGGGTCACGTCTGGGGTCACCCGAAGCCGGGGTCAAGTGCACAATGCCCTGCCAGACTCGTGGCTACGGCGAGTGACGTATTTGAGGCGGGACTATACAGTGTAGGTGATATCCAGTGCAGTCAAGCGAGAACACCAGGGCAGGACTAAATTGTTTTTTTTTTATGGTTGCAAAGTTTCTGTCTGAATAGTTACACACTGTTACAGTGGAGAAATGGATGGTGGGGGTAATTTGAAAAGGGTGTGCCGTATTGTAATAGATATTTCATTTGTTTTATTGACAGTTTTATTAATTTAATTTAAACTATTTAAAGATAAATAACATTTTCCATAACAATATATTATAAAACGAGGCTGTAATGGTCATTTTAACGAATTATATACTATACTTTATCTACGAATAATGTATTATGCCGGGTGTCCCAAGCAAACCTTAACATGGGAAAACAGTTTTTTGTAAATAAAAAGTGTTTAGCAGAAAATTAAACAATGATATTGAACATAATAACAGTACATTACATCTTGTACATTATTTAACATTAAATACCTACATTAATATTAATACATAAATTGCAATAAATTACACAAAAATTCAAAAAAATAATTGTTTCACTTCACTCACACAATATGAAAAGATTTACAAATGTCAGTGAAACGCGACGGTTAGCACAGCTGCCTCTAAAATTTCAGATTGGGGTTCCATTGATTCTCCATTAGGATAATTATTTAAATTTTTTTATTCCACAAAAGTTGTTGAACTTTTAAAAATTATTAGTCATTTAAAAATATTAATAACATTGTAATAAATAAAGAGAAAATAATTGACAATAATTGATTACAATAATCAAAATACTGATTTAATAACAATGCAATGTATTTTCTTTTGATATTAATAAAAATAACTGAAATATAATAAATTTATGTAGTTATTATATTTTTACGGTATTTATAAAAAAAAATTGTTTATTAATATAAAAAAAATCAATGCATTGTTACTATATCAATGTTTTGATTATTGTAATCAATTATTGTCAATTCTCTTTATTTAATACAATGTTATCATTATTTTTAAATGATTGTAATACGAAATATAAGACAGTTTTATAACGGTTCAACAATTTGTATGTAAAAAAATAAAATAATTACCCTAAAGTGGAATCGAACCTCAATCTAAAATTTCAGATGATTTTCATATTGCATAATAAAAAAGTGAAACAATTATTTATTTGATTTTTTTGTAATTTATTGCAATTTATGTACACGATGTTAATGTACTATTATCATGTTCAATATCATGGCTTAATTTTCTGCCGGATACTTTATTTACAAAAAACTGTTTCCCATGTTAAACACCTATGTCAAGGTTAGCTTGTGACACCCGGTATACTAGATTTTTTATAATATTGTATCATAATCCCAAACTAAATAATTCATACGACGGATTATTTATCATGGGACAGAAGAAAAATTTTGACATGTAGAAAAATGAACAAAGAAAATATATTTTTTAAATATTATCTGCTCCGTAAAATTTTATACGGTGCTTAATACAAAAAGAACATAAAATTCTGAATTATTTGATGCCAAATTTTTGAATTTATGGCTTTAATAAGCGAGTAAACTTAATTTAAAATTACGATAAAAATATATCTATACTTCAATTCACGTAAGAAAATAGCAGATGGCGACAGTTTTTACATGCAACAAATAAATAATTTAAATTCGTGAAACAAAACGTTGTCAATAATAATTTTTATCTGCAAAAATGTACCATATCTGAATATTTAAAATTACATGACATTTTTTCGTTTTTGTAAACTAGGTTTGTATTCTGGCCAATCAAAGGACAGAATTTATGTCCCTATCTAAAGACCAACGCTATTTTCTTACATGAAATGAAGTATGAATTCAGAAAAAAAAAATCGAGTTAAGTGACAAACACCGCTTCTACTTGGTTTGTAAGGTAAGCAACGTTCTTTTTTTGAAATAAGGGCATATTAGATTTATTTTGACCGTACCTTTAATTTAAGTTTATTCAGTTAACAAAGAAGTAAATTAAAAGAAAATGATTTTAGTCAGAAAACATATAGGTAATATAAAACAGCCATCTGTTAAAATTTTTAAACGCATGTAAAATATGTATTTCTTAGTTGTTGCGACGAAGGAATAACGTGATAACCCTAGGTAAAATGATAATTTGCGAGACACGCTTCATAATTTCTCCGCTAGAACGCGCGCTTGTCGAAGCGAATCTCTGCCATTGTTGCGCATTGCGCACACTTTTCTAGGTTATGTGTACACTTTACTCTTAGCAGTCTTAACGAAAGCGATAGTTTTGTAATTAATAATAAGAAGAAAGTTCCTTTTCGACAAAAGTGAGATTTATTGTCAAGTTTTTATTACGCAAGTTTGAAATTACGGAAGATTTTTTAGATTTAGTTTATTTAATACTTAAATTATTACTTTCTTCTTCATAAAGATTGCGTAAAGATAAAAATAATGATTTATATATGTATGGAATTCTATATGTTTCCTTGATTCCTTGCGTATTATATGAGACATGAATTAATAAATATTTCTGTGCGCTACCATAATAATAGTAGAGCTGGTTCCGTATCTCTATGTAAGAACATAATAAATACGAAGTACTAGTACCAGAGACTAGAAACTCAAGTTTAAGTACTATACCCAAATCATTCAAGCAGCCAATGCACGTCATCACTTAGCGTAAAAACCTTAAGGCATTAAAATCACGAATAGTGAAAAATGAAATAAAATTTCAATCATTTTTAACCGTCAAAATGTGTATAGCCTTATAAAATTATTATTAAGATGAATAGTAGAGTTCATTGCTTATCGTATATGACATGAATAATATATAAATAATGTACATCAACGTCATATTATGCGTTTAATTGTTGCTATAGTTGGCAACATTGATAATTTGTATGTTCATACTGTCAAAGTTATTATTTGAAAAATATTTGTATCGTGTTTGAAACATTTTTGTGCGTTGTAAAGGCCTATTTATAGTAAAGTAATGTTAAACGCAACGACACAACGTGACCGTTAACGCAAACACAAAATCTGTGAATCTGCCAAAAGTAGCACTTCTAATGAGCCAGAAGAATTCAGTATATTTCTTTGAAATTCGGCTCACTTTTATTTATTGCCTTTATATGGCATACATAAGTATAAATAAGGTTAGTATTATAAAATAATTTCAATAGAAATAGACAGTGACGAAAATATAGTATTTATTTTGTAGATGTGACAGTTCATGACCATGTCGATAATACAGATTGCAATTTGTATAACTCTTTTCATAAGATTCTAAAACCTTTGCAAACGTACCAGAACATGACGTCAAACATCTAGTTACTTTTATTCAATTTTTATTAATGACGTGCATTGGCTGCTTGAATGATTTGGGTATAAGTGCGTCCAATGATTAAAATACTTAAGGGTTAAGTTAAGATATAATTTATTCACCTTAAAGGTACTTATAAAGCATTTAAGTACCTCACAATAATTGAAGTACTTTTTATTAGTATATGGCCATTTTCATAATTGTCTTCACTTTCACACTTTAAATTAAAATTAAAGTTGTTTTCGTTTTCATAATATAACTTTACCACTTTAGGGAGCACTGTAGCAAGACTTTAAAATAAAGATAGTCTTACGGCTGGTTTCATAGGAAATATAAAGTCACTTTACTTTTAAAGTTTGTTCTAAAAGTAAAGTGACTTTATATTTACTATGAAACCGACCGTTAAAGTAATTTAAATTATAGTCCTAAAGTGAGACTGATTATGAAAACGGCTCGTAACTACAAGTATTTTGGCTGTAGTAACTATTTAAATTTCAATTCAGACAGTTATTTGCAATTACTTAGTATTTATTTTGGTACTTAAGTATAAAAATATTTAAGTGTTGCTCAGTTTTGTATATTATACTCGCCGTCAAATTAGTATAGACTGATGCTCAACTTTTTCCATTCTCCGCACCCTGAAATCTCCATTCCATACTTATTTGACGGCAAGTATAGTATCTAAAATATATATTACTATAGGTATCATATTTTTTAATTTAACTAAAAATAGAATATAAGGTAACAACTTGTACTGTTAAAATATAATTAAAGTTTTTCCTGCAATATTTGAAATTTCTTATATATATCGTAAAGAAAACAAATATTTATAATTTTTCAACTCCTACTTTTAAAGAGGCGATTTAACTATTGAAATATCGCTGATTAAGAATTACTTTAATAACGGAGAATTTTGTTTTTAGTATAATATTAACATTTATGTCAAAAATGTTTTCATAAAATAAATAGAATTTCAAACAAAAACTGATTCCCATATAAAATCTCTATCTCTCTGTGGTCTGTCATGTACATTCTTGGATTTCTACAATAAGTAATATTCTCTAGGAGATTCCATATTTCTATCTTTTTGTCAAATATCTAACTGTAAGCTAACCATATATTTACTTTCTTTATTTTCGTCTACAAGTCTTGGAGTAATACGATGGAAATTGAAAAATAAGTCTTTCACAGCCAGACACAAAACAACTTTTTACAGCGCAGACACCAAAAAAAATATCTCTTTAGTGGAGATTTATTCCAAACTTCCGGATAAGATGTTTCTTCCAAATAAAAAATAATCACTAGCTAAAAATAGAAAAATACTAGTAGTAAAAGAGGGTGTTACCTTTATGAGTGAAGATAAACTATCGCTATTTAAAGAATTATTTCCAGTAAAGTTTTACACTGTTGTAATAAAATTTTTATAAAAGTGCTAACGAATTAAATTCATTTTAGGGTTACGTGGCTTGCGTTGACTTTTTATGACTCGTATATTTCCGACCACCGATGTCAAACTTGAAAATAATTACCAAATAGTCAAGCAGTCAAAACTGACTCATGTGGTCATTTCTATATGAGTATTATTTAATGATTTTTTTTTTAATATCTTCTAAATAGGTAGTTCGACAACTATACAGTATCCCACACTCTATCTTCAGTGTGGCAGAGATAGCCAATGCTATTCTTATGGAGGTTTTCTGTACCATGTTGCCAATTTTTCAATGTAATGTAATATTGAAACATTCATAAATTTTCATTGCTATACCAAAATTAGTTAACACTGTACAATTTAAGTTTTATTTACCCAAGGCTTATTGTATACACCCAATATTTGTCTAAATAGTTTTATATACAGGGCTATTTGTACCTGGAATAAGTAATATTTCAATACAATATTTTAAAACCGCCCAGCATACTAATCTTGATTAAATGCATTAGAAATTAGAATTTTAAAATATTATAAATTCAATGTAAAAATGGAAAAATAATCAGACATGCAGTCGTTGGTAAATTATTTATTTCCTGGCCGATGTTTCGACTTTAACAAAAGTCTTCTTCAGGGCTAGACTATTTCTAGCCCTGAAGAAGACTTTTGTTAAAGTCGAAACGTCGGCCAGGAAATAAATAATTTACAAACGACTGCATGTCTGATTATTTTTCCATTTTTACATTCTGAAATCAGTCGATCATCGTAATCAACCATTATAAATTCAAATTGGAGATTACAAAGAAAGAATAAAGACTTATGAACTATGTAAAATATATGCAGTATTTCTATCAAGCTTAAATATTAGTAAATTATCAAATAAGAAGATATAAATTAAATAAAAAATATGTATTATTAAACTGACCAGTGTGTTATTCAATTTCATTTTTTCCTTCGCACCTATGCTATTTTACATCTATATATTGTACTCGTATATGTATTGATTTTATATCTTTTCGTAGAATGGAAATATGTAACACAGGGAATTTATATTCTTGACGACGATTGTAAAATGTCCAATTAAGTTCAAAAATGTTTTATATAATTTACTTTAAATTGACTAGAGTTTATATGTTAATTCATTTCATTTGCCTACGCTTGTTATAATTTTATATCCTACTTACATTTTGTATTTGTATTAGGTATTTTATATTTTTTGTAAATTATTAAACTGACCAGTTCATTATTTAATTTAATTTTTTTTCTTTTCACCCACCTGTTTAGATACACTGAAAGTACACCAGTCATAAATACATTCAATGAAGTACCCAGAATATTTCATCTCTTTTTGGGCATCTATTTTGCTCTTTCTATCTTACAGATTTACAGCAGGTAAATATGGCAACATGGTACTCCATAAGACCCTATACTGAACATAGAGTGTGGGACACTGTACAGACAGAATAGATCCTTATGGCATAGAACTTTTCACTTTTCAACCTTCCCCAATAAATTGTTAGAATTTGATTTTCAACATCACTTGTGAAAATGACATTTTCTTAACTTAATTTAGTTGTGATAGTAACCACTTCCCTCACAAATGAGGCAAGTAAATTACTTTCCTCATGGAAAAAATAAATATTCATAATGAACAACGTTTAAATTAAACTGGAAACTTTAATAACTAATAACTACCATCGTAACATTATCCGTCATGGTAATATTTTTATAATTTAATCCATTTTTATCTCTTCTCCGAGGAGTCCGAGGTGAAATCAAATGTTGCATATTTGCTATCAAGTAATAACACATAATTCTTTCCGATTTCATCGCATTGTGTAATTGTAAGTGAAATAACATTTAAGATTAAAATCTTGGGATGCGTTAGTGGCCAGTGACCTGAATTGAAATCTTTCAAGATTTCTATCTTTTATCAGGGTCAACTCAAGGTCAACAATCACACTCTATAATCTATCCCATATCTCTCAGATGGTTCATTATAATGATGAGAAGAATCATAGAGCACAAAAACAATTTAAAAACAGTAAATCACAAAGAAGATAAAAATAATTAAGGAGGCTTTTGTGGATTGATTAATTTGGAACTAAATTAATAAAAATAGATAGAAAGAATAATGGATTGATAAAGAATGATATATGTAAGGGGAGATAAAATATAAGATTTTGATAATTTAATTAATGGCAGTGGCACAAATGACGTTTGACAGGTACTTGACAGTCAAAACTTGTAGGGACTTTTAAGAAATAGAAGCGCATGTTCCAGTTTTTCTTAAAAAAAAATTTAGTTATAATATCCCGAGGACATTGATAATTATGAAATAATTTTGACAGTTACCGAAAGCGCGTTGCTTGGTAACAGGCCGGAAGGCGGAGGGGGTGTTACCTAAAAGCAACGTGCTTGAGGAAGTTGTGATAAAATTATAAGTATTTATCAATCGAGGGGTATTCGGTGGGATTTTTTTTTTGCAATTTTAATTAAATTTATGAAGAATTTGTATTTAGCAGAATTTATATAATTATAAAATCACCCAGTAGATGTCAGAAGTAGCTATGAATATTGTTCAGCGTGAAGTGTGAAACGATAATAAGATTGATATTGACACTACGAGATGCCAAGACACGTTCAGTGTTATTAATAGTGATAGTAATTGTGAAAAGTGTTTTATTGTATTTTGCTTGAGTGATTTTGCTTAAAAGCAAAAAAAAAAAAAATGAGTGCTTAAAAATAAAAGTTTATCTGAGAAAATCTTAGAGGTCGTGTGGTATTTGGTGAGATAAATTCCAAAGACAACGCAAACTGAAACTTGACACATTAATTGTCACACTGACAGTTATAAACATTAATGCCCGTATTCATAAACACTCGTAAAATTTTTAAACGGTTCGTTATAATTTTTATCCAATAAAAATAGTCGACATTGAAAGAAAAATCGAAATTTTATTTGTCAAGTTTGATTCTATTTGTCAAAAATTATAACGAACCGTTTTGAAACATTACGAGTGTTTATGAATATGGGCATAACAATTGTTTATTTACTTGGTAGAGGAAAATTATCGGGGTAACGCGGTTTTATGAGTATAATACTGTTCCCATTGGTTGAATTTTCAAGTGTTTTTCCTCATGATTGGTTAAAAACTAGTCGTTGGAATTTATCAGTGTAAGTATGTTTTGATTGGTAACTTTCGCACATGTGATCAGAAATACAAGGATTCAATTGGAAAAATTTTTTAAACAAAAATTTTTCATTCATTGGGCGAGAGAGAAAACTTGAAAAGAAAAACTTCATCGGGTAATGCACGTTTGACAAATTCTGACATAAAATGTCAAATACTTCATCATTTTATTGAAAAATGCAATAGCTAAATAGAAACAGACATCACTAAAAATATGTTAAATTTCACATAAATAACTAATGAGAAAAATAACAAATGAGAAATCTCGAAATAGGGTTCGAGAATCGAGATCTCGGCAAATATATCTCGTCTCGTAAAATATTTTATTGCAAGGTCGTAGAAAAAGTATAGTATGTAACACGTGTTTGAAGCCTATTTTACATTCGGGTTGTTTGCAACACTCGCCTTCGGCTCGTGTCGCAGTCTCCACCCTCATGTAAAAATTTCAGCTTCACACACTTGCCACATAATATACTATTTTACATTTCTGTCTCGTCTCGTCGAGACAAGACGAGAATCGAGAAAAATCTCGTCTCGACAGAATCACTACTAATGGGGTCCTATACCACAGTCATATTTTAACTATCTTAAATGAGAAGACGAAAATATACATAAATTAATGAGTATTAGTGAAAAAAATTTCTTTAAATATTGACAAGGTCACAAACTACAAGCGATTGAAGCTGAGTACTAATTGGGCATGACGTGTTAGATACTAAGAATTTGATTGGTCGCCTGATTTTAAAAAGGAGATTCGCGCGTCTGTAGCGTTCACCTTTAAAAGAATACGAAATGTCATGTTGTTTTATAACCTAACAAAACATTTAACAATATTGTGTTTGATGAATTTGTTTAATTATAACATCTAGTAATATTAACAATAATAATATATTTATAATTAAATCAATTTGTAATATTAATTAAATTAATATAGAAACTTCAAAACAGGCAAACACTGGCGCCATCTGTCGTCATACTTTGTGTAATAATATTGTCAAACTGTTTCAATGTTCTATAATTTATTAGGAAAAAATGCTTATTATTTATGTTATTTATACTTAATAATAATTTCTTCATGAATATAACGTATAAGTTTTTATATAAAGCATTTCGGCTATGCAAACATGAAAAAAATTGTTCCCTCTATAACTAACAGCTTGTCCCATTGTTTGTCGATCACTTGTTAGTACCTGCTACGTCACGCATCAAATTCTTAAACTTTAAAAATTCATATCTCGCTTATTACGTAATATTTTTAAGTCGCGTTTGCACTAAAATTCTTATTTTTTCCCGTTCTTACAGAAAAAAAATAAAAGAAAAATGGTATAGGACCACATTTCCGTTAATTCGAACGAGCTGAAATCCCCTATTCTTCTTCAAATACCGACTCTCCCTGAATACGGTCCTGTATGCATTATTCCTATCTACACAGGTGCACCACTATCTCCTGTCATGAGCAGAGCGAGCGAATACGCAATGCAGAATAGCAAAATGTAATGTAACAGATAAAGAAGTGAGTTAAGAAGTCTGCAACATAACTGCTAGTACTGCATCTTCCATCCTGTAACGTTCGCATAGATTTCTTTGACTGCCTCTGCCTGTATATATTCTTCTTGTTGCCGTAGCTCCTTTCGGATCGCAATCTGTGACGCAAGATGAGTTTGTATGGATTGTAAGGCTTGTCAACAGGATTGGTTACTTAAATGTCATCACGAAGTGATTTTTCATTGTTGCGAAGTACACAAAACAAGGAAGGACAAAAATGGTTTAACAATAGTTTTGTATATTTTTTGCTTTGCCATTTTCTTATCAGTGACAGGCAATTAAAAATCTGTTGTGGTCAGCACTATACAATAAAGTAAGAGTATGCTTGTGAAACTAAAACGAGTATTATTATTATTTTTTAACTTTTATGCTTTTATTTATTTAAATACATACCAACATATTTATTGATGTCGGAAACTATATTATGTTCCTTTGCATTCGTATAATATAACTATTGTTTTATTTATTATTACAATTTTCTTTTTAAAACGTTACCATTAATAATTTGAAGTGGTAGGTTCTTTGACAGTGACATTTATCTGTCAGTTACTTACATTTGAAACTGAACTGTGTAACTAAGGAACTGTGTTTATCTTTAAAACATATTTACAAAATAGATTATTTAATGCCCATTTGCACCAACAAGGCTTAAATTTTAAGCAAGGCATAAACAAAAAAATGCAAATCTAAATTTTGACAGCAATATACAGGATGTCTCTTAAATAGGGGGACATGGCTTAACCACAGATTCCTGAGGCTAAAATAAGACGATTTAACTAGCTTCTACCGGAAAGTGTACCATTTAGCCAGAAATCTACTTCAAAGTTCTTCGAAAAAAAAATTATTTTGCTTATAATAATCGGACGCTTTATTCGATTTGGATGAAATTTGGTATGACAGTTTATATGGTTAGGTAATCTTTTAAGGTGATACTTGTTATTATTAGTGAACCACTATTGTATGAAACTTAGGTCTCCCAACATTAATTAGACCGTAACTTTTTAATGGCAATACCGAAAACGTGAAATTATTTTTCTTCAGAAAGATACATTCAATAGTAAACTTTTGTCTCTCTGTGTAATTTGTGATATCTGTTACGGTTCACACAGAAAAAAATAAAATCTTAGTGTCTGCACTGCTAAATTTTTAAAATAAATTTAATCTAGTAGTCTATCCAAATGTCAAACAAGTAATTTTTAATGACAGTAACAATTGTTTTATGGGTTGTCAAAAATTTTCTTCGCAATATTCTAAAATTAGTAACATCCGTGTGTTCGGCCTAATAGTATTTTACTACCATTATTATAAATAAGACGATTACATATCTTAGCTTACTCCTAAACAAGTTGTAAAGATTGACAACTCGTTACTGTCATTAAAAATTACTTGTTTGACATTTGGATAGACTGCTAGATTAAATTTATTTTAAAAATTTAGCAGTGCAGACACTCAGATTTTATTTTTTTCTGTGTGAACCGTAACAGATATCACAAATTACACAGAGAGACAAAAGTTTACTATTGAATGTATCTTTCTGAAGAAAAATAATTTCACGTTTTCGGCAATGCCATTAAAAAGTTACGGTCTAATTAATGTTGGGAGACCTTAGTTTCATACACTAGTGGTTTACTAATAATAACAAGTATCAACTTAAAAGATGACTTATAACCATATAAACTGTCATACCAAATTTCATCCAAATCGAATAAAGCGTCCGAATATTATAAGCAAAATTAATTTTTATTCGAAGAACTTTGAAGCAGAATTCTGGCTAAATGGTACACTTTCCGGTAGAAGCAAGTTTGGTTAAATCGTCTTATTTTAGCCTCAGGAATCTGTGGTTAAGCCATGTCCCCCTATTTAAGAGACACCCTGTATTATAATTCATTTGACATTTCATTTCGATGAAATATTGTCAATTTAAGCCGAGTTTAATATTTAAATTACGTTGGTGCAAAAGGCCATTATACATTTATTTAAAAAATATATAAAAATAGTATAATTGCATACATGTATAAAATTTAATAATTTTTAATTCTTATAATAATGTGGAGAAGAAAATAAAGTACTCGGAAACTGCAGTCAGTATGGTTTTATTTGATTAGAGCCTACGTTTCGACCATTACAATGGTCTTCCTCAAGGTTAAATCAAGTCGAACTATGAAGAAGATATTTGTAACTCATGTTAAACATCAAAATGTAATAGATGAATTACAACGTTATAAAATTGATGAAAAACAACTTTTAAATAAAATATAATGTAACGAACCAGATCGAATGTAACAATTTTATAAAACTGTTTTATAAAATTGTCTTCATAGTTTATGACTTGATTTAATCCTGTGGAAGACCATTGTAATTGTAAGTACAGTGTATTCAAAAATAATCCTAACTCGGAGTAGGCTATGAGCAAATAAACGTAACTACGAACCTGGGCATCAAATCAAAAATCAAAATTGGAACTAAGAAAAGTTGTTTGTTTTAATGAGTTCTAACTACCATTTTCGGGTGTAACGACTTAGTATTAACACTCTGTATATATCGTTGTGAGAATGTTAAAATCGGATTCTTGTACGTACTTATTGATTACGGCTTATTACCCATTTCTGGGCATGCCAATCTCCATTTCTATCAAACATTCTTTGTTTGAGTTCAATACATCACAGCTAAACACCCTCATTTTTCTTCCCATTCATCCCTCCGCCCCTTTTTCATCCATCAAGTCAACACCCCTCAATAAATCCATCAAGTGTCATGTCCAAATGACGCCCCTCATCTCAACACTCAATTACGTTTCTATTACATGGAGAGTAATGTAAGTATCATTGAGCTGAGTACTGCCCTGCCCACTGCCAAGTACAGAACGTGCATGTGCATGTTACATTGTTATGGATTCGAGGATATGGATATTGTAAGGCTATGTACGTTACGTTGCATTACACGGTGTAATGTGAGGGAGTTCTCAACAAGTTCATACAGGGAGGACGCGATTGATTAATGGATGAGGGGATTTTTATTGATGGTCGGTGTTGCGGTGTTGGATAACTACATTATAATTATAAGTTGGAAAGTTGCTGAATCTTTTATAAATTTAACTCGTATTTAATGATAATAACTTTTTACATACATCAATTATGAATGTTTTGAAATACACACAATTATATGAGTAGGGATAACGGAGGCTAAAATTTCCCGCACACACTTTGCGTTTTAGAAAAATCATATTCCGCACGATGGTAGAAAAAAATTGTCATTTATTCCTGCGGGATTTATTATTATACTATGTTCGAAAATTCAACCGCGGTTATCGTGGTAATTTTTCATGGTAACTGAAAGGTTACGGTTCTCGCGGTAAGCAGTCGAACGCGTTGGTAATTCATGGTTATTAAAAGCTGTCAAAATCATTTTATTATACATCGAATGATACTTTTATTCGATACTACTTGTTTTTGGTATCATGGTAGGGTAGTTGTTTTTAGATCAATTTATATTAAGTGACGATAGTAGTTCCGATGAAGATGAAAGAGGTCATTTACACATATTTGTATAGGTACATACCACTAATAATTAATTTCATACTTTTAAGTTTTCAATAACAGAACATGCATACAAAATTATTTGTGTTTACATGAAAAGTTAGGTTAGACTACAAATTACCACAAAAACCGTGCTCCGAGCACGGTAACGGCGGTAACTAAAATTTACCACACATTTCAGTTACCGCGTTCGAAAATAGTACTGGCAACCTGAAAAATTTTACCGGTAACGTCGTGGTTTAATTTTCGAACATAGTATAAATAGCAAAAACAACATGTAGGATGTATGAGGACTAGTGTAAAAATAGTATATTATTCAATGAGCAATGAGCATGTAATGAAGTTTGCAACGCGAGCCGAAGGCGACTGTTGTAAATCATTCGAATGAGTATAGCCATTACATGCGAGTAGAATACTATTAATTAAAAACTAAAATGGAGTCTTAAGGCAAAGTTATAACTAAAGAAAAAACCCCTTAACCTTAACAATAATTTTTACAACTAAATACTTATTTCGAGAAATATAAATTGTAGCAATCCCGTATCTTATTTATTTTTAAAGATACAGCCCTTGAAACTTAACTATGTTTTCAGGAATTTTCAATTAGATTTAATTTTAAATAAGTTATAAACTAAGGCTCTTGGATTTTTTTTGATATTTTTTGGTATGAAGATTGTTAATTTTGGATTTGTACTTTAATAAATACGAAATTTTTTAAATTCATTTAGAATAACCCTGTACTTTTATTCGGTAATACACAGTTACAAAATATGTAAGTGCGAGAATATTAAGTTGAAACAATTTTCAATAAACCACATATTGTAATTTAGATAACAATCTATTCCTTGTTGACTATTTCTGGATAGATGCAACCTTTGGTATTACACTCTATGAGAACTACGTGCGTGCAGTTGTTTGCAGCTTAGATGAATACAGATATGAAACTGTTTGCTGACAGGACAGTTGATGCGCGCAGCGATGTTAAGTATTTTGATTTTCACATCACATCGGATGGGATGGAAATGTCCGATATGCATCACTTGCAGATGTGATGTATTGTTATTCGAAACCTGACCTCATTTGCTACTGGCTAGGGCTAGACATCCATATTCATAAATCAAAATGGATGGAATGCACACACATCACGTTCATATTTGTTATTGGTAAACAGATTTACCATTCCGCATAAATGTGTAAAATTTTGATTTCAATTTATGAATAATATACCGTGAGTATTTTTAACGTGAAACCACAGAATAAACATCTATACAGAAGCGACAGTCAGAGAGAGAAACGAAAATTAGAGAGAGAAAGAGTATGCCAACAAATTTAAAGGGCTAATCGGATAAAATCGGATTGTTTCGGCATATCTTCGTATCTTACGATTCTTTGTTCTTTTCATTATCTTGACGTGAACATTTTCCGTTAGGAGTCAATAATAAAAGTATATTGAGAAACACAAATTGATTTCCAATAAAAACAAATATGTTATTTTTTCAACAAACGATAGGAAAAATCGTTATCATAAGAAAAAACATTATATTTCACGTATTCTGAAAGAGCTGTTGTCTCAGCTTGTCACGCCCATGTATTTTAGGGTTATGGCTAATTCAAACAAACCAAACACGTCTACTCACTTTTGACATACATATGTCATTTTGTGAACTGTTTGTGAATTTTAGAAGTGGTGTTAGTTTCTAATTAAATGGATAAAATGAAGAAAGTAGAATCGGGAGGACTTGTTTGTTCATATAAAGACTGTATAAATAGATTTAAAAAATGGAGAAAGGGAAATGTAAGTTTTTTTCATTTCCGAAAGATCCAGAAAGGTAAGTTATGTAAAACGACTACCATATCATGTAAAAGTTTTTTCATTTAATAAATATAGGTGTAAAATGTGGCTCAAGGCTTGTGGAAGAGAAGATTTGATGGAGAAGGATATATGGGACATATCCATCGAGTCTGACGTTTGTTTCCCACATCAAAGATATAGAAAATTCTGCATCGTAATAAATTTGTAAAATTCAGGTATTTTTTTAATAAAAATATAATTATATGATTATTTTATCTGATTTCTTTTTAATTCGTTAATAAAATTAAAATTTTAGTACTTTTATGTTCTAATTTTTCTTTTACCCTTTTAAAACAATTTAAATTTCGCGCGTAAATTTGCCAACAAATTTAAAGTTCAAGGTCATAAACGTAAAATCGCAACAACAATGGTGCCGGCAAGGAGTGTCGCTTCTGTATAAATGTATTCTGTGGTGAAACATTGGATTTGTCATATCTATGGTTACGACTCGACATTTGATTGACAGCAATGTATTTGCCTGTCTCTTTCTAAATTTAATTTAGTTGTAGAAAAAATATTGTGTGCACTTTGTTACCGAAATACGTTTAGTGCCCTCGTGGTATTCTGACTAAATTTCGTTCCCTATGTTTCATTTTAAATGGGACAGGCAAATACGTTGCTGTCAATCAAATGTCGAGTCCTAACCATGGATATGACAAACTCAATGTTTCACGTTAAAAAATACTCAAGGTAAAATATTTTACTTTTATAATGCCCAGTTTTATAAAAGATGGATAAGTAAATTACTAGCAAAGTAAAATTTATTCTCGAAGTAAAACAGTTTATTGCAGAGATTTTCGTTTTATAAAGCAAGAATAAAAATACTAGCTAACTATGGAATAAATTTGACACATGTCAAAATTAATTATTTTATAGGGAACGCAGAAATTTTTAGAAACCGAAAAGGATGGTTTTCTGTGAATTGTCAAATGGTATGTTCAGCAAATCTAAAAATAACGGATGTTGTTACTAGATGGCCTGGTTCCGCACACGACAGCAACATATTCAACAATTCATTAATACGAGCTAGGCTTGAAAACAGAATTTGGTAATTGCTACTTGTTAAGGGATAGTGGATACCCTTGTAAAAATTACTCCAAGCTAACATAAATACAATGTGTCATATAACAGTTTCATTTGAACACTATTCCGGGGACCTATTTGTGAAACTGCATTAAATTTTTTACAAATCTCATCCCACGCACTATTTTTGCTTTTGACGCTTGCTACGTCTGTCTGCTTGTTTTCAATAATAAAAATATATTTTCACTATTTTTGCTTTTGACGCTTGCTACATCTGTCTGCTTGTTTTCAATAATACTAATATATTCTTTTTTTTGTTATCTCCAACATGTTCGCTTTATCTATTTCAGTATAATTCTTTCACCATTCTCTCTTTTTTTCCATTTTTAATGAGAACTGACACTTTATGACACTTTATTTTGACGTTTGAATAATAAACGATGTCTCTGTCGGTAAATCACTAGAATAAAATATTTACTCTACAACAAATCGTGTCTGCAACTTATTTTATAAAACAGACATTTTTATTTACTCATCGATTAAATTTACTTTCAAAGTAATAACTCAGCAAGTTATTCGATGTTTATAAAACTGGGCATAAATCCAGTATAAAAATCACTAGTTTTTTATGTTGCTAATGTTGTACATTAAATAAATTAAATATTATATTTCCTACTTTTACCGAAGGCAATATGAAAGTTTTCGTAATAAATCAAGACTTAAAAGTACATTACCACACATGATGTTCATATATATTTTAGTATTAGTATCAAATTTCATTAATAACGCCGGAAACATTTAAGTAATTTAATACAAAAATATAAATTATATTGCCTTACAAGACAAATAGAAAATTAGAAATTGAAATTACTAGCACACCTGGCACATACATATATCATGAGTTTCAGATGAGATGCAATATTTATTATTCTGTCAGATTATCAAGTCTCACCAATGGAATCTCGGTAATTTTCAGAGATATGAAGTCGGTTAAATTAGAGCTAAGTTATCAGACCATTTTAAAAATGTATTTTTGCACAGATTAGATAAATTTTGCTGAATGTTTCTTAAAATCTTCCAAAATTGAGCGTCGCCATTCAAAAGAGCATGCAAAAGTGCCCTAAAGAAGTACAAATAAAATTTCCATATACATAAGCTGTGTCCGAAGTTGCACTTTTATCACAAAATTTCTTGCAGGTCGTATATTGGCGATCAATGTTCTAATTTATGCCCAAATTTATTTTAAGGGCTAACAAGTTTCAAATATTATACAGGGTGGTTGATTTTTCATTGTCCAGCTTATATCTTCTGAAATATTAGATACAAAAAAAAGTTATATACAAAAGTTGTTTAATACAACTTGATCTATAATTTAGCATAAACAATTTTTTTCCAAAGCCTACCAATTTTATAGAAAAATGTTTAACTTAAATTTTTTAAATGGAACAGCCTGTATATTTTGACAGAATAAGATTCTTAATAAATTTCTCTTTACAATGATGTGTAACAAGTAAGGATTTACCTTTAAATTATGTCCTATAAAGCAAATAGAAATATGATAAAAGTAGGCTATGATATTCTATTGTTTTTACCTGTAACTTCTGTCACACATGCACATTGGCTACGTAGGGGTTTTCCTTTGAATAAAATTATGTCTAATAAAGCAAGTAATAGAATTACTAGCATTGATGATTTACAAAATTATTAATACTTTTATTTAAATATCAAGTAGCAATCTGTGACATATGTTACTGGTATAAACAATAGAATATCACAGCCTACTTTATCGCATTTGCTTTATTAGACATAATTTAAAGGTAAACCCTTACTTGTTACACATCACTGTAAAGAGAAATTTATTTAGAATTTTATTCCGTAAAAATATACAGGATGTTCCATTTAAAAAATCGAAGTTAAATATTTTTTTGGAAAATTGGTAGGCCTTGCAAAAAAATTGTTTATGCTAAATTATAGACCAGGTTGTATCAAATAACTTTTCTATATAACTTTTTCTTGTATCTTTAATATTTCAGAAGATATAAGCTCGACAATGAAAAATCAACCACACTGTATAATATAATACAGTCGACTCTCACTAAAGCAAACTCTCTTTTGGAATTTTCTCTAAATCGAATTATTTTTTTGACATGTACAACTGTGTATCCTTTTATATGTAAAAATTATATTAACTGAATAAACGTTTTTTCCATTCCATACATACTCTTTGTAATTTACATACATGTTCATTTAATTTTCTTTTACTCTCTCTAGTTCGAATTCTCTCTAATTTGAACAAATTCTACTTCCCCTTGCGAATTCGATTTATAGAGAGTCGACTGTAAACTCAAAATTACGTATATAATAATTACGTATATAATAAACAATTTCCTTATATTTGATCCTCGTATACGATTATAAAATACATTCTGTTGAACGTATATTAAGAATTATGATTACTTTGCAAAAATAAAATAAAGAAAATAATTAAACTACCACTTACTTTTCTTTCTGCCTGTTGATGGCCGCCTGTCGCCTCCTTGCTACTGCATCATTCGCAATAATCCTTTTGACTTCTCGACCTCCGGAAGATTCTCCATCCGATGTTTGCGGCGTTCCTTCACTTGAACTCATCTGTTGCACTTCCTCCAAGTGTCTGCGGACTTTGTTGCGGACTTCCAATTCTTTTACACATTCATCCACCTAATAAGAACAAAAACAATATTAAGTATGTTTATATTTCACATAAATATGAAAATAAATAGATATATTAAATAATGATCGCGCTACTTGTACAAATATTGTCTTTAAAACGGATTTAGAAAGAATTTAAAACGTAATATTTTAAATCTGTAATAAAATAATATATAATTTTGCATATTTGTGTCACCCATTATAATTATCATTGTATGTACTTCATAAAGAATAGCAATATATAACAATTAAAAGGAAAATACTATAGTATTCATTTTGCAGTAATTTTGTTAGAATTACATAAACATGATAAAATATTGCCTAGATACATGAGCTATTATAATCTATTGATACCATACATAGTTTCCATTTTACTATAAGTATAACAAATTAAATGAAATAACTGGTATATTTAATGATAGTCAAAGATAAATTCTATAACTTCAATATTAAGTAAATAATAGAAATTGTGTCTATCTTACAGATCAAGAATATAACTATAACGAGTTTCATACCTGTCGAAACAGGCATCTCTCGTTAACTGGGCGTGTAAAATAAACTACAGAAATTTTGTGTAGCCAACATAAGCTATTAACAGTTTAAGTAGAAAAGACGAAAATGTGTGTCCTTGACTTTTTGAGATGCAAGGCTCACTTTCAGTACCTAAATTATACTTAGTATTAACTTATAAATAATAATTATGATTGAGTCTTTTGGGTCCAAAATCGTAATTACAACAAAGCGGCGGCATATCGCTTACTGTTTGCTTTATAATATTGGATACAAAACAGGGCATTATTGGAATTAAGACATGCATCGTCTGGTACTTCTATCTGTCCTGAGTGCTTTGTATAGTAAAATAATCTTACTATTTTTTAACATAAATGCTATTTTTGTTCGACATAATTTTTGGAACTACAGTTTTTATTCTCATATGAAATTATTTCAAACAAAATAGCATTTATGATAAAGAAACAGTAAGATTATTTTACTATATTTTATTATACATACAGGACCGGCTCAAGATATATAGGCGCCCTGAGCCAAAATAGATTAGAACGCAACCACCCGTTACAAAAATTATTTCTGATTTTTTTGGATAAAAGAAAAAGACAAACTTAAAAGTTGATAATATATAAATTATAATCATTAGCAATAAAAACACTATTAAATTTACAAAATCAACATAAACAAATCTGTTGTGGCCAGCATAAGACCTCCCGTTAATTTGATGTATTTTGTACAAATCCCATAGCAAAAGTTCATTGGAAAAGATTCTATATATCCAGTAAAATTGTAACACGAACATAATACAATTTTTTTACATATTCCATACAGAAAGTTCCTACGAAAATATTCTATAAATTCAATAAAATTATCACAGTATGTATACTCATATATAAATAATCAAATAATATTACTACCATGTTTATATCTTTACCAATTTTTGAATTATAGCCCCAAAAGTCAATATACCCTAAATTTGATAAAAACTTCAAAATTTTCAAAAATCTAATTTTTATGTATCTAGATACTTCTCAATGCGCTGATTCCAAATTTTGAAACCGCAGGTCGATATCTTTCTCTTTTCGTTCTCGAGATATTTAGATTCAAAATTTTGCTCAAAACTGCCCATTTTTGGGTAATAACCCAAAAATGGGTCGAGATATGAATTTGATGACAACGCTATTCGATTCTACGGGCAAAATTACATAAGTATACCAATTTTCAGAAGTTTTGAACACCGCATACAATCTCTAAGGCAAAATAACAGAAAATGGCCAAAAATCGAAAAAATCTAAGGTGTACCCCTTACGATTTTTTCAGATTTTGGCCATTTTCAGGGGTTTTCAAGCTTTTATTCATAAAAAACGAACCGGTTTGACAAAAATTATGAAAATTGCTATACTTATGTATTTTTGTCCGTAGAATCGAATGGTGATGTCGCCAAATTCATATCTCGACCCATTTTTGGGTTAATACCCAAAAATGGGCAATTTTGAGCGAAACTTTAAATCTAAATATCTCGAGAACGAAACAAGATATCGACCTGCGGTTTCAAAATTTGAAATCAGCGCATTAAGAAGTATCTAGATACATAAAAATTAGATTTTTGAAAATTTTGAAGTTGTTATCTAAATGTGGGGTATATTGACTTTTGGGGTAATAATTCAATAATGGGCAGATGTATAAACTTGGTAGTAATATTATTTGATTGTAAAGAGAATGTTACGTAAGTGTACGCATTTTTAGTGTATTTGAACAACAATATCTTCCTTACCTAAAGGTGACGGAAGGTAAAAATACCTCTCAGAATTTAAAACTAACGAGAATCCAAGAATGATTAAATTATATGGTAACTTTCCGTGCCTTCACTGTCGCAAATTTATGTATCTTTTCTTTTTCTTCCTGACTTGATTATTTCGCAATGGCATGTTCAATAAATTACACAATTTATTTACAAAAAACTAACTTTGAGGGGTTCCAAAATTTAATAATACAGGACGGGTATATATTCTATAAATTTATCTTTAGTTTTTATAATTTTTGGGCGCCCCAAAAAGCCAGGCGTCCTAAGCCAGTGCCTAAGTGGCTCACGCCTTAAGCCGCCACTGTATACATAGTATCAATTTCAACAGAGCGGCGCAAATAATAGCCCGCTGATACCCAATGTTATAATGAAAGCAGTGAGCGATATGCCGCTTTGTCATAATTACGATATTTATGCTCGGTTTCACCAACATGAAACGAATCTTTGAATAGCTTGTTCGTCGAATAAGTGGAAAATATCGTATTAAAGTATGATACCTACAATAAATACAGTCATTCTTGTTATGATTTATAGTCTATTTGAGAATGACTGGCAGTAATAAATCATTCTGTCAAAGACATTCCAGTGGCGCGCCAATAATTGTTTGCACAGGGATAGTCGAAATGATTTTGAGATGGGAATTGTCAAAACTGAGCTTTTGCCTATAGCTAAATTACATAGACATAAATTTATTCATCATGTTATTGATGATATGGCAGCGAATCTCAGTATTACTGTCCTTCGTTTACCGCCCTATCACTGCGAGCTCAATCCAATTGAATTAGTTTGGGCTCGAGTTAAAGGTGAAGTAGCGCGAAACAACACCACTTTTAAATTGGACAATGTGAAAAAACTTTTTATGAATGCATTAAAACATGTGACTGCCGATAATTGGAAAAACTGTATTCAACATGTTATAAAGGAAGAAGACCAAATGTGCAAACTTGACCATCTGATAGACGAAACGATCGAGCCATTTATAATTTCAGTAGGACAAAATTCAGAATCAGATCCTGATTTTTAATAATTTATGTATAAATATATATTATATTTAAATATTAAAAACTTTTATTTTTAGTAAATGTATAAACAGATCACTCTACAAATCCTATCTACGTCTATGACACAGTCCGACGGGGATTATCGGACGGCATTTCTATTGTTCGACAAGTAAGTTTCGTTCCAGGTACAAAGCGTGCGGCTTATTTTGACCATCCTAGTGTAGTTACAACTGATTTTTCTGGTAGTTTTATTTGCCGCATTGCTGGCAAAAATCCAATACTACTCTTGCAAATAATGATTTATTACTGCCAGTCATTCTCAAATAGACTATAGATGCACTATTTTTCTCTTATTCAACGAATAGCTATTTGGAGATTTATGTGATGGTGAAACCGACCATTACAGTTTTATTGCTGACCCCGATAGGCTCAATTTTTCTAACTACAGTTCTTAAAATAGCAATGGTGGCCCATTTAAAATAAACATAGAGTATAAAACGTTAGCTACCAGGTCAAGTATTACTATTATGTAGTATCTATATAATATTTCACCATAGTATACTGAATATATCTATGGGGTTATAATATTTATTTTTACTGCTCACCTTTAGCCGAAGGCTATCAGCCAAATTCCTCTTATTATTCACTGTCTCTATCTCCCTATTATTCTCCTTTTCATTACTGGAGTCCCTATCCCTTTTCTTTTTCTTCTTATCCTGGACATCCGATCCAGAAGACGTTTCTTCAGTGGACACTCCTTCGTCCTCTGAGGACTCATGGTGACCGTTAGTGTGCGGTGAGTGTTTCAGGATAGTCCTTGGACTTGGAGTAAGCTCTTCGGGAGATGGACTACTTGTTGGGATCGGTGAAATTGCAGATTTTGATTTAAGGATGCCCCGGACTTCGCTCGTGAGCATCTTGGAGGCATGTTCGAAGATTTTGTCCTTCGCGGCTCGGATTGACAAACCAGCTGAAAAGAAGAAGAAATAGTTATTATTTTTTAAGAAAAATATTCTATATATTACAATTATTGCATTATTTATACAGAATGGTGACTCGAACATTTAATCATAGGATTAAACATGTAAAATCATACTTTTGTAATTTCCTGCTTTCCTTATTCTTTTAGGTAAAAAAGTTCCAAATAAAAATTGTAGATCTTAAAATTCTGTATCTGAGTCAATAAGCAATATTAATTTTGCATGCTTTGTAACGACAGAAATTATGTATGAAAATGTCGAAAATCATCTAGCGATAGCCATGGAAATGAAGTAACAAATATTAACCCATTTATCTGCCAATTTAGGTTAGTTTATTTTTATTAGGTATTATTTATAATTTCTGTTCAGCTAAACAGTTATCTATTAATTTAAGTACATTATTCACTTGAACAAAAATTACAAATAAAAATAAATTAAACTTGACAGATAAACTGTTTAACATTTATTTACTTTTTTATAAAACTAATAGACGTTATAAGTTTTCGAAAATTTACTCATTAATTCAAAATTGATACAAAGCAAATTGTATTTTAAATTCAGCATTTATTTAACGTTTTTTTTTTTTCGGTAATGAAAAATAAGGCAAAATATAACATTTCCACCTCAGCGTTTAATTGCGTAAATGGTTAACTCTGAGTTATTACAAAGTTTTCTACATTTTTATCCGTTTTTGCGAAGTTAGCAATTTGTAGTTTGTTCGTTCTTTAATAATTAATTACTTCAGCGGTGCATTAATTAAAATCTGCAGCACGCAAAAAACCAACGTTTGTGTAATCTCCGCGTCTGTCATTAAGGTTATTAAATTGTATAGCGAAAATTTCTTGTTTACAAATTAATTTCCAGGAAATTGCTCGTAAAATATAGATAAACAATAATTTAATCATGAGTTTTCTTTTGAGTGAGCACGAATTTTAATAATTTATAGCAAAAGTTTACGAAAATTCTGCTGCTTATTGATCAGAAATTTTATCCATAAAACATGACATGGGGCATACGTATATTCCACATTATTTTCACATTTATACGATAGGTTTATGTTTTTCGAAAAGGGTCTTTTGTATCGAGAATATATAATAGTATATTATCTTAAAATAAAAATTGAAATTATTACCATTTGCACAGGAAGCAATATTAATTCAAAAGAATTCTGCTCATAATAAGAAACAAGATTATAAGTACGTCCAATTTTCACACATGGTGAGAGCAATGATAATTAAAACTGTGGCTTAATGCAAGACCAATTAATGCCAACATTTAGTATTCTTTAGAATGATTTAAAATCAACAAACTAATTTTATTTTGTCTACTATAAGTAGGTTTGTAATTTATTTTGGCGCTAAAAGGTATCACGTGGTTTATAACGTAGGAGTGACTGATGACATTTTTAACAAATTTTGTACCTATAACTGTGGCACCACGCACTTTAGAATTCTATAGAAAACAAAGGAATACGAGTTTACTTTTACGAATCTTGGTAGCATGTACTTTAGATTTACATATTCGCATTTGTTTCTGGAATGACGATAATTTAATACTTTCGCCTCCAGTCGTACGGTTGCAGGCGAATATTTTGAGACACGCATGCTACTAAATTTTTGCTTCGTGGCGAAAAGCGAAAACAAATGCCTCATTTGACAGAATTCTAAAGTGCGTGCTGTCACTACTGTTAAAAGGACGCAGTTTTTCTGCTTTTGAAGCGGTGTTTTGTGTCAGTTTTATTTTGGGTAGGATTCTGTAACTAGTCCGATAGAAATCGGTACCGATATCACTATGGTTACATTGTATTTGATAATTATGACGTAAATATAATCATCTTATAAAAAATTCGTTTCTATAGTGAAAAAAAAAACATATCTCGCTCAAATTAAATAAAACAGTAATCAAAATTTTAGATGTATGATATAAATATGTGAGCTTCAGAAAATAAAATAATAAAAGCAAATATATTAGAATACACCATAACAAAATATAATAAAATGTACAATTTGTAGTTAAAGTACTACTTAATATATAACGATTAAGATAACAAAAAAAAAACATTTTTTTTTATTAATTACTTCACGAGATGTTTGGAATTTATTGTCAGTGTCATTATCACGTCACACTATTGTTATCTTTCTCTAGCAGCCTACTATAGAGTCTGGTGCGGAGCGAGAGAAATATAGGAATGTCGCCGTGACGTCATATTGACTTTAAAAATCAAATTCAGTTAAACTAAAGACAAATAAGACTTTTTAATTGTACGAATTGCTTCAAAGTTAAACAATCTTTAATTTAAAATAATAAAAAAGGAGGACCCCAATATGAAATATAAATGAACAAACTATAATCCAAATCTTATACAGCTCAATTCACAAAAAGTTTAAACTAATCCCCATTTTTGGATCAGCGAATTCTACTTTAATTTTTACAGTTTATATCTTAAAATATAGTCTAATCTAATCCTAGTATCTATCTTTTTTGGTAATATTATGAAGATTAAATTTCATATACCGGAATGGATAGAATTCGCTAATCCAAAAATGAGGATTAGATTTAACTTTTTTGAGAATCGGGCTGATAATTTTTTATTGCTTTATGGTCGTTTATATTTTGAAATATTCCTGTCTTGCAGAAAATTTAAGGTGTGTTAAATTATTTTCATTATCATTTCCTTGCATTCCAATTTGAAACGAAATAAATATAAAATAAAAGCCAATTAGCAGAAAAATACTTCAAATGTTTCTTTCGTTATTTTTTCTGATAAAAAGAATGAAGGAGTGTTTATGTTTATGAAGTAATTATACCTTCCAATACCAAGTAGTAGAAATTACAGTGAATAGTAGAAAATAATAACATATGTGTTTGTTTACCACTACAACACAGCCCATATTTCTAATGATCATTTCCAGTTGTCATAGCAAGTGCATGTGCAATATAATCAGCACGCTTATATAATTATATTTAACACATAAATTGCAAAAGCATACATGCAGAAAACATGTCAAGTGCATTAGTACTATACATTCCACAATATAAAGTATGTTTCAACATATGGTAGACTGATATGTTTTCTAGAAAATATCCTGTTTTAGTGGGAGATACTCCTAGCGATTAATCTACGCAATATTAAATTATGAGGGTCACGCAGTAATTATTGAGAATACATGGGTAATATTTTTTAGAATTTTATTTTAAATATGCTCAAAGAATTTTTCTTCAACAGTAACACTTCACCATTCTTGCCTTTCACGTCAGAAAAGTTCCAACCAATCTTTTTTAACTCTCGCTAAGAGAGGTATTGGATTTATGTTAAAAATCGCATATCCAGATTATAGTGAATAAGCACGTTTTAAGGTCACTAGAATCCGATTTTAACATTTTTACAATTTCTATCTCTCTCTCTTTCTGTCTATTTGTGTGTGTGTGTGTGTGTGTGTGTGTGTGTGTGTGTCAATGGCGTAGCGTGACTTTTTTGGTAGGATGTGCAGAAAAAAATAATACTAAATCAAAATAAGACACATTTTTATTACCATTTGATTAGAGACAAACTATTTGAATTTATAGACCCATATAAAATAAAAAATAAGAAATGTGGGGTGTAATAATAACGAAGAAAATAAATTGAATCAAAACACCCAAATAAATTATAGAATTGCAAATTTAAATACTTTCGTGCGTAGCAGAATGCATAACACTTTAATATCTTCCACCATTCTAGGTTCAAATGTTCAGTTGAACACCGCATGCTTTACCAGTATACTATGTATCCCCACCATGATACTAGCCGCTAGCTCCCTGCATGTCCTAATGTTAGCTAGACTGGTCGTCAGAATTTCTTTTTGAACCTAGCTTTGCGTTTGGTACACATATAAGGCGATCAGAAACTAAGTATCTGTGTAATATTTTCTACTTAAAATGAGTTTTAGTATAAAATGCATATATATAGAAAATATTTTTAATTTATTTTTTATTTTCCTTACTTCTGGGTGTGCGGAGAACACCTTGAACACTATGACGCTACGCCACTGGTGTGTGTATGTGTGTGTGTGTGTGTGTGTGTGTGTGTGTGTGTTTGGATGTTGAAGGGACGGTTTCTCAAATTCTATAATTTAACAACGTATTCCCTAATCTGACATTAATGGGAAGAGCTGAAAAGATTTTGGTAACAATTGGATAACCGGAAGTAATTTTAAAAAAAATCTTCTAAATATTATAGTTTGGAAATTTATGTTATTTTTATTAAAGAATATAAAATTCTCTTTCCGATGCATTGAACATTTTTATTATATCTTCTATAGCTAGATTAGAGATAGAGAATTATACATATATAAAATAATCTGTTCTAATGAATCTCACAGCCCAAATAACTCCATGGAAACAAGTTGAAAAATTAAAATATTTGTAATTGACAGAAAAATGTCAGTGTCACAAATCCAAAAACATTACTGAAGGCTTTTTCCTGGGAAGCACATTTAATATTTCTTATTTTATTATTAATTAAATATTTAAAATTATATATACATATATTACATATACGCATCAGAAATACCGCCAATCTCGTCAACGATTTTGAAGAATCTCTAACATTTACAAGAATACAAGGAAACTTATTAATAGAATGAATTAAAAAAATATAAAAAATATATTAATAATAGATGTAATTAGAATTTTTTGTGTGTACTAGAAATGTTAAATACAATATGTACTTATATAGCCTAATATGGAAATGGCGAGAGGTCTTGTACTGGCCACAACAGATTTTTTGGAAGGATGAATCATGAATCAATTTCTTTTTCAAACGAAACAGGTTTTTGTTTTTTAAATTTCAAATAATAGCCAAAAGCCCATGAAGCTAGAAAAACTATGGAGGTAGAGTTAGATCAAATAGGTGAATCGAATATTGAAAAATCCAAATACAATTTTGTGTCCTAACTCTTATAAATAATCTACCAGCTACAATCTACAATATACTATAAAGAGTCAACTAAAGTCAATCTACTATATCTTGAAACACACTCAATGTATCTAGGGTATATTTCATGCCACAAACCTGTTCTATTAATCTGTAGTTATTTATTTGTATTTAATAACTCATAATTTATTATCCAAGTTTATGGAGGTTATGATTTTTTATTTGTTACTCAAGACAGATTTTCATTAAAATATAAAAGTTATGATAGTCTTGTGAATGAAATATGAAAGTGCATAAGATCAATAAGACGTACACTTAACTTTGCCAAGTATTTTTGGCAAGAAAACAAATGTGGTAAATATGTATGTGAAGCAGAGCAAAATAAAGTTGGATAATGTAGTCAATTTATCACGAGAAATTTGTTCACTCAATTTTCCAATCCAAAAAAAACATCATGAAGGAGGAAGCTTATTATTATTTATAGAAAGCCATTTATTTTAAGATACGAAATATATAAATATAACCAACTATGTATAAGTATTATGAGTTAAAAAGAAATGTATTTTGTAACACAAATTGGTAATAAAAAACAATCTTACCATTAGGTTATTAAGAATGTTAGTCCATCAAAATCATAACCTCTATTAAATTAATAATATAGCCACTTGCACTAGTTTTTGTTTATATTTAACCCGCTGGTAAAAACATGATCGAACTACAAGTTTTATTGTTATTAAAAAGCAATTTTGAATTCTTTATATACGTAGTTCATATTTAACAATATAAAGCAATAATAGAGGCTCAAGTTACAGATGGTACACCACCGCGATTTGCGTTTTGTTTTAATCAAAGCCATCTTGTCAGTGTTGACCATGATTTGACAAACGTGAGAAATGTGGAAAACACTAATCTAGACGTTTTAAAAATTTACCCAAATTTGATTGCTTGGTATGCAAGATAACCGGCATGACTTTAACATGCAAATTCATACTTTCGCAATTTCCTGCTTCTCTAATTATTTTAGATAAAAAAGCTTCAAATAACAATTGTGGAGCTTAAAAGTCTGTATTTCAATCAAAAAGCAAAATTAAATTTGCATTCTTTGAACGGAAAAAAATAGATTTAACAATGTCGAAAATCATTTCAAAAATCGCAATAACCATAAAACTGAAACAAAAATTTACAAATTTTTAACGCTTTATCTGTCAAGTTAGGGCCCAGTATTTATATCTCTGATTAAACTGTCGGTTAAAGGACAATGTGGTATCGAAAAATTGATATATGTTTAATTTTTGCAACTTCTTTTAACTGACAGTTAAGTTAACAGACTGTTTAACCGGTTTATGTTCAAGTAAAAATTATCAAATTAGGCCAGGTACTTTCATCTCCAGTTAAACAGCCTGTTAATTTAACTGTCAGTTAAAAAAAACAACGTCGATATCATAGCTTATTTTTTTTTTTAGTTTAACCAGAGATGAAAATATCGATCCTTAAATGAATAGATAATTATTGTTCATAGATAAACCGTTAGACATTTGTTAATTACATTTTTGTCTTAATTCCATAGTTATCACTATTTCTGAGGTGATTTTCGTTATTTTCATAGCTGAATTATGCAAAATCAATTTTGCTTATAAATTCAGTTGCAACATTTTATTCTCTATCACTTTTATTTGAAGCTTTTTATCTAAAATAATTAGGGAAGTAGGAAATTACGAAAGTGTGATTTTACACGTCAATGTAAATTAGATATTAACAATGGGGTTCTCCACTCTAATTTTTTTATTATTGTAAAAGTTCGTTTAATTTTGAAGCAATTCGCAGTAGGTAGGTTATTAAAAAGTCTTAATTGACTGCATTTGATTTTTAATGTCAATATGACGTCACGGCGACAATCCTATCATTCTCTCGCTTCACACCATACAGACTAGTAGGCTGCGAGAGAAAGATAGCAATAGTGTGACGTCACAGTGACATTGACAACAAATTTCAAATATTTCGTTATATCGTTATTTATTGAGTAATATTTTAAGTACAAAGTGTACCTTTTATAATTTTTTGTTATGGTGGAGGACCCCATTACCGTAGTTAGGTTCCGATTTCAATTATCACATCTTATTTATGACAGATATGGTATATTTCTCTAAATTTACACTCGTAAATTACGCTGTATGTAGGTACCCTACTGAAACATCATGTCGTCCATGAACCATAACAAAAATAAAATGTACACTTTATTCTTAAAGTACTACTCAATAAATAACGTTTAAGATAAAAAAAACATTTTTTTTTTAATAATTACTTTGCGAGATATTTAAATTTATTTCCAGGGCCACAGATGGCGTCACACTATAGTGACTGTATATACATAGTGTGGCCAACCGCCGCCATATTTAGGCAAAATGCGCGGGAAATTTGAATTCATATGATGTGATAACTAAACAAAAATCGATAAACAATTAATGAAAGAGCATATCAAATGGAAACATTACTTATTTTCATTTTAAATCCTTTCGAAGAACTGTTTTCACAACCAACCGCCACGCAACCAGGCATCTAAAATATATACCTTAATATTAGACATTTTTAGTAATTTTGACAGTTAACCTAAAAAAGACGTGATGTTAAACAATATGTATATATTACTTTGAGTTATAAATATACAAATACACGTGTAATTTAATTATTTGCACTATCTAAAATATAAATATAACATAATTACCTTCAATTCACGTATAATCACGTAACAAATCTCAAAATGTCGATTTTTCGCCATAATATCCGCCATATTTAGGCAAATTCGCGCCGACCAATCAAAATCGATCCCCCTATTGGCCAGTGGCCACACTATGTATATACAGTCACTATACGTCACACTTTTGGTACCTTTCTCGCGCAGCCAACTACTGAAACTGGTGTGAGAAAGATAACTATAGGTTTCTTTAAAAGTAAATGCAGTTATACAAAAACAATTATGACATTTTGATACCACGAATTGCTTTAAAATTAAACGAACTTTTATTTTAAATTAAAAAAAAAATGGTTCATGGGCCCAGTCAACTCTGTAAATACATATTTATTGTAGAACCAACTACTAGTGCAAATAGCCATATCTTTTCCATATGAATTTGGTCAAACCCTACTAACCTAGCACCTCATCTTCAGGCGGCTTAACCAGACTCGCCATCAATGGATTAATCCTCCTGGCTTGAGCGGTCTCCACCTCTTCACTTGTAACAGGCTGGGTTTTGAATCTTGTTAATCGAGGTTTGCGCACAATGCCTCCAGGGCCACCTCCAGGGGCTACGGGCAGCCTCTCCTGAGTGATTTTCTGGTTGAACAATTTGACTCGTTCAGCCAGCGTCAGCTTGGAAGGATCGGCGGACTCTTCTTCTTCAGGAGCGGAGGCAGATGGAGCTAAAGTGTGAACGGTTGTGTATTTGGTGAAGACGAAAATGAGGTTAGTGTTATTTGAGGTGGTAGCTAGCTAATTGTAAACCAATTGGAATGCATCTAAACCAAAGATTATAGAATAGGGGTTTCCACAGTAATCAAAATAGTGAAAAATAACAATATTACACTAAAATATATTAAAATACATTTATGAATACGCTAACTAAATGGTTAAATATTTTTCCATTTTTTTTTTTTTTTAATTAAAACATTATACTGCTTTAACACGCAGCCGGCCGTGACGTCACGGCCCGAATCGGTTTTACAATTTTATATTTTACCACATACATCATACAGGGTTAGTTAAACGTATTTTTTTTTCTTCAATTGTTTTTGAGTTACGCTTGTCCGCGTAATTTTTTTAAATAGGAACCTATTAATTTTAATCTACCATTTGATAGAGTGTTTTTTTTCTTTACAACAGTATGTTTGTTTTTCTGTTTTTCAATTTATTTCAATAACATTTTTACAAGGAAAAACACCGGTTCAAGTATTTACGAATAGTATAGGTTCATCTAAGGTAGACAAAATTATTTCCAATAAAGTTGTCGGTTACAATCTTATCATTAAAAACAAATTAATAACTAAGTAAATTACATCGCTCGAGTTTGTTTATCGCTTCGCATTGTCTGTCTTAGATGTACCTACTATTCGTAAATACTTGAACCAGTGTTTTTCCTTGTAAAAATGTTATTAAAATAAATTGAAAAACAAAAAAACAAACATACTGTTGTAAAGAGAAAAAAACACTCTATCGAATGATAGAGTAAAATTAATAGGTTCCCATTCAAAAAAATTACGCGGACAAGCGTAACTCAAAAACAATTGAAGAAAAAAAAAATTCAAGTATTCTCAAATGTAGATCAAAATTCTTAAAAAACTTTTGTATTGAACATAATTTCCTAAAATGAATATTAACGACAATAAATCGCCGTCTCCATACTTTTAACTAACCCTGTATAAATTCAAAAATAAACTGTAAATTATGTATTTCTTTATGAAGACTTTATTCACCTACCCAAGGTGATTTTTTGTGGAAAAAGGAAAATAAAAAACTTTTCTTTTTTTACTTTTTTAATTGAACCCCCATTTATTTACTATTATTACTCCCGGTTTTATAAAAAGCAGAATAATTTTACTTCCATAGTAAATTTATTGAAATTAATAAATTCGAAACAATTTTACTCATTTCATGACAATAGGGTTCTCCACTATATTTTTTTACAACATTTCATCTAAATTGAAAGTGACATGTAATATTAGAAAGTCTTTATTGTTATTCGTTAAGACGTAATATTTTTTTTAATATTCTGTGACGTAGATATAGAGATGATTTTGTTCTCAAACAGTGGATTTCGCTAATAATGGGCTACTTGCGTACCTTTTTTTTATTTAATATTTTTGAAAAGCAGGTAAAAACTTGCTACCCATATTTTTTCTTTTGACAAAATTTTTGTTAATTAGCCACAAAAAAATAATGAAATTTGATTATTTGAATTCCCGCCATGTATGACGTAGAATTACGCCGTACCAATGAATGGTCGTAAAGCCATTGCGTTTGTTTGTACAAGGTTTGTACAGGTAATGTAGATCTCCTGTTTGACGTTTCAACAATAGTTTGGAGGTTAGTATTTTAATTTATCTTTTTGGTATAAATATTTTAAATTACATGTAACTACCTATGTGTTTATTTGTGAAGTAATTAATATATTTGAGAGACCAGAGAGAGAGAAAAATGAACTGTCAAATTCAAATTAAAACTTTCTCGCATGCCATCTATACGTTACATTTTTAAGCATGGTTCTCCAGTTAAATATAATGACGTCACAGAAAATTTTCTTTCTTAATTTACTAAAAACCAAATAATTTTTTTAAAATAAAATTTATATTTTTATATATGTTTTCAACATAACATTACATTTATAGTGATAGAAATCGAATTTTCAGTAACACGCAAGTAGCCCATTGAAGTCACATAAATTTTTTTTTTCAGCACTTATAAAATGTATAAATATGTTAAAATAACCCCTGTGGTCAATAATTGGAAATATGGGTGGATAATAAGTAATTTAATGTCATAATTAATAAAAATACTACGTACATATTATAGTCCAAGATTTGATTACCACTGGTAACCTATGTCATTCAACATATCTTTTACTTTCATACTAACGCTTGTAATCTGTCATAAATTTAAACTAGTATTATTTGGTTAATTTATGTTGTTTTATTGTTGTTATTTTCCACATTTATATACTTGAAAATGGATTCCGTATTTCAAAAAGGCGATAGCAGAAGGTTTGAAAGTAGTAAGAATTTGGAATAGAATAAATGTGTGACGTAGATATAGAGATGAGGAAATGGTAATAAAAACTCAATTATTTTAGAAACCAATAACTATTTTTAAACTTTGATAGTCCTTAATATACGGTTTTAAGGTCTAGTTTTAATATAACTGACCCTTGTTCTAATTTGTTACTACGGTGGAGGACCCTATTATGACATTACTGCCAAAATTTCGACTGTTATTTGAAGGAATAAAATTTATTTACTCTTTTTGTTGAAACGACTAGGTAGTGATAGAGCAAAAGAACTTGATTCCCAATTGATTACAACTAGCTATTAATAATAATAATTTTTAATTTCAACAATATTTTCAAAAACAGGTTTCAGTTTATAAACAGTGTTCATACAAAATATTATTATTACAATAACTATCCTTATTTTAAGTGTACGAAGCATATCAAAACAAACAACAGGTGCAAACTACTCAGAACTACACTTTCATCCATCTATAAATATCAAGCAGATTTACAAGCCTACTACAAAGTTCTCCCCTTACCTGGAGTTGTAACTTCAGGGCTTTCTGACGTCCTCTGATTGGCCCTCACGGCCTCCTGAACCTCGTCGAGGGTTACAGGTTGAGTGGAGAATCGGTTCTCAGTGTTGGAGGCTTGTTTCCGGTTCCGGTAGCGTTGGACGCCACGGTTTCCGCCTAGGAAAGTCAACAATTCGTAAAGAAATACCAGTAGGGATAGAATCATTGAAATCAAATTAGATTATTTTTTGTGAATGTCAATGTTTATAATGTTGAAAAAAAGGATGTACTCGTATATGTTAAAAGAAATAAATGGATGGAAGATCAACAATTATAAAAATAAAATGAAAATTGTATGAAATGTATAAATGTTATTTCAATATAAAACAAAATATTGGCAATACTTGTCAAGGAAAATTTTGTTTCACGTAATGTATGATTTTTATGATTTTTGGGGCAACTGCAAAATTTCACTGTCGACCCGAAAAATACGGCTTCATTGCGTAGTCTTTCAAAATAAACATGTTATTCTAAAAGTTATGACTGTATCAATAAATTAATTTTTGGCGTCAACATGGACGAAATATAGCTCAGATTATTTACAATGCAAAATTATACGAAATTAAATAAACTTTAATTTTTATAAATAATAATAATATTACATTTATTTATACATAAATAGATTACTACAAACAGGTTGGTAAAAGATAAACTTATTTAACTTATTCATTCCGAAAGTCCTAAGTTTCAGTTTAATTTGTATAATTACAGAATTCTCGAGAAAATGACATTTAAGGAGATTTATCAAGGAAAACTACGTCACTTCCGGTTTGTCGGTTGGCTAGAATTTTGTGCATTAAGTTAGTCTATTTTAAACATGGTTGAAAAAAAACAGTTTTTGTATGAAAAAGCCAGGGTTTCATTAAAAAAAAAACTGGGTTTTATTTAAAAAAAAAAAAACGGATTTTATTATGTTTTATTAACAAACATTCAATTATAGTACCTATGTATCAATTATAATTTCAATTTTACTTAAAGTATCATTTAAAAATTTGTTTGCTCCTTAGACCTTAGTGGTGGCAAAATGTATTAAAAAAAGGAAAGTCTTTCAGAAGAATTTTGTAAATTTTTAATTAATATTTAGTCTTACGCAGCAAGGTCTACATCGATCAAGAGAATTTACTTTACACTTGTTAAATTTTATAGGTACTTGAGGCACTTCAAATTAAAAAAAATGGTATATGTAACTATTTATTTTGTCTGTTATTATGATTTTGTTTATTTTTTTCTTTTGTTTCTGTATCAGAGATTAGCATTTAGACCAATAAAAATATTCCATATAAGTATGTTACTTCATCATATGCCTAATCTAATAAAATATGATGTGTTTTTTTGGGTCGGGCAAAATTACAACAACCCTGTTTTAATCAAGATATATTTAGTAATCTAATAATCTTTTTGAATAAATAAAAACGATGAATTTAGTGTTTGTCACAGTTTCCAAATATTATAAACATTTCACTGGATGTTGGATTTCAAATTATGTGAAGTCCAGTGGCGTGCAGTCCATATGTGCAAGGTGTGCACTGCACACCCTGCGAATAATTTCAAATTTTATTGCATTAGAATGTAAATTATTAATAAATTGATTTGATCCTAATATATTGTATACAAAATAAAAAAATATTGATACAATTATGGGACAATAAGATACAGAAGTGAATTACTAATTACGGATTTACTGAATAATCCATTTTCTAGAAGGGATATAGTATAAAAAATAAGATAATTCTGAATTGTTAACGTTAACCCAAAATTCCATCTACACAACAATACTTAAAAAAAAAAAAAAATTCTGCACACCTAATACAGAAATGCACCGCACGCCACTGGTGAAGTCAGACCTTTAATATGTGCGCGCTTCATATGCCCAGTTGCAACAAGGCTTAAAATTTCTCAAACATAAAAATGAAAATTTTCACAGTAAGACAGTTGTGCAGCATTTATTGTCCCTGACATAGGCTTTGAAATATTGTCTTTATAACAATAGCAATTGTTTATCTGTTAAACGAAGTGTTAAATTTGATTATTAATAATTTACAGACTTCATAAGATGTCAGCAAAATGGGTACTTTGAATATTGGCTCCCGAACAAAAGCGGTAAAGAGTCACCTCGTCAAAGGGTATGAGATAAATAAGAAAAAAATCAGAGAATATCTACTCACTCTTGCCCAACCTAACACTCTTCGCCTCTTCAGCCACCTTCCTCATCTGATCCTCCAGCTGCTTGAACATGCTAGCTTTGGCAGACACACTCCCACTTCTGACAAGCCCTCCTTCTCGGGGCTTGTCCTCCTGGTCCTCCAGGTCATCCTCCCTGGACACGTCGTCCATCTTGGAGGCCACTCCGCTGTCGCCGCTCTCGTTGGGCACGGACGACGGCGTGGTCAACTGCGAGTCATTGGAGAGAGACAATGTGCTGCAGGTTAGGTCGAGAGAGTGGGATTCCCCGGAGCTGTGGTGGGGGGAGGTGGAGTGGTCTCTCGGGAGCACTGGGTCCAAACTGAAAGAAGAGAAATGTTATATTTGCAATATTCGGCATCGAAAATTTTGTATAACTGTTTTTAGGGATTTTTCTATTTGTGAAGTTGGTAAATGTGTCAAAAACACAGATGTCATTTTATTTGACATTGCTCATGTAAAATTCCTGTAATTAGATTTTTTTTATAAAATAATTAAGTCAAATTGCAAACCACACTCTATTACAAAGAAGGGTATTTAATTTTAGGTTGTAGTAAATATAAATTTGAACTCTACCTTTGTATATTATATTTATTGACACTGTCAATGTCCAACAACCTTCAAATTTTAATATAATTATTTTAAATATAATTTTGATATAAAAATATATTATAAGAAAAATACAGAGTGATCAAAAAGAAATGATGCAGATGTCAATACAATTATGGGGATCTTGTAATTCCACAGTTTACACAACACCAGGTGAGAGCGGAAATACTTTTGACATGTCATTTTGATAATAAATACAAATAGGTTGTATCGGAGGTGGGGTCTGATAGATAATAGGATTTTGAGTGATTGAAATGCTTCAGATTATTGCTCATGGGTAATATAAAAATAAAAGTACGTGGGTAAGGGAAACAACAACCATTTTAATAAAAAAATGTAAATATACCTAAAATTAAATTTTCAAATGTCGCTGTCAACAACAGTAAGTAAATTTTTGTATCAGTGTTACGTGTTACCAATTTCAAGTAATTTTCAATTTTTTTGATCACTTTGTAGTATGAAAAACACGTATTACAATTCCCAATTGCTATACATGTGTCTATTATTATAAATTCATTTCTAGATGGTAATTAGTTTTACAAAAACAGCGTGAATACGTCCGTATATAAGTGTCTCTAAAATATGTAAGCTTAACGAAGGATTTCTGGCCCTAAAATAAGATGATTTAACTAAACTAGTGTTAACAAGAATTCTGCTTCAAAAATGCTTATTTAAAAAAGGTAGCTTATAAAAACAGAACGCTTTGTTCGATTTGAATAAAATTTGGATAAAACACTTCATATGAGTATAAATCAGCAGGTAAAATGATTTTTTTTGTTATTATTAGTGAACCTTTATCACTAGAGTATTTAAATTGGGAGTTATAGCTATGATTATAAAATAAAATACATTCAATAGTAAACTTTTCTGGCGGTGTAATTTGTAATATCTGTTACGAGTTACGATATAGAAAAAAATCTGATGTTGTCAGGACATTATCTTCCGTCAATTCTATGTATTTTGTACGAATCCCATACCAAAAATTCCTTGGCAAAGATTCTATATATCCATTTACTAAGCGTTATCTCACGCTACGGGCTCTAAAAGCTGTCGTGGAGAGATCACTTTTGTGCTATTTGAAGATTGTAAATTATTTTCAAATTTCGAAAGGGATGTCATCAAAGACAAATAAAAAAAAATATATCATCACGGTATATTACCCATTTCTGGGTGTGCCAGTATCTACAACATATGTAGACATCGGTAATGATGACGATATATTTTACCGTGTGGGCGCTTACCAGGCGTCACCTCACGGGCACTCATAGCTGGTGTGGAGAGTGCACCACAGGGGTCACTCTTGTACCATTTAAAATTGGAAAATATCTGTCGGGATCGAACCCGGTTCCCCCAGGTTCGCGACCAGACACTCAGGCACGCGGCCACGGGACATAATACAAGTATATTCTCTAAATTAATTGTAATTTGTCATGTTAGTTCCAGTAATCTCGGCCCACTAATCGCGAGTATCAATATGTCAACAAAAATTGGGGTGTAGTCACAGTCACACCTTCTATCTTTATACACTGTGGCTTATAGTATGTTATTTTCATTATCTATGTAATTAAACCATTTTGAATCATTTCCAACAAATCTACCTAAGCACATCAGTACATCATTTAAGTAATTGTGGTATCACTTCCCGAATCACTAATAAGTAATAAGTATCCTTTTACTTGGGAAAGGTTAAGTAACTATCTTGTAATCTGACCAGATGCTTTGAGCTAACGAACAAGAACGCTTAACTAATTAACTTACTAAGTTCCCACTTTAATCATAGGACTTTTGTATTTGTCTTCAGACACGCCAACTAACTTCGCTTATCGAATTTGTGGACTTCGTCGATACGTCAATAAATATTTGGTTTATAAAGTTTAATATAAATTGGAAGTGATGGAATATTACAGTTTTTCATTTAATAATTCTAAATATATTACTGTATATTTTAGTATATTATCATAGTAAAATAAATATTAAACATGTAAGTATAATAATATAACCATAAAGTGACAAATTGTACACAAACAATAGATAAAAATATCATGCATATAAAACCTTGTAATATTTATAACAAACAGATTTTTGCAATATTACAAATGTATAATATAGATATTAATTATCTAATCAAACATATGATTGTGAATGTTGACGAGAGTCATGAATTATTTATTATTGAGTATATGACAAAATGGTTCATATTTTTTAGAATTTTATTTTAAATACGTATGTTCTAATCAGATTCCTTCGGCAATAATACATTGCACTATTCTTTCCTTCAAATTCTTAAATAATCCCAATCATCATGAATTGTACTATGGCAACTTCACACTGCTTTAGACGAAAACGTTCTACACCGTAAATTTTTGAATAAGTCCAATAAATATCCAAAAATCGCACATTGCCAAAACCAGATGTGTATGGCGGGAGTATTATATTATTTTCTCGCAAAAAACAGAAAAGTGTCTCTGGTATTTTTAATTGCGATATTTTAAAAAATTGGTTAACTTAAGTTCTAGTGGTCGTTTGCACCGGTTCTACTTAAATATTAAGTACACTTTAAACATAAAAATACGTTGCATCAATTATTAAGGGCTCCCTAGACTGTTACATGTCAATGACACAATGACTTTTCATATTTCAGTATGACACAATTGATAAATTTAAACAGCGAATTTGTTGTAGAGTGTTAAGTACAGTTTATTGAACCTGGTCAAGTAGTTAAAATTTACAGAAAAATGGACAAATGAACGATTATAGTATAAATTACCTTAGATGCCAATGCTAAACAATCGCGTATCGAGATTTTGGTAAATGACACGATTTAAAATATACTGGTTATGCCACTTGTCATGTTTTTCATTGTTTTTGATGGTCCGCTTGATACGTGTTTCCTTGAATAATCCGCTAGATGCGCTACGTGAGAACGACCCTACCACAGCAAACTATTTTTCCATCAAATATAAAAAATGAAATGTATAATGAATTTATTTTTAATGTAAATTTATATATTTAATGGACATCTGAATCAATACATTGTTAGAATTTAAAATTGGAAGAGTTAAATAAATAGATAGAACCGTACGCTTCCAGATTTCCATTCGGTAATAATGTCTTCCTGAAAATGTTTTCGACAAACATTATTCAATCTTAATTCGCGATCATCTCTACTAATTACACATTGCCATTTTTTTAAAAGTGATATATCGAGTGGAGCAGCAAACAGAGATTCTTTTTCAGTGGATTTCTTGTAACCGGTTTCACATCCAGGAATGAAACATTTTCTATTTATTTTTTTTTTCATTTTGCATTAATTGCAATATCTTTCAACAAAATATTTATATTACATTACATATAATACGAATATGTACTTCAAAACGTGTTTTATTTACCTTTCTATAAGATATAACATGTAATATTTTTAAAATGACATGCAAATGACAGGTGTCAGTTGGGTCGTTCTCACGTTGCGCCTCTAGCGGAAAAAACGAGGAAACACGTATCGCTTATTAATTTTTGTCGTCTGTCTAGCTATAACCAACGCGGGTATTAATTGGTAATTAATCATCTCAAATGTCTTCATTATTAATCCTGTTATTAACGCACTTAATAACGAAATAACTTTTAATCACAATTCACAAATGATGAAAAATAAATTCATTATCATAACAATAAACAAAACTACCAAGTGTATTATTGAGTATGATTAATAATCGATTCATTTTAACGCGTGTGCGCAGCACGTGTTACGGTGTTTACTTATACTAAAATAGTTTATTAATAGAAAATCATTCGTTAATAGAAGTCATTAATAAACTATTTGCTAAAAGATCAACGGAAAATAACTATGAGCTACTAAACGGCGTCAAAGTCATGACGATATATTTACACAACATAAAAACTCCCCAACAATCAGTTGTCTATCTCATAGCCAACTAGACGCAAAGGAAGTGCGTTTATAAATCAAGAGAGCGTCGGTCGGTATCGGTGCGTCACTATTAATACCGCCCCGACGCTAGGAGCGATGATCGGCCTGCTATTGGTTGCTCTGACCTCAAACACTTGTCTGTCGCAGATTCAGATTCGCTATAAATACGCATTGCCAAATGCTAACACTAACCCAAAAAGTTAAGTTGATATTTACGAGAATAGGCAGCCAAAATACACGAATTAATGACCACTTTGTTTTGTAAAAAAGATTTGACAGTTGCAAGATGGTATTTTTATTTATACAATACCGTCTAAAAATATAGTTACACCTGCTGATTTGTAAATATCAATGAACTCATTGTGTCCCTCATACAATCCGTAATGAAAGTTACCAAACAAAAACTGAACATTTTTTGACAGTAAATTTGACGTTTCGCACTAAAACATGGGCTGTGTCCGATGTCGCTTTTTGGCATTTAGCATTTAGGTCTTCTTCACATAAATACAATTCTATTTCGATTCCATTTGATGCTTGAGAGTAAATGTTAATACTATATGTCATAAAATAAAAGCTAAGAAGCTATTCTTTGATAGTAAACTTGAAGTTTTGCACAAATTATAGCAACGAACATGATTTGTTTAATTAGTGCGCGTCAACTTCAAGGCATAGTGTGCTCCCGCAAAATTCTAAAATCTATCTCCTAAAATCCTGAATAATTACGATATTTAGGGCATATAAATTTAAGATTTCGATATTAGGGTGTTAAAAATGCTACATCGGACGCAGCCATACTAGCATCCTACACAAATTCAGCAAAAACAAACTAAATCCCGATGCATTTATTGTTTTTGAAAAAAACTTGTAAGCTAATTTTGTATAATAAATGTATTTTACACTTAATACAAGAAATGTTCATCATTCATTTTTTGTTTGGAAATGATCAGGTTTTTACAAAAAGAACTAATGTCCTATAAAAAAGACTAAAGCACATCACTGTTTAATTTTTGTTACTTAACAACCATTTTCTAATATTTAAACAAGGACTTGAGTTAAATTGAACTACAAAAATCATTAACTTTGATTCAGTTTTTGGAAGCAAATAATTTTTTTTTTAAAGTGAAATGTAAAACTTTTTATTTTTTTAAAATTTTAATAATTGCTTGAAAATGGTTTTAAAGAACCGAAACGTCGCAATTGAAATCTGTAAATCATTGACTATGTTGAAATAAATGAAGCAATCATCCAAAAACCACTTCGTTTAAAAAAAATCATTAACGGTACGGAAGGTATAGTAAAATTTTTGAAAGAAGTTCGATCAAGGCCATCAACGAATTGCATCTATGAATTAAGATTTTATGCTGTCAAATTTAGTAGTGTCGTTTACATAGTTTTTATGAAGTACACAAGGTATGTAGCCTTATAAAAACTAAGTAAAAGACACTACTAAATTTGACAGCACAAAATCTTAATTCATAGATACAATTCGTAGATAGAAAGCTTTATAGAATTTTTTTTTTTTTTTTATTACATCAGATTCAAAATAATGGACAAATGTTTATAATATTGTTAGTTTATTGGAAATTAAAATTTTAGTTGGGAATTGTACGATTGATCCTAAGAAAGTTTTCTTAGTTTATAACATTGTACTACACAGAATAATTCTCTTTATGCAAATTGAAAGCTGTTTTGAAAAGTGTACACTGGTCAGTTTTGTATAATAATTATTGATTTTGGTTAAATTCGAGGTGAATCACAATCGGTAATTTTGGAACGTTTGGTTAATATATAAATAAATTTAAAATATTATGCATTTATGAATATTTGTTGTAGTTTCATGACGTAAATTAATGTATAAAATATATTTTAAATTGTCATTATACTATTTAAAACATTGTACTCGTATAATTACTATGAGTATCCATCAGGTGGTGACCTAGTAAACACTCTTTACAAATATATCTTCTATTTATTAAACTAAAATAGGTACGATGATTTATTTATCTCTTTATCATAATATAAAATATTCATTAATGACTTGAGTATAAATAGGAATAACGAGAAATAATAATAAAACAATCTTATATAGAGCATGAGACAATAATTCAAACTATTTTTAAGTATGATCATTTATAGCTGTACTCAATATTGCACAAAATTTATACAGTACAGAGAAACGTATGTCTGATTATTATTCAATTCAAAAGTCAAGTTGTCAAAATTGTTCTTGAAGCGTAATTTTCCTGAAATTTATTGTGACAGAAAAATAATATTTCTATAAGCCGTTTTCTAATTTAATTCAATTTTTAAATTAGATTCAAGAAGAAATGCTTTGATTTTCTAGATAATATTTTTGACAATATCTCGTATCAAATTGAAATTTAGGGCCAGTTTTACAATCTCCTGTTAAAATTTGAACTGTCAGTTAAATAAACAAAATTGAAACGAAATTAACTGTCATATGGCAAACTGATCATTGCTGTCAATAATCCGATTTAATATTATTTATTTAATTTACAGTTAAATTCTAACCAAAGATTGTAAAATTGGCCCTTAATGAAATACTTATAAATCGTCATACGTTTCTTTGTTCATAGCCAAATCAGAGTTAGATTTTTTTGAAAAGATTATTTATATCTGTGGCTCTACGGCAAAAGCAGATATGTCAGAGATTAGTAACTTTTTAAAAAAATATTAATTTCAACCATTATCAATTCCAAAAAAATTCTGAAAGAAATTTCATGACTTGATTTTCTGTAAGCTACTAAATTTTTAATTTTGCTCAAAAATATTTGAAAAAGCAACAAATTTGCTTTTACTAGAGAGCCATGGATATAAAAGGTAGTATAATATCTGGGTTAATAATTCTTAATGAATTAATGTTGTCATTGTTGTTTTAACCTCCCGCTACCCCTGGTAAGGGAGGAATAGGGATTGTGCTCAAAATCGCATATCGAGATTTTAGTAAATGACCACGTTTTAAGGTCCCTAGAATCCAATTTTAACTTTATCACGATGATGTCTGTTTGTGTGTACTCGTATGTCTGTGAATGAATTTTGCTAACGCTCTAACTCAAATAGTATCATTCAGAAAATTCTGAAACCTTGTATTTCGACCCTAATCTAATATGAAAAAAAAACCACCAGATTTTGGTGTAAATCGGATAACAGGAAATTGCATTTTACTTGAAGCTCATAATGGTTTTTCATCAAAAAAAATACTATTAAATGTCATTTTTTCGCATTTTGTCATTATGAAAAATAAAGATTGAATTTTCTACAGGTATACATTAATATGTTTCCCTTATATTTTACAGATAAATTTAAAAAATAATCTTTTTTATAAATCCTGGAGCCTCTTTTGTAAAGATAAACACAATTCCTTTGTTACACAGTTCATATTTCAAATGTATGTAACAGACAGGTAAATGTCAATGTCAAAAACTCAGTCAAAAACTAATCATTTCAAATTAATAATGGTGACATTTTGAATGAAAATAGTAAGTATAGCAATAATTATATGTAAAGGAACTTAATATAGTCTACAGCATAAGTAAATATGTATGTACGTATTTAAATTAATAAAAATTAAATAGCGGGAGGTATTGTGTTGGCCACATCAGATTTTTTATTCTCAATGAACACAAATAACAACTGCATAGATTGTTAATATACCGGGTTAGTTAAAAGTATGGAGACGGCGATTTATTGCCGTTAATATTCATTTTAGGAAATTATGTTCAATACAAAAGTTTTTTAAGAAATTTTGTTCTACATTTGAGAATACTTGATTTTTTTTCTTCAATTGTTTTTGAGTTACGCTTGTCCGCGTAATTTTTTTAAATGGGAACCTGTTAATTTTACTCTACCATTCGATAGAGCGTTTTTTCTCTTTACAACAGCATTTTTTTTCAATTTATTTTAATAATATTTTTACAAGGAAAAATACCGGTTCAAGTATTTACTCAAAAACAATTGAAGAAAAAAAAAATTCAAGTATTCTCTAATGTAGATCAAAATTTCTTTAAAAACTTTTGTATTGAACATAATTTCCTAAAATGAATATTAACCAGTGGCGGCTCGTCCAGGGTGGCAGAGGGGGCAGTGCCCCCTCAGATTTTTTTACATCAATATATTATAAATTAATTATTATAAAAGTATCAATTTGATCCTATAGTTAGCATTAAACAATGTACTGTTTAAATTGAAATTAGCGCTGTGCCGCTCAACAGCGCAATATGCTTCAAATTCTGCTTGAGGGGGCATGCCCCCTTCAGAGAAAATCTATGGTATTATACTCCGCGATACGTTCCAAACTTGTGCAGTACCTAGTGCAGCGCTCACCAGTGATGCACAAGTGAGACGTACGTCGGGTCACGCAGCACACAGAGGCGGCAAGCCCCCTCTGGCCATCTATAATACTGATTTCTTTACTTATGTTCTACAGCAAATTATCCGTGCTAATGGTACACTATATTTTCAGTATTCTTATTATTTTCTTATTCTTATGAAAATATGAAATCTATTTACCGGTTTGTTCGCATTTAAACAATGGATTTATTATTTAAATAATAAATATGTATATATTATATTTATAATAAATTCTATGATATTAATGATTAATATGGAGTTATACTGAATTAATTTGTATAAAACAAATTAATAATTTAAAGTTAAAGTAAACATTCTGTAAAACAGATATAACAACATACATAAAGTATTTTCAAAAAAAAATATTTACGAATTTTAATAAATAAATATGCATGTATTGAAAAACAAAATTGATATTTTAATTTCCAAATGAATGTTTTGTTTATTTTTCAAGCTTGTAAATTAATTCATAAAAATAATCCCAATATCTAAGTGAGAGAGCCGCTGAGGTGGCAAGCCCACGTTGTGATTCGGAAACAATCGCACGTACTCGGAGCACTTCGTAACTCGCGTTTCGCGTAGTAAGAGCACGTCTCACAAAGAACCTCAGTCTCAGGTCTGTCATATATGACTTGCGTTACTCAAAGCTTGAATGTGTAGTACTGTAATATTCCAATTTTACTACTTATTCTTATCTTGTTACTTCTACTTCCTTCTATTGTAATATATTTTTGTATCGTTATCTCTTGTTTTTGGAGGTCTTCTTCTAGTTTTTTCTATTGTATTTATATTCTTGTTGATAATTAATATTAAAATTGTTAGTAAGCAAATCGGATTTCTAAATAAAGTTCCATGACCACAAATTAATTTGCCCCCGCGCTCAAAAATACCACGAGCCGCCACTGATATTAACGACAATAAATCGCCGTCTACATAATTTTAACTAACCCTGTATACAGAGAATTTATTTTAAAAAGCAACATTATGGTTCATCACTTCCATGGTTACTCACTATTGTCAAAAAATGACAGCAATGTAATATTTGTCCATTTTAAAATGCAACATTATAAGTAGTATTGCAGCACAGGAGATACGTCCAGAACACATCACAAATGGTGTCAATTCTTATTATGACCGACTAGAATATTGCCTTAGTGTGAATGGGGGTATTTTTTAACATTTATTACATGAAAGATGAAGTTTTGTACGCTACAGTTTGTTAAGATGTGCAACATTAATATTTTGATTTTTTTGTTAATCGTATGTAGGCTTATTTATTGGAAATTTGTTTTAATTCTACAAAACTACAAATTTTGTATGTTGCATTTTAAAATTGACAAATATTACATTGCACTTTTGACAACAGCGAATAACCATGGAAGTGATTGACCATATGTTGCATGTTAAAATAAATTCCCTGTATATATATCAAAACATTATTATTTTTTACATCAAAGATAGTGTACCACAATGAAAAATGACAGTATTTTAGAATAAATAAGAATATTTCCTGTAACTTATTTCAAGGATACAAATACAATAATATTTTAACATCTTTTTAAAAATGACAAATCATATAAACAACATAAATCAAGCGGCAACTAGCTTTAAAAACAACTCACATCTACACACCTTCCATGGAACACAGTCGATAGTAACTAACCTCTTCCAATCGCGTATTGAACAACACTAGCACAGCACTAGCCTTCTTCATAGATGTGTGCTCCGTGTCCGCGCCGTCGACAGAAGCAAAACAGACAAAGACAGACACAAAGTCACCGCTAAACTTAGATTCGGCTCTTGGCAAGGCTTCGCCTTTGCCATTGCGGCACAAACAAACAACCAAAACATCGCACTGGCCCTGTTTCCGGAACTGACAGAAGAATCGATCATGTGAACAAGACGAACATGGAGGTTATATTAATGTGAAGTTAGCAATGAGTTCAAATTGATAGATAAGAGTAATGAAGGAGGTTTATACTGAAGATAGTGCTTATTGGATGGAAACCATGGGCACTGATAATTGTTGTGGAGAATGTACAAGGGTCGCGTCTGTGTGATCAATAAATGAATTTGGAGTAATTTCAATTTAGGACGATTCTCAACACATATTAAATAGAATACATAATCATAAGACATCGTATCCATTTTTGAATGTAATATTCTGTGTTATGTCAATTTCAGCATATGACGAAATATTTTTACTGGATCATGTATTTTCCAGGCACTTATGTCTTGTGTCCTGTACAATAAAATAAATGCCACAGATTCGTAAACTAGGTTTATAGATTGATTGAAAAAATAAGGATATATGGCTATTTTATTTATTACTAAGTTGGGGCGAACTTAAAAGTCAATTTTGGAGTTGAAAGGTTCTAGTTTGGCATTTCTACAGACTGCTAGATAAAATTTATTTTAAAAATTTCACGGTGCAGACACTAAGGTTTTATCTTTTTCTGTGTGAACCGTAACAGATATCACAAATTAAACATAGAGAGAAAAGTTTTTATTGAATGTATCTTTCTGAAAAAAAAAAAAATAAATAATAATTGTACGTTATCGGCGTGGCCATTAAAAAGTTACGGTCTAAACAATGTTGGGGCAACTAAGTTTTATACACTAGCGTTATGTTATTATAAGCAAAATTAATTTTTTTCAAAGAACTTTGATGCAGAATTCTGGCTAAATGGTACACTTTCCGGTAGAAGCAAGTTTAGTTAAATCGTCTTATTTTAGCCTCAGGAATCTGTGGTTTAAGCCATGTCCCCCTATTTTAGAGACATATATACACAGAGAATTTATTTTAAAATGCAACATATGGTCAATCACTTCCATGGTTACTCACTATTGTCAAAAAATGAAAACAATGTGATATTTGTCCATTTTAAATGCAACATTATAAATAGTATTGCAGCACAGGAGGTACCTCTAGAACACATCACAAATTGTGTCAATTCTTATTACGATCGACTAGAATATTGCCTCAGTGTGAATGGGGGCATTTTTAACATTTATTACAAGAAAGTTATGAATTTTTGTAAGCTAAAGTTTGTTAAGATGTGCAACATTCATGTTTTGATTTTTTGTTAATCGTATGCAGGCTAATTTATTGGAAATTAGTTTTGATAATAAAAAACTACAAATTTTATATGTTGCATATTAAAATGGACAAGTATTACATTGCTGTCATTTTTTGATAATAGTGAGTAACCATGGAAGTGGTTGACCATATGTTGCATGTTAAAATAAATTCCCTATATATATACATATTTGTATTGTCTGAAAATAATTTAAAATAGCTCTACAGCAAACTTGGTTTGAATAATTATTTTTCTAAAAATTTTGCTCTTTTGCACTCATTGAAACAATGTCATGTCAGAATAATAATAATAAATAATAATAATAATAATAATAATAATAATAATAATAATAAAACTACTACTACTAATGATAAATACTATTTTCTACCACAGTGCGTAAAGTATATACTTTACGCACTCTTTACAGTGTAAAGTGTTACTTTTCAAGCACTAATGCGTGAAAAGTAAATAGGCAGTGAGAGGCAACGAATTCATTAGGTTAATTTACCAATCAAGTACATAATTACGTACTAAATAATTATGAAAGTAATAAAATTTATTAAGAATTATTATGGTACATTGCAAATGAAACATGTGTAATCATTTTTATTAATGGAATGAGTTCTAATCTAATTTTCAAGAACATTAATATTTTTGGCATAAAGTACCACTTTACACACTTGTTGCATAAATAACTATACTGAAATAATAACCAGAGATTTGTCAGTAACATTATGAAGAACTCTTACATAGAATTGATAATCAATGTTAATAGTGCAGAATGTCAAATTTCACAAAAATGTCAACACCGAAAGTTTATTGAAGATATTAAATTACTCATTCCTAAAATATGAAATAAAAAATTTAACATTACATATCGTACAATATATAGAATTTGTTGAACCGAACCTCGTATCTGTTTAAACCATTCTTGTTGTTCTAAAGTGTTGCCATACAAACCAATGGATATCACTAGTGTGCCATTCGGAGTTGTGTTTATGTGAAGAAGACCTAAATATTAAATGCCAAAATGCAACATCGGACATAGCCTTAGTAATTGGAATTAATCCTGTTGAGAGATTTTAAAAATAAAAAAATAAAACAAATGAACCATCGTCTAGCCGGTGTATCAGCTTTGATCACAAACATATTAATAACGTCACCTAACGCACAAAACACCGCTAAAATGGCTTCTTAACTTAACCCACTTATAGTTCTCGAGATCCCCATGTTGAACAAGTTATCCTGACCATTCTGAATTTCTCATGGTACATTGGTACATAATGAACGGATGTTTTACAAGATGGAAATCATGTAACTTAATTAAAATTAGTCACTAATAATTAATCAATATAAATCATTTAACACACGTTTCCAAATTTAATTAAGATGCTGATAGATTGAGTTTGAAAAATTTTCGTCATCTTGGGTGGTTTAATGATTAGAAAACACAAATTATATCGATTAGCCTAGAACTTGTCCGTGTCCATATGCGACAGTGATTAACTTTTTATTATTAGAAACTCTTGAGATGTGAATTTATGATCTGGATCGACTAGCTCGTAATTTTCTGCAATTTGCAAAGTTTTGTAATTAAAACTGGATTATTTTTTATTTACATTTTATATGGTAAGTTAGACGATATATTAAATATTCTAATGGAATACTTTAAAAGTCGTAAATTTTATTTTCTCATTTTATTACTTAATAAACTACGGTATATCTCCATTAGGAAGACGTAACTAATACTTTTTTTAAAAAGATTTTAATTTGCAATAAATCAAAGAAGCAATTTTAGACAGAAGTTTCAAATAATTTATTTAAAAATTCATGTTTAACATAATAATAAAATATGGAGTACTTGTCTCTGAGTCGTTATATTTTGTCTGAGTGTAGTTTGGATGATTCGGGATCAAATAAGATCCCTATGATGCATTCTCCATTACCGAAATTTGCTAATAATAGTTATTAACTATCAAGTGTATAAAGAGGACGATTAATTGTTGAGATCATTAATCGCCAATTAACACATGTGTTAGTTACAATATTTTTTCATTGACCATTATTGAAATGGAAAATGTAATTTTATTCCATGACAATTTTTTTTAGGTTAGTAACGCTTGACACATAAGTTTTGACAATTGTTAAACAATGGTAAGTGGTATCTATGGGTACCCCCTACAGTTTATTTATAAAAATCATGCGTTAATAGGAGTCATTAATGAATGATTTTCTATACATTACTGTAGCCTATTAATAAACGGTCAACGGAAAAAGAATATTAATACAAGCAGAAATGAGTCATAAACGATGGTGATAAAATTATTAATATTTAATGCCCAGTTGCACCGCTGACACTTAAATTTATAGGTATCGAAATTCTGACATCAATATTCAATTACGTTTCATTTTGATAAGATATTGTCAATTTAAGGAACATTTAAAATGTAAGCGTTAATGGTGCTGCCAGGTATAAGTAAGATAAAAGTAATTTACGCAACAAGTGCACAAATGGGACTATTTTAAATTTATAGTTTGTTGCAGTATTAAAAATCGCTCATGTTGCGAGATATTGAGTTGTGTTTACAATTTTGCGGAATCTGGAATTTCTGTAATTTCTATGGAAATTAATAGCGAAATGTAATATTTTCAAACATTCTACCTACATAAAGCGAGAACACATTTTTAAAATTCACTTTGAGGCATTGAGGCGTTTAGTTTCTCAGCGCATGTTTATATTATATATAAGAAATAGTTACAGTGATGATCTTATTTTTAGTTCATTTACGTATCTAGGGTGCAATATCATCGTGCAGAAAATAAAGTATATTACATACAGCGAATATGAGCTATAATATTTTACGATATGTCGTAACGTAAGCATGAAGTTAAACAGAAAATTTAATATTTCAGGTGATGTTGAAACGAAACATCTGAAATCCCTTAAAATGTATCTAACGTATATAAAAATATTGTAACAATAAATTCTATACAGTGTTGATTTTATATATTCAGTAATATTCAAAGGCCTGCCTGAAGCCCGAAACTATTTCGACGTGGAAAAATTTTCTGTTAAAAAAGTTATAAACTGAATTATTTAAAGTGCATTTCGATTTTGTACCTTGTGTCACCTATAGGTAAGGAAGGTATTGTCTGGTTCAAAGCCATTTTTGTTGGGACTATTAATATGTCACCTACAAACATCAATAACTTTTACTTATAATTTATATAGTACAGGAAAGTAGTTATTGCTAGTTTGTTTATAATAAACAACATCACAATTAAAATAAAGGTTATGTTTTCTGATTCTGACAGTTCTCAGGGATGCGCAGATTTCAAATCGTCATAGTCATAAAATTAATCCAATTCTGTGATTATGCTTATATTCATGATAATGACTATGATGACGTTGCATAAACAGCTGTACATATTTATAAAAACGTATTTTAATTCTTACGACTAAGACTACAACAAATAGATATATCATCACGGCATATTACCCATTTCTGGGTGTGCCAGTATCTACAACACATGTAGACATCGGTAATGATGACGATATATTTTACCGTGTGGGCGCTTACCAGGCGTCACCTCACAGGCACTCATGGCTGGTGTGGAGAGTGCATGCATAAGACACTACAACAATGATAATGATATTGCTGCATAAACCCGGCTTAAAAGTAATTTCAGACGAATTGAGAATTTTTCGGCTAGGAGAAACGGGAGAAGTCAGCCTTGAAAATTTATGAACATGTTTTTATTACTGGTCCAACGTTTCGGCAGTCAATTTGCCTTCCTCAGGGAAATGTAAAATGAATGTAGTGAAAATTTAAAAAATAAAAGTTACATTCGTATATCATATTAATTAAAAACCTTTATTTATCCTACAGATCATCTTCTGAGGAAGGATGACTGATTTCTCCGTTTGTCCCAGTAATTTTAAACGTTTACATAATTTTATATTTTAAATGTCTTTTGCTATTGCAACCATTATGAATGGTACTATTTATACATTTTGTAACATGAAAAGTATTTATTTACATTTTGTTTCTATCTCTCTGCAATACTAATAATAATACATCAATAAATCACAGGCAGAAACGAAACTTGAAATAAAATTTACGAGTTTTGAAGCCCACGCATTTGATTCTTGTCCAAATGCATATTGATTTTTATTCAATCCTATGACTTATAACGCATAATTACTAACTTCAAAAAATATCTCTGAACGGTAAAATTTCTACTCTGTAATTAGTACAAATAATAAATTACCAGTAAAAGTTCAAATAACAAGATGGAGACTTCAACCAGATACTTTAATAGAACTTGTTTGAAAGATGCTGTAGAAATCTCTAACAACCTCATAAAGTACTATCACAAGACGTTTAATTGAGACATCTTACGACCTATATATAATATGTGAAATTCATCATCATTTATGGTGCGCAATTTTAATGGAATAGGACATTAAACACTGCAGACATATTGGCTGGTAGTATGATCACGGTTTTAACTAAAACACTGTTTTTGGAAATGTCAAATTCAAATTTAAATATTTAATCTCAGGTGTGTTTTGTATTTATATTTACTATTTCTACCTCCCGCTACCCCTGGTAAGGGAGGTATAGGGATCGTGCTAAAAATCACATATCGAGATTTTAGTAAATGACCACGTTTTAAGGTCCCTAGAATCCATTTTTAACATTTTCACGATGATGTCTGTATGTGTGTATGTGTGTGTGTGTGTGTGTGTGTGTGTGTGTGTGTGTGTGTGTGTGTGTATGAATTTTGTCTTCGCTCTAACTCAAATACTATCATTCAGAAAATTCTGAAACCTTGTATTTCTACCCTACTCTAATATGAAAAGAAGCCATTAGATTTTGGTGTAAATCGGATAAACGGAAATGGCACTTTACTTGAAGCTCATAATGGTTTTTCTTCAAAATACACATTTTTTCGCATTATGTCATTATGAAAATTATAGATTATTGAATTTTGTACAGGTATACATTGATACTTGTTTTATATATTTTAAAATCATTTTTCTTTTTTTAATCCCGAAGCCAAGATAAACACAATTCCTTTGTTACACAGGTTATTTTTCAAATGAATGTAACTGACAGGTAAACGTCATTGTCAAAAAACTAATCACTTCAAATTAATAATAGTGACATATTAAATACCTAATAAAGAAAGTCGTAAATAAAGTAATAGTTATATGCAATGGAGCATAATATAGTTTGAAGCATTACTAAATACGTAAGTATGTATTTAAATTAATAAAAATTAAATAGCGGGAGGTTTTGTGTTGGCCACATCAGATTTTTTTTTGTAATACCATACTGTTACTACGATATAACAGAACTAAAAACAAAAGTGAAAAGATAAAAATAACAGACGCCGGTCGCCTATAATTAAAGATCAAGTGTTCCTAGAAAAATAACAGCATCTTGATGAATCGTTGTCAAGGAGAATTTATAAATCAACAAAAAAGTTGTTCGGTATGAGAGAAAGAGATGAATTTTATTATTTTATTATTCCTAAATGTTTAAATTTTATGTTATTACGAAAAATCTTGAACGCCACCCGGCCGATATGCAAATAACGAACTCCGCTGATTATAAACCCCAACCGCGTCCGTTATTTGCCTCATATCGGCCTAATGACGTTCAACGTTCATAAGTATAACGTTATATTATTAGATTTTAAAATTATATTTCTATTTATTTCACTGACCTTCAATTTATCTAGCCTAATTTATTGTACACAAATTCAGAAAAAAAGTTGCAATAATATAATATTGGGAGTTACAAATTGACTCCCGTATGCACCAATTACAAGCCAGGAAATGTCCCTATACCTGCTACACTGCATTATTAAATTAAAAATTAAAATCTGTCAGATTGATTTCAGGCTAACTTAAAAACAATCGAATTATAAATCATGATTTGAATCTCCATTCCACATTCTCACTCACAACGTCACAACGATACTTTAAAACAATGATTAACTAAGTTCTAACTGTGGCAACATCATTTCAAATGTCAAATAACCAAATGAACTGTTTGATGAAAAATATGCGACATCTAAGCTTTAATAATTTACTAGCGAACTCTTCCTCACCAATAATAAATATTCAGTGATTTTTTGAAGTTTAAGAAAATTATTGAAAGGAAATAAATAAGCAGCATATCTTTTCAAAATAACAAGCGGAGGGACTCATTGTGCAGACAATTTTTGCCTGCTTTTGTTATATTGTAAAATATTTCTCCCTCGTCATTTGGGGCGTGAATGAAAATTTAAACTTTAATCTCCATTCAGAATTATAACAAATTTATGATACCCAAACTTTTGAAATCTGATTATATTTGCTTGTGTTGCTGAAAAGTTTTCAAAAGATTTAAATCTTGTTTAATCCATACTTTCACGATTTTTAAAATGTTTTGTTCACAAAAAAGGACTTTTACACAAAGTTTCAGTAACAAAATCATTGAACCGAATATAAATTGCTTTGAGGCAGATCGCTTATAATTGGTTTTGTATATTACACAATTATACTCTTAGGTAGATCTTGTTCGTTGAGATTTAACTTTTCTGACTATGAAATAATTCTTTTATAAAGTTTCAGATATATGTATTTCTGTGGCTTAACTCTTAACAGGTGATGTGTTGCCATTCGTGACCCCACAAAAAAACTTTTGCATACCTCGAGTGCGTTTTTTTGACACCACTCGTAATTATATTTTATTTGAAATCTTCCACCTCATATTTTTTTTTTAGAAGCTAACAATTCTACCAGACATTTAATATACCTACAGTAAATTTCATATTTTCACTCAACAATAACAAAAAATAGAGGAAATAGTTTTTCCAACGTAGTCCTGTCCTAAGAGACCTTTTGTCATTAGTTTTAGTATTTTTTTTTTTAATAAAATGAGTAATCGACTTAAAAGCTCTGTATTTTCTTATACAAGAACAACCAAAGTGTAAATGTACAGAGATTTATAGGAATCGACTTCCTTTGAATCAAAGACATGTTACGTAAATACTTAATGCAATAATAACCATTGTATAAATCATATTATAAGTGACATTATTAGTTCAGAATATCAAGCTTCACAGAAATATACTCTCGGCATTATTAACACTGAAAGTTTCTTATTAACTTTAAATTACTTCTATTTCAACTTTCGCAAATTAATTTCAAATGACAAATATTAGGAAAGTTCAAATTTTCTTTTTCGCCATCTACCTGATTTTATTATTATTCTCAATAATTCTCTATTTTTTTAGTAAAATATTAATGGAAATCTTATGTAATATCATATTTCGTTGTTCACGTTTTATACAGGGTGTCCCAGATTTAAACGGCATATCTTAAACCATGGATTAAACACGTAAAAATAAGGTGACAAGTTCATTTGAGCAAATGTCCGTAAATGCTTTGTTTCAGAGATATTCACGATTTACTTATTGGAACAGCGCTACTTTAAAAAATCAACTTTATAATGAGATATCAAATATTAACTTATTGTTGTGATATAATTATAATGATTTGGCTATTGTCTAATTTCAATACAAAATTTAGTTTGCTTCCACCAAGATCACGAAACAAAAGAAAATTATCGAATGAATTTAAACAAATTTATTATTTATGTACTAAAAAATAATAACTATTTTTTATAACATTTGTTGTTGCGTGACATTGGTTGGAAGATATGGTTTTGAATCAAAAAAATTCTCATCTTTGGTTACATGAAAATCGTCATGCAATTAAAGAGAAAAATTTTCACTTTGAATTTCAATGTAATGTTTGGCTAGGTATTATTGAAAACTTTAATATGCCCTTTCTTTTTGCCACATCGTTTAAATTCAGAGAGGTTCTACAATTTTATAAATAATGATTTGAACGATTTAATGGAAGATGTTACATTAGCAATAAGAAGAAACTCTTGGCTACAGTTAGATGGCTGCCCTGCACATTATGGGAGACAACCAAGAGAGTGGTTAAATTTACACTATCCACAACGGTGAATTGGTCGCAGAGGACCTGTACCATGGCCAGCCCGTTCATCCGATCTAACACCTTTAGATTTCCTTGCTTGGGATGCCATAAAAGAAAGGGTTTATGATGAACCGATAGATAATTTGGATGCTCTACGCAGAAAAATTATTCAAGTTTGCGAAAACATATCACCAGAGCAATGTCACTTTGTCACGTGCAGAGACCAATGCAGTGGCAGATCGTTGTCGTGCCTGTTTGCTTGCTACAGGTGAACATTTTGAACAAATGTTATACAAAATCGTTATTATTTTATTGTACATAATTAATAAATTTGTTTGAATTCATCGATAATTTTCATTTTTGCCATGACCTTAGGCAAGCATACTAAATTTTGTATCGAAATTAGGTAATAGCCAAATCATTTACCTATAAGTAATTTAATTGTTATATCATAACTTAATAGGATAATATTTGATATCTTGTTATAAAGTTGATTTTTAAGGTAGCGCTGCTCCAATAAGAAAAACATGAATATCTTTGAAACAAAGCATTTACCGACATTTGCTCAAATGAACTTGTCACCTTATTTTTAGGTGTTTAATCCATGGTTCAAGTTATGCCGTTTAAATCTGGGACACCCGGTATATGAATACTTTGAGACCTGCATGTATTTTTGTTTCGATATCAAATTTATTTTAAGCATTACTATAAGATTGGAATAATTCTTCGTTAAAAATAATTACGTTAAATACGCTATTAATAACTAATTTATGTTTATAAGAAGAAATATTTGTACTCACCTCTGCGTGGCCTCCAACTCGTCAAAAGTAATGGGCTGCGTCCTAAACCTTCCCGAATTCCTGGACCCCTTCAAACTGCTTCTTTTCGGTATAGCCCCTGTCGATGTATTCCCATTAGTCTTTTCAAAATTCAACACCAACTCAAACACTGAAATCGGTCTCTTCGGCACATGAACATCTTCTTTCCCAGAATCCTCTTCTTTTGGTTCTTTTTCCACCCGCCCTTCAAACGACCTTCTCATATTTAAAATCGAACTCAAGTCTGCATCAGCTACCGTGTTTGACCTCCTCACGAACTTTGACCTCTTGGTAGCTGAGTCTGGAGATCTTGTTCGAGGACTTGAGATGATCTTCGATTCTTCGTCGTTGCTACAGAATGATAATCTTGGTCTTGGGCTATTTTCTCTTGAACTAGATTGTTTTAGGATTGGGCGAACTCCAGTTTCGCATTCTGAACTAGATTCTCCAGAGTTGTGGGTGGATCTATTCCGAAGAACTGAATATATTCTAGGGGAGTCTATTCCATAGTCTTGGCTTTCTCGACTAGAATAGTTATCGTCTTGCGAACATTTTCTAGATGTTTTTAAGATTGGTTTCATGGGTTTATCTTCCTGATCGTCGGTTTCTGTACTGGATTTCTTCTTTAGAATAGGTTTAGGAACTTCAGGGGTTAAGGAATCCATTAAAGGGTTTTCTTCAGAAATGCTTTTCTTTTTCAAAATTGGTTTGACAGGTTCGCTTGGTTCTAAAATTATTTCAGCACCGCCTGCGGCAGCTAAAATAACTGCAGTTGCTATTGAAACGTGTGGAGAGTTTCCAGAAGATCCGGAACTACTAGTTCCTGATTTTCTTTTCAAAATACTTTGAGGTTCTGGAGATCCTAATGATCTTTCGTTAAATTCTTCTTCTCCACGACTGTGTTTTCGTTTTAAGATCCCCTGAGGTTGATAATCAGGAGACCGTGTACGAACTATTTCTTCTAAAGAAGATCTTCGTTGATTTTTTAAGATAGGTCTATAGTCACTACTTCCTTCCACTAAAGCAACGTCTGGACTGTAGCTTCGTCTACGAATGACATGACTTTCGTCTAAACTACAACGTTTTTTCAAAATACCTGGTTTTCTTCTGCTAGGTACAGGGTCAACTACGGTTGGAGAAAAGGTAACAGGAGGTGTGGCAAAAGATGAAGCACTGGAAGATCCTGCATCATCCTGGGAAGATTTCCTTTTCAAAATGGAGATGGGACCGTGGATGTGAACACTCAATGGCGGAGAGGGAACCACCGGTTCGTCCTGAGATTTCTTCTTCAGTATCGAGGACGGTTTGGAACTATCGTCGTGATAACCGTTGTGGTTTTGATGATCTAAATCTACCGATTTTTCGTTAGTTGCATCGTTAGCTACTTTATTTTTAATAACTTTTTCTGGCGATTTAGATGAACATTTCTTTCTAATTTCTACTTCTCGCCTGGGGGATTGTTGGTTTCTTTGCGTCAGTCTTTCAACTCGGGCCAGCGTTTCTTTCGTGCACGCAGTTACTTCGTCAAGTCGTTTGGAAATGTCAGTAGGTTTGGAAGCACTCGTCACATTCACCTTTTTGTCACCTAACACTCTACTTCTAGCTTGTTCATTGTCACTTGCCGCCTTGCCCCTCCGATTCTTATCTTTTTCTTTATCAGAGAAAGAAAAATATTCTTCTTGTTCTGACGTCGATGTCTTCTTCCTGGGACTGGAGGTGTAGACCCTCTTAGTGACCCCCCTCCTGGCGTTCTCCATGTGAATGCTGAGTTCGGTTTTGCGGGGTGAGGGGGAGTTCAATGAGAGAGTAGGGATAGATGTGGGGGTACGTGGGGATGTCACGTGATTGGCGGACGGCGAGGGCAGCGGAGTTACACGAGCGGAAGTACTGGTGGAGCCGGAAGACAGACCGCTCTCGTTCAGAGATGTCAGGATGTCATTGGGGTTGAGGACCCGACGACGTCGACGGCGTGCTGCCAGGGAGTCATCTGGAAAAAACAAAAAGAAAGATTATAAAATAGGCTTTCGACATTTGGAAAGAAAACCACAGTTTATGAATACAATTCAACAATATGTTCTCATCTTTATTATTGGTGGTAGTATCTAATTTGTTGTAAAGGGTGACTGAATAAATAAAGACAAACGGCTATTTGGTCTATTATTAATTTTAGACCTATGGTTTAAAGTACAAAGTTGTGGCCGAACTTAAATATCTTCATTGATTTTTTAACTTGGATGTAACATACTTTTGTATTTTCTGATAGTAATTTAAATTAGCTTTATAATAATACAAAAGTCAATAAAACCCCACATTTAGATAAAAACTTCAAAATTTTTAAAAATCTAATTATTATGTATCTAGATACTTCTCAATGCGCTGATTCCAAATTTTGAAACCGCAGGTCGATATCTCTTTTCGTTCTCGAGATATTTAGATTCAAAGTTTTACACAAAACTGCCCATTTTTGGGTATTAACTAAAAAATGGGTCGAGATATGAATTTGGCGACATCACCATTCGATTCTACGGACAAAAATACATAGGTATAGCAATTTTCATAAGTTTTGTCCAACCGGTTCATTTTTTATTAATAAAAGCTTGAAAATCCCTGAAAATGGCCAAAATCTGAAAAAATCGGAAGGGGTAACCTTAGATTTTTGCGATTTTCGGCCATTTTCGGTTATTTTGCTTTAGAGATTGTATGCGGTGTTCAAAAATTATGAAAATTGGTGTACATATGTAATTTTGCCCGTAGAATCGAATGGTGTTGTAGCCAAATTCATATCTCTACCCATTTTTGGGTTAATACCCAAAAATGGGCAGTTTTGAACAAAACTTTAAGTCTAAATATCTCGAGAACGAAACGAGATATCGACCTGCGGTTTCAAAATTTGGAATCAGCGCATTGAGAATAGATACATAATAATTAGATTTTTTAAAATTTTGAAGTTTTTATCTAAATGTGGGGTATATTGACTTTTGTGACAATAATTCAAAAATGGGTAGAGTTGTAAACTTGGTAGTAATGTTATTTGATTGTAAAGAGAATGTTACGTAAGTGTACGCATTTTTAGAGTATTTATACATGAGTATACATAATGTATATGCATGTGATAATTTTATTGGATTTATAGAATATATTTTCCAAGGAACTTTCTGTATGGAATTTGTAAAAAATTATATTATGTTCGTGTTACAATTTTACTGGATATATAAAATCTTTTCCAATGAACTTTTAGTATGGGATTTGTACAAAATACATCAAATTAACGGAAGGTCTTGTGCTGGCCACAACAGTTTCTTACAGAGTAAGTTAAATAACATATTACGTTTGATGGAAAAGTTTTAAAACACCCTATATATGGCGCAATGTAAAATTTGATGTTAGTTTTTTAAGAATCCGTCTCGTATTATTCAAGGAAAATCTACACTATTAAATAACAAATAAAACTTGAATTTGCAAGATTCGATATAAAGAACACAAACACTTTAAAATACGCGAAGATTTAATAAGAGAACTGCAAGGTTCACATAAGCATTAAAGAAACTAATATAAAATACATTACAAAGAAATAATACAATATTTCTTTTGTTTGGCAAACCTGCATATAACAAACAACTATGTGATTCACTTGTTATAGTAAATTAGTTTATATTTTGTATAACAAAATATAACAACATAAGCTTACATTTCAATATTATCAATCTCAATTGTATTAAAACATCAAAACACAATAATTAAATTTGTTATTTACTGCAATAAAATTTATTGAACACTTGCAGTCGAAGTGACTTCAACAACAATCAATTCACAACTGAACATAAATGTGAAGAGTCACCAAAACTACACAGAACAGCGATATCAACAAACAATAACTTCACTATTTACTGATAATGGATAAGCAAGAAACATAAACAGTACATTAATAGCTCACTTCACCGCTAAGATTCCAATCTTTTATTGTTCATTATCAAGAAGTGGAAAATAGAAATTTATAGCCGGTTAGTGGTTAGGTGAAAATTAATTTGACTTTTAAAAGCATATTTCACTCGTAATTAAAGTTGTCTTTATTTTGAACTTGTACGAAAGAAATATGTAGGTAGATATACGGATCGTATTTAGAGATGCATTCGATTTCGAGCTTTGGCCCGGCTCGGCCCGAAGCCCGCCTCGATTTTGAGTCGATCATCGAGCCGAGACGAAGATATTTTTTATCGGGCCGAATTGGGCTAATAATTTTCAAAAATCGAGGCGAGTCGGACTTTTGTTTTTGGCCCGGCCCGAAAATTCGAGCTTTTCGCGCCGGCCCGAAAAATCTTATAGTTCAATCAAATGCACAGTTTCCTTAATATTTTAATGAAAATAGATGAAGTAAAATAGGATTAAAATGATTTAATAACAACACACTTCACATATTAATAAATAAAAATGTATTATTTTACTTCAAGAATTCAAGGTTATTCATTAAAGCATAATAATTATATTGTCATGTTGCTATTATTATTGTTATTACTCGTATACTTAAATAAAAGTGATTTTTATTCCTACCATAATGATTTCTTGTCCTATTTTTGAGCAGAAACGAAGTTAGATAAAAAATCCTTATGTAAATTATATTTTTTTATATAAGATTTGTGAAAAATTTGTTTAAATTCTTTGGTAAACAAAGTGTTAAATACTCGTAGGTCTGTAATTTTTATAACAAACTTACACTAGAAGGGTCTCTTTTTTAACTACTTATGTTAACTAATGTTGAAAGTTATAAGAATGTAGAGGTTTTTTATAAGTTTGACACGAAAAAAGTTAAACATTTCACCTTAACATAAAAATCAACATTAGGAATGCCGGATACACCCAATTTCGAGCTTTGGCCCGGCCTGGCCCGATTTCGAGTCAATTTTCGAGCCGGGCTAGCAAATTTTTTTGCCGAGTCGATCTTCGAGTCGGGCCGGTAATTTTTATTTTCGGGCCGAGTCAATACAAACCTCAAAGCCCGGCCCGGCCCGGCCCGGCCCGAATTCATCTCTAATCGTATTTTAAGGTCCGATATTTTCATCGTTGGTTAAACTATTTGTTAACTGTCAGTGTATGATCCTTGACGACATGCGAAAATTAAGTAGTCTCCTTTTGCTACTTTTTATTTTGCAATGACTTTCTTAAATGAAGAATACTATATGTTTTCATTTTAACTAACAGTTGTTAATAGACAGTTTAACCAGAGATGAAAACATGTCAGTTAAAAATGTTAGTATTTTTTATTGAACGAAATTGACGCTACAGATAGGATAATGTAATTTTTATTGGGGTATCTTCTATACGAGGATTTACGTTAGAATGATTTAGAATTGAAAAATCATTTAATCTTGTGTGGCCAGTTGCACCACATAGGCCTAGTTTTTCAATCGGTAGTTGACTCTCAGAAATTTATTAACTTAAACCTGATTTATAGATTGCATAGAATAGAACAGGCACAGGGAATAGAAATATAAACCAATGTAAATAAATGGTACCAATCGGCTTGCTCCGATTATATTCGTGTGACTTGTTGTGACCACGCTGCTTTTGGTCCATTCCCTAACGTAAAAACTTTCTGTAGACAACAGTTCTTTTGTAGAAATACCATATTTTACAGCAAAAACATTGCAAAAACAAACAATGATTCTTCAAATCACCAATAAATATAGTTAATTTAGTATAAAAGACACAAAAGTGAAGTCTTCTATTCTATGCAATCTATAAATGGTCTTAAAAATTCTATTCCTATTCTATTCCATTCCTTAATCAATTCTATTCCATTCTATTCTGTGCAATCTATAAATCAGGCTTTGCAGTAAAAACAGAAATATGTTTTTCAAATAATAGTTAACTCCTCATCACAAGTTAACTAGGGGTTAACTTAACTATAAGAAGATGTATTAGTCAAATAGTTTTCTAATCATATCGAATAGAAATAACACTGGGGTGTATATTAATTTTGTTACCTTAGAAGTAAGTTTTATTTTTATTATCAATTACATTTTCTTTTAGTGCAATTTCTTGTAAAATATAATGGTACAATGTAAAACATGCTTTACATTTCCTAATGACTGTGAAAATGAATTCATGTTTTCACAATAAAAACAAACATAGAACACTGGTGTTTACTTAACTTCATTCGTCAACTATTTTCCAAAATAAACAACTTTTTGCCACATTTTTTGTAAAGAGGAATTCCTTTCTTCATACTCACTCACTCGCTCACTCACTTACTAATTTTCTTTGAAAAAGTAATTAATTTCAAACACAAGAAAAAGTGTAACACGTCTTTATCAGTGGTAATGTACTGTGAAGTTTTATCGAATGAACCTAGTTGACTATGCTTATATGTTTTGAAACTGCAAGACAAAAGATTGACGCACTCACAACAGCGCATTGTTAGCAGAAACATTGGCTGGACAAAAACAATCACTAGTATAAGCGTTTGAATTTTAATTGATACGTACATATTAATTGTTTCCTTCAAAACATATTGCACAAACGGATGTTTAGGTGAATGAAATTATGATTAATAGGTGAACGATACTTTGAGTGACTTATATAGATTAAAAAGAATAATTGGAAAAATTAGAAAATGCATTCTTATTTAAAGTTAGTCAACAAAGAAAAATACAGATAGAAGAATTATCAAATAGAAGAATTATCAAATAGATAAAAGATAAATAAAAATAACATTATATCGCGTCTTTGTATTTTTGGATGTTCCTAAATTTATACAATCTAACAACTGTGAAATAATGTTTCTAAGTTTTCAGTTTAAATTTGACATGGCTAATAATAGTTATTGTTTAGTTTATTTTCAAGTGACGCACACACATGCGCGCGCACGCACACACACACACGGACAGACGGACATATCGTAAAAATAATTAAATCGATTTCCAGGGTCCTTAAAACGTGCTTATTCAATAAAATCTGGAAACTTGATTTTTAGCTTGAATCCAATACTTCTCTTAGCGGAAGGTAAAAATGTTCAATTCAACTCATACAATTAATTTGTAACAAAAATAGCATACAAATGCTCATGGATTTTACCGGACGTGACATCATATTTTCTTTCGTTGTTTCATTATTTTCTGTATTTATTTACTTGAAAATATACAAAGTAGGCAAAAAATGTTACTTTGCCGCTCATAAAGTAGAAATACGCTCGCTGTCCAAATTTCTAAGTATAAAATGTTGAGAAATGTCACTTGTCTACATTCTTACTGGGAACGTTTAGTCAGGAACTAATGGCGCTGTAGTTACTTACATATTTACCACCTTCACATGTCAGTCTAACATGACTGCTCTGTCGGTATATTACATAACCGTACAAAATGCCGTAAAATAGGGCATTCATTTTTTTTATAGTGGAATATCCAATTGTGGCGACCGGAGAAAAATCTTGTGTGTGTTTCGAGCGCAAATGGACACTGTAATTTGGAGAGAATGCCGCGCGATTCAATCGACAATATCCCATTTTTCGCTCTAAATACATAAATAGCTATATATGAATGACCAGGGGTGGGATCCTAAGACTACGCTATGATAGCGTAGCGAAAAATAACAGTTCGTTTCCCTAACTACCATGGAAGTTAATAGGGAAAGGCCAATGAAACGTGAGGAGTATTTTTCGCTACGCTACCAAAGGGGGGATCCCACTTCTGATGTAATCGTAAGTAGACTCAGCTATCTATGTAAAAAATGCCCCACGACAGGCTTCATGAAAATGCTGGAACTGTTTCTAGAAAACTAAGTTACGATAATGTAACAAAAGATAATAGATTTCATAGGTCGCAGTGACAGAAGTGTATAGTGACTAGCGGTTGAAGATTCCCTTCTTAATAATAAAAATCTGATGTGGCCAACACAAAACCTCCCGCTATTTAATTTTTATTAATTTAAATACATACCTACCAACGTATTTACTAACGCTGCAAACTGTTCCATTGCAGAAAACTATTGATTTATTTACTATTTTCTTTTTAAAATGTCGCTATTATTAATTTGAAGTGATAAGTTTTCTGACAGTGACATTTACAGTCAGTTACATTCACTTGAAAAATGAACTGTGTAACAAAGGAATAGTTTTTATCTTAGGCTTCGCGACTAATAAAAAAAATTATTTTTAAATTTATCTGTAAAATATATAGAAAAAGTATTAATGTATTCCTGTAGAAAATTCAATAATCTTTAATTTTCATAAGACATAAAATTCAAAAAAATGGAAATTAATGGTATTTTTTGAAGAAAAACCATTATGAGCTTCAGGTAAAGTGCCATTTCCGGTTATCCGATTTACACCAAAATCTAATGGCTTCTTTTCATATTAGAATGGGATGGAAATACAAGGTTTCAGAATTTTCTAAATGATAGTATCTGAGTTAGAGTGAAGACAAAATCCCTACACATATACACATACACACACATATATACACACATACATACAGACATCATCGTGAAAATGTTAAAATTCTAAGGACCTTAAAACGTGGTCATTTACTAAAATCTCGATTTATAATTTTTAGCACGATCCCTATACCTCCCTTACCAAGGGTAGCGGGAGGTAAAAACAAAGCATTACAGAAAAGAGTGCTTAATATACAAATTCTGTATTCTAAATTTGGAAAATGAAACTAATTCTGACAGTCTCTATTTCAGTTCTCATACTCGCATATGAAAATATTCGCGTGCTAGATACAATTTATTCGTCGGTAATGCAGCATATGTAAGGAAATGCAAATACTGTGTGGAAAAATATTACAAACGAGGCAGGTTCTCTTTATCTGCAGCCTTCACGGTTGCTGGCTACCGGTTAACAAATCAAACCGTTGCATGAGGGCAATCACTATCACCGTACCGTATACGTTTAGCAGAATGATTTGTACAAACAGTAAAAGTCGCTTTAAAAACACAGACATTGAAAAATAGAGATAGTGAAAGGTCAGTTTTTTCCTTAAATAATACTTGCATTTCCTTATCATTGTCTGGTAATAAAGTGTCCCAATAAGAGGGCCAGATTTAATTTTAAAATAAAACATATTAAAGTATACCTATATTGTACTTCTGATGATGGCGCAAGCCGAAATGATCAAGTGTAATAAAATTTTCTTTTTGAAACTTACACCGAGTGTTTTATACCAACTTAATTGTTTATAGCTACATGTTTGAATTAATGAATCATTTCCTTTGGTGAAATTTTCATTGACTTCTTGATATTGGTTATGATATTGAGCTCGGGAATTGTTTGTGGGTTAGATAGTTTGTTTTTCTGTGTGATGCCAGAAGAACCCCGTAAAAATGTTGCAGTAACGAGCACCATTTACCGTTACAACGGTGTTAATAGGGAGTTATTGCAACTTCTAAGATGAAAGAACGTAAACGTTAACCTTATGTAGAAAACATTTTATTTGAGAAATAAGGGACTTTCAATTTCAATGTTTACCGCATTTAATTCGTGTATTCACGCTAACGTTAACGGTAAAAGCAACACTAACGAGGTTACATCCACACTTTTCACCGAAACATAACCTCAAAAGATACATAACGTGTGACATTAAAATAAGTTTTAATTAACTTAACTTTCGCAACTTAATTTCAAATAACAGGTAAATAAGTTTATAAAATGATAAATCGAATTTTATTTCCCACGGCCTACCTCATTTTCTTAGTCTCAATAATGGGGAAGTTTAGCGATTTTTTTTTATTCTTTTACTCCATGGCAAATGGCTTGAAAAATGATGTAACATGTTTTATTTTTTTCAAAAATGCCTAGATTTTCCGGAAAAGTCGCTTTTAAGCTGTGATGACGTCGGTAGAAGCTTGGTACAACGTATGTCGCTTATACACTGACGCACGCGGTTGCGGTTACCAGTCACTTGAGGCTGAGGTATTGTTCGACCTACGTTCAAGCGGTTCGCTTTCACCGTTCTGTCTGAGTTTGCGCATAACTGACTTGTGACGTACTTAGAGTTTACCCAAAAAATATGAATTTTAAATAAATGAAAATGGAGCAATAATTTTAATTTTTAATTTCAATTTAAGCAGTCATTTGTGTTATATTTGTGAGAAAATAGTATGTTATGTAGAATTTTTACCATGCTAAACTTCCCCATTTTAGAGCGACCCCTAGTCGCAGAGTGACGACGAGTACAAGCCTCTTATATTTCCGTTATTCTTTGTCCATGGCCAACTTCAATAACATTGAGGCAGTCCCTGTCCCAACATACTGAGTGAGTTGTACTCCATGTGGCTCCACAGGTGTCTGTCGACGCCAGAGGTCGGCGTCTCCTAGCGACGCCGCGAGACACGGCGCTATCGATCCGGGGTGTGATCGCAACCATTCATTTGTGAGGTTAGGGAGACAACAATGGAGACGTACGTGGATAAATGTAGCAAAAAGATTTGAATAGACGAATGGGGTAGGATAATGGATTAACAGTTGAGGATGAAATTTATTAATGGATTTGGTAGTGTAATAAAAGTTGTCGCAGACAGTAGATGGATGAATATTGTAATAATTGTTGATGTAGACAGTATTGTGAGATGGATAATCGTTTGGAAATTTTCATTATCATCACTGGTGTGTCAGAATCTTATTAGATACAAAAAAATATGTTGTAGCCAGCACAAGATCTCTCACCATTTCCATATTAGGCTATATAAGTACATATTGTATTTAACATTTTTGGTACACACACAAAAACTCTAATTACATCTATTATTCATATATTTTTATATTTTTTAATTCATTCTATAAATAAGTTTCAGCTTACTTTTATAAATGTTCGAGATTCTTCAAATTCGTTAACGAGATTGGTGGTATTATTTCTGAAGCGTACATGTAATATATGCATCTACAATTTTAAATATTTAATTAATAATAAAATATGAAATATTAAATGTACTTCCCAGAAAAAGCCTTCAGTAATGTATCTGGATTTTTGACAATGACAATTTTCTGTCAATTACGAACATTTTAATTTTTCAACTAGTTTCCATGGAGTTATTTGGGCTGTGAGATTCATTACAACGGATTATTTTATAAATTTATAATTCTCTATCTATAGCAGATATAATAAAAATGTTCAATGTACTGGATAGAGAATTTTATATTCTTTAATATTTGTAATAATATAAATTTCCAAAAAATAACATTTAGAAGATTTCTTTTAAAAAACTACTATTTCCGGTTGTCCAGTTGTTACCAAAACCTTTTCATCTCTTCCCATTAATGTCAGATTAATGAATACCTACTAGTTAAATTGGTCTTTAGTCTTACATTATTTAAAAAACCGTCCCTCCAACATCCAGACACACACAGACATCGTTGTAAAAATGCTAAAATCGATTTCTAGTAACCTTAAAACTTGCTTATTCACTAAAATCTAGATATGCGATTTTTAACATAAATCCAATACCTCTTTTAGCGAGAAGTAAAAAAAAAACTAACGAAAGTAATTTCATTTGTACCCCACTGACAAGAATCAGGTCGGCGCCCATGTGGCTATAAAAACGTCCCTTAAATTTTATTTACAGACACTGCTATTTCCGCTATTAATTACGCCAGTCACTACCACGCAGCGCACCTTGTCTAGACTCACTAACTCTTCTTGAATTATCTAGAAGTCTATAATATTGACGCGAGACATTGCCGTATCTGTTATAATATAGGGAGTGAATTTTAAATTTCGTGATGTATGGGTCTAACCCGGATTTTTTTTTTATCTTTTGCCAAGAAAGTTACTGGATTCATGCTAAAAACCGCATATCCAGATTTTAGTGAATAAGCACGTTTTAAGGGCACTAGAACCCGATTTTAACATTTTTACAATGATGTCTCTCTCTCTCTCTCTCTCTCTCTCTCTCTCTCTCTCTGTGTGTGTGTGTGTGTGTGTGTGTGTGTGTGTGTGTGTGTGTGTGTGTCTGTGCGCGTGCGTGTGTGTATGCGTGTGTGTATGCGTGTGTGTGTGTGTGTGTGTGTGTGTGTGTGTGTGTCTGTATATTGAAGGACGGTTTCTCAAATTCTGCAAGATTAAAGCCCAATTTAACAACGTATTCCTTAATCTGATATTAATGGGAAGAGCTGAAAAGGTTTTGGTAACAATTGGACAGAAGTAGTAGTTTCTTTAAAAGTACTAAATATTATTTTTTGCAAATTTATGTTATTATCACAAACAGGGTTGGCCTGATTTAAATCATTTGATTTAAATCATTATTTAAATCAACTGATTTTTTAAAAAAAATCACTGATTTTTATCACAGATGAAAAAAAGATTCAAATTGTAATAAAAATGAATTTATTTACTACAAAAGTATAAATAAGAACAAAAATATGTATTGTATTTTAATTCTAACAGATTACTGAGCACATGTTATAGGTCATATTTTATTTAGGTATGTATTGTTTAAAAAGACGCGCGCGCGTGTGTACGTATATACTAAATTTATGCAAAAATTCAAATGCATCTTTTAGGGTTTATTACAGATTTCGTTTTCGTTTATGAAATAAAATATTTATATTGCTTTTAGAACAATTAAAAAGTACAATAACACCACTAGATCTTTAAAAATAGAAAAAATAAAAAATCATGATTTATTTGATTTTTTTTTAAAATCAATGATTTTTGATTTTTTTAAATAAATCATGATTTTTTCCAACCCTGATCACAAATATTAAATAATATAAAATTCTCTATTCGATACTTTGAACATTTTTATTATATCTTCTAATAGATATAAAGTTAGAGAATTATAAATATATAAAATAATCCGTTGTAACGAATCTCACAGCCCAAATAACTCCATGGAAATCAGTTGAAAAATTAAAATGTTTGCAATTGGCAGAAAACTGTCAGTGCCAAAAATCCGATACATTACCGAAGGCTTTTTTCGGAAGTACATTTAATATTTCTTATTTTATTATTAATTAAATATATAAAATTATAGATACATAATTACATATACGAATGAGAAATACAGCCAATCTCGTCAATGATTTTTAAAAATCTCGAGCATTTAGAAGAGTAGAAGGAAAATTATTTATAGAAAGAATTAAAAAATATAAAAATATATTAATAATAGACGTAAACATATTATTGTTAAATAAAATGGCTCGTAGTATGATCACGGTTTTAACTAAATCGCTGTTTTATGAAATGTCAGATTTCGTTATTTAATAACAATAATAAATATTATCAAATTTATCAAAATGTGATTTTATAACAGAACATAGTTTATATTCAAATATTTAAAAAAAGTCGTTCTTTAAACATGGGTGAAATTATATATTTAAATTTGAATTTGATGTTTCTAAAAACAGTGTTTTAGTTAAAACCGTGACCATACTACGAGCCAATATGTATTTATATAGCTTAATTGTGGCACACTCAGAAATGGGTAATATGCCGTGATGATATATTTATTTATTTTTATTTAATACGGAAATGGCGAGAGGTTTTGTGCATGACACAACATATTTTTAAAAAATTACATAAGATATTGTAAGAATATTGCTTATTAACTGATAAAAAGGAAAATTCATCCTTCTAATTAATTTCTAAATACAGTTTCGTGCTTTTCTAATACAGCAGTTCAATTTAATCAACTAAAATATTTCATTTTCTCTTCGTTTCCTGGAACATTTCATAAAAATTACATTCTCAGCTTTAATGACGTAAAGTAGAAAGATGAACGAACTAAATTCCTCAAGAATTAAATTTGATTTCTACGTATGTGAAGTCATATTAAACTCGAGTAAATGAAATTCTTACACGTGTATGCACACTACACATGCATGCGCACGGATACGAGTGACTTAGTAATCAATAAGTACATTGCGTGAGGTAAATTGATCATTTATTACAAATATGATATGTTTATGTAACCTATTATTGTCCCTATAAACAACATGCGTGATAAATTACATTGTTATTGTCATTCAATTAATTGTAATTGATATTAGTGCAATATGCTTTATTTATAAATAGGTATAATGTTTTACGATAATAATAGTAATGTATATGTATATTATTATGATTGTAATGTCAGTGAACGCAAATATTTAAGGTTAGAGGTTATTGATTCTACAATTCAAGTTCAATTCCAAGTAAGGTCACGTTCTTTTCATACATAAAAGTAGACAAGTGCCAAGAATAGTTGGCACGAATATATAAACCACTTACTAATTTATCTTTGCCAAATAATTCCATTTTTGTACACAATGCACATTGTTTCGGCTGTATCTGACGTTGCACTTTTATCACCCTACGTCATTATTTAGAAATTAGGAATAGGGCTGTTGCAAGAATTTTTATATGACTTCTAAGTATTAAATTTTAAAAGATATTGTTCTTTAAAGAGCCTCAAATTTGAAAATATCGCGAAATATCCTTTAGATATTTTACAATTTTTGAAATTTGGATAAAATTTTGAATAAGTCACGTGATCTGAAAGAGAATGTGACGTCAGAGTACATACATCTTCAGCGGTTCTAAGGTGTCAAGTGTATTGTCAAAGTTGTCAAAAAGAATCACGACCAGAACTTTAAAGTAAAATATATTATCAATTTATATAATAAATTCAGTTTTTATATTTTATTTTACCTCAACTCTTTAATACCCCTTATTTCGGTAGCAGTAAAACAATCGTTCTGATATAAATTCAGCCATCATCCAGCTATCGACCTTCGGTTAATTGTCCGATTTAGCTTGAGTGTAATTTGAATTAGCCATTATTACTTTATTATTATTTATTATTATTTACAATGAGCAATGTCAACGTCAAATGTCAAATTAAAAGATTTTGTTATTAACATGTGACAAATTTTAGCCTACGTTTATTTATATAAATGATATGAATAAACGTAAGTGATGGAAAACTATTTTCCTATTGGCTATTAATGATGTAATATATGTGCTTCTACGTCACAAAAGTGGGAGGTAGTTTTTCAGGACGCCAATCTTTTTATTTATTTATTTCCACAAATAACAACAAATTATTAAAATAAAAATTATTACTTAGAAAATAATTCCATAAACTTTCATTTAAAATAGTTTTTGAAAAATGTGAAACAGGCTCATTAGATTTTAGGGTTTTGCAGGAGATCACTATGCCTTGAAGTCGACGCGAAATTAAATAAGCAAATTATGTTCGTTGCTACAATTTGTACAAACGTCAAATTTTATGTCAAACAATAGCTTCTTAGCTTATATTAACTGAACATCAAATAAAATCGAATATATAATTCACTTTGGTTGTTCTAAAGTGTTATCATATAAACCAGTAGATGCTATTAGGTGCTGTATTTATGTGAAGACCTAAATTCTAAGGCTGTGTCCGATGTCGCATTTTGGCATTTAGAATTTAGGTCTTCTTCACATAAATACAAATCCGAATAGCACACTAGTAATATCCATTGGTTTGTATGGCAATATTTTAGAACAACAAAAATGAATCATACAATTCGATTCAACTTGATGCTTGAGAGTAAATGTTAATATTATATTTTTTATGCACGGACGTATCATAATTTGACAATTATACACGAATTTCTTTGACATAAACGTCATTTTATATCCCGCGGGCCTAATTATATAATGAAACGTCAAACCAAATTATAACCTGCAATATAAACAATTTAAACAGACAACATGAAAAGTTTGTATTACAAATCGAAAATTTTTATATTCTTTAATGAAAAATGACAATTAATTTTGTGATATTTATATGGAAAGCACGGAGATACACAAAATAAAACTCAAATGACATAACTAATAAACAAACAATAAACTGTTGTTCTCCGCTTTCATAGCAACACTAGATACTGGATGTACGAGGACAAATTCTTTTCGATACAATTTTTCTAACACTCATAATTTGAAAATTTTCGTCCGTGTATAAAGTTTTGTATGTACCACGAGCGTAACTTGCTTTTATGGCCTTTGACGTGTTTTATCCCTCGGCTTACGCCTCGGGCTCATAATCTCGCCGCAGGCCATAAAAGCCTCCTTACGCTCTTAATATATAAATAACTATTAAAATAGAAGTTGAGAAATTATTCTTTGCCAGTAAATTTGACAATTGTACAAATTATAGCATGGAACATTATTTGTTTAATTAGTGCGCGTTAATTTCAAGGCATAGTGTGCTCCTGCAAAACCCTAAAATCTAATTCCTAAAATCCTAAATAATCACTGGATTTAGGGTATATAAATTTAGGATTTAGATATAAGGGTGATAAAAGTGCAACATTGGACACAGCCTAAATGCCAAAATGCGACATCGGAAATATGGTACAACACAATATCTACTTCTCACTTTTATTTTAAGCATTTTTCAAATTGATTGTAGGATGTATATTACACTGTGCCACTACATTTGAAATAATGTTCTTGATTTCTGATGGTTTAGAAAATTTTGAAGAAGAGAAATCATTCAAAATCAGTTTTTTGTTGCTATCAAGCAGCGCATGAGATTTTTAAAGAAAACAATGAACACGTAAGACGATCTCCCAAAGGCACACCAAATGTCGAATTCAAACAAAGTCATAGATCTTATAGGTCACCAGGTCCCAGTGGTGAACAAGTAGGAAACACTTGTAGAAAATGTGTCTATCATTAAAAGAATTGAGAAAGAATTATTTCTGGTTAATGCACCTTGCTGAACAAAAGAATTTGATTATATAAAAATCTGATGTGGCCAACACAAAACCTCCCGCTATTTAATTTTTATTTAAAAATGTCACTATTATTAATTTGAAGTGATTAGTTTTTTGACAGTGACATTTACTGTCAGTTACATTCATTTGAAATATGAACTGTGTAACAAAGGAATTGTGTTTATGTTAGGCTTCGCGACTAATAAAAAATTTATTTTTTAAAAATTTATTTGTAAAACATATAAAAAAAGTATTAATGTGCTCCTGTAGAAAATTCAAAAATCTTTAATAAAATGCGAAAAAATGGCCTAGGATTCTAGGGACCTTAAAAAGTGGTCATTTACTAAAATCTAGCACGATCCCTATACCTCTCTTACTAAGGGTAGCGGGAGGTAAAAATGATAAATTCCAACGACTAGTTTTTAACCAATCATGATGCAAAACACTTGAAAATTCAACCAATGGGAACAGTATTATACCTACTGATAAAACCCCGTTACCCGGACAATTTTCCGCTACCAAGTAAATAAACAGTTGTTATTGTTTATAACTGTCAATGTGACAATTAATGTGTCAAGTTTTATTTTGCGTTGTCTTTGGAATTTATCTCACCAAATACTACACGACCTCTCAGATTTTCTCAGATAAACTATTATTTTTAAGCATTCATTTTTTTTTGCTTTTAAGCAAAATCACTCAAGCAAAATGACATTAGGTAAAACCCCTCCTCCTTCGGAGTCGGGATTTACCATGCTTTCGTGTTTGTTGCTAAATAAAAATTTATCGATAAAACCAGGAGGTATGTGATATTACTCCTGATAATATATTTTATTACCGCAGAATGGTATTAATTTCCTTACTTGAAAATAGATTCTGGATTTCGAAAAGGTGTTAATAGAATCTTTGAAAGTAGTAAAATGTGAGAATAGACGAACATGTAACGTAGATGTTAATGGCATTAAAAACGTTTCAAATATTTTAAAAACTAATAACTATGTTCAAACGATGATACTCCCTATATGTCATACAATTTGAAGGTTCATTTTTAATACAAACAACCTATGTTCCAATTTGCTGATATGGCGAAGGACTAATAAATATTCATATTTTATGAGTGATAACTTATTCTTAAGAAAGTTCGCGTTAAACAAAAAAATGCAATCCAATAGAATAGATGCCTGTTGATTTCCCAAGGAAGTTCGTATAAACAGTGGTGAATGCCCTCTAGAGAATATCGAGAGCAGATAATAGAATATTTCAGACGCTCAAAAATTTATTAACAAGGGAAGTTAACAAACTCATTGAGAAAAATTTGGTGGCATAAAAAAGCTGATGTAGCCAGCACATTACTTTCCTTCAATTGTGTATTTTGCACAAATCCCTTACCGAATGTTCCTTGGAAAAGACTCTATACATCCAGTAAAACTGTAACACAAATATAAATATTTTCTACAAATTGCATACCTACCGAAAATTCCTTGTAAAAGATAAAAGATTCTATATATCTAATAATTATAACACAAACATATAGTATGTAAACACTGATATCTGTCAAATAAAATATTTGAATATATTACCAGTTTCCATGGTTATAGCATGCTGGCTAATTTATGAAAGTTAGGCTGTGTCCGATGTTGCACTTTTATCACCCTAATATCTAAATCCTAAATTAATATGCCCTAAATCTAGTGATTATTTAGGATTTTGGGAATTAGATTTAAGGGTTTTGCAGGAACACACTATGCCTTGAAGTAGACGTGCACTAATTAAACAAATCATGTTCGTTGCTGTAATTTGTGCAAAACGTTAAATTTACTGTCAAAGAATAGTTTCTTAGCTTCTATTTTATGACATATATTTGTAATATTAACATTTACTCTCAAGCATCAAATTGAATCGAATTTTATAATTCATTTTTGTTGTTCTAAAGTGTTGCCATACGAACTAATGGGTATCACTAGTGTGGCATTCGGAGTTGTATTTATGTGAAGAAGACCTAAAACCTAAATGTCAAAATGCGACATCGAACGTAGACTTAATCTCTTTAAAATTCTTTAACTCTATTGAATGTGAAGAAAAATGTGTAATCAAACAGTATGGACTATCAAATATAATAAAATGTCAAAAATTGATATTCAACTGCGTTTTTTCAATAAATACTGTTAATTTAAATAAAAATATGTCTATTAATAATCTTCTTGATGATGTACCACAATATTTAATAATTATAGTTATCGTAAAATAAAACACATAAACATATATATCCTCTTATCGATTTCGGTTTTATACAACCATCTTCAGAGTAAATACAATGAAAAATTATAAATATAAACATAAACATAAAATATTTGACACAACAAATCATAAAATGCAATTTATATATAATACATAGTTGGTTGGTATAAAATAAAATAAATCCAAAATTATATATTAATACACTGAATATAATAAAATATAATTAAAATATATTATGTAAAATGAAATAAAAAATTAATAATAAAAAATATTAAGTTAAATAAGGAAATTTTTTAGATATTTTATTAATAATAATACTTATAATTTTGTAAAAAGTTGTAATACATCACTCATAATTTCGGGTTTAAAATTGTATATTCATAATAAGTAAACCTCTGAAAACTAAATAATGAATTTCGTAAGCTTCAAGCCATGTCATTTGAAAACCTTTTGATAATTAATGCAAAAATTTTAAGTTATTAATATGAAATTTGTGATTTAAAGTTATCATGGTTATTGTGGTACATCATCAAGAAGATTATTAATATATATATATATATATATATATATATATATATATATATATATATTTATTTAAATAATACAATGTACCATCATGGAAGAAAAACAACATATAATTTAATAAACGAAGTTAAATACTGTTAAGAACTTCAAATAAAGATAGTTCCAGTTGTTTAATTATAACCAAAATCTAATCAGTTCTACATATGGATGTTAGGAACAGAAATATGAAAGAATTATAATTTTTAGAATTGTAGTGTTGCAGTTATCGTAGGAGAAATTTTTGTCACACAAACATATGCTATTCTTTTCACTCATGTTCCTTTTTATAAAAAATAACAAAAAAATAATAATGAATACCCTATTTGAACCAAACATAGAAGCGAACAAGTCACATTAACTTGATAGACAACATCCTAGATTACATTCACCTGTTAACAAATTTACGACCACCTCAGATGAGTTTAAAATTAAATTACAAATAGAACCGTTCAATTCAAATAGTATATTTACTATATCGTACTACTTCAAGAACTATTTGTTTCCATTAAATTAATCTGTATTTTGTTTATTTCATGTTTTTGTGTTGTTTTTCGTTTTGTAGATAAATAAGATATTTGTAAACAAGGCATTAATCTTAATGCAAGTTTCCCATTTGTGTGATGTATTTTGCGGGTCATTCGCCTTCATTCACACAACTTGAACTTCAAGATGACAGATAACAAATATGTCTGCGTTGAATTCGCCACTTTATCAAATCACACATAATAGCAACGAAGAAAAAGTACTTGTAAAACATCTCATTATATAAATTACCTACAATTTCAAGCAAATATACTTAATTGAAATAATAATTAATTCACTTCTCTAGTATATTATTAGCAAATTTATAATTGCATTTTTTACTGCTCAGTTTCTCCGATTGTAAATTGTAACAAATGAACTCTGTTGACTTAAAGGTCAGCGACATGAGACAATCAAAACAAATGAATATAAAAACACACCTGGCTTCCACCACGCGCAAAACAAAAAGCAGTCGACGGGGGGTTCCTCGGGATACAGCTTCACTGACGGCCACATTGTCAAAGTCACTTATTCACTAATTTAAAGAAGATATATTTATGAAATTCTTGGAAGGCATAGCATAAGATTATTGTAATTTATTTACAGTATTGTCACTTGACGTAGTAATTATCTGAAGATGAATATTGCATTGTGTTCGATATATAAGAAGTTTCAAACTTTTACAACCGAATTCACCATCCCTGAATCAAATTTGATTTTCTGATCAACAAAATTTGACACTGTTGCTTTGTTAAAACTGTTGATCTTCAAGGTAAACCAGAACTTGATTTACAGATCAGTGTTGATCAGAGAATCAAGACTTGATTAACGGTTGGTGAATTTGGTGGTCGAAGTTGGCATTGTAGGTAGTATGTTTCAAGATTTGTTAGACTGATAACTGACTATTTGATTATTTAACGGTTATTTGATATTGTAAGGATTTGGAGAACTTGACATGGTACACCCCATCTCATCGACTAATTGTCCCACCTCCTCAACGACCAGTTAGGACAGGATTAGCAAAAATTTAACAAGACTTAAAAATTATAGCTGATGTGCAGGGTTAACCGAAATTAACCTCATTTGAAAAATCCACTTCAAAAAATAATATCGCAATAGTAGCTTACTTAAGAAAGTTGGAAATATTGCAGGTACATTAATTTGAGATGAATATCGTACTGCCACGATAGTTACATCGCAATGATGAGATCAAATCAATATAACCCGTCAGCTTTGTTTTGTTTGTTACTATGGTTGATTATTTGAAAAAAAAGGTATTGTATTCTTGAATTTTTTTTAAGAAAATTTCTTGAAGGACATAATAACATAAGACCACCTAGTTGTAAGTCCGAGTTAAAAATTTCTCCAAATAAGCGAGATATTACGGTCCGAATTTTTAAATTTGCTTTGTGACGTAGGTAATGTGGGAATACCAGAAGTTAACAAACAGTGGTTCACAGGCCATGAAAATTTGGAATTGTAGTATTATAATTCATTATTAGAAACATAATAGATATTTACACACCAAGTGAGCTAAGGTAAACATTCTTAGCTCAAGTGGTTTGTACAATATTTTATTCAATTTTGACGAAATAGTAATAAAAACCATTATAATATTTAATTTTGACAAAATAAAAAACTGCTCAGTTTAGTAGGCTGAGCATGACAATCGTCGCTGATAGACGTCAAGTCATGTATTTAAAATGCTTAATTGTCTGTCATTTGTGCCGTGAAAAATAATGAAAATAGCTGATAATGTCTGCTAAATATTATGGTGAATGTTATTTTCGTACCTGATGTTATTTTAAATGCATTATTTGTTGCAGAGTGAGTTAAAATTTTGTGAGAGTGATTTAATTTTTTTTTTAATTCACATGTGAAAAAAGTGTTACTTATAGTTGTTGCTATGGAGTTAATAATGACAGTTTAAAACGTCAAAATTGAATAAAATAAATTATTGTACTTTTCACTTTTTTCTCATTCTCAAAACAAAGAAATTAGACCGTTACCCGAACAGATACGATATACCCGAAGAAGTATATTCTTAGTTAAGGCGGAGTCAGGGCGGTACTTCTCAAAGTCGAAGTACATACTTAGATTCTATTTGCTCAAACACGCGTGCACATGTCCTGCGTCATCAAAAGCAAAACTCCATTAGAGTAATTTTTAATTTAAAAAAATAGTATTTTCATTATCATTTAACTTTTACTATTTTTGATTACGGTGGAATAGCTTATTGGGATCGCGTTTCGCGTGATCATAATTCATATTAAAAATAATGAATAACTACAGATTCATAGTAGATAAATTTGCAAAATTATAAATATTCGATTTTGTTTATTTTTGTTAATCTTATCCTAACGGATAGGTAAGACAATCTCCTTCTGAGATGGCGTTTGCATTTTGCATACATTAGGGCAGTCAAGTCAATTCACTATAAGTTGAGACACGGTATACAAAGGAAATATTATTTGATAAATGAGATATGAGCATATAACATGTTACAGTAAGTAATAAAATATATGAAATTACGAGCACGCAAGTCCTTAATGGTAACTGATTAACTTTAATGTAATGCTTGAAATGAAATGAATTTCTCTGTTAAAAGTTACCTATTTAAATTTAATGGAATGTCTCCATTGACAAGCATATTAATGTGTTTATATTGAACTATAATGTTCAAAGCAAGGATTAAATTGTAATAGAGTATAATTGTAATACGCGCAAAATTAACTAGATATATTTGTAAATTTTGCAGCAAATTCTATTCAAGTTATATGAAAATTGTATGGAGGTACATTGCTTTTCATTTTTCAAATGATTATTAATAACAATAAAATATTAATAAATTTTGTGTTACATGCTTTTAATACAAAATACATTTTTACAAGAGTAGGTACTATTAAAAAATTTAACAGCAGAATTTTATTTTAAAATTTTTAGATCATACTTTATAATATTCAACACTGCTACTGATTTTCGTCATTTCTAACTTTTTGCATCATAGTATAACGCCCATGCAAATAAAAAAATCTTATTCTAAATCATGTAGCCGAGACAGACGACAAAAATTAATGATCATTAACGGTTACTTATAGCATGAGTACCTTAAGGTGATACTGGTGACAGATGTTAAAATTGCGTCTATTAACAAACCAAAAGATATTGAATGTAGTAAGCACGTTCCAATTATTGTATTGTACTCGTAAAGTCAAAAACAATAAGTAGCACGTGCTTACTACAGACAATATTTTCTGGTTTATTAATAGACGCAATTTTGACATCTGTCAACAGTATCACCTTAAGGTAAGCATACTATAACTAACCGTTAATGATCATTAAATTTTGTCGTCTGTCTCGGCTATAACTATCTTTTAATTGTCACATAAAATAGATAAGAATCGTTTTTAAACCAGTAATGTTGTCAAATGGTGGATGAATTTAAAGTTATAACTTTGAAACATCTAATTAAAAAAAAAAAAAAAAATTAGGTGCGTGAAGTTGGCACCCCCAAATAGTAATTTTGAGAAAAAAATTATTGCATAATATTGCCCAAGTTATACCATGTTTTGCAAAATACTTAATTTATTTTGCCCATGCAACCTGCCCACCCAAACTGCCTACACAACACTCTGGGTGATTAACTTTTATAACCATATCCACGCGAACATAACCTAAACGCACACTCGACTTTAGGTGGACAGTGATTAGTTGTCACAACACGTAACATGTCCACTCAACCTGCCCACCCAAACTGCCCACGCAACATGCTCACTCAAAATGCCCACGGGGGCAAAATAAATTAAGTATTGGGCAAAACTGGTCATAACTTGGACAAAATTATGCAATCATTTTTTTCTCGAAGTTCCTACATGAAGGTGGCAACTTCACACAGGTAAAAATCTGTAATAATAATTTTATTATTTGCGTCTCGATATAGTTATTTTCGTAACAAGTTATGAAATATACTAAATATCATGCGCGTGTAAATTGACGCACGACGCGTAGCGGAGTGCAAGTCAATACACACGAGCTAAGATATTTATATTTCATACAAGTTATGAACATTATTTTTTAGAAGAGCATAAATAAATTTTACTTTTTTTCAAAACTGAAATTTAGGTTCAAACGTACGGACAGTTGACAAATGAATAATGTATACATATAGCCAGAAAATAATGACATAGTAGCCTAGCAACCGTGTCAACTATTACGATATGAAATATATCGTAACACTAATGTCATAAGTTCAACTTTCAGTATTAGGATATTACGTTGATATGTCATACTTATCACAATGGTTGTCCAAAAATTATTTTTTAACAAGTGGAACAACTATTTATTCCACTGAAATTATGGTGAAATAGGCAAGAATACAATTTGAATATAAATATTGGTTTTTGTATAACGAGATCAAATTTGTAACGCATGAAAAGTTTTGTCTTATATGTCCCCAAAATAGTTTATAAAATTTAAGGCCTAATAACTTAATCTATGGTTAAACTGCCGGTTATGTTAACTGTCGGTTATAAGAATAATGTGACATCGAAAAATTGACACGTGTAATTTTTTACAATTTAGACTATAATATTGATGCTGTGTTTTTCTTTTTACTGACAGTTAAATTTACAGGCTGTTTAACTCGAGATGAAAATACCGGGCCTAAATATGACTATTTAAAATGTGTTTCAAGTTAGAAATGAACTGAGTAAAAACTATGTATGTCTGTAATTTACAAATGACAGTAAACAATCATATTATAACTCATAAATGCCGGGTTGCACCAACATTTTTATTGGAAATTAAACAAAAAGTAAATTTAAATATTGTGAATTTTAATTTATTTTTTGTTAATTTCTAATTAAAATATGGGTGCAACCGGATTAAAATGCTTTTTATAAATCGAACAACAATATCCTTACAATGCATTAATCCACTATTATTATACAACTAGCAGCACTACACCTTATAAGTTACTTATTACAATTCACAGCCTTATATCTCTCCATGTTCGCGCGACCAGCAGCAGGACTGGACTGCAGGAGTCGAGGACTTGTGCAGGAGAACGTAAACAAAGAGCGGTCACGTGGCGCTAGCGGTACAGCGCACAACGCACTCGTTGCCTAGCAACCGGCCAGACGGTTCACAACAACCCCAACACGAGTTGGAACTAAATAGGGGAGATAGAAAATGGAATGGATGCTGCATGGGTGGATGGTAGGTGTTGGTAAGGGTAAGGGTGGTATGGGTGTGGCAAGTATGTGGGTTGGTAAATATATTTTTTCTATGATCGATAAAAAAAAGTAGGCTTTGCGAACGTCATTTGGTGATACAAAGTGAATAATTGCATACCAATGCTTTCTGCAAATCGTAGGTAGTAATGGTCTGCAAAGTTGGTACTTTATTGACCAGTGTATTGTTTATTTAGTTATCTATAGTGCGCCTGGTTTAAGATTGCAGTGGTGGGTCGAGTTTGACGAGGACGGATTACCCAGCAATCTTTTAAGGTTAAATACCAATCTAAGTCTTGTTTCGATAAAAAAAAATCTGATGTGGCCAGCCCATAACCTCCCGCTGGGTATTTAACCATGCAGTATAAGTAAAGCAATCATTATGTTCAAATATTTTTACATTCACTCATAACAATTTTTATTTTACATTTAACAAATATGTCATACACAAAATAAATTTCACAAATATTGACAAAAATAATAGAAACACTTAACAAAAATCAAAATAGTACTCGCATCTTGACACAAAGTCTTTTCAAACCCGTATTCTGGAAGCCAATGAAGCAAATTAATAGTAATTCTAATATATATAGGTATATACGATTGAAAATATATTATTTTTACTAACCTTAATTTTATTAGATTCAAATACATAATATTATTACTACATTCTCCTTAACACGGTTTCACTATTAATTTTAATGTAATTGCAACCTGACAGTGACATTTGTTTAAATATGTCAAAATTGTTATTAAAATATTGTTTTTGTTTGAGGCAAAGGCAAAATGATATATGAAAATAAATTATATTATAAATTTATATTTAAAGTTATTTAGAGTTATTTACTAAATGCTATTATCGTAGAATTGAAGATTGTACCATTATATTTCATTATTGTTAGTTAAAGTTGCTGAAAAATTATATTCAATGAATTTTTTTTAAGAAAAACTGTTAAAAACTTGTACAAGTGATACTTCCTGTTATCCGATATACACTGAAAACTAATCAGCTCTTCCCACATTAGTGTAGAATGGATATACAAAATTTCAAAATTTTCTGATTGATAGTGATTTTTAGCATGATCCCTATAACTCCCTTACCTAGGGTAGCGGGATGTAAAAATCATATTACAATAATTGGAACACATCATTTGGAGATGCAACATTTTCAATATCATTCATTTGATGATTACTCATGCGAAATTGCATGAATATTAAAATATATTTGACAGTTGTTGACAAGTTGACAGGTGATGTGTGTTTTGTATTTATATTATAGTTATTAACGTCATTAGGCCGATATTAGGCAAATAACGGACGCTTCTGATGTTTATAATCAGCCGAGTTTATTATTTGCATATCGGCCGTGTAGCGCTCAAGATTTTTTTGTAAAATTTAAACATTATTTATATTATTTATAAATTATCCTTCACAACGGTCCATTAAAATGATGTTCATTTTCCTAGGAACACTTGATTTTAAATTGTAGGAGACTGTTATAAAAATAACGGCCGGCGTCCGTTATTTTTATCTTTTCACTTTTATTTTTAGTCCTGTTATATCATAGTAACAGTATGGTATTCAGATTTTTATTTACGTTATACTATTAGTTTTTTACAATTATTAAGATTATTTATTTCACTTCCACTCAATTTAGCTAGCCTAATTTATTGTACGCAGATAAAGAGTTGCAATAACAATATTGGGACAGTTTGAAAATGACTCGTGTCTGCACCAATCACAAGCCAGAAAATGTCCCTATATCATGCTACACTGCACTATTATACCATACAGCGTATACTTTCAAAATTTCCTCTTTCATAGATGTGATAAGTGAAAAATTACAATTTTTTATTAATTTTTATTATTAATTAAAATATATTAACCTTTTTGATCGTAGAAAAAATGATGTGTATACCTTTGGTTGAAAGTATCTTTGCAAATCTAAATTACCTTCAGCCGTCGCTACGTTCGGGCGGCATTCTTTAGCCCTGATGTGCGAAAGACCTATTTTCAAACTTCAAGCGTAAGTAACAATTTTCTACTCCCGTTGTTAAAATGTGACATAAAAAACTGGTCTAATGTCCAAATATTGACAAAGACTAAATGAAAACTAACAACCCTTATGGGGAAGTTTAGCGATTTTTAAAAAAAAAATTATTCCATGGGAAATGACTTGAAAAATGATGTAGCATGTTTTATTTTTTTCAAAAATGCCTAGATTTTCCGGAAAAGCCGATTTTAAGCTGTGATGACGTCGGTAGAGGCTTGGTGCAACGTATGTCGACTTATACACTGACGCACGCGGTTGCGGTTACCAGTCACTTGAGACTAAGGTGTTGTTACGACCTACGTTCAGTGGTTCGATTTCACCGCTCTGTCTGAGTTTGCGCATAACTGACTTGTGACGTACTTACAGTTTACCCAAAAAATATTAATTATAAATAAATGGAGCAATAATTTTAATTTTTAATTTCAATTTCAGCAGTCATTTATGTAATATTTGTGAGAAAATAGTATGTTACGTAGAATTTTTACCTTGCTAAACTTCCCCATTGCATCAGTGTACCTACATAAGATGTATACTAATATTTTTTACCTCTCGCCCGCAAGAGATGTATAGGAATACTATCGAGATTTTCTGTCATAATCATTACCGAAATCTGTATACAAAGCATATATTTATCTTCTCCCCTGAAAATATATTTTAGAAAAAATATTGTTTCTATGACCTTTGATGTGAATAAAACATAGCAACTGCTTAGAAGTTGAAGGGTCAGGTAACCACGTCTTCTACATCTTACGTGCGTCACAGATTTTCACAAAATACCATTAAATAATTAAATCTAAAAAAGCTGCAAAAAGTGTTTTCTTTCAGCTTTGGATTTGAACTTTCGTTACCTTATACATGTCTGGCACTGAATCTATTCAGCCATCCTAATAAAAAAGTATTTAAAAAAGTAAATTATATTCTAAGCGAAGCGTTCCAAGATTCTGTTCTCCATTATACTATACACAATAAAAAGCTTGTTACGAGTGGATTAGTCTGGAACAAGGGATATTCTTGGCAAAAACTCAATTGATTCTGAATTTCTGCATAATTTGAGGTTAAAGAACGACACTTTAACCGCGAACTGTCTGCGCCTACACCGAGATTTCCAATAAATCTTCAACATGACAGCGAAGATCGAAGAAAAAGATAATTGTCGGTTGTCGTATTAGTTGTCGTCTATTTATCAGGATTCAGCTGAAGTCTGTGAAATGTCAGAACGATAGCTTGAAACGCGTAGTCTTACAGAGAGAAATATTCATTGATAATGTCAAAGAGTTTCCAAGAATTGTATATGAAAACAAATTACCTTAATACATAAATATTTCATGAGTTCGTATAATACAAATATGAATTCGAAACTTCAGATAGTTTGCTTAATTTTTTTTAAGCAGTTGTTAAAAATTAACCACTGTTACACAATAAGTTCGAATAACAATGAAGACATAATATATCATCCACAAGTGTGAAAGATTAGAACAGAGTTTGCTAATGGATAAAATGTCTTTACGGTCGATTTTTTTCTAAACATGAAACATAATATTGTTTCACGTCCAAAGGACCCCCCGCCCAACTTTTCAACTGGAAATCTATATTGGGTTCCGTATTTAAGGTTCCTGCATTAATCTAATTGTATTTAAATGTAAAGGCGAGTTTGAAAGAAATCTAATTGAATTCCATATTTCGCATGACTTTATAATTCTGAAGTTTTCTTTTCGTGTGGTTAAATGTGTACATGAAACATGGTCTGGCTTTATCGTTGTAGAGATTGTTTAAAAACATAATTAATCAAATGTTTTCATTTGGTTTTAATAAAACGATTTGTTTTATGTGATTATATGTTTGTATTTTTAGAATTTATACTAAATTTACTCATTTATGTATAATAATGTATAGCGATAACGTTTTTTTTTTTTTTTACAAATATAATAAATGGAATAAAATCATTAAAGTGTCATGAAAATTTAAATATATTCGTCGATGATGGTAGATAATTATTATTCACATCTAATAAAATGATTACAACAAAAAAAAGCTTAATTACAATAAAGGAAATTTTATTAAAAAGTGAAAATGGCTACTCGTATTATAAAAAAGTGAGGTAGGACTTAGGTATATGTTTTGGGGGGCATTCTATTTTTCATTTTCAAAATAAGGCAATAAATTAACTACAAGCTCTTGAATTTGATACGACGGAGCATTTAACATTTTATCAATGAACAACGAAACAAAAAACAAAATAAAATCACATATCACGTTGAAAAGTACATAAGTAGACATATAATATTTAGTAATATACATGTTCAGAATTTTCAATAAAAAAAATAATCAAACGTCATTTTGCAAAAATTAACAAAATTTTACTTATATAATAATATTCCCAAATATGATTATTTCTATTAATGATTTCAAAAACATAATAATAATAAAAAACAAAATAAAATACCGTTAATAGATAAAAATTCAAAAACCCCTAAACGATGACGTAAACCGCTTGACTGGCTGGGTACCCTATATAGGGTGTTAAAAAATAAGTGTCTAAAATTATGAGGGCATATAGTACTGACCAAAATGAGTAAATAATCAACATGGGTCCGATCTTCAACTGTTTTCGAGAAAGAGGCCATTTTGTATTAGAATCGAAGAAAAACAGACTTAAGATAGTGGTAGAACAAAATTTTGTCTATGCCAGTAAATAGACTATATATATAAAAAAAAAAACAATAACATATTATATGAAACATTTGTTTCACTTTCTAATAGTTACGAACTTATTTGAAAACTAAATATTGGCCAAGGGCGCCACAACTTTTGTCTCAGTACAATATTCGATTTTTTGTGAAAAACAAAAGCACATCTAAGATGACCTCTGAAAGGTAAACAAAATGTCTTATTTAATCAAAGTCGTAACTCTTACAGTTTTCGAGATAGCAGAGGTAAACACCGGAAAAACTCATTTTTCATTGCCTTTTATCTCGGGAACTCTTGAAGATCGGACCCATGTTAATTAAACTTTTTCTACTCATTTTGGTCAGTACTATATGCCCACATAATTTGGGACACTTATTTTTTAACACCCTGTAGAATCGACTCCCTGAGCTGATTAATGCGTTGCGATGGTCTTTGTTTTTTTTTTTTCATTGTTTAATATTTGTTTTTGTTTAGTATACATTATCGAAAAGCTCTGATGATTACATCATACCGCCTTCTCATCAAATGCTGTTAACCTTTTAAAAAAGCTCTCACTCCCCTATAATTTAATTAGTACTAAGTTCTCAAAACGTAGTGAACGCGTCTTGCATTTGAATGTTATGCCGGGTCGTCGGCCTGACCTGCAGGTGACCGTGACCCGGGAAGCGTCGCGGCGTTGGGCGTCCCGTCACGTGATGAAGGGTAAAGGACAGGTAGCCAACGGCTGTTTGCAAACCGCGGAAGGGATAGGTGCTTTGTCCTTTATTACATAGGGTTGGATAACGCAGTGAAGGGATGCAAAAACTGATCAGCCAGAATGGAGGGTATATAGAAGAGATAAAGTTTAATAAAGCTGGTAATTTATATCAGGGTATTTGTTATTTCTGAGATAAACGGTTTTTAAAATTATTGTTACGATAAAGTCATTGTGCAAAATGAGGTTAGAAAATATGATTTTTTCACCACTGGTAGTACAAATCTAGAGGATGTTATTTAAGTAAGCGTACAACACGCTTAACCGATGGTAGAACTAACCCCATAGAAAGTATATCTGGCAATAATTTTTGTTGCATAAGACTTACGTCATCGAATAATATTACTAAAGTAATTACATCATATACTATTATATGGGATACTAATTTATAAAACGCGAGCAGTCATGTGACTGTTGGTCTTTCCTGACAAGCAGATATGGGGGCCCATGACAGAATGACACCTGGTAATTATGTACATAGATGTCAAATGTCATTATTTTTCTAACTCAGTCTAAGGTGAAAACAGCTCTGAGGAATAAGGGAGAGAACATGGGTTATATAGGGACAGGAGTCAAAGGTGAGTGGATACCTAATTGGGTAACTAAGATTAAACAAAGTAACTGTCTTATATTAACTCATATAATTTAGAATTTGGGATGGGACCTAGGTCCGCTTTCATTAATTTATCTTTAAATTTATGTATTATCGAACTCTCGTGTGCGTCTAAATATATATATATATATATATATATATATATATATATATATATATATATATATATATATATATATATATATATATATATTCCTCAGAGCTGTTTTGACCTCTGGCATGGTTTACATGCTGAGTAATCTTAACTTCTCTGTGTTTACTTTGTAGTTTCTACTGATGATGAGAACTTAGTTCTCGAAATACGTACATAGTTTTTAAATTTATTGTTAAAGTTAAGGGGTTTTTTTCTTTAGTTATAAACTTTACCTTAAGACTCCATTTTAGTTTTATCATTATTTTTCATTCAAAATTTCATGATTTTCCAATTTCATGTTGTCTATTTAGCTTGCCAAGTAAAGTCCACACTCCTGATGACAAAGAAACCACGTGAACTTTAAAAATCTTGAAATTTTGAATTAAAATGACATTTGTAAGTTATGTATATGATTACTAGCTGTCATTCTGACATAGGCCCCCATATCTGTTTGTGAAGATTTCTGTTCCTCTCTAAAAATACAAAATTTAATTAAAGATTGATAACAAAAGAAATATTTGAAAAAAATACCGTTCGAACGGCTTTCAGCGGAATTAATGGTCCCCCGTTGGTCAATTCCCGATCTAAATAGTTCACGACATTCATGGTTAGCTTATGAGATTGTTTTGTTAAAGCATTAGGCATTATTATGGATGTATTACAGTGTATTACTTATTAAAACGAACAAGTAATGTAGCACAAGTCACAAATACTTAACGCAGAGAAAACTGACAACCAACTGACAAAATAATGACGGGATCGATATTAGATTGATATAAAATTTAATGTAAACATGGTCATGCTGAACGTATAAAAATCAACTACGATTATTTAAAATAATTTTATATTCCGTAAAAGGAAGTAACACAAATAAAACAAAAATTATTGCCCGATTTACTATCTACAGATTGAATGAAGGAAACCGGGCAGCCGACCATCTTGCAAAAGATGGGACAAATATACCTTTTATAGGACCAGAACCTGCTTGCGGAATAACTGCGCAAACAGTTAAGCAAGAACTTAATACTTTGCTTTGGCAATGTCACAAACGGCATTGGACAGTCACATCAGGCTAAATACATTCCAAGCTCTTCCTGAATGAGCCATCCAAGAAAAGAACAGGCAACTTACTTGTAATGAGCAAGCAAGATGTCAGACTAATAACAGGATTGGTAACAGGACACTGTCAATTAAATAAACATTTGCATAGGTTGGGCCTCAAACAAGAACTAACATGCAGAGGATGTGGAGAAGAGGATGAAACCCCTGAACACTTAATATGTCACTGCGAAGCATTTATGGCAAGCAGACATAGTCTTTTAGGAGCAAAGAAATTGCACACTGAGACACTAAAGGACATTAGTCTAAAGAAAATCTTGGAGTTTACAAAACATACAGGGCTCCTAGAATAGAAGGAAACACGGAGGGTACAATAGACCAGAAAGGTCGCAGTACAGGGGCAAGAATGAACCACCTCCAGAAAATAATAAAAAAAAAATCTACGGGGTGAATTCTACCATTGGTAAGAAAGAAAATGCAGGTCTTACTTTCAGGCACGGCGCTGTAGGTTTAATTATGAAAAAGTAACTGCCTTGTCACTTGCCAGATACAATTTGAAAAAATTGTATAGAATATGTGAAACAAAAACCTTTTCGGTAACAAAAGCACCTCTAATTTCTCCTTGAATAAATCTACTCGTCATTTAATTAAACTCGAATAGAATCTTTCTCATCACATTAGTATAGAGTCGTGAAATGATGAAACAAACCAGAAACAGTTAATCCAGTAACAAGCTCCAGCTCCAGCTCTGAACATTTGAACGCCACTCATACAAAACAACGATCGCTCACAGCTCGCACATTGTTTACAAAGCGATTGTTTGTGTTAACGAATCGACAAAAACAGCTGACTGCTGCTGGGCATATATACATATTACATACGGGGTGTTGCAAAAACACACAAGCAATGTTGACTGAACTCTAACTCTATACAAACTTAATACTGCGAACTTTGTAGACTGTGAATAATAAGGGTTAATATTAATACAATCTAACCTCTAGAACTCTACACTCCATAACCCAAAACTCTCTGTAAGTCGAAGTTTACTTGTATTCCCGGCATATTTTATATATTTACAATGTATTTTGGCTTCTCTAACTCGAATTTCTGTAATTAGAAAATCTCCACAATTTGAAACCACTCATATAAGCCAGTAACATTGTAGTCTTTATAACATGAATTTTCAGGTACAAATTATCGCTACTATTGCTAAACAAGATGAGCTTCAAGTCAAATCGGACAAAAGTGACAACTATTGGGCTTCCAAATTATCAAGAGATGGCGCTGACGTCAAACGTCAAAATTCAAACGAATGGTACATTTTTCGCTGGCTTCCATAAGCGTACAATTGGTGTGAGACTAATTTTCGTAGTTTTTAATTTAATTTCGGATTTAGTATAGTGTTTTTTTGTTAATTTCGGTAGAACTGTGTTTGATCTTTCTTGTAGTAACAATTTAGTGATAGTTTTAATAATATTTTAGTTAATAGCGTTAATTTTAGTAAGTATTTGTAGGTTAAGAGTATTTTAGTCATATTTTAATTAACAGTATATTAGTTTTTTAATAAAAAAACATTTGATTTCCTTTATTTATATTGTATTTCATTGCCGTAGTTGTACATATATTAATTTCTATCTTCATAGCTTTACTTTTATTTCATTGTTTTTCTTTCATAATGAACAATTTTCTTTGCTTAGATTTAGATACTACATATCTGTAGATTTGGGAATTGTAGTGTATCATCTAGAAATATGGTGGAAGGCCAGCAAGTAATAAATAGTGGCCAATTATATTATGTGGTAAATATTTTCGGAGAAAATTCCATCGTAACTTTAACCTATAAATTGCATATCTCCTAATTTGTTCATTAATTTTTTAAAAATCAAAAACTTACCGGTTATTTTAGCAGTAATTCAGATCCTACTAAAAATAAAACAATAATAGCCGAAGATAAAAGCGTATTAAAATTCGTATACAAGTAAATACAATCCCTGAATAAAACAACCTTCTTTGTACATGTACACTTCACTCAGTTCAGAAATCTGCCACCAGTGGCGCATTGTAATATTGGAAGCCTAATAGATAAGCATTTGAAACAATTCAACTTTTCTTTACTATGAATGAAAATACAACAGATGAATTATTTAGTTTGTTCAATAAAACAAGTTAAGCATGCTAAAAAAAAACATCAATCATTAATAATTAATTCTTAAAAAAGTACTTTTTTGTTCAACAATCTATTTTTTTTTTATCAAGAATGTTTAAAAATGTTTTAGAATTATGTATTTTTTTAAATAAATTAAACTTGTTGCAATAAGTATGCTTTTTCTCTAATTCCAAATCTCTATAACTCGAAGTAATTTCGAGGTCCCTTAAGTTTCGAGTTATAGAGGTTTGACTGTATAATCTAAATTTGTTGAAGTTGAAGAAGTTTGCAGACGATAATCTTATCATTCAATACTAAGTAATTTGATAGAAGCAAATAATATCAAATTTGAATAAGTTCAAAATTTCCCTATTTTGTTCTAAACTTTTGATTAGCTTGTGCCAAAAGTAACGACTATCTCTGAATTACGCGAACTATTCGTTTTCGAATGTGTAACAAGGTGAGAATAATAATAAGTAAATAATCTTATATCAATATAAGCACTTCATGTATAATTACTGTCTTCGATCGATGTTTGTTATATTAGACAAAGAAATACAAACAACAATGACAGCATAAATAAAGTTAATTATTAATTTTGTTTTCCACAAGTACAGTGAACTCAATTTAATATTTATTGATTAACACTTTCTGGAAAATTTTGTTCTCAAAATGAATCACTCATTTGATTGAATATTTTAATTAGAAAAGTCTATGACGTATTCGTATATATTACAGAATATTCCTACTACTAACACAATTATTTTAATAAATATTATCATAAAAATAGATTTTTTTATCTATAGGAAATTTTCGCTTATCTGACCGAGTTAAACAAATATGTACATAATTTCGTTCTGCATTGACAATATTTATTTATGATATGAACTGTTATTTTTTCATGCATTTACGTACCCATATTGATTTTAAAAAGGGTGTCAAATTGAATGAAACAATTTCCAAAAGGACAGTAACAGAGAAAAGTAGTAAATATGTGAGTAATCATACTCTGAAATACAAAATTAATACGTCCACCTCATAAAGTAGTATCAATTATGCAAAATTCTCTTTCAACTGAAACATATCAATAATTCAGTACTACATGTATGAATAACATTCTTTGAATACTGTTATAGAGGAAATTTCTAAGAATGAAACGTATCATATTCTAGAAACTTATTTGAAAAAGAATATGCATAAATTCCTCGATTTGTGTCTATTTGTAAGAATATGGAAAACTGTATAACTTACCTATTTGGTACAATATTTCTATTTAAATATTATATAGTTTTTTTTTCTTGCTCCTAAAGGCCTTGCGCACTTTGGAGCATCTTAGGGCTGGTTTATTATGAATTTAATTTATAAATTTACATTTAGAAATTTTCATATAAAATTTACAATTTTCTCTGTGGTTTATGTTCGATTTTGAAATTCTGGATCTGACCAACCAGTAATCTATCACGTGACTTGTCACTGCTTGTCATTTGACGTTTCACCAGTGTGACTATGGTCACTAGATTTGAATTTATTTTTCGTGTTTAACGTTGTAGCACAGAATAAACATCTATACAGAAGCGACAGTCAGAGAGAGAAACGAAAATTAGAGAGAGAAAGAGTATGCCAACAAATTTAAAGGGCTAATCGGATAAAATCGGATTGTTTCGGCATATCTTCGTATCTTACGATTCTTTGTTCTTTTCATTATCTCGACGTGAACATTTTCCGTTAGAGGTCAATAATAAAAATATATTGAGAAACACAAATTGATTTCTAATAGAAACAAATATGTTAACAAACACGTCTTCTCACTTTTGACATATGTCATTTTGTGAACTGTTTGTGAATTTTAGAAGTGGTGTTAGTTTCTAATTAAATGGATAAAATGAAGAAAGTAGAATCGGGAGGACTTGTTTGTTCATATAAAGACTGTATAAATAGACTTATAAAATGGAGAAAGGGAAATGTAAGTTTTTTCGTTTCCGAAAGATCCAGAAATGTAAGTTATGTAAAACGACTACCATATCATGTGAAATGTATATTCATTTAATAAATATAGGTGTAAAATGTGGCTCAAGGCCTGTGGAAGAGAAGATTTGATGGAGAAGGATATTTCTGCATTGTAATAAATTTGTTTAAAAAATATAATTATGTGATTATTTTATCTGATTTCTTTTTAACTCGTTAATAAAATTAAAATTTTAGTACTTTTATGTTCTAATTTTTCTTTTACCATTTAAAACAATTTAAATTTCGCGCGTAAATTTGCCAACAAATTTAAAGTTCAAGGTCATAAACGTAAAATCGCAACAACAATGGTGCCGGCAAGGAGTGTCGCTTCTGTATAAATGTATTCTGTGGTTGTAGTCTTGTGGTTAGCATGTCAGTTTTTTTTCTTTTTTTTTTTCATTTTTCAGATTTTAGGTTACAGTTTTATTTTCATAGCCATACATTTGTTAGACGCTAATGAACAAGATGATTTTTTAATAATATCGGAAATGATTTTTACCAATGTTGATTTGTATAAAAAAGAAATAAAACAAACACAAATTTAAAAATAATACTAATATAATAAATTACTCCTTAACCTTAAAATTTAATTAATCAATTTTTTAATTAAAATTAAATTTTAAGGTTAATGGGTATTTTATTAGTGTCATTTATAATTTAACCTTAAACTCCTTTTACTATTATCACAAACTTAGATGGTCTGTTAGGCTGTAGTTAGGCCTATGAACACATTGATTTGTCATGGGGCAGTTACATAATTTGTTTTTGAAAGTGAAATAACAAGATCATGAACAATTCTTCAAATATACTCGCATACATTTAATTTCTTGCTATCCCTCGTTGTATATCAATATCAATTTGTTCCTGTGAATCCATCTTCTAAATGTCAACTCACAAACAGAAAAGACAGCTGACGGATGAAGCAATTTTATACCTTACCGCCATGTTTAATAGTTCTCTCTTGTAATTGGCCAAATTTGAACTTTACATTTGGAAATATAAAATATAGTTATATTATATGTCTAAATTTTAAATTTCTAAATTTGTAAATCGTTCATAAATCATCGTATGCGTAAATTAAATTCATCATAAATCAGCCTTTACACATTTCAAATTGTTCGAAATACTTAAAAACCAATAATACATCAGGAAAATGTTGATATATTTCTTCAAATACTGAATGTACAAATGGCGAACTGATAATTCAGTAAAAAATTACAATCATTCGTCGTCTGTTTCATCGTTAGGTAGACAACTTTGTAAATCACCCTCAAATTATGTAATATTGAATGCAGTTTCTACTTATAGATTTAGAAGTGACAGCTCTATTTTCGACATATGCTATAGACGACAAATATAGCTTTGAAGTGTATCCCACCCAATATCTTATACATTAATAGTGACATCCACTTCTACACCACCCACGTCGCCTGGAAGTGAATAGGAAGTATCTATATGTTTAAACTTTAGTTACTTTGACTGCACCAACCACCAACACACATCTTTTTTTATCTATTCTGGCTGGGGGCAAACACTTTTCCCCATGTTGACTCAAGCATCTTTATAAAGCCATCAACCTGTGGTGAGGCTTTTATTCCTTGGATGTTTACAGTGAATCGGAAGCAGCGACATGTGCATCGTGACGTCTAGCGTCGGTAGAGACGCTAGTGTCGAAGCGTCAGCTCGCTTTACTCTCAGAATGGTACTTGTTACGACGAAGAAGTTTTAACCCCAACAGGGAACGGAAAACTTTTTTGAAGTGTTTAATTTTGCGTATTTTTATTTCGGAACTGAAGTGGGGTTCTCCACTCTATTTTTTTATTATTATTTTAAATTAGTACCTCCCGCTATTTAAATTTATTAATTTAAATATATACCTACGTATTTACTAATGCTGCAAACTATATTAAATTCCTTTGCATATAACTATTGCTTTATTTACTATTTTGTGTTTAAAATATCAACATTATTAATTTGAAATGATTAGTTTTTTGGCAGTGACATTTATTTGTCAGTTACATATATTTGAAATATGGACTGTGTAACAAAGGAATCTTTAAATCATAGTTTCTTTCTGTATTAGAATAGGGTTGAAATACAAGGTTTCAGAATTTTTAGAATGATAGTACACACACATACACACATCATCGTGAAAATGTTAAAATAGGATTCTAGGGAGCATAAAACGTAGTTATTTACAAAAATCTCGATATGTGATTTTTAGCACGATTCCTATACCTCTTTTACCAAGGGTAGCGGGAGATAAAAAGTCATATATGTCTTTGGTTTCATTGCATTTGATTTTTAATTACAAATTGTACATTGTATTATATTTTGTTATGGTGGAGGACCCCATTGTTGATATAAAATTCTTAAATATAGATTCGTCATGGCACATTACTCACAGCTGGGTATGCCAACCGGCTTTTTACAGAAATAGTGGTAATGAAGATGACATTCGTACCGTGCTGGCGTCAGAGGTAACCTTCTCGGACACTCATTGTTGCACAAGTGCAAAGTGCACCACCTGGAGTCACTATTGTGCCATTTAAATTTTGGATCCCCAAACTCAAGATTAGAATCTTTGAATGTTGTAATGACCGTATTATAATAGTTAAGAAATCCCTAAACATTAACTAAAAACGCCTAAAAAAGACGTCCAGAACTGTTCTGACCTCTGGTATGGTTGACATACCGAGTAATCTAAGTGGCCTATTCAGAGAAACACAGTCATAAAGGTTGTTACGGATATAAAGATTGTTATCGTAAAGACATTTGTAACAATCTTTATGAATTTGCCAATTCAGAACCTACGTCGGTATTATTGACAATCTTTACAAAATAATACTTGTGAATGAACCAGATTATTTGACAATAGCTAACTTCATTATGCATATATGAACTTAACCTAACCTTATATGTCACCGCTTTATTCTTTTAATAATGCGTTGCTAATTATATTTAAAATGCAAACATTCTGCCAAAACAACTAAAGAAGAATATGACATTTGTGTCATATTTGAAAACTTCTAAATTATTTACAACGGGTATGTTAATTCCTACCACTGATCCCAACGTGACTGAAAAGTTAAGGAAAGATTTTTTTCTTAATTTGAATTGAAGAAAAAGCACACATTAGCATCAGAATAAATAACTAGGTTTTCACGAATACCTACCACAGAATATAATATTTTCAAAGAAATATGTATTGACGTCAAAAGTAACTTTTTGTCCACCACGGTTTTTATCGTTCTTATTATCATTATTTAAGTCGGAGCAGGATCCATGCGAATAATCAACTGCATCCTGCTAATATTTAGCAGAAAGGGCATAATTAATAATATATGATTGATGTAATAATCTGTCACATGTCAAATATTAGAAATAACGTGATAACAATCATAAATACATAGTTTTAGCAGTCGTTATGATGAAGACTGTCAAAACACCTAACAATTGTTGACGGTAACCACCTTCAGGACTGAGAATACCAATTTTGATTTTAACAATCTTTACAGTACATAACAACCATAAAGACCATAACGACTATGCAAATATTGAGTTCTGAATAGGCCCCTAAATCTGCTCTGTTTGTCAGATTTGTTTTTGGACCTCTAGCATGGTTGACATGTTGAGTAATCCAAAACTGATCTGTTCTTAGCCGTATGTTTACTAATGATGGCAACTTGGTTGCCGAAATACCTATCTAGGTTTAGCGTTTTTAGTTATAGACTCCAATAAAGTTTTATTAATGCTAACACTAGCGAGTTTCGAAGCGGTTGGAGGGCGCGGTTACAGGTGGGATTGCCGCTCCTGCTCCGCCGCTGTTTATTCGTCTTAACGTTTTATCGAAGATGAGAACAGTTCGAGACGGCGGTAAACTCGTGATAAAACAATTAAGAGTTTTGCGAAGACAGAGGAGCTGCAAATTAGCAGTGTCCCATAATATCAGCCGCCTCTCTGTTAAATCTGGGACTAAAAATTCCACCTTTGTCGCAGATCTACCACAGTTTGAGAACCCCCGTCCCGGCGTCTGTCTGGTCAACCGAGGTTAGCTGGCAACGAGGCGGAAGCGAAAAACCGATGACGAGACGAGTCTGTCTGCACTGCAGCTTCCGGGGATAGGTGCACAGCAAGTGTAACAAAGTGCACCGCACTTCACTCACAGACAGCCACGAGAAACAAGACCACCAGGATACACATTCACGTTGCCAACGGTTTAGATTTAATAATGACAAAGAGAATTGTACAAAAAAGGGAGGAGCACATTATATAATACAGGGTGTTTCACGGATACGGGACGCATCGATTATTTTCTTTATTATTGGGAATATAAGAAAATCATTCAAATAATAGTTAGTTACTTATCAAGGCAGGGAAGTTCGTCTTTTCATGATGAATATGGAAAGCCGAGGCAAATAATGTATAATGAGTAATAAAAAGAAACTTCAATGACGAGATAAGTATTAATTTTTTTCTGAAATCGTATGAGAATTCAAAATTACTGAATGGTACATAACCTATTTTCATTTAACAAGTAAATCACATTGAAAATTTAAAGAACTCTATTCAAAATTTTGCAAGAATTTAAAACAACTGTAAACTGGACATCATTTATTTTAATTTTATGATTGGATTTCATATTAAAACGTGTTTGTGAAAATAAATATGGCAACGTTGCATTTTACTTTTCTGCCTAGGCAAAGAAATTGAATTTCCCTGCCGATTTTGCGGCAGGGAAATAGTAGATTACATGACGATTTCAGAAAAAAGTTATAGTAGATCAGGACGGACATTCACTTATTGAATAAAAAAAAATCTGTTGTGGCCAGCACAAGACCTCTCGCCATTTCCATATTAGGCTATATAATTATTGTATTGCACTTTGCTATCGAACAGTCGTTTTATAACAAAATATTACAGAACTTTACCCAAATATTGTCTTTTATTGTATTTAACATGTCTTCGGCACACATAATTCTAATTATATCTAGTTTTCATTGTATGAGGAAGTTTCTAAATGTCACAGAGTCTTCCAATTCATTAACCAGATTGGCGGTGTTTCTGATGGATACATGCATATTACCTATTAATTTCAAATATTTAATTAATAAAACAATAAGAAAGATTAAATATACTTCCCAGAAAAAGCTATCAAAATGTCACTAAAACTGTTTATTTTTGACACTGAAATCTGTCATTTACAAATTATGTTATAAATATTTGAATTTGTCAACTGGTTTCCTTAGTGTAGTTTCGCCTACTCGACTTGTTATGTCCCGATATTCTATATATTATAGCGTCTTTATCTCTAAATTTATAGAAGATATAATAAAAAATTTAAATGTATCAGGTGTAGAATTTTGTTCTTCATAATTAGTAATATAAAAAAATTTGAAAAATTAATATTTGGAAGAATTTCTTTTAAAAACTACTACTTCCGCTTGTTCAATTGTTACCAAAACCTTTTCAGCTCTTCCCAGGAATGTCAGATTCAGGAATTCATAGTTAAACAGGTCTTATGTCTTATAGTTTTTGAGGAATCGTCCGTCCAACATCCAGCCATACACACACACACACATACACACATCCACACACACACACACACACACACAGACATCATTTTAAAAATGTTATAATCGGATTCTAGGGACCTTAAATCGTGCTTATTCAATAAAATCTGGATATGTGAATTTTAGCATGAATCCAATACCTCTCTTAGCGAGAGGTAAAAATAATTGAACCCGTAGTTCTCAAATTATAATATAGGTATTTTTTATTAAATAGAATGGTACACATTTTTTAGGCCCATTCAATAGAGTATTGTTTTCTGAATTCAACGAAGCAATCATTTTATATATGTATTTACAATAACAAAAAAAATTAAGAAAAATTGTAATGAAACTTAAATAAATTTTATTTTTATGGCTATCACCTTTAGGTAAGGAAGGTCAAAAAATTCGGTGGTGAGCTTTTAATGAATAAGCACGTTTTAGGGTCCCTATAATATGAATTTATAATTATGACGATGATGTCTATGTGCGTGTGTGTGTATATATTGTGTGCTTGTATTCGTGTGTGTGCCAGCGCGTGTGTGTGTGTGTGTTTGCGTGCGGTGTGTGTATGTTATGCTAATTTCAATTGTTCAATTTCAAAATTTTTTTTCGTATTCCTCATACCAACCAAATTTACACTTGATTAGATTTTGGTTACAAGTACCTTAATTTGAAGCTCTGAACAGTTTTTTAAATAAAACGCAGTTAAATATTTTCTTGACATTTTGTTATTAAATATTATTATATTTTATTTTGTATGCCATTTGATTGCACTCTGTTCTTCATATTCAATATATTTAGAGATAAGAAAATTATAAAGATATTAGTTTTCATAAATCTTGCAATAACAATTACAAAAATGCAAATTTTGCTGATTTTTTATTATCAAACTTCCAAGGCCCGGTATTTTCAAATGTTAATTTAACTGCCAGTTTTGAAATTTTTATACAAACGCCATAATAGCACGATATGATGACACATTGTACGTACTTTCATAATTTTTTGTTTTACGCCGTAAATGCTATTTTTACTGCAACAAAAATGGCTCAATTTATTAAGCTTTCATTGATTTATAGATGAACATAGTTCGAAAGCCATAAATATGATGCTATAAACATAGCAATCATGCTATAAAGTAAACTTTATAATTTTTCAAAACTAATTACATAAATAATATAAATTATAGCTGACCTTTAAAAAATACATTCCTCTCTTTGTTTAAATAAACGAAATTAATATAAAATCACGGCATATTACCCATTTCTGGGTGTGCCAATCTGCTTTCTCACAGTTATCGGTAAGGATGATGACACATATGTACAGTGCGGGCGTTTACCGGGCGTCACCTCACGGGCACTCATTGCTGGCATGGAAAGTGCACCAAAGGGGGCACTTTTGTGCCATTTAAAATTCTAAATATGTGGCGTCATTCAGGATCGAACCCGGTTTCCTAGGTTCGTGACCAGACACTCAGATACGAGGCAAAATATTTTTCCTTTTCATATATTGTGATGTGACCTGAACTCATTTTGAACGAAATTATATTTGTTTGGTGTATACATAAAAACAATCAAATTTTCCTTCCCAACTCAAATACTGTGACAAAAAATAAACCTCATTCTACATCGCCTTTGTCTGTCTATAACAACTTTGAAATCAAATCTTAACATATCACGAAACCACGAAAGAAAAAAAAAACAATAAAATTCTGCAATTCGAGCGTGGAAAAAATAGTCTAGACATATTTCGCGTTGAGTAGTTTTCCTTTAAAATCAATTAAAATTTTTTTAATGAAAATCCTCTTTTCCTTCAAGCGATATTAAAATGAGATTGCGAAGTATATTTCTATAGAAACGGTATCGAAAGGCCAGGAATGAACCAACATATATATTGGAAAAATACACAGAACGGTAATAAGTAAGATACAGAGCTAAGAAATTGATGGACAATAAGACGAATAAATATACGAAGAAAATGATTTCAGTCAAATTTACGTGTTTTAAATATGTATTTAAATCAGTCTTCTATTTATTTTCTATTGCCCTATATGAATAATTATTAGAGGATAGTTTTTTTTGAGTGTATAGATACACACCGATTTTTCACGCTTGACAGTTACGTCATAGTTTGATGTTCGTATATTAGATGTACGTATCGAAGACAGAATGTAGGAAACCGTAAGTAAGACAGAGATAAATATACGATACGTATATCTAATATACGAACATCAAACTATGACGTAACGGTCAAGTGTGAAAAATCGGTGTGTATTTGACAAAGTAATACACTTCATATGGACCACAATATCGCATATTTTTTTTTAATACTTCTCCATTATTTACGTAGTTTTTATTGCAAGTTTTTTATGTTTATATGTCCTGAATATTTTTGTATTAATAGGGCTGTTGCAAGAATTTTTATATGACTTCTAAATATTGAATTTTAAAAGATATTGTCCTTTAAAGAAACTCAAATTTGAAAATCATGAAATATCCATTAGATATTTTACAATTAAATATTGAAATTAGTGAAATATTTTCAAAAAAGTCACGTGATCTGAAACAGAATGTGACGTTAGAGTACATACAGTTTAACATGTGACAAACTTATGCCTACATTTATTTACATAAATAACGTGAACTGTTTTCCTATTGGCTATGATTGACGTACTGTATGTACTCCGAAGTTACAGAAGTGGGGGATGTTTTTTACTATTTCTGGAGCCAATCTTTCTATTTAAAAATATTGAATACTTTTTGAAAAAGATGGAACCGCCTCATTATCACGAACCTAGGCATTTAAAAACGCTTACATCTACTACTCTACAATTGTATAAAGTATAAACTTATCGTACAATTATAACGAAATTCTGTTAATATGTTATATTGACAGACGTACTATGCTATAAAGTTATGTTGTTCTCATTGTTCAATTAAATGTTATAACCAAAATCATACCTTCTTTATTGAATCATCGACGAATATGTTTAAAAGCTACCAAATTTACATTAATTCCTTATAAAATATTGCTAATAAAACATAGAATACTTCAACATAAACAAAGGGAAATTAAAATAGAAATATCTACATAAACATCAAAAAAATAAACAAGAAGAAAAATATACAATATTTTTGTCCATGGTATTTATATATATTAAGCACCTATGGTTTTATTCGCAGTACTTATTAATTTTTCTAAATTATAAATAGGTAGGTATGTTCGACTCACCGTGCAGGTCAGTAATGGGAGTGTCCTCTGCATTTAAGGACCGGTTTAAGTTGGATTTCCGTTTAGAGCTTTTGTCCTTTTCCTGCCGGGAAACACGGGCCCCACATGATGTTTCGAGGCTGGCGGAAATTGATAAAGGACTCCTCTGAAACAACAAAAGAAAAAAATGTGTCAATTAAATCAATTTACTACATGAGCAAGAAGCAGTATTTAATACATAGTGTAAAATAGAACTTAAAATCGCAATGTAATAAGGAAAATTTTTAATTACCTATCTACAAAATACTCTACTAAAGATAGAGTAACATTAAATTTGATGCGATATTTAGATATTTCAGTAGTATGCAATTATGTATTTTTATATATTTTATTCATATTCAAGAACGCTTACGTATATTGTCAGCTATTGTCATACATACATTCTGAAAAAATTATATAATTGATTTGATTTGCGAAAATTAAATTACAACCAGGTTAATCAATTTCTAATAGTATCATCGTGAGTCAAAATATGGAATTTTCGTATCTTGATTTACAATAAGACAGCTTTGTAAGTTTTTAAAATCTTCTAAAATTAGTTATACAGTAGTGCTGTGAGAATCCGGCAAAACTTGGATCCGAGTACTCAAAATATCCGGTTCCTCGGATATCCGTAAATTTAATTCGGATTTGGATCCGGATCCAGATTTGAGTCCGGATCCCTTTTGGATTCGGATCTGAATCCGGATTCGATGTTTTGTTTACGGATCCGGATCCGAATTTTAATTCTGGATCCAATTCTATTAACTATATCAAACAAAAATTTATTGTGGATTATTTCATAATCAGATTTATTTGGTTTTGAAACTCCATGATAATACTTATACATTCAAATATTATCATCGAGTTCAATACTGGGAATATTCGAATCCATATTCCATATCTAAAATCCGATACTCATACTTATATTTCGAACCGGATCCAAAATCCAATACTCAGATTTGGATCTAAAATCCGATTCTCAGATCAGGATCCAAAATCCGATACTCAGATCCGGATCCAAAATCCGATACTCAGATCCAGAGAGTTCAACAATCAATTATCCGGATATCCGGATATTTTTGGATCCGAAACCGAAACTATCCGGATCCGGATCCCACCACTATTATACAGTTTAAGTCTCCCAGTAATAACATTGAGAGCTTTGACAGTTTTTAAGTCACCTGAAGTTAATTGAAACGCTTTGACAGTTTTTAAGTCTCCCAGAAATTAGTTTGAAAGCATTCCGAAAGAAGATTGGTTGGGTTGAGGGCTTTTTAGAAGTGGCACATATTTAAAATAAAATTTGAAAAAAATGTGCCAGTGTAAAATGTCATGTTTTCTGTAATTCTCTACTTCATTTCACGTAAGAAAATAGCAGATGGCGCATGAGAGCCGACCGTTTTTACATGTATTACATAAATAATTTAAATTCGAGTACTCAAACTTTGTCATTAATAAATATATTTTTATCTCTAAAATATACGAGTTCTGAATATTAAAAATTACATCGAAACATCACTTAGGTAATTCTGTCGATTTTATTTGATAATAGACAGTTGACAATTGATATTTTTTTCCCTTTTGTGAACTAGGTTAGCATTCTGACCAATTAAAGGGCAGAATTTAGATTCCTATCTAAATCAACGCTATTTTCTTACGTGAAATAAACTATAGTCTGCCTCGTGACTTACTTATAAGAGTAGACATTCAGTAAATTATTACAAAGTTTGCATTATATTTGAAAATAAATGGGCTTGAAAATGTTAAATGTATTGTATTAAGCATTTTAAAGTTAATACGATGTATTTTTTTTCTGTTTACAATAAGGTCCATTTAAAGGATATGTATATATAAAAATGAAATTTTACAATCAAAAACCAAGCATCGCTTTTATTATTCTATTTCTGTCTGTAAAATAAAAAAAATCACATTATCATTTGCAGGTAAATATTATTTATGTTTTTTAAATCAGAACATTGAAATTAATCAATTAAATGCATACACCTACACAACGAATTTTATGCAAAGTTCCATGAATAGAAAATAACAAAATTATTAAAATTACCATATATTCCTATCCAATATCATTAATTTGCATATTCATAGCTCCGACACAACACAATAACCAAAATAAAGTTAACTAACCTCCAGGACAATGGCCAAAGACACTAAAATAAACATTTGCAGTAAATATCGCACAAGATTTCGTATTTCAGTGATTTTCACACGAATCATTTGACTGACAGATTGACAGTGACAGGCACTGCTACCAACATATACTCGAAAAGTTGTCGAAATCGCGAAGATACAAAATGATTTGTAACGCGATAAAAACACGGGAGAAATGAGATGTACACACTGCGAAAGCTATTCGCAAAAGACACAACACTGGAGATTTCTGACTAACGTGATATGAAGGAGATATAAACCAGCAGTTTCATGTTACTTGTCAATTTTGATTGAATGCTTCCAAAACTTTTAAATGTAAATACAGTAAGTTTTGTTTTGCGGATAAAATCAACAAACTATGGCTGTGTCCGATGTTGCATTTTTATCACTCTAATATCTAACTTTTAAATTTTTGCCCTAAATAATGTCATTATTTAGAATTTTAGGAATTCGATTTTGGGATATTGCAGGAGCACACTATACATAGAAGTTAAACTATACTATAATTTGTACAAAACGTCAAACTTACTGTCAAAGAACAGCTTCTTAGGCTGTGTCCGATATCTCATTTTGGCATTTAGTATTTAGGTCTTCTTCACATAAATACAACTCCGAATGGTACGCTAGTGATATCTATAGTGACTGTATATACATAGTGTGGCCAATAGGAGGATCGATTTTGATTGGTCGGCGCGAATTTGCCTAAATATAGCGGATATTATGCCGACAAAGTGACATATTCAGATTTGTTACGTGAATTGAAGGTAATTATATTATATTTATATTTTAGATAGTGCAAATAATTATTTTACACTTGTATTTGTATATTTATAACTCAAAGTAATATATACATATTTTTTAACATCACATCTTTTTTAGGTTAACTGTCAAAATTACTAAAAATGTCTAATATTAAGGTATATATTTTAGATGCTTGGTTGCGTGGCGGTTGGTTGTGAAAACAGTTCTTCAAAAGGATTTAAAATTAAAAAAAAATATTTTGTTTCCATTTAATATGCTCTTTCATTAATTATTTATCGAATTCTGTTTATTTCTCACATTATATGAATTCAAATTTCCCGCGCATTTTGCCTAAATATGGCGGCGATTGGCCACACTATGTATATACAGTCACTAAAGTGATATCCATTGGTTTGTATGGCAACGCTTTAGAAAAACAAAAATGAACTGTACAATTCGATTCAATTTGATGTTTGAGAGTAAATGTTAATATATTTCATAAAAGAGAAGGTAAGAAGCTATTCTTTGAGAGCAAATTTGACGTTTTGCACAAATTATAGCAACGAACATGATTTGTTTAATTAGTGCGCGTCAACTTCAAGGTATAGTGTGCTCCTGCAAAACCCTAAAATCTAATTCCTAAAATCCTAAATAATCACTAGATTTAGGGCATATAAATTTAGGATTTATATATTAGGGTGATAAAAGTGCAACATCGGACATAGCCATAGAGTATATAAATTTAAGATTTAGATATTAGGGTGACAAAAGTGCAACATCGAACACAGCCTTAGCTTCTATTTTATGAAATATAATATTAATATTTAAACTGAAGCGTCAAATTAAATTGAATTGTATAATTCATTTTGTTATTCTAAAGTGTTGCCATGCAAACCAATGGATGTCATTAGTGTGCCATTCGGAGTTGTATTTATGTGAAGAAGACCTAAATCCTAAAATCTAAATGTCAAAAAGCATCAACATGGATTTTACTATTTTTACGTGAATTAAAAATAAAAAATATTGAGCCAAACAGTTTTTATATCATATATAAGTAAAGGTGATACAAAAATGAAAGACTTATATGTCGTGCCAACTTTTAGTGCTGTTGACTCCAGAAGACCCTCGCTGCAGGTAATCCTTAAGAATATTAAAAATTCCTGGACCGTATTTATACAAATTCTGCTATTTTAAACCAAGAAAAAATTAATAGTATATTGTAATATAAATACAAGTGAGGAAAGGGCATCATTATAAAATGTACGAAATTTCTACAAGTTTTGCAATGGCCCCTTTCCACGTGTATTACATACTATTTTTTTCAACATTACATGTGAAAATTACATTTTTCATATGTATTGAAGTTCGTATACCTGTTATTTCAACGAATAAATGTGGAAACATTTAATAAAAAGCTTTCGTCACTTACTGAGGAATGTAATTACATTCCTCACTTGCGAGGGAAGTGGTTACTACTCGTATCACAACTAAATTAATTGAGGAAAATGTCATTTTCACAAGTGATATTGACAAAAAAATTGTGTACAACAATATACGTTAAAAAATATTTATTCATAAACTGGGACTAGAAATTTTTGTAAATTGATGTAATTAATAAATATTTTTATTGTCAATTAAAATATGAATGGTAAGAAGAAGAATACGAAAGAATTATTGCCGGAGAAATTTTTGTCATACTCACATACACATACAGACATAAAGAAATCATCGTACATACATACATACATACATAAAATCACGCGTATCCCACTTAGTGGGTTAGCAAAAACCCGAAAAAAAAATATATTAACAATAAGGGAAAGGGATAAAAAAAATCATCTTTCGCCACACATTCCTGTACAAACATACTTCGTTCACAACGACCACATAAAACTTCAGCTGTCTCTACATTCTCATAAAACATTCTTACTAACCATATATCTTCAGACCACAACATTTATAAAACAATCATCCTTCGCCACACATTCCTATCCATGCACACTTCTTTCGCCTCAGCCACATTCATAATCATATTCATGCATGCTCTTCTTCTCTTTCCACTCGGAAACTTACGCTCCTTCAAAACACTACCAATCACATCCATCCACTTACACACTGGACGGCCACGCAATCGAACACCCTCAACTATACCAACATATATCATCGTAAAACTATAGTCTATTTGAGAATGACTGGCAGTAATAAATCATTCTGTCAAAGACATTCCAGTGGCGCGCCAATAATTGTTTGCACAGGGATAGTCGAAATGACTAAATTCGGTAGAGAACTATAGTTTTAGGTCTAAGTTGTTTTTCAGGGTCAGGTAAAGTCATTTAAATAATTAAGATGAAACTACCTGAATATAATGATTTTTAATAATTTATGTATAAATATATAAGTATATGTAATGTAATATGTATATTTAATAGAAATATGACAGGTACCAATATCTTGACAACACACATGAAATAAGTATAAATTTTAGTATGTAACAAATAAAAATGTAAATATTGAATGTATGTATGTAAATATTAAATGTATGCAATATAATAATAATGACAGGGAAAGTTATATTTAAATATTAAAAACTTTTATTTTTAGTAAATGTATAAACAGATCACTCTACAAATCCTATCTACGTCTATGACACAGTCCGACGGGGATTATCGGACGGCATTTCTATTGTTCGACAAGTAAGTTTCGTTCCAGGTACAAAGCGTGCGGCTTATTTTGACCATCCTAGTGTAGTTACAACTGATTTTTCTGGTAGTTTTATTTGCCGCATTGCTGGCAAAAATCCAATACTACTCTTGCAAATAATGATTTATTACTGCCAGTCATTCTCAAATAGACTATAGTAACATCGTATTAAGGACTATAAAACGTGCTACTTCATTAAAAACTCACCACCGATTTTTTTGATCAAAGACAATACCTTCCTTACCTAAAAGTGAAGGATGGTAAAAATATATTCTTTTATAAGACCTCGTATAAGATATAAAATAAGTTTGGCTTAAATTGTTTGTACGTACAACTTTATATGATAAACCAATATATCAATCAATTTGAATTATTTGAATAAAGAAATACTTTTTATGGTTATTATTATACCAAAACACAAATATGATACTGATACAACTAGCGAATGAACAGTACTTACATATTACCAGCTAAACACAAAACTTTTCACATAACATCGAAATCAATTCCGACTCTAAAATCTCGTCCCCGCACTAAATCTGTGTCAAAGCCAACTGTCATCGCAATCGCTCTCCATTGGCAACTCTGCTGCATATTATCAACCGAGCACAATCGTTACCGGAAGAACTTCCGTGTGCTGTGGACCAAATAGATTCAACAAAATATCCACCAATAAGCATAAGGAATAACCAACTGGGCTACTCGAACGCAATGACCCCGCGAATTCACCAGGGTTTACAATGTAAACCAGGTTTAAAGGGTTTACAGAGGATTAGAGTTGAAAGTTCGGATGGTGACAGCAATGCTGATGGATTTTTGGTGGGTTTTGTGATTAATGTAGATTAAGTGCTGCCAATCAAAATAAATTTATTATTAAAGAATTGTAATTGAATATAAATAAATCAACTTGGATTTTTATCAATGTGACAATCTACTTTGAAAAATTTGTAGCTCCATCATGGGGATATGGACCACGCCTAGGAGGCAATTTTTTATTTATCTAGGAAAAATCATAGGTCACTAGGAATGGACAAAATTTCAAGTTTGAAATAATACTGAATTTTGGTTCACCACTTATGCCCGTATTCATAGTCGATGCTCAATCTCGTACTTGAGTATTGCTTCGCCAAACATTACTCCGGTCGTTCTCGACCTCAAGCACATCATATGTTTCATAGTCGAAACTTCGTTAATTCTCGGTTTTCTAGGGAGGATTTTAGAGAATTTGTAATAACTATGTTGGTATATTTGTAAATTTTAATAGTTACAAATTTTAAAAATTGTCGATTATCTTCATGATTCATTATTTAACTTAGATGTCATATGTGATGGAAATGACAGTTTGACAGTATTACAGTACTTGAGCATTACTCAAGGTTGCTTGGAACTCGCCTCAAGTAAACCTTCGATCGAAGTACGAGTGAAGAAACAAGTAGCGACTATGAAACGAAATCTGGTACTCAAGGCAGACTCAAGTATGAGTCGAGGCGAAGTACTGACTATGAATACGGGCATTAGGAATGCACTCGATCTTGAGCTTTGACCCGGCTCGATTTCGAGTCGATCATCGAGCCGGGACGCAGATATTTATTATCGGCCCGAGTCGAGCCAATCATTTGCAAAAGTTGAGGCGAATCGGACTTTTGATTTAGGGTCGGCCCTAAAAGCTCGATTTATCGGGCCGAAAAATATTACAGTTAAATCAAATGCACATTTTCCTTAATATTTTAATGAAAATGGATGGAGTTAAAAAGTATCAAAATGATTTAATAACAACAAACTTTACATTTTAATAAATAAAAATGTTATTTTACTTCAAGAATTCAATGTGATGTGATGTTATTATTAGTGTTGCTACTCGTATACTTAAACAAAAGTGATTTTTTATCACAATGATTTCTTGCCTTATTTTTGATCAGAAGCATCAATTATATACATTTTGTACAAACCCCATACCAAAAGTACTTTGGAAAAGATTCTATATATCCTGTAAAAATGTAACGCGAACATATACTATTTTCTATAAATTCCATACCGAATGTTTATTGGAAAAGATTCTATAAATCCAATCAAATTATAAGACGAACATACACTGTGTAAATTTCACTTGACAATGATCCCTTAATTAAAATTATTTGAATATATCAGCTTTTTGCATGATTACAGAAAAACTGGAAAAATTTAAAACTCAATCTTTTTATAATTCTTTAACTCTATAGGAACCTATTGATTATGAAGAAAATTGTATAATCAAACCTTATAGAAAATAAAATATTCTTTCATATTAATAAGCACATAAAATGTCAAAAAATGACATTTAACTGCGTTTTTTTTTCAAGAAAAACTCTTAGGAACTTCAAATAAGAGAACTTGCGGTTGACCAATTATAACCAAAATTTAATCAGCTATGGATGTAAAGAAGAGGAATACGAAAGAATTATAATTTTTAGAATTGTAAGTGTTGGAGTTATCAGAGAAATTTTGTCACACACACACACATGGGCGCGCGCGCACATCATGGTTAAACTAGTAAAATCGTATTCTAGGGATCCTAAAACGTGCTTATTCATTAAAAACTCACCACCAACACTAAAGGTACATGAAGGTAAGTAAGTGTTAAACACATATACAGGGTGTTATGTAAGTAAGTGATCAACGCTTAATCAATGGTAGAACTGACCCCAAAGATAGTAAATCTGGCAATAATTTTTGTTTAACATACTTTCTACAAGAACTAGAGGCCTTTAAAACTGACCAATCACGTCATAGTTCAAAACTTTATAAAAAAAGTAAAAATCAATGTGTTCTCTGGAAAAAATGAGATACCTGTCACAAATGACATAAAATCATTGACGTCTATTTGGATATAACTCTCTGTACCGTCTTACAACAGCACGACTATTTTGTAATGTCTCGCTATAAACCATATGCATGTCTGCATACTCTTGGTTGGTGAAGGTGGGTGAAGGTAAATGGTATTTTGAGAATATCAAAAAAACAGAATATAAATTGTACGTCTATGCAAAAAAACATTTAACGTCAGATTGACAAACAATATTTTTTCCAGAGAACACATTGATTTTTATTTTTCTATAAAGTTTTGAACTATGATGTGATTGGTCAGTTTTAAAGGCCTCTAGTTCTTGTAGAAACTATGTTAAACAAAAATTATTGCCAGATTTACTATCTTTGGGGTCAGTTCTACCATGGGTTAAGCGTTGATCACTTACTTACATAACACCCTGTATATCTCATCACCTCTCTGTATACACAAGTAATGTACATATTTAAAATTCTATATTGTCTGTCATACTATGTCCAATTATGCTGGGCACATTATCCCATATTCTTAGCTTCCCATAATTCAAGTTTTTAGATGTCTAGGTACCTAAGTACTTCATTAGTGGCAAAAAACAAGATGGGACAACTTTCATAATTAAGATGCTTATTTCATGTCAGAAGTTCCCTGCGTAAATGGGTCAGAAAACATCCGAGCATCTCACGGGACACCTGGATCCTGCACTACACATCAGACCCAAGAAAGAGAAGGCACATATGCATGACAAAGGATAGTAGAGAAGGATAGTGTTACATACATAATTATTAAAGTTATATAGTTATAAGGTAATGAAAAAAAGAATAAGATGCAATTTCAGGTGATTAGAAAGTTACATTTAGAGGATTTGAAAACTATGAGATAGGACATTAAAAATAGAGTAAATGTATCATCAAATTTTTTTTCTGTTTCTGGTGGTGCTTGTCAAAAATAATTGATGAATAAATTATTACTTTTTGAGAAAAATGAAAATTCTAGTAGACAAAAACTATTTATAAATCATATAAATAACTCTGCTGTTGCAATAGTTATTTTACCTCTCGCTAAGAGGTATTGGATTCATGCTGAAAATAGCATTTAGATTTTGGTGAATAAGCACGTTTTAAGGTCACTAGAATTCGATTTTAACATTTTTACAATAATGGCTCTGTGTCTGGATGTTGGAGGAACGGTTTCTCATATTCTATAAGACTAAAGATCAATATAATTTCGTATTCCGTAATCTGACATTAATGGGAAGAGCTGAAAAAGTTCTGGTAACAATTGTACAAACGGAAGCAGTAGTTTCTTAAAAAGATCTTCTAAATATTATTTTTTGGAAATTTATGTTATTACAAATATTAAAGAATAGAAAATCTCTATGCGATACATTGGACATTTTTATTATATCTTCTATAGAAGATAGAGAATTATAAATATATAAAAAAAATCCGTTGTAATGAATCTCACAGCCCAAATAACTCCATTGTTCATTGACTGAAAAATGCCAGTGTCAAAAATCCAGATACCTTACTGAAGGCTTTTTCTGGGAAGTATATTTAATATTTCTTATTTTATTATTAATTAAATATTTAAATTATAAATACATATATTAACAATATATGTAATTAGATAGAACGATGTTTTCTTTCCTTGTCATTGCTATGGTTAATTATTGATTGTTTATTCATTTTTATAGATTACTTATAAATATTTTACTATATTAAGCTAATTTCTTCAAAATCGTCGTAGATTTGAATACTGCGTTGGTTTATTTCTTTGCTTCGTTACAGTTGAAATAGAAAAACGAATAACTTCCGCGTTCAGCGAAATATTTAAATCGCTGTCACTGATAGTTTGATTTTGACAATTACGAAACGCACTTCTGTTTTACGTTTACCAAAACGCACTTGTTATGCATTGGCCTCCTTTCTAGAGTCTCTGGCCGTAACCAAGACAATAATAGTTACAAACAAACAAATCGCACAGTTGTAGGCAAAATTAGTAAATACCTAATAAGGATTTTTTGCATGGCAGATGACTATGACAAGTAGTTGTAACTGCAGCTCCACAAAATCAATTATTTCTTCCATCTAAATTTGCATAACACTTGTCATGTATCTAAACGGTTCGATAAACATCTACTCAAACATTATTAAATCTTTTCATAACAAATCGCTAATTATTATTTTGCATAAAAGCACATGACACATTACTCAGCATTTCCACGACCTTGACCAGTAACCAGCAATTCATAATTACTCTAGCGAAGTAAATGAATTCCGCGAATTCAGTAACGAGTCCTACACTACCGCCCTAATGCGTTCCTAACAAACGAAAATCAAATTAGAAATAAATGACATACGTGGGCATTGTACTCTACAAAAGACAAATTGTGGGATTACGTGTTTTAGACTGGGTTGTGTGACGCATATCGCTACTAGAAACGCAAATGAGCGAGTGTTATTGTTTGGTAATTGTTTTGAATGAAAATATGAATTATTATGCAGAAGATTTGCGTAATGCAAACATTATTTGTTCATTTCGGATTATGTATTCCCGTTATAGTTCAAAATAATCATTAATATAAACTGATTTATGTAAACAAACACATTATAATGCCCAATAGCATTTTATATATCGCTAAGCCTATTTCACATTATATTTTTCTAGTTAAAATATAGGTTCAAATTTGAAATTAGATTTTAGTGCGAAGAAAAGTATAATATAAATTACAATTTAACTTATCCAAGTTTCGTATTACAAACTATTACTGACTTTTTTCAAAATAGATTCGATACTATAGTCTATTTGAGAATGACTGGCAGTAATAAATCATTCTGTCAAAGACATTCCAGTGGCGCGCCAATAATTGTTTGCACAGGGATAGTCGAAATGACTAAATTCGGTAGAGAACTATAGTTTTAGCTCTAAGTTGTTTTTCAGGGTCAGGTAAAGTCATTTAAATAATTAAGATGAAACTATATACTATATTGGCTATCGCGGTATTACTGTCCTTCGTTTACCGCCCTATCACTGCGAGCTCAATCCAATTGAATTAGTTTGGGCTCAAGTTAAAGGTGAAGTAGCGCGAAACAACACCACTTTTAAATTGGACAATGTGAAAAAACTTTTTATGGATGCATTAAAACATGTGACTGCCGATAATTGGAAAAACTGTATTCAACATGTCATAAAGGAAGAAGACCAAATGTGCAAACTTGACCATCTGATAGACGAAACGATCGAGCCATTTATAATTTCAGTAGGACAAGATTCAGAATCAGATTCTGATTTTTAATAATTTATGTATAAATATATAAGTAGGTATATGTAATGTAATATGTACATTTAATAGAAATATGACAGGTACCAATATCTTGACAACACACATGAAATAAGTAAAAATTTTAGTATGTAACAAATAAAAATGTAAATATTGAATGTATGTATGTAAATATTAAATGTATGCAATATAATAATAATGACTGAGAAAGTTATATTTAAATATTAAAATCTTTTATTTTTAGTAAATGTATAAACAGATCACTCTACAAATCCTATCTACGTCTATGACACAGTCCGACGGGGATTATCGGACGGCATTTCTATTGTTCGACAAGTAAGTTTCGTTCCAGGTACAAAGCGTGCGGCTTATTTTGACCATCCTAGTGTAGTTACAACTGATTTTTCTGGTAGTTTTATTTGCCGCATTGCTGGCAAAAATCCAATACTACTCTTGCAAATAATGATTTATTACTGCCAGTCATTCTCAAATAGACTATAGTTTTTATTCAAGTTTCATACTATAGTGCATAACTGGAAAAATACGCTATTTAATGCCCGCTACCACTTAAATGTTCGCCTTAGTTAAGCGCACCTTAGTTGGTAGGTTGCCGTTAAGCTTAAATGGTTTTTACGAATAGAATATGGTCATAGCTTAGTTAAGGGCAGTTTAGAAGATGTATAAGAAGAAATACTAGTAACTTTTGATTTTTTTTTATATTATTCTAGTATAGTTTGTACAGAAGTCTATCGTTATGACCCTCTCAGCAAGACTACTGTTAGAGATTTAAGCTTCAATTATGGCGGAGAAAGGAGAGGTACGTATTAAATGTTATGCATTATTTTTTTTTTTTACTTTAGTTTGTAATAATGAAAAAGATTTTTTTAGAAACTTCTTTAGTGATAATGACACAAATAATACATAAAAAATCTCTTGTAGCCAGCACAAGACCTTCCGTTAATTTGATGTATTTTGTACAAATCCCATACCAAAAGTTCATTGGAAAAGATTCTATATATCCAGTAAAATTGTAACACGAACATAATACAATTTTTTACATGAATATACATTATGTACACTCATATATAAATACTCTGAAAATGCGCACACTTACGTAACATTTAAAATCAAATAATATTACTACTAAGTTTATATCTCTACCCATTTTTGAATTATTGCCCCAAAAGTCGATATACCCACATTTAGATAAAAACTTCAAAATTTTTAAATCTAATTTATGCTTAAGCTTATGTATCTAGATACTTCTTAGTGCGCTGATTCCAAATTTTGAAACCGCAGGTCGATATCTCTTTTCGTTCTCGAGATATTTAGATTCAAAGTTTTGCTCAAAACTGCCCATTTTTGGGTAATAACCCAAAAATGGGTCGATATATGAATTTGGCGACATCCATTCGATTCTACGGACAAAAATACATATGTATAGCAATTTTCATAATTTTTGTCCAAGCGGTTCATTTTTTATGAATAAAAGCTTGAAAATGGCCAAAATCTGAAAAAATCGTAAGGGGTACACCTTAGATTTTTGCGATTTTTGGGCATTTTCAGTTATTTTGCTTTAGAGATTGTATGCGGTGTTCAAAAATTCTGAAAATTGGTATACGTATGTAATTTTGCCAGTAGAATCGAATGGTGTTGTCGCCAAATTCATATCTCGACCCATTTTTGGGATATTACCCAAAAATGGGCAGTTTTTAGCAAAACTTTGAATCTAAATATCTCGAGAACGAAAAGAGATATCGACCTGCGGTTTCAAAATTTGGAATCAGCGCATTGAGAAGTATCTAGACACATATAAATTAGATTTTTGAAAATTTTGAAGTTTTTATCTAACTCTCGGGTACCTATATTAACTTTTGGAGCAATAATTCAAAAATGGGTAGAGATATAAACTTGGTAGCAATATTATTTGATTGTAAAGAGAATGTTACGTAACAACTCTGTGAATTTTTAGAAATAAAAGTATTGAAATAAAAATGGGTAAATGCTATAAAAAAAAGTTCCTTGGAAAAGATTCTATATTCTGTTCTTTAAAAATTATCTACATTCTGCGTTATTGTTCGCTGGTCGTTATTGGGTGTTTGACTTGCCTCGCCTGAGCCTGGTGCAAAAGAATAACAATGCGATTTGCGATTCTGGTTCACCTCGGCGCTTGCCATATCACCTGGAACATCTGCTCCGCTCACGTAAACGTTGGTAATCTCAGCACATGTGAACTGTCTGCAGACAGACTCTGTTCAACTGAATTTGCAACACCCAACGAACGATGGGAAATAAATTCACACAGGTGATAATGTTACATTACAGGGATTTATTTATTTATTTATTTATTAATCGGGCCACACAACAGGACAAAATCCCAATAACAGTGTAGCACTAAATAATTTAACAAAATTGGTTACATTGTTGCCATAAATAATATCTATAAATTTACATTAGAGTGAATTAGAAAAAAATAAAAACATTGCAAAATTTTAAATACAGTGAATATGTATAAATGATTTGAATGATCGAAGAGTACAACTAAAAATATCAGGAAAATTAGGAACTAATGAACATTTATTATACGTGGATATCATTCTAAGAATGGGAGCATTAATAGCAGAATTAGTTCTACAACTTGATAATGCAAACAAGTATTGAGATCTGGTGGAATATGAAGGTATTCTGAGCACTATTTTGTTAAGTAGTACGGGACAGTCAATAATATGATTTAATAGCTTAAATAAAAATGATAAATCTAATATCATTCTGCGTTTTTGCAAAGGTACTAATGAAATATGACGTCCTGGAAGTTTCTTGTTAATGATATAAATAAATTTGCGCTGAATACCTTCAATTCGATTAACATAAGTGTTGTAAAACGGAGACCAACAAATTGCAGAAAATTCAAGGTGAGAACGGACTAAAGCACAATATAAAGAAATGAAAGTACGTACATTTTTAAATCTATCTCCAATTCTCAAAATGAATCCTAACATTTTATACGCTTTTTTTACCATATAATCAATATGGATGGAAATATGTTCTATAAAGAAATAGGTACATTGTAAACACGGCTTTAATATGGGGTAAAAAATATTGTGGATATATAGTACTGACTAAATTGAAAGCTTAATCAACATGGGTCCGATCTTCAATAGTTTCAGAGATATAAAAATTAGTTTTAACGAGGTTTGAAACTAAGACTAAATATACCGTATGTCCACGGATCGAGTTCCAAAGAGGAAAAACTTTTTTATTTACAAAAAAATGTATTCTTGATAAAAGTTTTTGGATGTCTCGAAACGGCCAATTCAGTTTTAACATAAATTTTCTTTTAGTTTCAGATAAAAATCGAAAAATTGGTCGTTTTAGTTGAAAATTATTTTAAGTCCAAAAAAATAAGTTTGCGCTGTCATGGTAATTGCCGTTATTTATTTATTTATTTATTTTCATTAACTATCAGTTATAAAAATCACCTCTATTTGATATGTAAATATCGAGAAACCTTTGTTTAAATTCTTTGACAACTCGACTGATCGCTTTATTACCTTTGCCCTAGCATTGAATTAGGTAAATTCGTTCGTCTTTTGACAACATTTTCAACGATTATGGTTGATTTTTATAACTGACAGTTAATGAAAATAAATAAATAACGGCATTTACCATGGCAACGCAAACTTATTTTCAACTGAAACGACCAATTTTTCGATTTTTATCTGAAACTAAAAGAAAATTTGAAAATGTTAAAACTGAATTGGCCGTTTCGGGACATCCAAAAACTTTTATCAAGAATACATTTTTTTTTATAAAATAAAAAAGTTTTTCCTCTTTGGAACTCGATCCGTGGACATACTGTATACAAATATATTCAAATTTTTAGAAAAAATATTGTTTTAGGAAAATATAGCAAATAATAAATATAATTTCTGGTGGGAAATACGGTTGTTTCTTGGTTGGAAATAGTGATGTAAAGGAAAGAGTTTCGGTATTTCAGCTTCTATGGTCTCGACAGTTTCGACCCCACATGGGGGTTTCTTCAGGAGCTATACAGTTAATTTTTTTTTACAGGTACATAATGACTGAAATCCAGAAACTCTTTTCTTTACATAATTTCTGGTATTGTGATATTTCTTCCAATGTCAAATGTAAGGTAAAATATTCTATGTAATAGTAAAATCAATTTATTCTTAAAAAACAAATTTTCACGCCTGATTTTTTTGCAATTATTTTTACAGTTGTAAATATTAATAGCCTCGGTAATAGCATACGTTTTATTATTTTTAAGTGTATCCAATGAATTTGACTGTACACTTGAAAGAAATAAAAGCTTGTTTATGAAAGATTTAATCGCTTTTTTACTTGTTTTCAGAACTATAAATACTTTCACCTTAAACGCTTAATTAAAACCGTAATAAAAACAAAAAATACTTTCTTCTTTGCATAATTAAATATTTATATGCAAGCCTGCTTCAAAATTTATATTGTTATCCAAATATTAACGTAATTCTAAATAGAAAACGGCTTCATTAGTATTTAAACATATCAAGAATGAAATAAAAATGTTAATTCTGCCATAATTTTTGACGGAAATGTCATTAAAATTCATACATTATTCATAGATAGGTATTAGAAATTAATGATAATATCAAAAATCACTTTAATAATATCAAGTTTCTAACATTTAAACCAGTACATTAATTATTTATAAAATATAAGACATTTTATTTCAATGGGGTATCCCACTCTTTTTATTATTTTAAATAAAACTTCATTCAGTTTTGAAGCAATTCATAGTATTCAAAAATCTTATTTGTTCCTAGTTTAACAGTATTTTATTTTCGAGAAATCAGTGTAACGTCACATTCCCCCTATACTTGTCTTTCTCACAATTTCCCCTTTTAGCAAATGTGAAATATCTCGTAAAGTAATTATTTAAAAATAATGTTTTCATTGTTTTAACTATTATTTATTGAGCCATACTTTAAGTTAAATTGAATTTTTTCTTATTATTTTGTTATGGTGGAATACCCCATTGTGATCAATTTTTAATATTTTGGTTAAAAAGAGATAAAATTAATAAAACAATAGCGAAATAAAATGGATTTCCGCATGCTAATGATATACATCCGTTAAACGCAACAAAAACGTGTTGAAGTTTTAGATTTTGTTGCTATACTTTATTTCGCGTAAGAATAGCGTTGGTTTAGTTAGGGATGTAAATTCTACCTTTTGATTGGTCAGAATATAAACCTAGATCACAAAACCGAAACAAATATCACTTGTCAGTTGCCAAATAAAATCTACAGAATTAAGTGATGTTTAACCATATTTTGTTGCAAATTTTGATTTTGACATTTTTACAGATAAATATATTTATTATTGACAAAGCTTGGTTTCACAAATTTAAATAATTTATTTAATGCATGTAAAAACGGTCGGCTCTTAAGAGCAATCTACTATTTTCTTACGTAAAATGAAGTATAGCCTTACAAATTTCACTCCACTCGTGTTGTTTGTTGGGTAGGACTTACTACCATGTACTAGTTCATATTTTCGCCGCTAGACGTCATATTGCTCTATTTCACTAGCGAATTGACAGCAATGATCAATTTCGCATATGACAGTTCGTTTCGCTTCAATTTCGTTAATTTAATTAATAGTTAAAATTTAACCGGAGATTGTAAAACTGGCCCTTAGTTACCAGCTACTTTTGTATAAGTAAACAAATGCCGAATATTCTGAAACCGGTGGATAAAATTTATTCCTTCAATTTTTGACAGCAATATTAACGACAAAATATCAATGAAATTGATTAGAATTTGTTAGTTTGGATAATTTTACATCCATAGTAGACTGAGGGTTACTTTAATAAACTTGCAATACTTTACGATCACGCAAATAATGTAAAAACAAAAATAAAATTCACTTGCCATTTTCTTTATTTTGTTTTTATTCCACAAAAGATGATTCACCACAGTTAGTCACTCTTTGAATATTCTCCTACCATATTAATCACTTTGAGTCACAAGAAACTAAAACTAAATCAACTCGCGAACCGTTAGTATCGAACACATCTGCACGACTGTGCCACTCTGCTGGTAGACTGCGTGGAGACAGATTTCCACTCACCAGGTAGCATTTAACCTCGAATTTAACCAAACTTATCAACATCAACGGTCGGCGACACACTAACAACACAACAGTGGGAAATTGGCATGGTCGGCCTACAGGGAAAAGAGGTGGAAAAGTGGAAGGGCTGTTGGTAATTAACGGTGATTTAAGGGGTGAATTTATGTTAATTAGAACATGATTTTTCAAAAAAGGTATATTATAGAATTGTTTCGGATTGTTGTGCTATACATGTAAAATAAACTTCATACTATACAGCAAGGAAACAAATGGAACACACAATGGGGTAATTTCACATTTTCTGATTTTTCCTTGTACGAAGTAAAGGAAGTATTGTAATCGTGAAAAATTTCGGTTTCCGGATTTCAACGAAAATATCCATTTTGACCATCCCTGAATCCATTTTGACTAATTTCGTCGTGACGAATGTACGTACGTACGTACGTATCTAGCATAACTGAAAAACGGGAAGCCGTAGAAAATTAAAATTTTGTATTTTGGACTAACATCTAGTTGTGCATCTCCCTTTTTGGTCATTACAAACCTTTCGGAAGTGGTACTTTACTTGAAGCCTATAATAGATTTTAATGAAAAACTATATTAAAATATAATCCAAAACTTTTCAAAATTGGTATATAACACTTCTATATCAATGGGAATAACATAATAGATTTTAGTTAAAATGGTCTACCCGGAAGTGGTACTTTACTTGAAGCCTATAATAGATTTTAATGAAAAACTATATTAAAAATAATCTAAAACTTTTAAAATTTGGTATATAATACTTTTATATCAATGGAAATAACATAATAGATTTTGGTTAAAATGGTCTATTTACATACCTTATACTGCACTAGTACTTTTATGCCCATTTGCACCAACAAGGCTTAAATTATAAGCTAGCCAAACAACAAACAAAAAAATTCAAATCGAAATTTTGACTGCAATATATTATAATTCATTTGATATTTCATTTCGATACAATATTGTCCATTTAAGCCGAGTTTAATATTTAAGTTACGTTGGTGCAACCGGCCATTAAAGAAATAGAAAGTAATAATAATATTCTCTCTTGTATATTTTGATGTCAGCTGTTACAGTTTTAGGTTAGATTACTATTTCATGTTGTGGAGCGTAAATGTGTATGTATGTGTGTGAGAGAGAATTTGCTTTGTGTGTGTATGAAACTGTGTCGTCACAAATTTAGTCCGTGTTTAAAAGCGCGAAAGTTTATTAGCAAATTTATGGATGACAAGTCGCATATTTCAAATTATTTTCTATTACTATATTTATTAAATGAGATGGATTTCAGGATTTTATAAAAAAATCGACAATTTATTTTTTTGAAATGACCCCATTGTATAATTACAAATGTTACAGCTGACAGCAAAATATACAAGAGAGAAGATTATTATTACTTTCTATTTAAAAGTATTAGTGCAGTATAAGGTATATAAATAAACCATTTATTTAAATATATACCAAACCAAACACTCATAGTTCCAAATTAAACCGATAGAGCTCACAACTTTTAAAAAATCATATCTCCTGTTATAAAGACTTGCTAGGTATAAAACATATACCTACATATTTAATTTGACCTTTTTCTTCAAGAATCAAATAAATTAGAAAATGTGAAATGACCCCATTGAAATTCTAACTTCAGTTTATTCATTTTGACATATTTAATTGATATATGTCACAATAGACACTTACAAAATTGCAATTTGCACTAGCGCCTCTAACGGCAAAGCATAGAAATCAAGGTTGCTATGGTTAGCCCGTCCAAACAAAGACCTGTCATCAGCCGTAGACTCTATACTCTAGCCATCGTTTTAGGTGAATAATCGAATGATCTTCAATATTATCAAACAAAAACGTTGCCCCAGACACATCTTTTGGTTTTAAACTCATTTTTATTAAACACAACGTACAAATCACAATAAAGAATTAGGTTTAACACTGAATAACAGTATGCGAACACAATGACAGATAGGAACATGGAACGGGACGTAAGACAACGAGGGGAGGTTTGTTTGGATGCATGATCTTCTATCTCTCTCTTGCAGTGACGTCAATTTTGTAAGTGTCTATTAGCGTTAACTCACCGAACGTTAGTTAACATTTTAACGAAACGATCACGATAATAAACGTTATGAACAAAGGCTGTAAGAACTTCTTGACTGGAAAGATGATGAAAGGAAGAAAATTACTGGATTTAAATAAAATAAATAAATAAATATATCATCACGGCATACTACCCATTTCTGGGTGTGCCAGTATCTACAACACATGTAGACATCGGTAAAGATGACGATATATTTTACCGTATGTGCGCTTACCAGGCGTCACCTCACGGGCACTCATAGCTGGTGTGGAGAGTGAACCACAGGGGTCACTTTTGTGCCATTTAAAATTGAAAATATTTGGCGCCATTACTGGATTTCAGTCAAATAATTGCTATATTTTCCGCCTCAACCAGTTTCGACACCTCATGTGTCTTCCTCATTATTGTAGCTCCTGAAGAAGACACATGAGGTGTCGAAACCGGTAGAGGCGGAAAATATAGTAATTATTTGACTGAAATCCAGTAAATTTCTTCCTTTCGTTATGAATAAAGTATTTTACGAATCGTTTTCCCGGTAACATAATTACAATATGTTAATATTGGCTGTTTTTGCATTAAGCCACATATAATTTTCTAGTCTACATTCAAATATAGCAGTATGAAAATATAAGTTTCGGAACCGACAAAACGTTAATTATAAAAAAAAATTGCATTTTTCAAGAACAATGCGTAATAATTATCTCCCTCTGTAATTTACAGTTGAAAGGCATTTATCTATAATTACATTGTAAGGCGTAACTACAGGTTTTCGTATGAGTCATAAATGCATGTGAGTTATTGGAAGTGTGAAGGCATGTTTTACTGCAGCTATATAATTTTGCACACCAAACAAATCAAATATAAATAGCAATGAAGAAAATTCACAGCATGTGTTTTATTGCGGCATAAATTAACAAATATTTCTTTCATTTACAATTCGAAGAAAATCATTAAATAAATTTCTGATTATGAAGTTTATTACATACACCTTGACAACTTACTTATTGATCTATCAAATTGTTTTAAAAAAAATAATATTTTTTATTACTTTAAAGAAAATATTGAAACTACAATAGGCGTTTTTGTAAAGTCAGTCGGAGCTATCCGACAGATCTGTTCGATGACGTCACAGATATATCAGATCCATGCGATTATCGAAGCTTTTACGAAAGCCTCAGATCTGTATATGATTTTGGCGTTTAAATCTGAGGTTATAGAAGAATTTTTAACTTGTTAAAATGCATAAGAAAATAGCGCTTGTTTCCAGGGATGGTAACCATAAAAAATATTGGTTTGGGTTACGGTTTCGGTCATCGTGAAAGTAAAAATTCGGTTTTGATTTAGGTTTCGGTTTTTATACATTAATCGGTTTTGGTACACCGGTTTTACTAAAACCGTTTCAAAAGTAATTTACGAGAATAATATTATTAATTTTGATTGAACAATTAATTATTATAATGATGCAAAAGGTGTCCACAAACATGTGTACAAAGTTTATAACAATCAGTTTTAATGGGAAGCAAATATTCAAAATATTCTAATTTCCCATGTTAAATGCCTATGTAAATGTAACATGTAACGGATTTCGAGCGCCACCCGATTGAGATACTACGTTGAAAATTGAAATACGTTTCGACAAAAGAAAAAAAAAAAAATTAGGACATAAATTTATGTTTATACTTTTTTATATATAAGTATTTTAATAATAAAAATTCACAATATTTAGCACCTAACAAGAGACCTGTATATAATGCGATTAACCGATAAATAAAAAAGGGTTTTGCTTTCGGTTGCGGTTTTGTATCTGTTTCGAATTTCGGTACAGATTTCGGTTTCGCTTCTCATTTTTTTTCGGTATTTTTCGGTTAATGGTTTCGGTTCCGGTTTCTGTTACCATCCCTGCTTGTTTCTGTAGTTCACAGAAAAAAAAAACCATCTAAATTGTAGATAAATTAACTAAATAAATTCCTTATATTACAGCCTGCTAATATGTTTCTTTAAAATATCTAAGATGATTTAGTTAAATTTTCTAAATTTGTAATAACAAATTACAGTAAAATTAAATACAAAATTAGATGAATACTATTTAAATTTACTATTTAATTTACCTACTTCATTAAATAAATGAACGAAAATTGTAGGACAAAAATAATGAAGCCAAAATATAGTAAAATTTAATAATAATTTTTTTTACAAAATATTTATTATCTACTTCGGATTACTTAAAATGCTAAAGTAAGATTTGTAAATTATACTAAATTATTGGACATATTGCCTTATAAAATAATATCAAAAAATAGTTAGACAATATTTCAATTCTTTTTTTTTCTGTGTTGTACATAATTTTATATACAAAGACTAAAGTAAGACTGAAAGGCCACTTGAATCATTTGTTTAGATGATTTCGATCAGAAATTGTTGTTCATGTGGTCATTTATTTGTGCGAAATAACTCATAAAGACTTCACATATTGCGAACTGCCATATTTTGTTCAGAACTTGCTATAGTGCTGCAATGTTAAAAATCAGAAACATTGAAATAAATGCATTTTCTGAAACACAAATGTTTATAATTTTAAATTTGCGCGCGCAATCTGTACTAACCCTGCATATGGATTAGGTTTGAATTTTTTTTATCGGATCGCTCGGTCTGACTTACGAACGCATTAGATTAACGCGATTGACTTTACGAACGTTTCAGATTGCATAGGATCAATCCGATCGATTTTACGAAAACGCCTAATATGGTCAGAAAAATTGACTCTAACGGGTCTAGCAATAAAAAAATAAATATCGTAAGAACGACAAAGCGGCATATCGCTCACTGTTTGCTATGTGATATGGGATGCTAATAAGCCATTATTTGCGTCGCTTTGTTCATGTATTGGAATGGTTCCTCTACCTGTTTACCTGCTCTATACAGTAAAATAATCTTTCTGTTCCTTTAACATAAATCTACTTTTGTTTGAAATAATATCTAAACGAATTGAACAATGCATTTCCAAAAATCAATAACAATATCATAAGCATAACTGTTCACTATTATTGTATTATACCTACTGTCTTCTTCCTTTTATAACTCACCGGAATTTTAATGACTCATCTAGTCAGCACTTTGTACGGGGTAAATTCCATATCGACCAGGTAGCAAGAAGCTTGCAGAAACTTTTCCAGGAAAATCTGATCAGCGATCTCTATTTCAGGAATCGAAATCGTTTGTTCGTCCGGGAAATGAACAAATGATGACAGTTTTCCAAGAATATAATTTCGTTAGTTTGTGAATTGTCGGGAAATGAAAAAATGCTTTTTAGTTGTCACAGCGAACTGGAAAATTACTGGGAAGTGCTAATTGGAAAAATACGAGGAAATGAACAATGCAGTTATTAATGATAAAAAAGTGTTACCAGTCACAGTCACACTTTTGTCAAAATTGAGAAAATGTTTTTTATCATACATCGGGAACTTATACAGGATGCGCTACGGGAAACGGACGTTTTTGAAATAAAATATTTATTGACAAAAATGTGTATGTGTACAAATATGTCATCATCATTACCGATATCTGCGATAAAGCAGATTGTGGCACACTCAGAAATGGGTAATATGCCGTGATGATATATATAGTGTGTTAATTAAAAAACTGGCCATAAGCATTTAACATGGGAAAACAGTTTTTCTTTGCGCAAAAATCCCCAATTAATTTTAGACAAAATGTTTCAAACAAGTGTTACAGATAATTATATTCTACGCCTAAATTAATAAACAGTGCTAATTTTGCAGGTTTGGTAACTTGTAAAATCTAATTTGAAATTGTATAAAATATTGCTCATTTCTAGCGATACCCATGGATTTGAAACAAAATTACAGAGAAATGCGTATCGTTTGAACTGTCAGAAATTCAGTTTTCAATTAAAAGTTGCAGATAATTCAATTCTGCACCTAAATCACTACACAGGTATTATTTTTAAAATGTAACACTGAAATAACTTTTATTATTATTATTTTTTCACATTCTATCTATAAAATTAAATTTCTCACAGTTCAAACGATATGAATTTCTTTCTATACATTTTTTGTTTCAATTTCATGGGTATCGCTACAAGTGAGCAATATTTATACAATTTCAAATTAGATTTTACAAGTTACTAAACGTGAAAAATTAAATATGTTTAGTAGTTTAGGTGTTGAATATTAATATCTACAACATTTACTTGAAACATTTTGTCTAAAATTAATTGGGGATTTTTACGCAAAGAAAAACTGTTTTCCCATGTTAAACGCCTATGGCCAGGTTCTTAATTAACACACTGTATATATATTTAAATATTATTTTTTGGAAATTTATGTTATTACAAATATTAAAAATATAAAATTCTCTATCTGATACATTGAACATTTCTATTATATTTATCTTCTGTAGATATAGAGATAGAGAATTATAAATCAGTTGAAAAATTAAAATGTTTGTAATATACACTTACACAATTGCAATTTGCAAGAGCGCATCTAGCGGGAAAGCATAGAACTAAAGATTGCTATGGTTACCACGTCCAAACAAAGACCTGTCATCAGCCATAGAATTTTATACTCCAGCCATCGTTTTTGTTGAATAATCGAGTGATCTTCAATATTATCAAACAAAAAAAGTTGTCCCACGCACATCTTATGGTTTTAAACTCATTTTTAACACAACGAACAAAACACAAAGAATTAGGTTAACACTGAATAACAGATACAAACATGACAGATAGAGCTATGGAGCGGGACGTAAGACAACGAGGGGAGGTTTGTTTGGATGCATGATCTTCTATCCCTATCTCTTGCATATGACGTCAATTCCAAATACATCACTGAAGGCTTTTTTGAGAAGTACATTTAATATTTCATATTTTATTATTAATTATATACTTAAAATTATAGATACATAAACTACATATACGCATCAGAAATACCACCAATCTCGTCAATGAATTTGAAGAATCTCGAATATGTTGAAGAGTAGGAGGAAACTTATTTACAGAATGAATTAAAAAATATAAAATAATTTTTGTGTGAGTACCAGAAATGTGAAATACAATATTATCTACTTATATAGCCTAATATGGAAACGGCGAGAAGTCTTGTGCTGGCCATAACAGTTTTTTTTTTTTTAGTAGTGTATACCAAGATTCATTAACCGAAGTTCGAGTGTGAGTCATGTTTATTATTACAAAATTTGTTAATTATGTACATTAAATCTAACATACTTCCGGAAAATGATCTCTCTACCATAGTTCATATCTTACTATCTTTAGTATCTGTGTAGGTCAGTAGCCCAAGGCTTAACTGCTACGTCAGTAGTCCTAATAAGGCCCGCGTTCAGACAGTAGCGCAACGAGGCAGACAATATCGCATCGCACAGCCTCCTGCGACTAGAGAAGCACTACTTACTACTCTGCGCTTTATTAGGAAACAAGCGAACGAGATTGCCACGAGCAAGGCTGCCTTGATCGAGAATTAGTGTGCCTTGAATGAAAATTGATTGTTGATGGCTTATGATTTATTGAACGTGATTGATGGAACGCGAAGAGAATATAAGTGATAGGATTTGGTTCTTCGCGAATTAAAATGCTAAGTGTATAGGCTCATGTATAGGTTTAGTAATTGAAATTAGTGTAAAATGGTAACAAATAAATTAAGAGTTCATTAAACTTTTGCGAGATATGAATTAATCTGTTAAACACATATCTTTAGGTTCAATATTTCACCCATTTGTAGGTGTGGATATCTAATTTTGATATTGACTTTTTTTAAAATTTATTATTTTAAATAAATAAAATGTATCATCACAGCTTATTACCCATTTCTACAGATATCGGTAATGATGATATATTTGTGCCAGCAATGAGTGCTCGTGAGGTGACGCCTGATAAACGCCCGCACGGTATAACTTATACGGTAAAATCGGTAAAAATAATGTCATTATTAGTGCTTCTTCAGGAATACAGAAGCTGAAAACTACTCCCTTAGGTAGTTCAACATTAGTTAAAATAAGTTGTTAGAAATGACATGTTTCTGGTATAAGCTTTATAGCAAGACATGTTTCGTTATAAAAATTACAGACCTATAAAAGTATACAACACCTTGTTTATCGAAGAGGTTCGATATTTAATACAACTTTTTTTAATAAATCTTGAGTGATCTTTTAGGTAAGAATAATAACTTGATATTCTTATATTTTTCTACTGTGACATAAAGGATGTTATTATTATAAATTATTTTGATCCTGATTAAAACCACATATTTTGTTTATTGTAATTAAGGTACCAAGAGTGTTATAAGGATAATAATGCATGGGGTCACCTTTCCGAGGGCCTCTGGCCCGAAGAATGTACGTTAAGCGAAGGCATTTTTTTTTGTTTAACTCCTGTGGTGCCTTTAACGTTTAATGTCTTACTATGTTTTAATATTTTACGGATTACGGATCGAAAATTTTAATAAAATTTTCGAAGTAGGTAAGTTTTGAATGTTTTTGCTTGTGTTTACCTCCCGCTGCCCTTGGTAAGGGAGGTATAGGGATCGTGCTAAAAATCACATATCGAGATTTAAGTAAATGACCACGTTTTAAGGTCCCTAGAATCCAATTTTAACATTTTCACGATGATGTATGTATGTGTGTATGTGTGTGTGTGTGTATGTGTATGGATTTTGTCTTCGCTCTAACTCAAATACTATCATTTAGAAAATTCTGAAACCTTGTATTTCTATCCTATGCTAATATGAAAAGAACCCATTAGATTTTGGTGTAAATCAGACAACCGGAAATGGCACTTTACTTGAAGCTCAATATGGTTTTTCTTCAAAAAATACCATTAAATGCCATTTTTTCGCATTTTATGTCTTATGAAAATTAAAGATTATTGAATTTTCTACAGGAATACATTAATACTTTTTCTATATATTTTACAGATAAATTTAAAAATATTTTTTTTTATTAGTCCCGAAACCTAAGATAAACACAATTCCTTTGTTACACAGTTCATATTTCAAATGAATGAAACTGACAGTAAATGTCACTGTCAAAAACTAATCACTTCAAAATAATAATAGTAACATTTTAAAAAGAAAATAGTAAATAAAGCAATAGTTTTCTGCAATGGAACAGTTTGTAGCGTTAGTAAATATGTAGGTATATATTTTAATTAATAAAAATTAAATAGCGGGAGGTTTTGTGTTGGCCACATCAGATTTTTTAGGCTTCATCCTGTGTTAATATCAATTTTTTGACATTACCAAAGCAATATCTCATAATGCCCAAATGCATTATTTGTTACATAATTACCCAGGAATTAAGCCTCATTTCCACCGATTGTCCTAATGCGTAAGAGCAATAATTAATAACTAAGCGCAATGCGTAAAAATGTTTATCATATGAAAACGTTTACTACCATTTCCAGCTTTGCATAAGGCTTAATGCTTAAGAACTAAGAGCAATGCGTAAAAACAAATGATTGAAAAATTCTAACCTGAACTGTCAACTCTCAGTCTATTTTATAATTATTAACTTTTAATTAATTTTTCGGTATCGATATAAATACAGAAAATTGTGTATAGGTATAACATATTAAAAAAAAGAAGAAATGCTGCTGCAATGGCAGTCTACTAAACAACAAGTAATTCGAAAAAAGATATGACATTTCTGTTGAATTGTCACTAAACAAAATAGCTGGAAATGGTATCCTAGTAAATTGTTATAATTCATTAAGCCTTATGTATTAAGCATTAAGACATTCGGTGGAAATGAGGCTTTAGGGTTATTATGATAATAATATACCGGTTAGACATTGAAATATTAAGTCGGCCCAATAAATTCGATATTTCGGGACGAGCCAAATACATAAGCCCGGTTACGTAAAACCACTCCGCTGTACAGCACCAACAGAGCGGACAATATCCTAAAATGTTCAGCACTTTGACGAAAGTAACTCCTCACTCTCATTCGTCAAACTCCAGCGTAATACAGTGTCCACTTTATTGTTTTGTGGTAGCTTGAGACACATTGGCATTTTCCTGAGATTTAATAACAATAACCCAACCTAATGCACAAAACTTGGCCCGCATTTTCCAAGCGTGCTTTTGTACGTTAATTTACGTTATTGTTGTTATTTTTAGAGAAATATATAAGTAAGCTGTTTGTCATCTTAGCGTTGATAAGTGTCAGTGTGTCTCAGGGATACTATAATAACAGTTGGGGTTTGTCTAATGAAAGTAAGGAATGACTTCCGTCAAAGTCCTGTGCGAGTCAGAACAGTCCCGCTCTGTACTTCACAGCGGAATGGCATTATGCATCCCGGTTCAAACAATCGGCTTGAACCAGCAGGAATAAAAATAGCTTCGATCCAATTCCATGATCAATTCAAAATCGGGCCGGGTCTGGGCCCATAACCTGTTACGGATGATGAGGCCACAATAAACAAATACACATAAGTTTAGTGAACCAATCATATATTCAAATAATCAAATACAAATTATCCGACACCTTTTGAGTAATTTGAAAATTGGAGATAATTAAATAAATAAATATATCATCACGGCATATTACCCATTTCTGCGTGTGCCAGTATCTACAACACATGTAGACATCGGTAATGATGACGATATATTTTACCGTGTGGGCGCTTACCAAGCGTCATCTCACGGGCACTCATAGCTGGTGTGGAGAGTGCACCACAGGGATCACTTTTGTGCCATTTAAAATTGGAAATATTTGGCGCCTGTCGGGAGATAATTATGTTTAAGTTTGATGTCGATCAGATTAGAACCCAGTTCTCCCGAAACACAACCAGTTATTTATTAAAGTATTCTACACGACCCCATTAATCAATTCTTTTAAATTTAAAACAAAACATGCACAAATTTATCTCGAGCATTTTACTATTCTTGAATCATTTAGACATCCTTATAAGGGCACACCTTGAGACATAAGACAGAATTGCGCGTAGAATCGGGGGCGATTGCCCACGCTTGTGAATGAATTCCCCCTGACCCCGCCACTGGTGGACAGGTGCTACATGTAATTCTCTCTTTTTCTGCCATGCTCAAGTTGTCAAGAAAAGAAAGGAGACAAGAAACGCCTACTGAACTGCTTGGATTTGTTTTTAATTCATTGATTGTGTGTTTGCAATTGCAGTAATGAGATAATTGAAAAATGATGGATATTTTTATAATTATAGTTATTAAATAAAGGTGTAATATGGAGGTTTCACCAACTGTACTGTAGAATAATATAAACGAGTAGGTATTTTACTCAAGTTTCAGTGGTATTTTTGTATGCATTTTAATAGTGTAAATTGTCAATCTACAACAACTTTAATGAACCTAAAATTTATAGCGAATTTCTAAACATCAGAGCAAAGCAGTATTTTTACCTCCCGCTACCCTAGGTAAGGGAGGTATAGGGATCGTGCTAAAAATCGGAGATTTTAGTGAATAAGCACGTTTTGATGTCCCCAGAATCCGATTTTAACATTTTTACAATGATATCTGTTGGTATGTATGTGTGTGTTTGTCTGTGTGTGTGGATCATGTGGACACGATTACTCAAATAATATCAATCAGAAAAATTTGAAATTTTGTATATCCATTCTATGCTACTGTGGGAAGAGCTCATTAGTTTTGAGTGAATATCGGATAACCGGAAGTATCATTTATACAAGCTTTTAACAGTTTTTCTTGTAAAAAATTCATTGAATATAATTTTTTAGCAACTTTTACCAATACAAATTGAATATAATGGCACAATCTTCAATTCTACGATAATAGCATTTAGTAAATAACTTGAAATAACTTTATATTATAAAATAATTTATTTTTGTACATCACTTTGCCTCTGCGTCAAACAAAAACAATACTTTAATAACAAATTTGACATATTTAAACAAATGTCACTGTCACGCAGCAATTTTCATTAAAATTAATAATGAAACCGTGTTAAGAAGAATTTAGTAGTTTAAATATGATTCTAATGAAATTAAGATTTGTAAAAATAATATATTTTCCATCATACATAAATATTAGATATACAGGATAATTCGATTCAAGTTTGATGTTTGCAGCATTATATATCAAACAGCTCTCAATAAGAACGTGATTTCAAAGTGTCAAATAATAATTTGCAACTACACATTTACGAAATGAATAATGTACGGCGAAGAATTTACACAGATTGCGTTTTAGAGCATAAGGAAGTTGGTGATGATTTTGACAATAATGTGTGTGTGACGATTTTTCCTTAAAATATATTAATGATCCAAAAGTTAGCAAAGTTGGTATTTAATACTCTTATATAATTTGAAACAACATATTAGATTTTAACTATATATGATAAACCGGATGCAGTACTTAATTTGAAGCTCTAACAGATTTTTCAGGAAAAACATAATAAAATATAATCCAAATTTTTTTCTATTTATTGGAACAACAAAGTAGATTTTGTTTACAAACGATCAATCGGAAGTGGAACTTTACTTAAAGCTCAATGCTATTTTAAACATGGAATTGGCGGGAGGACATGTGCTGGCCACATCAGATTTTTTAATTAAAAGTAGTACTTGAATGTGGGATTTGAATACATGAACTTTCATTATACCTGTATATTAATCGCTAAATAAATTAAAACAATAAATTTGAAAAGCTCTTTTGTTAGTTTAAGTTCAAATACCGTTCAAATTTATATCTAAATGTGAGAAATTTCTCGAATGTGATTAGTCAAACAGCATTTATTCTATATACTCACCAAAGTTTCGGGGCCTGGTTGCACCTTCTTCTGAGTAAGTAAGATCTTACAAAATATTACATCTCATTACAGAAATTTCTGCAGTCGATTTTGAGTGCAAATTGATTTGTATACTTTTTCATACTCCGATGTGTCCAGTTGATACTTTACACAACGTAGACAGTGTGTCAAGTAAACCATTTTCGTATTTTATTTACTTTACACAATACAGAGCTGCCACCATCAATACACAAGTGGCATTTAAGTTGTCTTACCTAAATTTAGTTTTTTTTCTCTGTATATTCATTCAATTGTTTATGAGTTGTTAAAAAATTTCTTCGCCATATTCAGAAACTACTATTATCCGTTTGTTCGGCCTAATATTATTTTACTACCATTATTATAAATAACACGAATAAATATGTTATCTTACTCCTAATCAAGTTGAGAAGATTGACAACTCGTAACTGTCATTAAAAATTAGATGTTTGACCTTTGGAAAGACTGCTAGATTAAATTTATTTTAAAAAAATTCACGATGCAGTCACTCAGGTTTTATTTTTTTCTGTATAAACAGTAACAGATATCACAAATTAAACATAGAGAGAAAAGTTTACTATTGAATGTATCTTTCTGGAAAAAAAAAAAAAATTCAGGTTATCGCCGTGGCCATTAAAAAGTTACGGTCTAATCAATGTTGGGACACCTAAGTTTCATACACTAGTGGTTCACTAATAATAACACGTATCACCTTAAAAGATGACTTATAACCATATGAACTGTCAGACCAAATTTCATCCAAATCGTATAAAGCGTTCTGTTATTATAAGCAAAATTAATTTTTTTTCGAAGAACTTTGAAGTAGATTTCTGGCTAAATGGTACACTTTCCGGTAGAAGCCAGTTTAGTTAAATCGACTTATTTTAGCCTCAGGAATCTGTGGTTAAGCCATGTCCCCCTATTTAAGAGACACACTGTGTATCACCCTGTATAGCGATGGTTTAAAGCAGTGTTTCTGAATCGGTGTGTCGCAATTTTACAGAAGTTGCAGCGGATCAGATAGCACAACATCAACTTTAAATTGTTTCAAATTTGAGTTCTTCATTTACGATTAATAACTAGATTTAAATTTAGTAACTTGTGCTAATCAAAAACACCGATGGATTCCAGTGACTCAGAATTTAAAATTCTAATTACAATCTGTTCTGCTCAACTGCAAGTAAAACTTGTTTTGAAATTCCCCATAGACTAAACAGAATCAGTAGAATTGAATTTTAATAGGTACGTGTAACCTAGTTAGCAAATCAAAGACGATGCTACTTGCAGTAAAGTTTGAAATGTGGCTCATTAGCAAATCTCCCCGTCTCCGACAGCATGAGCTTGTGGAGTTTACCTCGTTCCACATGTGAAATATACAGTGCATGTAGCTTAGCTGTGCTGAGTTACTATATATAGACGCGCCCGTGAATTCGTCCATCGGCATTGCATTGCAGCATTGTCAATCACGAGATAACGAGACTTAAATGGAAACAGACCAGATCATCCAATTAAGGAGATGGAGACAGATTTTTACCACTTCGCAAATCATTTACATGTCGATGTTGACCAAATTTTTATACCATTATGGTATGTGCCTTGGAATGTCGAAATTGGAAACGTACCATAATCGATTCGTTTCGGTAAAGTTATAGTTCATTTAATAATTAACTGCCATTCAGAAAGTTACTATGGTTATTCTTCACATAAGAATGGCATTGCGCAATAATAATTCTTTTATAAAAACTCTGTTGTGGCCAGCACAAGACTACTATTGTACTGCACTTCACTTTCGAACCGTCGTTTTATAACAAAATATTACAGAACTTTACCCAAATATTGTTTTTTATTGTATTTAACAAGTCTTCTGCACACATATAATTCTAATTATATTTTTCATTGTATGAGGAAGTTTCTAAATGTCAGAGATTGTTCCAATTCATTAACCAGATTGGCGGTATTTCTGATGGATATATGCATTTTACCACAATTTTACCTATAATTTCAAATATTTAATTAATAAAACAATAAGAAAAATTAAATATACTTCCCAGAAAAAGCTATCAGAATGTCACTAAAACTGTTGATATTTGACAATGACATGTGTCATGTTATAAACATTGGAATTTGTCAACTGGTTTCCTTAGTGCCTTAGCCTTTGCGATTAGAGTACTCTATAAATTATAGTGTCTTTATCTCTAAATCTATGCAAGATATAATAAAAATTTTAAGTATATTAGATGGAGAATTTTATGTTCTTCAATATTTAATAAAAAAAACTCCCAAAAAACTATATTTAAAAGAATTTTTCTAAGAAACTACTACATCCGGTTGTTCAATTGTTACCAAAAACTTTTCAGCTCTTCCCAGGAATTTAAGATTGAGGAAACTGCAGTTAAATATTTTTTAAATCTTATAGTTTTTGAGAAATCGTATCTACAACATCCAGACATACACACATACACACATCCACACACACACACACACACACACACACACACACACACACACACACACACACACACACAAACATCATTTTAAAAATGTTATAATCGGATTGTAGGGACCTTAAATCGTGCTTATTCAATAAAATCTGGATATGCGAATTTTAGCATGAATCCAATACCTCTCTTAGCGAGAGGTAAAAATAGTACAACTCGCTCTATAATCTGTGCTGACACCTACTAGAATACTATCTTTTTTAGCATCGAGAAACGCATATGCAAATAAGACCATTATTCTAACCTTTTTCGATAGCTTATTTTATGTCTTTATTACGTGAAAAATATTGTAACTACAACATTGCTAAAGTGAAAAGTAAATACCTAACCGATAATAATTGCAAACACTTATTAAAACATGACAATGACAGGCTGGCACAATCCAATCAACCAACAGCAAGATATGAAATGTAATAGTAATAATTTCACTATTAAGTGTGTTAATGAAGGCGATTAATAATTGAGACATTTTAAAGAGCTCGCAGCTCTCACGCATTAATAGTTGAGATTTTACTCGCCAATCACCACATGTTTTAGTTACAATATTTTTCCGGTGAACGTATCTTACTAAATTGCAAAATATAATTTTATTCCATGATAGAAACTTTAGGCTAGTACCGCGTCATTAGAAGTTTAGACCACGAATTAAAATATACTGGTTATGCCACTTGTCATGTTTATCATTGTTTCTGATGGTCCGCTTGATACGTGTTTCTTTGAATAATCCGCTAGATGCGCTACGTGAGGACGACCCTACCACAACAAACTATTTTTACATAAAATATAAAAAATGAAATGCATAATGAATTTATTTTTAATATAAATTTATATATTTAATGGAAACCTAAATCAATACATTGTTAGAATATAAAATTGGAAAAACTAAATAAATTGATAGAACCGTATGCTTCCAGATTTCCATTCGGTAATAATATCTTCTTCCCGCAAAAGGTTTCGACAAACATCATTTAATCTTAATTCGCGATCATCTCTACTAATTGTTTATTGCCATTTTTTAAAAAGTGATATATCGAGTGGAGCAGCAAACAGAGATTCTTTTTCAGTGGATTTCTTGTAACCGGTTTCACATCCAGGAATGAAACATTTTCAATATAATTTTCTTTTCATTTTGCATTAATTGCAATATCTTTCAACAAAATATTTATATTGCATTACATATAATACGAATATGTACTTCAAAACTTGTTTTATTTACCTTTCTATAAGATATAATATAAATGACAGGTGTCAGTTGGGTCGTTCCCACGTTGTGCCTCTAGCGGAAAAAACGAGGAAACACGTATCGCTTTGGACCCCCGTTTTGTGCAGAGTGGCACAACCAGTATATTTTAAATCGTGGTTTAGACAAATGTTCCGCAATAGTATGTGGTATCTATGGTTACCCACTTACAAAAATTCAGTAATAAAAAATCATGCAGTTATAGGGGTCAATAATGAATCATTTTCTAAACATTAACATAACCTATTAATATACGGTCAACGGAAAAAATAAATGATGTATGGCTGAGATTTAGGCTGTGTCCGATGTCGCATTTTGACATTTAGTATTTAGGTTTTTTTTTTCTCATAAATACAACTCCGAATGGCACACTAATGACATCCAATGATTTGTATGGTACCACTTCCACAAAAATGAATTATATAATTCTATTTAATATGATGATTCAGATTAATTGTTAATATTATATTCCATAAAAGAGAAGTTAAGAAACTATTCTTTGACAGCAAATTTAACATTTTGCTCAAATTATAGCAACGAATATGATTTGTTTAATAACTGCCCTTCAACTTTAAGGCATAGTGTGCTCCTGAAAAGCCCTAAAATCTAATTCCTAAAATCCTCAATGATGACGATATTTAGGGCATATAAATTTAGGATTTAGATATTAGGGTGATAAAAGTGCAACATCGGACACAGCCTTAGAATAAATGTTAACGTCTTAAAAGAATTATACTAAACTTAATAGGATTTCTTGCTTTTAGTTAACGTGAAATGCGTGTAACATAAAGTTAACTTTCTTTTTAATCATACTCGTATACGTAAAAAGCTATTTTCTTACTTTATCATTACTTATGCCTTATGCGTGTCATTTTACAATAAAAAATCTCTAACTCACCTCCTTGTCCGAAACCTTCTTCGCCGGGCTCCTTCCATTGTCTGGCTGTCCCCCATTGCTATCGCCTCCAGGTCCTCCGTTGGGTGTTCCAGGAGATCCCCCAGGTCCAGGAGCAACAGAGAGCCTAGCAGCGCGGAGTCGTGAAGCTCTTGTTGTACGTACGGCTACACTTTCGCAACCGCTGCTAGGACTCTCTGCCTGCGTTGCAGGAGCTGATGCTGTTGATGGACCTGAAGAGGACTTGGGGCGGGTAATATAACGACGTGGGGGAGTCGTTGCCTAAAAGGAATGAATAATGATAAGATAAAGAAGGATATTGGCCAGAATTTATAGTCGTTTCGAAGAGTTCAGAGTGGAATAAATTATTGTGCTCAAATTCTTAGCTAAGAATGGACGCTGAAGTAACGATGTATTTGTTGGAGAGCATTTAGGTTCAGTTTTCTATAATTTAAGTCGTGTAAAACAGGTAGATGTAGGTATTATTAAATGAATCATATTGCATCACAACGGATATCAACCAGGTAACTTTAAATAAAAACATCTACATCAGATCATCTTTTATCAGGAAGGATGCCAGTCAGTTCGTCGTCGGCTAAAATCTAGGAAAAGTTTTTCAGAGCACTACAAACGCAAGGTTAGATTTGTGTAAAATTGTACACCTCCATGATTGGTTATTTTTGAAGAAATACATTCCCCAGGTCATAACAAGGACTGCACGATCTTTAATCAGATTGCACTCTGGGGTTGCAAGATTAAAAAGTAATCTGCAGAAACTCACAATAAAGGTTCTTATGAAGGCTACCCCAAATGTTCTAGATGTGGATTTTAGTAAAAAAAAAATTGAATAAAAATAATGTTTGATTCAGTTTTTGGAAGCAATTATAGTAATTAAGGTACCAAGGGTTGTTATAAGGACAATAATGCCTGAGGTCAACAGTATACTGTCGAGGGTCTCTGGCCCGAGGCGAGTATGTTGACCGAAGGCATTATTGTCGTTTAACACCCGTGGTGCCTTCAACGTTTTATGTCTTACTAGAAATTCTTAATAAACATTTTGTCTGACTAGAATGTATCATACAAAAATAATAAATCACAAAATTTTAATACAACTTACAAAGTAGCCTGTGAATGTGGTATCTAGGTAATATTTTGTTTCTGTAAACAAAGCATTTTTTCAAACAAAAAATTTATTTCTTGTGGTATTTTTCTGTCAATATGGACGAGCAATGTTATTGCTAAGAATAAGAAGTATGCTGGTTTGTATTTGTGACGAAACAAATATGATTATAAACGACTACAATTCACAATGCTTCTTAACCTTAACTGCACTTTATATTAGTATCAATATTATTAATCTCAGTTTGTTGTCAACATTACCATAGCAACTTAATACGCCCTAGGGTATTATTTACTCAATAACGGACCTAATGTTTAGGTTGTTATAAAACAATAACATACTAGTAAGATATAAAAAAAAATTCTATATGAAGAGGTTTTTCGATGAATGCTTCATTTATTTCAACATCGTCAATAATTTACAAATTTTACAACTACGACGTTTCGGTTCTGTTTAGAACCATTTTCAATCTAACAAAAAATTCATTATTTGTTAAATACATGTAAATTATAATGTACAATTGTCAAACTTACCAATAAATAAAATATTAAAACATTTGAAAATATTACATTTTAATTATAAACGATTTTGTAAAAACGTCGCAGTTGTAAAGTTTGTAAATTATTGACTATGTTGAAATAAATGAAGCATTCATCCAAAAACTTCTTCGTATAGAAAAATAATGTTTGATATTTTTAAATTATCTTATTTTCTCATTTTTTTTTTTCATATTTTTGATGTGCACACTTTGACATAGTTGAAAAGAGAAAAAATACCGGTTCATATTTTAATAAAATAATTTATAGATTGTTATTTAAAAAATAAAAGTTGATAGTCGTACCTTGTAAACCTTTTATAAAAAACATCTATATCTGCCACTAAATAGTATATTTAAAATAATAAAACTTTTATATGAGCCACTTTTTTCTATTACTTATAATAAAAAAGTTAAGGAGGGCGGGGTGTATATTTGCTCAACTTCGTAAATTCAAAATGTCAATGGGGTATTTGCGCATTTTCCAATTTAATTTTTTTTTCTGAAAGAATTGTTCAAGCTATTCACTTTAATACATATTTTTTAAAATAAATTCTTATTTCAAACTTTCCCGTGGTGACGTGTTTTATTAATACCAATCACAGTCTTTCTTGCCTTAGAGGTACACTCTTGGTTGTACACTCTGTACACAATACTACCAATTTTATCTGAAACGATTTATATGTTTGAGAGAAGCACTACTTCAAAAGAAATTATTCATTTTCACACAAATTCATTAGTTTCATTACCTTGTTTTAAATCTGCTGATATAGAAAAGAAAAAGAAAATATAATTTTAACACGTAAAACATAGGTTATGTCACTAAAAATGACATGTACATTCTCTGGAGTGTGTAGCGACCTGGTAACAAAATTATGAAGTCTATATAAGAATGAACCATCTTGAAAATATCTGGTATTCAAGTAAATAATTATAAAATATACGTACTGTTAAATAATACTTTTGTATCTGTTATTTTACTTCTAGAATTATACAGTAAATATTTGTATGATACAATTAAAACGTAATTCAACATTTTCGCTTTGTCGTGGTATTACTACAAGCTTGTATGAGCCATATAGACTTGGTCGAACTATATAATTATTAATAGTTTACGTCATAAGAATTCCACCGCGAACTTTATTTATGGAAATTATGGATGAAAAGTTTCATATTTTCTAATAATTTTTACATTAATATATTTAGAATTAATTTATATTCCATAATTAATAGGAAAAAATAACATTTATTTTTTTCGTAACTACCCTATTGTTTGTCTTTTTTATGATGCGTCAGATACACCTAAACAAATAACATATTGGCTAAGAATTTGGACCCAAATTTATCTTTCTTTATTTCTTAATTGAAGCTATACTGAAGTGAACGTAGAGTGTGCAGCCTATTTATTCTAAATAAATTAGGAAAGAGTGAAAAGATAAAGTTAGCCACCGGGATTTGAACCCAGACCCACTGTCCCGGCAAGACAGTGGGTCTGGGTTCAAATCCCGATGGCTGACATTATCTTTTCACTCTTTCCTAATTTATTTTCTATACTGAAGTCTTCGAAATGACTATGAATTCGAGCCATTGATTTTCAAGTAGATAAAGATATCCACATGTTTTAACAAATTTGAATTTTGTTCGTTACCTGGACCTTAGTGGCAGCCTGTGCAGCAAGCTGCCTCCTTCGCTCCTCCTTGTACCGGGCGACGCGCTCGGCCCGGGCCTCCGTGTTGGAGCCCAGGGCGCTGCCGCTGCCGTTTCCCGCCCCCGCCCCCGCTACCGACGTGCTGCTGGACATCAGAGCCAACGGCACACTGCCGCATGACACAGGCCGCACCACACGGCTACCGACAACCACACCAAATGATGTGCCACGGAGCTCTACAACAAAAACAAACAACAAACTATTAGAAATGATGGTTAAGATTTGATAATAATCGGACACGCAGTCAAGCAAAAATTATTTATTTCATGACCTAAGTTTAGACTGTACTACAGTCTTCTCCAGGGTTAGAAATGGTAAAAAGTAACATAGAGAATCCCCATAAGATGACCAGGTGTAATTTATCAAATATATTTGTATCTTGTCAATTTAAATTATTTTAGCTGGAATGCCGAAGAACACAACAACTTTTCTAATAATCGATGATAATAATCATAAACTTTCAAAATTTAAAAAAAAAGAAAAAACGTGTATGTCAACCGATGTCAACCATGCTAAAAATTTTTTTAACGTTAAGGATCCCTATGTTACCTTTTATAACTGACCATTCTATACAGTGTCCCACACTCTATGTTCAGTATAGGGTCTTATGGAGTACCATGTTGCCAAATTTGCCTGCTGTTAGTCTACAAGATAGAAAGAGCAAAATATATGCCCAAAAAGAGATGAAATATTCTGGGTACTTCATTGAATGTATTTATGACTGGTGTACTTTCAGTGTATCTAAACTGGTGGGTGAAAAGAAAAATAAATAAATAATAAACTGGTCAGTTTAACAATTTACAAAAAATATAAAATAATACAAACCCAAAATATAAGTAGGGTATAAAAACATAACAAGAGTAGTTAAATGCAAATAATTAACATATAAACTCTAGTCAATTTAAAGTAAATAATATAAAACATTTTTGTACTTAATTGGACATTTTACAATCTTCGTCGACAATATAAATTCCCTATGTTACATATTTCCATTCTACGAAAAGATATAGAGCTACATGAAATAATTAACACTATATTTTGTAACACTATGCTTGCCGATTGGAGCAGATATTTTTTTGTTTTATGCTATTTATGTCTAAATATTATATGGTGAACTCATAAAGAGTTAAAATTATTAAGCATTATTTTTTTATTTAATTTATATCTTCTTATTTGATAATTTACTAATATTTAGGCTTGATAGAAATACTGCATATATTTTACATAGTTCATTAGTCTTTATTCTTTTTTTATAATATTGAATTTGAATTTATAATATTTTAATCTCTAATGCATTTGATCAAGATTAGTATGCCGGGCGGTTTTTAAAATATTGCATTGAAATATTACTCATTACAGGTACAAATAGCTGCAGCATGTTTTTTACACCCCGGTTGCAATGCATTTTTTTCGCGCCCTTGTAAATAAAACTATTTAGAACTGCAGATAAATTTCGGGTGATTCCAATAAGCCCTTGGGTAAATAAGAGACCCTCATAAAACTTAAATTGTAGAGTGTTAACTAATTTTGGTATAGCAATGAAAATTTATTAATGTTTCAATATTACATTACATTGAAAAATTGGCAACATGGTACACAAAATGTCCATAAGAATAACATTAGCTATCTCTGCTACAGTGAAGATAGAGTGTGGGACACTGTATAGTCCTGAAGGAGACTGTAGTACAGTCGAAACGTAGCCCAGGTAATAAATAATTTTTGCTTGACTGCGTGTCCGATTACTTTCCATTCTTCCATCTTTTAGAGATGAGTTCAGGGTATAAAACATGTAGAAAATACAGAACAAAATATGGGAACTGGGGGCTTAATTTTGAGGCTAATATAGTAAAACACGGTATTCCATTCTAAAATTTTTATTGCATTTTCTCAAAATATTCTCTAACTCTGATACTAGATGCACTAAACTTATGAAACTTGGTATAAGAACACTGCTTATTTAGATGCATATTTATACTTTTTTCGTTTCTGTATCTCAACCAGAGGCGTCTCATAAGGGGGGAGTCATGAAGATTTTTTATCGTTATTTTTTTATTTCAATTTTACTTATAAAATAATACATACATTACAGAAATACGAAAAACAGGTACTCTTGATAAATGCAGTAGTTTTTGAGATATTTTAAATTTTAGAAAAAAAAAAATTAAGTATCAAAAAAAAAAATTTAAAAGCACATCTAAAAGAAACTCTCAAAGATAAACAAAAATTCTAATTTAGAAGTTGTAACTCTTTGGAGTTGGCAGAGGTAAACACCATAAAAACTAATTTTTCACTGCCTTATATCTCGGAAACTATTGAAGATCGGACCTTTGCTGGTTAAGCTTTTTTTTACTCATTTTTGTCAGTACTATAAGCCCTTAAAATATGATCCATATAGAAACACCCTCTATATTATATACCACAAATCACACGAACACATTATCTATATTTCTGCTAAAACTTCAAAGTACAGCTGATTTAATTTGAGAATTTCTCCATCAGTCTACTAAAAACACCCCCAATTCCTTTGCAACTTCCTATTCTGTATTCCACAAACAACAACCGTTTGACACAATTCCGTTGGTCGTTGGAAACTACGCTCGGAATCTGACTGTCCCGTCCGCCTTTGTAGATATCGCTGTGACTCTGGGTCCGGGTCGGGGTCCAGAGCCAGACAAAGAATTCCAGTAATGTCCCCCACATCGCCATGCAAAGCAACGCAGACATATTCAAACAAATAACAAACAGCAAGGAGTTACAGATAGATCGATGAAGGATATTGGAAAAGATTTGTTTTCATAAACAAGAATAAGAAGTTATTTCCTTAATTCCTAGTATATTAATGAGAATAAATTGTTTTAACTTTCGAACTAACTAATAATGGTTATTTTAGTAAAATAAAAATGATGAAATATTGCTTGTTGTAATAAAAGTGGTTAATTATTGCAAACGAACGTCACAGTCCCTAATCGGTTATTTTCGTAAAACTTCGAATGAATTCGGGCAAACAGGACCTACTATTCATTGTTTTTCTTTGAATTCAAATGAAGAACATAGGAACATTACTATCATCTTAACGGTATTGTCAAAATGTTTCATGAAATAGATTGAAATAATACTTTTCTACGAAAGTGCGATTTAACGAGTTTTCTGACATAAAAATAAAAGTAAACTCTTGAAAAACTGCGTGCAGAAAAAATTCCACACGCGAATGAAAACATTGGAAGAAGTAACTGTTTTTCGACATCTGTTATTTTTATATTTAAAAAAAAAAAAATTCATTAATATTGAATATTTCACTTTCGTAGAAAAATTGTGTATAACACACTTGCGGAAAGTATCATTGAAAAACTGATTTTCCGACGACCACTACGAAAAGTACATAAATTCACACGCTAAACTATTACTGAAAGTTGGTCATTGCACATCACTACCAAAGCTGTGTGAAATGAAAGCACGTCAGCCAATCAGATGCGTGCGCAACTGTGTGATATGATTTTATCACACACTGCGATAACTGAGCGAACTAACCTAAAAATTTGTAAGTAAAAATTTGACAGTTGCAAATAATTTGCTAAATTTACACGGATTAGGAAGTCTGGACCCTGATTTATCAGACTTTAACATAATTTTTGGTGAATTCTGATAGCAAACATAATCTGTTTTAATATTTTTATGAAAATTTTATATTGTTTTATTTTTTGTGGTCGACGGAAAAATATCGTGTACAACACGTGCTGAAAGGGTATTTCACACTCACGTGATTAAACCACTCGCCTTCGGCTCGTGGCTCAAGCTTCACGTTCGTGTGAAATATCCAACTTTCAGCACTATTTATACAATATACTATTTCATACTCGTTTTTCAATTATGCACTTTCCACACCTACATTACAGTGTACTATTATTTTACATTTTTCGTTTATTTTAAACATTCTTTTTTATTTCTATATTCATTACTAATTATTAATATGACAAGGGAAAGACGATTTAATAAAAATAAAGGAAAATATATGCCTAAAGCAAACAAAGTAGAACCGAAGTTGAACAGTAAAATTCTTATTCAAGATGTTATGCTTGCTTCATAGACATATAGGCTCGTAGCACAAGCGTGGTTCTAACACCGGTGTTAACTAGAACCATGTCAACGACTTGACACATACTTCAGGGTTTTTAACAAAATAAGAGTTGCCAATGTACTGAATTAAGTTGAAAATGTACTGACAGCTATATTCAATAAATTTGACCTCATTATTTAAAACTGTTATTCCTTGAAACAAGTTAAAAAACAAAACATATTAAATAATTTTAAATAGTGTCGGCAGATTTATTGAATATGGCTGTCAGTAAATTTTCAGCTTGATCAATATATTGGCAACACTTGTTTTGTTAACAAACCTGAAGTATGTGTCAAGCTGTCAAGTCGTTGACATGGTTCTAGTTAACAGCGGTGTTAGAACCACGCTTGTGCTACCAGCCATAATGTACCCTGAAAAGAAACTATATTTGCGTAAAACGCAACAATTTTCACAATACGGGAGAATTTAAGTCATTTGTTCAAATGATTGCTGAACGAGCTATACAAATTTTAATTTTCATGGCGTAAGCGATTAACATATTTTCAATAATTCTAGTTCGATCCTCGCAGAATACGGAAATATTTTAAGATTTTGATGAAGTACTACGTATTAAAGATTTTTAATTTTCCATATTGATATGGACTTAATCACCAATATTCATTAACATTGATTGTCTGCACATTGATCTTACACGTTTTTTTTTTTTTTGATTTTCATATTTACCTTTGTTTCTTTGAGCAGACAAAACTCAAATTAAAAATATATACTAATTTAAATATAAAGATAAGGAAGTAATCATAGGCTTTTGCTACCTTATCAGAATTAATTATAAATTATCACAATGATGTATTGAGAAATCATTCATTTTGCGAAATGTCAACAATTATTTTTAACAATAAACAATACCTAATCAATACAATACATTAATCATTATTTTTAAATGAATCAATTTCACAATATACAAAAAACAAGTGATTTTTTTTAGTTTAGCGATAATCTTTTGTTTGATAATATGAGTCATTACTTTAAAAAATGAACAATGTAGAGACAAAAAAAATTCAATTCCATATTTGGATCTAATTTGAATGGAGATTGAAAATGTAAAAAAGTTGATTGGCTGAATTTTAGGCATTAAACAGATATCGAACTGCAGTATTTTAAATTTAAAATTCACCAAATATTGTAATTTGTTCATACATAGTTACTGCTTTCGTTTTAGTCAAACAAATATCGAATGTATTGGAGATTTTGACTTCGTCTCGATCTCCAAAATCATCCTCAACCGGTAGAAGGCACTTACTACTGCCTTTAACACTTAAATAAACTATTAAAAAATTTGAAACCAGCTTATTTTATTTTAAATTCGTTTTCCGTTGACTATTTATTAATAGGTTATGTTAATGTATAGAAAATCATTCATTAATTACCCCGTTTAACCTTAAGCTGCAAAAGTTTTTCTTCAAAAGGGTAAATTAATTACATGTATATTGCTAATTTCAAATTTTTGTAACATTATATTGTGTATTGTCAAACCTTTATTTATATTGTTGTGTTATTTATTGTTATAAGTTATAGTTTTATATTCTTGTATTGTTATTTGTATAGTGTTTTGTTAATTTGTTATAGGGTAATAACCTTTGTAGTTGAAGCCCAATAAATAAATAAATAAATTTAGCTGCAAAAACAGACATTTGCGTAAATGCGTGCAAGTATAAAAGCAGAACATTTGCCTTTGGACGAATCAAGTTCTTCATTAACGTGATCATGTTGAGAGGATAATGATATAGTAAACAAATTAGTATTAACATGGCAAAGTTAGTATCAGATGCATAAGTACACATTTTCAAGACTCAACAGCAAAACCAGACATATGTCATTTTTTCAACAAAATATCTTTTTTCTTCAAACGTCATAAAAATGCCATCTTTTGTGACTTGATTCACAAGGTTGAAGTTTCATTTCTACGCCGCCGGAGTAGAAATGAAATAAATAAATATCTAAAGCAACTATATAAAATGAGTGAATAAGAAGTGATTAATAAAATAGAAACCTGTAATATCGCCCCAAGTTGCACTAGATAACCTAAGAATAAAGTTACTAAAAACCTCCAACAGCTGTCAAATTTGAATTGATAATATTCAAATTGAAATATAAACAGTTTATATTTAACGAAATAACATATTATAAAATAGCAGACTTACATATTGGTAATGACGATAAGAATACTTAGAATTAAAGTGATATGAAAGTTCATATTGTTTCTCAGCGATTCCTCGACATATCATATTCTTCAGCCATATTGTTGAATTTCCATCATATTAAACAACTTCAACGGCCGTACGTAGCAAAACTTCAAATTCTAATATAATTGCACATAAGGAGAATATAAAATTCCACAGTTTTTATTTAAACGTCAAACCGTGAAAATTTTCACTTGAATGTTTATAACCAGGTATAACAAAAAGTGAACACACACGAATGTATCCATAGCAACAGAGCAATTGAAATCAGCAAACGTCCTTTACGTAAAATATTTCATATTCACAAGGTAGAAATTAAATAAATAAATATCCATAGCAACTACATAAAATGAGCGAAGTAACTTGTAAAATAGAAACCTGTCATATCGCCCAAAGTTAACCTACAAATTGATATATCTAAGCAGTTTATATTTAACGAAATAAAGTAAAATAGCAGACTTAAATATTGGTAATGACGGTAAGAATAATTAGAATTAAACTGATATGAAAAGTTCATATTGTTTTTCAGCGGTTCCTCGACATCACATCCTTGAGCAACATTGTTGAACTTCCATTTAATTGAACAACTACAAAGATCGTACATGGCAATACTTCAAATTCTGATATTGCACATAAGGAGAATATAAAATTGCATAGTTTTTATTTAAACGTCAAAACGTGAAAATTTTCACTTAAATGTTTGTAGCAAAAAGTGAACAAATACGAAAGTATCCATAGCAACAGAGCAATTGAAATCAGCAAACGTCCTTCACGTAAAATATTTATAAATATTCTAACGTCAAGTTATAATTATTTTATTTAAATACGTATGTTTGAAGAAAAATTATAATGTGTCATTCGGAGTAAATGTGTCATTGTGTGCCTCGCATGTAATTGTCCGACTCGCTACCGCTCGCCGTGCAAACTTACATATTCGCCACACAAAGAATCACTTTTACTCCTAATAACACAATATACTATTTAGTAATAAATCAGAAATTTCTGTATAAAACAGCTACCAACTTTATTAAATTAATAAACAGAAAAATTCTATGAAAACTGCAAGTTGATTGATTAGCTTTAAAGGTATTGGTGGCAGGGTTTTTGCGTTTTACTAAAAACTAGTTATGTGTCAAATGTGTGCTTTTGCATCTTTACGCTTCATTTATTTATCTATTAAATTGAATGTAATAAATTAAAATTAAAGTTAAAATGATGTCTATTCAATAAACAAATAAACATAACATAAAATGTTTGTATACAAACACACTATCGAAAATTAAAAACTACTACAATGGAAGGAAAATACCAAAATAAACACTCACTTTTAATACACAACACAACTGTCAAACAAAACACAAATCGAACTGTTTCTGTCTAATTTTCCAATAATTACTGCCAAATTTTCACAAACACAAACACCATCAAAACAAAACACAATCGAATGCACCAACGCAAAATCTGCCGAACGCTCACAGTCGACTGAGATATTTATTCGCCGGTGTTTAAAAAACAAAAACTAAACGCATATATTGCACAATCTCCGATTAAAATAAGTCCGAGGTAGGCTAACCCGGTCCGATGCGTGAGTTCATTGGCTAAAACTGACCGTGAATGTCATTTGTTTGCTGCACCAGGCTTTGCACTCTCAAATGTTTGGTGAATGTGTGACATTTTGAGATAAGGAAGAGATAGTTTAGAATCTTGGCTAATTTTGGATACTTTATCACACAATGAAATAGATATTTGTAGTAACACGAAGTGGTTTTTTTTTTTAGATTATGATAAATACTTATTTCATGTTTATAAATAACATAAACATAATTTATTATGAAGATATGATATATAGGAGGTTATTTTTAAATAGAACATTTTACAAGGTGATTCTGTTATTAGTCTCCTTATTAATATTCACTTTTTCTTTTTTACTGTCCGTCACCCATAGGTAAGGAAGGTAATTGTCTTTGGTACAAAAATTCGGTGATGAGTTTTTAATGAATAAGCACGTTTTAGGGTCCCTAGAATATGATTTAATAGATTTACGATGATGTCTGCATGTGTGTGTGTGTTTGTGTGTGTGTCAAATTTTTTCCCGACGATAACTCCAATACTACAATTCAAAAAATTATAATTCTTTGGTACCCCTCTTCTTTACATCCATATAAAGAACTGATTAGATTTTGGTTAAAGTTCTTAACAGTTTTTCTTGGAAACACGCAGTTGAATATCATTTTTTGACATTTTATGTGATTATCAATATGAAAGATTATTTTATTGTCTATACGGTTTGATTATACATTTTCTTTCATATACAATAGATATAGAGTTAAAGAATTATAAAGAGATTAACTTTCATAAATCAGTCAGCTATGCTATACCATGGGAATGAGGTCATACAAAAAAAAAAAATATTGATTTTTTTTATATAATTAAAAAAATTACATAATTTTATACATATATACATGAAAAATATGTAATATTCTTATACTTTTCATTCATGATTTTCTTTCTAAACATTTTGAGTCTTATTTTGTGACGTCATGGGTTTGTACACACATGCAATGATAGTCACGCACACATGTACTCGTGCACGTACTGTACATGAATGTCAGCGCAGCGCATTTTTCGAACATAACCAACATTTTCAAAGTAAATATCTTTGCAACAAGTTGTTTTTGTTTAAATGTAAGTATAAATAACGAAATGTTCTAATAAATACAAATTATGTGTGATTTAGATATTACCATGGTTGTATAATATTGTTCTGTGCCGTCTTGCGAGAACATCTCGTTGAAAAGCAAAAATAAAGTTTTTGTTCGTATTCCTAAACCTCGAGATTAATTTCCATAATTAAATTATTCAATATACAATAAAAACAAAAGCACAAAATAACTTGCTGTCACGTTTACTTTCAAGTCAAATAACATAAACGTCAAACGTAGTTCCATTTTTATTCGATAGGAGGGCCTACGGTCACAGTCGCAAACTCATGACGTCATTTGAAATTTAATATAAACTTTAAAAAATTATTTCTGTAAAACTAGAAACTTATGAAGCGCCGTTTGGGTCATAATTAAATGTGGGAAATATTTATTTTTGCATCGTGAGAAATATATTTTTTTAAGAAATAAATAAAAATACTGAGAAATAATTTTTATTTCTTAAATTATTTTTTATTATTTAAATAAATATTATAGAATAGAATAGAATAGAATAGAATAGGTTTATTTAATAGCCCTATGGCTAAACCAATTTACATTGAATTTTACAAAAAATCATAACACTTTATACTTATCTACATAAAAAACACTTTAATTTACATTTAAATGAGGACACTGATCCAGCATTTTTAACATCATCAGGTAGTTTGTTAAATTCTATCAATCCTTTATGGAATACAGTATTGGATGTTGCAGTTCTATTTGTTCTCCTAACATAAAAATTATTTTTCTGCCTGGTATTATAGCTATGTATATTACTGCACATATTGATATACTTTCTTAAGTACACAGGTAACATGTTCTTAGTTAATTTGTATATAAAGACTAATGTATTGAAAGTAACATAATTTTTAATATTAAGCCAATTTAATTGATTTAGCATCCAATTTACATTTGTGTATTTATTACAACAAAGTATATTTCTCATTGCTTTATATATTATATTTCTCCCAGTCGACGCGGCGCAGTTCGGGAGAAATATTTTACGCACAAAAATATTTCTTACAAAGTGCAATGCTTCGTCTGGGAGAAATAATTTTCATAACTATGCTAGTTTCCGTTAGATGGCACAGAGCTAGTTACCGCTGGATGGCGCTGAGCTAGCTGTTATTACCGGAGTGCGTAGTAGCATTTAATAAATAATATATTATTTATTAAATATTATATTATTATAGACAAAATATATATTTCTGCAAGTGGTTTTAAGTATACTTTAAGAAAAAAAAATAAATTGGAAAATGTGGTATGACCCCATTGCAGATATATTAAAATAATTATAAATGGCAGATGTGAGTGACAAGTGCTATTTACATACTGTATGTTCGCCTTATAACTTTATTATTTGTACAAAATACATAAAATTGACAAAAGGTAATGTGCTGGTCACATCAGATTTTTTTTTTATTGCTTTTCCGGTAATTATCAGTTGTATTAGACATTAAATAGTACTGAATAAGAGTATATTTTAGACTACAATGGTGTTTTTTGATTCCTAAATAAATACTCCTATTTCCTATAATGTTGGTAACAATCAACCGTGTTTTATTTTACAACCAGCTGAAATCTTTTGCGCATTTTATTTAAGCCAACATAATTATTTTGCAGCAGTAGATTAACTGATATTAATATCTGAATCCCGGAAATGACAGGCTCTGCATCTAGTCTATCTATAAATAAACAAAGCTGTCACTTCCAAACTATCTGTAATACTCATAATAATGATCTATTTGCCAATGGACTGGTGCTCTATATTCGTTGATGATAATATTTATTAGCATTCCAAAAGTACTCGTAAATACGAACTATGCACCCTAGGTAACGCCGACTGGTACAAATTTCTCAAAGTATCCAAAACAAATTTTGTACCTACTCTAATTATTTAAATCTATGTTTATTGTGTATCACCGTTTTTCAACACTTCAAATTTACTTTGGAAAATGTACTATATACCGGGTGTGTACTTTTTTCCGGAACATATGAAATTCAATGTTAAAATTTTGATTTGGCCATATCTCTTCACCTATTAATTTTGGAATAAAAATGTATTTAAGAAAAATGTTTAGAATGAAAAACTGCATCGACTGAGTATCAAATTTATTGCCAACTGTTTCTTATGTACGAGTTATGCAAGAGAGACAGAAGATCATGCTTCCAAACAAACCTCCCATCGTCTTACGTCCCGAACCCCTGATTCTATCTGTCATTAAGTTTGCGTCTGTTATTCGGGATTAACCTAATTCTTTATGATTTGTTCGTTGTGTTCAATAAAAAAGAGTTGAAAACCACAAGATATGCGTGGGGCAACTCTTTTTGTTTGAAGATCACTCGATTATTCAATTAAAACGATGGCTTGAGTGTAAAAATCTATAGCTGATGACAGGTCTTTGTTTGGACGTGGTAACCATAGCAACCTTTAGTTCTATGCTTTCCCGCTAGATGCGCTCTTGCAAATTGCAATTGTGTAAGTGTCTATTACCATAGTGCCACGAAAAAAAAAAAAAAACAATAATTTATGCTTCTTGTTTGTGACATATCTGACAGATTTGATATTTTATTTATATTTTATTTTTATTAGAATAATACTAAGACTTAATCTAGAATAAAATGAAGAGAAATATCAAATCTGTCACAATAAATTATTGTTTTATTTTCCGTGACTAAAAACTGAATGGAGTATAATTGAATATTGGAGTTTCTGAATTGTCTCTGTGTGACAAATGTTGTTTGGCAGTTTGGGGCATTGCACTGTCAGTTTAATAAATGACATAAAAAAACAATAACAGAATGCCGTCTGAAATGAGTGTTTTGGTTTTACAAATAGGGTAGTTGCGAAAAAAATAAATGTTATTTTTTCCTATTAATTATGAAATATATACTACTTCTAAACAGGGTTGGCATGATTTAAATCATTTGATTTAAATCACGATTTAAATCATGATTTAAATCAAATGATTTTTTTTAATAAAAATCGTTGATTTTTTTCAAAAATTAAAAAAAGATTCAAATTATAACAAAAATGTATTTATTTGCTATAAAAGTATAAATAACAACAAAATTATGGGTTGTATTCGAATTCTAACAGATTACTGGTTACATGTTTTGACCTGTTTTATTTGGGTAGGCATGGTTTAAAAAGATGCGCGCGCGTAGATGCGTTATATACTACCAATACGCAAAAATTCAAATGCATCCTTTGGGGCTTATTACAGATTTCGTTTTTGTTTATGAAATAAAATATTTATATTGCTTTTAAAACAATTAAAAAACTGCAATAACACCAACAGATCTTTAAAAATAAAAAATCAAAAAAATCAAGATTTATTTGATTTTTTTAAAAAAAAATCAATGATATTTGATTTTTTAAATAAATCATGATTTTTGCCAACCCTGCTTCTAAACATATTAATGTAATTTCTTTTAGAAAATATAAAACTTTTCATTCATAATTTCCACAAATAAAGTTCGCGGTGGAATTTTTGTGACATAGATTATTAATAATTATATAGTTCGACCAAGTCTGCATGATTCATACAAGCTTGTTGGAATACCACGACAAAGCGAAAATGTTGAATTATGTTTTAATTGTATCATACAAATATTTACAGTATAATTCTAAAAGCAAAATAACAGATGCTAAAGTATTATTTAACAGTACGTATATTTTATAATTATTTACTTGAATAACAGATATTTTTTTATATAGACAACTTCATAATTTTGCCACCAGGTGGCTACACATTCCAATGAATGTACATGTCATTTTTAGAGACATATAACCTATGTTTTACGTGTTAAAATCATATTTTATTTTTCTTTTCTATATCAGAAAGAAACTAACGAATTTGTGTAAAAATGAATAATTTCTTTTCTTTCTCAAACATATAAATCTTTTCAGATAAAAATGGTAGTATTGTGTACAGAGTGTACTAACGAGAGTGTACCGCTAGGGCAAGAAAGACTGTGGTTGGTATTAATAAAACACGTCACCACGGGAAAATTTGAAATACGAATTTTTTTAAAAAAATTATATTTTGAAAAATATACAGTTGCCAGATGTAAAACATGTATTAAAGTGAATAACTTGAACATCTCTAACAAGAATTCCCTCTATCCCATTTCCAAATTCGCGAAATACTGGTGATGATTATATATCCTCATCTCGCATAATCATGCATTACCATTATTTTCATTCATAGTCCTCATTTTCCATATTACATCCATTTTCAGTCACTTAACTTCCATTCTGTCCCAGTTCCATAAATTGCGCTCGTTTTCACACATGGCGGTCTGGCTGCGCTGGAACATTATCAGTCCAATTCAGAGTTCATCGACACGGACCTGTTCTCCTGCTTCTCATAAATCAACCCCTACAGCAAAGCCCGGTTTAACACTCCTGCTTCCATTCACGTGGAACGGAATTATTTCCACAAGAGAGTGGAAGATTTCGGAAAGAACTGAATCAGTGTCTTTATAAAAAGATTGTGATTTGCTCAACATTGGATTTTCGATTCATTTTTCACATAAAAATAATGGAATTTGATATTCGGGAAAATGAAATAAAATTCACTGTGCCAATTCGGTCACAATTTAAATTCGGGTACAATTTTACATAGCAAAAAGTACAAACTGCGACATTCAGAATAGGTAAAAACGTAGGTAAATAAGAATATAGGAAAAAAAATCAGATGTGTGTTTTGTTGTTTATTTATTTATTTTCTTAATTTTTGACGACCACTGTATGTGTATTATGTTATTTATTAATTGTTATTTATCAACGTTACTTAAAGTCTACGTTTTCACCTCCTGAAGAAGGTACATGGGGTGTCGAAACCCAGAAAATTTCTTGTTCTTATAGGGTCCTATAACATTTTTATTATTATTATTTTTTTTTTCTGTAAGAACAGGATGAAATAAGAATTTTAGGGTGAACGCAACTTAAAAATTTTACGTAATAAGCGAGATATGAATTTTTAAAGTTTAAAAATTTGCGTGACGTAGCAGGTACTGACCAGTAGTCGACAAACTGTTAGTTATAGAGGGGACAAATTTTTTCATATGTTTGAATAGCTGAAATATTTTTATATAAAAACTCATACGTTACATTCACGAAGAAATTATAATTAAACATAAATAACATAAATAACAAGCATTTTTTCCCTAATAAATTAAAGAATATTGAAAGAGCATGACAATATTGTGGCAAAAAGTATGACGGCGGATGGCGCTAGTGTTTGTTTTGAAGTTTCAATGATGCAATTTTTTTAATATTACAAATTGATTTAATTATAAATACATTATTATTGTTAATATTACTAAATATTTGAATTAAACAAATTCATCAAACACAAAATTGTTAACTTTTTTGTTAGGTTATAATATAATATTTTAAAGATGACCATAGCAGACACGCGAATTTCCTTTTTAAAATCCGGCGACCAATCAAATTCTTAGGACCTTGTAGTTTGCGACCTAATCAATATTTAAACAAAATTTGTTCACTAATACTCATTAATTTATATATATATATATTCGTTTTCTTGTTTATGATAATATTTGACTATGGTATAGTACCCTATTGTATTTTTATGTTTCAATTTCAAAACACATCTGTTTCTTACATTCGCATACAACATACAAGTTCTACTCGTGTGTTTTATGTGTGACATTTTGCATAAAGTGGATTGGCAAGAACCCAGAAAGCATTCCTTCAACAATCATTCTACGCTGCATATTCTTATTCAAGAATAATAAATAAAATATTTTCTTCGTTACTCCAGAAACTATTCTACGGTAATAGGGGCATTTACCATAAACGAATTTAGTGTTTATATTAATAAAATTCATTAGTTCACATTTAAGTAATGATAGAAAATACTAGAAATCCATTCAAATATATTTCTTAATATATTTAATTAATTTCTGAAAACTGTTATTTTTGCCCTCTATACGTCCTTGAAAGCTGTGACGTCCCAATCATAGACATTAGAAAGAGACGGAAGAGAGAGATATCATGATTAGTTTTGACGTTTGGGAGACAGGTGTTCAGTAACTCCTAAGAGAGAGGTTAGTTTATTTATTTTGTAGAAATAGAACTGTGCTCTTCTCACCAGTGTTTTATAAGGTCTGCAATATGTAATTGTTTGGTACCTGGTTGTTTTAATAAGTCTAAGGATCCATTTCGACACGATTTCAAGACATGTTAAGATGTGGTTGATTAATGTCATTCCGTGAATTCTACGTATCAGAAAGGAATTCAAGTAACAGATACAACTTTAAAAAAATAATTTCTCTATTATTACAAGTAATTTTTAAATCGGACAAAGACCAAATACTATATATGAAGTTGAACTTTCAGAAGAAAAAATAAAAAAAATATGGTAAATGAGCCCATTATTGGCTTCTGTATCAATTTTATTACGCTAGTTACAGATAATTTTCGAGACTAACCACTTACTCGTATATAAAAAATAACGAATCTGTTCTTACAAAAAAAATATTAAACTGTAATTGAAAAAAATCTGTTGTGGCCAGCACAAGACCTTCCGTCAATTCCATGTATTTTGTACAAATCCCATACCAAAAGGTCCTTGGAACAGATTCTATATACTATCATGTAAAATCGAACACGAACACATACTATTTTTTACAAATTCCATACCAAAAGTTCATTTGAAAAGGTTCTATAAATCCAATAAAATTATAACATAAACTACACTAAGTAATGTCCTTCCATCTTCTCTTTGGCCTTTCTCTGCGTGTCACTTGCGAGCAACACTATGACATACCAATTTTAGATCCTATACTTTTTCCATATTTGGTTTTGCACTTGCAACTGACATCTGTCAATTAAATTTTTTGGAATAATTATGTCAGCTGTTTCCATGATAAATAACAAAGCTGACTAATTTTTGAAAATTAATTTCTTTGTAATGGTTTAACTCTACATCTATTGAATATGAAGGAAAATGAATAATCAAACCATATAGAGAAGAGTATTTTCTTTAATAAATATAATAAGAAAATGTCAAAAAATAATATTTAACTGCATTTTTTTAAGAAAAACTTTTAAAAACTTCAAATAAGGGTACTTCCGGTTGACCAATTATAACCAAAATCTAATCAGCTCTTCATATGGTTGTAAAGAAGAGGAATATGAAAGAATCATAATTTTTAGAATTGTAGTTTTGGAGTTATCGTCGGAGAAAAATTTGTCACACACACACACACACACACACACACACACGGACACACAGACATACACACACACACACAGACACACACACAGACACACACACGGACACACATACACACATACAGACATCATCTTAAAAATAGTACATTCGTATTGTAGGGACCCTAAAACGTGCTTATACATTAAAAACTCACCACCGAAATTTTTGACCAAAAACAATACCTTCCTTTTGACGGAAGGTAAAAAAGTTATGACGACAATTCAGGGCATTAATTTGATAAATTTTGGTCAAAAATGGCATTGGTCATTCATGCATGAAGCCAGAGATATTTTTTTTCAAATAAATTTCAGCATTTCTAAAAGTTTTCCTGCTAAATCAGACATCGCCGTGGTTTTGAAATAAATCAAATAAAAAAAAAAAATTCGTAGATTAAGGTAAGGGTCAAAAAAGCTGATCAAGGATTTATTGTAAAACGAAACATACGAGTACATTTGTAGGTACATACCAATAAATAATTATGATAACTTACAATTGTTTTCGTACAGCAAACATACTCTTATATAGGTAAACATTGTTCTATTATGAATCCTGTTTCTGATCCTAAACACATAACATTTCACAGTATTATTTGAAAGGTTAAATATTTATTTGATGACACATAAGCTTAAAATTTGGAATTAATCCCCTGATTACCGTTACACGGCTTCCAATCCATAAAAATTCGTTAATACCTCAATTTATTGGTTTGAAATTATTTTATGATATAATCTTTATTATACGCATCTACTTTCACATTACTCATCGACGTACACGCTGCCTATTTCACATTCTTAGCATCCTACGATATAGAAGATAGTTTTAGCTATGCTCTAGCATAGTTAATCAATATAAGGAGTGGGTATTGTGATCTATATTTATTTGCGAAAGCGACCTTGCTTGGCAATGTCATCGTATGTGGTTTACCTTCCTTCAATGGACACTAGTCTCCCACGAACGGAAAAATGGAAATGATGTTTACTATTTTCGAAATAATACAATACATTTAAAGAGGATGTGATGTAGATATTAGGACAAGGTTAAGGGTATAGTGACTGAACCGGTTGAATAGTGACATTTTAAGATATTGTTTGTGAATTATATGTGAATTTAAAGTAATTGTAAAATATTTATATTTTCAATAGTGTAAATAATTAAATTATTTGTGTATTCGTAAATTTGTAACTCAAAAGTGTTTCGGTTAGGTTAAATGCGTTAATACAAAGTTGTTATTAATATAATTTGCTAAAAACGCAAAAGGTAAAGTCTGTTCGCTCCTAGCTGAAACAAGCCGATATTTTATTACCCCAATAGATATTACCACAAACAAATAGAAAATCCTCAGGTAGTGTGGAACAGGGACGTATTCGAAATCTGCATAAGTAAGGGAAAATGTCATTATTACAAGTATACAGTTATACTCGTCATATTGACGAGAAGTTCAGACAGTGTTAGGACTCTATTGTTGGCATATTCTTCATAAATTAGTCTCTCAATGACTTCTTTTTCAAAATTACCAATTTTTGAAAGTACAGAAGTAGTCCTCTTCCGTTCTTTAACTGGAACTCCTCGTTTTACAATGCGACGAACGGATGCGAGAGACGTTTTTGTCGCAATCGAAGTTTTTTCAGAGCATTCGTTTCACCCACTTCTACAAAATGATTATACACATTTAATATAACTTGCTGCGTTTGTTCGTTGATGAAATATTTAAAACAATTTGTGTCTTCATCACTTTGCACAACGTCGGCATCGGTGTCACAGGTATTGACTTCGTCACTAACACTGGCAGAAGCATTGTCGACATCCCAGGTCCTCCACATTTCCATATTTAAAATTTCACTTACAACCGCTGCTAACTAATGTTACATGTAAACTGAGTTAAGACGAAAGAAAACCGGGATTATAAAGGAACGAAATTCAATCAAGGGTGAATTAAATGAATAGTAGATTAAATAATTCCTAGAAATTATGATGATGGCCAAACCCGAAAACAATGTCATTAGCCGAAAACGTCTTTCCAGGTAATTCTCAATTATACCTATTCAATGATAATACCTAGCTGTAAATACATTTCAAAATAATTTCAAAAAATTCTCTTAAAAATTTACAAACGCATATATCAAAACGAACTGAATACAATCCTTGTTCAACACTCCATTTACAACTGACCGCCGTTTGATGAACAAAGGCTCAAGAAAGTGGTTATGGTTTGTGGTAATAACTATGGGGTAATAAATTATCGGCTTGTTTCAGCTAGGAGCGAACAGACTTTACCGTGTACACAAGGGTTAATTTGTATATTTCTCTAATAAAAACGCCAATAACCTAACCAAAACAGAGCTCGAGTTTTCAAAGCGTGTCAGCTATAAAATTTAATGAAGATAATATAATGGTACATATTGACAATGACAACATCCACACAGTCCTTATTAACAATCACCCCCTCCAATTTCTTTAACCATCCACCCTAACTTCAATATTACCCCAGCATGCAACAAGTTCCACTTCCCCTTCCGGTTAGCCTGTTTCCGCTGGTCGATGCGGTCGCAACGACGCCGCGCGTCCCCCTTGCGACGCTAAATAGCTGAAGGCGACGCGGTGTCCTTGCATAGCACATTACTGAAAGAGGGAATCAAATGAAGAGGGGTGAAGGGCAGGATATTGGAGTAGAGTGTGTTGCATGGAGAGTAAATTGAGAGAGCTGGGAAGTTGATAGTGTTTATTTAGTTTAAGAAACTTGAAGTGCATCAAATAATTAAATAGTGTATCACTTTGCTTATGGAGTATTTTAATTGTGATTCCTTATTACGAGGGGTCGTTTTTATATTCCCGGACTATGCATGAAAAGAAAAAAATTGCTTTTGGATACAAGTGTAACATCGTATCAATAACATCTTTAATCCATTGTAAAAATATTTCTTTGGTTTCTCCTCAAAATGGTGTTCAACAGCCGCTATACGTTCGTTATAGTCCTTGATTTTTTCCCCTTATGCCCAGTTGCACCAAAAAGGCTTAAATTTTAAGTGACCCTTAAATAAAAAAGTGCAAATCGAAATATAGACAGCAATGTATACAAATGGGGTCCTGCAGCCGCGTGCCTGAGTGTCTGGTCGGGAACCTGGGGGCAAGGCCGTATCCAAGGGGGGGATTTGGGGATTCAAACCCCCCCTGAAATGTAAAATAAAATACTAAAAAATTTAAAGAAGTCTAACCAAGATGTTAGCGCTATCATAGCACGCGCCCCAAACTGCGAATATAACATTCCCAATTGCTTTTTTACAATTAAATAGATATACATAAAGGCCAAAATATTGTTTTATTTTAGGAAGTGTATACTGTACTGTCCAGACAGAGCCGCAACAAAAATTTGTGAACTGTCGCACCCGGACGGAATCTAGCGGACAATTCTAGCGGCCACTTCTCGAATCTACCTAAAAACCACTGTCTACCAATTAGGAATTGTCAGTTAGGTATTGCTTTGATTGGATTTTTTTTTTAAGACTAACAACAATACCGTACTGACAATTCATAATTGGTAGAGAGCGGTTATTAGGTTCTGTTCGAAAAGTGGCCGCTCTGCGCATATGCGACAGTTCACTAATTTTTTTGCTGCTCTGTCTGGACAGTGCAGTAGACACTCCCTTTATTTTATTATTTCCCTGAGAATTGTCTATCGGGTGTTTAGTTTTAAAGGTGTACATAAAAGATTAAAATGGGAAATCAGTTTTTTGCAAACTGTTGCGCTCCGTTTTGACTGACAACAGTGGTTGTGGTATCAGTAGAAAGATAAAAATTGTATCAAATGACAACAAATAAATGTAAATTATGTAATATTTTAGTCTCATAAATTAATTATTAAATTTGTCTTTTGATGCAGATATTTTTTATCTTTCTTTTGATACCACAGCCATGGTTATCAGTCAAAACAAGGAGTGACAGTCTACAAAAAACTGCTTATGTTAATATCCTTGAAAAATAATATAATTATATAACCAGAACTCCCTCCGAAATGAAATACTGGATACGGCCCTGCCTGGGGGAACCAGGTTCGATCCCGACAGACGCCAAATATTTCTGATATTTGTAATGGTACAAAAGTGACCCCTGTGGTGCACTCTCCACACCAGCTATGAGTGCCCGTGAGGTGACGCCTGGTAAGCGCCCACACGGTAAAATATATCGTCATCATTATCGATGTCTACATGTGTTGTAGATACTGCCACACCCAGAAATGGGTAATATGCCGTGATGATATATTTATTTTATTTATTTATGTATACAAATCATTTGATATTTCATTTCGATGCAATATATGTGTTTTTTTTTTTTAGATTTGGAAACAAATAATATTCACAGGAGGTCAGATCTGGACTATAAGGCGGATGGTCAATATCTACGAAGCAGCTTTCGAAAGTATTGGCTTGTGGGCTGGTGTACTTTCATGGAACAACAGGATACCACAGGACATATATTAGAACTAATATTACTGCAATTGTTTTGTAAATTGTCACACACATTGCGACTTTCGAGTTAACAAGAAGGCAGATTTTTTTATCTTTAGAAGAGGGACGTATGTTTAATGCCTTGATAACTACAAAATAATTCATAATACAGTTAACTTAAACACACGGTTAACCTTTCTTCTGGTCCTACGGATTTAAGGAATATTGGAACGAGCTATTTTTTAGTGATCTGTGTTTTTAGATCAAAAGTAATTTTAATGGGGTCTTTTATTAAATCCACTCGCTTTTCATTTGTCTTCTTTTGCAAATAAGCATTCCTTCTTTTTTCATTTCTTTTCTTTTAGCTTCTTCATAAGCTAGGGCCACAAGTATTGTTTCTTCATCTGAAGAATCCATTTTTCTCAATATCTTTATTCGCTGACTGATAACCGTCAACTATTCTGTCGATCACTACCGACAGAATCTTCCGATCACCTGGTCGGTTCTGAACAGTGTGCGATGGCATTATTACGTTCTGTAATGTAATTATAACTATTCTATTGGACCCTATAATATAGTTACACGAAGTCCAAATCTGCGGAGAGTATTATTTTTTTCCTAAATTTATATTTTCTCGTACAAATTGGAATAGACAAAAATCATATACTGTTACAGAAATAAAACTATTCCAGAAAAATCCTCCTTACAATTTTTCTAAAATATTCACATTCAGTGAGCGGACCCAAATTAATATGAGTTTGATAGGTTATAAAGATAATTTTTTTTATTAAAATAATTGTTTTACAAAAGCTGATAATTGCATGATACGCCTTTACTACATACTCATAATATAAAAAATAACGCTTGTTATAATTCGTATGATTAATGTAAATATGAAATAAAAAAGTTCTATGTTTAATTTATAATAAATTAAAATGGTAGCAGATTTTATTCTGATTTGATTAAGATTAAACTGAAACAGTTATAACCATTTAATATGTACATTCAACTAGCTGAAGTGGAAATGCATTTAATTATAAATTACCATCCAAGAGTTGGGCACCAAATTTCATTGTATGTATTTACATAGTTTAATTTCACGCTTCGCTTTCATAACAAAATGAGCTAAATATTAACATGTTAAGTTATAATCTTAATAACATATAATTTTATTAATCCTCGTGAAACTAATAACAAAATTTTACGTTAGTTCAGTTTTTTTTCAGCGGTTGAACAAAACATGGAGCAGACTAATTAAACCTGAGGTCAGAGTTGGCTGTTCGAGCGCACTAAATGTTTTTCACCTTATTTACTACCGTCCATTTTATATTGCAGTCCACTGCAGTAACTATATACATTCGTAACACTAGCCTTCAGGCACTCTTCAACGTAAATAACCAAGTAAATGTACAAGTAAACTTTACAAATAAACTTTTATTAACTGGACAGTAAAAAATGTACAAGCGCAAAAGTTTCTTTAATGAGAATAATAGAGTGAAATATCGTCGAGTTTATTACAACGGTCATCAAGAGTACAAAATTAAGTATAGCAAAACTAAACTTTTGTTTACTAATAGGTGACTTATAGTTCTATAAATTGGTTAGTTTTTTCAACTACTATGAATAAAGTGGCACTATATTTAATAATGTATCGTTAATAAAAATTAAAATAAGGTATTAATGATGAAGGATAAAAATAAAAACTTCTTTAATCATTACCATTAGAGACAAAGTTAATACATAGGTATCCACAACTATAACAACCAATGCCTTAATAACTATAAAAATGAAAAAATGTTACTCACTCATTAATTTTAATCAAAAATTGCTTACATCAAAATTTTTGGTTTACTGCTCTTTTTTGTTAATTTTACTTATACTTTAATATAGTGTTATTCCACTTAAATCATTTTATTTTTACTCAACCCCTTGCAGAAACTGCAATTTGAATCAAATGTGTTGGCAAGCACAACATACCTAGTAAATTTATAAGAAACTCAAAACAATTCTTAGTGTATGCCATATTAATGGACATGGTATAAAACTATAAGTCTGTTTACAGTACAAGAAGCACTGAATTTGATGTTCTTTCTACTGGCCATGGTACAAAAAAATACTGGGAAACCGAATTTGACGATACTTTTTTTTTTTGAAAAGTAGACTTGGTACATTCCAATAATCAGCCGACGAAATGTTACAGTAACTTGGCATAAAAAAATACATTCAATCGTCTTTTGTTTCAAGGGGATTTCATAGCTCAGTTGGAAGAGTGTCCGACTATATCCAAGACGGCCCTGGTTTCAAATCCCAGTGAAATTAATGAATTTTTCACAAATCTCCCTTCGTTCTTTATAATAAGAAGTTGAAGTTCTTAACAGTTTTTCTTGAAAAAGCGCAATTAAATATCATTTTTTTTGCATTTTATGTGATTATCAATATGAAAGAATATCTTATTGTCTATACGGTTTGATTATACATTTTCCTTTATATTTAATAAATATAGTTAGAGAATTATAAAGATCAGCCAGCTTTGCTATAGTCATGGAAACAGTTGATGTATTCAAATAATACATACATACATACATAGTGTATGTACGTGTTATAATTTTATTGAATTTATAGAATCTTTACTGCGCGGAGAAAAATACGAAATTATGAATAGTTGTGGGTCCCGTGGCCACGTGTCTAAGTGTCTGGTCGCGAACTTGGGGAACCGGGTTCGATCCCGACCGACGCCAAACATTTTTCGAATTTTAAATGGCACAAAAGTGATCCCTGTGGTGCACTCTCCACGCCAGCAATGAGTGCCTGTGAGGTGACGCCTGGTAACCGCCGGCACGGTACAAATATGTCATCATCTTTACCGGTATCTGCGATAAAGCAGATTGTGGTATACTCAGAAATGGGTAAAATGCCGTGATGATATATTTATTTATTTATTTATTTATGAATAGTTGTCATTGGTTGTTCTTGCATCAAGCAAAAAAGTGTATATTAGAGAATCGATCATAATTTATAATTTTAATTTGTTATTTACATATTTGCAACTCACTTTGTACCACGTACAAAATAAAATTGAAATCATATACGTTTTTACAAGTATGTTACTCTTCTAAAATTAAAAAAAAAAAAATCTACCTTGTTAACAATCAGAATCTTTCACAATGAACTTGAAAAATCTCTGACTAAAAATATCTTGAATAACATCATGTTGGATATAAAAATAACTCCGGAATCTAAACTAAGCCAATCACCTTGTAAAAGGAAGGAAAACCGGAACTAGAAATTCTGTATCCGGAAAGATCGATGAACATAAAAAACAGGGTAAAGAGGACTGGGAAAAACAGTTTCCTTGTTTCGACCTTTGTTTCTAAATGAAAACCAGGGAAGGTTATTAAGCAAATGGGGCTTTGATGAAAATATTCTGTAGCTGCATTAATGTTCCATGTAGGAATAAATGAGATTATATTTTTTTCCTAGCAAACATGCAGCATGCACTTGAAAGCATAAACATTACAATCTTATTTACTTAATGACAGTCTAAGTGACACATATATTAATATACTGGCGTATAAAAAGCTTTTTAACATTTTAAACATTTAATATAATGAAGACAGATTTGTGAAAAACTCTTGAATCTCACTAGGCGTTGAACCCAGGGCCTTTCGATATTTAGTCGAACACTCTACCAACCGAGCTATGAGATACCCTTAAAATCCCTGAATGTTTCACAAATCGTAAACACTATTGTAGACGAGAACGTCTCCTTCTTGGAGTATCGTTACCCGCACAACACCACGACAACATATGTACCTGTATATTTGGACGGTTCTAGTCTAGTTGAAATTACATATTTAATATACAGATTGTTAAAAAATAAGTGTCACAAATTATGAGGGCATATGGTACTGACCAAAATGAGTAAAAAGTTTAATCAACATGGGTCCGATCTTCAACTGTTTTTGAGAAAGAGGCGATTTTGTATTAGAATCGAAGAAAAACTGACTAAGATAGTTGTTGAACAAAATTTTGTCTATGCCAGTAAATAGACTATAAAAAAACAATAACATTTTATATGAAACATTTTCTTCACTTTCTAATAGTTACGAAGTTATTTGAAAACTAAATATTGGCCAAGGGTGCCACAACTTTGGTCTCAGTACAATTATTTGATTTTTTTGTAAAACAAAAATACATCTAAGATGACCTCTGAAAGGTAAACAAAATGTCTCATTTAATCAAAGTCGTAACTCTTACAGTTTTCGAGATAGCAGAGGTAAACCCCGAAAAAGTCATTTTTCATTGCCTTATATCTCGGAAACTATTGAAGATCGGACCCATGTTGATTAAGCTTTTTCAACTCATTTTGGTCAGTACTATATGCCCTCATTATTTGTGACACTTATTTTTTAACACCCTGTACATCAAATAAAAACTTAATTTTGCCTGAAAGTAACGAACCTTTCCAATTGAATGTACTTCGCATATTTGTATATGAAATAGTGTTTACCATTTTTTGCTGTTAGTGAATGGAAAAGTTGATATGCATGCTCTGTTGGGATAACATTTACATTTAATTTGTATTTTATTTGCAATGTTCATGTTCATTTCTTGTTTCTTGTACGCAGTAGCAATAGTCGTAGCGTGATGCTATGCTGATGTTGAATTTTACTTATTCCTGTTTCGTCTGCACGCTACAATAATGCTCTGCAATAATAATAACAATCTCCAATCATTTATAATGAACGTACGATATACGATTGCGAACATAAATGAAATTATTCGCTTATTTTCATTTCCTTTATTATGGATACGGATTGTATCTGATTTGAATTCATTGTTTCAGAACTATTTTTCTCCGCGGGGTGACTCACGAAGGAAACATTACGCTACTGAAGAAATTTCAAATATTAATGAAGAGTCATCATCATTTCTCGATGATAGCCCTAAAGCAGTTAAAGTCTTAATTAGTGAGTCAACCACAGTTTTGTTGTCAATTTTAAGAGCAAGAAAAGTTGTACCCCACGTTTAAAAAAAATACCAGTATTTGCGCTCTTTGTGCGCTTATATGCACCACAATGATTTTTTTAGCGCTAAACCTTAACATAAACTAACCTAATTGTACAAAACTTGAGAATGTGAGTTTCGTGCATTAGGTTAGGTTACATAAAGATATGACATGAAAAACAAGAGCGCAAATAAAAATTACACTGGCGCATATAAGAGTGACTAAATTTTGATTTTTACATATATGATACTAGGCCAAAAAATAAAATACCCGTATTTTTTAAATTGATTAATTGTTCGTAGTTTACGAGAAAATAATTATTAAAACATTGGAGAAGGGATCTGTGACGTCAGTAGGGTAGAATGATAGAAGAAGACAGTTAGACTGAGATAGATATATTGTGGTAGGTTATAGAATGACGAAAGTGACAGCTGGCCTACGGTGACAGATATCACGTGATCGTGTACATCGTGTATCTCAGTTTAACTGTCTTCTTCTACCATTCTACCCTACTGAAGTCACAGATCCCTTCTCCAAAACATTAAATTGCTAATAACAATATTATTACAAACTAATGTTTAGTTTTTATTATTATAATGAGAAGCTATAGAGGTTGGTTTTTATATATTATGACATATATTGAAATTCGATTATGGTCACATACCCCATTACCTTCCGTAACCTTTAGGTAAGGTAGGTATTGCCTTTGGTCAAAAAAACCGGTGATGAGTTTTTAATGAATAAGCACGTTTTAAGGTCCTTTTACTAGTCTTACGATATCTGTATGTAAGTATGTACCTATGTATGTGTGTGTGAGTGTGTGTGCCCCAGTGTGACAATTTTTTTTTCAACGATAAATCCAATACTACTATTCTAAAACTTATGATTCTTTTGTATTCCTCTTCATTATATCCAAAGCTAATTAAATTTTGGTTATAATTGGTCAACCGAAAGTTCCCTTATTTGAAGTTTTTAACAGTTTTTCTTGAAAAAACGCAATTAAATATCATTTTTTGACATTTTATGTAATTATCAATATGACAGAATATCTTATTCTCTATACAGTTACACATTTTCTTTAATATTCAAAAGATATAGAGTTAAAGAATTATAACGAGATTAACTTTAATAAATTAGCCAGCTTTGCTATAAACAGCTTATATATTCAAATAATTCTAATTGACAGATGTCAGTGCCAAGTGCAATTTACATAGTGTATGTGCGAGTTATAATTTTATTGGATTTATAGAATCTGTTCCAACGAATTTTCGGCAAGGAATTTGTAGAAAATAGTATATGTTCGTGTTACAGTTTGACTGGACATATAGAAGCTTTTCTAAGGAACTTTTGGTATGGGGTTTGTACAATGTGTCTGCTGTAAGCGGGCCACCATTGCTAACTTTCTTATTTGAAGAGATAGAAAGACGATTAAATGGACAAAGTTGGGCGATATTATACGACAAATTTAACGGTGGAAAATACAAAACAATTGAACATCTAATCAGGGTTGTTGTAATTTTGCCCGACCCAAAAAAACCCACCCGGGTTTTTAAAAAAAAAAACCATCTAAAAACCCATCTAAAAACCCACTTTTATGAAATCATATTTTAAATATGGTACATACTTATATGTTACACACATTTATACATAAATTTTTGTCACCGGCAATATTTTACAATCAATTTCATTTTGTGTACTTCGTGTTTGATCAATTTTAATATATTTTTCATTGCTGTGCGAACTTTGCACAGTGTTTCTTTTATATTTGAACAACTCCAATCCTGGTGTCCAGCATTTTCATTATTTTTTGAGTTGTGTATTAAACATACTATTAGTTGTGACCCTTGGATCTTATTCTTGTACACACTTGCATTGTACAGACTTGCAACTATTAATATTAATTCGTAATTTGTACGCATGTAAACTCTCTAGTTAATTTATTGTTTATTACATTATAGTCTTAAAAAAAATATTAATAATATTAACATCTATTATCTACTACGCCGACTTGTGTATGTGTATTAAGATATTTATAAAAGTAAAGTTAAAAATGATACAGACGACATTTCGACGTTTGCCAATAAAACTCGCATTTATTTAATAAAACCCGTTTTTATTTAATAAAACCCGGGTTTTTTTTAATAAACCCGGGTTTTATTAAAAATACCCAGGTGGGCTGGGGTTTTTTCAACTCTGCATCAAATACGCGACTTATTCAACAAAATAACATTTTTATTATCTGAATATAAAAGTTCATTATCACTATGCCTCTAAAATTAAAAACAAAAGAGTTATTTCAAGTTGAAATTTAAATATTTTATTTCATATTTTAATTTTAATTTTTGTACAATGTAAAACTGTATGTAAAGAACTAATGTATTTTGTGTAGATGAGGTGTAAGATCTTACCTACCCAGATGAAGGCACCGAAACGTAGGTGTTGTACGAGAATCAATGCTTTCGAGTAGGTAATTGCTAACACCTTATCTATACCACAGTCGACAATTTCCAACATTAAAATAAGAATTAAGATAGCGAATAACCCAATGTTTCCTTAGATCTACCTGTGACTATAGTGCAGCCAAATGAAATATTTACAATACTGAGCTACTGCAACTAGCTATTTTACTGTTCAGGTCATAAATTATACAGTACGACATGAATACGTCTGGTTCTACTGCTTACACTGGCATTTACTCTTGTATGTTTTATTAGTGTAAGGTTGGTTTGGTATATGTGTGCAGGTTTCTCAACAATGTATCACGTTACGTTTATTAGAGAAAACAATATATACTGGATATTGTTAACGTTGATTAAGGACCGATAATTCAGTTTGTTAAATAGAAGAAATCATTTTGCCCACTCGATGAAAAAGACAAGAAATAATTTTTGTGTTCATAAGAATACAATAAAAGTTTTCAAAAATTAGAAAACATTGTTTATCATATTCATGTATAGACACGAAAGATAAACTGTGGAAAATATGTTAGCACAAATCACTGTCTAATGTATGCGTTTAAATCCACACGAAATGCAATTAATTTACTTTCCGCATACCTAATATAACATATAACAGCTGCTCAAATAAGTTTTAAAGTTTCGCAGCCTTTCTTATATTGGTAGGTGATCTGTGCAATTGGTGTTCGTATCAGTTCCTGTCCTATTTACACTCGGATCATAAGCGTACACAAATGAGTTACAAGCACAGTTTGACGGCGTCTATGGATTATCACGATATGAGCATTTCTTTCCCTTACCCCTCAGGTCAAGATTGGTGCCCAGGGTTGTTCTAATTTTGTCCGACCCAAAAAAACCTACCCGGGTTTTTTTAAAAGAGCCATCTAAAAAAACAAAAAAAAAACCCATAAAAAAACCCACTTTTATGAAGTCAGATTTTATTAATTAAATATAGTACATACTTATATGGTACACACATACATACATAAATTTTTGTCACCGGCAATATTTTACAATCAATTTCATTTTATGTACTTTGTGTTTGATCATTTTTAATATATTTATCATTGCTGTGCGAACTTTGCACAGTCTTTCTTTAATATATGAACTCCAATTCTGATGTCAGCATTATCATTATTTTTTGAGTTTTGTATTATCATACTATTAGTTGTGACACTAGGATTTTATTCTTGTACACACTTACACTGTACAGACTTGCAACTATTATAATATTAGAGAGTTATTGCAGATTCAACGCAAAAATAACTTGCACTTTAAAGTCACGTGACAGCCCGAGTGCGCATGCGTACTAATAAGGTTCACGTTATATGAATAAGGAGACACGTTATGTGCAATGGAATAGCGAGCGTTTATCGTCACACGTTATAAATCTTTTGAGGTTAGGTTTCGGTGAAAAGTGTGGATGTAACCTCGTTTGTGTTGCTTTTAGCGTTAACGTTAGCGTGAATACACGAATTAAATGCGGTAAACATTGAAATTGAAAGTCCTTTATTTCTAAAATAAAGTGATTTCCACATAAGGTTAACGTTTAAGTTCTTTCATCTTAGAAGTTGCAATAACTCCCTATTAATTCGTAACTTGTACGCATGTACACTCTCTAGTTAATTTATTGTTTATTACATTAGTCTTAAAAAAAAATAATAATTATCTATTACGCCGACTTGTGTATGCCTATTAAGATACTTTATAAAACTAAAGTTAAAAATAATACATACTATATTTCGATGTTTGTTAATAAAACCCGCTTTCTTTAATAAAACCCGGGTTTCTTTCAACCCTATTGGTGCCTGCACTATATATTGAAGTGAAGAGGTAGTAGACGTAGACAATTAATTTCGTAGTTTTGTTAAAAATGATTCCATTAAAAATGAAAATAATTTCATTTCAATTCAATTCATATTAAAATGACGTATTTATTAGTATTTACGATTAATTTGTGAAGTCTGCTTCGCATTTAATTCAGTTCCGTGACTTGGAGTAATTACGAATGTTAAATTTATTCGTACATTACAAATGAAAGCAGCGTGAAGTTTTTTCTGCGTATTTTAAACATTTTGCGGTCTGATTGTTAGTAGGTGACATATTTTTAATATTTTAATATTAATTAAAATGCTACATTAACGAAGTATGTTTTTATAGTATTCAAAAAATAATATAAAACATATTAAAACTACTTTGTTATTTATTACGTTGCACTTTTATAATAAGAATTTACTTCCGTATAACATTTTAATCACTTTAAAAGCTACACGTATAAATAGTTTTTAAAGTTGTTGTCATATTTGAGAATAAAAAGAATACACACTTGCTTGTTCTTTCATTTTTCTGAAATATACTCGAATTTGTAATTAAGAGTAAATAAACACAGTGAAGAACTTGCTCCACAATAGATAAAATATAGACCATTCCAGAATGACGTCACCTGCCCCTCTTTTGAATATTTTTGAAAATTATTTAATTATATATCTTATGATAAATATTGAGAAATTTTGATTTTGATACATTGATAATTACGAAATAATTTTATGACAGTTACTGAAAGCGCGTTGCTTGGTAACAGCCCGACGCCGAAGGCGGAGGTGGTGTTACCTAAAAACAACGTGCTTGAGGAAGTGTGATAAAATTATAAGTATTTATCAAAGATCGAGGGGTATTCGGTGAAAATTTTTTTTGCAGTTTTAACATTAAATTTGCCTAAAATTTGTATTTGACAGAATTTTTGTGTCTAACATAGTCCAGTAGATGTCACTAGTAGCTATGAACGTGAATGTGGCTATAAATATGTTCAGTGTGAAGTGTGCAATGAGAATGAGACCTCTTTGAGTGAGACCAAAGAGAAGAAGATAAGACATACAAAAGTCCATAAATATTCTCCACATTTAGTTTTTTATTTAATACATTATTTTTTGATGAGTTTTCTTCTATAATTTTGTTGATTAAATCATCATTTTCATTAACAGCGTGAAAATGACATTTTTAAATTAAAACAATTAATCTTTAATTATATATCAAAAACTGTTTGTTACTTAGCAACTTAATGACATAAGTGATAATTGTCTTAGGATAATTATCAGTGTAAGTTTGTTTTGATTGGTTACTTTCGCACACGTGGTCAACAATATAGGGATTCAATTGGATTTTTTAACCAAAAAAATTTCTATGAAATTTATTTCTGACAGCTGCCTCTCACGAAATTCATTTGTTCTGGATTGATCTATTGTTATGACAGTGACATTGTTAGTTGTTACATAGCTGAAAAATTAAACTCTGCTACTTGATTTTTAAGGTGTACGCGATTTTTTTTGCAAGCCAATGTAACTTGATATTCTGCACTATTTATTGTAGGTAGCAGTTTTACTTATTGACTGATCTTTTAATGAATGCCGTATTGCAATCTTGAATTCTTGAAGCACAAGTAACTTCATATTGTTGCAACATTAATGTTTATTATACAAATGTCACTAATTCTGTGACTGAAACTGTCTATAGCACTAAAGTCTTTCAAGATTTTACTGACATATGTCTACGTTCGTTATTATTGCAGTATTTTTTCAGGGATGCTGATTTCTACAGGTTCCTTACACTTTTGATATAGTTATTTTCGTAACAAGTTATGAAATATACCAAATATTATGCGAGTGTAAATTGACGCACGACGCGTAGCGGAGTGCAAGTCAATACACACGACCTAAGATATTTGTATTTCATACAAGTTATGAACATTATTTTTTAGAAGAGCATAAATAAATTTTACTTTTTTTTCAAAACTGAAATTTAGGTTCAAACGTACGGACAGTTGACAAATGAATAATGTATACATATAGCCAGAAAATAATGACATAGTAACCTAGCAACCGTGTCAACTATTACGATATAAAATATATCGTAACACTAATGTGATAAGTTCAACTTTTAGTGTTAGGATACTGCGTTGATATGTCATACTTATCACAATGGTCGTCTAAAAAAAATTTATTAGCATTGTTCCAAAAAAATTTACAAACGGCTCGAGTTAAGTGATCAAATGCGCATGCCCGGTTTCAAATTAATTGCAAATCAAACGGTTTGAATTTTTCTGTGAACACAATAAAACGTAGTATGCATTTATAAGCATCTGGTTTGCAGTTTTCTCCAACTTGATGATGGAAATACTATGAAACTGTAAATCTTACTGCAATATCATTTGCAACTTATTTGCTGGCACGAAGAGTTCAAAAAAATCTTCAGAATACTGGGGTATTATCATTTCAAAATAATTCTCTTTTGTTTTCTAATAACCATTATTTAATCGTCACCTTCACTGGAAGAATCATTTAAAAAGTCAAAATTTCCACTGAACATGCCTCTATCTGAATCCGTCATCTATTATTAAGTGAATTTTAATATTATGTGTCTCTTATTATATTGCAATAATATACTCACACTAAAATAATAAATATAAATTTATTTTTGATGCATCAAACAGCAATTTCACATATAACCCAATTTTCTGCAAACGAAACAAACTTGGACAAGCAGAAACGTCACATCTAGAGATGCACTCGATTTCGAGCTTTGGCCCGGTCCGGCCAGAAGCCCGCCTCGATTTCGAGTCGATCATCGAGCCGCGCCGAAGATATTTTTTATTGGGCCGAATCGGGCTAATTATTTTCGGGCCGGCCCGAAAAATCTTATAGTTCAATCAAATGCACAGTTTCCTTTTATATTTTGATAAAAATGGATGAAGTTAAAAAGGATCAAAATGATTTAATAACAACACACTTCACATATTAATAAATAAAAATTTATTATTTTACTTCAAGAATTCAAGGTTATTCTTTAAAGCATAATAGTTATATTGTGATGTTGCTATTATTATTGTTGTTATTACTCGTATTCTTAAATAAAAGTGATTTTTGTTCCTACCATAATGATTTCTTGTCCGAGTAGAAACAAAATAGATAAAAAAATCCTTATATAAATTAAAATTATATTTTTACCTCCCGCTACCCTTGGTAAGGGAGGTATAGGGATCGTGCTAAAAATCTCATATCGAGATTTTAGTAAATGACCACGTTTTAAGGTCCCTAGAATCCATTTTTAACATTTTCACGATGATGTCTGTATGTGTGTATGTGTGTGTGTGTGTGTGTGTGTGTTTATGTGGGTATGTGTGTGTGTGTGTTTATGTGGGTATGTGTGTATGTGTACGAATTTTGTTTGCACTCAAATACTATCATTCAGAAAATTCTGAAACCTTGTATTTTTACCCTATTCTAATAGGAATAGAAGCCATTATATTTTGGTGTAAATCGGATAAACGGAAATGGTACTTTACTTGAAGCTCATAATGGGTTTTCTTCAAAAAATACCATTAAATGCCATTTTTTCGAATTTTATGTCTTATGAAAATTAAAGATTATTGAATTTTCTACAGGAATACATTAATACTTTTTCTATATATTTTACAGATAAATTTAAAAATAATTTTTTTTATTAGTCGCGAAGCCTAAGATAAACACAATTCCTTTGTTACACAGTTCATATTTCAAATGAATGTAACTGACAGTAAATTAAATGTCACTGTCAAAAAACTAATCACTTCAAATTAATAATAGGGACATTTTAAAAAGAATATAGAAAATAAATCAATAGTTTTCTGCAATGGAACAGTCTGCAGCTTTAGTAAATACGTATGTATTTAAATTAATAAAAATTAAAGAGCGGGAGGTTTTGTGTTGGCCACATCAGATTTTTTTATATAAGATTTGTGAAAAAGTTTGGTAAACAAAATGTTAAATACTCGTAGGTCTGTAATTTTTATAACAAACTTACACTAGAAGGGTTGTTTTTTTTAGCTACTTATGTTAACTAATGTTGAAAGTTATAAGAATGTAGAGGTTTTTTATAAGTTTGACACGAAAAATGTTAAACATTTCGCCTTAACATAAAAATCAACATTAGGAATGCCGGATGCACCCAATTTCGAGCTTTGGCCCGGCCCGGCCCGATTTCGAATCAATTTTCCAGCCGGGTTAACTAATTTTTTTGTCGAGTCGGGCCAGTAATTTTTATTTTCGGGCCGAGTCGATTCAAACCTCAAAGCCCGGCCCGGCACTACCCGAATGCATCTCGAGTCACATCTTCTGAAAAATATACATAAATGCTCCAGCCGAGTTGGAAATTATTCTGACCGTTGCCAACTAATCCCCAAACCAGATAGAAATCTTCTAGGAACAGCCAACTAGTAGCCAGAGTTTGAAATGTGTGACTCTGTGAACGCTTTTATGTAACTGCCAATACCTCTGACTTTTGTTGACATTTTCAAACAGTTCTATAAACAAAGCTATTGATTGTTTTTGCATTTGAAGCATATTTTGTGAGTTTAAAAGGTTACTTTGTATGCCAATATGTCTGACTATCTGCTATTCCATTAACTGTCTACCTTTTGAATTATGCCGCAAGCCATGGAATAAAAAAACAAAAACAAAATTGCTACATTTTTCAGCCTATTGTAAATTTATGTTCTGCTGCATCCATAAAATTTTATGCAGTAATAAAAGGTAAAAAAAAACCTACCTGACCAAGTGCGCATCCATTGAATGATGCTCGACCAGAGCAAGACACAAAACCATATCATATTTTCTTGCACATTTTCAAATATTCACTCGCGTAAATACAGTGAAGAAAAAACAAAATCAAACACATGAACATCATTACAGCAGACGCGAAACAAACAACTGAACACTATTCCGACAAAACACCATCGCGTACTCCAGCGGCGTACGTGATAAAAAGAAAAGAATATCACTTGCCCCACTCAAATTATACGCTTTCTATTTTCACTGAAATATCCCTACTCTTTAATATTTGGGACAGAATTAAATTTATTTCAAAATGAAACCTTTAAAATGAGCTTAATTGGAAGATTGAATTTTGTTTTCAAATAAGATTACTTATTCAAATCGTGTATACAGACGCTGGATTTTATTAAATTTATAGCACGAATTCTTTTGACTCAGATTTCACAATTTTTCTTTAATAACAAACATCTGTGCGAATATTTTAATTAGATAAAACGTGAATCCAACACTTCGAACAAGAGACTAATCTGAAAGAGGCACAAGGGTGGCTACGTACGACACGGAATTAAAAAAAAAGCAATACAGGCTTTGATTTGGTGAGTTTATAAATAAAAACTGCCGCTTACCAGGCGTCACCTCACGGGCATTCATTGCTGGCGTTGAGAGTGCACAACAGGGATCACTTTTGTGACATTTAAAATTTGAAATATTTGGCATCCAAAAGCAAGGGGCCTGCCTATATTGAAAAATAAATTTTTGTTGCTGTTCTAATCTTTTCTTTTTATGCCTAGTCTGGGAATATAAAAACAACCCCTCGTTCCTCGTACGTATCATGAGATGACAATCAACCTCGAAGCTCATTACAAATTGATATGTACTTAAGTAAATAACCATTATAGAATAATCAACATTCTCATTAAACTGGAATAATTAACACTTGATCATTAAATGAACACGTAACTGTTCTAGTAACTCTACATACCTACGTGCTTTTGACTCTAATAGAAGCTATTTCAATTAGAATTGCAACTACGTGAATAAATTAAAAGTCCTTGACCGAAAACGAGTGAGTCCAGATCTGTAGATAGAGCAAGCTAATGCTAATAGTCAATTACATCCTTGCACCTGGACGATTTCGAACTAAAGCGTGAAATGAAGAGAATTCAACTAGTTTCACTAATTTGTCGAATTTTAGGAGAAAGTTTTATTTATTCTCATAATTATATTTAATTTTGCAAATTTAAAGTAAATATACTAGTGAATACTTTCATGTATTTAAGAATCTAAATTTGATTATAATATTTGTAAGTATAATACTTTCCTTGAATTTAATTTTAGTAAATATTTATTGATCAATTTATAATAAGTACACCACATCTTTTTAAAAAGATTTTAATAGGGTTTTCACACATTTTTAATTTTTCATGTCATTCTTCATAAAAAAATTATTCAGAACAATCAATGATAACATTTAGTAATTTTTGAGAATTAATAATTCAACTAATTTATATTCTTTTTAGCACAAATTGTGTAGATACTTCTTAATAAAATCAAAACGAAATTTCTGGTACCATCCAGTGATAATTTTTTAACTAATATTTCCTTATTACATCCATTTTAGATTAAAAAATTGTTTGAATTGTCGCTGAATCTCATTTTTTTGCTTGTTAATTATATAATAATATTTTCCACACCAAGTAAAACAAGGAACATTCTAAAAATAGAACTTTGGTTTGCACAATTTTACTGATATTTAATTTTATTTATCAAAATTATGAAACGAGACTGGTGCTGCCATCCAACGACAAAAAGCTGTACACTGGAAAATAATTTATGTATACGGTTAAGCTCCGCTAATCCGGATCAATTTAAACAGGCTCAATCCCGATTACTGGAGTAATCAGGGTCGCATTTAAGCAGAGGCGCATTAGGCGCTAGCTGGGGGCCTCGTCTTCCGGGGGGCCTCAGAAAAAAGCCGAATAGCCTAGTAAGACAGCCCAGCTATACGCTTTTGGAGCGCATATACGCGTTTTCGTATTAATATTTATTTTATTTTTTATGAATTTGTTAAATTTGCTTCTTTGTAAAGAACTCTATATTATCGTACTTTGCATTAAAACTTGTTTGACCTTGAAAATTTTCCCTAACCCTCCCCCAACCTACCAACAACGATTTATTTTCTTTATGTGCAGTGGAAAAAAATCCTTAAAATAACCTCTGGAGGAAACCAGTGTTAAGCCAATCAGAATGCCTCTTTTCTATTTTTATTTTGATAATATCACTGTAGGGTAACCATAGTACCCGTTAAATGTTATGTACTCGTAGATGTGTACTATATAGGTAGATAATATTTTTATTTACAGTTTTCGAACTATTTTTAGTTTTGTTTATGTGATACTAATAATAATAAAATTATTTACTATTATTAATACTCCATTAACAACTTATCTTTTAATTTAAAATAGACAGGTGTTTTTTTTTAAGTATATAAAAATAGGGGCCTCAACAGGTCACTGCGCCTCGAGCCTCTGAAGATATAAATGCGGCCCTGGGAGTAATATCATGTAATTAAGCAAAGGTGTAATAAATGCTAAAACATTTAAATTTGATCTAAATCTCCAGTTGTGCATTTGCATTTTGAATTAATTGTTAAAGGATACTAATCGAAGCGCACTGTTTTTTAATAAAAATTATTTATAAATTTTTGTGATAATCGATATCGGCTTATGGATGGCCACATAATCCGATCACATCGTCAGGAAGTTAAGAGAATGTCATAATTAAATATTGATTATTCTAATGTAAAGCAGGTGGATATTTTATTCTGCAAAAGCCAAGAGATATGGATTTGTATTGCGAAGTTAAATATGGTTGGATGGAATAGTAGAATAGATCCTTTGCTCAAACTGAGAGATATTAAAAAGATGATTCCAATGCGCAGTTGATTTTCTGCACATAAAATGAAACAGTTCTGTTTTAAATTATTCAAAAAACTATTATGTCAGTGGTATCATGTACAGTCTGGACAAAAAATGTATAATTACTAAATTATTTTAATCATAGTACATGCGAAAGATATACAAAGCTTTAAAAAAATACCGCTAGATGCTAGATGCTTAACGATGCGACGACACCGCAGGGCAAATAGCAATGGAGGGTTATACACTGTATATACCTATTAACTAATATATTGCGGATCCTTTGATTTTCGTGAAGGAAACACTGTGAAATGGAAATATCATTTCTGCATAAGTCTATCTCACACAAACACCCAACCGCGAATTATGCGCATGCTTGGAAACCTTGAATACTATTGGCTAACGAGGAAATCATGATCACTTTTTGCGAATCACAGAGTTCTGTTTATTAACGACTAGCGCGAGAAATTTTTAATTTAAATTTGAGAAATTAAACAATGTACCTACTATTTATTTCGTATGTAAATTCTTGAATATAAATATTAGTAATAATAAAAAACATTCACATATTCTGGTGCTAAATTTGAATTAAATAATTTACTTTGTTGTGCCGTAAAAATAATAGCAATACAATCTGGTCAGGATTAATTTATTTAGGTGACAATAAATTACTGTATGAAACACAAAGCAAATGCTTTCGAAGTGTAACTACAAACAGAAATGAAATCAAACGTCAAAGTCAAACCAAGTGCTCGCTGCATCACCAGGGCAGCGTTCCAAAACCAAGAATACCGAGTTTTGGCGTAGAGTATGATGTGTTGTGTTTTGAAACGAATGAGAGTTTTGTTGAAGTAAAAAATTGAAACTAAAGTAAAAATAATTTTAAAAAACTAACAAAACTACTTATAATTACAACATTAATGTCAAGCCCGTAATAAAAGCACTTTTATGGAGCACTCTCCTCAATATAATGTGAAAGTACGCTCCATAAAAGCGCTTTTATTATAAAGGTATGCTCGTAATACACGCCAAATTATTTACTTATGTTTATTTTCAACCAAAAACATGTTTTCTTCCTCAAGAAGGTAAATTACTTTCATATGTTGAGAATCGTGAGCATCTACGTTTGAAAATATTGTGGAGTAATTTCTATACCCTATATTAAATCATAGGAGTAGAAAAGAAGCTATTAATACAATTTTACATGAGTAAATCAAATTATACACTTTATTGCTATTTACAATTAGAAAGGTATAAACTTGGAACATGTGTAAAATGTACACTTTCAATAAATTAAATACAAAACATATTTTCCGATCGCATTTGTGTTTTAATTGTAATGAATGTTTAATGCAACCATATAATTACACGGATTATATTGGCACGTGTAATTATAATCCTGCATTCAATAATGTGTTATTGCAACCAGGACTATTATTGAACTTGGATAGCAAGTATGTATAGGAAGTTACACATTTCATAATAATACAGTTATAATGTCAATAATGAAAACACAAACACGCACTAATAAAACATTTATTTGGATTAATAATTTTATAGAAATATTATGTACATATGAAGGTATTACGAGGGTTACTCTAGAATTATTGAGATTAAAATAATCAGGTCCTATACAGTGGAAAACAAAATTTGCGTAACATTTTAAACAGATATTTATTTGTCATTTGAAATTTAGAAGCAAAAGTTGACTTAAGTTAACAATTAAGGAGACAATGGAGGGTTATAATTTTGACGCAAGAAAGAAACAGTAGATGTAAAAGTTGAGATGGAAGACCCCATCGCCATATTTAAAGTTCTGTCTCTTGTGTTTTGATATTTGAGTTCTACCTAATTTAATATCTTCGGATGATTGTGGAAACTTAGACAATTTCATATTTGTTGTGTGTTCTTTATAAATAAAGCGGGAGTCACTGTTGCAAAGACCATACACTCACTTCATTTTTCATATATAACACCATCTTGTTGCAACATGACAGTGATTTGTGTATATTACAACAGGTGAACCACATGTAGTTCAAGGAAAATATCAATAGATCGCAACACGAAAATATATCTCTGTATAACCCTCCTTTAATTAATAGTTTGAAGTATCGCTGTGAGTGAAAATATGTACTACACCGGAGAGCATTTTCCAATCAACAACTGATTAGTCAAAGTTTCATAACTGCAATTTTATTCTTAAAATTGTATATTAATAAATAAAAATTAGGAATGACGATGGATACCCGGGTACTCGGAACCTACCCGATAATAATGTACCCGCGTATAAAATTTCTTACCCGATTACCCGAAATATACCCGCTACCCGTTAATTACCCAATACCTTTGATTACCCGAACAGTTTTCAGCTGCCGGAAAGATTGTATCTAAAAGAAGAGCTTTTTATTATCATACCATAGGTAATTACTATAATTTATGTTTAGTTTTTTATAGAGATACAGTATATTATATATTTGTATTACTTTTTATTTAATAAATATATGTAAACAATAATTATGAATTTTATTAAAAAGTAAACTGCTAATATAAAGGTAACTGGTAATTAACAAATTAACAAATTGCATATTTGTAATTAAAGGATAACGGGTAATTAAAGGGTATCGGGTAATTAACGGGTAAAGGGTACTATTCGGGTAGTTGTTTCGGGTACTCGGGTACCAAAATGATCGGAATTCGTCATTCCTAATAAAAGATGATGATGGGAAGATTGGTCAAAATTACATCAAGAAATGAGATTAAGTGATCCGAATATGTTCCTCAGGTTCACGCCCAGCAATTAGAGAAGGAGCCAGACGTGCCATTACATTACGGTATTTAATAATAGTGTTTTTTTTTAAATAGTTAAGTATTTAACTGGTATTTAAACAATAATTATGCGAAAACTGTGTTACCAACTTAGTAAATTTGTTTATTATGTAGGTATGTATGCAGATATCATTACTTACTAAAACCAGCATTTAAAATACTATTTGCGAATGCGGTTTTTAAATACCGTTTAAATATAAAACATTAAACTAAAACTAATTTCATTCGTGAATAAGGCTTAACAATCAACATCGCTCGAGCACGATCGAGTAAAAAACAAACCTGAGTTTATCAATGCACCTAGTAACAGTGCAGGCATCGATGACAATCGAGTAAGATCGTGTACCGTCGACTTGTTTGATATATCAAACTTGTTTGATATTTCCGAGGATATTTCGTACCGCGCTCGAAGCTACTCGATAACAACAATCAACAAAACAGTGGACTATCATACTGTCAACGAGATTGACCAGTTAATAAATTTAGTTCGCACCTATTAAAATCTCTATGATCAAATCAGAGTGGGGTACAGTATTGTCAATAATATTGACAAGTTATAGATGTTAATATCAACAAAAATATTAATTAAAAGTTGTAAGTTGACTTGACAACAAAAGACGTATGTAAAAATACCACCAACATTTATTGGAAAATACGAAATAATTTTAAAAATGACATTTCATTTCTCACCATTCGAAGTAACAATAGACGTGTTTCTTCGGGCTGTGATTATGATTTTCTAAATAATGATTTGTTCAATAAAGATTTCTTCGAATCATGATTAAATTTAATTCCAAAGAAACAACGAAATTAACTCGATCGACGCGAAATCTACACAACGTCGAACGAACTAGCGGCAAACGTGAAATGATAAATTGCAGTAATATGAAAATCGAAAATAGTTTAAAGATGAATTGTGCTGAAGTAGAAATAATATTTTTAGTATGGAATGTGAATCGAAACCAATAATGAATATTGAATCTACTGACTCAAGTTCTAATGGGGTCCCGTGGCCTCGTGCCTGAGTGTCCGGTCGCGAACCTGGGGGGTACTGGGTTCGATCCCGACCGACGCCAAATATTTCGAATTTTAAATGGTACAAAAGTGACCCCTGTGGTGCACTCACTACGTCAGCTATGAGTGCCTGTGAGGAGACGACTGGTAAGCGCCCGCACGGTACAAATATGTCATCATCATTACCGTTATCTGCGATAAAGCAGATTGGCACACCCAGAAATGGGTAATATGCCGTGATGATATATTTATTTTTATTTAAGTTCTAGTAGTTCGGATGATTCTCATGTAGACATAAATTCGAATATTTCATTACGTGCTTTTTCCGCCATTTCAAATCTTTTGTTATTTCAATCACAGTGATCATGCGAAAAGACTGATTCAGAAGGGAAAGGGGAATGGTGTGTTATGATCACAAAATGAAAGAGTGGGGATAACGAATAACGAACAAAGAAACAATTTTCTTTTTGATCATGTTCACTTTGTTCAATTTTATCACGAATCACAGTCCGAAGAAACACGCCCAATGTGACCACTTACAAGAAAAAACTGTTGATGGTAGTCAATGCATGTGGATCGATGGATATTGATCGATGCAGTGTGACCGTTACCTTATCACATATTTCATTCTAGCGTAATCATCGTATGAGGAAAATACTAGTGTTACTTGAGAAAAATATGGTGCTACAAAATAAATATTTGTAAAAGCATGTATATATTCCAAATAAATACAATGTATTCCACACAAAAGAAATATTTGTAAGAGCATGTACATATTCCAAATAAATACAATGTATTCCATGGAAAATCTGAGCTTTACGAATTATTTTGTTGAAAATTTTCGAGAACAAATAACGTCTCGTTTTCTGATATTTGTCTAAATTCACAAATCTCCGAACAGAGACCCGTGGATTGTTGGTCTATCATGCTTTATTTTTGTTTACTGGCACGCTGACCTTTATAAAAGCGCTTTATTTATTGAACAACAAAACTCTATCTGAATTCGGAGTTATTGGATTCCGGACGTGAGAACTCGCCACCGATGCTATTGCCTTTCATAATCCATATTGGATCACGCACACAATCATAACTGTTATCCTTATACGTCTGGAACAACCAATAGGATCTTTTCTCTGTAAAGAGAAATGAACACGTGGACGTGAACAACCTTTTTCGTGTATCTCTTTAAAGTTTTTATGAATTTACAAATTACTTTTAAGGTTAACGAACTGTTGATTATGTTTTATTATTATTATGTATATGAGTTTGAAAGTAAACGTACCTACACAAAATTTGCAAATTCATCTAATTATATTTTTGTATTTTACATATTTTTGTAATAAGTTTCTTAAAATTTGTTTTTAAGTTGGTGGAAATTATTACCTCAAATTTTATAAATAGAAATACGTATTATTGCGCAATGCCATTTTTACTTGGATAATACGAAATCTGTTTTCTTTAACCCGCGATCGGTACCGCCTCCTTACGCGATCGGTAACGCGTTAGATTTTATCTAACAGCGATTTTTATATTTATTCACCTTACTATGTAAAAATTATTAATGCTGACATTGGCAGGTATTAATTAGATCGATTTTAGATATAAATAAAACAGTACTTCATATTTTTTACGTTTTTATATTATGCGAAAATGTCAACTAAAACATACATAATGTAAACAAAAAAAGCAAATGCAAAAATGAAAATGTATAATATGTCCTCTTCTCGATTTAAGCACTCAGGTCAAGGCAATTTTAGCAGTATTTTCTTTGCATGTTTTTATGAATACTGTGATCTGATAGAGCGTCTTCATCTGATGAACGACATTCTTCTGTTTCACGTGATGTATATGGCTGATCATTACCTTCTACTGACAAAGCTTCCTGCCAAAGAGCTTGCAAATGTTTATATTCCTGTTCGTACTACATCACTATACTATAACTAAACAATGTTATCAAAAAACTAAAGTTTTCAATGTAAAAATAGTAGCTAACTTACAATTCCACGATAGGTATCGCGTTAGATTTTGTCTAACATGTTGACACGACTTGGAAAAAATATGTACTGATCACGTAAGCTGAAATTTTCAAATAAACTGGTAATGGGGATAACTGAGGGAGGTTCTTAGGCAGGCATAGCAGGACGGCCAGAGATGTAGGGCTAACTGTTTTAAAAAAATATGGATAAATATAAAAATGTTAGAAAAACTCTAACGCCGGTACCGATCCCGGGTTAATGTGGACTAATTAAATATTCATGTGTGAGTTGAGGGCCTATTTGATTAAAAATGATTAACAATTTAGTTTCAATTAATATTATATCCTAATCCTGTGTGTCCTGGTTATTCGCGTCCTATATCCTTCGAAAGGACGTATTAATAATCCGAGTTTATGCATGTCTGAACAGTGTAAGGCTCAAGGGTCAGTTTGGGTATAGTGGGCATTAACAGTGCCTTGTTTCTCTTACCAACACATTAAATATGTAACAATTGCCTTGTAAACAAGGCTGGGTACGATACGGTTACTCCGTGGATGGTACATTGTACAGACTGTGGTTCCCAACCTCTTTTGCTAGGGACCTAAAATTTAAAAACGAATTTCCTTCAGGGCATCGAACCCGTCAAAAACTGGGTTCGGTTTAGGTTCAGGTTAATTTGTTTTGTGAAAGATGGGTTCGGGTACGGTTCTGGTTCAAGCATTAATAAAATTTGCGGTTTTGTTCGCGGTTCAGGTTCGAAATAATGTAAAATGCGAGCCAGAATTTACGCAAAACGCAACAAGAAACGAACACAATTTTCACGAAAAGTCAACCCAGACAGCAACGCAGACGCCTAAGACGTCGATTATCGGCTGTATTTACTTTTCGAAATAAAAATTAACCTGAAACGGAGTTGAACCCCGAACCTGAATTTTAATACTCGGTTCGGTTTCGACTCAGGTTCAATTAAAAATATATCTGAGGTTCGGTTCTCGGTTTGGGTTCCCTAAAATGATACGGTTTGGTTCCGGTTTTGGTTCGGTTCAGGTTCGGGTTCGATGCCTTGATTTCCTTGTGACTCAACGTATAGAACGATAAAATTAACACAAAACCTCAAACTAAATACTAATGTTTAAATACAATTTACTTTATTAATTTATGATAGAAAAAAAATATATAACTTACATCCTATACTAAACAATAAATACGAAAGTAACTGTCTGTCTGTCTGTTACGTTTTCACGACTAAACCGCTGAACCAATTTTGATGAATTTTGGTATAGAGATAGATTGAACCTTGGAGAAGCATATAGGCTACCTTTTGTCGCAAAAATAAAACTAGAAGGGGGTGAAATAAGGGATGAAAGTTTGTATGGAGAACCCATCATTTTTCAAGTTAGAGATATAAAAATTCTTATTTATGCATTTGGTAAGAAATAAAGTGTTTTAGCGTTTTTGAAAAATCATCCATAAGGGATGATTTCAATTTTTTTTTTATTTTTGCAGGTTGGCAATCACAGTGTATGTAAACAGTATGAAAATAATTAGAAACGATAGTGAGAATGGGGGTATTTGTACAAGTAAATGATAAGGACAATATGACAAATTTTAATAATTAAATTTTTAATATGGAGGGTCACGATAGAATTATTGAGAATAATAAAAAAAAAAAATAGATAGTTCGTAGGAAATAAAATTTGCAATACAATTTTAAACAGGTATTTATGTCATTTGAAATTAAAGTTACGAAAGTTGAGTTAGTACGAATTTAGTTAATCAATTTTTTAAAATACAGTTGTAGGTGAATTAATCAGAGAGCATTTTCGAATAATGATTTATAATTTGACAGTTTTTGAGTTACTCTGAAAATAATTTGGGATTTTTTAAGTCATCAAAAATTAACTTCACAGCTTAGACCGTCTTTCAAATATTAGTGTGAAAGCATTCCAGTAGAAAATTTTAAAAACTGGAAAAAAGTTCTGAAATATATAAAATGTGACTTACTCTCGTACTCGTATTCAATATAAAAGTCATAGATTTCATTTTTGCAAAAAAAAATAACATTTTATTTAGGTGACCCCATTTCAAAATTTGTGAATTACTGAATAAATTTTTCAACTGGTTCACTCAGTTGAAATTGATTGAATCGGTATTCCAAATACAAATTGAAAATTAAAACAAAGCTTTCGTGAACAAAAATTAATTGAAGCTTGCAGTCATATAATTAAAAGGAATAGGTAAGTATTTGAATTGAATATAAAGTTTAACGCTGACTGAATACAAAAAGGATTTGTAAAGATAAATTGTGTTCATTGAAGACTACAATTTACTCAACCGTAACCCAATAAAAGAAAAGAAAAAGATCTTAATTTAACAAACTAAGGGCCGGTGTAATAAACGCCCAATTAAATTTATTCCCGAGTAAATTTAATTATATGGATATGAATAAATTCGAATTATGACAATAAAATCATTGCCGTGAAAGACTTGCGTTGGATTTGTGCAATTTATTAAATTTACTGTGAAAGTAAATTTAACTGGACGTTTATGAAACCGGCCCTAAGATTTGTTTTTCTTTTATTTAAGCTGACTCAACTGCAACTGCAAGTTTCACATCATCGGCTAAGAATGTAAATCTGGCTAATCTTACTGTTCCTTTAACATAAATGCTATTTTTGTTTGAAATAATTTCTTATGAGAATGAAAACTGTAGTTCCAAAAATTATTTTAAACAAAAATAACATTTATCTTAAAGATATAGTAAGATTATTTTTGCCCTCCTGAAGTGTAATTGGAACTTTACAATTGTATACACAGCAAGTGTAACCTACATTTTACGCTTACTGTGTTGTAATTTGTCTAACTATGCGGTAAAATAATCGAAATACACTGGACGTTTATGGGCATTAAGAAAAGAAATCATCTTTACTATAATAAAGTTCATGTAAAAAAGTTCTACCTACATAAGTTATTTTTTTACTTTAACATTTCCTATACCTATTTAAAATTAATTTATATAAAACAAAATCAAGGCAGCGACATCTATCATTATTGTAAAAATCCACCGTTACCGACATAGCCACCGATCGATATACCTGTCAAATACGCGAGGCGAAAATTGCTAAAATGTCAAATTTCGATACCTACCTATTATTTATTACGGAGAAAACATGAGCAAATAAATATATTATCAGTCATAAACAACGTCTATTATTACAAATACATTTTCGCTAGAAGAAGTACTCCAATGAAGGTAAGTAAAATCAAATTTGGAAATTGACTTAACCCCAGTATTTTAAACAAACCCTTTTCAGAAGTATAACCAATCTCATTAAAAAAAGTGATTTTCATTATCGTCGGCCAAAAAATTTGATACAATTCTCGTGCGTGAAGTATTTTACAGCGCTCCCGCTAATAAGGCACTCGCCTTAAGGGCTCGTGCCTTAAACAAAGCTGTCGCGCTGTAAAATACAACTTACATGCACTCGAATGTAAATAACTATTTTCTGACTATAAGTCCACTTTTGAAAATGATATTTTGTTACCATTTTGTTGCTAGATTTTGTCTTAATTCGCTGTTGTCTAATCCTATGTGTCACGAAAACAATAGTATTCAATGCACGTAATTATGCTACGTCCAAGCAGCCTATAAACGTAAAGAGAATTTGTGTTGTCTGTCTGTGTTTGTTAGGAATCCAAGGAAATTATGATGTAACTTACACCTTAAACATACTTTTTTTAAAAACTTTTTAATTAATTTTTAAAAAGCATTCGCCCTGAAAAAATAATGGTGGCTCAAAGATAATCAAGTCCGCCGTTAATTAGATTATCTAGAAGAAATATTATTATTATAAAAGATCGCAAAATACTTAACCTAGTTTCGATATACAAAGGGACAACAGTAACCAATGTGCGGTGGACGGACCAAACATGAACCAGGTATTACGGTAGTGACGTAAGATAGGATATCGCGATAAATTACTTTGGTTAAATCTGTTAGATTAATCGGAAGTCAATTGAAATGATATTTTGGATGATAATGATGATTTGATAAACTCAACGTTGTTCAGTAAAGTAAAACAATGAAATGAAATGAAATAACCTTTGAAATAAAAAGAAAGGGACAACTGATGAACCACATGTATGACCCTGCTCGCTAGCTCGGTTCGTGATTCGACGAAACAGAAACAGGCTCACGAGTGACGTCATTAGTTCGTTGCGAGAACGTACAGGTTCATAAAATTCATTATCCAAATCGTTTTGGTTCGTCGCGAAAAATCACCTAATGTTCCTTAGTGGTCATCCATCCAAGTATTAATTGCTGACTACGATGCTTGAGTTGAGTTATCGAGCGAGTAGATACCGTAGCTCGCAGTCGGCGGTAGCCCATTAGAAGTTGTTATGGTAATTATTCATTTGATGTTTTTATGTTTGTTTACCAAACATGATTTATTTACAAAACACAATTGGAAGTTTGTTTAGCTTGACCTTTTAAATTTCATCAACAACATCCAACATAATCTTAATTTGCATTTCAAAACGACTTTTTCAATTTTGTATATTACACTTCACATTATGTTCATTTATATTTAATTTCATATTTCGTATTATAGGTACACCACGTAAAATCCTCATTTTGGACGAGATATTCTTTGAACCTACATTTTCTGACTGAGAAAAAAAGCTCTAATATTTAATAAATGCCAGGTTTGGTTATTGTTTGTTTGTATTTGAAGTGATAAATTAAATAGTACTCTCATATCTAAATTAAAATGGTATTATTTTATATGTTTGATATCAAATGAGAGGTATCATCGAGGGCTGCCATGCAGAAATGTCAAAATTTTGACAACTCGATCGGCCTTTGTTTTTTGCTTAAAGTTGTCAGAACCATGTCGTGTTTGGTATTAAATCAGAGGTATCGTTGCCATGCAGAAATGTCAAAAATTTTACAGCTCGATCGGCTTTTGTTTTTTGTTTAAAGTTGTTAGAACCATGTCGTGTTTGGTATCATCAAGGGCTGCGAGGCAGAAATGTTAGAAATTTGACAGATCGATCGGCTTTTGTTTTTCGCATAAATATAAATTGTTTGAGTATGCGTGAAGACTGTTAGCGGTAGCAATTTGAGTTTAAATTGTACCTAGACGGATTGGACGTACGTAAAACTATTATAAGACACTATCGGCGGAGTTCTAGGGAATACTCGTAGCCGAGTTTACGCTAGTTTTATATACTAAAATTTCAGTATATTACCATGTAAAGAATCATTTATTTACAGCTGATTTTGTTGTCTGTATTCTACAAACTTAATGAATTCTAGAAGTGAGTGATTTCTGGAAAGGTTTGACGTCTTAGGAAAATTCCAAACGGATGGTAGGTGGCAGCTCTTTAGATCTCACTTAGTTTATGTGGGAGAGCTCTGACTTGTTGAAATGTTAGTCGTGGGCTAAGATTGAAGATTTGGCTCGAGCGACGAACGTGTAAATGTTAATTAAATTCCACTCGTATATAGGATGCTTCTTACTCTACACTCGTCACTTAAATTACAACTTAAATAGTAGGCGATGATACAATTTTATTTAACTTAAATAATGACGTTATTTAGGGTATTTAAATTTAAAATTAAGATATTAAGGTGATAAAAGTGCAACATCGGACACAGCTTAAATACGTTGAAAGATAATGTAAAAAATATAAGTATGTATTAATAAACTCCTTCTGTGTCGTACAACTAATGTAGTGAAATAACATTAAATTTAATCTGTAACTAATTTAAATATAGCATGATGATTTTGCTGTTAGGTACTTTTGGAATCACAGCCACAACGCGTTGTGACGGTGATGAAAAATCAACTACTGACATCTGATCAACCTATGTAACAACCATTGTCTACCAATTATGAGTTGCCAGTTAGGTAATGTTGCAGTTTGTATTTTTTTAATTTTAAAAAATACAAAATGCAACGTCACCTAACTGGCAACTCCTAAAAACACGACCACGAAGCGAATTTCGGTATTTGGTCGTTCAGCACCGTCCACAACGCGTTGTAGCTGTTTTTTTTTTTTTAACTCTCTGAGCGATTTTGGTGTTTGAGCATACATTTTACAATAAACAAAATTGATGGGAATTTTTTGAAACTGTGATAGACAATACAGTGGTGCGGATTCTTGGATAATAAAGCTTCATTCGGCGATTATTTCTTTATTGTACAACTTTTGTTATAAAAAGAAATTTTTGAGATATTGCTGGTACAGAAAATTTGGAAATTGTTCCTTAGATATTTCCTATACCAACACTTTGAAAGAATTTGAGTTTGAAACTTTAGAAACAAGAATAAATATTTTATCAATCGCATAATACATAAATAAGTTAATTGCATAATTGATGAAAATCTATACTTTAATGTTCCACATTTGTGTACAAGACAAAATATTACTTTTTATCATATGTACCAGGAATTATCAAAGTATGTCGTCTAGTATTCACATATGTAAGATATTGAATTTAATATGTTCAGAAATTGATCTCTTTCATGACGACTTGCACAAATGAAAAAGACAGCGGCACGTTTATTTTCAGTTAATATTTAATGTATGATATTTCTCGCTTCTTTTTCTTCATTCATTTTTTTGCAATTTTTGTATGTTATTTAATTTTAAGTCAAGGATATTACTTTTGTGCTATTTGTTTTTTCTTTGTAAATCATTTTTTCACTTTACCACTCTTTAATTAATTATTGTTTTAATATTGTTTATATCTTATTCTCCTTCTGTAATTGGGATTCTTTGTAATCCTAAGAATAAATAAATAATGCCAACGACATTTCGGCCATGGTTATAGCCATTTTCAATTCACACAGTATGAAATGATTATTAATGAATTTAAATACATTTTTGTGTCAAAATTTAAAAAGTCATATTTATAAAATGTATTGAAATTCAAGAATAAACACTTCATACAGTTTGACTTGAAAATGGCTATAACCATGGCCGAAACGTCGCCATTATAAAAAAAGTTATATGCTATAGTTATTTTCGTAACAAGTTATGAAAAATACCAAATATCATGCGAGTGTAAATTGACGCACGATGCGTAGCGGAGTGCAAGTCAATACACACGAGCTAAGATATTTGTATTTCATACAAGTTATGAACATTCTTTTTTAGACGAGCTTAAAAAATTTTTACTTTTTTACAAAATTGAAATTTAGGTTCAAACGTACGAACAGCTGACAAATGAATAATGTATACACATAGCCAGAAAATAATGGCATAGTAACCTAGCAACCGTGTCAACTATTACGATATGAAATATATCGTAACACTAATGTCATAAGTTCAACTTTCAGTGTTAGGATACTACGTTGATATGTCATACTTATCACAATGGTCGTCTAAAAAAGAATTATTATCAAATAAAGATTTATTATGCAAGAACCCTCAGCAGTCAATGAACAAAACTGAGTCAGAATATTTATGCATTTACATCTTGAAGCACTAATCTGTCTTCTATTCGGTTAAATCAACAAAGCAGTAACTGTTATATTTGTTTACTTTACGATTTAAATTCTGCATGAATCACGGAAGAAATTATTTCGGTGATTCTAAAATATCTCTGAAATAATTATTCTACATCGTTTGCCAAATGCGCAGGCTTCGGTCATTCGGACAGCACGTTACTTTGGATGCAAAATTCATAACCGTTTTACAAAACAACTTTCATGTTTATGACACCATCACCGTGTTTGACTTTCAACTCGCCGCGGCATTGTGAACTCTGTCATTAACAGATCGTTTGGAAATTTTATCTAACTTTGTCAAACACGAAATAAAATGAATTTTTAATTAAAAATTTTAAATCCTTTGAAGGGAAAAGAATAATCACTTTTGATGGATAGTTTAAAAGTATGTTAAGCTGAATCGACAATTTAATCCGTTTTAAACCTTTTTCTAAACGCAATTATTATCATTACGATTTAATTCTAATAGCAACAGGTTACAAAGGTTGTCGCACAAATTAAGAACTCTACGAAGATGGATTAAAAAGTTTGATATTCTCTCTCAGCCCGATTCACAAAAAAGGTTAAGCTAATCATCATTTTTGGATTAGTGAATTCTATTCTATTCCGGTATTTAATTTTTAATTTTCATGATATTATCAATAAAGGTAGATCCTAGGAACAGATTAGACTACATTTTAAAACATAAACTGTCAAAATTAGAGTAGAATTCGCTAATCCAAAAATGAGGATTAGCTTAAACTTTTTTGTGAATCGGGCTGTCTGTGTCAGGCCTAGCTAGTTATAAAAAATAGCTATACAAAAAGCTCTCCGGCATTAATACCTCCCGCTACCCTTGCAAAGGAAGGTATAGGGATCATGCTAAAAATCGCTTAACGAGATTTTGGTAAATGACACGTTTTAAGGTACCTAGAATCCAATTTTATTATCACGAAGGTGTGTGTGTGTGTGTGTGTGTTAGTGTGTATGGATTTTTCAACTCTCTAAACATAAATACCATCATTCAAAAAATTCTGAAACCCTGTAGTTCTACCTTATTCTATACAGAAAGAAGCCATTAGATTTTGGTGTAAATCAAGTAACCGGAAATGGCACTTTACTTATAATTTATGTTTCATAAATATTAAAGATTCATACTTTTTCCAGGGTTGGCCTGATTTAAATCATTTGATTTAAATTATGATTTAAATCATGATTTACATCAACTGATTTTTTTTAAAAATCACTGATTTTTATCCCAGGTGAAAAAAAGATTCAAATTGTAATAAAAATGAATTTATTTACTACAAAAGTATAAATAACAACAAAAATATGGCCTGTATTCGAATTCTAACAGATTACTGAATACATGTTTTGACCTATTTTATTTAGGTATGTATTGTTTAAAAAGAAGCGCGCGCATGGTACGTTATATACTAAATTTATGCAAAAATTCAAATACATCTTTTGGGGTTTATTACAGATTTCGTTTTCATTTATCAAATAAAATATTTATATTGCTTTTAAAACAATTTAAAAAGTACAATAACATCACTAGATCTTTAAAAATAAAAAAATCAAAAAATCATGATTTATTTGATTTTTAAAAAAAATCAATGATTTTTGATTTTTTTAAATAAAGCATGATTGTTTCCAACCCTGACTTTGTCTATACATTTTATGGATAAATATATAAAATAATCTAAATATTTTATAAATCCCGAAGCGTAGTTACGGTTCAGATTTCAAATGTATGTAAATGACAGATAAGAGTCAATGTCAAAAAACCTATCATTTCAAATTAATAATGGTACATGACGTGTTAAAAAGAAAATAGAAAAAATTGATAAAACAATAGTTACAGTTATATTATACGAATGCCAAGGAACATAATATAATTTCCAGTATTAATAAATATGTAGGTATGTATTTAAATTAATAAAAGTTAAAAAATAATAATAACGCTCGGTTTAGTTTCACAAGAAAAGTATACTTTTACTTTATTGTACAACTTCGCCAGTTACGGCATCATCAGGAGGTATATTGCTGGTCACACCAGATTTTTATTTACAAATTTACAATTTTGTTTTATAAAATATTTTCTACAATTTCCGAGCTGGAACGAAGGTGTTTGGTTACCGAAGTGTAAAATATTATCCGTGTCGAAAAAATTAAAATTAATGAAATTAAAAACTCGTATTTTTACACTACGTTGAACATGCTGCATTATTAAGATGGTAAAATATTAGACAAGTACAGAAGCTTGTCATGTAAAATTTTATGAAAAATCACCCATTCAAAAAACAAGTCACGCTTACTAATTTTTGACTTTTACAATGAGATTGTCATCATAAAATTAAAGTAATTATTACATGTTTAAAATACATGCGTAGGTATTTAAGTACAGCAGAAAATGACATACACATACTATCATACTTAACGTATACTATTTTATATTTATTTTTTATGAAACTATTTAAACTGAAAGTGATATGTAGTTATCTATTAATTGTTATTAGTTTACCAATAATTGGAGTAACATACACATCTATTCAATACTTACAAAAATATATGAATAAATATGTACCATTAAAAAAAGTAACCTTCATGGTCAATGATGGAAATATGCATTAATCATAAATTCAAACAATTATTAATTGATTTACTTTCATTTACTTAAAAAACTCCGAATTTCAAAAAGATGATAGCAGAAGGCTTAAAAGTAGCAAGAATTTGGAATAGAGTAGATGTATGACTCGAATATTGTAACCATTAATAACTTTTTTAAACTCTCATACAGTTTTAAGGGTTACGGTGCGATTCTGTAATTTTCTATACCACTATTGGGCTTCCAAATTATCAAGAGCTGGCGCTGACGTCAAACGTCAAAATTCAAACGAATGGTACATTTTTCGCTGACTTCCATAAGAACACAATTGGTGTAAGACTAATTTTCATAGTTTTTAATTTAATTTCGGATTTAGTATAGTGTTTTTTTTTTTAATTTCGGTAGAATTGAGTTTTATCTTTCTTGTAGTAACAATTTACTGACACTTTTAATAATATTTTAGTTAATAGGGTTAATTTTAGTAAGTATTTGTAGGTTAAGAGTATTTTAGTCATATTTTAATTAACAGTATATTAGTTTTTTTAATAAAAAAACATTTGATTTCCTTGCCGTAGTTGTACATATATTAATTTCTATCTACATAGCTTTACTTTTAATTGTTTTTCTTTCATAATGAACTATTTTCTTTGCTTAGATTTAGATACTATTAGTAGATTTGGGAATTGTAGTATTAGTAAACAAAAATTATTGCTATTTTGTTCACTTTTACATTTCTATAGCGTTGTAGAAAATTACAGAATCGCACTATTAGTTGTAAAATAAATTACTAATGTTCTAATTTATTTTATAGTGCAGGACCCAATTTAAAAAAATCTGATGTGACCAGCACATTATCTTCTGCAAATTCTACGTATTTTGAACAAACACCATACAGAAAGTTTCTTGCTTTAACAACATCTGATAATTAGAATTATCTTAATATAGTAGCTGTTTCCGTGGTTATGGCACAGCTGGCTGATTTATGTAATTTTACTACTTTATAATTTTTTAACTCTATGTCTAATGCATATGAAGTATAGAATGCAGTCAAATCGTATAGAGAATAAAAAATCTTTAATTTTTATAATAACATAAATTGTCAAAAAATGATATTTAACTGCGTTTTTTCAAAAAAGTCTGTTTAATGTTGTAAATGACGATACTTCCGGTTGACCAATCAAAATCTAATCAGCTCCATTTCGAAGGGAAATAAGAAAGAATTATAATTTTTAGAATTGTAGTACTGGAAAATCATATTCTAGGGAATCCAAAACGTGCTTATTCATTAAAAACTCATCATCGAATTTTTTGACCAAAGACAATACCTTCCTTACCGGACGGAAGGTAAGAAAGAAATTTAGATATATTTTTTAAAGGAAAACTATTGATACCTGTACGAAAATTACTATTTCCGATTATCAAATTGTTTCACTCTCATATAGTATTTATGAAATTATAAAAGATATTTTACCTTTGACTTACATACTCGTGTGTGAAGAACTGGTTGAATGCGCTTACCTGTAAGAAAATAATAACTATTATTAACAAGTGCAAACTATAATCTCAACTTGACAATGATCATTACACATAATTCCTACTTTGCTGTTGATAAATGTAATAATTCTGTTTGACATTTTCATTTCTAACCCAAAAGCAATTATAACAATCGACAATAAATCATAACTTGAAGCTGAAATTGACGCAATGACAGCGAACTTTCAGAGTTTTACACTCCAACTGGACTTTATAGTTCATATTCTCAATCCAATTACAAGTCGCGAGAAATGACAAATTATTTCTCTCTTGACAATCGGGCAAATCTGCTTTATTCTCCCGTAATTTCATTTTCTCTCCGCGAGAGACACAATTAAACAGTAAACTCATCACTACAAAATAAATATTTAATCTAGTATTATTGAATTAGTTTGGTTTAATTAACAGGCACAATGGTTGTTTGCTCAGTTGTTTGTATTTGGGCAAAAAGTTTCAGTATGTATACATAAGGTTGTATGGTTCTTGTTTACCTGGAGGCTACAAAAATAATTCAATTAAATTCAATTTTAAATTTATTGATTGTGAATATGTAATTACTGTTGTCTAAAAGTAACAGACAGAACTGCAAAATTCAGTGTAAACCAAAAATTTTCTCTGCAGTTTAACAGCAAGGGTAGATAAAATAATACTTTAATGCAAGAGCAGATAAAGTACTTTAATTCTCATTTAAATTAAATATATATTATAAACTTTGGCGGTTTGTATTAATAAGAACTTCAATTGTATAATTATTATTATTATTATTATTATTATTATAAAAGATATAATATGTATTCCTGGAATGGAAACGCAACATTCTCTTTACAATCAAATGATATTACTACCAAGTTTATATCTCTACCCGTTTTGGAATTATTGCCCCAAAAGTCAATATACTCCACATTTAGATAAAAACTTCAAAATTTTCAAAAATCTAATTTTTATATATCTAAATACTTCTCAATGCGCTGATTCCAAATTTTGAAACCGCAGGTCGATATCTCGTTTCGTTCTCGAGATATTTAGATTTAAAGTTTCGCTCAAAACTGACCATTTTTGGGTATTAACCCAAAAATGGGTCGAGATATGAATTTGGCGACATCACCATTCGATTCTACGGACAAAAATAGATAAGTATACCAATTTTCATAATTTTTGTTCAACCGGTTCATTTTTTATTAATAAAAGCTTGAAAACCCCTGAAAATAACCAAAAGAAAAAATCGTAACCTTAGATTTTTGCGATTCTTGGCTATTTTCAGTTATTTTGCTATAGAGATTGTATGCGGTGTTCAAAAATTCTAAAAATTTGTGTACTTATGTAATTTTGCCCGTAGAATCGAATGGTGTTATCGCCAAATTCATATATCGACCCATTTTTGGGTTATTACTCAAAAATGGGCAGTTTTCAGCAAAACTTTGAATCTAAATATCTCGAGAACGAAAAGAGATATCGACCTGCGGTTTCAAAATTTGGAATCAGCGTTTTGAGAATAATCTAGATACATAAAAATGAGATTTTTGAAAATTTTGAAGTTTTTATCTAAATGTGGGGTATAATGACTTTTGGGGCAATAATTCAAAAATGGGAAGAGATATAAACTTGGCAGTAATATTATTTGATTGTAAAGAGAATGCTACGTTAGTGCACGCATTTTTAGAGTATTTATATATGAGTATATATGTGATAATTTTATTGGATTTATAGAATATTTTCCAAGGAACTCTCTGTATGGAATTTGTAAAAAATTATGTTATGTTCATGTTATAATTTTACTGGATATATGAACTTTTGGTATGGGATTTGTACAAAATACATCAAATAAGGGAAGGTCTTGTGCTGGCCACAACAGATTTTCATAATGTCCCCTAATAAATACATGGTTTATTTTTATTTCGCTTGTTATGAATCACCCTGTAGAAAATAGAAACGTATCCACAATTTTTTCATATTCACTCTGTTTTGCTGTATGTATTAAAATGGCCATTTTCAAAATGATTTATGTATAATGAAGCACTGTAATATGAAACTGAAACATGCTGCAAATACATTTAATACGCTGAGCCATCAACTTTGCCCTGCTTTTAATCTAAATTCTCCCAATTTAATTACAATTATAATATGTAAATTGGAAAATAATAATTAAATATTTACAGCACGAATTAATTGATGCTGGAATAATTGATGTAATTAAAAAGATTCCTGATGCAGGAATTGAAAATAAAGTGATTTCTAAATTGAAGTTCCATCAGGATTTTTAATTGAGTTAAAACATTGATATCAAGTAATAAATTTATACTGAATATGTATTTATAGTGTGCAATAAATCAGTTGTTAATTTTGCTCTAATCTATGAGTAATTTAAACAAGCAGTAATAATAATTAAAATAATTTCCGGTAATTATTTTTCAAGTGCTATACAATTAAGAAAATATGCAATATATTAATTTGTAAAAGCATTCATTTGTTTTGACATTATTAATTTATTATAAATTAATTATAGATCACAGAATATATTAATTTGTAATGCAATTAACAATTGTTAACTGAGGAATTTTACATTTTATAAATTAGAAATCAACAATTAAATTTCAAATTAATACAATAAAAATATGCACATAATAGATTTTCATTTCATATTAATTTAATAATATAAAAAGCATGTCGCATTTTTTATTATTATTTTATACTTTGTATATTAATTACTAAATTCCATACAAAATTTTCCGGGACGTAATTACACGTTATTTATACAATTTGTAAACGAAATGTAATTATTAATGAAAAATAATGAACTACTCGTACATTCATTTTGAAATTTCATACTCAATATTAAATTTCATTTAATGAGCATAAATATGTGTTATATAATCCAAAATATTAAATAATTAAAAAAAGATAATATGTAATCTAAAACCATATTCCTGCAACTATAATACAACTTTTCTACAAAAAAATTAAACGAATTTTATTTTTTCATAAACGTAAGGATGAACAATGATGTAACAAGGTGAGAATAGTGAAATAACAAGTAAATAACTTTAATATAAACTCTTCTAAATTATAGTTTCAATATCAACATTTTAATTCTGTTATCTTTGTTAGTCAAAATTCTGTTTAGAAATAATAATCATTATTCTCTCATATCTCTGTTTAGTCTAGATGTCAACTGCGTAGACATTTATTGTTTTGACAATTAACTGTATAAGTTATTGCCTAGTCTAAGACTAAATCTTGTTACTTAGCTATGGATGCTACACCCTCGCACCCTTCATCAGATATGCCTGTTGAAGAGATAACCCTTTGTTTTAAGTCAGTCGAGTTTTATGATTCGAACAGACAGGTCAGACATGTAGTCTGTGTTTAGTTTTGGGCGTTAAGCCATGACTCGTAATTAGGGTTTATAACAGTTTAGTTTAGTTTAATTAGTTTTGTGTAATGAGTTAGTTTAATGTAAAAATATGTGTAAATAAAAGTTTAGTAGCTTCAAATATTGTGCGTGCCATCCATTTAAGATGTGATCATCAAGTGTTTAGTGAACCAGCAAGCGTCCACCAGTTAGAAGAAATAGTGTCATCGTTGGGTAATAGAAGAAAGAGAAAACAGAATCTCCCCCCTGTTACAATGAATATCATATATTTTGGTTAGTGAAATCACATTATTATTTTAACTATAGTGCGAAACACGAAAGATGAAATATGGAAAACATGTTAGCACAAATCACTGTCTAATATATGCGCTCCGTTTAAATCCATACGAAATACAATTAATTTACTTTACGCATACCTAATATAACATAACAGTTGCCTAAATAAATTTTAAAGCTAGGCAGCCTTTCTTATATTGGCAGTTCATTTGAGCAATTGCTGTTCGTATCAGTTCCTGTCTTGTTTACACTCGAATCCACTAGGATCATAAACGTACACAAATGAGTTAGAAGCACAAAGTTACTGTAATAATTATTAATTGGCGGCGTTTATGGAATATCACGGTATGAGCAATTTTTTCCCTTACCCCTCAGCTCAAGATTGTTGCCCCGCCCTATACATGTACATATGTGAAATATTCTCGCACAGCAAACGAATTGACGAGCCGCCACTGCCTAACTATAGCATTATTTATCATAATTTTCCCCTTGTAATGATTCCTGTACCAGACGATATTGTAAACCGGCTTACTAGCCGAATTACTCTTCAATAAATAATAAAATAATAATAATAAATAATAATATGTAATATAATACCCGTATATTTATATATGTATAAACTTCAGATACGATCGTTATTAGATTTATACTATCCTAACTATCAGATCTAAAAGTTTAACAATTATTAGCATACTTTTTCTAAGATCGATTTAATCAAATTATTCAAAATTCTAAAATATTTAATATTTTACTTGTGCTGTGAAATAACTATCAAAGACAATTATCAAAAAACTGCCACAGCAATATATTACAGTTTTTATCCATATCAAAAAGTATTAAAGCTCTTATGGGCGTAGTAGGCAAAATATAATTCATAAGAAATGCATTGCATTTTACGAATTACTATTAAAAAATCAAACTTCACGTACTGCAATCAATGTACGTAACAACTTCTTAACGCATGATAGTAGAAAAAAACTATTTAATTAACCACTACTTGACTGAGTTAATTACATACTTATACTACTCCTATGTATATCTGCTCAAATTCCCATGTTACAAAGTATTAATTACTAGTTTCGCGGTTTTCAATCACATTGCGAATTGCGAAAGGCATTCCAGGCTGATCTCGACACAGATTTAAATTTAGCATTGCTGATTGCGTAATTCATCTGCAAGTTTGCTAATTGTAAACTAAAAGAAATTATGAATAGGAACCCATGACTTTCAGCTGACTTTATGATGATTCTTGATTTAAAAATCGTATATTAATTAGTTTTTTATACGATGATATTTAGCGTGAAGTGCGAAGATGTTTTATGATTATGTTATATAATTTCATTATCATACCGTGAGTATTTTTTAACGTGAAACATTGGGTTTGTCATACCATGATTACGACTTGACATTTGATTGACAGTAATGTATTTGCTTTTCCCATTTAAAATGAAACATAGGGAACGAATTTGACATTTGACAAGAAGTCAATAAAGATTAATTTTGTTTAAACAATTATACCTTTTTTCTAAATTAAATTTAGTATTAGTTGTCAGATTCGTTCCCTAGGTTTTATTTTAAATGGGACAGGCAAATACGTTGCTGCCAATCAAATGTCGAGTCGTAACCATGGATATGATAAACCCAATGTTTCACGTTAAAAAATATTCAAGGTATAGGAATAAGCATAAATATAAATGTCGTTATATTATTTACAGTGAAGATTTCAAATAAAAATAAAAAAAAATTAACATTGAGTTTCGGCCGCCTTAGTAGTCGAGTGTGTAAAGGCAGCGCTCACGCAACCTTCACCGCTCGGCTCCGAGGTCATGGGTTCGGTCCCACCAGGGGCTTGGATTTTTGTGTATGTCCTAAATTATAACACTCAAATAAAATTGTTATTGGCCAATCGGCATCGCACCGAAGGCCAGGGGGGTAAAAAATTGAGTTTCTGTGGACACTTTTAGTTTTATTCTTGTAAGATTTACATCACTATAGTACAAGAAATGTACAATAGATTGCACTATTAAACTCGTTTTTCATAAAAACTGACAATACTTCTTTTATTTTGTACTCTTTAAATCAGTAGGTGTACCTACCCACATTTTTGAACGGTACTGTACTTTCAAAGTTGAATTATCCCAGTTTAAAGTTTAAATATACATCACTAGCATTACTTAAGGAGTATGCAGTCCTTACAGACCGTTCTTGGTTGAGAGTAATGATGGCAATTGGTAAAGATTGCTGCGATGGTTTGGTGGTAAGGTAAGAAAATTACCACGAGATGTGATGATTACCTGGTAATTTACTCAATTACCAACGGAGCCTATATCCGGCAACATTAAAACAACTCCCAGAGAAATAGGAAGATGGGATTTTTAATAGAATTAGTTTTAAGACGGTAATTTCAAAAACTTTTTACTCTCATATTCTATTATAAATAGGTAGGTACTGGTATAGCACTAAAATTACACAGAATAGGAATATAATCTGTTTCAGCCGATGTTTCGGCGATAATTTTATATAATTGAATCCGTACAATGAAGCATAGTAAATTATCGCAATACCTAGTAGGTACTCGTTTATCTGGTCCGTAAACGTTCGTGACAACATTAGGCATTGTTATATGCAGGGATGGTAACCATAAAAAATATCGGTTTGGGTTACGGTTTCGGTCATCGTGAAAATAAAAACTCGGTTTTGATTTGGGTTTCGGTTTTTATACAGCAATCGGTTTTGGTATACCGGTTTTACTAAAAGGATTTCGGTTTTGCAAAAGTAATTTACGAGAATAATAATATTATTGATTTTAATTGAACAATTAATTATTATAATGATGTAAAAAGTGTTCACAAACACGTATACAAAGTTTTATAACAATCAATTTTAATGAGAAGCAAATATACAAAATATTCTAATTTCCCATGTTATATGCCTATGTAAATGTAACATGTAACGGAATTCGAGCGCCACTCGATTGAGGTACTACGTTGAAAATTGAAATATGTTTCGACAAAAAAAAAAATATGTTTATACTTTTTTATACATAAGTATTTTAATAATAAAAATTTACAATATTTAACAACTAACAAGAGACCTGTATATAATGCGGTTAACCGATAAATAAAAAAGGGTTTTTCCGGTATTTTTCGGTTAATGGTTTTCGTACCGGTTTCTGTTACCATCCCTGGTTATATCGTTATTATAACGAAAGTCTTTAAAGGGGTATTCTGTAAATAATAAATGAATTGTATATAACGAAAATGAGATAACGATAACTTTACTTTTTAATGTCCGGAAAAATCATTCGTAACATAAACGTTTTGTTAATAATTCAGTATTTTGATTAGTGTCAAAACAAAATTGTTAAAATGCTGAATAGTGATGTCAAAAACTCGATATATTATAGATTTTTTGAAGGTAATGTTAAAATAATTTACTTTGGTGCCAAGTTTATTTCCTAGCGAGCGCCTGGCGCAAGTTTCTAAAATTGTCTACAGATGGCAACAGAAGAAGAAGACGAATGATGTTGACAGCTGACTCCCGCCAAAAGTAATCTAACCTAGAAGTTTTGTTCGTGATATTGATTGATATTAGGTGGCTATATTTAGGTGTTATATTGTCATTTGTTATTTATTGTAGATATACAAATATATCGTCATTTGCTATTTATTGTAGATATACAAATATATCGTCATTTGTTATTTATTGTAGATATACAAATACCAACACAAATATGAAAGTCAGAGGTCAAGTATATAGCTTTTTTTTGGTGTTCCCCTAATTTCACCGGTGTGTGTACTATTATTTAGAAGTAAAGTAATAAATTCTACTAACTCTTATATATACACTAAATAGATAGAAATAGAACATTTTAAATAGTGCTGTCCATGGAAATAAAAAAAAGTCAGATAAATGTGTGTTTTATCGTACATTGCATTTTTCGAGCCATAGCGTATTTCCGTAGTTTGTTCTGGTAAGACCATCGTAAATATAATATGAATCATGCATTACTATAAGAAAACAATACTGACAATATAATTTACTTTGACTCTCCGATATCAGAAAATAATTTCAAGAACTAACAGATAAAACATATTGAATTTATTTTACGTCAATACTATGAAACAAATGAAACTTTTTAGAAGCAATCTAGTTGCCAGTGCAAACAACGAATTCGAATATTCAGTTTTATCAGTCTCGAGTTGTCACACGAAGCTCCAAATTGGCATCGACAGTTGAAAATAAAAGAAAAACAATCATTTTCGCCTTTGACAAGGGTTACTAACATCTTTTATTAAAATGGCAAAAGCTATTTCTGCTGACACCATCTTTAAATAATGAAAAACGGAATTTTCATATTAAATTTTTGATGCCGGAAGGTGATAAAAAAATGTAAGAAAATAATTTTTATTTCCGGGTAAAAAGTTAAAGTTTTTTTAATGAAATTACGCTTCTCAAAATGAAATAACTTATGTCACAAATTTAAATAATAAACTAATCTCTTTTGAAAATTAGTTTAATTTGGCAATACTTAAAAAAATTACACAAACAAGAAAAGTTTTGAATTGTTTTTAAATTCGTCAAGAAAGAATTAAGTTTTTTGAAGATACATAAATTTGAACTCATTATTAATCTGTGAACATTTATACTCATGATAACATTATTATAATTTCAGATACGTGAAAACTCAGAAACTTTTCAAAGACTAAAAAGTTTGTGGTTTTTTCTAGTTGTCGCTAGCTATTATCAATAATAAATAAATCTAATCAACTCTTCATATGGTCGTACAGAAGAGGAATACGAAAGAATTATAATTTTTAGAATTGTAGTATTGGAGTTATCGTCGGAGAAAAATTTGTCACACACGGACACACACACACACACACACACACACACACACACACATCATCTTAAAAATGGTATATTCGTATTGTAGGGACCCTAAAACGTGCTTATTCATTAAAAACTCACCACCGAATTTTTTGACCAAAGACAATACCTTCCTTACCTAAAGGTGACGGAAGGTAAAAATCTCGATTGGTAAGAAGGACACCATTATGAATAGTTTAAATTTTTATTTAAGTGCAATAATATAGTCAGCTACTCTTTACACATAACGTCAAGTCTTACGGGTCATACGGTTCTTACGGGTAATACTGTTCTTACGGGCATAATGGTTGTAGAACTAATAAAGCAGTTCTAAGTCCTAGCCCTAATAAATTTATTTGACGTCGAAATTGCTATATTATGATTATGTTCGAAATCTTACTTCTTAAGACGATCCTATAGATAAATAAATATATCATCACGGCATATTACCCATTTCTGAGTGTGCCACAATCTGCTTTATCGCAGATATCGGTAATGATGATGACATATTTGTACCGTGCGGGCGTTAGGTGTCACCTCACGGGCAGTCATTGCTGGCGTGGAGAGTGCACCGCAGGGGTCACTTTTGTACCATTTAAAATTCGAAATATTTGGCGTATGCATAATTTCAAAATTTTGTTTGCAACATATTGTTCGTTGGTGTTATGACAATAAAAAATTTATACTCAAATTCCTAGAAATAGCGGCTGAGGAGATTCGCGCGATAAACACTATTTTCTAGAATTCTTATTAATTTTAGGAGTGTTTCTTCGGACTGTGATTACGATTTTCTAAATAATAATTTGTTCAATAATGATACCTTCGAATCATGATTAAATTTAGTTCCAAAGAAACAACAAAATTAACTCGATCGAAAAGAAATCTACACAACGTCGAACGAACTAGCGGCAAACGTCAAATGATAAATCAGTTATTTTCATTGAAGTAATACCAAAATCGAAAATAGTTTAAAGATGGATTGTGTTGAAGCAGAAATCATATTTTTGGTATGGAATGTGAAGTAAAATATTAAAACAAGTTTCTTAATTTTTTTTTTTGTACCTGCAGAATCTAATAGAAAAATCGAAACCAATAATGAATGTTGAATCTACTGACTCAAGTTTTAGTAGTCCGGATGATTCTGATGTAGACATAAATTTTCACATTCCAATATTTCATTGCTTGTTTTTTCCTCCATTTTCAAATCTTTTGTTATTTCAATCACAGTGATAATGCGAAAAGACTAGATTCAGAAGGGAAAGGGGAATGGCGTGTTGTGATCACAAAATGAAAGAGTAGGGATAACGAATAACGAACGAAGAAACAATTTTCTTTTTGAACATGTTCATCTTGTTCAATTTTATCACGAATCACAGTCCGAAGAAACACGCCTTTGGGCTCATAGTTCAGTCGTACAGTCTAGCTATACGCAGTACCTTCACTTCGTTAAGCTTGTCTACCTCATTTAAGGGACGTATCAATACTGTGTCTTCTGGACTGTTATTGACTCATCTGCATATTTCTGAGCGCAGCAATTGACTCATCGCTACAGGATCGTCTTATTCTCAAATTATGAGTCCTGAGGATGGTTTTAAATAAACCAAAAGCTTGACTTCATTAAAAAAAACTGGCAACTGTTTAATACGGCAATAAATTGTTTTCTTAAATAGGATACACATAATTCCGGAAAGATTCATTTTGTATAGAAATATTGTGCGTCCTTTAACAAAAAGCATTTTTCCACCCCTGATAAAAATGCTTGATGACATTTTCTTATTCTCGTGAACATCAGCTCGTGATATTTGGTGTATATTGCTCCTTATCAAGATGCACATACAGCAAAGCTATTTCCCTATATCAGCAGTTCGTCGATGCAACGTCCTTGACCTGTATCTCCGGTGCACTGGGTCACATCTCTAGCCTTGGGGAATACTTGTACGAGTATTTCACTATACAATACACCCAACAGGCACACACACCATATATGTGAAAATGAAGAAAATATGAAGTGGAAAATGGAGATCATATTTTTTAAATTAAATTAATTAGATTGGGTTTTACAATTTTCTTCATATATCTATCTCATGGAATACTTTGTATTCTGCCTTAATATTTTTGTCCAAATACATTTCATAATATCAAATGGATTACAGGCATATAAACCTTTAAAGAATTTAGGGCCGTTATCATAATTAGACTCACTTTAAGACTGTAATTAAAATTATTTTTTATTTATTTATTATTACAAGCTTTGTAATACATTCTGCAGTATATAAGCGGTGATGAGGGTAAGGTGAGTTTTTTTTCCTTGTTTCTTTATAACTTTTCCACATTGTATTGGTCGCTGATGAAGATTAAATGATGAAAGACACACACACAACAGCCATGCCGTACCCAGGATTTGAACCCGGAACCTTTAGAGCGTGAAGCGATAGCGCTACCGCTACTCCATCTGGGTCGGCAGTTAAAATTATTTTAACATGATTCTTGAATTCTAACCATTTACGAGTTACTGATAGCAACTTTTATTTTTCATATGGAGGTCATATTAAGCTATGGCATTTTTAAATAGAGATTTTTTTTAGCTTTACAATGATATAAAACAATAATAATTTATTTTTATAATTAACAGAAAAATTAACAAAAATTGTTATTTATACTAAAATTAAATGGAAAAAAGTAAATCGAAGGCTGCTATGGAAACAACAAACAACAAAAAAGTGCAACAATTGAATTTCTGAATTTTACTTGACAATAGTAGATTATTACGAGTAATAAAAATGAATTTTTCTCTTTGGGAAAAATATGATATGTTGAGTTGTTACATTCGTTGTCAAAGTTCGTTTTTTACTCGTAATAACCTACTATTGTCAAGTAAAATTCAATTGTTGCAATTTTTCGTTGTTCGTTGTTTCCATAGCAGTCTTCGATTTACTTTTTTCCATTTAATTTTAGTATAAATAACAATTTTTGTTAATTTTTCTGTTAATTATAAAAATAAATTATTATTGTTTTATATCATTGTAAAGCTAAAAAAAATCTCTATTTAAAAATGCCATAGCTTAATATAACCTCCATATGAAAAATAAAAGTTGCTATCAGTAACTCGTAAATGGTTAGATATAAATTTTTTTTGAGTACTTCTGCAAATTCACCATATAAAAGTGCCTTAAGAAAGTGCAAACCAGAATCTCGTATTATTTCATATAACAAAGTTATAAGCAAAAAAAGAAAATCGCTAAATTTACATTTTCACCTATATCTAGTGACCTATGCATTTTTTCGCAAATAACAAAACACCATTAAAATATCCTCCTAATGGGGCAACTTTTGTCTAATTTAACCAACCTCGTAGCTCTTACGGTTCTCGAGATACCAATGCATTCGTACCTTAAATGGGACACCCTGTATAAGTATTGTATTGCACTTTGCTATCGAACGGTCGTTTTATAACAAAATATTACAGAACTTTACCCAAATATTGTTTTTTATTGTATTTAACATGTCTTCTGCACACATATAATTCTAATTATATCTATTTTTCATTGTATGAGGAAATTCCTAAATGTCACAGATTCTTCCAATTCATTAACCAGATTGGCGGTATTTCTGATGGATATATGTATGCATATTACCTATAATTTCAAATATTTAATTAATAAAACAATAAGAAAGATTAAATGTACTTCCCAGAAAAAGCTAATAAAATGTCACTAAAACTGTTGATTTTTGACACTGAAATCTGTCATTTACAAATTATATTATAAAAACATTTGAATTTGTCAACTGGTTTCCTTACTGTAGTTTTGCCTACTCGACTTGTTATTATATCCCGATATTCTATATATTATAGCGTCTTTATCTCTAAATTTATAGAAGATATAATAAAAAATTTAAATGTATCAGGTGCTGAATTTTGTTCTTCAAAATGAGTAATATCAAAAATGTTCAAAAATAATATTTGGAAGAATTTCTTTTAAAAACTACTACTTCCGGTTGTTCAATTGTTACCAAAACCTTTTCAGCTCTTCCCAGGAATGTCAGATTGAGGAATTCATAGTTAAACAGGTCTTATATCTTATAGTTTTTGAGGAATCGTCCGTCCAACATCCAGCCATACACACACACACATATACACACACACACACACACACACACACACACACACACACACACACACACACACACACACACACACACACACAGACATCATTGTAAAAATGTTAAAATCGGATTCTAGTGACCTTGAAACGTGCTTATTCATTAAAATCTGGATATGTGATTTTTAGCATGATTCCAATACCTCTCTTAGCGAGAGGTAAAAAAGGAATAAAAAAGGGAGAAGAAGGAGAGATTAACGAAAATTCCTTACGAATTGCTTGGAGTGTTCAAGATTATTTTTAAAATTGGTATGTGAGTTGACAGTCCTATTATTATTTAAATGTATGTAAAGGGTTTCTTTTAATAATCTTTTGTTTTTATTAGGGATCTTATCAATGATCTCACCATTAATAAAATCAAATCTATGTCCAGTTATGTAATGAAGTTCGACCAGCGCGCTATGTGATGAGTTTTTTTAGTTTACAATGATATTCATGCTGGTAAAGGCGTTGTCTCTCCTATGTATATCTTATTACAATTACAACAGTTTGTTTTGTAAATGACATTTTTGTTCTTCGCTTTTGGTATTTTATCTTTACCATTTGTAAAACGAGTTTTAGTTGTGTTTAGGTTAGAATTTGCATTTTTTTATGTTATGTTTTTTTAAAATACCCTGGTATAAATAAAATCCGGATTTTTTCTGCTCTTCATAACATTATTCTTCAATGTGACCATCAAAACATGCATGTATTTTATGCGTATGTGGCAACATAAATTTAGGTATAAAAATATTTTATAAAATTTTAACTATCATGTAGTTTGTTTGACAATAAATTATAAAAATAGTTCATTATTGATCTAAACTGTTTTACTGTATAAATATTATTAAATATTTTATCTCTATCATCAGCTATTTCAAAAGTGTTAAACCCGTAGCATGGTGCACGAGTGAGTTTACGTGACGTGATAGTAGTGTGTATGCACCATACACACTACTATCACGTCACGTAAAAAACTCACTCGTATCGTCAGTGTTAACATAATAGGTATTAATAAATATAATCAAATTCGTCCTTCCCATTTTTAAAATTAGATTCTTTACACAGGAATATTTCCAGGTACATGATATTCGCGTGATTTTATTATCTTTTCGCTGCATTTTCCATGCGAATGATTGCTACATAATTACACACTTGTGTATGAAATGTGTTCAATCTCTTTTCTAGATCTATTTAGCGTTATTTTTACCTTGAACAGCAATACACCAATGTGCGATGGAGTGATAAACATATGATTTACCTATATTTGTTTCATATTTTGATGAAAAATGCGACTCTTGAAGTACAAGCTGGTGAGATTAATATAATTTAATTATATAAAATTCATAGGATTTGTATGATTTAAATAAATTTGTTACATTTATGCTAGATTAAAATTGTTTAATTAATTTCAATTAATTTTACTGATTTTCTGCATTATATGCCGCAATTGCGGTTAGGAACATGATGCAGTTACGAAAATGTACATATGATAGTATAAGTCTGGACGATTTATCTTGGCAAGCCTTAGGAAAGCAGATCGATTCACAATTCCTACGATGCGGTATGTTAAATATATACTTTTTCTTAGATACCGCACTGCGTTCAAAGTAAAATAGTGATTTTACGAACTTTTATGGCCTAACACAATAGAAAAACATTCCGAACCGCACGATTTATGACATATTCAAGCAGTATCCTTTGCACATAGGCGTGCATAAATTTTCTTACTGCAATAAGAAATCTACAAATGATTCAATTTTTTGAATATTTATTTCAGATATGACATATAACATGTTAGTAAAGTAAACGTATTGACAAATATTTATATTTTGTAGCTACAGTATCCCACACTCTATCTTCAGTGTAGCAGAGATAGCCAATGTTATTCTTATGAACGTTTTCTGTACCATGTTGCCAATTTTTCAATGTAATGTAATATTGAAACATTCATAAATTTTCATTACTATACCAAAATTAGTTAACACTACAATTTAAGTTTTATGATGGTCTCTTATTTACCCAAGGGCTTATTGGAATCACTTATCTGCAGTTCTAAATAGTTTTGGAACCGGGGTGTAAAAAACATGCTGAAGCTATTTGTACCTGTAATAAGTAATATTTCAATACAATATTTTAAAACCGCCCGGCATACTAATCTTGATCAAATGCATTAGAGATTAAAATATTATAAATTCAAATGGAAGATTATAAAGAAAGAATAGAGACTTATGAACTATATGCAGTATTTCTATCGTGCCTAAATATTAGTAAATTATCAAATAAGAATATATAAATTAAATAAAAAAAAATAATGTTTAATAATTTTAACTCTTTATGAGTTCATCATATAATATGTCGACATAAATAACATAAAACATAAAAAACATATCGTAGGAGGAACACAAAAAATTAGGGATTTCAATTCATCATATCTATCTGCTCCAATCGGCAAGTATAGTGTTACAAAAATGCGATGTAGAAAATATAGTGTTAATTATTTCATGTAGCTCTATCTTTTCGTAGAATGGAAATATGTAACATAGGGAATTTATACTGTTGAAGAAGATTGTAAAATGTCCAATTAAGTACAAAAATGTTTTATATTATTTACTTTAAATTGACTAGAGTTTATATGTTAATTATTTTCATTTACCTACGCTTGTTATATTTTTATACCGTACTTATATTTTGTGTTTGTATTATTTTATATATTTTGTAAATTGTTAAACTGGTCAGTTTATTATTTTTTTTTCTTTTCACCCACCTTTTTAGATACACTGAAAGTACATCGGTCATAAATACATTCAATGAAGTACCCAGAATATTTCATCTCTTTTTGGGCATCTATTTTGCTCTTTCTATCTTGTAGACTTACAGGAGGTAAATATGGCAACATGGTACTCCATAAGGCCCTGTACTGAACATAGAGCGTGGGACACTGTATAGTAGTAAACTTGTAATGTACATTATAATATAAGCTAAAATCTGATCGTAATTATAATCTAAACCTAAAGACTAAGATTCAAACACAAATTACAAGACTCGACCTGCATTCCTAAGGCTTGCCAAGATAAATCGTCCAGACTATACTACGTCATCATATCACGTGATCGATGATAATAATTCCGTGTGAAAACGGCATTAAACGGCGGCCGGGATTCGAACCCTGGGACCGTATGATGGGAAGTAGATGCGCTGACCACTGGTCGAGTGTCGCTGAAAGTAACCGGGTTGGGTTGTGACCGCCCCATCATTATAATATACTTCTCACTTCACTCATATTTCATTATATATTATTGCTATCTATCGGCGCGTTCAACATTCTACATAATGGTTAAACCAGCGAGCTTCACTGTATAATACCACCCCTATTCTCCATACGGCTAGGTAATTGAAAATTATTCACCGTGTTAATACAATATTATTACGCGTGAGCCATACACGTTGCATTACATATATTTTCTATGTGACCTAGATTGGCGCTATATTAAATCTTCAGTGATAAACTGATGTCCTATACGTCATTTTTTGATCTGGTGTGTATTTTATATTTGACGTTTATCCTTTTATGTACGAAATCAATCATGTTGCGACAGGTTAGATTATTTTTCCATCTTTTTGTAACAAATATGGCAACTCAACTTTTTTAGGTTATAAATATTGAATGCATTTGTTTTGCAATACGTACATCTAAATAGTGGAACATGGCATTCATAATATAACTTGTTTATACATGTTTGTAGAAGCAAAATGTCAAAATGTACAATGCAAAATAAAACAATGCTAATTAATATTTATGTTTTACTAACGGTGTCGTATGTCATTGTCGAATACTCGTCAATACAATCAGTAAAACAACTGTACAGACCACACACTGTATGGTCTTGATGTTGATTGTAATATCTTTGTAACTAAACAGTATATAAGCACCAACTTTTCTAAAATTCTTGTATTTAACTTTTGACCATGAGCTGTTTTTTGGCGATACACTGGTTCAAAAACGGTTTAACCTGGTTCAAACCATTATATTTTAGTGTTGAAACGGTGACGTCGCTGACGCAAGCGTTTAAACCGTGTTCAAACCGTTTTGTCAGCCGGTTCAAAACAATAGCTGTTTTTTGGCGATACACTGGTTCAAAAACGGTTTGAACCGAAACGTCATCAATTTTGAACCAGTTGCATAAATGACGTCATAAGTCCGTACTACGCTAAAATGAAATGTTTTGAACCATGGACATTTGTCATTTTAAGTTTCTAACCTTAAAAATTAAAATGAACGGCTGTAATAGTAACATCAGAGTAAGTATGTTTTAATTTTTATTTTATTTGTATTTAACGGAAAATTATTTTCCATTTCAACATTTACTAGTTTATTCGGTTTATTAATGATCATTTTGGTACCTTAAATAATATTAACCTAAAAACAAACTGTTTTGAACCGGCTGACAAAACGGTTCGAACACGGTTTAACCGCTTGCGTCAGTGACGTCACCGTTGCAACGCTAAAATGTAATGGTTTGAACCGGGTTAAACCGTTTTTGAACCAGTGTATCGCCAAAAAACACCTCATATGTTTTTAGTTTATTATTATTTAAGTACCAAAATAAATAATAATAAAACGAATAAACTAGTAAATGTTAAATGGAAAATCATTTGCCGATAAATAAAAATAAAATAAAAATGAAACTTACTTACTCTGACATTACTATTACTGCATTTCATTTTAATTTTTAAGGTTAGAAACTTAAAATGACAAATGCTCGGGATGTCCGTGGTTCAAAACATTTCATTTTAGCGTAGTACGAACTTATGACGTATTTATGCAACTGGTTCAAAATTGATGACGTTTCGGTTCAAACCGGTTTTGAACCAAAACACAGCTATAGTCTTGTAAACCTAAAACGATAAAGTTACTAAATAAAATTTGTAAAATTTACACCAAGTATTATTTCTTTTGTAATTATGTACCCTATATCTTATATTTAAACAAATTATTTAAACGAAACATGTAAATTCTCCCTTTATCTACTAGCATTCAAATTATGTAATTTAATTCTTGTAAAAATAACATGATAGTTCATAACTTTTTTAAAAAGTTCGTTGTTCTTTGACAGACGTGACCAGCATAACATGCGTACATTTAAATACATGTGGCAACATAAATTTAGGGGCTGTCACAATATGTTTTTTAATATTCAGATAGCAAACATACTTTCAGAATTATAAAAAAATAATATGTTTTTTTCATCTTAATACAACAAACATAAATAGGCATTATACAATGTGTTCAAAAAAAAAAAAACCTAACTTGTAGTAGGCTATGAACAGAGAAACGTATGTCTGATCATTATTCACTTCAAAAGTCAAGTTGTCCAAATTGAACTCGAAATGTAATTTTAAAGAATAAAAGATAATAAAGAGGGAAATAGAATATAGTCATTCGCCGTTTTCTAATTTATTTCCATTTTTAAAATAATATTCAAGAAGAAATATTTTGATTTGTTCAAATAACATTTCTGACAATATCCCGTGGCAAATTGACATTTAAATAAATACTTTTAAATTGACCTACGTTTCTTTGTTCATAGCCTTCTCCAAGTTATTTTTATTTTAACACACTGTGTTTGTACATCGAAATCTACTTGTAATATAATTCACTGGATACATACACTCATACAATTCGAAGATGACTTTGATCAGACATTAAAAAATTAAATTGCGCATATTGTTTAGTTAATAGTAGCTGATTAGAGATTTGACTCCATGAATAGTACCCGTATTACTGTGAATGCTGGTATAATAAATAAGATAATGTAAAAATAAACTATTTAGATTACTGGAATAACAATGATCGACTGGAAATTGATGCAGGAAAAAAGAAAATATTCGGAACTGCAGCCTAGAAAAGTTTTTGATTTCAAACCGACGATAACTCCAATACTACAATTCTAAGAATTATAATTCTTTCGTATTCTTGTTCTTTGCATCCATGTGAAGAGCTGATTAGATTTTGGTTATAATTGATCTACCGGAAGTACAATTATTTGAAGTTTTTAACAGTTTTTCTTGAAAAAGCGCAGTTAAATATCATTTTTCGACATTTTGTGATTATCATTATGAAAGAATATCTTATTCTCTATACGGTTTTATTATATATTTTCCTTCAGATTCAATACATATAGAGTTATAGAGACATTGAGAGAGATTTTTAATTGACAGATGTCAGTGTCAAATGCAAAACCAAAGTTGAAAGTATAGAATCAGAAAGTTATATGTGAATGTGATAGAGTGTCCCTCGCAAGTGACTTGCAGTTGCAGACTCGCCTCAAGATTGGAATTTTCAATGCCAGAAGTACAAGAAAGGCCAAAGAGAAATGGAAGGACTGTGTAGATATGAGAGAGGAAGAATTATGTGAAGAAGATGCGTAGGACAGGAATAAGTAAAAGAGAAGAGTAAGAAACAGCGACCCCTAATAAAATAGGGAAAGGAACTTTCGATATGGAATTTGTAAAAAATAGTGTGCTGGTGTTAAAATTTTACAGGATATACAGCATCTTTTTCAAGGAACTTTTGGTATGGGATTTGTACAAAATACATCGCATTGACGGAAGGTTTTGTGCTGGCCACAACAGATTTTTTCACTTGATTTAACCCTGAAGATGATCATTGTTATGATCGGAACGTCGATTTAAAATCAATAAACTTTTCTAGGCCGCAGTTCCGAATATTTTCTTTTTTCCTATTTAGATTATATTCTAGATACAATTTGATATTGGTGATAAAACCTTCAGCTACCTGTTTGTGATTTTAACTGTGTAAATAATAATTGTAAATTACTAAATTTACATTTGAGAATATGTATTTATAATTCGACTACAAATACATAACCACATAATTCCGTTATTACCTCAAGGGCCCTATATATTTGACTGTAATTACAACAAACTTTAACATATTACATTACAATCACATACATATTCCAGCAAACAGCAAACGTAAATGTTAACAAACAAATATTCATAAAATAATTACTCTCTACCCACAAACCATATTCTAGAGAAAATACAATCATAATCCCGTGGAAAACACCCCCTATTTGCATGTGGTTAGAGGGCATTACAAGACATATGCGGTAGGAAATCAGGAATGGAAATGGCGGAATTTCTAATAAGCATGTAGGTTTAATTATGCAGTAAAAGTGCATCAAATGGAGCAGGGAAATGAAAAGGGTAGTTGGGAATAAGATGCAGTTAGGAATGTAATATGTATGTAGTTTAGATAGCAATGGAATGAACTTTAACATTCCGTGCTCGAGGGTATTATAATTCTTGTACATTTTATAGGACGGAAAAATATATAAGTATAGTCGTAGGCGAGGTAACTCATCAAGGAAATATACTACAAACATAAAAGTATTATATTACTATAGCAATTCCAAATATTAAAAAGTTTTTATTCACAATAGCGCTGTTACAAGAATTTTCATATTACTTCTAACCACTAAATTTTACGAGATATTGCTCTTTAAAGAGCTTCAAATTTGAAAATATCACGAAATATCCACTAGATATTTTACAATTAAATATTGAAATTTGTATTGGCAAAAATTTGAACTCTAGGAGTTGAGATAGATTTGGCGCGTTCTGTATATAAAACATTGTATTTTCTGAAAAACTTAATATTATTTAATTATTTCTTGCTTTCTATTATAATAATTTGTGAAATTTGCCATCGTAAATCTGTTTTACAGATAGTGTATTGTATGTATAATAATTAACTTATTGTATTAATTATTATATACAAATAATTGCATTCTAACCTTTAAAACAAGTTTGTTTTCGAAGTTTCGTTAATTTTTGCATAATTGCTTTTATATTAAAATGAGTAATATTTACTGTTCTGTATCCCAATGCAAGTCGTTATTTATAAAAAAACAGAATATGTAAGTTATTCTTTTTCTTAAAAAAAATAAAGATTATGTGATCATGAAGAACAAATTTGGAGATAAAGAGAAAATTGACCGGCGAAAAACCTGGATAATAAAATTAAAAATAGGGAAACCAGTTTCTAAATTTATGAAGGTCTTTACATTTGGCTGATAGTGATTATTTTACCAGAGGTATGTATACTGCAAGAGGAAAAGTTTTATTTGCAATAAGTTCTTTTTAAAATGTTTATACAAATAAACGAAAATGTTTAAAAAAAACTGCTATACATTCCAAAAATTTGCCCACTTTAAAGCATGAAGGCAAACCTTCCACTAGCAGTAGCCGAAATTCTCGGTTATTTGCAAGAAATTATAGAAAAAATAAAACTAATATTTATCATGTTGAAAATGTATTGCATTCTTAAGCAGAGTTTGTTGCTGCCGAAGCTTTATTAGTTTAAAAAATCTGATATGGCCAACACAAAACCTCCCGCTATTGAATTTTTATTAATTTAAATACATACTTACGTATTTACTACCGCTGCAAACTGTTCCATTGCAGAAAACTATTGCTTTATTTACTATTTTCTTTTTAAAATGTCACTATTATTAATTTGAAGTGATTAGTTTTTTGACAGTGACATTAACTGTCAGTTACATTCATTTGAAATATGAACTGTGTAACAAACGAATTATGGTGTTTATCTTAGGCTTCGCGACTAATAAAAAAAATTATTTTTAAATTTATATGTAAAATATATAGAAAAAGTATTAATGTATTCCAGTAGAATATTCAATAATCTTTAATTTTCATAAGACATAAAATGCGAAAAAATGGCATTTAATGGTATTTTTTGAAGAAAAACCATTATGAGCTTCAGGTAAAGTGCCATTTCCGGTTATCCGATTTACACCAAAATCTAATGGCTTCTTTTCATATTAGAATGGGATTGAAATACAAGGTTTCAGAATTTTCTGAATGATAGTATTTGAGTTAGAGTGAAGACAAAATCCCTACACATACACACACACATACACACATACATACACACACACATACACACACACATACACACATACACACACACATACACACATACACACATACAGACATCATCGTGAAAATGTTAAAAGTGGATTCTAGGGAACTTAAAACGTGGTCATTTACTAAAATCTCGATATGAGATTTTTAGCACGATCCCTATACCTCCCTTGCCAAGGGTAGCGGGAGGTAAAAACACGAAGAAAACACCAAAACACTCCTACAAAGATTATAGTTATCATATGGTTATCTCAACTCCGTGAGTTCAAGTAAATTCCGCTTTGGCGCTGCGAGCTTAAAGTCAGTTGCCAATAATTTGAAAAAGTCACGTGATCTAAAACAGCAGGCGACGTCAGAGTGCTTACAGTTTAACATGTGACAATCGACTACTTTAAATAAAAATAAAATAAATATATCATCACGGCATAATACGCATTTGTGACCTGAGTGTGCCACAATTTGCTTTATCGACGCGGGCGCTTACCAGGCGTCACCTCACGGGCATACTCATTGCTGGCGTGGAGAGTGTACCACAGGGGTCACTTTTATGCCATTTAAAATTCGAAATATTTAGCGTCGGTCGGGATCCAACCCGGTTCCTCAGGTTCGCGACCAGACATTCACACTTTTATTTTTATAAATAACGTAACCTGTTTTCTTGTTGGCTATGAATGACCTGCTGTATGTACTCCGACGTCATGGGAGTGCGGGGTTGTTTTTATGAATATTTCTGACGCCAATCTTTTTATTTAATTATATACGAAAATAACAATAAACTATTATTATCTATGAAAAATATTGCATAAACTTTCATTTAAAATGCTTTTTGAAAAATTTGAAACCGGCTCATTGGTTAGTTAATATGGCCATATTATATTTTTAAAAAAGTTGGAAAGTTAGTTAGCTATTGTTAACCTCATTTTCCAACAGGTAGAAAAATTTTGCAGAGGTTGGTTCCAACTTCAGAGTGGGAAGTTACCACATCCCAACCTTAGAGAGATATCAGTGCATATCAGTATTGCGTATTTACATGTAAATAAAGCTTCTTTACGTTTTATATGTAAAGAAACGAATGAAATTGAAAACAATATAAATAAGTGTACATAAAAATGAAGAAATATGGGGTCCCGTGGTCGCGTGCCTGAGTGTCTGGTCGCGAACCTGGGGGAACGGGGTTCGATCCCGACAGACGCCAAATACTTCCAATTTTAAATGGCACAAAAAGTGGCCCCTGTGGTGCACTCTCCACACCAGCTGTGAGTGCCCGTGAGGTGACGCCTGGTAAGCACCCACACGGTAAAATATATCGTCATCATTACCGATGTCTACATGTGTGTAGATACTGGCACACCCAGAAATGGGTAATATGCCGTGATGATTTATTTATTTATTTAAATATGAAGAAATCAAAATTTAAGGTTAGAAATCAAACAGACAATTCACGTGACAAGTCAACAAGCTTAAACCTCAAACCCATCAAACCATTCGTTTATTTATAGACTATTATTATTATTATTATTATTATTATTATTTATCAATTAATTATTAATTTCCGATTGTGAATAAAATAGTACACAAAACTAGGTAAAAGTTTCATTAGGGCTGTACTTTTTCCAATAACAGATATGTTTAAGATATTTTTCATTATATCCATGTGAACCAATTAACGCTTGAACAATTATAATTAAAAACAAATTTCTAGTTTATAAGGACGACAAAGCGAGAAATTTAATACCTTCATTTCTTTGTTTCGAAGAGATTTATAAAGATCATGAAAATTTAAGTTTAAATTAGTTTACAATTATGGCTTCTTTTCATAATTTTATGCATTATTAGGAATTCAAAGAAATGTGATATTCCAATACAAATTCTGGATTTTCAAATTCCGCGAAAACATTAACATAAATGAGTTTAATATTAGTAGAATACTACGAAACTATCATCCCAGCTTAATATCCTTTGTTGGTTGTGCTAAACTGCTTTAATCGCAAACTTCGATAACGATAACAATAACGATAATATACCTGAACAAAATCTTCCTTCTTTAATTAAAATTCTCTACGATCAGTAAAGCCTATTTCTAAGATTTGAGCAATATTTAAATGTTGCATATCAAAGTTTATTAAAAATTGGTTCCTGTAACAAATATGGAAAAATAATATAATTAAAAACATTTACATATATACTTAGCGTGTGTAACAAACCAGGTTTGTTGAAATATTTCGTTTTAACAAAATTATTTGCAATTTGTGTCAATTTAATGTTATTAACCTTTTTGGCTATACGCGAGGGTATTACACTTGCCATTCAGCAAAATTATTGCAATCTTGCATTCTATTTATATTATATAAATAGAATGTTAAATATAATGAGAGGATTCAACGATCGACAGTCAGCAGTCAGAGAGTCAACAATAGTCTTCGTTTGGATCAACCCCGCTGAAGATGATACCCTAGATCTTCAGGGGTAGTCTACCCCTAGGTATGAGAAGTACATTGCTAAATATCGTTCGTTAATTGTAATTTCATATAAATATGTTTGTATTTATTTTGTTTATTACTTAACTTGTTTTTATTAATACAAATATTTATTTTTTGTTTACTTTTGTGTTTAACTATTTTATAACCTATGGCCGCAATTCTGTCTTTTGTTTTATTATTAATAAATAATTTCTAAATTATTTCTTATTAATAATTGTGCCACCAATTCAGTGCAGTGATCAGCTAACCCGCTGACGCAACAGACAGCAGGGTTAGTACACCCTACTTAAATCGTTAACGTCGCTACTTCTGTTGCACCCCAGTAGCGATTGTTACACGTGGATAGAGCGAAAAAGGCCTTGGTGATCCAGAATTTCTTTAGTTTTATCACTTGAACGTTTTGAACCTATAGTGGTTCATCTTCAACACTGTACATTTATGAAACATTTTTTTTTTAAATTGAAAAATATACAGTATGTCCAACCATGGGGTCCCGTGGCCGCCTGCCTGAGTGTCTGGTCGCGAACCTGGGAGAACCGGGTTCGATCCCGACAGACGCCAAATATTTCCAATTTTAATTGGCACAAAGTGATCCCTGTTGTGCACTCTCCACACCAGCTATGAGAATCCGTGATTTGACGCCTGGTAAGCGCCCACACGGTAAAATATATCGTTATCATTACCGATGTCTACATGTGTTGTAGATACTGGCTCAGCCAGAAATGGGTATGATGATATATTTATATTTATTTATTTTACAGTATGTCCACGGTTCCAAAGAACAAAAACTTTTTTATTTTTTATTTTACAAAAAAATGTATTCTTGATAAAAGTTTTTGCATGTCCCGAAACGGCCATTTCAGTTTTAACATTTTCAAATTTTCAGATAAAAATCGAAAATTGGTCGTTTTAATTGAAAATAAATTTGAGTTGTCATGGTACTATCTTGGTTTTTTTTTACATCCAGTATAGAACCAGTTGATAGGAATTTTTTGATCAATTTTCGTGCACCTCTATTTGAGATGTAAATATCCGGAAACTTTTGATTAAATTCTTCGACAACTCGACGGATCGCTTTATTAACTTTGCCATAAACAGCCATAACATAGAATTAGGTAAACTCTTTCGTCTTTTGACAACGATTATGGTTGATTTTCCTAATAAATAAATAACGGCAAATAAGACCAATTTTCGATTTTTATCAAAAATTAAAAGATAATTTTATAATGTTAAAACTGAATTGGCCGTTTCGAGACATGCAAAAACTTTTATCAAAAATACATTTTTTTTGTAAAATGAAAAATAAAAAAGTTTTTCCTCTTTGGAACTCGATCCGTGGACATACTGTATAAATATTCTAAAAATAATTATAATCACTCACCATTTACAAATGTACAGTGCTGAAGATGAAACACTATAGGTTCGAAACGTCCAAATGATAAAAATAAAGAAATTCTGGATCACGAAGGCCTTTTCGCTCTATCCCCGATATTCCAGTTGATCCTTCCTGACTCAACAAATTTATGTACTTTGTTCAGGGTTGTTGTAATTTTGCCTGACCCAAAAAAAACCACCCGGGTTTTTTTAAAAAAATCCATCTAAAAAAACCCAAAAAAAGAAAAAAAGCCATCTAAAAACCCACTTTTATGGAATCATATTTTATTAATTAAATATGGTACATACTTATATGGTGCACACATATATACATCAATTTTTGTCACCGCAACATTTTACAATCAATTTCATTTTGGGTACTTCGTGTCTCATCATTATTAATAAATTTTTCATTGCTGTGCAAACTTTGCACAGTGTTTCTTTTATATTTGAACAACGCCAATCCTTGTGTCAGCATTTTCATTATTTTTTGAGTTGTGTATTAACTTGCAATTATTAAAATTAATTCGTAACTTGTACGCATGTACACTCTCTAGTTAATTTATTTTTTATTACATTACAGTGTTAAAAAAAGTATTAATAATATTAATATCTATTATCTATTATTCCGACTTGTGTATGTGTATTAAGATACTTCATAAAACTAAAGTTAAAAATGATACATAGGTACTATAATTCGATGTTTGTCAATAAAACCCGGGTTTTTTTCAACCCTGACTTTGTTGAATCTATATATGAATTGTTATAATAAAATTTGTTGACAATTTCCGTGTATTTGCCAGCGCTCCTCCTCCGGAGTATCTTTTCTTTTGTTTCGTTATTTTTCTGTGCGAAATAACCGTTGACCCGGAAAGTCACAGTCACAGCCTTCTTGAAAACGACCAGTTTATTTTTAAAGCGATGTAAATGTCATTATGAGTCACAGAGGACAGCACGAACCGTTGCGCGATCTTCGCGACGCGACGTCATCAAGTGTTTGATTAATCAAGATTTTTCTCTTGGTTTTTTCTTCTTGATGAGGTAAAGTTTAATTCTCTAACAGTAGTTTGTGGGAGTTCTCATCATTAACTGCGTGATATGTTGGATTTTTTTTACAAGAACTGCGTTGAATTTTTAACGAAATTTGTAGTAGGAAAAGGGTCGGACAGTTACATTCTTGAATAAAAGATAAGAAGAATATAAAATAAAGTGTATGTTGCAGAGAACATAGATTGGACAACAAAGTTTGCATCACGTCTCATATACAGATGTTATGTAAGTAAGTGATCAACGCTTAACCCATGGTAGAACTGACCCCAAAGATAGTAAATCTGGCAATAATTTTTGTTTAACATACTTTCTACAAAAACTAGAGGCCTTTAAAACTGACCAATCACGTCATAGTTCAATACTTTATAGAAAAGTAAAAATCAATGTGTTCTCTGGAAAAAATATTGATTGTCAATCTGACGTTAAATGTTTTTTTGCATAGACGTACAATTTATATTCTATTTTTTTGATATTCTCAAAATGCCAATTATCTTCACCAACCAAGAGTATGCAGACATGCATATGGTTTATAGCGAGACATTACAAAATAGTCGTGCTGTTGTAAGACGGTACAGAGAGTTATTTCCAAATAGACGTCAATGATTTTATGTCATTTGTGACAGGTATCACATTTCTTCCAGAGAACACATTGATTTTTACTTTTTTATAAAGTTTTGAACTATGACGTAATTGGTCAGTTTTAAAGGCCTCTAGTTCTTGTAGAAAGTATACTAAACAAAAATTATTGCCAGATTTACTGTCTTTGGGGTCAGTTCTACCATTGGTTAAACGTTGATTACTTACTTACATAACACCCTGTATAGTGAAAATGACTAGGCAGAAGACTTACGTCATCAACCTGAAAAAATAACCTTATAAAATGAAATATAACTTATAGAAGTGAACAGAAAATATTTATCACATGTGGATTGCTGTTGTTGTCATTTGTCATTGTCACATAATGATATTATAATCACACTTTATTGTTTAAAATTTACTTCCTGCGTTTATTTCTGGTTCTCTTAAATTTATATTCAAGAATCTGCATGACTATATAGCAAATATTTAGTATAGTGCGGGACACGAAAGAAGAACTGTGGAAAATATGTTAGCACAAATCACTATCTAATAACGTATGTCTCATAAGTTTTGGCACAAATTTCAGATGCTATAAAATCAGTAATAACAAGAGAATAACAAGTTGCTATGGAAACAAAAATTTTGTTTAACATCTTATCTTAACTTTGACAGCTCAATATTGTCAGTCATTTATGTAGATATGGCTTCCAAATTAGAAAATCGAAAGAGTATATATAATTTAGTTGGGCAAGTTCCTAAAGCCGAAAAATTACGAATTTTTAAAAATCAACATTCAACATACTCGTATATCCTGAAAATACATTTATCGATCAATTACTGAATGTGAGCAAGGTATTCCTTGTTTAAACCTCCCAAAAAGTGGAAGACCTAGAATTTTTACCAGAGTAAGAGCCGAAGCACTAGTAAGCATTTCCATAAGGGATGTATCCAGGCTTTATGTGGGCCGAGTAAGAGGTGAAGCAATGGATAGTCAAAGTACATCCATAATTGTCTAACGAAATTGGTTAATTTTATTGAAGAAGAACATACTGGGGACGATATTATGGTCTGGCCAGACCTCGCATCTTGTCACTATACAAGACAGACTCAAACTTGGCTGACATACCGAAACATATCATTTGTTCCGCGGAATGTCAATTCCCCTAACCTTCTCCAGGCTCGTCCCATAGAAATTTTTTGGGCTCTTTTATCTCCTTAAGTTTACGATGGAGGATGGGAAGCACAAAATGAGGAGGAACTTCGACGCAGAGTATATAGAAAAGTCAGAAATCGATTTAAATGCCGCCCAAAACCTAATGATAGGAGTCCGCAGAAAGTTGCGCCTTTGTGGAAGAACATGGACCTCTTTATTTAATTTATGTTTATAATTAGTTGCTAATGAAACTGTTAATTATTATGTAGTAAACACTTCAAGTAAAACTATTATTTTTTGCAAAAAAAAAAATGTTGATATTTGTGCCAAAACTTATGAGACATACGTTATATGCGCTCCGTTTAAATCCACACGAAATACAATTAATTTACTTCGCGCATACCTAATATAACATATAACAGTTGCCCAAAGAAGTTTTAAAGCTACGCAGCCTTTCTTATATTAGCAGTTGATCTGCGCAATTGGTAGACAATTGGTGTTCGCATTAGTTCCTGTCTTGTTTACACTCGGATCATAACCGTGCACAAATGAGTTAGAAGCACAAAGTTACTGTAATAATTATTATTTCACGGCGTTTATGGAATATCACGATATGAGCATTTCTTTCCCTTACCCCTCAGGTAAAACTAAACACAAACTAAAAATTTCTTTGGAATCCGCAATCCGCGGACTATTCTGACGGTTACAAACTGAGCAGGGATTGAAATATTTTGCTGAACGAACAAATGATTTTTAATCGAAAATTTAAACTTTCTGTTGTGCGAACATTTTTAAATTGATGCGCATGTCTAGAATGGTTTGCGATGGTTTTTAGCTGTTGTACGAACAAACCTTTTATGTTCAAAATTCAATGTAGTTTATTGATATCATACGAAATTAGCAATGATCAAATTCTGCTTAAGACAAAATTAAATTTTACTACCTTCTATCCCACTTGCTTTAAAGTAATAATGTAGACATTTTAAATTAAGTGGATTTTTAGGTCTGAAGACTACAAAAAGACAAACGTTGATAAATATCGTGCCCCATAAGATACGGATCGTTTTGAGGCGTCCTAAAATAAGAAGAGATGAGTGAGATGAGCTATAATTTAAGCTTAGTAGCAGCAGCAACTAATTACAGTTTTCATTTCGACAGTCAACAAACTGTTTCGACACCGGTTTCATCAATTCTAAAATAAACAACGGTGCACTGACCCCTCCAAATTCTTCCGAATTTTTCAAAATGACATGTGAAATATGTCAAAATAATAATCTTTCTCCGAAAATACGACAATGAAATGATTTCAAAATAGAATAAACAAAAATTAGATTTATGTGTTTGTTAGTGCTTTGTTTAACTTAAAAAAATAGTTACTAGCGGTATACTGTATACTGTGAGTTTCAGCCATACCCAAATCATTCAAGCAGCCAATGCACGTCATTAATAAAAATTGAATAAAAGCAACTAGATGTGTGACGTCATGTACTGGTACGTTTGCAGAGGTTCAAGAATCTTTATGAAAAGAGTTTTACAGATTGCAATCTGTATTATCGACACGGTCATGAACTGTCACATTTACAAAATAAATACTATATTTTCGTCACTGTCCATTTCTATTTAAAATATTTTATAATACTAAACTTATTTATATTTATGTATGCCATATAAAGGCAATAAATAAAAGTGATGCGAATTTAAAAAAAAATATACCGAATTCTTCTGATTGTTTAGAAGTGGTACCTTTAGCAGATTCACAGATTTTGTGTTTGCGTTGCATCGTTGCGATGCGTTGCGTTTAACATTACTTTATTATAAATAGGCCTTTGCAATGCACAAAAATGTTTCAAACACGATACGAATATTTTTCAAATAATAACTTTGACAGTATGAACATACAAATTATCAATGTTGTCAACTATAGCAACAATTAAATGAATAATTTGACGTTGATGTACATTATTTATATATTATTCATGTCATATACGATAAGTAATGAATAAATAAATAAATATATCATCACGGCATATTACCCATTTCTGGGTGTGCAGTATCTACAACACATGTAGATATCGGTAATGATGACGATATATTTTACCGTGTGGGCGCTTATCAGGCGTCACCTCACGGGCACTCAAAGCTGGTGTGGAGAGTGCACCACAGGGGTCACTTTTGTGCCATTTAAAATTGGAAATATTTGGCGTCTGTCGGGATCGAAACTGGTTCCCGCGGGTTCGCAACCAGACACTCAGGCATGCGGCCACGGGACCCCATTACCATAAGTAATGAGCTCTACTATTCATCTTAATAATAATTATATAAGGCCATATACTTTTTGACTGTTAAAAATGATTACAATTTTATTTCATTTTTACTATTAGTGATTTTAATGCATTAAGGTTTTTACTCTAAGTGATGACGTGCATTGGCTGCTTGAATGATTTGGGTATAAGATGCAATATTTACTATTCTATCATTAATGTATTACTATGGATACTAGTTATACATACTGCACCGTTCCAGATAAAATGGACAAAGGTTGTCAAAGTTGTCAATGTCAAATGAACATGGCATTACGCTTTAAAGCTATTTACTAAAGAAGAAAAATTCGAATGGTTACTTGATACAATGCTAGTTATATTTATATATTTTTTTATGATATGTTTGCTAATTTATCTCCTGAACGTCCAAAACCAAATGTTTCTACAATTTCGAAAATATTTACATAATTTAAAAGTGATGGATGTTTAGATAAGAATCATACGAAAAAGCAAAAACAAAAACCGCACGAACTGAAGAAAATAAAAATAATTTACTACGTGCAATAGAAGAATAAAATCAGCTGGCTACAAAAGTTTTGGCAAATCAATTATATATTAGCATACTTCGGTATTAAGATTATTAAATGACGACAAATTTCATTCATGTCATTTTCAAAATCACCAAGAGCTAAGATACTGCTCTTATTACTTTCTTACTTTATTTATAAATCAGTAAATTATGGTGATATGGTGCGTTCAAAAACCCTAATTTGGAGTAGGCTATGAACAAAGAAACTTATGTCTACTACAAATTTTATTTAAATTTTGATTATGTAGAAAACTACCAAAAGAAAATTCATATAATCTTCTCAAGTGCAGAACAATTTTAACTTACAGAAACGTTTTATAAACAAAGTTACATTACTTCATAAAACTAAATTATCCTGTTTAGTTTCAAACTTTAAATTAAAATAGAGCAACACAATTTCTCGCCGTATAAAGTTTTCTGAATACAAATAATATTAGTGAGCAGTGGAACTATGTCAGTAGCTTTTGCTTCACATATCACGAGTATCTACTTTGCATTATGTGAATAATTTGCAGGAACGTTTCGTCGTGTGCTTTGCTTCTGCAATGCTCGACTAGATTTACTGTTTACTCTATCCTCCTCAAGCTGGAATGTGTCTGGAGACTATCAAAACACCCACAACGCCCAAATTATGTACGCAAACAACGCGGAAGACGAGCATTCCAAAATGAATAAATTTTTTATGGGATCTTTCCACATCATAAATTTTTAGTATATTTGCGGTGAATAAGAAAGTAAATAAATTTTCATTATGAATTTTGCAAATGTTTTTAGATGCAGTACTAGTTTCAGATGGCATACTTAATTTTTTGAAGTGGCGACCCTAGACACTGTTTCAACTGTACTGCAGGTTAAACCATTTTTTAAACTATTGCTCCAGTCTAAAACAAATTTTAATGCTCAAAGTATAGAAAAATCTATAAATAACAGCAAACATATATGGAATGTTATAAATGATAATATCAATCTTAAAACTAATAACAATGACAATAATTTGCAGGAGGTCAGGTGTGATAATGAAGTTGCCAATTCACCAGATGATGTGGCCAATTTATTCAACAACTATTTTACAAATATAGCAAGCACTGTTGGCGGTACAGCTATTGAAACTACTAATTATGGGACTACCAAGAATCCTATTCCAAACGGTAACAATAAAACTATTTTTTTATTTCCTACAACTGAAAGTGAAATTTGCTCTGTTATTAAGTCATTAAACAGCTCATCTTCTCCTGGTTTAGATGAAGTCCCTACAAAACTCTTGAAAGAATGTCATGAACTCTTCGTTACTCCTTTAACACATTGTATAAACAGTTCACTAGCAGACGGAATTTTCCCTGACGCATTGAAATGTATAAAAGTAGTAGCTTTATATAAGAAGGGTGAAAAAAATGATGTTGTCAATTACAGACCAATAAGTATAGTCTCAACTTTTCATAAAATTTATGAAAAAGTTGTCTTAATTAGAATTTTATCTTTTCTAGAGGCGAATGAGATTCTAATTTCAGAGCAATGCGGCTTTCGCAAAAATTGTAATACCATAACTGCTTTGAAAAAATTATTAGACAATTTATACAAAAACTTAGACGCTGGAAATATGATTACTGGCATGTTTTTAGACTTATCAAAAGCTTTTGATTGTGTCAATAATGACCAGTTAATCAAAATTATGGCACAGTACGGCTTTCGTGGAAAGTGTGAGCAATGGCTAAAATCTTACTTAACTAATAGGAAACAGCTTGTTGTTTATAACAATTGTAGGTCTGAATATAAAATAATAAAATTTGGTGTACCGCAGGGCAGCATTCTTGGTCCCATTTTATTTATTTTATATATAAACAAAATCAAAACTGTTCTAGAAAACAATACTTTCATTGCCTACGCCGATGATGTTTCAGTAATGGTACCGTGTGCTAACATTCAAGAACAATCAGCTTCATTGTCACACCTGACCTCTGAATTATCGAAATGGTTCTCTTCTTTACATTTAGTTTTAAACGTTTCAAAATCTGTAGCCGTAAATTTTACTACTCTTAAAAGGAACCAGAGTATTTTAATAAGATGTCACAATCAGTCGTTGCCTCAAGTCGATAGTGTACAAGTCTTGGGGTTATTAATAAATGAAAATTTAACCTGGACCGATGATATTAACAGTAAATGTAAAAAATTAGCACCTTTATGTTATGCAATTAAAAGATTAGCACAAATAGCTGGTATAAAAACGACTAAAATATTCTATTTTGCTAAGTTTAATTCTGTTGCAAATTATGGCATAATTTTTTGGGGGTACTCTCCAGCAGCCCTAAGAGTGTTCAAATTACAAAAAATTGCCATCAGAAATATGTTTAAGCTTGGCTATAACAAATCATGTAGAGATACTTTTAAACAAGAAAAAATTTTAACATTGCCATGTACTCGTATGTACATGTTTTCTGTTTTAATGTTTATAAGAAATAACTTACCAAATTTAACAACTCATGAACACTTACATAATTATAACACAAGGAATAAAAATGATCTAATTATACCCAAATATAAATTATCATTAAGCCTAAAAAATCCAAAAATTATTGGTATTAAACTGTATAATAAATTACCATCTAACCTAAAAGACATAACTTTCAATAAACTCTTTAAACATCACTTAAAATGTTACCTCATAAATAAATGTTACTACAGTGTGGAAGAATACATGAATGATAACTAAATATATGTATTTTGTATGTATTTATTGTAAAATTGTAAACTGACGTGTCAAATTTCTTCTTGTAAGATCGATTGACAAAATAAACCATTATTATTATTATTATTATTATTATTGATTTAAATCAAATGATTTCTCAGTCCAACCTGTTTTGAACACCAATTTTCCTAATAGGTATCTTCACTACCATATAAGCTGAATAAAGGATAATGGGGTCATTTCAAAAAAAATAATTGTCGATTTTTTTTATAAAATCATGAAATCCATCTCATTTAATAAATATAGTAATAGAAAATAATTTGAAATATGCTACTTTTCATTCATAAATTTGCTAATAAACTTTCGCGGTTTTAAACACGGACTAAATTTGTGACGACACAAATTCATACTCACACAAAGACAATTCACTCTCTCACACACACACGCTTCACAACATGAAACAGTAACCTAACCTAAAAATGTGACAGCTGACAGCAAAATATACAAGAGAGAATATTATTATTACTTTCTATTTCTATAAAAGTACTAGTGCAGTATAAATTATGTAAAGAAACCATTTATTTAAATAAATACCAAAACAAATAGTCATAGTTCTAAATTAAACCGGTAGAGCTCGACTGTCGTATCCGTGAATATGTGTCGTCAGCCGTTGAAATATTTGAAATTAAACGCAACTTTTAAAAAATCATATCTCTGATTCTAAAGACTTATAAGATGAAAAACATACACATACAAGTTTAATTTGACCTATTTTTTCAAGAAAAAAATAAATCAGAAGATGTGAAATGACCCCATTACCTCAACTAGCTAGTATTATACCAACGGAGTCTTCCACCATAGCAACAAATTTCAGTTACATAGGCGACGGCTTGTAGGGTGCATGGGGTTAAGTGCACCCGATAAAATAATTTGTCGTGTGCAAAAGTATAAATTTGCACCCGACAAAAATTTTAACCATTAAAATATTTTATATACATACATACATACATACATGCATACATAAAATCACGCGTGTCCCACTTAGTGGGTTAGCAAAAACCCGAAAACTAGTGACAATAAGAAAAGGAATTTGAGTAAGATCTCAGCTGACTCACTTCACTCTTTAACAACATTCTTCTTTCGCTTTGTCCACAATAATCATAGCTTTTATACATAAGAACATATTAAAGTGACCGATTTTCGGTAGCGAATAACCGCATCTGGGCCACAATAATAGTTACGCAACAATCATCCTTCTCCACACATTCCTATCCATGCACACTTCTTTCACCTCAGCCACATTCATAAACGTATTCATACATAAGAGCATAAGAACATATTAAAATGACCGATTTTCGGTAGCGAGTATCCGCATCCGGACCACAATAATAGTTACACAAAAATCATTCTTCGCCACACATTCCTGTACAAACATACTTCGTTCAGCTCGTCCACATAAAAGTTCAGCTGTCTCTCCATTCTCATAAAACATTCTTACTAACCATACATCTTCACATCACAATAGTTACGAAACAATCAATATTTTGTATCATATTTATATTATTGTTATGCATCTCAATTTTCATTCGTTCCTAATTATTTGATTAATATAAATAAGTGTTATACATTATTAAAATTATTTTTATTTTCGGGCTTAAAAAGTAACGCCATTTTACACAGCACAACCGGATATAGGACATTAACATATAAATCACACTTTCGTAATTTCCTGCCTCCCTTTAGGTGAAAATGCTTTAAAGAAAAATTGTAAAGCATAAAATTCTACATCTGAAGCAATAATAATGGAATTGAAACTAAAATTAGACATTTGTTAATTATTTTGTCTCAATATCATGGCTCCATATACATCGTTATTTCTGATGCGATTTTCATATGTAATTTCTACCGTTATAAAGCATGCAATTAATTTTGCTTATTGATTCAAATGAAAGATTTTATGCCCAACAACTGAAGATTTGAAGATTTTTTTTCTAAAATAATTAGGGAAGCAGAAAATGTTAAAGTCCTATATTCGGCTGTGTCCGGTCACCATCCAATATAATATGTATACTCTCAATTTTTTATTTGGTGAGTACAGCCGACAAAATTTTTCAAACTCGGTGCCTATGATCAATTATATTATAACTAGATCTGACCTAACCTTATCAAAGTTTTAAAAAATGTTATCAGTTGCATCGAAAAAAATGTGCTAATGGGGTCATTTAAAAAAAAAATTGTCGTTTTTTTTATAAAATCATGAAATCCATCTCATTTAATAAATATAGCAATAGAAAATAATTTGAAATATGCGACTTTTCATTCATAAATTTGATAATAAACTTTCGCGCTTTTAAACACGGACTAAATTTGTGACGACACAAATTCATACTCACACAAAGACAATTCTCTCTCACACACACACGCTTCACAACATGAAACAGTAACCTAACCTAAAAGTGTGACAGCTGACAGCAAAATATACAAGAGAGAAGATTATTATTACTTTCTACTTCTTTAAAAGTACTAGTGCAGTATAAGGTATGTAAATAAACCATTTATTTAAATAAATACCAAACCAAATAATCATAGTTCTAAATTAAACCGGTAGAGCTCGACTGTCGTATCCGTGAATATGTGTCGTCAGCCGTTGAAATATTTGAAATTAAACGCAACTTTTAAAAAATCATATCTCCGATTCTAAAGACTTGTAAGATGTAAAACATACACATACATGTTTAATTTGGCCTATTTTTTCAAGAAGAAAATAAATCAGAAAATGTGAAATGACCCCATTATAACTACTTTCCGTATAATGATAATAATACATTGTTATGTCTGTCATCCTATGATCAGATCGTATGAGACATGTTTATGAAAGTAACGTGACCAACATATTATCATATTTCAATCCATTTGACACTTTGTGGATACAGTAAAGTTATATCGAAAAAACAGAAGTACCTAGACTACATTTACTTTGCCAATATAATATTTCAGTTTCGTCTGAAAATATCAGACTTTATATTTCGGTGACAAACTTTTTTATAACATTAAAATATTATTGTAATAGAATATTCATTATTAAATCTGGAAACAAACAATTTACAAAACAAAAACCTTAAAATTTAATTATCCAGAATATCTGTTTTGCTAAATGGTTAATAATTTAAATACCCTACCCAGCACCTCCTTATAGAAGTTGGCACTAAATAACGCAGCTGCCCCATAAAAATGCAAATTCACCGATATTATTCCGATGCAGCTTCTTGCCCGTTGCCCGATATTTCAAATTTTATTACCTTCAAATTATCAGGAATATGCCTGGCTTCGTGCAGGTAGCCTGTTATTCGACGAGTATTCGTCGCTGAATGAAATAAAATGTAAAATGTAGACAGGGGAAATACCTGGATGTCCATAAAAAGGATTTTTTTTTACATTTTCTTAAAAGCAAAGCGAAATTACAAGAGTTTCCGTACATTTCAAGAATGAATGTATAACAGGATGGAAAAAAGTGAGCAGGTATAGGCTGTCTCAAGATATATGCACATTCCATTACTTGTGAAGTAGCGGTCCGACCCTTCACAGCTGGATATTTTGTCGGAAATTTGACCAGGTTGGGATTAGGAAAATTTTAAAAGGATGATTATTTTCAAAGAAATATATTTTCGGAATATGATTATAATTTACCACTGCTTAATATTAACTGTTTGACGCTATTTTCAAAGAAAATTCACTAATAAGGTTAGGATTAGGTAAATTTTAAAAGGCTGATTATTTTCAAAGAAATATATTTTCTAAATATGGTTATAATTTACCAATTTACCACTGATTAATATTAAAAAATTAAAAATTGACGTCATTAAAATTAATATTTGATTACTTCAAAAAAATAAAAAATAAATAAATACATCCCATTACTCTTTGCCTCTCTAATGTATTTAAACTGCCTCCCGTTCAGAAGGGCGCAGGTACAAATGTGCATCTTGAGACAGCCTATATACCGTTACGTTTAAGACAATATCAAAAGAAGAAAATTTTGACGTTTCGATCTGTCAAGTATGTTTTACAAGAAACAAAACTAATTCATAAGTTTTATGTGTGTAAAACTCCATTCTTATCTGGAATACAGTATAGTCAAAATTATTAGTTATTACCCTCTGTGCTTTTCCAATATTTCTCCTAATGAAATGCTGATGCAACTAAATATATTAAATTTTAACTGCATTTTCAATAGGGGTCAAACATATCTAAATGTCATTTTGACATTTAATATTGTTGAATTGTATTTTGTTTTATTAAACAATTTTACTAGGGCAACTGTGACATCACACGTGAAATGAAAATAACATTTACGATGTGATAAATTTCATAAATAATTATTATAATTATGTGTTAGTAGTGAAAAATAGTTATTTATGATATGTGTTGAAAGTGACATTTTATGAGTGAGTGGGGAAGTTTGTGAAACGAGGCGAAGCCGAGTAAAATAAACCCCACGAACGAAATAAAATCACTTTTAACACGAATATCATACACTATTTTTCCTACGACCCTAGTTATGTATTAGTAAAAACTAAAAATTATAGAATGACATTTATGACAGGTCATGATGTATTTGCTATGAACAACTGAAAATTGTTTATTCTAACCTCTACTTCCAACAATACTGTTTTAAATTCCAATTCTTCAAGCGCCTTGCAAGGAATTACTATAAACAATTGTAATAATTGTACTATAATAATAAACGTTTCAAAATAATGTGTACTTCTAATACAATACCTATATAAATAATTTCAGTACAAAAATAAATATAGAATGAAACTACGTTTACTTAAGAACACTAAATGTAACTAGATTTAGTTATATTTTTAACACTAAATGTAACTAGATGTAGTTCTTTTTTAACACTAGTGTTAAAAGTAAATTTGTTTTTTACTTTTAATCCGTTGTCAATGACAACGATTTAAAAGTATTCACTGTGTTATAAACTGTTATGTTTTAACTCGCTAAGCAACCGTTAAAAAGACTACTTTTAACAGTGGTCGTAGGAAAAATACTTTTCGCTCGGTCAATAATCTATTATTAATTTAAAAATAAATACTTAACAGACATGAGTTCGGAACCTAACCGATAGCTAATATCAATTTCAAGATAAAAATTTCAAATTCTTTTATAAAATATTTTAAGATCAGGATCAAATATCAATTTTTATCTATAGATTCAAAACTTTACTATACAAATTTATATTCTATAAACTTTATACTTTAATAAGATAAGAAAAAGTTAATGTATAACAATGGGATAAAATTTTCCTTTTATAAAAATATTTCATTTGACATTTCATGTGTCAGTGGCTTTATCTTATAAACGAAACTGTTTTATCTGGCTACACCACATCCGTATAAAGTTTTTGTCATAATCTTCCGACAAAGTTAACAGCTGCATAAAATATGCTTCATTCTAATTTAGTTTAACTACCATGTCCCCATCTGATTTATCATTGTAATATTAGACAGAGCTCGAACTCCCATACTACGAAGAATTTCCAAGAATCGTGTACATAATTCTAAATTTAAATTTGGTCTTGAATTTTCTAATGTATTTATATCACTATTGTCATTAGAAGTACCTAACATAATAATTATGTCAGCATCAGCAAAATCTGCAAAAAGCGATTTTCATGTGTTAACGATCTATGTTCGGTTTGCAATTATTCACCCAGTATAATAATATTCTTAACATTTTATATTTATTACGTTTACATGCAGTTTTGAAAATGGTTTTAGTTTCCAGTCAAAATTTCGCGAAACTGTTTACATTGTGACAAGACAAGTGCATAACAATAACAAGCTAATAACTTCATTACGAACTCTAAATTATAGTTTCATAACAATCTCTGTCATCTTTGTAAGTCAAAATTCTGTTAAGAAATAATTATCATTTTTCCTACATCTCTCTCTGTTTAGTCTGGATGTCAGCCGCTTAAACATTTACAGTCCGTTTCTCAAAAAAGTTTAAGCTAATCCTCATTTTTGGATTAGTGAATTCTATTCTATTCCGGTATTTAAAATTTAATCTCCATATTATCAAAAAAGGTAGATACTAGGAATAGATTAGACAATATGTTACAAAATAAACTGTTAAAATTAGAGTAGAATTCGCTAATCCAAAAATGAGGATTAGCTTAAACTCTTTTGTGAATCGGGCTGTTAGTGTATTGATAATTAAATTTAGATGGGGTCTCGTGGCCGCGTGCCTGAGTGTCTGGTCGCTAATCTGGAGAACCGGGTTCGCTCCCGACCGACGCCAAATATTTCGAATTTTAAATGGCACAAAAGTGACCCCTGGTAAGAGCTCGCACGGTACAAATATGTCATCGTCATTACCGATATCTGTGATAAAACAGATTGGCACATTCCGTGATGATATATTTATATTTATTTATAATTAAATTTATAAGTTATTGTAGGGCTGATATTTAGCAACCCTTCTGAAGATGATAAAGACTTTTTGTTTTTAGTTAGTCTAATTTAGAAGACATAGTGTCTGTGTTGGTCTCACATATCCGAGCGACATGTAGAGTTTTAGTTTTGGCTCGTGTTATGCGTAACGCGAGTATTTTGGTTTAAGGATGCATCGGCATCTTTAAGATTTAGTTATGTCAATCAGAGTAAAATATTTCTAATCGTATTGTCATTTTACGGATATCCTGTAACATTCCTCAGACCAATTTTCTTTCATGTCACCGACTGTACCAGTATAATTAAAAATTAAATAAGTTCAATATTACCTACCCCTATAAAACAGCTCAAAACTTATATTCACAGGTACATAAAAATAAAAGCAAATATCATTTCCAAACTACATAAACTAACTCGTAACAAAATTCCTATCAAAATTTTACGATTTTCTCTAAAGTCACCCCTATATCTCCATAGTAACGTTTATTACCTGACCGAATTCAAATCCACTTTGGAGAAATGTAATGAAAGTACCCTTACCCACCCCAGTTGGTAAAACAAATGAAACCTTCCGTATTGCACGGCCAACCGAGACAGTTTATTTAAATATACGTTGATGGACACAGTAGTATGCTTAGTGGCGCGCGGATTTTTTTAAGGAGTTAATTAATTTTCATCAGGCGCTATTGTATTTTAGTAGGAAATGGTTTGTTACTTTCTAATGATTTAATTAATTAAAGCCTATTCTTTGGGATATTAAATAATTATGCAGAGAATGTATAGATACGCTAGTTTTGTAATTAATATTCAATTATGTGAATGTGTAAGAATTTAAAACGTTTTATTTATAAACAATTTTTTACAATACCATATGAAAAATAACTATGAAGTATAAAAGAATTTGAAATACACAATATACCATGAAAACCAGGGAAAAGAGATAACAATTTTTCTTTAATATCTTTCGTTTACATTTTCCAGCAAAAAAATAATTTTGATAAGTACTCAAAGCTACTGTGATTCTAATGCCTATTCATACTATTGACACTTAAATTTTAAGCAAGACATACAAAAAATGTAAATCGAAATTTTGACAGCAATATTTAATTTGTAATTTGACATTTCGTTTCGATTAGTGCTGTGAGGATCCGGCAAAACTTGGATCCGAGTACCCGGATCTCAAAATATCCGGTTCCTCGGATATCGGATGTTCGGATATTGAAGCGGATATCCGTAAATTTAATTCGGATTTGGATCCGGATTCTTATTTGGATCCGGATCCAGATTTGAGTCCGGATCCCTTTTGGATTCGGATCTGGATCCGGATTCGATGTTTTGTTTACGGATCCGGATCCGAATTTTAATTTTTTGTAATAGAAAAATCGAAACCAATAATGAATGTTGAATCTACTGACTCAATTTCTAGCAGTTCGGATGATTCTGATGTAGACATAAATGTGCACATTCCAATATTTCATTGCTTACTTTTTCCGCCATTTTCAAATCTTTTGTTATTTCAATCACAGTGATCATGCAAAAAGACTGATTCAGAAGGGAAAGGGGAATGGCGTGTTGTGGTCACAAAATGAAAGAGTGGGGATAACGAATAACGAACGAAGAAACAATTTTCTTTTTGATCATGTTCACTTTGTTCAATTTTATCACGAATCACAGTCCGAAAAAACACGCTTATTTTTGGTGAATATTTTTTCCCTCCATCTCTGAAGGCACAATTGAGTTCAGAACAAATAACGGAGGTAAACCTACCTTGCTCGGAGTTAAAATAATTCGCACCAATTCCCAAATGTGATCATTGTAACGTTTTCCATAAAGTAAATAAAACTCTTTACCTCTTTTACTCACAGCGCACAAATGAATATTCTGTTTTGTGTATTATCCAACGAATTTTAACAACTGTGGATTTCGTTTAGTATGGATAAAATAAATGCATGTTTAAATTTACATACAATTTTATATCACTATCAGTCAGCACATATATAGCAAATATTTAAAGTATAACTATTATCAGTATCAATATTGAGTGTTAAAGATAAAACAGCAATTCGTTTATCAAACCAAAGAAGTGAAGAAAAAAATGTGTACATTACGGAAGGGAGACAAATAAAAATAAATCTGATTCCAATATTTTACAAAATAGAGTGGTCAACCTTTTGTATTATGCGAACTACTTTTTATTGACAATTTATCCGACGATCTACTGTTTCAGTTTTTGTCCAGGCCCGGATAAATAGTGACAAACTGGCCCGACTCAATATTAATCTCAATTTAGAACTCCGACTGGCCCAATGTTAAGGTGCGACCCACCAGTTGCCATATACAGAAAATATCATTTTTCTTACATCACTCGCTGTTTAGTCTGGATGTCAGCCGCTTTGACATTTACTGTTTTGACAAGTATATAACTTATTGCAAGCCGACGTGTACGATTGATATTTGGCTATGGATTCCGTATGATCTTTCTGCCCACACCCTTCAGATATGCTTTCCTGAAAATTATAACTGTTTGTTTTTAGTTAGTCATGGTATAGAGATTCATGTCGGAAGATCATGGAGTTTAGATCGAGGTTTAGATACTCATGCCGAGAAGATATGTAGTCTGTGGTTGTTCAGTTTTGGGCGCGTGCTACACTACATACAGAATATTCAGTGATAAGAAATAAGTGAATCCATAATTTTTATTTTTTTGCTTCACTCATCTTTATGTCAATTTACGCCAAACACGCAAAAAACGTCTTCACTACCTAAATTTACTATAACAACTAAACGAGTTCCGACACGCAGGACAAACATTTTCACATAAACAAACCCCATCCCGCAAAGATGACCACCAATCACGCTATCAAATTGTCAATTCGTTGGTTTTTTTTTTTCGAATAGCTATGTACAGTGCGTGGCACCAATCTTGAACTGAGGGGCAAGGAAAAGAAATACTCATAGACGCTGTCAAATAACAATTATTACTGTAACTTTGTGCTTGCAACTTAATTGGGTACGCTTATAATCCGAATGTAAACAAGGCAGGAATTGATACAAACCACCAATGGGGTATTCCGATGATATGGAATTAATGCAAAATAATAACTTTTTTCTATAGTTTCCACCTTCATACAGTAGAAAAATATAATAAAACATGTTTAATAAAAAGCTTTAATTCATAATTTAATGTTACAAAATTGGAATTTTTACAGCTCTAGAAACGTCCTTGAAATTTGTGACGTCAAGTTGATAATCTGTTGCTCATTTCAAAGTAAATATTTTCGTATAAAAACACAGATGGTGCCAGTAGTTAATACGCGCGGGTATATTTCTTGTTTGACATTTCGTCCACTTTATAATTATTACTCATATTTTTACCATAAACAAACACAGGACAAACACCGAAATACACGCTGCTACTAAAATCATATTATGTAAACAAGCAAATGGTTGTCATGAACATGTGGATTTATGCGCTGAAGTTCGTTGCAGATGTCACCATCGAGTTGACGTCATAAGCGCGCCATGATTATAAAATTTGAATTGCGATGAATTTTTTTAAAATTCATATCTCATGTGATGCATACATTTTCTTACTCAAAGTTAGATTAGAATAACGGACGATGAAAGTATATATTCAACATGAAATTCTCTTTCTTTTCATGTCATGCATTATTTTTTTACTTCATTGGATCTTGTCGTTATTTTGACATTTCTTGAATGCGGAAAACTTAAAATTCGTACTTGGACAAGTCGAGATGTAATAGTAATTATAATATGCTGTTGTTATAACAAGAAAAAGACTCCGTCAACAACTAAAATTGGTGTAAAAAGTGGATTCATTTATAAGCTAAAATATGTACAGTCTCAATGTCAACTAAACACGCGCTTGGTATACATATATTTGAATTGGAAGAATCTCGAACATTTAGACAAGTAGAAGGATACTTGTTCATACAATGATTTAAATAATAAAAAATAGATGTAATGAGAATGTTTTGTGCTCGGTTTTGTGTATACCAGAAATGTTAAATGCGATATTTATATAGCCTAATACGAAAATGGCGATAGGTATTGTGCTGGCTGGTGACGGTTATCAGAATGACATTTGCATTATTCTTTTTATGTGGTTACTGGTTATTACTAGTACTATTTTTTTTTGTTTCTGGGTCAAGTTAATTCATTTTTACCTCTCGCTAAGAGAGGTATTGGAATCATGCTAAAAATCACATATCCAGATTTTAATGAATAAGTACGTTTCAAGGTCACTAGAATCCGATTTTAACATTTTTACAATGATGTCTGTCTGTCTCTGTGTGTGTGTGTGTGTGTGTGTGTGTGTGTGTGTGTGTGTGTGTGTGTGTGTGTGTGTGTGTGTGTATGACTGGATGTTGGACGGACGATTCCTCAAAAACTATAAGACATAAGACATGTTTAACTATGAATTCCTCAATCTGACATTCCTGGGAAGAGCTGAAAAGGTTTTGGTAACAATTGAACAACCGGAAGTAGTACTTTTTAAAAGAAATTCTTCCAAATATTATTTTTTGAAAATTTTTGATATTACTAATTTTGAAGAACAACTTCTATAAATTTAGAGATAAAGACGGTATAATATATAGAATATCGGGATATAACAAGTCGAGTAGGCGAAACTACACTAAGGAAACCAGTTGACAAATTCAAATGTTTATAACATAATTTGTAAATGACAGATTTCAGTGTCAAAAATCAATAGTTTTAGTGACATTTTGATAGCTTTTTCTGGGAAGTATATTTAATCTTTCATATATCCATCAGAAATACCGCCAATCAGGTTAGTGAATTGGAAGAATCTGTGTCATTTAGGAACTTCCTCATACAATGAAAAATAGATATAATATGAATTATATTTGTGCAGAAGACATGTTAAATACAATAAAAAACAATATTTGGGTAAAGTTCTGTAATATTTTGTTATGAAACGACGATTCGATAGCAAAGTGCAAAACAATACTTATATAACCTAATGTGGAAATGGCGAGAGGTCTTGTGCTGGCCACAACAGATTTTTTTATTTACAATTGTTTACATAATAAATGCAAGAAACTCTCTACAGTGCCTGATTTTAAATCACATCGCGTTGGCTGTGAAAAACAAAACTTGATTCGATTGCAGGTGTTTTCAACTTTCTGTTGCTTTCTTCCGAACTTGTTTACGTGGGGTCATGCCTGATTAATGCCAGAGCAATGGCGGCAAAGTGCGGAAAATGTTTGTCACCGATAGTTTTCAGGAAAACGCATTAATACTTCAGTAGGCGTGAATACTAATAATTCAAGATAAAAATCAACATCGCAAGAGACACAAGAACATTGGAACATTCCAAGATGAATGACTCATTCTTATTTTAATGTTGGCGGTATTCTAATCTAATAGTCAGATTTCACCGACAGAATTATAATTTCAACTGGAGAATAAAACGATTACGTTTACTTTGTTTACAAACAAGATTTAAATCATTCCTCGTAATAAACAGAATTTTGAACTTGAATATACATAAATTTGAAATTAGAACAGCCGAATTGACAATGTCACAATTATTAATTAATTTTTAGATTTTCTTGTTCCATATAAACATTTTAGTTGGCTTTAATCGCAGCAAATTAATAATGGAAATGTATGTAATACAGTAATCGTACATAAAGTATAATATTAGGGTTGTTGTAATTTTGCCCGACCCAAAAAAAAAACCCATCTACCCACTTTAATGAAAATCATATTTTATTAATTACATATGGTACATACTTATATGGTACACACATATATACATAAATTGTTATCACCGGCAACATTTTACAATCAATTTCATTTTGTGTACTTCGTGTTTGATCATTTTTAATATATTTTCATTGTTGTGCGAACTGAACACAGTGTTTCTATTATATGTGAACAACTCCAATCCTGGTGTCAGCATTTTCATTATTTTTTGAGTTGTGTATTAAACATACTATTAGTTGTGACACTTGGATCTAATTCTTGTACACATTTGCATTGCACAGACTTGCAACTATTACACTCTCTAGTTAATTTTTTGTTTATTACATTACAGTCTTAAAAAATATATAACAATATTAATATCTACTCGTATTATCTATTACGCCAACTTGTGTATGTGTATTAAGATACTTTATAAACTGAAATTAAAAATGATACATTATATTTCGATGTTTGTCAATAAAACCCGCTTTTATTTAATAAAACCCAGGTTTTTTTTTTCAACCCTGTATAGTATACAACTCGCTTATTACCTGGGATGATTACCGTAAAACCCTTGCAAACTTCACCCTCGACAATAAGAGCATCCACTATATCGTCGTTGTTTAATATACTATTATCCACTACTGTAGAACGAAGTTATTTGCACACACAGTAAATATTAAGTGTATATATTTTCATATATACAAAATCCTCGACAAAATCGAACAATCAAACTCCAGACTTGGGTAGTACTTAAGTACATTTATACTTAAGTATCAAAATAAGTATTAAGGTGGTACTTGATACTTGCACTTAAGTATTTCCAAAAAACTACCTAAAGTAAATACTTGATTTTTAAAATATTTGTAGGTAGTGTTCAAAATGGTACGTAAGTACCAATAAAAAGTACTTTTGAGGTACTTAAAGCTTTCTAGTTATACTCGTGCTATGCAATTTTATTTAAAAAAATTCACAAATTTTTATAAAGTTCTTGGATAGTAATGACTACACTTAAAAGGTACTTAAAGTTAAAATTTCAATACTTGTTATTTTACGTACCTACAGTATTTTTTTTAAAAGAAGTCCGATGAAGATCATATACGAATTACATAAGGTACTACTGTTAATTTATTGATATATATATATTACAGTAAAAGCTTTCAAAAAATTCAAAACTATGTCAACTGGTAACATTATTAGAAAATACAAAATCAAATATTTGCAAAATAAGTTACTGACCACAGACCATATATACTATTACTGACACAGTGTCAGTGTAACTGATACTACTAGAAAATATCGTTATTCGTACGTCTATGAATCAATGTAATGTATCTGAATTAATAAATAAACTTACGTTACAGCAAAAGCATTGACAACAACGGGAATCGTTTTAAAAAGGAAAGTCTTAACATAGTCGAAATAATATGAATTTATGAAAGACAAGCGTGTTATATCCATCCTTGTAGCATACACTTGGAGTGATTGCAAATGAGAGATATAAATGTATGCCAATTTGTTAATTCGTTCCCGATACAGATGACTTTGATCGGACGTATTTAAAAAAACTCTACTGTATCTAGTATGAAGTACAAGTACCGGTACGTAATAAATAGCGGTACTTGCACAGATCTGTCCAACCTAGAATTTTGTTCAAAATATAAAGCAATTTGTTATAAGCTTGCTAAAAGATTTCTTTCTTTTTTAAGTATTAAGAATTGTTTACTTGAGGTCCCTCAAGATGGTGAAATATTGCAGTTTGCACCAACGATACAAAATTAAGTTTTAAAGTCATTTAGCACAAATATTAACCTGAATGATTGCAATATAATATTCGTTCTTGTTGTAAGTGAAAATTAGTACATTTTAAATTATTCTTAGTGCAATAGCATTGAAAATATTGCGTAAAAATTTATAAAAATCTGTGTCCATAATAGTTAATACAGTTATTTTATAAAATGTGGTAAATGCAAACAAAAACGTACCTAAGAAAGTTGAGTAAACAGCTGACACTCAGCACGAACTGTCAAAATCAAAACAAATGCAAACACACAACACTTTTTGACACAAATACGATAAAAACAACGACACATCAAGATAAAATACGTCAATGATTAAAAATAGTGGTCCCTTAATATACTCTAACACTAATAAGTCATTAAAAAGTCACTACAAAATCTAAAACAGTGCGCGGTGAAACCACGTTTGACACACACTACCTACATACCGACTGAGCACAGCATTCAGAAAGCAAGCTAACCTGTGGATCCAACGATCCAAGCAACCTGCGCTATAGTGCGCGCGCTTGCAGGCTGTCTCTCTCTTGCTCGTACAAACATACACAACGAAGATAAAGATAGAAGAGGTATATATGTGCGAGTTCTCTTGCTCACCAAGGGGGCATAAAAACTGGACTAATAAAAATAAAAATATACCCAGCAATGATACCTTACTGAACGTAAGACTACGGATCATACAGTTTCTTTTAGAAATATCTCTTTGTATGTCTACAAATGAAGAAAAACTGGATGTGAATTGATGGTTTATGTACCATAAAATGTGGTTTGAATTAGAAAATTAAGTTTGTATGGGGCAAAAAATTGAATCGACCAAATAATGATAAGATAAATTTGTTTTGGTTTATTACAATGGATTACAATAGCGTAACAAATTTCCGATTTTTTTTTGCTTTTTTAAAAATAAGAACCTATTGCTGTATATTATATCTACTATATACAGTTTTCCTTATACGAGTACCTATTCTTAGAAAATATAGAAATAAATATTATTTCATAGCATATGTAAATATTGTGTTCTTAGGTAATTATTTAGTAAATACATATAAAATATTTATATGGCTAGAATATTAATTACTTCCTGTTCTATTTATAACAATATGTACTTGCAAAAAAAAATGTATATTTTCCGTCATACTAGTATATTACGCACACGCCTACGAGCCCCATTTATTATCGTAAAGTTGATGTTTCTTGAGGAGCGAGCAACAATAGCTATTTACATAATTAGTTATGAAAAGAGTGATATTGTTTGATGAACATATTTGCCAGAACTCGCTTCGCTCGTTTTGCAATTATGTGAGTCAAACAGTATAAGGTTTCATAACGTATTATGTACAAAATTTTATCTAATTCCGCTAAAATAATTTTAAAATACTCAAAGTTCTAGGTTTTTCTATGATAGCTCAATATACATACATATTTCTAAATCAATTTACCAAAGCGCTACAGTGAAAATAAATAAATTTCATTTTTTAATTTAACGCTTATGTCAGTATATACATATCATCATTGAAAATGTGTTCTGAATGTTTTCTGAAACCGATATAGATCTTCCTTCTGATATAGAGAAGAGTGAGTGAGGTCGCAAACCTGGGGGAACCGGGTTCTATCCCGACAGACGCCAAATATTTCCAATTTTAAATGGCACAAAAGTGACCCCTGTGGCGCACTCTTCACACTAGCTATGAGTGCCCGTGAGGTGACGCCTGGTAAGCGCCCACACGGTAAAATATATCGTCATCATTACCGATGCCTACATGTGTTGTAGATACTGGCACACCCAGAAATGGGTAATATGCCGTGATGATATATTTATTTATTTATTTTATTTTTATACAGAAATTGGAAGTAAGTAAATAATTCATAAATTAATATTAAAGAAATCATTATTGATGTATGTATTCTTATTTCTTTTTTATCTGTCGTCAGTTGTGTAATATTCTTTTTGCCGTCCTGAAGTGTAATGGGAACTTTACAATTGTATACACAGCAAGTGTAACCTAGATTTTACGCTTACTTACTTGTCTAACTACTGCGGTAAAATAATCAAAATACACTGGACGTTTATGGGCATTTAGAAAATAAATCATCTTTACTATAACAAAGTTCATGTAAAAAAAGTACTACCTACATAACTTATTTTTTTACTTTAACATTTCCTATATTTAAAATTAATTTATATAAACCAAAATCACGGCAGCGAAATCGTCATTATTGTAAAAATCCTCCGTTACCGACATAGTCACCGATCGATATACCTGTCAAATACGCGAGGCGAAAATTGCTGAAATGTCAAATATCGACACCTGCCTATTATTTATTACGAAGCAAACATGAGCAAATAAATATATTATCAGTCATAAACAACATCTATTATTACAAATAAATTTTCGCGAGAAGAAGTACTAATGAAGGTAAGTAAAATCAAATTTGGAAAATGACTTAACCCCAGTATTATAAACTAACCCTTTTCATAAGTACAACCTATCTCATTAAAAAAATCTGATGTGGCCAACACAAAACCTCCCGCTATTTAATTTTTATTAATTTAAATACATACTTACGGATTTACTAACGCTGCAAACTGTTCCATTGCAGAAAACTATTGCTTTATTTACTATTTTTTTCTTTTTAAAATGTCACTATTATTAATATGAAGTGATTAGTTTTTTGACAGTGACATTTAATGTCAGTTACATTCATTTGAAATATGAACTGGATAACAAAGGAATTGAGTTTCTTAGGCTTCGGGACTTGTAAAAAAAATATTTTTAAATTTATCTGTAAAATATATAGAAAAAGTATTAATGTATTCCTGTAGAAAATTCAATAATCTTTAATTTTCATAACGACAAAATGCGAAAAAATGGCATTTAATGGTATTTTTTTAAGAAAAACCATTATGAGCTTCAGGTAAAGTGCCATTTCCGGTTATCCGATTTACACCAAAATCTAATGGCTTCTTTTCTTATTAGAATAGGATAGAAATACAAGATTTCAGAATTTTCTGAATGATAGTATATGAGTTAGAGTGAAGACAAAATTCCTACACATACACACACACACACACATACATACATACATACATACATACACACACACATACACACATACAGACATCATCGTGAAAATGTTAAATTTGGATTCTAGGGACCTTAAAACGTGGTCTTTTACTAAAATCTCGATAAGTGATTTTTAGCACGATCCCTATACCTCCCTTACCAAGGGTAGCGGGAGGTAAAAAGTGATTTTCATTATCGTCGGCCAAAAAGTTTGATACAATTCTCGTGCATGAAGTATTTTGCAGCGCTCCAGCTAATAATGCACTCGCCTTAAGGGCTCGTGCCTTAAACAAAGCTGTCGCGCTGTAACTTACACGCACTCGAATGTAAATAACTATTACAATATTTTTCGGTTGACACTATTGTAATGAATTGTAAAATCTAATTTTATTCCATTACAAAAAAATTTAGGTTAGTAACTTCTGACACATAAGTTTTGACAATTGTTCAGCAATAGTCTGTGGTATCCATATCCATGGTTATAGGTACTAAAATAGTTTATTAATAAAAAATCATGCATTAATAGGGGCCATTAATGAATGATTTCCTATACATTAACATAACCTATTAATACGGTCAATTGAAAAGATTTTTACAAAACTCATGTCGTATCAATTTTGTAAAAATTGACATTTCATAACGTCAAAAGTTAGGTAAAATTCAGCTTTATAAAAGGGAATAAGATAAAGTTCTTTTTCGCGCAACTCCGATGGCAATAAGCGTTAATGAACTCCCCAAATGAATTTTCATTACCTTTTTAGTAGGTACCTAATTGATAAATAAATAAATAAATAAATAAATATATCATCACAACACATGTAGACATCGGTAATGATGCCGATATATTTTACCGTGTGGGCGCTTACCAGGCGTCACCTCACGGGCACTCATAGCTGGTGTGGTGCATTCTTCATTTGTTTAACTATATACTAAATACAAAATTTACAGCAGACACTACCAAAGCTGTATACTTGTTTTTAGTGCCGTGTTGAACACATTATTTTTTTGCCCATTTTAGAAGTAAAATTAATTTAGTGATTATTTTTGATACCTATTTTGAAGGTTATCGGCGTCATATTATGCGATAAAATGTATGTATATTAATAGCAGTTGATAAAAATAAGTCTGACATATTTAAAATGAGATTGTTTTTATATAAACTATAACATAATACTAACAAATACAAAGTATATCTTTTCCTGTAAATAAATTCGATAGTTATCATAACATGAATTTTGATCTTGGTCTCAAATATTGCAACTTTACATCAACATATATTAATTACGTACCTATTTTTAACCTTGTAAAAAGTTATCAATTTATATGTTATAAGGACATTCATATATGGACCGAAAAATAAAATACACAAAAATTTTGGAATTAAAATAAAATGTATACTTGTTTAATTTTAAAAACGAGCAATCTGTGTTAAGTTTTATTAATTAAAATTTTTTAATCCTATTTATTTCATAAACTGTTTTTCTATCGTAATTAATTCAAATCACATCTAATTGATATTAATCCTTGATCAGAGATCTCAATCTTATGCATAATATTTAATCGACGATTTAAAATTAAGATTCAATTGCACTGATATTGATCTCTGATCCCAAGTATCTGACTTTCTAATTCCCTGTTGTCAAGTGTTTATTTAAATCTTTCGAGTAACCGTTATTTATAGCAACAAATTATAGTTAAGTGAAATGTCTGTATACATTCTTGTAAATGTTGATTTATTTTTGACATGCAAAGTGCAATTACAGCCAAATATACTTTGACCTGTTGGGTTGAGAACAAAATTACTTAAATAGAAATGAATGAGGGAAAACTTACATACAAAAATCTTGCAATAGATACAAATTTTGTCATATTTTATTATTAAATATGTAATAAATATTTATTAAAAATATGTACAGTAAAATTTTTGAAAGAAGTCCGATCTACGTATTGTATCTATGAATTAAGATTTTGTACTGTCAAATTTAGTAGTGTCTTTACTTAGTATTTATGAGGGTACATAATATCTTGTATACCTCATAAAAACTATGTAAACGACACTACTAAATTTGACAGCATAAAATCTTAATTCATAGATGCAATTCGTAGATGGCGTTGATCGGACTTTTTTCAAAAATTTTACTGTATTAGGTTTACCACATCCAATGTGGAAAATCAAATATACATAGGGGAGACGTCACCATACTTTAAAAAAGAATGTAACAACATAAATATCATAGTAACCTATTAGATCTAAATTACAGTGCACTCACTAACCACACAGCTAATGCAGCCATAAATTTAAATTTGATGATGTTAACATTATTGAAATAATTGTACAACGAGATATTTCGCCAATTCCGAATTGATCCGGAGGTTTGTTGAAATGCTGTCTCTTAAAATTTTATCAGAAGTAATATCACAAGACCTCCTGATTTTATCAATAAATTTTATTTTGCACGAATTTTTTTTGCTTAGCAACAAACACGAAAGCAAACTGCATGGTAAATCCCGACTCCGAAGGAGGGGGGGTTTTACGTAATGTCAGTTTGCTTGAGTGATTTTGCTTGAAAGCAAAAAAATGAGTGCTTAAAAATAAAAGGTTATCTGAGAAAATCTGAGAGGTCGTGTGGTATTTGGTAAGATAAATTCCAAAGACAACGCAAAATGAAACTTGACACATTAATTGTCGCACTGACAGTGATAAACAATAACAACTGTTTATTTACTTGGTAGCGGGAAATTATCGGGGTAACGGGGTTTTATCAGTATAATACTGTTCCCATTGGTTGAATTTTCAAGTGTTTTGCATCATGATTGGTTAAAAACTAGTCGTTGGAATTTATCAACGTAACTTATACAGATCATTGTGTTTAATATAATTTTAAGATTTTGTAATAAAATTCATCAGTATTGTTGTATATTACCGTTAGGTAAATATTTCATACTTTTCATCCTGTAAAACTGTTTGTGCTAATAATAATGTATCAATAGCTGAAAATGGGCTGCCCTAGTTCGAAACGTCCATAAATAAAGAATTTTACAACATACGTGGACCATTTAATACTTTTCATTTCACCTTTAAGATATGTACTATACTATTGATGAAAGACAGTTGAGTTGGTGGAGACATGTTCTAAGGATGGTCGTAGGACGACAAGAGATCTGCGAAGGAGGTTTGTACAGCCAAATAAGAGAAAAGAAAGAACGAAGAAGACCAAACGATGCATGCGATGAGACCTGAAAGACGTTGATGAAGAAAGGAGCTATGTAGAAGATAAGAATTCTACTCAGTCCAAAAATATAGATACATGGATCTGCAAATTTGTAAAAATCAATGCAGGTACTCAAATTATTTTTCCCTCATTTAATGGGATCCTCCATCATAGTAATTAGTAATTATATTTTTAGACATACATATTAGTTAATGGGTTCAGACTAGCTTCGCGACGCGTTCTAAAAATTATTTAGTGAAATATATATATATATATATATATATATATATATATATAGGTGATAGGTAATTACGACTGTAATTAGTTTAGGAAACTGGATAGTGGGTTTTGACAGTCAATTTGTAGGCTTAAGTGTAATACACTCTTTTTAATTTGTCAAGCTTTCGGTTATATTTTTAACCATCCTCAAGACAATTAGTTGAGATTTTTTTGTAGAACATACAGCATTTACAAAGTAATTCTGAACATGCACACGCGCATGGTTTAGTAAAATAATGAGTCGAAATAACTGAGTTACATATTAAAATTTTTTGGCCAAAATAGTTATCACAGTGAAATTGATAAATTACAAACAAATAAAGCTAACAATTTTGTTAAAATAATGTAAAACTTTTATAATTGTGCACAAGTTGTCGACGTAAACACGTGTACAACACCATTTTGTGAAAATTTAATTTTCACAAAATGGTGTTGTTATATATATACATATATATAATTTGAAAATGTAGGTAACCAAAGTTATTAATGTAGGTTTACATTTTACCTTCCAGAAGTACGTGTTATTTAAACTACGAATTTTTGAAATATTTACTAATAGTGTTGCCACAAGACCAAGACTGGTCTTGGTCTTGGTCTCGTCTCGTCTTGGTCTTGTCGAGACGAGACCATCATTTGGTCTCGACTAGAAAAGTCGAGACGAGACGAGACCAGCATCAAGTCTTGTCGAGAAAGTCTTGAAGTCTCGACAAGACTCTCGACTTCAGATCAAAGGTATTTATTTAAACATATATATTCTAAAAGTGCTTCAAAAACTGAGAGTATTGCTGTAAATACTGTTTGAAAATTCGAATAAATAAGAAAGATATTAATTTTTCAAATTTTGTAATTTTCTACTTTCATAAAAATATAGTTAGTCATATATTTTTTTATATGTTATTTATTTGCCAAAAAAAATACACTTATACCAAAAACTTAAGTAAATTATAATAAACTTATTTAGAATAATAATGGTATATTTAATAAAACCTGTAGGTAGTTACATAAACACAATTCTCTAACAAAAATAAATAAATAAATAAATAAAACTCTTATTTGAAAAACATAAATAAATTATAATACACGTGCTTAAGTATATAAAATTAGTAACTAAGAAACTTTAATAATAACAGTTTTACGGTTTAACGAATTATAAATAGATTAACTTTCAAAAATCAGTCAGCTTTACTATAATCATAGAAACAGCTGATATATTCAAAAAATTGTAATTGACAGATTTCAGTGTCAAGTTCAATTTACATAATGATTGTTCGTGTTATAATTTTATTGGATTTATAGAATTTTTTGCAAGGAACTTTCGGTATGGAATTTGTAAAAAATAATATATGTTCGTGTTACAATTTTATTAAATATATAGAATATTTTTTGGGGAAGTTCTTGTGATAGCCACAACAGTTTTTTTATGTACTAAAACTTCTTTTACATGTTGTATAGTTAAAAATAAAATCAAAGCATGGAGTAAAAAAGTATAGAATTTTTTGAAGATATCTAATAATTCTTCATATGGTATTTCTTTCTCAAGAGGTTTTTTTTTTAATTTTTAATTCTTGTATCATCCGTTTATACTTTTCTTTATTACATAGTTTTATATTTCTAGGATGCAAAATTGTTAGAATGACTAAAGTATTGTATTCTGTAATATTTGGATTTGGGTTGGGCAAACCTACCTACTTTTATTACTAGCAGATGTCTAAAAGTGGTTGTTATTGTCTGGTAATATGCAGCATTTATAGCCCAGGCCGTTGTAAAATTTATTGTTTCATTATTGGATTTTTACAAGAAAAGAAATGTGTTATTTTTTACCCAATATTTTTTTATATTATGTTATATTAGGGATTAGGAAAAACAGTTTGTTTTACAAATTTGTGCATACAAAGTTTTAAGGAAATTGTTAAGAAGGGCTTGTACATTACGACTTTTATATTTACATTTCCTTTAAGGCTTTAAGTCAACGTTGATTATTGTTTCAATTTTTTCATATGAATGAATTAGGTATTTATACAATATATTTAATTTTTTCTCAGGGGGTTCAAGCGCAAACTTTTGAAATAAAGCAGAGGTTCTCAACCTGTGGTACGTGTACCAGGGGATACGTGAAAGGCTAGTTTTGTTATCTGCCTATTTAACATTTATTTATTAAAATATAAAAAAATAGCAAAAGAAGTTACTTTTTAGGAGATTTTTGTCTATTTACTTACTGCTTCATTTTAAACATATACATAACTGTTTAACTATTGCTAATAATTCTCTAGCTAAGGAATTGAAATTATATATTTTATGTTTAATAATGAGAAACAACACTCGATACATATATACGTATATTTTCATATTAATTATTTCAAGAGCTCAATTATCAAGTTGATGATATTCATAGAAATCTTAATAATAAATATCTCAAATATTATTTGGAATATTTGAATCGCGATTGTACTGGTGTTCTTAGAATTTTATGTACTATTAGATGCGATTATATAAAAATTGTTTATGGATACAAAGTCGAGAGTCTTGTCGAGACTCGAGACGAGACGAGACTGACATCAAGTCTCGTCTCGACAAGACCAAGACGAGACCACTCTAGTCGAGACCAAGTCAAGACCAAGACAAGACCGACCCCAAGTCTCGTCTCGTCTCGACTTTCGGCAACACTATTTACTATTTAAATTTTCTCATGTGACGTCACTTAGCAATGAGGTAGCACTACCCTCCAGTGACCAAATCTTAAACTACTATTCAATATGTCACAACCATTTTTGCCTATATGTGTCTTTAATCCATATTTAAACAAATCATTATAATAAATTTATAAGTTTACCTGTTAACAATGATCAAACACTCAGATAACCAAGAAGGAACTTAACTTGACAAAATGTTTCTTTACACATGACATATTTGACCTCCATTTGACATATCACGAACCTATGTATAGAGCGACAAAGTAAAAAAAAGTAAACATAATGGCTCGTTTGTATTCAAACAAATATTTTTTAAAAAATCGTTGTTTAAACATACGGGTGAAATTAAACATTTAAATTTGACATTTTTAAAAACAGTGTTTTAGTTAAAACCGTGATCATACTACGAGCTAATGAATATGATATTATTTAAAACTCACAAAAAACAGGAACTTATATTAATTCATTAATAGTTGAACATCTCTATGAAATTAAATAATTATTAATCATATTAACAACAATGGAAACGAAAAGTAAATGATATATCAGCTATATCATTTAACTAGGATGAACTATAGGATTCATCGCTAGGTGACGTTACATTCTGATGCCGTGAAACTTTATTAACTAAATTATGAATGAAAAGTTTAATATTTTTGAGATATATGATTGAAATAACTTAAAGTTACATTATGAACAAAAAAATTAACTTTTTTTTAAAGACCCCATTACACATGACTTGATAGTAAGATGCTGTTAAATTTTCTGTTTTAAAAATAATTTGGAACACAGACAAACTAGTAAATCATTCGTTGCTCAAAATTAAAAATGCTTCAGTTATGTTAAACGTCACAAATTACAATAATTTATAATCTTGTGTCGTGATTTTCATTATTTAATTTTTTTGAATTTTAAATTCCGCACGTAATGTTATTTTCCACAGCATTACTCATAAAAAACAAGGTATTAATTATATGATTCACTTTAGTGAAACTTGCAGTAAAATTATGATTCATTTTAAACTTCCTTATTTTCAAAAACATCACACGACACTGCAAACACATGTTCATTGCAACAGTTATCTTGTTTTATTTATCTAAATTACTCAAATAAACATTCTGAATTAGTTTAAGATGTTCTAATAATAAAATAATCATCAAATGCGTATTAATGGAATGTAGAAAAGTGTAAATTCATGCACAATCCATTATTTTTTTAAATACTCTCAAGACTGCTGAAAATATTCCACTTTGGGATTTTAACAAGGAACAAAATACAATAACATGTATTATGCGTAGCGTATAGATCCAAAAGCAGACTTTTGACAATGTGTTAACTATGTTCTTATGTAAAATTATACCTAAAAAAGAAAAATTCCTTAACTTAACAATAATTTAAAAAAATCTGATGTGGCCAGCACATGACCTCCCGCCAATTCCATTTTTAAAATAGCAATGAGATTTAAGTAAAGTTTCACTTCCGATTGATCGTTTGTAAACAAAATCTACTTTGTTGTTCCAATAAATAGAAAAGTATGTAATACGAAATTTTGGATTATATTTTATTATGTTTTTCCTGAAAAATCTGTTAGAGCTTCAAATTAAGTACTATATCCGGTTTATAATATATAGTCAAAATATAATATGTTGTTTCAAATTATATAAGAGTAGTAAATACCAATTTTGTGAAGTTTTGGATCATTAATATATTTTAAGGAAAAATCGTCACATACATATTATTGTCAAAATCATCACCAACTTCCTTATGCTCTAAAACGCAATCTGTGTAAATTCTTCGCCGTACATTTACATTTCGTAAATGTGTAGTTGCAAACTATTATTTGACACTTTGAAATCACGTTCTTATTGAGAGCTATTTGATATATAATGCTGCAAACATCAAACTTAAATCGAATTATCCTGTATATCTAATATTTATGTATGATGGAAAATATATTATTTTTACAAACCTTAATTTCATTAGAATCATATTTAAACTACTAAATTCTTCTTAACACGGTTTCATTATTAATTTTAATGAAAATTGATTCGTGACAGTGACATTTGTTTAAATATGTCAAATTTGTTATTAAAGTATTGTTTTTGTTTGACGCAGAGGCAAAGTCATGTACAAAAATAAATTATTTTATAATATAATATAAAGTTATTTCAAGTTATTTACTAAATGCTATTATCGTAGAATTGAAGATTGTGCCATTATATTCAATTTGTATTGGTAAAAGCTGCTAAAAAATTATATTCAATGAATTTTTTACAAGAAAAACAGTTAAAAGCTTGTATAAATGATACTTCCGGTTATCCAATGTGCACTAAAACCTAATGAGCTCTTCCCACATTAGTATAGAATGGGTATACAAAATTTCAAAATTTTCTGATTGATAGTATTTGAGTAATCGTGTCCACAAGATCCACACTCACACACACACAGATACATATACATACCTACAGACATCATTGTAAAAATGTTAAAATCGGATTCAGGGGACATCAAAACGTGCTTATTCACTGAAATCTCTATATCCGATTTTTCGCACGATCCCTATACCTCCCTTACCTAGGGTAGCGGGAGGTAAAAATTGAATCATTTGTAGATTTCTTATTGCCAGTAAGAAAATTTATGCACGCCTATGTGCAAAGAGAATTGTTTGAATATAAGTGTCATAAATCGTGCGGTTTGGAATGTTTTTCTATTGTGTTAGGCCATAAAAGGTCGTAAAATCACTATTTTACTTTTAACGCAGTGCGGTATCTAAGAAAAAGTATATATTTAACATACCGCATCGTAGGAATTGTGAATCGACCTGCATTCCTAAGGCTTGCCAAGATAAATCGTCCAGACTATACCTCCCTTGCCAAGGGTAGCGGGAGCTAAATAAGTATAAATTTTAACCATATTTTCATAATAAGATGTTTGATTTTATACAATTTTTTTTCTTACTTTTTGGGTTCTAGTACAATAACATATTACTTAAGACTTGAGATACAATACATTATTTCTTTATGACTACATCATCTTCAACTAACCTATATAGCTCCAATAAAGATCAGTTCATATCATGATATTGTTGTTATATTGGAACAAACATTAATACATTCCAATCTGATGCAGCAATGCTCCAACTAAATGCACTATTTATTATCAAAGTACACAGCGTTCAATTTGCGAGTGCCGTTTATATTTGCGTTAGAATTTGTTTGCCACCACATGTTTATTTACGTATAAATGAGCGCCAAGTTCAATATTTATCTGTGTGCAATGCTGCAATGTTATCGGGTCGTTTCACCAAAACATTATCGACTAATCAGGAAATTACTTAATTCTGTCGCAAATTTTGCTCATTTTACAATGCTAATGGAAACAGCCAGTAAACAAGCATGCAGAAACAATGCGGTTAAGGATAATTCTGTGGTATTTTTAATGTGGAAATCAAGTAATAAAAAATTGTTGTTTTTTAGCACAACAGGACGGATCTATCGTACAGTGACTCATAGTTAATTTAAAATTGATAACAATATATAAAAATGATAATGTTTGATTACAAAATTCACAGAAATAGATAAATTTGTTTGTTTTAGATTATTTTGCGAAGTAAATTTGTTTTGCATATTGATTTTAAACTATGTACAGTTTAGGTGTTAATAATTATTCGAAATTTATTCTTAGTCTTTTGACCAAGAATTCCAGTAGGTAATTGGTAATCATAGGGCCCAAATCTTAATTTTCACAGTGATATGCAGTGAAATATTTTCACTTTATCACTTGGAGAAAATGTGATAGTTTGTGAATTTACCGGATGTTGACAATATTGTTGCGCATAACAAGAAAATATAAGATTGGTGCATCTATTTGTTGACATTTGACAAATAATATCATGACACTGACTAGTGATATAGTATAAATTTAACATTTTATATCATATCACAGTGGTGAAAATTGAGAATAGTCATGTATTATACGATTTTTGCTCCGACGAGCGGTTCGCGAATTATTAGCAATTTAAACTGACATGAAATTGTTCTACAATTTTGAATATCTGCAAATCGGTTTAGTTTTTATTTTTTCTTCTGAAATTTCGACGCGACTAAAGTTAAACACTATTGCTCATTTAATACTTGTCGAAATTTCAAATAAAAAAAATTTCCATATTAGGCTATATAAGTATTGTATTGCACTTCGCTTTCGAACCGTCGTTTTATAACAAAATATTACACAACTTTACCCAAATATTGTTTTTTATTGTATTTAACATGTCTTCTGCACACATTTAATTCTAATTAGATCTACTTTTCATTGTATGAGGAAGTTTCTAAATGTCAGAGATTCTTCCAATTCATTAACCAGATTGGCGGTATTTCTGATGAATATATGCATTTTACCACAATTTTACCTATAATTTCAAATATTTAATTAATAAAACAATAAGAAAGATTAAATATACTTCCCAGAAAAAGCTATCAGAATGTCACTAAAACTGTTGATATTTGACAATGACATGTGTCATTTACAAACTCTGTTATAAACATTGGAATTGGAATTTGTCAACTGGTTTCCTTAGTGCCTTAGCCTCTGCGATTAGTTTACTCTATAAATTATAGTGTCTTTATCTCTAAATCTATACAAGATATAATAAATTTTTTAAGTGTATTAGATGGAGAATTTTATGTTCTTCAATATTTAATAAAAAAAAACTCCCAAAGAATTATATTTAGAAGAATTTTTCTAAGAAACTACTACTTCCGGTTGTTCAATTATTACCAAAACCTTTTCAGCTTTTCCCAGGAATGTGAGATTGAAGAAATTGCAGTTAAATATTTTTTAAGTCTTATAGTTTTTGAGGAATGGTCCCTCCAACATCCATACACACATATATATATATATATATATATATATATATATATATATATATATATATATATACACACACACATCATTTTAAAAATGTTATAATCGGATTCTAGGGACCTTAAATCGTGCTTATTCAATAAAATCTGGATATGCGAATTTTAGCATGAATCCAATACCTCTCTTAGCGAGAGGTAAAAAGTAAGAACCCTTTTTGTACAAAATTTTATATTCATGTAAAATTTTGATACGGCCACTGTTTTCGAGAAAATAGCCATAAACTTATTTTTTGCATTTTTGATCCAAGATGGCGGTTCACGCTGAACTTCCCCAAGGTCACACATTTGAATTTTTCATCTCCTTCTTTACCTAAACAACATACATTAAAATCGTTTTACCTTTACCTCACTTTTTGTAGGGTAAAAAAACCTATATTGACTGGACTATCATAGGATGTATGTAGCTTTTCATTATTATTAATAAAAGTTAAATATTAATAAAGTGCGTTGATACCAAAATTAAAAAATAAATTAATACTGGAGTTAATCGCTTTAGGTCAAATGTGGGAATAAATTCTAATTTTCATTTTCACAAAAATATTTCAAAATTAAATTTCTATTAGGTTGTAAAATTGCAAGTACACAAGTTTATATTTTGAATGTAACTACCCAAAAAATATTGTTTCATTTCAAAAACAATATTTGATATTGCCCATCGCAATTTTCAATTCTCTGCAAGGCCGGCTGTATTTACTGTAACAATTTCCCGGTTCTGTAACTTGTATCTGCTGTTTGGAAGGCACGGCACATACCGCAATAGCTGTCATTTCAATCAACCTACCCTAACCTAACCTCAACTTTACCAACGATCCCGAATATCACAATTTTAATTTGCGTTTTTTTCGTAAAATAAAAGAAATTGTGATTAGTTTTACGGTGCGATTTTGTATTTTTCCACACCACTATAGAACTGAAACTCTCAACAAAAGCGCATCATTTTTTAATGTCAAAAGATAATAAATGTATTACTGCAAAAATTGTTGCGATTTTTTCACTTTTACATTTCTATAGCGTTACAGAAAATTACAGAATCGCACTATTAGTCTCATATTGTATAGTTTTTAATTCTGACAACTTTTCTCTAAAATTAATAGGTCAGTAACTACAGCAAAATGAAAAAAACAACACAATTGTCATTACCAATATCTGCGAACAAGGCAGATTTTTATTTTTAAATTAATATTTAAATATGTAATTTTGAATATGTCATTGCCTACTACGACTACCATCGAAAATTAATAAAATTAACTGGACTCAATAAAATATTGAGAATAGGCTATTCCACGACATTTTTGTTATTTTTTTTCTTGAAATACATAAAAATATAAGACCACATGTGAAAGTCCGAGTTAAAAATTCCTCCAAATAAGCGAGATATTAAGGTCCGAATTTTAAATCTGCTTTGTGACGTAGGTAATGTGAATATACCAGAAGTAAACAAACAGTGGTTCACAAACTGCGAAAAATTGTTAAACAAATTACAAAATAATGTATATTTAAATTGTAATATTATAATTCATTATTACAGACACAAAATAAATTATTTCACTTAATTTATTTCACTTTTTTTCTCATTTTATAAAAATAAAGAAATTAGAACGTCACCCGAACAGCAACCGAACAGATCCGACACACCCGAAGAAGTATATTCTTAGTTAGGGCGGGGCTTCTCAAAATCGGAGGTCATACTTGGATCCTATTTGCTCAAACACTCGTGCACATGTCCTGCATCATCAAAAGCAAACCTCCCCATGTCTTCTAGAAGGAATAATTTATAATAAAAGAAATATGGTTTTCCTTATTCTTTAACTATTATCATTCTTATTTTCAATAAACTTTTACAATTTTTAATTACTGTGGAATAGCCTATTGAAGAAATTAGTAATGAAAAATGAAAATAGAAATTTATAATCTACAATCGCGTTTTCCATTTGTTTCATTATCATTAATATTACTTCCCTAAAAATTAGCAGGTGAAAAATTTGCATTACCTACCTATGTAAGTAATTTAGTAGTTGTTAAAAAAATTAAAGAAGCAATTTATATTTTCTTTCCCTTTTAATTTTTACTTTTCCCCGAGGAATATAGACAGTACATATTTACTTTTATTTTATAAATAAGAAAGTACTCTTTTGAATAATTAAATATCATGTTAATTAGAAACAAGCTTCATTTTCCGTTTTCCTTTCTTTAATTAATAGTCGGAATAAGAAGTATTCTCAAGGGAACAATATATACTCTAATTACTTATAAAGTAATTTTTGCAATTTTTACCTCCCGCTACCCTAGGTAAGGGAGGTATAGGGATCGTGCTAAAAACGCATATAGATATTTTAGTGAATAAGAATCCGATTTTAACATTTTTACAATGATGTCTGTGGGTATGTGGAGTGTAATTGTCACTGTTTCGACTAGTTAAGGAGGAAAATTTTGTGGGTGTGTCAGTGGATTTTGGGCTTTAATTAAAGTTGATTCTTTTAAAATCTGTCAAGCTTTCTTGCATTTGGTTTTTACACATCATCAGGACAGTTTTGGTGAAGATGTTTATAAGGCATTAATTTTATAAAAAACAGAAGAATTTTGACATTATTTGGTTTATAAGTCATTGATTTTAACCAAATAATGTCAAAATTCTTCTGTTTTTTATAAAATTAATGACTTATATCATCTTCACCAAAACTGTTCTGATGATGTGCAAAAACCAAATACACGAAAGCTTGACAGATTTTAAAAGAATCAACTTTAATTAAAGCCCAAAATCCACTGACACACCCACAAAATTTTCCTCCTTTATATATATATATATATGTATATATATGTATGTATGTGTGTGTGTGTGTGTGTATGTGTGTGTGTGTGTGTGTGTGTGTGTGTGTGTGTGTGTGTGTGTGTGTGTGTGTGTGTGTGTGTGAAAGAGAGATAGAGAGAGTGGGTCCTGTGGACACGATTACTCAAATACTATCAATTAGAAAATTTTGAAATTTTGTGTATCAATTCTATACTAATGTGGAAAGGAATTAGTTTTTAGCGCATATCGGATAACTTGAAATATACTTATACAAGCTTTTAACAGTTTTTCTTGAAAAAAATAAATTGATTACAATTTTTCAGCAACTTTTACTAATAAAAATTGAATATAATGGTACAATTTTCAATTCTATGATACCTGCATTTAGTAAATACTTTAAATTAGGAATGACGAATTCCGATAATTTTGGTACCCGAGTACCGGAAACAACTACGCGGATAGTACTCTTTACTCGTTAATTACCCGATACCTTTTAATTACCCGTTACCCTTTAAGTACATATACATAATTTGTTAATTAATTAATTAATGTTCGGGTAATTAAAGGCTATCGGGTAATTAACTGGCAGCGGGTATATTTCGGGTAATCGGGTAAAAAATTTTATACCCGGGTACATTATTATCGGGTAGGTTCCGAGTACCCGGGTACCCATCGTCATTCCTACTTAAAATATAAATTTATAAAATAAAATTTATTTTTATACATTATCTTGCCTATGCGTTAAAAAAACATAATATTTTTTCTGTCCGTCACTCCTTTTATTTGTGTGTATTTTGAACTTATGAAATTGAAACATTTTTAAAGTCATAAATATGTCATTTCCAGTTTTAATATCATTTGCCACACAATTACTAAACTTTAATGGTAAATTAATATTTAATATTCTTGGCAAAATATTTGCATAATGAACAAAAGTTTTAATTAGTTCACTCAATTTCACATTTCATTTCAAAAGAAGACTTAGTTTAGCTAAATTAATTTAAATGAGCCAGTTCAATATTTACAGTTAATTAGTACAAAATAAAAAAGCGTGCAATATTACACAGGACATTTCAACACTAGGATTTAAATAAAAGATTGAAGATATAAAATTGTATTTATTATATTGTATATGATTTATTTATAACTATTTTGAAGTTGCATATATTTACAAATGAAATAAATATTTACAATTATCTAATAAGAAAATAAGTATTTTTTTATCAAATACAATTATAGCATATTCTCTGATAATAAAACTATATGAAAGTGTATATTGTATTTTTATTATAACTTTTTTGTTGTTTAAGAAAGATACAGGACGGTAACAGTATATAAATATTTAACCGTCACTTTAAGGGTTAACGCTAAACGCTATGCTTTAACTCGCATACAGGTTGTAACAGAAATAATTACGTTTTTTCGAAATCGCAATTAATTTTTGGAAAAAACAATATTTCAAATTTCGAGACAAGTATTAGTGAAACAGAAAAAAGTAAGTGACATTGACAGAACTCGTCAAGAGCAACAGTATTTCTTAGTAACATTTTTTGAATTATTAATTTTTTTCGTATTTTTAGGCAGGTAATATTTTTTTTACAAAACTTTAAAGATTTTTTCTATTTTGCTTCTGTAACAAAACTATTACAGCTCCCAAAGGAGTTCGGTAATAGCTCATTCGAGTGATGTAATAGACTAGTACAATTTATTTTTATAAGGTTGGTGGCTAAGAAAAATTTCAAATGTCAAAACTCGTTAAATAAACGAACACAAACGATTGTTAAGAATTTAATTTTTATATAATTTGAATTTAAAACTAAAAATAAGAAGAAGAGAAGAAACAAAGTAGTAATATTGTATGGTGTTACAAAAATAAGGTTAGAGTTGTCGAATGAATTATCAAGGAATTATCACACGTCGTATTAATACCGCCAACTGACAAAATTCCCTAAATTTTGACATATGAGGGATATATACCATATCCCCATGACATCGGAAAAGAGTAAAAATCAAGACGTTTGAATATTGTTTTACGATTTTTTTTGCAATATCATGTAATATGTTATTATAGAACAGGTCACCTAAAAACCAAGGCGTTGTTATATTTTTATCTACGATAAACTTTTTGATTATTATACAAAATATTTAAGAACGCTGGTATAGGGTATAGAATAATTTTGATGTGTAGTATCAACCCTTAAAGTAACGGTAAACTATTTATTAGGTAATATCAGTTTAAAAATGTATTATGAATTTATAATGCATATAGTAATTCTTGTAATATCTGGGACGTATTTAAAGTTATAAATTATGAATTTAAAATAAATGTACTTTAGTAAATATTATTTATTTTAATAATAGAAAACTAAATATTGTTTTTGAATTGACTAGATATTACTTGCGCCGAAATTCCTTCACCCAGCACATCACAAATGTCCTAGTCTTGCTTGCTTTTATTAACACTTAACCCACTATACATTTCTGTCCCAATCTTGCCTGCTACAAATTTTGCAGGCGCAACAATTTCTCTACACATTACAAATGATAGTGTCAGATAATTGAGTGGTTTGTCGCATGGTTTAGAGTGGTAGTGGTTGGTTACCTTGGTGTGGACGGTGGCCGCGGAACAGGGGTTGCGGGCAGAGGGGGCAGGCGGCAATTACACATAACCTATAACCAAAACACCAAAAACACTTCAGACAACCCAGAAGGAGAGCACTACGAGAGACTACGTGTTATGCTGGTGGTGAAAATATTAAGCATCATGCACAAGAATTAAATTTATAGGTTCACAGAGTATAAATTTGACCCTGTAATACTTTTTTTAACATAGGCATTTACTAAGGTAAAACAGTTTTTCTTTTCAAATATTATCTAACCTATATAACTTTATGGGGAATTTTATACATAAATAATTAGAAATTAAAATGAAAAATTTGCGAATGCCAAAATTTTCCTTTTTGGTGCTTCAAAAAAATTTCAGTAATACAAAATTTCGATGAAACATCATGTAACTTCAAACGTCTATAACTCGAGATCCGATCAGGGCATCGAACCCGAACCTAAACCGAACCAAAACCGGAACCAAACCGTAACATTTTAGGGAATCCAAACCGAGAACCGAATCTCAGATATATTTTTAATTGAACCTGAGTCGAAACCGAATCAAGTATTAAAATTCAGGTTCGGGGTTCAACTCCAATTCAGGTTAAAAGTAAATACAGCCGATAATCGACGTCTTAGGCGTCTGCGTTGCTGTCTGGGCTGACTTTTCGTGAAAATTGTGTTCGTTTCTTGTTGCGTTTTGCGTAAATTCCGGCTCTCATTTTACATTATTTCGAACCTGAACCGCGAACAAAACCGCAAATTTTATTAATGCTTGAACCAGAACCGCACCCGAACCCATCTTTCAAAAAACAAATTAACCTGAACCTAAACCGAACCCAGTTTTTAGCGGGTTCGATGCCCTGGATCCGATGAAGTAAAAAAATCATGCCTGACATGAAAATAAAGAGAATTTCATGCTGAATATAGACATTCATCGTCCGTTATTCTATCTTTAACCATATTTTTATGCTCTGCTCATATACGGTTACAGATAGAATAACGCACGATGAAAGTCTATATTCAGCATGAAATTCTCTTTCTTTTCATGTCAAGTATGACTTTTTTACTTCATCGGATTTTTAGTTACATACGATTGAAGTTATATGATTATTCATCGAAATTTTGTGTATTTTCAATAATACAAAATTTCGATGAAACATCATGTAACTTCAAACGGCTCACACTCAAAATTAGATGAAGTAAAAAAAATCATGCCTGACATGAAAATAAAGAGAATTTCATGCTGAATATAGACGTTCATCGTCCGTTATTCCATCTTTAATCGTGTATGAGTGGTGCATGAAAATATAAAATATGAAATGAATAATTTAATTCATTTTTCATATTTTTATGCACCGCTCATACACGGTTAAAGATAGAATAACGGACGATGAAACTCTATATTCAGCATGAAATTCTCTTTCTTTTCATGTCAGGCATGATTTTTTTTACTTCATCGGATCTTGAGTTACAGATGTTTGAAGTTATATGATTATTCATCGATATTTTGTGTATTTTCAATAATACAAAATTTCGATGAAACATCATGTAACTTCAAACGGCTCTAACTCAAGATTCGATGAAGTAAAAAATATCATGCCTGACATGAAAATAAAGAGAATTTCATGCTGAATATAGACTTCCATCGTCCGTTATTCTATCTTTAATCGTGTATGAAGTATGAGTGGTGCATGAAAATATAAAATTTGAAATGAATAATTTAGTTCATTTTTCATATTTTTATGCACCGCTCATACACGGTTAAAGATAGAATAACGGACGATGAAAGTCTATATTCAGCAAGAAATTTTCTTTCTTTTCGTGTGTGGCATTAATTTTTTATTTCATCGGATCTTAAGTTACAGACGTTTGAAGTTACATGATTATTCATCGAAATTTTGTGTATTTTCAATAATACTGAAGTAAAAAAAAAATCATGTGTGACATGAAAAGAAAGAGAATTTCATGCTGAATTCAGACTTTCATCGTCCGTTATTCTATCTTTAATCGTGTATGAGTGGTGAATGAAAATATGAGAAATGAAGTAAATTATTTAGTTCATTTCTCATATTTTCCATGTTAAATGCAGTGGCGGATCTATGGGGATAAAACGTTTTTAAATATGGAAAAAAAATAAATAAAAAAAAACATTAGTCTTCCCCTAGGGAAGACAACGAACATAATTTTGTAGTTTAAAATACCGGAAATATTGGGACAAACGTCAAAATAGTACATTTTCGATTATTTAGAAAAGGGATTATTGTGCTCTGCGCCGAGTTCTATCCCAGATTTGTGATGGGCCCATAAACCATTTTCTTAAAAATATTTTAAAATGAAAGCTCGTTTAATTTTGAAACAATTCGTGCTATCAAAAAGTCAAAATTGTTTTTTGTATAGCTGTATTTGATTTTTAAAGAAACCTATAGCTATCTTTCTCACACCAGTTTCTGTAGTAGGCTGCGCGAGAAAGATACCAATAGTATGACGTCATCTGTGGCCCTGGAAATAAATTCAAATATCTCGCAAAATTATTAAAAAAATGTTTTTTTTTATCTTAATCGTTATTTATTGAGTAGTACTTTAAGGATAAAGTGTACATTTTATTATTTTTTGTTATGGTTTATGCCTATTGATAATAAAACAATCCAAACTGGTAATTTTTTCATTTAGGTGATGAAAAAGTCCTTTCTCGCACAAAAACAAAAGCAAGACAGATTTTTACTCCCGGGACTCAATTTTGCGTCCCTGTGCCCAAAAAATTACAAGTTTCATAAATTGAACTCTTAGGCTGTGTCCGATGTCACATTTTGACATTTAGATTTTAGGATTTAGGTCTTCTTCACATAAATACAACTCCGAATGGCACACTAGTGATATCCATTCGTTTGTATGGCAACACTTTAGTACAACAAAAAAATAATTATACAATTCGATTCAATTTGATGCTTGAGAGCAAATGTTAATATTATATTTCATAAAGAGAAGCTAAGAAGTTATTCTTTGACAGCAAATTTGGCGTTTTGCACAAATTATAGCAACGAACATGATTTTTTTATTAGTGCGCGTCAACTTCAAGGCATAGTATGCTCCTGCAAAACCCTAAAATCTAATTCCTAAAATACTAAATAATCACTAGATTTAGGGCATATATATTTAGGATTTAGATATTAGGGTGATAAAAGTGCAACATCGAACACAGCCTTAGACTAAATCCGCCCCTGGTTAAATGCCTATGTTATTCACGTGTTCTGTCTGTATATATAAAAAATACTGAGCAAATAACATCAGCGATCCATATGCAGAAATTATTTGATGATATTTTCTTAAATATGATATAAAAATGAATTATTTTAGCATAACTGTAAAAGCAATTTAAATTAAAATATTGTAATATATTAACGACATTTATATATAAAAAAAATTACGATAATATCGCTTCCGCCAAAGTCGGAAGTAGAAATCAGGAACTTTCCACTACAAAAAGTGGCATTTTTGTTTGCTCCAATTTTGTAATTTCAACTACAGGTCTAAAATAAAATGTTTAATTAATGTTATAAATGTATGACTCAATAAATATACGTGTCATAAATTTGTGAATTAGTTGTATTGGCACAAAACTTTATTTTGTATGTACCTATTTTAAATTTGCTATTGAATTAATTATATTCCACTCAATTTGTAGAATGAATTACAAATAATGCATTTATAACAATACCATTTAATATAATTTACAATTAACCAATAAAGAATAATTTATTTATATAGTAATTAACTATTTTACACTTCTTTTGAAATTTAACTATTGTGTATTAAATTGCGCACGAAAAGTTCAAATAAATAATATTTTATATGAATGAGTTTTATAAGCACAAGCCATATTTTAATATAAAATATTGAATATATAATAAATATGCAATATTTCCTATCAATACAAATATAAATATTGACAGATAAAATTAATTCGTTTTCTACATGAAAGCGTTTTAAAATATTTGCTTTCAATAACATTTTACATGAGAATCAAATCATAAAAATAAAAGTTATTCTGTTTCATTTATTTGTTGCGTTTTGCATTTCATATGCAGTTCAATTGGGGACCTTTAAATTGCATTATGGACAGTAAACTTACATACGTATTTAAAATGAAATTGGAAAGTGGGTTCGTCAAAATGTTTTTAAAATATTTTTTTTTGAAATTTGATATAAAATAAATTTTAAGAAATTACTTGGTTTGACAGTTTATTCGACAGTTATTTTTTGAAATAATCATATATTAAATCCATTTTTACTTTTATCGGTAATGATGATGACATATTTGTGACAAAGCACGCCTAGAAATGGGTAATATGCCGTGATGATATATTTATTTATTTATTTTTACTTTTAAATTAGTTTATTCGAGAACCAAAAATATAAATATCTAATTTTGAATAAGAGAATACAATATTAAGTGACATACGTAATTTTTTTTTTAATTTTCGGAATTCAAATTTTTTATCATGGCGAGCTAATGACGAGTAGCCACCAGTTGACATCTGCAGTGAACTTCAGCGCCTAACACATAAAACAATAGACAGCTATTTGCCATTGCCTGTTTACAACTTTTGAACAAGAAAATGTAGATAAACAAATAAATATTAAAGAAATACAAAATAATTAACGCAAACAAATATAAAATACATGCACGTACTAATTACTAGCGCTATCAGTTTTTTTAAAAACTAAATAAATAAATATATCATCGCGGCATATTATCTATTTCTGAGTGTGCCACATTCTGCTTTATCGCAGATATCGGTAATGATGATGACATATTTGTACCGTGCGGGCGCTTACCAGGCGTCACCTCATGGGCACTCACTGCTAACGTGGAGAGTGCACCATAGGGGTCACGTATATATAAATAAATAAAATAAATATATCATCACGGCATATTACCCATTTCTGAGTGTGCCAGTATCTACAACACATGTAGACATCGGTAATGATGACGATATATTTTACCGTGTGGGCGCTTACCAGGCGTCACCTCACGGGCACTCATAGCTGGCGTGGAGAGTGCACCACAGGGGTTATATTTAATCTGAAATTAGGAATAACATATCGAATTTACGTCACAGTTTCAAGGACGTTTTTATTCAAATATTCTAGGTGGCTATGTGAAAATAAACAAAATGTAACAATGGAAAACAACGAAATAAATAGACATTTAATTGTTACTTGTTTAAAGTTTTTTTTAATTAATAAATTAATTTTTAAATTTAATTTAGCCACCTATACTATTTGAATAAAAATAAAATATTTTCTAATATTTTTCAACTATCTTATTTTTCTTGAATTTTTTCATATTTTTGATATACAAACATTTACATCGTTGAAAAAAGAAGAAATGGTGGTTTTTATATTTACGTAAAATAGTTATAGGTTGCCATTTAAAAATAAAAGTTGATAGTTGTATATTGTAAACCTGACTAAATAAAAAAGTACTGAAAATATTAGCACTTTTTTAAAAAAAGTACTTATTTTAACTTTTGTTTAATAACAAAGAAATGTAACAATGTGAAATTTTATTATTGAAAAATTACTAGTTATTAATTTAGGAATATTTTAAATTTTTCATAGACGTGAGCTTAGCAGTTTCGTAAGCATTTTATGTGAAGTGCATCATAAAAAAAAAAAACAAGTTTCCAGTCCATAATACGAAAATAATGAGGTCATTGATTCCAAATAACAACAAAACATGCAAAAGTGCGAGAATAAAAAGCGTGTAAGAAATAAACAACACAGTGATTATTACATTTATTTATATTTAACAACATTTAATCATTTACACACAATAACAAACGGTTAATATAAATCCATACAAGGAAACTACTTAAATCATTATTGTTAAACTTTTTTGGCACACCATTCGATGTTAAGTTTATCACAAAAATATTCATGCTCTACTTATTACGACCTAAGTATTCTTAAGCAAGCCACAAATCACTTTCTTCAGATTTTTAACATACTAAGTAAGTATTTCAGCACCTTTCATAATCTCTACTTTCTGTATAAAATATATGTTGAAATCTAACATTTTTATATAACTAAACCATCAAAGTACGTAACTGGAATATATTATTAAAATACCCTGACCTACGTTTACGTATTATAAACTTATATATTGATCAGTCATTTTAACAGTAACTTTTAAAATTATTCTTTGGGTACTGACTTAACAAGTAACTTAAGAATAAAAATAAATATGGTACAAAATAGATAAAGATACTAATGTTTAAAAACTAAAATATGTACAAATAAGTATTTACCTTTGAAAATATATTCTATTTCTTCACATATAATGTCAAAAATATTTCACGAACTTTAAAAACTAATAATAAAACTTTATTGTTTTCTAGACTACGTATTCGAATGTCAGTTTTTGATTATTACGGTTGCATATTAATGTACAGTACGAACGCTTGAAAATGGGTCAAATTATTTACTGCCTTTATTTTATGAAATAAAATTAGAAACACGTCGTTTTCAGTTACTATTTTGTTAAATACATGCTAAATAAAACTGAGCCGTTTTGCCCATGTCATAAGAATAAATTTCGTGGGACATAAAATAAAATAATGTGAATTTTATTATCTACTCATAAATAATATAATCGATTTTTCTGTTTTAACTATTTTGTTTTCACTTCATGTTATAAATAAATTTCCTATAAGTACTGCATATTCTTCTGTAACGTATGTTGAAATTTGAGTAAAAAATGAAGGTCATAAATCATCTGTTCCACTTACAGGTGTTCCTACTGTACACAACTGCCTGATAATCGTACGTTGGGTTCGGTATTAAGTTGACAGTTATCAGTTATGAAATATACCATCAGAAATTCTGAAATATTAGCAAGAAAATAATGTATTTTGTTAAGACATCTTCAAAATTCAGACCTCAACCTTTTTAAATATATCAATAGACCAGTGTTTCCCAAACTGTGGGGCGAAGGCGCGAAAGAAAATTGGAAATGCGGAAAGGAATATCTTAGTCTGAAGGGGGGCGTGAGGATGAAAGTTTGGGAAACACTGCTATAGACAATAACAGAAAATGGAAGATAAGTAAATAATCAATTTCTAGAAACAATTCAGAAAAAATGTTTGGAACTATTATTAATAAAACTTGTTTTTCATGACTATTTCTGTCGACAATCTTTTTATTTATTTATAAAAATAACAATAAATTATTATTTATTTGTATTACTATGAAAAATATTGCATAAACTTTCATTTTAAAAAATTTGAAACCGGCTCATTGCAACAATAAATAATTCAATAAAAAATAGCTTCAATAGTTTAGCTTCATTTCTTATATTAAATTACTAATAGTTAAGCTAGTCAACATAAGTTCCATTGTTGTGCTTAATGGGGTATATTTCTAAATATTGAGTTTATATAATACACCCCTATACTATGTCTGGTATAAGAATGCAGTGTAGCATGGTATAGGGACAACATTTCCTGGCTTGTGATTGGTGCAAACGATAGACAATTTCCAACTGTCCCAATATTGTGGTTGCAACATTTTTTCTGCACTTGTGTATAATAAATTGGGCTAGCCAAATTAAATGTAAATGAAATAAATAATTTTAGTAACAAATAACATAACATAAAAAGTTAATATAAATAGAAAAAAAAAATCACCTGTCAATCTGTCAAAAATATTTTATTATTCATGCAATTTCGCCTGTCTGATCAAAATAATACTCAAATCGATGATTTTGAATTATTTTATAAATAAATAAATATATCATCACGGCATATTACCCATTTCTGGGTGTGCCAGTATCTACAACACATGTAAACATCGGTAATGATGACGATATATTTTACCGTGTGGGCGCTTACCAGGCGTCACCTCACGGGCACTTATTATCATCATTATTATCATTTTTTTATCAGAAGTAATATCACAAGACCTCCTGATTTTATCGTTAAATTTTTATTTTGCACAATTTTTTTTTATTTGCTTAGTAACAAACACGAAAGCAAACTACATGGTAAATCCCGACTCCGAAGGAGGAGGGGTTTTACCTAATGTCAATTTGCTTGAGTTATCTGAGAAAATCTAAGAGGTTATGTGGTATTTGGTGAGATAAATTCCAAAAACAACGCAAAATGAAACTTGACACATTAATTGCCACACTGACAGTTATAAACAATAACAATTGTTTATTTATTTGGTAGCGGAAAATTATCGGGGTAACGGGGTTTTATTAGTATATAATACTGTTCCCATTGGTTGAATTTTCAACTGTTTTGCAACATAATTGGTTAAAAACTAGTCGGAATTTATCGGAATAAAACAGATTTCTATTTAACCTCAAAATGTTGCTGCGTAAACCGTTCTCATCAAGCTCCGCCCACCACTGCAATCTTAAACCAAACGCAGTATAGTTTTAATTTGAGAAAAATGTAATTAAATCTAAATAAAAACAGTAGGAGCGAAAATGAAAGGTACATACCTATCTTTTATTTTATTTGATTCGTAAATATTTCGTATAATATACATAATCTGATAACTGAGAATTTATATACTGATTCCACTGTACGAGTAAATAAATAAAGCCCAGTAGCATGAACTGCTGTTCGCTCATTGCATAGTTAAGTAGATATTGTTACCATGGCAACGTATCAAAATCACTAAGATACAAACTTTATTAAAGTTAAAATTATAATTATTGTTGACTATGGACCAGTTTTACAATCTATTAGAATTTTAACTGTAAGTTAAATAAACAATATTGTATCGGATTATTGACAGTATTGATAATTAATTTCGATTCAATTTTGTTTATTTAACTGACAGTTAATTTTTTACCTGAGATTGTAAAACTGGTCCTATGCGGTATGTAACTGGGCTTAAGGATGTTAAGTTTTTTTCATCGTAATATAATCCTCCTAATTTATAAAATTTTTATAGCTGTCAAAAAGTCCTCATACAAATGCTAAAGATATAGTGCTCTTTTTTTATAAAAATATATGAGAAAATACAGAAACTTTAAATATTGCCTTTCTCAAATATTTCCCATAAAATACTTGGAACGCCATTTCGTATTTCCCGCGCTTTCTAACCCCATTCTCACCAAACAAATGCAGCAATGACAGTTACAATCGCCAAGACGATCCCTAGCAACGTGACAAGGTCTACAACTGCCAGTTGATGCACAAATGCCAATGTGTAGGAGCATGCCAGTGCCATGGTGGCTGGATCTGCCAACCACGAATCGGTGTTTGAATCCTTTGGCTCGTCTTTACAAGAAGAGTTTGTCCGTGCAGCCTTGGAATGCGAGGAGGAGGTAGATGGTGTATCATGCAACGCTAGTGAAGGGGGGAGGGCAGTTTTTGAGGTTAAGTCAGGGTATTCTGGGTCGGAATTATCAACAAGATCTGGTTTGTTAATTTTATTTGGAGAAGATGAATTTTGTAATTTTGATTCAGAATTTGTACAATTTGGTTCATCTTTAGAAAGTGTTCGATCTGTATTGTCATTTTTACATGATTCAACCATATTAAATTTATTAGAACTAGAAACGTTTTCACAATTTATTTCTGAATAGGGTAAAACTTGTTCAGAATTTGCCAAACAATCTGATTCATCTCTACACATTTCTGGATCGCAAAGATCCCTAAAATTTATGTGATCTTCGTGATTTTGATTTGAAGTACAAATATTTTCAAATTTTGATTCAGAATAATACAAATTTGGTTTAGAATTTGTACAGCAATCTGGTACATCTAAAGAAACAACTGGACCAAAATTTTCGCAAAGATTACTAGTTTCAAATTTACCCGAACAAGATAAATTTTGTTGTTTCAATGTAGATTTTTCTAAAACTGTGTCAATATTTGTAAAATTAGCTGTGTCCGTAGAAATTACTGCTTCATAATTTAAACAAACATTTGATTTATATACAGAAACCTTTTGATCAGTATTTTCAAAATTATTATTTTGTTCTTGTAACTCAGACTTTTCTAAAACTGATTCAAATTTTGTAGAACCATCTGGCTCATCTACGGAAACAACTGGTACAACTAAATTTTGATTTACAGTTACGTTATAAGTATCAAAATGATTGTTTTGTCCAAAATGGTCTTCTTGATTCTGTTTCAAAAATGTTTCATCAACAATTTTTTGAAGAACATCGCAAAATTCCTCCTCCCTTTTTATATCAACCTCTGTTGGTAAATTTCGACTAAAATTTATGCATGGATTTAAAGAAGAATCAGCACTTGAAGAACCATGCGACTCAGTATGGAAACCTGAACTTTGTTCAGAATCATCCCTGTTTTTGTTGGTGGATAAAAGGTAGTTAAAGTGTGAATCAAACTCAGTAATATAAGCTTCTGGGGGAGTGAAAATTTCGTTAGAGTCTGTGGAATGTGAAGCCAAACAATCAAGACCACTGCACACCTCACCTCCTTCACTGCAGGAGTCCTGCAGCTTTGGGGCTTCTTCTTCTTGTTCTTCATTCGCACACAAGTCTTTAACTTCTTCATCAACTTTAGAGTCATCGTCACTGAAGAAGTCTTTCTTCAATTCTTCAAATTCAGCTAAGAGTTTGTTTTTGTTTTCGACGAAAGGCGATGTGCACTTTTCTTCTTCGGTGGGGATATTTTCGTAGTCGTGTTCGGATTCGCTGTTTTGCTCCGATCTGGGGTCAGATTTTGGAGCATCGGCGTTTCGAGTTACGATGATGTTAGCCACGGATTTGTAGATTGTGGGTTCGACTATCTCGCTTACTTCTTCCAATTCTGCAGGTTGTACAGAATGGCTGATAAGTTTAGTCGATTCTACAACTGCACCAAGTAGCTTTTCGCAGAGTTTCGCGTGTTCGGATACTGCGTCTATATCGGAAAGTTTTTCATCCAAAGTTTTGGAGACAACTGGCGATTTTGCTCCATCTCGAGATGGTGTTGTTGTTTGTGATATTCTTGGACTAGGTTTTCTAGACTGTTCTTCGTCTAGAAGTTTTAAGTCGTTACCCAGTTTTTCGCTGGTCTCTCGAGCTTCTATAGCTAAAGCTGTTAATAAATCTGATAAATGGTTGTTATCTAATGTGTTATCTTCATTGATTTCTGGTGCTGGAGATACTCTGTTTGGTGTGGATTCTTTTGTAGGTGGTTTTGAGGATTTTTTGTCTGGTGTTGGAAAAATTGGTGGTTTTTGGTTAAGATTATCTTCTGAACCAGATATTGTTAAATGTGTTTTTGATTCTTTTAAATCGTTATGCTTAGTTTCTGTTATGGTTTCGGTACTAGTAGCAGTATTGCTACAATTTAATGGTTTTAGTATTTTTAATTCTGTATCACTAGAAACAGATTTCCTGTGTATTTTTTCTTGTCGGTCTTTTAAGATTTGTCTGGCTATTTCCATAGCGTCTGCTATATCAGTCAAACTTTGAGCTTTATCAAACTCATTATCTGATTCGGTTGATCTTAACTTGTCCCTATGCATCAAATTATAAATATTGGCAGAGATAGATCGTACAGCTTTTCTCTTTTTCAAATAATCTGGTTTTGTATTATTAGTGGCATTATTATTGTTTATGTAATCATCAGCAGCAAATGAGTTATCTTTTCTCAAACTTCTATAGGCAAGATCATCTTTCACTAAATCGGGAGACTTTCTTGGAATAAATCTTGGTCGATTATTATTTTCTGGTACAGCATGAAGATAATCACTATTAGCTGCAGTTGTTATAGGACCAATTGGTATTCCAAAAGGTGGTTGAGGTTCATTAACTTTCAGAGAATTGTTTGTATGTTTGATGTTTCGATAAACAACATCATCTAACATGATGTCAGGTTCATTGGGAGTCTTCACAGATTCGTTATCGTTTTCGTCTACAGGTGGTGCACCTAAAACTGGTGATGCTAACAAGTAACTCACTTGAGAAACAGCTACTTGAGGATCTAAAGGTGGAGGACGATCTTTATTTAATCTTCTGTATGCCATATCATCGTTTAGTTTATCAGGTATAGTGGATTTTCTTGGGGAGCGTTTCATCCTTAAACCATCTATACAATCAATATCATAATTGAATCCTGAATCGCTCATTGTTCCATGGTTACCCCAATTAACATAACTATCAGGTGCTCTAGTCAATAGTTTTTGAGTAACTGCAGAAGGTACATCCCTTATTTCTGCTCTATCCAAAAGATCTTCATCGCCAAGTCTAAGGCTTTTATAGATTGCTTCAAGTTCGTCTAAAGCATCTTCAAGATTGCTGTTTCGTTTTTTCTTTTCTGTTTCTTCATTATTCCAATTATTTTCTGAACTAGAAGCAGAACTTTGACGGGAATATCTTCGAAGGGGTGGATCAGGTGCGTCTTTCTTCTTTGAAGATTCAGAGACTTCGGTAGGTGCTTCAGATTTTTCAGAAAGGATTGATAATGGTCTTTGGGATGGTTCGGGTGTTGGTTCGAAGAATGGTTTTGCATTTAAAGGACTTGTATCTGATGAACCAGTTAAAGAACTTAAAGAATCTGCTGTTTTTACTGGTATGCTCAAAACAGCAAAGTTTTTCTTGGTTTTTACTTCTTCTTTCTTCAACTTTTGTTCCTTGTCTTTTTGTTCCAACAACTGAGACTTTCTCCTATTGATTTCTTCAGCATCCTTTTGTTTCCAGAACTCTGATGCTGCATGTCTAGGAGAATAATTTCTAGTTACAACTTGTGAATCGCTTAAGTATGTTTGATCAGGTTGAGTTGCTGCAATATGAATTGGTTTACGACTTCGAGGAGTTTTTTCTGCAAAATATTTATACTGATCTGTGTTTGGGTGTCTCCGAATGAACCTTTGTTGAGGTGCATCAGGAGTAGCAGATGCAGGACGATTAACAATAGGTGGTTGGTGTTGGTAAAGATTTGATTGGATAATATGGTCTTCTGAATTGCTACGGTAGTTATTTTGCCATCCGAAAGAGTGTGCTCTATTTATATTTCCGGTAATAGGAGGAATATTGAAACTTCTCATGCTTGCATTTCTATCTATAGTTGTCTGATGTACTGGTACTGGCATAGGTCTGCTTTGACTACCGTTTTCAAAAGCATACGACATCGGTCGTGTGTTTTCGTATTGATTCGTAAATATCCTCCTTTGAGGGTCTCTAGGTGGTGGAGGTGGTGGTGTACCCTTAATATTCTGAGTATTGTTTATCAAATTTGGATTTCTTTGTTTCGGAACAGGTTTCCCAATGGGAAAATGTACATACAATACTTGTTCTTCATTAGCAGGAGTAGGAGATCTGTTAATGTTACAATCATAAGAAAAACTTCTAAGCTCTGGTTTGAAGTCTTGGTAACTGTTAGAAAAACTTCGGGGCACGCTTCTCATAGGATCTGCTGGATGCCTGATAGGAGTATAAATGTTTGTGGGTTTATGGGAAGAGTTAAAATAGTTTCTAGGGCCATCGGAAAGATTGGAAGTAGTTCGGTGGATCATGCTATGACTAGGAGGTATGGTGGATATACCAGTGTAAGATTTAGGGCTTAAAGGTACGCTAGGAGAATAGTTTAGGGTAGGTTTTATGTATGGTTTTATTGGAGGTGATTTGGGCATTTCATCAACTACTACCCATCGATTGACTTGCACCTTTGATTGAGGTTCTTCTTTCCCGTTTTTCTGCTTTTCAATATTAGCTTCTTTGTTGAGAATATTTTCATCTTCTTTAGTTAATCGTCGATTATACCGTTCAGTTCTAGCTGAACGAGATTTTCGAGTAGTTCCATCTTTCTTGCTTAAAGAATCGTCGCTTTTAAATTTGGTTAAAGATGATGCAGTAGATCTTTGTGATCCTTCATCCGAGCTGCTGTCATTTTTCATTCTATCTCTTAAGGCTTCAGCTCTAGCTTTGACCTTTTCTCTTCGAGATTTTTTGCTGACGCTGTCCTGAGATCCTAAACTCCCTCGGGAAAGATTCAAATCTTGCCTTTTACTAAGTGATTCTCTACTAGGTATCCTTTCGTTCGATGCTTTTACAGAATTGTAGTTAGAAATTGCTGGTTCAGAAAATATACCACCCGATTCATCCTCTTTTGTTCCATTGTAGTGTAATGGAGTAACAACTATGTGATCAAAATGTCCCAGACTCTTATTGGCTCTTTTCTTTCGTTTGTCCTCCTTTCTTTGTTTTCTCCTTTGGAGAAATCCTCTCTTTTGAGGTGCCTCTTCTTCGGAGGTGGATTCGCTCTCGACGTCCTTCTTCTTACGGCGGAAGAAGCCGCCTAAGGACCATTTTTTGTCCTTTTTGGGTTTGACGGGGTCGTGGATTTCGACGCCAGAGCGGCGAGCCAATGTCGGGGACCTATAGTGGCTGTTGTTGTCGCTGTATTTGGAGATCTCCTCTGCGGAATTCATGATGGTGATCTCGTCTAGCTTGTCGACGTGTGGGAACGACCGGCTTGGTCCGGTGCTCACAGTCTGCAAGAAGAAGAGATTTTTTAGTTTATCGTACTTAAATACAAATAAAAATAGTAATAGACTAGTACAATTTATTTTAATAAGGTTGGTGGCTAATCTATTTGATTTAATGGGTGCGAGTACTTAATTGTATGTAAATTATGTAATTGAAATAATTTTCACATAGTAAAGTGTTACATGTATTCAAAATATGAGAAGCAATGACAAGTCGCATGATAGATACTGATTGGTCAGATCCAGAATTTCAAAATCGAACATAAACCAGACAGAAAATTGTAAATTTTAAATCAAAATAGGGCTGTTGCAAGAATTTTTATATGACTTCTAAGTATTAAATTTTAAAAGATATTGTTCTTTAAAGTGCCTCAAATTTGAAAATATCACGAGATATCCTGTAGATATTTTATAATTAATTTTTTAAACTTGGATAAAATTTTGAATAAGTTACGTGATCTGAAACAGAATGTGACGTCAGAGTACATACATCTTCAGGGGTTCTAAGGTGTCAAGTGTATTTATTGTTAAAGTTGTCAAACAAGTGTCAAATTTTTAGATTGGTTCAAGTTGTATAATATGTATATAATAAAAAGTTCAAAATAAAATGAGTAATTTACGATATTGTATTGTGCCTTCTTACAAAAATACTGTTAGGAACAAACCTACTATAGAGTTTATAAATTTTACAAAAGATGAGAAGAAAAGAAAATTGTGGCTAGAAGCAGTAGGTCGAAGAGCTGATAATTTGTCAGAAAAATCGTGTCTTCATGTTTGTGAAGATCATTTCAACTTTCATCCACCTTCACGATAAAAGTATATTTTTGTTGCTTCACTTTATGATAGATCTACATGTCCTATAGCAGATTCAATGTAAGAATCACGACCAGAACTTTAAAGTAAAATATATTATCAATTTATATAGTAAATTCAGTTTTTATATTCTATTTCACCTCAACTCTTTAACACCCCTTATTTCGGTAACAGTAAAACAATCGTTCTGATATAAATTCAGCCATCATCCAGCTATCGACCTTCGGTAAATTGTCTGACTTAGTTTGAGTGTAATTTGAATTAGCCATTATTACTTTATTATTCAATTACAATGAGCAATGTCAGCGTCAAATGTCAAATTAAAAGATTTTTTTATTAACATGTGACAAACTTTAGCATACGTTCATTTATATAAATAATATGAATAAACGTAGGTGATGGAAAAACTATTTTCCTATTGGCTATTAATGATGTAATGTATGTGCTTCTACGTCACAGGAGTGGGGGGGTAGTTTTTCAGGACGCCAATCTTTTTATTTAATTATTTCCACAAATAACACCAAATTATTAAAATAAAACTTATTACTAAGAAAATCATTGCATAAACTTTCATTTAAAATATTTTTGAAAAATGTGAAACAGGATCATTTCAAATTTTAAATTTATAAACTAATTCATCATAAACCAGCCCTAATAATTTCAAACATTGATTGTGGTCTGATTTTTTAACAACGGTGTAAAATGTAAAACATTTCTTATGGAGTCTATTTCATGTAGACGCCCAAAAGAGCTCATATACTTTTTCGTTAGAGTAAAAGTTTTTACATATTGCTGTGGAATGCTTTTTAATTGATTATTCATAAAGATAATTAATGGTAAAAGTCAGCTCCAGGCACGTGTTCCCATAATACATACTATTGTACAAATGTACATACAAACAACAAAACTACAATTTCTGATTAATTTTTGATTACTAATTAATTAACGAGAATATGTTAACGTGCAAATGATGTGTTCTATTTCCATGTCGAATAATTTTACATCTCACAAACAATGATTTTTAGGTAATAAAAAGTTTAGAAAGTGTAACAAACATTCTATTTGATTTAATGGGTGCGAGTACTTAATTGTATGTAAATTATGTAATTGGAATAATTTTCGCATAGTAAAGTGTTACATATATTGATAATCTCATTGTTATGGATTGTAATTAGAGTATTTTTAGTTACTGCATTAAATAACAGGGTATTCATATAGAGCGTAATTTACTTTTCTCTTTGGTTATATCATAAAATTATAATGCCATTTTACCAACGATTTTACATTAACATTATAATAATAATGATGAAAATATTTTACACTATATTAATCTTATATGTAATATATGGGTGCCTGCATAATATAATAGTTTCCTCTTTTTCACATAAATTTCTTAATGTATTTATAGAGGCACCTTTATAACACAAATAAATCAAGACCCGGATAATCAAAATTTCAGATAATCGGTGTCTGAATAATCGTATTTCCACTGAATATACCGCCAAATAAAAATACTGTTCGACTTACATATGTCCGGCTGCACCAATATTTAATTAACAATTAAATAAAATGAACGTTTTTGTACGTACTTATAAAATAGGTATATTACTAATATAATTGTTGATTTTAACTCAATTTTTTGTTTTTACCTTCCGTCACCTTAGGTAAGGAAGGTATTGTCTTTGGTCAAAAAATTCGGTGGTCAGTTTTTAATGAATAAGCACGTTTTAGGGTCCCTACAATACGAATTTACTATTTTTAAGATGATGCCTGTATGTACGTATGTATGTACGTGTGTGTGTGTGTGTGTGTGTGTGTGTGTGTGTGTGTGTGTGTGAGAGAGAGAGAGAGAGAGAGAGAGAGAGAGAGAGAGAGAATGTGGGTCCTGTGGATACGATTACTCAAATACTATGTGTGTGTGTGTGTGTGTGTGTGTGTGTGTGTGTGTGTGTGTGTGTGTGTGTGTGTGTGTGTCTGTATGTGTCAAATTTTTCTCCGACGATAACTCCAATACTACAATTCTAAAAATTATAATTCTTTCGTATTCTTCTTCTTTACATCCATATGAAGAGCTGCTTAGATTTTGGTTATAATTGATCCACCGGAAATACCCTTATATGAAGTTTTTAACAGTTTTTATTAAAAAAAACACAGTTAAATATTATTTTTTGACATTTTATGTTATTATAAATAAGAGAAAATGCTCTTCTTTGTACGATTTAATTATACATTTGCCTTTATATTCAACAGATATAGAGTTAAAAAGTTATAAAGATATTAACGTTCAAAAATGAGTCAGCTTTGCTATTTATCATGGAAAGAGCTGATATTTGCAAAACCAAAGATGGAAAGTATAGGTGAATGTAGGGTCAGAAAGTCTCATAGTGTTCCTCGCAAATGACATGTAGAGGAAGACCAAAGAGAAGATGGAAGGACTGTATCGCAGAAGACTTGAGAGAGGAAGAACCGTGGGAAGAAAATGCGTTGGACAGAAATGAGTGGAAGAAAAGAGTAAGAAACAGCGCCCCCTAATAAAATAGGGAAAAACTAAACAAGAAAGAAGTGTCAAGTGCAATTTACATAGTATATGTTCATGTTATAATTTTATTGAATTTATAGAATCTTTTCAAAGGAATTTTTAGTATGGGATTTGTACAAAATACATCGAATTGACGGAAGGTCTTGTGCTGGCCACAACAGATTTTTTACTGTTATATTTATTTTGTTAACCCGAATACGCATTAAATTTTGACACACAAGCGCACCGATCAGTCGGACCATTCGGCTAAAAAAAAAGATACATTTATGTATATGGCCTTATCAACAAAGTAAGCCCCAGTAATTGTTAAAGGATTATAAATTGTCTGTAAATTATGTTTGAGTTTTATAAATTATTAAATCACACTTGAAATTCCAGAAGTACTACAAATTTTAACTATCGTTGGTCCCTGAGGCCGGAACCGTGTGCTGAACGATTAAAAGTGAATCTGTGTCCTATAATTATTTTACCAACTTTAACCACAAGGAATGTAGTTTTGTCTAATTTTGTTTTATTGCTTTTCTTAAAATATCTTCTATTTTGACTAGCTTATCCACTCTGTTTCCACTAAAACAACTTTAAATTATTATGGACCTAATACCAAACAAAACTGAACAAAACGTATTGAACAACATCTTTTATTCGGCTTTTTTGGAAAGCATTAAATTTTTATTTTTTGATCCAAAAGATTTTTTCACTGTCATGTTTTTTTTTATCAATTAAGCCTTTTCAATTTACTTAAACCGCGTTATATACTCATTGGATTTACATAAAAAAAATATAAATCAATTAACTTTCACAAATAGTTAAGACGTGATTTTTTTCTAGAAATAGACGTGAGATCCGAATTTCGACAACTACGATTGGGATCACGGAATCTATTAGAGATACGACACTTCACACTTGCAAAACCGTACATGGTCTAAGATTGCAAGTGAAGGCTCTTAAATGGGACATCTAGTACATCTCTGGGAGGCCATCATAGAGATGTATTTGTTTTTTCAAAAATTCTCACAGGGTGGGAATGTGGCTTTATAAACAAATTTTTAAAAGTTGAATAAGTAACCTATCAAGGTTGTTATTGGTAAAATTAGAATTTACTGCCAGAAACATTAGTTTCATTTTCGATTAACTTCATTTTATTTTTAGATGCCTGTTGAGGGATTTTGTTTTTGTATTTTATTCTACTATACTTTGTTTTTTAACTAGGAGGAGTAAATGTTTAGTGTTTTAACTGTGTCAATCGTTTATAGATTATTCTAGAGAAAAATACTTTAAAAACACTTTGGGTATAATTCATTTTTCTATAAGTGTTATTTCAAGTTTTTTTCACTAAAATAATCCATAAACGATTGATAGCGTTAAAAAACTACACATTTTCTCCTCCTGGTTAAAAAACAAAGTTTAATTTTAAGTAATTGAAAAATGTTCTCAATCTTTATACTGAATGAAATATAGTTTAATATTATTTCAAAAATACGTGAGATAAATTTAATTTATTGTTTATTTATTTATCGAAAGTAATTCTGTTCTTCACATGATAAATCCAAACAAAATAAAAGTTTATAGAAAAAGTAATAAATAACTATTGCAAAAGCACGCTACTCGCTACGGTGTATATTGAATTAAAAGTTTGAAATGAAATTATTTTGAGCGCATCCGCAAGTTGTTTAGTTTGCACGTCCTGTATGATGAATAAGGTTGCAGGAACTTTTATACAGTATATTCATTGCTAACGCTAATGAATACGCTAAAAATAGAGAACAGTAACCCTCACATACCGAGGAGTAAAAATATCGTAAGTCTAACAATACAATAACATTATGCAATGCCGACTTACATGTTTATTTTGGATATAAACTATAAAAGTAAATATATCAACAATGGGAACAAAATAAAATTAATCGTAACAATAATAATGAAATTGAATAACACACTAACCATATTTATAAAAGAGGGTTCGTAATAGGGGCCATTATAGTTGTAAAGTTTCATGCTTCGGGCGCAATTCAGGTTCATGTATTATTCTATTGTTTCGATATCTAGTAAAGTTAACTTTTATTTAAAAAAACTCTGATGTGACCGGCATAGGACCTCTCACCATTTCCATATAAGGCTATAAGTACATATTGTGTTTACCATTTCTGGTACACACAAAAATTCTAATACATCTATTATTCATATATTTTTATATTTTATAATTCATTATATAAATAAGTTTCCTTCTACTCTTCTAAATGTTCGAGATTCTTCAAATTCATTGACGAGATCGGCGGTATTTCTGATGCGTATATGTAATATATGTATCATGGAGGTATGAAATAAATATGGAGGGAGCGTAAACCGATACTACAGGCGAGGGGAATGAAGCCTAGTGGGGACGGACGCATACATGTATTGGTCCCGAGCTAGAGTGGGGATCTCGCGGTATTTTTGACGTACGAAATGCGAAAAACGTGAAACTGAAACATGATTATTACTTTTTTTAATAAAAAAGGGATTTACTGATAATTATATTTCTTACGAAAATAAATTAATGCCGCAATTCTGACCAAATCTGTAAGTCTTACAGATCTGTAAATCTGTAAAAAACTGACAATAACGCATCTATTTTTGTTGATTAATATAAAGTTATACATAAGAGTTGCAGCTTTCGTTGCGATTTTGTTAATTTTTTACAGATTTACAAATCTGTAAGACTTACAGATTTGTTCAGAATTGCGGCATAAATTTCAGTAGTAAATAGTTACTAATCTTTTATTCACTACAAGTTGTAAAAATTAAGCTACATAAAATATGTTACGTCTAAATAAAATGGAAAAAGTATAGGGAGTACATTAAAAAAATAAACAATTGATTTAGATAATTTTTATTATAAAAAAACCAGTCTTTTGGTAGCCTGTAGACAACGTCATTTTGTTATTCCAAATTCTAATATTTTGGGATTTATCAATATTTAATTTTGTTAAAAAATGCAACCCAACTTTAAAATAATTATGACATATAGATTTAATTAAATAAACTATATGATTATCCAGGGGCCCATGTTCAAAACAATGTTCATGCAAAGTAAAAAAAAGTCTGCATATTTAAAAAAAAAACATTTAAAGACATATGAAATATAACATTTTTTGTATGATATATTTTCCTATCATCTTCTTGGAGTAATGTAATTTCACATTTTGTGCCCACGTTAATATCCTTATTATTATAGTTTTTTGTAAACACCTTTTTAATAAAAAAGTAATAATAATAAAAATAGTTTACAATATATCACTTCGCATAGCACACTAGAAAATTAAATCTCAACAAAATTTTGTACTGTAAACAACGACACAAAATGGTTAGCGCACTGCAAAATGACAGATGGTCCCGACTGGTAGTGGGGAGCAGTCGGCTTCATTTGAGTTCGCATAAGCTACCTCCATATTTATTTTATACCTCCATGATATGTATCTATAATTTTAAATATTTAATTAATAATAAAATAAGAAATATTAAATGTATTCCCCAGAAAAAGCCTTCAGTAATGTATCTGGATTTTTAATACTGACATTTTTCTGTCAATTAAAAACATTAATTTGTCAACTGGTTTCCATGGAGTTATTTGGGCTGTGAGTTTCATTACTACGGATTATTTTATATATTTAAAATTCTGAACCTGTAAAGCTATAGAAGATATAATAAAAATGCTGAATGTACCTCAATTTTATATTCTTTAATATTTGTAATAACATAAATTTCCAAAAAATAATAATTAGAAGTTTTTTTTTTAAGAAACTACAACTTCCGGTTACCCGATTGTTACCAAAACCTTTTCAGCTCTTCCCATTAATGTCAGATTAAGGAATACGTAGTTAAATCGGTCTTTAGTCTTACAAATTTGAGAAACCGTCCCTCCAATATCCACACATATACACATCCTCACACATACAGACTTTGTAAAAATGTCAAAATCTGATTCTAGTGACCTTATATATGTTCTTATTCAATAAAATCTGGATATGAGAGTTTTAACATGAATCCAATACCTCTCTTAGCGAGAGGTAAAAACTGTAACTTCTTTTATTTTAGTAACTAATAGGAATGTTTAGTAGGCAATTACCACTCAAAATAACTTTCCTAACAATCTGATAAAGTGTGTTACACTACGCTTGTTATAGATCATCTTGTATACCAAAGTCATGTGTATCTACTATTAATAACATAATATTCTTCCTTTTAAACTCATTTCATTATCTATGCATGTGTGCTTTCGCTGTATGAACTACCTGACACCGAGGTTCTATTTTTGAATTCACGGACGCTGTCTACTTGGCCTTGTGGAAAGAGGGGATAGTTTACAGATGCTACGGTAGACGTCGCCACTTTGGCGTCAGCGTCATTCAAATGTTGTTTTTAACTGAGAGTGTAAAAGATACAAAACAAATTATAAAATAAAATGGAGAGTATATTCTAAATGAGTCTGTTCCACATTTTTTAAAAAGTATTTCAAATGAAAGTTTATGCAATATTTTTCACAGTAATAAAAAAAAATCATAATTTATTTTTATTTTCGGAAAAAAATAAATGAAAAGATTGGCGCAGGAAATAGTAATGAAAAACAACCACCCACTCCTGTGACGTCGAAGTACATACATCACGTCATTCATAGCCAATAGGAAAACAGTTTACGTTATTTATATTACAAAAATCTGTTGTGGCCAGTACAAGACCTCTCGCCATTTCCATATTAGGCTATATAAGTATTGTACATATTTAACATTTCTGGTACACACAAAAACACAGATCTTCTTTATATATTTTTTAATTCATTCTATGTACTAGTTTCCTCTTATTCTTCTAATGTTCGAGATTCTTCCAATGAGGGATTACGGCTCAATCGAATTAAAGGAAAATAGTAAAAAATTACGAATGTATATGCTGAATAACGAATATTAATAAAAAAATGAAATAGTATAATTGAGATATTTCGGAAATAAAGGGTTTTTTGTTATAGCGCTTCGACACTAATATGAAAATATTTTGATTGGCGTCCGAGAAACCGCCTACACATGCATTACAAATAGTGTGTTAGGAGGTGGGGATTACTACCAATGGAAGTTAAGAAATTCAAATTCGAAAGGAGGGGCTAACATTCCTGTACTACAGTTTCCAAACAGTTTTTATTTTAACATAAATTTCTTGCATTAAATTTAATAATTTAAATACACCTGTAATTATAAAGTATGTAGACTTATACAGTGTTATAATATTCATTTATTTTTATGTAAATATAACTTAAAATAGCATATATTTCAAGAACATTTAGGTCCACGATGAAAACAGTTTGATATAAAAACACATAAATGTGACGTCACGTCAATCTTTTCAAAATTCGGGGGACCACAACTCGCTTATTAATAGGAATTTTTTCACCGGATTTTCATCAATAGTCTTAGTTTTCCTAATATTTTCAGATAAAATTATAAAAAAAAAATGGCGTAATCCCCCATTCATTGATCAGATTGAGTGTTTCTGAAGGGTATATGCAATATACCTATGTATTTATAATTATAAATATTTAATTATTAATAAAATAAGAAATATTAAATGTACTTCCCAGAAAAAGTCTTTAGTAATGTTTTTGGTTTTTTGGCACTGACATTTATCTGTTAATTACAAACATTTTAATTTTTCCATTTGTTTTCCATGGACTGAGAGATTCATTTACAACATATTATTTTATACATTTATATGTCTCTATCTCTAACTTTATACAAGATATAATAATTTTTTTAAATGTATTGGATAGAGATTTTTATATTCTTTAATATTTGTAATAACATAAATTTTCAAAAAATGATATTTAGATATTTTTTTAAGAAACTAATACTTCCGGATGTCCAACTGTTACCAAAATCTAATCAGCTCTTCCCAGTAATGTCAGATTGAAGAAACCGCAGTTAAAGATATCTTAAGTCTTATAGTTCCAACATCCGTACACACACAGACACACACACACACACACACACACAGATAGATATATATACACATACGGTCATCATCGTAAAAATGTTATAATCGGATTCTAGGGATCTTAAAACGTGCTTATGTTATATGGATATGCGATTTTTAGCATTATTCCAATACCTCTCTTAGCGAGAGGTAAAAAAGTAGGTAATAGTTTGTCACATGTTAAACTGTATGTACTCTGACGTCACATTTTGTTTTAAATAACGCGACTTTTTAAAAACATTACACAAATTTCATTGTAAAATATCTAATGGATATTTCACAATATTTTCAAATTTGAGGCTCTTCAAAGAACATCTTTTAAAATTTAATGCTTAGAAGTATTATAAAAATTCTTGCAACACCTCTATTGTTACCCTATGTACATAGTTCGACCTCAAAATGTAAAATTATTAGGGTATCAAATTTTAATTGGCACGATATGATAGAAAATAACTATACATAAATATTATAATTATTCAAACGCATGTAATTTGCAAACTATAAATTATTAATATGTATTAACATAATGTTTACATGTAAGTCTTGTAAAAAAATAATTCAAACCATGTACTCGTATAATATTACTAGTATGAAGCATATTAATTAATATTCAATATTACTATTCGCTCTATCTCAATTCAAAATAAATCATGTAATTATATGTCATGGTATAATTTACTATTATTATTGACAATGTGAAATAATAAATTTACCATTTATTCCAAGTTAATAGCAAGTAATAATTTAAAAACATCTTTTTAAATAATTATGGGAAATATTGAGGCTAATTTATTTAGAATCAAAGCAAATTGGTACTCTCAGAAATGCGTAATGAGCCTTAATGATATTTACATATTTACTTAAATAATCCATTTAAAGTTATGTTCACATAATGTAGCACCATAATAGGATTATGTAGTTTTCATGCAAAAATTTGTATAAATTCCACATGGTTTTTGTTATTACTTCATCGTCTACTTCTATGTCTAGACTGAAAGTTAATTTTTTTCTCAAAATGTCGAATTACACAGACATTTCTTTGTCACTTTAAATAGAACTATGAGTAAGTTTAAAGTGAAAGTTTTTTGGTAGTAAGTTATAAACGACAAGTACTAAAGATATTTAATTCACAATTATTATTGTAATATATCGATTCCTAATCTTTTAGAGTTTGGAAATATGTACGTCATTCCTAAATGCAACGACAATCTCTTGGGTGGGAAATGACCAATCATGCTTTCATCTTAAGGGTGGAAAATGTTTTAAAGGGTTGTAATATATTACTGTAATAAAATAGACTAAACAAATTTTAATAGAGCTGTCAAGAATATTAATAAAATCAAAGGTTATCTCAATTATTTATTTTGAAAGGATGATTGTGACTAAAATAGTATACAGGGTGTAAATTAAAAAGCGGGCCATAGGCGTTTAACATAGGAAATCAGAAGAATCAAATAAATGTTGCAGAAAATTAAATTACCTATTCAACTAAATCACTAATCAGATTTTATTTTATATGTTTAGATTTGTAGTGATAACCATGGAATGGGGGATTACAACATTTTTTTTTATAATTTCATCTGAAAATATTAGGAAAACTAAGACTATTGATGAAAATCTGGTGAAAAAATTCCTATTAATAAGCGAGTTATGGTCTCTCGAATTTTGAAAAGATTGACGTGACGTCACGCTTATGTGTTTTTATATCAAACTCTTTTCATCATGGACCTAAATGTTATTGAAATATATGCTATTTTAAGTTATATTTATATAAAAATAAATGAATATTATAACAATGTATAAGTCTACATACTTTTAATTACAGGTGTATTTAAATTATTAAGTTTAATGCAAGAAATTTATGTTAAAATAAAAACTGTTTGAAGACTGCAGTACAGGAATGTTAGCCCCTCCTTTCGAATTTGAATTTCTTAACTTCAAAATATTTTCATATTAGTGTCGAAGCGCTATATCAAAAAACCATGTATTTCCGAAATATCTCAATTATACCATTTCATTTTTTTAATTAATATTCGTTATTCAGCATATACATATTTTTTTACTATTTTCCTGTAATTCGATTGAGCCGTAATCCCCCATTTAAACAAAATTACAAAGAATGCATATCGTTTGAACTTTGAACACTATGGCAGAAATTCTATTTTCAAATAAAAATTATCCTTAGGTACTAAAAATATTTTGTTTCATATTCTAAAGCACTGCACAGATTTTATTTATTTTTATTTTGTAACCTGCAAAATATGAATTCTGACAATTAAAACTATATGCATTTTTTTACAATTATGTTTAATTTCCATGGCTATCACTACAAATGAGCAATATTTATAAAATTTCAAATAGGATTTTACAGCTTATTAACTATGTAAAATAAAATCTGATCAGTGATTTGGATATAGGATTTATTTTTCTACAACATATGAAACATTTTTGTCTAATATTAAATAGGAAGTTTTGCACAAGGAAAAACTGATCTCTCATGTTAATCGTCTATGGCCCGTATTTAATTAACACCCTGTATACACCTCGGTGGGAGTTTCATCACAGCCTACCGCCTGTTTCTAACCTCGAGGCTTTGCCTCGTTAATCTGCACAAGCCCTCGGCTGTAATGAAACATCTCCCTCGGATGTATATACTATTTATACATCGCACATATAGCTTCCATTTTGTTGTGATAACCAATGAATTATAATACCTCATTATTATAAATTCAATGCAATAACGAGATCTATAGGCGCAGCTGTAGTTTGGTGTATTTATGTGTTGTAAAACTAGAATCAAATTATTTGTTGATTTTATTACCGGTGGGCATCTTAACTGTAAACTTGAAACACATAAAAATATGGGGAAGATTATATTATAAAATATACCGACTGCAACATTTTTCATCGTAAATTATATCTTATTTACGATTAAATTTATTTGAAATATATGCGCACTTTATAAAAGTAATAATGAAACTATAACTACAACTAGATACAAATGTGGTATTATTGACCATAAATTTGAAATTTATCGGCGATTTTGTTTGTGTTTTTGTAAAAAGAAAATTATATTATCTTACATAAGTATCGTACATAAAGTATCTTGTAAAGAGATTTGATTATAAATCCACTAAATATTATTTTATGATAACATTACACTATATATTTCCCACGAAATTATATCACTAAATTAAAAGTTATATACAGTGTATCTCTGAAATAGAAGGATATGGCTTGACCACAAATTCCTGAACCCAAAATAAGAGGATCTAACTAAATTTACCTATCCGAAAGTGAAGTTTAGCTAGTATTCTGTTCTAAAAAAATAAGTCTCAGAAAAATAATAATTTTTCGTTATTGGCATAGCTCATCGAAACCCAAAGGATCGCCATAAAACTTTAGAACGCCTCTCACTTAAGTTGACAAAGAAACCCAAATTTCCACCCCTCATAAATAAGACTGCGAATGCTATTACTTCATTTACAAAAAACTCATAAATAAATAAATGAGGATGACATATTTGTACCGTGCGGGCGCTTACCAGGCGTCACCTTACGGACACTCATTACTGGCGTGGAAAGTACACTACAGAGGTCACTTTTGTGCCATTTAAAATTTGAAATATTTGGCGCGTTTGGTCGCGAATCTGGGAAACCGGGTTCGATCCCGACCGACGCTAGAAATCTCATTATTATTGAAAATTACTGTCGTGTATCCTTCGATATAATAGTAAATAAAGGAAAATAAGTTTAAGTTTACGTAATTCTATTTAACTGAAATACCTACCGAGATTTGTGTTAAATACGGGCCAGTTCGCTAGGTAAGAAGACTCCTTGCAGATCTGGACTTAACAGCTATTAGTAGCTTCCACGCCCCTAGCTCTTCTATCTTTGAGTCTACTTCAAAGCCTCATTCACACCTCTGAAAATAAAAATCTGTTGTGGCCAGCACAATACCTCTCGCCATTTTCATTTTATTTTATGTAAGTATTGTTGAAAAGTTGTTTTATAATAAAAATAAATACAAAACTTTGCCCAAATATTGTTTTTTTATTGTATTTAACCTAAATGTCAGAGATTCTTCCAATTCATTAACAAGATTGGCGGTATTTCTTATGGATATGGAATTGCTGATTTTTGACACTGACATTTCTATGTCATTATAAACTACGTTACAAACATTTGAATTTGTCAATTGTTTTCATTAGTGTAGTTTAGCTTGTGCGATCCGATTATTCTATATATTACAGTGTCTTTATCTTTAAATCTATAAAAGATATAATAAAAATTTTAAATTCCTCAGATGTAAAATTTTATATTCTTCAATATTAGTAATAAAACAAATTCTCAAAAAATAATATTTAAAAAAATTATTACTTCCGGTTGTCCAATTGTTACCAAACTGCTCTTAAGTCTTATAGTTTTTCAGTAATCGTCCCTCCAACATCCACACATACACACACACACATACACACACACACACACACACACACACACACAGAGAGAGAGAGAGAGAGAGAGAGAGAAAGAGTGAGAGAGATAGAAAGAGAGAGAGAGAGAGAGAGACACCATCGTAAAAATGTTAAAATCGGTTTGTAGGGACCTTAAACCGTACTTATTCATTAAAATCTGGATATGCGATTTTTAACATGAATACAATACCGCTCTTAGCGAGAGGTAAAAATAACGATATAAACAATTGATTTTTATGAAAATGTTCAGAGCTCTCCAAAATAAAATTAAACATAAGACATAAACAAAGATTTGCAAATGTTAAATATTTTACACAAAAATAAGCATATACATAACAACTGTCATTTGAGCTGTCAATTTACGGTCTGGCAAAAGGATTTCAATTTAAATATAATTTTTAAAAGCTGTCTTAAAACAAAGGTTCGCATATTTGATTGCGTACAGTGTTTTAAAAGGTATGAAGTTGTTATTATTGCTTGTTGATTATGAATATATTAAATGACAGTAGATATTATTTTACGTTTTATTTTCAAAGCTGTGAACACCAACCATAAAGTCTTATTTATAATTTTATTTATATATCTTATTTTCGTAGCTGTAAATGAGCCTTAAGAATAAGATAAAATAATTAGTTTTATTGTATTTTGAGACTCTGTGAATTATATAAAGGAAGTTCTGTATTTTCAATTAATGATAAGCGAATGTAACACAAAGAAATAAATATAAATGTATAATAACATAGTTATTTATTTTAATAAAAATATTATTATTATTATTCCATATAGACTATTCTATTTCCAAAGAAATATAATCAAAAGATAAACGAAAAGGTAATATGTAGCTTTGTAGGCGGAACAGAATATAATTGGTACTCGTATGTATCAAATAATAATTGAGTTAAGAGAAAATACGAGAAGAATACTAATGGAAAACATAAAATGAATTATATAAAAATATTGAATACGAGTTACGCTTATACTGTAGAATAGAGTAATACAATATTTTATTCATTTTCACAATACCCAAAGGTAATATTTGATTAAAGCAACGTTTTTGTTCATTTTTAAAATCCAGTTCAAGGCATTATAAAATTTATTAATAATTTAAAAGGAATATACTACATTGCCATTTTTGCAATACCTAGCTTTAAAGACTTTTTGCCTAAAATAAAATATGGCATTTTTGTGACTGACATTTGACATTTATGTTTGATTTTGATACCTATACTCCATATACAATAGCGAGAGAATTTGGAACTAAAAATCTTAATTGTTCATAGTTTAACAGTATTTTATTTTCGAGAAATCAGTGTAAATTCACATTTCCCCTATACTTGTCTTTCTCACACACACTGCTCTGGGTACGCTGCGAGAAAAATATAACAATTGTATGACGTCAATTTTCCCTTTTAGCAAATGTGAAATATCTCGCAAAGTAATTATTTAAAAAATGTTTTCATTGTTTAAACTATTATTTATTGAGCCATACTTTATGTTAAATTGAATTTTTTATTTTTTTTTTGTTATGGTGGAATACCCCATTCTTGATGAAAGACATGTTTTTTTATAAGTTAAAATAAGATAATTTTGGAGCCGACTTGTCGCTGTTCAAGAGTTAGTTCCAAATTCTCTCGTTATCGTAAATAGAGTATAGTTACTGACACGAATTTTGTTACACTTGCCATCAAATAAATATGGACTGGAGATTTTTACGCTGTTGCCAATTCCATTAGTCATGTTAAAAATGGTGAGTTATGAAGAAGCGACAACACCGCAGGGCAAGGGACAGGGTGGGAGAAGGGAAAAAATTGAGCATCGATCCATATTTATTTGACGGCAGATATAGGTATTATGTATTTGTATACTTTAAGTCGCCAGTAATTAATAGTTATGTATGGAGTGTTATATTGTAAAGTGTTTAGGTGGATTTATAACTGACACAGAACACAGTGCATAATTTAGAATAGAAAACATTCAATTTGGTCATACAGAAAATAATGTATCCCTTTATAAGAAACATAGCGCACAGAACATAATTTAGCACAGCATTCGAATTGACCAATGTTCAATTTTCTATGCCTGTGCTGTGCGCCCTATGTTTTTCATTCAACTTCGTAACATTTCGTGCTAGTTCGAGTAAATATTTGTAAATACCGCTACGAGGTTAAAATGAACGACATAAAACTTTTTTCTATACATTTAATCATAAATAACAAAACCACATAATATAACGAAATCGAAATCATATCTGATAAAATTTATAAAAAAAATTCACGAAGATAAACATATGTTTTTCTTCTTATTATTATTTGAAAATGACAGGTACCATTAGGGCAAGTGTCAGCTGCTTTCCGTGATGTATACACTAGTGACGCTAAATTCAGTCCGTGTTTAATGAATCAGCTGTGTCCAATACAATTGAAATTACTACTCGTTAAAATATCGCTAAGATAGAAACCACTACGTTAAGTCAAATTGGAAAATGTTACTGTATTTAATGACAAAATGTCAGTGAATAAAGTGCCCCTTTATAAATCGGCGATATAAATCAATATAGTATATTATACGCCAAGGTTGAGAAGATAATCATTATTGACCCAGCGCCAATATTGTAACCCGAGGGGGAAGACCGAGGGATACAAGCTGCCTGGACAATAATGATCTTCTAAACCGTGGTTTACATACTATTTTTTTTGCTACTAGCACATAAATCCTATTTGATTTTTTTTCTTGATAATAACAATCATTTTGACATGAATAATTACGTTACTTATTTGTTAATATTCACAAAAACAAAGTAGGCTGCATTTGTTTTTATCTGACGTTTCGCTCATTTCACTGGTTTGATAACCTCACTTATGGGCCTTGATTTATATTTGATTGATTTAATTATTTAATAAAAACACTTTGTGCTGTTACAGTCAGCAGACTTATTAGTTTATTATTATTTTTAAATAAATCTATTGAAATGTATTTACCTACAAATACAAAAAAATAGTGATTTATTCAATGCTACATCTACACATGTTTCACATTTTCACTTTCACCAAAACAGCACATTGGCCAGGCGAGGCGAGGCGGCAGGGAAGGCCAATTTAAAATTAAGCGGCAAATTTAAATTAAATCCTTAACACCTTTCTTGAGTTTAATGAGTTAAATAATATTTGGATTTGGAGGCTTGAGTTTGATTGAAAAGTGGCAGTTTGCATTATAGACCTAGGTTAATAATAAATTATTATTGACCTAGGTTACCATGGTTACAAACAAGCGGTAGTGAAAAACAATTTCTCATGTCAAAGGTAAATAATAGTGGGTTCCTAGGCTAGTAGTGAAAAAAATAATTTATCGCTTAACAGTGATTTATCTTATTGATATCAATGTCTAAACCATTTTTCATGTATTCATTTCTAATTATGCTTCCAATAAACTAAATTAAATTTAATCGATCATAACACGCAAGTCAGCTTTGATTATCTATCTCTATCAACTGTAAATTACGTGGGTGGCCCCTAAATTAATATGTCAACATCCTTTACTCCCACCAATGACGTGCGTCACTGTCGTCAGCGCTCCAATGGAAATTTAAAATATTAATTATTTTTAGAAACCCATTTTCCGATAGATTTAGTACAAATGTATTTTAGTAGAATATTTGAGCATAATCAAAAAAAGACAATTCAGAATATTATTAAGAAATATTGGATGGAGAAACACAGTGACAGAGTTAATTTAGCGCTATGGTTTCAAGATAAATTTATTTTTATACAGTCGAATTCATATGAATTTTATAATAATAGGTCAATATAAACACATACTTTCCTTCTATTAAAATTATTATACTTGACAATTTAATAGTTTACAAAAATAAAGCTTTTGTTAAGTTCAATTTTAGATTAAGCATAATTTTTTAAATAGATGCCATAACTAATATTTGATGCTACGATTAAGAATTCGACTAGTATCTTTCCAATACTTACTTACAATTTAATGATGCAGTGTATACATATACGAGCCCTGCGCCAAAATAATTGACCTAACATCATTTTTCTTAAATTATAAGGCAAGTAACTATACATTTATTAATGATAAAAATGCGTTTTATTTAAGCAATAAATTAATTCTTGTAACATAAAAGTAAGTTTAGGAATGATAATTGAATAAGTATAAACAATAAATTAAATTTAAAAAATCTGGTGTGGCCAGTGCATTTCCTTCAGCCAATTTTACGTATTTTGTACAAATTCCACACAGAAAGTTTTTTGAAAACGATTCTATGTATATTTTCAGTAATATCATTTCAAGAATTCATTATGTAAATTTTATTTGACACTGACATCTGTCAATTAGTAATATTTGAATATTCTACACAGATCACTACGCACTGATATTCTAACTGTTTCAATGGTGCAGCTTTTAGCAGTATAGGTTGCAAGATTTTTTTTATAATGGGGTATTCAACTCAATTTTTTTTATTATTTTAAATAAAACTTCATTTAGTTTTGAAGCAATCCGTAGTATTAAAAAATCTTAATTGTTCCTTCTTTAACAGTACACACTGCTCTGACTACGCTACGAGAGAAAGATAACAATTGAATATTCCCCTTTTAGCAAATGTGAATTATCTCGTAAAGTAATTATTTAAAAAATGTTTTCATTGTTTTAACTAATATTTATTGAGCTATACTTTAAGTTAAATTGAAAATTTTTAAATTTTTTATTATGCTGGAATGCCCCATTCTTTTATCTCTAAATACCTTTAATATGAAAAAAAAAATCTGTTGTGGCCAGCACAAGACCTCTCGCCATTTCCATATTAGGCTATATAAGTATTGTATTGCACTTTGCTATCGAACCGTCGTTTCATAACAAAATATTACAGAACTTTACCCAAATATTGTTTTTTATTGTATTTAACATGTCTTCTGCACACATATAATTCTAATTATATATTTTTCATTGTATGAGGAAGTTTCTAAATGTCAGAGATTGTTCCAATTCATTAACCAGATTGATTTCTGATGGATATATGCATTTTACCACAATTAATAAAACAATAAGAAAAATTAAATATACTTCCCAGAAAAAGCTATCAGAATGTCACTAAAACTGTTGAAATTTGACAATGACATGTGTCATGTTATAAACATTGGAATTTGTCAACTGGTTTCCTTAGTGCCTTAGCCTTTGCGATTAGTGTACTCTATAAATTATAGTGTCTTTATCTCTAAATCTATGCAAGATATAATAAAAATTTTAAGTGTATTAGATGGCGAATTTTATGTTCTTCAATATTTAATATAAAAAACTCCCAAAAAATTATATTTAGAAGAATTTTTCTAAGAAACTACTACTTCCGGTTGTTCAATTGTTACCAAAATCTTTTCAGCTCTTCCCAGGAATGTCAGATTGAGGAAACTGCAGTTAAATATTTTTTAAGTCTTATAGTTCTTGAGGAATCGTGTCTACAACATCCAGACATACACACACACACACACACACACACACACACACACACACACACACACACAGACATTATTTTAAAAATGTTATAATCGGATTCTAGGGACCTTAAATCGTGCTTATTTAATAAAATCTGGATATGCGAATTTTAGCATGAATCCAATACCTCTTTTAGCGAGAGGTAAAAAATCATGTAGAGAACATATTCTTGAATGATATTTCATTGTACAACGCTTTTAACCAGTTGCTAAACAGTAACCACTTTATTCCAAGGTATAGGTGTATGAAATATTACAAAATTGAAGCTTGTACCGTATGCCAATGAATATTTGAAGGACATTAACATTAAATAAATGCAGTCCGTTTCCCGAAATAATATGATAAATATCCTGTGTAATATTATACTAGCATATATCTAATCTGCAATGTAATGAATCTAAATATAATATACTGATTCATTCAAGCAAACCAAATCGAATTAAACTTCGTGGATGTTTTCGGCTTGATGGCCGTTTCAGTGTCTATATTCATGGAATAATTAAATCAACACCATATACTGACTGATATGAACAAGACAAATTAATATTTCACTATTGTAAATGAATGTAAAACACCAAGTGAAGTGGAATGATAAGGATTTAAAAAATAAGTCTTCCTTCACGTTTTAAATTTATTTAAAAATGCCGGTTTCCAGTATTTAACATATTCAGGTACTGACAAAAAACAAAATTAAAGGCTTCTACTGTGCTGTTGAATTGTTAAAGGCTAGTCACTGTTCTTCCCTGTGAAGGTTTGGTCAGAATGCTAACCTACTTCACAAAACCGAAAAAATATCACTTGTCGGCTGTCAATTATCAAATAAAATCGACAGAATTAAGTGATATTAACAATGTTTTATATAATTTTTAATATTCAGGACTTATACATTTTGCAGATAAAAATATTTTTATTATTGACAAAGTTTGATTTACGAATTTAAATTATTAATTTAATACATGTAAAAGCGATCGGTTGTCAAGCACAATCTGCTATTTTCTTACGTGAAATGAAGTATAGAAACTATAATTTCAATAATTTTTCATTATGAACGCTAATGATTTTTACTACAAATTCCGTACACTACCGCTGTAGATGACAGGTGTCATTATGTAAAGAAAAGTAACCTACATAAGTATCTTTTAACATAAATGTTAATATTAATTTAAATAAATAAGTTTCTAATGTTAAATTATTATTTCAATAATAAAATAATTTTGTTATTTAAAAAAGCCTTAAAAATCAGTATTAATTTCTTCATGACTTCTTAAATATTTTCTTACGGAGTGAGTAATGTTGTACATTAGTTATTTCAAATAACCATAGTAACAAGTACATTATGAGTCTGTGTTGGATAAAATGGTTTTTTTTTTTCTCAATTCTTAATCAAAGTTTAATAACCACAATAAAATGTTGAAATGGTATATTGTACAACGAAATTATAATGGATGTTATTATTACCTCGAATGATTTTAACCCTTGTTTGCTTCGCTCGCTCGTATTGTAAACTTCATCCTCGGTAATAAAAGCATCCATTATAGCTTAATTGAACAATATACCATTTCAACATTGTATTATATTTATTAAACTTGAATTGAGGAAAAAACAATTTTATTTAATTACATAAACAAGTGTTAAATTTGGAAAGAACTACAAGTATAAATACAGCTTTTTCGGCTGCATCCAAATTTTTGTAGAATTTACGAGTATCAATGTATATATTTTCAAATAAAAATATTTTTTGGCACGACGTAAACATTTTTATCTTTGAATCATCAGACCATAAAATTTCATTCATCATTTATTGACTTAAGTATTCCATCTGCCAAAGCCAAAGTTATAAATAATAAATATAATCTGAAAACACTGCCAAATTAATACGTCCAAAACTTCATAAATACGCATGTCTTCCTAACCTCACTTTCCGAAACCCTTACCGCCATTTTACACCACCATAACCTTAACCTCTCTAAAATCCACCCACCTTCAAGAAATTCAACACAAACAGTCCGTCCGTCATTTTGGCCACAATATCACCAGTTTTGCACCCAAAATAGACCATGAAATCCACTAAACAACACTAGTAACGTAGTTAACCACCTCTAGACACTGTGGGAACCTTTTTGCACGATCCACACTAGCTTTATTTTTAAGTTTGAAGCAAGGCTTTAACACAAACATTGCTCAGAGCGATCGCTACTATTTCTGTGCGGATTCGCGAAGTTGTTTAGTTTTAACTGCCTATGCTAGCACGCATGTGGGATCAGCGAAAGTTGGAATGTGGAATTTATCACCTGAATTAGTTTTATAGGTTAGGAAGATACGGCGGACATATTGTTTGGGTTTACAGGTGTTATTGTATTAATTCTTGTTGATTATTGAATTGCAGACAAGGTTATGATCAATTAAAAATGTTTCGAAGTGTAAAATTGATGCTGTTATTATATTATCGTCATAAATGGTCAATATGTATTTTGCTAAGAGATAGTTTCGAGTAAGAAATGTCACATAAACATAAGTCCTATTCCTTTTATGTCCAACTGCAATGCATATTATGTAAAATTTGACATTCCCTTTCGATTGTCTAATTAAGGAAAACTTAAAATTTAGTTACGTTGGTGCAACCGGCCATAAGTTATTTATAAAATTTGATGTCTTTTATTTTAAGAACTGTTTTTAAAATCAAGATACTTTTCAAATAATGGTAATTTTTTAACTATTCCTGCAATCTAGAGGCTGTGTCTATACTAGTGTAAGAGAACCGATCATGAATCAAAAATAATTTTTCCGAAAAGAAAAATTCGTAATTTACATGTTTTAGAATGTACAGTGCAGGGCACCAATCTTGAGCTGCGAGTAAGGGAAAGAAATGCTCATATCGTGATATTACATAGACAGGAACTGATACGAATTACAATTGCACAGAGCAACTACCAATAAAAGAAAGGCTGCGTAGCTTTAAAACTTATTTGGGCAACTGCTATATGTTATATTAGGTATGCGGAAAGTAAATTAATTGTATTTCGTGTGGATTTAAACGGAGCGCATATATAAGACAGTGATTTGTACTAACATATTTTCCATAGTTCATCTTTCGTGTCCCGGACTGTAACTAGTTTGACAGATCTACATAATAACAAAAAAAAAATCTGATGTGGCCAACACAAAACCTCCCGCTATTTAATTTTTATTAATTTAAATACATACCTACGTATTTAGTAATGCTTCAAACTATATTATGTTCCATTGCATATAACTATTGCTTTATTTACGATTTTCTTTATTATTTAATATGTCACTATTATTAATTTGAAGTGATTACTATTTTGACAATGACGTTTGCCTGTCAGTTACATTCATTTGAAAAATAAACTGTGTAACAAAGGAATTTTGTATCTTAGGCTTCGGGATTAAAAAAAGGAAAATGATTTTTTAAATTTATCTGTAAAATATATAGAAAAAGTATTAATGTATACCTGTACAAAATTCAATAATCTATAATTTTCCAAAAAATGGCATTTAATGGTATTTTTTGAAGAAAAACCATTATGAGCTTCAAGTAAAGTACCATTTCCGTTTATCCGATTTGCACCAAAATCTAATGGCTTCTATTCCTATTAGAATAGGGTAGAAATACAAGGTTTCAGAATTTTCTGAATGCTAGTATTTGAGTTAGAGTGCAAACAAAATTCGTACACATACACACATATACACATATACACACACACATACACACACACACACACACACACACATACAGACATCATCGTGAAAATGTTAAAATTGGATTCTAGGGACCTTAAAACGTGGTCATTTACTAAAATCTCGATATGTGATTTTTAGCACGATCCCTCTACCTCCCTTAACAAGGGTAGCGGGAGGTAAAAAACATTACTAATTTAATGGCACTATGAAATATGTTGTAAATTGATTGGTAATTTTATATTGCGTTTATCGTAAAATAATTAACATTGAGATTTATTATAGAATAAGTTTTTCATTTAGAACTATCCTGTAATATGCAGAGTACGATATTTAGGACAGAGTATAGTAATTTATTCTTTTAAAAACAAAACCTAAAATAATATATGCACATTTTTCAAAGACAACTGTGAATTGAAAATTATTGAGTATAAATTATATAAAAAAATATATTTATATTTTTACCCCCCGCTACCCTTGGTAAGGGAGGTATAGGGATCGTGCTAAAAATCACATATCGAGATTTTAGTAAATGACCACGTTTTAAGGTCCCTAGAATCTAATTTTAACATTTTCACGATGATGTCTGTATGTGTGTATATATATATATATATATATATGTGTGTGTGTGTGTGTGTGTGTGTGTGTGTGTGTGTGTATGTGTACGAATTTTGTTTGCACTCTAACTCAAATACATTCATTCAGAAATTTCTGAAACCTTGTATTTCTACCCTATTCTAATAGGAATAGAAGCCATTAGATTTTGGTGTAAATCGGATAAACGAAAATGGTAGTTTACTTGAAGCTCATAATGGTTTTTCTTCAAAAAATACCATTAAATACCATTTTTTCGCATTTAGTGTCATTGAAAAATTATAGATTATTGAATTTTATACGGGTATACATTAATACTTTTTCTATATATTTTACATATAAATTTAAAAATCATTTTACTTTTTTTAATCCCGAAACACAATTCCTTTGTTACACAGTTTATTTTTCAAATGAATGTAACTGACAGGTAAATGTCATTGTCAAAATAGTAATCACTTCAAATTAATAATAGTGACATATTAAATAATAAAGAAAATCGTAAATAAAGCAATAGTTATATGCAATAGAACATAATATAGTTTGAAGCATTTCTAAATACGTAGGTATGTATTTAAATTAATAAAAATTAAATAGCGGAAGGTTTTGTGTTGGCCACATCAGGCTTTTTTCTTTGAATTGTTGAAAGCACGAAATATTATGTGAATAATATTTCAAATGTAAATTATTTATACTGCATTAATAAATAAAATATCGGTTATTATGAAAAGTGTGTGAAAAACACAGACAAAATATAACTCAAAATGCAAAGTAAAAATATTTTCATAATATTACTTTATTATTTTAATAACAGTAATTTATGTGCTTATTAAAATGACAGTAATTACTTTTAAGTATACAGAATTACACAAAGTGGAACATAAAAAATATTCGAAGCATTTTTTCTTGTATAACACTCCTGTATGTCGAAATACAAGAAGTGACACAATTTGTCTGCACACTGCGACTGAAATACAGGAATTTGTAATTATACAACAAAAATTTCTACTGAAAGATATAAAAAATATTTCTCATTATTACAAGTATATTGCATAGTTACAATGAAATTTAAAATTCATAATGTAATTAAATTCCAAAATTTATTTCGTTAGATTTATGTTCTTGGAACAAAAGCATCAAGTGTATATCTTCTTCAAGATATGGTAGATTGACCAGTTCACTTTCATATCAAGTGATTCATAAAAAGAGATAAGGGTTAGGAAAATAACAGTATTTGAATTATCCAATAATGTTTAATTAAGCAATATTAATGTTAAAATAAATAAATAAAATAAATATATCATCACGGCATATTACCCATTTCTGGGTGTGCCAGTATCTACAACACATGTAGACATCGGTAATGATGACGATATATTTTACCGTATGGGCGCTTACCAGGCGTCACCTCACGGGCACTCATAGCTGGCGTGGAGAGTGCACCACAGGGGTCTCTTTTGTGCCATTTAAAATTGGAAATATTTGGCGTCAGTCGGGATCGAACCCGGTTCCCCCAGGTTCGCGACCAGACACTCAGGCACGCGGCCACGGGACCCCATATATATTAATGTTAAAGTAAAAGAATTTCACAACTGTGCATATGCATCACGTGACAAAAGTTCAGCGTGTGGTGTTTTATTTGTTTTTGTGTGAGATCGCAAAAAAACTACAAGTAATATAGCAGATGCACAAAATATTACATTTGTGTCCATTTTGACAGGCTATATTTACCTATTTACATTTACGACTACTTTATACCAGAAAAATCACATCTGCGTACCGAAGGCTTTAAAGTAAAAGCGTTTTGAGGTGTATTTATACACCAGGATGATCTGAGTTCTGAAAAATTATATCTGAATCCTTAGTAACTTCAGGCTATTATGTCTTGAAGAATACTATTCTGTAGTAAACAAAAAATTTAAATATTTATCTAGTACTAAATTTACACAGGTATGTGTACCTATTTATAGCCCGTAAGTAATTCCACGGACAGGAAAGGTCCTTGAGATGATAGATATATTTGCCAAGTTCAGGTAATTGAAGACGAGAGCCAGGATAAAATTGTTACATATTTATTTTGGCAATTAGCAAGTCAAACTTTTCTTTCTTTCTTTGTTCAAACATTTTTTCCTGAATACTTTACTATTTTTACGTTTCTCAATACAGGTATATTAAATATACATTATCTTTTGTCTGTAAATATATATCCTAGATAACATGTAAAATAAGGGTAATAGCCTTTAGAAATTTCTACTTAGTTTACAAGCAATTTTGAAAACACCATATATACACCATCAAAACGGTTTTGAGTTGTCTCAAACCTGTTTTGACACCGTAATTTTCTATACCACTATAGAACTGTAACTCTCAAACGATAATAAATGTATTAGTAAACAAAAATTGTTGCGATTTTGTTCACTTTTACATTTCTATAGCGCTATAGAAAATTACAGAATCGCACTATAAAAACGTTTTGAAAAGGGTTTTCAAAACTGCATGTAAACTAAGTACAGTAAAATTCTTGAAAGAAGTCCGATCAAGGCCATCTACGAATTGCATCTATGAATTAAGATTTTATGCTGTCAAATTTAGTAGTGTCGCTTACATAGTTGTTATGAGGTACACAAGATATTACGTACCCTCATAAAAACTAAGTAAAATACACTACTAAAGTAACACAAATTGTTTTAAGTGTGCAACATTTTTACAGCGATTAAATTAATAATATGAACGGGTTTCCCAGCCTTTTTCCAAGCCAAAGCAATAGGAATTATCTACATTACTGTTTATTATACAGATTGGTATAAACTAAAATGTGTTATGATATCTTATTCGCAGTCATTAGTAGTAGTTATATGTCGAATCCTAACCTTTTAGACCTCTAAAATTTTGAGGTTGGGAAATACGTCATTCCTAACTGTAAACTAATGGATCAAGTGTCTCCTATTCTTTTATTGTTAGAATAATGCTCCAACATAAAAGGATAGAAATATATATTCTGTCCTTTAACAGTACGGAAGTTCTCAGTTAAAGTATACTGCGCATACGTTCGTACTCATTGTACATCTTTTTCAGCCATATGTAAACCTCTATACATCGCTCTCTATCACTAAATAGTTGTCAAAATCTACATTTGACGTTTCGTGACTGTTTGTGTATTATTTACTTTTTTGGAGAACATTTACAATTATTTCTGCCAATACATACGTATAAGTGTTGTGAAGTGTGTATGCGACAAAATAATGGGGAAACGGTGTATTTCGTGCAGTCAGCAGTACGTACGGAATTCAGCTGTGTCATTTCATATAAGTTCTTATTAATTATTACTTGTTCCCTATAATATAATATGTATATAATATATTGTATTAAAAATGTATAATAAAACTAATTATGCACAAAAAAATTAAATCTATATTCTTAGCGATTATGCACCAAGTATAACAAGTTAGGGACAAAAAATATTTTTTATTTTGCCGCGTTTTCTTAACTTCCGTACTGTTGAAGGATAGAGATACCATGTCTGCACCATTATGGCGGGACAAGCATTTTGCTCGTACGCTGCGTCTATTAGTTTAAAGGTCGATGCTTCCACCTCTTGGGCACATAATACATTTATACAGAAGCGACACTCCTTGCCGGCACCATTGTTGTTGCGATTTTACGTTTATGACCTTGAAATTGTTTTAAATGGTAAAAGAAAAATCAGATAAAAGTACTAAAATTTTAATTTTATTGACGAATTAAAAAGAAATCAGATAAAATAATCACATAATTATATTTTTACTAAACAAATACCTGAATTTTACAAATTTATTACAATGCAGAATTTTCTATATCTTTGATGTGGGAAACAAACGTCAGACTCGATAAATATGTCCCATATATCCTTCTCCATCAAATCGTCTCTTCCACAGGCCTTGAGCCACATTTTACACCTATATTTATTAAATGAATATATATTTTACATGATATGGTAGTCGTTTTACATAACTTACATTTTTGGATCTTTCGGAAACGAAAAAAACTTACATTTGCCTTTCTCCATTTTTTAAATCTATTTATACAGTCTTTATATGAACAAAATAGTCCTCCCGATTCTACTTTCTTCATTTTATCCATTTAATTAGAAACTAACACCACTTCAAAAATTCACAAACAGTTCACAAAATGACATATTATGTCAAAAGTGAGAAGACGTGTTTGATTTGCTTGAATTAGCCATAACCCTAAAATACATGGGCGTGACAAACTGAGACAACAGCTCTTTCAGAATACGTGAAATATAATGTTTTTCCTTATGATAATGATTTTTGCTATCGTTTGTTGAAAAAATAACATATTTGTTTTTATTAGAATTCAATTTGTGTTTCTCAATATACTTTTATTATTGACCCCTAACGGAAAATGTTCACGTCGAGATAATGAAAAGAACAAAGAATCGTAAGATACGAAGATATGCCGAAATAATCCGATTTTATCCGATTAGCCCTTTAAATTTGTTGGCATACTCTTTCTCTCTCTAATTTTCGTTTCTCTCTCTGACTGTCGCTTCTGTATAAATGTTTATTCTGTGTCGGGTTAGAAATGTTTATGTAGAGCTGCTTAGCAACATTGTCATAGATCCCTATAATAAAGTAGGCTAAACAAATTTTAGTAGGCTTGGCAAAAACAAAAAATAAAGGTTAAGTCAATGATTGTGAATAAAATAGTATAGTGGGAGTTTCATCACAAACTCGCGATCTACACAAACCCTCGCCTGCAATGAAACATCTCCCACCTCGGATGTAATATAACCCACAATCTCTCAATCATTATGCAAGTATGTTAACCCATTAACCACAAAGTTAAAATTGAATGTAATGTAGTCTTATATTCTATAAATATACAAAAATGTTACTATTCAAAACAAATATATTCTTGAAAGCTACCATTAGTTAAATATGCAGTCGCATGCAATAAAATACTAATTTTACACATGGCATATTATTGAATAGCATTACGAACAATCGTAACAAACAACTGAAAACATATGCGTAACAGTAGGCGTGTTCTACTCTCAAACCATACATCACAACTAATTACTTTGTCACGCAATATGTCATGAATATTTTCTACCTATAAACAATAGAACATCACACTTAACTACTCATTTAAATTCTAAATCGCCTGATTATCATCAGGAATTTTTCTAACGGGAACAGCGAACACCAATTTTGATAAATTCTAAACATGTCATTGGAAAAAAGCCAAATCACATTTTAGGTTAGTAGAATTATTTATTAGTTTGTTTAATTTAAAATGTTTTTATAGATAAATGCGAACTCATTTTTTATATTAATAGAGTTTGGACACATGTCATTTCTCATACACTAGACAGCAACCAACTTTACTTGCGTGTTTCGAACAAAGTAGACTACCAGGAGATATTTAATGTGATTTGAAATTTTTTAATGAGAAAGTAATAAATATTTATAGGAATAATTCTGAAAACGTTACTTCGTACGAAGAGTAAATTCAAAATTTCCCTAGGGTAATGTATATTTTTATTGACTAATGCTCAGTCTTGTTCTCTTCATTACACCAAGGTGCAAATAATTTTTCCATTTTTATATTATCACTTTTACATAATTTCGTTAAATACATTATTTACTAGTTATTTATGTAGTATTTAAAACATAGTATTATTGAGAAAATATTCTACAAATCCAATAAAATTATCACATGAATATACATTATGTAAACTCATATACAAATACTTTAAAAATGCGTACACATACGTAACATTCTCTTTACAATCACATAATATTACTACCTAGTTTATATCTCTATCCATTTTTGAATTATTGTCCCAAAAGTCAATATACATTTAGATAAAAACTTTAAAATTTTCAAAAAAATTATATTTCTGTCAATTTTTATTTTTTAACTTGTTTCCATGGAGTTATTTGGGCTACGAGATACATTACAAGCAAATAATATTACTACCAAGTTTATATATCTACCCATTTTTGAATTATTGCCTCAAAAGTCAATATAACCCATATTTAGATAAAAACTACCAAATTTTCAAAAATTTAATTATGTATCTAGATACTTCTCTCTGCGCTGAATTTTGAAAACGCAGGTCGATACCTCGTTTCGTTCTCGATATATTTAGATTCAAAGTTTTGCTCAAAACTGCCCATTTTTGGGTAATAACCCAAAAATGAGTCGAGATATGAATTTGGCGACATCACCATTCGATTCTACGGATAAAAATACATAAGTATAGCAATTTTCATCACTTTTGTCCAACCGGTTTTTTTTTATGAATGAAAGCTTGAAAACCCCTGAAAACGGCCAAAATTTGAAAAAATCGTAAGGGGTACACCTTAGATTTTTGCGATTTTTCGCCATTTTCATTTATTTTGCTTTATAGATTGTATGCGGTGTTCAAAAATTCTGGTGTACTTATGTAATTTTGCCCGTAGAATCGAATGGTCTTGTCGCCAAATTCATACCTCGACCCATTTTTGGGTAACAACCCAAAAATGGGCAGTTTTGATAACAAAACTTTGAATCTAAATATCTCGCGAACGAAAAGAAATATCGACCTGCGGTTTCAAAATTTGGAATCAGGGCATTGACAAGTATCTAGATACATAAAAATTAGATTTTTGAAAATTTTGAAGTTTTTGTCTAAATATTTACTTTTGGGGCAATAATAATATATAAATGGGTAGAGATATAACCTTGGTAGTAATATTATTTAACTTAATTATTTCTGTAAATTCCACTAGAGAAAATGAAATCTACATAAACACCAACAAGACTAAAATATGTGTTAAGAATCTGTCCAGACAGAAGCATTTTGATTTAATTAGGTCAAGATCTTTGTTATATCATAAATTATTAGGCTCAAGCAACATGAGGAAATGATTGTGTATCTAGTCTAGACTCTACAATAAGCTTTCATTAATTAAACAAATGTTATTACAATGTATGTATGATTTCTATATTAGACATAAAAATCAACTTTCTTTTCACTAGTTTGGCGGGTACAAGATACAAGACGAAGGTAAAGGTAAACACAATGAACATGCGTGATTACAACTTTTTAAGGTGTGGAGAATCAGTGTTTCTCAAAGTGTTACACGATTACTTGTAAACACTACATTAAACTATGAAACCATCATAACTTTATGGATATCCTTATGTAATTCAAATAAACTATGTATATGCGCGGGTTACGCTAGAATTATTAAGAATAGGAAAATCAGGTATAGGGCGTAGAAAACAAAATTTTACACTGTTATTTACTGTCATTTGAAATTAAGGTTCTTCAAAAGTTTAGTTAGAAATTTTAAAATTCGCAATAAAAAATGTGTGAGTCGTGACAATGTACATAATTCAAGTAGTTTCTTTTTGTCACATAGATTATACCGGGAGTTTATTTTATCAGTAAACATAGGGTATATCATTGCCATAGTTACGATATGAATATTTGACAGCAATGTTACATAGGCGTTTAACATGGGAAGTAGTTTTTGATAAATACAAAGGTCTGGCAATAAATCAAGCCATGCTATTGAACATGATAATAGTACATTACATCTTGTACATTATTTAATATTACCTAATTACTTTAATAATATTGCAAAAATTACAATAAATTGTAAAAATTGTCAAATAAATAATTGTTTCACTTTTTTATTATGCAATATCAAAAGATTTATAAAAGTCTCGGTGGTACAGTGGTTATAACAGCTTTGTCTGAAATTTTTGGTTGGGGTTCGATTCCCCGTTGGGATAATTATTTTATATTTTTTACATAAAAATTGTTGAACTTTTATATATATTTTATATTTTCATATTACAATCATTTAAAAATAATAATAACATTTTAATAAATAAAGAGAAAATAATTGTGAATAATTGATTACAATAATCAAAATATTGATACAATAACAATGCATTGTATTTCCTTTGGTATTAATGAAAATAACTGAAATATAATAGATTTGTGTAGATATTATGTTTTTACTGTATTTATCAAAATAAAAAATACAATGCATTATTACATCAATATTTTGATTATTGTAATCAGTTTCAGCTAAGATGTAATATTTACTATTCTATCATTAATGTATTACTATGGATACTAGTATATGTGCATGTGTAAACCTATTATGATAAGATGCAAGTTTCGGAATTTCTGCATCTGAACTTGTACGATTCATTTTCTCTTATTTTCTATATGCAACACACTTCATCGCTTTTCTCTGCAAACAGAACACACCCAGTATCTGTCGAGCGCAGCACCAATTAACCTAGAAATTATTAATCCCATCGCCAGCCACTCAAAGGCGTAAGTGAAATGGGGCCATGAGGTTCTTCACAAACTCTAAGCATTATTCGCAACTAATGTAGGGTTTGTTTGAATAATTGATCAGTTTATAATTAATAGAAAATAAGGGTTCGTTCAAGTAAAATTTCCTACTGAAGATGGGAACATTATTTTCAAAAGAGGAATATGGTTTCTATTTTCAATTTTAATTTTATTATCATTTACTTTTACGTTTTGAGTCATCCTCAATTATTATTTTATTATAAATATTAATAGCTTGACAAATTATTATTACTTTGAATACAATATTGAATGATGCTTCATTAACATACAATCTCAAACGCAATCTTTCCATAATGTGTAGATATCATCGTGACCTGTTCAAGAGGTCAGAGAACGCCTGAAGACCTTGACCTTGTGACACAGAGCGAGACCAGCTAAACAGGTAGTACCTAATGGGTGACATATAGCCTTCCTCGTTATATTCGGTAACCATAACAACCAGACGCTTTGGATTGGAACGAATTATAAACAGCGAAAAAGAGCTGCATTATCCGCATTATTATAGTTTCCTTATTGACAGCTTATTAATTTTTGCCATATTAGCAATTTAATTTATTTTATCAACAACCATTTTAAATTAAATGAGTGTTACCTATTGTCAAAAATGCTTACGCCTGAATTACATAATACTTTTTTTACCTTCCTTCACCTTTAGGTAATGAAGGTATTGCCTTTGGTCAAAAAAATTGGTGGTAATTTTTAATGATTAAGCATGTTTTAGGGTTCCTAGTATACTATTTTACTAGTTTCATAATGTTGTCTTTGAGTATGTGTCCGTGTGTATCTCTCTCTCTCTCTCTCTCTCTCTCTCTCTCTCTCTCTCTCTGTCTGTGTGTGTGTGTGTGTGTGTGTGTGTGTGTGTGTGTGTGTGTGTGTGTGTCTGTGTGAATATGTGATAAAATTTTCTCCGACGATAACTCCAATACTACAATTCTAAAAACTATACTTCTCTCGTATTCCTTTTATTTACATCTATATGAAGAGCTCATTAGATTTTGGTTATAATTAGTTAACCAGAAGTTCCCTTATTTGAAGTTCTTGACATTTTATGTGATTATCAATATAAAAGAATATCTTATTGTCTATTCGGTTTGATTATACATTTTCCTTTATATTCAATAGATATAGAGTTAAAGAATTATAAAGAGATTAACCATTATTTCATTGGATCTATAGAATCCTTTTCAAGGAACTTTCGGTATGGAATTTGTAGAAAATAGCATATGTTCGTCTTACAATTTTACTGGATATATAGAATAGGAACTTTTGGTATGGGATTTGAACAAAATACATAAAATTGACGGAAGGTAATGTGGCCACATCATAATTTTTTTTTTTTTTGCTAAATTCGGTATTAGATTCTAGATTTTTTTTTTTTGGCTAGAATGCATACTAGATTTCAACCAAGTTAGTTGTTGTAAATAATAAGCAGCTAATACATGTAAACAGTTTAGCCAAATATTTCCATAGTGTTCGACAAAGTTTTTGAAATTTTTTAAAAAATGAACAAGAAAAGGAACAGATAATTAATTTTTAAGCGACGTTATTACATCTATATAAAATACAAGTCACTTCATAAACATATACTTCGCTCATTTCTGAACAAAATATTTTGAGGTTTATACTTATGTATGTTGGTATTACTGCACAGGTCTAGTCTGAAACTTAGCTTAAATATAGGGCGATCTAGTCTGAGAAAAAGTCAGAAAATAATTTGTTAGTATGAAACTGGGACGGGTTAAATTCTGTTTTACACTATACTATTCTCATTAAAATCTAGTCTCAATTTAGAAACTAGATTGTAGCCAGAAAAGTGTACTGTAATTCAGGCTTTAATCTCTATTTATGTTACACTAATATCTTAAACGATTCATTACTAGGCAGTGTATAAAATTACTGACACTTTGACATGCAAACTACGTGGAATGGAAGGATGATAATTGCTGTGAACATAGGAATATGAAACGATACAACGTTGTATGACGACGAAGTCTAATGCTGCTTCTCGTTTCCTGTCACGTGGCTACAATTACTAATTACTCATTACTTACAGACAGCGAATATTACACAGAGGAAATGTTAGATATTGTTGGCAAAACATTATGAATCGTTTACCTAAACAAATGAAAGCTTTGTGTAATTACTCTTTCGAGCCCATCGAAAATTTTGAGAATAAATTAAAGTCTTTTTTTATTGTTATTTATTTATTTTGAAAAAAGAAATACAATTAGACACTACAGTAAAATAAATACAATACATATCGGAGTTAGATTATAAAATCCGTCCTTTTATAGGTTGTGTTTAGGTGTTTGTCAACATACTCCCAATACCCAGGGTCGGATTCAAGGAAAAATTATTCTTGTTTTTACAATACATGTTTTTATTTATTTATAATGCATTAAGTAACGATAATACAAGTACTGAATCTAATAGCCGAGACAGACGACAAAAATAAATGATCATTAACGGTTAGATATAGTATGCGCACGTGAACTTGAGACTATCGACAGATGTCAAAATTGTGTCTATTAACAAACCAGAAAATATTGAATGTAGTCAGCTCGTGCTACTTATTGTATTATGATCCCTCAGACTTCTGGTAACATACTATATTTAAAGAAATTACAAATGAAAATGTCCAAATATTCATATTACAATGTAGCCGTAAGCTGATCGTCGTTCTATAAAACGTCAGGCCAAATTGTAAAACATCTTTAAATCAACGAAGGTTTAATAATCTGGCCGCGTTTTATATAAAGAATGACGGATTTTAAATGCACTATAATTTTTATGATAAATTATAAAAATCACTATTAACGTATGATTAAATTAAATAAGTATATTTAACGTTATTTTGTTATAATGAATAAAAAAAAACAATAACTGCAATGTATGTCTAATGCCCAGTGCATTTAATTTGCAATTAATTTTTTAACTAGGTTTAAGCAAATTGAAATTTTGACAGCATTTCATTTGACATTTCATTTCGATGCAATATTGTCAACTTAAGCCAAGTTTAATATTAAAGTTACGTCGGTGCAATCAACCATAAGTCATCTTTTTAATGTTCTTATGTGTATAACATTAAAGAAATATTATTGCATTTAACAGTACGTTTGCATTTTATAATATTACAATGACATCAATAAATTATAGTCATAGTCGCTGAATTATTATTATTAATGAAAGAGCACAAGGTTGTGCAATTAATTGAAATAAATGGAATAAATATTTGACATACATACATACCTAACTGAATAGATTAACTATAAATTATTTATCATATAAAGCAAAAACTTATATGCATATACTAAATTAATAATATCATCAATTGTGCCATTACCATTAATTTATTTTTAAGTTAATGTGTCATTTTAACATAAATTTTCTTACAATACATAGTCACAATTTTAAGTTTAATGGCTTAGTTATTTTAAATAATAAATGTACCATTGTGTAGACACTGTAGACTGTAGAAGATAACATTGAAATAGGTAGGTATATGATGACAGGTAATTATAGAAAAGTGCATTGACAGGTAGAAATAAACCCATCTATATTCAAGATCGTTTTTCCGATAACCAAACGGAAGGCACAACTTTCTAACGACTAGCAGAAAAGCGTTAAAAGATTTGCCGCCTACTGCAACGGAAAATGCACATAAATAGTTCTAACGAAATAAAAATAGTAATTTATTTTTAAAGATACAGCTACATGCTTATTGATAAAAAGTCACAATATATGACAGTTAAAATAGCACACATAATTTCTGCATTTACAAAACATACGAAAACAATTTTTTTTACTGATTTGTAAAGCAGAATTTTATGTTGAAGATTTTTTTCTGAAATAAATTGGGAAGCAACGCCTTTGTATAACGATTTTCGAATGCCACCCGATACACCGGATGTATACTTTTTTATGAACCATAGAAAATACAATGGTAAAATTTTCATGACTATAATTGTTGCCCCATTATTTTTAAAATAAAGGCCTAAATTCACGAAATTCTTAGAATTAAAAATTGCATCAAATGAGATTAAAATTTATTGATATAATATTAAAAATCTGTTCAGGCCAGCACAATACCTCTCGCTATTTATAATAAAAACATTGAGAACTTTACCAAATATGTTTTTTATACTATTTAACATGTCATGTACACATAAAATTCTAATTATATTTATTTTTTTCATTGTATGAGGATGTTCTTAAAAGTCAGATTCTTCCAATTCATTAACAAGATTGGCGGTATTTCTTATGGATATACATATGGACTTAACCTGTAATTTTAAATATTTAAATAATAAAACAATAAGCAAGATTAAATGTACTTCCCAGAAAAAGCTGGTCGCGAACCTGGGGAACCGGGTTCGATCCCGACCGACGCCAAATATTTCCAATTTTAAATGGCACAAAAGTGACCCCTGTGGTACACTCTCCACGCCAGCTATGAGTGCCCGTGAGGTGACGCCTGGTAAGCGCCCACACGGTAAAATATATCGTCATCATTACCAATGTCTACACAAGTGCAGATAATGGCATACCCAGAAATGGGTAATATGCCGTGATGATATATTTATTTATTGATTTATTTTAATAAAACTGTTTATTTTTGGCACTAACATTTATCTTTCATTTACAAACTATGTTACAAACATTTGAATTTATCAACAGGTTTCCTTGGTGCAATTTGGACAGAGCGATTTATTACATCCGATTATTCCATAAATTATAGTGTCTTTATCTCTAAATCTATAGAAGATATAATAAATTTTTTAAATGTATCAGACGTAGAATTTTATATTCTTCAAAATTTGTAATAACACAAATTTTCAAAAAATAATTTTTAGAAGATTTTTTTTTAAGAAACTAGTACTTCCGGTTGTCCAATTGTTTCAAAAACCTTTCCAGCTTTCCAATCTCAGTTTAAGGAATTCGTAGTTAAACTGGTTTTAAATGTTACAGTTTTTGAGGAATCGCCCTTCCAACACGTACACACACACAAACACACACACGCACACACACACACACACACACACACACACACACACATTCATACATCATCGTAAAACTAGTATTCTAAAACTTTCTTATTCATTATAAACTCATCACTGATTTTTTTGACCAAAGATAATATCTTCCTTATTTAAAGGTGACGGAAGGTAGAAACTTTTACTACCTGGGCATTTTATTTTTCCATTAGGTATTTCCTGTCTTCCTATCGCCTATTAAGTCATTCACCCATAGGTAAATGAGTTTAAAGACTCTTATCAACAACATAATAAACAAAACATAAACATAAACGCTACGACAAAGTAGGTTATCTTCGACGTCATAAACAAAACACTAGCTAACGTCCGTGTTGTTGGATGGTTTTCCAAGAAGCTGTTGTTTGGATAGCAATTTTGATTGCGCGTGTTTTCCAAGTAACCGGAAGTTGGCAAAACTGCAAAACAGGATGACTTTCATCTTAAAATAAATAACAAGGTTTAACATCACACTGACATAATGATCGACAAATCTAGTTACCAGATGATAGTCAATGTCAAAAGCAAAGCGTGGGGTCTTTATTTAGAACTGGAGTATTGTAAAAATAAAAATAGTTGTCATGATCAAGATTAACTGTTTTTTTTTTTTATTTCTCAGCACATGCTCAAGATAATGAAATAACAAAAAAATTAAATAGTTCAACTTATCATAGTATTTATGTTTATACCAGTGTAATCATAACCATATTTTATTGTTTTGTTTTACGGTCGCATAAATGAATACGTTGTTCGCAGACTGTTACCCATCCAACTGTGCTCACCGTTGCTTGACACTATATATCACATACAGGTCAAAAGTCAATATGAGGGTCACGTTGGAATTATTGAAAATAAGATAATCAGATCGGCCGTGGAAAACAAAATTTGTTCTATTTTTTTCTAACTGTTATTAATCTATCATTTGAAATTTAATTGAGAAAGTTAAGTTAGTTAATCAATTATTAAAGTACCGTTGGGACTGAAAAAATGGAATTAACCAGACAGTATTTTCGAATTGATTTATAATTTGAAGGGATTGACTTTTTCAATATTGAAATTAATTTAGTTTTAAATCCCCCAGTAATTAGACAGGTTAATTAAATTCAATTTTTGTTTTGAACCTTTTGAGATAATAAAATATTTTCATTTAAATACATTCCATGACAAAATATGGAAAATATACAACGTTGAAATTAGAATATTACTGCATTTTTCAAATTGAAAAATAATTGGTCGTAATCAAGGTCGTATCTAAGGGGGGGGGGGGGATTTGCTGGTTCAAACCCCCCCCCCCCCCCCCTGAAATGTAAAATAAAATACTAAAAAATTGAAAGAAATCTAACCAAGATGTTAGCGCTCGCTATTATAGCACGCGCCCCAAACTGTGAGTATAACATTCCAAATTGCTTTTTACAATTAAATAAAGATATACGTAAAGGCAAAATATTGTTTTATTTTAGGAAGTGTTTACTGTACTGTCCAGACAAAGCCGAAATAAAAATTTGTGATCTGTCGCACCTGAACGGAATCTAGCGGACAATTCTAGCGGCCACTTCTCGATTCTACCTAAAAACCACTACCAATTAAGAATTGTCAGTTAGGTATTGTTTTGGGTTTGGTTCACTATTTTTTTTTTTTTTTGCTGCTCTGTCTGGACAGTGCAGTAGGCACTCCCTTTATTTTATTATTTCCCCGAGAATTGTATATCGGGTGTTTTTTTAAAGGTGTACATAGAAGATTAAAATGGGAAATCAGTTTTTTTTTGCAAACTGTTGCGCCCCGTTTTGACTGACAACAGCAGTTGTGGTTTCAGTAGAAAGATAAAAATTGTATCAAATGACAACAAATAAATGTAAATTAAGTAATATTTTAGTCCCATAAATTAATTATTAAATTTGTCATTTGATGCAGAAATTTTTTATCTTCTTTTGATACCACAACCATGGTTATCAGTCAAAACAAGGATAACAGTCTGCAAGAAACTGCTCATGTTAATAATATAATTATATAACCAGAACCCCCTCCGAAATGAAATCCTGGATACGGGCCTGGTCGTATTTAAAATAACTTAAATTTACGATAGAATATAAAGATCATAAAAAATCTTTCACACTTTTAGGAGTTCGTACTATACACAAATCTCAATAATTAATATATAAAGGTGTATTTTTGCATTATATAGGTCTATCATATTTGGATATCAAATAAACTATTTGATAATTTTTAAGAGCAAACTTTAAAAAAGTTTCAATTCAAAACAATTTATTTTGATATGGGATCACAAAAGAGAACCCTGTGGTGCACTCTCCACGCCAGTAATGAGTACCCGTGAGGTGACGCCTGGTAAGCGCCCGCACGGTACAAATATGTGATCATTGCCGATATCTGCTATAAAGCAGATTGTGGCACACTCAGAAATGGGTAATATTGTAATATGTCGTGATGATATATTTATTTAATAATTTTGATATAATTTCTTTCTTTTTTTCATTACACTCTTTGTGAGCGGTATTACTTATATAATTTCGTGAACATACTGATAAGAAATGCAAATACGTAAAGATAATATATGGTGTATTCTGCGAATACAAAGGTCAACCATGGAAACATGCATGAATTAATTCAACGATCAGAAAGAAGATAATATTACAAGGATAGAATATCTGTTCTTATTTTGGCATCAAAACATTGTTTAGCCATAGAATGAAAGTCATTTTGTAACGTTTAACCTCATGCACCTATTATTAGAATGCTTTTACAAGGCTATGAAAAAATGTATATTCAGCATCAGTAGAAAAATATGACACAATAAATTATTTTATTGTTATCGTGGGTATTACTCACACAGGGTATCAAATAGTTTATTCATAATAAAATAGACATGCATATATGTATAAATATAATAATACAACTGAATCATTTAATTACGAACAATACATACATAATGTAGATAATAAATATTAATATATTTCAATAAATGTAAAGAAAATAATATAGTTAGATATTTAATTTTATTTGTAGATAAGGCTGTTTATACACATAGTAATGTACGAATAATTGAAGTATTTAAATGTAGGGAGATCTAAGTGTTAAAATATTTATTTACGTTATAAGTTCAAGTTCGGAAAATGTTCTGCTACAGGACGGGTAGGAAAATTCATGTACGAGCCCGCAGGCTAATTTATGTTACAACTAGGAATGACGAATTCCGATAATTTTGGTACCCGAGTACCCGAAACAACTACCCGGATAGTACCCTTTACCCGTTAATTACCCGCTACCCTTTAATTACTCGTTATCCTTTAAGTCCATATACATAATTCTTTAATTGTTAAATAAATAATAAATAAATAAATAATTTGTTAGTTACCAGTTACCCTTATATTAGCAGTTTACTTTTTAATAAAATTTATTATTATTGTTTACATATATTTATTAAATAAAAAGTAATACAAATAAATAATATACCTACTGTATCTCTATAAAAAACTTAACATAAGTTATATTAATTATGGTATGGTAATAAAAAACTTTTAGATACAATTTTTCCGGCAGGTAAAAACTGTTCGGGTAATTAAAGGGTAACGGGTAATTAACGTGCAGCGGGTATATTTCGGGTAATCGGGTAAGAAATTTTATACCCGGGTACATTATTATCGGGTAGGTTCCGAGTACCCGGGTACTCATCGTCATTCCTAGTTACAACGCCCAGATGTACAGGCCCGTGTAAGCGGTTATTTAGAGCGGTAACCCGTTCAGAGTTAGGGCGGGCTGATAAGGGATGATTTTATTTTTAATTGTGTTAAATGTTAGTTGAATTATAAACCCTCTCAAACTGTCGTGATTCAACAGACGTACGGTAATGTGGCGATTTTGATTTTTTTTTAAATTGGGAGGTTCTTGTTGTTAGCCTCATTTTCTAAGAGGGCGGGTGGCGGGAAATACTTGCCTCTCTGAAAGATCAGTACATATTATTGATATATTTACATATGTAAACAAACGAATATAAGTACATGGAAAAAAAATCAGAATTTAAGATTAGAAATCTAACTGACGGTTAACAGATGGTCAAAGTATTCGTTTATTCATACGAGGTTATTATTATTATTATTTATATATTAATTACCCATTATTAATTTCTTATTATAAATAAAATAGTAAATAAATATCGGTAAAAAAATTCACTACGCTTTCGTCTCATGCAGTCTATTTTGCTAGTCAGCTAATATTCGCCTTCGACAGTAACGAAACAGATCCACTAGGGTTAGTAATATTGGCGATTCAAATTAACTTTTCCCGCCATTTTATAACACTGTTGTGACATCACAACAAAGCTGTATGAGTTGTCAATCTGTCACAAATACTGAACACGTTTTTTGAAAAAAATTTAAAACATGAAACTCGTGTTGAAAGCTGTTTTAATATTTTAAATTATTTAAATAGCTTGTAATAGCTAGAAAATTTCTGTGAAGGAGAGGAAATAATATATTTTGGACATATTTTAGTACAAACTTTATCCACCAGATGGAGTTAGTTTAACTTAAATCGAGAATACTATTTCCAGTAACCGTTTGTATTAACTAAAAAATTAAATCATTAATTCATAAGTTCAAATAACAGTTCATTATTTCAAATGAAAATTTGCACCTGTTGAAAAAAACTTAAACTTTATAATACGTTTAAATAAGCATTGATATAAATATGTATAATTACAAATGAAAATAAATATGTAGGTACTCTTCGTGCCCATTTGTACGAGCAGTAATTGTTTTATTTGCTGAACCATAATAATTATAATTTAGCTTTTTATGTTCATATAACCTTCATTATTTTAATGAACTCGTAAATGTCTAGGTGAGTTCAAGGTGGTAAGGCCATCAAATGTATAAATTTAGCAAAAAAATAAATACACTTAATTTGTAACATCTGTAGGAAGGTTCCTATTTATACAATAATTTAAAGGCGAAAAAAGTCTTAAATGATCCACGTATGATACATTATTATTAGGGAAAAAAAAACAGTTTAATAGGATAAAAGTACAAAATATTTCTTACTTAACGGTGAATATTTAATAATACTGGTGAATTTTTTTTACAAAATCTTAAAATTGTATTAGACACAATGATCCGTATTTGCTACGTTGATAAAATTTTAAGATACAGCATTTCAAGAAACCTCCGAATCAATTCGGAGTTGGTGAAATACTGACCAGAAAAATAGGAAGCAAAACACAACCAACGAAGTCATACGTGTGGTAGTTATTGACTTTTTAGTTTGTCTATGAAGTTGTTTATATATTTTAAGCTATGTTTAAAGTCTGTTTGGAAACTGACACATTTGTTTTTTTTTCTTTAAAAAAAAAAACCTCTCAACAGGATTAAATCCCAATTACTGAGTAGGTTCACATACACAAACATCCATGCCTTAGTGGGATTCGAACCCAGAACCCCGAGCACATTTATGACTAAGAGGCGTTGCTCCAACCACTGAGCCACCGGATTTTGAAGTGTCTTTTTAGGTAAACGAGGATATTATTTGTTATTCATTTTATCAATAATTTTAATATCATGAAATTTAAATTTATGGTCAGTATTAACTGTGTGGTTAGCGAGAGCACTGTAATTTGGATCTAATAGGTTACTATGATATTTATGTTGATACATTCTTTTTTAAGGGTTGGGACGTTTCCCCTATGTATATTTGATTACATTTTCCGCATTCGACCTGGTAAATAACATCTGTGGAGTCACAAGGATTTATATTTTCTTTTAAATTGGAGAAAAGTTGACGTGTAGATTTTAGGTTAGAGTTAGCAATTTTAAGTAATTATTTCCTAAGAATTTTACAATGCCGTTTTTGATATTATAATAAGGTCATGCCAAAAAAAAAAAATGTTGCTAATATTTTTATAAAAATAGAATCTATGACACTTATTATCCATATTGCAACATAAAACATCCCAAAATATAATACTTTTCATTCATAATTTACTTAAAAGATATTCCCGCTACGATTTTCTGTGACGTCATGTATCGGCTATTTACACGACACTAGGCACACGTACATGAAGGATACAATGTCACAAACTTCAAATGCGAAGTTAAACGTCAGATCAGAGTAAACTAACCAAATATTTATAAAGCTGTCAGAGGAAAAGTGCACTCTATTCAATCTTTTCTGATTCATAAAGATTTAATTATTTCATTAGAGAAATATTATTTGTAATTGCAGGTTTGTGTGCTTGATATATAATTTAATATATAAAAGTGCAATAATTGTATATTTATATTCATATAAAACATGGTGAAGAATAACTGTGCAGTTCCAACTTGGGGAACAATTCATTAAAAAACCCAAAAAAAAACTATTTATAAACAATCATAATTTACATTTTGTCCGCCAGGGTGAACTGGAATTGTTTAGATACATGACGTATGCGCTCACGTGACCTCATTGAGATTTGAAATTGACCTCTATTTTAAAAAAAATATATCTACAAAACGATGCATACAAATGGCGTGAAAATATTATTTACAAATACTGTGAGCGGTAGACTTCCAGGAAAAAATAAAACAGAAAATGTGGCATGACCCCATTGTAAGGGATGGAACAATAAATGGGTTTCATATTACTATTATTAATTGGTTGCTGGTGACATATTGTAAATTTTGTATAATCCTTTATGAATATTTCTGTGAATAAAGTTGATTGGATATTAAAATCTGGTTTATGTATTTTAGGTTATGTTGGTGATATCGTGTGTTAGAAAGACGAATAGCTCAATCAACTAAAGCACTGATAACACTGATTTTATATTTAATATTTATATATATAGTTTTTATTCACCTTTAAAGTACTCAACGGTTGGTCCTTCCATCCATTAAACTATGTATACTATACCTATATTTATCTCACAATCTTAAATTTCATGCTTTATATCACGCCTACTTTGTTATTTATTTTAATCATTAATTAACATCCTCACTTCCTCATTACAAAAAGAAAAACAAGTGCTCAATTCCGCAAATGATCTCGCATTTTTATTTTACTTATATAACAACTGTTTCAACTCATACCTCTGCCAAGGCTGAAGCAATTAACTCTAAAAAAGTAAACAAAAAAATAACCGTGATGAAAAACCTTGGAGCGCAAAATTAGGACATTTTCTGATCGACTAACCAAACGTTCTACCTTTTATAGCTGAATAATTTTATTTTTAACCTTGAAAAGAAAAGGACAGTTTATTTTTTGACATTCGCGTGCTGCGAGATTTAAAATAAAGGCAGTAATAAATTTTAATTGTAATTAATGTGGGTTAAAATTTTTGAAATTTCTGGAATTCGAATAAATAGAATAGAAAAGGAAGCTCAAGAGAATTCGTTATTTAATCGTTACAATTCTTGTAATAGTCCAATAACAAATTGTCATTTTATGGACGACTTTTTATTAATACCGCAAGAAGAATTGTTTTCTTTTACTGAATTGTTCAATGTTTTTTTGAATTTAAAGTTGCCCTCATCTCTTTTTCAATAACAAAGGGAATTAGTAAGCTATTCTTTTCTCTTTGTGTAGCAAATACTGAATAATATTTTGGAAGGTAATTGGAAGATAATTTGGATATGACTTTTTATTTTAAAAGGTAAAAATATAAATGTTTGTTTCAAATTAAAAAAAGACCTAAAGGAATTTATGTTGTATTATAAACTACATATAATTTTATTTATTTTCTCATAAATTTAATACACACAAACATATTAAGCTAATTGCTTATTATTTTGTTTTGTTTTACAAAAGAATAATGTAAAAAATACATTTTATTTCATTGTACATTTTAATGCAATTTTATTCTTCTCTAGTCTATTCTCATATTTATTTCTTTACAAATCAAGTATGTACTTATTTAAATTTAAAATGTAAAAGTCATTTACATGCAATCTTTTTGATATACAGGTATTTATTTTCGTACACCGATAAATGAACAATAAAAATTCATAATTCTTTTATATGAATTAGTTTTCTAGATTACCAATCGTTTAATAATTATTTAAAAATGAAAATTTCAATCAAAATCAGTTTTTCGTCATTATCAAGTAGCCTTAAAACAAAATTACATCTAAGATATCCTCCCAAAGATACATCATATATGTCTCATTTAACCAAAGTCGTATGTCTTTCTGTTTTACATGTAAAGGTTCTAAACATAGTTGAAATGTAAAGTCGAAGATATTTTAAGAACAGAGAGTTGTTTTGGTGTTTTCGACTCGTATTTCGAAGGGTCGTACACTGGATTGCAAAAATATCGCGTATACCCTAAAAATCAAGTAGCAGAGTGTATAATTTTTTTAACTATGTAACAACTGACAATGGAGTTTAATTTATTACTAAATTTCAAATATATTCCAGAAAAATAAAGAACAACCAAGAATGTATGGACCTATTAAATTTTTATGACTCTGTGACGTCATTTTAGATGTGCCATCTAGCGATTTTTTTCTGAATCGCTAGGTAGGTGACACCATGTTGCCAAATAACGAAAGATAAATCAAATAAATTTATACTTATTAAAAATTATGAAGAAAATGACAAAAAATATATGTGTTACAAACAGAAATATATCTAATAAAAAAAATATACAGGGTGTTTCATAAAATATGCGCAGGACTTCAGGATGTGATAGCTCGTCCAAAAATATGAGAAAAGTACTCTTGGTCATAAGCTCTAAAGTTGACTGTTTTCGAGAAAAATCAACTTTCATGTTGAAAAAAATGGTCAATTTTTTGAAATATTTTTTTTTTTTACTAATTAAACAAAATTGATTCAAACGTTAGCATAAGGTAATGCATTTCGCACATTTCAGCGTTTGTGTAATTCATTTTTAATTTTGACAGGAGGTAGCTTTTGTTTTAAAATTTAAAGCCTACTGGATAAAAATATGACTAACGGCGGACCTTTCCAACAATTTATTTAACTGAGTATGATTTGTTATTGTTTTTTTATTATTTTGCAATTATGAAGTTAACGTTTGGTTTTGTTACTTGTTCTAACGTTTGAATAAATTTTGTTTAATTAGTAAAAAAAAAATTATTGTTGATTTTTCTCGAAAACGGTCAACTTTAGAGCTTAATGACCAAGAGTTCTTTTTTTCATATTTTTGGACGAGTTATCATATCCTGACGTCCTGCGCATATATTATGAAACACCCTGTATATGTTATGTAAAATGTATGTTTAACTAGAGATTATAATATCAGTTCTTTAAAAAAAAAATCATTTGACAACTATGCTATTTACTGTCACTTTTCGATTGTTCTGGTATACGGGACAAAACAATTTTTATCATAAAAAGCAAAGCATAATAAGTTCTCAAGTTTGAAGTACAGATATGCAGGAACATATAAGAACAAGAAAATAATTTCGTAAATATTGTACAGTATGTAATACATACATCATCACAATTGTTGGCGACCACATATTCCCTAAGGATCTGAATAAGACAAAGCATTGGGGTAACGAATTGAAAATTGATACAGAATTATTGAAAAAAACTATAAATATCTTATGTGGTTTTGCACATTTCTTTTGACTACGATAACAGTTGGCTTTAACGCACACAACTGTATCGCTTTCTTCTAATATTTTGATATCGTGTATATAACCTTCTTTAGCTTATATCTTCTTTTCTGATTTCCATTTGTTCTTCCTCTCTTTTTGAAGTATTCATCGCAAGTACTATACATAAACTGAGTCAGTTTTATTAAATTTATTGTACATGTATTTGCTGCCATTTTTTAAATTCAAATGTTTTACACTTTGTCACCCACCTGCGCTAAAATTCAACTGCGCACTATGCACATCTCACTTTTATTAATATCTCTCTCTTTTAATTTAATAGGTCCATTCTTGTTTTCTGTTAATTTTGGCATCTTAATTGACACTAGTGACATTGACAAGTTAAAAATCAAGACCAACTCAATACAACAAAAAATAGGTGTACGCGACTTTTTTTTGCAAGCCAGTTAAGGGTTTGGCATGTAATAATTAAATATTGGCTTAAATTGGACAAATTAATTAAGTCGCATTTGTGTCAAATGATCAGACATACGTTTCTGTCATAACCTACTCCGAATGAAGTTTTTTCTGAACACACTGTATTTTCTGCTATTGGAATTTATTTCTCGTGTTATTATCTAGAATTTATACTCCGAAGTCCGAAGCCTTGTACTGTTACACGAAACACCCTGTGTGATCAAAATGGATAAATTAATAAAAGAAAAAGTTGAAGTTACCTATTATTACTGTTTAGTGCATAACACTTTTTATTGAATATTTCTAAAACAAAACATGGATATAATGTCATATTTACATTTTTCTCAATTTATGACAATGCGGTCACGGGGCTGTTAACCCAGTGAGGTTACTCAATAAGTTTCATTTTACATTATTATAACTGTGAAGATGTCAACCTATCAACTTTTTTACTTTAGAAAGTCTCTCACCACATCCTTTTTTCTAATCACGCAAATATTTCTCTTAATTCGATTTCTTCTATCTTATTATCCACTTTCCCAGGTCATCGACCGGGTTAAAAAGGATTTCATAACGTCCTTGTAAGAATTCCTGTTGCCAAGAAAAGGAACTCGTTAAGATTATTTCATTTCCAACAAAGGGTCTGTTTATTTGAGTGATTTTATATGAGTTTCTTCATTTTTGTTATCGCAGTTAAAATAGAGTTTAATCGCGACCAGATGTCTAGAATAATATTTGGGGTATTTTTGGAATTTTGGATAGTTTTATTTTAAATGAATGATTAAGTATTTATGAACTATAAATACATAAGCACCAGTAAGTGCTTCCTCTTAGAAAAATAAATATACATAGAAATAGATTTAATTTGGTACATATTTCATTCAACACCGTAAGAACTTAATTTTGTTTATAATTAGTTCCTTTCCACTCAGGTGAAACTCGAGGTTCATTTAAATGAAATTTTTCTATATTTTATTTTTTAAAAAGATACGTGTTTAACGTTAATGAGACTCGTACCACACAAAATAATAAAAATAAGTATAAACGTACTACACTACCTTTCACCTTCCGTCACCTATAGATAAGGAAAGTATTGGCTTTGTTCAAAAAATTCGGTGGTGAGTTTTTAATGATTAAACACGTTTCAGGGTCCCTAGAATACGATTTTACTAGTTTTACGACAATGTCTATGTGTATGTATGTATGTATGTGTGTGTGTGTGTGTGTGTGTGTGTGTGTCAAAAATTTCTCCGACGATAACTCCAATACTACAATTCTAAAAATTATAATAATTTTGTCTTCCTCTTCTTTACATTTATAGAAAAAGCTGATTAGATTTTGGTTATAATTGGTCAACCGGAAATTCCCTTATCTGAAGTATGTACTTAACAGTTTTCTTTAAAAAAGCACAATTAAATATTATTTTTGACATTCTATGTGATTATCAATATGAAAGAAAATCTTATTGTCTATACGGTTTGATTATACAATTTCATTCATATTCAATAAATAAACAATTCAAGAATTATAAAGAGATTAACTTTCACAAATCAGCCAGCTTTGCTATAATCTTAAATAGAGCAGATATATTCAAATAATTCTAATTGACAGACGTCAATATCAACTGCAATTTACATTGTGTATGTTCGTGTTATAATTTTATTGGATTTCGGTATGGAATTTGTAGAAATTATTATATGTTTGTATTACAATTTTACTGGATAGGTATATAGAATTTTTTCCAAGGGACTTTCGGTATGGGATTTATACAAAATACATAGATTAAACGGAGGGTAATGTGCTGGCCACATCACATTTTTTCTTATTAAAACTTCTAAATTGATCGTAGAAACATCTTCTAAGTTGTATGTCATACTACATATACGTAACAAAGGATCGCCAACTGCCTAATAAGCAATTTAATAAAATAATTAATAATAAAAAAAAAAAACTCCGTACATATATCACGCACGTGATTTCTATTTAGCATGACATCATAAATCAATTCTTATTTGGTTTACTTTCGTTATTTTCTGCCTTCATTTACATGAAAATGGATTCCGGATTTCAAAAAGGCGGTAACAATAGGCTTGTAAATAATAACAATATGGAATAGAGTATATGTGTGACGAGTATGTTAAATATCAGGTGTGTAGCCGTACATCATAATTTAATTTATGTACACCATATTGTACTTCGTTCATTTAACTTTTAATGACACAATTATTGGATATATTATTATTTATTACCAATTTCAAGTATGTTACAATAACAATATGTGAAATTCATTATTATTTATTGCTGTTAATATAATGAGAATATTGGATTACATTCACGTCGACGTGAATTTTCACACACCAAATTCCAAATAATAATTACTATCAAAATTACCATATTTATTGCTTGCATTACATGTTAAATTATCATTATTACTTGAAATATATTCACGCAACATTTTCGCAATGATAATTTACATAACCTAACTTTCCACATAATAAACAATTAAAAAAAATATTTCAAGAAAATCTTACCTGCATTAAGTACATATCGACGGATATAATCACTTTGACGTAGAAATAATTCTTGGAACCACTCTTGCGGAAAACGCTGGTTAATAGTTCATTGGATGTTTTCTCTTCGCACACGCGCGAATTTCCGCCATATTAGAAGATAGTTAACGTCTAATTGTATTTTAATTAGCTGATTCTAATCAGGGCACTGAAAGAGCAAAAACTGGTCTTAATAAAACGACAATTTGAAGGAAATTGAAGGCATTTTTGGTTTGGAGTCTTGTTTGAGAAGGTTTCTGAATAATGTGAAATTTTTGGGCGTGTAATATTAACATAAAATGAATTACTCAAGATGAAAATATTTTGTTGTTCATGACGTATAATAATTGTTGTGTCAAACAATATATACCTATTGTTGGATTGTTTAAAGTGTTATAATAGAAATGTTATTTTATTATTTTATTTATTTGCATTAATTTGTATATTCAAATTTTGCGTACACTTCAAATAACGGTTTATTAATTATTTCTGTTTCTATTCAAAGATATATCTGCATCGTCGTTTACCGCAGAAGTCACCTCGTCTCTGGTCAAAAATTCGGTGGTGAGTTTTTAATGAATAAGCACATTTTAGAGTCTAATACTACAATTGTAAAAATTATGATTCTTTCGTATTCCTCTTCTTTACATTCATATGAAGAGCTGATTAGATTTTGGTTTTAAGGGGACAACCGGAAGTTCCCTTATTTGAAATTCTTAACAGTTTTTTTTAGAAAAAACCCTGTTAAATATCAATTTTGACATTTACGTGATTATCAATATGAAAGAATATCTTATTCTCTCTGCGGTTTGATTATACATTTTTCTTCATATTCAATAGATTAAAGAGTTAAAGAATTATAAAGGAATTAAGTTTCAAAAAATAGTCAGCTTTGATGTAATCATGGAAACAGCTGATATATTCAAAAAATTCTAACTGACATATCAGTGTCAAGTGCAATTTACATAATGTATGTTCGTGTTATAATTTTATTGGATTTATAGAATCTTTTTCAAAGAAATGTTGGTATGGGATTTGTACAAAATATATCAAATTGACGGAAGGTCTTGTGCTAGCTACAACGTATTTTTTATTATCAATTTTACCTTTTTCTTTGACTTATACAAAAAACATTAACGAAGTAAACAATTTTCTACGAAATTAACTCCATTGTTTAACGTTTAATTTGCAAATATTGATTCAAATTTTAGAAGGTCGTAAAGTTTACAAAGTTTTACATTGTACAGTATAAATTTAAAGAAGATAATTCGTTATTTAGTAGCATTTAAGCTCTATCAGCAGTAATGAAAAGTTACAAAAAGAAAAAGATTATCTTCGGGAGTATACAGGTTTTCAGCTGTCTCTATTAAAGTAAACTCAAAATTCAACTTGAATTATATAATCGAACTATAGTACAGCGTCGCGATCGCGAATACTAGCCGTAATATTTGCACTGATTTTGAATTATTAATATGTAATATGATAAATATGATTTATATTTAATTATTATAAATATGTAGTTACGATATAAACAGGGCAGACTGGAACACCCGTGATATATATTTTTATACCACATAAACTTATTAAATATACTTTTATTTCATAATTTGTTGCATTCATTTCGGCTGCAATATGGCGGATAAGTCAGCTAGGTACTATCTAATAGCTGCTTAATTTTAATGTATACAAAACAGAAGTAAACTTATTATAGAGTAATATTATACTGTAATTTTGTAAGGATGTTACTGAGACGCTCTTACAAAATCTATATCTACCTATTGATTTCCTTTCTTTATATCCCTTTCCAAGCTTCTGTATGAATCATCCAACTTTCTTCATCGATCACAACTCGATCACGAGTTGATCCCGCCTATAAACCGGCATTTCTCCTGTCTATCAAACCTTACGTACACACAAACACACTCACACACACGCACACGTTCAAGACCAAATCCGATATATGTATCTCGGGGGTCGCGTGTGGAAAGTGTTTCATTGACGGAAGACTGGAAAGTATACGTATAGAAACGATTTGAGCCTCAAGTCGGAAGAGACTTCCATGATATCGGATATTGGTAAACATAAGTATCATGAAGGTTTTATAGGTTAAACGTTAGTGGAACAGTTTTCATTGATAAATTAACTTCTATTTTTGAAAGGTTATTCACAATTTCCTATTCTACTATTTCCTAAAAATAAAATAAATGTATCATCACGGCATATTTCCCAATTCTGGGTGTGCCAATCTGCTTTATCATAGATATCGGTAATGATGATGACATATTTGTACCATGCGGAAGTCACCTCACGGGCAATTATTGCTGGCGTGGAGAGTGCACCTCAGGGGTTACTTTTGCGCCATTTACCACCAAATTCACCAACCGTTAATCAAGTCTTGATTCTCGGATCAACACTGATCTGTATATCAAGTTCTGGTTTACCTTGGAGTTCAACAGTTTTAACTAAGCAACAGTGTCAAATTTTGTTGATCGGAGAATTAAATTTGATTCAGGGATGGTGAATTCGGTTGTTAGAAATATTTGGCGTCGGTCGGGATCGAACCCGGTTCTTCAAGTTCGCACCAGCATATACATATTATATTTTCATACTACCGACCTACCCTGGAATACTGAATTTGCATGGGAGCAATTGGAATTTATCGACAAAATTTATCCCCAGAATCCTTTTTAGTCCAGTCAATCTAGATCAAAAAAGACCTTTGTCTTACAAAATGTGGGGTATGTTCTTATAAATAACAAAACCTATTAGACTAAATACTTAATACTCTTTATACTTTGAGTGATATAATTTCCTTTCATAAATTGTTATTCTGGTTAATTATTTTTGAACATAACTCTTTGAGAGTTCATAGAAGGTAAAAATGCAAGAACTCTTTTTGTACAAAAAATTACGGGCTTTAATTTTGCATTCTTGTAAAATTTTGATACGCAGTCTTCGAGAAAATAGCCAAAAACTCATTTTTTGCATTTTTGATCCAATATGAAGGCTGACGCCGAGTCTCCCCAACGTAAAAACTTGCTACCCATATTTTTTCTTTTGACAAAATTTTTATTAATTAGTCAGAAAAAATAATGAAATTTGATTATTTGAATTCCCGCCATGTATGACGTAGAATTACGCCGCACCAATGAATAGTCGTAAAGTCACAGCGTGGTGCCGTCCTATAGTTAAGGTATGTTTGTGCGGGTAATGTAGATCACCTGTTTGACGTTTCAATAATAGTTTGGAGGTTAGTATTTTAGTTTATCTTTTTGGTATCGATATTTTAAATTACAAGTAACTACCTATGTGTTTATTTATTAAGTAATTAATGTATTTGAGAGACCAGAGAGAGAGAAAAATGAAATAATGTCAAATTCAAATTAAAACTTTCTCGTACGCCATGCCATCTATTGATAACATTCTTAAACATGCTTCCCCTCCCCCAGTTCAATATAAAGACGTCACAGAAAATTTTCTTTCTTAATTTAGTAAAAAATAAATAATTATTTTAAAATAAAATTTATATTTTTATATATGTTTTCAATATAACATTACGTATATAGTGACAGAAATCGGATTTTCAGTACCACGCAAGTAGCCCATTCTTCATCCCCGTCTCGACCCAAACAACATTATGTTAAATCGTTTCTATCTCTTATTTTGTAGGATAAAAACCACTATTGACTGGACTATTTTTAAAAACCGTAGATGACCTGAAAATACCTCTTATCTGCCATGCCTGAAAATAAGTTATTAGTAGATTTGAATTTTGAGTCGATTTCTATGTTGCAATTTAAAAGTATTCTGTACTATACACCCTTTCTTCCATTTTTAGCGAAAACGGGTTATTTGTTTATTTAGATTAGCACTTAGCCTTCGTTATTTTAGATGTCCGTTGCATTAAACACAATGGCCTTTTTTCCTAGAACAATATATTAGCGAATAGACTTATGAAACAAAAAAAAAAAAAAAAAAAACTTAAAGGATGATGAAAATGTATGTGCTTTAAGTATGAATAATGCAATTTTTAATGATTTAACCTTCTTATTATATTGCTGAAAGTCTCTTGCATTGAATTCTGTTTAATAACAATCAATTTTCATTCCCTAGTGTCTTAATAACCTCATCATTACGTGTACTTAATTATGTATCCGGAATCTAATGTTCTACTTTATCAAGATAAATGTATATTGTAAGAATATTCTTAAACCCCAACATTAATTATCAATTAGCTCACAACAGAATTTATACAATAGGAGATGAAATTAATGTAAAAAAAAACTCATAGAGTCATGTGTAAAGTGCAACATTTTCTGTCTTGTATGTATTTCGTTTACCGATTATTGTTCATTACTACATGGCCATTTCTTCATATATGACATATTATATTATACATATTTAAATATTCAATAAATGACCATTTTATGACTGTTGTTAAAAACCTCGGCTATAGCGAACTATAGTTTAATGACAGGTAGTAGTCCATTATAAGCGGACACTACAGTATTTCCATTTATCATATTTCGCGAGCTGTCCTTGAGCAATTTTGCTATTCTACAATATGTAGTCTACCTATCTTGAATTGTAGATTAGGTATTAGTAGTCTGAGCACGCGGGGTTCTCATTTCGCGAGGTAGCATTCTGCAAGGAGACGAGACTGTGTCAAGGAGGAACATTACAGAATTCATCGGATTGCAAGGAGAGTGTGACAAATACGAGTAGCAGGTTGTTTTATCAGTAGACACAAGAAAGGAAGAGTTTATGTTTTGTGGATAAGATACATCAGAGGCGATTTAGCAGTTGGCACGTACTTTAAAATAAACTAAATGAAATGATTACGTTTTTACGCTTTACTTGAATAAAAAACAATTCTATTTTTTAATTATAATATGATGACTTAATAGCTAGGTTATATGTAATCAGATTTGGACTAGATGGCTGGTATTCTGAGCTCACGACTAAACCTCACTAAGCACGCGACTAGTTAGTCACCTGACAAAAGTATATTTGTAACATTAGGATAGTCGGGCGACTAGCTAAACTCGTGCTTAGTCGGGTGCTGAGAATACCAGCCAATGTTTCTTAAGGTTTCTCGTTAAATCTCAAGTAGGTTTTTTGTAAATTTGGACCTATTTTATTCAAGCTCCGTTTCACATCAGTACATACATACATACATAAAATCACGCGTATCCCACTTAGTGGGTTAGCAAAAACCCGAAAACAATATTAACAATAGGAAAAGGGATAAGAGTAAGAGCTCAGCTGACTCACTTCACTCTTAAACAACATTCTTCTTTCGCCTTATCCACAATCATCATAGCATTCCTACATAAGAACATATTAAAGTGACCGATTTTCGGTAGCGAATAACCGCATCCGGACCACAATAATAGTTACACAAATCATTCTTCGCCACACATTCCTATCCATGCACACTTCTTTCACCTCAGACACATTCACAAACGTATTCATACATAAGAGCAGAGAAACATATTAAAATGACCGATTTTCGGTAGCGAATAACCGCATCCGGACACAAAAAATCATCTTTCGCCAAACATTCCTGTACAAACATACTTCGTTCACAACGTCCACATAAAACTTCAACTGTCTCTCCATTCTCAAAAAACTTTCTTACTAACCATACATCTTCACACCGCAATATTTACAAAACAATCATCCTTCGCCACACATTCCTTTCCAGGAACACTTCTTTTGCCTCAGCCACATTCATAATCGTATTCATGCATGCTCTTTTTCTCTTTCCACTCGGAAACTTACGCTCCTTCAAAACACTACCAATCACATCCATCCATTTACACCCTGGACGGCCACGCAATCGAACACCCTCAACTGACTCACTCCAACTCTCTTAACAACATTCTTCCTAACCATACATTCTTCACACACCAAATTGGCTCACTTGTTAAAAATTCATATAATTTTAGAAGTATAAATATAATATAATTTAGCAGACGAAAAAGATTGGAATAAAATGTTTATATTTTTATAAAAATTAAAAAAAAAATGATGTGGCTAGCAGAATACCTCTCGCCATTTCCGTTTTGTTACATAAATATCGAATTGAACATTTCTTGTACACACAAATAATTATAATTATATCTATTCATTCATTCTACAAGGAATCTTATCCTACTCTTCTAAAATGTTCAAGATGTTTCCAATTCATTGATATAATTGGCGGTATTTCTATTAATACAGACCTATAATTTTAAATACTTATTTAATTAATTATTCAATAAGAAATATTAAATGTACTTCCTACAAAAGCTTTCAATAATGTTAGTAAAACTGTTGATTTTTGACACTGACATTTATCTGTCAATTACAAACATTTGATATTTTTAATTGAATTAGATGGAGAATTTTATGTTCTTCGATATTTTGTAAAAAAAAAATTCTAAAAATTATATTTAGACGATTTTTAAAAACCAACTACTTATTGCGTATGTCCAATTGTTATCAAAACCTTTTCAGGTCTTCCCGTTAATGTCAGATTGAGGAGTACGTAGTTAAACAGGTCTTAAATATTATAGTTTTTGAGGAGTCCTTCCAACATCCAGACACACATCCCCCCCCCCACACACACGGACATCATCAAAAAATTGTTAAAATCGGATTCTAGTAACCTTAAAACGTGGTTATTCTTTAAAATCTAGATATGCGATTATTAGCATGAATCCATTACTTCTTTTTGCGAGATGTAAAAAAGCATTAATTTAATCTAGTCTATATGTCGAATTAGCCTTAATTTACAAACCACATCAATATCAACTCCACCTCAAAAAAACCATTTTCATTGATCTCCGTAAAAAGCTGTTCTCCAATGCTAGCGAGAGTGTTCGTAAGGAGGTTAGTGATACTCGCTGACTGGGCGGGTAATTTCACCGCCCGAGGCCGTGGTCACTGGCTAAAGTCTTGGTCGTGCTCCAGACACCTGTCTGCACCAGGTGACCAAACCACTTGCGTCAGGTGTACCACAGGGAGAACAAGTAAACCGAGAAGCGTGGAAATGTGAAATAGTGGTTTGTGGTTGTAGGAAATTAATGAGGGCAAGGGAAAAATTGCTAATTGAAGGTTGGGAATTCAGAACATACTGTGGAAGTTTATATGTATAGCATGGGTTAAAAGTTTTTGTCCAACTGTATTTTCGTATTTATATTTTTCTGTTTAATCATGAAAACGATTCTTCATTTGTAAATTTGGGATTGTCTTCATCAATAATATCAGACTTTAGTGATTTAATTGTCTAGATGCAGGTGCACAAATATTTTGAGAATAAAAAAAATCTGTTGTGGTCAGCACAAGACCTCTCGCCATTTCCATATTAGGCTATATAAGTATTGTATTGCACTTTGCTTTCGAACCGTCGTTTTATAACAAAATATTATAGAACATTACCCAAATATTGTTTTTTATTATATTTAACATGTCTTCTGCACACATATAATTCTAATTATATCTGTTTTCATTGTATGAGGAAGTTTCTAAATGTCAGAGATTGTTCCAATTCATTAACCAGATTGGTGGTATTTCTGATGGATATATGCATTTTACCACAATTTTACCTATAATTTCAAATATTTAATTAATAAAACAATAAGAAAAATTAAATATACTTCCCAGTAAAAGCTATCAGAATGTCACTAAAACTGTTGATTTCTGACACTGACATGTGTCATTTACAAATTTTGTTATAAACATTGGAATTTATCAAGTGTATTAGATGGAGAATTTTATGTTCTGCAATATTTAATAAAAACAAACCTACCAAAAAATTATATTTAGAAGAATTTTTCTAAGAAACTACTACTTCCGGTTCAATTGTTACCAAAATCTTTTCAGCTCTTCCCAGGAATGTCAAATTGAGGAAACTGCAGTTAAATATTTTTTAAATCTTATAGTTTTTGAGGAATCGTGTGTACAACATCCAGACATACACACACATACACACACACACACACACACAGACATCATTTTAAAAATGTTATAATCGGATTCTAGGGACCTTAAATCGTGCTTATTCAATAAAATCTGGATATGCGAATTTTAGCATAAATCCAATACCTCTCTTAGCGAGAGGTAAAAATAAGGGGAAGATTTTTCAAGTGTGCGGTAAAGTAGTAGTAAAATAAAAATAATGTATGCTGTGTCCGATGTTGCTATTTTATCACCCTAATATCTAAATCCCTATTTTGTAACTCAATCGGTAACTTTTATACATTTGTTTCTATTTGTCAAAAAATATTATCGATCGATAATTATTATCGATTGAATTACAGAATAGAGGCGAATGTCATTATTTAAGGTTTTAGGAATTAGATTTTAGGGTTTTGTAGGAGCACACTAAGCCTTAAGCGTACTCATTAAACAAATCATGTTCGTTGCTATAATTTGTTAAAAACGTCAAACTTACTATCAAAGAATAGATTCTTACCTTCTATTTTATGAAAGATAATATTAATATTTAATCTGAAGCACCAAATTAAATCGAATGGGGTATTCCACCATAACAAAAAAAATTAAGAAAATTTCAATTTAACAAAAAGTATGGCTCAATAAATAATAGTTAAAACAATGAAAACATTTTTTAAATAATTACTTTACGAGATATTTCACATTTGCTGAAGGGAAAATTGACGTCACACAATTGTTATCTTTCTATCGCAGCGTACTCAGAGCAGGGTGTGTGAGAAAGACAAGTATAGAGGAAATGTGACGTTACACTGATTTCTCGAAAATAAAATACTCTTAAACTATGAACAATTAAGATTTTTTAATACTATGAATGGCTTCAAAACTGAATGAAGTTTTATTTAAAATAATAAAAAAAATTGAGTAGAATACCCCATTGTAGGTATAATTCGTTTTTGTTAGTCAAAAGTGTTGCCATCCCAACCAACGGAAGTCATTAATATGCCATTCGGAGTTGTATTTATATGAATAAGACTAAAATTTTAAAAACTAAATGTCAAAATGCGACATCCGTCACAGCCATAATATTTTTTAACATTAATTCTTTCTCATTAAGTATTAAAAGAGCTAAAAATCGGACAAAAAAGAGAACTATATCCAGAAAATACAATGTACGTTTGTACTTCTCCTTGTACTGAATCCTTCTCTTTGTAACTATAATCTGAATTAGAATCTCCATCCTGTTGAATGATAATTATTGCATATCGCTGTTAAATATAATCGTACGTGACAATAAAGCATGGATTAATTATTTTATTCACCATCTATTATGTGGAATAATGCCTTCTACTTTGACTAGTTCAGTTCAGTCTTTCTCAGCAAAACAATTTGAAAACCATTACAAAATCAATTTTTTGCCATACGTACACTAGCATAATGTAAAATGAATTATTATTATTATTATTATTATTATTATTATTATGATTAAATTTGTAAATTATTACATTGTTTTTTACCATATTCAAGTTTTTTTTAAACATTTTTATACATCAAAATTATTAAAAATAGTTTATATAAACATACACGTGTCCGTATTAAACGTTTAAAACTTTTGTTTTTCAATGTTCAATAATAACCGGGTTATTAAATTGTAATAGATAAATTACATAATTGTTTTTGTTTGTACTTTCAGACATTTAATTTTATTCTTTTGTATTTCCTGACGAAGACATTTGTAAATAATATTGAAACATACATATAACAGAAACAGAAAAGAATCTAAATTAATCAACTGTGCTTTAGCGAATTATGGTTTGCTGTCACGTATATGCATGCCCTCCCTCGTGCCATTTCCTCCTAATGAATTCTGTTAAATATTTCTGCGAAAAATTTCAGTAATTAAGTGGTCATCTACTGTATTATTTTAATAATAATTAGTACAACGTGTAATTTGATCTGATAAATCGATAGGGAACCAAATTATAGTCGTATTTAACCTACTTTTAAACTATGACATGCGTACTATAGGATACGGAATATGTATGATGCTAGAACTCAAACATCTAACAGCAAGCCAATTTATTTATTTACGCACGGACATATCATAATTTGACAATTATACAAGAATTTCTTTGACATAAACGTCATTTTATAGCCCGCGGGCCCTATTATAGCCTGCCGGGCTATAATGAAACGTCAAACCAAATTATAACCTACAATATAAACAATTTAAACAGGCAACATGAAAAGTTTTTATTACAAATCGAAAATTTTTATATTCTTTAATGAAAAATGAAAATTAATTTTGTGATATTTATATGGAAAGCACGGAGATACACAAAATAAAACTCAAATGACATAACTAATAACACTAGATACTGGATGTACGAGGACAAATTCTTTTCGATACAATTTTTCTAACACTCATAATTTGAAAATTTTCGTCCGTGCATAAAATTTTGTATGTACCACGAGCATAACTTGCTTTTATGGCCTTTGACGTGTTTTTATCCCTCGGCATACGCCTCGGGCTCAAAATCCCGCCTCAGGCCATAAAAGCCTCCTTACGCTCTTAATACATAAATAACTATTATTTTTTGATATTGTAGAACAATCCTTAAATCTATCTATTGACAACCTGTAAATTTTATTCAATATATATTACGCAGGATCTAGACTGATAGATTTTAATAAATTATGAAAGTGAAATTTTCATCCATCTATTAAACTATAATATTCTCATGACGCAATTAAAAACTACTTAGGGAATAAGAGAACAACGATCCTTTTACGAAGTGTAAAGAATCGATTTAATTCTCGTAATTGTTTCCATAAAGCATTTCGCAATTTAAATGTCAGGATGGTATTTCAACAGAGGAAGAACTAAATTTGTATCTTCTTCACTCGACAAATGTCAGGAATTAAAATAATATCTCAACAATCACAACAATATTTCCTTATTTTATAAATCATTTTATGCTAATCAACTCGTATTTCGCAATAGAATTCATAACAGGGCAATAATGTTTTGTTTTCCCATGCACTTGTGACTCTCTTGGTACAATAAATAATGTATTTAACTTTATTGATCATTCAATAAGGTCAAACAGCGTAATTCTAGTTATTGAAGCTAATGATAGAAGCTAATGGAACGGTATGGAAATGCACAAGCTTTTCTCAATTTTCTTCAATAATAAACAGTTATTTAAGGTAATTAATACACAATTCATCAAACGATCAAATGTCTCCGAGAAATTTCCGTCAAATGTAAATCCTGATACGCACAATTTATTTTTGAGAAGCTACATAATCAATATTATTTAAAATATAAAATATACTATTTCATTAATTAATTAATATTGTGTTAACAATTAGTAGAACCACTGATCTCTATACATATCTGAATAGCGGACGTAATGTTAAACCTTTGTGACTAATTGGAGGATTTTGGCACAATTTTAGCTGGAGATTGAAACCTTCCTAGGTACTTTAAAGTTACGTTATCTTATAGAAAATTTTCCGACAAATTTGATGGTATTATTCGCAATGTTCTATCTCATTGCGAACATTTGAAAATTCACATTTCTCGAACAAATCATCTCAATTAAATGTCTTTACAATTCTTAACGTTAACTGCTCATATCTTTGCAGTTATTGAAGATATTGTTCTGATTTTTCCAGATTATTATTTATTATTTTTGTATAGAGATCAGTGAGTAGAACTCTCGGTTTTCAAGTTCGTGTGCCGGTCAGTTTTCAATATGCCCGGTTTTTCAATTTCTATTTCTAAAAGAGGAATTTTAATTTTTAATATTAATTAATATGGTACCGCACGCGAGCAGCGCTAAAATTACATATTGTGAAGTAGAGATGCACTCGATTTCGAGCTTTGGCCCGGCCCGAAGCCCGTCTCGATTTCGAGTCGATCATCGAGCCGGGTCGAAGATATTTTTTATCGGGCCGAATTGGGTTAATCATTTTCAAAAATCGAGGCGAGTCGGACTTTTTATTTTGGATGAAGTTAAAAAGGAACAAAATGATTTAATAACAACACACTTCACATATTAATAAATAAAAATGTATTATTATACTTCAAGAATTCAAGGTTATTCATTAAAGCATAATAATTATATTGTGATGTTGCTATTATTATTGTTATTACTCGTATACTTAAATAAAAGTGATTTTTGTTTCTACCATAATGATTTCTTGTCCTATTTTTGAGCAGAAACAAAGGTAGATAAAAAATCCTTATGTAGATTATATTTTTTTATATAAGATTTGTGAAAAAGTTGTTTATATTCTTTGGTTAACAAAGTGTTAAATACTCGTAGGTCTGCAATTTTTATAACAAACTTACACAAGAAGGGTCTCTTTTTTTAACTACTTATGTTAACTAATGTTGAAAGTTATAAGAATGTAAAGGTTTTTTGTAAGTTTGACACGAAAAAAGTTAAACATTTCGGCATAACATAAAAATCAACATTAGGAATGCCGGGTGGATCCAATTTCGAGCTTTGGCCCGGCCCGGCTTGAAGCCCGGCCCGATTTCGAGTCAATTTTCGAGCCGGGCTAGCTAATTTTTTTGTCGAGTCGATCTTCGAGTCGGGCCGGTAATTTTTATTTTCGGGCCGAGTCGATCCATACCTCAAAACTATTGTGAAGTTTGTATGCCTTACATTTGGAAGTAAATTCCGCAGATGTTGAAGAACAGTCATGGATATTCAGTGAAGTACACTGGACTAAAATAAAAAACCCTGATGTGGCCAGTACATTACCTTCCGTCAATTCTATGTATTTTGTACAAATCTCTTAACGAAAGTTCCTTGGAAAAAATTCTATATTTCCAGTAAAATTGTAAGATGAACATAACTATTCTCTACAAATTCGATACCGAAATATCATTGGAATTGATTCTATATATCCAATAAAATTATAACAAGAACATATACTATGTATGCAACACGGTGACATTTTTGGAAGACAGAAATTGACGTACGACTGTTGCTTTGTAGGCAGCTGCGTTGTTGTGCGTGCGTACAACTTTCTTTTTCTTTTAAAACTTCGACGATGATCAATGAAGGTGTTCTTTGTCGATGCTCAATTGCTTTGCAACCATCTGAATCGAAATACATCTATCGAAAGCCAACAGTTTTCGAACTGTTTCGAGTTTTCGACATTTCTGCTTGGTTTGGGAGGTCACTCCTTCGGTGATTTTTATTTTCATTCCCTCATCGCAAATCGCTCTTGCCAATCAAAAACGTTGAAACGAGTCAATAAAACCTCCCCAAATGATTTTTGGACTACAACAAACGATTGTGTTGGTTTTTTGCACAAACGGATACAAAATTTAGATACATATGCATCCATGACGAGATATATGCTTTTTATAAAAATTGAAATATTATCTGAGCTAGTAGATAAATTTCAAAATAATTACTCAAAGTTCGTACTGAATGTTAAAATAAAACATGTTTCACATATTAATGCAATTCCATTCTGTTTAGAATTACAATTTACAAAACAATGAAATACCTCTTCAGTACTCTGAACATAAAATATCTTTGTATTGATAACATATCTAATAAAAAATTTCAAACAATCCTTTATCTTAGTGAGTGAATCACACATCATGTAAACATATGTAAGTCACGTCACATATAAATACTCCACTAAGTTACATTATCACCTTTACGACTGTTGTAATATGTTTTAATTGCACTAGAAACTCTTAATCAAGTCTGAATCAACACTAGATAACATAATTATTAAATAGTGAAACTACATGTGATAAACTAAGTGTATAAACAATAATTATTTTTTTGTTTACCAAGCTTTTCTTGGGAAAATACCCACAAGGTAAAAAGCGAATTCGACAAAAAAGCAATTACATTGAGGTCAGACAAGAAATAATTGTAAAAAAGAAAAGAGTAAATCTATCATTTCCAATAATTTAAAAATTATATCCAATTACAATGGAACTGTATTTTTATTATTTTTAGATTTGGGAAAAACATGAGATAGGGTTCTGACAATTTTATAATTTTATTCTGAGTAGGTACCTTCGTTTTAAAATTACTGTAAATTGGTTTAGTTTTTTACAAGAAGAAGATAATGAATTTTTAATTAACTAACACAAACTGAACTAAATCGTCTCTGATTTTAACTATACTTGCCATCAAATAAATATGAACTACACTGTTGCCAATTCCGTTTGTCATATTGGAAATGCTAAATTATGAAGAAGAACACCGCAAGGCAAGGGACAGGGTGGGAAGAAAAAAATATTGAGCAGCAGTCCATATATAAAGTATATAACGTCAAACTCTACTTCGGACAAATTTATTTTAAATAATACAATTTGAAACTTATGAACGATTAATACGATACCATTATAATTTTCACCAATTATTTTAAAAGTTCACATGCCCCATTGGTAGTTACTGTGGTGATATAATTATTTTCGTAACAAGTTATGAAAAACACCAAATATCATGCGAGTGTAAATTGATGCACGACACGTAGCGGAGTGCAAGTCAATATACACGAGCTAAGATATTTGTATCATAGAAGTTATGAACATTATTTTTTAGACGAGCTTCAATAAATTTTACTTTTTTTACAAAACTGAAATTTAGGTTCAAACGTACGGACAGCTGACAAATGAATAATGTATACATATAGCCAGAAAATAATGACAAAGTAACCTAGAAACCGTGTCAACTATTACGATATGAAATATATCGTAACACTAATGTCATAAGTTTAACTTTCAGTGTTAGAATACTACGTTGATATGTCATACTTATCACAATGGTCGTCTAAAAAAAACTTATCGATGTACAAGTAAAAAATGGTAGACTTTTCGACAATCGCAAAATAACTCATATTCTTTTTGGACAACTTGGGAGGGGCATCGTAACCTCGGCACATGTTGAAGAAATTTCACTCGATAAATCACAAATATCACCAAAATAATACGCAGCTGTCATTTTTGACAATCAAGACAAACAATAGAAATAAAATAAATACACACAAATGTCACAAAATCGAAGATGATGTGACCAACGTTAAATAGACATGTTTTGAATTAATACCGTGAGTATTTTATAACGTTTAACATTGGGTCTGTCATATCTATGGTTACGACTTGATATTTGATTGACAGCAATGTATTTGCCCGTTTCATTTAAAATGAAACATAGGGAACGAATCTGACAGAAGTATTATATTTAAATATTGCAAGAAATTTAGCGGAATCAGAAAACCACTCGAGAGCACTAAACATATTTCGGGCACAAGGTGCACACAGTATTTTTTCTACATCAAAATTTAATTTTTAGAAAACAGGTATAATTATATAAACAAAATTAACCTCTAATGACATCTTGTCAATATGACAGATAACCGTTGAATTTTACTATAAGTTATGATTTGACATTTGATTGACAGCAATGTATTTGTCTGTCTCGTCTCATTTAAAATGACACATGGGAAATGAACTTGACAGAAGTATTATATTTAAATATTGTCAGAAAACCACTATATTTTTTCTACAACTAATTTTAATTTAGAAAACAAGTATAATTATTTAAACAAAATTAACCTCTATTGACGTATTATCAAATGTCAAATTCGTTCACAATATTTAAATATAATACTTCTGTCAGATTCGTTCCCTATGTTTCATTTTAAATGGAACGGGCAAATACATTGCTGTTAATCAAATGTCAAGTCATAACCATGGGTGCAACAAACTCAATGTTTCACGTTAAAAAATACTCAAGGTATAAATTTTTAAAACACGTAGTCAGTATGAAATAAAATGTTGTACGTCATAGGGCAGTGAAGTGGTATTACGGTACTCATTTCAAAATTCGATGCCTCTTCTGTAAACTTCTCATTCGAACCGTAATAACTCACTTCCCAGCCTTATAACGTAAAAACTATTTTTACAATTTATACTTGTATTACTTAGATATTACTTGATGATACTTCAAGTATTCCTTTGCTATATTTTTCTAAATAAGTAATATATGAATTTCTACTCTAAAGTAATATCTAGAAATCTTAGGTAATGTTATAAACCATTTAATTCATTTTTAACAGTAATTTCATTATAAAAGTTAACATTGCATTCGTGCACATCATATTTCAAAGCAGTTTCAAAGAAATTTATCTGTGATTTTAATTAAAGCTCAGATATCCCGTCTCACTGTAACTTCAAGCTTTTAATGCTGAAAATAAAACCTAAAAGGAAAACTGTAATAAAAATTTAAAGTTTAAAACTTCTTCCAATGTCAATTTAAATTTCGTCGAGGAAATGATCTAATTTGTTTGAAATATATTAATGGCTTCTGTGAATGCAGCCTATAAATACACAACCATAAAAATAAACAGGAGTAAAAACATGTTTTTGAAAGATGAATCAAATGCATGGGCTTGAAATAAATACTAAGTTTGTTGACTTTACAATAAAATAAAAGGTTTTGTATTATCTACAAACATAGTATACATAATATATTGGTTTTGTTATTGACACAAAAATCAATCAAATAACGTTTTGAAAGAGGATGCTTCGAGCAGTAGAATTCGATGTAATTTCAGCATTTTTATTTTGCAAGATACTAAAAATCATTTGTATGAGAGGGTAATTAGAAAGTTAAATAGTAACTTGCAATATATCACTAATGTTGCAACATTTTATTTCTATCAGAAAAAAATGATCTGGTTTCAGAAAAGTATTATTTGCAGAAGAGTTTCTTAATTTAATTGGAGGACATAATATGTGGTTTATGTCAAGACCTATGTCAAAATTTATGAATTTTAGAAATGAGTGATAAAAACGAAGATAAAAATGACGAAGAAATATTCAGAGTGACAGTAATTCTGTGTTTAAACCGTCTAAGGCCTGTTTCACAAAAAGTCGTTTATTGGTGTCAGATGTCGTACGCGTGCGCACTAAGGCCAGTTCTACAATAAGTCGTTAGTCGGTGTCGGATGTCGCAGTCGGAACGCAAGTTGGTCATTTCCCATCTTTCCCTACAACGACATTGAAAATGAATGATATGACGTTGGATGTAATAATAATATATTATGTACAAGACAACAGTAGTCTGTATGGCAAAGTAAATTAATTATACAACGATTTAAAAAGAGAAAAAGATATTTGGGGACAAATAATAATCATAATTTGTTTAAAATTAACTACCTAACCTTAACAGCAAGTTATCAGTTGATGAAGGTTTTCTGTAATCCTGGTTTCAGAATATCATGCAACTGATCAAATTGTTGTACCAAAATTTTGCGTAACATCAATTGTAATAAGAGGTTTTACCCACCATCATCTCGTATTTTTTTTTTCTTCTCTTTTACATCGGCCGTCGTAGTTTTATTATTTGAAGCTATATTACAATTAAATTAAAATAAATTGGAAGAGATATAGTATCCATAACCTCACTTAAAGGTGACAGTTCGCTACGACAGCGTCAAGCGACTTACGACAAGCGACAAACGACTCAGTTGTAGAACAGGCCTAAGCTGAAATTTGCGATAGGAATTATCGTATGTCGGTGACGGATCGCATGTTGCTCATTTTCCATCTTTCTACGACAACGACACTGAACGACATAACGACAGTAACATAAATATGAACGAAATAACATTAGCCGAAATAATTACACATTATGTACAACAAAATAGTAGTTTATATGATGAAGAAACAAAATATACAAAGATACTACAATAAAAAAGATGTTTGGCACAACATCAACGGTATGCGGTTCTACCACCATAGTCTTGTACGTTTTGTTTTCTCTTTTGCATCAGCCGTCGTAGTTCTACAATTGGGAAAGATATAAAATCCATAACCTCACTTAAAAATGACATTTCGCTACGACACCTTACAACTCTTGCGACTATTGTAGGAAGCTATGTCGGGTGCTGCTAACATCAAACGACTTACGACAAGCGACAACCGACAAGCGACTCAATTGTAGAACAGGCCTGAGCATTGAAGCCCTTGAAGATTTTACTGACATGACTTTATTATTGTAATAAGTATTTCTTTCGTTGTATGACATAATATTGTTTCAATGGATGCCGATTACCACATACGAGTAAGTTCATTTACAGTTAAACTTTGGTTGTTCTTGTATAAAAATTATAGCGTTTTCATTTTAGCTGATTATACAATCAATCTTGTTTTACTAAAAAAATGACAATAGTTGATCTTTCATTAAGCCAAAAAATAACAATTCTATGAATCTTAGTATTTAGTAGTAGATGTTACTACAGAAATATTATTTGAAAGAGCAAATACATATTCCAAAGAAAGTAAAGGAAGAAGAGCACAAAAAATCTAAAACAACAGAAAATTGTATTTGTCGTTTGTCGATCTCATTGGATTGCACAGTCATTATAAAATTTCACCGATTATTATTATAAATTACATTTTTGTAGATAGTAATTTACAATGTTTTATCTTATTTCCGGTATTAGAAAAAATTAGGAAATAATTATGTTTGTAGTACAATTTTATATGCAATTTAGAAAAACCTAATGTCACTTCCTATGAAGAAGTCGGATTTTCCATATAATTATCATTATGTTATTATTTATTGTATAGCAATTTTTTCGCATTACAATCGCAACTTAATCAAATGTTAGGTATGAACAAGTAGCATATATTTAAATATATTTATTTCCACCCTAAATTTTGCAATAATTTGAAATTAGTTGCATCTTCAATAAGCTACTGAACTCGTTTATATTATCGTTTTGTTAAAAGAAATGTATTACTTCGTAATGTAATAGCGCGCTTTTATTTACTGCTTTTATTATGAAAGAATGATTAGTATACCAGCAATTTTTTGACAACAAATTCATGTTTCCATTAATACTGTTTTTAACCTTTAACTAATTATTAATTTGCATTGTCACCGATGCATTTAAACAGTGCCTTAAAATTTGAAATATGTAAATTTATATTAATCCTTTTTTAAATTAAGAGGAATAAAATTAAATTTTCCCTAGAAGGATCTATGCTTCTGATTGATAAATATTATTAATTTTGATCAGTTTTTTTTAAACTAACACATTATTCATGAGACAGAACGTTCAATACTTTCCAAAGATTTATGAGAAAATTTCATGGTCTTTACTGCGACTTGAACCTAAGACCCTTCAATGTCTACAACTGAGCTACGAAGTCTCCTTAAGTTGGTAGAGCATTCCATTAGATGTAGGGGAATCCCGGGTTCAAATCATAATGAGGTCTATGAATTTATCATAAACAATCTTTCTTCGGTATTTATAACTGAATCGACCAAGATTCTGAATGTTATAAAAATAAAAGTGTAAAAACGGTTTGTTCAAGTGGTTCAATATTTCTATGTAAATATTTTTCTTTTCTGCTCTAAATACGCCTTTGGACTTATTATTTTCATTTTCAAATAGTAAAAGTGATCCCAATGGTGTTTTCTCCGCAACAGTATAGATATACTGTCATTACAAAAATCTACGAATACATTCAGAAAAGCCCATAATCCCAAATTATTTATAATCAATACCCAAAAAATCTAAAGTCTGGTACCCTAATTATCAATTTCAGTACCATATATTTAATATTGCTATCAAAAATATTATTTAAGACCTAACATTTAACATTTGAGCAATAAAATATACGAATAACTACTGATAGACCAAAGATCCGGTTTTAGTACTGAATCCGGCCATAAAACAGGAATTTTGGTACCGAACGAATATCCTGACAAAATCTGCAGGATCATTAAAATGTTAATCCGTCAATTAAGTTACTCTTTTATCCATTTCAATCCTTGATTAACTTTGTAGGATTCCAGAAGAGCAAGGGAACTAGCTAATGTTTCTTCATGTTTGTTAAAAAATGAAATCATACTTTGTTATATTTCGCACTTACTCATTCTTTAAACTATTTTCAATTGACCTATGCAACATGTAACTTGCAAGAGCAAAATGTAGATAAACGGCCGGAAATTAACAAAAATAATTCAGGTTTTTCGAAACATAATAATGCTCATTTATTATTTTTGCTTCTAAAAAAATCTGTTGTGGCCAGCACAAGACCTGTCGTTATTTCCATATTAGGCTATATAAGTATTGTATTGCACTTTCCTTTCGAACCGTCGTTTTATAACAAAATATCACAGAACTTTACCCAAATATTGTTTTGGATTATATTTAACATGTCTTCTGCACACATATATAATTCTAATTATATCTATTTTTCATTGAATGAGGAAATTCCTAAATTTCAGAGATTCTTCCAATTCATTAATCAGATTGGCGATATTTCTGATGGATATATGCATTTTACCTATAATTCAAATATTTAATTATTAAAACAATAAGGAAGATTAAATATACTTCCCAGAAAAAACTATCAGAATGTCACTAAAACTGTTGATTTTTGGCACTGACATGTCATTTACAAACTACGTTATAAACATTTGAATTTGTCAAGTGGTTTCCTTAGTGCGTTAGCCTCTGCGATTAGAATATTATATATATTATAATGTGTTTATCTCTAAATCTATACAAGATATAATAAAAATTTTAAGTGTATTAGATGGAGAATTTTGTCATAACAAAATTTTCCAAAAAAAATATATTTAGGAGAATTTTTCTAAGAAACTACTACTTCCGGTTATTCAATTGTTACCAAAACCTTTTCAGCTCTTCCCAGGAATGTCAGATTGAGGAATCGTCCCTCCAACATCCAGACAAACATTCACACATCCATACACACATGCACACATTCACACACACAGACACACACACACACACACACACATCCACACACACACACACACACACACACACACACACACATCATTTTAAAAATGTTATAATCGGGGTTCTAGGAACCTTAAATCGTGCTTATTCAATAAAATCTGGATATGCGAATTTTAACATGAATCCAATACCTCGAGGTAAAAATATTTAGATAACCAATGCCTACTTAAAAATATTAGAGTTTAATAACGCCGGTTAATAATAAAATCAAAATAGATCCATATTTAAATATGGCGTCTTTCTCTATCCCAAAAGTGCCTCCATAATTCCCGCCATTATTTAACCTCAAAAACAATCCTCCAAACCAACCAATACCATCTTACAAACTTACAATAAACAACTAGTTGTACCCTATCCCATTGTTCCATAGTAATACCCTCACTGTCAACAACCAATCACTTTTCACTTCACATAACCTCAACTGAAACTGTCAAACGGCCCGTCCTGTATCAACATTCGCTTTAGACCTCACTGAAACAACTGAACTGCAGGTGTAGCTATGGCAGGCAAGTGTGTTGATCGTATGCGTGTCACTAGGCGACTGACTGGTGACTGTGGAGTCACGTTCCTTGCTAGCTGATGGAGTGTGTAATGTAGCGATAGTGTTGTGTTTGTTTGGAGGCACTACATTATTGTGAATGTTGTGTAGATATGTGCGTATGTGTGTTTGTGGAGGAATGAGGATAATTGGAAGGGTTGGAAATGTTAGGGTAGGGAATTACTTGTTGGAAAATTGTAGGTTAGGTTACGGCGAGGGAATAACTCGGTGTGTATTTGCGAGTAAAATTAACTTGCGTCCATCTTATGGCAGTAAGTCGAACTGTTATATTTCGTACTGTGTTGGAGAGCGTCGTATGTGATAGTTCGGTAATATTATTGTTTATTTGGTTTGCCATATTTATCCTTTTATATTGATAAAAATCAGTCATCTTTAAGACTCCGTTTTTTTTGTATATAATCTTCGTTTCAGTCATTTTTAGCTCTCGCTAAGAGAGGTATTAGAATCATGCTAAAATTCGCATATCCAGATTTTAGTTGATAAGCACGTTATAGGATTCCTATAATCCGATTATACCATTTTTACGATGATGTCCGTATGTGTGTTCTTGTGTGTGTGGATGTTGGAGCCACGGTTTCTCAAATAGTATAAGACTTAAAAAATATTTAACTGCAGTTTCCTCAATCTGACATTCCTGAAAAGAGCTGATTAGGATTAACTTTTTTGAAATTTTTGTTATTACAAATATTGAACAATATAAAATTCTCCATCTAATATACTTAAATTTTTTTATTGTATCTTGTATAGATTTAGAGGTAAAGACACTATAATATATAGAATAATCTAATCGCAGAAGCTAAGGCACTAAGGAAACCAGTTGACAAATTCAAATGTTTATAATATAGTTTGTAAATGACATATCAGTGTCAAAAATCAACAGTTTTAGTGATATTTTGACATTCTTATTGTTTTATTAATTAAATATTTAAAATTGTAGGTAAAATGCATATATCCATCAGAAATACCGCCAATCTTGTTAAGGAATTGGAAGAATCTTTGACATTTAGGAATTTCCTCATACAATGAAAAATAGATATAATTAGAATTGTGTGTGTACAGAGGACATGTTAAATACAATAAAAAAACAATATTTGAATAAAGTTCTGTATTTTTTTTTTTGTATAAAACGACAGTTCGATAGCGAAGTGCAATACAATACTTATATAACATAAAATGGAAATGACGAGAGGTATTGTGCTGCCCACAACAGATTTTTCTTTTCGAAAATGAATCCTAGTACTTTAAAAGTTAATAACATAAACTGTTGTGTGTGCGGTTGTCATTCTAAGAGTTTGTAAACTTTGTAAAATTAAGAAAAAGCCTTAAGAATCTTTACGTAGCATTCCTCTTCTTAGGGATTTTCTTAATTATACCTACTGCCATTAGTACGACCTACTATTTTATAAGTTGGATTTTTAATATCATACGTATTAGTATGTAACTGATGATGACTACCTCATAGTCGAAATGTGTATCTTAGAAAAAAGAATTTAGTATAGTTCCGAAAGTTTATTTATTCTTATACTTATATTATTGTCATTGATTTTAAACATACTTACTTGTAGGTTAATAATAATAACAGACGTAGCACAAAAATTAAATGTTTGAGTGTAGCACGTATAGGACTTCTGATCTTGAAATTGGCATGTGTTAGGTATTAAATAAAGGTCAGTTATGATTTTACTTTGAATCATCGTATGAAACTAGAAGACTCTTTATACAAAAAAAATGAGTCCCAATTGACAACATTTTATTAAAATAGTTTATTTATATTATTTAGTTTAGTGACAAGGTTCCGTATTTTAATAATCAATATTTGCTTTGGCATTGAATATCTGCGTTGAATATGGTGAAAATAACTGGAGCGGCAAATTTTAATTATGAAAGTAATTCGACACCTACATTCATTATTTTAAATTAATTATTTATTTTTCAAATGATATTCAATATTAAATTAGAGAAGCGATTATTAATATCTAATTTCGATAGATTTAGGTAGACGTCGGTAATGATGCCGATATATTTTACCGTGTGGGCGCTTACCAGGCGTCACAATTTAGTAAAAGTTAAATAATTATGATGCATGTAAGCGCAGTTAGGGAACAATTATTGGCAATATATTTTTACCGCTCGCTAAGAAGGGTATTGGAATCATGCTAAAAATCACATATCCAGATTTTAATGAATAAGCACGTTTCAAGGTCACTAGAATCCGATTTTAACATTTTTACAATGTCTGTGTGTGTGTATGGATGTGTGTATGTGTGTGTATATGGATGGATGTTGGAGGGACGATTCCTCAAAAACTATAAGACATAAGACCTGTTTAACTATGAATTCCTCAATCTGACATTCCTGGGAAGAGCTGAAAAGGTTTTGGTAACAATTGAACAACCGGAAGTAGTAGTTTTCTAAATATTATTTCTTGAAAATTTTTGATATTACTAATTTTGAAGAACAAAATTCTACATCTGATATATTTACTTTTTTATATCTTCTATAAATTTAGAGATAAAGAGGCTATAATATATAGAATATTGGGATATAATAAGTCGAGTAGGCGAAACTACACTAAGGAAACCACTTGACAAATTCAAATGTTCTTAACATAGTTTGTAAATGACACATGTTAGTGTCAACAATCAACAGTTTTAGTGACATTCTGATAGCATTTCCTTTGAAGTACATTTAATCTTTCTTATTGTTTTATTAATTAAATATTTGAAATGATAGGTAAAATGCATATATCCATCAGAAATATCGCCAATCTGGTTAATAAATTGGAAGAATCTCTGACATTAGGAACTTCCTCATACAATGAAAAATAGATGTAATTAGAATTATATGTGCGCAGAAGACATGTTAAATACAATAAAAAACAATATTTGGGTAAAATTCTATAATTTTTTGTTATAAAACGACGGTTCGATAGGAAAGTGCAATACAACACTTATAATAGCCTAATATGGAAATGGCGAGAGGTCTTGTGCTGGCCACAACAGAATTTTTTTTATTTAGCTGGCGTCGGCTTCAGATGTGGGAACCGGTGCCATCAGCCATTACACTGCCTAAATTTAAACGATATCTGACAGAAATTTGTACTGCGGTTAATATCAATAATAGTAATTTCTTTTAACTTCCTTAAATTTATATTTCGCAAAGGATGCTAATTTGTATTTATCAGGTTTTTAAAATTATATAGCCACCAGCAATTGAGAATAGCAGAAGTATTTTAAATTTTTATGATATAAACTTTCCATTTTACATACTTCCCTTTATCATTACCAAATAAAACTTTAGCCACATCAGTTGGTAACAACAGTAATTTTCACAACAGCCATTATTTTTATCGAATAAAAAATAGCATTGCATGTAATTTTCCTATTAAATTTTATTACTTAAACTTTGCCTGAGGAATATACATACAATGTTGTACGATTAGAAGCATTGTTGTATCATATCATTTTCTACATGGATCTAATTGAGAACAATCTGCATGATTCGAGGCATTACGAAAATAAATGAAATAAATTGAAAGCAGTTGAAACTGTAGTTGTCTAGTTGCCTATTCTATGAGCAAATAATATATTCGTGTCACAGAATCACACACAGCCTGAATAATTTAAAAAGGGAGAGAAGATTTACGCCTTTATTTTCTCAACCAAAATTCGACATATCATGACACTTAAAGTATGAAATTAAATATGTTATATTTGTGTATTCATTCAGAGAAATCACAGATTGAAACATAATTTGAAAATATTTTTGTACGTGTATTTCCCTTGTATTAAAAGTATTATTTATTTATTTATTACTTTCTTATTTTCAAACTCGTATTTCATATTTTCTTGTAGGCCAGAAACCCGGCTCGATTTCGAGTCAATCATCGAGCCGGGCCGATGATATTTTTTTAACTGCCCGAATCGGGCTAATCATTTGCAAAAGTTGATGCGAGTCGGACTTTTGATTTTGGTCCGACCCCAAAATTCGAACTTTTCGGGCCGGCCAGAAAAATCTTATAGTTCATTAATACTTTAATGAAAATGGATGGAGTTAAAAAGGATCAAAATGATTTAATAACAACATACTTCACATCTTAATAAATAAAAATGTTATTTTACTTCAAGAATTCAAGGTTATTCATTAAAGCATAATAATGTTATTGTGGTGTTATTATTTCTATTGTTACTACTCGTATACTTAAATAAAAGTGATTTTTGTTCGTATCATAATGATTTCTTGTCTTATTTTTGACCAAAAACATAGTTAGATAAAAAATCCTTATGTAAATGATATTTTTTTGTAAAAGATTTGTGAAAAACTTGTTTAAATTTCCAAACGCCTTTGGTAAAAAAAAGTGTTAAATACTCGCAGGTCTGTAATTTTTATAACAAACTTAGAAGAGTCTCTTTTTTTAACAACTTATGTTAACTAATGTTGAACGTTATAAGGATGTAGTTTTTTTTAGTCAAACTCGAAAAAAGTTTAACACTCGCATAAAAATCAAAATTAGGAATGCCGGATGCACTCAGTTTCGAACTTTGGCCCGGTCCTATACGAAGCCCGGCCCGAATGCATCCCTAATCATATTCATTAAAATAAGATTTTGTTTGGAATTCCTTGATGTTAAATCACTTAAAAAGCTGATTTGTTCAGATCGTAAAGAAAGTATGATGAATAATGAATTCCTTCAAAGGGTATCTACTTGCTAAAAAAAAAAAAAAAAATACAACTTATACATTTATAGGAAATCTGAAGTTTATACTCATACTATTATTGATTTCACCATACCAGGTGTAACATGAAAACCGGGCCATAGGTATTAAACATGGGAAAACAGTTTTTCCTTGCGCAAAAGTAGCCTATTAATTTTGGATAATAATGCTTTAAATAAAAGTTGTACAGAATTAAATTCTGAATCCCAATAAATAATTACATTTTCATTTGCACATTTCATAACCACTGAAATATATACTAACTGAACTGGAATGCGCGTACGAACCGTGACTGTGAAGCATATTGAAAGCCTGCTGCTGGAGTAGTCGGCAAACATCGAGACAGTTCGTGAGTAGACGTAAATTATTTCGTGTGGCGCATGTTTTAATAAATGAAGCATAATATGAAAACAAAGCGATCAGCTATGATACGAGTTATTCGGCTAGGTTCGGTTCGGCACGAACGTGCGCGAACAGGGCCAGCCATTATTGTTCAATGAGGCTTCACTGCAGCATACGCTGATAGGTAGAGTATGCGAGTTCCAGTTAGTATATATTTCAGTGTTCATAACTGAGAAAATTGAGTTTAAAATTATAAAATTTTAAAGTCACTTCTTCAACTCTCTGAGTTGTCTTGACCTGCGGTATGCTTGACTTGTTGAGTAATTTTGGCTACTCTGTTTAACTTTCCTTGTTGTACTACTGATGAGAACTTAGTTCTCGAAATACTTATTTAGTTTTATTCAAATTAAATTTTAAGGTTAAGGGGTAATTTTATTAGAGTTATTTATAATTTAACCTTAGACTCCTTTTAATATTATCATAACAGATTTATTATGAATTGCAATTAATGGGTAACATTTCATTTACATAATTGTCCTCTTTTTGAAATATCGCTCTCGATGATTATTTTAATGACTTGCACGTCGGCTTAGACCTTCTTTTATCTTTTATCCATACAAAGGAAAATAAGAAAAAAGTGTCTTTATTTTGGACTCGTGCATGTCTTACTTTCATTTCCGAGAAAGTAATTACTCTTGACTTATATTAAATACAGTACTTGACATAAGCAGAAAATTTCAGCGATTCTGTTTAATAATTAAAGTTATCTTCAAATCTAGCTTCCTAGAGATTTGGTACAGATATTTTGGGAACATTTTCATTGTTTCGTTGCAATAGTGCTGGAATCTAGATAGAGTATTTATAGAAATGCAATGTTTAATGAATTAAAACATGTTTAAGTAAGTAGTAACAATCTAAATAATAAATCTGACAATACACATAATCTAATGCGAAGAGTTATTCAACAAGTGAACATTAATAAAAAATCATATATGTAAATGAGATATTTTTACGAATTAACTGTAAATTTGTAGTTTCAAATAAAAAAAATAATTACCTAAAATCCATCATGTTTCCACGAATAAATAGGGCTGTTGCAAGAATTTTTTTATGACTTCTAAGTATTAAATTTGAAAAGATATTGTTCTTTAAAGAGCCTCAAATTTGAAAATATCACGAAATATCCTTTAGATATTTTACAATTAATTTTTGAACTTTGGATAAAATTTTGAATAAGTCACGTGATCAGAAACAGAATGTGACGTCAGAGTACATACATCTTCACCGTTTCTAAGGTGTCAAGTGTATTGTCAAAGTTGTCAAACAAGTGTCAAATAAGAATCACGACCAGAACTTTAAAGTCAAATATATTATCAATTTATATAATAAATTCAGTTTTTATATTTTATTTTACCTCAAATCTTTAACACCTTTTATTTCGGTAGCAGTAAAACAATCGTTCTGATATAATTTCAGCCATAATCCAGCTATCGACCTTCGGTTAATTGTCCGATTTAGCTTGAGTATAATTTGAATTAGCCATTATTACTTTATTATTCATTTACAATGAGCAATGTCAGCGTCAAATGTCAAATTAAAAGATTTTGTATTAACATGTGACAAACTTTAGCCTACGTTTATTTATATAAATAATATGAAAACGTAGGTGATGGAAAAACTATTTTCCTATTGGCTATTAATGATGTAATGTATGTGCTTCTACGTCACAAGAGTGGGGTGTAGTTTTTCAGGACGCCAATCTTTTTATTTAATTATTTCCACAAATAACAACAAATCATTCCAAAAACTTTCATTTAAAATAGTTTTTGAAAAATGTGAAACAGGCTTATTATTGTAGTTTTTTCCACGGCACTCTGATGATTGCTTAAATCGTGTATTTTCTTTTGCTTCAAATACATACATTAAAACAAATGAACAACAAACTTGGTACTCCATGTAGTTTTTCATTCTGAACATTTTTCTTCATTACCTACACTTTTGTTCTAAAATTAATAGGTAAAGAGATATTGCCAAATAAAAATTTTAACATTGAATTTCCGGTATACCTACTTCTTACTATGGTTATTTGAAATAGCTAATGTACAAAATTACTAAAGAATAATTAAGAAGTGACGAAAGAATTATTACTGAGTTTTGCGTTTTTTTAAAGCAATTTATATTTATAAGTAGAACCATGTTACATGTTCCTAATTGATTAGTTTAATATCATAATAATCATCTGTCACTACATTTGTAATTATTTATATTGTTAAACCTACATTTCTAATTGTATTTACGACACGCATTTAATTTTACGACTGTTTATACATCAATTTCTATTTTCTCTTCTTGTTTTATATTTACACTAAACTAAGATAGAAACTATAGAAAAGAAAAACTCCAATCCTTGGAAAAATATATTTATTATTCTAAATGCATACTAATATTAAAGATCACTAGATTTTTCTTTCTAACTCTGCATATTAATACGGTCTAGTAGAGAAATATTTTCAATCACGTGAATTACATATTAATTGCCATAGATATGAACACGTTTATATTGAATAAATTAGCATAATATAAACATAATGACAAATATATACGGCTAGATATAGAATAAGAATGAGGTAAAATCCAATCGGAAAACAAGTATTGGTCATTTTCATATTCATAATGAAATATTAATATAGTGACTGGTTAGATTGCAATAAAAAATGTTACGCTATTATTTTGTTTTTATGTTATTGAAAGGAGAGTTAATAACAATGTTATTCATGGTATTATTATTGAAGAATGTATTCAATGAATAGATAGTGTTGTATTGTAATATTTGTGATAAGTAAATTTGTATTGACGGTGACAGCTTTATATAATGTAACGGAGAAAAATATTAAAGGTTTTTATTAAACTTCCGTTTGAAGTTTGTGGAGCGACAAGCGACGTTCCGACGTTGAATTTAATATAGAAGATTAATTTTTATAATTTCATTTCTAGTTTCCTTCAAGTTTACAATTTTTCAAATTCTACTTCAAATATGAATCCAGTTTTAATTTCATTAAACACGGTTAAAATTTTATTAACAAATTTGTAACAAATTTCATTATAAATCAATTACAATACATCTGTTTGACATGATCACAAATAAATTGACTTTGTCAAATGGGCTTTACACGAATTTTGTAACAATCAATATTCATAAAATTGTCACGAAGGATTCCTGTCCTGAGCGATTATTTTGCAACTAGAAAGCGATAGCGAATATTAATTCGGATGGAATACGAACTCCCCAACATTGTAAAGGCAGCTATTACCATTTTGAAGTTTTGGGAATAAAAAATGGCCGTTTGCACTCATGTAATCTAAGTTCTCCTTTGCTAACTTTTGCTTAAAGTTACGGTTCACCTTAAATTTTATTCTGTTACACATGCAAATTTTAAGTTCCACGTAACTAAGAATAGGATTTGGTTAAAAAAGTCAACGTTTTTGATGTAGGTATTACAGGAAGGCAGTTAGTTTGACATTTCATTGGAATTTTTTTAACAGTTTAGTATTTAAAACTTGCAAAGTTTATTATTATTAATATTAATGCTTGTTTTATTAATGAATAATTTATATAGGAATAAAAATTACAAATAAATGTGAGCAGGCGGTGCGGTTATATATTGTAATTATGGCGCCACCATATGCATGGGGATGCACTTTCTAGAACTATGTAATAAAATTTGTGCATTTTGGTAGGTGTACACTAGCGCAAAGTACTCATAATGGGGTATTCCGACATTTTTAAAAAATATTTTTTACATTAATATAGACCAGTAGGAATCTGAATATCTAACTTTGAGTAAGAAAATGTATGCATCACATGAGATATGAATTTAAAAAAAAATTCATCGCAATTCAAATTTTCTTATCATGGCGCGCTTATGACGTCAATTCGATGGTGACATCTGCAACGAACTTCAGCGCCTAAATCCATATGTTCATGATAGCTATTTGCTTGTTTACATATGATTTTAGTAGCAACGTGTATTTCGATGTTTGTCCTGTGTTTGTTTATGGTAAAAATAGGAGTTATAATTATAAAGTAGACGAAATGTCAAACAAGAAATATACCCGCGCGTGTTAACTACTGGCACCATCTGTGTTTTTAAACGAAAATATTTACTTTGATATGAGCAACAGATTATCAACTTGACGTCACAAATTTCAAGGACGTTTCTAGAGCTGTAAAAATTCCAATTTTGTAAAATTAAATTATGAATTAAAACTTTTTATTAAACATGTTTTATTATATTTTTCTACTATATGAAGATGGAAACTATAGAAAAAAGTTATTATTTTGCATTAATTCCATATCACCGGAATACCCCATTAGAGAATTTGGTATTAAAAGTGACATGTCGTTTAATATACGGATTCTCCTTTAAAGAAATTATACTGATCTTGCTTACGATAAATTGGAGTTAGTAAGACTTCAATTAAAATTAAAATTCATCATCATAGAAATCAATCACATCCATTGTTAAAGTTGATCTTAAAGGTTAAGTGCACCTTGAGTATAATACCAAACGGTGCAATACATTTTTAAAATTTAAGTTCTACTTAATGTTAAGTTATACTTAAGTAGATGCGGTGCAAATGGCCATAGTGACTTAAAATCAACAAGAAACTTTTTGTTATAATAGTATCTTTTTGTGATACTGTACATTATTGTCACTAATTTTGTGCTTCAATCTACCTTTAGCACTAGAGCCCTTCTAGGATATTGATATGGCTACATTGGTTATTATTACAGTAAGTATTTTTTTTTCTTTTTGTTTTATGACTTTGGTTTAATACAGTATATCTAATTCGAAGTAGGCTATGACATAGAAAACGTATGTCTAATAATTATTCAATTTAAAAGTCAAGTTGACAAAATTGATCGTGAAATGTAATTATAACGAGAAAAGATAATAAAGAAGAATACAAAATGTTGCTATTCACTGTTTTCTAATTTATTTCCATTTCTACAACAAGGATTCAAAAAGAAAAGCTTTGATTTTTACCTCCCGCTACCCTTGGTAAGGGAGGTATAGGGATCGTGCTAAAAATCTCATATCGAGATTTTAGTAAATGACCACGTTTTAAGTTCCCTAGAATCCATTTTTAACATTTTCACGATGATGTCTGTATGTGTGTATGTGTGTATGTGTATGTGTGTATGTGTGTGTGTGTATGTGTGTGTGTATGTGTAGGGATTTTGTCTTCACTCTAACTCAAATACTATCATTCTGAAAATTCTGAAACCTTGTATTTCCATCCCATTCTAATATGAAAAGAAGCCATTAGATTTTGGTGTAAATCGGATAACCGGAATTGGCACTTTACCTGAAGCTCATAATGGTTTTTCTTCAAAAAATACCATTAAATGCCATTTTTTCGCATTTTATGTCTTATGAAAATTAAAGATTATTGAATTTTCTATTGGAATACATTAATACTTTTTCTATATATTTTACACATAAATTTAAAAATAATTTTTTTTATTAGTCGCGAAGCCTAAGACAAACACAATAATTCGTTTGTTACACAGTTCATATTTCAAATGAATGTAACTGACAGTTAATGTCACTGTCAAAAAACTAATCTCTTGAAATTAATAATAGTGACATTTTAAAAAGAAAATAGTAAATAAAGCAATAGTTTTCTGCAATGGAACAGTTTGCAGCGTTAGTAAATACGTAAGTATGTATTTAAATTAATAAAAATTCAATAGCGGGAGGTTTTGTGTTGGCCACATCAGATTTTTTACCTTCCGTTAAAAGGAAGGTATTGTTTTTGGTCAAAAAATTCGGTGGTGAGTTTTTAATGAATAAGTACGTTTTAGGGTCCCTACATTACGAATGTACTATTTTTAAGATGATGTCTGTATGTGTGTATGTGTGTCCGTGTGTGTGTCTGTGTGTGTGTCTGTGTGTGTGTCTGTGTGTGTGTCCGTGTGTGTGTCCGTGTGTGTGTGTGTGACAAATTTTTCTCCGACGATAACTCCAAAACTACAATTCTAAAAATTATGATTCTTTCATATTCCTCTTCTTTACAACCATATGAAGAACTGATTAGATTTTGGTTATAATTGGTCAACCGGAAGTACCCTTATTTGAAGTTCTTAACAGTTTTTCTTGAAAAATCGCAGTTAAATATCATTTTCGACATTTTTTGTGATTATCAATAGAAAGAATATCTTATTCTCTATACGGTTCGATTATACATTTTCCTTCATATTCAATAGATATAGAGTTATAAAGAGATTAAGAGAGATTAACTTTCGAAAATCAGTCAGCATTGCAAAAATTATGAAAACAACAGACATATTAAAAAAAATCTAATTGACAGATGTCAGTGGCAAGTGCAAAACCAAAGTGGAAACTATATGATTTGAAAGTGATATAAGTGACAGAGTGTCCCTCGCCAGTGACTTGCATTTGCGGCCTCGCCTCAAGATAGGAACTTATAATGCCAGAAGTACGAGAAAGGCAAAAGAGAAGATGGAAGGACTGTATAGCAGAAGATTTGAGAGAGGAAGAACTGTGTCACGAAGGTGCTTTGGACATGAATGAGTAGAAGAGAAGAGTAAGAAACAGCAACTTCTAATAAAATAGGGCAAAGTTGAAGCACGAGGAAGTGTTAAGTGCAATACATAATGTACGTTCGTATTCGTATTAAAATTTTATTAGATTTTAGAATCTTTTCAAAGGAACTTTCAGTATGGATATGTAAAAAATAGTGTGTTCTTGTTACAATTATACAGGACATATAGAATCTTTTTTCAGGAACTTTTGGTATAGGATATGTGCAAAATACATCGAATTGACGGAAGGTTTTGTGCTGGCCACAACAGATTTTTTAGATAACATTTTTGACAATATCTCGTGTCAAATTGACATTTAATTAAATACTTTCAAGTTCACATACATTTTTTTGTTCATAAACTACTCCGAGTTAGGATTTTTTTAACGCACTGTAGATGCCGATTCCTACAGATCCCTTGTAGAATAATACCCAAAAATATCCAAATAATATTCATATTACAATTTTATTACATTAACTATTACTACAAGACACTTTTTACAACTTAAAATATATGAATTTAGAAGACTGTCCTTGACGATCGTAGTTAAGTGCAAGAAAGTGTGCACTCAGTAAGGTTCAGTTCACTCAGTGTAAAAAAGTTCGCACTAAATACATATATAAATGGAAATCGCTATTAGTTTGAAAATTAATTTATTATGACTTAAAACGGTTCACAAACGATTATTACATCTTTGTTTACGGGCACCTATTAATACTAATATGGATATATCTCATCCGGAAATTATGGCAAGAATTAATAGGAAGTGCATAATTTAAAGCGGTCTCAAACTTGTTGCATAAATCACAAACTCATTATATTATACTGCACTCCAATCTAAGTCCTATAATTTACAATCTGTCATCATTCTATTGTAGTGAGAACATACATAGCTCTTTTTCGAGCACGACAGAAAGATTAACTCCACTTTTTAATTTTTGAAAGTACCAAAGTTCTAGATTAATGCTTAACTTTTTATATTTAAAATAAATGTTTGTTAATAAAATTTATAGATTCAGCTGTAGGCACTTGGTGAAACATTATGACAATAATAACTAATAAAACAGTTGATATAAGTTTTATAAATAGGTTTTATTCAACACATAATAGATTTCGGCTTATTAGGCCTTCTTCAGAAGTACAAGATTAAACTAAATACATGAATTGTTATGCATGTTCTTAAATATTATATTAACATCTGATGACCGAAAACAGGATTACTTGCTTAGAATTTATAGCGGTAAATTAGAAAAAGAAGATAATAAACAATATCGTAGATTGTTACATTGGAAATAGCAGTTTAAAAATGGGTCATGAATTAAAACAGTGTAATATAACCACCGCTTATTATAATAAATATACCATTAAAAACCTTTTAGTAAATAATATACTAAATTTTACTGATCGAAACGAACTTAGTGGAATATACCAAATACAATGTAAAGATTGTAAAACCTCTTATATAGGTCAAATATGCAGGCCCTTTAATATAAGGTTTAATGATTATATGAGGTCTTACAAAAATAAGACAGAAGACTCCAATTTGGCAAAACATTTGAATGGAATGAATCATAACTGCGAAAAGAAAAATCTTAAAATTTTACATGTAGCTGACAAAGGCCCGAAGTTGGATTTCCTAGAAGCCTAAAATTCAAAAAGCATGACTAGTGATTCGGTCGAGACGAGACGAGACGAGAAATTCATTGTCCCGTCTCGTCTCGTTTTAAATTCATAAAATTATGTCTCGTCTCGTTTAATAGAGTCTCGTCTCGGCCGAGATTTCTCGACGGAAATTTAATATGTATATTTTGGTCCCATAAATTAATTATTAAATTTATACAATTTTGTATTAATAGTAATTTGAACAAAAAGCTAAATGTATGTCGTTCTATCTGTCAAAATTTGATATAACCTAAAACTTGTGCAAATTTTATTATGTTATAATTTTATTAATTTAATATTTATCTAGCATTTTCTAATTTGTTATAAAACATTAAAAAGAAAGTAACGCTAAAAGTCTTACCTTAAGCCTGGATTACACGATGAAGTTTTTATTTTCAAGTGACTTGAAAAGTGTGTTTAGAAGTGCCCTTACAAGTTTTGCATAATTTAAAATATCCAAGTGTCAAAATTTAAGTTACACTTACATTAAGATTTCAGTTACTTCTCTATCCCATTTTGCAATTTTTCAGTTTAATATCGATCACTTATAACACTACTTGTATACATCAAAAATATAAATACAAATGACATTTGACGGTTACTTGACAGTTAAAATTTGTAGGGACTTTTAAGAAAAAGTAGCGCATGTTCCAGTTTTTCGTTAAAAGTCTATTCATTTGTCTCTTTTGGACTCATGTCATTGTGCGAGAAAAAAAACTTTTCAAGTTATTTGAAAAGAAAAACTTTATCTTGTAATGCACGCTTAACAAATTCTGATAGATAAAATATCAAATACTTTATTATCTTTTTGTTAAAAAATGCCATAGGTAAATAGAGACAGATATCACTAAAAATATGTTAAATTTCACACGTTTGCAAATATAATTCCTGAGAAAATAACAACCGAGAAATCTCGAAACAATTTTCGAGAATCGAGATCTCGGCAAACATATCTCGTCCCGTAAAATCTTTTTTACATTTCTGTCTCGTCTAGTCGAGACGAGAAATCTCGGGTACGAGACGAGACGAGAATCGAGAAATATCTCGTCACGACAGAATCACAAAGCATGACCAGGTAGATTTATTTCATTCAAATGTCGGGCAAATCCTTATTTAAGAATTTTCTAAGTAACCCTGTTTTTGGTATAGTATTTAAGAACATGCATAACAATTCATGCATTTAGTTTAATCTTGTACTTCTGAAGAAGGCCTAATAAACAGAAATCGATTAAGTGTTGAATAAAAGCTATTTGTAAAACTTGCATCAAGTGTTTTATTAATTACTAAAATTTTTGTTATATAAAAGCTAAATCTGCAATAATACATGCAATTTTTTAAGGAATAAAACAATTTATACTATTTTATCAATTTTCTCTACTTTTTGTTTTGATTGTGGAGTTAATCGATTTGATAAATTAACGGCTCGTGTATGAACAAAATGAATCTAGCATCTTATATTTTAAAGAAAGCAATGTGGTGAATTGTTAGCGGGTAAAAAGTTTTCCTGGTATAATCACGTATTGTATTTCATAGCTAGAACTTTCATAAACTCCAGTCACAGACAGTTACAAACACAAACATAGCTGCACCCATGACTGTCACGCAACTGCTTCAGGATGGAAGGAACTAGCCCTGTCTACAAACACCAGGACATCCGAAACAATTTAAAAACATTAACTTCATTTATGCTACATTTATACAAGAAATTGTTTCATTAGCAGATTATCTTTTACAAATGAATTTGAAATCCTACTGTGGAATAGTCATTGAAAATGTCTTACCACTCAGATGTGTTCAAAAAGTACTGCCACTTACCTAGAACAAAAGAAACAAAAATTAATACGTTTACCTAGAACGTAAATTTAAAATTTATAATTACAAGAATGACCCAAATTTTGAAACTCATACATACAATAGGGTCCTCCGCCATAACAAAAAAATAATAAAATATACACTTTGTACTTAAAGTACTACTCAAAATAACGATTAAGACAAACATTTTTTTAACGATTACTTTAGGAGATATTTGATATTTGTTACCAGTGTCATATTATTGCTATCTTTCTCTAGCAGCCTACTGTAGAGTCAGAGTCTACTGCGAAGCGAGAAAATGAAGTGTCGCTGTGTCGTCATATTGACTTTAAAAATCAAATGCAGTTAAATTAAAGACAATTAAAAATTTTATTAAACGAACTTTCAATTAAAATAATAAAAAAAATATAGTAGAGGACCCCATTACAAAAATTATTTTTATAAAAATGTAAATGCATATTCATTTAAAAATATAATTATTTAAGCAATGTTGGATATTTATTGGGATTTAAAAAAATTAAAATAAAGTCGCCCGCCAACTAAAGTAGAAATAATAACAAAATAAAATATTGATATTGACTCTGAATTATCGATTTCAAGCGAAATTTATAGCAAAAGCTGAAACAATACAGAGCTGAAAGTTGCTGAATTTATTTAGAAATTTTGGTTGAATGAAAAGGCTTAAATACTAAATGTCACGTATGTTATAAAATTCTTTATTATGGTCGTTTCAGGCTTAACATAAGCCCATCTTCAGCTAACGGTGAATATATAATAATACTGATGAATTTTATTTTAAAATCTTAAGATTGTATTAGACACAATGATCTTTATAAGCAACGTTGATAAAATTTTAAGATAGAATATTTCAATAAACCTCCGAATCAATTCAGAGTTGGTGAAATACTCGAATACGTGTAAGCGTTTTGATTCACCTTTAAACTACTCAACGGTTGGTCCTTCCATATCCAAACAATTTAGCTATTTTAGATATGATTTATTAATATGAGAACATAACAGAGGGGTGTCCGATAAGAATCAAAGAAATCCGATTCCGGAGTAACAAGGTTTCGGAAAAAAACTAAGGAACAATCACGAAAAATAGTGGTGTAACTTTTATAATTCTACAAGAACCAAACTGACAAGAACTAAAGACATTCTAACTTTACTTAACTTTATTTTTTAAACATAATTTCGTTCTGCATTCATATAATTTTATTTCATCCGGAAAATACAAAATTTCTGCAAATACAAGTCAGTTACGAAAACAATAATATTTCTTGAGCGCAAAATTTGTAAACAATTCATTCTTCCTAGGGATATCGCTCAATTGCAGCTGTAGACACGTGTTTCGCTCTTACGTGACGTTGTATTTATCCACAATGGGTGTGGAAGTACTGACCGAGGCAACAAAGGTGTTCTGGCTGCTTACTAGTGCTGTTACACTTTGTCGGTTTTTTTTATTACTACCTCTAGTTAATGTCCACCTATTAACTAGCTATGCTGTACTGATGAACTCTAATAAGAGCGAAACACGTGTCTACAGCTGCAATTGAGCGATATACCCAGGAAGAAAGAATTGTTTACAAGTCTATTAGTTTTTTCTTTTAAATTTTTTAATGGATCCACAAAATAAAATTTCAAACAAACGCCTTGTTTTCAAACTTAAAAAATTGCGACACCCATACAATGAAAGCTTTTGGAATGAGAAAATTTGTTTGTTTCCTAAAAATTTGAATGTTTGGACACGTTCGAATTTGTAAAATATTTGTAAAAACTCTCAGTTTACGGTACTAACATGTTGACAATCACTGTTTCATCTACAAGACCATCAGTATCGTGTCACCACGGAAACAATGCGTGTGACACGTGACCAGATATGTCTACATACGTATGTGTGTGATACCCTCCTAGTCTATGTATGCCTAATATGTTTGTATTAGTGTATGTGTGACACACCCCAATAAAGCCGGCGACACATTACCATGCTTGCGGATTGTATAACACGAATACACGTACATACACCTACGTCATATCAGGGTATGTTCCGTGACAAGGATAAAATGAGACATAATATCATACGAGGGTAGATACGCATGTAAATTGATATGATAAAGCTATTTGTAAATTGCAGGGAGTGTAACAATGACTATCAGTTTATGAATAGGGTGTATTTCTAAATAAATTCTTGTAGATGATAAGGAAAAGCATGGTTTTGTATACGTTAATAAGGGCCTGTTTTTATTGTTATCAATTTTTTTTTTTAATAAACTATAAAGGAATATCCAGTCATACAAAAAAGTCTCCGTACAGCAATCATTTCAATCTATTTTGGGAAAATAGCTGTTTGACTGTAACGTGGGGGAACCATTTTGGATATTTCATTAATAATTATTAGGCCTTCAGTAGTGGTAGCACGCACTTTAGAATTCAATCAAATGAGGCATTTGTTTTCGCATTTCGCCACGAAGCGAAAATGTAGTAGCATGCGTGTCTCAAAATATTCGCCTGCAAGCGTACGACTTGAGGCGAAAGTGTCAAAGTAACGTCATTATTTTGCCACAGTTCAATTCAAAGGCATTTTATATATATATATATATATATATATATATATATATATATATATATATATATATATATATAATTCATACATTTATTATATACAACTGTTTCTTATTTTAATAGTATAAAATCCAATAATTTCCGAATCCAAAAGTGAATATAGAATTCTAAAGTGCGTGCTACCAAGATTCGTAAAAATAAAATCGTATTCGCCTGCTTTCTATGATAGAATTCTAAAGTGCGTGCTACCACTACAGGTTCAAATTTTCTATAATTTATTTATTTATTAATTTGGACGTTTCGAGCTAAATCCGCTCATCTTCAGCTGTATAATACAAAATGTAGTATAAAATTCAATTATATAAAATTAATATATCTTACCAACTAGGAGTTGACGTTATACAATAAAATAAATGTTGATGTAGAATTACATTGTTTCAAATTTATAAAATTTTTACAATTGTAGAAATGTTTTCTATGTAGTCAGATTGGAGCATGAGCCCACCACCTCAACAAAGCCTCATAATTATTATTGAAAAATAGCTGTCTAAAACCCTAAATATTTAATATTTTTTAATTCAAATAAAACATTGTTACATTATTAAATATAAAAAAAATAAACAAATAATATAGTTATTGTATTTAATTTATGGGGTAAATATTGAAAGTATTCATAATTTCATGACAAAAAAAGTCTCCATTCGATAACCAAAACATTTAAATAATAAAATAAACAAATATAAATATATCATCACGGCATGTTACCCATTTCTGGGTGTGCCAGTATCTACAACATATGTAGACATCGGTAATGATTACGATATATTATACCGTGTGGGCGCTTGCCAGGCGTCACCTCACGGGCACTCATAGCTGGTGTGGAGAGTGCACCACAGGGTTTACTTTTTGTGCTTTTTTTAAAATTGGAAATATTTGGCGTCTGTCGGTTCCCCCAGGTTCGCGACCAGACACACAGGCACGCGGCCACGGGACCCCCACATTTAAATAATAAACCACTTATTTATGTTTTATAAAGAAATGTGATATTTCGATGGGTTTCCTACGGTTTTTCTACAAGTAACTGAGCGACAAGCCATCGATGACACCTTGAAATTTATTCTTAAATTCTTTTTTGGTTTATATTTTTGTTTTTTCAAGAATTTTCATCACTTTCTCAATCTGTTTGTGTGCATGAGAACGATACGACAAATAATTCTTCTAAGAGAATGAATATAGTATAATATCGAAAAAAGTTTAATCATCCTCCACAATCTCCGGACTTTAATCAGATTGAGAAAGTAATGAAAATTCTTGAAAAAGATAAGAACATAAACCTCGATATAAACTAAACAAAAATATAACAATAAATTACAAGAATGATGTCAAACTAATGCCATAGGTGAGTAAAAATTTGGTAGATTCAATGGCTCGTCGCTCTGTTACTAGGAGAAAAAACAAAGGAAACCCACCAAAATATTATATTTCTTAATAATGACATTTTGCACAATTATAGCAAGAACATGATTTGTTTAATTAAAATCTAATTCCTAAAATTTAGTTATTAGGGTGATAAAAGTGCAACATCGGACATAACCTTAGTATCGATATTTCAATAATAGATAGTGTCATTTTCAAGTAGGTGTTGAAAAAAATTGACTGTGTTGTAGTTTGATCAATTCTATAATTTCCCTTCTTCTTTGCGACTTCTCCATAAAAGTTGTATGAAAGTTTATTTACCGTTTTCCACGATAGAAGATAAGATGAAAAATGTAATAGAAACTTCTTCTAGAAACTAAAACGTGTGAATCACTTTAGTTAAAAGCGAAGTTCCACTTTAAAGAAAAACACTCAGTACTTACTTTCGAGTACCGTTTTCAATTCATCTCACTTGTGCAGCATCACATACACGTGTTCGCAATTAATTAAATAAATAATGAAAGGCTGATTAAATTCAGTTCAGTTTAATTAAATCCGAACCCTTGACCTTCTCATTAATTCATTTTCACTCTGTAGTGATATCGTTTTGCGGTTGGAAAATCGTCGGCGCTATTAGCAAATTACGGAATTCTCACAGAGATGCGAAGGACTAGCATTAGTAGATTTGTATGTTTGGTATTAGATTGGAGTTGTCTACGATTAGTTCGTCCAATATTTATTGCGTCATATTGTAATTTGCATTATAATCTAGCTTAATGTAATTAGTTCTCACGACTTGTGTATTAGTATAATGAAAGCTATTGTTATATGCATTGTCATTGTGAGGTTATTAAGAACGAAAATGTTTTTAAAATTGCTGGAAAAATTATTTAAAAAATCTGTTGTGGCCAGCACAAGACCTCTCGCCATTTCCATTTTATGTTATATAAGTATTGTTTTGCACTTCGCTATCGAACCGTTTTGTAACAAAAAAATTACAGAACTTTACCCAAATATTGTTTTTTATTGTATTTAACATGTCTTCTGCACACATACAATTCTAATTATATCTATTTTTCATTGTATGAAGAAGTTCCTTAATGTCAGAGATTCTTCCAATTCATTAGCAAGATTGGCGGTATTTCTTATGGATATATGCATTTTATCTACAATTTTAAATATTTAATTAATAAAATAATAAGAACGATTAAATGTACATGCCAGAAAAAGCTTTCAGAATGTCACTAAAAACTGTTGATTTTTGACACTGACAAACTATGTTATAAACATTTTAATTTGCCAACTGGTTTCCTTAGTGTAGTTTAGCCAACTCGATTTATTACATACCGTTATTCTATATATTATAGCGTCTTTATTTCTAAATTTATAGATGATATAATAAAAATTTTAAAAGTATCAGATGTAGAATTTTATGTTCTTCAATATTAGTAATATCAAAAAGTCCCAGGAATGTCAGATTGAGGAATTCATAGTTAAACAAGTCTTAAGTCCTATAGTTTTGAGGAATCGTCCTTCCAACATCCAGACATATATATATATATATATATATATATATATATATATATATATATACACACACACACACACACACACACGCATCAGTGTAAAAATGTTAAAATCGGATTCTAGTCACCTTGAATCGGGCTTATTCATTAAAATCTGGATATGTGATTTTTAACATGATTCCAATACCTCTCTTAGCGAGAGGTAAAAATCGAATGGCAGTACAAGTTTTTACTATGTACAGGGTGTAAATCGAAAAGTCAGACATATAGATGTTTAACATGGGAATTAATTTTTTCTTAGCGTAAACGTTACCTAGTTATTTTATGCAAAAATACTTCAAATAAAAGTTATAGATATTTAAAATTTGCACCTAAATCATGTGAAACGATTATTCTACCTCTTCAAGGAAAAGTAAAAATTAATTATAAGTTTACAGTTTATATGAATTTTTAGTGTATGCAACCATGGATTTATGACAAAAAAATAAACAAATATACCTACTGTCAATTAGCACTTAAAACATTTTACCTTTGTTTGTGTTTTGTGTTAATTTAATGCTCTAATCCAAATTTATTTATAAATGACAGTCAAAAATGACGCATTTGTTTATTTTTTGTCATAAATCTATGGCAGCCTAGACTAAAAGCTCATAAAAACTGTAACTTTATAATTAATTTTTACGTTTATATGAAGAGCTAGAATAAAAGTTTTATATAATTCAGATGCAGAATTTAAATATCTATAACTTTTACATGAAGCATTTTTGCATAAAATAATATGGGGTCCCATAACCGCGTGCCTGAGTGTCTGGTCGCGAACCTGGGGGAACCGGGTTCGATCCCGACAGACGCCAAATATTTCCAATTTTAAATGGCACAACAGTGACCCCTGTGGTGCACTCTCCACACCAGCTATGAGTGCCCGTGAGGTGACGCCTGGTAAGCGCCCACACAGTAAAATATATCGTCATCATTACCGATGTCTACATGTGTTGTAAACACTGGCACACCCAGAAATGGGTAATATGCCGTGATGATATATTTATTTATTTTAAGAATTTCCAATTAAACACGAATCTTTATTTTATGATATTCCTGTATGCAATAAAAGTGAATTAAATCACTAATTAAAGAAAATAAAATTAATATGTAGTACAAATAAACAATTAAACAATTTTTTCTACTAAACATTTAAAATTTATTGTTATTTATTTCACAATTTGCACTCCATACAATAATACGTGAAATAAGATAATAAATTCCAGTATTAAAAACTTTTCTTTTCGGTGCAATATGATTTCCTTCAAATGAAAGTTGTAATCTGTTCACATAATAGATAATAAGAAGTGTTCTCTATTATTATTCTTCGAATTATCAATGATTTAGATGCGGCTAAAGAGAAAATATAGTTATTGACTGTCAAGACAAAATTTCTAACAGCTTGAACCCAATAATTTTCTAATATCCTGCCGAAACCACCAAATCAAATGTTTACATTCATAATTACTTAATTTGGAATTTATCCGATCTTAAATTGAAGTGCAGCCAGGCGTAACAACTGGTATGTTTATCTGATGTATCAATAAAATCAGGTTCTCAGCGATGTTAAAAGAAAGTCGAAAAAGATGAAAGCAGAGAAGGACTCCAGCATATTCTTTCAACAGACATAGACTTTATCCTATTTTTAAACAACAAAAACTAAATAAAAAGTCAGATTTACATTATAAAAATATATTTGATAATAAAATTAAAATGAAAATATTCTTTTTGGAAACTACTTGTGAATAGACGTAAATATAAATGTAGGCCTTACAGTTCCAGATTATTTTTATTAAAAAAAATCTGTTGTTGCCAGCACAAGACCTCTCGCTACTTTCATATTAGGCTATATAAGTACAGAGTGTAACATTTCTGGTATACACACACAAACACACACACACACACACACACACACACACACACACATACAAATTCTATTACATTTATTATTAATATATTTTTATATTTTTTAATTCATTCTATAAATAAGTTTTCTCCTACTCTTCTAAATATTCAAGATTCTTCAAATTCATTGACGAGATTGACGGTATTATATTATTAATATATAATATATATTATTGTAAAATAAGATATATTAATTGTACTTCCCAGAAAAAGCCTTCAATAATGTATCTGGATGTTTGACACTGACATTTTTCTATTAATTACAAACATTTTAATTTTTCAACTAGTTTCTATGGAGTTGTTTGGGCTGAGATTCATTACAACGGATTATTTTATATATTCATAATTCTCTATTTCTAAATTTATAAAAGATATATCTAATAAAAATGTCCAATGTATTAGATAGAGAATTTTATATTTTTTAATATTTGTTAAAACATAAATTTCCAAAAAAATAATTTTTAAATCTTTTTTAAGAAACTACTATTCCGGTTGTCCAATTGTTACCAAAACCTTTTCAGCTCTTCCCATTAATGTGAGATTAAGGAATACGTAGTTAAATTGATCTTCAGTTTTATAGAACTTGAGAAACCATCCCTCCAACATACATACACACACACATTATTGTAAAAATGTTAAAATCGGATTCTAAAATAAAATAAATAAATATATTATCACGGCATATTACCCATTTCTGAGTGTGCCACAATCTGCTTTATCGCAGATATCGGTAATGATGATGACATGAATTCTTTTATGCATAATGTAGCTTAAAGTCTCCTTTATAAAAACCTTTTTTCGATCTCGTTCCCGATATACAGAGTTTTGAAATGTGCCGGATTTCAGACAAAAAATCAAAAAAAGTTGAATAACGCCGGAAGTAGTTGATCATGAGTAAAATGTTTTTATTGCTTCATATGTAAAATTTTCCGCTGCATTCAATGGTAAAATAAAATATAGCGTATTCTATTTAAAATAAGAAAGTTAAGGTCAATTTCCGGTCAAACCGGAAGTGCTACTGCTTTGAAAATATTTTAGTTGAAACAGGCATGTTGGATTATCCCTAGATACCAAATTTCGTTAAATTATATTAAATAGTATTTAAAATATAGATAGCGTAAGCTCGTCCTGAGACACCCTGTATATCTTTTTGGAGAACTATGTTCTCATTTCCAATAGCAAATTTTAAGAGAAACCATATTAAGAGGGAAAAGAGAAATTAGAATTACTCAATATATCAACTATGCCAGATGTCCTAACTATTTTCTCAGAAAGTGGTTAAGATTATTTAACATGTAAACTATTCCAGAAGTTTTAACGACTTTTAGAAGATTTTAACAACTCTCTACACCTACAAAATTCCAAGTCCTTCTCTGTTTCTAATCTCCCAGATGGCCATGAATGAATCAGCATCAGTTGTTTTAACCCATAATATAGAGGTCAGTAGTACCCAACTCCATTGCAGCTTCGTGCGTTCTACTTCTCTTCGCGTCATTTTGCTGCCGTCATCGCCATCGCGTTGTTATGGTAATAAATTTCCTAAGCTCGGTTGGTAGTTTTATTAGTTGTGTGATATTGCGAGACGAGGAGACGTCGCGACTAACGATTTCGGATCGAATTGTTTTATTATGCAAAATAGGTTAATGTGTTGATGTTGCTATGGCAGCGTGAAGTTCAAGAGACGGTATTGCAGCGGACATGCAAAGAAGGAAGTTAATGTTTCCGGGAAAATTCTTACTCAGACTTCCTGACTACTAGCAATATCTTTCTCGCGTTATTCATATTATGATAATATATCTTTTATATACGTTTGATTTGATGCACTATTTACGTTTCCTATTGTAAACAAATTTTCAATTTACCAGTAATATTGTACACCATCATATACATAACCTAAGATTCAGTGTAGGATTGGGGATTCTACTTATAACAAATTCTAATAATTATTAAAGTATTTATTTTCAAAATGACATTTCCCGCATGCAACATTCGACCAGGAACAACTGCTTTTCGATCGACTCGAATGTAAAAACTGCAAAATACATTGGCCCTTTGGGGCACTCTAAAATAAATTAATCTTTTTTGATATATAAAATGTAATTTATATGGATTTTCTTTTATTAAATTTAAACAAATAGGACTAATAAGAGTAAATTAATAAAATTCTTCATATAAATAAAAATGTCAAATAAAACAAATGCCGCATGAGATGCAAAGTGACATTTTGCGTTGACAAACAAATAGTTAAATAATTTTATTCGCAATCATTATAGTAATATCCAGATTCCTAACCTTTTGGAGGTTGGAAAATACATCATTCCTAACTTTAATGACAATCTCTTGGGTTGGAAATAACAGATTTCACTTCGATCTCTTGGGGTGGAAATGTTTATGTACGGGTTGCCTAGTAACATTGCCGTAGATCCCCATAATTAAGTAGGCTAAACAAATTTTAAGACAGCTGTCAAAATATTAATAAAATTAAAGGTTATAATTCATTGAATTATTTTGAAAATTATTGATTTAAAATGAGGATGATTGTGAATAAAATAGTATACATAACCTCGGTGGGAGTTTCATAACAGCCTCGCGCATTATCTCACCTCTCGGTAATATATATATAAGCCCTCGGCTGTAATGAAACATCTCCCACCTCGGATGTAATATACTATAATCAAGTATGGGGTCCCGTGTCTGGTCGCGAACCTGGGGAACCGGGTTCGATCCCGCCCGACGCTAAATATTTCGAATTTTAAATGTCACAAAAGTGACCCCTGTGGTGCACTTTCCACGCCAGCAATGAGTGCCCGTGAGGTGACGCCTGGTAAGCGCTCGCACGGTACAAATATGTCATCATTATTACCGATATCTGCGATAAAGCAGATTGTGGCACACTCAGAAATGGGTAATATGCCGTGATGATATATTTATATTTATTTAAGTATGTTAATATATAACAAAAAATTGGGTTGTTAGTTGTCAAATCAGTAGCTATTTTAACCAGTTGTTAAAAATTAACCACTAAGGGCCAGTTGTACAATCTACGGTTAGAATTTTAACTGAAAGTTAAATAAACAATATTGAATCGGATTATTGACAGCAATGATCAATTTGTCATTTGACAGCTCCTTTCGTTTCAATTTTGTTTATTTAACCGACAGTTAAAATTCTAACCGGAGATTGTACAACTGGCCCTTAGTTACAGAATAGGCCTGATAGACTATAGAAAAACTATTTTTCTATTCATTGAATTATATCGACGTAGTGACCTATTTTTCTAATATAAGAATAAATGTATCTTTATCTTATTTCTTTCGTAAAAAAAAGTAACTTCCTAAAACCTACACCGGTATACTATAAAACATAAAGCTAATAACTCGTAATGCCATGAAATATGAGTTACAGCATATCGAATCTTGCCCATCCATCTTGGTATTGGGCACAGAAGAAGCAAGTTATAATAAAGAAGGATATATGTATATGTTAAGTTGTCAGCCGTCTACAGCAGCCGTTGGATAATATTATACCAGTCACTTTCAAAATGTGTTAACCAGATTCCCAGATTTCCGCAAAGATATTTACGGATTTCAGAAAAGAAGACTTCTAAATTAATTTGAAACACCGATATCAATACTTGGTAAAAAATATTGTTTAAAAAAAAATAAAAGTAAAATGAAATTTATTCTTTTAATTAAAAACGGTAGTAAGATTTAAAAAATATAATTTTTCTATTTTGATGATTCCTATATTTTTTATTATAGGGTATGTTACCATTTTTACCTTTCGTCACCTTTAGGTAAGGAAGGTATTGTCTTTGGTCAAAAAATTTGGTGATGAGTTTTTAATAAATAAGCACGGTTTAGGGTCCCTAGAATACGAATTTACTAGTTTTATGATGATGTCTGTATATGTGTTTGTTTGTGAGTGACAAAAAATTCTTCTTCTATAACTTCAATACTACAATAATTCTAAAAATTGTAATTCTTTTGTATTCCTCTTCTTTACATATATACGAAGAGCTGATTAGATTTTGGTTATAATCGGTCAACCGGAAATACCCTTATTTGAAGTTTTTGATAGTTTTTCTTGAAGAAACGCAGTTAATAATTGGAATAATACTACCTTTTTTTTAGTTTAAGTTCTGTATTTATTATTTAAACCCAACGTTTCGGCACCATAAACTGGTGCCTTCTTCAGGGGATACATTGACATAAATATGTGAAATAACAAAAACAAGTAACCAAGGTAACAAGAAATGTTCATAAATGTTACCTTTTTTATGTATACAATTTTCTAGACAATATATGCATGCCCGGCAATAACATGGACGGCGAACATGCATCTTCTCAGGAAAAAATCTCCTTTTGCCAGAGGAAAAACCGTCCCAAAAACTGGCAAAGAAGTGATCTGTATAACTCAGAGACGCTTTATCGGTAGCAAAATACCGCAGCCGTACTCTTTATTAACAGATGTTAGAAAAAGTTTAGAAAAAATTGTATACATATTACAAATTACAACATATTTAATATTGGAAGCCATGCGCGACTAAGTTCTAATCCGTCACAATGATTGAGATTGATATTTCTTGTTTTATAAATCTCAATGGCTTCTCTAATCAATCTGTTGTTAAGTCGAGTAGGTCTTGCAATAATTTTCGTATCTTCAAATTTAATTTGGTGGAATTCTTCCAAGGCATATTCTGCAACGAACGATTTCTCAGGCTGGTTCAATCTGATCGATCGATGATGTTCGCTCAATCTTGTAGAGAGAGTTCTACCAGTCTGGCCGATGTAAACTCTCCCGCAGACACATGGAATTCTGTAAATCCCTGATGATTGAAGAGGGATGACGTCTTTCACTTGTTTCAACATATGACGAAGTTTAACATATGGTGAAAACGACATCTTCATGTTCTTCTTACGAAGAATTCTACCAATCTTGTCCGTTACGTTTTTAACATAAGGAAGCGATGCATATAATACGTTCCTTTCTTCTTCATTGTTTGTTGTTCTTTTTGCTTTAAGACATTTTTCAATAGAAGACACAGAATATCCATTCTTCCTAAAAATATTTTTAATTTCACTCATCTCTTCTTTTAAATTTAACTTTTTGGCATTTTACGTTATTATAAATATGAAAGAATATTTTATTGTCTATATGGTTTGATGTACTCTGTGTGACGAACTATCGTCTACTTTTATTTATAAAAATAACGTACACTGTTTCCTATTGCCTACGAATGACCAGTTGTATGCCGACGTCACAGGAGAGAGAGATTGTTTTTCATGACTATTTTTGGCGCCAATCTTTTTATTTAATTATTTAAGAAAATAACACTAAATTATTATTATTTTTTATTATTATTATTAAAAATATTGCATAAACTTTCATTTAAAATACTTTTTAGAAAATGTGAAACAGGCTCGTTGTATATGAGTTCTTCTCCTCTCTAGAAAAAGTTATGGAAACACAGTTTACAAAAAAAAAAAAAACCCTAAGCGGCTTAGAAAACACAGTTATGCATTGAAGTGTAACACAATACTCCATTTCAGCTACCGAGACCCTTTACGGCGCGGGTTTAAGTATAGACTCCTGGTTTATGGGCTATTAAAGCCCGAACGAGCCAGCAAATGCAACTAGCGGGAAATTACCGACTTTTTTTATTTATTTCCTGCTCCATTTAAAGCGATTTTGTACCTAGTTGAAGTGAATTACTTTGTACTTAGTTGCAATCAACTTTGCATATAAATGGGATATTCAATACAGTTGCTTCAATAACTATTTCAGATAAATCGAGCATTCTGGGAAGTCGAGATTTGTTCAGAGACTTTTTCCAATATAACTGCAAACTAAAATTAGTTTCTAGTACATAACGATACAACAATACCTTTGAGGATCAATGCATAGAACTTATTTGCGCAATAATAACCTTTTTTTGTTCTGATTGCTACTATAAATAGTTGAATTAGCTATCAGATATTTATAAACTTTATAATGGATTTGGAATCTCTTGGGTAAGGTATTTTTACTACTTGTTTTAATAGCGGATATTTTTATTGACGTTTCTTTATTTTCAAAAAAATAGTTTTAACAGTGCCTCAAAACGTAGAAAGAAATGATTAAGACCTCTCGCCATTTTCATATTAGGCTATATAAGTACATATTGTATTTAACATTTCTGGAACACACACACACACACACACACACACACAAATTCTAATTATATCTATTTCCTGCTACTCTGTATATCTATAATTTTATATATTTAATTAATAACAAAATAAGAAATATGAAATGTACTTCCCAGAAAAAGCCTTCAGTAAGGTATCTGCATTTTTGACACTGACATTTTTCTGTCAATTACAAACATTTTAATTTTTCAACAGGTTTCCATGGTGTTATTTGGGCTGTGATATCCATTACAACAGATTATTTTATATATTTATAATTCTTTGAAGATATAATAAAAATGTTCAATGTATCGGAAAGAGAATTTTATATTGTTTAATATTTGTAATAACATAAATTTCCAAAAAAATAACATTTAGAAGATTTTTCTTAATATACTACTACTTCCGGTTCTTCAGTTGTTACCAAAAAGTAGAAATTAAGAAACCGTCCCTCCGACACACACACACACACACACACACACACACACACACACACACACACACACACACACACAGAGAGAGAGAGAGAGAGAGAGAGAGAGAGAGAGAGATCATTGTAAAAATGTTAAAATCGGATTAGTGACCTTAAAGCGTGCTTATTCACTAAAACCTGGATATGTGATTGATGAATGAATCCAATACCTTTCTTAGCAAGAGGTAAAAAGATACGTTATTTTTTTCAATATGTACCTACATCATTCAAACACTATATTAATGAGGTAATAAAAATTTCTGGATTGCAATCACAAAATTTTGTTTAAATTGTCGGGTCGACCGGTTTCGAGCTCCACATGAGCCTTCCTCAGGAGATGAAAATTAAGAAAATTTTAGATACATGGCAAAAAAATGAAAACGTAAGTGCAACATAAAGCACATGATTTCGTCAAAAGATAAAAAAAAATGAATTATATAAAACTTTTATAAAAAACTAAGAACAACTTTACTTAAGTAGTTCCATGGGTGTGGTTCACGTAGAACATTTGTTCTTAGTTTTTTATAAAAGTTTTATATAATTTATTTTATTTATTTTTTTATCTTCTGACGAAATCCATGTGCTTTATGTTGCACTTACGTTTTAATTTTTTTGCCATGTATCTAAAATTTTCTTAATTCTCATTTCCTGAGGAAGGCTCATGTGGAGCTCGAAACCGGTAGACCCGAGAATTTAAATAAAATTTTGTCACTGCAATCCAGAAATTTTTATTACCTCATCAATATATCCAGTCAAGGAACTTTTTCTATCATCAGTATATTAATTACACAGACGTAGTTTTGAATAGCTGTTAACTATACGGTCTTATAAAACTTTTGCATACTAAATACATTTTATAAGAGTTGTACTTTGAATTTGTGCAATTTAAATACAAATGGTTTACCACTGTAGATCGCACGACTAATTGCCTTATAATTTATTTCCGTACCAAAATTATTCATTATTGTTGTTAATTTTAGATGTAAACATGCCTCTATATATCTACATAAAAAAAAATCGAATCGAGACTAATACTGATCTGATGAAATGGTTCTGCGAATTAAGAAGATCGTACTCTTCCTATCCTACCTTCAATACAAAAGTCAAATGTTACTATATTTGCCCCAATAAATTTCCTAAATCAGACATCTTGAAAAAATGAACCAGTATCTTTTTTACCAAATGAAGTCAGACGTAAAAATACTAAAATAAGAGTGAGCATAAACACTTTTCAGTAGTAGTGCATTTCTTAAAAGTTTATTATTTCTAAGTACCTACATAATGATTTTACACAATCAAATACATTTTCAATGTCACTCTTCTCTTACCCACAATTACAGCAACAATGACATTCATGACGAATCACAATTACAAATTACAATCTCCATAATCTCCTAAACAAAATACTAATAGCCAACCTTCAACTATTTTACGTACAATAGAAGTTCGAAATCTTTATCTCGCGGCATTACAAGGAAGGCGGTGAAAAAATGCAAACTACAAAGTGCCTGAACGTGTCTCGAAGCACATAGAAAGAAACATGAAACGCACACGACTGGCATATGTTTCATTGCTATTAGAGTCACGTCATAGGAGTACTGTTGTCGGATGTATTGTTCCAATGGACGAAGTGTAAACATAGCTTTACTACGTGCGTAACCTTAAAAAGTATGTTGCTTTGTAACGAGCAAATTGAGAAAAAAAATTTTAGGGTGTAAATTTTTATCTACGATAGTTCGTAAAATTGATATTTAGTCGTAAATTTTAAGTTTGTAAAACGGGCAACAAGTGATGAACGCCTTTAATAGGCTATTCCACTATGCCCTTCAGTATTGATTAAATATCATAACTTTTTACTTTAGTATAGACCTTAAAATTCTCATATTAAATTTTATACTGGTGTTTTATAAAGATGAATATGATTGGATAATGTGGATAAACAAAATTTTTATGGCCTATAACTTGGTAAATGAAGTAAACTAAAATAGATTAAAAGAAAAGTTTACGATTAGAGGTTTTACTACTACTTCTTTTATTTTTAAAGATTTATTACTCGCTTAGAAAATTACACTATCGCTTGTAAATTGGTACTTCAAGATGATTAAAAATAGTACCTACATGTGTGCTACAAATAGGGATATTAATTTTATCAGTTTTAAGAATAATAAAGAATTTTTTGAATAACAGAATGCAATATCTGTTTTATGGATTTTATAGATATTTTCGCTTGCTTTTTAATATAACCTACAAAGTACGAACTAATTGATTCAGAATTTACATTAATTATTCTTAACACCTGGATTTAAATTTTCTCGTTACTTAACCCTCCGGAGGTAACGGAAAATCTTTCAGATACATGAACCCCATCTTTTTTTTTTCGCATTTTGCAAGTCACAAAACGTATGTACACAATTAAATTAAATCTTATAACTAAAAAATAATAACAAAATTGTAAAAGACACCTATACAGTGTGTATATATATAACATATATAAAACATAATAACCCTTACATCATTGAAAAGAGAAAAAAATAATGATTTTTTTGAGACTGAAATCAGATATGGGTTCCATTTAAAAAAATATAAGTTTGTGTTATATCTCGAAAATTTACGGATATAAAAATTTATTTCGTACGCCACTGATTAGTTAATAAAAATATCTATCTTTTATATTTGAAACGTTTTTCTCAATTACTGATAGTTTAGAAGTTATTTGAAAAAGAAAAAATCAACAATATTCAGTTTTTCGTTATTGTCTAGTGCCCTATGAAAATTTTTTGAAAAACAAAAGTAAATCTGAGATGGCCTCCCAAAGGCGCACAAAAAGTTCCATTTAACCGTCATCGTATCTCTTATACACACTGTATACAACTTTGATTTTAAAGCAAAAAGAATATACCTAAAAAATATGAAAAACAACAAAAAATGAATAGTGTATCTCATAAATACAGCGAACCACCACGATGTTGTTATTACTATGACCTTAACCTCTAGGAGTTAAATGGATTATTACTGGATGTATCAATATGCTGTTATTCACAGATTTCGGACATGTCTTAACTACAGGATGTTCAATATAAGTGGAGTACTATTGCTATCTCGACTCGAAAACTATAAGAGATTATGAAGTTGGTTAAATAAGCAAACAATTTCTATATTACAAGACTATTAAAACAACGAAACATTTTTTTTAAACTAGTGGTTCTCAAAATGCAGGATACAACTTTCTTATTTTAAATTGGAACCTACAACACAGTATGTAAGTATTATATTAGGCAACCTACTTAAGTCTAGCGTATTGTTGGTAACAGATCAACACAAAACATGTGATCCTCTCTTTAATATAGTTTGTCTTCTAAATTTAGTAATCTACCTTAGTTACATTTTTTTATAAAACATTTCCAAAATTTACTAATTCTTTACTAATTACGAACAACAGTTGCAGACAAGAATATTTCTGACGAGCCGGGAAGTAGATTTAATATCATCCAGAGAATAATTAGACAAGAGATAAGGTATTAAAAACTGCATAGCATTGAAGATAATGATCCAGTATCAGTGTTGTAAAATTATATTTCTTATTAGTTTATAGAAACAACCGCTTATATCAATCTTTGAATAAAAAAAATCTTTTAATTTGATAAAGAGGCCTAACTTTTTCTCAAAAATTTGTTACATACGTTTTTGCACGATCGGTCTTTTTCAATCTCTACCGATAGGGTTTCCAAGGCAGTAAGCTTTATTTACAAATTACATCACTTACCGATCAGGGGACGAGTCGGTAATTATAATAAACACAGCGATTAAAGCTTACTTCAAATTTTTAATATGCCAAAATAATTTTCAAATCTTATTTTTTTAAATTTTGTTCGTCGATCATGCAAAAAATGTCATAAGAATTGAGGTCAGTAAGTGCTCTTCTATCGGTATCGGATGTATTGGAGATCTCGACTTACTTAAATAACTATATTTTTCATGTTGCAGAAAAATCCACCAAAATGTATGCCTGCACTTTAACCACTGCCCACTTGACTATAGTCCAATTGTCGCATACATATTATTTTATATGTTTCACAAGTATTTGTAAAATTTATTGACAATAATAATTTTCAGTCTGTTAGTGACTGTTTACAAATATATTTAAACAAAACGAACTTTACTGGCGCTCTTATTTCTACCTATACGTTTTTACAGTCCATTTACCTGCATATTATATAACTTTCGCATTTGATAGCTCCTCCACTTAACTTCAACTAAGCAGCAAAGCAATTCACTATCTCGAACTATCTACACTCTGACTAAATCGATTACAAGTTGTGCATGTGCCTGTCTTGTGTATAGAACTTCGTCTGATTGAATCAGTCGTTAATTTATTCAATTTTCCGCCAACGACAAACGACGATCAGGACTCCATCTTGACTTGCAGACAATGACCTGACGTAAGGAAAGAAATGAAGAATGATGAAGAATTAAACGAGTGTTGACTCAAGTAATTGAAAGCTAATGAATAAAGAGTTAAGTGCTTGTTAAGGGTTCGGGTTAGATAAAAAAAAGGGATGAGAGCTAAAGCTTGTCGCAGACAAATTTGATTTTTAAGGACACTCAAACTATTAGTTAATAATTATTAATTTACAACAATTTTTCCTGATAAGACTCCTCAACACCGAGTGTACTGTAAAGCGGAAGCTGCATGTACTCACTCACGCCAATGATGACTTGCCACCTGATTCTCGTGTTTGTTAATGATTAATTTTGAAATAAATAAACAATATCTAATATGAACATCTGATCACTTCTTCAAAAATTACATTATTAACTTCGTTAATAGGGTTTTCTCTCATGATTGCAAATATTAAAAATTTATTAAAAATATTAAAGTTGGTAGATAAAGAGGAATAAAACAAAAAAACACAGTATAAATTGATTGTTGCAAAAGATATACAGCATTGAAATTTTGATAACGGACAAGTTGTACTATCTATGGAAGATCAGTTGAAATCCCTACTCCATGTTTAAATGTGGTAATAGTTTGAGAATGTCAAAATGTTTTCCTAGTACAATGAAAAATATGTAATCAATTACGTAGATTAATTATCTTATAATTTCCTTCAGTTTTTGGTAATAGTAGTAAGATTGTAATGAAATATATTTTACTTCCTGCCTTTTTCAATACTTGGTTAACACCTTCTAAAAAGCTATGAACCACTGATTGTACACCACTGGTACTGACACCTAGTACGTCACTATCACGTGAAACAATAAAATCAAACTTTAAAAATTAATAACTCGCTTAGTAAATGAATTTTTTTCGGATTTTCACAGGTCCTCTTAGATATACCTGTTTAAGAAAAAAAAAAAAAAATGAGATAATACCCTATTGTTCAATAAATGGTCGTGACCACGACAGGAACGTCGTCTTTTTGATTTGATAATCATTTTCTCATCAATTGGAAGCTTTCTTTATCCAAGAATCCTAAATACCTACTTTATTATATATTTAGTAATATTTTTTACGAAATAACGATAGATACATCATTAAAATGGTCTCTTAATGGGGACGTTTTTGTCTAATTAACGGCTTCTTAACTCTTATACTCTTAGTTCTTGAAATCTCCATGTAGGGTGTGCTTTTTAGGACAGCTGTACATGTAATTTATTTGGGATATATTTCTAGAATTCAATATATATTTTTTCGTATTTCTTTAAGCTTCTTATCCTCATTATTTTTTAAAATTACCCTCTTCTCAAACAAACAGTTACATGTTCAATGAAGTCGCCATTCTAATAACAGGTATTCTATAGAGTAGAATTTAATTTACCTTGTTATATGCTCTCCATTTAAGCTGTTCATAGATCTCGACCTACTTCATAAGGGTCGTTAGGATGAGTGGCAATTAAGGGTGATTCAACGGTAGCATATAAGAAAGGTATAATTTAGCACTATTTTTTATAAGATAACCTTAAAAAAGTTGTAAATTTCAATTAGAAATTATAGGGTTAGGATATATTGCTAAATATAAGTATTAAAAAAAGGTAAGAATAAAAATGTTTTTGGGGTGGTTCCACAGATCTTTTCTTAAATAATTATATACATACCGGGTGTCTAATTGAAATCCGTTTATAGGGAATAGAAAGTTACTTTTTTATTTATTTTGCTATAGTTAGTTACTTATTAATTTTAGACAAAAATGTTTCAAATAAAGGTTGCAGATAATACAAAAAATATACGTAAATCACTAACATAATTTCATTTTGCACATCTTGTAAGCTATAAAATCGAATTTGAAATTTTATGAATCTTGCTCATTTGTAGTGATACGTGATACACATGGACTTGAAATAAAAATAGTACAATAACGAACTCTAGGAGAAACAATATTAAATAAAGTATTAGAAGTATTCACCTACAGTTCGCTATTGTTCCATTATTATAGCTGCTGGCAGTGGTTTCTGGCGATTCTTCGATAAATGGCTCTGCATGTGATTAGAGTTACCTCTTAAGCCAACTATCTTACATGAGATGTTTATCTCTCGCCGTGCTCAGTTGGGGAATTGTCTCTGCAAAGAAACGGCAGTTACACCATACTGATGAGCTCCAACAGGAGCGAAACGCTTCTATGATTACTAGCTGAGTACTGTTGGCGTCTGGTGAAGGCCGAAAATGCATAATGTTTGAACTCTCAGAATAATGCTATTGAATTATTTGCAACTTTTAAACGTTTTATTTACATACCAAAAATAGAAATAGTAATATAATCATTAAGAAATCTCATTTTATAACATAATATCTAACCCAATGAACTAATTTTTCAGGCTACTATATTTTTCTTTGTATAGTCCTGAATATCTACATCGAAATCCCTTCACCCATCCGCTATTTATAGTTCCTTACACATGTTCAACCTTCTTCTACGCTTCTATATTATCTCATCTTGTATCAATTCCAACCGTACCAGAAAGCACCAACCTGCACAAATCACTTCCACTCACGGTCACGCGACGTAGATAACGGGGGTATGACACTATGAATGAGTTTATGATGATAAATACGAGTATGTGGCTTTCGTGATTCATTCGTTTAGAAAACAGATAAAAGTTTACGATAGAAATGACTAAGTATTTTTTGTATATAATTAAATGTTGGCCGAGTTTTTATTTGTAAGTGGTAGTGGTAATCCAACCCCACATCATATAACGTGACACAAAAAATATTCTCCACTGAGAGATACATTAGCAGTTAAAATGGAAGATAATGTGATCTATCGTGTTAGATCGGCCATAGCTCAGTTCTTAGAGTGGTACTCCGGCAAAGTATTGGTCTTGGTCCTAGATATAAATTCCGGTGGCTGACATTATCTTTTCACACTTTCACAATTTATATTTTGTTTGTACTTTAATGCTAATATATCTGATAATAAATTTGTCACCTAGGTCAGAAGGATATTTACGACAATATAAAAAGAGATATTTGGGAGCATGATTCAGTTTATAGGTTATTCTATAAATATTCATTCTAATGTAAAGTGTAATTTACCTATAATTTATGTCAGCGTTTTCAAGGAATTTCGTAGACTAATTATTTATTTTAGAGTATTTTAGATTTTTTTTTATTTTTACGATTACTTATGTTCTTTTTGGAAAATAAAATTTCATTTAGAGTGAATAACAAATTATTGGCCTATTTTTCTAAGCAAATTTGTTAAAATTAACAAACATTTTCATTTGTTAATTTGCATGCGAGTTGCCGAGTTCAAAATTCCAATTCACTATTGTATCTAGTTGCTAAAATTTAACAACGAATCCTCGGTATGTGTTTCTTGTAAATTTTATGTTAGGAATAGAACTTTTATTGGAAATAGAGAAACGACAGGAAAAACAAACTACTGTTAGTAATCCAATGTCTCGCCATTTCCATGTTAGGCTATATAAGTATTGTACATATTTGACATTTCTGATACACTCAAAAACACATCTTCTTTATATATTTTTATATATTTTAATTCATTCTATTCACTCTTATTCTTTTAATGTTCGAGATTCTTCAAATTCATTGATGAGATTGGCGGTATATCAGACGGTATATATAATTAAAAAAAAAATGAGAAATATTAAATGTACTTCCCAGAAAAAGTCTTCAGTAATGCCTCTGGCTTTTTGACACTCACATTTACCTGTTAATTACAAACATTTTAATTTTTCCACTTGTTTTTCGGGTTTCATTTACAACTTATTATTTTATATATTTATAAGTCTCTATCTTTAACTCCATAGAAGATATAATAAAAATTTTAAATGTGTGGGATAGAGATTTTTATATTCTTTAATATTAGTAATAACAGAAATTTTCAAAAAATAATATTTAGAAGATTTTTTAAAGAAACTATTATTTCCGGTTGTCCAATTATTACCAAAATCTAATCAGCTCAGCAAAATCTGTTGTGGCCAGCAGAAGACCTCTCGCCATTTCCATATTAAGGGGGGGTTTCGAAAAAGCGACACGAAGTAATATCGGCCAAGCCATGAACTATTTCACGTTTGCTTATAATATTAGCCAAGAGAGGGCGATAGAATGGTTCGGGTCTCTACTTAGGTTTGTGCCTTAGATAAAATGATGAATGTAAACAAGAAGATACAGTTTCTTTAGGTCAAATTTTACCCAAGGCCTGGGGTTTTATGACTAGCAAATAAAAGCTTTTATAACCAGTGACAAAGCAACAGCAAACCATGCATTTTTGTAGCATTTCACTTTCAACGAATGATTTCTAGATATGTACGACAATTTTCCTTTTTAGATTTGTGTATAGGCATGATTACTGCCCAGTGTCATAAATTTCTACGTATTTAATTAATGATAAAATAAGTAATATTAAATGTACTTCTCAGAAAAATCCTTCAGAAATGTCTCCGGATTTTTAACGCTGACATTTATGTCAATTACAAACATTTTAATTTTTCAACTGGTTTCCATGAGTTGTTTAATACAGTGGATTATTTTATAAATTTAGAATTTTCTATCTGTAAATCTATAGGAGAAATAATAAAAGTGTTCAATGTATTGGATAGAGAATTTTATATTCTTTAACATTTGTAATTACATAAATTTCCAAAAAATAATATTTAGAAGATTTTTTTTAAGAAACTACTACTTCAGTTTGTCTAATTGTTACCAAAATTTTTTCAGGTCTTGCCATTAATGTCAGATTAAGGAACAAGTAGTTAAATTGGTGTTAAGTATTAGAGTTTTTGAGGAATCATCCCTGAAACATCCACAGATACACACACACACACACCAACACACACACACACAAACACACACATACACACACATACACACGCACACACAGACATTGTAATTCGTATAATATAAAATGAATTTGTATAATCCCTAAAAATTTTAACTGCCAGTTATTAAGTATTATCATACACATTTCCATTTGTTTCTTTATATTAAAATAGTAAATATAATATATTAATTATAAAAGCATTATATTGTAGATTACTAGTAAATACTTACTGCCCGCACATTAAAATAATGAATAAAGTAATTAAAATTGAAAACTCAAATGGAACATATGAACTACAACAGTAAATATTTGTTGGCGATGGTGACAAAAAAATATATAGACATTATAGATTATAAAATGACATAATTATGTTATGTTAATAAAATATAACACTGACAAACGTTGAAAATAGAGTATACGGATAATATTGATAATCTATTAGAATAAAATTTGTACAACAATATAAATTGCTACTATGATAGATCTGAGACAGTTTATTTTTACTTCCCGCCATACGGTAAGGGAGGTAATGTTTTTGGTCCAAAAATTCGATAGAATAAGCACGAATTAGGGTCACCAGAACACGTTTTTGCTATTTTTACAATTATGTGTGTGTGTGCGACTATATTTTCATCCACGATAACTCTTATATCAAACTTTAAATAATTTCTATTTTCCGTATTTAAGCTTTCTGCAGTAATGTAAACTATATTAATTATTAACTGAGTGTTGTGTTGAGTAATTAATCAGAGCTCTCCCTATATATTCAAAAAAGCAGAGCGGGATAGTTTTAAAAAACCAGTGTAGCAGAGAACTAAACTTTATAAATGCAAAAAAATTGTGATTTAATACCATTTCTCCTTAATATTGTTTATTGCAAATATTTGTAACTGGTACAGATAAATTTGTTATTTGACAGTTCATTTCGATTCGATTTTGTCTATTTTCCCGGCAGTTAAACTTTTTTCGTAATACCATACTGTTATTATGACATAACAGGATTAAAACAAAAATGAAAAGATAGAAATAACGACCTAGGCCGTTATTTTTTTTAACAGTCGCGTACAATTAAGGATCAGGTGTTCCTAGAAAAATAACAGCATATTGATGGACTGTTGTCTATGATAGTTTATAAATTAACCGAAGCAGATGTTCAATATGAGAAATAGAAGAATTTTATTATTCCTAAATGTTTAAATTTTGTTATTTCGAGAAATCTTGAACGCCATACGGCTGATATGCAAATAACGAACTCGACTGATTATAAACCTCTACTGGGGATTATACAACTAAACCTAAGAAGATAAACACTGTATTTGCTAAATATTGGCTTTCGCAAGTAACAAAAATTTATAATCCCTGGATAATTAGGGGAAAAATCGTGGGTCATTTACGACATAACCGGCCCTTTTCGGGAACAATAAATCAGTAATCTGCGGCTAATGTTGTAGCTAAAATTCTATTATAGTATTTAACATAATAACCAAAATCTAGTCAGCTCTTCCCAGGAATGTCAGATTGAGGAAATTTCAATTAAATATTTTTTGTCTTATAGTATTTGAGAAACCGTGGTTACAACATCCACACTCACATTCAAAAACACGGACATCATCGTAAAAATGTTATAAATGGATTATAGGGACCTTAAAACGTACTTATCCACTAAAATCTGGATATGCGATTTTTAGCATGACTCCAATACCTCTCTTAGCGAGAGGTACAAATAATTACACACATATTCGTGAACTGGATGGTCTAATGTCACAAGATCAAAGATTTACATTTATTCCAAATCATTTTAAATTGAATAATTTCAAAATATTAATATATTAATTTTTAAAAGAATAAATCAGATTCTCCTTACACTTAATTCTACGCAAAGAGGTCTTATAAAGAAATGACAGTGTAAAATTTAAATTTCCCGTGCAATCAATCAACGATTTGCTAAATTTCTAACTAAAATGCAAAACTAGCTTTATGTCATTTAATTTGACCATAATCACCTTTTTATGTTCACAAATGTAATCTATCATTAGAGGTTATTGTCCCGCAGAACATCCTGCACCACGAATTTTCTTATCACTCACTATCAAAAACTCAAACCTTAAACTAATCACAATCTTTCACTTTACGTTAGCGATAGAGTAGAAATATGTAGAAATATTGAGAATCGACTTGCCTTTTAACTCACTTGTTAAAAACTTCACTGTTATAAATATTTAACAACGATTGTTCACAACGACCGTTTTTAATAATGTCGTTAATTATTAATCGTTGTTAACTTTTAAGTTGTTATGTAACGTCTATAGTAACAACTATCTTAGTGAATTAGGCCGTATGTCACACAATGACAGTATTGAAATTCATATTTAATTATTAAAATTAGCTGGTAGAAGTGAAAAAGTAAAATCTTTCATAATTAGCGTCTACTGTAATCTGTACACAAAAGAATAAAGACGTTGCTTTAAAAAGCCCATACAATATTAAAATAATTCTTATTAACAAAGTTCTTTTGTTTCATTTCAACAAAATTACAAACAGATACATAAATAATTCCTGTCCCAAAGCTTGACAAATGAAAACAATAAGTCTTTCGTGTTCCATCCCTTGAGTGTAAATATTTCAGTGGCAGTCACCGTTAATAAAACAAAGCAAAACAAAAAGCAGAGAACAAGAAAGATGTAACGCTAAACGCCTAAGTCTAAATTAAGAACAGCTAGTATTTATGTTCACGTTGAATTTACAGCTGGGAATAATTGTTGACAGCGCTCACAATCGTTTAAACAGACGATAAAGATTAATTAAATGTTGAAAGTAAATGGAATTGTAGGTTAAGTGATGAATGAAGTAAATAGATCAGGTTTTATGTGGAGGAAAACGGTAATAAAAAAGGCATTTAATTTTAAAGAGTAAAAATAACTTTTAGTAAATTAATAAGCAAATATTAAATTACGGGTAATGAAGATTCAATGATCAGCGCTTTGTCTTAGAAACAAAAAGTATAACAATTTAATGGGGGGGGGGGGGGGGGGGGTGATAAAAATCGCTCAAGTTTTTCAAAAATTGAGTCCTGATAGTAAAAATCGGACTTTGTTTTTATGTGAGAAAAGACTTTTTCATCGCCTAGATGACAAAGTTATCAGATTGGATTGTTTTATTATGATTTATTTTAGCTTGTAGAACCAATATCTCAGTTTTCAGGTCTTTAAAGATCGGTCTATCAATCACATTTGCCCATTTGACAGACAAATCTGGGATATAAACTCGTCTATCATCATCTATAATAAGTGTCCGTAGAGCACGACTATCCCTTTTCTTAATAATCGAAAAATGTTCAGTTTTAACGTTCGTTTCAATATTTCTGGTACAGTCGACTCTCTATAAATTTGAATTTGTTCGAATTAGAGAGAGTAAAAGATAATTGTAAATTACAAAGAGTATGTACATATATGCAATGGAAAACAACGTTTATCCAGTTAATATGATAAAAAAATACATTTTCATTTTTTAGAAAAATAAGATGTACATACCTAGTAAATATAAACTCCTGGACAAAATTAACGCATCACTTATATTTTCGCGATTTATTTTAAAACAGAATAATATATGAATTTTTATTAGGGTTCAGTTGAAAATTTAGGGTTCTAGACATATGAAAATAATAACAATTAAGAATCAATTCTTGTTTATATGAATATTTTATTGTTTCCTGTGTTGACAAGGAAAAAGTATGGAAAAATTTAAAAGTGTTTTTACGTTTAATTTAAATTTAATTCCATGTTTTTGTGTTTTGCTACGAATTTAACATTAAACTGAATTGGGAAAATTAATAGTGGTTGATAATTTTCCGAATTTGAGGTTTTTCGGACATTAACTCTATTGGATGGGGCCAACGTCATAAGATTGGTAGTTGATTTCAGTACTATACGACGAGCTTTAAGGAGGTTTAAAGAGACTAGATTCAACTTTAGGAGACACAGAAAGGTCGTTCGAAACCACCGACAGAGAGAGACGACAGATTTCTAACTCTAGAAACTCTGAGAAGACGACAAATTACAAGTAAAATGCAAAATAATCACATTCCTGAAGCACGTGCTGCGTGGATTTCTACCCATGTGGTACGAAGAACACTAGGGGAAGCAAGACTGGCCAATAGATGTACTAACACAGAACCGTGTCTCACCAGAACTCATTAACGAAAAATTAAAAGTGATGCGTTAATTTTGTCCAGGAGTGTACAAATTGAAACATTGTACCGAGTGCCCCAAATAAACCTATTTCAGTTATCTAAATCTAAATTCGATTTCATTGAAATTGATGGCAACTGCCCAAAATTTTATTCGATTTAAAGAATATTTTTTACATATAAAAGCATATACAGTTGAACATGTAAAAAATAAATTCAAATAATAGAGAGTTTGATATAAATCATATCAACACATAGACATCTTTCATTTATCGCTATCTCAGTTCAAGGGTGTATTACATACAAATACTTAATGTCTTTCGTGTATTTTTTTATGTTTTTGTTTTTTATGTTATCTACTTTTATTTTATATGTTGTGGACTGTGTGACTATGTTATTACTTATGTTGTTGTTAATCAGTGGAAGCCTTTAATTGGGCAACTGTTGGCTTCTCAAATATTTCAAATAAATATATAAATAAAGAAAGTCGACTGTATTTTTAAACTGCAATATTATGTTTTTCGCCGTTCCTTGAGGAAAAGTAAAGTTTTTTTGCATTTTTTTTCCGTTAAACAAAACACGTTTTGAAAATGAATTGAAATATATTAAAGAAATAGCTAAATATAATGGATTCCCGGTTAAAATTATAGATAAACTAGTCCATAAATTTAAAAATCGTCAATCCGTATTAGATTTCACAACTTTAACGCCAACTAATAATAAAAATAATAAATATATAACATTACCATTTGATAATGCCACCAAAGCTTTAAACAAAATTTTTAAAAATCAAAATTTAACGGTAACTTATAAAGCAAATAACACCATTAAATCATTATTAGGTAATCCTAAAGATAAAATAGATAATAATAAAAAATACGATGTTTATAAAATTGACTGTAAAGATTGTAATAAAGTTTATATCGGGCAAACTAAAAGACAAATTGATACTCGGTTTAAAGAACATTTCTGTCATTTAAAAAGCGGTAATCCTGATAAATCTAGTGTAGCACAACATATGTTTATTAATAATCATAAAACTGACAATTCTAATATAAAATTATTGAAACAAGTTGATAATAATAGATATTTAGACGCACATGAGAGCTTGATAATACATAAATTTAAAGATAAATTGATGAACGCGGACCTAGGTCCCATCCCAAATTCTAAATTATACGAGTTAATATAAGACCATTACTCTGTTTAATTTTAGTTACCTAATTAGGTATCCATTCACCTATGACTCCTGTCCCTATATAACCCGTGTTCTCTCCCTTATTCCTCAGAGCTGTTTTGACCTCTGGCATGGTTTACATGCTGAGTAATCTTAACTACTCTCTTTACGCTCCTCATAGAGCCGTCACTGCTCTGACCCGTTGAAGTAAAAGAATATTATCTCAACAATCCTCATTCATGCCACTTGAGATTTGATAGCGGACATCTTTGTTACACGGATATGTTTACGGGAACCAACGTATATTAATTCCTAAACTTTTGATAATAAATTCATCATTTATCTCTTTTAAATGAACTGACGCTGCTCCAAAAGCGTGTTGAATTTTCTCTTAAATTTTTAGACATCTACGGAAACAACAAAGTGAAGTCACTGGATTGCCGAAGCAGGAGTCCATGCTGTCTCAACTACCTTGTTTTTATCCTTATTAGAATATCGATAGGTCTTCTTCAAAGAATTCCCCTTAACCTTAATTCGTTGATTATGAGAACAGAGATTCACTCGATTCTACGGATGTTTGAGCTATGCTTGATTGGTTCTATTGAAATTGCTAATAGTTAGTTCCTAAGTTCTGAATTATGCAAGCTAATCTTTACTCTTGCTTGGGCTTTCATCCGCTGAATAATTTATAACCTACTTCCCAAACATGACAATCGATCAGTTCATATACTACAACATGCGTAACAAACCAAATTCAATCATTAAAAATTTAAGGAGGAAAAACCTTACAGGACAACGATTTTCATGAAAATTTGACTAATTTGAAACATAAGTAGTAGGTAGCAAGAAAATTGAAAATGTATACATGATTAATGCCCGGTTTTACCATTGCCAAATAAATTCACAAATAATTATATGACGAATAAATTGTATTCATCGGTTAGTCAAAACCAAAATCGTTGTATAGATAGTTATTCGTAGAATATTATTTTTCTTTCCAATATTTTGAGTTGAGTATACAGCTAAAAAGTTCATCTTCTTGACAAAACTATTAAATTTGCTGTCAACGAAAATATTTTTTTGATTTGTATCATTGAAATGAAATGAAAATGAGTGACAATATAAATAACAAGAAGGAAAGTAGCAAAAACTAAATTTAAAAAAGAATAACAATTTGTTTAATAATTATACATATAGTAGATGAATATTTGTATATTATAGAAAATAATAAAACTGAAGGTATGCTGCTGCACGAAAAAATTAAAGAATGAAATACTTCTGCACAAAAATATGATTCTTCATAAACAAACAAACAAAAAAAAAAAAAAAAAAAAAAAAAAACTGTTATATTCTTTCATTTATTGCCTCCTAATGAAGCCGAATTATATTTAGAATTTCATAAACGCATTATTTTAGTACCGAGGTGGAGTAGCGGTAGCGTTATCGCTTCACGCTCCAAGGGTCCCGGGTTCGAATCCCGGGTAAGGCATGGTTGTTGTCTTAAATCATTTCATCTTCATCATCTTCGCAAGGAAAATTAAGAAATATCACCGCTTATATGTAACAGACACATTGTAAAGCGAGTAACAATAAATAATAATAATAAATAAATAAACACATTGTTTTAGTAATCGGAATCGTATTCGAAAATATACTTCGTTAAATTGATTAGATTATAGGGATAATTTCTTTTTCGCCTGAATTGGCCTGAATAACTTCTCATCGGAATATGTCAACAATGATAAGGATGACATTCTAATATTGAAGAAAATATTTGACAAATAAAAATAACCTTATAAAATTGCATTTTCTACATTTATCTATTATCTATTTTTACCTTCCGTCACCTTTAGGTAAGGAAGGTATTGTCTTTGGTCAAAAAATTCGGTGGTGATTTTTTTATGAATAAGCTCGTTTTAGAGTCCCTACAATACGAATTAACTATTTTTAAGATGATGTCTGTATGTATGTATGTATGTATGTATGTATGTATGTATGTATGTATGTGTGTGTGTGTGTGTCCGTGTGTGTGTGTGTGTGTGTGTGTATGTGTGTCCGTGTGTGACAAATTTTTCTCCGACGATAACTCCAATACTATAATTCTAAAAATTATAATTCTTTCGTATTCCTTTTCTGTATATCCATATGAAGAGTTGATTAGATTTTGGTTATAATTTATACACCGGAAGTACCCTTATTTGAAGTTTTTAACAGTTTTTGTTAAAAAAACGCAGTTAAATATTATTTTTGACATTTTAATATTATATATATTAAAGAAAATACTCATCTCAATACGGTTTGATTATACATTTTCCTTCATATTAAATAGATGTAGATTTAAAGCATTATAAAGAAATTAATTTATCAAAAATTAGCCAGCTTTGCTATTTATCATGGAAACAGCTGATATACTCAAAAAATTCTAATTTACAGATGTCAGTTGTAAGTGCAAAACCAAATATGGAAAGTATGGGATCAAAAATTGGTATGTCATAATGTTCCTCGCAAGTGACATGCAGAGAAAGGCCAAAGAGAAGATGGAAGGACTGTATCGCAGAAGACTTGAGAAAGGAATGACTGTGTAAAAAAGATGCGTTGGACAGGAATGAGTGGAAGAGAAGAGGAAACAGCGACCTCTAATAAAATAGGGGAAAAGAAGTGCATTTTACTTAGTATATGTTTATGTTATAATTTTATTGGATTTATAGAACCTTTTCAAATGAACTTTTGGTTTGGAATTTGTAAAAAATAGTATGTGTTTGTGTTCAATTTTTCATGATATTATATAGAATCTGTTCCAATGACCTTTTGGTATGGGATTTGTACAAAATACAACGAATTGACGGAAGGTCTTGTGCTTTGTTTTTTTACGAGCACCTCAGTATCTTTTTTAGATCGGTACGTATTGCAAATATTCTTTTTCTTTCACCATACTGAACAACTATAAAATAATCATAACACGCATAATAATAATAATGTCAAAATATTCGTTGAATAAATATTCAAAAATCTCCAGATAATTTAACCCACGATTTATTCGTCGAATAGTTGCTAACTGACGTTGGTAAAACAAAAATTTACTGTTTTATTCGATGAATAGTTTAACTGATAAATAAAATGATTTTTCGTCAATGGTGAAACTGGACATAAGTGAATTTGAGTATAACAATAAGCAACATTAATTAATAAACCATGTGACCTTGAAATTATTCACACAAAACGCAAAACTCAAAACAAAATTTCCATTTACCATTTACGTCAAAATTTCCAAAACAAACAAAATTTATTATCTTTCATAGTGCATTTGACACTATCTAAATCTTCTACGGGTCAACTTTATCAGAGGTCAGCACAGGCAAACTGCATTCTATGAATTTATCTGCGTTCTGAATTTGAATACGATGTTTCATAGTTTGGCTTCAGATTTGACTCTATCTAGCATCAAGGAAATAATTAATGAGTTGCTCATTCATTTCAGCGTCCCAGAACCGCATTTATCAAAATGATGTGCAAGGATGCTAAAAAGAGACAAGTTAGTGCTCCTTGCGCCAAATGTAAAAATAAAACAAGGATAGTTCTGGGAAGGTTTCTATGACTTCAGAGTGTTTTTGAAATTAAGGTATATTTTAACAGATTCAGACAATAACTCAACAACAAGGAAATTATAATTTGTGCAGGGTGTAAATCGAAAGTGAGACATAGGCGCTTAACATGGGAATTCAGTTTTTCTTTGCCCAAACGTTACCGAATTATTTTATACAAAAATGTTTCAAGTAAAACTTATAGAGATTTAAATTCTAAATGATCTGAAACTATTATTCCAGCTCTTCATATAAATGTAAAAATTAATTATAAAGTTACAGTTTTTATTAACTATTAGTCTAGGCAGCCATGGATTTATGACAAAAAATTAAACAAATGCGTTATTTTTAACTGTCATTTATAACTAAACTTGGAGCAGTAAATTAACACAAAACATAAAAAGGTCAAATAATTTAGCCCTAACTGACAGATAAAAACAATGTATTTGTTTATTTTTTGTCAAGTCCATGGCTGTCTACACTAAAAGTTCATAAAAACTGTAACTTTATAATTAATTTTTACTTCCTTGTACGAAGTAAAGGAAGTATTGTAATCGCGAAAAAATTCTGTTTCCAGATTTCAACGGAAATATCCATTTTGAAAATCCCTGAATCCATTTTGACTAATTTCGTTGTGACGTTTGTACGTACGTATCTCGCATAACTGAAAAACGGGAAGCCGTAGAAAATTAAAATTTTGTATTTAGGACTGTTATAACATCTAGTTGTGCACCTCCCTTTTTGGTCATTGCATAACTTTCAGAAGTGGTACTTTACTTGAAGCCCATAATAGATTTTAATGGAAAACTATATTAAAATATAATCCAAAACTTTTCAAATTTGGCATATAATACTTTTATATCAATGGAAATAACATAATAAACTTTGGTTAAAATAGTCTAACCGGAAGTGATACTTTACTTGAAGCTATTATCAGTTTTTCTTGAAAAAAATTGTGTTATTTTGAATTTTACAATAAATGCTTCAAATAAAAATTTTAGAGAATTGAATTTTGCGTCGAAAACTTCAAGTATGATTAAATTAGTTCTTTGTATAAGCGAGATATTTAAATTTAAATATTATGTACTTCTTGGTTTCTGTAATTAATGTGTAGATTCTGTTCACATCTGTAAGTCTTACAGATCTGTAAATCTGTAAAAAAGTGACAAAATCACATCTATTCTTGTTGATTAATATAAAATTATACATAAGAGTGGCAGCTTTCGTTGCGTTTTTGTACACTATTTACAGATTTACAGATCTGTAACACTTACAGATGTGATCAGAATTGACCCATAAGTTTGCTATGAATTAGGACAAGAAATAACAAAAAAATAAAGAATTTAATGTCAATGTCAAATTATGTCAAATACGTGCAATTTTATGATTGGGTCTGTTATAATACATATTTTAATTATTAACAAAATATGTATAGTGTAACAGGCGTACAAGGAAGTCATGTGGTGTCCACATCAGATATTTACGTTTAAATGAAAAGGTAAAATAATTGTTTCACATGATTTAAATAAAAAATTTAAATATCTATAACTTTTATTTGAAGTATTTTTGCATAAAATAATTAGGTAACTACTGTGCAAAGAAAAATTGAATCCTCATATTCAACGCCCACGTTTCACTTTTCGATTTACACCCTGTACATAGGACGCGAACAGTCATATAATAAATTTATCATAATGATAATAATAGTTATAGGCCATCCAGCGAATCAAGCGGTTTACGTCATCGTTTAGGGATTTTTGAAATTTTCTTTATTTTTTTAAATATATTTTATTAACGGTATTTTATTGGTTTTTTTATTATTACCATGTATTTGACACCTTTAATAGAAATAATTATATTTGGATATATTATTATTAAGTAAAATTTTGTAAATTTTTGCAAAATGACGTTTGATTAATTTTTTTTAATATTGGTAATTCTGAACATGTATATTACTAAATATTATATGTCTATATTATACTTTTCAACGAGTATTGTGATTTCATTTTGTTTTTGGTTTCGTTGTTCATTGTCAAAATGTCAAATGCTCTGTCATGTCAAATTCAAAAGCTTGTAGTTAATTTATTGACTTATTTTGAAAATGAAAAATAGATTGGTGGGTTTTTACTTTCACTGAAATTTAATATTGAGGTAATATTTGGTTCTATTTGTTAGTAATAATTTGAAAATTAAATCTATATGTACAGCGTGTGGCAAACGCTATACGCAATGTATAGAAACAGTGAGAAATTGTATGGTATGCAGTATTCTGTATTTTTTTAAGGATCTCACATAATACTAGATAGTTTGTTGCATATACTACAAGAATGAAGTATTTATAACGGCGTAAGCAGTATCGTTCAGAATATTTTAAATAAAATTGGATTTCGCTGTAAAAATATTATATCAGACATGTTTTTAAGAAAAATTTGGGTTTATGAAGTTAACCCACAAATTTTAATCCGTTTTACATGCTCATGTAAACTTTTTAACATATGACGTCATTGTTTCTAGTGATATTGTATTTATGACGTAAACCGCTTGATTCGCTGGATGGCCTATATTTATGTATAAAGGCAGTGAAGTTCCATTTTTATTACGAATGTGGAATTTATTTGCCGAGGCTCGTACAGTGGACGAAAATATACCGTATGTATGACAAAAAGGAACTTCAGTGCCGAGGTGCATATTAAATTTTATTTGAAATTAAAAATTGTAAAAATGAAAGGATTATTTAGTTTTATAGGTTATGTTTTCATATCTGTTAGTCTCACACTCAATGTTTTTTTGTCATTTTACTTAAAAATAGATTACCTTAGTGCCGATTTCCAAACTTTTAATGACGAGTTTTGCGCATTTTAGTGACGATTTTGTATCCCTAAAGTGTTACTTTAGGAATGAAATTTCAGTAGATAACGTGCCGTATATTATAAGTATGTAGGTGTTGGAACAAAAGAGTAACATTTTAAGTTATTTTAAAAATTTTAGGTATTTTTAAAAAGCCACTCAAGAACAAAAGCAAAATTTAAAATGAAAGTGCATTGAAAATCTTTTATAAAGTAGTTGGGGATAATTATTTGTATTAATGTATATTTACTAAGAATATAAATGCATTCGTAGTTCAAAATATATTTAATAATGAATAATTCTTGTTTTGTAAAGTAAATCATATGAAATTAAAGTTATTATGTAGGTATTGTATAAAATTTTTATCCACTTAAGTCATTTGAAAATAATCTGAAGGTTAAAAATGTGAAAAATGTACGTAAATTATTGACGAGGGGCTGATATTAAGTCTTTAAACATCATTATCGTATTATATATAAAATATATATAAAATTATTTTTCTGACTATACACATAATCTTGAACTAAACAGCTATATCCTGTATACTGAAACCTTAGTAAAAACTTAATCTAAAAGGACACTTATTAAAATTGTATTTTGTATCCTTGAAGTTGTTTTTAAGTTCGAAGTGCTCAATATCTTATCTAGAAAAATAAACAAGGATATAAATTAGGACGAATCGGGATGTCATAACTGTATTTTATTATGAATGAATCAACGTTAAATACTCATATTTACGTTGAACCAGACTATAAATTAAGAATTAAATATTATTTTACAATTTTTATAATTATTTTACATTATATGTGAATAATAATACTATCATATTTCCGAGAAAAGTAGTAAATAGTAAATATAGAACCGTGAACTCGTTCTGCTTAGTGCTTACTACTTACAAAAATGGTGAGAAATTTCTAGAAACTTCTTTAGACTACTGTAAATATAAATTGAAGATTATCGTTGGATGATGGACAAAATGAGGGATAATAAATCATTATATTCCTTGCTTGCAAAAATTTCGGTTATCATTAAATTATCCTCAGTGCTATAAGAATAATCATATTTCACACAACAGGACGATTGAAAATTCTCGATAATATAAAACGTATTGCCTGGAAACACCACGAGACTGAATAAAAGTAAACAGTAAATTTCACGAAGGAATGTAATCTAATTTCTTCTGCATGAAACGTCAAACTGTACGCCACATAACCTATCTTTTTAAAAATTGGTATATAATATTGGAATATTATTTTATATTATATCGAAATGTGCGAATATTTCTAATTAAACTCGCAGTAGCAACAACGCAGTTTTTGGACTAAATGTTTACTTGTCAAATTTTATTTCAATAAGGCTTTTCTGTCAAACAATAGGAAGCTGTCAAGTGACATTTTAGATGTTTACTTAAAGCACAAAAAACATGACTTTTCTCCTCAAAGTCAAACTACAGACTCATTTATGTAGTAGGTACTGTGTTTGAAGAAAAGATCGTACTCTATACTCTGTGTAATTAGAATTCAAAATAACATTGACAACTTTGAGTACATAGAACAAAATAACCAAACGTATAAATGATTATACGAAGGTAGGTACATTATATCCGAATATGCAAAGATTTGTATATTCGTTCCCCATGGTTACTTAATAATAACCGCTGTAACACGTGGTACCTAAGAAAAATCACCCATTCCTATTTGTTTATAATTTAAGTATGTTACAATACATGCCACTATAATCATCCGGTGATATTCTTCAATTTATTATATACATGGACACAAATTTTACCTCGACTGTAAATATAGACTTAAAACTTTCAAAAACTGTGGGCCATATATCGAGTGATGATAGTTCAACCGGCATTTAAATGATCATCTTCTTATCCAGATTTATCTTCTACCGAGACTCTTTATTTTGGGCCAATAAAAATAAATAAAAAATAAATAAATATATCATCACGGCATATTACCACAATCTGCTTTATCGCAGATATCGGTAATGATGATGCCATATTTGTACCGTGCGAGCGCTTACCAAGCATCACCTCACGGGCACTCTTTGCTGGCGTTAAGAGTGCACCACAGGGGTCACTTTTGTGACATTTAAAATTCGAAATATTTGGCGTCCGTCGGGATCGAACCCGATTCCCGTGGCCACGTGCGTGAGTCAATAAAAATAACTTAGTAAAACCCAATGCACACAAGATAACCTACCTTGCAAAACTACGGGACAATACTTTAACAGAAGGATGTGCAAACTTTGTGGATAAAGTGGCTAACAGAATTAAAGCTGGTATTGCTAATAAAGGCGATATAACCTAATATTAATGGCAGAATCCTTGAATAACATATTAGGTTTTTGAATGTTTAAAATGTATATATTATACTAGTCAAAAGAAATTTTTCACCATTTGTGCTAATTTGATAATTTGTTGAAAATTTAAACTTGCCGAATAATTATAAGTCCGGGCTCGTATTTAGAAATAACTCTTATAGTCAATGTTATTATTCCTATGTTAATTAATACAAACAAACTTTTCTGACGAAAGTCAGTGAGTGGTTACAATAAACCGCATTGTTTTTACGGTGTTAATGACATAGCTCATGCTATGAGTGGTTAGCTATATCATGTATGAGTCAGTTGTTGTGACTATAGTTTTTTAGCGGTTATTAGTGCAGTGCACCGGCACGGAACGGCTAAATGACTGAAACTGAAAACCGAGGACTCGTTTCGAATACATCCAAACACTTACTAATGTTACTAAAAATATTTCCATGTTACGTAAGCAAAAAGTAATGCTCAAGTATACTCAATGGATAGTGAAAGTGTTATTGGTGATTTATTATAATGTTTTCTAAAGCTGAGTAAGAAATATTGGTCGATTTATCTTCTGTAACCTATATTAAAAATTTTGTACTGTGTACGATGATATATAACAAATATTTGTTTGTTTGTATTAGGTTCAATGTCACTGTGCAAAAAGAAAAATACTGAGGGACGCATGGATTATACATTTTTACAATTTTTAACGTTCGGAGTGCATTGACAGGGTCATTTTCATCCCGCACTTACAATTTTGCTTAAAAAACTGAACAGATATTTTTTTTATTTAAAATATACACATATGTATTCCTCTAGTTATACATTGGTAATAATGTGCAGCGTTTAAATATTTTTTACTAATTGCATAAACGGCAATAAAAGGCCATTTTGACCCAACAAATGTATAAGGCGTTTTTGAAAAAATAAAACATGTTACATCATTTTTCAAGTCATTTCCCATGGAATAAAAAAATAAAAAAAATCGCTAAACTTCCCCATTGTAATAAAATGAATATTGAAATATTATATTAAATAAAGAAAGTAAAAATAAATTTTGGACTCAATTTTTAACTTTTCTTTCGGGGTCAAATTGACCCCACTATACATATTCTGTGGCAGAAAATATGTATGCATTCCGATGGTTGATGTACTTAAAATAGTAGGGAGTTATTGCAACTTCTACGATGAAAGAACGTAAACGTTAACCTTATGTAGAAAACACTTTATTTTAGAAATAAAGGACTTTCAATTTCAATGTTTACCGCATTTAATTAGTCTATTCACGCAAACGTTAACGCTAAAAGCAACACAAACGAGGTTACATCCAACCTTTTCACCGAAACATAACCTCAAAAGATACAGAACGTGTGACGTTAAACGCTCGCTATTCCATTGCACATAACGTGTCTCCTTATTCATATAACGTAAACCTTATTAGAACGCATGCGCAGTCGGGCTATCACGTGACTATAAAGTGCACGTTATTTTTGCGTTGAAGCTGCAATAACTCTCTAATATTATCTCTTGAGGAACCATTTAAAATTTGTTTTTTTTTATATACAGAATTTTCCAAAAAGATGTTACCACTTATATGGTACTACATAATTTTAAATTTTCTTTTATTGCAAACTATATATGGCCACCCGAGTTAATCTGGAAGAGAGAAGGACGATAGGAGCTTGGATGGAAGTGTTTGGGTCACCCTCAATATCCGTCGACTGCATGAAAAATTTGTGCACACTTTTTTCTTACTATTGAGGGTGACCCAAACATATCCATCCAAGCTGGTACTTTCCTATTCTCTTCCAAATTAAGTCAGGTGGCCATATCTAGTCTGCAACAAAAGAAAATTTAAATTATGTAGTACCGTATAAGTGGCAACATCTTTTTGGACAAGCCTGTATGTATAAAACGTCTAGGGACTTTATAAAAGGCAGTTAGATTGCCAAACTTTTTACAATATATTTTGCTAAGTCAATGAGGATGAAAAAATCAAATTATATAAAAAAAATAGGCCTTTCAATTTTTATATATATTTTCATGTTCATGGAAAAATCCAGACAACTACTAATTTTCTTTTGCACACGTTAATTATCTATACATGTTTATAAAAATTTCACGGTCGTTCAAAAAACAAACTATTTTGTGTAAAAAATATATAAGTACAATAAAATATAAAGTCATGTAACCTTGATATTTATTTAGGGCTTCACATTTGTTATCCTGTTTGTAAACAAACCGTCATATTTCCATCCTGTCTTGAAGTCTTGATATTGAAGATATAAAAAGTAATTCATCATACGCTCGTAAACCGTGTTCTGTAAATATTGACTCTTACAACATCTGTGTTGAGTTCTACGCAGAGAAGAGAAAAAATTGAAAATTAGGTCGACGCGGAATTCCTCCTCACAATGATAAACAAAAAAAAAACCTAATTACATGTAAAGTAAAAAAAACAGTGAATGTTTTTGTTTAAATACAATACAGTATATTATGTTGTGTATGCTGGTAATGTATATGAGCGTGTAGGTATATACAAGGAGTATATTTGATCAGTGAACTGAAAAACTGATAATTTGACGCTTTGCTTGCGTGCTAACGAAGCAAGAAATGGAGAAAATGTTTGTATAAGGCTGGAAAACAAGGTTAGAATTAATTAGTTTATAACTAAGATAATTAATTATAGTGTGTACATATTTTCTGCTTCAGTTTATATACATAATAAATCTTTATGAATATGCATTACGGTATACAGATGAAAAATATCACACATTAATCAATGTAAAAAATTACTCGTAAAAGGAATTTGCATATAGAAAATAATAAAAATGTGGCAATTCCATTGCAGCAGAAAAGTCATATAACTATAGAAAGTTGCACCATTGAAAAAAAAAATTGTTTTAAGTAGATCCAAACATGTATAATTTCTTCATGTTTCCAAATGCCACAATTTTTAAATTTATAGGTTGAAAACAATGGTTGTTGCAATTTTTCTCTCGCTTAGAGAGGTAGGTATTGGAATCATGCTAAAAATCGCATATCCAGATTTTAGTGAATAAGCACGTTCTAAGGTCGCTAGATTCCGATTTTAACATTTTTAATGTGTGTGTGTGTGTGTGTGTGTGTGTGTGTGTGTGTGTGTGTGTGTGTATGTGTGGGATGTTGTATACACGGTTTCTCAAATCCTATAAGACTAAAGACCAATTTAACTACGTATTCCTTAATCTGACATTAATGGGAAGAGCTGAAATGGTTTTGGGAACCATAAGACAACCGGAAGTAATAGTTTCTTTAAAAAAATCTCTTTAATATTATTTTTGGAAATTTATCTTATTACAAATATTAAAGAATATAAAATTTTCTATCCAATACTTTAAACATTTTTATTATATCTTCTATACATTTAAAGATAGACAATTATAAATATATAAAATATTCCATTGTATAATGAATCAAACAGCCCATGGAAACCAGTTGAAAAATTAAAATGTTTGTAACTGACATAAATGTCAGTGTCAAAATCCAGACATTACTGAAAACTTTTTCTGGGAAGTCCATTTAATATTTCTTATTTTATCATTAATTAAATATTTAAAATTATAGTTATAGCTGCCGCTTGTTAAATTGACAATGTAATAGTAATTATAATATGCTATTGTTATAACGAGGAAAAGACTCCAACATCTAAAAGTGGTATAAAAAGAAAAGGGATTCATTTATAAGCCAAAATATGTACAGTATCAGTGTTAACTAAACACGTGCTTGCTATACATATAATTCATCATATACCCCTCAAAATACCGCCAGTCTCGTCAATGAATTGGAAGAATCTCGAACATTTGGAAGAGTAGGAGGAAACTTGTTCAAAGATAGAATGGGCTACTTACGTACCTTTTTTATTTGATATTTTTGAAGAGCAGGTAAAAACTTTCTACCCATATTTTTTCTTTTAACAAAATTTTCATTAAATAGCCAGAAAAAAAAATAATGAAATTTGATTATTTGAATTCCCGCCATGTATGACGTAGAATTACGCCGCACCAATGAATGGCCGTAAAGCCATAGCGTTTGTTTGAACGGGTAATGTAGATCTCCTGTTTGACGTTTCAACAATAGTTTGGAGGTTAGTATTTTAGTTTGTCTTTTTGGTATCGATATTTTAAAATACATGTAACTACCTATGTGTTTATTTGTGAAGTAATTAATATATTTGAGAGCCCAGAGAGAGAGAAAAATGAACTAATGCCAAATTCAAATTTAAAGTTTCTCGCACGGCGTGCCATCTATAAGTTACATTTGTAAACATGGTTTCCTTCACCGGTTCAATATAATGACGTCACAGACAATTTTATTTCTTAATTTACTAAAAAACAAATATTTTTTTAAAAATAAAATTTATATTTTTTTGTACGTTTTCAGCATAACATTACGTACATAGTGATAGAAATCGGATTTTCAGTACCACGCAAGTAGCCCATTGGAAAATAAGGAATAGATGTAATAAGAATTTTTTGTGTATACCAGAAATATTAGATACGATACTTATATAGCCTAATATTTTTAGTTGTTGACTTTTCTTCGTATATGGGAACAGTTAGTAAGGAAATATTTCACTATAGTAAGTAATGTAAATTATCAGAAAAGATAAATTATTATTTAGTTTTAAGTTTTACTTTATTATAATGAACTCTAGGATTAGGTACCGAAATAAATTATCATTTACTTAAAAGTATTTTTATCCCATTATAATATATTTAATTGCGCTTTCATGTTTCCTGTTTTCTGACTTGTATATTGTGTATTTTCTTTTTTTTTCGTTCGTTTGTACTTTCGCATTTTAGTCCACAAGGAAATAATATAAATTCCGTCATCCCCACATTTTTATACATGTCAACATCTGTTCTTCTTTACCTGACATTAATTCAAGACAAAATTAAAAACGACCTCTTACACAACCGGAAATACAATCAAAAATAAATCCAGATGCGATCCAAATAACTTACATTTCGCGTTCTGTACACCATGTGAAACCCGAACATGTTACGTTCACCTACCATTACTTGACATTCCTGCGGCTAGGGAATTGCCCATGCGCAAGAGAAACATGAGAGATGTTTGTGCGTTACCCTGGTTACGCACTGAAATGATTGGGTTATTTCAAGAACGGCCCAGAATGCAGTTTGCCTGTGCCAACTTGGATTTTAAAGTGTAATTCTTATTCATAGCGTAGGTTAGTTAGGTAATTGGTAGAATGCAGTTTATATTTGTATGTTTTATTTGTTTGATGCTACTGAAATGAGAACATTATTATTAACCATGAATATAAATATAGTAATGTACAGGAAGGAACATATTCGAATTCCCTATATGAAAAACTTTCTTATTAAGCGCGCTGCAGAAAATTGATGTAGGTCTTTATGGGCCAACTTTTTGAGACAACTTTAACAGGTACCACAGGAATATTCGATCGTCTTTTGTTTTTGAGCTGCAAGCTAAAACTTGATTTTCGCTTATTTTGAAAATACCTCATATTATTGTGTGGCCAACACAAAACCTCCCGCTATTTAATTTTTATTAATTTAAATACATACTTACGTATTTAGTAATGCTTCAAACTACATTATGTTCCATTGCATATAACTATTGCTTTATTTACGATTTTCTTTATTATTTAATATGTCACTATTATTAATTTGAAGTGATTAGTTTTTTGACAATGACGTTTACCTGTCAGTTACATTCATTTGAAAAATAAACTGTGTAATAAAGGAATTGTGTTTATCTTAGGCTTCGGGATTAAAAAAAGAAAAATGATTTTTAAATGTATAAATCTATAATTTTCCAATGACGTTAAATGCGATAAAATGGCATTTAATGGTATTTTTTGAAGAAAAACCATTATGAGCTTCAAGTAAAGTACCATTTCCGTTTACCTGATTTACACCAAAATCTAATGGCATCTATTCCTATTAGAATAGGGTAGAAATACAAGGTTTTAGAATTTTCTGAATGATAGTATTTGAGTTAGAGTGCAAACAAAATTTGTACACATACATACATACACACACACACACACACACACATACACACACACACACACATACAGACATCATCGTGAAAATGTTAAAATTGGATTCTAGGGACATTAAAACGTGGTCATTTACTAAAATCTCGATATGTGATTTTTAGCACAATCCCTATACCTCCCTTACCAAAGGGTAGCGGGAGGTAAAAATAATGAAAAAAATGTTTAGATCATTTTTATACTGTATTCTACGTAGAATAACCTCATGTAATTAGATTTCTTTTTAAACTTAATAATTCTCGAAATATAACACAAACATAATATTTTTTAAATGGGAATAATCTCATCTTTTTCCATATTTTATATGCTTTTCAACGATGTATAACAAATCTACATTCTTTTGTTTTAAACATGAGCAAAACAAGAATTATTGAATTTTTGGGTTGAAAAAAATGAAATTTATTAAGAAACAGTCCAAAAAGTCAATTACAGATTATCATTTGTTTAGTTTGATTCTAAATCTATTAAATACATTATCAAATTTTTTTTCAGTCAATTATTTACGGTTTAGTTAATATTTTTAATCGGCGTTGTAGTTGGCTTTGACACAATTCGAAATATGTGGTATAATATTCTTTCCGAGATTCTTTCTGAAGTTTATAAATTAGAAAAATAAAAAGAAAAATGAAAGTAACATTAAAAATAAACAAACGATGATGAGATATCTACACTGTTGCCAATTCCGTCATGTTGAAAATGCTAATTTATGAAGAAGCGTCAACACTGCACGGCAAATGACAGGGTGGAGAGAAGGGAGAGATTGAGCATCAGCCCATATTTATTTGACGGCGAGTATAATTGATTATGAATAAAATAATATGGTTTTCATAGATGGCTAGATAGATTACATACAAATCTACCTTCGTGTGACATAATTTAAAATTTACGTATATTTAGTCTTTAGTACAGAAGTTTTACAAAAAATTATATAACATTTAGCAGAATATTTTAAAATTGTTTTCGTAGGGTAGGGACATACAACTTTATAAAAATGTTACTATCATACTTTCATTAGTGAATAGATATACTTCATTTTATCTCTATAAATAAACAATATAATACTGATAATAATAATGATAAACTTTTAAAAATCATACAAGGGAATGCAGCTCTCTGATAAAATTATATAAATATTACTAATTGTCATATCTATATAAAAAAAAAACATTTCCTTACTGATAATATAACCACAAAGAAAGTCATTCTTTTTACATAATGATTTCCTCGTAAATTATCCAATTACTTTTCATCAGAAACCAAACAAATTCAAATCATATAGATAAACTAACAATGCTTGAATATTTATGCCTATGTTGTAGGCATTTAATTGCTATAAAAAAACTATTGCTCATTGACAATGTGACAATGACAATAGCCGAAATGATGACGAAGACGAATAGATGAGCTAGGTCAAAACCTGCGTATGTAATTTATATGATGTGTTTATACCAATTGTATGAATACAATGTAAATTTTTGATGTACGGGAATATTGTTCCCATTACATAATTTACATATGAATACATTACAAATCGAAATTTTCCATGTATGCATTATTAAATTATAAATTTCTTATATCTATCAGGTACGTGCCTGATTAGCACATGTTTAACATTAATAATGTTAATTTCAGTTAGAGTTATATGTAGGTATATTTATTACAAAACAACGTTTCGGTATAGTCTGTTCGCTCCTAGCTGAAACAAGCCGATAATTTATTACCCCAATAGTTATTACCACAAACTATAAACCACTTTCTTGAGCCTTTGTTCATCAAACGGCGGTCAGTTATAAATGGAGTGTTGAACAAGGATTGTATTCAGTTCGTTTTGAAAACTGTGAAAAACATGTAATTAAAACAGGGAATAAATATATTATTAATACTAAGCCACAATCTATCATAATCAACGTTAATTCTGATAGTGACGACTCCATTCTGGATGAAGATGACAGTTCTTAAGAAAATACAAATTATGACAAAGGGACAGTTTGCTATTTGTAAATAATGACAACAACTGCTCACCTGCAACTTTTAAACACGCCAGCGAAATTTATAGCAAAAAAAAAAAATTGTATATATTTCCCTGACAGTCCTAAGCCTCTAAAAAGTGTGAAGGAAAGTTGTCATTATTTGATTATTTTATGACGAGTATAACTGTATACTTGTAATAATGACATTTTCCCTTACTTATGCAGATTTCGAATACGTTCCTGTTCCACACTACCTGAGGATTTTCTATTTGTTTGTGGTAATATCTATTGGGGTAATAAAATATCGGCTTGTTTCAGCTAGGAGCGAAAAGACTTTAAAAAAGTATTGTTGCTCAGGGGTGGGATCCCATGACTACTTTATGATAGTGTAGCGACAAATAAAGCCTCATTCACAGTTACGAAAATAAGAAATATTAAATTAGAATATTCATAATTAACAAGCAATAATAACAATTTCATACCTTTTAACACACTGTACGCAATCATACATGCGAACATTTTTTTAAAACAGCTTTTTTAAATATATTTAAATATATTTTTTTTCCAAAACGTAAATTGACAGCTTTGTTTGTGAAAAATATTTTTCATTTGCAAATCCTTGTGTTTATGTTTTGTTTAATTTTATTTTCGAGAGCTGTGAACACTTTCATAAGAATATATTGTTTATATCGTATTTTTATTTTTATGTATAATTTTATTTTTATTATTTTCGAAGCTGTAAATAACGCTTATCACTTCGTTTCCCTAACAACCGTGGAAGTTGATATGAAAAGGAAAATGAAACGTAAGAGGTATTTTTCGCTACGCTATCATAGCTTAGTTTTGGGATCCCACCCCAGAACTGAGAAACAGGCTAAGTACCAGTACCAGTAATAATAAAATTTTTGTGTGCGAACATTAATTTGGGTTTCCACTGCTTCGATTGTTGCTTTCATTAAGATTGTTATTGATGAATCCATGTCTCATCGGTAGTAACAAATATTTCCATAAACATATCAGGATCAGCTTTATAACAGCAACAAGTTGACTGACGTCTGGAAACAAAATCACTTCTGATCAATAAAAACTCACAACCGAATTTTTTGATCAGACAATACTTTCCTTACCTAAAGGAGCGGGAAGGTAAAAATGTATGCTTGAACAGTAATGTTTAGTGGCTATCAATTTATTTTGTGCAAGATGGTGTGAATTTATTTGGGTTTTTTAATTAATACCAATATTAGTTTATGCAATTGCCTTACTTAATATACACTTTATTCAGTTAATATTTATTTTAGTAATGTGTATGTAATGTATATATTAAATTTATATTACGCACTTCCACAAATGTGGTGAATATAAATATTCCATTTAAATGATAGCATCACGTGTTTCCCTCATGAATAATCACTGTTGTACGTACCTACTTGCAAAACACAGTCCTGATAAAGACAAAAACTCTAATGAACGTATGGAAATGCACCTTGTACTTTTATAGATTAATTATATCAGAAATAGGATTTTCCTGCAGTTTACATGACAGCGCAAAATGCATTAAGCGTCGTTTTCATAATAAACTATCTTCACTTTCATACTTTCATTTAAATTTAAATTAAAGTTGTGTTTGTTTTCATAATATAACTTTAGCAGTTTAGCGAACACTGTAACATTACTTTAAAATTAAAATAAAGTCTTAAAGTAATTTTAATTAAAGTCTTAACGTGAGCCTAATTATGAAAACGCCCTAAATATAGTTAACAAAGACATAGGAATATAACTATGACAAAATTAGTAATGGTATATCGAATGGGGTCCTCCATAATAGTAACAAATGAGAAAATTGTTCTTTTTTTTATTTAAAACTGTATAAAAGAGGCTATCAATATGTTCTTATGTATGAACACGTTTATGAATGTGGCTGAGGTGAAAGAAGTGTGCATGGATAGGAATGTGTAGCGAAGGATGTTTGTTGCGTAACTATTATTGAGGTCCGGATGCGGTTATTCACTTCCGAAAATTGGTCACTAAGTCTAATGTAATAAGGCGAAAGAAAAATGTTATTAAAGAGTTAAGTGATTCAGCTGAGCTCTTACTATTATCCCTGTTCTTATTGTTTTCGGGTTTTTGCTAACCCATTAAGTGGGACACGCGTGATTTTATGTATGTATCAATATTCGAGTTTTTATACCCTTAAACACTTAAAATCCACTTCACAAGTCTACTCTATTCTAAATACTTGCAACTTTCAAGCCTTCTGATATCGCGTTTTTGAAATCTGGATTCTGTTTTCAAAAAAAATTAATACAGAAAATAACGAATCATCTAAAATAAACCAAATAACACTTGTTTGAGTTTAAGATGCCTTTTGGGAAAAAAGATATGGTCAATGACTTAGGTTACCACTGGCAATCACGAGGACAATCAAAACTTGGCCTATAATATACACAGTTTTTTTTAATTAATTTATTTATTAAAATTATTATTATAAACTCGTATTTCCAATTATTTTATTATTAACATATTTATATATTTTTATAAGTGCTGAAATAGATCAATTTAAATGACTGCAATTAGCAAATTGTACTGTCTGAGAACAAAGTATGTTTAACTCCGTGTAATATACGGAGAAAAAGAGATCGAGGTTGATCGAAGAAGAATAGGAATATATTAGAAATAATCTTGAACGATAAAGAAAAATTAATAAAAGGAAATTGGATACAATTTGTGAATGATTAAAATAAAAACATCTTATACGTATGTCTTGCGATAGAAGATTTATAATTAATACAAGAAGACAGTTACTTCTTCATTAGGAAAGAGTAACATATAATTTCTTTTTGTAAGTTTAACTAAGCATATTAAACCAGACACCGGTAAGTATAATATTTCACAGCACAAAACATATTAAATAACTTTAATGATATAGAAAGATTACAATTATTTTAATTAAGATACCGGAAACTATATTGCAAATTTATCTTAGAGATGGATCAGATATTTATTTCAGTTGGAGTTGTCATTGTCACTGCAGAACGTTCTAAATCTTATTATTTAAGATTCTAAAATTATAAGACTCTTTAGTTTGTTTGGATTAATAATCCTGAATTTTAAATCACACAATATTTTACTTTGTAATAAGATAAAAACTATCAGCGCAAAAATAGTTGTGCCATGGAATTGAAACAAAAAATTAACAAATCACATCACCGCGGAAGAGTGACAATTCAAAATAATTAGTTTTTAGAAAATCAATTTTAAAGTATTACAAAAAAAATAAAGGCTAAAGACTAGAATACCCACCACCCAAGAATTTTATTTTGATTGTTACATATAGTTTTAAAACCATTAAAAACACTAAATTCCACAAAAATAGGGTGTGGATGCGGAAAGCGATATTTATAAAGATTTTGGCATTTTTTAAGTAGGATTAAATTCGTATAAAATGAATGCAATGTCTTATTAAATTGAGTTATGTGCGTTAGGTTACCGTTACATTAAAGTATTTTTTGAAAATTAATAGACGAATAAGACACATGTTTCACAAGTACAACTTTTAGAATATGTAAAATATGACTTTATTTGTGCAAGATGTATAAAAAACCTGCTTCCGCACATTTTTGCCATAAAATGAACAGGAGAGCAGGAAATTTCATAAAACTAAAAACTCGTGTTAAGTCGCTATGTTCATCCTTAACCGCCACCGCCACCACCCTGTATATAGCATCATATTATGTCCTAGTGTCCTAGTAAACCATTATGTACTTAAAAACATGAAATAAATTTAAAATAATATTGATTTTTGGGGCGATTTTCATATCAAATTTCTGTTCTTACGAACGAAGCATTCATAATTTAGCTTGTTGATTCTGGTGCAGCGGTGCAGAATTTTATGCTCTACAACTTTTATTTGAAACTTTTTTACCTAAAATAATTATTAGGGAAGCAGAGAATTTCGGTATGATTTTATTTTATGTTGAAGTCCTACGTTCGGGTGTTCTACTCCACAGCCTATAAGTGTTTTATAAATATTTACGTATCAGTTACACATGGCGCCTACAATACTCATGTTATCAAAATTATCATCCACCCACAACTTTCAATTGTAACAAATAATAAATAACATTACAAAACAAAACTGCATTATACAGGCCTATTCTGTAACTTCATCAATCAAGTAGGTTGATATATAACAAAAATTTTGTTTTTTAGGTGTCAAATCAATAGCTATTTGATAAAATTTTTAACCAGTTGTTAAAAATTAACCACTGAATTACAGAATAGGCCTGATAAACTTGATAAACAATAACTAAACCTGTCTAATACTCACTTAAGTTTTCCTGAGCATTTTACAGTATCCTATCCCAAAATTCCCAACACTGCACATAACCTCACATCTCACTGACACTCCACATCACTTTCTAAAGCCCGGTAGAGACAGCAGCACGTCGCGACGCCGCGTCCTTCACAAACCGTGTCCGAGCGGTGCAGAGGCGTACGGTGCACGCGTATCGCGTATGTGTAGCACTTGCTGTTGTAATGTGACTGTTTTGTGGTTGCCCGTGCGCTTGTCGCGCGCCTCAGCCTACTAGACGTGAGTTATTTTCAGACTGTAGATAGTGGAAGACAGTTTTGATAATAAACTAATGGTTAATTTTGGTGATTATGGTGTTAAGGTGTTGCGAATTATGTAATTGGGGGCATAATTAATTCTTTTTAGTTGTTTCGAAATCAAACTGACTGTTCAGATTATTATTATTCATAAAAATTTACAGTTATTAATCTTCTTATTTGTTGTTTAGATATCTATATACAATGTAAATAAATATATTAACACGCCTTCAGCCAATATTTTAATATAAGTATTTATCTTCTTTCTTGATTGATTGCAATATATCATTAGTTCCCAAACTTATATAATGATGAGAAAATCTGTTGTGGCCAGCACAAGACCTCTCGCCATTTCCATATTAGGCTATATAAGTATTGTACTGCACTTTGCTATCGAACCGTCGTTTCATAACAAAATATTACAGAACTTTACCAAAATATTGTTTTTTATTGTATTTAACTTATATAATGATAAGAAAATCTGTTGTGGCCAGCACAAGACCTCTCGCCATTTCCATATTAGGCTATATAAGTATTGTATTGCACTTTGCTATCGAACCGTCGTTTCATAACAAAATATTACAGAACTTTACCCAAATATTGTTTTTTATTGTATTTAACATGTCTTCTGCACACATATAATTCTAATTATATCTATTTTTTCATTGTATGAGGAAGTTTCTAAATGTCACAGATTCTTCCAATTCATTAACCAGATTGGCGGTATTTCTGATGGATATATGCATATTACCTAGGTATAATTTCAAATATTTAATTAATAAAACAATAATAAAGATTAACTCTACTTCCCAGAAAAAGCTATCAAAATGTCACTAAAACTGTTGATTTTTGACACTGAAATCTGTCATTTACAAATTATGTTATAAACATTTGAATTTCTCAACTGGTTTCCTTAGTGTAGTTTCGCCTACTCGACTTGTTATATTCCAATATTCTATATATTATAGCGTCTTTATCTCTAAATTTATAGAAGATATAATAAAAAATTTAAATGTATCAGGTGTAGTATTTTGTTCTTCAAAAATTTTCAAAAATTAATATTTGGAAGAATTTCTTTTAAAAACTACTACTTCCGGTTGTTCAATTGTTACCAAAACCTTTTCAGCTCTTCCCCGGAATGTCAGATTGAGGAATTCATAGTTAAACATTTCTTATGTCTTATAGTTTTTGAGGAATCGTCCGTCCAACATCCCGCCATACTCACACACACACACACACACACACACACACACACACACACACACACATCCACACACACAGAAACATCGTTGTAAAAATGTTAAAATCGGATTCTAGTGGCCTTGAAACGTACTTATTCATTAGAAATTAGAATCTGGAAATGTGATTTTTAGCATGATTCCAATACCTCTCTTAGCGAGAGGTAAAAATCAAGTAGGTCATGAAAAAGCTGAAGGCACGGTTTCTCAAATTTTATAAGACTAAAGACCAATTAAACTACGTATTCCTTAATCTGACATTAATGAGAAGAGCTGAAAAAATTTTGGTAACAATCGGAAGTAGTAGTTTCTTAATAACAATCTTCTAAATATTATTCTTTGGAATTTGTGTTGTTACAAATATTCTCTATCTGGTATATTGAATAATTTTTTTATATCTTCTATAGATTTAGAGATAGAGACAGTATCAAAATTCCAAATACATTACTGAAGGCTTTTCCTGGGAAGTTTGTTATCATAGCAGTGTGGCATTTTGTTTGGTTATGTACTATACTGACAGAGCAGTTATATGTCAGAATGACTTGTGAAGATGGTAAATGTGTAACTATAGTGTCATTAGTTTCTAACTAAATGTTTCCATTAAGAATGTACACAAGTGACATTTCTCAACATTGTATAGTAAGAAATTTGTAGAGCGAGCGTTTTTCTACTTTGTCGTGCATGAATGACAAAGTGGTATTTTGCGTTGACAAAAGAGAGTGCAAAAGGGCTACTTTTTATAGTGACTGTAGAAAAAAGTTATTGCGGTCTAAAATAACAATAAAGACTTTCTAAAACTACAAATGGCTTTCAGGTTACATGAAGTTTCAAAAATAGTAATAAAGAAAAAAATAGTGGAGGACCGCATTACTACACTAAATGATGCATGTACCATTTATACTAATATATCAAGAAAATGTGAATTTATATTTGTGTAATAAATTCCCACAGATATTTTAAGAAAAATCCTCTTAGTCTAACCTTCTAACATTAAAAACAACAATTAATTATCCCAGTCTCCATAATTCAAATCTCAAGTGTGTCCACTAAGACTAAACGGTCGATTCTGAATGAATCATCTTCTCTTTATGTTTATTATTAACCGTCCCGGTCTCAGGCTATGCAATGCACCAATCTTGGCTCAAGTGTATTCACATGGTTAGCGTTATTATCAAATGGAGAACCAAAACATGAACGTAAGTGCAACATGATGGACTCGACTCAGAAGGCTGTGCATTTGACTGTCAACTAATATAATATATGTTTATTATTCAACAGGTTATACCCAATTACAGAATAATATCATGACTACATATGTATATAAGTAGTACAAAATAGTATGACACAAAAAACAAAAAAGAAAAGATAAATATAATACTAAGAATGTAATAAAGTGCCTAAAGTGGACTTAAAAACATTTATGCTTAATGCAAAATCAAGATTAGAACCATATAAATTATAATAACGACACATAGAGTTAACTGGCGAATTGAAATGGTAAGCAGTACGAGAAAAATCACACAGAAAAGTATTATCACACCTGGTATTACATGGATTAACATAAAAATTTAATCTACTAAGTAATTCACTATCATCGATATAGTTATTCACAAGTTTATACAAAAAAATAATTTGTTGCTTGATTCTTCTATATTCTAAGGACACAAGATTAAATTCAACTAATAATGTATTATATTCTAAATTTGGCCAAGAATTATTCAATCTAAAATAAACTGTTTTGCAAAATTTTTTTTGAATATTTTCAATAGAATGTATTACATATTTTTGTGAAGGATTCCAAATTGTCACACCATATTCAATTTTACTTAATACCAACGAAAAGAATAGTATTTTATAACTATTTAGATTTTTAAAATCAGAAGTAGATCTTAAAATGAAGCCCAAAGTTTTATATCCTGAATTAATTAATGAATTTACATGATATATTAAAGTTAATTTAGAGTCGAGGAACACTCCTAGATCCTTTATTAAGTTTACACGATTGACAATTAAATTATTCATAGTGTACTGAAATAAAAGCGATTCTTTTTTTTTACTAAATGTAATTACATTGCATTTGTTAATATTGAATTGTAAATGATTTGACAATGACCACTGATATATAGAGTTTAAATCAAGTTGTAACTGATGGCAGTTAGAAATATCGTTTATAGTAATATACAATTTAAAATCATCAGCGTATAAGAGACATTTTGCATACTTAACGACATTAGTAATATCATTTACAAAAAGTATAAATAATAAAGGGCCGAGTACCGAACCCTGTGGGACACCAGAAGAAGCTAAAAAAATTGATGACTTATATCCATTGCATTGCACAAACTGAAATCTATTACGCAAGTATGATTCGCATAAATTAAGTAATGAAGTAGAAAAACCAATCAATTTTAATTTATTTAGTAAAATACTATGAACAACAGAATCAAAAGCTTTTTTGAAATCCGTGTAGACAGCATCAATTTGTACTCTATTATCAAATGCATCATAAACGTATTGAACAAAATTCATTAAATTTGAAATAGTGGATCTTCCTTTTACGAAACCATGCTGAACTGGATTTATATAATTATTTGTTTGATACTGCATAGATTTAAATAAAATTACTTCAAAAATTTTAGCGACCGAATTTATGCATGATATGGGACGATAATTTATAATTTTATTTCTGTCTCCACCCTTAAACAACGGAACAATTTTAGATTTTTTCCATAAGTCTGGAAAAGTTTCTGTTTGTAAACTTAAATTAAAAATTAAATATAGGGGATAAATAAGAAAATCGGCACACCCTTTAAAAATATAAACTGGAATATTGTCAGGTCCCACCGATTTAGTAGTCTTCAGTGATTTAATTGCTGATGTTATCTCATCATACGTTATACTTTGAATTGTTATCACATTGTTGAAAAAAATAGATGAATAATCTAAATTATTTATATTCACTGCACCACTGTTATAAACAGATTTAAAATATGAAGCAAAAATTTCAGCAATTTCTGATCCATCAGAGAACGATTGATTATTGTGGTACATTGTAGGTGGATACTTATTTACTGCCTTTTTCTCATTTATAAAATGGAAGAAACTTTTTGCGTCATGCGAAATATTGTTCTCCACGTTTTGAATATAATTTTTGTAACATTCATTAACTAATAACTTTGTTTCAGAACGCAAAATTTTATAATTATTTAAGTAATCAATAGAACTATATGTTTTATATAATTTCCTATAATGTTCTTTTAATTTTATTTTCGATATAAGTATAGGAGAAAACCATTTAGGATATTTGTAATTACGAATAGTTTTCTTTGGTATGCAAGTATCCATAATTGAATATAAAGATGAATAAAAATTTTCTACAGCTAAGTTTACATCAGTGCACTCCTCTAAAAACTGCCAATCGTGATCACTCAATAAATCATAAAGTAAAGCGTAGTTGCCATGCTTAAAATTATACATTGCTGTATTATTTACTTTAAGTTGGTGGTTTGACTGCAAATATTTAAATTCGATTATTAAAGATGGGTGGTGTTTATCTTCACTTAATAAACTAGAAATAGATCTTGTTACTACACAAAATTTATTTGATAGAACAACATCAAGTATTTTATCATAGGAATTAGGAATTTTATTGTATTGTTCCATGTTTACTAGATTAATAAAATTTAAAAAGTTATTTACATTGGTATGACATATTTTTGTTTCATAGTATTCATTTAAATTAGTGATATTAAAATCCCCAATAATTAGTACATTGTGATCATATATAAATGAAAGTGAAGCAATAAATTCATAAAACTCTAAGTATTCATTCAAAGTAATATCAGGTGGTATATATACAACAATAACATAAGTGTGCAAAACAGAATTTAGTGATAATTTTATACAAACGAATTCAATATTTATAAATTTAGAATTAGTGTCCATTAGTTCTGCCATGAAGATGTCATTGACGGCTACCAGGACTCCGCCACCCCTACTCTTTCCAGTAGAACACCGATCTCTGTCGGTACGAAACACAGAGTAGCGCGCATCAAACATTTCACTATTCAAAACATTGTCCGCAAGCCACGTCTCAGTTAGTACAAGGATGTCGAGATTTGTATGCAGCACATTCAAATAAAGTTCAGTGATTTTAGTGTTTAAACCTCTTACGTTCTGATAATAAATAGTCACATTTCGGGAGATAGAATTCAGTTTTTTGGAACAATACGAGGCACATTGTTAACATATTTGATAAAAATGTCTTTCTCACCATTATTTAATCGACCGTGAAGTTCATTGTTCAATTCTCGTAGAAATTCTCTTTGTTTCGGTGTTTTATCACTTACAACTTTAATTTGGTTATATTTGGTACTTTTTAGCTTTTTGCAATTTTTTAAAATATTTAACGGTTGTTCAGTATTATTAAAGTTAACTTTGACTGGCCTGGGTTTATCATTGCTTGATTTTCCTAAACGATATAATTTAAAATCCGCAGATGTAACAGAAGGAGAAATCAAAGTTAACACTTCGGAAACAACAGTTGCATCAGCTTCGCGATGATCTGACGATACAGCTTCAGGAATGTTAAATAAAATGATGTTTTTTTGTCTGTTATTCCTGTCATTTATTTCAGCAACAATGTTTTCAAATTGTTGACATTCTTCTAATTTAGTTTTTTGCGACGAAATAAGTTTACTTTTTACTTCCTTTAGTTCAGCTTGCAGACCTAATATGAGGGCCTTTAATTCAGCGAATTCATTACTTCTTTCTCCTATTGACGCTTCGCAAGTATCACAGAACCACTTGAAGTTCTTTTTGGCACGTAAATAACGTGTGTCAGCCTCAGATAATCGTACACATTCGATATGAAAGACGTTGGAGCAATTAATACAAGTAATGCTAGTATTATGACTATACTTTTTATTACAAGATGCGCAAACTGCAGACATTTTTTGAAATGGTAGATGCTTCTTCTCCAACGGTGAATGACACGCTCACGCACAAAGTTGTTTAATTAATTTTTTACGAAAGAAAGATAAAGATATATGATATTTAGATTTGATTTTTATTAAGAACTAGAAACACCGCAAAGGGATACACACCACAATTACCACTTAGCAATCAGCACTGTAAACTGCACAGATTGATACCTTTTTTACATTATATATATCATAAAAAACTTATCAAAAATTATAATTTAAGAGAAGACACAATCACGTTGACTACTCATACACAACAACAGCTATGTACGGATGTTAAACAGATGATGGTAGAGAAATAGAAAAGGATTTGAACATTGTTTTAATTAACAATGGAGCAGATGACGCTTGAGAGACGAGCGCTTTTACAAGTAACGAATAAAGAAGAAAGTTTACCTAACCTAACGCACAAAGCTTGAAAAACTTGCACAGAGTTTTCTGCGACATATTAGGTTATTGTTGTTATATTTATGCCCTTTTGGACCGGTTCTTGCTAAATTTTTAACTACAGAATAACAAACCTGACATTCCTGGCAAGAGCTGATTAGATTTTGGGAACAATGGGACACCCGGAAGTAATAGTTTCTTTAAAAGAAATCTTCTAAATATTTTTTTTTTTTAAATTTCTGTTATTACTAATATTAAAGAATATAAAAATCTCTATCCGATACATTTAAATTTTTATTATATTTTGTATAGATTTAGAGATAAAGGAACTGTAATATATAGAATAATATAATCGCAGAGGCTAAGGTACTAGGGAAACCAGTTGGCAAATTCAAATGTTTATAACATAGTTTGTAAATGACAGATGTCAATGTCAAAAACCAACAGTTTTAGTGATATTCTGAAAGCTTTTTCTGGGAAGTACATTTAATCTTTCTTATTGTTTTATTAATTAAATATTTAAAATTATAGGTAAAATGCATATATCCATAAGAAATACCACCAATCTTGCTAATGAATTTGAAGAATATCTGACATTTAGGAACTTCCTCATACAATGAAAAATAGATATAATTAGAACTGTATGTGTGCAGAAGACATATTAAACCCAATAAAAAAAATATTTGGGTAAAGTTCTGTAATGTTTTTGTTATAAAACGACGGTTCGATAGCGAAGTGCTATATAATACCTAAAGGTATAACATAAAATGGAAATGGCGAGAGGTATTGTGCTGGCCACAACATATTTTTGTGAAAGTAAAAGATATTATTTTGAATGCCATAAGCTGCAAGTGGCAATCAAAACTTCACCTACTAAGTTTTTCTTAATTACATATTTTATTAGTACTTTATCTAGTTTTTAATAGTTATTTATGTATTAAGAGCGTAAGGAGGCTTTTATGGCCTGCGGCGAGATTTTGAGCCCGAGGCGTAAGCCGAGGGATAAAAACGCGTCAAAGGCCATAAAAGCAAGTTACGCTCTTAATACATAAATAACTATTAAAAACTAGATATGTATGTACCATACAAAACTTTATGCACGGACGAAAATTTTCAAATTATGAGTGTTAGAAAAATTGTAGCGAAAAGAATTTGTCCTCGTACATCCAGTATCTAGTGTTGCTATGAAAGCGGAACACAACAGTTTATTGTTTGTTTATTAGTTCTGTCATTTGAGTTTTATTTTGTGTATCTCCGTGCTTTCCATATAAATATCACAATATTAATTTTCATTTTTCATTAAAGAATATAAAAATTTTTGATTTGTAATAAGAATTTTTCATGTTGCCTGTTTAAATTGTTTATAATGTAGGTTATAATTTGGTTTGACGTTTCATTATAGCCCGCCGGGCTATAATGAGTCCCGCGGGCTATAAAATGACGTTTATGTCAAAGAAATTCGTGTATAATTGTCAAATTATGATACGTCCGTGCATAAATACTATTATGCATTATTATATAACTATTTCTTTCATAATTTGTACTTTGTACTGAAACAATACTATAATTAATTTTCTATTTACTTAAAATGCGTGTAACGGCCGTGACCTAAATTAAGTATGAAATTAATTTCAATAATTATGGATATAATAAGTAAATAACTACATTTTATATTTTTCCACTGTTTACTGTACGCAGCAAATGGAAACAACTATTTTTTGTAGTAAATAAAAACTGATAATTGTGAAGTAATGCTTTTTTTACTTATATGTTAAGTATTTGTAAACTCATTATTAGGTAGTGAATAACCTTTTTGTTTTTTCCTGGCAATTATAAATTTACTACCCATGATAAGTTTGTACCTCATAAATGTTTTTTTTTTTTTCTATTTTAGATATAAAAGAAAATATTGCTTTCTGTTATTAGTAAACAGAAAATATTGAAATACTCCTATGTGTATTCCTCTTCCTCCCATTAAAAATTGCGTTATCAACATTGATAATTCTTATCACTAAATTAATAAGATAAAAATTATAACATCAATATTTATTTTATCAGGAATTAACAATTTCATAGAAACTATTGCAATAAATATGGAAAACGTTGTTTCTAGATAATAATAATCTATGGAATTTATTGTCATTTTTATATCCTTTTTTTCACTTTAAAATTAACACTTTATTGCAATCTCGTTATCAAAGCAACACTATTAGGAATTTGTAAAAATATTTTTATCTAATTTCGTTTTAAAAAGTTGAATTTTACCTAACCTTGTGACGTTTTGAAATGGCACTTTACATAATTGATACAAAATGAGTTTTATAAAATCTTCAAATAATTAGTTACGTAAAGAATATTACACAACTGATAATTGATACAAAAAGAAACGACAATATATCAATAATATTTACTTTAATATCAATTTATGAATGATAAACTCACACCTAATTCCTCTACATCAGAAGGAAGATCTACATCGGTTTCACGACACATTCAGACGTCATTTTCAAATATGATACCCATGCCACTGACAGTATTAAATTAATAAATTAAATTCATTTATTTTGACATCAACGTTTTGGTAAATTTATTTTGAAATTTGTATATTGAGTTGTCGTAGAAAAGCCTAGAATTTTGTGTATTTTTAAATTATTTTAGCGGAATTACATAAATTTTGTACATAATATATTATGATATTGATATTATTTGACTCACATAATTTGCAAAACTCGCTTCGCTCGTTTTGACAAGTATTCTGTTCTTCAAAATATATCACTCTTTTCATTATTGATTACGTAAATAACTAATATTTTAATTTAGTTTAATTTTCTTACTTTTCTTTTTAATTTTAAACAGTTCGAATTGTTCGAAATATTTATGTGATTTATCAAGTCAAAAAAAAAAAACTATCGACAATGATTAAAATAATGGTTTTGTTTCCTAGTCGAATTGAACTACCTATCCATAAACGAAACATTATTGCGCAATGCCATTCCATTTAAAAAATGAACGACGAAATTGAAAGTAGAATTCAGGATGTTTTCACACCAAAAAGTGTCATTTAAATGTTGTAATATAAACTAAAGATTTAAAGTTAAAAATAATGAAAATAACTATTTGTTCCTATGTTGTCAATTAACTACATCTATCCTGTAGCAATTTTTAAATACGGAAATAGTATTGCGTGATATTATCATTTTTAATACGGATATGCGCAGAAGAGTAACCTATTTAATTAGTTAATGAGAAATAATGGAATACTACCACAATATAATAATGTAATTTGTGTAATGTGTACGTAGAGTAGATGTAAATGAAAATTTAGTCCAATTAGTTAACCCACGTAACAAAAATACCTAAATTAACCTTGACCGTAATTCCAAATAGTACATATCAAGAGGAAAATGTTTTAATATACCTAGCAATTATTAGTTTATTCTACGAAATTTAAACAATATAAATGACCCGAGCTTTTTTATAATAATTATTAGCGAAAACTATAGAGTTTAGTTTAAACTAATTTTATTTTCTAATTATTCAATGTACTTTTCAATCAACCTCTAGTATTATGGTGATAAATTTTCCAATTTTTAAGTGATCTTTGTTGAGTAGCTACTAGAGATGCACTCGATTTCGAGCTTTGGCCCGGCCCGGCCCGAAGCCCGCCTCGATTTCGAGTCGATCATCGAGCCGGGTCGAAGATATTTTTTATTGGGCCGAATCGGGCTAATCATTTTCAAAAATCGAGGCGAGTCGGACATTTGATTTTGGCCCGGCCCGAAAATTCGAGCTTTTCGGGCCGGCCCGAAAAATCTTATAGTTCAATCAAATGCACAGTTTCCAGAATATTTTAATGAAAATGGATGAAGTTAAAAAGGACCAAAATGATTTAATAACAACACACTTCACATATTAATAAATAAAAATGTATTTTTTTACTTCAAGAATTCAAGTTTATTCATTAAAGCATAAAAATTATATTGTAATGCTGCTATTATTATTGTTATTACTCGTCACTGAAAGTGATTTTTGTTCCTACCACAATGATTTTTTGTTCTATTTTTGACCAGAAACAAAGTTAGATAAAAAATCCTTATGTAAATTATAATTATATTTTTTTATATAAGATTTGTGAAAAAGTTCTTTGGTAAACAAAGTGCTAAATACTCGTAGGTCTGTAATTTTTATAACTTACACTAGAAGGGTCTCTTTTTTACTTCTTATGTTCACTAATGTTGAAAGTTATAAGAATGTAGAGGTTTTTATAAGTTTCCCACGAAAAAAGTTAAACGTTTCGCCTTAACATAAAAAACAACATTAGGAATGCCGGATGCACCCAATTTCGAACTTTGGCCCGGCCCGGCCCGATTTCGAGTCGATCTTCGAGTCGGGCTGGTAATTTTTATTTTCGGGCCAAGTCGATCCAAACCTCAAAGCCCGGCCCGGCCCGACCCGAATGCATCTCTAGTAGCTACAGTGTGTTCAAAAAAATCCTCTCGGCTATGAACAAAAAAAGTGTGTCAATTTTTTTCTCCTTAAAATTACATTCCACGATTAATTTTGAGAACTTGACTTTTGAATTGAATAATAATCAGACATAGGTTTCTCCGAATTAAGTTCTTCTCTGAACACAATGTGCTATTAAAAATTAACTATCATATTTTCTTTTTTCAAACCAAAAACCTTTTCCACATAAAGCCACAATTTTCCAGTCTGCGAATCTAGTCTGCCAAGGCCGTGACATTAACAAAAAGGCATCAACTGTAGCGTAGTTTAGGAAGCGACAACAAAGCTACAAGCATGACGGTGGCGACATGCACGCCTCTACCGACTGTCGCTGACAACTACTTGCTGATAACGACGGCCATGATGTAATTAGATAAGTCAAGTAAATCTTGTTTGCTTAATACAAATAGCATGCGCAACATAAGTTAGGTATTATATTTGTTACTTGAAGTGAAAACTAAGAAATAAACGGAGAGGAAACAGAAATTGTTTTACTTTTCCTAAGTTAGGTTTGCTACTAGATCTTTCAATGGAGTATTCTACATTCTACTATATTTACTTACGAATAGTGTTTAACAAGAGTCTTGCATTTTTCTTGTTCTTAGCTCTGTTCGATGAGAAGTGCTTGAAGTGCAGAGCAGAATAGTGCAGTGCAGTGTAGTGTACACTAGTTCAGTATAATTCTTGTGGTTTCATAAAACACACTAGTGTATATTTGGGCAAGTTTGCTCAGTTGTGAGTAATCAAGCCAAGCGTAGCCAAAGGTGTAAAAGGTTAGGTTGTTTATAAACACAGTCATATATCATAAAGCTGCAAAGAAGTGACTGCAGAAATGTCTGTTTTAAAGAGCATAATGTTTGTACTAATAAACGATTCTGACGAAAATCAATCATCACTTGATTCTTCATCAGATTCAGAGAAAGATATATTAATTAATTCTTTATATAACAAAACAAAGAGAATATACTATATCTGAATCCATTATTTTATTTTCTCAATGTGTAAAATTTTAGGTTAATAAACAGATGTGTAGATAGGATAGAATTAAAATGTCTACCAAACAACATTTAGTTACCCCCACTCCTACTCTGCACTTTCTTACACCACCTCGCGAGTCAGGTCAGAAACGTGAGCACTAGTTCTTAAAATTTTTGTCATCGAACAGCCTGCCAGAAGCTGCCCGTTTCTCATAAAACATGTTAGTGTAACAAAGTTAACACTAGGGCGGCCTAGTACACGTCATCGAACAAAGCTCTTGTCTTGTTCTTGTCTTGCATTTTATTTAGAGTTATATAGTTCGTTGCAAGACAAGACAAGAATCTGCCCTGCAAGAAAAGTGCAAGAATAGCAAGATTTTTTAGTATTTTCTTGCATTCTTGCACTCTTGCAATATTATATAATAATTCAATATATCAACATTTTATTTTGGTAACAATTGACAACCGGAAGTACTCAATCTGATTTAAATTTTCTTATTATATCTTCTATAGATTTAGAGATAAAAAAATCTGATATGGCCAGCACATGACCTCCCGCTAATTCGATGTTTAAAATTGCAATGAGCTTGGAGTTAAATATCACTTTATCGTTTGTAAACAAAATCGAATTTGTTGTTCCAATAAATTGGCACTGCAGTATTAAATGTGTAAATAACTGTTTAGATGTATTTCAACAGTGAATTTCTATAACTTAGTTACAATGAAAATGGATTAAGCGTTCAAATTCAATTGTAGAAATATTATAAATAATGAAGACAGATTTGTGAACAGTGTGAAACAGTTATTTAGACATAAAAATAAATATTTGTGAACTAACAATGTAATTCAGTATTTATGGATTAAAAAGAAGTTAATTATCTAACCAGTTACGGCCCATAAAGGCTACTTTCATTATAAATATATAGAAATTTTTATGTACCAGAGCAGTTTTTCATCATACGAGTATATGGCATAACTGTTAGGCAGTACTTTGGTTGTCGGCACGGTTTTCACATCTACATCCGGCACCAGGTAATTAAAGTTACCATTTGGTTTTTTTAAGACAACCGACATCAACAACTAAGGCACTGCCTAATTTATCCTTTTCTCAATTTATTAATTTTAAGAAATTTACAAACATTTAATTAGTAATAAAAATTGTGTACTTACCTTAAATTATAATAATTTATTTTCCTGTTATTTCAACATTTCATTATTGATCAAAAATTATCCCTAACCTTTAAATTAAGTAAAAATATTGTTACAATGTAACCATCTTCAGTAGAAAATTTACGCGAAGTTTAAAGATAAATGGTATAATAATGATGTGGTTGGTAACAATTTTTACTGTCATACAAAATATCATAAGTGGTAAATTTTCGAGTGATTTTTGATCGATGTCACGAGATAAATTAGCAACAGGCACGAGTAAAGCAATCTGAAAATTTTGCTAGGATAAAATTTAACCACGAATGGTATTCGGATGACTATTTCCAAAATAAAACCAACTTTGCCAGGTATATGTATAATCAACTCAACTAACACACTATATGGGCAACATTTTTTCACTTAAAAAATGTACAGTGATAGTGATGTAGATTAATTTAATATACAGGGTTAAAGTATGGAGACGGCGATTTATTGTCGTTAATATTCATTTCAGGAAATTATGTTCATCACAAAAGTTTTTTAAGAAATTTTGATCTACATTTGAGAATACTTGAATTTTTTTTTCTTCAATTGTTTTTGAGTTACGCTTGTCCGCGTAATTTTTTTAAATGGGAATCTATTAATTTTACTGTACCATTCGATAGAGTGTTTTTTTCTCTTTACAACAGTATGTTTGTTTTTTTATTTTTCAATTTATTTTAATAACATTTTTACAAGGAAAACACCGGTTTAAGTATTTACGAATAGTAGGTTCATCTTTTAACTAACCCTGTATGTAGTATAGCACCTGATATATTAGAATCAGCAAATATTGCTACTCTTGAAATGTTACTTCAAAAATCGAGAGTTGTTGAGAATTGCTATAGACGGTTTATGGATTGGCCAAAGGAACAAATCGCAGCATCATATTCTGAGAAAGTAATTATTGTATATATTTCTTATTTATCTAACAAAGTAAAGCCATCTATTTTATGGGCGCACTATTCCATGTTGAAAGCTACTTTTTATGTAACAATAAGTTTAATAAAAAAATGCTAACCTTACTGTTTTCGATTTAGATTTATTTTTATTAGTGGAGTTATTTCGGAATTTATTTTTAATCTGCTACTATTTGTATAAATATTGTCGATGTATTTTCCGTACTAATGATATAAACAATACCTAAATAGCCCACTTTTTTTACAAAAATTAATGACATTATAGCATTAAGTACGTACGGTAGGCGAAATAGTTATTTGTGTATCCAGAGCGCAAAGTGGATCTTTATTGCTCGCGCTCGAAAATTGAGCGAGAGCAATAAAGATACTTTACGCTAGAGATGCACACATAATTTTTTCTACGACTTTACTAACCAAAATAGAAAAAAATAATACTACCTATTTAGTAAGTTCAATTCAACCTCAACCAATTTCTGTTTTGTGTTGTGTGTAACCATGACGATGTGAGTATCCAAGTAAATAAATACAAAATTCTGTCAGTAAAAGATAGTGATTTTTCCTGCACTCCTCCAGATATATTTGAAACATCACAAAATACTTCCTTGAATTTATTATCTGCAAAATCAAAAGCATTATACGAAAAGAATTATAACCTCTCCATTGAATGGTGTAAGTTAAAAAAATCAAGAATTACAGTGAAAATGTCTTACTAGCTTACTTTTTGTAAAAATCTAATGAAATCGTCTTCTCTTTGGTCCATTTATTCCATGTTAAAATCAACACTAGTAGTTAAAAACTGAAAACTCTAGTGAGTGTCACAGTCACAGAGTCTAATTTATCTTCGTCAGCTGTTTTCAAGTTCTGGAATGAATATACAAAACTGCCAAAAGTGCACATTCAATTTTAACATTATCCGCCAATAATTAAATCAAATAAGTTTGTTAATTATGAAATGTGTGTTATTAAATATTTAAAGTTGTAATACAATGTACATTCACCAGTAGAGTTGTTATTATATATAATTAAATACCTAACCTAACTAAATTGGTAATGCAGCTGACTTCAGGTATATTGTTTGTAGCACGTTTCTAGTGTAAAAATGAACCTAACCTATATTTTAGATTTTGTAAGTATTATTTTAATAAATTAAGATTTCAGCAAAAATATGTATTTATCTAAGCGAGCAAATTGAGCACTTTACCGAATGTCAACTTTTCATGGTGGTCGTAGAAAAAAATATTACAGCACGGTTATGAAGAGTATTATTGTCCTCACGAATTATTTATATCGCTCGGTCAATTATACACATACAGAATGTCCAAGCATAGGAGCCGCCAGAATTTTTTTCAAGAAGGGGCAAAAACTGATCCATCTTTTCTACAATATTGAAAACATACCAATATAAGGACAAATAATTAAATTTTTAAAAGGTAAATTTAAAATATATAATTAATTTGTAAATAATAAATATAGATACCTGTTGAATTAAATCATATAATATTAATTCCGCCGATTAAACACTGACAACGAGAATGATGCCTAGAGACAAAGGGGAAATATGCAGTACAACGCATTAATGTGATCATACAATATCATTGTTGCAATCAATTTTATCATTGTTGTAATCCAGTTTTTTCAAGTACTTATGTATTAAATATTAAGTTTAGAAAGATAATCCAACATATTAAAAATATAACAATGTAATTTATGCAGATTTAAAATTAATGATAGAAATAAAACATTAGATACTTTCTTTGAAACTTGTTTCTATGCTAATTATAATGAGTTTTGGTTTAATTATTGTTTAATAATAAAATAGATCTCATCAAAGAGGTACCGTATGTTTTCCAAGGATTATTCCCTCATTTATATTCATGTACTGAATAAGTTAAATTAATATTACGTATTATTACACTTTTCTTTGAATGGGCCGATTTTTTTAAAAGTACTCCAATTTTGAATGACAGTTTTCATTTTTCAAATAATGAAATAAAAAGATTGCCGCCAGAAATGAAAACCACCCCCCTTACCTGTGGCGTCGGAATACATACAGTAGGTACATCATGTATAGGCAGGTAAGGAACTAAAAAAAGGTAGTATTATTCCAATAATTAAATTAACTCTTTTTTATCTGAAATTAGAATTAATAATCATTTGTCAATATTTCAAAGCTAACTAAAAACATGTTAGATTTAATGTAATAACTGTATTATTAGGAGGACAAAATACGAAAAAACATTATAATAAAAGAACCTTACATTAATTAAAAGTTTTAATAACTGAAACATGCGTTTTAATTCAAGCAAAAATTTTTCTTCCCTTGGCATTCTTTCGTAAAATCAAAAATAAATTTTTTTTCCTCTTGTAAACTCAATCTGGGGACATACTGTAGAGAATCTCCCTTTTTTATGTACTGAACATGTGTCACTTATGAAAAAATATTACATAGATAATGACTTATAATGTGTATATTTTACTTATTTATTATACATTTCACGAATTTTAATATGAATTATATATGACATGTTATTAAATACATTATATTTAATACAATGTGAGGCAAAAAAGCAGTCACTTAAAAAATTGTTTTACAGACTTGTAACAAAATAAATGTGGGCCCAGTTATATTTTTTTGAGTATTGATGAGTACTTAATCTTGTTAGATTAAAATTAAATATATTATTTAATGCTCCATTCATACGGATCAAATTTCTTTCTAACAGCAAAAATGCTGTTCAAAATAAGTAACGCAGATATGGACAATTTTGTAAAATATCCAAAAATCGTTGAATCTTGTCTTGGTTTTTGGCCATCGTACAAGACAAAGTGGTCGTGGCTTTACAAAATGTACAGCCATTTTATAACTACAATGATATGGTTGGGTGCAATTTCAGGAACCCTTGATCTTCTCTTTGTTGTAGACAACTTGAATGAAGCCTTTGAGGCTGTCTACCTTTTATTCGCGGTTTATATTGCCCTTATTAAATACATGCAAGCAATAATAAGGAGCAAGAAATATGAGCAGTTTTTGAAAGATTTGGAAAATACTCTGTTTGAAAGCAAGAACACAAAACAGAGGGATATGGTTCTGAAGTGGATGAAAATGACACATCTATATGGAAAAGTATTGAGTATTGCTACCGTTATCAGCGTCGGAGGCTGCTTCGTATTTCCTCTAGGTATAGACATTCAAAATTCTGACAATATCTATTTATGTAACACTTTTCTGACGACGTTATATGACATCTATGCGATTTATTTAAATCTAAATTAATTTCAATATGAAATTCTATTTCTAAAAAGGTAAATTGATAAAATGAAATTATTTATCTCTTTTTCGGAATTAGAATAATTATGTCAAAATTTTCCTTAATGGTAATTTTCAACTATTTTTTTAAGAGAAATAATGGAAATAATAGCCGAAACTGAGAAAATAGGGTAAAACACTCGTTACGCAACGCTATTCAAGCACTCATTCATTCGCACACTCGCTGCTACGCGCCCGTGTTCGAAATTCAAACTAGTGCCTGAGTGTCTGGTCGATCCCGACCGACGCCAAATATTTCGAATTTTAAATGGCACAAAACTGTGTTGCACTCTCCACGCCAACAATTATCGATGTCTACATGTGTTGTAGATACTGGCACACCCAGTAATGAGTAATATGCCGTGATGGTATATTTATTATTTATTTATTTGTACTTAAACAGGATGCCTCCTACAACTTATGTTTTAATTTTGAAATTCAAGTAACTTTTTCTGAAATTGAATTTAGTTCATCCGAATTGTATTTACGTACTTTTTCTGAAATTGAAATTACTTGTTCTGAAATTCAAGTTGGATAAGTATAGAAGCAAAAATAAATATTTTGCTCAAAGACGGACTACTCGCAGTGTGACGCAGGGCTCATAGACGTTACAAATACAAATGCCGGTTGCAATTGTTTTCTTTCTGTCTAAGTACATTTAAAATCAATCTCATTCATTGTTGCGTAACCATTTTTTTATCGCCGACAGTCGCCTCGGCCCAAAAAACAACATCCTATACCAAAAATTACTACTTACTTTAATATAAATAACAATTTCCTCTTTTAGTGGATGAAAATTCTGAAAGAATAGCCACTCCCATGAGGACATGGTTTCCGTATGATATATACCAATCTACTCCTGTATTCCTCGTTTCATTTATCTGGGCAAATTCAATAATCTGGATTTGTGGCTTAGTTGCAATAAGCGTGGACATACACGTATGCGTATTCATGAATATAGGTTGTGCTCAAATTCAAATTTTGAAGGATAATTTAGAAAATTGTGTCGAGTACGTCACTAATTTATTTAATGAAGATTATGAGAAAGATTACAGAAATTTAAAAGATTTTGAATTAATGAAAGAAACAACAGAGAAAGAACTTGTAAAATGGTTAAGTACTTGTATTGATCATCATCAACTTATCAGAAAGTAAGAATGACAGTATTATAATAATATATTTCGCTAAAATAGAAAAAGCGTACTAATTTCTCATGAGTGAAACTACACGAGTGAGACTTTTATTTTTGATCGGTTAAGATCGGCATTTATTAGAAATTAGAACGAGCCACAAGCGATTCTTGAATGGCTCTGACTTCAGTAAGATGAGTTTCAGGTCGTGACATGTTCGCCTGTAGATAAATTTGATGATACATATTTTAATATATATTATCCTGTGCTCCTATTCATTTTCCGGCAAACCTGTAGAGTTCAGAATTGCTTCGAATTAAAAGTAGCATATAAAATTGTTGTCACTTTTCAAGAACTAGTGCGTGAAAAGTAAATAGACCTTGCTGGGCGACATACACATTTTTTGATCAATTTATATGCCAAGTTGATAACCAGACAGAAAATTGTAAATTTTAAATCAAAGTTTCAAAATTTAAATTTATAAATTAACAGTATTTGAAGATGCCGAGTCGTGTTTAGTAGTATTATAGAAAACAGCAAACAGCACTAACATTTCGGTTGTAGGAAAAAAAATTGTATGTAACACTTATGTATACTAGTGTTTTCTTTTTTTACCTCGAGCTGTGTTCTCCGAATTTAAATATTTGAAGCATTATTGTATTATTAATAGGCCGCTTTTGAGCAAGGAAAAACTGTTTTCCCATGTTAATCGCATATGGCCCGGGATATAGGTACATACCATACGTGCACTATTAAAATTTCCAATTATTTTAACTTAAAATATACGGCTACCATTACTACTTAAAGAAAGTTTGAATGTTTCGGCCTTTATTTATTACTCTATTAATTTTTTAGGTTATTTGCAGATACAGAAACTTTGTTCAACCCTGCTTTATTAATACAAATGTTAGGAAATGGCATATTACTGTGCATGTGTGGAATGGAATTAGTTTTGGTAAATAACTCTAATAACTTAAAATTGAATTTTCATACTACCTCAAAAACATTTTAGTCGCCAAAATTTAGTGCCCGAGCAATATCAACTTTTATATATTTGTCTGTAAGCATCAGTCAGCTTATTCTATTATGCGCTAATGGTCAATTTGTAATAACAGAGGTATGTCAGTAATCAGTTACTTCTTACTTCTACAATTTTTATTATTCTCAATATTAATTTGAATTGGTACATTTTTATTTTAGTCTGAAACTATCATAAACAGTATATATAATATCGAATGGTACAAATGCAGCAAGAAGATTCGGAAAATTTTATTCATCATAATGGAAAATAGTAAAGAGCCTATTTGTGTCTTGGCAGGCGGTGTAATTGGACTATCTTTACCAACTTTCATAAACGTAAGGTTTGAAAAATGATCCTAAATAAATAAACGGGATATTACCCATTACTGGGTGTGCCAGTATCTACAATCATGTAGACTTCGGTAGTGATGATAATATATTTTTACTGTGTGGAGAGTGCATTACAGCGATCACTTTTGTGTGATTAAAAGTCTGCACTGGCCGGGATCGAACCCGAGTCACTAGTTTGGCAACCAGATACTATACGCACACTGCCACGCGACCCAAAAAAAAATGATCCTAAGTACAATATAATCATAATTATTGTTTCCAGGCTTTGAGAACATCTTATTCTTACTTCACGCTTTTCTACAGACTGTCATCAAAGGAAACAGAGTAATAATTGAATTTAATATTTCACTTTTCATATTTGACTACAAGAACAATCTTTACATTTTTAAACATATATTTACACATTGCACCAACATAACTATTTGTGTACTAATAATGTAATTTAGTATTTATGGATTAAAAAAAATTTAATTATCAAACTGGGTACGGCCCATAAAGGCTACTTTCATTAGAGATACATAGACATTTTTATGTACCGCCAGAAATTTTTCCAAGAAGGGGCAAAACTGATCCATCTTTTCTACAATATTGAAAACATACCAAAATAAGGACAAATAATTAAATTTTTAAAAGGTAAATTTAGAATATATAATTAATTTGTAAATAATAAATATAGATACCTGTTGAATTAAATCATATAATATTAGCGGGAATTCCGCTGATTAAACACTGACAACGAGAATGATGCCTAGAGACAAAGAGGAAATACACAGTACAACGCATTAATGTGATCATACAATATCATTGTTGCAATCAATTTTATCATTGTTGTAATCCAGTTTTTTCAAGTACTTATTTATTAAATATTAAGTTTAGAAAGATAATCCAATATATTAAAATTATAACAATGTAATTTATGCAGATTTAAAATTAATGATAGAAATAAAACATTAGATACTTTCTTTGAAACTTGTTTCTATGTTAATTATAATGAGTTTTGGTTTAATTATTGTTTAATAATAAAATAGATCTCATCAAAGAGGTACCTTATGTTTTCCAAGGATTATTCCCTCATTTATATTCATGTATTGAATAAATTAAATTAATATTATGTATTATTATACTTTTCTTTGAATGGGCCGATTTTACATATTTTTAAAAAGTACTCGTATTTTGAATGAAAGTTTTTATTTTTCAAATAATGAAATAAAAAGATTGGCGCCAGAAATGAAAACCAACCCCCTTACCTGTGGCGCGGAATACAAAGATTGCGTTTTAGAGCACCTAGAAGATGATGCTGATTTTTATAAGAATATAGGTGTGTGACGATTTTTCCTTAAAGCCTTTTAAAATATGATCCAAAATTTCTCAAATTTGGTATTTAAAACTCATATATAATTTGAAACAAAATATTAGATTTTAACCATATATGATAAATCGGATATAAGTAGTACCTACTTAATTTGGAGCTCTAACAAATTTTTGAGGAAAAACAATAAAACAATCCAAAATTTCGTATTACAGACTTTTATATTTATTGGACAACAAATTAGATTTTATTTACAAACGATTAACCGGAAATGATACTTTACTTAAAGCTCACTGCTATTTTAAACATGGAATTGGCGGGAGGACATGTGTTGGCCACATCAGATTTTTTATTTGAAATTAGAATTAATAATCATTTGTCAATATTTCAAAGCTAACTAAAATCATGTTAGATTCAATGTAATAACTGTATTATTAGGAGGACAAAATACGAAAAAACGTTATAATAAAAGAACCTTACATTAATTAAAAGTTTTAATAACTGAAACATGCGTATTAATTCAAGCAAAAATTTTTCTTCCCTAGGCATTTTTTCGTAAAATCAAAAATAAAATTTTTTTTCCTCTTGTAAATTCAATCTGGAGACATACTGTAGAGAATCACCCTTTTTAATGTACTAAACATGTGTCACTTATGAAAAAATATTACAGTTTTTTTATTACATAGATAATGACTTATAATGTGTATATTTTACTTATTTATTATACATTTCACGAATTTTAATATGAATTAAATATGACACAAAAAAATAAATGTGGGCCCAGTTATATTTTTTTGAGTGTTGATGAGTACTTAATCTTGTTAGATTAAAATTAAATATATTATTTAATGCTCCATTCATACGGATCAAATTTATTTCAAACTGCAAAAATGCTGTTCAAAATAAGTAACGCAGATATGGACAATTTTGTAAAATATCTAAAAATCGTTGAAAGTTGTATTGGTTTTTGGCCATCGTACAAGACAAAGTGGTCGTGGCTGTAAAATTAGTAATATCGTATTCTAGGGATCTTAAAACGTACTTATTCATTAAAAACTCACCACCGATTTTTTTGACCAAAGACAATACCTTCCTTACCTAAGGGTGACGGAAGGTAATAATTGAAAATATTGGCGGCCCCATTGGGAATAAGTCAAATACCAAATAAACAGACAAAAGAAGAAATTATCCTTGACCTATAAGAAGAACAATATTTGCACGTAATTAAAACAAATCTTATATTCATAGCATGCACATTAAGCAGGGCCGGCAACAACAGTGGTGCTCGCGGTCTCGGGCACCACACGTAAAATTAAATGGTGGTGCTCCGCACCACACGTTTAAGCCATAAGTTATTACAATTTTTTTAATAATAATGTTATGTTATAAAGTTAAAATATTTATTAGTATTAGGAATGTAATAACAATTTTCCAATTTTGAAATAAAAACTACTTGCATTCCAATCACTACCATTTAGTCATGTGTTCTGTAACAAATTAAATTCATGTTATGCGTATTGCACTTACGCCTGTGCGCGTCCTTTATTATCTGTATGGTAATGTAAATTTTAGCGACGCAGAAGAGCATGAGCAGAAGCAGAGCCTATCGAAGATAGTTACTTTACACACGATATCTACTGTATATTGCTGAAAGCCAGATTAAATAATGGGCAAATAGTGCATTCGACAATTTCGACATAAACATAACATAACCTGTCTAGCATTTTTATTATAATAGATCAATCCAGAACAAATGAATTTCGTGAGGGGCAGCTGTCAGAAATAAATTTCATACATAATTTACTCAACGATGGAGCCATGGAAAAATTTATGGTTTAATTTTATGAATGAATTGTATCAAAATCAAAATTTCTCGATATTTATCATAAGATATATAATTAAATAATTTTTAAAAATATTCAAAAGTGAGGTTAAAATCACTCCTGTGGAGGGCAGGTGACGTCATTCTGGAATGGTTTATAGGCTCTGGTTGGTAATGGCTTCGACTGGGAATTTAAAAGAAAAGAACTTCGAATTAAGTTCAATATATTCTCTTTTCCTCGCTCTTTCCTAAAATGTTCTGTGAACTGGCAATTTATTTTTGTACATGAAAGGGGAAAACATGCATTTGCAAGAAAATGTAGCTTTCAATTATAAGGCATTTAACCTTGAATGAAAAAAAAAATTCGCCTGCGGCGCATTTTTTTTCTGAATTAGGTATCAACAAATTTTTGGTGCACGTCATCACTGAGCACCACACACTAAAATTAAAATTTGCCGGGCCTGACATTAAGTATTGTTTTCAATAATAATATACCATAGCTTCTTAGATAATTGTAGGAAAATTAACACACTGTAATTACTTATGTTTAATAGATTATTTTCACTGATATATTAACGTGCAAATCATACATAACTTTCTCACAAAGAAAATGCTTGTTAAAATAAGTAACGCTGACAAAAACAATTAACAAACTTCATTTACCTGTTAGTTTTCTAATAATACGAATCAAATTTCTTTGTCACATCAAAAATGCTTTTGAAAATAAGCAACGCAGATATGGACAATTTTGTAAAATATCCAAAAATCGTTGAATCTTGTCTTGGTTTTTGGCCATCGTACAAGACAAAGTGGTCGTGGCTTTACAAAATGTACAGCCGTTTTATAACTACAATGATGTGGTTGGGTGCAATTTCAGGAACCCTTGATCTTCTCTTTGTTGTAGACAACATGAATGAAGCCTTTGAGGCTGTCTACCTTTTATTCGCGGTTTATATTGCCCTTATTAAATACATGCAAGCAATAATAAGGAGCAAGAAATATGAGCAGTTTTTGAAAGATTTGGAAAATCCTCTGTTTGAAAGCAAGAACACTAAACAGAGGGATATGGTTCTGAAGTGGATGAAAATGGCACATTTGTATGGAAAAGTATTGAGTATTGCTACCGTTATCAGCGTTGGAAGCTGCTTCGTGTTTCCTCTAGGTATGGACATTCAAAATTCTGACAATATCTATTTATGTAACACTTTTCTGACGACGTTATATAACATCTATGCGATTTATTTAAATCTAAATTAATTTCAATATGAAATTCTATTTCTAAAAAGGTAAATTGAAAAAATGTATTATTTATCTCTTTTTCGGAATTAGAATGGCACATTCTAGCACGGATATTGATGCTTTTTTGTTACATTTTGCTGTTTGAGATTGGTATAATTGCAATAAATAGACACAATATCTTGCCAACGGTCAGAATAAAAATACAAATCCAGTCTAATTATTATGTCAAAATTATCCTTAATGGTAATTTTCAACTATTTTTTTAAGAGAAATAATGGAAATAAAAGTCGAAACTGAGAAAATAGGGTAAAACACTCGTTACGCAACGCTATTCAAGCACTCATTCATTCGCACACTCGCTGCTACGCGCCCGTGTTCGAAATTCAAACTAGTGCCTGAGTGTCTGGTCGCGAACCTGGGGATCCGGGTTCGATCCCGACCGACGCCAAATATTTCGAATTTTAAATGGCACAAAACTGTGTTGCACTCTCCACGCCAGCAACGAGTGCCCGTGAGGTGACGTCTGGTAAAAGTCCGCACGGTAAAATATATCGATGTCTACATGTGTTGCAGATACCGGCACACCCAGTAATGAGTAATATGCCGTGATGATATATTTATTTATTTATTTGTACTTAAACAGGATGCGTCCTGTAACTTATGTTTTAATTTTGAAATTCAAGTAACTTTTTCTGAAATTGAATTTAGTTCTTCCGAAATTGTATTTACGTACATTTTCTGAAATTGAAATTACTTGTTCTGAAATTCAAGTTGGAAAAGTGTAGAAGCAAAAATAAATATTTTGATTTAAGACGGACTACTCGCAGTGTGACGCAGGGCTCATAGACGTTACAAATATAAATGCCGGTTGCAATTGTTTTCTTTCTGTCTAAGTACATTTAAAATCAATCTCATACATTGTTGCGTAACCATTTTTTAGCGCCGACAGTCGCCTCGGCCAAATAAACAACATCCTATACCAAAAATTACTACTTTAATATAAATAACAATTTCCTCTTTTAGTGGATGAAAGTTCTGAAAGAATAGCCACACCCATGAGGACATGGTTTCCGTATGATATATACCAATCTACTCCTGTATTCCTCGTTTCATTTATCTGGGCAAATTCAATAATCTGGATTTGTGGCTTAGTGGCAATAAGCGTGGACATACACGTATGCGTATTCATGAATATAGGTTGTGCTCAAATTCAAATTTTGAAGGATAATTTAGAAAATTGTGTCGAGTACGTCACTAATTTATTTAATGAAGATTATGAGAAAGATTACAGAAATTTAATAGATTTTGAATTAATGAAAGAAACAACAGAGAAAGAACTTGTAAAATGGTTAAGTACTTGTATTGATCATCATCAACTTATCAGAAAGTAAGAATGACAATATTATAATAATATATTTAGCTAAAATAGAAAAAACGTGCTAATTTCTCATGAGTGAAACTACACGAGTGAGACTTTTATTTTTGATCGGTTAAGGTCGGCATTTATTAGAAATTAGAACGAGCCACAAGCGATTCTTGAATGGCTCTGACTTCAGTAAGATGAGTTTCAGGTCGTGACATGTTCGCCTGTAGATAAATTTGATGATACATATTTTAATATATATTATCCTGTGCTCCTATTCATTTTCCGGCAAACCTGTAGAGTTCAGAGTTGCTTCGAATTAAAAGTAGCATATAAAATTGTTGTCACTTTTCAAGAACTAGTGCGTGAAAAGTAAATAGACCTTGCTGGGCGACATACACATTTTTTGATCAATTTATATGCCAAGTTGATAACCAGACAGAAAATTGTAAATTTTAAATCAAAGTTTCAAAATTTAAATTTATAAATTAACAGTATTTGAAGATGCCGAGTCGTGTTTAGTAGTATTATAGAAAACAGCAAACAGCACTAACATTTCGGTTGTAGGAAAAAAAATTGTATGTAACACTTATGTATACTAGTGTTTTCTTTTTTTACCTCGAGCTGTGTTCTCCGAATTTAAATATTTGAAGCATTATTGTATTATTAATAGGCCGCTTTTGAGCAAGGAAAAACTGTTTTCCCATGTTAATCGCATATGGCCCGGGATATAGGTACATACCATACGTGCACTATTAAAATTTCCAATTATTTTAACTTAAAATATACGGCTACCATTACTACTTAAAGAAAGTTTGAATGTTTCGGCCTTTATTTATTACTCTATTAATTTTTTAGGTTATTTGCAGATACAGAAACTTTGTTCAACCCTGCTTTATTAATACAAATGTTAGGAAATGGCATATTACTGTGCATGTGTGGAATGGAATTAGTTTTGGTAAATAACTCTAATAACTTAAAATTGAATTTTCATACTACCTCAAAAACATTTTAGTCGCCAAAATTTAGTGCCCGAGCAATATCAACTTTTATATATTTGTCTGTAAGCATCAGTCAGCTTATTCTATTATGCGCTAATGGTCAATTTGTAATAACAGAGGTATGTCAGTAATCAGTTACTTCTTACTTCTACAATTTTTATTATTCTCAATATTAATTTGAATTGGTACATTTTTATTTTAGTCTGAAACTATCATAAACAGTATATATAATATCGAATGGTACAAATGCAGCAAGAAGATTCGGAAAATTTTATTCATCATAATGGAAAATAGTAAAGAGCCTATTTGTGTCTTGGCAGGCGGTGTAATTGGACTATCTTTACCAACTTTCATAAACGTAAGGTTTGAAAAATGATCCTAAATAAATAAACGGGATATTACCCATTACTGGGTGTGCCAGTATCTACAATCATGTAGACTTCGGTAGTGATGATAATATATTTTTACTGTGTGGAGAGTGCATTACAGCGATCACTTTTGTGTGATTAAAAGTCTGCACTGGCCGGGATCGAACCCGAGTCACTAGTTTGGCAACCAGATACTATACGCACACTGCCACGCGACCCAAAAAAAAATGATCCTAAGTACAATATAATCATAATTATTGTTTCCAGGCTTTGAGAACATCTTATTCTTACTTCACGCTTTTCTACAGACTGTCATCAAAGGAAACAGAGTAATAATTGAATTTAATATTTCACTTTTCATATTTGACTACAAGAACAATCTTTACATTTTTAAACATATATTTACACATTGCACCAACATAACTATTTGTGTACTAATAATGTAATTTAGTATTTATGGATTAAAAAAAATTTAATTATCAAACTGGGTACGGCCCATAAAGGCTACTTTCATTAGAGATACATAGACATTTTTATGTACCGCCAGAAATTTTTCCAAGAAGGGGCAAAACTGATCCATCTTTTCTACAATATTGAAAACATACCAAAATAAGGACAAATAATTAAATTTTTAAAAGGTAAATTTAGAATATATAATTAATTTGTAAATAATAAATATAGATACCTGTTGAATTAAATCATATAATATTAGCGGGAATTCCGCTGATTAAACACTGACAACGAGAATGATGCCTAGAGACAAAGAGGAAATACACAGTACAACGCATTAATGTGATCATACAATATCATTGTTGCAATCAATTTTATCATTGTTGTAATCCAGTTTTTTCAAGTACTTATTTATTAAATATTAAGTTTAGAAAGATAATCCAATATATTAAAATTATAACAATGTAATTTATGCAGATTTAAAATTAATGATAGAAATAAAACATTAGATACTTTCTTTGAAACTTGTTTCTATGTTAATTATAATGAGTTTTGGTTTAATTATTGTTTAATAATAAAATAGATCTCATCAAAGAGGTACCTTATGTTTTCCAAGGATTATTCCCTCATTTATATTCATGTATTGAATAAATTAAATTAATATTATGTATTATTATACTTTTCTTTGAATGGGCCGATTTTACATATTTTTAAAAAGTACTCGTATTTTGAATGAAAGTTTTTATTTTTCAAATAATGAAATAAAAAGATTGGCGCCAGAAATGAAAACCAACCCCCTTACCTGTGGCGCGGAATACAAAGATTGCGTTTTAGAGCACCTAGAAGATGATGCTGATTTTTATAAGAATATAGGTGTGTGACGATTTTTCCTTAAAGCCTTTTAAAATATGATCCAAAATTTCTCAAATTTGGTATTTAAAACTCATATATAATTTGAAACAAAATATTAGATTTTAACCATATATGATAAATCGGATATAAGTAGTACCTACTTAATTTGGAGCTCTAACAAATTTTTGAGGAAAAACAATAAAACAATCCAAAATTTCGTATTACAGACTTTTATATTTATTGGACAACAAATTAGATTTTATTTACAAACGATTAACCGGAAATGATACTTTACTTAAAGCTCACTGCTATTTTAAACATGGAATTGGCGGGAGGACATGTGTTGGCCACATCAGATTTTTTATTTGAAATTAGAATTAATAATCATTTGTCAATATTTCAAAGCTAACTAAAATCATGTTAGATTCAATGTAATAACTGTATTATTAGGAGGACAAAATACGAAAAAACGTTATAATAAAAGAACCTTACATTAATTAAAAGTTTTAATAACTGAAACATGCGTATTAATTCAAGCAAAAATTTTTCTTCCCTAGGCATTTTTTCGTAAAATCAAAAATAAAATTTTTTTTCCTCTTGTAAATTCAATCTGGAGACATACTGTAGAGAATCACCCTTTTTAATGTACTAAACATGTGTCACTTATGAAAAAATATTACAGTTTTTTTATTACATAGATAATGACTTATAATGTGTATATTTTACTTATTTATTATACATTTCACGAATTTTAATATGAATTAAATATGACACAAAAAAATAAATGTGGGCCCAGTTATATTTTTTTGAGTGTTGATGAGTACTTAATCTTGTTAGATTAAAATTAAATATATTATTTAATGCTCCATTCATACGGATCAAATTTATTTCAAACTGCAAAAATGCTGTTCAAAATAAGTAACGCAGATATGGACAATTTTGTAAAATATCTAAAAATCGTTGAAAGTTGTATTGGTTTTTGGCCATCGTACAAGACAAAGTGGTCGTGGCTGTAAAATTAGTAATATCGTATTCTAGGGATCTTAAAACGTACTTATTCATTAAAAACTCACCACCGATTTTTTTGACCAAAGACAATACCTTCCTTACCTAAGGGTGACGGAAGGTAATAATTGAAAATATTGGCGGCCCCATTGGGAATAAGTCAAATACCAAATAAACAGACAAAAGAAGAAATTATCCTTGACCTATAAGAAGAACAATATTTGCACGTAATTAAAACAAATCTTATATTCATAGCATGCACATTAAGTATTGTTTTCAATAATAATATACCATAGCTTCTTAGATAATTGTAGGAAAATTAACACACTGTAATTACTTATGTTTAATAGATTATTTTCACTGATATATTAACGTGCAAATCATACATAACTTTCTCACAAAGAAAATGCTTGTTAAAATAAGTAACGCTGACAAAAACAATTAACAAACTTCATTTACCTGTTAGTTTTCTAATAATACGAATCAAATTTCTTTGTCACATCAAAAATGCTTTTGAAAATAAGCAACGCAGATATGGACAATTTTGTAAAATATCCAAAAATCGTTGAATCTTGTCTTGGTTTTTGGCCATCGTACAAGACAAAGTGGTCGTGGCTTTACAAAATGTACAGCCGTTTTATAACTACAATGATGTGGTTGGGTGCAATTTCAGGAACCCTTGATCTTCTCTTTGTTGTAGACAACATGAATGAAGCCTTTGAGGCTGTCTACCTTTTATTCGCGGTTTATATTGCCCTTATTAAATACATGCAAGCAATAATAAGGAGCAAGAAATATGAGCAGTTTTTGAAAGATTTGGAAAATCCTCTGTTTGAAAGCAAGAACACTAAACAGAGGGATATGGTTCTGAAGTGGATGAAAATGGCACATTTGTATGGAAAAGTATTGAGTATTGCTACCGTTATCAGCGTTGGAAGCTGCTTCGTGTTTCCTCTAGGTATGGACATTCAAAATTCTGACAATATCTATTTATGTAACACTTTTCTGACGACGTTATATAACATCTATGCGATTTATTTAAATCTAAATTAATTTCAATATGAAATTCTATTTCTAAAAAGGTAAATTGAAAAAATGTATTATTTATCTCTTTTTCGGAATTAGAATGGCACATTCTAGCACGGATATTGATGCTTTTTTGTTACATTTTGCTGTTTGAGATTGGTATAATTGCAATAAATAGACACAATATCTTGCCAACGGTCAGAATAAAAATACAAATCCAGTCTAATTATTATGTCAAAATTATCCTTAATGGTAATTTTCAACTATTTTTTTAAGAGAAATAATGGAAATAAAAGTCGAAACTGAGAAAATAGGGTAAAACACTCGTTACGCAAGGCTATTCAAGCACTCATTCATTCGCACACTCGCTGCTACGCGCCCGTGTTCGAAATTCAAACTAGTGCCTAAGTGTCTGGTCGCGAACCTGGGGATCCGGGTTCGATCCCGACCGACGCCAAATATTTCGAATTTTAAATGGCACAAAACTGTGTTGCACCACGCCAGCAATGAGTGCCCGTGAGGTGACGTCTGGTAAACGTCCGCACGGTAAAATATATCGTCATCATTATCGATGTCTACATGTGTTGTAGATACTGGTACACTCAGTAATGAGTAATATGCCGTGATGATATATTTATTTATTTATTTATTTGTACTTAAACAGGATGTCTCCTGTAACTTTTGTTTTAATTTTGAAATTCAAGTAACTTTTTTTGAATTAAGTTCTTCCGAAATTGCATTTACGTACTTTTTCTGAAATTGAAATTACTTGTTCTGAAATTCAAGTTGGAACAGTATAGAAGCAAAAATAAATATTTTGCTCTAAGACGGACTACTCGCAGTGTGACGCAGGACTCATAGACGTTACAAATACAAATGCCAGTTGCAATTGTTTTCTTTCTGTCTAAGTACATTTAAAATCAATCTCATACATTGTTGCGTAACCATTTTTAGCGCCGACAGTCGCCTCGGCCCAATAAACAACATCCTAGACCAAAAATTACTACTTACTTCAATATAAATAACAATTTCCTCTTTTAGTGGATGAAAGTTCTGAAAGAATAGCCACACCCATGAGGACATGGTTTCCGTATGATATATACCAATCTACTCCTGTATTCCTCGTTTCATTTATCTGGGCAAATTCTATAATCTGGATTTGTGGCTTAGTTGCAATAAGCGTGGACATACACGTATGCGTATTCATGAATATAGGTTGTGCTCAAATTCAAATTTTGAAGGATAATTTAGAAAATTGTGTCGAGTACGTCACTAATTTATTTAATGAAGATTATGAGAAAGATTACAGAAATTTAAAAGATTTTGAATTAATGAAAGAAACAACAGAGAAAGAACTTGTAAAATGGTTAAGTACTTGTATTGATCATCATCAACTTATCAGAAAGTAAGAATGACAATATTATAATAATATATTTCGCTAAAATAGAAAAAACGTACTAATTTCCCATGAGTGAAACTACATGAGTGAGAGTTTTATTTTTGATCGGTTAAGATCGGCATTTATAAGAAATTAGAACGAGCCACAAGCGATTCTTGAATGGCTCTGACTTCAGTAAGATGAGTTTCAGGTCGTGACATGTTCGCCTGTAGATAAACTTGATGATACATATTTTAATATATATTATCTTGTGCTTCTATTCATTTTCCGGCAAACCTGTAGAGTTCAGAGTTGCTCCGAATTAAAAGTAGCATATAAAATTGTTGTCACTTTTCAAGAACTACCTAGTGCGTGAAAAGTAAATAGACCTTGCTGGGCGACATACAAATTTTTTGATCAAATTATATGCCAAGTTGATAACCAGACAGAAAATTGTAAATTTTAAATCAAAGTTTCAAAATTTAAATTTATAAATTAACAGTATTTGAAGATAATATTAAATATTTGAAGCATTACTGTATTATTAATAGGCCGCTTTTGAGCAAGGAAAAACTGTTTTCCCATGTTAATCGCCTATGGCCCGGAATATAGGTACATACCATACCTGCACGATTAAAATTTCCAATTATTTTAATTTAAAATATACGGCTACCATTACTACTTAAAGAAAGTTTGAATGTTTGGGCCTTTATTTATTACTCTATTAATTTTTTAGGTTATTTGCAGATACAGAAACTTTGTTCAACCCTGCTTTATTAATACAAATGTTAGGAAATGGCATATTACTGTGCATGTGTGGAATGGAATTAGTTTTGGTAAATAACTCTAATAACTTAAAATTGAATTTTCATACTACCTCAAAAACATTTTAGTCGCCAAAATTTAGTGCCCGAGCAATATCAACTTTTATATATTTGTCTGTAAGCATCAGTCAGCTTATTCTATTATGCGCTAATGGTCAATTTGTAATAACAGAGGTATGTCAGTAATCAGTTACTTCTTACTTCTACAATTTTTATTATTCTCAATATTAATTTGAATTGGTACATTTTTATTTTAGTCTGAAACTATCATAGACAGTATATATAATATCGAATGGTACAAATGCAGCAAGAAGATTCGGAAAATTTTATTCATCATAATGGAAAATAGTAAAGAGCCTATTTGTGTCTTGGCAGGCGGTGTAATTGGACTATCTTTACCAACTTTCATAAACGTAAGGTTTGAAAAATGATCCTAAATAAATAAACGGCATATTACCCATTACTGGGTGTGCCAGTATCTACAATCATGTAGACTTCGGTAGTGATGACAATATATTTTTACCGTGTGGAGAGTGCATTACAGGGATCACTTTTGTGTGATTAAAAGTCTGCACTGGCCGGGATCGAACCCGGGTCACCAGTTTGGCAACCAGATACTATACGCACACTGCCACGCGACCCAAAAAAAAATGATCCTAAGTACAATATAATCATAATTATTGTTTCCAGGCTTTGAGAACATCTTATTCTTACTTCACGCTTTTCTACAGACTGTCATCAAAGGAAACAGAATAATAATTGAATTTAATATTTCACTTTTCATATTTGCCTACAAGAACAATCTTTACATTTTTAAACATATATTTACACATTGCACCAACATAACTATTTGTGTACTAATAATGTAATTTAGTATTTATGGATTAAAAAGAATTTAATTATCTAACTGGTTACGGCCCATAAAGGCTACTTTCATTAGACATTTTTATGTACCGCCAGAAATTTTTCCAAGAAGGGGCAAAAACTGATCCATCTTTTCTACAATATTGAAAACGTACCCAAATAAGGACAAATAATTAAATTTTTAAATGCTAAATTTAGAATATATAATTAATTTGTAAATAATAAATATAGATACCTGTTGAATTAAATCATATAATATTAGCGGGAATTCCGCTGATTAAACACTGACAACGAGAATGATGCCTAGAGACAAAGAGGAAATGTACAGTACAACGCATTAATGTGATCATACAATATCATTGTTGCAATCAATTTTATCATTGTTGTAATCCAGTTTTTTCAAGTACTTATTTATTAAATATTAAGTTTAGAAAGATAATCCAATATATTAAAAATATAACAATGTAATTTATGCATATTTAAAATTAATGATAGAAATAAAACATTAGATACTTTCTTTGAAACTTGTTTATAATGAGTTTTGGTTTAATTATTGTTTAATAATAAAATAGATCTCATCAAAGAGGTACCTTATGTTTTCCAAGGATTATTCCCTCATTCATATTCATGTATTGAATAAATTAAATTAATATTATGTATTATTATACTTTTCTTTGAATGGGCCGATTTTACATTTTTTAAAAAAGTACTCGTATTTTGAATGAAAGTTTTTATTTTTCAAATAATGAAATAAAAAGATTGGCGCCAGAAATGAAAACCAACCCCCTTACCTGTGGCGCGAAACAGTAGGTACATGATGTATAACCAGGAAAGGAACTAAAAAAAGGTAGTATTATTCCAATAATTAAATTAACTCCTTTTTATCTGAAATTAGAGTTAATAATTATTTGTCAATATTTCAAAGCTAACTAAAATCATGTTAGATTCAATGTAATAACTGTGTTATTAGGAGGACAAAATACGAAAAAACGTTATAATAAAAGAACCTTACATTAATTAAAAGTTTTAATAACTGAGACATGCGTTTTAATTCAAGCACAAATTTTTCTTCCCTCGGCATTTTTTCGTAAAATCAAAAATAAAAATTTTTTTCCTCTTGTAAACTCAATCTGGGGACATACTGTAGAGAATCACCCTTTTTTATGTACTGAACATGTGTCACTTATGAAAAAATATTACAGTTTTTTTATTACATAGATAATGACTTATAATGTGTATAATTTATTTATTTATTATACATTTCACGAATTTTAATATGAATTATATATGACATGTTATTAAATACATTATATTTAATACAATGTGAGGCAAAAAAAGCAGTCACTTAAAAAGTTCTTTTAAAGACTTGTAACAAAATAAATGTGGGCCCAGTTATATTTTTTTGAGTATTGATGAGTACTTAATCTTGTTAGATTAAAATTAAATATATTATTTAATGCTCCATTCATACGGATCAAATTTCTTTCTAACAGCAAAAATGCTGTTCAAAATAAGTAACGCAGATATGGACGATTTTGTAAAATATCCAAAAATCGTTGAAAGTTGTCTTGGTTTTTGGCCATCGTACAAGACAAAGTGGTCGTGGCTGTAAAATTAGTAATATCGTATTCTAGGGATCTTAAAACGTACTTATTCATTAAAAACTCACCACCGAATTTTTTGACCAAAGACAATACCTTCCTTACCTAAGGGTGATGGAAGATAATAATTGAAAATATTGGCGGCCCCATTGGGAATAAGTCAAATACCAAATAAACAGACAAAAGAAGAAATTATCCTTGACCTACAAGAAGAACAATATTTGCACGTAATTAAAACAAATCTTATATTCATAGCATGCACATTAAGTATTGTTTTCAATAATAATATACCATAGCTTCTTAGATAATTGTAGGAAAATTAACACACTGTAATTACTTATGTTTAATAGATTATTTTCACTGATATATTAACGTGCAAATCATACATAACTTTCTCACAAAGAAAATGCTTGTTAAAATAAGTAACGCTGACAAAAACAATTAACAAACTTCATTTACCTGTTAGTTTTCTAATAATACGAATCAAATTTCTTTCTAACATCAAAAATGCTTTTGAAAATAAGCAACGCAGATATGGACAATTTTGTAAAATATCCAAAAATCATTGAAAGTTGTCTTGGTTTTTGGCCATCGTCCAAGACAAAGTGGTCGTGGCTTTACAAAATGTACAGCCGTTTTATAACTACAATGATGTGGTTGGGTGCAATTTCAGGAACCCTTGATCTTCTCTTTGTTGTAGACAACATGAATGAAGCCTTTGAGGCTGTCTACCTGTTATTCGCAGTTTATATTGCGCTCATTAAATACATGCAAGCAATAATAAGGAGCAAGAAATATGAGCAGTTTTTGAAAGATTTGGAAAATCCTCTGTTTGAAAGCAAGAACTCAAAACAGAAGGATATGGTTCTGAAGTGGATGAAAATGGCACATCTGTATGGAAAAGTATTGAGTATTGCTACCGTTATCAGCGTTGGAGGCTGCTTCGTGTTTCCTCTAGGTATGGACATTCAAAATTCTGACAATATCTATTTATGTAACACTTTTCTGACGACGTTATATGACATCTATGCGATTTATTTATATCTAAATTAATTTCAATGTGAAATTCTATTTCTAAAAAGGTAAATTGATAAAATGAAATTATTTATCTCTTTTTCGGAATTAGAATGACACATTCTAGCACGGATATTGATGCTGTTTTGTTACATTTTGCTGTTTGAGATTGGTATAATTGCAATAAATAGACACAATATCTTGGCAACGGTCAGAATAAAAATACAAATCCAGTCTAATTATTATGTCAAAATTTTCCTTAATGGTAATTTTCAACTATTTTTTTAAGATAAATAATGGAAATAAAAGCCGAAACTGAGAAAATAGGGTAAAACTCGTTACGCAAGGCTATTGAAGCACTCATTCATTCGCACACTCGCGGCTACGCGCCCGTGTTCGAAATTCAAACTAGTGCCTGAGTGTCTGGTCCTGGAACCTGGGGATCCGGGTTCGATCCGGACCGATGCCAAATATTTCGAATTTTAAATGGAACAAAACTGTGTTGCACTCTCCACGCCAGCAATTATTGATGTCTACATGTGTTGTAGATACTGGCACACCCAGTAATGAGTAATATGCCGTGATGGTATATTTATTTATTTATTTATTTGTACTTAAACAGGATGCCTCCTATAACTTATGTTTTAATTTTGAAATTCAAGTAACTTTTTCTGAAATTGAATTTAGTTCTTCCGAAATTGTATTTACGTACTTTTTCTGAAATTGAAATTACTTGTTCTGAAATTCAAGCTGGAAAAGTATAGAAGCAAAAATAAATATTTTGCTCAAAGACGGACTACTCGCAGTGTGACGCAGGGCTCATAGACGTTCAAATACAAATGCCGGTTGCAATTGTTTTCTATCTGTCTAAGTACATTTAAAATCAATCTCATACATTGTTGCGTAACCATTTTTTAGCGCCGACAGTCGCCTCGGCCCAATAAACAACATCCTAGACCAAAAATTATTACTTACTTTAATATAAATAACAATTTCCTCTTTTAGTGGATAAAAGTTCTGAAAGAATAGCCACACCCATGAGGACATGGTATCCGTATGATATATACCAATCTACTCCTGTATTCCTCGTTTCATTTATCTGGGCAAATTCTATAATCTGGATTTGTGGCTTAGTTGCAATAAGCGTGGACATACACGTATGCGTATTCATGAATATAGGTTGTGCTCAAATTCAAATTTTGAAGGATAATTTAGAAAATTGTGTCGAGTACGTCACTAATATATTTAATGAAGATTATGAGAAAGATTACAGAAATTTAAAAGATTTTGAATTAATGAAAGAAACAACAGAGAAAGAACTTGTAAAATGGTTAAGTACTTGTATTGATCATCATCAACTTATCAGAAGGTAAGAATGACAATATTATAATAATATATTTCGCTAAAATAGAAAAAAAGTTCTAATTTCTCATGAGTGAAACTACACGAGTGAGACTTTTATTTTTGATCGGTTAAGGTCGGCATTTATTAGAAATTAGAACGAGCCACAAGCGATTCTTGAATGGCTCTGACTTCAGTAAGATGAGTAGTTTCAGGTCGTGACATGTTCGCCTGTAGATAAACTTGATGATACATATTTTAATATATATATTACCCTGTGCTCCTATTCATTTTCCGACAATCCTATAGAGTTCAGAGCTGCTTAGAATTAAAAGTAGCATACAAAATTGTTGTCACTTTTCAAGCACTAGTGCGTAAAAAGTAAATAGACCTTGCTGGGCGACATACACATTTTTTGATCAATTTATACGCCAGGTTAATAACCAGACAGAAAATTGTAAATTTTAAATCAAAGTTTCAAAATTTAAATTTATAAATTAACAGTATTTGAAGATGCCGAGGGGTGTTCAGTAGTATTATGAAAAACAGCAAACAGCACTAACATTTCGGTTGTAGAAAAATAATTGTATGTATACTAGTGTTTTTTTTTTTTTTTTTTACCTCGAGCTATGCTCTACGAATTTAAATATTTGAAGCTTTTGAGAAAGGAAAAACTGTTTTCCCATGTTAATCGCCTATGGCCCGGAATATAGGTACATACCATACCTGCACGATTAAAATTTCCAATTATTTTAATTTAAAATATACGGCTACCATTACTACTTAAAGAAAGTTTGAATGTTTGGGCCTTTATTTATTACTCTATTAATTTTTTAGGTTATTTGCAGATACAGAAACTTTGTTCAACCCTGCTTTATTAATACAAATGTTAGGAAATGGCATATTACTGTGCATGTGTGGAATGGAATTAGTTTTGGTAAATAACTCTAATAACTTAAAATTGAATTTTCATACTACCTCAAAAACATTTTAGTCGCCAAAATTTAGTGCCCGAGCAATATCAACTTTTATATATTTTTCTGTAAGCATCTCTCAGCTTATTCTATTATGCGCTAATGGTCAATTTGTAATAACAGAGGTATGTCAGTAATCAGTTACTTCTTAATTCTACAATTTTTATTATTCTCAATATTAATTTGAATTGGTACATTTTTATTTTAGTCTGAAACTATCGTAGACAGTATATATAATATCGAATGGTATAAATGCAGCAAGAAGATTCGAAAAATTTTATTCATCATAATGGAAAATAGTAAAGAGCCCTTTTGTGTCTTGGCAGGTGGTGTAATTGGACTATCTTTACCAACTTTCATAAACGTAAGATTTGAAAAATGATCCTACATAAATAAACGGCATATTACCCATTTCTGGGTGTGCCAGTATCTACAATCATGTAGACTTCGGTAGTGATGATAATATATTTTTACCGTGTGGAGAGTGCATTACAGGGATCACTTTTGTGTGATTAAAAGTCTGCACTGGCCGGGATCGCACTCGGGTCACCAGTTTGGCAACCAGATACTATACGCACACTGCCACGCGACCCCAAAAAAAAATGATCCAAGTACAATATAATCATAATTATTGTTTCCAGGCTTTGAGAACATCTTATTCTTACTTCACGCTTTTCTACAGACTGTCATCAAAGGAAACAGAATAATAATTGAATTTAATATTTCACTTTTCATATTTGACTACAAGAAAAATCTTTACATTTTTAAACATATTTACACATTGCACCAACATAACTATTTGTGTACTAATAATGTAATTTAGTATTTATGGATTAAAAAGAATTTAATTAAGGCTACTTCCATTAGAGATACATAGACATTTTTATGTACCACAGCAATTTTTCATCATATATGGCATAACAGTTAGGTGGTGCTTTGGTTGCTGACACGGTTTCCACATCCACATCCGGCGCCAGGTACTTGAAGTTACCATTTGGTTTTTTCAAGGCAACCGACGTCAACAACTAAGGCACTGCCTAATTTATCCTTATCTCAATTTATTAATTTTAAGAAATTTACACACATTTAATCAATAATAAAAATTGTATACTTACCTTAAATTATAATAATTTATTTTCCTGTTATCTCAACATTTCATTATTGATCAAAAATTATCCCTAACCTTTAAATTAAGTAAAAATAAAAGATGTATAGACCATTCCAGAATGACGTCACCTGCCCTCCACAGGAGTAATTTTAACCTCACATTTGAATATTTTTAAAAATTATTTAATTATATATCTTATGATAAATATCGAGAAATTTTGATTTTGATACAATTCATTTATAAAATTAAACCACAAATTTTTCCAAGGCTCCATCATTGAGTAAATTATGTATGAAATTTATTTCTGACAGCTGCCCCTCACGAAATTCATTTGTTCTGGATTGATCTATTGTATGTATTACAATGTTACCATCTTCAATAGAAACATTTACGAGAAGTTTAAAGATAAATGGTATAATAATGATATGGTTGATAATAATTTATATTTTCATATAAAATATCATGTAAATTTTCACTGAAAAACTTTTCAGGTTGTTGCAAGAGCAATTTATCGAGTGGTATTAACAAAAAATTACGAGCTTCAAGCGAGTGATTTATGATCAATGTCACGAGATAAATTAGCAACAGGCTCGAGTAAAGCAATCGGAAAATTTTGTCAGGATAAAATTTAACCACGAATGGTATTCGGATAAATGATACAGTGAAGTGATGTAGATTCGTTTAATATATCTAGTAAGCCACCTGATATATTAGAATCAGCAAATATTGCTACTCTTGAAATGTTACCTCAGAAATCGAGAGAAGTTTATGAGAATTGCTATAGACGGTTTATGGATTGGCCAAAAGAACAAAACGCCGCATCATATTCTGAGAAGGTAATTATTGTATATTTTTCTTATTTCTCTAACAAAGTAACGCCATCTATTTTATGGGTGCACTATTCCATATTGAAAGCTAATTTTTATGTAACAATAAATTTAATGAAAAGCACTGTTATGAAGATGTCCAAGCATAGGCGCCGCCAGAAAATTTTCCAAGGAGGGGCAAAAACTGATCCATCTTTTCTACAATATTGAAAAATTACCAATATTAAGGACAAATAATTAATTTTTTAAAAGGTAAATTTAGAATATATAATTAATTTGTAAATAATAAATATAGACACCTGTTGAATTAAATCATATAATATTAGCGGGAATTCCGCCGATTAAACACTGACAACGAGAATGATGCCTAGAGACAAAGGAGAAATATACAGTACAACGCATTAATGTGATCATACAATATCATTGTTGCAATCAATTTTATCATTGTTGTAATCCAGTTTTTTCAAGTACTTATTTATTAAATATTAAGTTTAGAAAGACAATCCAATATATTAAAAATATAACAATGTAATTTATGCAGATTTAAAATTAATGATAGAAATAAAACATTAGATACTTTCTTTGAAACTTGTTTCTATGCTAATTATAATGAGTTTTGGTTTAATTATTGTTTAATAATAAAATAGATCTCATCAAAGAGGTACCTTATGTTTTCCAAGGATTATTCCCTCATTCATATTCATGTGTTGAATAAATTAATTAATATTATGTATTACACTTTGGCAACTTTCAACATTTTCTCTGAATGAGCCGGTTTCAAAAACTAGACTTTTCCAGACCAAAATGATGATTTGTCCATTTCCATCTTAACGACACTAAAAATAAAATAGATAAAGTAGACCACTATGGCCAAAAAAATAATTTTCATGTACCTACTATATTTTTGTGAACATTGGCAAAATGATAAAGATATTTCACTATATAACTTTGAAAACTATAAGTAATTTAGCTGGCTGTTATTGTAGGGAAACATTGAAACACGGTGGACTGTTACAAAGTTACTTTTGCTTCTAATTATATTTTTTTGACTTTTACTTAATTTTAAAATATTATTTTCAGTAGCAATATAGAGAATTACCCTCCTTTATGTACTGAACATGTGTCACATAAAAAAATATTACAGTTTTTTTATTACATAGATAATGACTTATAATGTGTATATTCTACTTATTTATTATACATTTCACGAATTTTAATATGAATTATATATGACATGTTATTAAAAACATTATATTTAATACAATGTGAGGCAAAAAAGCAGTCACTTAAAAAATTCTTTTATAGACTTGTAACAAAATAAATGTGGGCTCAATTATATTTTTTAGTTAATATAACTTGAGTATTGATGAGTAAAGTAGATAAGATTAGAGGATGTCAAATATAAATAAATTTACAATAATCATGTTAGATTAAAATTAAATATATTATTTAATGTTCCATTCATACGGATCAAATTTCTTTCTCACAGCAAAAATGCTGTTCAAAATAAGAAACGCTGACATGGACAATTTTGTAAAATATCCAAAAATCGTTATGCTGTTCAAAAACATACTTTAATATTTAAATAACAAATTTACGTTTAGTCGGATTACCAGATATTTACCACTTTTACTACAGCATTTTTCCATTTGCAGTTAATTTCTACTGATATAATAACGTGCAAATCGTAATTATCTCACGGTAAAAATGATTATTAAAATAAGTATTACATGATAAGATGAAAGTGTTTGATCTGAAGCTTTTAATTAAATATTCAATAATAACAGAGTTTAGTTTATATAACTTTGGGAAAATTAACAGACTTCATTTGCCTATTAGTTTTCTAATCATACGGATCAAATTTCTTTGTCACAGCAAAAATGCTCTTCAAAATAAGTAACGCAGATATGGAAAATTTTGTAAAATATCCAAAAATCGTTGAATCTTGTCTTGGTTTTTGGCCATCGTACAAGACAAAGTGGTCGTGGCTTTACAAAATGTACAGCCGTTTTATAACTACAATGATGTGGTTGGGTGCAATTTCAGGAACCCTTGATCTTCTCTTTGTTGTAGACAACATGAATGAAGCCTTTGAGGCTGTCTACCTGTTATTCGCGGTTTATATTGCGCTCATTAAATACATGCAAGCAATAATAAGGAGCAAGAAATATGAGCAGTTTTTGAAAGATTTGGAAAATCCTATGTTTGAAAGCAAGAACACAAAACAGAGGGATATGGTTCTGAAGTGGATGAAAATGGCACATCTGTATGGAAAAGTATTGAGTATTGCTACCGTTATCAGCGTTGGAAGTGCCTTCGTTTTTCCTGTAGGTACGGATACTTAAAAGAAAAATCTAACAGTAGCTATTTTTTTCTTTTGCTGGCTATGCACACAAAAAAAGCGTTTATTCTCGAATACAACAGGAACAATTCGTAATCTATAACTTTTCAACTTCATTTTCAGAAAAAGTAACTTTAACATTAAGAAACTTCCTCATAAAATGAAAAATAAATATAATTAGAATTGTATGTGTGCAGAAGACATGTTAAATACAATAAAAAATCTGTTGTGGCTAAAACAAGACCTCTTGCCATTTCCATATTAGGCTATATAAGTACATTTTGGCTCGTACCACGATCACGGTTCTAAGACCGGTATTAGTTAAAACCTTGACGACGACTTGACACATACTTCAGGGTTATCAACAAAAATCAGTGATGCCACTATACTGATTAAACCGAAAATGTACTGACAGGCATATTCAATACATTTGGCTTCAATATTCTAAATAATTTATCTTAAAAACAAGTCGAGAGACAAATCATATTAAACAATTTAAAATAATGAAGCCAAATGTATTAAATATGCCTATCGGTACATTTTCGGTTTAATTAGTATAGTGGCATCACTGATTTTCTTTATAACCCTGAAGTATGTGTCAAATAGTTAGCACGGTTCTAGCTAACTATTTGACACATACTTCAGGGTTATAAAGAAAATCAGTGATGCCACTATATTAATTAAACCGAAAATGTACCGATAGGCATATTTAATACTTTTGGCTTCATTATTTTAAATTGTTTAATATGATTTGTCTCTGGACTTGTTTGTAAGATAAATTATTTAGAATATTGAAGCCAAATGTATTGAACATGCCTGTCAGTACATTTTCGGTTTACTCAGTATAGTGGCATCACTGATTTTTGTTTATATCCCTGAAGTATGTGTCAAGTCGTCGTCAAGGTTTTAACTAATACCGGTCTTAGAACCGTGATCGTGGTACGTGCCATTGTGTTTAACATTTCTGGTACATGCTCAAAAAATCTAATTATTAATACATTTTTATATTTTTTAATTCATTCAATAATAAGTTTCCTCCTACTCATCTAAATGTTCGAGATTCTTCAAATTCATTATATTATCTATACATCTATACATTTAGAGACAGAGACTCATAAATATATAAAATAATACGTTACAATCAAATAATGTTACTACCAAGTTTATATCTCTACTTACTTTTAAATTATGGCTTCAAAAGTCAATATACCCCATATTTAGATAAAAACTTCAAAATTTTCAAAAATCTAATTTTTATGTATCTAGATACTTCTTAATACACTGATTCCTGATTTTAAAACCGCAGGTCGATATCTCTTTTCGTTCTCGAGATATTTAGATTCAAAGTTTTGCTCAAAACTGCCCATTTTTGGGTATTAACCCAAAAATGGGTCAAGATATGAATTTGGCGATGTCATCATTCGATTGTACGAGTAAAAATAGATAAGTATACCAATTTTCATAATTTTTGAACACAGCATATAATCTCTAAAGCAAAATAACTGAAAATGGCCAAAAACCGCAAAAATCTAAGGTATACCCCTTACGATTTTTTCAGATTTTGTCCATTTCGGGGGTTTTCAAACTTTTATTCTTAAAAAATGAACCGGTTAGACAAAAATTATGAAAATTGGTACACTTATGTAATTTTGCCCGTAGAATCGAATGGTCGTGTCGCCAAATTCATATCTCGACCCATTTTTGGGTTACTACCCAAAAATGGGCAGTTTTGAGCAAAACTTTGAATCTAAATATCTCGAGAACGAAAAGAGATATCGACCTGCGGTTTCGAGATCTGGAATCAGCGCATTAAGAAGTATCTAGATACATAAAAATTAGATTTTTGAAGTTTTTATCTGAATACGGGGTATATTGACTTTTGGGGCAATAACTCAAAAATGGGTAGATATATAAACTTGGTAGTAATATTATTTCTTGTAAAGACAAGTGTACGTATTTTTATAGTAATGTATCTAGTAGCCCAAATAACTCCATAAAAACCAGTTGTAAAATTGAAATGTTTGTAATTGACAGAAATAAGTGAGTTGCCAGTGTCATAAATCCATTTACATTGCAGAAGGCTTTTTCTGGGAAGTACATTTAACATTTCTTATTTTATTATTAATTCAATATTTAAAATTATAGGTACATATACATAATATACATATCAGAAATACCGCCAAACTCGTCAATGAATTTGAAGAATCTAGAACATTTAGAAGAGTAGGAGGAAGCTTATTATAGAATGAATTAAAAAATATAAAAATATATTAATAATTAGAATTTTTGTGCATGCATCAGAAATGTTAAACACAATAGGTACTTACATATATAGGCTAATAATATGGAAATGGCGAGAGGTCTTGTGTTAGCCACAACAGATTTTTTTAAAAAAAAATAATGTAAAAAAAGTTGAAACAGAGAAATAGTATAAAACACTCGTTACACAAGCCTATTCAAGCACTAGTTCGAACACACTCGCCTCTAAGCGCCCGTATACGGAATTCAAACGCAAACTTATATAGGTTGCCTTCCGTAATTTATCTTTTAATATAATATTTTGAAATTGAACTTCGTCTTTCTGCCGGTTATAATTATTTTCCTTTTTGTCTAAGTAGATAACATTCTAAGGGCCAGTTGTACAATCTCCGGTTAGAATTTTAACTGTCGGTTAAATAAACAAAATTGAAACGAAATGAGCTGTCAAATGACAAATTGATCATTGCTGTCAATAACCCGATTCAATATTGTTTATTTAACTTCCAGTTAAAATTCTAACCGGAGATTGTACAACTGGCCCCAAATCAATCTCATACACTTTGCTGCGTAACCAGTTTTTAGCGCCGGCAGTCGCCTTGACCCGATAAACAACATCCTAGTCCAAAAATTATTATCTACTTTAATATAAAGCGGAAAATGTAATCAAATTTACATAGGGGAGACGTCCCAACTCCTGAAAAAATAATGTATCAACACATAAGATGCACTCACTAACCACACAATTAATACCTACTGGTCGTAAATTTAAATTTGATGATTTTAAATTATTGGTAAAGTTAACAACAAATATCCTCGTTTACTTAAAGAGACGCTTCATATTAACATAAATAAAAACAAATATGCCAATTTCCAAACAGACTATAAACAAATTAAAATATATAAACAACTTCATAGAACAAACTAAAAAGTCACTAACTTCCACACACTTGACTTCATTGGTTGTATTATGCCACCATTTTTTCTCATCGGTATTTTACCAACTCCGAATTGAAACGGAAGTTTGTTGAAATGATGTATCTTATAATTATAATTATAGTGACTGTATATATATATATATATATATATATATATATATATATATATATATATATATATATATATATATAGCGTGGCCAATAGGGGGATCGATTTTGATTGGTCGGCTCGAATTTGCCTAAATATGGCGGATACTATGCCGACAAAGTGACATTTTCAGATTTGTTACGTGAATTATACGTGAATTGAAGGTAATTATATTATATTTATATTTTAGATAATGCAAAAAATTAAATTACACGTGTATTTGTATGGTTATAACTCAAAGTAATATATCGTCTTTGGTTCTGTAACATCTCCCATGTGCTAAAAAATAAGTTTGACAGAAAGCAAAAAAAAAAGTCTTTAATTAATTATTAGAATAGTTAGAGATTAAATATTTATCAAATATTTGTTCCTTATTAAAATTCATGATTAATGAAATATTTAGTAATTCTAAATTTTATTTTTTGCGAGTAATTAAACATTTTCAATTTTATTAACACATAGGAGATTTTACAGAACCAACGACGATATACATATTTTTTAATATCGCATCTTTTTTAGGTTAACTGTCAAAATTACTAAAAATGTCTAATATTAAGGTATATATTTTAAATGACTGGTTGCGAGGCGGTTGGTTGTGAAAACAATTCTTCGAAAGGATTTAAAATGAAAATAAATATTGTTTCCATTTAATATGCTCTTTCATTAATTGTAATCGAATTTTGTTTAGTTGTCACATCATATGAATTCAAATTTCCCGCGCATTTTGCCTAAATATGGCGGCGGTTGGCCACACTATGTATATACAGTCACTATAATTATAATTATATCAACGTATTTTTTAAAGATCATTGTGCCTAATACAATTTTAAAATTTTGGAATAAAATTCACAAGCATTATTGTATATTTAGTGTTAGATAAGAAATATTTTGTACTTTTCATCTTGTAAAACTGTTTTTGCTAATAATAATGTATCAATAACTGAAGATGGGCTTGCCTTAAGCCCGAAACATCCGTAATTAAAGAATTTAACAACAAACGTAGATCACTAAACCTTTTCATTTCACCTTTAAAATATAAATATAAATATCAATTTCTTCTTTTAGTGGATAAACGTTCTGAAAAAATAGCTACACCCATGAGGACATGGTATCCGTATGATATATACCAATCTGTTCCTGTATTCCTCGTTACATTTATCTGGGCAAATTCAATAATCTGGATTTGTGGCTTAGTTGCAATAAGCGTGGACATACACGTATGCGTATTCATGAATATAGGTTGTGCCCAAATACAAATTTTGAAGGATAATTTAGAAAATTGTGTCGAGTACGTCAGCAATTTATTAAATGAAGATTATGAGAAAGATTACAGAAATTTAAAAGATTTTGAATTAATGAAAGAAACAACAGAGAAAGAACTTATAAAATGGTTAAGTACTTGTATTGAACATCATCAACTTATCAGAAAGTAAGAACAACAATATTATAACATATTTCGCTAAAATAGAAAAAAACGTACTAATTTCCAAGGAATGAAATTACACGAGTGAGAAATAGGTGTTTCTGCACGACTGGCACATTTATTTTTCATTGATTAAGATAGGCAATTATTAGAAATTAGAATTAGCGAGTTTTGGAAGGGTCTGAATCTGAATCCAATAAGATGACTTTCAGGGTGTGATATGTTCGCTACATATACCGGGTGCAACAATAGGGTCCTCCATTCTAATTTTTTTATTATTTTAAATGAAAGTTTGTTTAATTTTGAAGCAATTTGTAGTATTAAAAGTCATAATTGTTTTTAGTTCAACTGCATTTGATTTTTAAAGAAACCTATAGCTATCTTTCTCGCACCAGTTTCTGTAGTAGGCTGCGCGAGAAAGATAGCAATCGTTGTGACGTAGATGTATAGATGCTTAAAATCACAAATATTTCAAAAACTAATAATTTTTAAAAAACTTTTTTCGTCTCAATCATGATTTTATCTTATCTACTTTCAATATAACTAACTTTTTACTCAATTTTCCGTTATGGTGGAGGACCCTATTGAATTTAAAAATTTTTAAAAGTTACTTCTTTATAGTGTTACGTTAGCTATTGTATTGAAATAAAATTTCAAACCTGAAAGAGAATACTGGCTAAATGGTACACTTTCCGGTAGAAGCAAGTTTAGTTAAATCGCCTTATTTTAGCCTCGGGAATCTGTGGTTAAGCCATGTCCCCCTATTTGAGAGACTCCCTGTATTTAGTTATTTATTTATTTATTTTCTTATTAATTTCATTTAAAAAGATAAGATGACTCCAGAAACAAATGGCTCTACTTGTAGCTACTTGCTTCTGCAGTTGGATGTTATCATCCGCTCATTCAGCCAACTCAGTGCCTCCTACAGGCGTCACTGCATCATACTGAAGAGCTCCATCCGAACTATATCTACCATACTTGTACGATTAATTTTTCGATTATTTTAATTTAAAATATATGGCTACCATTACTGTTTAAAGAAAGATTGAATGTTTGGGCCTGTATTTATTACTCCATTATTTTTTTTAGGTTATTTACAGATACAGAAACTTTGTTCAACCCTGCTTTATTAATACAAATGTTGGGAAATAGCATATTACTGTGCATGTGTGGAATGGAATTAGTTTTGGTAAATAACTCTAATGACTTAAAATTGAATTTTCATACTACATCAAAAACATTTTTAGTCGCCAAAATTTAGTGCCCGAGCAATATCAACTTTTATATATTTTTCTGTAAGCATATGTCAGCTTATTCTACTATGCGCTAATGGCCAATTTGTAATAACAGAGGTATGTCAGTACTTCTCTAATTTTATTATTCTCATAATTAATTTAAATTGCTATACATTTATATTTTAGTCTGAAACTATCATAGACAGTATCTATAATATCGAGTGGTATAAATGCAGCAAGAAGATTCGGAAAATTTTATTCATCATAATGGAAAATAGTAAAGAGCCTATTTGTGTATTGGCAGGTGGTGTAATTGGACTATCTTTACCAACTTTCATAATGGTATTATTTGAAAAATTATCCTAAGAACAAAATAATCATAAATATTCTTCCAGGCTTTGAGAGCTTCTTATTCTTACTTCACGCTCTTCTATGAACTGTCAACAAAGGAAATAGAATAATAATTGAATTTAATATTTCACTTTAAGTTTCTATTTACAAGAACAAACATTTAACATCACCAGTCTCGCATAAGGAGCATATACGTTGCACCAAACATAAAAAAATACTTATTTGTGCACTAAAGATGTAATTTTGCATTTATGGATTAAATAGAAGTTAATTATGTAACTGGTTAAGGCCCATAAAAGCTACTTTTGCAAGAGGTACATACACATTTTTATGTACCTACCACATCAATTTTGCATCATAAATGGCATAACAAATAATAGTGGTTGCCGATGCCGGTTTCCATATCTGTAGCCAGTTCCAGGTAATCAAAGTTACCATTGACTTTATTAAGGCAACCGGCGCCGGCAGCCAGAGTACCGCCTAGTTTGTACTTTCCTCAATTTATTAATTCATTTTAAGATATTTACAAACATTTAATTAATAATAAAAATTATATGTTTAAATTTATAATTTATTTTCCTGTTTTCTCCACATTTTATAATTCAATATATCCTGTACTAGAGGAAGGGCGGGGGGTATATCTGGAAGATCAGTTGATTCTTTGTTCTTACTTTCTTTTCTTACCCCACGATGACACTATTTCTTCTGACTGGTGGACGCCCTGCTGGTTCGCCCACCACTATACTGAGGAGGAACACGCTCTTACTCTCACTATCTCACTAAACACTTGATGATAGATGATGAACACATCTTAAATGGATGACACAACCACAATATTTGAAGCTACTACACTTTTAACTAACTTTATTTACATAAATGCATTAATTATTATTAATGATTACTCTAAACTAATTATACAAACTATTACATTATTATATTGTACGAGTACTGTCGTAAAACGCCCAAAAACTAAACACGGACTACATGTCTGAACTGTCTGAGCCCTTAATTTCGACTGCCTTAAAACAAAAGGGTTATCTCTTCAGACGTATATCTAATGAAGGGTGCGAGGGTGTAGCATCCATAGCAAAATAACAAGACTTCACGTAGTCTAGCCAGTAACTTATACAGTTAATTGTCAAAACAATAAATGTCTACGCGGTTGACATCTAGATTAAACAGATATATGAGAAAATAATGATTATTATTTCTAAACAGAATTTTGACTTACAAAGATAACAGAGTTAAAATGTTGATATTGAAACTATAATTTAGAAGAGTTTATATTAAAGTTATTACTTGTTATTTCACTATTCTCACCTTATTACAATCCTTAACTGTTAACAATGTTCATTTCTGGGACTGTACCGCCATAACAAAGGCATGTACATATGTGTTGCTGATATGTTGAATATTTTATGAAATAATATCATCCGTTAATAAATTAGTTTACATTTATACGTTTATTATATTGGGAAAAAGGATTTTTTCTTGACTGGAAATGGTGATAAGAAAAGAGTTTCTGGATTTCAGCTACTATGGTTTATTCAGTTTCGACCCCACAGGGGTCTTCTTCAGGAGCTATACAGTAAAATTTTACAATAAGTACAGAAACAATGTGTAGAAATTAAGTTATATAAAAAGAGACGTAATGAACGTTGTAATAGTGTACAAATACATATAGCGTGTAATGTATATAAGAAATAAATAAATTAACATTGAAATGTCATATAAATAAGAATAAAAATGTTAAACATAATATTTAACACAGTTGTAATGTATAAATATAAAAATCTCTTCTATTTGATATGTAAATATTGAGAAACCTTTGATTAAATTTTTTGACAACTCGACTGATCGCTTTATTACCTTTGCCCTAGCATTGAAATAGGTAAATTCGTTCGTCCTTTGACAACATTTTCAACGATCATGGTTGATTTTTATAACTGACAGTTAATGAAAATAAATAAATAACGGCAATTACCATGACAACGCAAACTTATTTGTTGGGACAACTAAAACGACCAATTTTTCGATTTTTATCTGAAACTAAAAGAAAATTTGAAAAAGTTAAAACTGAATTGGCCGTTTCGGGACATCCAAAAACTTTTATCAAGAATACATTTTTTTGTAAAATAAAAAAGTTTTTCCTCTTTGGAACTCGATGGACATACGGTATATTTAAAGTAGCCAAAAGAATTTTATAGAAATTTCTAACCATTTATGTAGCTTTTATAATTTGTTGAAAATGTTGTTATGAGTTTAGGATCGTATGGTCAATTTGTGTCAAAATTTGTCTGACGATGGAATAAATTGTTAGACGGCTAATTCCCAGCAGAATATTTTTAAGTCCTCTAAGAATCACCATAAAAAAGTACCAAAAATCCCTTGTGGGGAACCACCCTAAATTAGGTTGTCGTTCTAGCTCTATAATAACCCATAAAAATAAGACTTTATCCTACAAAATGTTCAGTATTTTTGCTTTTCTGATGTTTTATATTTAGATGTCATAAAAAAATCAAAAATTCGACTTTGGCGCATTTCCGCTAGTGCCACTCTCCTGAAAACATTATGCGCAAAGTTGGATTTTTCTAATTATCCACTTATCACTACGTATTAGGGCAAAAACAATTGTTTTGAATTTTGTACAGAACAAAATTATTTTGTCTAAAACATTTTTTCTCCAACCAATAAACAACGAGTTCTACAGCGCATCAATCTAAAAGTTAACTAACATACGAGGTCGGTTACTAAGATGCCCGGTAAAATTAAAAATCCTTCACTGAATATAGATCATTTATTCAAAAAATACAATTCGAATAATAAAAAAATAATTAGTTAGGATTATCGCCGAAGCAGGAAAATGTTTTCTTGTTGCTTTGTATGGCGGTAACATAAATAATAAAAAATTGCACGCCTGTGATAATTGTTGTGATTAGAATGACAGTGTGTATTTATAACACCTAGGGGAACGCGTCCTAGATGAGCTGTCCGACGCTGACGAGCTCGTTCGTGTGTGAAGAAGAGGACGCCAATAACAGGTCAAAAGGAATGTGAGATGTATATCAGATTAATGCATGTATTACCGCCCATATATTTCTGACAATAAATAGCTCTATAATAATTAGTCCAAGTCTACATGCAATGAGCTTTAATAGTCCTTACTAAAAGGGAAAGAAAGGATTATAGTATAATACAGTACGTTTATATCATATATCTCTATTCTATATTCGAGTTAAATAATAATTAAGAAAAATTAATTAATTAGAAAACAACTACTCATACTTTTTTATATCTTTTACATATATTTTTTTTTTATTAATTACATATTTGTATCTTAAAATTAATTAATAAATTGAGGAAAGTATAAACTAGGCCGTGCCTTGGCTGGCGGTGCCCGTTGCCTTAAAAAAACAATGATAACCTGCACCAGCAACCACAGCACTACTAATTGTTATGCCATTTATGATGCAAAATTGGTGTGGTATATAAAATGTGTATACATCTCTATGGTAAGTAGCCTTTATGGGCCTTAACCAGATAGATATTCTATAAATACTAAATTACATCTTTAGTGCACAAATAATTAGTTTTATTTTTGGTGCTACGTGTATGCTCCATATACGAGACTGGTGATATTAAATGTTTGTTCTTATAAATAAATATTCAAATTGAAATATTAAATTCAATTATTGTTTCGTTCCTTTGTTGTCAGTCCGTAAAAAATCGTGAAGTAGGAATAACCTGTTCTCAAAGCCTGGAACAATATTTATGATTATATTTTACTTACAGTTATTTTTCAAAATTTACCATTATAAAAGTTGGTAAAGATAGGCTAATTATACCACCTGCCAATACACAAAAGGGCTCTTTGCTATTTTCCATCATGATAAATAAAATTTTCCGAATCTTCTTGCTGCATTTATACCATTCAATATTATATATACTGTCTATGATAGTTTCAGACTAAAATGAAAATTCACAAATTTAAATTAATCATAAGAATAATGTCAAAAAATAGAAGAACTGAAATAAAGATTAGTTTTTTTTTAAGATGTCTGAAATTACAGATTGGGATTTGTTCGAGGCAGTTGTGGTAACCAATGCGCCCCATCGACATTTCAAAATCTTTTCATATTCCATAATAAAAAAATGAAAGAATTACTTATTTGAATTTTTTTGTTATGTACTGCAATTTATGCAATAATATTGAAGTAATTAATATTAAATAATGTAGAAGATGTAATGTACTAATACTAGAAACTTTTTATTTACAAAAAACTGTTTTCCCATGTTAAACGCCTATGTCAAGGTTTGATTAGGACACCCGATATATATATATATAAATTAAATCAGGGATCCGTAGGATTTGATTTTTAAAAATAATTTATATTTTATTTTAAAGTTTATTAATGTTTATTTATTTAAACAAAGTACATTTATTTAACGAAGCAAGACTTATCTCTAAGATGACTTTCCACAAACTGAGATTCCTAGTGAATCTCATGTACTAAGGTTGACATCAGATACCTGCTTATTCAGCTACGGAAAGTTACTAGTGGCTGATGCAATAGTTGTGCAATAAGGGTTGGGACCCTACATAAATCCTCCCTCCTTAAGACGAAAGAACACCTGTTGGTTCCTCAAAAGGTGTTGTTTCGATATTTTGTTTACTATGAGAATTTTGTTTTATTGACGATTTTCTTGTAATAATGGCCGAGTAAATTTTTCTAATTAACATTATTGCAACAGCTGCAATTACTACGTATAATAATATGTCGTAGAACATGGAATGTGATTCTGATTTGTAGACTTGATTTAAGTGAGTTATTTGTTGTGTTGGAATTTTGATTGTTTCTAAATTTCTTATATTTAAGGTTTTATTAAATATTAACTTTTTGTTATTATTAACAATATTCAAATTTATTACTTTATCGTAATTAATGTTTTTATAAAGTTTTTGTTTATTAATTAAGCAATTTCTTAGAGAGTAAATACCAGAGATTTCTCTTTCTTGTATTTCATTATCACATTCGATATTCATCGATTCCTTATGTGGTAAATAAAGATATACAATGTTTGAATTTGGAATGGAAATTACTTCATTATGGCTAAGTATCTTAACATAATTACAGTTATTGTTATTTCTATGGAAATATAAATTTTCTAAACACTTGTCGGGTATTAAATTGTCCTGACTGCAAATGTACAATTTGTTTTCTACTAGTGTGCATTTATTCAAATGTGTGATCTGTGTGTTGGAGGTAGAGTAATATCCTGGTTTTACACTTAGGGTTACAAAGGTGTTGTTGTGTATAGTGGGTATAGGGGTGACTTGTATGAGTTCGGTTTTTAAGAGAGGAATAGGGACGTCTATTATCAGTTCTAACGCGAGTTTTTCATATTTACAATAGACTTTGATTAGTTGTTGATTTTGCCAATTTTTGATTATAAGGTTTTTGAAATCGTTTGGTAATAATTTAGCAATTTCCATTTTGATATCTTCTCTGGACAATATGCCGAAATAGAGAGTATTTGTTTCACAGAATGCGAAAGTCGTTTCAATTTCATTCATAATGCTTATCAGGTTTGTTGACGTAAACATGAGTTGGGTGATAATGTTTTCGAGGTAGAGTTTATCGTTCATTACGTCTATCATTTTACCTATGGATTTCTCTAAGTTGATTATTTTGTCTTGAATTGATTTATTATTTTTATTAATTTTGTCAACTTGGTTGTTGAAATAATTTGAAATATTTTTGTTAAAGACTATTACTTGATTTAAATTATCTTTGAGTGTGTTTTCGTTTTCGTTTATAGATTTTAGTGCATTGTCATATTTTTCCTGATCTGAAGCGTCTAAATTTCCTGTTATGGTCTTAATAATGAAACCTAGTCCGTTAGCTATTGCTCGTTTATCTTTATTACCATCATGGAATAAAATTTGTATTTTATTATTAATTATATCTAAAAAGTTCTCTAATACTATAAGATTATTATTTATTTCTTCTACATATTCATCGCTACTGTATTTATTATTTATTTTGGATTTTATTTTATTATAATGAATCGTGAGATTATTGTACGATTCTTTAATTTTATTAAGATTCAAGTTCACGTAAATGTACTTATTATTACTGGATATTAGGGTCTCGCCTAGTTTTAAGACGTTAATTCCGGGATTGTCTCTTTCGTCTCTGATGTTGTCGGCTGTGCCGGATCGCATGGCTCTGTAAATTTACGATAAGGTTTTAGATTATCGAGTTTTATCTTTTTGTTGTTATTTGTTATTATTTGTGCACGGTCTTTAATGTACTTTTTAATTTCTTGTTTTTTATATCGCGGTTTTTCTATTTTGCCGGTATTGCGTTTAGCCTGCTGTTCGTACACTTTCTTTTGCAATTTGCAAGTGCCTGCTTGTGAGGTGGCGTATTTTGTTTTATTTTTATCTAGCAAAATTTTGGTTTCCTCGTAAATTTTTTTCATTATTTCCTTATGTATTTCAACGTAATTATCTGTTATTATTTCGGGAGATATTTCTTCTTGTGATTCATTAAAATGGCCGAAAAGGATTTCGTTTGGAGTTCGTTTAGTTGCTGAATGAATAGTTTGATTGTATGCTAGAAGGGCGTATCGGGTTTTGTTGCTTGTGCTTAAATCTTTAAAGTCTTTGTTTTGTTCTAATATTCTCATGTGCTCTATAAGAGTAGAGTGAAATCTTTCTATATTACCGTTGCTTTTGGGATTATTTACGCTGATTAAGTGTATACGAATATTTTTAGAGGATAAGAAATTGAAAATTAGTTGATTGTTAAATTGCAAGCCATTATCTGAGATAATTAATTTTGGATTTCCGAATATTGAAAAGTATTTAATTAATTTTTCAACTATGGTTGCTGTATTGGTTTCTGGCAAATGATATATCTGGGCGTGTTTTGAAAAACTGTCGATAATTGTTAAGAATTTATCCTTTTTTAAGGATAGTATATCGATATGAATTATTTCAAGGGGTTTTGAAGCAGTTGGGGTTTTTATTAATGGAATTTTGGGTGGATTTCTTTCGTATTTGTTTTCTTGACAAACTTCACAATTATTTATAAATTTCGTAATAGTTAACTGCATGTTAGGCCAATAATAATTTTGTTTTAGTTTCTTGTATGTTTCGACTATGCCACGGTGGTTGGTTTTACCCCAATGATAATTTTGAATTAGTTCTTGTTGTTCATCTGAGGATTCGATATCCTGTAGTTGATTTTTACAGCAAATTAATTGATACGTGCCTGGTTGAAAGTATACTTGTAAGATATTGTTTAGCATATTTCTAAATGATTCTGGTACTATACAATGATATTTATTTCCTGGTGCTAGGTATTCTTTAATAAATTTTAATAATGTATCTTTATAATTTGTTTTATTTATGTACATGTACATTCTTTGTTTATCATGTCCAAATAATTTTTCTACTTCGAAAGTACTTTTTGAATTAGTTTCTTTGAATACTATTTGATTTTTTCCGAAATTTATGGGACCGTCTATGTAAGAGAGTCCGTTTACCGGTGACTCGTCATCCGAGTGTTGCGTGCAGCTGTCGGTGTCCTTTTCCGCGATAACAGAGTTAGCGTAATTTTCAATGTTATTTGAAGTGAATACGTTTATTTGAATGTTTGTATTTTTAAATATTTCTTTCAACGAATTTTCTATGTCGCTCCAATTTTGTCGATCTAGTCCTGAACAAATTTTTGGAATGTTAATTTTATTAATGTTATTTTGAATTAAATAGTCTCTTAATTGTTTTAGACAGCTTTCTATGTTTTCATGAGAAGGAATTTCGTCGTATTTGTTTTTTGTTATTAAATGAATTATGAGTCGTGGTGAAATCTGAATGGCAATATCATTTTTTATAGTTATTTTATTTATATCGTTGGTCGTTTGGAATTTTTCATTTATTTGTTTTGCAAAACCCTTACCCATTTTAAAATCTCTGGATATGCAGTGTACTATAGGTTCGGTATGATCAAAAATATTATCGTTTCTGTAATTGATTTCGAAAGGTTTAGGGATTCTTGAGAGGTAATCTGCAACAACATTTTGTTTTCCTTTTTGGTATTCTATATCATAGTTGTACTCTGATAATTTTAATTTCCATCTAATAAGTTTCTGATTAGGTTCTTTTAAGGTATTCAGCCAAATTAAGGGTTTGTGGTCCGTTATTAATTTAAATTTAGTTCCGTATAGATATCTGTGAAAGTGTTTGATTGCCCAAATAATAGCTAGTAACTCTTTTTCGGTGGTGGAATAGTTAATTTCGTGTTCATTTAGTGTCCTACTTGCGTATGCTATTGGTAAGTCCTTTCCGTCAGTGTTTTGTGAGAGTACCGATCCTAGTGCGTAATTTGAAGCGTCAGTAGTTAATCGAAATTGTTTTGATAGATCTGGGTACTGTAATATGGGTGAATTTGAGAGTAATGCTTTACATTTTTCAAAACAGGAAACATATTCTTTGTCATCAATATTAATTTTTGCCTTTTTCTTCAAACATCGTGTAAATGGTTTTGTTAATTTAGCGAAATTTTGAATAAATCTGCGATAATAACCGAGTAGACCTAAAAATTGTTTAATCTCTTTTTGAGTTTTTGGGATTGTGAATTTTTTTATAATTTCGATTTTATCAGGATTTGGACGTACGCCTGCGGTGGTAATTAAATGGCCAAGATACGCGACTTCTTTTCTCAAGAACTCGCTCTTATCAAGTTGTAATTTGAGGTTTGCTTCTCTGAGTCTATGGAAAACAGTTTTGATATTATTTATATGTTCCTGCAATGAAGTGCCTAAAATTATTATATCGTCTAAATAGACAAAGCAAATTTTGTTTACAAGATCTTTCAAAACGAAATTCATCAGTCTCTGAAAAGTACTGGGGGCATTTTTTAAGCCAAAGGGCATTCTGAGAAATTCAAAATGTCCCTGGTCGGTGGAGAAAGCAGTTTTATCGATTGAATCGGGATCCATTTCTATTTGGTGGAATCCGCTTTTTAAGTCAATGGTTGTAAAGTAGTTCGATTTTCCTAATTTGTCCAATATTTCCGTAATATCGGGAATTGGAAATTTGTCGTCAATAGTTTTAGAATTTAATTTTCGGTAGTCGATGACTAATCGAAATTTTTCTTTGCCAGAAGCATCCTGTTTTTTGGGTACAATCCAAATTGGACTGCTCCACGGTGAATATGAATGTTTAATAATTTTTTGGTTTAATAATTTGTTTATTTGAGAATTTACCTCTTCTTTATAAATGTATGGGTACTTATAAGATCTTTGGTATACTGGCGTCTCATCGGTAGTTTTAATTTTATGTTTTATTTTATTAGTAAAGGTCAAGTCTTGACTATCGGGTATAGTCAAGTCTTCGAATTCTTTTATTAATTTATTTAGCTCGGTTTTTTCAATGTCATTAAGATGGTCGGTCCGGAGATTTAATTTTTCGGATATTTCTTGAACATTCATTTCTAATTTAGTTTTATGAAAATAATTGAAATTAAATTTGTGTTTACTTAGTAAGCTTATTGTTTCATCAGGATAGTTTATTTTTGCGTTTAATAATTTTAAGCCTGAGTTACCTATTACAATATTAAAATCTTTATGAAATTCATAAATATAACATTTCAGTTTTTTATTAAATAATTCTACAAAGGTGTAGTGGTTTCCATGAGAGGTAGCATTAGCTGTTTGAATTTCGAAATATTCGGGGAAAATTTTGAATTTATTTTTATTTTCCATGACAAATTTTTTGCTGATAAAATTTTCGGATGATCCTGTGTCGATTAAAACTCTACAATTTTTAAATTGAATAAAAGGTAGTTTTGAGGTATAATTTGCTAAGGATTCGAGTTTTCTAGAAGTTCTAAATAAAAATTTTCGTCACATTCTTCTGTTTCTTCTGGATTTTCAATAATTTCTGTATTGTCTGCATTTTCGAAATATTCAATTTCATTTTCATTGTTTGATTCTGTGGGGTTATCTAATATTTGTAAATCTTGTCGTTGTCTTTTTACTTGTGGTCTAAATGTTTTTGTACTAATAGACATAGGTTGTGGGTAGTTTTGTCTTGGTGTTACTTGAATGGGTTGTCGTGGAAAATTTTGTGATTGAGGATGTCTCAGTAGCGGGGATCTGTGTTGGTTTTGATTCTGGGAAAAAGTATGTTTGTATTGAGGAGTTGGTGCATTTATTTTGGGTTTTTGTAAATTTTGTTTATTTATATGTGCGTGAAGATATTGAAAATCATTTTTGATTAAATTTTGTATCTCCGTCAGAGATTTTGGGTTTCTAGCCGCTAGTTGGCTTTTGTATGGTTCTTTGCAATTTATTATAAAGTTATGTGATGCATAACTAGACAGAAATGTGGCTAAATTTTCGAAACCGGGGCCAAAATTTAATTTTAATAAACTTATCATTCTTTTGAAAATATCTTCGTATTTATCAAAGTAAGTAAATATGTCTTCATTAGATTTTTGTTCGAGATGTGATAGTTCTGTTAAGAAGTGAACTTCATTTCTTTTGTCTCCATATTCTTCGATTAATAATGTTTTTAAAGATTTCCAGTCTGTGTAAGTTTTAGTTGCAAGTTTTGTGTTAGCCTCTTTAGTTATTTTCTTTCGAATTGTATGTAAAATAATTCTTTTAACAATTGCAGATAAATTTTGTTTGTCGATAATTTCAATTATTTCATCGCAAATATTAATAAAGTGTGACAGGGTGCCAGTGCTCCCGTCATATTCAGGTATGATATCTATTAATTCTTTAATCTCGTTAGGAATTTTTGGAATTGTACTCAATGTGGCTGGTTGGATTTGTGGTGGATTCATTGTGTGTTTGTGTAATGTGTTTTATAATAGTTATACAGTAATTAGTTTATTACTAAAATAAAATAATGTAGATTGTTATTACTTTGTAATATTTGAATAGCGTAATATGAATAATAATTATTAAAATAATTTCTAGGTTGTTTAACAACAATGAATAGTAAAATGTAATAAACTTACATTAATATTAACAGTAAATTCACGACTGCCAATTTCATGGTCCTGGTGGAGTGAATTTGGGGTGGTTCCTGATGTGCGCTCAGGTGGTGGGGTCGAGATGTCTACTGCGGGCGCTCCGCTTCTGATGACTTTCTCGGAATTAACGACGATATGATTAGCCTTTCCTCGTCGGAGGTTGTGTAGAGGGTCTTGTAGCCTGATGTACTTGTAGTTTTGGTTCCACTGCTTCGGAGTGTGAAATCTTCGACGAATTGATCTCACTAATAATTATTGTAGTGAGATTTCGGACTTCTTTAGCACTCTGGGAACTTGATGGTTCGTAGATGCCACGTTTAACACTTGAAAGTGACGACTTAAACTCTTTAACGAATTAGAGATTCTAGTTTAGAAAATCTTCGAAGTTTAAAGCCTTTTGGGCATCCTACAGCGACTGCGCCAATTAAATCAGGGATCCGTAGGATTTGATTTTTAAAAATAATTTATATTTTATTTTAAAGTTTATTAATGTTTATTTATTTAAACAAAGTACATTTATTTAACGAAGCAAGACTTATCTCTAAGATGACTTTCCACAAACTGAGATTCCTAGTGAATCTCATGTACTAAGGTTGACATCAGATACCTGCTTATTCAGCTACGGAAAGTTACTAGTGGCTGATGCAATAGTTGTGCAATAAGGGTTGGGACCCTACATAAATTATATATATATATATATATATATATACCGTGAGTATTTTTTAACGTGAAACATTGGGTTTTCATGTCCATGGTTACGATTTGAGATTTGATTGACAGCAATGTATTTGCGTGTCCCATCTAAAATGAAACAAAGGGAACGAATTTGACAGATGTTAGCTAAGTCAGAAATTTAGTTAAGTCAGAAAACCACTCAAGAGCACTAAACATATTTCGGGCACACAATATTTTTTTTGCAACTAAATTTAATTTTTAGAAAAAAGGTATAATTATTTAAACAAAATTAAGCTCTAATGACGTCTTGTCAATATGACAAATAACCGCTGAATTTTCCTATAAGTTACGACTTGACATTTGATTGACAGTAATATATTTGCCTGTCTCATTGAAAACATAGGGAATGAATTTTACAGAGTATTATATTTAAATATTGTAAGAAATTTGGCCAAGTTAGAAAATCACTCGAGCACAAGGTACACTAAATTTAATTTGGAAAGCAGGTATAATTATTTAAACAAAATTAACCTCTACTGCCGTCTTATCAAATGTCAAATTCGTTTCCTATGTTTCATTTTAAATGGGACACGCAATTGCATTGCTGTCAATCAAATGTCGAATCGTAACTATGGATATGACAAACCCAATGTTTCACGTTAAAAAATACTCACGGTATATATATATATATATATATATATATAAATATATATATATATATATATATATATATATATATATATACATATACATATAAGAGTAACATTACTTACGCAATAAATCTATAGGATGTTGTATACGCAAACTCTGAAAGTGATCCATATGCGAGACTGGTTTAAATATTAGAAAAATTAGTGTTCAATAGAAAAAAGTGTACTGTGATGAGTGATCAGTTTTGTTATACTAATGATTGTTAGCTGATGTAAAATTCTAAAATAAAAACTAATATCGAAACACAAAATTATTCAACACATTCAACTTGTCTTTGTCTATAGAGGTTAGTTCAGAACCGAGTAAATGGAAACTATAAAATTCTAACGTCATAAGTCTCCATTCGTTATACAGATGACCTTAATCAGACATCTTTAATAAATAACTGTACCTCTGTTATGACGAACTGGCCATTAGCACAAATTAGAAAAAGCTGACCCGTGCTGAGAAACAAAAATACAATTGTTGATATTGTTTGGACACAAATCGATGGTAACTAAAAATATTTTTAATATATTATTCAGCTCTAAGTTATTACAATAATTACCAAAACTAATTCCATTCCACACAAGCACAGTAATATGCTATTTCCCAATATTTGTATTATTAAAGAAGGGTTGAACAAAGCTTGTATATCTTTAAATAACCTAAAAATAATGGAGTTGTTAATAATGCCCCAAAGATTCAAGGTCCTCCCTCCCTCACATTATATTTACTGCGTTCATTATGCGCTTATATGCGTCACAATTATTTTTATTTGAGTTAAAATATAAATATCTTAACAGAACCTTACCTAATCGTACAAAACTTGCAGGCATGAGTTTTGTGCCTTAGTTTAGGTTAGGTACATTAAGAAATGTTTAGAAAAATTGTAAGAGAAAATGTTCAAATATTCGTTGTTAAATAATTTGGCGTTCATAATTTTTTTTTTCATTTTATTCATAATCGGTTAGTAATTTGTGCGTTTCTAACCTACCAAACATTTGGGAAGTGTCTTGTTTACTTTACTTCCCGGCTAGAAAGACTTTTCCGGATAGCTAAATGTCACTTTCTAGCAGCTAAATGTCATTGTGATTTGGTAAGTCAAGTTGTAATAAAAATTTCCATAATAAAAAGAACGCCTGCTTTATTTAATAAATAACGTTACTCTAACACTGTAATAGTATACAATTAATTAGCTGAATTATAATTATTGTGAAAAACGGCAATACTTCAAAACAGGTTAAAATTACTCAACTGACAGAATCAGACAGAATCAACAAATATTTTGTCACATGTTAAATGGCTTGTTGCACCAACGTGATTTAAATATTAACTTGGCTTATATTGACAATATTACAACGGAATGAAATGTCAAATGAACTATAATACTATCCTATCTGTCAAAATTTAGATTTGCATTGTTTTGTTTAAGCCTAACTTAAAATTGAAGCTTTGTTGGTGCAAATGGACAAAAGTAAACTACAGATTAATAAAAGCATTGATGTTAAAATAAATGATTTTATTCATAATCGGTTAGTAATTTGTGCGTTTCTGACCTACTAAACATTTGGGAAGTGACTTTTTGTTTACTTTACTTCCCAGCTAGTTGGAAAAGGCTTTTCCGGATAGTTAAATGTCACTTTCCAAAACCTAAAACGTCACTGTGATTTTAACTAGTCGTTATAATAAAAGCGTTCAAGTTACTGTAGAATTGGAATAAATATGTAAGATAACGATTACAGTAAAGGTTTTTATTTATTCAGTAATTGGGTACCGATTTCGGAAAAAAATATCCGTCATCAGCCTTCGTCAAATTATAAAATGCAGAAAGACATACATCTAAGTGAATATCTTAGTTCAATGAAGCAGCATTACGAATATATGTATGAAAAATTTTAAATTTTGAAATTGAAAAACAAAGAGAAAAACGAAGAAAAATAAATTACATTTTAGAATACTTTTTCACCAGAAGAAGATGGAGAACTATTTCTCCATTTTCTTCAGGTGAAAAAGTGTTCTCAGGAAGTCATCTTTCTTGACTGGAATGCTTTCAAGACTCGCTTTCAGCTCGTTTTAATAACTGCCTATCTTAACCTACAAAAAATAAATGTACCAGTCGTGCAGAACCATCGACCTTTAAACTAATAGACGCAGCGTACAAGCAAAACGCTTGTCCCGCCATAACGGTGCAGACATAGTATCTCTATCCTTCAACAGTACTGAAGTTAAGAAAACGCGGCAAAATAAAAAAATTGATTTGTCCCTAACTTGTTATACTTGGTGCATAATTGCTGAGAGTATAGATTTAATTTTTTTGTGCATAATTAGTTGTATTATATTATATACAATATATTATATACATATTATACTATAGGGAACAAGTAATAATTAATAAGGACTTACATATGAAATGACACAGCTGAACCGCGTACGTACTGCTGACTGCACGAAATACACCGTTTCCCCATTATTTTGTCGCATACACACTTCACAACACATATACGTATGTATTGACAGAAATAATTGAAAATGTTCTGCAAAAAAGTAAATAATACACAGCCACGAAACGTCAAATGTAGATTTTGACAACTATTTAGTGATAGAGAGCGATGTATAGAGGTTTACATATGACTGAAAAAGATGTACAATGAGTACGAATGCATGCGCAGTATACTTTCACTGAGAACTTCCGTACTGTTGAAGGATAGAATATATATTTCTATCCTTTTATGTTGGAGCATTATTCTAAAAATAAAAGAATAGGAGACACTTGGTCCATTAGTTTAAAGGTCGATGTGCAGAACTAATTTCTCACTCGAGTAATTTCACTAATGGAAAAATGGTACGTAACATTCTGCACATTTTGCGAAATAGAAAATTTACTAACATATTGCTGTTCTTACTTTTTGATAGCTTTATGATGCTCAATACAAGTACTTAACCATTTTACAAGTTCTTCTTCCGTAGTTTCTTTCATTAGTTCAATATGATTCAAATTTCTGTCGTCTTTATCATAATCTTCGTTTAATAAATTACTGACGTACTCGACACAATTTTCTAAATTATCTTTCAAAATTTGAATTTGGGCACAACCTATATTCATGAATACGCATACGTGCATATCTGTGCTTATTGCAATGAAGCCACCAATCCAGATAATTAAATTTATCCAGACATATGTAATGAAGAATACAGGAGTAGATTGGTATATATCATACGGATACCATGCTCTCATGGGTGTGGTTATTTTTTCAGAACTTTTATCCACTAAAAGAGAAAATTGTTATTTATATTAAAGTAATAATTTTTGGTTCAAGTTGTTGTTTGTTGAGCTGGGCCCAAAATAGGTCTATGCAAGAATTAGTGCATGAGAGTGATTTAGGGCCAGTCTTATAAAACTATTTAATCAACAGTTAAAATTTAGTTAGCTACTAAAATAATTTAACTGAAGATTTGAGTCTTATAAAAGTTTAATGGCAAGTAAATCGACCTATTAAAGTAATTGCGGAATTTCATGCTATTAGATTTAAATCAGTTGTTAAAGAAACGTCAAACTGTATTTTTTTGTTATGTTTATTTTAAAACAATTGAAATACAGAACTATTTACTTTTTAAATTTTTTTTTAAGAAATGTATGTGTCGAGTATGTCATCTTTAGAGTCTGTATCATCAGTGACCTCGGATTCATAAACAGATAATGATGATGCATTTATATTTGCACGAGGTAGGCTACCAAAATTGTTCCGAAACAGGACAAATCAATATGAAATATATGATGGCAATGGCTCGTACCACGATCACGGTTTTAACTAAAACACTGTTTTAAGAAATGTCAAATTTCATTATTTAATGATGATAATAAATATTATGAAATTTATCAAAATATGATTTTAAAGCAGAACATAGTTTGTATTCAAACAAATATTTTTGAATAAATTGTTCTTCTAACATAAGGGTGAAATTACATTTTGAAATTTGAATTTGACATTTCTTAAAACAGCGTTTTTGTTAAAACCATGATCGTAGTACGAGCCATGAGTTTAAAAAGAGATTTCGATTGTCAAAACAATGTGTGTTACACATATTGGGACAGATTGAAGGAAATATAAGACTACTAACATTAAGAAATATGTAAATTTCCGCAATGAATCAGCTAGTAATAACCTTACGATTTTACGCAACCGGGTCGTTGCAAATTATATGAAAATAATCTTCAACAATATCTAATAGGTTATATTTTTCAATATCAATATTATTTTTCCCAAGATCACGTTCCTTTTCCAACTGTAAAATCAACTGATTTACGTTTATAACGAATGTGAATATAGAAACTTTTCACAAAAACACAAACACAATACCAAAATTTAATTAAATCCCCCATTAGTTATTTGATAGTGAGATTAGTTTTATAATATCCATTTCTTTTTTAATGGTCCATTTAATTTACTTGTGCAGTAACTAACTAAGGATTAATTTATTGTTTGTAAGACCGGCCCTTAGAATGTTATCTATTTCGCCAATTGAACCATCATTTGTGTTTAGAAGAACGAGCTCCTTGTCATGATAATTCTTCGTAACTAATGTTATAATTTTCTTTTGAATGTTCGTACCCACAGGAAAAACGGCGCCAAGTCCAATGCACACAAAGGTAGAAATACTCAGTACTTTTCCATATAGATGTGCCATTTCCATCCACTTCAGAACCATATCCCTCTGTTTTGTGTTCTTGCTTTCAAACAGAGGATTTTCCAAATCTTTCAAAAACTGTTCATATTTCTTGCTCCTTATTATTGCTTGCATATATTTAATAAGAGCCATATAATATGCGAATAAGAGATAGACAGCCTCAAAGGCTTCTCTCGTGTTGTCTACAACGAAGAGAAGATCAAGGGTTCCTGAAATTGCTCCCAACCAGAATATTAAAGTAATAAAATTGCTGTATTGTTTGTAAAGCCACGACCACTTTGTCTTGTACGTTGGCCAAAAACCAATAACACTTTCAAAGAATTTTGGATATTTTACAAAATTTTCCATATCTGCGTTACTTATTTTGAAGAGCATTTTTGCTGTGACAAAGAAATTTGATCCGTATGATTAGAAAACTAACAGGCAAATGAAGTCTGTTAATTTTCCCAAAGTTATATAAACTAAACTCTGTTATTATTGAATATTTAATTAAAAGCTTCAGATCAAACACTTTCATCTTATCATGTAATACTTATTTTAATAATCATTTTTACTGTGAGATAATTACGATTTGCACGTTATTATATCAGTAGAAATTAACTGCAAATGGAAAAATTCTGTAGTAAAAGTGGTAAATTTGTTATTTAAATATTAAAGTATGTTTTTGAACAGCATATTTCTGTAAATTTGTTTCTGTGAACTACGAGCCCAAATTGATAATAGTTCGGCAGGTTTACATTTTCAACCAACAAAATATAAAATCTCGCAAATGGTGAGAAAATTTCTTCAAATATCTTTCAACTAGTTTAAAATTGAATATTTTATTCAAGTATTCCACAATTTATTATTGGATTAATCGCCTAAGTAATACCCGCTTTAATTCTATTTATTAGGCATTATTAGTTATCTCAAGCCCTGCAATTTTTTTTGTAAATATTGTCCCATATGACTTGCAAGGTAGGTTTTCCTGAACTTACTGCATTTTTAAGAAGTTGTTTTTATTGTGCCAAAAGAAAGGATCTTAGTGAAAACTAACTCTTCTAAACTAGAAGATGCCGGTTCAACTATTATCACCAGCCATTTAGCCCACAGTTTTTTTTTAAGACTTAAGTCTATATTTAAAGTAGCCGAAATAATTTTATAGAAATTTCTAACCATTTATGTAGCTTTTATAATTTGTGGAAAATAGAAAACGGCCAAATTGTTATGAGTTTAGGCTCCTCGTTTGGTCTATTTGTGTCAAAATTCGTCTAACGATGGAATTAATTGTTAGACGACTAATTCCCAGGAGAATATTTTTAAGGCCTCTAAGATTCACCAAAAAAAGTCCCAAAAATCCCTTGTGGGAAATCCCCCGAAATTAGGTTGTTGCCCTAGCCCCATAATAGGCCATAAAAATGAGTCTTTATCCTACAAAAAGTTGGATATTTTTGCTTTTCGGATGTTTTATATTTACATGTCATTAAAAAATCAAAAATTCGACTTTGGCGCATTTCCGCTAGTGCCACTCTCCTGAAAACATGACGCGCAAAGTTGGATTTTTCTAATTATCCACTTATCACTACGTATTATGGCAAAAACAATTGTTTTGAATTTTGTACAGAACAAAATTATTTTGTCCAAAACATTTTTTCTCCAACCAATAAACAACGAGTTCTACAGCGCATCAATCTAAAAGTTAACTAACATACGAGGTCGGTTACTAAGATGCCCGGTAAAATTAAATATCATTCACTGAATATAGATCATTTATTCAAAAAATGCAATTCGAATAATAAAAAAATTAATTAGTTAGGATTATCCCCGAAGCAGGAAAATGTTTTCTTGTTGCTTTGTATGGTGGTAACAAATAATAAAAAATTGCACGCCTGTGATAATTGTTGTGATTAGAATGACAATGTGTATTTATAACACCTAGGGGAACGCGTCTTAGATGAGCTGTCCGACGCTGACGAGCTCGTTCGTGTGTGAAGAAGAGGACGCCAATAACAGGTCAAAAGGAATGTGAGATGTATATCAGATTAATGCATGTATTACCGCCCATATATTTCTGACAATAAATAGCTCTATAATAATTAGTCCAAGTCTACATGCAATGAGCTTTAATAGTCCTTACTAAAAGGGAAAGAAAGGATTATAGTATAATACAGTACGTTTATATCATATATCTCTATTCTACATTTAAGTTAAATAATAATTGATTAATTAGAAAACAACTCATACTTTTTTATATCTTTTACATATATATTTTTATTAATTACATATTAGTATCTTAAAATTAATTAATAAATTGAGGAAAGTATAAACTAGGCCGTGCCCTGGCTGGCGGTGCCGGTTGCCTTAAAAAAAATCTGATGTGGCCAACACAAAACCTCCCGCTATTTAATTTTTATTAATTTAAATACATACCTACGTATTGACTAACGCTGCAAACTGTTCCATTGCAGAAAACTATTGCTTTATTTACTATTTTCTTTTTAAAATGTCACTATTATTAATTTGAAGTGATAAGTTTTCTGACAGTGACATTTACTGTCAGTTACATTCATTTAAAAAATGAACTGTGTAACAAAGAAATAGTTTTTATCTTAGGCTTCGCGACTAATAAAAAAAATTATTTTTAAATTTATCTGTAAAATATATAGAAAAAGTATCAATGTATTCCTGTAGAAAATTTAATAATCTTTAATTTTCTTAAGACATAAAATTCGAAAAAATGACATTTAATGGTATTTTTTGAAGAAAAACCATTATGAGCTTCAAGTAAAATACGATTTCCGTTTATCCGATTTACACCAAAATCTAATGGCTTCTATTCCTATTAGAATAGGGTAAAAATACAAGGTTTCAGAATTTTCTGAATGATAGTATTTGAGTTAGAGTGCAAACAAAATTCGTACACATACACACATACACACACACACACACACACATACACACATACAGACATCATCGTGAAAATGTTAAAAATGGATTCTAAGGACCTTAAAACGTGGTCATTTACTAAAATCTCGATATGAGATTTTTAGCACGATCCCTATACCTCCCTTACCAAGGGTAGCGGGAGGTAAAAAACAATGATCACCGGCACCAGCAACCACAGCACTACTAATTGTTAGGCCATTTATGATGCAAAATTGGTGTGGTACATAAAAATGTGTATACATCTCTATCGTAAGTAGCCTTTATGGGCCTTAACCAGATAGATATTCTATAAATACTAAATTACATCTTTAGTGCACAAATAATTATTTTTATTTTTGGTGCTACGTGTATGCTCCATATACGAGACTAGTGATATTAAATGTTTGTTCTTATAAATAAATATTTAAATTGAAATATTAAATTCAATTATTGTTCTGCTCCTTTGTTGTCAGGCCGTAAAAAATCGTGAAGAAGGAATAACCTGTTCTCAAAGCCTGCAACAATATTTATGATTATTTTTAACTTACGATCATTTTTCAAAATTTACCATTATGAAAGTTGGTAAAGATAGTCCAATTATACCACCTGCTAATACACAAAAGGGCTCTATACTATTTTCCATCATGATAAATAAAATTTTCCGAATCTTCTTGCTGCATTTATACCATTCGATATTATATATACTGTCTATGATAGTTTCAGACTAAAATGAAAATATACCAATTGAAATTAATAACGAGAATAATGTCAAAAAATTGGAGAGCTGAAATACAGAATAGTTTTTTTTAAGATGTCTCTGAAATTACAGATTAGGATTCGTACGAGGCAGCTGTGCTAACCAATGCACCACGCTGACATTTCAAAATCTTTTCATATTGCATCATAAAAAAGTGAAAAAATTACTTATTTTTTTTATAATTTATTGCAATTTATACAATAAAAGTAATTAATATTAAATACAAGATGTATGCCCGTATGCACCAACATCAAATAAATCTTCGAATAGCTTATTCATTGAATAAGAGAAAAATATCGCATCGATACCATAACACAAATGAAGGGATTTACTCTACCTGTCATATTTTGATGCGATATTTTTCTCTTATTCAATGAATAAGCTATTCGAAGATTTATTTGAAGTTGGTGAATACGGGCATTAATGTTCTATTATCATGTTCCATATCATGCCTTAATTTTCTGCAGGAAACTTTGTATTTACAAAGAACTGTTTCCCATTTTAAACGCCTATATCAAGGTTTACTTAGGACACCCGATATGTATAAAAGTAATATTACTTACGCAATAAATCTACAGGATGTTATATACGCAAACTCTGAAAGTGGTCCATTTACGAGACTGGTTTAAATATCAGAATAAGTAAATCTAATAAGATTTTTTTTTAAATTTCGTTTTCAAATTAGTGTACCTACCATGTGCTTCAAAAGAAAAAAGTGTACTATCTAATGATGAATGATCAGTTTTGTTATAATAATGATGATTTATTAGCTGATGTATTCAACACATTGAAATACTGTTTTAAATTCTATCTAAGATCTCATGGTACTTTTTGACTTATCATCTTTGTCTAAAGAGGTTAGCTCAGAACTCAGTAAATGGCAATCATAAAATTCTAACATCATAAGACCCCATTCGTTATACAGATGACCTTAATCAGACATCTTTAATAAATAACTGTACCTCTGTTATGACGAATTGGCCATTAGCGCAAATTAGAAAAAGCTGACCCATGCTAATAAACAAAAACATAATTGTTGATATTGTTCGGGCACTAATTACTGGTAACTAAAAATATTTTAATATAGTGTTCAGCTTTAAGTTATTACAATAATTCCCATAACTAATTCCATTCCACTCAAGCACAGTAATATGCTATTTCCCAATATTTGTATCATTAAAGAAGGGTTGAACAATGTTTGTATATCTTTAAATAACCTAAAAAATAATGGAGTTGTTAATTATGCCCCAAAGATTCATGGTTCAGTAAAGTTGTACCCCCCACGTTATATTTATTGCGCTCTGTATGTGCTTGTAAGCGAAAATGTTCAAATATTCATTGCTAAGTAATTAGGCGTTCATAAAAAAAGATTTTATTCATAATCGGTTAGTAATTTGTGCGTTTCTGACCTACCAAACATTTGGGAAGTGACTTTTTGTTTACTTTTCTTCCCAGCTAGTTGGAAAAGACTTTTCCGGATAGCTAATTGTCACTTTCCAATAGCTAAAACGTCATTGTGATTTTGACAAGTCAATCTGTAATAAGAGTTTCCATAATAAAAAAAAACGCTTGCTTTATTTAATAAATAAGGTTACTGTAACAGTACCCAATAAATTAGCAAAATTATAATTATTGAGAAAAACGGCAAAACTTCAAAACAGGTTAAAATTACTCAACTGTCAGAATCAATAAATATTTTGTCGTTACTTAGCAATATTATCACATGTTACAAGGCCTGTTGCACCAACGTGATTTAAATATTCACTTGGCTTATATTGACAATACTGGAACGGAATGAAATGTCAAATGAACTATAATACTATAATATCTGTCAAAATTTCGATTTGCATTTTTTTTTTTTTTTTTTGTTTAAGCCTAACCTAAAATTTAAGCTTTGTTGGTGCAAATGAGCAAAAGTAAACTACAGATTAATAAAAGCGTTCATGTTACAATAGAAATGGAATAAAGATGTAGGATAACGATTACAGCAAAGATTTTTATTTATTCACTAATTGGGCACCAGTTTCGGAAAAAATAACCGTCATTAGTCCTCGTCAAATTTTAAAATGCAGAAAGACATACATCTAAGTGAATATCTTAGTTCAACGAAGCAGCATTACGAATATATGAACGAAAAAGTTTAAATTGAAAAACAAAGAGAAAAACGAAGAAAAATAAATTACATTTTAAAACACTTTTTTACCAGAAGAAGATGGAGAACCATTTCTCCATCGTCTTCAAGTGAAAAAGTGTTCTCAGGAAGTCATCTTTCTTGACTGGAGGGCTTTCAAGACTCGCTTTCAGCTCGTCCTAGTAACTGCCTATCTTAACCGATAAAAAATAAATGTACCAGTCGTGCAGAATAACTAATTTCTCACTCGAGTAATTTCACTCATGGGAAACTGGTAGCTAACATTCTGCATATTTTGCGAAATAGTAAATATACCAACATAATGCTGTTCTTACTTTTTGATAGACTGATGATGCTCAATACAAGTACTTAACCATTTTACAAGTTCTTCTTCCGTAGTTTCTTTCATTAACTCAATATGATTCAAATTTCTGTCGTCTTTATCATAATCTTCGTTCAATAAATTGCTGACGTACTCGACACAATTTTCTAAATTATCTTTCAAAATTTGAATTTGGGCACAACCTATATTCATGAATACGCACACGTGCATATCTGTGCTTATTGCAATGAAGCCAATATTCCAGAGAATTAAATAAATCCAGGCATATGTAATGACGAATACTGGAGTAGATTGGTATATATCATACGGATACCATGTTCTCATAGGTGTGGCTATTTTTTCAGAACTTTTATCCACTAAAAGAGAAAATTGTTATTTATATTATAGTAATAATTTTTAGTTCAAGGTGTTGTTTGTTGGACCTGGGCAAAAAAAGGGTTATGCAACAATTAGTGCATGATAGTGATTGAGAATGTTATCTACTTAGCCAGAAAGGAAAACAATTGTAACCATCATTTGTGATTAGATGAACGAGCCCCTCGTCATGATAGTTTAACACAAAAAACTCATTTTCATATAGAAGTTAATTCTAGTTAAGTATTTTTAATGTCGATAAATATAATAACGAATTGTAGGACAAAAATAGTGATGCCAAAATATAGTAAAATTAAATAAAATAACCATTTGCATATTTAAATTAACGATTTTTTACAAAATATTTATTATCTACTGGATGTCCCATATAACATTACGTTCTTGAATATCTCGAAAACAATGCATCATAACAAAAAGTGTGCCGAATCAAAACTTTCATAGTTTTTGGGGGGACATCAGATTCTGACAAAATGGCCCCCCGACCCCCCAGAGGTGGCGGGAAAGGGGGTCAACTTGAAAATCTTAAATGGGACATCCTATTTTTTATTGCAGATTCGGAAAGAGCATAAAACAATATGTTGGTTTTATTCGGAATTGCAATTGTAAAAATGTGAATTTGCTAGAAAAAAAATAACCGATTAATATATTATTAATAACTTGATAAAAAATGACGTTTGTTGTTTCAATAAATACACAAAATTGTAGAATTAATTTCTGATGAAATCGAGTTGTCCATAGTCAGTTTTTAAAAAGTTTCTTTCTTTTAATTCCCCCTGAGTGTTGAGGAGTAATATTTCTACAATACGATTACAGCGCCACCTGTTGGGAGTAAAAGAGTTTCTGAATAAAACCAACATATATTTTACGCTCTTTCCGAATCTGCAATAAAAAATAGGGGGGTCCCATTTAATATTTTTAAGTTGACCCCCTATTCCGCCCCCGGGTGGGTCGGGGGGCCATTTTGTCAGAATCTGATGTCCCCCCAAAAACTATGAAGGTTTTGATTCGGCACACTTTTTGTTACGATGCATTGTTTTCGAGATATTCAAGAACGTAATGTTATATATATCGTATATCGGATTAGTTAAAGTGCTAAATTAAGATTTGTAAATTATACTAAATTATTAGACATATTGCCTAATAAAATAATATCTAATTATAATTAGACAAAATTTCAATACTATTTTTTCTGGGTGTGCGAAAAACATCCTCATATTGCAAATTGTTACATATACAGTGTGTCCCATTTAGAAGTGCCACCATTGGGATCTCGAGAACTATAAGAGATACGATGTCGGTTAAATGGAACTTTTTGTGCGCGTTTGGGAAGCCATCTCAGATGTGCTTTTGTTTTTCCAAAAATTCTCATAGGGCACTAGATAATGACGAAAAACTGAATATTGTTGGTTTTTTCTTTTTCAAATAACTTCTAAACTATTAGTAATTGAGAAAAACATTTCAAATATAAAAGATAGATATTTTTATTAACTAACCAGTGGCGTACGAAATAAATTTTTATATCCGTAAATATTCGAAATATAACACAAACTTATATTTTTTTAAATGGAACCCATATCTTATTTTAGTCTGAAAAAAATAATTATTTTTTTCTCTTTTCAATGATGTAAGGGTTATTATGTTTTATATTTGTTTTGCTCCTAAAATTTAATTTTTTTCTTTATTTTTGTGAATTTTCTTATTATTTCTTAAAAAAAAAAATATTATTTACATTAATTATATTGTACTTGATCGTATAATTTATTTTATGCCTTTATTACTTAATATTTTTTATTCTAGACTCATAATTACAAATTACACTATAATGTGCCAAGGGCGACCTGATACAAAATATTATAAAACTTAATTTGATACGAGTTTTGAGCAAATTTTTCTAACGAAATAAATTATTTAAATACAAAGAGTATTTCTAAATAGAAATCTGCCAATATTTTCAAAATAATTGTAAATTTAATACAAAATAATGAAAAAATAATAATTTTGAAGGCAAAACAAATATAAAACATAATAACCCTTACAACATTGAAAAGAGAAAAAAATAGTTAATTTTTTGAGACTAAAATCAGATATGGGTTCCATTTAAAAAAATATAAGTTTGTGTTATATCTCAAAAATTTACGGATATAAAAATTTATTCCGTACGCCACTGGTTAGTTAATAAAAATATCTATCTTTTATATTTGAAACTTTTTTCTCAATTATTAATAGTTTAGAAGTTATTTGAAAAAGAAAAAATCAACAATATTCAGTTTTTCGTCATTATCTAGTGCCCTATGAGAATTTTTGGAAAAATAAAAGCACATCTGAGATGGCCTCCCAAAGGCGCATAAAAAGTTCCATTTAACCGACATTGTATCTCTTATAGTTCTCTAGATCCCAATGGTGGCACCTCTAAATGGGACACACTGTATACACCGATTTTTAACACTTGACCATTACGTCATAGTTTGATGTTCGTATATTAGATATACGTATCGTCTCTGTCTTACTTATGGTATCTTACGTACTGTCTTCGATTCGTATATCTAATATACGATCATCAAATTATGACGTAACGGTCAAGTGTGAAAAATCGGTGTATAGTTATTGATATAATTATTTTCGATCCTACCTAAAGTTTTAAAACATTTCCAATAAGCCCATTTCTAAATAATATGTATTACATTAGCTACTGTTATCATTTTTTATTGAATGTTCGTACCTACAGGATAAACGCCGCCAAGGCTAACGCTGATAAAGGTAGAAATACTCAGTATTTTTCCATATAGATGTGCCATTTCCATCCACTTCAGAACCATATTTCTCTGTTTTGTGTTCTTGCTTTCAAACAGAGGATTTTCCAAATCTTTCAAAAACTGCTCATATTTCTTGCTCCTTATTATTGCTTGCATGTATTTAATAAGGGCCATGCAATATGCGAATAAGATATAGACCGCTTCAAAAGCTTCACTCACGTTGTCTACTACGAAAAGAAGATCAAGGGCTCCTGAAATTGCTCCCAACCACAACATTGTAGTTATAAAACGGCTGTACATTTTGTAAAGCCACGACCACTTTGTCTTATACGTTGGCCAAAAACCAATAACACTTTCAAAGAATTTTGGATATTTTACAAAATTTTCCATATCTGCGTTACTTATTGTGACCAGCATTTTTGTTGTGAGAAAGAAATTTGATCCGTATGATTAGAAAACTAACTGGTAAATGAAGTTTGTTAATTTTCCCAGAGTTATATAAACTAAACTCTGTTATTATTGAAAATTTAATTAATAGCTTCAGATCGAACACTTTGATCTTTGCATAGAATACTTATTTTAATAAGCATTTTCATTGTGAGATAATTATAATTTTCACGTTATTATATCAGTAGAAATTAGCTGAAAATGGAAAAATTCTGTAGTAAAAGTGGTAAATATCTGGTAATCCGACTAACCATAAAATTTTATTTAAATATTAGAGTGGGTTTTTCAACGGTGAATTCCTGTAATTTAGTAACATCTGCGAAATCGCGAGATGGGCGTTCACAAAAATAACACGTTTGCGCAGTTTTGTTTTCTGTTTGAAAAAATCTGATGTGGCCAACACAAAACCTCCCACTATTTAATTTTTATTAATTTAAACACATACCTATGTATTTACTAACGCTGCAAACTATATTATGTTCCATTGCATATAACTATTGCTTTATTTACAATTATTTAGTATGTGACTATTATTAATTCGAAGTGATTAATTTTTCGACAATGACGTTTACCTGTCAGTTACATTCATTTGAAAAATAAACTGTGTAACAAAGAAATTTTGTTTTCTTAGGCTTCGGGATTAAAAAAAAAAAAAAATTTTAAATTTATCTGTAAAGTATATAGAAAAAGTATTAATGTATACCTGTACAAAATTCAAAAATATAAAATTTTCCAATGACATAAAATGCGAAAAAATAGCAATCAATGGTATTTTTTGAAGAAAAACCATTATGAGCTTCAAGTAAAGTGCCATTTCCGTTTATCCGATTTACACCAAAATCTAATGGCTTCTTTTCATATTAGAATAGGGTAGAAATACAAGATTTCAGAATTTTCTGAATGATAGTATTTGAGTTAGAGCGGAGACAAAATTCATACACATACACACATACATACATATATATTTAAAAAAAAAAATCGTCACACACACATTATTGTCAAAATCAGCACCAACTTCCTTATGCTCTAAAACGCAATCAAATTATATAAGAGTATTAAATACCAACTTTGCGAAGTTTCTGATCTTAATATATTTTAAGGAAAAATCGTCACACATACATTATTGTCACAATCATCACCAAATACCTAACTTCCTTATGCTCTAAAACGCAATCTGTGTAAATTCTTCGCCGTACATTATCCATTTCGTAAATGTGTATTTGCAAACTATTATTTGACACTTTGAAATCACGTTCTTATTTGAGAGCTGTTTGATATATAATGCTGCAAACATCAAACTAAAATCGAATTATCCTGTATATCTAATATTTATGTATGTTGGAAAATATATTATTTTTACAAACCTGAATTTCATTACAATCATATTTAAACTACTAAATTCTTCTTAACACGGTTTCATTACTAATTTTAATGTTATTTCTTCGTGACAGTGACATTTGTTTAAATATGTCAAATTTGTTATTAAAGTATTGTTTTTGTTTGACGTAGAGGCAAAGTAATGTACAAAAATAAATTATTTTATAATTCAATATTTAAAGTTATTTCAAGTTATTTACTAAATGCTTATCGTAGAATTGAAGATTGTGCCATTATATTTAATTTGTATTGGTAAAAGTTGCTAAAAAATTATATTCAATGAATTTTTTTACAAGAAAAACTGTTAAAAGCTTGTATAAATGATACTTCCGGTTATCCGATATACACTAAAAACTAATGAGCTCTTCCCACATTAGTATAGAATGGGTATAGAAAATTTTTAATTTTTCTGATTGATAGTATTTGAGTAATCGTGTCCACATGATCCACACACAAAGAACACACAGACACACCGACACACAGGCACACAGACACACACACACACACACACACACACACACACACACACACACATACCTACAGACATCATTGTAAAAATGTTGAAATCGAATTCTGCGGACATCAAAACGTGCTCATTCACTAAAATCTCTATATGTGATTTTCAGCACGATCCCTATACCTCCCTTACCTAGGGTAGCTGGAAGTAAAAAACCAATAATATACCGTTAATAAAATATATTTCAAAAAAAAAAGAAAATTTCAAAAATCCCTAAACGATGACGTAAACCGCTTGATTCGCTGGATAGCCCATACACACATACACATACAGACATCATCGTGAAAATATTAAAATTGGATTCTAGGGACCTTAAAACGTGGTCATTTACTAAAATCTCGATATGTGATTTTTAGCACGATCCCTATACCTCCCTTACCAAGTGTTGCGGCAGGTAAAAACGGCATCCGAAACTTCAGAAATGCTTAGAGAGCCATTCAAGGAGAATGCTACGAACGTACCCAAGTTTTTAAGATTAAGCTTTTTTCACTCATTTTGATCAGTAATATATGCCCTCATAATTTGTGACACTTATTTTTTAACACCCTGTATTATAGGAAAATATATTCCTTTCAAAACTCTATTAAGATTAATGTAAATTTATTTATTTTTTACATTCTCTAATCTTACCTACTTTACTGATCAATACTCAAGATGTGTTAACAAAAAAAATATAAATGTGTCGACATTTATTATGTTACGTAAGTAAAAGAACCTTTTTAAGTGATCGTTTTTTTTTTGGTCCGCATTGAATTAAATATAATCTGTCATATATAATTCATATTAAAATTCGTGATATGTATAAAAAAAGAAGTAAATATACAAATTATAAGTCATTATCTACGTAATAAAAAAAAAAAATGTAATATTTCATAAGTAACACATGTTTAGTACATAAAGTAGGGTCACTCTATGTATTGCTACTGAAGTTAAATCTATACAATTAAGTAAAAGTAAAAAAAAATATAATTAGAAGCAAAAGCAACTTGTAATAGTCGATAATATGCAAAATACAAAGTACTAAAAATTTGCATTACAAATTTATTTACATTTATTACAGTGGTTACATCAGTGGTAGCAATGCTTTCTAATTTTCGTTTATTATTTCCCATAATGACAAACTAGATTTTGCATATTCCTGGGAAATTTTGCAAACTGTAATTACTTCATCTATCTACTATGTCACAACAGCCCTTGTGGGCCAAGGCCTCAAGTACCGTAGGTTAGGTACTCGTTTCGTGACCGTAGTACTAGAGCAGTCGGTGTACGTAATTACTTCATATTCTATATAAAACCCGCTTGCGTCTATTGAAGTACAAATCGAATTAATTTTCCACAGTAAAAATGTTTGTCAAATTACGTAACTCAGATATGGAAAGTTTCATGAAGTATCCAAAATTCATCGAATCTTGTCTTGGTTTTTGGCCATTTCACAGTACAAAATGGCAGGGGCTTTACAAACTTCATAGCCACTTCATGTCTCTAATGATGTGTCTACTTACAATTTCAGGTACAATTGATCTCTTCTTTTTTGTTGACAACATAGATGACGCTTTTGAATCAATTTATCTTATGTTGACTTGCTACGTCGCTGATATTAAATACATGCAAGTATTATTGAGGAGCGAAAAATTTGAGAAATTACTGAAAGATTTGGACAATCCTCTTTTCGAAACGAAGAACACAAAACAGAAGGAGATGGTTCTAAAATGGACACAAATGGCTCATATACAAGGAAAACTCTTGAGCTATTCTACACTTTGCAGCATAACCTTTTATCTAGGATTTCCGTTAGGTATTGTCATGCATTTCCGACGTAATACTTGCACAAGAGTGTTACATTTATACAAGGTTGCACCGTCGCACTATATCGGATGTCCCAAGCAAACCTTCACATAGGCGTTAATAAGGGAAAATAGTTTTATGGAAATAAAAAGTTTCTCATAGAAAATTAATCCAGGATATTGAACAATATAAGAGTATATTACCTTCTGTACCTTGTTATTATTACCTCTCGCTAAGAGAGGTATTGGATTCATGCTAAAATTCGCATATCCAGATTTTATTCAATAAGCACGATTTAAGGTCCCTAGAATTCGATTATAACATTTTTAAAATGATGTCTGTGTGTGTGTGTGTGTGTGTGTGTGTGTGTGTGTGTGTGTGTGGATGTGTGTATGTGTGTGTGTGTGTGTGTGTGTGTGTGTGTGTGTATGTATGGATGTTGGAGGGACGATGCCTCAAAAACTATAAGACTTAAAAGTTATTTATGTATTAAGAGCGTAAGGAGGCTTTTATGGCCTGCGGCGGGATTTTGAACCCGCGGCGTAAGCCGAGGGATAAAAACACGTCAAAGAAAAAGAATTTGTCCTCGTACATTCAGTATCTAGTGTTGCTATGAAAGCGGAAAACAACAGTTTATTGTTTGTTTATTAGTTATGTCATTTGAGTTTTATTTTGTGCATCTTTGTGCTTTCCATATAAATACCACAAAATTAATTTTCATTTTTCATTAAGGAATATAAAATTTTTCGATTTGTAATAAAAACTTATAGGTTATAATTTGCTTTGACGTTTTATTACAGCCCAGCGGGCTATAATGAGGCCCGCGGGCTATAAAATAACCTTTATGTCAAAGAAATTCGTGTATAATTGTCAAATTATGATACGTCCGTGCATAAAAAATATTTAACTGCAGTTTCTTCAATCTGACATTCCTGGGAAGAGCTGAAAAGATTTGGTAACAATTGAACAAGCGGAAGTAATAGTAAAATGCATATATCCATCAGAAATACCGCCAATCTGGTTAATGAATTGGAAGAATCTCTGACATTTAGAAACTTCCTCATACAATGAAAAGTAGATATAATTGGAATTAAATGTGTGCAGAAGACATGTTAAATACAATAAAAAACAATATTTGAGTAAAATTCTGTAATTTTTTGTTATAAAACGACGGCTCGAAAGCGAAGTGAAATACAATACTTATATAGCCTAATATGGAAATGGCGAAAGGTCTTGTGCTGGCCACAACAGATTTTTTACTTTATTATCTTTGAATAAATTAAAAATAATTATAAAAATTTGTAAATAAATAATTACGTCAATATTTTATTACGTAATCTGAAAAGATTTGCAAATGTCTACCATGGTATATTGGTTAGCATCTCCATTAGAATAATTATTTTTATTTTTTGCAAAAGAAATATTGAACTCTTAAAAATCTTTCTTCTATTTCCTGTTACAGTAAATGGAAATAATAATAACTTTGTAATAAATAAAGACAAAATAATTGATTACAAAAATCAAACAGTGATAAAATAAAAATGCATTATACCAGGGGCGGATTGGAGAAGTAAATCGGCCCGGGCGATTATTCTTAGTCCGGCCCTTTTCAGAGTGAAAAGGATATAATAAACGCCCGTATATGTACACTGCTAAAAAAAAAAAAATCGGACGCTTGGTTTTTTAAATTTTTATTTTTGTTATTATCTCGAGAACTATAGAGCTATGATGTCCGTTAATGGCATTAATTAGACGAAAGTTGTCCTATATTAGGATGCCATTTTAGCAATGTATTGTTTATTCAGAAGAAATGCATAGGTCATTAGATACAGAGAAATATGTAAATTTTATAGATTTTTTTTTTTGTTTTTGAAAACTTCTAAGTATGAAATGATTCCAGATTTTCATTTGCACTTCTGTAGGACACTTTTTATGGCGATATTCATTTTTTGTCATTATTGTATTTCACGCTACACTACCAAACAAAACAAAACATTGCTAAAATGGAATCCTAATATAGGACAATTTTTATCTAATAAACCGACTTCGTACCTCTGATAGTTCTCGAGATAACAAAAATGAAAATTAAAAATCAAAGTGTCTGATTTTTTTATCCATCAGTGTATAATAATTTTCATTTATGAAAATTATCGCACTGTTATATGTATATATTTATTGTGTCTCCATCCGGTAAGTAATTGTATATAATGTATTTCAAAATTGTCCAGAAACATGTTACCGGCCTAGGCCTATAGGCCAATAGGATTGGCTTTGAAATTCAAATTTTCCGATGATACCAACATAAAAAAACCCTAGTATTTAATATTTGGAATGAAATACATTGGCAATATTGCCTGGGGTAAAAAATGCATATAATTTTTATTTGATAACTCGACCTTAAAATTACTCTTGGTAACTTAAACTGAAAACTGGAATCCATCCGAAACAGAACTTCGTTAAGGCAAATATTTAGGGGAAACTCCTAGTTTGATTTGTAAGTTTTGAAACTGGACGAAAAATTTATATGTTTGCGCAGGAAGAAAACATTTTTTATTCCAACAGATATCCATTTTATAAAATACACAATATTTATGTAAGTGTATATACTCATATACTATGTATCTTTCTAATTTATTATAATGGAGTATTCAATAATTATAAACATATTCTGACTATATTATTTAATTGAAGGCGGCCAACCGGCCCTTTGGACCACTCGGCCCTTCGGGATTTGCCCGATCGCCCGATAGGACAATCCGCCCCTGCATTATACCTATTTTATTTTGATAATAATCAACCAATAACTACTTTTTTATAAATAGAGTAAAAACATAATACATACACATGTTCATTACATCTCAGTTATTCGTTTATTATTATTAAAAGAAAATATAATGCATCTTCATTATAACAATGTTTTGATTATTGTAATCAATTATTGTCATATATTGCATTTCTGATAATGGGGTCATTTACCATATTTTTTTATTTTTTCTTCTGAAAGTTCAATCATAGTATTTGGTCTTTGTCCGATTTAAAAATTATTTGTAATAACAGAGAAATTAATTTTTTAAAGTTTTATCTGTTACTTGAATTCCTTTCTGATGAGGTAGAATTCACAGAATGACATTAATCAACCACATCTTATCAGGTTTGCTTGAAATCGTGTCGAAATGGATCCTTAGACTTATTAAAACAACCAAGTATAAAACAATTACATATTGCAGACCTTATAAAACACTGGCGAGACGAGCACAGTTCTGTTTCTTCAAAATAAATAAACTAACCTCTCTTTTACAGCGAAGTTACTGAACACCTGTCTCACAAACGTCAAAACTAATCATGCTATCTCTCTCTTCTGTCTCTTTCTAATGTCCGTGATTGTGACATCACAGCTTTCAAGGACATTGTATAGAGGGCAAAAATAACAGTTTTCAGAAATTAATTAAATATATTAAGAAATTTATTTGAATGGATTTGTAGTATTTTCTATCATTATTTAAATGTGAACTAATGAATTTTATTAATATAAACACTAAATTCATTTAAGGTAAATGCCCCCATTATTGACTTGGTCACTTGGTCTCATATTTGTTCTGTCATACCAAATTACTCTCATAAAAAGAATTCTTATGAGTATGTACTACATCCTTCGGTTCATCACATTCCTTTGAAATATGTCTACGGTATCTGCGCAAGTGTAACATATTCTTCTTGCAGTTGATAGACAAGATGGTAAAATACATCTCCCAATGAGAGGATGGTTTCCCTATGATATATACCATTCTACTCTTGTATTCGTCATAACGTTTATTGGGCAGAATTTGACGATATGGATTGGTGCTCTAATGACAATAAGCATAGATATACACCTATGCGTTATAATGAATATAGGATGTGCTCAAGTCGAAATATTGAAGGATAATTTGCAAAATTGTATTCAATATGTGAGTAATATATTAAATGAAGATTATGTTGAAGGCAATACAAATATAAATCACTGTGAGTTAATAAAAGAAAATATAGAAGAAGAACTAAAGAAATGGTTGGGTACATGTATCGAACACGAAGAAGCTATCAGAAAGTAAGAACTAATTTTCTCTACATTTTGTTTTTTAAAATACAGTGGCTCGTACCACGATCACGGTTTTAACCAATACATTCTTTTAAGGCGATTGCCGGTGCTACGCTAAACAGCACTTTAGTAGAAATCAAACTACACTCGTAAATATTAAGTTATAACTTCAAACTTGATACCATTGTATAGAAGATAGATCAATGCATGGGGCTGACCAATTATTTTGCATAATTATTCATTTTTATTGCATTTAAATTTAGTTCGAAAAACATCATAAAAATGGCTATTTTAAAATTTATTTTTAACACGATAACTGTACTTTATACAAAAAATGTTTACGTCACCCCCATAGCGCCCACCTTTAGTAGTAAGTCTGTGAAAAAAAATCTAAATTATCTCTTTTAATTTAGCTGTGATTTAATTTCTACTAAACCCCTTTTTGCCGCTTATTTCAGAAATCGGAACGATAGACTATGGAGAAGAAAGTGGTAGGAGAATATGTTCCCCCTCTACTACACACATCTCCTCTCTCACTCCAACAATTTGCTTCACAACACGGGCTGAGTTTTCCCCTTATGCTTTAAACAAGGACAAACACATATAAAAGCAGACAGAGAGAAATAAACTTAGCAATCTTAAAAGTAGTGGGGGAACGTAAGAAGTCTGTCTGCACTAGTGTCATACTAGCTACAAAACTGATTTCGCTGAGCGACCGGCAGTGCTCTTAAGAAATGTCCAATTTCATTATTTAATGATAATAATAAATACTACCAAATTTATCAAAATATGATATTAAAGCAGAACATAGTTTGTATTCAAACAAATATTGTTAAATAAATCGATCTTCTAATATAAGGGTGAAATTACATTTTGAAATTTGAATTTGACATTATTTAAATCGGCGTTTTAGTTAAAACCATGATCATGGTACGAGCCAGTGTGTTCAGAAAAAACCTAATTCGGAGCAGGCTATGAAAACAAAAACAAAAGTCTGATCAGTATTCAGTTCAAAAACCAAGTTACCAAAATTCATCGTGAAATATAATTTTAAGGAGAAAAGATAATAACGAAGGATACAGAATATTGTCATTAACTGTTTTCTAATTTATTTCTACTTCTAAAAAAAGAATTTAAGAAGAAAAGCTTTGATTTCATTTAAATAACACATTTTGACAATATCTCGTGCCAAATTGACATTTAATTAAATACTTTCTAATTGACAAAACTTTTTTTTGTTCTAGCCTATTCCGAGTTAATATTTTTTATTTGAACACACTATACAAGTAGTAAAAATTTTTTTCGTAATACCATACTGTTACCATGACATAATAGGGCTAAAAACAAAAGTGAAAAGATAAAAATAACGGCCGTCGGTCGTTATTTTTTATAACAGTCGCCTATAATTAAGGATCAAGTATTCCTAGAAAAATCATACCATCTTGATGGACCGTTGTCAAGGAGAATTTATAAATCAACAAAAAAGTTGTTGTTAGTTATGTATTATGACACTTAGTGCTAGTAGTGCTTCGTTCGGACTAATTCGTTAAAATTATTTTTTTAATTATTTAAAAACCACAATACTTTCAGATAGAGTTTTTAAAATTTTGGTGTTGAATAATATTGTAATCGAAAAGGCCCCATAAGTAACAAAATTTGCGACTTTTTGCATATTCTGGCAATCCTGAGAAGAAATATCCAATATTATTTAATTTTATTTTTCTAAACTGTTATTCCGAATAAAAACTGTTTGGAACAATAGAAAATTTCGGGGGTAACTGTAAATTAAAAATATTAAACCGGTTTAGGAAATATTTTTTTTATGGATTTAATATGAAAACCGGTTGGAACCGATTTTATAAACCAGTTTCACACCCTCATCTGTAAGTCTTTAAAATGTATAAAAACTTATTAAATTAAATAGCGAAACATATTTTACAGAAACGTACGATTATGACAACTTAAAATTTACAAAATCACATTCAACCAGTGCCATAACAGGAGATGTAATGAAATCCATTTTTCAGGTTATTTAAAAATGCAGATAATCTTTTCAACCCTGGTTTATTAATACAAATGTGTGCCAATAGTATCATATTATGCTTGACAGCTTTGCATTTAGTTGTGGTAACATTAAGGGTTGGTTTATGATGAATTTAAATTATAAATTTACATTTGGAAATTTTGATTTAAAATTTACAATTTTCTTTCTGGTTTATGTTCGATTTTGAAATTGACCAACCAGTATGTGTCACATGACGTCACTGCATATCATTTGACGTTTCACCAGTTATCAGTTCAGATTTAAGGTTACAATTTTTTCGTAGCCTGTAGCCATTAATTTGTTAGACACTAATGAACAAGATGATTTTTTTAATAATATAAGGAATTTTTTCACTATTGGATGTTAATAATACGAATGTATATCCTGAATAACGAATATTAATTAAAAAAAAAAAATGAAATGGTATAATTGAGATATTTCGGAAATAAGGGGTTTTTTGTTATAGCGCTTCGACACGTATATGAAATCTATATATAATATTTTGATTGGCGACCGAAAGACCGCCTATATAAGCATAACAAATAGCGTGTTAGGAGGTGGGGTTTACTACCAATGGAAGTTAAGAAATTCAAATTCCTGTACGGCAGTTTTCAAACAGTTTTTATTTTAACATAAATTTCTTGCATTAAACTTAATAATTTAAATACACCTGTAATTATAAAGTATGTAGACTTATACAGTATTATAATATTCATTTATTTTATGTAAACATAACTTAAAATAGCATATATTTCAAGAACATTTAGGTCCATGATGAAAACAGTTTGATATAAAAACACATAAATGTGACGTCACGTCAATCTTTTCAAAATTCGGGGGACCATAACTCGCTTATTAATAGGATTTTTTTCACCGGATTTTCATCAGTAGTCTTAGTTTTCCTAATATTTTCAGATGAAATTATAAAAAAAAAAAAAAAAATGGTGGAATCCCCTATTCAGTCAATGGTTGAAATATATATTTTCGGCCTCAACAAGTTCTAAAGAAGAGCACATGTGGTGCTGAAACTTGTTGAGGCCGAAAATATATTTTTCAACCATTAACTGTTAGGCGTATGAACACATTGATTGATAGTTTGTTTCTGAAAGTAAAATAACAAGATCATGAACAATTTTTCAAATATAATCGTATGAGTGCATGTATTTATTTCCGTGTTATCCCTTATTGCATTGAAATTATGAAAATGGTTTTATTCTCTTACAATTAATTTGCTTTGTCGTACAAATTATAATGTTCGCGAATACTGCTTATAAACAAAAAATAAAATATCTATTTGTTCCTGTGAATTCATCTTCAAGATGACAACAACTCACAAACAGAAAAGACAGCTGACAGATGAAGCAAAGTTATATCTTACCGTCATGTTTAATAGTTCTCTCTTGTGATTGGTCGAATTTGAAATTTACATTTGGAAATATAAAATATAGTTAAATTCCAAATCTAAATTTTAAATTTCTAAATTTGTAAATCGTTCATAAAACATCGTATAGGTTTTAAGTACGTTTATATTTTAAAATCTAAATTATAAATTGTAAGTTTGTAAATTAAATTCAACATAAACTAGCCCTAACTCTTTAATAACAAATTTCTGTTTGTAATTTTAATCATTTATAGACCCCTGTCGTAAGTGCCCAATTCGCATCAACTTTTGTATATTTCACAGTGAGTATTGTTCAGGTTACTCTACTGTGCTGGAATGGTCAATTCGTCATAACAGAAGTATGCCAGTTTTAAATTAAATTTTTGGTAACAATGCCAATGTTATATTTATGTATATTTCAGTCTGAAACTATAATAGACAGCGTATATCATATTGAGTGGTATAAATGCAGCATTAAAGTTCGGAAAATTTTAGTTATCATAATGGAAAATAATAAAAAACCTATTTCTGTTTTGGCTGGTGGTGTTATTGGACTATCTTTGGCAACATTCATACTGGTAAGTTTCAAATGAAGAATGTGAAAATATACATAAATTAAAGAGTATTAGTGAAAATAGTTATTTATGTACCTAGGACAAAAAATTGCATATTACAGCAGAGCTTGAGTTTGCTTTCCGAGGCGAAGCCGAGGTAAAGCAAACAAGCGAGGCTATAATAAGTATTTTTGCCGAGGTACATATTACATTTTTCTGTCTACCTTACTTTACGTAATAGATCTAGAAATAAATACACGTTTTTTTTTAAATACGTAAAATCTTATTATTTATTATATGAATAATGATTGGATAATATATATCTTCTGCCATTTTCACAAAATTTTGATTCTTAGCTCTGTTTTAGTTTGAAGGAAGACACACTACACTCACAGACTATTTGACAGGTGAAAATAAACAAATCCAACAAAATAACCTCGAAAACAACTCTATCCAGCGGCATCTTAGATTAACAATTAGTCATGTCAAAATTAATAATTTTTAGTATAGTTAATTTCATTATTAATTGCGCACATATTTAAATTAAATTTATCATAAAAAAAATATTTTTATTTGGTCGTTTGATATTTTTTATTTACAACTCCGGTGGTACACACAATTGCAATAATCATAAAATCGTAGTAGGCTTAGCGTACGAAAAAGGTTTGCGGACGAAAAAGGTTTGCGGACGAAAAGTGATAAGGTTCAGAAAAGTGTCATTTTTCGTCCGAAAATAAGTACGTAAAATTTCACTTTTCGTATAGGTAGACAGAAAAAAAATATATTGAAATATTAATTCGTTTGCAAATTACAACCTATTGAAAGTTTGTGTGACGTTTCATGTTCTAATCAATTTGATTGGTTGCCTAACTGTAATAACGATTCTCGCAATAGACCACTGGTGGTTATACGATACGACACACGCCAAATTCTAAACTTTAAAAATTCATATCTCATTTATTACGTAAAATTTTTAAGTTTTGTTTGCCCTTAAATAGACACTTACACAATTGCAATTTGCATGAACGCGTCTAGTGGCAAAGGCTAAAGGTTACCACTTCCAAACAAAGATCTGTCATCAGTGCCAGTTTTCCGTAAATCTCTAGCCATCGTTTTAGTTGAATAATCGAATGATCGTCAATATTATCAAACAAAAAAGTTGCCCCAGGCACATCATCTGGTTTTAAACAAACATCAATGAAGTCCTATGAAATTTGGACGACGCATACTCATGTAAACAATAATATAATTGTAATAATTATTTTCAGGCTTTGAGAACATCTTATTCATATTTCACGGTTTTCAATAGACTAGCTTCACAAGATTAAACCAAATGAAGATAAAAACTGCATTTAATTCTTCACTTTTAACAATTTATCTACAGATATAAAAAAAAATTGTCTTTAGTTTGCATCCTTAGCCAACTTAGAACAACCAGTATTAGATTAGAAGAATTTCCTGCTTTAAAGACAGTTATTTACTGATAACGAGATATGCAGCTTTCGTAACCTGGATGTTTCACAGAAAATGCCATCAAAAATCTGCTACTACCAATTACTTCAGACTGTTCTAAAATATGAGCGTTTATTCTAAATGTATACAATAAAATGAAATATATAGTATTTTATGTGTATCAGATCAGATAAAACGTAATTAATAAATAATTTTTTTCACTACAAGCCTAGGAACCCACTATTATTTACCTTTATTTGACATGAGAAATTGTTTTTCACTACAGCTTGCTTGTAACTATGGTAACCTAGGTCAATAATAATTTATTATATGTATATTTATTATTAACCTTGGTCTATAATGCAAACTGTCACTTTTCAATCAAACTCAAGCATCCAAATCCAAATATTATTTAACTCATTAAACTCAAGAAAGGTGTTAAGCATATAATTTAAATTTGCCACTATAATTTTAAATTGACCTACGCTGCCGCCTCGCCTGGCCACTGTGCTGTTTTGGTGAAAATGTGAAATATTTGTAGATGTAGGATTGAACAAATCATTATTTTTTTGTATTTGTAGGTAAGTACATTTCAATAGATTTATTTAAAAATAATAATAATAAACTAATAAGGCTGCTGACTGTAACAGCACAAAGTGTTTTTATTAAATAATTAAATCAAATACAAATCAAGGCCCATAAGTGAGGTTATCAAACCAGAGAAATGAGCAAAACGTCAGATAAAGACAAATGCAGCCTACTTTGTTTTTGTGCATATTAACAAATAAGTAACGTTATTATTCATGATAAAATTATTGTTATTATCAATAAAATAAAATTCAAAGAGAATTTATGTGCTAGTAGTGAAAAAAATAGTACATAAACCACGGTTGAGAAGATCATTATTGACCAGGCGCCTTATATCCCTCGGTCTTCGCCCTCGGGTTACAATAGGCGCTGGGTCAATAATGATTATCTTCTCAACCTTGGCGTATAATATACTATTTTTTCACTACTAGCCTAGGAACCCACTATTATTTACCTTTATTTGACATAAGAAATTGTTTTTCACTACCGCTTGCATAGAACCATAGTAACCTAGGTCAATAATAATTTATTATTAACCTAGGTCTATAACGCAAACTGTCACTTCAATCAAACTCAAGCCTCCAAATCCAAATATTATTTAACTCATTAAACTCAAGAAAGGTGTTAAGTATATAATTTAAATTTGCCACTGAATTTTAAATTGACCTACGCTGCCGCCTCGCCTGGCCACTGTTGCTGTCTTGGTAAAAATGTGAAACATGTGTAGAAGTAGGAATGAATAAATCACTATTTTTTGTACTTGTAGGTAAAAACATTTCAATAGATTTATTTAAAAATAATAATAATAAACTAATAAGGCTGGTGACTGTAACAGCACAAAGTGTTTTTATTTAATAATTAAATCAAATATAAATCAAGGCCCATAAGTGAGGTTATCAAACCAGCGAAATGAGCGAAACGTCAGATAAAAACAAATGCAGCCTACTTTGTTTTTGTGAATATGAACAAATAAGTAACGTAATTATTCATGTCAAAATGATTGCTATTATCAATAAAAAAAAATTAAATATGATTTATTTGCTAGTAGTGAAAAAAATACTATATAAACCACGGTTGAGAAAATCATTATTGACCAGGCGCCTTGTATCCCTCGGTCTTCGCCCTCGGGTTACAATATTGGCACTGGGTCAATAATGATTATCTTCTCAACCTTGGCGTATAATATACTATTATGTTATTAAAATGACATTTAAAAACATACGAAAGTTCAGATTTTTACCACCAAAACCTATTAAATTTATCTTTGTCTCATTTCATTCCAGAAATTTGAGTAAGGGCGCTAGGTTTTATTTTGTCATGAGTACCTTTCGAAAAATAAGACCAGATTTTACTAATTTTTTAAAACTAATTATTATTATAAATTTACAATTAACCTAAACAACAAGTTGCAAGAGTAAAATATAAATAAACACAGACTATACACAGAATTCTCCGATTTTAACGAAAATAACCGATTATCCGGCGGCCGTAATTTCGACAAATCGGCAAATTTTAAATCGAAATGAGGTAATCCTATCTTTTACATCACTGCTTGAAATTACCGTAAGTTAAAAAGAAAAATGTACACCATTTTTTGTGTCCTATAAGAATAAAAATTAATTTGAATAATCCATTCCTAATTGCCATTAAGTCCGTAACTGAATATACATTCATGGTAACAAAAAGAGACTTCGTTTTTTAATAGACAAGTTAAAATAGTTAAATAGTTAAAGAGAAGTCATTATGTAACAAATTACAAGTAATTTTATTTGTAAATAAATTATATATCAAACAATGTTGAATTTGCTTTATCTTTATGAATCATCAATAAAGAAAAGAATTCTATAATACCTACGTATCTCATTATTAATAAACAAAAATTCAATTAAATATGGACAAGAGAAGAAAGCAACTGGTAACATATAAGACATATTATTATATGGGCACATATAATTATACTAAAACGTTCTTTAATCTACAAATTTCAAATTTAGTTTTATTATATACTGTGATAAAATTGTCCAGTCTTCAGCTATTAATTAAACTGTCAATAATAACCAGTGTTTTTGTTTATATTAATAATAACTGAGTTATATAACTCTGCAAAAATTATCGAACTTCAATTCCCTGTTAGTTCTCTAAACATACGAATCAAATTTCTGTCTCCCAGCAAAAATGCTGGTCAAAGTAAATAACGCCGATATGGATAATTTTGTAAAATATCCAAAACTTGTCGAATCACGTCTTGGTTTTTGGCCATCCTACAAGACAAAGTGGTCGTGGCTGTATAAACTTTATAGCCATTTTATCACTTTGATGTTGTGTCTTCTTACAATTTCTGGAACTGTCGATCTGTTCTATTTTGTGGACAACATTGATGATGCTCTAGAAGCTATATACATGCTATTTACTTGCTATATTGGTCTTATTAAATATGTGCAAGTGCAATACAGAATGGAAAAGTATGTGCAGTTGTTGAAAGATTTAGAAAATCCACTATTCGTAAGGAAGAATTTGAAACAAGAAAAGATGATATTGAAATGGATAAATATAGCGCATATACAAGGAAAATTATTGAGCTATTCCACGGTTTGCAGTGTAACATTTTACTTCGGGTTTCCTTTTGGTAATGTCAATTTTTTGCTAACAACACTTGCGCAAGATTGTTGTTAATCACATATAAATAATTATTGACAGGTAATAAATATTTACTCACGAAACACAAACATGATATTTTAAAATTTATTTTTTTCACTACTAGCTACACAGAGGTACTTTATTGACCGAATAGAGTGCCGTGAAATTGAATTTTTCAACCCGTCCATGGTTACCGGTATATAATTTTTCATTACTAACCGATAATAAGTTAATAATGAATAAATTTACATTTTTTGATAATTCTGTGACAGTTTTAAATCGGAAATGTTTATAGCAAGTTTAAGTATAACCAAGAGACTTTATTTATTAATATTATATGCATTTAAATGGTTGTTTAAACAGCTTAATTCAATATTAAAAATTCGGATTAATTTGAATATTTGTTTTTCGCGCCGAGAACATATTGAATACTTGACATTTCTTTCATGTCAATTTCGCTTATTCAATGTAAGAAAAACAGTATTTAAAAATAATACTTTTAAATAATATTTGTGATTTAACAATAAATAATACAAATGCTTGAACCGTGCAACCAAAAACTGTGCAATCACAATCAGATGATACAACCTGTCAATGAGCACATAATGTGTGCATAGCATTCGGAGAGTGACGAGCCTAGATTCGAATAAAGTTTGTTAAATCATGTGATGCTTTTTAATCTAAACTTGTCCCGAACACTACAATAAGTAAACGAAAATTTAATCTTTTCTATTAATAATGACTTTTATTTTAGGTTATTGTTAGCTAACACTGCTAACAGACAGAATCTTCACTAATCATGATTATTTTTTTAACACTGTCACAATGAAATGATAAAATTTCAGTTTTTGTTTTATTAACAATTTTACTAGGCCAACTATGCATCAATTGTGCCATCACATTTAAAAGTAAAATGACGTTATGTTGGGATTAATTTCATAAATAATTATTAAAATTACGTGGTAGTAGTGAAAAAAATAGTATATATACCACGGCTATGAAGAGCATTATTGCCCTCGCGAATTATAATCCCTCGGTTCCCTCGGGATTATAATCTTTTCGCTCGGTCAATAATAATACTCTTCACAACCTTGGTGTATAATATACTATTATTCAATTTTGACGTTTTAAACTGTCATTATTAACTCTATAGTAACAACTATAAGTAACATTTTATTCACATTTGAATTACATTTTTTTTTAAATGACTGACAATTTTTTTTAACTCTGCAACAAATAATGGGTGAGATTCAGTGGGTTGTATTAGCGTGTTTTAAGCTAAAACAGTCCTTTGTCAAAAATATTTTGGCAACTTTGTAATACCTGTCAGAAAAAAATGCGAGACCAAAAGATCAAATAAAGAAAGAAATATTATTAACAGAAGTAAGAGAGCCATACAATTACGATAAAAAAGGACAAATGTCAAAACTGATCGAAACGGGGGTTGAGATATTTTAAAATTCATTAACATTCAGGTATGAAATATATAAATTTTTCACATAAAATTTGACATATTACTAACATAATTTTGCAATAATAAGTTTCCTTTTTAACCTCCCATGTAATCACAATTGAATCTCATTGATAGATGTGGAATATATTACAATGTTGCCATATACTCAATAGAAGTTTTAATACAGACCTTAATACAACCCGCTGAATTCCACCCATTGGCTGGTAGCACAAGCGTGGTTCTAACACCGGTATTAACTAGAACCGTGTCAATGACTTGGCACATACTTCAGGGTTCTTAACAAAATAAGAGTTGCCAATATACTGAATTAAGTCGAAAATGTACTGACAGCCATATTCAATAAATTTGACCTCATTATTTAAAACTGTTTTTCCTAGAAACAAGTTAAAAAAACAAATCATATTAAGTAATTTTAAATAGTGTTGGCAGATTTATTGAATATGGCTGTCAGTAAATTTTCAACTTGATCAATATATTGGCAACACTTGTTTTCTTAACAAACCTGAAGTATGTGTCAAATTGTTGACATGGTTCTAGTTAACACCGGTGTTAGAACCACGCTTGTGCTATCAGCCAATGTGTTTAAAATAACATCAGGCATGAAAATAACACTCACCACAGTATTTATTAGATATTATCAGACATTTTCATTATTTTTCAAGACATAAATGACAGACAATAATGTTTTTTAAATAGATAACTTGACGTTTACCATCGACGATTGTCATGCACTGCCTAATAACTTTAGTTTTTTTATTTTGTCAAAATTAAATATTATAACGGTTTTTATTATTATTTCATCAAGATCATTTCTTTGACTTTTATAGTCCCTGTATTTTTTACTACAACAGGGAAAACCGCATATGGTGAGCTAATAGCAATAGAAAATAGATTTTATTTACCAACTCTTTCGGTTCATAATCGCTTATACGACGACTATACAGAGAATTGCCCTACTTACAAGATCCCTCGAGTAACACCATCCACTGAAACAATTTGTTAGTGGTCGTTGTTGCAAGGCATTTTTACTAAGAAAATTTTCACAATGAGTACTTCTCAGGTCAATTCTCTACATAGTCGTTGTGTAAGCGATTGTGAACTGAAAGAGCTTGTAAGTAATAGCATATTATACGCCAAGGTTGAGAAAATAATCATTATTGACCCAGCGCCAATATTGTAACCCGAGGGCGTACCCCGATGGATATAAGGCGCCTGGTCAATAATGATCTTCTCAACTGTGGTTTACATACTATTTTTTTCACTACTAGCAAATAAATCCTATTTGAATTTTTTTTTATTGGTAATAACAATCATTTTGATATGGATAATTACGTTACTTGTTTGTTAATATTCACAAAAACAAAGTAGGCTGCATTTGTTTTTATCTGACGTTTCGCTCATTTCGCTAGTTTGATAACCTCACTTATGGGCCTTGATTTGTATTTGATTTAATTATTTAATAAAAACACTTTATGCTATTACAGTCAGCAGCCATATTAGTTTATTATTATTTTTAAATATATCTAATGAAACGTATTTACTACAAATACAAAAAAAATCTGATGTGGCCAACACAAAACCTCCCGCTATTTAATTTTTATTAATTTAAATACATACCTACTTACTTATTGACTAACGCTGCAAACTGTTCCATTGCAGAAAACTATTGCTTTATTTACTATTTTCTTTTTAAAATGTCACTATTATTAAGTTGAAGTGATAAGTTTTCTGACAGTGACATTTACTGTCAGTCACATTCATTTAAAAAATGAACTGTGTAACAAAGAAATAGTTTTTATCTTAGGCTTCGCGACTAATAAAAAAAATTATTTTAAAATTTATCTGTAAAATATATAGAAAAAGTATTAATGTATTACTGTAGAAAATTCAATAATCTTTAATTTTCATAAGACATAAAATTCGAAAAAATGACATTTAGGGGTATTTTTTGAAGAAAAACCATTATGAGCTTCAAGTAAAGTACGATTTCCGTTTATCCGATTTACACCAAAATCTAATGGCTTCTATTCCTATTAGAATAGGGTAAAAATACAAGGTTTCAGAATTTTCTGAATGATAGTATTTGAGTTAGAGTGCAAACAAAATTCTTACACATACACACATACACACACACACACACACACACACACACACACACACACACACATACACACATACAGACATCATCGTGAAAATGTTAAAAATGGATTCTAAGGACCTTAAAACGTGGTCATTTACTAAAATCTCGATATGAGATTTTTAGCACGATCCCTATACCTCCCTTACCAAGGGTAGCGGGAGGTAAAAATAGTGATTTATTCATTTCTACACATGTTTCACATTTTCACCAAAACAGCACAGTGGCCAGGCGAGGCGGCAGCGTAGGTCAATTTAAAATTATGCGGCATATTTAAAATATATACTTAACACCTTTCTTGAGTTTAATGAGTTAAATAATATTTGGATTTGTAGGCTTGAGATTGATTGAAAAGTGAGATTTTGCATTATAGACCTAGGTTAATAATAAATTATTATTGACCTAGGTTACCAAGGTTACAAGCAAGCGGTAGTGAAAAACAATTTCTCATGTCAAATAAAGGTAAATAATAATAGGTTCCTAGGTTAGTAGTGAAAAAAATCTATTTTCTATTGCTATAAGTTCACCATATGAGGTTTTCGCAATTGGAATCGAAACTGCAGAGATTATAGAAGTCAAACGAACGATCTTGAATTAAACTATACAAAGCAAACTGTAACAATTATTATTTATAGGTGCTTCAATCCTCACGACTATTTTACGCAAGTGTTACGTTTACCTCACTGTAAATTTTCTCAAAATGTGTCATAATTTTCTTTTAGTTGACAGACATGATGATAATAAAATACATCTCCCTATGCGAGGTTGGTTTCCCTACGATATATATCAGTCTACTACTGTATTCTTCGCTACATATATAATGGAAAATCTTATGATGTGGATTACAGCTCTAAATACGATAAGCATAGATTTACACGTGTGTGTAATGATGAATATAGGATGCGCTCAGATTCAAATGTTAAGAGATAATTTGGAAAATTGTGTTGAGTACGTCACCAATTTATTAAATGAAAATTATGTAAAAGAGGATGAAAATGTTAATAATTTTGAATTACTAAATGAGACTATGGATGAAGAAATTGTTAAATGGTTGGGTACATGTATTGAGCACCATAATGCTATCAAAAAGTAAGTACAAAAAAATGATGTGGTCAGCACATTACCTTCCGGCAATTCGATGTATTTTGTACAAATCCCACACCAAAAGTTCCTTGGAATAGATTCTATATATCCAGAAAAATTGTAACATGAATATATGCTTACTTAATTTATCTATATAAAATTATTCATAATTTGGTTGATGATCCTGAAACCCTTTCTCTCCTTTCCTTCCATGCTCCTTCAAACACAACTAGAAACAATAAATGTTTTTACCTATCTAGAGCTTCTACAAATATGCTTTTGAAATCTCCGCTATTTTCTATGTGCACGCTTTTGAATTCAATTTATAATCAGGTTGATATTTTCAGTATTTCAATTTCTGCTTTTAGGAACCAATGTTCAAAAATTCTGGCTGACTCATTTGATTAATTTGTAATTCTTTTCTTATGATCTACTATATTATTATTATTATATGTGTATCTTCGTTATATATTTTTGTATATGTTTTTTTTTTTTGATCTGTTATTGGGTCATTAGACCTGTTGATCTTTATGTTAAATAAATATGCTATTTTCTACAAATTCCGTACCGAAAGTTTCTTGGAAAAGATTCTATAAATCCAACAAAATTATAACACGAACATACACTATATAAATTGCACTTTAATTATTTAACTCTATATCTACTGAATATGAAGGAAAATGTATAATCAAACCGTAGAGAGAATAAGAAATTCTTTCATGTAATTTATACAAATCCCACACCAAAAGTTCCTTGGAAAAGATTCTATTAATCCAATAAAATTATAACACGAACATACACTATATAAATTACACTTTAATTCTTTAACTCTACATCTACTAAATATGAAAGAAAATGTATAATCAAACCGTATAGACAAGATATTCTTTAATTTTTATAAAACATAAAATGTCAACAAATTATATTTACCTGCGTTTTTTAAGAAAAACTGTTTAAAACAAAATCTTCATATGGATGTAAAGAAGAGGAATACATTGACATCTGTCAATTAGTAATTGAATATTTTACACAGATAACTACACTGATATTCTGTTTCCATGGTGCAGCTTTTAGCAGCATAGGTTGTAAGATTTTCCTTTATAATTTTTTTTTTATCTCTAAATATCTTGAATATGAAGAAAAAAAAATTAATTAAGTCGTGTAGAGAATACAATTTTCTTCAATATTTATAATAATACAAAATATCAAAAAATGATATTTAACTGAGTTTTTTCAAGAAAAACTGTTAAAAACTTGAATTATGGGTTGACCAATTGTAACCAAAATCTAATCAGCTCTTCATACGCATGTAAAGAAGAGGAATACGAAAGTATCGTAACTTTTAGAACTGCAGTATTGGAGATATCGTCGGAGGAAAAAATTGTCACACACGGACACACAGACACACACACATACATACAGACATCATCGTAAAACTAGTAAATTCGTATTCTAGGGACCCTAAGTCGTGCTTATTCATTAAAAACTCATCGCCGAATTTTGTGACCAAAGACTTACTTAAAGGTGACGGAAGGTAAAAATAGATTAGATTAGTGACCCAAATAAAAAATTATATTTATAAGCTTTACAACGTCTGTTCGGCTTCATTAGAAACCATGGATAGGCGCCGAGAATCGCACCACTTTTAAAATGTAATACATAGTTTGCTTTTTCAGATTATTTAATGATATAAACAATCTCTTCAACCCTGGTTTATTAATACAAATGTGTGGTAATACCATTATATTGTGTATGATTGGAATGCATTTAGTTGTGGTACTATTAATAAACTTTAAACATGAATTTCTATATTTCACTAGAAATATTTACAGGTACCCGTAGTGAGTTTTCAATTTGTATCTACTAGCATATATTTCGTTGTTAGCATTGTCCAAGTTAGTCTTCTATGCTGGAATGGCCAATTCATCATAAATGAGGTATGCCATTTATCAGTTTTTGATTGTACTAAGGCTGTATTCGATGTCACATTTTGGCATTTAGTATTTAGGTTTTCTTCACATAAATACACTAGTGATATCCATTGGTTTGTATGGCAACATTTTAGAACAACAAAAATGAATTATGCAATTCGATTCAATTTAATGCTTGAGAGTAAATGTTAATATTATATTTCATAAAATAGAAGCTAAGAAGCTATTCTTTGACAGTAAATTTGACGTTTTGTACAATTTATAGCAACAACCATGATTTGTTTAATTAGTGCGCGTCAACTTCAAGGCATAGTGTGCTCCTGCAAAACCCTAAAATATAATTCCTAAAATTCTAAAAAATGTCATTATTTAGGGCATTTAGACATTAGCTATTTGTACTCTTTTTTTGTAATATCAATTGATAAGTTGAGTTGAACTGAGCTGAGATGTTTATGAAAAGAACAAAGTTTCATACATAGAAAGAGTAAATAATAATTCTTACTCTAAAGTTCATTGCAGTATGACATTTTTGTTTACAAGCACGAAGGCTTAATTTCCATAATATATTTAAAACCTATTTTCTTCGCACATTATCCCTTCCACTGAACTGAATAGCTCAGATCATTTTGAGTTTATTTCACTGGTAATGCAGCATCGCTCAGTAAGGGACGATATGAGTACACTTAATACAACTTAGCTCATTGCAATACCTCGTAAAAAGAATTCTTTGGAACTTAGCTCAGTTAGTACGAAAAGAAAACCAATTTATTGAGCTCATCTAAAGAGAGCTGAGACGAACTGAGATTTTGACCAAAAGGAATACAGTTATAGGAGAAAAAAGTAGAATGTAGGTGGCAGGTCGGGCGACGACAAAATGGCGGCCAAATGGGGAATCCGTACTAGTAAAATAGTGGAATCATTTGTTGTTTTAACTTCAAAGTGTAGCTAAACATCGAAACGATTTAGTGCAGATTATCATTTATATCCAAAATAAATATTTATTTCACTACACCAACAAATGATAAAAAGTAATGTTGTCCCTATTTGCTACGTTCACAAATATCTCACCAGATGATTGTTTTCTCCAATTACAATAGTGATTGAATTGATAAATTTGTTTCAGTCTGAATCCATAGCAGGAAGCATATACAATATGGAATGGTACAAATGCAGCACAAGAGTTCGAAAAATTTTATTTATCATAATGGAAAATAGTAAAACACCCGCTTCCATAATGGCTGGTGGTGTTATTGGACTATCTTTGCCAACTTTCATATCGGTAAGCTTTGAATACTGATCCCAAGTACCGGTATTTAATAATTACAATTGTTCACAGGCTTTGAGAACATCTTACTCATATTTCACGGTCTTTTATAGACTATCTTCGCAAAGTGTGGACGAATAGAATTATTTTATTATATATAATATTAAATACTTTACTATAGAATTTCTTTCCCACAATGCACCAAAAACAAAACGATACATACTTCTATATGCACTCCATGACACGAAAGAAAAACGATCTGAGGAATTTTAAATGTTATCAGAATTTCTCAGTACAATTACAAATATTATACATGTTATAGTTAGAAAAATTGACTCTATCAGGTCCAGCAATATAGTTCTTTATATTACAAGCCAGGTAAAACAGTTTTTACTGCTGAAAGGAGGAAATGACTGGCGAGCCGAGTAAACGAGCCTCACCTCTTTGAGGCAGTAAAAACAGTTACCTTGGCGTGTATAGTATAATATTTTATTTGTTACTCACTTGTAAATCAAATTTAAAATTATAACCTAAACCTCTCAGTTACAATTGACACTTATTTTTAATACGTTTGACAGTAACAAAACACAAATTTCACGTGTCAAGAACATTACTAACGTGGTAAAATATTTATGTTAGTAACCAATTTTATAAGTTAGTAATTATACTTCATTTCTCGTAAGAAAATAGTGAAGGGAATATAGTTGCAGTTTGATCTTGTTGTTTGGTTGGATAATAATAAAGATCAAACTGCACCTATCTTCCCGTCACTATTTTCTTATACTGAAAAAAAAAACATCTAAATTGTAGTTAAATTAACTAAACAAATCTGTAATTTTCAGCCTACTAATATGTTTTCATTAAATTATCTAAATTGATTTAGTTAAATTTTCTAAATTTATAATAACAAATTATAGTAAAATTAAATACAAAATTAGTTTATAGGACTACTTTTAGTATTGAACTAAATATTAATAAAGAAATTAACTAAATATATATTTAAATTTTCTATTTACTTATCTACCTAACTCATTAGTTAATCATCGAAAATTGTAGGACAAAAATAATGAAGCCAAAATATAGTAAAATTAAATAAAATAAGTAATTAAAATAACCATTTACACATTTAAATTAGCGATTTTTTACAAAATATTTATCATCTATTTCGGGTTAGTTAAAATGATAAATTAAAATTTGTAAATTATATTAAATTATTAGACGTATTGTCTAATAAAATTATTTCTAATTATAATTAGACAAAATTTCAAATCTTTTTTTTTTTTCTTTGTACATGAAATGAAGTATAGTAAACATTAATTTTCAAAACTAGTATGCGGTATCAATAAATGAAGTTTACAAGAGAGTAACAAATCAAACCTATAACAGCGGTAATAATAAATAAGGGTTAAATTCAGAATAATACAATTATAGTTTATTACGAGCTTAACCCACGACTGTATAATTAAAAAGATGGAATAAGACAACTCCAGAATAACTGCATAAATTACATGTTATCACAGGATTAAACGATATTCTCGGAATATTCTTGGCCTACCTAATCTAGAAAAAGAAATTTGTTTATTATTACCGCTGTATGAATGTTAAAAAATCTGTTGTGGCCAGCACAAGACCTCTCGTTATTTCTATATTAGGTTATATAAGTATTGTATTGCACTTCGCTATCGAACCGTCGTTTTATGACAAAAAATTACAGAACTTTACCCAAAGAATGTTATTTTATTGTATTTAACATGTCTTCTGCACACATATAATTCTAATTATATCTATTTTTCATTGTATGAGGAAGTTTCTAAATGTCACAGATTCTTCCAATTCATTAACCAGATTGGCGGTATTGCTGATGGATATATGCATTTTACCACAATTTTACCTATAATTTCAAATATTTAATTAATAAAACAATAAGAAAAGTTAAATATACTTCCCAGAAAAAGCTATCAGAAAGTCACTAAAACTGTTGATATTTGACAATGACATGTGTCATGTTATAAACATTGGAATTTGTCAACTGGTTTCCTTAGTGCCTTGGCCTCTGCGATTAGTTTACTTTATAAATTATAGTGTCTTTATCTCTAAATCTATATAAGATATAATAAAAATTTTAAGTGCATTAGATGGAGAATTTTATGTTCTTCAATATTTAATAAAAAAAACTCCCAAAAAATTATATTTAGAAGAATTTTTCTAAGAAACTACTACTTCCGGTTGTTCAATTGTTACCAGCTCTTCCCAGGAATGTCAGATTGAGGAAACTGCAGTTAAATATTTTTTAAGTCTTATAGTTTTTGAGGAATCGTGTCTACAACATCCAGACATACACACATACACACATACACACATACACACATCCACACACACACACACACACAGACATCATTTTAAAAATGTTATAATCGGATTCTAGGCACCTTAAATCGTGCTTATTCAATAAAATCTGGATATGCGAATTTTATCACGAATCCAATACCTCTCTTAGCGAGAGGTAAAAATAGTTATCTACGTATCAACTGAATTTGAAGTCACCAGTTTAAAATGCACTTTTATGTATTCATTCGTTATTAAATAAATAGTATATAAAAACTATTCTGGTATTTCCTCCCAAAAGTAACCGCAAAATACCCACTAAACCTGGCAAATTAAAAATAACCGTGCAGATGTTAGTGCATGCACGATTTGGAATCAGCGGGCGGCATTCTGGCTATTTTAGAGTTTCCTTTGGCAGAAGCAAAGCAAAGCGCATCTCGGCATGTTGCTTAGAGAAATGACACATGAGATGTAACCTTGACGCTTCAGAAATAGCTTCAGTAGGAGTTGTACCTGAGTCACATGCTGATATACAGAATAGGTGACTAAACCTTTATTCCTTATCTTATAGTTTCGTAAATTAGCCTTAGAAGACCTTAGTTATATCCTTATTTCATATGAATGATTTTAATGGGGTCCCGTGGTCGCGTGCCTGAGTGTCTGGTCGCGAACCTGGGGGAACCGGGTTCGATCCCGGCAGACGCCAAATATTTCCAATTTTAAATGGCACAAAAGTGACCCCTGTGGAGCACTCTCCACACCAGCTATGAGTGCCCGTGAGGTGACGCCTGGTAAGCGCCCACATGGTAAAATATATCGTCATTATTACCGATGTCTACATGTGTTGTAGGTACTGGCACACCTGGAAATGGGTAATATGCCGTGATGATATATTATTATTATTATAATTATTATTATTATTTTAGCGAGAATATAATTCATTAGTCACGTGACATGTTTTCCGCCAATCAATATTCAGAATTTCCCTAGTTACATGTCTATCACAGCGATGATAAAAAACAAAGAAATTATCACCTTATTTACATTCGTTACTAAGGGATTTTTACAACATTGACAGTTAATTTTAACAAAAATTCATTATATTCTCTCATTAAATATAAGCTCGTGACATGATTAATAATCGAAGATATTGCTCGTGAAACCGAAGCAGCACATTTCACTCGTCCTTCGGACTCGTGAAATCTGCAACTCGGTTTCACTCGAAAATATCATCGATGATAATCATGTCACTTGTTATATTACGTATGAGTATAAGCACTATACAACCGTGAAACTATGGTCCTCACTTATACTTCATTTCACGTAAGAAAAAAGCAGATGGCGTTTGAGAGCCAACCGTTTTTACATGCATTAAATAAATAATTTAAATTCATGATACCAAACTCTATTAATAATAAAAATATTTTTATCTGTAAAATGTACGAGTTTTGAATATTAAAAATTACCTACTTTGAAACATAGTTATATATCGCTTAATTCTGTCGATTTTATTTGATAATTGACCGCTGAAAAGTGATCATTTTTTCGTTTTTTTAAACTCGGTTGGCATTCTGGCCAATCAGAGGATAGAATTTAGAATATTGCCGCTTGTTATTTCGTCCATATCATTTATTTTTATATTTTACTGAGTTATTTTGTGTTTTGCTGCCCATATCGTGTTTTGTTTTTTCATGTTTTCTTCAACTACCTACTAATAGATATTAATTTTAAAATTAATTCTTATTTATAAAATGAATTTGGAATAGTTGCATGCGTACTTCTTTAAATACACTAACCGACATAAAAAAAACGGACCACGTTCAATATTATCAAACGTAACGTTATATTTGTTCTATAGAGCAATCCCGTTTGAGTATACCTTAATTAATTTTGAGACAAAATTGATAGTCACCATGGAAATTTTCAACTGTCTTTTGTTTTTGAGTTAAAAGTTAAAACTTGTTTTTTGTTAATTTTGAAAATACGACCTCATTTATTATGAGAAATACAGAAAAAACGTTTAAACAATTTTTATTTATTTATTTATTAGTTCTAAGAATTTCTATAGAAAAATAAAAACTGCAATTTTATAAACAAGATCCTACCTTAGGTCGTATTTAAGTTACTACATCAAATATCTAATATCTCAAATTTGAAAAATATGAATATTTTTAAGTGATCTGTTTATTTTGCCCGTCAATGTAGTAAAAAAAAATAATACTATCCTGTCAACAAATTTAGTTAATAAATAGCACGTTTGTTCCTCATCAAAACTTTGATTTCTCATTGTATTTCTTCCTTTTTCCAAAAGTAGTGTGATAAATAATAATATTACAATCAAAATAGCTCATATCTCTGAAATTTTCGAACCAATGTTGATGAAGCATTTTTCACTTTGGCCTGTATGTACAATGTGAAAAAATAAGATGTGGGTAAATTTCCCGAATGCAATGTTAACAAATATCAATCATACTACATTTATTCTTACAAAATCGACGTTTCGGTATACACTTACCTACTTTCTTCACTCCAGGGTAAGTGAATATCGAAACGTCAGTTTCGTAATAACAAATGCTGTATGATTGAAATTGCGAATATTTGTTAACAACCAGTAAAACATTAAATTATCTTAGCAAAATATTTATTATATCGAAGAACTTATCAATTACTTATACTCATAAAGCAATAATAACGAAACAATGAATCCTAATCCTAAGCTAATATACTCGTATGTACAATTTTTCAAGACATACGATAAAATCTATTGCAAAATACATACTTAGTAATCTATTGACTAATTGTTTACCTGCACGGCTACATGCAATAGTTTCAACATACCTTCATAAAATTTGCACATGGTTATCACAAAAAAATTAAAAATACAAATTATTACTTTACGTGCAATGAACAATAATATGGCTCTACTCATATTCTTTTATCGTGAGCGGTTTAAAAACAATATCGCTCACCCAATTAAATATAAAATAAATGACGTATATTTGGAAATCACCAATCATGTAAGTGTACCTACCTCCTTTTCTAATAAAAGATGAGATGAGGAAAATTTAAACAATAATATATATGGAAACTCCAAAGTGGAATAAATTTAGTTTTGTTTTATTTTGTGTAGTGAATAAACACAGTGAATCAGTGAAATTTAGAAGAAAATGTTTGAATTCTAAATAATTAAAGAAAAAAATTAAATTAGTGGTTACTTTTTTGGCTTTCCTAGAAAAAAATGAATATGTAAAATTTATTTCAAACCGCAAATTAATTAATATTTAAAAAAATGAATTCCACATCAATTCTAATATTAATTTTTTACATGAATTCATTTACCAATTCATCAATAATAACAAATGTTAAATATCCCAAAGGTAGTTTACATTTTCATTATTACATAACTTAAATTTTGGTAATTAAACCTTTTGGTTTTTCGTTGAATCTTCTCAGTTGGTCTGGTTTTAACCCAGTCTCATCTTTTTTAAACCCCCAATTAAAATAATTGTCAATCCATTCGCTTATTGCTATTTTCAAAGAATTTTCCTTAACGTTTTAATGTTTATTTTTGTTGCACAAAACACAAAACATAAACAAAAATCATATGTTGTTCTCTATAATCTATTTACAAATTCGAAAACATGTAGCAACTGCCATCTATGTGTTTGGCACGGAACTACACTTGCGGAC